>CM060915.1:267128230-276740730 GCA_030737875.1 Allium sativum
TATTCATGTGTTGATGATGTTCATGTGTTGAAATTATTCATGTGTTCAGTAAAATATTTTAAATAATAAAATTTACATCTTTATCATATTTAAAATTAGAACTACTTCACGGTGGAGTCTGATTGAAAATCAAACGATAGATACCATAGTTTTATATAATATTTTACATAACAAAAATAGTTGTGTGTTGACAGTACTTATGTGTTGAGATTGGTCGTGTGTTGAAAGAAATATAGATTCATGTGTTAAATGGAATACATATTCATTTGTTGAATAGAATAACGAATTTATTGAAATATATAAAGCCGTGTTGATTAGAGTTGCGCTATTTTGACGTGAACGATATTTATATCAATTATATTCGTTTTTACAATGAATATAGAAAAGGAAGCGATTTCAAAATATAACGTTTTGAAAATATTATCATTTATATAGTAATGATATGAAATATTCAATTTTGATTTGTAATTGAAATAGTGTTGAAATGGTTTTGAAAACGAAGTTAAAAGGATTTATAAAATACGTTTTCAAAGGAAATCGACGAAATATATATATATATATAATATATATCATATATATAATGGCCTAAATAGAATGCGCCGTGTTGCGGCAGTTCGTGAATTTCGACCATTGACTTCGAATTGATGTTGCGGGAGATCCGACCATCGGATTCTCCTAAAACCGGAACCGCTGGGTTCATATCGAAAAGAGCTTTCCAACGAATATTAGAAATTTGAAATCTAACGGTTGGATTTGGAATTATGTCCAAATCAAATTTGGAAAAGGTCACTGTAAGTGCAGTTCGATGGCCGTTGATGGAAATCGACTGTACGGGCCTTGATAAAATTATTAAAAATATTAATAATTTGTGTAAAATCATAATATGTGAATTGGAAAGAACTGGGATGAAAAATTCCACATTTGAAAGGATAAAAATATATTTTTGTCGAAATGAACTAGCTTTGAACTAGAATTAAAATCAGTTTATTTTTGAAATAAATAAATTGAATTTGAAAGTGATTTTAAAACTAATCAATATTCCCAATACGTGAATTGGACTGGAGTTGAATCGAAATTATCTTCGGAATATTTCGATGTTGGATTTCATGACTATACAGATATTGTTATGGGAATTTGAAAGATATATTTATATCGTTATTTCCAATACGATATTTGTTGGTTTCAGAATTTGATATTGAATATAAGCCGGTATATTTTCTATTCAAAGCCTTGTATTTAATATCAAATGTGTTTTGGGTTTGTCGTGAATGGTGTCTTCATTAACACTGTTCTTAAGCCCAGTAGAGAAAAAGATTAAATCTTTCTATTTAGATTTAATGAGGTGTACCAATTGAATAATATTAATTGGAATTGAATTTAAATTGTTCTTGGGTTTATTGTGAGCGGTGTTTTGAATAACACCTGTTCTTTAACCCGATTAACAATAGAATGAGATTTTGGGTTTATCGTGAATCGTGTTTTAAATGACATTGGTTCTTTAACCCAATTAAAGATAGGATATTGATTTTTGAAAAGATTAAAACTAAGTGGAGTTTTAATGAATCTTTAATTAGATTGAAATGTGAATTGATAGTTTAAATTATCAAATCTGAAAGGTGATCGAGAATGGAGTACCACCAGTTTTGCTCCACGGCGATAGTTAAATCGTTAATTAGATTTAAACGTGAAATGGTTATTAATTTTACCGATAACACCGTGGTGTTAGGTAAGGAGTATTATCAGTTTTGCTCCAGGGGATGAATAGGTTGGGATTGGGAAATAAAACAAATATTTACTTCGGTGTGGTTCGCTAATCCCGACTAGTTTAAAATGATATCCAAAGGAAGATTAAAGAATAAATTTAGAAAAATTTATCTTGGATAAAATTAATGGGAACCTTTCCCTAAGAATGTGATTTTGTGAATAAAAGAATATTCTGAATTGGAATGAGGCGTTTGTTGTGTTTGTGTAACATTTGTTTATCATATACATGGGTTATTCAGAAAGGCCGGGTTTATACCCATTCTGAATAACCGATTCGACAAGATGTCGAAGATGAAGACGGTGGTTGAAGACCGGAAGTCTTCACATCATTTGGGTGATTACTGATGATCTTGATTGGGCTGTACACCCAAGATGAGGGAATCAGATGGTGATCGTCCAGACGTACTTGGAGATGGATGGATATGCGAGGAAAGTGCCTCCGGTTTCGTTCAGACCCAGAGCGAACTTGTAAATGGATTGTGTGTCTGACATTGGATTTTATTCTGTGTTGATTGATCTCTATTAAATATACATCTGTTTGGCGGCGGAGAATTTATTCTCTTGCTTAACGCCCTTCTCTGAGACGTACGAGCTCAGAGGTTGTATATCGATGGACATCAGTCGCATGGAGTGAATTGCCAGTGTGGCACGCGTAAGTGGCAATTGATCAGGGCTTCTGTTGAAAAGCAAAGCCTTGTGGTTGATGATCAAAGCACGGCCTGTGTGGCGTAGCTTTGTGTATAACGTAAATTCGCGAGCCTCACACCTCGGTATGAGTCAAAAACGGGAGACGGACCGCTGGGAGAGCACGACATTTCTTTCTAGCTAGGGTGGTGTTAGTGACCTACCAGTCCTGACATTTATATACTTTTCATCTGTGTGGTTGTTGGAATGCGAGGCGCCTCAGATATAGGTCTGTAAGGACCGGGAAACGTGTGCTCAGGAATAACTAATCCTCCAAATTTAGGTGAGGACCAGCCCAGCCGATTCCAAGGATCAAAGTGGGGTCCTGAGACATTTGCTAGAGTGTCTCGAACGGAGAGGAGCTTGCCCCTTGCCTTGACTCATGACGGAAATCCAATTTCCAATACGTGATATTGCGGTTTTAATTGTAGAACTAGTATGGCGACATGATATATGGTACCCATGCCGTCTATGATTGATATTTATGATTGAAAATTGTTTTGACACTATACACTTATAATAGTAATAAATGATTTGTTTTGACGTACCAAGCATGTTTGGCTATTATAAGGGAAAACCCTATCCTCCGGCTTGCGTTGCATTGTGTGATGGGACCTGGGTCTTATAATAGTTTCATTTTTCCAAAGAGCACTGCGTTGTTTTGTTATATGCACTAGTATTCTTGGGAGGAAACCCGTTCCGTGTTATACGGCGTGGTCCCTTGAATTACTCTCTTTTAAAGTAAAGTTTTGAATAACTGTTTTAGTTCTCACACCAGTCACATGACTGACCTGGAGTTTATTGTTTTAACCTAAACTCTGGGTGCCCCTATTTTCCGCACGGGCAACTAGTAGTTTTGGTTTTGCAGATTTATATTCACAGGGCCCTGATTTACAGTTGGAACGATGCTCGGAAAGCTCTGTATCCGTGTGTTACTTTCAGTTGTGTTTTGTATTATTTTCCGCTGCTATGTAATTTATTGTAATCTCTGATATTTTTCTGTTGTATAATATTTATTCATACTCCATATATTCTTGTATCTGATGGAATTGTTGTAATAACAATGAAATGTTCTTCCGTCTGCGTTCTGATTTGTCTTGTACTCAATTCTATCCGAGCTTTCCTTCACGGGGAAGTTCGGGTCGTCTCAATTTGGTATCAGAGCTTTGGTTTACAGAGCTCAAGAACAAGACACATTACAACCATACGAAAGAATTCATCAGATATTGGATTAGTAATATCCAATTAGAATGACTCGTTAGAGATAGGATCAGTAGTATCCTAGAACGAGTGTGAAGAGTATATTTTTCAAATGAAACCAATTTTATTTTAAAATTTAAACCATTTTATACGTATTTGAATATTTATTTATTTTGAATTTGGACAATCGAGTATATAAAGATTTCGCGTATACGCGTCATGAACGTATATTCGAAGTTTTAATATACTGGATAGATATAGAATCACATTCTAGACACCCGGGGATAATTCTGATGATGTGGCCACATCATCAGTATTTATATTCGTGTTTCGAAGGTGTGATATCTATATATTTCCATTAGACTGGTGTGAGAACCAAAACTTATATAGATTGATTTATTGTTGTGAATTGGCATCAAAAACATGATTTTCTGTATATATGTATCAAAATTATGAATTTGAAACGTTAATTCACTAATTGATTGATGTTTGTGTTGTTTGTTTATTTGTTTGATAATTTTGAACCATTACGCCTAATAGAATCAAATATTGAATTGTATTGAAATTAGTCGCATTTGCTTGCATATACATGTACTTACATTGAACCGGTCATAGCATGGAGGCTAGAGCAGAAGAATAAAATTTGTTTGCCCAACAAATAGGTACATGTTTATCATAATTTACTATTTTGTTTGGGTGATGATGATTTTATGAGCCGATTGGCTAGCCGCTTGGCTTTTTCTTTTTCTTTTTGAGATCAGAGGGCCTATATGGCAATTTCGGGATTTTCCCGGTGCTCCCAGTGCAGGGGAGGTTATGGCGAAATTTTAGGGTGTTAGCCAAATTTTTGAAAAATTTGAAAAGTTCTTAGAAACTGAAAAGTTGAAGAACTTAAGCTGTAAAGAAAGCAAAGGAAGTTGAGTTGAATTGTTAAACAACTTTCGGCTTTATTCCTTTTCGGAGACGAAAAGTTTTAAGTGGGGGAGATTGTAACAACCCGGAAAATGCGAGCCAGTTTAAAATTTTTATTTTGGCAATTTTAGCGAACTTTGAACATTTAAAATGATTTATTTTAAATAATATCAACGGGAAATTTATTTTGAATATATAATTCGGACGTATATATTATATACGTCGTCGTTAGAATATAAATAATTATATATAATTATAAATAGAATTGAAAATGGCGCGGTAGTTCGATAATTCGATTTCAAACTTCAAATGAATATACCGGGTGCAAAATAAACCGGATTTTAGCGAAACCAAAAATAATGGAATCTAATTGAGAATATCTTTCCAACGAACCCGAAAAATCGAAATTTCATAGCGGGAATCAAAAGATACGTCCAGTTAAAAATTCTGAATAGTCGCTATGGAATTCAGGATGTTAAAAATAGACATTTTGCAAATGACTTCGGATTTCGACGAAACCACTTTTGTTGGATCCGGGATATCAAATTATTGCTAGGTTTCAAATTTCATAATTTTTCGAATCAATATGTGAGCGTGGCATAGGAAAACGTGTTTGACCAGTTTTAGTTGATTTTAATCGACTGGAAAATGGCCATTTTTCCAACGGTCTTAGAATTCGTCGAAACTAGTTTTGTTAGGACCGTATCGTCAATACGAAGTTAGAAAATATTTTTCTGGAATTTTTCTAGTTAGTATGTGGCCCCGGTAAATAGAAATGCACGTTCAAATTCAATATATAGAGTTATATGTTGATTTTGACGAAAACTGATCGTAATAGTCGAATCAGCTTACGATACATATCCCATTGTGTTCGGAATGGGGGTAATTAGCTAGGGACGACAGGCGGTGGGTCTCGTTTTGAGTTCGAATGAAAAAGTTTCTTTTTAAAATATAATAATTAAATATATATATTATAATATATATACTCTCTTACCACTATCCCTCTCCCTCTCTCTTTCACTTTTCAGAGAAAAAAAACCCGACATCGAAGAATCGCCGCTCCCCCTCGTCGTTGGCAGTGCCGCCTCTACCATCTCCCATTCCTCCGCATCTCCTCCTCCTCCCCTCGCGCCTCCCTCCACGCCAAAGGCCATCTCCCCCGACCCCCTTTTCTCCCTCCTCCTCTAGTTGGCCGTAGCCCCCCTCTCGTACCCCAAATCGCGGCCAACACCCCAGCTCCCCCCTCTTCTTCCTCCGCCGCCTCCTGCTTCACCATCTCGAAAACCGCACCCCCTCCTTCTCTCTCCTGCTGCAAACCGATGCCACCATTTCGCGAACCCCCTCTTCAGTTTCGAACGTGAATTTTAATTTAAATCAGCTTTATTTATTTCAATTTTAATTATCTTAGTGTGTTAAGCAAAAAGGACGATTTTTATATAAGGAGATTTAAAAAGAAAAGGCGATTTATATGTAAAGATATAATTTTTATTATGGTAGAAGGTTAAAAATATAATTTTTACATAAGCAAGAAGTTAAAAATATGATTTTTATAATATATAGATAATAAAAATTTGATCTTTATTATGTAGAAGGAGCAAAGATATGATTTTTATATATGTGGCGATATAAAAATATAATCCTTATTATATGAACACCATTATAAAAATAGAATTTTTATCTATATAGTAGCGGTGTAAAAATATAATTTTTATCTATATAGTAGCGGTGTAAAAATAGAATTTTTATCTATATAGTAGCAGTGTAAAAATGGAATTTTTATCTATATAGTATCGATGTAAAAATAGAATTTTTATCTATATAGTAGCGGTGTAAAAATGGAATTTTTATCTATGTAGTAGTAGTATAAAAATATAATTTTTATATACATAACAACAATATAAAAATGTGATTTTTATATATGCAGTGGCTACGGGCAACGAAAGTGACAAAAGGCGAGTGCAGTGATGATTCCCTACATTGGAAGTGTCGTGGAGTTGGGATAGCTTTGGTGAGAACTTCTCACTCTAAATTTCTTTTTCTAGTTATATATATATATATATCCTAGGATGCAGACGGTGCTTAGTAGCACCCGACACCCGTCGTCCACAGACCATGGACGGCTTGATGCTTGTTTGATGTATGGTGAAATTTGTTTTAGTTGTTGATGTGAAATCGATAATAAAAGGTAGATGGTTGAAATAAATTAATTATCGTTAAAAATATAATTTTTAACGTGAATGTGAATAAATGAATATTTATAAACAAATCGACCGATTTGTTTATATACACTGATTTGACTAATATTGATTGGGATGATAAATTTTACACATCGCCCAACTGCACAAATAAAAGTCTATGTCTGTTGATTTGAAACCCCACACGGGTGTTGGGATGATATTTGGCGTACACTAATCCCAATTATTTAATTGTATGTCGATCGATTGGTCGACAGATTGTGTAAGCGTTGATTATTTATATTTGATGCTTATGCAGTTGTGTGTTGCACCTTAGATGATGGTTGATTGTTTATCATTGCTATTATATACATGTGTTATATGGAATCCATATAATTAACATTATATGGTGATTGATTGGGCCTCATGCCAATCGGGAAAATAATGAATATTATAAAAGAAAATTCATGTGTTGAATATAAAAATATTCATGTGTTGACGATGTTCATGTGTTGAAATTATTCATGTGTTGAGTAAAATATTTTAAATAATAAAATTTACATCTTTATCATATTTAAAATTAGAACTACTTCACAGTGGAGTCTGATTGAAAATCAAACGACAGATACCATAGTTTTATAAAATATTTTACATAACAAAAATAGTTGTGTGTTGACAGTACTCATGTGTTGAGATTGGTCGTGTGTTAAAAGAAATATAGATTCATGTGTTGAATGGAATACAAATTCATTTGTTGAATAGAATAACGAATTTATTGAAATATATAAAGCCGTGTTGATTAGAGTTGCGCTATTTTGACGTGAACGATATTTATATCGATTATATTCGTATTTACAATGAATATAGAAAAGGAAGCGATTTCAAAATAAAACGTTTTGAAAATATTATCATTTATATAGTAATGATATGAAATATTCAATTTTGATTTGAAATTGAAATAGTGTTGAAATGGTTTTGAAAACGAAGTTAAAACGATTTATAAAATATGTTTTCAAAGGAAATCGACGAAATATATATATATTATATATATAATGGCCTGAATAGAAAGCCCCGCGCTGCGGCAGTTCGTGAATTTCGACCATTGACTTTGAATTGATGTTGCGGGAGATCCGACCGTCGGATTCTCCTAAAACCAGAACCGTTGGGTTCGTATCGAAAAGATCTTTCCAACGAATATTAGAAATTTGAAATCTAACGGTTGGATTTGGAATTATGTCCAAATCAAATTTGGAAAGGTCGCTGTAAGTGCAGTTCGATGGCTGTTGATGGAAATCGACTGTACGGGCCTTGATAAAATTATTAAAAATATTAATAATTTGTGTAAAATCATAATATGTGAATTGGAAAGAACTGGGATGAAAAATTCCACATCTGAAAGGATAAAAATATATTTTTGTCGAAATGAACTAATTTTGAACTAGAATTAAAATCAATTTATTTTTGAAATAAATAAATTGAATTTGAAAGTGATTTTAAAACTAATCAATATTACCAATACGTGAATTGGACTGGAGTTGAATCGAAATTATCTTCAGAATATTTCGATGTTGGATTTCGTGACTATACTGATATTGTTATGTGAATTTGAAAGATATATTTATATCATTATTTCCAATACGATATTTGTTGGTTTCAGAATTTGATATTGAATATAAGCCGGTGTATTTTCTATTCAGAGCCTTGTATTTAATATCAAATGTGTTTTTGGTTTGTCGTGAATGGTGTCTTCATTAACACTGTTCTTAAGCCCAATAGAGAAAAAGATTAAATCTTTCTATTTAGATTTAATGAGGTGTACCGATTAAATAATATTAATTGGAATTGAATTTAAATTTTCCTTGGGTTTATCGTGAGCGGTGTTTTGAATAACACCTGTTCTTTAACACGATTAACAATAGAATTTGATTTTGGGTTTATCGTGAATCGTGTTTTAAATGACATTGGTTCTTTAACCCAATTAAAGACAGGATATTGATTTTTGAAAAGATTAAAACTAAGTGGAGTTTTAATGAATCTTTAATTAGATTGAAATGTGAATTGATAGTTTAAATTATCAAATCTGAAAGGTGATCGAGAATGGAGTACCACCAGTTTTACTCCACAACGATAGTTAAATCTTTAACTAGATTTAAACGTGAAATGGTAATTAATTTTACCAATAACACCGTGGTGTTAGGTATGGAGTATTACCAGTTTTGCTCCAGGGGATGAATAGGTTGGGATTGGGAAATAAAACAAATAATTACTTCGGTATGGTTCGCTAATCCCGACTAATTTGAAATGATATCCAAAGGAAGATTAAAGAATAAATTTAGAAGAATTTATCTTGGATAAAATTAATGGGAACCTTTCCCTAAGAATGTGATTTTGTGAATAAAAGAAGATTATGAATTGGAATGAGGCGTTTGTTGTGTTTGTGTAACATTTGTTTATCATATACGTGGGTTATTCAGAAAGGTCGTGTTTATACCCATTCTGAATAACCGATTTGACGAGATGTCGAAGATGAAGACGGTGGTTGAAGACCGGAAGTCTTCACATCGTTTGGGTGATTACTGATGATCTTGATTGGGCTGTACACCCAAGATGAGGGAATCAGTTGGTGATCATCCAGACATACTTGGAGATGGATGGATATGTGAGGAAAGTGCCTCCGGTTTCGTTCAGACCCGTAGCAAACTTGTAAATGGACTGTGTGTCTGACATTGGATTTTATTCTGTGTTGATTGATCTCTATTAAATATACATCTGTTTGGCGGCAGAGAATTTTTTCTCTTGCTTAACGCCCTTCTCTGAGACGTACGAGCTCAGAGGTTGTATATCGATGGACATCAGTCGCATGGAGTGAATTGCCAGTGTGGCACGCGTAAGTGGCAATTGATCAAGGCTTCTGTTGAAAAGCAAAATCTTGTGGTTGATGATCAAAGCACGGCCTGTGTGGCGTAGCTTTGTGTATAACGTGAATTCGCGAGCCTCACACCTCGGTATGAGTCAAAAATGGGAGACGGACAGCTGGGAGAGCACGACGTTTCTTTCTAGCTAGGGTGGTGTCAGTGACCTACTAGCCCTGACATTTATATACTTTTCACCTGTGTGGTTGTTGGAATGCGAGGCGCCTCGGATATAGGTCTGTAAGGACCAGGAAACGTGTGCTCAGGAATAACTAATCCTCCAAAGTTAGGTGAGGACCGGCCCGGCCGATTCCAAGGATCAAAGTGGGGTCCTGAGACATTTGCTAGAGTGTCTCGAACGGAGAGGAGCTTGCCCCTTGCCTCGACTCATGACGGAAATCCAATTTCCAATACGTGATATTGCGGTTTTAATTGTAGAACTAGTTTGGCGACATGATATATGGTACCCATGCCATCTATGATTGATATTTATGATTGAAAATTGTTTTGACACTATACACTTATAATAGTATCAAATGATATGTTTTGATGTACCAAGCATGTTTGGCTATTATAAGGGAAAACCCTATCCTCCGGCTTGCGTTGCATTGTGTGATGGGACCTGGGTCTTATAATAGTTTCATTTTTCCGAAGAGCATTGCGCTGTTTTGTTGTATGCACTAGTATTTTTGGGAGGAAACCCGTTCCGTGTTATAGGGCGTGGTCCCTTGAATTACTCTCTTTTAAAGTAAAGTTTTGAATAACTGTTTTAGTTCTCACACCAGTCACATGACTAACCTGGAGTTTATTGTTTTAACCTAAACTTTGGGTGCCCCTATTTTCCGCACGGACAGCTAGTAGTTTTGGTTTTGCAGATTTATATTCACAGGGCCCTGATTTACAGCTGGAACGATGCTCGGAAAGCTCTGTATCCGTGTATTACTTTCAGTTGTGTTTTGTATTATTTTCCGCTGCTATGTAATTTATTGTAATCTTTGATATATTTCTGTTGTATAATATTTATTCATACTCTGTATATTCTTGTATCTGATGGAATTGTTGTAATAACAATGAAATGTTTTTCCGTCTGCGTTCTGATTTGTCTTGTACTCAATTCTATCCGGGCTTTCCTTCACGGGGAAGTTCGGGTTGTCTCACTTTGTATCTGTGTATTTCTTTCAGCTGTGTTAGTTGATTTTTTTTCACTATGCGTTGTATCATGTATTTCTACATTTTTATTTCTACTGCATTGTTGTAATTTATTCTCTGATATTTATTTGTATTTCCGCTGTGTATTTTATTTTCCGCACTCTGACATTCTTGTATTCTGATGTAAATTGTTGTAATAGCAATGAAAAGCTCTCTTGTTCTGTGTTCTGATGCGTCATATTCTCAAACAATCTGCATTCTTGTTCGGTCTAAGCCGGCTTGGGAATTCCGATCGTTACAAGTAGTTTGTAAAATTTATTGTTAATCATTTTTTAAATTTATTGAGTCGCAATTAAATTAAAAAAGTGTAAATATTGATTGAAAATCAATATTGTGTATTAAAAGCATTTTTCATGCAGTTAGAAAAAAATACTTGTTAGAACAACGAATTTTGGTATAAAAGTTCATTGTGAAATTTAATTGAGTTATAAATAAGAATCTAAAAAGGAGATATTGAATGAGAAACAATATTTGAGTAATAAAATAATTTAAACATGGTTATATATTTACTTTGGTTATAAATAATGTGTTTTGTGTAAAAGTTTGTAAGTTCTAACAAGGAAATGTAAAATATATGTCTTCTAAATAAGAAGGTAAACTTAATTTGTGTCATGTTAAAAATAATGTTTAGAATAGTTTAAAAAGGGTTTTAAAACATGGTTGTACAATTTGGTAGAGCTGTACAATGTTAAAATTGTTAGTATTATGAATTAAGTAGCGATAATATAGCATGAAAGCTTGTAATATTATAATTACTTAGTTATAGTTTAATTGTGACACGTAGAAAGGATTTGGATCTTAAGTTAGGCCCATTAATTAGTTAATTAATCAAGGGGAAATATACAGAAACTTAACTTAATCAGTATGTGCTCGTTTACTCTTTCTAAAAAAATTTGGCAAGGCATCATCTTTCTAAAATCTTCTTCTTCTTGTAAGTTAACAAGGGAAGACAAATACATTTCCTCCTCAATTATTCAAAACTTAAAGCTCTAATTAAAAAAAAAAAAAGAAAACTTGAGAATCTTGCATGCTAGAGGTAACTTCTACAGCATCAAGAGTTTTGATATATCCACTTCTCAAATTAAGAGAAGCTATTTTACTGTAAGTTTTTTGTTCAACGTGCATGTCCCTGTTTTGAATTCTTACAGGTAGTTGAGATCAATTTCAATCCTAAAAGCTCCAAACTTCTTACAAAAACGTGTTTCAATCGATGCTAATAAAAGGTGAGTTTTTCAACTCATACTATCTAGTTAATATCATTACCTGCTTCAAATTTATAATTTATAGCGAGTTTTAAGACTAATTTTTTTAACTGTAAATAGAAAAGTGATTATTTGTGTTTACAGTGAAAACAAGTCCTATGCTGATCTTTGTAGCTTTGATTTTCCTACGCTTTAAGTTGAATTTGTATGCAATCTTTTTTAGTAGATAGATCAGACGTTGTTCTACTGGCATGTCTGCAAGTTTATGAAATTGTACATTGGAAATGAGATCGGAGCATTTTAGCACTTCGATGAAAAATTGTAACGACCCGGATTTTCGAACAAATTATTTTAAATATTTAATATTGTTTTAAATATTGAGTTGATAATATAAATGATATTTTATATTGATTTATCGATTAAATAATCGAAAGATGATTTATTTCGAATATATATAACTATAAAAATACCAAAATGAATTTAGTTGACTTCAAAATTAAAACTCAATTGAAAACCGTTCAGATGATCAATACTAAATTTTGTTTGAATTAGAATAATAATATTAATTTAATATCAAGGAATTAATTGTTTTGAATTTAATTTATACCGATTTAAATTAAATATCTTCTCCATATGATCAAATTAGATTTCGTAGCTTGTTCCGGTGTATCCGGAATAGTGGTCAAACCTTATAAAGGTTAGTTGTTGCGCTCGAATTGGTGTTCGAAACCCTGAATATATTATTATAAAATTGAATGGATAAGATCAAACTCAAATCACAGTCAAATCAAAATCAAATCGTATTTAATAATAATGTACCTCAAGCTACCCTACCTATAACACTATTTCTTTAATGGAGAAGTCTTCACTTAATAAATACGCGACCCTCTGTAAATTCCTTTGCAAAACAGAAATCAAAACTTTAGATAAAAATGGCTGCGTCCTTCCTCTAAAATCAAAAGCTGATCTTTGTTTCATTTAAAAACCATGATGCCCTCTTTTTATTCCTTCAGTTAATCAAAGTTTCATCATAAAATAAATGGTGAGTTCGATTACATTAGAATCGCGATGGTGACAAAGGCATCAAGCAAAGTTTGAGAGATCGAATTGGGGGAAACCAGTTTCGAACATCATGGATCTGGGATTTGTGATTTTCAGTGGAGCTGTGAGGCTCGTCAACAAAGCAGGGTCGCGATAGGAAGTTTCCAGGTTGAGTTCGCGATTTGCGTACGAGCTACACTAGGTAGATGGAGTTTGTGTGAATTCCAAAGTGGTTTCATTTGGGTTTTAATCGCGAGTTAAAAAGATGATGTATTATTGATGCATTGGGTATTGGAATTTGACAGTAAAGTCCAGGGTAGTTTGAACAGCTGTTGCGTAGAGATTTAGATGGGAAGCTGACGGGAGGGGGAGAGTGGCCAAAGTTCAGTCTTTGGGATGGTGGTGAAGAGCTGCTACAGGGGAGTTCAATGGTTGAACTAAGGATGGACTGGGTTGTATTGGGGAGTGCGACAGCGGTGAAGTTGAGGAGTTCGGCCTGTTTCTTTTTGTTGAAATGGTGGATGGTGTGAGTGATCTGTCAATGGGGAAATCAGGTTGATTTGGAGTGGCGAGAGATGATGATGTACTTGTAGGCTGATGATGGTGGCTTGAACATTGAAGGACTGTTGCATTCCATTTCAAACAGTATAGAGATGGGAAAGAAAAGTTTAGAAACGTGATTAAGGTGTATTTTTGATTTTTGATTTTTATCTTATATGGAATATTATTTATGAAATTAGTAATTTATTTAAAGAAATTTATTTTGTAAAACATTAAAATAAATAGTTAATGTGGTAACTGATAAATGTATAGGAATTAGTTATATTTCATTAACTAACTAAAGAATTTTTTTTATATTTTTATTTATTGATTTAAAGTGAAATGGTAAAAACCTATAGAGTAGTTAGTAAAGAACTAAAATCTGTAGACTAATCAATTAAGGATTAAATAGGAATTTAGTTTACACATGAGTAATTAATTTAAATTAAATTATTCTAGTTCAATAACTGAAATATATTTATATTGTTTACATTGAAAACAGAGGTATGAAGGAATCGTGAAATCTATACGATAAGCTTAAATGGGGTACTCGGCAAATTAAAACCACGGTGAGTAAATCTCACTCTGTTTTAATTTAGAATTGTTTTTATTGGTTAAAAATATTTGTTTGTTGACTGCGTGGATGCGTTTAAATATTACTGTGGCTATTATTAAATATATATTAGTTATTTAGGATTGGTGTTTGTGGTTATTATATATATGTATATTGGCGGATGGATTCCCGCAGTACCATTAGCGGATGCCCGCAGTATCATTAGCGGATGACCCTATACGCCCCACGCTATCATAGTGGATGACCTTCTATATTGCGATATCCTGCCACAAAGCAGGATGGGTATTATTTCTGTTGGCTAACGTATGTGGATGCAGGAAAACAGGTTGGAGGGATCCAACTGGATTCCTCAAAAATATTATAATTTGTTTGTTCCACATATATTATCATATATGATGTGTTGATTGATAATTGAGTGGTTTGATTGTTTAAATATCACTGGAGCCAAAATATTAATACATAAAAATATCGTGGAAAGGATATTTGAGATTTAAAAAGAGGAAAACTATTTTTTTAAAATAGAATTTGAATTTCAAGTGGACTATAAAGATATTAACTTGTTTTAAATAAATAAAACAAGTATTTAATTTATAAATGATATTTATAAATTAAATAATACAGGAAATTTAAGTAAATTTATAAACAGTGTTTACAAATGAAATGGAATGATTTTCATTGGATAATCAGGGAATTGAATTGAACTAAATTTATAAATGGGGTTTATAAATGTAGTGGGAAAAATTATCATTTGATAATTTGAATATTTAAATTCAAATGTGAATTTAAAAATAGAAATGGGGAAATCGTTTTAAAGAAATAAACGATGGAATTTATTCTGATGTTAGAATATAAATTGAACTAAAATAAATTTGTAAGGATTTATGATTTGAATTCGATTAATTCGAATTTATTTAAATAGAAGTTAAATTGAATATGAAAATAAATTGGGTGTTATATATATAAGTTATGATAAATAGAAATTTCCAAAATAAGATTTTGGTTTTAAATAGATTTCGAAATGGACTTGTTTAAAAATAGAACAAGTAAATTTATAAATGATGTTTATAAATATGGTGAATAAATTATCAAGAGATAATTAGAAATTTTGAATTCAAGTATGAATTTAAAAATATAATTTGAAATCATTTCAAAAAAAGGGACGATGAGTTTATTTCTGGAATTAGAAATATAAACTAAGATGAGATAAAAATCCAAAGGGTTTATAATCAGAATTTGATTATATTGAATTTTATAAATAAATTATTTATAAAAGAATTAGAAGTTAATATAACAGATCGAGTTGTAAATAAATTTATAACAGAATTATGAAATAATTGATGATTAGGGATAATAAGAACTATTAAGTGAGATTGGGAAAATTGGTTTAAATAAATTAAAATATTTTAGAAGGGAGTTGAAATTCATTTATCAACAAATTTTAAAGTTTATATTTAATTATAATTAAAACGAACTCGCCGCAGCCTGGTAGTTCGTAAATTGGCGTTCTGGACTTCAGTTGAGTATATAGAACTCCATTTAAGTCGGAATTCTTTGAAACAAGAATCGTTAGAACCAATTAGATAATATTTTACTGATGGAAGAGAAAGATCTGAATTTCATCGAATAGATTTTGGGTTATGTCAGAATCAAACTTTCAGAAAAACAACGCCATAACCATTATAAGCCATAATGGTTTATTTAAATTTATAAAAGGATTTTGAGCAAATAGAATCCGAATCTTCATTAGAAAAATCCAGATTTGAGTTATAAAATATATTTGAACTCAAATGGAGTAATGAAAAATGATTTTTGAAAACAAAAATTAGATTTTGTTAATTATTGAATATAATTAACTAATTTGAAGAATAATTAGTTATTGGAGTTTTGAATTGAAATTTAGCTTTGGATAAGTAAATTGGGTTTGTAAATATTCGAAATCGAATATGCAACTTGAATCGAAAATGGAATTCAATTTGTTTATAAACAAGTTGATATTATATTTGAACATGTTATGTCCAAACAAAGAAGTGAAATAGGCAAAATAGCTAATTAGAAAATAAATTAGCGAATTGGGTTAAGACGAATGGATTGAGTGAAACCAAATGGGAATATTTGGATGCGTTAAGCAGGTATGGAAATGAAGTGTATGAAGTTTATAATTTGTGTGCCCGACAATAAGGTACATGTTTAAATTCCATATGAGATTTTATGTGCCGAATCGGCAAGCCACTTGGCTTTTTGATTTTCTTTTTGAATGGAAAGGGCCTACAGAGGCGAGTTGAGGTTTGAACTATCGACCGGTACAAAGGAGGTTATGGCGAAATTTTCCGGGAATTTAAGGAGTTAGCATATTTTTTAGATTATTTGATAATTAGAAATCTATATATCAATATATATAGAATCCGGTAAGGAAACGAACTTAAAAATAGAATATTATAAACAAAAAGGAAATCGAAAATCTGGAAATAGAAAGAGAAATATATATATATATATACACGTTTTAAAAATGAATAAGTGGTTTTTATGGTGTTGATAATTTGAGATAAGTGGTCTTGTTTGTTTTGAAGTTAAAGATGTTATTCAGTCAAGGTCTGAGAGGTAATTATACCCCAACTTGATTGATTTCATTACTAGCTCATAAACAACAAGATTCAGTCTCAAAGAGAGATGTTTAAAGAGTTTAGTTGAATGCAATATTTTAGGTTGTTGTAACGATGTTTTACACAACATTCGTTTTAACCCAAGTAAGTGGAATTTTGGAAATATAATAATAAATATTTCCTGAGTGTAGAAATGAACGGGTCATGAAAGAGATAAGTAATTTGAATGTTTTCAATCATAAATAGAATATATTTGCTAAGTATAGAAAATAAAAGGAGACGATATATGGAGATGTTTTCCAAATAGTGAAAAGGGCCAAGATGATTGTTGAAAAATATTTGTCTAACAAATATTGATAAGGAAATGGAGTAGTGATTTAATTAATGCATGAAATATCAATTAAATGACCCAGTGATTTGTTTGATGCTTTGAATGAATGTTTGTTTTCTTCGATATTTAAATAATCGACTATCGAAGTGTTTGCCAATATCGTTGTCAATATGGAGGGACCGGTTGGATTATTATCCGTGAACCACTCCGTATTGGCGGTAACGTTGCGAATTAGATTATATGAAGATAATCAAAGACGGAGTGAAGTGCAAGGACTTTTCTATTAATAGAAATTGTGCCTTCGATTTCGTTCATTCATAGAACGAAGTGTATGGATGAATTTCTGGCAGAGTATTTCCAATGGTCGCATATGTTGGTCTGTTTAGATATATACGGTGGCGGAGAATTTATTCTCTTAGCATAATATCCAGAATATATTTGTGCAAATCAATTAACGATTTACAGATCTGACAATGTGGCATTCAAAGTGATTGTGCTATCAATGAATGATAAGAAATCGTAGCCTTAAGCCTCAACAACCAGGGAATGACAAAAATCGGCCAGGCAGCATGGCTACGTGGGCCGCTCCCATTAGGGTGTATAATCACCTATCTAGAGAAATTCCATTTGCTTCTTTAATCTATCGATATTGTCCTTTTCAGGAAACGATTCCTGATCCCAATCGTTGGTGATATACATTCGATACACTCAAGCGAAATGAGTGGTCGGTCATGTCTGGGCCGGGTTGCAAGATGTTCTTGTTGAACCTAGTGTGTTCCCCTCTAAAGATACACTATCGGAAGGTGGTCCCATACCTTGTCATGTTGAAATCCAATCTCCAATAAGCGCCCTGCGGTTTTTGGTTTTGTATTATATATGGAGCATGAGATGCAAGCGTTCCGTTAGATTCTATTTATTTGATGTAGACATTATTATAATATCACTGGATTTGATATCAAAAATATTTTGGGTTATCGTATGGTAAAAACCATCTGCCTTTATGTGTGGATCGGTCTTCGATTATCATTTCTTTCGAAAGGATTTTTAAAGTTAAACAAATGATTGGAGTTTACTCACACCAGTCTCATGACTGACCCAGAATTTATTTTGTTTTCCCTAAACTCTTGGGTGCCCAAATTTGTACGGAAAGTCAAGTAGTCGGGATTTTTCAGATTCACTTGGAAGAGCTGGAAGCAGGAGGCTTCACCAGTTAGCTATAGACTATCATATTTTCACTGTGTACTACGTTGTATCTGGAAATAGGTGTTTATAACTGTTCCAGGAATAACTGTTGTGCTTTGATAATGGTATGTATATACAATTACTGATTTGTATTTCAAAAGTTATGTTATTTAATATATTTTATTCATTCCGCTATGAGATTTTTTTCTTCGTTTTTCTTCTATTCTAACTTTTCTTTCTTTCTATTCCTCATCCTCTAACTAATTTCTACTAATTATTTGTATTTCTGTGTTGTTTGGGTTGGACGTGTGGTGTTATTAGTCAAATCAAAGGGTACGGAAATTCGGGCCATTACATTTGGTATCAGAGCTTAGGTTGAGCGAATACCTAGGCTTGTTGGCATGTGCTCATTAGAGATAGGGTCAGTAGCACCCTAGAATGAGCTGAGTGTATATATTTATAAATACGAGAGAGCGTATTTGTTAATTGATATAAAAATTTGTTTTATATTGTGTTGGCTAGTCTGTTGAGCGGTTTATGAATTCTGATCGAATCGTGGGACGCCACGAAGTCGATAGGAATTTATAAACACTTAATAGAGAAATTTGACACAATATTGTTTTAAGTGGATAAATGAAATAAATTTACTCAAAAATTCTATTTTGATAGAAAAGAAATAATTTTCTAGAATTATTATATTATATGGATGAGTTGGCTGTTAATATTATAATCATATGAGATTATAAAATTGAAATAGTTGTATATAACCAAATGAAATTTGTATATAAATGAGACATACAAATGAGATCAATTAAAATTAAATTCAAACCAGAATTTAGAATTTAAATCGTGGGTGTTTGGAAAAATGTTTTTTAAAGTATATTAAAATAATATAGTTTTGTCTTGAAATCAAAAAAATAATATAGTTTTGTCTTGAAAGGATTTGGATAAATACCATTTTTGAATGGATTTTGAAAGTGATAAAGCAATGTAGTCACTTAAGTCGCTGGAAAATAATTCTAATGATGATCGCGACATCATTAGTATTCATTTTCGAGTTTGTAAATGATGGATTTCTACCTTAGAAAAGTTTTGATGGAAATTTGTTTGAAAGAAAACAAGTTGATTTGAAAATTCAAATGTTTTGAATTTGAGATGGAAATAAATATGTTTATATATTTATGTGATTTCAGAAGGATTTGAAATAGAAACCCGGGAATTTAAATTTTTGGAATTAAATTAACTTAAGTAAGTTAAATGGATCAAAGTGAATAAATTGACTTGAATCAATTTGGATGGATTTAATGGAATACATATTGGATATAAATGTATTGATTGTAGATCTTTCGAATTAAATGAATGAAAACCAAAAGTTTTGGTTGGAATTAAATTTGTTGAAATATAAAGTGTTGAGTTTCAACATAAGTGAATTTGGAAAAAGTAATGGGTTAGTACCATTTTTCCTAGCTTAGTAATTTCGAGGACGAAATTCTTTTAAGGGGGAAGAATGTAACGACCCAGATTTTTGAAAAAATTATTTTAAATATTTAATATTGTTTTAACTATTGAGTTGATAATATAAATGATATTTTATATTGATTTATCGATTAAATAATGAAAATATGATTTATTTCGAATATATATAACTATCAAAATACCAAAATGAATTTATTTGAATTCAAAATTAAAACTCAATTGAAAACCGTTCAGATGATCAATACAAAATTCTGTTTGAATTAGAATAATAATATTAATTCATTATCAAGGAATTAATTGTTTTGAATTTAATTTATACCGATTTAAATTAAATATCTTCTCCATATGATCAGATTAGATTTCGTAGCTTGTTCCAGTGTGTCCAGAATAGTGGTTAAACCTTATAAAGGTTAGTTGTTGTGCTCGAATTGGTATTCGAAACCCCGAATATATTATTATAAAATTGAACAGATAAGATCAAACTCAAATCACAGTCAAATCAAAATCAAATCTTATTTAATAACAATGTACCTTAAGCTACCCTACCTATAACGCTATTTCCTTAATGGAGAAGTCTTCACTTAATAAATACGCGACCCTCTGTAAATTCCTTTGCAAAACAAAAATCCAAACTTTAGATAAAAATGGATGCGTCCTTCCTTTAAAATCAAAGCTGATCTTTATTTCATTTAAAAACCATGATGCCCTCTTTTTATTCCTTCAGTAAATCAAAGTTTCATCATAAAATAAATGGCAAGTTGTATTACATCAGAATCGCGATGGTGACAAAGGCATCGAGCAAAGTTTGAGAGATCGAATTGGGGGAAGCCAGTTTCGAACATCATGGATCTGGGATTTGTGATTTTCAGCGGAGTTGTGAGGCTCATCAACAAAGCAGGGGCGCGATAGGAAGTTTCCAGGTTGAGTTCGCGATTTGCGTACGAGCTACATTAGGTAGATGGAGTTTGTGCGAATTCCAAAGTGGTTTCATTTGGGTTTTAATTGCGAGTTAAAAAGATGATGTATTATTGATGCGTTGGGTATTGGGATTTGACAGTAAAGTCTAGGGTAGTTTGAACGGCTGTTGCATAGAGATTTAGATGGGAAGCTGACGGGAGGGGGAGAGTGGCCCAAGTTCAGTCTTTGGGGTGGTGGTGGAGAGCTGCTATAGGGGAGTTCAATGGTTGAACTAAGGATGGACTAGGTTGTATTGGGGAGTGTGACAGCGGTGAAGTTGAGGAGTTCGGCTTGTTTCTTTTTGTTGAAATGGTGGATGGTGTGAGTGATTTGTCAATGCGGTAATCAGGTTGATTTGGAGTGGTGAGGGATGATGATGTACTGTTAGGTTGACGATGGTGGCTTGAACATTGAAGGACTGTTGCATTCCATTTCAAACAGTATAGAGACGGGAAAGAAAAGTTTAGAAACGTGATTAAGGTATATTTTCGATTTTTGATTTTTATCTTATATGGAATATTATTTATGAAATTAGTAATTTATTTAAAGAAATTTATTTTGTAAAACATTAAAATAAATAGTTAATATGGTAATTGATAAATGTATAGGAATTAGTTATATTTCATTAACTAACTAATGAAAATTTGTTTATATTTTTATTTATTGATTCAAAGTGAAATGGTATAAACCTATAGAGTAGTTAGTAAAGAACTAAAATCTGTAGACTAATCAGTTAAGGATTAAATTGGAATTTAGTTTACACATAAGTAATTAATTTAAATTAAATTAGTCTAGTTCAATAACTGAAATATATTTATATTGTTTACATTGAAAACAGAGGTATGAAGGAATCGTGAAATCTATACGATAAGCTTAAATGGGGTACTCGGCAAATTAAAACCACGGTGAGTAAATCTCACTCTGTTTTTATTTAGAATTATTTTTATTGGTTACGAATATTTGTTTGTTGGCTGCGTGGGTGCGTTTAAATATTACTGTGGCTATTATTAAATATATATTAATTATTTAGGATTGGTGTTTGTGGTTATTATATATATATATTGATGGATGGATTCTCGCAGTACCATTAGCGGATGCCCGCAGTATCATTAGCGGATGACCCTATACGCCCCACGCTATGATAGTGGATGACCTTCTATACTGCGAAATCCTGCCACGAAGCAGGATGGGAATTATTTGTAACAACCAGGAAATGCGAGCCAATTTAAAATTTTTATTTTGGCAATTTTAACGAATTTTGAATATTTAAAATAGATTATTTTAAATAATATCGATGAGAAATTTATTTTGAATAGAATTAGAACGTCTATATTTATATACGTCGTCGTTAGAATATAAATAATTATTTATAATTATAAATAGAATTGAAAATGGCGCATTATAAATAGAATTGAAAATGGCGCGGTAGTTCGATAATTCGATTTCAAAATTCAAATGAATATACCAGGTGCAAAACAAACCGGATTTTAGCGAAACAAAAATATTAGAATCTAATTGAGAATATCTTTCCAATGAATTCGAAAAATCAAAATTTCAAAGCAGGGATAAAAAGATATGTCCAATTGAAATTTCAGAATAGTAGCTATGGAATTTCGGCCCTTAAAAATAGCCATTTTGTAAACGACCTCGGATTTCGACGAAACCACTTTTGTTGGATTCGTGATGTCAAGTTATTGCTAGATTCCAATTTTCGTAATTTTTCGATTCAATATGTGAGCGTGGCAAAGGAAAACGCGTTTGACCAGTTTTAGTTGATTTTAATTGACTGGAAAATGGTCATTTTTCAAACGGTCTCAGAATTCGACGAAATTAGTTTTGTTAGGACCGTATCGTCAATACGAAGCTAGAAAATATTTTTCTGGAATTTTTCGAGTTAGTATGTGACCCCAGTAAATTGAAATGCGCGTTCAAATTCAATATATAGAGTTATATGTTGATTTTGACGAAAGCTGATCGAAACGATCGAATCAGCTTACGAAACATATCCCATTGTGTTCGGAATGGGGGTAATTAGCTATGGACGATAGTCGTTGGGCCTCGTTAGGGGTTCAAGCCAAAAGTCAACTTAAAGGAGAAAAGGAATATATATATATATACACAAACCTTTTCACAAAACCCCCTACCACTTTATTCCTTCAGCCCCCCCCCCCCCCAATTATCTCGATCGAGATCGAAGATGGCGACAGCGCCATCGCGCGCTTCCTCCCACTGGCGCCACCGCTGGAGCAAGGCCGCCCCCCTCTCTTCCCTCGCCTTCCTTCCTCCTCTCTCCTCTTCTACCCTCGAATCACGCGATCCCCCAACCTTCTGGAACCCACCGCGAGTTCACATCGTGCCCCCCCTCATCGTCGATGGCGATGCTTTCCCTAGCCCATACGATCGAATCAGCGCCCAAAACCCGATCCACCGCCTCCAGCACCTCCCTGATGCCGGCGCCTGGCGAGAGCAGCACCCCTCCATCGCGCGAACACCACATTGACCAACAAAGACCCTCTCCTCTTCCTCAAAACGATGTAAGTCTTTATTAAATTATTATTTAATGTAATTAGGTTTTTTTGTGGTAATAAAAATTATATTTTTATGATTAGAAATATATGATTTTGCCCTTAAAGGAAGTTTAGATTTTTTTTTAGGAAAAATGATGATTTTTGGGAAGATAAAAATTAGTTTTTATATGAGAAAGAGGAGATTTTTATATATGAGGAAGATGAGATTTTTAATTTGAGAATATAATTTTTATATATAATATAGATAATAAAAATTCAATCTTTATTATGTAGGAGATATAAAAAATATGATTTTTATAAAGTAGAAGTAATAAAAATATGATTTTTATATAATGGAGATAGTAAAAATATCATCTTTATATATGTAGCGAAATAAAAATCTGATTTTTATTATATATACGTTGAAATAAAAATGTGATTTTTATAGTGATGAAATGAAAAGGCGAAATCTTTATATAGAGAATAGCATAGTATACAAATATAATCTTTATTACATGAACATCGGTGTAAAAATAGAATTTTTATCTATACAATAGCGATGTAAAAATAGAATTTTTATCTATACAATAGCGATGTAAAAATAGAATTTTTATCTATACAATAGCGATGTAAAAATAGAATTTTTATCTATACAGTAGCGATGTAAAAATAGAATTTTTATCTATACAACAGCAATGTAAAAATAGAATTTTTATCTATATAGTAGTGTTGTAAAAATAGAATTTTTATCCATATAGAGTGATTATAAAAATACGATTTTTATATACATAGCAACAATATAAAAATGGGATTTTTATATATGTAGTGGCTACGGGCAACGAAAGTGACAAAAGACGAAAAGGTGAAGATTTCCTACATAAGAAGTGTCGTGGAGTTGGGATAGCTTTTAGTGAGAAATTCTCACTTTAAATCTTGTTTTTCTAGTTAAAATATATACTAGGATGCAGACGGTGCTTAGCAGCACCCGACACCTGTCATCCACAGACCATGGATGGCTTGTATGTTTGATTGTTTGTTGTGATAAAAATTGATTGTGTGATGTGAAATAAAATATTATATAGTTAAAAATATTTGATCGTTAAAAATATTGTTTTTAACGTGTGAGTGTGAATAAAAATATGTGTTTGTTGATTTGAAACCCCACACGGGTGTTGGGATGATATTTGAAGTCCACTCATCCCGATTGATTAATTGTATGTCGATCGATCGATTGACAGACTGTTATAAGCATTAGATATCTATATTTGATGCTTATACAGTGTGGTGCACTTTGGATGATGATTGATTATTTATTGTTGTGATTATATACATGTGTTGTATGGAATCCATATAGTTAACATTATATGGTAATTGATTGGGCCTCATTCCAATTGGGAAAATAAAGAATAGAATGAAGTATATATTCATGTGTTGAATAGAATAAATAATCATGTGTTGAAAATTATCATGTGTTGAAAGAAATATTTTAACAATAAAATTTACATCTTTATCATGTTTAAAGTTAGAAACTAACTGGAAAATAGATAAGATGAGTGGTTTCCAGGGTATTGATCTGATATTGGTTCCAGCCTTCGGCGTTAATACCTAGGGAATCATTCTCTTACTACTTTACAGTTGGAGTCTGATTTAAAAAAATTAAACGATAGATACCATAATTTTATAAAAATATATTAAATAACAAAAATAGTCATGTGTTGACAGTGCTCATGTGTTGAGAATATTCATGTGTTGAAAGAAATATATATTCATGTGTTGAATAGAATAAATATTCATTTGTTGAATAGAACAACGAATTTATTGAAATATATAAAGCCGTGTTGATTAGAGTTGCGCCATTTTGACGTGAACGATATTTATATCGATTATATTCGTTTTTATTATGAATATAGAAAAGGAAGTGATTTCAAAATATAACGTTTTGAAAATATTATCATTTGTATAGCGATGATGTGGAACATTCAATTTCGATTCGAAATTGAATATGAAGTTGAAATCGTTTCGAAAACGAATTTAAAACGATTTGTAAAATACGTTTTAAAATGGAAACCGACGAAATATATATTATATATATAATATAATGGCCTGAATAGAACGCGCCGCGCTGCGGCAGTTCGTGAATTTCGACCATTGACTTCGAATTGACGTTACGGGAGATCCGACTGTCGGAATCTCCTGAAACCGGAACCGTTGGGTTCATATCGAAAAGATATTTGTAGCGAATATTAGAAATTTGAAATCTAACGGTTGGATTTGGAATTATGTCCAAATCAAATTTGGAAAAGGTCGCTGTAAGTGCAGTTCGATGGCCGTTGAGGGAAATCGACTATACGGGCCTTGATAAAATTATTAAAAATAATAATAATTTGTGTAAAATCATAAGAAATGATTTGAGAAAAACTGGGATGAAAAATTCCATATTTGAAAGGATAAAAATAGATTTTTATCGAAATGAACTAGTTTTGAACTAGAATTAAAATCAATTTATTTTTGAAATAAATAAATTGAATTCGAAAGAGGTTTTAAAAATAAACAGGTATTTCCAAGACGTGAATTGTAATGGATTTGAATCGAAATTGTCTTCAGAATATTTCGATGTTGGATTTCTTGATTATACAGATACTGTTATGGGAATTTGAAAGATATATTTATATCATTATTTCCAATACGATATTTGTTGGTTTCAGAATTTGATATTGAATATAAGCCGATATATTTTCTATTCAGAGCCTTGTATTTAATATCAAATGTGATTTGGATTTGTCGTGAATGGTGTCTTCATTAACACCGATTCTTAAGCCTAATAGAGAAAAAGATTAAATCTTTCCATTTAGATTTAATAAATTGTACCAATTAAATAATGTTTAATTGGAATTGAATTTGAATGTGATTTTGGTTTTATCGTGAACCGTGTTTTAGATGACATTGGTTCTTTAACCCAGTTAACGGCAGGATATTGATTTTCGAAAAGATTAAAAATAAGTGGAGTTTTAATGAATCTTTAATTAGATTGAAATGTGAATTGATAATTTAAACGATCAAATATGAAAAGTGATCGAGAATGGAGTGCCACCAGTTTTGCTCCACAGCGATAGTTAAATCTTTAATTAGATTTGAACGTGAAATGGTAATTAACTTTACCGATAACACCATGGTGTTAGATATGGAGTATTACCGGTTTTTCTCCATGGGATGAATAGGTTGGGATTGGGAAATAAAACAAATAATTACTTCGGTGTGGTTCGCTAATCCCGACTAGTTTGAAATGATATCCAAAGGAAGTGTAACACCCCGTATTTTCTGTGAACTTAAGAATTACAAATCTGAGTATAATTAAAATATAAAATCAGAATCAAGGGAAATGGGCTTTGCCATTGCGTTCGTCTCGGAAAAATACGCGAAATAGAGTCCGAAATTTCGTAAATCGGAGTCCATATGACCAAGTTATGGCCTTCCAAAGTTCAGAAAAAAAATTAAACAGCACAGACCAGGTCGACTGGGGAGTCGACCCTAGAGTCGACCTGCCCCCAGGGGTCGACCCTAGAGTCGACCTGCCCCCAGGGGGTCGACCCTAGAGTCGACCTGCCCCCAGGGGGTCGACCCTAGAGTCGACCCTAGAGTCGACCTGGGGGTCGACCTGCCTCCCGAATCTGCTTTTCTACCTGGGTGCGTTCTGATGTATCTGGTCTCGTTTTCTGTCTAGATTCGTCTGCCTAAACCTATTTAAACAGCCCCAAACCCAGCCTTCTCTGCACACAATTCTATTCTGCTTCTACTCTGCCTCTGTTCTAAATTAAAAATAAAAATGGCGTTGCTACTCTGCTGGAATCAAAACTAGAAGACAATCAACATCAACCTAAATTCAATTAGAGATTAGAGCTTCTGCAATGGTTCTACAACAACTAGAGTTCTTTCTTTAATCCAATTAAGGCAAGTACAGTTATTTTTCGCTATAAACGTTAATTCTGATTTTGACATGAATTGTGAATCTGAATCTGAGATTATATCTGTTCTGTTCTGATTTGATTTATCTTATTCTGTACCTCTTTCCTCTTTCTGTTCTATAGCCAGGCTACTACGAGCCTGAGCCAATCTCATAAGAGATTAACATGCGCTAAAATGTTTGGGACAATAAAATGAATGATGCATAAATTGGGCATGACCAATAGGTGACTAATTTGAGGAAAGAACATGGACTGTAGCTAGAACATGAATCTGAGACATATGATTGGACATGTTATATTTATAACATAAAAAGGTATTGAACATATGATTTGTGGACATGACATAAAAAGGTATATAATTGAACATAAATATAGACTGTATTGAACACATGATTTAGGATAAAGAGGATATGGCCTAGGTAAAAAGATTTACATGAAAGTAGGATATCTATTAATGTAAATAAACACCTAAGTAAGGGACCTTTGGGATATATGACATGCATAGTAATCTATGGCTATATTTGGTATAAATTATATGGATCTTCTGTACTATGCAAGTTTAATAAAAATTTGGAACATATGATATATGGTAAATTTATGACCATAATCTGTGCTATGTAAATTTAATACAAACATAGGGTATATGATAATATTGTGAATCAAGACTATTATTTATGCCCGTGAACTTAGGCAAGGTTTATAATTAGGCAAGGTATGAAACTTTAAGAAATAAGTAAATTTGTTATATTTGCCTAATTTTCTAGTTGTGTTACATTGCCTAATCTGCTAGTTCTGTTATATTGCTTAATCTGCTAGTTCTGCTCTACTGCCTAGTCTACTAGATTTGTTCATCTGTCAAATCTGTCATTTGCTAAGTCTGTTGAAAATACTAAATCTGCTAGTTTGCTTAATCTGCTAAGTCGCCTAACCTGAGAAATCTGTTATCTGCTATATCTGTTGAGTTGGTATAATTAGTCCGCTATTGACATAATCTGAATTGGCTATAGTTATGAATAATTGACATGTATATTAGGCGTGGGTATAAATGGTAAATCATTAATTAATTAGTCGCAAAGATAAACATGGCTAACTCGAGGTTAGAATGAGTTTGCGGCGTAATTCTGCCCGGAACCGCCCGGCATATTCAATTGGTCGCAAACAATAGGTTCTAATGTGAGAAGTTAGTCATAACGTGCTTGAAACCCGAGGTTAGACTCAGTTGCGACAGAAACCTGCCCGGAACCAACCGGCCTAACCAGTAGCCGCAAACTGTCAGTCCAATGTGAGAGGTTTGGGCATTAATATTTAATTAATGAAAATCTGAGATAATTATGATGTCTAAAACGTGTTGGGTAAGGTTAAACCAATTGGACCAATGAATCTGATGAACCCGTTTCGTGAATCTGTAGGCCCAATACAAAGTTAGATAATCTGGAACCAGTTAATCTGTAAGCCTGTTAATCCGAACATCTAATCCGTTAGTCTGAAAACCTGTTAACTTGATTGTCTGATCTGTGAACTAGTTAACCTAAATTTTGTATGTCTGAAACTTGTAGACAAGTTAAGCTGAAATCTGTTAGTCTGGGGACACAAGGTTAGGAGGGGAATTACTTGTGTCATCTGTTGTTTGGGACCCATATTAGTCAGTAACCCTTTCTGGTATCAAAACTTTGACCCAACAGTAACTAGGGTCCGGGCATGCTTACTGAACTAATTATAAGCGGTTCATTCTGATAATGGCGAGGGGTGTTGATGGTGCGTTCCAACCGGGTCATGTGCGTGCATGGATCCTGGTCTGCCTCTGAGGATGTAAGACGTCGTGGCATCTGTAAATAGATCTATGCCAATTGGTTGTCACTTTAGGGAGTGATACACCCTACTGTGGGGCCGACACAGGATATTTATGTATTAGGGAGCCGATCGCTTGGGGTAGGGTTTTAGGGTACACTTAGTTCTGTCTGTTTCGGTTGGTACCGTCTGTTTCTGTTGGGTGGTAACACCTGTCTGTTTCTGCGTGGTACCGTCTGTTCGGGTGGTAATGGCCCATTACTAGTGTACACCTAATTCTACATTCTGTTTCCGTAGGGATTAATCTGTTTCTGCTTCTGTCTGTTTCTGATCGGGTAGTAAAGGCCCATTATTAGCATTCTGTTTCCGTTAAATTATTCTGTACCCGTTCCTGTTTCAGTTTAGACATTAGGGTGACACCTAATTCTGTTATACTAGTATTAGTGCAGAGAAGTGTAAAGCAATAGTTTATGTCATTCTGTTCTTCTGTTATATCTGCTACACCTGTTACAGTTATCTCTCATCCAGTTTTATGTTCATGTCATATAATTATTATCTGTTCATATGCTGAAAGTCACTGGACTTGCCAGACTTTTTGTCTGACCCTTGTTGTTTCGCCTCCTTTCTTCTGTTCCCCCCCCAGGTTATCCAAGGAGGGAATACTTTAGCTTGATCCGGATTTCTCTTTGCTTGAAGTGCTTAAAGTATGGCTTGGCTCTGTATAGCTTCCGTTCTATGGGGATTATGATTTTAAACCATGCATTTTGAAGGCTTTTGTACAAGACTGATTTTTTGTACTTGAATTCTGAGATTTGAAAGGGTGTAACCATATTGATTTCTGTTTCCGCTGTAATAAAGTTAAAAAATTTCAAGTACTGTTTTATCTGTCTTGTAAGTTTCTGTTTTGTTTACTAAAATGCTCCACCAAAGTTAAGGCATTCCCTTTGTGAGTGACCTTAACGGAGGTGGGGTGTTACAGGAAGATTAAAGAATAAATTTAGAAGAATTTATTTTTGATAAAATTAATGGGAACCTTTCCCTAAGAATGTGATTTTGTGAATAAAAGAATATTTTGAATTGGAATGAGGCATTTGTTGTGTTTGTGTAACATTTGTTTATTATATACGTGGGTTATTTAGAAAGGCCGGGTTTATATCCATTCTGAATAACCAATTCGGCGATAAGTCGAAGATGAAGACGGTGGTTGAAGACCGGAAGTCTTCACATCGTTTGGGTGATTACTGATGATCTTAATTGGGCTGTACACCCAAGATGAGGGAATCAGTTGGTGATCGTCCAGACGTACTTGGAGATCGATGGATATGCGAGGAAAGTGCCTCCGGTTTCGTTCAGACCCAGAACGAACTTGTAAATGGATTGTGTGTTTGACATTGGATTTTATTCTGTGTTGATTGATCTCTATTAAATATACATCTGTTTGGCGGCGGAGAATTTATTCTCTTGCTTAACGCCCTTCTCTGAGACGTACGAGCTTAGAGGTTGTATATCGATGGACATCAGTCGCATGGAGTGAATTACCAGTGTGGCACACGTAAGTGGCAATTGATCAAGGCTTCTGTTGAAAAGCAAAGTCATGTGGTTGATGATCAAAGCACAGCCTGTTGGCATAGCTTTGTGTATAACGTGAATTCGCGAGCCTCACACCTCGGTATGAGTCAAAAACGGGATACGGACCATTGGGAGAACACGACGTTTCTTTCTAGCTGGTGGTGGTGTCAGTGCTTAAACTGGCTGACATTTATATACTTTTCACCTGTGTGGTTGTTGGATGAGGCGCCTCGATATTAGGTATGTTAGGACCGGGAAACGTGTGTTCAGGAATAACTAATCCTTAAAAGTAAGAGAGGACCGACCCAACTGATTCCAAGGATCATAGTGGGGTCCTGGGACATTTGCTAGAGTGTCTCGAACGGAGAGGAGCTTGCCCCTTGCCTCGACTCATGACGGAAATCCAATTTCCAATACGTGATATTGCAGTTTTATTTGTAGAACCTAGTATGACGACATAGTGGTATGGGTCATTTATGCCGCCTATGATTGATATTTATGATTGAAATTGTTTTGACACTATACACTTACGGTAATATCAAAATAATGTGTTTTAAACGTATCAAGCATGCTTTGGCTATTATAAGGTAAAAACCCTATCCTCTGGCTTGCGTTGCATTGTGTGATGGGACCTTAGTCTTATAATAGCTTCATTTTTCTTTATTTAGCATTGCGCTGTTTGTTTTATGCACTGATATTCTTGGGAGGAAACCCGTTCTGTGTTATACGGCGTGGTCCGTTGATTTACCTAACTTTAAAAATAATGATTAATAACTGTTTTAGTTCTCACACCAGTCACATGACTGACCTGGAGTTTATTGTTTTAACCTAAACTCTGGGTGCCCCTATTTTCCACACGGGCAGCTAGTAGTTTTGGTTTTGTAGATTTATATTCACAGGATCCTGATTTACAACTGGAACGATGCTCGAAAAGCTCTGTATCCGTGTATTACTTCTAGTTGTGTTTTGTATTGTTTTTCCGCTGCTATGTAATTTATTGTAATCTCTGATATTTATCGAATGTATTTTATTCATTCATACTCTGTATATTCTTGTATCTGATGGAATTGTTTTAATTAACAATGAAATGTTCTTCTGTTTGCGTCCTTTTGTGTGTTGTTCTCAACGCAATTCGTGCTTTCCTTCACGGGGAAGTTACGGGTTCTTACAGTGGTATCAGAGCTTTGGTTTACAGAGCTCGAGAACAAGACACATTAGAACCGAATGAAAGAATTCATCAGATATTGGATTAGTAATATCCAATGAGAATGACTTGTTAGAGATAGGATCAGTAGTATCCTAGAACGAGTGTGAAGAGTATATTTTCCAAATGAAAACAATTTTGTTTTGAAAATTAAAATCGTTTTATACGTATTTGAATATTTATTTATATTGAATCTGGACAATCCAATATATAAAGATTTCGCGTATACGCGTCATGAACGTATATTCGAAGTTTTAATATACTGGATAGATATAGAATCATATTCTAGACACCCGGGGATGATTTTGATCGTGGTGCATCATCATCAGTATTCATATTCGAGTTTCGAAGGTGTGACTTCTATATATATCCATTAGACTGGTGTGAGAACCAAAACTAGATAGATTTATTGTTGTGATTTGGCATCAAAAACATGATTTTCTGTATATATATCAAAAATTATGAATTTGAAATTCTAATCCACTAATTGATTGATGGTTGTGTTGTTTGTTCATTTGTTTGAAAATTTTGAACCATTTAGCCTAATAGAATCAAATAGTGAATTGTATAGAAAATTGATCGCATTTGCTTGCATATACATGTGTATACATTGAACAGGTCATAGCAAGGAGGCTAGAGCAGAAGAATAAAATTGTTTGCCCGATAAACAGGTACATGTTTACCATAATTTACCGTTTTGTTTGGGTGATGATGATTTTATGAGCCGATTGGCTAGCCGCTTGGCCTTTTCTTTTTCTTTTGAGTTGAAGAAGGCCACGGGAGGCTATATGAAATATCCCGAAGTCCCCGGTGTAGGGGAGGTTATGGCGAAACTTTTCGAAAATTTAGGGTGTTAGCCAAATTTTTGAAAAATTTGAAAAGTTCTTAGAAACTGAAAAGTTGAAGAACTTAAGCCGTAGAGAAAAAAAAGGAAGTTGAGTGGATTAGTTAAACAACTTTCGGCTTCGTTCCTTTTCGGGGACGAAAAGTTTTAAGTGGGGGAGAATGTAACAACCCGGAAATGCGAGCCAATTTAAAATTTTTATTTTGGCAATTTTAACGAATTTCGAATATTTAAAACAGATTATTTTAAATAATATCGATGAGAACTTTATTTTGAATAGAATTAGAATGTATATATTTATATACATCGTCGTTAGAATATAAATAATTATTTATAATTATAAATAGAATTGAAAATGGTGCGGTAGTTCGATAATTCGATTTCAAATTCAAATGAATATACCGGATGCAAAACAAACCGGATTTTAGTGAAACCAAAAATATTAGAATCTAATTGAGAATATCTTTCCAACGAATTCGAAAAATCAAAATTTCATAGCGGGGATAAAAAGATATGTCCAGTTGAAATTTCAGAATAGTCGCTATGGAATTTCGGCCCTTAAAAATAGCCATTTTGCAAACGACCTCGGATTTCGATGAAACCACTTTTGTTGGATCCGTGATGTCAAGTTATTGCTAGATTCCAATTTTCGTAATTTTTCGATTCAATATGTGAGCGTGGCAACGGAAGACGTGTTTGACCAGTTTCAGTTGATTTTAATCGACTGGAAAATGGTCATTTTTCAAACGGTCTCAGAATTCGACGAAATTAGTTTTGTTAGGACCGTATCGTCAATACGAAGCTAGAAAATATTTTTCTGGAATTTTCGAGTTAGTATGTGACCCCAGTAAATTGAAATGTGTGTTCAAATTCAATATATAGAGTTATATGTTGATTTTGACGAAAACTGATCGAAACGATCGAATCAGCTTACGGAACATATCTCATTGTGTTTGGAATGGGGGTAATTAGCTATGACGACAGTCGTTGGGCCTCGTTAGGGGTTCAAGACAAAAGTCAACTTGAAGGAGAAAAGGAATATATATATATATATATAAACCTTTTCACAAAACCCCCTACCACTTTATTCCTTCAGCCCCCCAATTATCTCGATCGAGATCGAAGATGGCGATAGCGCCATTGCGCACTTCCTCCCACTGGCGCCGCCGCCGGAGCAAGGCCGCCCCCTCTCTTCCCTCGCCTTCCTTCCTCCTCTCTCCTCTTCTACCCTCGAATCGCGCGAGCCCCCAACCTTCTGGAACCCACCGAGAGTTCACATCGTGCCCCCGCCCCTCATCGTCGACGGCGAAGCTTCCCCTAGCCCCTGCGATCGAACCAGCGCCCAAAACCCGATCCACCGCCTCCAGCACCTCCCTGATGCCGGCGCCTGGCGAGAGCAGCACCCCTCCATCGCGCGAACACCACGTTGACCAGCAAAGACCCCCTCCTCTTCCTCAAAACGATGTAAGTCTTTATTAAATTATTATTTAATGTAATTAGGTTTTTTGTGGTAATAAAAATTAGATTTTTATGATTAGAAAAATATGATTTTGCCCTTAGAGGAAGTTTAGATTTTTGTTTAGGAAAAATGATGATTTTTGGGAAGATAAAAATTAGATTTTTATATGAGAAAGAGGAGATTTTTATATATGAGGAAGATGAGATTTTTAATTTGAGAATATAATTTTTATATATAATATAGATAATAAAAATTCGATCTTTATTATGTAGGAGATATAAAAATATGATTTTTATAAAGTAGAAGTAATAAAAATAAGATTTTTATATAATGGAGATAGTAAAAATATCATCTTTATATATGTAGCGAAATAAAAGTCTGGTTTTTATTATATATACGTTGAAATAAAAATGTGATTTTTATAGTGATGAAATGAAAAGGCGAAATCTTTATATTTGAAAAGGCGAAATCTTTATATAGAGAATAGCGTAGTATAAAAATATAATCTTTATTATATGAACATCGGTGTAAAAATAGAATTTTTATCTATACAATAGTGATGTAAAAATAGAATTTTTATCTACACAATAGCGACGTAAAAATAGAATTTTTATCTATACAATAGCGATGTAAAAATAGAATTTTTATCTATATGGTTGCGATGTAAAAATAGAATTTTTATCTATACAATAGCGATGTAAAAATAGAATTTTTATCCATATAGTAGTGTTGTAAAAATAGAATTTTTATCCATATAGAGTGATTATAAAAATATGATTTTTATATACATAGCAACAACATAAAAATGCGATTTTTATATATGTAGTGGCTACGGGCAACGAAAGTGACAAAAGACGAAAAGGTGATGATTTCCTACATAAGAAGTGTCGTGGAGTTGGGATAGCTTTCGGTGAGAACTTCTCACTTTAAATCTTGTTTTTCTAGTTAAAATATATACTAGGATGCAGACGGTGCTTAGTAGCCCCCGACACCCGTCATCCACAGACCATGGATGGCTTGTATGTTTGATTGTTTGTTGTGATAAAAATTGATTGTGTGATGTGAAATAAAATATTATATAGTTAATAATATTTGATCTTTAAAAATATTGTTTTTAACGTGTGTGTGTGAATAAAAATATGTGTTTGTTGATTTGAAACCTCACATGGGTGTTGGGATGATATTTGAAGTCCACTCATCCCGATTGATTAATTGTATGTCGATCAATTGATTGACAGGCTGTTATAAGTGTTAGATATCTATATTTGATGCATATACAGTGTGGTGCACTTTGGATGATGATTGATTATTTATTGTTGTGATTATATACATGTGTTGTATGGAATCCATATAATTAACATTATATGGTAATTGATTGGGCCTCATTCCAATTGGGAAAATAAAGAATAGAATGAATTATATATTCATGTGTTGAATAGAATAAATAATCATGTGTTGAAAATTATCATGTGTTGAAAGAAATATTTTAACAATAAAATTTACATCTTTATCGTATTTAAAGTTAGAAACTAACTGGAAAATAGATAAGATGAGTGGTTTTCAGGGTATTGATCTGATATTGGTTCCGGCCTTCGGCGTTAATACCTAGGGAATCATTCTCTTACTACTTTACAGTCGGAGTCTGATTTAAAAAAATCAAATGATAGATACCATAATTTTATAAAAATATATTACATAACAAAAATAGTCATGTGTTGACAGTGGTCATGTGTTGAGAATATTCATGTGTTGAAAGAAATATATGTTCATGTGTTGAATAGAACAAATATTCATTTGTTGAATAGAATAACGAATTTATTGAAATATATAAAGCCACGTTGATTAGAGTTGCGCCATTTTGACGTGAACGATATTTATATCGATTATATTCGTTTTTATAATGAATATAGAAAAGGAAGTGATTTCAATATATAACGTTTTGAAAATATTATCATTTGTATATCGATGATGTGGAATATTCAATTTCGATTCGAAATTGAATATGAAGTTGAAATCGTTTCGAAAACGAATTTAAAACGATTTATAAAATACGTTTTAAAATGGAAATCGACGAAATATATATTATATATATAATATAATGGCCTGAATAGAACGCGACGTGCTGCGGCAGTTCGTGAATTTCGACCATTGACTTCAAATTGACGTTACGGGAGATCCGACTGTCGGATTCTCCTGAAACTGGAACCGTTGGGTTCGTATCGAAAAGAGCTTTCTAGCGAATATTAGAAATTTGAAATCTAATGGTTGGATTTGGAATTATGTCCAAATCAAATTTGGAAAAGGTCGCTGTAAGTGCAGTTTGATGGCCGTTGATGGAAATCGACTGTATGGGCCATGATAAAATTATTAAAAATAATAATAATTTGTGTAAAATCACAAGAAATGATTTGAGAAAAACTAGAATGAAAAATTCCATATTTGAAAGGATAAAAATAGATTTTTATCGAAATGAACTAGTTTTGAACTAGAATTAAAATCAATTTATTTTTGAAATAAATAAATTGAATTTGAAAGAGGTTTTAAAAATAAACAGGTATTTCTAAGACGTGAATTGAAATGGATTTGAATCGAAATTATCTTCGGAATATTTCGATGTTGGATTTCATGATTATACAGATATTGTTATGGGAATTTGAAAGATATATTTATATCGTTATTTCCAATATGATATTTGTTGGTTTCAGAATTAGATATTGAATATAAGCTTATATATTTTCTATTCAGAGCCTTGTATTTAATATCAAATGTGATTTGGGTTCGTCGTGAATGGTGTCTTCATTAACATCGATTCTTAAGCCTAATAGAGAAAAAGATTAAATCTTTCTATTTAAATTTAATGAAGTGTACCAATTAAATAATGTTTAATTGGAATTGAATTTGAATGTGATTTTGGGTTTATCGTGAACCGTGTTTTAGATGAAATTGGTTCTTTAACCCAGTTAAAGACAGGATATTGATTTTCAAAAAGATTAAAACTAAGTGGAGTTTTAATGAATCTTTAATTAGATTGAAATGTGAATTGATAATTTAAACTATCAAATCTGAAAAGTGATCGAGAATGGAGTACCACCAGTTTTGCTCCAAAGCGATAGTTAAATCTTTAATTAGATTTGAACGTGAAATGGTAATTAACTTTACCGATAACACCGTGGTGTTAGATATGGAGTATTACCAGTTTTAATCCAGGGGATGAATAGGTTGGGATTGGGAAATAAAACAAATAATTACTTCGGTGTGGTTCGCTAATCCCGACTAGTTTAAAATGATATCCAAAGGAAGATTAAAGAATAAATTTAGAAGAATTTATCTTTGATAAAATTAATGGGAACCTTTCCCTAAGAATGTGATTTTGTGAATAAAAGAATATTCTGAATTGGAATGAGGCGTTTGTTGTGTTTGTGTAGCATTTGTTTATTATATACGTGGGTTATTCAGAAAGGCCGGGTTTATACCCATTCTGAATAACCGATTCGGCGATAAGTCGAAGATGAAGACGGTGGTTAAAGACCGGAAGTCTTCACATCGTTTGGGTGATTACTGATGATTTTGATTGGGCTATACACCCAAGATGAGGGAATTAGTTGGTGATCGTCCAGACGTACTTGGAGATCGATGGATATGCGAGGAAAGTGCCTTCGGTTTCGTTCAGACCCAGAACGAACTTGTAAATGGATTGTGTGCCTGACATTGGATTTTATTCTGTGTTGATTGATCTTTATTAAATATACATCTGTTTGGAGGCGGAAAATTTATTCTCTTGCTTAACGCCCTTCTCTGAGACGTACGAGCTTAGAGGTTGTATATCGATGGACATCAGTCGCATGGAGTGAATTGCCATTGTGGCACGCATAAGTGGCAATTGATCAAGGCTTCTGTTGAAAAGCAAAGTCTTGTGGTTGATGATCAAAGCACGGCCTGTGTGGCGTAGCTTTGTGTATAACGTGAATTCGCGAGCCTCACACCTCGGTATGAGTCAAAAATGGGATACGGACCGTTGGGAGAACACGACGTTTCTTTCTAGCTAGTGGTGGTGTCTGTGCTTAAACTGGCTGACATTTATATACTTTTCACCTGTGTGGTTGTTGGATGAGGCGCCTCGATATTGGTCTGTTAGGACCGGGAAATGTGTGTTCAGGAATAACTAATCCTCAAAAGTAAGAGAGGACCGGCCCAACCGATTCCAAGGATCATAGTAGGGTCCTGGGACATTTTCTAGAGTGTCTCGAACGGAGAGGAGCTTGCCCCTTGCCTCGACTCATGACAGAAATCCAATTTCCAATACGTGATATTGCGGTTTTATTTGTAGAACCTAGTATGGAGACATAGTGGTATGGGTCATTCATGCCGCCTATGATTGATAGTTATGATTGAAATTGTTTTGACACTATACACTTATGGTAATATCAAAATAATGTGTTTTAAACGTATCAAGCATGCTTTGGCTATTATAAGGTAAAAACCCTATCCTCCGGCTTGCGTTGCATTGTGTGATGGGACCTAGGTCTTATAATAGCTTCATTTTTCTTTATTTAGCATTGCGCTGTTTGTTTTATGCACTGATATTCTTGGGAGGAAACCCGTTCCGTGTTATACGGCGTGGTCCCTTGATTTACCTAACTTTAAAAATAAAGATTAATAACTGTTTTAGTTCTCACACCAGTCACATGACTGACCTGGAGTTTATTGTTTTAACCTAAACTCTGGGTGCCCCTATTTTCCACACGGTCAACTAGTAGTTTTGGTTTTGCAGATTTATATTCACAGGATCCTAATTTACAACTGGAACGACGCTCGGAAAGCTCTGTATCCGTGTATTACTTCTATTTGTGTTTTGTATTGTTTTTCCGCTGCTATGTAATTTATTATAATCTCTGATATTTATCGAATGTATTTTATTCATTCATACTTTGTATATTCTTGTATCTGATGGAATTGTTGTAATTAACAATGAAATGTACTTCTGTTTGCGTCCTTTTGTGTGTTGTTCTCAACGCAATCCGTGCTTTCCTTCACGGAGAAGTTACGGATTCTTACAGTATTTCTGTTGGCTAACGTCTATGGATGCAGGAAAACAGGTTGGAGGGATCCAACTGGATTCCTCAAAAATATTATTATTTGTTTGTTCCACATATATTATCATATATGATGTGTTGATTGATAATTGAGTGGTTTGATTGTTTAAATATCACTAGGGCCAAAATATTGATAAAAAAATATCGTGAAAAGGATATTTGAGATTTAAAAAGGGGAAATCTATTTTTCAAAAATAGAATTTGAATTTCAAGTGGACTATAAAGATATTAACTTGTTTTAAATAAATAAAACAAGTATTTAATTTATAAATGATATTTATGAGTTAAATAACATAGGAAATTTAAGTAAATTTATAAACGGTGTTTATAAATGAAACAGAATGATTTTCATTGGATAATCAGGGAAATGAATTGAACTGAATTTATAAACGGGGTTTATAAATGTAGTGAGAAAAATTATCATTTGATATTTTGAATATTTAAATTCAAATGTGAATTTAAAAATAGAAATGGGGAAATCATTTTAAAGAAATAAACGATGGAATTTATTCTGATGTTCAAAATATAAATTGTACTAAAATAAATCCATAAGGATTTATGATTTGAATTCGATTAATTCGAATTTATTTAAATAAAAGTTAAATTGAATATGAAAATAAATTGGGTGTTATATATATAAGTTATTATAAATAGAAATATCCAAAATAAGATTTTGGTTTTAAATAGATTTCGAAATAGACTTGTTTAAAAATAGAAAAAGTAAATTTATAAACGATGTTTATAAATATGGTGAATAAATTATCAAGAGATAATAGGTAACTTTGAATTCAAGTATGAATTTAAAAATATAATTTGAAATCATTTCGAAAAAAGGGACGATGAATTTATTTCTAGAATTAGAAATATAAACTAAGATGAGATAAAAATCCAAAGGTTTATAATCAGAATTTGATTATATTGAATTTTATAAATAAATTATTTATAAAAGAATTACAAGGTAATATAACAGATCAAGTTGTAAATAAATTTATAACTGAATTATCAAATAATTGACGATTAGGGTTAATAAGAACTATTAAGTGAGATTGGGGAAATTGGTTTAAATAAATAAAAATATTTTAGAAGGGAGTTGAAACTCATTTATCAACAAAGTTTAAAGTTTATATTTAATTATAAATAAAACGAACTCGCCGCAGCGTGGTAGTTCGTAAATTAGTGTTCCGAACTTCAGTTGAGTATATAGAACTCAATTTAAGTCAGAATTCTTTGAAACAAGAATCGTTAGAACCGATTAGATAATAGTTTTCTAATGAAAGAGAAAGATTTGAATTTCGTCCAATAGATTTTGAGTTATTTCAAAATCAAATTTTCAGAAAAACAGCGCCATAACCATTATAAAACCATAATGGTTTATTTAAATTTATAAAAGGATTTTGAGCAAATAGAATCCGAATCTTCATTAGAAAAACACAGATTTTATTATATTTGAACTTAAGTGGAGTAATGAAAAATTATTTTTGAAAAACAAAAATCATATTTTCTTAATTATTGAATATAATTAACTAGTTTGAAGAATAATTATTTATTGGAGTTTTTGAATTGAAATTTAGCTTTGGATAAGTAAATTGGGTTTGTAAATTTATATTCAAAATCGAATATGCAACTTGAATCGAAAATGGAATTCGATTTGTTTATAAGCAAGTTGATATTATATTTGAACATGTTATGTTCAAACAAAGAACTGAAATAGGCAAAATAGCTAATTAGAAAATAAATTAGCAAATTGGGTTAAGACGAATGGGTTGAGTGAAACCAAATGGGAATATTTGGATGTGTTAAGAAGGTATGGAAATGAAGTGTATGAAGTTTATAATTTGTGTGCCCGACAATAAGGTAAAATTTTAAATTCCATATGAGATTTTATGCGCCGAATCGGCAAGCCACTTGGCCTTTTGATTTTCTTTTTGAATGGAAAGGGCCTAGAGAGGCGAGTTGAGGTTTGAACTATCGATCGGTACAAAGGAGGCCATGGCGAAATTTTCCGGGAATTTAAGGAGTTAGAATATTTTTAAGATATTTTGATAATTAGATATCTATATATCAATATATATATAATCTGGTAAGGAAACGAACTTGAAAATAGAATATTATAAACAAAGAGGAAATCGAAAATCTGAAAATAGAAAGAGAAATATATATATACGTTTTAAAAATGAATACGTGGTTTTTATGGTATTGATGATTTGAGATAAGTGGTCTTATCTATTTTGAAGTTAAAGATGTTATTTAGTCAAGGTCTGAGAGGTAATTATACCCCAACTTAATTGATTTCATTACTAACTAATAAACAACAAGATTTAGTCTCAAAGAGAGATGTTTAAAGAGTTTAGTTGAATGCAGTATTTTGGGTTGTTGTAACCATGATTTACACAACATTCGTTTTAACCCAAGTAAGTGGAATTTTGGAAATATAATAATAAATATTTCTTGAGTGTAGAAATGAATAGGTCATGAAAGAGATAAGTAATTTGAATGTTTTCCAATCATAAATAGAATATATTTGCTAAGTATAGAAAATATAAGGAGGCGATATATGGAAATGTTTTCCAAATAGTGAAAAAGGCCAAGATGATTGTTGAAAAATATTTGGCTAAAAAATATTGATAAGGAAATGGAGTAGTGATTTAATTAATGAATGAGATATCAATTAAATGGCCCAGTGATTTGTTTGATGCTTTGAATGAATGTTTGTTTTCTTCGATAGTTAAATAACCGACTATCGAAGTGTTTGCCAATATCGTTGTCAATATGGAGAGACTGGTTGGATTTTTATCCATGAACCACTCCATATTGGCAGTAACGTTGCGAATCAGATTATACGAAGATAATCAAAGACAGAGTGAAGTGCAAGGACTTTTATATTAATAGAAATTGTGCCTTTGGTTTCGTTCAGTCCTAGAACGAAGTGTATGGACGAATGTCTGACAGAGTATTTCCAATGATTGCATATGTTGGTCTGCATAGATATATATAGTGGCGGAGAATTTATTCTCTTAGCATAATATCCAGAATATATTTGTGCAAATCAATTAATGATTTACGGATCTGACAATGTGACATTCAAAGTGATTGTGCTATCAATGAATGATAAGAAATCGTAGCCTCAGGTGTAACAACCCGGAAAATCCAAACCAATTTAAAAATTTTATTTTTTTGGCAATTTTAATGAATTTTGAATATTTAAAATGAATTATTTTAAATAATAACGATGAAATTTTATTTTGAATAGAATTAGAATGTGTATATTTATTTGAATCGACATTAGAATAGAAATATTTATTTTAAATTATAAAAGGAATTGAAAATGGCGCGGTAATTCGAAAATTCGATTTCAAATTTCAAATGAATGTACAGGATTCAAAATAAACCGGATTTTAGCGAAACAAAAAATATTAGAATCTATTTGAAAATATCTTTCCAACGAATCCGAAAAATTGAAATTTCATAGCGGGAATAAAAAGTTTTGCCTAGTTGAAAATTCAGAATAGTCGCTATGGAATTTTGGCCCTTAAAAATGGAAATTTTGCAAACGACCTCTGTTTTCAGCAAAACCACTTTTGTTGGATCTAGGATGTCAAGTTATTGCTTGATTCCAAAATTCATAATTTTCTGAATCAATATGTGAGTGTGGCGCATGAAAATGTGTTTTGACAACTTCAGTCAATTTGGATCGACCAGAAAATGGCCATTTTTCAAACGGTCTTCAAATTTGATGAAATTAGTTTTGTTAGGACCATATCGTCAATACGAAGCTAGAAATAATTTTTCTGGAAACTTTAGAATCAGTATGTGGCCCCGGTAAATTAAAATGTGCGTTTGAATTTAAAATATATTGATTTATATTTTAAATTTGACAAAAACCTATCATAACAGTCGAGTTGGCTTGTGAAGCATATCCCATTGGGTTCGAAATGGGAGTAATTAGCTATGGGCGACAGTCGTCGGGTGCGGTTTGGAGTTCGATTTAAAAAGCAACTTTTTGGATAAATAAATTAATTAATTAATATATATATATTTTCCTATATTACTCCCCTCTCTCTTCATATTTTTAGTCAATGGTTAAAGAAAGAAAATCCCCCCTGTCATGTTCGATCTCGTCGTTCCCTCCCCCACTACGCCGTTGACCGTCGCACCTCATCAGATCCGTCGTCGCTCCCGCCTACCACCTACGATCCACCCTCCGACCATCCCCAAAGCCTCCGCCCTCGTTCCTCGTTCCTTTCCCCATACGACGCCCCAAACCCGTCGGAGAAGACCTACCACTGCCACCAGCGACCCGCGCCAACCCCATGCTGACCACCACCGCTTTTTGACGAACGCCACCGTCCCCCCTCACTCCTCCCCTCCTCTGGTGGAACCCGTGAGCCCCAAACCAAATCCAAACCAAAATGAATGGCGCCACTCCAGCTCCTCCAGCGCCCGCCTCCGGCCATGAACGCCACCCTCCAATGATGGAGCAATAGCCCCTGCAACGAAAGGTGGTTTTTAATTTTTAAAATCAGTTTTAATTTTTAAATTCAGTTTTTATAAAAAAATGTATATGTGAAAAGGGGATTTTGTTTACATAAAAAGGAGATTATTATTTAAATAAAGATTCGATTTTTAAATTAGAAAAGGTGTGATCTTTATAATAGGAAAGTTATTATTTTTATTTATGAAAAGATAAGATTTTTATAAATGAAAAGATAAGATTTTTATAAATGAAAAGATAAGATTTTTATAATAGAAAAGTTCAGATTTTTATTAAAATAAAGTTAGGATTTTGAATGGTATAAAAATAGGCTTTATATATATATATATATATATATATATATATATATGGGAATAGCGAATAAAAATATGGTTTTTATATATGTAGCGAAATTAAAATGTGATTTTTATAGCGTTGAAATAAAAATGTGATTTTTAATATGAATAGCGTAGAGAAGACTACGTCGACATGGCAGACAAATCCAAACGGTTCAGAATAGGAGGAGTGGATCCCAAAGGTGAGAACTCCTCACCTTTAATTTATTTTCTAGTTGAAATATATACTAGGATGCAGACGGTGCTGAGCAGTATCCGACACCCATCGTCCACAGACCATGGACGACTTGTTTGTTTGTTTGATTGTGTTGTGAAAGTTGATTGTGTTATGTGGAATGGAATAAAATATTTTATAGTTAAAAATATATTTTTAACGTGTATATGAATTAAATAAATATTTATAAACAAATCGGATGATTTGTTTATGTACACACATTTGACTGATATTGATTGGGACGATAAATTTTACACATCGCCCAACTACGCAAATAAAACCTGTGTTTGATTGTTTGAAACCCCACACGAGTATTGGGATGATATATGACATACACCAGTCCCAATAATTATATGTATGTTGATCGATTGATTGACAGGCTGTGTAAGCGTTAAATATTTATATTTGATGCTTATGCAGTGTAGAATGCACTCTGGATGTTGGTTGATTTTTTATCACAAATATTGTATGAAATCCATATAATCAAATTATATGGTAATTGACTGTGTCTGATTCCAGTTCAGAAAGAATGAATATTTTAAAATTACGAATATTTTAAAATAATATTCAGAAAAGAATCAAAATCTGATTTTGATGTCCGATTTGGGATGGACACGAATATATTTAAATATATAAAGCTGTGTTAATTAGATTAATGCCATTTTGACCTGAACGATATTTATATCGATTTTATTCATCTCTATAATGAATATCGAAAAAGAATTGATTTCAAAATCTAATGTTTTGAAAATATTGTTATTTATATATCGATGATATGGAATATTCAATTTTGATTTGAAATTGAATATGAAGTTGCAATCGTTTTGAAAACGAATTTAAAACGATTTATAAAATACGTTTTAAAAGGAAATCGACGAAATATATATAATATATATATATATATATATATAATGGCCAGAATAGAACGCATCGCGGTAGTTCGTGAATTTCGACCATTTACTTCGAATGAATATTACGGGAGATCCGACCGTCGGATTCTCTTAAAACTAGAACCGTTGGGTTCGTAACGAAAAGAGCTTTCTAACGAATATTAGAGATTTGAAATCTAACAGTTGGATTTGGAATTATGTCCAAATCAAATTTGGAAAAGGTCGCTGTAAGTGCAGTTCGATGGCCGTTTATTGAAATCGACTGTACGGGCCTTCATAAAATTATTAAAAATATCGATAATTAGTGTAAAATCATAAGAAATGATTTAGAAAGAATTGGGATGAAAAAAATTTCATATTATAAAAGATAAAAATAGTTTTTTATCGAAATGAACTAGTTTTGAACTAGAATTATAATTCAATTATTTTTAAAAATAAATAAATTGGTTTTGAAATGGTTTTAAAAATAACGAAGATTTCCAATATATGAATTGGAATAGATTTGAATCGAAATTATCCTTGGAATATTTTGATATTGGATTCCTTGATTATACATGTAACGGCCCGGGATTCGAGTAGGCTTTTCAACCATCCTCTCCTCCCTCGGTACTGGGCTAACCTCCCAGCGTGGCTTACAGAGATACCTCAGAACTGCTTTTACGGCCAGCCTCTCGACTCGACCAACCCACATTGTCGGGAGATGTAGGGGTAAGAGTCTCCCGTTCGCCACCTAACGCGAAGCGAGAACCCCCTATCATCCGTACCAATTAAGCAACCAGCTCTGATACCACTGTAATGGCCCGCAAATCCGTGCTATCTGAATTGACTAATAACACCACACGTCCAACCCAAATAACACAGAAATACGACTCATTATTAGAAAGAAGTTAGAGGATGAGAAATAGAAAGAAAGAAATATTAGAATAGAAGAAGAACGAAGATCACAACTCACAGCGGAACGAATAAAATATATTATATAACATAAGCTTTGAAATACAAATCTGTTTTGTACATATATACATACCATCATCAGAGTACACATAACATTTGATCCAGCGGAAGTAACTCTAAATAACTAACGTTGAAGCCTCCTGCTTCAAGCTCCTCCAAGTGTATCTGTAAAAGCCTGAAACACTTGACTGCCCGTACAAATTTGGGCACCCCAGAGTTTATTTTGTTTTGTTTTCCCTAAACTCTTGGGTGCCCAAATTTGTACGGGCAGTCAAGTGTTTCAGGCTTTTACAGATACACTTGGAGGAGCTTGAAGCAGGAGGCTTCAACGTTAGTTATTTAGAGTTACTTCCGCTGGATCAAATGTTATGTGTACTCTGATGATGGTATGTATATATGTACAAAACAGATTTGTATTTCAAAGCTTATGTTATATAATATATTTTATTCGTTCCGCTGTGAGTTGTGATCTTCGTTCTTCTTCTATTCTAATATTTCTTTCTTTCTATTTCTCATCCTCTAACTTCTTTCTAATAATGAGTCGTATTTCTGTGTTATTTGGGTTGGACGTGTGGTGTTATTAGTCAATTCAGATAGCACGGATTTGCGGGCCATTACAATACAGATATTGTGGAGGAATTTGGAAGATATATATATATCGGTATTCCAATACGATATTTGTTTGTTTCAGAATTTGATATTAAATATATGCCGATATATTTTCTATTCAGAGCCTTGTATTAAATATCAAATTGGATTTTGGGTTGTCGTGAATGGTATCTTTAATAATATTGTTCTTAAACCCAATGGAGTTAAGAAAATCGGAAACTAACTAGAGATTAGTTAAGTTGAATGGTCTCCTGGGTATTGATCTGATGTTGGTTTCGGCCTTCGGGGTTAATACTTAGGGAATTGTTCTCTTACTAATTTACGGTTAGAGACTGATGGAATGTGAATTGGGTTTATTGCGAACTGTGTTTTAACGACATTCGTTCTTTAACTCGATTTACCGTGAAATGTGATATGGAATTTATAAATCTTTTGTTAAGGTTTAAAAGAGATTTTCCAAAGTAAAGTTTTCCAATTTAACATATTAAATTGGAATTGAATGGAATTTGATTTGGTAATAATCGAAGTAAGCTCCTGTAGAGGAAGACGGTTAATATATATGGAATTTAAAAGGCCTTTTCATTATTCCATTTATATTATCGGTCGGATATGGAAGTTTATATCGATTATATATATTTGTTTTCCATGAAGATTCCATTGTTAATGGAATGTAATTTTGGGTTGTCGTGAATGATATCTTTAGTAATTTTCTTAGACCCAATGGAGTTAAGAAAATCAAAAATTAACTGGAGATTAGTTAAGTTGAATGGTTTCGAGGGTATTGATCAGATGTTGGTTTCGGCCTTCGGGGTTAATACTTCGGGAATTGTTCACTTGTTAATTTACGGTTAAAGGCTGATGGAATGGAATGTGATTTTGGGTTTATCGTGAACCGTGTTTCAAATGACATTGGTTCTTTAACCCAGTTAAAGACAGGATATGATTTCCCAAGTTAAACAATCGTTAATATTGATTTTTGGGAAGATTTAAACCAAGTGGAGTTTTAATGCATCTTTAATTAGATTGAAATGATATCCAAAGGAAGATTAAAGAATAAATTTAAAGAATTTATCTTTGATAAATTTAATGGGAACCTTTCACAAAGTATAAGAATATTTGAAAAAAGGAATATTCTGGATTGGAGTAAGGCGTATGTTGTGTTTTTGTAGCACTTGTTTATTATATACGCGAGTTATTCGGAAAGACCGGGTTTATCCCATTCTATATAACTGATTCGACGATATGTCGAGGATGAAGACGGTGGTCGAAGACCGGAGGTCTTCACATCATTTGGATGATTACTGAGGTCTTTATTGGGTTGTACACCCAAGACAAGGTAATAACTGGTGATCGTCCAGACGTACTTGGAGATCGACCGGATATGCGATGACCTCTCTCCTGTATTGGACATATGGAGGAGGAATAAGGTGTCTAACATCGGATTTCATTCTGTGTGATTGATAGACATCGGTTGCATAGTGTGAGTTGCCTGAGTGGCATGCTGAGATGCAAATGATCAAGGCTTCTGTTGAAAAGCAGAGTCTTGTGGTTGATGAGCAAGCACGGCTTTAATATAGTGTAGCTTTGTGTAGCGTTAATTCGCGAGCCTCACACCCCGGTGTGAACCAGAAACGGGAGAGGACATCAGGGAGGGCATGCATTTCCTTCTAGCTAGGAGTGGTGTCAGCATTTTGAACGCCCTGGCACTTTACTTATGTGGATGATGGATAGTGAGGCGCCTCGGTTATATCGGTCGATCCGGGACCGATGGAGTCATTTGGCTCATTGATGCCCCATAGGGCGGGGAAACATAGTGTTCAGGCATTTTAATCCACATCGAGTGGATCGGCCCTGACGATCCAAGGGCCCACCTAAGTCTGGGTCCTAGGACACGTGCTAGAGCATCTCGAAGCGGTAAGGACGATCCCTTGCCTTGGTTCACAGATGGAAATCCAACTTCGAATACGTGACATTTGCGGTTTTGATTGTAAAGCCTAATATTGGCGACATGATATATGGTACCCATGCCGTCTAGGATTGATACATTTATATTTGAAGTTGTTTAAACACTATGCATTTATAATAGTATCAAATGATTTATTTTAATGTACCAAGCATGTTTGGCTATTATAAGGGAAAACCCTATCCCACGGCTTGCGTTGCATTGTGTGATAGGACCTGGGTCTTATAATAGCTTCATTTTTCCAAAAAGCATTGTGTTGTTTTGTTATATGCACTGGTATTCTTGGGAGGAAACTCGTTCCGTGTTATACGGCGTGGTCCCTTGATATATCTGATTTTAAAGTAAAGTTTTAAATAACTATTTTAGTTCTCACACCATTCACATGACTGACCTGGAGTTTATTGTTTTAACCTAAACTTTGGGTGCCCCTATTTTCCACACGGGCAGCTAGTAGTTTTGGTTTTGCAGATTTATATTCACAGAATCCTGGTTTACAGCTGGAATGATATTCGGAAAGCTCTGTATTCGTATATTATTTTCAGTTGTGTTTTGTATTATTTTCCGCTGCATTATAATTTGTAAATCTCTGATATTTAGTAAATGTGTAATATTTATTTTTACTCTGTATATTCTTGCATTTTGATGTAAATTGTTGTAATAGCAATGAAATGTTCTTCTGTTTGTGTTCTAATTTGTCGTGTTCTCAATTCAATCTGGGCTTTCCTTTATAGGGAAGTTCGGGTCGTTTCATTTTGGTATCAGAGCTCTGGTTTACAGAGCTTGAGAACAAGGCACCTTAGAACCACATGAAAGAATTCATCAGAGATTGGATTAGTAATATCCAATAAGAATGACTCGTTAGAGATGGGATCAGTAGTATCCTAGAATGAGTCGGAAGAGTATATTTTTAAAATGAAAACAAATTTGGTTTTGAAAATTTAAACTTTATTATTCGTATTTGAATATTTATTTTTATATTGATTTGGACAATCAAGTATATAAAGATTTTGCATATACGTCTGATCCGCGCGCATTCGAGGTTTTAATATACTGGATAGATATAGTATCACACTCTAGTCGCTCGAAGAAGATACTAGTGATTGAGATCTCATCATCAGTGTTTATGTTCGAGTTTCAAAAGTGGGATATCTATATATTTCCAATTGACTGGTGTGAGAACCAAAATATAGTTAGAATATATTATTGTGAATTGGCATCAAAAACATAATTTTCTGTATATATATCAAAATTATGAATTTGAAACGTTAATTCACTAATTGATTGATACTTGTGTTGTATGATTATTTGTTAACTAATAAAACCCTTATGTGAAAGAATCGTACATATAGCCAAATTGTATCGAATATTGAACTGTATTGAAATTTATTTGCAATTGCATGCATGCACATATAAATACATTGAACAGGTCATAGCAAGGAGGCTAGAGCAGAGGAATAAAATTGTTTCCCTGACAAATAGGTACATGTTTATTGTATTTCTTGGGGTTTTGATGATTTTATGAGCCTATTGGCTAGCCGTTTAGCTAGCCGTTTGGCTGTTTCTTTTTCTTTTTGGATTGGAGAGGGCTATATGGCGATTTGGGGATTTTCTCGGTGCTCCCTTACAGGGGAGGTTATGGCGAAATTTTTCGAAAATTTAGGGTATTAGCCAAATTTTTGAAAATTTGAAAAGTTCTTAGAAACTGAAAAGTTGAAGAACTTAAGCCATAATGAAAATATTGAAATTTGTGTTGATTAGTAAAACAACTTTCAACTCTGTTCCTTTTCGAAGATGAAAAGATTTTAAGTGGGGGAGATTGTAACAACCCGGAAAATCCGAACAAATTTAATTTGTTTATTTTTTGGCAATTTTAATGAACTTTGAATATTTAAAATGAATTATTTTAAATAATAACGATGAGAAATTTATTTTGAATAGAATTAGAACGTGTATATTTATTTGAATTGACATTAGAATAGAAATATTTATTTTAAATTATAAAAGCAAATGAAAATGTTGCGGTAATTCGAAAATTCGATTTCAATTTCAAATGAATGTATAGGATTCAAAATAAACTGGATTTTTGAGAAACCAAAAATATTAGAATCTATTTTAAAATATCTTTCCAACGAATCCGAAAAATTGAAATTTCATAGCGGGAATAAAAAGTTATGCCCAGTTGAAAACTCAGAATAGTCGTTATGGAATTTTGACCCTTAAAAATGGAAATTTTGCAAACGACCTCCTTTTTCGATGAAACCACTTTTTTTGGATCCTAGATGTCAAGTTATTGCTAGATTCCAAAATTTGTAATTTTCTAAATCAATATGTGAGTGTGACGCAAGAAAACGTGTTTTGACAGTTTCAGTCAATTTGGATCGACTAGAAAATGGCCATTTTTCAAACGGTCTTCAAATTTGACGAAATTAGTTTTGTTAGGACCGTATTGTCAATACGATGCTAGAAATAATTTTTCTGAAATTTTTAGAATCAGTATGTGGCCCCGGTAAATTAAAATGTGCGTTTTAATTGAACATATATTGATTTATATTTTAAATTTGACAAAAACCTATCGTAACAATCAAATTGGATTGCGAAGCATATCCCGTTGGGTTCGGAATGGGGGTAATTAGCTATGGGCGATAGTCCTCGGGTGCAGTTTGGAGTTCGATTTAAAAAGCAACTTTTTGGATAAATTAATTAATTAATATATATATATATTCCTATATTACCCCCCGCACTCTCTTCATATTTCTAGTCAATGGTTAAAGAAAGAAACCCCCCCTGTCGTGTTCGATCTCGTCGTTCCCTCCCTCACTACGCCGTTGACCATCGCCCTCACCACATCCGCCACCGCTCTCGCCTACCACCTCCGATCCACCCTCCGACCATCCCCAAAGCCTCCGCCCTTGTTCCTCGTTCCTCTCCCCATAAACGCCCCAAACCCACCGGAGAAGACTTGCCACTGCCACCAGCGACCCCGTGCCAAACCCCTGCTGACCACCATCGCCTTCTGACGAACGCCACCGTCCCCTTCACTCCCCTCCTCTGGTGATACCCGTGAGCCCCAAACCATGCCCAAACTAAAATGAACGAAGCCACTCCAGCTCCTCCAGCGCCCGCCTCCGGCCGTGAACGCCACCCTCCAATGATGGAGCAGCAGCCCCTCCAACGAAAGGTGATTTTTAATTTTAAAAATCAGTTTTAATTTTTAAATTCAGTTTTTAAAAAAAATGTAAATGTGAAAAGGTGATTTTTGTTTACATAAAAGGAGATTATTATTTACATAAAGATTTGATTTTTAAATTAGAAAAGGTGTGATCTTTATAATAGGAAAGTTATTATTTTTATTTATGAAAAGATAAGATTTTTATAAATGAAAAGATAAGATTTTTATAAATGATAAGGTAAGATTTTTATAATAGAAAAGTTTAGATTTTTATTAAAATAAAGTTAGGATTTTGAATAGTATAAAAATAGGCTTTATATATATATATACATATACATATATATATATGGGAATAGCGAATAAAAATATGATTTTTATATATGTAGCGAAATAAAAATGTGATTTTTAAAGCGTTGAAATAAAAATGTGATTTTTGGTATGAACAGCGTAGAGAAGACTGCGTCGACATGGCAGACAAATCCAAAAGGTTCAGAACAGAAAGGTGGAGTGGATCCCAAAGGTGAGAACTCCTCACCTTTAATTTATTTTCTAGTTGAAATATATACTAGGATGCAGACGGTGCTTAGCAGCACCCGACATCCGTCCTCCACAGACCATGAACAACTTGTTTGTTTGTTTGATTGTGTTGTGAAAGTTGATTGTGTGATGTGGAATGGAATAAAATATTTTATAGTTAAAAATATAATTTTTAACGTGTATATGAATTAAATAAATATTTATAAACAAATCGGATGATTTGTTTATGTACACACATTTTACTAATATTGATTGGGACGATAAATTTTACACATCGCCCTACTGCACAAATAAAACCTGTGTTTGATTGTTTGAAACCCCACACGTATATTGGGATGATATATGACATACACCAGTTCCAATAATTAGCCATATGTCGATCGATTGATTGACAGGCTGTGTAAGCGTTAAATATTTATATTTGATGCTTATGCAGTGTAGAATGCACTCTGGATGTTGGTTGATTGTTTATCATTGTTGTTATACACATGTATTGTATGAAATCCATATAATCAAATTATATGGTAATTGACTGTGTCTGATTCCAGTTCAGAAAGAATGAATATTTTAAAATAACGATTATTTTAAAATAATATTCAGAAAAGAATCAAAATCTGATTTTGATGTCCGATTTCGGATGGATACTAATATATTTAAATATATAAAGCCGTGTTGATTAGATTAATGCCATTTTGACGTGAACGATATTTATATCGATTTTATTCATCTCTATAATGAATATCGAAAAAGAATTAATTTCAAAATCTAATGTTTTGAAAATATTTTCATTTATATATCGATGATATGGAATATTCAATTTTGATTTGAAATTGAATATGAAGTTGAAATCGTTTTGAAAACGAATTTAAAACGATTTATAAAATACATTTTAAAAGGAAATTGACGAAATATATATAATTTATATTATATATATAATGGCCTGAATAGAACGCGCCGCGCCGCGGTAGTTCGCGAATTTCGACCATTTACTTCGAATGGATATTACGGGATATTCGACAGTCGGATTCTCCTAAAACACGAACCGTTGGGTTCGTATCGAAAAGGGCTTTCTAACGAATATTAGAGATTTAAAATCTAACGGTTGGATTTGGAATTATGTCCAAATCAAATTTGGAAAAGGTCGTTGTAAGTGCAGTTCGATGGCCGTTTTTGGAAATCGACTATACGGGCCTTGATAAAATTATTAAAAATATCGATAACTAGTGTAAAATCATAAGAAATGATTTGGAAAGAATTGGGATAAAAAAATTCCATATTTGAAAAGATAAAAATAGATTTTTATTGAAATGAACTAGTTTTGAAGTAGAATTATAATTTAATTATTTTTAAAAATAAATAAATTGGTTTTGAAATGGTTTTAAAAATAACGAAGATTTCCAATATATGAATTGGAATATATTTGAATCGAAATTATCCTCGGAATATTTTGATATTGGATTCCGTGATTATATGGATATTGTGGAGGAATTTGGAAGATATATATATATATCGGTATTCCAATACGATATTTGTTGGCTTCAGAATTTGATATTAAATATAAGCCGATATATTTTCTATTCAGAGCCTTGTATTTAATATCAAATTGGATTTTGGGTTGTCGTGAATGGTATCTTTAATAATACTGTTCTTAAACCCAATGGAGTTTAGAAAATCGGAAACTAACTGGAGATTAGTTAAGTTGAATGGTTTCCTGGGTATTGATCTGATGTTGGTTTCGGCCTTCGGGGTTAATACTTAGGGAATTGTTCTCTTACTAATTCACGGTTAGAGACTGATGGAATGTGAATTGGGTTTATTGTGAACTGACTTTTAACGACATTCATTCTTTAACCTGATTTACCGTGAAATGTGATTTGGAATTTATAAATCTTTTGTTAAGGTTTAAAGGAGATTTTCCAAAGTAAAGTTTTCCGATTTAACATACTAATTTGGAATTGAATGGAATTCGATTTGGTAATAATCGAAGTAAGCTTCTGTAGAGGAAGACGGTTAATATATATGGAATTTAAAAGGTCTTGTAATTATTCCTTTTATATTATAGTCGGATATGGAAGTTTATATCGATTATATATATATATATATATATATATCGATTTATTTTCCATGAAGATTCCATTGTTAATGGAATGTGATTTTGGGTTGTCATGAATGATATCTTTAATAATATTGTTCTTAAACACAACGGAGTTAAGAAAATCAGAAACTAACTAGAGATTAGTTAAGTTGAATGGTTTCCAGGGTATTGATCTGATGTTGGTTTCGGCCTTCGGGGTTAATACTTAGGGAATTGTTCACTTGCTAATTTACGTTTAAAGGCTGATGGAATGGAATGTGATTTTGGGTTTATCGTGAACCGTGTTTTAAATGACATTGGTTCTTTAACCCAATTAAAGACAGGATATGATTTCCCCAGTTAAACGATTGTTAATATTGATTTTTGGGAAGATTAAAACCAAGTGGAGTTTTAATGCATCTTTAATTAGATTGAAATGATATCCAAAGGAAGATTAAAGAACAAATTTAAAGAATTTATCTTTGATAAAATTAATAGGAACCTTTCCCAAAGTATAAGAATATTTGAATAAAAGAATATTCTGGAGTTGAATAAGGCGTATGTTGTGTTTTTGTAGCACTTGTTTATTATATACGCAAGTTATTCGGAAAGACCGGGTTTATCCCATTCTGAATAACTGATTCGACGATATGTCGAGGATGAAGACGATGGTCGAAGACCGGAGGTCTTGACATCATTTGGATGATTACTGAGGTCTTGATTGGGCTGTACACCCAAGACAAGGTAATAAGTGGTGATCGTCCAGACGTACTTGGAGATCGACCGGATATGTGAGGACCACTCTCCTGTATTGGACATATGGGGGAGGAATAAGGTGCCTCTAGTTTCGTTCAGACCCAGTGCGAACTTGTAAATAGATGCGTGTCTGACATCGGATTTCATTATGTGCGATTGATAGACATCGGTTGCATAGCATGAGTTGCCTGTGTGGCAAGCTGAGATGCAATTGATCAAGGCTTCTGTTGAAAAGCAGAGTCTTATGGTTGATGAGCAAAGCACGACTTTAATATAGCGTAGCTTTGTGTAGCGTTAATTCGCGATCCTTATACCCCTGTGTGAACTAGAAACGGGAGAGGACATCAATGAGGGCATGCGTTTCCTTCTAACTAGGAGTGGTGTCAGTGTTTTGCATGCCCTGGCACTTTACTTATGTGGATGATGGATAGCGAGGCGCCTCGGTTATATCGGTCGATCTGGGACCGATGGAGTCATTTGTCTCATTGACACCCCATAAGACGGGGAAACGCAGTGTTCAGGCATTTTAATCCACATCGAGTGGACTGGCCCCGACGATCCAAGGGTCCATCTGAGTCTGGGTCCTGAGACACGGACTAGAGCATTTCGAAGCGGTAAGGACGATCCCTTGCCTTGGTTCACAGATCGAAATCCAATTTCCACTACGTGACATTTGTGGTTCTGATTGTAGAGCCTAGTATTGGCGACATGATATATGGTACCCATGCCATCTAGGATTGATACATTTATATTTGAAGTTGTTTAAACACTATGCATTTATAATAGTAAATGATTTTTTTTAACGTACCAAGCATGTTTGGCTATTATAAGGGAAAACCCTATTCCACGGCTTGCGTTGCATTGTGTGATAGGACCTGGGTCTTATAATAGCTTCATTTTTCTAAAAAGCATCGCGCTGTTTTGTTATATGCACTGGTACTCTTGAGAGGAAACCCGTTCCGTGTTATACGGCGTGGTCCCTTGATATATCTGATTTTAAAGTAAAGTTTTAAATAATGGTTTTAGTTCTCACACCAGTCACATGACTGACCCGGAGTTTATTGTTTTAACCTAAACTCTGGGTGCCCCTATTTTCCATACGGGCATCTAGTAGTTTTGGTTTTGCAGATTTATATTCATAGGATCCTGGTTTACAGCTGGAATGATATTTGGAAAGCTCTGTATCTGTATATTCTTTTCAGTTGTGTTTTGTATTATTTTTCCGCTGCATTGTAATTTGTAAATCTCTGATATTTAGTAAATGTGTAATATTTATTCTTACTCTGTATATTCTTGTATTTTGATGTAAATTGTTGTAATAGCAATGAAATGTTCTTCTGTTTGTGTTCTGATTTGTCATGTTCTCAATTCAATCCGGGCTTTCCTTTAGGGGGAAGTTCGGGTCATTTCATCAGGCCTCAACAACCGGGGAATGACAAAAATCGGGCAGGTAGCATGGCTATGTGGGTCGCTCCCATTAGGGTGTATAATCACCTATCTAGAGAAATTCCATTTGCTTCTTTAATCTATCGATATTGTCCTTTTCAGGAAACGGTTGCTAATCCCAACCGTTGGTGATATACATTCGATACACTCAAGCGAAATGAGTGGTCGGTCATGTGTGGGACGGGTTGCAAGATGTTCTTGTTGAACCCAGTGTATTCCCCTCTAGAGATACACTATCAGAAGGTGGTTCCATACCTTGTCATGTTGGAAATCCAATCTCCAATTAGCGCCCTGCGGTTTTTGGTTTTATATTATATATAGAGCGTGAGATGCAAGCATTACGCTAGATTCTATTTATTTGATGTAGACATTATTATAATATCACTAGATTTGATATCAAAAATATTTTGGGTTATCGTAAGGTAAAAACCATCCGCATTTATGTGTGGATCGGTCTTACGATTATCATTTCTTTCGAAAGGGTTTTTAAAGTTAAACAAATGATTGGAGTTTACTCATACCAGTCCCATGACTAACCCAAAATTTATTTTGTTTTTGTTTTCCTTAAACTCTTGGGTGCCCAAATTTATAAGGGCAGTCAAGTAGTCAAAAATTTTCAGATTCACTTGGAAGAGCTGGAAGCAGGAGGCTTCACCTGTTAGCTATAGACTATCATATTTCTGCTGTGTACTATGTTGTATCTGGAAACAGGTGTTTATAACTGTTCCAGGAATAACTGTTGTTCTTTGATAATGGTATGTATATACAGTTACTGATTTGTATTTCAAAAGTTATGTTTTTTAATATATTTTATTCGTTTCGCTGTGAGATTTGTGTTCTTCGTTATTCTTATATTCTAACTTTTCTTTCTTTCTATTCCTCATCCTCTAACTTCTTTCTACTAATGATTCGTATTTTTGTGTCAATTGGGTTGGACGTGTGGTGTTATTAGTCAACTCAAAGGGTACGAAAATTCGGGCCATTACAAAATGCATCACCTAGGTCGACCTTGCACTCTTTGGGGTCGACCCTTGCTTCTTCTAGGTTGACCCGGGGCGTGCAAAAATATTGCATTGGGTCGTACTTTTTTTGTCTGTTGGTCTTTTGTTTTGTTCCTCCCCTTAGCTTATACTTAACTTTAATGAAAATTTCCAAGTAATTTTATGATCAATGGTTAATGAGTTTTTTACACTGAGATTCGAGTATTACCTTGAAGCCAAATCCAACTATGGATCAACCCATATTGATTTCGACACATAGTTCTGATCGTCGAGTTTACATATGCTTCATTATGTGTTGATTCCTTGATTTGTTTGGATATTTTTTTTGCATAATGTACGTAATTATCTGAACTAGTTTCTATAGAATTTTGGTATAAGCAAATATTTCATGAATTTATTTTATAAAATAAAAGATATAAATATTTCCAAATTATTTTTAGCATATATATATTTCTTATTTATAAAGATCTTTTATTTTAAATGATTTCTAAGTATTTCCCCTAATGGCTTTCAAACTCGTTTTCTCAATATAAATATTTTCTATAAAAATACACGTTTTTGCGCTCTTTAAGAGAATGAGGAAGTGAATTACACGAAGGTATAAAATATCAATTGATTCTGGACTTATTCGATTGAAGTTATTTCGTGGAATTAGTTGACTTGTAATAAACCAATAAGTGAGAACGCATGGTATGTGACGCACTATTATAATGCAGGTTTTTAGTTATTCAGGGTTAGTAAATCAAATCAGGAAAATACCCTAAATGACAAAATGAACAAAAATTTATTCCATAACGACAAGAGGCTAAAATTTTGTCCATAAGGAAAAATTTTAGTGTAAAGGAAGAAATTATAGTAGTCCCCTGAATTCCTCGCTTTACACTAAAATTTGTCCTTATAGATCAAATTTTACCTCCTTGTCCTTATATAACAATTTTTTGTACATTTTGTCCTTGAGACTAAAAACCCCTTAAAAAATTATAATGTATTTGTGATTTTGAAACCAAAAGGTATAAAATATGAGTTCGTGAGCCTAACTCGCATAATAATTTAAGATGAGAAATAAAGATTTTGTGATTTGGAAGAAATTGTGTGCATTGAAATAAATTAGATCCATTTAGTGTAATAGGAAAATCTATCTTAATTCGTGTTTGTAAATTGTATTTTGATGGTTAAATAAATATTGAAAATATAAAATATTGATTAGTAATCAATATTTAAGCAAAAATATATTTTCAATATGAAATGTGTTGTTGTTTTAGCTAGATAGTTAATAAAATGTGAATACATGTTTGGGAAATGTAAGTTATTGGAATTATAAAATAAAAGTTGTGTTTAAAAATCATGTTCTGAAATGGTAAAATTAATTTATAAGAGTAATGATATAAAATTTGAATTGTGTTTGGGTGAAATAAAAAATTTGTGGATGGTTGTTAAAAGTGAATTTTGGTAATGATATCAATATTTGTGAATAGTGGGTTTCATTGAAAAATGCATCTTTAAAATTAAGTACATTGTAAAAAAAATTACAAGAGTGTATTATTGATTGTAAATCAATATTTAAGTGTATTAAAATATTATTAAAAGAGATAAATGTTTGTTTAAATGAGAAATTGAAATTTGTGTGGAATAAAGCACAAGAAGACGTAAGTTTAAAGTGTAATATGGAAAATGTTTGGTTTGTGAAAGATGTGAAATTTTAATAAGTGTTGAATTAAAAATGATGATTTAAGTATTTAAAATTCTCAAAAATATGTTTTTGAGTTTTATGAAGAAAATACGACATAGTTCGAGTGTGTATGTTATTTAAATTGGTTAATGATGTGTTAAGAGTGCTTCAAATTGTATTATTAAGCTTAAAACTAGTGTGAATAAGGCTACTTATTTAACATAAGTTCAAATTAGCTATTAATCCTCTAATTTGGTCTATTGAGACCCACTAATCTTGTGGATTAAGATAGGGAAAATCTAGAAATAACTCTTCAACATGTTGCTTTCTTCCCAAAAAACATACTTTCTTCCTTTTCCAACCTTTACAGTGGGAAAAATGATAAAACCATGGTCTTCCTCAAATGAAATATAGAAAGCAAGGTAATTTATCTTCTTCCTACCTAAAACCAAGCTTCAAATTAGAGATTAACTCATCAAATTCAGATAATCACAAGGAAGGAAAGTTACAATAAGGAATCGAGTTTGCATGTTAGTATTATTGCTTTCTACATGTTGTGAATGCTCAAAGCTTCAACCTTGCATCCACATTGGGTCTAGAATCCTCAAGAACTAGTCAAGATGAGTTGATGCACTCACGCAATCTAGCTTAAATTCATTTGTATGTTTATCTTGTGTTTTTTAGAGTGTAATGGAAGTTAAGGAAAACTTCCTTTGTGAACTTTGTGTTTCAGTGAAATAATAGTATGGGTTCATCATTGAGGCATTGTTCCTATTCAACTCTTCATTGATTTTGTGTAATTATTGTTTCAATTGATTGTCAAGTTACCCATCTTGTTGTATGTCAATTATGACGTAACTCTGAACCTTGTAGGATAGTAAAATTAATGTTTGAAGTCAAACACAAGCCTGCATAGGTTACCTGTAAAATGCAACTATGTGTGTCGACACACATGGATCCAGTGTCAACACGTATCGGCATAGGCATAGAGTGTGTCAACGCATGTAAGCCAAATTCCCGTGCTTTACCCAGGCTATTTCTGAGTGTTTTTCCTGTGACTTTTGCTAAGTATTTCCAAGTTTTCTTGATGGAATCCATCTAGTAAATTTGTGTGTCGGTTAAGGCTTAATCATGTTAATGAGTAAGCCGACTCAATCATCAATTTGTATACCGGATTGGTGAAATCTTTAGTGGTTCTCATAATGAATATGCAATTTCGATGTGTGTTACACGTGATTTGTAAATTACTTTTGAAGAGATTTCTATTTGTTTACAAATATGCTTTGAGATATATTTTTCTAATGATTTTGTTTAATAAATAAAATTTACCTCAAAGCTATAATATATCTATTTTCCTAATAAATTGATTTTTGAGGATATAAATTTCGAACATTTTTAGAATTGTTTTATAAAATTTTCTTCCTCATACAAAGTACTATATATATATATATATGTATATAACAACACGTTTTTGCAACCTACGAGTAGGCGAGATTGTGACTAAATGGTGTAGTTAGTCTCAAGGTATGAGACACGAAATTATATTATATTGCTTAATTCTAGACTCATTAATCAAAGATTTTATTTACTCATTTCTCTTTTCCAAATGTAGAATTGACTTACTGGGTGTAAAACGATAAGTGAGAATGCGGTATAGGACATATCGTTGTCACTATTTGAGAGTGTGTGACATATTCTGTGGACGAATGAAAAAACTACTTGAAGGGGTGTCAGAGATCATGTCTAAGACAAAACTACTTGGGGAAGGTGTAGGTGACCTTTTCATAATGGCAAAACTCTCTAAGGAGGTGTTAGCGAGCTTGTCCTTATGAAAAAACTGCTAGGGGAAGGTGTCAGCGACCTTGCCATGGCTGACGAAACTGCATCGCGAGGTGTCAACAACCTTCACCCTACGAAGAAACTGTTTGGAGACCTTGTCATGACTAATATATTCTTTTTGGATCCGGTCTGAGTTATTTTTTGAGCTCTGAGTTTTCTTTATGATACCTCCATTTAGGATGATTAGTATATATATAGTGATTTCCTTTCTTTGCTTAGAACTCTTAAATGAGTTCCCGTGTTTTGTGATTTCTGAGTTTTCTATGATTTGAACTCTTAATTGAGTTCCCAAGCTTTGTGATTTTTATGTTTTATGCGATTCCTATGAATTTGGAGTCTTATATCATATGCTTGTGTGGCCCCAAAATTTATAGTTACCCAAATTTCAGAATTTTGGCAATCCGAGTGGAAATAAACATCCAAGTCTGTTTTGTGGTTTTCATGAATCCGAGTATAAACTCGTGAATTTATCTTTTATAAAATCTGTTGCTCTGAGTAATTATATTCTTTTCTAATAGAAAGGAATCATCTCTTTTTTGTTTTTGAGTTTATCTAGGATTATGAGATTCTTATTCTTATGAGAAAGAATTGTTCCCTTATTGTTAGTATACTTCACTAGTATTATTATTATACTGATAGGTTTAAGCTAGACTGACCCGTGTATTTGTACTCGTATCAGACTGAGTTGTTTCATGTTAGAGCATTCTATTGATTCAAGGTTAATTGATCTATCTTTGACTATCTTTCTTGGAGTAATTATCTTAGATATATAATCATATATCTATGTCATTTGTATATTTATTATTTTGAGACATGATATATATGTATATAGTTCACATGAAACCATTTGAGTATGTACCATTCGTATATTTTATTCTATTCGTTGTATTTATATGTTCTCTATACTGTGATATGTTGTTACTTTTTTTGAATGGATCCTTAGCCATCGAAGTTTTATACTAGACGAATTGAGTACGTGAATCCGCTCAATAAGAAACGAAGCTTATACGCCCAATTGAATCATTCGATACTCATCTAATACAAGTTTACATATGGTCGCTCCTAACCAGTCCTATTCTCTGCTCTAATAGACGACATTACTCGTTAATGCTCTTTATTAGGATGGGTCTCGCGGTGGAGCATTACAACCTATAGTAGGCCAAGAGGGCCATTTATATTAAACCTACATGTCTAATATATATAGACCTAGGTTCTACCTATATGGAGTAACTGTGTGGGGCGCCAAAACTGTATGGGTAGTATTGGTTAGCTTCGGCAGATAGTGTGGTGCACATGCAGGCATAGCTGGGTCTCCCTATCTTGGATCCAAACTAGTTAAATGTTTTCTAAACTCGCCAAGACTGTGTGTCATGATGACTATGTGGTGTTGTATTTTCTAGATTTTAAATATTCTTAGATTTCTAGAACTCTATGATACGTTTATGACGTTTTCACCATCTTGTGAATGTGGGTGTTGTATGGTGATTACATTACTTTGTCGTGAACTCATAATCAAGTCTGAAGTATTATTTGGTTGGGATTTCCATCGTATATTCTATTTGGTTTGAGATTCCTTAGGTTGTCTTAGCCTTGGGCTTAGGACACTTAGTTGATGGAAATAAATATGTTGTGTGAATGTTGTTTTACATAAGACTTTATATGATGAGTTAGTGGACTTATCTCATACGTCCTACATTGTTGTATATTTATTGTATTCCCCCTTATTATGAGGAATTACCTCTTACATGTTATTAGCCTTCATTTGTCATCTTTAACTGATATGTTTAAGCTAAACTGACCTGTGTATTTTATACTTTGGTCAGACCGAGTTGGTTCAGGTTCGCACCATTCTAGATATCTGCTTATCCATGGTGCTGTTATGGACTATCTATCCCCTTTTAGGATGCTTAGGCATATTTTGAGCTAGTCATTTAGTTGTTTTGTCTATATCTATGATGTGTACATATTCATTATGGAACATGATGTTGTATATATTATGGTTCATATAACCACTTATGAATGTCACTTTGTATTATACTTGAAGTATATGTATACATGACTGAATTTGTTATTATATGAACTTAGTTGATTGTTGATGCAATATTTTGTTCTGAATTGATCCATTAGACACCACAGTATTTTATTAGGAAATAATTAAATTGTCAATCCACTTGAGGTAGAAACAAAAATGAGCACAATATTGACGTACTTGATACTTATTTATAACAAGACTTACGGATGGTAGCTCATAACTAGCCATATTATATGTATTAGCAGGCGACATTACCTGTTAATGATGTTTGATAATATTGGTCTCAAGGTTGAGCATTACAAATGCTTGAGATACGTGGCTGTACATAATGTGCGTTTAAAGTTTTGTTCACAATTTTAATTGTTCTAAATTGGGCAAAATTGTAATCCTATATGATCCTTCTCCATTTTTACTCATTCTCTTTTTCTCTCAACTCTGCAATTAAAACAATACCTATATTGTAGGTAATTTCTTCTTTAATTTATCCCTTCTATATGCCAACAACTCTTCCTCTTCCAGGATTTCATTTCCCTGGTCGCTTCTTATTCTCATGTCCTTATCTCCTTGAATCCTTCACGGTGATTGGAATTGGATGTTTAACATAAATACAGACAAGATAGCTCTCCTTTATCCTATGTTAACACCGCTTTATCTTCTAAAATAAATAAAACACTCAACTCTACTTGATTCTCCTTTTACTTTCCTTTAGTAGACCTAAAATTACAAGGTTAAAAATGACCCAGAACTTTTAGCAAGTTGTATAGAATGCTAATCAATTCTCATGCTTATCCATCCTAGCCTTCCATAAAAAATGAAGCCCTGTATCCTACCTTGTCTAAACACTCCCCTGTTACTGTTTATTATAGACCTGAGATCACTGCTTTTGCTTTCTCCCTTAATTTCTTTAACTTATGTATGGAATATCCATCACTTACTTACATAGTTTCTTCTACATAGCAGATTCCCTGTTATGGGAATCATGTGTGTGTGTGTGTGTATATATATATGGGAAAGTCTATTTATACACAAAATTTAGACACAAATGGTGACACAATTCATTTGCACCATTGGACCACCCCATGAATTCCACCTCTTCATACAAAAACAAAAGATCCAATGGTTGAGCCTTTGTGTCTCTCTTTTCGTGTCCATATAGTCGTCCCCTATATATATATTAAATAAGGGGTATTATCATTTCCTTCATTAACCATTTCAAAAGAATTTTCAAAATCTACATACCTTTCCTATTCGAAAAAAGATTCTCTATAGTCTTCCGTTTAAGTAGATCTTAAATTAACATATCTTAGTTGTTAACTCTAGATTTTCCAATGATGAAATAAAAAATTATATGTCTTCCATTGGCAAAAATTCCACTAAAGAACATAGTGGTTTTAATTATCGTTTCTTCGTTACTTGCTGGGACATTGTTTGATATGATTTCATTAAAGCTATTGTGAATTTCATTTAATACAAGTAAACATGATAACTAGTACTAACTTATCCACTATCTTCCTTATTTCCAAAACCCACAATTCATTTAGTATTTCTAACATTAGTCCTATAAGTTTACGATCTACAATTCATTTCCAAGCTTCTTGCATCTAGAGTAAAGCCAACTCTCAATGTCATTGTATCGCTAAATAAATATACTTATGTGTCGGGCATAAGCACCATTGATAACATTCATTTCTCCTTTGAAATTTATAACACCCCACACTTTTCTATGCCTAAATTCGACAAAAATCAAAACTCAAACACATCCAACCATGGAGCATGTAAATCTGGCACCTGCAATAAACAATCATGAGCCTAATCAGAGTACGATAAGGTAACTCGTAGCGGAGACAAAATAGGATAACTAGTATTAACTTAAGTAACTACCTTTATCAAATAAATCACTTTGCCAATACCGAGCATGAGAGAGAACGAGAACCGAAAGCCAAACTTAAACATCCATGAGAATCCGACCTTCTTTAGGAAACCTGAGAGGTTGTAATAAGGATAAGTGGGTAAGAACAACAAGTTCTGGTGACTAAGAAATGTAAAACACAGATTATAATACATAGATATATTTCGTTTGGTTCAACCCAAGATGTATGCCTAAAAAGGTTAGTGACTCTAGCCTAACCTTGTAAATGTTTATGCATGACCCTACCACTCTTTCCAAAGTGGTATTCTAATATATAATACCGAGATAGAACATTTTCATACAAATTTAGGAAGCCCCCTTTTATAATATAATTTAATTGATTATTAGAACGAGAAGTGAACCCCTAACGGTGGAGTCCCCACATACACAGATACCCTTCCATCCACTTTCCCTTTATAATTTTCTGCCTCGCTACAAATGATAGATATGGTGGATTCTTCCAATTGCTTAAGACCCTATGCAGACTCATTGGTTGGCGGACTTTTTTTTTAATCGAAAGAAAAACTCAAAGATGCCATCTCATTCAAATCACAACTTCCACACATTTAAACTACAAATAATTCCACAAATCGCCAAAGTAAAAAATCATAATTTAAGGATAATCCTGAGCAACAGGTTCATAACTGTCACCAATGAAAACATCACCAAAAATCAGCCCAGCCAACGTGCCACCAATAAGCGGTTGGCAGACTTATTGGTGACTTAATACCTCTCGATAATTCATTGCGTCTTTTTATAAACTAGAGAGCACTAGCTACAGGCCTTCCTATCTAAGTCTTCCATCATTCATGCACAAGCCCTTACCTCATATAAGGTGAGAGATAGTATTTTGACACTCGCTATACCTCTAGCTGACCTTAATAGATAACCCGCTTAGCCGCTTACTACTTCTCGTAGGGTAGGTAGCCATATCTTATGCTTTTAGTTTCTAGGTCTGGGTAGGCAATGCTCATACATGCCGTTTAATATCCTATACTAAAGGACCTATCTTAAGACCCAGGAAGTGGACTATACACAAAGATTATTAGGTTCGTCCCCCCATTATCCCTTGGTACCTTTCCTATTTGGATATAGTGGGTTACGTTATTACGCCCTTTCTGTTTAGTCTCTCTCCACACTATTTATTATCGTTACGGGTTCTTATGATTAATAATAATTCACATTACTAACCTACCAAGTTCAATTCTTAAATTCTATATTGACTAATTGTAAATAAGGAAGGTTATATCCTTTTTATCCAAGGATATTTATTTAAGTGCTTCCCTAATTGGACTTAGTATTTAATTAATTATTCAACACCCATATATCCTCTTTCTTCTTATCCATAGCTTTATTGCCCTTTATGACGCAACCCTTAATTCTGAATATCTTTATTTTATCAATCCTGAAGTGTCTACTTGTTGCACCCCAAAATACATTTACTATTATTATTTATTCGTTAGTTGACTATTACATATTTATTTATTTATTTATTTACGTACCAGGCCTCTCACATTAAGTTGACAACTTGTGGATGCTGGATTTGCCGGTCTGTTACGGGCAAACTTCAACCATAAGTTAAACTTAACCTCATGCCTTAGTACATTTTGGCATTAGACCCCTCACATTAAGCTAAACATATGTGGTTGCTGGATTCGCCGATCAGTTCCGGGCAGGCTTATACCACCTGTTGAGCTTAACCTCGTGTTTAAATGCAGTTACAATTGAAATTCCCTAATTTGGGGTTTACAAAATGTATCCTAATTAAATTAGGAATTGTAACCATTTACCAATCAGTTTCATTTTCTCCAATCAATATTGGCTATAATTGTTATTTATTGACTTGCGACCCTATTTATGGAAATTAATTATATTGATTCCTGCAGATGGTCACCACAAATATATTAATCCAATATGGATTACATTTACATATAATTCCATAATTAATCCATATCCAAACATTCAAACATTCCATACAATGTATATTTTACCGTTTTATGCTGACTTGGACGGATAATATGTGTATGTACACACACACACACACACACACACATATATATATATATATATGCTTTTGCGCATTCAACATAGTTATTATTTTTATTATTATAACTTAAAATGATTTGGTTTAATCAATAACCAAACATCCCTTTTTGCGTTCAATCTTGTCCAAAGGTTCAAATCTTACAAAAAAACTTTCAGCCGTTATCATTGTAAATTGTGCCTAATTAATGGAATTGAGATATTTCAAAATCACAAGAAATATATTTAAATATTTAATTTGAAATAGTTGATGCAAATTACGCCCATATATATATATATATATTTCTACGTACATTTGCACCACTTTTCCCTTTTTGATCTATTTATTACACCTCTTCTGATTTCAAAAAAAATCCTTTTTTATGCCAAAGGAGGAAAATGACACATTTACAATAATTAAGCAAAAAGCCAACAATATTGAATATAAACAAGCATATTTCTTTTAACATTACAATCACACAGTGTACCAATTTTACCAAAATATCATTATTCAACACTGAACTAGAGATCTGGAATGTAACTACATCTACATGGTGTTTAATGGGACTGACTTCCAGATCTACAGTGCTATGTAATGTCCACAATACATTTGGCAACATAATTGCAATATATTTCATAACATAACTGTAGGAATATGTGTAAGCAAGTTTAAAAATCCTACAATTGATATTAAGCATAACAATAACTTAAAATTTCCAAGTTTTAAGCATACTTATAATCTGATGTGAGTGTTGTTAATAAATTCGCAATACTTAAATGAACAGATCTGGTAAGGATTTGGCATAAAAACAAAGATCTAATTCAAATGAAATAGATAAATTATTATAACTGTATTCATAAATTTCCCACTATCCTTATAGCCTCCAAATCCAAAGTTTTAACCTTTAGGCCTACAATCCCCAAATTCTTATAAATCCACACTTTATCTAGAATGGTTGAAAATTCCAGATCTTTAGAGATGTAAGAAAACAGGAACAAAGAGGAGAATCTGATTTGGAGTATCAATTTGCATTCTTTTCCATTAGATCTGTTAATCCTCTCAATTTCATATGAATTGGATTTGATTAATTGTATGAATATATTTTTATTTTAGAAATTAGGTTTGGAGAAGGAGGAAAATGATAGAGCTCCGCTGCCACTACAGATTTATGTGGAAATGAATGAGGCCTTACCCTTTATTTATAGGCGTGGAAATGGCCTAGGACCGTTGGATTAGTTTTAAGTTATATTCATCCATTCGTTTTAATAATATTTTAAAGCAAACCCTAAAAACCTAGCCATCACTGGGGAAACTGACGCCCAGTAGGTCGACCGTGGTAGTCGACCGCTAAGGTTGACCACTTGGGCCTTAGATGCATATGTCGACTTGTTTAAATAAGGTAATATATAATTATAAATTCTGATTTGTTTATTTTTCGTCCATTTTTTTATTCCATTTGTAACTTTTCATACGGACTCCGTTTGCGAAATTCCAACCATGAAAGTTGACCAGAATTCCAAGACGAATGCATCGGTTAAAGGTTTGTGGTTAAATTCCATCATTTGTAGAAATTCCTATTTTTGATATTCGAATAATTAATTTATATCGCCAAAATTTCGGGTTGTTATATTCTTCCCTCCTTAGAAGGAATTTCATCCCAAAATTCTAACGCCCATAATCCTATTCTACACAACCAATTTGTGTACATCCACTTTTCAACCATATGTATATGTGCATGGTGTATGTAATGCAATTCAACCACAAAATATGCATGCAAGATGATTCTAATCGGATCCTCCTATATGTTTGCATTAAATTTTTGAAATACTTTTGAAAACAAGATGTGGGACATCCTAAATATACAAGTAGTTCTATATGAATGCAAATTTTGAAAACTCTTTTTCATCCATTACCCTCACATAATTACGAATAAAAGTGTGAAGCAACCAATTTTGCATCCAAACCCTACCATCCATAACGTCACTCAATCTAACCTTTCTTATTTAATTTCTCCAAAACCGAAAAAGAAAATTGAAGCAAAGTATTTTAACATTTTTGTCACTTACAAATCTTCCATTTCCCGCCCTGTAGTGGAATTTTCACTTTAGCTACCCAAAATTCTCCGAAAATTTTCATCTGTAGACTATAAACGAGGCTTAAAACAAGCTAAAAAACGTGAAACGAGTTAATTAATAGCTCGCGTGCATTGTTGACAAGGTATGGAAACAACGTTTCCAACGCAAAAATAGCCTTTTCCTTGTTACCATTAACGTTTTCATCGTATCCTCGTTCCTACTGCACCGCTAAAACGTGCACACAAAGCATCCAATAATCTTCCTTACACCGTTTATGTGACAAAAAATCGAAACTTTTAATAAAAATAAATTTCCACTTGTAAACTTGTCATGTCTATTTTGAAAATTTCATTTCAAAACCGTTTCTTTTTCCTATGAAACAAGGAAAAGGTAAAATATTTTTTTTTTCAAACAACATTTTCCAAAAATTTAAAAAATGTATTTTGTGGAAACTTAAATGATTCAAGTCACATGTTGGTGAAGAAGGAAGTATGTATTGCCAAAAATGCAAAAACTGAAATTGCACACAAAAAGACCACAATAAATTTTAGTTTTAACAAGGAGTGGTTATTTATTTATTTATATACCCATGATGTAGAACCAGTCCTTTACTAAAATTTTCCAATACAAAATTTAATTTTTCTAATGCTAGGACAAGTGCTAGTAAATAAACGAGATTTCATTCAGATAATTGTGCATGAATGACAAAACATATTATTTTTTTCAACATAGAAATCTCATTGCTAAAGTCGTGCAAATTTTTCATTACTAGCAGTTACAAACACAACACCGCATCAAATAAAAATGCTGGAAAGGGAAATACATGATACAACATGCACAAGGCATGTACTAACAACAACAACGACAACTGATACTACCAACTATAGGCTGGTCTACCTCCGCGGCTGGAGCCTGATCCATTACCACGTCCACGCTAGGAGCGTAGTATAGCGGAGATGAAGCCAATCTTACGCGCCTGTCGGTGCTATTCGTCGAGAACCTCCCGAAGCTCGGCCTGCATAGCATGGATGACAGTGAGCTCCGGGCTCTCGTGGCCAGGTTGTTGGGGCTAATAAGCTCGAGCTGGTTGTGTAGAGGCAGGAACTTCAGGCATCTGAATGCCCATCTTCCAGAGAGTGGTGCGACTGATGGTGGTCGGTGTCTTCCTCACTGTCATATCCCCAGAAAGTCTCGCCTGGAAGTGTCGGAAGACACGGGTGAGAAGATGGATATAGGGAAAATTGCTCTGTGGGGGTGCCGATAAAGGGCTCATGAAGATGGATCACAAGTACGTACGCCCAATTGCGGCTATGCCGCCAAGGATAACATAGGTGGCACGACGAACAAAAGGATAAATCTGCTCCAAGCTTCCCGTCTTGGGGATGATGTTAAGCTGTATGATGTGCACAACTATGCGGGTGATGGGTCGCGGATTGGCAGTGGTCCAGCTTTCGGGCTCTCCTACAAATTTACGCTGAAGGATCTGAGGGTCCTCCATCTCAATAGCATCAAGCTCGGCTTCGACCGCCGAGATACCCAAAAATCTAAGTTAAGTCAGTGTTAGTGAACTCGATGTGGGTGCTTATGACCTCAAATCTGATGATGCAAGACTCGTCATCGATGTCGGTATATATCTGAGCATCTAACAGATGAATGCAGCGCGGATACAGGTCGCGCTTAAAAGTGTCGAAGCGCAGGATTGGTGCTAGGCCTGTGGAAATAAAAATCTCCTCCAAACAAAATGCGACGAAGTCAGTGAACTTCAACGGTCGACCAATCTAGAACACATAACTGGCCATGGCTAAGTACTGCTTAATCTTCGCCTCGTCGTGTCCTAACCAAACGGCTTCTTGAGGTGTGAGAACGGGGTGTTGGTTGCAATGTATCGTGGAGGAATCGACAAAACAAGCAAGAGAAACTACAAATTTGGAGCATAATCGGATAGAGATCTGCACGAGAATAATTTTGGTGGTAATTAGGGGCGAAACGGGGCGGAGGTTGTTCGGATTGGAGCTTTGGAAGGAGGAGGGTTTTGTGTTTTCGGTTGAATTGGGGTTGGGGAGGAAGAGTCGGTTGAACAATATATATATATATATATATATATATATATCATCCAGTCGATTCAGATCGGGTCAGGCCACGTTCAACATGGGGTAGCAGTCGATCTGCCCCTAAGAGGGCTATTGACCGTCGGTCGACCGCTTGCCCCATAATGGGGGCGGTTTGAACCTCGGCCCACCATATAAATTATATATGAATTAAATTTAAAAATTTCTGTTATGTTGAAACAACTTCTATTCCCAACCAAGTACTCGTATTGACTTCCACCACTCGTCGAATCAAGAAATTTAATTTTTTCCAACGCTTTTCCCTGCCTCCAAAGTGACCACCGAAACGAATGACTTAAAGCATGAAATCGGCTAGAAATCCAAAATAAAATTTAAAATGGATTTTCCCCTTACTAACCAACATAAACTAAGCGATTCATATTCAAATTCCCAAAATAAGGATGATGGATTTTCTTAGCCTTTTCAAAGAAAAATTTAAAACTTTTCAAAAATGGAATTTAATATAAACTTACTATTTCGTATTTATAAACCCATTTTATTATTATTATTATTTATATTCAAGTTTTATATTTCAATCTGGAAAACCTTTTCGTGCTAAAAAATATTGGAGCTTTAAAAACGATCAAGATTAATTTTAATAACTTTAATAAATTATCCAATATATATAGGAAAAAGGGGTACAAAAAATCACAAGGAATAGATATTTACTATTCTTGAGTTTTAGTGGTATATTCCTTGTCATTTCTAACACCTTTCTTCTTACCAACCGGATTACATTTATTAAAACTACCAAATGGCCCCATAAATTTTGAAACATGAATAGATTTAAATTTAAAAACCATATCTCTATAAACTGGGCCTTTCAAAACGATTTTCCAAAACCGTATTTCATAATTTTCGAAACCCTTTTTTCAAATAGTTTTAATATAAAATTTCCTCGAATACAAGGCCAAGAACTCAATTGGATACTTCAATAAAGGTAGATTTGGAATTTCAATGAAGTAACAAATGGATATACTTTATAGTTGTAATTCCAAAATGGATACGACATATTAATTTGGACCTTTCCCATTTTAGATCGAGTAATGGTCTTAAACGGAAGTGCTAAACAAAACCAGAAATTATGACTATCTCGGTTGTAGCTAGATTTTCTTTTTATTTATTTTTCCAGTTTCCAAACTCTAACCAACGGAATTCACCATATGTCGTCCTCACGCTCTTCACGATACGGTTACCAACGTACTGTGGGGTAAGACGGAATTGGCTAGAAACCCAAACTCAACATATTTCAACTCTTAGTCTTTTTAATCCTATTTTATAATTAGGCCCACAACTAATTCATCGTTGAAATAAATTAAAGTCGAGTAAGAAAGATGAAGAAAACAGGAAAGAAAATCAAATTACGTTCTCTCATGAGTCTTAATTTAACCAATTCCTCTAATGTAATGACCCAACTTTCCAGTACTTCGGAAGTTGTATCATTTATAAGAAAAGAAGTAGATAGAAGAATAGAACTAAGAAAAGACATCAGAATCTCACAGCGGAACTTAAGCCAATGTATATCAATAGCCAAAATATTACATATTAAAGGTCAAGTACATACAGTACTTCATACATAGGGATACATGTCATTGTGATCACATAATAATCACTAGTGATACTAACTTGCTGAATAATAATACATAATATCATAACTGAACCACCGTCTGGATAATAATACATAACATAAGATAGATAAGCCAACGTCCTAGGGTTTTCCATCCTGCTACTCCAAGGTTATGTTAAGACCTGGATCACTTGTCTACTCATAATAAGTATTATGAGTACCCAAGAGTTTAAAGAAAACACAGAAAAATAAAAACCGGGTCAGTCATGGACTGGTATGAGTAAACAATTTATAAACAAGTTTAAATAAATCAAAATGATTCATAAGACCACGCCGTAAATACGGAACGGGTTTTTTTACCTTATGAGATCAAAACAGTGGCATACATAAACAGATATTATGATAATGTCTAGGGTTTCCAAAAATAATTCATAATTTAGTAAAATGCTTTCATCTCACATTTTACTATACAGTATACAAAACAAAACCGCTTGACGCTTATAGATAACGGATTTCCAATTATGACAAGGTATGGGATCACCTTCCGTCAGTGTATCTCTAGATACGAATACACTGGGTTCAACAAGAATTTCTTGCAACCCGGCCACACATGACCGACCACTCATTTCTCTTGAGTGTATCGAATGTATATCACTAATGGTTGTGTACGGCAACCATTTTCCCGAGTCGGGAGAGAATCGATAGAATAAGAAACAAGGAAATATCTCTAGATAGGTGATGATACATCCTAATGGGAGCTAACCACATAGCCATGCTGCCTGCCCGATTTTTCATTTCCGGTTGTGAGGCTTGAGGCTAAACTTACCATTTTCAAACACTGTAATTTTCTTTGAATATCACATTGTCAAACTCGCCAATCTCTAATTGACTTTCCCAAAGATATGGTACGAGTATAAAGCAAGGGGAACGAGTTCTTCTGCCACTACGTACACACGTTTGGAAAGATCAACGTACGAGATTGGTTAGAATTACTTTGTCAGATATTCGTCCATACAAGTTGTCCTGGGATTGGACAAACTGAAGGTGTTATTCTATAAATCCATCTCAGGTAATTTCTACCTAGGATTTACAGAATAATCCTTGCATTTCATCGTCTTCTTTATCTTCGATAATTATTGACTAGCGACGTAAAATATGAATCGAAGTAGAACGTAGCCCCGGACTCTTCGAAACAATTTGCGTTTAATATCTTTTAGGGACAAGTGCTACTTAAGGGATCAGTTTGAAGTACATAATAAATTCACTTTTATTTACAAATGAGTTGATTCGTTAAATCATTTTAAATACGATTTCTGACTTAAGTTGACAACATAGTATTTCATTTGTTTATTCAAAATGTTTTAAATGTTCATATTTACAAAACCTTTTTCTCTTGATCCACTCTTTGTTTTTTTTTTGACTTGATCAAAATAAATAAATAACTTCCTTAGTTCGGATTTTTAATAAAACTACACACCGCTTCACATTTTCAAATGTCTGACGAAGTGTTATACAAATTATCCCTACTTTATATAATTAAATTAAGTCTCATTTATTTAATTATTTATTTTATTTATAAATAAAATAATTAAATAAATTCAGAAATAATTTCCTAATTCTTTTTTATTTTATTTTTAAAAGCTCAACTGGCGATCTGGCAAGGCCGATCACCTCGAAATCCAGTGATCTGCATGGCCGATCACTTGGTTTTCAAGTGATCTGGCCAAGTAGTGGATTCGGTGATCTGCCAAGTGCAGATCACTTGAAAACATAGTGATCTGCATGGCAGATCACTTGTTTTCACGTGATCTGGCACTTGCCAGATCCAAGTGATCTGCCAAGTGCAGATCACTTGAAAACATAGTGATCTGCACGGCAGATCATTGCGTTTTCAAGTGATCCACTTAGTGGATCACTACCAAAAATGATACTCGGCCATTTGCAAAACCTAATGCGGTACTACCACATTCACAAAATACCAGGCCCCTAAACCCCATGCATTTATCAGCAAAAACCCCTGAACTCTCGTGTGCCAAGCCCTTGCCAAAAATCAAAGTGGTACTACCACTTTTCCTTTATACGGTCGTGACCTGCTACTGTGAAACCCTATCCAAGAAAGCATCCCACCCCGACGCCTTAGGTTTCTAGGATCCCGGCGCATCCAGTCATGACCTGTCCTTGGCCTGCGACGTCGTTCGCCGCTGGTGCGGCGGCCTTCCTCGCCATAGGCGAGGCGCAGTTCAGGTGCAAACCGAGACAGTCCCACTTGACAGAATCTTACCCAAAACTTGATCCTATTTCAAAACGACATGTTAGAAAATTTTGTTTATATTTTTCCTGAGTTTCCGATGTTGTTACGCAGCTATGCACTTATCCGTTCGATCTACAATGATGTAGATCATCTACACTTAACCCATTCCTCTTTCTCGACCAAAACAGTTTTCCTCTTTAACCACTAACCTAAAAATCACAATCCTTGTTTCTAAAATCATATTTTCGTATGGTGCTCAGGTTCTATACCCTGAGATCCGCAAATATGGAGGTTTGTTTTTATGTTTGAAAGTTTGTTTTTAACAGTACTTATGTTTTACTTGTTATATGTGATAAAAACATACTCTTTTGCTGCTTAATACATGTGTATATAAGTGTATGGATCTTTGTGTGTGCAGGAATCCATGTCTCACTATGTTTATATGATCAACCTTGCATCACAGTCCTAAAAAAGTTCAACACAGCAACATATACTTATGTTCGTGAGTTCAGCGACAACATACACTGGTGTTTATGATAATTCACAACAAAACATACACTTGTGTATTCATAATTAGTTCAATAGCAAACATAACTTGTGTTCATCATAGTCCAACTAGCAAGCATGTACTGATATGTTTTAAACAGTTCAACACAGCAAAATCCTATTTACTTGCATACATAAATACATGGGTAGAAAGCGGTGTATACTCACCATGAAATTTCTGGTTTCTGGTGTTTTAAAATATCCTCTGTTTCTTGCTTTTCTCTCGGTTTTTCCAGTGAAATAATGTGTAGTATTGGCAACTTATTTATAGGCTACATTAAAGTATAAAATATGGTTTCCTTTAATTCATTAAAATAGGAAAATCCTATTTTCTCCTGAACTAAGATGTAGGCGCAGGTTTACAACAAAGGGAATGTTCCCTTGATAGCTCAGTTTAGTTTGTCCTCAAATGCTAAAAGTCTTGTTGGAAAGAGGGTGTCCACTTGCTTTCTTAAGCTATGACAAAAACATTAAATGACTACAGTCCTTTTTGATCTAAAGAAATGTATCAATTCTCTTAAATCCTCACGGCTAGAATAGAAATTGAGATGTGGTTGGCTACAAGAATTACATCCCTTAAGGGAATAAAACTTAAATCTAAAAAGAAAAAATCCTAGTACATATTTCACTTAATGCTTTGCTGCGCCAGGTCTTGTGTGTGCAGGCAAATTCTTTCATCATATCTTTAAAACACTTAAGTGCTTTTACCTCTAATCACATGTCCAATTCTCCTTGTACTTCCTACTTAACTATGAAGTGTTTGTCCACCTAAATGGGCTTTTGTTCAGCTGGGAGGGTTTTGATTCTTGCGCACACACATGGGCTGAAATGAGGCTTGGTTAGTTAAAGTGTTTAATTAAGGTTTTGGGCTAGCTAATGCAAGTGTTCATGGTATTGGTAAGGTCCATGTTTCCTCCATACTTGCTGCTAGGCCTTATGTGACAAAACTTGCATTACAGTATTTAAATGGTTAAGTAGTCTTCATTTAAATGTCTTGTTTTCCTTAGTATTTGTTCTCATATAGTTCATGGGTTCTTGCACAAGAATGGCTTGAGTGCAAGTCTTGAATTTGATTAAATAACTAAGTCTTACTAGCTTAGTGTACGTACTAGTTGTGTCAAAATCATCTTGTTCATTTTCTACAAAATTAGTTTTCTCAAAACACATTATTATTCTAGTAAAGGTTTAGCTACGCTTTTTGTTACGGTGATCCAATACGCTTCGCTGCAGTGCTTTAGTAGCGCTGTCGTTGCTAAGTTTTAGTTATACTTACATTGTACTAAATTAGCTATAGTTTAGATCGTCATATATAAATCTTACTTAATTGTTATCAACATTAATTAGTTTACTTATTAATGTATCGTTCATTTTTAAGTTATTACACAAATTTGTTTTTCGTCCGAATTTTCAGGGTCATTACATCTAATCATTTAACCTAAGCTCTAATACCAAATGTAACACCTCACTCTTTTCTGCGCCCAAATTTCAAAAAAAAAATCGAAACTCAAACACGTCCAAGCATGGAGCGTGTAAATCTGGTACCTGCAATAAATGAACGCGAGCATAATCAAAGTACGATAGGATAACTCATAGCCGAAACAAAATAGGATAACTAGTATTAGCTTAAGTGACTACCTTTTTCGAAGTAAGTCACTTTGCCAACACCGAGCATGAGAGAGAACGAGAATCAAAAACCAAACTTTAACATCCATGAGAACCCAACCATCTCTAGAAAACCTGGGAGGTTGCAATGAGGAAGGGGTCAGAACAACAAGTTCTGGTTACTAAGAAATGCACAACACAGATTATAATACATAGGTGTATCCCGTTTGGTTCAACCGAAGATGTATGCCTAACAAGGTTAGTGACTCTAGCCTAACCTTGTAAATGTCTATGCACGACCCTACCACTCTTTCCAAAGTGGTATTCTAATATATAATACCGAGATAGAACGTTTACGTATACACTTAGGAAGCCCCTTTTTATAATATATTTTAATTGATTATTAGACCAAGAAGTGAACCCCTAACGGTGGAGTCTTCACATACATAAGTACCCTTCCATCCACTTTCTCTTTATAATTTTCCGCCTCACTATAAATGATAGATAGGGTGGATTTTTTTCAATCACTTAAGACCCTAGGCAGACTCATTGGTTGGTAAACTTATCGGTGACTTAATACCTCTCGATAACTCATTCCATCTTTTTATAAACTAGAGAGTACTAGCTACAGGTCCTCCTAGTTAGGGCTTCCGTCTTTCACGCACATACCCTTTCCCCGTATAAGGTGAGAGAAGGTATTTTGACGCTCGCTATACCTCTAGCTGACCTTAATTAGATAACCCCCTTAGACACTTACTACTTTCGGTAGGGTAGGTTGTCATATCTAATGTTTTTAGTTTCTAGGTTTGGGCAGGCAATACTCACACATGCTGTTTAATACCCCTATATAGAAGGACATATCCCCAGGTGGACTCTTCGACACTAGCCGCTTAAGACCTAGGAAGCTAACTATACGCGAAGGTTATTAAGTTCGTCGTCCTGTTGGAGAATGGAATTTTGATGACAACAACCTTATTTCAATATTAATTGATTATAAAATATATACTAACACTATTATCTAGAATACATACATATATATATATATACGTATTCTGAAAACTAGTCTATCTTGTTTAATTTAACTTTATGTATTCGCTTGTATTTGATTTTGAATCTCGTATTCAGTGTGTCTTAATTAGTTGGATATATTTGCTTTGCATGAAGTAATGAATGGAGTTTTATTTATGTTAAAATTGTCTTTAAGTTATTGTAAAAACTTTAAAATCAATTATAATATAATGTAAGATCAAAAGATTCAAAATCTTAAAATTTTCAAAAATTTTAATAGGATATGTCGACATACATAATTGCATATGTCGACATAATTCAGATTTTCAAAAAATTTAAAATTTTAAAATTAAATAACTAACTCATATCCATTCAAAATCCAACGAATTCCAAACCCTATTCAAGCCTATTTCTTCCAGAAAAATTCATTATTCCATTTGTCCTTCTTCTCTATTAGTTTCTTATCAAATTTATGGCAAATCCAATACATAATCTAAGTGAAAATCTTGAAGAAACGTTGAATTCCTTCAAGAATATCCTCTCTATAATTCTATGAAACCAGCGTCATCTTGAATTAAGCTAAATAAAGATGTTTGAACAACAAGGGAAACATTTTGATGCATTTCGGTGGCTAATCTCCTCTCTTTTCGGAGATGAAGATAATAATCTCACTAAGGCACCACCAACCAAAGAAGATGAAGATTGGGAGGTTATCAAGAAGGATCCAATCTTTAGGGAAGCCGGTTGGGCTGAAGTCCGAAGAAACGTTTAATTGCTTGGTATTATTGATATGTTTGATTTGTTTGAATTTGTTTGATTAGGATTCTATGACTTAAAACTTGTATATATCAAAAATATGGTGTAGTGTGCTTGATTTGGTTTGTAAATATAACTCATAATGTATGTAATTATGTTAATTGGATTAGTTTGTTTATATAATTAGTATTGATTGTTGTATGATCATAAATTTAGGGGGAGTATATTTCTGTAGTATAAGGATTTTATGTATTTATTTATGACTCAGGGGGAGTATTTTACTTTGGTATAGGAATTATTTAGATAATTATAGGATTTAGAGGGGTATTTTTAGAATTTCTTTTTGATAATGCCAAAGGGGGAGGAATTATAAAATATAGAATTAATTTATAGGATTCATATAGAAAGGGGGAGTATTAGAAGAATCATCATCAATAGGTAGTATAGGTATGGTATTTTATAAACTATGGTTGTCATCATCAAAAAGGGGAGATCGTTGGAGGATGGATTTTTGATGACAACAACTTATTTCAATATTAATTGATTATAAAATATATACTAATACTTTTATCTAGACTATATTTGTATACATATGCAGGATTTATATATAGGAGTTATTACTGAAGAATGTACAATTTAAAGATATTAGAGATTCAGAGTTAAGAGAAGCTTCAAGACTGATGAGTAGTCAAGAGTTCAAGATAAATGTAGAAATAGAGTCTAGGTTATGTAAGACTTTGAATAACACTCCAGGTTCAAATTCAAATTCAAAATTTTCTTTTCAATTTCTGTTTTCAAATTCTATCTTTAATCTCTATCTTATCTATAATACTTTCTTTACTTTACTTTTGATTTTAAACTCAAATTTTATAGTTTATAAGTTTTATATAATATATATACTTTATATTTATATAGTTTTAAACTCTATAATTTTATAAATATGTTCATATATCTTATATTTATATTTTCATATGATTTCCCACTTTATAATACTTATAACACTATGTTTTAATTCAAGAATTTCCAGAATTATATATATATATATATATATATATATATCAAAACACTTGAAAAATGCTCAAAAATCAATTTTAAACTAGGTTATGTCGACATACATTATTGCCTATGTCGACATATAACTGTCATTTTTTCAAAATTGAAAGGAGGTGTCTTTTCACTATTTGTAACGTTCCAAAAGCATTGAAACCTTCAAATCTTATAAATAGGGGCTGATTTTGAATTTTTTTCATCATTCTTCTTCTCCATCTTCATCTGCTTTCTTTACACCATTATATTTTCTCATTTTTATGATTTCTACACTTATACTCTGCTGAATTCAATTCTATTTATATAAAAATTCTTCTCTTCTCACTCTGTACTCATTACTCTCTGAATTGAAGTGCTATTAAAGAGTTATAGGGCTATTGTAATTGTTTGGGAATCGGTTTTTTCCTTCTAACCGTGAAATCAAGGAACGGAATCGGTGTTTCCCTTGTTGTCATGAAATCAAGGAACGGGAGAGGTGTTAACCTTATAGCCATGAAATCAAGGGGTGAAATTGGATATTGATATAGTAATAAAACTCTGTGCAATCCAGCGTTGCGTGGGACTGGACGTAGGAGCAATTTCAAACCAATATAAAATCCAGTGTGTTCTTTCCTTTTCTGCATTTTATTTTTTTTATCTTTGCGTTTGTATTTGATTATGTGTCTGTGATTGTTTCTTTGGTGTGTGATTCATATAGTAGATCATATAAGTTTTAGATTTGTTTAAATTCTCAATAACACTATTCAACCCCCATCTAGTGCTAGTTTTGCCTTAACGGTCCATTCAGCAATCCCTAACAATTGGTATCGAAGCAAGGTCTTTCAAAAAGTTTATAATCTGATTTTTGAAAATAGTGATAATGGCAACAAACATTGGTAGCAATAATAGTTCTTTTGTAGAGGGTCAGTCCACTGTTAGACTACCATTGTTTAATGGTAGTAATGATTCATATTCAGCATGTAGAATGAAAATATATTTACAATCAATAGGATTAGACACATGGAATAGTGTACAGAATGAGTTTTTTGAACCGAAAACTGCTTTTGCACAATGGACAACTGAACAAAAGGCTGTTGCACAAAGCAATTCTAAAGCCATGAATATGTTATTTTGTTCATTAGATAGGAATGAGTTTAATAAAGTATCAGTATGTAAAACTGCTTATGAAATTTGGAGAACTTTACAATTTACTCATGAAGGAACTAGTAAAGTTAAACAAACTAAGATATCAATGTTAGTTAATCAGTTTGAGTTATTCAGAATGAACGAGAATGAGTCTATCTTTGATACGTATTGCAGATTTCAAGAGATAGTGCATTCGTTAACAACACTTGGAAAAAATTATTCAGAAGAAGACCAAGTAAGAAAAATATCGAGTTTATTGACTCTAGAATGGGATCATAAAACCTTGGCAATTAAAGAAACCAATAATGTCAGTGAAATGAAGATTGAGGAGTTAATCGGAAACCTGATGTCTTTTGAATCCAATTACAAAAGAGAAAGGAAAACATGTCAACTGAGAAGAAATCCATTGTATTTAAAGCAACAACAAATGATTCTGACTCGATGTAACGACCCGAATTTTTAGCAATTTAGTAATTAAATAATTTAATTATTCGAATAGTGATTTAGTAACTTAAATAATCTGAATGTCGTTCTAATTTGAAATATCGAGTTATAAATTTAAATATGTTTATTATGTAGCTATATGATGTTATAGTCGGATATGTATACTTCAATAGTAATTTATTTTTATTAAATTGAATTGTTTTTGAAATTATTTATATTATCTCGATTTAATTTAGCATTTATAAATAGTTAATTTCAAACGATTTCAGAATTTGACGAAACCAATTTTATTTGTGTTCGGAACCATAAGCTATTATAAAACATGGGTTGTTTTTAGAAACGTCGTGTCAAAACTAAAACAAAATGTTGGCTGATCTTTTATAAAATCTTGGCTGTAATGAATCAAAAGAAAAATATTGGCGACGTCTTTAAATATCTTGGGAAGCTCGACCAAAATCCTTTGCCAAAACGTTATACAGCAATGCACATGTTCAAATTTTCCATCCAATCAGAATGATGGAAAATCTCTGGTATAATTTTGGTCTAAAGTTTCCTAAAAGCTAGCGTAAGAAAGTCTGAACATATGTTTATAAATGTTGGCACATGTTTTCTGCAAACCAACACAGTGACAAACGCCTCCTTTCTTGACCATACATATATATATAAAGAAAATATCCCCGTACGTATCTTATCTCTAGCACATGCTCTGTATCCACATATTAGGCACATGCTTCTGCAAAGGACCAAATACAACACGTAAGTTCTCAGAAGTTTTTGAGAGAAGAGAAATATATAAAATAAAATAAAACATATCCTATCCTATCTACACAGGCTAGTACAACCTTACCATGTCAAAACAAAAATCTTCACCAATTTTTCATTAAAATATGATGCATACTTCAGATAGGTTACTATTTCAAATATTGCGGCTTGACCATTCTACTCTCCGTTCACATTATAACCAGTTCCTTTCGTCCACTATAAAATCAGCAGCAATGATTTTCCACCTTCCATTTCTTTTTCATATACGAAGGCCGCCTCCTTTACATCATGAACGATCAAAATCGATCCTCACTCCGCCTTTAAATCTCAAAATCCTTACATCATATTGAAGATTTCCCAGCTATTGAAATGATCAGCTCATGGAGCAACAAAAACCCAACTGCTATGATCACTGATGGAGGCATGAGTTGGCGGGAATTAGTTCTGAACACTGCTGCTTTCGTGGGTTACAAGCAGCCGCAGAGGAGATCGCACGATGTAGTGGTTCACATGTGGGTGGAAGAAGAATTAAAAGTGGGTTTCCTGAAGCTGGGTTCAAATCTGAAAGGGAAGTAAATGCTAGTGATTACTGGTTGGTTTCGACAACGGGTAGATGGGCATGTAAGGAAGAGAGATGGAGCCCGTGGACAATTGAAGGAGTACTGGGTTTGGAAAGAGGATATGTGAAGACGTTGGTGTATTTTGTGCAAAGATCAGGGGAGGAGAATACTCGTCACGGTGAGAGGCTGTTGTAATGACCCGCATTGGTAGAGGTATTATAATTAATTTATTTAATTATATAAATAGTGATATAGTGAATTAAATGGTCGTGGGATTAAATAATGGTGAATATTCAATTAAAATAATAAATTAAATAATATATTCAATTCTGAAATAATCAGAATTGGCTGAAATGGCGATATAGTGTGAATCGGATCATCTGTGATATTTAATTCAGCTTGGAATTGAATTAGAATAACGAATATATTATTTGAACGACAGTTTGAACGTAGAATAATAATATAATTAAAATCGAGCTTGAAATGGCGTTGCAGTTCGTAAATTGGCGATTCGAACTTCAACTAAATGTACAGGGTTCGTTTTAAGCCGGATTTCTGTGAAACAAGAAACGTGTGGAGCTGGTGGAGTATATCTTTCTAGTGGAAGAAAAAATCAGGATTTCATCGTGTAGATTTTTATTTACGTCCAAATCAAATTTTAGAAAAGTCACTGTGGAATTCCTTTATAATTTATAAAGGAATTATTTATATTCTAAAAAGGAATTTCAATATAAACCGAATATCGATTTAATTAGGATTTGAATTATCAAGCTAGAAACTCATAGAGGAATATTCTAGAGCTGTATGATATTCTGTTGTGAATATATACAGTAATATTTATTTTTTAATATTAAATTTAATTATATTTAAATATATTTATATATTTAAATGGGTCATCAAGAGCTTTAAAAACAGCCATTTCTGCAAATGAAGTTGGAATTCGACGAAACTAATTTTGTTGGATCCGCAATGTCAAATAGTTGTTAGATTTCCAGTTTCGTGATTTTTAGAGTCACTGTGTGGTCGTACGGATTTTTAGAGTGAAAAACAGTCAGTATTTTGACCTTTAAAAATATGCTGTGTGAGCAAACAAAGTCGGAATTCGACGAAACCAGTTTCATTGGGTCTGTAATGTCAAACTCTAGCAGTATGTCCAGTTTCGTGATTTTTAGTCATCATGTGAATTCGTAGGGATTTTTAGAGTGCTGAAACAAATAATAAAATGAAAATAAAAAAATAAAATATCTACTTTAGTGGACAAAACGAGGCCACCCACGCATTTGTTTCAGCCACACATAAGTTTGATCCCCCGTATATATCATCTTTTGAGCTGTCGTTCTTGTTTCTTCCAACAACAAACATTCAAGTTCAAAAGGAAAATCAAAATCAAATTATGCTTCCATGAAATAATTGGAAATATATATAAAATCGGGGGCATGGTTCGTATGAGGGCGAGGCGCAGCTGGTGGAGTCGATGAGGTGTACTCTGGTGGTCTTTGATGGCAGGCGACATGGGGGAAGTCGTTGATGAGGGAGCAGGTCGAGTTGACGGGGTGAGTGCGGTCGGGGTTCGAAGGTGACCCTTGGGCGCGAATTTTGGTGCTGAGTCCGATGGAGATGTCGGCGCCGGAGATTAGTGACCGGAGCAACGACGATGGTGGGTCAAACAACGGTCAATGGTTTTGAACAGGAGGCTGGAGTCAGGATTTTCTAATTGGGGAAGAAGATTTAAAGCGGTATCGGGTTTAAGAAGGAAACGGGCCTGAACATTTGGGCCAGAGTAAAGGTGAGGAAAAGAAGTGAGGCCCAATACATTGAAATTCAAGTTTATTCAATTAAAAAGCTGTATTAACTTCGTAATGGTATAACTTGATCATACGATATCAGATTGATGAACCGTAAGTTGCGTTGGGATCGTACGGACGTCAGCTACAACATGGAACTGACTGGAGGTACATCCAAGCTCATTACAATTTATGGCGAAATAAATTGTCAGTCTAAATCAAGCGACAATTTTCGTTATTTAACGATGATAGTCCAATGTGAGTAAATCTCACTAATTCTGAACAGTTTATAATTTCATGTTGTATTTTTAGAACTGTTAAATATTGGTTGATTGACAGTGTGTTGACTGTTTGATTGAACTGCTAGTCAGTTAGTGAATTTCTATATTGATTCTGTTTAACAGAATATATCATATGGAACTGAAAGTGATGTTGATTTTATTGTGTAACATCTGTGGATGCAGAGAAACAGGTTGGAGGAACCCAACTGGGTTCCTCAACATTTATTTTACTGTTTTTCATATATTGTGATATATGATGTGATATATGATGTGATATATAATCTATTGTCGATTATATGTGTTTCAACTATACTGATCATCGTGATTTGATATGTTGAATACCATAACATACCGAAATGTTCATAAGGGAATATTTTAAAAGTGATATTTGAAAATAAAATATTTATAAATGGAATATTTATAAATAAGAAATATTTATAAATTGGAATATTTATAAATATGAGATATTTAGAAAAGGGGAAAACGTTATAAAAAGGAAACTGTTATAAGAAGGAAATCATTTTAAAGTGGAGAACCGTTACTAAAAGCCAAACTTTAAAAATGAATAAACGTTGTTAAAAGGGAAATCTTTATAAAGCGAATAAAGGAGTTAAATCGGATATGGTATTCGAAAGGAGTTAAATCGAATATGGTATTCGAAAGTAGTAAATCGAATTAGTTATTCGAAAGGGGTTAGTCGAGTCGAGTTAGTTGAATAGAGTTAATCAGATATTTGTTATTCGAATTAGAGTTAACCAAATAGCGTTAGTCCGATAGAGTTAATCCAATAGCGTTAGTCAAATAGATTTAATCTAATAGCGCTAGTCCAATAGAGTTAATCCAATAGCGTTAGTCCAATAGAGTTAATTGATAAGGGTTAATCGAATAGAGTAAATTGAATAGAGTTATCGAATATACCTTATCGAAGGAAAGAATTATCGAATAGAGATGAGTCGAAAGAAAGGTTAAGTAAGGAAGTTAGTAAAAGAAATATAAAGTGAACTTTGCCTATTTCAAAGTTAGAAATGTTGTTCAGTTAAGGTCTGAGAGGTAGTTCTACCCCCAACTTAATTGGCTTCGTATTTAACTAAGGAATGGTTAAGGTTTGGCAGTAAAGGATGGTTAAGTGAATTTAGTAATTAAAGGAAATGGTTTGAGTTAGCATCGCGATGGTTTGTTTAAACATCTGTCTAAGTCCAAAGAAGGAGTTTTGTAAATGTTTTCCCAAATAAGAACCAGAAATGTTTTCTGATATAGAAAACAAGAAATGGAAATGTTCTCCAATGGTAATAACATATATTTTCTAAATTTAGAAAATAAGAAATGTTGAATATAGGGAAACAGGAGATGAAAAATGAACTAAGGAGATAAATGTTAAATGATGTTTGATCGATATAAATTTCCATCTGGAAATAATATCGTTGTTTGCACACCTGTTTTTCTTTGATAGTTAAATCACAGACTATCGAAGTTTTGGCCATTTTAATGTTGTTAATATGGAGAGACCGGTTGGATTATTATCCAAAGAACCACTCTGTATTGGCGTAAGCATTGCGAATCATATATGCCAAGGATAATTGAAGACGGAGTAAAATGCAAGGGATGTCCTGTTTATAGAATAGTGCCTTCGGTTCATCGTATTCCTGGATGACTTGTATGGATGAATGTCTGACAGAGTATTTCCAGAAGGGTCACGTACATTGATTTCTTCAACCGTACCAAGAGTGGAAGCGGAGAAGGAAACTTCTTTTAGCTGATACGTAATGTATGGTTGTAGACGTCAATCGGTGATTTGATGGATTTGAAGATGTGGCATTCGAAGTGAATCTGATGTGATGATGAAGCATAACCTCAAGCCTCATCAACCGGTAAATGACAGAAATCGGGCAGGCAGCATGGCTAAGTCGGTCGCTCCGAAGTAGGGTGTATAATCACCTGATCTAGAGTTTCATTTATTTCTAAAAATCTATCGTCGATACTGTCCCATTCGGGAAATGGTTGCTGATCCCAACCGTTGGTGATATACATTCGATACACTCAAGCGAAATGAGTGGTCGGTCATGTGTGGTCAGGTTGCAAGATGTTCTTGTTGAACCCAGTGTATTCCTCTCTAGAGGTACACTAGCGAAAGGTGGTTCCATACCTTGTCATAGTTGGAAATCCATTACCCAATACGTGCTTGCGGTTTTTGATTGTATACTATATATGCAGAACGTGAGATGAAAGCGTTTCTTCTAGATGATTATTATATTGTGGTTGATAGACATTACTATAATATCAAAAGGTTTTTGATATAAAGATAATTTGGATTCTCATAAGGGAAAAACCCGTTCCGTTATACGGCGTGGTCTTATGAGATATCGTTTACTTGTTTAACTGTTTTAAACTGTTTTACTCATACCAGTCCCATGACTGACCCGGAGTTTATTTTGTTTTGTTTTCCCTAAACTCTTGGGTGCCTAATTTTGTACGGGCAGTCAAGTAGTCGGGATTTACAGATATAATGGAAGAGCTGGAGTAAGAGGCTTCAGAATTCTATAGCTATTATTATTCCGCTGTGTTGTAAGCGTTGTACTTTGATAATGATGAGTATATTCAAGTACAGATGTATATTTCAAGTTATGTTATATATATTATATGTTATTCGTTCCGCTGTGAGGTTCGTGTTACTCTGATGTTGTGTTCTTCTTCTTCTTCTATTCTAAGTTTCTATCTTATCTTTCCTCACCCTCTGTTTTCTTTCTATTAATTTCCTGATTTTCAGTTTAATTTGGGGTTGGACTTATGTTTTTGGTCAGCTCAAATTGGACCGGATTTTCGGGTCATTACTGCTGTAGCAAGCCCAACATTCTATATCTAGATGTGGTAATTGAACTTTCTAATCATTTACAGTTTTCCAAAGAAAAAGAAACATGGATTAAGAATGGTTAAGTAAGGAGTTTAAAATGTTTGATTGTCATTATTCTGAAATTGGAAATTTTGTTGAGAAGGGGAATTGTGGCAACGAGAATATCGAGGTTCCTAGGGACGTACAGCAGGTTACGGGGGTAAGATAGTGGGAAGGAAATGTTTAAAAAGGTGGTATATATATATATATGTCGCTTAAAGATTTTAAGGATCTAGCGAGGGGGGTTCAAGGTTTGGTTTCTGCGTGTTGATGAGGAGGGGACTGGTCTGGTTCCGTGGGTACAAAGGAGGAACGTGTAGTCTTTCCGGTGGCGATGAAGTGATGTACCTTAGAGTAAGGAGTTCACTGGTGATTGTCGAAGGCAGTTCCAAAAAGGATGGTGATCGATTTGGTTGAAAGATGTAACGACCCAGGGATTTCCGGCCCCGAAATTCGACATAAATACATTCACCGTACCTCATGTCGACCTTCCAAACACCGAAAACACTAGAACGTCATTAGAAAGAATTTAGAGGGTGAGAATAGAAAGAAAGAAATATTAGAATAGAAGAAGAAGAAGAAGAAGAACCAACACCACATAGATACAGAGTCTCACATCGCAGTGGAAGAAAATATAATATAGAAATAAATTCTTACTGAGAGCTTTAAAAATACTTACAATTTCAGAGTACATCACACACCTAGACAGTTACGATAACCTGCCCTCATATACAACACACAGTCGAACGGTAGTTATATAATATCATACGTTTGAACTCTTCCAGCTCGTCTCTGCATAGCATTCGATAACCTGAACCTGTACACCTGGGCTAACACGAGCATTTACAAAACACCGGGTCAGTCTGGTGAACCAGAGTGAGAAAAATACTCGCACAGTATTAAGGGGAATCATCCAACTTGATTTTAAAGTTCAAAAGACTTTTCAAAAGAAACAGGATAATCGTAAGACCAAATCCACACATAAATACAGACGGTTTTTACCTTACGATAATCCAAAATATTTTTGAAATCAATATCTTTTCTGATATTATAATAGTGTCTAACTACAAATAAAATATAATCTAGTAGAACGCTTGCATCTCACGCTCCACATATATAGTATACAAACAAAACCGTGGGTGCTTATTGGAGATTGGATTCTGACTATGACAAGGTATGGGACCACCTGCCGACAGTGTACCTCTAGAGGCGAATACACTGGGTTCAACAAGAACGTCTTGCAACCCGGCCCTCACATGACCGACCACTCATTTCGCTTAAGTGTATCGAATGTATATCACTAACGGTTGGGCTCAAACCACCGTTTCCCGAAAAGGGACAACATCGAAATAGATTAAAGAAGCAAAAGGAATTTCTCTAGATAGGTGATTATACACCCTAATGGGAGCGACCCACATAGCCATGTTGTCTGCCTGATTTCTATCATTTCCTAGTTGGTGAAGCTTGAGGTTTAAATTTCCTTTTGGGATATTTGGTCACCATTCACTTTGAATGCCACATCGTCAGATCCGTCAAGTCACTAATTGACGTCCACAAATATACTCTGGGTATAAAAGAAGTGCCCCTCTTTGCCACCACTCAGTATATTTGTAAAAATCAACGTACGTGGTTTCAGGAAATATTCTGTTAGACATCCGTCCATACAAGTCATCCAGGAACAGGATGAACTGAAGGTACTCTCCTACTGCATTCAATATAGGAATCACCCCATGGATTAGTAGCGAGAATTCCTTGCAACCCATAGATTCCAACCACGACAGAACCACAGTTTATCTCTGGCCGCTAAACCAGAGATTATTAGTAATCCTTTCGCTTATGAAGATCCATGGTCATCAATGCTCCATCTCGACCGTCTTCTGATATCTTCACGTATTTGTTGGTCGGAATGGTTTTCGAATATAAATTCGATTCCGGTCTTTCCTTTACCAACAATTGTATTGGACAGATTTGATAGTCTGTGATTTACTATCAAAATAAAAAGTGTTTCAATCATGAAAATCCAGTGAGTTCACTGGTTCAGTATTCAGCACCACCGGGCCTTTTAATTAAAACCAATGTAAATTTAAAACTCTTAATTATTCTGATATTATAAATATACTTCTCTCGCTTCTTATTTATCATAAGACTTTTCTTTAAACAATTCATTTTAATACTTAGGAAATCCTATATCATATTCAGTCTTCTATTTTCACTTTCAAACATTAGCCACGTTATTATAATATTGGGAAACCATTTTAACTTATTACCCGTCCAACGATGTTACGAAATCTCATTTATTACTTAACAACACCCAATACTTATTCTTATTAAATAAACTCAACTTTTACATTTCCTTTCAAATTCGAAAATATTGTTATATTCCCGCACAACCCCTTTTTACTTCCCTTTATTTTTAAATCCTCATTATATATATATTTTCCAAATCTTCATTACAAATGTTGCGTTATTATTTCTCTAATGAAATAATAAACTTTACTAATCCCTTTTACCGTTACAACTAATATCATCCTCAGATAATTCTGAAGTTGTCCAAGTTAGGGTGTTTTAGTTACCTTTCGGACCTTGATCAACAACGTTCATATCTAAGAATAGATACAAGTTATAATCAAAAACCCAATATCTCATTCTAATCTCAACACAAATCCCATTTAACTATTTTATTTACAAATACGGTTTCATAAACCTTCTGCCATTTTTGAAAATCCCTTTCTCGAATATAACATTTTCCTTAATTTAATAATTAACTAATTCCTTATCAAACACCACTTTTTACCCTTTTCCTCTTTTTAAACAATTTTATTTATAATTCATATTTGTTTACAAAATCCGATGATCCATTTCTTTTACCAATCTCACTTCCACTAATTCTCCCCAAACTCATTCATCCATTCCTGCTTTGGAAATTTTATTATCATTTCCTCTTACTTAATCTGGTTATTAAGTAACGTTAATTAAAATTAACGATATAACACCTCAAATCTATTTTACATAACTCTGGTTTATTATAAAACCCTTTTATCTAAATTCCCCTTTTACTTAATTCAAATAATTAAATAGCATTTAATTTAAGCTATAATAGTCGCTTAAAATTCCTTTTATAACTTTGTTATAAAACTTTGATTTTAAACAAATTCTGTTCACAAACTTCTTTCACCATTCCATTAGATCTCATTTCCATTGCGGTTACTTTCTAAGTGATTTTCAATTAAAAAGTAATTCTCTAAATTATTATTAATTAAAATAATAGTTTATTTCAATCATTAACTACTTCAGTAGTTAATTTCTTTATTAACTAAAATAAATAGTAAATCCTTTTAAAATCTTTATTTAAATTTAAACACTATTCATTAAGCTATTTTATTAGATTAATTCGAATCTATCAAATTAAAATCAAGTCCAATTACAATGGTTGACTTTATCAACTCAAGGCGCGGTTATCTTGTTAACCCATTCCAATTCGTTCTCACTTTAAATTAATTAATAATATAATAGATTTAAATAATTCCATTTAATTAATTCTTAACAACGAATTATCCAAATTTTAACCGTTAAGGTTAATTTTCTTGTTCTCACATTTTCAAATCTGATTAACATCAAAATGGACTTTATAAAATTAATTTACATTTAATTTAAAAAAAATCTATTTCCTTTTAATAAAGTTTTATTCAATATATATATATTTCAAAATCTATCTTAGTTATAAAACAAATTTTATAACTTCCATTCTATCCATTTACCTGACGGTAAATCGATATAAATAAAACAATTTACTTTAGGCCATTTACTGCCGATTATTCAACCAATACTGCCCATTGGTAAAAACAAAACACAGGTTGACTTTCCAATCAATAATCAATACTCAAATCAATTACTCAAACAGGATAGTTCATATGATGATATGAAATAAATAATATATTTTGAGGAATCCGGTTGGATCCCTCCAACCTGTTCTTCCCTGTATACAAATGGTTATCTCCAAACAGATCGTTCAAATTCATTTAACTGATAATAATAAATAACGACCATTTAATCCCAATCACAAGAAATTCAAACAATTCAACTAATTAAACACGTTTATTTTATAAACGTGACCAACAAGGTAAGTTACCATTATTGGAACCAATCGTTAGAATAACGATTTAGTATTTAACTGAAATTAAACGACGGTTTAATTTCATCAGTTAGATCAATAAATAAATATATAATTAGCAAATAGTCAACCATTGGCAAGTAGAGCACACAAAATAAAAACCCAATTTATATAAAATATAAATAGGTAAAACTGAGTGAGTTTAACTCACCTTAATCTGATTTGATGTTGAAATTGTTCGGTTACAATTAAACTAAACAGCCGTTTAATTTAACAGTAAAATTACAGCTGTCTCCATTACTACCCAAATTAGTTCCATGACACAGTGTCCGTTCTCATGATTTCGTTGTGACTTGTTTCATTTCATTCTGATGAGATACAGATAAGTTATTAACTATTTAGATTAACCTTATTTTATAACTATTAAATTCTTTAACTAATTTTAAATACCCACAAATTTTGTTTAGGAGTAAAAGAACAAGGTCGGTTAATTCTTCAACTTTTCTTGTCTGTTCAACAGTGTCCATTCATGCTGCAATTCATGCCTGCATTAAATTCACGGTTGTTACTACCCATTTTTTCCTAATCATAATAATAAATCACATTAAACTTAGTTAATGACCTAAATCATTTTGGTTACTTTAAATCTGGCTTCTGAACAACGACCGACCTTTCCTCTTTGAACATCTCTACCACACAGGAAGCCACCCAACTCCTGTATAATTTCACGTTAAGATTTATTAGGATCCTAATTATATATGATGGTCCCTCAATTTACGTAATAACCTAATTACATTTAAAGAAACAGACCATTCTAGTTTAATTCCTTTCCCAATCTGTTCGTCACTTGCACCCTTCACGTCTGCTCCATGATGAACCCGGTTATCAGCATCTCCTCAATAATATAATTATATATTTAATAGATAATTATATAATAATGTTTAATTAATTACTTTGTTTAACAGGATAGGACCGACTTTCTTCTATCCTTTGCTTCTTCATTTCATTTTTATCGCATACGGTTCCCTCACTTCAGCTCATCACCGCATCACCCTGACAGCCCCGTTGATCGATCAGCTGGCACCAAAAGAAGCAGCTGACCCTACTCTTGCTTCGACTCCAATACCCCCCCTCCATTTGTCTCTGTGTTGCAGCAGTTAGCCCCCAACGCGGTGGCTTATCGGTCGAAATTCTGACCACATCAGTGTACTAAAAACCATCACAGCTGATCATCGTGTATGCTTTGATGAGCTTGAGATGTTTGCTGATGGGAGGATTGGAATTTTCATTACCGATTTCGAGAATTAGATGAAAGAAATAAGGTGCTTTCTGACCGTTAAATCATGGGCTGGAGTCGCAAATGTCTTGTTGACCAAAGACAAGGGTTTGATGCAGAAATAGGTTTTGCTATTGGGGTTATTTATAGGGTTTGGACTAATAAAATAATATTATACGATACTTCGCCGTGAAGTAACACATAAAAACCTTATCATACGATCTCTATTTTTTGATAAAAAATCTAATCCTAGCATAGAAAAATATTCCGGATCCAATGGGACAAGTTTCGTCGAATTCCGACATCGTTTGAAAAAAAATCCTTTATAAAACTAGAAATAAACACACGTTTAAATTTTCCACGATCACTGAATAAATCCAATCAACTTGAAACTTTGAAATCTTACAATAATTAATCAATATGAACCCAACGGCACCAGTTTCATCGCATTTTGAGACTGTTTTCCTGGTAGGCTATTTTTAAACGCACTCCAATGCCATTTCGGACACCAAATTGTCCGGTCTTCAAAAATAACAAACTATATACCTATCCTGACTCTAATCGACGATACGAACTCAATGAAACTGGTGTCGCGGCCTAATTCGATCGTTTGCTCAAGTTACACTCGAATATCCCTTTATTAAATTTAATAGATTTAATTATGTGCTATAGAAATTGAATGGGCGTTTACGGCTACTGTAGCCACGTACGACATTGGTTTGCCACGCCATTTAACACCGTGTAATAATTTAACGTTACGGTTCCAATGAAACTGGTTTCGTCGAAAACGGCCTTTGTTTGCAAAAATGCTATTTTTAACGCTATAAAAATATCGAATAAATATTAATTAAATCCCAAATAATTCAAATAAACCATAATAAATTATTTTCAACATATATATCCAAACAAAATATATATACAATTCTAAATATAATTCATACAACTCAATATCGTCAAATTTTGAGTTAAATGAATTGAATTTTCTATTTAAATATTTTAAATAAAGTTATATTTTAATAACGATATTCCATAGCGACTATTTCAAATTTTGATTTGGCCATAACTAACAAACTATGCCACGAAATCTGAATTTTTCTCTTTCATATGAAAATTATCATCCACACAGTCCTAATGTTTCTCGTTTCACAGAAATCCGACTTATATCGGATCTTGTATATCAAATTGAAGCTCAAAACTCCATTTTACGAACTGCATGCCATTTTCAAGCTCGATTTATATTATAAATAAAATTAACGTTAAAATTTCGTTTTAAATAACGAATTAAATATTAAAAATCCATTATTATCCCAAGTATAATATTTAAAATAATAAATTAAATAAAATATTTGGCTACCAAAACTACGGGACATTACATTCTTTCCCCCTTAAAATAATTTCGTCCTCGAAATTGCTAAGGTAAGAAAGAATGTTACTAACCTATTAATTTTCAAATCCTATTTTTTTTAAATCAAAACCTAATTCAATACCGTATATAAATATTTTCAAAAATATCGAAAATTTTCTAACACGTTAAATTCTCGGAAAAATTCGGTAGAGTCTCCCTTGCATGGAGTGACACCTGCGATATCGCTGGAACAAATAATATATATACATCGACCCACACGGTCGGAAAACAAAAATCAAAAACCCCAAAAATTTATATTTTCGCGTAAGCGTACCTTTTTGCGAGCGCTATTTAATTTATCGCGATCTACTCAACCAGTATCAATCTGCCTAGCCATCCGACACCTATTCTTAACTCAATTCACATATCAGTAATAAATTTATGAAATTCTGAGATATATTTCACTAATCAATGAGTATAACTGCACTAAATTCCAAAATCAAACAAATAGCATTAATTCATTATCAAATACAGGGTTAATTATAGATTCCAATTCATATGCAGTTCCATTCCAGTTTAATTATTCCAGAATTTATTCTTTAGTTTATAATTCATTTAGATCCATTAAACTGTTTATTAGTGCATTCAAACAAACTATCATCCAATAACATACAATGCACAATCAGCAACCAATACACAACCAAATCACCAAATCAATTGAATTTACATTCAATTTTAATAATTTACTTTGGTTTCACATATTTGGACATCAATCGATTAATATCCAATTGATTTCTATTTAAGAATTATTTATTTGAATTCCCAAATTTAGTTATTCTTCAAATTTCCAATTCATTTAACTTAATTCCAATACATTCTTAATTAAATTACACTTAACCAAGCTAAATTCCAATTCAAATTTTCAATCCAATTCGAATTCCATTCAAATCAATCAAACACGCTAATATCTCAATTATCTAGCAAAATTATTGCTTTTCTATACAAAAATATAATTTGGGTAAAATTATTTCATTTACCCTCTTTACAAAACAATATTGTATCAATTGCCAGTTCAATGCTTTCCAACACTCGAACCGATCAATCAACACAATACAAAACATTTGTATATAAAATTTACAAATACGCTCTTATATATATATGCACTCAATCTCAATCTAGGGTATTACTAACCCAATCTCTATCGAGTTACACCACAGAGCCAAGGTTATTACTAAACCAATAGCTCAGATACCACTGTAACGACCCAGGGATTTCCGGCACCGAAAATCGACATAAATACATTCACCGTACCTCATGTCGACCTTCCAAACATCGAAAACACTGGAACGTCATTAGAAAGAATTTAGAGGGTGAGATAAGAAAGAAATATTAGAATAAAAGAAGAAGAAGAACCAACATAACATAGAATCAGAGTCTCACATCGCAGTGGAATAAAATATAATATAGAAATGAATTCTTACTGAGAGCTTTAAAAATACTTACAATTTCAGAGTACATCACACACCTGGACAGTTATGATAACCTGCCTTCATATACAACACACAGCGGAACGGTAGTTATATAATATCAAACGTATGAACTCTTCCAGCTCGTCTCTGCACAACATTCGATAACTTGAACCTGTACACCCGGGCTAACCCGAGCATTTACAAAACACCGGGTCAGTCTGGTGAACCAGAGTGAGAAAAAAACTCGCACAGTATTAAGGGGAATCATCCAACTTGATTTTAAAGTTCAAAAGTCTTTTCAAAAGAAACAGGATAATCGTAAGACCAAATCCACACATAAATACGGACGGTTTTTACCTTACGATAATCCAAAATATTTTTGAAATCAATATCTTTTCTGATATTATAATAGTGTCTAACTACAAATAAAATATAATCTAGTAGAACGCTTGCATCTCACGCTCCACATATATAGTATACAAACAAAACCGTGGGTGCTTATTGGAGATTGGATTCCGACTATGACTAGGTATGGGACCACCTGCCGACAGTGTATCTCTAGAGGTGAATACACTGGGTTCAACAAGAATTCTTGCAACCCGGCACTCACATGACCGACCACTCATTTCTCTTGAGTGTATCGAATGTATATCACCAACGGTTGGGCTCAAACCACCGTTTCCCAAAAAGGGACAACATCAAAATAGATTAAAGAAGCAAAAGGAATTTCTCTAGATAGGTGATTATACACCCTAATGGGAGCGACCCACATGGCCATGCTGCCTGCCCGATTTCTGTCATTTCCTGGTTGATGAAGCTTGAGGTTTAAATCTCCTTTTGGGATATTTGGCCTCCATTCACTTTGAATGCCACATCGTCAGATCCGTCAAGTCACTAATTGACGTCCAGAAATATACTCTGGGTATAAAAGAAGTGCCCCTCTTTGCCACCACTCGGTATATTTGTAAAAATCAACGTACGTGGTTTCAGGAAATACTCTGTCAGACATCCGTCCATACAAGTCATCCAGGTACATGATGAACTGAAGGTACTCTCCTACTGCATTCAACATAGGAATCACCCCATGGATTAGTAGCGAGAAGTCCTTGCAACCCATAGATTCCAACCACGACAGAACCACAGTTTATCTCTGGCCGCTAAACCAGAGATTATTAGTAATCCTTCCGCTTATGAAGATCCATGGTCTTCGATGCTCCATCTCAGCCGTCTTCTGATATCTTCACTTATTTGTTGGTTGGAATGGTTTTCGAATATAAATTCGATTCCGGTCTTTCCTTGCCAACAATCGTATTGGACAAATTTGATAGTCGGTGATTTAACTATCAAAATAAACAGTGTTTCAATCATGACAATCAAGTGAGTTCATTGGTTCAGTATTCAGCACCACTTGGCCTTTTAACTAAAACCAATGTAAATTAAAACTCTTAATTATTCTGATATTATAAATATAGTTCTCTCGCTTCTTATTTATCATAAGACTTTTCTTTAAACAATTCATTTTAATACTTAGGAAATCCTATATCATATTCAGTCTTCTATTTTCACTTTCAAACATTAGCCACGTTATTATAATATTGGGAAACCATTTTAACTTATTACTCGTCCAACGATGTTACGAAATCTCATTTATTACTTAACAACACCCAATACTTATTCTTATTGAATAAACTCAACTTTTACATTTCCTTTCAAATTCGAAAATATTGTTATATTCCCGCACAACCCCTTTTTACTTCCCTTTATTTTTAAATCCTCATTATATATATTTTCCAAAACTTCATTACAAATATTGCGTTATTATTTCTCTAATGAAATAATAAATTTTACTAATCCCTTTTACCATTACAACTAATATCATCCTCAGATAATTATGAAGTTGTCCAATTAGAGTGTTTTAGTTACCTCTTAGACCTTGATCAACAATGTTCATATCTAAGAATAGATGCAAGTTATAATAAAAAAACCCAATATCTCATTCTAATCTCAACAAAAATCCCATTTAACTATTTTATTTACAAATACGGTTTCATAAACCTTCTTCCCTTTTTGAAAAACCCTTTCTCGAATATAACATTTTCCTTAATTTAATAATTAAGTAATTCCTTATAAAACACCACTTTTTACCATTTACCTCTTTTTGAACAATTTTATTTATAATTCATATTTGTTTACAAAATCCGATGATCCATTTCTTTGACCAATCCCACTTCGACTAATTCTCCCCCAAACCCATTCATCCATTCCTGCTTTGGAAATTTTATTATAATTTCCCCTTCTTACTTAATCTCGTTATTAAGTAACGTTAATTAAAATTAACGATATAACACCTCAAATCTCTTTTATATAAATCTGGTTTATTATAAAACCCTTTTACCTAAATTCCCCTTTTACTTAATTAAATAATGAAGTAGCATTTAATTTAAGCTATAATAGTCACTTAAAAATTCCTTTTATAACTTTGTTATAAAACTCAGATTTTAAACAAAATCTGTTCACAAACTTCTTTCACCATTCCATTAGATCTCATTTCCATTGCGGTTACTTTCTAAGTGATTTTCAATTAAAAAGTAATTCTCTAAATTATTATTAATTAAAATAATAATTTATTTCGATCATTAACTACTTCAGTAGTTAATTTCTTTATTAACTAAAATAAATAGTAAATCCTTTTAAAATCTTTATTTAAATTTAAACACTATTCATTAAGCTATTTTATTAGATTAATTCAAATCAAACAAATTTAAAAACAATTCCAATTACAATGGTTGACTTAGTCAACTCAAGGCGCGGTTATCTGGTTAACCAATTCCAATTCGTTCTCACTTTAAATTAATTAATAGTATAATTAATTTAAATAATTCCATTTAATTAATTCTTAACAACGAATTTTCCAAATTTTAACCGTTAAGGTTAATTTCCTTGTTCTCACATTTTCAAATCTGATTAACATCAAAATGGACTTTATAAAATCAATTTACATTTAATTTAAAATAATATCTATTTCCTTTTAATAAAGTTTTATTCAATATATATATGTATATATATTTCAAAATCTATCTTTAGTTATAAATTAAATTTTATAACATCCATTCTATCCATTTACCTGACGGTAAAACGATATAAACAAAACAATTTACTTTAGGCCATTTACTGCCGATTACTCAACCAATATTGCCCATTGGTTAAAACAAAACACAGGTTGACTTTCCAATCAATACTCAAATCAATTACTCAAACAGGATAGTTCATATGATGATATGAAATAAATAATATATTTTGAGGAATCCGGTTGGATCCCTCCAACCTGTTCTTCCCTGTATACAAATGGTTATCTCCAAACAGATCGTTCAAATTCATTTAACTGATAATAATAAATAACGACCATTTAATCCCAATCACAAGCAATTCAAACAATTCAACCAATTAAACACGTTTATTTTATAAACGTGACCAATAAGGTAAGTTACCTTTATTAGAACCAATCGTTAGAATAACGATCTGGTATTTCACTTAAATTAAACGACGGTTTAATTTCATCATTTAGATAAATTAGTAAATATATAATTAGTAAATAGTCAACCATTGGCAAGTAGAGCACACAAAATAAAAATCCAATTTATATAAAATATAAATGGGTAAAACTGAGTGAGTTTAACTCACCTTGATCTGATTTGATGTTGAAACTGTTTGGTAACAATTAAATTAAGCAGCCGTTTAATTTAACAGTAAAATTCTAGCTGTCTCCATTACTGCCCAAATTAGTTCCATGACGCAGTGTCCGTTCCCATGATTTCGTTGTGAATTGTTTCATTTCATTCTAATGAGATACGGATAAGTTATTAACTATTTAGATTAACCTTATTTTATAACTATTAAATTCCTTAATTAATTTTAAATACCCACAAATTTTGTTTAGGAGTAAAAGAACAAGGCCGATTAATTCTTCAACTTTTCTCGTATGTTCAATAGTGCCCATTCATGCTGCAATTCATGCCTGCATCGAATTCACGGTTGTTACTACCCATTTTTTCCTAATCATAATAATAAATCACATTAAACTTAGTTAATGACCTAAATCATTTTGGTTACTTTAAATCTGGCTTCAGAACAACGACCGACCTTTCCTCTTTGAACATCTCTACCACACAGGAAGCCACCCAACTCCTGTATGATTTCATGTTAAGATTTATTAGGATCCTAATTATATATGATAGTCCCTCAATTTACATAATAACTTAATTACATCTAAAGAAATAGACCGTTCCAATTTAATTCCTTTTCCAATCTGTTCATCACTTGCACCCTTCACGTCTGCTCCATGATGAACCCGATTATCAGCATCTCCTCAATAATATAATTATATATTAAATAGATAATTATATAATAACATTTAGTTGATTACTTTGTTTAACAGGATAAGACCGACTTTTTTCTATCCTTTGCTTCTTCATTTCATTTTTATCGCATACGGTTCCCTCACTTCAGATCATCACCGCACCACCCTGACAGCCCCGTTGATCGATCAGCTGGCACCAAAAGAAGCGGCTGACCTTGGTCTTGCTTCGACACCAATACCCCCCTTCCATTCGTCTCCGTGTGGCAGCAGTTATTCCCCAATGCGGCGGCTTATCGGTCGAGATTCTGGCCACATCAGTGTACTAAAAACCATCACAGCTGATCATCGTGTAGGCCTTGATGAGCTCGAGATGTTTGCTGATGGGAGGATTGGAATTTTCATGACCAATTTCGAGAATTAGATGAAAGAAATAAGGTGCTTTCTGACCGTTAAATCATGTGGTGGAGGCGCAAATGTCTCGTTGAACAAAGACAAGGGTTTGACGCACAAATAGGTTTTGCTGTTGGGGTTATTTATAGGGTTTGGACTAATAAAATAATATTATATGATACTTCGCCATGAAGTAACACATAAAAACCCTATCATACGATCTCTATTTTCTGATGAAAAGGCTAATCCTAGCATAGAAAAATATTCCGGATCCAATGGGACAAGTTTCGTCGAATTCCGACATCGTTTGAAAAAAATTCCTTTATAAAACCAGAAATAAACACGCGTTTAAATTTTCCACGATCACTGAATAAATCCAATCAACGTGAAACTTTGAAATCTTACAATAAGTAATCAACACAAACCCAACAGCACCAGTTTCGTCGCATTCTGAGACTGTTTTCTCGGTAGGCTATTTTTACGTGCACCGCAATACCATTTCGGACACCAAATTGTCCTGTCTTCAAAAATAACAAATTATATACCTATCCTGACTCTAATTGATGATACGAACTCAATGAAACTGGTTTCGCGCCCTAATTCAATCGTCTGCTCAAGTTACACTCGAATATCCCTTTGGTAAGTTAAATAGATTTAATTACGCGCAATAGAAATTGAATGGGCGTTTACGGCTACCGTGGCCACACACGACATCGGTTTGCCACACCGTGCAGTAATTTAACGTTACGGTTCCAATGAAATTGGTTTCGTCGAAAACGGCCTCTGTTTGCAAAAATGCTATTTTTAACGCTATAAAAATATCGAATAAATATTAATTAAATCCCAAATAATTCAAATAAACCATAATAAATTATTTTCAACATATATATCCAAACAGAATATATACATACAATTCTAAATATAATTCAAACAACTCAATATCGTTAAATTTTGAGTTAAATGATTTGAATTTTCTATTTAAATATTTTAAATAACGTTATATTTTAATAACGATATTCCATAGTGAATATTTCAAATTTTGATTTCGCCATAACTAACAAACTATACTACGAAATCTGAATTTTTCTCTTTCATATGAAAATTATCATCAACACGGTCCTAACGTTTCTCGTTTCACAGAAATCCGACGTATATCGGATGCTGTATATCAAATTGAACCTCAAAACTCCATTTTACGAACTGCACACCATTTTCAAGCTCGATTTATATTATAAATAAAATTAATGATAAAACTTCGTTTTAAATAACGAATTAAATATTAAAAATCCATTACTATCCCAAATATAATATTTAAAATAATAAATTAAATATAATATTTGGCTACCAAAAATACGGGACATTACAAAAGATGATCGGGAAATACTACAGCAAGAATATAAGGAAACGTGGAAGAAAGGGTAACTAATTTTGAGTAAAAAAAAGTTAATTTAATAATTAGTTATATAATGATGTTTAATTGGTATAAAAAAATTGTAACACACGTATTCTATTCATTCGTTAACAGAATTGAAATAGAACGGTCACGTTAGAATCAGAAAGTTGAGGTCTACATTGTGGAACTGATTTTTGCAGAGAACAGAGCAACTGGAATTTCGCGATAAAATCAAATGTCTGTTTGATTTTTAAATGAATATAAAAGCATACCGTCAACTGCGAATCAATGTGAGTAAATTCACTAACTCCGACTCGTTTATATTTTTTATAAATGAGTTTTAAATATGTATTTTATACTGTGTGATGGTTGTTTGGATAACCAGTTGATAAAATTGGTTGAATTGGCTGATATAGTATATCGTTGATCGATTAATAATTCTGTTCACCATGATATTTCATATTGATGTGAAATTATTATTATTGATGTTGATTAACATCTGTAGATGCAGGGAAACAGGTTGGACGGATCCAACTGGATTCCTCAACATTTATATTACTGTTTATTATTTATTGTGATATATATACCGTAATTGATTATACTGTGTTGAATTACCTCGACCCTTGAAATTTGGTATTTTAAATTCCATAAAATATTTTCAAACATAAAAGAAAAGAATTTAAGATAAAAATTGTATTTTCAAAATGGAAATTGAATTTCGAATAGATTTGAGAATATAAACTTGTTCTATAGAACAAAGCAAGCAATTTAAAATTATAAACTATATTTATAGATTATCATTGTAAAATTAATACTTAGTTTAAAATCTATATTTTATAATCGAATATATAATTGTTATAAGGTTTGAAAATGATATTTTAAATAGAAATCTGTTTTTAACAGATACATCGAGAAGATTAAATTATAAACGATGCTTGTAAATTCAGTAAAATATTTATTTTGAGATAAATGAAAATATAAATTTAAATTTGGATTCACATGGAAAAGTGGAAATCGGTTTTGAAACCAATATTTGAATTAATATTTGAACTTAGTAAATTTACACGGAAGTTATTAACGAGATTTTAAATGATTGCAATACAAATGAGATTGGTATAAAAAATATGAATAGAAGTATAAATAGAATTTGGGTTTAAGATATTATTTTTAAGGACGAAATCAAATTGATTTGATTGTATATAAAAGAAATATATTCACGCTTAAAGTGAATAATGGTTTTAAAGCAAATATTTTTCAAATGAATCATCTCTAAAGGAAATTTATATTTGAAATATGCATCCAAAGTGGGAATTGAATTGAAAAGGAAATGGGTAATCGTTTTAAAAGAAAAATGATAAGTTTTATTTCAAAATTCAGAATATAAAATAAAGTGTGATAATGTTTTTTAGACTGGAATGTTAGAAAGGAATTTGGTAATGATTTGGAAAGGATAAATTCAAAAGTGAATTTGGAATTTGAGTTAACTTGAAATGGTAGATAAATTCTGAAGTTCGGAATATAAACGAATATAGATTATTCAAGAGAGAGTTACTGGAATTCAATTATATCAAATTTAGGGAAGTAGTTATTTTTACTTTCCGTTTTGAATCAAAATTATTTATATATTTACTTATTAATTGAATTAATAAGTACAAGTTGTATTTTTATATGCAAATATCTGGAAACAACGATTATAATGCTACCGTTATAATAAATGTTTTGTAAATCTAAACTACGATTATAATGGTACTGCTATAATAAATGCTTTATAAATCTAAACAGTGATTTTAATGTTACCGTTAAAATAAAGGTTTGATATAAATCAAATATTTGGAAACAGTAATTACAAATGCTACTATTATAATCAATGTTTCCCCGTAAAAGAAGTAAACTCTTAGATTGAATCTGAAAGTCGCATAAGCGATGTTTTTTTTGCAGTTGTGAGCTTTGACTCTTTCAAAATTGAGAATGTTGTTCAATTAAGGTCTAAGTGGTAATTATACCCTAAATTGATTGACTTCATGATTGATGGAGGAATGGTTACGATTCGGTAGTGAAGATTGGTTAGCAATATGGTTTGTTAATAAATGACTAGTGGTTGGAGTTATAATAACGATGTTTTATAATATCGCGTTAATTTAAAGGAATTTGAAATGCTTCCCCAAATACAATAGGAGATATTTTTCTATGCGTAGAAAATGAAATGAATTGGTCAACGAGGAAATTAAAAATGGAATATGAAAATATTTTCCGATATTAATAAGGTATATTTTCTGAATATAGAAAATAAGGATTTCGTGAATATATTGAAATGTTTTCTAAGTGAAATAAGAGATATTTTCTCAAACAAAGAAACTATGATATTGGAAATGTTTTCCAAGAATCGAGAGAGGAAATTGATCTTTGAAAAGATATGAAAGATGGGAAATAGGAAATGGAAATGATAATATAATAAGAAATTGATTTAAAAAGGGCCCAGTGTTGTTTGATGGTTGATAGACAGAAACTTTATTTGGAATATAGGATCGTTGACTGAATGGATGTTCCTTTGATAGTTAAATCACCGGCTATCAAAGTTTTAGTTTATTTTATGCTCCTGTGCCAAAACGGAGTGACCGGGATCAGGATTAATATTTGTAAACCGCTCTGTATTGGCATAAGCGTTACGAATCAACTTATGTTGAAGATAATTGAAGACGAAGTAAAGTGCAAGGGTCGTTCTGCTAATCTTTGGTAGAAATTGCCCAAGATGGATTAATAGAATGGTGCCTTAGGTTTGTCCAGTCCCAGGACAACGTGTATGGATGAATATCTAATGATATGACATCCAAGGTAAATGGTGGCCAGATGTTCTGGAAGATGATTGTGACCTCAAGCCTCATCAATCGAGAAATGACAGAAATTGGGCAGGCAACATAGCCAAGTGGGTCATTCCCATTAGGGGTATTATCACCTGATCTAGAGAAATTCCATTTGCTTCTTATTCTATTCGCAGCTGTATGATTTCAGTAATGGTTGCTGATCACAACCGTTAGTGATAATATGCTCGATACACCCAAGTTAAATGAGTGGTCAACCATGTGTGGGCCAGGTTGCAAGACGTTCTTGTTGAACCCAGTGTATTCCCCTCTAGAGATACGCTATCGGAAGGTGGTTCCATACCTTGTCATGGTTGAAATCCAATCTCCAATAAGCGCCCTACGGTTTTTGATTTAATATTATGTATGGAGCGTGAGATGCAAGCATTCCGCTAGATTTCTATTTATTTGATTTAGGCACTATTGTAATATCATTGGATTTGATATCAAAAATATTTTTGGTCATTGTAAGGTAAAAACCATCTGTGTTTATGTATGGATCGGTCTTACGATTATCATTTCTTTCGAAAGGATTTTGAAAGTTGAACAAATGGTTGGAGTTTACTCACACTAGTCCTATGACTGACCCAGAGTTTATTTTGTTTGTTTTCCCTAAACTCTCGTGTGCCCAAATTTGTACGGGCAGTTAAGTGGTCGGGATTTTACATATTCACATAGAGGAGTTTGAAGCATGAGGCTTCACCAGTTAGCTATAGACTATCATATATTCTGTTGTGTGCCATGTTTGTATCTGGAAACAGGTGTTTATAACTGTTCCGGAAATAGCTGTTGTGCTCTGATGATGGTATGTATATAAAGTTGCTGATTTGTATTTCAAAGTTTATGTTATCTAATATATTTTATTCGTTCCGCTGTGAGTTTGTGATCTTCGTTTTCTTCTATTCTAATATTTCTTTCTATTTCTCATCCTTTGGCTTCTTTCTACTAATGATTCTTATTTTTGTGCAATTTAGGTTGGACTTTTAGTGTTATTAGTCGATTCAAAGGGTACAGAAATTCAGGCCATTACATTTGGTATCAGAGCTGATGGTTGATTATTAACCTTGGCTCTGTGGTGTAACTCAATAGAGATGGGTTAATAATAACTTAGGTTGAGTTTTAATATATATATGAGCGCGTATTTGTAAATTTGATATAAATTATTTTATATTGTGTTTGCTGATTTGTTGAGTGATTTATGAATTCTGGTTGATACAGGATGTACAACTGTACCGATAGGTGTTTCTAAACTCTCGAGCAAAGCAATTCAATATAGTATTGTTTTAAAGTGGGTAAATAAAATAATTTTGCCCAAAACTATTTCTAATATAAATGAAATAATTTTCTGAAATTATTGATTTGATTGATTATTATTATAGTCAAATGGCATTATAATATTTAAATGATTTTATAAAACCAAATTGAAATGGGTATAAGAATGGAACATACAAATAAGGTAAATTAGAATTGGATTCAGATCAGTATTATGGATTTAAATCCCGGATATTTAGAAAAAATTTCTTAAAGTATTTGAAAGGTAATATAACATTGTTTTAAAGGGATTTTTTTTTGAAGTAGAAACAGTTTAAATGGACTTTGAAAGTGATTAAGCACTGAAATCACTTCAGTGGCGAGAAAATAATTCTGATAATGGATCGCGACATTACGGTTTTATTTCCGAGTTTCTAAGTGATGAATTGCTACCATAGGAAGATTTTTAATGAAGTTGGGTTGAGAAACAAGTTGCTTTGAGAATTCATGAGTTTTGAATCATTATGGTTGTATATATGTATAAATATTTATGATTTCAAACTAATTTGAAATAAAATTCGGGAATTTGAATTCTGAAATTAAAATTTAACATGTATAAGTTGAATAGATTGAAATGGTAAAAATGTATCAAATGAATTGAAATTGGATTGAATTAGAAATAATTCCGAATGAAAATAAATGAAGAGAAATGTTGAGATTCGAATTATTAATATGAATTCGACTTATGAATAAGCAAGTTGAATATATATTGGATGTTGTTAATTTAAATTGAATTGTGATAAATTTGGATTCAAGTACAATAAGTTGATTGACTTAAATAGAAATCAGATTTGAATTGATAGAATGGAAGTGAACAAATCAAAAGTTGATTAGAGAGTTAAAAACTGGAAGTTGGATTGATTTGAAACCAACTAGAAATGGATATATGTATGCTGAGCAGATATTGAATGGAAGCAAATGCAAGAGATAGAATTATGCCCGACAAAAAGGTACTTGTTTACAATATTATTTGAGTTTGATGGTTTTATGAGCCTATGGGCAAGCCGCTTGGTTTTTTTATTATTTTATTTTGGATTGGAGAAGGCCAAGAAAGGCAAGTTGTGGTTGTACCGATTGAGTCGCACAAAGGAGATACTGGTGAAATTTTTCAAAAATTTAAAGAGGTAGAAAGTTTTCAAGAATTTTTTTTTTTGATAATTTAAAATCCAGTTGTAAATTGTTATTAAAATAAGAAAACTAGAATTGGTTAACAAAATTTCAAGTGGAATAATGAAATTGATAAATGGATTTAAAATCAATTGGAATGAGTGGTGATATGTAGAAGAGCATACAGATTGAAGACGAGAAAGTGATGATGGATTGTCCAAAAATGGTAGACAGATCATTTAGAAAGAATTATGAATGGTCGAGTATTGGTATGAGAATTCAAAGGTCGAGTAAGAACTGGGTTATGAAGATATGGAATATAAGATTTCAACTAAGTAGTTTATGAAGAGTTAGAGTTATAACATTTTTACTGCTTAGCAATTTCAAGGACGAAATTATTTTAAGGGGAATGGAATGTAACAATCCGAATTTTTAGCGATTTAATAATTAATTAATTTAATTATTCGAATAGTGATTTAGTAATTTAAATAATCTGAATGTCGTTCTAATTTGAAATATCGAGTTATAAATTTAAATATGTTTATTATGTAGCTATATGATGTTATAGTCGGATATGTATACTTTAGTAGTAATTTATTTTTATTAAATTTAATTTTTTTTGAAGTTATTTATATTATCTCGATTTAATTTAGCATTTAGAAATAGTCAAATTTCAAACGATTTCCGAATTTGACGAAACCAGTTTTATTTGTGTTCGGAACGATAAGCTATTATAAAACATGGGTCGTTTTTAGAAACGTCGTGTCAAAACTAAAACAAAACGTTGGCCGATCTTTTATAAAATTTCGGCTGTAATGAATCAAAAGCAAAATATTGGCGACATCTTTAAATATCTTGAGAAGCTCGGCCAAAATCCTTCGCTAAAACGTTATACATCAGTGCACATGTTCAAATCTTCCATCCAGTCAGAATGATGGAAAATCTCTGGTATAATTTTGGTCTAAAGTTACCCAAAAACTAGCGTAAGAAAGTCTGAACATATGTTTATAAATGTTGGAACATGTTTTCTGCAAACCAACACAGTGATAGACACCTCATTTCTTGACTATATATATATATATATATATATATATATATATATATATAAATAAAGAAAATATCCCCATACGTGTCTTATCTCCGGCACGTGCTTTGTTTCCATATAGTAGGCACATGCTTCTGGATAGAACCAAATACAACACGTAAGTTCTCAAAAGTTTTTGAGAGAAGAGAAATATATAAAATAAAACATATCCTTTCCTATCTACATAAGTCAGTATAACCTTACCCTGTCAAAACAAAAATCCTCACCACCTTTTCATTAAAATCCGACGTATGCTTCAGACAGGTTACTATTTCAAATATTGCGTCTTAACCATTCTAATCTCCGTTCACATTATAACCGTTTCCTTTCGTCCACTATAAAATCAGCAGCAATGATTTTCCACCTTCCATTTCTTTTTCATATACGAAGGCCGCCTCCTTTACATCATGAATGATCAAAATCGATCCTCATTCCGCCTTCAAATCTCAAAATCCTTACATCATATTGAAGAGTTCCCAGCTACTGAAATGATCAGCTCATGGAGCTACAGAAACCCAACGGATATGATCACCGATGGAGGCATGAGTTGGCGGGAATTAGTTCTGAATACTACTGCGTTCGTGGGTTACAAGTAGCCGCAGGGGAGATCGCATGATGTAGTGGTTCTCATGTGGGTGGAAGAAAAATTAAAAGTGGGTTTCCTGAAGCTGGGTTCGAATCTGAAAGGGAAGTAAATGCTAGTCATTACTGGTTGGTTTCGACAGTGGGTAGATGGGCGTGTCAGGAAGAGATAGAGCCCATGGACTATTGAAGGAGTACTGGGTTTGGAAAGAGGATATGTGAAGACGTTGGTGTATTTTGTGCAAAGATCAGGGGAGGATAATACTCATCATGGTGAGAGGCTATAGCAAGCCCAACATTCTATTTTTGGATGTAGTAATTGAACTTTTAATCATTTACAGTTTGCTAAAGAAAAAAAACATGGATTAAGAATTGTTAAGTAAGGAGTTTAAAATGTTTGGTTGTCATTATTCTAAAATTGGAAATTTCATTGAGAAGGGGGATTATGGTAATGAGAATGTTGGGGTTCTTAGGGATGTACAGCAGGTTACGAGGGTAAGATACTGGGAAAGGAAATGTTTAAAAAGGTGGGAAATAAATATATATATATATATATATAAACAAACGTTGCTTAAAGATTTTAAGGATTTGGTGAAAGGGGGTTCAAGGTTTGGTTTCTGCGTGTTGATGAGGAGGGGACTAGTCTGGTTCCATGGGTATAAGGGAGGAGCGTGTTCTTTCCGGTCGCGATGAAGTGATGTACCTTAGGGTAAGGAGTTTACTGGTGATTGTCGGAGGCAGTTCCATGAAGGATGGTGATCGGTTTGGTTGAAATATGATCGGGAAATACTGCAGCAAGAATATAAGGAAACGGGGAAGAAAGGGTAACTAAGGTTGATTTAAAAAAGTTAATTTAATAATTGGTTATATAATGATGTTTAATTGGTATAAAAAAATTATAACACATACATTCTATTCATTCGTTAACAGATCTGAAACAGACCGGTCACGTTAGAATCAGAACGTTGAGGTCTACATTGTGGAACTGATTTTTGCAGAGAATAGATGTAACAACCAGGAAAATCTGAGCCAACTTAAAAATTTTATTTTGATGAATTTTGAATATTTAAAATGAATTATTTTAAATAATATCGACGAGAAAGTTATTTTGAATAGAATTTGAATGTATATATTTATATAAATCGTCGTTAGAATATAAATTTTTATTTTAAATTATAAAAGGAATTGAAAATGGCGCGGTAGTTTGAAAATTCGATTTCAAATTTCAAATGAGTGTACCGGGTGCAAAATAAACCGGATTTTAGCGAAACCAAAAATATTTGAATCTAATTGAGAATATATTTCCAACGAATCCTAAAAATCAAAATTTCATAGCGGGAATCAAAAGTTATGCCCAGTTGAAATTTCAGAATAGTCGCTATGGAATTCTGGCCCATAAAAATAGAATTTTTGCAAACGACCTCGGTTTTCGGCGAAACCACTTTTGTTGGATCCGTGATGTCAAGTTATTGCTAGATTTCAAAATTCGTAATTTTTCGAGTCAATATGTGAGCGTGGCAAAGCAAAACGCGTTTGACCAGTTTCAGTTGATTTTAATCGACTGGAAAATGGCCATTTTTCAAATGGTCTCGGAATTTGACGAAATTAGTTTTGTTAGGACCGTACCGTCAATGTGAAGCTAGAAAATATTTTTTGGAAATTTTTAGAGTTCATATGTGGCCCCAGTAAATTGAAATGCGCGTTCAAATTCAATATATAGATTTATATTTTGATTTTGACGAAAACTGATCGAAACAGTCGAATCAGCTTACAATACATATCCCATCGTGTTCGGAATGGGGGTAATTAGCTATGAACGACCGACGGTGGGCCTCGTTTAGAGGTCGAATAAAAAAGTCAACTTTTTGAAATTAAAAATAATAAAATAAATATATTTATATAATCCCCTTAATCCCTCTCTATACCTTTCTCTCCCTCCTCTCCCTTTCTATTCTAACAGATCGAAGAAAAAAACCCGTCGAGCGCCCCCCTCCACCAATCGCTGGAGCGCCGCCCCACGCCGGCCTACCCCCCTCCTCTCCTCCGTTACCTCCCCCTCTCCCCCCCCACACGAACCCGCAGCCCCCAATCCCTCCCCTCGACTCCAAATCGACCCGAACCCGACGCACCCGAACCCCCCCCCCCTCAGCCTGCGCCGCAACCCACAGCCGCCGCCCACCTCCCTCTGCTCCGCCTACCTCGCGCGACTCTCCCCTACCCCCTCTCTTCTCCTCCTCTTCCTCCTCCCTCCTCCTCGAATTAAACCCACTGCCCTCCCCTTCCATAACCGCCGCACCACCCACCGCCTAAGCCGCCGCTCCTCCAACCCCACAGCGCCGCCCCCTCCTCCTTCTCTTCCCCCTCTCTCCTTTTCCCCGCTACCAAAACCCCCAAACCCGAAGAACCCTAGCCGACTCAGCTCGGATCCGTCGTCTCAGGCCTCGACGCACCACCCACCACCACCTGAAGCCACCCCGAGCCCTCCTTTTGCCTCGAACAAGTGTTGTAAGCTTTATATTTCTTTTGTTTTATTTATTTGATGCTTTTAAAGATGATTAGTTTTTATTTAGGGAAAGATGATTAGTTTTTATTTAGGGAAAGGCGATATTTTTATTTATGTAAAGACGAGATTTTTATTTATATAGTAGTGAAGTAGAAATAGAAATTATAGAAAGAATAAAAATATGATTGTTATATTATAGAAAGAATAAAAATATGATTTTTATATTATAGAAGTATTAAAAATTCGATCTTTATTATGTAGAAGAAGCGAAGATGTGATTTTTATATGAGTGGCGATATAAAAATATAATTTTTATTATATTACTAGTAAGATAAAAATATAATTTTTATCATGGAAATAGCATTGTAAAGGAGTGATTTTTACATATGTAGCAGAGATATAAAAATATGATTTTTATATAGAGAATAGCGTGAGAAAAATTTAATCTTTATTATATCAACACCGGTGTAAAAATAGAATTTTTATCTATATAGTAGCAGTTTAAAAATAGAATTTTTATCTATATAGAAACAATATAAAAATGTGATTTTTATATATGTAGTGGCTACGGACAATGAAATTGACAAAAGGCGAGCACGACGAAGATTTCTACATATGAAGAGTCGTGGCGTTTGGTTTAGCTTGGGTGAGAACTTCTCACTTTAAATCTTGTTTTTCTAGTTAAAATATATATTAGGATGCAGATGGTGCTTAGCAGCACCCGACACCCGTCGTACATAGACCATGGACGACTTGTATGCTTGTTTGGTGTGTTGTGAAGTTTGTTTGTGATGTTGATGTGAAATAGATAATAAAAATATTCATGTATTGAAATAAATATTTTATCGTTAAAAATATAATTTTTTAACGGGTATGTGAATAAATAAATATTTATAAACAAATCGAATGATTTGTTTATATGCACTAATTTGACTGATATTGATTGGGACGATAAATTTTACACATCGCCCAACTGCACAAATAAAAATCTGTGTTTGTTGATTTGAAACCCCACACGGGTATTGGGATGATATTTGGCGTACACTAATCCCAATATTTAGTTGTATGTCGATCGATTGGCCGACAGACTGTGTAAGCGCTAATTATTTATATTTAATGCTTATGCAGTTGTGTGGTGCACTTTGGATGATTGAAACACCCCACCTCCGTTAGGGTCACTCTCAAAGGGAATGCCCTAATTTTGGTGGAGGTTTATAAGTACAAGTCACAGATATACAAGACAGATATAAGAACACATATTTGTAAACAGCGGAAAATCAACAAACTTTTATTCAAAAAGGGCAAATACGTGCTACAACAATATCACCATAATTGTCTTACATCTTTTCCAAAAACATAACATAATACTTTCATAATCTGTCTTGATTACATTATTTAAAGAAGCATAAATAAAACATAGATAAACTGCAAAAGCCCCATAGTGGATTGTCCAAAGCCATAGTTCAAAGCGAAAAAGTCCAAGCAATACATTTCTCTTCTTCAAGCTGGATGTTAAGGTTGGTCAAGCTGCTGTGTTCCCTCCCTGTGGACCTGGGGGGGGGGAACGGAAGAAAAGAAGACGAAAGAAAAGTAGAGTCAGACATAAAGCCTGAGTAAGTCTAGTACTATTTTGTCTATGAATAAAGAACTGGGTATGATAAGTATAAACAAGAAGTGGAAAAGCACTTTAAACTTGGTTAAGTTGTCTAGGGTCGAATATACTATCGTACCCCATGTTAATCTCTGAACCCATATAAACTAGTTTCCAACTGGCACCCCATAATCAGGGTGATGTGACCCATTCAATGATGATCGGCTCCTATTCGCATAGTTCATGTGTCTTAGGGCCCCCGATGTTGTAGTTACCTATGCTGGTCCCACCATGGGGTGTATCAAGTCCCATGGCGGCGGCCCGACACAATCCTAGAATGCACAGGTATGCTACTGGTGTCCAGTGCCTTATTTTTCTGCGTCGGAGTGTGTGCACGCCCGCACCCCGTTAGAACCTACACTGCTACACCACCGCCGTCGATTTGACCTCTTACAATCAGCCCAGTAATCGTGCCCCACCCTGCCTAGTTTCAGGGTATCCTGATACACCTTCTAGGGTTACTGCTGAAAAGGGTCCCCCGTTACTAGGTTTTCTATCTCTAGCCAACATGCTAAGTTGGTTAAGTGTTTGCTAACCTAACCCCCACCAGTCCGTTTAGTTTAGCATGTTCCATTTTGATTAAGTCTTTAGTTCACTTAATCCTAACAATCCTGACTCAGCCTTAATTGTCTTATTAAGGCCCTGACCTCTCACATTAGACAGGTATTGTTGTGGCTGCCTGTTGCCGGTTGGTTCCGGGCAGTCTTACGCCACAACTCAGTCTAACCTCGGGTCCTTATTGGGCTCCATGTTTAACCTCCCATATTGGATAGGTATTGTTGTGACTACTGGACAGCCGGGCGGTTCCGGGCAGGTTTACATCACAACTCAATCCAACCTCGGGTTAAACACATCGTATGTTCTACACTTACATATTTGTCTTTCTTCTTTATTTTCTTATATGTAAATATTTGCGGCCAATTATTAAGTTAATGGTGTAAAGGTTACACCAATCATGGGCCCAACCCATACTTGAATTTGGGCCCTTCTATTTTATATTTTCATTCATTAGTAATTTTAACCCAACGTTATTTTCCCCCGTTTAACACGTCTGTTTATTATATATATATGTTGGGCTTAACCTTTTAAAGCCCAACTTAGCCATGCGAAAAGGGGAGGCTTAAAGCGTGATTACATACACAAAAAGGGGAATGTGAGCGCATGAACTTGCAATATGACGTTGGAAATACAAAATAGAAACTGGTGTACTTGCATAGTGGTAACATATACTTTGGTCATAAAGCATAGGTGACATGAATCAAAGCATGTGAACTTGTAGTTGAGATAAGAATCTAAATTGGGTATCATTATTGACACATAGTCATAACTACAACATGGACCTATGTTTTTATTTAGGCATAATGTCAAACATAAGCATGGCATAAATATTTCTAACATAAGCATGGCATAATGTCAAACATAAGCATGGCATAATGTCAAACATAAGCATGGCATAAGTATAGTTAAATTTGTTCACATAACCATGGCATAAATATTTCTAACATGAAATCATGACTTTTACTTTAGTCATGTAAACTTGCAAAAAGGGATTTTTGAATCTAACCTAGCTATGTAGCACATATGTCATCATATAATTCTTGTTAACAATTTCAATTATGCAAATTACCAATCATAGCCTAGTCATAAGTTTGCAAATAGGTTTTCTAGTACAAAAGCATGGCTTAATACATAATGCCAAATTTTCAACCTAATTTCATATGGATTATGATAACCCAAACTTATTCCAATTACTTCACAAAAATGATGTTTGTATAAAAATACACATTATGATGGCATAATAGCAAAGCCCCAAACTTGCATGAATTTAAATCAACTACATACATGTAGCTTCAACATGGATTACATAATTTGCGAATATTCCAAACGTATACTTGCATAGAACTACCGCATGTAGTTCTTTATAATGAATAACATAATTCAAGAATATCCAAACGTATACAATATTTCAAATCAATAATAATCATAGTAACGCACAAATTATGAATTATTTATCACCACAATCAAGTATACAAACCAACACAGTTATTTGTTCATACCAAAGTAATACTCTACTTACAATTGTTGTAGCGAATTCTCTAATTTAGGAATTTAGAGATGCGACTCCTTTTGACGTAGGCGTTGAATTTGATTCGTTTGAATTGCTTTAGGCTTTAGAATTTTCCTCCTAATCTTCTCTCCAATTTGGTGGCTACTCTTAGTCGTTCCTCAGCAACATGGCGGCTTTGTTCTTATTTTTGAATGAATAGATTAGGGTTAGTCTAGGGTTGTTTTTATAGAGGTTATAAACTGATTAGGACCATTGATGTTGCTTGGATTGATCATAGCCATTCATTCGCAAGAGAGACCAATTAGAGCCTGCCACCTAGCCCTAATGACAAAGCAAACCACAGAAAATCGACCAACATAGAATAGGCCAGCCAGGTTGGACTGGGCTCGACCTGGGTCTGGACCAGGTCGACACCCCTGTCGACAGCCCTGTCGACAGGCCTGTCGACCTGGTTAGACCAGGTCGACAGCCCAGTCGACCTGGGTGCATCAGGCGGGATTTTTTTCTGCCCTGGCCCATTGGGCCCCATTTTTGTTTTCTGAGCTTATTTTATTCTGTTTGAATTTTAAACTTAATTCAAAAACTTCCGAAGGCCATATCTTCTTCATACGGACTCCGTTTTTCGAAAACTCGGACTCTATTTCGCGTATTTTTCCAAGACGAACGCAATGGCGTATCCCGTTTCCCTTAGTTCTTTGATTTCAAATTAATTATACTTTAATTTGTGAATTTCACAGTTATAGAATTCGCGGGGTGTTACATTCTCCCCCACTTAAAAGGATTTCGTCCCCGAAATCTTCAAGTTAGGAGGAATGTATATCCTAACATCCAATCATCCATCTACTCATCCATCAAACACGAGCATCCATTGTCCTTAAAAGACTTCTAATGCTTCATGATCATATGCGAAGTGTGTGTGTACATGTACTTATCTAATGCAAAATCAGGCGGTCTACTGATTCAGTTGACCTCCTTAATGCGAATTATGCAAGTGCCATGAATCCATCATGTATGCAAAATTTTCTATTCTTGATTTTACATGCGTGCACAATCATTCAATACAAATGCAACATCCATATGACAACATATTAAAGTTCAACCATATACGAATGCAAACATATATGCATATGCAATATGAAGTGACTGAGCCGATCTAAACCCTAGATTGTGTGTGTATATGCCACCACGAGCAACCACTAGCAATCACTTGCAACCACTTGCAACCATCATCCATAACATGTTTCAATTACATGTTTCCATCCAAAGGGTTTCTACCTAAAAGATAAGATAGATAAAAGCGCAACTTAAGGAAAAGAAAGATCAAGGATGTACCCTCGAACAGAAAAGGGTAGGCTTTACGGATTCTAGCTTCAGTTTCCCAAGTCGCGTCTCCCTCGGCGTCGCTCCACTGAACTTTGACGAGCTTGACTTCGCGGTTGCGTAGTTTCTTCACTTCCGTTCCTAATATGCGGGTTGGAACTTTCCTTATGGTTGCTTCGCGTTCCACTTCGGCCTCTTCGAGGATATTTGGCTCTACCACCTCGGCTGACTCATGTAGACATTTCCGGAGATGTGAAACGTGAAAAACGTTGTGGACTCCAGCCAACTTCTCGGGTAGCTCTAATCTATAGGCCATTTTCCCAATTTTCTCGATGATAGGGAATGGCCCCACGAACCTTGGTGCAAGTTTTCCTGTGGTTCCAAAACGGACAACGTTTCTTAGTGGTGATACCTTGAGAAAAACTCTGTCTCCAACCTCGAATTCAAGGTCGGTCCTTCTCTTGTCGGCATAGGACTTTTGTCTGTCTTGGGCCGTCTTCATCCTTCTTCGTATTAAGTCTACTTTCTCTGAAGTCTCTCGGATCATATCTGGTCCAAGTATGAGCTTATCAGTAGACTCCCACCAACAAGTGGGCGATCGGCACGGTCTTCCATATAAAGCTTCGAAGGGCGCCATTCCGATGGTTGCTTGATAGCTGTTGTTGTAGGCAAATTCCACCAAAGGAAGGTGGTCTTCCCATGTGCCTCCGAAGTCAAGGACGCATAGCCTTAAGAGGTCTTCCAAAATTCTGTTCACTCTCTCTGTTTGGCCGTCGGTTTGGGGATGATAGGCTGTGCTCAAGCATAACTGCGTTCCTACTGCTTCTTGCAGACTCCGCCAAAACTCACTGGTGAAGATGGGGTCTTGGTCACTAACAATGCTAGATGGTATTCCATGGAGTCGAACGATTTCCTTGAGGTAAAGTGATGCTAGGGATGAGGCAGTTCTTTTACTTTTGACAGGTAAAAAGTGGGCGCTTTTAGTAAGCCTATCCACTATTACCCAAATACTAGTGTTGCCTCTCCTAGACCTAGGCAGCCCATCGATGAAGTCCATTGAGATGCTATCCCACTTCCACTGCGGGACCTCCAAAGGATGTAGCAGTCCGCCAGGCTTTTTCTGTTCCGCCTTAACCTGTTGGCACACCATACACTTAGAAACGAACTCTGCCACGTCCTTTTTCATGCCGTTCCAGAAGAAAGTCCTTTTTATGTCTTTGTACATTTTATCTCCGCCTGGGTGTATCGTCATCTTGGAGTGATGTGCTTCCTCGAGAACATTCTTTACTAAATCTTTCGTCTGTGGGACGCATAGTCTTCCGTCTCGCCTTAGCAAACCCTTATCGTCGATGGAGTATCTGTTGAGGTGACTTGAAGTCTCACCCCTAATTAGCCTATCAATTGTTTCCACAAGCTGAGGGTCTTCGCGTTGTGTTGCCCCTACCGAATCCACTAAAGTTGGGCGCACTTCGAGAGATGCTAGCAAGCCTGGTACGAAATCGGAGGAAGGCCTAAAGTCGAAGCTGGCTATAAACTCTAGGCTTTGTCTTTCAACGAACAACGGGCTTAGGGTCAATTTCTTTCGGCTCAACGCGTCTGCCACTACGTTGCCTTTGCCCGGAGTATAGGAGATTTCGAAATCGTACGAGGCAAGAAACTCCATCCATCTTTGTTGCCTCAAGTTAAGATCCTTCTGCGAGAAAAGATATTTCAACGATTTATGGTCAGTGTAAAGTTCGAACTTCTCACCTAGGAGATAGTGTCGCCAAGACTTGAGTGCAAAGACGATGGCGGCTAACTCAAGATCGTGGGTTGGGTAGTTCTTTTCGTGCACTTTCAACTGCCTCCCGCCATAAGCTACTACCCTTCCTTCTTGCATTAAGACGGCGCCTAGCCCTGTCCCACATGCATCCGTATAAACAGTGAACATCTTGCTCCCATCTGGCAGCGTCAAAACTGGGGCTGTTGTGAGAGCCCTTTTTAGTCGTTGGAAAGCAAACTCGCAATCCAAGTCCCAATTGAACACTAGATTCTTCTTGGTTAATTTCGTGAGCGGAGCTGAGATTTTCGCAAAATCCCTTATGAACTTTCGATAGAAACCCGCTAGTCCTAGAAAACTTCGGACCTCAGTTGCATTCCTTGGTGTCTTCCAATCCTGTACCGCTACTACCTTAGCAGGGTCCACCGCTAACCCTTGTTTGGATACTATGTGCCCAAGGAACCTCACCTCTTCTTTCCAAAAGTGGCATTTGGAGAATTTGGATTTTAGTTGATGGACTCGCAAAGTTTCCATGATTGCCCTCAAGTGTTGAGCATGTTCCTCTTCATTCTTTGAGAAGATAAGGATATCATCTACGAAGACCACTACGAATTTGTTGAGGAAATCTCTAAATACCCTACTCATTAGGTCCACGAAGTAAGCAGGTGCATTTGTCAAGCCGAAAGGCATAACAAGCCATTCAAAGAAGCCGTCTGGGGTTCTGAATGCCGTTTTATCGATGCTATCTTCAGCCACCCTTAGCTGATGAAAACCGGTTGCTAAATCGAGTTGGGAGAAAACAGACGCTCCTACAAGCTGGTCAAACAAATCGTCAATCCTAGGGAGAGGGTGCCTATTCTTTTTCGTTAGCTTGTTGAGCTCCCTATAGTCAACACATAGACGGAGTGAACCATCCGCCTTTGTAGCGAACACCACTGGAGCGCCCCATTCTGAAATGCTCCTCCTAATGAACCCCTTTTCTAGAAGCTCTTTAATCTGTTTACTGAGATCTTTCCTTTCTCGTGGAGCCATGTGTCTAACGGGCAACGCAAGGGCTTTGCATTATCTACAAGATATATGCGGAAGTCTATTTCCCGCTTCGGAGGTAAGCCCTTCACCTCTTCGAAGACATCCGGATATTCCCGGACCACTCTAACTGATTTCAAATTTTCAACAGAGGCATCTAGCGATTCAAGATAACTAAGCATAACCGCATACGAGGGATTACAAGAAATTTCCAAAGTATTACCGAGTTGGGTTAGGAGCCTAACAACCCTTTTCTCACAATCAAGGATGGCCCCATTACTGGATAGCCAATCCATACCCAAAATCAAACCATAACCCGAAAAGCCCAAAACAAAGGCACTACATTGAAATTCTACACTTAGAATAGAAATTTTCAATCCCACACAGATCATAGACAAATGAGCTGGGCCCCCAATTGGGTTTGAAACAATTAAGGGGTCCTCTACCATACTAGTTTTTAGGTGCAGAGATTCTACTAAAGCAGACGAGATAAAGGAGTGTGATGCGCCAGAATCAAATAAAGTGCGAACGGGGTGATCATAAAGATAAACTACACTTTCTACAGAAGTATTTATACCTCGCTGTTGCAGAGGTGGCGCTTCCAGCACATGAACCTGTGCCCCTGGGGTGGATCCAGCCCTCTGCCCCTGTCCTCGTTTCTTTGGGCAGTCCTTAGCCCTGTGGCCTGTCTCACCGCAAGAAAAGCACCCACCATTCTCCTTGGCCTTCTTTTTCCGGCAGTCCTTTACTAAGTGCCCCACTTTGCCACAGAAATTGCACTTCCTCTTCTCTTTGTTGCCTTTCCCACCCTTCTTAAAGTCTGTCTTCTTAGGCTGCAAACCCTCTTTCTTCCCTTGAGAGCTTTCTGCCTTTGCCTCCTTCTTGCCCTTATCCTCTTCATTCAGCAATGCCATTTGCACCAATCTTTCATACGTGGCTCCCATGGGTATATGGGTCATGGCCAAACTGTGTAATGGCTCATTCAACCCTTTGACGAAACGGAGAGCCTTCTTGTGCGGGGTGTTGACTAGGTCAAGCCCAAACCTAGCCAGCTCATCGAACTGATTCACATACTCTCTGACTGTCTTGTCCCCTTGCTTAAGAAATAAGAATTTTTCCAACTGCAAACTTCTTTCCGCATCTGAGAGAAATTTAGTCTCAAACCTTGCCCTAAAGTCCTCCCATGTCTCCACTGGTCTTTCAGCATTAGTGACTTCCCACCAGTAGGAAGCCTCGCCCTTCAATAGCCACACTGCCAATTGTACTTTTTGTCTATCCTCTACCTCAAAGATAATGAATAGGTCCTCCGTCTCTTTCAGCCAATTTCTAGCTGCCACGAAGGACTCAGTTCCATGGAAATCCCTTCCTCCCATAGCTTTAAAATCTTTACATATCTTAGCGAACGTGTTTCCCCGTGGAGGAGGTGGAGGAAAAGGTGCTGCTGCAGCTGGATGATTTCCTTCAGCTGGGGGAGGAGGAACGGTAGGACCTGGCTGAGTGGCCCTTGCTTCTAAGAACCGTCTAAACCAACCAGGTATTGGCACCCCTTCCGGCAAGTTAAGATCTTGGGACATGCTGAAACAAAAAGGATAGATTCAAAACGAAGGATAAGAGATAGTACCTATGGCTTTGGGGGGTGGACTTTGCCTTTTTTAAAATAAAATAATATTTTTCTTTTTAAAAATGCTTCTTTAAATTTCCTTTTTGAAAATAATTTTTCAAAACTTTTTTTTTTTCCTTATCTGGTAAACCTGGCTCTGATACCAAGTGAAACACCCCACCTCCGTTAGGGTCACTCTCAAAGGGAATGCCCTAATTTTGGTGGAGGTTTATAAGTACAAGTCACAGATATACAAGACAGATATAAGAACACATATTTGTAAACAGCGGAAAATCAACAAACTTTTATTCATAAAGGGCAAATACGTGCTACAACAATATCACCATAATTGTCTTACATCTTTTCCAAAAACATAACATAATACTTTCATAATCTGTCTTGATTACATTATTTAAAGAAGCATAAATAAAACATAGATAAACTGCAAAAGCCCCATAGTGGATTGTCCAAAGCCATAGTTCAAAGCGAAAAAGTCCAAGCAATACATTTCTCTTCTTCAAGTTGGATGTTAAGGTTGGTCAAGCTGCTGTGTTCCCTCCCTGTGGACCTGGGGGGGAACGGAAGAAAAGAAGACGAAAGAAAAGTAGAGTCAGACATAAAGCCTGAGTAAGTCTAGTACTATTTTGTCTATGAATAAAGAACTGGGTATGATAAGTATAAACAAGAAGTGGAAAAGCACTTTAAACTTGGTTAAGTTGTCTAGGGTCGAATATACTATCGTACCCCATGTTAATCTCTGAACCCATATAAACTAGTTTCCAACTGGCACCCATAATCAGGGTGATGTGACCCATTCAATGATGATCGGCTCCTATTCGCATAGTTCATGTGTCTTACGGCCCCCGATGTTGTAGTTACCTATGCTAATCCCACCATGGGGTGTATCAAGTCCCATGGCGGCGGCCCGACACAATCCTAGAATGCACAGGTATGCTACTGGTGTCCAGTGCCTTATTTTTCTGTGCCGGAGTGTGTGCACGCCCGCACCCCGTTAGAACCTACACTGCTACACCACCGCCGTCGATTTGACCTCTTACAATCAGCCCAGTAATCGTGCCCCACCCTGCCTAGTTTCAGGGTATCCTGATACACCTTCTAGGGTTACTGCTGAAAAGGGTCCCCCGTTACTAGGTTTTCTATCTCTAGCCAACATGCTAAGTTGGTTAAGTGTTTGCTAACCTAACCCCCACCAGTCCGTTTAGTTTAGCATGTTCCATTTTGATTAAGTCTTTAGTTCACTTAATCCTAACAATCCTGACTCAGCCTTAATTGTCTTATTAAGGCCCTGACCTCTCACATTAGACAGGTATTGTTGTGGCTGCCTGTTGCCGGTTGGTTCCGGGCAGTCTTACGCCACAACTCAGTCTAACCTCGGGTCCTTATTGGGCTCCATGTTTAACCTCCCACATTGGATAGGTATTGTTGTGACTACTGGACAGCCGGGCGGTTCCGGGCAGGTTTACATCACAACTCAATCCAACCTCGGGTTAAACACATCGTATGTTCTACACTTACATATTTTGTCTTTCTTCTTTATTTTCTTATATGTAAATATTTGCGGCCAATTATTAAGTTAATGGTGTAAAGGTTACACCAATCATGGGCCCAACCCATACTTGAATTTGGGCCCTTCTATTTTATATTTTCATTCATTAGTAATTTTAACCCAACGTTATTTTCCCCCGTTTAACACGTCCGTTTATTATATATATATGTTGGGCTTAACCTTTTAAAGCCCAACTTAGCCATGCGAAAAGGGGAGGCTTAAAGCGTGATTACATACACAAAAAGGGGAATGTGAGCGCATGAACTTGCAATATGACGTTGGAAATACAAAATAGAAACTGGTGTACTTGCATAGTGGTAACATATACTTTGGTCATAAAGCATAGGTGACATGAATCAAAGCATGTGAACTTGTAGTTGAGATAAGAATCTAAATTGGGTATCATTATTGACACATAGTCATAACTACAACATGGACCTATGTTTTTATTTAGGCATAATGTCAAACATAAGCATGGCATAAATATTTCTAACATAAGCATGGCATAATGTCAAACATAAGCATGGCATAATGTCAAACATAAGCATGGCATAAGTATAGTTAAATTTGTTCACATAACCATGGCATAAATATTTCTAACATGAAATCATGATTTTTACTTTAGTCATGTAAACTTGCAAAAAGGGATTTTTGAATCTAACCTAGCTATGTAGCACATATGTCATCATATAATTCTTGTTAACAATTTCAATTATGCAAATTACCAATCATAGCCTAGTCATAAGTTTGCAAATAGGTTTTCTAGTACAAAAGCATGGCTTAATACATGATGCCAAATTTTCAACCTAATTTCATATGGATTATGATAACCCAAACTTATTCCAATTACTTCACAAAAATGATGTTTGTATAAAAATACACATTATGATGGCATAATAGCAAAGCCCCAAACTTGCATGAATTTAAATCAACTACATACATGTAGCTTCAACATGGATTACATAATTTGCGAATATTCCAAACGTATACTTGCATAGAACTACCGCATGTAGTTCTTTATAATGAATAACATAATTCAAGAATATCCAAACGTATACAATATTTCAAATCAATAATAATCATAGTAACGCACAAATTATGAATTATTTATCACCACAATCAAGTATACAAACCAACACAGTTATTTGTTCATACCAAAGTAATACTCTACTTACAATTGTTGTAGCGAATTCTCTAATTTAGGAATTTAGAGATGCGACTCCTTTTGACGTAGGCGTTGATTTGATTCGTTTGAATTGCTTTAGGCTTTAGAATTTTCCTCCTAATCTTCTCTCCAATTTGGTGGCTACTCTTAGTCGTTCCTCAGCAACATGGCGGCTTTGTTCTTATTTTTGAATGAATAGATTAGGGTTAGTCTAGGGTTGTTTTTATAGAGGTTATAAACTGATTAGGACCATTGATGTTGCTTGGATTGATCATAGCCATTCATTCGCAAGAGAGACCAATTAGAGCCTGCCACCTAGCCCTAATGACAAAGCAAACCACAGAAAATCGACCAACATAGAATAGGCTAGCCAGGTTGGACTGGGCTCGACCTGGGTCTGGACCAGGTCGACACCCCTGTCGACAGCCCTGTCGACAGGCCTGTCGACCTGGTTAGACCAGGTCGACAGCCCAGTCGACCTGGGTGCGTCAGGCGGGATTTTTTTCCGCCCTGGCCCATTGGGCCCCATTTTTGTTTTCTGAGCTTATTTTATTCTGTTTGAATTTTAAACTTAATTCAAAAACTTCCGAAGGCCATATCTTCTTCATACGGACTCCGTTTTTCGAAAACTCGGACTCTATTTCGCCTATTTTTCCGAGACGAACGCAATGGCGTATCCCGTTTCCCTTAGTTCTTTGATTTCAAATTAATTATACTTTAATTTGTGAATTTCACAGTTATAGAATTCGCGGGGTGTTACAATGATGGTTGATTATTTATCGTTGCTATTATATACATGTGTTGTATGGAAACCATATAATTAACATTATATGGTAATGGATTAGGCCTCATTCCAATTGGGAAAATAAAGAATATTATAATATAAAGATTCATGTGTTGAATAGAATAAATAGTCTTGTGTTGACGATGCTCATGTATTGAGAATATTCATGTGTTGAAACTTATCATGTTTTGAGTAATATATTTTAACAATAAAATTTACATCTTTATCATATTTAAGATTAGAAACTAACTGGAAACTAGATAAGATGAGTGGTTTCCTGGGTATTGATCTGATGTTGGTTTCGGCCTTCGGGGTTAATACTTAGGGAATCATTCTCTTACTACTGTACGGTTGGAGTCTGATTAAAAATCAAACGATAGATACCATAATTTTATAAAATATATTAAATAACAAAAATAGTCATGTGTTGACAGTGCTCATGTGTTGAGAATATTCATGTGTTGAAAGAAATATAGATTCATTTGTTGAATAGAATAAATGTTCATTTGTTGAATAGAATAACGAAGTTATTGAAATATATAAAGCCGTGTTGATTAGAGATGCGCCATTTTGATGCAAACGATATTTATGTCGATTATATTCGTTTTTATAATGATTATAGAAAAGGAAGTGATTTCAAAATATAATGTTTTGAAAATATTATCATTTGTATATCGATGAGGTGGAATATTCAATTTTGATTCGAAATTGAATATGAAGTTGAAATCGTTTCGAAAACGAATTTAAAACGATTTATAAAATACGTTTTAAAAGGAAATCGACGAAATATATATATTATATATATAATGGCATGAATAGAACGCGCCGCGTCGCGGCAGTTCGTGAGTTTCGACCATTGACTTCGAATTGACGTTATGGGAGATCCGACCGTCGGATTCTCCTGAAACCGGAACCGTTGGGTTTGTATCAAAAAGAGCTTTCCAATGAATATTAGAAATTCGAAATCTAACGGTTGGATTTGGAATTATGTCCAAATCAAATTTGGAAAAGGTCGCTGTAAGTGCAGTTCGATGGCCGTTGATGGAAATCGACTGTATGGGCCTTGATAAAATTATTAAAAATAGTAATAATTTGTGTAAAATCATAAGAAATGATTTGGGAAAAATTGGGATGAAAAACCTTCATATTTGAAAAGATAAAAATAGATTTTTATCGAAATGAACTAGTTTTGAACTAGAATTTAAATCAATTTATTTTTGAAATAAATAAATTGAATTTGAAAGTGGTTTTAAAAATAATCAGAATTTCCAATTCGTGAATTGGAATGGATTTGAATCGAAATTATCTTCGGAATAATTTGATGTTGGATTTCATAATGATACTAATATGGTTGTGGAAATTTGAAAGATATATTTTTATCGTTATTTCCAATACGATATTTTTTGGTTTCAGAGTTTGATATTGAATATAAGCCGATATATTTTCTATTCAGAGCCTTGTATTTTATATCGAATGGGATTTTGAGTTCGTCGTGAATGGTGTCTTAAATAACACTGTTCTTGGACCCAGTGTAGAAAAGAATAAATCTTTTAATTAAGATTTGGTGAAATCGTCTAGTTAATTAAAATTTAATTAGAATTGAATTTAAATGGGTTTTTGGGTTTATCGTGAGCGGTGTTTTGAATAACACCTGTTCTTTAACCCGATTAACAATAGAAAGTGATTTATCATGAACCGTGTTTTAGATGATATTGGTTCTTTAACCCAGTTAAAGGTAGGATTTTGATTTGTGGAAAGATTAAAACTAAGTGGAGTTTTAATGAATCTTTAATTAGATTGAAATGTGAATTGATAATTTAAATTATCAAAATCTGAAAAGTGATCGAGGATGGAGTATCACCAGTTCTTGTTGCAGTCATGATGGGGAGTTCTCACCATGTGGTTTGGTGGCGAACAGTGGGCTCTTACCCCCACATGTCCCTTGCGGGGTTTGGTTAGGCAGTGGCCGGGAGGCTCGAGAGGGTCGCCGTAAAACAAATGTACTGGGGGACCACTAGCAGCTACGATGGGTTTTACATGCTGCTTTGGGGGATGAAGGGATGGTTGCAAAGCCTACCGGATTTCTTCGGGCTGTGTCATTTTGGTATCAGAGCTTTGATTTACAGAGCTCGAGAACAAGGCACATTAAAACCAAACAAAAGAATTCATCAGATATTGGATTAGTAATATCCAATTAGAATGACTCGTTAGAGATGGGATCAGTAGTATCCTAGAACGAGTATGAAGAGTGAAATTTTTGAAAAATAAAAATGAAAACAATTTTGTTTTGAAATTTAAGTCATTTTATACGTATTTGAATATTTTATTTGTATTGATTTTGGACAATCGAGTATATAAAGGTTTTGCATATATGTGTCATGAACATATATTCGAAGTTTTAATATACTGGATAGATATAGATTCGCACTCTAGACACTCGGGGATAATTCTGATGATGTGGCCACATCACCAGTATTTATGTTCGTGTTTCGAAGGTGTGATATCTATATATTTCCATTAGACTGGTGTGAGAACCAAAACTAGATAGTTTTATTGTTGTGATTTGGCATCAAAAACATGATTTTCTGTATATATATATATATATATATATATATATATATATCAAAATTATGAATTTGAAACGATAATTCACTAATTGATTGATGGTTGTGTTGTTTGTTTGTTTATTTGTTTGAAATTTTGAACCATTTAGGCCAAATGGAACCGAATATTGGAATGTATTAAAAATGATTACAATTACATGCATATACATGTATATCTATTGAACAGGTCATAGAAAGGAGGCTAGAGCAGAAGAATAAAATTGTTTGCCCGACAAATAGGTACATGTTTATTGTATTTCTTGGGTTTGGATGATTTTATGAGCCGATTGGCTTTTTCTTTTTCTTTTGGATTGAAGAGGGCCATGGGAGGCTATTTGAAATATCCCGAAGTCCCCGGTGCAGGTGAGGTTATGGCGAAATTTTTCGGAAATTTAGGGTGTTAGCCAAATTTTTGAAAAATTTGAAAGGTTGTTAGAAACTGAAAAGTTGAAGAACTTAAGCCGTAAAGAAAATATTGGAAGTTAAGTTGATTAGTTAAACAACTTTCGGCTTCGTTCCTTTTCGGGGACGAAAAGTTTTAAGTGGGGGAGATTGTAACAACCCGGAAAATCTGAGCCAATTTAAAAATTTTATTTTGGCAATTTTGATGAATTTTGAATATTTAAAATGAATTATTTTAAATAATATCGACGAGAAAGTTATTTTGAGTAGAATTAGAACGTATATATTTATATAGATCGTCGTTAGAATATAAATATTTATTTTAAATTATAAAAGGAATTGAAAATGGCGCAGTAGTTCGAAAATTCGATTTTAAATTTCAAATGAGTGTACTGGGTGCAAAATAAACCGGATTTTAGCGAAACCAAAAATATTTGAATCTAATTGAGAATATCTTTCCAACGAATCCTAAAAATCGAAATTTCATAGCGGGAATCAAAAGTTATGCCCAATTGAAAATTCAGAATAGTCGCTATGGAATTCTGGCCCATAAAAATAGAATTTTCGCAAACGACCTCGGTTTTCGGCGAAACCACTTTTGTTGGATCCGTGATGTCAAATTATTGCTAGGTTTCAAAATTCGTAATTTTTCGAATCAATATGTGAGTGTGGCAAAGCAAAACGCATTTGACCAGTCTAAGTTGATTTTAATCGACTGGAAAATGGCCATTTTTCAAATGGTCTCGGAATTTGATGAAATTAGTTTTGTTAGGACCGTATCGTCAATGCGAAGCTAGAAAATATTTTTCGGAAATTTTTAGAGTTCATATGGCCCAGTAAATTGAAATGCGCGTTCAAATTCAATATATAGATTTATATTTTGATTTTGACGAAAACTGATCGAAACAGTCGAATCAGCTTACGATACATATCCCATCGTGTTCGGAATGGGGGTAACTAGCTATGGACGACAGGCGGTGGGCCTCGTTTAGAGGTCGAATAAAAAAGTCAACTTTTTGAAATTAAAAATAATAAAATAAATATATTTATATAATCCCCTTAATCCCTCTTTATACCTTTCTCTCCCTCCTCCCCCTTTCTATTATAACAGATCGGAAAAAAAAACCGTCGAGCGCCCCCCTCCACCAATCGTTGGAGCGCCGCCCCACGCCGGCCTACCCCCCTCCTCTCCTCCGTTACCTCCCCCTCTCCCCCCACACGAACCCGCATCCCCCAAATGCCTCCCCTCGACTCCAAATCGACCCGAACCCCATGCACCCGAAACCCCCCTCAGCCTGCACCGCAACACACAGCCGCCGCCCGTCTCCCTCTGCGCCGCCTACCTCACGCGACCCTCCCCTTCCCCCTCTCTTCTCCTCCTCTTCGTCCTCCCTCCTCCTCGAATTAAACCCGCTGCCCTCCCCTTCCATAACCGCCGCACCACCCACCGCCTGAGCCGCCACTCCTCCAACACCGCAGCGCCGCCCCCTCCTCCTTCTCCCCCTCCCCTCTCTCCTTTTCCTCGCTGCCAAAACCCCCAAACCCGAAGAACCCTAGCCGACTCAGCTCGGATTCGCCGTCTCAGGCCTCGACGCACCACCCACCGCCACCTGAAGCCACCCCAAGCCCTCCTTTTGCCTCGAATGACCACTGTAAGCTTTATATTTCTTTTGTTTTATTTATTTGATGCTATTAAAGATGATTAGTTTATATTTAGGGAAAGGCGATATTTTTATTTATGTAAAGACAGGATTTTTATTTATATAGCAGTGAAGTAGAAATAGAAATTATAGAAAGAATAAAAATATAATTGTTATATTATAAAAAGAATAAAAATATGATTTTTATATTATAGAAGTATTAAAAATTTGATCTTTATTATGTAGAAGAAGCGAAGATGTGATTTTTATATGAGTGGCGATATAAAAATATAATTTTTATTATATTACTAGCAAGATAAAAATATAATTTTTATCATGTAAGTAGCATTGTAAAGGAGTGATTTTTACATATGTAGCAGAGATATAAAAATATGATTTTTATATAGAGAATAGCGTGAGAAAAATAAAATCTTTATTATATGAACACCAGTGTAAAAGTAGAATTTTTATCTATATAGTAGCAGTGTAAAAATAGAATTTTTATCTATATAGTAACAATATGAAAATGTGATTTTTATATATGTAGTGGCTACGGACAATGAAATTGACAAAAGGCGAGCACGACGAAGATTTCTACATATGAAGAGTCGTGGCGTTTGGTTTAGCTTGGGTGAGAACTTCTCACTTTAAATCTTGTTTTTCTAGTTAAAATATATACTAGGATGCAGACGGTGCTTAGCAGCACCCGACACCCGTCGTCCACAGACCATGGACGACTTGTATGCTTGTTTGATGTGTTATGAAGTTTGTTTGTGATGTTGATGTGAAATAGATAATAAAAATATGCATGTGTTGAAATAAATATTTTATCATTAAAAATATAATTTTTTAACGGGTATGTGAATAAATAAATATTTATAAACAAATCAAACAATTTGTTTATATACACTAATTTGACTGATATTGATTGGGACGATAAATTTTACACATTTCCCAACCGCACAAATAAAAATCTGTGTTTGTTGATTTGAAACCCCACACGGGTATTGGAATGATATTTGGCGTACACTAATCCCAATTATTTAGCTGTATGTCGATCGATTGGTAGACAGAATGTGAACACTAATTATTTATATTTAATGCTTATGCAGTTGTGTGGTGCACTTTGAATGATGGTTGATTATTTATCGCTGCTATTATATACATTTGTTGTATGGAAACCATATAATTAACATTATATGGTAATGGATTGGGCCTCAATCCAATTGGGAAAATAAAGAATATTATAATATAAAGATTCATGTGTTGAATAGAATAAATAGTCATGTGTTGACGATGCTCATGTGTTGAGAATATTCATGTGTTGAAACTTATCATGTGTTGAGTAATATATTTTAACAATAAAATTTACATCTTTATCATATTTAAGATTAGAAACTAACTAGAAACTAGATAAGATGAGTGGTTTCCTGGGTATTGATCTGATGTTGGTTTCGGCCTTCGGGGTTAATACTTAGGGAATCATTGTCTTACTACTTTACGGTTGGAGTCTGATTAAAAATCAAACGATAGATACAATAATTTTATAAAATATATTAAATAACAAAAATAGTCATGTGTTGACAGTGCTCATGTGTTGAGAATATTCATGTGTTGAAAGAAATATAGATTCATTTGTTGAATAGAATAAATATTCATTTCTTGAATATAATAACAAAGTTATTGAAATATATAAAGCCGTGTTGATTAGAGATGCGCCATTTTGACGCGAACAATATTTATATCGATTATGTTCGTTTTTATAATGATTATAGAAAAGGAAGTGATTTCAAAATATAACGTTTTGAAAATATTATCATTTGTATATCGATGATGTGGAATATTCAATTTTGATTCGAAATTGAATATGAAGTTGAAATCGTTTCGAAAACGAATTTAAAACGATTTATAAAATACGTTTTAAAAGGAAATTGATGAAATATATATAATATATATATTATATATATAATGGCCTGAATAGAACACGTCGCGTTGTGGTAGTTCGTGAATTTCGACCATTGACTTCGAATTGACGTTACGGGAGATCCGACCGTCGGATTCTCCTGAAACCAGAACCGTTGGGTTCGTATCGAAAAGAGCTTTCCAATGAATATTAGAAATTCGAAATCTAACGGTTGGATTTGGAATTATGTCCAAATCAAATTTGGAAAAGGTCGCTGTAAGTGCAGTTCGATGGCCGCTGATGGAAATCGACTGTACGGGCCTTGATAAAATTATTAAAAATAGTAATAATTTGTGTAAAATCATAAGAAATGATTTGGGAAAAATTGGGATGAAAAAACTCCATATTTGAAAAGATAAAAATAGATTTTTATCGAAATGAACTAGTTTTGAACTAGAATTAAAATCAATTTATTTTTGAAATAAATAAATTGAATTAGAAAGTGGTTTTAAAAATAATCAGAATTTCCAATTCGTGAATTGGAATGGATTTGAATCGAAATTATCTTCGGAATATTTCGATGTTGGATTTCATTATTATACCGATATGGTTGTGGAAATTTGAAAGATATATTTTTATCGTTATTTCCAATACGATATTTGTTGGTTTCAGAGTTTGATATTGAGTATAAGCCGATATATTTTCTATTCAGAGCCTTGTATTTAATATCGAATGGGATTTTGGGTTCGTTGTGAATGGTGTCTTAAATAACACTATTCTTGGACCTAGTGTAGAAAAGAATAAATCTTTTAAATAAGATTTGATGAAATTGTCCAGTTAATTAAAATTTAATTAGAATTGAATTTAAATGGGTTTTTGGGTTTATCGTGAGCGGTGTTTTGAATAACACCTGTTCTTTAACCCGATTAACAATAGAAAGTGATTTTGGGTTTATCATGAACCGTGTTTTAGATGACATTTGTTCTTTAACCCAGTTAAAGGTAGGATTTTGATTTGTGGAAAGATTAAAACTAAGTGGAGTTTTAATGAATCTTTAATTAGATTGAAATGTGAATTGATAATTTAAATTATCAAAATCTGAAAAGTGATCGAGGTTGAAGTATCACCAGTTTTGCTCCAAGGCGATAGTTAAATCTTTAATTAGATTGGAACGTGAAATGGTAATTAACTTTACCGTTAGCACCGTGATGTTAGATATGGAGTATTACCAGTTTTTCTCCATGGGATAAATAGGTTGGGATTGGGAAATAAAATAAATAAATAATTCTGTGTGGTTCGCTAATCCCGACTAGTTTGAAAAACCATGATATGGTTGGAAATGATATCCAAAGGAAGATTAAAGAATAAATTTAGAAGAATTTATCTTTGATAAAATTAATGGGAACCTTTCCCTAAGAATGTGATTTTGTGAATAAAAGAATATTCTGAATTGGAATGAGGCGTATGTTGTGTTTGTATAACATTTGTTTATTATATACGCAGGTTATTCGGAAAGGCCGGGTTTATACCCATTCTGAATAACCGATTTGACGATATGTCGAAGATGAAGACGGTGGTTGAAGACCGTAAGTCTTCACATCGTTTGGATGATTACTGATGATCTTGATTGGGCTGTACATCCAGGATGAGGGAATCAGTTAGTGATCGTCCAGATGTACTTGGAGATCGATCGATATGCGAGGAAAGTGCCTCTGGTTTCATTCAGACCTAGAACGAACTTTTAAATGGACTGTGTGTCTGACATTGGATTTTATTCTGTGTTGATTGATCTCTATTAAATATACATCTGTTTGGCGGTGGAGAATTTATTCTCTTTCTTAACGCCCTTCTCTGAGATGTACGAGCTCAGAGGTTGTATATCGACGGACATCAGTCGCATGGAGTGAATTGCCAGTGTGGCATGCCTAAGTGGCAAATGATCAAGGCTTCTGTTGAAAAGCAAAGTCTTGTGGTTGATGATCAAAGCACGGCCTGTGTGGTGCAACTTTGTGTATAGCGTGAATTCGTGAGCCTCACACCTCGGTATGAGTCAAAAACGGGATAAGGACCCAAGGAGTGCACGACGTTTCTTTCTAGCTAGTGGTGGTGTCAGTGCTTAAACTGGCTGACATTTATATACTTTTCACCTGTGTGGTTGTTGGAATGTGAGGCGCCTCGAATATTTGGTCGATAACTGGCACTATGTGAGCCAACGTACAGACCATTATATATATAGGTCCTATAGGACCGGGAAACGTGTGTTCAGGAATTGCTAATCCTCAAAAGCAAGAGAGGACGGCCTTGGAGGTTCCAAGGGATCACTGTGTGTGGTCCTGAGACATTAGCTAGAGTGTCTCGAATCGGAGAGGAGCTTGCCCCTTGCCTCGACTCATGATGGAATGCAATTTCCAATACGTGACATTGCGATTTTATTTGTAGAGCCTAGTATGGCGACGTAGTAGATGGTAGTTATGCCGCCTATGATTGATACTTATGATTGAAATTGTTTTGACACTATACACTTATAGTAATATCAAAATAATGTGTTTTAAACGTATCAAGCATTCTTTGACTATTATAAGGTAAAACCCTATCCTTTGGCTTGCGTTGCATTGTGTGATGGGACCTGGGTCTTATAATAGCTTCATTTTTCTTTATTTAGCATTTCGCTGTTTGTTTTTGCACTGGTATTCTCGGGAGGAAACCCGTTCCATGTTATACGGCGTGGTCCCTTGATTTACCTAACTTTAAAATAAAGATTAATAACTGTTTTAGTTCTCACACCAGTCACATGACTGACTTGGAGTTTATTGTTTTAACCTAAACTCTGGGTGCCCTTATTTTCCGCATGGGCAGCTAGTAGTTTTGGTTTTGCAGATTTATATTCACAGGATCTTGATTTACAGCTGGAACGATACTCGGAAAGTTCTGTATCCGCATATTACTTTCAGTTGTGTGTTGTATTATTTTTCCGCTGCTGTGTATTTAAATGTAATTTAAATCTCTGATATTTATCAACTGTGTAATATTTATTCATACTCTATAATAGTCTTGTATTCTGATGGAATTGTTGTAATAAACAATGAAATGTTCTTCTGTCTGCGTTCTTGTGTGTGTTGTTCTCAACTCAATCTGGGCTTTCCTTATCGGGGAAGTTCGGGTCATGTCAACAAAGCAACCGGAATTTCGTGATAAAATCAAATGTCTGTTTGATTTTTAAACGAATATAAAAGCAAATCCGTCAACTGCGAACCAATGTGAGTAAATTCACTAACTCTCACTCGTTTATATTTTTTATAAACGAGTTTTAAACATATATTTTATACTGTGTGATGGTTGTTTGGATGAATGGTTGATAAAATTGGTTGAATTGGTTGATATAGTATATTGTTGATCGATTAATAATTCTGTTCACCATGATATTTCATATTGATGTGAAATTAATATTATTGATGTTGATTTACATCCGTGGATGCAGGGAAACAGGTTGGAGGGATCTAACTGGATTCCTCAACATTTATATTACAGTTTATTATATGTTGTGATATATATACCGTAATTGATTATACTATGTTGAATTACCCTGACCCTTGAAATTTGGTATTTTAAATACGATAAAATATTTTCGAACATAAAAGAAAAGAATTTAAGATAAAAAAATATTTCCAAATTGGAAATTGAATTTCGAATAGATTTGAGAATATAAACATGTTCTATATAACAAAACAAGTAATTTAAAATTATAAACTATATTTATGGATTATCATTGTAAAATTAATACTTAGTTTAAAATCGATATTTTATAATCGAATATAGAATTGTTATAAGGTTTGAAAAGGATATTTTAAATAGAAATCTATTTTTAACAGATACATTGAGAAGACTAATTTATAAACGATGCTTGTAAATTTAGTAAAATAGTTATCTTGAGATAAATGAAAATATAAATTTAAATTTGGATTCACATGGAAAAGCGGAAATCGGTTTTGAGACCAATATTTGAATTAAGATTTGAACTTAGAAAATTTACAAGGAAATTATAAACGAGATTTTAAATGATTGCAATACAAATGAGATTGGTATAAAAATATGAATAGAAGTATAAATAGAATTTGGGTTTAAGATACTATTTTTAAGTACAAAATCAAACTGATTTGATTGTATATAAAAGAAATATATTCACGCTTAAAGTGAATAATGGTTTTAAAGCAAATATTTTTCAAATGAAACATCTCTAAAGGAAATTTAGATTTGAAATAAGCATCCAAAGTGGGAATTAAATGTAAAGGGAAATGGGTACCGTTTTAAAAGAAAAACGATAAGTTTTATTTCAAAAATCGGAATATAAAATAAAATGCGATAATGTTTTGTAGACTGGAATGATTCGAAAGGAATTTGGTAATGATTTGGAATGGATAAGTTCAAAAGTGAATTTGGAATTTGAATTAACTTGAAATGGTAGATAAATTCCGAAGTTAGGAATATAAATGAATATAGATTATTTAAGAGAGAGTTATTGGAATTCGATTATATCGAATTTAGGGAAGTAGTTATTTTTACTTTCCATTTTGAATCAAAATTACTTATTTATTTGTTTATTTATTTACTTATTAATTGAATTAATAAGTACAAATTATATTTTTATATACAAATATTTAGAAACAACAATTATAATGATACCGTTATAATAAATGTTTTGTAAATCTAAATAGCGATTATAATGCTACTACTATAATAAATGTTTTATAAATCTAAACAGCGATTTTAACGCCACCGTTAAAATAAAGGTTTGATATAAATCAAATAATTGGAAACAACAATTATAAACACTACCGTTATAATCAACATTTTTCCGTAAAAGAAGTGAACTCTTAGATTGAATCTGAAAGTCGCGTAAGTGATGTTTTGTTTAAAGTTGTGAGCTTTGACTATTTCAAAATAGAGAATGTTGTTCAATTAAGGTCTGAGAGGTAATTAAACCCCAACTTGATTGACTTCATGATTGATGAAGGAATGGTTAAGGTTCGGTAGTGAAGAATGGTTAGCAATATAGTTAGTTAATAAATGATTAGTGGTTGGAGTTATAATAATGATGTTTTATAACTTCATGTTAATTTAAAGGAATTTGAAATGTTTCCCCAAATACAATGAGAGATAATTTTTATGCATAGAAAATGAAATGAATTGGTCAACGAGGAATTAAAAAATGGAATATGGAAATATTTTCCGATTTTAATAAGGTATATTTTCTGAATATAGAAAATAAGGATTTTTTGAGTATATAGAAATATTTTCTAACTGGAATAAGATATATTTTTTCGAATAAAGAAAGTATGATATTGGAAATGTTTTCCAAAAATCAAGAGAGGAAAACGAGCTTTGAAAAGATACGAAAGATAAGAAATGGAAATGATAATATAATAAGTAATTGATTTAAAAAGGGTCCAGTGTTGTTTGATGGTTGATCGATAGAAATTCCATTTGGAATATAGGATCGTTGATTGAATGGATGTTTCTTTGGTAGTTAAGTCACCGGCTATAAAAATTTTAGTTTATTTTATAACCCCGTTGTCAAAACAGAGAGACTGGGATCAGGTTTAATATCTGAAAACCACTCCGTATTGGCATAAGCGTTACGAATCAACTAATGTTGAAGATAATTGAAGATGGAGTAAAGTGCAATGGTCGTTCTGTTAATTTTAGGTAGAAATTTCCCAAGATGGATTAATAGAATGGTGCCTTCGGTTTGTCCAGCCCCAGGACAACGTGTATGGATGAATGTATAACGATGTGACATCCAAGGTAAATGGTGGCTAGATGTTCTGGAAGATAATCGCGACCTCAAGCCTCATTAACCAGGAAATGACAAAAATCGAGCAGGCAGCATAGCCAAGTGGGTCATTCCCATTAGGAGTATTATCACCTAATCTAGAGAAATTCCATTTACTTCTTATTCTATTCGTTGTTGTATGCTTTCGGTAACGGTTGCCGATCACAACCGTCAGTGATAATATGCTCGATACGCTCAAGTTAAATGAGTAGTCAGCCATGTGTAGGCCGGGTTGCAAGACGTTCTTGTTGAACCCAGTGTATTCCCCTCTAGAGATACACTATCGGAAGGTGGTTCCATACCTTGTCATGTTGGAAATCCAATCTCCAATAAGCACCCTGCGGTTTTTGATTTAATATTATATGTGGAGCGTGAGATGCAAGCATTCCGCTAGATTTCTATTTATTTGATTTAGACACTATTGTAATATCATTGGATTTGATATCAAAAATATTTTTCGTCATCGTAAGGTAAAAACCATTCGTGTTTATGTGTGGTTCAGTGTTATGATTATCATCTCTTTCAAAAGGATTTTGAAAGTTAAACAAACCGTTGGAGTTTACTCATACCAGGCCCATGACTGACCTATAGTTTATTTTGTTTGTTTTCCCTAAACTCTTAGGTGCCCAAATTTGTACGGGCAGTCAAGTAGTTAGGATTTTACAGATTCACTTAGAGGAGTTTGAAGCAGGAGGCTTCACCAGTTAGCTATAGACTATTATATATTCCGCTGTGTGCCAATTTTGTATATGGAAACAGGTGTTTATAACTGTTCCAGAAATAGCTGTTGTGCTTTGATAATGGTATGTATATAAAATTACTGAATTGTATTTCAAAGTTTATGTAATCTAATATATTTTATTCGTTCCGCTGTGAGTTTGTGATCTTCGTTTTCTTCTATTCTAATATTTCTTTCTTTCTATTTCTCATCCTCTGACTTCTTTCTACTAATGATTCGTATTTTTGTGCAATTTGGGTTGGATGTGTAGTGTTATTAGTCAATTCAAAGGGTACAGAAATTCGGGCCACTACACTCAAGTAGTGAAGATGATGAAGAAACAGCCCTAATGACAAGACATTTTAGAAGATTTCTGAAATATAGAAAGAAAAATTATTTCCAAAATAATAACCAAGGAAATTCAAGAAGAAATGATGATCGATGTTATAACTGCAATAAACCAGGCCATATAAGGAGAATGTGTCCATATCCAGATAAATTGACTTAACAAAAGGACAAAGCCAATTCGTCAAGGAAGAGAAAGAAAGCATACGCAGCAACGTTAGATGATTCAGATTCATCATCAAGTGATGAAGAGCCAGAAATCGGAAATTCAAATATGTGCTTTACGGCAATTCAGAATTTAGAAAATTTCGATGAAAAGGATCTATATATGCCTTAATTAATTTTTAAATTTTATTTGGTTGAATGGTTTCTTTATTTGTTTGCTTTGTTTTGAATTAAAACTTTAAAACTCAAACTTGAAATTTGAATTTTGAATTTTGAAATTCAAAATAATAATATAATAAAATATATTTTTTGATGTGTGTTAGGATTAGAATTATTAACGAAATCGTTAAACCTGAAATATAAATTAGTAATCAAATTTCCTTTGAAAGTAGGTATATAGGTCGATATACATATGTCTATATTTCAACATATCTGACCAATAATTTGAAATTTTAATTTTGAATTTCAAAGGTTTAAACTTTCAGACTTCCATCCAACTTTTCACCAACTCCCAAGGTCTGAAAAGGTGTCATTGACTTCTGAAAAGTTGTTCCTATTTAATTCATATCCATTCAATTTCTATATATACACCTGTTCTCTCTACCTTACATTAACAATTCAAACAATATTCTTCATATTTATTTTCTTCAAAACTATCAATTCAATGGCTTCCTCAATTTCATCTCAGAAATTGAAGTTAACCAAACTATCAAAGGTTATCTTCATAATGACAAAGAAGCTATCAAAACCTATGTTAACTATGTAGCAAATGCTAAAGTTAGTACGGGTGCTTTCACCATCTTTGGAGACTTTCCTTCTTATGATCTTATCTCTCTCTTTCAACACAATGAAGTCTTGAGTCTAATTGACTCACGAGATAATTACAAATTGTGTCCTAAGCTTGTCAAGATGTTCTATGCGAATCATAATCGCAGATTTTACAAAGGCAATGAAGAACAAATTTGGAGTAGCGTCAAAGACATGCAAATTGTTCTCGATGCCAAAGTCTTGGGCAATATCTTAAACTGTAGAAGCATAATTTCGGATTTTTTGGATTTCGTTATCGATGAAACCAATTTAGAGACTTATCACGACATATTCGAAGTGATGCTCAAACGGATTTCAAAAATCAGTTTTTCCATCTAAAAACAAGAATTGTCAATCTTCTCCTCCAACATACCATTACTCCTCATTCCGGAAACTTTAATATCTAACTCTCAAAGTCCATAAAGTCCTTTTTCCAATTATGGGCAGCTATAACATCAATTGGGCCAACATGATCTTAAAAGAAATCAAGCCCACAGAAATGTCATCAAGAGAAAACACTCTCTACTATGATGTTTATCTCACTCACATTTTCAAATTCTTTGGAGTTGATCTTTACGGAGAAGAATTTGTGCCAAGAAAAGTGTTTGACTCCTCAAACATACATCTCAAGCAAATTCTTCTCACTTTCTGACCATATGAGACATTCAAAGCCAAACAAGATCGAATGCAATAAGAAAAAGCACCTATGGAAGTCGAAGAAGAAGTAGAAACTTCCTTAGAAATTGTTGAATTTCCAACCAACACTAGACTCATTTCCAAAGAGATGATTGTTCAAAATCAAGTGAGGATTGTCAACAATCAAACGAAGCTTAAAAAGAACTTTTCAAAAATGACCAAGTTCATGGTCAAGATTGGAAGAAAGCTTGGAATCTCATCTTCCTCATCATCATCCGCTGAAAATTAGTCTATCTAGTTTAATTTAACTTTATGTATTCGCTTGTATTTTCATATATTTGCTTTCGAATCTCGTATTTATTATGTCTTAATTAGTTGGATGTATTTGCTTTTCATGAAGTAAGGAATGGAGTTTTATTTATGTAAAAATGTCTTTAAGTTATTGTAAAATTTTTAGAATTAATTATAATATAATATAAGATCAAAAGATTCAAAATTTGAAAATTTTCAATATTTTTAATAGGATATGTCGACATACATAATTGCATATGTCGACATATAACTGCCAGATTTCCAAAACTTTTCAAATTTAAAAATTAAATAGCTAACTCATGTCCATTCAAAATCCAACGAATTCCAGACCTTATTTAAGCCTATTTCTTCCAGAAAAAATCATTATTCCATTTCTCCTTCTTCTCTATTCATTTCTTATCAAATCTATGGAAATCCAATACATAATCTAAGTGAAAATCTTGAAGAAACATTGAATTCCTTCAGGAATATCCACTCTATAATTCTACAAAACCAACATCATCTTGAATTAAGCAAAATAAAGATGTTTGAACAACAAGAGAAGCATTTTGATGCAATTCGGTGGCTAATCTACACACTTTTCAGAGATGAAGATAATAATCTCGCTAAGGCACCACCAACCAAAGAAGATGAAGATGGGAGGTCATCAAGAAGGATCCAATCTTTGGTGAAGACGGTTGGGTAGAAGTCCCAAGAAACGTTTAATTGCTTGATTGATATGTTTGAATTTGTTTGATTTGGATTCTATGCTTTTAAACTTGTATATATTAAACATATAATGTGGTGTTCTTGATTTGGTTTGTAAATATAACTCATGACATATGTAATTATGTTACTTGGATTAGTTTGTTTATATAATTAGTATTGATTATTGTATGATCATAAATTTAAGGGGAGTATATTTCTTTAGTATAAGGATTTTAAAGATTTATTTATGACTCAGGGGGAGTATTTTACTTTGGTATAGGAATTATTTAGATAATTATAGAATTTAGAGGGAGTAATTTTAGAATTTCTTTTTGATAATGCCAAAGGGGGAGAAATTATAAAATATAGAATTAATTTATATGATTTTTATAGACGGGGGGAGTATTAGAAGAATCATCATCAACAGGTATGTACAGGTATGATATTTTATAAACTAGGGTTGTCATCATCAAAAAGGGCGAGACTTTTAGAGAATGGAGTTTTGATGACAACAACCTTATTTTAATATTAATTGATTATAAATTATATACTAACACTTTTATCTAGAATATTTATATATATACATATGCAGGATTTATATACAGGAATTATTACTGAAGACTGTACAGTTTAAAGACATTAGAGATTCAGAATTTAGAGATGATTCTAGACTCACGAGTAATCAAGATTTCAAGAGTTCAAGATAAATATAGTAATAGAGTCTAGGTTATGTAAGACTCTGAATAGCACTCCAGGTTCAAATTCAAATTCAAATTCTATTTTTCAATTCCTATTTTCAAATTCTACCTTCAATCTCTGTGTTCTCTATATTACTTTCTTTACTTTACTTTTGATTTTAAACTCAAATTTTATAGTTTATAAGTTCTATATATTGTATATACTTTATATTTACATAGTTTTAAACTCTATAATTTTATAAATATGTTAATATATCTTATATTTATATTTTCATGTGATTTCCCACTTTATAATACTTATTTATAACACTATGTTTTAATTCAAGAGTTTCTAGAGATATATATATATCAAAACATTTGAAAAATGCTCAAAAATCAATTTTGAACCAGGTTATGTCAACATACATTATTGCCTATGTCGACATATAACTGTCATTTTTTCAAAATTGAAAGGAGGTGTCTTTTCACTATTTTTAACGTTCCAGAAGCGTTGCAACCTTTGAAATCTTATAAACTAATAGAGGTTGATTTCGAACTTTTTTCACCATTCTTCTTCTCCATCTTTATCTACTTTCTTTACACCATTATATTTTCTCATTTTTATGATTTGTACACTGCCGAATTCAATTCTATTTATATAAAACTTATTCTCTTCTCACTCTCTACTCATTACTCTCTGAATCAAAGTGTTATCGAAGACTTATAGGGCTATTGTAATTGTTTGGGAAGTGTTTGGAAATCCGTGTTTTCCTTGTAGTCGTGAAATCAAGGATTGAAATCGATGTATTTCTTGTTGCCGTTAAATCAAGGAACGGGAGCGGTGTTAACCTTATAGCCATGAAATCAAGGGGTGTAATTGGATATTGATATAGTAATAAAACTTTGTGCAATCCAGCATTATGTGGGACAGGACGTTGGCGTAATTCCGAAAAGTATAAAACCCGGTGTGTTCTTTCCTTTTCTGCATCTTATTTCTGTTTATCTTTGTGTTTGATTATGTGTCTATGATTGTTTCTGTGATGTGTGATTCATATAGTAGATCATATAAGTTTTAGATTTTGTTTAAATTCTCAATAACACTATTCACCCCCCCCCTCTAGTGTTAGTTTTTCCTTAACGATCCATTCCGCAATCCCTCACAACCCCATTAGCTCTTGGTACCTTTCCTATTTGGATAAAGTGGGCTACGTTATGATGCCCTTTCTGTTTAGTCTCTCTCCACGTGATTTATTATCGTCACGGGTTCTTATGGTTAATAATATTTCACATTACTAACCTACCAAGTCTAATTCTTAAATTCTATATTGACTAATTGTTAATAAGGAATATTGTATCCTTTTTATCCTAGAATATTTGTTTAAGTGCTTCCCTAATTAGACTTAGTATTTAATTGACAATTCAACACCCATATATCCCCTTTCTTCTTATCCATAGGTTTATTGCCCTTTATGACCATAACGGTCATAGTTTTCCTAAGGCAAACCTTAATTCTGGATATCCTTTTTTTATCAGTCCCGAAGTATATACTTGTTGTACCCCCAAAATACATTTAATATTATTTATTTATTTATTTATTTATCTATTTGTTGGCTGACTGTTATATATTTATTTATTTATTTACGTTCCAGGTCTCTCACATTAAGTTGACAACTTGTGGATGCTGGATTTTTCGGTCAGTTCTGGGTGAACTTGTATCAAAAGTTAAACTTAACCTCGTGCCTTAGTACATTTATGCATTAGACTCCTCACATTAAGTTAAACATCTATGGTTGCTGGATTTTTCGGTCGGTTCCGGGCAGGCTTATACCACAAGTTGAGCTTAACGTCGCGTCTAAATGCGATTATAATTCAAATTCCCTAATTTGGGGTTTACAACATTTATCCCAATTAATTTAATAATTGTAACCATTTCCCTGTCATTTTAATTTTCCCCAATCAATATTGGCTACAATTGTTATTTATTGATTTGCGGTCCTATTTATGGCAATTATATATATTTATTGCTACAAATGGTCATCACAAATATATTAATTCAATATGGATTACATTTACATATAATTCCACAATTGAACCTCATCCACATTCAAACATTCCATATAATGTATATTTTACTGTTTTACGCTGATTTGGATGGATAATATGTATATATTTATTTTTTTCATGCGTTCAACGTAGTTATTATTATTATTTTTATTATTATAACTTAAATGACTTGATTTAAACAATAACTAAACATTCCTTTTTTGCATTAAAGGTTCAAATCCTACAAAAAGACTTTTAGCCGTAGTCATTGTAAATTGTGCCTAATTAATGGAATTGGCATATTTCAAAATCACAAGAAATATATTCAAATATTTAATTTAAAATAGTTGACGCAAATTAGGAATATATATATATATATATATATATATATATATTTATACATACATTTGTACCACTTTTCCCTTTTTGATCTTTTTATCACATCTCTTGTGATTTCAAAATAATCCCTTTTTATGCAAAAAGAGGAAAACGACACATTTACAACAATTAAGCAAAAACCTAACAATATTGAATACAAACAGGCATATTTCTTTTAACATTACAATCATACAATTCACCAATTTCACATTTTTACCAAAATTTCATTATTCAACACGGAACTTGAGATCTAGAATGTAACTACATCTACATGGTGTTTAATGGGACTGATTTCCACGTCTATAGTGTTATGCAATATTCACTATACATTTTACAACATAATTGCAATATATTTCATAACATAATTGTAGAAATATGTGTAAACAAGTTTAAAAATTCTATAATTAATATTAAGCATAACCATAACTTAAAATTCCCAAGTTTTAACCATGCTTATAATCAGATCTGATGGTTGTCAATACATTCAAAATACTTAAATGAACAGATCTAATAGGGAGTAGGCATAAAAACATATATCTAATTCAAATGAAATAGATAAGTTATTATAACTGTATTTGTAAATTTCCCACTCACCTTATGGCCTCTAAATCCAAAGTTTGAACCTTTAGGCCTACAATCCCCAAATTCTTATACATCTACACTTTATCTGAAAAGGGAAAAATTCCAGAACTGTAGAGATGTAAGAAAACAGGAAGAGAGGGAAGAATCTTATTTGAAGCATCCATTTGCATTCTTTTCCATTAGATCTGTTAATCCTCTCATTTTCATATGAATTGGATTTGATTTGTTTGTATGAATAAATTTTTATTTTAGAAATTAGGTTTAGAGAAGGAAGAAAATGATATAGCTCGGCTGTCACTATAGATTTATGTGGAAAAGAATGAGGTCTTACCCCTTTATTTATAGGCGTCGAAATGGCCTAGGACTGTTGGATTAGTTTTAAGTTATATCCGTCCATCCATTTTAATAATATTATAAACCAAACCCTAAAAACTTAGCCGTCACTGGGCAAACTGGCGCCCAGTAGGTCGACCGCCTAGGCCTCAGATCCCCAGGTCGACTTGGTTAAAAAAGGTAATATATAATTATAAATTCTGATTTATTTATTTTCCATCCATTTTGTATTTCGTCCGTAACTTTTTTCTTACAGACCTCGTTCGCGAAACCCAAATCATGAAAATTGACCATAATTCCGAGACGAACGCATCAGTTAAAGTTTTGTGGTCAAATTCCATCGTTTGCATAAATTCCTTTTTTTGAAATTCAAATAATTAATTTATAGTGCCAAAATTCTGGCTTCTTACAAACTTCTTGATGGATATACTAGGAAAACTATCAGTTCTCAATTTTTCATCGAGTTTTATATCAGAAAGAATTTTTATTCAAACAACTAGGCATGCATTTCTTCCATTCTTTATCTAGTTTATTACCATGTCCATGCTTTGTAAAGACCCGTAACTTCCCCGGTAAGGAAAGCGCGGATAGTTCGAGAACAAGCCACATCAGAACGCAGACGGAAGAACATTTCATTGTTATTTACAACAATTCCATCAGAATACAAGAATATACAGAGTATACATGAATATTTCATAGAAATATCAGAGATTTAAATTACATTTAAATACATAGCAACGGAAAATAATACAATGCACAACTGAAGGAGATATACGGATACAAAGCTTTCCAGATATCGTTCCAGCTGTAAACCAGGATCCTATGAATATAAATCTACAAAACCAAAACTACTAGCTACCCGTGTCAAAATAGGGGCACCCAGAGTTTAGGTTAAAACAATAAACTCCAGGTCAGTCATGTGACTGGTGTGAGAACTAAAGCAGTTATTAATCTTTATTTTTAAAGTTGGGTAAATCAAGGGACCACGCCGTATAACACGGAACGGGTTTCCTCCCAAGAATACCAGTGCATAAAACAAACAACGCAATGCTAAATAAAGAAAAATGAAGCTATTATAAGACCTAGGTCCCATCACATAATGCAACGCAAGCCGGAGGATAGGGTTTTTACCTTATAATAGCCAAGAATGCTTGATACGTTTAAAATGGATTATTTGATACATTTATAAGTGCATAGTGTATAAAACAACTTCAAATCATAAGTATCAATCATAGACGGCATAAGCGCCCCATCCCACTATGTTGCCATACTAGGCTCTACAAATAAAACCGCAAATGTCACATATTTGGAAATTGGATTTCCATCTATGAACCGAGGCAAAAGATAGTCCTCACCGATTCGAGACGCTCTAGCCCGCCCCTCAGGACCCAGACTCAGGTGGGCCCTTGGATCCTCAGGCATTTTAATCCACATCGGTGGACCGGCCCTAAGGATCCAAGGGCCCACCTGAGTCTAGGTCCTGAGGGGCGGGCTAGAGCGTCTCGAATCGGTGAGGACTATCTTTTGCCTCGGTTCATAGATGGAAATCCAATTTCCAAATACGTGACATTTGCGGTTTTATTTGTAGAGCCTAGTATGGCGACATAGTGGGATGGGGCGCTTATGCCATCTATGATTGATACTTATGATTTGAAGTTGTTTTATACACTATGTACTTATAATACTATCAAATAATTTGTTTTAAATGTATCAAGCATTCTTGGCTATTATAAGGTAAAAACCCTATCCTCCTGCTTGCGTTGCATTGTGTGATGGGACCTAGGTCTTATAATAGCTTCATTTTTCTTTATTTAGTATTGCACTGTTTGTTTTATGCACTGGTATTCTTGGGAGGAAACTCGTTCCGTGTTATACGGCGTGGTCCCTTGATTTACCTAACTTTAAAAATAAAGATTAATAACTGTTTTAGTTCTCACACCAGTCACATGACTGACCTGGAGTTTATTGTTTTAACCTAAACTCTGGGTGCCCCTATTTTGATATGGGCAGCTAGTAGTTTTGGTTTTGCAGTTTTATATTCACAGGATCCTGGTTTACAGCTGGAACGATATCCGGAAAGCTTTGTATCCGTATATCTCCTTCAGTTGTGTATTGTATTATTTTCCGCTGCTATGTATTTAAATGTAATTTAAATCTCTGATATTTCTGTGAAATATTCATGTATACTCTGTATATTCTTGTAATCTGATGGAATTGTTGTAAATAACAATGAAATGTTCTTCCGTCTGCGTTCTGATGTGGCTTGTTCTCGAACTATCCGCGCTTTCCTCACCGGGGAAGTTACGGGTCTTTACATGCTTGCATCTCCGCCGCGTCATTCCTTGCTAAAAGTAGTGGAAAAATTAATGGTTACTTGTAGGGTAAAAGAGGAGTAAGTTAGGGTGATCCCATTAGTTCAAATTTGTTCATCATTGTTATGGAAGCTTTAACCCTAATTTTTTATGTCTCAAGTTGATAACAAGCGCACCCTTCTCCATCCAAACTATAATGTGAATTATCTTAACTTTGCTGATTACCTCCTTGCATAAACCAAAAAAATTGATTATTTTCTTAAAAACATTACCTCCACATTCCACCAAATTTTCCGTTTCTGGCCTTAAAATCAGTGTGAAAAAGGCAGCTATATTGTTTGGTGGTCTGTCCATGACTAAGCGAACTGAGTTTTCTTTTGTAGACCTTGCATAATGTAACAAGGAATCACCTATCTTTTATTTATTTAATGGTTTAACCTCCTCCAGGCTTAAAAACAACATTTCTTTACTATATATGAGAAAGTTATTACAAAGCTTAATAGATAGTTTAGTAGATATCTCACAATGGTTGGTCGTATCACCATTATCTAGTCTATGGTATTTTCTTCAAAAGTGTACTGCTTGAGTTCTTCAAAGTTGAAGAAGCCTTATAAAAAAAAGTGGTTTTGGTATCAAACGTCTCTTCTTGTGGAATAATTCTACATGTACCTCCCATATTAGTTCAATCATCTAGGAGAAACATGTTTTGTGGTCGGATTCATCAACATCTTATAGATACCCATTTTAGTAGACTTTGACTGTAGTACCTCAACCAAGCTGGTTGTGGAACTCTAGTATCAAGAGCAATGACCTTGGTGATATTTCCTACTAGAGGTTCCCCTTCTTTTTTGATCCTTCCATTACCTAACTCTGGTGTTATATCTTTAGAAAACTTCTCTCTTATCAGCAAATGTATCAATCCGGCATTCCTTTCAATGCCATATCTCTGTAAATGCTAATAATAACCTTATCATTCTTCCTTACAACTACAATACTCAAATTACAAATCTATTTCCTATTCTTTAAGGTGAGCATTTACATGCTACTTATCCTTCCAATCACTTATAAGGGCTAAGAAACACAATCATTCCATACGTTTAGCATATAAAGAGATGTCCCTTCGTAGTAAACATTTGTAAGAAACACAATCATTCCAAACGTTTAGTATATAAAGAGATGTCCCTTCGTAGTAAACATTTGCATGGCACAATAGGATTTGGAATGAATTTCATAATCCTAATGATTATCTTATGCTATGGTAAACAATCAACAATGCAATATTAAGTCACACCTATCTATGCCATACAGGATTCCTGTCCTTCTCCATGTGTGTTCTACGTAGTGGCTCCCCTAGAACAAAACTCCATTTATTCTTTGAGTGTCCCGTTGTTTTTAGAATATAGAAGAAGATGTTATGTCTTTCTCAAGCTGATCCTCCTGCACCCCTCTTTAATGATGAAAGGATGCACATCTTTGACAAAGCTGGCCGAAATGATTTTAATTCCCCTAACCTAAGATGCCTTATTCATAAGCCGATGGTAGAGGTTTGAAATGAGAGAAACAACTAAATATTTAAGTCTATATATTAGGATGATATGAAGATAATACATTGCATTATGTTGAGACAAGTCCCACACTGCTAACGAAACCACAAAGAAGAAGGAAGCCACAGATAGGCAATATAAGGCGCAAAAACTCAATGAGGGAGTCAGGACGCTTCTTCCATGGGAAACCCTTCCTTTTATTTAATAAGAGAGGTTATGGATGAGGTGGTGAACGACTTGCAAACCCTCCTCAGGCACTAAGAGAACATATTGACGCAGCAAGAGGAAATGATGGACTTAATAAGGATGAATAACCAACACAACTAGGAAATTAGAATCCAATTGCTGGAGTTGGACCCGATAATCATGGAGATAGGCTGGAATCTAGGGCAACTACCTGTAACGGCCTAGATTTTTAACTATTTTAATTAATATTTTAAAATTTCTCTTAAATGATGATTTATAATTTAATTAGCTTGAATTCAATAAATTTGAATATTTTATTAATATAAATAATAAAATAGTAATTTAAATTCCGGAATGATTGGGATTTGTTGAATTTGCAATATAATGTGAACTGGCAATTTAAAAGGATTTAATGTTGTTTGGTTTTGAAACATATTAACGATTTCATTTATTAAACGATATTTAAACATTTAATTTAAAATTTAATCATAAAACGAACTGCAGCGGCGCAGTGGTTCGTAATATTACGTTTTGAACTTTAAATGGAGGTACAAGATCCAAAATAAGTCGGATTTCTTCGAAACAAGAAACATCCGAATCTATTTGATAATATTTTTCTAATGGAAGAGAAAATTCGAGTTTTCATATTATAGATTTTGTTTTATGTCCAAATCAAATTTTCAAATAGTCGCTATGGAATTCGTTTATAAATTATAGCGTTTATTTTTATATTGAATAAACGGATTTTAAATATATTTAATATCGATTTGGCCTAGATTTCAACTAGAGATAATTTATTATCAAAATACATGAAATTCTTCTCGGGCATGGCCAATTATAATATTTTAATATTATTATATTGAGGTATTTTTAAATTGATTTAATTTAATTTAATTTGGACCCTTGAAAAGGGACTTCATTCAAACGACCTCCGTTTTCTACGAAACAAATTTTATTAAGACCTTAATGGCTTATTATTGATAGATTTCAGGTTTTGCTTCAATTAGAGTTATTTTGTGAGCATAGCAAAATTAAATGCAAATAAATCGACCCTTTAAGCTTAAACAAGCGCCATTAGAGAAAACAGACCCGGAATTCGGTGAAACTAGATTCATTAAGACCGTAACGTCAAATTATACCATGACATCCATTTTCATCGCGAGCGGAGTTTGTATGTGGACACAGGAAAGAATCAACAACGTTCAGAAAAGGCGATAGGCACGAAATAAAAATTGTTAGTCAACACCGCTTGTCACGTCAACTTAAAATATTATTTACAATTATAAATATAGCCTAACTTCATCCTAACCATTCCAAACCGTTCATCTCAGTTCAGAAAATGCAGAAAACCCCTCTTTCATAATATAATTTTTATTCCCATTCCTGTTGTGAATTGGCCAGATTGATCAACAGAAAAGTTGAAGTTATAGTTGATATCTACCTCTAGTTAAAATTTCAGAGTTTACAGTGTACTGTGGTGGCCGTAAATCTTGAAGAACAACGAGATTAGGGTTTAATTTTTCATGGATTTGAGAGGGTTGGAGGTGTTTTCAGGGGATGTGGTCAAAAGGAAAGTTGTTCATGTGGAGGAGGGCTGCAATTCTCTTTTTGGTTGGAAGGTATGAAATCGACCGTGGTGGTCGGTGTTGAGAGTTGATCGGAAGCGACGTTTATAGGGTTATTTTGGGCAAGAGACGGTCGGTTTTGTTCTGTTTGCCGGAGGTGGTGAGATTTTCAGGTGAAGGTCGTTGAAGAGAAGATGGAGGCGAGGTCAAGGGGGTCAGGATGGCGGCGGACTGGTCGGAATCGGTGGACCACGGTGATTGCAGTTTCATTTGACCGAGATATGGTGGAGTTTGGCTTTTATGATCTTCACGGGGGCTACAGGAGGTCTGAGGTGGTGAGATCGGTCGGGGAGGGAAGCCTGGTTGCTGGTGGTCCTGATGAGGTCAGTGACGCATGTCCGACGACAGAGGTTATCGACGGTGAAAGCTAGAAGTGGAGCAGTTCGTTTCAATAGAGATCAGTGATGTACTGTTGTCACGAGGAAGAAAATAGATCAGGCTGATGAACAATTGAAGAAGAAATCACGTTAAAACTAACCTGATGAGGCACTATGATTAGTGGAGTTAATGGCTTCATTAAGGTGATTAATCTAAATTAATTAATTATTATAAAAGGGGTTGTTGTATATATAATCTATCTAAAACTTGTAACATGTCTAATTCCTTAATACATGAAGAGTTTTTGACGAAATTGGATTCCTGAGATCGTAGCGACGAGGGCTACACGTAAGTACTAATTTGGCAAGCTCTGTAGCTGTTGGAAATTTCATGTGATTTTAAACAAATGCTCAAAATTATATGAATGACACGCGAACCGTCAATCGTAATAAACTGGTGAGTTAATTCTCACGCTTTTCTGGATTGTTGTGATGTGTTAAATTCATATAATTATAATTTACAATTGATAATATAAAATTGAATGATTGGATGCTATGGATGTTTTTGGTTGATTATTATTTGTTATTGATTGATGTTAATTATATTGACACCACTGAATTAAAATTTTGTCTCATAAGATATTATAAACTGGTGTAACGAACTGTGATGCAGGGAATAACAGGTTGGAGGGATCCAGCCGGATTCCTTAAATATTATGTATGTTGTTTATTTTTATATTGTTTATATATGAACTGTTTGGACCCCATGGACATTGAAAACCTATTTGGATGTTGACGTTGAATTGAAATTCAATGTTGTTGTGATTTAAATCAATATACAATATTAATTGAGGGATTGACAACCTAAATACACCTGTTTTGTTGAAACGTTGATTCACCGTCAAGCGAATTGAGGAAGTTCAGTTATAAAATTTATTTTTATAACTGAAACTAAGTTTTAAATTATATTTTATATTAAAATAAAAGTTTGATTAGATAATTTATACTTTATAGTTGATATTTATAAAATAAAATATAAATGAGTGGTTTTGACGTTCAAATGAGTTTTTATAAGCAATTTAAGTAGTAATTAAATATGAGTCAATTGTTTGAAGATAAAAAATTAAGTGATATTATTGGATTAATTATATTATAACTAGAAGAATTTATTTAAATCAGTTATCGAATTAACTGATGGATTGAGGTTGACCAAGTCAATTGGTTTGACTCAAAGTGATCATTAGACTATTTTTGCCGGCGTATAATAATGAAAACAATTTAATAAATAATTATTTGAATTTAATAAGATTTCTATATAACTTACCTTTTACCAATACAAATGTTTTAAAGATTATTGATGATTGCTTAATATAAATGATTAACTACCCTATTTTCATAAAGTAAACTAGTTTTGCTTTGGTAAACAATGAAGTTAATTATATTTAAGGCAATTATTTATTAAACGAGGTTATTTAAGAAGTTATCAAGTGACATGAGGTTTTTGTAAAGGGATATTACCTGAGTTTCCATAAGCAAAGTTATAAAAGGGATTTGAGATAATGCGATGATTTATATTAAATATTTTCATTTAATATTCGAATCAGATATAATATATTGCAGCTTAAGCTGCGATATTTGAACTGAATATACGTCGCAACATTAGTTGCGAGATTTTGAAACTGAATAATATCGTAACGTTATTGGCAAGACGCTGAAATAAACTATTTGGTTTTAAAAATCAAACAATCTATAATTCAACATTGTTTGGTCAAATTGAAATGTGATTTATATTTATACCATTTGATAAGATATATAACGCTATTTGTGAGAAACGGTATGTTTTGAATATCATGTAAAAGGCGATGTTTTTCCAAAAGAAATGGGAAGAGTTAATTTGGGTTGGAATCGGGAAATTATATTTGGAATATAAATATATATTTCCATAGGCGTCATTTATAAATGGAAATCTTCAAAATGAAGTTTGGTAAAGCCGGTTAGTTTATATGATAATAAATATGCCGTGTGCCCTTATTTGACTGTATCAGAAATGGAAATTGAAAGTATATCGTTGAGTTAATAGCATATATCAGTGTTTCCAAAACGAAGGAAATGAAATGTGTTATAAGAAAATTTAGCCATATTTTAGAGGGGAATTGGTTAAATACGGTTATTTTGAAAAGTTAAGAAGAGTTATTGTTTCCAAATAATGGAAACAAAGATGTGTTGTCGAGATAAGAAAAATGTAATCGATTTTGAATTGAGGAAATGATTTCAAAGATTAACAAGGAATTTTAATGAACGATTTGGAATAATGAGACCTAAGCCTCCAATATACTTGACCATACTATGTTAAGATTGGTAGTTAAAGCAACAAACTATCAATTAAATATTATTGGACATTTTTGACGTGTTGTATCGAAGAGACCGCGATGGGAACAAGACCCAAAACCACTTTGAATCAACGTTGCATATGAAACTAATATGCAGGGATATGCATGAAGAAGAAGTAAAATACAGGGGTTGTTCTGTTTACAAGATAGTGCCTTCAGTTTGTCCAGACCCAGGACAGTTGTATGGACGAATGTCTGACAGAGTATTCCTAACATATCACATAAGACGATGTTTTCAAGGTGCTACGTTTGGTGGCAGAGGAATTCGTTTCTCTTATCTTTTATACCCATAATATTTTTGAGTATATCAACTAGTGATTTGACAGGTTTGACGATGTGTCATTCATAGTGAATGGTGGCCAGATGTTCTAAGAAGGTAAACGTAGCCTCAAGCCAGCACAACCGGGAAATGACAAAAATTGGGTAGGCAACATGGCTAGTTGGGTCGCACCCAAGCAGGGTATATTGTCACCGATCTAGAGAAAATTCATATTTTCGCTTCTATATCACCTGGGAACGGTCATGTCGGTACCGACCATGGGTGACAATATATTCAATACACTCAAGCTAAATGAGTGGTCGGTCATGTGTGTTAGGGATTGCAGAATGGATCATTAAGGAAAAACAAACACTAGAGGGAGGGTGAATAGTGTTTGTGAGAATCTAAACAAAATCTAAAACTTATGTGTATAATAGAATGAATCAAAAACCACAAATACAATCACAAACACAGATGCAAAATAAACAGAAATAAAAATGCAGAAAAGGAAACAACACACCAGATTTTATACTGGTTTGGATTGCTCCTACATCCAATCCCGGACAATGCTGGATTGCGCAGAGTTTTATTACTATATCAGTAGTCAAGTACGACCTCCTTGATTTTTCACGACTATAAGGGATAGCACCGATTCCTGCTTCCTTGGTTTCACGGCTACAAGGAAAACACCGATTCCTACTTCCTTGATTTGTCAGCTACAAGGAAAACATCAATTCCTACTTTACTTAACCCAAGCAATAACAAACAGCCTTATAACTCTTCAATAGCACTTGATTCAGAGAGAGATGAGAAGAGAGTGTAGAGAGAAGAAGTTTGATCAAAAAGGAATTGAATTCGGCAGAGTATAAGTGCATAAATCATAAAAATTATTAAGAATAATTATATAATGAAAGAGTGAAAGTGAGAAGAAGAGATGATTAAAAATTCGAATTCAAGCCCTTTTTATAGTGTGTGAAAGGTTGCAACATTTCTGAAATGTTTCAAATGGTGAAAAGACACTTCCTTTCAAATTTAAATTTCTAACAGTTATATGTCGACATACCCTTTTTATATCTCGACATACTTATCATTTTTATGATTTTTAAAGTATTTAAATCAATATTTAAATTCTGGAAATTCCTGAAACAAATCTAGTTGCTAAAACATTATTTTTCAACTATAAAAACATAAGAAAATATCAATTAAACATATGATTAAAAACTTAATATATATGTGAAATAAAAATTATATATAATATAATTATAAACATATATAATATAATTATAAACATATATATAGGAATTTATAAAGAAATATTTATAAATTATATATAAACAAAAGGTTATATGAAAACTTAGAGTTTAAATAATCAAATATTTACTTAGTAAAACATATTTAATAAAACTATAAAAATAAGAATACTTATAAATTAGGAAATATATTTGAAATCATAAGTTTGACATTCTTGGATGATTGAAAATTATTTTAAGAGAAGTTTGAAATCAATTTGAAAATATTTTTGAATTTGAAAACAAATAATTTAAAAAACAGAATTTGAACCTGGAGTGCTATTTATAAAGTCTTACATAATCTAGACTCTATAACTATATTAGTCTTAAACTCTTGAAATCTTGAAGACTCATAAGTCTTGAAATTTCTCTGAACTCTGAATCTCTAATATCTTTAAACTGTACAATCTTCAGTAGTATTTCCTATATATAAATCCTGCATATGTGTATATATATATATTCTATACAAAAGTGTTAGTATATATTTTATAATCAATTAATATTGAAATAAGGTTGTTGTCATCAAAACTCCATCCTCCAACAATGTGTGGCTGGGTTGCAAGATATTCTTGTTGAACCCCACTGTATCCCCTCTAGAGTACACTGATCGGAAGGTGGTCCCATACCTTGTCATAGTTGGAATCCAGTCTCCAATAAGCGCCCAGTGGTTTTTGATTTTATAATGAATATATAGAGCGTGAGATACAAGCATTCTGCTACTTGATTATTTATTTGTGATTTGATAGACATTATTATAATATCACTGGATTTCGATATATCAAAAATGTTTTAGGTTATAATAAGGTAAAAATCGTCCATGTTTATGCGTGGGCTAGTCTTACTATTATCCTTTTCTTTCAAAAAGGTTTTCTAAAGTTAAGAAAGTTGTTTGCCATGTGATTTTACTACTGATAATATTCCAGACTGATCCAGGTGAATTTTGCCTTGCTTAAAATGTGCTTGGGTCAGACCGTGCATATTTCCGAGTCAGGTCTTGCTTGGAGTTCTAGAGGAGTTGAAGTCAAGACGTATTCCATATATTTACTAGTACTAGTTTATTCCACTATGTGTGTTGATTGATGTGACTGTATATACTGATGTTGTAACCATATATATATATATATTGTTTCACTTTGTATAAAGAGTTTCGATATATTATATTTTGTCCATTCCGCTATGAGACTCTGATCTTCTTATTCTTTTATTCTAATATTTCTTTCTTACTTCTCTCATCCTCAAATTTCTTTCTATTAACAATCTTCTTTTCTGTGCAATTGAGTTGACATGGGTTTTTGGATGTCAGCTTAAACTGTACAGAAAACTGGGTTGTTACACTACCCCGACATCTAGAGAACTCGGCATTGACCCCACCAAAGGGATCAGTATCGATCCCATGAAAAAGGGAAAATTCCTGGTGATGCTAACTTGGTGTTTGACCCTGCTGTGAACCCAAATGTAGGAGTTGGACCTAGACCTGAAGTGTGCTCTGGCTTGAACTTTGGATTTGATGCTCAAACAACAGGACTATGGATTTTGGATTTGGAAATTGACATTAATTTCTCAATGACAACAATCATATCATAAACATGATAAGGAGAATCTAGAAAGATGGACTATCTCACCTTGACTTGGATTGGAATCGAAGTTCATTCACTCATAACATTCGAAACTCTTGGTGAACCAGATTTGAAGATGCCAATCTTGGAAGCTTACGATGGTAGCAAGGATCCTACTACTCATTTCATGTGATATATTTTCACAAGGAAGTACTAAGTACATCTGAGGATGTCATGGCCAAGTGTTTCCCTCTGTTTTTATCGTACAAATTTGTTGTGTGGTTCAGGCAACTGGAATCATACTCAACTGGAAGATGGAGCAATATGGTGGAAACATTTATTGAACAATTTGGGATCCACATCGCTAGTCCCAAAAATGTAATGACTCTAACAACATCAGGTATAGGACTGAAGAAACTCTATGCAAATTCCTAGAAAGATTCAATGTTGTGGTGGCTTCGGTGGATCGACTAGATCCATCTATGGTTCTAATGGCTGCAATATCCAACATCTTGGATGTTTACACCAAAAGTAGTCCAAACGCCAAAGGATAATGGAGAGATAAAATGAAGAAATATAAATGAAAAACGAAAAGAAATCACACATAAGCAATTTATAGTGGTTCGACTATGAGTTGCCTAAGTCCACTTTATAACTTTTCTTTATACATTGATTAAATGATGATTACAAGGCTAGGAGATTAGGAAATCTCAAGTACACAGTAATTATAGACAGTAAAAAAGTATAGAAGCCAAAAGTCCTTTTCTATAGCTTTAGGGGCCTATTTATAGGATATGTTCAGGTTTGAGTCGGTAGGGACATGGGGCAGTCAATCCAGAGATGAAGGAGATCGTGGGCTTGGTCACGATGCAGAAAAGCCGGTCTTCAGAAGATATTATTCAGCTCATCCTATGCATGGGTTGGCGTAGTTGAGCTGGAATCATGTCAAACGAAATCTTCCTCCAATGCCTTCATTGATTTGGATGATGGCTGACCCGAATCTTACACTCTAATCAGCTTAGATGAGTTAGGATATATTGAGATAGAATTAAAACTAAGTCAAGCTTGTTTTGTTCGACCCATCTCGTGGCATATGAATTTCTTGAGCGCTTTGGTCATGAATTTTGATGGCCTTAACGAAAGGCAGGTTAAAACTTTTTCCCTCAAAGTAAGTCGCGTTGTAGACGTGATGTGCTTTGAATCGACTGAGCTGCACTTCCTAGGGATGTCATTTGCCTTGAAAGAAATCGTGTATTTTTGAATTGTTGTGACACTTGGAATCTTCTTTTCTATGTAAATATCTAGCCATGCTTTATTTTATGCCGAATGGTACTCAACAAGCCAAAATCGTCGACTGGAGTCACAGAGAGACACAGGCAATCATTCAAACCCCATTTAGTCAAGAGGTTGAATTCATTTGTCACATGGTCAAGTTATGTCAAGTCGTTGGCTCCCACATAATATTACACACACAGTTCATTACCAAACGACATTGTCTTTTAACGCAATTCGATCGTTTAACGAAGCTAAGTTAAGGATCATACGTGAGTCAGCATGTGTAGTCATCGACCAGGTCATAAATTGATCAGAGATATGTCTTAAATATTCCCCCTATACTTCCCCATTTTTTTTAACATATAGGTCTGACTCGATGGTCAAGCCAGATTTCGAGTTGACGTAGTCGATCCGGACAATGTCAACATGTCATGTCAAGAGAAGGCGGAATGTCTCTGGCTTCTCCTATATATTATCGGGTCGACCTCACTATTTTACCTTTTACATTTACTGATACCGAATCAGAATTGTGAATTCTTCAGAAATCCTATCATCATAGTTGATCTCGATTCCAAAACCATTTAAATCAAATTTGAATTGCCTTAGGTGGGTTTCGATATGTTTACTTCACATTTCCACACTTGATACGATTTAGATCATCTTATGTTTAGTTTACATCTAGATTTCGAGACCCTAAACCTAGTTTAACCCCAAGTTGATCCTTCTGATAAAATCCATCATTTTACGTATAAGAATGATAGCAGCTCTGAAATCTTGGCGGTGTTGCAAGGCGAAGTAGAGCGAGGCGAGTTAGTAGAGAAGATTGAGAGTTGGAGAAATGGAGTTTATATTTTTTTCGAATCGGCCTGACTTTTTAGGGAAGGCAATGAAAATTTTGAGAAGCATGGGGGACCTATGATAATAGTGGAGAAAAGGAGGATTGATAAGTTAGAGAATTGTCGAAGTGTCTGGATCGACATGGCTCTTAGCCGGTCCAGATGTGTGTCGAGCTGAAGATGGTCGAGCCAAGGACACAAAACCAGAGATGGCCGAGCCGGAGTTAATCTAACTAGAAAAGTCAATCCGGTTTGATCAATACGAACTTGATTGAATCGGAAAGGTCAACTCGGACTTAACTAAACCATGTTTGAGTATTCGACTTTGACAACTCTATTGAAATTGACAATTGCATGAATATATTAATAATAACGAATCATTTTTGAATAGGCATATAGGCAATTAGGATAGCCTATCAGGACCTTCAAACTTCGCATATGAACTTGACTTGGCGTTTCATATGACTTTGAATAGTCCAAAAAACATACTTATAACGTTTTATTTACGTTATTGTATTCACACAAATTTCACTACCCGCACTGCACAAGTACACACACATGGGGGGTTTGGTTAATCTCTCTAAACAACAATATATCTTGAATAGCACAGATATAATGTTTGGATGATATCCCATGTGAGCCTCCGAAGTTGGAAAGGGAAAATTACTTCCGAGAGATCATTAGGTAAAGTCCAACTTTGAGACAGATTCGGGCGAGGATTCTTAGTTCGTAGTTCAAACACACGACGAAGGACCAACCACCTCATCATCTAGCAAAGAATCGATGTCGGGGAAAAAGAGTCTGATGGTGAAGGAGATCCTAGCACTATTCCTAGAGCCATTTTTCTGAATGAGCTAGCCGACTCTTATCCCATAACAATGGACAAACCAAATCTGAGAAGATTATGTGCAAAACATAGAATTTCCTTCGATCGGATCTGAGTGTCGACACAGAGCAAGACTAGTCACAAACCTGCAGAGCGCTATATGACTATTAGTCAACAGATGTGCACGGTGGGGTGCATCCCTCCTTTCAGTCCATTCATCGTCGATTTCCTTCATCGCACGAGATTGGCTCACATGCAACTACACCCCACAACATACGCATACCTCCTCAAATTGTATAAACTCTATGGGGAACATCTTCATCAATATCCCACTTTCGATGACATCGTCTTCTTTTACAACTTTAAGCACCGAAGGGATAGCATGTGTAACGACCCGCATTCTACGCATCGCAGGATCGTGGAATATTTATTTCTTTCACATACGAAGTCGTATGGTCATGTAACTTTGGGAGACGACTATTGGGGTCATTTCCCATGTTCATGATTTTTGCCGATTTTTAAATGACCGTTTTGCCCCTAGCTGATACTGTTTTGGCCATAACTTTTGACTAGAAAGGAATTTTGACCTGAAACCACTTCCATTAGATTCTTTTGATGGTTTACAAAAAGTGGTCACATTAGCCAAACGGACACACCGTTTGGGAGATATGGCTGAAACAAGTTTCAGATGGTTAAAAACAGCTTAATTGGGCTTAACCAGGTGATTAACAGCTAGGCCCAATGGGGATTTCGGGATTAGAGGTATTTGGAGGCTGCGAGGGTTAGGATTTCGGTTTTTCACTCATTTTCCAACCGCCACAAACTCACTCTTCAATCTAACAATGGCCTCCATCATCTAAAAACACCCATAATCACTTCTTAGTTAAGTTTTGGCTTAAACTACATCAAATTAAGGAGAGAAAGCATCAAAGCAAGGTTAGAGATGCTGTGTTACATTGGGAACAGCGCCAAACAGAGATTCATTTCAGTTTTGAGGTTTTATTTGTGGCTAAGGTGAGTGATTTGCATAGTTTTGCATTAATTACAGTTAATTAAGGGTAATTAGTGAAGATTAGAGAATTTATACACTAATAAATTCTGGAAAAATATCTATAAATTCGAAAATAATATTTTATGCCTCCGGTAGAAATTTGGTTTGATTTGGTTAAATTTTGTTAACCCTATGATTAGTTTTGCTTAAACATGCTTAAAGGAAAATATGGGATTTTGGGTATGTTTGATCCATTTTACATGCTATAGTTTTTGTTTTGATGTTTGTGGTTGATGTTACATGTTGCTATGACTGTATGACATGATTTGTGATTGTCTAGAAGTGTTAGATTGGTCGAAAACGCCGTCGAATGGCGTAAACAGTCGCTGGAATGAGTTGCAGGAATTTGGCCGATCCGAATCGGATCGGAGGGAGGAGCCCGAACCGAACCGACCAAGAGACCTCCCCACGAACCGATGTTCTGGAGTCAGGTAGCCTCACGAGCTGAGCTGAAGGAGTATATCCGAACCGAACCGACCTGGTGCTATGGAGCTAGAATCCCGAGCCGACCCGATGGAGAAGCTTGAGAGACCCGATCTGATTGCTTGGGAAGAAGGACCGAACCAGAGGAGTTTTTCCCATGAAGCCCGGCGGTGTTGACTCCGATCCGAACCGCTGGAGGAAGATCATCCCGATCCGACCCGAAGCAGAGAGGAAGATTGAGTTGGAGATTCCGAACCGATCTGATTGCTTAGGGAGGAGTATTCCGATCCGAACCGAGGAGCTGATGACCATGACCTGAAGTAAAGTAAAGTGAAGAAATGAAGACCGGTCCGGAGAAGAAGGTGATGAATAGAACCCGAGATGCAAAGGAAGTCCAAATGGGGAGCTTTGACTCAGGATCCAGTTGGGAACCAACGAGTGAGCTCCGTGATTGGACTTTGCTGCAGGACGTGTGCAAAGGGGTTGTCGATGTCTGTAGCTTTGAATCACTATGTGTAGGGAGTACATGAATGGATTCAGGGCCATAGTGGCCTAGTACGACTAAAGGGGCTATAGACCAATGAAGTGGGGTCATTTGTAAAGATGTGGTCATGACTCCATGTGGTAAGCTTGGTAGTAGCAGTAGTTGTACAAGTCGAACTCCGTCACTACTTCGATGGGTCTAGTGATTGACAGTGGTGGACATCGTAAGCTTTACGCACTGAGAGAGAGACGTGAGGATGGTTGCTATGCTTGATTTGTTTGCCATCATTATGACATGCACACCCCCACCTCCGTATTCTTTACACCATTTGCTATGGCACCTTAGAGTATTGTACGGTATGTAGTGCTAACTCTTTGGTTGCAGGTCCAGGTTCAGGTATGGTTTAGTATACCTGTTATTGTTCTGTTTAGTTGCTTATCGCTCATACCAGACTTTTTGTCTGACCCACAGTTTTATGTCTCTTCTTATTACTCTGGGTGCTCTCACGAGTAGACTAGAGACAGGTTAGCTAGGTATGCACGAGTAGCTGATTCGGAGACGAGCAGGAGGCTTCCACGTATGATGCATATAGTATTCTCCCTGTGTTGTTGAAGTTCACTGCTTGGGCATTAGTATTGCATCTTCTACTTTAACTTTCTTTTGTTTTAGAGACAGTAATTTGGAAAGTTGTAATAAGCTGTATTTAGACTTCCACTACTCTGATGTTGATGTTGGTTTTATTTAGCAGCTTATGCACTGTCTCGCCTGTTTTATGTCAAGTACATTATTATTATATTTTGTTCCATGCGCTATGAGACATTCTACATGTTTTCGGTTAGTTCGTTCTCTTCTTTCGTTTCTCCTGACGACCGTTCTATGCTAGTCGGGCATGTGTACAGCGCACCTTTGGAGGAAATGCAGGCTGGGGCGGGGCGGGCCGTCACACTTGGTATCAGAGCTCTAGGTTGCGTAGTTAACCTAGGGAAGTTATAAGGGAGATATAGTATACGTATATGAAAGCGCGTATTTGTGATTATTTTGGTTTAAAAAAAAGCTATATATATATACTATTAGTATAGCTAAGGATGAAGTCGCACTGCACTAGCACCACTACGGAGATGGTTAATCGTTTTCTCTTTACAGATTGAACGATGAGCCGATACGCAAGAGGTGCCGGTAGGGGAGCCAATAATGGGAATGTTGCTGACATGAGGACAATGTTTACTGACCTCATGAGAGAGATGCTTAGGGATATGCAGAGGGCAGCTCCCAATGGTGATAATGGTGGTGGTCCGATAGTGCAGGCGCCTAGGGCCGATTTCGCCAAGCTGAATAAGAATTATACTAGTCTTGGTGGGAAGCCGTTCCACGGAACGGAGTCGGCCACGGATGTTCAGGATTGGTTGGATGGCTGTGAGCGTATCTTCGAAGATTTGGGTATCGAGGATGCGATGAAGAGAAGGCTAGCATCCTATCAGCTGCAAGGACGGGCAATGAATTGGTGGAATGCTATAAAGGCAGCTACTCCCGAGGATCAGATTACCTGGGAGCAGTTTAAGGTTCGCTTTAGCGAGAAGTTCATTCCAGCTGCTCAGAAGTCAGTGTTGTTTAAGAAATTCTTGGAGCTCAAGCAGAATGGCAGAGCTGTCTCGGAGTATATTGCTGAATTCGACACTTTGTTGAAGTATGGGTTATCTCTTATTGATACCGCCGAGAAGAAGAACGAGAAATTCATAACTGGTTTGGATCAGTACTTGGGGGAAAGGCTTATTAACCACATCGATGAGACGTTTGAATCGATTATGGGGAAAGCATTAAGGTCAGAGAGTCTTTACCCTAAGTCGAAGACTGAGGTTGCATTTGCAGAGGAGCCAAAGCCGCAAGCAAGCGGTGGAGGCAAGACTAGTTCTCATAATAAAAGAAAGCAGAATCAGAACAAGGATGGCCAGAAGAAAAGAATAAGAAAGATGTTGAGTGCTTTAGCTGTGGTAAGAAGGGCCATTATGCTAGTAATTGTCGGGCCAAGCCAGCGGATAGGAAGTGCTTCAACTGTGGCCAAGTGGGACATCACAAGGACAAGTGTCCGCAACCCCCTAAAGAAAAGCAGATGGTGAAAGCATATGCTCTTAATGCTATTTCTTCTTCGTCGAATGCCCCAACTGCGGCGGAGAAGGGAAAGAATGTCGTTATCCAAGGTATGCTTTCTGTTTATGATGTTCTTGTTAGAGTTTTGTTTGATACCGGAGCTTCCAGTTCTTTCATATCTAATGACCTGGTAGATAGGTTGGGATTGGAGCCCGAGATTGTCGATAGACCTTTAGTAGTGACGAACCCGATTGGTGGTTCGACTAGCCTTCTCGAGTGTTGGATGCATGTTTGTTTGTGATTGCTTTATTTTGGGCTTTACCGGGTTTGGCATTATTTTGGGAGTAGATTGGCTCCAAAGATACGGGGTGGTGGTAGACTGTGAGGGCTTTTTGGTGACAGCCAAAGCGGATGATGGGCAGAGGGTAGTGTTTGGTGGTCTACCTAGTGATGAGGTAATGGCTAGTTTTCTAAATTCCCTCGACATCCCGCAAGGTGAGCTGTCAGGTTTGCCCGTGGTTGGCCAGTATCCGGACGTCTTCGAAGAAGTGACCGGTCTTCCACCACACCGAGAGATTGAGTTCCATATTGATTTGATGAAAGATGCCAGACCTATAGTGATGCCACTTCGTCGTATGGCACCAAGGGAGCAACGAGAGCTCAAGGTGCAAGTCAGCGATCTTTTGAAGAAGGGATTTATCAGAAGGAGTGTTTCTGAATGGGGAGCACCAGTTGTTTTTGCTACCAAGGCGGATGGTTCCCTTCGGTTGTGTGTAGACTACCGCGAGTTGAATAAAGTGACGAGGAAGAATAAGTATCCTCTACCGCGGATAAGTGATTTGTTTGATCAGTTGAGTGGCGCGAGAGTATTTTCTCAGTTGGATCTCGCGACAGGTTTTTATCAGCTTAGAGTGGAAGCTGAGAGTATAGCTAAAACGGCATTTCGGACGCCGTCTGGATTTTATGAGTGGTTGGTCATGCCATTCGGGCTGACCAATGCCCCAGCATATTTTGTGGATCTTATGAATAGGGTATTCAGAGATCAGTTGAATAAGTTTGTCCTTGTGTTCATGGATGATATTTTGGTCTACTCGAGGACAGAGGAAGAGCACAAGGAACATTTGAGGATAGTAATGGAGGTGTTGAGAAAACACCAATTAAAAGCAAAGTTTTCTAAGTGTCACGTCTGGAGGAGGGAAGTGAGATTCTTGGGCTATGTTGTTTCAGAAAATGGTATTGTCGTGGATCATGCGAAGGCGGCTACGGTACAAGATTGGTCTAAGCCCAAGAATGCAACGGACATAAGAAGTTTCTTGGGATTAGCTGGATATTATCGTAAGTTTATCCAAAATTTCTCCAAGATAGCAGCACCGTTGACTCAGTTGACCAAGAAGAATCAAGCTTTTGTCTGGGACGAAAAGTGCGAGAATGCATTCAAGAGTCTAAAGGAAAAGTTGACGCGCGCACCAGTGTTAGTCATTCCTAAGGGAAACGAGGAGATGACGGTATACACGGATGCCTATGGTACCGGACTAGGTGCTGTATTGATGCAAGGCGGTAGGGTTGTAGCTTATGCAAGTCGGCAATTGAAACCGCACGATAGAAGATACCCTACCCATGATTTGGAATTGGCAGCGATCGTGTTCACATTGAAGATGTGGAGACACTATCTCTTGGGAGAAAGATTCGAGTTGTTTACAGTTCATAAGTCGTTGAAGTATCTTTTCTCTCAGAAGGATCTAAATCTCCGACAGCAAAGATGGTTAGAATTCTTGGCTTCCTATGATTTCGACATCGCATATACACCAGGAAAGGGCAATGCGGTGGCTGATGCATTAAGTAGGAGACATGCCAGTTTAGGGGCTATGTTTCTAGAATGGAAGCAACTGGAGTACATCCCGAGGTATGATTTCAGACCAAAGTGCGAATTGGATCCAGAAATGTTAGCAAGTTTGACGATTAGACCCACTTTGATTGAGCGGATTGGTTCCAGTCAGAGGAACGATCCTAACCTATTAGAAATCATCTCAAAGTTAGAGATGGGAATCGACGGAGAGATGAACAAGTACGGGCTTGATTGAGACGGATGACTTAGAAAGAATGGAAGACTTGTTGTACCCAATGTCAATGGATTGAGAGATGAAGTGCTTGGAGAATATCATCACTCAAAACTGACTGTACATCCCGGTGGTAACAAGATGTACCGAGACATGAAGCAGACCTACTACTGGGAAGGGATGAAAAGAGACATTGGGAAGTTTATATCCAAATGCATGAATTGCCAGCTAGTTAAGGCTGAGCAAAAGAAGCCTAGTGGTTTATTGCAACCATTAGAAATTCCAGAATGGAAATGGGAACAAGTCTCAATGGATTTCATTGATGGGTTACCAAGAACTAGGTCAGGCCATGATAGCATTTGGGTGATTGTGGACCGATTGACCAAGCGTGCAAGATTTAAACCCGTCAAGTCAGACAGGACGACAGCTAAGTTAGCGGAACTGTATATAAAGTGGGTAGTAAGATTTCATGGAATACCCAAAGGCATTGTGAGTGACCGAGATTCGTTGTCCACTAGTGGATTTTGGAAGAGCTTACAAGAGGCGTTAGGAATGGAATTACATCTCAGTACCGCATATCATCCTCAAACCGATGGTCAGACAGAGAGGGTGAATCGTGTATTAGAGGATCTCTTAAGAGCTTGTGTACTGGATTTTGGTGGATCATGGGATGACCATTTGCATCTAGTAGAGTTTGCATATAACAATAGCTATCAATCCAGTATCGGTATGGCTCCATTTGAAGCTTTGTACGGAAGACCGTGCAACTTACCGTCATGTTGGTTAGAAACCGGTGAGAAGTATGTGCTTGGACCAGAAATAATAAGAGAAACCTCAGACAAGATTAAGACCGTCCGACAATGAATGAAGGCTGCCCAACATAGGTAGAAGAGTTATGCTGATAAGAGGAGAAGAGAATTAAAATTCTCCATTGGCGACTTGGTGTTTGTCAAGATTTCTCCGTTGAAGAGCGTGATACGATTTGGCAGGAGAGGCAAATTAGCACCAAGATTTGTTGGTCCATTCCCCGTTCTTGAACAAGTTGGGAATTTGGCGTATAGAGTTGACTTACCAGAGAAGATGGCAGGAGTTCACAACATATTTCATGTTTCCCAGCTAAGGAAGTTCGTCCACGACCCAGATGTGACTATTTCACCTGATCAGTTGGATGATGATGTCGAAGTTGAACCCGAGGCGGTTGGGAACCGCAGGCCTATGCGTATTGTTGGGATCGATACGAAGCAACTTCGAAGGAAGGCGGTGAAATTAGTCAAAGTTCAGTGGGGCGAGAACGAGAATGACTGTACTTGGGAGACAGAGGAGAGCATTAGGAAGACGTATCCAGAACTCTTTGCCTGGTAAGGTTTTCTTTACGATTTAGTCTTTCCGCATGCTGGGATAGGTTTGTTTGTTTATTTTGCATGTTTGATTGTTGTATATGGCTGATAGGCATGCAGGACCCTTTGTGTGTTTTGGTTAAGGAATTTCGGGGGCGAAATTTCTTAAGGGGGGGAGAATGTAACGACCCGCATTCTACGCATAGCAGGATCGTGGAATATTTATTTCTTTCACATACGAAGTCGTATGGTCATGTAACTTTGTGAGACGACTATTGGGGTCATTTCCCATGTTCATGATTTTTGCCAATTTTTAAATGACCATTTTGCCCCTAGCTGATACTGTATTGGCCATAACTTTTGATTGGAAAGGAATTTTGACCTAAAACCACTTCCATTAGATTCGTTTGATGGTTTACAATTTCGTAGAGTGGTCACATTAGCCAAACGGACTCACCGTTTGGGAGATATGGCTGAAACAAGTTTCAGATGGTTAAAAATAGCTTAATTGGGCTTAACCGGGTGATTAACAGCTAGGTCCAATGGGGATTTCGGAATTAGAGGTATTTGGAGTCTGCTAGGGTTAGGATTTCGGTTTTTCACTCATTTTCCAACCGCCACAAACTCTCTCTTCAATCTAACAATGGCCTCCATCATCTAAAAACACTCATAATCACTTCTTAGTCAAGTTTTGGCTTAAACTACATCAAATTAAGGAGAGAAAACATCAAAGCAAGGTTAGAGCTGCTGTGTTACATTGGGAACAACGCCAAACAAAGATTCATTTCAGTTTTGAGGTTTTATTTGTGGCTAAGGTGAGTGATTTGCATAATTTTGCACTAATTACAGTTAATTAAGGGTAATTAGTGAAGATTAGCGAATTTATACACTAGTAAATTCTGGAAAAATATCTATAAATTCGAAAATAATATTTTATGCCTCCGTTAGAAATTTGGTTTGATTTGGTTAAATTTTGTTAACCCTATGATTAGTTTTGCTTAAACATGCTTAAGGGAAAATATGGGATTTTGGGGTATGTTTGATCCATTTTACATGCTATAGTTTTTGTTTTGATGTTTGTGGTTGATGTTGCATGTTGCTATGACTGTATGACATGATTTGTGATTGTCTAGAAGTGTTAGATTGGTCGAAAACGCCGTCGAATGGCGTAAACAGTCGCTGGAATGAGTTGCAGGAATTTGGCCGATCCGAATCGGATCGGAGGGAGGAGCCCGAACCGAACCGACCAAGAGACCTCCCCACGAACCGATGTTCTGGAGTCAGGTAGCCTCACGAGCTGAGCTGAAGGAGTATATCCGAACCGAACCGACCTGGTGCTATGGAGCTAGAATCCCGAGCCGACCCGATGGAGAAGCTTGAGAGACCCGATCTGATTGCTTGGGAAGAAGGACCGAACCAGAGGAGTTTTTCCCATGAAGCCCGGCGGTGTTGACTCCGATCCGAACCGCTGGAGGAAGATCATCCCGATCCGACCCGAAGCAGAGAGGAAGATTGAGTTGGAGATTCCGAACCGATCTGATTGCTTAGGGAGGAGTATTCCGATCCGAACCGAGGAGCTGATGACCATGACCTGAAGTAAAGTAAAGTGAAGAAATGAAGACCGGTCCGGAGAAGAAGGTGATGAATAGAACCCGAGATGCAAAGGAAGTCCAAATGGGGAGCTTTGACTCAGGATCCAGTTGGGAACCAACGAGTGAGCTCCGTGATTGGACTTTGCTGCGATACGTGTGCAAAGGGGTTGTCGATGTCTATAGCTTTGAATCACTATGTGTAGGGAGTACGTGAACGGATTCAGGGCCACAGTGGCCTAGTACAACTAAAGGGGCTATAGACCAATGAAGTGGGGTCATTTGTAAAGATGTGGTCATGACTCCATGTGCTAAGCTTGGTAGTAGCAGTAGTTGTACAAGTCGAACTCCGTCACTACTTCGATGGGTATAGTGATTGACTGTGGTGGGCATCGTTAGCTTTACGCACTGACTGAGAGACGTGAGGATGGTTGCTATGCTTGATTTGTTTGCCATCATTATGACATGCACACCCCCACCCCCGTATTCTTTACACCATTTGCTATGGCACCTTAGAGTATTGTACGGTATGTAGTGCTAACTCTTTGGTTGCAGGTCCAGGTTCAGCTATGGTTTAGTATACCTGTTATTGTTCTGTTTAGTTGCTTATCACTCATACTAGACTTTTTGTCTGACCCAGAGTTTTATGTCTTTTCTTATTACTCTGGGTGCTCTCACGAGCAGACTAGAGACAGGTTAGCTGGGTATGCACGAGTAGCTGATTCGGAGACGAGCAGGAGGCTTCCACGTATGATGCATATAGTATTCTCCCTGTGTTGTTGAAGATCACTGCTTGGGCATTAGTAGTGCATCTTCTACTTTAACTTTCTTTTGTTTTAGAGACAGTAATTTGGAAAGTTGTAATAAGCTGTATTTAGACTTCCGCTACTCTGATGTTGATGTTGGTTTTATTTAGCAGCTTATGCACTGTCTCGCCTGTTTTATGTCAAGTACATTATTATAATATTTTGTTCCATGCGCTGTGAGACATTCTATAGGTTTTCAGTTAGTTCATTCTCTTCTTTCATTTCTTCTGACGATCGTTCTGTGCTAGTCGGGCATGTGTACATCGCACATTTGGAGGAAATGCAGGCTGGTGCGGGGCGGGCCGTCACAGTATGTCCTATCTTTTCTATTTACACCTCGGGTAACCGAGTGATAATGGATATTCAACAAGTTTGGGGAATGTAAGAACCAACTGGTTCTATGTTCCTCACAAGAAGGCTGCGTAAGGAGGTGGATTGTAACAACCCGGAAAATCTGAGCAAATTTAAATTTTTTATTTTGGCAATTTCAATGAATTTTGAATATTTAAAATGAATTATTTTAAATAATAATGACGAGAAATTTATTTTGAATAGAATTAGAACGAATATATTTATATAGATCGATGTTAGAATATAATTATTTATTTTCAATTATAAAAGGAATTGAAAATGGCGAGGTAGTTCGAAAATTCGATTTCAATTTTCAAATGAATGTACAGGATTCAAAATAAACCGAATTTTGGCGAAACCAAAAATATTAGAATCTATTTGCGAATATCTTTCCAACGAATCCGAAAAATTGAAATTTCATAGCCGGAATAAAAAGTTATCCAGTTGAAAATTCAGAATAGTCGCTATGGAATTCTGGCCCTTAAAAATGGAAATTTTGCAAACAACCTCGGTTTTCGACAAAACCACTTTTGTTGGATCCGGGATGTCAATTTATTGCTAGATTCCAAAATTCATAATTTTTCGAATCAATATGTGAGCGTGGCGAAGTAAAACGTGTTTTAACAATTTCAGTCAATTTCGATCGACCAGAAAATGGCCATTTTTCAAACAGTCTCAGAATTTGTCGAAATTAATTTTGTTAGGACCTTATCATCAATACGAAGCTAGAAATATTTTTCGGGAATTTTTAGAGTCCGTATGTGGCCCCTGTATATTGAAATATGCGTTCAAATTCAATATATAGATTTATATTTTGATTTTGACGAAAACTAATCGAAATGATCGAATCAGCTTACGAGACATATCCCATTGCGTTTGGAATGGGGGTATTTAGCTAGGGGCGACAGTCGTTGGGTTCGATTTGGGGTTCAAATAAAAACTGACCTTTTTGAAATTAAATAATTAATTATAAATATATATATATTATAATCTCCTTTATCCCACTCAATCGACCCCCCTCTTCATTCTCTCTCCCCGACACCTTTAATAAAAAAGGGAAAACTGACGGATCTCGAAGCCACCCCCTCCAGCGGCGCCATCGTCGCACCAACTTCAGCGCCACCTCCCACGAAGACCGCGCCTCCCCCTCTCCTCGCCTCAACCTCGCGCGCAAGCCTCACAGCCCGAATCCCAACCCTTGAACACCCAAAACCACCTCCACAAACCCCTAGTAGCCACATTTGGTATCAGAGCTTTGGTTTACAGAGCTCGAGAACAAGACACATTTGAACCATACGAAAGAATTCATCAGAGATTGGATTAGTAATATCCAATGAGAATAACTCGTTAGAGATGGGATCAGTAGTATCCTAGAGCGAGTCGAAAGAGTGTTATTTTTAAAATAAAAACGAAAACGAATTTTGTTTTGAAAATTAAATTCAAGTATACGTATTTGAATATTTTATTTGTATTGAATTTGGACAATCGAGTATATAAAGATTTTGCATATACACGTCATGAACGTATATTCGAAGTTTTAATATACTGGATAGACATAGAATCACACTATAGTCGCCCGGACATGATTCTGATGATGGCGCGCCATCACCAGTATTTATTTTCGAGTTTCGAAAGTGGGATTTCTATATATTTCCATTAGACTGGTGTGAGAACCGAAGCTAGATAGGTTTATTGTTGTGATTTGGCATCAAAAACATGATTTTCTGTATATATATATATATATATATATATATATATATATCAAAATTATGAATTTGAAACGTTAATTCACTAATTGATTAATGGTTGTGTTGTATGATTATTGTTTTGATTAATTACAATTTTGAACCATTATGCCAAATTGAACCGAATATTGAACTGTATTGAAAAATGATTACAATTGCATGCATATACATGTATATCCATTGAACATGTCATAGCAAGGAGGCTAGAGCAGAGGAATAAAATTGTTTGCCTGACAAATAGGGACATGTTTATTGTATTCCTTGGGAATTTGATGATTTTATGAGCTGATTGGCTAGCCGCTTGGCTTTTTCTTTTGGATTGGTGAAGGCCACGGGAGGCTATTTGAAATATCCCGAAGCTCCCGGTGCAGGGGAGGTTATGGCGAAATTTTTCGAAAATTTAGGGTGTTAGCCAAATTTTTGAAAAATTTGAAAAGTTTTTAGAAACTGAAAATTTGAAGAACTTGAGCCATAATGAAAATAATGAAAGTTGAGTTGATTAGTAAAACAACTTTCAGCTTCGTTCCTTTTCGGGGACAAAAAGTTTTATGTGGGGGAGATTGTAACAACCCGAAAAATCTGAACCAATTTAAAATTTTTATTTTGGCAATTTTAATGAATTTTGAATATTTAAAATGAATTATTTTAAATAATAACGATGAGAAATTTATTTTGAATAGAATTAGAACGAATATATTTATATAGATCGACAATAGAATATAATTATTTAGTTTTAATTATAAAAGGAATTGAAAATGGCGCGGTAGTTCGAAAATTCGATTTCAAATTTCAAATGAATGTACATGATTCAAAATAAACCGGATTTTGGTGAAACCAAAAATATTAGAATCTATTTGAGAATATCTTTCCAACGAATCCGAAAAATTGAAATTTCATAGCGGGAATAAAAAGTTATGTCTAGTTGAAAATTCAGAATAGTCGCTATGGAATTCTAACCCTTAAAAATGGAAAATTTCCAAACGACCTCGGTTTTCGACGAAACCACTTTTGTTGGATCTGGGATGTCAAGTTATTGCTAGATTCCAGAACTCATAATTTTTCGAATCAATATGTGAGCGTGGCGATGCAAAACGTGTTTTAATAGTTTCTGTCAATTTCGATCGACCAGAAAATGGCCATTTTTCAAACGGTCTCAGAATTTGTCGAAATTAGTTTTGTTAGGACCATATCGTCAATACGAGGCTAGAAAATTTTTTCTGGGAATTTATAGAGTCCGTATGTAGCCTCGGTAAATTGAAATGTGTGTTCAAATTCAATATATAGATTTATATTTTGATTTTGATGAAAACTGATCGAAATGATCGCATCAGCTTACGAGACATATCCCATTGCGTTTGAATGGGGGTATTTAGCTAGGGGCGACAGTCATTGGGTTCGATTTTGGGTTCAAATAAAAAGTGACCTTTTTGGAATTAAATAATTAGTTATAAATATATATATTATAATCTCCTTTATTCTACTCAGTCGACCCCCCTCTTCATTCTCTCTCCCCGACACCTTTAATAAAAAAAGGGAAAACTGACGGATCTCGAAGCCACCCCCTCCAGCGTCCCCATCGTCGCACCAACTCCGGCGCCACCTCCCACGAAGACCGTGCCTCCACTCTCTCCTCGCGCGCCAGCCTCACAGCCCGAATCCCAACCCCCGAACACCCAAAACCACCTCTACAAACCCCTAGTCGCCACATGGATCCAATGTCGAAAGTGTCTAGTCCTGACTTACTTCTTCAAATTTCACCATAGAGTTTCTCGCATCTGTGATCCTTTGCAAGTGATAGTCCGACCAAGCCCACCAACGATGTATATCATGCTCGTCTGGCTATTTTGAGAGGCGCTACGGAGAATAGTCGAAGTGTTGAATTATGTATAGCCGATGAGCTTTTATTGATCGTTATTTTGGGATCATGAGTTGGCCAAGGTATATTGGTACTATATTATTAGTAGTTTGGGTTAATGTAGTGTAATGGGATATATTATGCTAACTTATTGTTGTGGGAAAAGAACAGGTTAGGGTATGATCCTCTAACCTTGAGGTGGATTTGCTATACTGGTTCATATATAGTTTGGATTTCCACTGAGCCACTTTTGAGGAGAGGTCCAACTATGATTTGGTAATTGTAGCATATTAACATATTGTTTTAATATATGATATTTTGAGATAGTAACCCTCACACCAAGCTTTATGTTTGACCCGTGTTTTGTCTTTGTCTGTTTATGTCATGACAATTCTTGGTACTCGATTGAATAGTTCGAGAGTCATGTACTTTTGGGGATATTCTATTAGGGTATGGATTTGGAGAATTTTATAGGCATAGCATCAATGTTTTAAGATATATGTGTTATTTTATTGTACATAACAAATATATATTATTTATATATGAGACTATTGTATTAGATATTTATTCGAAACTCATGCTTTCAAAGTTGGTTTATTAACTATTCGGTGCTAATATTTATTTGTCAGATAATTTAGGTATTATGGTCCATATATATTGTTATTTTATTCCTATTCATGTATGTTTTGCATTTTTATGTTCTCACTCCATTATGAGATATTGACGATGTCTTGGTTTAGTATTTTAACCTAATTTACCCTAACAATTGTTCTTTATAGTACGTGAAAGTAAGGCGATGTGGTTAGGCGTCGACTTCTAGGTATTGCGAAGGGTAGGCCGTTGTGAGTTTCATATATAAATAAATCTATCATGTGCATTAATATAACAAGTATATATAAAAACATCAATGACATGCCTCCAAATGCTCTAGTTTTGCACTTTGATAGCATATTGTTATTCTATTTTTTCGTATTTATTTTATATTACGTGTTGTCATTCTATTGTGAGATCATGTCAATGTCTGGGTTTAGTATTTTGTTCTAATTTTACTCCGACAATCTATCTTTTATGGTATTTGAAAGTAAGACAATGTTGTAAGATTCCAACTTTTAGGTATCATAAAGGGCGGGTTGTTACATGCAATATATTTGATCACAATATATATATATATATATATATATATGAGAGAGAGAAAAAATATGATAATAAACTATAGCTTTAAAGTTGTATGATAGAGATAACCAAATTTGTGTAATCTAAACTTCCCAATAAGCACTTGTTTTATGATTTTAATTACTTAATGTTATTCCTACCTTTTTCTTTTGCCTACAATTTATTCCATTTGTTTTCTCCTCTATCCAAGCTAACATCACAGTATAACATCTTTACCATCGCAAAGTTTTATTTCCATTGATAAAAGAACCAGAAACTTTGACCATGGTTAGTATATAATAGCATATTTATCGATTGTTAGAAGATATTAGACATTTTTCCATTTTTTGGTAGTTGTTGTAAAGCTCATGTCATAGAAAATATTTAAGAGATAGTTATTTTCCTGCATTATATTTGCCTCCTTTTCCATTCTTATAAGTATAAAGTGAAGATTGTATAATATTATATTGCACGAAGAATTTAGCTTGATTATTGTTATGCATAATATTTTGGATATAAAATAGCTCTATTTTAAAAGTATTGTAGCAATCAACATCCGTTACAGTTGAATTAAGCATTAAATTTACACAATCTTTTTATGCAATACATTGCATTACATCTTCTAACCACAATTGTCAGTGTCGATAGTATCTTCCACAAATTTGTATGACAAACAAGTATAAGAAATAAATTTTTTGTCAAACAAATATTTTATTTTCTTATATTTGTTATATAAATATTTGTTAGCTTTGAGTTTGATTCCAAGTTTCAATAATTAATCCTTTATTTATTTTTTCTTTTTTAAATATAGCACTATCAACCGGTTCTGCTTCATTTTGAAAAATAGTTTACTTTTGATGTCACCAAATAAAAAGTATACTATTTTGAAGTATAGCAAGTATTAGAGGAAAAATATTAGCTGGAAAAATATTTTCACTTACTATATATCATATAAATATTTATTAATTTTGAAATTGATTTCAAGTTTCAGCAGTTATTCCTTTTGCACTTATTTTTTAATATCGCATAATCAATTTTATTTCATTTCAAACAGAACAATCCACTATTTATGTCATTAAATCATAATCTTAATAATTTTAAGAATAGAAAATACCAAGGGTGAATATTGTTCGATAAATATTTTCCTTGCTTATAATTATGACGTAAATATTCAATATCTGTGAGTCTGATTTCAAGTATCAATAGTTATTCTATTTGTTTTTCTTTCTATCTCAAAATAGTATAAAATGTTTTAATATTTGTGCAATAGGCGTGTATTAGTTGGTTGTAGTTGATTAATTTGCCCATTAGTCTTAAGGCTTGGTCAAAAATATCTGCCATTGAATGGTAAAAATATTTATATTCTGACATGTTCCAAATATAGAAATAAAATAGTCCAATACATATGTCAATGGGTCAGTTTTAGTCCTAAGAAAAGTTATAAGGTTGTGATAATTTGGATAATTTGTAGATCTACGAATTAGGTTTTTCTTTTTTTGGTATATATTCTTCATGTTCTCTTTATTGCTTTTCATTGTCTTCTTCAGTAAAAAAAATGTAACTTTAAAGTTCTTCCTATATTGGCTGTCGTTATCTCCTATTTTTCTTGCTCAGTTGGTGATTCCTTTTAGTTTGAGCATTGATGGTGTAACTTCCATCATTTTTTGTAAATATTATTTAGAATATTTAATTGGATGAATTAATTAAAAATAATGTAATTGGAATGTTAATGTAATAACCCGGAAATGCGACCCAGTTTAAAATTTTAATTTTGGCAATTTTAACGAATTTTGAATTTTTAGAATGAATTATTTTAAATAAAAACAACGAGAAAATTATTTTGAACAGATTAGAAAGTATATATTTATATAGATCGTCATTTGAATATAAATATTTATTTATAATTATATAACGAGCCTGAAATGGCGCGGTAGTTCGATAATTCGATTTCAAATTTCAATTGAATGTACCGGGTGTAAAATAAACCGAATTTTAGTGAAACCAAAAATATTTGAATCTAACTGAAAATATCTTTCCAACGAATTCGAAAAATTGGAATTTCATAGCGGGAATCAAAAGATATGTCCAGTTGAAATTTCAGAATAGTCGCTATGGGATTTCGGCCCTTGAAAATAGCAATTTTGGAAACGACCTCGGAATTTGACGAAACCACTTTTGTTGGATCCGTGATGTCAAGTTATTGCTAGATTACAAATTTCATAATTTTTCGAATCAATATGTGAGCGTGGCAAAGGAAAACGCGTTTGACCAGTTTCAGTTGATTTTAATCGACTGGAAAATGGCCATTTTTCAAACGGTCTCAGAATTTGATGAAACTAGTTTTGTTAGGACCGTATCGTCAATATGAAGCTAGAAAATATTTTTCTGGAATTTTTCGAGTTAGTATGTGACCCCGGTAAATTGAAATGCGCGTTCAAATTCAATATATAGAGGTATATGTTGATTTTGACGAAAACTGATCAAAACGATTGATTCAGCTTATGATACATATCCCATTGTGTTCGGAATAGGGGTAATTAGCTAGAGACGACAGGCGGTGGGTCTCGTTTCGAGTTCGAAATTAAAAGTTGTTTTTTGAAATAATTGAATAATAAATAATATAATTAAATTTTATAAAATCCTTTATTACACCTTCCCTTCCTCGTTGACCTAACAGTTTGAAAAAAAAAAACCGACACAGACCAAATCGCACCCCCCTCAACTGCGCCGCCGTCCGCCACAGCCGCCCCCCCTCCGATCTTCCTCCCTCCTCCTCCACGCCACCTTCTCCTTCCACCAATCGATGGCCCCTAACCCTAGGAACTCCCGCCTGTAAGACATCGTTCCCCCTTCGACGCCGCCACCTGATGGGCCCACCGTCGACCACCACAACACCCCCACCACCTCCTCGACAACCAACGCCCCTTCCCCCGCCACCTACAGCCTCCAACGCTGCCAATTTCGCCGGTGAGCCTCTTCTTTCTTTTTTTATATTTATTTAATCGCTTTTATTCATTTAGGTAAATTAAAATATGACTTTTAAACCATATCATTGTATAAAAATATTAATAGCATTGTTTTAAGTTTATATAATGACATAGTAATAAAAAGAAGTGATTTTTAATTATGAAAGTTATAATTTTTGATAGTAAAAAGTTTTGATTTTTATAAATAGAAAAGGCATGATTTTTATAAATAGTTTAAAATTAAAAAAAAGCTTTGATTTTTGCTAATGCGAAGAAAAAGCTTTGATTTTTGCTAATGCGAAGAAAAAGCTTTGATTTTTGCTAATGCGAAGTAAAAGCTTTGATTTTTGCTAATGCGAAGTAAAGGATTTGATTTTTGCTAATGCGAAGTAAAGGATATGATTTTTACATAGAAGTTTATAATATGAAAATTTGATTTTTATATATAAGATGTAGAAAAAAATGTGATTTTTATCATCTAGAAAAAGGAATAAAAATATGATTTTTATATTATAGTGAGAATAAAAATATGATTTTTATATTATAGTGAGAATAAAAATATGATTTTTATATTATGTAGATAGTAAAAATATTATCTTTATATAAGTCGCGAAATAAAAATCTGATCTTTCTTATATGTAAGCAGAAATAAAAATATGATTTTATTTATTGAAATGAAGCAATAAAAATATAATTTTTATTTGAACAGCGTGAAAAGAACTGCATTGGAATTTCAAACCAGTCCAGACGGTTCAGCAGTTCAAAAGCAAAGCACGGCGGAGTGGAACCCTCGGTGAGAACTTCTCACTTTTTAATTTATTTCTAGTAAAATATATACTAGGATGCAGACGGTGTTTAATAGCACCCGACACCCATCGTCCACAGACCATGGGTGGCTTGTATGCTTGTTTGTTTGATTTTGATGTGTAGTTGGTTTTGTGATGTGACGTGAAATAAAATAAATATTATATAGTTAGAAATATTTTATAGTTAAAAATAGAATTTTTAATGTGTATATGAAATAAATATTTATAAACAAATCGGAGATTTGTTTATATACGCTGATTTGATTGATATTGATTGGGACGATAAATTTTACACATCGCCTAACTGCACAAATAAAATCTGTGTTTGATTGTTTGAAACCCCACATGGGTATTGGATGATATTTGGCGTACACTAATCCCAGTTATTTAGCTGTATGTCAATCGATTGATCGACAGATTGTGTAAGCGCTAACTATTTATATTTAATGCTTATGCGGTTGTGTGGTGCACTCTGGATGATGGTTGATTATTTATGGTTGTTATTTTATACATGTGTTGTAGAAAATCCATATAATTAACATTATATGGTAATTGATTGGGCCTCATTCCAATTTTGAAATAGAAGTATTTGAAATAGGAATTTTTGAAATAGAAATATTTGAAATAGAAATATTTGAAATAGAAATATTTGAAAATAGAAATATATAAAGCCGTGTTGATTTGATTTGCGCCATTTTGACGTGAACGATATTTATATCGATTTTATTCAAATTGAAATGAATATTGAAGTGAATTGAAATTCGAATAGAATTAGAATTCGAATTAAATTGAAATAGAAATGAAATCGTTTTGAATTGAATTTAAACGAATTGAAATTGAATTGAAATCGATTCAAACTGAAATCGATTCAAACTGAAATCGATTCAAATTGAAATCGATTTGAAATGAAATTAAAACAAATTTATATTGAAAAATTCAATCTAGATTTGAATTTGAAAAGGAAGTTGAAATCGTTTTGAAAACGAATTTAAAACGATTTATATAATACGTTTTAAAAGGAAATCAATGAAATATATAATATATATATATATATATTATATATATAATGGCCTGAATAGAACGCGTCGCGCCGTGGCAGTTTGCAAATTTCGACCATTGACTTCGAATGGACATTGCGGGAGATCTGACCGTCGGATTCTCCTAAAACTGGAACCGTTGGGTTCGTATCTATAAGAGCTTTCTAACGAATATTAGAAATTAGAAATCTAATGGTTGGATTTGGAATTACGTCCAAATCAAATTTGGAAAAGTTCGTTGTAAGTGCAGTTCGATGGCCGTTGATGGAAATCGACTGTACGGCCCTTGATAAAATTATTAAAAATATTAATAATTTGTGTAAAATCATAAGAAATGATTTGTGAAGAATTGGGATAAAAAAATCCATATTTGAAAAGATAAAAATAGATTTTTATCGAAATGAACTATTTTCGAACTAGAATTATAATTCTATTTATTTTTAAATAAATAAATTGGATTTGAAATGGTTTTGAAAATAACCAGAAATTCCAGGAATTGAATTGGAATGGATTTGAATCGAAATCATCTTCGGAATAGTTCGATGTTGGATTTCGTGATTATACAGATATTGTTATGGAAATTTGAAAGATATATATATATATATATCGTTATTTCCAATACGATATTTGTTGGTCATAGAATTTGATATTGAATATAAGCCGATATATTTTCTATTCTGAGCCTTGTATTTAATATCAAATGTGATTTGGGTTTGTCGTGAATGGTGTCTTCATTAACACTGTTCTTAAGCCCAGTTGAGAAAAAGATTATATCTTTTTATTTAGATTTAATGAAGTGTACCAATTTAATAACATTTAATTAGAATTGAATTGGTATTGATTTTTGGGTTTATTGTGAACAGTGTTTTAAATAAAACTTGTTCTTTAACCCGACAATTAAAGGAACGTGATTTTGGGTTTATCGTGAACCGTGTTTTAAATGACATTGATTCTTTATCCCAGTTAAAGATTAAAACTAAGTGGAGTTTTAATGAATCTTTAATTAGTTTGAAAAGATCGAGAAGGGAGTATCACCAGTTTTGCTCCAGGTGATAGTTAAATCTTTAATTAGATTTGAACGTGAAAGGGTAATTGAATTTACCGATAACACCGTGGTGTTAGATATGAAGTATTACCATTTTTACTTCATGGGATAAATAGGTTGGGATTGGGAAATAAAATAAATGATTACTTTGGTGTGGTTCGCTAATCCCGACTAGTTTGAATTGATACTCAAAGGTGATTAGAGAATAAATTTAAAGAATTTATCTTTGATAAAATTAATGGGAACCTTTCCCAAAGCATAAGAATATTTGAACAAAAGAATATTCTGAATTGGAATGAGGCATATGTTGTGTTTGTGTAACACTTGTTTATTATATACGCGAGTTGTTCAGAAAGACCGGGTTTATCCCATTCTGAATAACTGATTCGACGTGGTGTCGAAGATGAAGACGGTGGTTGAAGACCGGAGGTCTTCACGTCTTTTGGATAATTACTGATGATCTTGATTGGGCCGTACACCCAAGAGGAGAGAATCAGTTAGTGATCATCCAGACGTACTTGGAGATCGATGGATATGCGGGGTACTAGGTGCCTCCAGTTTCGTTCAGACCCAGAACGAACTTGTAAATGGACTGTGTGTCTGACATTGGATTTTTGTCTGTATGATTGATTTCTATTAAATATATATCTGTTTGGCGGCGGAGAATTTATTCTCTTGCTCAACGCCCTTCTCTGAGACATACGAGCTCAGAGGTTATATATTGATGGATATCAAACGCATGGAGTGAATTGCCTGTGTGGCATGCCTAAGTGGCAATTGATCAAGGCTTCTGTTGAAAAGCAAAGTCTTGTGGTGATGATCAAAGCACGGCCTGTGTGGAATAGCTTTTTGTAAAGTGAATTCGCGAGCCTCACACCCCGGTTGTGAACCAGAAACGGGAGAGGACCTCAGGGAGGGCATGCGTTTCCTTCTAGCAAGAAGTTGCCTCAGTGGTTTTACACGCCCTGACGAGTTTGACTTATGTGGTTGTTGCTGTTGCGAGGCACCTCGGATATATCGGTCGATCCGAGACCGATGGAGTCATTGGACTCATTGACACCCCATAGGGTGGGGAGACGTAGTGTTCAGGCATAATAATCCACATCGGTGGACCGGCCCTGACGATCCAAGGGGCAGTTGCGGATGTTCCTAAGACACGGGCTAGAGCGTCTCGAATTGGTTGAGGACTATCTTTTTCCTCGGTTCACAGATGGAAATCCAACTTCCAATACGTGACTGTGCGGTTTTGATTGTAAACCTATATATGGCGACATAGTGGCATGGAACGCTCATGTCGCCTATGATTGATACTTATGATTTGAAATTGTTTTAACACTATACACTTATAGTAATAATAAAACATGAAATTTCACGTATCAAGCATTCTTTGGCTATTATAAGGTAAAACCCTATCCCCCGGCTTGCGTTGCATTATGTGATAGGACCTGGGTCTTATAATAGCTTCATTTTTCTTTATTTAGCATTGCGCTGTTGTTTTATGCACTGGTGTTCTTGGGAGGAAACCCGTTCCGTGTTATACGGCGTGGTCCCTTGATTTACCTAACTTTAAAATAAAGATTAATAACTGTTTTTGTTCTCACACCAGTCCCATGACTGACCTGGAGTTTATTGTTTTAACCTAAACTCTGGGTGCCCTTATTTTGACACGGGCAGCTAGTAGTTTTGGTTTTGCAGATTTATATTCACAGGATCCTGATGTACAGCTGGAACGATATCCGAAAAGCTTTGTATCCGTATATCTCCTTCTAGTTGTATTTTGTATTATTTTCCGCTGCTATGTAATATATTGTAATATCTGATATTTATCGAATGTATTTTATTAATTTATACTCTGTATATTCTTGTATCTGATGGAATTGTTGTAATTAGCAATGAAATGTTCTTCCGTCTGCGTTCCTTTGTGTATTGTTCTCGAACTATCCGCGCTTTCCTCACTGGGGAAGTTACGGGTTTTCACAGTTTGTATCAGAGCTTTGGTTTACAAAGCTCAGAGAACAAGACACATTAGAACCATATGAAAGAAATCATCAGAAATTGGATTAGTAATATCCAATAAGGATGACTAGTTAGAGATGGGATCAGTAGTATCCTAGAACGAGTGTGAAGAGTATATTTTTAAAGTGAAAATGAATTTTGTTTTTAAAATTTAAATCAACTATTCGTATTTGATTATTTATTTATATTGATGTGGACAATCCAGTATATAAAGATTTTGCATATTCGTCTGATCCACGGGTATTCAAAGTTTTAATATAGTGGATAGATATAAAATCGCACTGTATTCGCTTGGGGATAATTCTTGTGATGTCGCGACATCATCAGTATTTGTGTTCGAGTTTCGAAGGTGTGATATTTATATATTTCCTATTGACTGTTGTGAGAACCAAAATTAGATAGGGCCTATTGTTGTGATTTGGCACCAAAAATGTGATTTTTGACTATATATCAAAATTATGAATTTGAAAAGCTAATCAACTAATTGATTGTTGATTGTGTTGTTTGATTATTGTTCGATTAATTGAATATTGACTGTTTAGCCAAATTGTACCAAATAGTGAATTGTACTGAAAATTAGGCGCATTTGCATGCATATATATGTACTTACACTGAACAGGTCATAGCAAGGAGGCTAGAGCAGAAGAATAAAATTTGTTTGCCCAACAAATAGGTACATGTTTAACATAATTTACTGTTTTGTTTGGGTGATGATGATTTTGTGAGCCTCTTGGCTTTTTCTTTTTCTTTTTGACTGAAGAAGGCGATGGGAGGCTATATGAAATATCCCGAAGTCCCCGGTGCAGGGGAGGTTATGGCAAAAAAATTCGAAAATTTAGGGTGTTAGCCAAATTTTTGGAAAATTTGAAAAGTTCTTAGAAACTGAAAAGTTGAAGAACTTAAGCCGTAGTGAAAATAGTGAAAGTTGAGTTGATTTATTAAACAACTTTCGGCTTCGTTCCTTTTCGGGGACGAAAAGTTTTAAGTGGGGGAGATTGTAATAACCCTGAAATGCGAGCCAGTTTAAAATTTTTATTTTGGCAATTTTAACGAATTTTGAATATTTTGAATGAATTATTTTAAATAAAAACGACGAGAAATTTATTTTGAACAGATTAGAACGTATATATTTATATAGATCGTCGTTTGAATATAAATATTTATTTATAATTATAAAACGAGCCTGAAATGGCGCGGTAGTTCGATAATTCGATTTCTAATTTCAATTGAATGTATCGGGTGCAAAATAAACCGGATTTTAGTGAAACCAAAAATATTTGAATCTAATTGAGAATATCTTTCCAACGAATCCGAAAAATCGAAATTTAATAGCGGGAATCAAAAGATATGTCCAGATGAAATTTCAGAATAGTCGCTATGGAATTTCGGCCCTTGAAAATAGCAATTTTGCAAATGACCTCGGAATTCGACGAAACCACTTTTGTTGGATCCGTGATGTCAAGTTATTGCTAGATTCCAAATTTCATAATTTTTCGAATCAATATGTGAGCGTGGCAAAGGAAAACGCGTTTGACCAGTTTTAGTTGATTTTAATCGACTGGAAAATGGCCATTTTTCAAACGGTCTCAGAACTTGGCGAAACTAGTTTTGTTAGGACCGTATCGTCAATACGAAGCCAGAAAATATTTTTTTGGAATTTTTCGAATTAGTATGTGACCCCGGTAAATTGAAATGCGCGTTCAAATTCAATATATAGAGTTATATGTTGATTTTGACGAAAACTGATCGAAACGATCGATTCAGCTTACGATACATATCCCATTGTGTTCGGAAAGGGGGTAATTAGCTAGGGACGACAGGCGGTGGGTCTCATTTCGATTTCGAAATTAAAAGTTGCTTTTTGAAATAATTGAATAATAAATAATATAATTAAAATTTGTAAAATCCTTTATTACCCCTTCTCTTCCTCATTGACCTAACAGTTTGAAAAAAAAAACCGATACAGACCAAATCGCGCCTCCCTCAACGGCGCCGCCATCCGTCACAGCCGCCCCCCCTCCGATCTTCCTCCCTCCTCCTCCACGCCACCTTCTCCTTCCACCAATCGATGGCCCCTAACCCTAGGAACTCCCGCCTGTAAGCCGTCGTTCACCCTTCGACGCCGCCACCTGATGGGCCCACCGCTGACCACCGCAACACCCCCACCACCTCCTCGACAACCAACGCCCCTTCCCCCGCCACCTGCAGCCTCCGACGCTGCCAATTTCGTCGGTGAGCCTCTTCTTTCTTTTTTTATATTTATTTAATCACTTTTATTCATTTAGGTAAATTAAAATATGATTTTTAAACCATATCATTGTATAAAAATATTAATAGCATTGTTTTAAGTTTATATAATGACATATTAATAAAAAGAAGTGATTTTTAATTATGAAAGATATAATTTTTGATAGTAAAAAGTTTTGATTTTTATAAATAGAAAAGGCATGATTTTTATAAATAGTTTAAAATAAAAAAAAGCTTTGATTTTTGCTAATGCGAAGAAAAAGCTTTGATTTTTGCTAATGCGAAGTAAAAGCTTTGATTTTTGCTAATGCGAAGTAAAAGCTTTGATTTTTGCTAATGCGAAGTAAAGGATTTGATTTTTGCTAATGCGAAGTAAAGGATTTGATTTTTACATAGAAGTTTATAATATAAAAATTTGATTTTTATATATAAGATATAGAAAAAAATGTGATTTTTATCATCTAGAAAAAGGAATAAAAATATGATTTTTATATTATAGTGAGAATAAAAATATGATTTTTATATTATAGTGAGAATAAAAATATAATTTTTATATTATAGAAAGAATAAAAGTACGATTTTTATATGATGTAGATAGTAAAAATATTATCTTTATATAAGTGGCGAAATAAAAATCTGATCTTTCTTATATGTAAGAAGAAATAAAAATATGATTTTATTTATTGAAATGAAGCAATAAAAATATAATTTTTATTTGAACAGCGTGAAAAGAACTACATTGGAATTTCAAACCGGTCCAGACGGTTCAGCAGTTCAAAAGCAAAGCACGGCGGAGTGGAACCCTCGGTGAGAACTTCTCACTTTTTAATTTATTTCTAGTTAAAATATATACTAGGATGCAGACGGTGTTTAGTAGCACCCGACACCCGTCGTCCACAGACCATGGACGACTTGTATGCTTGTTTGTTTGATTTTGATGTGTAGTTGGTTTTGTGATGTGATGTGAAATGAAATAAAATATTATATAGTTAGAAATATTTTATAGTTAAAAATAGAATTTTTAACGTGTATATGAAATAAATATTTATAAACAAACTGGAGATTTGTTTATATACACTGATTTGATTGATATTGATTGGGACGATAAATTTTACACATCGACCAACTGCACAAATAAAATCTGTGTTTGATTGTTTGAAATCCCACACGGGTATTGGGATGATATTTAGCGTACACTAATCCCAATTATTTAGCTGTATGTCGATCGATTGGTCGACAGACTGTGTAAGCGCTAATTATTTATATGTAATGCTTATGCGGTCGTGTGGTGCACTCTGGATGATGGTTGATTATTTATGGTCGTTATTTTATACATGTGTTGTAGAAAATCCATATAATTAACATTATATGGTAATTGATTGGGCCTCATTCCAGTTTTGAAATAGAACTATTTGAAATAGGAATTTTTAAAATAGAAATATTTGAAATAGAAATATTTGAAAATAGAAATATATAAAGCCGTGTTGATTAGATTTGCGCCATTTTGACGTGAACGATATTTATATCGATTTTATTCAAATTGAAATGAATATTGAAGTGAATTGAAATTCGAATAGAATTGGAATTCGAATTAAATTGAAATAGAAATGAAATCGTTTTGAATTGAATTTAAACGAATTGAAATTGAATTGAAATCGATTCAAATTGAAATCGATTCAAATTGAAATCGATTTGAAATGAAATTAAAACGAATTTATATTGAAAAATTCAATCTGGATTTGAATTTGAAAAGGAAGTTGAAATCATTTTGAAAACGAATTTAAAACGATTTATATAATACGTTTTAAAAGGAAATCGACGAAATATATATATATTATATATAATGGCCTGAATAGAACGCGCCGCGCCGCGGCAGTTCGCGAATTTCGACCATTGACTTCGAATGGACATTGCGGGAGATCCGACCATCGGATTCTCCTAAAACAGGAACCGTTGGGTTCGTATCGATAAGAGCTTTCTAACAAATATTAGAAATTTGAAATCTAACGGTTGGATTTGGAATTATGTCCAAATCAAATTTGGAAAAGTTCGCTGTAAGTGCAGTTCGATGGCCGTTGATGGAAATCGACTGTACGGGCCTTGATAAAATTATTAAAAATCTTAATAATTTGTGTAAAATCATAAGAAATAATTTGTGAAGAATTGGGATGAAAACTCCATATTTGAAAAGATAAAAATAGATTTTTATCGAAATGAACTAGTTTTGAACTAAAATTATAATTCTATTTATTTTTAAATAAATAAATTGGATTTGAAATGGTTTTGAAAATAACCAAAAATTCCAGGAATTGAATTGGAATGGATTTGAATCGAAATCATCTTCGGAATAGTTCGATGTTGGATTTCGTGATTATACAGATGTTGTTATGGAAATTTGAAAGATATATATATATATCGTTATTTCCAATACGATATTTGTTGGTCATAGAATTTGATATTGAATATAAGCCAATATATTTTCTATTCCAAGCCCTGTATTTAATATCAAATGTGATTTGGGTTTGTCGTGAATGGTGTCTTCATTAACACTGTTCTTAAGCCCAGTTGAGAAAAAGATTAGATCTTTTTATTTAGATTTAATGAAGTGTACCAATCAAATGACATTTAATTGGAATTGAATTTGTATTGATTTTTTGGGTTTATCGTGAACAGTGTTTTAAATAACACTTGTTCTTTAACCCGACAATTAAAGGAACGTGATTTTGGGTTTATCGTGAACCGTGTTTTAAATGACACTGATTCTTTAACCCAGTTAAAGATTAAAACTAAGTGGAGTTTTAATGAATCTTTAATTAGATTGAAAAGATCGAGAAGGAAGTATCACCAGTTTTGCTCCAGGCGATAGTTAAATCTTTAATTAGATTTGAACGTGAAAGGGTAATTGAATTTACCGATAACACCGTGATGTTAGATATGATGTATTACCAGTTTTACTTCATGGGATAAATAGGTTGGGATTGGGAAATAAAAAAATGATTACTTCGGTGTTGTTCGCTAATCCCGACTAGTTTGAATTGATATTCAAAGGTGATTAGAGAATAAATTTAAAGAATTTATCTTTGATAAAATTAATGGGAACCTTTCCCAAAGCATAAGAATATTTGAACAAAAGAATATTCTGAATTGGAATGAGGTGTATGTTGTGTTTGTGTAACACTTGTTTATTATATACGCGAGTTGTTCAGAAAGACCGGGTTTATCCCATTCTGAATAAACGATTCGAAGTGGTGTCGAAGATGAAGACGGTGGTTGAAGACCGGAGGTCTTCACGTCGTTTGGATAGTTACTGATGATCTTGATTGGGCCGTACACCCAAGAGGAGAGAATCAGTTGGTGATCGTCCAGACGTACTTAGAGATCGATGGATATGCGGGGTACTAGGTGCCTCCGGTTTCGTTCAGACCCAGAACGAACTTGTAAATGGACTGTGTGTCAGACATTGGATTTTAGTCTGTGTGATTGATTTCTATTAAATATATATAACTGTTTGGCAGCGGAGAATTAATTTTCTTGCTCAACGTCCTTCTCTAAGACGTACGAGCTCAGAGGTTATATATTGATGGATATCAAACGCATGGAGTGAATTGCCTGTGTGGCATGCCTAAGTGGCAATTGATCAAGGCTTCTGTTGAAAAGCAAAGTCTTGTGGTGATGATCAAAGCACGGCCTGTGTGGCATAGCTTTGTGTAACGTGAATTCGCGAGCCTCACACCCCGGTTGTGAACCAGAAACGGGAGAGGACCTCAGGGAGGGCATGCGTTTCCTTCTAGCTAGAAGTGGCGTCAGTGGTTTTACATGCCCTGACGAGTTTGACTTATGTGGTTGTTGCTGTTGCGAGGCGCCTCGAATATATCGGTCGATCCGGTACCGATGGAGTCATTGGACTCATTGACACCCCATAGGGTGGGGAGACGTAGTGTTCAGGCATAATAATCCACATCGGTGAACCGGCCCTGACGATCCAAGGGGCAGTTGCGGCTGTTCCTGAGACACGGGCTAGAGCGTCTCGAATCGGTTGAGGACTATCTTTTGCCTCGGTTCACAGATGGAAATCCAACTTCCAATACGTGACTGTGCAGTTTTGATTGTAAACCTATATATGGCGACATAGTGGCATGGGACGCTCATGTCGCCTATGATTGATACTTATGATTTGAAATTGTTTTGACACTATACACTTATAGTAATAATAAAACATAAAATTTCACGTATCAAGCATTCTTTGGCTATTATAAGGTAAAACCCTATCCCCCAGCTTGCGTTGCATTGTGTGATAGGACCTGGGTCTTATAATAGCTTCATTTTTCTTTATTTAGCATTGCGTTGTTGTTTTATGCACTGGTGTTCTTGGGAGGAAACCCGTTCCGTGTTATACGGCGTGGTCCCTTGATTTACCTAACTTTAAAATAAAGATTAATAACTGTTTTAGTTCTCACACCAGTCCCATGACTGACCTGGAGTTTATTGTTTTAACCTAAACTCTGGGTGCCCTTATTTTGACACGGGCAGCTAGTAGTTTTGATTTTGCAGGTTTATATTCACAGGATCCTGATGTACAGCTGGAACGATATCCGGAAAGCTTTGTATCCGTATATCTCCTTCTAGTTGTATTTTGTATTATTTTCCGCTGCTATGTAATGTATTGTAATCTCTGATATTTATCGAATGTATTTTTTTCATTTATACTCTGTATATTCTTGTATCTGATGGAATTGTTGTAATTAACAATGAAATGTTCTTCCGTCTGCGTTCCTTTGTGTGTTGTTCTCGAACTATCCGCGCTTTCCTCACAGGGGAAGTTACGGGTTTTCACAGTTAAGCTAAGATTTGTACATATAAACAAGTATTAATGTGGTTTGTTCATAGAAATGAACTAAACATAAGTAGGAATATGGTGGAGGAAAATGGGAAATCTTTGGCCCCATAAATAAGATCTTTTCCTACCTCTTATCCCTCATTTTTCATTCTCAAATCCTAAAAGAGATCTAGGGAGATCTAGGGGCTGTCTTCCATTAAACCAAAGTAAAGAGGAAGAAAAACAAAAAAGAAAGCTAGAAATTAAAGCTTAAAAAATCAAAACTTACAAAGCTCAAGCTTTCAACCCAAATAAGATGAATTATACTCTCTGCCCATGTTTAAATTTGACTATTTTCTTATACCCAAATTGTTTGTGCTTATTCATGATTGTTTTCATGATTAATTGGCTACCACTTGATTGTTTAGCAATACCTATATTTTCTGAATTATATGCTTGATTTGCATTAAAACGAATAGGTTTCGTGGAAAGACCTATAGTTAGAGATCTCAAATTGCCATGAAATTTTATATGATATTATTTATATGATTTTGGAGATGGGTTTCTGATTTTATAATTTTTTGAGCACGTAATATTCAATGAATTTCCTAAGTAAGATTGTTTGACAAAAATATGATTAATTAATTAATTAGGTTAATTGATTTTGAACTCGAAATTTTTATGAATGATATAGGAGAATATATTCCTCATTTAGCTAATTTTTTATATTTTTCTCACACTTACTCTAATTGATATTAATTTCCTAAGCTTGATTTTTCTTAGGAAAGGTTATGCGTTAACTAATGGGCTAACACATATGTACATATATTATATACTTTGAACAGTATAATGTACTTAAAGGACCGTACTTCGGTTAGAACGTTTTTCATATTGACCAATGACAGTTCAACAATTATAAAGGAGTTGATTAGCTTTCCTTGTATTTATAGTCAGTGTTATGATCTAGAAAATGGAAGACATCTTTTATGCCTTTAAAAATAGTCATAGGAACTATCTGCTTCCTTCTAATAAATTTGGATGCTTGTATTGTCATATTTTGGCATATGAAGTATTTAAACTTCCACTTTCATTTATAAGTCTTTAGCTTTCGTTATTGGTCCTTGGCTATTAGCTTTAAGTTTCTAAAGTGTTAACTCCTGTAGAGCCTATCGCCTTTGCACATGGGCTTCAGTCATTGTTGAGTTGATGAGACTATCTCCTTAAAGAAATGGTCTATTAAAAGAACCTAAGGTCCAAAGCCTACGTACCCTTCAACTTGGTTAAAAGGGTCCTTTTCCTTAAATTATGGTTTTTTAAATATTAAAGGTTTATATACTTCGCACCTTTCATACATCGAAAGGAGCTTATATACAAACAAATTTAAATAAGGGAATGTAGGGCTGACCCAATACCCATCAATGCGGTTGAAAGGAGTTACTTCCCTTACTATTATTGTGAATGAGATAAATGCTTATCCTTCGGTTCCTTTCGATGTTATTGATTTAAGCCTATTTCTCCAGGTCATGGTTTATAAAAAGATAATGGCATAATGCCTTAGAACCTTTTGGCAGAACCAAAAAGGGGCCTTCAAATTTTATATTAAATTGAAGGGATACCGCCATCAAACCCTTTGACAGTGACGAAGTGATAGGTTATCTAAAGGTTTTACTTAAAAAGGGTTTTCCTTAAAATTTTCTAAGAGGTCATTGCTTCCATTCCTTTCGTTGGCACTAAAAGGAGTGGGATTATCTAAAGTTCCTATGAATAAAAGATAGAGGCTTATCGCCTAAGTTTCTTATGATAGTCTCGGAAGGTTCCCTTTGGAAGGAGTAGTTTATCTAAAGTTTTGCTTTATAAAAGATAAGAAGGTCTATCGTCCTAATGTCTCTTGACTGGGTAAAAGGGATCAATTTCCTGAACCATGTTTTATGAAGAATCTGAAGCACATAACTTCCTTACCATTCGATGATACCAAAAGGGTTCCTTTGCACTTTGATAAGGAATATTCGAGATTGTCACCTTCGGGCCATTCAGCAGTTCCGAAAGGATTGTTTATTTAACTTTGGCTTTAGCTTGAGGTTATTGCCTCTATTCCCTATAATGGATTCAGAGGGACTTGTTATAATTGAAACTTTATCCTATATATAGATGAAGATGTTATCACCTTGCTTTCTTTCAATCGAACTATATGGGGTTTGTTTTACAACCTTAAACTGTGAATAAGGGGGTATCGCCTCAACACCTTCTGATGGAAATGTAAGGGTGGGTTTATCGATATAAGTTTTGTCTTATTGGTTATTGTTAATTTATGGACTTATTGCCTATGAAGCATAGCGATAGAGTTGATAATGGGAAGGATTGTTTGTGACTTATTTCTTCTGAGCCATGTCTCCATGGGTGATGTCGGCAAGATTTATGTAAAAAAGTATGTTGCCTTATTGCCACAATTTCCTACGACATAACAATTGCTGAAGGGATTGCTTCTACAAGATCATTTTATACAATGTCTTTATTAACTGTTTTCGAAACCAAGGCTTCTGCCTATGTCTCGGATGACACCATTAGTGTTAAAAGGGCTTGTTTGTACTTATTTTCTAAATGGAAGCTCATGCTTTCGAAACCTTTGAAGTCATTGCCTATAAAGATATGCCTTTATAAACTTTTTTTCCAACTTACATCCTTAGGCATGGTCGTGATCCATAGGGAGATTTTTACCAAAGGTGTCCTGAGGCTTTGCCTCCTTGTCCAGTTGGTGTGGAGTGTTGTGACAAGGAGACCATTTTATTGATTTCAAAATTAGTTAGAGGCTATTGCATTTATATCTTGTCACCATTTTTTATGATGACAAGTTTTGTTTGCTTGCTTGGTTGCATGGTGCCAAAAGAGTTTTGCTTATCTTCGTAAGCACTATATTGACTTAAAACTTGAGGAAAGAGTCGAAGGGGTTAGCTTCCAAATCCAGAAGTGAAAGTAAGAGGCTATCGCCTCAATTCCCTATGGCAGATCCGAAGGGATGGTTTTAAAAGAAAGCTTTAACTTATTATACGACAAGATTATTTTGTGTTTTCTTAGGCTACTTTTTTACAAAGATTGTTGCTATGCCCTTATTCTTCATGGGGTGTTACTATATTGCCTTCGATAGCTGTGGAAGGCGTCGAAAGAGGTTAGGGTCAAAAAGGGGTTTCAAACCCATTGATTTTTCTGATGCTTTAGGTAGTAAACCAATTGCATTATTTTCCAAGTTGTTTTCAATCTAGCGAAAAGCTAGTGATTGTTTAAATAATGGTAGGAAACCATACTATGTCATTGCATTTGACTGATCATATTAGGGACAACAATGGGAGGGAACAAAATTTGGGAGACACTAACCGAACTTGAACTTGTCGGGAGATAAGTATAAAACAAACTGATAGGTTATTAGTTAACCATAAGGTAAAACTATGGAGAGGTGCAATAGATAATCCACATCAAATATTTGATAAGTTTTTAGTTAATCTAAAGTTAAACTATGAGATGTGTGATAGAAAAATCACATTAGCTATATGAAGGGTTTATGTTCATCTCACAGACAAAACTATAGGGTACTTAGATAATCTACAAATAAAAATATAAGACATGTTATTGGTTATCCACTCAGGTGAAAGTTTATAGTCAATGAAAGGGGCAAAACTACCAGTTCTTAGTTATTAACGGAATAAAACTAAGGGGATTGTGATAGCTAGCCAACATCCATTAATGATTCTCTTCGTAAGTTTATTAGTATGGTTAATCTAGCAGACAAGGGAGTGTATCCAAACATTAAATGATAGAGAATTTCCAATAATTTAAGTAGGAAACCAGAATGATACCTACATAATTGGTAGGTCAAAAGGCATATAAAGGAACGATTAAGATAGCTAGTCAACATAACGGAGAGAGAGAATCCACTACATCTCGCATATTGCACATTACTATTGCTATCATCATTATTGTTGCATTGTGCTAACCATTAAAGTGCAAGATCACAGGATTAGTTGTGATGTCGTATATTGATACTAGTGAGAGGGAAACCCATTCCATATTATAGCATGGTCTAACTAGCTAGATGTCCTTTAGGAGTCGGGTAATAAGATTATTATTTGCACCAGTCTTTTTGACTGATCCATAGTTTCTATTTTTTCTCCCTTAAACTCCCTGGTACTCATTTGAGTAGGTTGAGAGTTAAGGATTTTCAGATTATCTTCTTCGAATACATAGGCTACAACTAATTAGAAGCTTTTGCTCTATGTTTATTTATCTCTTATAGATAAGTTTAGATGTAAAGCTATTTAGTGTTTATTGCCTTTTACCTAGACTATAATCATTCAAGGTGGCATCTTCATGTTTCACTCTTGTATTTGTAATATTTGTATTTTCTGTATGTAGGTTATGCAAAAGGAGATATGTAATGAATACTTAATCAGTGAATGTCATTTCAAGCCTTTTCCGTATTTCCACGCACTCGGATGTTATGATTTATTAACTCATTATGTATTATCATCCGAAGTTAATACTATATATGACTATAGCATGTAACTTTGACCCTTAGAAAACAAGGTGATACAACTTGGTATCAGAGCATAGGTTTGTGTAAATTTAAAAATGTTTTCCTATAAAGGTTTTTAACTTAAACCAAAGATCAAAGGGTTATTCCAAGGTATAGGACAACCATACTATGATATACTTGTATTTGTATTATATAAAAGAGAGAGTGTGTATGTGTGTGTATCCCACACTCTTAGACCATCGTTCGGTATCTTAAAAAAGTTCATGCCATAGATAAGGAAGGTAAGATATGGAGAGAGGGAATGAAAGATAAATCTTGGTGCCTAGAGCACCACTACTAGTGATAATGCTAGACCCAAAGATCATGGGGATAAGGATCAAAAGGCTAATTAGAACGGAAGTGTTGTAACCCCACCAGTGGATATGAGGAATATGTTCCAGTTATTTGTTCAAGTGATGTATGTTGGAACTGCTGCTGGTTTTATGGGATTAAGAGTTGCTATGGCTTGAGAAGTCAATCCCATAACTCAAGTTGGTTACAATTATGCAAGAACTAACCGAAGTTCCACTATGGTGGAAGACAAGGGGAGATAAGTGTCTTAAGGAGAAAACTTATAGAGATCCCCAAATTCTCAAAGGATGAAGAGAAACTTCTTTCAAGGAAATGATGCTTGAAAGAAAGATAAAATCAAGCAGAACAAAGCTGAGATTATTTGTTTAAAATGTGAAAAGATGATCATTACGCTGTGGAATGTCGATAAGGAAAAGATGGATCAACTATTAGGAAACAACAGGTGAGATTCTTCAACTGTGAACGAGTTGGGCACTACAAAAATAAGTGTTCAGAGGCAGCAATGGGTAGATTACACATTTGGGAACCCTCATCTTTTAGACCAACTACTGCGGATAATGGGAAAACCATGGTAGAATGTATACATGCCTTAGATTTATAGCTTACCCATTATGGCATTTTTGATACTAGTGCATCTCGCTCTTTTTATCTTCAAATGAGTGGTATATAAGTTGCCATTAGAACTTTCATACCTTATTACTTCTTTAGGGTAGTTAAGTTCTATAAGAGGGTGTGCAATGCTTGGGAAGAATTGTGATGGCCTAGAACTCTTAGTTAGTAGGATAAACCTTAGGACAATTGGTGTTTAAGTTTGAAGATTGTGACAACCTCCCACAACCCTTACACTAATCAAGAGGAATAGTGCGCTGAATGTTGTGCCAGGCGGCTATGGACAATCATCAAGGTATGATAACACCATCGAAACATATCGTAAACTCACAACGCAAGGATAAAATATAGTAGAATTTATACAATAGGTAATAATAATAGTGAAGCATATTTGAGTAGAAACTTAAATCCACATAACAACTAAAGAAAATATCCATACACTAGGAATCGCAACTAAGTGTCTTTACAAATTTGCCTCACTACAGCACTCAGAGATAATCAGCAAACAACGGAACAAATACCAGATAGTGGTAAAGATAGTATGCCAACCTCCTACTCGCCTCCGAACTTCAACATCGTCCTCACTAATCTATCACCTGTCACTTGCCACCTAGTCTGCCCATCCACAACCGGATGTTTAATGACCCGCATTGGCAGAGGTATTATAATTAATTTATTTAATTATATAAATAGTGATATAGTGAATTAAATGGTCGTTGAATTAAATAATAGTGAATATTTAAATTAAAATAATAATTAAATAATATATTTAATTCTGAAATAATCAGAATTGGATGAAATGGCGATATGGTGTGAACTGGATCATCTGTGATATATAATTCAGTTTAGAATTGAATTAGAATAACGAATATAATATTTAAATGACAGTTTGAACGTATAATTATTTTATAATTAAAATCGAGCTTGAAATGGCGTTGTAGTTCATAATTTGGCGATTTGAACTTCAACTGAATGTACAGGATTCGTTTTAAGCCAGATTTCTATGAAACAAGAAACGTTAGGAGCTGGTGGAGTATATCTTTCTAGTGGAAGAGAAAAATTAGGATTTTGTCGTGTAGACTTTGAGATATGTCCAAATCAAGTTTTAAAATAGTCGCTATAGAACCGTTTATCGACCGTAACGGTTTATTCGATATAACTAGAGATCGAGTTTGAATTTAGACAAGGTTCTTTTGAGACATAACAATAATTTAATTTTTATAATTTTATTGTAATTTTTAAATAATTTAATAAGGCACTTTTTATTTGAAGAATTTTGCACCCTGTAATCAACATTTTGGGGTTTCACAATATGAGTGGAACTACCGATATTATTATATTTTTCGGATCACGGCACATTACTCGACTAGTTGATATCTTCATATCAGTCCATGGACAAACAGAGATCATATGGATTTGGTTTAAGGCGAGACTTTGTGATTAAGTGTTATTATAATAAAATATCTCCTACAACATAAATATCCTAAGTCATTCTAAGGCCAAAAACAAGGCCACACACACACTTGTTCAGCCGCACAAAGAATCCTAACTCCCCTATAAAATAGCTTTAACATCTTATACCCTAATTCATTTTCTCACAACAGAAACGGCCGCCAGTATCAAAACCAATGAGAGCAAACAATCCATTTCAAACAAAATAAATCAAAACGTGTATGGCTGAATTTAATTTGCTTCATGCTTCAATACTATATCTTTTCTTGGAGTTCGACGCAAGGACCTACGAAGGCGGTTTTATGCGAAGGCTAGGGCTTGGCTTTGGGGTCGACCAGGGCGGAGCTATGTTGGTTTATTCGGTGAAGACAACACAGAGGATCGCTGAAATATTTCAAAGTGGGTTAAGAGGGACACAACAGCACATTGAGGGTGATACAGTAGCTGGGAATTGTCTGGAAACAGCGAGTAAGATAGATGACGGTGAAGAGGGAAAACAGAGGGATATTCGGTGATGAAGTCACTGTCTTGGTCACTATACATAGCACATCGAGTTTGTGAGTGTTGAAATATTTTGTTGGGTTTGGTTTCGCAAATAAGAGGGAAAGTGGGGATGCGGTATTGGGTTAGGAGAAGCCAGCTTGTTACGTTTTGAAGTGAGACTTGTGCCTATGCGTGAGGGGCAAAGTGTCTAAGCAAGTGGAGTAGCAAAGTGTTTATCTACATACATGAGTAGTTTATATAAATAAAATTGGCGTTGGAGCTGTTGAATGGAGTTGTGGAAAGGAAGTGCAGTGGAGTTGGTTTTGAAAATAAGGAGCTAATGGGGGAAAAGTCGGTTGTTTTTGTGAAGTAGGGTAGTGTGAAAATAGTGGGATAACATGCCTGCTGCGCATGATGTAAAGGGAGGTGGCTGATACTCTCACATACTGGTATATTCGGTGTGATTTGTTGTAAAGAGGAGATGGACAGAGGTCCCGTGGTTGGAAGTCGTGAGAAGGTGCAGGGGAACGAAGTGGAAGAAGAGGCCGTACAGGGTGGGTTATGGGTTTGTTAGGAGCAGAGGCCAGAGTATAACGATGAAGAAAAATGATTTGGCGGGTATGGGTTTTTAGAATGTGGTATGGGCCGGAAGGAAAGAGTTAAGCCCATTAAAATAAATATCCATGTTTTAATTATTTAATTAATGTATATAAACTTGTATAAGCTATAACATCTTCATACATGATCAGAATTTTGCGAAACAAGATCCGTCGGGATCGTATGGACGGACACTACACGATGACTGAAAGTCCATCGGAGTCCGTCACAATTTATAGCGAAATAAATTGTACGTATGAATCAAATCGAGCGATGGTTATCGTTATCAACGATGATCGTCCAATGTGAGTAAATATCACTAACTCTGAACAGTTGATCAATTCATGTTATATTTTTAGAACTGTTAAATATTGGCTGATTGACTGTGTGTTGATTTTTTGATTGAACTGCTAGTCAGTTAGTTGGATTTCTATATTGATTCTGTTTAACAGAATATATCATATGGAACTGAAAGTGATGTTGATTTTATTTTGTAACATCTGTGGATGCAGGGAAACAGGTTGGAGGAATCCAACTGGACTCCTCAACAGTTATTTTATTGTTTTTCATATATTGTGATATATGATGTGATATATAATCTGTTGTCGATTATATGTGTTTGAACGATATTGGTCATTGTGATTTAATGTGTTAAATACCATAACATATCGGAATGGTGAAAAAGGGAATTTTCAAAATGAATATTGAAAATAGATTATTTATAAAATCAAAGGATTTTATAAAAGAGATAATATTAATAACAATCAAAGGAGATTTTATAAAAAGGAAATATTTAGAAAATAAATAGAGTTATAAAAAGGAAATTTGTTTATAACCGAATAGAATGTTATAAAAAGGAATACGTTATAAAAAGGAAAACGTTACTAAAAGGGAAATCATTTGTAAAGTGAAGAACCGTTACTAAAAAGTAAATCTTTATAAATGAATAGTTTATTCGAAAAGGAGTTAATCGAATATTAGTTATTCGAATAGAGTTAAAGGAAAGGAATTATCGATTATTAGTAAATCGAAGGGAGTTATCGATTATTAGTTAATCGAAGGAGTTATCGATTATAGTTCAATCGAAAAGAGTTATCGATTTGTTTAATCGAAGTGAGTTATAGAATATTGGTTATTCGAAGGAGTTATCGAATTTAGTTATTCGATGGAGTTAATCGATTAGAGTTAAAATAAAGGAGTTAATCAAATATAATTTATTCGAATAGAATAAAAGGAGTTATCGAATATTAGTTATTCGAATAAGAGTTAAATAGAGTTATCGAATATTAGTTATTCGAATAGAGTTAAATGGAGTTAAAGGAATAAATCGAATATAGTTTATTCGAATGGAATTAAAAGAGTTAATCGAATTTGGTTTTTTTTTGAGCAAAAAATGTGTGATCCTCCAAAAGGAAGAGAGCACACATATATATAATAAAAATAAGATGATACAACTATCCATATACAGACCCAATATGGGAGTCTCAGATAGTAATGCACGGGATAATAGATAGATGAGTTCCGGCAAGGCCACCACCCATCATACTCCCATATCGAATTCCAGCAAGGCCACCACCCGATAATGAGTATATCTATTCCCATACATATACCATCTATATGTCAAAAACAAGTGGTGTAACAAATCACCAATAATACAAACACCACTACTCCTCATAAACCTAAATATCCAAAGCACATCAAATAAGATCACTCTAAACAGCAAATCCCAAAAGCTCCTCAGTTAACGTCTACAACCTGTAATCTGTAAAACTTAAACAAAAATCAGTAACTTACACATATATATGGGTATATGCCTATATATTTATATAGGCATAAATCCATATATACATGATTAAAGAGGACATAAACATCAAACAAACAAGAGAAAAGTGACGGCATAAGTAAAATGAAATCACCAACCCAGACGAGGTCTATCACCTCTAAAGTATCTATTGATACGAATGAATAAACTCAAGTTATATCTGACTTTAATCAAAAACCACCCAAATTTCAATTCCCCAAATAGTTTAAAGTTTGAATTAGACAACCAAAATAGACAGAAATTAACTATGTTGATGATTAAAATATCTTTAGATACAGAGATTGTATGAAATATTCTCTGATTCCTCTCAACCCAAATGAACCAACTTATGAATATTACTAAAGAATCCAATATGTATTTCTGTCTTGAATTGTAACGTAATCTATAACCATTCCAATAATCAGTACAACTCCTAAAAGAATTTAAACAATCAAAGGAAAAAATTCTAATAATCATATTAAAAATAGAAAAGGTAAAATAACAAGAGAAGAATAAATGGTCAACATCCTCCTTAGCAGTATTACAAAAACAACATTTTACATCAAAAATAATATTTTTCCTTTTAAACAACTCTATCGTATTAAGCTTCTTATGGATGATCAACCACATTAGAAACTTTGCTTTCGGTGTAGAATTTGATTTCCATATAAATTTAAAGGGATATAATGAGATACCAGAAAAATTAATAAAACTATACATAGAGTTGACAGTGTAAACGAAACTCTTGTCTAGACCCCAGCTTATAGAATCTACATTCTCGTCCAAATGGTATAAAGCTAACTTAGCTTTAAGTAAAGCCAATTGTTTTAATAAATCTTCTCCTAAAATATTGTCGAAGGAGAATTCCCATGGAGGATCTAGATCTGATTTGTAAACATCCTTAATTAAAGCATCCTTGAATCTACTAATGTTAAAAAGCTTACTAAATTCAATTTTTAGCGGTACTCTAGATATCCAAGCATCGTGCCAAAAATAAGTAAGGTTTCCTGAATGGACTAACATTTTGCAACCTAAGTTAAAAAAGTCAAAACAATACAAAACGGACTTCCAAAAATGAGATAGTCTATTATCCCACCCACCAGTATTTCCAATAAAAAATTCTCCTCTTGAATAATAGGATTTGGAAACGATAGACTTCCATGAAGCTTTCACATCTGGACATCTATATTTCCATAACCATTTAGCGAGCAGGGCAGAGTTAAAATTATGTAAATTTATGATCCCCAAACCCCCCTCATTCTTAGGTTTACAACATATGTCCCAATTAACTAGACATTTATAACCACTACATTTAGAATCCCCATTCCAAAGGTAATTACGCCTAATTCTATCAATCTTCTCAATTAGAATTTGGTTTATTCAAATAGAGTTAAAGGAGTTATCGACTAGAGTTAAATCAAATAGAGTTAATCCAATAGCGTTAGTTCAATAGAGTAAATTGATAAGGGTTAATCGAATAGAGTAAATTGAATAGAGTTATCGAATATACCTTATCGAAGGGGGGAGTTTTCGAATAGAGATGATTCGAAAGAGAGTTACGTAAGGAAGTTAGTTAAAGAAATATAAAGTGAACTTTACCTATTTCAAAGTTAGAAATGTTGATCAGTTAAGGTCTGAGAGGTAGTATTACCCCAACTTGATTGACTTCATTTTTAACTAAGGAATGGTTAATGTTCGATAGTGAAGGTGGGTTAAAGGAATTTAGTTAATAAGCGTAATGGTTTGAGTTGGCATCGCGATGGTTTGTTTAAACATCTGTCTAAGTCCAATAAAGGAGTTTTGGAAATGTTTTCCAAATAAGAACCAGAAATGTTTTCTGATATAGAAAACAAGAAATGGAAATGTTTTCCAATGGTAATAACATATATTTTCTAAATTTAGAAAATAAGAAATGTTGAATATAGGGAAACAGGAGATGAAAAATGAACTAAGGAGATAAATGTTAAATGATGTTTGATCGATATTAATTTCCATCTGGAAATAATATCGTTGTTTGCACATGTATTTTTCTATGATAGTTAAATCACAGACTATCGAAGTTTTGACCATTTTAACGTAGTTAATATGGAGAGACCGGTTGGATTATTATCCAAAGAACCACTCTGTATTGGCATAAGCGTTGTGAATCATTTATGCCAAAGAAAATTGAAGATGGAGTAAAGTGCAAGGGCTATTGTATAAGTCTTGGATAACAGTGTCTAAGATGGATATACTGAATAGTGCCTTCCGTTCATCCTGTTCCTGGATGACTTGTATGGACGGATGTCTGACAGAGTATTTCCAGACAATCACGTAAATTGTTTTCTCCAATCGTACCAAGAGTGGATGCAGAGAAGGAAACTTCTTTTAGCTAACACATAATGTATGGTTGAGGACGTCAATCGGTTATTTGATGGATTTGACGATGTGACATTCGAAGTGAATCTGGTGTGATGATAAAGCGTAGCTTCTAGCCTCATCAACTGGTAAATGACAGAAATCGGGCAGGCAGCATGGCTAAGTCGGTCGCTCCGAAGTAGGGTGTATAATCACCTGATCTAGTGTTTCATTTATTTCTAGAAATCTATTGTCGATACGGTCCCATTCGGGAAACGGTTGCTGATCCCAACCGTTGGTGATATACATTCGATACACTCAAGCAAAATGAGTGGTCGGTCATGTGTGGCCGGGTTACAAGATGTTCTTGTTGAACCTAGTGTATTCCTCTCTAGAGGTACACTAGCGAAAGGTGGTTCCATACCTTGTCATAGTTAGAAATTCATTACCCAATACGTGCTTGCGGTTTTGATTGTATACTATATATGTAGAACGTGAGATGAAAGCGTTTCTGCTAGATGATTATTATATTGTGGTTGATAGACATTATTATAATATCAAAAGGTTTTTGATATAAAGATATTTTGGATTCTCATAAGGGAAAACCCGTTCCATTATACGGCGTGGTCTTATGAGATATCGTTCACTTTTTCAACAGTTTTAAACTGTTTTACTCATACCAGTCCCATGACTGACCCGGAGTTTATTTTGTTTTGTTTTCCCTAAACTCTTGGGTGCTCAATTTTGTACGAGCAGTCAAGTAGTCGGGATTTACAGATACTTGAAGAGCTGGAGCAGGAGGCTTCAGGATCATATAGTTATAGTTTATTTCCGCTGTGTTGTAAGTGTTGTACTCTGATAATGTTATTGTATACATATACTGATTTTATTTCAAGGATATGTTATCTATTATATGTTATTCGTTCCGCTGTGAGGTTCGTGTTACTCTGATGTTGTGTTCTTCTTCTTCTTCTTCTATTCAAAGTTTTTATCTTGTCTTTCTTCACCCTCTAATTTCTTTCATTAATGACCGGTATTCTTCGACGTTTGGTTAGTCATCATTGAGTTTATGGCGATAATCAAAGTCGACAAAATCCCGGGTCGTTACACTTGGTATCAGAGCTTAAGTTAAGTGATTTACCTTGGCTCTGTGGCGTGACTCAGTAGAGATAGGGTTAGTAATACCCTAGATTGAGTTGAGTGTATATATACGAGTGAACGTGTTTGTTATTGATATAAAAATTTGTTTTATATTGTGGAGATTTGTTGGTTGAGGTGTTTGTGAATTCTGGTCGATCAGTTTGATCCACTGTATCAGTAGGAGTTTATAAACACTCGAATACGATGGGTCGGCACGATATATTTTGAAAAGAGGGTAAATGAAAATAATTTTACCCAAAGTATATTTTGATAATATAGTGGATATATTGGTTGTTATTATAATCGAGTAAGATTATAAATTAAATGGTTATGTAAATAACCAATCAGAATTCATATAAGTGAAATACGTGAAATCAGATGAGTTGAATCTGAAATTTTAAACCAGAAATTGAGTTAAAACTCTGGAGAATTGGATAAGTGTTTGTAAATGGATTTGGATTAAAAATAAGGAAAATTTAAGATCCTAGGAGATTTTAAATTATTTTACAAGCAATGTGAATTATATTTTGAATTGAATTTCAAAGTGGAAATGTTCAGAAATGGTTTTATAGTATTGAACTCACTTCGATCGCTGGAAAATAGATTCTGATGATGACAGCTGCATCATCAGTATTCATTTTCGAGTTGTAAGTGACGAATTACTACTAGAGATATTGTTTTGAATTTGTTTTGGGAAAGACAAGTTGTGTTGAATTTCAAAATGGGATTTATAATATAGAATTTGAATAATAGAATTTGAATAATAGAATTTGAATATATAGAATTTGAATATAGAAATTCAAATGGGATTTATAATATAGAATTTGAATAGAATTTGAATATAGAAATTCAAATGGGATTTATAAAATAGAAGTGATATAAAATTTGAATAGAATTAACTAAGTCGAAGAGGAATTAGTTAATCGAGTTTTGAATTTGAAGTTGAACTTTGAAAGGTGAATTGGATTTGTAAATGGATATTCGAAATCGAATATAGAACTTAAATTTGAAATTTGGATTCAAATTAGTTAATAAGAAAGTTAAAATATATTTGAACATGTCATGTTCAAATATAAAAGTGAAATAGACTAAAGAGTTAATTTACAAATTAATTAATGAATTGAGTTAAAATGATCAGGTATAGTTAAAATAGATTGGGCAGGTATAAATATACATGAGATAGGTATGGATAAGGTATGAAGGTATATAAATAGAATGCTCGACGAAAAGGTATGTATTTAATTCATATATGAGATTTTATGCGCCGTATCGGCTAGCCGCTTGGCTTTTTCTTTTTCTTTTGGATTGGTGAGGGCCATGGGAGGCTATTTGAAATATCCCGATGCTCCTGGTGCAAAGGATGTTATGGCGAATTTTTCCGGGAATTTAAGGAGATAGAATATTTTTAAGATAATTTGATAGTTAGAAATCAACGTATCGATATATATATAGAAGTTGATAAGGAAACAAACTTAGAAATAGAATAGTAAAATCAAAAAGGAAGACTAAGAATAAAATCTAGTAAGAATAGAAAGAGGAAGCGTATACGTGTTTAAAAGTGAATAAGTAGTTGTATGGTATTGATTATTCGAGTAAGTAGTCATATCTGTTTTGACGTTATAAATGTTATTCAGTCAAGGTCTGAGAGGTAGTTATACCCCAACTTGATTGATTTCATTATTAACAAATGAATAGTAAGATTTCAGGCTTGAAGATCAATGTTGAATAAGAGTTAGTTGAATATAGTATTTGGGTTGTCGTAACGTTGTTTTACACAACATCCATTTTAACCCAAATAAGTGTAAGCTTGGAAATATAATAAAGAATATTTCCTAAGTATAGAAATAAATGAGATCGGAAAAGAGATAAGTAATTGGAATATTTTCCAATTATAAATAGCATATATTTTCTAAAGTTTAGAAAATAAAGGAAGGCGATATTCGGAAATGTTTTCCAAATAACATAAAAGGCTAATATGGTCATTGAAAATATTTGGTTACCAAATATTGATAAAGAAATAGAGAAGTGATTTAACTAATGGAATATTAATTAAGGGCTCAGTGACATGTTCAAAAGGAAAATTTGATTTTTGTAAAGAGTAAACTGTTTAAAAACTCCCAGGGAAAAGACTGTTTGAATTAAAAACAAATTTAACAGAAATTTGTGAAAGCCAATTTGAATTAAAGTAAAGCCAGTAAAGTGGTAACTGAGATTGAATTAAAATGATATCAAGACAAATTGGATTGTGAGATTCAAATTTGAAGTGTAATGTGATAATCAAGTTAAGAGTTGGGAATCGAGAAGAAACTCGAGTTGAAATGATATTTGGCTCGGATATAAGCGAATGGTTGTGTTGTGGATAAAAGCAGATTGGAATTTGATTGGAATGACCCTTGTATCTGCTGAATTGATAACAGGTGGAAAGGATACAATGATATGCCGACAAAAGGTACAAATTTATATTTCTAATTGGATATAAGATTTATGAGCCGAATTAGCAAGCCGCTTGGCTGTTTGATTTTCTTTTGGGTTGGAGATGGCCCAGAGAGGCAAGTTGGAGTTTGAGCTATTAACCAGTACAAAGGAGATGCTGACGAAATTTTTCAAAAAGTTAAGGTGCTAGAAAATTTTCAGGATTTTTGAAAATTTTCGTTGATAAGAATTAATTAATAATTTAATTGAAATTAAATTGGTTCAGTTGAAACTGGAGTTAAGAAGTGAACAAATATGTTCTAACCAGTCGATAGGGTCGTTCTCTACCTTAGCAATTTCGAGGACGAAATTATTTTAAGTGGGGAAGATTGTAATGACCCGCATTAGCAGAGGTATTATAATTAATTTATTTAATTATATAAATAGTGATATAGTGAATTAAATGGTCGTTGAATTAAATAATAGTGAATATTTAAATTAAAATAATAATTAAATAATATATTTAATTCTGAAATAATCAGAATTGGCTGAAATGGCGATATGGTGTGAACTGGATCATCTGTGATATTTAATTCAGTTTAGAATTGAATTAGAATAATGAATATATTATTTGAACGACAGTTTGAACGTATAATTATATTATAATTAAAATCGAGCTTGAAATGGCGCTGCAGTTCGTAATTTGGCGATTTGAACTTCAACTGAATGTATAGGATTCGTTTTAAGCCGGATTTCTGTGAAACAAGAAACGTTAGGAGCTGGTGGAGTATATCTTTCTAGTGGAAGAGAAAAATTAGGATTTCGTCATGTAACGCTATAGAATCGTTTGTCGGCCGTAACGGTTTATTCGATATAACTAGAGATCGGGTTTGAATTTAGACAAGGTTCTTTTGAGACATAACGATAATTTAATTTTTAGAATTTTATTGTAATTTTTAAATAAATTAATAATCAACTTTTTATTTGAAGAATTCTACACCCTGTAATCAACATTTTGGGGTTTCACAATATGAGTTGAACTACCGATATTATTATATTTTTGGGATCACGGCACATTACTCGACTAGTTGATATCTTCATATCAGTCCGTGGACAAGATCATATGGATTTGGTTTAAGGCGAGACTTTGTGATTAAGTGTTGGTATAATAAAATATCTCCTACAACATAAATATCCTAAGTCATTCTAAGGCCAAAAACAAGGCCACGCACACACTTGTTCAGCCGCACAAAGAATCCTAACTCCCCGATAAAATAGCTTTAAAATCTTATAACCTAATTCATTTTCTCACAACAGAAACGGCTGCCAGTATCAAAACCAATGAGAGCAAACAATCCATTTCAAACAAAATAAATCAAAACATGTATGGCTGAATATAATTTGCCTCAAGCTTCAATACTATATCGTTTCTTGGAGTTCGACGCAAGGACCTACGAAGGCGGTTTTCTGCGAAGGCTAGGGCTTGGCTTTGGGGTCGACCAAGGCAGAGCTGGGTTGGTTTATTCGGTGAAGACAATGCAGGGGATCGCTGAAAGATTTCGAAGTGGGTTAAGAGGGACACAGCAGCACGTTGAGGGTGATACAGTAGCTGGGAATTGTCTGGAAACAACGCGTAAGCTAGATGATGGTGAAGAGGGAGAATAGAGGGATATTCGGTGATGAAGTCACTGTCTTGGTCACTATACATAGCACGTCGAGTTTGTGAGTGTTGAAATATTTTGTTGGGTTTGGTTTCGCAAACAAGAGGAAAAGTGGGGATGCGGTATTGGGTTAGGAGAAGCCAGCTTGTTACGTTTTGAAGTGAGACTTGTGCCTGTGCGTGAGGGGCAAAGTGTCTAAGCAAGTGGAGTAGCAAAGTGTTTATCTACATACATGAGTAGTTTATATAAATAAAATTGGCGTTGGAGCTGTTGAATGGAGTTGTGGAAAGGAAGTGCAGTGGAGTTGGTTTTGAAAATAAGGAGCTAATGGGGGAAAAGCCGGTTGTTTTTGTGAAGTAGGGTAGTGTTAAAATAGTGGGATAACATGCCTGCTGTGCATGATGTAAAGGGAGGTGGCTGTTACTCTCACATACTGGTATATTCGGTGTGATTTTTTGTAAAGAGGAGATGGACAGAGGTCCCGGGGTTGGAAGTCGTGAGAAGGTGCAGGGGAACGAAGTGGAAGAAGAGGTCGTATAGGGTGGGTTATGGGTTTGTTAGGAGCAGAGGCCAGAGTATAACGATGAAGAAAAATGATTTGGCGGGTACGGGTTTTTAGAATGTGGTATGGGCCGGAAGGAAAGAGTTAAGCCCATTTAAATAAATATCCATGTTTTAATTATTTAATTAATGTATATAAACTTGTATAAGCTGTAACATCTTCATACGTGATCAGAATTCCGCGAAATAAGATCCGTCGGGATCGTATGGACAGACACTACACAATGACACCGACTGGAAGTCCATCGGAGCCCTTATAGAAAAATAAATTGTCCATCTGAATCAAATCGAGCGATGGTTATCGTTATCAATGATGATCGTCCAATGTGAGTAAATCTCACTAACTCTGAACAGTTGATCAATTCATGTTGTATTTTTAGAACTGTTAAATATTGGCTGATTGACTGTGTGTTGATTTTTTGATTGAACTGCTAGTCAGTTAGTTGAATTTCTATATTGATTCTGTTTAACAGAATATATCATATGGAACTGAAAGTGATGTTGATTTTATTGTGTAACATCTGTGGATGCAGGGAAACAGGTTGGAGGAATCCAACTGGATTCCTCAACAGTTATTTTATTGTTTTTCATATATTGTGATATATGATGTGATATATAATCTGTTGTCGATTATATGTGTTTGAACGATATTGGTCATCGTGATTTGATGTGTTAAATACCATAACATACCGGAATGGTGAAAAAGGGAATTTTCAAAATGAATATTGAAAATAGATTATTTATAAAATCAAAGAATTTTATAACAGAGACAATATTTATAACAATCAAAGGAGATTTTATAAAAAGGAAATATTTAGAAAATAAATAGAGTTATAAAAAGGAAAATTGTTTATAACCGAATAGGATGTTATAAAAAGGAAAACGTTATCAAAAGGAACACGTTATAAAAAGGAAAACATTACTAAAAGGGAAATCATTTGTAAAGTGAAGAACCGTTACTAAAAAGTAAATCTTTATAAATGAATAGTTTATTCGAAAAGGAGTTAATCGAATATTAGTTATTCGAATATTAGTTATTTAAATAGAGTTAAAGGAAAGGAATTATCGATTATTAGTTAATCGAAGGGAGTTATCGATTATTAGTTAATCGAAGGAGTTATCAATTATAGTTTAATCAAAAAGAGTTATCGATTTGTTTAATCGAAGTGAGTTATAGAATATTGGTTATTCGAAGGAGTTGTCGAATTTAGTTATTCGATGGAGTTAATCGATTAGAGTTAAAATAAAGGAGTTAATCGAATATAATTTATTCGAATAGAATAAAATGAGTTATCGAATATTAGTTATTCGAATAAGAATTAAACAGAGTTATTGAATATTAGTTATTCGAATAGAGTTAAATGGAGTTAAAGGAAAAAATCGAATATAGTTTATTCGAATGGAATTAAAAGAGTTAATCGAATTTGGTTTATTCGAATAGAGTTAAAGGAGTTATCGACTAGAGTTAAATCAAATAGAGTTAATCCAATAGCGTTAGTCCAATAGAGTTAATTGATAAGGGTTAATCGAATAGAGTAAATTGAATAGAGTTATCGAATATACCTTATCGAAGGGGGGAGTTTTCGAATAGAGATGATTCGAAAGAGAGTTACGTAAGGAAGTTAGTTAAAGAAATATAAAGTGAACTTTGCCTATTTCAAAGTTAGAAATGTTGTTCAGTTAAGGTCTGAGAGGTAGTATTACCCCAACTTGATTGACTTCATTTTTAACTAAGGAATGGTTAATGTTCGATAGTGAAGGTGGGTTAAAGGAATTTAGTTAATAAGCGTAATGGTTTGAGTTGGCATCGCTATGGTTTGTTTAAACATCTTTCTAAGATTAATGAAGGAGTTTTGGAAATGTTTTCCAAATAAGAACCAGAAATGTTTTCTGATATAGAAAACAAGAAATGGAAATGTTTTCCAATGGTAATAACATATATTTTCTAAATTTAGAAAATAAGAAATGTTGAATATAGGGAAACAGGAGATGAAAAATGAACTAAGGAGATAAATGTTAAATGATGTTTGATCGATATTAATTTCCATCTGGAAATAATATCGTTGTTTGCACACGTATTTTTCTTTGATAGTTAAATCACAGACTATCAAAGTTTTGACCATTTTAACGTAGTTAATATGGAGAGACCGGTTGGATTATTATCCAAAGAACCACTCTGTATTGGCATAAGCGTTGCGAATCATATATGCCAAAGAAAATTGAAGACGGAGTAAAGTGCAAGGGCTATTGTATTAGTCTAAGATTACAGTGTCTAAGATGGATATACTGAATAGTGCCTTCGGTTCATCGTGTTCCTGGATGACTTGTATGGACGGATGTCTGACAGAGTATTTCCAGATGATCACGTATATTGTTTTCTCCAACCGTACCAAGAGTGGAAGCGGAGAAGGAAACTTCTTTTAGCTAACACATAATGTATGGTTGAGGACGTCAATCGGTGATTTGATGGATTTGACTATGTGACATTCGAAGTGAATCTGGTGTGATGATAAAGCGTTGCTTCTAGCCTCATCAACCGGTAAATGACAGAAATCGAGCAGGCAGCATGGCTAAGTCGGTCGCTCCGAAGTAGGGTGTATAATCACCATATCTAGAGTTTCATTTATTTCTAAAAATCTATTGCCGATACTGTCCCATTCGGGAAACGGTTGTTGATCCCAACCGTTGGTGATATACATTCGATACACTCAAGCAAAATGAGTGGTCGATCATGTGTGGCCGGGTTGCAAGATGTTCTTGTTGAACCCAGTGTATTCCTCTCTAGAGGTACACAAGCGAAAGGTGGTTCCATACCTTTTCATAGTTGGAAATCCATTACCCAATACGTGCTTGCGGTTTTGATTGTATACTATATATGTAGAACGTGAGATGAAAGCGTTTTTGCTAGATGATTATTATATTGTGGTCGATAGACATTATTATAATATCAAAAGGTTTTTGATATAAAGTTTTTTTTGGGATTCTCATAAGGGAAAACCCGTTCCGTTATACGGCGTGGTCTTATGAGATATCGTTCACTTGTTCAACTGTTTTAAACTGTTTTACTCATACCAGTCCCATGACTGACCCGGAGTTTATTTTGTTTTGTTTTCCCTAAACTCTTGGGTGCTCAATTTTGTACGAGCAGTCAAGTAGTCGGGATTTACAGATACTTGAAGAGCTGGAGCAGGAGGCTTCAGGATCATATAGCTGTAGTTTATTTCCACTGCGTTGTAAGTGTTGCACTCTAATAATGTTATTGTATACATATACTGATTTTATTTCAAGGATATGTTATATATTATATGTTATTCGTTCCGCTGTGAGGTTCGTATTACTCTGATGTCGTGTTCTTCTTCTTCTTCTATTCTAAGTTTCTATCTTATCTTTCCTCACCCTCTAATTTCTTTCATTAATGACCGGTATTTTTCGACGTTTGGTTAGTCATCATTGAGTTTATGGCGATAACCAAAGTCGACAAAATCCCGGGTCTTTACAGGATGAAAAACCCAAGGTAACAAGAGGGAAACATAAAATCTTTAGTCAGATAACAGTCTTAGTGAGCGATAAAACAGCTAACAAACATCATTAATAAAGTATATGAGAACGAATAGATAATCATACTAATCTACCCATAACTCCAGAGAAGAACTCAAACTTATCTTCCCCGCATCGGACAGTGATAGCCTTTACAATAACATTTCAACCATACATCCATGGAAACCAGAACACCCATTCAATCATGGCAAAGCACTTATGACATCCAAATTATATATATATATCATGTAGACCATCCTAATTGAACTCAACATCCCTCAAGCACAAGCCCCAGAGGTCGAAACCAATATCAGACAGGCACCCTAGGAACATCTCCTTCGACGTTGGACAATCTACATGAGATGGTACAACAGATCAACCAATCATCTATGACTGACTCTGGCTATCACCACCAATCCTTCTTTGAAACCATTGTTAATCGTATGACAGCCAACCTTGCCATATGTCAAGGGGTAATGGTAACCCCAGTTCTAGCATAAACTCCATAAGCCTTTCAACGATACGTATGTTTGTCCAACCTTGACAACTAGGCCTTTCAGTGATACCCAACCGGTCTTTCAGATGTCTCTAGTGTACCCCTGCTTTGAGCCTGCTAGAACTTATGATAATGATAATCTCTCGACCTTCACATCTCTAGTCCTCCAACCTGATGACTTTTTGTAGCTCAAGCAACCTTCTCAAGCAACCATTTTCCACCAACTTACGACCTTTGAGTTGTCACCTCATTTGTTGTTCTACACCGATCAACGAACACCTTTCAACACGTCGAACCTTCCTACTTGAATTTACTTCGAAGTCACACCCTCACTGAGTCAAATTACATCACTGCGTTGCGGCTAGGGTTCGGGAGGTTGCCCCTGAATTTTTTTTCAAGCTCTTTTGTTCAAATATGGTCATACCCGATTTTTTTTCTTTAGAAATTACCATCCGACCCATACTTTTGGAAACATCGACCGACCGTCCTATCCCTTTGGAGCGCCCACCGATCCCCCCCCCTCTCAAAGCACCCACCGATCGTCCCCCCGGAGCAACCACCGATCGTCCTCCCGGAGCACCCACCGATCAGCCCCCTTGGAGCACCCACCGATCAGTCCCCCTGGAGCACCCACCGATTGGCCCCCCTGGAGCACCCACCGATCGGTCTCCCTGGAGCACCCATCGATCGGTCCCCCTGGAGCACCTACCGATCGCATCTCCTGATTTGTTCCCCAAGCCACTCCACAACCAACTGATCACTTCCATGCTGACCGATCCAAAACCTGCACTACCCCAACCCAACTTCGATTTTGAGCAAAACTTCACCAAGCCTCAAATTCAAAGTAACCAACTCATTCAATTTACCAAACATGATCATAAACATGTTATGAAATCACTAACGACATAAATATGATGATTATCACTAAAATTATGCAAATTCACCAAAAATTATGATAAATGGACATATGAACCAAATTGCGGATCTAACTTGCATTATCACATGAAATAGCATAGAAATTACTGGCTTAAACTTACTAAATTGGATCCTATGGTGATTTATATGAAAATGAACTTACCACGGTGTAGATCCAAGAGAAACACTTGAATTTAATGAAAAACTAGATCAAACACTCATAAACTTGATTGAATCCGTGTGAGAGATGCATATCACTCACCAATTCTCCAAATCAAAGAAAAAACAGTGAAATTAGATTTCGGACAGCGAAGAACTTAATCCAAATTCTTCGATTTAATGAACTCTCACTACAAATTATGCGAGCTTCAAATGGTGTAGATCTTCGATTCTCTAAGCACTAATGGTGGAATGATGGAGAAATGGAGGAATGGAGGATCCCTTGGCTCTTCCAAATGAGAGAATGGAGAAAGTAAACTATTCTCTCCATGCCTCTTATCCCCTATTTATAGCCTCCACCAGCCCACTAATGGGCCTCCCAAATCAACCCATTTTGGCTTACAAAATCTGAACAGCCAAATGAAAAACCTTAAAACAACGATTCTTTCCAAATCGCCAAGCCAAATCTTTAGTGTGACCACTCTACGGAAAGGCAAACATCATTTCTTTTTCAATGGCACAGATCTCAACACCTTATTCGATCCCAGTCAAAAGTAATGTCCTATACAAGACTGACAGGGGAAAAATGGCCACAAACAAAATTGGTAAAAATTATGGACATGTCTCACATCCCCACAAGCAACATATTAAAATATGAGAATGATCCAACCCTCAGGGAATGAGATAAAAATATTTTACGATCCTCCGATACATAAAATGCGGGCTGTTACATAGATTTTGAAATCATTTGGTTAAGTATAGGTTTAGTTGGCTCAATGTTAAGGTATTCTTCAATTGTAAGGAAGTATTCTTAAAAATCCTAGTTATAATTGGATAGGGGATGTCGATTCTCGATTCTTATTTGATGGAAAAATATGTAAAGAAGATTAAGATGATTTGAGATCGATTACATAAAGTTAGAATAGGCAGAGGAGCTATGTAGACCAGAGGCACAAATATAATGAGTTCTCAATTAGAGATTAAAATTTTCTCCAATATCGTCGATCAAGAATGTGTTATATTTTGTGTTATATACTTAGTAACTAGTAAGATACACTACTATAGTTAGCATTGTTTGTTGCTTTCGATGATTGTTTTCATATTCGGTTGAATTTTGAGGATGAAATTATTTTAAGGCAGGGTGGATGTAACATCCCTCATTTTTTATAAATATTATACAGGATATTTAATTAGACGAATTAAATGAGAACAATGCAATTAGGTTGTTGAGTAGAAATTTGTACAAATAAATAGGTAATAATGTGGTTCCGCCACAGGAGTGATCTAAACATAAGTAAGAATATGGTAGGGGAAAATGAAAACCTTTGGCCTTATATGTAACATCTATTCCTACCACTTCTCCCTCATTTTTCATTCTCTCATATTATAAAAGAAACCTAGGGAGACTGGTCATTAAAGAGAAGAAAAGAAGAAGAAAACTGTAAAAGAAAGCTAAGATTAAAGCTTAGGAAATCAACTTCTATAAATCTCTAGTCTTTAATTCAAATTCAACTATATGCTTATATCCAAATTGTTGGCGCTTATTCATGATTATTTTTTTCATGATTAAATAGCTTCAACTTGATTGTTTAGCAATACCTGTGTTTTTGTTTTGGATTTGTAACGACCACGAGATTTTCGACTCCGAAAATCGACACAAAACCCAGCGTCGACTGTTCAGACATCGAAAATACCGTATCATTAATAGAAAGAAGTTAGAGGATGAGAAATAGAAGGAAAGAAATATTAGAATAGAAGAAGAAGAATACACAACATCAGGGTAAAACATGAACCTCACAGCGGAATGAATAAAATATATTATATAACATAATTTTTGAAATACAAATCAGTAACTTTATATACATACCATCATCAGAGCACAACAGTTATTCCTGGAACAGTCATAAACACCTGTTTCCAGTTTCAAACATGGTTCACAGCGGAATATATGATAGTCTATAGCTAACTGGTGAAGCCTCCTGCTTCCAGCTCCTCCAAATGAATCTGAAAAATCCCGACTACTTGACTGCCCGTACAAATTTGGGCACCCAAGAGTTTAGGGAAAACAAAACAAAATAAACTCTGGGTCAGTCATGGGACTGGTGTGAGTAAACTCCAACCACTTGTTTAACTTTCAAAACCCTTTTCGAAAGAAAAGATAATAGTAAGACCAGCCCACACATAAATATGGACGGTTTTTACCTTACTATAACCCAAAACACTTTGATACGAAAATCTAGTGATATTATAATAATGTCTACAACAAGTAAATAACCAAATAGCAGAACGTTTGCATCTCACACTCCACATATATATAGTATAAAATCAAAAACCGCATGGCGCTTATTGGAGATTGGATTTCCAACATGACAAGGTATGGAACCACCTTCCGCTAGTGTATCTCTAGAGAGGAATACACTGGGTTCAACAAGAACATCTTGCAACCCGGCCCACACATGACCGACCACTCATTTCGCTTGAGTGTATCGAATGTATATCACCAACGGTTGGGATCAGCAACCGTCTCCCGACTGGGACAGCATCGAATAGAATAAGAAATTAAATGAACCTCTAGATAGGTGATTATACATCCTAATGGGTGCGACCCACATAGCCATGCTTCCTGCCCGATTTTTGTCCTTTCCCGGTTGTTGAGGCCTGAGGCTACGAATACTTACCATTCATTGATAGCACAATCACTTTGAATGCCACATTGTCAGATCCGTTAATCACTAGTTGAGTTTGCACAAATATTCTGGATATTATGCTAAGGGAATAAATCCGTTGCAACCATATATATTTATACAGACCAACCCATTTGATCATTGGAAATACTCTGTCAGACATTCGTCCATTTACGTTCGTTCTGGGATTGAACGAAACCGAAGGCACTATTTCTATGTAATAGAAAGAGTCCTTGCACTTTACTCCGTCTTCAATATATTCAGCATACTTGGTTCGCAACGCTTATGCCGATACGGAGTGGTTCTTCGGATAATAATCCAACCGGTCTCTCCATATTGACAACGATGGTCAAAAACTTCGATAGTCTGTGATTTAACTATCGAATAAAAACAAGTGTTCATCCAAACATATCAAACAAATCACTGGGCTCTTTAATTAATATTTTATTAATTAAATCTCTTCTACACTCTCTTATCAATATTTGTTAACCAAATATTTTCAATAATCATCTCGGCTTCTTACGCTATTTGGAAAACATTTCCATATATCGCCTTCTCTTATTTCCTATACTTAGGAAATATATTTTATTTGAAATTGAAAACAATTTCAATCACGTATCTCTTTCTCGACTACTTTAACTATCCTCAGGAAATATTTACTTTTATATTTCCAAAATAACATTACTTGGGTTAAAACGAAAGCGGTATAAAACATCGTACGGCAACCCAAAATATTCTATTCAACTAACTATTATCCAACACTTCTCTTCGAGATTGGATCTTGCTATTTCTCCATTTAAAATGAAATCAATCGAGTTGGGGTAAAATTACCTCTCAGACCTTGACTGAAAACATCCTCAACTTCAAAACGGCAAAACCACTAACCTCGAATAAACACACTATAAAACCCAATTGTTCATTCTAAAACACGTGTATGGTTTTCTTTCTATTTCTAATTTATAGATTTCCCTTTTTGTTTACAATATTCTATTTTTGATTTCGTTTCCTTATCGAATTCTATATATATCGATATATAGATTTCTAATTGTCAAATTTCTTAAAAATATTCTAACTCTTTAAATTTCCGGAAAATTTCGCCATAACCTCCCCTGTATCGGGAGCATCGGGAAATTTCAAATAGCTTTCCCGGTCCTTCTTATTTCAAAAAGAAAAAAAGAAAAAGCCAAGCGGCTTGCCGATACGGCGCATAAAATCTCATATATGAATTAAACATGTACCTTTTTGTCGAGCACATAAATTTAAATCTTCATATACTTCATCCCATACCTGTCTAACACATGTTCACCTGTTTTCAATTCAATTCAACACTATCTAATCGTTTGAATTCAGTTTCGCCCATTTATTCTTTAATTAGTCATTTTGCCTATTTCACTTCTTTGTTGAACATAACATGTTCAAACAAAATATTTAACTCGTTCATAACCAAGTTGAATTTCAATTTCAATTCTAGTTCTCTTTTCTATTTCGAATATAAATTTCAAATCGAATTTTCTTATTTAAAGCCCAATATCAATTCAACATCTCATTTACTAATTACTATTCGAATTAGTTAATTCTATTCAATAATCAAAAATCTGATTTCTGTTTCAAAAATCAATTCATTACTCCACCTGAGTTCACATATATTTTATAACTCAAATCTGAAATTTTCTAAATAGAAATTCGGATTTTATTTGCTTAAAATCCTTTTATAAAATGAAATAAACCGTTATGGTTTTTAAATAGTTCTGGCGCTGTTTTTCTGAAAATTTGATTTTGACATAACTCAAAATCTATACGACGAAATTCATATTTTTCTCTTTCATTAGAAAACTATTATCAAACCGGTCCTGACGTTTCTTGTTTCAAAGAGATCCGACTCCAATTGAGTCCTGTATACTCGATTGAAGTTCGAATCGCTATTTTACGAACTGCAGCGCTGCGGCGAGTTCGTTTTAATTATATTTATATATATAAACCTTTAAACTTCTTTAAAATGAATTCAACTCCATTTTAACTCTATTTGAATTTCTTGATTCAAATTCCAATCTCACTTTTATTTGAATTCTATATTCAAATTCCAATTCCTTTTCTATTTGATATTCAAATTCAATACTTGAATTTCTATTTGAATTCCCTATATTCAAATTCTATGTTTGAATTCATTTGAATTCTCTTATTCAAACTCTATATTTAAATTCCATTTGAACTTCTATATTCCAATTTCTATATTTGAATTCTATTGAAATTCAAATATTCAAACTCCTTTTTAAATTCTATATTCAAAATTCCATAGTTTAAAACCCATTTGAATTTCATATTCAAATCCCATAGATTAAATCCTATTTGAATTCAATTTGAATCTCTTATATTCAAATTTCATTTTCCATTTCCATTTGAATTCTAATATTCAAATTCATTTCCAACACCATTTGAATTCTAATATTCAAACTCATTTTTAACACCATTTGAATTCTAATATTCTCTTGAATTCACATACCATATTTTATTTCCTTGATTTCAAATACCACATTTTAATCTCCTTGAATTCAAATACCAGATTAATTTTCTATAATCAACTCCCTTTTGAATTGTTATATTTGAAATTCATACTTGAATTTAAATAATCAAACTCCATTTTGAATTTCTATTTTAAATTCAAATATCCAAAACTCCATTCTAATACTATTTGAATTTCAATATTTGAATCCTCTTTATTTAAAACCCATTATTTAAATCCCATTTGAATTTCTTCACTCAAATTCATTTGAATTCCCTTGAATTCAAATTCCATTTCAAACCATTTGGATTTCCTATTTTGAAATCCTATTTTGAAATTCTATTTCCAATTCTACTTCGAAAATCCTATTTTCAAAGTTTATTTCAAATTCTATTTTGAAATTCTACATTCAAATCTCTATTTGAATTTCTTTATTCAAATTTTATATCAAAGTCTCTATTTGAATTTTCTTCATTTGAATTCCTTTGAATTCAAATTCTATTTTTATCCCTTTGAATTCAAATTCTATTTTTATTCCTTTTGAAGATAGATTTCCCATTCCAATTTCACACTTGTATTTCTATTTCTGAATTATCAAATGATAATTCTTTTCACTTCATTTATAACTTCGTTATAAAAGAACTATTTATAAACTTCGTTATAAAGGAACTACTTGTTTTATTTTTCAAAAAACAAGTTTATATTTTTATTCCATTAAAAATTCAAATTCTATTTAAAAATAGAATTTTCCCTTTTAAATCTCAAATATCCTTCCACGATATTTTAAATAAATTAACACTTAGCCCAGTGATATTTAAAACAATCAAATCACCCAATTTTCAATCATTTTATTTTTAACACATCATATATGAATATATTGAAATCAGCAAACACAAACAGATAATATATTTTTGAGGAATCCAGTTGGATCCCTCCAACCTGTTTTCCTGCATCCACAGATGTTAGCACATAAATAATACCCATTTTGCTTCATGGCAGAATATCGCGGTATAGAAGGTCATCCAATAATCATAGCGTGGGGCGTATAGGGTAATCATCCGCTATGGTACCGCGGGCATCCGCTAATGAGACTGCGGGAATCCAACCAATCAATCAACCCAATATATATATATATATATATATATATATATATATATATATATAGCCTAAATAACTAGTATATATATAACAACCAGAAAGCATTCACACAAGCAACAAACAATTATTTTTAATGAAATAAAAATAATTCTAAAGGTGAGTGAGATTTACTCACCAGAATTTATTTGTCGAATATCCGATTAAACGCCAAATCATCACCGCTATGAATCATCTCTGATCATCTCGAATGAATATATTTTGTGCCTATGATTATTCAATTTTTATTTATACTATTAAACGACTATTGATTTAAATAAATTATTCTAAGTATTTTTAAATTTTAAAACATACCTTATTGCCTTGCAACGATCTTGATCAACTGCGAAGTAACTTTAAAAATAAATCGTCGATCGATTCTATAGGAAACAACCCTAAAACTGCAGTTTCCCACTTAAACATTCCAAAGACTGCCTCCAATCCGTCAGCTTTTACTGTATTTTTTTCCAAAACTGATTCTCATCATTTTGGCATTTTATCGAGCATTATGCTGACAAACTCTATCTTCCTATTTCAGCACCTAAAGCTTCGTTTAACAGCAACCTTCAACATTATTGCTTCAAAAACCCATCAGCCCTTAACGTCCAGACCACTCCTCCCCTCCCAAACTGTCGACCCACTTCCAGTTAATTACAGATGAACTCCAGGCCACACTAGTTCATTACATCGCACATCATGATTACCCCAACTCCATCGTTCAACCGTTGAATCGCAGACATTCATCCCTCATAAATATCACAGACCGACTCTTCCCAAAACCCAATACGAACTCCACTAGATTGAAATCAATCCCAACTTCAACTTCTCCTAAAATCGCACCCTTCGCAGACCGATGCTAACATCGCCCTCCACAGATCGATCGCCCTCATTTACATCACACCATCGCCTTCAGCAAATCGCACCCCCTGATACTCCATCGAATTGCAACCGTCTTCGGCATGGATTCGAGCTCCAGACTCGCGATTCAAGTTGCGAGTTTGATTTGATTTTTTTTTTTTAATTTAACAGAGGCTGTCTCGATTGGAGGAAGAGAACCGAAAAGGGAAAGAAACAGAATGGTTTCGTGGATGGTAAAAACTCGAAGGCAAGCTCAATATATAAAAGCGAGAGCAAACAAGGGGTACAAGGGCCATAAATTTCCTGTCTTCCTTCGTGGTGAAGTTGGGGGACAAAATTTTCATCTCGATGAAGAAATACAACAGCACAGTTTATTCATAGGTCTGCATTCTCAGGTTTTAGGGTGGCGCCATTTGATTTTTGCTTTGCTTTGTTGGGAAGGAGGAGAACAAAGATTTCTGCTCAAGAAAATATAGGCAGTGTCGTATAAACATAGGTCGGCTCTAGGAATTGGAAATAGGGTGGCGTTGAAAAGAATTTAAAGTCATTTTTGTTTAATTTTAAAATCAAAATATCTTAGGGTCCGTAATTCGCAACCCCGAACCCTTATTTTAACTTAACGACCAACATTTCCAAGTTGATACGATATTCTGAATTACATGGAGCGTATTTCGGATTTTAATTTAAATGTATGTACAAATTAACCACATTAAATTAATGATTTTAAATTACGTTCGATTTAAAATATAAATCGAATTCAAACAATTAAATTTATCGATAATAAATTTTTATTATCGTACCAATTCAATATAAAATTTATATTCATTTACTTAATTGTTTAGATCCAGTTTTAACTCAGCATTCAATTATTGTTGATATATTCGATATTAAATCGTATATAAATTATTAAATCAATAAATTCAATAAAATCCATTTATAATTCTAATAAATTTAAATACTAACTGGCTAAAAATCCGGGATGTTACAGGATTATATGCCTGATTTGCATTAAAATGAATAGGTTTTAGGGAAAATCCTATAGTTAGAGATATCCTAATGCCGTGAAATATTTTTATGTAGTTTTTTGAATGATTTTGTAGATGAACTTCTGATTTTATAATTTTATAAGTGCTTAGGAATATTCTGTGAATTTTCTGAGGAAAATTGCTTGATAATAACAGGCTTAATTAATTTAAAGGGTTGATTAATTATTTTTACATGAAATTTTATGAATGATACAGTAGGATATATTCCTTATTCTTTTAATTTTTTAGATTTTCCCATGCTTTCTCCAATTGATATGAGTTTTCTAAGGTCGATTTTGCTTACGCAACCTTATGCGCTGATTAAGGTCTTAACGCATAAGTGTGAATATTATGTACTTTGAACAATATAAAGTACTTAAAGTATTGTACTACAGTCAAAATTTTCTTTACATTGACTAATGATTATTTGAAAATTATAAAGGAATTAACAAGTTTTTCATGTATTTATAGTCAGCTCCATCGTCCTAAAAATAGTAAGCGTCTTTCTTGATTTTCGACATCATCAGATGCACCATCCTTTTTTTGGTAAGTTTAGGATTCCTGTAATTCAATGGTTGGCATATGAAGTATTCGGAATTCCCTTTTCATACATAAGGTTTCTACCTTCAGCCTTCCACTTTCGTTTAGGGTCCTTAACCATTGTACTTTAGTTTTTAAACTATTAACTCTAGTAGGGCCTATCGTCTTTGCTCATATCGTTGTGTTGAGTTAATGGGACTCTCTATTCAAAGAAATTATTTATTAAAAGAACACAAGGTCCAGATCCTTAGAATCCCTCGAAATAGTCGAAAGGGTCATTTTCCTTAAGTTATGATTTTCAAAGACTAAAGGCCTATTGCTGCACCTTTTGTACATCGAAAGGAGCTTATTTCCAAGCTTGTTTATATGAGGGAATGTGAGCTGACCCAATACCATTCGATGAGATTGAAAGGGGTTGTTTCCCTTACAATTATTGTGAATGAGATAAAGGATTATCCCTCAATGCCTTTCAACGGTGTTGAATTAAGCCTATTTCTATTTTTGGCAAAGCCGACCAGTTTTTAAAACGGTCCGTAACACTTTTAATATATTTAAATAATAATACAGAAAGACCGGTCATATACAACATGTATATCAACGAAGAATAAGGTTTCCACGTAGGGAAACAAACTATTACAACACACAACAAATTACATCAAATTAAAAATAGCAAGTTGGTATATTATATATTGCTTTAACATTGTTCTTTGACATTCCCTGTGACTTATACATCTCGTACAAAGCAGTTACTCGATGTCCTGCTGATTACACAACATCTCTCTTTTCATGCTATGGCTGACAGGTGTTTTTTGACACCTTCTCACTAGGAAGGGGAGAAGGTGTGCCTATATCTGGAGGTCTTGCCTTATGTCCCGGAGGAGGAGCAATGTGATCATATGGAGAGGCTGAGCTAGCATATGGTTTCTTTCTAGATGTGACATGGGTCGGATCACTAGGTGGAGAGTTTGCTTTAGTAGAGGAGTTCAAAAAGGCTTTAAAGACGGTTTTTGATGGTTTGTTTTAGATGGTGCAAAGAAGGAAGAAATCACCCGATTGCTAGAAATCAACACAAAGAGTTGTTGTTAGTACAAAATTTATTGAAGTCTCTCAACGTCTTTTCTAGTGATTGACGCTTGGAAGCATTACCTTCATCTGTTGAGTTTATCACTGGCTAAATCGACAGTGATACGATCTTTAATAATAAGTAGCTCACTAAAGTTTTCAGTATTTGTTTCACCTTGCGTTGCCTTCAATTCTGTTCCACCAGTGTTACATTCTAGATTTTCAGTAATTTTGAAGTTTTGGAGCAAAAAATTATCAAGAGGCTGCGTATGATTAGCACTCTCTATATGCACACCATCATTATTAATGCTACCAGTCAAAACATCATTGCAACCAACTATATCACCGTTATCATTTATCCTTTCCTTAGACACAAATGTGTTTCCATGATTTTCACTACTACGCTCAGCATGTATACCTTTGCTCACTAGAATACTAGTGATAACATCATAAATAAGATGAGGGGAGATTGCCTTGGTTAGCAAAGCATCGGTTCTACTTATTTCTCTTCTTCCAACAAGTTATCATACGGTTTTTCTTTATCAACTGCATCTATTGTCTCAAAATCTCTTGCTTCCACATTGCTTTCATTTGCAACTTGACCCCCACATTCTTCATCAGCTCGAACCAGAATGTCAAAGCTGTTAGTACCAATGTAGATAGGCACTTTATCACAGGCATCCAAACAAGATTTATCTAGTAAAATTTGTTCGTCTATGCTGCAGTCATCATTTAGTGGAGTATCTACCTTGTGTTCTTTCCCACTACTTAGCCTTCTCTTGCGTATATGTGCACTGGTAAGTGGTAACGTTCATTCTTCTGCTCATAACTTTTGTCCATACTTCTTTTTTCTTAGTAGGCTGCCTCTCTTTGTTCTCTTTATCTGTATATCTTCATGGCAGTATCATCTTCTCCTTTACACACTACTTCTGCTTCTTTGTTCTCTAGGTTTAAAACTGGGGTTTGAAGAGTCTTGTTGCACTTAGGCACAGTGCTGCCTAATACAGGACTAGGAAGATCACCACCAACTGATATTACTTTGTGTCCACTGCCTTATAGTCCGCTGTCCTATATATATCCAAAGGACTCTACATACATTACACACTTATGGTTGCACAAGTAATGCATCGAAACCATCTGCTCAGAGCCATCAGGCAAGAAAACTGGAAATTCAGTGGTTAGCGGAGAGTCGAATGAAACTTCAACCATACATTTTGCATGCTCCAACCGATTAATAGCTTCTATTGATGTGTCCATACACAAAAAATCTCCAACCCTAGACACCAACCATATTATACCAAGTTTCGACCAAGAGTTGGGAGGGATATTCCTCATTTTAATTCAGACTAGCACCCTTCTTATACATTTTGCGTCACTGCCTAACTCAACATCCCAGGGTTTTACAATAAATATCTTATTTTGTAGAATAATAGGGTCTGCACAAGCTATTTTATTCCTATCCTCAATGTTATTAAGAAGAAAGAAAAATACTACTCCATTTGACTTTACATTAATGCCTCCTGAGGGTTTCTAGATTTTCTTGAGGTGAATAATGTCGGTGTTATAGCTCAGTGGATTATCCAAGAAAAATCCCATAATGTATTTGTTCCATTGGTCTTTCGCTGCCTGGTAGATGTCCTCGTAGGGCATAATTGCTTTCCCCGATTAAGGAAGAGTAATCGGCGATAGTTCGAACGCACCAACATTTTTCGGTTTGGCAAAGGACATCGAAGACCATTTCTTAGTGCTAGCTTGTGTGGTTTCTTCAGGAAAACGAGGAGGAGAATTCAGGTTGTAAGAGGGAAAATTAGGGTCAGGTGGTTGTGGAAGGGGCGAAATTGGAGGAGGAGGTTGTGGATGATCGAACGGTTGATTGATTGAGGAGGGAATCTTTTGAGGAAAGGACGTAATTGTGAGGCTTGAGGTAGAGATGGGGTTGGTGGGGGGACATTAGGCAAGGAAAAAAAACTTGAATTAAGCATATTTCTTCACCATAGTTTATAAATAGATAAGCATAACGCCTTAGAACCTTTCAGTGGAACTGAAAGAGGGCCTTCAGATTTTATATTAAATTGAAGGGCTATTGCCAATAAACCCTTCAGCACGGATGGAGGGATTAGTTATCTAAAGGTTTTATTTATAAAAGATTTTCCTTAAACTTTACTAAGAGGTTATTGCCTTCACGTGTTTTGTTGGCACCAAAAGGGGTGGGACTTTCTGAAGTTACTTTATATAAAAGATACAGGCTTACCTCCTAAGTTCCTTGCGACGGTGTTAAAAGGATCATTTTTAAGGGTTTGTATATTTAAAGTTTTGACTTATAAAGGATAAGAAGAGTTGTCATTCTAATATCTCTCGACAGGGTTGATAGCATCTATTACCTGAACTATGTTTTATGAAGGACCCGAAGCATATAGCTTCCTTACCATTTGACAATGTCAGGAGGGTTCCTTTGCACTTTAAAGAGCAGGATTTGAGGCTATCGCCTTCGACCATTTGGCAATGCCAAAAGTATTATTTGTTTAATTTTGACTTTTGCTTAAGGCTATCGCCTCAATGTTCTAAGGTAGATTCAAAGGGAATTATTATAATTGAAACTTTATCCTTTATAAAGAGGAAGAGGATATCACCTTACAATCTTTCAATGGAATTGAAACGAATTTGTTTTACAATCTAAGCTAAGAATAAGGGGTTATCGCTTCAATACCCCTCAATGGAAATAGAAGGGTGGGTTTTTCGACTTAATAGTTGTCGTTATGGTCATATTGCCTATTCAGATTGCTGATACAATTGATGAAGGATAGGATCGTTTGTGACTTATAGCTTTTGAGTCATGTTAACTTGGGTAATGTCAGAAAAATTTATTAAAAGAGTAAGTTGGCTTATTGCCACAGTTTCTTTCGAATACAGCTGCTATCGAAAGTATTGCTTCTAAAAGATCATTTTACAAAATGGCTATATAAATTATTTTCGAAACCAAGGCTTCTGCCTATGTCTCGGTCAACACCATTAGCGTCAAAAGGGCTTGTTTGTAACTGTTTTCTAAATGGAATCTCTTGCTTTTGATCCTTGGAGTCATTGCTTATTGTTTGAATCAAAAATGGTTCAAAAACCAAAGGTGTGAAATCACACTTCACCAAACGGTATGAAAAATGAAAACGGGGCCAAAAATGCAAATGCAAGTAAAAAGTGGGAAAATGTAGGTAAGAGACAAGGGGTTTTTATGGTGATTCGATCTAGGATAGATCTACGTCCACTTTTGAAGTGTTCTTCATTATCATGGAGAAAATTACATATAGCATCATCCTATACATCTCATTATTACACTTGATCACTCTTTACAACGATTCTCAAATTTTTGCTCTTTTTCCGCTTTTAAATCTCACATGAATCCGAGAAGGAACGGATTAAATCTTGTGATTAGATAATTCTCCTTGGTTCCATCATGAAAATGTTGTTATATCCTTGCTTTAGAGAGGAGAAATGGCGGTTGGAGATCATTGGATTGAATTGGAGTGAGAATTAGTGGCGTTTGGAGAAGATGAGATCCACTTGATGTTGAAGGAAGGAGTGAGCTTAGGAAGCCATTAATGGAGTTTGAGAAGCTTTATAATGGTAGAGAAATTATTTGGGCAGCCCTTGAGGGTAGAGGAATCGGTCCCCGAAGTGTGGTGAAATGGGGTATATATAAGAGAAGTTTGGACCAAGTTGCAATTCTGTAATTACGGGGTGTAGAGTTTGGGTCGACCGTACACGTATTTATGAAACTCCCTCTGGACAGCTGGAGCCAACTGTGTACAACTGTCACGCTCAACCCAGATATTATGACTTTGCCACTGACTTTGTTCGACCCTAAAATATACACTGAAGGACTGACCCAAATTCATGTTGCTGACCGACTAGGAAATAAATGCACAGGACCGACCCTTCACAAATAATGTGGAACCAATCCACTCTTTACTGGGACCGACCCATTTTCTGTTTTGCAATATCACGCCAGCTGTCCTTCACATAATTGTTCTTTATTACAACGTTGCCATGCATTATCATACAAGTTGGGTTCTCATACACGTGGTGTCATTCAGGTATTACTTTGCCATCGCTCTACACAAACATGGGAACAGTTATTACCATATTGCCACTCACAATTTTCTTTGCATTGTTCAAAATGGGGTTTATTATTTGCAAGTATGCCATCATGTTAATGCACTTTAAACGATTTTGCTGGACCAAATTGTTCGACCTAATATTGCCAGCGAATGACACTCGAACCAAGGCTGATGAAGCTGCTCGACCTAGATATATGTTGGCCAAATCTTGTTTCGATGGGTAGTGCTCGACCAGCTATTCCATATGTGTTCATGGCATGCACTATGAAGGTTCCATATTATATATGCTGCTCATGCCCATGCATATATCTCACGATAACTTGGTCTCAGTACTCTCAATATGAAGCATCACAAGGTTTTCAGGTACTGTAACACCCCGTAATTTTAAAATATTAAATTTAAGGAAACTTAAATTTTAGAAGAAGAATTAAGTGAAATGGGTTGCGCCATTGCGTTTTTCTCGAAATTATGCTTGAGATAGAGTCCGAATTTGCGTAAATCGGACACCGTATGAAGCAGTTATAAGCCTTAGAAGTTTGTATACGCATAGGGGAGAATATATATATATATATATAATAACTCCAGAAGCTCCCAAACATGTTCAAATTTTGAAATTCAGTCAAAGCGGGCTCAGCGGGAAATTTTCCACTCATGGGTGTCGACCTCCTAGTAGGGGGGTCGATATAGGTGTCGACCCCCCTATAGGGGTGTCGACATAGGTGTCGACCCCCCAATAGGGGGGAAGACACAGGTGTCGACCCCCTTTATAGGGTGTCGACCCCAGTCGGCCAGATTGAGCTGATGTGTTCAAATGACAATTTTTGGAGTTTTACGCCTTATATGGCTTTATCTGATTGGTCTGGTGACATATCTTTTCATTCTGGATGGCTTAAATGAATCCCAGTCAGATCTAAGGGTTCTAATTAATCCTACACATCTATATAAGCACACATAAACCCTAAACTAAATTCATTCATAAGCCGTCATGCTATTGCGTCCTAAACTAAGCTAGTTTCTTCTCCAACGAATTAAAGCTTAGGAATTGTGAAAGAGGAGAATGGTTCTAGAACAGCAACAAATGCTTAATCTATTCTTTCTTCTACCACAGTGAGTTCTAGTCACTTTTAGGTTTAAACAGAAAAATGTGAATTGTGGTAGACTATGAATTGGGATATGCTGTAAATCATGAACTTATGCAAGCATATTGTGTCATTTTCCCTAGATCTAATATATGGACATTCTACTATGTTTCCTATGTGAATCTTGAATTACAATTATATTATGCTACATGTGAACTTGTTAACACGGATCTAATTTTCAAGATCTGATTGTGGTGATTCGATATGACTTTTATACGAACATTGATTTGTAACCATGTTAAGATGATAGTACATCCATTAATTTGACATTACTTGAATCTAGACTTTGGTGTTAATCACCCTTCACTTGTTATATTATGATACCTTGGTATATGTGGTAAACTTGACGCGTGAATCTAAACTTTTTATTATGCCACCCTGTCTGCGCTAGATCTAGGTAATTATACACCTAATATTGAATCTAGATCTCATTATGCTTGCCTAAACACAAGTTACTAATTTTATATCCACTTTATTATGATAATTATCACATGTCCATTCACTTAGTTACTATGCCAGTTATGTTAATATTTATGCCAAAACATGTTGAATTGTCACCCCTATCATGTTCCCTTTTACTGTTATGACGTGGCTACTTTATAGCCTCGATGACGCCAAAATACATGCGGTCACGTTAGTTAGGAAACGGGAAAAAAGGGATTTACAATTGGCATAATTTGTATAATATTTTATAAAAGTTGGACATATGGTTCAAATATGGAAACATAGTAATAATCACCTCTAATGATATAGGAAAATTTGGATAAAAATGGCATAATTTGAATATGACCATTTATGTATATGTAATTCAAATTATTGTTACAAAATAGGTATTAACACCTATAAAAGGAAAGAATTAATTATTTGGTAAATTAATTAAAAATGACATAATTTGAATATTAACATTTATGGACATGTAATTCAAATTTTTGGGCAAAATATGTATTGGCACCAAAAAGGGAAAGGTTTAATTAATTGATTAATTAATTAAAAATGGAATGTTTAGTAATTACAAATAGGATTTGTAATTGTACTTATGACACGAGGTTAGGTTACATTATTGGTGGAAGTCTGCCCGGACCCGACCAGCATATCCAGCAGCCATTAATGTTGAACCTAATGTGGGAGGTCTAAGTACGCGAATACGAATCGGGCTAAGACACGAGGTTAGGCCCAACTGTGGAATAAGACTGCCAGGACCCGACCAGCATATCCAACATCCACATGTTATAGGCCTAATGTAGGAGGTCTAGCCCATTATAAACCGTAAATGGACATGGTAATGAATCAGACTACTTAACATAATCTAATCCATAAGGGGTTGTATGAATATGAACTAAAGATAGGGTTAAGTAAAGCATGCTTGGATAAGTGGGAGGGTTAAGTACATCTTGGGTAGGTGGGTAATATTAATATATAGGCACAAACTTAACCGTTAAATAAACATGCCTGAATCAGTAGGAGGGTTTAGTATTTCTTGGTTTGGTGGGTAATATTTGTATATATAGGCCCATAAACTTTACCTGTCGGAGTTATATAATTAAAGACATCATTAGGTAAACATAACTAGTGGAAAACATAGTAGTGGGGATGCAAGACAAAGGGAGAGCTTGCATCATCTTGTGTGGGACCCATTTCAGTCAGTAACCCTTAAATAGTTATCGAACGGGTACTCCGAACTAGGTCGTAATGGGGCACGCTTACTGAGCTGATTGTAAGAGATCCAAACATGGAGGCGGTGTTGACGGCGCGTTCCAACAGGGTCATGTGCGTGCATGACTCCGCCTGCTGGGGAAGATAAGACGTTGTGACATCAGTAGACATGGTTGTGCACATCCGAAAAATGAAGGGTTGCCACCTTAGGGAGTGATACACCCTACTGTGGGGCCAGCACAAGGTATCTACGAAATAGGGAGCTGATCGATTGGGGTAGTAAATAGGGTACATCTAGTCCTGTCTGTTTCTGTAGGGTACCTGTGTTTCTGTCTGGGCTAACACCCGCTATTTCTATTTAGGTACCAGTCCTGTTTGGGTTAAAACCCGTTACTAGCGTACACCTAAAACTATCATTATGTTTCTGTTGGGATCATCTTGTTTTTGTTAAGCAATTAGGGAGTATGTAATCCTATTACATATCTGTTATACTAGTATTGGTGCAGAGCAAGGAAAGTATTAAGAAGCGCTATCTATTCTATCATGTTGTTCTGTTTACCTTGTCATACCTACCATTTATGTAGTGATCTCTCTTACCCTCTTTATGCCTGTCATGTTCACCTTTATTTATTTACTGGCTAAAAGTAACTAGACTCACTAGACTTTATGTCTGATCCCTTTGTTTTTCTCTCTCTTTTCGTCCCCCCCCCCCCCAAGGTTCTTAGGGAGGAAACACCCAGGCTTATTCAGGACTTGGACATTATCTTGTTGGAAGCTACTTCTGGGGTATGGCTCAAGTCTTTGTCTCTACTATGGCTTACCCTTTTTATTGGGGAATAATGTTTTTCTTTAATATCTATGTACTTTGATTATGCAAGACAGAAGTATTTTGTTGTAATGATTTTATGACTTATGGTATTGTTAATTACGATATTATGTTTTATGTTGAAATAAAAATTTGAAATTTCCACTGCTATCTTATTTATATCTATCTTGTAATTATTCTGTGTCTATTTACCTACAACGCTTCACGAAACTTAATGCATTCCCTTAGCGAGTGACATTAACGGACGTGGGGTGTTACACTTGGTATCAGAGCTAAAGGTTACTCAATTAGATAAAAGTTTTTGAAAATTATTTTTCAAAAAGGTTTTAAAAGAAAGTATTTTTGAAAAGAAAAGACTGTTTTGAAAATATTCCCCCAAGAAGCCATATGTAGTACCCTTTGGTCCTTTATCTAAATTTCTTCCTTTTCCTTTTTTTTCCAGCATGCCTGGGGAACAAAACATCTCTTATATCCCAGAGGGCGTCACTGTACTCGAATGATTCCATAGGTATTTGGAGGCCACGACGCTTGCCGAAGGCCAAAGAGACGTTCCTCCCCTAGCTGCGCCAATCTTTCCTCCTCCCCCCTCCAAGAGCAGATAACTTCGCCAAGATCTGCAAAGACTTCCGTGCTGTGGGAGAGAAGCCATTCCATGGGAATGAGACATTTGTTGAAGCTCGAAATTGGCTCAAGGAGACCGAGGACTTGTTCGTAATCTTTGAAGTAGAGGATAAAAGGAGGATTCAGTTAGCTGCTTGACTACTGAAAGACAAAGCCTCTTTCTGTTAGGAAGTCACCCAAGCTGGACGTCCAATGGAAACTTAGGAAGATATTAGGCAAAGATTTGAAATGAAATTTCTTTCCCAAGCCGAGAAAAGCATGCAGATGCAAAGGTTCCTAGCACTCAAACAAAGAAACTTGACGGTGAAAGAATATGTGAACAAATTCAACCAGCTAGCAAGTTTTGGGTTAGAATTGGTGGATACACTGCACAAAAAGGCTTTGCAGTTTGCTAAAGGGCTAAATGAACCCCTTCATGGGTTAGCCATGTCCCATATCCCAATAGGAGCCACTTTTGAAAAACTTGTTGATATGGCCCTAATGCATGAGGAAGACAAGGGAGAAAAGAAGGAAGTAAAGGCTGAGGAAGCAACACAAAATGAGAGGTGTGGCCCAAGAAGGGACAACTGTAGAGGAAAGGCGAAAAGAATGACAAGGTTAAAGATAAGAGGAAGTGCCATAGTTGTGGGTGAGAGGGGCACTTAGCCAAGGACTGCAGGAAAAGGAAGAATGCTTGCTTCGCTTGTGGAGGGGTTGGGCATCTTATTAAGTATTGCCCGTAGAAATAGGGATAAGGTCAAAGGGCAGGAACTTCTGGAGGGCAGGTGCATGCTCTCGCGATCAGTGATCCCGAAAGAGGTGGAAAAATTTCCGTAGAAAGTTTAGTTTCTCTTTCAAATCATCCAGTTAGGGCACATTTTAATTCTGGCGCTTCACACTCATTTATATCTAGTTCTGTTATTGAATCTCTGCACTTAGTTATTAGTATGGTAGTGGATCCCGTAGTTGTCTCAAACCCTATTGGTGACTCAGCTCATTTATCTATAATTTGTAGGGGTTTGAGAATATTTGTGTTAGGAGTCAAATTTGAATGCGACGCATATGTACTCGAGTTTATGGGCTATGAGTTGATTCTAGGGATAGGTTGGTTTACCACATATGGTGCCATTTTGGGTGGTGAGAGGAGGGCCGTTAAGCACCCTCGAAATTTCTTGAGACCCATAAGGATCTGTCATGCTTAGTTTCCTAGAGTCTCTTGAGGTATCTATCGATGATCTGCGATCGACACCAGTAGTCTGTGAGTATCCTGATGTCTTAGATGAGGTTCGGGGATTACCCCCGAGGCGCGAGATTGATTTACGTATATACCTGGTAGACAATGCAAAGCCAGTTGCATTACGTGTGCGCCATATGGCTCCTAAAAGGAAAGAGGAAACTTGATAAGTAAGTGGCGGGGCTACTTGAGAAGAGGTTTGATAGGTGAATCATACCAGGATGGGAAACCTATTGAAGACAGTCCATGAGGAAGCCCATCATTCCAAAATGACTATTCATCCAAGTGGCGATAAAATGTATAGAGTTCGAGGTAGTGGGGCCAAACTTGCAAAAGGAAGTGAAAATAAAGAAGGAAGCAATGATTGGGTGAGTTCCGACTTGCATACTTGGATCAGAGGTTAAGAAGCTACGCAAACGAGAAGTCAAGCTGGTGAAGGTCCAGTGGGGAGACAACCAAGAAGATGCAAATTAGGAGAACAAAGACAAGATTTTTATGCTTCGTACCCTTTCCCTTTCAAGGGAATGTTCTTAACTTCTCTTCCAAAAGCTTTTATTCGCATTTGCTTCTATCATCTGAGTATATCCTATCAATCGAATCTTCGACCTTTAGGTAGGAAATCCCATGATTGTAAACATGTGTTTGAGACATGTTATGTTTGATGGATGCAAGTGGATGCAAGTGTTTGCTAGTGGTTGCCTGTGGACGCATATACACACATTAGGCACTAGATCGGCTCAAACACTTTCATATTGCGTATGAATAAGTGTGCATATTTTAATGGATGTATATTGATTGTGTTATCATATGATTGTTGCATTTGAATGAAATTATTGTGCACTCAAGTAGAAATAATATGTATTATTAGGATTCTTTTGCATACATAATGGCCGCATGGAACTATCATGATTTGCATTAAGGAGGTCAACTGAATCAGTAGACCTCCTGATTTTGCATTAGGTACGGAACATATACACACACTTTTTGCATATGTTCATATGGCATTAGTGATCTTTTAAGGACAATGGATGCCTGTGATAGATTGCTGAGTAGATGGATGATTGGATGGTAGGATGTACATTCTTCTTGACTTGAAGATTTCGGGGACGAAATCCTTTTAGGAGGGGAGAATGTAACACCCCATAATTTTAAAATATTAAATTTAAGGAGACTTAATTTTTAGAAGAAGAATTAAGTGAAACGGGTTACGCCATTGCGTTGTCTCGAAATTCTGCTTGGGATAGAGCCTGAGTTTGCGTAAATCGGACAACGTGTGAAGAAGTTATAAGCCTTAGAATTTTGTATACACGTAGGGGAGAATATATAATAACTCCAGAAGCTCCGAAACAGGTTCAAATTTCGAAATTCAGTCAAAGCGGGCAGAGCGGGAAATTTCCCGCTCATGTGTGTCGACCCCCTAGTGGGGGGGGTCGACATAGGTGTCGATCCCCCTATAAGGGTGTCGACATAGGTGTCGACCCCCCTATGGGGGGAAGGCACAGGTGTCGACCCCCTATATAGGGTGTCGACACCTGTCGGCCAGATTGGGCTGATGTGTTCAGATGACGATTTTTGGAGTTTTATGGCATATGTGGCTTTATCTGATTGGTCTGGTGACTGTCTTTTCATTATGGATGGCTTAGATGAATCCTAGTCAGATCTAAGGGTTCTAATTAATCCTACACATCTATATAAGCACACATAAAACTAAACCCTAACCTAAATTCATTCATAAGCCGCCATGCTGCTGCGTCCTAAACTAAGCTAGTCTCTTCTCCAACGAATTAAAGCTTAGGAATTATGAAAGAGGAGAACGGTTCTAGAACAACAAAAAATGCTTAATCTATTCTTTCTTCTACCACAGTGAGTTCTAGTAACTTTTAGGTTTAAATAGATAAATGTGAATTGTGGTAGACTATGAATTGGGTATATGCTGTAAATCATGAACTTATGCAAGCATACTATGTCATTTTCCCTAGATCTAATATATTGACATTCTACTATGTTTCCTATGTAAATCTTGAATTACAATTATCTTGTGGTACATGTGAACTTGTTAATACAGATTTAACTTTCTAGATCTGATTGTGGTGATTCGATATGAAGTTTATATGAATATTGATTTGTAAACATGTTAGGATGATAGTACGTCCATTAGTTTGACATTACTAGGATCTAGACTTTGGTGTTAATCACCCTTCACTTGTTATATTATAATACCTTGGTATATATGGTAGACTTGACGTGTGAATCTAAACTTGTTATTACGCAACCCTGTCTGTGCTAGATATAGGTAATTGGACACCTAATATTGAATCTAGATCTCATTATGCTCGCCTAAACACAAGTTATTAATTTGATGTCCACTTTATTATGATAATTATCACATGTCCATTCACTTAGTTACTATGCCAGTTATGTTAATATTTATGCAAAACATGTTGAATTGTCTTCCCTATCATGTTCCCTTTTATTGTTATGATGAGGCTACTTTATAGCCTCGATGACGCCAAAATACATGCGGTCACATTAGTTAGGAAACGGGGAAACTAATGAATTTATAATTGGCATAATTTGTATAATGTTTTATATAAGTTGGACATATAATTCAAATAGTGAAACATAGTAATAATCACCTATAATGACATAGGAAAATTTGGATAAAAATGGCATAATTTGAATATGACCATTTATGGATATGCAATTCAAATTATTGTTGCAAAATAGGTATTAACACCTATAAAAGGAAAGGATTAATTAATTGGTAAATTAATTAAAAATGGCATAATTTGAATATGAACATTTATGTACATGTAATTCATATTTTTGGGCAAAATATGCATTGACACCAAAAAGGGAAAGGTTTAATTAATTGATTAATTAATTAAAAATGGGATGTTTAGTAATTACGATTAGGAATTGTAATTGCACTTATGACACGATGTTAGGTTACATTAGTGGTGGATGTCTACCCGGACCCGACAGGCATATCCAGCAGCCACTAATGTTGAACCTAATGTGAGAGGTCTAAGTACACGAATACGAATCGGGCTAAAACACGAGGTTAGGCCCAACTGTGGAATAAGACTGCCCAGATCCGACCGGCATATCCAACATCCACATGTTGTAGGCCAAATGTGGGAGGTCTAGCCCATTATAAACCATAAATGGATATGGTAATGAATCAGACTACTTAACCTAATCTAATCTATAAGGGGTTGTATGAATATGAACTAAAGATAGGGTTAAGTGAAACATGCTTGGATCAGTGGGAGGGTTAAGTACATCTTGGGTAGGTTGTTAATATTAATGTTTAGGCCCACAAACTTAACCGTTAAATAAACATGCTTGAATCAGTAGGACGGTTAAGTACTTCTTGGGTTGGTGGGTAATATTTGTATATATAGGCCCACAAACTTAACCTTTTGGGGTTATGTAATTAAACAGATCGTTAAGTAAACAAAACCAGTGGAAAACCTAGTAGTGGGAATGCAAGACAAAGGGGAGAGCTTGCATCATCTTGTGTGGGACCCATTTCAGTCAATAACCCTTAAATAGGTATCAAACGGGTACTCCGAACTAGGTCGGAGTGGGGCATGCTTACTAAGCTGATTGTAAGAGATCCAAACGTGGAGGCGGTGTTGATGGCTCGTTCCAATGGGGTCATGTGTGTGCACGACTCCGCCTGCTAGGAAACATAAGATGTTGTGACATCAGTAGATATTGTTGTGCACATTCGGAAAATGAAGGGTTGACACCTTAGGGAGTGATACACCCTACTTTGGGGCCATCACAGGGTATCTACGTAATAGGGAGATGATTGATTAGGGGTAGTAAATAGGGTACATCTAGTCATGTCTGTTTCTGTAGGTACCTGTGTTTCTGTCTAAGCTAACACCTGTTATTTCTATTTAGGTACCGGTCATGTTTGGGTTAAAACCCATTACTAGAGTACACCAAAAACTACCATTTTGTTTCTGTTGGGATCATCCTGTTTTTGTTAAGAAATTGTGTAGTATGTAATCCTATTACATATCTGTTATACTAGTATTGGTGCAAAGCAAGGAATGTATTAAGAAGCGCTATCTATTTTATCCTGTTTTCCTGTTTACCTTGTCATACCTGCCATTTATGTAGTGATCTCTCTTACCCACTTTATGCCTGCCATGTTCACATTTATTTACTTACTGGCTAAAAGTAACTAGACTCGCCAGACTTTATTTTTTGACCCCTTTGTTTTTCTCTCTCTCTTCCGTTCCCTCCCCCCCTTCCCCAAGGTTCTTAGGTAGGAAACACCTAGGCTTAGTCAGGACTTGTACATTATCTTGTTGGAAGCTACTTCTGGAGTATGGCTCAAGTCTTTGTCTCTACTATTGCTTACCCTTCTTATTGGGGAATAATTTTTTTCTTTAATACCTATGTACTCTGATGATGCAAGACAGAAGTATTTGTTGTAACGATTTATGACTTATGGTATTGTGAACTATGGTATTATGTTTTATGTTGAAATAAAAATTTGAAACTTCCGCTGCTATCTTATTTATATATGTCTTGTAATTATTCTGCATCTATTTACCTACAACGCTTCACGAAACTTAATGCATTCCTTTAGCGAGTGACATTAACAGACGTGGGTTGTTACAGGTACTCACATAAATGATTCACACAAATGCACCCTTAAAATGTTTTTGCATTAAGTCATGTGTGCTCCAAGTTGACTCAAACTAGTGTGTCCATCATTATATTGTTTGCATGTCCATGGTCTATACCCATTGATATTAAATCTGGGGTTCATTTTCATGTATAAAACATCACTTTTTTCATATTGGCCAACCAAGGCTTAGAGTTGCCACGTGTGTAACTTCATTTGAACGTTTTCATTCAAATATAGCAACATGCTAATGTCCTTATTCTTTCTTAATGTATCACGTGTATTGCAATGACCAATGCAGTACCTTTTGTACGCAATGTGTTGTATACGAAAGCATGGTCCAGTTTATGAAAATGTGTATGCCAACCCGCCGTGCCTTGTCAAATATGGCCGATCCAACTTCAAATATCAAAGTTCTGACCAGCTGCGTTCAACCAAGGTTGCTCGATTGTCCAGTATTTGACCTATGGCGTTCGACCCAGGGTGCTCGACCGTTCAGTGTTCGACCCATGGTGCTCGAGCTGGCTTGTTCGATTTATGGTGTTCGGGTCGCGTATATTACAACTGACCAATCCATAGCGTTTACTACACAGTCAATGCATTATTTCCCTGAACCGCGTTTTTATAATGGGGTTAACATTTTCCCCTCGAAGCTAGTATTTTTTGCTTGCGAGAAATGCGGGCTTCGAACAAAACATTGATAATACAACTTGCGTTGAGATCCAGTCGTAGCTTTTTTGTTTGTTATAGCAAACCATGCTTCGATGCTTTGATTCGTTGATTCCAAGCTAGTTTGATTTATATGCTTCATGCCACCTATTCTGCAATTAAAACAAGCACATGCACGATTTTGGACTTATACTCACCATCGACTGTCCATATCGATAGTGGATTAGTTTATTATTAGAAAATGATTTATAGCGAATTTTATTTTGAATTGAATAAAGTGTTTGCACAGGACTTGTTTTACTCAACGATTTATAACTCGTTGAACATTGTTTGAACAAACACGATATTCTAATTCGAGTTCGCATTAACTCTTAAAATCAACTAATCGACTAAAGTCGACTACGGATTTTAAACCTTATTGTATTAATGACTTATATGGTAGTATATGATATTTCACATTTAGGAAATACGTATCCGTGATTTGTCTTCTACTTCCTCTTTGAGAAGTTTTAATATTCGTGCCCCTGCTTGGGCTAAAAATTAACACTTTTCGTGTCTGATATTTTTAGACATTACGCAAGTTAATTTGTTAATGTACAAACTCCATTTACAATCCATCTTGGTTAATTCAGTCTTTCGCCGCTTAATTATACTGATTAATCCAAGCGTCAGTAAATTTAGAAGGAATGCCCCTAGAAAGGACTTTGGTTAAGACCACAATGTTTGTCGTGATCGGATCAGGCACTTCTGATATTGCCGATCAATTGGGTGCCCCTGGAGAGGACTTTGGGTAAAACCCCAATATTTGTCGTAATCGGATCAGGTGCTTCCTGATACTAATGATCAATTGGGTAACCCCGGAGAGGACTTTGGTTAAAACCCCAATGTTTGCCATGGTCGGATTAGGTGCTTCCTTATACTGACGATCAGTTGGGTGCCCCCAAAGAGGACTTTGATTAAAACCCCAAAGTTTATCTTGATCGGATCAGGTGCTTCGTGATACTGACGATCAATTGGGTGCCCCCGGAGAGGACTTTGGTGAAAACCCCAATGTTTGTCTTGTTCGGATCAGGTACTTCCTGATACTGACGATCAATTGGGTGCCCCAGAAGAGGACTTTGGTCTATGCAGGTCCTTCCAACTTGTTTGACGGTCCTTTCGGCCTGATGTCGGTATTTCCAACATCAGGTTTGTCGGTCCTTCCGACACGGTGCTGGTCCTTCTAGTGTGTTTATCGGTCCATCCAACCTGTTGTTGGTACTTCCAACATCAGGTTTGTCAATCCTTCCTACACGATGCTAGTTGTTCCATCTCAAGGTTGGCATCAATTCCTTTGTCAGATGCTCGAATTGGCGGGCTATTCTCAGATTAGGAATTAAAGCCTTGAAACTCTCACCTAGGGGAGTTCCCCTTTGATGAGTTACAACACTTTTGTTTGTTTGTCATGGTGCTTGTTCATTGTTTAAATCTTTGCGACTACTCTCATTCACTTCTTAGGGCGATGCTTTTCTATTTTGCATTTGGGCATGTTGATATTTACAACTTTTGGCATTTGAGTTATGTTGTTGGGGTTGCTATTCTTTGTCAGATTCTGAAGGAACAAGTGCTTGACAGATAGTCTGCAACATGAAATCATCTTTTAAGCAAGTTTTGATTTTTCATATAATTTTTCAAACTAGAAATTCATTCAAACATATATGCTCTTAGTCGTAGCGCCAATGTTCAGTGCATCACTTGCAGATTACTACAGACTGTTTACAAGAAGTTCCGAATATAACAGAAGGAAAACATGAAGTAAAGTATGAACTAAAGCAGGAAATATAGCATGAAGCAAAGCGGTGGTTATGTTGATCGCTTTTCTGATCCATTGAAATTGAAGCACTATCAACGGTTTTTAGTTGATGATTAGCCTTGGCATGGTCTGAACAAGAGCTCCGTTGCTTGTTTCCCCTGGCCCTGGGCAATCGCAACAACGTTTGAGGATTGTGGATTTTTCAAATATTGTTGCGGACGATTCTTCCTAATCATCTCTTCGATCAGTGACCTTAGATGCCTACACTCGTTGGTATTGTGCCCTGACTGATTATGGAACCGGCAGAACTTTCCAGAGTTTGCTTGATGGTCACCTATTTTCTAAGGTTTAGGTATTGGATAATCTTAGGTGTCTTTAGTTGCACAAAGATGTTTTCTGGAGTATCATTCAAAGGTGTTAGCTCTGATGGGTTGGAAAAGCGAGGCTTCTTGCCGTCACGATTGTCATTCCCATCGCTTCCCCTTTTCTGACCTCTAGAAATTTTCTAGTTATACTGGGTAGGAGCATTTTTGGGAGCTTCAAGAGGTTGGTTAGCATCATCGATCCAAAGAGGCATAGGATTATTATCCAATCCTATATATTACTTAGCCATTTTATAGAATATCTCAAGCGTACTTGGCTCTTTCATTTTAATCCATTTACCAAATTTGCTATTCTCGTCTATGGCACCGTTGGAGACATTAAGATCATGTAGGGCTCGGGATTTCCTACTTCGGATACATCATCATAAAACCTATTGAGGAAATCTTTGACTGATTATCCTGGATTCTGCCTCATTGATGTGAGAGAAATAACATCCTTAGCCTTCGTAGCTTGCAACCTGAACTACTCTTTGAATTTCAGAGTCAAACCACCAAATCGGTCGATGAATTTGGATGGCAGTCTTGTGAACCATAACGATGCGACACTTTCTAGATAGAGAGAGAAGCACAAGCATTTGATCTCGTCCGTTTCCTTGGCTGCATTCATGTGCCACTCGTATTTGTATAGGAAGTGATTCAGATTAGAAGTTTCATTGTACGAAGGCAGAGTAGGATGAGTGAACTTTTTGGGGAATTCAGCTTTGCAGATCCTCTTTGTGAATGGAATTTTGCCAAGGGAGAAGTCCCATTCCCTTTCACTATCCTTGCGGGTCATGTTATCTTTCATGATTTGCTTTACCATATCCGCGATATATTCCTTTGAGTTTTGTCGTTTCAGAGAGCGAACTTCGATCTCTTTTCTGGATGCTCGTCATGGCGAGTGATTGCGTTCAAAAGATCTAGGTCTTTTACTTCCACCATGGGATGGTGCCCCCTTGATGGGACTTGCAACTCGTCGGTTATTTCGATCGGAATGGTTTTTAGTTTTTAACTTGGAGTCTTTGACATTAGCGTCATCTTTGTCAACAAGTCCTTCCAAGTTGTCATTATGAGGATCAGAGGCTAATGAGTTTGCATTCTCTTCAAGGTTGACATGGATTTTCGGAGGAGGAGCGGGACTTGCTTGAGCGTTTAGGAGAGAACTCATTTTATCCATTAAAGCTTGATTAGCATCTAACAAAGTTTTATTAGCATCGATTAAAGCTTTGTTGGAAGTTTCCATTCGTTGACTCAAGTTAGCGACGACGACATCTAATACAGCCTTGGTTACACTGGCTCTGGGTAATGAATTTTCTCCAACTTCGAAGTAGTTGGTGAGTGGATTGGTCATATTGTTAGCAACGTTGTCATTTTCAATGGCTATACTTGTGGTCTTCTTTGATTTGGCCATGATTTCGGACAAGGTTTAGAATTTGGAAGAGAGTTTATCGATTGGCCTAGATCTTATACTTGTAAAATCTATGGTAGAAGTAGGCTTAGAACTTCAATGCAAGGATGTTAAGATTGAGAGAAGTGCGAACGAGGCCCCACGGTGGGCGCTAAATGTTTGAATCAAAAATGGTTCAAACACCAAAGGTGTGGAATCACACTTCACCAAATCGTATGAAAAATGAAAATGGGGCCACAAATGTAAATGGAAGTAAAAAACGGGATAAAGTAGGTAAGAGACAAGGGGTTTTTATAGTGGTTCGATCTAGGATAGATCTACGTCCACTTTTTAAGTGTTCTTCATTATCATTGAGAAAATTTCATATAGCATCATCCTATACATCTCATTATTACACTTGATCACTCTTTACAATGATTCTCCAATTTTTGCTCTTTTTTGGCTTTAAAATCTCACTTGAATCCGAGAAGGAACTAATTAGATCTTGTGAATAGATAATTCTCCTTGGTTCCATCAAAAATGGTGTTAGATCCATGCTTTAGAGAGGAGCAATGGCGGTTGGAGATCACTTGGATTGAATTGGAGTGAGAATTAGTGGTGTTTAGAAAAGATGAGATCCACTTGACGTTGAAGGAGGAAGGATTGAGCTTAGGAAGCCATTAATGGAGCTTGAGAAGCTTTAGAATGGCAGAGAAATGATTTGGTCAGCCCTTCGGGTTAGAGGAATCGGTCCCTTGAAGTGTGGTGAAATGGGGTATTTATAGGAGAAGTTAGGACCAAGTGGCAATTATATAATTATGGGGTGCAGAGTTTGGGTCGAGCGTACATAGATTTACGAAATTGCCACTGGACAAATATAGCCAACTATGTACAGCTGTCACGCCCGACCCATATATTATGACTTTACCACTGACCTTGTTCGACCCTAACATATACACTGAAGGACCGACCCAAATTCATGTTATTGACTGACCAGGAAATAATGGCCTAGGACCGACCCTTTACAAATAATGTGGAACCGATCCATTCTTTACTGGGACCGACCCATTTTCTGTTTTGTAATATCATGCCAGCTGTCCTTCACATAATTGTTATGTATTACAATGTTGCCATGCGTTACCATACAAGTTGGGTTCTCGTACGCATGGGGTCATTCAGGTATTACTTTGCCATCACTCTGCACAAACATGGGAACTATTATTACTATATTGCCACTCACAATTTGCTTTGCACTATTCAAAATAGGGTTTATTATTTACAAGTATGCCATCATGTTAATGCACTTTAAACGATTTTGCTGGACCAAACTGTTCGACCTAATATTGCCAGCGGATGCCGCTCAAACCCAGACTGATGAAGCTGCTCGACTCAGATATATGTTGGCTAAATCTTATTTGGATGGACAGTGCTCGACCAGCTATTCCATACATGTTTATGGCGTGCATTATGAAGGTTCCATATTATATATGCTTCTCATGCCCATGCATATATCTCACTATAAATTGGTCTCAATACTCTTAATATGAAGCATCACAATGTTCTCAGGTACTCGCATAAACGATTCACACAAATGCACCCATAAAATGTTTTGCATTAAGCCAGGTGTGCTTCAAGTTGACTCAAACTAGTGTGTCCATCATTATATTGTTTTCAGGTCCATGGTCTATACACGCTGATATAAAATCTGGGGTTCATTTTCATGTACAAAACGTCACTTTTTACATGTTGGCCAACCATGGCTTGGAGTTTCCATGTGTGTAACTTCATGTGAACGTTTTCGTACAAATATAGCAACATGTTAATATCCTTATTCTTGCTTAATGTCTCGCGTGTATTGCAATGACCCATGCAGTTGCTTTTGTACGCAACGTGCTGTATATAAAAGCATGGTCCAGTTTATGAAAATGTATATGCCAACCCTCCATGCTTTGTCAAATATGGCTGACCCAACTTCAAATATCAAAGTGCCGACCAGTGGCGTTCGACAAAAGGTGCTCGACTGTCCAGTGTTCGACCTATGGCGTTCGACCCAGGGTGCTTGACTATTCAGTGTTCTACCCATGGTGCTCAAGTTGGCTTGTTCGACCCATGGTGTTCGGTTCGCGTATATTACAACTGGCCGATCCATAGCATTTACTACACTGTCGATGCATTATTTTCTTGAACGGTGTTTTTTTAATGGGGTTAACACCTATGACGACAGACGTTTATAAAATTGTTTTCTAAATTACTTCCTTAGAGACATTCGTGGTCCATAAGGAGACTTTTAATAAAGTTATCTTGAGTCTTTGTCTCCTTGGCCTTTTGGTGCCGGTAGTGGTGAAAAGAAACCGTTTTATTGATTTGAAATTGTAACAATCTGTGTTCGACATATCGAAGGATCTCATGATATATTTATTGCATATGTGGTCGTATTATTCTATAAATTTGGAAAATGACTACTAAGGTCATTTCTTACCTTCAATGTTTTTTTTTTGAATTTTTTTTATGATCATTCTACCCTTGGTGAATCTTACTTTGCCAATAACTTTTGATTAGGAAGGAATCCGGACATGAAGCCACTTCCATTGGATTCAAACCATGATTTCCCATTTCATAGAGTGGTCACATTAAGCAAAAAGACTTTTAATTAGGAATGAATCTAGGACTAAAATGGTCACATTAAGTAAAGGGAATTATCATTTAGAAGGAATGACTGAAATAAGGTTTTAAAGAGATTCAGACAGCTTAATTGGGTAAAAGAGGTCATTACGAATGGGTCCAAGGCTCATTTCGGGATTAGGGTTAGCGGGGCCATAAAAGGGCAGGAGAATCATTTCCTACTAATTACATAACTCCCAAAATGGATTCTAATCCCTTTAATGGCGTACACCTCTCTCATCTCCTACTAAACCTTACTTTAATTAGCCTAACCTTCTCATTAGTAAAGAATTAGAATGAATCAACACCAAATCAAAAGGAGGGTATTGAAAATATCTAAGGATCCGTGAAAATTATTCATTCGAATCTAACATAGCTTTGGAGGTTAAGATGAGTGATTAGTATTCTTTCTTACTAACAATTAACTATGGTGCATTAGATTATATTCACCTCTTAAAATATGGAAAAATGTTCATAAATATATATTAATTATGTAATCACACATATATAAGTTTAGGGTAATTTGGACCACGTTTGTGAAACCTGTAATTTAAGAGGGTATCGTTAGTCTAAATTTTGAACCTATGTTACCTCTCTTGTTTATGCTTTGATTTACCTTGTTTGAACTAAAAGCCTGTTTGAGGGTGTTTTTCATGTTAGATACCTATTATAGGAATGTTTAAATGAATGTAGATGTTGAACGAATGATGAACTAGGAATTGGAAGTCATGTAGTGGTTTCGAAGTTAGAGATCGGCGTACCTTTGGATTATTGCCTCTAGTTGGTATGAGACTCCAATAGGATAATAAGGAATGTCCAGATCACCAACAATTTTCAAGTTGATTGGAATTCGCTTGATCAATTTATGGCGACAAGAAATTTGGATCGGCATAGGACTTGCTCTCATCTCAGCGTAGGCATACTTGGTCATGCTTCGACATGAAGATGACTTGGTTTCAGTTTGGCAAGTTAACTTCACCTTAGGATTGGCATGGGAAGGGATGACTTCGATTTTGGATGGAAGCTCGCCTTGGATCGGTGGGAGTTGAAGAGATTAACCTAGACTGACATGCCAAGAACATCAAACCTAATTGATCCAGATCGGTATGACAAGCATACCGATATGGATTGGATCGATGTGCGAAGCACATCGATACAAACCCAGATGGGTTTGGGTCAAGTGACCTCTAAGTGGGAGGGACGTGGTGATCTTCTAGAGTTCGATAATGATGCATGACTCGTGACTTATGGCACAACAACTTGCTAATAGTGATTTTACTTCTTTAAGAACAACTCAAATACAACTAGCTAAACCCGAAATGTAAAATAAACAACAAGTGTTCATACTCTTGAGGCTATCTAAGGTGGATGAGGACATAATGGCGCCCTATGACAAACATTAGGATCATCCTTAGAGAGTGTATCGACTTTATTCGAGAGTTGTATAGGCATTCCAAAGGTGGATTGTGCTATTGGGAAAAAACATGTGTAAAGCAATCATCGATACTCACAATTTTGATACACCTTTGAGACAGTGGCATCAAGATGAATCAGAGTAAGTTGTAGTGTGCACTGATTGGCTTGGATCCCAGAGACAATTATAGTGTGAACTTGGTATAGCCAACGCATTGAGTGAGTGAATGCTAGGATGAATTCTATGTTTGATTCTTTGCAATTACTTATCACACTCATGCCTACTTACACTCAGTGACATGGTGACCTTAGAGTAGAGTACATTACTACATGTGCTAACTCCTTGAATGTAGGGACAAATCAAGTATGGCCCTTTATACCATCATATTATCTTACTAGTACTTGAGATTACTATCGCTCACACCTGGACTTTGTATGACTTAGAATTTCTTAGTTCTTCATATTAGTGTGGGTTCTCTTTAATGATAAGACTTGAGACGGGTTAAATGTGCCTGGGTATTTGGCCAAGAGATGACCAAGAGGCTATCTTACGTATTACTTACATGTACCATGTTTATTTCCACTACTTATCACCTTGGGGCTTGGTAGTGTTTTATTTAGAGATAGTTTATTTTGAATCATGTCCATGTATGAATCTATTAGTATTATGTTTTATTTTGGGTCTGCTACTCTGATGTATATGCTTTATTATTAACTTTTTCTATCTTGCATGTTTTATACTAGTTATCTGTTACTGTTATATTTTATCTCATGCATTGTGGGATGTACGACATGTTTTTGGGTTATTTTCTTTTCTTTAACTTGGATGATCGCCTTACATTGGCCGAGCACCACCACATCACACCATTTAGGTGTCAGAATTATAGGGCGGTCGTCACGTTTAGTACCAGAGCTTAGGTTGCATAGTTAGCCTAACTAGGAATACTTGGGGAGAGAGTATACTTATACGTGGGCGTGTACTTGTAGTATATTTTGGTTTTCAAATTATATGTATATTATTCATATATATTTAAGGATGAAGTCAAATTCCACACATGCACTAAAAGTAAGATTTCTTGGGAAGAAGACCAATTATCCTCCTTACATATTAAACGATGAATCGTCAAACAAGGAAAGCTACTAGGGACTCTACTTCTGGAGTCAAGGAAGGAGCTAGCTCAGGAGCCAACAATGATAATAATCTTGATATTCGAGCCACGTTCACTGCTTTCATGAAGGACATGATAAGGAATGTGTAAGGAGTTGTTGCTAATGCTGCTAAGGGTAGTGGTGCACTAGTGAATGCACTTAGATCTGACTTTTCTAAGATTAATAAAGACTTCAACATCCAAGGGACAAAGTTAGCTATTAGGTTTCATGATTGATTTAATACATGTGAGCACATCTTTGACGATCTTAAACTTGATGATGCTATGAAGAGGAGGCTGGCCTCGCGTCAACTTCAAAGCAGAGGCTTAAATTAATGGAATGCTATCAAGATTGCTACTCCTGAGGGAAAGTTAACTTGGGATTAGTTCAAGGCTCATTTTTGCAAAAAGTTTATCCTTACTGCCCAAAAGTCATAACTATTCAAAAGATTTTCTAATCTTAAGCAAGGAGATAGGACCAACTTTTGAGTGTATTGCTGAATTCGACACTTTGTTAAAGTAAGAGATGTTCTTTATTGATACTCCCAAGGATAATAACGATAAAATTCATCATTATCTTAGAAGATTACTTGGGGAGAAGCTCATTAACCATATTGATGCATTTTTGAGTCCATCGTTGGAAAGCTTTGAGGAAGGAGAGCCTTTATCCTATGGCAAATACCGAAGCTTTATAGTTCCTAAGGAAAATCAAAAGTTGTACGTGAGTGGAGGAGGCATGAAAAGTGGAATAATAAGAGGAAGCCCTTCTAAGCCAAGGATGAGAATAATAATAAGGCCAAGAGTGAGGTCGGGTGTTATGCTTGTGGAAAGAAGGTCATTACATCAAAGACTGTAGGTTAGGGGGAGGAAGTGCTTCGATTGTGGCAAAGAAGGATGCTTCCACAGAGATTGTCTAGAACACTAGAAGGAGTAACAGTTAGTGAAATCATATGCTTTTATTATCATTCCTTCTTCGTCAAATGTACCAATAGCGGTGGAGAAAGGAAAGGGTGTTGTTGTTCAAAGTATGCTTTCCCTTTACGATTTTCCTATTTGAGTTTTATTTGATACTGGGGTTCTCTTTCCTTTATATCTAGTGACCTGGCAGATAATTTGGGATTGGAATCCGAAATTATTGATCGACCATTGGTGATGGCAAAACTTATTTGCGGATCCACTAGCCTTTGTATGATGTGTCGTGGGTTGGTCTTATTGAGGTATGGGTAAACATCTAATTGTGATTGCTTTGTTTTGGGTTTTATTGTGTTTTGTATTATTCTTGAAGTTGATTGGATTTAGAGATAAGGGGTAGTGGTGGATAGTGAGAAGCCTTCGGTGACCATCGAGGTGGATTATGGGTGAAGGGTAGTGTTGGAATGTTCACCTAGTGATGAGGTAACATATAGTTTTCTATATTCGCTTTTTTATTCCACATAATGAGTTGTCAAGTCTACCTATTGCTTGGGAGTATCCGAACATCTCTGAGGATGTAACCAGAATTCCGCCACGTAGAGAGATTAAGTAGTGTATCGAATTAATGAATGATGCTAGACCCATAGTAATACCTCTTAGGAGGACGACACCAGGGAGTCGCTAGAGCCTGAGGTCAAGATGAATGACCTTTCGAGAAAAGGATTCATTGGAAGAAGAATATCTGTGTGAGGAGAATTAGTAGTATTCGCCATGAAGGCGGATGGTTCCCTTCGATTGTGTGTAGATTACCATGATTTGAACAAGGTTACAAGGAAAAATGAGCACCCACTTCCATGCATAGATGACTTGTTCGATCAACTACATGGTGCAAAGATATTTACCCAGTTGAATCTAATGATAGAATTCCGTTAGTTGCAAGTAGAGAAATAGAGTGTGCCCATAATCGCACTTTAAACGTCATCTTCTTTTTATGAGTGGTTGGTTATGCCGTTTGGCTTGACCAACACACCAGCATACTTTGTAGATCTCATGAACCGTGTCTCTAGAGATCAGTTAAATAAGTTTGTGATTGTGTTTTTCAATGATATTCTTGTCTACTCATGGCTAGAGAAAGAACACAAGGAGCATTTGAGGTTTGTGTTAGAGGTCTTGAGAGAAAACCGATTAAAAGATGAACTTTCTAAATGTTCGTTCTGGAAGAGGGAAGTGAGGTTCTTGGATCATGTTGTTCAGAAAAAGGTATCGCTATGGACCCTGCAAAATTTGTGGCAGTTCAAGTTTGGCTACACCCAAGAGTGTTACTGATGTAAGAAGTTTCTTAGAATTGGCGGGATACTACCGTAGGTTTATCTAGGATTTCTCCAACGTAGCAGCACCACTATATCAGTTGACTAAGAAGAACCAGATTTCTACTCGGTACACGAGTTGTGAGCATGCGTTTATAAGTCTAAAAGAGGGACTAACGTGTGCACTAGTGTTAGTTATTATAGGAGAAAATAAGGAGATGACAATATACACAGATGCTTGTTGTACCGAATCGGGTGTCGTATTGATACAAAGAGGTAAGGTTGTCACCTGTGCCAGTTGGCAACTATAGCCTCATGAGAAAAGATATCTCACCCACGATTTGAAATCAATGACGATTGTATTTGTAGTAAAGATGTGAAGGCACCATCTTCTGGGAGAAATGTTCGAGTTGTTTACTGACCATAAGTCATTCAAATACCTCTTCTCACGGAAGGATCTTAACCTTCTCAAACAACGATGGTTAGAGTTATTAGTCTCTTGTGATTTTGATATAACATACACCTTGAGAAAGGGAAAAGTGGCCACTGATGCTTTTACTGGAAGGCATGCTAGCCTAGGGGAAATATTCTTTTAATGGAAACAATTAGTGTATATTATCTGCTATGATTTTTGACTAAATACGAGTTGGAGCTGAAACGTATGCAAGTTTGATAATCGGACCTACCTTTATCAATTAGATTGTTCAAATCAAAGATGTGATCCCAGATTAGTTAAGATTATTACCAAAGTGGAGATTGGAATTGACCCTGACAATATGGAGGTGTACTAACTCAACCGTGATGGTTGGCTTCATAAGAATGGGAGATTGGTTGTACTTGACACCAATGGGTTAACGGACGAGGTACTTTGAGGGTGTCACCACTCGGAGTGAGCATACATCCTGGCGGTAATAAGATGTAGAGAGATATGAAGTAAACCTATCATTGGGAAGGAATGAAGAAGTATGTTGCAAATTTCATCTCCAAATGCATGAATTGTCAATTGGTTAAGGCTGAGTAGGAGAAGCCTAATAGTTTTGCTACAATCACTTAAAGTACTTTGTGGAAGTGGGAGCAAGTCGTAATGGATTTCAATGATGGTTTGTAGAGGACTCGAGCATAGCATAATACCATAGATTGACCAAGAGTGCCAGATTCATATACGTCGAGTCAAGTAGGACGGTAGCCAAACTGGATGAATTATATGTGAAATGACTTGTACAGTTCCAAAGAGTACCAAAAAGGTATTGTGAGTAATCGAGACTTGTAGTTTACTACTAGGTTTTGAAAAATCTTACAAGAAGCTTTAGGGTCTGTGTAACAACCCGTATTTTTGAATAACATGTTATAACATAAATGGAGGCAGAATTAAACTGTAAAATCTGAATCAAGGGAAACGGGCTATGCCATTGCGTTCGTCTCGGAAAAATACGCGAAATAGAGTCCGAGTTTTCGAAAATCGGAGTCCGTATGACCAAGATATGGCCTCGCGAAGTTTCACGAAAAATTCCCAAATTAAAGTATACTTAATTAAGTGAAATGGGTTGCGTAGAGAAATATATATATATATATAATTGAAAATTAAATAAATAAATATGCAAAAATGTTCAAAACAGCGAATTGGGAGAGGGGAATAACCGAACCGACCGATTTTGGAGGTCGACCCGAGCCCGCTGGGTCGACTAGGGGTTAATCCAGGGTGTTTGGCTGTCAACCCGTGGGCCGATTCGCTCAAATGCAGATTTTGCATTTGAATGGTTCTCATGGTTCATCTTTAATCTAAAGGCCCTAGATGGTTCCTACACTTGACTTCTTCCCCAAGACATGCTTTGATGGCTTGGATTGAATCTAGGTTTAATCCTATGGCCTAAAACACTTGCCTAATCTATAAATAAGACCCTAACCTACCCTAAATCATCATTATTCATTCATACAACTAAACTATGGCAAAATCAATCCTCTCATGGCCTCCACTCTCTTCATAAAATTCCTAAATAAATTCCTAAGTGATTTTCCATGCATACAAGTGTTTTCAAACTTGTATGAGCATCATTAGCTTGCATTCAAGTCAAGTTTATATATTTGCATCATAAAGAAAGAGTCTTGATCATTTTGGCTCAAGGGTTTTGCTTGCATTTTGGGTTTAATTGATTTCATAAGGGCTTTGTCATATTTTTGTGACTTCTTAAGCATTGTAAGCCCTATTCTACTTTCATACTTAAACTCTAAAGTTAAATGTATGATATGCAAGTTTATATGCAAGTTTATCATGTTGTGATATGCAAGTTTATATGCAAGTTTATCATGTTGTGATATGCAAGTTTATATGCAAGTTTATCATGTTGTGATATGCAAGTTTATATGCAAGTTTATCATGTTGTGATATGCAAGTTTATATGCAAGTATGCCAAGTTATGTTATGCAAGTTTGGGTTGAACATTTTGTTCATGCTATCATGTTATGCAAGCTTATTTTGGGTTTATGAACATAAAGCTTTAAGCTTTATGCCAAAGGTTGCATTTTAGCAACATGTAAGTTATCATATCTCTTATGATAACTTGCATGTGAGGCTAAATGCGAACTTATGGCCATCTCTACATGTCATTTAGCACCATGTATCACCAACATGCTAAGTTTGGTTTTATGCATGCTTTTGAGGCCTAAAAATGTAATATGCAAGTGTATGAACATATGAACATTTCATATGCCACCATGTTAAGCTTGTGGCTTCAATACCTTTATGTCATGATTATGCCAAGTTCCCTCTTTCTATCCTTTATGCGCTATTGCGATATGTAAGCGATGGGATTGCGTTTGGGGTTGGGTAAACTTAAAAGACATAAAACATAAGCTTGGGAATTTACCTATTAAGTTAGGTCTACCCATTGGGAATTTACCTATTAAGTTAGGTCTACCCAATTGCTTGAAAACTTGTAACATGTTTTGGAAACATGATGGACATGACACTTAGAAAAGATAAGTGTGGCCAACTCGAGGTTGGGTTGAGTTTGTAGCGTAAACCTACCCGGAACCGACCGGCTTAACTAGTTGCTACAAACAATAGGACCCAATGTGAGAAGTTGGTCATGTTGTACCTTGAACCCGAGGTTAGACCAAGTTGTGGTGTAAAGCTACCCGGACCCGCCCGGCTTAACTAGTAACCACAACAAGGTCTAATGTGAGAGGTTAAGGCGCATTAAATTAATTAATGCCTCGTGATTAGGGTTAAGTCATGGTCCACTTAATACTTAACCAATTTGGGCTTGGTAGATTAATCGGGGTTAAGTCGTGAACTCATCGTTACACTTAACCAAGTTAATCCAGGATTAGCAAGAGGGTTAAACCGTACTTAACTCACTAGAAAAATCCTAGCAATGGGGGCCCACTCCAGCAGTAATCCCAAGTTAGTATCATCATGACCCTAGGGACTAGGCTAGGGTGGGGGCACGATTACTGGACTGGAGGTAAGTGACCAAAAGCGACGGCAGAGGGTACGCCGGTGTAGTTCCGGGCGGACTCTGGTCGTGCACATAGTCCGTAGCCGGAGAAAACATGCACGGGTACCAGTAGATCGGGACTGTGCACTCATGTTCATGGTGTCCAGGGGTTGACACCCTAGGGCTTGATACACCCGAAGGGTGGACCCGGCACAGTTCGACTACAATTATGATTGGGCCGTATTGACACCAACACGTGACGAGTTAGGCTTAGGGAGCCGATCGACTAGACCGTTCGGTTGGACCTTGTATTAGGGTCATTTCATGTTATTGGGCCAAAGCTTGGGCCAAGGGATCAATACTTGTTTATTCAAGTCATGTTAGTTTGCTAATACACCTGTGGTGCAAAACCTTAATCCTGATTATGCGATGACACCTTTATCTACCTTGTTAGTTAATCATCATGCTAGTATATTGTTATCCTTATGTTCATCCCTGCTGCTCATGCCAGTTAACTTTATCAGTTTACATTGATTGTAGTAGGGCTTACTCAGTCTTTTTGACTGACCTGTTTTCTTTCGCCTCTTTTCTTCCGTTCCCCCCCCCCTAGGTTCTCAGGGAGGGAATACTGGAGCTTAGCTTGGATTTCGGATTGCTTGCTTGTGGGATTTCAGCTCATGTACGGTTTCGACATGAAGCTAGCTATGGTTACCACTTAATTGGGGATAGCACTTATTTATTTCAGTTTTTCAGTTGATGTTGTTTTATCTAGACTTGTTTATTTGGAAAGCTATGTTGTACCAGACTTGTTTTGAAATGTTTTGAAATCTTCCGCTGTTTTATCTATGTTATTTACTCTGTTTACATATATACATATGTTCTTGTTCTGCCTTGATATATCATTATGCATGTTTACCTGATTCAAACGCCCCTCCAAAGTCAGAGTGCTTGCAAGAGCCACCCTGGTGGAGGTGGGGTGTTACATTTGGTATCAGAGCATATGGTACGAGAAGGAACAAAAAGGCTTTTAGAAAACTTTTGGAAAACTATTTTCATAACCAAGTATAAAGTATTTTCCAAAGAAAAGTCTAGTTTATTTTAAAGGCTATTCCCCAAAAAGCCATTAGCAAAATTCCTTCGTTTTTCTCCATTCTGAATCTGTCTTTTTCTTCGTTTTCAGTATGGCCGATAACTTTGCTATTCCGGAGGGAGTACACGTACCTGTTTGGTATAGGAGACTTTTGGAGGCTAGGGCGACTGAAGCCGGCCCCGCAGATGTTCCTCCTCCTCCTCCTCCGGTAGTTAATGTTCCTCCTCCTCCTCCGGTGGTTAATGTTCCTCCTCCTCCTGTCGCTGAGGTTCCTCTTCCTCCTCCCCCTCAGCATCCTCAAGTGGACTTCGCAAAGACTTGCAAAGATTTCAAAGCAATGGGTGGCAAGAACTTTCAAGGCACTGAGACTTTTGTAGAGGCCAGAAATTGGTTGAAAGAGACCGAGGATTTGTTTGCTATCTTTGGGTTAGACGATCAGAGGAAGCTCTTGTTGGCGGTTTGGCTTATGAAGGATGAAGCCGCTTATTGGTGGGAAGTCACCAATGGTACTAGGCCTGTTGAGACTTGGGCCGATTTCAGGGCAAGGTTCATGCTTAAGTTTCTATCTTCTGCTGAGGAGAATCTGCAAATGGAGAGGTTCATAACTTTGAAACAAGGAGATATGTCTGTCAAAGAATATGTGAACAAGTTCAATCAGTTAGCTCGTTTTGGCTTGGATATGGTGAATACTCCTCAGAAGAAGGCTCTTCGTTTTGCTAGAGGATTGAATGAGCCGTTGCAGGGATTGGCTATGTCACATATTCCCCATGGGGCCACGTTTGAGAGTTTGGTTGATATGGCGTTACTTCAGGGAGATGTCAAGAAAGAAACCAAGATGAATGATACTCAAGCCAAGAAGACTGATTCCCAGGGAAAAGGAAATCAGGGTAATCCAAGTGGTCAGAGCAGTCAAGGCAATCAGAACAAGAACAAGAGTCAAGGCAACAAGGGGAACAACAACAGGGGCAATAACAACAAGGGCAAGAACAACAAGGGGAAGTGCCATTATTGCGGTTCAGTTGGGCATCTTATTAAGGATTGTAAGAAGAGGAAAAGGAAGAATGGTGAATGCTTTTACTGCGGTGAGACTGGACATTTCAGTAAGGATTGCCCGAGGAAGCAAGGGCAAGGCCAGGGTCAGACTCAGCGTGCTGGACCTTCAGGAGGGCAAGTTCATGCTCTCAATGTCGCTCCAGTTCCCGATCGAGGTAGTATTTCTGTTGAGAGCCTTGTATATATTTCTGATTTTCCAGTTCGTACCTTGTTTGATTCTGGTGCATCGCATAGCTTTATCTCATCTGATCTTGTTGATAGTTTGCACCTTAGTACTAGCTTGGTAGATGATCCCGTCTGTGTCTCAAATCCTATTGGGGGTTCCGCCCATTTGTCTATGATATGTGGGGATTTGAGGATCTCTATACTGAGTGTAGAGTTCTTGTGCAGTGCTTATGTTCTTGGTTTTAGGGGATACGGATTGATATTGGGCATGGATTGGCTGTCCAGATATGGAGCCATTCTTGATTGTGAGCATAGGGTTGTGAGGCTCGTGACTCGCCTCGGAAACACCCTAGAGATTTCTTGTGATCCGAGAGGTCCCGTCATGTTGTGCTATCTGGAATCACTCGACTCGTCAATGGAAACTCTTCAGTCTGTGAGAGTGGTTCGAGAGTATCCGGATGTTTTCAATGAAGTTAGGGGGTTGCCCCCTAAGCGAGAGATTGATTTCCGCATTTATCTGGTGGATAATGCAAAGCCTGTTTCTTTGCCCGTTCGGCACATGGCTCCGCGTGAAAGGCGGGAGCTAAGTAAGCAAGTGAAAGAGTTGCTTGAGAAGAACTTCATTAGACGAAGTATATCTGAATGGGGAGCGCCTGTGGTATTTGCTACCAAGGCGGATGGTTCTCTCCGACTTTGCGTTGACTATCGAGAGTTGAATAAGCTGACTAAGAAGAACAGACACCCGTTACCGAGGATTGATGATCTCTTTGACCAGCTTGTTGGTGCTTCTGTTTTCTCTCAGCTTGATCTTGCTACGGGGTTCCATCAGCTCAGGGTAGCTGAAGATAGTATAGACAAGACTGCGTTTAGAACTCCAGATGGATTCTTCGAATGGCTTGTCATGCCGTTCGGCTTGACTAATGCACCCGCATATTTCGTGGACTTTATGAGTAGGGTGTTCTGGGAGTTCTTGAACAAGTTTGTCGTGGTCTTCGTAGATGATATTCTGATCTTCTCTAAGGATGAGGAAGAGCACGCAAGGCATCTCATGGAGGTGATGGATACGCTTAGAGCGCATCAGTTGAAGGCCAAGTTCTCCAAGTGTCACTTTTGGAGAAGGGAAGTTAGATTCCTTGGGCATATAGTATCTAAGCAAGGCTTAGCGGTGGATCCCGCTAAGGTAGTGGCAGTTCAGGATTGGAAGACTCCAAGGAATGCAACCGAAGTGAGAAGTTTTCTAGGTCTTGCGGGTTTTTACCGGAAGTTCATCAAGGACTTCGCAAAGATATCCGCTCCTCTCACTAAATTGACGAAGAAGAATTTAGTTTTTGCTTGGAGCATAGAATGCGAGCTTGCTTTTCAGAAGCTCAAGAGAGCCCTCACATCAGCACCTGTTCTAGCTTTGCCCGATGGAGGGAAGTTATTTACCGTATACACCGATGCATGTGGCACGGGGTTAGGAGCTGTTCTTATGCAAGAAGGAAGAGTGATATGCTTTGGCGGTAGACTACTCAAAGTGCATGAGAAGAATTATCCCACTCATGACTTAGAGTTGGCAGCAATAGTATATGCACTCAAGGCTTGGCGCCATTATCTTCTGGGAGAAAGATTTGAGCTTTATACCGATCACAAGTCATTGAAGTATCTCTTTTCTCAGAAGGATCTAAATCTGAGGCAACAAAGATGGATGGAATTCTTGGCGTCCTACGATTTTGAGATAGCTTATACCCCTGGCAAGGGGAATGTGGTAGCAGATGCATTGAGTAGAAGAAGGTTGACCCTAAGTCCTCTATTCGTTGAGATGAAGAATTTAGAGTATGTGGCAACCTTTGATTTCTCTTTGGCGATTGAGTCGATGACCGGTTCTTTAGCATCTCTGGAACTCAGACCTACCCTTCTTGATCAAGTTGGGGCTTCGCAGAGAGAAGACCCTCAGATAGTTGAGATTATGGATAAGCTAATTCGAGGAGAGACGTCTAGTCATCTCGCTCGATATTCTATTGATGACAAGGGTTGGCTGAGGAGAGACGGAAGGTTATGTGTTCCAATGGTAGAAGATCTAGTAAGAAGAGTTCTTGAGGAAGCGCATCGCTCTAAGTTGACTATACATCCGGGCGGAGATAAGATGTATAAAGATATAAAGCACATTTTCTTTTGGCCTGGGATGAAGAAGGATGTGGCAGAATTTGTCTCTAGATGTATCATTTACCAGTAAGTTAAGGCCGAGTCGAAGAAGCCCGGTGGGCTATTGCATCCTCTAGACGTTCCACTATGGAAGTGGGAGAGTATTTCCATGGATTTTATCGATGGGCTACCAAGGTCAAGGAAAGGGAATACGAGCATTTGGGTTATTGTGGATAGACTTACGAAGAGTGCTCATTTCATTCCGGTGAAGAGCAAGAGGACCGCATCTTGGCTAGCGTCTGTATATCTTCGTGAGATTGTGAGACTACATGGAGTCCCTTCTAGTATAGTCAGTGACCGTGACCCAATCTTTACAAGTCAATTCTGGAATAGCTTGCAAGAAACTATGGGCACAAGGTTGAATCTAAGTACGGCTTATCACCCACAGACGGACGGTCAAACCGAAAGGGTGAATAGGGTACTCGAGGATCTGTTGAGGCTTTGTATTCTGGATTTTGGTGGTACTTGGGAAGACCATCTTCCTCTTGTTGAGTTTGCATATAATAACAGTTATCAGGCAAGCATAGGGATGGCACCATTTGTAGCTTTATATGGGAGGCCGTGCAAGTCGCCTACATGTTGGTGGGAGACTACAGATGAGCTTATACTTGAGCCTGATATGATCAGAGATACATCCGAGAAGATCGAGTTGATTCGGAGAAGGATGAAAGCGGCCCAAGACCGACAGAAATCCTATGCTGATAAGCGAAGAACGGATTTGGAGTTTGATGTTGGGGATATGGTTTTCGTGAAGGTTTCTCCTTTGCGGAATGTGGTCCGATTTGGAGCTGTTGGGAAGTTGGCACCGAGGTTTGTTGGACCATTCCCTATTATAGAGAGGATCGGGCAGATGGCTTATAGAGTGAAGTTGCCCGAGAAGCTTGCTGGAGTACACGATGTTTTTCATGTCTCGCATCTCCGGAAGTGTTTACATGAATCAGCATAGGTTGTTGAGCCAAGTGTTCTAAAAGATGTAGAAGTGGAGAAAGAGGCTACCTTGAGGAGAGCTCCGATTCGTATCTTGGGGACGGAGACCAAGAAGCTAAGGAATCGAGAGGTCAAATTGGTGAAGGTTCAATGGGGTGAAGCCGAAGAAGACGCAACTTGGGAAACCGAGGAGAAGATGCGTGGGCTTTATCCATTCCTTTTTGAGGGTACACTCTCAATCTCTTTTCTTTGTTAGCATATCTTTCTCTTTGCTATCCATGTTTATCTAGTTTATCGTGTTAATCTTGTCATGAGAACCTTAGGTAGAAACCCTTTGGATGAAACATGTGTTTGAAACATGTTATGCTTGATGGTTGCAAGTGGTTGCAAGTGTTTGCAAGTGGATACTCGTGGATGCATAATACACGTTAGGCACTAAGATCGGCTCACACACTTTCATACCGCATATGCATGAGTGTTTATGCTTATTCATGGATGAAAACTTGTTATGCTATCACGTGGATGTTGCATATGGATGAATGTTATGTGCACTCATGTAGAGATTATAAATTATGTTAGGAATTTGCATACATATGGACTCATTTCACTAACATATTTTGCATTAAGGGGGTTTACTGAATCAGTAACCTCCTGATTTTCGCATTAGATAAGTACATATACACACACCTTTGCATATGATCATACAACATTTAGAACCTTTTAAGGACAATGATTGCTCGTGGATGATGTTTTGAGTAGATGGATGATGGATGGTAGGATACGTTCTTCCTAACTTGGAGATTTCGGGGACGAAATCCTTTAAGGAGGGAAGAATGTAACAACCCGTATTTTTGAATAACATGTTATAACATAAATGGAGGCAGAATTAAACTGTAAAATCTTAATCAAGGGAAACGGGCTATGCCATTGCGTTCGTCTCGGAAAAATACGCGAAATAGAGTCCGAGTTTTCGAAAATCGGAGTCCGTATGACCAAGATATGGCCTCGCGAAGTTTCACGAAAAATTCCCAAATTAAAGTATACTTAATTAAGTGAAATGGGTTGCGCAGAGAAATATATATATATATTGATATATATATATATATATATATATATATAATTGAAAATTAAATAAATAAATATGCAAAAATGTTCAAAACAGCGAATTGGAAGAGGGGAATAACCGAACCGGCCGATTTTTGAGGTCGACCCGAGCTCGCTGGGTCGACTAGGGGTTAATCCACGGTGTTTGGCTATCAACCCGTGGGCCGATTCGCTCAAATGCAGATTTTGCATTTGAATGGTTCTCATGGTTCATCTTTAATCTAAAGGCCCTAGATGGTTCCTACACTTGACTTCTTCCCCAAGACATGCTTTGATGGCTTGGATTGAATCTAGGTTTAATCCTATGGCCTAAAACACTTGCCTAATCTATAAATAAGACCCTAACCTACCCTAAATCATCATTATTCATTCATACAACTAAACTATGGCAAAATCAATCCTCGCATGGCCTCCACTCTCTTCATAAAATTCCTAAATAAATTCCTAAGTGATTTTCCATGCATACAAGTGTTTTCAAACTTGTATGAGCATCATTAGCTTGCATTCAAATCAAGTTTATATATTTGCATCATAAAGAAAGAGTCTTGATCATTTTGGCTCAAGGGTTTTGCTTGCATTTTGGGTTTAATTGATTTCATAAGGGCTTTGTCATATTTTTGTGACTTCTTAAGCATTGTAAGCCCTATTCTACTTTCATACTTAAACTCTAAAGTTAAATGTATGATATGCAAGTTTATATGCAAGTTTATCATGTTGTGATATGCAAGTTTATATGCAAGTTTATCATGTTGTGATATGCAAGTTTATATGCAAGTTTATCATGTTGTGATATGCAAGTTTATATGCAAGTTTATCATGTTGTGATATGCAAGTTTATATGCAAGTATGCCAAGTTATGTTATGCAAGTTTGGGTTGAACATTTTGTTCATGCTATCATGTTATGCAAGCTTATTTTGGGTTTATGAACATAAAGCTTTAAGCTTTATGCCAAAGGTTGCATTTTAGCAACATGTAAGTTATCATATCTCTTATGATAACTTGCATGTGAGGCTAAATGCAAACTTATGGCCATCTCTACATGTCATTTAGCACCATGTATCACCAATATGCTAAGTTTGGTTTTATGCATGCTTTTGAGGCCTAAAAATGTAATATGCAAGTGTATGAACATATGAACATTTCATATGCCACCATGTTAAGCTTGTGGCTTCAATACCTTTATGTCATGATTATGCCAAGTTCCCTCTTTCTATCCTTTATGCGCTATTGCGATATGTAAGCGATGGGATTGCGTTTGGGGTTGGGTAAACTTAAAAGACATAAAACATAAGCTTGGGAATTTACCTATTAAGTTAGGTCTACCCATTGGGAATTTACCTATTAAGTTAGGTCTACCCAATTGCTTGAAAACTTGTAACATGTTTTGGAAACATGATGGACATGACACTTAGAAAAGATAAGTGTGGCCAACTCGAGGTTGGGTTGAGTTTGTAGCGTAAACCTACCCGGAACCGACCGGCTTAACTAGTTGCTACAAACAATAGGACCCAATGTGAGAAGTTGGTCATGTTGTACCTTGAACCCGAGGTTAGACCAAGTTGTGGTGTAAAGCTACCCGGACCCGCCCGGCTTAACTAGTAACCACAACAAGGTCTAATGTGAGAGGTTAAGGCGCATTAAATTAATTAATGCCTCGTGATTAGGGTTAAGTCACGGTCCACTTAATACTTAACCAATTTGGGCTTGGTAGATTAATCGGGGTTAAGTCGTGAACTCATCGTTACACTTAACCAAGTTAATCCAATTTAGCAAGAGGGTTAAACCGTACTTATCCCACTAGAAAAATCCTAGCAATGGGGGCCCACTCCAGCAGTAATCCCAAGTTAGTATCATCATGACCCTAGGGACTAGGCTAGGGTGGGGGCACGATTACTGGACTGGAGGTAAGTGACCAAAAGCGACGGCAGAGGGTACGCCGGTGTAGTTCCGGGCGGACTCTGGTCGTGCACATAGTCCGTAGCCGGAGAAAACATGCACGGGTACCAGTAGATCGGGACTGTGCACTCATGTTCATGGTGTCCAGGGGTTGACACCCTAGGGCTTGATACACCCGAAGGGTGGACCCGGCACAGTTCGACTACAATTATGATTGGGCCGTATTGACACCAACACATGACGAGTTAGGCTTAGGGAGCCGATCGACTAGACCGTTCGGTTGGACCTTGTATTAGGGTCATTTCATGTTATTGGGCCAAAGCTTGGGCCAAGGGATCAATACTTGTTTATTCAAGTCATGTTAGTTTGCTAATACACCTGTGGTGCAAAACCTTAATCCTGATTATGCGATGACACCTTTATCTACCTTGTTAGTTAATCATCATGCTAGTATATTGTTATCCTTATGTTCATCCCTGCTGCTCATGCTAGTTAACTTTATCAGTTTACATTGATTGTAGTAGGGCTTACTCAGTCTTTTTGACTGACCTGTTTTCTTTCACCTCTTTTCTTCCGTTCCCCCCCCCAGGTTCTCAGGGAGGGAATACTGGAGCTTAGCTTGGATTTCGGATTGCTTGCTTGTGGGATTTCAGCTCATGTACGGTTTCGACATGAAGCTAGCTATGGTTACCACTTAATTGGGGATAGCACTTATTTATTTCAGTTTTTCAGTTGATGTTGTTTTATCTAGACTTGTTTATTTGGAAAGCTATGTTGTACCAGACTTGTTTTGAAATGTTTTGAAATCTTCCGCTGTTTTATCTATGTTATTTACTCTGTTTACATATATACATATGTTCTTGTTCTGCCTTGATATATCATTATGCATGTTTACCTGATTCAAACGCCCCTCCAAAGTCAGAGTGCTTGCAAGAGCCACCCTGGTGGAGGTGGGGTGTTACAGTCTGGGCTGCATCTCAGCACAACTTACTATCCTTAAACTAATGGTCAGACCAAGTGAGTGAACCATATACTAAAAGATCTCTTACGAGCCTACATCATAGATTTTGGAGGTTCGTGAGATAATCATTTGCATCTTGTGGAGTTCACATATAGTAACAATAATAGTTACCATTATGGCATTTTTAGGGCTCCATATGAAGCTCTGTATGGTAAGCCGTGCAATGCTCCTTTATGTTGGTTTAAGGCAGATACTTGAGCAAGATATGGTTAGGGAGACCTTTGAAAAGATTAAAATCATCCGTTAATGAATGAAACCCACCACAGAAAAGCAAAAGAGCTATACCGATATGATACATATAGATTTGTAGTTCTCCATTAGAAATATAGTGTTTGTTAAGATTTCTCTCTTGAAAAGCATGATTCGGTTTGGTTGAAAAGGAAAGTTAGCACCAAGGTTTGTTGACCCTTTTCGATTCTTGAACAGATTACGAACTTGGCCTATAGAGTTGATCTACCTCAAAAAATGACTGGGTACACAATGTGTTTCATGTTTCCCATTTATTTCAATGTAACAATCATGCCGGATCAATTTGATGATATCAATGTGGAACTGGAAGTTGTTGGAACTCACAATCCAATTTGTATCGTGAGATATTATACGAAACAACTTAGGAAGAAGGTAATGACGCTTGCCAAAATCTAAAGTAATGAGAATGTGAATGATTACACCTAGGAGGTCGAGGAGAGTATGAGGACTTCACATAAGAACTCTTCACTTGGTAATATTTTATTTTATTGCACTTATTTCCATCCATGATGTCATCAATTTTCCCTTGTTATTTTCCTAAATGCTAGGAAATGTTTATTCAATCTTTTTCCTATCATGGCTGCAATGTGTTCATGTTTGGTGTTGATGGTTGGATATGGCTAATAGGCATGCAGGATAACCTTGTTAACTTGTTTGAGAATTCTAGGGGCAGAATTTCTAAAGGAGGGAGAATGTAGCAATTTGGATTCTGTGTATCAAAGGATCATAGTATATATATTATTTGCGTATAATGTCATATGATTCTATAATTTTAGGAAATGACTATAGGGTCATTTCTTACCTTCAATATTGTTGTCAATTTTTGTGTTACAAGTTTACCCTTAGCATAAATTTTTTCTCCCATAACTTTTGATTTGGAAGGAATCTAAGAATGAAATGGTTGCATAAAGCAAAGGGAATTACCGTTTGGAAGGAATGACTGAAATAAGGTTTTAAATGATTTGGATAGCTTAATTGGGTAAAAGAGGTCATTAGTGAGTGGATCATGTCCCATTTTGAGATTGGGGTAGTGAGAGTTGAAATAGATAGGATAATCAACTCTCATTCGTTACAAAAGTCCCAAAATAAATTCCAACCCCATTAATGGCTTTCACCTCTCCTTTCTGTTAAACCTTACTTTTATTAGCCTAACCTCATCATTAGTGAAGAATAAGCGTACATCAACATCAGTTCAAAAGGAAAGCTACTGCTAATATATAATAATCCATGAAAATCATTATTTATTTGGATCTAACAAGTCTTTGGAAGTTAAGGTGAGTATTAGTTGTTCTTGCTTACTAATTAGGTTGTATTAGACTATAATTACCTCTTGAAAATATAGAAAATATTCATAATTCATTATTAATCACACATATATAAGTTTGGGGGTAATTTGGATCATGTTTGTTAAACCTAAAACTTAAGAGAGTATCCTAGACTATCTTATGAACCTAAGTTACCTTTCTTATCTTATGCTTTGATTTACCCTAGCTGAATTAAATGCTTGCTTGAGGATGTTTTGCATGTTAGATACTTGCTATAGGAATGCTTGAACGAATGTTCACACCAAATGAATGGCGAACTAGAAGTAAGAAGTCATGTGGTGGTTTTTAAGGTAGGGATTGGTATACTTCTAGATTATTGACTCGTAGCGGTATAAGGTTCAAATGGGACAACAAGGAAGGTCCCAAAAGACAACCTAACAAGTTCCAAGTCGATTGGAGTTTGCATGAGCAAGTTATGGAAACAAAAATTCCAGATCAGCATAGACTTGGTCTTGGCTCGACATGGGCACACTTGGTCTTAGTTTGGTATGGGGATGACTTGGCTTTGGATTGACTAGATGACTTTACCTTCGGATCGACATGGAAGGGGATGACTTCGGTTTGGGATGGCAGCTCACCTCAGATCGGTGGGAATTGAAGGAAACAATCTAGATTAATGTTCCAAGAATACCAAACTGAATTAATTCAGACCGCCATGACGAGCATATCGATCTAGATTGGATTGATGTGCCGAGCACACAACCTAGATTGGATACACCAATCTAAACCCAGATGGTTTTGGGTCAAGTGACCTCTAAGAGGGAGGTACGTGGTGATCTTTCGGAGTTTGATGATGACACGTGGCTCATGACTAATGGCACAACAACTCGCATGACAACCTTCCAACAGTGATTTTACTTCATTTATAACAACTCTAATACGACTAGCTAAACCAAAGATGTAGAATAAAGGATACTAGTTCATAATCATGTGGCTATCTAGGGTGCATGAGGGACATAGTAGCATCCTATGACAACCATTGGGATAATCCTTATAGTGTATCGACTTCAAAAAGGAGTCGTATAGGCTGCCCAAAGGTGGATTTTGCTGTGGGGAAAAGTATGAGAAAATGAGTCATCGACACTCATGATTTTGGTACACCTTTGAAAAAGGAGTACAAAGATGAATCAGAGATAGTTGCAATGTGGACTGATTTTCCCTGACCATAGAGCCAGTTGTAGTGTGGAATGGGCAGGGTTGTCTGTTATAGTTGGTTGTGGTAAGACGTAGCAATAGTATGGTAGAGTCTGTCATGTTAGGAACCACCAACACCCTAATGGATTTGGTGAAAAATTAACGGTATCATATACTTTACGCACCAAGTGAGTGAATGTGAGGATGGACGATATGTTTGATTGTTTGCTATTACCTTATCACGCATACTTCTGCTTACACTCAGTGACATGGTGACCTCATGGAGTACATTATTATGTGTGCTAACTCTTTGAATGTAAGGACATGTCAGGTAAGACCCTTCATACCTATCATATTATCTTACCAGCACTCAAGATTACTATCGCTTGCACCAGACTTTGTCATACTTGGAGTTTTATGTGTTTAATCTTATTACTCTAGGTACTTCTAAATGATCAGACTATAGACAGGTTAGATGTACACGGGTAGTTAGTCGGGAGACGAGTAGGAGGTTATCTTATGTATTGCTTACATATACCATATTTATTTCCGCTGCTCACCAACTTGGGGCATGGTAATGTTTTATTTAGAGATAGTTTATTTTGTATTATCTCCATATATGACTCTATTAGTATAATTTTGTATTTTGGATCTGTTACTCTGATGTTTATGGTTCATTATCAGCCTTTACTATCTTATCTATTTTATATCAGTTATGTGTTGCCGTTATATTTTATCCTACGTGTTGTGAGATACACGACAGGTTTCTGGGTTGTTTTCATTTTTTTTCTTTGATGATCATGTTATATTGGCTGAGCATCACCACAACACACCATTCAAACATCGAAATTGTAGAGTGGTCATCATGGAAAGCAACTAAAGGTTATTTCCTTTATATCCTGCCACCATTGTTTATGTCAACAAGTCTTGTTTGCTTGCTCAGTTTGCATGATGTCGAGAGGGCTATGCTTATCACCAGAAGTGCCATGTTGACTTTGATGCTTAAGGAAAGAGATGAAGGAGATTTCCTCCAAATCCTAGAACTAAAATTAAGAGGTTATCGCCTCAACGAGCTACGGTGGAGCCGAAGGGATGATTCCAAAACGAAAGTCTTAACTTACTAAACGAAATGACTATTATGCGCTTTCTTAAGTTAGTTTGTTGGCAAAGATGTTGCCATGACTTTGTGTTTCATGGAATTTTACCATGTTGGCTTCGACGCTTATGGAAGGAGTCGATAGGGGTTAGGATCAAAAAGGGGTTCCGAACCAATTGATTTGTCTAATGCTTTCGATAGTAAACAAACTGAATCGTTTTCCTTGTTGTTTCTATTTAGCCGAAACCTTGGCACTTGTTTGAATAATGGTAGGAAACCATACTATGTCATTGCATTTGATTGAACACATTGGGAACACTAATGCAAAGGATAAAAATTGGAGAGATGCCAAATAGACTTGAACTTATCAGAGAGAAAAGTAAAAATAAACAAATTGATAGGTTCTTAGTTAAACTTAAGGTAGAACTATGGAGAGGTGTGATAGATAATCCATACCAAATATTTGACAGGTTTTTAGTCAACCCAAGGTAAAACTATGAGATATGCAATGGAAAATTTGCATAAGGTCTATAAGGAGACTATAGACATCCTAGTGATAAATTTATAGGGTTCCTAGTTAACATACGGAAAAAATATGAGATGTGCGACAAGCTATCTGCATTAGGTAAAAGGTTTATAGTCAACCTACGGGCAAAACCACCGGTTCTTAGTTAACAACCGGAATAAAACTAATGGGATCCAGCTAGCTAACATCCATTGAAGGTTCACTGAATAAATCTATTAGCATGGCTAATGCAAAAGGCAGGGAGGGTTTCCAAACATTGAATGACAGAGAATTCCCTATAATTTAAGTAGGAAAGTAGAATGATACCAACATAACTAGTAGGCCGAAAGGCATATAAAGAAACTGTTAAGATAGCTAGTTACTACAACGGGGATGAGGAATCCATTGCATGTTGCGTATTGCACGTTACTATTATTACCATCATTATTGTGTCATTGTGCTAACCATTGAAGTGCAAGAGCAAAAGATTGGTTATGATCACGTAGATTGATATTAGTGAGAGGGAAACCCATTTCGTATTGCAGCTAGTCTTTTTGAATGACCCATAGTTTTTTTTCTTCCTCTTAATCTCTAGAATACTTATTTTAGTATGTTGATACTTAAGGCTTTTCAGATCCTTATCTTCAAATAAAGCTTCCGCATAAGGCTATTGCTAATTAGGATCTTTTCTGAAGTGCGTTTGTTTATCTTTTATGGATAAGTCTAGAGGCAAATTTGTTTATTGTCTTTTGTAATATTAGTATTTTGTAATATTAGTATTTTCTTTGTACGGGTTATGCGAAAGGTGATATGTAATGAATACTTAATCAAGAAATTTTATTTCAAGCTTTTTCATATTCCATGCTCTTTGATGTTATACTTTATTAACTCGTTGTCTCCTACCGTTGAAAGCTAATACTATAGTTGACTATAGTATTTGTAGTGCTTAGTTCTAGGCCTTAGAAAATACGGTATTACAGTGGTGTTTTTAATGCATTATTATTCCATTAGCATCCAAATTAAAAGAAGCATCAACTCAATAGTCGTTGTGCTTGTTGGCTCCCAACTCTTTATTTCTTTCTTTTCAAGGACGTGATAATTATCATCAATTTTTGCTTTTTTAGCCACTTGGATCTTAAGTTATGCTCAAATTCACATAGAAGTCTCAAAGTAGAGAGATAAAGACGATGAGTTGGAATAGCAAGGAAGATCAGACACTGAAGGGGATCTTTAGCTAATGGATTTATGGAAGAAAAATACAACTTCACTTCAATTTTGATCATTTCAATAGTTTTATCTCTGATTTCAAAAGAGAGATTGAAGTAAAAAGGAATTTTCCTCCATCTTGATGCAAAAATATAGCCGTTCAATTTTGTATGTCTTAGTATGCAACACCCCATACTTTTCTAAGTTTGATTTCTAGAAAAATCAAAACTCAAACCCATCCAAGAATAGAGAGTATAAATCTGGTACATGCAAATAATGAGCACGAGCATAATCAAAGTACAATTAAACTAACTCACAACTGAAACAAGATAAGATAAAAAGTATCGACTAAGGCAACTACCTTAAGAGTATTGCCACACGATACTGGGCATGAGAGAGCAAGAAATGAAAACCAAACTTGAATATATGCAAGGACCTGTCTTTCCTAAAATAAATATGAGAGTTGTTATGAGGAGGGGGTCAGAATAACAAGTCATGGTGAGTAGAAAATGTATAACATTGTCTATAATACAAAAATGCATACCATTTGGTTTCACTAAATTATATGTCTGAAAAGGCTAGTAATTCTAACCTAACCTTGTAAATATTTACGCATGATGATTAACAACTCCGCCCTAGGTAGCAATTCCCAAAGGTAACGCTATCGCAATATACTGAGATATAACTTTTACACATAAGTATGAAGCCTTTAAAACACCGTTTGAGCAAGTACCAAGTCTAAGAGGTAGGTTTTTCAACTACTCAATATCCTATAAATAAAGGAGGTGGGTTATTTCTATATAGTCGCTTATGGCCTCACTAATATTATAGCATAAAGGTGGATCCGTTGATCACTTAATACCTAACTAGGTGGTTTTGTTAATCACTACTATAATTTAGAAGAAACTAACAACGAAGTCCTACTAATTCAAGGTTTTCGTCATTTACGCATATCCCAACACCAAATAAGGCGAGAGATAGTAAGTAGTCTCTTATTACCTTTGGATGGTACATAACTAACCACTATTTATGACCTTCCCCGGCGGACCTCTGTGTTACTATCTAACTGACCTTATTGAATAATTCCCAAGTCACTTAATACTTCCCGCATGATAGATAGACCCTTGGTACCTCCGTGGCGGTCATTTAATACCTTATCCTAAGGTCGACTCTAAACCCAAGTCACTTACTACCTAAAGGAAGTGGACATTTGCGGAGATTATCGATCTCACACCCAATTAGTCATTAATACTTCTTATTTATAAGGAGGTGAGCTATCTGATCACCTAGTGCTTGTTAATGGCAGATCCTATGACTCTACCCTTGTGGGGAAAGGTGAATCCAATCGCTTAATTGCCAACAGGCAAATCTCACTGCTTAACACCTCTAATCCTGATTTAGGCTACTCTAAGAATTATTCCTTTTCGGTTTCTTCTTTTAGAAGGGAGGCGGGCCCTACAACTACTTAACACCTGAACACTTGATGTAAATCTTTTAGGATAAATTTATGTTAAGCAATTCATTATCGTCGCGGGTTACTATGGTCAATGATCTCTCACATCAATTATACATATATCTGACTATTGGAAAGTGCAGATTTCTGTCGGATAAGGCAACTGACCTCGCATCATTAACCTACTAAGTCTAGTCCTTAATTTAATTAAAGCTATTGTTTCTAGAATTAAATTAGAAATAAAATAAGGATGATTTCCTAAGACTCAAACTTTAGGTTTGTTTTTTTATTTATTTCCTTATTGGACTTAGTGTTTACTAAGGCTATCAATGCCCAATTCCCATCAAATTCTCTTTAATTCAATTAATTATTATAACATTCATATACCATTAATGACCCTAATGGTCGTATTTCCCAAGGTAATAGACATCATAATAAATGTCATTTATATCATTCCCATTTTTATTCTACTTTTCATAACTCCCTTAATCTTACTATCATTAATTAATCCTATTAGTTTTTATATAAGTATACTTTCTTTTTTGAAAATGGGTTCTTTTATCACACATATTATACAAAGTACACACTTATTACAACACATACACAAAATACCTCATCTAGCATTCACAACCTTTGTACATCCAGATAACCACCATTTCTAGCCTGTAAGACTTAAAAGTAATAATAAAAAAACCAAAGGACCACAAATTATGCCATCATCGTAGCCAACAGTTGAGAAAAGAAATCGTTGCACGTGCTCTTTACCTCCTTTACCTAAACAATCACGTGACTTCCTAACATGTCTAAGAAACCCCAATGGTAGATTCAAGCACTCTTTGTGGATGATTGGAAACCTCCCAATGAACCAATATCATGTTCCTATTGCCAATGAACTTCTGCAAAAAGTTGTAATATATCACGGCTTTCAACATCTTAGTAAACACCGTTAACAAACAACACCGCCCCTTCTTCCCTGCGAATGTAACCGTCAATATTTATATGATGTTGCAGATGCGAGGCTTTGGTGGAGTGTATTCGCATTGGATCGGAAAGTTGTTGTGTAGGAGCAGTGGCAATTTTGCATATCTAAAACTGTTAACAGTTTATATTCAAATTTGGTTCCCTTATATGGTCTCAAAATCGCCATTACACAAAAAAGCACAGGGAAAAATATTAAACCTAAAGAAATAGATCCCTTGAAGCAATAATATAATCATGCCATATATATAACATTGAACTTGTGACATTCAAATACAGTTTCTCCAATGTCATACCAGCCCAAAAATTGAAATTTTGAAATTTAATGGGCTATCAAACTGGTAGTGCCTCAAAACCTAGAGTACTGGATCTGGGAAGTCTCACAAGCCATTTGTACATAATAGTAAACTTCTAGAAATTGCTTTAAACACATCAAACTAGTTATCTTACCAGCGCTAGAGTTTTTGCTTGAGATTTACATGTGATTCCAATAACTAAATAATTTGCAGATCCCATAAATCTCATTTAATCAAAATCAAAGTTGAAATCCCCAGGTGGTAAGAGAATTGAACAATGTTGTGCTTACCCAAAATCCACTCATTGAAGATAACAAACTCTAAAATTTTGTGGGTTGTAAACAAATTCACTAACATATAGTACTCGATTTAAGGACTTCGAATCTTACTTTGTGGTATCAATTGAAGTAGGACAAAATTGCCTCCCTACAATTGAAATTGTGCTTGTGCAATTTGATATGGATTCCTAAATTGAACGTTGATTTGTTGGTCATCTATAATATAAGCGGTTGTGGGCATTAGAAAATGGGGGTGTGGAGATCCCACGAGTTGAATAAACTGATCGCCATTTTCTCTCCCATGGGAGAGATAAATAATCATTTTTCTCCTTTATATAAGTACACATACATACATTCATACATATATATATATGTGTGTGTGTGTGTATGTATATAAATTCATTATATTAAGTTCATGAAGTTGCATTAGGATTTAATTAAAAATGATCTATAGGCAGCAATTTCAGATATGTTTATTTAGGAAAAAATTCCAAAAGGCATAAACCACATGTTCATCGCTCTTATACCCAAGCAAGATAAACCAATCAATATTTCCCATTTTTGGCCTATCTCATGTTGTAACATGTCTTACATGTCTTCTCTATAGTCTTATGCAACAGATTAAAAATCTTCCAGCCTCATATTATTTCCCTAACCTGTGTGCATTTATACCAAACAAATATATTAGGTATAATATACTGCTGGCCCGTGAACTCTTGAGAAATTTTAAAAAGAAGGGGATATCAAAATTTTATGTCAAGGTGGATCTCTAAAAAGCATATGATATGGTGAACCTGGAATTTGTGTGCTACACGGTGTCTATTATAGGTTTCCCTACCCATTTTATTAATCTCATTTTCGAGTGTATTTCCGCTACTACCTTTTCTGTTCTTTTTCAAGGTATGCCTAAGGGTTTCATCCACTCATGAGATGGCTTCGACAGGGTGACTCATTATCTCCTTACTTGTTTACTGTTTCCATGTAATACTTCACATTTCTACCTGATGAAACCATACAAATGCACGTGTTCTCCCCCCAGTGTTCCACTTCCAATCCACTATTATTCAACTTTTGTAAACAGATGATTTCATAATCTTTGGCAAGTCAAACATAGCTTCAGCAAACTCACTACAATAGATATTTCAAAAGCTAAGTTTCTATGCAGGATTGGATGTGAATTCGTCCAAGACTAGGGTATTTTTTAGTACCTCTACTGCTAATCAAAACTATAATCTACAGACATTTATATTTTCTCAGGGTTCATTACTTATACGGTACTTAGGAGTACATATTTCTTCTACTTACTTACATTATTCAGAGTATCAAACACTTATAGACAGAGTACAACACAAGCTTCAAGGATGGGAGGTTAAGCTTTTGAGCTAGGCTGGTCGAGCAGAATTAATAAATACTGTTATAACTCTAATTATTCCATTTTGGCTTTTCGTTCACCAGATACTACAACAAACTTTGGATAAGTGGCAAACTTTGTGTACCGATTTTTTTGAGGTAATTCATCACATAAGGTAACCTAGATCACTCTCTGCAAACCAAAATCCGAGGGAGGGATTAGTCTTAAATTAGTATAAATTTTAAAAAAAAATCGCGAGTATTAAATTAATGTGGAATTACCTTACTGCTTTGACACTTTGGATTTCTTGGATGCATAATGTTATTGTGCAGATAAACATTTCTAAAAATTCCTATCAATAATAATTCTTCATCAACTTGGAAAACCATGGTTCGACTTCGCACTACAGCTAGACAATACTTTCTAAAGGTTATAGCTGATGGAAATGAAACATCTTTGTGGTTCAAACACTAGGTAAATTGCTTTTGTCTTGTAGACCTGATTGGCATTACCAGATTTCAAATTATAGGCTTGGATTCTGAGAAAGTAAGTGCCATTATTCGAGATAATGAACTTGTCCTATCCATATACCCTACAACCAGAGAGAGAGCTGATGACATTCAGCAGATTTAGAATTTTCTCTAATCTCACACACAATCAATACGAATGGTGTGATGGAGGACTTTTTACTTTTTCCAAAGCATGGAACAAAATTCGGGAACATGCGGAGATTTACCCAACCTACTCTATCATCTGTCACACAAAGAACAATAAAAGAATGTCCTTTACCTCTTACTTAGCAGTGACCAGTAGGTTGAGTACTCGAGATCGTTTATATCGCTTTTGCATTACTGCAGATATTTCATGTGCACTCTATAATAACCATCAGGAATCAATTCAGCATTTGTTCTTCGAATGTGACTATTCTGCTTTTATTTGGTGCTCTATCAAGTTCAAGCTGTCCTTACTTCCTACTTTACTTCCTACCATCCACGATGAAATTCTTCTGCTTCTGAAGTCTTTCCCTTCCAAAGACCAACTTAAAGATCCGGCTTTTTCTTCCTTTACTACTTCCACTTACCACACCTGGTCTGAAAGAAATAACCGGATTTTCAAAGATCGACAACTACAACCTACTACCAAGCTAAAACATATTGAAAAGGAGATCACTATTCTCATTCGAAATAACAGATCAAAATTTAAGAGAGCTCAACGAGAAGAAGAGATCTACAGCGTTAGGGAATCGAGCTAAATAATGCACGGTGATCGCCTAAGCCTAATTTTTGAATTTCTTTTTTGTTCGAATTTTATGGGCCATGGGCTCAATAGCGGGTTGTTTTTATTTTATTTTTTTGATTTTAACTCGATGTATATGCATCTATGTATATGCTCTACCGAATCTACGTGTACTCTTTTTCCTTATAAGGCAACCACTTAGGTTAATGGGGTTAGAAAGTTTTGACAAGGCATATAAAGGAGGTTTTCATTGGTATATCAATAAAAGGCATACCGGTTTTCAAAAAAAAAGTTCATTATATTAGTTTCCCTAATTGGAGTCATAACATTTACCCCTATTAATTTTTAAATTGTAATTATTTGACATTTACTACCTATTCATTCATTCATTTCCAACAACATTCGTGGTTACAATACTAATTCCCTTTCTATCTTATTTGCAACCTTTTTAATAATAGCAATTAATTCCATTTTTATTTCTAAAAACAAAACGATTACAAATATTCATTTTCATTTATTATGAGAAATATTACTATATGCATTCCCATCAAAAGTGGAAACTATTCAATTTCAAACACACAACATAAGTTTACTTTTATTAGTAATACTTATAGCATCAATTACGTAAGTTTTTGGATGGATAAGGATATAATATAGTTATATATATACACACACACACACACACACATATATATATATATATATAAGTGTGATACTTACGTAGTTACTAATTATGTTTTTTTATTCCATGTTTTGGTCCAAGCTAACGACTAGAATAATCCTTTTTATGCTTAATCTTGTTGGGATTCAAAATCTCTTAAAAAGGTTATTTACTGTAATTCTTGCAAATTTTGTCCAAAATATTTAAAAGACGGAACACTGAAATATTTTAAGTTATAAGATATAGGTAATATTTTTTTTGAAATAGATATGTAAACTATGTATAAAGTACGTGAATTTACACAACTGTTCCTGTATTATTTGTTAACGTTTTTTACAGATTTCAAACAATGCCTTTTATTTTGAAAAAGGCAAAAAGGGTTAATTTACAACAATCAAGTAAAAACCCCAAACAATACCAAACAAATATAGGTTTATAATTCTAAAGCAATAAACTGCACAAGTTATATATTTACACCCAAGTCCTATAAATCTGGAATAACAACTTCACAATTTTAACAAGATTTTGGGACTGATTTCCAGATTTATGGTATTTACAATAACCATAAAACATATTAAAGAGCTGTAGGCTAGATAAGAATACTTATACTGAAGGGCCTACAAATCTAGATAAAATATTTTGATTCATAATTCATATTTAACACAAACTAAACAAATATGATACATTTAGGTATACAAATTCCGATTTGACACAAACGAAATAAACCTAATATTTTTGACAGAGAATATATTTTCCACTCACTTGAAAGCTATCCCAATTCCAAATATAAACACAACTTTTAGGCCTAAAATTTCAAATCTTATAGATCTACAATATGCATCGAAAGGGGATATATATATATATATGTATACACACATTAAAATTTGTAGATCTGATAAAAGAACTGGAAAATGAGAAGGAAAACTATTGATAAATATTACCTACATGTAGAACCAATCCTTTTGCATAGATCTACATCAAATATCTTTAATCCTTGTTTATTTGATTTGAACATATTTATTTTTTAAAATTTTACAAGTGATTGGAGAAATGGTAATGGTAGAGCTTCGCTGCTGCCTCCAGAAAATGTAAGCAAAAGACTGGGGGTCTAGGCATTTATTTATAGATGTAGAATTGACCCTGAACTGTTAATTTTTTTTAGAAAAATATGTCCATTAATATATGGTTTTATATATAAAACCCTAGTTGCTACTGGGAAACAATGACTAGGGGGTTGACCGCACGATCAACCACTATGGTCGTCCTGCCTCCGGTGGGTGCATGTAATAAATGGTAATAAATATTTTAATTATTTTGAGTAATTATTTTCCATTCATTTTCGTACTTTGTCCGTGATTTTTTCATATAGACTCTGTTCGTGAAGTTTCAAAAATAAAAGTTGACCAGAATTCCGTCATTAATGCGATGGTGCAACTTTCATTGTCAAATTCCATTATTTGCTCAAAATCCATTTTTGTAATCTAACTAACTTACTAATTTAAATAACATCAAATTCTGGGTTGTTACATTCTTCCATCATTGAAAGAATTTTCATCCTAAAATTTTACCAATGATTAGGTCATGGTGCTAGCACCTAATAATCCTATTCTACACAACCAGGTAGTGTACATCCAAATTTTTAACCAAACATGTGCATTTTTATAGTGTACATAATGAGTCACAACCACAAAATATGTATGCATAATGGTTCTAAATCTAATCCTCCTATATGTATGCATTTCATTTTAAAAACACTTTTGAAAACATGATGCAGACCTCTTGAAATATACTGAAAGTTCTACTGAATGCAGCTTTTTAAAAATATTTTTCATCCTAAACCCTAACCCGACTACGAATAGAAGTGTGAAGCAACAAATTTTGCATCCAAATCTGAACATCCAACATGTCAACGCATCTAAATCGCTCCCTAGAATTTCTCTTACACCAGAAAAAGTAAATTAAAGCAGATAATTCAACGTCCTTACCGCATAAAAATTTTCCAATCCTCGTCCTATAGTGAAATTTTACCTCATTTTCTTAAAAATACTCCAAAAATTCTCACTGTAGACTACAGAGGAGGCTTCAAGCAAGCTCTAAAATATAAATGAGTTAAATAACAACTTGTGTATGTCGTCAACAAGGTATGAAAATAACGTTTCCAAAGCTATAACAACTTTTCCTTGTTACCGTTAATGTTTTTAAGGCATCGTCACCCCTAATGCACTGATAAAACCTCACAACCCATAATCTAAAATCGTCTTTACGCGTTACATGCACCAAAAAATCATAGCATCCATAAAACTAAATTTGCTCTTCTTATAACTTGTGTTAATTTTGGAATTTCTTGCTTCTTTTTGGTATAGCTTTACTTTTCATACGATATTTGTACAAAAACTAAGATTACGTAACATGTGTTTTACTACATTTAAACTACTTATACAAAAACATATGTTTAAACATATTTCAGTTACAGTACACAAATCCATGTTTTTGCACAAATCATATTTACAACAATATGGAAAGAAGGTAAATCAAACCGAAAATTAAACTTGAGAGAATTTTTCCAAAAAAACATTTGTAAAATGTTTCAAAAATTATTTTTTGGAAACTTAAACAACTCAGCGCAGAATTAAGTCAGTTACGTAGAAAAATGCAAAAACCGAAACAAAACACAAAACCCAAAAACGAATTTTAGCTTAAAAGGAACAAGCAACAAATAATAATAATATCCATGATGAAATAGTGCAAAAACTATTTCTTTGCAAAAATTTATTTACAATAAAATTTGTTCATTCTAGCTCTAAAATAACTGATAGTTAGATAAAGCAAAATGAGATTTCATTTTCTATCCAATTTATAGATAAACGTGAATGTATAGAATACTTCCAAACAACTATAATCTCATTACATCATTGTGTGATTTTCAAAGACAACAAACACTAATAGTTACAAGCACAACATTGAGTAGCCTTTCGGTAAGGCTAATAAGATCCATCAACCTTGTAGACTTTGGCCAAAGTGACATGAAAGACCGAGTAATCCCGACAAAGGAACCAGACGACCAATGGATAGTGTTAACACCAAAATTTGTACCAGCCAAATATAAAGAAGCAAAAGATCCAAAGAAACTAGAGAAATGGGTTTCGGGCAGTGAAACCTGAACCATGAAGAAAAGGACCTTGATGGAGGCTAAGGCACTAGAAGGGGAAAAGTCCGAAAGTCAATACCGACAGCAAAAAAGGTCGAGTTGTAGACAAGCGTCAACATTGTGTATTGCTAGAAAAGAGGTTCCAAGCTCATATCTGCAGCAAAGAGAAGGACCGAAAGTACCTAATCCGGGACCCAAGCACAAGGGTGTCGGTCTAGGACAGACAACAGAAGAATATAGGAAGAAATGGCTATAAGTCAAGGCAAAGGGTTGGTGCCGATATGAAAGGAAAACAACGTCAGGGAAGTACATATACCGAAGGATCGACAAGGGTACAACTCCAAAAGCATACCACCCAAAACTGTAAGCAAACAGTAGTGGACAACCTAAGGCGTATAAACTGGAAGCTTAAAGCCACTGAAGGAAAGTGCTACATTAGGTAAGATAAGGCAGAGGGTTGTCGGCACTATTTAGTTCAGTACCGACACTAACATTAAAAGGGGGTTTATAAGTCATCCCAATGGGGTCATGGAGGAAGTTGTTGCAGGGTCGAGACTGGAGCTATGGGTTGTCGGAAGAAGAAAAGAGGAATTCACTCTAACATGCCTAGTTCCGATACCTATACTGACAAGCAAAATCAAGCTCTCAGATACTGGAAACCGAGCATAGAAGAAAGAAGATAGAAAATATAACGTCTAGGAATATAATAAAGCTAGGGCACCGAAACCGAAAGGTATGGATGCGGACTGAGACCAGTGGTCCCAAAACCGATAGCCACCAATGTCGAGATTATCGTAATCCGGGACATAGCTACCGAGAGGCATGTCAGCGGAACCACTCCCGAAAACTCGACATTAATATTCTGAAGGCAAGAAGACATCAATGAAGACATTCGATAAGAAGAAAGGCGGACGAAACCTTTTTGCTGGAACCAAAAGTCACAAGAGTGGCCGAGACCTTGTTAAAGCATCCAAACGAGGCTTCTACTTGGTTCACAGCAAAAAAGTACCCAATTTGCCTATAAATAAGACCTCAGGGGTTTCATTTTGGGGGACTCTTCCTTATTCCACAATCTTGCTCTGAATTTCCTAGAGAGCAGCCCCTAATTTGTAAATCGAATTGGGGATTTCCTTTGTAACCTCCATTATGAAGAAAATCATCAAAGCCCATAAAGTGGACGCAGGTTCAATCCGAGCCGAACCACTATAAATCGCGTGTTCTTTACTATTTTGCATTATTATATTATGTTCTACTATGCTTTTGTATGTATTATGCAATACTTTAAAAACTAGCCCTCTAAGCGAGTGCTTGTCTACCTTATGCTTTCCTCTCAACAAAAGCCTTTCCGTGCGAACCTTATCCTTAACCTTAAATAGTTAAGAAACCCTTCTGCAAGCCTTTTAACTTCCTACCTTGTAATGTGCTCATGAAACCCTTATTCCAAGGTAACCGGTGGTCCTTAAATCTTGTAAGCGTGATACTCATCCCTGGAGGGAAGAGTAAATAATCTTCGGTTTTGAGTCCGTGATATCGGCGAAACGATGAACTAACTCAAGCTTCTGGGAACTAAATAATCCAATTTTTCCCTTAGGTCCATTTCCTTAGACCTATCTCCGGTGTTTACAAAAAATATTGTTAACATTTTGGCGCTAGAAGGAGGGCTTGAACTTCCGTCCCCTATTCATACCTTAATCCCATTGGATAACCTTGCTATGTTTATAACTATGTTGTTTCATCCCGGGTTGGACTAAGCTTTGAAGAAGCAAAATTATAAAAGAAGAGTCTGGTAAAGAACTTCTAGATACCGATCAATGACTGAAAACATTATTGATCGAAGCTATTTGAAGAATAGTATAACCGTGAACCCGCGACTTTATTTCTTATACTTGCACCCTTGTTGTTAACCCTCACTTCTCCCATCTCCGACCTAATCTCAAACCTTCCATCCTTATTCCTTGTTGTGTCACAAACGAGATATCATAAAATCCAATTAAGAATGGTTAGACCAAGAAAGAATTGTGAACGGAATTTCAGTGCATCATCCACTTTAGTGAATAGTATACCTTCACTACAAGAAAAATACCCTATTGCAACTAGCTATTTGCAATAGGCGACAAAAGATAGTTGCAATAAATGATATTTAGCAATAAACCTATTATACAGTTGCAATAGATAAGATTTAGCAACATGCCTTTTTGTTTTGTTGCGAAAAACATATTTTTAGCAACTACGCTACCCTTACTATTGCAAAAACATACTTTTAGCAATTGTGCTCTCGTAACAGTTCCAACAAACATATTATTTACAACTACGCTTCAAATCCAGTTACGAATAAATATCTTTAGCAATTGTTTTCGCCAGTTGCAATAACTTTTTGTTTTACAACTGGTAAAGCCAGTTGCGATAACATATTAAAAATACGTATAAGCTTTTAATGATTAACTTTTAATAATTAATTTTAAGTAGTTGTTAAATGATTAACAATTAGTAATTATATAATAATTAAGATTAATATTTAATAGTTGTTAATTAATAATAAAATTGAAGTACCATAAAGTGATATTTATAAACTATAGCTGCTTTTTTATTAAATTATCTTGCTAATAAATAATCAACAACAATTTTTCTTGAAGTAGTAATAAATATATTCAGTAACAATATCAAGTTATTAACTTTAATAATTAATTTTTAATATTCTTTTAAAAATGTTGTTTTTATATATTTTTAAAAAAATAATCGTTATCCGCCTCTTCGTCATTTTTTTCTCCCGCTCTGTTCCCTCCTAAATTTAATTTTAGTTTTAGCTTTCTTTTGGCTCCATCCGCCAAATTTTCGTTCTAACAGACTATCCCTATTCCCCAACTATCTTCTCTCCTTATTCTCGTTTTCTTCTTTTTAGATCTACTTTTCTTCATCCTTCTAAATCACTCCTTTCGATTCTCCAGATCTACACCTCATTTTTTTATTTGCCTATTCAACTACGCATTTCTTCATATCTGCTCTATGGCTTTCCCTTAGCTTCTCCACTCCTTTTCTCCTCCTCTTTTGAGTTTCCCCTTACCAACTCCTTGTCTGTTCTCTCCACTGTTATCTTGGCCTTTTCTCACTCCAGTTAAAGTAAACTGTGCCGCTCCTTATGTCTCTCCTATCTTCACAACAAAGTTACTTAAGTTTTTGTTCTTGGTCCTTGTACAATCTTTGCTCGACGCTACTTTAGAGTCTTTTGGGGTTTTGCTTCTACTAGTATCTTCGGGTGTGGTTTTATTTTGCTGGGTTTTCCATCCTCTGGTAGATAGTTGGGTGCTGATTTGGTTGAGGATCTGCCTGTAGCAGCACTGTTTACAGCGTGTTCCGATGGATATTTATCTTTCTGGTATCTATTGGTATATTGCATGGCATCTTCAATTTTTTGGCTTATTTTGTATAATATTACCCAATTCTTGTTTGGATCTGGGTAGTTGAAATCTATATGTTTGTATTTGGCTTTTGCAATTTGGTCGTTGCACTTGGATTCTCGGCTCTAATTGCTTGTCTTCCTAGTGCTTCGTTTATGTTGGTTGTCTGGATATGATACATACATTGCAAGCTGCTAGCTCTTAACTGATTTTGTCTGAAGCTAAGTAGTGAAATTTACAATATATTCATTTATATGCTTCTTTTCTGAAGTTGAATTAGATGAAAATAATTGGTACATATTTTGTTTAAAAGAATTTTAATTTAGTGATTCCTTTTTTTTGAACCAAATAAATAGAGCATAAGTTTGGTGAACTAAACTGACAAGTGGATTCCAATATAATTCTGACATTATCAAAATACCTGTATTATTATAAGCTTGGAACCTGTTCTTATTTTTATTAATAAGAAGTCATCTAACACAGCAATATATAATGCGTTTTTCTGATGGTATTTTGTGTAGATTTTTATCCTAGGATCTTTCTCAAGGCATACAAAGCATACCTGAAAGCTCGTTAGAGTGTGCAAATGAGAATGCTCTGCTTCTAGCCAAGGTGATCATAATGTTGAGACGAAGTTCTTTTACTGCAACTCAAATGCATGTTATCCTCAGTTCACTTAACTGTCTTCATTCTCATGCACAGTCTCTAGGGGAGCCTTGCTTGTCGTTGGTTACACATCGTCCGTTTTATCGACATCTACTTCTATTGGTTTATTCTTTCTTGGAAGGGAACTTGGTTCTAAAAGCAAACAGGTGACCGATAATGATTTATGTTTGTAAATTATTATTAAGCGTTATACATGTATCATAACAATACTTATATGCAAAAAATGTATTTGATTTAAATTTACAGTTTGTACAACACTTGAAACTAGTTTGGTCCTTGTTGTATCAGAGTGCAGATATTTGATGTTAGGAGTAACAACTACCCATTCTTGATATCACAAATAATGTTGCAAGTTGCTTGTGATGGTTGTAATGAATATTAGTTATGATTGTTCATAAAAAAATAAACTGAAATGCATTAGATATTAAAGATGAAAGTTTTGAATGCACTTAGTATTCGCTAAGGCAGTATTAAATTTGGTTTACAGGACCCTTGCCTTGTCTTGGTTATTAACTTATATTTAGAATTTAATTCTTCCTTTATTTTGTCGAGCCACAATGATACATTCATTTTTATTTTACACATAAAAAGCAAATTTGATCTCCTGGAATCATATTTTACAATTTTTAGATGAACCTGGGAAGGTTAAGGTTTACCGCCCCTTTCAGTTTTGTCACCAGCCACTTTTTGCTACAAATTATTTTATATTTTTTGCTAACAAAGAACTTTTGCATGTGACCGTTTAATGAATTCAATATTGTTGCATTTGAAAAATCAGTGGCTGCTGAGCTTTAAGACTGTTTGGTAGAAGTCTTAAGCTCGGCTCATTTGCACGTTTACATTGGTTTCTAAGATCTGAGAATTTAAGCCATGCTTGCATGCTAAAACATTTCATCGCCAACATCCCATCTTGAAGTGTTGTCACTAGATACCTATCAAAAGCGCATCAGGAATTGATCTAAATCCTTTTTGGCTTTAGAAATCGTCACCGTCGATCGATCGGAGACTTCTCAGGCTTAGAGTTATTTCCAGATTTTGGTGAGAGATTTTGATAGTGAAAAACTGATTTTCATCATTTCATGAACTGCATATTTTGGCATGTGACCGTTCATACGCGACAACAAACTTGTAGCATGAACTACAGATTTGTTCTAGTGAACTGACGATATTTATTCTCTTGTTATAGTATATGTATGATAAAGTATAAATATGATTAGAAAATACTCTATTAAAAAATAATGTGTTGTGTGAGAGAAGAAATTGTTATACATGAATAGTGTATGAAAATTGTAGAATTTTTTGTTGTAATTGTTTACACTATAAAAACTTTGTTAAAATAAAATTTTAATTTGTTTATTTCATTCTGTGATATAACTATTACTAAAACGAATACATTTAATAAGTAATATCTAAAAGCTATAATATATTTTTTACATATTTATTAATCTATTGCAACGACCATATACTATTGCAAAATGAACTATTGCAACAGTAAAAGCCTGTTGCAAAAAATTCTATCACAATAGGAAATTACTGTTGCAAAAAGGGACCGGCCTATTGCAGCTTCGGCTATACAGACGGGCGCTGGCCTGTTGCAATGGGCCTACTGCAATAGATTTTGCCTGTTGCGAAAAGTGTTTTTTGTTGTAGTGCTTCCAACTTCAACTTAAGAAATTTGGAAACTGGGGAACCTTCGACCTTATTGAAAGGGGCAAGTAATGAATGGAGGTATTGCACTTGGCTTCACAGATTGATACTACCAGAAGATCTATTGATGAAAACTTGGTCCAAAGGTCCTCCAAAGTAGAACCTTATGAAACAGAACTGTATGAGGCGGAATCAATACAAGTAACACCTCAAGAGTTTAGTAGTCAAACTAGATCTCCCTCAAATCTATAGAGCAGCTCAGCTTCGTGGGGAAATAATCAAACAATGGGGGAGATGGCCGGTTCAAAAGAAAGCAAAAGCCTAAGGTGGTTAGAAGACAGGGAGTTACCAGGGATATCCTTCTCCAAAGAGATAATGATGGTTAAAGTTCCATCTTGTGTAAAAGCACCACATCCCATATATGCTGAAACTGCAGACCCCAAATAACATCTTACTATCTTTGAGAGTTACATGGATGCGTACAATGTTTCTGAAGCACTTCAATGCAAGATCTTCCTGACAACCCTTCGTAAAGAAGCTAGCAAATGGCGTAGACATTATTGTGGTCCTATCATCACCACATTGAAACAATTCTCTACTGCATTTAACACACACTTCCATGCCTAAAAGGCTAAGTAATCAGCATTTATGACCTAGCTAGAATTAGAAAAAAATGAGAGGAATCACTTAACCATTATTTGAAGAGATTTCATACCAAGTCCCTCAAAGTACAAATGGAAAAAGATAGAGAAAAATTAATAGCTGTGCAATCGGGATTATCGACACCATCCCACTTTTTGAAAGAACTTACCTCAAGAGAATGTGAAGGCTTAGGCGATTTTTTCTCCAGAGCCGACAAATTCATCTGCATGGAAGAGACGTTGGACACAATGAAAACCTTGCAACAAAGCCAGAAGGAAAAAGAGTCCAGTTTCAATGCTTTTACAGAAGACACTTCAAAATCAGGAAAATAAAGGGATTATTGTTCCTATCACAAGACAGAATGACACGAAACCAGTCAATGTCATGATCTGATGAATAGAATCCAAGCCAAAAAAAAGAAAGCTTATATGAGAAGTCCGAAGGATAGCAATCAGAGAAAAATGGTCGGAAGCGCTACAACATGAGATTAAAATTATAACGATAAACTTCCTATCTCATATGATTACTTTCATTAATCGTTTAAATTTGTCTTTTACTTATGATCAAAAAAATATTAATGTAAGTTCGAGCGCTATTAGAGGTAAAAACCAAAACCTGTTCAAACTTGAGAATGCAACGAGAGCTCAAAAGGAAGCACCCAAAGAAAACAACACATGAGTAGAGCATGAAAATTTTATTAGTCAACAACAAGCTCAATTGGAAGTTACCTAAAGAGATATACAACAAAGGAGCAACTAAAAGCTAATATTATTTCGGTGTGGAGTACGCCAATCAATAAAGCCTTTAATGAAAAAGGCGAATCAATAAACCCTTCAAGAGAAAAGGCGAATCAACAAAGCCTTACTGGAAAAGGAAAATCCACTGAGCCTTTAAAAGAAAATAGCTTCTGAGGGGGAAGCATCATCAAGAGAAAATAGCTTCCGAGGGGGGAGCATCATGAAAGAAAATAGCTTCCGAGAGGGAAGTGTCATAAAAAGAAAATAGCTTCAGACGGGCAAGCATCGAAAAAATAAAATAGCTTCCGAGGGGAAGCATCATAAAAAGAAAATTAGCTTTCGAGGTGGAAGCGACATGAAAAGAAAATAGCTTCCGAGGGGGAAGTATCATAAAAAGAAAGCAGCTTCTGAGGAGAAGCATAATAAAAGGAAAATAGCTTCCGAAGGGAGGGGTAGCATCATCAAAAGAAATTAGCTTCCAAGGTGGAAGCATCATAAAAAGAAAAATAGCTTCTAAGGGGGAAGCTTCATAAAAAGAAAATAGCTTTCGAGGGGGAAGCATCATAAAAAGGAAATTAGCTTCCGAGGGAGAAGCATCATAAAAAGAAATTAGCTCCCAAGGGGGAAGCTTCATAAAAAGGAATTAGCTCCCAAGGGGGAAGCATCATAAAAAAAAGACTTCCAAGAAGGGAAGCATCATAAAAATACTTTCATTTCCTACGATGGAATCGCTTCAGATAGGAAAAAATACTTTCATTTCCTACGATGGAATCCCTTCATGAAATGGCTAAATACTTACATCTCCACCAAGTGGAGTGCCTCATAAGTAGGGTTAATAATAATAAGTGCATATATTCTCCTTTAAAGGGACCAATATCGCTCTCTTAGAGAGCATTCATTTGCATATTCTGGGGGATAGGAATAAGGCTAGGCATTATATACCCAACAACCAAGTAATCAAATAGAACTTCCCGCTGAGTGGTGGATAACTAGATGACCTAACAGAACTTCTCGCTGAACGATTATTGATTCAGATAGCCAAACGGAACTACCTATTGAATGGCTAAATGATGAAGGAATTGAACGGAACTACTGTTGAAGGGTCAAATGGTTTGAAACTGAACAGAACTACTACTGAATGGCTATTTACCTCAGGACATGATTAATTTATTTCGAAAATAGTCTTCTACATATGCATCCGAGAAGTTATCCCTCTGTATATTTATGACTCTTTCACTAGTGTGGTTCCTCTGAGTAAACTTCTGAGGAACCCAAGATAACTTATGGTTGCTAGATCACTTTCAATAATGCTTGGATAGGTTGACACTATGCACATATGTAGTCATTATATGATTTGTGAAGCTTTCGTTAGATGGACTTTGAGTAAACTTTCAATGCTTGAGTTATGCTCTTATTAGGACATTCCACTTACGGCATTTTCCAGTAACTACCAATTAGTACATGGTTTCTACATGATTTTTGATTTTAGTTCACCCAAGTATGGGTTTGGGGGTTTCTATTATTTACAGATATGATATCTAACTTTCTATTTACAGTTTCGAGGTTTCTACATGATTTACTTCAACCTACTCGAGTCTGAATCTCGAAGTTTCCTTGTGATTTTTGATTTCTATTTGACCCAGCATGGGTCTCAGAATTCTTTCTATGTTCAAGTTTTAGGATTTCCATGGTATAAGTTCAAGTCTAAGCCTTGAACCTTTTTCCTTCCTTTTCCAAAAGGATACTTTTAAACCCACAAAAAAGTCTTTTAGAAAATGATCCTATAGATCTGCATTATACTAACAATCATGTGTAGCTATGAAATTTCTATGCTCCTTTCCAAAAATAATGTTTAAATTTCTTTTGTCATATTGGCATATAAAGTTTGGATATGCCATTATTGTTCCAAAGGTAAGGGTTTTTAAATGTGAATATTAGGCTCACATCCCTAAAAGCAAAGTTAATTAACCTCACATCCTTGTCATGTTTTAAATTAGAACCCACCCCCTATTTTTGACCTACGCCTCCTTCAATTTAGGATCTTCTGCCTTCTGCCTTGTACACTTCCGCCTTCTCCATTTTCTTGCAGAAAAAAATGCGGCTTTGTTTAAAAAAAAAAATCTAAAATCTGGAAATATTGTCAGAAGCTATCGACCAAAAAAAAAAATTGCATACATGTATGCAACTGTTACGAATACTTGCATACATACATGCAACTATCTGAATACACATGCATATATTTGTACACGGCTATTGACTTATTGCATACATGTATGCATTTTTTCTGTATAAATGCATAGATGTATGCAGATATGTCAAAATATATGCAAAAGTGAAAAAATTGAACGTATGTATGCCGGGTTTAAATCAGTGCAACAAAATATTCATGTATTTACAATATGTGCATACATATATGCATTTGCACTGCAGTTTTGACGCAGAATTGAAATAAATGCATATACATATGCAACTAATTGAATTATATGCATCTTCTAATGCATTTTACTGCATTCCGTTGTTTTTGTGTAATTTTTGATTTTGACGTTGATTTTGATGTTTTTTTGATCTGATTTTTTTCACGATTAATTATTTTAATTAATTACAAATTTACATGATTTTTTTATGTTTTATTTTTATTTGTCTGTAGACTTTTTTAAAAATAGGGACTAAATTTACAATAAGTTTATGACCGGAGTTGAGCCTAATTTAAAACGTTAATAGGGACCTGTAAAAAACGCACCCTTTTTAAATTAGAGCCCAGGTTGCTGCTTTGGGTCTCTCAATCTAAGTCTTCCAGATAAGGTTTATGATACTTTGGCACATTACACAGGGAAGTTCCCTAAACTCATGTCATATTTACCCCTAACATTCATTACTCTAAATTTTGGTCAAAATGATGCTTAGCACATCATACACTATGCAAGTCATATTACTTTTGTTTAACGCACCATGCTTGTCAAAAGTTTACTATTGAAAATACCTAAATGCAAGAGTTTATACTTTATCATCTCCCACCTCCAAGAATAAAAATAAAATCTTGACAAATAAATGCCTAAATAAGGATATTAAATTCGCCATTCAATGTTAGTAGAATGTTAAGCTGAAAAACCGTAGAATTCCATATGGAAACATGTTTAAGTCTGCACATTATTCATGATTAGATTCACAAAGAATAATAGCTTGAAGATCATATTTAACTTCTATCCATTAGTAAGGTTCATGTTTCCCCTCGCATCACTGTTTCGAAGTTATGCGAAACTAATGTTAAAACCTTTCTAATATTTCTTAAGTTACAGAAAAAACGGTATAGGAACTGCATGATTTGTCCTAAAGAACAAAATCTTCCTTATACTAGTGGGAGGGGGCTAAAATTTAACACCAAAATTTGCCCTGACCAAATATAAAAAAGCAGAAGGTCCGAGACAACAAAAGCAACGGGTTTTGGGCAGCGAAACCTGAACCATGGAGAAAAGGACCATGAAGGATCTACGACATTTGAAAGGACAAAGTCCGAAAGTCAATACTGAAAGAAAAAAGGGTCGAGTTGTGGACAAGCCTCAGCATCGAGTATTACTAGAAAAGAGGTGCCAGGCTCATATCTGCATCAAAGAGAAGGAACAAAAGTACCTAATTCGGGACCCAAGCACACGGGTGTCGGTCCTGCAAAGACAACAGAAGAATAGAGGAAGAAAAAACTATAAGTCAAGGCAAAGGGTTGGTGCCGATACGAAAAGAAACACCATCAAGGAAGTATTTTTACCGTAGGAATAGCAAGGGTACAACTCCGAAAGCATACCACCCAAAACCGTAAGCCAACAAAAGTGGGCAACCTAAGGCATATAAACCGGAAGCCTAAAGCCACTTAAGGGAAGCATTACATCAGGTAAGACAAGGCAGAGGGTTTTTGGCACTAATTAGTTCAGTACCGACACTAACATTAGAAGAGGGATTATAAGTCATCTGAAAGGGGTAATGGAGGAAGCTATTGTAGGGTCAAGACCGGAACCATGGGTTGTCAGAAGAATAAAAGAGGATTTCACTCTAACATGCTTAGTTCCGATACATTAACTAACAAGCAAAGTCAAGCTCTCGGATACTGAAAACCGAGCATGAAAGAAAGAAGATAGCAAATCCAGCGTCTAGGCATATAATAAAGCTAGGACACCAAAACCGAAAGGTATGGATGCGGACCGAGACCAGTGGTCCTGAAACCGAGAGCCACCAAAGACAAGATTAACAGAATCCGAGACCGAACTTTTGAGAGGCATATCAGCAGAACTACTCCTAAAAGCTTGAGATTAATATTCCAAAGGCAAGAAGACATTCGATAGGAAGAAAGGTGGCTGAAACCTTTCTGTCAGAACTGAAAGTCACAAGAGCAGCCGAGACCTTGTTAAAGCATCTGAAAGAGGATTTTGTTGGGTTCACAATAGAAGGGGGACCAATTTGCATATAAATAAAACCTCAGTGGTCTCAGGTTGGGGGACTCTTCCTCATTCCACAATCTTGCTTTCATTTCCTAGAGAGCAAACCTTAATTAGTAAATCAATTTGGGGATTTCCTATATAACCTTCACTATGAATAAAATCATTAAAGCCCTTAAACTGGACGTATGTAACGCCACCTCTATATTCGCTTTATCCAAGGCCACTTCAAGCAATGGTGTCAACTAATGGGAAGAATAAGGCTATCGAGGAGCGACCATCTGTATAATTGCTTTGAACGAGTGTTAAATGTATCAGACAATGTGGTCTTACTTTTTAAATCTCATGAAAAAATCCGACACATCTAATTTAAGTTCAAAACTGCTAACGGCAGCTGCATATAATTTAGAATCAATATAAAATACATAACAATAAAATCAGAGTCAAACCCAAATTTCACATCACTATGGCAGAAGTAGATAAGAATATAACATATAAGAGTTAATACAAAGATAGTGGTCATAGTCGATCCACTATACATCAAAAGAATATGTACATGGCAACTCAAAATAATATGTATACAAAGGAGTCTCATATACATATAACCCAAAAAGTACAACACTGAATTAGTTAGCCCAAAAGCGGAGGATAATCCATGCCAGAGTCAAGAAGAATCACCTGAAATACCTCGGTTTGTCCCAAGTATTATTTATACATGAAAACAATAAACGGATCAGTCTAGTTGCAATTATCTCATAAGGTAGGATACAATACCCTAGTATAGAACTTGTCTTCTGTGTCTCTTCATTTGCATCTGGTGAATAAACAATAGATCCAAATACTACAATTTGCATCTGTTCCTAACTGAAAACAGATGCAAATAAGGGAGAGAAAATATTACCCTAACCTTTGCATATGCTGTTGTCTACGAGCCGATGCTATAGGGTGGTTGTGAAAATTTGATAAAGATATTTGCGTCCGTTCATTGTATGGTTAGACGCAAATAGGTGGTGGAAATAATTTCTTGCGTCTGCCATATTAACCCGGACGCTAAGTCTCACAAATAAAATATTGGAGCTAAAGGAAATCACGCGCCTGGATCTCACTTCTTTGGAATATTTTCTTGCGTCTGCTATATTAGAAATAGACACAAAGTCCCATAAAATAAAATTTTGGAGGGAAAGGAAATCACACACCTGTATTTTAGTCCTATTTTGTTAACTCGAGTGCTTCTCTGAAACGGGAAGAATTTAAACCCTAAATTCAATTTCGGCTTCATGGTCAATTCATACGTTTGCTGAATTCAGGTAATTTCGAACGACCAATTTACTCCCTTCATTGCTATTTTGTTTTTTCTCTGAATCACTTTTCAAAAACCTTCCTGCCAAATGAATTTTTATTCCTCTCCAGATCATTCTTATAGTTTGAACTCATATTTTGTCAACCATTAAAGTACGGTGGCATTGTATTTTAATCGAATTGCAGTTCAAGGGGTAATCTGTAATCGATTTCTTCATTAGGTTGGCAACACTTCATGTTATGATGGATTTAGATTGGTTTTTCATCTTTTTATAGTTTCTTATCTACCTTTGATCGAATCTAATTTCATTCAGTAGTCAGATTGGACTAGTTCTGTTATTGTGTTGTTTTATCCATATTACGTTGCTAAATGCATTATACAGATATCTATATTTGCATTAAAGTAGATGCACATTTAAGTTGCAACGTTGTTCACACAGCTATAAAATCTCTCTGTTAAAGTTTTTCTATATTAGTGTAAATTGATTACAGTGACATGTACTTGGACAGTTATGTCTGGTTGCTACAGTCACTGCTATGTTCAAGTAGTATGATTTGGATGGTTGTGTTGAGGCTGGATATTTTAGAAATGATGCATTAGCTATAGAAAAATACACTTTGTAAATGTCAAGGATAAATGAATGAACTTTGTAAAGAAATATAATACGGTCTTTTACCAGGTTTCTCTTTAAAATGGTTTATCTTTTTAAAAGATAAAACCAAATTTTGAGAATGGTAATGCTGGCATGTTTGGTATGAAGAGAGTGATTGGTCACTTTCGCTACATGAGTAGAAAAATAGAATCATTTCAAACGTATGTTGTAGCTTAATCTGGAATAAAATATGACTTATATTCGAAATGCACTTTTGGTACATAATTTTTTCTATAACATTTATATCTTTTAGTTCAAAATATTTGGTTCGAAACTTCCAGTTATAAGTTAGTAACACTAAAGTAAGTAGCCTATAGTAAACGGCTGAATAGAACTTCATACTTCAAATGTTGTTACTGTAACAACAGAATAATGGGAAAATACAATACAACATCTGCCAATGGAAATATCAAGTTTTGAATGATTACTTTAGCATGTGCAAAAGATTATTTATAAAATAATAACTTTTTTTGACATTAACCAAGACAAAAGCAATATTATTTTAGTATAAGTATTGTGAATATTTGTAATAAAGTAAATTTTACTCGGCATTTTGATGATGGTATTTGTTTTCATAACAAAAATGATGTATTAGCTATAGAAAAAACATAAGCATCTAAAATATTTAGCAATTAATTTTGGAATTGTATATTAAACATTATCTTTGTTATTTATGAGAGCAATAGAAATGATGTATTAGCTATAGAAAAATACAGCCGCTGCTATGTTCGAGTAATAGAAATGATGTATTAACTATAGAAAAATACATAAGCATAATGATAGTATTATGAGGATTATTCTATTTATGAGAGCAAGAAAATTGCGCACTGATAGATTTGTTATTTGGAGTGATTATCTAATTATTTGTAGTTTTGGTTGCTTTTTAGTGCATGAGACCAACTTAACTAGAAGCTAGATTAAAAAATGCAGTTTGGGTGCATATTATAATGGTTGCTACAGACTGTATATCAACTTATTTTCTTCCAACATTTGGGATTTTGGCAGCTTTTGCATGCTTGGCTATGTTGGATATATATTAAATGCATACGTTGGCATCTTTTCCAACGTTCAGGATTTTCTTCAGGTTCAACTTTTACTGTAACTTTGTAACACATTAAATGCATACTTATTATGAATATATGCCAAGTTCTTACAAACATATTAATAGGAAATACAATGGATAGGAAGTTGGATGAAAATATGCTTCACAGCAGAACCAGTTATGTGGATTGCTTGTGGAACAACAGTATTTCTTCTTTTAAGCACGATGCTTCATAGCAAAGACCGGTTATGTGGAATGCTTTAATACTTGTATGACATGTTTAATTAACCTATTATCTTCTATTTATTATCATTGGTTTAGTATGTTTATCATCTTTTTAGGTGACTGTAGTAGGCTCGGAAGGCATATGGTGGGATTTGATAGTTGCGTGTTTGTGTATGGTTCTTTAAGTTTCTTGGACAAGTTGTCGTGTGGAATGGCTTAATGTGTACTCGAACATATTAAGGTATTATATGCTGAAAAGCTTTGTCTTTTGGTTATATGTATGGATGTAATAGAAGGCTACATCACTGATTCATATTCCAATCAGTTCGGGCATTTAACATAAGAACTGGGTACCATTTCAGTTCAGGTATTCAAAATAGTTTGATATTAAAATGGTACATTTGGTAAATTAGTTATATATGGTAGTATTGGTAAAATATGTTTATTTTTCATCTCTTTCGTCGTCCACAGTGGCTTGTCATGAAAGGTCATTCTCATTGCTATGTCGATAAGGTTCAGTTTTATGTACATTTTATATGACCACGCTGAGCTAAATAACCATTTTCTTTGGAGTTTAATTTTACAAAATCTTTTGTGTTGTATACTTCATATCAGAGAAAAACTAGAGAATAAGGGGAGCAAAATTAGAATGCCCTATGTAGTACACTCGGTGATAATTGTGGATAGAGGTATCTTAGACCTATGTTTGAAGAATTTATTGCATCACTGGATTTAAATTGTAATTTACAAATTTTTAATCATGCAATGGAATATAAATAAAATACATTTAAAAAATATGTATAAGTCTAGCATTTAATGTATGCTCTCTCTCAATGTCCTTATAAATATATTAATGTAGTCACTTGCAGGCCGATGCTTAGTTGCACAAGTACGTAATGTAGTATGATCATAAGTTAGGGGAGTGCATCAAATACTTTTTCATTTTTTTTTAGTTTAAAATGCATTAAAATGCCACTATAGGTCGCTGCCTAGCAGCACTGTTAGAAAAATGATTCATTTTTTATAAAGATGAATTATTTAAAAAAAAATTGGATAACTGTGAGGTGACTCATATACGAATAGCCCTACATCATGAGACTATATGAAAAGGAAAAAATACAGTTTTTTTATTTTGACTTGGTAAAAAATTGAGATCCAATTTTTTAGATCTGAACTGATTCCTCTACATGTATTACCATGTTTATTTATTGCCGAACTACTCAGAAAAAACAACTTATTCTTATCTCTCTCTTCTTCTTCCTCCACCATTAAAAGTTCTTCAAAAACAAAATCAGAACAACCAGTAAAATTTAAATCGAAAGTGCAAATCTAAATTGGTTTGTTGTGCAAGCAAATCAATTATTTTTCCCAGAAGGCTGTTTTATCCCATAGGCGGCGGCGACAAGTACGAACTGGTTTGCATCACCGACCAGATCACTGAATCGTCTTCAAGAAAGCGACCTAGTCCGCGACTCAGCCATTGTTTCCCAACAAGCACCACCATCGCATGTTCACTTAAAGGTTAGGCCACTGGCCTAACCAACTCTTCATTTGCTTGATAAATGTCAATGTTGTTCCCAAGGTGATGTGCTCTCTGTTGTTTCTCAGGTAATCTTAAAAAAACCCGATTCCATATTGTTGATCAGTCAAGAACCGATAAACTTCAGTGAATATAAAAGAGCATTATCATTCTATCCATAAATGCCAAAATATTCCCATTTTCAGATGTGGCTATTATACGTGTATGTATTCTTCATTATGGTAGATAGAAAAATGCCTATTGATGTTATATCACACATACTTTGTGTTTCCTTTTTCGAATCTTCTTTGTTATTTTAAAAATCAAATGGCATTTCAATAGTGAATCATGCATGTTTTGTATCGTTGTTTCAGATTGGGTGATACATGTAGAAATTATTAAGTTTTAAAGTTCTATTAGCATTAGATGCCTTTTTAATTGGGAAATTTATGTGCCTACAAGAAATTGGCACTCTTTTTTTGAGTTATATAATTCAGATTGGTTGATTTACGTATCTAGTTCGGATTACCTGATTTACCTATCCAGTTCGGATTACTTGATTTGCATATCCAGTTCAGATTTACTGGATGTAAATGATTCTACTTGTTTTAACATGACAACAGTTTGGTGTTGGATTTAACTAATAGAAATTGAAGTAAATCTTGTATTATTGCTTATTGTAATTCAACAGAATGTAATAATACATGGTAACGTTTGCTATATATAGACATATAACAGTAATATTGAGCGGAAATGTAATGGGCTGTAAGCCCAAGCCCATAAAGTGATAAGTAACATAAAACTCTCTCGTATACAATGTCATCGGTCTTATTACCCACCCTCAATTTTATCTAGGGTTTGCTCTTTCCCTTTTGCGCCGCCACTCTAATCAATCTTCATCTCACTTTTGAATTTAACAAAGTTCTTCGTGAAAGTGGCTTTGTAAGGGCATCAGCCTTCTGAAATTGAGCTGGAACATAGTTCACATCCAATTTACCAGAGGTTGTTTGCTCACGAATGAAATATAGGTCAATTTCGATGTGCTTTATGCGAGCATGCTGGATTGGGTTAGCTGAGAGAGACACAGTGCTCAGATTGTCATACCAGACCACCGATCTTCTGTTGGGAAGAAACCCTAGCTCTCTGAGGAGGGAATTTATCCACGTGACTTCCGCGGTGGTGCTTGCTAACGATCAATATTCTGATTCAGTGCTAGAACGAGAGATTGTTGGTTGCTTCTTCGAGCACTAGGAGACGGGATTTGACCCCATGAACACACACTATCCATATGTTGATCTGCGGTCATCTGGATCTGATGCCCAGTCTGAATCACTGTAAGCTTGTATGTTTAGTTCTTTGTTGCTTGTCAGTTTAATCCCATAGTTAATAGTGCCACTGAGATAACGTAGAATCCTCTTCACGGCTATCCAATGTTCATTGAGAGGTGCTTACACGAACTGACAAACCTTATTCATACTGTAAGAAATGCCTGGTCTAGTTACAGTTAAATATTGCAATGCACTAACTATGCTTCTGTATTCTATGATATTCTGTATAGCTTCTCCTTTGTTTTTGGATAATTTTAGATACTGATCATAGGGGTTGGCATAGTTTTGGCTTTGTCCATCTTGGCTTTAACAAGTAATTCTGAAACGTACTTGCTTTGAGATAACATGACCTCATTTTTAGAGTCCTGAATGACTTGAATCCCTAGAAAATAATTTAATCTTCCCAAGTCTTTGATGGAGAAAGTTTGATTTAAGTAACCCACTATCTTGTTGATCTCTGTTTGATTGCTGCCTGTGAATAGAATATCATCCACATAGACTAGTATAAATGTGACATCACACCCATTTCTTTTGATATGAAGTGAATTGTCTGACTTGGCAGTAGTGAACCCCAACTTCATGAATGTGTCTTTAAGTTTGTCATACCAGACTCTTGATGCTTGCTTTAACCCATAAATGGCTTTGTTTAGTTTACACACAAGGTTCATATTTTGAGAAGTTTTATAACCATCTGGCTGTTCAATATATATATATATATATATATATATATATATATATATATATATCCTCTTGTAGATCTCCATTCAGAAATGCATTGCAAACATCAGGTTGTCTTAGGCACCAATGTTTATGTAAGGCAATGTATATAATTATTCTTATAGTAGTGTGTTTAACCATTAGGGAAAAAGTCTCTTTGAAGTCAAAACCATATTCCTGTGTATATCCCTTTGCCACCAGTTTGGCCTTGTGTTTTTGTATGTTGCCATCTGCTGCCTTCTTCAATCTATAGGTCCACTTGCACCCTATGATATTCTTATAATCTGGTGCAGTAACTAAACTCCATGTTTTATTTTTGACTAGGGCTGCATATTCTTCATCCATAGCATTTTTCCAATCTTGACATTTTATGGCTTCATTGAAGTTGGTAGGTTCTCTGTTACTTATGGTTGTAGTGAATATTTTTGGTTTGAAGATCCCATGTTTAGTTCTTGTCATCATGTGGTGCTTGTTTTGATCATGTTGTTCAAAATCACTGCTTGAAGTTGTAGTTGTGTTGCTATTCCCATTAATTGCTTCCATGCCAGTGTTTTCATTATTGTCAGTATTGTAGTTGGCATCACCTTCTCCAATTATTGAATTGTCTGGACTGTAGTCAGTTCTGGTCCTAGGTATACTTTATGTGTCCTTTTCTTTATGAAGTTCATGTTGTTTGTTGTTGAACACCTATCTTCAACTAACTCTAGTGGTGCCACAATATACCTGTCAGTATGAACAATTCTTTTGGTAGTTTTAGTATCCTTTTCTGCAAAAGGAAATTTGTGTTCGTCAAACACCACATGTCTAGAGATATATAACTTCCCATTATTGCTCAAGCACTTGTAACCTTTCTGGTTCTCTGCATAACCAAGAAATGTACATGCACGTGACCTTAAATTTAACTTGTGTTTATTATATGGCCCTAAGCAAGGAAAACATAGGCAACCAAAACTTTTTAATCTATGATAATTTGGTTTCACACCATGCATCATTTCATATGGACTTTTGTATTTTAAGATTTTGGTAGGCATTCTATTTATTAAGTAAACTGATGTCATAAAGGCTTCTGACCAGAATTTTAATGGTACAGAGGATTGTGACATCAATGTAAGCCCAGTTTCAACAATGTGCCTATGTTTTCTTTCAATAAGTCCATTTTGTTCTGATGTGTGTGGGCAGGTCATTCTGTGTAATATTCCTTTATTCTTGAAGAATTTCTTTAGTGGCATAAACTCACCTCCACCATCAGTTTGCATGATTTTAACAGTGCAGTCTGTTTTCTTCTCAACAAGTGTTACAAACTGTACTGTCATTTCATATGCATCTGATTGATTTTTAAGTAGATATATCCATGTATACCTAGTAAATGCATCAACAAAGGAGAGATAATACATGTATCCATGATCTGTTTTGACTGGAGAGGGACCCCATAGGTCTGCAGCAATGAGCTCAAGTGGCTTTCTATACTTCGTGGCTGGCCCAATAAAGGGCAGTTTATGGCTCTTGCCAATTTGGCAATGTTTGCATATATAATTATCAGTTACACACTTGCAATCAATTTTATTTTCATTCAAAACATGCTTAACGGTTTTAATGTTTGGATGTGCTAATTTACAATTCCATTTATCAAAAAATTTATACATGTCATTATTATCAGTAACAGATACAATATTATAGCATTGGGTTCCAATATCAGTGGCATGTCTTGACTTCAAGTTCTTGAATTTGTATAGCCCCTTATCCAAACTACCCCTATAGTAATATATTTTTATTTAGTAAGTCTCTAACAAGGCAGTAGTTTGGGTGAAACTCAAAGTATACCTGGTTATCATTAGCAAATTGTGAAACACTGATCATATTTTTTCTTATCTTAGGTACTCTAAGTAAATTGTTTGAATAGAGTTCCCTTTTTCCTTTGATATAACCACATCCTACATGTGATATACTAACAGTTTCACCATTACCCATTAAAAAAAACACGTACCTGAGTATCTTTTGTTGCCCAAATTTAGATTCTGTAAGTTATTGGTGACATGATTGGTTGCTCCAGAACTGGGTACCAGTCATCTAGGTTTATATCATCAGATTTGTTGCAATCATCATTAGTTTAACCTTGTGACTGCATTCTTGACCCTTCATCATTAGTTCTTTGTTGACCCATTTGAGTGACATTAACATTAGGTGTTCTCTGGTTTTGCTGATTTACATTGAACTCTGTGTTAAACCTGAAATAACACCTTCTTGCAACATGTCCAAATTTTTCAAAAATTTGGCATTTAACTCTGTTATTATTGTTGAATCTGCCTCCTCTGCCTCTACTTCTTTGTCCTACATTACCTCTGAATGCCTGATTTTCTTGTTTGTTGTTTTCACCAGAATTTGCTTTTTGCTGACCTTTATTTCTTGCTATGGGTGCATAGTTGACAGAAAACTCTGACTGTGACGATCTTTTCTGTTCAACTCTTCCTTCATGTGCAAGAAGAGATGAATACACATACTGCAAGTCAGGTGCTGTCTTTTGTGAGACTATAAATGTCACAGTTGATTCATAATCTTCATCTAGTCCTCCAATAATATAAAGAACTTGCTCACTTTCATTAATCATATGTCCAGTTGACTTTAACTTGTCACACAGAGTCTTTACTTTGGATAGGAATTTCATCTTTTCTGATAGACTGTATTTTTCTTTTGTACAGCATTACCCTTACTACTGACTGTGCATTGAAAACTTGTTCAATAGTATTCCATACTGCAAAAGATGTGTTGCATCCTATTACTCTTGATAACATGTTTGCACTAATATATGAAATTAACCATGATACAAGAAGGCTATCTTGTTTTTGAAATCTTAGGTAGTCTTCATTACTAACCAAATTTCCATCTTTGTCATGGATCATAACAGCTGGGATCAATACTCTCCCTTTGATGAAATCAAGAAGACCATATCCTCTTAACGCAGCCACAACTTGAAATTTCCAAAGCATGTAATTATCCTCATCTAATGGGATGGTGATTATGTGGCTTTTGGGTTTAATCAGTTGAAAACTTGGCGTTGGGGGTATGGTTGGTGGTGGATTGGTGCTTGAATTGGCTGAACTAAGCGCTGCTTCATTAGTTCCAGCCATTTGGTGGTCAAGAAAAGCTATTTCTGATGATAAGAGGATTCTTGGATGGCAAAACCACTGTTAAGTGTTAATTGCAACCAGATTTTCTATCAGGAATGCTGTGTAACATACAGGAAAGGGATTCTTGGATGGCAAAATCACTAGAATTGATGATTTATGCAACCAGATCTCACGCCAAATGATGACTTAAAAGTCAGATGGCTGGAATTGCATCCAAGAACGTAGGAGATGATGAAAATACTCTGATTCTACCTCTTGGCGAGGCAATACTCAATCAGATGCAACTGAAAAGAATAGATCCTGATCGGAGAGGGGCGTAATCTCTAGAGACGAAGATTATCTGAGGAGAACGAATATAATTGCACCTTCTCTCTCAAGTTTGCGATATGAAAATTAATGCCGTTAGGCTAGTAGCTCCGATACCATAATAGAAATTGAAGTAAATATTGTATTATTGCTGTTTGTAATTCAGCAGAATGTAATAATACATGGTAACGTTTGCTATATATAGACATATAGCAATAATATTGAGTGGAAATGTAATGGGCAGTGAGCCCAAGCCCATAAAGTGATAAGTAACATAAAACTCTCTCGTATACAATGTCATCGGTTTTATTATTGACATGTGTTTTAGCAGGTGAACTAGGTGCATCAAAAATAGAAGAAAAGCATAGTGAAGTAATTCCATTTTTGTGCTCCGTGTTTTTGGCAAATCAAGGGGCTGGAGAAATTGTTGAAGAAGAAAAGATTTTAGTTTGTGTAAGTTTAATTTTTTTTATCTGACAAAAAATAGTCTTCGTGCATCAAAAAGCTCAGGTTGTATATTTGTTTGGATTATTTTCCTATCATATGTTCAGTTTTTTTCTCAAGTCATATTAGTTAAGCATTCAGCATTATTCTAACTTCTTACTTTGTGGGCATCGAAGTGAGATATATCGCTCAAGTAATATGCATCGTTACTTACTATTTATACTACCTTGCACCAGGATGACAAAGCATTACTACAAGGAGAACAAGAGGCTTAAATGATGATTGTTGAGGTCTATGCATCTTGCTTGCATTTCTGTCAACCGAAAGATTGTTTGGTTTGGCTTGTCATTAAACTTGTACCTGTAAGAAAATTAGCATGCCTCGGCTAGGTTTTGGTAAGAAAATTAGCGCTTCCTCTAGTTCAATTATTTTCGAACCTGTTCTCAATCGTAAATTAAGTCAAAATTTCCATTGTTATTGAAATCAGGCCACATTTACTCCCTCAAGTGAATTTTGGAGACAAAAATTCATTTCTAATAGTTATAAAACAAGTCAAAATGTAGTTTTCCATCAGTCCAAGTTCTTGGTTCAGCAAGTTAAATACGACTGCAAAAATAATGAGATTGGAACTAAGTTATTGTCATTATTACTGTTATTCTTTTTATGATGTTCTACACTAGGAATGCAAGCATAACAGAAGCATCACAAAATATTAGCAAAAACGTTTCTTATTTTCCATTGTTACAACATGGTTCTTTGGGAGAGCCTTCAAGTGCACCAACATCTTCAGCACTATTTGATTCTGCACCTTAAATAAATGATTAGGCATTTAGTATATTAGTGTTGGTGCACGTTAGAGCAGAGTTTGTCTTTCCTGTACATGTTATCGGATGTGTCACTACGTAGAATTTGTTAGTGGTTGGTTGGGTCGCTGATCATGATGCGAAACATTCAACTGTTTTATCTTGTTCGTTTTCACTACTGTTGGTCAACCCGATTTTGCATTGGATTATGAGTAACTGACAAGGTCATGTAGTCCATCCACTGTAAACCTTCTCCACTGAGATATGTTTTGCGTTTTAGTTGCATGTTTTCATCCTTTTCACATCATAGTTCCTTGTTAAACATGAAATAATTCATATTTTTTATCTATAATTATCTCGTCCTTTTGTACCTTTAGTTGTTGGGGATCCATTGGGCAGTTACTGAGGTGATATATTGCCCGTGTTACGCGTACACATACAAAGTCTTCTCAGGTATCATTGAATCAATTACATTGTAGGCAATTAAATCATCGCTTAATTGATTACTTCCATCGCTTAGTAATACATTGATAATGTCAATTGGCGCACACATGCGCTTGTTCCTTCTTTTTCTTGAATGACATTGTTGATAAGCTTCATCATTTTCTTTTTTGCCTAGCTTTCTGAACAAGGGCACCGTATGTAAATCAGGATGATACAAATGGTCGTGGTTCAAAGAAAAGTTAAGCTTTACCCAAATTGATCTATAGAATTTACTTTTGGGCATCTTGATGGGTATCGACATGATGCCTGAAATGAATATTTGAAATTGATGCTTCATGAGCTGCGTTTCTTCCTGAGGTTCTAAACCGATCAAACATCTCACAAGTATTTGAAACACCTTCTCAAAATCAGTAAGACAAGTACTTAAAATCTACCTTTCCCTGTTCCTGATCCAAATAGTGTCTCATGATTGTTACTTGCTGAATTAATTTCTCCATTGTAGAATGACTAGGAAGATATACATGTGTTGACATCAAACCATAGAGAAAGAGAAATTTTAGATTTGTGCATAGAAAATGGAAAATACATAATTAAAAAGCATAGAAATTAACAATGATATAATATTCAATAAAGAAATGATTTTATGGTTATAGGCAAGCCCTAATAGGAAGATTCACCTTATCTTTGTTATAGATGAGTAAACGCTAAACCTTATGTTGCAGAATAAATTATCAAGAATTTCTTGGTTTAGACAATCTGCAACACTCTGCCGATAGTTTAAGGTCAGTAGATGGAACATTGGATATTTTTCAGGTTCCTCATAAGAAAGAAGCTCCATAAAGTCCTAACATCAAACTAGCAAAGATTCTCATAATTTCATTGGAAAATACCAAGCATTTCACATGATTTAACTTTAATGATCTCTGCTTCTAATGATTCAGCTAGTATATAAACCTATTATTGGATTGTTATTTTTCTTCTGATATATTTTCATGGATGCCCAAACAAAAGTAACCTTTTTGTTTCCCTTGTTTTTTTATATTTTCAGAGAAAAATAAAGTTAGCATAGAATAATGTATTGTCAACGCAGAGGACTAATTTTGTGCAACTAAGCTTTATATGACATGTTAGATTTTTTGCTGGCGACAAGTACCATTACGGCATATATGACACTATGAAGAATACTAAGCATTGCTTCTTGGAGGATAACTACAAAAATTAAAAATCATACCTACAACTTTTTTACATATTGGGCATTCTTTCCGAATGGAACCAGTTTAACTTGAGCAAATTGCAAAGCTTCTGTGCTACAATTAAAAAATAATTCACTCAGCGGAAGGGAAATAGTGATTGGTGATCAATTTGAAAAATGACCATCCGAAATGACGTTAATACAAAATTTCTCTTTAGTACTGCTGTAACTTATAGCAAGTCCTAGTCATGTTAGCATTCACTCTAGGTCATGAAGGTATGAAAGTTACTCTCTTATATCAACTTCCTTTTCATGCTACCATGCCTTAGCGTGTAGACTCAAAATCTATAACAAACTCATCTATAAGGTCTTCGTGTTTATGTGCATGTGTGTTTATAAGGTCTAACGGGTGACCTATCACACTTGAATATTCAATGCCATCGGGATCTAGGTGCAAAAGCCATAGGTGCTTCTCGATAGACTGATTCCAGTAAGTTGATAATTCGGTTTTACAAACTGAAGTAAATGGTTACGTGCGCTTGAGGTATGTTTAAAGGTACTAATTATCTTAGATCCAATAGGTCCTTATTTTGAAATATAGCAGTTTTACTTTCTGAATACCCAGGAAAGCTAGCTTATATTACCAAAATATAATGTCATTGGCGTTGCAATAATTGAGCAAGTTTATTAGTTTTGTTTCTCAAGAAACTCCTTTTTGTTGCAATATGTTTTTATCAGGAAATTTTCATCATAGATATTTTCTACTTAATACAATATTGCATGGTCTCCTTTTTATCTGCTATGTGTTGTGCAATTGTGTTATTGTTATCCTTTTAATATGTAACACCCTATAATTTTAAATATTAATATTAACGAATTAAAGAATACTTAATTGTAAATGTGGGAATTATGGGAAACGGGTTACGCCATTGCGTTCGTATCGGAATTCTGGTTGAGATAGAGTCCGAGTTTGCATAAAACGGATACCGTATGAAGAAGATATAGACGAACGAAGTTAGGAAGAAAAACCAAAAACAGGCCAGAATGCACTGGCGCACTTGGGAAGTGCGCTAGAACAAAATTGCGCTGGCGCACTTGGGAAGTGCGCCCATGCAAAGTTGCACTGGCGCAATTGGGAAGTGCACCCATGTCAGGAAGAAAACCTGCACAGATTTCTGATGCTCTGATTCGAACAGTGAGTCAGTGCTGAGTCATTTCTGACTGGTTGCTGAGCCGTTAGGGTTTCTGGATAGTTCTGATCTGAACTGAATGGTTGTGGTTAGTTCTAGGTTGATCGGATGGCCTATATTAATCTAGTTACTCTATAAAAACACATATAGACTCAAACCCTAAACCTGATCAAAAATTAGATCAATGGCTGTTGCACTGTCTCTCCAAAACCTAGAGTAGCCACCACCGACTAGAAGCAAAGTAAAGCAACTCAATTCTATTCAAATCAGAGTTTAATCTTAACAACGAAATTGTCTTCAACAAGGAAACGCTAATTAATTACAGAATTCAGATCCCAGAACTCATGACCCTCTTTTTCTGTGAGTTCTAGTCACTTTTAGGTTTAAATAGATAAAAGTGAATTGTGGTAGACTATGATTTGGTTATATGTTGTTTGTAGTTATCAAAGTTTATTTTTGTTGTGGATCATGAAATTATGCAAGTGAAATTCATAAACCTATGCAAGTTACCTATGCATGTTATTGTGTGATGAGTTCATGAACCTATGCTAGTTTTTATGTTGTGAATCATGAACCTATGTAAGTCACCTATGCAAGTTGTTATGTAGTGAATCATGAACTTATGCAAGTTGTTATGTTGTGAATCAAGGACCTATGCAAGTCACCTATGCAAGTTGTTATGTTGTTAATCATGAACCTATGCAAGTCACCTATGCAAGTTGTTATGTTGTGAATCATGAACCTATGTGAGATGTTAATTATGTTGTCAATTCATGAACCTATGCAAGTTGTTATGTTGCAAAATCATGAATCTATGCAAGTTGTTAATTATGTGGTGAATCATAATTATATGCGAAGTTATCATGTCATTTTCCCTAGTTGTCATGCTTATGCCAAAAATTGTACTGAAACAATCACCTTGTCATTCCCTTTATTTTATTGTTATGGCGAGGCTACTTTGTGGCCTCGATAACGCCAAAATGCACTTGATTACGCTAGTTAAGAAACGGGGAAAAAGAGGAATTTGCAATAGGCATAATTTACAAAGTGATTATGTAAATTGGACACATAATTCTAGTAGGGAAACATATAAATAATTACCTATTATGACATAGGTAAAGTTGGGTAAAAATGGTATAATTTGAATATGACCATTTATGGATAGGAAATTCAAATTGTCTATAAAATAGGTAATGACACCTATAAAAAGTAAAGCATTAATTAATTAACTTAATTATTCAAAAGAGGAATGTTTAAGCAATTAAAGTCTCAAAATTTAATTAGCACTTATGACACGAGGTTATGTTACATTAGTGGCGGAAGTCTGCCCGGACCCGACCGACATATCCAGCAGCCACTAATGTTGAACATAATGTGAGAGGTCTAAGTGTGTGAATATGACTTGGGCTAAGACACGAGGTTAGACCCAACTGTGGAATAAGACTGCCCGGACCCGACCGGCATATCCAACATCCACATGTTGTAGGCTTAATGTGGGAGGTCTAGCCCAATATAACCATAATCGGACATGGTAATAAGAAAAGACCACTTAACCTAACTTAATAAACGTGGACTGTATGATGATAGAGATAAGTTAGGGTTAAGTAAAATGAGTTGTATTGTGGGTGGGTTAAGTATAACTGATGGGTAGGTGGGTACTATTAATATATATAGGCCCACATACTTAACCATTAAATAAATAGGATTAAATAAGTGGGAGGGTTAAGTACAACTGAAGGGTAGGTGAGTAATGTTAATATATATAGGCCCACAAACATAACCGGATAAAAAGGGTTATGTAATTAAAGACACCTAATGGTATACATAACCGGGGAAAAATAGTAAAGTTATGTATTAAAGACACCCTTAGGGGTACGCATAACTAATGGGAATGGATAGAGTTATGTATTAAAGACACCATTATGTAAGCATAACCGATAGGTAGATTAAGGGTTATGTATTAAAGACATCTATTGGTACGCATAACTGATTGAGGGCTATGTAATTAAAGACACCTTAGGGTATACATAGTCAGTAGAAAACCTAGTGGGGATACAAGACATAGGGGAGAGCTTGTATCATGTTGTGTGGGATCCATTTCAGTCAGTAACCCGGAGGGGTATCAAAGTAAAGAACTCCGTACTAGGCGGGGAAGGGGCACGCTTACTGATTGATTGTAAGAGATCCAAAACGAGATGGATGGTGTGGGCGGCGCAAACCGACCAGGGACATGTGCGTGCATGGGCCGGGCAAGGGGACAAGACGACTGTGACACCAGTAGGTATAACTGTGCACACCTTGGGTTGCCACTTAGGGAAGTGATACCCCCTAGTTGTGGGACCAGCACAGGGTATCTACAAACTAGGGAGCCGATCGATTAGGGTAGTGGTTAGGGTGTACCCGGACTATGCCCTAAGTCTACCAATTTATAGTAGGAGGGTAGTGGGTACGACTAGTTGAGATAGGAGCAGGCGGCACCTATGACATCAGCTAGGAATACACGAAACTACCACCATCGTTATCATTAGCCGAAGGGATCATCCCATCTTGATTTTACTAGTAATAGTTCAGAGTAGTTTTGTAGTGAAGCATATGTATATCACCTTACCTTACCTGCCCTGTCACACCTGCCATTTGTACAGTGAACCCTCTTATCCAATTTGTTTTCCTGTCATGTTTACCTTTATTTATTTACTGGCTAAAAGTTACTGGACTCACCAGACGTATGTCTGACCTAGTTTGTTTCATCTCTTTTCTTCTGTTCCCCCCCAGGTCTCAGGTAGGAAACACCCAGGTTTAGTAAGGATTTGGATATCATCTTCTAGGAGCTACTTCTGAAGTATGGCTCGAGTCTCTGTCTCTTATATGGCTTGCTTTTTAATATGGGGAATGATGTTTTTCTTTTAAATACCTATGTACTCTGATAATGTAAGACAGAAGTGTTTTGTTGTAATGGTTTTATGACTCATGGTATTATGTAACAAAGTATTTTGGTGATTTAATATAGTTGTTTATTTTCCACTGCAAAATTTTTATATCTGTCTTGTGATATTCTGTGTTTGTTTACCTAAACCGCTCCACTGAAGTTAAGGCATTCCCTTTGTGAGTGACCATAATGGAGGTGGTGTGTTACACTTGGTATCGGAGATGAAGGTTACCAGATTAGATAAAAGTTTTGAAAATATTTTTCAAAAAGGTTTTAAAAGAAAGTATTTTCAAAAAGGAAAGCCTGTTTTGAAAAAAAATCCCCGAAAAGCCATATGTAGTATCATTTGGTCCTTTTTCTAAAATCTCTCCCTTTTTCTTCTTAGCATGTCTGAGAATCTTAACCTTCCAGGGGGTGTACTGATACCAGGATGGTTTAGGAGGTATTTGGAAGTTAGGACCACCGCCTCAGGTCCACCAAATGTTCCTCCTCCCCCACCTGCACCCGTTCCTCCTCCTTCCCCTCTTGGTGTTGATACTTTTGCAAAGATATGTAAGGACTTCCGGGCAATGGGCGGGAAAACTTTTCACGAGTCGGAGACGTTTGTTGAAGCTCGAAATTGGCTAAAGGAGGTGGAAGAATTATTTGGAATCTTTGAGGTAGAAGATGGAAAAAGTTCCAATTAGCTGCCTGGTTAATGAAGTATGAGGCCTCGTTGTGATGGGAGGTCACTAATGGAGAGCGTCCAGTTGATACATGGTCGGATTTCAGGCGTAGGTTTGAGGCGAAATTTCTCTCACGAGCAGAAGAAAATCTACACATGGAAAGGTTCTTGGCATTGAAGCAGGAGAATCTGTCAGTAAAAGAGTACGTCAACAAGTTCAATCAGTTGGCGAGGTTTGGCTTAGACTTGGTGAACATACATGAGAAGAAGGCACTGAGATTTGTTAAAGGCTTGAATGAACCGCTACACGGATTGGCTATGACCCACGTTCCCATGGGAGCCACTTTTGAAAAGCTGGTGGATATGGACCTAATGCATGAAGAGGACAAGGGAGCAAAGAAAGAGGAAAAAGTCGAAGGGACATTAAAAAATGGGAAGGCGGGACCCAAGAAAGGATAGCAACAACAACAACAGAAGAAAGGCGAGAAGGATGACAAAGGTAAGGATAAGAGGAAATGCCATTATTGTGGGAAAGAAGGCCACTTAATCAAAGAATATAAAAGGAGGAAGTTCAATTGCTTTAAGTACGGAGAGGTCGGATACTTCTCCAAGGAATGCCCGAAGGCGCAGGGATCGCAAGGGACTTCTGGAGGGCAAGCGAATGCTCTCGTGGCAGATGGATAGGATAAAGATAGGAAAAATTTATGTAAAAGGTTTAATTTCCTTATCTGATTACGAAGTTAAGAATCTTTTGGATTATGGTATTTTGATTTTGTAATTGAGACTCTACACTTTAATACTAGTCTTGTTTCTGATCCCGTAGTTGTTTCAAACCCCTTTTGTGGTTCGGCTCATTTATTGGTGATTTGTAAGAGGTTGAAATTATCTGTGTTAGGCGTCAAAAATTTGAATGTGACATTTGTGTTCTCAAGTTTATGGGCTATGGGTTGGTTCTAAATGGACTAGATTTCTATGTAGAGGGCTGTTCTAGATTTTGAGAGGAGGGTCGTTAAGTTTCTAACTTGTCATGGGAAGACCCCCAAAGTTTCTTGTGACCCGCAAGGGTCTGTTATGCTTAGCTTTTTGAGAATCATTCTGTAATCTGATCTGTACCAGTAGTCTGTAAGTATATTTCTGAAGGATAGGGGTTTCTACTCGGAGCATGAAGTATATTTCCAGTTTTAACATTGTTTAATGGGGGTAATTCTCTGAGTGTCAGTCTGATGTTGATTTCGGTCTTCGGGGCTGAGACTTAGGGAATTATTCTCTTAACTGATGTCAAATGGGAACAGGGCTTTTGTTTTAGTTATATCATTTGTTTGTATCCCATCAACCGAATATTCGACCTTTAGATAGGAAATCCATGGATGTAAACATGTGTTTGAGACATGTTATGTTTGATTGTTGCAAGTGGATGCAAGTGTTTGCTAGTGGTTGCCTGTTGACGCATATACACACACACTAGGCACTAGATCGGCTCAATCACTCTCTTATTCTGCATATGGGTGTATGTACATTTTCTTTTATTTTTATGGATGAAAATGGATGAGCTAGCATATGGATGTTGCATTTGGATTAATGTGTGTGCACACATATAGAACTTATATAATGTAATAGGTTTACTTACATACATAATGGACTCATGGCACTGACATAATTTGCATTAAGGAGGTCAACTGAATTAGTAGACCGCCTGATTTTGCATTAGATAAGGAACATATACACACACTTTTTACATATGTTCATACAACATTAGAAATCTTTTAAGGACAATGGATGCCTATGTTTGATGGTTGAGTAGATGGATGATTTGATGGTAGAATGCACATTCTACTTGACTTGAAGATTTCAAGGAAGAAATCCTTTAAGGAAGGGAGAATGTAACACCCTGTAATTTTAAATATTAATGATAATGAATTAAAGAATACTTAATTGTAAATGTGGGAATTAAAGGAAATGGGTTATACCATTGCGTTCGTCACAGAATTCTGGTTGAGATAGAGTCCGAGTTTGCGTAAAACGGATACCGTATGAAGAAGATATAGATGAAAGAATTTAGGCAGAAAAACCAGAAACAGGCCAGAATGCACTGGCGCACTTGGGAAATGCGCCAGAACAAAATTGCACTGGCGCACTAAGGAAGCGCGCCAATGCAAAGTTGCACTGGCGCACTTGGGAAGTGCGCCGCCCATGTCGGGTAGAAAACCTGCACATATTTCTGAGGCTCTGATTCGAACAGTCAGTGCTGAGTATTTTTGACTGGTTGCTGAGTCGTTAAGGTTTCTATATAGTTCTGATCTGGACTGAATGGTTGTGGTTAGTTCTAGGTTGATCAAATGGCCTATATTAATTTAATTACTCTATCAAAAAAAATGTAGACTCAAACACTAAACCTAATCAAAAATTAGATCAATGGTCGTCACACTGTCTCTCCAAAACCTAAAGTAGCCGCCACCAACTAGAAGCAAAGTAAAACAACTCAATTCTATTCATATCAAAGTCTAATCTTAACAACGAAACTGTCTACAACAAGGGAACGCTAATCAATTACAGAATTCAGATCCCAGAACTCAAGACCCTCTTTTTCTATGAGTTCTAGTCAGTTTTAGGTTTAAATAGATAAAATGAATTGTGGTAGACTATGATTTGGGTATTTGTTGTTTGTCGTTATCCAAGTTTATTTTTGTTGTGGATCATGAAATTATGCAAGTTTATTGTTGTTGTGGATCATGAAATTATACAAGTTTATTGTTGTTGTGGATTATGAAATTATACAAGTTTATTGTTGTGGTGAATCATGAAATTATGCAAGTGAAATTCATAAACCTATGCAAGTTACCTATGCAAGTTATTGTGTGATGAATTCATGAACCTATGCTAGTTGTTATGTTGTGAATCATGAACCTATGCAAGTAACCTATGCAAGTTGTTATGCTGTGAATCACGAACCTATGCAAGTCACCTATGCAAGTTGTTATGTTGTGAATCATGAACCTATGTGAGATGTTAATTATGTTGTTAATTCATGAACCTATGCAAGTTGTTATGTTGCAAAATCATGAATCTATGCAAGTTGTTAATTACGTGCTGAATCTTAATTATATGCGAAGTTATCATGTCATTTTCCCTAGTTGTCATGCTTATGCCAAAAATTGTACTGAAACAATCACCTTGTCATTCCCTTTATTTTATTGTTATGGCGAGGCTACTTTGTGGCCTCGATAACGCCAAAATGCACGTGGTTACGCTAGTTAAGAAACGGGGAAAAAGAGGAATTTGTAATAGGCATATTTTACAAAGTGATTATGTAAATTGGACACATAATTCTAGTAGGGAAACATATAAATAATTACCTATTATGACATAGGTAAAGTTGGGTAAAAATGGTATAATTTGAATATGACCATTTATGGATAGGAAATTCAAATTGTTAATAAAATAGGTAATGACACCTATAAAAAGTAAAGGATTAATTAATTAACTTAATTAATCAAAAGAGGAATGTTTAAGCAATTAAAGTCTGAAAATTTAATTAACACTTATGTCACGAGGTTAGGTTACATTACTGGCGAAAGTCTTCCCAGACCCGACCGACATATCCAGCAGCCACTAATGTTGAACCTAATGTGAGAGGTCTAAGTGTGTTAATACGACTCGGGATAAGATACGAGGTTAGACTCAACTATGGAATAAGACTGCCCGGACCCGACCGGCATATCTAGCATCCACATGTTGTAGGCCTAATGTGGGAGGTCTAGCCCAATATAATCATAATTGGACATGGTAATAAGAAAAGACTACTTAACCTAACTTAATACATGTGGATTGTATGATGATAGACTTAAGTTAGGGTTAAGTAAAATGAGTTGGATTGTGGGTGGGTTAAGTATAACTGATGGGTAGGTAGGTAATATTAATATATATAGGCCCACAAACTTAACCATTAAATAAATAGGATTAAATCAGTTGAAGGGTTAAGTACAACTAAAGGGTAGGTGGGTAATGTTAACATATATAGGCCCACAAACTTAACCGGATAAAAAGGGTTATGTAATTAAAGACACCTAATGGTATACATAACTGGGGCAAAATAGTAAAGTTATTTATTAAAGACACCCTTAGGGGTACGCATAACTAATGGGAATAGATAGAGTTATGTATTAAATACACCTATAGGTAAGCATAACAGATAGGTAGATTAAGGGTTATGTATTAAAGACACCTATAGGTACACATAATTGATTGAGGGCTATGTAATTAAAGACACCTTAGGGTATACATAGTCAGTAGAAAACCTAGTGGGGATACAAGACATAGGGGAGAGCTTGTATCATGTTGTGTGGGGCCCATTTCAGTCCGTAACCCGGAGGGGTATCAAAGTAAAGAACTCCGTACTAGACGGGGAAGGGGCACGCTTACTGATTGATTGTAAGAGATCCAAAACGAGACGGATAGTGTGGGCGGCGCAAACCGACCGGGGACATGTGTGTGCATGGGCCGGGCAGAGGGGGACAAGACGACCGTGACACCAGTAGGTATTACTGTGCACAACTTGGGTTGCCACTTAGGGAAGTGATACCCCCTAGTTGTGGGACCAGCACAGGGTATCTACAGACTAGGGAGCCGATCGATTAGGGTAGTGGTTAGGGTATACCCAGACGTATGTCCTAAGTCTACCAATTTATAGTAGGAGGGTAGTCGGTACTACTAGTTTAGATAGGAGCAGGCGGCACTTATGACAACAGCTAGGAATACGCGAAACTACCACCATCGTTATCATTAGCGAAAGGGATCATCCCATCTTGATTTTACTAGTAATAGTTCAGTGTAATTTTATAGTGAAGCATATGTATATCACCTTACCTTACCTGCCTTGTCACACCTTCCATTTGTACAGTGAACCCTCTTATCCACTTTGTATGCCTGTAGTGTTTACCTTTATTTATTTACTAGCTAAAAGTTAGTGGACTCACCAGATGTATGTCTGACCTAGTTTGTTTTGCCTCTTTTCTTCCGTTTCCCCCCAAGGTCTCAGGGAGGAAACACCCAGGTTTAGTCAGGATTTTTATATCATCTTCTAGGAGCTACTTCTGAAATATGGTCGAGTCTCTGTCCCTTATATGGCTTGCTCTTTAATATGGGGAATGATGTTTTTCTTTTAAATACCTATGTACTCTGATAATGTAAGACATAAGTGTTTTGTTGTAATGGTTTTATGACTCATGGTATTATGTAACAAAGTATTTTGGTGATTTAATAAAGTTGTTTATTTTCTGCTGCAAAATTTTTATATCTGTCTTTTGATATTTTGTGTCTGTTCACCTAAAGCGCCCCGCTAAAGTTAAGGCATTCCCTTTGTGAGTGACCTTAATGGAGGTGGGGTGTTACATAATATTCCACAGGTTATGCCATGAACCGAACCAGGTCAAAAGGTAGTTTTCAAAAGGTGAAGGTGAGAAGAAATTTCACAGATAGTATAGATGAAAATCCAAATTCACGGAATTCTATCCTAAAATAAAGAAGAATCTATTTTCATTTACTATCGAGCAAAGCTATTAGGTCTAAAAGAGGAACAGGAAAATCCACGCAAGTAAAATTCAATGGTTGTAGTTTATTAATGAAAATGAAGTCAAGGATCCTCGTGAATACCTCTGGTTTTTGCACATCTCTTTAACCTAAATTTTTCTGCCTTCTGCCATACTTTCAACTGTAAGTAACCACACTGGAATTTTAGGCTAAAGAAATGAGCATGCAGTTTGATGTTTGGTCAGATCTGATGAAATCCATTGACAACAGCCTACAGGAAGACTTAGAGATATAGGCATTTTAGCATGGCTTCGATTTTCAGATTACATAGGGATAAAGGTGTGTCTAAGGGGTCTTAAATCGGCTGCAAGTCTTCAGAGGTCAGACTGCATGAGGACTAAGTTGCACTTCTGTTCTGATACTTTCGAATAATCACATGACAAGTGGTTGGAAGATGAAGTAAGCTCCCTTAGCAAATTTAATTTTACTTAGATGAATAAAGAAACTGGAAAAAAATGCTCTAACTGTGTTGTCATAGGCTTCACAGAATATTACTGCTGGAAACGTTTTGAAAGTTGAATTAAAGATCTCTGGGTTGCAGATTAGGAACGAATGTGGAACATGGTACGTAAATGAAAGGATTTTGGTTCTATTGGCAAAATGACTCTAAATAATTGCAGTGAAGATCATTAGGTAACATTGTTAATGTATGGTTTTAGTATATTTTTTGTATTGATGTTTGACTGGATGTTGTTCCTAGAAGAGTTATGTAGTGTTGTACTGTAACGTAGTATATTTTAGAAAATCAATAAAACTGAACCAAATTTACAAAAATGAAGTTATTCTTAAGTACTCCAGTGTTCTTTTACTATTGAGAAGTTTGAAGATATTGCATTTGTGTAAAGAAGCGACTACAAGGGACAAGTATGCATATGTTGTGGCAAGCCTAGAAGGCTCATTTAAAAAAAACAATTTTGCATCTGTTGTAGTAGTAAAAAAGTCGTAAATGCACTAAAGAGTAAAACTATCATCCACATCAATTTGCATCTACTGTAGTAGTAAAGAATATGCAAATGCACTAGTATTTGCGTCCAACTTACACTGTAACAGACGCAAATATATCAAACTTGTGTCTGTCGAACAACAGATGCAAAAAAAATTAACATTTGTGTCCACTGCATTTGCATCCACATTGGACAAATAATGTGAAATAATGGATGCGAATACCCTGTTTTGTACTAGTAATAAGAGAATATAAATAAATGTAGACATGCATACGATAATAACAATGTCACACATAAGTGTGAATCTCGAAAATATCTACGGTATATTTTCAAAACCTATATTAGAGCTATAAAAGAATATCTCATTCCAAATTATATAGCTACTCATATGAAATGATAACTCATATCAAATCAACTCAACAATTGATAACACAATATCAATAAACTCAAATTCCAAAAATCCAGAAATCCCAGAAGGAGGGGGTAAGTACTATCTCAAAACGGGAGTCCGAAGACACAACCAACACGTGTATCCCAAATGAGACACAATCTCTAGGTAGCCAGCCTATAATATTGAGCCGAAGCTCCTCGAATGGTCCAAAGACCGCGGGTCACGACTGTAACAACCTGTAATTTTAAGAACACTAAAGAGCACAAATTAAAGAATAATTTATTTAATATTCGGAATAAAGGAAATGGACTGTGCCATTGCGTCCGTCTCGAAATTTTGGTCAAGATAGACATTTGGTTTGCGTAAAACGGGCAACATATGAAGGTTTGAAGTTTGTAAACGCACAAAAGAATAATATGTATATATATAATTAATTTCAGAAATCAGAAAACAGTTCAAATTTCGAATTTCCGATGGCAGCGATATTCCCTCTCTAGCAGTGTTGACCCCTCATAGGGGGTGTCGACCCATGGTTCGACCCCACAAGGGGGGTCGACCCCCCTGCGATAGATATGAAAATTAGGGTTTTAGGGTCTTCTTTTTTGCTATAAATATGGCTCCATTTCTCTTGTTTTCTACATTGAAAAATAATGGAGGCCTAAATGTTGTCGGTGCCTGTACTGAATCAAATTCTTTTCTTCTTCTGCCAATAAAGTTAGAGATTCAAGTGTAGATCTGTGATTCAACCTCTACTAGTCTTCTTCTATTTTTTTATATCTGAACATTGTGAGTTTAAGTTACCTTTAGATTTAAATAATTAAAAGTAAAACATAAAATGACTATAATTTGGATTTATCCCTGTGACTGAATCATATCAGATCTATTGTAATTAGTGAATCCATGATATTCTGAATCAACTGTGACTTGGATCTTAACCTTTATCATGTTAGATCTACTTTTGATTGTAGATGTAATTCACTATTTAGATGTGACGACCCCAAATCCCGTACTGACGGTGGCAAGGGTAATCTTTGGAATATAACACATAAATAGATAACAGCGGAACAGAAATAAATAAATACACCAGATAAAGTACAAATAATACACTGGATAAACATAATCATCAAAGTTACGCAGTATACATGATCATACTTAGTACAAATACAGTTCAGCTATACATAAATGTCTACAGCGGAAAACAAATATAATATGTACAATAGGAGTTGAACAACATAAAAAGACATAAACGATAGAATCCATCTTCAGCTCCAGCTATCCAGAAAGAGCCTGCTAAAACCTGAAGACAAGGCTGCCCGTGTAGAAATAAGGGCCCCGAGTTTGCAAGTGAAACAACCCACGAGTCAGTCATGGGACTAGTATGAGAAATCTACTTAACACATTTCATAATATGGCTAATCACAGGACCACGCCACTTACGCGGAACGGGTTTACTCCATTGGATTGCCAGTGCTTTGAAACAAGTAAATCTTTTAAACATCGCAATGCTTTTTATAAAAATGAAGCCATTATAAGACTCAGTTCCCATCACACAATGCAACGCAAACCGGAGGATAGAGTTTTACCTTATAATGGCCAAAATATGCTTGATACGAATAAAACAAAAGAATTTGATATTATTACTAATGTTTATAGGTTTCAAAAACAATTTCAATCATAACAATCAATCATAGACGGCATGGGTACCATATATCATGTCGCCATATATATATATATATATATATATATATATATATATATATATATATATATATATATATATATATATACAATCAAAACCACACGGTGTCTGTAACGACCCGCATTCTACGCATCATAGGATCGTAGACTATTTATTTCTTTCACATACGAAGTCGTATGGTCATGTAACTTTGGGGGACTACTATTGGGGTCATTTCCCATGTTCATGATTTTTCCCGATTTTTAAATGACCATTTTACCCCTAGTTATCACTGTTTTGGCCATAACTTTTGACTGGAAAGGAATTTTGACCTGAAACCACTCCCATTGGCTCCGGATGATGGTTTCTCTTTCCGTAGAGTGGTCACATTAGCCAAACGGACTCACCGTTTGGGAGATATGGCTGAAACAAGTTTCAGATGGTGAAAAACAGCTTAATTGGGCTTAACCGGATGATTAGCAGCTAGGCCCATAGGAGAATTTCGGGTTTAGGGGTATATAGGGGCTGATTAGGGTTAGAAAACATTTCTTTAGACATTTTCCAGCCGCCACTTTCATCCTTAGACACTCTAACAATGGCCTCCTACATCTAAAACACCCCAAATCACTTTTTAATTGAAGATTAGGCTTAGCAACATCAAATTAAGAAGAAAAAGCACCAAAGCAAGGTTAGAGCTGCTGTTGGACATCAATATTCGCCCCAAATCAGAGGAGTTTCAGTTCTGAGAATTTTATTTGTGGCCAAGGTGAGTGATTTGCATAGTTTTTGCACTAATTACGGTAATTAAGGGTAATTAGTGAAGATTAGCGAATTTATACACTAATAAATTCTGGAAAAATGTTTAGAAATTCGAAAATAATATTTTATACCTCTGGTTGAAATTTGGTTCGATTTGATTAAGTTTTGTTAATCCTATGATCAGTTTTACTTAAAAATGCTTAAGGGAAAATTTGGGGTTTTGACCATGTTTGATCCACTTTACATGCTATGATTTGTGTTTTGGGCGTTTGTAGTCGATACTATATGTTGCTATGACTGTATGATATGTCTTGTGATTGTCTGGAAGTGTTGGTTTGGTCAAAAACGCCGTCGAATGGCGAAAGACAGTTGCTGGAACGAAGTGCAGGAAATACACCGGATCGGATCGCCCGTTATGCTATGCGAACCAACCCGATCACAGCTCCGATCGCCACGTACTGATGAACCACGAATCGATCCGCCTATGGATGGTGACCACGAACCGATCCACTTCTGAAGTTCACGATCCGATCCGATGGAAACTGGAGACCACGATCCAAATAGAAGGCACGAACTGAACTGGCTTTCCGACCCGATCCACTTCAGAAGCACGACCCGAACCAGTGGGAGTGCCTCGACCCGATCCGACCTGGTGAAGGCGATGCGATCCGCGAACCGATCCGAGGTGGAGCACGATCCGACGATGGCGACCCGACCTGGAGAGTATGCCACGATCCGAGCAGGGGGAGGAGGTTACTCACGATCCGACGGTGATGACTGAAGCCCGAGATGCAAAGGAAGCCCAAATGAGAAGTTAGAGCTCAAGATTCAGATGGGAATCAACGAGTTCGCTTCATGGTTGGGTTTTGCTGCGGGACGCGTGCCAAGGAGTTATCGACGTCTATAGCTTTGGACCACTATGGTAGGAGGTACGAAGACGGATTCAGGGCCATTATGGCATAGGTAGAACCAAGGGCTACAACCAATGAAATGGGTCATTGAGATGTTTGGTCATGACTCCACATGTTTGGCTTGGTCATAGCAGGGTTTCTACAAGTCGGGATTCGTCGTTACCTCAATTTGTCTAGTGTTCCAAGGTGGTAGATGTCGTATGCTTTACGCACTGAGTGAGAGATGTGAGGATGGTTGCTATGGTTGATTTGTTTGCTATCATTATGACATGCACACCCCACCCCGTATCCTTACACTATTTATTATGGCACCTTCGAGCATTGTACGGTATGTGGTACTAACTCTTTGGTTGCAGGTCCAGGTTCAGGTATGGTTTAGTATACCTGTTATTATTCTGCTTAGATGCTTATCGCTCATACCAAGCTTTATGTCTGACCCAGAGTTTTATGTCTCCTCTTATTACTCTGGGTGCTCACACGAGCAGACTAGAGACAGGTTAGCTGGTGGTGCACGGGTAGATGATCCGGAGACGAGCAGGAGGCTTCCACGTAAAATATATACATAATATTCTCCCTGTATTATTGAAGATCACTACTTGGGCATTGGTGGTGTATCTTCTACTTTAGCTTTCTTTTGTTTGGAGACAGTAAATTTGGAAAGTTGTAATAAGCTGTATTTGAATTTCCGCTGCTCTGATGTTGATGTTGATTTTAGTTATCAGCTTATGCACTGTCTCACCTGTTTTATGTCAAGTATGTTATTATTATATTTTATTCCATGCGCTGTGAGACATTCTACAGGTCCCTTGATTAGTTCATTCCCTTCCTTCCTTTCTTTGGCGACCGTCCCGTGCTAGTCGGGCATGTATACAACGCACTTTCGGAGGAAATGCAGGCTGATGCGGGGCGGGCCGTCACACTTGGTATCAGAGCTCTAGGTTGCGTAGTTTACCTAGGGAAGTTATCAGGGAGAGATAATATACGTATACGAGAGAGCGTATTTGTGATTACTTTGGTTTTTAAGAGAGATATATATATATATATACTATTACTAGTATAAGGATGAAGTCATACTGCACTAGCACCACTATGGAGTCGTTAATCGTTTCCTTTTTCAGATTGACGATGAGCCGAGATACTAGAGGTGCTGGTAGAGGAGCCAATAATGGGAATGCTGCTAACATGAGGACGATGTTTACTGACCTCATGAGAGAGATGCTTAGAGATGTACAGAGGGCAGCTCCCAATGGTGGAAATGGTGGTGGTCCAATAGTGCAGGCGCCGAGGGTCGACTTCGCCAAGCTAAACAAGGACTATACTAGCCTTGGTGGGAAGCCGTTCCACGGAACGGAGTCGGCCACGAATGTTCAGGATTGGTTGGATAGTTGCGAACGTATCTTCGAGGATTTGGGTATCGAGGATGCAATGAAGAGAAAGTTAGCGTCCCGTCAGCTGCAAGGGCGGGCAATGAATTGGTGGAATGCTATAAAAGCAGCTACTCCTGAAGATCAGATTACTTGGGAGCAGTTTAAAGCTCGCTTTAGCGAGAAGTTCATTCCAGCTGCTCAGAAGTCAGTGCTGTTTAAGAAATTCTTGGAGCTCAAGCAGAATGGCAGAGCTGTCTCGGAGTATACTGCTGAATTTGACACTTTGTCAAAATATGGGTTATCTCTTATTGATACTGCCGAGAAAAAGAATGAGAAATTCATAACTGGTTTGGATCAGTACTTGGGGGAAAAACTTATTAACCACATCGATGAGACGTTTGAATCGATTGTGGGGAAAGCATTAAGATCAGAAAGTCTCTACCCTAAGTCGAAGACTGAGGTTGCATCTGCAGAAGAGCCAAAACCACAAGCAAGTGGTGGAGGCAAGGGTGGTTCCCAGAATAAGAGAAAGCAGAACCAAGCTAAGGATGGCCAGAAGAAAAAGAATAAGCAAGATGTTGAGTGCTTCAGCTGTGGTAAGAAGGGCCATTATGCTAGTAATTGTCGGGCCAAGCCAGCGGATAGGAAGTGCTTCAACTGTGGCCAAATGGGACATCATAAGGACAAGTGTCCACAGCCCCCTAAGGAAAAGCAAATGGTGAAAGCCTACGCTCTTAATGCTATTCCTTCTTCGTCGAATGCCCCAACAGCGGCGGAGAAGGGAAAGAATGTCGTCATTCAAGGTATGCTTTCTGTTTATGATGTTCCTGTTAGAGTTTTGTTTGATACCGGAGCTTCCAGTTCTTTCATATCTAGTGACCTGGTAGATAGGTTGGGATTGGAGCCCGAGATTGTCGATAGACCTTTAGTAGTGACGAACCCGGTTGGTGGTTCGACTAGCCTTAGCATGATTTGTCGTAATGTGATCTTATCGAGTCATGGATGCATGTTTGTTTGTGATTGCTTTGTTTTGGGCTTTACTGGGTTTGGCATTATTTTGGGAGTAGATTGGCTCCGAAGATACGGGGTGGTGGTAGACTGTGAGGGCTTTTTGGTGACAGCTAGAGCGGATGATGGGCGGAGGATAGTGTTTGGTGGTCTACCCAGTGAGGGGGTATTGGCTAGTTTTCTAAACTCCCTCGACATTCCGCATAGTGAGTTGTCAGGTTTGCCCGTGGTTGGCCAGTATCCGGATGTTTTCGAAGAAGTGACCGGACTTCCACCACACCGAGAGATTGAGTTCCGTATTGATTTGGAAAAAGATGCCAGGCCTATAGTGATGCCACTTCGTCGTATGGCACCAAGGGAGCAGCGAGAGCTCGAGGTGCAAGTCAGCGATCTTTTGAAGAAGGGATTTATCAGAAGGAGTGTTTCTGAATGGGGAGCACCAGTTGTGTTTGCTACCAAGGCGGATGGTTCCCTTCGTTTTTGTGTAGACTACCGCGAGTTGAATAAAGTGACGAGGAAGAACAAGTATCCTCTACCGCGGATAGATGATTTGTTTGATCAGTTGAGTGGCGCGAGAGTATTTTCTCAGTTGGATCTCGCGACAGGTTTTCATCAGCTTAGAGTGGAAGCTGAGAGTATAGCTAAAACGGCATTTCGGACGCCGTCTGGGTTTTATGAGTGGTTGGTCATGCCATTCGGGCTGACCAATGCCCCAGCATATTTTGTGGATCTTATGAATAGGGTATTCAGAGATCAGTTGAATAAGTTTGTCCTTGTGTTCGTTGATGATATTTTGGTCTACTCGAGGACAGAGGAAGAACACAAGGGACATTTAAGAATAGTGATGGAGGTGTTGAGAAAACACCAATTGAAAGCAAAGTTTTCTAAGTGTCACTTCTGTAAGAGGGAAGTGAGGTTCTTGGGCCATGTTGTATCAGAAAATGGGATTGTCGTGGACCCGGCGAAGGTGGCTACGGTACAGGATTGGCCTACGCCCAAGAATGCAACAGGTGTAAGAAGTTTCTTGGGATTAGCTGGATACTATCGTAAGTTTATCCAAAGTTTCTCCAAGATAGCAGCACCATTGACCCAGTTAACTAAGAAGAATCAAGCTTTTGTCTGGGATGGAAGGTGCGAGAATGCATTCAAGAGTCTAAAGGACAAGTTGACAAGCGCACCAGTGTTAGTCATTCCTAAGGGGAATGAAGAGATGACGGTATACACGGATGCCTGTGGTATCGGACTGGGTGCTGTATTGATGCAAGGCGGTAGGGTTGTTGCTTATGCAAGTCGGCAATTGAAACCGCACGAGAAAAGATACCCTACCCATGATTTAGAATTGGCAGCAATCGTGTTCGCGTTAAAGATATGGAGACACTATCTCTTGGGAGAAAGATTTGAGCTTTTTACAGATCATAAGTCGTTAAAGTATCTCTTCTCTCAGAAAGATCTGAATATCCGTCAGCAGAGATGGTTAGAGTTCTTAGCTTCCTATGATTTTGACATCGCATACACACCAGGAAAGGGCAATGCGGTGGCTGATGCATTGAGTAGAAAACATGCCAGCTTAGGGGCTATGTTCCTTGAATGGAAGCAACTGGAGTTTATCGCGGGGTTTGATTTCAGACCAAAGTGCGAATTGGATCCAGAAATGTTGGCAAGTTTGACGATCAGACCCACTTTGATTGAGCGGATCGGCTCTAGTCAGAGGGACGATCCTAACCTATTGGAAATCATCTCCAAGTTAGAGATGGGTATCGATGAGGAGATGAACAAGTATGGGCTTGATCGAGATGGATGGCTTAGAAAGGATGGAAGACTAGTCGTACCCAATGTCAATGGATTGAGGGATGAAGTGCTTAGAGGATGTCATCACTCGAAGCTGACTATACATCCCGGTGGTAATAAGATGTATCGAGACATGAGACAGACTTACTACTGGGAAGGGATGAAAAGAGACGTTGGGAAGTTTATATCCAAGTGCATGAATTGCCAGCTAGTTAAAGCCGAGCAAAAGAAGCCTAGTGGGTTGTTGCAACCATTAGAAATTCCCGAATGGAAATGGGAGCAAGTCTCGATGGATTTCATTGATGGTTTACCAAGGACTAGATCGGGACATGATAGCATTTGGGTAATTGTGGATCGGTTGACTAAGAGTGCAAGATTCATACCAGTCAAATCGACCAGAACGGCAGCTAAGTTAGCAGAATTATATATGAAGTGGGTAGTGAGATTTCATGGAGTACCCAAAAGCATTGTGAGCGACCGAGACCCGTTGTTCACTAGTGGGTTTTGGAAGAGCTTACAAGAGGCTCTAGGGTCAGAGTTACATCTCAGTACCGCATATCATCCTCAGACCGACGGTCAGACGGAGAGGGTGAACCGTATCTTGGAAGACCTCTTGAGAGCATGTATATTGGATTTTGGTGGATCATGGGATGACCATTTGCATCTAGTAGAGTTTGCATATAATAGTAGCTACCAATCCAGTATCGGTATGGCTCCGTTTGAAGCTTTGTACGGAAGACCGTGCAACTCACCATCATGTTGGATAGAGACTGGCGAGAAGTTTATGCTTGGACCAGATGTGGTGAGGGAAACTTCAGATAAGATTAAGATCATTCAACAACGAATGAAGGCTGCCCAAGATAGGCAGAAGAGTTATGCTGATAAGAGGAGAAGAGACTTAAAATTCTCCGTTAGCGACTTGGTGTTTGTCAAGATTTCTCCGTTGAAGAGCATAATACGATTTGGCAGGAGAGGCAAGTTGGCACCAAGATTTGTTGGCCCATTCCCTGTTCTTGAACTAGTCGGGAATTTAGCATACAGAATTGACTTACCGGAGAAGATGGCGGGAGTTCACGACGTATTTCATGTTTCCCAACTAAGGAAGTTCGTTCACGACTCAGATATGACTATTTCACCTGATCAGTTAGAGGACTTCGAAGTAGAACCCGAGGCGGTTGGGAACCGCAAGCCGGCCCGTATTGTCGAGCACGACATGAAGCAACTTCGAAGGAAGGCGGTGAAGCTATTCAAGGTACAGTTGAGCGAGGACGAGAATGATTGTACTTGGGAGACAGAGGAGAACATTAGGAAGTCACACCCAGAACTCTTTGCCTGGTAAGATTTTGACTTCGATTTAGTTTTCCGCATGCTAGGATAGGCTTGTTCGCTTGTTTTGCATGATTGATTGTTGTATGTGGTTGTTAGGCATGCGGGATCCTTTGTATGTTTTGGGCTAAGGAATTTGGGGGCGAAATTTCTTAAGGGGGGGAGAGTGTAACGACCCGCATTCTACGCATCATAGGATCGTAGAATATTTATTTCTTCCACATACGAAGTCGTATGGTCATGTAACGTTGGGGGACGACTATTGGGGTCATTTCCCATGTTCATGATTTTTCCCGATTTTTAAATGACCATTTTACCCCTAGTTATCACTGTTTTGGCCATAACTTTTGACTGGAAAGGAATTTTGACCTGAAACCACTCCCATTGGCTCCGGATGATGGTTTCTCTTTCCGTAGAGTGGTCACATTAGCCAAACGGACTCACCGTTTGGGAGATATGGCTGAAACAAGTTTCAGATGGTGAAAAACAGCTTAATTGGGCTTAACCGGATGATTAGCAGCTAGGCCCAGAGGAGAATTTCGGGTTTAGGGGTATATAGGGGCTGATTAGGGTTAGAAAACATTTCTTTAGACATTTTCCAGCCTCCACTTTCATCCTTAGACACTCTAACAATGGCCTCCTACATCTAAAACACCCCAAATCACTTTTTAATTGAAGATTAGGCTTAGCAACATCAAATTAAGAAGAAAAAGCACCAAAGCAAGGTTAGAGCTGCTGTTGGACATCAATATTCACCCCAAATCAGAGGAGTTTCAGTTCTGAGAATTTTATTTGTGGCCAAGGTGAGTGATTTGCATAGTTTTTGCACTAATTACGGTAATTAAGGGTAATTAGTGAAGATTAGCGAATTTATACACTAATAAATTCTGGAAAAATGTTTAGAAATTCGAAAATAATATTTTATACCTCTGGTTGAAATTTGGTTCGATTTGATTAAGTTTTGTTAATCCTATGATCAGTTTTACTTAAAAATGCTTAAGGGAAAATTTGGGGTTTTGACCATGTTTGATCCACTTTACATGCTATGATTTGTGTTTTGGGCGTTTGTAGTCGATACTATATGTTGCTATGACTGTATGATATGTCTTGTGATTGTCTGGAAGTGTTGGTTTGGTCAAAAACGCCGTCGAATGGCGAAAGACAGTTGCTGGAACGAAGTGCAGGAAATACACCGGATCGGATCGCCCGTTATGCTATGCGAACCGACCCGATCACAGCTCCGATCGCCACGTACTGATGAACCACGAATCGATCCGCCTATGGATGGTGACCACGAACCGATCCACTTCTGAAGTTCACGATCCGATCCGATGGAAACTGGAGACCACGATCCAAATAGAAGGCACGAACTGAACTGGCTTTCCGACCCGATCCACTTCAGAAGCACGACCCGAACCAGTGGGAGTGCCTCGACCCGATCCGACCTGGTGAAGACGATGCGATCCGCGAACCGATCCGAGGTGGAGCACGATCCGACGATGGCGACCCGACCTGGAGAGTATGCCACGATCCGAGCAGGGGGAGGAGGTTACTCACGATCCGACGGTGATGACTGAAGCCCGAGATGCAAAGGAAGCCCAAATGAGAAGTTAGAGCTCAAGATTCAGATGGGAATCAACGAGTTCGCTTCATGGTTGGGTTTTGCTGCGGGACGCGTGCCAAGGAGTTATCGACGTCTATAGCTTTGGACCACTATGGTAGGAGGTACGAAGACGGATTCAAGGCCATTATGGCATAGGTAGAACCAAGGGCTACAACCAATGAAATGGGTCATTGAGATGTTTGGTCATGACTCCACATGTTTGGCTTGGTCATAGCAGGGTTTCTACAAGTCGGGATTCGTCGTTACCTCAATTTGTCTAGTGTTCCAAGGTGGTAGATGTCGTATGCTTTACGCACTGAGTGAGAGATGTGAGGATGGTTGCTATGGTTGATTTGTTTGCTATCATTATGACATGCACACCCCACCCCGTATCCTTACACTATTTATTATGGCACCTTCGAGCATTGTACGGTATGTGGTACTAACTCTTTGGTTGCAGGTCCAGGTTCAGGTATGGTTTAGTATACCTGTTATTATTCTGCTTAGATGCTTATCGCTCATACCAGGCTTTATGTCTGACCCAGAGTTTTATGTCTCCTCTTATTACTCTGGGTGCTCACACGAGCAGACTAGAGACAGGTTAGCTGGTGGTGCACGGGTAGATGATCCGGAGACGAGCAGGAGGCTTCCACGTAAAATATATACATAATATTCTCCTTGTATTATTGAAGATCACTACTTGGGCATTGGTGGTGTATCTTCTACTTTAGCTTTCTTTTGTTTGGAGACAGTAAATTTGGAAAGTTGTAATAAGCTGTATTTGAATTTCCGCTGCTCTGATGTTGATGTTGATTTTAGTTATCAGCTTATGCACTGTCTCACCTGTTTTATGTCAAGTATGTTATTATTATATTTTATTCCATGCGCTGTGAGACATTCTACAGGTCCCTTGATTAGTTCATTCCCTTCCTTCCTTTCTTTGGCGACCGTCCCGTGCTAGTCGGGCATGTGTACAGCGCACTTTCGGAGGAAATGCAGGCTGATGCGGGGCGGGCCGTCACAGTGTCGTATTTGGAAATTGGATTTCCGTCATGAACCAAGGCAAAAGATAGTCCTTACCAACTTCGAAACTGTCTAGCCCGAGTCTCAGGAACAGCCGCAACTGCACCTTGGATCGTCAGGGCCGTTCCGCCGATGTGGATAATTATGCCTGAACACTACGTTTCCTACTCTTTGGGGCGTAAATAAGCCAACGAATGACTCCATCGGTCCCGGATCGACCGATATAACCGAGGCGCCTCGCAACAACAACAACAACATAGATGAAAAATAGTATAAATGTCAGCCAGTTTTAAGCACTGACACCACCTCTAGGTAGAAGGAAACGCATGCCCTCCCTGAGGTCCTCTCCCGTTTCTTGTCCATACCGGGGTGTGAGGCTCGCGAATTCACGTTATACACAAACCTACGCCACACAGGCGGTGCTTTGATCATCAACCACAAGACTCAACAGAAGCCTTGATCACTGCATCTTAGCATGCCACACAGGCAATTCACACCATGCAACTGATGGCTATCAATCACACAGAATGAATTCCAATGTCAGACACACTGTCCATTTATAAGTCCGTTCCGGGTCTGAATGAAACCGGAGGCACTATATACCTCGCATATCCATCGATCTCGACGACCGTCTGGACGATCACCACTCATTATCCATATTTTGGGATGCCTCCCAATCAGGACATCAGTTATCATCCAACCGAGGTGAAGATCTCCGGTCTTCAACCACCGTCTTCATCATCGATTCTTATCGTCGATTCAGTTATTCAGAATGTGATAAACCCGGTCTTTCTGATCAACTCGCGTATATAATAAACAAGTGCTACACAAACACAACATACGTCTTATTCCAATTCACTAGTCACTGACCGTAAATTAGTAAGAGAACGATTTCTCAAATATTAACCCCGAAGGCTGAAATCAACATCAGATCAAAACATAGGAAACCATTCGACTTAGCTAACCTTCAGTTAGTTTCTAAATTTCGCATTCCATATCGTTTATAATATTTTTATAACAATTTATCGCTATTTTTATTTATTTAAAAATAGCCAATTTATTCAAATGACGCTTCAGGCCATAATGCGGTCGTGGCGCTGTTTTTCTTCAGATTTGATTTACACATATCTGAAAGTCTAACCGTTGGTTCTTCACAAATTTTATATCATTAGAAAGATCTTTTCAAAACGAATCCAACGGTTGCAGTTTTGGAAAATCCGACAGTCGGATCTCCCGGTACACTCGTTTGAAGTTTCGATTTCAAAATACGAACTGCAGCGTCATTATTCGATTTAATTTAATTATATATATATATAAATATAATCGGTTCTGGCGCTGTTTTTCTTCAGATTTGAATTAAACATTCCAGACAATCCATCCGTTGGATTTTCACAAAGTGGGTATCGTTGGGAAGATGTTTCCAAAGCGAACCCAACATTTTCGGTTTCGGGAAAATCCGATGGTCGGATCTCCCGCACTAATCGTTTGAAATCACGGTTTCAAAACACGAACTACAGCTTCGCTATTCGATATATTTTAATTATATATATATATAATCTATTCTTCGATTTCAAAACTATATTCTTTTCATACCTTTGATAAAAATGATATTTTTATCCCATAGACATTTATTTCGACTCTTCACTATTTCTAACAATTCATGTATATAATAAAAATGTGATTTTTATTGTAAAACAATTTGTTTCAAAACACGACTATTTTATATAGTTCATATAGATGATAAAAATATGATTTTATTATAAAACAATTTATTTCAAAACACGACTATTTTATATAGTTCATATTGATGGTAAAAATATGATTTTTATTATAAAACAATTTATTTCAAACATGAATACCATTCAAGACATGAATTTCTATTCAACGAATGAATTTCTATTCAACACGTGAATGTTTTCTATAATTCGTATATATAAAATAAAAACGTGATTTTTATTGTTAAAACATTTTATTTAAAACACGAATACCATTCAACACATGAATTTCTATTCAACGAATGAATTTCTATTCAACACATGAATGTTTTCTATAGTTTGTATATATAAAATAAAATTGTGATTTTTATTGTAAAACAATTTATTTCAAAACACAACTATTTCATATAGTTCATATAGATGATAAAAATATGATTTTTATTATAAAACAATTTATTTCAAAACAGGACTATTTTATATAGTACATATAGATGATAAAAATATGATTTTTATTATAAAACAATTTATTTCAAAACACGACTATTTTATATAGTTCATATAGGAGATAAAAATATGATTTTTATTATAAAACAATTTATTTTCAAACACGAATACCATTCAATACATGAATTTCTATTCAACGAATGAATTTCTATTCAACACCTGAATATAGTTTCAACCCACATGAAAATAATTCTAACACATGAATATTATTCAAAATTTCGGCAGCATAACGGAAGGGTAGTTAAAACCGGGGCCGTCCCTAGTACGGCTCCTCGCTTTACCTTAAAGCCTCGCAGCTTTTGACAGTGGGGATTTCATGCATCTAGTTCGCATGCAGGCGGCATGTTTATTTTCTTTTCCACAAACTAATCCTATGTGGTTTTCAACCAAATAATTATCAACTACAAATGGGTATTTTTCAACCATAATCAATCAATTTCAACCACGAACAATTCTAATCAACCATTCGCTATCAACCAATTTTCACACCAATCACAACCAATAAATATCGTCCATGGTTTGTGGACGAGAGGCGTATATATATATATATGTATGTATATATATAAGTATTCCACTTCTATTTCAACACATATATAATTTTTTACAACGCATATATAACTTATACATCGAACGTACAACTTATACAATGCTTATACATGAGGTGTACAATGCTTATATAACTCATACATCGACTATATAATTTATACATCGTCGTTTCCATATCGTTTATAATTCAGAAATCTCACATTGGGTTCCACTCCACCAAAAATAGCAAGAGGCTCAGAAAAATATGCGGTCTCTTCTAGAATGTAGAAGACATCCACACGAGTCCACTGTCTCTTGTTTCACTGAATTTCGTCAAGAAACAGAAAAGATATGATTTTTGCAGTGAAATCAAAAACCGTAGCGCTTTAAAGTGCTGTAATATAGTTTAGGATTAAATCAGTCGTACCTCAGCTGAAGGGTTCGAAACAAGGTTTCGATTTTTCTTCGAATCCGTGTAGCTATTCGTCGATCGGCCTTTGTAGTGACGGAGGGGAAGGAGCTACCAGGCTCGAAACGGCGGAATTTGGGGAGTGCGATTCTCGATGATGACTGAACGATGGAGGGTGCCACCTATATGGATTTAAAGCTGGAAGAGAGCTCTTCAAAATCCCCAACAAGAGCTCTCGATTTTATTGAGAGATTGGAGAGAAAAAGAGGTGGGAAGAAATGAACGAGAGCCGTCGTTCGTTGAGAGGGATATCAGGTTTTTTCTGGAGAGAGAGAAATGATGTGGCCCAATGGGATTTTTTATATTTATAAATTTTAAAAATCCAAAAATACCCCTCTTCACGTACTAACACCAATCCAAACCCAACGACTGTCGTCCTTAGCTAAATACCCTCATTCCGAACACAATGGGAAATGATTTGTAGGCCCATTCGACTGTTTCAGTCAGTTTTCCTTCAAATTAAAATATAAAACATTCAATATTTAATTTGAACGTACATTTCAATTTGCTAGGGCCACATAGTGATTCTAAAAATTCCCGAAAATTAAATCTAGCTATGTTCTGACGATACGGTCCCAACAAAACTAGTTTCGTCGAATTTTGAGACCGTTTGAAAAATGGCCCTTTTTTGGTCGATCAAATTTAACAAAAATCGACCAAACACATTTTCCTTTGCCACACTCACATACTAGCTTCAAAAATTATGAAATTTGAAACCTAGCAATAATTAAACATCCAGGATCCAACAAAAGTGGTTTCGTCGAATTCTGAGGTCGTTTGCAAAATGGCCATTTTCACGGGCTATATAAACTCTATAGCGACCTTCCTGAAAATTCATTTGTCCATAATTGTTGCTTCGAGCTATGAAACTTCGATTTTTCAGATTCGTTAGAAAGGTATTCACTAACAGATTTAAATATTTTTGGTTTCACTCAAATCCATTTTGTTTTGCACCCGGTACAGTCAGTCAAAGTTTGAATTCAAAATTTGAAACTACTGCGCCATTTTAGGCCTTGTTTATAATTAGAAATAATTATATTCATTTTCAAACGTCGATTCAAACTTACTTTTCGCCGTTACTATTTAAAATATTTATTTTAAATATTTAAAATCCACTAAAATAGCCCATTTAAAAATTTTAAATTGGTTTAGATTTTACAGGTTGTTACAATCTCCCCCACTTAAAACATTTCGTCCCCGAAAAGGAACAAAGTCAAAAGTGGTTTGATTAATCAACTCCACTTTCATTCTGGCTTTCATTCTCCAACTTTTCAATTTTTGAGAATTTTCAAATTCTTCAAAAATTTGGCTAACACCCTAAATTTTCGAAAAATTTCGCCATAACCTCCTTTGTACGGGGAGGGATTTGGAAATTTATCGGGTCGTATTAGGTACCCAATAAATCCTAATAAGCATGCACATATTTATAGTATATATTCCGGTGTCCACAGGGGAGTGTGTATAGATCATAACTCCAGAGAATAAATTCTCGTCACCCTATAAATGGTTTTTGTGCCTTAACGACCAGAGAGACATGTTTATTGTCATCTCCAGACCCGTGTGGGGTTTTTATTAATCTGGCAATTTACCGTTACATTTTATATGGTCCATATCAGTCATCAATTCAACCTGTAATATATAGTCATTGTCATACAAGCCTCTCGCTCGTATGGTAAATCTTCAACCTCGTCACACAAGCTCTAAATGCTTATGTGGTATATAATGAAGTATGCCTATCTTCAAGAAGTATGCCATGTAGTGTAGTTCAAAATTAATTGTTACTATCCTATGGCGACATTTATTATTACACACAGAATAACCAGCACTCCGTATCCAATGGCATTCACAGGAGTTGAAATAATTATAAATTTGCGCATCCAACTCATTAAGGTTTACCTATTTGTCGGGCACGCAAATAAATTCTTTACTCAACAGCTAATCCATTTACCTGTTGAAACATATATAATGCGCATGTATATATTTCTATCTATTTTTAACTCAGTTCAATGTGTGATTTAATTAGCTATCATTCTAATAATTTAATTAATCAAATCTACTATCACGCAACCCAAACAACAATCAATTTTATTTTTAACTTTTCAAAAATATACCTTTTATATATTAAAAAAATCATATTTCTAAAACCAAACTGTATATATAATCACAAATACGTTATTCATAAACATATTACTCTCAACTCGTTCTGGGGCATTTCTGACCCCATCCCTAACGAGTAATTCTGATTCTGCTATACTCATACTAGGATATTACTGACCCTATCCGTAATGAGTTATCCGTCCTAAAACACTAATGGTTCTATTTCTGACGAGTTCGTTAATGTGTTATATACCAGAGCTAAGCTTAACCAAAGCTCTGATACCACGTTGTGACGACCCCAAACCCCGTACTGACGGTGGTAAGGGTAATCTTTAGAATATAACACATAAACAGATAACAGCAGAACAGAAATAAATAAATACACCAGATAAAGTACAAATAATACACTGGATAAACATAATCATCAGAGTTACGCAGTATACAAGATCATACTTAGTACAAATACAGTTCAGCTATACATAAATGTCTACAGCGGAAAACAAACATAATATGTACAATAGGAGCTGAACAGCATAAAAGAGATAAATGATAAAATCCATCTTCAGCTCCAGCTATCTAGAAAGAGCATGCTAAAACCTGAAGACAAGGCTGCCCGTGTAGAAAAAAGGGCATCCGAACTTGCAAGTGAAACAAACTACGAGTCAGTCATGGGACTGGTATGAGAAATCTACTTAACACATTTCATAATATGGCTAATCACAGGACCACGCCACTTTCGCGGAATGGGTTTACTCCATTGGATTGCCAGTGCTTTGAAACAAGTAAATCTTTTAAACATCGCAATGCTTTTTATAAAAATGAAGCCATTATAAGACTCAGTTCCCATCACACAATGCAACACAAACCGGAGGATAGAGTTTTACCTTATAATGGCCAAAATATGCTTGATATGAATAAAACAAAAGAATTTAATATTATTACTAGTGTTTATAGGTTTCAAAAACAATTTCAATCATAACTATCAATCATAGACGGCATGGGTACCATATATCATGTCGCCATATATATATATATACAATCAAAACTTCGCGGTGTCGTATTTGGAAATCGGATTTCCGTCATGAACCAATGCAAAAGATAGTCCTTATCAACTTCGAGACTGTCTAGCCCGAGTCTTAGGAACAGCTGCAACTGCACCTTGGATCGTCAGGGTTGGTCCACCGATGTGGATTATTATGCCTGAACACTAGTTTCCCTGCCCTTTGGGGCGTAAATGAGCCAACGAATGACTCCATCGGTCCCGGATCGACCGATATAACCGAGGCGCCTCGCAACAGCAACAACCACATAGGTGAAAAATAGTATAAATGTCAGCCAGTTTTGAGCACTGACACCACCTATAGCTAGAAGAAAACGCATGCCCTTCCTGAGGTCCTCTCCCGTTTCTGGTCCATACCGGGGTGTGAGGCTCGCGAATTCACGTTATACACAAACATACGCCACACAGGCGGTGCTTTGATCATCAACCACAAGACTTCGCTTTTCAACAGAAGCCTTGATCACTACATCTTAGCATGCCACACAGGCAATTAACACCATGCAACTGATGGCTATCAATCACACAGAATGAATTCCAAAGTCAGACACACAGTCCATTTACAAGTCTGTTCTGGGTCTGAACGAAACCGGAGGTACTATATACCTCGCATATCCATCGATCTCCACGTACGTCTGGACGATCACCACTCATTATCCATATTTCGGGATGCCTCCCAATTAGGGCATCACTTATCATCCAATCGAGGTGAAGATCTCCGGTCTTCAACCACCTCTTCATCATCGATTTCTTATTGTCGATTCAGTTATTCAGAATGGGATAAACCCGGTCTTTCTGATCAACTCGCGTATATAATAAACAAGTGCTACGCAAACACAACATACGCCTTATTCCAATTCATTAGTCACTAACCGTAAATTAGTAAGAGAACGATTTCCCATATATCAACCCCAAAGGCTGAAACCAACATCAGATCAAAACCCAGGAAACCATTCAACTTAGCTAACCTTCAGTTAGTTTCTAAATTTCGCATTCCATATCATTTACAATATTTTATAACGATTTATCGCTATTTTTATTTATTTAAAAATAGCCAATTTATTCAAACGACGCTTCAGGCCATAACGCAGCCGTGGCGCTGTTTTTCTTCAGATTTGATTTACACATATCTGAAAATCTAACCGTTGGATCTTCACAAATTTTATATCATTAGAAAGATCTTTTCAAAAGAATCCAATGGTTCCAGTTTTGGGAAAATCCGACGGTCGGATCTCCCAGTACACTCGTTTGAAGTTTTGATTTCCAAATACGAACTACATCGTCGTTATTCGATTTAATTTAATTATATTTATATATATATAATCGATTCTGGCGCTGTTTTTCTTCAGATTTGAATTAAACATTCCAGACAACCCAACCGTTGGATTTTCACAAAGTGGGTATCGTTGGGAAGATATTTCCAAAGCGAACCCAACGGTTTTGGTTTTGGGAAAATCCGATGGTCAGATCTCCCGCACTATTCGTTTGAAATCACGGTTTCAAAACACGAACTACAGCTTCGCTATTCGATTTATTTTAATTATATATATATATATAATCTACTCTTCGATTTCAAAACTATATTCTTTTCATACCTTTGATAAAAATGATATTTTTATCCAACAGACATTTATTTCGACACTTCACTATTTCTAACAATTCATGTATATAATAAAAATGTGATTTTTATTGTAAAACAATTTATTTCAAAACATGACTATTTTATATAGTTCATATAGATGATAAAAATATGATTTTTATTATAAAACAATTTATTTCAAAAAACAACTATTTTATATAGTTCATATTGATGGTAAAAATATGATTTTTATTACAAAACAATTTATTTCAAACACGAATACCATTCAACATATGAATTTCTATTTAACGAATGAATTTCTAATCAACACATGAATGTTTTCTATAGTTCGTATATATAAAATAAAAACATGATTTTTATCGTTAAAACATTTTATTTAAAACACGAATACCATTCAACACATGAATTTCTATTCAACGAATGAATTTCTATTCAACACATGAATGTTTTCTATAGTTCGTATATATAAAATAAAAATGTGATTTTTATTGTAAAACAATTTATTTCAAAACACGACTATTTTATATAGTTCATATAGATGATAAAAATATGATTTTTATTATAAAACAATTTATTTCAAAACATGACTGTTTTATATAGTTCATATAGATGATAAAAATATGATTTTTATTATAAAACAATTTATTTCAAAACACAACTATTTTATATAGTTCATATAGGTGATAAAAATATGTTTTTTATTATAAAACAATTTATTTTCAAACACGAATACCATTCAACACATGAATTTCCATTCAACGAATGAATTTCTATTCAACACACGAATATAGTTTCAACACATGAAAATATTTTAAACACATGAATATTATTCAAAATTTCGGCAGCATAACGGCAGGGTAGTTAAAACCGGGGCTGTCCTTAGTAAGGCTCCTCGCTCTACCTTAAAGCCTCGCAACTTTTGAAAATGGGGATTTCATGCATCTAGCTCGCACGCAGGCGACATGATTATTTTATTTTCCACAAATTAATCCTATGTGGTTTACAACCAAATAATTCTCAACCACAAATGGGTATTTTTCCACCACAATCAATCAATTTCAACCACAAACAATTCTAATCAACCATTCGCTATCAACCAATTTCCACATCAATCACAACCAATAAATATCGTCCATGGTTTGTGGACGAGGGGCGTGTATTTATATACATATTTATATAAGTATTTCACTTCTATTTCAACACATATATAATTTTTTACAACGAATATATAACTTATACATCGAACGTACAACTTATACAACACTTATACATGAGGTGTACAACGCTTATATAACTCATACATCGACTATATAATTTATACATCGTCGTTTCCATATCGTTTATAATTCAGAAATCTCACATTGGGTTCCACTCCACCAAAAATAGCAGGAGGCTCAGAAAAATATGCGGTCTCTTCTAGAATGTAGAAGACATCCACACGAGTCCACTGTCTCTTGTTTCACTGAATTTCGTCAAGAAACGAAAAAGATATGATTTTTACAGTGAAATCAAAAGCCGTAGCGCTTTAAAGTGCTATAATATAGTTTAGAATTAAATCAGCCGTACCTCAGCTGAAGGGTTCGAAACTAGGTTTCGATTTTTCTTCGAATCCGTGTAGCTATTCGTCGATTAGCCTTTGTAGTGACAGAGGGGGAGGAGCTACCAGGCTCAAAACGGCGGAATTTGGGGGGGGGGGGGTGTGATTCTCGATGATGACTGAACGATGGAGGGTGCCACCTATATGGATTTGAAGCTGGAAGAGAGCTCTTCAAAATCCCTAACAGGAGCTCTCGATTTTATTGAGAGATTGGAGAGAAAAAGAGGTGGGAAGCAATGAACGAGAGTCGCTGTTCGTCGTGAGGGATATCGGGTTTTATTTTGGAGAGAGAGAAATGATGTAGCCCAGTAGGATTTTTTTATATTTATAATTTTTAAAAATCCAAAAATACCCCTCTTCACGTACTAACACCAATCCAAACCCAACGACTGTCGTCCCAAGCTAAATACCCCCATTCCGAACACAATGAGATATGTTTCGTAGGCCAATTCGACTGTTTCAGTCAGTTTTCCTTCAAATTAAAATATAAAACATTCAATATTTAATTTGAACGTATATTTCAATTTGCCAGGGCCACATATTGATTCTAAAAATTCCCAAAAATTAAAACTAGCTATGTTTTGACGATACGGTCCCAACAAAACTAGTTTCGTCGAATTCTGAGACCGTTTGAAAAATGGCCCTTTTCTGGTCGATCCAATTTAACAAAAATCGACCAAACACATTTTCCTTTGCCACGCCCAAATACTAGCTTAAAAAATTATGAAATTTGAAACCTAGCAATAATTTAAGATCCCGGATCCAACAAAAGTGGTTTCGTCGAATTCCGAGGTCGTTTGCAAAATGGCCATTTTCACGGGGTATATAAACTCTATAGCGACCTTCCTGAAAATTCATTTGGCCATAACTTTTGCTTCCAGCTATGAAACTTCGATTTTTCAGATTCGTCAGAAAGATATTCACTAACAGATTTAAATATTTTTGGTTTCACTCGAATCCGTTTTGTTTTGCACCCGGTACAGTCAGTCAAATTTTGAATTCAAAATTTGAAACTACCGCGCCATTTCAGGCCTTGTTTGTAATTAGAAATAATTGTATTCATTTTCAAACGTCGATTCAAACTTACTTTTCGTCATTACTATTTAAAATATTTAAAGTCCTCTAAAATAACCCATTTAAAATTTTTAAATTGGTTCAGATTTTACGGGTTGTTACAATCTCCCCCACTTTAAACTTTTCATCCCCGAAAAGGAACAAAGTCGAAAGTGGTTTGATTAATCAACTCTACTTTCAATCTGGCTTCCATTCTCCAACTTTTCAGTTTCTAAGAATTTTTAAACTCTTCAAAATTTGCCTAAAACCCTAAATTTTCGAAAAATTTCGCCATAACCTCCTTTGTACGGGGAGGGGTTTGGAAATTTACTGGGTCGTATTAGGTACCCAATAAATCCTAATAAGCATGCACATATTTATAGTGATATATTCCGGTGTCCACTGGGGAGTGTGTATAGATCATAATTCCAGAGAATAAATTCTCGTGACCCTATAAATGGTTTTTGTGCCTTAATGACCAGAGAGACGTGTTTATTGTCATCTCCAGACCCGTGTGGGGTTTTTATTAGTCTGGCAATTTACCGTTACATTTTATATGTTCCATATCGGTCATCAATTCAACCTGTAATATATAGTCATCGCCATACAAGCCTCTCGCTCGTATGGTAAATCTTCAACCTCATCACACAAGCTCCAAATGCTTATGTGGTATATGATGAACTTCAAGAAGTATTCCATGTAGTGTAGTTCAAAATTAATTATTACTATCCTATGGCGACATTTTTTATTACACACAGAATAACCAGCACTCCGCATCCAATGGCATTCACAGGAGTTGATATAATAATAAAATTGCGCATCCAACTCGTTAAAGTTTACCTATTTGTCGGGCACGCAAATAAATTCTTTACTCAACAGCTAATCCATTTACCTGTTGAAACATATATAATGCACATGTATATATTTCTACCTATTTTTAACTCATTTCAATGTGTGATTTAATTAATTATCATTCTAATAATTTAATTAATCAAATCTACTATCACACAACCTAAACAACAATCAAATTTATTTTTAACTTTTCAAAAATATACCTTTTATATATTTAAAAATCATATTTCTAAAATCAGACTGTATATATAATCAAAAATACGTTATTTATAAACATATTACTCTCAACTTGTTTTGGGGCACTTCTGACCCCATCCCTAACGAGTTATTCTGATTCTGCTATACTCATACTAGGATATTACTGACCCTTTCTGTAATGAGTTATCCGTCCTAGAACACTACTGGTTCTATTTTTGACGAGTTCGTTAATGTGTTATATACCAGAGCTAAGCTTAACCAAAGCTCTGATACCACGTTGTGTCGACTCCAAACCCATACTGATGGTGGCAAGGGTAATCTTTGGAATATAAGACATAAACAGATAACAACAGAACAGAAATAAATAAATAAATAAATACACCAGATAAAGTACAAATAATACAATGGATAAACATAATCATCAGAGTTACGCAGTATACATGATCATACTTAGTACAAATACAGTTCAGCTATACATAAATGTTTACAGCAGAAAACAAACAAAATATGTACAATAGGAGCTGTATAGCATAAAAAGAGATAAATGGTAGAATCCACCTTCGGCTCCAGCTATCCATAAAGAGCCTGCTAAAACCTGAAGACAAGGCTGCCCGGGTAGAAATAAGGGAACCCGAGTTTGCAGGTGAAACAAACTACGAGTCAGTCATGGGACTGGTATGAGAAATCTACTTAACACATTTCATAACACGGCTGATCACAGGACCACGCCACTTTCGCGGAATGGGTTTACTACATTGGATTGCCAGTGCTTTGAAACAAGTAAATCTTTTAAACATCGCAATGCTTTTTATAAAAATGAAGCCATTATAAGACTCAGTTCCCATCACACAATGCAACGCAAACCGGAGGATAGAGTTTTACCTTGTAATGGCCAAAATATGCTTGATACGAATAAAACAAAAGAATTTGATATTATTACTAGTGTTTATAGGTTTCAAAAACAATTTCAATCATAACTATCAATCATAGACGGCATGGGTACCATATATCATGTCGCCATATATATATATACAATCAAAACCGCATGGTGTCGTATTTGGAAATTGGATTTCCGTCATGAACCAAGGCAAAAGATAGTCCTTACCGACTTCGAGACTGTCTAGCCCAAGTCTCAGGAACAACCGCAACTGCACCTTGGATCGTCAGGGCTGGTCCACCAATGTGGATTATTATGCCTGAACACTATGTTTCCCCGCCCTTTGGGGCGTAAATGTGCCAACAAATGACTCCATCGGTCCCGGATCGACCGATATAACTGAGGCACCTCGCAACAGCAACAACCACATAGGTGAAAAATAGTATAAATGTCAGCCTGTTTTAAGCACTGACACCACCTCTAGCTAGAAGAAAATGCATGCCCTCCCTGAGGTCCTCTCCCGTTTCTGGTCCATACCGGGGTGTGAGGCTCGCGAATTCACATTATACAAAAAGCTATGCCACACAGGCGGTGCTTTGATCATCAACCACAAAACTTTGCTTTTCAACAGAAGCCTTGATCACTGCATCTTAGCATGCCACACAGGCAATTCACACCATGCAACTAATGGCTGTTAATCACACAGAATGAATTCCAAAGTCAGACACACAGTCCATTTACAAGTCTGTTCTAGAGCTGAACGAAACCGGAGGCACTATATACCTCGCATATCCATCGATCTCCACGTACGTCTGGACGATCACCACTCATTATCCATATTTCGGGATGCCTCCCAATCAGGACATCAGTTATCATCCACCCAAGGTGAAGATCTCCGGTCTTCAACCACCGTCTTCATCATCGATTTCTTATCGTCGATTCAGTTATTTAGAATTGGGTAAACCCGGTCTTTCTGATCAACTCGCGTATATAATAAACAAGTGCTACTCAAACACTACATAGGCCTTATTCCAATTCATTAGTCAATAACTGTAAATTAGTAAGAGAACGATTTCCCAAATATTAACCCCGAAGGCCGAAACCAACATCAGATCAAAACCCAAGAAACCATTCGACTTAGCTAACCTTCAGTTAGTTTCTAAATTTCGGATTCCATATCATTTATAATATTTTATAATGATTTATCGCTATTTTTATTTATTTAAAAATAGCCAATTTATTCAAACGACGCTTCAGGCCATAACGCGGCCGTGGCGCTGTTTTTCTTCAGATTTGATTTACACATATCTGAAAATCTAACCGTTGGATCTTCACAAATTTTATATCATTAGATAGATCTTTTCAAAACAAATCCAACGGTTCCAGTTTTGGGAAAATCCGACGGTCGGATCTCCCGGTACACTCATTTGAAGTTTCAATTTCAAAATACGAACTGCAGCGTCGTTATTCGATTTAATTTAATTATATATATATATATATATAATTGATTCTGGCGCTGTTTTTCTTTATATTTGAATTAAACATTCCAGACAATCCAACCGTTGAATTTTCACAAAGTGGGTATCGTTGGGAAGATATTTCCAAAGCGAACCCAACGGTTTCGGTTTACGGAAAATCTGATGGTCGGATCTCCCGCACTAATCGTTTGAAATCACGGTTTCAAAACACGAACTACAGCTTCGCTATTCGATATATTTTAATTATATATATATATAATCTATTCTTCGATTTCAAAACTATATTCTTTTCATACCTTTGATAAAAATGATATTTTTATCCAATAGACATTTATTTCGACACTTCATTATTTCTAACAATTCATGTATATAATAAAAATGTGATTTTTATTGTAAAACAATTTATTTCAAAACACGATTATTTTACATAGTTCATATAGATGATAAAAATATGATTTTTATTATAAAACAATTTATTTCAAAACACGACTATTTTATATAGTTCATATAGATGGTAAAAATATGATTTTTATTATAAAACAATTTATTTCAAACATGAATACCATTCAACACATGAATTTCTATTCAACAAATGAATTTCTATTCAATAAATGAATTTCTATTCAACACATGAATGTTTTCTATAGTTCGTAAATATAAAATAAAAAGGTGATTTTTATTGTTAAAACAGTTTATTTAAAACATGAATACCCTTCAACACATGAATTTCTATTCAACGAATGAATTTCTATTCAACACATGAATGTTTTCTATAGTTCATATATATAAAATAAAAATGTGATTTTTATTGTAAAATAATTTATTTCAAAACACGACTATTTTATATAGTTCATATAGATGATAAAATATGATTTTTATTATAAAACAATTTATTTCAAAACACAACTATTTTATATAGTTCATATAGATGATAAAAATAAGATTTTTATTATAAAACAATTTATTTTAGAACACGACTATTTTATATCGTTCATATAGGTGAAAAAAATATGATTTTTATTATAAAACAATTTATTTTCAAACGTGAGTACCATTCAACACATGAATTTCTATTCAACGAATGAATTTCTACTCAACACACGAATATAGTTTCAACAAATGAAAATAATTCTAACACATGAATATTATTCAAAATTTCAGCAGCATAACGGCAGGGTAGTTTAAACCGGGGCCGTCCCTAGTACGGCTCCTCGCTCTACCTTAAAGCCTCGCAGCTTTTGACAATGGGAATTTCATGCATCTAGTTCGCACACATGCGGCATGTTTATTTTCTTTTCCACAAACTAATCCTATGTGGTTTTCAACAAAATAATTCTCAACCACAAATGGGTATTTTTCAACCACAAACAATTCTAATCAACCATTCGCTATCAACCAATTTTCACACCAATCACAACCAATAAATATCGTCCATGGTTTGTGGACGAGGGGCGTGTATTATATATATATATATATGTATGTATGTATGTATGTATGTATGTATGTATTTCACTTCTATTTCAACACATATATAATTTTTTACAACGCATATATAACTTATACATCGAACGTATAACTTATACAATGCTTATACATGAGGTGTACAACGCTTATATAAATCATACATCGACTATATAATTTATACATCATCATTTCCATATCGTTTATAATTCAGAAATATCACATTGGTTTCCACTCCACCAAAAATAGCATGAGGCTCAAAAAAATATGCGGTCTCTTCTAGAATGTAGAAGACATCCACACGAGTCCAATGTCTCTTGTTTCACTGAATTTCGTCAAGAAACAAAAAAGATATGATTTTTATAGTGAAATCAAAAACTGTAGCGCTTTAAAGTGCTATAATATAGTTTAGAATTAAATCAGCCGTACCTCAACTGAAGGATTTGAAACTAGGTTTCGATTTTTCTTCGAATCCGTGTAGCTATTCGTCGATCGGCCTTTGCAGTGACGGAGGGGGAGGATCTACCAGGCTCGAAACGACGGAATTTGGAGGGTGCGATTCTCGATGATGACTGAACGATGGAGGGTGCCACCTATATGGATTTGAAGCTGGAAGAGAGCTCTTCAAAATCCCCAACAGGAGCTCTCGATTTTATTGAGAGAATGGAGAGAAAAAGAGGTGGAAAGCAATGAACGAGACTCGCCGTTCGTCGTGAGGGATATCGGGTTTTTTCTGGAGAGAGAAATGATGTGGCCCAATAGGATTTTTTTATATTTATAAATTTTAAAAATCCAAAAATACCCCTCTTCACGTACTAACACCAATCCAAACCCAACGATTATTGTCACCAGCTAAATACCCTCATTCCGAACACAATGGTATATGTTTCGTTGGCCCATTCGACTGTTTCAGACACTTTTCCTTCAAATTAAAATATAAAACATTCAATATTTAATTTGACCATACATTTCAATTTGCAAGGGCCACATATTGATTCTAAAAATTCCCGAAAATTAAATCTAGCTATGTTTTGACGATACGGTCCCAACAAAACTAGTTTCGTCGAATTCTGAGACCGTTTGAAAAATGGCCCTTTTCTGGTCGATCTAATTTAACAAAAATCGATCAAACAAATTTTCTTTTTCCACGCTCACATACTAGCTTCAAAAATTATGAAATTTGAAACCTAGCAATAATTTGACATCACAGATCCAACAAAAGTGGTTTCGTCGAATTCCGAGGTCGTTTGCAAAATGGCCATTTTCACGGGCTATATAAACTCTATAGCGACCTTTCTAAAAATTCATTTGGCCATACCTTTTGCTTCCAGCTATGAAACTCCGATTTTTCAGATTCGTTAGAAAGATATTCACTAACAGATTTAAATATTTTTGGTTTCACTCAAATTCGTTTTGTTTTGCACCCAGTATAGTTAGTCAAAGTTTGAATTCAAAATTTGAAACTACCGCGCCATTTCAGGCCTTGTTTATAATTAGAAATAATAATATTCATTTTCAAACGTCGATTCAAACTTACTTTTCGTCGTTACTATTTAAAGTATTTAAAATCCACTAAAATAGCTTATTTAAAAATTTTAAATTGGTTCAGATTTTACGGGTTGTTACATTAGATCATCTTGTACCAATCATGTTGTGGTTAATTTGGATCTGTCATTAGTCAGACATCTAAATCCCTGTTTAGATCTTATCATGCCTATTATGACATCCCTACTATGTTAAAAACAGTTTTATTATCATAAGTTCACCAAATTTGTTCTTATATGTCATCTTAACATTACGCCATTATATGTTTACATTAATTTTGTTAGAACAATCATTTCTGTCATCTTCCCTTCACCCTTCCCCTTTTATTTTATATAGCTAGGTACTTTCGAGCCTACGCATGCCGCTAAAAAAATGTGAATACTTTAGTTTGGGAACAAAGGGAAAAACATTGAAATTGGGCATAACTGAAAAAAGGGGAAATTTGGCATAACTTGAGTAATGGTTATGAATATGAATTTAGGGCATATAATTCATTATGAACATATTTGGGAAAAAGGGGCACGAAACCTATAACGACATAGGTAAAATTGGCTAATAATGAAATGCCTAAGATTACAACAATTAGAAACTATAACTGCGCCTAGACCCGAGGTTAGATTACACTTGTGGTGGAAGTCTGTCCGGAACCGGCCGACATATTCAGTGACCACAAGTGGTGAATCTAATGTGAGGGGTCCGGGTGCACAAATACGAGACGTGCTGAGACACGAGGTTAAGCTCAACTTGTGGAAGAAACCTGCACGGAACTGACTGGCATATCCAGCATCCACAAGTTATAGGCTTAATGTTAGGGGTCCATCACATTATAACCATAAATGGACATGGTAATGAATTGAAATGCTTGGCCTAGTTGAATCCATAGGTATTGTATGAAGATGAATTTGAATAGGGGTTAAGTAAATTTGGTTAAACAGTGGGTGGGTTAAGTAAATCTGAGGGGGTGAGTAAATTTTGTATATAGGCCCACAAACTTAACCTAAAAGGGTTATGTAATTAAAGACACCGTTAGGTAAGCATAACCTGTAGAAATGATGGGGTTATGTAATTAAAGACACCAATAGGTATACATAACCTATGGAAATCCTAGTGGGGATACAAGACAGGGGGAGAGCTTATATCGTCTCGTGTGGGACCCGTTTCAGTCAGTAACCCATAACGGAATCGAACGAGTACTCCGCCTTAGGTCGGAGTAGGGACATGCTTACTGGGCTGATTGTAAGAGATCCAAACGTGGAAGACGGTGTGGGCGGCGCAAACCGACCGGGGACACGTGCATGCATGGGCCGGGTAGAAGGGGATAAGACGAAGATGACCATGACACCAGTTGATATGGTTGTGCACATCACGAAGGGTTTCCACTTTAGGAAGTGACACCTCCTACTGTGGGGCCGGCATAGGGTATCTACAGAGTAGGGAGCCGGTCAATTATGGTAGTAGTTAGGGTACGTCTAGACTCTGGTAAAAAGTTTAGGAGCCTGTTAAGTTGGACTGCCTGTGGATTGTATGGGGTTAACACCTCTCACCAGAAGTACGCCTAACTCTACCATCTTATAGTTGTTGGGATCATCTTATTCTGGTTATACTAGTATCAATGCAGATTAATCATTAGGGAAGCCTACACACTCTATCATGTTTACTTTGTCATACCTGCCTTTAATGGTGTTATCTTTCTTATCTACATTATATGCCTGTCATGATACTTTTACTTATTTACATGCTAAAAGTAACTAGTCTCACCAAAATTTATGTCTGACCCTTTTTGTTTCCTCTTCTCTCTTCCGTTTCCCCCTCCCTTCCCCTCCAGGTTCACAGGGTGGGAATATTCAGGCTTAATCAGGACTCGGTTATCATCTTGTTAGGAGTTGCTTTTGACGTATTGCTCAAGTTCTTGTCTTTACTATTATGGCTTTGTCTCTTTTGAGGAATTATGCTTTTTCTTTTATACGTTTCTGTACTCTGATGGTACAAGACAGAAGCTTTATATTATTGTAATGGTTTTTATGTAGTTCCAGACTTGTGATATTTTGGACCACAATGTTATGAATTATGTTTTAAATAAAATTTTAAATTCCGCTGCTATCTTTTATATCTGTCTTGTAATGTTCTGTGTCTGTTTACCTATAATGCTTCACGAAACTTAATGCATTCTCTTAATGAGTGACGTTAACGGACATGGGGTGTCACACTTGGTATTAGGGCTGAAGGTTACCAAATTAGATAAAAGTTTTTGAAAATTATTTTCAAAAAGAAAGTCTATTTTGAAAAATATATTCCCCAAAGCCATATGTAATATCCTTCGATCCTTTATCTAAATCTCTTTCATTTTCGTTTTAGCATGTCTGAGGAACCTAATATCCCTAAGGGAGTTACGATACCAAGCTGGTTCCATAGGTATCTAGAGTCCACGGCACCTGCCGGAGGTCAAGCTGACGTTCCTCCCCTAGCTGCACCCGTCGTTCCTCCTCCTCCAAGAGTAGATAATTTCGCAAAGATCTGCAAAGATTTTTGTGCCATGGGAGGGAAGCCATTCTGTGGATCCGATACATTCGTAGAGGAAATGAATTGGCTCAAGGAAACCGAGGACTGGTTTATAATCATTGAAGTGGAAGATCGAAGGAAGATTCATTTAGCTGCCTGGCTACTGAAAGATGAAGCTTCATTCTAGTGGGAAGTAACCCAAGCTGGACGTCCGATGGAGACATTGGATGATTTTAGAATGAGGTTTGAAATGAAGTTTCTTTCCTAAGCTGAGAAAAGCATGCAAATGGAGAGGTTCTTGGCGCTCAAACAAGGAAACATGACTGTTAAAGAGTATGTGAACAAATTCAACTAGCTAGAAAGGTTTGGATTGGAATTGGTAGATACTCCGCATAAGAAAGCTTTGTTGTTTACTAAAGGGCTGAATGAACCCCTTCATGGGTTAGCTATGTCCCATATTCCAATGGGGGCAATGTTTGAAAGGCTTGTTGATGCATGAGGAAGACAAAAAAGAAAAGAAGGAAGTTAAAGCTGAGGAAACAATGCAAAACAAGAAAGTATGGCCTAAGAAAGGACAGCAACAATAGAAGAAGGACGAAAAGAATGACAAGGGTAAGTATAAGAGGAAGTGCCATAGTTGTTGACGAGAGTGTCACTTGGTGAAGGACTGTAAAAGGAGAAAGAATTCTTGCTTCCATTACGGAGAGGTCAGACACTTTGCTAAGGAGTGCTCGAAGAAACAGGGACAAGTTCAAAGGGCAGGAGCTTTTGGAGGGCAGGTGCATGATCTTGCGACCAATGCTCTGGATAGAGGTAGGAAAATTGCCGTGGAAGGTTTGATTTCTCTTTCCAGTCATCGTATTAGAACTCTTTTTGATTCTGGCGCTTCACATTCATTCATATCTAGTTCTGTGGTTGAATCCCTGTGCTTAAATAATAGTATGATAGTGGATCCCTTAATTGTCTCAAACCCCATTGGTGGTTCGGCTCATTTGTCTATGATTAGTCGGGGCTCAAGAATATATTTGTTAGGAGTCAAGTTTGAGTGCGAAGCGTATATGCTCGATTTTATGGGCTATGAGTTGATATTAGGGATGTATTGGCTAACCATGTATGGTGCCATTCTAGATTGTGAGAGGAGGGTCATTACACTTTTGACTTCCCATGGGAGGACCCTTATGATTTCTTATGACCCACAAGGGTCTGTTATGCTTAGTTTCTTAGAGTCTCTAGATGCATCTATCATTGATCTGCAATCTATTCCAGTAGTACAAGATTATTCTGATGTTTCTGATGAGGTATGAGGCATACCTCCGAGGCACGAGATCGATTTTTGTATATATTTGGTGTACAATGCAAAGCCAGTTGCATTACCTATGCGCTGTATGGCTCCAAGGGAAAGGAGGGAGCTTAGCAAGCAAATAGGGGAGCTACTTGAGAAAGGATTTATCAGGCGAAGCATATTTGATTGGGGTGCTCCAATGGTATTCGCAACTAAGGAGAATGGTTCGCTTCACTTGTGTGTGGACTATAGAGAGTTGAACAAACTCACAAAGAAGAACAAGCACCCACTTCCAAGGATAAATGACTTGTTTGACCAGCTTGTTGGTGCCTCAGTATTTTCTCAGTTAGACTTGGCCATGGGGTTTCATCAGTTGAGGGTGGCTAAGGACAGTATAGATAAGACAACTTTTAGGACTTTAGATGGTTTCTTTGAATGGATCGTAATGCCTTTTGGGTTAATGAATGCACCCGCCTATTTTGTCGATCTGATGAGTAGGGTGTTTCGGGAGTTTCTAAATAAATTCGTCATGGCCTTTGTTGATGATATCTTGATCAAGTCAAAGTGCGAAGAAGAGCATGCCCAGCATTTGAGAGAAGTTTTGAAAACTCTTCGTGCATATCGGCTTAATGCAAAGTTCTCCAAATGCCATTCTTGGAGAAAAGAGGTGAGATTTCTAGGGCATGTGGTTTCCAAAGATGGGATAGCAGTAGATCCTGCAAAGGTAGTTGCAGTTCAAGATTGGAAAATTCTGAAGAATGCAACTTAGGTGAGAAGCCTTCTTGGATTGGCAGGCTTTTATAGGAAGTTCATTAAAGAATTCGCAAAGATATGAGCCCCACTCACCAGGCTGACGAAGAAGAATTTGGAGTTTTTATGGGATATAGATTGTGATATTGCTTTCCAACGATTGAAGATAGCTCTAGCAACAGCCCCAGTCTTCACCTTGCCTGATGGAAATAAAGTGATTACAGTTTACACTGATGCATGTGGTACATGGCTTGGTGCGGTTCTGATGCAAGAGGGAGAGGTTGTATGTTATGGGGGTAGACAACTAAGAGTTCATGAGAAGGACTACCCTACCCATGATTTAGAGCTAGCTTCCATAGTATTCGCACTTAAGATGTGGCGTCATTATTTGCTTGGAGAGAAGTTCTAGTTGTACACTAATCACAAATCTCTTAAGTACTAGTTCTTGCGAAAGGATCTTAATTTAAGGCAACAAAGGTGGATGGAGTTCCTAGCTTCGCATGATTTTGAGATTGCTTATACCCCTGGAAAGGGTAATGTGGTGGAAGACGCACTACGTAGGCATAGGATAACCCTATGTCCTCTGTTTGTGGAAAGGAAAAGCTCGGAGTTCATATCGACTTTTGATTTTAGACCCTCCACCAAGTTATTACCTTTTTTGCATCGCTAGAGATATGACCTACTTTTATGGATCAAATAGGAGCCTCACAACAAGATGATCCACAGATTTCAGACATCTTTGATAGGATCAGTAAAGGGAAGACTTCTATTCACCTCAATAGATATATTCTATTGACGGTAAAGGGTGGTTGCGACGAGATGGAAGGCTTTGTGCTCCTCAAACTGGAAGTTTGTTAAAGGCACTCTTAGAAGAAGCCCATCATTCTAAGATGACTATTCATCCAGGCGGTGACAAAATGTATAGGGACACGAAGACGGTTTTCTTTTCGGCAGGGATGAAGAAAGATGAGGCAGAGTTTGTTTCCCAATGTTTAGTTTGTCACAAGTCAAGCCGAGCAAAAGAAGCCCGGTGGTTTACTTCATCCTTTGGAGGTTCCACAGTGGAAGTGGGAGAGCGTCTCTATGGATTTCATAGATGGTTTGCCTATATCAAAGAAATTCAATACCACTATTTGGGTCTTAGTGGATAGAATTAGTAAGCACGCTCATTTCATTCCAGTTAAGAGTAAGAGGACGACAGCTTGGTTGGCAACAATTTATGTTTGTGAGATAGTCCATCTTCATGGAGTACCTTCCAGCATCGTAAGCGATCATGACCCCATCTTCACTAGTGAATTTTGGAGGAGCTTGCAAGAAGCATTAGGTACAAAGTTATGTTTGAGCACCGCTTATCATCCTCAGACCAATGGACAGACAGAGAGGGCGAACTGGATTCTTGAGGATCTTTTAAGGCTGTATATCCTGGACTTCGGAGGGATTTGGGAAGAGCATCTTCCTTTAGTAGAGTTTGCCTACAACAACAGTTATCAAGCTAGCATTGGCATGACACCCCTCAAAGCATTGTACGGACGACCCTATAGGTCACCAAATTGTTGGTGGGAATCAACAGAAAGGCTATTACTTTGACCGGACATGGTTAGAGAAACAACCCAGAAGATTGATCTTATCAGAAGACGAATGAAGACCGCTCAAGATAGGCATAAATCCTACGCAGACAAGAGAAGGATTGACATTCAATTCAAAGTAGGAGATACAATTTTCATTAAAGTGTCACCTTTGAAGAATGTGGTTCGCTTCGGATCTGAAGGGAAATTGGCATCAAGATTTGTAGGGCCATTTCCAATAACAGAAAGGATTGGCCAAATGGCCTATAGAGTAATGCTTCCAGAGATATTATCTGACGTTCATGATGTTTTCCACATTTCTCATTTGCGGAAGTGCTTGCACGATACCGCGGAAGTAGTTGAGCCGAGTGTATTGGAAGAGGTAGAGGTGGAACAGGAGACGATAGGCAGACGAGTTCCTTCCCTCATTCTTAGATCAGAAGTTAAGAAGCTACGCAATAGAGAAGTCAAATTGGTGAAAGTTCAGTGGGGAAATAACCCAGATGACACGACTTGGTAGACCGAAGACAAGATTCATGCTCCGTACTTTTTTTTCGAGGGTTTGTTCTTAACTCCTTTTCCAACGCTTTTATTTATGCTTGTTTCTATAATTCAATTATGTCCTATTGATCGAATCTTTGACCTTTAGGTAGGAATCCCATGGATGTAAACATGTGCTTGAGACAAGTTATGATTGATGGATGCAAGTGTTTGCTAGTGGTTGCTCGTGGATGCATATACACACACATTAGGCACTAAATCGGCTCAATCACTCTCATATTGCATATGGAAGTGTGTGCACTTTTATTCTTTTAATGGATGAAAATGGATGTGTCATCATATGGATGTTGCATTTGGACGGATGATTGTGCACCCATGTACGACTTACATGTTTTAATAAGATTATTGCATACATGTTGGATTCATGGCACTAACGTACGTTGCATTAAGGAGGTCAACTGAATCAGTAGGTCGCCTGATCTTCGCATTAGTATTGGCACATATAAACACATCTTTGCTTATGTTCATATAAGCATTCGAAGTCTTTTAGGACAATGGATGCCTTTGATTGGTGGATGAGTAGATGGGTGATGGATCAGGGATGAAATCCTTTGAGTAGGGAAGAATGTAACACCCCATAGTTTTAAAAACACTAAAGAGGAGAAATTAAATAATAAGTAATTTAATATTCATAATTAAGGGAAACAGACTGCGCTATTGCATCCGTCTCGAAATTCTGGTCAAGATAGACATTTGATTTGCATAAAACGAACAACTTATGAAGAAGTTATGAATGTTAGAAGTTTGTATACGCACAAAAGAATATTATATATATATAATTAATTTCAGAAATTAGAAAACAGTTAAAATTTTGAATTTCCGATGGCGGCGAAATTCCCGCTCTAGGGGTGTCGACCCTTGGGTCTACCCCTTAAGGGGGTGTCGACCCATGGGTCAACCATATATGGAAAGGGTCGACCCCTTGTGGCAGATCTAAAAATGTGGGTTTCAGGGTCTTCTTTTCGGCTACAAATATGGCTCCTTTTCTCTTGTTTTCTATATTAAAAAATAATGGAGGCCTAAATGCTTTCGGTGCGTGGACTGAATCAAATCATTTTCTTCTTCTGCAAATCAAGTTTAGAGATTCAAGTGTAGATCTGTGATTCAACCTCTGCTAGTCTTCTTCTATTTTTCTAGATCCGAACACTGTGAGTTCAAGTTACCTTTAGATTTAAATGATTAAAAGTAAAACATGATATGACAGTAATTTGGATTTATACCTGTGACTGAATCATACCAGATCTATTGTAATTAGTGAATCCATGATATTCTTAATAAACTATGACTTGGATCTTATCCTTTATCATCTAGTACCTATCATGTTGTGGTTAATTTGGATCTTACATTAGTTGGACTTCTAAATCCTTGTTTAGATCTAATCATGCCTATTATGACATCCATACTATGTTCAAACCAGTTTTATTATCACAAGTTCACCATATTTGTTCTTGTATGTCCATCTTAACATTATGCCATTATATGTTTATGTCAATTATGTTAGAACAATCATTTCTGTCATCTTCCCTTCACCCTTTCCCTTTTATTTTATATAGCCGGGCTACTTTCAAGCCTAGGCATGAAGCAAAAAAAAAAAAATGAGAATACGTTAGTTTGGGAACGAAGGGAAAAACATTGAAATTGGGCATAACTTGAAAAAAGGAAAATTTGGCATAACTTGAATAATGGTTATGAATATGAATTTAGGGCATATAATTCATTATGAACATATTCGGGAAAAGGAGGCATGAAACCTATAACGACATAGGTAAAATTGGCTAATAATGAAATGCCTCGGATTGTAGTAATAATAAACTGTAATTGCGCTTAGACATGAGTTTAGATTACACTTGTGGTGGAAGTTGTCCCAGAACTGCCCGACATATCCAGCGACCACAAGTGGTGAATCTAATGTGAGAGGTCTAGGTGCACAAATATGAGAAGGATGGAGACACGAGGTTAAGCCCGACTTGTGAAAGAAGTCTGCCCGGAACCGACCGACATATCCAGCATCCACAGGTGGTATGCTTAATGTGAGGGGTCTAGCACATTATAACCATAAATGGACATGGTAATGAATTGGGATACTTAACCTAGTTGAATCCATAAGGATTGTATGAACATGAATTTGTATAGGGGTTAAGTAAATTTGGTTGAAAAGTGGGTGGGTTAAGTAAATCTGAGGGGGTGGGTAATATTTATAAATAGGCCCACAAACTTAACCTAAAAGAGTTATGTAATTAAGGACACCGTTAGGTAAGGATAACCTATAGAAATGATGCAGTTATGTAATTAAAGACACCAATAGGTATAAATAACCTATGGAAATCCTAGTGGGGATACAAGAAAAGGGGAGAGCTTGTATTATCTTGTGTGTGGCACCCATTTCAGTCAATAACCCATAACCGCATTGAGCGAGTACTCAGCCCTAGGTCTGTGTAAGGATATGATTACTAGGCTGATTGTAAGTGATCCAAACTGTGACACCCCACGTCTATTAATGTCAGTCACTAAGGGAATGCATTAAGTTTGATGAAGAGTTATAGGCATACACAAAATAATTACAAGAGGATATAAATAAGATAGCAACGGAAATTAATTTTTTTATTTCAAACATAAATCATAATACCGTGGTCCACAATACCATAAGTCACAAAAATCAATACAATAAAATAACTTCTGTCTTGCATCATTAGAGTACATAAAAATATAAAAACATAATTTCCTAATTAAAAGAGTTAAGCCATAGTAGAGACAAGAACATGAGCCATACTTCAGAAGTAGCTCCTAGCAAGATGACATCTAAGTCCTGACTAAACCTGAGTGTTTTCTCCCTGAGAACTAAGGGGTGGGGGAAGCGGAAGAAAGAAGGGGAAACAAAAGGTTCAGACATAAGTCTGGAGAGTCTAGTTACTTTTAGCCAGTAAATAAATAAAAGTAACATGATAGGCATATAATGTGGATAAGAGATATCACTACATAAATGGGAGGTGTGACAAGGTAGATAGGGTAAGGTGTATACACTTCTCTAATGATTAATCTGCACTATTACTAGTATAACCGGAATGAGTTGATCCCTTCCACTATAAGGTGGTAGACTTGGGGCATATGTCCAAATATACCCTAACCACTACCCTAATAAATTGGCTCCCTACTCCTAGATACTTTGTGTCGGCCCCACGGTAGGATGTATCACGTCCTATAGTGGACAAGGTAAACCCGATAAGGTTATGTAATTAAAGACACCTAGTGGTATACATAACCAGAGAAAATAATAAAGTTATGTAATTAAAGATACCTTTTAGGGTAAGCATAACTGAATAGGGCTATGTAATTAAAGACACTTAGTGGTATACATAGTCAGTGAAAAACCTAGTGGGGGATACAAGACAAAGGGGAGAGCTTGTATCATATTGTATGGGATCCATTTCAGTTAGTAACCCGGAGTGGGTATCAAATAAAGTACTCCATTCTAGGCGGAGAAGGGGCATGCTTACTGACTGATTGTAAGAGATCCAAATGTAACAGACGATTTGGGCAGCCCAAACCAACGGGGCCTTGTGCTTGCAATGGCCGGGCAGAACGAGATAAGATGACCGTGACACCAGTAGATAGGGATGTGCACATCTTGAGAAATGAAGGGTTGCCACTTTAGGAAGTTATACTTCCTACTATGGGGCCAGCATAGGTATCTACGGAGTAGGGATCCGATCGATTAGGGTAGTGGTTAGGGTATATTTTGGACATATTCCCTAAGTCTACCACCTTATAGTAGAAGGGATCATCTCATTTCTGGTTATACTAGTAGTAGTGCAGAGTAATCATTAGAGAAATCTATACACCTTACCTTGTCCACCTTGTCACACCTGCCATTTATGTAGTGATCTTTCTTATCCACTTTATATGCCTATCATGTTAATTTTATTTATTTACTGGCTAAAAGTAACTAGACTCACTAGACTTTATGTCTGACCCTTTTTGATTCTCCTTCTTTCTTCTGTTCCCCCTCCTTAGGTTCTCAGGGAGGAAACACTCAAGCTTAGTCTGACTTAGATATCATCCTGTTAGGAGCTACTTCTGAAGTATGGCTCAAGTTATTGTCTCTACTATAGCTTAACTCTTTCAATTGGGGAATTATGCTTTTATATTCTTATGCACTCTGATGATGCAAGACAGAAGTTATTTTATTGTAATGGTTTTTGTGACTTATGATATTGTGGATCACAGTATTATGTTTTATGTTGAAATAAAAGTTTAAATTTCCGCTGCTATCTTATTTATATCTGTGTTGTAATTATTCTGCGTCTGCGTACCTATAACGCTTCACGAAACTTAATGCATTCCCTTAGTGAGTGACATTAACGAACATGGGGTGTTACACTTGGTATCAGAGCTAAAGGTTACCAGATTAGATAAAGTTTTTGAAATTACTTTCAAAAAGGTTTTAAAAGAAAGTATTTTCAAAAAAGAAAAGTCTATTTTGAAAAACAATCCCCAAAAAGCCACATATTGTATCCTTCGGTCCTTTATCTAAATTTCTTCCTGTTTCCTTTTTCTATCATGTCTGGGGAACAAAACATTCCTAATATCCCAGAGGGCGTAACAATACCCGGATGGTTCCGTAGATATTTCGAGGCCACGACACCTGCCAAAGGCCAACGAAATGTTCCTCCCCCAGCTGCACCAGTCATTCCTCCTCCCCCTCCAAGAGAAAATAACTTCGCCAAGATCTGCTTGGACTTCCGTGCTATGGGAAGGAAGCCATTCCATGGGAACGAGACATTCGTAGAAGCTCGGAATTGGCTCAAGGAGACCGAGGATTTATTCATAAACTTTGAAGTAGAGGATAGAAGGAAGGTTCAATTAGCAGCCTGGCTACTAAAGGACAAAGCATCATTATGGTGGGAAGTAACTCAGGCTGGACGTCTGGTGGAAACTTGGGAAGAATTTAGACAAAGGTTCGAAATGAAATTTCTTTCCCAAGATGAAAGCAGCATGCAGATGGAGAGATTCTTAGCACTCAAACAAGGAAACTTGATGGTAAAAGAGTATGTGAATAAATTCAATAGCAAGGTTCAGTTTAGAGTTGGTGGATACGCCGCACAAAAAGGGCTTTGCGGTTTGCTAAAAGGCTAAATGAGCCTCTGCATGGTTTAGACATGTCTCATATTCCAATGGGGGCTACTTTCGAAAAGCTTGTCGAAATAATGCTAATGCATGAGGAAGGCAAGGGAGAAAAGAAGGTTGAGGAGACATCGCAAAATAGGAAGGTGTGGCCCAAGAAGGGGCAGTAGCAATAGCAGAAGAAAGGAGGGAAGAATGACAAAGGCAAGGATAAGAGAAAATGTCACCATCGTGGGAAGGAAGGTCATCTGGATAAAGACTGTAAGCGAAGGAAGAACTCTTGCTACCACGTGGAGAGGCCGGACACTTTGCCAAATAGTTCCCGAAAAAACAGGGATCACAGGGACAAGGTCAAAGGGCAGGAAATTCTGGAGGGCAGGTGCATGCTATCGCGATCAGTGCTTCTGATAGAGGTAGAAAAATTTCTGTGGAAGGTTTAATTTATCTTTCAAACCATCCTATTAGAACTCTTTTTGATTCTAGTGCTCACATTCATTTATATCAAGTTCTGTTATTGAATCTCTGCACTTAATTACTAGTGTGGTAGTGGATTTCATAGTTGTTTCAAACCCCATTGGTGGTTCGGCTCATTGATCTATGATTTGTTGGGGTTTGAAAATATCTGTGTTGGGCGTCGAGTTTGAATGCGACGCGTAAGTGCTCGGCTTTATGGGCTATGGGTTGATTCTAGGAATGGATTGGCTTACCAGGTATGGTGCCATTCTGGATTGTGAGAAGAGGGTTGTTAGGCTTCTGACTTATCATGGGAGAACCCTCGAGATTCCATGTGACCCACAAGGGTCGGTTATGCTTAGTTTCCTAGAGTCTCTTTATGCATCTATCGACGATATGCAATCTGTTCCAGTAGTCCGATATTTTTTACGATGTTTTCGATGAGGTTCGGGTTTACCTTCAAGTCCCGAGATCGACTTTCATGTATATTTGGTGGACAATGCAAAGCCAGTTGCATTACCAGTGTTCCATATGGATCCAAGGGAAAGGAGGGAGCTGAGTAAGCATGTAGGGGAGCTACTTGAGAAAGGGTTTATCAGACGAAGCATAACTGAATGGGGTGCTCTATTAGTATTCACGACCAAGGCGGATGGTTCGCTTTGTTTGTGTGTTGACTAAAGAGAGCTGAATAAACTCACTAAGAAGAATAGACATCCGCTTCCGAGGATTGATGATTTATTTGATCAGCTTGTTGGTGCCTCGGTATTTTCCTAGTTAGACTTGGCTAGCTAGGGGTTCCATCAATTTAGGGTGGCTGAGGACAGCATAGATAAGACTACCTTTAGGACTCCAAACAGTTTCTTTAAATGGCTAGTTATGCCTTTTAGGCTGACAAATGCACCCGCCTATTTTATCGATCTAATGAGTAGGGTGTTTCGGGAGTTCCTAAATAAATTTGTCATAGTCTTTGTTCATGATATTTTGATCTTCTCCAAGAGCGAAGAAGAGCATGCCCAGCATTTGAGAGAAGTTTTGAAAACTCTCCATGGCCATCAGCTTAAAGCAAAATTCTCCAAATGCCATTTTTGGAGAAAAGAGGTGAGATTCTTAAGGCATGTGATCTCTAAAGAAGGGATAGCTGTAGATTCTGCGAAGGTGGTTGCAGTGTAAGATTGGCAGGTTCCTAAAAATGCAACCGAGGTGAGAAGCTTTCTTGGGTTAGCAGGTTACTATAGGAAGTTCATTAAGGACTTCGCAAAGATATCAGCCACACTCATCAGACTGACGAAGAATAACTTGGCATTCTTATGGGATATAGACTATAACATTGCTTTCCAACGACTGAAGAGTGCTCTGGCAACAGTCCCAATCTTGACCTTTCCTGACGATAATAAGTTGTTTATTGTTTACAATGATGCATGTGGTACAAGGCTTGGTGCGATTCTAATGCAAGAAGGGAAAGTAGTGTGTTGTGGGGGTAGATAATTGAGAGTTCATGAAAAGAACTATCCCAACCATGATCTAGAGGTAGATGCCATAGTTTTTGCGTTAAAGACGTGGCGTCATTATTTACTTGGAGAGAAGTTCGAGTTATACACCGATCATAAATCTCTCAAGTATCTGTTCTTGTAGAAGAATCTCAATTTAAGGCAACAGTAGTGGATGGAGTTTCTAGCTTCTTTTGATTTTGAGATTTCTTATACCCCTGATAAGGGTAATGTGGTGGCAGATGCACTAAGTAGGCAGAAGGTGGCCCTAAGTTCTCTGTTTGTGGAAATAAAGAGCTTGGAGTTCATATCAGCTTTTGATTTTAGACCCTCCATCGAGATTTTGCCTAATTTGTTTGCATCCTTGGAGATACGACCGACTCTTATGGACTAGATCGGGTCTTCGCAACAAGGTGACCCACAGATTTTAGACATCATGGATAAGCTCAGAAGAGGGGAGACTTCTAGTCACCTCAGCAGATATGCCATAGACGAAAAGGGGTGGTTGCGACGAGATGGAAGGCTTTGTGTTTGTCAAACTGGATGCTTTATAAAGGCAGTCCTAAAAGAAGCCCACCATTCTAAGATGACCATTCATCCAGGCAGTGATAAGATGTATAGTGACATGAAGAGGATTTTTTTTTTGGGCTGGGATGAAGAAAGATGTGGCCGAAATTGTTTCTCAAAGTTCAGTTTGCCAGCAAGTCAAAGATGAGCAAAAGAAGCTTGGTGGATTACTTCATCCGTTGGAGGTTCCGCAGTGGAAATGGGAGAGCGTGTCTATGGATTTCATAGATGGTTTTCCTAGATCGAAGAAAGGCAACACCAGTATCTAGGTTGTGGTGGATAGACTCACTAAGAGTTCTCACTTTATTCATGTTAAGAGTAAGAGGACGACATCGTGGTTGGCAGCAATTTATGTGTGTGAGATAGTTCATCTTCATGGAGTACCTTCCAGCATCGTGAGCGATCGTGACCCCATCTTCAATGAATTTTTGAGGAGTTTGCAAGAAGCATTAGGTACACAATTGTGTTTGAGAAGCACTTATCATCCTTAAACCGATGGACAGACAGAGAGAGTGAACAGGATTCTTGAAGATCTTTTGAGGACGTGTATCCTAGACTTCGGAGGGACATGCGAAGAGCATCTTCCTTTAGTAGAGTTTGGCTTTAATAATAGTTATCAAGATAGCATCGGCATGGCACCCTTCGAAGCATTGTACAGACAACCCTGTTGATCACCAACTTATTGGTAGTAGTCTACAGAAAGATTATTACTTGGACTAGATATGGTTAGGGAAACATCCAAAAAGATTGACCTTATTCGACGGCGGATGAAGACAACTCAAGATAGGTAGAAATCCTATGCAGACAAAAGAAGGACTGACCTCGAATTTAAAGTAGGAGACTTGGTTTCTATAAAAGTGTCACCTCTGAGGAATGTATTTCGCTTCGGATCAGTAAGGAAGTTGGCACCTAGGTTTGTAGGACCACTCCCTATAACCGAAAGGATTGGCCAAATGGCCTATAGAGTAAAACTCCCAGACAATCTATCCGGTGTTCATGATATTTTCCATGTTTCCCATCTGCAGAAGTGCCTGCATGACACCGCAGTAATCATTGAGCCGGGTGTGTTGGAAGAAGTCGAAGTGGAACTCGAGGTGACAGTCAGGCGAGTCCCTACTCATATTCTGGGATCATAAGTTAAGAAGCTGCGCAATAAAGAGATCAAGTTGCTGAAGGTTCAATAGGGAGATAACCCAGAGGATGCGACTTGGGAGACCGAAGACAAGATTCGTGCTTCGAACCCTTTTCTTTTCGTGGATATGGTCTTTACTCCTTTTTCCAAAGCTTTATCAGTACTTGTTTATATCATTTGAGTATATATCTTATCCATAGTTTTTTTCGACCTTTAGATATGAATCCTATGGTTGTAAACATGTGTTTGAGACATGTTATGATTGATGGGTGCAAGTGGATGCAAAAGTTTGCTAGTGGTTGCCTGTGGATGCATATACACACACATTAGGCACTAGATCGGCTCAATCACTCTCATACTGCATATGGATGTGTGTGCATTTTCTTTTCTTTTATGGATGGAAATGGATGAACTAGAATATGGATGTTGCATTTGGAGAAACAAGTGTGCACACATATAGAACCTGCATGTTATAATAGGCTTATTTGCTACATATTGGATTCATGGCAGTAACATGCATTGCATTAAGGAGGTCAACTGAATCAGTAGACCACCTAATCTTCGCATTAGTATTGGGACATATACACATACCTTTGCATATATTCATGTAAGCATTAGAAATCCTTAAGGACAATGGATGTCGGTGATTGATCGATGTGTAGATGGATAATGGATGGTAGGATATGCTTTCTTCTAGAGTTGGAGATTTCGGGGACGAAATCCTTTAAGTGGGGGGGGGGATGTAACACCCCGTAATTTTCCTAATATTAAAGAGGATAAATTAATAATAGATAACTTAATATTAAGAATTAAGAGAAACAGACTACGTCATTACATCCGTCTTGAAATTCTGGTTAGGATAGACACCTAGTTTGTGTAAAACGGATAACATATGAAGAAGTTACGGACGATAAAGTTTGAAAAAACAAACTAGGTATAACTGGCGCACTTCACAAGTGCGCCAAGGCAATTTTACACTGGCGAACCTGTAAAGTGCACCCAGAATAGTTTTTGGGTATTTGGGCCTTTTTCCAAGTGGAGGCGACCCGCAACCTGATTCACCCTAGGGCTTATGTGGCAGTCGGTTCTAGAGGGATCTGCAGTTATAAATATAACTCAATTCTCTTGTTTTCTTCACAAAGAATCAATGGCGGCTAAACTCTGCCAGTGTGTGAATTGAACTGGATCCCTTATCTTCTTCTATCAACTAAGGCAAATCAAATCCAGAAATTCAACATCCATTCTTTCTCTATTCGCTAAACCTAACATTGTGAGTTTCTAGTTATTTTTAGGTTTAAATGAATAGAAGTAAACTATGAAAGATTATGATTTGGATACGTTGTAAAACTTGAATCTTTGCTATTGTCATATCCTATGCTATGTCATGATAGATCTATTTCTCTAGATCCAATTCAATTATGATTATTCTACTATGCTATTATTATGGATCTTCATTTGTAATTATATTGTGGTTAATATAAATCTGTTAATTTGGACAGTTATATCACTGGATAGTTCTAATCATTTATGTCAATCATGAACATATGTCACCTTGAATTAGTTAGGATTGGATCTATATCTTTATCTTAATTGTAACTTCTATGACATGCAATGATATGGATTTGTGTAGATCTGTTTCTAAACTAGTAGATCTAATTTATGTGGACATTGAAATTGTTAGTCAGATCTAGATTATCACCTTGTAATATCATGTTAGATTTATTTTAGCCTCTAGATCTGAATAATGTGATCTAATTTATCATCTTGTGTTATCATGTTAGGTCTAAACCAATTGGACATCTAAATTGCAGATTTAGATCTTGCTATGCTTATTGCGACATCATTATTATGTTAGAATCGATTGACTGTCAAACATTCATCAGTTTTATGTCCACCTTGTTTTGATGACAATTTCATGTCCATGCCAGTATGTATGTTCACCTTATTATCATGCTAGTTTATGTTTATGCCAAGATGACCACTTTGGCTATATTCCCATTATTTTCCCTATTATCGTTTATGACTAGGCTATTGTCTAGCGTAGGTACGCTGCCAATTTTGTGAGGGCGCTAGTTAAGGAACGGGGGAAAAAGGGTTAAAATTGGCATATTTTGAATATGAACATTTTTGGACATATAATTCAAATTATTGAGTAAAATGGGTATTAACACCTGTAAAAGGAAAGGATTAATTAATTGGTTAACTACTTAAAAATGGAAAGTCTAGTAATTACAATTAGGAATTGTAATTGTAATTGTACTTATAACACGAGGTTAGATTGCATTAGTGGGGAAGTCTGCCCGGACCCGACCGGCATATCCGGCAGCCTAATGTGGAAGGTCTAAGTATGCAAATACGAATCGAGCTAAGACACGAAGTTTGGCCCAACTGTTGAATAAGACTACCCGGACCCTACCGGCATATCCATCATCCACGTGTTGTAGGCATAATGTGGGAGGTCTAGCCTATTATAAACCATAAATGGACATGGTATTGAATTGGACTACTTAACCAAATCTAATCCATAGGTATTGTATGACATTGAACTAAGGTTAGGTTTAAGTAAATTGATTAAAACAGTGGATGGGTTAAGTAAATCTGGAGAAGGTGGGTAATATTTACATATATAGGACCACGAACTTAACCTGATAAGGTTATGTATTTAAAGACACCTAGTGGTATACAAAACCAGAGAAAATAATAAAGTTACATAATTAAAGACATCTTTTAGGGTAAGCATAACTGAATTGGGCTATGTAATTAAAGACACCTAGTGGTGTACGTAGTCAATAAAAAACCTAGTGGGGGATACTAGACAACGGGAGAGCATGTATCACCTTGTATGGGACCCATTTCAGTTAGTCGGAGTAGGTATCAAATAAAGTACTAGACAGAGAAGGGGCACGCTTAATGAATGATTGTAAGAGATCCAAACGTGACGGATGGTGTGGGCGGCGCAAAATAACCGGGTCTTGTGCGTGCATGGGTCGAGCAGAAGGGGATAAGACGACCGTGACACCAGTAGATATGGGAGTGCACATCTTGAGAAATGAAGGGTTGCCACTTTAGGAAGTAATGCCTCCTACTATGGGGCCAGTACATGGTATCTACGGAGTAGGGAGCCGATTGATTAGGGTAGTAGTTAGGGTATATTTTGGAAATATGCCCTGGGTCTAACACCTTATAGTAGAACGGATCATCTCATTTCTGGTTATACTAGTAATAGTGCAGAGTAATCATTAGAGAAGTGTATACACCTTACCTTGTCTACCTTGCACACCTTCCATTTATATAGTGATCTCTCTTATCCACTTTATATGCCTATCATGTTACTTTTATTTGTTTACCAGCTAAAAGTAACTAGACTCGCCAGACTTTTTGTTTGACCCTTTTGGTTTCTCGTTCTTTCTTCCGTTCCCCCTCCCTAGGTTCTAAGGGAGGAAACACTCAGGCTTAGTCTGGACTCAGATATCATCTTGTTAGGAGCTACTTCTGAAGTATGGCTCAAGTTCTTGTCTCTACTATGGCTTAACTCTTCCAATTGGGGAATTATGTTTTTATATTCTGATGTACTCTAATGATGCAAGACAGAAGTTATTTTATTGTAACGGTTTTTGTGGCTTATGATATTGTGGACCATGATATTATGTTTTATGTTGAAATAAAAGTTTAAATTTCCGCTGCTATCTTATTTATATCTGTATTGTAATTATTCTGTGTCTGCTTACCTATAACGCTTCACGAAACTTAATGCATTCCCTTAGTGGGTGACATTAACAGACGTGGGGTGTCACACACAAGGTGATAAATTAGATCACATAATTCAGATTTTGGAGTTAAATAGATCTAACACTATTAGAATGACATAATAGCATGGTTAGATCTAAATATGGGTTCAAATGTCCAACTTGCAACATATCTAAGTTTATCGCAGTATGATACGTGAAAGGTGATTTACATAAAGAGTTAGATCTAACCAATGTTGCAACTATCCAAATTTACATATTTACATTCACCATAACATAGGTACAATTTAAGATCCACATAGGTAACATAATAAAATAACCACAATTGCATTGGATCTAAAGTGTAGATCGATCATGACAAAGTATAAGATTTTACAATAGCATAGATTCATAGTTTACAACATATCCAATTCACAGTCTTTCATAATTCACTTTTATTTATCTAAACCTAAAAGCAACTAGAAAATCACAACGTTAGGTTTAGAGAATAGAGAAAGAGTGGATCTTGAATTTCTGGATTTGATTTGCAAAGTTGAATGTTTTATGTTGATGAAGAAAATGAATCTGTCTCAGTTCGCATACCGGCAGCATATGGATCCCACAGTTTCCAATGAAGAAATAGGAGAATTAACCACATATTTATAGCTGCAGAACCCTCTGAAACCGACTGCTGCCTCAGCCCTAGGGTTGTCGACACCCTGTGCGTGGGTCAACCCATAAGTCAACACCCCTCTAGGGGGTTGACACAGGTGTCGACACCCCTCTAGGGGGATCGACCCCCTAGAGCGGGAAATTTGCTACCTTGACGAATTTTTGATTTTTGAACTATTCTGGATAGGGTCTGACTCATATCTGACTCATATGTGTATATTTGTTCTTTTTGTGCATATATAAACTTAAAACCCTCATAACTTCTTCATACGGTGTCCGCTTTACGCAAACCAAACGTCTATCTTGAACAGAATTTGGAGACAGACGTGATGGCACGATCCGTTTTCCTTAGTTCTGAATATTAAACTAATTATTATTTAATTTACCCACTTTTATTGTTGTTAAAAAAATTCGAGGTGTTACATTCTCCCCTACTCAAAAGATTTCGTCCCCAAAATCTCTAAGTCGAGAAGAATGCATATCCTACCATCCATCACCCATGTACTCATCCAACAACCACTGACATCCATTGTCCTTAGAGATTTCTAATGCTTATATAAATATATGCAATGGTGTGTGAATATGTCCCATCACTAATGCGAAAAATCAGGTGGTCTACTGATTCAGTTGTCCTCATTAATGCAATGTATGTTAGTGCCATGAATCTAATATGTATGCAAATTTTCCTATTATAGCATGTAAGCTCTATATGTGTGCACACTCATTCATCCAAATGCAACATTCATATGCTAATACATTCATTTCCATCCATAAAAGAAAAGAAAATGCACGCACATCCATATGCAGTATGAAAGTGATTGAGCCGATCTTAGTGCCTAATGTGTGTGTATATGCATCCACAGGCAACCACTAGAAAACACTTGCATCCACTTGTATTCATCAAACATAACATGTCTCAAACACATGTTTACATCCATAGGATTTTTATCTAAAGGTCTAAAAACACTACGGATAAGATATACTCAAATGATAGAAACAAGCACCGATAAAATTTGGAAAAAGGAGTTAAGAACATACGCTCGAAAAAGAAACGGTACGAAGTGCGAATCTTGTCTTCGGTTTCCCAAGTCGCATCCTCTGGGTTATCTCCACAATGAACCTTTAGCAACTTGATCTCTTTATTGTATAGCTTCTTAACTTCCGATCCCAGAATACCAGTAGGGACTCGCTTGACTGTCGCCTCCCGTTCCACTTCAACTTCTTCCAACACACTCGGCTCAACGATTACCGCGGTCTCATGCAGGCACTTCCGCAGATGAGAAATGTGGAAAACATCATGAACGCCAAATAGATTTCTTGGGAGCTTTATTTTGTAGGCCATTTGGCCAATCCTCTCGGTAATGAGAAATGGTCCCACAAACCTATTTGCCAACTTCCCTATCGATCCGAAGTGAACCACATTCCTCAAAGGTGAGACTTTGATAAAAACAAAGTCTCCCACTTCAAATTTGATGTCAGTCCTTCTCTTGTCTGCATAGGATTTTTTCCTGTCTTGAGCTGTCTTTATCCGCCGTCGAGTAAGGTCAATCTTGTCGGACGTTTCTCTAATCATATCTGGTCCAAGTAATAATCTTTCTGTAGATTCCCACCAATAAGTTGGTTATCTATAGGGTTGTCCGTACAATGCTACGAAAGGTGTCATGCTGATGCTAGCTTGATAACTATTATTAATGGAAATGTCCACTAAAGGACGATGCTCTTCCCAAGTCCCTCCAAAGTCTAGGATACATAGCCCTGAAATATCATCAAGAAGCCTGTTCACCCTCTCTGTTTGTCCATCGGTCTGAGGATGCTAAGCAGTTCTTAAACATAACTGTGTACATAATGCTTCTTGCAAGCTCCTCCCAAAGTCGCTGGTAAAGATGGGGTCACGATCGCTCATGATGCTGGAAGGTACTCCATGAAGACCAACTATCTCACGAACATAAATTAACGCTAACCACGATGCCGTCTTCTTACTTTTAACTAGGATAAAGTGAGCGCTCTTAGTGAGTCTATCCACCATAACGCAGATACTAGTGTTGCCTTTCTTTGATCTAGGCAAACCATCTATGAAATCCATAGAGACGCTCTCCCATTTCCACTACGGAACCTCCAACGGATGAAGTTGTCCACTGGGTTTCTTTTGCTCATCTTTGACTTGATGGCAAGCTAAACATTGAGAAATGAATTCGGGCACATCTTTCTTCATCCCAGCCCAAAAGACAACCCTCTTCATGTCTCTGTACATCTTATCACTGCCTGGACGGATGGTCATCTTAGAATGGTGGGCTTCTTCTAGGACTGAGTCAAGCTTCCAGTTTGAGGAACAAAAATCCTTCCATCTCATCGCAACCACCACTTTTCATCTATGGAATATCTACTGAGGTGACTAGAAGTCTCCCCTCTTCTGAGCTTATCCATGATGTCTAGAATCTGTGGATCACCTTGTTGCGAAGCTCCTATCCGGTCCATATGAGTTAGTCGTATCTCCAAGGATGCAAACAAATCAGGCAAAATCTCGATGGAGGGTCTAAAATCAAAAGCTGATATGAACTCCGAGTTCTTTCTTTCCATAAACAGAGGACTCCGGGCTACCCTCTGTCTACTTACTGTGTCTGCCACCACATTAACCTTGCCAGGGGTATAAGAAATCTCAAAATCATAAGAAGCTAGAAACTCCATCCACCGTTGTTGCCTTAAATTGAGATCCTTCTACGAGAACAGATACTTGAGAGATTTATGATCAGTGTATAACTCGAACTTCTCTCCAAGTAAATAATGACGCCATGTCTTAACGCAAACACTATTCTAGCTCGCTCCAGATCATGGGTGGGGTAGTTCTTTTTATGAACTCTCAGCTATTTGCCCTCATAACACACTACTTTCCCTTCTTGCATTAGAACCGCACCAAGCCCTGTACCATACGTATCAGTGTAAACAGTAAACACCTTAACCCTTCAGGCAAGGTCAAGACTAGGGCTTTGTCAAAGCCCTCTTCAGTCATTGGAAAGCAACGTCACAGTCTATATCCCATGAAAATGCCAAGTTCTTCTTTGTCATCCTGATGAATGGGGCTGATACCTTTGCGAAGTCCTTAATGAACTTCCTATAGTATCCTTCTAACCCAAGAAAGCTTCTCGCCTCGGTTGCATTTTTAGGAATCTGCCATTCTTGCATTGCAACCACCTTCGTGGGATCTACAGCTATCCCTTCTTTGGAAACCACATGCCCTGAGAATCTCACCTCTTTCCTCCAGAAATGACATTTGGAGAATTCTGCTTTAAGCTGATGGTCACAGAGAGTTTTCAAAACTTCTCTCAAATGTTAGGTATGCTCTTCTTCGCTTTTGGAGAAGATCAAAATATCATCGACAAAGACTACAACAAATTTATTTAGGAACTCCCGAAACATCCTACTCATCAGATCGACAAATTAGGCGAGTGCATTCGTCAGCCCAAAAGGCATAACTAGCCATTGAAAGAAATCGTCCGGAGTCCTAAAGGCGGTCTTATCTATGTTGTCCTCAGCCACCCTCAACTGATGGAACCCTATGGCCAAGTCTAACTGGGAAAATACCGAGGCACCAACAAGCTGATCAAATAAATCATCAATCCTCGGAAGCGGGTGCTTATTCTTCTTAGTGAGTTTATCCAGCTCTCTATAATCAATAGACAAACGAAGCGAACTATCCGCCTTAGTTGCGAATACTACTGGAGCACCCCGTTCAGATATGCTTCGTTTGATAAACCCCTTCTCGAGTAGCTCCCCTACTTGCTTATTCAACTCCCTTATTTCCCTCTGAGCCATGTGGCTCATTGGCAACGCAAATAGCTTTGCATTGTCCATCAAATATATACGAAAGTCGATATCATGCCTCGGAGTTAAACCCCGAACCTCATTAAAAACATCGGGAAAATCCCGGACTACTGGAACAGAATGCAGATCATCGATAGATGCATCAAGAGACTCTATGAAACTAAGCATAACCGACAATTGTGGGTCACACAAAATCTCGAGGGTTCTCACATGACAAGTTAGAAGCCTAACAACCCTCTTTTCTCAATCCAGAATGGCACCATACATGGTAAGCCAATCCATTCCTAGAATCAACCTATAGCCCATACACCCGAGCACATACGCTTTGCATTCAAACTCAATGCCTGACATAGATATTTTCAAACCCTGACAAATCATAGATAAATGAGCCGAACCACGAATGGGGTTTGAAACAACTGCGGGATCCACTACCATACTAGTAATTAAGTGTAGAGATTTAGCTGCAGAACTGGATATAAATGAATGTGAGGCACTAGAATCAAAAAGTGTTCGAATAGGATGGGTTGAAATTGAAATTAAATCTTCCACAGAAATTTTTCTACCTCTATCAGGAGCACTAACCACGAGATCATGCACCTGCTCTCCCGAAGTCCATGTCCTTTGACCCTGTCCCTATGATTCCTGTTTCTTCGGGCACTCTTTAGAAAAGTGTCCAGTCTCTCCACAGTGTTAGCAAGAGTTCTTCCTTCGTTTACAATCTTTAACCATATGACCTTCTTTCCCACAATGGTGGCATTTTCTCTTATCCTTGCCTTTACCATTTTTCCCTCCTTTCTTCTGCTGTTGTTGTTGCCCCTTCTTGGGCCACACCTTCCTATTTTGTGATGTCTCCTCGGCCTTCTTTTCTCCCTTGTTTTCCTCATGCATTAGGGCCATATCGACAAACTTTTCAAAAGTGGCCCCCATTGGAATATCGGACATGGCTAAACCATGAAGAGGCTCATTCAGCCCTTTAGCAAACCGCAAAGCCCTTTTGTGCGGCGTATCCAACAACTCTAAACCGAACCTTGCAAGCTGGTTGAATTTATTCACATACTCTTTTATCGTCAAGTTTCCTTGTTTGAGTGCTAATTAAGAATCTCTCCATCTGCATGCTGCTTTTGGCTAGGTAAAGAAATTTCATTTAGATCCTCTGTCTTAAATCTCCCCAAGTTTCCACCGAACGTCCAACTTGAGTGACTTCCCACCAAAATGAGGCTTCGTCCTTCAGTAGTCAAGAGGCTAACTGGACCTTCCTTCTATCCTCTACTCAAAGATTACGAATAAGTCCTCGGTCTCCTTGATCCAATTTCGGGCTTCTACAAATGTCTCGTTCCCATGGAATGGATTCCCTCCCATAGCATGGAAGTCTTGGCAGATCTTGGTGGAGTTATCTGCTCTTGGAGGGGGAGGAGGAGGAACGACTGGTGCAGTTGGGGGGGTGACATTTCCTTGGCCTTCGGTAGGCACCGTGGCCTCCGAATATCTATGGAATCATCCAGGTATTGTGATGCCCTCTTGGATATTAGGAATGTTTTGTTCCCAAACATGCTCAAAAAGGAAAAAGGAAGAAATTTAGATAAAGGACCGAAGGATACTACATATGGCTTTTGGGGAATGTTTTTCAAAACAGACTTTTCATTATGAAAATGCTTTCTTTTAAAACCCTTTTAAAAATAATTTTCAAAAACTTTTATCTAATCTGGTAACCTTCAGCTCTGATACCAATTGTGACACCCCGCATCCGTTAATGTCACTCACTAAGGGAATGCATTAAGTTTCGTAAAGCATTACAGTCAAAAAGACACAGAATAATTACAAGAAAGATATAAATAAATAGCAGCGGAAAATTAAATTTTTGTTTCAAACATAAATCGTAATACCGTGGTCCAAAATACCATAAGACACAAAAATCATTACAATAATATTACTTTTGTCTTGCATCGTCAGAGTACATAAGAATATAAAAAACATAATTCCCCAATTGAAAGAGTTAAGCCATAGTAGAGACAAGAACTTGAGCCATAATTCAGAAGTAGCTCCTAACAAGATGATATCTGAGTCCTGACTAAGCCTAAGTGTTTCCTCCCTGAGAACCTGGGGGCGAAACGGAAGAAAGAAGGAGAAACAAAAGGGTCAGACATAAAATCTGGTGAGTCTAGTTACTTTTAGCCAGTAAATAAATAAAAGTAACATGATAGGCATATAAAGTGGATAAGTGAGATCACTACATAAATGGGAGGTGTGACAAGGTAGACAGGGCAAGGTGTATACACTTCTCTAATGATTAATCTGCACTATTACTAGTATAACCAGAATGAGACGATCCCTTCCACTATAAGGTGGTAGACTTAGGGCATATGTCCAAATATACCCTAACCACTGCCCTAATCGATCGGCTCCCTACTCCGTATATACTCTGTGCGGCCCCATGGTAAGATGTATCACGTCCTACAGTAGCAACCCCTCACTGATTTGCACAGTCCCATATCTACTGGTGTCATGGTCATCTTATCCCCCTCCACCCGGCTCATGCACGCACATGGCTTGGTCGGTTTGCGCCGCCCACACCGTCTTCTACGTTTGGATCTCTTACAATCAACAGAGTATTTTATTTGATACTAACTCCGGGTTACTGACTGAAATGAGTCCCACACAATATGATACAAACTCTCCCCTTTGTCTTGTATCCCCCACTAGGTTTTTCATTGATTATGTATACCACTAGGTGTCTTTAATTACATAGCCCTATACAAGTTATGCTAACCCTAGAAGGTGTCTTTAATTACATAACTTTTATACTTTCATCTTGTTATGTATAACACTAGGTGTCTTTAATTACATAACCTTACCGGGTTTAGTTTGTGGGCCTATATGTAAATATTACCCACCCCTTCCAGATTCGCTTAACCCATACACCATCCAATCAATTTACTTAACCACAACTTTATTTTATAATCATACAATCCCTATTGATTAGACTTGGTTAAGTAGTCCAATTCATTACCATGCCCATTTATGGTCTGTAATGGGCTAGACCTCCCACATTAGGCCTACAACATGTGGATGTTGGGTATGCCGGTCGGGTCCAGCAGACTTATTCCACAGTTGGGCCTAACCTCGTGCCTTAGCCTGATTCGTATTTGCGTAATTAGACCTCCTACATTAGGTTCAACATTAGTGGCTGCTGGATATGCCGGTCGGTCCGGGCAGACTTTCACCACTAATACAACCTAACCTCGTGTCATAAGTACAATTACAATTCCTAATTGTAATTACTAAACATTCCATTTTTAATTAATTAATTAATTAATTAATTTATCCTTTCCCGTTATAGTTGTTAGTGCCCATTTTACCCAGTAATTTGAATTATATGTCCAAAAATGTTCATATTCAAATTATGCCAATATTAACCCTTTTTCCCCCGTTTCCTAACTAGTGCACTCATAAATTGGTGGCATGCCTGGTCTAGTCAATAGCCTAGTTATGAACGATAATAGGAACATAACCAAAGTGATCATCTTAGCATACACGTAAACTAGCATGATGATAAGGTGAACATAAATACTGGCATGGACATGTAATTAACATCATAATATGGTGGACATCAAACTGATGAACTTATGACAGCCAATATAACTGCGATGTCACAGTAAACATAGTAAGTTTTAAATTAGCAGTTCAGATGTCTAATTTGTTTAGATCTAACATGATAACGCAAGGTGATAAACTAAATCACATAATTCAGATTTAGGAGTTAAAATAGATGTAACACTATTAGAATGACATAATAGCATGTTTAGATCTAAATATGGGTTCACATGTCCAACTTATAACATATCTAAGTTGATCACAGTATGATAGGTGAAAGGTGATTTACATAAAGAGTTAGATCTAACCAATGTTGCAACTGTCCAAATTTTACAGATTTACATTCACCGTGACATAGTTACAAGTCAAGATCCACATAGGAAACATAATAGAATAACCACAGTTGCATTGGATCTAAAGATGTAGATCCATTATGACATAGTATATGATTTTACAATAGTATAGATTCATAGTTTACAACATATCCATTTCACTATCTTTCATAATTCACTTTTATTTATCTAAACCTAAAAAAAACTAGAAACCCACAGCGTTAGATTTAGAGAATAGAGAAAGAATGGATCTTGAATTTTTGGATTTGATTTGCCAAGATGAATGTTGTATGTTGTTGAAGAAAACGAATCTGTCTTAGCTCGCATAATGGCAGCATATGGCTTCCATAGTTTCCAATGAAGAAATAGGAGAATTGAGTACATATTTATAGATGCAGAACCCTTTGAAACTGACTGCCACCTCAGCCCTAGTGGTATCGACAACCCTATGTGTGGGTCGACCCATAGGTCGACACCCCTTAAGGGGGGTCGACCCGGTGTTGGCACCCCTCTAAGGGGGTCGACCCCCTAGAGCGGGAAATTTGCCGCCTTGACGAAATTTTGATTTTCGAACTGGTCTGACTCATACGTGACTCATATGTGTATATATGCTCTTTCTGCACATAAACAAACTTAAAACCCTCATAACAACTTCATATGGTGCCCGTTTTATGCAAAACAAATGTCTATCATGACCAGAATTTGGAGACGAACATGATGGCACTGTCCATTTTCCTTAATTCTGAATATTAAACTAATTATTATTTAATTTATCTTCTTTTAGTGTCGTTAAAAAAAGTTCGGGGTGTTGCAGAAATGTGGAGGACAGTGTGGGCGGCGCAAACCGACTGGGGACATATGCGTGCATGGGCCGGGCAGAAGGGGATAAGACGACCGTGACACCAGTAGATACGGTTGTGCACATCACAAAGGGTTGCCACTTTAGGAAGTGATATATCCTACTGTGGGGCCGACACAGGGTATCTACGAAGTATGGAGCCGATGGATTAGGGTAGTAGTTAGGGTATGTCTAGACTCTGGTAAAAAGTTTAGGAGCATGTTAGGTTGGACTGCCTGTGGATTGTATGGGGTTAACACCCCTTAAGTACGCCTAAGTTTACCACTTATAGTTGTTGGGATCATCTTATTCTGGTTATACTAGTATCAGTGCAGAGTAATCATTAGGGAAGCATACACACTTTATCATGTTTACTTTTTCATACCTTCCTCTTATGGTGTTATCTTCCTTATCCACTTTATATGCCTGTCATGATACTTTTACTTATTTACTTGATAAAAGTAACTAGACTCACCAGACTTTATGTCTGACCCTTTTTGTTTCCATTTATCTTTTCTGCTCCCCCCAAGGTTCGCAGGGTGGGAATAATCAGGCTTAATCAGTACTCGTTTATCATATTGCTAGGAGCTGTTTTTGATGTATTGCTCAAGTTTCTGTCTTTACTACTATGGCTTTGTCTCTTTTGGGGAATTATGCTTTTTCTTATATTATCGTAATGGTTTTTATGTAGTTCCAAACTTGTGATATTTCGGACCATGATGTTATGAATTATGTTTTAAATAAAATTTTAAATTCCGCTGCTATCTTTTGTATCTGTTTTGTAATGTTCTGTATCTATTTACCTATAACGCTTCACGAAACTTAATGCATTCTCTTAATAAGTGACATCTACGGACGTGAGGTGTCACAACGACCCCGCAAAGCGGTCTGAAGGCCGTCAAAAGCATAAATCCACAAAAATGAACCAAAATTCCTCAAAATGATCCCAATACCATTAAAGTATTGAAAATGAACTAAAGTTCCTCAAAATAATGCGAAGGTCATTAAAATATCCAAAATGAGCTGAAGTTCCTCAAAATGATCCGAAGACGATTAATATACTCAAAATGAACGCAAGTTCCTCAATATGATCTGAAGATCATTGAAATACTCAGAATGAACCGAAGTTCCTCGAAATGATCCGAAGATCATCAATGATCAAAATTGATCAAGTATATTGTAAAGTACGCCAAGCTAGTAAATATAAGAGTTGAGCTACATGTCACATAACCACTTGCTCTACTCGAATATTTATGACAAGTTGTATATTCCACTAGAAATACAAAACGGTCATTGACACGGTTTTCAATCGATTGAGTCCAAGAATTAATCGTCAAAACAAATGCAAGGGTTCATAGTCCTTGCTTTTACTAGGGCGTTTAATTAGATTTCTCATACGAATGAGAAAAAGGTTTACAAATTATATACTAGTAGATTAGAAAACTATTTGCGAAACAGTTTCATTAAATAACTTCATATAATGAAGTCGGATTGAAAACCATTTTGGTAAAAGAATTTGGTATCTACTGATAATATAAAACCTTTTTATATATAGTTTCGAAGCAGCAATTCTCGTATAATAGTGATTGAAATAACGATCAAACTAAGAATTCACGTTTTTATAACATAAGTTAAATCTCATAAATATCAATCATATATTCATTCATAATGAATAAATCAAAACTCCATAAATTTTGAGCTGCAGAAATATGTGAAGAATTGAAAAGTCACAAACAAAGGCGAAATGGGCCGAAACTCAGCCGAGAATGAGCCTGAATGGACCTAAACTGTTGACCGTATTCTCCAACCGTCAACAACAGAAAAACAGGATTCAGACATCTAAATGTTGTTTTTAGAGACTTATGTCTCTATCTGAAATTCAGACTTCTAAATTTTCCAATTCTGACTTCTGAATTGAAATTCAGACGTCTGAATGGAAAAATTCAAACTTTTGAATTTAGTTTCTTCTGTTTCTTTTAATTATTCATAGTGGGTTAGACGTCTGACCTAAAATTTTCAAACGTCTAAATCTGAGCCTAAGAATAATTTTGCCCGTACAACATTCTCAAAGTGATATTGACAAACACCCGAAGCTTAAAATGTTATACAGGCAAAATGGAGCATCCAAGGCCTTTCGAAACAACTTATAACAATCAAATTCACATGCTCACCAAGAATCACAATGGGAATCACTGAAAATGAAATCAAAACTCATAAATTGAAAATTTTAAAGCATAAACCAATCAAAGTGACCAAATACACAATTTATAAGCAAAATATATGTGCCAAGGGACACTAGACAAGCATGAAGAGTTGAGGCATAGATTTTAGTTCATAGGGGCTCACCTTTGGCTTGCTTCATTGAAGAACAAGAACAAACTCAAGCAAAGAAGCTTTCTCTCCTCAATAGCTCCTCTCCAATCATCGTATAAGCATACATGCAAGCACATAAGTGTTAGACCATCACCAAAAATCTGAAATTGAGGAGAGCTCTAGGTCGGGGAAAGCAAAAGAGAGTTTGCCCACATTTTATAATGGGATTTGCACTTGAATTGATCTTTGGATTGAAAACCCTATCTTAGGGAATTTAATTTCCCATTCTTATCCCTATTTTTGTTTTAATTTTTGAAGAAGAAGAGAGAATGGGGAGAGTGGGCTAACATGAGGAGGGCTTGGCCTGTTTTAAGGATCCAAGTGAGCTAGTCTTGCCCGGTTCAAAGCACATGTCTGAAACCCAAATTTCCATAACTTCAAACATATCGATGTTTATAGTCAAAGAAGTTGTAAACGATGATCCAGACTCAATGGATGTGGTTTCAAATCCAAATTCATCTATATGGAAAATGTCAGTTTTTGGACCTGCATACAATTAACGATACTATATTTAAATATATTATCATGAAATATGTGGTTCGTTACAGACCTTCACCCTTAAAGAAATTGTGTCCCCTCAAAGATATGCGGACCTCAGAATGGATATGTCAATCCATCCCAAGAATCACGACGAAACTAAAAAAAACAAGACATGCAAATAAGCATGGAAAGAACAGACACATAAAGTAGATCTCATCATCCATAAAAACGCGATTTTCTTAAAATCAATTGAAGTTAGCCTGAAAAGTAACTCATAAGAGATTATCAACTTTTGCAAAGTTTATCTATCGAAGTACTAAAGTCAAATTTAGTATAGGAGAGATGAATTTTTGGAATCATACAAGATCCCCACATCATTAAAGTTAGAAGATCAAAGATTGAAATCTAGGAAAAAGTGGCTAAGATCGATAAGCAAAAGATAACTTACTACTTTTCAAAAGAAGATCCGAGACAATTTTCAATGAAAAATCGAGTAACCCAAGCTCTAGAAATCACTCAAAGATATCTAGAAAATTATAAAATGGAAAGACAATCAAACCATAACAAGTGCGAGCATACAAATCCATAAATCAAAATGTTATCAAAAATGGTTCTCATAACACAAAAATAGAAGCACAATAAGTCCACAAAAACATAAATAGGGGAATAACTCCATAAATGAGGACGTAAGTAATTCGTGTCATCGATAAATAAAGATAACTCATGAATTACTGAAATCACCATATAAACACAAATACTTCGGTGACTTTGAAGCAATGTAAGTATATGTAATTGTAGTCATCACGAAAATGGTGAAATCACGAATAATACAAAAACACACAAACAACATGAAGTGGATCCGCATAGACTAGAATGGCCCCGACAAGGTTGCTGACACCTTCCAAAAGTGGTTTCGCCATTATGACAAGGTCATGTACACCTACCTGAGCAGTTTTGTCAATTCTCTACAAAATGAATCACACAATTAGAAAACTCAAATACTCCCTTAATGATCAAAACTACAAAGTGATCATAAACGATCAACAAAGAAATCACAATTTACCTTAAGCTAGTAAATATGTGAGTTTTGCCAAATATCCCATAACCACTGACTTAATTCAAATATTCACGAACAAAATGTAAATTACACTATAAAATGCAAAAATGATCATAGCATAAATGCAAAAAAGGCATAAACCAAAGATCACTTAAGAAAACATATAAATGGCCATCACAATCGAGCATAAGAAGAATGGAAACCATTTCAAACAATTCCTACTTAGAAATATGAAAATAAATCTCTATGAAGCTGTAGTCATCACCAAAATTATTTTCTTTAAATGTATCGAGATTGACATCCAACAATGAAATTGAATTTCAATTGACCAAGTCCAAAAATTAATCGGTGAAGTAAACACAAGTGTGTCGACCCACTCGTTTTCACCAAGACATCAAATTAAATTCCTTATTCAATCGAAAAGGCAAAATCACTTACTTTAAAAAAAGCAACACTCAAAAACAAAAGAGAATACTGAGTCATTACCTAAAGAAAGCTAAAGTCATCTAGATAGCAAAATAAATGGGTAATGAAAACTCAAGGTAGGATGTAAGAATTTTCACAAAGCGTAAGTTTGGAAAATTTACATGCTTGGTTATAAAACAAGCTCCCTCTAATTCCTAAGGACATGGTGTCCTTAGGTTCCTTTGACGCAAAGAACATGGATGATTATAATTCAAAAGAACTCAAATGAGAAGATCATGGTAACCATCATTATAAAGGATAAAGAGGATGGTACCCTTATAGGCATTATTATCCTTATCAAAATAAGATTTCCCAAATTCATAGTCAAAAAATACAAACTATGAAAGGGGTAAAGGATATATACGATGTCATATATATCCCATTATAAAATTATTGTTTTATTAAAATCCCAAGCGTTCCAAATTAACAATCAATACTAATGATTTGCCTCGCCATTAATTTATATAAAGTTTTTAATGTTATGGTTTAATGTTGATGCACATCATCAATATTTCATATAAGGGTTGTGTCAGAATCATCTCATTGAAGTGTTCAGAAAATCCTACCGATGTAGTGGTGTCCCACTTCTCAATTAGAAATTCCAACATACTCAATGGGCAACTCAATATGATAGAATAAATTACGTCCAAACAGGGGAGCAAATTTGTAAATAAATAATCAAGGGTGCAACAATTTATTTATGAAATAAATTTGTAATCATAAATAAATAAATGAAAACATTTCATAGTGCATAGCGAAAATAATTTATTCGTTTTTACCTCGCAAAGCTAATCTCAAGTGGATTAGTGATTTATTTGGCAAAAATTATTTTATTAAATCGTTTTATAAAATAATTTAGAAATCTTCAAAATTAAGTCCCAAAAGTTATTTCAACCCAAAATAGAAAACAATTTATAAATTTCTAATCAAGAAAAGGGATGAGACTCTAGGTTTATCAAGGCCAAGATTCACAAAGATGAACTCAAATAAATTTGATGGTCAAATAAGGATCATCACATAAGATAGGATATGACGGGTCCTAAGACTCAAGCTAAATCCTAAAACAAGATTTCCTAAGAGAGACTTAGGACAATGGTCCTCATCATAATATTTTATATTGTTCCGAACTTAGCTCTGATACCGAGTGTAATGCCCCTTCTCTATACTCGCGTTAGCCAAGGCCACTGCAAGCACTGGTGTCAACTAACCCGAAGAATAAGGCTGTTGAGGAGCGACCATCAGTATAATAGCTTTGAACGAGTGTTAAATGTATCGAACAAAATCTCAAGAGGAAATCCGACATATCTAATTCAAGTTCAAAATTGCTACACAAAGGTTGTATATAATTCGTAATCAATATAAAATACATATCAACAAAATCAGAGTCAAACACAAATATTCACATCCCTAAAGAGGAAATAGATATGAATATAACATATAAGAGTTAATACAAAGATAGTGGTCATAGTCGATACACTATACTTCAAAAGAATAGGTAAATGGCTACTTAAAATAATATGTATACAAAGAAGTATCATACACATATAACCCAAAAAGTGCAACACTAAGGTAGTTATCCCAAAAGTGGGGATAATCCGTGCTAGAGTCAAGAAGGATCACCTGAAATACCTCAGTCTGAACCAAGTATTATTTAAACAAGATAAACAATAAACGGATCAGTCTAACAGTACTTATCTCATAAGATAGGATATAATAAGAGGAAAAAAATGTAGACATGCATACGATAATAACAATGTCACACATAAGTGTGAAGCCCGAAAATGTCTATCGTATATCTCAAAATCTATATGAGTGCTAAAAAAGAATATCTCATTCAAAATTATATAGCTACTCATATGAAATGATAACTCATATCAAATCAAATCAAAAATTGATAACACAATATCAATAAACTCAAATTCCAAAAAATCAATAATCAAAAATCCAGAAATCACAAAGGGAGGGATAAGGCCTATCTCAAAATGGGAGTCCGAAGACTCAACCAACACGTATATCCCAAATGAGACGCAATCTCTAGGTAGCTAGCCTATAATGTTGAGCCAAGCTCCTCGAATGGTCCAAAGACTACGGGTCTGTATGGGCCTAAACTACTGACCGTGGTTTCCAATGGTCAATAGCAGGAATATAGGATTCTGACATCTGAAATAAAAATTCAGACGTTTGAATTCTGTTTCCAAAGACTTATGTCTCTGTCTAAGATTCAGACTTCTCAATTTTCCAATTCAAACTTCTGAATTGAAATTCAGACGTCTAAATGAAAAAATTCAGACGTCTGAATTTAGTTTCTTCTGTTTTTTAATTATTCATACCAGTTTCAGACGTCTGACCTAAAATATTCAAATGTCTGAATCTTGTTCAGAGAATAATTTTGCCTATATAACATTCTCAAAGTGATATCGACAAATGCCCGAAGGCTTATAATGTTATACATGCAAAATGGAGTATCCAAGGCCTGCCAAAACAACTTGTAACACCCAAATTCACATGCTCGCCAAGAATCACAATGGAAATCACCGAAAATGAAATCAAAACTCATAAAATGGAAATGTTAAAGCATAAACCAATCAACATGACCAAATACACAATTCATAACCACAATATATGTGCCAATGGCACACTAGACAAGCATGAATGCTTGAGGCATAGATGTGAGTTCATAGGAACTCACCTTTGGCTTGATTCATTGAAGAACAAGCACAAACTCAAACAAAGAAGCATTGTCTCCTCAGTAGCTCCTCTCCAGTCATCATATAAGCATACATGCAAGCACATACGTGTTAGATCATCAACAAAAATACGAAATTGAGGAGAGCTCTAGGTAGGGGAGAGCAAGGGAGAGTTTGCCCATGTTTTAGAATGGGATTTGCACTTGAATTGAGCTTTAGATTGAAAACCCTAGCTTAGAGAATTAAATTTCCCACTCTTATCCCCATTTTTGCTTCCATTTTAGAAGAAGAAGAGAGGATGGGGAGAGTGGGCATATAGGGGGAAGGCTTGGCCGGTTTTAAGGATCTAAGTGGGCTAGTCTAGCCAGGTTCAAAGCACATGTCTGAAACCCAAATTTCCATAACTTCAAACATATCGATGTTCATAGTCAAAGAAGTTGTAAACGATGATCCAGACTCAATGGAAGTGGTTTCAAGTCCAAATTCATCCGTATGCAAAATGTGAGTTTTTGGACCTACATACGATTAATAATGCTATTTTTAAATAAAATATTCAAATATATTATCATGAAATATGCGGGTTTTTACAATGTAGGTCCAATCCGCACCGAACCACTATAAATCGTGTGTTTTATACTATTTCACATTATTATATTATGTTCTATTATGCTTTTTTATGTATTGTGCAATGCTTTACAAACTAGCCCTCTCATCGGGAGCTTATCTACCTTATGCTTTCCCCTTAACAAAAGCCTTTACGCATAAACCATATGCTTAACCTTAAATAGTTACGAAACCCTTCCGCAAACCGTTTAGCTTCCTAACTTGTAACGAGCTTACGAAATCCTTATTCCAGGGTAACTGTTGATCCTTAAGTATTGTAAGATTGATACTCACCCATGGAGGGAAGAGTTGGGCTTGAGACCTTGATATCGCGGAAACGGTGAACTAACACAAGCTTGTGGGAACTGAATAATCCCATTTTCCCCTTAGTTCCATTTCCTTAGACCTATCTCCGGTGTTGACAAAAAATATCATTAACAGATGGTTCGACCTGAACCTGAGACTTAGGCCAAGCACAAGAACCTGATATGCAAGCCAGCTACAGCCCGTGGTCGTCGGGTCGACCGAGTCAGGCCAAGCCTAGTTCCATGCAAAATATATTCCTAGAGATTTTCTACAACTCCTACTTGACAGCTTAGAGCCATCCTCAGATACAGGATCAGCTGCCATTTGTCACCACGTGCTCAAGTCATGCCAAGAAGAATGCTTCTTCACGCTCTCCTAAAATCTTGGATCGGACAACACATGCTTCAGCCATTTTAAACACTGTAGCATCTATAAATAGAGCTTCTGGACCTAAAAGAAGGGATCTTTTTGGGCCAATCTTTGATTATGTTATTGTTGTGACAATTTCATCTGTAATTTATCATTTCATTTATAAGAGATTATAAAGTGATGTAGCTTCATTGACACTGAACCACTATAAACTTGTGTGTGACTGCTTTATCTTCATTTTCCGTTTATTTATCTTCATTTATTCTCCATAATATCATTTCTTGGGTGTTGTACAATTTCTTGGTGTCAACACATTGGTGCTTTCACTGAGAATTTTGATATTCTCAGTATTAGAAGGATTTTACTCTACTTTCGGATCACCAAGTCCGAGAGAGATCCTACATCTTTTCCAACATCGTTGAACAATGGTTGCTAAATCCTCAACACGTGCTATTGGAAAGCAGCCTCAGCCTTCAGTGCCAGCAGAAGCGACCAATTAGGTTGACCATTTTAGGGACTACCCTGGACCAGCCTACACTACCACTCCCAGTGCAATCCTCCATAGTGGACCAAGCTTCCCCCTTATATTTTGCTACCCGTGATGAGTTTATGACCGTGATGAATCAACTCGGGGACATAACAACGGCGTTAAACGCTCAAGCCCAAAAGAGTGTTACTATAAGACAAGACATGAGCAGTATGTTAGGCAATGGGAATAATTCAGGAAGCAACAATCTTCCCTTCACTTGTTGGACGAAAACTCGAAAGGCTCATCATTATCCGAAGGAGTTAGAGATCGACTTCAACCACGATGCCCGCTGGAAAGACCCAAAAACATATAGCAATTACAACTAGAAGGGTGCTCAAACCTGCTAGGAGTAGCTGATCAAACTCAAGTCAATATGGCTGATTTAGAGGGCATCGATCCAATGACTAACAAGATAAAAGTATCTCATCTTCTACTCACCGAAATACAGCTCAAATAGCCCAAGGTCCCATTTTTCCTCTCAGGCCTCCTATGAATAGCCGGTACGTCTGGGGTAGAGGAAGTTCCGCCTGGACGGCGGCTCAAGCGACGTTGCCTGGTGAGGGAGCAGGGAGAGTTCGACCGGTCGAGGAAGCCAATCGATGTGCACTTATCCCTCCAGAATTGACCACCATGTTACAACAAATCATGAATGATGTTACAGGGTATAAGAGTGAAGATTGGGGGATTGACAAAAGCTATACGCCATTCACATATGACATTCTACAAGCGGAGATTCCCAGAAGATTTAATATGCCCCAAACGAGCCACTATGAGGGAACCACTGAACCACAACAACATTTGATGAGGTGTTCATGACATATGGAAGTAGTTATACCACCTGACACCATCAAGTGCAAATCCTTCCCAATTTTCCTGAGCTAGGTAGCACTCATGTGGTTCACTCAGCTTCCCCCAAGATCTGTCCCAAACTGTAACACCCCACGTCCATTAATGTCACTCACTGTAACACCCCACCTCCGCCAGGGTCACTCTTGCAAGTACACTGGTTTTGGAGGGGTGTTGGACAAGGTAAACACGTATAAAGATATCACAAGACAGAACATATAAGTAAAACAGAGTAAGTAAAGCAGCGGATAGAACTACTATTTCAAAACCATAGTCAACTTACATCAAAAGTACTTAGTCATTATTTTCCAATTACTACAAGTCTAGAAACATAAACTGAAAACTGGAAATAATATAAAGTAAACTATCCCCAAAGTAGACGTGGTAAAGCCACAGCGAGCTCAAGTCCAAACCGTACATGAGCTATCCAGTAAGCAAGCTAAAGATCCAAGCTAGGTGCTAGTGTTCCCACCTTGAGAACCTGGGGGGGGGGGGGACGGAAGAAAAGAGGCGAAAGAAAACGGGTCAGTCAAAAAGACTGGTAAGTCCTACCTACTATTAGTATAAAAACTAATAAAGTTAACTAGACATGTAAAACAGAGATGAAACATAGGATGATAACTGGCATGGTGAAAAGTTAACAAGATAGATCAAGTGTGGCATCGCATATACAAGGTTAAGTTGCACCAGGTGTACTAGTATTCTAATCCATGTCAAGTATAAACAAGAAATGATCCCTTGGCCCAAAGTTGGCCCAACATCATGAGGTGACCTAAATCAAGGTCCAACCACTCGATCTAGTCGATCGGCTCCCTATAAGCCTAACTCGTCGTGTATCGGTGTCATACGGCCTAATCATGGAATGTAGTTAACTGTGCAAGGTCCACCCTAGGGTGTAAACCACAGACACAAATCAAGCATGCACAGTCTAAACCTACTGGTGCCCATGTTCAACTCCGGACTTAATGTGCACGACCATGGTCCGCCTGAACAACCGGTGCACCATTCAGCCGTCTCTTTTGGTCTCTTACAATCAGTCCAATAATCGTGCCCCACCCTAGCCTAGTCCAGGGTATCTAGATACTCCCAAGTGGGTTACTGCTGAAAAGGACCACGTAACTAGGATTTCAAGCGGGTTAAGTGTGGTTAACCCTATCCTAACCATGTATTGAGTTGGTCAAGTGTATCCAAGCAGTTCATGACTTAACCCTATCAATACATCGTGTTTAATTGGTTAAGTATTCAAGTAGTCCATGACTTAACCCTACCAACCCATCGTGTTTAATTGGTTAAGTATTCAAGTGGTCCATGACTTAACCCTACCATGTGGAATTAATTAACTTAATGCACCCCAACCTCTCACATTAGACTTTGTTGTGGTTCTAGTTAAGCCGGGCGGGTCCGGGTAGCTTTACACCACAACCTAGTCTAACCTCGGGTTTTAAGTGCGATGTGACCAACTACTCACATTGGGTCCTATTGTTTGTAGCCACTAGTTAAGCCGGTCGGTTCCAGGTAGATTTATGCTACAAACTCAACCCAACCTCGAGTTGGCCACTTTCATGTTTTCTACATGTCATGTCCACGTTCATGTTTCAAACATAATCACATGTCATATTTTCAAGTCATGTTTCATGTCATTTAATTTTACCCACAACGTAACCCCATCGCATGTAAGTTCGCATCAACGCACATAGATCAAAAAGGGGAACATAATGATATGACAAGTTGGGCATAAAGTGGCAAAGTCTATCACAAGTTCAACATGGTGATATATGAGGCAAAAGGGGTTCAACATACTAGCATATGGCATTATTAGCCTCAAAACATGCATGACATCCACTTAGCAAATAGGTGATAACATGATCATAGTTGACATAGGGTGAAAACATGTGATTAGCACATAGTTCAAGATCATATGCGAGTTAACATCAAGGTTATAAGATGGTTCTATGTTGCATTTATGCATAACTACCAAGTTCTATGTTGCATTATGCATAACCAACAATTAAAGCTCATAGCTTTCTACCCAAAAATCAAGGTAAATGATACTAGGTTCATGATAGTGCCACCATCATAGATCAAAAGAGTCATACATGGATCTATGCATACAAATATAGCCCAAAAGTCACATTTCAACTAGCTACATGATCATATTTACTTCATAGTTTAAATCTAAGAGTAGAATAGGGCTTACAAAGCTTGGCTAAGAAGACTAGAACAAAATAAACAAGATTGAGACGAAGCCACACTAGAAATCCCCAAATGAATATAAGCTCCAAGTTGTCTTGAGAAACAAGAAGCTCCTTTGATTTGTATGAAGAAAGATCCTTGTTTTGATGAAGAAAGATGGCTCTTTTACTATCTTAGAACACTCAAGCTTTCATGAAGAGGATGGAGGCCATGATCTGAAGATGGAGGCCATGATCAAGGAGCATTTTGGCATAACCTAGTTGTAGGATTGATTTGTGTGGGTTTAGGCTAGGTCTTAGGGTCTTTTTATAGAAGTTTAGGTTAGTTTAGGCCATAGGATTAACCCTAATTCAGATCTGAGCCATCAAATCACGTCACAAGCCAACAAAACAAGACCTAGGAGCCAAAACAGGCACGCCAGGCCAAACTGGCCGACCACCCAAGTCGACAGGGTGTCGACTGGGCAGTCGACACCACTTGGGGTGTGTCGACTCCCAAGTCGACTCCCCAGTCGACTTAGGGCTGGCGGGAATTTTCCCGCCTGTCCTGCTTGGGCTGAATTTGAATTCTGAATTCAAATTTGAACTGTTTTTGAACTTGAAATTTTCTGAAAACTTCTATGGGCCATAACTGGGTCATACGGACTCCGATTTTCGAAAACTCGGACTCTATTTCGCGTATTTTTCCGAGACGAACGAAATGGCACAGCCCATTTCCCTTGATTCGGATTTTAACATTTAATTCTGCATTGATTTATGTTATAACATGTTATTCAAAATACGGGTTGTTACATTCTCCCCACCTTAAAGGATTTCGTCCCCGAAATCTTCAAGTTAGGAAGAACTTATCCTACCATCCATCGTCCATCTACTCAAAACATCATCCACGAAAAGTCATTGTCCTTAAAAGATTCTAAATGTTGTATGATCATATGCGAAAGGTGTGTGTATATGTACTTATCTAATACGAAAATCAGGCGGTTACTGATTCAGTAAACCTCCTTAATGCAAAGTATGTTAGTGAAATGAGTTCATATGTATGCAAATTCCTAACATAATTCATAATCTCTACATGAGTGCACATAAGATTCATCCATATGCAACATCCATGTGATAGCATAACAAGTTTCATCCATGAATAAGTATAAGCACTCATGCATATGCAATATGAAAGTGTGTGAGCCGATCTTAGTGCCTAATGTGTGTCATGCATCCACGAGTATCTACTTGCAACCACTTGCAACCACTTGCAAACATCAAGCATAACATGTTTCAAATACATGTTTCATCCAAAGGGTTTCTACCTAAGGTTCTCATGACAAGATTAACGAGATAACAAGATAAACATGGATAGTAAAAGGAAAATATGCTGACTAGGAAAAGAGATTGAGAATGTACCCTCAAAAAGAAATGGATAAAGCCCACGCATCTTCTCCTCGGTTTCCCAAGTTGCATCTTCATCGGCTTCACTCCACTGAACCTTTACTAACTTGACTTCTCGATTCCTCAGTTTCTTGATCTCTGTTCCCAAAGTACGAATCAGAGCTCACCTCAGAGTTGCCTCTTTCTCTACCTCCATGTCTTCAAGAATGCTAGGCTCAACTACCTCGGCTGACTCATGTAGGCACTTTCGGAGATGCGAGACATGAAAAACATTGTGCACTCCGGCCAGCTTCTTGGGCAATTCCACCTTACAAGCCATCTTCCCAATCCTCTCTATGATTGGGAAGGGTCGTACGAACCTTGGTGCCAGCTTCCCAACTGCTCCAAAACGAACCACATTTCGCAAAGGAGAAACCTTCACAAAGACCATATCTCCAATTTCAAACTCTAAGTCTGTCCTTCGCTTGTATGCATAGGATTTCTGTCTATCTTGGGCCGTTTTCATCCGCCTTCAAATCAACTCAACCTTCTCGGATGTGTCCCTTATAATGTCGGGCCCAAGTATAAGCTTATCCGTCGTCTCCCACCAACATGTTGGTGACTTGCACGGCCTCCCATATAAAGCTTCGAATGGTGCCATCCCTATGCTTGCTTGGTAGCTGTTATTATAAGCAAACTCCACTAGAGGAAGATGATCTTCCCAAGTGCCACCAAAGTCAAGAATGCATAGCCTCAACAGATCTTCTAGTACCCTATTCACCCTTTCGGTCTGGCCATCCGTCTGTGGGTGATAGGCCGTACTTAGATTCAATCGCGTACCCATCGCTTCTTGCAAACTACTCCAAAATTGGCTAGTGAAGATTGGGTCACGATCGCTAACTATGCTAGAAGGAACTCCATGCAGCCGCACTATCTCTCGAAGATAAACAGATGCTAGCCATGATGCGGTCCTCTTGCTCTTCACCGGAATAAAGTGAGCACTCTTCGTAAGTCTATCAACTATGACCCATATGCCAGTATTCCCCTTCCTTGATCTCGACAATCCATCCACAAAATCCATAGAGATACTTTCCCACTTCCATAGCGGGACCTCCAATGGATGCAATAGCCCACCGGGCTTCTTCGACTCGGCCTTCACTTGTTGGCAAACAATGCATCTAGAAACAAGCTCTGCCACATCCTTCTTCATCCCATCCCAAAAGAAAATGCGCTTCATAACCCGGTACATCTTATCCCCTCCGGGATGTATGGTCATCCTCGAGTGATGCACCTCCTCAAGAACTTTATTTACTAAGTCTCCCACTCGTGGGACACATAGTCTTCCATCACGCCTTAGCCATCCCTTGTCATCAATAGTATATCTAGCGAGGTGACTTGACGTCTCACCCCGAATCAACTTGTCCATGATCTCGACTATCTGCGGGTCTTTCCTCTGTGAAGCCCCAACTTGATCAAGAAGTATAGGTCTAAGCTCAAGGGATGCTAACGAACCAGTCATCGACTCAACAGCCGGTGTGAAATCAAAGGTTGCCAAGAACTCTAGGCTCTTCATCTCAACAAACAAGGGACTCAAAGTCAACCTTCTTCTTCTTAGTGCATCCGCCACAACATTACCCTTTCCAGGGGTATAAGCTATCTCGAAGTCATATGATGCCAAGAATTCGATCCACCTTTGCTGCCTTAGATTCAAATCTTTCTGCGAGAAGAGGTACTTGAGTGACTTGTGATCAGTATATAACTCAAACCTTTCGCCTAGAAGATAGTGACGCCAGGATTTGAGTGCAAAGACGATCGCCGCCAACTCCAAATCATGAGTGGGACAGTTCTACTCATGAACTTTGAGTTGCCTACCCCCAAAGCATATCACTCTCCCTTCTTGCATTAGGACAGCGCCTAATCCCGTGCCACATGCATCGGTGTACACGGTAAACAACTTCCCTCCATCGGGTAATGCTAGAACTGGAGCTGTGGTGAGGGCTTTATTGAGCCTTTGAAAAGCAAGCTCACACTCTAAGTCTCATGCAAAGACTAAGTTCTTCTTCGTAAACTTAGTAAGAGGAGCTGAAATCCTAGCGAAGTCCTTAATGAACTTCCTATAATATCCTGCCAGACCGAGAAAGCTTCTCACTTCAGTTGCATTCTTCGGAACTTTCCAGTCTTGTACCGCCACCACTTTAGCGGGATCCACAGCTATGCCCTGCTTAGAAACTATATGCCCAAGGAACCGAACTTCCCTTCTCCAGAAATGGCATTTAGAGAACTTGGCTTTCAACTGATGAGCTCTAAGCATATCCATAACCTCCTTGAGGTGTGTATCATGCTCTTCCTTGTCCTTAGAGAAGACCAGAATATCATCCACGAAGACAACCACAAACTTGTTAAGGAACTCCCTGAACACCCCACTCATCAAATCAACAAAGTATGCGGGTGCATTAGTCAAACCGAATGGCATGACTAGCCATTCAAAGAATCCATCTTGAGTCCTAAACGCAGTCTTATCAATACTATCCTCAGCCACTCTAAGCTGATGGAATCCGGTGGCTAGATCGAGCTGAGAGAAAACAGAAGCACCAACAAGCTGGTCAAAGAGATCATCAATCCTCGGTAACGGGTGTCTATTCTTCTTTGTCAGCTTGTTCAACTCACGATAATCAACACACAGACGAAGCGAACCATCCGCCTTAGTAGCGAATACCACCGGAGCACCCCATTCTGAAATGCTTCACCTAATGAAATTTTTCTCAAGCAACTCCTTGATTTGCTTGCTAAGCACTCTTCTTTCTCGCGGGGCCATGTGCCTAATAGGCAATGAAACTGGCTTGGCATTATCAACAAGATATATACGGAAATCTATCTCTCGCTTAGGGGGTAACCCCTTCACCTCATCAAAAACATCAGGATATTCTCGGACCACCCTCACGGATTGAAGATTGTCAATAGACGAATCGAGGGATTCAAGATAACATAACATGACGGGATCCAGAGGGTTACAAGAAATCTCTAGGGTATTGCCAAGGCGAGTCATAAGCCTCACTACCCTATGCTCACAATCGAGAATGGCACCATAACTGGACAACCAATCCATGCCCAAAATCAACCCATATCCCATGAACCCGAGAACGTAAGCATTACATGTGAATTCTACGGTCAAGATAGAAATCCTCAAATCCATACAAATCATAGATAAATGGGCGGAACCCCCAATTGGATTTGAAACACTAACGGGATCCTCAACAAGACTAGTACTTAGGTGCAAACTTTCAACAATGTCAGAGGAAATAAAGGTATGCGATGCGCCAGAATCAAATAAAGTTCGAACAGGAAAACCAGAAATATAAACAAGGCTTTCTACAGAAATACTACCTCGGTCCGGAACTGAAGCAGTGTTGAGAGCATGCATTTGCCCTCCAGAAGGTCCTGCTCGCTGAGTCTGTCCTTGCCCCTGCCCTTGCTTCTTTGGGCAATCCTTACTGAAGTGTCCAGTCTCTCCGTAATGAAATCATTCTCCCAACTTCCTCTTCTTCTCCCTACAATCTTTGTCTATGTGTCCGACGATCCCACAGTATTTGCACTTCCTTGTCTCCTTTGCCTTGTTGTTGTTGGCCTTGTTACCCTTGTTGTTCTTATTGTTCTTGTTACTCTGATTGCTCTGGTTGCCTCCCCACTTGGAGTCCGCCTTCTTGGTTTGAGTCTCATTAGGCTTGACTTCTTTCTTGCCATTCTTATCATCTCCCTGAAGCAATGCCATGTCTACTAGGCTTTCAAAAGTGGCCCCATGGGTATATGAGACATGGATAAACCTTGTAATGGCTCATTCAACCCTCGTGCAAAGCGTAGAGCCTTCTTCTGGGGTGTGTTAACCATGTCCAAACCGAATCGAGCAAGCTGGTTAAACTTATTCACATACTCCCTCACTGTCATGTCCCCTTGCTTCAAAGATATAAACTTCTCCATTTGTAGATTCTCCTCAGTAGATGATAGAAACTTAAGCCAAAACATCATCCTAAAGTCGGCCCAAGTCTTTATAGGCCTAATAGCGTTGGTGACCTCCCACCAATAAGCAGCTTCCTCTTTCAATAGCCATACTGCCAACAGAACTTTTCTACGGTCTTCCACATCAAAGATGGCAATGAGGTCTTCAGTTTCTTTTAACCAATTTCTTGCCTCAACAAAAGTATCCGTCCCAATAAAATTCTTGCCACCCATCGCCTTAAAGTCTTTGCAAATCTTTGCGAAACCCACTTGTGAACGCTGAGGAGGAGGAGGAGGAATCTCAGGTACGATGGGATTGGTTGCTGGGCCCACATCATTGGCCCTAGCTTCCAAGTACCTTCGGAACCATCCGGGAATGGTTACTCCATCGGGAAGGTTAAGATCGGCCATGCTAAAAAAGGAAAAGATAGATTTAGAACGAGGAAACAAAGGATAGTGCTAATGGCTTTTGGGGAATAGCCTTTTAAAATGAACTAGACTTTTCTTGGAAAATACTTAATTAGTTTTGAAAATAGTTTTTCAAAAGGTAAGTTTTAAAAACCTTTTGTTCAATCTCGTAAACCTTATGCTCTGATACCAAATGTGACACCCCACCTCCGCTAGGGTCACTCTTGCAAGTACACTGGCTTTGGAGGGGTGTTGGACAAGGTAAACATGCATAAAGATATCACAAGACAGAACATATAAGTAAAACAGAGTAAGTAAAGCAGCGGATAGAACTACTATTTCAAAACCATAGTCAACTTACATCAAAAGTACTTAGTCATTATTTTCCAACTACTACAAGTCTAGAAACATAAACTGAAAACTGGAAATAACATAAAGTAAACTATCCCCAAAGTAGATGTGGTAAAGCCACAGCGAGCTCAAGTCCAAACCATACATGAGCTATCCAGTAAGCAAGCTAAAGATCCAAGCTAGGTGCTAGTGTTCCCACCCTGAGAACCTGGGGGGGGGGGGAACGGAAGAACAATTTTAAATAACATCATAATGATTTCATACCAATTAAACCAATGTCTTCAAATTTACTCAATTTTAAATATTTAACTTTCATTTGTATTTAAATTTTAGTATTTACTTATTAAATTGTTGTCAGAACAATTTATTAAGTTCCATAATCATAAAAAAATTCTATAAAATCCATTTCATTATTTTCTAAATCACATCTTAAATCAATTTAACTTAATTTGATAAATTCTATCTCAGTTAATTCATTAAACAAATTATACTAAACAGACATTCTAACTTCTCTTTTAAACCATTCTTAATTTTAGAGAATTAAGAAAAATCTATATTTATACTATTATAAAAGAAATCTATATTTATATTGAATTTAAAACTCTGAATAATACTATATTATAATAAAATATTTATTAAGTTACTTATAAAATAATTTAAATTTTAAAATAATATTATAATTAAAAATAATGTAAAATAGCTTTATTAAATCAAAATATATTTATAATATAGAAAAATACTTTTTAAAATAGACCAACGATATCCGGAAATAATTTTATACCTAGACTAAGTAATACAGATATGTATCATTTCAATCTATTAAAATCCGAATCTCGAGTATATATCATTTCAACCCGAATTCCAAATCGATTTGGTTCATTTGCTAAATCTATACAGTGGTTCAGATATATATATGACTTCAAACCATAATGATTTTCCTAAATCAAAATGGAATGTGTAGTGTGAGATCATAAAATTAAAATATAACAATATTGATCTATCACATAGCAATAATATCATGTCATTTGTGTCAATAACATTCAAGACGTATCATAAATGTTACAAATAAATATATATCACAAAATAACATAATTTCATGTCATGAATGCAAATTTAAATCTTGTAACAAATTGGGATTTTCGACTCTGAAAATCAACACCAAACTACTATGTTGACCATTCAGACATTGAACATTCCAGATCATTAATAGAAAGAAGTTTGGGGGTGAGATAAGAAGGAAAGAAATATTAGAATAGAAGAAGAAGAAGAAACAACACAACATAGAGTCTCACATCGTAGCGAAACAAAATATAATACAGAAATAAATCTTTATTGACAGTTTTAAAATACTTACAGTATCAGAGTACATCACACAATGGGACAGTTATAATAACCTGTTCCCATATACAACACACACAGCGGAATCATAGTTATAAAATATCATATGTCTGAACATCTCCAGCTCGTCTCTGGACTTCATAGCATTCGATAACCTGAACTTGTACACCCCGGGCTAATCCGAGCATTTACAAAACACCGGGTCAGTCTGGTGAACCAGAGTGAGATAAACTCGCACAGTATTAAGGGTAAATCATCCAATCATGATTTTAAAGTTCGAAATCTTTTCAAAAGAAAAGGATAATCGTAAGACCAAATCTACACATAAATACGGATGTTTTTTACCTTACGATAACCCAAAACAGTTTTGAAACCAATATCTTGTCTAATATTATAATAATGTCTAAATACAAGTAATTATCAAATCTAGCGGAACGCTTGCATCTCACGCTTCGCATATATAATATACAATCAAAACCGCGGGTGCTTATTGGAGATTGGATTCCAACTATGACAAGGTATGGGACCACCTTCCGATTGTGTATCTCTAGAGACGAATACACTGGGTTCAACAAGAACATCTTGCAACCCGGCCCACACATGACCGACCACTCATTTCACTTGAGTGTATCGAATGTATATCACCGACGGTTGGGATCAACAACCGTCTCCCGACAAGGGACAGCATCGAATATAGACTTTAGAAGCAAATAGGATTTTCTCTAGATAAGCGATTATACACCCTAATGGGAGCGACCCACATAGCCATGCTGCCTGCCCGATTTTTGTCATTTCCCAGTTGATGAGGCATGAGGTCAGAGTTTATTTTTGAACATCTGATCACCATTCACTTTGAATGCCACATCGTCAGATCCGCCAGATGTCACTAATTGACATCCCCAAAAATACTCAAGCTGGAAGCTAAGAGAACGACAATTCTCCGCCAACAACTATAGCACGTTTGAAGAAATCAAACTATATTATGATCCTTTGGAAGTACTCTGTCAGACATCCGTCCATACAAGTCATCCAGGAACAGGATGAACCAAAGGTACTCTCCTACTGCACCAATGTAGGAATCACCCCATGGATCAATAGCCAGAAGACCTTGCAACCCATAGATTCCAACCACGACAAAATCACAGCTTATCTCTGCTTGCCAGGCTGAGAATATTAGTGGTTCTTCCATGTATGAAAATCCACAGTCTTCAATGCTCCACCTCGATCATTTTCTGATATCTTCACGTATTTGTTGGTCGGAATGGTTTCCGATTATAAATTCGATCCCGGGCTTTCCGTACCAACAATCGTATTGGACAGATTTGATAGTCGGTGATTTAACTATCAAAATAAATAGTGTTTCAATCATGACACACCAAGGAGTTCCCGGGTTCAGTATTCGGCATCACTTGGCCTTTAACTTTAAACCAAACTAGTTCACTTCTGCTTAATTAAAACTTCTAACTCTTTAATATCAAAAAATATGATAACTGAATTCTTAATTAATATACCAATGTTCTCAACACCATTTCTTTATAATACTTGGTAAAATAACCATATTCAATTTACACTTAATCCTCCTTTCAAAGACATTTCAACATCATTTCTTATTATTTAAAACATGGAAAATCCATTCAACTCATTTTCTTCTTTAGATAGCATTACGTAATACCTTGTATTCCATTCTCGAAACCATACTAACATTGATTAGTATAGAATAAAAATAACTTTACATTTTCTTTACTTCGATTTCTCGTTATATATTTTCCAATTTCCACCAACGTTACATTACTTCACTAATGGAAATAATGAACCATCACTAACCTCTTTTACGATTACCAACTAATATCATCTTCAGATAATCCTGATTTGTTCGAGTTGGGGTATTTTAATTACCTCTCAGACCTTGATCAACAACGTTCATATCCACAGATAAATATAAGTTGTAATCAACTCATATTCCATTCACGTCTTAAAATGAATTCCATAATAAATTGGGTTTGGTTATACAACCTTACGACCCACTTCTTTACCTCAAATACACTTTTACCAATCTCCTTTCAAATCTATTCAACCATTTCCCACTTTTGAAATTTGATTTCAAATTCCCTTTTTTTTTACTTGTTCTCATTGTCAAGTAACGTTAATGTAAAATTAACGCTTTTACTCCTTTAAACCTCATTAAAAAAAATTCGGTTTATTTAAAAACCCTTCTCATCTTTCTTTCCTTTTACTTAATTCAAGTATCCTTTAAATTAAGCCCTCATATTCGCTTACCATTCTCTTTATAACTTTGTTATAAAAAATCGGGTTTTAAATATAAAACCTGTTCATAAATTCCTTTCACCATTCACTTTGATTATATTTCACCATCGATCACTTTATATTGCATCCCCATTTAAAAAGAAAATTTCCAAATCATCATTAATTACAAAAATAACTTATTTCAATCATTAACTACCTCAGTAGTTAATTCCTTTATTAACTAGATTAAATAGTAAATCCCTTTTAAAACATTATTTAAATTTAAACAATATTCATTTAACTATTTTAATCAAAACACATTAATTTGAAAATCAATTCCAATTCCAAACGGTCGATTTAATTAACTCAAAACTTGATTATCTCGTTAATCGATTCCAATTAATCCTCACTTTAAATTAATCAAAAATATAATTAATTCAAATAATTCCATTAATTGTTTCTTTTCAAAACAATTTATCAAAGTTTACTAATTCAATTCATTTCTTATTCTCATACTTGTAAATCTGATTAGCATCAGCATTTACTTTATAAAATAAATTACTGACAAATCAAATCTTAAATAAATAAAATATTTATTTATTTCTCTTTAATAACTTTTATTCAAAATAATATTTTCCAAAATCTGTTCCAGTTATAAAATAAATTTTTTAACTTCATTTCTATTGACTCACCTGACGGTGAATCAATATTTATAAAATGATTGATTTTATAGGCCATACGTTGTCAAATACCCAACCAATGTCACCCATTGGTTTAAACAAACACAGGTTGACTTTTCAGTAAATGATCACAAACCAAATCAATCACCAATCATGACAGTTCATATATGATAATATGAAAATAATATATTTGAGGGATCCAGTTGGGTCCCTCCAACCTGTTCTTCCCTATATTCAAAGCGGTTTTCACCAACCAGATCATTCAGTTTCAATTAACTGATAACAATAAATAACGGCCATCAATCAATTCATAAGCAATTCAAATAATCCAACCATTTAAACACGTTTATAAATAAACGTGACCAATAAGGTAAGTTACCTTTATTGGAATAAATCGTTAAAATAACGATTTGAAATTTCACTGAAATTAAACACAGTTTAATTTCATCAGTTAAACCAACAAACAAATGTATAACTAGCAAACAGGCAACCCTCAACAAGCAGAGCACACAAAATAAAAACCCAATTTATATAAAATATAAATGGGAAAAACTGAGTGAGTTTAACTCACCTTGATTTGATTCCATTGTCAACATCTCGTTTTAATTAAATTAAACAGTAGTTTAATTTAATTAAAAATTCCGGTTGTTCCTAATTTTGTCCATTTCTGTTTCATAGTGTACCGCTCGTCAAGATGCTTCCAATGGTATATGGCATGTCCTTTTCTGATCATATAGTCACAAGTTATAAATATTTTAAATCCTCTGATTTTAGATAAACCATTATTAATTATTTAAATAATAATTTATAATTACGTTTGTTAAAACAAAGTGGGTCCGATCATTCTTCTGTTATCAGCTTGAATTCACGCACGGCCCCTCTTTTGTTTCCTTTATTTCCTTTTGTTCCATCGGTAAGCCAGTTCTCGTTTCCATCTGACTTAACACTAATGGAATTAATTTAATATTATTATTAATCACCTATCATATTATAATTATGATAATTAGACTATATAATTACCCTATTAAAATGATAAGGCCGAACAGAATATTTCCTCTTTAACAACAGTTTCACCGAAGCCATGCGTTTAATGTTCTTTATCTTCCTACCAGTTGAGTTGCGTGTCCAACCTCCCATCATCTATCCACAATACTGTATTGTTAAACATTTAACTAAATTATCCAAATTTAATTACTGATTACGTTAATTCCATTTTGTTAAGGATAGGCCATTCTATTCTTGGTTTGAATGTTCTGCTCTTCAACCCAAACTACAGCCGATCTATCCATACCAGTATAAGTTTTAAGTTAAATAATCATATAATTAATCTTTAATTTACTAAAATTTTTACTCCTTACATTTGCAAAAAGAACATCTGACCCTTTTCCATTCGTTACAGCTTCTTTAATTTCTCGGTACCATGTCCAACCGCAAACACTGATCGGAAACTATCCAGGTGCTCGCCCCACTGCTCACGACCTCCACCACCAACCATAGCCAACTCGATGCCTTCCCCTTCGTGTACGAGATCCTCGAATGCAGCACCTTCCAAGGCTTCCAGCCGCCACTGCAGTACGAGATAGATGATCATCATCGGTTGAAATATAGAGCTCAACGAGTTCAGTCTGTTTGTTGTTGAGCACTTTCCAGTTTGATCATAGAATTTAAGGATCTATTGAGTAGAAAGTTAAGGGTTTGTGGCTGTTTATTTTATGAGTGGCGGCGCTGAAAGAACACGGACCAGAGAAACGTGAAAACTAGGATTGTGCGAGTACTAGAAGATATATATAGGGATGGTAAATTATTATTTTATTCTAATGAAACTTCGTCCTAAAGTAACGCGATAAAACCACTACAAGCGCCTTTCATTTACTGATAAAAAGGCTAATCTTAGTGTAAAAAAGTATTCGGGACCCAATGGGACAAGTTTCGTCGAAATCCGACGTCGTTTGAAAAAATTTCCCTTATAAAACCAGAAATAAACACGCGTTTAATTTTTCCACGATCACTAGATAAATCAAATCAACTTGAAACTTTGAAATCCTTAAATAATTTGTTGATACGAACCCGACACTAGTTTCGTCGCATTCTGAGACTGTTTCCCTGGTAGGCTATTTTTACCGCGTACCACAATACCCTTTTTAATGCCAAATTTTCCTGTCTCTAAAAATAACAAATTATATACCTATCCTAACTATGATCGACGATACGTACTCAACGGGACTGATTTCGTGGCCCAATTCGATCGTCTGTTCAAGTTACGCTCAAATATCTCTCTATTTAATTAAATACGCGCTATAGAAAATGAACGGGCGTTTTCAGCTACCGTGGTCACCTACGACATTGGTTTGCCACGCGGTTTGATTTTCTGACAATAATTTAATGATACGGTTCCAATGGAATTGGTTTCGTCGAAATCTGAGATCGTTAGCAAAATTGCCATTTTAAAGGCCGATAACGATTTCCATAGCGTTTTCCCCAAAATTTGATTTAGCCATAACTAGCAATCTATAACATGAAATCTGGATTTTTCTCTTTCATATGAAAATTATCATCAATACGGTTCTAACGTTTCTTGTTTCACAGAAATCCGACTTATATCGAACCCTGTATTCTCAGTTGAAGTTTAAAACTCGAATTTACGAACTGCACGCCATTTTCAAGCTCGATTTATAATTATATAAATATATAATGTTCGAACTTCGTTTTAAATAATGAATTAAATATTAAATTCCATCGATATTCCAAATAAAATATTTAAAACTAATTTAAATATTCAGATTCAAATGGTCGAAAAACATGGGTCGTTACATTCTTCCCCCCTTAAAATAATTTCGTCCTCGAAATTGCTAAGGTAAGAAAGAATGTTAAAAACCCACTAACTTTCAAATCCAATTTATTTGAAATCGAAAATTCCATATTTAAATATTTTCAAAAATATTGAAAATTTTCTAACACCTTAAATTTCCGAAAAAATTTGCGAGCACCTCCTTTGTAAGGCTCAATCGGTACAACTACAACTCGCCTTTCTGGACCTTCTCCAATCCAAAAGAAAATAAAACAGCCAAGCGACTTGCCAAATAGGCTCATAAATCACCAAACCCATATAAAAATAAACATGTACCTTTTTGTCGGGCATATCATTATATCCTTTTCATCTGCTACCTTGTCACCATATACAAATGCATTCCCAAACAAAATTCCAATTTTATCCTCAAAACCAAATCCTTCACGCGTCGAAGCCAAATCCCATTCTTAACTCAATTTCCATCCATTATCAATTTCAACTCTTTACTTATCGGTCCAACACCATTTCAGATTCCTGTCTCCCAATCCCAAATCTGATCCGACTTGATATATTATATCCCGATTCAATTTCTGGTTAATTGGTTTCAATTCAATTCATATTTGCTTTCACAAACTTCTATTTAAATTTGTCTTTGTTCAAACAATTTACCTAGGAGTTTTTAAACAGTTCAGCTCTTTCAAAAAGCAAATATTCCTCTTCAGGATTCAAAACGACTTGTTTTTCTCAAAGCAATTCAAAACAAGATTTTGGTAGTAATCCGTCACTTAAAAATGGGAAATGAACACTGATGACGTGGCCAGCATCCTCAGAGTTATTCCCCAGCTATCGAAGTGAGTTCAATACTATATCACTTATTAAATCCATATTTAAACATTTTCATTTTGAAATCTATTTCAAAATTCCAAATACAATGCTCGTAAAACAAATTTAAAATCTCCCTGGATTTTAAAATTCTCATATATTAAATCCAAGTTCATTTACAATCACCTTTCCCACTTTTGGGAATTTTAATTAAATTCTGATTTTAAGTTCAGATTTAATCCATCTGATTTCATATTTTATATCCATATGAATTTTGATTGGTTATTTACATAACCATTTCACTTTTCTTATAATCTCATTCGATTATAATAACAACCAATATATCCAAAATATTCAAATATTAATCACTCATTTATAAAATATAATTTGGGTAAAATTATTTCATTTACCCTCTTTTCCAAAACATACTGCATTGGTTTATCGTACTTGAGTGTTTAGAAACCCCTATCGATACAGTGGATCAAACTGATCGACCAGAACTCATAAACAACTCAACCAATAAATCTCCACAGTATAAAACAATTTTTATAAAATCTACAAATACGTTCACTCGTATATATACACTCAACTCAATCTAGGGTATTACTAACCCCATCTCTACCGAGTCACGCCACAGAGCCAAGGTAATCACTTAACCTTCAGCTCTGATACCACTGTAACGAACTGGGATTTTCGACTCTGAAAATCAACACCAAACTACCATGTTGACCATTCAGACATCGAACATTCCAGATCATTAATAGAAAGAAGTTGGGGGTGAGATAAGAAGGAAAGAAATATTAGAATAGAAGAAGAAGAAGAAACAACACAACACAGAGTCTCACATCGCAGCGGAACAAAATATAATACAGAAATAAATCTTTATTGAGAGTTTTAAAAATACTTACAGTATCAGAGTACATAACACAATGGGACAGTTATAATAACTTGTTCCTATATACAACACACATAGCGGAATCATAGCTATATAATATCATATGTCTGAACATCTCCGGCTCGTCTCTGGACTTCATAGCATTCGATAACCTGAACCTGTAAACCCCGGGCTAACCCGAGCATTTACAAAACACCGGATCAGTCTGGTGAACCAGAGTGATATAAATTCGCACAGTATTAAGGGTAAATCATCCAATCATGATTTTAAAGTTCGAAATCTTTTCGAAAGAAAAGGATAATCGTAAGACCAAATCCACACATAAACACGGACGGTTTTTACCTTATGATAACCCAAAACAGTTTTGAAATCAATATCTTGTTTGATATTATAATAATGTCTAAATACAAGTAATTATCAAATCTAGCGGAACGCTTGCATCTCACGCTTCGCATATATAATATACAATCAAAACCGCGGGCGATTATTGGAGATTGGATTCCAACTATTAGAAGGTATGGGACCACCTGCCGATTGTGTATCTCTAGAGACGAATACACTGGGTTCAACAAGAAAATCTTGCAACCCGGCCCACACATGACCAACCACTCATTTCACTTGAGTGTATCGAATGTATATCACCGACGGTTGGGATCAGCAACCGTCTCCCGACAAGGGACAGCATCGAATATAGACTATAGAAGCAAATAGGATTTTTTCTAGATAAGTGATTATACACCCTAATGGGAGCGACCCACATAGCCATGCTGCCTGCCCGATTTTTGTCATTTCCCGGTTGATGAGGCTTGAGGTCAGAGTTTATTTTTGAACATCTGATCACCATTCATTTTGAATGTCACATCGTCAGATCCGCCAGATATCACTAATTGACATCCCCAAAAATACTCTAGCTGGAAGCTAAGAGAACGACAATTCTCCGCCAACAACTATAGCACGTTTGAAGAAATCAACATACGTGATCCTTTGGAAATACTCTGTCAGATATCCATCCATACAAGTCATCCAGGAACAGGATGAACCGAAAGTACTCTCCTACTGCATCCATATAGGAATCACTCCATGGATCAGTAGCCAGAAGTCCTTGCAACCCGTAGATTCCAACCACGACAGAATCACAGCTTATCTCTGCTTGCCAGGCAGAGAATATTTGTGGTTCTTCCGTGTATGAAAATCCACAGTCTTCAATGCTGCACCTCGATCATTTTCTGATATCTTCACGTATTTGTTGGTCGGAATGGTATACAAATATAAATACGATCCCGGTCTTTCTGTACCAACAATCGTATTGGACAGATTTGATAGTCGGTGATTTAACTATAAAAATAAAAAGTGTTTCAATCATGACACACCAAGGAGTTCCCCGGTTCAGTATTCAGCATCCCTTGGCCTTTAACTTTAAACCAAACTAGTTCACTTCTGCTTAATTAAAACTTCTAGCTCTTTAATATCTAAAAATACGATAATTGAATTCTTAATTAATATACCGATGTTCTCAACACCATTTCTTTATAATACTTGGTAAAATAACCTATTCAATTTACACTTAATCCTCCTTTCAAAGACATTTCAACATCATTTCTTATTACTTAAAACATGGAAAATCCATTCAACTCATTTTCTTCTTTAAATAGCATTAAGTAATACCTTGTATTCCATTCTCGAAACCATACTAACATTGATTAGTATAGAATAAAACTAACTTTACATTTTCTTTACTTCGATCTCTCATTATATATTTTCCAATTTCCACCAACGTTACATTACTTCACTATTAGAAATAATGAACCATCACTAACCCCTTTTACGATTACCAACAAATATCATCTTCAGATAATCCTGATGTTGTTTGAGTTGGGGTATTTTAATTACCTCTCAGACCTTGATCAACAACGTTCATATGCTCAAATAAATATAAGTTGTAATTAACTCATATTCCATTCACGTCCTAAAACGAATTCCATTATAAATTGGGTTTGGTTATACAACCTTACGACCCACTTCTTTACCTCAAATACACTTTTACCAATCTCCTTTCAAATCTATCCAACCATTTCCCACTTTTGAAATCTTATTTCAAATTCCCTTCTTTTATTTTACTTGATCTCATTGTCAAGAAACGTTAATGTAAAATTAACGCTTTTACTCCTTTAAACCTCATTAAAAAAAAATCGGTTTATTTAAAAACCCTTCTCATCTTTCTATCCTTTTACTTAATTCAAGTATCCTTTAAATTAAGCCCTCGTATTCACTTACCATTCTCTTTGTTATAAAAATTCGGGTTTTAAATATAAAACCCGTTCATAAATTCCTTTCACCATTCACTTTGATTATATTTCACCATCGATCACTTTATATTGCATCCCCATTTAAATAGAAAATTTCCAAATCATCATTAATTACAAAAATAATTTATTTCAATCATTAACTACTTCAGTAGTTAATTCCTTTATTAACTAGACTAAAAAGTTAATCCCTTTTAAAACCTTATTTAAATTTAAACAATATTCATTTAACTATTTTAATCAAAACACATTAATTTGAAAATCAATTCCAATTCCAAATGGTCGATTTAATTAACTCAAAATTCGATTATCTGGTTAATCTATTCCAATTAATCCTCACTTTAAATTAATCAAAAATATAATTAATTCAAATAATTCCATTAATTGTTTCTTTTCAAAACAATTTATCAAAGTTTACTCATTCGATTCATTTCTTATTCTCATACTTGTAAATCTGATTAACATCAGCATTTACTTTATAAAATAAATTACTAACAAATCAAATCTTAAATAAATAATATATTTATTTATTTCTCTTTAATAACTTTTATTCAAAATAATATTTTCCAAAATCTGTTCCAATTATAAAATAATTTTTTTAACTTCATTTTTATTGACTCACCTGACGGTGAATCAATATTTATAAAACGATTGATTTTATAGGCCATACGCCGTCAAACACCCAACCAATATCACCCATTGGTTTAAACAAACACAGGTTGACTTTTCAGTAAATGATCACAAACCAAATCAATCACTAATCATGATAGTTCATATATGATAATAATATATTTGAGGGATCCGGTTGGTTCCCTCCAACCTGTTCTTCCCTGTATTCAAAGCAGTTATCACCAACTAGATCATTCAGTTTCATTTAACTGATAACAATAAATAACGGTCATCAATCAATTCACAAGCAATTCAAATAATCCAACCATTTAAACAAGTTTATAAATAAACGTGACCAATAAGGTCAGTTACCTTTATTAGAATAAATCGTTAAAATAACGATTTGAAATTTCACTGAAATTAAAACACAGTTTAATTTCATCAGTTAAACCAACAAACAAATGTATAACTAGCAAGCAGGCAACTATCAACAAGTAGAGCACACAAAATAAAAACCCAATTTATATAAAATATAAATGGGAAAAACTGAGTGAGTCTAACTCACCTTGATTTGATTCCATTGTCAACTGCTCGTTTTAATTAAATTAAACAGTAGTTTAATTTAATTAAAAATTCCGGTTGTTCCTAATTCTGTCCCTTTCTGTTTCATAGTGTACCGCTCGTCAAGATCCTTCCAATGGTATAGGGCATGTCCGATTCTGATCATATAGTCACAAGTTATAAATATTTTAAATCCTCTGATTTTAAATTAACCATTATTAATTATTTAAATAATAATTTATAATTACGCTTGTTAAAACAAAGTATGTCCGATCATTCTTCTGTTATCAGCTTGAATTCACGCACGGTCCCTCTTTTGTTTCCTATATTCCTTTGGTTCCATCGGTAAGCCGGTTCTCGTTTCCATTGGAATTAACACTAATGGAATCAATTTATTATTATTATTAATCACCTATCATATTATGATTATGATAATTAGACTATATAATTACCCTATTAAAATGATAAGGCCGAACAGAATATTTCCTCTTTCACAACAGTTTCACCGAAGCCATGCATTTAATGTTCTTTGTCTTCCTACCAGTTGAGTTGCGTGTCCAACCTCCCATCATCTATCCACAATACTGTATTGTTAAACTTTTAACTAAATTATCCAAATTTAATTACTGATTACGTTAATTCCATTTTGTTAAGGATAGGCCATTCTGTTCTTGGTTCGATTGTTCTGCTCTTCAACCCAAACTACGACCGATCTGTCCATACCAGTATAAGTTTTAAGTTAAATAATCATATAATTAATATTTAATTTACTGAAATTTTTACTCCTTACAGTTGCAAAAAGAACATCCGACCCTTTTCCATTCGTTACAGCTTCTTCAAATTCTCGGTACCACGTCCAACTGCAAACACTGATCGGAAACTATCCAGGTGCTCACCCCACTGCTCACGACCTCCACCACCAACCATAGCCAACTCGATGCCTTCCCCTTCGTGTACGATCTCCTCGAACACATCACCTTCCAGGGCTTCCAGCCGCCACTGCAGTTCGAGATAGATGATCATCACCGGTTGAAATATAGAGCTCAACGAGTTCATTCTGTTTGTTGTTGAGCACCTTCCAGTTTTATCATAGAATTTAAGGATCTATTGAGTATAAAATTAAGGGTTTATGGCCATTTATTTTATGAGTGGCGGCGCTGAAAGAACACGGACCAGAGAAACGTGAAAACTAGGGCTGTGTGAGTATTAGAGGATATATATAGGGATGGTAAATTATTTTTTTATTCTAATGAAACTTCGTCCTAAAGTAACGCGATAAAACCACTACAAGCGCCTTTCGTTTACTGATAAAAAGGCTAATCTTAGTGTAAAAAAATATTCCGGACCCAGTGGGACAAGTTTCGTCGAAATCTGACATCGTTTGAAAAAAAATTCCCTTATAAAACCAGAAATAAACACGCGTTTAATTTTTCCACGATCACCAGATAAATCAAATCAACTTGAAACTTTGAAATCCTTAAATAATTTGTTGGTACGAACCCAACGGGACTAGTTTCGTCGCATTCTGAGATTGTTTCCCCGGTAGGCTATTTTTACCGCGTACCGCAATACCCTTTTTAACGCTAAATTTCCCTGTCTCTAAAAATAACAAACTATATACCTATCCTGACTCTAATCGACGATACGAACTCAACGGTACTGATTTCATGGCCCAATTCGATCGTCTGTTCAAGTTACGCTCAAATATCTCTCTATTTAATTAAATACGCGCTATAGAAAATGAACGGGTGTTTTCAGCTACCGTGGTCACCTACAACATCGGTTTGCCACGCGATTTGATTTTCTGACAATAATTTAACGATACGGTTCCAATTGAACTGGTTTCGTCGAAATCTGAGATCGTTAGCAAAATGTCCATTTTAACGGCCGATAACGATTTCCATAGCGTTTTTTCCAAAATTTGATTTAGCCATTACTAGCAATCTATAACACGAAATCTGGATTTTTCTCTTTCATATGAAAATTATCATCAATACGGTTCCAATGTTTTTTGTTTCACAGAAATCCGACTTATATCGAACCCTGTATTCTCAGTTGAAGTTCAAAACTCGAATTTACGAACTGCACGCCATTTTCAAGCTCGATTTATAATTATATAAATATATAACGTTCGAACTTCGTTTTAAATAACGAATTAAATATTAAATTCCATCGATATTCCAAATAAAATATTTAAAACTAATTTAAATATTCAGATTCAAATGGTCGAAAAACACGGGTCATTACAAATCTAATATAATAGTGATGTCAACTAGAACAATCCTAACATTTTAGTTTAACCATTCACATGTGTCAAATAATACTTCAATAAATGTTAGCTAAGTGCGAGATAAACTCACCTTTCATGACACTGAACAAAGAGACAAACGAATGGACACGAAAAGAAAGACGTACAACTCCGACTACAAACAAGATTATGCACTTTCTAACACCAAGGGGTGGATAAATTCAAAAATCAACACCTAAGAAATTTAAAAGAAGACAGTAGGAGTTTTGGGTAACGAAGATGGATTTAGATTTTTAAAGAAAAATTACAAAAATTGAAGAAAAAAATAATCATTTTAAATTTTATTTTTGGGCATGTTAACTTTATAATTTGAAAAGGTAATAAATAAATAAGTCGTTAAAAATTCTTTTCTCTTCAATTTTAAAAAAAAACATGGTTTTCGATAAAATTTGAAGAAGATATAATTGAAACAACGACAGATAAATTTTTGAATTAGAAATCTAGGCAAGAAACATGTCTAAAAAATTAGTTATTTCGACATAGAAAATTTTGAAACCTTAAAATGTGATCGAAATGAAAGTTGTATCTATTTCAATTTTATCCTATCTGGAAAAAGAGAAAATGTGGATTCGTATTTTCGAATAGGACGTTTTAACCTTTGCAACACAAGCCAAAATTTGGAAAAAATAGAAAATCAAACGTCTTTAATTTCAAAGGAAAAAATAGTCATTTCTGGGGTTTTCATGTGAGGTTCTCTTATTGGAGGTAGAGGAATGTCGGTCGGGAGTGGTCAGGTCAGTGGTGGAGGTCTTAGGTGGCGATGGTTGCAAGGGGAGAAAAGACAACAAGGTTTATGGGTGAAAGAGAAGGTGATTTACGCGATTTTAGGTTTAGGGTTTTTACCTTGCAAAGGAGAACAAGTTTTGATGGGGAAAAGAATTTGGATGGTCGGAGGCTATGGGTGGTTGGAGGTGGTTTGACATGTGGCGTAGATTATAGGGTAGGTGGTGTAGGCGGTGACAACTAGGGCAGTCAATTTCCAACACGACCTGAAACCCAACCCGAAACCCGCATGGGAAATTAGCGGGTTGACCCAACCCGTTTAATAACGGGTCATTTTAGGGTCAACCCGAGTTTGACTCGTTTATAAACGGGTGGGTTTAGGGTTGACCCGCGAAACCCGAATTTGACCCGACTAACCCGTTTATGGGTTCTATATTATTGTAAAATTCTTATCTTAGCTTGAAAATGAAGGTTGTTGTCATTATTCAATTATTCATGCGCACTAACACTTAACAATTTTTCACGTTTTCATGTTTATTCCCACATTAACAACTTATTATATTTTTATTCTCATCTTAGCTTGCAACAAGTGAATGACGACAATACCCTTCTTTCATGTTTTCATGTTCATTCACATCTTTTTATATAAATATTTTTCTTAATAGGTTACACGAATCAAACCTGAAACCCGCATGATTATAAATGGGTCAACCCGAAACCGACCAGTTTAATAAACGGGTTGAGCCGACCCGACCTGAATTCTACTCGAACATGACTTGACCCGACCCGAATCCAACCCAACCCGACCCATTGACAACCCTAGCGACAACAAAGGGGATGGATGGTTGTTTGCATGTTTAGATATAGGTTTTTACAATTCCCAAATCAATTGAATTTTGAAATTAGAATAGGATTAAAAAGTATGATATAGATAATGAATCATTGTAACAATTGAAATTTACTTGGAGAGTAATTTATGAAGGGAAGAAATTTATAGAGAGGAAGAAGAAAAACTTCGGAAGAAATACAAAGAAGGAAATGAGAAGTTCAAAAATAAAAAAATAGTGCATACCTTTAATCACATTTGTAGTTCGCTAAGATTCTAATTGAAAATTTTACTTCGTAGTATGATGTGGTAAAGAAACTTTAGCAAGAAGCTAAGTCACTTTTCACAGTAAAGCCCAGAAGAGTAATGTAAAATTGAACATACTATAAAAGGTATAATTAAAGCAAATGAAATTGGACTTTTACGAAACGAAAAATGCTAGTCAACTCAAAATTTGGAGGATAATCATAAAAAAGGAAACTTTTGAAATTACAACTCAAATTCAAATTTTGACCAAAATTGACTTTTTCATAAAAGGTTTCATTTCAAAAAATTTGAAAAACATATTACTCAATATTACAAGTTTATTATTTAAATTTAAATTTTAAGAATGAACTTAAATTTAAATAATAATATAAATCAAATTAACTCAATAGCTTGTATTTATAACCATTTAGTTCTCATTGTCAAATTATCCCCACTCACGTTTGTATACAAGAGTCCAATTCATTTATTTCATATAATTCAATAATAAATTAAATCTTAAATTTAGAGAATTGAAGTGTCAATTAATTCATATTTTTAAAAATAAAATAAAAATTTCAGGTCATTACATGATGTGTTTCAGGGTTATGAGAAGTTTCAGACACATTTACTAAATTGCTCACCGAAATTGGCTGTAATCTTCTTTTAACTGTAACTTTTAATCCTTTTCGTTTGTTCGTTTGTAAATTAATTTTTCTTTGAAGTATTACCGTATACATATAAGAAGCGCGGGGTTTTAGGCAAAAGGACAAAATTAGAGAAAAATTAGACACAAGGACAAGGGGTTAAAAATTTAGCCATAAGGACACTTTTTAGTGTAAATCAAGGAATTCAGGGGTCAATCGTCATTTTCTATTTTACACTAAAAAATGTCTTTGTGGCTAAATTTTTGACCTTTTGTCCTTGCATCTAAATTTTTCTCTAATTTTGTTCTTCACACTATTTTCCTCTAGCGATTACCTTGTTTATGACAAATATTCGTAACTTTAAATCGTTTTACTCCGTTTATCTTCTCGTAATTTTTTTCTTGCTAATATTATCAATTTATAATATTTAGATTGATATTTTCTCTTCAAGGACATGATAAGTCAAATATCATTACAACCAAATGACAATTAAATATTATTAATAATAACAAATATTTGTTAGAAGAATATTTGCATTTGTCACTTCATCTCATTGTTCCGCAATCTACAATTCCAGTTTATCAAGTACCAAAATAATTCATGTCAAATACTTGAATATCTTATAGTAATAATATAGCAAAATGGGAACTTGGATTATATTTTTCTGCTTGATTTTGTGTTTTTTTTCAGTTTGATCAGACGTGTGCTGTTCACGGTTGCCGTCGTTGGTTACTATGTTCGAACATGTAAGATCATCTTATACAAATATATACATATTGTCCATTTTTAAGGAAATCTCTAATTTGTTTTCGCATTCGAGCTCCACTTGATTTAATTGTGAGCGTCGAGTTTATCTTTTGTTGAAAGTCGATCGAAAGTAGAACATCTGATTTGAAAATTATTAATTTTATTTGATATACCACTTTATGCGACTTTTTATCAAACGATAGATGAAGCAGTCTGGGTTTGTAGTAGTTATCTAGAATACTAATGTGACTTATACCGTGTAAAGTGACGGGAAGTGAGCCTAATTTTTTTTATTTTTATGAAAAGATGGATGTAGACCATTTTTTTAATGGAAACAGGGCAATACAAAATTTATATGTTGCATCCCAATATATTTTTGATTGTTGAATATTAGAATAAAAACGTTGGTGGTATTTGGTTTACCCTTTTAAATTTTGACTCCGTATTAAAGTACGTAGGACAAATGCATCTTGAGGAAAATAGCCATTCTACAAAACGAAATCAACGTATAAAATGGAAAAAATATTTTTGTTTCTGTTCGTGCTTTAACAAATAATGAAACAATTAATTTTTCGTGAAAATTAAGTTGAAAGGCTTCTTATTTCAGAATAATAAATTTTAAAGGGCATTTTTGAAAAAATAGTTTAAAGGACAATGTATAGAAAAATTATAAAATTCATATAACTTTTTATATTTTGAATTTGTTCAGGGAGGAATTCGACTGAAGTCATAATAACTCTTGTGCCCGCGAGCACTACATAAATGGTTGATCTTTACGTATGAACATTTTAAGCTTTTAACATGTCTTTCTGGGTTTCGAATTCGTGATGCTTCAACTTTTTTTAATCGTACAAGAACATTTAGTTTTCTTAGTATACAAAATGATAAAATGAATTTATCATTTTACTATATAACTGTAAATGATTTTTTTTACATATAAATTACTCTAAACTAAAAAGTTCTTTGAATAAAGATCCCCTCCATCGTCATTTGTTATTGTTGGTGCTTCTCTACTTCACTCTTCTCATATTTTACAATTATCCATTAAAACATTGATGTCAAAAATGCTACTGTGACAAAAATAGTTTTTATCAAAAAATACGCCAGAGACATAATTTTAAAAGGAACAACATGCTAAATTACTGTAATACCTCTGAATTTCACCGCTTCCTCTAAATTACATTTACCGCATTTGACAAAAAGTTGTTTGCAAAACTCCATGGGTTTTTCATCCAGGTTGGTATATTCACCACGTTGGATTCGTGCGAATGGTTGCTTCCAACAAACAAGTGGCCCCAAATCACTGATCTCTAAATTCTCCGTTCCACAAAATTTATCCTTTCGTTTCTCTTCCATATCAAAATCACCGCAGTCACTCCTGCTTCGCAGTCTCCTCGTTACCTTCACACCTCGACACTGCTCACCTCAACCCGCGATCGTCGATCTATCAGGTGTTTTTTCTTTCTTTATTCATGTAAACTATGCATGTTCAATGGGAGTGAATAATTTGAATACAACGTTTATTTGTATTATGACCAACCAACCCGATCAAGTTTGATTTGGTTTTGATTGTTAATAGATTAATTTTGGTTTTTATTTTAAATATTATTCTGGTTTATTGGTAGGTTTGGTTTTTAATATTGAAGCCGAATCAATCAATTAAACAGAAATTAAGTTTTAAGTTATTTTAAAGTTAAAAGATTATTACTACAATGCTATTCTTTGTAATGTTGAACAATATTATTTTTCATCTTAATATTTTTTGAACATGAGTTTGTGTTTCGAAATGTCATATAGACTCAATTAGTTGTTTTAATCTTATATTATGTCGAATCAAATATTATTGGTGTGGTTGGTTTTGATTTTAAAAAATACCGGTTTGGTCTGGTATAGTTTTTTTTTTTTTGGTTTTTTTTTATTTTTTTATTTTTTTATTTTTATTTGGTTATTTTGGTTTTAACATTTTTGATCGGTTTCAAACCATTAGATCCCTAATTATGTATCTGACTATATTTACTGACGTTTGGTGTATATCTGAAGTCCCTTTTTTGAGATAGTTTTTTTTTTTTTTTTTTTGTTAAGAACTTTAGGTTAATTTCAAGTGGATAAGATTTAAACATGTTTGCATAGATAAATTGGGGTTTGTAAAATTTAGTTGAAATAAGCAAATATGTCTATCCATTTTTATCTCATTCCTTCGAATTTGCTTTGCTTAGACTGGCCAACTTTTAAATAACTTGCATCAAATTAGTTGGCTGTCACATGCTAAAATACAAGCAAGCGACTTACTAGGAGCTGACAAACAGACTTCATTCAATCATCCAAACTGGTGAAGTCTGAATTAATTGAGATAGGGATATTAATTATGTCTTTAGCCATGGAATGCATGTCAGAACTCTGGCAATTGAAAATACAGCTCCTAATCGATCATGAGCAAAAAAGAAGAAGAGGATAATGACACTTAAGCTTCAGTGTCTACTACGTACCGGTACTAGCCCACTATTTATATTTTTGATACTTGGATGACAAGCAGACGTCATGAAAAGAGTTACTGTCAAACATTTTGGGGAAAAAAAAAATAAAACCGTGATACACAAAGTAACACAACCACAGGACTATTTTTTTTGTTTAACACTGCTATTCATGTACAAATGTTTACAATTTATTTGTTTTGCATGCGTGTATGGCATGTTTGAATTTCTCGTGCTCGGAAGTTGCATGCATTTAATTTCATGTGCCCATGTTTATTAACTACTAACAATTTTGGAAAACCCATGTAGTCATTGTTATGCCTTCTATGTGAAAATTCTGATAACATAGTAAACTTTTAAGTTACTGTTTGAAATTCAAATCTTATGAACTTATTGTTTCAGTATTTTTCACACCCTTATAGAATCCATCTATTGTTCTTCCGACTTTAGATGGTGCCTTTGTTTGATCTAATGAATACTCTGGTTGTGAATATTGAATTATATATATATATATATATATATATATATATACACACACACACATATATATATATACACATACACACACACACACACACATATATATATATATATACACACATATCGATGCACTATATGAATTGTGCTTTATTGGTTTGCCATTTTGATTCAAGATTCTCGAATAGGATTAAACTATAAATCATAAATTCAAACTTTCATGGAAAATGTCTTAAATCGTGGATCGTTAACACACACACATTCTTATGTCTGTATGCTCAGTGTTTTTTTTGGGTCCATGTAGGGTTACTTAGTGACCTTTAACTTCAAGGATATGGAAAATATTGTTCTTATTTTTGTACTTATTTATATTTTTAATATTGATATCAACACAAGGGTGAACGATATTCTTTTATAATTACCTTGTGTAGAAGTATCTCACCAAACACGAGGAACCAAAATTCTATTTAAGAGAAATGTAGAAATTCCAAAGGAATCTGTATAATAAAAGCAAAATGAGTAATGAATGTTTTCAGGACTATGTGTATTTCTCACCGAAGAAGTTTTTTTTTGGATAAAGAGAAAAGGATGTACAAATGGTCTAGGTGTGCTCTTGCAAAAATATGTCTTTTTATGTATTTCCATTTGTTTTATTTTTCAGTTATCAAGTTTATACAACTTGCGTAGCGTGTATACTTTTGTCCACTAGTTGTATTGGAGTAACATTTTAGTAGATTGCTAACTTTTGTAATGATAAGTTTTGGCATTTCACAAAGTGGAGCAATTTGATGGAAGATAGAAAAAAATGTGGCAAAGAAGAACGAAGAACTTCCTAGTTCACAAAGTATAACAATACATTAGAAAGAAAATGATGGGTAAACGGAAAATATTTCGAATGTAGATTGGAAGGATATAAAATTCGTGTCCCATTATTAGGTTAGGATATGAAATTCATGTGTGTTAGCATTATCATATAATATTCATATTGTTGAAAATATCATCGACAACAATAGTAATATCAATTTTGCAACTTCGATATATTAAGCTTTCAGAGCATTAGAGAAGTTTTATCTTGGAAATTTTTGACAAAATGAGCTAAACATGAAGTTGGATCAATCTCATGGAGCAGATGAAGGCGTTCAAGTGGTCAAATTATGGATGAGACTTCGACCGATGGATTCGCACCTAAATTCCGGACAGTGTGAAACAATCGGACGTTTTGCACTGTGATTGAACACTGTAGTTCTCCAAGGGGACTGCAGTAAACTACAGTAATTTCTTCATACTGTCTCGGAACCAGATGAAACTTCGACCGATAGATTCCCACCTAAATTACGGACAGTGTGAAATACTCGGACATTTTGCCTTGTGACTGAACATTGTAGTTCTCCAATGGGACTGCCACTTGTACTTAGAAAATAACGGACTAAGTTCCCATATTTGAACTCTGCAAGTCGCTATTTTTTTTTTGTACAAACTACAGTATTTCTTCATACTGGCTCGGAACCAGATGAGACTTCGACCGATAGATACCCATTTAAATTACGGACAGTGTGAGACACCCGGACGTTTTGCTCTGAGATCGAACACTAAATTCTCCAAGGGGACTGTCAGTTGTACTTAGAAAATAATAGGCTAAATTCCCATAGTTGAATTCTGCCTTCATACAGAACCGCTATTTTTTTTTGTAAAACATGCAATAATTTCTTCATATTGCCTCGGGATCGGACGAGGCTTCGACCGATAGGCTCTCACCTAACTTACAGACAGTATGAAACGCTCGGATATTTCGTCCTATGAACGAACACTATAGCTCTCCAATGTGATTAATGTTTATACTTAGAAAATAACAGACTAATTCTCATAATTGTATATAAAAAATACCCGACTACATTTAGATGGGTTAAATGGGTGACCCACATAATATGTGGGTTGTGTCAGGTAAAACATTACGTTAAATGGGTTAGAATAAATGAGTTGCAAAGGGGTTGGGTCAAATTTTGCTTGACCCACATACGACCCTAAACGACCCATTTGACACCCCTAAAAAAGTGTCTTATGACTGCATAGTCTTGCCCAAGAAAGGAAAGTGCACTGATTTTGTTCTGTTTGATTGGAAAACTTGGTTCTCTTGAGTTCTGTGGGAGTAATATGCACAAATAAGCGGATGCTGAGGGAAGGCCTGACGCGAGAACATATTTTCAAATTTCAAATTATGGTGAGATTTTTTTTCCCTCCCCTTTTCTACAAGTGAAGATACCAAGTCCGGATCTTGTTGAGGTAACAACTAGTAATTGCTGACTTTTACTCACAGGGATTTGGAGTAAATATGAACCAGAAGAAGTTTGATTAATATCAATCTGTCCACAATATTGATTTCCAGTGAAAAGTAAAGACAATAGTTTGCTTGTTGGTGTAACAAGCTGACTCAGGTGGAGGGAAAGGTAACATGGCTTTTTGGATTGGAGGGGAAGATTGCAAGCCCAATCTGGTCATTGGTCATCCCGCAAAAAACGATTTAAATTGTTAAAGTGGCTTCAATACTAAAGAAAGATAGGATATAAGTACTGAAGGTTTGGTTCAGAATAGTGTGCGTAAAGGTTTGGTTAAAGATAGGCTATTGTTTTATAGCATAACTAATGATGAGCTTTACGCTTATTTTATCTTTTAAAAGAAAGAATTCTCAAGTGTTTTTGTATATGTGTTTCAAAAAAAAGCAAACGATTTGCCAGTGTTTCTGTGTTTGTAATAGTGCTTAGAACTTCTAGAGAAGATTAGTTCTCTGGATAGAGAGAAAATTGTGCACAAGCATTTAGCTGTGTAAGCGGTATTATTTTATACTAGTTACTGTTCTGTTGCAATGAAAATATTAAAACTTAGTTGTTGTTTTTTTAACCTTTTTTTGGTTTTCTTTTATCAAATTTGTAATATTACAGACTTGGGATATGTTTTACCTATCATATATATCCTTATCATGCAAACAACCAGATAACAAGTTAAAAATTTAGCATTTCCAAAAAAAAAAAAGAGGATGCTGTGGATGATAATAGGTAATTTAAATGTTCCCCGGTGATGCTGTTTAAATCAACATCGTAACCTTGATGGAGAAGGCAGCCCTTTCACTTCCGCATAAGGAAGTGGCTGCTTATAATTTGTTGCTTGGATGCATGCTTTACATAACCTATTGGATTTTGGTAATGCTAGTTATAAAACTTAGCTTTATTACAATCATCCGCGCACACGCTGCCTCAGTATGCATATGGAATGTTGCCGATATGAATATATTTGTGCGTACAATTTATTACTTAGTTTTTCAGTATATTCAATTATTGGAATTTTACATGTTAACCAATTTTGGAAAGACTTAGAAAAAGTCTGTCCCTTAGTTCCGTCGAAAACCTTTTGGCTTAACTGTCAAACATGTTAAGCCCGTTAGTTTAACAATGTACTTTATTACATGTTAATGAATTGCAAGAGGATACCTTTTTAACACCATCCTTTCCTGCAGTTTAAGTGTTGGATTCCTCATTTCCAACGCAGGTAATTTCAAGAAGTGGTCTGAGAATTCATCATACAAAGAAAAATATTCAACAGAAAGAAAAATAGAAATCATGGATTCAGAGAAGACTGTAATTTGTGTGGGAGACATCCATGGTTACATAGAGAAACTTAGATCCCTATGGTCAGAACTTGAATCAGCAGTGGGGTCCACAGTCTTCTCTTCTGCCACCATCATCTTCCTCGGTGACTACTGTGACCGTGGACCCGACACCCGTCATGTCATTTCCTTTCTTCTCTCTCTGCCTTCCCTCTTTCCGAGGCAGCGACACGTGTTTCTTGCAGGCAACCATGATTTTGCCTTCTCTGCTTTTCTCCTCCTATTACCTCCTCCTCCAAATGGGACACATCTAAAGGACACTTGGAAGGAGTTTGAGGCGAATGAGGAGAGAGAAGGTTGGTACAAGGGAGAGAAGTATGAGGAGATGCACCTCCAAGGGAGGAGGTGGGCTGGCTGTATCAAGGATAGGTGGAATGCAGCAAAAGGTTTACCTTACAAGGGCTCCATTTATGATGCAGGCACTACTTTTGAATCGTATGGAGTTCAGCATGGCTCTTCAGGTTTCAACTTATGAGTTCTTTGCACAAAAATATTCCATTAACGTGTAGATTGTTTGATTGATCAGATATAGTTTGAATATCACTAGTGTCTGGCACTAATAAGTGCTTATTGTGGATGCAGAGTTGATGAAAGCAGTGCCAGATGAACATAAAAAGTTCCTTGTTGATCTAGTTTGGGTACACGAAGAGGTACTGTACATTATCATGCATGTTCCTTCGAATGACCATACTTACATATAGGTTGAATGTAGGTTACATATTATAAGAACCACTAATCCGACACCCCCCTCTTTCCCCACACGCTCGCGCGCGCGAAAAAAAAAAAAAAAAAAAAAAAAACACAGACATATTCATTGTGAAATATCAATGGAATATATGATTTATGAACCATACAGCTCTGTTGGAATCATGAACATTAAAGCATTGTTTGCAAAATTGTTAAAATAGATATCAACATTTAGGAACTCACAGTTTTGTTTATTTGCCAAATGCAACATTTTGTTTTGTGAATAAAATTGTCAGCTCACCCTAGCTACCACAATAGGCAGTCAAGTGTGAAGTAGCGATTATTCTTTTAAGTGGGGATTGATTGCGGATTTATCAAAGGTAGGCATTTTTGACAATTCTTGTATTTTGTATGAAATTTTAGTAGTTAATTTAGTACTAATCAATCCAAAATTTAGTGTTTCTGATTGGCTTTAAGGAGGCAAGGCCGTCCAAAACTAGCACATAGATGCTTATGCATGGCATCGACCCTCAAATAATGTCTAACCGGTATCTATATGATCCGTTAGACGAGGCGGTTAGGCTTGCCTAGATGGACATAGGCGGATGTCATGGTGGTAAGCCTTGCCTAGCACCTAGCCGAAGTCTAAAAGGACCTTTACAATAGAGGCTAGAGCTAGCTGCTTTTGATTGTAGACAGCATATTTGTTGTCCCAACTTTTAAATTATACACGTAAATATACCACTTTTAATCTTTCAGGATTTTAAAAGCATGTGCTCATGCAGGTAAGCACTTAATTTTGTTTTGTTGGAAAAACAATAGGAAATAGGCACTTGGTGCTTATTAGTGCCTTGCTTAAATTTTAAGCAGATATTAGGTGACCCAAAAGGGGTGAGGATTAATTTGCAGAAAAAGGGGGGGGGGGGGGGGGAGGCGCTGGGGGGCTTTAAGGTTCTTCTTTATTCTTTTCCATCGACCATGTCTATGCAGAAGTTACTAATTTTAGTTCCAAAAGGCATAAATCATAATTTGGATAATATCATGATAATAATTGCAGCTGTAAAAAGAGTGAAATATAAGCCATTATTATTAAATGGCGGTTAAGCACCATTAAGCAAGGTGAGATTTTGTAGCCGCGCTTTGCTCTTTAATATAACAAAGGACCTAAAGAAATTCGTTTCTTTTTTGAAATACTAAACCACTTTAAAATGTGACTTATTATGAATCGTTAACATAAATTTATATTAAATCCTATTTAAAATTACTATTTCGAGGATCTAGGCATTCCAAAATGATCACAATATTGTTGGTGTTGACCCGCCTTTTTACAAGACAGTCACGCTTTGGATTTCTGACTGTTAGAGTGCTTAGGACTTGAGTACGGGCCTAGGTGAACTTGGAAAAACTTGGTTGAAGTCGTGGAAGTCACAAAAGCTTGGATTTTGGATGGATAACACTTCGGTTCGGCATGCATACCGATCCGTGGATCGATATAGCTCCCCAAAGCCTGGTTTGGTACTACTCCCTCTAAGCGGATCGGCATCCACTTCGGATCGGCATACATATGCCATTCTTGATCGCTCAAGCTATCTTCCCTAGTTTCGGATCGGTGAAGGACCAAAGCCTCGGTTCGGCTATACCGATCCAGATCGGTAGCCGAACCGGACCAGACAAATATGTTGGACATGGTCAAACCCACTACTTTGCACCACTCCCCCATGTTCTCCCAACACTCCGAGTTTTGAGCCATTACTCTATGCCAAACCGAATACTATTGCACCTATAAATACATGAGGATATGGTCATTTCAAAGGATCAGATCCTGGATTTTTGGCATTCTTACGCAAGGACATCGCCACCACTATTCAACAACACTCTTATCTCTACCTTTCTTACAATCGAATGAACTGTATTTGCAATCATACAATATAATCAACAAACATTACCTCACAGTGAACGTATGCTTGATTGTCGAACTATTATAAATGTTGTGTTCATTATACACTACAGTAATCTGTATTTGGATTATTGCTGTTATTATGTGATTATAACTCAGACTTGGATGTTGATGTTTGATCGACCAAATCGAATGTCAACATTTTGGCGTGTCAAGCGGCCGCGGGGGGGGGGGGGGGGGGACAACATCTTTATAGCTGAAAGGGATTGAATTGTTCAAAGGATTCAATAGTTGTTAAACGTAAGAAAACGGATGCAAGCGCACAAGTTGAAGGCACATGAATAGAAGGAAGTCAAGAGGCTTCCTCCGCTGGTAACCCCTTCATCTACCTGACTCGGGAAGAGATGGACGGAGTCATTAAGGAATTGGAATTACGCATGAAGTGACAAGTTGGACTCCTCAGACGGCAAGAGGAGATGATGATTACTTTCTTCGCAAGGATGAAAGAGCTTGGAAGGGAAGGGCCCCACGGAACAATCACTGGAGCATGACCCAATGGCATGACGGGAGTGAAAAATGACTCGGGGACAATTCCCCACTCTACGTCTCGGATCAGTACCGAACCGGTTCGATCGGGGGTCAACTTCCTAGATGGAGATGGTATGACTCGCGACCCATTATCTTGTTGCACCTTGGATATTAATTTTGGAAATTTGGCTCAAACACGAGCTCGTGTGGATTTGGATGGCGAGGGAACCACTGCACTTTGGGTTGGATTCGATCCCGCTTCTAAAGTCAGAGCCGATTCGAACGCTAACGTCATGGATCGACGTATGTCTTTTGAATTGAACGCTGGGGCTCCAGTGTTAGCTTGGATGATTGAAAATAATTTTTTTGGCAATAGAAATTGAATCGCGAATGTGGTTCGACGGTTTACTCGAAGTGGAGCATCTCAGGCGGATATAGACTGTGTTAACTGCAACCCCTTCAGTCAGATTAGAATTCTCGAAATCCACCGGATTTCAAACTACCGGCTACTGGAAGTCTGGAAGCTTACGATGGTAGGAAGGATCATGTTGTCCATCTCATGTGTCATACACGACACATGGAAGTGCTAGCGGCGTTGGACAATGTCATGGCTAAGTGCTTCCCACTTTATCTTCCGGATATCGCTGCCATGTGGTTTAGACAGTTGGAATCAGAATCGGTTAACAGCTAGAACGCGATGGTTGTTAGGTTTACTGAATAGTTCAAGGTCCACATCTCGATCAAAAAATATTATGACTCTTTCACCGATAGTAGAGGACTGGAAGAACTTTGCACTCTTTTCTATAAAGGTTTAGTGCAACAGTAGTGTCGGTGGATCGACTGAAACCATTTATGGTACTTATGGCTGTTGTCTCTAGAATTTTGAATAAGTTCGAATTTTAAAATTTCATTGCAAAGAGATCCACCAAGGGATCTTAGCAAATTCTATTTCGAAGCAGACATGTTTCTGTAGGAAGAGGATGCGATGACAGATAAGGAAATCCTCGAGTTTAGCTTGGCTTAGGACGGAGGACCGTCCAGATCTGGTAAAAGAAAGGACAAAGGCAAGGGAAAAGCCCTGGCTAGGTACGATCGGAATACCCAACTGCGGAGAAAACCTAAATTCTCTTCTTATACGGAACTCACCGCTTCTTTGGAAGACATATATCTGGGCGTTCATGAGGTTTCTCCCTTCAGAAAGCCTCATAGGTGGGAACCAATGCAAAGAGAGCGGGAATTTGGAAAATAATGTTTGTTTCACGAGCTGGATGGTTGTTAAAACCCAAAAATGGATTAAAACACCAAAGGTACACTAATGGTACTTCACCAATGCGGTAAGAGAATAAGTGGGCCAAAATCGTTAACTGCAAGTAAAAGACAACGGTTTTATAGTGGTTCGATCTTATGAAAGATCTACGTCCACTTTAGCAACAATTTCCATTAACAATTCAAGAGTTACAAGTGTAGGATCTCTCAAAAATACATTCATCTTCTCTCTAACACTTAGATCTCACTCCAATTAAATTAAATCAGCGAAGAATCAAGTAGATCCCTCTAAATGCAAAGGAAATGGCGGAGTATCTTTACTTTCTAAGATGCTTGAGCACTTTTGGTAGGATTCATGATGGATTCAACGCTTAATCTTTGGTTTGGAATGGTAGGAGGTGTTAGGATCACTTAGAACAAAAGAGGAAGCAATTTGGCAGCCCTTCGGGTTGATAGAAATCGATCTCTTAAAGTAGGGAAGCCATGACCTATTTATATGAGAGCTTGGAGTGAAGTGGTGAGCTGAAATGTGTACATGCAGACTATTCGTCGAACATAAAGTAATTGCAGAAATGCCACTGCCAGTTGTATCCAGCTGTCTTTATGGATCAATGTTCAATCGACCCACTAGGAGCTCGCTCGATCGACCCAAAGAGAGCATGTTTAACCGGTCGCAGAGAGCGTGTTCGACCGACCCTTCTGGAGGTCCATGATTGACAGCAAGGTTATCACGACGCCAAGTCGAGTCAAGTCGAGCCACTACCGTCTAGAAGACTAGTCGACAAATCGTCCGACTAGTCGTGACTAGTTGACAAGTCTTTTATATACATATATTTATATTAAAAATATAATAGGGGATTGTTCTAATTATTAAGTAATCATTATTCAATTGAAATAGGCCCAACTCAGTCCAAACATAAAATAAATAAAATAAAAGTTAATTTGCGCAATATAAAAATGACCCAGCCCAACCTAAAACAGCTCAGCCTATAATTCCAGTAAACCCTAGCCGCAAAAATCTCATCCTTTCTGGCTACGTAAGGTTAAAAAAAAACGAAAGAGCAAAAAAATCAGTTCGCTTTCTGCTGCCAAAAAAAAATCAGATGAAGAAAAATAATGTTCGTTCTTTCTAGCATGAAGTCGACGACCAGATTCCCTTCTTCTCAACCAAAATCAGGTAAGTATATAAGTCTCGATTTGAGTTCGAACCCTCAAATCGACATCGAACCCTAAATCTCAGTTCGAACCCTAAATCGTAGCCTAAATCGAACCCTAAATCTCAGTTCGAACCCTAAATCGAAGCCTAAATCGAACCCTAAGTCTCGATGTCGTCGAATTGAACTAGTCGACTGTCGTCGAACTTGATCGACCGACTGGTCGACTTGTCGTCGACGTGATAACAGTGATTGACAGACCCTGTTATACTGCCATGTTCGACCCTGCTTATGACACTTTTTTGACCGACCCTTGATATTCGATCCTTACCTGTCCGACCCTACGATGCCCAAGTCCTCTTCGTTGTCCTAATGCATGTTCGACCCTGGATCGTTCGATCATGAGCATTTGATCCTTATGAATGTTCGATCCTTATGCTTGCTCGAGTGACTTTATGACTTGAACCACATATGTGCTCGACTCACATGTTCGATCCATTAATGGGTGTATGGTTTTTATGGATTAATAATTGTCATAACACAAACAAGTGTAGGCATTTGTGGGATATGATTGATGAGCATGTCAGACGTGGAGAACTGACATAGTATGTTAGGAACCAAACTGCAGTAGCGGAACAGGTGCAATCGCATACTATTCCCGAACAGGGTAGTCAAGGCGCTCGCCTAGGGCTTTTTTGTTCATCGAGGCGCAAGAAAAGCGCTTGAGGCGGTGAAGCCCTAAAAAAGCACGCTTTAGTGAATATTTTTTTCCGTGCCCAGGCCTAAAGTCGAGCCCTCTTCGTTCAAATTAGGGCTAGCCGTGACTAGGTTTTCATCAGATATCAAACAGTAAAAAAAAGGGCGATAAAGATCTCGGCATCAACCAAATCAACTGCTAATTTTGCTCTCATCCATTCAAATCTTGTCTGATCGGCATCCATCTGAAGCTCGAGCCTTCTTGAGACTCGATTTTGAACAGCTGTTGTTTCTTCTGTAAGATAAAGCTTTTTTTTCTTTTCGTTTCTTTGCTTGGTGCATCCCAGTTTTCTTTAAGAATGCAAAGCGCTTTGCTATTTAAATTAAAGTGCAGTTTTTTTTGGAAGAAACGCTGTTTTTTTGGAAGAAACGCTGTTTTTTTAACAAGTGCAAGTGCAGTGTTTTTCTTTTTTGGAAGAAATGTTTTTTTTTTTTGAACAAATGCAGTCTTTTTTAGCAAATGCAGTATTTTATAAATAAGTGTGTTTTTTTTAAAACAAGTGCAGTGCAGTTTTTTTATAAAACAAGTGCAGTTTTTAAACAAAACAAGTGTAGTGCAGTACCGAAAGCCTGCACCGAGTGAGTCGGTCGAAAAGGAGAAACAAACTGGAAAGTTTTGCATATTCCACAAGATGTATAACCACGCGACAAATGAATGCTTTCGTCTTCGGGGTATTGTTGAAAAACTCATCCGTGATAGAAAGTTTGATGAGGGGACTTTAGACCTCAGTAGACATGGTCAGGCGGCTTCTAGGGTCGTCACCTAGCAAAAGCAAAAGTGAATTGTTATCAACACAACAGTCGGCGGGCTACACCCGACCAATTTTAGTTTGAGAATTATGGAGCAATCTGTAAATGTAGTGAAGCACGTTGAGGAAGAAGAGTACAATGCTACAGTAGAGTCTGTTCCATTGAAGCAGCGAAGGACGATGACGGATGATGTCGTCTTTTGAGACAGATGCATAAGGGGTGGAGGCCCCAATTATTGATCCTTTAGTAATATTAGTCTTAATTGGCCCTGCCTTGGTACATAAAATCCTTGTGGACCACTGGAGGGGTTCCGTAAATATTTTATTTAAAAAAGCTTACGACCAAATGATGCCAGGATGGGTCGGCAAAGGACCTGGTAAGTATGATTGAACTACCGGTAGAGCTTGGTGAAGAAGATTGTAGGATAGTGTGGGTCTTCCTTTTCATTGTGTTGGATATATACTCTCCTTAAATGCTTTTTTTTGTTGATCGGCCTTTGCTGACTTTAGTGCTTGCATTGCTCCTTGGTGCTTGCTTCTAAAATTCCTGACAGAGAATGAGGTCGTTTTGTACGAGGGGACTAATTAGGTGGAAAGGCGTGTTATATGGCTGGATGAGAGGACGCCCACAACAAAGAAAAGGTGAAGGTTGTTGATACCTCCCTTTACATTAAAGGTGCTGACGCATAGCAATCACGGAACAGATCCTGGTCCAAACAACGTAGCCGTCATTTCAAAGATATTGATCCTAGAAAAGGCGAAGAGCCATGATACCGAAGGGCACCCTACAGTAGCGATTCTGATTAATAACGACGACCCATCAAAGGTCTTGAAATGAATCCCACCTTGGACCCCCTTCGGATGAGGGAATTAATTAATTTTCTCTGTGCAAACCGCAGTGTGTTTGCATGGACCCATGTTGACATGTATGAGATCTCGCCGACCATTATAAGTCACTCGCTCAACAGCGATCTGAAGTATGTCTCAATTAAACAGAAGAGGCGTATGCTCGGTCCCGAGAGGGCAGATGTATTAAAAGAGGAAGTGGAGAAGCTCAAGAGCAACGAATTCATTCGAGATTCGTTATACCCCGACTCGGTATCGAATCATGTCTGTGTAAAGAAATCCAATGGGAAGTGACTTACGTGCATTGATTTATGTGATTTGAGCAAAGTTTGCCTTAAAGATCGTTTCCCACTTACAAGAATTTATCAACTCGTGGACTCTACAGGTAGACACGAGCTTCTCTCTTTCATGGACACATACTTCAGATACAACCAAATCCCAATGCATGTGACCGATCAGGAACTTGCGAGTTTCATTACAGATCCTGGACTCTGTTGTTATGTGGTCATGCCTTTCGGTTTGAAGAACGCCGAAGCGACATATCAACGTGTCGGTTAACCGCATGTTCAAAAACTAAATTAGGAGGTCGATGGAGATTTACGTAGATGATATGCTTGTAAAATCACGATGATCGGCCAAGCACGTGGGTGACTTAGCGGAGATGTTCAACGTTCTCCACCAATACGGTGTGAAACTTAGTCCTTTGAAATGCTCTTTCGACGTTGTGTCAGAAAAATTCTTGGGTTTAATCATCCATTCTCGAGAGATTGTAGTCAACCCTGAGCAGATTGAATCCATTTGGAACATTTAGGAGTCCACCAAGGTTAAAGACGTAGAAATCCTGAATGGAAGTGTGGCTGCATTGAGTCGATTTATATTCAAAGCGATGAACTAATGCATTCCTTTTTTTGACTTGATAAAGAGAGGAAATTGCAATTTTGCGTAGATTTCAGACTATGTCAAGGCATTTTAGAATTTATTGAACCACCTGGGAAAGCCTTTGATATATCAATATCAGTCGATCATGAAAACCTATTTGTGTATCTGGCGGTATCCTTGCATGCCATCAGCTCTGCAAGCATACGCAAGGACAAACAGATTCAGCGGCTGGTGTACTATGTACGTAAAAGGCTGACAGTGGCTAGGGGCTGAGTGCAATTACCCAAAGATCAAGAAGTTGAGTTACTGTCTTTTAATAGCATAAAGGAAGCTTTGTCATTACTTTCAAGCCCATCCCATCAAGGTCTTCATTGACCAACCCCTATGACAGGTCCTTCAGCGACCTGAGGCGTCTGAAAGGCTGCTTAAATGGAATATCAAGCTAAGTCAGTTCGATATTGCCTACATTCCCCGGAGGGCCATTCAGAAAAAGCGCTGACCGACGTCATCGTAGAATTTACATGTCCAGATGACATTGCAAAAAACGTTGACCCACTATTGCAAATGGAAGCTATTTACCGATGAATCCCTCAATGATCGGTCTTCTGGTGTAGGAGTTGTCTTGGTAACTCCTGATGAACAGTCGATTTGTTATTCTTTGAAGCTGGACTTCCTTGCAATCAATAATGAAGCCGAGTATGAAGCCCTGATTGTCGGGCTCAAACTTGCGAAGGAGTTGAAGTGAAATCGATTCAAATTTCATACGACTCGCAGATTATTGTATGCTAAGTCAGGAAGGAGTTCTAGACCAAGGGGGGCTCTACTTGCTCCCTACCTTAATCGAGTTCACGAGCTGCTAACCGGATTTGAGTATTATTGCATGTCACACATTCCTTGTGATCGAAACGAGAAAGCCGACTCGTTCGTCAAGGCGGACGATACAGAGAACCTGGAGCAAATGGAGTTAGTTCCAGTTAAGACATTGAACGTCACAATCATAGACTAGATGGTAGTTGATTGGGCGCTGACTGTTAAGCCTGAAAGGGAATCTTGGATGACTCATATGAAGAACTTCTTGTTGTTTGGAACACTACCTGAGCGGAAAAGCGAAAAGCATGCCCTCCTGCGTCAAGCAACGAAATACATCATCCAGAAAGATGCTATACAGAAAACGGTTATCTGTTCGTCTACTCCAGTGTGTAGCCCACAACGACCCTAAACGTGTACAGCGAGAAGTGCACGAAGGCGAGTGCGGCGACCACACTGTTGGCAAATTTTGGCAATAATGCTACTACAGTATGGTTATTTCTAGCCTACGTTGCGACAAATGCTAAAGGTTTGCAAAGATACCAATAGCTCCGCCTACCCAGCTCACCCAAGTGGTCAATCCATAGCCTTTTATGGTGTGGGGAATAGACATCATCGGTAGCTTCCCAATCTCTAAAGGTGGAGCAGATTATGGATAGTGGCACTAGACTATTTTACTAAATAAGTCAAAGCTGAACTACTGACCACAATCTCGACAAAGCGGATGCTTAACTTCATCGTCAGAAACATTATTTGTCGATTTGGACTTTCTAGGCCTATCATCAATAGCTTAAAATTGTAAGACTTTTGCCAGCATTATCTTATAAAAAATGATATGCGACAGTCACCCATAGTCAAATGGACAGGTTGAAACACTAAACAAAATCATTAAGTCCATCTTGAAGAAGTGATTGAAGAATGTTAGAGGCAAGTAGGTCGATGAGCTACGGTTAGCCCTTTGGGCATATCGAACAACTTACAAGTCAGTGACTGTACTCCATTCACAATGGCTTATGGGTTCGAGGCAGTCATACCAGTCGAGCTCGAAGTCTCCTCTCATCGAATTACCTACTATGATCATATGACTAATATAAAGTTCTTTATGGTGTCTCTCGACATGCTTGACGAGAAGAGAGAAGAGACCGACTTGCGAGCTGTTGCGCATAGACATCTGGTTGTCCAATACTAGAATACAAAGGTTTGGCCTAGAACCTTTGAACGTGGTGACCTTGTCCTGAGGCATGTCTTCCTTAGTCCCGTCAACATGGGCCTGAAGTGGGAAGGATTTTACGTCATCCAACAAAAAATTGAAAACGGAGCTTTCGATTAACCACTGTTGATGGCGATGAACTACCAGGAGCATATAGTGTCGAGCATCTACTGCATTATTTTACTTAAGCTTTTATTTTCAGTTATTTTTGTAAATAACACTTGCTTTTGAACAATGTAATAAGGCGTGACTCGTCGACTCTTTTTGCACCATCAATAAAAGTTCTTGGACTCGTTCCATGCTCTATGACCTTGTAATTGTATGTCTAGATGTTGTGATTTGACCAGCTTATGCTAATGTTCAAAAGAAAGGTGTGACTGACCTATCGACATTCCCTTGTTCGTGATTCGACGAGCTTATTTGGTCCCACGACTAGTCGGGAAAGGGTCAACCGAACTCAAGTGGCAATCCTCACTTAAGACTAATGTGGGGGGCCAAAGCTAATGTGATACGACCATTCACATGATTAACTCTAACTCTCAACGACTTGGGTAAGTGTGAACGACCCGCTAAGACTTAAGACCACTTAACATAAAACTTTAACCTAGGTAACAAATGAGAGTATAAAAGACAATGACTTCACATCCCATGACTCTAGCCCGAAATCACATAAGAGAGTATAAATGGCGAAATCCCAACGTTCGCTAACTTAGCCTTACCGAGACTGGGGGAATAAGTACAAATTGATACAGTGGACATAGAAATTAACTTCGAGCACGCTCTCGACATGGTGAATACTCAAAGTTAATTGGGGAATATACACTGAAGTGCCTCCAGAGTGTCGTTTGCCCTAAGTAATATTGTTTACAGGTTAAGTGCGGTGCAACAAACTCGCGAGTATGTTGAATGGAAAACGAGAATACTCAGTGATATAAAGCAAAAAAAGACTGTTTTATTTACACGTGAAGGATAAGTACAAGTCACGAAGCAAAAAAGCGAGGGTTGCACTCACACAAGTCTCTGTCAAGAAAACAAAATAATTCACAACTACTCACCCTTATCCTTCCTCTTTTTCTTCTTATGCTTCTTCCTTGACTTCTCCAAGTTAGATTCCTTTATTAATTTGTGTTTGAGGGTTTATCGCTACCTAAGCCGTCACCTTTCTTCTTGAGCTTCTCCTTCCCTGACTTACTCATATTTTCGTCTTTGCTACGGAATGACTTCACTTCTTCAACAACCACATCTGGTGAGATCTTCTCTTACTTTTGGCTACCAGTTGAAGAAGGTGAGATCACTTGTATAAGATCCAGCGCGATCACCCCAGGATTGAGCTTGGTGGCAATTTCATGTTGTTGCATCTTCATTAGCTCTTCCATGCTCAATGCGTCAGTCTTTCCGGCCTCGTTTTGGTATACTGTATCTTCTTCGCCTTCGACGTATGATCCCTTGCCACTCAGATCTTTCAAAGTATCGGTTATTTCATCATCTTTTCTTGAATCTTCAGCATGGGCACTTAGGGTTCATAGGAAGCTTTAGTTCGTGTCTCAGAAGGCATCTTGGCCTGGTGCGTACCTGTAGCAAGAAGAGCGATAATATTTAGTCCATTTGGAACTATGAGCATCTCGACTTGTACTTCCATAGCTCGTCGACACACGACAAAGACTTTCTCAACCTATGGGAAAAACAAAGAGATACTTTGAAAGGAGTCACTGCCAGTAAGTCCGAAAGTGTTTACTTCGGTAATGGGAGTTAAGGCTTGAATACTCTTAGAGCCCGGTCCTCAGGATGTACTCTTCAACGGCCCTGGAACTCTAGCCGGTGGAAGACTGCCCAGTAGCCGACATTAAAGATGAAGTCTGGATGTGGACTTTCTGACTAGTCGATCGCAACGATGTTGCATCATCTTTAGCCATCCTAACAGTTTCTTTTTGTTAGCCTACTTTGTGAACTAGGCTACACAAAGCTAGATGATCAAGTAATGAAGAACATTCACTCCAAGGACCGGATCGGATCGGAGAACGTTTGGTCAGAGCAAGTCAGCATAAAGCAGAGAAAGAAGGGGCTTGGGTCAAACCGGATCGGATAAGACAAACCCGATCCGTCCCTTCAACCGAAGGACTCCGATCCGAACCCATGCACTTAGAACTGCAACTATCACACCCACGTTCCCTTAAAGTTCGAAGCGGTTAGAAGGCCACATTCCCATGTTCATCCACTAACTCAATGTGCTGGCACCATCTTGTGATATCCGAACCCGCAAGTGATGGAATGGAGGCCACGTGGATCCGAATCGGAGCCATTCCAGGAGCATTTTTCACCTATAAATACACCATCAAGAGGCATTTGAAAGGATCTTTTGGCATTTTCAGAACTCAAACTCCTTTACTATCAGATTACAATCATCTTTTAAATCATATTGTGAAGGAAATTGAGTGAATCAATGTATTATATAAATGAGAATTGAGTGAAAATCGTTGTTGTACTTGCATTCAAGACATCAATCCAAAGAGTAGAAAGTGGACATAGGCTATTTAACGCCGAATCACTATAAATTGTGTGTTTTCTCCGTTTTTTAATTTCATTTCAGTAGAATCATTACTTGTTTGGGTGTTAGAGCCAAATTTGGATCTAACATTTTGGTGCTTTCACTGAGAATTCTTTGAATTCTTCACTTTTTTGGGATTATCGTTCACTATTTGGACCTTCAAGCTCAAAGAAATTAATCCTTTGTTTTCGACATCTTTAAGTACCTTTTGGTGAACCGTTGAAGAATTGAACACTATGGACAAAACGAAAGGAAAAGAAGTGCAAGGTGCTACGGGGAACGATGCTAGAGGGGATCAGCAAGCCATGGTATTGACGAGGTCGCGTGGACAAGACTCTGGAGCAGGCCGCTCCGGTCAGGAAGGTCCGATCCGAGCAGGTGACTCCGATCCGAGCCGATCAGAAGACATTGAGGTCACTCGCTCCCCCCATCCGAACCGGTCCGGTCCTATTACCTTGCTCCGATCCGATCCGAACCAGAATGAAGCTGGAACTTCTACTCGAGTTCCCTCTAATACTCCGATTCCAGCCGCTATGACAAATGATCAGCTTGACCCATCTGCATCCGTCACCCAAGGAGATTTTTCACACTTTCTTGACATGCTCCAGAGTACTAAGGAGGCATTGGAAGCCCATAAGCGTGACAGTCTTCGCATGCAAGAGAACATGATCACTATGAGTAGGGAACTCCAGGAGCTCCGGAGGCAAAAGACACCTTCCCCAACACGTCGCCTTGCTGTAGACGATTCATCTTCCTCAGTTGAGGGACGTCCTCGTGACAGAAGGCCACTTGAACGACCTTAGAATCTTGATCAGCTAACTTTTGGATCTTTAGGATCCCGAGAAGACGCCGCTCGTGTGTTAGGACCTGATGACCCGAGCTTGAAAGAGCCTATGTTGTTGCCCATGCGTGGATCCTATGTTCTAAACAGGGATCCTAACATTACTAATCCTACGCAACAGCAACTTCTCCAACCCCTTCCTCCTGAGATCGACTGGGAGCATAGGGAGCAGTGTAGAGCAGCCGCCGCTAGAAACAGAAGGTTATCCCCTAATCAGGAACCTTGGGGTAATCTGAATATCAGACCTAAAGAACCTGTGCAGACATTAACAAATGTCGATGTATGGGCGATGGTGCATCAGATTATGTCTGAAAGTCGGCGGTACACTAATGAGGACTGGGGTATTGAGCGAAGTCATACCCCCTTCACAGATAATTGGACTTCCAGTTCCCTCGGCGGTTCAACTTGCCTCAGATGGATCGGTATTCAGGAAGAACGGACCCAGGGCAGCATCTGATGAGGTATGCATGGTTCATGAATGCCGCAGCAGCTCCAGATGCTGTAAAATGCAAAGTCTTTCCAATTTATCTTGAAGACGTGGCGTTAATGTGGTTCACCCGACTCCCTCCCCGGTCGATATCAAATTTCACAGAATTGAGTGAGCGCTTTATGAACCAGTTTCGACTTCACGCCCGAAGGTCCAAGAGCGTCATAGAGTTGTCATGGATTAAACAGGCCCTAGGAGAATCTTTGAAGTCATATTTAGACCGCTTCAACCTGGTCGTCACCGAAGTTAGTGACCCTCATGAGCCCACTATTCTGATGGCCTTGATAGAAGGGGTTGACCCTGACACAGAATTCGGGGATTACTTATCTGGGAAACCGCCTCCTACTAGAGAATTGTTTTATGAAAAGGCTGGCATTCGCTTGAGACGAGAAGAAGCTCATGCAAATAGGAAGAGAAAGTCCGAAGGGGCCTCGAGGGAAGGTGTCCAAAGTAATGTTGCTGTGAAGCAATCCGGTGATAGTTCGGGGAAAGTTGAGGTAAACGTCGGCAACCAGAGCGGAGGTAATAGTTACAGGAATGAGAACGACAATAAAAGGAACAAGAACCGAGGGAATAACTCTAGTAAAAGACCCAGATTCCAGACTTTTGAAAATTATACGTCGTTAAGTGATACGTTGGAGAATATTTACTTGGATACATATAGCATATTGCAATACAAAAAACCACCACCTAGAGACTCCACTGAAAAAGAGATCGCAACGGGAAAGTTTTGTTTGTTCCATGGAACCCATGGTCATTCCACCAACGAATGCCGTCATTTGAGAGATATAGTTGAAAGATTGCTGCGGGAAGGGAAGTTAGACGAGTACAAGGTTGCCCCAAGGGACAGGGGGCAAGGGGGACAAGCCCCGGACCAAAACCAGCCAACTTCAAAACCCACAGCCCAGCAGAAAGGTAAGGGGATCGTTATCAATACTATTATAGGCGGACCCCACCTAGCTAGTTGTAGTTTCAAAGCGATGGATCAATACGTCAACGCCGCTAAGCATTTTGAGGTAGGAGAATGCAGTAATCTCGAAGACATCACTCCAGTAAAACAACAAAAGACGATGTCAGACGACGTCATATTCCGTATTAGAGATGATTCCGGAGTTGAATTCCCAACTGAAGATCCACTGGTAATTACCACGACCATCGGACCTGCTTTAGTCATAAAGTGTTGGTGGACAACGGGAGCTCGGTCAATATCCTCTTCAAGAAAGCTTTTGAACAAATGAGACTTGAAGCAAAAGATCTAAAGCCCTGCGAAGGATGGATAGGTGGCTTCAATGGGGCATCGACGGCTCCGATGGGCTACGTAGAATTACCAGTGACATTAGGGCAGGGAGATCGCTAGAGAGTGAGGATCCTGCCGTTTGTAGTTTTGGATGTAGAGTCACCTTACAACGCCTTCCTAGGCCTACCGGCCCTTGCCGAGTTTAGGGCATGTATTGCACATTGGTGCTTGTTGCTTAAATTCCCGACTGACGCAGGAATTGGGGTGATGAGAGGCGACCAAGCTACGGGACGAGCTTGTTACATAACGGAGTTGAAGATGCTAATGAAGGGGTTGAATATAGAAACTAAGGACGATTCTCCCACTTCGAAGGAAAACTCAGCAGAGCAATTAAGGGGTCCAGCCCCATGAGAGTTGCCCTTAGATGTGCTCGAGGATGTAGATCCCAGAGAGGATAAAGAGCCCGAGGATAGGAAGGCAACTCCCAACGAGATAACAATAGATATACCTATTGATGAGACAGATTCGACAAAAGTACTAAAGATCGGCTCGCAAGTAGATCCAGTTCGAGCGAAAGAGTTGGCTGATTTTTTAAGGACAAATCTGGATGTGTTTGCCTGGATTCACACTGACATGTGTGGGATTTCGCCTGCCATTATGAGCCACTCTTTATGTATTAATCCAAAGCACCCACCAGTCAAACAGAAAAGACGGATGTTAGGCCCAGAGCGGTCAACAGCTTTGAAAGAAGAGGTAGAGAAATTAAAGGGTAATGGATTCATTAAGAATTCGAAATATACCGATTGGATATCAAATCTTGTCCTGGTCAAAAAATCTAACGGGAAGTGGCGTACATGTATCGACTTCTCTGATTTGAACAAGGCATGCCCGAAGGATAGCTTTCCTCTTCCCAGAATTGATCAGCTAGTAGATTTCGACGGCTGGACACGAGCTTTTATCCTTTATGGATGCTTATTCGGGGTACAATCAAATTCCCATGCACATACCAGATCAGGAGCATACAAGTTTCATCACAGACTTGGGGTTATATTGTTATATGGTAATGCCATTTGGGTTAACGAATGCAGGAGCCACGTACCAGCGCTTGGTCAACCGCATGTTCTATAATCAAATCGGGAAAACCATGGAGGTTTACGTGGATGACATGCTTGTGAAGTCTAAACAATCTTCCGGCCATACAAGGGACTTAGCTGAAATGTTTGATATTCTTCGAAGGTATGGAATGAAGTTAAACCCCCTAAAATGCTCGTTTGGGGTCGCATCTGGAAAATTCCTTGGGGTTATCGTGAGTTCTAGAGGAATTGAGATAAATCCTAGTCAAATAGCGGCAATAAGGAATATTGAAGAACCACGAAAGATCAAAGATGTTCAAAGCCTAGCCGGAAAAGTTGCTGCATTGAACAGGTTTATCTCCAAAGCCACGGATAGGTATGTACCTTTCTTCGATCTAATAAAACGAGGAAAACGAAATTTTGAGTGGACCCCTGACTGTGTGGGGGCGTTCCTGAATTTATTAGACTTATTAGAAAAGCCTCCAATATTATCAAAACCCGTGGAACATGAGGATTTGTTTGTCTACCTAGCAGTATCATCTCATGTCGTCAGTACAGCATTGGTACGTGAAGAGGATAAAGTCTAAAGACCTGTATACTACGTGAGCAAAAAGCTAGCTGCTGCAGAACGTAATTATCCGAAGATAGAAAAACCTGCTTATAGCCTCCTGATTGCTTCCCGCAAACTTCGTCATTACTTTCAGACTCACCCGATAGTTGTATGCACCGATCAATCTTTGAGACAAGTGTTGCAAAAACCCGAAGCATCGGGGCGGTTACTTAAATGGAACATCGAGCTGAGTCAATTTGATTTAAATTTTCAACCACGGAAATCAATAAGAGGGCTGGCATTGGCCGACTTTATAGCTGAATTCACAATTCCCGAAGAGGAAACGGTGGGTGACAAGGTAGTTACTTTGGACCAAGAATTAGAGCTTAGTCCGTGGAAGCTATATACGGACGGAGCCAAAAATGATCGAAGGTCCGGCGCTGGAGTTGTTTTAATAACTCCTGAAGGACGATCTATTTACTATGCATTGCGATTAGAGTTTGCTGCTACCAATAACGATTCCGAGTATGAAGTCCTGATTGCCGGGCTGAAACTCGCCAAAGAACTGGGAGTGAAGACACTGGATATATGTTGTGATTCCAAAATAGTTGTATGCCAGGTTCAGGAGGAATTTATTGCTAAAGGGCCTCGACTCGTTACTTATCTCAAAAAGGTAAAGGAGTTGCTGGGTAGTTTGGAGCATTACAGCATAACGCATATTCCAAGAACGGAAAATTAGAAAGCAGATCGGCTGGCAAAGCTAGCAAGTTCTGATAATCCCAAAAAAACTGAAATGGTTCCGATAGAGGTTTTGGAATCACCGAGTTTCGACCTGATGGGTGTGGAACTAGCCTTGGAAGTCGACCCAGAGATAGGATCATGAATGACACCGATCAAATTTTTTCTCAAGAATGGGACCCTCCCGTTGAAGAAGAGCGAAAGACGAGTTGTAAGACGTAAGGCTGCAAGATAAGTTTTATAGGACGACGTCCTTTATCGCCAAGGGTTTTCAATGTCCCTATTACGGTGTATCGCACACGACATCAAACATGTACTGCAAGAAGTACATGAATGTGAGGGTGAGGCCACACCGGGGGCCAAACCTAGCAAAGAAAGTATTACGGTTTGGATATTTTTGGCCTAACGTGAATAAAGACGCGGCTGATTATTCACGACGCTGCGACAGATGTCAAAGATTTGCTAAGATTCCCAGAGCGCCTCCGACTCAGCTCAAGTCGATGGTAAGCCCATGGTCGTTTGCCATGTGGGGGATTGATATTATTGGAGTGTTACCTATTGCCAGAGGAGGAGCTAAGTATGCGATCATCGCCGTGGACTATTTCACGAAATGGGTGGAAGCTGAACCTTTAACAACGATCACGGCAAGAAAGGTGATCAGTGATCAGTTTTGTGGTCAGAAACATTATCTGTCGATTTGGAATACCGAAGACCATCATAACTGATAATGGGACACAGTTTGACAGCGTCGAATTTAGAAACTTCTGCCAGAAGTACAAGATTGATAAACGGTACACTGCTGTAGCTCACCCGCAGTCAAATGGCCAGGTCGAAGCAATAAACAAGGTCATTAAATCTATTCTCAAGAAGCGGTTGGAGCGAGCCAAAGCCAAATGGGTAGATGAGTTGCCACTAGCTTTGTGAGCCTACAGGACAACCTTTAAGACGGCCACCGGCCATACTCCCTATTCACTTTCTTTTGGGTCAGAAGCAGTAATCCCGGTAGAATTGAAAGTCCCTTCTCATTGAATCGCGTATTATGACCCGATGACAAATAGAACACTCCTCCTAGAGTCTCTTGATATGGTCGAAGAAAAAAGAGACGAAGCAGACTTGTGTGCCTCAAGACATCGACATCAAGTAGCACGTTATTATGACCGAAAAGGTCGCTTTAAAACCCTTGAACCAGGAGACTTAGTACTAAAGCGAATCTTCCCGCCTTCAACCCAATTGGATTCAAAATGGGAAGGGTCATACACCATCCAACGGAAGCTTGATACAGGAGCATTCAAGCTAACGACCGTGGACGGTGAAAAGATTCCCGGAGCTTGGAACGCTCAGCACTTACGACGATATCTGAGCTAAATATGAAATGTCTTCCTTTTTGTTTTTATAAGCTATGTAAAAAGGCACGACTTTCCTTAAAAGTTTGTTTATATGAACAAAGGATTATGAAGTGGATGTAGGCTATGACTTAGCTGAACCACTATAAAAATATCGTGTGTTATTTATTTTTCTGCATTATTTATATCTTTAATTATTATTCTGTCATGACAATGAAACACAAATTTAAATTTCAAAAATTGGAGACAACCCATGTGCAGGAGCAAACAAAATGACCGTTTGAATGATAAGATGCAAAGAATTGGAAGACGACATTCCTAACTCTAACTCTCATAAAACGAGAGAGAGTATAAAGGACGGGAAGACGACGTCCCTTGAGGCTTGAAGGTGCACCCCGATAAGAGACCGCCTCAGTGATACTCTAACCTGGTTATGAGACCGGAGAGTATAAAGATGCTATAAAGAATAGACATCAATGATGAAAGGAATATGGCCCCGTCAGAGAATCGGGGACAGCTGAATTTTGAATTTAATCGATCTTGAATAAGGCTTAATCAGTTATCCAAGATTGATTGGGGGTATATATATGTACACATGTTCCACTTAATAACGACTTTGTATAACTGTGATATGACATGCTGTTTGTTTGCATTTTTACCTAATTGTTAAAATTTACGGATATCAGACATTGCAGGGAACAAACCACTTTATTCACAAATATGTGAGTTTATACAGGAAGACTAAGCAAAAGACGCGAGGGCCGCACTCACTACAATAATAGCAGACCAGTGGAATATCAAAATAAAATAAAACAAAGCACATTATCACTTGGCTTTGGAGCAGACTTGGATTTTTTTGGCAGCCTTAAGAGCATTTCTAGCTTCTTTTTCAGCATTAGACATGAGATGCTTTGGCCTTTTCTTCTCTGTAGTTGAAGTACCAGAATCAGTCGATTTCTTCCCAGGAGTCGGAACACTGGAATCAAGAGAAGATTTTTTTAGCAAGCTCTTCTGTAATTGACCTAGTTGAAAGCTTAACAACTAACCTCGATCCAGGATTCACCACTGCAAGGGGCTTAAGGCTTTCGGGGTTTAAGTCCTCGACTTTCAGCTGCATGCGCTTGTCTTGTTCGGCTTTCATTTCAACCAAAGTTACGTCATCAACACTTTTCGAATCCCCAATTATAGCAACATCAGGATCTTCTTCATGCCTCTCATTACCATCGTCGTCTTTCAAGGCATCTATCATTTCGTCATCATGAGAAGTGTCGGCCTTAGACGGTTCAGCTCCCCCTCCGGATTCGACGACGGTAGCCTTATCTTGTCCTCCCTGAGTCTTTTCTACGGATTCTTCCCCAATGGAGGCTCCCCGAGGCTCATCAGTCTTCTCGGCTGGTTCAGCACCTACAGAATGAGAAGCAACAGTTATCAACTCAAGAGAAAATAAAGGATCCTCGATCGATTGCCCAATGATGTGATGAAAGGTGGAGACGACCTTGACAAATTGAGGTGAAAAGGTAGAAATACCTTCTGACGATTTCTCAATTGGGGCGGCTACCGTCTCTGACGCTGATTCGGGTATAGGAGATAAAAGAGACGCTCTAGGAATTCCCGGATTCTCGGGATCATATCCCTCAACTCCAGTAGTTTCGGCGGTAGCAGAAGAAGAACCAACTTCAAGGATATTCTTTTGTTTGGCCAGGCGTTTCTCCTCCTCCATGGCAGCAGCAATAAGGCGACGCCCCTCGGCCAGTCGTGCCGGTTCATCATCTCTTAGATACTTCTCCATGAGTTTGTCTTCATCAACGAAGTCTACCTTAAGTTCCTTTTTTTCCCATTCGATGATTTTGCTCCATACATGAACTAAGGTAGTCGGATAGTCTTCGATCCAAGAGATGTTTCGGCGACGGAGCAAAGAATTCAATCATTAGTTCGCCAAAGCCGTGCAATTCTTCTTGAGCCTCTGATAGCTGTTTATGGGTTTCTTCAGCAGACTTAATAGTACTGTCCACGTTCCCCTCAGCTAAAGCAGCCCTAGTCTCAGCTTCCATTAACTTGGACTCCAAGTCAACATTTCGTTTCTCCAGCTCGGCATTCTTCCTCGCTAACTCGGCCTTTTCTTGCTCAAGAGTATTGTAAGCTAATTGCATTTTGACACTGTTTGACTTAGCGTCTTCCGCTTGTTTCTTCAACTCCAAACGTTCTTGACTATGAGATTCCAGTAAGTCATGATAACACTTTTGTAATTCCTCAAATTGTTGTTTGAAGTTGTTGGCATCTCGTTGAGCAATGACGAGTTGAGCCTGTGTATCTTCTAAGTCCTTCTCCAAAATTTTCAAAGCATTCTCATCGGAATCCGCAGTCTTTTTCATTGCATCAACGTCTGTAATTAAGGCCCGAATGATTCTGGAGAGATTGCGTGAATACTAGTACATTTCCGGGTATTGTTTCTCAACTGCATCAATCTTTGCTTCAGCCTCATCTGCCCACTTTGAAGAAATAGGCTCAAGTGCGGGTAAGAAAGTTAGATTCTCAAAGTAGTGATCTGGGAACTGCTTCTCCAGATATGCCAGCTTAATTTTGGAATCAGCATCCAGTGGTGGAGGCTTTCAGTATGCTAGTTCAATGTGTTTCCGCTTAGCAGGGACGATGACTGCATCGCCTTTTCCAGATCGCTTCTCGGAAGCTTTGTTTGTCTCATGAATCGGTGTGTTTCGATGGGCTTTTTTCTCGATTATATTTGTCTTGGGGAGAAGTTCGATCTTTTGGATTGCGATGTGTCTTCCCCACGACGACTCTGAGGGCTCTTATACCTGTCTGGATCCGACCGGATTGGAGAACGTGAGCGTGAGGTGTGTGGTCGCTGAGAATCATGAGGCCTTCTGTCATCTCTGCCCCAGCTATCACGGCGATCATGCTCGGTGTCGAAAGGAGGTCTAGATATGCTACGGCAAATTTTCCTAATATCATAGTAAGGCCGAGACATTGTACCTGCACAACAATATAAGTGGAATTCAGAATCAATGCTCACATAAGACATGAGTGCTGTGACGTGTGGTGCTAATGTGTTATGTGCATCCTAAGTGGTGTTCCCCCAACAAACCCGAGTCTAAAGCCAGACTAGCATGAGCGGGCTCTTTGGCCTTCACGGGAGTAGTCTCCTCTGAAGAAGTGAAGGTTAAAGGATTCGTGCCAAAGTCCTCTGAAGTATAGATGGTTTCAGGCAGAGGAAGATTTCCTAAACCCTTAAATGTAGAATCGTCGGTAGTAGGAGCATCTCCTTGAGAAGAGTCTATTGGTGGCTATTTAGGGGGTGTTGGCTTCTCAGGAGAAATAACGTCATCAGGGATGGTATACCCTTCTCTATGCTTTTCAGCTATGTTGGCTAACTCACCGTCTTGAGTTGAAAATGGAGAAGGTGAAGTCCGAAGAGGTATTGTTGAACCTTTCAAGCCCTCGTCCGTCTCAGGAATAATGTCGACCGGGGGTATGTACACATATGGACCCGTCCCATGACCTATACTACGGGTAATAGATAGTAACCCGTGATGATGGAGATACTCATCCTTAAGAACTTCGTCGATGGTTAGGAACTTTTGATTGCCATTGAGAAGCTGATGCAAACGATCAAAGTATAATTGATCCGATATTTGCTTTGGGTTATCAACTGCGAATGAAAAAGAAAGCAAGTTAATGTGTTGGCATGAGCATTTAAATTTGAAATCTAGAAAGTTGGTGCTTTACTTGATTTGGTCCATCTTCTGGCGCACCCCGGCTGCTGTCTGATATAAAACCATTTAAGTTTAGAATCGACAGCCTTGCTGCTAAATGGAACGGTAATAATCTTCCTCTTCGGGACTGATTCAAAATATGAGAAGGAGGGAGTTTCTTGAGTCCGATGCTTGAAATTATAAAAAAGTGGACGTCATCGAAGGTAGGCTCTATACCTAAAACTTCTTTGTATGCTATATACAAGGTGTATAAATAAGCATAAGAGTTGAGATGTAATTGCATGGGGGCAATCCGCATCTGTCTCAGAATATCGACAACAAAACGCGGAAACGGTGGAATAGCCCCAACCAGATATATCAATCGGGTAATTGTCATAAATTCTTCCGGTGGATTGTGGAGGCGATCTGTTTTCGACGGCACCAGGGTATCTCTTTTTAATATTCCATGCTTTAGACATATTCGGACGAGTCTATCATCATCGATCGTCGACTCAACAAATCTTTGGGTAACTCCAATATAGTGGCAGTTTCAAACTCATCGGGAGCACGATCTTCTCCTACCCCTCCTTCCTCTTCATCACCAAGAGAAACTTCACTATCAGAAGATATTTCACTATTGTATGCTTCCACTTCATAATCTGGGCCCTCATCATCCCATTCAGGGTCTGAGGGAGAGGATATGTCATCAAGAGCGAGTTTTTCGGAAGTTTCTGCAACTTCTCTCTTTTTTGCTAACCTAGATGAACGTCTCTCTGCCATGATTGTTAAACTACTGAAGAAGCAATAACATAAGTTAGAGTAAGATAGCCTGTATCCCCCCGTGTACGTGTGTGAACTAAAGTACGTGCTATGTGTAATGCAAAGGTTCAACGAAGCAGTAATGTTCAGAATAGTCTTAAATGTTTGCTCATGTCCATAGGGCACCATCCTAACTGTCAGTTAAGTTGTAAAGTAATGGCAAGTATTGATTGAGCAAGCCGGACATTTCTTATGTATTAAGTTGGATGGTTCCACTTCGGTTCGGGTACGCATGTTAGGATCGGATCGGACGCCCATAGAGGAATGAGTTCGGACCAGGGGCAGGAGCATGTGAGGTCCAAAGCAGAAATTAATGTATTTCGAGCATATCGGTTCGGTTCGGAGTATGGTACTTTACATGATCCGGATCGGTCCGGGCGCCTATACATTTTCATGACCATGTCTATTACTCCGACCCGACCCGGTTGGACACACCTCGTTTTTATCATTTTCTTTATTTTTCACTCCGACCCGATCCAGTCAGATAGAACCCCCTCTCCTCTTCATTCTTATACTTCTTCACCCGAACCGATCCTAAACCTTTCCCTTTTCTTCTTCATCCTCATTCTTCCTTAACCAACTTTGAAACCAGTTTCATGGAAAAAACAAAATCAAAGCTGAAACGCTTGTATGTGGGCATGACCAGCGTTAGCTTTAATCCTCTTCCACATCCGCCTCGAGATAGCGACGACGCCATCAACGACGGTGGCGAGGAAGAGAAAGGCGCGGCGTCGATTAAAACACCATGCTGAAATCGCTCAAACAATTCGCAAATTCGAAATTGAAATCAAGTAAAATGGGAGTTAATCGAAGTTTTTTGACCCACATAAGTAATTGATTTGAGGATTAAAGGAGAGTTCTTGGAATAATAGGAACTAGGGTTTTGATTTTCTTTGGTGCAAATTTCAGGAAAAAACGATAGAAATAAAAGAAAGGAGGAAATGGAGAAAGAACGAACTTATATTGGTGTATGGTGGCACTTTGTATTCCTGCCAGCGTGACTCTGTTCGGACCGGAATACAAGCCCGTGTATATATATTAGGCCCATCGATTTAATAGTTGTGGGTTAAGAAAGAAACCGTTCGGACCGTTGGTGCTTTCCCCTTGGCTTCCCCCTAGGTTCGGACCGGAGATCGAATCCCAATGGAATCATGCACGTTAACTTAACGTGCGAATTTAACTCAAAGAAAAGTATACGAGAGGTTTACCTGGAAGAGTCACTAGACATCAAGAAGAAATCTCAGAATTATGTAAAATGAAGAAAATAATTTGCGCATTACATGGTGTATATATAAGCAGCAAGAAATACGACTTTATGGAGCAACGCATCCCTATACACAAATGGAAGCGACTGTTCAACAGTTTGAATTCAAAGGTTAATGGGCAAATAATGTCAAAGCACACTCCATCTTCAATAGAAGCGTCATTTGAGAGGGCAAAATGTTAGCCTACTTTGTGAACTAGGCTACACAAAGCTAGATGATCAAGTAATGAAGAACATTCACTCCAAGGACCGGATCGGATCGGAGAACGTTTAGTCAGAGCAAGTCAGCATAAAGCAGAGAAAGAAGGGGCTTGGGTCAAACCGGATCGGATAAGACAAACCCGATCCATCCCTTCAACCGAAGGACTCCGATCCGAACCCATGCACTCAGAATTGCAACTATCGCACTCACGTTCCCTTAAAGTTCGGAGCGGTTAGAAGGCCACGTTCTCACGTTCATCCACTAACTCAATGTGCTGGCACCATCTTGTGATATCCGAACCCGCAAGTGATGGAATGGAGGCTACGTGGATCCGAACTGGAGCCATCCCAGGAGCATTTTTCACCTATAAATACACCATCAAGAGGCATTTGAAAGGATCTTTTGGTATTTTCAGAACTCAAACTTCTTTATTATCCGAATTTCATCAACTTATTCAGATTACAATCATCTTTTGAATCATATTGTGAAGGAAATTGAGTGAACCAATGTATTATATAAATTAGAATTGAGTGAAAATCGTTGTTGTACTTGCATTCAAGACATCAATCCAAAAGAGTAGAAAGTGGATGTAGGCTATTTAACGCTGAACCACTATAGATTGTGTGTTTTCTCCGTTTTTTAATTTCATTTGAGTAGAGTCATTACTTGTTTGGGTGTTAGAGCCAATTTTGGATCTAACACTTTTATGATGGTTTTGTTTTTAGGCAGAAGCCACTCGATGTCCTCTTCCCCTCCTCTAGTATCTTAGGTTCATTATTCTTTAGATACCTCCTTATTAGCTCCTCCTCACCGAATGATCCATCTGGGGAGGCATGCCTCTCTTTCTCCAAAAATTTGCTTTATACATCCGTCATTGTCTGAGGATAGTCTTCGATCCAAGGTAAATCCGGATCACTGTTCCAAATCTCGCAAATATCGCCCGAGATCTCCTCCGAGATCTCATTTTGGGCTCATTCCGAAACGAAACAACAAATATCACTCTTAATCTCCTTTTGATTATATCGCCCGAGATATTGCAATATCGAACGATATATCGATCGAGACAAAATACTGAAATATCGTCCGAGATCTTAGTTTTTTGGTTAAAATTTAAATTTGTGCCTGAACTAGAACTATAATTAAAAAACTCAAATCTAGCCATATCAATCTTTTGTTATTTTATATTTGCATGTAAATGACTATATTGTATGTTTGTATATGTTTTACAATGGTTATGATTTTCATATTCGTCTTTTTACATATATATTACTTATGAAATTATGTATTTTATGGTCTATTTATGCTGAATTTTTTTATGTTTTGGATCCTTTTAATGTTTCCTATCTAAAAATATTCTTATTTTAAGCATATTACGATTTAGAGTATGAATGATATTTCGCAAAATAAAGAATAATAAAGTTATTTTGCATTTTAAGTTTATGTTACTATGTTTTTGATAGCATTCATAAAAATCATTTTGTTAAAATATCTTTTTAAACATATCATGTACCCCGAGATTGTCCCAATATGAACTTTCAGACCCGAGATGAAAATCCGAGACGAACTCCCGAGTTAGACTCATCTCGTCTGAGATCTCCCCCGATACGAGACCGAATCTATAAAATCTCCGAGACGAAACGCGACCGATATCCGAGATTTAAAACCTTGATCTGGATATCTGGTAACCCGAGAATGAAAACTTAATATGAGGAGGCCAAGCTTTGCTTTTGCTTCCTCCATCTGAACCTTGAGTTCTTTCAAATCTATATCATAGTGGATCTTAGAGTTGGAGGCGGACTCAAAAGTCGGCTGGGCGATTTCTTCTGCCTTCTTCTTGCCTAACTCAGATTCGACAAGCTTTGCCTTTAGCTCCTCAACTTCCTTAGTCAAGGATTCTTTCTCTATTTTTAATATAGCGTAGCTGACCTGCAGATCGATATTCTCTTGAGTTACCTTTTTAAGATCATCTTCAATAGACTTTTGTTTTAAACTCCAAGCATTGAGCTCCCTGTGGAATCACATCTGGAAATCTTCTTATTGTTTCTTGTAAGTCTCAAAAGCTTTTTCGACGGCCTTTAACTTGACATTGTGGTCCGCAAGCTCTTTAGCCTGGGATGCCAAGACGTTTTTATCGCAGTCTCATTTCTGCTTCATGTTTTCAATATCAAGTTCCAATGACTTGATGATTTTTGATAACTTCTTAGCATACTTGGTCATCTTGCGATATTGTTCGCATAGCTCCTCTAGACCTGATTTGAGTTGTTATTCAAGGTCTCGAGAAAAAGGACGAAAGAAGGGGAAGAGGGGGGGGGGGGTGCATTTTGCCAAAAATAGGATTAGTTCTTTCTTTCGCAAAGCACAGCGAAGCAAGAATTTTAACAGTAGTTTGATTGGATTTTTGGCATGAACACAAACTTTTACTGTACCACCTAAATATGAAATCAATAAAGCTTCACATCATTTGTTGATGTTCAACAAAATAAAGCTGTAAAATCCAAAAATCACAACACCATACCTTATGAGATATAGATCAGTCTGTCTCGTTCACGGTTCAAAATATAAAGCTTAAGGTTTTGAGTCATCATGTTTTCTGGTCATGTAAACAAATTTAGCCCAATGGAAAAAAATAAAAAATAAAAATCAAAGCGAAAAGAGCATAAATTATTAGCAATTGGGGTTATTGAAAGTACCAAATTTGAGATATGGCAAGCGGCTTCTTGAGAAAGAGGAGTGGAACCTCAGTTTCCATTGCACACATGAAGAACAGTCCTTAGTTTCTCTAGTATTTGTCATCAATTCTTTTCAGATAGATGTTTATTTCGATGCAAGGTGATAGAAAGTAGGAGAAATGAGAAAAGCTAATGGTTTCTGAAGACGTTGGGTAATAGGTTGGTTATGAACAAATGAAAAATGGCAGACTTTCCCCCAATTTTTTGGAGTAGTTAAAATTGAGCAAGGATAATTTCGAAAGTCCAAAAAATGCTTCACTTTGACTACTTAGGCCAAGTATGTGATATATATATATATATATATATATATATATATATATATATATATGTGTGTGTGTGTGTGTGTGTGTGTGTGTGTGTGTGTGTGTGTGCGTGTGCGCGCGTGCGTGCATGTGTGTGTGTGTGCGTGCGCGCGCACGCACGTGTGCATGTGCTTGTGTAATTGAAAATCCGTTTTGAATAAAAGATGCTGTCTACATGAGCATTTACTTAACTTTTTGTCTTGTACATGTAATATACACATAAAAAAACATCATATCCACTAGTATAGCAACTGAATCAGCTATGCTCAACCAGTCTCCTAGCTCCTAAACTCCTGTCCTTCAGTTTATCATGTGTGAGATAATTCAACTTCTTGGAGGATCGGAGCTTTGCTATCTTTCACCTTTTTTTTCCTTCCTTTCTCTCTTTGGATTTCTCTGAGAGTTTCTTCATGTGCTTTATATGTGATGAATCGTTTATGAAATATATTCTGCACACAAAACCCCGTGTTTTCCTTTTCTATCTCGCTGTTTGTCACATTCTGCTAGTGGGGGTACGTTGATCAAATAATTGAGAACAAAGAAAGCCATGACTCGAGTTTGAACAGCGATTCAGACTTATTTTAAGGCCCATTTAGATTTTTCTCCATCAGCTTGATAATTGGTGGCCCTTTTTTTGCACACGTACTTTTGAAATACCATGGCTATTGTGTGTAATTGTATTATTAAACCAAACCGTACAACGGTTCTTCAATCGTACGTAAAAAAGTTATTACTTCCTCCATAAGATGAGGAAAAATAATATTTAGGAAATAAATCCATTATTGTTGTAAAGATAATCCAATATTCATGTATACTATGAATAAGTTCAGCTATCCAGTGATCTTCTATGTAGAACATGTTTAATTCCATGAATTGTTTCTATTCATTGGGTCTTTATATGAATTCAGCGTAAAAAATATGATGCAAAATTAGACACAAACAATCTGAGCTATTAGATCCTCTGAATTCCACTCACCACAAAAAGATAAATGAATCCGGTGGTTCACAATTTGTGTCTCTAATCTTGTGTTTAATTTTGTATCTCAATAGCCGCTCCAAAATATATATATATATATATATATATATATATATATATATATATATATGAGTGTTACAAAATATGTGGTAGCATAATGATTAAATCTTAATTTTAACATCATCGAGTGATTCTTATAATACAAGATATCAAGGATAACTGCTATGTAATGTGAGAGCTTTTGTGGATATATTTGCAAAATACAATAACACTTGTCGGTATTTTAGTTGTTGGAATAGCAGTTTGACTTTCATGATCATACACAAGTTTGTACCTAACGTGAACAAATGGAGTGTAGTATACTTCTCTATAAACATCCTTGAAATAATACCATTGTAGTTTGAGTTCGACTTTCTTGTGAGTTTCACTATCAACTATGGATGCAAAATGCATGTAATTTTGATTGTTGCAGGAAAATGTGCGCATTGATACTCCCGAAGGAAGAAAATGTTGTAAGTTGATAGCTGTTCATGCTGGGTTAGAAAAATCAAAAGGAGTTGAAGAGCAGATGGAAACTTTGAAGGCAAAAGACACAAGTATTCCCAAGGTAGCTGATCTGAGTGGCAGGCGTGATGTTTGGGATTTGCCAAAGGTAACTAAATAGAAAATTTCTTCTGTTTAGACGTTTTGTAGTAGTATAAAATTATAATGTTATAACAAAGCAAGTTTTAGTCGATGATCATTACTCATTAGATTAGGTGGTAGTCTCAGTGTTAGCTTGTAATTTTACCATTCAAACTTGATTATCTGCTAGCAAGTTATAAAAGATCATAAAATTTATTGTTTCTTATTCATCTGAAGTATTTTACGAGTACATGGCACCGAGTATAAATGTACTACTTACTACTTGAGGCAATTTTGCATCATCTCTACAATGTTTTGTAAGGAGAAGATAGCTTGAATATCAAAGGGTTTTACCGTACAGACAATTTCCTTTATCCATATCTTGACCTAGTTATTTATGCTTAATGAATCAACATGTAGAGCTGGTTTTAATTCAAAATACACTTTATGTATGTATAAATGATTATGAAAAAATTCACAGGAATTGACTGAGGAACCTACGATATTAGTGAGTGGTCATCATGCAAAGTTGCATATCGAAGGTCTTCGACTAATAATTGATGAAGGAGGTGGCTATGAAGATAAGCCCATTGCTGCTGTTGTGCTGCCTTCTATGCAAATCGTACGCAGCAGACAATAAACTTTTTTTTTTTTTTTCCTTTACCTGCATTCTACATGTTAATTTAATAAATTTTGTATACCCAATACTCATCGACTTTGATATAGGCTCAGATAATCTCAAAAGCTTGTGTTTATTGAAAATTCTTTATGCGTCACATATCAGGAATAGCTATATTTACAAAATGACAGAATATAAGCCCCATCTGCCCCTTTCAACAACAAAATCAGGGAATGTGGGACTACACTCAGGAGGGAACCAATATATATATCAAACCAGCATTACAAGTTTCTAAGGACAATAAGAGTTCAATCTATTTAATTATGTAGTTATAGGACAGTGACATTCCTTGCCCTTCGATTCAATGGCTCAAATCTAACCTTGTAGGTTTTGAGGTAACTCGACACCTACCATATCCGAATCTAATTCATGTTTGGGAAGGACCCAAAAAGAAGAGAAGAGAGGTCCCCAATGTACAAAAACAATGGATAGCATACCTCTCTACATATAAAGATGATAATGGACTAATATGCTAGGGACCAGTGCTCAAGTGGATCAGCTTGTTATAAATTTCATTCTGATCACTACATCTTAATTCAGCAATCTTATGCAGACATTCCACCTATGTCTCACTTCATATGTGTCTACTTCTCATTGTTGGGACCATCGTCGTAATGCGGATATCAATAAAATTTGCAATTGATATATCAATCAAATTGAAGGTGATGAAGACCAAAAGCTTTTATACAATAATAAACAAACTTTACAATAAACAGATAATTTACTGGTGATGGTTATGAGTTATTACTGGGAATATGGAATATGTATTCAATGCGATTAGAAAGAAAAATGCAAGGATTAGAGTGGTTGTGTAGGTCCAGTGAAGGAGTGCTTGGCTTGATAAACGATTTAAGGACAAATTGGTTGAGAGTGACAGAGCACAGCAACTTCCAAAATGTGTATTGTATATAGACGTTGTTTGCTTCTGATCTGCTGGAGTTATTCGGGATGTGGATTTATGTGTCTTCATCATTTAACCTGCCTTGTAGATTTAGTAGGTGGTGTAACCTCATATTCTTATTTATTATTGTTGAATAGTTTTGTGCAGTAGGGGTTCCATACAGCCTGTTTTGTGTCTTTTTTCCTTACCAACCAGTGTTGAAATTTTCACAAGGGAGTGAAAATAAATGTTATATTGAACCACTCCTTGCTACTAATCCTAAAGTCAGTGAGGATTTAGGGTGGGATTAGATCATGTATGTATTTTTGTTGAAACTAGGATTCAACTATATAGTATATATAGAAACTCAACCATAAATTAGACTTCTGCATCAATCATAAAGTGGTTTCCATTCAATTCATTTACCCAAATCATTTACTTTTCCATAAATCATGATCATTTAGTAAAGAGGTCATACCATTATCATCATTTATTGAAAGTAACGGTGACCATTTATTGGTTAATACCAATTAAACCAACCAAACCAGTTAAGTTTGGTTAGTTTGGTTTTGCAAGTTAATCGGTTGATTTTGGTTTTAATTTTTATATTATTTTGGTTTATTGGTTGGATTTGGTTTTTAATATTTGAAAACCAAACGAACAAATTAAAACAAATTTTAATTTTTATTTTATTTTAAAGATATAAAATTACCAATAACAACGCTATTATTTATAATATATTACTAACAATATTATTTTTCTTTAATTTCATATTATCGTTTTCGGAAGAAGAGTTTCTTTTTATAAAATATTTGCATCATTTGCACGCAATCAACTGTTAAAATCCTATGTTGTATCAACAACTAGAAAAACTATTTCATTTTAAGATAAACCAACCGAACCAAACCAAATATTATCGGTTTGGTTTGGTATGGGTTTTGTTTCATGAACAGTTATTTCGATTTCAACAATTTTGATCGGTTTCAAACCGAACCGATAATTTGCTCACCCCTAATTGAAAGTGTGATATATGGTTAACCTATTGCTCATCAGTTAATAATCTAGTTCGAAAATATTGAAAAAAAAGAAGTAAAACTGTAGGGTTGAAAAAATCTAAAGGTTGAAAATCTCGGCTTTGAAATTATGGAAATTTGCACACAAGTGATTAGACATGTCACATAAGTCGTTATCATTTCTATTCAAACTATAGTAACTTTTTCATGTTGATTAGGATGATGTGAAACTTCGACTACTGAACTTGCAAATAACAATAATAGTTGGATCTAGCAAATAACAAGCTACATCCACATCTCTAAACTCCTACTTGAATACTTCATATTCCAAACATATGTTGTAATTATCTATAGCAATCACTGGTTGGATCTAGCAAATAACAAGCTGCATCCACATATCTAAACTCTTACTCGAACGATGCTTCAATAATGCATTCATCTCTAACTCTTTTGGTGGTTGTGACAACCCAAAAACCTGTGCCACGGAAGCAAGGATAATCATTGGAACATAACACATTAATCACATCAGCAGATTACAGATAATAGCATAACACATGAAATCATAGAATAATATACATCATCATAACAGCGGAATCATAAACGTCATCATCATCAGAGTTACACAGATATAGGATACTACTTAGTACATAAAAGGTTCCATCAGGTAGATAATGAGTCTACAGCATAATCAAATACAACATACATAAGGTAATGTCTAAAAGTCCAAAATAAGCGATAGAAGATAGTCGTCGCCTTCAGCCAAAAGAGCACCCCATGCTATGGTGCATATCCAAAATAAAGCTTGTTACCTGTTTACTTGGCTGCCCGTGTAAAAATAAGGGCATCCGAATTTGCAAGTGAAAAAAAACTACGAGTCAGTCATGGGACTGGTATGAGAAATCTTACTTAACTTATTTAATAATAAGGCTAATCACAGAACCACGCCGCTGACGCGGAACGGGTTTACTCCATTGGATTACCAGTGCATAAAATAGAGTAAATCATTTAAACAACTCAATGCTTTTTAGAAAAATGAAGTCATTATAAGGCCCAGGTCCAATCACACAATGCAACGCAAGCCGGAGGATAGAGTTTTACCTTATAATGGCTAAATATGCTTGATACGTATAAAACAAAAATCATTTGATATTATTATTAGTGTTTAGTCAGTTTAAAACACTTTCAATATAAATGTATCAACCCTAGACGACATAGGTACCATATATTATGTCGCCATACTAGTTTTACAATCAGAACCGCACAATGTCGTATTGGAAATTGGATTTCCATCATGAACCAAGGCAAGGGACAGAACGCATCGACCCTTGGATCTTGGGGGATGGTCCACACTTACTTTAGTGGATTGTTTATTCCTGAACAATACGTTTCCCCACCCTATGAGGAGTTAAATCTGGTCAGTATGTTGACCATCATATCCAAGGTACCTCGCTTTCCAACATCCACATAAGTAAAATGTCTGGGTTCCATACCATGACACCACTGCTAGTTAGAAAGAAACGCATGTCCTCTCTGCAGTCCTTCATCCCATTTCTGGTTCATAACGGAGTGTGAAGCTCACGAATTAACGTTATACGCAAAGCTACGCTCTTTGATCATCATCCACAAGACTCTGCTTTTCAACAAAAGCCTTGTTTATTTGCATCTTAGCATGCCACACTGACAATTCATGCCATACGATTGATGTTTATCAATATATAACCTCTAAGCTCGTACGTCTCAGAGAAGGGTGTTCAGCAAGAGAATAAATTCTCCGCCACAAAACAGATATATATTTAATAGAAATCAACTAACACAAGATGAAATCCAAGGTTAGACACAAATCCATTTACTAATCTGTTCTGGGTCTGAACGAAACCGGAGGCGCCTTATTCCTCGTTCCATTGTCCAATACGGAAGAGAGGTCCTCGCATATTCAGACAATCAACAAGTACGTCCGAACCACTACTACTTAAACCTCATCAAGGGAGCTACCCGTATCGAAGGCAATAGTAGTAATCCATTCGATGTGAAGATTACCAGTCTTGCACCGTCTTCATTTTCTTTGACTTTTAGTCGTCGTCTAATTATTTGAAATGAGATTTAACTCGGCTTTTCAAATAATTCTCGTTTATATATAATTCAAATCCAATCTTTCCTTGGTTAAATTAGTTGACATTCACGATTCAATTCATTTTTATAGATTAATGTCAAATAAATCTAACCGTCAATATTACTTTATAAACAAAGTAAAATTGGTTTAATTCCATTACAAATCGTTTATAATATTTTAAAATGATTTATCGCTATTATATAAAAATAGCCCATTTTAATCGAGCGACGTTTCAGGTCATTCTTCGAATTGCATGTACTACTGGCCTTGCATTCGGAATTAAATCGATTTTAAAATCAATTTCTCTTCGTGGAGGTAAGCTATCAATTTCTTCAAACACATCCGCATAATCTTTAATTACGGGAATATTCTCAATAGAAGTAGAAGAAATTTCAAGGGCAGACCAAAATTCTTTTCTGTCTAATTCTGAGCCTTTGCATGGTATAATAATATATCTAAGCTTCGTTTTAACTTTAACAACTCTTTCCGCACATTTAACTTTGGCTTCATATTTAGTTAATCAATCCAGCCCAAGAATAATATCAAATTCGGAAAGATTCATGACAGTCAAATCGAAAGAAAACCGGTAACAAGAATAAGAAACAGACACTCTACAATACAAACTGAGAACAAGAGAACCTCCTATCGGATTATGAACACTAATTGACTCTTCAAAATTCCTCAATTTTAAATTCAATTTCTTAACCATATCACTTGAAATAAAACTTCGTGACGCGCCCGTATCAAACAGTGCTTTAACTGGAATACTGTTGACAGTAAGAGTGCCTTCCAAAACATCTGGCTTTTCCCGACTAGTCGAGGGTGCTGGAGCTTCTGCCACTTTATATACATGAGTTGTTTCAGACTTCTTTAATAGCCGATGATCTTTTGCAAGATGACCAGTCTGATGGCAATTATTGCATCCCCTGCTCTCTTGAAACTTCTTACTGGATTTAGATCCTCTATGAATCGCTTGTTCCTCTGAATTGGTAATTAGCTCTAAAATTCTTTCGGTCACTTCTAGAATGTAATATACGCTGTCATGAGTCCAATGTCTCATGTTTCACTGGATTTCGACACCGTATGAGAAAGTTGTGTAATTTTAAAGGTTAATGACATTTTAAAGTGATTAATAAATTAATTAATTAAAATAAATCATCACCTTCTTCACCAAATTACCAAGCTGACGTGCAAACCCAATGGTTCGAAACTAGGGTTGCACTTTGCGCTCAAATCAAGGCGCTAGACGACGATCAGGTGGCACCTCATTGATGGACTACGAGAGCCGCAACTACTCCCCCGACGCTGGCGAATTCGGTGGCGAATGGACGCCTGAAATCGAGGGCGAGCGGCGTGAGTTTGGAGCGACGATTCGAGTAAAATACACAACTTCAGATGCCAATACCCATATGGATTTGAAGACGCTGGAGAATACTACAATATTGCTTCAAGAATTTTCTGAATCCATTGTGTGGATCGAAAGATATTGAAGAGAGAAGTTAGGAGCATTTTCTGCGTTGATCGATTTGGGAGGCGGCGGATTTTCAGACAAACAAATTTAGGGTTTTGGAGAATTTTAATTGGCCCGTGTGTGTATATATATATATTCTTTAATTCCAATAATGTTAATGTTTACATCCGAACTCCAAATCAAAACCAACGATTGTCGTCCCTAGCTAAATACCCCCATTCCGGACACAATGGAATATGTTTCGTAAGCCCATCCGACTGTTTCAGTCAGTTTTTCTAAAAATTAAAATATAACATTCAATATTGAATTTTGAACATACAGTTTAATTTACTGGGACCACATACTGACTCCAAAAATTGTCGAAAAATATATCTAGCTATGTTTTGACGATACGATCTTAACAAAACTAATTCTGTCGAATTCGGAGAACATTTAAAAAATCGCCTTTTTACTAGTCGATTCAATTCAACTGAATTTACCAAACGCGTTTTAATTTACCACGCTCACATATTAATTTCAAAAATTATGTAATTTTAAACATAGCAGTAATTTTTCATTTCGGATCTAACAAAAGTGATTTCGTCGAAAACGGAGATCGTTTGCAAAGTGATTATTTTTAAGGGTTATATTCTAATTTAAAAACCGAATTTCTAAATTCTAACTCAATTTCTGATAAAATTATCCTGAAAATAATTTTTAAATTGGTTCTGCATTTTTGGGTTGTTACATGGGTCGTGTAAAAATTTACTCGTAATAGTTTGGAATTTGACAATTAGTAGTACCATCATATTCAAACTTTTAATGCAAACGATAATTTAGCGACTCAGGCCTTGCCAAAAATAATAATAATTTAGTGACTCTTATCTTTAAATAATTAGATAGTCTTGTATAAAATTACCAATAATATTTTGTTGAAAATTTTGAATTTGAATTTTTGAGTTTATATTCGGAAATTAGGTTTTGAAATTTTGTATTTTTACGTTGAATTCAAAATTTTGAAACAAAAAATAAGAAAATTTGGATTTCGTAAAAAATTAGTATTTGAAATTGAAATTTTAATTACTTTAGAAATTCAGAAGGTAAAAAGGTAGAATTTGAAAAAAAATTCTTTGTTTTCTAAGATTTTTATATCTAATTTTATTTAAATTGTTAAATATTTTAAATGGGTGACACATATATTAAGTGAGTCTGGATTTGATTGATCATCTTACTTGGGTGAAATGTGATGGATCACAAATGAGGTGTATCGGTTTTACCCAACCTTTTCATCATCAAACCCGATCCATCTAACAGATCTACTTGTAGACATATATTTTGATCCATTTCAATTTTGGAGATGATCGAGATGAAGATTGAATGAAAATTTTCAGGGACTTCTAATTGAAGTGTTAAAGCATTCTAGATTAAGACCTGAAGGTCCTAAGGCAACAAAGATGATTGTTTTATTTGAATAAAGTAGCTTCCTTATTCTAAAAGAAAGGAATAGGAATTTGATATCAATGCCAAAATCGGCACTCTTAAGGAAAAATCGTTAATGACCTTGCACTTAACATAATTGTTGATATTTACCATTTATATGAGATTTAGATAAAATTAGTTTTTTCTCTCTCTTCTCGATACAATCAACTGAAGTTTTTATTTTATTTGGAAGTACATATTTAAACAATGAGTAAAATGATCGTACTTATTTTGCAATGGACAAAAGAAGCAAGAGTTACGAGCTAGCAAAAAGTTAATAGAAAAGTTCAAGTTATGTCACTACACCAACACTTAATTTTATATTCAAAATAGGAGGATTTTTACTTTGACCTCTATTTAAATAAAAAAAACATAACTACGTCTGTAAATCTAGTCTTTCTTTTTCTTGTTTTTAAAACTAATTTTCAAATTAACACCGAATAGATAATATATATGGTTTTCAATCATTGTTGAATTTAATGTTTTTTGAATGTTTTAAAATGGTAAATTTGAATTGAAAGTATAAACATGTTACTTTATATTTATAAAATATTATTAGTTTAGAAAGCAAATTATATGATAAATATTAATTGCTAAGTAAAGCTTGAAGTCATGCATTGTGAAAAAAAAAATTCAATATTTACTGTCGTGTTGAACTACGAATATATGCAAAATACTTGCATTGTAAATAAAATATGCAAGTGTTGCCATAAAAACGATTCATGTTTCCGTAAAAAAAGTTGCATGTCAAATATTCACCAGTAAATTGTTTGCACTTGTATTTGCTTTGCAAATATTTATCGTACCACAATTCCACTGGATTTTTGTGTTACCGTAGCCATAACCACCATCTTCCTTCGCCACTAGTATATATTATATAGAAGTACGCACCTAACAATATCAACTTTAAATTTCTTCGATGTCTTTACCAAAAACACTAGTTTTAATATTGTCATTGGAACATTAAACTCGATCACGATAGGAAAAGTCTTAATCAATCCGTGACACAATCAACTTATCTTGTCTGTAGCATATACCGAATTTATTTGATATCATTCGTTGACACTTCCAATTTTCATAACTACAGATACTTACCGTGAGAACGTAAAATAACTCGTAACATAATTTCATCTTCCATGACAAAAGATTTAATTCGTCATATAGTTTATTTTATTTATAATTCTTATATAAATTTCAAATCATTCAACACAGAGAAACCTACTAGAAAGTACCAAAATCTGAAAAGCTTTAAAGGATCACCCTAAGATGATCATCTCATGGCTATTAAGAACAAATCAAATCCAGAATAAAGAACATTTTTGGGGCATGTTCAAATTTTTGACGGGTTAAATTGCCCATCGTTCAATTCTATTTTTTTCTTGTTTTTTTAGTCCTTACTTTGATTATTGCCACGGATACTATTTCCGATGATCCTTAATATATTGTTAAATCTGGTTTGGTTTCTCAGAGGATGATAAGGGCAAACAATCGATGGTCCATTAGTAATACGAACTGGCCGATCATTTCAGTGTGACTTCCAAAACAAATTCAGATTTCAAACAATGACTAAAATGGTTTAAAAATCTAAGATAGTGTTCGATTTAAAATATGTTTTGAGTTTTCAACACTGATGACAAAACATAAGACACGTTAAGGGATGACGGAGGGAGTGAAAGGGTGATGTAGGGGACCACGTAGAGGAGAGACACGATATAATGATATATTATCTCTCTTTTTTGTGTTCATTTTTAAAACGAGCAAAACAAACAAAAGTTGTTTTCTATTTTATGTGTTAACCTTGTTTTCAAAAAACAACCGTTTTTGACGTTCTACGTGTATCATTCGCATTTTACTGTGGACAAAAACTAAAAACTAAAAAGCGTAAATCAAACATCGTCTGGATTTCAAATCATTTTTGATTGCACTTTATCATAATAGGTAATCTATATTCAATGAAGCACAGAGATTAAATTGAACCATTCAATCTTCAAATGTTAGGAGCCATCCGTTTTAGTTTTCAACTGTAGCATGCGATTGAAGTTTCACCTCTAAAGGTCAAGGTAAGTGATTTAACTTTTGACTAGATGTTAAGTCATTAATAAAAAAAAAAAAAAAAAATAAATTAAACGGTCAAAAGACGTTAAAAGTACCAAGATCATGATGTGCTTTCAAAATCTAGGGAGGTCAATGAGCCATTTATAACCTACTGCAGTTAAAGGTGAAAACATTGCTATATAGCCTATACATAATACATTACCATCTATATGAGAATATACAACAGTCAATGTATTAAATGTTCCAGCGAAAAGTAGTAAATTCTTTAGTTTGAAAATGATAAAAAGTACAAAAACAGTGTGACGGCCCGCCCCGCACCAACCGACATTTACTCCAAAAGTGCGCTGTACACATGTCCAGTTAGCACGGAACGGTCGCCAAAGAAAGGAAAGAAGGGAATGAACTAATCAAGGAACCTGTAGAATGTCTCACAGCGCATGGAATAAAATATGATAATAACATACTTGGCATAAAATAGGTGAGACAGTGCATAAGCTGATAACTAATAATAAATGTCAACATCAGAGCAGCGGAAATCCAAATACAGCTTATTACAACTTTTCAAAATCTACTGTCTCTAAACAAAAGAAAGCTAAAGTGGAAGATGCACCATCAATGCCCAAGCAGTGATCTTCGACAACACAGGGAGAATACTATATATATATATATTACGTGGAAGCCTCCTGCTCGTCTCCGGATCATCTACCCGTGCATCACCAGCTAACCTGTCTCTAGTCTGCTCGTGTGAGCACCCAGAGTAATAAGAAGAGACATAAAACTCTGGGTCAGACAAAAAGTCTGGTATGAGCGATAAGCAGCTAAACAGAACAATAACAGGTATACTAAACCATACCTGAACCTGGACCTGCAACCAAAGAGTTAGCACTACATACTGTACAATACTCTAAGGTGCCATCAACATATGGTGTAAAGAAATACGGGGGTGGGGGTGTGCATGTCATAGGGATAGCAAACAATTCAATCATGGCAACCCTCCTCACATCTCTCACTCAGTGCATAAAGCATACGATGTATACCGCTTTCAACCACTAGACCCATCGAAGTAGTGACGGAGTTCGGCTTGTACAACTACTGCTACCACCAAGCTTACCCCATGGAGTCATGACTAAACCTTTACAAATGACCCCACTTCATTGGTCTATAGCTCTTTTAGTCGTACCTAGACCACTGTGGCCCTGAATCCGTTCACGTACCCCCTATACATAGTGATCCAAAGTTACATACATCGACAGCCCCTTAGCACACGTCCCGCAGCAAAGCCCAATCATGAAGTTAACTCGTTGATTCCCATCTGAATCCTTGGTACAAACTTCCCATTTGGACTACCTTTGCATCTCGGGTTATGGTCTTCTTCGGTTCGGTTCGGGTCTCTTCCTCCTATTCGGTTCGGTTCGGGCATCCTCCTCCTATCCGGTTCGGTTCGGGTCTCCTCCTCTATCCGGTTCGGGTCGGATCTCCTCCTCCTATCCGGTTCGGTTCGGGTGTCTCCTCCTATCCGGTTCGGTTCGGATATCCTCCTTCTATTAGGTTCGGATCGGATCTCCTCCTCCTATCCGGTTCGGTTCGGGTGTCTCCTCCTATCCGGTTCGGTTCGGGTGTCTCCTCCTATCCGGTTCGGATCTCCTCCTTCTATTCGGTTCGGATCGGATCTACTCCTCCTATCCGGTTCGGATCGGGTGTTCTTCCTAACCGGTTCTGAAAATCTGCAACTTTTTCCAGCAAGCTATTTTCGCCGAACGACGGCGTTTTCAACCATTCTAAACTCCCTATGACATTACAAAACATTCCAAACAGCAGTAACAACATATAGAATCAATCAAAAACATTAAAACATCACTTACATGAAATACTTTAGATCAAATATACCCAGAAACCCATGTTTTCCCCTTAATCCTTCTTAACCGTGATTATGCATACAATTAGCAAAACTTATCCAAATTAGCCCAAATTTTTATCAGAGCCATAAAACATCATTATAGAATTTTAGGAATTTTTCCAGAATTTATTAATGTATAAATTCGCTAATCTTCACTAATTACCCTTAATTACCGTAATTAGTGCAAAAACTATGCAAATCACTCACCTTGGCCACAACTAAAACCCCAAAACTGAAATATTCTCTGATTTGGCGCTGTTCCCAATCTTACACAGCAGCTCCAACCTTGCTTTGGTGCTTTTTCGTCTTAATTTGATGTTGCTAAGCCTAATCTTCAATTAGGAAGTGATTTGGGGTGTTTTAGATGTAGGAAGCCATTGTTAGAGTTTCTAAGGATGAAAGTGGCGGCTGGAAAATGTCTAAAGAAATGTTTTCTAACCCTAATCAGCCCCTATATACCCCTAAACCCGAAATCCCCCTCTGGGCCTAGCTGCTAATCACCCGGTTAAGCCCAATTAAGCTGTTTTTCACCATCTGAAACTTGTTTCAGCCATATCTCCCAAACGGTAAGTCCGTTTGGCTAATGTGACCACTCTACGGAAAGAGAAACCATCATCCGAAGCCAATGGAAGTGGTCTCAGGTCAAAATTCATTTCCAGTCAAAAGTTATGGCCAAAACAGTGCCAACTAGGGGTAAAATGGTCATTTAAAAATCGGGAAAAATCATGAACATGGGAAATGACCCCAATAGTCGTCCCTCAAAGTTACATGACCATACGACTTCGTATGTGAAAGAAATAAATATCCTACGATCCTAGGATGCGTAGAATGCGGGTCGTTACACTCTCCCCCCCTTAAGAAATTTCGTCCCCGAAATTCCTTAACCCAAAACATACAAAAGATCCCGCATGCCTAACAACCACACACATCAATCAAACATGCAAAACAAGCAAACAAGCCTATCCTAGCATGCGGAAAACTAAATCGAAGTCAAAATCTTACCAGGCAAAGAGTTCTGGGTGCGTCCTCCTAATGTTCTCCTCTGTCTCCCAAGTACAATCATTCTCGTCCTCGCCCCACTGAACCTTTACTAGCTTCACCGCCTTCCTTCGAAGTTGCTTCATGTCGTGCTCGACAATACGGGCCGGCTTGCGGTTCCCAACCGCCTCTGGTTCTACTTCGAAGTCCTCTAACTGATCAGGTGAAATAGTCATATCTGAGTCGTGAACGAACTTCCTTAGTTGGGAAACATGAAATACGTTGTGAACTCCCGCCATCTTCTCTGGTAAGTCAATTCTATATGCCAAATTCCCGACTAATTCAAGAACAGGGAATGGACCAACAAACCTTGGTGCTAATTTGCCTCTCCTGCCAAATCGTATTACGCTCTTCAACGGAGAAATCTTGACAAACACCAAGTCACCAACGGAGAATTTTAGCTCTCTTCTCCTCTTATCAGCATAACTTTTCTGCCTATCTTGGGCTGCCTTCATTCGTTGTTGAATGATCTTGATTTTATCTGAAGTTTCCCTCACCACATCTGGTCCAAGCATAAACTTCTCGCCAGTCTCTATCCAACATGATGGTGAGTTGCACGGTCTTCCGTACAAAGCTTCAAACGGAGCCATACCGATACTGGATTGGTAGCTATTATTGTATGCAAACTCTACCAGATGCAAATGGTCATCCCATGATCCACCAAAATCCAATATACATGCTCTCAAGAGATCTTCCAAAATACGATTCACCCTCTCCGTCTGACCATCGGTCTGAGGATGATATGCGGTACTGAGATGTAGCTCTGACCCTAGAGCCTCTTGTAAGCTCTTCCAAAACCCACTAGTGAACAACGGGTCTCGGTCGCTCACAATGCCTTTAGGTACTCCATGAAATCTCACTACCCACTTCATATACAATTCTGCTAACTTAGCTGCCGTTCTGGTCGATTTGACTGGTATAAACCTTGCACTTTTAGTCAGTCGATCTACAATTACCCAAATGCTGTCATATCCCGATCTAGTCCTTGGTAAACCATCGATGAAATCCATCGAGACTTGCTCCCATTTCCATTCGGGAATTTCTAAGGGCTGTAACAACCCACTAGGCTTCTTTTGCTCGGCTTTAACTAGCTGGCAATTCATGCACTTGGATATAAAGTTCCCAACGTCTCTTTTCATCCCTTCCCAGTAGTAAGTCTGCTTCATATCTCGATACATCTTGTTACCACCGGGGTGTATAGTCAGCTTTGAGTGATGACATTCTCTAAGCACTTCATCCCTCAATCCATTAACATTGGGTACAACAAGCTTTCCATTCTTTCTAAGCCATCTATCTCGATCAAGCCCATACTTGTTCATCTCCTCATCGATACCCATCTCTAACTTGGAGATGATTTCCAATAGGTTAGGATCGTCCCTCTGACTAGAGCCGATCCGCTCAATTAAAGTGGGTCTGATCGTCAAACTTGCTAACATTTCTGGATTCAATTCGCACTTTGGTCTGAAATCAAACCCCGCGATATACTCCAGTTGCTTCCATTCAAGGAACATAGCCCCTAAGCTGGCATGTCTTCTACTCAATGCATCAGCCACCGCATTGCCCTTTCCCGGTGTGTATGCAATGTCAAAATCATAGGAAGCTAAGAACTCTAACCACCTCTGCTGACGGAGATTCAGATCTTTCTGAGAGAAGAGATACTTTAACGACTTATGATCAGTAAACAGCTCAAATCTTTCTCCCAAGAGATAGTGTCTCCACATCTTTAACGCGAACACGATCGCTGCCAATTCTAAATCATGGGTAGGGTATCTTCTCTCGTGCGGTTTCAATTGCCGACTTGCATAAGCTACAACCCTACCGCCTTGCATCAATACAGCACCCAGTCCGGTACCACAGGCATCCGTGTATACCGTCATCTCTTCATCCCCCTTAGGAATGACTAACACTGGTGCGCTTGTCAACTTGTCCTTTAGACTCTTGAATGCATTCTCGCACCTTCCATCCCAGACAAAAGCTTGATTCTTCTTAGTCAACTGGGTCAATGGTGCTGCTATCTTGGAGAAACCTTGGATAAACTTACGATAATATCCAGCTAATCCCAAGAAACTTCTTACATCTGTGGCGTTCTTGGGCGTAGGCCAATCCTGTACCGTAGCCACCTTCGCCGGGTCCACGGCAATACCATTCTCTGATACAACATGGCCCAAGAACCTCACTTCCTTCTTCCAGAAGTGACACTTAGAAAACTTGGCTTTCAATTGGTGTTTTCTCAACACCTCCATCGCTACTCTTAAATGTTCCTTGTGTTCTTCCTCTGTCCTCGAATAGACCAAAATGTCATCAACAAACACAAGGACAGACTTATTCAACTGATCTCTGAATACCCTATTCATAAGATCCACAAAATATGCCGGGGCATTAGTCAGCCCAAATGGCATCACCAACCATTCATAAAATCCAGACGGCGTTCGAAATGCCGTTTTAGCTATACTCTCAGCTTCCACTCTAAGCTGATGAAAACCTGTCGCGAGATCCAACTGAGAAAATACTCTCGCGCCACTCAACTGATCAAACAAATCATCTATCCGCGGTAGAGGATACTTATTCTTCCTCGTCACTTTATTCAACTCGCGGTAGTCTACACACAAACGAAGGGAACCATCCGCCTTGGTAGCAAACACAACTGGTGCTCCCCATTCAGAAACACTCCTTCTGATAAATCCCTTCTTCAAAAGATCGTTGACTTGCACCTCGAGCTCTCGCTGCTCTCTTGGTGCCATACGACGAAGTGGCATCACTATAGGTCTGGCATCTTTTACCAACTCAATACGAAACTCAATCTCTCGGTGTGGTGGAAGTCCGGTCACTTCTTCGAAAACATCCGGATACTGGCCAACCACGGGCAAACCTGACAACTCACTATGCGGAATGTCGAGGGAGTTTAGAAAACTAGCCAATACCCCCTCACTGGGTAGACCACCAAACACTATCCTCCGCCCATCATCCGCTCTAGCTGTCACCAAAAATCCCTCACAGTCTACCACCACCCTGTACCTTCGGAGCCAATCTACTCCCAAAATAATGCCAAACCCAGTAAAGCCCAAAACAAAGCAATCACAAACAAACATGCATCCATGACTCGATAAGACCACATTACGACAAATCATGCTAAGACTAGTCGAACCACCAATCGGGTTCGTCACTACTAAAGGTCTATCGACAATCTTGGGCTCCAATCCCAACCTATCTACCAGGTCACTAGATATGAAAGAACTGGAAGCTCCGGTATCAAACAAAACTCTAACAGGAACATCATAAACAGAAAGCATACCTTGAATGACGATATTCTTTCCCTTTTCCGCCGCAGTTGGGGCATTCGACGAAGAAGGAATAGCATTAAGAGCGTATGCTTTCACCATTTGCTTTTCTTTAGGGGGCTGTGGACACTTGTCCTTGTGATGTCCCATTTGGCCACAGTTGAAGCACTTCCTATCCGCTGGCTTGGCCCGACAATTACTAGCATAATGGCCCTTCTTACCACAGCTGAAGCACTCCACATCCTGCTTGTTCTTTTTCTTCTGGCCATCCTTAGCTTGGTTCTGCTTTCTCTTATTCTGGGAACCACCTTTGCCTTCACCACTTGCTTGTGGCTTTGGCTCACCTGCGGATGCAACCTCAGTCTTCGGCTTAGGATAGAGACTTTCTGACCTCAATGCTTTCCCTACAATCGACTCAAACGACTCATCGATGTGGTTAATAAGTCTTTCCCCCAAGTACTGATCCAAACCAGTTATGAATTTCTCATTCTTTTTCTCAGCAGTATCAATAAGAGATAACCCGTACTTCGACAGAGTGTCGAATTCAGCAATATACTCCGATACAGCTCTGCCGTTCTGCTTGAGCTCCAAGAATTTCTTAAAAAGCACTGACTTCTGAGCAGATGGAATGAACTTCTCGCTAAAGCGTGCTTTAAACTGCTCCCAAGTAATCTGATCTTCGGGAGTAGCTGCCTTTATAGCATTCCACCAATTCATTGCCCGCCCTTGCAGCTGACGGGAGGCTAGCTTTCTCTTCATTGCATCCTCGATACCCAAATCCTCGAAGATACGTTCGCAACTATCCAACCAATCCTGAACATCCGTAGCCGACTCCGTTCCGTGGAACGGCTTCCCACCAAGGCTAGTATAATCCTTATTCAGCTTGGCGAAGTCGACTCTTGGCGCCTGCACTACTGGACCACCACCATTTCCACCATTGGGAGCTGCCCTCCGTACATCTCTAAGCATCTCTCTCATGAGGTCAGTAAACATCGTCCTCATGTCAGCAGCATTCCCATTGTTGGCTCCCCTACCAGCACCTCTAGTATCTCGGCTCATCGTCAATCTGAAAAAGGAAACGATTAACGATTCCATAGTGGTGCTAGTGCAGTACGACTTCATTCTTATACTACTAATAGTACATATATAGCTTTTGAAAACCAAAATAACCACAAATACGCTCTCTCGTATACGTATATTATCTCTCCCTGATAACTTCCCTAGGTTAACTACGCAACCTAGAGCTCTGATACCAAGTGTGACGGCCCGCCCCGCACCAACCGACATTTACTCCAAAAGTGCGCTGTACACATGTCCAGTTAGCACGGAACGGTCGCCAAAGAAAGGAAAGAAGGGAATGAACTAATCAAGGAACCTGTAGAATGTCTCACAGCGCATGGAATAAAATATGATAATAACATACTTGGCATAAAATAGGTGAGACAGTGCATAAGCTGATAACTAATAATAAATGTCAACATCAGAGCAGCGGAAATCCAAATACAGCTTATTACAACTTTTCAAAATCTACTGTCTCTAAACAAAAGAAAGCTAAAGTGGAAGATGCACCATCAATGCCCAAGCAGTGATCTTCGACAACACAGGGAGAATACTATATATATATATATTACGTGGAAGCCTCCTGCTCGTCTCCGGATCATCTACCCGTGCATCACCAGCTAACCTGTCTCTAGTCTGCTCGTGTGAGCACCCAGAGTAATAAGAAGAGACATAAAACTCTGGGTCAGACAAAAAGTCTGGTATGAGCGATAAGCAGCTAAACAGAACAATAACAGGTATACTAAACCATACCTGAACCTGGACCTGCAACCAAAGAGTTAGCACTACATACTGTACAATACTCTAAGGTGCCATCAACATATGGTGTAAAGAAATACGGGGGTGGGGGTGTGCATGTCATAGGGATAGCAAACAATTCAATCATGGCAACCCTCCTCACATCTCTCACTCAGTGCATAAAGCATACGATGTATACCGCTTTCAACCACTAGACCCATCGAAGTAGTGACGGAGTTCGGCTTGTACAACTACTGCTACCACCAAGCTTACCCCATGGAGTCATGACTAAACCTTTACAAATGACCCCACTTCATTGGTCTATAGCTCTTTTAGTCGTACCTAGACCACTGTGGCCCTGAATCCGTTCACGTACCCCCTATACATAGTGATCCAAAGTTACATACATCGACAGCCCCTTAGCACACGTCCCGCAGCAAAGCCCAATCATGAAGTTAACTCGTTGATTCCCATCTGAATCCTTGGTACAAACTTCCCATTTGGACTACCTTTGCATCTCGGGTTATGGTCTTCTTCGGTTCGGTTCGGGTCTCTTCCTCCTATTCGGTTCGGTTCGGGCATCCTCCTCCTATCCGGTTCGGTTCGGGTCTCCTCCTCTATCCGGTTCGGGTCGGATCTCCTCCTCCTATCCGGTTCGGTTCGGGTGTCTCCTCCTATCCGGTTCGGTTCGGATATCCTCCTTCTATTAGGTTCGGATCGGATCTCCTCCTCCTATCCGGTTCGGTTCGGGTGTCTCCTCCTATCCGGTTCGGTTCGGGTGTCTCCTCCTATCCGGTTCGGATCTCCTCCTTCTATTCGGTTCGGATCGGATCTACTCCTCCTATCCGGTTCGGATCGGGTGTTCTTCCTAACCGGTTCTGAAAATCTGCAACTTTTTCCAGCAAGCTATTTTCGCCGAACGACGGCGTTTTCAACCATTCTAAACTCCCTATGACATTACAAAACATTCCAAACAGCAGTAACAACATATAGAATCAATCAAAAACATTAAAACATCACTTACATGAAATACTTTAGATCAAATATACCCAGAAACCCATGTTTTCCCCTTAATCCTTCTTAACCGTGATTATGCATACAATTAGCAAAACTTATCCAAATTAGCCCAAATTTTTATCAGAGCCATAAAACATCATTATAGAATTTTAGGAATTTTTCCAGAATTTATTAATGTATAAATTCGCTAATCTTCACTAATTACCCTTAATTACCGTAATTAGTGCAAAAACTATGCAAATCACTCACCTTGGCCACAACTAAAACCCCAAAACTGAAATATTCTCTGATTTGGCGCTGTTCCCAATCTTACACAGCAGCTCCAACCTTGCTTTGGTGCTTTTTCGTCTTAATTTGATGTTGCTAAGCCTAATCTTCAATTAGGAAGTGATTTGGGGTGTTTTAGATGTAGGAAGCCATTGTTAGAGTTTCTAAGGATGAAAGTGGCGGCTGGAAAATGTCTAAAGAAATGTTTTCTAACCCTAATCAGCCCCTATATACCCCTAAACCCGAAATCCCCCTCTGGGCCTAGCTGCTAATCACCCGGTTAAGCCCAATTAAGCTGTTTTTCACCATCTGAAACTTGTTTCAGCCATATCTCCCAAACGGTAAGTCCGTTTGGCTAATGTGACCACTCTACGGAAAGAGAAACCATCATCCGAAGCCAATGGAAGTGGTCTCAGGTCAAAATTCATTTCCAGTCAAAAGTTATGGCCAAAACAGTGCCAACTAGGGGTAAAATGGTCATTTAAAAATCGGGAAAAATCATGAACATGGGAAATGACCCCAATAGTCGTCCCTCAAAGTTACATGACCATACGACTTCGTATGTGAAAGAAATAAATATCCTACGATCCTAGGATGCGTAGAATGCGGGTCGTTACAAACAGCATTGTTTTCAAAAAATACAAACATAAAGAGTTGAAACAGTGAACGAACGGACAATGTTGCTGCACTAGCAAATATTATTCTGCAAGAAAAAGGAACTTTACATAAACAATTGATAACAATGTAAAGTAAAAAAAAGAAGATTTTAAAGAGAAAGAAAAAAAACAACAACAAAAGATAGATCCAGCAGATGATTAGTTAGGTGCATGATTAGTCAATACAGAATCATTAACAGCAGGGAAGGCACCAAATTAATGATGCTTGATTGGCTCCTGAGATTAAACAATTAACTTAGAAAATAAAATAAAAAAAAGATAATGACACTTAACCTTCCATGTCTACTACTGACCACCAATCAATATTTAAAATAATCAATATACAGACAGGCAAAAAAAAAATATAAAAGGGTTTCTATCAAACATTTGGGTCATGCATTAAAGAATTTGATAACATAACAAAGTAATCAAGCTTCTTTAATTTGACATTATTGTTTCATTTATGCACAACTAGGGATATTATACTTTCGCCGAAGGCGTGTGGTCGGTTCGAATTTTTCCACTTTGCACAAAAGATGTACACTTCCGTTTCGTGCTCCCATGTTTCCTACCTTTGTTTTAAGAATCTATGTTACGCCTTTAATTAGCAATTTGCTTCAATGCTAAATACTTAAATCTTTATTATGTCTGCCTAATTAGCAAAATCTCTTGTTTTATACCCTAATAGGGAATATAATTCATGATAATAGTTAATAATGCAAAGGGCATCTAAGCATTACACAATGTTGTAGATCTTAAGCTAGCAAACAAGAAGATGACAAGAGTGCAAATTCAACAATTAAAACAAAGCAACAAAAGGTAGATGTAAACAAATTCAATAATTAATGATCATTAATAATAATTCATATTTGATGTTACAAATCAACATCATTAACCTTGATACAAAATACAACCCCTTCATCTTCACATAAATTTCGATAAAGAAAGAAAAGGAACAACTTGAAAGTTGTCTATGGAACAATACTTTACATGTTTTTTTTTTTTTTCAATATAAAAGACTTGGACGCTGTTAGTTACAAAGCTTAGCTCGACTGTCTGCTTAACCAATGCCTCGGTGTATATGCAGAGGCTTTTATGTTGCTGACATTTGAATCAAGGAATTAGAGGCTTGTCATAGTTCGATTTTCATGTTGCCTGTCGAAACTTGGCCTGTATGAAAACATTTGTGTGCATAAGATAATTGCATTGCCTTGCATGTAAAAAAACAAAAAACACTGTATCTCATGCTTTGCCTTGCAACATCTCAAGTGTTACTAACCTTGAAGATTCTGAGGAGGGAACATTGGCTCCTGGTTCTGGCCAAAACCCATTTGAACAACGCTTTGAAGATCATCTTCCCAGAAAGCTCCTAACTGAAATTCAGAAGAAGAAAAAAAAAAAAAATTGCCGATTGATTAATTTTGTGTGTAGTTCTAGCATTTCGCCTTAACAAAATTACACTATATACCTGGGAAGCAGATGAAGCATCTGTAAATCCATCAAGAGAAGGCAATTGCATACTGAGTGATCTGCCTAACCCAGCATCTAATAACTGGCTCTCCATCAAAGTTTGCAGAGATTGATGAGCATGGTCATGAGGTTGGTTTGCATAAGTAAATGCTGCAATACTAGCAGCATCCATTGGATAAGTCGATGAGTTTGGAGCTATAACTCCATGAGTTTGATGTGCCTGTATTAGTAACATAGGATATGAGTATATGTATACAGCGACACATCTGCTTAAAGTAAATTGCAGAATTATTCTCAGGTTTGAGTTTACTTACATCCTTGTGGAACAGACTTTCCACACTGATATCGGCACGAGGATTTACGGTGGCCAATTTCATAGAGAGAAACTGCAAAATGCAAGCTCATTATTAGAGTGTCAATTTTGACCACATCATTATTGTTTTAGCTGTTTTGATACATACCTCAACCTGCCGTTGCAATGACTGCACATAGTTTATGATTTCATCTAGCATTACAGCTTTGCCGGTTACCTTCAGAATATATATCAATTACAATTGAGCATCACTGTGTTCCTTTGTAATAATTATAAATCAGAACTTTTATATGATCAACGTCATGTACCTTGTTGCAACCAGGCACCAAGTCCTGTAAAAACTTCATCCTCTCGCTGATTTTCTCTCTTCTCACCTGATGGTATCATATTCATATGAGCACACTATGGGGAATTCGCTATAACGCACCGTACAAATAACAGGGATAAGCAAAATGTTACCCTTTCGGCAAGGCTGTGGCTATCAGTAGCTTGGCCTCTTCTCGCCCTTACATGAATGTAGTCTTGCTTAGGTGGCTCTGAAGCCTGCTTTTCCTCGCTCTTTTTACCTGTGGACTCGTTATTATTCTGCTCTGCCTTTACAATTGCTGCAGCATCTGCTGCTGCTTCTGCTTTGCATCTTTTGGCATTCAATTTCTCATCTATCGAAGCCTACCATACATGAATATCAAATGTTTAGTCCCAAACTGTTAAACGGTGATAATAAAATGGAGCCAAGTATATGTGAAAGAGTAATCCCCACCTTGGAAGCATCTTTGCCTTTACTTCCCTTGGAAGAAGAAGAAGTGGAAGGAGTGGTCGCATTTGACTTCCTTTTCCTTGTAGCAACATGATTGTTAACAACAGGAGAAGAAGCTTCTCCCTGAGCAGACGCCCTCATCATCATCACTGGGCTTCCATTCATGTGTTGTTGCATTTGCATAGCTCCAGCGTTGGAAGCCATTAAATTTCCAGAATTAACCCCCAATTGACCGAAGCACGAAAACCTAGCAGCCCTCTCCGCGAATCCAGGGTCGGTACCAAAAGGGAATTGAGCGGTACTCATAGAAAGATTGAGCTTAGGCGGAGAATTGAGCGGAGTCGTGTAGCATGAAGTGCTACCACTATGATACTGCGAATTATTAACGTTGCTGTTATCGGGAGGGGAGAGAACGTCAGAATTGCCATTGTTGCAGATGCTTCCGAGACGGCCAATCAGCTCTCTGATCACCGTGTTTTCAGGAGCGGCGGAATTGGCGGCGGCGGCGAGGTTGAGGGAGGAAGAAGTCGGGGAGGAAACGATTGAGCTCATGGCGGACTCGAAATTGGAAGTTTGGAGATCGGAGTGCTGCTGCTGCTGTTGCTGAGGCTGATCCCAATTGAGGTTGAGGAAGTCGCCGAGGAATCCATCTTTTTCCATTTTGAGCTGAGGTCGATGGTTGGAGGAGGAAGAAAAGGGGGGGAGTGGGAATTTGAAGGAGAGAGAAGGGAGGAGAAAGAAAGGAAAAGGGGGAAGGGAAAAGGTGAGAAAGTGAAAGGAATTTGTAGGGAAAAAGTAAGTAGAGAGAGAGAGAGAGAGAGAGAGAGAGAGAGAGAGAGAGAGAGAGAGAGAGAGAGAGAGAGAGAGAGAGAGAGAGAGAGAGAGAGAGAGAGAGAGAGAGAGAGAGAGAGAGAGAGAGAGAGAGAGAGAGAGAGAAAATAAAAATTGGTAGTTAGTGATAATAATGATAATGGCATACAGAAGGATGACACCGTTGCAGGATTCCTGCTCTTAGTGAAAATTTAGAATGTCCCGAAATTTGGTGTATTTCTATGCAATTCCATAATTTCCCGCATTCAATTCACCCTCTGCCAAACTATTTAACTTGACATATATAATTCTACTTTATAAAACACGGTCCTCATTGAATTCCGTGGCACCTTCTTGTTAAATTTTATTTACTCAACTCCAATTCCTATTTGAGGTGTGTCTAAATGCCATTGAACTTTGTATGTTTTCGACAATCACTTGAACCAACCAGTTTGTCACTGACTGATCGAGAAGAATATTGAATCATTCAGTATGTTGTGGCTACGTAAGAATTGATATTGTTTCATCGAAGCTAAATTCTCCTCATCGTGCAAGCTGTTGTATACGAGCATCCATTTATGTACAGTTTAGAAAAAAGTTATGTTGAATCTTTGTCATTTGTGTTAGGACTGTTTGAAGATGGACGAGGTTTTCTGTTTGCCTTTCATGCATTGGTCAACGATGTTGTATAGTTTATCATCGTCTACTTGACGTCTTCTCGATTCGCAACAATAATGATATATAATTTATTCGTGTTCTTTTTACAAATCATATGTTCATACAAATGCAAAGAAAGAAACCGAGAATAATTTATTTATATTCGGTTTATTTCACCTTTTGGTTATGATTTCATAATTTATACCAATGATATTTTTCTCTTTCATGTTGAAAAAAATTAACAAGTACATGCTATATTCCATTTCATCAAATTCAAATTAAAATACAGTGAAATCTCAAGTGTAGTATACGAAGTAAAGCGTAAATTTACATAAAATATGACAGTCTAAACTCCTGTTGATGTTGACGTCCATTCATCTTTGCTAATGTAATGATAATGGATCAAAGATCGGTACTTCCCAACACCTTAGTAAACCCATTTTTTGTGATAAAGTTAAGGTGGTGTCTTAGGATAAATTATGTAAATATAATTACAAATAAAGTAAGCTTCTAGTATTATTTTTCATTATGTGTTATTATATCGGGATATAATAAAGTTTTCGTTGTATATATTGTTATATTGAGATATAAGAATGTTTAAATATATTAAACAAGTACAAGTTGAAAATCCTTAAGAAAAATATTTAATCGATTATACTTATGAATTTTTTTCTAACCATGGCTATTGTATGATATAAAGTAAGTATTTGTCCTTAAATATTTCTAGTCAATATTTATCAACAACGGCTGAGATAATGTGTGTAACTGTAACACTTTGAAATTTAGCGTTAGTTAAATTAATTATTTAGTTATGTTTCAAAAAGGAATTCGAGCAAATGGCAGAATTTCACCACCAAACTTGCAAATCTTGCGTTCATAACAGAATTTTGGTTAACTTTCATATTTGGAATTTCGCAAGCGGAGTTAGTTTGGAAAAGTTACGAATAAAAAACGAATACGGATGGAAAATAATTTAGATAATAAATGGCAACAAAACTTTGTCATTAATCACCCAACTCAGCAATAGCCAGATCGACCAATGGGTCGACCGGGTAGTTGACCGATCTAGGTAGGGGCGGTCAACCACTCCTTCGACTTGTTGGTCGATGTAACTGTGGTGGCTAGGGTTTTAGGTTATACATTTTTTATATTAACGGACGGATTTTTTTTAAATTAAATTTAACGGTTATGGGTCATTTGAGCGCCTATAAATAAAGGCCTAGACCTGCTATTTTATACTCATATTTTTTGGAGGCAGCGACAAAGCTTTGCCATTTTCATTTCTCCAATCTCCTCCAAACTTTCAGAAATATACTAGTTTTCAATTCTAATAACAAGAATTCAAGATAACGAATCCAGATTTAAAAACAAATATTAGTTATTGCAGGTAAGGTAAATTCTTAGGATTTATTGTTTATTTTCTTTTCCCTTTTCCAATTCTTTTACAGATCAATTTTTTTTAATATGTTTACATATACCCTTTTTATACATATTATAGGTCTGTAGGGATTTGGGAATAAAAACCTAAAAGTTGTAGCCCATATCTGAAAGTTGAGGAAAACTTTCAGGTAAGTGGAAAATCTAAATATAGTTTATAATTACATATTTTGGTTTCCTTGGAGTAATTTAAATGTATATACCTAAATCTGATAATTGGGATTGTAGGCTTTCTTGTAAAATATTTGAGTCTAACTTTTTTGTACCTAATTGTAAATGCTTACATGTAAATCTAGAAATCATTCCCTAATGGTATTGAGATTCTTCTTGTTGTTTAATTCTGGATTTGTGAAAATTGGTGCAATTTTAAGATTAATGCAAATTTTCCTTTTCAGATTCAATTCCATCAGTGTTGGTTATTTAAGGCTTTGTTTGCTTTTTATAAAATAGTCATTTTGTCCTTTTTACACATGAAGACCATGTTTACAATTATCAGGAATGTGCAAAATAAAAAATGTGTAAATCACGTATTTTGCACGTAATTTACGTTTGTCTATTCCAAATAAAACATTATCAATTTCTTGTAGTTTTGAATGTGTCTATATTTCGTTCTTTCAAATGTTTGGGTAAATTTACAGAAATTATAGCAAAAATACTTTCAATGAGATTTGAAATCCCAACAAGTCAAACATAGAAGGATTGTTCTATTCAATAGTTTGGACTAGAATATAAATAAATTGGAATTAAAACACTTGTAAAAGAATAAATATAGAAATCTAAAAATAAGCATATATGTGACAAGTACGCATATATATATATATATATATATATATATATATATATATATATATTGAAATTTGGTAACTTATATTAATAATCAACAAAGTACATACTAAGGTTAGCATACTAACCAAATACAAATAGTAATGCAAGAAAACATAAACCAAAAGGTAGAAATCCATACACCCTTGCGCTTCAGCTTCATTTCCACTACTGTTCTTCACTAAACATTGGCTTTCAGAAGAAGAAAATACTACTTTCAAGTTTATCCAAGGTAAGGATACTGCGCCATGACCGCAGATACCAAATGACATTCGCTTTGATTCAGAATCAACTGGATAACCAGTATTTGGCAACTATTTCTTTTTCTTCAGCAAAGTATTCAACTATTAAGTCCAATAATACATCGCAACATTGTGTTTTCATGGAGAAATCACTTAGACATAATAACCAGCACCAAAACCCACAAACCAAACACCAACCAATCACTGGAAAAGTAGTCGAAATAGCAAAGCTGCTATATACACACACACACACTAATATTATATCTATTCAAAAATACGTAATTAAATCTAGTTATTATTAATATTAGGTAAACATTACATGTAGGATGAATTTGAAGCGTTCGCCATTACTTATAGGTATTAATTAATAGTACCTATAATAAATGAAGAATTTGTAGTTGTAACTGTTGCTATAATAGAATATAAATGTTATTAAGTCCAAAAATGTTACAATTAGTATAAATATAGAAACACAATTATACTAAAAATCCTATATGTTGTCAACATCCTTGCTTATCAGGTAATCTTAATACTTCGACAATCACTTGAACTAGTTTATCACTAATTGGTATATTGTACCATTCGATATGTTGTGGCTTGTAAGAATTGATATCGCTTCACCGAAAGTAAATTCTCCTCATCGCGCAAGCTATTGTGTACGAGCATCCATTTATGTGCAGTTTAGAAATAAATCTAGTGAAATTATGTTGTTCATGTTAATACTATTTGAAGATGAACGAATTTTTTTATTTTCCTAGCCCTCCTATGCATTGGTCAACGATGTCGTATAACTTATCATCGTCTACATTGCATCTTCTCGGTTTGCTATGTATATCAGAAGATGGTCCAACTAATGGAGCTTGATATAATTAAGGATTGGTCACTAAATTCAAATTTGGAATGTTGGATTCGGTTTGTGTTTCATCCATCTGGTTGGGAATTGATGGAAATGGGCGTAAGTCAATACTCAGTTACTAATTGAAAATTGATGAAATTTTGTTGTTTTGGGATTATAGTAAGGAAGAAGGAGATCAATGAAGAAACTATATAAATAGGGATGTAAATCGGTCCGACCGGATCCGACAGAAGTGTATTCAGTTTCTTTCCTAAATAGAATCAGATCGGACACAGATTAGATGAAAAAAATTTCTCGTACAAATTTTGTTGTCTTGGCTCATGTCCTAAATAAAATCGGTCAGACACTGGCATGTATTTTTTCAGACATAGATGTTATGTAATGATGGTTGGAACAAAGCCCCGTTCCTTGTACGCATATGAGCTGGCACACAACTCCCATATAACAAAAGGAATCTCTTATGTTACGTGCCTACCAGCTCATTTTGTACAAAATTCCTTCAATTTATTCCATGATGTGGGACTATTAATTCCAAACTATCATTCCTCCTTAACAACATGTGAGGCAATCCTAACAGTCTCCCCCTTGACTCGCATCCTACGAGTATCTTTTGAGAGCACTGTCTTGCCTGCATGGCCCAGTCCGTAACCTTCAGCTCTGATACCACTATTATGTAATGACGGTTGGAACAAAGCCCCCCTTCCTTGTACGCATATGAGCTGGCACACAACTCCCATATAACAGAAGGAATCCCTTATGTTACGTGCCTACCAGCTCATATTTGTACACAATTCCTTCAATTTATTCCATGATGTGGGACTATTAATTCCAAACTATCATTCCTCCTTAACAACATGCGAGGCAATCCTAACAATAGACACGAACGGATCCGGTCAAACATGGCTATTTTTATCAAATTTTATATTTTTTATTAGATTTTCTTTCAATTATATACTGAATTATGAGAAACTCGGACAAATTCGAGCAAACACAGACCGAACGTGATTTTTTCTTGTACAAATATTATTGCCCTAACTCGTGTGCTAAATGAAAATTGGACGAACTCGAACGAACGTATTTTAGTCACGAACTTGATCGGACATTCTTAAAAAAATTATAGCCAGGAGAGAAGGGTCAATGTAGCCGTTAGGGAAAACAGTTAAATGCATGCAACACCACAAACTTATTTTTCCCTAATAGCTAGAACATGCAGAAGGGGAGTTTGGACCATTAAAGCTTGTTTCATGCATCATGGATGGTAATGAGTCAAGATTTGCACGCGAACGACACCTTAATCTCAACATGGATTCATTTCTATTCATCTTGAGTACTTTGGATTTGCACAACACTTTGTTTTGATTTTGGTTGACATGGTTGTTTTTGATTTAAAATTATGTAGTACGTTTAGAACTTTTGAATTCACATTTCAATTTTTTTAGTACTTGATTTGAGAAACAATATATAGAGATTTATTCGTTTGAACCTTGCTATAACAATGATATGTAATTTATTCAAAATCTTTTTGCAAATTATATGTTCATACAAATGCAAAGAAAAAAAACCGAGAAAAATTTATTCATATACAATTTATTTCACTTTTCTGTTATGATTTCATAATTTATACTAATGGCATTTTTCTCATTTCATGTTAATGCAATTTTTTACAAGTACATATTATATTCCCTTTCATCAAATTCAAATTAAAATACCATGAAATTTCAAGTGCAGTATACGAAGTAAAGGGAAATTTACATAAAATATGATAGTCTAAACTTCTGTTGATGTTTACGTCCATTCATCATTGCTAATATACTAATAATGGATCACCAAACAGTACTTCCAAACGCCTTAGTAAAGCCATTTTTAGGACAGAGTTAAGATCGTGTCTAAGGAAAAATTATGTAATTGAATATATAACTTATATAGTGAATATAATTACAAACAAAGTAAGCTTCTAGTATTATTTTTCATTAGGGACAATTAATAACAAGGACAAAGGGCCATTAAAATTTATTCATAAGGACAACCACCTAATATTTTATCCATAAGGACAATACACTGAAATTAAATTTCGGCCGATGCTTCCATCTTCTCCCTCTGTCGCGTATCTTGATTTCATCGTTTATCACGAAATCACAAAAATCACGAAATCCTAAATCGATGAAATCACAAATATCATGAGACATTAGAATCGAAATTCTCAATCGAAGACAAAAATTACGAAGTCAAAATCACGACCAAAAATCAGCCGAAATAGAAACCCTAGAAAACAAAAAAATTGTCGAATAACAAAAATCCATTGGAAATCACAAGTGAATTGAATAAAAATATTTTTCAAACGATGGAAAACACAATCGAAGAAGTCGAAATTGTTGAAACAATTTTTTCATGATTGGAAATGTTTTTTTTTCGTTAATAGTATAGCAGTTCGTAGGTATCATATTTCTATTTTTTTAGGTATTATTTTTCCTATTTTAACTTTAAAATATAGCAGCAATTTTTAGGTATCATTTTTCTATTTTCTAGGTATCATTTTTATTGTACTTTATGTGTTACGTTAAACAAGTTTTAAGGTATCATTTTTATACTTTTTAAGGTATCATTTTTAGTGTAATTTTTCTGTTATGTTAAACATTACTGCAGTTTGAAGGAATCATTTTTATATTTTTTAAGGTATCATTTTTAATGTAATTTATGTGTTATGTTAACCATCACATCAGTTTTAAGGTATCATTTTTATTTTTTTAAGGTATCATTTTTATGTAGTTTATGTGTTATGTTAAACATCATAGTAGTTTTAAGGTATCATTTTTATATTTTTTAAGGTATCATTTTTAGTGTAATTTTTGTGTTATGTTTATATACATCTTTTTTTTTTACCTACAATATTAAAAAACTGATATCCATGAACTGTGAATATGAGAAAAACTTTAGCTTAGCCCTACCAACTTATAAAACTGATAACAGAACAAAAAAATCACATGAAAAGACAATTAACACAGTTAAAATAGTAAAACTGATATTTAAGAAAATAGGAAACTGATACCTAAAACCTGATTCAATGTTTTGTAGTAAAACTAATGGAAAAAATGTTTACATCAAAGTTTGATTGAATAAAATGAAATTAGTTCGACTGAGTTACAAAGTTGATGCAACAGTACAACTGCAAAATTAACACAACAACAAAATCACATGGAAAAAACACATAACACAGTTAAAACATGAAAACTGATACTTAAAAAAATAGAAAACTGATACCTACAAACTTCATCAATGTTTTAAAGAAAAACTAATGCAAAAAATGTTTACATCACAGTTTTGATTGTATAAAATTAAATAAATTCGACTGAGTTAAAAAGTTGATGCAACAATATATCTTCAAAATTAACACAACAATAAAATCACATGAAAACAAGACATAACATAGTTAAAACAGTAAAAGTGATACCTAAAATATTATAAAAATGATACCTAAATACTGATGCAAAGTTTTGAAGATAAAATTAAAAAAAATTATATCACAGTCTGATTGATTAAAATGAAATAAGTTCGACGTAGTTTCAAAGCTGATACAACAATATAACTTCAAAATTAACACAACAACAAAATCTCATGAAAAAAACATATAACACAGTTAAAACGGTAAAAATGATACTTAAAAAAATAACAAACTGATACCTAAAAACTGCTGCTATATTAAAAAGTTAAAACATGAAAAATGATACCTAGAAAAATAGAAAAATGATACCTAAAAACTGCTGCTATGTTTTAAAGTTAAAACATGAAAAATGATACCTAGAAAAATAGAAAAATGATACCTAAAAACTGCTGCTATGTTTTAAAGTTAAAATGGGAAAAATGATACCTAAAAAAATAGAAAAATGATACCTACGAACTGCTATACTATTAACGAAAAAAAAAACATTTCCAATCACGACAATATTGTTTCAACAATTTGAACTTCTTCAATTGTGTTTTCCATCGTTTGAAAAATATTTTTATTCAATTCACTTGTGATTTCCAATGGATTTTTGTTGTTCGACAATTTTTTTGTTTTCTAGGGTTTCTGTTTCGAGCGATTTATGGATTCGAATTTTTGGGTTCGATTGCAATTTCGAATCTGATGTCCTTTTGATTTTCGTGATTTATGAATTGTTATGGATTCAAATTTCTGTGATTTTTGGGTTCGATTGTTTTAAAGATGGAGCGGACGTGAATCGGGAGCGGAGGAAGAAGAAAAAAGCGCACGTGAAGAAGCAGAGAAACGGTGAATTTTCCTTCTGAGTAAAATTTTAATGGGCTGCCCTTATGGATAAAAAAGCCTTCACTTTTGTCCTTGTAAATATTTTCCTGTTTTCATTATATATTTTTATATTGAGATATAATAAAGTTTTCATTGTATATATTATTATATTGAGATATAACGAGGTTTAAATATATTAAACAAGTACAACTCGAAAACCCTTAAGAAAAATATTAATCAATTATACTTATGAATTATTTATTGACCATGCCTACTATATGATGTTGAATAAATATTTTTCTTAATATATATAGCCAATATATATCAAGAGCGGTTGAGAATAATGTGTGAGAATAATCATGCAATATTTTTCCTAGTATTTTTACAAATCATATGTTCATACAAATGCAACGAAAAAAACTGAGAATAATTTATTTGTACTCAGTTTATTTCACCTTTTGGTTATGATTTCATAATTTATACCTATGACATTTTACTCATTCTTGTTGAAAAAATTGATAAGTACGTACAATATTCCCTTTCTTCAAATTCAAATTAAAATACAATGAAATCTCAAGTGTAGTATACGAAGTAAAGCGTAAATTTACATAAAATATGACAGTCTAAACTTCTATTGACGTTGACGTCCATTCATCATTGCTAATGTACTGATAATAGATCAAAGATCAGTACTTCCCTATGCCTTAGTAAACCCCTTTTTTGTGATAGAGTTAAGCTCGTGTCTTAGGAGAAATTATGTAAACATATTTACAAATAAAGTAAGCTTCTAGTATTATTTTTCATTATGCATTATTATTATATTGAGATACAATAAAGTTTTCATTGTATATATTGTTATATTGAGAAATAATAACGTTTAAATATATTAAACAAGTACAAGTAGAAAATCCTTAAGAAAAATATTTAATCAATTATATTTATGAATGCTTTTTCTAACCATGACTATTTTATGATATAAAATAAATATTTGTCCTTAAATATTTCTAGTCAATATTTATCAAGAACGGTTGAGAATAATGTGTGTAACTGTAACATTTCGAAATTTGGCATTAGTTAAATTAGTTATTTAGTTAGGTTTCAAAAAAGGATTTGAACAAATGATACAATTTAAACACAAAACTTACAAATCTTGCATTCGTAACAGAATTTTGGTTAACTTTCATATTTTGAATTTCGCGAGTGGAGTTCATATGAAAAAGTTACGGATAAAAAACAAATACGAACGAAAAATAATTTAGATAATAAATGGCAATAAAAAATTTCCATTAATCACCCAACTCAGCAACAACCAGATTGACCAATAGGTCGACCGGGCAATCGACCGATCTAGGTAGGGGTGGTCGACCACTCCTTCGACTTGTTGGTCGATGTGGCTGTGGCAGCTTGGGTTTTCGGTTATAGAACTTTTATATTAACGGACGGATTTTTTTTAAATCAAATCTGACGGTTATTGGTCATTTGAGCGTCTATAAATAAAGGCCTAGACCCTCTATCTTATGCTCATATTTTTTGGAGGCAATGGCGAAGCTCTGCCATTTTCATTTCTTCAGTCTCCTCCAAACTTTCAGAAATATATTAGTTTTCAACTCTAATAACAAGGATTGAAGATAATGAATCCAGATTTATAAACAAATATTGGTTGTTGCAGTTAAAGTAAATTCTTAGGTTTTATTATTTATTTTCTTTTTCCAATTTTTTATAGATCAACAAATTTTAATATGCTTACTTTTACCCTTTTTATACATATTATAGGTCTACAAGGATTTGGGAAATAAAATCTAAAAGTAGTTTCCTAGATCTAAAAGTTGGGGAAAACCTTCTGGCGAGTAGAAAATCTAAATATAGTTTATAATCTTAGATTTTTGTTTCTTTCAAGTAATTTAAATGCATATAACTAAATCTGATAATTAGGATTGCAGGCCTTCTTGTAAAATATTTAAATCTAACTTTTTCTGTTCCTATTTGTAAATGTTTTCATATAAATCTAGAAATTTATCCTTAATGGTATTGAGATTCTCCTTGTTGTTTAGTTCTAGATTTGTGAAAATTGGTGTAATTATAAGATTTATGCAAATTGCCATTTTCAGTTTCAATTCCATTAGTATTTTGAGTTAGTTAAGGCTTTGTTTGCTTTTTATAAAATAGCCAGTTTGTCCTTTTTACACAAAAAGACCATGTTTAAAATTATTAGGAATGCCAAAGTAAACAAAAGAAAATTTGTGTAAATCATGTGTTTTGCATGTAATTTACATGTGTTTGTTCTAAATAAAATATTACCAATTTCTTGTAGTTTTGAATGTGTCTATATTTCGTTCTTTTAAATGTTTGGATAAATTTACTGAAATTATAGAAAAATTACTTTCAATGAGATTTGAAATCTCAACAAGTCAAACATAGAAGAATTGTTTTGTTCAGTTGTTTGGACTAGAATGTAAATAAATTGGAATTAAGAAACTTGTAAAAGAATAAATATGGAAATCTAAAAATAAGCATATATGTAATAAGTACGCTAAAATATATATACATTAATATTGTATCCATTCAAATGTACGTAACTAAAGCTAGTTATTATTACTATTAGGTAAACATTACATGTAGGATGAATTTAAAGCGTTTTACTTATGGGTATTAATTAATAGTACCTATAATAAATGGAGATTTGCAATTGTAACTGTTGCTTTAATAGAACATAAATGTGAAAATAAATGTTATTAAATCCAAAAATGTTACAATTAGTATAAATTATAGAAACACAATTATACTAAAAATCCTATATGTTGTCAACATCCTTAGGTAATCTTGATACTTTCTTTTTTGTCGTTTTTCGACAATCAGTTGAATCAGTTTATCGCTAATTGGTCGGGAATAATATTGAACCACTTGATATGTTGTGACTAGGTAAGAATTGATATCGCTTCACCAAAAGTAAATTCTCATCATTGCGCAAGCTGTTGTGTACGAGCATCCATTTATGTGCAGTTTAAAAAAAAATCTAATCAACCTATGTTGCTTGTGTTAGCACTATTTGAAGATGAATGAGTTTTTTTTTGCCTGTCCCTCCTATGCATTGGTCAATGATGTCGTATAGCTTGTCATCGTCCACGTTGCCTCTTCTCGGTTTGCTATGTACATCAGAAGATGGTCCAACAAATGGAGCTTGATATAATGAAGGATTGATCACTAAATTCAAATTTGAAATGTCGGTTCTAGTTTGTACTTCATCCATCTGGTTGGGAACTGATGGAAATGGGCATAAATCAATACTCAGTTACTATTGCAAATTGACCGAATTATGTTGTTTTGGGATTATAATAAGGAAGAAGGAGGTCAACGAAGGAACTAATAAATATGGGTGTAAATCGGTCCGACCAGATCAGATGGAGGTGTATTCAGTTTCTTCCTTAATAAAACCAGATCGAACACATATCAGATGAAATTTTTTTCATGTACAAATTTTGTTGTCCTGAATCATGTCCTAAATGAAATCTGTCAGACGCTGACATGTATTTTTCGGGAATAGACACGAACGGATCCGGTCGGACATGGCTACTTATATAAAATTTTGTACTTTTTATTAAATTTTCTTTCAACTATATACCGATATATGTGAAATTTGGATGAATTCGAGCGAACACATACCGAATGTGATTTTTTCTTGTACAAATAATGTTGTCGTAACTCGTGTACTAAATGAATATTGGACGAACTCGAACGAATGTAGTTTGGTCACGAACTCGAACGGACATTCTTAAAAAAATTACAGCTAGGAAGGAAGGGTCAATGTAGCCGTTAGGGGAAAAGGGTTGAACAAATGCAATGCCACAAAATTATTTTCCCCTAACAGCTTGAACATGATAGAAGGGGAGTTTGAACCATTGGAGCACGTCTGATGCATCATGGTTGGTATTGAGTCAAGATTTGCACATGAACAACACCTTAATCTCAATATTGATTCATTTCTGATCATTTTGAGTACTTTGGATTTGCACAACAGTTTGTTTCTATTTTGGTTGGCATGGTTGTTTTTTTGATTAAAATTATGTAGCACGTTTAAAACTTTTTAATTCACATTTCAAATTTTTTTCAATACTTGAATATAGGAAACAATATAGAGATTTATTCATTTGAATCTTGGTACAACAATGATATATGATTTATTCGCATTGTTTTTACAAATTATATGTTCATACAAATGCAAAGAAAAAAAACTGAGAATAATGTATTCATATTCAATTTATTTCACCTTTTGGTTATGATTTCATAATTTATACTAATGACATTTTTTTCATTTCATGTTAGTGAAATTTTTTACAAGTACATATTATATTCCCTTTCATCAAATTCAAATTAAAATACCATGAAATCTCAAGTGTAATATGCGAAGTTTAAAGGGAAATTTACATAAAATATGACAATCCAAACTCTTGACGTTCGTTCATCATTACTAACACTACAACAAAAACAACATATTACAACTTTAATTTTACAACGGTCGTAAAACCACCCTTGTAATAAATGTTTTTTACAACTGTCATTTCCCTAAAGTTGTAATAAACGTATTTTTCACAACTTTTACAACGGTGGTAAAATCACCGTTGTAATAAACGTATTTTTAACAACTTTTTTGTTTTGCCAGTTGTGAGATTTCTATTACAACTTACATTTTGTGCCATTTGTAATAAACATAATTAGTAAATAATTTTTAATATTTAATAATTACTATAATAAATTATTATTATTAATTATTTAATAATTTGTCTTTAACAATTAATTAATAGAAAGTAATCATTAATACTAATAATTAAAAAAATTCAAAAATTAATATTTAATATTTAGTTATTAATTTTTGATAATTAATAATTAAAACGATTTTATTAGAAAGTTGTATAAATCTATTTTCAACAGTTCTTTTTCTACTTATTATAGTAGAGGCATGTTAAGTATAAATAATATCTAATATTTAATATTTAATAATATTAATATTAAAGAATAATTAACAATTAGCAATAACCTTAGGAATCATTAATAAATAATAATTACTATTAAATAGTTAATACTGAATTATTAATAAATAGTAATTAATTTTTAATAGTCAATGTTATGTGTTTAATAATTAATAATTAGCAATATATCCATAATAAACTTTTAATAATTAATATTCAATTATAACTAAGAAGAAATAAATAATAATTAATAATAACTATTACTAATAATTAAGTAATATTTAATATTTTAATAAAAATTAATTCTTAAGAAATCCACATCTTATTTAATATATGTTTTTATTTATTAATTCAACTTATAACATTTAATTCTGTGTATTTTGGTGAAATTTTTATTATGATCAATGAAAAATTCACGGACATTAACTGTCAGCACAGAAGAAAGTAGGAAACTTGAGCTGAAAAAAAATCAAAATTTGGCTCTCGTGTACTGCACCTAGATCAAAATATAAGCGGGAGGAATGAAAATTTTGGCGGGCCGCGTTTAAAGTGCTGGATCCTAGATCAAAAGCGAAACCATTTCATCTGGTCAACGCTAAACAAAATGACTTCAAATTCATAATCATTCAAAACCTAGCCTCTCAACCTTGGCGGCGGATCGCCCTTTCTCTTCAAACCCATCTATCCTCCTCGATAATCCCCCTCCTTGATAATCCCCCTCCTCCCCAAATTCCTGACCCACCTCCGATCCAAATTCCTCCACTGACAGAACCGCCACCACCATTAACAGTCTCAGCTTCCCTTCCTTCTCGAAGATGGACCTCCCTATTCGAAGCCAAACCGAGGAATGATTCCTCATTCTCCAAATTATATCCAAAAACAAAATCACTTTTCGATTCGATATAGTAAATTCGATTCGATTTGCTTTTGCCCCTTTTCTTGCTGATCTAGATATGACCTTTAGCATGCGATTTACTCTGCATGCTACGGTATGTCTATTTTGCTTTTTTGATGGGTTTTTTGCTTGTTGAGTGGATTTTGGAATTGGTTTATTGATTTATCGAGGATTTTAGGAAATGTTAGTTGGTTGTTGGTTTTGAGGAAATTTCGAAGGGTTTGTTGTGGTTCTATAGTTTTGCAGCCTTTTGATTGCTGGAGCTGCTTGTTTTCTTTTGGGCCATTGTCATGCTGCTTGGGATTATTGCGATCTGTTCTTGCAAGTTTTATTTTGGTTCATCTGTACATTTTGTGTTCTAATTCAAGGCACAGGAGGCTATTTTGCTTATAAACTTGATGAATATGTTGTTCATTTTCTCCTAGATTCAACAGCATTAAGAGTTGCCGTAAATGAAATGATAGTTAGTTTTACTTTAATTTTGTGTTTTGAATCACAAGTTGTCATGTTCTTCTTAATTGCTAAGCTGTAATATTTATAATTAATATATGACAACTTGTGATTTTGTTTTGTATGAATTATACTTTTGCTTGCTTCTTATAGAATATGCTGTGTCTACATGTTTATTTCATTTTGCCTTTCTTCTTACAGAATATGATGTGTCTACTTGTGATTTTTGCTTGCTTGCTTCTTACAGAATATGTTGTCCAAAAATGAGCTAAAATAATATTAATATGGGCGCCAAAGAGAAACACGATATAGTACTTTGGACTCGACACCCTGTTATTGAGCTTCCTTATGTATGTTCAGTTCATAGTTTTGTGAATGTGCATGATGTTGTGGAGTCTAACATGGTGACTTATAGAGGTCCTACTATGGTTGCAGCTTTTCTACATGGCGGTGCTCTTCTGCTTAAGATGTGCAAGCAATGGGATTGGTTCATTGATCTAAGTGCCTCTGATTATCCTTTTGTTACTCAAGGTGGTGAACAACGACCATGATTTATTTTTATTTCGATGTCTAGTTTTTATGAATGTTTATTTTTAAATGGCAATCCTAAGTGCAGATAAGCTTTATGTGCTTTCTTGTTTGCCGAGGAATAAAAACTTTGTGGAGCACACTAGTCATTTGGGATGGATAGAGTATGGTTGATTAATGTGGTCAAATATCTAGCTGTATGTACTATTGGTACTTGAGTTTGTACTAAGTTGCTTTGTAACGGTCAAGTATGTAATAATGCGTGAAATGTTTTCTAAAACTTATTGTTTGTAATACTGAAAATTTGAGTATTTTAATAAATTCGTTTGCAAATAATTGTAATATCTGATTTGCTTATGGAGTATTGTCGCATTTAGTGTATTGTTCATTTTAGTTGCAAAAGGTCTATTTTTTTAAAATGCAACTATCAATCACAACGGTGCATAACAGTTGTAGTAGATATTATTACAACGGTGTTTAACTGTTGTAATAAAGTTTATTACAACGGTGGAAAAAAGTTGTAAAATATACATATTACAACGGTGTTGCAACCGTGCAAAAAAGTTGTAAAAGATTTTAGTCTATTACAACTTCTTAATACACGGTGGGGGTGTTCCACCGTTGTAATAGGGTCATTTTGTTGTAGTGTAATATACCGATAATGGATCAAAGATCGGTACTTCCCAACGCCTTAGCAAAGCCATTTTTGTGATAGAGTTAAGATCGTGTCTAAGGAAAAATTATACAATTGAATATATAACTTATATAGTGAATATAATTACAAACAAAGTAAACTTTTTGTATTATTTTCATTATATATTGTTATATTGAGATATAATAAAGTTTTCATTAAATATATTGTTATATTGAGGTATAACGAGGTTTAAATATATTAAACAAGTCCAAGTAGAAAATCCTTGAGAAAAATATTAATCAATAATTATACTTATGTATGTTTTTTTACCATGGCTACTATATGATATAAAATAAAACTTTTTCCTAAAATATTTCTGGTTAATATGTATCAAGAACGGTTGAGAATAATATGTGTGATTGTAACACTTCAAAATTTTGCATTAGTTAAATTAAATATTTAGTTAGATTTCAAAAAGGAATATGGACAAACAATGGAATTTGACTATGAAACTTTCTCTGTTGCATTCGTAACAGAATTTTGATCAATTTTCATGTTTGGAACTTCCCAAGCGGAGTCCATATGAAAAAGTTACGAACGAAAAATAATTTAGATAATAAATGATAATTGAACCTTGCCATTAATCAACTGACCCACCAACACCAGGTCTGGCAAGAGGTCGACCAAGCAGTTGACCGGTCTGGACAGAGGCGGATGATTACTCCTTCGACCTATTGGTCGATGTGGTTGTGGTGGCTAGGGTTTTACGTCATAGATTTTTTTTATTAACAGACAGATTTTGTTTAAATTAAATCTAACGATTATGGGTCATTTGAGTGCCTATAAATAAAGGCCTAGACCCCCTATCTTTTGCTTATATTTTTCGGAGGCGGCGTCGAACCTCTTCCATTTTCATTTCATCAATCTCCTCCAAACTCTCTGAAATATATTAACGTTCAAATCTAATAGCAAGGATTGAAGATAATTAATCCATATTTATAAACAACGATCATTTATTATGCGTAAGGTAAATTCTTAGGTTTTAATTATTTATTTTCTTTCCCCTTTTCCAGTTCTTTTTCAGTTCTACAAATTTTTTGTATGCATATCCCATTTTTATACATATTATTGACCTGCAGAGATTAGGGAATAGATATCTAAAAATTGTAGTCCAGATTTGAGATTTGAGGAAAGCCTTCAGGTGAGTAGGAAATCTAAATATCGTTCATAATATCATATTTTCGTTTTCTCGGTGTAATTTAAATGTATATGTCTATAATTGAGATTTGTAGGCCTTCTTGTAAAATATCTGAATCTTATCTACAATTCTTTTTGTAAATGCTTACCCATAAATCTAGAAATCAATCCCTAATAGTATTAGGATTCTTGTTGTTGTTTAGTTATTGATTTGTGAAAATTGGTGTAATTATAAGATTAATGCAAAGTGTCCTTTTCGGTTTCAAAACCATCTTTGTTTTAGGTTGTTTAAGATTTCGCTTGATTTTTGTATAATAGTCCTTTTGTCCCTTTTATACAAAAAGACCATATTTAAAATTATAAGGAATGCACAAAAAAAAAGAGATGCATAAATCACGTGTTTTGCGCATAATTTACATTTGTTTCTTCCAAATAGAATATTACTAATTCCTTGTAGTTTTGAACTTGTTTATATTTCTTTCTTTTAAATGTTTGGACAAATTTACAAAAATTATAACAAAAGGACTTTTAGTGGGTGGAAAATAGGGAGAAGGACAAACTTAACAAAAAAATTAGCAAAAACTATAAAAAGTTTAGAATTTAGTGAGAAGGACAAATGTGAGTGTAAATGGAAAGGGGAAATATTTTATAAGGACAAATTAATTAAAAAAATTATCCAAAAGGACAAGCCACTAATAATTTATCCATAAGGACAGTAAATAGGCCAGCCCAACATAACCCCTCTTTTATTACATTCTTTTTATCGTTTCACTGAAAACCCTAGTCGCCGACCACCTCTTCCATCAAACCCTAGTCGCCTCCGACGATCAACTTCCACCACGTTACCGGCCGCCTCTTCCATCAAACCCTAATCGCCTCAGGCAAACAACTTCCGCCTCTTCCATCAAATTTCTCGATCTCGCGCGTATTCGATTGCTGAAATCGTTCACGAAATTAGGGTAAATTCGATTGCTATGATTTGTTTGGTAGTAATTATGATTTCGTGATTTTTTGATTTCGTGAATTCGTCCTAGAAAATCGAACGAGAAAAAAATCGCTGGAAAAAGCTTTTTTTTTTATATGGTGAAGTTAGTGGCAGTTCATAGGTATCATTTTTCCATTTTTTTAGGGATCATTTTTCTTGTATTAATAGTGTTATGCTGTTTTGTTTATAGTTTTGATACTATATCAGTTTTATACTTGTACTATTGCATTAGATTTGCAACTCAATCGAAATTATGTCATTTTAATCAATCAAAGTGGGATGTAAACATTTTTATTCATTAGTTTTCCTTTAAAATATCAAAGCAGTTTTAAGGTATCATTTATATTTTTTTAAGGTATCAGTTTTATATTTTCAACATGAATTTACATCATAGCAGTTTTTAGTTATCATTTTTATATTTTTTTAGGTATCAGTTTTATATTTTCTATTTGAATTTACATCATAGAAATTTTTAGTTTTCATTTTTATATTTTTTTAGGTATCATTTTTATATTTTCAAGTTGAATTTAAATTATTATGTTGGTATAAGTTTTGATTGTGTATGAAATTCCTGCAGATGCTGCATGCTGTTGGAATTTACTTGAATTCAAGACTGGATTGAGTACAAGTAAAAGTAAATACATGAATGCATGCTTGGAATGGGGAGCAGTGTTGTATGTACTTATATTGTGTAGGAAAACAATGTATCCTAGTATATCAGTTATGTATAGTTGCAGGTATCATATGATACAAGTGGGTATTATTGTGTATTATTGAGAATAATCTCATTTTTGTGATAATTGAATTGAATCGATTGCTATTTTTTTTTAAATCAGCAGGTATTATTGAGAATAAATATTATTTTTGTGAGATTTGAATTGACTAGATGGGTTTTATTTTTTTATCAGTGGGTATCAGTTAGAATTAATGTTGCGTATCAAAAAAAGTCAATTACCAAAGCAAACAACACAAATCTATCCACTTGCCGCAGTTCTCATACACAAAGCCATAAAAATGATACCTAAAAAAATATAAAAATGATACCTAAAAACTGCTTTAATATTTTAACGACAAAAGTAATACAGAAAATGTTTGAATCACAATTTGATTGATTAAAATGAAATAAATTCAATTGAATTACAAAGCTAGTGCAACAGTACAACAACAAAATTAATACAGCAACAACAAGTAACTAAAAAAAAACATAGCACAGTAAATACAAACAAATGATACTAAAAAAAATATGAAAATGATACCTAAAAACTGCAGTAATGTTTTAAATAAAAAGTAGCACAAAAATTACTTACATCACAGTAAAATATGATTTATTCACAATTTGATTGATTAAAATGGAATAAATTCAATTGAATTACAAAGCTAGTGCAACAGTACAACAAAAAAATTAACACCGCAACAAAAATTAACTAAAAAAACATAGCACAGTGAATACCAAAAAAAAGATACCCAAAAAAATATAAAAATGATACCTAAAAACTGCAGTAATGTTTTAAATAAAAAGTAGCACAAAAATTACTTACATCACAGTGAAATATGATTTATTCACAATTTGATTGATTAAAATGAAATAAAGTCAATTGAATTACAAAGCCAGTGCAACAGTACAGCAACAAAAAGTAACTAAAAAAAACATAGCACAGTGAATACAATAAAAATGATACCCAAAAAAATATAAAAATGATACCTAAAAACTGCTATGGTGTAAATTAACACAGAAAATACAAAAATGATACCTAAAAAAAAAATATAAAAATGATACCTAAAAACTGCTTTGATATTTTAAAGGAAAACTAATACAAAAGATGTTTACATCCCACTTTGATTGATTAAAATGACATAATTTCGATTGAGTTGCAAAGCTAATGCAAAAGTACAGGTAGAAAACTGATATAGCACCAAAATTATAATCACAAAAGCATAACACTGTTAAAACACAAAAAATGATACCTAAAAAAATATAGAAAAATGATACCTAAAAACTGCTGCTAACTTCACCATAAAAAAAAAGTATTTTCCAGCGAATTTTTTCTCCTTCATCTCTCTCGTTCGATTTTCTACGACGAATTCGCAAAATAAAAAATAACGAAATCATCTTTACTGCCCATCGAATCAAAATCCGCAGCACTTTCAATAATCGACGAAGTTTTTGAGACAAAATTAAGGCAAATCGACAAAATTAGGGCAAATCTCTTGAACGAATTCCCAAATCAGTACGCGCATGATTGATTTTGGTATGGATGTTTGAAGATGATTGCTGGAGATCGAAACAAAACAGGAAAAAAAATTTACGTTCATAATCAATGACGAGATCAACGACGATAGCATATTGATGAAGAAAAGAAAACAGCAGCCGAATAAATTATTGTAGTGTATTGTCCTTATGGTTAAATTTTTAGTGGGATGTCCTTATGAATAAAAATGCCCTTAGTTTTGTCCTTGTAAATATTTTCCTGAAATGGAAAAAGGATAGTCGGCCCCCTGAATTCCACTTGTAGTGTAAATGTGCCCTCCCTAATTTTGAAACTTTCCATACTTTTCACCAAAGATTTTACAAAGTTTGTCCTTTAAAAGAAAATCCTTGTTTAGTGGGATTTGAAACCTCAAAAAGTCTAAAATATATACGTAATAAGTACGCTAAAATAAGCATATACGTAATAAATTGATCGATGTAGTTGTGGTGGCTGGACTAGAATGTAAATAAATTGGAATTAAGAAACTTATAAATGAATAAATATAGAAATCTAATAAATAAGCATATACGTAATAAGTACGCATATATATATATATATATATATATATATATATATTGATACTATATCCACTCCAAAACACGTAATTAACACTAATTATTATTAATATTAAATAAACATTAAATGTAGGTTTGAATTTGAAGAGTTCTCCATTACTTATGGGTATTAATTGATAGTACTTATAATAAATGGAGAACTTGCAATTGTAATCGTCATTTTAATAGAACATAAATGTGGAAATAAGTGTTAATAAGCCCACGAAAGTTACAATTAGTATAGATGAGAATTTAATTTTATAACTCCAAATTAGGGAAATAAATATGATGGACAAACACACAAACACACACACACACACACTCACTCACACACACACACACACATATATATATATATACACACACACACACACATACACACATATATACACGCACATACACTCACACACACACACATGTGTAATAAAGAACTAAAGCAATGGATAGTAATTAATGTAATAAATGAGAGTTACAATAAATTGGAATAACGAAATAAAAAGGAACTTCCATAAATGGTATTTAATTGAATGTCCATTGCCTTAGTAAAAGTGATTAATGACATGTGGCAATTATGGTAATTAAATTAACTAAATGGGAAATCAGGTAGTAATTACCATAATTTACGCTAAGTCCAATGAATAATCTTAGAGCTATGAACCTTATCTTAGGACAATAATTCCTATCTTATCTCTAATTTAATCAATCTTAGGAATAATATCTCTATTTAGTGTAGGATTAGACTTAGTAAGTTAATGAAGCGAGGTCAGTTGGGTTATTCGACAAGAAGTCTGCACTTTTTAGTAGTCGGGTATACGTATAACTGATGTAAGATACCATTAACCGTAGAAACCTATGACAATAATTATTATCATAACACGAAATGTTCCTAGAGGTTTACTCCGTTGAGGTCTTAAATGGTTATACGGCCCGCTTCCCTTCTAAAAGAAGAAATCTAAAGGACAACTTAAGTCATAGCCTACTTCAAAATTAAGGTCTTAAGTAGTGAGATACGCCTATTGGGGTATTAAGTAATTGGATTATCCCTTTTCTTTCAAAGTAAGGGTAGAGTCGTAGGTTACACCCTTGTCAGAAATTATGTAATCGAATAACTCGTCTTCTTCTAATAAGAAGTATTAAATGACTAATTGGGTACGAAATCGCCAATCATTGTGAGAGTCCACTAACTTTATGTAGTAAGTGACTGAGGGTAATGTTCGCCTTGGCATATATATATTATATGATTGCTACACGGGTACTATAGATCTGCCTATCCAGCGAGAATTATTAAGTTGCTCAAAGGATTTTCTAGTAAGGCCAGCTAGTAGTAATAGAGAGGTTCGTCGAGGGAAGGTCTTGAATGATGGTTAGTTGTTTGCCTATCTTGTAGGTAATAAGTGATTGTTTACTATCTCTCTCCTTATATGGAGTTGGGATATGTGTGAATGACGACAACCTTATATTAGTAGTAATTGTAGCTAGTATCCTTAAATTTAAAGTAACGTGTTTTGTAAACCATATAGCGAGACCTTAAGCGATCACGGGAATCTGCCTTTTATATTCAGTCTTGAAGGAGGTCATAAGTAGCTACCTATCAACCACTTTGTTTTAGTGAGGTATTAAGTGGTTTGAAAGTCCACATCTTACTTATTTGTTTGTAGGGTGGTTTAAAGGCTTTATATATATATATATATATATATATATATATGTGTGTGTGTGTGTGTGTGTGTGTGTGTATGTGTAATAGTTCCGTCTCAATATATATGTAATAGTTATATCCCAATATATAACAATAATCTTTGGGAAGTATTGCCTTGAGTTCGTAATTAAACATTATGTGTAACTTTGCAAGGTTAGGATAAATTACTAACCTTGTTAGACATATATTTTGGAAAAAAACCAAACGGGGCACATTGGTGTATTGTAGACGGTATTTTACAAATTTTCCTTACTAGGGCTTGTTGCTTTGACCCCTTTCATAGCAACTCTCAGGTTATCTTAGAGAAGGCAAGTCTTTGCAACTTTTCATGCTTGGTTTTCTGTTCTTGTTCTCTCATGCTCGGTATTAATGTGGCGTGTTCATTATTAAAGTATTTTTCATGGTCAATATCAGTTATCCTATCTTGTTTCTACAGTGAGTTTGGTTCTATACTCTAATTATGCTCATGCTCATTATTTACAGGACCAAATTTACACGATCAGTGCTTGAATGGATTTGAGTTTCAATTTTTATCGAAATTCGATCTCAGAAAAGTGTCATTTGTTACATTTAATATTCGACCTTAGGTTTTGACGACTAGAAGAATTAATAAATTAGGATTTGGTGAGAGCATGTATACGAGCTTTCTTTTTATTTCCATTAAACCTTTGCGCTTAACTCCAAAATTTGAGGATGAAGTGGTCGCGATCTAATTTAGTAGGAATGAATTTAAGCTACTATTAGTTATGAATATTTTAGTGTTTGAGTTTCTTGCCAACCCCAATTTACCTCACATGCGCTTTGCAATTTTCTAGAAGAGCATGAAAATGACATATGGTGAATCCCGCGGACCTGAGCTTTACAAATGGAAGAACAACTAGCTACACTTGACTCCTGTATAGTTAAAGCGCTCAGCGGATCCCATGCGGCGGAGGCGTAAAAAGTTGTAGCGGAGATAAAGCGAGGAAATAGCAGGATATAGTGGATGAGCCTAAAATAGCATATAAAACTCATATTTAATGATTTTACAAAATATAAATGATAAATAAATGGAAAATTATCATTCAAATTAATTATTATTAGTACTTTCTTCATTTTGAATATAAATATAAGCAAATATATGTAAATAAGTGTAAACTTTTATTTAGCTTGACTAAATTTAATAGAATATTATAGTATTCTATATTAAAAAAAACATATTAAAAAATTATATTAAAAAAATAATTTTATAATGCATAAATGTCATTTTTAATTAATTTTCCTTAAAGAAGATATAGCGGAATATAGCTAGAATAATGGGATATATCGGGAATATCGGAATATAGCGGGGCTTAAAGCGGAAAGGCTATTTCAGGGCTATTTGGAAATAGCGTAGCGTCAGAAACCCGCTACATGATATATCGAGGATATGGCGGGGTAGTAGCGGGGTATAAACTTCACATCACCCGAGGTAGTCGTGATTGTTGTATTTGGTTTGGGAGTTTCAATCAAAGACTTTTTCTTGGTTTTGAGTCAAACGAGAAGTTCACGTTAATATGTCGTATTAGTTCGACGACACGTTAATGAGGTATATTCAATCGATACCTTATTATGGCAGATAGGAAATTCTTTCATTTTTGAATACTTTTGAAAAAGAAAGGGTTTAAAAGATTTTAAATTATTTTTCTAGAAAAATTATTTTTAAATAAAACATGATTTGGTTTCAAAAAAATGATAATAAATAAATATATGGTACAAGACCTTCAATTTATAAACAAAGTTGGATTTAGAAAAACTTTTCTAAATTTTTCTCTCGAACGAACTAAGGAATTTTTTTGTTAGCTTGGGATATTTATTTCTTAAATCGTTGATTGACCCGTCAGCTATATAAGGGGATAATTTCGTATAAATTTAATATGAAATGTCACTTATTATTGAAATGATTGTCCCTTTTGTTGAGACTACTTTGAATCTTTAGAGGATGGTTTGGAATTTGCAGCGATCTATGATACCGCCGCGATGAAGACAAATAATTTTCGGATCATGTCAGATCTGATGGGACGATGCAGGACGATTAATATTTTAGTTTGGACCTAATTGGGCTTAGGTTCAATCTATGTCCAAAGCATATTAGTAGTTGACAGTTTAGCATTAAACCTTGAGTGATCAACTAGCTGACGAGTTTTGATATAACTTGAATCTAGGACTCATCCGTAAAGATTGGGTCCAAATTTCCCTCTTTGAACTTCTTTTCTTTATCTCTCCTTCCTCATATAGTCGAACTATATCTTTATTTTCTTCATCTTTCTTTGCAGATGCCTCGTCTTATCCTTTTCCCTGCTAGTTTGCGCATTAGATCTCGTGCTCTATTACTCCAAGATCTAAACTCAATTTCTTCTCTCCAATCATTTATTATCCCGTTACGCCTTCTTGCATTATCTGATCTTCCTCGTGCCAATTAGGTTTCATCCCTAGGGAGACTATTTGGTTGAGTTGAAAATGAGCACAAGGTTTTACCGCTTTAGGGTTAAAGGAACTAGTCGTAGCAGTAGAACTTGCACCGGTCCTTTGCTTCGAGATTCTTGAACGAGATTGTTGCCCGTTTTTTATCTGCCTTTACGGTATCTAATTGAAGTAGATCCATTGTAAAGGAAAATTTTGTTTCAGAGGTTAAATTTGAGGTGTCTTCTGATGGCCTTTTTAAGGAGAATTTCGTGGAGTTTTCAAAGGCATCCGTGTTTTACCCAAACTTAAATGATCTATTGTTTGATCAGTTTGAAGAATTTACAGTAGATTTCTTTTCCATTGATGTCGAGTTTTGAGTCGGATAAACTATGTCCAAACTTCCCATGTAGATGCGTGACTCACTTAGTATAATATTTCAAAAAATGGGAGTTACGACTAGATTTGTCCCATGATGCAAGAATCAATCTTTGATTGATTATTAGTGTAGCCATCATCTGGGACTGCTTCATCGTTGGTTCAGCTTGTTAGGGCCTGTTCTTCTAGCATTTGTTTCCATGTTGTAGTAGTTATGTGTTTGTACTGTTAGTATCTTTGTAAAATCGTATTTGAAGTTATGAAATTTACGTCTTTTAGAAATATTGTGTATGTCATTCGCATTTGTTTATGATCTGAACCGAAAGAGAAATCTCATAATTTATATCTAATTAATAGTAACTTCATAGCTATAAACTTTCAATCTTTGAGTTGTAAATTTTAGCAAAGGACAAGTTATGCATTGGTTTATCATGAGAAATTAATTTTTCCTTAAAAGCTAAAATTTAGTTTTTGGAAATTGGCTTTCTTCAAAAGACAATTTTTTGGTAGGATTTGTTAGTATTAGTTTGCGTATTTATTATGTAATCGACTTTCGTCTGTGGTAAATTGAGACTAGAATAATTTAAATGTCTGAAAAATATTTTTGGAAACATTTTTTCTAATGTCATGAAAAAGAAAAGAAAATGAATTTTGAGTTTTAAAATTTTTAAGAAGTAAAACTAACGCCTCACCACTATACACACGTTGGCCAAGGTCATCGCAAGCAATGATTGTCAACTAACTCGAAGAATAAGGCTATTGAGGAGCGATGTAACACCCCGTATTTTCTGTGAACATAAGAGTAACAAATCATAGAATTATTAAATTGTAACAAAATAATTAGGGGAAACGGGTTACGCCGTTGCGTTCCTCTCGAAATTCTGCTTGGAATAGAGTTCAAGTTTGCATAAATCAAACTCCGCATGAAGAAGATATGGCCTTCAGAAGTTTCAGTAAAAACCATCCGGAAATTCAAAAATCAGATTTCGAAATTTAAAACAGACACCCGGGTTGGGCGGAACCAACCGGAACCAACCGGCTTAACCAGCAACCGCAAACTGTCAGTCTAATGTGAGAGGTCGTAGGTATAACTAAAATATGCTTAGACACGAGGTTAGGTCTGGCTTGTGGCAGAAGTCTGCCCGGAACCATCCGGCATATCCAGCGACCACTAGCTACCGACCTAATGTGAGAGGTCTGTGCATTAATATTTAATTAATGCAAATCTGAGATAAATATGATGTCTAAAACGTGTTGGGTGGTTAGGGTTAATCCAACTGGACTGTAACAAAACCCGTTTCGTGAATCTGTAGGCCCAATACAAAGTTAGATAATCTGTAAGTCTGTTAAATCCGTACATCTGATCTTTTAATCTGAAAACTTGTTAACTTGATTGTCTGATCTTTGAACTAGTAATCTGAACTCTGTCTGAAAATCTGTAAACAAGTTAATCTGAAATCTGTTAGTTTGGGGACACAAGGTTAGGAGGGGAATTACTTGTGTCATCTGTTGTGTGGAATCCATATTAGTCGGTAACCCTTTCTGGTATCAAAACTTTGACCCCACGCTATGTAGGGGTCTGGGCACGCTTACAGAACTAATTATAAGCGGTTCATTCTGATAATGGCGAGGGGTGTTGATGGCGCGTTCCAACCGGGTCATGTGCGTGCATGGATCCGGTCTACTCTGAGGATGTAAGACACCGTGACATCTGTAAATATGTCTGTGCTAGTAGGTTGCCACTTTAGGGAGTGATACACCCTATTATGGGGCCGACACAGGGTATTTATGTATTAGGCAGCCGATCGCTTGGGGGTAGGACTTAGGGTACACCTAGTTCTGTCTGTTTCTGTAGGTACCGTCTGTTTCTATTGGGTGGTAACACCTGTCTATTTCTGCGTGGTACCGTCTGTTCGGGTGGTAAAGACCCATTACTAGTGTACACCTAATTCTAGCATTCTGTTTCTGTAGAGATTATTTTGTTTCCGTTTCTGTTTCAGTTTAGATATTAGGGTACACCTAGTTCTGTCTGTTCTGTGGGTACCGCTATTTCTGTTGTGTGGTAACACCTGTCTGTTTCTGCGTGGTACCGTCTGTTCGGGTGGTAAAGGCCCATTACTAGTGTACACCTAATTCTAAAATTCTGTTTCCATAGGGATTATTCTGTTTTCGTCTCGGATTCTGTTTCGGATTCTGTTTCCGTACCTTCTGTCTGTTGGGATGGTAAAAGCCCATTATTAGCATTCTGTTTCTGTACCGTCTGCCTCTGTTCGGGTGATAAAGGCCCATTACTAGCATTCTGTTTCTGTAAAGATTATTTAGTTTCCATTTCTGTTTCAGTTTAGACATTAGGGTAGCACCTAATCTTGTTACACTAGTATTAGTGTAGAGAAGTGAAAACTAAGTACGAAGCTTAGCTTAGCCTATATCATTCCGTTTCTTCTATTAACCTGCTATTCCTGCTATGGTTATCTCTCATCCAGTTTTATTTACATGTCATGACACTATTATCTGTTTAAATGCTAAAAGTCACTGGACTCACCAGACTTATGTCTAACCTAGTTTGTTTCGCCTCTTTTCTTCCGTTCCCCCCAGGTTCTCAGGGTGGAAAAATAGGAGCTTAATTCTGATTCTCTCTGCTTGAAGTGTTTGAAGTATTGTTTGGCTTTGGCTCTATCTTTCCATGGCAGTTTATATTGGGAATTATGGCTTTAAAAACTATGCATTCTGAAGGCTTTTGTACAAGATCGATATTTATGTACTTGAATTCTGATATTGTGATTTTGAAAGATGTAACTAAACTCATTTTTGTTTCTGTTGTAATAAAGTTATAAATTTTTCAAGTACTACCTTATCCGTCTTATAAATTTCTGTTCTGTCTACTAAAAACGCTTCACCAAAGTTAAGGCATTCCCTTTGCGAGTGACCTTAACGGAGGTGGGGTGTTACACTTGGTATTAGAGTTGAAGGTTACCAGATTTGATAAAAAGTTTTTGAAACTATTTTCAAATAGGTTTTAAAAAGGAAGTATTTTCAAGAGTAGAGTTTATTTTGAAAAAACATAATCCCCAAAAGCCAGATATCTATCTTTTTTCCGTTTTGATTCCCTTTTCTTTCAGCATGTCTGGGGATCTTAACCTTCCGGAGGGCGTACCGATACCTGGCTGGTTCAGGAGGTACCTAGAAGCTAGGGCTAATGATGCGGGCCCAGCAGACGTCCCTCCTCCCCCAGTTGCAGCGGTTCCTTCTCCTCCTCCTCGAGTGAATACTTACCCGAAGATATGTCGAGACTTTCGAGCCATGGGTGGGAAGAACTTTAATGGAACTGAATCCTTCGTGGAGGCAAGGAACTGGCTCAAAGAAACTGAGGATTTGTTCTTTATCTTCGAGGTGGACGATAGGCAGAAGATACAGTTGGCGGTATGGTTGCTTAAGGACAAAGCTTCTTTTTGGTGGGAGGTCACAAATGGAGAGCGTACGGCAGAGAGATGGATGGATTTCAGGCATAGGTTCGAGATGAAATTTCTCTCACGAGCGGAAGAGAGTCTATACGTAGAAAGGTTCTTGGCGTTGAAGCAGGGGAATTTATCAGTGGGAGAGTATGTCAACAAATTTAATCAGCTGGCGAGATTCAGCTTAGATTTGGTAAATACACCGCATAAGAAGGCACTAAGGTTTGCTAAAGGTTTGAATGAGCCACTACACGGATTGGCAATGTCCCACATTCCTATGGGGCTACCTTCGAGAAATTAGTTGACATGGCATTGATGCATGAAGAGGAAACCAAAAGTGAGAAGAAAGAAGAAAAGCTTGAAGGACCACAGAACAAGAAGGCGGGACCCAAGAAGGAAACACAAAAGAAGGATGAGAAGTCTGAAGACAAGAAGGAGAAGAAGTGCTTTACTTGTGGAAGCTCGACCCATCTGAACAAGGATTGCAGAAAGAGGAAGGGCACCTGCTTTAACTGTGGTGAGATGGGACACTTCACTAGGGACTGCCCGAAGAAACGAGGGCAAGGGCAGAGGATAGGTCCTACTTCTGGAGGGCAGACGAATACCCTCAAGGCTGATGGATAGGATAGAAATAGAAAAACTTCCTGTAGAAGGTCTAATTTCCTTATCTGATTGTGGAGTTAAAACTCTTTCTGGTTCTAACATTTTGATTCTATAATTGAAACTCTGCACTTTAATACTAGTCTTGTTTCTGATCTCGCTGTAGACTCAGAACCATAAGGGTTATGACTCATCTGTTTGTGATAAGTTGGGGTTTGAGGGTATCTGTGTTGGGCGTTAAAGTTGACTGTAACGCATACATCCTGGTGTTTTGTGGGATATGGTGGGATTTTATCATGCTTAGTTTTCTGAGAATCATTTGATAATCTGATCTGTACCAGTAATCTGTAAGTTTCTGAATATTTCTGAAAAGAATAGGGTTTTTTGTTCAAAGCGTGAAGTAGATTTCCAGTTTGACAGTTGTTTAATGGGAGTGATTCTCTGAGTGTCAATATGATGTTGATTTCGGTCTTTGGGGTTGATACTTAGGGGGTTATTCTCTTAAACCGATGTCTGACAGGAACAAAGCTTTTGTTTTAATTGTACTTGCTTCTATCACTCGGCTGTATCCTATCAACCGAATCTTCGACCCTTAGGTAGAAACTAATGGGTGTAAACATGTATTTGAGACATGTTATGTTTGATGATTGCAAATGGATGCAAGTGGTTGCCAGTGGTTGCCCGTGGATGCATATACACACACTAGGCACTAAATCGGCTTAAAAACACTCTCACACTGCATATGGATGTGTGTGCATTTTTCAATTTTGTGGATGAAAAATGGTTGACTCAGCACATGGAGGTTGCATATGAATGAACGGTTGTGCACTCATATAGAAATGATATGTATCAAATAGGAAAATTGCATACATATTGGACTCATGGCACTGACATAATTCGCGTTAAGGAGGTCAACTGAATCAGTGGACCGCCTGATCTTTGCATTAGAAAAGGATCATATACACACACTTTTGCATATGTTCATACAACATTAGAAGTTTTCTAAGGACAATGGATGCTTGTGGATGATGATTGAGTAGATGGGTGATTGGATGGTAGGACACTTTCTTCTTAACTTGAAGATTTCGGGGACGAAATCCTTTAAGGAGGGGAGAATGTAACACCCCATATTTTCTGCGAACATAAGAGTAAAAAATCAGAGAATAATTAAATTTCAACAAAATAATTAAGAGAAACGGGTTACGCCATTACGTTTGTCTTGAAATTCTGCTTGGAGTAGAGTCCAAGTTTGCGTAAATCGGACTCCGTATGAAGAAGATATGACCTTCAGAAGTTTCAGTAAAAACCAGCCCGAAATTCAAAAATCAGATTTTGAAATTCAAAACAGACACCCGGGCTGGGCGGGAAAATTCCTGCCCAGGGCCCAGGTCGACACTAGGGTCGACCTCCCCCTTTTTTCAGATCTGGAGACAGATCCATTTTTCTGCACCTGGATGCCTTTCTGACCGGATTCGTGAGCTCTAACCTATTTGAACACCCCCAAACCTAGCTTTCTCTCCACACAATTTCATTTTGCCTATATTCTGCCTCTATTCTAATTAAAAATAAAAATGGCGTCGCTACTCTGCTAGAATCAAAACTAGAACTAGTGCATCTTCTTCCAGTTTAAGTAGAGTTAAAAGAGAACAACTATTTTCTAATCTAATCGATAGTCTACGCCAAAGGAGCGCTATTTAGTGTCAGAATACAGATCCCAGAAATCAAGATTTACCTTTTCAATCGTGAGTACAGTTATTTTCAGATATAAAGTTTAATAATTGTCTTAACATTTTCGTGAATCTGGATCTGAGGTTATGCATACTTTTCTGTGGATCTATCTTGATTGTGACTGTTCTGTACCTGTTCCCTCTTTTCTTCCTTTTTGTTTATAGCCAGGCTACCACGAGCCTGCGCCAAATCTCATAAGAGATTAACGCACGGACACTAAATTTTGGGACAAATAATGGATAATGCATAAATGGACATGACTGATCTTTGATTGATTTGAGAAATGGACATATGTTGTAAATTAGATCTAGATCTACGTATACTCTATAATTTGGAAGAAGAGAAATCATTGTATGATGACATGTCACTTGAAACTTAGGGACATAATGCAAATAAAAATTAAGATCTGATTTTGAGATGTTATAATTTAAAGATCTAGACTTTTGGGGTAAATTTTATGTAACGATTCATGACCTGAAAAAGGAATATGTGACTTAGGCGTAGAGACCTATATTATAATAGGATAACTATCAATGTGAACACGCCTAAAAGTGGATTTTTGGATATTTGGCATTAAAGGCTATAATTTGGCATAATTCATATGGTATACCATGATTTGGGCTTTTAGAGAATATTCTGTACTGTTCAAAGTTTAACTAAAGGTTTGGGCATATGTTGTATTATGAATTATGACCATGAGTTAGGCATGTAAGTTTAGGCTTAATTTATGATTAGGCAATATATGTAAATAGAATTTTAGAAATATATAATTTGTTGAATTGCCTAATCTGCTAAGTCTGTTATCTGCTAAATCTGTTGAATTGCCTAATCTGCTAAATCTGTTATCTGCTAAATTGTCTAAACTGCTAAATCTGTTGAATTGCCTTATCTGCTAAATCTGTTGAATCGCCTAATCTATTAGATCTGTTATCTGTTAAATTGCCTAGCCTGTTGAAAGATGAATAATTGTAATTTGGAGGCTCGATCTAAAATTGAGCAAAACATGTTAATCGAACTTTGGATAATCTGCCGTAACTTGTAAAGAAGTTAAATATGCTAAATGGACATAATTAGTTTGATATTTTCTTAATGGAATAAAGTGGCTATGACACGAGGTTAGACTTTGTTTACGGTAGAAGCCTTCCCGGAACCAACCGGCTTAACCAGCAACCACAAACTGTCAGTTTAATGTGAGAGCTTGTAGGCATAACTAAAATATGCTTAGACACGAGGTTAGGTCTGGCTTGTGGCAGAAGTCTGCCCGGAACCGCCCAGCATATCCAGCGGCCACAAGCTACCGACCTAATGTGAGAGGTCTGTGCATTAATATTTAATTAATGCAAATCTGAGATAAATATGATGTCTAAAACGTGTTGGGTGGTTAGGGTTAAACCAACTGGACTGATGAATCTAACAAAACCCGTTTCTTGAATCTGTAGGCCCAATACAAAGTTAGACAATCTATAAGTCTGTTAAATCCGTACATCTGATCTATTAATTTGAAAACTTTTTAACTTGATTGTCTGATCTGTGAACTAGTAATCTGAACTCTGTCTGAAAATCTGTAAACAAGTTAATCTGAAATTTGTTAGTCTGGGGACACAAGGTTAGGAGGGGAATTACTTGTGTTATCTGTTGTGTGGAACCCATATTAGTCAGCAACCCTTTCTGGTATCAAAACTTTGACCCCATGCTATGTAGGGGTCCGGGCACGCTTACTGAACTAATTATAAGTGGTTCATTCTGATAATGGCGAGTGGTGTTGATGGCGCGTTCCAACCGGGTCATGTGAGTGCATGGATCCGGTCTGCTCTTAGGATGTAAGACACCGTGACATCTGTAAATAGGTCTGTGCCAATAGGTTGCCACTTTAGGGAGTGATACACCCTATTGTGGGGCCGACACAAGGTATTTATGTATTATGGAGCCGATCGCTTGGGGGTAGACTTAGGGTACACCTAGTTCTGTCTGTTTCTGTGGGTACCGTCTATTTCTGTTGGGGGGTAACACCTGTCTGTTTCTGCGTGGTACCGTCTGTTCGGGTGGTAAAGGCCCATTACTTGTGTACACCTAATTCTAGCATTCTGTTTCTGTAGAGATTATTCTGTTTCCGTTTCTGTTTAAGTTTAGATATTAGGGTACACCTAGTTCTGTCTGTTCTGTGGGTACCGTCTATTTCTGCTGGGTGGTAACACCTGTCTGTTTCTGCGTGGTACCGTCTGTTCGGGTGGTAAAGGCCCATTACTAGTGTACACCAAATTCTAACATTCTATTTCCATAGGGATTATTCTGTTTTTGTCTCAGATTCCGTTTCTAATTTTGTTTCCATACCTTCTATCTGTTGGGGTGGTAAAAGCCCATTATTAGCATTCTGTTTCTGTACCGTCTGCCTCTGTTCGGGTGGTAAAGGCCCATTACTAGCATTCTGTTTCTGTAAAGATTATTATGTTTCCGTTCTGTTTCAGTTTAGACATTAGGGTAACACCTAATCCTGTTACACTAGTATTAGTGCAGAGAAGTGAAAACTAAGTAAGAAGCTTAGCTTAGCCAATATCATTCCGTTTCTTCTGTTAACCTGCTATTCCTGTTATGGTTATCTCTCATCCAGTTTTATTTACATGTCATGATACTATTATCTGTTTATATGCTGAAAGTCACTGGACTAACCAGACTTATGTCTGGCCTAGTTTGTTTCGCCTCTTTTCTTCCGTTTCCCCCTCTCCCCCAGGTTCTCAGGGTGGAAACGTAGGAGCTTGATTATGATTCTCTCTGCTTGAAGTGTTTGAAGTATTGCTTGGATTTGGCTCTATCTTTCCATGGCAGTTTATATTGGGGATTATGGCTTTAAAAACTATGCATTCTAAAGGCTTTTGTACAAGACCGATATTTATGTACTTGAATTCCGATATTGTGATTTTGAAAGATGTAACTAAACTCAATTTTGTTTCTGTTATAATAAAGTTATAAATTATTCAAGTACTACCTTATCTGTCTTATAAATTTCTGTTCTGTCTACTAAAAACGCTTCACCAAAGTTAAGGCATTCCCTTTGCGAGTGACCTTAACGGAGGTAGGGTGTTACAAGCGATCATCTGTATAACAGCTTTGAACGAGTTTAAACATGTCAAATAACATGGTCTTACTTTTTAAATCTCATGAGGAAATCTGAAACATCTATTTCAACTTCTAACCCACTACATAGTGGATATATATTATTCGGAATCAATATAAAATGCATAACAATATATTAAGAGTCAAACACAGATATTCACATCACTAAGGCGGAAATAGATATGAATAAAACACATAAGTGTACACAAAGATAGTAGCCATACTCGATCCACTACATAACAAAAGAATAATTACAAGTGCTAGCCAAAAGAGTATGTACACAAAGGAATCTCTATCTCTCATACATATAAAAACAAAAAAACTACAACTCTAGTGTAGATAGCCAAAAGCCAAGAATGATCCCTGCTAGAAGTTATGTGGAAGCACCTGCAACACTCGTTCTAACCCGGGTATCATTTATAATAAAATAAACAATAAACGGACCAGTCTAGATGTACTTATCATAACAAACTGAGATAGAAATAGAGACATAAAAAGGTAATGACACATATGTAATAAACAATAATGTTCACATATAGATGTGAAACCCCAAAATGTCCATAATATATCTCAAAAAAATCTCCGTGCTAAAAGATAATATCACATTTTATATTATATTGATACTCACAAGAAATGTTAACACATAAATTACACTTGAAATACACAATTCCAATAAATGAATTGAAGCTCCACAAATAGTCCGAAGTCTCTTAAGATGAACCGAAGTTCCTTAAGATGATCCAAAGATCATCGGTATAATCAAATGAACCAAATTTCCTTAGGATGATCCGTAGATCATCAATATAATCAAATGAACCGAAGTTCCTCAAGATGATCCAAAGAACATCAATATAATCAAATGAACTGAAGTCCCTTAGGATGATCCGAAGATCAAAATGATTACAATTGATCGAGTATAGTGTAAACTACTTCAAGTTAGTAAATATAAGAGTCAAGCTACATGTGCCATACTCACTTGCTCTACTCGAATATTTACAAACAAGTTGTATATTATACTAGAAATATGAAATGATCATTGCTACAGTTTTCAATCGAACAGTTCAAGAATTAACCATCGAAGCAAATGCAATGGTTCATAGTCCTTGTTTTTTACTTTAGCGTTTAATTAGATGTGACGACCCCCAACCCCGTACTGACGGTGGCAAGGGTAATCTTTGGAATATAACACATAAACAGATAATAATAGAACAGAAATAAATAAATGCACCAGATAATGAACAAATAATACACTGGATAAACGAAATCATCAGAGTTGCATAGTATACAGGATCATACTTAGTACAAATACAGTTTAGCTATACATAAATGTCTACAGCGGAAACAAACATAATATGTACAATAGGAGATGAACAACATAAAAAGAGATAAATGATATAATCCATCTTCAGCTCAAGCTATCTAGAACGAGGCAGATAAAACCTGAATACAAGGCTGCCCGTGTAGAAAAAGGGGCACCCGAGTTTGCAAGTGGAACAAACTACGAGTCAGTCATGGGACTGGTATGAGAAATCTACTTAACACATTTATGATATGGCTAATCACAGGACCACGCCCTTTCGCGGAACGGGTTTACTCCATTGGATTGCCAGCGCTTTACAACAAGTAAATCTTTTAAACATCGCAATGCTTTTCATAAAAATGAAGCCATTATAAGACTCAGTTCCCATCACACAATGCAACGCAAACCGGAGGATAGAGTTTTTACCTTAAAATGGCCAAAATATGCTTGATACGAATAAAACAAAAGCATTTGATATTACTAATAGTGTTTATATGTTTCAAAAGCAATTTCACATCATAAGTATCAATCATAGACGGCATTAATGCCCCATACCACTATGTCGCCATATATATAGGTATACAATCAAAACCGCACAGTCATGTATTTGGAAATTGGATTTCCGTCATGATCCAAGACAAAAGATAGTCCTTACCGACTTCGAGACTCCCTAGCCCGAGCCTCAGGGTCAAAGCGCATCAACCCTTGGAGCGACAGGGCCGGTCCACCGATGTGGATTAAAATTCCTGAACACTACGTTTCCCCGCCCTTTGGGGCGTAAATGAGCCAACGAATGACTCCATCGGCTTCACATAGTCACCGATATATCCGAGGCGCCTCGCAACAGCAACAACCACATAGGTGAAAATAATATAAATGTCAGCCAGTTCAAGCACTGACACCACCTCTAGCTAGAAGGAAACGCATGCCCTCCCTGAGGTCCTCTCCCGTTTCCGATTCATACCGGGGTGTGAGGCTCGCGAATTCACGTTATACACAAAGCTACGCCACACAGGCGGTGCTTTGATCATCAACCACAAGACTTTGCTTTTCAATAGAAGCCTTGATCACTGCATCTTTGCATGCCACACAGGCAATTCACACCATGCAACTGATGGCTATCAATCACACATAACGAATTCCAATGTCAGACACACAGTCCATTTAAAAGTCCGTTCTAGGTCTGAACGAAATCGGAGGCACTATATACCTCGAATACCCATCGATCTCCACGTACGTCTGGACGATCACCACTCATTATCCATATTTCGGGATGCTTCCCAATCAGGACATCAGTTACCATCCAACTGAGGTGAAAATCTCCGGTCTTCAACTATCGTCTTCATCTTCGACTTCTTATCGTCGATTCAGTTGTTCATAATGGGATAAACCCAGTCTTTCTGAGCAACTCACGTATATAATAAAAAGTGCTACACAAACACATCATACGCCTCATTTCAATTCATCCGCCACTAACCGTAGATCAGTAAGAGAACGATTTCCCAAATATTGACCCCGAAGGCCGAAACCAACATCAGATCAAAATCCCAGTACACTCGTTTGAAGTTTCGATTTCAAAATACGAACTGTAGCGTCGTTATTCGATTTAATTTAATTAATTAATTATATATATATATTTATATAAATATTATCGATTCTGGCACTGTTTTCCTTCAGATTTGAATTAAACATTCTAGGCAATCCAACCGTTGGATCTTCACAAAGTGGGTGTCGTTGGAAAGATATTTCCAAAGCGAACCCAACAGTTTTGATTTCGGGAAAATCCGATGGTCGGATCTCCCGCACTAATCATTTGAAATCACTGTTTCAAAACACGAACTACAGCTTCGTTATTCGATATATTTTAATTATATTTATATATGTATATAAATATAATCAATTCATCGATTTCAAAACTATTTTCTTTTCATACATTTGATAAAAATGATATTTTTATCCAACCGGCAATTATTTCAACACTTCGTTATTTTTAGCAATTCATGTATATAATAAAAATGTGATTTTTATTGCAAAACAATTCATTTCAAAACACGACTATTTTATATAGTTCATATAGATGATAAAAATATGATTTTCATTATAAAACAATTTATTTCAAAATACGACTATTTTATATAGTTCATATAGATGATAAAAATATGATTTTTATTATAAAACAATTTATTTCAAAACATGAATACCATTCAACACATGAATTTCTATTCGACAAATGAATTTCTATTCAACACATGAAGGTTCAACACACGAATATAGTTTCAACACATGAAAATAATTCTAACACATGAATATTATTCAAAATTTCGGCAGCATAACGGCAGGGTAGTTAAAACTGGGGCCGTCCCTAGTACGGCTCCTCGCTCTACCTTAAAGCCTCACAGCTTTTGACAATGAGGATTTCATGCATCTAGTTCGCACGCAGGCGGCATGTATATTTTTTTTCATTTCCACAAACTAATCCTATGTGGTTTCAACCAAATGATTCTCAACCACAAACGGGTATTTTTCAACCACAATCAATCAATTTCAACCACAAACAATTTTAATCAACCATTCACTATCAATCAATTTTCACACCAATCACAACCAATAAATATCGTCTATGGTTTGTGGACGAGGGGCGTATATATATATATATAAGTATATTTCACTTCCATTCAACACATATATAATTTTTACAACGCATATATAGCTTATACATCGAACGTACAACTTATACAACGCTTATATAATTCATACATCGACTATATAATTTATACGTCGTCGTTTTCCATATCGTTTATAATTCAGAAATCTCACATTGGGTTCCACTCCACCAAAAATAGCAGAAGGCTCAGAAAAATATCCGGTCTCTTCTAGAATGTAGAAGACGTCCATACGAGTCCACTGTCTCTTGTTTCACTGAATTTCATCAACAAACGAAAAAGATATGATTTTTACTGTGAAATCAAAAACTGTAGCGCTTTAAACTGCTATAATATAGTTTATTTAAAATAGGTCGTACCTTCTTTTAAATCTTCAAAACTATGTTTGATCTTTTCTCTCAATCCGTGCAACTATACGTCGATCGGTTGATAGGAGGTACCACCTCCTCGAACTCACGTGCGCCAGGGAGGAGGAGTTCCAGCTCGAACGACGAAAGTTCACGAGGTCGATGCGAGTTGAATACATAGCGAGGGGAGGTGAATCAAGTATGGATTTGAAGAGGAGGAGGAGCTCTTCAAAAACTTCAGCTGAAGCTATGGCTAGTTTTGCTTGTGGAGAGAGGAATCGGGCTGGGAAGATCTGAACCCATTTCCGTCGTCGATCGGCTGTGTTCGGGGGGAGAGAGAGAGATTATGTGGCCCAATCACGTTTTTTTCTTTAATTTATATATTTTTAAATTTCGAAAATACCCCCTTTCACACACGAACCCCAATCCAGACCCAATGACTGTCGTCCTTAGCTAAATACCCCCATTCCGAACACGATGGGATATGTTTCGAAGGCCCATTCGACTGTTTCGGTCAGTTTTCCTTCAAATTAAAATATAAAACATTCAATATTTAATTTGAACGTACATTTCAATTTGTCGGGGCCACATACTGATTCGAAATTTTCCAGAAAAATATTTTCTAGCTTCGTATTGACGACACAGTCCCAACAGAACTAGTTTCGTCGAATTCTGAGGCCGTTCGAAAAATGGCCCTTTTCTGGTTGATCCAATTTAATAGAAATCGACTAAACACATTTTCCTTTGCCACGCTCACATACTAGCTTCAAAAATTATGAAATTTGAAACCTAGTAATAATTTTACATCGCGGATCTAACAAAAGTGGTTTCGTCGAATTCCGAGGTCGTTTGCAAAATGGCCATTTTCACGGGCTATATAAACTCTATAACGACCTTTTTGAAAATTCATTTGGCCATAACTTTTGCTTCCATCTATGAAACTTCGATTTTCCAGATTCGACAGATATATATTCACTAACAGATTTAAATATTTTTGGTTTCACTCAAATCCGTTTTGTTTTGCACCCGGTATAGTCAGTCAAAGTTTGAATTCAAATTTTGAAACTACCGCGCCATTTCAGGCCTTGTTTATAATTAGTATTAATTATATTTATTTTCAAACGTCGATTCAAACTTACTTTTCGTCGTTATTATTAAAATATTTATTTTAAATATTTAAAATCCACTAAAATAGCCAATTTAAAAAAATTTAAATTGGTTCAGATTTTCCGGGTCGTTACAATCTCCTCCACTTAAAACTTTTCGTCCCTGAAAAGGAACAAAGTCGAAAGTGGTTTGATTAACCAACTCTACGTTCAATCTGGCTTCCATTCTTCAACTTTTCAGTTTCTTAGAATTTTCAAATTCTTCAAAAATTTGGCAAACACCCGGAATTTTCGAAAAATTTCGCCATATCCTCCTTTGTACGGGGAGGGGTTTGGAAATTTATTGGGCCGTATTAGGTACCCAGTAAATCCTATAAAGCATACACATACTTATAGTGATATATTCTGGTGTTTACAGGGGAGCGTGTATAGATAATAACTCCAGAGAATAAATTCTCATCACCCTGTCAAAGCCTGAGGGAGTGTGTATTTTTAATTGCTCTAGAGAATAAATTCTCGTCCCCTCGTCCCGTGTGGGAAATAAATAATCCATGTGCCGTATCTAATAACTAGAGAGACGTGATTATTGTCAACTCCAGACCTATGTGGTTTTTTTTATTAATCTGGCAATTTACCGTTATCTTTTATATGGTTCATATCAGTCATCAGTTCAACCTTTAAAATATAGTCATCGCCATACAAGCCTCTCGCTCGTATGGTAAATCTTCCACCTCGTCACACAAGCTCCAACTGCTTATGTGGTATATGATGAAGTATGCCTATCTTCAAGAAGTATGCCACGTAGTGTAGTTCGAAATTAATTGTTACTATCCTATGGCGACGTTTATTGTTACATACAGAACAACCAGCACTCGCATCTAATGGCATTCACAGGAGTTGATATAATAATATTTCGCATCCAACTCATTAAGGTTTACCTATTTTTCGGGCACGCAAATAAATTCTTTACTCAACAACTAATCCATTTACCTGTCCAAACATATAATGCACATGTATATATTTCTATCTATTTTTAACTCAATTCAATGTGTGATTTAATCGAATAAATTCTACCATTCATTCTTTTATTGATTAAATTAACTATCATTCTAATAATTTAATTAATCAAATCCACCATCACACAACACAAATAGCAAGCAATTTGTTTTTAACTTTTCAAGATCATACAAATTAATTCATACACTCTTTTTAAATTAATCAGACTGTAGAATTAAAAGTGCACATCCATGGAAAGAAAATAACAACAAAGTAGAGAACTAAATAGTAATGCAAAGTATGGTAAATGTACCTTGCACCGGAGTCAATAAGATATATCCACTCGACACTTAGGATAGGTTTTCTGAATGCTCTCCTCAGTTTCCCAAGTGCTCCACTCTATTGCACTTTGACTAAGTGAACCTTCTTGTTCCTCAGTTCTTTGGTTTCTTTGCCGATAATCTTTAGCGGCTCTTTTCTCACAGCCAATTCTGGAGTAATTTCAATATCCTGTTGCGCTGCTTCTTCCACGATCAAGTCTGGATCATGAACGTGCTTTCGAAGTTGAGATATGTGAAATACATCATGCACTCCAGGCAACCAATCAGGTAACTGAATTCTATAAGCGAGGGTTCCAATCCATTCAAGAATAGGGAATGGACCAATAAATATGGGCGCCAACTTCCCAGTTTTGCCAAATCAAATCACCCCTCTCATCGGAGAAACCCTTAGATATACATAGTCACCAACAAAAAAAGCCAAATCCCTTCTTCTCGAATCAGCATAGCTCTTCAGTAGGCTTTGAGTGGTGAGTAATCGTTTCTTAACGAAATCGACTTTGTCATCAGCTTCGCGAATCATATCTGGTCCTAATACAAGCCTATTTCCAGGTTCAACCCAACAAGCAGGGGATCGGCATGGTCTACCATACAATGCTTCGAATGGTGACATCGTCAGGCTTGCTTGGTAGCTGTTGTTATATGAGAACTCAAGTAAATGCAAATGGTCTTCCCATGATCCGCCAAAGTCAAGTACACAAGTCCACAATAGATCTTCTAAAATACGATTTATCCTCTCAGTCTGACCATCTGTCTGAGGATGATAGGCAGTGCTTGGATTCATCTTTGTTCCCAGTTCTACTTGAAATGCCTCCCAAAATTTGCTAGTAAATATTGGATCTCTATCACTAACTATACTGATCGGCACTCCGTGTAGTCTAACAATTTCCTTGAAATATATCTGCGCCAGACTCTGAGCAGTTCTATTGGATTTGACAGGTATGAAATGGGCAGTCTTCGTGAAGCGATCTACGATCACCCAAATACTGTCATTTCCTTTCCTGGTTCTGGGTAAACCATCTATGAAGTCCATGGAAATATGTTCCCACTTCTAACCTGGAACGTCCAACGATTGCAACAATCCAGCCAATTTCTGTTGGTCGCTTTTGACTAGCCGGCAAGTAGGGCATCGGCTAACATATATTGAAACGTCCCTTTTCATAGCCTTCCACCAGAATGTTCGCTTGAGATCGTTATACATTTTGGGCACACCAGGATGGATACTCAGCTTGGACTTGTGACACTCTTCCAACACTTCCCTTTTTAACTCGGGGATGTCGGGAACACAAATCCTTCCTCTCAATCTAAGAGTCCCATCGTTATCTATTTGAAAACACGAGGGTTCGCCTTTCTGAATCCTTTTGATCATATCCTTAATAAAATTATCGTCCTTCTGAAGAATAGATATTTTGTCAATCAAGGAAGTCGTAATTATAAAGCTGGCGATCATTACATTCTTTCGACTTAGCGCATCAGCCACGACATTGGCTTTCCCTGGAGTGTATAGAATCTCAAAATCGTATGCTGCAAGGAACTCTAGCCAACGTTGCTGCCTCAGATTCAAGTCTTTCTGGGTGAACAGATACTTAAGCGACTGATGATCTGTAAACAGTTCGAATTTCTCACCAAAAAGATAGTGTCTCCATATTTTCAAAGCAAATACGATAGCCGACAACTCAAGATCATGAGTGACGTAGTTTTTCTCGTGCGGCTTCAGCTGACGGCTAGCATAAGCAATCACTTGACCTTTTTGCATTAATACTGCACCCAGGCCTTCTCTAGAGGCATCTGTCCAGACTTTCAAGTCCTGATTGCCATCGATTATCGTTAACACTTGAGCTGTTGTTAATCTTAACTTTAGCTCCTCAAAAGCCTCCTCACATTCTGGAGTCCACTTGAATTTGAGTGTTTCTTTGTAAGCTTCGTTAAGTGACTAGATATCTTTGAAAAAACTTTAACGAACTTCCAGTAATAAATAGCCAATCCAAGAAAACTTCGGACTTCTGTGGGAGTACTAGGCTATTTCCAATTTTGAATAGCCGTGATTTTACTTGGATCCATAGCAATTCCTTCTTTTGATACGACGTGGCCAAGAAATTTCACTTCATCTTGCCAGAATATACATTTGGACAGTTTAGCTTTCAATACATTTCTTCTCAGAATTTCCAGAACTTGTTCCAAATGTTTTTCATGTTCGGCCTTTGATTTAGAGAAAATTAGAATATCGTCAATAAAAACCAGAACAAACTTATTCAGGACTCCTCTGAACACTTTATTCATCAAATCGACGAAGTAAGCTGGAGCGTTACATAAGCCGAACGACATTACTAACCACTCATAGAATAAGTCTGGACCTCTGAATGCTGTCATAGGAACACACTCTTCGGCAATACGAAGCTGATGGAAACCTGTAGCTAGGTCCATCCTTGAAAATACTTGTGCTCCATTCAGACGATCCAATAAATCATCTATTCGTGGCAATGGATATTTATTCTTTATTATCTGCTTATTCAAGTCACGATAATCCACACATAGTCGCAGAGTACCGTCAGACTTTGGGACAAACACCACTGCTGCTCCCCAATCAAAGAAACTAGGCCTGATCAGACCCTTCCATACAAGCTGTCGAGTTTGATTGTCTAGTTCTTCTTTCTCCTTTAGAGTCATTCTACGAATAGCGTGCACTACTGGCCTTGTATTCGGGATTAAAGCAATTTTGAAATCTATTTCTCTCTGCGAAGGTAAGCTGACAACTTTTTCGAACACATCCGCAAAATTCTTTACGACAGGAATATCTTTGATGAGGTCCAGAATATTCTCTGTGACTACAGAGATATTTTCTATTTGAGCAGGAGAAACTTCCAAAGCTGAACAGAAGTCTTTTCTATTTGAATCCGAGCCTTCACATGGTATGGTTATATAGTTCCCTAATTGGGCCTTCGCCTTAACAACTCTTTTGGCGCATTTAACCTCTGCTTCATATTTGATTAACCAATCCAATCCCAAAATAAGATCGAATTCAGTAAAATTCATGACGATAGAGATGGTAGGGAACTTATAACAGGAAAAAGAGACAGGCACCGCACAAATCCAGCTAAGATCGAGAGAACCCCCAACTGGATTATGGATAGTGATGGGTTCTTTGAGCTTTTTGAAATTCAAATCCAACTTCTTAACTGCATTCTTTGCAATAAAGCTTGGGGACGTGCCTGTATCAAACAGTACTTTAACTGGAATATTTTTGACATTAAGCGTGCCTTCCAAAACATCAGCCCTTCCCTAACTAGCTGAGGGCTCAGAAGTTTCTGACACTTCATTTACTTGAACCTCTTCAGGCTTCTTTAAGAGCGGGCAATCCTTTGCAAGATGACCAGTCTTATGGCACTGTTTGCACTCCCTATTCTCTTGAAACTTCTCATCCTGGCTAAATCTCTTCTTCTTTTGCTTTCGATTGGCTCTATATCCATCCTTTCTTTGTTTCTTTAAAGCTCTGCAATTTACCGACAGATGACCCTGCTTATTGCAGTTATTGCATACGTCAGTTGTTACTTGTCCTTTCTCAGATTTAACCCGTTTATGCTTGGCTTTGGGTTTCTTACTGGCCTCAGGACTATCAGTCTCAGACGCCTCTTTGATGCTCGAACTGACTTCCTCTTCGTTGCGCAACATACCTTTCTTGTGGAGATCTTCATACTGATAAGTCATGTATATCATTTCTGAAAAAGGAAGCTTCACATGCCCCATTACTTTATTATGGAATTTTCTTTGCAGGCCATGAATAAATCTCAGATTCTCCCTCTTCGTATTTTGAATTAGATGAGGAGCAAAATGAGAAAGTTCGTTGAATTTCTTATGATATTCTGGAATGGTCATATCTCTTTGTATCAGATAAGAAAATTCATCACATAATCGCTCAGTTGCTTCAGGAGGAGTAAATCTTTCTAGGAAAATCTCTTTGAACCTATCCCAGGTGATATCACCTTCTGGATTATCTTTGATGATTATTTCCCACCAGATTAAAGCTTCTTCTTTGAGCTCCCAAGATGTTACTAATCTTTTCTGATCATCTCTCAACTGGATACATTCAAAAATTCTTTCAACAGAACTCATCCAAGCTTGAGTTTGAATTATAGATTCATTGATCGAGAATTGTGCTCCGCCCAGATTTCGATATCTCTTTAATAGAGCCTCTAGATCGGGTTCTGCATTTCTTTTATTTCTGACACTCATTTTCTAGTACTTCTGCAAATAGCAGATCAAGTGTCAGGTCACAGAAAAGATATTTCAAAACATAGAGACATATACTTCAAATGTAAATGTGTCTATAGGGGTGTATTTCATTCTGCTTTACTCATACTAGGATATTGCTGATCCTATCTTTAATGAGTTATTCGTCCTAGAACACTACTGGTTCTATTTCTGAAGAGTTCGTTAATATGTTATATTCCAGCACTAAGCTTAACCAAAGCTCTGATACCACGATGTGACGACCCCAAACCCCGTACTGACGGTGGCAAAGGTAATCTTTCGAATATAACACATAAACAGATAATAGCAGAACAGAAATAAATAAATGCACCAGATAATGAACAAATAATACACCGGATAAATGAAATCATCAGAGTTACACAGTATACAGGATCATACTTAGTACAAATACAGTTCAGCTATACATAAATGTCTACAGCGGAAACAAACATAATATGTACAATAGGAGCTGAACAACATAAAAAGAGATAAATGATAGAATCCATCTTCAGCTCCAGCTATCCAGAATGAGCTAGATAAAACCTGAATACAAGGCTTCCCGTGTAGAAAAAGGGGCACCCGAGTTTGCAAGTGAAACAAACTATGAGTCAGTCATGGGACTGGTATGAGAAATCTACTTAACACATTTATAATATGGCTAATCACAGGACCACGCTACTTTCACGGAACATGTTTACTCCATTGGATTGCCAGCGCTTTACAACAAGTAAATCTTTTAAACATCGCAATGCTTTTCATAAAAATGAAGCCTTATAAGACTCAGTTCCCATCACACAATGCAATGCAAACCGGAGGATAGAGTTTTTACCTTATAATGTCCAAAATATGCTTGATACGAATAAAACAAAAGCATTTGATATTACTACTATTGTTTATATGTTTCAAAAGCAATTTCACATCATAAGTATCAATCATAGATGGCATTAATGCCCCATACCACTATGTCGCCATATATGGGTATACAATCAAAACAGCACAGTCACGTATTTGGAAATTGGATTTCCGTCATGAACCAAGGCAAAAGAAAGTCCTTACTGACTTCGAGACTCCCTAGCCCGAGCCTCAGGGTCAGAGTGCATCGACCCTTGGAGCGACAGGGCCGGTCCACCGATGTGGATTAAAATTCCTGAACGGTACGTTTCCCCGCCTTTTGGGGCGTAAATGAGCCAACGAATGACTCCATCGGCTTCACATAGTCACCGATATATCCGAGGCGCCTCGCAACAGCAACAACCACATAGGTGAAAATAATATAAATGTCAGCCAGTTCAAGCACTGACACCACCTCTAGCTAGAAGGAAACGCATGCCCTCCCTGAGGTCCTCTCCCGTTTCCGATTCATACCGGGGTGTGAGGCTCGCGAATTCACGTTATACACAAAGCTACGCCACACAGGTGGTGCTTTGATCATCAACCACAAGACTTTGCTTTTCAACAGAAGCCTTGATCACTGCATCTTTGCATGCCACACAGGCAATTCACACCATGCAACTGATGGCTATCAATCACACATAACGAATTCCAATGTCAGACACACAGTCCATTTAAAAGTCCGTTCTAGGTCTGAACGAAATCGGAGGCACTATATACCTCGAATACCCATCGATCTCCACGTACGTCTGGACGATCACCACTCATTATCCATATTTCGGGATGCCTCCCAATCAGGACATCAGTTACCATCCAACTGAGGTGAAAATCTCCGGTCTTCAACTATCGTCTTCATCTTCGACTTCTTATCGTCGATTCAGTTGTTCATAATGGGATAAACCCGGTCTTTCTGAGCAACTCACGTATATAATAAAAAGTGCTACACAAACACATCATACGCCTCGTTTCAATTCATCAGTCACTAACCGTAGATCAATAAGAGAACGATTTCCCAAATATTGACCCCGAAGGCCGAAACCAACATCAGATCAAAATCCAGGAAACCATTCGACTTAGCTAACCTTCAGTTAGTTTATAAATTTCACATTTCATATTGTTTATAATATTTTATAACGATTTATCGCTATTTTTATTTATTTAAAGATAGCCAATTCATTCAAACGACGCTTCGGGCCATAACGCGGCCGTGGCACTATTTTTCTTCAGATTTGATTTACACATATCTGAAAATCTAACCGTTGGATCATCACAAATTTTATATCATTAGAAAGATCTTTTCAGAACGAATCCAACGGTTCCAGTTTTGGGAAAATCCGACGGTCGGATCTCCCGGTACACTCGTTTGAAGTTTCGATTTCAAAATACGAATTGCAGCGTCGTTATTCGATTTAATTTAATTATATATATATAAATATAATCGATTCTGGCACTGTTTTCCTTCAGATTTGAATTAAACATTCTAGACAATCCAATCGTTGGATCTTCACAAAGTGGGTGTCGTTGGAAAGATATTTCCAAAGCGAACCCAACGGTTTCAGTTTCGGGAAAATCCGATGGTTGGATCTCCCGCACTAATTGTTTGAAATCACTGTTTCAAAACACGAATTGCAGCTTCGTTATTCGATATATTTTAATTATATATATATATATAAAAATATAATCAATTCATCGATTTCAAAACTATTTTCTTTTCATACATTTGATAAAAATGATATTTTTATCCAACCGACAATTATTTCAACACTTCGTTATTTTTAACAATTCATGTATATAATAAAAATGTGATTTTTATTGCAAAACAATTCATTTCAAAACACGACTATTTTATATAGTTCATATAGATGATAAAAATATGATTTTTATTATAAAACAATTTATTTCAAAACACGACTATTTTATATAGTTCATATAGATGATAAAAATATGATTTTTATTATAAAACAATTTATATCAAAACACGAACACCATTCAGCACATGAATTTCTATTCAACGAATGAATTTCTATTCAACACATGAAGGTTCAACACACGAATATAGTTTCAACACATGAAAATAATTCTAACACATGAATATTATTCAAAATTTCGGCAGCATAATGGCAGGGTAGTTAAAACCGGGGCCGTCCCTAGTACAGCTCATTCCTCTACCTTAAAGCCTCGCAGCTTTTGACAATGGGGATTTCATGCATCTAGTTCGCACGCAGGCGGCATGTATATTTTTTTTCATTTCCACAAACTAATCCTATGTGGTTTCAACCAAATAATTCTCAACCACAAACGGGTATTTTTCAACTACAATCAATCAATTTCAACCACAAACAATTTTAATCAACCATTCGCTATCAATCAATTTTCACACCAATCACAACCAATAAATATCGTCTATGGTTTGTGGACGAGGGGCGTATATATATATATATGTATGTATGTATGTATGTATATTTCACTTCCATTCAACACATATATAATTTTTACAACGCATATATAACTTATACATCGAACGTACAACTTATACAACGCTTATACATGTGGTGTACAACGCTTATATAATTCATACATCGACTATATAATTTATACGTCGTCGTTTTCCATATCGTTTATAATTCAGAAATCTCACATTGGGTTCCACTCCACCAAAAATAGCAGAAGGCTCAGAAAAATATCCGGTCTCTTCTAGAATGTAGAAGACGTCCACACAAGTCCACTGTCTCTTGTTTCACTGAATTTCGTCAACAAACAAAAAAGATATGATTTTTACAGTGGAATCAAAAACCGTAGCGCTTTAAACTGCTATAATATAGTTTATTTAAAATAGGCCATACCTTCTTTTAAATCTTCAAAACTAGGTTTGATCTTTTCTCTCAATCCGTGCAACTATACGTCGATCGGCCTGCGCCACCTTGAAGGGCTAGGAGAGGCGCCTCCCGGGGGTACCACCTCATCGAACTCGCATGCGGCAAGGAGGAGGAGTTCCAGCTCGAACGACAAAAGTTCACGAGGTCGATGCGAGCTGAATACGGAGCGAGGGGAGGTGAATCAAGTATGGATTTGAAGAGGAGGAGGAGCTCTTCAAAAACTTCAACTGGAGCTATGGCTAATTTTGCTTGTGGAGGGAGGAATCGGGCTGGGAAGATCTGAACCCATTTCCGTCGTCGATTGGCTGTGTTCGGGGTGGAGAGAGAGATTATGTGGCCCAATCACTTTTTTTCTTTAAATTATATATTTTTAAATTTCGAAAATACCCCCTTTCACACACGAACCCCAATCCTGACCCAACGACTGTCGTTCCTAACTAAATACCCCCATTCCAAACACAATGGGATATGTTTCGAAGGCCCATTCGACTGTTTCGGTCAGTTTCCTTCAAATTAAAATATAAAACATTCAATATTTAATTTGAACGTACATTTCAATTTGCCGGGACCACATACTGATTCAAAAAATTCCAGAAAAATATTTTCTAGCTTCGTATTGACGACACGGTCCCAACAGAACTAGTTTCTTCGAATTCTGAGGCCATTCGAAAAATGGCCCTTTTCTGGTTGATCCAATTTAATAGAAACCGACCAAACACATTTTCCTTTGCCACGCTCACATACTAGCTTCAAAAATTATAAAATTTGAAACCTAGCAATAATTTGACATCCCGGATCCAACAAAAGTGGTTTCGTCGAATTCCGAGGTCGTTTGCAAAATGGCCATTTTCACGGGCTATATAAACTCTATAGCGACCTTTCTGAAAATTCATTTGGCCATAACTTTTGCTTCCATCTATGAAACTTCGATTTTTCAGATTCGTTAGAAAGATATTCACTAACAGATTTAAATATTTTTGGTTTCACTCAAATCCGTTTTGTTTTGCACCCGGTACAGTCAGTCAAAGTTTGAATTCAAATTTTGAAACTACCGTGCCATTTCAGGCCTTGTTTATAATTAGAATTAATTATATTTATTTTCAAACATCGATTCAAACTTACTTTTCATCGTTATTATTTAAAATACTTATTTTAAATATTTAAAATCCACTAAAATAGCCAATTTAATTTTTTTTAAATTGGTTCAGATTTTCCGGGCCGTTACATTAGATTTCTCATACGAGCTTGGAAATGGTTTATATAAATGTATGCTAGTAGATTGGAAGATAATTTATAAAATAACTTTTTATAATGAAATAGGATTAAAAATCATTTTAGTAAAATATTTGTTATCTACTAATAATATAAAACCCTTTTATATTTTGAAATGATAAATCTCACAAAATATCGATTGTAGTAATAATCAGTCTCAAAATTCATGTTTTAATAACGTAAATCAAATCCCTGGAATATCGATTATAAACTATTTTATCATGAATGAATTGAAAGTCCATCTAACCGAGCTGCTGAAATACGTGGATTAGAGCAACTGAAAAGTCACAGAAAAAGATCAAACGAACCAAAACTCGGCCATGAAGAAGCATGGAATAACCAAAACTGTTGACCATGGTTTCCACCGGTCAATAGTTCAGCAACAAGTTTCACACATCTGAAATTTATTTTAGACTCTGAAATTTATTTCAGACATCTGACCTGATTCAGACTTCAAAAATCGGGTTTCAAACGTCTGAAATTTGCCTCTGCCAATTCCCAGAAAGTGGTTTAGAAGTCTGAAATTCATTTTATACGTCTGACCTCCTATGAAGATGTTTTTCAAGTGATAAACATCACTTAATGGCTCCAGATTGAAACGTGCTTGTTCTAGGCTCTTGGATAGGTTAAAGACATTCCTTAATACACTAAAGCGCGAGAATAAAGATCTAGACAAGGGTTTACAAACTAAAAATAATTGAAATGAGATCAAAACATCCTAAATTGAAAAATTCACACACAAACAATCCTACTCACACAATTCACAACATATACGAGCCAAGGGCACGCTAGCCAAGCCAAGCCTATAGGCTTGAGTCATAGATGTGAATTCGCAAGAACCCATCTTTGATTGTTAGAAGCCAAGAGAGACTCTAAAACCAAGTTAGACCACCTTCTCTTTGAACGTAGCACATAAATCTTCAATCTACACACAAATATACAATATTTCCTAAGAATTAGGTTTAGGAAATATGACAAATTGAAGAGGAATTGAGTTGGAGAAGATGGATATGAAGCTTACCTTTTCCTTAGATTTTTCACTTGATTTCTATAAAAAGAGGGATTCCTAAGATTAAACTAGGTTTAGATCTTTTTACTTTCCCTTTATTTTCCTTATTTCTATTTTTTTTAAGTGTTGGAATGAAGTGAGAAGGAGATGGGGCTGTGGGATTATAAGGAAGTGGGATTAGTTTACTAAACCAAACCCCAATCAAAGTCCCAAATTTCACTCACTCCAAATATATTGATATTTGCAGTTTTTATTATCATAAATGGCATTTTGTACTCAGTGGAAGCGGTCTCGAGTCCATATTCATCCGTATGCAAAAAGTGATTTTTTGAACATGCACACAATTATCAATGTTATATTTAAATATATTATCATGAAATATGTGGTTTGTTACATACTTCTCCTTACAGAAATTCATCCCCGGAATTACTTAAGGAGAAACTCATAAAGAAACATCCAAGCACCAACCGAAATTTATATGAAAGTAGATTAAATCAAGAAACTCACTTTTGTTTTCATACTTAATATATCATTCTTAAACTTATATCACTTATGAATTATTGCACTCCCTATCATTTTCTCAAATATTCTATCGGATAATTGTTTGATTTATATGATAGTCATATATATCTCACCCACAAGGATAAGCAATCCCGTTTGTGGAAATAAGATCACTGAATAAAAATATGAGTTATACACCCTAAATTAGAAATATTATCATGTTCTCTATTATTCCACAAGCAAGTATTGGAACTTTAAATTTCCATGTAACCCCTAATATCACAGAAACGAATTCTAAGTCATGCAATCATGATAAATGTAGAATTTGAAAGAATTATGCAAAACTTGGAAACCTTAGTTTTCAAATAAACATAAGTATCACCAACAAGGATAAGGTCAAACCAGTCGGGATATGACCTCGAAAATTTTATGCTTTAAGGTAAAAAAAAATAAACTGGAATATTTGTTAACCTCAAACGACAAAATGAGCACGAAATGGAGCCAAAGGAAATCTATCATTTTCAATCAAAAGTTGGTAATAACCGATTGCTAAGTCTAATAGTGAAATGACTTTAGTGCAACTAACTTATTAAATAAATAGTCAATTCGAGGCTAGTAATTTATTAAGTTTGTTGTGGTTATCGCAAAGCTTAAACATTCCATCTAATCTCTCCACAAATATAGCTCTCATATTATCCATTAGTGGCGGTCACTATGGAGGACAAGTAAATAGATCGAGTCACAAGGACGAAAAAATAAATTTCGAACTTAATTACCCATTAAGGCAGTCATCCATAAATGGATGTAAAGATCTCAAAATTTTCACGAGTAATGTGAATTATAAAAACACTCCTTCCTTAACGTCATTCTCATTACCATGAGACTTTTTTAGAAAACACAAGGAAGCCAACGAGTCTAAATTAGAATTGTTAAGAATGACAAAATCTCTCTCACAAATATAGGATGTCGAAGATGAGTGATACTCTCAAAAAATAAAATAAGGCCACAAAATGGTTATACGAAAGAGAGCTTATCAACCTTAATATATGATTTAAACATCCCACCGAAGTTATCCTCAAGAACAATTTTCACAAAGGAATGATAAATTTTTACAACTTTTATTAATCAAAATACTAAATCTAGTTTAGTATTCAAGACAATAAAATTTGGGCTCACACAAGATCCCCACATCACGAAAACCCGGTGATCCAAAACTGATATCCAGAAATAAGGGGCTAAGTTCAATAAGCCAAATTTAGCTTATCACTTCTCAAAAGAAGATTCGAGGTAATTTTCAGTGAAAACTCGAATTACTCAAATTCTAGAAATCTTCCAAGGAAATCTAGAAAATCATAAGACGGAAAGACACTCGAACCATAATAAGTACGAACGTATAAATTCATTAATCACAATGGCCTTGACAAGGTCATTGACGCCTACCCGAGCAGTTGCGTCATTTATCTGCAAATGGTACTCATAATCCAAATGTGGAAACACACAAAGGTCCAGAAAACATAATTGAGCAGACGAATCCCTAGACGAACACATAAGCAAGCACTGAAAATCCTAATATCGCAAAAAGGGTGGAAAAGACCTATCACAAGATGAGATGCGGTCTCTAGATATCTAGCATATCATTCTGAGTACATAATTAGCTCAGGTGAGCACACAGCTCAAGTGAGCATATAACTTAATAGTGACCATACAACTCATTAGGGCAATTAAAAAGATCGTTAATCACAAACACGCAATGTTGAGCCGAAGCTTCACAGACGGTCATAAGACCGAAAAAATCGACAAAATCAAAAGATTAAAACCACAAAGTTATTATTAATAATCCACAAGGAAAGCGTAATTTACATTAAGTTGACAAATATGCGAGTTTAGCCAAATGTTCCATAACCACTGACTTAACTCAAGTATTTACGAACCAATTGCAAAATCCATAGTCACACAAAACTCAAAATCATTGTGTCAGAATTTTTCACGTCGAACTGCTCAGAAATCCCTATCGATGCATGGGTGTCCCACGTCTCGATTTGAATTCATAACATACTCCAAGGGTAAAATAAACAACCATTTCATGATGCTTAGAGGAAATAATTATTTGCTTTAGACTCACCAAGCTAATCACAAATGGATTAGTATATTACTTGGCCAAAAGTTACTTTATCGAACAATTATATAAAATGTTTCAATAATATTCACGAATTTGTCCCAAAGATGATTTCAACTCAAAATAGGAAATAACTCTAAATTCCTACTTAAGAAAGGAGGCGGGACTCAAAGTTAATCTAAGCCAAGATTTTACATTAAACTAAGTATTGCGGAACCATCAACTTGATTCGAAATCCTTAGCAAGGTGGTCAAATACGAACCACACAGCGCATCCACGAACAAGCACATAATGTATATAAAACTTAGTAATTCCATCATGGATAGAATGAAAATTACCCAGACCGGAAGAAGTGTTTCTAGGGGATTACACAACACCAAGCTATCCCTATGAACCATGGGAACGAAGATGCTAAATGACCCGGAGTCTTGCAAATGCGACAAGTGTGGGACTCAAGACACTTATTAGCGTAATGGCCCTTTGATCCGTAGTTGTAACAATTCCAACGAATAGAGTTAGAAGTTCCGGATTCGGTGGTCTCTTACTTTCCTTTATTGTTAGGATAAGATTTAACTTACTGTCAAAATTCCTTCTCTTGTTGAGTTTCTTCTTGGAGTCCTCAATCTCGACATCGCTCTCCTTACCGGCTTCCTCAAGTTGAAGTGCGACATCCATGAGTGCTTCAAAAGGTTCGCCTAACTTAAGGAGTAAGGCTTTCTTGAGTTTCTTACTAAGTGCATACACAAATCTTTGGCTCTTCTTTCTAGTTGTATTAATATGTTCTGGCCCATACTTAGATAGGAAGTCAAAAGATGCAAAACACTCTACCACAGAAGATGTACCTTGCACAAGGTCTTCAAAACGTTGAGCTAACATGATTTTCTCACCCTCGAGTATGAATTTTGCTTCGAAACTATCTCGGAATTACTTCCAAGTTAGGTCCTCTTCTTGAACTTCAGAGGTTAAGAGTTCACACTAATCAAGCGCTTTGTCCTGGAGCATACTAGAGGCCACTTGAACTCGATGAAACTCCACAAAATTCATATGGGTAAAGATGCGTTCGCATGATTGGATCCAAGCTTGAACCTTAATGATGCCTTAGGAACGCTTGAAGGACTTTCCACCAAGTTTAGCGAAATCGCTAAACAAACTAGTAAACCCAAATTTGGTGCGTAGGCACAGAAGGGTTTCCTGCTGCTTGAGCATTAGTCATTAAATCAAGAAGTTGTTGGGTTTCCATAACCATTTCTCCCGCAAGAGGGGCACTAGATGGACCAAAGTTTTTTTGGGTACACCTTGACATTTCTCTTCTATAAGAAAGGAAGAAAGAAAAGTATCCTTATCAAAGAATTTGATTTCAATAAACAAGGAATCATAATATAAGATAAGATATGACGGGTCCTAAGACTCGATTTAAATACTTAAACATGATTTCCTAAGAGAGATTTAGGACAATGATCCTCGCCATAATATCTTATATTGTTCCGAACTTGACTCTAATACCAAGTGTAACGCCGCACCTCTATACTCGCGTTATCCAAGGTCATCACAAACAATGATGTCAACTGACCTAAAAAATAAGGCTGTTGAGGAGTGACTAAATGTATAATATTTTTGAACGAGTGTTAAACATGCTGAATAATGTGATCTTTGTAACACTCCACCTCCGCTAGGGTCACTCACAAAGGGAATGCACTAGGTTTGGTGAAGCATTATCGAGGTAAACATGCACAGAAATATTACAAGACAGAACATATATATAAAACAGCGGAAGTAAAACAAATTTCATTACCTTATAAAATAAGGTCTAAAGCCTTTTACATATCAAAACCTGTCTTGCAATAGTAAAGAAGCATAAAACCTTTTCATAAATTATTCCCCAAATAAAACAGTAAGGTTGCCATAGCCAAGAAAAGTCCAAGCCATGCATGACGACCTTCAAGCAGAGGAAGTCCGAACTAAATAACAGTGTTTCCTCCCTGAAAACCTGGGGGGGAAACGGAAGATAAAGAGGCGAAACAAAACGGGGTCAGTCATAAAGACTGGTAAGTCCTATCTACTTCCAGTATAAAAACAGGTAAAGGTAACATGACATGCATAAACTGAAAGTAAACACAAGGATGACGCCAAGATAGATAAGCTAAACCAAGATAACTGGATAAAATACTGTAGCAAGATAAACTAAGGTATCATGATAAACTACAGTGTCAAGATAAGTCAAGGTATCACATCGTCAGGTTTTCTATCAAGTATACTATCACAAGGTATCTATCATGTGTAACATCCCACGGTATCTATCATGTGTATTTGCTCTGCACCTCTTGTACTAGTATCCCAACCTGCGTCATGTGTTAACTATGAATGTCCCTTGCACAATGTCATGTAATGGTCCATGTCAACCTAATATATAGCATATGTAGGTTTTCCCCACTCGTATGTTTCTTTCCATGTATAAGTTCAGTCCTTTGCCGTAGGCCGTACGGGCTTTCGCATGTAAATCTATACCACCTCAACGTAGTACCATTTTACCCTTGAAGTTATTTTGGACTGCTACCCTTGATCTGGTTATGTTTTCTTACCATGAACTATCGCGTGTTCATTTAGGATTTATGCCACCTAGGACCACTAGGGATTATGCTACCTAATGAACGTTTTCGTGTCTCGGTTTGGGTTCATGCCACCTAGGGCCACTAGGGATTATGCCACCCGCCAACCACGCCGTTTATCCCACGTATGTATCGTGAATCGTTTTCCATGTCTAGATGCACACGTATCTCAATGTGCCATCCGAGTTCCGTGCCAGGGCAAATCAAGAAATACGAAACTCGGTCGGGAGCTTTAAGTCGTCTGCTGATGCAGATATCAAGGTCTGTTTTTGTATCCGTGGCTATGGTCCCACGTGACACCTCCCTCAACTACTGAAAGGCAATCCAAGAAAAATCGTGTATGAGAACTACATCCCGGCCCCACTATAGCCCCACTTTCCTATGGGCCAACCTCACCCATAACTTGATAGCAAGTATATGGTCTGTTGGGAGTTCTCTGCCTTTCCGTCCGTACACGATTGACTAAAGATGGTAGGTAGTCGACGGCGCGCTATCCAGGGCAAAAACAAGAATCGACGACTCCACGCTAATCCATCCCAGTCTTTAGGTCGCTCGCATAGCAACCAAGGCATACTCTTGGCTCTTCTACCGCAGACCTTAACCTCTGTGAGGCCAGGTTTCATGGACCATCTGCCACCTCACAGAGGGTACCAAGAGTACCCTCACGTCCCCCGAAGCTACCGCTCCGTCACCCAGTTCTTTGGAGCCTTCATCTAAGTCAGATAATTTGCTCCTCCTCGTGTGTTTAAGCGATGACCTACCGTATCGGGTTACTCATCTATCTGTGAACTGATCCAAATCCCTTGACTAAGAATTATTACTTAGTTTCCTAAACTAAGGTTTACCACTTAGTCTCCTTTCCCGTTATCCTTGTTAATCCCGGTTTTCCACCTAGTCCCCTGAACTAGGGTTTTGTCTAATGGGTTAATTATTGTCATTTAAGTTCATGACTTAACCTACCTACGAATCATGTCAAGATTTGGCTAAGTATTCAAGTCCAAGACCTAGCCCTACAAGTTGGTTAAGTATACCAAGAAGCTCATGACTTAACCCTATTCAATCATTAAGTCAATTGGTTAAGTATTTGTTTATCTTAACCCTATCAGATTATCGTGTTAGATTGGTTAAGCATAGAATATCTTAACCTCATCAGATTATCGAGTCGGATTGGTTAAGTATTGGTTAACTTAACCCCATCCACTAATCGTATTAGAATGGTTAAGTATATTTAAACGGTCTTGTGACTTAACCCTATCAAGTTTTCATATTAGATTGGTTAAGTATGGTTGCTTAACCTCATCAAATCATCATGTATAATTGATTAAGTATAAGTTACTTAACCCCATTAAATTATCATGTTAAGTTGGTTAAGTATTGGTTGCTTAACCTCATTGAATTACCAAGTTTAGATTGGTTAAGTGTTTAACTTAACCCCATCGAATTATCGTGTTTAGATTAGATAAGTGTAGGATACTTAACCCCGTCTAATTACCGTGTTTAGATTAGTTAAGTGTAGGTTACTTAACCCCATCTAATTACCGTGTTTAGATTAGTTAAAGTGTAGGTTACTTAACCCCATCTAATTACCAAGTCGGATTAGTTAAGTGTAAATTACTTAACCCCATCCCCTAATTGTCTTATATGGTTAAGTGTCATTAAGAAATCAAGTCCGGTTCCACTTAACCTACCCATTCGTGTCATATCGGTTAAGTGTCATTAGTCAAATTTACTTAACCTTATCATGTGGCATTAATTAAATTAATGCACTTTTAACCTCTCACATTAGACCTTGTTGTGGTTACTAGTTAAGCCGGGCGGGTCCGGGTAGATTTACACCACAACCTAGTCCAACCTCGGGTTTTAAGTGCTATGTGACCAACTACTCACATTGAGTCCTATTGTTTGTAGCCACTAGTTAAGCCGGGCGGGTCCGGGTAGATTTATGCTACAAACTCAACCCAACCTCGAGTTGGCCACTTTCATGTTTGGTCTAGTGTCATGTTACACTTACAACCCATACATGTCTAGTTTCAAGTCCCATGTCTACCCCACATGTCATGCCCACGTTTAGGTGTATCATGAGTGTCATATTTTCATGAAATCCCATGTCAAATTATCATGTCGTAATCACGCTTGTCTAACCTACCCCAAATCGTGTTTCCAACCCAAGTAAAAGCGAGTCGACATAGCAAGGATACTACGCTACATATTGGCCTCTAAACATGCACGATATCAAAAAGGGATTGGCCACAAACATGCATGGTATCATAAGGGGTTTTGGCCTCAAAATATGCATAGCATCATAAAGGGGTTTTTGGCCTCAAACATGCATAATGTCACAACGGGATTAGCCACTAACATGCATAGTATCATAAGGGAATTTGGCCACAAACATGCATAGTATCATTAGGGAATTTTGCCACAAACATGCATGATAACATAAGGGGTTTGGGTTCATTTACATGCATAAGCCCCAAAGTCAAGTCTTTGCCAATGTTTCACAAGTCAAATGGTTCCCAAAGGTTCATGCTAACATTCCATAGATAAAGATTCAAACTTGCAAGGTAAACTAGGTGAAACATAACATGAGTGGCATGATTAAGTCGCTAAAACTTGGCCCAAGGTCATAGATCATAGAAAAGGGGAAAAATTAGGTTCACATAGGCTAGCATACTTATGTTTCATCGCATTTTATCCCATGTCACATTAGAACCACCGTTAGAATCTACAAGTAGCTAGAACTTGCATAGCGAGGCTTAGGGAAGGATCATGCATTGTCTTGACGAAGAAAGGTGGCTCCTTTGTTGAAGAATCGTCATGAAATTGGCCTAGCAACTTTGATCCACTCCCTTGATTTGATGTGGCAAGCTAGCACCTTTGATTTGGATCCGATTTGAATGCATAAGCCCTTGGAGTTGGAGATGGAGGCCATGATCAAGATAGATTTTGGCAGCACTTAGTTGTAGGATTGATTTTTAGTGGTTTAGGTTAGGTCCTAGGGTGTTTTTATAGGGATTAGGAGTAGTTTAGGCCCTTAGATTAACCCTAGGATAGATCTGAGCCCTCAAAATCCGTCACAGGCCTCCAAACATGTCTTGAGGAACAAGTCAGGTGCACCCAGGCCAAACTGGCCGACCACCCAAGTCGACAGGGGTGTCGACTGGGCAGTCGACACCACCTGGGGTGTGTCGACTCCCAAGTCAACTCCCCAGTCGACTTGGGGGTGGCGGGAATTTTCCCGCCTCTCCTGCTTGGCTGAATTTGAATTCTAAATTCAAATTTGAACTGTTTTTGAACTTGAAATTTTCTGAAAACTTTGACGGGCCATAACTTGGTCATACGGACTCCGATTTTCGAAAACTCGGACTCTATTTCGCGTATTTTTCCGAGACAAACGCAATGGCGCAACCCGTTACTCCTGATTCAGATTTTATAATTAAATTCTGCCTTGATTCTTATCTTAGCATGTTGTAAAAATCCGGGTTGTCACAATCTTACTTTTTAAATCTCATCTCATAAGGAAATCTGACACATCTATTTCAAGTTCAAACCCATCACACAATGGCTATATATTATTCAGAATCAATATAAAATACATTACAATATATTAAGAGTCAAACACAGATATTCACATCACTAAGATGGAAATAGATATGAATTAAACATATAAGTGTACAAAAAGATAGTGGGAAAACTTAAACCACTACATAATAAAAGAATATACAAGTGCTAGCCAAAAGATTATGTATAAAGAGTATTTATACATGGGGGTCTCTATCTCTCGTACATATAAAACCAAAATTAACTATAACTCTAGTGTAGATAGCCAAAAGCCAAGAATGGTCCCTGCTAGAAGTTATGTAGAAGCACCTGTAACACTCAATCTGGCTCGAGTATCAGTTAAAAGAAAATAAAAAATTAACGGATCAGTCTAGATATACTTATCACGATAAACTGAGATAGAAATAAAGATATAAACAGGTAATGACACATATGTAATACACAATAGTGTTCATATATAGATTTGAAACCTCAAAATGTCCATAGTATATCTCAAAGAAATCTCAGTGCTTAAAGAGAATATCACATTCTATATTATATAGATACTCACAAGAAATGTTAACACATGTCAAATCAACATAAGGTTAATAACATAAATCGAGATGATTCGAAGATCGGGGGATACAAAATTCCACTTGGAATACATCCACTTGAAATTCACAATTCCAATAAATGAATCGAAGCTCCACAAATAGTCCAAAGAATCTCAAGATGTACCAAAGTACCTCAAGATGATCCGAAGATCATCAGTATAATCAAATGAACCAAAGTTCCTCAAAAGATCACCAATATAATCAAAGGAACCGAAGTTCCTTAAGATGATCCGAAGATCATCAATATAATCAAATGTACCGAAGTTCCTCAAGATGATCCGAAGATCAAAATGATTGCAATTGTTCAAGTATAGTGTAAACTACTCCAAGCTAGTAAATATAAGAGTCAAGCTACATGTTCCATAACCACGTGCTTTACTTTAATATTTACAAACAAGTTGTATATTCCACAAGAAATACGAAACGATCATTGCTGTAGTTTTCAATCGAACGAGTTCAAGAATTAACCATCGAAGCAAATGCAAGGGTTCATAGTCCTTGTTTTTCACTAAGGCGTTTAATTAGATTTCTCATGTGAGCAAGGAAAAAGGTTTATATATATATTTATATATATACTAGTAGATTAGAAGACAATTTATAAAGTAACTTCGCATAATGAAGTAGGATTAGAAACCAATTTTGTAAAGTCAGAGGAAAAGGGTAAACGAGCCGAAACTCAGCCATGAGGAAGCCTGGAATAAGCTAAATTTATGACCATGGTCTCCATTGGTCAACAATGCAAAAACAGGTTTAAACGTCAAAAATTTATTTTAGATGTCTGAAACTCGGTTTTAAACGCCTGAAACTGGCCTCTGCCAATTCCTGGAGACTGGTTCAAACATCTAACCTTCTCTGAAGATGTTTTTAAAGGTGAAAAAAATCATTTAATGACTCCGGATTGATACGTGCTTGCTATAGGCTCTTGGATAGCTTAAAGGCATTCCCTAATACACTGAAGCATGTGAAAAAACATCCATACAAGGGTTTACACAATATAAATCATTGAAATGAGATCAAAACATCCTAAATTGGAAAGTTCATGTACAAACAATCCTACTCACACAATTCATACACAACATATATGTACCAAGGGAACACTACCCAATCCTATAGGCTTGAGTCATAGATGTGAGTTCGCAAGAACTCACTGTTGATTGCTAGAATCTAAGAGAAACTGTAAAACCAAGTTAGATCAAGTTCTCTTCGAATATAGGACACAAATCTTTAGTCTACACACAAATATACAATATTTCCTAAGAATTAGGTTTAGGAAATATCACAAACTGAAGAGGAATTGAGTTGGAGAAATAGAGATGAAGCTTACCTAAGCTTTTCCTTGGATTCAATATTTCCTAAGAATTAGGTTTAGGAAATATCACAAACTGAAGAGGAATTGAGTTGGAGAAATGGATATGAAGCTTACCTAAGCTTTTCCTTGGATTTTTCACTTGATTTATACAAGAAGAGGGATTCCTATGATCAATCTAGGTTTAGAAAATTTAGTTTCCCTTTCGTTTCCTCATTTCTTTTTTATTTAAGTATTGGAATGAAGTTAAGAGGAGAGAGAGGGCTGTGGGGTTATAAGGAAGTGGGCTCGGTTTACTAACCCAAGCCCCAATCAAAATCTCGAAATTCACTAACTCCAAACATATCGATGTTAACTGTTTCTATTATCGTAAATGGAATTTTGAACTCAATGGAAGTGGTCTCGAGTCAAGATTCATCCATATGAAAAAGTGAATTTTTGGACATATACACGATTATTGATGTTATATTTAAATAAATATTTGAATACTATCATGAAATATGTCGTTTGTTACAAACTCCCCCTTAAAGAAATTGTGTTCCACAATTACTTAAGGAAAAACTCCTAAAGTAGTAACCAAGCACCAACAAAAATCTATCTGAAAGTAGATTAGCTCACGAAATTCACTTTTGTTTTCATATTTTGAATATCATTCTTATACTAATATCACTTATGAATTATTGCACTCCCTTAAAATTTTCAAATATTCTATCTTATTAATTTTTCTTAAAAAGAAAAGGATGTATCAGATTGTCATACATCCTATTCACAAGGATAAGCAATCCCACTTCTAGAAATAAGTTTATGAATAAAAATCCGGGTTATACACCCTAAATTAGAAATATTAGCACGTTCTCTAAAATCCCACAAGAAAATAAACTGGAACTTTAAATTTTCAATTAATATGTAATATCTCAAAAAAAACTTCTAAGTTATGCAATCATGATAAAATGTAGAAGTTGAACGAATTACGCAAAACTTGAAAACCTTAGATTTCAAATACACAAAAATATCACCAACAAGGATGAGGTTAAACCAGTCGGGCTATTACCTTGAAAATTTTGTTCTTTAAGGCCAACAAAATAAGCTAGAATATTTGTTAACCTCAAGCGACAGTATGAGCACGAAATGGAGCCAAAGGAAGCCTATCATTTTAAATAAAAAGTTGGTGATAACCGGTTGATAAGTCTAATAGAGATATTACTTTAGCACAACTAACTTATTATATAGATAATCAATCCGAGGTAAGGAATTTATTATATCTGCCATAATTATCGCAAAGATTAAACATTCCAACGAATCTCTCCCAAAAGATAGCTCCCATATTGTTCATTAGTGGTCGGTTGCTATGGAGGACAAGTAAATAGAGTGAGTCATAGGAACAAAAAAAAATGTCGAACTCAATTACCCATTAAGGAAGTCATCCATAAATGGGAGTAAAGATATTATAAAATTCACGACTAATGTGAATCATAAAAACACGTCTTCCTTAACGTCATCCTCATTACCATGAGACTTTTTAGAAAACGCAAGGAAACTAACGAGCCTAAATTAGAATCGTTAAGATTGAAAATATCTGTCTCATAGATTTAAGATGTCGAAGATGAGTGATACTCTCAAAAAATAAAATGTGGGCCTTGAAATGGTCACACAAAAGAGGTCGCATCATCCTTAAAATATGATTTAAATATCCCACCGAAGTTAGCCTCAAGAATAATTTTCACAAAGGAATGACAACTTTTTACAAAGTTGGTTTATCAAAATACTAAATCTAATTTAGTATTCAAGAGATGTAAATTGGGACTCACATTGGATCCCCACATCATGAAAACCCAAGGATCCAGAACCGATATCCGAAAATAAGAGGCTAAGTTCAATAAGCTAAATTTAGCTTATCACTTCTCAAAAGTAGTTTCGAGGTAATTTTCAATGAAAACTCAAATCACTCAAATTCTGGATATCTTCCAAGGAAATATGGAAAATCATAAGATTGAAAGACACTTGGACCATAACAAGTGCAAGCGTATAAATCCATAAATCACAATGGCCTTGACAAGGTTGCTGATGCCTACCCAAGCAGTTTCGTCATTTATCTGCAAATGATACTTGTAATCCAAAAATGGAAACACACAAAGGTCCATAAAGCATAGTTGAGCTCATGGCTCCCTAAAAGAACACATAAGCAAGCACTCAAAATCCTGAGATCGCAAAACGGTGGAGAAGGCCTATCACAAGATGAGACGCGATCTCTAGATATCTTGCCTATTGTTCTGAGCACACAACTCCGGTTATGAGCGCACAACTCAATGGTGATCGCATAACTCAGTGGTGGTCACACAACTCAGGTGAGCACACAGCTAGCTCAATGGAGCAAACAACTCAATGGTGAGCACATAGCTCAATGCTGAGCACACAGCTCAGGTGAGCACACAACTCATCAGGGCGATCGAAAATTGTAAATCACAAACACACAAAGTTGAGCTGAAAAATATAGAAAAATAGGGACGTGACGCTTTGTATACAACATAGCCAAAAAATGTAGAAAAATAGGAACCCGCTTTATATGAATCTTTAGGGGAGGATGCCGCTCAAACCATCTTCCATTTTATGGACATGACGCTAATATTCACTTCTACAATGAGATGAGGGAGGAACAACTTCAATCTATTACATAAGTTCTTGGAGAATATTTTATGATACATATTGCAACAAGAGATAGGTCGATAATGTGAGATATTGGTTGGTCTGTTTTATTTAGGAGTCAAAAGTGATAAAAGTATGGTTGATGGATTTAGGGAGTTTACCTGACCTAAAAATGTCCACTAGTACTGAATGTTATTCATTTTTTAAGTCAACCCAGTGTAACTTTAAGAAATTTGCATTTATCCCATCTAGACCTGGACTGGAATCATCATTAACTGAGAAAAGTGCTTGTCTAACTTCTTCCATGGATATATCTTAAAGGAGGAAATTCTAGCCATATATATTGATCACTGATACAGGTTGGAAATTTGGAAATGTGGTGACATGGGGCTTCTAAATAATGAGGTAAAATAGGATACTGCGTCCCTTTCAATGTCAAAAAAGTTAAACAGAAACTGGAATCTTAATGAATAAGAGCCCTGATATCGTTATAAAACCTTCCATTTGACATTCTAGTTTTTTTTTGAATTTGTGTCTCCTTTTCGAAGATAAGCCAATTTAGCTTATTATTTCAAACCAGCAACGTGCACATTTTGTAAATCCTTAACTTGTTGCTTTGCTTGCAAGTAGTTATCATATAATATTTTATTTTCTGATTATAAATCAACCTTAGATTCTAAAGCCAGTAGATGTTGTTCAACATTTCTTAGGAGAACCTCATTTTTATCATGAATTCTATTCCAGGATTTTAACTGTTTTTTGCAAGCTTGAAGTTTGCATAGGAACTGAAAGCTGGGAAATCCCCATGAAGTGGAAGTTAATCCCCTTTGGACAAATTCCCGGTTACCTTCTATCTAAGACCATTCATTTTTGTATCGGAAAGCGAAACCCTTGAGTTCTTGAGTGTGTATATAAGATCTAAAAGGATAGGGTTATGGTCACTGGAAGATTGGGAAAGAGAAAGTGCTTCACATGTAGGAAATATTGCAGGCAGGAATGGTTAACCAGAATTTTATCAATGGGAGTTGCTATTCCTTTACGTCCCTATGTGAACTTAAAGCCTAAGGGTTTGATCTATGATAAAGTAGTTTGAGTTACGAAATTTTGGAATTCTCTGAGCTGCTGATATGAAATTAGGAGACCACCCTGTTTATCGTATGGGGATAACACATTATTAAATCTCGCATCAAAACCCACATGTTAGAAGTACTAAGTGATTCATGCTATAGGTTTCCATAAATGTTGCATGTCATGAAAAGAGATTCTTGCATACAAAACAGTAAAATTCATAACAAAATCACCCCTGCTAGTTGCCTGCACTCTCACGTTTAGAAAGTAGATGACATAACATCAATGCTCCACACTTTTGAATCCCATGGAAGTAATATACGACTAGATGATGACTGCGAATTATCATTTAAGGTATGCCAATCAGATGGAATGGAAGAAATAAATTTATTTAAGTTGACTGGGGATAATTTGTTTTCAACTAAACCAATTAATGATGGTTTAGCTTGTCTAAGGAGTCAATATAATGAATATTAATATGTATATAAATATATGCACACATGTAGTAAAGAATAAAAATAATATATAGTAATTAATGTAATTAATGGGAGTTACAATAAATAGGAATAATGAAATAAAAAGGGACTAACATAAATGGTATTCAATTGAATGTCCATTGCCTTAGGAAAAGTGACTGTTATGGTTATTAATGGCTTATGATTATGGTAAATCAATTAATTAAATAGGGAGAATAGGTAGTAATTTCCACAATAAATACTAAGTCCAATAAATAATCTTTGAGTAATGAACCTTATCTTAGGACAATAATTCCTATCTTATCTCTAATTTAATCTTAGTTATAATATATTTATTTAACATAGGAATTGGACTTAGTAGACTAATGATGCGAGGTCAGTTTTTACTCACAAAAGTCTACACTTTCCAGCAGTTCGATATGTATACAACTAATGCAAGATATTATTGTAATGACCCGGATCCTTAGGGGTTAATTTTTGAATATTTAATATTTAATTTAAATATTGGGTTGGTAAAATAAGTGAATTTTTATATTTGAGTTATCGATTTAAAAATCAATTTCAATTTAATATTGAAAATATTAAATTATCAGAATACGAAAATGGATTTAGTTGAATTCAAATTTGAATTTGAATTTAATATAGTTCAAATAATTAATGGGAAATTTCATTTGAATTTATAACGATAATAATATTAATTTATTATCGCAGAATTTAAATGGTTTGAAATTTAAATTATATCAATTTAAATTAATATCAACTACAGATGGTCGAATTGGACTTCGTGACCTATCCCAGTGTATCTGGAATAGGGGTATTACCCTAAAATGGACAGTCGTTGGGTTCAGAAAGGAATTCAGAATCATTGGTATTTTTATATCGGTTTAATTTAAATAAAAATAAATAAATAAAAGAAATGAAAATTCATGTGTGGACATAGAAAGAAACACGAGTTCCCCTTTTTCTCCACCCATATACGACCTTGCTGTTCAAATAAAAACCACCTCCTTTCCCTTATAACTGCAACCTTCTCCTTTATAAATCTCTTCGGGAAATCAAACAGAAAAGGGGCCGACCTCTTCAATCAAAAATGGTCACCACGAGCTTTTATTTTCCAAATCAAAATCGCAAGTGGCGATTCCTGGAGCCATCTTAAAATCAAGGACCGGGGTCTTCTGGTGTTTGAGTTTAAGCTGAAGCTCGACGTCGAATGGAAGTCGCGATTGGGTTCGAAGGCAGATCTGAGTGCGATAGCAAGTTCGACTTGGAACTCGAACATCGCGAGTCTTGGGATAGCACGCTAGGGCTCATCGATCGGTGATACTGGATGGGGGCGAGTTGAGGGTGCGGTGAGGCTACGACAGTGAGGTAGCGATTTGGGAGGATTGCAGTGCTACAAGGAATCGCGACATCCCAGAGCTCGTCGACATCAGGTGAAGCACTTGCGTTCAGAAATGACTGTCATGGGGCGAGCGAAAATTACAGAGGGAATTCTAAACTTCTGAGTGGCGCTGCAGAAGCTGACATCGACATATGGTTGCAACTGAAATTCGACGATGGACTGTTCCGACCTGAGTTCGACGGTTTGATGATTTTTGGGGAAGGATTTGGGTTCAAAGGCAGTTCGTTTTAAGGAGCACTAGGTGTTCGATTTAATGACTCAAAGAGAATTCAAAAACCGGGAAGAAGAATTTAAAACAAGATTAAGGTATGAAATTTATTTGAGATAGATACTTAGTTATAATTATCATTTTTAAAAATCAAAAATTTATGAACTATATAAATCGGCCATATTAGGTACATATCGAGCGCAATCAGAAATGTTGGACTCGTATTAACATAGGCAATGCTAAGAAACAAGCTAGGTTAATTTTGGATCTATCCAGAATTTTAGAAGAAAGCAAACGCTATTCAATTCAAAATTGAAAGCGATATCGACCATAAAATCTCTGTGAGTAAATCTCGCTCACCTGTTTAATTAGAAATATTTTTATTCGTTAAAAATATTTGTGTGTTGATTGTTGGATGCTTTAAATATTTATTTATTGCTGTTAAAAATATATTAGTTATCTAGGATTGGTTGACTATTATATATATATTGGGTTGATGGTTGGATTGTTCCCGCAGTCTCATTAGCGGATGCCCGCGGTTTCATTAGCGGATGATTACCCTATACGCCCCACGCTATGATTAGTGGATGACCTTCATACCGCGATATCCTGCCTCGAAGCAGGATGGGTATTACTATGTTGACTAACGTCTGTGGAAGCAGGAAAACAGGTTGGAGGAATCCAACTGGATTCCTCAAAAATATATTATCTGTTGTTGTTTGTTTGATTTCATATATATTCATATATGATGTGTTAAAAATCAAATGATTGAAAATTGATTGATTTGATTGTTTAAAATATCCCTGGGCTTGAATATTGATTTATAAAAATATCGAAAGGGTATTTGATATTTAAAAAGGAAATTCTATTTTTATAATAGAATTAGAATTTTTAAAATAAAACTATAGAAAATATTAACTTGTTTTGAAGGTATATAAAACAAGTAATTGAATTTATAAACTCTGTTTATAAAAGGAAAAGATGATATTTGAATCGAATTTATAAACTCTGTTTATAAATGAAATTATGAGATTTGAATCGAATTTATAAACTCTGTTTATAAATGAAAATATGGGATTTGAATCGAATTTATAAACTCTGTTTATAAATTAAATTATGAGATTTGAATCGAATTTATAAACTCTGTTTATAAATGAAAATATGGGATTTGAATCGAATTTAAAAACTTTGTTTATAAATGAAATTATGAGATTTGAGTCGAATTTATAAACTTTGTTTATAAATGAAATTATGAGATTTGAATCGAATTTATAAACTCTGTTTATAAATGAAAATATGGGATTTGAATTGAATTTATAAACGTTGTTTATAAATGGAAAGGTGGGATTTGAATTGAAGTTATAAACGTTGTTTATAATAATGCCGAGAATTCAAATGGACTTTAAACTATAGATTTGAATATAGAAATTCAAATGGACTTTAAACTATAGATTTGAATATAGAAATTCAAATGGACTTTAAACTATAGATTTGAATATAGAAATTCAAATGGACTTTAAACTATAGATTTGAATATAGAAATTCAAACGGACTTTAAACTATGGAATTTGAATAATAGAAGCGAATTGGAGTTTGAATATAGAATTCAAATATTAAAAGAGAAATGGACTAAAGAGATAATTAACAAATTGAGTTAAAACGATTGGTATAGTTAAAATAGACTGGACATGCATAAATATACAGGAGACAGGTATGGAATAAAGTATAGAAGTGAAATAAATAGAATGCCTGACAAAAAGGTACGTATTTAATTCATATATGAGATTTTATGCGCCGTATCGGCTAGCCGCTTGGCTTTTTCTTTTTCTTTTTGAGATGAGAAGGACCGGGAAAGCTATTTGAAATTTCCCGATGCTCCCAGTACAAAGGAGGTTATGGCGAATTTTTCCGGGAATTTAAGGAGATAGAATATTTTTAAGATAATTTGATAGTTAGAAATCAACATATCAAATTATATAGAAGTCGATAAGGAAATGAACTTAGAAATAGAATAGTATAATTAAAAAGGGAAGTATAAAAATAAAATCTCGTAGGAATAGAAAGAGAAAATGTATATGTGTTTAAAGGTGAATAATCAGTTGTATGGTTTTGATTATTCGAGTAAGTAGTCTTGTCTGTTTTGACGTTAAATGTTATTCAGTTAAGGTCCGAGAGGTAATTATACCCCAACTTGGTTGATTTCATGATATACCGATAAGTAGCAAGATTCAGGCTCGAAGATCAATGTGGAATAAGAATTTGTTAAATACTGTATTTGGGTTGTCGTAACGATGTTTTACACAACATCTGTTTTAACCCAAATATGTGCAAAGCTTGGAAATAGAATAATGAACGTTTCCTAAGTATAGAAATAAACGAGTCGGAAAAGAGATAAGTAATTGGAGTATTTTCCAATTATAAATAAAAGATATTTTCTAAAAGCTTAGAAAATAAAGGAAGGCGATATATGGAAATGTTTTCCAAATAACGTATAAAGGCCAATATGGTTATTGAAAATATTTGGTTAACAAATTTGATAAGAAATAGAGAAGAGATTTAATTAATGGAATATTAATTAAAGGCTCAGTGATTGTTGGATGTTTGGATGAACACTTGTTTTATTCGATAGTTAAATCTTCGACTATCGAAACACTTGTTTTTATTCGATAGTTAAATCACAGACTATCGAAGTTTTGACCATCGTTGTCAATATGGAGAGACCGGTTGGATTATTATCCGAAGAACCACTCCATATCGGCAGTAGCGTGCGAATCAGATTATATAAAGATAATCGAAGACGGAGTAGAGTGCAAGGACTTTTTCTATTAATAGAAATAGTGCCTTCAGTTCATCCTGTTCCTGGGTGACTTGTATGGATGAATGTCTGACAGAGTATTTCCAGAAAGGTCACGTACATTGATTTCTTCAGCCGTACCAAGAGTGGAAGCGGAGAAGGAAACTTCTTTTAGCTAACACGTAATGTACTATTGAGGACGTCAATCGGTGATTTGATGGATTTGAGGATGTGACATTCGAAATGAATCTGATGTGATGATAAAGCGTAGCTTCTGGCCTCATCAACCGGTAAATGACAGAAATCGGGCAAGCAGCATGGCTATGTAGGTCGCACCTATTAGGGTGTATAATCACCTGATCTAGAGTTTCATTTACTTCTAAAAATCTATTGTCGATGCTGTCCCATTCGGGAAACGGTTGCTGATGTGACTGGAATTTAAATTTAATATTTTATTATGATTAATTATGAATAGTTAGTAAATCATAAATAATAATAATAAAAAATTCTGCATTTGAAATTGACTGGAATTTGGGATGGTTGATGTTATTACTAGAGTAAAAAGAGAACGTAAAAAATTAAGTTCATACGAAAAAATCAAATAATTTCTATTAGCAATTAGTAATTGGCAGTCAATAGTTATTACAAGCCGTGAACGGTGCCTTACGTAACATGTTCCACGTTGAAGACACAAATTGCATTGGCTTCAAAACCCGATTTTTCGTTGGCTCCAAACCAATTTTTCGCATGTAATTACCACTTCTTCTCCCCTTTCCTCATTACTTCAATCCCTAATCTACCAACGCTCTTCCTCCAGACCTAGCCAAACCCGATGAGAGACCTGCTTACGTTCTTCCTCCAAATCCTGACCAAAACCCGATGAGAGACCCGCTAACATCATCCAAACCCGAACCAGTGATTGTTACCCATGCCATACTCACCGCTTCCAAGTCTTTCCCCATCGTTCTCTTTGGCCAGCTATTCCACTTGCTCAGAATGATTAAAGGTGGTGGTTTTTTTCATCCAGTCGATAGCGCTTTTCGCTTATTCATCTAATTAACCATCATATTTCAAGTAAAATTTCTTATTTTTTGTTATTATCTGATTTTCATTATTTTTGATGTATTAGATGCTCTCTTTGTGTATGGATCGAACATCGAATCCGGATCTTTTGAATAGGAATAAGCAGGTAATAAGTCGGCTTCGATATTTGATTTTGAGAAGTGTTTTTGTTTTAGGCATTTCTTTAACTGCGTTGTTGGATCTAGGCTCCACTGATGCTTGCTGCTATGCACGGGAAGATTGCTTGCGTAGAGAAGCTACTTCAGGTTGGCTTGAATGTATGTTTAGTTATTTATATTTTGATATGTTTACCCCATTTAGCATTTTTTATAATGTTTTTTTCCTTACGTCTAAATCCTTAGAATTGGTTATTGTTGCCTCCTCCCTCTGCAATGGAGAGTAATTGAATTTGTAGCTTCCTACAGCACAAGTTCAGTTATTGTTACTCTTTTGCTTAAAATTTCTTTGTTACAATTTTTTGCTGTACTTGGGAGTCAGAGAATTATTGAAATTACATTGTGCGATGTTTTGTTGTTATTTGTTTGTGTATTTAAGATGTACAAGTCAGACCATGAACAACAGTTGAGGAATAGTAACCTTAGTATTCCCAAATCTGTGGGGTTAGCTTTCTCACGTCATTGTGCTTTCCTCTTACAGTAACAAAATTAGTGTTCTTTTTTACTTGCATTCTTTTGATGAATTACTCAGTTGATATGGAAAAGATTGAGCGGCTTCTGGTCCTATGTTAAGAAGATTACTAGTGCCATCTTGCTAGAAGATTACTATTGCCAAGGGCTGCTAGCTCTTTTCTGTGTTCTGGATTTACCATACTTATACTCAAAACTGAATACCTTTGATTTCAGGTTCGTATTAGTTTCCCATTTTTTGACATAAATTAGGTTTGTGGCTGAAAAAACATGTCAAATCTGTGACCATCAGTCTACATTTAGCTTCTCTCTTTGCTGTTGTTCATGAATTAACTACAAAATTATACTGGAGTTAGTCACTTAATTGAAAATGGTAAACATATTTGAAATGCATCTAGAAGCTGCATATTAAGTGAGTACGACTCATTAGTACCATTGTAGATTAAAATTCACAACCGAGCCACATTAGTTGGGAAGGATGTCCACTTAGTAGCATCGTACACGAGGTTAGAAAGTAGTTGAGCATGGTGGTTTATTTTTCTTGGAACAACATAAAAGATATAAATACCACAAAAAACAGCAGTGGAAATGAGGAATAAGACAAGGGCAAAAGTAGATAAGTTTTGTTGTTGTTGATGTTTATTTTTAATAACAATGGAATATCATCTTTGCTAGCTAACTTCTCTTCGTCGCGGACATAGGCATTTTAATTCAAAACTACATATATACAACCCATCAATTCCAAAATGGAAAAACTTTTCATGTCAGGTTACTGCCATCTTCAGTGACCTAATATTCTCGAGCCTTGTTTTATTGGTCTTGAAACTACTAAATGAAGCATTTTTTTTAATGATTACTATTATCAAAGATCATACTAGTATATCATTTGCACATACCACTTATAAACTGTTAACAAACTTCACCAGTATGTGCAAAGCTAAAGTGCTGCACCTAGGAATATTAGGTATGTTATGTGCATATACCACTTACAAACTAATGGGTACTTGATACAGTCACAAATTAGTGGAATATATGCACATAATAATACCCCATACCAGCTAGTTGCTTCTCTGTTTAAAAACAACTGAATTAGTCAGTACTGTTTAATTCAAAAAGGAAATGCGCAGAAAAAATATGTCAGTTGTATACCAATGCATGCTGTATATATTTGTGGGTCTGATATGCAGAAAAAATATTACATTCTTATTTTAGGCTAACAGAAGTAAACCACTACAAGAAAATGATACATTAATAGCAACAGGGATTGCATTGAAAATTGACCTTGCTATCACTACTCTCGTCAAAAATTAAATAGAATAGTGAGGGCGTTGCCTTGTGCCATAAAATTGCGAGACGTCAAAATGACGCATCATCTAAGGTTCTCGGTTAAATATCCGCCAAATTTCAATGAAATATTTTCAAAGGCCGCTCATTCCACTATTTCAACGCTTCCTCCCAGAAAAGAAAACCCTCCTCCACCATCGCTATTTGTAACATCCCGATATTTTTGACCGTTCAAATCGACAATGATCCTCAATGTCGACATAAACAAATAAAAAATAAGGATAGTTATTGGTATTTATATAAGAAAAAAAAGAGAAGAAGAAGAACAAATACAGAATCTCGCAGCGGAAGGACAAAATATAATAAATAAATAACAATTCATGAAGCTGTTACAACATACATTTTATTTTATTTTGCAATGATTATCAGAGTAAATTAACATACAACATACCAATGCATTGCAGCGGAAAAATAATAATAATACGTTTGTTGAGCTCCATCTTCATCTTCATAATGGAATCTTCAAAGCAATGGAATCTTCGCTAACTGCAACTCGGTCTGACCCGAGCGTATTGCAAAAAGAAACACAACAAACACTCGGATCAGAACTAAATCATTCTCATATTAGTTAAATCAAATTTCATGTAATAATATGAATGCAATAACTTAAGAGATGTTACAGGAATTTCCATCTCCTAAGGATTCGTCAAACTAATACTATATAATATAATACGCTATTATAATAATGTCTATGGTTAAATATAACATAATAAAATAATGTAAGAGGGATTACCATTATTATCCTTACACCGTTTATACCGTTGCCGTACAGTTTGCATATAACACACCAGTACGTCGGCGGATAGGGATGCGCCGTGATACGACAACGTTAAATCAAAATCGTAGGGGGCTCGATCAGGATAAATATGACAAGGCATCGAGGCAATACCCATCAGTAGTGATTCTACCGGATTGCTGACCCAGGCCGGTGGTAACGCATAGCCGCAACTACCGCCCACCCCAAACATACCCCAAAATCAAATCAAAGGAGCCAATCAATCACAAAGTATATATATGGTATCGAAGAAGTATGCCTGCTCAGAGTAGCTAACTCAATTAACCTGGGTATGGCTCCTGTTTTAGTCATTTTAATTATGATCCGAAGGTCAAGGCTATCCATCATCGTTCTCTTTCTTCAAATCCAGTAATCGCCTCCAAATCCATCCAACACCATTTCTGGAACTCCACCGCGTACACAGTTGTTAAAGTGGTTTTCGGTATTGGCAGAGAGTATGACAATATCCGATCCCGGTCTCTTTAACAACCAAACGTTTACATTTTTCACACCGGTCAGTTCTTTTTACATTTCAAAGGTGTTCGTACTTCATATCAAAATATCACGTTTCAAAAGTCATTTAATATTCAAGCCAGAATATTATTCATACAAAATCTCCATTTAAACCAATTTAAAATCTTGAAACAATTCCAACTTTAAATAATTTGAATATTAAAATAATTAAAAGTATATTTAAAATAGTTTTAGATATAGAATTGAAATAGTTTGAAAATAAATAGTTAATTATAAAATGATTTATTTAAAATAATTTATAAAATAAAAATAGTAATAAAATAAAATAGTTTTAAAAGAAATTAAAATTATTATTATTAAAATAGTTTACAAAATGGTTTTAAAATACTATAGTTGGAATTAGAATCGTTCCTTTAAAAGTTTCAATTTCACTTGCAGTCGTATTTCAATTTCAAGTTAAACAACTCAATTTCAATATTTCACCCGATTAAATTTCCAATTTACATTCATTACAACTTAAAAAGTTTAATTCAAATAGTAAAATTCCAATTCAGATTCCCATTTTTAATGATTTCAATTTATAACAAATGTCGAGTTCATAATTCATATATAATTCAAATCAATGTTGGTTCATAATAAATTTCAAAGGTGAGTGAAACAATTCAATTTCACCAAATTCGATTTTCATTCAATTTCACTTTTATTTAGCTTCAGTTACAACACAAATTTCTTTCTTTCTTTATTTATTTATTTCAAAATTCAAGGTTCAAGTTCAAAAGAAATCAATTCATAAAACATCAACCTTATCGTCTTTAAACAACATTTCTAAATTCATGGTTAAAACAAAAATTTTATTTAACCAACCGGTGTCCATATAAAATTTTCTATCCTATGGCCAACTGATACTTAAAATTTAATTTAGTACTTAGGGAAAGGATATATATCATTTCAATCCAAATCAGGGTCATAGGTATTTATCATTTCAACCTACGTTCTTAATTCATTTTAATGATTAACCCCGGGTTTATTCGATGCCCGTAACATCTAGGTTAAAATGGTTGGGATTAATCAGTACACATAACAATTCAATACCAATATATCAAGCAGGTTAATTCAAAACATCTTCAAACAGATCCATCCAAACATTTCGGTATCACATCAATTTACTTGATAGACGTCGTGTTTTAGACCAACAATTTGATTTCACATTCAACTGTATAAATTTAAATAACAGTCAAATTAAATTCCACGCTAAACGCAAGTCAACATAAATATATGTAAATTTAGCTACCAAACAACAATCAATGCAATCATACTGCAACATGATTTTAGTCTAACTAATAAGCGAATATTTTAGTTAATTGTGAGTGGGTTTAACACTCACCTGATTTTTATCGAGTCGAAATCCAAAATAAGCCTCAAAATTCAACCATATCAGAGTCTATCCAAACCAGCGTCACATTGTTTGAAATTTCGATACGAACCTAGTGGAACAAACCGCGAGTTAATCCAAGTTTATAAGTAAAAGTTATACGCGTTTATGTGAGTTGAAATTCAAATTTATACAAAAACAAAGCAAAACAATTCTCACCCCCACATTACTTTCCACGTCAGCACTACTTTCCACGTCAGCCTCCAACCCAATCCTCCTCCTCTCTTTTACCACGTTCTGCTTCTTCCCTTTAAAGCACCATGGCCGATCCTTTTTGACACCACCACCAACTCAATCCTCCAAAAACCCAACGCCCGACTTCACCATTATCTTTGTCTTCGTCAAAGCTTCCACCTCCGCCCAAAAGCTTCAACCTAGTCTGCTCCTATTCACGTCGGAAAACTGTTCGAGTATCACGGTTTGGGTATAGAGCTGAAGCCCTTGTCGAGATGAACCCAATGCGATTTGTTTCATGATTTAAGGATGAATGGAAAATTTTATATTGATTTTCGAAGCACTGTTGAATGGTGGCCATTTTTGTTTTTGAACGAGAGCGAGATGTGACGGCTACAGGAAAATAAAGAGTGGGATTATGTCATAAGGAAAAAAAATATTTATAGAAGAATGTTGCGTTCATTTCAGCCATGCGATTTGATTTTCACTTTTACGTAGTATGTCATTTTAGTGAGGGTTATATGGAAGCTATTTATCACTCATTCAAACACATTAAAAATTTCAAATTCAATTATTCAACCATTTTAATTGAACAATTAATCTTAATAAAGTCAATTCAATGTTAAGCCTTAATAATTTGCCATTTAATTCTATTCAATAGTTTATACATTTTTCCAAACAATAATAGAATTTAAAATAACTGTATGCATTAATCCTTCATTTACAACAAATTTCAAATCTTATTATTTACCAAAATTCAATTTGAATTACAATTATAAATGAACTAAATTGATTTTTATCCAAATATTTTAATATTAAATTCAAGTTATTAATGTTTATCAATATAAATTAAGAAATAATTTTATTTGCAATCAACTCAAGTTACTATTATCAAAATAAGTTGAATTTCATTATTTAAACAACTATATAAAGTTCATAGCATAATTTTCAAATATTCAATATTAACTTTCAAATTTCAATGAATAACAATACCAATCAAATCATGGTTTCATTTACAATTAAAGCAAATTATTATAATTAAAACAAGTTAAATTTCGTTACTAAATACATTTGGTAAGGTTTACAAATAAATTCATGTAATTAAATCTCCAATTAAAATTATAGCCATTAAATATACAAAATCATTTCAATTATTAATCACACCAATCAATTTCATTAAATACATATTAATATGAAATTCCAATTTTCACTGTCAATCAATATAAATGATTCATGAACCTATTTGGAATCAAAACAAGTCACAATTGTCATAATAGATTGAATTTCTATACTTAAACCATTCAATTAAGTTTTCACCATAAATTTCCAAATTAAGTCATTAAAGTTTTAATTATAAATTCATTGACTCGGTTTAATTTAATTAAATAAAAATCAAATTTCAATTCTCAATAATTACAATACAAACCGGCCTATAATTTATATTGTCAATCCATATAGATAATGACATTTATTACGAGTTGACATTTATTGTACAAACAACGAATCTATGTTATTATCGTATTCAATACATATTTTTTTCAGTATATAAGAAATTCCAAAATAAGCTAATCTATTTTATATATTGTTAATTAAATATTAATTTAAATTTCAATATAAGTAACTTACCAAGCACAAGTTATTATCGTATTCAATACATTAAAAATTCTCAATATAAATATGAAATATCAAAATTTGTTATTTCATTATATACCGTAAATTCAGTATTAACTTCCAATTCCAATGTAAGTAAATTATCGAATATCGGTCATTATCATATATAGTTATTGCAATTCATTGTTTAACAAGACAATTTTAGTTCATACCTTATCAATATGCGACATAAATCATTAAATTTAATATTTAAACAAAATTGTTCAAAGTCACATGAAAAATAATATTTCAAATTATTGAAAAAAAATCTCGGGATGTTACACTATTCCTTGTTCTCTTCTTCTACAAATTATTTCAAAATTCGCTCTGTAACGAGTAACACTTTTCGCACAAATTTCTCACTCGATGATTTAACAAACGCAAGCTCCAATTAACCAAGCAGCGACGGACAAAAACCTCACCTCAATTTCTACTTCGAGATCCGCTTGTGAGCCCTGAGGTAATAATTATTGAGCCAGTGCATTTTATTATGCATACTTAGTCATTGAATTTCTATTCGATCTTATGTTTCAAGGGCCATTGTTTTCATGCTGGCAGTAGTCTACTGCCGAGGGTTTTAGTGATGCACTTATTCTTATTTTATTTTAATTGATTTAGTTTGGAGGATATGTTTATATTGGCGAGTAATGTTTTCTCAATTTCAAAATTCTTTGTTTTAAGAAAATAATCGATCACACTTGAGTGGAAATTCCTTTTAGATGGGGTGAAGCAGTCATCTTAGTCAATTGCTGAATCGGTTTCAACTATATATTCTAATCTCTAAGGCTTTGTTTTATGCCAATAACGTAATATGTTATTGACCATTAAGTACATTAAATATTCACGGGAACCATAAGTCCGCTGCAAAATATTTCTACCTATAAATTGACTAATTATATATGGTTTGTATTTATTGTTTTGTCTAGTTGGTACTCTATTTAGTAATATTCACCTTATCATGAAATACGTCCTATTTCTTAGTTGCAGATGGTCTAACAGTGCCATAATTTGCCTAACTTATTTTTATCTTATTACAAATTATAACTGTCAAGTAGGTAATCACCATAATACTTGGTGTAGTTGATTTTTTTTATTTTGTAATCACCATGGTTTGCAACTTTGCATGTTAGCCTATAATAATTCTCTGCACATGAGCTGCAAGTGCTCATGATAACTAGTAATACTTCAAATTTATGAAAAGAACAAAATTAAAGTTTGTTGTTGAAACCATACAATTTTGAGGAATGGAATGATCAGACACTGGCAATAGGTAATAAAGACTTAACATAATATTTCTTGGTAATAGTCTCATGTAATCATTTTTTTGGCCACAAAGTAATACAAAATCTGGTTGTAATTTCCGTCTTTATATACATTACCACTTACATGATATATGCATGGTTACTTTGTAGAAATAAAGATTCATGTTCTTCGTAGGTTGAATACATACGGTCCAATAATATACAAAGAGCCTGCTGCCCATATAAAATAATGTTTCTACTCCAGGCTGAGACATCATGGTCAAAAGTAGTTGTCTATTAGAAGGCTGCATAGCTTATGATATGCTAAAATGGAGAACTGCTTCGGATTAGCATGTTAGTTATGGAAGAGGCACCAGGACTTTTTCTAGGTCAAAAATTTAATTTTCTATCAATGTTTTTGAGTACCATGTTTTATTAACATAATTTATATTCTTGGAAGAGGCACCATGCTTGTTTAGTTCAGATTTTACACTGCAACTTGCTCACACATGTGCCCTTCTTTTCACTTATCGAAATATATCTTCTGCAACTTAGATTTAGTCCAAGCTTGCAACAACTTAATGCAGCAAAGAAGACAACCCTATTCAGATGCAACCAGTAGCTTGATTGATGCGGCAATTTTTTCAGCTTACCACTCTAATCTTTTTCACTCTATAACTATTTTGTTTCGGTACTTTTTATACTATTAAGAAGCTTATACTTCAGCACTTTAAATTTGGTCCATTATTCCACCTGCATGCTTGTATTACTATTCAATCAATATGTAGTAAAGGGCTGCTAATTTGGTTCTACCGAATCTTGAATGCAACCGTATATTTTGAGTACTACCTTTGTTAAATGTTTATTTCGATTGATCCATTACTGATCACCTACCTGCTATCATTTTCTTTACCAAAGATAATGTACTTCACCAGTGGCCTCTTCTTGACGAGGAATCGACACTTTTGAACTTTCCTTTAAAATATAAATTTGATGAGGAATGCATTAAGCATAACTAGTTAACTATATATATGTGGGTCTGATAGAGCCCAACTATCTCTGCCCGCTTTGCTTCAGTCTTAATTAAAAGGGTATCTTACAAAAGTTCTCATTAAAGAATCCTTCACAGCAACTTCTTCTGAATATATTTTTTCCCCGACTTTTATGTTGTTTTTTCAAATTTGTTTTGCAGGATCAGTCTGGATGTCATATGAAATGAAGGCACTGAATGATGATTGCAAACATTTCCAGCTGTTCCCTCCTGGGCTTTTGTATTCAAGCAAAACTGGGGAACTGAAGAGATGGTATATTATAATCCTGCTTGGTTTTCAGATAAGATTCCATCAGTTCCATATGATCTTCTTATTCATAGAAAAGCATTTGACGATGTATGATGCTCTCACTATTTCAATACTCTTCTCTATATTACTCTTCCTTTTCTTAATATGATATCACTTGATTTTATACAAACTTAAGATTATTGATGACAATATTTGTGGTATCCATGTCATATTGTATGAAAAAAACTTGGTGGACAAAGTAAAACACTCAAATAACATAAATCTACACTGAAACAGATAGCACATTCAAATCACTATGCCTCATTTGTTTCATTTGCTTGTCAAGCATTTTACAGTGGCTGCTACTGCAGTAAAGCATTGTAATTCTTTATGTGTATTCTTGTAGGTTGTGGTTAAAAGAACAATGACTGATGTTCCATTTGGAGTTCTATTATCGGGTGGCATTGACTCCTCTTTAGTTGCATCTGTAACAGTTCGTCATTTGGCAGGGACCAAAGCTGTAAAATACTGGGGAACTCAGCTCCATTCTTTATGTGTTGGTCACACTAAAAATAAAAGTATTCATATATTTACTGAAGTAACTGAACCATTTATGGTATTTACAGCACTATGAATTTAGCTGTCTGAATTCACTATGAATTTAGCTTTAGTTGTCATTGTATTGCTTATTTATAGATGATGTAGAGCAAATGCTTCAAGAACTTGGGACCGAGAAAGGGAGATAGACAGCTTTACATGTTGGAGGTACGAAAGCACAAAATGAAAGAGCTACTGTATTTGCTGTTCTTTTAGAAGCAAGATCCCAAGTCAACAAGCAACTTCTTTGGATGGTAATAGAGTAGTCCCTTGTAATTTTAGGTGTAATGTTAGGTGGTGATCGATCAAACTACTTTTGTTTAAATGTATATTACTAGTGTATGCTTGGATGTATTAAAAAGTTTAAGAAATACGCAGTCGTCAAAGTTGAACGTACCGAATGAAGAAATAAATCATAACTTCGAATTTATCTTTGTATTTATGGATAAGTTATTTATTCCAGTGTTCATAGTTGATTGATATTAGTTCGATAAATACACATGTATGTATTTATATGTGTGTGTGTGTGTGTATATATATATATATAATATATATTTGTAGATTAGAAGGGGAACAACGACAAATTACAGACAAATGATGCTAGATTAACTATTTACATAAATTAAAATCCGTCGCTAATCCCTTGGTAATTGGTAAGGGTTTACCAACGTCTTTTATGAATACTATTTTATTATAAATTATTTATCCGTCGGTAAATAGTCGGTATATAAATTAAAATAAAATTAATAAATAAAATTTTATTTTTATTATATAATTAGTAAAATGACGGGAAATTGTCGGAAAACTCATTCTAAATTCCGTCGCAAAATTTGACATAATTACCGTCATGGTTTTTGCCGACGGCAGTGTTATGCAGGAAATCCGTCGCTAAAGCCAATTTAGCGACGGATTAGAAGCGGATATTGCCGCTGCTATATGCAGTTTTTCTTGTAGTGATATATATATATATGAGAGCACGTACTTGTAAATGAATATAAAAATTATTTCTGTACTATGATTTCCCAATTCAATTATTTCCAAAATTTTCTAAGTAATAATTTTCTTAAATTACTATATTCAACCCCATATACCAAAGTTGATTTGGATAGATTGGATTATGAAGTTGAAGTAATTTTGAATATGAGAAGTGTATTATTTAATTTAACCTGTATGTTAAAATATATTAAGTTGATATGAATCGTATATATTGGCCTTGAACTTTGGAATAAAATTGAACTTAAGTTGATATGAATTTGACTTGAGAATATATGCAAATTAATGAATCCGAGTGGAATATTTGGGAATCAATATATTGAATAAATAAATAAAATTGTAATGAATCTGAATAGAATTGTAAGGAATTGATTTAGACCCCATGTGAATTGGACAACATATCGAGGTAGATATTTTGAAAGTTTGACACAAATAATTATGGTTGAAAATGTGATGGATGTGGAATTTTTCAATTTTCTTGATTATAGAATTGATGAGTTTTCATCCGAGTTAAGAAGAAGTGTAGGAGCTAATTCTTCTTTGAGTTTATATTAATTGATTTTTGGAGATAACCTGATCCAGCCTGGCTATAGCCGCATGCTAGTTGAGCAAGCTCACGAACAACTTATTGCTTATCGCTAAATAACGCTCGTATAAGGTACGTTTATGCAAAAAATATAGGTGGTTTGAATTAGATTTTCCGACCATGTGGGTCATTGTACATATATTTGTTGTTCCTGCAATATTGCAAAAGTCCCTCCACACAGAGGAGACTCTACCGAAACATTTCCAAATTTAAAGTGTTACTTTTTCTTGTTAATAGTAAGGAATATGTTTTTCGATTAAAATTGGATTAGTTAAAACTGAAGGTTTAGAAAGTGAAATTGAAGATTTTAGCAAAGTAAATTTTCAAAAGATAACAGGTTCATAGCATTTTTCTTACCATAGTAATTTTAGGGACGAAATTCTTTTAAGGGGGAGGAATGTAACGACCTGGATTCTTAACAGTTTCGTTGAATATTTAAAAATGGTTATTTTGAATTTAAATGACTAGAAGTCCACGATTTTGAATATTTTATTAATATAAGTAATAAAATAATAATTTAATTGTTATATAGTCAAAATTAGTTGAATCTGCAGTACAGTATAAATTGGACAGTATAAAGAATTTATTTAAGTTTGGTTTTGAATTATATTAACGAATTCGTTTATTAAATGACGTTTGAGCATATAATTTGTAATGTAATAATAAACGAGCCTATAGCGTTACAATAGTTCATAGTTTTACGTTTTGAACTTTAAATGGATGTACAAGATCCATTATAAGTAGGAATTCGTTGAAACAAAAATCGTTCAGATCTATTGGATAATAATTTTCTAATGGATGAGAAAAATGGAGATTTCATTTTCTAGATTTTCAATTATGTCCAAATCAAATTTTCAAAAGGTTGTTATGGAATCGTTTATAAACCATAACGATTTAATATATATAATGAAAGGGTTTTATTATAAATTTAATACTGTTTTAACCTGAAACTTGAATGTTTGAAACTAAAAATAGATTACTTTGGAGATATGTGTTACATTCTATTCAAGTATATCTGATAATAATAATTTTTATTATTATATTGAGGTATTTTGAAATTGATTTATCTTGATTTACTTTAAACCTTTAAAAAGGACCATTATTTAAACGACCTCCGATTTGAATGAAACAAATTTTATTAAATATGTAATAGCTAACTATTGCTAAATTTCAATTTTTGCATCAATCGGAGTTATTTTGCTAGCGTACGCAAATTAAAATATAAATAAACCGATAATTTAAACTCAAAGTAGCGTTATTTGAGCAAACGGACTCTGATTTCAACGAAACAAGTTTCATTGGGTCTGGAATATCAAATTATACCATGAGATCTATTTTCATCGCGATTGGGGTTCATATGTGATCATACAAATTGATAAATGTCGATTGGAAATGATTGTAGGCATGAATAAAATCTCGTTAGTCATTTTCAGTTAGATATCGTTAGTCACCTCAAAATAAAACAACATAAACTTCATCTATAAATACCTAGCTCACCTAGCCCTAAATCCCCAATTTTCTGCCTTTCTATTTTGCCTATAATTCCTTTTCAAACGTTTAATTTTATCTTGAAATTTTCAGTGAATTGGAGTGTAATAACCCGGAAATCTGGGCCAATTTAAATTTTTTTATTTTGGCAATTTTAGTGAATTTTGGTTATTTAAAATGAATTATTTTAAATAATAGCGACGAGAAATTTATTTTGAATATAATTCGAATGTATATATTCGTTTGAATCGACGATAGAATATAAATATTTATTTATATTTATAAAAGGAATTGAAAATGGCGCGGTAGTTCGATAATTCGATTTCAAACTTCAAATGGATGTACAGGATTCAAAATAAACAAGATTTTAGTGAAACCAAAAATAATAGAATCAAATTGATAATATCTTTCTAGCGAATCCGAAAAATCAAAATTTCATAGCGGGGATAAAAAGTTATGCCCAGTTGAAAATTCAGAATAGTCGCTATGCAATTTCAGCTGTTAAAAATAGCCATTTTGCAAACGACCTCGGATTTCGACGAAACCACTTTTGTTGGATCCGCGATGTCAAATTATTGCTATGTTTCAAATTTCATAATTTTTTGAATCAATATGTGAGCGTGGCAAAGGAAAACGCGTTTGACCAGTTTCAGTTGATTTTAATCGACTAGAAAATGGCCATTTTTCAAACGGTCTTAGAATTCGATGAAATTAGTTTTGTTAGGACCGTATCGTCGATACGAAGCTAGAAATAATTTTTCTGGAATTTTTCGAGTTAATATGTAGCCCCGGTAAATTGAAATGTTCATTTAAAATTCAATATAATGATTTATATTTTAATTTCAATGAAAACTAATCATAACGGTCGAATTGGCCAACGAAAAATATCCCATTTCTTTCGGAATGGGGGTAACTAGCTAGGGGCGACAGTCGCTGGGTTGGATTTGGTGTTAGTATTAACAAACAGGTATTTTTGAAAATAAAGGAAATTAAAATAATAAAAATATAATATAATTTTTTATAAAACCCTTCTCTAACCCCAAAAATCGTTCAGCTGTCGTTCATTCTTTCGATGGCCCAAATTGCTCCAAAATAAATCTCAACCGATCTCCCAACTCATTCAACGTTTTTGAAAAATACAAAACGAAAATGGTAGAGGATTTAAAGTGCTTTGAATCTGTACTCGTTTGATCACCTCTAGTGGCGTATTGGGCTCGATTACGTGTGAAAACCCGTAACTTCCCCGTAAAGGAAAGCGTCGGATAGTTCGAGAACAAGCCACAACAGAACACATACAGAAGAACATTTCATTGTATATTACAACAATGCACCAGAATACAAGAATATACAGAGTATAAATGAATATTACACAGAAATATCAGAGATTTAAATTACATTTAAATACATAGCAGCGGAAAATAATACAATACACAACTAGAAGTAGATATACGGATACAAAGCTTTCCGGATATCGTTCCAGCTGTAAACCAGGATCCTGTGAATATAAATCTGCAAAACCCAAAACTACTAGCTGCCCGTGTCGAAAATAAGGGCACCCAGAGTTTAGGTTAAAACAATAAACTCCAGGTCAGTCATGTGACTGGTGTGAGAACTAAAACAGTTAATCTTTATTTTTAAAGTTAGGTAAATCAAGGGACCACGCCGTATAACACGGAACGGGTTTCCTCCCAAGAATACCAGTGCATATAAGTAAACAACGCAATGCTTTTCTAAAAATGAAGCTATTATAAGACCCAGGTCCCATCACACAATGCAACGCAGCGGAGGAGAGGGTTTTCCCTTATAATAGCCAAACATGCTTAGTACGTTTAAAACAAATCATTTGATACTACTATAAGTGTATAGTGTCAAAACAATTTCAATCATAAGTATCAATCATAGACGGCATGGGTACCATATATCATGTCGCCATACTAGTTCTACAATTAAAACCGCAATATGTCGTATTGGAAGCTGGGTTATCATTTATGGTATGAACCGAGGCTAGGGGCAAGATCCTCTACCGATTTGTGACTCTCTAGCCCGAGCCACAGGGTCAGAGCGCATCGACCCTTTAGATCGTCAGGGCCGGTCCACCGATGTGGATTATTATGCATGAACACTACGTTTCCCCGCCCTTTGGGGCGTAAGCCTGGCCCGTCAGCCGACCAGAAGCATCGGCCGAAACCGATATCACGAGGCGCCTCGCTTTTCAGCAAGTAATAATAAGCAACATCCACATGAGTCAAACTCGTCAGCCAGTTCAAGCACTGACGCCACTCCTAACTAGAAAGAAACGCATGTCCTCCCTGATGTCCGTCTCCCGTTTTTGGTTCATACCGGGTGTGATACTCGCGAATCAACGTTACACAAAGCTACGCCACACAAGGCCGTGCTTTGATCATCACCACAAGGCTTTGCTTTTCAACAGAAGCCCCGATCATTTGCATCTTAGCATGCCACACAGGCAATTCACTCCATGCGATTGATATCCATCAATATATAACCCCTGAGCTCGTACGTCTCAGAGAAGGGCGTTAAGCAAGAGAATAAATTCTCCGCCGCCAAACAGATATATATTTAATAGAGATCAATCACACGGACTAAAATCCAATGTCAGACACACAGTCCATTTACAAGTCCGTTCTGGGTCTGAACGAAACCGGAGGCACTTTCCTCGCATATCCATCCATCTCCAAGTACGTCTGGACGATCACCAACTGTTTCCATCTTCTTGGGTGTACAACCCAATCAAGATCATCAGTAATCACCCAAACAACGTGAAGACTTCCGGTCTTCGACCACCGTCTTCATCTTCGACTTATCGTCGTATCAGTTATTCAGAATGGGATAAACCCGGTCTTTCCGAATAACTCACGTATATTTTAAATAAGTGTTACACAAACACAACATATGCCTCATTCCAATTCATCAGTCACTAACCGTAAATTAATCAAGAGAATAATTCTCCAAATATTAACCCCGAAGGCCGAAACCAACATCAGATCAATATCCAGAAAACCATTCTTCTTGGCTAACCGACAGTTAGTTTCTAAATTTCACATTCATAGGGAAAGGTTCCCATTAATTTTATCCAAGATAAATTTCTTGAATTTATTCTTTAATCTATTTTTGAATATCAATTCAAACTAGTCGGGATGAGCGAACCTTACCGAAGTAATCATTTGTTTTAATTTCCCAATCCCAACCTATTCATCCCATGAATTAAAACTGGTAATACTTTATATCTAACACCACGGTGTTATCGGTAAATTCAATTACCATTTCACGTTCAAATCTAATTAAAGATTTAACTATCGCCTGGAGTAAAACTGGTGATACTCCATTTTCGATCTTTTCAATCTAATTTAAAGATTCATTAAAACTCCACTTAGTTTTAATCTGTGACTGGGTTAAAGAATCAGTGTCATTTAAAACACGGTTCACGATAAACCCAAGATCACATTTCCATTAATTATCGGGTTAAAGAACGAGTGTTATTTAAAAACACCATTCACGATAAACCCAAGAATCAATATCAGTTCAATTCCAATTAAATATTGCTTAATTGGTACACTTCATTAAATCTAAATAAAAAGATTTAATCTTTTCTCAACTGGGTTCAAGAACAGTGTTAGTGAAGACACCATTCACGACAAACCCAAATCACATTTGATATTCAATACAAGGCTCTGAATAAAAAATATATCGGCTTATATTCAATATCAAATTCTATGACTAACAAATGTCGTATTGGAAATAACGATATAAATATATATCTTTCAAATTTCCATAACAACATCTGTATAATCACGAATTCCAACATCGAAATATTCCGAAGACAATTTCGATTCAAATCCACTCTAATGCAATCATTGGAAATTCTGGTTATTTTTAAAACCCTTTTCAAATTCAATTTATTTATTTAAAAATAAATGGAATTATAGTTCTAGTTCAAAACTAGTTCATTTCGATAAAAATCTATTTTTATCTTTTCAAATATGGAGTTTTTCATCCCAATTCTTTCTAAATCATTTCTTATGATTTTACACAAATTATTACCATTTTTAATAATTTTATCAAGGCCTGTACAGTTGATTTCCATCAATGGCCATCGAACTGCACTTACAGCGACCTTTTTCAAATTTGATTTGGACGTATCTCCAAATCCAACCGTTAGATTTCAAATTTCTAATATTCGTTAGAAAGCTCTTTTCGATACGAACCCAACGGTTCCGGTTTTAGGAGAATCCGATGGTCGGATCTCCCGTAATGTCCGTTTGAAATAAATAGTCGAAATTCACGAACTGCCGCGGCGCGTTCTATTCAGGCCATTATATTATATGTATAATATATATAATATATATATCGTCGATTTCTATTTAAAACGAATTTTATAAATAGTTTTAAATTCGTTTCAAAAGCAACTTCAACTTCCATTTCAATTCAAATCAAAATTGAATTCTCCTTTATAAATTCGTTTTAAAATTCATTTCTATTCAATTCAAATTTCAATTCAATTTGAATTCATTTCAATTTGCTTTCAATTCAATTTGAATTCATTTTATATTCAATTTATTTCGAAATCGTTTTCAATTCATTTCATTTCGAAATCGTTTTCAATTCATTTCATTTCGAAATCGTTTTCAATTCATTTCATTTCGAAATCGTTTTCAATTCAATTCATTTCGAAATCGTTTTCAATTCATTTTATTTCGAAATCGTTTTCAATTCAATTCATTTCGAAATCGTTTTCAATTCATTTTATTTCGAAATCGTTTTCAATTCATTTTATTTCAAAATCGTTTTCAATTCAATTCATTTCGAAATCGTTTTCAATTCATTTTATTTCGAAATCGTTTTCAATTCATTTTATTTCGAAATCGTTTTCAATTCAATACATTCCGAAATCGTTTTCAATTCAATTCATTTCGAAATCGTTTAAAATCGATATAAATATCGTTCACGTCAAAATGGCGTCAATCTAATCAACACGGCTTCATAAATTTCTATTTTCAAATATTCTATTTCAAATATTCTATTTCAAATATTTCTTTTTCAAAATAGTTGTTATTATCAAAATATTTCGTTCAACACATGACCAATCTCAATGGATGAGTACTGTCAACACATGAACCTTTATTTTATATTGATAAAGATGTAAATTTTATTACTAAAATATTTCGTTCAACACATGACCAATCTCAATGGATGAGTACTGTCAACACATGAACCTTTATTTTATATTGATAAAGATGTAAATTTTATTACTAAAATATTTCGTTCAACACATGACCAATCTCAATGGATGAGGACTGTCAACACATGAACCTTTATTTTATATTGATAAAGATGTAAATTTTATTACTAAAATATTTCGTTCAATACATGACTAATCTCAACGGATGAGTACAGTCAACACATGAACCTTTATGTTATAATATTCTTTATTTTCTAAATTGGAATGAGGCCCAATCAATCACCATATAATGTTAATTATGTGGATTTTCATACAACACATGTATATAATAGCAACGATAAATAATCAACCATGAACCAAAGTGCACTACACTGTATAAGCATCAAATATAGATATCTAACGCTTATAACAGCCTGTCAATCAATCGATCGACATATTTAATCAATCAGGATGAGTGAACTTCAAATTTCATCCCAACACCCGTGTGGGGTTTCAAACAATCAAACAAATATTTTATTCGTGCAGTTGGGCGATGTGTAAAATTTATCATCCCAATCAATGTCCTTCAAATAGGTGTACATAAACAAACCGTCTGGTTTGTAAATGAATATTTATTTATTCACATTCACGTTAAAAATTATATTTTTAACGATAAAACATTTTATTCCAACATATGAATTTCTATTCAGTTCATTCTTTAAATAAAATGATATTTTTATTTTTCTAACATATTTTAGAAAATTTCGGCGGCATAACGGCACGATACTAGAAACGGGACAAGGCCTAGCCTTATCCCCGGTCTAGTGAAGGCCCACGCCATTCACACATCATCAAATCAATTCATTTCACCACACAATTCAATTTCAATCAAATAATCTAACTAATTTTTGCAATCAAACAAACAAGTCCATGGTCTGTGGACGATTGTGTCGGGTGCTACTAAGCACCGTCTGCATCCTAGTATATATATATAACTAGAAAAAGAAATTGAAAGGTGAGAAATTCTCACAGATAGCTATCCAATCATCTTGACTCTTCTTTTACAGAAATCTTCGCCAATCTCGCATTTTGTTGCTTTCGTTGCCCGTATTCACTACATATGTAAAAATGGAATTTTTACTATGCTATTCAATATATAAAAATCATATTTTTACTTCGATGTCATATAGATAAAAATTCCATTTCAAAAATATAGATTTCGCCTTTATAAAAATAAAGATTTCTCCTTTTCAAAAATAAAGTTTTCGCCTTTCAAATATAAAGTTTATATTTTTTTTCCCCGAAGTAAAAATCATATTTTTACTTCACTACTCATATCAAAATATCGTCTTTTCATATTTAAAAATATCGCCTTTTCATATTTAAAAATATCGCCTTTTCAAATTTAAAAATATCGCCTTTTCAATTCCATCACTATAAAAATCACATTTTTATTCTTCTACAATATGAAAGATTATATTTTTACGTTTTCTACTTAATAAAGATTATATTTTTGATACTTTAAAAATATAAAAATCATATTTTTATATCTCCTACATAATAAAGATCGCATTTTTAATACTTTAAAAACCACTTCTTCTTTTCTTCTCCCACCAAATCATATATTTTAAAAATTGAATTTCTTTAAAAAAAAACCGTTTTGAAAATCAAATAAAATCAGTTTTGAAAATCCATTAAAATCAGTTTTTAAAATCCATTAAAATCAGTTTTTAAAATCCATTAAAAAGCAAGAAACTTAGTGTTAAAATGGAAGGGGAATCGAAGCGGGGAGGCGCTGGGGCTTCACGGCGTCAAGTAGGTGGCGCCCGCGTCCTCGATGTCGGATTTAGGGTTTCTGGCCCTCGAACGGCGAAGGGGAGCGGGGCGATGGCTCGCGATGGGGGGGGGGGGGGGGGGGGCGTCGCGCGAGGAAGACTGGGGAGGCTCTGGTGGTGGGCGCGCCACTGGGAGGCGAGGGCGGCGGCTTCTTTCCCCCCCGACGATCCTCTTTTTTTTTCTTTTTTTTTCCTCTGACGATTTGATTTTTGAAGAGGGGGGGGGCAGAGCGAATAAAAGGGGAGAAAGTTTTTTTTTTAATTTAATTATTTGTAAAAAGTGGACTTTTACATACGACCTCAAAACGAGGCCCACCGCCTGTCGCCCATAGCGTTTTACCCCCATTCCGAACACAATGAGATATGTATCGCTAGCTGATTTGATCGTTTCGATCAGTTTCCTTTAAATTTACATTTAAATCGCTATATTGAATTTTAAACGTACATTTCAAATTACCGGGGACACATACTAACTCTAAAAATTCCAGAAAAATATTTTCTAGCTTCGTATTGATGATACGGTCCTAACAAAACTAGTTTCGTCGAATTCTGAGACCGTTTGAAAAATGGCCATTTTCCAGTCGATTAAAATCAACTGAAATTAGTCAAACGCGTTTTCCTTTGCCACGCTCACATATTGATTCGAAAAATTATGAAATTTGGAATCTAGCGATAACTTGACACTGTGGATCCAACAAAACTGGTTTCGTCGAAATCCGAGGTCATTTGCAAAATTCCCATTTTTAAGGGCCTGAATTCCATAGCGACTATTCAGAATTTTCAACTGGACATATCTTTTGATTCCCGTTATGAAATTTTGATTTTTCGGATTCATTGGAAAGATATTATCAATTAGATCCTATCATTTTTGGTTTCACTAAAATCCGGATTGTTTTGCACCCGGTACATTCAATTGAAGTTTGAAATCGTATTATCGAACTACCGCGCCATTTTCAATTCTATTTATAATTATATATAATTATTATATATTCTAACGACGACGTATATAATATATACGTTCCAATGCTATTGAAAATAAATTTCTCGTCGATATTATTTAAAATAATTCATTTTAAATAATCAAAATTCGCTAAAATGGCCAAAATAAAAATTTTAAACTGGCCCAGATTTTCGGGTTGTTACAATCTCCCCCACTTTAAAACTTTTCGTCCCCGAAAAGGAACAAAGTCGAAAGTGGTTTGATTAATCAGCTCTACGTTCGATCTGGCTTCTATTCTCCAACTTTTCAGTTTTTGAGAATTTTCAAAATTTCAAAAATTTGGCTAACACCCTAAATTTTCGAAAAATTTCGCCATAACCTCCCCTACACCGGGAGCATCGGGGAATTTCAAATAGCTTCCCCGGTCCTTCAGATCTCAAAAAGAAAAAGAAAAAGCCAAGCGGCTAGCCAATAGGCTCATAAAATCATCATCACCCAAACAAAACAGTAAATTATGTAGTAAACATGTACCTATTTGTCGGGCAAACAAATTTTATTCTTCGGCTCTAGCCTCCTTGCTATGACCTGTTCAATATAAGTATATGTATATGCAAGCAAATGCGACCAATTTTCAATACAATTCAATATTTGTTTCAATTAGGCTAAATGGTTCAAAATTATCAAACAAATAAGCAAACAACACAAACATCAATCAATTAGTGAATTTAACGTTTCAAATTGATAATTTTGATATATATAAAGAAAATCATGTTTTGATGCCAAATCACAACAATGTATTCTAGCTATATTAGTTTTGGTTCTCACACCAGTCTAATGGAAATATATAGAAAATCACACCTTCGAAACTCGAACATAAATGTTGATGATGCGATCGCTATCATCAATATCATCTTCGGGCGATTAGAGTGTGATGCTATATCTATCCAATATATTAAGACTTTGAATACACGCGGATCAGACGTATACGCAAAATCTATATATACTGGATTGTCCACATCAATATAAATAAATAACCAAATACGAATAATTGATTTATATTTCAAAACAAGTTTTGTTTTCATTTTCAAAAATATACTCTTCATACTCGTTCTAGGATACTACTGATCCCATCTCTAACGAGTCATTCTAATTGGATATTACTAATCCAATATCTGATGAATTCTTTCATATGGTTCTAATGTACCTTGTCCTCTGAGCTTTGTAAACCAAAGCTCTGATACCAACTGTGAAAACCCGTAACTTCCCCGTAAAGGAAAGCGTCGGATAGTTCGAGAACAAGCCACAACAGAACACATACAGAAGAACATTTCATTGTATATTACAACAATGCACCAGAATACAAGAATATACAGAGTATAAATGAATATTACACAGAAATATCAGAGATTTAAATTACATTTAAATACATAGCAGCGGAAAATAATACAATACACAACTAGAAGTAGATATACGGATACAAAGCTTTCCAGATATCGTTCCAGCTGTAAACCAGGATCCTGTGAATATAAATCTGCAAAACCCAAAACTACTAGCTGCCCGTGTCGAAAATAAGGGCACCCAGAGTTTAGGTTAAAACAATAAACTCCAGGTCAGTCATGTGACTGGTGTGAGAACTAAAACAGTTAATCTTTATTTTTAAAGTTAGGTAAATCAAGGGACCACGCCGTATAACACGGAACGGGTTTCCTCCCAAGAATACCAGTGCATATAAGTAAACAACGCAATGCTTTTCTAAAAATGAATCTATTATAAGACCCAGGTCCCATCACACAATGCAACGCAGCCGAGGAGAGGGTTTTCCCTTATAATAGCCAAACATGCTTAGTACGTTTAAAATAAATCATTTGATACTACTATAAGTGTATAGTGTCAAAACAATTTCAATCATAAGTATCAATCATAGACGGCATGGGTACCATATATCATGTCGCCATACTAGTTCTACAATTAAAACCGCAATATGTCGTATTGGAAGCTGGGTTATCATTTATGGTATGAACCGAGGCTTAGGGCAAGATCCTCTACCGATTTGTGACTCTCTAGCCCGAGCCACAGGGTCAGAGCGCATCGACCCTTTAGATCGTCAGGGCCGGTCCACCGATGTGGATTATTATGCCTGAACACTACGTTTCCCCGCCCTTTGGGGCGTAAGCCTGGCCCGTCAGCCGACCAGAAGCATCGGCCGAAACCGATATCACGAGGCGCCTCGCTTTTCAGCAAGTAATAATAAGCAACATCCACATGAGTCAAACTCGTCAGCCAGTTCAAGCACTGACGCCACTCCTAACTAGAAAGAAACGCATGTCCTCCCTGATGTCCGTCTCCCGTTTTTGGTTCATACCGGGTGTGATACTCGCGAATCAACGTTACACAAAGCTACGCCACACAAGGCCGTGCTTTGATCATCACCACAAGGCTTTGCTTTTCAACAGAAGCCCCGATCATTTGCATCTTAGCATGCCACACAGGCAATTCACTCCATGCGATTGATATCCATCAATATATAACCCCTGAGCTCGTACGTCTCAGAGAAGGGCGTTAAGCAAGAGAATAAATTCTCCGCCGCCAAACAGATATATATTTAATAGAGATCAATCACACGGACTAAAATCCAATGTCAGACACACAGTCCATTTACAAGTCCGTTCTGGGTCTGAACGAAACCGGAGGCACTTTCCTCGCATATCCATCCATCTCCAAGTACGTCTGGACGATCACCAACTGTTTCCATCATCTTGGGTGTACAGCCCAATCAAGATCATCAGTAATCACCCAAACAACGTGAAGACTTCCGGTCTTCGACCACCGTCTTCATCTTCGACTTATCGTCGTATCAGTTATTCAGAATGGGATAAACCCGGTCTTTCCGAATAACTCACGTATATTTTAAATAAGTGTTACACAAACACAACATACGCCTCATTCCAATTCATCAGTCACTAACCGTAAATTAATCAAGAGAATAATTCTCCAAATATTAACCCCGAAGGCCGAAACCAACATCAGATCAATATCCAGAAAACCATTCTACTTGGCTAACCGACAGTTAGTTTCTAAATTTCACATTCATAGGGAAAGGTTCCCATTAATTTTATCCAAGATAAATTTCTTGAATTTATTCTTTAATCTATTTTTGAATATCAATTCAAACTAGTCGGGATGAGCGAACCTTACCGAAGTAATCATTTGTTTTAATTTCCCAATCCCAACCTATTCATCCCATGAAGTAAAACTGGTAATACTTCATATCTAACACCACGGTGTTATCGGTAAATTCAATTACCATTTCACGTTCAAATCTAATTAAAGATTTAACTATCGCCTGGAGTAAAACTGGTGATACTCCATTTTCGATCTTTTCAATCTAATTTAAAGATTCATTAAAACTCCACTTAGTTTTAATCTGTGACTGGGTTAAAGAATCAGTGTCATTTAAAACACGGTTCACGATAAACCCAAGATCACATTTCCATTAATTATCGGGTTAAAGAACGAGTGTTATTAAAAAACACCATTCACGATAAACCCAAGAATCAATATCAGTTCAATTCCAATTAAATATTGCTTAATTAGTACACTTCATTAAATCTAAATAAAAAGATTTAATCTTTTCTCAACTGGGTTCAAGAACAGTGTTAGTGAAGACACCATTCACGACAAACCCAAATCACATTTGATATTCAATACAAGGCTCTGAATAAAAAATATATCGACTTATATTCAATATCAAATTCTACGACTAACAAATGTCGTATTGGAAATAACGATATAAATATATATCTTTCAAATTTCCATAACAACATCTGTATAATCACGAATTCCAACATCGAAATATTCCGAAGACAATTTCGATTCAAATCCACTCTAATGCAATCATTGGAAATTCTGGTTATTTTTAAAACCCTTTTCAAATTCAATTTATTTATTTAAAAATAAATAGAATTATAGTTCTAGTTCAAAACTAGTTCATTTCGATAAAAATCTATTTTTATCTTTTCAAATATGGAGTTTTTCATCCCAATTCTTTCTAAATCATTTCTTATGATTTTACACAAATTATTACCATTTTTAATAATTTTATCAAGGCCTGTACAGTTGATTTCCATCAATGGCCATCGAACTGCACTTACAGCGACCTTTTTCAAATTTGATTTGGACGTATCTCCAAATCCAACCGTTAGATTTCAAATTTCTAATATTCGTTAGAAAGCTCTTTTCGATACGAACCCAACGGTTCCGGTTTTAGGAGAATCCGACGGTCGGATCTCCCGTAATGTCCGTTTGAAATAAATAGTCGAAATTCACGAACTGCCGCGGCGCGGCGCGTTCTATTCAGGCCATTATATTATATGTATAATATATATATCGTCGATTTCTATTTAAAACGAATTTTATAAATAGTTTTAAATTCGTTTCAAAAGCAACTTCAACTTCCATTTCAATTCAAATCAAAATTGAATTCTCCTTTATAAATTCGTTTTAAAATTCATTTCTATTCAATTCAAATTTCAATTCAATTTGAATTCATTTCAATTTGCTTTCAATTCAATTTGAATTCGTTTTATATTCAATTTATTTCGAAATCGTTTTCAATTCATTTCATTTCGAAATCGTTTTCAATTCATTTCATTTCGAAATCGTTTTCAATTCATTTCGTTTCGAAATCGTTTTCAATTCAATTCATTTCGAAATCGTTTTCAATTCATTTTATTTCGAAATCGTTTTCAATTCAATTCATTTCGAAATCGTTTTCAATTCATTTTATTTCGAAATCGTTTTCAATTCATTTTATTTCGAAATCGTTTTCAATTCAATTCATTTCGAAATCGTTTTCAATTCATTTTATTTCGAAATCGTTTTCAATTCATTTTATTTCGAAATCGTTTTCAATTCAATTCATTCCGAAATCGTTTTCAATTCAATTCATTTCGAAATCGTTTAAAATCGATATAAATATCGTTCACGTCAAAATGGCGTCAATCTAATCAACACGGCTTCATAAATTTCTATTTTCAAATATTCTATTTCAAATATTCTATTTCAAATATTTCTTTTTCAAAATAGTTGTTATTATCAAAATATTTTGTTCAACACATGACCAATCTCAATGGATGAGTACTGTCAACACATGAACCTTTATTTTATATTGATAAAGATGTAAATTTTATTACTAAAATATTTCGTTCAACACATGACCAATCTCAATGGATGAGTACTGTCAACACATGAACCTTTATTTTATATTGATAAAGATGTAAATTTTATTACTAAAATATTTCGTTCAACACATGACCAATCTCAATGGATGAGGACTGTCAACACATGAACCTTTATTTTATATTGATAAAGATGTAAATTTTATTACTAAAATATTTCGTTCAACACATGACTAATCTCAACGGATGAGTACAGTCAACACATGAACCTTTATGTTATAATATTCTTTATTTTCTAAATTGGAATGAGGCCCAATCAATCACCATATAATGTTAATTATGTGGATTTTCATACAACACATGTATATAATAGCAACGATAAATAATCAACCATCAACCAAAGTGCACTACACTGTATAAGCATCAAATATAGATATCTAACGTTTATAACAGCCTGTCAATCAATCGATCGACATATTTAATCAATCAGGATGAGTGAACTTCAAATTTCATCCCAACACCCGTGTGGGGTTTCAAACAATCAAACAAATATTTTATTCGTGCAGTTGGGCGATGTGTAAAATTTATCGTCCCAATCAATGTCCTTCAAATAGGTGTACATAAACAAACCGTCTGGTTTGTAAATGAATATTTATTTATTCACATTCACGTTAAAAATTATATTTTTAACGATAAAACATTTTATTCCAACATATGAATTTCTATTCAGTTCATTCTTTAAATAAAATGATATTTTTATTTTTCTAACATATTTTAGAAAATTTTGGCGGCATAACGGCCCGATACTAGAAACGGGACAAGGCCTAGCCTTATCCCCGGTCTAGTGAAGGCCCACGCCATTCACACATCATCAAATCAATTCATTTCACCACACAATTCAATTTCAATCAAATAATCTAACTAATTTTTGCAATCAAACAAACAAGTCCATGGTCTGTGGACGATTGTGTCGGGTGCTACTAAGCACCGTCTGCATCCTAGTATATATATATAACTAGAAAAAGAAATTGAAAGGTGAGAAATTCTCACAGATAGCTATCCAATCATCTTGACTCTTCTTTTACAGAAATCTTCGCCAATCTTGCCTTTTGTTGCTTGTTGCCCGTATTCACTACATATGTAAAAATGGAATTTTTACTATGCTATTCAATATATAAAAATCATATTTTTACTTCGATGTCATATAGATAAAAATTCCATTTCAAAAATATAGATTTCGCCTTTATAAAAATAAAGATTTCTCCTTTTCAAAAATAAAGTTTTTGCCTTTCAAATATAAAGTTTATATTTTTTTTCCCCGAAGTAAAAATCATATTTTTACTTCACTACTCATATCAAAATATCGTCTTTTCATATTTAAAAATATCGCCTTTTCATATTTAAAAATATCGCCTTTTCAAATTTAAAAATATCGCCTTTTCAATTCCATCACTATAAAAAATCACATTTTTATTCTTCTACAATATGAAAGATTATATTTTTACGTTTTCTACTTAATAAAGATTATATTTTTGATACTTTAAAAATATAAAAATCATATTTTTATATCTCCTACATAATAAAGATCGCATTTTTAATACTTTAAAAACCACTTCTTCTTTTCTTCTCCCACCAAATCATATATTTTAAAAATTGAATTTCTTAAAAAAAAAACCGTTTTGAAAATCAAATAAAATCAGTTTTGAAAATCCATTAAAATCAGTTTTTAAAATCCATTAAAATCAGTTTTTAAAATCCATTAAAATCAGTTTTTAAAATCCATTAAAAAGCAAGAAACTTAGTGTTAAAATGGAAGGGGAATCGAAGCGGGGAGGCGCTGGGGCTTCACGGCGTCAAGTAGGTGGCGCCCGCGTCCTCGATGTCGGATTTAGGGTTTCTGGCCCTCGAACGGCGAAGGGGAGCGGGGCGATGGCTCGCGATGGGGGGGGGGGGCGTCGCGCGAGGAAGACTGGGGAGGCTCTGGTGGTGGGCGCGCCACTGGGAGGCGAGGGCGGCGGCTTCTTTCCCCCCCGACGATCCTCTTTTTTTTTCTTTTTTCTTTTTTTTTTCTTTTTTTTTTCCTCTGACGATTTGATTTTTGAAGAGGGGGGGGGGGGGGGCAGAGCGAATAAAAGGGGAGAAAGGTTTTTTTTTTTAATTTAATTATTTAATTATTTGTAAAAAGTGGACTTTTACATACGACCTCAAAACGAGGCCCACCGCCTGTCGCCCATAGCGTTTTACCCCCATTTCGAACACAATGAGATATGTATCGCTAGCTGATTTGATCGTTTCGATCAGTTTCCTTCAAAATTTACATTTAAATCGCTATATTGAATTTTAAACGTACATTTCAAATTACCGGGGACACATACTAACTCTAAAAATTCCAGAAAAATATTTTCTAGCTTCGTATTGATGATACGGTCCTAACAAAACTAGTTTCGTCGAATTCTGAGACCGTTTGAAAAATGGCCATTTTCCAGTCGATTAAAATCAACTGAAATTGGTCAAACGCGTTTTCCTTTGCCACGCTCACATATTGATTCGAAAAATTATGAAATTTGGAATCTAGCAATAACTTGACACTGCGGATCCAACAAAACTGGTTTCGTCGAAATCCGAGGTCATTTGCAAAATTCCCATTTTTAAGGGCCTGAATTCCATAGCGACTATTCAGAATTTTCAACTGGACATATCTTTTGATTCCCGTTATGAAATTTTGATTTTTCGGATTCATTGGAAAGATATTATCAATTAGATCCTATCATTTTTGGTTTCACTGAAATCCGGATTGTTTTGCACCCGGTACATTCAATTGAAGTTTGAAATCGTATTATCGAACTACCGCGCCATTTTCAATTCTATTTATAATTATATATAATTATTATATATTCTAACGACGACGTATATAACATATACGTTCCAATGCTATTGATAATAAATTTCTCGTCGATATTATTTAAATTAATTCATTTTAAATAATCAAAATTCGCTAAAATGGCCAAAATAAAAATTTTAAACTGGCCCAGATTTTCGGGTTGTTACATTACGGGCACCAAAGTGCCGCCAATTGTCTTCAAATTCTGACACGGTGGAGCCACCGAGTCGCAAGGGGTTGGGGGGGCAGAGACCTGGTGTGGCGGCGCTTTGAAGGGGAGGGTTAGATCTTGGCCAGGGCGATCGTGGCGGCGGTGAATCCTAACCCTAGGATGGAACGATGGTGCGGCTTGAAGCCTGAAGCGTGTAAACAAGCCCAACGAAGAAGACACAGTAAACAAAGGGATTAAAGATGAATTAATGTGAGTTTTTTATTCTGTGGACTAAGTTCAATAATTTAGTAAGTAAATTTTAAAATGAAATTTGCATTGTGAAAAAAGAAGAAAAATATATAGGATTGTTCTTATATAATTTATATAATATTGTTTTAAAAATATAATTTTATCATATAGAAAGCAAATATAAAACTGGTATTGTTTTCAACATAAAACTTGTATTGGTTACAAAAATAAAATTACCTTTGTTTTGAAAATAAAATTATCTTTGTTTTGAAAATATAAAATAAAATTGATTTAAAAATATATAGAACAGTTAAAAATGTGATTTTTATTTATGTCTGAACAGTATAAAAATGTGATATTTATCCGTTTAGCGTTGAAATAAAAATGTGATGTTTAATACAAAAATCGTTTGAAACAGACTGCGCTGGAATCGACTGGAAACAAATACAAATACAAATTCAAACCGTTCAGAAAGAAAGACTAACGGAGTGGAACCCCAAGGTGAGAATTTCTCACTTTAAATTTTATTTCCTAGTTAGAAATATATACTAGGATGCAGACGGTGTTTAGTAGCACCCGACACCCGTCGTCCACAGACCATGGACGGCTTGTATGCTTGTTTGTTTGATTTTGATGTGTAGTTGATTGTGTGATGTGATGTGAAATGAAATAAAATATTTATATAGTTGAAAATATTTTATAGTTAAAAATAGAATTTTTAACGTGTATGTAAACTGAAATAAAAATAAACAAATCGGACGATTTGTTTATATACACATATTTGACTGATATTGATTGGGACGATAAATTTTACACATCGCCCAACTGCACAAATAAAATCTGTGTTTGATTGTTTGAAACCCCACACGGGTATTGGGACGATATATGACGTACACTAGTCCCAATAATTAGCTGAATGTCGATCGATTGATTGACAGACTGTTATAAGCGTTGAATATTTATATTTGATGCTTATACAGCATAGAATGCACTTTGGATGATGATTGATTATTCATCGTTGTTATTGTATACATGTGTTGTAGAAAATCCATATAATTAACATTATATGGTAATTGATTGGGCCTCATTCCAGTTTTGAAATAGAAATATTTGAAATAGAATATTTGAAAATATAAACATATGAAGCCGTGTTGATTAGATTGACGCCAATTTGACGTGAACGATATTTATATCGATTATATTCGTTTTTATAATGAATATTGAAAAGTGCTTTCAAAATCGAATATATAGAAATGAATTCGAATTGAAATTAAATAGAAATGAAATTCGAATTAAAATTGAATAGAAATGAATTCGAATTAAAATTGAATAGAAATGAATTCGAATTGAAATTGAATATAAATGAATTCGAATTGAAATTGAATATAAATGAATTCGAATTGAAATTGAATTGAAAACGAACTGAAATTGAATTAGAAATCAATTTGAATTGAAATCAATTTGAAGTGAATTTAAAACGAATTTATAAGGAAAAATTCAATTTTGATTTGAATTAGAAATGAAGTTGAAATCGCTTTGAAAACGAATTTAAAACGATTTGTATAATACGTTTTAAAAGGAAATCAACGAAGTATATATTATATATATTATATATATAATATAATGGCCTGAATAGAACGCGCCGCGCCGCGGCAGTTCGCAAATTGCGACTATTGACTTCGAACGGATATTGCGGGAGATCCGACCGTCGGATTCTCCTAAAACCGGAACCGTTGGGTTCGTATCGAAAAGATATTTCTAACGTATATTAGAAATTAGAAATCTAAGGGTTGGATTTGGAATTATGTCCAAATCAAATTTGGAAAAGGTCGCCGTAAGTGCAATTCGATGGCCGTAGATGGAAATCGACTGTACGGGCCTTGATAAAATTATTAAAAATATCAATAATTTGTGTAAAATCAAAAGAAATGATTTGTGAAGAATTGGGATGAAAAACTCCATATTTGAAAAGATAAAAATAGATTTTTATCGAAATGAACTAGTTTTGAACTAGAATAGTAATTTATTTATTTTTAAAATAAATAAATTGGGTTTGAAATAGTTTTGAAAATAACCAGAATTTCCAATGATTGCATTGGAATGGATTTGAATCAAAATTGTCTTCGGAATATTTCGATGTTGGATTTCGTGATAATACAGATATTGTTATGGAAATTTGAAAGATATTTATATCGTTATTTCCAATACGACATTTGTTGGTCGTAGAATTTGATATTGAATATAAGCCGATATATTTTCTATTCAGAGCCTTGTATTTGATATCAAATGTGATTTGGGTTTGTCGTGAATGGTGTCTTCATTAACACTGTTCTTAAACCCAGTTGAGAAAAAGATTAAATCTTTTTATTTAGATTTAATGAAGTGTACCAATTAAGTAATATTTAATTGGAATTGAATTGGTATTGATTTTTGGGTTTATCGTGAACAGTGTTTTAAATAACACATGTTCTTTAACCCAATAATTAATGGAATGTGATTTTGGGTTGTCGTGAACGGTATCTTCAATAATACTGTTCTTAGACCCAAAGGAGTTAAGAAAATCAGAAACTAACTGGAGATTAGTTAAGTTGAATGGTTTCTAGGGTATTGATTTGATGTTGGTTTCGGCCTTCGGGGTTAATACTTAGGGAATTGCTCACTTGCTAATTTACAGTTAGGGACTGATTGAAATGTGATGTGATTTTGGGGTTTATCATGAACTGTGTTTTAAATGACACTGATTCTTTAACCCAGTCACAGATTAAAACTAAGTGGAGTTTTAATGAATCTTTAATTAGATTGAAAGGATCGAGAATGGAGTATCACCAGTTTTGCTCCAGGCGATACTTAAATCTTTAATTAGATTTAAACGTGAAATGGTAATTAAATTTACCGATAACACCGTGGTGTTAGATATGAAGTAAGACCCGTTTTACTTCATGGGATGAATAGGTTGGGATTGGGAAATTAAAACCAATGATTACTTCGGTAAGTTCGCTAATCCCGACTAGTTTGAATTGATATTCAAAAGCAGATTAAAGAATAAATTTAAAAGAATTTATCTTTGATAAAATTAATGGGAACCTTTCCTTATGAATGTGAAATTTAGAAACTAACTGTCGGTTAGCTAAGCAGAATGGTTTTCTGGATATTGATCTGATGTTGGTTTCGACCTTCGGGGTTAATATTTGAGGAATACTCTCTTGTTAATTTATGGTTAGTGACTGATGAATTGGAATGAGGCATATGTTGTGTTTGTGTAACACTTGTTTATAATATACGCGAGTTATTCGGAAAGACCGGGTTTATCCCATTCTGAATAACTGATACGACGATAAGTCGAAGATGAAGACGGTGGTCGAAGACCGGAGGTCTTCACGTCGTTTGGGTGATTACTGATGATCTTGATTGGGATGTACACCCAAGAAGATGGAAACAGTTGGTGATCGTCCAGACGTATTTGGAGATCGATGGATATGCGGGGTACTAGGTGCCTCCGGTTTCGTTCAGACCCAGAACGGACTTGTAAATGGACTGTGTGTCTGACATTGGATTTTATTCTGTGTGATTGATTTCTATTAAATATATATCTGTTTCGCGGCGGAGAATTTATTCTCTTGCTTAACGCCCTTCTCTGAGACGTACGAGCTCAGGGGTTATATACTGATGGATATCAAACGCATAGAGTGAATTGCCTGTGTGGCATGCCTAAGTGGCAAATGATCGAGGCTTCTGTTGAAAAGCAGAGTCTTGTGGTTGATGATCAAAGCACGGCCTTTGTGGCGTAGCTTTGTGTAATGTTTACTTCGCAAATTTCACACCCGGTATGAACCAAAAACGGGAGACGGACCTCAGGGAGGACATGCGTTTCTTTCTAGTTAGAAGTGGCGTCAGTGGTTTTACACGCCCTGACGAGTTTGACTTATGTGGTTGTTGCTGTTGCGAGGCGCCTCGGTTTGATCGGACGATCCAGGTCCGATGGAGTCATTTGTTGGCTCATTTACACTCCATAGGGTGGAGAAACGTATTGTTCAGGCATTATAATCCACATCGGTGGACCGGCCCTGAGTCCAAGGGACGATGCGTTCTGTTCCTGAGACTCAGACTAGACAGTCTCGAATCGGTAGAGGACTATCTTTTGTCTCGGTTCATACCATAAATGATAACCCAACTTCCAAATACGTGACATTTGCGGTTTTATTTGTAGAGCCTAGTATGGCGACATAGTGTGATGGGGCGCTTATGCCGTCTATGATTGATACTTATGATTTGAAGTTGTTTTATACACTATGCACTTATAATAGTATCAAATGATTTGTTTTAAACGTATCAAGCATTCTTGGCTATTATAAGGTAAAAACCCTATCCTCCGACTTGCGTTGCATTGTGTGATGGGAACTGGGTCTTATAATAGCTTCATTTTTCTTTATTTAGCATTGCGCTGCTTGTTTTATGCACTGGTATTCTTGGGAGGAAACCCGTTCCGCGTTAGCGGCGTGGTCCCTTGATATATCTGATTTAAAGTAAAGTTTTAAATAACTGTTTTAGTTCTCACACCAGTCCCATGACTGACCTGGAGTTTATTGTTTTAACCTAAACTCTGGGTGCCCTTATTTGGACACGGGCAGCTAGTAGTTTTGGTTTTGCAGATTTATATTCACAGGATCCTGGTTTACAGCTGGAATGATATCCGGAAAGCTTTGTATCCGTATATCTCTTCTAGTTGTGTATTGTATTATTTTCCGTTGTGATGTATTTAAATGTAATTTAAATCTCTGATATTTCTGTGTAATATTTATTCATACTCTGTATATTCTTGTATTATGATGAATTGTTGTAATATACAATGAAATGTTCTTCCGTCTGCGTTCTGTTGTGGCTTGTTCTCAAACTATCCGCACTTCCCTTCACGAGGAAGTTACGGGTTTTTACATTTGGTATCAGAGCTTTGGTTTACAAAGCTCAGAGAACAAGACATATTAGAACCGTACGAAAGAATTCATCAGATATTGGATTAGTAATATCCAATGGGAATGACTCGTTAGAGATGAGATCAGTAGTATCCTAGAACGAGTGTGGAGAGTATATTTTTAAAAATGAAAACAAGAATTGTTTTGAAAATTTAAATTCAATAATTCGTATTTGAATATTTATTTATATTGAATTTGGACAATCCAAAATATAAAGATTTTGCATATGCGCCTTGCATACGTATATTCGAAGTTTTAATATACTGGATAGATATAGAATCACACTCTAGTCACCCGCGGATAATCCTGATGATGGTGCATCATCATCAGCATTTATATTTGAGGGTCGAAGGTGTGATATCTATATATTTCCATTAGACTGGTGTGAGAACCAGAATTAGATAGGGCCTATTGTTGTGATTTGGCATCAAAAATTTGATTTTTGACTAGGTATCAAAGTTATGAATTTCAAATGATAATCAACTAATTGATTGATGGTTGTGTTGTTGATTATTGGTTGATTTATGAAAATTTTACCCTATAACCAAATTTAATCAAATATTGAATTGTATTGAAATTTGGTCGCATTTGCTTGCATATACATGTACTTACATTGAACAGGTCATAGCAAAGAGGCTAGAGCAGAAGAATAAAATTGTTTGCCCGACAAATAGGTACATGTTTACCATAATTTACTGTTTTGTTTGGGTGATGATGATTTTATGAGCTGATTGGCTAGCCGCTTGGCTTTTTCTTTTTCTTTTTGAGATCAGAGGGCCTGTATGGCAATTTCGGGATTTTCCCGTGCTCCCAGTGCAGGGGAGGTTATGGCGAAATTTTTCGGAAATTTAGGATGTTAGCCAAATTTTTGAAATTTTTGAAAAGTTCTTAGAAACTGAAAAGTTGAAGAACTTAATCCATAATAAAAATAATGAAAGTTGAGTTGGTATTTAAAACAACTTTCGGCTTTGTTCCTTTTCGGGGACGAAAAGTTTTAAGTGGGGGAGATTGTAATAACCTGGAAATCTGGGCCAATTTAATTTTTTTTTATTTTGGCAATTTTAGTGAATTTTGTTTATTTAAAATGAATTATTTTAAATAATAGCGACGAGAAATTTATTTTGAATATAATTCGAACGTATATATTCGTTTGAATCGACGATAGAATATAAATATTTATTTATATTTATAAAAGGAATTGAAAATGGCGCGGTAGTTCGATAATTCGATTTCAAACTTCAAATGGATGTATAGGATTCAAAATAAACCGGATTTTAGTGAAACCAAAAATAATAGAATCAAATTGATAATATCTTTCTAGCGAATCCGAAAAATCAAAATTTCATAGCGGGGATAAAAAGTTATGCCCAGTTGAAAATTCAGAATAGTCGCTAGGCAATTTCGGCCGTTAAAAATAGCCATTTTGCAAACGACCTCGGATTTCGACGAAACCACTTTTGTTGGATCCACGATGTCAAATTATTGCTAGGTTTCAAATTTCATAATTTTTTGAATCAATATGTGAGTGTGGCAAAGGAAAACGCGTTTGACCAGTTTCAATTGATTTTAATCGACTGGAAAATGGCCATTTTTCAAACTGTCTTAGAATTCGATGAAAATAGTTTTGTTAGGACCGTATCATCGATACGAAGCTAGAAATAATTTTTCTGGAATTTTTCGAGTTAATATATAGCCCCGGTAAATTGAAATGTTCATTTAAAATTCAATATAATGATTTATATTTTAATTTCAATGAAAACTAATCGTAACGGTCAAATTGGCCAACGAAACATATCCCATTCCTTTCGTAATGGGGGTAACTAGCTAGGGGCGACAGTCGCTGGGTTGGATTTGGTGTTAGTATTAACAAACTAGTATTTTTGAAAATAAAGGAAATTAAAATAATAAAAATATAATTTTTTTTATAAAACCCTTCTCTAACCCCAAAAATCGTTCAGCTGCCGTTCATTCTTTTGATGGCCCAAATTGCTCCAAAATAAATCTCAACCGATCTCCCAACTCGTTCAACGTTTTTGAAAAATACAAAACGAAAATGGTAGAGGATTTAAAGGGCTTTGAATCTGTACTCGTTTGATCACCTCTAGTGGCGTATTGGGCTCGATTACGGGCACCAAAGTGCCGCCGATTGTCTTCAAATTCTGACACGGTGGAGCCACCGAGTCGCAAGGGGTTGGGGGCACAGAGACCTGGTGTGGCGGCGCTTCGAGGGGGAGGGTCAGATCTTGGCCAGGGCGATCGTGGCGGCGGTGAATCCTAACCCTAGGATGGAATGATGGTGCGGCTCGAAGCCTGAAGCGTGTAAACAAGCCCAACGAAGAAGACACAGTAAACAAAGGGATTAAAGATGAATTAATGTGAGTTTTTTTTTTCTGTGGACTTACTTCAATAATTTAGTAAGTAAATTTTAAAATGAAATTTGCATTGTGAAAAAAGAAGAAAAATATATAGGATTGTTCTTATATAATTTATATAATATTGTTTTAAAAATATAATTTTATCATATAGAAAGCAAATATAAAACTGGTATTGTTTTCAACATAAAACTTGTATTGGTTAAAAAAAAAATTACCTTTGTTTTGAAAATAAAATTATCTTTTTTTTGAAAATATAAAATAAAATTGATTTTAAAATATATAGACAGTTAAAAATGTGATTTTTATTTATGTCTGAACAGTATAAAAATGTGATATTTATCTGCTTAGCGTTGAAATAAAAATGTGATGTTTAATACAAAAATTGTTTGAAACAGACTGCGCTGGAATCGATTGGAAACAAATACAAATACAAATTCAAACCTTTCAGAAAGAAAGAATAACGGAGTGGAACCCCAAGGTGAGAATTTCTCACTTTAAATTTTATTTCCTAGTTAGAAATATATACTAGGATGTAGACGGTGTTTAGTAGCACCCGACACCCGTCGTCCACAGACCATGGACGACTTGTATGCTTGTTTGTTTGATTTTGATGTGTAGTTGATTGTGGGATGTGATGTGAAATGAAATGAAATATTTATATAGTTGAAAATATTTTATAGTTAAAAATAGAATTTTTAACGTGTATGTAAAATGAAATAAAAATAAACAAATCGGACGATTTGTTTATATACACATATTTGACTGATATTGATTGGGACGATAAATTTTACACATCGCCCAACTGCACAAATAAAATCTGTGTTTGATTGTTTGAAACCCCACACGGGTATTGGGACGATATATGACGTACATTAGTCCCAATAATTAGCTGAATGTCGATCGATTGATTGACAGACTGTTATAAGCGTTGAATATTTATATTTTATGCTTATACAGCATAGAATGCACTTTGGATGATGGTTGATTATTCATCGTTGTTATTGTATACATGTGTTGTAGAAAATCCATATAATTAACATTATATGGTAATTGATTGGGCCTTATTCCAGTTTTGAAATAGAAATATTTGAAATAGAAATATTTGAAATAGAATATTTGAAAATAGAAACATATGAAGCCGTGTTGATTAGATTGACGCTATTTTGACGTGAACGATATTTATATCGATTATATTCGTTTTTATAATGAATATTGAAAAGTGCTTTCAAAATCGAATATATAGAAATGAATTCGAATTGAAATTAAATAGAAATGAAATTCGAATTAAAATTGAATAGAAATGAATTCGAATTGAAATTGAATAGAAATGAATTCGAATTGAAATTGAATATAAATGAATTCGAATTGAAATTGAATATAAATGAATTCGAATTGTAATTGAATTGAAAACGAACTGAAACTGAATTAGAAATCAATTTGAATTGAAATCAATTTGAAGTGAATTTAAAACGAATTTATAAGGAAAAATTCAATTTTGATTTGAATTAGAAATGAAGTTGAAATCGCTTTGAAAACGAATTTAAAACGATTTATATAATACGTTTTAAAAGGAAATCGACGAAGTATATATTATATATATAATATAATGGCCTGAATAGAACGCATCGCGCCGCGGCAATTCGTGAATTCCGACCATTGACTTCGAACGGATATTGCGGGAAATCCGACCGTCGGATTCTCCTAAAACCGGAACCGTTGGGTTCGTATCGAAAAGAGCTTTCTAACGAATATTAGAAATTAGAAATCTAATGGATGGATTTGGAATTATGTCCAAATCAAATTTGGAAAAGGTCGCTGTAAGTGCAGTTCGATGGCCGTTGATGGAAATCGACTGTACGGGCCTTGATAAAATTATTAAAAATATCAATAATTTATGTAGAATCATAAGAAATGATTTGTGAAGAATTGGGATGAAAAACTCCATATTTGAAAAGATAAAAATAGATTTTTATCGAAATGAACTAGTTTTGAACTAGAATAGTAATTTATTTATTTTTAAAATAAATAAATTGGATTTGAAATAGTTTTGAAAATAACCTGAATTTCCAATGATTGCATTGGAATGGATTTGAATCGAAATTGTCTTCGGAATATTTCGATGTTGGATTTCGTGATTATACAGATATTGTTATGGAAATTTGAAAGATATTTATATCGTTATTTCCAATACGACATTTGTTGGTCGTAGAATTTGATATTGAATATAAGCTGATATATTTTCTATTCAGAGCCTTGTATTTAATAACAAATGTGATTTGGGTTTGTCATGAATGGTGTCTTCATTAACACTGTTCTTAAACCCAGTTGAGAAAAAGATTAAATCTTTTTATTTAGATTTAATGAAGTGTACCAATTAAGTAATATTTAATTGGAATTGAATTGGTATTGATCTTTGGGTTTATCGTGAACAGTGTTTTAAATAACACTTGTTCTTTAACCCGATAATTAATGGAATGTGATTTTGGGTTGTCGTGAATGACATCTTCAATAATACTGTTCTTAGACCCAAAGGAGTTAAGAAAATCAGAAACTAACTGGAGATTAGTTAAGTTGAATGGTTTCTAGGGTATTAATCTGATGTTGGTTTCGGCCTTCGGGGTTAATACTTAGGGAATTGCTCACTTGCTAATTTACGGTTAGGGACTGATTGAAATGCAATGTGATTTTGGGGTTTATCATGAACCGTGTTTTAAATGACACTGATTCTTTAACCCAGTCACAGATTAAAACTAAGTGGAGTTTTAATGAATCTTTAATTAGATTGAAAGGATCGAGAATGGAGTATCACCAGTTTTGCTCCAGGCGATAGTTAAATCTTTAATTAGATTTAAACGTGAAATGGTAATTAAATTTACCGATAACACTGTGGTGTTAAATATGAAGTAAGACCCGTTTTACTTCATGGGATGAATAGGTTGGGATTGGGAAATTAAAACCAATGATTACTTCGGTAAGGTTCGCTAATCCCGACTAGTTTGAATTAATATTCAAAAGCAGATTAAAGAATAAATTTAAAAGAATTTATCTTTGATAAAATTAATGGGAACCTTTCCTTATGAATGTGAAATTTAGAAACTAACTATCGGTTAGCTAAGCAGAATGGTTTTCTGGATATTGATCTGATGTTGGTTTCGGCCTTCGGGGTTAATATTTGGGGAATTTCTCTCTTGTTAATTTATGGTTAGTGACTGATGAATTGGAATGAGGCGTATGTTGTGTTTGTGTAACACTTGTTTATAATATACGCGAATTATTCGGAAAGACCGGGTTTATCCCATTCTGAATAACTAATACGACGATAAGTTGAAGATGAAGACGGTGGTCGAAGACCGGAGGTCTTCACGTCGTTTGGATGATTACTGATGATCTTGATTGGGATGTACACCCAAGAAGATGGAAACAGTTGGTGATCGTCCAGACATATTTGGAGATCGATGGATATGCGGGGTACTAGGTGCCTCCGGTTTCGTTCCGACCTAGAACGGACTTGTAAATGGACTGTGTGTCTGATATTGGATTTTAGTCTGTGTGATTGATTTCTATTAAATATATATCTGTTTGGCGGCGGAGAATTTATTCTCTTGCTTAACGCCCTTCTCTGAGACGTACGAGCTCAGGGGTTATATACTGATGGATATCAAACACATAGAGTGAATTGCCTATGTGGCATGCCTAAGCGGCAAATGATCAAGGCTTCTGTTGAAAAGCAAAGTCTTGTAGTTGATGATCAAAGCACGGCCTTTGTGGCGTAGCTTTGTGTAACGTTTACTTCGCGAATTTCACACCCGGTATGAACCAAAAACGGGAGACGGACCTCAGGGAGGACATGCGTTTCTTTCTAGTTAGAAGTGGAGTCAGTGGTTTTACACGCCCTGACGAGTTTGACTTATGTGGTTGTTGCTGTTGCGAGGCGCCTCGGTTTGATCGGACAATCCGGGTCCGATGGAATCATTTGTTGGCTCATTTACACCCCATAGGATGGAGAAACGTATTGGTCAGGCATTATAATCCAAATCGGTGGACCGGCCCTGAGTCCAAGGGACGATGCGTTCTGTTCCTGAGACTCGGACTAGACAGTCTCGAATTGGTAGAGAACTATCTTTTGCCTCGGTTCATACCATAAATGATAACCCAACTTCCAAATACGTGATATTTGATGTTTTATTTGTAGAGCCTAGTATGGCGACATAGTGGGATGGGGCGCTTATGCCGTCTATGATTGATACTTATGATTTGAAGTTGTTTTATACACTATGCACTTATAATAGTATCAAATGATTTGTTTTAAACGTATCAAGCATTCTTGGCTATTATAAGGTAAAAACCCTATCCTCTGGCTTGCGTTGCATTGTGTGATGGGAACTGGGTCTTATAATAGCTTCATTTTTCTTTATTTAGCATTGCGCTGTTTGTTTTATGCACTGGTATTCTTGGGAGGAAACCCGTTCCACGTTAGCGGCGGGGTCCCTTGATATATTTGATTTAAAGTAAAGTTTTAAATAACTGTTTTAGTTCTCACACCAGTCCCATGACTGACCTGGAGTTTATTGTTTTAACCTAAACTCTGGGTGCCCTTATTTGGACACGGGCAGCTTGTAATGACCCGAAAATCCGGTCCAATTTGAGCTGACCAAATAACACAAGTCCAACCCCAAATTGCACTGGAAATTCAAGAAATTAATAGGAAGAAGAAAAAGGGTGAGGATAGATAAGATAAAACTATTAGAATAGAAGAAGAAGAAGAACATCATCATCAGAGTAACCACGAATCTCACAGCGGAACGAATAAAATATAACATAACTTTGGAAATACAAACAGTATATGTATACAATAACATTTCAGAGTACAACACTTACAACAACGGCAGAAATAATAATAGCTATAGAATCTTGAAGCCTCCTGCTCCAAGCTCTCCAAGTGTATCTGTAAAATCCTGAACTACTTGACTGCCCGTACAAATTTAGGCACCCAAGAGTTTAGGTAGAACAAAATAAAGTAAACTCCGGGTCAGTCATGGGACTGGTATGAGTAAAACAGTTTAAAACAGTTTGACAAACAAACGATATCTCATAAGACCACGCCGTATAACGGAACGGGTTTTTCCCTTATGAGAATCCAAAATATCTTTATATCAAAACCTTTTGATATTATAATAATGTCTATCAACCACAATATAATAATCATCTAGCAGAAACGCTTTCATCTAACGTTCTACATATATAGTATACAATCAAAACCGCAAGCACGTATTGGGTAATGGATTTCCAATTATGACAAGGTATGGAACCACCTTTCGATCAGTGTACTCTAGGAACGATACACTGGAGTTCAACAAGAACATCTTGCAACTCAGCCACACATGACCGACCACTCATTTCGCTTGAGTGTATCGAATGTACATCACCAACGGTTGGGATCAGCAACCGTTTCCCGTATATATATGGGACAGCATTGATAGATTTAAGAAGCAAATGAATATTCTCTAGATAGGTGATTATACACCCTACTTCGGTGCGACCGACTTAGCCATGCTGCCTGCCCGATTTTTGTCATTTCCTAGTTGTTGAGGCCAGAGGTTACATTACTTTCCATTCATTGATAACACGATCACTTTGAATGCCACATTATCAAATCCGTTAATCACTAATTGATTTGCACAAATATTCTGGATGTTATGCTAAGGGAATAAATCTGTTGCAACCATATATATTTGTACAGTCCAATCATATTCGATCATTGGAAATATTTTGTCAGACATTCGTCCATTTACGTTCGTTCTGGGACTGAACGAAACCGAAGGCACTATTCAGTATATCCATCCTAGGCAATCTCTACCTAGGACTTATACAACAGCCCTTGCACTTTACTCCGTCTTCAATTTTCTTCGACATATTCGCAATGCTTATGCCAATACAGAGTGGTTCTTTGGATAAGAATCCAACCGATCTCTCCATATTAACAACGTAATATGGTCAAAACTTGATAGTCTATGATTTAACTATCAAATGAAAACATGTCGATGTACAAACAACGATCTAAATTCCAAATGGAATTATCGATCCAATCATCAAAACATATATACATATATATATATATCCACATTCCTTATTTTCTATGATTTAGAAAGTATACGTTATTAACATAGGAAAACATTTCCAATCCTCATTCACGCATCACTATCATTCCACAACTATTAGTCCCTAACTGTAAACTAGTAAGAGAACAATTCTCTAAGTATAAACCCCGAAGGCCGAAACCAACATTAGATCAACACTCAGAAAACCATTCGACTTAACTAATCTCTAGTCAGTTTCTAATCTTGTTTTAACTCTATTTGATTATCCCTTTTTATAACGTTTATCCATTTAAAAAGATTTCCTTTTAACAGCGTTTATTCATTTATAAAGATTTACTTTTAGTAACGGTTCTTCACTTTATAAATGTTCTTTTAATAGCATTTCTCTACTTATAAGGATTTCCTTTTAACAGCGTTTATCTTTTTATAACATCCTATTCCGTTATAAATAATTCCCTTTTCAAACTCTATTTATTTCTCAAATAAATATTCTATTTTAATTTTATTTATTTAACAAATAATTAATTCTCTTATCTTTTCTATTTATTCTATTTGCAAATGGTTTGCAAATATTCCCTTTCGAATTTTATTTCTAAGTATTTCCTATTTATAAATAATCCATTTATAAATAAATTTCTATTTATAAATATTCCATTTTCAATATTTATTTTGAAAATTCCCTTTTTAACACTCCGGTATTCCTTATGGTATCTAACGTACCATATAACAACGATCGATATTATTCAAAGATATAAAATCATCAACAGATTTCATATCACATCATATAACACAATATATGGAAACGAAACAGTATTTATATATTGAGGAACCCAGTTGGGTCCCTCCAACCTGTTCCCCTACATCACAGATGTTAAACCATATAATTTATCATCAACTTCGTTTCAGTATGAATTGTTCTGATAAACAACATCAATATTTAATGGTATATATATATTTATATGTATATATATATAATTTCAACTAACTGTCTAGCAGTTCAATCAACCAATCTACACACAACAGTCAATCAATGTCTAACAGTTTTAAAAGTACGTTATAAAAATATAACTGTTCAGAGCTGGTGAGTTTTACTCACATTTGTCCGAAATCGTTAACTAACGATAACGGTCGCTTTGTTCGTTCAGGCGTTTTATGTTGTCGTAAATTGGGATGAACTCCAAATCGTTTCCAACCAGATCCAGCCTGTAGTGTCCGTCCAAAATGTAACGCTCGTCAGTACGGTCCCAACACCCATCGTTTCATCCGATTTCAAAAGCTTAACTTTGCACTATTTCCTTTCAACACAGACTCAACCCACCAGACCTGATGCAAACCAAACTGCTCCTCCTACTTTGTTGGTCAAAATCTGAACACAGCTTCTTCTTTACTCCTCATTCCTACTGTACCACTTCGTTATATACATTGTCCGGAATCCCACAACATACATATACATACTCCTCGGTTCTCACCGTATATGTGTTATACACTCTCCAGACTCTAACTGCCAGTATACTTCTCAAAGCCTCACCTAGAACATCTGTACACCGTACATCACGCTACAGCAGTAATCTTACTTCCTTACAATACTTTTCTGAAAGTCCAACAGTCTTCATAAAAATGCATCTCTACTCAACACTACCACTTACGGTTCCTCTTCATATCAAACTCACTCCACATTTGCTAACTCCCTGCGCTCCCATTTGTCCTTTTCTATTTTCCCATTTATATTAACATTAAAGTATACGTGTGCCCAACATTACTTCCCTCACCAACACTCACACTACACGTATGGTTTGCACCAAACCAGAAAAAGAAACCCACGTAACCCCTTTTATAAACAACAGTACCAGTACAAACTTTACTACCTTAAGCCTCCTCATAGCCGTGGACTTCCAGCTCCTGCTATCCCATCTCTTCTGACAAAAGCTTCAAGCACAAACCGACCATACTGATAAACTCCCTCAACCAAATCCTACCCAAACGTCCTCCTATATCCCATCTCGATACCACCAAGGTCCTAGCGAACTGCAGCTAAGGGAGGGTGCTTCCATGAAGTCGCAGATGGCCAGAGACCACCAGAGCGCCCCTACAAATGTTGATCTACTTCCCTCGTCACACGAGACCCAAATCAACTTCACAAAGGCCTCGCGTTTCCATCTTCTACTGACGCTAACATGGTCGCGTTCATCAACTCGCTCTTCTTGCTTCTTGCAACTCACGTCCCCTCCTAACCTTCTACTGCCAAGAGGAAATGGATACGAGTTTAATGTATTAGCTTTCAGATTTTAATTAAGGCTTTTCTTTGATTTTAGAGGATCAGGTTCTTTTCATGTTTTCAAGTACTGGAGAGTTTTTGTTTTAGAAGTGGCGGTCGACTTTTTAGAGGAACCCAAAATTAGGTTATAACGTTAAAGGGTATTTATAGACAAATGCTTTACTTAAGTGTGAAGCAAAAGGAATATTTGTTTAATTAAATTATAGGATAACTTAAGGCATATCCTTCTGAGTAGGCGGCAGAAGTAATATGCTAGGATGGTGATAATACGTTCATGGTGTGAAGGGTAGATAGGGACATGCCATCAATTTTAGTACAGCAAGAACGTGCAACTCCTAATGAGATGGGAAGTAAGGTCCATTGAATGAAACAGCAGGAGCTGGCTTGATGTGTACTCGACTCGACTGAATATAAATATGTATATTCCAACATTACTTCTCCGCTAAAGAATGGCGTACTCCCCTATGTACAATCATATTCATATACGAGCGCTACAGACTGAAATAAAAATACCGTTGTGATGAGCAAGGTGGCACGATCCCAAAAATATAATAATACCCGTAGATTAACTCATATTGTGAAACCCCGAAATGTCGATACATGGTGCCAAATACTTCATATAAAAGGTTGCTTATTAAATTAATTAAAAATTACCATAAAATTCTAAAAATTAAATTATCACTACTTCCCAAAAGAACCTTATCTAAATTCACGTCCGATATCTAGTTCTATCGAATAAACCGTTATGGTCGATAAACGATTTTATAGTGACTATTTTAAAATTTGATTTGGACATATCTCAAAGTCTACACAACGAAATCCCGATTTTTCTCTTCCACTAGAAAGATATACTCCCCTAGCTCCATACGTTTCTTGTTTCACAGAAATCCGATTTAAAACGAATCCTGTACATTCAGTTGAAGTTCGAATCGCCAAATTACGAACTGCCGCGCCATTTCAAGCTCGATTTTAATTATAATATAATTATACGTTCTAACGTCGACGATTAAATAATATATTCGTTATTTAAATAATTAAATAAGTTAATTATTACACCGTCAAATATCCGGGTCATTACATTCTTCCCCACTTAAAATAATTTCGTCCTCGAAATTGCTAAGTTAGAGGACGACCCTATCTATTGGAATTCCTAAGATTTGTTTACCCCTTATTTCTGATTTCAACTGAACCAATTAATATTGAATAAAATATTAATTCCTTCCGGCTAACCTAAATTTTCAAAAATTCTGAAAATTTTCTAACACTTTAAATTTTCAGAAAATTTCGCCATAACCTCCTTTGTACTGGTCGATACATCAAATCACAACTCGCCTCTCTAGGCCTTCTCCAACCCAAAAGAAAATCAAACAGCCAAACGGCTTGCCAAATCGGCTCATAAAATCCAAACTCATATATAATATATGTAAAGACCCGCAACTTCCCCGTAAAGGAAAGCGTCGGATAGTTCGAGAACAAGCCACAACAGAATGCATATAAAAGAACATTTCATTGTATATTACAACGATGCATCAGATTACAAGAATATGCAGAGTATAAAAGAATATTACACAGAAATATCAGAGATTTAAATTACATTTAAATACATCGCAGCGGAAAATAATACAATACACAACTAGAAGAAGATATACGGATACAAAGCTTTCCGGATATCGTTCCAGCTGTAAACCAGGATCCTGTGAATATAAATCTGCAAAACCAAAACTACTAGCTGCCCGTGTCAAAATAAGGGCACCCAGAGTTTAGGTTAAAACAATAAACTCCAGGTCAGTCATGTGACTGGTGTGAGAACTAAAATAGTTATTATTCTTTATTTTAAAAGTTAGGTAAATCAAGGGACCACGCCGTATAACACGGAACGGGTTTCCTCCCAAGAATACCAGTGCATAAAACAGCAGCGCAATGCTAAATAAAGAAAGATGAAGCTGTTATAAGACCCAGTTCCTATCACACAATGCAACGCAAACCGGGGGATAGGGTTTTCCCTTATAACAGCCAAAGAATGCTTGATACGTTTAAAACAAATCATTTGATACTATAATAAGTGCATAGTGTATAAAACAACTTCAAATCATAAGTATCAATCATAGGCGGCATGAATGCCCCATACCACTATGTCGCCATATATAGGTTTACAAATAAAACCGCAAATGTCACGTATTTGGAAATTGGGTTTCCATCTATGAACCGAGGCTAGGGGCAAGATCCTCAACCGATTCGAGACGCTCTAGCCCGCCCCTCAGGAACAGCCGCAACTGCCCCTTGGATCGTCAGGGCCGGTCCACACGGAGTGGATTATTATGCCTGAACAATACGTCTCCCCACCCTATGGGGTGTAAGTCTGGTCCGTCAGCCGACCAGAATGCATTCGGCCGAAACCGATATAACCGAGGCGCCTCGCAACAGCAACAACAACATAAGTCAAACTCGTCAGGGCGTGTAAAACCACTGACGCCACTTCTAACTAGAAAGAAACGCATGCCCTCCCTGAGGTCCGTCTCCCGTTTTTGATTCATACCGGGTGTGAAACTCGCGAATCAAACGTTACACAAAGCTACGCCACAAAGGTCGTGCTTTGATCATCAACCACAAGACTTTGCTTTTCAACAGAAGCCTTGATCATTTGCATCTTAGCATGCCACACAGGCAAGCCATCCTATGCAACCGATATCAGTCACACAGAATGAAATCCGATGTCAGACACACAGTCCATTTACAAGTCCGTTCTGGGTCTGAACGAAACCGGAGGCACCTAGTACCCCGCATATCCATCGATCTCCAAGTACGTCTGGACGATCACTAACTGTTTCCATCTTCTTGGGTGTACAGCCCAATCAAGATCATCAGTTATCACCCAAACGACGTGAAGACCTCCGGTCTTCGACCATCGTCTTCGTCTTCGACTTATCGTCGTATCAGTTACTCAGAATGGGATAAACCCGGTCTTTCCGAATAACTCGCGTATATTTTAAATAAGTGTTACACAAACACAACATACGCCTCATTCCAATTCATTAGTCACTAACCGTAAATTAATCAAGAGAATAATTCCCCAAATATTAACCCCGAAGGCCGAAACCAACATCAGATCAATATCCAGAAAACCATTCTGCTTGGCTAACCGCCAGTTAGTTTCTAAATTTCACATTCAAATCTAATTACAGATTTATCTATCGCCTGGAGCAAAACTGGTGATACTCCATTCTCGATCTTTTCAATCTAACTAAAGATTCATTAAAACTCCACTTAGTTTTAATCATTATCTGGGTTAAAGAATCAGTGTCATTTAAAACACGGTTCACGATAAACCCAAAATCACATTCATTAATTATCGGGTTAAAGAACAAGTGTTATTTAAAACACTGTTCACGATAAGCCCAAAAATCAATATCTATTCAATTCCAATTAAATATTATTTAATTGGTACACTTCATTAAATCTAAATAAAAAGATTTAATCTTTTCTCAACTGGGTTCAAGAATAGTGTTAGTGAAGACACCATTCACGACAAACCCAAATCACATTCGATATTCAATACAAGGCTCTGAATAGAAAATATATCGGCTTATATTCAATATCGAATTCTACGACTAACAAATGTCGTATTGGAAATAACGATATCAATATATATCTTTCAAATTTCCATAACAACACCTGTATAATCACGAATTCCAACATCGAAATATTCCGAAGACAATTTCGATTCAAATCCACTCCAATGCAATCATTGGAAATTTTGGTTATTTTTAAAACCCTTTTCGAATTCAATTTATTTATTTAAAAATAAATAGGATTATAATTCTAGTTCAAAACTAGTTCATTTCGATAAAAATTTATTTTTATCTTTTCAAGTATGGAGTTTTTCATCCCAATTCTTTCTAAATCATTTATTATGATTTTACACAAATTATTGCTATTTTTAATAATTTTATCAAGGCCCGTACAGTCGATTTCCATCAATGGCCATCGAACTGCACTTACAGCGACCTTTTTTGAATTTGATTTGGACATATCTCCAAATCCAACCGTTAGATTTCAAATTTCTAACATTCATTAGAAAGCTCTTTTCGATACGAACCCAACGGTTCCGGTTTTAGGAGAATCCGACGGTCGGATCTCCCGTAATGCCCGTTTGAAATAAATGGTCGAAATTCGCGAACTGCCGCGGCGTGGCGCGTTCTATTCAGGCCATTATATTATATATAATATATATATAATATATATATCGTCGATTTCTATTTAAAACGAATTATATAAATAGTTTTGAATTCGTTTCAAAAACATTTTCAACTTCCATTTCAATTCAAATCAAAATTGAATTCTTCTTTATAAATTCGTTTTAAAATCCATTTCTATTCAATTCAAATTTCAATTCAATTTGAATTTATTTCACTTCGCTTTCAATTCAATTCGAATTCGTTTTCAGTTCAATTCATTTCGAAATCGTTCTCAATTCAATTCATTTCGAAATCGTTTTCAATTCAATTCATTTCGAAATATTTCAATTCAATTCATTTCGAAATCGTTTTCAATTCATTTCATAATCGTTTTCAATTCAATTCATTTCGAAATCGTTTTCAATTCAATTCATTTCGAAATATTTTCAATTCAATTCATTTCGAAATCGTTTTCAATTCAATTCATTTCGAAATATTTTCAATTCAATTCATTTCGAAATCGTTTTCAATTCAATTCATTTCGAAATCGTTTTCAATTCATTTCGAAATCGTTTTCAATTCAATTCATTTCGAAATCGTTTTCAATTCAATTCATTTCGAAATCGTTTTCAATTCAATTCATTTCGAAATCGTTTTCAATTCAATTCATTTCGAAATCGTTTTCAATTCAATTCATTTCGAAATCGTTTTCAATTCAATTCATTTCGAAATCGTTTTCAATTCAATTCATTTCGAAATCGTTTTCAATTCAATTCATTTCGAAATATTTTCAATTCAATTCATTTCGAAATATTTGATTTCAAAATTACTTTTCAATATCCATTTCAAAATGAATAAAATCGATAAAAATATCGTTCACGTCAAAATGGCGCATCTAATCAACACGGCTTCATATATTTCCATTTTCAAATATTCTATTTCAAATATTTCTATTATTAAAATATTTCGTTCAACACATGACCAATCTCAATGAATGAGTACTGTCAACACATGAACTTTTATTTTATAATATTCTTTATTTTTCAAATTGGAATGAGGCCCAATCAATTACCATATAAAGTTAATTATATGGATTTTCATACAACACATGTATATCATAGCATTGAAAAATAATCAACCATCAACCAAAGTGCACTACACTGTATAAGCATCAAATATAGATATTCAACGCTTATAACAGCCTGTCAATCGATCGATCGACATATTAATCAATCAGGATGAGTGAACTTCAAATTTCATCCCAACACCCGTGTGGGGTTTCAAACAATCAAACGCATATTTTATTTGTGCAGTTGGGCGATGTGTAAAATTTATCGTCCCAATCAATGTCATTCAAATAGGTGTACATAAACAAACCGTCCGGTTTATAAATGAATATTTTATTTTATTCACTTCACGTTAAAAATTATATTTTTAACGATAAAACATTTTATTTCAACCTATGAATTTCTATTCAATTCATTCTTTAAATAAAATGTTATTTTTATTTTTCTAACATATTTTAGAAAATTTCGGCGGCATAACGGCACGATACTAGAAACGGGACAAGGCCTAGCCTTATCCCCGGTCTAGTGAAGGCCCACGCCATTCACACATCAATCAAATCACTTTCGTTATGCAAACTACAAAATTTGGGGTAAGAATCTAACCTAGTCTTACTCCTTCGCCTTATAACGGCGCACGTCTAATCCTAACCAATTTATCGATTCGATTTTTCACACCACAAACCACATTCAAACCAATATCTCAATCAATCACCAAACATCCAAACAAACAAGTCCATGGTATGTGGACGGGTGTCGGGTGCTTCTAATAAGCACCGTCTGCATCCTAGTATATATATATATCTAGAAAAAGAGAATTAAGAGTGAGAAGTTCTCACATTTAGCTATCCTAGCTCCACGGCCCTTCTAATGCAGGAAACCTTCGCCAACTCGCCTTTTTGTCGCTTTCGTTGTCCGCTTTCACTACATATGTAAAAATCGAATTTTTACTTCGCTATTCAATATATAATAATCATATTATTATTTTTTTTTTTTTTACTCGAAGTTCAATATATAAAAATCCTATTTTTAACTCGAAGTTCAATATATAAAAATTCTATTTTTAACTCGAAGTTCAATATATAAAAATTCTATTTTTAACTCGAAGTTCAATATATAAAAATTCTATTTTTAACTCGAAGTTCAATATATAAAAATCATATTTTTAACTCGAAGTTCAATATATAAAAATCATATTTTTATGCCGAAGTTCAATATATAAAAATCATATTTTTATGCCGAAGTTCAATATATAAAAATCATATTTTTATGCCGAAGTTCAATATATAAAAATCATATTTTTATGCTTTAAAAATCAATTCTTTTTCCTTTTTAAAAATCAAATCTGTTACTTTTTAAAAAATCAAACCTGTTACTTTTTTTTAAAATCAAATCTGTTTCTTTTTTTTTTTTTTTTTTAAATCAAATTAAAAACAGTTTTCTAACTAAAATAAAAACAGTTTTCTAACTGTAAAAAAAAATTCAGTTTTTAAATTCTAAAACAAAGAAACAGTTTTTAAAATTCTTAAAAAAAAATGCAGTTTTGCTCTTTTAAAAAAAAACAGTTTTAAAAACCTTTTTCAAAATTAGAATTACAGAATTGAAAAATAAAAATAAAATAAAGTAAAGTAGAAAAGAAAAAAAAAAACTTACTGCCGAAGAAACAGGGGGGGGGGGGGGGGTCTTCACTGCGTCGGAGGGTTTCGAGGTATGGACGGCGGCTTCATCGTCGTCAGCGAGGGGGAGGGCTTCGTCGGTGATGTCTCGAAGGGGGGGGGGGGCTGGCGAATTGAAGGAGGAGGAGGGCGGTGGCTTCCAGGGGGCTCGAACGGGGTGGCGCTGCTTCGGGATGAGGCGGCTTCGGGTTGTCGTTCGGTGGGAGGAGGATGAACGGAGGGCGGCTTCCAGGGTTTTGGCGGCGGCGATGGTTCGATTGCGGTTTTTCTCTTTTTTTTTTTTTTTTTTTTTTTTTATCTGATGGATGAATCAGGTTTTGGGGAAATAGGGGGGGGGCCAGAGTCAAAAGGAGGGAGTTATTATATTTTTTTTTTTTTTTTTTTTTATTTAATTATTTTATTTTCGAAGAAGTTGACTTTTCACACATGACCTCTAAACGAGGCCCACCGCCTGTCGTCCATAGCGTTTCACCCCCATTCCGAACACAATGGGATATGCCACGCAAGCTGATTCGGCTGTTACAATCAGTTTCCGTTAAATTTACATTTAAATCTCTATATTGAATTTTAAACGTACATTTCAAATTACCGGGGTCACATACTAACTAGAAAAATTCCAGAAAAATATTTTCTAGCTTCGTATTGACGATACGGTCCTAACAAAACTAGTTTCGTCGAATTCTGAGACCGTTGGAAAAATGGCCATTTTCCAGTCGATTGAAATCAACTGAAACTGGTCAAACGCGTTTTCCTTTGCCACGCTCACATATTGATTCGAAAAATTATGAAATTTGAAACCTAGTAATAATTCGACATCACGGACCCAACAAAAGTGGTTTCGTCGAAATCCGAGGTCATTTGCAAAATGTCCATTTTTAAGGGCCTGAATTCCATAGCGACTATTCAGAATTTTCAACTGGACATATCTTTTGATTCCTGATATGAAATCTTGATTTTTCGGATTCGTTAGAAAGATATTCACTATTAGATTCCATTATTTTTGGTTTCACTAAAATCCGGATTGTTTTGCACCCGGTACATTCAATTGAAGTTTGAAATCGAATTATCGAACTACCGCGCCATTTTCAATTCCTTTTAATTATATATAATTATTATATATTCTAACGACGACGTATATAATATATACGTTCTAATTCTATTCAAAATAAATTTCACGTCGATATTATTTAAAATAATTCATTTCAAATAATTAAAATTCGCTAATATTGCCAAAATAAAAATTTTAAACTGGCCCAGATTTTACGGGTTGTTACAATCTCCCCCACTTAAAACTTTTCGTCCCCGAAAAGGAACAAAGTCGAAAGTGGTTTGATTAATCAACTCTACGCTCGATCTGGCTTCCATTCTCCAACTCTTTAGTTTCTGAGAATTTTCAAAACTTCAAAAATTTGGCTAACTCCCGAAATTTTTGAAAAATTTCGCCATAACCTCCCCTGCAATGGGAGCATCGGGGAATTTCAAATAGCTTCCCCGGTCCTTCAGATCTTAAAAAAAGAAAAAGAAAAAGCCAAGCGGCTAGCCAATAGGCTCACAAAATCATCATCACCCAAACAAAACAGGAAATTATGTAGTAAACATGTACCTATTTGTCGGGCAAACAAATTTTATTCTCTGGCTCTAGCCTCCTTGCTATGACCTGTTCAAAAGATATACATGTATGCAAGCAAATGCAACCAAACTTCAATACAATTCAATATTTGATTCAATTAGGCTAAATGGTTCAAAATTAGCAAACAACTAAACAAACAACACAAACATCAATCAATTAGTGAATTAGAGTTTCAAATTCATAATTTTGATACATATACAAAAATCATGTTTTTGATACCAAATCACAACAATAGGCCCTATCTAATTTTGGTTCTCACACCAGTCTAATGGAAATATATAGATATCACACATTCGAAACACGAATATAAATACTAATGATGTGGCCACATCATCAGAATTATCCCCGGGTGTCTAGAATGTGACTCTATATCTATCCAATATATTAAAATTTCAAATACACGCGGATCAGACGTATACGCAAAATCTATATATATTGGATTGTCCACATCAATATAAATAGGTAATCAAATACGAATAATTGATTTAAATTTTCAAAACAAAAATCTGTTTTCACTTTCAAAAATATACTCTTCACACTCGTTCTAGGATACTACTGATCCCATCTCTAACGAGTCATTCCCGTTGGATTTTACTAATCCAATATCTGATGTATTCTTTCGTATGGTTCTAATGTGTCTTGTTCTCTAGCTTTGTAAACCAAAGCTCTGATACCAAATGTAAAGACCCGCAACTTCCCCGTAAAGGAAAGCGTCGGATAGTTCGAGAACAAGCCACAACAGAATGCATATAAAAGAACATTTCATTGTATATTACAACGATGCATCAGATTACAAGAATATGCAGAGTATAAAAGAATATTACACAGAAATATCAGAGATTTAAATTACATTTAAATACATCGCAGCGGAAAATAATACAATACACAACTAGAAGAAGATATACGGATACAAAGCTTTCCGGATATCGTTCCAGCTGTAAACCAGGATCCTGTGAATATAAATCTGCAAAACCAAAACTACTAGCTGCCCGTGTCAAAATAAGGGCACCCAGAGTTTAGGTTAAAACAATAAACTCCAGGTCAGTCATGTGACTGGTGTGAGAACTAAAATAGTTATTATTCTTTATTTTAAAAGTTAGGTAAATCAAGGGACCACGCCGTATAACACGGAACGGGTTTCCTCCCAAGAATACCAGTGCATAAAACAGCAGCGCAATGCTAAATAAAGAAAGATGAAGCTGTTATAAGACCCAGTTCCTATCACACAATGCAACGCAAACCGGGGGATAGGGTTTTCCCTTATAACAGCCAAAGAATGCTTGATACGTTTAAAACAAATCATTTGATACTATAATAAGTGCATAGTGTATAAAACAACTTCAAATCATAAGTATCAATCATAGGCGGCATGAATGCCCCATACCACTATGTCGCCATATATAGGTTTACAAATAAAACCGCAAATGTCACGTATTTGGAAATTGGGTTTCCATCTATGAACCGAGGCTAGGGGCAAGATCCTCAACCGATTCGAGACGCTCTAGCCCGCCCCTCAGGAACAGCCGCAACTGCCCCTTGGATCGTCAGGGCCGGTCCACACGGAGTGGATTATTATGCCTGAACAATACGTCTCCCCACCCTATGGGGTGTAAGTCTGGTCCGTCAGCCGACCAGAATGCATTCGGCCGAAACCGATATAACCGAGGCGCCTCGCAACAGCAACAACAACATAAGTCAAACTCGTCAGGGCGTGTAAAACCACTGACGCCACTTCTAACTAGAAAGAAACGCATGCCCTCCCTGAGGTCCGTCTCCCGTTTTTGATTCATACCGGGTGTGAAACTCGCGAATCAAACGTTACACAAAGCTACGCCACAAAGGTCGTGCTTTGATCATCAACCACAAGACTTTGCTTTTCAACAGAAGCCTTGATCATTTGCATCTTAGCATGCCACACAGGCAAGCCATCCTATGCAACCGATATCAGTCACACAGAATGAAATCCGATGTCAGACACACAGTCCATTTACAAGTCCGTTCTGGGTCTGAACGAAACCGGAGGCACCTAGTACCCCGCATATCCATCGATCTCCAAGTACGTCTGGACGATCACTAACTGTTTCCATCTTCTTGGGTGTACAGCCCAATCAAGATCATCAGTTATCACCCAAACGACGTGAAGACCTCCGGTCTTCGACCATCGTCTTCGTCTTCGACTTATCGTCGTATCAGTTACTCAGAATGGGATAAACCCGGTCTTTCCGAATAACTCGCGTATATTTTAAATAAGTGTTACACAAACACAACATACGCCTCATTCCAATTCATTAGTCACTAACCGTAAATTAATCAAGAGAATAATTCCCCAAATATTAACCCCGAAGGCCGAAACCAACATCAGATCAATATCCAGAAAACCATTCTGCTTGGCTAACCGCCAGTTAGTTTCTAAATTTCACATTCAAATCTAATTACAGATTTATCTATCGCCTGGAGCAAAACTGGTGATACTCCATTCTCGATCTTTTCAATCTAACTAAAGATTCATTAAAACTCCACTTAGTTTTAATCATTATCTGGGTTAAAGAATCAGTGTCATTTAAAACACGGTTCACGATAAACCCAAAATCACATTCATTAATTATCGGGTTAAAGAACAAGTGTTATTTAAAACACTGTTCACGATAAGCCCAAAAATCAATATCTATTCAATTCCAATTAAATATTATTTAATTGGTACACTTCATTAAATCTAAATAAAAAGATTTAATCTTTTCTCAACTGGGTTCAAGAATAGTGTTAGTGAAGACACCATTCACGACAAACCCAAATCACATTCGATATTCAATACAAGGCTCTGAATAGAAAATATATCGGCTTATATTCAATATCGAATTCTACGACTAACAAATGTCGTATTGGAAATAACGATATCAATATATATCTTTCAAATTTCCATAACAACACCTGTATAATCACGAATTCCAACATCGAAATATTCCGAAGACAATTTCGATTCAAATCCACTCCAATGCAATCATTGGAAATTTTGGTTATTTTTAAAACCCTTTTCGAATTCAATTTATTTATTTAAAAATAAATAGGATTATAATTCTAGTTCAAAACTAGTTCATTTCGATAAAAATTTATTTTTATCTTTTCAAGTATGGAGTTTTTCATCCCAATTCTTTCTAAATCATTTATTATGATTTTACACAAATTATTGCTATTTTTAATAATTTTATCAAGGCCCGTACAGTCGATTTCCATCAATGGCCATCGAACTGCACTTACAGCGACCTTTTTTGAATTTGATTTGGACATATCTCCAAATCCAACCGTTAGATTTCAAATTTCTAACATTCATTAGAAAGCTCTTTTCGATACGAACCCAACGGTTCCGGTTTTAGGAGAATCCGACGGTCGGATCTCCCGTAATGCCCGTTTGAAATAAATGGTCGAAATTCGCGAACTGCCGCGGCGTGGCGCGTTCTATTCAGGCCATTATATTATATATAATATATATATAATATATATATCGTCGATTTCTATTTAAAACGAATTATATAAATAGTTTTGAATTCGTTTCAAAAACATTTTCAACTTCCATTTCAATTCAAATCAAAATTGAATTCTTCTTTATAAATTCGTTTTAAAATCCATTTCTATTCAATTCAAATTTCAATTCAATTTGAATTTATTTCACTTCGCTTTCAATTCAATTCGAATTCGTTTTCAGTTCAATTCATTTCGAAATCGTTCTCAATTCAATTCATTTCGAAATCGTTTTCAATTCAATTCATTTCGAAATATTTCAATTCAATTCATTTCGAAATCGTTTTCAATTCATTTCATAATCGTTTTCAATTCAATTCATTTCGAAATCGTTTTCAATTCAATTCATTTCGAAATATTTTCAATTCAATTCATTTCGAAATCGTTTTCAATTCAATTCATTTCGAAATATTTTCAATTCAATTCATTTCGAAATCGTTTTCAATTCAATTCATTTCGAAATCGTTTTCAATTCATTTCGAAATCGTTTTCAATTCAATTCATTTCGAAATCGTTTTCAATTCAATTCATTTCGAAATCGTTTTCAATTCAATTCATTTCGAAATCGTTTTCAATTCAATTCATTTCGAAATCGTTTTCAATTCAATTCATTTCGAAATCGTTTTCAATTCAATTCATTTCGAAATCGTTTTCAATTCAATTCATTTCGAAATCGTTTTCAATTCAATTCATTTCGAAATATTTTCAATTCAATTCATTTCGAAATATTTGATTTCAAAATTACTTTTCAATATCCATTTCAAAATGAATAAAATCGATAAAAATATCGTTCACGTCAAAATGGCGCATCTAATCAACACGGCTTCATATATTTCCATTTTCAAATATTCTATTTCAAATATTTCTATTATTAAAATATTTCGTTCAACACATGACCAATCTCAATGAATGAGTACTGTCAACACATGAACTTTTATTTTATAATATTCTTTATTTTTCAAATTGGAATGAGGCCCAATCAATTACCATATAAAGTTAATTATATGGATTTTCATACAACACATGTATATCATAGCATTGAAAAATAATCAACCATCAACCAAAGTGCACTACACTGTATAAGCATCAAATATAGATATTCAACGCTTATAACAGCCTGTCAATCGATCGATCGACATATTAATCAATCAGGATGAGTGAACTTCAAATTTCATCCCAACACCCGTGTGGGGTTTCAAACAATCAAACGCATATTTTATTTGTGCAGTTGGGCGATGTGTAAAATTTATCGTCCCAATCAATGTCATTCAAATAGGTGTACATAAACAAACCGTCCGGTTTATAAATGAATATTTTATTTTATTCACTTCACGTTAAAAATTATATTTTTAACGATAAAACATTTTATTTCAACCTATGAATTTCTATTCAATTCATTCTTTAAATAAAATGTTATTTTTATTTTTCTAACATATTTTAGAAAATTTCGGCGGCATAACGGCACGATACTAGAAACGGGACAAGGCCTAGCCTTATCCCCGGTCTAGTGAAGGCCCACGCCATTCACACATCAATCAAATCACTTTCGTTATGCAAACTACAAAATTTGGGGTAAGAATCTAACCTAGTCTTACTCCTTCGCCTTATAACGGCGCACGTCTAATCCTAACCAATTTATCGATTCGATTTTTCACACCACAAACCACATTCAAACCAATATCTCAATCAATCACCAAACATCCAAACAAACAAGTCCATGGTATGTGGACGGGTGTCGGGTGCTTCTAATAAGCACCGTCTGCATCCTAGTATATATATATATCTAGAAAAAGAGAATTAAGAGTGAGAAGTTCTCACATTTAGCTATCCTAGCTCCACGGCCCTTCTAATGCAGGAAACCTTCGCCAACTCGCCTTTTTGTCGCTTTCGTTGTCCGCTTTCACTACATATGTAAAAATCGAATTTTTACTTCGCTATTCAATATATAATAATCATATTATTATTTTTTTTTTTTTTACTCGAAGTTCAATATATAAAAATCCTATTTTTAACTCGAAGTTCAATATATAAAAATTCTATTTTTAACTCGAAGTTCAATATATAAAAATTCTATTTTTAACTCGAAGTTCAATATATAAAAATTCTATTTTTAACTCGAAGTTCAATATATAAAAATCATATTTTTAACTCGAAGTTCAATATATAAAAATCATATTTTTATGCCGAAGTTCAATATATAAAAATCATATTTTTATGCCGAAGTTCAATATATAAAAATCATATTTTTATGCCGAAGTTCAATATATAAAAATCATATTTTTATGCTTTAAAAATCAATTCTTTTTCCTTTTTAAAAATCAAATCTGTTACTTTTTAAAAAATCAAACCTGTTACTTTTTTTTAAAATCAAATCTGTTTCTTTTTTTTTTTTTTTTTTTAAATCAAATTAAAAACAGTTTTCTAACTAAAATAAAAACAGTTTTCTAACTGTAAAAAAAAATTCAGTTTTTAAATTCTAAAACAAAGAAACAGTTTTTAAAATTCTTAAAAAAAAATGCAGTTTTGCTCTTTTAAAAAAAAACAGTTTTAAAAACCTTTTTCAAAATTAGAATTACAGAATTGAAAAATAAAAATAAAATAAAGTAAAGTAGAAAAGAAAAAAAAAAACTTACTGCCGAAGAAACAGGGGGGGGGGGGGGGGTCTTCACTGCGTCGGAGGGTTTCGAGGTATGGACGGCGGCTTCATCGTCGTCAGCGAGGGGGAGGGCTTCGTCGGTGATGTCTCGAAGGGGGGGGGGGGCTGGCGAATTGAAGGAGGAGGAGGGCGGTGGCTTCCAGGGGGCTCGAACGGGGTGGCGCTGCTTCGGGATGAGGCGGCTTCGGGTTGTCGTTCGGTGGGAGGAGGATGAACGGAGGGCGGCTTCCAGGGTTTTGGCGGCGGCGATGGTTCGATTGCGGTTTTTCTCTTTTTTTTTTTTTTTTTTTTTTTTTATCTGATGGATGAATCAGGTTTTGGGGAAATAGGGGGGGGGCCAGAGTCAAAAGGAGGGAGTTATTATATTTTTTTTTTTTTTTTTTTTTATTTAATTATTTTATTTTCGAAGAAGTTGACTTTTCACACATGACCTCTAAACGAGGCCCACCGCCTGTCGTCCATAGCGTTTCACCCCCATTCCGAACACAATGGGATATGCCACGCAAGCTGATTCGGCTGTTACAATCAGTTTCCGTTAAATTTACATTTAAATCTCTATATTGAATTTTAAACGTACATTTCAAATTACCGGGGTCACATACTAACTAGAAAAATTCCAGAAAAATATTTTCTAGCTTCGTATTGACGATACGGTCCTAACAAAACTAGTTTCGTCGAATTCTGAGACCGTTGGAAAAATGGCCATTTTCCAGTCGATTGAAATCAACTGAAACTGGTCAAACGCGTTTTCCTTTGCCACGCTCACATATTGATTCGAAAAATTATGAAATTTGAAACCTAGTAATAATTCGACATCACGGACCCAACAAAAGTGGTTTCGTCGAAATCCGAGGTCATTTGCAAAATGTCCATTTTTAAGGGCCTGAATTCCATAGCGACTATTCAGAATTTTCAACTGGACATATCTTTTGATTCCTGATATGAAATCTTGATTTTTCGGATTCGTTAGAAAGATATTCACTATTAGATTCCATTATTTTTGGTTTCACTAAAATCCGGATTGTTTTGCACCCGGTACATTCAATTGAAGTTTGAAATCGAATTATCGAACTACCGCGCCATTTTCAATTCCTTTTAATTATATATAATTATTATATATTCTAACGACGACGTATATAATATATACGTTCTAATTCTATTCAAAATAAATTTCACGTCGATATTATTTAAAATAATTCATTTCAAATAATTAAAATTCGCTAATATTGCCAAAATAAAAATTTTAAACTGGCCCAGATTTTACGGGTTGTTACAGAAACCAACTGTAAGGGCCTTAATAAAATTATTAAAAATATGGAAAAATTATGTTAAATCATAATAACTGATTTGGAAAGATTTTGGATGAAAAATTCCAGTTTTGAAAAGATAAAAATATATTTTATCGAAATGAACTAGTTATTAACTAGAATAATAATCCAATTATTTTTAGAAATAATAAATTGGATTGAGAAATGGTTTTAATATAACCAGAATTTTCCAACGTATGAATTGGAATGGATTTGAATAGAAATCAACTTCGGGATATTTCGATATTGGATTTCGTGACTATACAAATATTGTGGAGGAATTTGGAAGATATTATATTGTTATTCCAATATGATATTTGTTGATTTTGGAATTTGATATTGAATATAAGCCGATACTATTTTTATTCAGAGCCTTATATTTAATATCAAATTGGATTTTGGATTTGTCATGAACTATGTTTAAATGACATTAATTCTTTAACCCAGTTAAAGCAGGATTAATTTTCCTGAAAGTTGAACAATCATTAAGTAGTGATCTTAGAGACTGAAACCAATTGGAGTTTAATAAATCTTTAAATAAATTTGAATGAATAGATGGTAATTAAAATTTACCAAAACACGAGATGTGATTAAAACAAATATTCTTGGTTGCGGATATTGATTGTGATTGATCGATTGTTTGGATTGTGCTCGACCATTTTATGAGCCAGATATGCTTTTACAATTAGCAATGGGTTGGGTAGAAATATTTGTATGCTAACACCTTGTGAAACACTTCACGATTTCACTATAGGGTGTTTAGCGATGATGTTGAGTTTATTTCAAAATTTAATGAATGATTTTGAAATGAGATTTTCTTAAGTGCAAAGAAATGTTTTCCCAATTTTGGACAGGGAATGTTTTATAAAATGTTTTATAAAACAGAAAGGATTTCGAGGGCTAAACCAAATGACTCCGAAATGTTTTGGAAGTGTATTATGGTTTTACATTGTGGTTCATTGCGTATCTGATTAGTTGCTATTGATAACATATCTGTTTGGTGGCGAAGAATTTATTCCCTTGCTTAACACCCTTCTTTGAGACGTACGAGCTCAAAGGTTATGTGATAAATAGTGACAGATCATATATGTGAATTGCTGATGTGAAGTACTATAGTTTGAAAGTACTTGTGATTATTATGTTGTGAAATGTGGTTTTCCCTACTTCGGGATATGAAATGATTTAGTATGTGGCTAAAGATTCGGTAACCTAGGGACTAAAAATACGGATGTTATTGTAATAACCCGGAAAATGTGAACCAATTTAAAAATTTTAAATTTGGTTATTACCAAAGAATTTGAATAGTTGAAATAGCATATTTCAATAAAATATAGAATTGGGTATAGTATTGCAGTTTGAAATTTTGAACACAAACTTTATCTAACTGTACCAGGTGGAAAATATAACGGATTTTAGCGAAACTGAAAATATTTAAATCTGTTTATGAATACCTTTCTAACGAATCTGAAAAATCGAAGTTTCATAGCGGGAATCAAAAGTTATGGCCAAATGAATTTTCAGAAAGGTCGCTATATAGCATATATAGCCCTTGAAAATTGATATTTTGCATACGACCTCGGAATTCGACGAAACCACTTTTGTTGGGTCCAGGATGTCAAATTATTGCTAAGTTTCAAATTTCATAATTTTTGAAGCTAGTATGTGAGCGGGGCAAAAGAAAATGTGATTGGTCAATTTCTGTTAAAATGGGTCGACCTAAAAATGGCCGTTTTTCAAACGAGCTCAAAATTAGACGAAACTGGTTTTTTTAGGACCGTATCGTCAAAACAAAGCTAGATTTATTTTTTTGGAATTTTTCGATTCAGTTTGTGGCCCTGGCAAATTGAAATGTACGTTCAAATTAAATATTGAATGTTTTATATTTTAATTTGAAAAATAACTGACTGTAACAGTCGAATTGGCCAACGAAACATATCCCATTGTGTCCGAAATGGGGGTAATTAGCTAGGGGCGACAGTCGTTGGGTTTGATTTCGAGTCCGTTGTGAAAACACTATTTAAAAATTTACTATATAGCTCCGACCAATAGGATTTTTTCTTCTAAAAAAAAATCGAAAAAAACCCTAGCCGCCAGCGATTTGAATGACGCACGAAGCTGGAAGCTTCCCATCGATTTTGCCGCCGCCACAGCCAGTTTCGCCGCCACCTCCAGTTGAGGATTCTGATCGCCTCCGCCTCCTCTTTAAATCCGACCAAGCCTCTCCTCAAACCATCAACTGTACGCGTCGAATTTCGAGGAGGAAGTCGGCCCCTTTGGAGCGCCGCCGCGACTCCAGGAGCCACCGAGTTCATCACCACCACCGTCGATCGGAAGGTGGTTCATAGCCCTTCGACGCCGTGTAGTCTGATCGAAGCAACAAGGTACGGTTTTGATTTAAAATCAAAACCTAATTTTGAAGGTTTAAAAACCTTTCTGATATAAATTTCTGAAATGAAAATAACACTTTTAAGTGTTGCAAAACTTTGAAAAATCATATCTTTTTAGTGTGTTAACGAAATTCGATGAAATAGGAGACACCGTGACCGCAAGGAGGCTCTCTACATTCTAGAAGAAGCCGCGGATTTTTCAGATCTTCCTACTATTTTTAACACTGCAATAACCAATGTGAGGAATCTAAACTATTTGTGTGAATGAAATCGCGTTGTATAAATTATATAAGCGAAGTGTAAATTATATACGCATTGTATACCTCATGTACATGTGTTGTATAAGTTATATTAGCGATGTATAAATTATAAAAGCGTTGAATGAAACATATATGCTTTGAATTGTGATGAAATGCAAGTGAATTATAATATTATATATATATATATATATACACTCCCCTCGTCCACAGACCATGGACGATATTTATTGCTTGTGATTGACGTGATATTATAAGGTATGACGAATGGTTGGAAATAATTGTTTGTGGTTGATATTGTGGTTGAAAAATACCTTTGTGGTTGAAAAATACCCTCTTGTGGTTGAAACAAATTAGAATAGGATTATGGAATTGAAAATGAAACATGCCGCCTGCGTGCGAACTAGATGCATGATCCCCATTGTCAAAAACCGCGAGGTTTTAAGGTAGAGCGAGGAGCCGTACTAGGGACGGTCCCGGTTTTAACTACCCTGCCGTTATGCTGCCGAAATTTTCTGAAATATTCATGTGTTAGAATAATTTTCATTCGTTGAAATAAATTACATATGCTATATCGAATATTCATGTGTTGAGTTGAAATTCATTCGTTGAGTTGAAATTCATGTGTTGAATATTATTTGAATTTAAACAAATAGCTTTAGCGATAAAACTCACATTTTTATATATATACAAACTTTATCGAATATTCATGTGTTGAGTTGCAATTCATTCGTTGAGTTGAAATTCATGTGTTGAATATTATTTGAATTTAAACAAATAGCTTTAACGATAAAAATCACATTTTTATATATATACAAACTATATCGAATATTCATGTGTTGAGTTGCAATTCATTCGTTGAGTTGAAATTCATGTGTTGAATATTATTTGAATTTTAAACAAATAGCTTTAACGATAAAAATCACATTTTTATATATATACAAACTATGTAGAATATTCATGTGTTGAGTTGCAATTCGTTCGTCGATTTGAAATTCATGTGTTGAATGTTATCGTATTTTAAAATAAAATGAATCGACAATAAAAACTACACCTTTATTGTAAATATGAAGTGTTAAAAACATTCACGTGTTGAACAAATATTTTTGACGATAAAAATATTTCTTTTATCATGTATATGCTTTGACAAAAATACACACGTGTTGAAATAAATGATAGTTTGCTAGAAATATTATTATTAGCCTTGTTCTGCATATATATACATGTGTTGAACAGGAAAAATGGATTAGCTGTAGAGTAAAGAAATTATTTGCGTGCCCGACAAATAGGTAAGCCTTAATGAGTTGGCTGCGCAATTTTATTTATATATTAACTCCTGTGAATGCCATTGGATGCGGAGTGCTGGTTATTCTGTGTGAAATAATAAATATCGCCATAGGATAGTAACAATTAATTTTGAACTACACTACATGGCATACTTCTTGACGATAGGCATACTTCATCATATTCCACATAAGCAATTGGAGCTTGTGTGACGAGGTGGAAGTTTTACCATACGAGCGAGAGGCTTGTATGGCGATGACTGTATACTACAGGTTGAACTGATGACTGATATGGACTATAAAAAATATAATGATAGACTGCCAGATTAATAGAAACCCCATACGGGTCTGGAGTTGACAATAATCACGTCGCTCTTGTTATTAGATACGGCACATGGACTATTTATTTCCACACGGAAACGGGGTGACGAGAATTTATTCTCTGGAGTGATTATCTATACATGCTCCCCCGTAAACACCAGAATATATCACTATAAATATGTGGATGCGTTTTAAGATTTATTGGGTACCTAACACGGCCCAATAAATTTCCAAACCCCTCCCCGTACAAAGGAGGTTATGGCGAAATTTTTCGAAATATTAAGGCGTTAGTGAAATATTTGAAGCGAAAACGAAGTTGAAAATATGGGATGAACTATAGTTGAAATTATAGAATGAACTATATTTATATATATATATATATATAAATATAATTAAAAGGAATAGAGGCCGTGCAGTTCGTGTTTCAGAATCGTAATTTGAAACGATTAGTGCGAGGAATCCGACCATCGGATTTTCCCGAAACCGCAACCCCTGGGTTCGCCTTGGAAATATCTTCCCAACGGCACCAACCTTGTTAAAATCCAACGGTTGGATTGTCCGGAATGTTTAATTTAAATCCGAAGAAAAACAGCGCCAGAATCGTTTATATTTATATATAAATATAAATATAATTAAATTAAATCGAATAACGACGCTGCAGTTCAAATTTTGAAACCGTAATTTCAAACGACTAGTGTGGGAGATCCGACCGTCAGATTTTCACGAAACTGGAACCGTTGGGTTCGCTTTGGGAATATCCTCCCACTGATATAGACTTTGTAGAAATCTAACGGTTAGATTTTCCGATATGTGTAAAACAAATTAGGGGAAAAACAGCGCCAATGCCATGGCACGACCTGAAACGTCGTTTAATTAAATATGGCCATTTTTAAATAAATAAAAATGGCGAAAAATCGTTATAAAATATTATAAGCAACTTAGATTGCAAATAAACCAATTGGGCTTGAATTGTTTTATATTTGATAGTTGTATGTGTTTGACATGAAAATAACACTAAAGAACTGAAAGATGGATGTCGAATAATATAACCATAGAAAGAATCAATTTAAATTCTAATGATGTGAATTATTTGAAAAGGCCGAGCTAACCCTCATTTCAAATAATTTATCGAGCGATTCGAATTGGAAAATGCAAAGACGATTCAAGACCGATGATCTTCGTATCGGTTGGATGGGCGCTACTGAGGTTCCTGACCGGAGTAGCTACCGGAAAGGGACGGAAGTAGTAGCCGTCTGAACGTATGTGTTGATGGTACGGATATACGAGGAATTTGACGCCTCCGGTTTCGTTCAGACCCAGAATGGACTTGTAAATGGACTGTGTGTCTGACATTGGATTTTGTTCTATACTGGTTGATCTCTGTTAAATATATATCTGTTTGGCGGCGGAGAATTTATTCTTTTGCTTAACACCCTTCTCTGAGACGTACGAGCTCAGAGGTTGTATATCGATGGAAATCATTCGTATGGAGTGGACTGCCTATGTGGCATGCCAAGATGCTGTGATCAAGGCTTCTGTTGCAAAGCAAAGTCTTGTGGATGATGATCAAAGCACGGTCTACGTGGCCTGGCTTTGTGTATAGCGTGGATTCGCGAGCCTCACCCCCCGGTATGAGTTAAAAACGGGATACGGACTGCAGGGAGAGCACGACGTTTCTTTCTAGCTATGGTGGTGTCAGCGACTTACCAGCCCTGACATATATATCTATTTTTCACCTATGTGGTTGTTGGAATGCGAGGCGCCTCGATTATAGGTCTGTAAGGACCGAGAAACGTGTGTTCAGGAATAAATAATCCTCAAACGTAAGAGAGGACCGGCCCTGAAGATCCAAGGGTTGCCCAGAGTGTGTAGTCCTGAGGAATTTGCTAGAATGTCTCAAAGCGGAGAGGAGCTTGCCCCTAGCCTCGACTCATGACGGAAATCAAATTTCCTATACGAAATAACGGACTCGATTGTAGAACTAGTATGGCGACATAGTAGATGGTAGTTATGCCGCCTATGATTGATATTTATGATGCTATTCGTTTTTGAAACATATATGCACTAGTAATAATATCAAATGATTTTGCTTTATACGTATCAAGCATATTTGGCCATTATAAGGTAAAACTCTATCCTCCGGCTTGCGTTGCATTGTGTGATGGGACCTGAGTCTTATAATGGCTTCATTCTTTTTTAAAAGCATTGCGTTGTTTTAAAAGAATTTACTTTGTTTTAAATGCACTAGCAATCACTGGAGTAAACCCGTTCCGCGAAAGTGGCGTGGTCCTATGATTTGCTTATTACTGTTGTTTTAAGCTGTTAAATAGATTCCTCATACCAGTCCCCATGTCTGACTCGTTGTTTGTTTCACTTTGCAAACGCGGGTGCCCTTATTTTCACACGGGCAGCCTAGTTCATAGGTGACAGGTTGTTTTTGGCTCTGCACTGTTGCATAGAGTGCATTTTTGGCTCATGGCGAGGCTGACTTCACAGAGGCAACTTTGACATTTTCCGCCATTATTGTACTTATATTATGATTCCGCCACGGGCGATGCAGACTGATTTACTTTCAGTACTTCTTATTGTATGTATATGTACCGCCTTCGGCGATGTAGACTGATACCCTTATTATGTCTCACTGCATGTATGTATTCCGCCTCTGGCGATGATGACTGATCACTTTCCTTTTTTTTATTTACTAAGTTATATCCTACGCTATGCTATTCTGATGTTATTACATGTTGTGATTCCGCTGTCATATCCATGTAAAATTATTCTATTTATTGTTTGTGCTATTATCTGTACTCTGCTATGATGATTGATGTGTTATATTCCAATGATTATCCTTAATACCGCCCCTCGGATTTTGGGATCGTCACAGTTGGTATCATAGCTTTGGTTAACCTTAGTTCCGGGATCTAACACATTAAACACCTCGTCAGAATAGAATCAGTAGTGTTCTAATGCGAGTAGCTCATTAGAGATAGGATTAGCAATGTCCTAGAATGAGCTAAGCAGATTAGCAAAACAAATTTGATCAGTACATCATTTCCTTTCCTTGTATTCCCCTGCTTTATCATATATGAAAATTATCAAATCTGTGAGCTTGACTCTTTTCTTGCTTATACAATATTCTCTTAGATGGCTACACGAGCAGCAGCTAGAGGAGGCCGTGGAGGCCGAGCAGATGCAGCAGGAGGACGGGGGAATATCCCCGTAGTTGTGGAAGGCCCTATTGTTCAACCACCAGCACCCGAGAACTTTGAGCTAGACAAAGTAGCGAAGAGGTATAGGAACCTTGGGGGAAAACCCTTTACTGACACTGGTACAGTGACCGAGGCTATAGCTTGGTTGAAGACCTGTGAGAAAATCTTTGAAGGCATGGGTATGGGAACCAACAACAAAGCACGACTTGGTATTTGGCTCCTACAGGAGGAAGCAGAGCTGTGGTGGGATGCCATTACCTCAGAGGATGCAGCAGGTACTGTCAGAACCTGGGAGCAATTCAAAACCATGTTCAACGAGAAGTTTGTACCTGAACAGGCTCAAGAGAGGATGCGAGAGCAGTTTGCTAATCTCCAGCAAGGAGATCTCTCTATCCAGGATTACCTCAATAAATTCACCTAGTTGTCGCGCTATGCTCCATAGCTTATTGTGACAAACAAAGCAAAGAACAAGAGATTCATATTTGGGCTAAAGCGCAAGTACCGTTATAGAGCTATGAGCAACATCAAACTCTCCTTCTCAGAATTGGTAGAAATGGCTTGCAACTATGAAGATATGGATGAAAGGCACGCCAGCCAAGACCGCGCCAAAAGCCAAGCTGGAAATAAGCGCAAGGCTTCAGCAGATCAACCCGAGTCTAGCATTACCGCGGCCGCTACTCAGAAACCTGGAAAGATCCCCAAAGGAAATTGCTACAACTGCGGGAAGCTAGGTCATTTTTCTAATGTATGCAAAGCCCCGAGGAAACCAAAGGCAAATGACTTAGCCGAATGCTACAACTGCCATAAGAAGGGGCACTATAGCAGGAATTGTCCTCTGAAGCAGAATGCACAAGTGGCTCATGTGTACGACGGGAAGACCCCGCCAGCTACCACCGATGGATCAGGTAAACCCGACGTCTTGGGAGGTACCCTTACCATTAAAAATATTCCTGTTTCTGTACTTTTTGATACTGGTGCATCACATTGCTTCATTTCTGGTAACATGGTTCACAAGTTAAAATTGAAACAAGGAAAACTTAAAGAACCAATTAAAGTTCAAAACCCGATGGGAGGTTCTGTTAGTCTCAGTTCATACTGTAGAGTGCCTGTCTCTTATTCTTGCTATAAGTTCTCTTTTAAAGTGATTGTCATGGACCTTTCCGAATTTGATATTATTCTAGGACTTGATTGGTTGACAAAATATGAGGCCGAAGTTAGATGTGCCGAAAGAATAGTGAAAGTTAAAACAAAATTTGGGCATATCACTATACCATGTCTCGGTTCAGAAATTAATAGAACAGAATTTTGGTCTTCTTTAGAAGTTACTCCCCCTTCATTAGAAAAGATATCGGTCGTTAAAAACTATGCGGATGTGTTCGAAGAAGTAGAAAACTTACCGCCGCAAAGGGAAATTGAATTTAGAATAGATCTAATTCCTAACGCCCGACCAGTAGTACATCCAATTAGAAGAATGGCCCCGAAAGAAAAAGAAGAGTTAGGTAGTCAAACCCGAGAATTGCTTTGGAAAGGTCTGATCAGACCGAGCTTTTCAGCTTGGGGAGCAGCAGTAGTATTTGTCCCGAAATCAAACGGTACTCAAAGACTGTGTGTTGATTACCGAGATCTCAATAAACAGACACTGAAGAACAAATACCCCTTGCCCCGAATAGATGATATGTTAGATCAATTAAATGGAGCAACGGTATTCTCCAGAATGGAGCTAGCTACCGGTTTCCACCAATTACGTATAGCCGAAGACTGTGTTCCTTTGACAGCCTTCAGGGGTCCCGATCTATTCTACGAATGGTTAGTAATGTCGTTCGGCTTGTGTAACGCTCCGGCATACTTCGTCGATCTTATGAACAGAGTGTTCCGAGGTGTATTGAATAAATTTGTTCTAGTCTTCATCGATGACATTTTAATCTACTCCAAGTCGGAAGACGAACATGCAAGACATTTGGAACAAGTGTTAAAAATTCTAAGGAGAAATGTCTTGAAAGCTAAATTTTCTAAATGTGTCTTCTGGCAGGATGAAGTTAAGTTCCTAGGCCATGTCGTATCAAAAGAAGGGATTGCTGTAGATCCAAGCAAAATTACAGCGATTCAGAACTGGAAACAACCTACTACCCCCACAGAAGTTCGAAGTTTCCTAGGATTGGCTAGTTACTATCGGAAATTCGTTCAGGATTTTTCAAAGATATCTGGTATATTGACAAAGCTTACAAAGAAACATGAGAAATTCAAATGGACTCCCGAATGTGAAGAAGCCTTCCAGGAGCTGAAACTGAAATTGACAACCGCTCCAGTATTGACAATTATAGAAGGCAACCAAGACTTGACGGTATGGACAGACACTTCTATTAGAGGGCTAGGCGCGGTATTAATGCAAAAAGGCCAAGTGGTCGCTTATGCCAGCCGTCAGCTGAAGCCGCATGAAAGAAACTATGCAACTCATGATCTTGAGTTATTAGCTATCGTGTTTGCTTTAAGAATCTGGAGGCATTATTTACTGGGAGAGAAGTTCGAACTATTTACTGATCATCAATCCTTGAAATATCTATTCACTCAGAAAGATCTAAATTTGAGACAACAGCGTTGGTTAGAATTCCTTGCAGCATACGATTTTGAAATTCTATACACTCCAGGGAAAGCCAATGTTGTAGCTGATGCGCTCAGCAGAAAGAATGAAATCATCGCCATTTTTGTCATCACGTCTTCATTAATAGACAGGATCTCGACCGTTCAGAAAGACGATGAATTTATTCAAAGAGTCAGTCAGAGAGTCAAAGGAGGCGAATCCACAAGTTTCCGACTCGATGACAAGGGAGTTCTAAGATTAAAGGGCAGAATTTGCATCCCAAACCTTCCTGAGCTCAGAAGAGAAATACTTGATGAATGCCACAAGTCCAAATTAAGTATCCATCCCGGTGAGAGCAAAATGTATAAAGATATCAAACGCACATTCTGGTGGAGAGCTTTGAAAAGAGATATTTCATTGTATGTTAGTAGATGCCCCACTTGTCAGCTAGTTAAGAGTGATCAACAGAAATTGGCTGGATTATTACAACCCTTAGAAATTCCAGGATGGAAGTGGGAGCAAATTTCGATGGACTTCATTGATGGCTTGCCTCGAACTAAGAAAGGAAACGACAGTATATGGGTAATCGTAGATCGCTTCACGAAGACTGCCCATTTCATACCTGTCCGATCCAACAGAACGGCTCAAAGTCTAGCACAGATTTACTTCAAAGAAATAGTTAAACTACACGGAGTGCCGCTCAATATAGTCAGTGATAGAGATCCCCTCTTTACTAGCAAATTCTAGGAAGCATTCCAGACAGAATTGGGATCCAAATTGAATCTAAGCACCGCTTATCACCCTCAGACAGACGGCCAAACTGAGCGGGTGAATAGAATTCTAGAAGATTTACTGCGGGCTTGCGTTATCGATTTCGGAGGCTCATGGGAAGATCACTTACATTTAGCCGAATTCCCTTATAACAATAGCTACAAAGCAAGTTTGGGAATGTCCCCATTTGAAGCATTATACGGTAGACCGTGCAGATCTCCCGCATGTTGGGTAGAACCTGGCAATAGACTTGTGTTAGGACCCGATATGATTCAAGAAGCATCGGATAAAGTCGATTTCATTAAGAAGCGATTGAAAACCGCGCAAAGCCGACAGAAAAGTTATGCTGATGCGAGAAGAAGGGATAAATCGTTTGTCGTTGGCGATTATGTTTATTTAAGAGTTTCTCCAATGCGGGGAGTAATCAGATTTGGCAAGACTGGGATGTTGGCACCGAGATTTATTGGTCCCTTTCCTATACTTGAACGGATTGGAACTCTTGCATATAGGGTCTCATTACCTGATTGGTTGCCTGGTGTACATGATGTGTTCCATGTATCTCAACTCAGAAAACATGTTCATGATCCAGATCTTGTTGTGGAAGAAGCAGCGCAACAGGATATTGACATAACTCCAGAATTAGCACTAAGAAGAGAGCCATTAAAGATAGTTGGCAAAGAAACTAGAGAGCTAAGGAGGAAAAAGATTCATTTAGTCAAAGTGCAGTGGAGTAGTGATCCTAGAGACTGTACTTGGGAGACAGAGGAAAGCATTAAACAAGCCTACCCCAAATGCAGAGTAGACATCTCTGACTATCTCCGGTGCAAGGTACCTTTACAATACTTTGCATTTACATTTTATTTCCTACTTAGCTGTTATTTCCTTTTCGAGGACGAAAAGTTTTAAGTGGGGGAGATTGTAATAACCCGGAAAATGTGAATCAATTTAAAATTTTTAAATTTGGTTATTACCAAAGAATTTGAATAGTTGAAATAGCATATTTCAATAAAATATGGAATTGGGTATAGTATAGCAGTTTGAAATTTTGAACACAAACTTTGTCTAACTGTACCGGGTGGAAAATATAACGGATTTTAGCGAAACTGGAAATATTTAAATCTGTTTATGAATACCTTTCTAACGAATCTGAAAAATCGAAGTTTCATAGCGGGAATCAAAAGTTATGGCCAAATGAATTTTCAGAAAGGTCGTTATATAGCATATATAGCCCTTGAAAATTGATATTTTTCATACGACCTCGGAATTCGACGAAACCACTTTTGTTGGGTCCGGGATGTCAAATTATTGCTAAGTTTCAAATTTCATAATTTTTGAAGCTAGTATGTGAGCGAGGCAAAAGAAAATGTGATTGGTCAATTTCTGTTAAAATGGGTCGACCTAAAAATGGCCGTTTTTCAAACGAGCTCAGAATTCGACGAAACTGGTTTTGTTAGGACCCGATCGTCAAAACAAAGCTAGATTTATTTTTCTGGAATTTTTCGATTCAGTTTGTGGCCCTGGCAAATTGAAATGTACGTTCAAATTAAATATTGAATGTTTTATATTTTAATTTGAAAAATAACTGACAGTAACAGTCGAATTGGCCAACGAAACATATCCCATTGTGTCCGGATTGGGGGTAATTAGCTAGAGGCGACAGTAGTTGGGTTTGATTTCGAGTCCGTTGTGAAAACACTATTTAAAAATTTACTATATAGCTCCGACCAATAGGATTTTTTCTTCTAAAAAAAAAATCGAAAAAAACCCTAGCCGCCAGTGATTTGAACGACGCACGAAGCTCGAAGCTTCCCATCGATTTTGCCACCGCCACAGCCAGTTTCGCCGCCACCTCCAATTGAGGATTCTGATCGCCTCCGCCTCCTCTTTAAATCCGACCAAGCCTCGCCTCAAACCATCAACTATACGCGTCGAATTTCGAGGAGGAAGTCGCCCCCTTTGGAGCGCCGCCGCGACTCGCAGGAGCCACCGAGTTCATCGCCACCACCGTCGATCGGAAGGTGGTTCGTAGCCCTTCGACGCCATGTAGACTGATCCAAGCAACAAGGTACGGTTTTGATTTAAAATCAAAACCTAATTTTGAAGGTTTAAAATCCTTTCTGATATAAATTTCTGAAATGAAAATAACACTTTTAAGTGTTGCAAAACTTTGAAAAATCATATCTTTTTAGTCTTTTTAGTGTGTTAACGAAATTCGATGAAACAGGAGACACCGTGACCGCAAGGAGGCTCTCTACATTCTAGAAGAAGCCGCGGATTTTTCTGATCTTCCTACTATTTTTAACACTGCAATAACCATTGTGAGGAATCTAAACTATTTGTGTGAATGAAATCACGTTGTATAAATTATATAAGCGAAGTGTAAATTATATACGCATTGTATACCTCATGTACATGTTTGTATAAGTTATATTAGCGATGTATAAATTATACAAGCGTTGAATGAAACATATATGCTTTGAATTGTAATGAAATGCAAGTGAATTATAATATTATATATATACTCCCCTCGTCCACAGACCATGGACGATATTTATTGCTTGTGATTGACGTGATATTGGTTGGAAATAATTGTTTGCGGTTGATATTGTGGTTGAAAAATACCTTTGTGGTTGAAAAATACCCTCTTGTGGTTGAAACAAATTAGAATAGGATTATGGAATTGAAAATAAAACATGTCGCCTGCGTGCGAACTAGATGCATGATCCCCATTGTCAAAAACCGCGAGGTTTTAAGGTAGAGCGAGGAGTCGTACTAGGGACGGTCCCGGTTTTAACTACCCTGCCGTTATGCTACCGAAATTTTCTGAAATATTCATGTGTTAGAATAATTTTCATTCGTTGAAATAAATTACATATGCTATATCGAATATTCATGTGTTGAGTTGCAATTCATTCGTTGAGTTGAAATTCATGTGTTGAATATTATTTGAATTTAAACAAATAGCTTTAGCGATAAAAATCACATTTTTATATATATACAAACTTTATCGAATATTCATGTGTTGAGTTGCAATTCATTCGTTGAGTTGAAATTCATGTGTTGAATATTATTTGAATTTAAACAAATAGCTTTAACGATAAAAATCACATTTTTATATATATACAAACTATATCGAATATTCATGTGTTGAGTTGCAATTCATTCGTTGAGTTGAAATTCATGTATTGAATATTATTTGAATTTTAAACAAATAGCTTTAACGATAAAAATCACATTTTTATATATATACAAACTATGTAGAATATTCATGTGTTGAGTTGCAATTCGTTCGTCGATTTGAAATTCATGTGTTGAATGTTATCGTATTTTAAAATAAAATGAATCGACAATAAAAATTACACCTTTATTGTAAATACGAAGTGTTAAAAACATTCATGTGTTGAACAAATATTTTTGACGATAAAAATATTTCTTTTATCATGTATATGCTTTGATAAAAATACACACGTGTTGAAATAAATGATAGTTTGCTAGAAATATTATTATTAGCCTTGTTCTGCATATATATACATGTGTTTAACAGGAAAAATGGATTAGCTGTAGAGTAAAGAAATTATTTGCGTGCCCGACAAATAGGTAAGCCTTGATGAGTTGGCTGCGCAATTTTATTTATATATTAACTCCTGTGAATGCCATTGGATGCAGAGTGCTGGTTATTCTGTGTGAAATAATAAATATCGGCATAGGATAGTAACAATTAATTTTGAACTACACTACATGGCATACTTCTTGACGATAGGCATACTTCATCATATTCCACATAAGCAATTGGAGCTTGTGTGACGAGGTGGAAGTTTTACCATACGAGCGAGAGGCTTGTATGGCGATGACTGTATACTACAGGTTGAACTGATGACTGATATGGACTATATAAAATATAACGATAAATTGCCAGATTAATAGAAACCCCACACGGGTCTGGAGTTGACAATAATCACGTCGCTCTAGTTATTAGATACGGCACATGGACTATTTATTTCCACACGGAAACGGGGGTGACGAGAATTTATTCTCTGGAGTGATTATCTATACATGCTCCCCCGTAAACACCAGAATATATCACTATAAATATGTGGATGCTTTTTAGGATTTATTGGGTACCTAACACGGCCCAATAAATTTCCAAACCCCTCCCCGTACAAAGGAGGTTATGGCGAAATTTTTCGAAATATTAAGGCGTTAGTGAAATATTTGAAGCGAAAACGAAGTTGAAAATATGGGATGAACTATAGTTGAAATTATAGAATGAACTATATTTATATATATAAATTTAAATATAATTAAAAGGAATAGAGGCCGTGCAGTTCGTGTTTCGGAATCGTAATTTGAAACGATTAGTGCGAGGAATCCGACCATCGGATTTTCCCGAAACCACAACCACTGGGTTCGCCTTGGAAATATCTTCCCAACGGCACCAACCTTGTAAAAATCCAACGGTTGGATTGTCCGGAATGTTTAATTTAAATCCGAAGAAAAACAGCGCCAGAATCGTTTATATTTATATATAAATATAAATATAATTAAATTAAATCGAATAACGACGCTGCAGTTCGAATTTTGAAACCGTAACTTCAAACAACTAGTGTGGGAGATCCGACCGTCGGATTTTCACGAAACTGGAACCGTTGGGTTCGCTTTGGGAATATCTTCCCACTGATATAGACTTTGTAGAAATCTAACGGTTAGATTTTCCGATATGTGTAAAACAAATTAGGGGAAAAACAGTGCCACGGCACGACCTGAAACGTCGTTTAATTAAATATGGCCATTTTTAAATAAATAAAAATGCGAAAAATCGTTATAAAATATTATAAGCAACTTAGATTGCAAATAAACCAATTGGGCTTGAATTGTTTGATATTTGATGGTTGTATGTGTTTGACACGAAAATAACACTAAAGAACTGAAAGATGGATGTCGAATAATATAACTGTAGAAAGAATCGATTTAAATTCTAATGACGTGAATTATTTGAAAAGGCCGAGCTATCCCTCATTTCAAATAATTTATCGAGCGATTCGAATTGCAAAATCCAAAGACGATTCAAGACCGACGATCTTCGTATCGGTTGGATGGGCGCTACTGAGGTTCCTGACCGGAGTAGCTACCGGAAAGGGACGGAAGTAGTAGCCGTCTAAACGTATGTGTTGATGGTACGGATATATGAGGAATTTGACGCCTCCGGTTTCGTTCAGACCCAGAACGGACTTGTAAATGGACTGTGTGTCTGACATTGGATTTTGTTCTATACTGGTTGATCTCTGTTAAATATATATCTGTTTGGCAGCGGAGAATATATTCTTTTGCTTAACGCCCTTCTCTGAGACGTACGAGCTCAGAGGTTATATATCGATGGAAATCAATCGTATGGAGTGGACTGCCTATGTGGCATGCCAAGATGCTGTGATCAAGGCTTCTGTTGCAAAGCAAAGTCTTGTGGATGATGATCAAAGCACGGTCTACGTGGCCTGGCTTTGTGTATAGCATGGATTCGCGAGCCTCACCCACTGGTATGAGTTAAAAACGGGATACGGACTGCAGGGAGAGCACGACGTTTCTTTCTAGCTATGGTGGTGTTAGTGACTTACCAGCCCTGACATATATATCTATTTTTCACCTATGTGGTTGTTGGAATGCGAGGCACCTCGATTATAGGTCTGTAAGGACTGGGAAACGTGTGTTCAGGAATAAATAATCCTCAAACGCAAGAGAGGATCGGCCCTGAAGATCCAAGGGTTGCCCAGAGTGTGTAGTCCTGAGGCATTTGCTAGAATGTCTCGAAGCGGAGAGGAGCTTGCCCCTAGCCTTGACTCATGACGGAAATCCAATTTCCAATACGAAATAACGGACTCGATTGTAGAACTAGTATGGCGACATAGTAGATGGTAGTTATGCCGCCTATGATTGATATTTATGATGCTATTCGTTTTGAAACATATATGCACTAGTAATTATATCAAATGATTTTGCTTTATACGTATCAAGCATATTTGGCCATTATAAGGTAAAACTCTATCCTCCGGCTTGCGTTGCATTGTGTGATGGGACCTGAGTCTTATAATGGCTTCATTCTTTTTTAAAAGCATTGCGTTGTTTTAAAAGAATTTACTTTGTTTTAAATGCACTAGCAATCACTGGAGTAAACCCGTTCCGCGAAAGTGGCGTGGTCCTATGATTTGCTTATTACTGTTGTTTTAAACTGTTAAATAGATTCCTCATACCAGTCCCCATGTCTGACTCGTTGTTTGTTTCACTTTGCAAACGCGGGTGCCCTTATTTTCACACGGGCAACCTAGTTCACAGGTGACAGGTTGTTTTTGGCTCTGCACTGTTGCATATAGTGCATTTTTGGCTCATGGCGAGGCTGACTTCACAGAGGCGACTTTGACATTTTCCGCCATTATTGTACTTATATTATGATTCCGCCACGGGCGATGCAGACTGATTTACTTTCAGTACTTCTTATTGTATGTATATGTACCGCTTTCGGCGATGTAGACTGATACCCTTATTATGTCTCACTGCATGTATGTATTCCGCCTCTGGCGATGATGACTGATCACTTTCCTTTTTTTATTTACTAAGTTATATCCTACGCTATGCTATTCTGATGTTATTACATGTTGTGATTCCGTTGTCATATCCATGTAAAATTATTCTATTTATTGTTTCAGCTATTATCTGTACTCTGCTATGATGATTGATGTGTTATATTCCAATGATTATCCTTAATACCGCCCCTCGGATTTTGGGATCGTCACAGTTATAGCCTTAAATGGCTTTGGGTGGTATATGCTTCTATGCGTGGGAGGCGCATCGTCAGTGTAGCCTGCTTCATCGTGGGAGGTGCACATATATATATCGAGTTGCTTAGGTACGTGCCCTTTGCCTTGTCGATGGGGAGAACGATATTTGGTTGCATACTTGTTGTATGCATTGTTATGTTTTCGATTCATGTTTCCAAACGATTTGGTTTGTGATCCCGAAGTGAAATCTACTTTGATATAAAGCTAGATATGTATTTCAAATGATTTGAAATAAGAAATCAGGAATAAAGTCCAAAGGAATAATTTCTATAAAGGTAATTGGATTTTGGAAAATCAATCTTTGGGGTTAAGCATAAATGGGTAGGTTGGAAAATTGCATGTTGGTTGATGCATTGTAGATCCACAGTATATTATTGGTTGTTGTTTATGTACTAGTATCCATGGGGGAAACCCGTTCCATGACATACGACGTGGTCCCGTGAATTACCTAATTTTGAAGTAAAGATTTAATAACTACTTTGAGTTCTCACACCAGTCCCATGACTGACCTGGAGTTTATTGTTTTCGCCTGAACTCTGGATGCGCATATTTTCCACATAGGAAGTCAGTAGTTTAGTTTTGCAGATTATTTCATTTAGCAGGATTCTGGATCGAAGCTCAAAGCTGTGTCCAGAGCATTGATAGTCTTCCACTGTGTTAGTTTATTTGATTCCGCTGCATTGTATTACATTTACTGTAAATTAATCTTCCGCTATATTATATTTTGATATACTCTGATATATTCTGTACTCTGAAGTAACATTATTATGATGTTTATAAAAGTCTTCTGTTATTTGTTCTGATGTGTTGTATGCCCAGAGTTAGCGTATCCGGGTTTTGAACTGTCTTGGTCGATTTAGCAATCAATTAGGTCCGAGCGAAATCCGTATCGTTACATATATGTGTGTATGTGTATATGTTTATACTATACAAATATACAAAAAAGAAGGTAAAAGTGTCATACTTGCAATATTTTCTCCCGCATTCAATGCATTTTGTAGTCCCATGTACACTACTGATCTAATATGATGTTGTTATTGATGAATTCAACTCATTCTACCACTTTCATTTTTCACATAATTATCCATGACATATTGTTATAATAAATGTCTTTGATGCAAGAAAAAGAAGTATCATCAGGCCGACAAGTTAAGCTGATTAGAAATAATAAATGGAATCCAATAATTAATTGATTTTTATTGTATGATGATGCTAGATGTAAATTTATAATATTATGAATATAAATCTAATTAACGTATGTAAAATATTTGCATCTATCCCTTTCAGATCTTTTATGGCATCTAGATTTACAATAAATAAAGCGGGCTTCTATTCACGCCTCACTTTAGACTTGTGGCCACCTTTAAAAATTTAATAGATTAGATTATTTTTAACCTACTTCTTACCACCATTTTCTTTCTTTTCTCAGTCACTAACCACTAATTCAAATTATACACTCTCGGCAGTTTACAGCCATGTGAAATTTGATGACTCCATTCATTTGATCTGTTCGTTTGCAAACCACCGACCCACATCTCCATTTTCGGTTCTTTGCAGCCGTTTGAAATCTATTTACTCCATTCCTTTTATCTGCTCGATTTCACACCATCGAATAATACGAAATGTGAACGGTGATTGGTGAACGAGTGAAATAATTTAACTAATCTAAATATATACACGGTCGCCAACGAATGAAGATTTAATATGTTCTTCGATTACCAAAAGTCATCCACACCAACTAATACACTTCAAGCAACAATCTCAAAATCTAGTGCTAAGCCTACAGCTAAAGTCGATTTCAGAAAAGAAAAAAAATTAGGGTTCGAATCTTAATCGATTGAGACACCTTCTTCCCTTTTGTCATCGTCGCACGCATGATTGAAATGATGCAGGAGTAAAATTGCGTTGGTAAATTGGGATCTTAGAGCTTGATGATGGATGGAACAAATGTCTGGAAGATGGATGATTATTTTTGGGAACGAAGATGAAAGAGAAGTAGAGGTGGTGGCCTTTTAAAGTTTGAAAAATATGAGTGGTGCAAAGGAGTATAGATGCATACCTAAGAGGTGGCCTTTAGGAGAGGTGGCCAGAAGTCTAATGTGGAGTGTGAATAGCAGCACACTAAATAAAATAATTGTCCTTGGAATGAGCTTCTTAATCTTCCATGGCATCTAGGTTTTCTGCTGCATCTACCCCTTTCAAATCTATCATCCTTTCTCTTTGAATCATTATTTCACCTCCTTCAAAATCATCCCATGTCTCTGCCTTCAACCCTATAAACCCTAGTTTTCATCATAATGGCCTAGGAGCTCTATCGCCTTCACGAACTCGACGCTTCCCTTTAGCATCCATCATACACTGAATCGGTTTTCAACCTTGCTTTCCTTCTCTCCACTTCTTCACTTGCTTCTGTTGATTTTCCCCTGGTGTCGTGTCCTCTGTCTTCCTTCCTATTTAACAATTTCGGTCCCCTCTTCTGGCTATTTCCATCAGGTCCTTCTTATCGTTTCTTCCCTCTGCATTCTAACTTTTTGCCAATGACCTGCTAGAGGTCATTGTTCTCCTACGGCATTCCTTAGGGCTTCTTTCTCTATGGATTGACAAGTAACTCACGACTAATTGATTGGTTTCTTACCCCTTCTCTGTAAGACTTGGGTTTGATTGTTTGCTTGGTTTTTGGTGGAGTTTGGGTTGATGCTTGAAGCTGGTCTTAGGTCTTTGTGGGTGTATATCTATTTGTCATTTTATTGTCCTCGTGTGAGTGTATTTGAGTGGTGGCGTGGTTGTTTTCTGGGTTTTTCCTGTCTTGTTAGTTGTGATTTTTTAGTTTGTTTGCATGGATATATCATATTGATCATGACATTCGACTTAGTAGTGTATGCATTTTGCATAAGTGCTTTAGCCTTGGTGTTATTGTGCTTGTAGTGAGTTTTGTACTGGTTGTGTCTTCTTCTATGTTGTGTCTGTTGTATATAACAGTGTTGTATACACAATTATATGATTTTTGTTTGATGATAACAACCAAATATATTTTATTATTGAATGTGTTTGTAAATGCACTGATATACTACACAACAGACAGGAATATAATATTTCTATAAAATATAACTGTGCAGAAATTTAAACAATCACACGGTATTTTTTAGATAAAAATATTCTATTTCAATATCAAAAAGTACATCTTTTACAACTCCACTATGTGACATACTATATTTCATTCATACAAATCTGTCACTCTATACAACTATATTTGCAGACTTTGTTATACATTGACACCGGTATTTTTCCACTGACTTTTGTCTTCTATCTTCAGTCTATACAGCCTTCAATCCAGTCACCATCTTCTCACCTATCACATACAGAAGAAAACACACAGTAGACTGCAACAAAAACAAAATTCAATACAAACAAATAAAAATTTATTTTTAAATTTTATTTGCCTCAGAATTACGGTGTGTTTCTCATCATTTTTCTAGACTTGGTCTGATACGTAGGAACAGAAAAATTCGTCTGGATGGCTGCATATACACACGTGTGCATTGCCACGCCAATCCACTGTCGCGACTGAGGAGTAGCCGCTTGGACCATCTCGACTCAGCGCAATATACTCATGAATATGAAGTGAAAAGCATTACTTGAAGTCAGGTGGAGAGCGCATAACAGTGAACAAGTGAAAGCATGTCTCAAAGAACAAGGATAGAGTGCACGAGCAGTAGGTTAGCAAGCACAGTCCCATGCAAAAGGTGAAACAACAATGATGCCGCAGCTAAGGAGTACAACAGTTCATGTAAGACAAAACAGCTCAAAATTCAAACATGATGCACCAAGCCAAGTCGAGTCAGCAGCAAAAACAAAAGGGAACAAATGTGCATGGTGAAGGATAAAAGTGCACAAGATATGGTGCATAGATGATGGTTCAGCCAATATGAATGCATGATGATCACATAGTCATGGAAATATGCAAAGCAACAGAACAAGTGAATCGGTCAACAAATCCTTTTATGGCAAGCAATCAAATTTTAATCGAGGGTCGAAATCATATGTATTAGGCATGAAATAAATTGCAATCAAGGCCGAATACAATCCAGAAATCAAAGACAACTAACAAGGCAGTAAATAAATTTAAGGCCCAAGATATCAATCCATTTTTACATGGCAACATATCTGCTAATTTAAAGATTTAACGAGGCCGAAAATCATCAAGTAACCAAGGCAGCAGAATCGAAACCAAATCAGCTCAGTTTTGGCAAGTTTTCGAGCAGGGAAACAAATCATATCATACGGCCAAGAATCATGCAAGCAAACTGTTAAAAGAGGCATTGTCAACAAAGTTGCAGTGATAATCAAATCAGTATATGGTATGAAATCAAACTACTGATTTGGCAAGTTTTTTTTAAAACAGAGAATGTTTTTAAAGGGGGGCGATTTCATTAACAGGAAACAGATCAGAAGTTTCCAAGCCATGTATTAAACCAAAATCAAGATAAACGAAATCAACAAAGCAAAATATCAGCTAGAATCGAGCCCAAAATCCACGAATATATTCAAGACCAAGTCTACACTGAAATCAGAGATTTATTCTTCTTCTAGAGTGTTCATAACACCATATATAATTACCAATTCATCATAGGCAAATGCGATCGAAAAAAAAGACCAAGTAATATGGGAAATCAGAGAATATTCAGGATTTTAATCCTATAAATACACCAATTCATCACTGGTTTCAAATCATCGAAGATCCAAGTTCGAACAAGCAAAAAAAAGCAGAAATTCGAATTAAATTCATACCAGAGAAAAAGGAGATTACTTGGATCCAAATCAACGTTCATCAACGTTCAATCGAAGAAGAAGATAGTCACTGAATAATCAGAGACTCACACGACAGAGCGGCGGCCTTTAGGTTGAAAGAGAATCGAAACCCTGAATCAACAAATTCCCAAATCAATCAATAGACGCCTGAAACTGAAGCGAAAAGTATTCGAGCATCAGAGAATCGGATTTCATCAATCAAGCTTCGCAATCTAGGGATTTCATAGAAACCATAGTTTTACTTAAGCCGCCATATCTAATTCCAGAAAGAGACAAAGGAAGATCGGGCTAAACAAAGTAAAGTGGTGGAGCAATAAGGGAGCCGTTTTTTTTTATGATAAAAAGGGAATAACCGTAAAACTTTTAAACTCCTAGGGTTTTAATTTTTTTTCTTGCTTTAAAATTCAAGTTTCATTCCTTAAAGTCAATAACTACTAGTGTTTGCAGTTGGAAAAATCACAACTTAACGGATCAAGTTGTGTCAGGGTCTTGAGTGTAGGGTTTAAACAGTCGGGAGCGAAGGTCGCAAGTTTACAAGAGTCTGTAAGCGAAGAGATTGTTTAAAATTCCTAGTAGAAACCTTGAATGCAGCAGTAGGCATAGTTTTGCCGAAGCTGGGTATTTTCTGTGTGTGATTTTTCTTTCTGCAATTTTTTCTGTGACATTTTTATTTTGCAATAAACCCTATTCGCCCCCCCTCTAGGGTTAATTTAGATCCTACAAGTGGTATCAGAGCAGGTATTTTTTAACTCTAGAGTCATGAATTTGTCTAACAACGCTTTTTCTGAGGGTCAGTCCATATCTAGGCCACCAATGTTTAATGGAACTGATTAGGCCTATTGGAAAGCTAGGATGAAATTTTACTTAAGTTCAGTTGATTATGATGTATGGGATATCGTTGAAACAGGCTACAAACTTCCTGTTACGATTATCAATGATATTGAAATTCCTAAACCAAAAGATAAGTGGGATGCTAATGATAAAAAATTATTCTCAACTGATGCCAAAGCAATGAATGCTTTAATTTGTGCTCTTGATAAAACTGAATTTAACCGTATATCTCACTGTTCAACTGCGCAGGAAATTTGGCATACTTTGGAAGTTACACATGAAGGAACATCTCAAGTCAAGGAATCTCGTCTCGCACTACTCTGCAACGAATATGAAAATTTCACGATGCGGAAAGACGAAGATATAAAAGAGATGTATGGTCGATTTTCCACACTGATTTATAATGCAAGGGCTCTTGGTAAAATCTACACTGAAGTAGAATTAATACGCAAGATACTGAGAGTACTGCCAATGAATTTCGAAGCCAAAGTAACTGCCATTCAAGAATCAAAAGATCTAAATAAGTTGAGAATAGAAGAATTGATTGGAAACTTGATTGCTTATGAAATGGATTTAAAAGCCAAAGAAGGACGCGATGAATCAGAATCAAAGAAAAAGACAATTGCTCTAAGCTACACTGTTGAAAGTAACGATGAAGCCGAGAATCCTATCGAAGAATTGGCCATGGTTCTTAAAAAATGGTCTAACAAAAAATACAAGTCACGAAAGAAGAGTTCAAAATCCAACAAATCCAAGAATTCAGACAATTCAGACGATGAAGTCATATGCTACAACTGCAATAAACCAGGCCATATCAAACCAAATTGTCCATTACTTCAGAAAGACAGAAAGAAGAAGAAGAAAAAGAAAGCTTTTGCAGCTACATGGGACGATGAAGAAGGAGAAGAAGAAGACTCTGACAGTAATAAAGAGGAAGCCAATTTGTGTCTTATGGCACAGTCAGATTCAGAAAGTAGCGAAGATGATTCCACTGAGGTACAATATTACTCTTATAAAGATTTAATGTTAATGTGTCATGATCTTACCAAAACCATTGATTCTCTTGAACTAAAAATCAATAAATTAAAATCTGATAGGTTAAAATTGGTCCACGAAAACAATAGGTTAGAAACTGAGCTTGAAAAAGTGACAAACCTTGATTGTGAAAACTGCAAGTTATTAAAGCAAGGGCAAACAGAATTTAAGGCAAATTTTGAAAAATTGAAACAAGAACACTTGGCTTTAAAAGAAAGTGATGACACAAAAAGAAAGAACTTCATTAACAGATGCACTTCTCTTGTAAATGAAAATGAAGCACTTAAAGCCAAAGTAAAAAATCTTGAAATAACATTGAGTAAATTTTCAAAAGGGGAAAAGTCATTTAGGATGCCGCTTGGAACTCAATTATATGCTAATAATAAGAAAGGATTAGGATTTGGGAAAACACATATTAATATGAATGATAATGCAAAAGGCGGAAGTGTTTTCCCTAAATGTATAAAATGTGGAAAAATTGGACATAGCTATGAAAAATGTCAAAATAGGAACAATAATAAAAAATTCATACAAATTTGGGTTCCTAAAGGGTCGACAAGTAATTGTAATAGATTTGGATTTGATAAGAACAAACAAATTTGGATTCCAAAAGGATCTGTTGTTCAAAATCAAAAAATTTCAATTACTAATTTTATTAGACCTATGAGTTTCTCTAGGTCATTCTCTTCTTCTTGTGTGTAGGTATGTTGGCGGGCTAAGGAACAACAAGAATGGTACTTGGATTCAGGTTGTTCCAAACATATGACATGAGATAAATCAAAGTTCCTTAGCCTTGAAAAATATAAAGGAGGAAATGTGATAATGGGCGATAACAGAAAATGTAAAATTATCGGTAAAGGTAAAGTAGGTAATAGTACTTTCTCCTTAACTGATGTTTTATATGTTGCAAACTTGCATCATAATCTCATTTCCATAAGCCAACTATGTGACAAAGGAATGAGTGTGATATTTGATAATGAATCTTGGAAATTATTGAAAAATCCACAAACAGTATTGTGTTCACGGGAAAAAGAAAAGGAAATGTTTATACGATTTCTTTTGATGATCTGACTCTCTCACGATATTTAGTAGCTACGGATGAGGAAGTTTTCTTATGGCATAGGAGATTGGGTCACGCTAGTATGAGTCTCTTAGAAAAACTTGAATCAAAAGAGTTGGTAAGAGGACTACCACATCAGAAATATAAAAATAATAAAGTGTGTAAATCATGTGCTATGGGAAAATTCAGTCGTTCATCATTTCGTCCCAAAAATGTTGTTAGTACTAATAAGGTACTTGAATTGATTCACATGGATTTATTTGGACCAAATGAAATCGCTAGCTTGAATGGAAAACGATATTGTTATGTGCTGGTTGATGATTATTCTAGATTTACATGGGTTTATTTTCTAGCCAAAAAATCCGAAACTTTTGATTATTTCTCAAAGTTTGCAAAACTCGTTCAAAATGAAAAAGGTGTTTCAATAAAAACTTTAAGAAGTGATCATGGTGGTGAATTTGAAATTTTGGATTTTGAAAATTTTTGTGAAGAAAATGGTTTTAAACACGAATTTTCTGCTCCTCGAACACCCCAACAAAATGGGGTAGTCGAAAGGAAAAATCGTACATTACAAGAATTGGCTAGATCTATGTTAAGTGAATATAATTTGCCTTTGACTTTTTGGGCAGAGGCAGTTAATACATCCTGCCATGTAATGAACAGAGTAATGATTAGACCAATACTTAACAAAACATCCTATGAATTGTGGTTTGACAGAAAGCCTAACATTTCATATTTTAGAGTTTTTGGATGCCCTTATTATCTTCTTAATACAGGTGATCATCTTGGTAAGTTTGAATCAAAGGCCGACGAGGGAATTTTCATGGGTTACTCTTCAAGAAGCAAGGCTTACCGAATCTTCAACAAACGATCAAAAACTATTGTTGAAACCATAAACGTGAAATTTAATGAATCAGATCCGGATACGGTGGACAAAGAGAAAAACGATGAGGGAATTACATATGAAGGTGAAAAAGAAAATAGCAAAGAGAAGACTGGCAGTGATGATCCAACAAAACAAACATTTGAAGTTGAGAAGTTGAAATTCAAAGCCAATCATCCTCCAGAATTGGTAATAGGAAATCCAACGGCAGGTATACGAACTCGTTCATCATTTAATAAAGATATTTGTACTTTTTGTATTCACAGTTGTTTTATCTCTGAAATCGAACCTAAAAATGTTGAAACTGCACTTAATGATGAAAGTTGGATTTTAGCGATGCAAGAAGAACTTAATCAATTTGAGCGGAATAAAGTTTGGAAATTAGTTCCTAGACCGAATGACTATCCAGTAGTAGGAACTAAATGGGTGTTCAAAAATAAACTTGATGAAACCGGAAATGTAATTAGAAACAAAGCTAGGTTGGTTGCAAAAGGATATAATCAAATTGAAGGCATTGATTTTGATGAGAAATCTGCACCAGTAGCTAGGTTAGAAGCCATTAGAATTTTACTCAGTTTTGCGTGTTATAAAGGTTTCAAACTTAAACAAATGGACGTAAAAAGTGTGTTTTTAAATGGAGAATTAAAAGAAGAAGTTTTTGTGGAACAACCACCCGTTTTTGAAAATCATGAATTTCCAAATCATGTATTCAAACTTGAAAAAGCATTATATGGTCTCAAACAAGCTCCTAGAGCTTGGTACGATTGTTTAAGTGCATATCTTTTGGAAAACGGTTTTAAAAAGGGCAGTGCTGACACTACATTGTTTCTATTACATGAAGGTGATGACTTTTTAATAGTCCAAATTTATGTTGATGATATTATATATGGTGCTACTAATGATTGTTTGTGTGAGAAATTTGAAAAAGTCATGCAGGATAAATTCGAAATGAGCTTAGTAGGTGAATTAAAATACTTCCTTGGATTTCAAATCAAACAAAGCTCCAAGGGTATTTTCATATCACAAACAAAATACATTGCTGAATTGCTGAAAAGATTTGGACTAGAAAATGCGAAACCACTCAGAACACCGATGAGTCCTTCAACCAGGCTTGACAAAGACGTGAAAGGAGTTGCAGTTGATCAGAAAAAATATCGTGGAATAATTGGTTCACTTCTTTATCTCACTGCATCTAGGCATGATATTATGTTTGCTGTTTTTTTATGTGCACGCTTTCAATTTAATCCAAAAGAATCTCACTTAAAAGCCACAAAAAGAATATTAAGATATCTTTTGCACACACACAAATTTGGTTTATGGTACCCCGCATGCAATAATTTCAAATTAATTGGATATTCTGATGCTGATTATGCTGGATCCCTTGTTGATAGAAAAAGCACTAGTGGGACTTGTTTTATGCTAGGACACTCGTTAGTCTCATGGCCAAGTCAGAAACAAAACTGTGTTGCTTTATCCACAACTGAGGCTGAATACATTGCCTTAGGAAGTTGTTGTGCACAAATACTATGGATGATGCAAACTCTTTCAGACTTTGGTCTAATTTATAAAAAAGTACCACTAAAATGTGACAGTAAAAGTGCTATAGACCTGTCTAATAATCCCGTTCATCATTCACGCACTAAACACATAGATGTGAGACATCATTTTATTAGAGATCACATTTCACGAGAAGATATTTGTATTGAGTTTATTTCAACTGACTGTCAACTTGCTGATATCTTTACAAAACCCCTTCCCGAAGATAGATTTTCACGATTACGCTTAGATTTGGGAATTATAGAAATTGATTAATCATTATCCATTAAAAAAAAATTCTTAAATGGTTATTCAAAAGTTAAATGATTGATCATTTGAACTATTTTGGAACTCGTTGAAATTATGACAGATCTTGGAATTGTGATGAGTATTGACTATAATATTTTTTATCATGAGGAAATATTTTTAAATCTCATGATGATTGGACAGATTTTATAATATTTTTGAATTAAAGCTTATTTCACGACCATCTTCTATATCTACCATACTTCTGTCACTCATCATGGTTTTATTTAATTTGGGGAGTTCTAATTATTCTTGGAATTTAGAAATAAATAAATAAATAAATAAATAAATAATAATTTATCCTTGGTACTCACTCCCATTTAAAAGTCCTCGCGGTTATGCGTGGGTGAATTACCTTAATCTCTATGTGCTTCCATTCTCACTTAAAAGACCTTCGGGCTGTGCATGGATGGAACTCATCAGAGAGGATAAAGTTAAGTTACTACTAACCCCATTTAAAAGACCTTTGGGCTATGCGTGGTTAGGAAGTGCTTAACACATTTTTAAGCATATTTAAAATCTTTAAATTTTATATTCAAATATTCAATTTTTATTGAACTCTCCTAATTCTATAAAATCCATAGTAAATCCATTCATTCTGAAAGTGAAATTTGTCTCTGACTCGAAGAATATTATGATTTCTGTTTGATTCAATGAGATTTACGATATATTATCCTCTTGATCTGAATTTATATTTCTAGTTTATATTCATCACTGTTTTAATTTCTGTTATTCTTTTGATGATAACAAAAGGGGGAGAATGATCAAGATTTTGATGGATGAGTAAGCATTTATAGAATATTTTTTTATTTCAAAATTTTCAAATCTATGCATCAATAAGCGAAGCTTAGTTATAGGGGGAGCATACAAATAGGGGGAGTGACATACTTCACGTTTCAAACACATTCACACATTCAAAATCTTTTATTTGTTTGTCATCATCAAAAGGGGGAGATTGTTGTATATAACAGTGTTGTATACACAATTATATATTTTTGTTTGATGATAACAACCAAATATATTTTATTATTGAATGTGTTTGTAAATGCACTGATATACTACACAACAGACAGGAATATAATATTTCTATAAAATATAACTGTGCAGAAATTTAAACAATCACTCGGTATTTTTTAGATAAAAATATTCTATTTCAATATCAAAAAGTACATCTTTTACAACTCCACTATGTGACATACTATATTTCATTCATACAAATATGTCACTCTATACAACTATATTTGCAGACTTTGTTATACATTGACACCAGTATTTTTCCACTGACTTTTGTCTTCTATCTTCAGCCTATACAGCCTTCAGTCCAGTTACCATCTTCTCACCTGTCACATACAGAAGAAAACACACAGTAGACTGCAACAAAAACAAAATTCAATACAAACAAATAAAAATTTATTTTTAAATTTTATTTGCCTCAGAATTACGGTGTGTTTCTCATCATTTTTCTAGACTTGGTCTGATATGTAGGAACAGAAAAATTCGTCTGGATGGCTGCATATACACACGTGTGCATTGCCACGCCAATCCAGTGTCGCGACTGAGGAGTAGCCGCTTGGACCATCTCGACTCAGCGCAATATACTCATGAATATGAAGTGAAAAGCATTACTCGAAGTCAGGTGGAGAGCGCATAATAGTGAACAAGTGAAAGCATGTCTCAAAGAACAAGGATAGAGTGCACGAGCAGTAGGTTAGCAAGCACAGTCCCATGCAAAAGGTGAAACAACAATGATGCCGCAGCTAAGGAGTACAACAGTTCATGTAAGACAAAACAGCTCAAAATTCAAACATGATGCACCAAGCCAAGTCGAGTCAGCAGCAAAAACAAAAGGGAACAAATGTGCATGGTGAAGGATAAAAGTGCACAAGATATGGTGCATAGATGATGGTTCAGCCAATATGAATGCATGATGATCACATAGTCATGGAAATATGCAAAGCAACAGAACAAGTGAATCGGTCAACAAATCCTTTTATGGCAAGCAATCAAGTTTTAATCGAGGGTCGAAATCATATGTATTAGGCATGAAATAAATTGCAATCAAGGCCGAATACAATCCAGAAATCAAAGACAACTAACAAGGCAGTAAATAAATTTAAGGCCCAAGATATCAATCCATTTTTACATGGCAACATATCTGCTAATTCAAAGATTTAACGAGGTCGAAAATCATCAAGTAACCAAGGCAACAGAATCGAAATCAAATCAGCTCAGTTTTGGCAAGTTTTTGAGCAGGGAAACAAATCATATCATACGGCCAAGAATCATGCAAGCAAACTGTTAAAAGAGGCATTGTCAACAAAGTTGCAGTGATAATCAAATCAGTATATGGCATGAAATCAAACTACTGATTTGGCAAGTTTTTTTTAAAACAGAGAATGTTTTTAAAGGGGGCCGATTTCATTAACAGGAAACAGATCAGAAGTTTCCAAGCCATGTATTAAACCAAAATCAAGATAAACGAAATCAACAAAGCAAAATATCAGCTAGAATCGAGCCCAAAATCCACGAATATATTCAAAACCAAGTCTACACTGAAATCAGAGATTTATTCTTCTTCTAGAGTGTTCATAACACCATATATAATTACCAATTCATCATAGGCAAATGCGATCGAAAAAAAAGACCAAGTAATATGGGAAATCAGAGAATATTCAGGATTTTAATCCTATAAATACACCAATTCATCACTGGTTTCAAATCATCGAAGATCCAAGTTCGAACAAGCAAAAAAAAAGCAGAAATTCGAATTAAATTCATACCAGAGAAAAAGGAGATTACTTGGATCCAAATCAACGCTCATCAACGTTCAATCGAAGAAGAAGATATTCACTGAATAATCAGAGACTCACACGACAGAGCGGCGGCCTTCAGGTTGAAAGAGAATCGAAACCCTGAATCAACAAATTCCCAAATCAATCAATAGACGCCTGAAACTGAAGCGAAAAGTATTCGAGCATCAGAGAATCGGATTTCATCAATCAAGCTTCGCAATCTAGGGATTTCATAGAAACCCTAGTTTTACTTAAGCCGCCATATCTATTTCCAGAAAGAGACAAAGGAAGATCGGGCTAAACAAAGTAAAGTGGTGGAGCAATAAGGGAGCCGTTTTTTTTATGATAAAAAGGGAATAACCCTAAAACTTTTAAACTCCTAGGGTTTTAATTTTTTTTCTTGCTTTAAAATTCAAGTTTCATTCCTTAAAGTCAATAACTACTAGTGTTTGTAGTTGGAAAAATCACAACTTAACGGATCAAGTTGTGTCAGGGTCTTGAGCGTAGGGTTTAAACAGTCGGGAGCGAAGGTCGCAAGTTTACAAGAGTCTATAAGAGAAGGGATGGTTTAAAATTCCTAGTAGAAACCTTGAATGCAGCAGTAGGCATAGTTTTGCCGAAGCTGGGTATTTTCTGTGTGTGATTTTTCTTTCTGCAATTTTTTCTGTGACATTTTTATTTTGCAATAAACCCTATTCACCCCCCCCCTCTAGGGTTAATTTAGATCCTACAGTGTCTATTGCTGGTGTTGGTAGCATTACTGGGTTTTCATTTCTCTGCTACAACCCTTCCTACTTCATCTCTCTACACCTTGGTTTTTTTACTGCTGCCTATGTTTTTCTAGTCATGGCCATTGAGTAGAGCTTCACATTGCAACCAGAACTCGTTGTTTTGCTGTGGCAGTGACTAGTGGTGGTGTTAGCAGCATAGCTCGGTATTCAATTCTCTGCTTAACCCCAACTCTCCATTCAATCTTCTACACCTTGGTTCTTTGCTGCTGACTAATGATTCTGGACATAGTCTGTTGAGAAGTGTTGTAATTTAATTTGTGTTTGTTCAATTGGACTGCTTGCAGCCAGACAAACTTGTATTGTTTTGATATATGTATCTAAATTTTTATTTCTGCTTACTAGATATTTACTGTAACTAATCTCACCATGTGTGGTGATAGATGATAGTTTATGTGGTTGTTAAAGCATAATATGTTTGTAGCAGATAGACAATTAGTTTGTCTCATGTTATACTATGTACCCGTTACTTGTTATAATGAAGATGTGGTACCGTCCATTATAAAAACCAGCTAGTTTTGCCAAAAAATATATAACTATAATACTCATGACATGTGATGGGAGTTCCATATACATTGTGATTGTTAAGATCCAAACCATAACTTCTATAAAGTAGAAAGAGAGGATACCGTAGAGGTTCATAAAAACCATCTATTTCTAGGTTCATAACAACCATGTATTTCTGGAATTTTCATAAGTTGACCATTGTCGTATGTAGAACAATATTCCTACCATTTATAAGACTTGTCTCATCCTGACCATCATTGCATAAGCTTGTAAAGATGTAGGTAGTGCATGTTGTTATTGCAGTGGTTTTTCTCTAATGGCAATTTTGTAATTATGAATCTAGAGTACTTGCGAAACTCGACGAAAGTACTTGGTAAAATCATCGTTCTCATTTAATATACGTCGCATCCTTTTCAGTATTCCTCTATTAAAATCTTAATTTCAGTCATTCATTTTTTTAAATTTTGAGGTCTATCAAGTATAAATTTTTTTTTTTGAAAATAGGTACTTTAGTAATTTTTTAAAATATTTGGATTACACATATTACCATAGTACACAATACAGTAACAAATTACACACACCTTTTCAAAGACACTCCCACGACCTCCTTCAGACTACCCTAACCAACCCATAACCTAAGTACAATGACACACACATATTATATATATACATACATATATATATATATATTTAGACACAAAAGTATGTACATTAAATTTGGACCACAAGAATTGTTTGTCTTTATGTGTGAGGTGTAATTCAGGGGGAGATCCAATGGTTCAGATTTTGTGTGTTTAATTGTTTCAAAATTTTGTGTCGTTTAGACTTTCCATATATATATATATATATATCCAACCATTTGGAGTGGAACCAACACAAGAAAAGTGACTGTAGACTAACACAGTTGAATATGCTCAATGGAAATAAGTGCACTGGGGATTCAAAAACAAAGAAAGCTTGAGTAGCAGATGGGAAAAGAGCATGTGATGGTATTGTAGAGTGAAGAGTCAATCTGGAAAATGTGCGAGAGGAACTAACCCGAAACAAGGGTGCATCGGGCTAAAATTGCAAGATCAACACACTGGATGAAGCACCGACATAGGGAGTTGGACAAAAATCCAAGGAGGCAGAAGGGGCATGTGAAATAAATTGTGGCTGGGTATGGGTGATTAGGGTTTTCCTAATTTCCAATCACAAATTTCCCTTTAATTATGCATTCGTTGGGTCCTCGTCCCTCACTTGGTCAACGGCAAGGCGCAAGACTAAGAAGCAGTTTAGGTCAGTTTCTGATTCAGATTCCCTCTTCCAACCTTTGTCCACTGAAGCGTGCGTCGACGTTGTTGTTGTCATTGTTCCTTCAGTTACTACCCTATCATCTTTCGAATAGGTAGGGGATCACGTGGGAAATTAACATTGATCAATATAGATGACAATTAATTATGTAATTCAAAATGTCACTTAACAGGCACAAATTTAGGTTTTATTCGCTTAATGGAAATCTATAATATCTTCACAATTCAAATTAACTAGTCAGCATTTTATTTGGTCAAATAAACAATACAAATATAAGATGTGTGATTTAAATGACGTGTACTATTTGAAACCTATTCGTTTAAAGATATCAAGATTTTTTACTTATCCAATCTTAGGTAAGACCAAATACTTCATCCGACACTCGTAGGTATGGGTTTAAGGTAGTTTAACCTGTATCTAACTCTATATGAGATTGGATACGAATGGGTTGAAGTATGAGTTGGGTCGGGTTTAGTAGGGTTGGGTTGGGTCATGGTTGGGCTGGGTTGCATGAATCTAATAAAAAATGAGAACATGAGGGATTTTTTTTTAAAATAATATTAAAATATTCAGCATAATGTATTAGACTTTAGCTAGCATAATGTATTAGACTTTAGCTAGCATAATGCATTTAAAATAAAAGATTCATTCTAACACGCATTATTAAAGTTTCATTGTAAAACACATCATATGAAATCAATTTACTGTATAATATAACAAGTGTTTCATTTTAAAATGCATTAAAATGCTCTTTTTTTCTTTGCCAAATTTTATCTTGTTTGGATTGACATTAAGTATGCTTTATTTATATTTACAATAGAATACATAAACATTATTCTAGTATTTGATTATTCTAATTTTAAGTCATCTGATATTAAATTAGTTTTCTAATATAGGGTTGGTTTGGGTTAAAATAAGGTTGTGTAAAACAAAATATCACACCCGCCCCATATATAGTATATGTTACAAATTGTAACCCATATCCGACACGAACTAGGATGGGTCGGATTGGGTATGTGAGTTAGGTTTGGTTGGTGGGTTGGGTCGAATTGGACGTGGATTGTGTGTTGCCCTGACTTATCGTGCCAGACCTAAACTTCGAGTATATAATCTCGCTAGCATAACAAACCCATTCGCTACAATATCCTATCCCTCCTCCTACCTTTCTTCTTCTATACTTCAAAAACTCGACACCTACAAAGAGCATGACCATGCACTTTGCACTGTCATCTGACAGCCTTGCATCCATACCAGCCTCGCCAACAAACTCGCCATCATTTTCCCATCCACAGCCACCCTTGTCTTCTCCTTCGAATCCCTGAACAAAATCCAACCACCTCACATAAAAACATTCAAATATATGTGCACCTTTCCAAAACTTCGCTAGAGGTGCATCGTCACCTAGAAGGCATCCTATTCACTAGCAACATGGTCCAGCTCACCCTATACGGCCTAAAATTGAAGCCATAAATAATGCAAGGAATGAACATGGCCACCGACAGTTTCACAATTCATAAGTTTCTATAATTTCAAGTTTTAATTCATTTCAATAGTTTGAAAATCGTTAATTATTCAAAACTTAAGAATTCAACTTCGAGTTCATTTCCAAATCAACTTTGAAATATTACATATATTATATCTTTTATATAAAAACATAATTTAAAAGATTTAAATGAAATCCATTTTTTCAAAACAAAATATAAAGTTTCTAAGTGGTCTCCCCCATTCAGTTCTCGAAAATAAACATCGATGATGGTTGCACTCATCACCAAAATTCTTTCAAGAGACAAGAGTAGGGTATACACTTACACATAATTTCATTAGTAAACAATTTTTATTAGAACTAATTCTAAAATATAATGTTATTATTTAAAAACCATTTGTAAATCAATACTTCGATAACGCTCGAATTTAAATTCTTGATTTCATATTCCAAATCACCTTATTTCATTATAATAAACTTCAAGTATTTCAATTAAATCATTTAATAGTCAATAATTTAATCATCGACCAATTGAACAATAAATGCTGATAATTTAGTATAACAACAATATAACTAAATTTATAAATTACCAATATAGTTCTTTATATTAAAAATATAATGCAAAACGATAATGTGTCGATCGGTCCTACTCGAGTGTTTAGAAATCCCTATCGATGCCTTGGTGCCCCAAGTATCAACCAGAATTCATAAATACTCAACAGAGTAAACCAATACAAATAAAAATCATTTTTATATAAAAATTAGAAGTACACTATCTCATATACACTCAAACTCATACTGGGGTATTGCTACCATATCTCTAATGAGCTAACCCCAAATAAAGCAAAGGATATCGCTAAACCTCGCTCTGATACCAACTGTAACGACCCACATTTTTGACCGTTTAAATAGACAATAATCCTCGTATGACGACTTAAACAAATCTAAAATACAAATAGTTATTGAGATTAATATAAGAAAAATAGGAAAGAAGAAAAACAATCAAAGATTCTCACTGCAAAAGGTCAAATTATAATAATAAAGTAGCAGTTCATGGAGCTATTAAAATATTCATTTGATTATACATTACAATAATGCATCAGAGAAGATTATTCTAAACATACCAATGCAGCGGAATAATACTAGTAATTACGTCTGTTAAGCTCCATCCTCATCGTCAATATAATGTGTTCTTCACTAACCCAAAAACTCAGGTTAACCCGAGCAACAATGAAAATACAAAAATACTTAGATCAGAACTAAAATATTCTTACATCACTCAAATCAAAATCCTGTAATGATTTGAGTGTCAAATCGTCAGAGATGCTTACAGTGGTTCACATCTCCTATCTAATGTGTTCATGAGTGCAATAACTTAAGAGATGTTACGGGAATTTCCATCTCCAAAGGATCCTTAAAACTAGATACTGTATAATTTAATTTCGCTATTATAATAGTGTTTATTCAGTAAAGTATCAAAATAGTGTAAGTGGGATTACATTTTTACCCTTACACAGTTTATAAACATTGTAGCCTATACAGTACTGTAAACTCCATCAAACCGGTGGGCTATCAGGGAGCACTCCATATGTACAACGCAAATCAAAATAGTAGTGGGCGCGATCAGGATAATATGACAAGGCACCGAGAAATACCCAGTGGTAGGTTTCTAACGGATTGCAAGACCGAGATGGTGGTAATGCACAGCAGCAACTATCGATTACCTCGAACAAATACTACAAAAATCGCGGGAGGCCACCAATCAAATCACTAAGTAATAGATATGGTATCGAAGAAGTGTGTTCGATAGAAGGTGCGACCTCACTTGGCTCTGCCATGAAAACTGTTTTAGTCATTTCAATTATGACCCAAAGGTCAAGGATATCCATCATCATTCTCTTACTTCATTCCAGTGGCGTTCGCCAAACCATCCTACTTCATTCTGGATTCATCCACCAAGTACACAGTTGTTAAAGTAGTTTTCAGTATTGGCAGAGAGTTTGGAAATAGCCAGTCCCAGTCTCTTTAGCGACCAAAGGTTTACATTTTTCACACCGATCGGATTTACATTTCAAATGGTTCATATTTCATCAAAGTATCATATTTGCATTAAGACCATTCCATATTCAAAATAGAATATACTTTCATATTAAATCTCTATTTAAACCAACTTAAAATCTTGAAACAATTCCAAACTTAAAATAATTTGAATATTAAAATAGTTAAAAGTAAATTTAAAATAGTTTAATTATAAAATTGAAATAGTTTGAAAATAAATAGTTTTTATTTAAAATAGAATTGTCAAATTTAGTAAAATCTATAGCTAAAAAATTAAAGTAGTTTATAAAATAAATACTTAATTATTAAAATGGTTTGTTTAAAATAATTGATAAAAATAAAATAGTCATAAGGTAAAATAGAGTATAATGAATAATAGTTATTATTATAGTTGGAATTAGAATCGTTTCTTCAAAAAATTTAAACAAACTAGAAATCATACTCCGATTTCAAATCAATTCGACTAAATTTCGATATCTCAATTCAAAAGGACTCAACTAGTCATTTATATTTCAGTTCGATTCAGCAGTTCGATTCAAACAATTCAATTTAACAATTCAATTCAAATATTTGAAACTTTAGTTATAATTTTCACTTTGAATTATTTCAATTTATAAAATCTCGAGTTCACAATTTAAATTTAACTTTAAATCAAGTTAATTTAAAGTAAATTTCAAAGATGGATAATGAATTCAATTTCGATAAATTTTGTTCATATTCAATTCAGTTAAAGTTCAGTTATCAACATTAACGAATCTATTAAAATTTAAATTTCAAAGGAAATCGATTTATAAGATCATTTATATTGTCTTTAAAGCAATATTTTGAGATTCAAGGTTAAAACAAATTTTTATTTAACCAACCCCTGTCCGTATATAATTTCTATCCTATGGCCAGGTAATACGTAAAAATTAATTTCAGTATTTTGGGAAATGGTATATATCAGTTCAATCTAAATCAAGGTCATAGGTATTTATCATTTCAACCTACATTTTAATGATTAATCGCCGATTTATTTGATGTCCGTAACATCCAAGTTAAATGATTGGGATTAATCAACATAAACAATGGTCATATAAAAATCATGGTGAATAACAGGTAAATTTACACGAATAAACATCAATATGTCAAACATATCAAAACCAAACCATTCATCACAACAATACATCCAAACAGTCTAATATCATATAAATTTATTAGTTTTCAGATGTCGGGTTTTTAAACTAGCACTTAAAGGTCAAATTTTAACAAAATTGTAAAATTTATATTAACGGTCAAATTAAATTACATTATCGATGTCGGTTAACATAGATATGCAATTTTAACTAACAAGCAACAATCAATACAATCAAATCATAGCATATTTAAATTTAACTAATAATCGAATACTTTAGTTAGGTGTGAGTGGGTTTAATCACCCACCTTTGATTTCAACACATTTGAAATCCAAGTATAGGTCCAAAATTTAACAGCTTTAGAGTTTATCCAAACTAGCGGCATCGCGAAGACTTTGTCGATACGATTCTAACGTAATTTATTTTGTCCCAATCTGACCTCGTAGAAGAATATTATACACGTTTACGCACTTGAAATTTCAATAAATTAAACAAAACAAAAAAATTCTCACCCACTCTGTAACGACCCGGATTTTTTGGTCGATTAATTTAAATATTTAATATGGTTTTAAATATTAAGTTGACAATATAAATTTATATTTATATTGAGTTATAGATTTTATAACTGAAATACAATTTATTTCGAATATTTATAATTATCGAAATACGAGAAATTTGAAATAATTCAATTTGAATTTAAAATGGAGTTAAAATAATTCAAATGGTTAATATGGATTTTATTTGAATTTAAAACAAAATTGAATCCAGATATTTAAACTGAATCAAAACAATCCATATGACTGGTATAAATTCAATTTTAATATATATTCTATTTGAATATAGATATAGATGATATTAATAATTTATTATCAAGGAATTAAATTGTTTTGAATTTAATTTATATCAACTTAAATTAATATCCCCTTCATATGGTCGAATTGAGTGTAATGTCCCGTATTTTCTAACCATTTATTTAAAATATTTTATTTATTTAAAATATTGATTTGATTTTAAATAATGAGATTTGAACATTTTGATTTAAACATTTAAATTATATTAATGATATCATAATATTTTATTTTCGGGATATTGGGAAAATGTTGAATTTGTTGTAAAATGTGAACGAACGATTTAAAGTGGTTTAAATATGGTTTATATTGAATTATATAAATATATTCGTTATTAAAATGACGTGAGAATGTTTAATTTATAATTATAAATGAACTAGAAATGGCGCGGTAGTTCGTAAATTTCGTTTTGAACTTCAAATGAGTATACAGAATTCGTTTTAAGTTGGAATTCTGTGAAACCAGAAACATTTGAATCGATTTGATTATATTTTTCTAATAGAAGAGAAAAATTGAGATTTCGTGTTATAGTTTGTTAGTTACGTCCAATTCAAAATTTAAAATAGTCACTATGAAAATCGTTATAAAACGATAACGTTTATTAAATAAAATATTAACGTTTTTATATATATTCGAATATTTGTTAAACCAAATATTTTTGAATGTCGAATTTGAAAACCCATCTTAGCCTTAATTGTAATTGTGCGGGTTTTGATTTGAATATATTCGATAATATCGGTTAATTTTTATTTAATTATTTTAGAATTTTATTATACCGATATTATATAAGGTTAAAGAATAACCCAACTTAATGTTTGTATACTGCATATACATAGGTTGTGTTTTCAATACAAGGGAACAACATATTCGTATATGCTCGTCTGTACTAGTGCAAAACTTATTGGACAAAGACAATTCATTTTAAATGCATTACAGCTTGTCTTGTTGCTGTCAGTTAGGAAACAGTACGAAAATTTTCTCCTTTGAAGCGGCAACATGAATAGCTAAAGAACAGCTAATGGAAAATGGATGAAAAATAAATCAAGGACAATAAAGCAACAGATCATGAACTGTCATGAATAATGGTTAGAATTTGTTCGTGCACGCAGAATTTCTTATAAAGAAAATTCATAATTTAGTGTAGTTTGGTTAGATATAAAGTTGGATAATGAAAGTAAGATATATTCTAAGAACATGAAAAGTAAAGAGAATAAAAATCCACAGACCATTGAGTTCTATAATAAGAGCAACAGTAAAATAAACAATTTTATATTTCATGGGTATAGGAACAGCCAATGTACATTTTATCCAGAAAATCTTGTATACAAATTCTTTTGGCCAATAATTATTCATCAATCCGAAATTTTTAAGTGGGTACAAAACAATTGGTACAAGAAGTATGCAAAATCAAATCGGAAAATGTCATGGATGGTACTTGAAATCCAACACTGCTTATGGCTCAGCAGCCATCTCCATCAAAGCACCCACCACCAAATCAATCTGAGAAGGAGAAAAACAGCTATTAGTAGCTGGAAATATAGGTATAGATATATTTAAAGATGAAAGATTTCCAATCAGAAAAATACCACATGAAAACTGTAAAGTGCACAACCAAATCAAATTTCTCAAAAGAAAACTAAATTATAGATATTTTTCTACATCAAATCAGCTAAGGAATAGCTGTACAGCTAAGTATATATAGCCATTTCAGCCTCAAAATCTATAAAGCCGAACAAATATTTCAAACAGGGAAAAATCTGAAATTTCAATGTGAACAAGACAATACAAACAAGAAGTTATCATCTACAGTATGGATTGACAATACAATTCGATAGCTGTATCTTTCCCAGACAAGACTATACGAATAAACAATACATAGTTCACCAAAGCTACATAGGGATAGTTCGATGTTGGTATAATTCTGACCAGAGATAATACGTAAAATCCATCACGAAATCTGTAGCCTTTACTGTTGAACATCACATAAACCAAGTATCAATCACAAACAGTTCCACTACATATGGCTGAAACGAATAAGGGAAAATCTAATAGGATCTAAGCACAGAAAAGTCTAAACCTATGAAGTAACAGACCGATTGGGACTCTGATTCTATCCGAATCATACACTAGTATAAATATGGGTCATGTATCACAATTATTCCCCAAAACAAACCATGAACAAAGTAAAACCGAATTCAATCCACAAAGAAAACAAAGCAGGAAAATAAAAACTGAAATTTTGTCACAAAATACTTAGCTTTTTGGGAAGGAAGCCTCGGTCTGGCTGAATCAAGTGGAAGGAGGATGGAGCGACTGAAGCACGAAGGATGGAAGCGATGGAAGAGGAGTGGATTTTCATGGACATAGGGTTTTCGTTCTTTTTCTATTTTTGAGGTGGAGGATTTGTTTTGTTGAAATAGAGAGGGAGGTCGATGGTTAGGGTATAGGAAGGATGGGGCGGGCTTGTGTTAGTGATGGGCTGGACGATTTAAGTAAGGCCCAATTTGTTTTGATTTAAAGTTTACTTCGTTTTAATGTTTAAATATTAATTTTGAAAGCTCATATGGTCAGAATTCGATGAAACGAAAAACACCGGAACCATGAAGACTAGTACTACATGATGGAAGGGAACCGAGCAGGGCAGATAGCAGCTGGATTTCTCGGTTAAATTAAACGCCGCTTAATTTGACTGAAACGAGCTGATCTAACGGCGGAATCAAACAATGGTGAGTTAAACTCACTCAGTTTCTCCCCACTTATATTTTATAAGTTGGGTTTTTATTTTTGTGTGCTATGATTGCTAATGATTGACTGGTTGTTGATATATATTCATATATTGTTTGAACTAATAAAATTAAACACCGTTTAATTTCAGTGAATCCCAAATTGTTATTTTTAACGATTGGTTCCAATTGAGGTAACTTACCTTATTGGTCACGTTCATAAAATAAATGTGTTTTAATAATCGAATTGTTTTGATTGGTTATTGTGGTTGATATTGAATTGTCATTATAGACTGTATGAGACCATTAATTACTTGAATTGAATTGTTTTGATTAGATGGTTGAATATTGACCTGAAATTCACCATTTGTTTGATTTAAACCAATGGGTACTATTGGTTGAGTGATTGGCAGTACATGGCCTATGAATTAACTATTTTATAATTATCGATCTACCGTCAGGTAAATCAATGAGATAAAGTTATAAAATTTATTTTTATAACAAAAAGCAGATTTTTTTTAATTTATTATTTTGAATTTAAGTTTGTAAAAAGGAAAAATATTTATTTATTATTAATCGCGCTTATAATTGATTTTATAAAGAAAATTTCTAATATTTATTAGATTTGAGTGAATAAGTAGAAATTAACTTAAGGCTATAGATTTGAATAATCGTTTTGAGAGATAATAAGAAAAGAAATTATTTAAGTTAATTACATTATTAATTATTTTAAATAAAGAATTGTTTGAAATTGGTAAATGGGGTGTAAAGTATAAATGAATGTTACTTCATAAGGGAATTAAGTAAAATTTATGAAATAAGACTTTAAGCGAACGACTTAAAGGTGAATGTGGTAAAGAATTAAGTAATAGAATTTTGACCAAAATCCAAGTGGTAAAAAGTATCATTTAGAGGAGTAAAGAGAAACATTATATTTTATAAATAATTCCCTTAATCAATGAATTAAGAATTATGGTTATACTCGAGATGGAAGATTCAAAAGATAAGAAGTTTTATCAATAAATAGCTAAATGAGGTGTATTTGATGTTAAAATAAATATCTGTTTTGAGTTACAACTGATGTTTATCTGAAGGTAAGACCAGTGTTGATCAAGGTCTGAGAGGTAAATAAATACCCCAACTTGAATGACTTCGGGATTATCTGAGGGTGATATTAGTTTGTAATGGGAAGGAGGGTAAAAATAATTTATTATTTCCATATGAGAAATAATAACGGAATGTCAATAAAAGGGGTCGAGAATATATAATGACATTTTCCCAAGTAATGGAAGTGGGAGGATTTGGCATTTATATATATAAATTTCCAAAGTAAAAGAAATAAAAAGGAAATGGTGAAAAGTTTAAAGGGTACTTTCGAGATGAAAGGAAATGGGAAAGTTAAGTTTTGAAAATGAATTCGTTTACAGAAATGAAAGTGGATCAACATATTCAAGTAATAAAACGAAAAGTGGGTTCGTAATATTAATGCTAACTTGAGTTGATTTCCAATAAGGAAAATGAGTAATAAAATAGTAAATGGGTTTGTAACGATAGTAGAATTGAATATGATTATTGAATATTTTATGAAATATGTAGGTGAAATAGTTTGAAATAATAACCTTGCATCAAATAAGTTTTATTTGAAATGTTTAAGGACTTAAGATTTAGTATCGTAAATCGTTTTAATCAAGGAGGCCATGTAGTGTTGGTACTGAACTGGTAAACTCATGTTATTCACACAATTATTTATTTGATAGTTAAATCACCGACTATCAAAATCTGACCCATACGATTGTTGGTAAGAAGGACCGGGATCGAATTTATATTCGAAAACCATTCTGACCAACAAATACGTGAAGAAATCATAAGATGATCGAGATGGAGCATTGAAGACCGTGGATTTTCATAAATGGAAGGACCACTAATATTCTCTGCCTTGCAAGCAGAGATAAGCTGTGATTCTATCGTGGTTGGAATCTATGGATTGCAAGGACTACTCGCTACTGATCCTTGGGGTGATTCCTATACAAGATGCAGTAGGAGAGTACCTTCGGTTCATCCTGTTACTGGATGAGTTGGATGGACGGATGCCTGACAGACTATTTCCAAAAAAATTACGTACTTTGATTTCTTCAAACGTACCATAGTTGGTGGCGGAGAACGACGGTTCTCTTAGCTTAACCACTAGAGTTTTTTTTGGGGACGTCAATTAGTGATATCTGGCGGATCTGACGATGTGGCAGTCAAAGTAAATGGTGGCTAAGTGTTGTAATGGAAATTCAAACCTCAAGCCTCATCAACCGGGAAATGACAAAAATCGGGCAGGCAGCATGGCTATGTGGGTCGCTCCCATTAGGGTGTATAATCACCTATCTAGAGAAAATCCATTTGCTTCTTTAATCTATCGATGTTGTCCCTTTTGGGGAGACGGTTGCTGATCCCAACCTTCGGTGATATACATTCGATACACTCAAGTGAAATGAGTGGTCGGTTATGTGTGGGCCGGGTTGCAAGACGTTCTTGTCAAACCCAGTGTATTCGCCTCTAGATATATACTATCGGCAAGTGGTCCCATACCTTATCATAGTTGGAATCTAATCTCCAATAAGCGCCCGTGGTTTTGATTGTATACTATTTATGCGGAGCGTGAGATGCAAGCGTTCCACTAGATTGTTATTTACTTGTATTTAGACATTATTATAATATCAGAAAAGATATTGGTTTCAAAATTGTTTTGGGTTATCGTAAGGTAAAAACCGTCTGTGTTTATGTGTGGATTTGGTCTTACGATTATCCTTTTCTTTTGAACAGATTTTAAACTTTAAAATCATGACTGGATGATTTACCCTTAATACTATGTGAGTTTATCTCACTCTGGTTCACCAGACTGGCCCGGTATTTTGTAAATGCTCGGGTTAGCCCGGGATGTACAGGTTCAAGTTATCGAATGCTGTGAAGAGACGGGTTGAAAGAGTTCGGACGTATGATATTATATAAATACTATTCCACTATGTGTTGTATATTTGACAGATTATTATAACTGTCCAATGATGTTGATGTATTATGATATTGTGAGTTTTATCCAAAGCTCTCAATAAAGATTTATTCTTGTATTATATTTTGTTCCGCTGCGATGTGAGACTCTGATTCTATGTTATGATGTTTCTTCTTCTTCTTCTATTCCAATATTTCTTTCTTTCTTATCTCACCCTCTAATTTCTTTCTATAAACGTTCCAGTGTTTTCGGTGTTTGGAAGGTCATCATGAGTTACGGTAAGGGTATTTATGTCGATTTTACGGGCTGAAATCCTTGGGTCGTTATAGTGGTATCAGAGCTGGTTGCTTAATTGGTACGGATGATAGGAGGTTCTCGCTTCGCGTTAGGTGGCGAACGAGAGACTCTTACACCTACATCTCTCGACAATGTGGGTTGATCGAGTCACGAGGCTAGCCGTAATAGCAATTCTGAGGTACCAGTGTAAGCCATGGGGGGAGGTTAGCTCTCTGCCTTGGGGGATGAGGGATGGTTGAAAAGCCTACCAAATCCCTGGGTCGTTACAGTGGTATCAGAGCTATTGGTTTAGTAATAACCTTGGCTCTATGGTGTAACTCAATAGAGATGGGGTTAGTAATACCCTAGATTGATTTTGAGTATATAAATATGAGAGCGTATTTGTAAATTTTCTATACAAATATTTTGTATTGTGGTGTTTGATCGGTTCAAGTGTTGAAAAGCACTGAACTGGTAATGACACAATATTGTTTTGTAGAAGGGGTGAATGAAATAATTTTACCCAAAATTTATTTTTGTATTGAAAAGAAATAATTTTCTCAAATTATTTAGATATGGTGTGTTGACTGATTTGAATAGAATTCAAAATTTGGTTAAGATTTTGAATTGAAACTTAACTGGGTTAAGTAAAATTGAATTAAAACATTAATAATTATATTGGAATTTAATTAAGAAATAATGTTGTAAGTAAATAAATTTGAATTAAATTTGGAAATTTAATGAATGATAATTAAATAGAAATCAATCGAATATTAATTGGTTGATATTTGAATATGTTGAATTAAATTAAATAGTAATATTGAATGTGAATTTAGTTGATTTGATTGAGTTGTTGTACATTGATTGTTGATTAATTGTTATCTACTTGTTAGATTGGCTGAATAAAATTCATCCATGGGTTGATATAGAATTAAATAAGCTGAAATAAAGAAATGAAGTGTTATTTAAATATTTCATATATCTGATAGATTGAGTTAAGTACAGGTGCCAGATGACTATGTGAATTGAGTTTGATGGCGTAGATTGCACGTAAATTGAGTAGTAGACTCAATCGCGCTCGAAAAGGTACGCCTACGCGAAAATAAAAAATTCTGATTTTTGGTTTTTCGATCGTGAGGGTCGATATTATTTGTTCCAGTGATATCATAGAAGCTCATCCGTGCAGGGGAGACTCTGCTGAATTTTTCGAGAATTTAAAGTGTTAGAATATTTTGGATATTTTGAAAAAAAAATATCATAATAAATTGGTTTTGTTTTGAAATAGAATTTTTTTTTTAAGTTAATGGGATTTGCAACCTTTTTCTTACCTTAGCAATTTCAGGGACGAAATTATTTTAAGGTGGGAAGAATGTAATGTCCCGTATTTTCTGACCATTTATTTCAAATATTTTATTTATTTAAAATATTGATTTGAGTTTAAATAATGGGATTTGACCATTTTGATTTAAACATTTAAATTATATTAATGATATAATAATATTTTATTTTCGGGATATTGGGAAAATGTTGAATTTGTTGTATAATGTGAATGAACGATTTAAAGTGGTTTAAATATGGTTTATATTGAATTATATAAATATATCCGTTATTAAAACGATGTCAGAACATTTAATTTATAATTATAAATGAACTAGAAATGGCGCGGTAGTTCGTAAATTTCGTTTTGAACTTCAAATGATTATACAAAATTCGTTTTAAGTTGGAATTCTGTGAAACCACAAACATTTGAATCGATTTGATTATATTTTTCTAATGGAGAGAAAAATCGAGATTTCATGTCATAATTTGTTAGTTACGTCCAATTCAAATTTTAAAATAGTCATTATGAAAATCAATATAAAACGATAACGTTTATTAAATAAAATATTAACGGTTTTATATATATTCGAATATTTGTTAAACCAAATATTTTTGAATGTCGAATTTGAAAATCCATCTTAGCCTTAATTGTAGTTGTACGGGTTTTGATTTGAATATATTCGATAATATCTATTAATTTTTATTTAATTATTTTAGAATTTTATTATACCGATATTATATAAGGTTAAAGAATAACCCAACTTAATGCTTGTATACTGCATATACATAGGTTGTGTTTTCAATACAAGGGAACAACATATTCATATATGCTCATCTGTACTAGTGCAAAACTTATTGGGCAAAGACAATTCATTTTAAATGCATTACAGCCTGTCTTGTTGCTGTCAGTAAGGAAACAGTACGAAAATTTTCTCCTTTGAAACGGCAAGATGAATAGCTAAAGAACAGCTAATGGAAAATGGATGAAAAATAAATCATGGACAATAAAGCAACAGATCATGAACTGTCATGAATAATGTTTACAATTTGTTCGTGCACGCAGAATTTCTTATAAAGAAAAATTATAATTTTGTGTAGTTTGGTTAGATATAAAGTTGGATAATGAAAGCAAGATATATTCTAAGAATATGAACAGTAAAGAGAATAATAATCCACAGACCATTGAGTTCTATAATAAGAGCAACAATAAAATAAACAATTTTATATTTCATGGGTACAGGAACAAACAATATACATTTATATCCAGAAAATCTTATATACAAATTCTTTTGGCCAATACTTATACATCAATCCCAAATTTTTAAGTGAGTACAAAATAATTGGTACAAGAAGTATGCAAAATCAATTTGGAAAATGTCATGGATGGTACTTGAAATCCAACACTGCTTATAGCGCAGCAGCCATCTCCATCAAAGCACCCAATGCCAAATCAACCTGAGAAGGAGAAAAATAGCTATGAGTAGCTGGAAATATAGGTATAGATATATTTAAAGATGAAAGATTTCCAATTAGGAAAATACCACATGAAAACTATAAAGTGCACAACCAAATCAAACTGCTCAAAAGAAAACTGAATTATAGATATTTTTCTACATCAAATCAGCTAAGGAATAGCTATACAGCTAAGTATATATAGCCATTTCAGCCTCAAAATCTATAAAGCTGAACAAATATTTTGAATAGGGAAAAATCTGAAATTTGAATGTGAACAAGACAGTACAAACAAGAAGTTATCATCTACAGTATGGATTGACAATACAATTCGATAGTTGTATCTTTCCCAGACAAGACTATACAAATTAACAATACATAGTTCACCAAATCTACATAGGGATAGTTCGATGTTGGTATAATTCTGACCAGAGATAATATGTAAAATCCATCACAAAATCTGTAGCCTTCACTATTGAACATCACACAAACAAAGTATCAATCACAAACATTTCGACTACACATGGCTGGAACAAAATAGGGAAAATCAACTAGGATCTAAGCACAGAAAAGTCTAAACCTATGAAGTAACAGACCGATTGGGACACTGATTCTATCTGAATCATACACTAGTATAAATATGGGTCGCATATCACAATTCTTCCCCAGAACAAACCATGAACAAAGTAAAACCGAATTCAATCCACAAAGAAAACAAAGCAAGAAAATAAAAAATGAAATTTTATCACAAAATACTTAGCTTTTTGGGAAGGAGGCCTCGGTTTGGCTGAATGGAGTGGAAGGAGGATGAAGCGATTGAAGCACGAAGGATGAAAGCGATGGAAGAGGAGCGGATTTTCATGGACATATGGTTTTCGTTCTTTTTCTTTTTTTGAGGCGGCGGATTTGTTTTGGAGAAATGAAGGAGGAGGCCGATGGCTAGGGTATAGGAAGGATAGGGCGGGCTTGTGTTAGTGATGGGCTGGACGATTTAAGTAAGGCCCAATTTGTTTTGATTTAAAGTTTACTTAGTTTTAGTGTTTAAATATTAATTTTGAAAGCTCACGTGGTCAGAATTCGACAAAACGAAAAACACCGGAACCGTGAAGACTAGTACTACATGATGTAAGGGAACCGAGCAGGGCAGACAGCAGCTGGATTTCTCGGTTAAATTAAACGCCGTTTAATTTGACTGAAACGAGCTGATCTAACGACGGAATCAAACAAAGGTGAGTTAAACTCACTCAGTTTCTCCCCACTTATATTTTATAAGTTGGGTTTTTATTTTTGTGTGCTATGATTGCCAATGATTGACTGGTTGTTGATATATATTCATATATTGTTTGAACTGATGAAATTAAACGCCGTTTAATTTCAGTGAATCCCAAATCGTTATTTTTATCGATTGGTTCCAATTGAGGTAACTTATCTTATTGGTCACGTTCATAAAATAAACATGTTTTAATAACGAATTGTTTTGATTGATTGTTGTGGTTATTACTGAATTGTCATTATAGACTGTCACGAGACCATTAATTATTTGAATTGAATTGTTTTGATTAGATGGTTGAATATTGACCTGAAATTCACTATTTGTTTGGTTTAAACCAATGGGTACTATTGGTTGAGTGATTGGCAGTACATGGCCTATGAATTAACCATTTTATAAGTATCGATCTACCGTCAGGTAAATCAATGAGATAAAGTTATAAAATTTATTTTTATAACTGAAAACAGATTTTTTTTTAAATTTATTATTTTGAATTAAAGTTTGTAAAAAGGAAAAATATTTATTAATTATTAATCGCGCTTATAATTGACTTTATAAAGGAAATTTCTAATATTTATCCGATTTGAGCGAATAAATAGGAATTAACTTAATGCTATAGATTTGAATAAACGTTTTGAGAGATAATAAGAAAAGAAATTATTTAAGTTAATTACATTATTAATTAATTTAAATAAAGAATTATTTGAAATTGGTAAATGAGGTATAAAGTATAAATGAATGTTACTTCATAAGGGAATTAAGTAAAATTTATGAAATAAGACTTTAAGCGAAAGGCTTAAAGGTGAATGTGGTAAAGAAGTAAGTAATAGAATTTTGACAAAAATCCAAGTGGTAAAAAGTATCGTTTAGATGATTAAAGAGAAATGTGATATTTTATAAATAATTCCCTTAATCAATGAATTAAGAATTATGGTTATACTCGAGATGGAAGATTCAAAAGATAAGAAGTTTTATCAATAAATAGCTAAATGAGGTGTATTTGATGTTAAAATAAATATCTGTTTTGAGTTACAACTGATGTTTATCTGAAGGTAAGACCGGTGTTGATCAAGGTCTGAGAGATAAATAAATACCCCAACTTGAACGACTTCGGGATTATCTGAAGATGATATTAGTTTGTAATGGGAAGGAGGGTAAAAATAATTTATTATTTCCATATGAGAAATAATAACGGAATGTCAATAAAAGGGGTCGAGAATATATAATTAGATTTTTCCCAAGTAATGGAAGTGGGAGGATTTGATATTTATATATATAAATGTCCAAAGTAAAAGAAATAAAAAGGAAATGGTGGAAAGTTAAAAGGGTACTTTCGAGATGAAAGGAAATGGGAAAGTTAAGTTTTGAAAATGAATTCGTTTACAGAAATGAAAGTGGATCAGCATATTCAAGTAATGAAATGAAAAGTGGGTTCGTAATATTAATGCTAACTTGAGTTGATTTCCAATAAGGAAAATGAGTTATAAATTAGTAAATAGGTTTGTAACGATAGTAGAATTGAATATGATTATTGAATATTTTCTGAAATATGAAGGTGAAATAGTAACCTTGCATCAAATAAGTTTTATTTGAAATGTTTAAGGATTTAAGATTTACTATCGTAAATCGTTTTAATCAAAGAGGCCATTTAGTGTTGGTACTGAACTGGTAAACTCATGTTATTCACACAATTATTTATTTGATAGTTAAATCACCGACTATCAAAATCTGACCCATACGATTGTTGGTACGGAAAGACCGGGATCGAATTTATATTCGAAAACCATTTCGACCAACAAATATGTGAAGAGATTAGAAGATGATCGGGATGGAGCATTGAAGACCGTGGATTTTCATAAATGGAAGGACTACTAATATTCTCTTCCTTGCAAGCAGAGATAAGCTGTGATTCTGTCGTGGTTGGAATCTATGGATTGCAAGGACTACTCGCTACTGATCCTTGGGGTGATTCCTATACGAGATGCGGTAGGAGAGTACCTTTGGTTCATTCTCTTCCTGGATGACTTGAATGGATGGATGCCTGACAGAATATTTCCAAAGGAATTACGTTCATTGATTTCTTCAAACGTACCATAGTTGGTGGCGAAGAACGACGGTTTTCTTAGCTTAACCAGTCAATTAGTGATATTTGGCGGATCTGACGATGTGGCAGTCAAAGTAAATGGTGGATAAGTGTTGTAAAGGAAATTCAAACCTCAAGCCTCATCAACCGGGAAATGGCAAAAATCGGGCAGGCAGCATGGCTTTGTGGGTCGCTCCCATTACAGTGTATAATCACTTATCTAGATAAAATCCATTAGCTTCTTTAATCTATCGATGCTGTCCCTTTTCGGGAGACGGTTGCTGAACCCAACCGTCGGTGATATACATTCGATACACTCAAGCGAAATGAGTGGTCGGTCATGTGTGGGCCGGGTTGCAAGACGTTCTTGTTAAACCCAGTGTATTCGCCTCTAGAGATATACTATCGGCAGGTGGTCCCATACCTTGTCATAGTTGGAATCCAATCTCCAATAAGCGCCCGCGGTTTTGGTTGTATACTATATATATGGAGCGTGAGATGCAAGCGTTCCACTAGATTGTTATTTACTTGTATTTTGTCATTATTATAATATCAGAAAAGATACTGGTTTCAAAACTGTTTTGGGTTATCGTAAGTAAAAACCGTCAGTGTTTATGTGTGGATTTGGTCTTACGATTATCCTTTTCTCTTGAAAAGATTTTAAACGTTAAAATCATGATTGGATGATTTACCCTTAATACTGTGCGAGTTTATCTCACTCTGGTTCACCAGACTGACCCAGTATTTTGTAAATGCTTGGGTTAGCTCGGGGAATACAGGTTCAGGTTATCGAATGCTGTGAAGAGACGGGTTGAAAGAGTTCGGACGTATGATATCATATAGATACTATTCCGTTGTGTGTTGTATATGGGACAGATTATTATAACTGTCCAATGATGTTGATGTACTCTGATATTGTAAGTTTTATCCAAAGCTATCAATAAAGATTTATTCCTGTATTATATTTTGTTTCGCTGCGATGTGAGACTCTGATTCTGTGTTGTGATGTTGTTTCTTCTTCTTCTTCTATTCTAATATTTCTTTCTTATCTCACCCTCTAATTTCTTTCTGTAAATGTTCCAGTGTTTTCGGCGTTTGGAAGGTCGTCATGAGTTACGGTAAGGGTATTTATGTCGATTTTCTGGGCAGAAATCCTTGGGTCATTACATTGAGTTTCGATACCTGTCCCAGTGTGTTCAGAATAGCGATTTTACCCTAGGAAGGTCAGTCGTTGTGTTCAAAAAGGAGTTCGCGATCACAGGATATTTTAAAATTGAATAAACGTCGTACCAGTTAATATCTACCCATAATAAACATTGTACGTACTAAGACCTACCTCAGGTAAATCCTACCTGGTAAGACACCAACCTTAAATTCCTTCATCGCTAAGTGTATTTCTCCTATTTAAACGACCGACACCCTCTTCTCCTTTTCTATTTTCTTCTTCGTTAATCCTCAGACAAACAAAATCAAGGCCATCTCTTTTCTTTAGATTCTGCAATTCGAAATTAAGGAAAAATAAAACCCAATATGAAGTTTGAGCCCTCTATTCTTCGTTCTATTGTTAATTTCGAAAGCCCTTTCCTCAAATCAAAATAAAACCCCAAGACCTAAATCCTTGAAACCCATTCGTATAAAAAAAAGAAATACAAACCAAAATCGAAATTTAACCACTCGCGATTGTCCTTCGAAGCCCCAAACCACTGGAGGAATTTGCAATCTCGAACTGGAAGAAGGTTCGAACTCGAACCAGTCGAGTTAGGCAAGGGATTGATTGAGTTTTGGGGGTTCGTGATGGGATTCAAGATCGAAATGTGTAATAATACCCTGAAGTTCAAACCGAGTTCAATTGATTTCTGGAACTGGAAGTTCATCGCATCAGGGAAGATTGGGATTTAGAAATTGGTTTTAACGAATTCAACTTGAGGGTACTTGGGTTCGGCAGTCCCTGGGTTCATCGCTATTTTTGGTGCTCGAGTTTCATCATTTTAGGGGTGCGAGCTAGGTAAGCTTTTTGAGTTAGGGTTGACCCCAGGTGGCATTTCCAGTGGGAATGGGAAAGTCATGGTCAGTGAGATCGCTAGTGGCAAGGAGAAGTCGCAATTCAAACAACAGTGGTGGGTCGGTGGCGATTTCTAATGCTAATTTGTGGCCAGTCAACTAGGAAGGGCTGCGCATGAATTCAAAGAAAGGAGGAAGCATCGACGGGTATACGGGTTTAGTTTGGTTAAGGAAGAAATTGGATTATTAATGTGGATTAAGGTAATTTCATAGTTAATTTACTATTTGTATATATATATATATAAAGGGTTAAGTAATTAAATTTGTTAATTTTTTTTTATTTAAGCAAGCATAAAAAATATTGTTTAATGTTTAAAAATACATAGATTAGTTTAATTATATTTGTTAAGTTAAATTTAACCTAGTAATCGTTAAGAGCAGGAAAAATATAGGAGAGTTATGTATTTATTTAAATAGTTGATTTAAACAAATAATTGTTAAATCAATAAATTTAAATAAAATTACCGTAGGTGCGAATTCATTCGAGAAGATTTGTAGCTGATGATCCGGAAGTAAACAGGGTATTCAACAACTGAAATTTCGGTGAGTAATTCTCACTCAAGAATTTTATTTAAATTATTTTTATCATTTAAAATAATTTGATGGATTGTTTGGTTGCATTAAAATATTGATGTGGCTATTTTAAATATATATTAGTTATTTAGGCTTGGTGTTTATGGCTATTATATATATATATATATTGGTGGTTGGATTCCCGCAGTACCATTAGCGGATGCCCGTAGTATCATTAGTGGATGACCCTATACGCCCCACGCTATGATAGTGGATGACCTTCTATACCGCGATATCCTGCCTCAAAGCAGGATGGGTATTATTTATGTTGGCTAACATCTGTGGATGTAGGAAAACAGGTTGGAGGAATCCAACTGGATTCCTCAAAAATATTATTGTTTGTTGTTATCACATATATTGTTATATATGATGTGTTTGAAAGCCTATGGTTGATAAATTTGGGTGTTTTGAATTGTTTAATGTCACTGGCTCCAAAATGTTGATATATAAAATATCATGAAAAGGATATTTCAGCTTTTAATGGAAAATCTATTTTTCTAAAAATAGAATTCGAATTTCGAAGGGGCTAAAGATATTAACTTGTTTTGAAAAAATAAAACAAGTATTGAATTCATGAACGGTGTTTATAAATTAAATAATACAAGAAATTGAAATAAATTTATAAATGGTGCTTTTAAATAAACTAGATTGATTTTCATTGGATAATCAGATAATTGAAATGAAATTATAAACAGTGTTTATAGATAAAATGGAAAAATTATCATTTGATAATTCGAATATTTAAATTCAAATGTGAATTTAAAAATAGAATAGGGAAATCGTTTTAAGAAATAAACGAGGGAATTTATTCTGATGTTCAGAATATAAATTGAACTAAAATAAATCCATAAGGATTTATGATTTGAATTCTATTAATTTGAATTTATTTAAATAGAATTCAAATAGAATTGAAAAATGGAATTTGAATACAGAAAATTCAAATAGAATTGAAAATGGAATTTGAATATAGAAAATTCAAATAGAAATGAAAATATAATTTGAAAATAGAAAGTTGAAATCATTTTGAATTGGGAACGACGAAATATATTTCAGAATATGGATTTTTAAACAGAATAGAAATAAATCCAAAGGATGTATTATTTGAAAAAAATAACTGGAATTTAATATAGAAGATTGAAGGATAAATAAATTTATTTCCGAGTTAGGAAAAATCGACAATTTTAGAAAATCGGAAATATTATGTTGAATTGGAAAATTTGATTTGATATATATTAAAAAGATACTAGAATGGAGTTGAATTTATTATAAACGAAGTTTAAAAGTATATATATATAAATATAATTAAAACGAACTCGCCGCAGCGCGGCAGTTCATGAATTGGCATTTTGAACTTCAATTGAGTATATAGAACTCAATTTAAGTCGAAATTCTTTGAAACATGAATCGTCAGGACCGATTTGATAATAGTTTTCTAATAAAAGAGAAAAATATGGATTTCATTTGATAGATTTTGAGTTATGTAAAAATCAAATTTTCAGAAAAGCGGTGCCAAAATCGTTTAAAAACCATAATGGTTTATATAAATAAATATAAGGATTTTTAAGCAAATAAAAATCCGAATTTCCATTTGAAAAATCTGGACTTGAGTTGAAAAATATATCTGAACTCGAGTGGAGTAATGGATTGATTTTTGAAACAAAAATCAGATTTTTAATTATTGAATATAATTAACTAATTTGAAAAATAATTATTTAACGTGATTTTGAAGTGAAATTGGGCTTTGAATAAGTGAATTCGATTTGGAAATTTATATTCGAAAGCGAAAAGGAAATTTGAATTGAAAATAGAATTCAATTTGTTTATAAGCAAGTTAATATTTTATTTGAACATGTTATGTTCAAACAAAGAAGTGAAATAGGTAAAATAGCTAATTACAAAATAAATTAGCGAATTGGGCCAAGACGAATGGATTATTGAAAACAAATGAGAATATTTGGATGTATTAAACATGTATAGGATGAAGTGTATGAAGATTATAGTTCTGTGCTCGACAATAAGGTACACATTTAAATTCCATATGACGTTTTATGCACCGAATCGACAAGCCACTTGGCTTTTTGATTTTCTTTTTAATGGAAAGGGCCTAGTGAGGCGAGTTGAGGTTTGAACTATTTGCCGGTACGAAGGAGGTTATGGCGAATTTTTCCAAAAATTTAAGGAGTTAGAATATTTTTAATATAATTTGATAATGGAAAATAAATCTATCAATATGTATTGAATTCGATAAGGAAACGAAATTTAAAATAGAATATTATAAATAAAAAGGAAATCGGTAATTTGGTAATAGAAAGAAAAACATAAATACATTTTAAAAATGAATAAATGGGTTTTATGATGTTGATTATCTGAGGTAAGTGGTCTTGTCCATTTTGAAGTTAAGGATGTTTTCAGTCAAGGTCTGAGTGGTAGTTATACCCCAACTTGTTTGATTTCATTTTTATCCAATAAATAGCGGAATCCAGTCTCGAAGAGAAATGTTTGAATAAGAGTTAGTTGAATGCAGTATTTTGGGTTGTCGTAACGATGTCTTACACAACATTCGTTTTAACCCAAGTAAGTGGAAATTTGAAAATATAATAATAAATATTTCCTAAGTACAGAAATAAATGAATGGTCATGAGAGAGATAATTAATTGTAATGTTTTCCAATTATAAATAGAATATATTTTCTAATTATAGAAAATAAAAGAAGACGATATATGGAAATGTTTTCTAAATAGCGTAAGAGGTCAAGATGATTATTGTAAATATCGTGTTAACGAATATGGATAAGGAAATGGAGAAGTATTTTACTATGGCCCAGTGATTGTTTGATGTTTGAATGGATGTTTGTTCTTCTTCGATAGTTAAATAACCGACTATCGAAGTGTTTGTCAATATCGTTGTCAATATGGAGAGACCGGTTGGATTGTTATCCAAGCACCACTACGTATTGGCAGTAGCCTTGTGATTCAGATTATATGAAGATAATCAAAGACGGAGTAAAGTGCAAGGACATTTTCTATTAACAGAAACTGTGCCTTCGGTTTCGTTCAATCCCAGAACGAACGTAAATGGACGAATGTCTGACAGAGTATTTCCAATGATCGCATATGTTGGCCTGTATAGATATATATGGTGGCGCAGAATTTATTCTCTTAGCATAATATCCAGAATATATTTATGCAAATCAATTAGTGATTTACGGATCTGACAATGTGGCATTCAAAGTGATTGTGCTATCAATGAATGATAAGAAATCGTAGCCTCAGGCCTCAACAACCGGGAAATGACAAAAATCAGGCAGGAAACATGGCTATGTGGGTCGCTCCCATTAGGGTGTATAATCACCTATCTAGAGAAATTCCTTTTACTTCTTTAATCTATCGATGTTGTCCCTTTTCGGGAAACGGTTCCCAACCGTTAGTGATATACATTCGATACACTCAAGTGAAATGAGTGGTCAGTCATGTGTGGGCCGGGTTGCAAGACGTTCTTGTTGAATCCAGTGTATTCCTCTCTAGAGATACACTATCGGAAGGTGGTTCCATACCTTGTCATAGTCGAAATCCAATCTCCAATAAGCGCCCTGCGGTTTTTGATTTTATATTATATATGGAGCGTGAGATGCAAGCGTTCTGCTATTTGGTTATTTATTTGATTAGACATTATTATAATATCACAGGATTTTAATATCAAAGTGTTTTGGGTTATAGTAAGGTAAAAATCGTCCATGTTTATGTGTGTGTTGGTCTTACTATTATCCTTTCTTTCGAAAGGATTTTTAAAATTAAACAAATTGTTGGAGTTTACTCACACCAGTCTCATGACTGACCCAGAGTTTATTTTGTTTGTTTTCCCTAAACTCTTGGGTGCCCAAATTTGTACGGGCAGTCAAGTAGTCGGGATTTTTCAGATTCACGTGGAAGAGCTGGAAGCAGGAGGCTTCATCAGTTAGCTATAGACTATCATATTTCCGCTATGTACTATGTGGTATCTAGAAACGTGTGTTTATAACTATTCCAGGAATAACTGTTGTGCTCTGATGATGGTATGTATATACTGTTAATGATTTGTATTTCAAAAGTTATGTTATTTAATATATTTTATTCGTTCTGCTGTGAGATTTATCTTCTTTGTTTTCTTCTATTCTAACTTTTCTTTCTTTCTATTCCTCATCCTCTAACTTCTTTCTAATAATGATTCGTATTTCTGTGCAATTTGGGTTGGACGTGTGGTGTTATTAGTCAACTCAGATAGTACGGATTTGCGGGTCGTTACACACTCATGACGCACCACGTCAGCGTCTTCCTCCTTCCATTAAATATGTTGTACAATGTATAAACCCAAAACTGCTATTCAACCTTTGATTCACGCACCATCCCAAGACCGCCGTAGTTCAATCAAGCAACGTCACCCGAAGCGCGGCCCGAAGCTCCGCCTTCACCTCTAGTACGGGGCCACTTGGTGGCCTCCTCTGCCCGCAATCGGCAAGAACCCGCGCTACCTTGCTTCACTGATTCTAGCGAATCTAGCTTAAACAATCATCATTATCCGTATGGATGGGAAGCCCTCTCGAAGATCTCCAGCTTTGTAATGGGAAGTTTTCAAAATTGTTGAATGGATTAGAATATATTAAGCGAAGAAGTTTGATAGATTATGGCCACCGAAATATAAGAATATGGTGGCTCAAAAATTATAGATTAGGATTTCGAATAAAATAATAACATTTCTCGAATTGTGTGTTTAAGCCAAAAAATGAGACTATGTCCAAATCATGCCTGCTTACTACCTAACTACTGGTTTTAAGGCCTTCTGAACGCAATGGGACTAGTAGGAAGCCCAATTTGGAAGTCTGCTGTAGTTACGCTTTAAAATTCGATTATTTAAGTTATATTACGCACATAATTTCCTATGCATTTTAAATTCATACAATCAAATGATAAGTCCAATGACGACGAAATTAAAAACTTACAATAATTTACAATTCTAGATCCGATGAAACTAATTTCTTCGAATTTGAGATTGTTTGTAAATTAGCTATTTTTAGTAGTTTCATTAATATAATAAACATTTCAGTTTCCATTTGTTCACCTTTTAATTGAATTTAAAGGATAATCAATTTCATTTAAATCAAACAAATTTTGAATTAACTATATAAATCAAATTTATTTACTTGAATTCCAATCTTGATTATTAACCAAATTCAAATTGAATTTCAGTTATAAATTTATCAATCCATTTCATTCAAATATTTTTAATATTTATATCAACTTTCAGTTTTTATAAATATAAACTAAATCAAAATTTTATTTACGAGTTACTATTGTCAATATGAATTATATTCCATTACATAAACCATTTAGTTTAGTTTACATCATAAATCTTCACAATAAAAGAATTAAATTTTATTTATAACCATAAAATATCCAAAAGCCACATTAAACTTAATAATTCAAATATTTATAAAATATGGGTTGTTACACTCTCTCCCACTCAAAACTTTCGTCCTCAAAAAGGCGTAACAAGGAAGTTGTCAATGTTTATATTTAACTATATAGTTTCCTAACAATTTGGAAAACGTTTACTTACATGTAGTTTAATATAGATTTGAAAATTCAAATTTCCATAAAAAAAATCCTAGTCTTAAATTTTCGGAAAATTTCGGGAGTCTTCTTTTTACGGCTAGGTCCGGAAAAACCATAATACATATATAACCTAAAATATACATCTCATCACAATGATCAGGCATCCAAAATCATGGGGAAAACAATATATAACACCAAATGCAATATATAATCCGAGATATGTACCTTTCATTAGCGTTATTAGCGGTTTAGCTTATTTTAAGCAAGTAAAAGAAATATTATGCGCAAGCTGCTCCAAAAGCATGCAAATGCCATTGGTACCTACTAAAACACTCAACATCGAAATAAGAAGACACACACACACACACAGACATACATACATATATATATATATATGTGTATAATAAACATATAGAAAATAACAAATACAGCCAAAGCGACAAATAAACATCCAACAATCACATTCATCCAAATAAGAAAAATCACAAATTTTCAACATCAATATATTAATTAAACAGTTTCATTTGATTCATTCCATTTGTATAAATGCACATTTCAAATGTCAATACTGTAGTTAAAAAACCCTTAATACAGGCATTATCTATTCCATATACGTTTATAATTCAGTTATTCCAAATTTCAACATATTCTAATATTAGCTAAGTGCATAAACACTAATTTGCTCATTTTACTCAACTCAACATGTTCAATAAATTACAAAATCGAGTTTAACTCATTTTTTTTCTCAAATTCTATATTCAAAACATACATTTTATTAATATTTAAAATCGCGAATTACTTATTGACATCTATAATTGTCGTCAACATTTGAGAGTTCCAAAATTTTGTAACTTTAATGTACAGAGCGGAGAAGTATAAGAGATGCTGTAATAACATACAGGAAAGTAAAGGACACAGTTATTTATAGTGGTTCAACCCGTCGGGGACTACGTCCACTTTGAAGGCTGTACTGATTTTATTCCATCACAACAAAGTACAACAAGACTATTACAAGAAATTATAATGATTAACAATATCCTATTAGTCCTTGTTATCGAGCTTCCTTTTTGAGATAGAGTAGTCAGGGAGTTGCTGATGATGTAGCGTAGCCGAGAGAAGCAGAGTCGAGGTCGAGGGTGGCAGAGTCGAGGCCGAGGGTGGCGGAGTCGAGGTCGAGGGAAGCAGAGTCGAAACTCGGGGTTCGATGTTAGGGGTCTGAGATTCGGGATCCGTGATGAAGGGGGCCAAGTCCTTCTTCTTCGTTGAGTGGAAGAGGTGTTGACTTGGTCAACAATGTTCGTGAGGTCCGGAAATATCAAAAGTTGGTATGAAGGTCCTAGGCGATGTTTGAAAGTAGACGTGGTCCACGTATGCTATGTTTTAGAGACCCATGCCATGTCCAATGGCCATGGGGAAGAGGTTAGAGACCATTAATGGTGTTTGGGAGCCTTATGAAGTCCAAAGGTGGCTTGATGTTCCAAATCATGCATGAACCCTCATGAGTATGCTCATGGGTCCAAGCATATGTGCCTTCTTCCTTGCATTATGAAGGAAGGTGCCTAGGAGACTTTGGGGAAGAAGATGGAAGCCATTAGAGCTTGAGAGAGAGCTTAGACCAACCCCTTGAATGTGGAAAGTTAGGGGTAATTATAGTGGAGTGGTTAGGTGGGAGTAGGTAGGGGTAGGGGGCTACAATAGTGCAATTCAGATTCCAAAGCAATTTCCTCTAGAAATTCATATCCCCTCCATCGTGCCCAAGAAATTGGTACCCCATTCTAGGGGTACGTAATTCGTACCCGGTGCGGTATGAATTTCGTACCCCCTGGGGTACGAGTTTTATATTGGTTGGGCATGAAGGATTCAGGAAGAGAGGGGTACGACGATGTGGACATGGCCCAGTTTGGAGGGATATGAAGATCATGGAAGTTGTTGGCCGGACCTTGACTTTGAGTCGATCCGGTGATTCTGGGTAACACACTTGTTGGCGAAAATCAGATGAATCGAGCGGTGGGGAATGTGGGACCTTGGACCCCCACCGTCGATGCGCCCGAATCCATTGACAGCTCGCCTTCGGCTCGGAGCACAGATGGATACTGACGGATGTCGCATCCAAAGGATGTGACATTCTGCTAGTGGCCTGACTCAAGTCTTCTAGTACTGGACCCCCCCCCAATGATGTTGGCAACACCTCTGGGCTATAATATCATGCGATATGTTGAGTCGAGCGTGTCTTGCATTCTTTTGGGAACCAGACCAAAAGGCCGATTAACATTACAAAACCGCATTTTTTTTAAATTTGAATTACATATATCGTAAAATTTACAAGTTGAAATCCAAAATTTTCTCTTTCATTAGAAAATTATATTCCAATAGATCTGAAAGATTCTTGTTTCGAAGAATTCTGGTTTATTATGGATTATATACATTCATTTAAACTTCAATTCAGAAAATTACAAACTACCACTACGCTACGAACTCGTTTTAATTAAATTTAGTTAATTCATTCCACCATTGTTAAGCTTATAAATTATAAACCTATTCTCTTATATTTTCACAAAACAAGTTATACATTAATATTCAACTTAGAAATATTGGTTATTTTAAATCGTCGAACATCCAAATATCACTATCAATACAATTTAATTCATAACCAAATAATCCACTTTAAAAGCTTATTTCATTAATTTGGTTTAATTGCATTAGTTAGTTGATTTCGGTTTCAAGCCTAATTAAGTATACATCGTTTATTTCATAACTTAAGTTTCATCAATTTTTATTCTACCATTCATTATCCATGCCAATACTTGTATATTATTCAATTTCTTTTTCCTATAACAACTTAACTTTTAAATTAATTGGTAAGTTATATATATGTTGTAGAAAAATTTGATTATTATACAAGTTCAACGGTCTAAGTTTGTTTCAAATTCATTATTTCAAATTTCCCAGAGTTTCATCATGAATTTATATTTCTCTTAGGTTCATTTCTTATTTCACATTTCATAAGTTTCTAGAATTTCAAGTTTTAATTCATTTCAATAATTTAAAAATCATTAATTTCGAAAACTTAAGAATTCAACTTGGGGTTCATTTCCAAATCAACTTTAAAATATTACATATAGCTTTTATATCAAAACGTAATTTAAAAGATTTAAACGGAACCCAATTTTTCAAAACAAAATATAAAAGTTTCTATGTGGTCTCCTCCACTTAGAATCTCGAAATTAAAGGTCGATGATGCATGCACTCATCACCGAAATCCTTTCCAGAGTGGAGTGTACACTTACACAAAATTTCATTAGTAAACAATTTCTATTGAAACTTCTTCGAAAATATAACGTCATTATTTCAAAATCATTTGTAAACAATACATCGATAACACCCGAATTTAAATTCTTAATTTCATATTCATATTCATCTTATTTCATTATCAATAAATTTCAAATATTTCATTTAAATCATTCAGTAGTCAATAATTTAATCATCGACCAGTTGAACAATAAATGATAATAATTTATTATGTTCATTTCTATTAACCAATATAATGAAATTTGTAAACTATCAATATAATTTCTTATATTTAAAATACAATGCAAAATGATATTGTGTCGATCGGTCCTACTCGGGTGTTTAGAAATCCTTATCAATTCCTTGGCGTCCCATGTATCGACCTAAATTCATAAATACTCAACAAAATGAACCAACACTGATAAAAATCATTTTTATATCAAAATTACAAGTGTGCTCTCTCATATACACTCAAATTCATTCTGGGGTATTAGTACCCTATCTCTAATGAGCTAACCCCAAATAGAGCCAAGGATACCGCTAAAACTCGCTCTGATACCAAATGTAATGACCCACATTTTTTGCCATTCAAATTGACAATAATCCTCACATACCGACTTGAACAAATTTAAAATATAGATAGCTATAGAGATTAATATAAAAAAATAAGAAAGAAGAAAAACAATCACAGAATTTCACAGCAAAAGGACAAATTACAATAATTAAATATAGTTCATGAAGCTGTTAAAATATACATTTGATTATACATTACAATAATACATCAGAGTAGACTATTATAAAACATACTAATGCAGCGGAATAATACTACTATTACATTTGTCAAGCTCCATCTTCATCTTTAATATAATGTAGTCTTCGCTAACTGAAAAACTCAAGCTGACCCAAGCACCAATGAAAATACAAAAATACTCAAATCAGAACTAAAATATTCACATATCAGTCAAATCAATATTACGTAATAATATGAGTGTCATGGCGTCAGAGATGCTTACGGTAATTCAGATCTCCTATCCAATGCATTCGTGAGTGCAATAACTTAAGAGACGTTACGGGAATTTAGATCACATAAGGATCCGTCAAACTAAATACTATATAATATAATTTCGCCATTACAATAGAGTCTATTGAGTAAAGTAAAGTATCAAAATCGTGTAAGCGGGATTACATTTTTAACCTTACACAGTTTATAAACATTGTAGTCTATACAGTGCTGTAAACTCCATCAAACGGGTGGGCTATCAGGAAGCACTCCATAGGTACAACGCAATCAAAATACTAGTGGGCGCGATCAGGATAATATGATAAGGCACCGAGAAATACCCAACGGTAGGATTCTACCAGATTGCAGGACCGAGATGGTGGTAATGCATAGCAGCTACTATTTCCCACCTCGAACAACACTTGGAAAATCGTGGGTGGCCACCAATCAAATCACAAAGTAATAGATATGGTATTGAAGAAGCGTGTTCGATAGGAGGTGCGACCTCACTTGGCTCGGCCATGACATATGTTTTAGTCATTTCAATTATGACATGAAGGTCAAGGATATCCATCATCGTTCTCTTACTTCATTCCGGTAGAGTTCGCCAAACCATCCTACTTCATTCTGGATTCATCCACGACGTACACAGTTGTTAAAGTGGTTTTCGGCATTCGCAGAGGGTATGACAATATCCGATCCCGATCTCTTTAACAACCAAATGTTTACATTTTTCACATCAATCGGATTTACATTTCAAATGGTTCATAATTCATATCAAAACATCATATTTGCTTTAAAACCATGCCAAAATTAAAATAGAATACACTTTCATATTAAATCTTTATTTAAACCAACTTAAAATCTTGAAACAATTCCAACCGTAAAATAATTTGAATATGAAAATAATTAAAAGTACATTTAAAATAGTTTAATTATAAATATGAAATTGTTTGAAAATAAATAGTTTGTATTTAAAATAGAATTATTAAATTTAGTAAAATTTACAGTTAAAATATTAAAGTAGTTTATAAAATAAATAGTTAGTTATTAAAATGGATTTTTAAAATAATTAATAAAATAGATATAAGGTAAAATAGTTTATAATGAAAAGTGGTTATTATTAAAATTGTTTATAAAATGGTTTAAAATACTATATTTGGAATTAGAATCATTTCTTCAAAAAAATTAAACAAACTGGAAATCGTATTCCAGTTTCAAATCAACTCGATAAATTTCGATATCTCAATTCAAAAAGACTCGACTTCCCATTTATATTTTAATTTGATTCAATAGTTCGATTCAAACAGTTCGAATCAAGTATTTGAAATTTCAATTACAATTCTCACTTTGAATTATTTCAATTTATAAAATCTCGAGTTCACAATTTAAATATAACTTTAAATCAAGTTAATTTAAATTAAATTTGAAAGATAGATAACGAATTCAATTCCGATAAATTCAGTTCATATTCAATTCAGTTTACATTTAGTTATGAACATTAACGAATCCTTTAAAATTTAAATTTCAAAGTTTAAATTTGAAGGAAATCGATTTACAACATCATTTATATCGTCTTTAAAAAAATATTTTGAGATTCCAGGTTAAAACAAATTTTTATTTAACCAACCGGTGTCCATATATAATATTCTATCTTATGGCCAAGTAATATTTAAAATTTAATTTTAGTATTTTGGGAAAGGATACATATCATTTCAATCCAAATCAAGGTTATAGTTATTTATCATTTCAACCTATGCTCTTAATTCATTTTAATGATTAATACCAGATTTATTTGATGCCCGTAACATCCAAGGTAAATGATTGGGATTAGTCAAAACAAATAACGATCATGTAAAATCCAAGGTGGATAATTGGTAAATTTACACAAATAAACATCAATATGTTAAACATATCAAATCCAAACCATTCATCACATCAATACATCTAAATAGTATAATATCGCATAAATTTATAAGTTATCAGACGCCGGGTTTTTAAACTAGCAATTAAATGTCATATTTTAACATAACTGTAAAATTTAAACTAATGGATGAATTTAATTACACTATCGATGTCGATTAACATAAATATGCAATTTTAACTAATAAATAACAATCAATACAAATACATCATAACATAATTTTAATTTAACTAATAATCGAATATTTTAGTTAGGTGTTTGTGGGTTTAATCATTCACCTTTGATTTCAACGCGTTTGAAATCCAAATATAGGCCTAAAAATTAACAGCCTCAGAATTTGTCCAACCCAGAGGCATCGCGAAGAGCTCATCGATACGATTCCAACGCAATTTATTTCATCCAAATCCAACCTCGTACCAGGAAGTTATACACGTTTATGCACTTGAAATTTCAAAATAAATTAAACAAAATAAAAAAGTCTCACCCACTCATGATGCGCCACGTCAGCGTCTTCCTCCTTCCCTCAAATACGTTGTACAACGTATAAACCTAAAACTGCCATTCAACCTTTGATTCTGCACCATCCCAAAACCGTCGGAGTTCAATCAAGCAACGACACCCGGAGCACCGTCCGAAGCTCTGCCTTCGCCTTTAGTATGGGCCCACTCGGTGGCCTCCTTTGCCCGCAATCGGAAAGAACCCACGCCACCTTGCTTCACTGATTCTTGCGTATCTAGCTTGAAATAATCATCATCCTCCATATGGATAGGAAGCCCTCTCGAAGATCTCCAACTTTATAATTGGAAGTTTTCAAAATCGTTGAACGAATTAGAAGATATAAGCAAACAAGTTTGAAAGATTATGGCCATCGAAATATAAGAATATGGCGGCTCAGAAATTATAGATTAGGGATTCAAATAAAATAATAATATTTCTCGATTTGCATGTATTTAAGCCAAAAAATGAGACCATGTCCAAATTAGGCTTGCTTACAACCTACCTATAGGTTTTAAGGCCTTCTGAATGCAATGAGACTAGTAGCGAAACCCCATTTGGAAGCTACAACAGTTACACTTTAAAATTCGATTATTCAGGTTAAATTACATACATAATTTCCTATGCATTTTAAAGTCGTACAATCAAACGATAAGTCCAATGACTACGAAATTAAAAGCCTTACAATAATTTATAATTCCAGATCCAATAAAACTATTTTCATTGAATTCCGAGATCATTTGCAAATTAGCTATTTTTAACAGGTTCATTAATATAATAAAAATATTCAGTTTCCATTTGTTCACCTTTTAGTTGAATTCAAAAATTAATCAATTTCTTTTAGATCAAACAAATTTGGAATTACTATATAAATCAAATTTCATTCAATTTGAATTCCAGTTTTGATTATTAACCAAATTCAAATTAAATTTCACTTATAAATTTATCAATCCATTTCATTAAAATATTTTTAATATTTACTTCAACTTTCTGTATTTAAAGATATAAACTAAATCAAAATTTTATTTACAAATAATACGACTTACAATTTTCAATATAAGTTGAATTCCATTACTGAAACCATTTAATTAAGTTTACATCATAAATCATCACAAATAAAGCATTAAATTTTATTTATAACCATAAAATATCCAATAGTGACATTAAACTTAATAATTTAAATATTCAAAAAATATGGGTTGTTACACAAAAAATCTTTGAAAGTTATATAAGAGGAAAAAAATTTGAGGTGTTTTGGAAAGATGAAAAGTAGCGATCTCATGGAATAAGTTGAAGCATGATATAATTGGTGAAATTAGAAGTTATGCTTAAGTTTTTTTTGCTGACATTCTTGATTTTGGTTTTAGTTGTCGTTTTTAGTGCTTTCCCTTTATTTTTTGTATTCTTCTTCGTTGTTTATTGTTTTGCCATTATTTTAATTTTCACCAAAAGCTTGTTATGAGGTTATTTTATGTATTGTTATTATGCAATAAAATATGGAAGGGGACAAGTCAACCTTGCTTGCCTTGCAAAATAACATGTTATATATATATGCGCAATATTTGCAATAACATATATATTTTTACAACAAAATAAAAACTAAGTATTTTTTTAATTGTATAATTTAAAAGGGCTATAATACATTAAAACCCTTATTAATCAAAATTCTCTAATATAAATATTCAGTTTAAGAGGAATTTAAAATGATTAAATAATAAATTGAATACTTAAATAAATTAAATATTCACAAGTTAAAATGACAAGCTCTGAGTTATTATAATATTTTTCTTAATGTATATTAATATCATCTTGAAAAATAAGAATTTAAGGCATCCCTTGATGAATTTTATTAATGAAGTGCGGTATCGATAGGATGCGACATCAGTGCACAAAATGTCTCTATGTCGTCAGTTGCTTAAGATGTGTTGTCTGGTGTATTTCTTTTGTCAATGAATCATGACATTAATAAGGCATGGCATTATTGATTGTCAATATTGAAGAGGTGGTATTGATGAATGACGTGTTGTAGAGTATGCGCCTTATGTGGAAGTCGTTTACCCGTTAGGTTCTTATTCACCCAGTCATTTAAAGATAATTTTGATAGTAAAAACAACACAGATATGAAATTACATGCAAAACACAAGATATTCCACCCACTCACCCTCTTTGTTGATTCACAAATCGGATTTTGTTTACTTCTACAGAATAAACCCAAAATAAACAAATTACAACTGAATCAATAATCTTATTGAGAAAGGGAAAGAATATCTAGATGACTGAAATATTATTGGAGAAGAAGAACAATAAAGAACGACAACAAACCCTTGAATCAACTAATTTCGGTAACAATCCCCTCTTCTCATCATCTTTAATTTAAACCTGAAAGCTTCTTATATAGGAATATAAGCCTTAGGCAAATATCCAAATTTCTCTTTAGAAATATCAAAATTATATATCAGGAATTACTTAGTCCAAGTAGGAACATGTCTGCTCAGACGTCTGACTCGGATGGTCAAATGTCCAACCAATCTCTTTGGAATTTTCTTCCTTTCAGATCAGACTCTGACATTAAGCCCCAGAGTTAGACCAAACTCTCTGTCACCAATTTCTTATCAACTCAGACGTCTATCATAGGCTTCAAGCATATGACGTAACGACCTACCTTTTTGACCATCAAATGTCGACACTAATACATCCACGATATTCACGTGTCGAGCACCCAAGTACCGGAAAGACGAAAAGTTAGGGTGAAATAAAATAAAGGAAATAGAAGAAGGAATAAAAGGACAAAATATCAGAATCTCACAATGGAACGATAACATATAATATAAAGAACGATCTTTACAAAATAAAACTATGCGACTACAACTACCAAAGAAGACTAATATATCGTCAACTTGAATAGTTATAACTACTTGTCCTCACAGTGCTGATATGTACATAACCAATACAGTACAACGGAAATAGAAATAGGTAGATAGATAATGGAAGACCCCATCTCGTCTTCCGAACTCTAAAGCATCCAAAGTAAAACCTGCCACACTCAACCTACTCGAAGGAGTACGTGAGAATTGTAGGGAAAAAACAAACAAGCGTCAGACATCAGTCTGGTATGAGAAACTCAAGATACACATTGCATGTAACAACACTGTAGGGACCATGCAAATTACCACCCCAGTTTTTCACCACAAAAGAAACCAACCATTTATTAGGAGGAGTATAGTTGTATATTAGATAATGTTTAGGGTGTGGAATATAAATAAATTCACATAGAAGGAATGGTTACATTGGTTACATTCGATAATTATTAAGTATACAAACAAAACCGATAAAGCACGTTCGCATATTGGATTTTCCATCGGTGATCTCTAAATATAGATCCGAACTCCATGCACAAAGGTCAGAAAGTACCTCCGAGCGTCGTATATCTCTAGATAAAATATACCATAAGGTAAGCTCAACTGGGCCACGCATGAAAACACCGGTGTGCACCACGTGGAATCAAATATACCTAACTCCCGCGCGCAACTTTGAGGAGCTCCCACACGATTTGGTAATAAGCATACACTAGATATGGAGTCAATATATCCTGCCACAGGTCAGCAAAACCCCAGATTGTGCTCCTACTCTATTTTTAGTCATTTCTAATTTCGAGGTTTCGTTCGGCATCTTTCACACGAGACTTCATCACTCGAACAGAACCATAATTCCCAATTGGAATCCCACATCTCAGTAGATCTGGGAATCACACATAGATTCCTTCACAAACCTCGAAATCACACGTGGATTCCAATAAATCAACAGATCTTGGGATCACACGTAGATTCTTTCATAGATCTTAGAATCACTATATGTGTTCGAGCTCTCAAACGATCTCGAATCCCAATATAAACTTCACTTCAAAAACGCTTTGAAAAAATAGAACCCGTATACTAGTTTTGAAGGGGTTTTTTGATAAGTAAAACACTTAACAATCCTGGTCACCTCAAAATCAATCGCTATATTTAAGGTCAAGTTTTATAGTCAATTAACTGACTATAATTTACACAATAAACGGTTGTATATGGAAAACAGCCTCGCATAATTTCCGCAACAATTAAATAAACATCCAAGGCCCTATCAAGTCACAAAGCATGATAAACAATCAAATAAATATCAAGTCACATAGCATGATAATTGTAATGACCCGGAAAATCTGAACCAATTTAAAAATTTTAAATTGGCTAAAATAGTGGATTTTAAATATTTAAAATAAATATTTTAAATAATAGCAATGAAAAGTGAGTTTGAATCGATGTTTGAAAACGAATATAATTAATTCTAATTATAAACAAGGCCTGAAATGGCGCGGTAGTTTCAAAATCTGAATTTAAACTTTGACTGGCCATACCGGGTGCAAAACAAAGCGGATTTGAGTGAAACCAAAAATATTTAAATCTGTTAGTGAATACCTTTCTAACGAATCTGAAAAATCGAAGTTTCATAGCGGGATGTAAAAGTTATGGCCAAATGAATTTTCTGAAAGGTCGCTATGGAATTTATATAGCCCGTGAAATTGGCCATTTTGCAAACGACCTCGGAATTCGATGAAACCACTTTTGTTGGATCCGGGATGTCAAATAATTGCTAGGTTTCAAATTTCATAATTTTTGAAGCTAGTATGTGAGCGTGGAAAAGGAAAATATGTTTTGGTCAATTACAGTTAAATTGGATCGACCAGAAATGGGCCATTTTGCAAACGGTCTCAGAATTTGATGAAACTAGTTTTGTTGGGACCGTATCATCAAAACATAGCCAGATTTATTTTTCTGGAATTTTTCAAATTAGTTTGTGGCCCTGGCAAATTGAAATGTACGTTCAAATCAAATATTGAATGTTTTATATTTTAATTTGAATGAAAACTGACTGAAACATTCGAATGGGCCTTCGAAACATATCCCGTTGTGTTCAGAATGGGGGTAAAACGCTAGGGACGACAGTCGTTAGGTTTGGATTGGTGTTCGTGTGTGGCAAGCGGTATTTTCGGATTTTAAAATTTATAAATATAAAAAAAAATCCTCATTTGTCCACATCAACCTTCTCTCTCTTCTGAAACCGCCCGTAACCCTCAAGAAAAAAGGCGGCTGGAGCTCGAAACTTCTCTCCTCCACAACGCACGATCCACTCAACGAAACCACCTGATTCTTTTGGCAATTTTGTAGAGCATCTCGCGTTCTTCAAATCTACACCAGTTTGGGCTTTTCTCATTGCGTGATGGTGGAGAATTGGCCTTAGGAAGTCCGCCTGCCTCGAGTTGATTTTCTCCTTCGCCGTGGCATCGGACTGGACCCCACCACCACCCCTGGATGCGGATTTCGAAGCTCAACGGCGTAGCACTGGTGGATCGGCCTCACACTACACCGTTCGATCGAAAAATGAAAACCTAGTTTTGAACCTCGAAGCAAGGTATACGGCTGAGGTTATTAAATTGAATTGCGAAACTTTATTTCCGTCGCTAATATGTTTTTCATTATAAAAATCATATCTTTTTCGTTTCTTAACGAAATTCAGTGAAACAAGAGACAATGGACTCGTGTGGATGTCTTCTACCTTCTAGAAGAGACCGCGTATTTTTCTGAGCCTTCTGCTATTTTTGGTGGAGTGGAACCCAATGTGAGATTTCTAAATTATAAACAATATGGAAAACGACGATGTATAAATTATATAGTCAATGTATGAGTTATATAAGCATTGTACACATCTTGTATAAACGTTGTATGAGTTGTACGTTCGATGTATAAGTTATATATGTGTTGTAAAAATTATATATGTGTTGAAATAGAAGTGAAATGCTATATATATATATGTATGTATACACCCCTCGTCCACAAACCATGGACGATATTTATTGGTTGTGATTGGTGTGAAAATTGATTGATAGCGAATGGTTGATTGAAATTGTTTGTGGTTGAAATTGATTGATTGTGATTGAAAAATACCCGTTTGTGGCTGACAAATATTTGGTTGAAATCACATAGGATTAGTTTGTGGAAATGAAAAAAATATACATGCCGCCTGCGTGCGAACTAGATGCATGATTCCCCATTGTCAAAAGCTGCGAGGCTTTAAGGTAGAGCGAGGAGCTGTACTAGGGACGGTCCCGGTTTTAACTACCCTGCCGTTATGCTACCGAAATTTTGAATAATATTATCGTGTTAGAATTATTTTCATTTGTTGAAACTAAATTCATTCATTGAATAGAAATTCATGTGTTGAATGGTATTCGTGTTTTAAATATAAAAATCACCTTTTTATATATATATATATAAAAACTATAGAAAACCTTCATGTGTTGAATTGATATTCATTCATTAGATAGAAATTCATGTGTTGAATGGTATTCGCGTTTTAAATATAAAAATCACCTTTTTATCTATATATATAAACTATAGAAAACCTTCATGTGTTGAATCGATATTCATTCGTTGGATAGAAATTCATGTGTTGAATGGTATTTGTGTTTTAAATATAAAAATCACCTTTTTATCTATATATATAAACTATAGAAAACCTTCATGTGTTAAATCGATATTCATTCGTTGGATAGAAATTCATGTGTTGAATGGTATTCGTGTTTTAAATATAAAAATCACCTTTTTATCTATATATATAAACTATAGAAAACCTTCATGTGTTGAATCGAAATACATTCGTTGAATTGAAATTCATGTGTTGAATGGTATTCATATTTTGAAGAAATTGTTTTATAATAAAAATCCTATTTTTATCATCGATATGAACTATATAAAATAATCTTGTCTTGAAATAAATTGTTTTATAATAAAAATCCTATTTTTATCACCTATATTAACTATATAAAATAGTTGAGTTTTGCAATAAATTGTTTTACATTAAAAATCACACTTTTATTATATACATGAATTGTTAAAAATAGTGAAGTGTTGAAATAGAAGACAGTTAGATAAAAATATCATTTTTTTATCAAATTTATGAAATCATATGGTTTTGAAATTAAAGAATCGATATATATATATATATATAAATAGAATTGAAATATATCGAATAACGAAGCTGCAGTTCGTATTTTGAAATCGTGATTTCAAACGATTAGTGCGGGAGATCCGACCATCGGATTTTCCCGAAATCGCAACCGTTGGGTTCGCTTTGGAAATATCTTTCCAACGGCACCAACTTTGTAAAAATCCAATGGTTGGATTGTCTGGAATGTTTAATTCAATTCTGAAGAAAAACAGCGCCAGAATCGATTATATTTATATATATATAAATAAATAAAATTATATTAAATCGAATAACGACGCTGCAATTCGTATTTTGAAATCGAAACTTCAAACGATTATACCGGGAGATCCGACTGTCGGATTTTCCCGAAAATGGAACCGTTGGATTCGTTTTGAAAAGATCTTTCTAATGATGTAAATTTTGTGAAGATCCAACGGCTAGATTTTCAGATATGTGTAAATCAAATCTGAAGAAAAACAGCGCCACGACCGCGTTATGGCCCGAAGCGTCGTTTGAATAAATTGGCTATTTTAAAATAAATAAAAATAGCGATAAATCGTTATAAAATATTATAAACGATATGAATGTGAAATTTAGAAATTAACTGAAGATTAGCTGAGTCGAATGGTTTCCTGGATTTTGATCTGATGTTGGTTTCGGCCTTCGGGGTTAATATTTGGAAAATCGTTCTTTTACTGATTGAGGGTAAGTGACTAATGAATTGAAATGATGCGTATGTAGTGTTTATGTAGCACGTGTTTATTATATACGCGAGTTGCTCAGAAAGACCGGGTTTATCCCATTCTGAATAACTGAATCGACGATAAGAAATCGAAGATGAAGACGGTGGTTGAAGACCGATCTTCACCTCGCTTGGATGGTAACTGATATCCTGATTGGGAGGCCTCCCGAAATATGTATAATGAGTGGTGATCGTCCAGACGTACGTGCAGATCGATGGATATGCGAGGTATTTAGTGCCTCCGGTTTCGTTCAGACCCAGAGCGGACTTGTAAATGGATGGTGTGTCTGACATTGGAATTTATTCTGTGTGATTGATAGCCATCAGTTACATGGCGTGAATTGCCTGTGTGGCATGCTAAGATGCAGTCATCAAGGGTTTTGTTGAAAAGCAAAGTCTTGTGGTGATGATCAAAGCACCGCCTGTGTGGCGTAACTTTGTGTATAACGTGAATTCGCGAACCTCACACCCCGGTATGAACCAGAAACGGGAGGGGACCTCAGGGGGGCATGCGTTTCTTCCTAGCTAGAAGTGGCGTCGGTGGTTTTACACGCCCTGACGAGTTTGACTTATGTGGTTGTTACTGTTGCGAGGCGCCTCGGATATATCGGTCGATCTGGGACCGATGGAGTCATTCGTTGGCTCACTTACGCCCCAAAAGGCGGGGAAACGTAGTGTTCAGGCATTTTAATCCACTCCATGTGGACCGGCCCTGACGATCCAAGGGTCGATGCGTTCTGATCCTGAGACTCGGGCTAGGCAGTCTCGAATTCGGTAAGGACTATCTTTTGCCTTGGTTCATGACGGAAATCCAATTTCCAAATACGTGACTGTGCGGTTTTGATTGTATATATATATATGGCGACATGATATATGGTACCCATGCCGTCTATGATTGATAGTTATGATTGAAATTGTTTTTGAAACCTATAAACACTAGTAATAATATTAAATGCTTTTGTTTTATTCGTATCAAACATATTTTGGCCATTATAAGGTAAAACTCTATCCTCCGGTTTGCGTTGCATTGTGTGATGGGAACTGAGTCTTATAATTGCTTCATTTTTATAAAAAGCATTGCGATGATTAAAAGAATTATTTGTTTTAAAGCACTGGCGATCCAATGGAGTAAACCCATTCCACGATAGTGGCGTGGTCCTGTGATTAGCCATATTTTAAATGTGTTGAGTAGATTTCTCATACCAGTCTCATGACTGACTCGTAGTTTGTATCACTTTCAAACTCGGGTGCCCCTTTTTCTACACAGGCAGCCTTGTATTCAGGTTTTAGCTGGCTTTCTGTGGATAGCTGGAGCTGAAGATGGATTCTATCGTTTATCTCTTTTTATGCTGTTCAGCTCCTATTGTACATTATGTTTGTTTTTCCGCTGTAGACATATATGTATAGCTGAACTGTATTTGTACTAAGTATGATCCTGTATACTATGTAACTCTGTTGATCACATATATTCAATGTATTATTTGTGCATTATCTGGTGTATTTATTTAATTCTGTTCTGCTGTTATCTGTTTATGTGTTATATTCCAAGGATTACCCTTGCCGCCGTCAGTACGGGGTTTGGGGTCGTCTCAATAATAGTCAAAATACGATTAACTCATATAAATGGCTTCTAATTCCTTTCCCATTTATCTAATCTTTCATTAATTAATACTCCTTTATTAGTAAACTTCTTTTATCTAATAAAACTTCACTTATCAAATAAGACCTCATTTATCTAATAAGACTTTATATTTATTAATCAATAACTCATACTCGATTAATATCCCTTTATATACTAGTGTATATATTCAACGCATACATATATAAGGTATATATGTGTATATTCTACTAATTCACTATTCCTTTAGCCTTCGATACTTAAAAAGGTTTTAATATGCTTAACCCTCCAGTATAAGTATATTCACAATTCAGTTTCAAGATTTCTTTTCTAACTTCAATATTTCAAAACGTACTCATATACTTATCCCTCCGGTATAATATATCTATAATTCTGTTTCAAGATTTCCTTTTTAACTTCAATACTTCAAAACGTATTCTTATACTTATCCCTCCAGTATAAGTATATCTACAATTCAATTTCAAGATTTCCTTTAATATAATCAAAGAGGTTGAAACCATTGTTTAGTAAAGAACCTCTTCTCTTCTATAAGTTAAACATCTTATTCAATATTTTTATCCTAAAAGATTTCTATACTTGTTTCTAACTTTAAAACCAGTTATTAAAGACCAAAGTATATTCAAAATCATTAAACCGTATGCTCCAGTTTTACATATTCCAAGGTTTTAAAAACAAGTGCTGCAAAAACACTGTTTACAACAAACCCAAAAAAAAATCTTTATAATTATCTTTAAACGTTTGTTTAAAGACTCAATTATATTTACTTGGATGATATAATATGATAGGGTTAAAAACGAATGTAATTAACACATTGTCACAACAAATCCAAAACCATTTTATGCTTATAGAAATCACAGTTCGTACACTTAACTCGCTTTCGACATTATCGACTTAACTACCCCTTGGTCAAGAGTGAGGCCAGGTAAGTTAGAGCACTGGTTGCATATCACCCCTTGCCTAGACACCCCATTCTTGACACTCACAGATAGATAAGCCTACTTGTCGGCTTACTAGAATTAAGCATAGTATCCAAGATATTCAATAAACATGTAAGTAATCAACATGATTGACACGTTTCCAACATTCCGAACCTATCTATTCCTCGGCTAAGAGGGAAGCCGGTAGGTTAGAGCTCTATTGCTCCGTCCCTACTCGACATCAATCTTAACTCTCACAAATAGATAAGCCTACTTCGTTGGCTTATTAGTGTTAAGCATTATCAATTACCTTTTAATCTAGGGACTTATTCATGTCAAGGTTTAGCAATTTATAACCATTTCTAACCTTTGTTTTATTTGAAAATATTTTTTATAAGAAGATATTTTAAAAAGAAGATATTTAGAAGATATTTTGAAAGAAGATATTTATAAGATATTTTGAAAGAAGATATTTATAAGATATTTTGAAAGATGATATTTAGAAGATATTTTGAAAGAAGATATTTATAAGATATTTTGAAAGAAGATATTTAGAAGATATTTCAAAAGAAAATATTTAGAAGATATTTTGAAAAAAGACATTTATAAGATATTTTGAAAGAAGATATTTATAAGATATTTTGAAAGAAGATATTTTGAAATCCAAAAATCAAGGTTAAACGGGTGCTTTTGAACTAGTGAAGTTTAGTCATTTTCGATGGGTTACTTAACATTTTACTACCCAATAACTTCAAGGTAGTAAACATACAAGTAATACAAGACTAACATGATAAGAAATCACTAAGGATGTCATTACAAAGTTCCATTCAAAGTGTTGAAAACACAACAATTCCAAACTGCATCTATAGCGACTATCCCTATAAGTGCACTTTCAAGTTCAAATCCACAATATGCCAATTCCCTACTAATCCTTATGTTCTTTATTTCAAGTCCATTATACTTGTTATACAAGTCAATTCAATTTCAATTCCAAGTCCATTAATGTCCATTCCAATCCATTAACATGGATCACATATGTCACTTACTTTTAAAGTAAGAATCAAGTTAACATTTCTAACATAAGTTACCAACATTCAAGCAACTTTTAGTATAGTTAAGGAAATGTAAATAATAATTATTTGCTGTCCAAAATAGTGAGTAAACTCACCTTAACCCTTAACAAATCCTAGATCTAAGAAAAAGAACCAAGATCCAAGCTAGCAACCTCCTTCCTTTCCTTGCTTTTTCCTTGCTTTCCTTCCTTATAAAGATGGCCTCTAATGGAAAATAGAGAAAGGCTTGGATTTTCAACTTCTAACTTGCTAAAAGGTCTTACAATAGTGTAGGAAGGCTTCACTCAAAGTTTGAGTTGATTGGAGTTGGTTTGAGTAAGTTTTTAGAAAGTTTGTGAGTAAGAGAGGAAGACGATGAAGACATTGTTTTTATCCTTAAAGCTTAGGAATTTTTGTGAATCAAAAGAGAAGGTATTCCCCTTCTTTTATAGGAAAAGCAACGTGAATGGAAAAATACCTAAAAGCCCTTAAAACCCTAATCTTACATATGAAGTATTACTACTTTTGCTTATTTTCCTTATTTGCTCATTTCCTAAATATCTTGCTTATGTCATGCATGACATCATCAAAAATTTAGTTAACCATAGATACTAAAATATTTTTATTTTCTTATTACCTTTTTAATGATTAATTAGACACTAATTTAAATTTCCAACAACTTCAATTGAGAAAATAACTATATATCGATAAAATGGTTTTCAGTCACATTTTTGACATTTTTCCAAAAAATATATTTTTTGAAGAACTTTTCCAAAATGAGTCTAGGATCATTAATTACTAATTAAATGATGTTTAACAAGGTTATAAAATTACATTTATAACATTTAACAATATTCCTAATAGTTACGATATTTGAAGATTAAGCGTTCAAATTTTACGGGCCTTTATATATGAGCTAAAGCTTTGATCAATGTTTGCCCCTTTCATCTATTGCCCTTCCTCCTCTATCACAACACTACTTCCACACATCATCGTCTTCAACATGTGTGTTATTTCATATCGCAAATCACAACTCTCCACCTTGATATGAAACCTCATCATAAAGCAAGCTCCTAACAATCAGCAAATAAGTCAACCTAGCTCTTTCAGCGGCCACATAATCTTAATTAAAAACCATAACTGAGACGACCTCGAACCCCATACTGACGGTGGCAAGGGTAATCGTTGGAATAAAACACATATACAGATACCAGCAGAACAGAAATAAATAAATACACCAGATAATGAACAAATAATACATTGGATAAACATAATCATCAGAGTTACACAGTATACAGGATCATACTTAGTACAAATACAGTTCAGCTATACATAAATGTCTACAGCGGAAACAAACATAATATGCACAATAGGAGCTGAACATCATAAAAAGAGTTAAATGATAGAATCCATCCTCAGCTCCAGCTATCCAGAGAAAGCAAGCTAAAACCTGAATACAAGGCTGCCCGTGTAGAAAAAGGGGCACCCGAGTTCGAAAGTGAAACAAACTACGAGTCATTCATGGGACTGGTATGGGAAATCTACTCAACACATTGTAAATATGGCCAATCACAGGAGCACGCCACTTTCGTGGAACAGGCTTACTGCATCGGATTGCCAGTGCTTTAAAAACAAACAATTCTTTTAAACATCGCAATGCTTTTTATAAAAATGAAGCCATTATAAGACTCAGTTCCCATCACACAATGCAACGCAAACCGGAGGATAGAGTTTTTACCTTATAACGGCCAAAATATGCTTGATACGAATAAATCAAAAGCATTTGATATTATTACTAGTGTTTATATGTTTCAAAAACAATTTCAATCATAACTATCAATCATAGACGGCATTAATGCCCCATACCACTATGTCGCCATATATAGGTATACAATCAAAACCGCACAGTCACGTATTTGGAAATTGGATTTCCGTCATGAACCAAGGCAAAAGATAGTCCTTACCGAATTAGAGACTCTCTAGCCCAAGCCTCAGGAACAGCCGCAACTGCACCTTGGATCGTCAGGGCCGGTCCACACGGAGTGGATTATAATGCATGAACAATGTGCTTCCCTGCCCCATGGGGAGTAAAACGAGCCAACGAATGACTCCATCGGTCCCGGATCGACCGATATAACCGAGGCGCCTCGCAACAGTAAAAACCACATAAGTCAAACTCGTCAGGGCGTGTAAAACCACTGACGCCACTTCTACCTAGAAAGAAACGCATGTCCCCCCGAGGTCATCTCCCGTTTCTGGTTCATACCGGGGTGTGAGGCTCGCGAATTCATGTTATACACAAAGCTACGCCACACAGTAGGTGCTTTTATCATCACCACAAAAATTTGCTTTTCAATAGAAGCCTTGATCACTGCGTCTTAGCATGCCACACAGGCAATTCACACCATGCAACTGATGGTTATCAATCACACAGAATAAATTCCAATGTCAGACACATCGTCCATTTGCAAGTCCGTTCTGGGTCTGAACGAAACTGGAGGCACTATATACCTCGCAACCCATCGATCTTCACGTACGTCTGGACGATCACCGCTCATTATCCATATTTCAGGATGCCTCCAAATCAGGACATCAGTTACCATCCAAACGAGGTGAAGATCTCCGGTCTTCGACCACCGTCTTTATCTTCGATTTCTTATCGTCGATTCAGTTATTCAGAATGGGATAGACCCTGTTTTCTGAGAAACTCGTGTATATAATAAACAAGTGCAACACAAACACACATACGCCATATTCCAGTTCATTAGTCACTAACCGTAAATCAGTAAGAGAACGATTTCCCAAATATTAACCCCGAAGGCCGAAACCAACATCAGATCAAAATCCAGGAAACCATTCGACTTAGCCAACCTTCAGTTAGTTTCTAAATTTCACTTCCATATCGTTTATAATATTTTATAACGATTTGTCGCTATTTTTATTTATTTTAAAATAGCCAATTTATTCAAACAACACTTCGGCCATAACGCGGCCGTGGCGCTGTTTTTCTTCAGATTTGATTTACACATATCTGAAAATCTAACTGTTGGATCTTCACAAAATTTATATCATTAGAAAGATCTTTTCAAAACGAATCCAACGGTTCCAGTTTCGGGAAAATCCGACGGTCGGATCTCCCGGTATAATCGTTTGAAGTTTCGATTTCAAAATACGAACTGCAGCATCGTTATTCGACTTAATTTAATTATATATATATTGTTAGCCTACTTTGTGAACTAGGCAACACAAAGTCGAGATGTCAAGCGTTGAAGAACATTTCTTCTCAGAAATTATCGGGTCGGATCGGAGGGTTACTATCAAGTCGGATCGGAGGGCTACTACCAGTCGGATCGGAGGGCTACTACCAGTTCGGGATGGAACAGAGCAAAATGGACAAGGATTCAGTTTTAGCTCAGGTCGGATCGGATCGGATGCCCCGATCCGAACCCCTTCTGCTCGCTCCTCCGAACCGAACCCACATTCCATATCCCTTTACCCCACGATCGCCTGAATATTCAGAGCGGTTATGACCATTTCCTTCCCACGATGTCCACTACTCTGATGCGCTCTCAACACTGGAGTCCATCTGAGCCCGAGAACGATGGGATGAAAGACACGTGGCTCCGACCCGGACCGAATTCTGAATGAATTTCCACCTATAAATACCCCATCAAGATACATGGAAAAGGATCTTTTTCGGTACTTTGAGAACTCAAACACTTTCAAGAACCGAATTCCAGCATTCCCGGATAATCCAAATCGTCATTCAACATATATTCTGAGATAATTGATTGAATGTACGTGAAAAGTGAGTGAAATTGAGTGAATATCTCATTGTAGTTACATCTATATCACCAAGGAAAGTGATTATAAAGTGGACGTAGGCTTTTCAACGCCGAACCACTATAAATTCTGTGTCTCCATTTTACTTTTGATCTTCTTTTATTTCGATTTTAATTAATTTGGGTGTTAGAACCACTTTTTGGTCTAACATTTTGGTGCTTTCACCGAGAAGCATTTGAATTCTCTGTCTTTCCGGATTATCGTTCTACATTTTGGACCGTTGAGTTCAAAGAAGTTAATCCTCAAGTTTCGACGCTTTTGAATATTTGTTGGTTGATCATTGAAGAACTATCGCCAAAGGAAAAGGTAAGGAAGTTCAAACCAGTCGAGGGAACGGAGGTGGTGAAAATCAGCAAAATGCGGTTGTGACAAGGTTTTGTGGGCAGAGCTCGGGAGTGGATCGGACAGATATAGGAAATCCGAACCGAACTCAAGGAGAGAGCTCCGATCCGATCCGAGTAGGAGAATCTGAAGCAGCGCACTCCCCTAACCTGAACCGATCCGAACAAGTTGCACAGCACCGATCCGAACCAGTTTCCCAGCTCCGATCCGAACAGATTGCTCAGCTCCGATCCGATCCGTCGCTAGGTGACGCTGGAACCTCTACTCGAGCTCCTCCAAATGCTCCAGCTCCAGCCACCAGGATCAATGATCAGGTCAATCCATCTGCACCTATTACCCAAGGAGATTTTTCGCGCCTTCTTGACATGCTTGAGAGCACTAGGGAGGCTATGAAAATCCACGAGCGCATCAATCTCATGATGCAAGAGAACATGAGAATTATGAGTAGAGAAATTAGCGAACTCTGCAGATAGAGAACCCCATCCCCGGTTCATCACACACCAACGGACCAGTCTTCTTCTTCTGAGGAAGAACGGCCCCGTGAAAGAAGGCCGCTCGAACAACCTCAGAATTTGGAGCAGTTGACGTTCGGATCTTTGGGGTCCCGCGAGGACGCTGCACGGGTATTAGGACCCAATGATCCGAGCTTAAGAGAGCCTATGTTGTTACCAATGCGGGGATCCAATGTATTACCCAGAGAGCCTAACCTCACCAATCCCACTCAGGGACAAATGCTCCAGCCCCTTCCTCCCGAGATCGACAGGGAGCGTAGGGAACAAAGCAGAGCAGAAGCGGCTCGAAGAAGGAGGGCATCCCCTGATCAGGAGCCCAGAGGAAACCCGAACATCAGAAGGAGGGCGTCCCCTGATCAAGAGCCCAGAAGGAACCCAGATACCAGAGCCAGGGAGCCTGAACGGCCCCTGACCAATGCTGACGTATGGACTATGGTACGCCAGATCATGTCTGAAAGCCGGAACTACAACAATGAAGATTATGGCATTGAGCGAAGCCATACTCGCTTTACTGACGACATCCTCAACTTTCAGTTTCCCCAACGTTTTAACCTGTCGTAGATGGACAAGTACAATGGGAGAACCGATCCGGGACAACATTTGATGCGATACGCATGGCTCATGAATGTTGCTGCTGCCCCTGACGCAGTGAAGTGTAAAGCCTTCCCGGTCTATTTAGAAGACATGGCGCTGTTATGGTTTACCCGACTTCCCCCTCGATCGATATCGAATTTTAGGGAATTAAGCGAACGTTTTATGAATCAGTTCCGACTCCATACCTGAAAGTCTAAGAGTGTTATTGAATTATCAAGAATTAAGCAAGCGCCGGGAGAGTCTTTGAAATCATATCTCGACCGTTTCAACTTAGCTGTGACAGAAGTCAGTGACCCGCACGAGCCCACCATCTTGATGGCTTTGATGGAAGGAGTCGACCCTGACTCCGAGTTTGGAGATTATCTTTCTGGGAAGCCACCTCCCACGAGAGAGTTATTCTATGAAAAAGCCGATATTCACTTGAGACGAGAGGAGGCAAGGGCAAACAGAAAGAGAAAGTCTGAAGCAGCTTCAAAAGAAACTGTTCAGAGTAATGTCGCCGTGAAGCAGTCTGGAGAAAGTTCCGGGAAAGTTGAGGTGAATGTGGGAAACAAAAGTGGAAACGACGATAATGGAAACGGGGGAAACAACAACAACAACAACCGTAACGCGAATGGTAACAGAAGAAATAGGGGCCGAGGAAGTAATCCTAACAAAAGACCCCGGTTCCAGACCTATGAGAATTATTCACCGCTGAACGACACTCTGGAGAACATTTACTTGGATACATACAATGTTTTGCAATATAAAAGACCGCCACCTCGAGACTCAACGGAGAAAGAAATCGCAACTGGAAAATTTTGTTTGTTTCATGGAACTCATGGGCATTCAACAAATGAATGTCGACATTTGAGGGACATGATTGAGAAGCTGCTGCACGAAGGAAAATTGGATGAATATAAGGTTGCCCCAAGAGACAGGGGACAAGGAGAACAGGCTCCAAACCAGAATCAATCTGCTCCCAAGCCTACAGCGCAGCAGAAAGGCAAGGGAATTGTTATTAACACCATAGTAGGTGGACCCCACCCAGCGATCCACAGTTTTAGAGCAATGGATCAATATGTTAATGCAGCTAAGCACGTAGATGTGGATGAGTGTGATGATTTGGAATATGTCGCCCCTGTGAAACAGCAGAGGACAATGTTTGATGACGTGATATTCCGTAGCAGAGACAATACCGGAATTCAGTCACCCACCGACGATCCGTTGGTCATTACCACTACCATTGGACCGACATTGGTTCATAAGGTGCTAGTAGACAATGGAAGCTCTGTTAATATTTTATTTAAAAAATCATTCGATCAGATGAAACTTGAGTTTGAAGATTTGAAGCCATGCGAAGGTTGGATCTGAGGCTTCAACGGAGCATCGACAGCTCCAATGGGGTATATAGAATTGCCCGTAACATTGGGGCAAGGGGAACGTCGAAGAGTGTGAATGCTTCAGTTTGTAGTGTTGGATGTGGATTCGCCCTACAACGCATTTTTGGGAAGGCCTGCCCTTGCAGAGTTCAGGGCTTGCATCGCCCCTTGGTGTTTATTGCTTAAATTCCCAACTGAAGCCGGAACAGGAGTGGTGAGAGGAGATCAAGTCTCCGGACGGGCTTGTTATGTTGCCGAGTTAAAGATGTTGATGAAGGGACTTAACATCGAGAGTAAAGGTGCCTCGCCTCCTCCAAAGGAGCGTTCGGCGTAGCAATTAGAGGGATCAGCCCCGAAGGAGTTACCCAAAGGAACGCCTGAAGACTTGGATCCCAGAAAAGATGAGGAACTAGATGCTAGAAATGCGACTCCTAATGAACCAACAGTGGACATACCCATTGACGAAGCTGATCCGACAAGAGTTTTGAAGATTGGATCACAGTTGGATCCACATCGACCCAAAGAACTAACTGACTTCCTGAAGGCAAACCTGGACGTGTTTGCCTGGACCCACACCGACATGTGTGGGATATCGCCATCCGTCATGAGTCATTCACTAAATATAAACCCAAAACACACGCCTGTGAAGGAAAAGAGACGTGTGCTGGGCCCAGAGAGGTCGGCAGCTCTAAAAGAAGAAGTGGAGAAGCTGAAAGAGAGCGGATTTATTAGAGATTTTACATATCCCGACTGAATATCGAATTCTGTCTTAGTAAAGAAGCCAAACAGAAAGTGGCGGACTTGCATTGATTTTTCAGACTTGAACAAAGCTTGCTCGAAAGATAGGTTCCCACTCCCCAGAATTGACCAGCTTGTAGATTCGATAGCGGGACATGAACTTCTTTCTTTCATGGACGCATATTCCGGGTACAACCAGATTCCTATGCACGTGCCAGATTAAGAACATACGAGCTTCATTACAAATTTGGGGTTGTATTGTTATGTGGTCATGCCATTCGGATTGAAAAACGCTGGAGCCACTTATCAACACTTGGTGAACAGGATGTTTTATAACCAAATAGGGAAGACTATGGAAGTTTATGTGGATGATATGCTTGTCAAATCGAAACAGTCCTCCAGCCATACACAAGACTTGGCAGAAATGTTTGGTATCCTGCGAAAGTATCGGATGAAGTTGAATCCTTTGAAATGCTCATTTGGAGTGGCATCAGGAAAGTTTCTAGGCTTCATTGTGAGCTCTCGAGGGATTGAAATCAATCCCAGCCAAATAGCAGTGATAAGAAACATTGAAGAACCGAGGAGAATCAAAGATGTCCAAAGTCTTGCAGGGAAAGTAGCCGCGTTGAGTAGATTTATCTCCAAAGCAACGGACAAATGCATCCCATTTTTTGACTTGATTAAAAGGGGAAAGAAGAACTTCGAATGGACTCCAGACTGTGTTGAGGCCTTTCGAAATTTATTGGAATTACTAGAAAAACCACTGATTTTGTCAAAGCCAGTGGATCATGAAGAGTTATTTGTTTACTTAGCGGTTTCGGCTCACGCTGTTAGCACAGCCTTGGTCCGAGAAGAAGACAAAGTGCAAAGGCCGGTATATTATGTAAGCAAGAAATTGGCAGCTGTAGAACGCAACTACCCAAGGATTGAGAAGCTCGTTTACAGCCTCTTAATCGCCTCCCGAAAACTTCGTCACTATTTCCAAGCTCACCCAATAACCATATACACTGACCAGCCTCTGAGGCAGGTGTTGCAGAGACCCGAAGCATCGGGGCGTTTGATCAAATGGAATATTGAATTAAGTCGGTTTGATTTAAATTTTCAGCCGCGGAGGTCGATCAGGGGGCAAGCTCTGGCTGACTTTATAGTAGAGTTCACAATCCCAGAGGAGGAAATGATCGATGACAAAGTGGTCAAGTCAGAGGACGAGTTAAAATTAGATCCATGGAAGCTGTACACAGACGGAGCCAAGAACAACCGATGGTCCGGAGCTGGAATCGTCTTAGTTACTCCTGAGGGACGGTCGTTATATTACGCTCTACGATTATAATTTTCAGCGACTAATAACGACTCTGAATATCAAGCCCTGATTGTCGGGCTGAAACTTGCTAAAGAACTCGGAGTAAAGACATTGGACATATTCTGCGACTCCAAAATAGTTGTTTGCCAAGTGCGAAAGGAGTTTGTGGCTCGGGGACCTCGACTTATCGCCTATCTCGGGAAAGTGGAAAAGCTGTTGAGCAACCTGGAGCGGTACAACATAACGCATATCCCAAGAGCCGAAAACCAGAAGGCAGACAGGCTAGCAAAGCTAGCTAGTTCCGATAACCTGGAAGAAACCGGAATAATTCTAATTGAAACGTTGGAATCGCCAAGCTTTGAGTCGATGGAAATTGAATTCGCTTTCGAAGCAGAACCGGAAAAGGAGTCGTGGATGACCCCAATTAAGAATTTCCTTAAGAATGGGATACTCCCATCAAAGAAGAGTGAGAGATGGGTTATAATTCGCAAGGCCACCAGATACATCCTTCAAGATAATACTCTTCATAGACAAGGATTTTCTGAGCCCCTGTTACGATGTATAGCACACAACGACATCAAACGTGTACTAATAGAAGTACACGAAGGTGAGTGTGGAGATCATGCAGGAGGTCAGACCTTAGCAAAGAAGATATTGTGGTATGGATACTTCTTGCCCACAATTAATAAAGATGTAGCTGATTATTCACGACGCTGCGACAAGTGCCAGAGATTCGCCAAAATCCCCAGAGCACCATCGACCCAACTCAGATCAATGGTGAGTCCTTGGCCGTTTGCCATGTGGGGAATTGACATTATCGGAGTTCTACCAATTGCTAAAGGAGGAGCGAAATATGCTATAGTCGCCGTGGACTATTTTACGAAGTGGGTGGAAGCTGAGCCCCTAACCAAAATCACGGCGAGAAAGGTGATAAGTTTCGTGGTTAGAAATATTATATGCCGATTTGGGATCCCAAGGACCATTATAACTGATAACGGGACCCAGTTCGATGGTGCCGAATTCAGAAATTTCTGCCAGAAATATAAGATCGACAAACGGTACACTGCGCTCGCTCATCCGCAGTCGAATGGGCAAGTAGAAGCAATAAACAAAGTCATAAAATCCATCCTCAAGAAACGATTAGAACGCGCAAAGGCAAAATGGGTGGATGAATTGCCCTTAGCTTTGTGGGCATATCGGACAACGTTTAAGACAGCTACCGGTCATACCCCTTTCTCCCTCTCATTTGGTTCAGAAGCAGTAATTCCAGTAGAGCTTGAAGTTCCCTCCCACAGGGTGACATATTATGACCCGATGACGAATCGGACACTCTTACTCGAATCTCTTGATGAAATCGAAGAAAAAAGGGACGAAGCAGACTTGCGTGCGTCAAGACATCGACGTCAGATGGCACGCTATTATGATAAAAAAGTTTGTCTTAAGACTTTTGAACCGGGAGATTTGGTGCTAAAGAGAGTCTTATCATCCCTTCCTCACCTCGGTCCAAAGTGGGAAGGACCCTTTGTCATCCAACGGAAACTTGAAACAGGAACCTTCAAGTTAGCGATCGTAGATGGCGAAGAGGTACCTAGGGCATGGAATGCCCAACACTTGATGCGATATTTGAATTAGAAATGTTGTACTCCTTGCTGTTTTTATTATGAACTCTCTAAAAAGGCACGACTTGCCTTAGAAAAGTCTGTTGATATGAACAAAGAACTATAAAGTGGATGTAGGCTACGACTTAGCCGAACCACTATAAAAATATCGTGTGTCATTTACTTTCCTGCATTATATATATACCTTCAACTATTATTCCGTTACGATTATGGAATATAAGATGATTTAAAACCTGAAAGGTTGAAAACAACCTATATGTAGGGACAAGCACAACGACTGTTTGTTCAATAAGACATGAAAGAATGGGAAGACAACATTCTTAACTCTAACTCTCAAGAATTGAGAGAGAGTATAAAGGAAGGGAAGACGACGTCCTCTGAGGCGTGAAGGTGCACCCAGACAAGAGACCGCCTCAGTAAGAACTCTAACCTGAGTATAAGACAGGAGAGTATAAAAAATGCCAGAAAAAACGGCAGGCATCAACGACACAAAGAATGTGACCCCGTCGGAGAATCGGGGACATTCAGATTACTTGACTAAATCTTGAATAGTTTTTCAAGATTGACTGGGGGCATATATGTACACACATATTTTCCCCCACTATGACTTCATTACACAACTATAGTAGGACATGCATTCTTACATAAGTGCAAAACTGATAACTAACAGACATCGCAGAAAACGAATTATTTTTTATTTACAAATGAACGAATTTGTACAGGAAAACAGGCAAAAGAAGGTGCAAGGGCCACCCTTGCAGCCACAATTATGGGTCAATCAAATGCTAAAATAACGCAAGACACTCCATCATTTAGACTTCGAAGAGGGCTTAGACTTCTTGGCAGCCTTCTCCGCATCCCTCGCCTCTTTTTCGGCCTCCGTCAAGATGCGCTTTGACTTTTTCTTCCCTGAAGCTGAAGTGCTGGAATCAGTTGACTTCTTCCCGGAAGGCGGAGCGCTGGAATCAAGAGAAGACTTTTTAGCAAGTTCCTCCGTAATAGATCTAGTCGAAAGCTTAACAACTAACCTTGATCCCGCATCCACTACTGCGAGGGGCTTAAGGCTCTCAGGGTCTAAGTCTTCAGATTTAAGCTGCATGCGTTTATCTTGTTCAGCTTTCAGTGCAGCTCAGGTAACATCATCGGCGTTTTTCGACTCCCCGACTATAGCCACCTCAGGGTCTTCCTCATGTCCCCCGTTGCCACCATCATCCTTTAAGGCATCTATCATTTCGTCATCATGAGGAGTGTCAGCCTTAGACGGTTCAGTTCCTTCTCCCGAATCTATGGGGGCGGCTTTGTCTTTTCCCTCTTTTGCCCTGTCCGTAGGCTCTGCTCCAGAGGCGGTTCCCTGGGTCACATCTGTCTTTTCGGACGGTTCAATACCTACAGAGTGAGAAGCAACAGTTATCAACTCAGGATAAAATAATGGGTTCTTCATCGATTGCTCAAGTACGTGATGAAAGGTAGAGATAGCTTTGACGAATTGAGGTGAAAATGTAGAGATACCTTCCGACGACCTCTCGGCCGGAGTGACCGCTGTCTCCGATGCCGTTTCGGGTATGGGGGATAAAAGAGATGCCCGAGGGATCCCTGGGTTTTCAGGATCATATCCCTCTACTTAAGAAGTTTCAGAGGCAGTAGAGGAAGGACCAGCCTCAGGAGTGTTCTTTTGCTTAGCCTTCCGCCTCTCTTCGTCCATAACAGCAGCAACGAGGCGGCGTCCTTCGACTAGGCGTCCTGGTTCATCATCTCGTAAATATTTCTCCATCAGCTTGTCCTCGTCAATGGAATCAACATTGAGCTCCTCTTTCTCTCACTCAACGATTTGACTCCATATTTGGACTAGGGTAGATGGATAATCTTCAATCCAAGAAATGTTCCGACGGCGAATGATATGCGCAAAGAATTCAATCATTAATTCATCGAAACCATGCACCTCTCCCTCAGCCTCCGATAGTTGTTTGCGGGCCTCTTCAGCGGACTTGATAGCACATTCGACGTTACCCTCCGCTAGGGCAGCCCTGTTCTCCACCTCCGCTAGCTTAGAAGCCAAGTCAGCGTTTTTCTTTTCCAATTCAGCATTCTTCCTCGCTAACTCGGCCTTCTTCCGCTCAAGGTCAGCGTAAGCAAGTCGCGTTTTGGCAGCCTCTGACTTGGCATCTTCGGCCTGTTTTTTCAATTCCGAACGCTCTTGGGTAAGGGACTCAAGAAAATCATGGTAGCGTTTTTTCAGATCTTCAAATTGTTGTTTGAAGCTAGTAGCATCCCGTTGAGCAATAGCAAGCTGGGCCTGTGTATCCTCCAAGTCTTTTCCTAGATTTTTTAAGGCCTTTGCATCGTCTTCTGCGGTTTTTTGCATCGAGTCAGCATTCGTGATTAAAGTGCGGATGATTCTGGAAAGGCTGCGCGAATATTTGAGCATTTCTGAATACTGTTTCTCGACCGCATCTATCTTTGCTTTGGCCTTATCTGCCCACCTTGAAGAAATAGGCTCAAGAGCAGGTAAAAAAGTCAAGTTTTCGAAGTAATGTTCAGGAAATTGCTCCTCCAGATACGCCCGCTTAACTGCAGTTTCAGCATCCAGCGGTGGAGGTGCGGGGAATGTCAACTCAGTATCCCTGTGCGTGGAGGGCTCAATGGCCTCTTTATCCGTTCTAGGCCATTTAGTGGGAACCTTACGCTTGCTTCGTGATTCAGTATCTTTTGGCGGACTCCTCTCCCTACTGCGCTTTTCTTGAGAAGAGTTTGAGTCTTTTGATTGCGGCCTGTCCTCTTCCCGACGACCTTGGTAACCTTTATATCGCTCTGGGTCTGTCCGGACAGGAGAGCGAGAACACGAGGTTCGCGAACGATAAGGATCATAGGGCCTTCTATCCTCCCTACTGCGATCTTCGCGACGATCATGCTCAGTATCATAGGGCGGATTAGACATGCTGCGGCGGAGTTTCCTGATGTCATAATAGGATCGGGACATCTTGCCTGCACAACAAGACAAATGAAATTTAGGATCAATATTTTCACAAAGAGAAAGATGCTGTGAGTTGTGGTGCTATTGTGTTAAGTGCGTCCTAAGTGGTGTTTTCCCCCCAACAAACCCGAGTCCGAAGCTAGACTAGTACGAGCGGGCTCTTTGGCCTTAGCAGGAGTGGTCTCTTCGGAAGAAGTGAAAACTAAAGGATTCTTCCCAAAATCCTCTGAAGTGTAGATAGTTTCAGGTAAGGGGAGATCCCCTAAACCCTGAAATAGTGGGTCATCGGTACTAGGGACATCTCCCTCAGAAGCATCAATCGACGGATCTTTGGAAAACGTTGACCTTTCCGGAGAAATTGCATCCTCGGGAACAGTATACCCTTCACGGTGCTTTTCGGCCATATTAGCCAATTCATCATCTTGAGTAGAAGATGGAGAAGGTGAAGTCTGAAGAGGCACTGTTGGAGGTCTCGAACCTTCGCCCGTTTCTGGGACTACATCCACTGGAGGAATATATACATATTGACCCGTCCCGTGACCAATGCTACGGGTAATGGATAGCAACCCATGAAGATGAAGATATTCGTCCTTAAGGACCTCATCAATAGTTAAAAACTTCTGATCACCATTAAGGATTCGGTGCATCCGATCAAAGAATGCTTGGTCCGATATTTGTTTCGGGTTATCAACTGCAAACAAAAAGAAAAACGAATTAATGCGGTGGTTTGAATGTATAGAGTCGAGATTTAGAAAACCAGTGCTTTACTTGATTTCGTCCACCTCCTAGCGCATCCTGGTTGTTGCTTTACATAAAACAATTCCAGCCTGGAGTCCCCAGCTTTACTACTGAATGGTGCTGGAATTATTTTCCTCTTAGGGACAGACTCGAAGTAACAGAAAGAAGGGGTTTCTCGAGTCCGGTGCTTGAAGTTATAGAAGAAGTGAACGTCGTCAAAAGTGAGCTCTATGCCTAAGATCTCACGGTACGCTACATATAGGGTGTACAAGTAAGCATAAGAATTGGGATGCAGCTGCATGGGGGCAATCCGCATTTGTCTTAGAAAATCGACGACAAAAGGAGAAAATGGAGGGATAGCCCCGACCATGCACATCAACCGAGTGATTGCCATATACCCCTCAGGAGGGTTGTGGGGACGATCAGATTTTGATGGCAACAAGGTATCCCCTTTGGGTATCCCGTACTTTAGTCGTATTCGGATAAGTCTGTCATTGTCGATCGTCGATTCAACGGAATCTTGGGGTGATTCCAGTATGATGGCAGACTCAAATTCATCAGGAGCTCGGTCATCGCCAATCCCTCCTTCCTCTTCACAACCCAGGGAAACTCCACCCTCAGAAGACACATTGTCGCTTTCGCGAGTTTCAACCTCGTAGTCTGAGCCCTCATCATCCCATTCTGGATCCGAGGAAGAAGATATGTCTTCAAGAGTAATTTTGTTGGATGTCTCTGGGACCTCTTTCTTCTCTGCTAATCTAGAGGAGCGTCTGGATGTCATGGTCACAAAACTATTGAAGAAGCAATAGCACAAGTTAGAGTAAATTAGCCCGTATTCCCCCGTGCATGTGTATAAACTAAAGTGTGAGCAGTGTATGCAGAAAGTGTAAAGTTAACATTCGAAAGTGCGACGCAAAATCTTGGCAAAGTAATAAGGTTCAAGGCAGTTCTTGATGTCCATTTATGTTCGCATGGCACTATCCTAACTGTTCATGAAGTTGGAAATTATGTCAAGTGTTGATTTGGCCAATTAGACAGACTCTTATGTATTAAGACGGGGCTGCTTCAGATCGGTTCAGGTATAAATGATTGGATGGGATCGGAGGTAAGGCTTTGTTTTGGTCGGAAGTGTTATCTAATCGGATCGGCTTGGGATTATGTGCTCGGATCGGATCGGGCGGACTTGAGTCCCAACACCCCTTCTTCTTTAATCCACATTCTAACCCGATCCGGCTAGGTAGACTTTGCCTTCCCTTTTTCACATTTAACTCCATCCCGATCCGGCTAGGTAGACTTCGCCTTCTCTCTCATATTTAACTCCGACCCGATTCGGTACTGAAAACATCACATCCTTCTCTTCTCCTACGTCCCCCATGCTTCTCCACCCAAACCGACCCTCTATGTTCTGTATCTTCTTCTTCATCCTCAACCACAGTCGAGCCCGATTTGATTTCCAAAACTCCATAGGGGAATGAGCATATATCCTCTCCAACCTCCCAGCGCCTCAAGGTGGTGGCGGAGCCAGCAGCGACGACGGCGAGGAAGGAGGAAGCCACGGCATCGAAGCCATGACGATGAATATGCCCAATTTGCTCGAATTAACCGTAAAATCTCAATTAAAGACAGTAACAACGATAGGATTCAGGGTTTCGAGACTACCTATGTGTTTGTTTCAAGAATCGAAGCAAGAATTTCGAGACTCCTTGAAGATTAGGGTTCGTATTGAGAATTAGGAAACGAGAGTAATAGAAAAGGAAGAAGGAAGCAGACAAGTAGCATATTTATATATATAGTAGTATTGACTCCTCGTATTCCTGCCCTATCTTCCCGCTCGGACCGGATCAAGAGCCCAGCAGCACAATTTGGCCTGCTAGCCCAATACGAAACAGAAAAGGAAAAGAAGCCGTTCGGGTCGGAGTCCGAACCGAATAGAATTTCATATGTCAACTTGGCATTTGAATTAAGTTAAAATTCGAAGAGGAAGATGAAAGCACAAGGAAAATCAAAAGGAAGATTACCTGGAAGGCACTGTGCAATGACAATCAAAGCATGCTCCGTATCCAACAGAAGCATCCTTTGAGGGGGCAAAATGTTAGCCTACTTTGTGAACTAGGCAACACAAATTCGAGATGTCAAGCGTTGAAGAACATTTCTTCTCAGAAATTATCGGGTCGGATCGGAGGGTTACTATCAAGTCGGGTCGGGGGGCTACTACCAGTCGGATCGGAGAGCCACTACCAGTTCGGGACGGAACAGAGCAAAATGGACAAGGATTCAGTTTCAGCTCAGGTCGGATCGGATCGGATGCCCCGATCCGAACCCCTTCTGCTCGCTCCTCCGAACCGAACCCACATTCCATATCCCTTCACCCCACGATCGCCTGAATATTCAGAGCGGTTATGACCATTTCCTACCCATGATGTCCACTACTCTGATGCGCTGTCAACACTGGAGTCCATCCGAGCCCGAGAATGATGGGATGAAAGACACGTGGCTCCGACCCGGACCGAATTCTAAGTGAATTTCCACCTATAAATACCCCGTCGAGATACATGGAAAAGGATCTTTTTCGGTACTTTGAGAACTCAAACACTTTCAAGAACCGAATTCCAGCATTCCCGGATAATCCAAATCGTCATTCAACATATATTCTGAGATAATTGATTGAATGTACGTGAAAAGTGAGTGAAATTGAGTGAATATCTCATTGTAGTTAATCTATATCACCAAGGAAAGTGATTATAAAGTGGATGTAGGCTTTTCAACGTCAAACCACTATGAATTCTGTGTCTCCATTTTACTTTTGATCTTCTTTTATTTCGATTTTAATTAATTTGGGTGTTAGAACCACTTTTTGGTATAAAATTTATATATAAATATAATCGATTCTGGCGTTGTTTTTCTTCAGATTTGAATTAAACATTCCAGACAATCCAACCATTGGATCTTTACAAAGTTGGTGCCGTTGGAAAGGTATTTCCAAAGCGAACCCAACGGTTGCGGTTTCGGGAAAATCCGATGGTCGGATCTCCCGCACTAATCGTTTGAAATCACGGTTTCAAAACACGAACTGCAGCTTCGCTATTCGATATATTTCACTTCTCTCTCTCTCTCTATATATATATATATCGATTCTTCGATTTCAAAACTATATTCTTTTCATACATTTGATAAAAATGATATTTTTATCCAACCGACAATTATTTCAACTCTTCGCTATTTTCAACTATTCGTGTATATAGTAAAAATGTGATTTTTATTGTAAAACAATTCATTTCAAAACACGATTATTTTATATAGTTCATATAGATGTTAAAAATATGATTTTTATTATAAAACAATTTATTTCTAGACGCAACTATTTTATATAGTCTATATAGATGATAAAAATATGATTTTTATTATAAAACAATTTCTTTCGAACCCGAATACCATTCAACACATGAATTTCTATTCAACACATGAATGTTATTCAAAATTTGTATATATACAATAAAAGGGTGATTTTGTATTATTAAAACAGTTTATTTAAAACACGAATACCATTCAACACACGAATTTCTATTCAACGAATGAATTTCGATTCAACACATGAATGTTTTCTATAGTTTGTATATATAGAGTAAAAATGTGATTTTTATTGTTAAAACAATTTATTAAAACACGAATACCATTCAACACATGAATTTCTATTCAACGAATGAATTTCGATTCAACACATGAATGTTTTCTATAGTTTGTATATATAGAGTAAAAATGTGATTTTTATTGTTAAAACAATTTATTTAAAACACGAATACCATTCAACACATGAATTTCTATTCAGCGAATGAATTTCGATTCAACACATGAATGTTTTCTATAGTTTGTATATATAGAGTAAAAATGTGATTTTTATTGTTAAAACAATTTATTTAAAACACGAATACTATTCAACACATGAATTTCTATTCAACGAATGAATTTCGATTCAACACATGAAGGTTTTCTATTCAACACACGAATATAGTTTCAACACAGGAAAATAATTCTAACACATGAATATTATTCAAAATTTCGGCAGCGTAACGGCAGGGTAGTTAAAACCGGGACCGTCCCTAGTACAGCTCTTCGCTCTACCTTAAAGCCTCGCAGCTTTTGACATTGGGGAATCATGCATCTAGTTCGCACGCAGGCGGCATCTATATTTTTTTCATTTCCACAAACTAATCCTATGTGGTTTCAACCAAATATTTCTCAACCACAAACGTGTATTTTTCAACCACAATCAATCAATTTCAACCACAAACAATTCTAATCAACCATTCGTAATCAACCAATTTTCACACCAATCACAACCAATAAATATCGTTCATGGTTTTTGGACGAGGGACATATATATATATATAAGCATTTCACTTCTATTTCAACACATATATAATTTTTACAACGCATATATAACTTATACATCGAACGTACAACTTATACAACGCTTATACATGAGGTGTACAACGCTTATATAACTCATACATCGACTATATAATTTATACATCGTTGTTTTCCATATCGTTTATAAATTAGAAATCTCACTTTGGGTTCCACTCCACCAAAAATAGCAGAAGGCTCAGAAAAATATGAGGTCTCTTCTAAAATGTAGAAGACGTCCACACGAGTCCACTTTCTCTTGTTTCACTGAATTTCGTCAACAAACGAAAAAGATATGATTTTTACAATGAAATCGAAAATCATAACGCTTTAAACTGCTATTATATAGTTTATTTAATTTTCAGTCGTACCTTTCTGTTTCTGTTCAAAACTAGGTTTGATCTTTTCTCACAATCCGAAGCACGATATGCAGATCAGCCTAAGCCACGTCGACGAGCTTGAAGAGGCACACTGGCGCCCTGAACGATGGCGAACTCGCACCCCTGGCGACGACGGAATTTGGCGATGAACAGCGTGACTTTCTGGCCCTGGATCTCGACGGAGAAGCAACGAGGGAGGGCGAATCTTATATGGATTTGAAGCTCTCTTCTAGCTCTACCAAAATCTCTAAAGGAGGGGTGGGTTTCGTTGAGTGTGGGAGGAGAAAACGAGGGAGGAAGAAATGAAGCTTTTCCGCCGTGCGCTGGAGCAATGATCGGGGAAAGAGGATAGGCGTTGACCAATAGTATTTTTTTATATTTATAAATATTAAAATCCGAAAATACCCCCTTTCACACACGAACACCAATTCAAACCCAATGACGGTCGTCCCTAGCGTTTTACCTCCATTCCGAACACAATGGGATATGTTTCGTAGGCCCATTCGACTGTTTCAGTCAGTTCTCCTTCAAATTAAAATATAAAACATTCAATATTTGATTTTGAACGTAAATTTCAATTTGCCAGGGCCACAAACTGATTCGAAAAATTGCAGAAAAATAAATCTAGCTATGTTTTGACGATACGGTCCCAACAAAACTAGTTTCATCGAATTCTGAGACCATTTGAAAAATGGCACATTTCTGGTCGATCCAATTTAACTATAATTGACCAAAATGCATTTTTCTTTGCCACGCTCACATCCTTGCTTCAAAAATTATGAAATTTGAAACCTAGCAATAATTTGACATCCTGGATCCAACAAAAGTGGTTTCGTCAAATTCCGAGGTCATTTGCAAAATGGCCATTTTCACGGGCTATATAAATCCCATAGCGACCTTTCTGAAAATTCATTTAGCCATAACTTTTGCTTCCCGTTATGAAACTTCGATTTTTCAGATTCGTTAGAAAGATATTCACGAACAGATTTAAATATTTTTGGTTTCACTCAAATCCGTTTTGTTTTGCACCCGGTACAATCAGTCAAAGTTTGAATTCAAATTTTGAAACTACCGCGCCATTTCAGGCCTTGTTTATAAATAGAATTAATTATATTCGTTTTCAAATGTCAATTCAAACTTACTTTTCATCGTTATTATTTAAAATATTTATTTTAAATATTTAAAATCCACTAAAATAGCCAATTTAAAAATTTTAAATTGGTTCAGATTTTCCGGGTCGTTACAATCTCCCCCACTTAAAACTTTTCATCCCCGAAAAGGAACAAAGTCGAAAGTGGTTTGATTAATCAACTCTACGTTCAATTTGACTTCCATTCTCCAACTTTTTAGTTTCTGAGAATTTTCAAATTCTTCAAAAATTTGGCTAACACCCGGAATTTTCGAAAAAATTCGCCATAACCTCCTTTGTACGGGGAGGGGTTTGGAAAATTATTGGGCCGTATTAGGTACCCAATAAATCCTATAAAGCATACACATATTTATAGTGATATAATCTAGTGTTTACAGGGGAGCGTGTATAGATAATAACTCCAGAGAATAAATTCTCGTCACCCTGTCAAAGCCTGAGGGAGTGTGTATTTTTAATTGCTCCAGAGGATAAATCCTCGTCGCCTCGTTTCGTGCGGGAAATAAATAATCCATGTGCCTTATCTAATAACTAGAGAGACGTGATTATTGTTAACTCCAGACCCATATGGGGTTTTTATTAATCTGGCAATTTATCGTTACAATTTTATATTGTCCATATCAATCATCAGTGCAACCTGTAAAATATAGTCATCCCCATACAAGCCTCTCGCTCATATGGTAAATCTTCCACCTTGTCACACGAGCTCCAAATGCTTATGTGGTATATGATGAAGTATGCCTATCTTCCAGAAGTATGCCATGTAATGTAGTTCAAAATTAATTATTACTATCCTATGGCGACATTTGTTATTACACACAGAATAACCAGCACTCCGCATCCAATGGCATTCACAGGAGTTGATATAATAATATTTCGCATCCAACTCATTAAGGTTTACCTATTTGTCGGGCACGCAAATAAAATCTTTACTCAACAGCTATCCATTCACCTGTTCAAACATATATAATGCACATGTATATATTTCTATCTATTTTTAAATCAGTTCAATGTGTGAGTTAATCGAATAAATCCTACCATTCATTCTCTTATTAATTAAATTAACTATCGTTTCAATAACTTAATTAATCCAATTTACTATCACACAATGCAAACAACAAGCAATTTGTTTTTAACTTTTCAAAAATGTCCTAATCAATTCATATACTCTTTTAAAATCATTTAGACTTATAGAACAAAAAGTTTACATCCATGAAAGGAAAAGAGCAACAAAGTAGAGAACTAAATGGTAATGCAAGGTATGGTAAATGTACCTTGCACCGGAGTCAATCAGAGATATCTACTTGACACTTAGGATAGGCTTTCTGAATGCTCTCCTCAGTTTCCCAAGTACAATCTCAAGGATCTCCACTCCATTGCACTTTGACTAAGTGAACCTTCTTGTTCCTTAGCTCTTTGGTTTCTTTGCCGATGATCTTTAGCGACTCTCTTCTCACAGCCAATTCTGGGGTAATTTCAATATGCTGTTGAGTTGCTTCTTCCACGATCAAGTCGGGATCATGAACGTTCTTTTGAAATTGAGATATATCATGCACTCCAGGAAACCAATCAGGTAATTTAACCCTATAAGCGAGGGTTCCAATCCGTTCAAGAATAGGGAATGGACCAATAAATCTGGGCGCCAACTTTCCAGTTTTGCCAAATCGAATCACTCCCCTCATCGGAGAAACCTTTATATACACATAATCACCAACAGAAAAAGCCAAATCCCTTCTTCTCGAATATGCTTAGCTCTTCTGTCGGCTTTGAGCGGCGAGTAATCGTTTCTTGATAAAGTCGACTTTGTCGGCAGCTTCACGGATCATATCCGGTCCCAATACAAGTCTATTACCGGGTTCGACCCAACAAGCAGGGGATCGGCATGGTCTACCGTACAATGCTTCAAATGGCGACATTGTCAGGCTCGCCTAGTAGCTGTTGTTATATGAGAACTCAGAATGCAGATGGTCTTCCCATGATCCACCGAAATCTAGAACACAAGCCCGCAATAAATCTTCTAAAATACGATTCACCCTCTCAGTCTGACCATCTGTCTGAGGATGATAGGAGGTGCTTAGATTCAGCTTTGTTCCCAGTTCTACTTGAAACGCCTCCCAAAATTTGCTAGTAAATATTGGATCTCTATCACTGACTATACTGAGCGGCACTCCATGTAGCCTTACAATTTCCTTGAAGTATATCTGCGCCAGACTCTAAGCAGTTCTGTTTGATCTGACAGGTATGAAATGGGCAGTCTTCGTGAAGCGATCTACAATCACCCAAATATTGTCATTTCCTTTTCTGGTTCTGGGCAAACCATCTATGATGTCCATGGAAATATGTTCTCACTTCCAACCTGGAACTTCTAGCGGTTGCAACAATCCAACTAGTTTCTGTTGGTCGCTTTTGACTAGCTGGCAAGTAGGGCATCGGCTAACATATAAAGAAATGTCCCTCTTCATCGACTTCCACCAGAAAGTGCGTTTGATGTCATTATACATTTTGTTTACACCCGGATGGATACTAAGTTTTGACTTGTGGCATTCATCTAGCACTTCCTTTCGGAGCTTAGAAATGTTAGGAACACAGATTCGACCTTCTAGCCTTAAAATCCCATCATTATCAATTTGAAAACTCGAGGGTTCGCCTTTCTGAATTATCTCTATGATCTTCTGAATGAAGTGATCATCCTTCTGAAGAGCAGATATTTTATCTATCAGTGATGTCGTGATGATAAAACTGGCGATCATTTCATTCTTTCGGCTTAACGCATCGGCCATGACATTGGCTTTCCCTAGAGTGTATAGAATCTCAAAGTCATATGCTGCAAGAAACTCCAGCCAACGTTGCTGCCTCAGATTCAAGTCTTTCTGGGTGAACAGATACTTTAGCGATTGGTGATCTTTAAACAGTTCAAATCTCTCACCCAGAAGATAATGTCTCTAGATTTTCAAAGCGAATACTATAGCCAATTACTCAAGATCATGAGTGACGTAGTTTTTCTCGTGTGGCTTCAGCTGACGGCTAGCATAAGCAATAACCTGACCTCTTTGCATTAATACTGCACCAAGGCCCTCTCTAGGGGTATCTGTCTAGACTTCTAAATCCTGATTGCCGTCGATAATGGTTAACACTGGAGCAGTCGTTAATCTTAACTTTAGCTCTTCAAAAGCCTCCTCACATTCTGGAGTCCACTTGAATTTTGAGTGCTTCTTTGTAAGCTTCGTTAAGTGACCAGATATCTTCGAAAAGTTTATAACGAACATCCGGTAATAACTAGCCAATCCAAGAAAACTGCGAACCTCTGTAGTAGTACTAGGCTGCTTCCAGTTTTGAATAGCTGTGATTAGACTTGGATCCACAACAATTCCTTCTTTCGATACGACATGGCCTAGAAATTTCACTTCATCTTGCCAGAATATACATTTGGAAAGTTTAGCTTTCAATACATTCTTTCTCAGAATTTCTAGAACCTGTTCCAAATGCTTTTCATGTTCGGCCTTTGATTTAGAGAAGATTAGAATATCGTCAATAAAAACCAGAATAAATTTATTCAGGACTCCTCTGAACACTTTATTCATCAAATCGACGAAGTAGGCTGGAGCGTTACATAAGCCGAACGGCATTACTAACCACTCATAGAATAAGTCTGGACCTCTGAATGTTGTCATAGGAACACATTCTTCAACAATTCGAAGTTGATGGAAGCCTGTAGCTAGGTCCATCCTGGAAAATACTTGTGCTCCATTCAGAAGATCCAATAAATCGTCGATTCGCGGCAATGGATATTTATTCTTTATTGTCTGCTTGTTCAAATCACGATAATCCACACATAGCAGTAGAATACCGTCAGATTTTGGGACAAACACCACTGCTGCTCCCCAATCAGAGAAACTAGGCCTGATTAGACCCTTCCATACAAGCTGTCTTGTTTGATTGTCTAATTCCTCTTTCTCTTTCAAGGACATTCTTCGAATAGCATGAACTACCGGCCTTGCATTCGGAATCAAAGTGATCTTGAAATCTATTTCTCTCTGCGGAGGTAAGCGAACAACTTCTTCAAACACATCCGCATAATTCTTGACGACAGGAATATCTTTCACTAGGTCGGGAATATTCTCTGTGAATTTAGGGATATTTTCTATTTAAGCAAGAGAAACATCCAAAGCTGCGCAGAAGTCCTTTCTATTAGAATTCTGAACTACACAGGGAATGGTTATATAATCACCTGATTTAATCTTCGCCTTAACGACTCTATCGGCGTATTTAACCTCAGCTTCATACTTGGTCAAATAGTCTAACCCCAAGATAAGATCAAACTCTGTAAAATTCATGATGACTGCGATGGTGGGGAACCGATAACGAGAAAAAGAAACCGACACTCCACAAACCCAACTGAGATCGATGGAACCCCCGACCGGATTTTGGACAGTCATTGGTTCCTTGAGCTTCTTCAAATTCAGATCCAGCTTCTTAACCGCATTCCTTGCAACAAAGTTTCGCGATGCGCCTGTGTCAAACAATACTCTAACTGGAATATCTTTGACAGTAAGCGTGCCTTCCAAAACATCTGGCCTTTCCTGAGCAGACGAAGATGCAGGCACTTCGGCTACTTCATTTACCTGAGCTTCTTTGGTTGTTTTTAACAGCCGGCACTCTTGTTTTACATGACCAAACAGATGGCATTGATTGCATCTTTTACTTTCCTGGAGCTTTTTGCCAGATTTAAACCCATCACACTTTCGTTTCTTCGAGGATTTACACTTCCTGGTCAGATGCCCCTGTTTATTGCAGTTAGAGCATGTGGCAGTTGTTACTGGTTCCTTCTTAGATTTAGCCCTTTTTCTTTTGGCTCCGGGTTTCTTACTTACCTCAGGACTATCAATCACAGACTCCACTTTGTTACTAGAACTGACTTCCTCTTCGTCTCGCAACATACCTTTCTTATGGAGATCTTCATACTGATAAGCCATATAAATCATTTCTGAAAAAGGGAGCTTCACATTCCTCATCACACTATTCTGACATTTTCTTTGCAGACCATGAATAAATCTCAGATTCTTCCTCTTTGGATCTTGACTCAGATGAGGAGCAAAGTGAGAAAGTTCGTCGAATTTCTTATGATATTCTGGAATGGTCATATCTTCTTGTATCAGATAAGAGAATTCATCAAATAATTGCTCCGTCACCTCAGGAGGAGTAAATCTTTCTAGGAAAATCTCCTTGAATCTATCCCAGGTGATATCACCTTCTGGATTATCTTTGATGATTGTTTCCCACCAGATTAAAGCTTCTTCTTTGAGCGCCCAAGATGCCACTAACCTTTTCTGGTCATTTTTCAGCTGGAAACGCTCAAATATTCTTTCTGCAGAGCTCACCAAAGCTTGAGTTTGAATAATAGATTCATTGCCCGAGAATTGTGCTCCACCCAGATTTCGATATCTCTTAAATAGAGCCTCTAGATTTGGTTCTACATTCCTTTTGTTTCTGACACTCATTTTCTTGCACTTCTGCAAACAGCAGATCAAGTGTCAGGTCAAAGAAAAGATATTTCAAAACATAGAAACATATACTTCAAATGTAAATGTGTCTAATGGGGTGTATTTCATTCTACTTTACTCATACTAGGATATTACTGATCCTATCTGTAATGAGTTACCCATCCTAGAACACTACTGGTTCTATTTCGGACGAGTTCGTTAATATGTTATATTCCAGCACTAAGCTTAACCAAAGCTCTGATACCAAATGAGACGACCCCGAACCCCGTACTGACGGTGGCAAGGGTAATCTTTGGAATATAACACATATACAGATACCAGCAGAACAGAAATAAATAAATACACCAGATAATGAACAAATATGGGTAAACATAATCATCAGAGTTACACAGTATACAGGATCATACTTAGTACAAATACAGTTCAGCTATACATAAATGTCTACAGCTGAAACAAACATAATATGTACAATAGGAGCTGAACAGCATAAAAAGAGATAAATGATAGAATCCATCTTCAGCTCCAGCTATCCAGAGAAAGCCAGCTAAAACCTGAATACAAGGCTGCCCATGTAGAAAAAGGGGCACCCGAGTTCGAAAGTGAAACAAACTACGAGTCAGTCATGGGACTGGTATGAGAAATCTACTTAACACATTGTAAATATGGCCAATCACAGGACCACGCCACTTTCGTGGAACAGGTTTACTCCATCGGATTTCCAGTGCTTTAAAAACAAACAATTCTTTTAAACATCGCAATGCTTTTTATAAAAATGAAGCCATTATAAGACTCAGTTCCCATCACACAATGCAACGTAAACCGGAGGATAGAGTTTTTACCTTATAACGGCCAAAATATGCTTGATATGAATAAATCAAAAGCATTTGATATTATTACTAGTGTTTATATGTTTCAAAAACAATTTCAATCATAACTATCAATCATAGATGGCATTAATGCCCCATACCACTATGTCGCCATATATAGGTATACAACCAAAATCGCACAGTCACGTATTTGGAAATTGGATTTCCTTCATGAATCTAGGCAAAAGATAGTCCTTACCGAATTAGAGACTCTCTAGCCCGAGCCTCAGGAACAGCCGCAACTGCACCTTCGATCGTCAGGGCCGGTCCACACGGAGTGGATTATAATGCCTGAACAATGCGCTTCCCCGCCCTATGGGGTGTAAAACGAGCCAACGAATGACTCCATCGGTCCCGGATCGACCAATATAACCGAGGCGCCTATATATATATATTTATATATAAGCATTTCACTTCTATTTCAACACGTATATAATTTTTACAACGCAAATATAACTTATATATCGAACATACAACTTATACAACGCTTATACAAGAGGTGTACAACGCTTATATAACTCATACATCGACTATATAATTTATACATCATCGTTTTCCATATCATTTATAAATTAGAAATCTCACATTGGGTTCCACTCCACCAAAAATAGCAGAAGGCTTAGAAAAATACGCGGTCTCTTCTAGAATGTAGAAGACGTCCACACGAGTCCATTGTCTCTTGTTTCACTGAATTTCGTCAAGAAATGAAAGAGATATGATTTGTAACAACCCGTATTTTAAATAACATGTTATAACATAAATCAAGGCAGAATTAAATGATGAAATCTGAATCCAGGGAAACGGGCTATGACATTGCGTTCGTCTCGGAAAAATACGCGAAATAGAGTCCGAGTTTTCGAAAATCGGAGTCCATATGACCCAGTTATGGCCCGTCAAAGTTTTCAGAAGATTTCAAGTTCAAATTTGAATTCAGAAATTCAAATTCAGCTGGGCAGGACTGGCAGGAAAAATTCCCGCCACCCCAAGTCGACTGGGGAGTCGACTTGGGAGTCGACACACCCCAGATTGTGTCGACTGCCCAGTCGACACCCCTGTCGAATTGGGTGGTCGGCCAATCTGGCCTGGGTGCACCTGACTTGTTTCTCAAGACATGTTTGGAGGCTAGTGACGTGAATTGATGGCCCAGATCTGAATTAGGGTTAATCCTATGGCCTAAACTAACCTAATCCTCTATAAAAAGACACTAATACCTAGCCTAAATCAACATAAATCATTCCTACAACTAAACTATGCCAAAATGTTTAATCATGGCCTCCACCCTCTTGTCATAGTCTCCATCTTCATTCATATGAGAGTTCCTAAGCTTGTTTGAGAGTTTCAAAGCTTGATTCAAGGCCAAAGTTCAATCCTTCTTCATTAAAAGGAGGATCTTTCTTCATATAAATCAAAGGAGCTTCTTGGAGCTTGTATTCATTTGGGGTCTTTAGAGTTGCTAGTTGCTTCGTCTCAATCTTATCTTATCTTATAAGTCTTCATAGCATTGTAAGCCCTATTCTACTCTTAGATTCTAACTATGAAGTTAAATATGACATGTTGCAAGTTTGAGTTTGGGCCTAAGTATGATTTGTGCTTTGATTCTATCATGTTATGCATAGATTTATACTATGCATATTTGTAAAGCTATCACCTTGACTTTGTGCATAGAAAGCTATGAGCTTTGATTTGAAATGTGGCATAAAGCAACATAGAAACTCTCATAAACCTTATGTTAACTTGCATATGATGTTATATGTGAATCACTTGCTATCATCCCATGCCATTTATGACCATGTTTTATCTATTTGGCTAAAGTTGATATCATGCATGTTTTGAGGCCTATAATGTAATATGCAAGTTTATGAACACATTTGCCTCATATGCCACCATGTTTAACTTGTGGCCCAAACCTTATTAATTATGTCATGCTTCTAAGTTCCCTCTTTGAGATCTATTTTCGTTTATGCGAACTTACATGCGATGGGGTTACATTATGGGTAAACTAAAATGACATAAAAACATAACTTGAAAAGATGACATGAAATATGACATGTGATTATGCTTGAAACATGAACATGAACTTGGACATGACTTCTAGAAAACATTAGAATGGCCAACTCGAGGTTGGGTTTAGTTTGTAGCATAAATCTACCCGGAACCGACCGGCTTAACTAGTGGCTACAAGAAATAGGACCCAATGTGAGTAGTTGGTCATGTCGCACTTGAAACCCGAGGTTAGACTAAGTTGTGGTGTAAAGCTACCCGGACCCGCCCGGCTTAACTAGTAACCACAACAAGGTCTAATGTGAGAGGTTGGGTGCATTAAATTAATTAATACCACATGATAGGGTTAAGTCATGGACCACTTGAATACTTAACCAATTAAACACTATGGGTTGATGGGGTTAAGTCATGAACCTTGGGTACACTTAACCAACTTGATACTTGATTGGGTAGGGTTAACCACGTTTAACCCGTTAGAAACCCTAGTTACGTGGTCCTTTTCACCAGTAACCCTCTTGATTGTATCATGATACCCTAGGGACTAGGCTAGGGTGGGGCACGATTACTAGGCTGACATGTAAGCGACCAAAAAGACGGCTGAGTAGGTGCGCCGGTGTAGGTTCAGGCAGACTATGGTCGTGCACATAGTCCGGAGTTGAAAAAGCAGACACGGGCACCAGTAGGTTTAGACTGTGCGTGCTTGATTTGTGTCCGTGGTTGGCACCCTAGGGCTTGATACACCCTAGGGTGGACCTAGCACAGTTTGACTACACTTCGTGATTGCGCCGTATGACACCGACACTTGATGAGTTAGGCTTTAGGGAGCCGATCAATTAGACCGAGTGGTTGGGCCTTGATTTAGGTCACCTCATGAAATTGGGCCAAGATTGGGCCAAGTGATCACTTCTTGCTTATACTTGACATGAGTTGGAATACTAGTACACTTGGTGCTAAAACTTAACCTTGTATATGCGATGCCACACTTGATCTATCTTGTTAACTTTTCACCATGTCAGTTATTACCCTATGTTTCATCACTGCTTTACATGTCCAGTTAACTTTATTAATTTTTAAACTAATAGTAGGTAGGACTTACCAGTCTTTTTGGCTGACCCGTTTTCTTTCGCCTCTTTTCTTCCATTCCCCCCCCCCCCAGGTTTGCAGGGTGGGAACACTGGTACCTAGCTTGGATCTTTAGCTGCTTTTTCTGGATAGATCATGTACGGTTTGGACTTGAGCATGCAATGGCGTTATTCTACTTTGGGGATAGTTGCTTTATGTTTTTTCCAGTTTTCAGTTTATGTTTCTAGACTTTGTTTTGTGGGAAAATAATGACCAAGTACTTTTATGTAACTTGACTATGGTTTTGAAATGTTAGTTTTATCCGCTGCTTTACTTTCTCTGTTTTACTTATATGTTCTATCTTGTGATATCTGCATGCATGTTTACCTCGTTTAACGCCCCTCCAAAGCTAGTGTACTTGCAAGAGTGACCCTGGCGGAGGTGGGGTGTTACATTTGGTATCAGAGCATAAGGTTTTACTAGACCAGACAAAAGTTTTAAAAACTCTTTTTGAAAAACTATTTTCAAAACCAATTAAGTATTTTCCAAGAAAAGTCTAGTTTATTTTAAAAAGGCTATTCCCCAAAAGTCATTAGCACTATCCTTTGTTTCCTCGTTCTAAATCTATCTTTTCCCTTTTTTTAGCATGGCTGATCTTAACCTTCCCGAGGGAGTGACCATTCCCGGATGATTTCGGAGGTACTTGGAAGCTAGGGCCAACGATGTGGGCCCAGCAAACACTCCCACCGTAACTGAGGTTCCTCCTCCTCCTCCTCCTCAGCATCCACAAGCAGATTTCGCTAAGGTTTGCAAAGACTTTAAGGCGATGGGTGGCAAGAATTTTATTGGGACGGAGACTTTTGTGGAGGCGAGAAATTGGTTGAAAGAAACTAAAGATCTCTTCGCTATCTTTGATGTGGAAGACCGTAGAAAAGTTTTGTTGGCAGCATGGCTATTGAAAGAAGAAGCTGCTTATTGGTGGGAGGTCACCAATGCTACTAGGCCTATAGAGACTTGGGCCCACTTTAGGACGAGGTTTGGGCTTAAGTTTCTATCATCTGCTGAGGCGAATCTGCAATTAGAGAAGTTTATATCTTTGAAGCAAGGGGACATGACAGTGAGGGAGTATGTGAATAAATTTAACCTACTTGCTCGATTTGGTTTGGACATGGTTAATACTCCCCAGAAGAAGGCTCTACGCTTTGCACGAGGGTTGAACGAGCCATTACAAGGTTTAGCCCTGTCTCATATAGCTATGGGGGACACTTTTGAAGGCCTAGTGGACATGGCATTGCTTCAAGGAGACGATAAGAATGGCAAGAAAGAAGTCAAGCCTAATGAGACTCAAACCAAGAAGGCAGATTCCAAGTGCGGAGGAAATCAGAGCTATCAGAACAACAAGAACAACAAGGGCAATAAGGCCAACAACAACAAGGCAAAGGACCCAAGAAAATGTAACTTCTGTGGGGTTGTTGGGCACGTAGCCAAAGATTGCAGGAAGAAGAAGAGGAAGTTGGGCGAATGCTTTCATTATGGAGAGACTAGACACATTAGCAAGGATTGCCCCAAGAAGCAAGGAAAAGGGCAAGGACAGACTCAGCGTGCAGGACCTTCTGGAGGGCAAGTGCATGCTCTCAACACTGCTCCAGTTTAGGACCGAGGTAGTATTTCTGTAGAAAGCTTTGTTTATATTTCTGATTTTCCTGTTCGCACCTTATTTGATTCTGGTGCATCGCATACCTTTATTTCTTCTAACATTGTTGAAAGTTTGCACCTAAGTACTAGTCTAGTTGAGGATCCCGTTAGTGTTTCAAATACAATTGGGGGTTCCGCCCATCTATCTATGATTTGTGTGGATTTGAAGATTTCTATCTTGACCGTAGAATTCACGTGTAATGCTTATGTTCTCGAGTTCACGGGATACGGGTTGATTTTGGGCATGGATTGGTTGTCCAGTTATGGAGCCATTCTCGATTGTGAGCATAGGGTGGTGAGACTCATGACTCGCCTCGGCAATACCCTAGAGATTTCTTGCAACCCGCTGGATCCTGTCATGTTATGTTATCTTGAATCTCTTGACTCATCCATCGATGATCTGCAATCTGTAAGGGTGGTCCGAGAATATCCTGATGTCTTTGAAGAGGTTAAGGGGTTACCCCCTAAACGAGAGATAGATTTCCACATTTATCTTGTTGATAATGCCAAGCCAGTTTCATTGCCCGTTAGGCACATGGCCCTACGAGAAAGAAGAGAGCTCAGTAAGAAAATCAAGGAGTTGCTTGAGAAGAATTTTATTAGACGAAGCATTTCTGAATGGGGTGCTCCTGTGGTATTCGCTACTAAGGCGGATGGTTCGCTTCGTCTATGTGTTGATTATCGAGAGTTGAACAAGCTGACAAAGAAGAACAGACACCCGTTACCGAGGATTGATGATCTCTTTGACCAGCTTGTTGGTGCTTCTGTTTTCTCTCAACTCGATCTAGCCACCGAATTCCATCAGCTTAGAGAGGTTGAGGATAGTATTGATAAGACTGCGTTTAGGACTCCAGATGGATTCTTTGAATGGCTAGTCATGCCATTCGGTTTGACAAATGCACCCGCCGACTTTGTAGATTTGATGAGTAGGGTGTTCAGGGAGTTCCTTAACAAGTTTGTGGTTGTCTTCGTGGATGACAATCTGATCTTCTCAAAGGATAAGGAAGAACATGCTAGACATCTCAAGGAAGTGATGGATACGCTTAGAGCTCATCAGTTGAAAGCCAAGTTCTCCAAATGCCATTTCTGGAGAAGGGAAGTTCGGTTTCTTGGACATATAGTTTCTAAGCAAGGCATAGCGGTGGATCCCTCGAAAGTGGTTGTAGTTCAAGACTGGAAGACTACTAGGAATGCAACCAAAGTAAGAAGCTTTCTCGGTCTAGCGGGCTACTATAGGAAGTTCATCAGGGACTTCGCTAAGATTTCAGCCCCTCTTACTAAGTTGACGAAGAAGAACTTAGTCTATGCATGGGACTTAGAGTGTGAGCTTGCTTTTCAAAGGCTCAAGAGGGCCCTTACTACAGCTCCAGTTTTGGCATTACCCGATGGCGGTAAGATGTTTACCGTGTACACCGATGCATGTGGCACGGGGTTAGGTGTTGTTCTGATGCAGGAAGGAAGAGTGATATGTTATGGGGGTAAGCAACTTAAAGTGCATGAGAATAACTATCCCACTCATGATTTGGAGTTGGCGGCGATCGTCTTTGCACTCAAATCCTGGCGCCACTATCTTCTAGGAGAAAGGTTTGAGTTATATACTGATCACAAGTCGCTCAAGTACCTCTTCTCGCAGAAAGATCTAAATCTAAGGCAGCAAAGGTGGATGGAATTCTTGGCATTTTATGACTTCGAGATAGTTTATACCCCTGGCAAGGGTAATGTTGTGGCAGATGCACTAAGCAGAAGTAGGTTGACTTTGAGTCCCTTGTTTGTTGAGATGAGGAGCCTAGAGTTCTTGGCAACCTTTGATTTCACAATAGCTGTTGAGTCGATGACGGGTTCGTTATCATCTCTTGAGCTTAGACCTATACTTCATGATCAAGTTGGGGCTTCCTAGAAGGAAGATCCGCAGATAGTCGAGATCATGGACAAGTTGATTCGTGGTGAGACGTCTAGTCACCTTGCTAGATATACAATTGATGACAAGGGTTGGCTAAGGCGTGATGGAAGGCTATGCATTCCACAAGTAGGAGACTTGGTGCATAAAGTTCTCGAAGAAGCGCATCACTCGAAGATGACCATACATCCTGGAGGAGATAAGATGTATAGGGACATGAAGCGCATTTTGTTTTGGGCTGGAATGAAGAAGGATGTGGCAGAGTATGATTCAAAGTGCATGGTGTGCCAACAAATGAAAGCCAAGTCGAAGAAACCCGGTGGGCTATTACATCCATTGGAGGTCCCGCAATGGAAGTGGGAAAGTATCTCTATGGATTTTGTGGATGGATTGCCTAGGTCAAGGAAAGGGAATACGAGCACATGGGTCATAGTTGATAGACTTACGAAGAGTGCTCATTTCATTCCAGTGAAGAGCAAGAGGACCGCATCATGGCTAGCATCTGTTTATCTTCGAGAGATAGTGCGATTGCATGGAGTTCCTTCTAGCATAGTTAGCGATCGTGACCCAATCTTCACTAGCCAGTTCTGGAATAGTTTGCAAGAAGCGATGGGTACGCGATTGAATCTAAGTACAGCCTATCACCCCCAGACGGATGGCCAAACCGAAATGGTGAATAGAGTGCTAGAATATCTCTTGAGGCTTTGTGTTCTTGACTTTGGTGGTACTTGGGAAGACCACCTTCCTCTTGTAGAGTTTGCTTATAATAATAGCTATCAAGCTAGCATAGGGATGGCACCATTTGAAGCTTTGTATGGGAGGCCGTGTAGGTCACCATCTTATTGGTGGGAGACAACGGATAGACTTATCCTTGGGCCCGATATGATACGGGACACCTCCGAGAAAGTTGAATTGGTGAGAAGACGGATGAAAGCGGCCCAAGACAGACAGAAATCCTATGCTGACAAGCGAAGGACATATTTGGAATTCGAAGTTGGAGATATGGTTTTCGTGAAGGTTTCTCCTTTGCGTAATGTGGTTCGTTTTGGAGCAGTTGGGAAGCTGGTACCAAGGTTCGTAGGACCCTTCCCTATCATAGAGAGAATTGGGAAGATGACTTATAAGGTGGAATTGCCCGAGAAGCTGGCCGGAGTGCATAATGTCTTTCATGTCTCGCATCTCCGAAAGTGCCTACATGAGTCCGCTGAGGTGGTTGAACCTAGTATTCTTGAAGACATGGAGGTAGAGAAAGAGGCAACCCTGAGGAGAGCCCCGATTCGTATCTTGGGAACGGAGATCAGGAAGCTAAGGAATCGAGAAGTCAAATTGGTGAAAGTTCAGTGGAGTGAAGCCGAAGAGGATGCAACTTGGGAAACCGAGGAGAAGATGCGTGAGCTTTATCCATTTCTTTTTGAGGGTACATTCTCGATCTCTTTTACTTTTTAGCATATCTTCCTTTTTGCTATCCATGTTTATCCTGTTTATCTTGTTATCTCGTTAACCTTTCCATGAGAACCTTAGGTAGAAACCCTTTGGATGAAACATGTATTTGAAACATGTTATGCTTGATGTTTGCAAGTGGTTGCAAGTGTTTGCAAGTGGATACTCGTGGATGCATGATGCACATTAGGCACTAATGTGAGAACCCGTTTATTCCCCGTGAAGGAAAGGGCGGATACTTTGAGAACAACACACAATAGAATGCAGACGGAAGAACATTTCATTGTTATTACAACAATTCCATCAGATACAAGAATATACAGAGTATAAATGAATAAATTACATTCGATAAATATCAGAGATTACAATAAATTACATAGCAGTGGGAAATAATACAAACAACTGAAGGTGATAAACGGATACAGAGCTTTCCGGATATCATTCCATGCTGTAAACCAGGATCCTGTGAATATAAATCTGCAAAACCAAAACTACTAGCTGCCCGTGTCGAAAATAAGGGCACCCAGAGTTTAGGTTAAAACAATAAACTCCAGGTCAGTCATGTGACTGGTGTGAGAACTAAAACAGGTATTTAAAACTTTACTTTAAAAGAGAGTAATTCAAGGGACCACGCCGTATAACACGGAACGGGTTTCCTCCCAAGAATACCAGTGCATATAGATAAACAACGCAATGCTTTTTCGAAAAATGAAGCTATTATAAGACCCAGGTCCCATCACACAATGCATCGCAAGCCGGAGGATAGGGTTTTCCCTTATAATAGCCAAACATGCTTGGTACGTTTAAAACAAATCATTTGATACTATATTAAGTGTATAGAGTCAAAACAGTTTCAATCATAAATATAAATCATAGACGGCATAGCATCCCATGCTACAATGTCGCCATACTAGGCTCTACAAATAAAGACGAAATATCTCGTATTGGAAATTGGATTTCCGTCATGAGTCGAGGCAAGGGGCAAGATCCTCTCCGCTTCGAGACACTCTAGCAAATGCCTCGGGACTACACACTCTGGGCAACCCCGGATGCAGCTGGGCCGATCCTCACTTACGTTAGAGGATTGGCAATTCCTGAACACACGTTTCCCGGCCCTTACAGACCTAATATCGAGGCGCCTCATTCCAACAACCACAAAGGTGAAAAGTATATAAATGTCAGGGCTGGTAAGTCACTGACACCACCATAGCTAGAAAGAAACGTCGTGCTCTCCCAGCGGTCCGTATCCCGTTTTTGACTCATACCGAGGTGTGAGGCTCGCGAATTCACGTTATACACAAAGTTGCCACGTAGGCGTGCTTTGATCATCAACCACAAGACTTTGCTTTTCAACAGAAGCCTTGATCCATGCAACTCAGCGTGCCACACAGGCAATTCATGCCATGCGATTGATATCTATCGATATATAACCTCTAAGCTTGTACGTCTCAGAGAAGGGCGTTAAGCAAGAGAATAAATTCTCCGCAACCAAACAGATATATATTTAACAGAAATCAATCAACACAGAATAAAATCCAATGTCAGACACACAATCAATTTACAAGTTCGTTCTGGGTCTGAAAGAAACCGGAGGCACTTTCCTCGCATATCCATCGATCCCCAGGTACGTCTGGACGATCACCAACTGATTCCCTCATCTTGGGTGTACAGCCCAATCAAGATCATCAGTAATCACCCAAACGATGTGAAGACTTCCGGTCTTCGACCACCGTCTTCACCTTCGACATATCGTCGAATCGGTTATTCAGAATGGGTATAAACCCGGCCTTTCCGAACAACCCGTGTATATTAAAACAAATGTTACACAAACACAACATACGCCTCATTCCAATTCATATTTTCAGGGAAAGGTTCCCATTAATTTTATCCAAGATAAATTCTTTAAAATTTATCCTTTAATCTTCCTTTGGATGTCATTTCAAACCAAATTAAGGTTTTCTAAACTAGTCGAGATTAGCGAACCACACCGAAGTAATTATTTATTTTATTTCCCAATCCCAACCTGTTCATCCCATGAAGCAAAACTGACAATACTCCATATTTAGCACCACAGTGTTATCGGTAAAATTAATTACCATTTCACGTTCAAATCTAATTAAAGATTTAACTATCGCTTTGGAGCAAAACTGGTAATACTCCATGCTCGCTCGTTTTCTAAATTTGATAATTTAGGTTGTAAATTCACATTTCAATCTAATTGCAGATTCGTTAAAACTCCTTTTATTGGGTTAAAGAACTAATGTCTTTTAAAACACTGTTCACGACAAACCCAAATCACATCCTATTTCAATTCAAATCAAATATATTAGGAATTCCGATTATTTAAAACCCCTTTTTAAATCTAATTTATTTATTTAAAAATAAAAACCCGGGTTTTAAATTGAGTTCAAACTAGTTCATTTCGATAAAAATCTATTTTTATCTTTTCAAATATGGAGTTTTTCATCCCAATTTTTCCCAAACCATTTCTTATGATTTTACACAAATTATTACTATTTTTAATAATTTTATCAAGGCCCGTACAGTCGATTTCCAACAACGGCCATCGAATTGCACTTACAACGACCTTTTCCAATTTTGATTTGGACGTATCTCCAAATCCAACCGTTAGATTTAAAATTTCTAATATTCGTTAGAAAGCTCTTTTCGATAAGAACCCAACGGTTCCGGTTTTAGGAGAATCCGACGGTCGGATCTCCCGTAATGTCCGTTTGAAATAAATGGTCGAAATTCACGAACTGCCGCGGCGCGGCGCGTTCTATTCAGGCCATTATATTATATATATAATATATATTTCGTCGATTTCTATTTAAAACGAATTTTATAAATAGTTTTAAATTCGTTTCAAAAACAATTTCAACCTTTATTTCAAATTCAAATAAAAATTGAATTTTCTATTATAAATCCTTTTTAAAATCCATTTCTATTCAATTCAAGTTTCAATTCAATTTTAATTCATTTTAATTCTTTTTCAATTCAATTCGAATTCGTTTTATATTCAATTCATTTCGAATTGGTTTTCTATTTCATTCAATTCAAATTGGTTTTCTATTCGATTCAATTCAAATTGGTTTTCTATTCGATTCAATTCAAATTGGTTTTCTATTCGATTCAATTCAAATGGTTTCAAATCAAATTCATTTCGTTTTCTATTTGATTCGAATTCTAATTGGTTTTCTATTCAATTGAAATCAAATTGGTTATATATTCAATTCATTTCGAAATCGTTTTCAATTCAATTCATTTCGAAATCTTTTTATATTCAATTCATTTCGAAATCGTTTTATATTCAATTCATTTCGAAATCGTTTTATATTCAGTTCATTTCGAAATCGTTTTCAATTCAATTCATTTCGAAATCGTTTTCAATTCAATTCATTTCAAAATCGTTTTCAATTCAATTCATTTCGAAATCGTTTTCAATTCAATTCATTTCGAAATCACTTTATATTCAATTCATTTCGAAATCACTTTATATTCAATTCATTTCGAAATCACTTTATATTCAATTCATTTCGAAATCACTTTATATTCAATTCATTTCGAAATCACTTTCCAATATTCATCTTAAAATGAATAAAATCGATATAAATATCGTTCACGTCAAAATGGCGTCAATCTAATCAACACGGCTTCATATATTTCTATTTTCAAATATTCTATTTCAAATATTTCCTATTATCAAAATATTTGTTATTATCAAAATATTTCGTTCAACACATGACTAATCTCAACGGATGAGTACTGTCAACACATGAACCTTTATTTTATATTGATAAAGATGTAAATTTTATTATTAAAATATTTCATTCAACACATGACTAATCTCAACGGATGAGTACAGTCAACACATGAACCTTTATTTTATAATATTCTTTATTTTCTAAATTGGAATGAGGCCCAATCAATCACCATATAATGTTAATTATATGGATTTTCATACATCACACGTATATAATAGCATTGAAAAACAATCAACCATCAACCAAAGTGCACTACACTGTATAAGCATCAAATATAGATATCTAACGCTTATAACAGCCTGTCAATCAATCGATCGACATATTTAATCAATCAGGATGAGTGAACTTCAAATTTCATCCCAACACCCGTGTGGGGTTTCAAACAATCAAACACAGATTTTATTTGTGCAGTTGGGCGATGTGTGAAATTTATCGACCCAATCAATATCAGTCAAATCGGTGTATATAAACAAATCGGTCGATTTGTTTATAAATATTTATTTATTCACATTCACGCTAAAAATTATATTTTTAACGATAAAATATTTTATTTTAACACATGGATTTCTATACAGTTCCTGTACAAAATAAAAATGATATTTTTATTTTTCTAACTTATTTTAGAAAATTTCGGCGGCATAACGGCACGATACTAGAAACGGGACAAGGCCTAGCCTTATCCCCGGTCTAGTGAAGGCCCACGCCATTCACACATCAATCAAATCCATTCCATTTCACCAAACAATTCAATTTCAATCAAATAATCTAACTAATTTTTGCAATCAAACAAACAAGTCCATGGTCTGTGGACGATTGTGTCGGGTGCTACTAAGCACCGTCTACATCCTAGTATATATATATATATATATATATATATATACATAACTAGAAAAAGAAATTGAAAGGTGAGAAATTCTCACCAATAGCTATCCAATCATCTAAACTCTTCTTTAATAGAAATCTTCATCGTTATCGCATTTTTGTCATCTTCGTTGCTGTAGCCACTACATATGTAAAAATCGAATTTTTACTCCGCTATTCAATATATAAAGATCGAATTTTTATTTCGCTATTCAATATATAAAAATCGAATTTTTATCTTGTTATTCAATATATAAAAATCTCGCCTTTTCTATTTTTAAAATCTAATCTTTTCTATTTTAAAAATATCGTCTTTTCACTTTTAAAAATATCGTCTTTTCACTTTTAAAAATATCGTCTTTTCACTTTTAAAAATATCACCTTTTCACTTTTAAAAATATCACCTTTTCACTTTTAAAAATATCGTCTTTTCACTTTTAAAAATATCGCCTTTTCACTTTTAAAAATATCACCTTTTCACTTTTAAAAATATCGCCTTTTCACTTTTAAAAAATATCGTCTTTTCAATCGTAAAAATCTCATCTTTTCTATCGAAAAACAATGCTACTTTAGTTTGATTAAAACAAATGTTATTTATTTCAAAAAAAACTGATCTGAAAATTGCATTTACATTCAATAAACAATTAAAAATATAATTAAGTTAATCTCTTACCCCTATTTACCCTTTCTTCATCGTCATCATCAGGAAAGCGCTCCAGAAAAGCATCGTCTTCACCAGGTCTTCGTCGAACTGCTACAGGGGGGGTGCTGCATTGGCGCAGGATGGAGGGGGGGGGGGTTTCGTCGATCGCGCAAGAGGATTTGGGGGGGGGGGTCTGATCGGCAATCGCGAGAGGGGGGGGCTTCAGTCGGCGCGCCGCCTGGGGAGTGGGCTCGGCGGTGGGGGATCGATCGGAGGAGCGACGAGGGGGTTGGCTGTAGGGGGTGCGATTTTAGATTTAGTTTTTTTTTTCTATTTTCTGTAAAATGAAATCGGGGGGGGGGGGGGGCTGGGTAGTTAAGGAGAGGGGAGGGTATTAATTTTTAATTTATTTAATTATTTTATTTTGCAAAAAGTTGACTTTTACATACGACCTCGAAACGAGGCCCACCGCCTGTCGTCCATAGCGTTTCACCCCCATTCTGAACACAATGGGATATGTATCGTAAGCTGATTTGATCGTTTCGATCAGTTTCCGTTAAAATCAACATATAATTCTATATATTGAGATTAAACGCGCATTTCAATTTACCGGGGTCACATACGAACTCGAAAAATTCCTGAAAAATATTTTCTTGCTTCGTATTGTCGATACGGTCCTAACAAAACTAGTTTCATCGAATTCTGAGACCGTTTGAAAAATGGCCATTTTCCAGTCGATTAAAATCAACTAAAACTGGTCAAACGTATTTTCCTTTGCCACGCTCACATATTGATTCAGAAAATTATAAAATTTGGAACCTAGCAATAATTTGACACTGTGGATCTAACAAAAGTGGTTTCGTCGAAATCCGAGGTCGTTTGTAAAATTCCTATTTTTAAGGGCCTGAATTCCAAAGCGACTATTCAGAATTTTCAACTGGACATATCTTTTGATTCCCGTTATGAAATCTCAATTTGTCGGATTCGTTGGAAAGATATTATCAATTAGATCCTATGATTTTTGGTTTTACTAAAATCCGGATTGTTTTGCACCCGGTACATTCAATTGAAGTTTGAAATCGAATTATCGAACTACCGCGCCATTTTCAATTCTATTTATAATTATATATAAATATTTATATTCTAACGACGACGCGTATAATATATACGTTTGAATTATATTCAAAGTAAATTTCTCGTCGATATTATTTAAAATAATTCATTTTAAATATTCAAAATTTGCTAAAATTGCCAAAATAAAAATTTTAAACTAGTTCAGAATTTCCGGGTTATTACAATCTCCCCCACTTAAAACTTTTCGTCCCCGAAAAGGAACAAAGTCGAAAGTGGTTTGATTAATCAACTCTACGTTCGATCAGGCTTCCATTCTCCAACTTTTCAGTTTCTGAGAACTTCCAAATTCTTCAAAAATTTGGCTAACACCCTAAATTTTCGAAAAATTTCGCCATAACCTCCCCTGCACCGGGGAGCCACGGGAAAATCCCGAAATTGCCATACAGGCCTTCTGATCTCAAAAAGAAAAAGAAAAAGCCAAGCGGCTAGCCAATAGGCTCATAAAATCATCATCACCCAAACAAAACAGTAAATTATATAGTAAACATGTACCTATTTGTCGGGCAAACAAATTTTATTCTCTGCTCTAGCCTCCTTGCTATGACCTGTTCAATGTAAGTATATGTATATGCAAGCAAATGCGTCTAATTTCAATACAGTTCAATATTTGATTCAATTAGGCTAAACGGTTCAAAATTATCAAACAACTAAACAAACAACACAAACATCAATCAATTAGTGGATTTACGTTTCAAATTCATAATTTCGATATATATACAAAAAATCTTGTTTTTGATGCCAATTCACAACAATAAATCTATCTATATTAGTTTTGGTTCTCACACCAGTCTAATGGAAATATATAGATATCACACCTTCGTCACTCGAATATAAATTCTGACGGCGAGTACTCAACCATCAGAATCATCTTCGGGCCACTAGAGTGTAATTCTATATCTATCCAGTATATTAAAACTTCGAATATACGTTCATGAAGCGTATATGCAAAATCTTTATATATTGGATTGTCCAAATTCAAAATAAATAAATATTCAAATACGTATACTTGAATTTAACTTTCAAAACAAAATTGTTTTCATTTGAAAAATATACTCTTCACACTCGTTCTAGGATACTACTGATCCTATCTCTAACGAGCCATTCTAATTGGATATTACTAATCCAATATCTGATGAATTCTTTCGTATGGTTCTAGTGTGTCTTGTTCTCGAGCTCTGTAAACCAAAGCTCTGATACCAAATGTGAGAACCCGTTTCTTCCCCGAGAAGGAAAGGGCGGATACTTTGAGAACAACACACAATAGAACGCAGATGGAAGAACATTTCATTGTTATTACAACAATTCCATCAGATACAAGAATATACAGAGTATAAATGAATAAATTACATTCGATAAATATCAGAGATTACAATAAATTACATAGCAGCGGAAATAATACAAAGCACAACTGAAGGTGATATACGGATACAGAGCTTTCCGGATATCATTCCATGCTGTAAACCAGGATCCTGTGAATATAAATCTGCAAAACCAAAACTACTAGCTGCCCATGTCGAAAATAAGGACACCCAGAGTTTAGGTTAAAACAATAAACTCCAGGTCAGTCATGTGACTGGTGTGAGAACTAAAACAGGTATTTAAAACTTTACTTTAAAAGAGAGTAATTCAAGGGACCACGCCGTATAACACGGAACGGGTTTCCTCCCAAGAATACCAGAGCATATAGATAAACAACGCAATGCTTTTTCGAAAAATGAAGCTATTATAAGACCCAGGTCCCATCACACAATGCATCGCAAGCCGGAGGATAGGGTTTTCCCTTATAATAGCCAAACATGCTTGGTACGTTTAAAACAAATCATTTGATACTATATTAAGTGTATAGAGTCAAAACAGTTTCAATCATAAATATAAATCATAGACGGCATAGCATCCCATGCTACTATGTCGCCATACTAGGCTCTACAAATAAAGCCGAAATATCTCGTATTAGAAATTGGATTTCCGTCATGAGTCGAGGCAAGGGGCAAGAACCTCTCCGCTTCGAGACACTCTAGCAAATGCCTCGGGACTACACACTCTGGGCAAACCCGGATGCGGCTGGGCCAGTCCTCACTTACGTTAGAGGATTGGCAATTCCTGAACACACGTTTCCCGGCCCTTACAGACCTAATATCGAGGCGCCTCATTCCAACAACCACAAAGGTGAAAAGTATATAAATGTCAGGGCTGGTAAGTCACTGACACCACCATAGCTAGAAAGAAACGTCGTGCTCTCCCAGCGGTCCGTATCCCGTTTTTGACTCATACCGAGGTGTGAGGCTCGCGAATTCACGTTATACACAAAGCTGCCACGTAGGCGTGCTTTGATCATCAACCACAAGACTTTGCTTTTCAACAGAAGCCTTGATCCATGCAACTCAGCGTGCCACACAGGCAATTCATGCCATGCGATTGATATCTATCGATATATAACCTCTAAGCTCGTACGTCTCAGAGGAGGGCGTTAAGCAAGAGAATAAATTCTCCGCAACCAAACAGATATATATTTAACAGAAATCAATCAACACAGAATAAAATCCAATGTCAGACACAATCCATTTACAAGTCCGTTCTGGGTCTGAACGAAACCGGAGGCACTTTCCTCGCATATCCATCGATCTCCAGGTACGTCTGGACGATCACCAACTGATTCCCTCATCTTGGGTGTACAGCCCAATCAAGATCATCAGTAATCACCCAAACGATGTGAAGACTTCCGGTCTTCGACCACCGTCTTCATCTTCGACATATCGTCGAATCGGTTATTCAGAATGGGTATAAACCCGGCCTTTCTGAACAACCCGCGTATATTAAAACAAATGTTACACAAACACAACATACGCCTCATTCCAATTCATATTTTCAGGGAAAGGTTCCCATTAATTTTATCCAAGATAAATTCTTTAAAATTTATCCTTTAATCTTCCTTTGGATGTCATTTCAAACCAAATTATGGTTTTCTAAACTAGTCGAGATTAGCGAACCACACCGAAGTAATTATTTATTTTATTTCCCAATCCCAACCTGTTCATCCCATGAAGCAAAACTGGCAATACTCCATATTTAGCACCACAGTGTTATCGGTAAAATTAATTACCATTTCACGTTCAAATCTAATTAAAGATTTAACTATCGCTTTGGAGCAAAACTGGTAATACTCCATTCTCGCTCGTTTTCTAAATTTGATAATTTAGATTGTAAATTCACCTTTCAATCTAATTGCAGATTCGTTAAAACTCCTTTTATTGGGTTAAAGAACTAATGTCTTTTAAAACACCGTTCACGACAAACCCAAATCACACCCTATTTCAATTCAAATCAAATATATTAGGAATTCCGATTATTTAAAACCCCTTTTTAAATCTAATTTATTTATTTAAAAATAAAAACCCGGGTTTTAAATTGAGTTCAAACAAGTTCATTTCGATAAAAATCTATTTTTATCTTTTCAAATATGGAGTTTTTCATCCCAATTTTTTCCAAACCATTTCTTATGATTTTACACAAATTATTACTATTTTTAATAATTTTATCAAGGCCCGTACAGTCGATTTCCAACAACGGCCATCGAATTGCACTTACAACGACCTTTTCCAATTTTGATTTAGACGTATTTCCAAATCCAGCCGTTAGATTTCAAATTTCTAATATTTGTTAGAAAGCTCTTTTCGATACAAACCCAACGGTTCTGGTTTTAGGAGAATCCGACGGTCGGATCTCCCGTAATGTCCGTTTGAAATAAATGGTCGAAATTCACGAATTGTCGTGGCGCGGCGCGTTCTATTCAGGCCATTATATTATATATATATATAATATATATAATATATATTTCGTCGATTTCTATTTAAAACGAATTTTATAAATAGTTTTAAATTCGTTTCAAAAACAATTTCAACCTTTATTTCAAATTCAAATCAAAATTGAATTTTCTATTATAAATCCTTTTTAAAATCCATTTCTATTCAATTCAAGTTTCAATTCAATTTGAATTCATTTTAATTCATTTTCAATTCGAATTCGTTTTATATTCAATTCATTTCGAATTGGTTTTCTATTTCATTCAATTCAAATTGGTTTTCTATTCGATTCAATTCAAATTGGTTTTCTATTCGATTCAATTCAAATTGGTTTTCTATTCGATTCAATTCAAATTGGTTTCAAATCAAATTCATTTCGTTTTCTATTTGATTCGAATTCAAATTGGTTTTCTATTCAATTGAAATCAAATTGGTTATATATTCTGAAACACCCCACCTCCGTTAGGGTCACTCTCAAAGGGAATGCCCTAATTTTGGTGGAGGTTTATAAGTATAAGTCACAGATATACAAGACAGATATAAGAACACATATTTGTAAACAGCGGAAAGTCAACAACTTTTATTTCATAAAAGCAAATACGTGCTATAACAACATCACCATAATTGTCTTACATATTTTCCAAAACATAACATAACACTTTCATAATCTGTCTTGATTACATTATTTAAAGAAGCATAAATAAAACATAGATAAACTGCAAAAGCCCCATAGTGGTTGTCCAAAGCCATAGTTCAAAACGAAAAGGTCCAAGCAATACATTTCTCTTCTTCAAGCTGGATGTTAAGGCTGGTCAAGCTGCAGTGTTCCCTCCCTGTGGACCTGGGGGGGGAACGGAAGAAAAGAAGACGAAAGAAAAGTGGAGTCAGACATAAAGCCTGAGTAAGTCTAGTACTATTCTGTCTATGAATAAAGAACTGGGTATGATAAGTATAAACAAGAAAGTGGGAAAGCACTATAAACTTGGTTAAGTTGTCTAGGGTCGAATATACTATCGTACCCCATGTTAATCTCTGAACCCATATAAACTAGTTTCCAACTGGCACCCCATAATCAGGGTGATGTGATCCATTCTATGATGATCGGCTCCTACTCGCATAGTTACATGTGTCTTACGGCCCCCGATGTTGTAGTTACCTATGCTGGTCCCACCATGGGGTGTATCAAGTCCCATGGTGGCGGCCCGACACAATCCTAGAATGCACAGGTATGCTACTGGTGTCCAGTGCCTTATTTTTCTGCGCCGGAGTGTGTGCACGCCCGCACCCCGTTAGAACCTACACTGCTACACCACCGCCGTCGATTTGACCTCTTACAATCAGCCCAGTAATCGTGCCCCACCCTGCCTAGTTTCAGGGTATCCTGATACACCTTCTAGGGTTACTGCTGAAAAGGGTCCCCCGTTACTAGGTTTTCTATCTCTAGCCAACATGCTAAGTTGGTTAAGTGTTTTCTAACCTAACCCCCACCAGTCCGTTTAGTTTAGCATGTTCCATTTTGATTAAGTCTTTAGTTCACTTAATCCTAACAATCCTGACTCAGCCTTAATTGTCTTATTAAAGCCTTGACCTCTCACATTAGACAGGTATTGTTGTGGCTGCCTGTTGCCGGTTGGTTCCAAGCAGTCTTACGCCACAACTCAGTCTAACCTTGGGTCCTTATTGGGCTCCATGTTTAACCTCCCACATTGGATAGGTATTGTTGTGACTACTGGACAGCCGGGCGGTTCCGGGCAGGTTTACATCACAACTCAATCCAACCTCGGGTTAAACACATCGTATGTTCTACATTTACATATTTTGTCTTTCTTCTTTATTTTCTTATATGTAAATATTTGCGGCCCATTATTAAGTTAATGGTGTAAAGGTTACACCAATCATGGGCCCAACCCATACTTGAATTTGGGCCCTTCTACTTTATATTTTCATTTATTAATAAATTTAACCCAACGTTATTTTCCCCCGTTTATCACGTTCGTTTATTATATATATGTTGGGCTTAGCCTTTTTAAGCCCAACCTAGCCATGCGAAAAGGGGAGGCTTAAAGCATGATTACATACACAAGGAGGGGAATGTGAACGCATGAACTTGCAACATAACGTTGGAACTAAAAAATAGAAACTGGTGTACTTGCATAGTAGTAATGTATATTTTGGTCATAAAGCATAAGTGACATGAATCAAAGCATGTAAACTTGTAGTTGAGATAAGAATATCACTATTGACACATAGGCTTAACTACAACATAAACCTATATTTTTATTCAGGCATAATGTCAAACATAAGCAAATCATGTTCATAAGATTACTACATGTTTACAGAGGTGCTTACTTTTGTTACTAACACAAAAGTATAGTTCAACCTAATCATGATTTTTACTTTAGTCATGCAAACTTGCAAAAGGGATTTTGAATCTAACCTAGCTATGTACCACATATGTCATCATATAATTCTTGTTAACAATATAGACCTAACATGGATTTTAATTATGCAAAATATCAATCATAGCCTAGTCATATTTGCAAATAGGTTTTCTAGTACAAAAGCATGGCTTAATACATAGATCATGTGCCAAAATTTCAACATAATTTCATATGAACTATAATGACCCAAATTTGTACAAAATGATTTATGTACAAAAATATACATTATGATGGCATAGTAGCAAAACCCCAAACTTGCATGAATTTCAATTAATCAACTACATACATGTAGCTTCAACATGGATTACATAATTTGCGAATATTCCAAACGTATACTTGCATAAAACTACCGCAAATATGTAGTTTTTATAATAAATAACATGCTTTGCGAATATCCAATCGCTATACAATATTCCAAATCGATAAGAATCATAGTAACGCACAAATATGAATTATTTATCACCACAATCAAGTATACAAACCAACACAGTTATTTGTTCATACCAAAATAATACTCTACTTACAATTGTATGGCGAATTCTCCAATTTAGGGATTTGGAGATGTGATTCCTTGTTGATTTGACTTGATTAAGTTGCTTTATGCTTTAGAATTTGCCTCCTAATCCTCTCTCCAATTGGTGGCTACTCTTAGTCGTTCCTCAGCAACATGATGGCCTTGTTCTTATTTTTGAATGAATAGATTAGGTTGAGTCTAGGGTCATTTTTATAGGGTTTATGAACTGATTAGGACCATTGATGTTGCTTGGATTGATCGTAGCCTTTCATTCGAAAGAGAGACCAATTAGAGCCTGCCACCTAGCCCTAATGACAAAGCAGACTTCTGAAAATCGACCAACATAGAATAGGCCAGCCAGGTTGGGCTGGGTTCGACCTGGCTCTGGACCAGGTCGACAGCCCTGTCGACCTGGCTAGACCAGGTCGACAGCCCAGTCGACCTGGGTGTCTTAGGCGGGAATTTTCCCGCCCTGGCCAATTGGGCCCGATTATTAATTTTTTTTCTGAGCTGTTTTATTCTGTTCGAATTTTAAACTTAATTTAGAAACTTCCGAAGGCCATATCTTCTTCATACAGACTCCGTTTTTCGAAAACTCGGACTCTATTTCGCGTATTTTTCCGAGACGAACGCAATGGCGTATCCCGTTTCCCTTAGTTCTTTGATTTGAAATTAATTATACTTTAATTTGTGAATTTCACAGTTATAGAATTCGCGGGGTGTTACATTCTCCCCCACTTAAAAGGATTTCGTCCCCGAAATCTTCAAGTTAGGAGGAATGTATATCCTAACATCCAATCATCCATCTACTCATCCATCAAACACGAGCATCCATTGTCCTTAAAAGACTTCTAATGCTTCATGATCATATGCGAAGTGTGTGTGTACATGTACTTATCTAATGCAAAATCAGGCGGTCTACTGATTCAGTTGACCTCCTTAATGCGAATTATGTAAGTGCCATGAATCCATTATGTATGCAAATTTTCCTATTCTTGATTCTACATGAGTGCACAATCATTCAATACAAATGCAACATCCATATGACAACACATTAGAGTTCAACCATATACGAGTGCAAACATATATGCATATGCAATATGAAGTGACTGAGCCGATCTAAACCCTAGATTGTGTGTGTATATGCAACCACGAGCAACTACTAGCAATCACTTGCAACCACTTGCAACCACTTGCAACCATCATCCATAACATGTTTCAATTACATGTTTCCATCCAAAGGGTTTCTACCTAAAAGATAAGATAGATAAAAGCGCAACTTAAGGAAAAGGAAAGATCAAGGATGTACCCTCGAACAGAAAAGGGTAGGCAGTGCGTATTCTAGCTTCAGTTTCCCAAGTCGCGTCTCCCTTGGCGTCGCTCCACTGAACTTTGACGAGCTTGACTTCGCGGTTGCGTAGCTTCTTCACTTCCGTTCCTAATATGCGGGTTGGAATTTTTCTTATGGTTGCTTCGCGTTCCACTTCGGCCTCTTCGAGGATATTTGGCTCTACCACCTCGGCTGACTCATGTAGACATTTTCGGAGATGTGAAACGTGAAAAACGTTGTGGACTCCGGCCAACTTCTCGGGTAGCTCTAATCTATAGGCCATTTTCCCAATTTTCTCGATGATAGGGAATGGCCCTACGAACCTTGGTGCCAGTTTTCCTGTGGTTCCAAAACGAACAACGTTTCTTAGTGGTGATACCTTGAGAAAAACTCTGTCTCCAACCTCAAATTCAAGGTCGGTCCTTCTCTTGTCGGCATAGGACTTTTGTCTGTCATGGGCCGTCTTCATCCTTCTTCGTATTAAGTCTACTTTCTCTGAAGTCTCTCGGATCATATCTGGTCCAAGTATGAGCTTATCCGTAGACTCCCACCAACAAGTGGGCGATCGGCACGGTCTTCCATATAAAGCTTCGAAGGGCGCCATTCCGATGGTTGCTTGATAGCTGTTGTTGTAGGCAAATTCCACCAAAGGAAGGTGGTCTTCCCATGTCCCTCCGAAGTCAAGGACGCATAGCCTTAAAAGGTCTTCCAAAACTCTGTTCACTCTCTCTGTTTGGCCGTCGGTTTGGGGATGATAGGCTGTGCTCAAGCATAACTGCGTTCCTACTGCTTCTTGCAGACTCCGCCAAAACTCACTGGTGAAGATGGGGTCTCGGTCACTAACAATGCTAGATGGTATTCCATGGAGTCGAACGATTTCCTTGAGGTAAAGTGATGCTAGGGATGAGGCAGTTCTTTTACTTTTGACAGGTAAAAAGTGGGCGCTTTTAGTAAGCCTATCCACTATTACCCAAATGCTAGTGTTGCCTCTCCTAGACCTAGGCAGCCCATCGATGAAGTCCATTGAGATGCTATCCCACTTCCACTGCGAGACCTCCAGAGGATGTAGTAGTCCGCCAGGCTTTTTCTGTTCCGCTTTAACCTGTTGGCACACCATACACTTAGAAACGAACTCTGCCACGTCCTTTTTCATGCCGTTCCAGAAGAAAGTCCTTTTTATATCTTTGTACATTTTATCTCCGCCTGGGTGTATCGTCATCTTGGAGTGATGTGCTTCCTCGAGAACCTTCTTTATTAAATCTTTTGTCTGTGGGACGCATAGTCTTCCGTCTCGCCTTAGCAAACCCTTATCGTCGATGGAGTATCTGTTGAGGTGACTTGAAGTCTCACCCCTAATTAGCCTATCAATTGTTTCCACAAGCTGAGGGTCTTCGCGTTGTGCTGTCCCTACTGAATCCACTAAAGTTGGGCGCACTTCGAGAGATGCTAGCAAGCCTGGTACGAAATCGGAGGAAGGCCTAAAGTCGAAGCTGGCTATAAACTCTAGGCTTTGTCTTTCAACAAACAACGGGCTTAGGGCCAATTTCTTTCGGCTCAACGCGTCTGCCACTACGTTGCCTTTGCCCGGAGTGTAGGAGATTTCGAAATCGTACGAGGCAAGAAACTCTATCCATCTTTGTTGCCTTAAGTTAAGATCCTTCTGCGAGAAAAGATATTTCAACGATTTATGGTCAGTGTAAAGTTCGAACTTCTCACCTCGGAGATAGTGTCGCCAAGACTTGAGTGCAAAGACGATGGCGGCTAACTCAAGATCGTGGGTTGGGTAGTTCTTTTCGTGCACTTTCAACTGCCTCCCGCCATAAGCTACTATCCTTCCTTCTTGCATTAAGACGGCGCCTAGCCCTGTCCCACATGCATCCGTATAAACAGTGAGCATCTTGCTCCCATCTGGCAGCGTCAAAACTGGGGCTGTTGTGAGAGCCCTTTTCAGTCGTTGGAAAGCAAACTCGCAATCCAAGTCCCAATTGAACACTAGATTCTTCTTTGTCAATTTCGTGAGCGGAGCTGAGATTTTCGCAAAATCCCTTATAAACTTTCGATAGAAACCTGCTAGTCCTAGAAAGCTTCGGACCTCAGTTGCATTCCTTGGTGTCTTCCAATCCTGTACCGCCACTACTTTAGCAGGGTCCACTGCTAACCCTTGTTTGGATACTATGTGCCCAAGGAACCTCACCTCTTCTCTCCAAAAGTGGCTTTTGGAGAATTTGGCTTTTAGTTGATGGACTCGCAAAGTTTCCATGATTGCCCTTAAGTGCTGAGCATGTTCCTCTTCACTCTTTGAGAAGATAAGGATATCATCTACGAAGACCACTACGAATTTGTTGAGGAAATCTCTAAATACCCTACTCATCAGGTCCACGAAGTAAGCAGGTGCATTTGTCAAGCCGAAAGGCATGACAAGCCATTCAAAGAAGCCGTCTGGGGTTCTGAACGCCGTTTTATCGATGCTATCTTCAGCCACCCTTAGCTGATGAAAACCGGTTGCTAAATCGAGTTGGGAGAAAACAGACGCTCCTACAAGCTGGTCAAATAAATCGTCAATTCTAGGGAGAGGGTGCCTATTCTTTTTCGTTAGCTTGTTGAGCTCCCTATAGTCAACACATATACGGAGTGAACCATCCGCCTTTGTAGCGAACACCACTGGAGCGCCCCATTCTGAAATGCTCCTCCTAATGAACCCCTTTTCTAGAAGCTCTTTAATCTGTTTACTGAGCTCTTTCCTTTCTCGTGGAGCCATGTGTCTAACGGGCAACGCAACGGGCTTTGCATTATCTACAAGATATATGCGGAAGTCTATTTCCCGCTTCGGAGGCAAGCCCTTCACCTCTTCGAAGACATCCGGATATTCCCGGACCACCTTAACTGATTGAAAATTTTCAACAGAGGCATCTAGCGATTCAAGATAACTAAGCATAACCGCATGCGAGGGATTACAAGAAATTTCCAAAGAATTACCGAGCTGGGTTAGGAGCCTAACAACCCTTTTCTCACAATCAAGGATGGCCCCATTACTGGATAGCCAATCCATACCCAAAATCAAACCATACCCCGAAAAGCCCAAAACAAAGGCACTACATTGAAATTCTACACTTAGAATAGAAATTTTCAATCCCAAACAGATCATAGACAAATGAGCTGGGCCCCCAATTGGGTTTGAAACAATTAAGGGGTCCTCTACCATACTAGTTTTTAGGTGCAGAGATTCTACTAAAGCAGACGAGATAAAGGAGTGTGATGCGCCAGAATCAAATAAAGTGCGAACGGGGTGATCATAAAGATAAACTACACTTTCTACAGAAGTATTTATACCTCGCTGTTGCAGAGGTGGCGCTTTCAGCACATGAACCTGTGCCCCTGGGGTGGATCCAGCCCTCTGCCCCTGTCCTCGTTTCTTTGGGCAGTCCTTAGCCCTGTGGCCTGTCTCACCGCAAGAAAAGCACCCACCATTCTCCTTGGCCTTCTTTTTCCGGCAGTCCTTAACTAAGTGCCCTACTTTGCCATAGAAATTGCACTTCCTCTTCTCTTTGTTGCCTTTATCCTCTTCATTCAGCAATGCCATTTGCACCAATCTTTCATACGTGGCTCCCATGGGTATATGGGTCATGGCCAAACTGTGTAATGGCTCATTCAACCCTTTGACGAAACGGAGAGCCTTCTTGTGCGGGGTGTTGACTAGGTCAAGCCCAAACCTAGCCAGCTCATCGAACTGATTCACATACTCTCTGACTGTCTTGTCCCCTTGCTTAAGAAATAAAAAATTTTCCAACTGCAAACTTCTTTCCGCATCTGAGAGAAATTTAGTCTCAAACCTTGCCCTAAAGTCCTCCCATGTCTCCACTGGTCTTTCAGCATTAGTGACTTCCCACCAGTAGGAAGCCTCGCCCTTCAATAGCCACACTGCCAATTGTACTTTCTGTCTATCTTCTACCTCAAAGATGATGAATAGGTCCTCCGTTTCTTTCAGCCAATTTCTAGCTACCACGAAGGACTCAGTTCCATGGAAATCCTTTCCTCCCATAGCTTTAAAATCTTTACATATCTTAGCAAAAGTGTTTCCCCGAGGAGGAGGTGGAGGAAAAGGTGCCGCTGCTGCTGGATGATTTCCTGCAGCTGGGGGAGGAGGAATGGTAGGACCTGGCTGAGTGGCTCTTGCTTCTAAGAACCGTCTAAACCAACCAGGTATTGGCACCCCTTCTGGCAAGTTAAGATCTTCGGACATGCTGAAACAAAAAGGATAGATTCAAAACGAAGGATAAGAGATAGTACCTATGGCTTTGGGGAGTGGACTTTGCCTTTTAAAATAAAATAATATTTTTCTTCTAAAATTGCTTCTTTAAATTTCCTTTTTGAAAATAAATTTTCAAAACTTTTTATCTTATCTGGTAAACCTATGCTCTGATACCAAGTGAAACACCCCACCTCCGTTAGGGTCACTCTCAAAGGGAATGCCCTAATTTTGGTGGAGGTTTATAAGTATAAGTCACAGATATACAAGACAGATATAAGAACACATATTTGTAAACAGTGGAAAGTCAACAACTTTTATTTCATAAAAGCAAATACGTGTTATAACAACATCACCATAATTGTCTTACATCTTTTCCAAAACATAACATAACACTTTCATAATCTGTCTTGATTACATTATTTAAAGAAGCATAAATAAAACATAGATAAACTGCAAAAGCCCCATAGTGGTTGTCCAAAGCCATAGTTCAAAACGAAAAGGTCCAAGCAATACATTTCTCTTCTTCAAGCTGGATGTTAAGGCTGGTCAAGCTGCAGTGTTCCCTCCCTGTGGACCTGGGGGGGGGGGAAACGGAAGAAAAGAAGACGAAAGAAAAGTGGAGTCAGACATAAAGCCTGAGTAAGTCTAGTACTATTCTGTCTATGAATAAAGAACTGGGTATGATAAGTATAAACAAGAAAGTGGGAAAGCACTATAAACTTGGTTAAGTTGTCTAGGGTCGAATATACTATCGTACCCCATGTTAATCTCTGAACCCATATAAACTAGTTTCCAACTGGCACCCCATAATCAGGGTGATGTGATCCATTCTATGATGATCGGCTCCTACTCGCATAGTTACATGTGTCTTACGGCCCCCGATGTTGTAGTTACCTATGCTGGTCCCACCATGGGGTGTATCAAGTCCCATGGTGGCGGCCCGACACAATCCTAGAATGCACAGGTATGCTACTGGTGTCCAGTGCCTTATTTTTTTGCGCCGGAGTGTGTGCACGCCCGCACCCCGTTAGAACCTACACTGCTACACCACCGCCGTCGATTTGACCTCTTACAATCAGCCCAGTAATCGTGCCCCACCCTGCCTAGTTTCAGGGTATCCTGATACACCTTCTAGGGTTACTGCTGAAAAGGGTCCCCCGTTACTAGGTTTTCTATCTCTAGCCAACATGCTAAGTTGGTTAAGTGTTTTCTAACCTAACCCCCACCAGTCTGTTTAGTTTAGCATGTTCCATTTTGATTAAGTCTTTAGTTCACTTAATCCTAACAATCCTGACTCAGCCTTAATTGTCTTATTAAAGCCTTGACCTCTCACATTAGACAGGTATTGTTGTGGCTGCCTGTTGCCGGTTGGTTCCGAGCAGTCTTACGCCACAACTCAGTCTAACCTCGGGTCCTTATTGGGCTCCATGTTTAACCTCCCACATTGGATAGGTATTGTTGTGACTACTGGACAGCCGGGCGGTTCCGGGCAGGTTTACATCACAACTCAATCCAACCTCGGGTTAAACACATCGTATGTTCTACATTTACATATTTTGTCTTTCTTCTTTATTTTCTTATATGTAAATATTTGCGGCCCATTATTAAGTTAATGGTGTAAAGGTTACACCAATCATGGGCCCAACCCATACTTGAATTTGGGCCCTTCTACTTTATATTTTCATTTATTAATAAATTTAACCCAACGTTATTTTCCCCCGTTTAACACGTTCGTTTATTATATATATGTTGGGCTTAGCCTTTTTAAGCCCAACCTAGCCATGCGAAAAGGGGAGGCTTAAAGCATGATTACATACACAAGGAGGGGAATGTGAACGCATGAACTTGCAACATAACGTTGGAACTACAAAATAGAAACTGGTGTACTTGCATAGTAGTAATGTATATTTTGGTCATAAAGCATAAGTGACATGAATCAAAGCATGTAAACTTGTAGTTGAGATAAGAATATCACTATTGACACATAGGCTTAACTACAACATAAACCTATATTTTTATTCAGGCATAATGTCAAACATAAGCAAATCATGTTCATAAGATTACTACATGTTTACAGAGGTGCTTACTTTTGTTACTAACACAAAAGTATAGTTCAACCTAATCATGATTTTTACTTTAGTCATGCAAACTTGCAAAAGGGATTTTGAATCTAACCTAGCTATGTACCACATATGTCATCATATAATTCTTGTTAACAATATAGACCTAACATGGATTTTAATTATGCAAAATATCAATCATAGCCTAGTCATATTTGCAAATAGGTTTTCTAGTACAAAAGCATGGCTTAATACATAGATCATGTGCCAAAATTTCAACATAATCTCATATGAACTATAATGACCCAAATTTGTACAAAATGATTTATGTACAAAAATATACATTATGATGGCATAGTAGCAAAACCCCAAACTTGCATGAATTTCAATTAATCAACTACATACATGTAGCTTCAACATGGATTACATAATTTGCGAATATTCCAAATGTATACTTGCATAAAACTACCGCAAATATGTAGTTTTTATAATAAATAACATGCTTTGCGAATATCCAATCGCTATACAATATTCCAAATCGATAAGAATCATAGTAACGCACAAATATGAATTATTTATCACCACAATCAAGTATACAAACCAACACAGTTATTTGTTCATACCAAAATAATACTCTACTTACAATTGTGTGGCGAATTCTCCAATTTAGGGATTTGGAGATGTGATTCCTTGTTGATTTGACTTGATTAAGTTGCTTTATGCTTTAGAATTTGCCTCCTAATCCTCTCTCCAATTGGTGGCTACTCTTAGTCGTTCCTCAGCAACATGATGGCCTTGTTCTTATTTTTGAATGAATAGATTAGGTTGAGTCTAGGGTCATTTTTATAGGGTTTATGAACTGATTAGGACCATTGATGTTGCTTGGATTGATCGTAGCCTTTCATTCGAAAGAGAGACCAATTAGAGCCTGCCACCTAGCCCTAATGACAAAGCAGACTTCTGAAAATCGACCAACATAGAATAGGCCAGCCAGGTTGGGCTGGGTTCGACCTGGCTCTGGACTAGGTCGACAGCCCAGTCGACCTGGGTGTCTTAGGCGGGAATTTTCCCGCCCTGGCCAATTGGGCCCGATTATTAATTTTTTTTCTGAGCTGTTTTATTCTGTTCGAATTTTAAACTTAATTTAGAAACTTCCGAAGGCCATATCTTCTTCATACGGACTCCGTTTTTCGAAAACTCGGACTCTATTTCGCGTATTTTTCCGAGACGAACGCAATGGCGTATCCCGTTTCCCTTAGTTCTTTGATTTGAAATTAATTATACTTTAATTTGTGAATTTCACAGTTATAGAATTCGCGGGGTGTTACATATTCAATTCATTTCGAAATCGTTTTCAATTCAATTCATTTCGAAATCGTTTTATATTCAATTCATTTCAAAATCGTTTTATATTCAATTCATTTCGAAATCGTTTTAGACCCGCAAATTCCCGCCCTTTGAATCGACCATAAACCACACAGGTCTGATCCAAAAAGCGGAAACCTACGAATACTTTAACTTTGGGCATACAACACATCAGAACAAAAACACAGACTTTTATAACATCAATAATAAATGTTACATCAGAGTACAGAATATACATATCAGAGTACATTGGAAAATAATTACAGCGGAAGAATAAATTACAATAAATGAATACATTGCAGCGGAACTAATCTCGGTGGAAGGCTATCAACACTATGGCCACAGCTTCAATCTTCAATCCAGAATCTTGTTCTATCTATCTGTCAAATAAGCTACTCGACTGCCCGTGTGGAAAGAGGGCACTCGAGTTTGCAAAGTGAACAAACTACAGGTCAGTCGTGGGACTGGTGTGAGAATTCTACTTAACCTATATAATATAATAAGGCTAATCACAGGACCACGCCACTTTCGCGGAACGGGTTTTCTCCTATGGATTGCCAGTGCATGACTAAAGTAAATCGTCAAAATAACGCAATGCTTTTTAGAAAAATGAAACCATTATAAGACCCAAGTCCCATCACACAATGCAACGCAAACCGGAGGATAGGGTTTTACCTTATAATGATCAAAAGATGCTTGATACGATAAACACGGTAGTATATAATAATAGTGTGCAACCAATTTGAAATACATCAAAGTAAATGTATCAATCCTAGACGGCATGAGTGCCCCATCCCACTATGTCGCCATATATAGGTATACAATCAAAACCGCGTGATGTCGTATTGGAAATTTGGGTTTCCATCTGAGTCAAGGCTAGGAGCGAATTCCTTACCGATTCGAGACACTCTAGCAATGCCCCAGGATTGGTACTCTGTCCAACCCTTGGATCCTGCAGGGCCGGTCCGTCCCCGTGTTGGTACTCTGTCCAACTGGTGCAATGGACTGGATTAGTTATTCCTGAACACACGTTTCCCGATCCTAACGGATCTCTGATTGGCCACAATACGACCAATATACCTGAGGTACCTCAAATCCAACAACCACATAAGTAAAATGTCAGCCAGTTTAAGCACCGACACCACTTCTAGCTAGAAAGAAACGTGCGCACTCCCTGCGTTCCCTTACTCCGTTTTAGACTCAACCGGGGTGTGAGGCTCGCGAAGTAACGTATTACACAAAGCTATGTCCATACCAGACTATGCTTTGATCATCATACAAGGCTCTGCTTTGCAACAATAAGCTTTGTTCAATTGCAACTTGGCGTGCCACATCAACAACTCATATCATGCGATCGGTAATTATTTAACATACAAAAGGGTGTTAAGCAAGAGAATAAATCCTTCGCCACCATGCATTTATATATTAAATAAAAACCGATTTAATTACATGAAATAAATTTCAATGTCAGGCATGCTATCCATTTATAAGTTCGTTCTGGGTCTGAACGAAACATCGTGTCCGTCGATCTCCAAATGCGTTTGGACGATCATTACCAAATACCTTGCCTTGGAAGGCCAATCCCAATTCAAGATACTAGTCATCATCATCCCAACGATGTGAAAATCTTCGGTCTTCAATCATCGTCTTCGTCTTCGACTCTTGATCGTCGTGTTGATTATTCAGAATGGGTTAAACCCGGTCTTTCTAAATAACTTGCGTAATTTGGGATTAAACAAATGTTGGAAAATCACACATTTCGTCACATCTCAACTCAGAATATTCTTTTAATAAGATATTCGTTTTTGAAGATTCTCATTAATTTTATCAAAGATAAATATTTAAAATACAATCTATAAATCAATTTCTAAAAATATGGAATTCCACAGAAATCCAATCAATACATAATCGATATAGATTTCTGTATCAGACTAATAGTATAAATGGAATAACGGCAAAGCCTCTTAAACTCCATATATAATATCGGTCTTCTTTTACAGAAGCCCATCTCAATTATTACCAATAGAATTTCCACTTAGTTCCTATTTAATATATTAGTTGAAAAACTTGATTTATAGAAAATGTCTTTTTAATTCTATAAAATAGATTTATAAGTTCCAAATAATGATTTCAATGCAAATTGGATTAAAGGATAGATGTCGTTTAAAACATCGTCCACGGTAAACCCACTTCACATCTCAATTTATTACATATCACAAAATATGATTGCAAATGCTAGTAATCTCTTTAAAAACATATTTTAAAATAATCATAAAAATATTCTTTAGATAAAAGATTCTAAATGAGAAGTATTCTTTATTTTACAAATCTTTATCTTCTACAAATATTCCTTGTTTTAACATATACTTAATTAAAAATCTATTTTTTTTTTTAAATATATATACTATATAAAAAGGATTTCTAATGTAAAAATAGTCTTATTTAAAAGAACACTTGAATCGAAATGCGACTCAAAACATTTACCATATAATTTGGATTATATGGATTTCACACACATCATATATATGACAATAACAGTACAATCATCAAGTCATCCATTACATCCAAAGTGTAATTTTCCACTGTGTAAGCGTTAAAATTAAATAATAACGCTCATCACAGCCCGTCGATCTAACGATCAACATACAACTAATATTGGGATTAGTGTATGTAAATTTTCATCCCAACACCCGTGTGGGGTTTTCAACCAATCAAGCAAATGATAAACTAATTTGTGCACTTGGGCGATGTGTGAAAATTATCGTCCCAATCACATACACAAGTCGGGTAACTTGTCTATGGAAGTGTATTATACAATATGTAACACGACGATAAAAATGCCTCTTTTAATTGTATTCCTTTTATTGCCTATAAACGGTCAATAAAAATGTGATCTTTATTTCTATACTTTTTATTGTAATTTACATTTTTACTTAACAAAATGTCCCTTTTATTCTAACTTACATTTTGAATGTAATTTTTCTTTTTATTGTTTATTTACATCAAAATGTAAATGTTCCCATTTCATTTTTTTATTATTTACAACAAAAATCTCGTCTTCTATATTTATTCTTTTCAATGAAAGCAATTTTACATAAAATTGTAATTCTTTAATTTTATTCTTCTTATTGTCTCTAGAAAGACAATAAAATGTAACACAAAAATATATTCTTTTTATTGCATCTAAAATGATGATAAAAATGTAACATTAACATTGCTATTTTTATCGCATCAAAAATGCCGATAAAAATGAATCACTAACATTGTCTATTTTTATCGCACCAAAAATGTCGATAAAAATGAATCACTAACATTATCTATTTTTATCGCACCAAAAATGTCGATAAAAATGAATCACTAACATTGTCTATTTTTATCGCACCAAAAATGTCGATAAAAATGAATCACTAACATTATCTATTTTTATCGCACCAAAAATGTCGATAAAAATGAATCACTAACATTGTCTATTTTTATCGCACCAAAAATGTCGATAAAATGAATTACTAACATTGTCTATTTTTATCGCACCAAAAATGTCGATAAAAATGAATCACTAACATTGTCTATTTTTATCGCACCAAAAATGTCGATAAAAATGAATCACTAACATTGTCTATTTTTATCGCACCAAAAATGTCGATAAAAATGACAACATTAACCATTCTATTTTCACCGCATCCAAAATGACGATAAAATATTCAACATTAACAATTCTATTTTTACCGCATCCAAAATGACGATAAAATATTCAACATTAACAATTCTAATTTTTACCGCATTCAAAATGACGATAAAATATTCAACATTAACAATTCTAATTTTTACCGCATTCAAAATGACGATAAAATATTATCATAAGAAATGAAAGCAAAATGTTCTTTTTATTACTAAAAGGAAAAACAACAAAGATGCTTCCTTTAATGCTAAAAAGAAACATGACATAAAAATGTTCTTTTAATGTTAAAAAGAAGAAGCGACAAAATGACCCTTTTCATGTTAAAAGAAAAGAGTGACAAAATATGTTTTTTTTTCTCTAAAAGAAAAAGCGACAAAAATTATCTTTTGCAATATCTTAACAAAAGTGTTATCTTATTATCAATGCGAATTTTCAATTTCTTACTATATATAAAAATGTAAACTTTATTTTACAATTATATATCCCATTATAAATTACATATAAAAATGTAAGTTTATTTTTTATCGCAAATCCCCTTTCTAATTACATATAAAAATGTACTTTTTATTTTACATTGTAAATTGCACATAAAAAGTAGATTCTATCCTTATGTTGTATTTGCATTATAAAATGCAAATGAAAAGGTAAGTTTTATTTTCAATGTTATATTCGTATTATAAAATGCAAATAAAAATGTAAATTTTATTTTCAAGTTCTATTTTCATTATAGTATGCAAATAATAAAAAAAATAGCTTTATCATCAAGTTATATTCACATCCTGAAATGTTAACAAAAATGTAAGTTTTGTATTCAAGACTCATTTGCATTACAATATGCAAATAATAAAATAAGTTTTAGTTTTCAGGTCATATTTACATTATAAAATATAAATAAAAAGGTAAGTTTTATTGTCAAGTGATATTTACATTATGAAATGTAAATAAATAAAATAAAGATAAAAAGTATGTTTCAAGTTCATTTGTGTCTTGAAAACACAAATAAAAATATAAATTTTAATGTAAATCTTTATTTCAATACTTTGTTCGCGTCAAGGGATGCAAACAAAATATAATTCTCTTTTTATTTAAACATTTTGTTTGCATTGAGAAATGCAAGAAGAATATAATTCTTTTTATTTTAAATGTAAATCTATATTTTGTCATTTTGTTCGCATCAAGGGAAGCAAACAAAATACAATCTTTTTATTCCTTCGTACATTTCTGTTTGAGAAATGCAAACAAAACACAATCCTCTTTTATCAACATTGAATTGATATTTCACATCAATTCAAATAAAAGGAAAATTTCTTCTTCTTTTTTTTTTCATTTTCTTTTTTTTTTTTTCAATGAAAAAAAAAGTATGGATTTTTGTTTCATCTATATTCAATGACAGAAATATCAGTTCTCGTTTCATTTTTTTCTTCGGTGACAAAAATATGAATTTTTGTTTGTTAACTTTTAATGCAACAAAATTGAGAGTTTTTGTTTTCTTTTTATGCAACCAAAAATGAGGACTTTGTTAGTTAACCTTTAAGGAGAACAAAAAGAAATATATTTTATTCGTTGTTCATAGTCTATTGTAAACCAAACAAATAAAAATAATATTCTATTTGTCGTTCAAATTTCATTGTAACATCAACAAATAAAAATAAAGTTTTATTTGTCGTTCCATTTCTTTGTTCGTTTCAGAAGAATGAAAATGACATTTAAATAAAATAAATTAGAACGTCTAGATCTGAATAAAATATGTTTTAAATCTAAAGTTAGATTTAATTTTCCAACTGCAATTTAAACTCAATAACATATACAATATAAAGACGGATTTAAGCATAACATGAACAATAAGCACACCACAAGCAACAATCGATAATTCATACACCCAAAACATTTCAGAACTAAATCATCATCATCATACAATTATTTTCATGTGGGAAAATAAATTAATAATTAAATAAATAATAAAGATTTGAACTCTCACCCCAAATTTTGGCTGAAAATCAACTGTCTCAGAATCAGGTGTGGTCTGCGCCATCGCGAAGAGCTCGGAAAGACGAGTCCAGCGCAATTTACGGTTTGTCAAACGGACCTCGTATGAGAGAGTTATGAATTTTTAAACATCGGATAATTTAAATATTTAAATAATAAAATAATATTAAAAAATGAAATCGGGACCTTTCTTCCTCCCCATCGTGAAACGCACGGCCGAACCATTTTGCTCCTCCCTCCTTCCGTGCGCACCACCCCACGGACCACCAACCGCCGATCAGACACCGCCACACGAACCACCATGCCAAGAGCCGCCTACGCCACCCACCGCCTGAAGCTCGGCCTCCCCAATCACCCGCAAATCACTGAAAACCGCAGCGACTTCTCGGCCAAAATTCGCGAAATCCGAGCACCAAAATCCGATCTTAGCCGTATAGATTGAAAGGTCTCTGAATTCTCTTCGATTTGGTAGGTCATACATAAATTTTCGACGAACGGATTGGGAGATATTAGCGTTTGAAGTTGGAGCAATTCTGGCCTTCCATTTTCTGGGCGGCGGCCGCCATGAACAGTGTTAGGGTTAGGGTTTTCGGATTTTTATATTATTTTAATATTAAATTCCGAATTTCGTGAAATAAAGTGGATTTTTGAACTTTCTCGGATTTGGGCATGCTTACTGTCGATCTTAACGTTTTAAGGCCTTCTGAACGCGATGGGCTATGTCCCAATGTCCAATTCTGATGTCTACACGTTTTATTTTCGGTTTTAATTGAAATTACAATATTAAATTAATTATTTAATTCCTACCGTACATTTAAATATGCCGGGGCCACATACGACCTCAGAAAATTCTAAAAAAAATATTTTTAGCTTTCTTATGACGATACGAATCCAACAAAATTATTTTCGTCGAATTCCGAGACTGTTTGAAAAATGGCTATTTTTAAGGCGTTCAAATTTAACTGTAAATAGTCAAAACACATTTTATTTCGCCACGCTCACATATTAATTCGAAAAATTCTGAAAATTGAAACCTAGCAATAATTTGACATTCCGGTTCCAACAAAAGTGGTTTCGTCGGAAACGGAGGTCGTTTGAAAAATGACTATTTTTAAGGCCAATATATTTAATATTAAAAATATATTTTTAAACAAATAATTTTCTGAACTCAAAATATATAAGTGTTTACTGTTTTTCAATGCAGAAACGTCATTCCGAACTCAATGGAAGTGGTTTCGAGTTCAAATTCCTATATATGTGAAAAGTAGCCTTTCGGGCCCTATATATTCTACAGCGACCTTTCTAAAAATTGAATTGGCCATAACTTTTGATTTCCGTTATGAAATTTCGATTTTTCAGATTCGTTAGAAAGATATTTTTAAATAGATTCTAATATTTTTGGTTTCACTAAAATCCGTTAAATTTTGCATCCTATACGGTCAGTCAAAGTTCAAGTTTGACTTTTCAAACTACCGCGTTATTTCTAACTCTTTTTATAATAAAAATCAAATCATTCATTCTTCTTTCGATTTAAATCAAATTTGTGATCATTATTATTTATATAAATTATTTATATTGTCAAAATTCATTACAATTTTCTAAAATAAAAATTTTAAATTGGTCCTGATTTTTGCGGGTTGTTACAATCGCCCCCACTTAAAAACTTTTCGTCCTCGAAAAGGAACGTAGCTAAAAATTTTAAAATTAACTATCTTAATTTTAATGGTTGATTATCTTTTCAAAATATAAATAACTTTTTATATATAAATCATATTTCAAAGAATAGATTATAAATATTGAAAATACGTTAATTATAAATTCGTAACTCTTAACTCATTCTAGGGCATTACTAACCCCATCTCTAACGAGCTCACTCATTCTAGGATACTGCTGATCCTATCTCTAATGAGTATTCTTATTGGACATTACTAATCCAATCTCTGATGAGTCTTCCGTCCAGTTCTAACGAGTTGTACCCCAAAGATTTGAGCTAACCTGAGCTCTGATACCAACTGTAAAGACCCGCAAATTCCCGCCCTTTGAATCGACCATAAACCACACAGGTCTGATCCAAAAAGCGGAAACCTACGAATACTTTAACTTTGGGCATACAACACATCAGAACAAAAACACAGACTTTTATAACATCAATAATAAATGTTACATCAGAGTACAGAATATACATATCAGAGTACATTGGAAAATAATTACAGCGGAAGAATAAATTACAATAAATGAATACATTGCAGCGGAACTAATCTCGGTGGAAGGCTATCAACACTATGGCCACAGCTTCAATCTTCAATCCAGAATCTTGTTCTATCTATCTGTCAAATAAGCTACTCGACTGCCCGTGTGGAAAGAGGGCACCCGAGTTTGCAAAGTGAACAAACTACAGGTCAGTCGTGGGACTGGTGTGAGAATTCTACTTAACCTATATAATATAATAAGGCTAATCACAGGACCACGCCACTTTCGTGGAACGGGTTTTCTCCTATGGATTGCCAGTGCATGACTAAAGTAAATCGTCAAAATAACGCAATGCTTTTTAGAAAAATGAAACCATTATAAGACCCAAGTCCCATCACACAATGCAACGCAAACCGGAGGATAGGGTTTTACCTTATAATGATCAAAAGATGCTTGATACGATAAACACGGTAGTATATAATAATAGTGTGCAACCAATTTGAAATACATCAAAGTAAATGTATCAATCCTAGACGGCATGAGTGCCCCATCCCACTATGTCGCCATATATAGGTATACAATCAAAACCGCGTGATGTCGTATTGGAAATTTGGGTTTCCATCTGAGTCAAGGCTAGGAGCGAATTCCTTACCGATTCGAGACACTCTAGCAATGCCCCAGGATTGGTACTCTGTCCAACCCTTGGATCCTGCAGGGCCGGTCCGTCCCCGTGTTGGTACTCTGTCCAACTGGTGCAATGGACTGGATTAGTTATTCCTGAACACACGTTTCCCGATCCTAACGGATCTCTGATTGGCCACAATACGACCAATATACCTGAGGTACCTCAAATCCAACAACCACATAAGTAAAATGTCAGCCAGTTTAAGCACCGACACCACTTCTAGCTAGAAAGAAACGTGCGCACTCCCTGCGTTCCCTTACTCCGTTTTAGACTCAACCGGGGTGTGAGGCTCGCGAAGTAACGTATTACACAAAGCTATGTCCATACCAGACTATGCTTTGATCATCATACAAGGCTCTGCTTTGCAACAATAAGCTTTGTTCAATTGCAACTTGGCGTGCCACATCAACAACTCATATCATGCGATCGGTAATTATTTAACATACAAAAGGGTGTTAAGCAAGAGAATAAATCCTCCGCCACCATGCATTTATATATTAAATAAAAACCGATTTAATTACATGAAATAAATTTCAATGTCAGGCATGCTATCCATTTATAAGTTCGTTCTGGGTCTGAACGATCATTACCAAATACCTTGCCTTGGAAGGCCAATCCCAATTCAAGATACTAGTCATCATCATCCCAACGATGTGAAAATCTTCGGTCTTCAATCATCGTCTTCGTCTTCGACTCTTGATCGTCGTGTTGATTATTCAGAATGGGTTAAACCCGGTCTTTCTAAATAACTTGCGTAATTTGGGATTAAACAAATGTTGGAAAATCACACATTTCGTCACATCTCAACTCAGAATATTCTTTTAATAAGATATTCGTTTTTGAAGATTCTCATTAATTTTATCAAAGATAAATATTTAAAATACAATCTATAAATCAATTTCTAAAAATATGGAATTCCACAGAAATCCAATCAATACATAATCGATATAGATTTCTGTATCAGACTAATAGTATAAATGGAATAACGGCAAAGCCTCTTAAACTCCATATATAATATCGGTCTTCTTTTACAGAAGCCCATCTCAATTATTACCAATAGAATTTCCACTTAGTTCCTATTTAATATATTAGTTGAAAAACTTGATTTATAGAAAATGTCTTTTTAATTCTATAAAATAGATTTATAAGTTCCAAATAATGATTTCAATGCAAATTGGATTAAAGGATAGATGTCGTTTAAAACATCGTCCACGGTAAACCCACTTCACATCTCAATTTATTACATATCACAAAATATGATTGCAAATGCTAGTAATCTCTTTAAAAACATATTTTAAAATAATCATAAAAATATTCTTTAGATAAAAGATTCTAAATGAGAAGTATTCTTTATTTTACAAATCTTTATCTTCTACAAATATTCCTTGTTTTAACATATACTTAATTAAAAATCTATTTTTTTTTTAAATATATATACTATATAAAAAGGATTTCTAATGTAAAAATAGTCTTATTTAAAAGAACACTTGAATCGAAATGCGACTCAAAACATTTACCATATAATTTGGATTATATGGATTTCACACACATCATATATATGACAATAACAGTACAATCATCAAGTCATCCATTACATCCAAAGTGTAATTTTCCACTGTGTAAGCGTTAAAATTAAATAATAACGCTCATCACAGCCCGTCGATCTAACGATCAACATACAACTAATATTGGGATTAGTGTATGTAAATTTTCATCCCAACACCCGTGTGGGGTTTTCAACCAATCAAGCAAATGATAAACTAATTTGTGCACTTGGGCGATGTGTGAAAATTATCGTCCCAATCACATACACAAGTCGGGTAACTTGTCTATGGAAGTGTATTATACAATATGTAACACGACGATAAAAATGCCTCTTTTAATTGTATTCCTTTTATTGCCTATAAACGGTCAATAAAAATGTGATCTTTATTTCTATACTTTTTATTGTAATTTACATTTTTACTTAACAAAATGTCCCTTTTATTCTAACTTACATTTTGAATGTAATTTTTCTTTTTATTGTTTATTTACATCAAAATGTAAATGTTCCCATTTCATTTTTTTATTATTTACAACAAAAATCTCGTCTTCTATATTTATTCTTTTCAATGAAAGCAATTTTACATAAAATTGTAATTCTTTAATTTTATTCTTCTTATTGTCTCTAGAAAGACAATAAAATGTAACACAAAAATATATTCTTTTTATTGCATCTAAAATGATGATAAAAATGTAACATTAACATTGCTATTTTTATCGCATCAAAAATGCCGATAAAAATGAATCACTAACATTGTCTATTTTTATCGCACCAAAAATGTCGATAAAAATGAATCACTAACATTATCTATTTTTATCGCACCAAAAATGTCGATAAAAATGAATCACTAACATTATCTATTTTTATCGCACCAAAAATGTCGATAAAAATGAATCACTAACATTGTCTATTTTTATCGCACCAAAAATGTCGATAAAATGAATCACTAACATTGTCTATTTTTTACTAACATTGTCTATTTTTATCGCACCAAAAATGTCGATAAAAATGAATCACTAACATTGTCTATTTTTATCGCACCAAAAATGTCGATAAAAATGAATCACTAACATTGTCTATTTTTATCGCACCAAAAATGTCGATAAAAATGACAACATTAACCATTCTATTTTCACCGCATCCAAAATGACGATAAAATATTCAACATTAACAATTCTATTTTTACCGCATCCAAAATGACGATAAAATATTCAACATTAACAATTCTATTTTTTACCGCATTCAAAATGACGATAAAATATTCAACATTAACAATTCTAATTTTTACCGCATTCAAAATGACGATAAAATATTATCATAAGAAATGAAAGCAAAATGTTCTTTTTATTACTAAAAGGAAAAACAACAAAGATGCTTCCTTTAATGCTAAAAAGAAACATGACATAAAAATGTTCTTTTAATGTTAAAAAGAAGAAGCGACAAAATGACCCTTTTCATGTTAAAAGAAAAGAGTGACAAAATATGTTTTTTTTTCTCTAAAAGAAAAAGCGACAAAAATTATCTTTTGCAATATCTTAACAAAAGTGTTATCTTATTATCAATGCGAATTTTCAATTTCTTACTATATATAAAAATGTAAACTTTATTTTACAATTATATATCCCATTATAAATTACATATAAAAATGTAAGTTTATTTTTTATCGCAAATCCCCTTTCTAATTACATATAACAATGTACTTTTTATTTTACATTGTAAATTGCACATAAAAAGTAGATTCTATCCTTATGTTGTATTTGCATTATAAAATGCAAATGAAAAGGTAAGTTTTATTTTCAATGTTATATTCGTATTATAAAATGCAAATAAAAATGTAAATTTTATTTTCAAGTTCTATTTTCATTATAGTATGCAAATAATAAAAAAAATAGCTTTATCATCAAGTTATATTCACATCCTGAAATGTTAACAAAAATGTAAGTTTTGTATTCAAGACTCATTTGCATTACAATATGCAAATAATAAAAATAAGTTTTAGTTTTCAGGTCATATTTACATTATAAAATATAAATAAAAAGGTAAGTTTTATTGTCAAGTGGTATTTACATTATGAAATGTAAATAAATAAAATAAAGATAAAAAGTATGTTTCAAGTTCATTTGTGTCTTGAAAACACAAATAAAAATATAAATTTTAATGTAAATCTTTATTTCAATACTTTGTTCGCGTCAAGGGATGCAAACAAAATATAATTCTCTTTTTATTTAAACATTTTGTTTGCATTGAGAAATGCAAGAAGAATATAATTCTTTTTATTTTAAATGTAAATCTATATTTTGTCATTTTGTTCGCATCAAGGGAAGCAAACAAAATACAATCTTTTTATTCCTTCGTACATTTCTGTTTGAGAAATGCAAACAAAACACAATCCTCTTTTATCAACATTGAATTGATATTTCACATCAATTCAAATAAAAGGAAAATTTCTTCTTCTTCTTTTTTTCATTTTCTTTTTTTTTTTCCAATGAAAAAAAAAGTATGGATTTTTGTTTCATCTATATTCAATGACAGAAATATCAGTTCTCGTTTCATTTTTTTCTTCGGTGACAAAAATATGAATTTTTGTTTGTTAACTTTTAATGCAACAAAATTGAGAGTTTTTGTTTTCTTTTTATGCAACCAAAAATGAGGACTTTGTTAGTTAACCTTTAAGGAGAACAAAAAGAAATATATTTTATTCGTTGTTCATAGTCTATTGTAAACCAAACAAATAAAGATAATATTCTATTTGTCGTTCAAATTTCATTGTAACATCAACAAATAAAAATAAAGTTTTATTTGTCGTTCCATTTCTTTGTTCGTTTCAGAAGAATGAAAATGACATTTAAATAAAATAAATTAGAACGTCTAGATCTGAATAAAATATGTTTTAAATCTAAAGTTAGATTTAATTTTCCAACTGCAATTTAAACTCAATAACATATACAATATAAAGACGGATTTAAGCATAACATGAACAATAAGCACACCACAAGCAACAATCGATAATTCATACACCCAAAACATTTCAGAACTAAATCATCATCATCATACAATTATTTTCATGTGGGAAAATAAATTAATAATTAAATAAATAATAAAGATTTGAACTCTCACCCCAAATTTTGGCTGAAAATCAACTGTCTCAGAATCAGGTGTGGTCTGCGCCATCGCGAAGAGCTCGGAAAGACGAGTCCAGCGCAATTTACGGTTTGTCAAACGGACCTCGTATGAGAGAGTTATGAATTTTTAAACATCGGATAATTTAAATATTTAAATAATAAAATAATATTAAAAAATGAAATCGGGACCTTTCTTCCTCCCCATCGTGAAACGCACGGCCGAACCATTTTGCTCCTCCCTCCTTCCGTGCGCACCACCCCACGGACCACCAACCGCCGATCAGACACCGCCACACGAACCACCATGCCAAGAGCCGCCTACGCCACCCACCGCCTGAAGCTCGGCCTCCCCAATCACCCGCAAATCACTGAAAACCGCAGCGACTTCTCGGCCAAAATTCGCGAAATCCGAGCACCAAAATCCGATCTTAGCCGTATAGATTGAAAGGTCTCTGAATTCTCTTCGATTTGGTAGGTCATACATAAATTTTCGACGAACGGATTGGGAGATATTAGCGTTTGAAGTTGGAGCAATTCTGGCCTTCCATTTTCTGGGCGGCGGCCGCCATGAACAGTGTTAGGGTTAGGGTTTTCGGATTTTTATATTATTTTAATATTAAATTCCGAATTTCGTGAAATAAAGTGGATTTTTGAACTTTCTCGGATTTGGGCCTGCTTACTGTCGATCTTAACGTTTTAAGGCCTTCTGAACGCGATGGGCTATGTCCCAATGTCCAATTCTGATGTCTACACGTTTTATTTTCGGTTTTAATTGAAATTACAATATTAAATTAATTATTTAATTCCTACCGTACATTTAAATATGCCGGGGCCACATACGACCTCAGAAAATTCTAAAAAAAATATTTTTAGCTTTCTTATGACGATACGAATCCAACAAAATTATTTTCGTCGAATTCCGAGACTGTTTGAAAAATGGCTATTTTTAAGGCGTTCAAATTTAACTGTAAATAGTCAAAACACATTTTATTTCGCCACGCTCACATATTAATTCGAAAAATTCTGAAAATTGAAACGTAGCAATAATTTGACATTCCGGTTCCAACAAAAGTGGTTTCGTCGGAAACGGAGGTCGTTTGAAAAATGACTATTTTTAAGGCCAATATATTTAATATTAAAAATATATTTTTAAACAAATAATTTTCTGAACTCAAAATATATAAGTGTTTACTGTTTTTCAATGCAGAAACGTCATTCCGAACTCAATGGAAGTGGTTTCGAGTTCAAATTCCTATATATGTGAAAAGTAGCCTTTCGGGCCCTATATATTCTACAGCGACCTTTCTAAAAATTGAATTGGCCATAACTTTTGATTTCCGTTATGAAATTTCGATTTTTCAGATTCGTTAGAAAGATATTTTTAAATAGATTCTAATATTTTTGGTTTCACTAAAATCCGTTAAATTTTGCATCCTATACGGTCAGTCAAAGTTCAAGTTTGACTTTTCAAACTACCGCGTTATTTCTAACTCTTTTTATAATAAAAATCAAATCATTCATTCTTCTTTCGATTTAAATCAAATTTGTGATCATTATTATTTATATAAATTATTTATATTGTCAAAATTCATTACAATTTTCTAAAATAAAAATTTTAAATTGGTCCTGATTTTTGCGGGTTGTTACAATTCAGTTCATTTTGAAATCGTTTTCAATTCAATTCATTTCGAAATCGTTTTCAATTCAATTCATTTCGAAATCGTTTTCAGTTTAATTCATTTCGAAATCGTTTTCAATTCAATTCATTTCGAAATCGTTTTCAATTCAATTCATTTCGAAATCGTTTTCAATTCAATTCATTTCGAAATCGTTTTATATTCAATTCATTTCGAAATCACTTTATATTCAATTCATTTCGAAATCACTTTATATTCAATTCATTTCGAAATCACTTTATATTCAATTCATTTCGAAATCACTTTTCAATATTCATCTTAAAATGAATAAAATCGATATAAATATCGTTCACGTCAAAATGGCGTCAATCTAATCAACACGGCTTCATATATTTCTATTTTCAAATATTCTATTTCAAATATTTCCTATTATCAAAATATTTCGTTCAACACATGACTAATCTCAACGGATGAATACTGTCAACACATGAACCTTTATTTTATATTGATAAAGATGTAAATTTTATTATTAAAATATTTCGTTCAACACATGACTAGTCTCAACGGATGAGTACAGTCAACACATGAACCTTTATTTTATAATATTCTTTATTTTCTAAATTGGAATGAGGCCCAATCAATCACCATATAATGTTAATTATATGGATTTTCATACATCACACGTATATAATAGCATTGAAAAACAATCAACCATCAACCAAAGTGCACTACACTGTATAAGCATCAAATATAGATATCTAACGCTTATAGCAGCCTGTCAATCAATCGATCGACATATTTAATCAATCAGGATGAGTGAACTTCAAATTTCATCCCAACACCCGTGTGGGGTTTCAAACAATCAAACACAGATTTTATTTGTGCAGTTGGGCGATGTGTAAAATTTATCAACCCAATCAATATAAGTCAAATCGGTGTATATAAACAAATCGGTCGATTTGTTTATAAATATTTATTTATTCACATTCATGCTAAAAATTATATTTTTAACGATAAAATATTTTATTTTAAAACATGGATTTCTATATAGTTCCTGTACAAAATAAAAATGATATTTTTATTTTTCTAACTTATTTTAGAAAATTTCGGCGGCATAACGGCACGATACTAGAAATGGGACAAGGCCTAGCCTTATCCCCGGTCTAGTGAAGGCCCACGCCATTCACACATCAATCAAATCCATTCCATTTCACCAAACAATTCAATTTCAGTCAAATAATCTAACTAATTTTTGCAATCAATCAAACAAGTCCATGGTCTGTGGACGATTGTGTCGGGTGCTACTAAGCACCGTCTGCATCCTAGTATATATATATAACTAGAAAAAGAAACTGAAAGGTGAGAAATTCTCACCAATAGCTATCCAATCATCTTGACTCTTCTTTGATAGAAATCTTCATCGTTATCGCATTTTTGTCATCTTCGTTGCTGTAGCCACTACATATGTAAAAATCGAATTTTTACTCCGCTATTCAATATATAAAGATCGAATTTTTATTTCGCTATTCAATATATAAAAATCGAATTTTTATCTTGTTATTCAATATATAAAAATCTCGCCTTTTCTATTTATAAAATCTAATTTTTTCTATTTTAAAAATATCGTCTTTTCACTTTTAAAAATATCGTCTTTTCACTTTTAAAAATATCGTCTTTTCACTTTTAAAAATATCACCTTTTCACTTTTAAAAATATCGTCTTTTCACTTTTAAAAATATCGTCTTTTCACTTTTAAAAATATTGTCTTTTCACTTTTAAAAATATCACCTTTTCACTTTTAAAAATATCACCTTTTCACTTTTAAAAATATCGTCTTTTCACTTTTAAAAAATATCGTCTTTTCAATCGTAAAAAACTCATCTTTTCTATCGAAAAACAATACTACTTTAGTTTGATTAAAAAATTTGTTATTTATTTCAAAAAAACTGATCTGAAAATTGCATTTACATTCAATAAACAATTAAAAATATAATTAAGTTAATCTCTTACCCCTATTTACCCTTTCTTCATCGTCATCATCAGGAAAGCGCTCCAGAAAAGCATCGTCTTCACCAGGTCTTCGTCGAACTGCTACGGGGGGGGGGGGGGGGTGCTGCGTCGGCGCAGGATGGAGGGGGGGTTTCGTCGATCGCGCAAGAGGATTTGGGGGGGGGGTCTGATTGGCAATCGCGAGAGAGGGGGGCTTCGGTCGGCGCGCTGCCTGGGGAGTGGGCTCGGCGGTGGGGGATCGATCGGAGGAGCGACGAGGCGGTTGGCTGTAGGGGGTGCGATTTTAGATTTAGGTTTTCTTTTTTTCTTCTTTTTTTTCTATTTTCTGTAAAATGAAATCGGTGGGGGGGTGGGGGCTGGGTAGTTAAGGAGAGGGGAGGGTATTAATTTTTAATTTATTTAATTATTTTATTTTGCAAAAAGTTGACTTTCACATACGACCTCGAAACGAGGCCCACCGCCAGTCGTCCATAGCGTTTCACCCCCATTTCGAACACAATGGGATATGTATCGTAAGCTGATTTGATCGTTTCGATCAGTTTCCGTTAAAATCAACATATAATTCTATATATTGAATTTAAACGCGCATTTCAATTTACCGGGGTCACATACGAACTCGAAAAATTCCTGAAAAATATTTTATAGCTTCGTATTGTCGATACGGTCCTAACAAAACAAGTTTCGTCGAATTATGAGACCGTTTGAAAAATGGCCATTTTCCAGTCGATTAAAATCAACTAAAACTAGTCAAACGCGTTTTCCTTTGCCACGCTCACATATTGATTCAGAAAATTATAAAATTTGGAACCTAGCAATAATTTGACATTGCGGATCTAACAAAAGTGGTTTCGTCGAAATCCGAGGTCGTTTGCAAAATTCCTATTTTTAAGGGCCTGAATTCCAAAGCGACTATTCAGAATTTTCAACTGGACATATCTTTTGATTCCCGTTATGAAATCTCAATTTGTCGGATTCGTTGGAAAGATATTATCAATTAGATCCTATGATTTTTGGTTTTACTAAAATCCGGATTGTTTTGCACCCGGTACATTCAATTGAAGTTTGAAATCGAATTATCGAACTACCGCGCCATTTTCAATTCTATTTATAATTATATATAAATATTTATATTCTAACGATGACGCGTATAATATATACGTTTGAATTATATTCAAAATAAATTTCTCGTCGATATTATTTAAAATAATTCATTTTAAATATTCAAAATTTGCTAAAATTGCCAAAATAAAATTTTTAAACTGGTTCAGAATTTCCGGGTTATTACAACTAAGATCGGCTCACACACTTTCATATTGCATGTGCATGAGTGCTTATACTTATTCATGGATGAAACTTGTTATGCTATCACGTGGATGCTGCATATGGATGTTCTGTGCACTCATGTAGAGATTGTAAATTATGTTAGGAATTTGCATACATATGGACGCATTTCACCAACATACTTTGCATTAAGGAGGTTTACTGAATCAGTAACCGCCTGATTTTCGCATTAGATAAGTACATATACACACACCTTTGCATACAATCATACAACTTTAGAATTTGTTAAGGACATTGACTGCACGTGGATGATGTTTTGAGTAGATGGATGATGGATGGTAGGATACGTTCTTCCTAACTTAGAGATTTCGGGGACGAAATCCTTTAAGGTGGGGAGGATGTAACAACCCGTATTTTAAATAACATGTTATAACATAAATCAAGGAAAAATTAAATGATGAAATCTGAATCAAGGGAAACGGGCTAGGCCATTGCGTTCGTCTCGGAAAAATAAGCGAAATAGAGTCTGAGTTTTCAAAAATCAGAGTCCATATGACCCAGTTGTGGCCCGTCAAAGTTTTTAGAAGATTTCAAGTTCAAAATTGAATTCAGAAATTCAAATTCAGCTGGGCAGGACTGGCGGGAAAAATTCCCGCTACCCCAAGTCGACTGGGGAGTCGACTTGGGAGTCGACACACCCCAGGTTGTGTCGACTGCCCAGTCGACACCCCTGTCGACTTGGGTGGTCGGCCAGTCTGGCCTGGGTGCACCTGACTTGTTTCTCAAGACATGTTTGGAGGCTAGTGACATGAATTGATGGCCCAGATCTGAATTAGGGTTAATCCTATGGCCTAAACTAACCTAATCCTCTATAAAAAGACCCTAATACCTAGCCTAAATCAGCATAAATCATTCCTACAACTAAACTATGCCAAAATGTTTAATCATGGCCTCCACCCTCTTGTCATAGTCTCCATCTTCATTCATATGAGAGTTCCTAAGCTTGTTTGAGAGTTTCAAAGCTTGATTCAAGGCCAAAGTTCAATCTTTCTTCATTAAAAGGAGGATCTTTCTTCATATAAATCAAAGGAGCTTCTTGGAGCTTGTATTCATTTGGGGTCTTTAGAGTTGCTAGTGGCTTCGTCTCAATCTTATCTTATCTTATAAGTCTTCATAGCATTGTAAGCCCTATTCTACTCTTAGATTCTAACTATGAAGTTAAATATGACATGTTGCAAGTTTGAGTTTGGGCCTAAGTATGATTTGTGCTTTGATTCTATCATGTTATGCATAGATTTATACTATGCATATTTGTAAAGCTATCACCTTGACTTTGTGCATAGAAAGCTATGAGCTTTGATTTGAAATGTTGCATAAAGCAACATAGAAACTCTCATAAACCTTATGTTAACTTGCATATGATGTTATATGCGAATCACTTGCTATCATCCCATGCCATTTATGACCATGTTTTATCTATTTGGCTAAAGTTGATATCATGCATGTTTTGAGGCCTATAATGTAATTTGCAAGTTTATGAACACATTTGCCTCATATGCCACCATGTTTAACTTGTGGCCCAAATGTTATTAATTATGTCATGCTTCTAAGTTCCCTCTTTGAGATCTATTTTCGTTTATGCGAACTTACATGCGATGGGGTTACGTTATGGGTAAACTAAAATGACATAAAAACATAACTTGAAAAGATGACATGAAATATGACATGTGATTATGCTTGAAACATGAACATGAACATGAACTTGGACATGACTTCTAGAAAACATGAGAATGGCCAACTCGAGGTTGGGTTTAGTTTGTAGCATAAATCTACCCGGAACCGACCGGCTTAACTAGTGGCTACAAGCAATAGGACCCAATGTGAGTAGTTGGTCATGTCGCACTTGAAACCCGAGGTTAGACTAAGTTGTGGTGTAAAGCTACCCGGACCTGCCCGGCTTAACTAGTAACCACAACAAGGTCTAATGTGAGAGGTTGGGTGCATTAAATTAATTAATACCACATGATAGGGTTAAGTCATGGACCACTTGAATACTTAACCAATTAAACACGATGGGTTGATGGGGTTAAGTCATGAACCTTGGGTACACTTAACCAACTTGATACTTGATTGGGTAGGGTTAACCACGTTTAACCCGTTAGAAACCCTAGTTACGTGGTCCTTTTCACCAGTAACCCTCTTGATTGTATCATGATACCCTAGGGACTAGGCTAGGGTGGGGCACGATTACTAGGCTGACATGTAAGCGACCAAAACGACGGCTGAGTAGGTGCGCCGGTGTAGGTTTAGGCGGACTATGGTCGTGCACATAGTCCGGAGTTGAAAAAGCAGACACGGGAACCAGTAGGTTTAGACTGTGCGTGCTTGATTTGTGTCCGTGGTTGGCACCCTAGGGCTTGATACACCCTAGGGTGGACCTAGCACAGTTTGACTACACTTCGTGATTGGGCCGTATGACACCGACACTCGACGAGTTAGGCTTTAGGGAGCCGATCGATTAGACCGAGTGTTTGGGCCTTGATTTAGGTCACCTCATGAAATTGGGCCAAGATTGGGCCAAGGGATCACTTCTTGCTTATACTTGACATGAGTTGGAATACTAGTACACTTGGTGCAAAAACTTAACCTTGTATATGCGATGCCACACTTGATCTATCTTGTTAACTTTTCACCATGTCAATTATCACCCTATGTTTCATCTCTGCTTTACATGTCCAGTTAACTTTATTAGTTTTTATACTAATAGTAGGTAGGACTTACCAGTCTTTTTGACTGACCCGTTTTCTTTCGCCTCTTTTCTTCCGTCCCCCCCCCCCCCCAGGTTTACAGGGTGGGAACACTGGTACCTAGCTTGGATCTTTAGCTGCTTTTTCTGGATAGCTCATGTTCGGTTTGGACTTGAGCATGCTATGGCGTTATTCTACTTTGGGGATAGTTACTTTATGTTTTTTCTAGTTTTCAGTTCATGTTTCTAGACTTTGTTTTGTGGGAAAATAATGACCAAGTACTTTGATGTAACTTGACTATGGTTTTGAAATGTTAGTTTTATCCGCTGCTTTACTTACTCTGTTTTACTTATATGTTCTGTCTTGTGATATCTGCATGCATGTTTACCTCGTTTAACGCCCCTCCAAAGCTAGTGTACTTGCAAGAGTGACCCTGGAGGAGGTGGGGTGTTACATGATTTTTACAATGAAATCAAAAACGGTAGCACTTTAAACTACTATTATATAGTTTAAAATTAAATAGGCCATATACCTCAGCTCGATCTTCAAAACTAGGTCTTCGCTTTTCGATCCAATGGTGCAGCGGATCGATGATCGGGTTTGACCACGGCCTAGAGCCTGGAAAGGCGCACCTGTCCATGTTTAACAATATTCGCCGTCGCCTAGAGGAAATACGAGGAGAGAGAAAGTGAAGTCAACCAATGATATTTTTTTATATTTATAAATTTTTAAAATCCAAAAATACCCTCTTTCGCCCACGAGCTCCAATCCAAACCCAAAGACTGTCGTCCCTAGCGTTTTACCCCCATTCCGAACACAATGGGATATGTTTCGAAGGCCCATTCGAATGTTTAAGTCAGTTTTCTTTCAATTTAAAATATACAACATTCAATATTCGATTTGAACGTACATTTCAATTTGCCAGGGCCACAAACTGATTCGAAAAATTCCAGAAAAATAAATCTAACTATGTTTTGATGATACGGTCCCAACAAAATTAGTTTCGTCGGATTCTAAGACCGTTTGTAAAATGGCCCTTTTCTGGTCGATCCAATTTAACTGTAATTGACCAAAACACATTTTCCTTTGCCATGCTCACATACTAGCTTCAAAAATTATGGAATTTGAACCTTAGCAATAACTTCACATCCCGGATACAACAAAAGTGGTTTCGTCAAATTCCGAGGTCGTTTGCAAAATGGCCATTTTCACGGGCTATATAAACTCCATAGCGACCTTTCAGAAAATTTATTTGGCCATAACGTTTGCTTTCCTCTATGAAACTTCGATTTTTCGGATTCGTTAGAAAGGTATTCACTAACAGATTTAAATATTTTTGATTTCACTCAAATCTGTTTTGTTTTGCACCCGGTACAGTCAGTCAAAGTTTGAAATGAAAATTTGAAACTACCGCGCCATTTCAGGCCTTGTTTATAATTAGAATTAATTATATTCGTTTTCAAATGTCGATTCAAACTTACTTTTCATCGTTATTCTTTAAAATATTTATTTTAAATATTTAAAATCCACTAAAATAGCCAATTTAAAATTTTTAAATTGGTTCAGATTTTCTGGGTCGTTACAATCTCCCCCACTTAAAACTTTTCGTCCCCGAAAAGGAACAAAGTCGAAAGTGGTTTGATTAATCAACTCTACGTTCGATCTGTCTTCCATTCTCCAACTTTTCAATTTCTGAGAATTTTCAAATTCTTCAAAAAAAATTGGCTAACACCCGGAATTTTCGAAATTTTTTGCCATAACCTCCTTTGTACGGGGAGAGGTTTGGAAATTTATTGGGCCGTATTAGGTACCCAATAAATCCTATAAAGCATACACATATTTATAGTGATATAATCTGGTGTTTACAGGGGAGCGTGTATAGATAATAACTCCAGAGATAAAATTCTCGTCACCCTGTCAAAGCCTGAGGGAGTGTATATTTTTAATTGCTCCAGAGGATAAATCCTCGTCACCTTGTCCCGTGTGGGAAATAAATAATCCATGTGCCGTATCTAATGACTAAAGAGACGTGATTATTGTCAACTCCAGACCCGTGTGGGGTTTTTATTAATCTGGCAATTTATCGTTACATTTTTATATGGTTATATCAGTCATCAGTTCAACCTGTAAAATAAAGTCATCGCCATACAAGCCTCTCGCTCGTATGGTAAATCTTCCACCTCGTCACACAAGCTCCAAATGCTTATGTGGTATATGATGAAGTATGCCTATCTTCGAGAAGTATGTCATGTAGTGTAGTTCAAAATTAATTGTTACTATCCTATGGCGACGTTTATTATTACACACAGAATAACCAGCACTCTGCATCCAATTGCATTCACAGGAGTTGATATAATAATATTTCGCATCCAACTCATTAAGGTTTACCTATTTGTCGGGCATGCAAATAAATTCTTTACTCAACAGCTATTCCATTTACCTGTTCAAACATATATAACGCACATGTATATATTTCTATCTATTTTTAAATCATTTCAATGTGTGAGTTAATCGAATAAATCCTACCATTCTTTCTCTTATTAATTAAATTAACTATCATTTCAATAATTTAATTAATCCAATTTACTATCACACAATGCAAACAACAAGCAATTCGTTTTTAACTTTTCAAAAATATACTAATCTATTTCTATACTCTTTTAAAATCATTTAGAATATAGAATTAAAAATGCACATCCATGGAAAGAAAATAACAACAAAGTAGAGAACTAATTGGTAATGCAAAGTATGGTAAATGTACCTTGCACCGGAGTCAATCAGAGATATCCACTCGACACTTAGGATATGCTTTCTGAATGCTCTCCTCAGTTTCCCAAGTACAATCTCGCGGATCTCCACTCCATTGCACTTATACTAAGTGAACCTTCTTGTTCCTCAGCTCTTTGGTTTCTTTGCCGATAATCTTTAGCGGCTCTCTTCTCACAACCAATTCTGGAGTAATTTCAATATCCTGTTGAGCTGCTTCTTCCACGATCAAGTCTGGATCATGAGCGTGCTTTCAATGTTGAGATATGTGAAATACATCATGCACTCCAGGCAACCAATTAGGCAACTGAACTCTATAAGCGAGAGTTTCAATCCATTCCAGAATAGGAAACGGACCAATGAATTTGGGCGCCAGCTTCCCAGTTTTACCGAACCGGATAACTCCTCTCATCGGCGATACTTTCAAATATACATAGTCGCCAACAACAAATGATATATCTCTCCTTCTCTTATCGGCATAGCTTTTCTGGCAGCTTTGAGCGGCTAGTAATCGTTTCTTAATAAAATCGACTTTGTCGGCAGTTACACGGATCATATCAGGTCCTAATACAAGCCTATTTCCAGGTTCAACCCAACAAGCAGGTGATCGGCACGGTCTATCATACAATGCTTCGAATGGTGACATTGTCAGGCTCGCTTGGTAGCTGTTGTTATAGGTGAATTCTGCCAAATGCAAATGGTCTTCCCATGATCCACCGAAATCTAGAACACAAGCCCGCAATAGATCTTCTAGTATACGATTCACCCTCTCAGTCTGACTGTCTGTCTGAGGATGATAAGCGGTGCTCAAGTTCAACTTCATTCCCAATTCGACTTGAAATGCCTCCCAGAATTTGCAAGTAAATATTGGATCTCTATCACTCACTATACTGATCGGCACTCCGTGTAGTCTAACAATTTCCTTGAAGTATATCTGCGCCAGACTTTGAGCAGTTCTGTTTGATCTGACAGGTATGAAATGGGCGGTCTTCGTGAAGCGATCTACGATCACCCAAATTCTGTCATTTCCTTTCCTGGTTCTGGGCAAACCATTTATGAAGTCCATGGAAATATGTTCCCACTTCCAGCCTGGAACGTCCAGCGGTTGCAACAATCCAGCAAGTTTCTGTTGGTCGCTTTTGACTAGATGGCAAGTAGGGCATCGGCTAACATATAAAGAAATGCCCCTCTTCATCGACTTCCACCAAAAAGTGCATTTGATGTCATTATACATTTTGCTTTCTCCCAGATGGATACTAAGTTTTGACTTGTGGCATTCATCCAGTACTTCCTTTCGGAGCTCAACAATGTTAGGAACAAAAATTCGACCTTTCAGCCTTAGAATCCCCTCATTATCAACTTGAAAACTCGAGGGCTCGCCTTTCTGAATTATCTCTCTGATCTTCTGAATGAAGTGATCATCCTTCTGAAGAGCAGATAGTTTATCTATCAATGAATTCGTGATAATAAAACTGGCGGTCATTTCATTCTTTCGGCTTAACGCATCGGCCACAACATTGGCTTTCCCTGGAGTGTATATAATTTCAAAATCGTATGCTGCAAGGAACTCTAACCAAAGTTGCTGCCTCGGATTCAAGTCTTTCTGGGTGAAAAGATACTTTAGCGACTGGTGATCTGTAAACAGTTCAAATCTCTCACCCAGAAGATAGTGTCTCCAGATTTTCAAAGAGAATATGATAGCCAACAACTCAAGATCATCAGTGACGTAATTTTTCTCGTGCGGCTTCAGCTGACGGCTAGCATAAGCGATCACTTGACCTCTTTGCATTAGTACTGCTCCCAGGCCTTCTCTGGAGGCATCTGTCCAGACTTTTAAATCGTGATTGCCGTCGATATGGTTAACACTGGAGCAGTCGTTAATCTTAACTTTAGCTCTTCAAAAGCCTCGTCACATTCTGGAGTCCATTTGAATTTCAAGTGCTTCTTTGTAAGCTTCGTTAAGTGACCAGATATCTTCGAAAAGTTTTTAACAAACTTTCGGTAATAACTAGCTAATCCGAGAAAACTGCGGACTTCTGTTGGAGTACTAGGCTGTTTCCAATTTTGAATAGCCGTGATTTTACTTGGATCCACAGCAATTCCTTCTTTTGATACGACGTGGCCTAGAAACTTCACTTCATCTTGCCAGAATATACATTCGGATAGTTTGGCTTTTAATACATTCCTTCTGAGGATTTCCATAATCTGTTCCAAATGTTTTTCATGTTCGGCCTTTGATTTAGAGAAGATTTGAATATCGTCAATAAAAACCAGAACAAATTTATTCAGGACTCCTCTGAACACTCTATTCATCAAATCGACAAAGTAAGCTGGAGCGTTACATAAGCCGAACGGCATTACTAACCACTCATAGAATAAGTCTGGACCTCTGAATGATGTCATAGGAACACACTCTTCGGCAATTCGAAGTTGATGGAAGCCTGTAGCTAGGTCCATCCTTGTAAATACTTGTGCGCCATTCAGACGATCCAATAAATCATTGATTCGCGGCAATGGATATTTGTTCTTTATTGTCTACTTGTTCAAATCACGATAATCCACACATAGACGTAGAGTACCGTCAGATTTTGGGACAAACACCACTGCTGCTCCCCAATCAGAGAAACTAGGCCTGATCAGACCCTTCCATACGAGCTGTCGTGTTTGATTGTCTAGTTCCTCTTTCTCTTTCAAGGACATTCTTCGAATAGCGTGAACTACCGGCCTTGCATTCGGGATTAAAGCAATTTTGAAATCAATTTCTCTCTGTGGAGGTAAGCGAACAACTTCTTCGAACACATTCGCATAGTTTTTTACAACAGGAATATCTTTCACTAGGTCGGGAATATTCTCTGTGCCTTCAGGGATATTTTCTATTTGAGCAAGAGAAACATCCAAAGCTGCCCAGAAGTCCTTTCTATTTGAATTCTGGCCTTCACAGGGAATGGTTATATAATCACCTGATATTATCTTTGCCTTAACGACTCTGTCGGTGCATTTAACCTCAGCTTCATACTTGGTCAACCAGTCTAACCCCAAGATAAGATTAAACTTTGTAAAATTCATGACGACCACGATGGTAGGGAACCAATAACGAGAAAAAGAAACCGGCACTCCACAAACCCAACTGAGATAGATGGAACCCCCGACCGGATTTTGGACAGTCATTGGTTCTTTGAGCTTCTTCAAATTCAAATCTAGTTTCTTAACTGCATTCTTGGCAATGAAGCTTCGTGACGCGCCTGTGTCAAATAGTACTTTAACTGGAATATCTTTAACAGTTAGCGTGCCTTCTAAAACATCTGGCCTTTCTTGAATAGCTGAGGGCTCAGAAGTTTCTACTACTTCATTTACCTGAGCCTCCTTTGCCGTTTTTAATAGCCGGCAATCTTGCTTTACATGGCCAAACCGATGGCATTGATTGCATCTTCTATTTTCTCGAAACTTCTCCTGTTTCTTTAAAGCTCTGCAACTTATCGAGAAATGTCCTTGTTTATTGCAGTTAGAGCATACAGCAGTCGTTACTGGTTCCTTCTCAGATTTAGCCCTTTTCCTCTTGGCACTGGGCTTCTCACTGACCTCTGGACTACCAGTCATAGACTCCACTTTGTTACTAGAACTGACCTCTTCTTCGTCACGCAACATACCTTTCTTATGGAGATCTTCATATTGATAAGTCATATAAATCATTTCATAAAAAAGGAAGCTTCACATTCCTCATTACACTATTCTGATATCTCCTTTGCAGGCCATGAATAAATCTCAGATTCTTCCTCTTTGGATCTTTAATCAGATGAGGAGCAAAGTGAGAAAGTTCGTTGAATTTCTTATGATATTCTGGAATGGCCATATCTCCTTGTATCAGATAAGAGAATTCATCACACAATCGCTCAGTCACTTCAGGAGGAGTAAATTTTTCTAGGGAAATCTCTTTGAATCTATCCCAGGTGATATCACCTTCTGGATTATCTTTAATGATTGTTTCCCACCAGATTAAAGCTTCTTCTTTGACCGCCCAAGATGCCACTAACCTTTTCTGGTCATCTCTCAGTTGGAAACGCTCAAATATTCTTTCTGCAGAGCTCACCCAAGCTTGAGTTTGAATAATAGATTCATTGCCCGAGAATTGTGCTCCACCCAGATTTCGATATCTCTTAAATAGAGCCTCTAGATCGGATTCTACATTTCTTCTGTTTCTGACACTCATTTTCAAGTACTTCTCCAAATAGCAGATCAAGTGTCAGGTCACAGAAAAGATATTTTAAAACATAGAAACATATACTTCAAATGTAAATGTGTCCATTCGGGTGTTATTTCATTCTGCTACTCATACTAGGATATTACTGATCCTATCTGTGATGAGTTACTCGTCCTAGAACACTACTGGTACTATTTCTGACGAGTTCGTTAATATGTTATATTCCAGAACTAAGCTTAACCAAAGCTCTGATACCACGATGTGACGACCCCGAACCCCGTACTGACGGCAGCAAGGGTAATCTTTGGAATATAACACATAAACAGATAATAGCAGGACAGAATTAAATACACTAGATAATGAACAAATAATACACTGGATAAACGTAATCATCAGAGTTACACAGTATACAGGATCATACTTAGTACAAATACAGTTCAGCTATACATAAATGTCTACAGCGGAAAACAAACATAATATGTACAATAGGAGATGAACAACATAAAAAGAGATAAATGAAGAATCCATCTTCAGCTCTAGCTATCCAGAAAAAGCCTGCTAAACTTGAACACAAGGCTGCCCGTGTAGAGAAAGGGGCACTCGAGTTTGAAAGGGAAACAAACTACGAGTCAGTCATGGGACTGGTATGAGAAATCTACTCAACGACAATTAAAATATGGCTAATCACAGGTCCACGCCACTTTTGTGGAACGGGTTTACTCCATTGGATTGCCAGTGCTTTAAAACAGATAAATCTTTTAAACATCGCAATGCTTTCTTATAAAAATGAAGCCATTATAAGACTCAGTTCCCATCACACAATGCAACGCAAACCGGAGGATAGAGTTTTACCTTATAATGGCCAAAATATGCTTGATACGAATAAAACAAAAGGATTTGATATTATTTCTAGTGTTTATATGTTTCAAAAGCAATTTCTAATCATAAGTATCAATCATAGATGGCATTAATGCCCCATACCACTATGTCACCATATATCGGTATACAATCAAAACTGCACAGTCATGTATTTGGAAATTGGATTTCCGTCATGAACCAAGGCAAAAGATAGTCCTTACCGACTTCGAGACTGTCTAGCCCGAGCCTCAAGGTCAGAGCGCATCGACCCTTGGATCGTTAGGGCCGGTCCACCAATGTGGATTAAAATTGCTGAACACTGCATTTCCTCGCCCAATGGGGCGTAAATGAGCCAACGAATGACTCCATCGGACCCAGATCGTCCGATCTAACCGAGGCGCCTCGCAACAGTAACAACCACATAAGTCAAACTCGTCAGGGCGTGTAAAACCACTGACGCCACTTCTAAGTAGAAGGAAACGCATGCCCTCCCTGATGTCCTCTCCCGTTTTTGGTTCATACCGGGGTGTGAGGCTCGCGATTTCACGTTATACACAAAGCCATGCCACACAGGCAGTGCTTTGATCATCACCACAAGACTTTTCTTTCCAACAGAAGCCTTGATCACTGCGTCTTAGCATGTCACACAGGCAATTCACGCCATGAAACTGATGGCTATCAATCACACAGAATAAATTCCAATGTCAGACACACAATCCATTTACAAGTTCGTTCTGGGTCTGAACGAAACCGGAGACACTATATACCTCGCAAACCCATCGATCTCCACGTACGTCTAGACGATCACCACTCATTAACCATATTTCGGGATGCCTCCCAATCAGGACATCAGTTACCATCCAAACGAGGTAAAGATCTCGGGTCTTCAACCACCGTCTTTATCTTCGATTTCTTATCGTCGATTTAGTTATTCAGAATGGGATAAACCCGGTCTTTCTGAGCAACTCGCGTATATAATAAACACGTGCTACACAAACACTACATACGCATCATTTCAATTCATTAGTCACTAACCGTCAATCAGTAAGAGAACGATTTCCCAAATATTAACCCCGAAGGCCGAAACCAACATCAGATCAAAACCCAGGAAACCATTCGACTTTGCCAACCTTCAGTTAGTTTCTAAATTTTGCATCCATATCGTTTATAATATTTTATAACGATTTATCGCTATTTTTACTTATTTTAAAATAGCCAATTTATTCAAACGACGCTTCGGCCATAACGCGGCCGTGGCGCTGTTTTTCTTCAGATTTGATTTAAACATATCTGAAAATCTAACTGTTGGATCTTCACAAAATTTATATCATTAGAAAAATCTTTTCAAAACGAATCCAAGGTTCCAGTTTCGGGAAAATCCGACTGTCGGATCTCGCGGTATAATCATTTGAAGTTTCGATTTCAAATTACGAACTGCAGCGTCGTAATTCGATTTAATATAATTATATTTATATATATATAAATATAATCGATTCTGGCGCTGTTTTTCTTCAGATTTGAATTAAACATTCCAGACAATCCAACCGTTGGATCTTTAAAAAGTTGGTGTCGTTGGAAAGGTATTTCCAAAGAGAACCCAACTGTTTCGGTTTCGGGAAAATCCGATGGTCGGATCTCCCGCACTAATCGTTTGAAATCACGGTTTCAAAACACGAATTGCAGCTTCGTTATTCGATATATTTCAATTCTACATATATATATATATATATATCGATTCTTTGATTTCAAAGCTATATTCTTTTCATACATTTGATAAAAATGATGTTTTTATCCAACATACATTCACTTCGATACTTCACTATTTTTAACAATTCATGTATATAGTAAAAATGTGATTTTTATTGTAAAACGATTTATTTCAAAACACGACTATTTTATATAGTTAATATAGGTGATAAAAATAGGATTTTTATTATAAAACAATTTATTTCAAAACAAGAATACCATTCAACACATGAATTTCAATTCAATGAATGAATTTCGATTCAACACATGAAGGTTTTCTGTAGTTTATTTATATAGATAAAAAAGGTGATTTTTATATTTAAAACACGAATACCATTCAACACATGAATTTCTATTCAATGAATGAATTTCAATTCAACACATGAAGGTTTTCTATAGTTTATATATATAGATAAAAAGGTGATTTTTATATTTAAAACACGAATACCATTCAACACATGAATTTCTATTCAACGAATGAATTTCAACTCAACACATGAAGGTTTTCTATAGTTTATATATATAGATAAAAAAGGTGATTTTTATGTTTAAAACACGAATACCATTCAACACATGAATTTCTATTCAACGAATGAATTTCAATTCAACACATGAAGGTTTTCTATGGTTCATATATATAGAAAAAGGGTGATTTTTATTGCAAAACATGAATGTCGTTAAATAGATGAATTTCCGTTCAACACACGAATATAATTTCAACATATGAAAATAATTCTAACACATGAATATTATTCAAAATTTCGGCAGCATAACGGCAGGGTAGTTAAAACCGGGACCGTCCCTAGTACGGCTCCTCGCTCTACCTTAAAGCCTCGCAGCTTTTGACATTAGGAAATCATGCATCTAGTTCGCACGCAGGAGGCATGTATATTTTTTTCATTTCCACAAACTAATCCTATGTGGTTTCAACCAAATATTTCTCAACCACAAATGGGTATTTTTCAACCACAATCAATCAATTTCAACCACAAACAATTCTAATCAACCATTCGCTATCAACCAATTTTCACATCAATCACAACCAATAAATATCGTCCATGGTTTGTGGACGAGGGGCGTATATATATACTTATATATAAGCATTTCACTTCTATTTCAACACGTATATAATTTTTATAATGCATATATAACTTATATATCGAACGTACAACTTATACAACGCTTATACAAGAGGTGTACAACGCTTATATAACTCATACATCGAATATATGATTTAAACATCATCGTTTTCCATATCGTTTATAAATTAGAAATCTCACATTGGGTTCCACTCCACCAAAAATAGCAGAAGGCTCGGAAAAATAGGCGGTCTCTTCTAGAATGTAGAAGACGTCCACACGAATCCACTATCTCTTGTTTCACTAAATTTCATCAAGAAATAAAAAAGATATGATTTTTACAATGAAATCAAAAGCGATAGTGCTTTAAACTGCTATTATATAGTTTAAAATTAAATAGGTCGTATACCTCAGCTCGATCTTCAAAACTAGGTCTTCACTTTTCGATCCAATGGTGCAGCGGATCAACGATCGGGTTTGACCACGGCCTAGAGCCTGGAAAGGCACGCCTGTCAATGGTAAGGGGGCCCCACTCGACGTCCTGGATCTCTGGCGGCGGCGCGATGAAGGTCGGTTCTTTGAGGACTTCGTTCTCGAAGCTGGGGCGACGATAGGTGATGCGGTTTGTCTTGATTTGAAGAGGGAGAGGAGGACTTCAAAAACCCTAGTTGGAGCTAGCGATTTTAGTGCGTGGATTGATCAGAAATCGAATGAGAAGGTTTGAACAATATTCGTCATCGCCTGGAGGAAATACGGGGAGAGAGAAAGTGAAGTCAACCAATGATATTTTTTTTATATTTATAAATTTTTAAAATCCAAAAATACCCTCTTTCACCCACGAGCTTCAATCCAAACCCAATGACTGTCGCCCCTAGTGTTTTACCCCCATTCCGAACACAATGGGATATGTTTCGAAGGCTCATTCGAATGTTTAAGTCAGTTTTCTTTCAATTTAAAATATACAACATTCAATACTCGATTTGAACGTACATTTCAATTTGCCAGGGCCACAAACTGATTCGAAAAATTTCAGAAAAATAAATCTAGCTATGTTTTGACGATACGGTCCCAACAAAACTAGTTTCGTCGGATTATGAGACCGTTTGTAAAATGGCCCTTTTCTGGTCGATCCAATTTAACTGTAATTGACCAAAACACATTTTCCTTTGCCACGCTCACATACTAGCTTCAAAATTTATGAAATTTGAAACCTAGCAATAACTTCACATCCCGGATCCAACAAAAGTGGTTTCGTCGAATTCCGAGGTTGTTTGCAAAATGGCCATTTTCACGGGCTATATAAACTCCATAGCGACCTTTCAGAAAATTCATTTGGCCATAACTTTTGCTTTCCGCTATGAAACTTCGATTTTTCAGATTCTTTAGAAAGGTATTCACTAACAGATTTAAATATTTTTGATTTCACTCAAATCCGTTTTGTTTTGCACCCGGTACAGTTAGTCAAAGTTTGAAATGAAAATTTGAAACTGCCGCGCCGTTTCAGGCCTTGTTTATAATTAGAATTAATTATGTTCGTTTTCAAATGTCAATTCAAACTTACTTTTCATCGTTATTCTTTAAAATATTTATTTTAAATATTTAAAATCCACTAAAATAGCCAATTTAAAAATTTTAATTGGTTTAGATTTTCTGGGTCGTTACATCAACCTTGCTATGGACTATGTTCTTCAATCATCACTCACTTTCCATAGTCGACCACAGAACCAACCAATTTATAAAGGCTTCCTTTCTCCAAAATTCCTCTCATGATAACAAGACCACCCTTCTTCAATCTCAAAAACCCATCTCGAGTCTCATGAGTGCAGCTACGATGATATAACTAACATAGGCATCTTTCTTTTGGTCATACAAATCATTAGCTTAGTCCTTCTTCTTTGACAGCACAAATGACATCCGGAAACATCATTGGGTTTCCTTGTATACCATCTGTCGGTATAGGCGTGAGGGTAGGTTAGGGTTACGTAAGACCAAGGCTGTTTGCATGGCTTATGCCTGTAAACTTTGGGCTTACTTTAGAGCCAACAACTCTTTATGGGAGTCCTTCCTCCATGATAAGTACGAGAGGTTAATTCTTGACTTTTTAGGGTCCCCGTCTTATGCTAGTGAGACATAGAAATGGATGCAGTCAGTCAAGTTTATTTCCGATAGACATGGCCAGGGCTATGCCTAGAATGGTTGTCCTTTCTCTCCCAAGGCTGCGTGGAATGCTATTAGTACCCCCACGCTGAGAAACCAAGATTTTCTTTTCATTTGGAACAAGAACATTCCTCCTAACACTTTTATTCTAATATGAAAAATTCTTCATGACGCCGTCCCATTAGATAGTAACCTTATGCGGATTGGTATTCTACCTGCCTCTACCATGTTGGAATGATAGAAGCATCATCCCATTTTCTATGGGATAGTGAGTCGGAAATGGAGACTTGGTCTTTCTTTGGACCTTTGGTCGGTGGCCAGGTGCCCTCTTCTTCTCTTTTGTGTGCTCTTAGTGAGCTAGGGTCCATGAGAAGGATCCTAGGTCCATTTTGTTTTGCCTTATTTCGTGCCTTATATGTTGGCACATTTGGTTGCTCCAAACAAACCGATTTTCATGTATCTTCCATGATTCCTAGTCCCATCATCTGGAATTGATTTTAGATACTAAATTTGTGTTTCGAGGGAGACCTCTCATGGGTTTTATCTCCCCTTCGTCTCTCCTTCTCGCTACTCGTTTGGGTATCTCTTTAAGTTCTAAGCCACATTCGGGGGTGATCGTTTTTTCTTCAGATGGCTGGTTTTGAGGAATGTAAGATTGGCTTTCTTTAGTGGCTCTTTGCTGGATTGCTTGGGGATTCTCTGGCTTGGTTGCTGGGCTGGTGTGTAGCGGTGTTGGTCGGACTAGACCTATTGGGTAAGATCCTGGAGGCAGGTGCTAGTTCTGTTCTTTTCATGACTGGGGCTAAAACATGTTTTTTCAGGACTCATCTCACCCCTTGGCCTAGTCTGGTGTTTTCTTGGATGTTTTGGGATGTTGGTCTACTTTTTCCTTGTTAGTTCTTTTTGTTGTGTTTCTGGTGTTTTATTTGTTTGCTCATATTTTGCCATTTTATGGGTAGTGTGTTCAGTTTTGCTTCATCCCAAGGGATCGCATTGCACCCTTCAGTTGTATTTTATGTGGTACTAGAGAAAGGCATTTTTTATCCATTTTTGATATAGATAACTTCTTTAGCCTAAAAGAAAGAATTTTTGCATTGCTACAAATACTCAGAAATAATGAAATCAAGTAATGAAGTAATTTATCTTATGAAAACGATAAGCCCCTTTAATTTTTAAAAATCTTGTCAAATAATATACTAAAAAATAATATGATATTTACATTTGGCACACAAATGGATATATCTTTATGTAGATGAAAAATTAAAGCCTACATTATAATCATTACACATTAAATCAGGATGTAGTATGTAAATTTGTACTATATAGATAACACAATGACAATAATATAAAAAACTTGAAATTGCCAACTAAATAAAGAGAATAAATTAATGGGCTACATTCAGAACGAACATATTTAGGACATGTTATTTCAAGACAATTACAAACCACAAATAAGTGAAAATGTGAACTCAACCTTATGAACACCACACATAAGATTCTCAATTATGGTATTCCTTTGTAGTCGTGTCCCATTATTTAAAGGTTATTGCTCATATTATAAATATAGAAATGCATGAATCCTGGTTCAATAAAAAGTAATTGGACACATATCTACATTATTGGAAGCTTTTCTCATTATCTTTTCTTTTTCAAATATTACATTTCTTGCTATGCATATCCTGATGATCCTCGTCTTTTCCTTCTGCTCTCTCTACAGAATTAAATGTTTACAACAATACTTTTGCCCTATAAATGGGAAATATACGATTTTTTTAATGATTGAAACAAGATCATAATAAGAGAAAAGATCGTACTAGCATAAATTTTAACGAATTATTCAAATATCTTACATTCTGAGCATTTTTCTGATAACCTCACATGACACCTTCCTTTCCTTATTGGAACAACAAAATGCTTGGATAATGATTAAAAACCAAAGTAATTATGGTTGTTTCAAATATAAGGTAATAGGATAAATTCTAGTTAGGAAATGGAGCTAAAATTAGTTGTTGAGCTGAGAGAGTAAATTGCTCAAAGAGAAAGTAATTATTGTGGATTTAATTTTTCAAACATTTCTTGATGAATCCAAATTTTTGTGTAAAGGAGGAACTAAGCGTAAAAATGGCATTACAAAGAGGATCATCATTAATTCACATTTATCAACGTAAGAGGTGAAAACAAAAAATTGTATACGTTAAGGATTTACATGAAAATTCTCTTCTAATCTTGGAGAATCCAAATGGTCATTTATATAGCTTTTATATGATAAAGTATGACATGTAGGCATATTTTCATGAATTTGGGATTTTTATTCTTCTCTCTCAATGGAACTAAATGTTTAAAAAAATTCATTTGCAAAATAAAAGAGATACATACATTGTAACAACCTGGAATTTTAGCAATATAAACTAATTATTTAGAATTTTCAAAAGTAGGAATTCCTGCAAACGATGGATTTTGGCGACAAAACTTTAACCGATGCGTTTATCTCAGAATTTTGGTCAACTTTCATGTTTGGAGTTTCACGAATGGAGTCCGTATGAAAAAGTTACAAACGAAATACGAAAATGGACGGAAAATTAATAAATTAGAATTTATAAATATAATTTACCTTATTTGACCAAGCTGACATGGGTAATCTGAGGCTTAAGTGGTCGTCCGTAGGGGCCGACCGGCGGTCGACCGCCAGGGTCAACCAACTGGGAGTCAGATTGCCTAGTGACGGCTAGGTTCTTAGGGTTTGGTTTATTATTTTATTAAAATGGATGGACGGATATAACTAAAAACTAATTCGTCGGTTCTAGGCCATTTCCACCCATATAAGTAAGATGTAAGGCCTCATTCATTTTCCACATAAATCTGTAGATGAAGCGGAGCTCTGCCCTTTTTCTCCTTCTCCAAACCTAATTTTGAAAGTAAAAATATATTCATTCAAACAAATCAAATCCAGTTCATATGGAATTGAGAGGATAAGCAGATCTAATGGAAAAGAATGCAAAGTGACGCACCAAATCATATTCTCCCCTCTCTTCATATTTTCTTACATATCTAAAGATCTGGAATTCCCCCTTTCTAGATAAATTGTAGATTTTTAAGAATTTGGGGATTGTAGGCTTAAAGGGTTCAAAGTTTGAATTTGGAGGATATAAGGTGAGTGGGAAATTTACGAATACGGTTATGATGACTTACTATTTCGTTTAAATTAAATATTTGTTTTTATGCCTATCAGACTTGTTCACTTAAATATTGTGAAATTCTTGGCAACGATCAGATATGATTGTAAATATGGTTAAAACTGGTTAATTATAAGTTGAGGTTATGTATAACATAAATTATAGGATCCTTAAACTTGTTCACATATATTCCTACAGTTATGTCATGAATTATGTTATATATGTTACATAGCACTGTGGATTTGGAATCAGTCCCATAAAACACAAATTAGTCGTAGTTACATTCCAGATCTTTAGTTCGGTGTTGAATAATGAAATACATTAATTTGGGTAAAAGATGAAATATGTGAATTATGTGATTGTAAGAATAAAAGAAATATTCCTATTTGTATTCAATATTGTTGGGTTTTAGCTTAATCATTGTAAGCATGTTGTTTCCTCCTTTTGAATAAAAAGGCATTATTTTGAAATCACAAGAGATATGATAAAAAGGATTAAAAAGGGAAAAGTGTTGCATATGTACGTATATGCAATTTGCATCGACTATTCAAAAAATATATTTAAATATATTTCTTTTGATTTGAAAATATGGCAATTCCACTATTTAGGCATTATTTACAATGATCATAGATAACGATCTTTTGTGAGACTTGAAACCTTTTTGGCAAGATTGAATATGAAAGGGAAATGTTTGGTTAATTGACTAGACCAAATCATTAATTTAAAAATAAGAATAATAATAAAAATACAAATATCTATGTTGACCGCACAAAAACATAAAAATAAATATATGCATATTATCCATCCAAATCAATGTAAAACAGTAAAATATACATTGTATGGAATGTTTGAATGTTTGGATAAGGTTCAATTATAGAATTATATGTAAATGTAATCCATATTGAATTAATATATTTGTGGTGACTATTTGTAGCGATCAAAATAATTAATTTCTATAAATAAGACAACAAATCAATAATTAACCATTGTAACCAATATTGATTGGGGGAAATAAATGTGAAAGGAAAAATGGTTACAATTCCTAAAATCAATTAAGATAAATATTGTAAACCCTAATTAGGAAATTTGAATTATAACCGCATTTAGACACGAGGTTAAGCTCAACTTATGGTGTAAGCCTACCCGGAACCGACCGGCAAATCCAATAACCATAGGTAGTCAGCTTAATCCGAGGGGTTTAATGCATAAATATAATCATATTAAGGCACGTAATCATATTAAGGCACGAGGTTAAGTTTAACTTGTGGCAGAAGTCTGCCCGGAACCGACCGACAAATCCCGCACCCACAAGTTGTCAACTTGATATAAGAGGTCTGGTACTTAAATATATATACATATATAACAGTCAACCAATAAATAAATGAATAAAACTAGAAATTGCCTATTGGGGTACAACAAATAGATAACTTGGGACTGATAAATAGTTGCCATAGGAAAATATAACCATTATGGTCATAAAGGGCAATAAAAAGGAAATGGTTATCATAAGGGAATTTATGATTGTCGTTTAAATGCTAAGTCCAAATTAGGAAAGGTATCAAATAAATATCCTACGGAAAAAGGGAATATAACCTTCCTTACTTATATTATTGGAAACAGAAAATACAGTTGGACTTAGTAGGTTAATAATATGAAATATTATTAACCATATAAACCCGTGACGAAAATGAATCATGTAAGTGTAGTATTTCCTTGTAGAGGGACTAAACGGGAATAACTTAGTAATGTTGCCTACTTTATCCCAATAAGGAAAGGTGCTAAAGACTAATGGAGTACGAACTAATAACCTTCGCGTATAGTCCGCTTCCTGGGTCCTAAAAGGCTAAGTGACTAGGGTTGAAGAGTCCACCTGGGAATAGGTCTTTCAGTTTAGGGGTCTTAAATGGCAGGTGTGTGTGGGCCTACCCAAACCTGGAACTAAAATGCCAGATATATCTACCTATCCTATGGGAAGTAATAATCGACTTAAGGGGTTATCTAATATGGTCAGCTAGAATGTATAGCGAACGATAAAATACCATCTCTCACTCATGCGGGGGAAGGGTTATGCATGAATGATGGAAGCCCTAACTAGTAGGGCCCGTAGCTAGTGCCCTCTAGTTCATGTTAACGTTAAGTAAATTATCGAGAAATAATAAGTGACCAACCGGTCCGCCTAAGGTCTTAAGCGATCAGGAAGAATCCACCCTATCTATCATTGATAATGAGGCAATAAATAATAAAGGATAAGCGATTGAAAGTATATAAATAGAGAAACTCCGTGACTAGGGGTCTAATCTCGATATAGTAAGCAACTAAGCTCTAGTATAAAGGCTTCACAAAAATGTGTGTAAATGTCCTATCTCGGTATTATAATTTGGAAATACTACTTTGGGAAGAGTAGTAGAGTCGTGCGTAAACATTAACAAGGTTGCTTTAGAATCACTAACCTTGTTAGGCATGCAGCTTGGGTTGAACCAAACGGGATATATCTGTGTTATAGTCTATGTTGTACATTTATTAGTCACCAAAACTGTTGTTTTGACCCCCCCCAACCCTTCTTATTACAACCTCCCAGGTTTCCTAGAGAACGTTGGGTTCTCACGTATGATTATGTTTGGCTTTCGGTTCTCGTTCTCTCTCATGTTCGGTATTGGAAAAATGTAGTTGCTTGAGTTAATACTAGTTTATCCTAATTTGTTTCCGCTGTGAGTTATCTTATAGTACTCTGATTATGCTAATGCTCATTTATTGCAGGTACCAGATATACACGCTTCATGCTTGGATGTGTTCAAGTTTTGATTTTTGTCCAAATTTGGACGCATAAAAGTGTGGGGTGTTACATTTGGTATCAGAGCTTAGGTTAAACGATCAAGGGATTAGTTAAATTAGGATTCGTGAGAGAACATAATTCGATTTTATTTTTCTGTTTTTCTTCGTCTTTCTTACCTGGCTTTAATTTATTTCAGTAATAAAATTAGTTGCGGGCTTACTTATAAAATGGGCTTTGAGTGACTGAGTGTGAAATATGTTGAGTTCGGGTTTCTAGTTAATTCTGTCTTACCCCACAGTACGTTGGCGATCTCATCGTTAAGAGCACGAGAACGACATATGGTGGATCCCGTTGATGCAAGTTTGGATACTGGAATAGTAATATATATAAAAATCTAGCTACAACTGAGATAGTCAAAATTTTTGGTTTGGTTGGTAATTCCAATTGAGATCATTACTCGATCCAAAATGGGAAAAAGCCCACGTTAATATGTCGTATCCATTTCGGAAATATAATTACGAGGTGTATCCATTTGTTACTTCGTTAAAATTCCGAATCTACCTTTGTTGAAATATCCAACTGAGTTTTAGCCTTGTATTCGAGGGAATCTATTTTTAAAACTATTTGAAAAATAAAATGGATTTTGATGATTTTGAAATACGGTTTCGGGAAATAGTTTGTGAAGATATGGTTTAAAATTCTTAATTTATTTGTGTTTAAAAAAAATTCGGGTCCATTCGGTAATTTTAATAAATATGATCTGATTGGTAGGAAAGAAGAAAGAAGAAATAAAAAATAGCAAGGAATGTACCACTAAATTCAAGAATAATAAATATCCATTCCTTGTGATTTTTAGTATCCATCTTCCTATATATATTGGATAATTTATTAAGATTATCAAAATTAATCTTAATTGTTTTAGGCCCCAATATTTTTGAACTCGAAAAGGTTTTTTCAGTTTTATAAACTGGTATAATAATAATAATATTGATTTATAAATAAGAAATAGTTAGTTTATAATAAATTCAATTTTTGGAAAAATTTTAAAATTTTCTTCGAAAAGGCTAAGGAAAATCCTTCATTTTGATTATTGGGGTATTTGGATTTCAATCGTTTGCTTATGTCGGTTAGTAAGGGGAAAAATCCATTTTAGAATTTTATTTCGAGTTTCTAGCTGATTTCCTATTTTGAGTTCGTTCGTTTCATTGGTCACAAAGCTTTTTAGAGGCAGGGAAAAGGCGTTGGAAAAATAAATTTATGGACTAGACGAGTGGTGGAAATCGATACGAGAATTTGGTTGGGAGTAGAAGTTGTTTCAACGTAATAGAAACTTTAAAATTTAATTTATATATAATTTAAATGGGTCGTTGGGCGAAGGTTCAAACCACGCCCACTATGGGGCAAGCGGTCGACTGCCCTCTTAGGGTCAGGTCGATCGCTACCCCATGGGTGAGCAGGTTGACCCAACCCTGGTCGGCTGAATGATATATAATATCCTCCAACCGAACCATTCTCCCCCAACCCTAAAATTTACACCGTACCCAAACCCCCCTCCTTCCCAAGCTCCAATCCGAGCAACCCTGCTCCGTTTTGCCCCTAATTACCACCAAAATTCTTCTCTTGCAGATCCCTACACAATTATACTCCTGATTTGTAGTTTCTCTTTCCCGTTTCGTCGATTCCTCCATGGCACCTCGCAACCAATACCCCGGTCTCATGCCTTAGGAAGCCGCTTGGCTAGACCAAGATGATGCAAAGATTAAGCACTACCTAGCCATGGCCAGTTATGAGTTCCAAGTTGGTCGACCGGTGAAGTTCGCCGACTTCGGCACATTTGGTTTAGAGGAGCTTTTTGTCACCGTAGGCCTGGCACTGATCCTGCGTTTCAACACTTTTGAGCCCGACTTGTATCAGCACTGCGTCTGTCTGATGCCGAGATGGAGGTCGACATCGATGACGAGTCCTGCATCATCAGACCTGAGGTCATGGGCATCCATATCGAGTTCACTGACGATGATTTAGCTCAGATTTTGGGTATCTCGGTAGTCAGAGCTGAGCTTGACGCTATAGAGATGGATGACCCTCATATCCTTCAGCATATTTTTGTAGGAGTGCCCGGAGCCTAGACCTCTGCCAATCTTCGACCGGTAGCCCTGTAGTTGTGCGCATCATACAACACAACATCATCCCGAAGACTGGAAGATTGGAACAGATTTATCCTTCTGGTCGCCGCGCCACCTATACTATCCATGGTGGCATAGCCATCAATTGGGAGCGTATGCTTATGATCTATCTTAATGAGCCCTTCACCGGCACCTCGCGGAGCCATTTTCCCTATAGATACCTTCTCACCCGTGTCTCCCGACACTGCCAGGTGAGACTTTCTGGGAAGATGGTTGTAAGGAAGGCGCTGATCGCCATCAGCCGCGCCACTCTCCGAAAGATGGGCACTTAGCTACCCAACGATCCTGCCACTGCACCACCCGCTCCAGCTCAGCAGCCCCAACAGCCTGGTCACGAGAGCCCTGAGCTCACAACCATCCGTGCTATGCAGGCAGAGCTCCGAGAGGTTCGCAACGAGCAGCACCGATAGGCACATGAGATTGGCTGCATATTCGCCATACTACGCTCCTAGCAAAGACGTGGTAATGGATCAGGCTCCAGCCGCGAAGGTAGACCAGCCTATAGTTGGTAGTGTTAGTCTTTGTTGTTGTTGTTAGAACATACTTGTGCATGTTGTATCGTGTGTTTCCCTTTCTAGCATTTTTTTCTTTGATGTAGTGTTGTAACTACTAGTAGTGAAAAATTCGCACAACTTTAGTAATGAGATTTCTATGTTGAAAAAAAATGATTTGTCATTCACGCACGATTATTTGAATGAAATCTCGTTTATTTACTAACACTTGTCTTAAAATTGGAAAGAATAGAAAACTTTGTGTTGGATAAATTTTTGTAAAGGACCGGTTCCACGTCACAAAGATATAAATAAACAAATCACCGTTCCTTGTTGAAGCTAAAAAATTTTAGTCTTTTTGTGTGTAATTTCAGTTTTCGCATTTTAGCGTGACTAACTTCCTTTTTCACCAGCATGTGACTTGAATCGTTTAAATTTCTGCAAAATACATTTTTGAAGTTTTTGGAAAATGTTGTTTGAAAAAAAAAACATTTTTATCATTTTCTTATTTTATAGGAAAGTGGAACGATTTTAAGGGAAATTTTAAAAATAGACATAACAAACTTTCAAGCGGGAATTTATTTTTATGAAAAATTGCGATTTTTGGTCACATGAACAGTGCAAGGAAGATTTTTGGATGTTTTGTGTGCGCGTTGTAGTGGTGCAATAGGACCGATGATACAATAAAAATGTCAACGGTAATAAGGAAAAGGTTGTTTTTGCCATGGAAACGTTGTTTCCATACCTTGTTAACAGTGTGCGCGAGCTATTAATTAACTCATTTTATGTTTTAGAGCTTGTTTTAAGCCTCCTTTACAGTCTACAAATGGAAATTTCCAGACTATTCTGGGTAGCTGAGGTGAAAATTCCACTCTAGGACGGGAAATGGAAAAGTTGTAAGCGAGAAAAATATTAAAATTCTTCGTTCGATTTCCTTTTTTCAGTTTGGGAGAAATTAAATAGGAAACGATTAGATTGCGTTACGTTTTGGATGATAGGTTTTGGATGTAAAATTGGTTGCTTCACTTTTATTTGTAATCGCGTGAGGGTAATGGATGGAAATGAGTTTTCAAATTTTGCATTCATATAGAACTGCCAGTATATTTAGGATGTTTTGCATCATGTTTTCAAAAATATTTCAAAATTTTAATGCAAACATATAGGTGGACCTGGTTAGAATCATCTTGCATGCATATTTTATGGTTGAATTGCGGTATGTACACCATGCGCATATACACACGGTTGCAAAGTGGACGTACACAAATTGGTTGTGTAGCATAGGACTATAGGCATCAGAATTTCGGGACAAAATTCATTTTACGGTTGGAAGAATGTAACAACCCGGAATTTTGGCAATATAAATTAATTATTTAGAATTTTCAAAAATAAGAATTTCTACAAACGGTGGAATTTGACCACAGAACTTTAATCGATGCATTTGTCTCGGAATTCTGGTCAACTTTCATGTTTCGAGTTTCGCGAATGGAGTTAGTATGAAATAGTTACGGGTGAAATACGAAAATGGACGGAAAATAAATAAATCAGAATTTATAAACATAATTTATCTTATTTGACCAAGTCGAACTAGGCAATATAAGGCCCAGGCGGTCGACCGCCACGGTCGACCTACTGGGTATCAGATTGCCCAGTGACAGCTAGGTTTTTAGGATTTGGTTATTATGTTATTAAAATGGATGAACGAATATAACTTAAAACTAATCCATTGGTTCTAGGCCATTTCCACCCCTATAAATAAAGGGATAAGGCCTCATTCTTTTTCCACATAAATCTGCTGAGGCAATGGAGCTCTGCCATTTTTCTCCTTCTCCAAACCTAATTTATAAAATAAAAATATATTCATACAAACAAATCAAATCCAATTCATATGAAACTGAAAGGATAAGCAGATCTAATGGAAAAGAATGCAAAGTGATGTTCCAAATCATATTCTCCCCTCTCTTCCTGTTTTCTTACATTTCTGCAGATCTGGAATTTTCCCGGTTCTAGATAAATTGTAGATTTATAAGAATTTGGGAATTGTAGGCCTAAAAGGTTCAAACTTTGAATTTGGAGGCTATAAGGTGAGTGGGAAATTTACGAATACATTTATAATGACTTATCTATTTCATTTGAATTAAATCTATGTTTTTATGCCTGTCGGACCTGTTCATTTAAATATTGTGAAATTCTTAGCAATCATCAGATCTGATTATAAATATGGTTAAAAATGGTGAATTATAAGTTGTGGTTATGTATAACATAAATTGTAGGATCCTTATACTTGTTCAAATATATTCTTACAATTATGTCATGAAATATGTTGTACATGTTGCATAGCATTGTGGATCTAGAAATTAGTCCCATTTAACATAAACTAGTGCAGTTACATTCTAGATCTTTAGTTCATGTTGCATAATGAAATACGTAAATTTGGGTAAAAAGAATAAATTGGTGAATTATGTGATTGTAAGAATAAAAAAAATATTCCTGTTTGTATTCAATATTATTGGGTTTTGGCTCAATCATTGTAAACATGTTGTTTTCTTCCTTTTGAATAAAAAGGCATTATTTTGAAATCACAAAAGATATGATAAAAAAATCTTAAAATGGGAAAAGTGGCGCAAATGTATGTATAAATATAAATACATATATTTGTATGTAATTTGCATCGACTATTCAAAAATATATATTTACATAATATATATTTACATATATTTCTTGTGATTTGGAAATATGTCAATTCCAGTAATTAGGCATTATTTACAACGATTAGGGCTAATGGTCTTTTGTGGGACTTGTAACCTTTTTGGTAAGATTGAATATAAAAAGGAAATATTTGGTTAATTGATTAGACCAAATCATTAATTTAGAAATAAGAATAATAATAACTACGTTGATCGCATGAAAACATAAAAATAAATATATACATATTATCCATCCAAATCAGTGTAAAATATACATTGTATGGAATGTTTGAATGTTTGGATAAAGTTCAATTATGGAATTATATATAAATATACGTAGTATATATTGAAATAAGATATTTGTGGTGACCATTTGTAGCAATCAAAATAATTAATTGCTATAAATAAGACCTCAAATCAATAAATACCATTGTAACAAATATTGATTGGAACAAAATAAATGTGGTAGGAAAAACTGGTTACAATTCCTAAAATCAATTAGGATTAATGTTGTAAACCCCAATATGGAATTTTGAATTATAAATGCATTTAGACACGAGGTTAAGCTCAACTTCTGGTGTAAGCCTGCCCAAAACCGACTAGAAAATTTAGTAACCACAGGTAGTCAGCTTAATTTGAGGGGTCTAATGCATAAATATAATTGTATTAAGGCACGAGGTTAAGTTTAGCTTATGGTAGAAGTCTACCCGAAACTGACTGACAAATCCATCATCCACAAGTTGTCAACTTAATGTGAGAGGCCTGGTACGTAAATATATATATATATACACATATACATATATAACAGTCAATCAATAAATGAATAAGACTAGAAATTGATTGCTAGGGTACAAAAAATAGATAACTTGGGACTGGTAAATAGTTGCCTTAGGAAAATATGACCATTATGCTCATAAAAGGGCAACAAAAAGGAAATGGTTGTCATAAGGGAATTTTTGATTGTCGTTTAAACACTAAGTCCAAATTAGGAAAGGTATCAAATAAATATCCTAGGGAAAATGGGAATATGACCTTCCTTATTTATATTAATGGAAATAGAAAATACAGTTGGATTTAGTAGGTTAATAGTATGAAGTATTATTAACCATATAAATTCGTGACGAAAATGAATCGTGTAAGTATAGTATTTCCTGCAGAGGGACCATGTAACACCCCATAAAATTCATAAGTATTATAATAAATTAAATAATGAAAAATAAGCAATTTAATAATATGGGAGGAAAATGAGATTCTGCAGCATTAGGAATTTGGTTATGAAATTCTTTTGTTTGGATTCGTGGCGAGATTTTGAGCTTTTTCACATATAATATGCTGAAAACAGTCAACGTATGAATAAATGAATTTTGACAGTTTACGCAGAATATATATATATATATATATATATATAATTGTGTAATTATTATATATATTATCTGAATAATAATTTAAAATAAAAGAGGAAAATTCAAATTTGAATGTGAGATAAGATCAAGGGGACAACGTATCTTGTAAATATGGAATAACATAAAAAGAATTGGGAACATGTTAATAAAAATTAATAGCTCATCAACCGAGCAAAATTGGGCGTTCCAGCCGAAGGGGGGGGGGGGGGTCGACAGCTCCTCCTTAAGGGGGTCGACCGCCGATCGACCGTTAGTCGACTGGCAGACCCAACTCTACCTACGTGGATTAGGGTTTTCTTAGAGGATATGTTCATATGGATGGCTTAGATTAAATTTTATTAATCCAACGGCTCCTGCTCACACAAGCATAAATAACCCCTTAACCCCACATAGAAACCCTAATTATTCTAAACCTCTGCATCCATGCTGCTGAATTCCATAGAAAAACAAAGTGAAAAAGGGTGAAGGTTCTTCTACTTCTCTACTTCCATTCCTATATCTCTCTATTTCAATTTATATATGTTTAGGAAGTTGTAATTTAGCACAAACGATATATATAAGAATCTAATTGTATGTATCTTATATTTATATTGGTAGGAGATCAATCAGAGCTCACTTGAACGTTGAGAACCATCGCATATCCTGAGATTTCTATCACATCTCCACTTGATTTGCAAGTGGAGTCTAGTTTTCCTTAAAGGCATATTCATATTATTACCAGTTTGCTATATGAATTGTTATGCCTATGATGATTTAGTTATGCGACAATATAACATGAAAAATCCCTAAATCTTCTACTTTGTAATCACATAGGAATTATCATGTAATATTGGTTATGTGGAATTGTGATTTTTGTATTGAATTAAAAGTAAACATAAGTATTGTATTATTATCTATATTTTATGTAATTCATCGCTGTTATCATTTGATTTGGCCTAAAAAGGTTGGGATTTGAATTGTTTCATAATTGAATTGGGTTTGGATCCTAATTTGGGTCAAAACACATTCATAAATTGGATTAAGTCAAATGCGAACATTTTTGGGTGTATAACACAATAAAAAGGGTGGGTTGGGTGTAATATAGATTAGAATGTATGAAATGCTTTACTTTTATTATAATATTGAAACCTTTTTCTACATGCCTAGGATACAAGGTGTAGTTGTCATGTATGTGTGTGTTTTCCATTACTTCTATTTGCTATATGTTCATTATGCCATGTTATGTTTTATGGAAAGACCGGTAGTTGTATGCCTTAATTTGGTAAATGACAATTGTCATCCCGATTAGAACGTTTCCCGTTTATACGAATGTTACATTAATTAGGAGTTATTATTATATTAATTATTTAAACATAATTAACGTTATATTAATGTAATAAATACGATTGCGTTAGAGTTTGAATTTGAAATGTCCCCTTAACAAATATACATATACATACATACATATATATATATATTTTTTTCTTGTGTGTGCGTATATATATAGAATGGCTTTTATATATATATATATATATATATATATATATATATATAAGTAAATGACACATAGACACGAGGTTTGTTGCCATTTGTGGTAGAAGCCTGCCCGGAACCGACCGACATATTCAGCAACAACAAGTGGACCCAACTAATGTGAGACGTCTAGGTGCCATGGGCCATTCATAAACTTAGTACACTAGACACGAGGTTAAATTGACTTGTAGTAGAAGCCTGCCCAGAACCAACCGACATATCCAGCATCTACAAGTATATGGGTTAATGTAAGAGGTTTAGTGTATATATATAACTATATATATAAGTTAATATGTGAAAATAAATAGGTTTACTACACCTTAAGAAGGTCATAAGTGGTTGACTCACCTCTTTATCTAATTCGGATCTTAAGTGGTTAGGACTAGATCCCTCCGAAGGTCTATTCCTTGGGGAGGAACCCAAGTCATGGGACGTGCCCTTATTAGTATTAAGGTAAGTCTTTGGGTCCTCCTTTAAAAGTGGTTAGGCATAAAACTATTAACAGAGTAGGGTAGTTCAGGAGGGATGCCCACTTCCTCTAGAAGCTTGTAAGGGCTCAATTAGGGACAGATTGGTAATTAAAAGATATGTGGCCATTTCATGCTCACCAACTGTCTAAGGGATGTCTTAAGTGGCATAGGTGTCCTACCGGGTAATATCAGTTAAGTAGTAACATTCGCAATACTACTTCTCATATTACAAATGATATAATAGACTTAAGAACGTTAGCGTACTAGGACATGGTTCTTAAAGGGCTAGGGGTCTGCCTCAGGGTTATAAGAGATTGCAAGAATCCACCTTTAATTGTACCATAAGTGACCTAGAATGCTACCTCGTTGGGTCTTTACCCTAAAACACTAATAGGTGATTGACTTGGATATGCACCCCGTTGGTTAATTATTTGTGTTTGTCTGAAATCTTATGTGCTGCGTAGACTTACCTTGACATGTGTAACTTGCTAAAAATATAGGGTATGGACATTAAAGTAACACTATATTCCAGTCACACAGAGCTTTACGTTCTGACCCCCCTCTCCTTAACATCCAAACAGGTCAGTAGATGGGGTAAAGCCATTGATGAAGTCCTAATTGAAGACAATAGAGAAGATGAAGTTATTATGATATTAGCTGTTATTGTTGTGCTTCTTTTGGAATTTTACGAAGATGAACTATTTGATTCAGTGTGGAAGTTCAAGTTTCCACACTCCAAATGATCGAAACGATGAAATATCCCAATAGTTTAAATCCTGGCGTTTGTTTAACAAATGCCTGGATTTAGGCGCTTGTTTAATAAGCGCGTAGATGCAGGCGTTTGTTAAACAAACGCATGGTATAATATATGTATATGTTAATTTATAAGTATTTTGTATATTGTATATCTATAGTGTATATATACATGTATATTTTTTTTAACCATTCATATTTTTTAAAAAGTTTATATATATATATATATATATATATCTTTTAAATCAAATAAGTTTTATTTAAATACTCTGAAATCAACATACCATGGTTTAGATAGTTGAAACCCATATACATATACAAAATATTTTAATTGGGATTGTTTCCTTTCCACGCCGATGGTTTGAATTTACATTCATATTCGAAGGGCATAACTGAATTTAAATATTTGAATTCATATTTCTACTATTTAATTCCTCACGCAGAAATAAGTACTAAAACTTAGGATGCAACATATACTAACAAAAATAGATAATAAAACTTCAGATAATAAAATTTCATTCATGTTCTTGGGATTTTAACCTAATCATTACGGTTAAACTGCAACTATTCAATAACGTTTTGGAGATGTATAATCTCCTGTTCTAGTTCGTTTGCATATGTAATTCCCCTTGGGCACAGCGGTTCATCTATCCATTCTGTATAATTGCAACCATTCGGATAGGATGGACATGTCTGAATGCGACGGCCAATATTATTGCCATCTGCTCGAACCATAACTTCAACCGGATAACCGCAGTAGCAACAAACTTGATAAGAATCACCTACCTGTTCATAAGGAATTGGAACATGTAGTACTTGATAAGAATCAACTTCTTGCTATGGTAGAATGACGGACTGTTCATACGTGTGTTGAACATTTGGTACTTGGGCTTAATGTGGAGGTTGGACGTTCTGCTGTTCAAACGGTGGTTCAACCCAAGGTCTCATTTGGTTTAGAAACTGGAATTCGTCTGCAAGCTTCTGAAGTCGCATCTGTTCATACGCTTGTTCATCCGAGTCCGGAGATGATGGCCAAGAAGGCATAGTTATGGGAATGCACAGAGTAGTTGGAAACAAAGTTGTTGGAGTGAGGTAAGTTGTGAGTAATTTGACAAAGATATATAGCAGCATAGTGTACAAGTGAATAAAGGGTAAAACAAAGAATGATGTGAACGCTCACTGGTACAACTTTGCTTTATGTGATGCCCGACATTGTTTCGTCTGATGTAATACTGTAGGGAATCTGCCTTATGTACTGCTTTAATCCTGCACTGGCTAGTCGTATCAGGAGAGATTCATCACTCCTTGGTTTAATGGGTCGTCAGATGTACACGCCATTTAACCACCCTTTCTTTTCCGGTTGTCCATATCAGTGCTACAGTGTATCCTAAGGGGACAATTTCTGAAGTGAGTATATTGAGTTGTCATATCAATTCGGTCCCATAACTATCATGTCTCATCAGTAATCATGTCAACTTTAAACCTGCACTGAATAGTCTACTCCATGTACACTGTTTCGTCACGTGTATCCCTCAATGCTTCAAACCAGCCTCTCTTCCTCTCTCCCTTATTAAAGACCAACCAATCTCTCTTCCTTTCTTCATCACTCCCTGGTTTTTGTAGAGTAGTTCACCGTCAAAATGCTACTGGGCATATGATGATGAAATAAGTGATGAACAAATGGAGCAAAGGTTTGATAAGTACGAACAAACCAAAGATAACCAAAATGAGGTAGGATTTGTGACAGACACACAAATAAACGAGGTGCCTGGTCCTTAATTACGAGCTATAATGCCACGCCCTACTAGAAGCGTACAAGTTAAACCAGCTCGTTCTAACCATATCATCTTCCATAGCTTCAACTAACGAATATTCTGCAGATGAATTACTTATCCTCGTGAAAGCGTATATTGAAGTTGATCGTCGAGACACATTAATGATTAAAAGAAGTGGTGGTTTAAGCCATAAAGAGTTTTAGGCAATGATCACAAGATTACATAACAACCATCGTAGGTGTCCCGTTAGAAGAACAACATCTGAAATCCATTTAGCTCACCGTCATTTTGTAGAAGCTTGCGATCGTTACCATATGATTGTACAGGCAATCGAAGATTGTAACACCCCGAATTTTTAACAAAATTAAAAAGAATGAATTAAATAATAATTAATTTAATATTCAGAATTAGAGGAAATGGACTGCACCATTGCATCCGTCTCGAAATTTTGGTCAACATAGACATTTGGTTTGCGTAAAACGGACACCATATGAAGAAGTTATGAGGGCTTTAAGTTTGTATATGCACAGAAATATTTTATATATACGCGTGAGTCAGAGATGAGTCAGAATTCTATCCAGAGGATTCAAATTTGAAACATTCCTTTAAGTGGCAAAATTCTCGCTCTAGGGGGTCGACCCCTAGAAAGGTGTCGACCCACCTGAAGGGGTGTCGACCTAGGGGTCGACCCATACACAGGGGTGTCGACACCGCTAGGGATGACGTGGCACTCGGTTTCAGGGGGTCTGGCAGCTATATATACATGTCTTATTTCTCATATTTTCTTCAATGGAAGTCGTGGAGGCCATATGCTGCTGGAGTGCAAACTGAACCGTTTTCTACAACAACATATTCTACAAATCCAATTCAGAAATTTTGGATCCATTCTCTCTATTCTCTAAACCTAACGCAGTGAGTTCTAGTTGTTTTTAGGTTTAGATAAATAAAAGTAAATTATGAAAGATTGTGATTTGGATATGTGTAAACCATGAATCTATGCTATTATCGTATCTGACACTATGTCATGATCTATTTCTTTAGATTCGAATTCAATTGTGATTAGTCTGCTATGTCATGATAGATCTATTTCTTTAGATCCAATTTAATTGTGATAATTGTACTATGTTATTACTGTGGATCCGGGTTTGTAACTATATTGTAGTTAGTATAAATCTGTTAATGTGAATAGTTATGTCATTGGATAGATCTAATCATTTATGTGAATCATGAACATATGCCACCTCAAATTGGTTAGGATTGGATCTAAATCTTTATCTAAATTGTAACTTCTATGGCATGCTATGATGTGGATTTGTGTAGATCTATTTCTAAACTAGTAGATCTAATTTATGTGGACATTGAAACTGCTAGTCAGATCTAGATTATCACCTTGTGTTATCATGTTAGATCTATTTTAACCTCTAGATCTGAGCCATGTGATCTAATCTATCACCATGTGTTATCATGTTAGAGCTAAACAAATAGGACATCTAAACTGCTGATTTAGATCTTACTACGCTTATTGAGACATCATGTTATGTTCATTAGTTTTATGTTCATCTTACTATGATGATAATTACATGTCCATGCCAGTATGTATGTTCACAGTATCATGCTAAGTTTATGTTTATTCCAAGATGATCACTTTTGTTACATTCCTATTGTTTTTCCCTATTATAGTTTATGACTAGGCTATTGTCTAGCCAAGGCATGTTGCCAATTCTGTGAGGGTGCTAGTTAAGGAATAGAGGAAAAAGGGTTTAAAATGGCACAATTTGAATATGAACATTTTTGGACATGTAATTCAAATTATTGGGTAAAATAGGTATTGACACCTATAAAAGGAAAAGATTAATTAATTGGTAAATTAAATAAAAATGGAATGTCTAGTAATTACAATTAGGAATCGTAATTGAACTTTTGACACGAGGTTAGGTTGCATTAGTGGTGGAAGTCTGCCCGGACCCGACCGACATATCCAACAACCACTAATGTTGAACCTAATATGGGAGGTCTAAGTACGTAAATACGAATCGGGCTATGGCACGGGGTTAGGCCCAACTGTGGAATAAGACTGCCCGGACCTGCCCGGACCTGACCGGCGTATCCAGCATCCACACGTTGTAGGCCTAATGTGGGAGGTCTAGCCCATTATAAACCATAAATGGACATGGTAATAAATTGGACTACTTAACCTAAACTAATCCATAAGGGATTGTATGAATAAGAACTGAAGTTAGGGTTAAGTAAAATTGATTGGATCAATGGAAGGGTCAAGCAGATCTTGGGTAGGCGGGTAATATTAGTATATATAGGCCCACAAACTTAACCATTAAACAAACATGCTTGGATCAGTGGGAGGGTCAAGTAAATCTTAGGTAGGTGAGTAATATTAGTATATTTAGGCCCACAAACTTAACCATTAAACTAACATGCTTGGATAAGTGGGAGGGTAAAGTAAATCTTGGGTAGCTGGGTAATATTAGTATATATAGGCGCACAAACTTAACCCGATAAGGTTATGTAATTAAAGAAACCTAGTAGTATACATAATCAGTGGAAATAATAAAGTTATGTAATTAAAGACACCTTTTAGGGTTAACATAACTTATAGAAATGATAGGGTTATGTACTAAAGACACCTATAGGTAGGCATAATTAGTTGGAAGATTGGGGGTTATGTATTAAAGACACCTATAGGTAAGCATAACCGGTAGAAAGATTGGAGTTACGTAATTAAAGATACCCCTTTAGGGTAAGCATAACTAGTATAGGGCTATATTATTAAAGACACCTAGGGGTATACATAGTCAGCAGAAAACCTAATGGGGATAAAAAGACAAGGGGGAGAGCTTGTATCATATTGTGTGGGACCCATTTCAATTAGTTACCCAAAGTTGGTATCAAGCAAAGAACTCTGTACTAGGCGGAGAAGGGGCACGCTTACTGATTGATTGTAAGAGATCCAAACGAGACGGATGGTGTAGGTGGCGCAAACCGACCGAGGACATGTGCGTGCATGGGTCGGGCATAGGGGCTAAGACAACCGTGACACTAGTAGATATGGTTGTGCACACCATGGGTTGCTACTTTTGGAAGTGATATCTCCTACTGTGGGGCCAGCACAGGATATCTACAGGGTAGGGAGTCGATCGATTAGGGTAGTGGTTAGGGTATACTTGGACGTATGACCTAAACCTACCAACTCATAGTGGAAGGGATAATCTCATTTCAGTTATACTAGTAATAATGCAGAGTAATCATTAGTGAGGCACATACACCTTATCTTGCTTACCTTGTCACACCTGCCGTTTATGTAGTAATCTCTCTCTCATCCAATTTATATGCCTATCATGTTGCTTTTATTTGTCTACTAGCCAAAAGTAACTAGACTCGCCAGACTTTATGTCTGACCCTGTTGTTTTTGCTTCTTTCTTCCGTTCCCCTCCCCCAGGTTCTCAAGGGATGGAATTCTCTGGCTTAGTCGGGATTCTGCTATTGTCTTGCTTAGAGCTTCTAGATGTATTGCTCAAGCTTCTATCTTTGCTACTATGGCTTATGATTTGGGGATTATGCTTTCTTTGTTATTGCACTCTGATATTTAGAGAACAAGACAGAAGTTTTAATGATGTACTGAGTTTATGTATTTTCAGACATATGGTGTAACCGTGCTTTATGATTAATAAAAATTTAAATTTCTACTACTATCTTATTTATATCTATCTTGTACTTATTCTGCATCTGTTTACCTATAGCGCTTCACGAAACTTAATGCATTCCCTTAGTGAGTGACATTAACGGACGTGGGGTGTCTCACTTGGTATCAGAGCAGAAAGTTACCAGATTGGATAAAGTTTTTGAAAATTATTTTCAAAAAGGTTTTAAAAGAAAGCATTTTCAAAGAGAAAAATCTGTTTTGAAAAATATATTCTCCAAAGCCATATGTAATATCTGTCGATCCTCCGCTTGATTTCCTTTTTCCTTTTTGACTAGGGAACCGATTCTTCTTGGAAGGTGTCCCTATTCTGTTATAATGTTGTAGGCATATTTAGCACATGTCGAAGGGCAATAAAGTGCCTAATCTCCATCTGTAACTGCAGTAGTATCACCTGCGGCTAATTTTCTCGAGCATCGTAAGGATTTCCATGAGCTAAATGCAACTTTTGAGAAACTTGTTAGCTTGTTACACAAGGATAGTGAAAAGGTGAATAAGGGAGTTAGGGCTAAGGAGCACAGCCCAAGGATAAGAAAAATGATGGCCTAGGAAGGGAACATAGATAAAGTTCAAATAAATCTGAAAGGAATAAGTTAAGATTGAGGAAACACAAAATAAAAAGGTATGGCCCAAGAAAGGACAGCTACAACAACAGAAGAAGGGCGGAAAGAACGAAAAGGCTAAGGGTAAGAGGAAGTGCCATAGTTGCGAGCGAGAGGGTCATTTAGCCCAAGACTGTAGGAAAAGGAAGAATGTTTACTTCGTTTATGAAGAGGTTGGACACTATTCTAGGGAGTGTCCAAGGAAGCAAGGGCAGGGTCAAAGGATAGGAACTTCTGGAGGGCAGGTGCATGCTCTCGCGATCAGTGCTCCTGAAAGAGGTAGAAAATTTTCCATAGAAAGTTTAGTTTCTCTTTCAAAACCTCCAGTTAGAACACTTTTTGATTCTGGTGCTTCACACTAGTTTATATCTAGTTCTGTGGTTGAATCTCTACGCTTAATTACTAGTATGGTAGTAGATCCCGTAGTTGTTTCAAACCCCATTGGTGGTTTGGCTCATTTATCGATGATTTGCCGGGGTTTGAAAATATCTGTGTTAAGCGTCGAGTTTGAATGCGACACGTATGTGCCCGGGTTCATGGGCTATGGGTTGATTCTAGGAATGGATTGGCTTACCACGTATGGGTCCATTCTGGATTGTGAGAGGAGAGTTGTTAGACTCCTGACTTGTCATGGGAAGACCCTCGAAGTTTCTTGTGAACCCTAAGGGTCTGTTATGCTTAGCTTTCTAGAGTCTCTTGATGCATTTGTCAATGGTTTGCAATCTGTTCCAGTGGTTCGAGATTACTCTGACGTTTTTGATGAGGTACCAGACTTACCTCCGAGGCACAAGATCGATTTTCGTATATATCTAGTGGACAATGCAAAGCCAGTTGCATTACCAGTGCGCCATATGGCTCCAAGGGAAAGGAGGGAGCTGAGTAAGCAAGTAGGGGAGCTACTTGAGAAAGGGTTTTCTTTTGGGATGGGATGAAGAAAGATGTAGCAGAATTGTTTCTGAAAAATTGATTTGCCAGCAAGTCAAAGCTGAGTAAAAGGAGCTTGGTGGTTTACTTCATCCTTTAGAGGTCCTGCAGTGGAAGTGGGAGAGCGTCTCCATGGATTTCATAGATGGTTTGCCCAGATCAACCAGGGGCAACACCAGCATTTGAGTGGTAGTGGAAAGTCTTACTAAGAGCACTCATTTTATTTATAGTAAAGAGTAAGAGGACGGCTTCATGGTTGGCAGCAATTTATGTCCGAGAGATAGTTTGTCTTCACGGAGTACCTTCCAGCATCATGAGCGATCGAGACCCTATCTTTACTAGCAAATTTTGGAGGAGCTTGCAAGAAACAATAGGTACACAGTTGTTTTTAAGCAATGCTTATCATCCTCAGACCGATGGGCAGACGGAGAGGGTGAATATGATTCTAGAAGATCTTTTAAGGCTGTATATCCTAGATTTCGGAGGGACTTGGGAAGAACATCTTCCTTTAGTAGAGTTTGCCTATAATAACAGTTATCAAGTTAGCATCGTCATGGCACCCTTCGAAGCATTGTACGCGCGATTCTGTATATCGCCAACTTATTGGTGGGAATCTACAGTAAGATGATTATTTGGACTAGATATGGTCAGGGAAACGTCTGAAAAAATTGACCTTATTCGACGGCGGATGAAGACAACTCAAGATAGGCAGAAGTCCTATGCAGACAAGAGAAGAACTAACATCGAGTTTGAAGTAGGAGACTTGGTTTTTTATCGAAGTATCACCTCTGAGGAATGTGGTTCGCTTCGGAGCAGTAGGGAAGTTGGCACCTAGGTTTGTGGGACCATTTCCCATAACCGAGAGGATTGGCCAAATGGCCTATAAAGAAAAACTCCCAGACAATCTATCCGGCGTTCATGATATTTACTATGTTTCCCATCTGTGAAAGTGCCTGCATGACACCGCAGTAATCGTTGAGCCGAGTGTATTGGAAGAGGTAGAAGTGGAATGGGAGGCGACGGTTAGGCGAGTTCCTTTCCGTATTCTTGGATCAGAAGTTAAGAAGCTACACAATAAAGAGATCAAGTTGCTAAAGGTTCAATGGGGAGATAACCCAGAGGATGCGACTCGGGAGACCGAAGACAAGATTCGTGCTTCGTACCCTTTTCTTTTTGAGGGTATGTTCTTAACTACTTTTCCTAAGTTTTATTGTTGCTTGTTTCTGTCAATAGAGTACATCTTATCTATAGTATTTTCGACCTTTAGATAGGAATCCTATAGATGTAAACATGTGTTTGAAACATGTCATGTTTGATGGATGCAAGTGGACGCAAGTATTTGCTAGTGGTTGCCTGTGGACGCATATACACACACATTACGCACTAAGATCGGCTCAATCACTCTCATACTGCATATGGATGTGTGAGCATTTTCGTTTCTTTTATGAATGGAAATGGATGAGTAAGCATATGGATGTTGCATTTGGACGAATGAATGTGCACACATATAGAACTTATATGATATGATAGGTTTATTTGCATACATATTGGATTCATGGCGCTAACATACATTGCATTAAGGAGGTCAGCTGAATCAGTAGACCACCTGATCTACGAATTAGTGTTGGGACATATACACACACCTTTGCATATATTCATATAAGAATTAGAAATCTTTAAGGACAACGGATGCCAGTGATAGGTGGATGAGTAAATGGATGATGGATGGTAGGATATGCATTCTTCTCAACTTAGAGATTTCGAGGACGAAATCCTTTGAGTAGGGGAGAATGTAACCCCCCGAATTTTTAACAGAATTAAAGAGAATAAATTAAATAATAATTAATTTAATATTCAGAATTATAGGAAACGGACTGCACCATTGCGTCCATCTCAAAATTCTGGTCAAGATAGACATTTGGTTTGTGTAAAACGGACACTGTATGAAGAAGTTGTGAGGCCTTTAAGTTTGAATACGCACAGAAATATTTTATATATACGAATGAGTCAGTGGTGAGTCAGAGATGAGTTAGAATTCTATCCAGGGGATTCAAATTCGAAAAATTCCTCTGAGCGGAAAAACTCCCACTCTAGGGGGTCGACCCCCCTAAAGGGGTGTCGACCTAGGGGTCGACCCACCCACAGGGGTGTCGATACCCCTAGGGCTGAAGTGGCACTCGGTTTTAGGGGGTCTGGTCGCTATATATACGTGTCCTATTTCTCATATTTTCTTCATTGGAAGTCATGGAGGCCATATGCTGCTGGAGTGCGAACTGAACTGTTTTCTACAACAACATATTCTACAAATCCAATTTAGAAATTCAAAATCCATTCCCTCTATTCTCTAAACCTAACGCAGTGTGTTATAGTTGTTTTTAGGTTTAGATAAATAAAAGTAAATTATGAAAGATTGTGATTTGGATATGTATAAACCATGAATCTATGCTATTATCATATCTTATACTATTTCATGATAGATTTATTTCTTTAGATCCGAATTCAATTGTGATTATTCTACTATGTCATAATAGATCTATTTCTTTAAATCCAATTTAATTGTGATTATTCTACTATGTTATTATTGTGGATCTTGGTTTGTAACTATATTGTGGTTAATATAAATCTGTTAGCGTGAATAGTTATGTCATTGGATAGATCTAATCATTTATGTGAATCATGAACATATGCCATCTTGAATTGGTTAGGATTGGATCTAAATCTTTATCTAAATTGTAACTTCTATTGCATGCTATGATGTGGATTTGTGTAGATCTATTTCTAAACTAGTAGATCTAATTTATGTGGACATTGAAACTGTTAGTCAGATATAGATTATCACCTTGTGTTATCATGTTTGATCTATTTTAACCTCTAGATCTGAATCATGTGATCTAATCTATCACCATGTGTTATCATGTTAGAACTAAACAAATGGGACATCTAAACTGCTGATTTAGATCTTACTATGCTTATTGAGACGTAATGTTATGTTCACTAGTTTTATGTTCATCTTGTTATGATGATAATTACATGTCCATGCCAGTATGTATGTTCACATTATCATGCTAAGTTTATGTTTATGCCAAGATGATCACTTTTGTTACATTCCTATTGTTTTTCCCTATTATCATTTATGACTAGGCTATTGTCTAAACTAGGCATGTTGCCAATTTTGCGAGGGCGCTAGTTAAGGAACTGGGGAAAAAGGGTTAAAAATGGCATAATTTGAATATGAACATTTTTGGACATGTAATTCATTGGGTAAAATAGGTATTGACACCTATAAAAGGAAAGGATTGATTAATTGGTAAATTAATTAAAAATGGAATGTCTAGTAGTTACAGTTAGGAATTGTAATTGCACTTATGGCACAAGGTTAGGTTGCATTAGTGGTGAAAGTCTGCCCAGACCCGACAGACATATCCAGCAGCCACTAATGTTGAACCTAATGTGGGAGGTCTAAGTATGTAAATAGGAATCGGGCTATGAAACGAGGTTAGGACCAACTATGGAATAAGACTGCCCGAACCCGACCGGCATATCCAGCATCCACATGTTGTAGGCCTAATGTGGGAGGTCTAGCCCATTATAAACCATAAATGGGCATGGTAATAAATTGGATTGCTTAACCTAAACTAATCCATAAGGGATTGTATGAATAAGAACCGAAGTTATGGTTAAGTAAAATTGATTGGATCAATGGGAGGGTTAAGTAAATATTGGGTAGGTGGGTAATATTAGTATATATAGGCCCACAAACTTAACCATTAAACAAACATGCTTGGATCAGTGGTGGGTTAAGTAAATCTTGGGTAGGTGGGTAATATTAATATATATATATATATAGGCCCACAAACTTGACCATTAAACAAACATGCTTGGATCAGTGGGAGGGTAAAGTAAATCTTGGGTAGGTGGGTAATATAAGCATATATAAGCCCACAAACTTAACCCAATAAGGTTATGTAATTAAAGACACCTAGTGGTATACATAATCGGTGGAAATAATAAAGTTATGTAATTAAAGACACCTTTTAGGGTTAACATAACTTGTAGAAATGATAGGGTTATGTATTAAAGACACATATAGGTAAGCATAACCAGTTGGAAGATTGGGGGTTATGTATTAAAGACACCTATAAGTAAGCATAACCGGTAGAAAGATTGGAGTTATGTAATTAAAGACACCCCTTTAGGGTAAGCATAACTGTTATAGGGCTATGTAATTAAAGACACCTGTGGGTATACATAGTCAGTAGAAAACCTAGTGGAGATACAAGACAAGGGGGAGAGCTTGTATCAAATTGTGTGGGACCCATTTCAATCAGTAACCCGGAGTTGGCATCAAGTAAAGGACTCTGTACTAGGCGGAGAAGGGGAACGCTTACTGATTGATTGTAAGAGATACAAACGAGATGGATGGTGTGGGAGGCGCAAACCGACCTAGGACATGTGCGTGCATGGGTCGGGCAGAGGGGGCTAAGACGACCGTGACACCAGTAGATATGATTGTGCACACCATGGGTTTCCACTTTTGGAAGTGATACCTCATACTGTGGGGCCAGCACAGGATATCTACAGGGTAGGGAGCCGATCGATTAAGGTAGTGGTTAGGGTATACTTGGACGTATGACCTAAACCTACCAACTCATAGTGGAAGGGTTTATCTCGTTTCAGTTACACTAGTAATAATGCAGAGTAATCATTAGTGAGGCACATACACCTTATCTTGCTTACCTTGTCACACCTTCTATTTATGTAGTAATCTCTCTCTCATCCACTTTATATGCCTATCATGTTGCTTTTATTTATCTACTGGCTAAAAGTAACTAGACTCGCCAGACTTTATGTCTGACCCTATTGTTTTTGCTTATTTCTTTCGTTCCCTCCCCTCCCCCAGGTTCTCAAGGGAGGGAATTCTCAGGCTTAGTCAGGATTCTGCTATCGTCTTGCTTGGAGCTTCTAGATGTATTGCTCAAGCTTCTATCTTTGCTACTATGGCTTATGATTTGGGGATTATGCTTTCTTTTTTATTGCACTCTGATATTTAAAGTACAAGACAAAAGTTTTAATGATATACTGAGTTTATGTATTTTTAGACATATGGTGTAGCCGTGCCTTATGATTAATGAAAAATTAAATTTCCGCTGCTATCTTATTTATATCTATCTTGTAATTATTCTGTGTCTGTTTACCTATAGTGATCCACGAAACTTAATGCATTCCCTTAGTGAGTGACATTAACAGACGTGGGGTATCTCAAAGATGAAGACATATTTAAAGCTTCTACAGCAACGTTTGATTCCCTTTACCTATTTGAACATGGGATGGATTTCGTGGGTCACAAAGCTTACAAGCTTCGCTATAGTTGGCTAACCCGATCTCGGAATGAGTAGGTTTATGTTGTATGTTTACTAAATTTTATGCTTTTAATTAAGTCTGTCGTATTTTAAAATTTGGTTAGGAATTTCTATGTTGCTATTTCTACCTTATTGTATCCTAGTTTAAATTTCTATGTCGGATGTAATGTTCCTTTGTCTTTGTTGCTATTTCCAGCTTGTTATAACCTAATTTAAAATTTCTATGTTTGTTGTAATGTTTTGTGGTCATAAATCAAATTTAATTAGTTTTAAAATTGTTAGATTGTATCATGCGTAAACAATGATATGAGTACCCATGTACGATCACTGTAGCAGTGCTTCCAACTGCTCACTCGAACTGTTCTAATGTTGTCCATTCGAACTATTGTTCTATATCAGTACTAAAGCAAGTGTTGTTTTATATCAGCAATAAATTCATTATTGCTTTATGTCAATAGTAATGCAACTGTTGCTTTATATCAGTAATAAAGCAAATGTTGCTTTAAAAAAGGGGTTGCTTTATGTCAGTAATATGGCCACTGCTGCTTTATTTCAAACATTTGAATGCAGTAACAAATGCATGACAAAATGCGATGTCTAATGACAATCATACTGCGGTAACCAATGCATGCCACATTTTGGTATCCAGTGAGGACCAGAATGTAGAAAAACTATGTTATATAAGGAGGAAAACTTGCAGCATTCATTACTCAAACACAGTCCAAAATTTTTAGTATATACACTCAAAAACTCAAAATTCCACAATGGCCACTGAAGAATGTTTATTGTTCGATGATACTAATGAAGACTTTGATATTATGGTGGATGATCATTTTCGTCGACAAAGACAGCTAATAGCTGCACTAGGAGATGGTGAATCTAGCAGAAAACATGGTGGTTTTGTTGTAGGCCGTCGATATAAAAATCGACATCATGCATGGCACAACGAGAGACTAATGGAAGATTATTTTGTTTCAAATTCGAGGTTTACACCTAGAGAGTTTAGAAGGAGATTCCGAATGAGGCATCCTATGTTTCTTCGAATACTAGAATGTGTTAAACAACATGATTCCTACTTTATCTACAAACCCAATGCGTCTATGACAATGGGGCTCAACAGAATTTAAAAGATGACAGCTGCACTGCGTATGATAGCCTATGGAGGTCCTGATGACGCTCAAGACGAAAATTTGGAAATGGCAGAAATCACGGTACTAAAATGCTTGGACCATTTCTGCCAAGCAATCGTAGACGTTTACGGTAATCAATACTTGCGTAGACCAAACGCAGCCGACATTGCAATGTTAATGGATATGCATGGTAGCAGAGGATGGCCTGGGATGTTAGCATCTTTAGACCGCATGCATTAGGAGTGGAAGAATTATCCAAAAGCATATGCTGGCGCTTATCAGGGTAAGTTTCATACGTTAACTATTATACTTGAAGTTGTAGCATCGTACGACTTGTGGATTTGACATGATTTTTTCAGAATGTCAGGTTCGAACAATGATTTGAATGTAATTGAACGCTCAACATTGTTTAACGATTTGGCGAACGGGAGATCAGTTCCATATCATTTTACATTAGAAGGTCACGTGTATGACCATGGATATTATCTAGGTGATGATATATACCCACAATGGAGTACAATTGTCAAGACAATACCGAACCCACAAAACAATAAATAAGCAAGGTTTGCAGCAATGCAAGAAGGGCAAAGAAAGGATGTAGAAAGAGCATTTGGCTTTCTACAATCTAGATTTGCCATAGTCAGTAATCCATGTTGACTTTGGTCTCCACTTAAAATGACTAGGATAATGTATACTTGTGTTGTTTTACATAACATGATTATAGAGAACGAAAGAGACATGGAGGATGATTTCAATTACGACTGCCCTGCTCCACCACTTGAGATTTGGCCCAAAAATATGATTGAAAGCGAACTAGAGCTTGAGTTTCACGTCGAAAGCCAAATGTCCTACCGTAATGCTCACATTCATCGAAGACTCTAGAATTATTTAACAGATCATCTATGGAACTTTGTTGGAAGTCAGTAAAAACTATTTATCCTTAGTTGTTGTGTTTTCATTGTTTTAGTAGTTCTAATCTTGTACTGTAACTTTTAATCCATATCCGAAACTATGTATCCATTAATTTTTAGTGAAATCATGTGTCCTAAGCTTTTGTAACAGTTGATCGTTTTTGTTTGGTTACACCTTCGTGTCTAAATTTGTACGTCAATGGAAGTAACATAAAAACCACAAAATTTCATCATAATTCAACATAAACTGAATTTATTCAGTTTAATTTCACCATAATTCAACATAAACTGAATGTATTCTAAACTGAATTGCATAGATGACTAAAGAAGGGGGTTAATCCATGCGTCTGTTAAACATCCGCCTGTGTCTAGGCGCTTGTATAACAAACGATGAAATACAGGCGTTTGTTCAATAAGCGCCATACATTCCGAAACTTTCCCCCTAGAATTTAGAACAAGTTGATCTTTCCACACTCTGTTGGAGGCCAAAATGGGTGCAGATCTCACAAATTCTGAAATCAATGCTTTTGTTGGATTTTCCCTGACAGTGTATTTCTGAGATTTTTGAAATAATGGTACATCTTATTTGAATATTATATTTTCTCTTTCCGCTGTGTGAGAATTCCATTTGAAGTATATGTTATTATCATTTGTGCAAATTTAATCCTTACAGGAACAAACGACCCATTTAGAATGGCTCTAAGTTTCGATGAGCCGTTCCTAGGTCAAAATTTAGACCTATTCCGGGTGGGTTGTTACATTGGTATCAGAGCTTAGGTTACCTGATTATAAGGGAAATATATGTATGAGAGGCATATTTGTAATTTGAAAAGATTTTTCAAACTATATATGTACATATAATATATGTTTAGCCCAATAAGCATATGCATTTATACTAGGAATCTTTATCATTTCTTCCTTTTTCGGCTTAAATACTATCTCAGGAGTATCCACTAAGGGATTCTTCCTTTTCTTTTCAGATACTAGAATGGCTGAAAATCCTAATGAGTAGGGCAACCAGGCAAGACCCCGCTACTTGCTAGAATGTTTCCAGCAGTACCTCCGTGTTGTGGAGCAGGTCCTCGTAGCTAATCGTACCCCAGCGGCTCCCGTAGCTCCTACCACATATGTGGCCTTTGAATTTTCTCGCTTATGTAAGGTCTTTACGAATTTTGGAGGGAATCCATTTTCTGGAAAGGAAAGATTTGCTAGTGCCCAATCTTGGGTTATGGGCTACAAAAGAATATTTGAGGCTACCGTTTGGCTCGATGAAATAAGAAGGATATTGGTCTAGCATTTGAAGGATGAAGCCTTAGAGTGGTGGAGCTTAATATCAATGGATAACGAGGGTCGGATCTTCACATGGGCCGAATTCAAGACCCGTTTTGAAGCAAAATTTTTGCCAAGGGCAGAAATGACTATTCAGCTAGAGAAATTCATCGACCTCAAGCAAGGAAGCTTGAGTCTACAAGAATACGTATCCAAATTCACTGAGTTATGTAAGTTTGGTAGAGAATTAGTAGACACCACCATGAATAAAGCCCTTAGGTTTGTGAAAGGACTGAACTTCCCGTTGAAGGAAACCTTGTTAGCCTAAGTAGAAGTTGAGGTGACTTTTGAGACTCTAGTTGAGATAGCTACCCTTTGCATGGCTGAAAGCTCCAAGGAAGATAAGGAGGGTGAGAAAGGAGAAAGCTCCAACAAGAACAAGAAGAAAGAATGGAGGAAAAACAAAAAGAAGAAGAACTTCAAAAAGGATGCAAAGACTTGCACGAGGTGCAACCGCAAGGGCCATGGGGCCAAGGATTGTAGGGTATCATAGGCAAAGAAGAAGTTCAAGGGAAAGTTATAACTACCACGATGAAGGACACATGTCCAAAGACTACCCAAAGCCCAAAGCTACCAAAAGTGGCCAGAACTATGCAATTGAAGCAAGCACAATTCAAAGCCGACCTCCCCGAGATCAAGGACAACCCACACTTGAAGGTATAATCTCTATTTTAGGAAATTAAGCATACACCTTGTTTTATTTCTGGAGCGACCCATTCTTTTATCTCCAATCGATTAGTAAATCTGTTGAACTTTTCCATATCTATCTCGGATAGTCCGATTGAGGTGGCCAACCCCATCGGAGGATCTAAGTATCTTAAGCTATTGAGTAAAGACCTAGTATTTGAGGTCGATAATGTCAAGTTCCATTGCAAAGCATATGCATTGGATTTTATGGGTATGACCTTATCCTAGGTATGGAATGGCTATCATTTTAGGGGTCGCCCAAGATTGTGATAAGAGACTCGTTCATATTAAGAGACGAGGAGGACACAGCCTAAATATTCTTTGTAATATTAGAAACAAGGACAAAGTCTTATTATATTCCTTGTCTCTTATTTCTAAAGGACCATCTTCGGTCCCTATAGTTTGCGAGTTCTTGGACGTTTTTGAGGAAGTTACTGGGCTTTTGCCCCCACATGGAAATCTCCTTTCGCATTGACCTAGAGAAGGACGCCAGACCTGTTGCACTGCCATTGAGGCATATGGAGCCCAAGGAAAGAAGAGAGTTACATAAGAAGATTTCAGAGTTGTTGCAAAAAGGTTTTATTTGCAGAGGTACCTCAGAATGGGGTGCACCTATTGTATTTTCCACCAAAACAGATGGATCTTTGAGACTTTGTATGGACTATAGAAAACTTAATAAATTGACCAAAAAGAATAGGTACACTTTACCAAGAATCGATGGCCTTTTTGACCACTTGGTAGGAGCCCAAGTATTTTCCCAACTAGACATTTGCAACTGAATTTCAGCAGTTGAGAATTGCGGAGGACAGCAAGGACAAAACTGCGTTTAGGATGCCAGACGGATTGTTCTGATGGGAAATTATGCCCTTCGGACTAATAAATGCACCCGCTTTCTTTGTAGACCTCACGAGTAGGGTATTTAGGGGCATTCTAAATAAAATTGTGATAGTCTTCGTAGATGATATCCTTATATTTTTGAAAGATCATGAAGAGCATGAAAAACACTTGAGATTAGTGTTAGGGATATTAAGAAAGAACCAACTGAAAGCAAAATTCTCAAAGTGCCATTTCTGGAGGGAAGAAGTGATATTTTTAGGACATATTATAGCGAGTAAAGGCTTGGCTGTAGACCCTGCGAAGAACGCGGAAATCAAGGAATGTAGGATACCCCGAAATGCTACAGAGGTAAGATGTTTCCTTGGATTGGCCAGGTATTATAGGAAATTCATTAAAGACTTCACAAAGATTGCTACTCCATTAACCCAATTGACGAGAAATAATTTGGTATTCTTGGAGTAATAAAAGTGATATAAACTTTAAGAAATTAAAGGAAACATTAACTAGCGCACCAGTCCTAATTATACCCGATGGTTCAAAATAATTTACCATTTACACTAATTCATGTGGGACTGATTTAGGAGCAGTCCTTATGCAAGAAGGAAGATTAGTAGCCTATGCTAGTAGAAAACTCAAGGATCTACAGAAAATACATCCAGTGTATGATCTTGAGTTAGCCGCAGTAATGTTCGCCCTTAAGATGTGGAGGCATTATCTCTTAAGGGAGAAGTTTGAATTGTTTACTGATCATAAGTCCCTTAATATTTATTTTCTCAATGTGACTTAAACTTGAGACAACAAAGATGAATGGAATATATTGCCTCATTTGAATTTACGATGCAGTATACCCTAAGCAATGGGAATTGTAGCGACCCAGACTTCCCGGCCGGCCTAGACCGAACAAGAAGGCGGACTGCTTTGAGAACACAATGCATCAAAACCGAAACATAAGAACATTTCATTACTTTTACAACAATTTACATCAGAGTACAAGAATATCAGAGTATGAATAAATATTACACAACGGAAAAATAATATCAAAGAATAATAATTTACATAGCAGCGGAAATTATTGTGTACAAATACAATGCATAGCGGAAATACATCAGCTACCACAACTGAAAGAAATACACGGAAACAAACCTTTCCAAATATAGCTCCAGTTGTAAAACAGGATCCTATGAAAATAAAGAATCTGCAAAACCAAAACTACTAACTGCCCATGTGGAAAATATGGGCACCCAGAGTTTAGGTAGGAAACAATAAACCTGAGTCAGTCATGGGACTGGTATGGGAGATAAAACAGCTATTAAACTTTACTTTAAAATAAGGTAATTCACCGGACCACGCTGTATAACACGGAACGAGTTTACTCCATGTGAATACCAATGCTTGAAATAAAACAATTTATAAATAACATAATGCTTTTGAAAAAATGAAGCTATTATAAGACTCAGGTCCCATCACACAATGCAACACAAACAAAGGATAGAGTTTTACCTTATAAAAGCCAAACATGCTTGATACGCTTTAAAATCAAATATCTTTGATATACTATAAGAGCATAGTGTCAAACACAACTTCAAATATAAATGTATCAATCATAGACGACATAGGTACCATATATTATGTCGCCATATAGGTTTAAAACTAAAACCATAAAGCTCGTATTGGAGAGTTGGATTTCCATCATGATGGCTACTGATTCAAAAGATCGATCACGTAGTGTACATCAATGGCTTACGTCCAGGGCATTGAAAAACACCGTAATACACATCCGCACTATATCTAGGATTACAAGTAATGCCGCAGCTTACGTCCAAGGCATTCGAAAACACCGTTTACTCTATCCATTTGGGAATCAGGTATAAGCCCTATCCCTACTAGGTGTGGAGCGACCACACCCAATCCATCTCGGTCGATTGAATACGTGACAATCCTAAGAGTTATCCTCAACCCAAAGGTTGTCTATCCTCATCTCAAAAGTAAACTAATCTAACCATCAGTTTACCATCATACCAGTGTGTTAGACGCGCGAGTTAACGCTACACAAATCTACGCTAATTAAAGCTATGCTTTGATCATCGCCCACCAAGCTCTGCTTTTCAACAAAAGCTTAGATCACTGCAACTCAACATGCCACATTGTCAATGCATACCATATCATTAATTTCTTCCCATATATAACCTCTAAGCTCGTACGTCTCAGAGAAGGGCGTTAAGCAAGAGAATAAATTCTCTGCCACCAAACAAATATATATTTATCAGAGATCAACGAATATAGCACACAATACAATGTCAGACACAATCCATTTACAAGTCCGTTCTGGGTTTAAATGAAACTGGAGGCACCTTATTCCTTGTCTCATATGTCCAATACAGGAGAGAGGCCCTCGCATATCCGGACAATTAATAAGTATGTCTGGACCACTACCACTATAACCCCTTCATGAGAGCTACCCAAATCCAGGGCATCAGTAGTAATCCATTCGATGTGAAGATTGTCAGTCTTCAACCACCGCCTTCAACATCTTTGACTTTTAATCGTTGTATCACTTATTTAGAATGGGTTAAACCTAGTCTTTTCGAATAACTCGCGTATCTTATAATCAAGTTTTATAAAAACACATCATATACCTTATTCCAATCCAGAATATTCTTTTATTCAAATATCCTTTACATTTGGAATTATTCCCATAAATCTTATCAAAGATTTAATTCATTTAAACCTCTTGTTTAAATCTTCACTTGGAAACCATTTCAAAAGATTTTGTATTATATCTTTTCATAAATTGAACCAAATTAAGGTTTATCAGCTAGTCGAGATTGACAAGCCTTACTGAAGTAACCATTTATTTTATTATCCCAATCCCAACCTATTCATCCCGTGGAGCAAAACTGGTGGCACACCTTATTTAACACCCTTCGTGTTATTGGTAAATTTAATTACCATTTATCGTTCAAATCTATTTAAAGATTTAACTATCGCATGGAGTAAAACTACGGGGGAAGGGGAGGGGGAGAGGGGAGAGACGGGGTAGGGGAAAAAGGGGCACTCCATGTTGAACATTTCTTAAATTCGGTAAATTTAATTACCTTATTCACATTTAATCTATTTAAAGATTTATCAAAACTCTAGTTCAGATTTAATCTTCACAAATCATTATTTAATGATTTTTCGACTTAAGAAATTAATCCTATCTTTATTTGGGTAGAAGAATAAATGTTATTTAAAACACAGTTCACGATAAGACCAAAAATCTTTTTCCATTAGAATAGAATCTTCACGTAAATTCAAACAATTCATAATCGATATAAGTTTCCATATTTGACTAACACTATAAATAAAATAATGACAAAGCCTTTTAAATTCCATAAATAGTAAACGCCTTCCTTCACAAAAGCTCATCCCGAATTCCGTTCAATTCCATTTTAATTAAATAAACTGAAAAACTTTTCTAAATCTTATTTAAAAGATTTATTCCTTTCACTTATGAGTTCAAGAACACTATTATTTAAGATACCACTCACAACGAACTCAAAATCCAATTTGATATTAAATATAAGATCTTAAATGGAAATCATGTTGACTTATATTCAATACCAAATTCCGGAATTAACAAATATCGTTTTGGAATAACGATATCAATATCTTTCAAATTTCCACAACAATATCAATATAATTACGGAATCCAATATCAAAATATTCGAAGATAATATCCATTCAAATCCATTCCATTTTTATTCGTTGGAAAACTCTGGTTATTTCAAAACCATTTACAAATCCAATTTATTAATTTAGAAATTATTGGATTATTATTCTAGTTAATAACTAGTTCATTTAAATAAAATATATTTTATCTTTTCAAAACTTGGAATTTTTCATCCAAAATCTTTCCAAATCATTTATTATGATTTTACATAATTTTTCCGTATTTTTAATAAATTTATTAAGGCCCTTACAATCAGTTTCCAATATCGGCCACCGAACTGCATCCATTGCGACCTTTGCTGAAATTGATTTGGATATATTTGAAAATCAGTCCATTCAAATTTAAATCTCTTATATTCATTATAAGGATCTTTTCGATACGAACCCGATGGCTCCGGTTTTAGGAGAATCCGACGGTTGGATCTCCCGTTACGTCTATTTGAAGTTAATGGTTGAAACTCGCGAATGGTCGCTGCACGACGCATTCTATTCAAGCCATATAAATATATAATATATATATATCGTCAATTTCCATTTCAAACGAATTTTATAAAACGTTTTAACTTCGTTTAAAAATGATTTCAAGTTCCACTTCAATTTTATTTTAAAGTTGAAAAATCTCATTTTATTATAATCTCAAAATGATAATCTTTTCAAAATGATAATCTTTTCAAAATGTCAAATTTTGGAATTCACTCTTATCGATATTTCTAAATTATCGTATACTTGCATCCATCGCAATTTAGAAATGATTATTTCTGGATTGGAATCAGACTCAATCAATTATCGTATACTTTTTTTTATATGGTTCCATACATCGCATGTATTCAAAAATAGTGATAAACAACTATTAAACATTCCGTTCACAACCTGAGTGCAATTTACAACTGTATAGGTATTAAATAATTAAATAACACTTATAACAGTCTGTTAGTCAGTCGGTTGACATACAATTAAATCCGAGGGAGATGTGAGTTAATTATCATCCTCAGTCCCATGTGGGGTTTTTCAAACAACAATTGTCGATTCAACTTACTCACTTGTTAATAAATTTAACCAATTCTAATTCGATTCGAATTAATTTTCTGATTAACCAATTTTCATTGTTTAAATTATAAGTGGATATTTATAATTTAATATCAACTATCACAACTATATTAACATGTTTTTAATATGTTAAACAACTCAACATCACAATCAAAACATAATACAGTCAACTAAATTATCCATGGGTTTTCAAACAACAGCGAGGTAAGCTAACATGCACCGCACAACATTTGTGATAATAAAAACTGATAAAAAACGTCATTGGCAGTCTATATATTTAGTTATAAAATAAATAACTTTACAAATATCTTAGTGAGAGAGTTCTCACTTTGATTTCCACTCCGTCAGTCTTTAATGGAAGATTTTTTTTTAAACTAAATTAAACGAGCATTTAATTTAGCTAAAAATTCAACTTGCATCATTTCTGTTCTAGTCAGTTCCATGTTGTAGTGTTCGTTGTCACGATTCCAACGGTCCTGAGTTTGCGAATTTCTGACGACGTATGATAAAGTTACGACATTTTATAGGTTAATTACATAATTAAATTACTAATAATTAATTAATAAATAAATAAAGCGTTTAATTTATCTCCCTCCATTAATTACTCCTGGAACTCACAAAACAATTCATCGACCAAAAACTTCACTGTCGCTTACCAATTCAGACCTCCGGCCGACGATCGACACCTGCCACGAAAACCACCATTAAGCCACCTCCCCTCGCCATGAACGACATTCAGCTCGCGCCTCCTTATGCCAAGAAATTCCGCTCCCAACGTGAGCACTTTGAGCAAAGAAATCAAACGATTTATATATTGAAAATTCATCATACCCATACTAAATCAAAGAGCTCAGGAATCTTTATAATTTTCGTTTTGGAATTGTCTTCTAATTCACTGTAAATATAGAGAAATTGAAGGGAAAAGTTTTGAGCAATTTCAGCCCTTCAAACATTAGTGGTGTCTGCTGTGAATGTCCCTAGGGTTTAGAGATAGTGGGTTATTTATATATAAATTATTTAATATTACTTAATCCGAAAATAACTTGTTTAATCTCCGAACTCCAAATCAAACCAAACGACTGTCGTTCCCAACCAAATATCCCCATTCTGGTCATAATGGGATATGTTTCGTAACCCAATTCGACTATTCTAATTAGTTTTTATTAATATTAAAATATAAATTAATATAACGTTACATATTGAATTTGAACGTACATTTTAATTTACCGGGGCAACATACTAACTCCAAAAATTATGAAAATTCAACTCTAGCTATGTTTTGACGATAACGTCCTTAAAATTTAATTTCATCGAGTTTGGAGACCGTTTGAAAAATGGCATTTTATTTGCTTATTAAATTCAAACTAAAATTGAAAACACGTTTAAATTTACTAGCTTACATACTAAGTCCAAATGACTTGAAAATTCTAAACCTGTCTATAATTTGATGCTCCGGATCCAACAAAAGTGGTTTCGTCAGAAACGGAGGTCATTTGCAAAATGGCTATTTTTAAGGGCTATATATTATTAAAATATAATTAAATTGTATAGCGACTATTTTAAATTTTAAACTGGACATAACTCATAATTTATAATATGAAATCTCAGTTTCTTACATTCGTTAGAAAGATATAATCAGATCGATTCTATTATTTTTTGTTTCGTCAAATTCTGACTCATATTGAATTATGTGCATTCAATTGAAATTTAAAATCAAATTTTCAAACTACTATGCCATTTCAAGCTCGTTTTATAATTAAAATAAATTTATACATTCTAACTTCGATTTAAATAAATTTTTCGTCATTTAATCTCAAAATAAATCAATTAAAATATTTAATTTTCATGAAAATCAATTAAAAATAAATTTTAAATTGGTTCCAAAAATACGGGTTGTTTGTTGTGGCAGATGCTTGATGTAGAAAACATGCGACATTGAATGTGATGAAAAAATGAAAACAATTAGAGTTCCTCGCTAATTTTAATTTCCAACCCTCACCGAACACTTCCTATGGTTTTCTTGGGGCAATGGTAATTAGACCTACCCTAAGAGAAAGAATCCAAAGCGCACAAGACATCGTAGAAGAGTTAAAAGGCATAAAAGAGAAAGTGGTAAAGAGAGAGACCTTTCCTCATTTGTTTAGGTATTCTATTAGTGATGATGGGAATTTACATTGGGACGGACGACTTTACGTCCCTAAAGATGAAGGTTTGAAAAGAGAAATTCTATAGGAGTGCCATAGGTCGAAACAGACCATACAGCCCGGTGGTGATAAGATGCACAAGGATATGAAAAGGAATCTCCATTGGGAAGCAATGAAGAAAGACGTAGCCAAGTTCGTGGACAAATGTTTAACATGCCAAAAAGTCAAGGCAGAGCAAGGGAAGCCTTGGAGGATTGTTGTTTCCTTTAGTGGTCCCCATGTGGAAGTGGGAACATATTTCCATGGACTTCATAAATGGACTTCCTAGAAGCCAGAAAAGGGAATGAGGCCATTTGGTTTGTGGTAGATCGTTTAACCAAAAGCGCCCATTTCATACCAGTCAAGAAGACATGGACTGCAGCCTCGTTAGCCCAATTATATGATAAAGAGATAGTTAGATTCCATGGTATCCCATCAAGTATCATGAGTGGTAGTGATCTCTTATTCACAAGCGAATTTTGGAGAAGCCTACAAGCAGCATTGGGGACGACCCTTAACTTAAGCACAATTTGTCATCCACAAACCGGTAGACAGATAAAGAGAGTAAACAAGATCTTTGAAGTCTTGCTCAGAGCTTGTATCATCGAATTTGGAGGAGTTCGGGAGCAGCACCTAATGCTTGTGGAGTTCACGTATCATAATAGTTTTCAAACGATGATTGGTATGGCCCATTTCGACGCGCTATACGGGAGGCCATGCAAATTGCCAACTTATTGGTGGGAAACTATCGATAAGGTTATACTCGGACTGAATCCACGAAGAAGATATTTTTGATTAGGTAGAGAGTGAAGGCAGCCCAAGACTATCATAAATCGTATGCCGATAAGCATAGAAGGGAACTAGAATTTAATGTTGGAGACCTGGTGTTCGTAAAAGTATTCCCTCTAAAGAAAACTATTTGGTTTGGAAAGACCAGGAAGTTGGCTCTCGGATTTACTGGGCCTTTTAGTATCATCGAGAAGATAGGATCTTTGGCTTATCGAGTGGATCTCCTAGAGCATCTATCGGGAATCCATGATGTTTTTCATTTATCTCATCTAAGGAAATGTCTTCATGATTCTTCTATCAGACTCGAGCTTGACGAAATTGGGGACATAGAGAAACTCGAGTTGGAGCTCAGGGTGCCCTGTGCAACTGCAAGGATTGTAGAGCATGGAATCAAGAGACTCCGCAACAAAACCGTTCGCCTTGTCCGAGTACAATGAGGGAATGACCTTGTGGAAAGCACATGGGAGACAGAGGATTAGATGAGACAGACTCACCCAGAGCTTTTCACGGATAAAAGTTTCCTCAAAAATTTCCGTTTATGGATGCATCGTGATTGCTAGATTGGATGTTAGGAAATGGATGAAACACCGTCGCACTAAGCACTCATATAGAAATATATGCATATTTAGGTTGTATGCATACATGCTGCATCACTTATTACACCAACATGCTAGGGTAGAGCTCACTAGTGGGTCTGCAGTTCATAATCACTGCGAGTTATGGATGCTTATGGATGAATTATAAATAACATGGATGTACAACTTGGATATTTCGTGCAAGTTGTATTTTTCGCCCTTAAACCATTTCGAGACGAAATCTATTTAAAGGGCAGAAGAATTTAACAACTCGTAAAATTCATAAGTATTATAATAAATTAAATAATTAAAAATAAGCATTTTAATGATATGGCTGAAAATGAGATTTTTCGACTTTAGGAATTTGGCTACGAAAATCTTTTATTCGGATTCATGGCGAAATTATGAGTCGTTTTCATGTATAATATGCTGAAAACAGTCAACGTACGAAGAAGTTATGAACAAATGAATTTGGACAGTGTACGCAGAATATATATATATATATATATATATATATTTGTGTAAATATTATATATATTGTCCAAATAATAATTTAAAATAAAAGAGGGAAATTCAAATTTGAATTTGAGATAAGATCAAGGGGACAACATATCTTGTAAATATGGAATAACATAAAAAGAGTTGGGAATGTATTAATAAAAATTAACAACTCATCAATCGTGCAAAATTGGGAGTTCCAACCGAAGGGAGGGGTCGACCGCTCCTCCTTAAAAGGGTCGACCGTCTATCGACCGCTAGTCGGTTGGTAGGCCCAATTATGCCTGCGTGGATTAGGGTTTCCATAGAGGATATGTTTATATGGATGGCTCAGATTAAGCTTTATTAATCCGACGACTCCTGCTCACACGAGCAAGTATAAATAACCCATAAACCCCATACTAGAAACCCTGATTATTCTAAATCTCTGCTCCCATGCTGTTGAATTCCATAGAAAAATAAAGAGAAAAACGGTGAAGGTTCTTCTACTTCTCTACCTCCATTCCTATATCTGTCTATATCAATTTATATATGTTTAGAAAGTTGGAATTTAGCGTAAAAAATATATATAAGAATCTAATTATAATTTCTTATATTTATATTGTTAAGAGATCAATCAGAGCTCGCTTGAACGTTGAGAACCGTTGTAGATCATGATATTTCTATCACATCTCCACTTGACTTATGAGTGGAATCTAGTTTTGCTTAAAGATATATTCATATTATTATCAGTTTGCTATATGAATTGTTATGTCTATGAAGATTTGGTTATGTGATAATATGATATGAAAAATCCTCAAATCTTCTACTTTGTAATCACGTAGGGATTGTCATGTAATATTAGTTTTGAAGAATTGTGGTTTTTGTTTTGAATTAAAGGTAAACATGAGTATTGTATTATTATCTATATTTTATGCAATTCACCGTTATTATCATTTCATTTGGCCTAACAAGGTTAGGATTTGAATTGTTTTATAATTGAATTGGGGTTTGATCCTAATTTGGGTGTAAACGCATTCATAAATTGGAATAAGTCAAATGCAAACATTTTTGGGTGTATAACACCACGAAAAGGGTGGATTGGGTGAAATATAGATTGAACGTATGAAACACTTTACTTTAAATTTAATATTGAAACCTTTTTCTACATGCCAAGGATACAAGTTGTAGTTGTTATGTATGTGTGTGTCTTCCATTACTGCTATTTGCTATATATTCATTATGCCATCATGTTATGTTATAGCGGTAAAATATGGAAAGACCTAAACTTGTATGCCTTAATTTGATAAATGACAATTGCCATCCCGATTAGAACGTTTCCTGTTTATATAAATGTTACATTAATTAGGCACTATTATTATATTAATTATTAAAATGTAATTAACGTTATACTAGCGTAATAAATACGATTAGCTTAGAGTTTGAATTTGAAATTTCCCTTTAACAAGTATACATATATATATATATTCATTTTCTTGTGTGTGCGTATATATGTATAGAATGGCTTAAATATATATATATATATATGTAAATGACACATGACACGAGTTTAGTTGCCATTTGTGGTAGAAGCCTGCCCGGAACCGACCGACATATCCAGCAGCCACAAGTGGACCCAACTAATGTGAGATGTCTAGGTGTCATGGGCCATTCATCGTAATGTCCCGTATTTTTACGGTATTATAATTAATTTATTAAATTATATAAATGGTGGTTTAGAGATTTGAATGGTCGTTGAATTAAATAATAGTGGATATTTAATTAATATAATAATTAAATAATATATTTAATTCTGAAATAATCAGAATTAGCTGAAATGGCAATATAATGTGAACTGGACAATTTAAAATATTCAATTCAGTTTGGAATTAAATTCGAATAACGAATATATTATATAAACGACAGTTGAACGTATCATTATAATATAATTAAAATCGAGCTCGAAATGGCGCGGCAGTTCGCTATTTGGCGATTTGAACCTCAACTGAATATACAGGGTCCGTTTTAAATCGGATTTCTGTGAAACGAGAAACGTTAGGAGCTGGTGAAGTATATTTTTCTAGTGGAAGAGAAAAATCGGGATTTCATTGTGTAAATTTTGATTTAGATCCAAATCAAATTTTAGAAAAGTCGCTATGGAATTCCTATAAAATTTATAGCGATTTATTTATAATTTATAAAAGGATTTAAAATATAAATCGAATATCGATATAACTCTGATGATGAAATATCGAGTGTAAATCCATATATATTTATTCTGGAGCTGTATGATATTCTATTGTGAATATATACGATAATATTTATTTATAAATATTTAATTTAATTATTTTTAAACATATTTATATATTTAAAAGGGTTATTTAGAGCTTTAAAATTGCCAGTTTTGCAAAATTCGACGAAACTAATTTTGTTGGATCCGCAATATTAATTTTTTGCTAGATTTCAATTTCCATGATTTTTGAAGTCAGTATGTGGTCGTACGGATTTTTGATGTGAAAAACATTCAGTATTTTGACGGTTAAAAATACGCTGTGTGAGCAAACGGAGTCGGAGTTCGACAAAACCAGTTTCGTTGGGTCCGCAATGTCGAACTGTAGCTGCATGTCCATTTTCAAAATTTTTGGGTATCGTGTGTGATCATTGGAACTGAAAACATTCATTGAAAATTTATATTAATATAAAAACAAAACAAAATGTCTAGATATTTTGTCACCCCTATAAATACCGAACCCTTCTAACCTAAATTTAGTTTCTCAGGTCAATTATTTTTTCGCCGTCGCCCTTCCTATCTTCACAGCAAAAATGTTGAGAGAGAATAAATCAAAAGAAATCAAATAAAATTACTTAAATCCTCAAATATATATATTCGAAACCTTCATCTCTTGCTCTTCGTTTCTATGTACTTTTTGTTTAGTTCGACAGACTTTTGGGTTCGTTGGAAAATTATAGCGCAACCTAGGGTTTTGATTTTAGGTAATTCAGTGGATTGATATGCGATTCTGAGATTGATTTCATGATCAGGATGGAGTCTAGCAGTTGTATGCGAAAATCTGTGGAATTCGACACTGAAACATGTCGCAAGGGGTACTAGTGTTCGAACGAGCAAGTTGAAATCGGTTTTCTTGTGAAGCGATCGAAGTTAGGTTTGAGGGTAGAGATAGATGGAGATGGAAAGGAGATGACTTCTGGTATGTTTCGATTGAATTTTTATGAATGGGAGAGTGGAGAAATGGGATTTGGAGAAGGCGGAAATGGTTGTTGAAGGAGCAGGCTTCGATAGAGGGACCGTGTTCTTACTTGCTTGCGATTTGTTGTGGAGTGAGGAAGTTGTTATGGGCATGAGAAGTAGCAGTTATAAAGGGAAGAAGATAGTCCAGTTTTGAACTGTGTAAACAATGAGGGATTAACGTCGGTTCTGTTGTGTACATGGAAGAGGCATTAAGCTGTAAAGGTGAAGTAAAGGGTCCGTATTTTTGGAATGAGAAGAGGGAATCGAACAGTGCAAAAATGGGAAGGATGTGTGGAGATTGTAAAGTGAGGAAGTTCGGTGATGTTGGATTTAAGTTTCGTGGACTATGGTGGATTACGGAGGCATGGAGTTTTCGTGAATTACTGAAGATGGAGCCGACGTGTTTGGTTTGGAGAAGATGGAGACCGACGGGCTTGGGTAATTTACAATTGGGTTTGTGCCAAGAGTTAAAGTTAAGCCCATTAATAGAAAAAGGAAATTTAATTAATTTTAATTTAAATTAGTATCAACTTGTATAAGTCATATTTTATTCATACGTGATCAAAACTAGACGAAACAAGATCTGTTGGGATCGTATGGACGGCAGCTACACAATGGAACTGACGGGGAGTGAATCAGGGCTCGTTACAATTTATAGCAAAATAAATTGTCCGTCTGAATCAAGCAATGGTTATCGTTATTAATGATGATCGTCCAATGTGAGTAAAACTCACCAACTCTATCAATTCGTATTTTTATAACGTATTTTAAGAACTGATAAATGATGATTGATATCTGTGTGTGGACGATTTGATTGAATTGCTGATTGATTATTTGAAATTATAGATAACGATATATATATAAATCGTTAATCAATCATTGATTCTGTCTATCAGAATATTTCATATTGAAATGAAATCGATGTTAATAATATTGGTTAACATCTGTGGGTGCAGGGAAACAGGTCGGAGGAATCCAACTGGATTCCTCAACATTTATTTTATTGTTTTTCATATATGATGATATACGATGTGGTATATAATCTGTTGTTGATGATGTGTGTTAGAATGATATTGATCATTGTTATTTGGTATTTTAAATACCATAAGGAATACTGGAATGTTAAAAAGGAAATTTTCAAATGTCGTATTGAAAAAGATATATATATATATATATATATATATATATATATATATATATATAAAAAAAATCAAGGTTTTTATAGAAAGAGATATTTACAAAATCAAAGGATTTTGTAAAAGGAATATTTATCATTTGATAAATAAAATAAAAGTGATATTTATTTAGAAATACTTGAAAATTGAAGAAGTGTATAAAAAGAGAATTTACACTAGGAAGTTTAGACCTGTGCTTCGCACACGGGTATAACAGAATATGAATTTAAAGTAGATTTTAAATAGAAATCTATTTTAACAGATAAGTGGAAAAGATAAATTTATAAATAATATTTTATAAATTCAATAAAATGTTTATCATTGGATAAATAGAATATACAAGTCAGGACTTATATGGAGAAGTAAGAATCGATTTCAACATCGATATTTGAAACTGAATATAAACGTAGAGTTAATCAAAGGAGTTAACCAGTTAGAGTTAATCAGTTAGAGTTAACCAGATAGAGTTAATTGAACATAGTTAATCGAATTAGGATTTAATTGAATATTAGTTATTCAATTAGAGTTGATAGAATATAGTTATTTGAGATAGAGTTAGTCAAATATAGTTATTCAGAATGAGTTGCCATTTCATATGGCTGCTAGTGTAATTCGTAGGGCTGCAGATAGCCTACGGCGGTCGGATGTTTCCTGAGGGAATCAAGCGTAACCATTGTGATCGCTGCAATCTAGAGTCAAGCAAATGGAGTTAAATCGAATATTAGCTATTCGAATTAAAGTTAAAAAAGACATAGTTTATTCAAATAGAATTAAAAGAGTTAATCGAATATAGTTTATTCAAATAGAATGAAGGAGTTAATCAAAATGAGTTAATCGAATTAGAGTTAATGGAGTTAGAGTTAGTCGAGTGTTAGTTAATCGAGTTAGAGTTCGTCGAGTATTGATTAATCGAAGATAAGAATTTATCGAATAGAGTTATTCGAAATGAGTTAATTGAATATTAGTTATTCGAAAGGGGTTATCGAATATTAGTTATTCGAAAGGAGTTATCGAATTAGTTATTCGAAAGGGGTTATCGATTATTAGTTATTCGAACGGGTTATAAAATATAATTTATTTAAAAGGAGTTAAATCGAATATAAGTTATTCGAATGGAGTTAAACCGAATATAAGTTATTTGAAGAGAAGAGAGTAATCGAATATTAGTTATTCGAAGTGAGTTAATTGAATATTAGTTATTCGAAGAGAGTTAATCGTCGAATTCGATTATATCGAATTCGGAAAGTACTTATACTTTCCGGTGTTTAAATAAAGATTTAATTATTTATAAATTAGGTGTTTATTTATTTATTCAAATTAAAGAATAAAAGTTATATTTGAAGTTCGATATTTCGAAAGTAGGGATTATAACATTATCGTATAACCAATGTTTTTATAAAAGAAGTGGATTCGTAAATAGAAATCTATGAGGTTCGCAAGGAGGTTGTTAAAGGTTTAAAAAGGTAAACTTTGTCTATTCCGAAGTTAAAACGTTGTTCAGTTAAGGTCTTAGAGGTAATTATACCCCAACTTGATTGACTTCCTTCTTAACTAAGGAATGGTTAAAGTTTGATATTAAAGGTAGGTTAAGTGAATTTAGTTAATGAGCGTAATGGTTTGTGTTGGCATAGCAATGTTTATTTAAACATCAGTTTAAATCAAATGAGGGAGTTTTGGAAATGTTTTCCAAATAAGAATCAGAAATGTTTTCTGATAATAGAAAATAAGAAATGGGGATAAATATGGAAACGTTTTCAAGTGATTAATAACGTATATTTTCTAAGTTTAGAAAATAAGGATTTACTAATATATGAAAACGGGAAATAAGGAAATGAATAAATTAATGATAAATTGATTTAAAGGGATAAATGTTGAATGTTGGTTGATCGATAAAATTTCCATTTGGAAATAATATCGTTGTTTGCACACGAGTTTTCTTTTGATAGTTAAATCACAGACTATTAAAGTTTTGGCCATTTTTCCGTCGTCAATACAGAGAGACCGGTTGGGTTATTATTCGAGAACCACTCCGTATGGGCGTTAGCATTTCAAATCAAATAGATCAAGGACAAATTGAAGACGGAGTTATGCAAGTGCTACCCTATTTACAGAATAGTGCCTTCGGTTTATCCAGTCCCAGGACAACCTGTATGGAAGAATGTTTGATAGAGTATACCTGGTGGATCACGTGAGTTGATCATTTCAAATGTATTTATGTTGGTGGCGGAGGAATTCGTTTCTCTTAGCTTATACCCGTGGTATTTTTGGGAAATCAATTTGTGGTTTGACGATATGACGATGTGGCATTCAAAATAAATGAATGAGTAATCTGTTGAAAGATACTATATGACCTCCAGCCTCATCAACTGAGAAATGAAAGAAATCGGGCAAGCAACATGGCTAAGTGGGCCGCACCCAAGTAGAGTATATTGTCACCATATAGAGAATATTCTTATTTGTTACTTCTTTCAATTCTGTATCTTCCGGGAATGGTTATGTTGGTTTACCAACTGTAAGGTGATAATATATTCGATACACTCAAGCGAAATGAGTGGTCGGTTATGTGTGGCTGAGTTGCAAGATGTTCTTGTTGAACTCCAGTGTATCGCTTCTAGAGTACACTGAGCGGAAGGAGGATCCATACCTTTGGAATCCATTCCCCAAACAAGCGGCCGCAGTTTTGATTGTATATTATATATGTAGAACGTTAGATGCAAGCGTTTCTACTAGATTGATGTTACTTGTGTTAGACATTATTATAATATTAGAATAATATTGTTTTACAAATGATTTGGGTTATTGTAAGGTAAAAACCATCCGTGTTTATGTGTGGATCGGTCTTATGATTATTCTTTCTTTTGAAAGGATTTTTAAAGTTAAACAAATGATTTGAGTTTACTCACAACAGTCACATGACTTACCCGGAGTTTATTTTGTTTTATTTTCCCTAAACTCTTGGGTCCCCAATTTTGTACGAGCGGTCAAATAATCGGGATTTATAGATATATTTGGAGAGCTGGAGCAGGAGGCTTCAGAATTATATAGCTATGGTTATTTCCGCTGTGTTGTAAGTGCTGTACTTTGGAAATGATATGTATATTCAAATACAGATTTATATTTCAAGGTTATGTTATATATTATATGTTATTCGTTCCGTTGTGAGGTTCATGTTACTCTAATGTTGTGTTGTTCTTCTTCTATTCTAAGTTTCTATCTTATCTATTCTCACCCACTAATTTCTTTCATGGACTATCTGGTGTTTCCGATGCTTGAATAGTCGACATAGTGTTGTATGCCGATATCCAGGATCGTAATTTCCCAAGGTCGTTATAGTGGTAACAGAGCTTAAGGTTAAGTAATTACCTTGGCTCTGTGGCGTGACTCAGTAGAGATGGGGTTAGTAATGCTCTAGATTGAGTCGAGTGTATATATGCGAGTGAACGTATTTGTTATTCAATATAAAATGATTTTTTATTGTGGAGATTTATTGGTTGAGTTTTTTATGAGTTCTGGTCGGTCAGTTTGATCCACTGTATCGGTAGGGATTTGTAAGCACTCGAATACGATGAACCGACACTGTATGTTTTGAAAAGAGGGTAAATGAAATTATTTTACCCAAATTGTATTTTGATATAAAGGATTTATATTTAAATGATTATAATATATTGGATATATTGGTTGTTATTATAATCGAGTAAGACTATAAATTGAATGGTTTTTTAAATAGCCAATCAGAATTCATATAAGTGAAACATGTGAAATCAGATGAATTAAATCTGAAATTAAATCAGAATTGAAATTAAAAAGTTTTGGAGATTGGGAAAAGTGTTGTAAATGGTTTTGATTGAATATAAGAGAATTTTAAAATCCTGGGAGATTTTAAATTGTTTTACAAGCACTTTGATTGGTATTTTGAAATATATTTCAAAATATAAATGTTTATAAATGGTTTTGAAAGTGTTATAGTATTGAATTCACTTCGATCGCCGGAAAATAAGTTCCGAAGATGACTACGTAGCATCATCGGTGTTCATTTTCGAGTTCTAAGTGACGGATTACTACCAAAGAATTTGTTTTTGAATTGTTTTGAGAAGACAAGTGTTTGAAATTTGAAAAGGGAAAGTTTGATTTTTGATATGGTAAACTGTTTAAAACTCCCAGGAAAGAGAAATTTGAATTAAAAACAAATTGAGTAGAAATTTGGGAAAGCCAACTGGAAATAAAATAAAGTCAGTTAAGTGGTAACTGAAATTGAATTAGAATGATATCAAGACAAATTGGATTTTTGAGATTTCAATTTGAAGGGTAATTTGATAATCGAGTTAAGAGTTTGGAATCGAGAATGAAATTCGAGTTTGAAATGATATCTGGCTTGGAAATAAGCGAATGGTTGTGTTGGAGATAAAAGTGATTGGAGTTTGATTGGGATGACCCTTGTATCCGCTGAATTGATAACAGGTGGAAAGGATATAATGATATGCCCGACAAAAAGGTACCAGTTTATATTTATATGGGTATGAAATTTATGAGCCGAATTGGCAAGCCTCTTAGTTGTTTGATTTTCTTTTGGGTTGGAGAAGGCCTAGAGAGGCGAGTTAGAGTTTGACCTATTGACCAGTTCAAAGGAGGTGCTGGCGAAATTTTTCGAAAAGTTAAGGTGTTAGAAAATTTTTAGGATTTTTGAAATTTTTTGTTGATAAGAATTAATTAATATTTTAATTGAAATTAAATTGCTTCAGTTGAAAACTGAAGTTAAGAAGTGAGCAAATGAGTTTAGCCAGTCAATAGGGTTTGTTTTCTACCTTAGCAATTTCGAGGGCGAAATTATTTTAAGGGGTAAAGAATGTAATGTCCCATATTTTTACGGTATTATAATTAATTTATTTAATTATATAAATAGTGATTTAGAGATATGAATGGTTGTTGAATTAAATAATAGTGGGTATTTAATTAATATAATAATTAAATAATATTTTAATTCTGAAATAGTCAGAATTAGCTGAAATGGTAATATAATGTGAATTGGACAATTTAAGATATTTAATTCAGTTTGGAATTAAATTCGAATAACGAATATATTATATAAACGATAATTGAACGTATAATTATAATATAATTAAAATCGAGCTCGAAATGGCGCGGCAGTTTGCTATTTGGCGATTTGAACTTCAACTGAATATACAGGGTCCGTTTTAAATCGGATTTCTGTGAAACAAGAAACGTTAGGAGCTGGTGAAGCATATTTTTCTAGTGGAAGAGAAAAATCAGGATTTCATTGTGTAGATTTTGATTTATGTCCAAATCAAATTTTAGAAAAGTGGAATTCCTTTATAATTTATAGCGATTTATTTATATTTTATAAAAGGATTTAAAATATAAATCGAATATCGATATAACTCTGATGATGAAATATCGAGTGTAAATCCATATATACTTATTCTGGAGCTGTATGATATTCTACTGTGAATATATACGATAATATTTATTTATAAATATTTAATTTAATTATTTTTATGTATATTTATATATTTAAAAGGGTTATTTAGAGCTTTAAAAAAAGCCAATTTTGCAAACGAAGTCGAAATTCGACGAAACTATTTTTGTTGGATCCGCAATATTAAACTTTTGCTAGATTTCAATTTCCATGATTTTTGAAGTCAGTATGTGGCCGTACGGATTTTTGATGTGAAAAACAGTCAGTATTTTGACGGTTAAAAATACGCTGTGTGAGCAAATGGAGTCGAAATTCGATGAAACCAGTTTCGTTAGGTCCGCAATGTCGAACTGTAGTTGCATGCCCATTTTCATGATTTTTTGGTATCGTGTGTGATTGTTGGAACTGAAAACATTCATTGAAAATTTATACTAATATAAAAACAAAACAAATATCTAGATATTTTATCATCCTTATAAATACCGAACCCTTCTAACCTAAATTTAGTTTCTCAGGTCAATTATTTTTCTGTCGTCGCCCTTTCTATCTTCACAGCAAAAATGTTGAGAGAGAATAAATCAAAAGAAATCAAATAAAATTCCTTAAATCCTCAAATATATATATATATTCGAAACCCTCATCTCTTGCTCTTCGTTTCTATGTACTTTTTGTTTAGTTCGACAGACTTTTGGGTTCGTTGGAAAATTATAGCGCAACATAGGGTTTTGATTTTAGGTAATTCAGTGGATTGATATGTGATTCTGAGGTTGATTTCATGATTAGGATGGAGTCTAGCAGTTGTATGCGAAAATATGTGGAATTCGACACTGAAACATGTCGCAAGGGGTACTGGCGTTCAAACGAGTAGGTTGAAATCGGTTTTCTTGTGAAGCGATCGAAGTTAGGTTTGAGGGTAGGGATAGATGGAGATGGAAAGGGGATGACTTTTGGTATGTTTCGATTGAATTTTTATGAACGGGAGAGGGGAGAAATAGGATTTGGAGAAGGCGGAAATGGTTGTTGAAGGAGCAGGCTTCGATAGAGGGACTGTGTTCTTTCTTGCTTGCGATTTGTTGTGGAGTGAGGAAGTTGTTATGGGCGTGAGAAGTAGCAGTTATAAAGGGAAGAAAATAATCCAGTTTCGAACTATGTAAACAATGAGGGATTAACATCGGTTTTGTTGTGTACATTGAAGAGGCATTAAGCTGTAAAGGTGAAGTAAAGGGTCCGTATTTCTGGATTGAGAAGAGGGAATCGAACAGTGCAAAAAACGGGAGGGGGTATACGGAGATTGTAAAGTGAGGAAGTTCGGTGATGTTGGATTTAAGTTTCGTGGAATATGGTGGATTACGGAGCCATGGAGTTTTCGTGAATTACTGAAGATGGAGCCGGCGTGTTTGGTTTGGAGAAGATGGAGACCGACGGGCCTGGGTAATTTACAATTGGGTTTGGGCCCAAGAGTTAAAGTTAAGCCCATTAAAAGAAATAGGAAATTTAATTATTTTTAATTTAAATTAGTATAAACTTGTATAAGTCATATCTTATTCATACGTGATCAGAACTGGACAAAACAAGATCTGTTGGGATCGTATGATGGCAGCTACACAATGGAACTGACTGGGATTGATTCGGGGCTCGTTACAATTTATAGCAAAATAAATTGTCTGTCTAAATCAAGCGATGGTTATCGTTATTAACGATGATCGTCCAATGTGAGTAAAACTCATCAACTCTATCAGTTCGTATTTTTATAACATATTTTTAGAACTGATAAATGATGATTGATATTTGTGTGTTGATGGTTTGATGGAATTGCTGATTTATTGTTTGAAATTATAGATAATGATATATATATAAATCGTTAATCAAACATTGATTCTGTCTATCAGAATATTTCAAATTGAAATGAAATCGATGTTAATAATATTGGTTAATATCTGTGGATGCAGGAAAACAGGTCGGAGGAATCCGACTAGATTCCTCAACATTTGTTTTATTGTTTTCATATGTGATGATATATGATGTGATATATAATTTGTTGTTGATGATGTGTGTTAGAATGATACTGATCATTATTATTTGGTATTTTAAATACAATAGGGAATAATTGAATGTTAAAAAGGAATTTTTCAAATGTTGTATTGAAAAAGAAATATATGTATAATCAAGGATTTTATAGAAAGAGATATTTATAAAATCAAAGGATTTTATAAAAGGAGTATTTTTCATTTGGTAAATAAAATAAAATAAAATAAAAGTGATATTTATTTAGAAAATAAATAGATTATAAAAGGAAATACTTGAAAAATGAAGAAGTGTATAAAAAGAAAATTTTACACTAGGAAAGTTTAGACCCATGCTTCGCACAATAACATAATATGAATTTAAAGTAGTTTTTAAATAGAAATCTGTTTTAATAGATAAGTGGAAAAGATAAATTTATAAATAATATTTTATAAATTCAATAAAATGTTTATCATTTGATAAATAGAATATATAAGTCAGGACTTATATAGAGAAGTAAGAATCGATTTCAACATCGATATTTGAAACTGAATATAAACGTAGAGTTAATCAAAGGAGTTAACCAGTTAGAGTTAACCAGTTAGAGTTAACCAGTTAGTGTTAATCAGTTTGAGTTAACCAGATAGAGTTAATTGAATATAGTAATCGAATTAGGATTTAATTGAATATTAGTTATTCAATTAGAGTTGATCGATATAGTTATTTGAGACAGAGTTAGTCAAACATAGTTATTCAGAATGAGTTGCAATTTCGTACGACTGCTAGCGTAATTTGCAGGGCTGCAGATAGCCTACAGCGGTCGGATGTTTCCTAAGGGAATCAGGCGTAACCATTGTGATCGTTGCGATCTAGAGTCAAGCGAATGGAGTTAAATCGAATATTAGCTATTCGAAATAAAGTTAAAACAGACATAGTTTATTCGAATAGAATTAAAAGAGTTAATCGAATATAGTTTATTCGAATAGAATGAAGGAGTCAATCGAAATGAGTTAATCAAAATGAGTTAATCGAATTAGAGTTAATTGAGTTAGAGTTAGTCAAGTGTTAGTTAATCGAGTTAGAGTTCGTCGAGTATTGATTAATCGAAGATAAGAATTTATCGAATAGAGTTATTCGAAATGAGTTAATCGAATATTAGCTATTCGGAAGGGGTTATTGAATATTAGTTATTCGAAAGGAGTTATCGAATTAGTTATTCGAAAGGGGTTATCGAATATTAGTTATTCGAAGGGGTTATCAAATATAGTTTATTCAAAAGGAGTTAAATCGAATATAAGTTATTTGAATGGAGTTAAACCGAATATAAGTTATTCGAAGAGAAGAGAGTAATCGAATATTAGTTATTTGAAGTGAGTTAATCAAATATTAGTTATTCGAAGAGAATTAATCATCGAATTCGGGAAAGTACTTATAATTTCTGGTGTTTAAATCAAGATTTAATTATTTATAAATTAGGTGTTTATTTATTTATTCAAATTAAAAATAAAAGTTATATTTGAAGTTAGATATTTCGAAAGTAGGGATTATAACGTTATCGTTATAACCAATGTTTTTATAAAAGAAGTGGATTCGTAAATAGAATCTGTGAGGTTCGCAAGGAAGTTGTTAAAGGTTTAAAAAGGTAAACTTTGTATATTCCTAAGTTAAAACGTTGTTCAGTTAAGGTCTTAGAGATAATTATACCCCAACTTGATACTTCCTTCTTAACTAAGGATTGGTTAAAGTTTGATAGTAAAGGTAGGTTAAGTGAATTTAGTTAATGAGCATAATGGTTTTTGTTGGCATAGCGATGTTTATTTAAACATCAGTTTAAATCAAATGAAGGAGTTTTGGAAATGTTTTCCAAATAAGAATCAGAAATGTTTCTGATAATAGAAAATAAGAAATGGGGATAAATATGGAAACGTTTTCCAGTGATTAATAACGTATATTTTCTAAGTTTAGAAAATAAGGATTTACGAATATATGAAAATGAGAAATAAGGAAATGAATAAATTAATTATAAATTAATTTAAAGGGATAATGTTGAATGTGGATTGATCGATAAAATTTCCATTTGGAAATAATATCGTTGTTTGCACACGAGTTTTCTTTTGATAGTTAAATCACAGACCATTTTTCCGTCATCAATACGGAGAGATCGGTTGGGTTATTATCCAAGAACCACTCCGTATGGGAGTTAGTGTTTTGAATCAAATAGATCGAAGACAAATTGAAGACGGAGTTATGCAAGAGCTATCCTGTTTACAGAATAGCGCCTTCGGTTTGTCCAGTCCTAGGACAACCTGTATGGAAGAATATTTGACAGAGTATATCTGGTGGATCACGTGAGTACATCGTTTCAAATGTATTTACGTTGGTGGAGGAGGAATTCGTTTCTCTTAGCTTATACCCTTGGTATTTTTGGGGAAATCAATTTGTGGTTTGACGGGTATGACGATGTGGCATTCAAAGTAAATGAATGAATAATCTGTTGAAAGATACGTTATGACCTCCAGCCTAATCAACTGGGAAATGACAGAAATCGGGCAGGCAGCATGGCTAAGTGGGCCGCACCCAAGTAGGGTATATTGTCACCATCTAGATAATATTCATATTTGTTACTTCTTTCAATTCTGTATCTCCCGGGAATGGTTATGTTGGTTTACCAACTGTAAGGTGACAATATATTCGATACACTCAAGCAAAATGAGTGGTCGGTCATGTGTGGCCGAGTTGCAAGATGTTCTTGTTGAACTCCAGTGTATCGCTTCTAGAGTACACTGAGCGGAAGGTGGATCCATACCTTGTCATAGTTGGAATCCATTCCCCAAATAAGAGCCCGCGGTTTTGACTGTATATTATATATGTAGAACGTTAGATGCAAGCATTTCTACTAGATCGATATTACTTGTGTTAAACATTATTATAATATTAGAATAATATTGTTTTACAAATGATTTGGGTTATCGTAAGGTAAAAACCATCCGTGTTTATGCGTGGATCGGTCTTACGATTATTCTTTCTTTTGAAAGGATTTTTAAAGTTAAACAAATGATTTGAGTTTACTCACACTAGTCACATGACTGACCCGGAGTTTATTTTGTTTTATTTTCCCTAAACTCTTGGGTGCCCAATTTTGTACCGATAATCAAGTAATCGGGATTTACAGATATATTTGGAGAGCTGGAGCAGGAGGCTTCAGAATTATATAGCTATAGTTATTTCCGCTATGTTGTAAGTGCTGTACTTTGGAAATGATATGTATATTCAAGTACAGATTTATATTTCAAAGTTATGTTATATATTATATGTTATTCGTTCTGCTGTGAGGTTCGTGTTACTCTGATGTTGTGTTGTTCTTCTTCTTCTATTCTAAGTTTCTATCTTATCTATTCTCACCCTATAATTTCTTTCATGGACTATCCGGTGTTTCCGATGCTTGAATAGTCGACATAGTGTTGTATGCCAATATCCAGGATCGCAATTTCCCCAAGTCGTTACATCCATAAACTTAGTACACTAGACACGAGGTTAAATCGACTTGTAGTAGAAGCCTGCCCGGAACCGACCGGCATATCTAGCATCTACAAGTATATGATTTAATGTGAGAGGTCTAGTGTGTGTATATATATAATTATATATATAAGTTGATGTATGAAAATAAATAGGTTTACTACGCCTTAAGGTCTTAAGTGGCTAACTCACTTCTTTATCTAATTCGGGTCTTAAGTGGTTAGGACTAGGATCCCTCCAAAGGTCTATCCCTTGCAGAGGAACCCAAGTCAAGGGACCCACTCTTATTAGTATTAAGGTAAGTCTTTGGGTCCTCCTTCTTTAAAAGTGGTTAGTCATAAAACGGTTAACGGAGTAAGGTAGTTCACAGGGGATGTCCAATTCCTCTAGAAGGTTGTAAGGGCTCAACTAGGGACATATTGGTAATTAAAAGATATGTGGCAATTGCGTGCTCACCAACTGTCTAAGGGAAGTCATAAGTGGCATAGGTATCCTACCGGGTAATATCAGTTTAGTAGTAACGTTCGCAATACTACTTCTTATATTACAAATTAGATAATAGACTTAAGAACGTTAACGTACTAGGACATGGTTCTTAAAGGGATAGGGGTCTGCCTCAGGGTTATAAGAGATTGCAAGAATCCACCTTTAGTTGGGCCACAAGTGACCGAGAATGCCACCTCGTTGGGTCTTTACCCTAAAACAATAATGGATGATTGACTTGGATATCCACTACATTGGTTAGATATTTGTGTATGTTTGAAATCTTTTGTGTTGCGTAGACATATCTTGACATATGTAACCTGCTAAATAATATAAGGTATGGACATTAAGTAACACTATATTCCAGTCATGCAGAACTTTATGTTCTGACCCCCTCTCCTTAACATCCAAAAAGGTCAGTAGATGGGGTAAAGCCATGGATGAAGTCCTGATTGAAGACGACGAAGAAGATGAAGTTTATTATGATATTATTAGCTATTATTGTTGTGCTTCCATAGGAATTTTATGAAGATGAACTATTTGATGTACCTTTTGATTAAATGTACTATGACAGTGTATTTCTGAGATTTTTGAAATAATGGTACATCTTCTTTGAATATTATATTTTCTCTTTCCGCTGTGTGAGAATTCTATTTGAAGTGTCTGTTATTATCATCTGTGCAATTGTAATCCTTACAGGAACCAACGACCCGTTTAGAGTGGCTCTAAGTTTCGATGGGCCTTTCCTAGGTTGAAATTTAGGCCCTTTCCGGGCGGGTTGTTATAGACAAGACGGGAATAACTTAATAACGTAGCCTAATTTATCTCAATAGAGAAAGGTGCTAAAGGCTAATGGGGTACGAACTAATAACCTTCGCGTATAGTCCTCTTCCTGGGACCTAAAAGGCTAACTGACTAGGGTTGAAGAGTCCACCTGGGATTATGTGTTTCAGTTTAGGGGTCTTAAATGGGAGATGTGTGTGAGCCTACCCAAACCTGGAACTAAAACATCAGATATAGCTACCTATCCTATGGGAAGTAATAAGCGATTAAGGGGGTTATCTAATAAGGTCAGCTAGATGATATAGAGAACGATAAAATACCATCTCTCACCTTATATGGGACAAGGGTATATGTGTAAATGCAAAAGCCTTAACTAGTAGGGTCTGTAGCTAGTGGCCTCTAGTTCAAGTTAACGTTAAGTAAATTATCGAGAAATAATAAGTGACCAATCGGTCCGCCTAGGGTCTTTAGTGATCATGAAGAATCCACCCTATCTATCATTGATAGTGAGGCAATAAATGATAAAGGACAAGCGAATGAAAGTATATGAATATAGAAACTCCGTGATAAGGGGTCTAATCTCGATATAGTAACCAGTTAAGCTATGGTATAAAGGCTTCACAAAAATATGTGTAAATGTCCTATCTCAGTATTATAATTTGGAAATACTACTTTGGGAAGAGTAGTAGAGTCGTGCGTAAACATTAACAAGGTTGGTTTAGAATCACTAACCTTGTTAGGCATACATCTAGGGTTAAACCAAACGGGACTGTGTTATAGTCTGTGTTGTACATTTATTAGTCACCAGAACTTATTGTTCTTACCACCCTCCTCATTACAACTACCCAGGCTTCCTAGAGAAGGTCGGGTTCTCGCAGATGATTATGTTGGTCTTTTGGTTCTCGTCCTCTCTCATGCTCGGTATTAGCAAAGTGACTCACTTCGAAAAAGGTAGTTGCTTGAGTTAATACTTGTTTATCCTAATTTGTTTATGTTGTGATTTATCCTATTGTACTCTGATTATGCTCATGTTCATTTATTGCAGGTACCAGATACACACGCTCCATGCTTGGATGTGTTCAAATTTTGATTTTTGTCAAAATTTGTTTGCATAAAAGTGTGGGGGGTGTTACATACATATTTTTTAAACGACCGAAACATGATACAATGAAGACCTAAACCAAAAAAATTACCACATATCAATTATTCAAATATCATGCCTTTCGAGCATATTCTAGTCTCAAATGTCACCTTTATTTTCTTGTAGAAAGGACCGCATCAAAATAATTATGGGTGAAGTTTCAAAAATAGGGTAAGTAAGATGAACTATAATTAACAAATGAAATTGAAATTAGTGGTTAGGTTCAGAGAGTCAACTGCACAATGATGGAACTTAATCTGAGTGATTATAGTGGATCCATTAATTGAAACAAGGCTTGATGCATCCAAAACTATATATAAATCAATATTTAAAATAAAAATGTGTTTTCTTAAAGAAGGTGACTATAATAGAAGCCAAAGAGATCGAACCATTATGGTGAAGTTTCAAAAATAGAACACATATAATGAGTTCTAATTAACAAGTGGAACTGAAATTAGTGATTGAGTTAGAGAGCCAATTTCTTATTAAGAGATCTAAATTTGAGTAATTATGGTGGGTTTATTGATTTAAATAAGGATGGATGCATCAATTGGATTTTTTTAACCCAAAAAATAAATATATAACAACCAAAAGAGAAAAAATGGTCATTCTCCTATAGCTCACAAAAGCAGTTCCCAGCAACATTACTTGAGATTGTAAAGCGAAACATATACAAATGACAGAGAAGAGCAAACAGTCTGAAGAAATACGAAATATTGGACAAGCAAATCAACCCTAATAACAAGGGCGACTACACATAAACAGGCCAATCCAGAAGCAAGCCAAGCACAACGTCCCGCCACTCCTGAAACATCCAAACAAATCTCGAACTCGCTTTCTTCACTGAATCAGCTTCTTCTCCACCTTGCAAACCTCAATTACCCAAGATACGAATCTAGCTAATCACGGCCAGTCATCCACTACCAACCAAGAAGCAAGCCTGTATGTAAAAAACAAAAAAAATTCTCACCCCACCCTTTCTTTAGGGTGGAATCTCCTAGTAACAGAAAAAGCACCAACCAAAGAAAGCGAGTGGAGGCAGAGGTTTCCTACGAAGGGCCGACCTCTGAAAGTAAAGAAGATATCATCCTTAACTTTTTAGATGATGGATGTATATAACATAGGGGTTTCATCAAAGACCACCTTGTTTCAAGAACACAAAAGATGCCAGCGGATGGGGCAAGGAATAAGTTTGAAAAGGATCGAACTAAGATCATTTCCAAGCCTCCTCCCCTACCAACCACACAGATGGTCAACCAAAGAAACACCTACCCCACTAACACTCTCAAAAACACCGAAGAAAGACTAAATTGAGGTTGCATGCTCTCCTTTCAGAAATAAGTGTGCAATCGACCCCAAAGACCCACTAGCACAGCAACGACAACATGACACAATAGGAATGTCAATCCACATAAAGTTAACATCCAAAGGTAACCTCTCATGGAGAACTCTCCACAGAAGGACGAAAACCTTGGAAGGTATATGCTTGCCCCAAACGAAAGAGAAAACAGGAATTCTGGCAATCGAAAATTCGAGCAGACTTCCAAGCGCTCGAAGTGTGAAAGGGCTTCCTTTCCAGACAAATCCCCTACGATGGCAATCGGTAAAAGCTTTAACTGATTGCATCCATTTCCACGTCTCACTAGCATAATATGGGGACCCGATGAAGTCCATAGGCAAAAGACAATGATACTTTGCAGGCAGAAACGACGTCCAAAGTGAGACGAGCGCGAAACCTACCCAAAAGTTTGCAAGCGTACGCCTTGCATACATCCCTAGGATGCCTCAAACCAAGCCCTCCTCATGCCTAGGATGACAGATAATATCCCAGGAAACCCGATGATGCCTTTTTGGGTCGTCTTTCTTCCCCCCAGAAGAAAGAAAAGGCCAAAATATGGTAGGAACGAAAGAAAGATGAAGTGGACGTCATGGCTGCAAAGACATGAGAGCCTAAAGAACCATGAACAAACTTGATGAGAATCAATCTACCAGAATTGAGAGATGATAGTTGAGTTCTATCTGAAAATCTCCCTCTATCCTTGTTCATTAGGCAGCTAAAAAAATTCATTTAGCTTACGACTATGGTAAAGCACAATGTCGAGGTACGGAAGAGAACGAGACACAATCCAAAAGACGGAGGAGGACTCGATCCCAGCAATCCTTCTAGGGTCCATAGACTTGGCTAGTACAAAGCAGCTCTTCGAAGCATTAACCAATTGCCCTGAACACCGTTCTTAGAGGTGAAGGAAATCCAAAAATCAATGGAATAACTGTTGATTCCCGTTAGAGAAGATAATAATGTCATCCGCAAAGGGTAGAGAGGAAATGACCGAGTAACCGCTCGGGATACCAAATCGATGAATCTCACCAGCAATGGTGAGAGAATGTAACCCATGTACGAGAGCCTCAGCAACGACAACAGAAAGCATAAGAGAGAGGGGATTTCCTTGATAAAGGCCTCTTCCCGACTTAAAGAAATCTTTTGTTATTTCGGTGGTAAGAATAGAAAACCAGCAGGTCGAGATGAGCCTCCAAATCATATCAATGAGAGGCTTAGGAAAACTGAAAGCGCGAATCACCCGTATTCTGAAAAACCAAGACATGCAGTCATATGATTTTGTCATATCTAGCTAAATCGCCACATTGGAACCTCGAATCTTATGATCAATCTGGGAGATAAGCTTTTGGGCAAGGAGGACATTATATATTATTAGTCAGCCTTTACCAAACCCATCCTGGGACGAGGAAATAATCCGATCAAAAATGGGCGCGATGTGAGAAGAAAAAATTGGATATAACCTTGTTCGAAAAGTTACAAAGGATGATAGGCCTGAAATCCGAGCAACTACGGGGGTTCTCGCATTTAGGGATTAGCACCAGATTAGTGGATGTCCACCCCATGGGGACGTGCCACCGAGAAGAGAGACAAGATTGCCACGGAGAATCCTAGATGAATGATCTCCCATGCACAACAATAGAAAACACCGTTGAAGCCGTTGGGACCGTTTACACTATCCTAACTAAAAGAAAAAAACAGACGAGCGGATCTCCTCAGATGAGGGGGGACAACATAAAGCAAAGTCTTCAGATGGCAAAACAACGCTAGGGATAAAAGACATAAGCAGAGGATTTGTTTGATCGACAGACGGACATTGGAGGAACTCCAGGAAGTGGGATAAGATGGTTTCTTCCACCTCTTGCAGGGACGAAGCCAAAGAAAGATCCAGGCACAAGATATGACGAATAAAACGGAGATAATTTTTCTTTCTAATGGCAAAGTGAAAGAATTTCGAGTTACAGTCACCATCCACAATCCAGGAAAGCATGTGCTTTTTGACGGAGGAAAGCATGTGCTTGCTAATGGAGGAAAGCATGTGCTTTCTGATAGAGGAAAGCATTATCAATGTTCAACTCTAAGTTGAAAGCAAGTAGCTCTTGAATCCACTCCTCCTTCAAAGAAGTGGTTGGATCGGCATCAAAAGCGGCTTCCGCTAGGATGAGAGAAACTTCCGGCAAGTGAACCCTGTCAAAGATATTCTTGAACACCTGAGTGTTCCATAACCTAAGGAAGGATTTGATAAGTTTGAGTTTAAGGGAGAAAACAGCAATAGGGCTACCTATAACAAGAAGAGACCATGATTCCCCCACCATCGAAAAGAAGGAATGATGATACTTCCACATGGACTGAAAGCGGAACAAGGAAGGACCCAATAACGAAAGAGGGGAGAACTTCAAAATCATAGGCACACGATCCGAGTTAGTTCCATGAAGGTGTTCAACAGAGAAAGAGAAAGGACAGCTAAACCATCCCTCCGAACCAAAAACCCAATCTATCCGAGACATCGTTCTGTTGGGCCCTTTATGGTTATTACACTAGTTAAAGGCAAAGCCAACTATTAGATCCAAAATTGGCTCTACACCCAAACTAGTAATGATTCTACTGAAATGAAATCAAAAAACAAAGAAAACACACAATTTATAGTGGTTCGACGTTAAATAGCCTACATCCACTTTCTACTCTTTGAATTAATGATTTGAATGCGAGTACAACAATAACTCTCACTCAATTTTCACTCATACAATGTATTGATTCACTCAATTTCCTCCTCAATATGCTTCAAAAGGTGATTATAATCTGAATAAGTTGATGAAATTTGGATAGCAAAGGAGTTTGAGTTCTCAAAATGCAAAAAGATCCTTCCAAATGTCCCTTGATGGTGTATTTATAGGTGGAAAATGCTCCTGGAATGGCTTCGGTTCGGATCCACGTGGCACCCATCCCGTTACTATCGGGTTCGAATGGGATATGATAGTGACAACACACCAGGTTAGTGGAAAACATGGGTAGAACGTGGGTATAACCGCTCTGAATATTAAGGAAAACATGGAGTGAAACTGTCGTGATTCTGGGTTTCGGGGGGTGCTAGCAATCAGGGGATCGAATCGGTTTTGTCCCCTCTGATCCGATTCGACCTATATTCTTTCTTTCTTGGCTTCGTGCTGGTCTCCCCCTTTTCCAAAGAAATCCGATCCAACTTGTAATGAGAAAACATTCTTCATTTTTTGATCTTTTAATCTCTATGTAGCCTAGTTCACAAAGTAGGCTAACATTTTGCCCCTTCAAAGGACGCTTATATTGAAGATGGAGCGTACTTTGACATTATCCGTACACTAGTCTCTGAATTTGAACTGTTGAATAGTTGCTTCCATTCGTGTGTAGGAATGCGTTGGTTCATAAAGTCATGTCTCTTGCAGCCTATAAATACACCAAAAAGTTCATGGATTTCCTTCTTCGTTTCAAACAGCCTTGAGAACTCTGATTGATGTCTAGTGACTCCTCCAGGTAAGCTCTTTGTTTATTTTTATTTTCCTTTGAATTCAATTTGTATGCCAAGTCAATGTGCATGATTCCATCGGGGTTCGGTCTCCGATCCGAATGACTTCTTTTCCATCCCACTAACATTGGATTAACGGGCCAAATATATATACACGAGCTTGCAATCCGGTCCGAACGGGGTGAAAGGTCGGGAAAACAAAGAGCCACTATAAATCCATATATGTCCGTCGTCTCTCCTCTTCTTCTTCCTTTCCTTTTATTATCTTCATCCTCCAGATTTTAGAAGAAAAGAAAAGAAGAAACCCTAATTTTCAATACTTCACTCTTCCCTTCAATCCTCGAGTCGATTACATAGGTAGGTTGCAAAACTTTAGATAATTCCTATTTAGTTGATCTCGATTTGAATTCGTGGATAATTTGAGCGATTTGAGCATGGTATTTAGTTGACCTTGATGTCGTGACCCCCCCTCGCAATCGTTGTTAATGGCCTCGTCGCCATCTTGAGGTAGTAACGGGGGGGGGGGGGGGGTTAGAATCCTTTGTTGAACGTGCCAGCGCATAAATGCTTGCCTTTGATTTGGGTGTTTGGCACGAGACTGGATTCGGTGTTGGTTAAGGAAGAAAGAGGATGAAGAAGAAGAAGAAGAGGGAAAGGTCTGGGATCGGTTCAGGTGAAGAGGTATAAGAGTGAAGAGGAGAAGGGGTTCCATCTGACCGGATCTAGTTGGAGTGAAAGATAAAGGGTAGGATAAAAACGAGGTGTGCCCAACCGAGTCAGGTCGGAGTGAGAGACATGGTCATGGAAATAAATGGGCACTCGGACTGATCCGGATCACTTAAAGTACCAACTTTCGAACCGAACCGATATGCTCATAGTGCATTAACTTCTGCTTTGAACCACACATGATCCTGACCCCGGTCCGAAACCTTTCCTCTGTGGGTGTGCGATCCGATCCCAATATATATATCTGAACCGAACTAGAATCATCCAATTTAATGCACGAGAAATGTCCGACTTGCTCAATCAATGTTTGTCGTGACTTACAACTTAATGAACAATTAGGATAGTGCCTTATGAACGTGAGCAAATATTTAAGATTGTTCTGAACATTACTGTTTCGCTAAACCTTTGCATTATGCTCTTATGCGTTTACTTTGCATCTCTTGCACATATCGCACACACTTTAGTTCACACACGTGTACGGGGGGATACAGGCTATTTTATTCTAACTTATGATATTGCTTCTTCAGTAATTTAGCGACCATGGCAGAGAGATGTTCATCTAGATTAGCAGAAAAGGGAGAAGTTGCAGAAACATCCGAGAAACTCACTCTGGATGACATATCCTCTTCCTCAGACCTTGAATGGGATGATGAGGGCCCAGATTACGAAATGGAAGCGCACAATAGTGAAGTATCTTCCGAGAGTGAAGTTTCTCTAGGTGAGGAAGAGGAAGGAGAGATAGGAGATGATAGTGCTCCCGACGAGTTTGAAACTGCCACTATATTGGATTTACCCAAAGATTCTATTGAGTCGACGATCGATGATGACAGACTCATCCGAATATGTCTAAAGCATGGGATATTAAAAAGAGATACTCAGGTGCCTTCAAAAACAGATCGCCCCCACAATCCACCGGAATTATTTATGGCAATTACCCGATTAATGTGTCTGGTTGGGGCAATACCTCCGTTTTCGCCTTTTGTCATCGATTTTCTGAGACAGATGCGAATTGCCCCCATGCAATTACATCCCAACTCTTATGCTTATTTATACACCTTGTATATAGCATACAAAGAGATTTTAGGTATAGAACTTACATTCGATGACGTCCACTTCTTTTATAATTTCAAGCATCAGACTCAAGAGACTCCCCCCTTCTCATACTTTGAATTAGTCTCAAAAAGGAAAATTATTATTGTTCCATATAGCAGCAAGGCTGGTGATTCTAAACCTGAATGGTTTTACATCAGACAGCAACCGGGGTGCGCCAGGAGGCGGACCAAATCAAGTAAAGCACCGACTTTCTAGATTTCAACTTTAAATACTCATGCCAACACATTAATTTGCTTTCTTTTTCATTCGCAGTTGATAACCCAAAGCAAATATCGGGTCAACTATACTTTGATCGTTTGCATTAGCTGCTCAATGGTGACCAAAATTTCTTAACCATCGACGAAGTTCTTAAGGATGAGTATCTCCATCATCACGGGTTACTATCTATTACCCGTAGTATAGGTCATGGGACAGGTCCATATGTGTACATACCCCCGGTCGACATTATTCCTGAGATGGGTGAGGGCTCGAAAGGTCCAGTGATACTTAGGACTCCTCCTTCTCCATCCTCAACTCAAGACGATGAATTAGCCAACATAGATGAAAAGCACAGGGAAGGGTATACCATTCCTGATGACGCCATTTCTCCTGAAAATTCAATATCCCCTAAAGAGCTGCCACTAGACGCTTCTCAAGGAGATGCTCCTACTACCGACGATTCCACATTTAAGGGTTTAGGAAATCTTCCCCTGCCCGAAACTATTTATACTTCAGAGGACTTTGGAACGAATCCTTTAACCTTCACTTCTTCAAAGGACACTACTCCCGTGAAGACCAAAGAGCCCACTCATGCTAGTCTGGCTTCAGGCTCGGGTTTGTTGGGGGAACGTCACTTAGGAAGCACATAACACATTAGCACCACACGTCACAGCACTTATGTCTTATGTGAATGTCGATTATGAATTCTACATATCTTGTTGTGTAGGTACCATGTCATGCCCTTACTATTATGTCGGGAAAATTTATTGTAGCATGTCCAGACCTCCTTCTGACACCAAGCATGATCTCCATGAGAATCGGGGCAGAGATGACAGAAGGCATTATGATTCCCATCGACCTCACACTTCACGCTCTCGTTCTTCAGTTCGGTCAGATCCGGACAGATATAAGAGCCACCAAAGTCGTCGTGGGGGAGACACATCACAATCCAAAGACCGAATTTCTCCCCATGATAAATATAATCGAGAAAAAAGTCCATCGAAACACACTGATTCGCGAGACAAGCATAAACCTTCTGAGAAGCGATCTGAAAAAGGTGATGCATCCATCGTCCCTGCTAAGCGGAAGCATATTGAACTATCATATTGTAAACCCCCACCACTGAACGCTGATTCCAAAACGAAACTGGCATATCTGGAGAAGCAGTTCCCAGATCACTACTTTGAGAATTTAACTTTCTTACCCGCACTCGAGCCTATTTCTTCAAAGTGGGCAGATGAGGCTAAGGCAAAGATCGACGCTGTAGAGAAACAGTACTTGGAGATGTACAAGTATTCATGCAATCTCTCCAGAATCATTCGGGCCTTAATTACAAACGTCGATGCAATGAAGAAAGTTGCAGATTCTGATGAGAATGCTTTGAAAAATCTGGAGAAGGACTTAGAAGATACACAGGCTCAACTTGTTATTGCTCAACGAGATGCCAACAACTTCAAAAATCAATTTGAGGAATTGCAAAAGTGTTATCATGACCTACTGGAATCTCACAGTCAAGAGCGTTTAGATTTGAAGAAACAAGCTGAAGATGCTAAGTCAGACAGTGTCAAACTGCAACTAGCTTACAATACTATTGAACAGGAAAAGGCTGAGTTAGCGAGGAAGAACGCCGAGTTGGAGAAACGAAATGCTGACTTGGAGTCCAAGTTGATGGAAGCCGAGACTAGGGCTGCCTTAGCTGAGGGGAATGTGGATAGCGCTATTAAGTCTGCTGAAGAAACTCATAAACAGCTATCAGAGGCTCAAAAAGAATTGCATGGCTTTGGCAAGCTGATGATTGAATTCTTTGCACACATAATCCGTCGCTGAAACATCTCTTGGATTGAAGACTATCCGACTACCTTATTTCATGTGTGGAATCAAATCATCGAATGGGAAGAAGATGAACTTAAGGTAGACTTCGTTGATGAAGACAAACTCATGGAGAAGTATCTGAAAGATGATGAACCGGCACGTCTGGCCGAGGGGCGTCGCCTTATTGCTGCTGCCATGGAGGAGGAGAAACGCCAGGCCAAAGAAAATAATATCCTTGAAGTTGGTTCTTCTTCTGTTACTGCCGAAGCTACTGGAGTCGAGGAATATGATCCCGAGAATCCGGGAATTCCTAGAGCGCCTCTTTTATCTCCTATACCCGAATCAGCATCAGAGACATTAGCCGCACCAATTGAGAAATCATCAGAAGGTATTTCCACCTTTTCACCCCAATTTGTCAAGGCAGTCTCCACCTTTTGTCACATCACTGGGCATTCGATCGAGGATTCTTTGTTTTCTCCTGAGTTGATAGCTGTTGCTTCTCATTCTGTAGGTGCTGAACCAACCGAGAAGACTGACGAGCATCGGGGAACCACCATTGAGGAAAAATCCGTGGAAGAGACTCAGGGAGGACAGGATAAGGCTACCATCGTTGAATTCGGAGGGGGAACTGAACCGCCTAACGCTGACACTTCTCATGATGATGAAATGACAGACGCTTTGAAAGATGACGATGGTAATGATGGGCATGAAGAAGATCCTGATGTTGCTATAATCGGGGATTTGAAAAATGCTGATGACATGACTTTGGCTGAAATGAAAGCCGAACAAGACAAGTGCATTCAGCTGAAAGTCGAGGAGATAGACCCCGAAAGCCTTAATCCCCTTGCAGTGGTGGATGCTGGATCGAGGTTAGTTGTTAAGCTTTCAACTAGGTCAATTACAGAGGAGCTTGCTAAAAAATCTTCTCTTGATCCCAGTGATCCGACTCCTAGGAAGAAATCTATCGACTCTGGTACCCCAGTCACAGAGAAGAAGAAACCAAAGCGTCTCATGTCAGATGCTTAAAAAGAAGCTAAAAAGCTCTTAAGGCTGCCAAGAAGTCCAAGTCTACTGCAAAGCCCAAGTGACGATGCGCTTTTTTTTTATATTCCACTGGTCCTCTATTGTTGCAGCGAGTGCGGCCCTCGCATCCTTTGCTTAGCTTTCCAGTATAAACTTACGTATTTGTAAATAAAGTAGTTTGTTCCCTGCAATGTCTGATATTTGTAAATTTAGCATTTAAGTAAAAATGCAAATGAACAACATGCCATATCACAGTTATATAATAAAGTCACTACTAAGGGGAACATGTGTACATATATATGCCCCCAATTAATTTGGATAACTGATTAAGACTTATTCAAGATTGATTAAATTCAAAATCCAATTGCCCCCGATTCTCTGATGGGGCCATATTATTTTTAGCATCTTTATACTCTCCAGTCTCATAACCAGGTTAAAGTACTACTGAGGTGGTCTCTTATCGGGGTGCACCTTCACACCTCAAGGGACGTCGTCTTCCCGTCCTTTATACTCTCTCTCGTTTCATGAGAGTAAGAGTTAAGAATGTCATCTTCCCATTCTTTGCATCTTATCATGCGGGCGGTCATTTTGTTCGCTCCTGCACATAGGTTATCTCCAACTTTCCAAATCTAATTTAATGTTTTGTATTTCATAGTCATGATAGAATAACTGCTGAAGATATAAATAATGCAGGAAAGTAAATGACACACGATATTTTTATAGTGGTTCAGCTAAGTCGTAGCCTACATCCACTTCATAATCCTTTGTTCATATAAACAGACCTTTTAAGGCAAGTCGTGCCTTTTTACATAGCCTATAAAAACAAAAAGGAAGACATTTTATTTTTAGCTCAGGTATCGTCGTAAGTGCTGAGCATTCCAAGATTTGGAATCTCTTCACCGTCCACGGTGGTTAGCTTGAATGCTCCTGTATCAAGCTTCCGTTGGATGGCGTATGGCCCTTCCCATTTTGGACCCAATTGGGTTGAAGGAGGGAAAACTCGTTTCAATACTAAGTCTGCTGGTTCGAAGGTTCTGAAGCGAACTTTCCGGTCATAATAACATGCTACTTGATGTCGATGTCTTGAGGCAAGCAGGTCTGCTTCGTCTCTTTTTTCTTCAACCATATCAAGAGACTCTAGAAGGAGTGTTCTATTTGTCATTGGGTCATAGTATGCTAGTCGATGAGAAGGGACTTCTTGTTCTATCGGGATTACTGCTTCTGACCCAAAGGAGAGTGAAAAAGGGGTATGACCAGTAGCCGTCTTAAAGGTTGTCCTGTAGGCCCACAAAGCTAGTGGCAACTCATCTACCCACTTGTCTTTGGCCCTCTCCAACCGCTTCTTGAGAACAGATTTAATGATCTTGTTTATTGCTTCAACCTGGCCGTTAGACTGCGGGTGAGCTACAACGGTGTATCGTTTATTAATCTTGTACTTCTGGCAGAAGTTTCTAAATTCGACGTTGTTGAACTATGTCCCATTATCAGTTATGATGGTCTTTGATATCCCAAAACGATAGATAATGTATCTGACCACAAAACTAATCACCTTCCTTGTTATGATTGTGGTTAAAGGCTCAGCTTCCACCCATTTCATGAAATAGTCCACGGCGATAATCGCGTATTTTGCTCCCCTTTGGCAATAGGTAACACTCCAATAATATCAATTCCCCACATGGCAAACGACCATGGGCTTACCATTGACATAAGCTAAGTTGGAGGTGCTCTGGGAATTTTGGCGAATCTTTGACATTTGCCGCAGTGTTGTGAATAATCAGCCGCGTCTTTATTCATGGTGGGCCAAAAATATCCATACCGCAACACTTCTTTTACTAGGATCTGGCCCCCGGTGTGGTCCCCACACTCACCTTCATGTACTTCTTGCAGTACATGTTTGACATCGTCTTGTGCGATACACCGTAGTAGGGGCATTGAAAACCCTTGGCGATAAAGGACGTCGTCCTGTAAAACGTATCTTGCAGCCTTACGTGTTACAGCTCGTCTTTCGCTTTTCTTCAATTGGAGGGTTCCACTCTTGAGAAAATTCTTGATCGGTATCATCCATTATTCTCTCTCTGGATCAACTTCTAAGGCTAATTACACCTCCATCAGGTCGAAACTCGGTGATTCCAAAACCTCTATTGGAAGCATTTCAGTTTCTTTGGGGTTATCAGAACTTGCTAGTTTTGCTAATCGATCTGCTTTCTGATTCTCTATTCTTGGAATGCGCGTTATGCTATAACACTCCAAACTACCCAGCAACTCCTTTACCTCTTTGAGATAAGTAACGAGTCGAGGTCCTTTAGTAACAAACTCCTCCCGTACCTGGCATATAACTAGGAGTCGCAGCATATATCCAGTGTCTTCACTCCTAGTTCTTTGGCGAGTTTCAGCCCGACAATCAGGGCTTCATACTCGGAATCGTTATTAGTAGCAGCAAATTCTAATCGCAATGCATAGTAAATAGATTGTCCTTCAGGAGTGATTAAAACAACTCCGGCGCCGGACCTTCGATCATTTTTGGCTCCGTCCGTATATAGCTTCCACGGACTAAGCTCTAGTTCATGTTCTAAAGTAACCACCTTGTCACCCACCATTTCATCTTCAGGAATTGTGAATTCGACTATAAAGTCGGCCAATTCCTGCCCCCTTATGACCTCCATGGCTGAAAATTCAAATCAAATTGACTCAACTCGATGTTCCATTTAAGTAAACGCCCCGACGCTTCGGGTTTTTGCAACACTTGCCTTAAAGGTTGATCGGTGTATACAACTATCGGGTGATCCTGAAAGTAATGACGAAGTTTGCGGGAAGCAATCAGGAGGCTATAAGCAAGTTTTCTATCTTCGGATAATTACGTTCTGCAGCAGTTAGCTTCTTGCTCACGTAGTATACAGGCCTTTGGACTTTATCTTCTTCACGTACCAATGCTGTACTGACGGCATAAGATGATACCGCTAGGTAGACAAACAAATCCTCATGTTCCACGGGTTTTGATAATATTGGAGGCTTTTCTAATAAGTCTAATAGATTCTGGAAAGCCTCATGCAATCAGGAGTCCACTCAAAATTTCGCTTTCCTCGTTTTATCAGATCGAAGAAAGGTACGCAGTTATCTGTGGCTTTGGAGATAAACCTGCTCAACGCAGCAACTTTTCCGGCCAGGCTTTGAACATCATTAATCTTTCGTGGTTCTTCAATATTCCTTATTGCTGCTATTTGACTAGGATTTATCTCAATCCCTCAAGAACTCACGATAAACCCAAGGAATTTCCCAGATGCAACCCCAAATGAGCATTTTAGGGAGTATAACTTCATTCCATACCTTCGAAGAATGTCAAACATTTCGGCTAAGTCCCTTGTACGGTCGGAAGATTGTCTAGACTTCACAAGCATGTCGTCCACATAAACCTCCATGGTTTTTCTGATTTGATTATAGAACATGCGGTTGACCAAACGCTGATACGTGGCTCCTGCATTCTTTAATCCAAATGGCATTACCACATAACAATATAACCCCAAGTCTGGAATGAAACTTGTATGCTCCTGATCTGGTATGTGCATGGGAATTTGACTGTACCCTGAATAAGCATCCATAAAGGATAAAAGCTCGTGTCCGGTCGTCAAGTCCACTAGATGATCAATCCTGGGAAAAGGAAAACTATCCTTCGGACAAGCCTTGTTCAAATCAGAGAAGTCAATACATGTACGCCTCTTCCCGTTAGATTTTTTGACCAGGACAGGATTTGATATCTAGTCGGGATATTTCGAATCCTTAATGAACCCATTATCCTTCAATTTCTCTACCTCTTCCTTCAAAGCTGCTGACCGCTCTGGGCCTAACATCCATATCTTCTGCTTGACTAGCGGGTGCTTTGGATTAATGCATAAAGAGTGGCTCATAATAGCAGGCGAAATCCCACACATGTCAGCGTGAGTCCAGGCAAACACATCTAAATTTCCCCTTAAGAAATCAGCCAACTCTTTCGCTCGGATTGGATCTAGCTGCGAGCCGATCTTTAATACTTTTGTCGAATCTGCCTCATCAATAGGTATATCTATTGTTGTCTCGTTAGGAGTCGCCTTTCTATCCTCGGGTTCTCTATCATCTCTGGGATCTATATCCTCGAGCACATCTAAGGGCGAATCTCTTGGGGTTGGACCCCTTAATTGCTATGCTGAGTTTTCCTTCGAAGGGGAAGAATCGTCCTTAGATTCTATATTCAACCCCTTCATTAGCATCTTCAACTCCGTCATGTAACAAGCTCATCCCGTAGCTTGGTCGCCTCTCATCACCCCTATTCCTGCGTTGGTCGGGAATTTAAGCAGCAAGCACCAAGGTGCAATACATGCCCTAAACTCAGCAAGGGTCGGTCGGCCTAGGAAAGCGTTATAGGGTGACTCTACATCCAATACTACAAATGGAAAGATCCTCACTCTCTGGCGATCTCCCTGTCCTAATGTCACTGGTAATTCTACGTAGCCCATCGGAGCCGTTGAATCCCCATTGAAGCCTCATATTCATCCTTCACAGGGCTTTAGATCTTTTACTTCGAGTCTCATTTGCTCAAAAGCTTTCTTAAAGAGGATATTGACTGAGCTTCCATTGTCCACCAACACCTTATGGACTAAGGCAGGGCCGACGGCAATGGTAATTACCAGTGGGTCATCAGTTGGTGATTGAATTCCGGTATCATCTCTGCTACGGAATATGACGTCGTCTGACATCATCTTTTGTTGTTTTACTGGAGTAATGTCTTCGAGGTAACTGCATTCTCCTACCTCAAAATGCTTAGCGGCATTGATGTACTGATCCATCTCTTTGAAACTATGGCTAGCTAGGTGGGGTCCGCTTATAATAGTATTGATAACGATCCTCTTATCTTTCTACTGTGCTGTGGGTTTAGAAGTAGGCTGGTTTTGGTCCGGGGCTTGCCCTCCTTGTCCCCGTCCCTTGGGGCAACCTTGTACTCGTCTAACTTCCCTTCCCGCAGCAATCTTTCAACTACATCTCTCAAATGACGGCATTCGTTGGTGTAATGACTGTAGGTTCCATGGAACAAACAAAACTTTCCCGTTGCGATCTCTTTTTCAGTGGAATCTCTGGGTGGTGGCTTTTTGTATTGCAATATGTTGTATGTATCCAAATAAATATTTTCCAAGGTATCATTCAATGGCGAATAGTTTTCTAAAGTTTGGAATCGAGGTCTTTTGCTGGAATTGTTCCCTCGATTCCTACTCCTCCTATTGTCGTTTCCATTCTTATTGTTATTACCTCCGTTCCGGTTGCCAACGTTCACTTCAACCTTCCCTGAACTGTCTCCGGATTGTTTCACAGCAATATTATTTTGGACACCATCCCTCGAGGCCCCTTCGGACTTTCTGTTCCTATTTGCATGAGCTTCTTCTCGCCTTAAGCAAATAGTATCCTTTACGTTGAACAATTCCCTAGTGAGGGCCGGTTTCCCGGATAGATAATCCCCAAATTCTTTGTCCAGGTCAACTCCTTCTATTAAAGCCATCAGAATAGTGGGTTCATGAGGGTCACTAACTTCGGTGACAGCCAAGTTGAAGCGGTTCAAATATGATTTTAGAGATTCTCCTGGAGCCTGTTTAATCCTCGACAACTCTATGACGCTTTTGGATTTTTGGGCGTGAAGTCGAAACTGGTTCATAAAGCGCTCACTTAATTCTGTGAAATTTGATACTGATAGTGGAGGGAGTAGGGTGAACCAAATTAATGCCACGTCTTCCAGATAAATCGGAAAGGCCTTGCATTTTATAGCATCTGGAGCTGTTGTGGCATTCACGAACCATGCATACCTCATCATATGCTGTCCTGGGTCCGTTCTCCCTGAATATCGATCCATTTGTGGCAAGTTGAATCGCTGAGGGAACTGGAAGTCCAATATATCATCTGTGAAGGGGGTATGACTTCGCTCAATGCCTCAGTCCTCATTAGTGTATCGTCGGCTTTCGAACATGATCTGACGCACCATTGCCCACACATCGGCATTTGTTAATGTTTGCACAGGTTCTCTAGGTCTGATATTCGGATTACCCCTGGGTTCCTGATTAGGGAATAACCTCCTATTTCTAGCGGCGGCTGCTCTACATTGCTCCATACGCTCCCGGTCGATCTCAGGAGGAAGGGGCTGGAGAAGTTGCTGTTGCGTAGGATTAGTAATATTAGGATCCCTGGGTAGAACGTGGGATCCATGCATGGGCAATAGCATAGGCTCTCTCAAGCTCGGTCATCAGGCCCTAGCACATGAGCGGCGTCTTCGCGGGATACTAAATATCCAAAAGTTAACTGATCAAGGTTCTGAAGTCGCTCAAGCGGCCTTCTTTCACGAGGACATCCCTCATCTGAAGAAGATGAATAATCTGCAGCAAGGCGACGTGCTGGGGAAGGTGTCTTTTGCCTCCGGAGCTCCTTGAGTTCCCTACTCATGGTGATCATGTTCTCTTGCATGCTAAGACTGTCACGCTTATGGGCTTCCAATGCCTCCTTAGTACTCTGGAGCATGTCAAGAAAGCGTGAAAAATCTCCTTGTATGACGGGCGTAGATGGGTCAGGCTGATCATTGGTCATAGTGGGTGGAATCGGAGCATTGGTAGGAGCTCGAGTAGAAGTTCCAGCTTCACTTTGGTTCGGGTCAGATCAGAGCACAGTGGTATGGCCGGACCAGTTCGGATGGGGAGAGTGGGCGACCTCAACATCATTAGATCGGCTCGGATCGAGGTCTTCTGTTCGGTTCGGACCTTCCTGACCGGAGCGGCCTGCTCCAGAATCTTGACCACGCGACCTCGTCACGACCATTATTTGCTGATCTTCGTTAACTTTATTCTCTCGATTACTTTGGATTTCTTTGCCTTTTCCTTTGGACATAATCTCCAATTCTTCAATGATTAACCAACAGGTACTTAAAGATGTTGAAAACAGAGGATTAACGTCTTTGAACTTGAAGGTCCAAATAGTAGAATGATAATCCCAAAAAGCGGAGAATTCAAAAATTCTCAGTGAAAGCATCAAAATGTTAGATCCAAAATTGGCTCTAACACCCAAACTAGTAATGATTCTACTGAAATGAAATCAAAAAACGAAGAAAACACACAATTTATAGTGGTTCGACATTAAATAGCATACGTCCACTTTCTACTCTTTGAATTGGTGATTTGAATGTGAATACAACAATAACTCTCACTCAATTTTCACTCATACAATGTATTGGTTCACTCAATTTCCTCCACAATATGCTTCAAAAGGTGATTGTATTCTGAATAAGTTGATGAAATTCGGATAGCAAAGGAGTTTGAGTTCTCAAAATGCAAAAAGATCCTTCCAAATGTCCCTTGATGGTTTATTTATAGGTGGAAAATGCTCCTGGAATGGCTTCGATTTGGATCCACGTGGCACCCATCCCGTTACTATCGGGTTCGAATGGGATATGATAGTGACAACACACCAGGTTAGTGGAAAACATGGGTAGAACGTGGGTATAACCGCTCCGAATATTAAGGAAAACGTGGAGTGAAACTGTCGCTATTCTGGGTTCGGATCGGGGGTGCTAGCACTCAAGGGATCGAATCGGTTTTGTCCCCTCCGATCTGATTCGACTTGTATTCTTTCTTTCTTGGCTTCGTGCTGGTCTCCCCCTTTTCCAAAGAAATCTGATCCAATCCGACTTGTAATGAGAAAACATTCTTCATTTTTTAATCTTTTAATCTTTGTGTAGCCTAGTTCACAAAGTAGGCTAACACCAACAAATGAGACCTCAGCAAGACTCAACTGGATAACAAAGGATTTATAATCCTCCACCGCAACGTGGTTGATAGAGGACGCCCCCCTCTCTTCTCTACATGGCATGCCATTAAAATCATCTCCAACAACTGAGGCCACAAGCCCGAGATTAGAAAAGGAAAGAATGTCATACCGCAAACATTGACACTCGATGCGATCGCACTTAGCATAGATTGCCGAGAAGAGAAAAAGGGAGGGGAAAAGAGGTAGAGAACACTCAACTGAAAAGAGCTGAGCCGAATCAAAAACTAGATGCATGGAGACCTTCTTAGCCCAAAGAATCCAAATCTTGTTAGAAACATTAACCAAGCCACCGCCGAAGTTCAGAAGGAAGACAATTTCAGATAGTTCTTCCGAACCCAAAAAAGGCTCTTGAAGTGCCACCAAAACAATGGAATGCTTCTTAACTTTCTCTTAAGACGCAAACGAGAGGCATCGTTCCCGATACCCCAGATATTCCAGAATAAACAGTTTGACATTGCAAAAAAAAATATCTAAACAAATCAGAGAACTACAAAGGAGAAGACAAGCACAGATAATAGAAACTCAGGTCAGGTAAAAAGTGCGATGGGTAGATCTAACAATCCTCGAGTGGATAGCCCAAGCCTAGCACTCTGCTTAGAACATCTAGCAGATCGATGGATTCAAAAGACCCAAAATGAGCCACCCGACAAGAACGGGCACTCCTAGTGAGGCGGTCTAGACAAGCGTTAGTGATCCTAATCTCATCCATGCTAAGAGGAAGAGGAGCATGGGAAAAACGAGTGGATGACGAAATAGAAGAGAAGAGAAAATGGAAGCAGAGAAGGCAACAAAAGCGAAAGCGTTGATGATGTAGAAACGTCTAATCCAAACGTCTTACTACTTATTGTATGGACCCCAGGCTAACAAAATCATCATCAAATTGATGATCTTGTGTGATAGTGGAAGTCCACCTACAAAATGGATCACGAATAGAGGGAAAACATAACACCCTCGATGGGTAGAAAGAAAATCCAATTGACGCGTCAAAACCTCACTTAAAATAAAGGCATAAGCGAAGGCCGGCGGTGTAATAAAACGGCGCCGATAAAACGAAAGCCACCGAAACATCCAAAATCAACAAAACGAAAACCGGACCCCAATGCGCAACAACCCACAAAAGACCAAAAACAAAAATGGATCATTAGTTGATCTGAAGTGCAAAACACCAGCGAAACGAACCGAGCAGCTGCATGAGTTTCCAGCGAGAACAATGACAAAGGGAATGGCAAAAGGCATGCCACCATGTCGAAACAGCACAAAGAAAAACCAACAACACCAAAGCAAGAAAGGGGTCAACCGCGTGCAACAAACACAACCTAGCAACCACCAAACAACACAACCGCAAACCCACAACCAAAATGAAAATGGAACTCGACAAAAACCCAAACCAACCCATTGACAAAAGAAGGCGAGACAACCATGTTGAATGAAAGCATGATCGACATAGGTAGGTGGTCAATTCCCACCATAACTGAATGTTTCCATTCAACAACGTCGTCACAAACCCCCTCACAACCCAATCCAAGAAGTGCAACAAAATCCCCATCACAAACCAATACATCACATGCTAGATCCGACATAAGAAAATCCAAATAATCGCAGAAAAAATAGGGAAAAAATCGAACATGTCTCCAACATCTGAGCAAACAAAAAGAAATCAAAGGATGCACAGCCACACACTGCAAAATACCACCCTAGCCAATTGTAGATTCCCTACCAGATGATAAAACTTATGGCTGCATCTGACAAACAGGAACAAGCCCCAGTTCACCACACGAAGGTCAAGAGGAGGCTAAAAGACGACGATACGCTTTCTCCATCAACCACACATGATCGGCATGAGGATGACAAGGCAATACAATAGTATTAGAACAACTTACCTCCTCTTCATCCTCATCAACAACCAATGTTCCAAAAGAATTAGAAGTAGCCAAAGGAGGTAGCGCTCGATCATGAACACCACCACCTTCTACGTCCAATGAACTGACCAACCTCGAACTCAAGGACAAATCAGAACGTTGCTCCTTTGAAGATGAAGTGGCTGACTACCATAACAAGCGCCTACGTCCCCGCCAAGACAAACCCTTAACTACCTCCAACACTGACCAATCCTCCAACAGAGGAGCGTAGCCAGAAATCGATCTCAATAGGAACAAAATATGGGAAACAAAGCCAACCAAACCATCCACAACCTATGCTAAAACAGAATTGCAAGCTTGACTAACTCTCGTAACAACCGGTGGTTGCACAACGCTCGAGAAGGCAGAGCGGTCAGCACAAGTGGAAAGCGGCAAAGAGAAAAATCAAGGCACTAGTTCCATGAAAACACCACAGACAAGAACAAATCAATGGCGAATAATCGCCTCGAAATCCTCAAGAGAAGCCACTTTCTCAAGGACGGATTTTGGGCAAATATCGCACAACGAAACCCAAACCCCTAAATCTTCAAACAAAGCCAATAAGATCGATCCCATCTCGGGTTTGGATACAACAAAAGACCCACGAGCAACAAACCCTAAGTCGGGAATCAGAACAACCATCAGAAACCCACAAACACCACCAGGGGTAGAACAGAAGACACAAGCCCAACCACGAAGATCATGAAACAACAAATTAAAGAAGCTCGAGAGCTGAAAAAGAAAAGAGAGAGAGAGAGAGAAATCTAGCTAATGGAGAAGAGAAGCAGACATTAAAATGACCGTTAATTATGTTTTTTGTAATAGACGATTTTTGATGCATCCAAATTTACATGTACATGAATAATTAAATATAAAAATTGGTTATTTATCAAATGGAAGGAGACTCTTGCAGATACCAAAGAAAAAATATTATTATTAATTTATATATTAAATAATGTAAGAGGCGAAAACAAAATAAAATAGATATGTTAAGAATTTAGATGAAAATTTTCGCTTTAAACTAATAAGAAATGAGTATAAAAGCTAAAATTGAATGTGGAGCAAGAAACCAAATAGTCACTGTTCATCTTTATATAAGGTAGAATAAATATGCACGCTTACCACCTCCCTAAATCAAGCTCTAATAACCAAAATTCATGTTTGCATTCTCTTTAAATCATAGATGAAGCTCTAAATCACATCTACAGGTACCTCTTGATAGGTTTTGTATTGCATAAGAGGAATTATGACGATGTTAATTTGAATTTAATTTTTTTTATTTAAAGAGTTCAGGATTTAAATAGGAAGAAACGAAAAGTTTGAATAAAAAAAATGAGAGAAGAGTCAGTTTCATATGAGCTAACTTAAGGGCAAGCTAATTGGTCTGACTCAATTTCATTTTGTTTAAACAAAAAACATCATTCTTTAGAAACAAACTGCAGAACTTAAAAAATAGTTAATTTTTCACTTGATGGAAAAGTGAACTCAACTATGGACTAGCGCATTTCGCTCATCTCTAAAAGTTGACTACAACGTCGTTCCATCGATCACCGGTTTCGTTAATTAATAGCCTAATGTTTGAATTAATTAATCTAATGGCAAGTCTTTGAAATGCTAAATGTCACCTCCTTTACTCATGTTTATTTCTCCCCCACCCCCCCCCTCCCCCCCCCCTTTTTTGTTGGAGGCGTGGAAAAGAAGCATACACCGACTAGCTGCAAAACAAACCACCCCCCCCCCCCCCCCTTCTCTTCCTAAATATATTGGTCATATAAAACCCATAATAGTAGGAAAATGAATGGGCATAACACACATATATATATATATAAAGCATTCATACAATTGTGTTCACGTTGGAAAGTTGATAAATAGTCACTGTTAACAATTCCCACAAATAATCAATATCATTTTTCCAACTAAAGTGAGAGACCTAGGACAAATTAACACACATATCTTTAATGACACGGCCAGCCTCAGTTAACAACGACCGTTTTTTCCCATTCGGATTGCAGCATTTCAAACCCAGGATGACAAGATCGCTAGCCTGCCTAGAAGGCCAGTCCCGTGCATCCTTGTCCAATATCCCCTTAAACTGAAAACTTTTTGCCGCTCTCTTTGCAACATCGACGATCCCAACTGGTCCTTCTCCGGTCACCAGCTGCAGTAGCACAACTCCAAATGAATACACATCACACAGCTCTGTCAGCTCTCCGGTCTGGAACAGTTCCGGGTCCATGTAAGACCTCGTCCCCGCCAACTTTTCGGACAGGTGGAAAACAGTGGTGCCGGCTGCGCTTGACTGTTCAAGAAGGCGGCAGAGTCCGAAATCTCCCAGCTTGCTTACAAGGTTGGCATCCATAAGTATGTTTTCAGGTTTAAGGTCGCCGTGCACTATAGGGTGGGGCTTCGAAGAATGCAGAAATATTAAGGCAGAGCAGATGTTGTCTGCTATATGTATTCGATCCTGCCATGATAGATACGGCTTCTTGCATTTGAGAAGCTGCGCTAGGTTTCCGTTTGGAAGAAACTCGTACACTACGGCGCATTCTTCGGAGCACGCTCCCATGAGTGTCACAATGTTCGGATGCCTTACTTTTCCCAAGATAGCCACCTTAGTATTCAATAAAAGCCTTGTTAATTTATATATTAAAATTTTTAACAAAGGAAAACAAAAGGAAAGAACTTCAGCCGCATTTTTTGAATGAGGGATGCAACAAGTGTTAAAATTTAAATCTGTAGAACATAAATGCTACATTAAAATAGCAATTAGATTTTAAAAAAAAGGAGGGGGGGGGGGGGGGTGGGGGGGGGGTTGAAGCATGAAAATGAATGCTAAATGAACTTAGCATTAGATGTTTGTAATATTAATTATTAAATGCTATATGAACACAACATTATATTTATATATTTATAACGATATATTATTTCCGTATTTCTTTAACTGTGAAAATGAATGCTATCTAGTTGATCTAGTGTAGTTCATCCGATGCAGGTTTAATTTAACATTACATTTACCTAACACTGGTTTAACATAACGTTCTGTTTTATGTAATGTTATGTTAATATAACATTCAACATCTTTGGGACTAAATTTAAAATTTGCATCTAAAATAGTTCCGAGGTTTTTCTTTTAAACTAATTCCCTCATTTGTATCAAATGTATGTTATCACAACTTGCATAAGTAATCTCTATCAGCTGAGCATGTGTGATTCAAAGGAAAATATTCTACAATTTAACAAACTGATGTGTTTTGTCCTCTAAGAATATGTGAATTAGGGGTTGTGTCAATGTGTTCAAAATAAACATACCACCCTTTCAATTGATATCAGCTGTTTGCATGTGATAAGGTTAGTTAAAGTAATATTTGAAGGGATCTGCTACAAGGCCAGAAAAAAGAGGTGCGGGATTAGGCCCGAATGATATTCAGCCTCAGATGAGATTCCTGTAATTCAGGGGGAACGTTGATTCCATTTCCGCATTTGTTTTTGTCAGATATTTCGGGCCTCACAGCAATTTTGATATTTGAATACTAAGCATGCGCTCGATAAGCACATGTTAACATTTAAAGTGAAGACCAACAGGGTTAGAGACTGGTTTAGCGTTTAACAGCAATTTAAGTAGCAAGATATGTGCAAGACCAACTGTATATTAAGTTTTCAAATTTAACCAAACATAAATGAATAAAATTGAAATAAATTTTTGGTGATCAACCTTTATCTCAAAATAGTTATAAATTTTAATTTAAACTTTAGGAATGCCACTGTTGTTTGCTTTGCTTTTTTTTTGTGTGTGTGTGTGTGGGGGGGGGGGGGGGGGGGGGGGGTTGTGCATGTGTGGGGGTTGATTGTTTCAATCTAGCACCAGATTTGAAAACCAGAATATAGTTTTAGTCTAGGTTTAGTTCTTAAACTGAGAAGTTTTATAGTGTGTGTTTGTTATCTAAATCGCCTTGCCAAAAAAAAAAAAAAAAAAAACATGGCCACAATTTCGTAAAACTATGTTGTAGAGACTTCAACTATTTATTATTTATTATTTATTAATTTTAGAAAAAAGGAAGCTATATACCTACAGAATAAGTAAAGAAGCATGTTCTCAACGAAAACGACTCAGCTGTTTGAATAAAAAAGATCTTTCTGGAAGAAGTTACAGAAAAGCAAAAAGGATCTTATAAGTTTGAGTGCAAGCATAACAGTCTTTGATATTAGATTTAAAACCTGTAAATCAAGTTGCAACAAAAGACCTGCCACATGATATTAACAACTTTTATGCCTAATATTTTCTAGAAAATAAATGTTTAAGGCTATAAAAGCATTGAGTTGTTTAGAAAAAAAGATAATAAGAGTTTAATCAAATAACTTACCTCATGATTAAATTCTTTTATTCCCTGTAAACTATCTGGACTCAAAATTTTTACAGCCACCATCGTGTTCCGAAGTAGACCTTTGTATACACTTCCAAATCCACCTTCTCCAATCTTATTTTTATAATTGTTAGTAGCTTGTTGAATCTCAGCCTTTGAAAACTCAATGAAATTTTGGAGTACTGAGAAGTTGCTTAAGCTGGACAATTTTTCCTTTTGATATTTTATTTCCTTAACCACGTCATCGTGTTTTTTCTCAAACTCTTCAACCTTTTTAAGTGCCTCAACCATATCCACTTTCAGTTTTTGATTCCTTTTAGACTCACTGTGCAATTTTTCCTTTAAGTTTTTCACCTCTTCAAGTGCTTTGTGCAGTTCATTAGACTGTTTAGCATCTGAACCATAATCCTGTAGAATATTTGAAATGCCCTGTAGGCAAATACTTTTAGCTTGTAAAAATAATAACAACAATATCTTTTAGGAAATAGCATCCACTATAAAAATTTGGCCAAGTACTAACCGGCTCTCTACTTGAGCTTGTCGAATATACAGTTTTCTCACTGCCCATAAAACAATAATCCATTTTCTGTTTATTGTCCTTGTTAGACGATGATTGATCCTGCTCTTTGGAGACATACTTTGAAGCCAGTAAGGAGGCTATTAGAGATACATCCTGTAAAATATCGAAAACTCCTCAAATTTTGTAATGTAGTACACACGCACAGAAAGCCATGTTTGCACAACTAGAATTAAAATCTGCATGATTCATTTGGAGTGAAAATATCCTGGCATGCATAAACATCCTTTAAGCCGGTTCTTGTTGCTAAATGTGGAGGTGCTACACAATTTGAAGATCTTAATCTGGGTCATATGTACTGTTACCTCAGAAGCATTGATTTACAAGTACTGTTATCTCAAATAAGGTATTGCAATATAAATACTGCTCATACAAACTTACAAGATTTAAAAGGCTGGCCTTGGAGGTGGAGACATGGCTTTGGCATTTCAGCAAAGTTTTTGCTGGCATCTGAGAAACATAGAACAATCTCTCCCTATAAAATTTGATAACATTGTGAACTGTTACCGCAACTCATAAATAGACAGCCTTCGGGTAGAAAATTACATTAGCAACACAACCTCCCAATTATAATACAAAAGTTTTGGAGGTTGGTGTACTTATCATATCTTCATTCATGAACTTTAAAGTTACAATAGCAATTCAGTAATATACACTACATTTAGTTCGAATTTTTTTTGTGGACAGACCAATTTAAATCATTAAACTTGATTATTTAAAAATAAGATGAAATTTTGCATTGAGTACGAAATAAATAGATTGGAGATGAGATGAGTAAGCAATAAACCAATAACAAAAACGAACCTAAAAGAGTTACATATAATCCAGTTACAATACAAGGAAACAATACGAATTGAGATATGTAAACTATGAAAGCTGGTTAATTTTAAAATGTGGCCTTACGATCTCGGTTTGAGGTCTCGGTTTCAATATTTTATAATTCAAGGAATTTCATTCTAATTCATAAATTTCGATAATTTTGGTTAAAATTTCGATCTCAGATTCCATCATCATGATTTTATTATAATAATTATAATTATTTGATTTAAAGCTTATATGACACTAGGGACATGCACACGCACGTGCATGCGCACACACGCACATACACACACACACGATATTATAATAATTACAATTATTTGATTTAAAGCTTATATGACACTAGGGACACCCAAACGCACACACGCACGCACAACGCGCGTGCACACACAGCACACGTGCACACACACAGGGCGCGTGCACACACATAACGCGTGTGCACACACACAGCGCGCGTGCACACACATACACACACAACGCACACACACACTAACAGACATAGCCAAACAAGGAATGGCCGGTAGCCAGGGATATTAGGTGGACCAACCACCAGTACAAATAAGACAAGTGTGAGGCAAAATGCCTCAACAGCTACAGAGCGCCGCAGTAGAAATAGACTGCCAACATGTCTGGCAAGTAGCGAAATTGATATGAAACTAGAACTCAAATAAGCCAGCTATTTTACAAATCCCAATATAATCCAAAAGCAGAACGTATAACATGCGAAAAGCCATCATAGCTTGCATCGGACACATCCACGGAACCAACTAATTATGTCTCGGTGTAAGATATTTGAACTGAGAACCTTTATTTTATTCTAAAAACAAAAAAAAAACATTTATCTCGATTACAGACTTACTTATTTATATTTGAAACTTGAACTAGAAACTCCTACTTATCAGGAAAGACTTAATCAAAAATATAACTAGAAACTCTGTCAATCATTGACCTTTTATTTAGCAGCAACTAAATCAGAAACTAAGACAAATTCCAACACTCCTCCTTGCCTTAGTTTCTGCAAACTCCCAGTTTGTCCCTTAACTCCTCAAACCTTGTTTTTGGCAACGCCTTTGTGAATATGTCTGCTACTTGGTCTTTTGTACTGCAATACACTAGCTTGATCTCTCCATTCTTCTGTTCTTCCCTCAAATGATAAAGCTTAATCTTGAAGTGTTTGGTTCTTCCATGAAAAACTGAGTCCTTTGAAATAGCAATAGCTGCTTGATTATCGATAAAGATCTCTGTTGGCTCCTTCTGTTCTATATTAAGATTGCTTAGTAACTTTCTAATCCAAACGGCCTGATTGACTGTATCATTAGCTGCTATGAATTCTGCTTCGGCTGTGCTTTGTGCTACAACTTCTTGCTTTCTAGAGCACCAAGAAAACATTCCAGAGCCAAAACCAAAACAGTAACCCGTCGTGCTTTTCATATCATCCTCAGACCCTGCCCAATCGCTGTCTGAAAAGCCAATAAACTTGAAGTCTCGACTGCTTTCAAACTTGATACCATACTGAACGGTACCTCTGATGTACCTAATGACTCTTTTAGCAGCCTGCAGATGAAGCTCACTCCCGCAATGCATGAACCTCGATAGAAGACTTACAGCAAACATAATATCAGGTCTTGTTGATGTCAAGTACATCAAACACCCAATTAAGCTCCTATACTGCTTTTCATCCACTTTTCCAGTTCCGTCTTCTTTACTGAACTTCTCTTTCACATTCATTGGTGTGTCCATGCTTTTACAATCTTCCATTTGAAACTTCTTTAGAATCTCTACAGCATACTTCCTTTGATGTACAAAGATCCCATCTTCATTTTGCTGAATTTCCATGCCCAGAAAATAGGACATTAACCCAAGATCAGTCATCTCGAATTCCTTAAGAATCTCAGACTTGAATTCTTCTACCTTGATTTCATTGCTCCCTGTCACTAACAAATCATCAACATATATTGAAACAACCAGCAACTCACCGATGGATTCCTTTACATAAAACGTAGCTTCACTTGGACTCTTTACAAACCCCATTTTTTTAAAATGATCATCGATTCTGCTGTACCATACGCGTGGAGCCTGCTTCAAGCCATACAGAGCTTTTTTTAATAAATAAACTTTCTCCTCCTGTCCCTCTATTTTGAACCCATCCGGCTGCTCCACATATATCTCCTCCTCAAGCTGCCCATTTAAGAATGCAGACTTCACATCTAAGTGATGAACCTTCCATTTGTTTTGCGCAGCCAAAGCGAGCGTCATCCTTATCGTATCCAGTCTTGCTACCGGGGCAAAAGTCTCCGAGAAATCCACTCCGTAAACCTGGTTATAACCTTTTACTACCAACCGTGCTTTGTGTTTGTTTATAGAACCATCGGCATTCAGTTTGGTTCTATAAACCCACTTAACGCCTATTATCTTCCTCCCTGTTGGTTTGTCTACCAGCTCCCATGTTCCATTCTTCTCTATCATTTTGAGTTCCTCTATCATTGCATCGACCCACTTTTGATACTTCTCAGCTTCTTCATAATCTGCAGGCTCGAAAACTGCAACATTGCATCGTTCATAAATCTCAGACAATGATCTTGTACCTCTTACAGGTTCATCATCAACGTTTTCTTCTTCATTATGTGTGATTTCTGGCACAACACTTCCTCCTTCCACTTCCTCCCAGCTCCACTGTTTTTCTTCCATGAATGTGACATCTCTACTCACAAGAATTTTCCATTTTGCGGCTGAAAAATTCTGTAAGCTTTGCACGAAGAACTGTAGCCAATGAATACTCCAGGATCAGCCTTTTTATCTAGCTTATCACGCTTCACATCTGGAACATGAGAAAAACATAGACATCCGAAGGTTTTAAGATTTTTCATGTTTGGTTTGTATCCGTACCAGGCTTCGTAAGGAGTCTTCTTCTCAAGTGCTTTGGTGGGCAACCTGTTGAGTAGAAACACTGCTGTGTTTGCTGCTTCTGCCCACATTTTTTTCGGAAGATTCTTTTCGAAAATCATACACCGAGCCATCTCCATAATGCTTCTGTTTTTTCTTTCACTTACACCATTTTGCTGTGGTGAGTAGGGGGCTGTAAGTTGATGTTCTATTCCGGAATCGTCACAAAACTTTCCAAATGTTTTGTTTGTGTACTCTGTTCCATTATCCGATCTCAAATTTTGTAACCTGCAGCCACTTTGATTTTCCACCCAGTTCTTGAATTTCCAGAAAATGTTAGCTACCTCAGTTTTTGATTTTAGAAAGTAAATCCAACAAAATCTGCTGAAGTCATCAATAAAAGTGACATAATACTTACTGCCATTTAAGGAGGGTGTGCTTAGGGGTCCTCCAACATCCGTGTGAACCAGCTGCAGCCTTCTGGTGGCTCTCCAAGTGACTTGAGGGAATGGCTTTCGAGCATTTTTCCCGTACTGACATACTGCACAGTTTTCCTGATAGTCTTCTATCGATGGCACTCCTTTTACAAGCTCATATCTCTGCATAAATTGAATTCCACTTTGATGAAAGTGCCCTAATCGTTTGTGCCACAAGTTTCCCTTGTTTATGATTTCAGAACATGCTATATGATCTTCTTCCATAAGATCCAAATAAAAGCTCTTTGCTCGCATCTTGATTTTAAACAAATCGTGACCTGCAGCGTCTTTTATCAAACACCATTTGTTCTCAAATATGACCTTAAAACCTTTTTCTACTAACTGGCCAACACTGAGTAGATTCTGATTGATTTGAGGAACATAGAGTACGTCTTGAATATACCTTACACCAGTCACGCTTTGGATGGCTATGGTTCCTTGTCCTTCAGCTGTAAGAAACACGCCATTTCCAATTCTTATTTTTGATTTTACGGTTGTATCAAGCACCTTGAACAATTCCACATCGTTTGTCATGTGATTTGTACAGCCACTGTCAATCAACCATGCTTCATTTGATATCACATCTGCACTAAAACAGGTAGCTATAAACAGCTGCTCTTGATTCTCTTCGATTGATGCACTTGCTTCTTCATTTCGTGGTTCTTTGCACACCTTTTCAATGTGTCCCAACTTCCCACATTTTCTGCATTTTATGTCTGGTCTCCACCAACATCTTCGTTCCGGATGTCCCGATTTTTTGCAATGTGGACAGACTTCGTCGTTGCCTGTTTTGTAAGTTCGTTCTCCCGACTTATAGCTCCGTTTTTCATAGCCTCCCGAGCTTTCAGTTTTTGCCTGAAAAGCCCCTTCCATGGTTCCTTCTTCCCGCATTGCTCTCCTTTGCTCTTGAGCATTCATCGCATTTACCAATTCCGCCAAGGTAATTGTCGATAAATCTTTTGTCTCTTCAAGCGAAGAGATCTTAGCTTCATATCGTTCCGGTACAGACACGAGGATCTTCTCAACAATTCTTTCGTCTGAGAAATCCTTGCCTAAGAGACGAATTCTATTGACAATACCCAAGAGCTTGTTCGAGTATTCTCTTATCGTTTCTGATTCCTTCATCCTTTGCATCTCAAATTCCCTAATCAGATTTAAAATTTGCATATTTTTGGTTCTTTCGTTACCTTGATATTCCTTTTTGAGATAATCCCAAATGTCTTTTGCTGATCCCAAATTCATGATTCGTGTGAAAATATGCTCAGACACTGCTGAGAATAGCATCGCTTTCGCCTTTGATTTCTTTGTCTTCCTCTCTTTATGATTCTTCAGCTGGGTCGGGTTTGGATTTGCGGGCAGCGGCTGAATTTCATAGTCATCCTCCACCGCTTCCCATAAGTCCAAAGCTTCCAGGTGAACAGTTATTCGAATTGCCCAGGCTTGATAGTTTTCCCCATCGAAGATTGGTGGTGAGCTTGAGAAAATTATATCCGTCTCCATTTAGAAATTGATAAGCTTTTTCACAGATCCCTCAAGAAGCAGGCTCTGATACCATTTTGTAAGATATTTGAACTGAGAACCTTTATTTTATTCTAAAAACAAAAAAAAAACATTTATCTCGATTACAGACTTACTTATTTATATTTGAAACTTGAACTAGAAACTCCTACTTATCAGGAAAGACTTAATCAAAAATATAACTAGAAACTCTGTCAATCATTGACCTTTTATTTAGCAGCAACTAAATCAGAAACTAAGACAAATTCCAACACTCGGCAATATTCTGGAGTGAGAGGCGAAAAAATATGTTTCCTATCCTATGCAGGAGCGGCTAGTATTGTTTGCGCCATATTCACCATCGTTGCAGAGAATCAACTCGTGGACGATAAGTCTGTAGTAAAGCCCCCACTCATCGGCATCATCATCGGAAACCAACAACGAGAAAATAGTACATCTAAAGTGATAACAAAGACCAAACATCGGATGAGACCAGGTTCCCGTTTTAGCACAACCGACTAGCAGCGAGCCGATGGCCCAACTGTCAACTATCTCTTGTGCAATGGGACCAACACTAGAGGGATCTGAATGGAGGGTCAAGATAAACTTAAGTTGCAGATCTAAGATAGGTGAGTCTCCCGGATCAAGACTGGTGGATGCGGAAGCCGAGGTATGCGGGGAGGGGTGGAGGGTGGTGACAAAGTCGAAGGGCCACCATTGGAGGCGGAGGAGAAATAGGAACGTTAACGGTAGGGGGTAATGTATTGGGAGGGGGACATACATTTCAGAATTTACACTCCAACGTCAACGTCCAAGAGAAGCTTGGGAATGAGGTTCTTGGCAGAAAGCTTATTAGGCCCGATCGTGGAAAGGGGACAGAAAGGCAATAAGTGGTCAAATAAACCCATTAAGTAATCTTGTCAAATAGCAGTACCAACATCAGTTAAATTCCTATGGGTAGATTGGGGATATCCGAAATTCCAACATTATACTGAAAAGAGATGAATGTACACCCACTCCCAGTTTTTTTTTTCTTAAGCAAAGAAAACCTAGCAACGCCCGACATATGTTGCTTAGCATTCACATCAGTCAATAGAGAAGAGTAAGACAATACCTTGGTTTGCGAAAGAGGGGTGAATTGGGGATGTCCAAAATTGCAACATTATACTGATAAGAGACGAATAAACCCGTATTCCATATAGAAGAGTCAGACAATATGTTGTTACGGAAGAGAGGCCGTTAGCATAGTAGTTGTTGGTTATGGTAGGCTGGGAGGGTCTGACCTATAAGGCAGTAGGCGGAGCGGGTCCAAGAAGCCCATGCGAAGAAGAGGAGACGACGTGTCCATTCAAGATCACAGCAGCATAACTATGTTTAGAGCTTTTCAGGCCAACAACAGAATTCACCAGCGTTGGGCAGCCACCAACCATAGAGGCAACATCAGGAGCAACATCCTTTACAGCCTGCTCAACGCTACCACCATAGTAGTCGATATCGACGAGATGCAAGGTACTAGAATTGGCAGCAGCTGAAGATCCAGGAAGAGGCGGGAATATTGCAAAAGCGTATATAATTATTTAATGTATTTTGTTAACGGTAAATTTGTCAGGGTCTTGGAATTGATTCAAATCAGAGAAAATGGACTAGAAAACGATGGATTAATGGACTAGGAAGCCCGGAACCGAGATTGAAGAACGGAGGAAACTGGGTAAGTTTGATGAAGTACTTAGGTCGGTACCGACCGAAAGCGGTCTGTACCAAATGATTTCGGCCTTCATCAAAAGTCTTACTCTACTCTATGGCTATGGCTGGAAGTTGGAGAAAAGATACAAAGCTAGGACGTGACACCAATTGGTGGCGATTACTTTGGGTCAAAATGCTTAGGAGCTGAAGACTTGACTGTGTGAATGTGCAAAACCCGGGATGATAAGACATTGGTTGAGGAGCATGCATTTTGAGATGTTCTCCATGCTGGAACTTTAGATCTCGGTATTGTTCACATACTCATATTCGTTCTGCCGACTCTAGCAGAGAGATTCGCCATCTTCAACTAAAAAGGAACTTCTCCAGACTCTTTGGGAAAATATGAAATCTGACTCTTAACTCGAGATTCCATTACAGATTGAGCATTCTATAAAATAATAGTTAATAAATGGACATAGATCGGAGATTTTGTTGAACCACAACAAAACATAGTCTCCCTACTCTTTTTCTCTTTGATTTTTTTTTTTTTTTTTTTTTTTTTTTTTTTTGGGTATTTTTAATCTGTCTACTTTATTTCGATGGAATTAAGATGTTAGTCCCAAAAAAGCTAACATATTTGTTTAATTTATCGTAACAAAATATATAGTTTATTTTAATTTGAAAACGATATAATAAAAAATAATATTAATTATTCATAATTATTTAGAAATATTTATTAACTACTTTGTTTTCAACTTTTGTTGGTCAAACCATTTATATATTTTATGATTTTGTATGTTTCATATGTTAAATTTTCAACTTTTGAATATTAATATATTTGATATTTTAATTGATTCTTATTTTAATTAAGTTTCTACTGTAAAATTCGAAGTTCAAAAACAAAAATATAAAGAATGGATTGGAGCATTGTTTTGGTTTCGTTTCGGTCCACGTTGAAATGGACCGATTAAATGAAACTTTTGAATATTAATATATTCAAAATCATTGGAATAGTACTTTTTTTTTTTTTTTTACAAATTCAACTAGTATAATATAAATGAAATAGCAAATAATTCATCACAAAGCCATGAACATTATTAAAGTTCAATCAGCGGACACTCATATTTCAAACTTGATCTGCTTCCTACCAAAACACACTTCACAAAACACTCATATTAGCAATAGATTTTCCATATTTTTTCCACAATTTAAATCTACATTACCATGTTATCATTTCTGAGCAAACATCGAGTTCGAAATGAATTTTATTTTATTTTTCAAAGATTTACAGTTTTTAGTGCAAATATTTGCACTTTTTACTGTGAATTTCTAAAAAAAGATGTTTGAATACATTTTTTTTGGTAATTTGAAGTTTATAGTTCAAACATTTGCAATTTTTATTGCACATTTTTGCAAATGTTTCTACAAAAATTTGTGCTATAAACAACAAATTTTGGAAAAAGAAAAGTTTCTACTTTTTTTTTAAAAAAGTTTTTGTTTAGATGAAATATTGCACATGTTTATACAAAAATTTGCGATATAAACTACAATTTTTGAAAAAGAAAAGTTTTTACCTTTTTTTTTTTCAAGTTTTTGTTTAGATGAAGCCTTGATTTAGCGCAGGTTTAAATTATAAAAAAGTTGCCGAAAATAATTATAGGGTTATTTCCCTGCAATGTGTTTCTAGGAATGGATTTGATCTATTTTGAAACTTTTTAACAATTTTTGACAAGCATCCCTATTCCTAATTCGACAAAAAGTCGGTATCTATTTAATTTACTGATTCAACTACAAATTGCATTCACATAAGAAATGAAAATTCAGGTAGAAATATGAAATTCATGCTAAGTTATGGAATTGATACTTTTTATATTGCTGGTCTGATGCTGCTCCCGTAACAAGCTTGGCAATCTGATAGAGATCTATAAGATCGACAAGCCCTTTTACAACATTTTCTGCTGTATGCATTAATATCTCAGCATCTACCTGAATATATTCTAATAAAGTCATTCGATGGCTTGGAATATATAAAGGCAGTTCAGTTTTATGGAAATAGCACTACTGATACTGATTTATAGTTAACAAATGCTTCCAGAACTATAAAGAAATTAAACTTGCGCCTTTTGATTTGAACACATTGCCAAGTACTCATCCAAACATTTCTCCGCTTCTTCCATCTCTTTCTGTGTATGTTCTGGAATCATGATTTGAAATTTAAAGAATATAACAAATTGTCAGCATAATTCAGTTCCATATCATGAACAGAAAGATGTTCATTGTGCGAAGTCAAGCATCATTTTGGGTACTCTCTAATTACTGATAATAATGGACAGATAATCAATTTCATGAAAGGAGGAAGTTTTGGTTTCACAAGTGCCTAATTGCCTCTCTGGATCCTTATATTAGACTCTTAAGTTCAATAATACATGGAAAAAGGGAATGAAAGCGAAAACTAATAGAAATAATCGATCAACGATCAAATCTATCTTGAAACACGAATAAACATCAAAGTCAGTGGAAGCCCTAAACGAAAATGCACAGTTGATCCAAAACAATCAGTCGAACAATTTCTCATTTCAACGCATGCACAGTTGATCCAAAACAATCAGTCGATCAAATCTATCTAAAATTTGCTGCTATGGACACCACTTTAGACTTCTGGCCATCTCTTCTAAAGGTCACCTCTTTCTTATGCATTTGTAATCTTTACACCACTTATATTTTGCAAACTTTAAAATATTTTTCAAATTTTAGATCGCCACCACCTCTAGTCTTCGTTCCCAAAAAAAAAAAAAATGTCCTTTTTTCAGACATTTGTTTCATCCATCGTCAAGCTCCAAAATCTCAATTTACAAACGCAGTTTCACTCCTTCATCAATTTCAATCGTGCGTGCGACGATGACAAAATGGAAGAATGCGTCTCAATCGAGTAAGATTCGAACCCTACTTTTTTTTCTTTTCTGAAATCGATTCTAGCTGTAGGCTTAGTACTGGATTTTGAAATCGTTGCTTGAAGTGTAATAATTAGTGTGGATGACTTTTGGTAATCGAAGAATATATTAGACCTTCGGTCGTTGGTGACCGTATTTGTATTTAGATTAGTTAAATTATTCCACTCGTTCACCAATCACTGTTCACATCTCGTATTATTCGGTGTTGTGAAACCGAGCAGATAAAAGTAATGGAGCAAATAGATTACAAATGGCCGCAAAGTACCGAAAATGGAGATGTGAGTCGGTGGTTTGCAACTGATCAGATTAAATGAATGGAGTCATCAAATTTCACACGGCTGCAAACTGTCGAGAGTGTATAATTTGGATCGGTAGTTAGTGACTGAGTGAAAAGAAAGAAAGTGGTAGTAAGAAATAGGTTAAAAATAATCCAATCTATTAAAATTTTAAAAGTGGCCACTAGTCTAAAGTGGTTTATGAATAGCAGCACACTAAACAAATGACCCTTAGATTTTTATTTTTGTCCTGATTCCAATAACGTTAAGGTACATCCCGCACTTCGGTGTAAGCCTTTATCTAAATTATTTTACCGAATGAAAATGGACTGAAGTACCCGAATGTGAGATAAAAATGCAGGAAGCAACCATAAATTGCTCGAATTCTGCTTTAAGATTAGGATGTAGGGTCCATATTTTTCTCCCTTGATCCGCTGAATTTGGTATCGTGAGCTCTCAGGCTCTCTCTGCTATTTTGGACACCAAGCGTCTCGCTTATGATTATCGACTCTCTTCCTCATCTCTGTAACTCTCTCCCATTTGCCCCAATCTTTTTCTCTTAACTGTGTCCAAACGCCCCAACCACTTTCCCAGTATTCTCTCTTCCTTTTCCTATTTTCAACCTAAATTGAAATCCTCTCCCCCTAGGTCGCCGCTCCTTTCTATTTTCCTATGTGTAAAATACTCATGTCTCAACGAAAGACAATTTTTTAGTATGTATGGATATCCCTTCATGCTATTGCAAAAGAGAGCCAATCAGCTATTGTTATAGGTTACTACGTCTGGGGCCTTCCACCTTCCTCGAATCGCTTCATCTGTCCTCGGTGATTGTTCTGAAATTACGTGCTTTTTTATGCTTTCCTGCTGAATTGAGAGGCTAGGGCTTCCGATGAATCTTATGTAAGTCTGAATTATGTAAGTTGATTTGTACGCTAAGTAGGGCTTTTTGCTAGATTTTCTTTTAGTTTGCTAGAATTGGGAGAAAATACGACTGATTTCTAAAATTAAGAGTACATGCTACCTATTTGTTTATTTACTTTTGATTTTAGTATTGTATACAACTGATTTTTAAATTGGGAGAAAATACATTCTTCCCTTCTCTGATTCACCCGATATGTTCTGTTCGTTCATTGGGAATATTTTTTATCAAATATGTCTATTATATGATCTAGAAATTTTAAGGTCAATAGTTTGAGTTCTTCCATACTTTTAGCTGGACAATACTTCTCTTCATTTTTTATTGAATCAGAGAAATTTTTGCATGTTGAATATCTTATGTGTGGTGCTAAGGGCACCCCAATATGTTCTTCCTAACACCGCAATTAAAAAAAATAGAACTCATTAAATTTTGTATGCTTCCTAATACCACATTACCTCCATTCTAATCTCTTACTCAATCATTATTTGCTGAACTAATCACTTACTAAGCTAATCTAAATACCCTAATCTCGCGTAATCACTATTTTGTTCACATTTATCGTTGGAGAATTCAAATTCGTATGGTAATCTCTCAATTGTTTGGTGATCCGAAAATCCTAATCTCTCACTTCATCTTCTAGTTTGCTTAATTCAAACCTTATTCACGGCTTTTGTATATTGCAACTTCGAATTCGTTGATTGGTTATAGATCTAGGGTTTAGTTCGTTGATCGGTTTTACAAATGAGGACGAACGAATATGAAGCGAAATAGAAATAGAGTAAAACAATACGGTAGCCCCTATTTTTTAAGTGTGTGGTATTAAGAAGAGTGTAATACCAATTCTTGTGGTATTTTTTAGTCGCGGTATTAGGAAGAACATATTGGGGTGTCCTTAGCACCACACTATCTTATTTCCTACCATGTAATCATTAGTTTGTCCTTGAAATCAAGGTCTTTTTTTAAATGATTATTTTCCAAATGTGTCTACTGCTTTTATGCGGAAGATAAGTTCAGTGATTTTTTTTAGCAAAAGGCATGGTTCATGCACATTACCGATATTTCAATTATCGTTTTAATCAAGTTCAAAATTGATTTCTAATATAACTTTAAATATATGCGATAGTTGAATCTGATACTGTAAAAAGGTTTCTAGATATTCTATCGAATTATAGATCATCAAAGGTGGAGTAAAATGTATTATTAAAAAAAATAGTTTAATTAGTAAGTTAATTTAATTTTACACTGAAATGCTATATTAACTCTAATGCATAAAGTATGGTAGAAAATTAATTTAACATCATGTTAAGTTGACTAATTATTAATATTTAACACTATTAAATCTATAATTTAGATTTAAATGTATAAAGTTTGGTAGAAGATTAATTTAACATCATATTAGTATGATCACGAAAGGTTTTTAGATATGTATAAGCATAAAAAGGTTTTCAGCAATGCCTTTGGGCCGGAAATACATTTCCCTTTTGATTTAATTTAAATAACAAAAAATACTTTTTATCGAACTCATTATAGTTATTATACATTTATTGTATTCAATAGTCCAGTGGTTTATAAAAAGGACAAGTGCCTCTTTCTCTTCTATGATGTCAAATTTATGCAAACAAGGGGTAAGCATACACCATGTAACTAAATGAATACAAGGTATTAACACAACATAATAATACCTTTTGGATGGCCAATTGTCTCGGATGACCCCTACATGGATTCACTGCTGCTAGGGGCGCTAAAAGCCATAAAATCGTTCTCTTTTGTTTCTTCTACTATGTTTGCAGGATAATGATGAATAAAAACAGTGATAGTTGGATCTACTTTTATAAAGGGAGAGTCTTATAATGTGAAAAGCATTTGTCAAGTTTGAAGAATCTTTAACATTCAAGGTAATGCTGATTTTTTTTTTTTAATTTCCATTTTCATGTTTAATTCGATAACTTCAGAATGCTCTATATTCTTTGATTATTATAAACTGGTAATTTTCATTTTCCTATGTTGTTTGCCATATGTTTTAAGGCCTTGGTCCATGAAATTTCAAATACATTTCAACCACAGTATATAACTGCAATTGCTTAATTATGAGAACCAGAAAACTAAATAAGTTTTCTTAAATAAACAAGGTTTGCTTATAATGTCAACTTTCCAGTACATACTAACTTCAATCATTTTTACAACCATACACATATTTCTTTTTTGTTGTTCACTTTGTCGAATATGGTCAGATACATAAATGAAAATTTATGCCTGCATGTTTTATTATAGATATTGGATATGCATACTCTGTTTTCACGCGCTCAAGGCTTGGGAACTTGCTATAAATACGCTTGAAGCTGCTGGACTTAAAATTGAATATATATGTGAAAGCTCTGCATGTCCGAACCTGTACCCAAGATCAAATACTCATACTAAATTCTCAAGCCTAGAACAACATCTTTTCTACTTCCAATATGTTAGATATGTATACATATTTGAGGCTGATATTTTTTTTGGACTTTAATATGCATAATTATGCCACCTTCATATGCACATACGTTTCAAAATAGGAATACTTATTTACGCTTCAACTTTCTGAAATGGTCTTGATACGTACACGGAAGTTATATCGATTTGAAAAGGTTAATTATTCAAGATAGTGATATATGTGCAATCACATGTGTTCAAAATTTATTCACTTAGAACCAAAACTATGGGGCCATTTGCAGCAAAGTTTAGGCAGTTAATGTTTTGTGCGTTTGCGACACGTCCAAAAGGGCAACATGCCTAAATGCCCCGTTTTCTTAATCGAGAAAATCGAATCGTTAGCGCTAGACATGACCGAACGCCAAAGGTTTGGTTCCCTCTTCCGGTCTCCAAGTTCACTCATAAAACAAACAGTGCACAACAAAAATAGTAAGTAATTAACTATAAATCAACTTAATTAAAAGTAATCGATTAAAATACTTAACTTAAATGCTCCACTTAAAGACGCAAATGTAAACCTCGTTTAACTTCCTACTTAGCTTGTATGCCTCATTTAAATATCTCGCTTAAATACTTTGCTTCCGTTACATGCAAAACGCCATATATATACTTAAGGCCATATATATTTGAAACTGACAATCCCATGAAGCTTACACGCACCAGTTGGTTTTTGAAGTCTTGACTAGCTTGAATTTGTTGTACTTCAAAGCTATACGCATATGCAAAACTAATATATACTCAAAAATATCGTTGCTATAGTAATGGTTACCGTTGCCATTTTATAAATACTGTCATCGTACCATTATTTGCTTTTTGAAACATTGTTTCTTTGACATGATGCTATTTACGTTCATTTACCTATATCCTCTATGTTATGTGGATCCAGAGCTATCAAAACTTCTACCAAACTCTAAAAAAGCAGGATACCTTGCATACATTTTGCAGTGAACTCCGTAGAATGAATATTTTTAGCTATACGTTTTTTTTAATAGTAAAGCCATAATAACATTTAGGCTTTTTTTTTTCAACATGTTTCTTTTGCTCGCTAAGTTTTCTAAGTTTCAAGTAACGGTGATTCCACAATTTTGATTCCCGATTGTACAATGATATATATTGACTTCCCGTTTAATATTTTGTGATAATTCTAACTATCATTTATTGTTTGTTACTCCATTATAGTTATGATTCATAATTATATTTTAATAGGTAACTAAAGATGTTGTATTTATAATTTTATGCAACTTGCTGTCCCATTTATGTATAGTTAGAAAAGTTTATAATGACTGATAGCATACTACATGCATACATATTTAACTCCCAATTAAGGAACGATGTATTGACTTCCCATTTATTTTTGTGTCATAAGACTCATAACGTAACTATCCTTTATTGTTTGTTATTCCATTACAGTTCTGATAGATAATTATATTTTATGAATACCTAAAGGAGTTGTGTTTACGATTTTGTGCAAATTGCTGTTGAATTTAAATATAGTTAGAAAAGTTTATTACAACAGATATGCATATTACATGCACAAATAATTTTTTCACAACATATTATATGCATATTACGTGCGCTAATTTAATTATCAATTGATTTTGTTTATAAAAATAGCCAATTACTTGGATTTATATAAGTACAATTTAATGACCATGTATGATAATGAATTCTGGGTTGTCGTTAAGTTGCACTATTTCTTGAAAACATTGTAGAAATGCCTCTTCAGTTAATGCCTCCCTTTTATTTCTATGCTCCTCAATGTCATATGATATATTTTTGTTTGTAAATTACATTTTTTGATATCTACTTATTGCATTATCCAAAGCTATATTTTTAAATGCAATCAAAATATCTATTTATGCCTAACATTTCATTTAATATCATTGATACTTCTGTCATTTGTGCTTTGTTGATTAATATATATATAAATATATATATATATATATATATATATATATATATATATTCAAGTCCTGATCAATAATTTCATATTTAGAAACTTGATTTGCAAAATTTTAGCGACTCCTGTGCTAATTTTTGTTGCTTTTGTACATTTAGTATGATTAAAGTTTGGTCACAAAACCTGATTTTTTTTTTCCATTCTTTACATAATCCACTTCCACATCTGTTAATTATTTTTATATGTTGATGGTCATTTTGGGACGTAATCCAAGTCCTCAACTTTTAAACCCCAAGGATGCCGGATACTTCTCAAACTTTTTGTAGTGAACAAATTATTGTGAACTCCACACACTTTTTTTTTTTTTTTTTGGCTATGGTTTCTTATTTTCTATATCTAAGTTTGCATGTTTGTTACATGTTTCACGGATGTCAAATTATAACTTACCTATTGACAATCTTATATTCTGGATGACTCCTGGAGTGCATTTGGGGAGTTGATTGCTAATGTTATAAATAACCTTGAAAGAATATGCATTCATATATTTATTAAATAAAAGAGAAGCATATTACCCATATGTATTTGACGACAATTTTTCTCCTCATTATCTTGGTTACTGGTGACATCATAACAGTCAAGTTTCAATATTTCAACAATAAACAAAAAAAATTTGGTCAATAAATCTTTAATTGAAAATTCTTTTGCCAACTCATGTTAAGTATGATGCATTAACTTTGTTCAAAAGATGAAAGAAATTGGAACAAATGAACAATAAAAAATTACTTAGCCTTTAATGCTTCTAAAAGTAAAAGCAGAACAAAAATAAAAAGATTACCTTGGCATATAACTAGTATGGTATTCTTCTGACATACAAAAATAAATAAAATAAAAAAGTTCTTCCATCTTTATAAAGAATCTATTGTAATTTTGTAAATCCTAATTATAAAAACAACAGTAGGCATTTAAGTATAATTTTTCTTTAATTTACTCTGTTTATTTTATAGGTTTGTTAAAAGTTTATTACCTTATACAATCTTCATATTTACAATGATGGATATTTCTTGTGATTTTTTTTCGCTATGAACTGTGTACAAAATCCTGAAATACTTTTGTTTTTCGAACAAACTATGTAGGTTGATGGTGCGGGAAGAAATCCATAGTTGAATGGAAAATAAATCAAGGTCACATGGATTTCATACAAGGTTAGTAATACTTTAAATTTGCAGTAGTAACCTTCATTAACTAATGAATCTCCAGGCTTGGAGTCATATTGAATACAATGTTTAAATTTGTTTGAAAGACTGAAGAAAAGGTAAAACCAATAATGACAAAAATGTCTGATCTAAATAACTACCCATTAAAAATTGATCGTACAATATTTTTGGTACTTCATAATCTAAAGAGAGTTTAACAAGATCTACCAGCTATAGATTGTGAACTTGAAAAGGTGAATGCTTCAGTGAAAATAAAACAGACCAACATGAGCTATTTAATAGATGAATTCGATCTACAAGGACAAGGATATCATATATTCATTCAAAATATAACAAAATTGCAAAAATTTATAACACCACATTGGACCGTGGGTAGGAGTGGGAATCAACTGCTCAGTCATATTTGTCATGGCTGATACAATTACATTTGCATGCATATTAAAATCTTAGTTATACACAGAATGAAAGCGCAAATCCTCATTTCAACCTATGCCTTAATCCAGAAAAGTAATGTTCTAGAATCAGCCATAAGACAGTGCACCACATGCATATCACTTTTTTGTTATGTGAACTCAACATATTTTGAACATAGAACATCCATATTGCCAGTTCTGTTTTATCTTCAAAATAACTGAGTGGTGTTTAATTTGCAAAATTTGGTCGATTCACAATTTCATTTAAAATATTATTTTATGTCAAGTTGTCTTTTTTTTACTCTTGGTAAATTGAAAGTTAATGTTGTATCAAATTCAAATATTACTCCAAATACTTTTAGGAACTATAACAAATAAGATCTACACTATACTATTATTACTGAGTATACTTTCTCACGATTTGAAGCATGCCATGTGTTTTTCGGAACCAAGCATCACTTTGTTCTGTCGAACGAAATACAAATTTCTGCCAAAATAAAAAATAATTCAAATATTCTCTTGCCCTTTCTTCCTTTTAAGTTTGTTTCTTCAAGCGTTGAATAAATCTACGTATGCAGCGGAAAGAGAATCGATTTCTTCTCCTTTGTCCGACTCTTCAGCTGTTAAATACATGATATGGCTACGTTGTGCAGTTGGTCAGCTAGATGAATTTTAGGTATAATCTGTTCATTCGTTTCTCTTCTAAGTAGGTTATGTTTAACGCATTTCAATTTATGGTCTTTGATTACCCTAATATATGGCACATGTAGCGAAAAAGAGAATCGATTCCTTTTCCTTTGTTCGACTCTTCAGCTGCTAAATACATGATGTGGCTAAGTTGTGCAGTTGGTCAGCTAGATGAATTTGAGGTATAATCTGTTCATTCGTTTCTCTTCTAAATAGGTTACGTTCAACGCATTTCAATCTATGGTCTTTGATTACCCTAATATATGGCATATAGCTATATCTTTCTACTGCTCATTTGGTTTCAATCTATGTCTATAATACCCGGAACCATGAAAGTTTAATAATTTTTTTACGGTGAGGTAGACTTTCAATTTTATTTCTTTGTTTTCTGTGGAATTCAATAAAATGTTTACCTAATTTCAATAAATATGATAGCGATAAATAAAATACAGACAAATTTCTACTTTATACGCTTGAATTTCAATTTTGGATGTATGTGCTTTTATATTAATAAAATGTAACCATTTGTTCTTGCCCACCGGCTCTAACTTCCAAAAGAAGATCCTAAACAAAGTTTTATGGTACGTTATTTTTTCACATATTCGTGATGTATTCCCATCTTCCAGCTTCACAAATATGGCTATGCTAGAAATTTTGCAAATGGCCATAAGTTCAATATACTCGGATAATTTAACTAACTGTAAACTTACTAAGAATTAAGAAACTATCAATTTAAGTACTCTAGGTATTCTTGCATATTTGTTGGCACTAACTGATATTTGACTGTATTTATTGGTTTACTGTTTACTAGAATGTGTACGTGCATGTATAATTATGCAAATGTGTATATGCATATATAAATTATGATGTAACGGACAGAATCCCTATGGATTTGTTGTCGTTGACTGAAGCTACTATAATCTTTATGGTGCTTTTTATACCACTCAAATGAATAAAGTACATTCAGAATTATTTATGTCAAATTTTAATACTTTATCTTCAATACATCTGTCATTGTGGGATTTACATGTCTCTGAAATTAAATCAACCTACCTAACAATATAATGCTTTATTTTGCGTCATTGATTGCAATTTTTTGCAAGCAATGGTTCAACTTTAGGTTTTAGAATGTACTTTTGTGATTAGTATAATTTCTTAACATGAAGAAGTTTTAAGGTAAATTTAAGCCGGCAATCTCTTATATTGAAGTTGGAGCTAGAAATCTTCATGTTAGTTTAGAAGCTGAAACTTGAATCCATATTCTTACAAATCATATCCCAGTTATTGTATACCTCATCATATCATATTACAGCATCCTAATAAATTTGGTCTCTAGAACTTATTGGTAGCAGTGAAGCATATTTCTCCATATAACAAATTTTAGCTTATATTAAATTAAAGGTAAACTCCTAAACTACGAACAAAAAAATACAACTAGAAAAAAATTGCATTTTTTTTTTTGAAATTTAAGTCTTTATAAGTAATACTTAAATTTTATAATGTGTTTGAATGTACAATATGATTAATTTTGCAGCTAGAAAATAGGTCTGACTTAGATTTCAAAAAATAACAATTAATTTTTTAAAACGATGCTTGACATAAATAACAAGTTCTGACTACAGACATGTGGCTTCAGATGCCTCCTTAACAGGGATACAAGGGGGACCTAAATGTAAGTTCAAACAATATTACTGATGTAAACTTTATACATCTGACGTAAACTCCCTTTTGTCACATGTTAGACATTTGAGCTTAGAAATGAGCGTCTATTATGTCCAAGTGGGACCTTTAATACTCAATTTAATTGTGTAAGCCAATTGCAAATTCAATTTGGGGTCCGGGATAAGAAGGTTAGATCTAGCAAATGATTAATCAGCTTCTAACAGTTCATTTAATTTACTGATATGATAATTGTTAAAGAAGAGTTTTAAAGTTTTTTCTTTGATCCAATATGTTGCAAACAAACGGAGATCTTACTTAAAGTTTGTATTCTGTTTGCTCTTTCTTATACATGTCTTAATATTTATGGCTAGAATATTATTGAAAGAAGATGATAATGTCCATCTTTGGTGGACTTAAATCCAAAGCTTTCTTTTTCTTTTAACCCTGCTAATGTTTCCTTGAGGCTATTATCTTCATCAACAGAAATGAGGCTATTATCTTCATCAACAGAAATTTACTCCAAGTATGGTGAATTATGTGCTTATATTAGAAAGGATCTCATTAAGGTTTTTTAGTACGTTTTCACTCTGTTTGAAACAAACAATAAACAACCATAAAAAATGGTTTCTACCTGACTTAAGTAACAATATATTATACTTAACTAGATCAAATGATTGTTAACCATCAATTAGAGCTGTACATTATTCCATATAAAAAGTTATTTATTATCCAATTGGAAAATATTTAGTTCTTACTTTGCAAAAAAGGCCAATGTACAATAAAACCAAATTAAGTGCTATATCTATTGGAGACAGTGTACATTCAAATAAGAAATTTTGCTAATCGTAATGTGTGTCTGCATTATGCACATGTATAAGATGCTTCATTATTTCTTTCATACTTATAGTATATTCTATACGGTGCAATTGTAGGATATAAACTCAACAAAAGGATTATATCCATTCCTATGGGGGAAAAAGCATGTAATCATTTTATGTAACATTGTCCAAAACAAGAAATCCTCTACATACATCGCGTCATTTTACTTCCTACACACACAGATATACATACATACATATATTTATTTTTACCTTCTGTTGTTTAGTACTTCTTTTCCTCGATTTTTTATTTTACATGTTAGGACATTCATACAGCAATCCTATTCACATATTTTAATTTTCCCAGCTCTCCAAGTTATTACCCATTTTGACCATGTTTGTTCCTCACATACAATTATTTCATTTGTTTGCAGTAGTTTTTTATATTAATTCAGAATGTTTCGTTCTAATGTTCTATCAAGTTCAATCATAATATAGTGTATAAATTTCAGAACATCATGTCTCATCTCATTTACAGGTCCCGAGTTAAGTGTGCATCGTCATTTTTTCCACTTGTTTTAACGTTGAATTAGTTCTATTCTGGGGCGGATTCTATTCTGTGGTTGAGTTTTGATTGTTTTGATTTTGTATTGACTGAATTCTCTCAGATTGTGTTGGAAATTTCACATGTTCAGGGGCGGATCCACACTAGGGCCAGGGCCAGCAAGGGCTGCCGCCCTAGGTGGAAAAAACAATTCTTGGCAGAGCCAACAAGGATCCAACAGTTCAACCCTACCCAGACTGAAGCGTATGCCCTATCTCAAGGCCCAAGCTGCCAGCATATGCCCACAAGTCACAGCTCCACCAGTTAATCTGCATAAAACTTACGCATATTGATATATATGCAAGAGAGGTTTATTTAATTTTGTGATGTGGGACAAATTGTTTTTGGTTTGGCCCTACCTCAGATTTTAAGCTGGATCCGCCATTGCACATGGTTTGATAGTTGTTTATAAATTTGATGCAGGTAAAGGGAGCAAGCCAAATTATGAAAGAAACAAGAAATATTTGGAAGGTTGCAGGTGGTGTTCTACATTATTTGTTTTGAACTATCGATAAAACAATGGCCTGGGTGGATTATGTAAAAATTGTTAAAGATATGTACTGCGAGCACACTCATAATAAATTTTTATTTATTTATATTCTTATACTGTGATTTGATGTGCTTTATGGTCCACAAAACTTACGTCTACTACGTCCTTATGGATAAAAAATCACTTGTTTATTTATTCCCAATTATAGCAACAGTTAATTTTTTTCCCTCCTTGCATGCAAATTGTCCAGGCCATCAGTAGAATTGTGTGGGTATTCAGTTCCGTTGTATAGATTGGTGTAGTAGGTTGTTGTACATAAGCATATTTTGAATTTTAATGCTGACTAAATATTGATGGAGGATTTTCTTTTAAAGGACAGACTTTGCAAAAAATTTAGTGAAAAGTATAGCAAATTTCAAAATTAAGACGCACTTACATTAAAAGTGAAATTCCGAAAGCCTACTATTCTTTTTTCATTTATACTAACATTTGTCCTTCTCACTTAATTCTAAACGGTTCATTTCTTTTACCAAATTTTTTGTTGGTTTCTTCTTCTTCCTATTTTCTACTTATATTATTGAAAAATGTTCTCGTTATTTCATGCTAAATCATTTTGTTCAAAGTAGGATGTAGATTCAGAATAATGTAAATATAAAAAACGGTATGAATAATAATATTTGGCTTTTATTCAAATTCATTTCTTTCTCGGTCAAATAAAGAAATGAAAAAAATTGGAAATGTACCTGCATCTATCATGGATGACGGTGATCCTTTAGAAAGCCTTTCCCTTGCAAATGTTGAAATGAGTGACGATGATCTTTTTGAAAGCGTCTCCAATGCAAATGTTGAAATGAGTGCTGCATTGGATTTCAAGAATGACACATTAAATTTGTCAGCAGATGGATCTTACGATTTGAAATTTATTAAAACACAAATGAAACCTACCTTTGTTGTTTGGATGGGCCAAACCACATATAGAAATGTTTATGTCATATCCTATCAAAGTCTTGATCATACACAACTAAAGGAGGTGTTAATTCAAACAACAAACGAACGATGTTCGGACACGATTTAAAATCCATTAAACAATCCATAAAAATAAAATTTTGTGTATTTTTTTTTAATATAATTTGTGTCATAAGTGACAAATGAACAGACAAAAATGGATACTGACAAACAAATTTTTGACTTTGAGCCGTGTAGAACAATGAACACTTCTTTGTGTGTGTGTGGTTTTTTTTTTTTTTTTTTTTTTTTTTTTTTAAATTGGGTACTTTGTATACAAGTCTAAGTAGTATATAACATACTACATGACAACCGGATTAAATCCCACAAAGTGGGAGTATATAATATGCTTCTTTGTGTTGTTGTTTTAAAGAAAAACATGATAATCTAAAAATAGCTCTATTTCAGAGTCTTACTTCTTTGAACCAAACTTAAACCTTATTTTATTTAAGCAATCTTTGCCTGTTTCAGCTTTGAAAAATTGCCAATATACGTATTAAAATTATATCACACTTATATCATCTTATATTTGACAAGAAATTAATAATCATGCTCAAAGGTGTGATGTTTACCCATTTAGAAACTACTTATAGCTAATATTATCATTTGTTGTGTAAAACCACTATGCTTTAAACTATTAATTATGCTTTATAAGTGATTTGAGATTATTTAGGAAGATCCATCACTTATATTTTTGTATTGCTCAAGGAATCAATAAATTAAAAAATCACAACCCATAAACATGGGATTCCTTCTCCATATAACTAAAAATTCTATAAAAACATGTTAAGAAAACAATATGACGAACTCTCTATTTATATACATACAGTTTAAATTTACTTCTTTGGAAGGAATTAACATCAACACATATAAATACGACACATTTGAGCGTAGAAAAAAAACATACAATGTAGTGATTCTTGGAAGTTGGTAACGACCATTTCATCGCAAATAATCACTGTTGTCGACTTAAACTTTTTTCACACTTACGGTCCATCAGCATACATTGCATAAAGTGTCATATTGAGTATTTTTTTTAAATAGAAATAGGCTATGTACATTGTATAGATTTATATTAGTACAAATTAAACTTATCGAGGTAATATTCCAAATGTAAAATGAACACAAAATTAAGGTTGAATACAAAAATATAGCTCAAGCCCGTGTGCGAAGCACGGGTTCACACTTGTTAATATAAAAAAGAGTGAGACTGATTGATTACAGTAATTTTCGTTTTTGAATGATTTTGTGGAGACAAAAATGAAGAAATTATAATGGTGCAACCTTAGGAGCAAAAAAACAAATACTAGCCCACCTTCTAGGGATACCTGCATACTATTTTCAGGTTTTCTTTTATAAAGCAACCGAAATTGTCAAAAATGACCCATGAAAAAGTTGTATTAGACTTATCAACTGTTAACCAGCGTTTTAACTAAGACATCTTCAGACTGACTAGACAAGTCAGGATCGGCTACCATCAAGGCAAGCTGCCTGGTGGAATGGTCCGAAGGCCCAAACATCAAGCACAGATGAGATCACGAGTCAACAAGCAAATAGAATCATGAGAATGTGCGGGGACGGTGAGAATACCGTACGACCCTGTACAACAAGCCCTTAGGTCAGACATGATCCAGCCAAGTGGGTCGGATGACTCGGACCCAACCTCAACCAGGTCGATGCAGGGGAAGTGATCCCCTCTGCTATCCCACCTTTATTCTTGCGCGTCTCGTCACTTCTACGTAGCATGCTTCACGAGCTACAAGTCTGACTCGAGTGATGTTTCTAGACTTAATGCCTTCTTCTTTAGCTGTTGATTTGATGATCTAGTGAGATCATCAATAGAGCTTTATATACAGCTGAGTCTAGTGGAGCAACAACCTAAGATTTTCCAAGCTTGAACCAGCAACACCCATGAGTATAAGATCAGAGTACATCCCACGACCTAGCCAAAGTTAGATCAACAATGCAACTACGTGAAGATCTCTCAACAAAGCAAATCAACAAAGCAACCACGAAGACCCAGCACACTGACCAAGGCGATCGCCCACCAGAGATTGTCAGGCCCTCGAGTCCATACTTTCAAATAGGCACCAACCAGGGTTAGTGGGCTTAACGAGGCCCATTTATTCGTTGTGGAGTCGGTATGTCTCTAGGGTCTCCTTAATGAATTTTTAGCCCGATTCAATTTTATTTCCATTTATAAATGTTAGCTGTATATTTCATTTTTTGGTCTTTCTTCGAACTTCGATCGACTTCTTCCATGCACATTGTAATGTCGGATCTCCACCGATCTGTAACATTACAACTACAAAATCAACAACAAGACTATCAAATCCTTCAAATGGATATAGGCTCATACGTCGAACCACTAAAAAATTGTTATATGATCGCTTGTTAATTTTTTATAAATATTTCACTGATTCTGCTTTTTTTTATGTGATTTTCTTCAGTTCTAATTCTTTACAAGTTCACTTTAGGTGTTTGTGCCTATTTAGTGCAAATATTTTGTTGTTTTTACTGAGAATTTGAATTATGATGCTGCTTTGGATCTCATCTACTTATGGATCCTAGAATCCGTGAGATAGATCAACTTTAATCCTATCATGTTTCCCCACTATTCGAATTCCTAGAGATCTAAAGGAAACTATAACCATTAATGGCTCCTACTACCAGCTTTACCTCACCCATGTCGCGGAAGATCCGAAGAATGCCGAAGACCAACAAACTGAGAGGAGTCCACGACTTGACACCACTTGAGTGTGTGTACTTAGTTTAATTGATCTTGCCACCATAGAAGATTTGGAAAACATTATGAAAAGGCTATTGATACACGTCAACAGTCAAACAAACAAATTATGGCTGACATCAACTTGATGATCTTCCCTATGTCGTTCCTCATCTTCAGCTCGACATCAAAGCACGAAAAGATGCAAAATGTCAAGACCAAGGTTCGAAATTCCGGTTTCCGGTTCCGTTCCGATCACATAGAAATTTTAAAAATCCGGTCCCGTTTCGAAAATTCTGGAAGTTCCGGTTTAATTTCGGGTCGATAACTCTGGCTTACTTGTTTATAAATATGCATATAAATCTACCCATTAATCAAATTTAAGTATTTAATTTATCACTATTTCCCAAACCGTTCAAATTAGCCCAGCCCACTTAAGACAATCCAATACATTTACATTGTTATGCCTCAATTCGTTCCCTGCCAACCAAAACTTTTACCCTAACTATTACTGTTCAAACATCGACTTCATTGCAGCTTCAAAAATCGATTCGATTTCAAATCCGTAGATTCGAACGAGAGAAGAAAAGAATCAGATACCTGCTTCAACCTAGCTTCGCGCCTCGATTTGGTTGCCTGCCTTGATTTGATCGGCCGGGGTAAGCTACGATTACCACTGAAGTTGTGGTTTAGGCGTAAGATTTTTGCGATTGCAAACAGCTTTGAATTTGTAAGGTTTTGTTTTCTGTATTGTTCTGAGATAAGTATGGCTTTTATAACCGATAATCTATTTTCATGTATATGATTCAATTGACTGAAAGTTTAAAGCATGATTTCTTGTCTGATTCTCCTCGAAAAATGTTTTTGTAATTGAGTTGTATTTGAAGTTTTTTCTAGCTTTCATTTTTTTACTTTGGATAACAGAACAGGAAATTTGATCATTTCCGTTCCGATCACCACCGGAACTGGGCCAAGATGGCGGGATTTCCGACATGACGGAAAAAATCTGGAACCTTAGTCAAGACGATGTTGGGAATTCGACACAGGGACTGGGGACTGATCCCCTTTAATTGTTTTGGGTCAGTATCAATCTAGCTATCTGGGTTCGTATGGATCCAAAACATAGGAAGTCGAACCTCCACTCCACTGTGTCATTTCTCCTCTCTTCATTACTTCCTATGACTAACCAGATCCCTCAATGTTGTGCAGAATCCGCAGATTTCCTATATGGAATTGATGTCAAATTTCTATTCAGACAACTCTCCTAGAATCAAGACAATGTGGAATTGATCTTGCCTAAGCTTACTTGGTGGATTTCGACCACTATCAACCGATGAATCTTCAAACTCTAAACTTATCCGCTATAATTCAATGGTTTGTCAAAGAAAACCAACATCGAAATGGCGACGACTGGGATACATCTCGAAGTATAATTTTCTTATGGTCAATGTGGAATTTTCTCGCAGATTCAACGTTTCAATCATGACGATGTATTTAGGAAGGACTGGCCCTTAATGGCACCTCCAAAGATATGGCTAGTACATGAATTCCGCCAGAAAGACAAATGCCATAAAGTGCAAATGATTTTCCATATTTCTCGAAGGAGTGGCGACCACATGGTTTATTCAACTATCACCACGGGCCATCACATCATTCAACCAATTGGCGAGAAGATTCTTAAAGCAATTCCGAATGCACATAACTTTCCCCAAAAACATTATGTCCTTATCTAGCCTATTTCAGAAGTATGGAGAAACATTAAGAAACTTCTTCTAAAGGTTCAAGAACGCCGTGACAGGTGAACAGTCCGAAAGGAGGACATAATCTTGATGACTTGAATGTTGCTCTAAATTTGCCAATAAAAATCCCGCTTCATCTAATCAATTGACTGACCAACGGGGTTTACAAGCTTTTCCCCTTTTGATCAGTCAACTGTTCAAGGTCAATCAATTGACTGATTTGTTAGCTCCATTTTCTACCTGTTTGAAACATCTTTCAAACCACAATAACATTTTCATACAAGCTCCCAAATCGTGAGTCGTTTGGTCCGTTAGAAAGCTCACTTAATCTTCCACACCTAAGCATATGCATGCATGCACGCATATAGCATCACCAAATTCAACATGTACAATAGGAATCATTTGTTAATGCCAAACACTCATTGATTGACGACATATATTGATATTTCGACGTGAATGAAAGAGGTTACAAGTTTGAAACTTGTGTAGCATGATTCAAATATATATTGGAATTAGCATATTGCATAGTACACAGGCTTGTGTATAAGTACTCAATTTCAATCCCAAAAAAAAATCTACTATCAATAAAGAGAATTCAATGATTAAGATTTACACGGTGTCTTTTTGAAATTTCAAAAGTACCTCCATCCTTCAACGGACTAGTAATCTCCACACCATCTACTATCTGATTACCCATCAACGGAATTAAACTATCCATTTACCATTGAACCCATCAACAAAACAGTTTGAAATAAGTGTTTTAACTACTAAAATTTATGCATTTATACAACACACATTTGTTCACTCATTTTCCAACTTAAGTTTGTATTATTTTGGTCTAGAATTTGTATGATAAAACACTAGAATAGTGAAAAACTCAACAACCTTTTCAAAGGAGTTTTTTTCTCCAATTGTATACGCACACGTGGACAATGAGGAATACTCACTCGATTGTCAACTAAACAATATGTTTCTTCAAAAAATAATAGAGGGAATCATTTAGCTTTCATACATTTACAACAACAACAACAAAACCATATATCCCAAACAAGTTGGGGTTGGCTAGATATGAAACCGAAAATAAAAATAAAAATGAAAGAAATAATACTGATAATAATATATATGTGTTTAAAATAACCAAACAAATAAAAAGACGTCTGAAAAAGTTTTTTTTTTTTTTTTTTTAACAAAAACTTTCATACATTTAAGAATATTAATTTATTATCCAAAAGAAAAGGACACGTTCATGTTGCATTTGTGATATTACCAATCACCCAAATTTGAGATTCCTTAACTTTCATTGTTATTCCAAAATTTAATAAATCGTCAAAGTTTACAACATGACACAAATTGGTAATAACAACAATGATAAGAAGAAGAATAGTATTAACAATGCTAAAGACAATGACAATAGCAACAATTGCAACAATGAAAATGAAGATGGTGATAGAGACGTGACAATGACAATAACAATAAACATTCCGTTGTTATATTACTAATGTGTTACCCGTGCATTACACAGGACAATGTTATTATGAATATTATTTATTATAATGTGAAAATGAAAACTTTGTTATGAAATATATGATAAATTTTGATGTGAAATATATAAACTATTAATTAAAATTATTATTATTATTGTTTGCATGTAATTAATGTTATATAACTTATATAAACAATATGTATGTGTGTATATAAGAATTTTTTTATCATCTTTGTCAATATGAATATAGTACACATGTTGAAATTGATGTATAATAGTAATTTATTCGACGAGATAGCAAATATAATTTTATAAAATTTGTTCAAATAAGTTAAATGTAAATTTACAAACTTAGTTTAACTATATGGTATAGTAGGAAGAACTGAAAGAAAAAAGTTACAAATAAATTTGTTATGAAGTTATTGACGTTAAAAATTAATTTTATGATATAATATATGGTAAATTCCTAATAAAAACGAATCATTACGAATCTACATATTAACTTTGTCATTGTTGTTGATATACATAATTTATGTTATGTGATTTATATATCTTTTTAGTTGCATAAAAAACTACCATTTTTTAATATGAATATATATAGTAGAAGTGGCATATGCTTTCAAGAGCTATTAGGAAAATAGACTAAATATTCACTAAGATTATTTAAATAATTATAATTTAAGATTTTACGAGTAGTTTAAACATATGGATTTAAATATAAATATCATGTATGAATTGAGAATTTCACTAAATAATTGCAGAAATGTTAAAATGCTAAGATTTGAAGTTGAAATTGTTTTCTTTAATTTATGATAACTTTATTTAGATATGTATATAATATATTAAATTTGCTATTATTGTTTACGTATATTACTTAAATTGTACGACTTATTTTACTTTATATTTGAAAGAAAAATTAATTTTGCCTTTTTTTTTTTTTTTGAATTTGTTCAGAAGGGAAACCGATCGGAGTCGTAAAACTCTTCTTAGTGCACCTAGCCCGGCTCGCGAGCATCACATAACTGGATGATCTTAGTGTATGCACATGGTAAGCTCTTAGCATGTCATTCCAGGTTTCGAACCCACGCCATTGTTTCCATGGCGCAATGTCCTTAATCGCTGGGCTACTTGTTGCGGACTAATTTTGCCTTCTTTGTTAATATGAACATGATATACAATTTAAAACACCATATTTAGCATTAATTAGATGAATTAACAACACTTGATTGATTGAATTCAAAATCTAATAATTAATTTAAATATATTAACTTAAACGAAGAATGTTAGTGATATTGTGGAGTGTTTAAATTACTAAATAAATTTCGAAATATAGGCTCTTGACATTAATATTACAATGCAATACTGGACAAATATAATTATGATTGAGTTAAACTTCAAACTTGTGGTTGTTAATTGATTGTGTGTGTAATATATGTTATGTGATGACATATTTATATATTTTAATTATTATTTTCCTCATTTTTGTTAATATGAATATGGTTAATCATAATGTAATTTATTAGATGAATCAATGAATAATAGTTTGTGTAACACCCCACACCCGCTAAGGTCACTCATTAAGGGAATGCCTTAATTTCGGTAGAGCATTTTAAGTGAATATAGAACAGAAAAATTACACAAGACAGATATAAATACTTGAAAAATCTAAAACATCATTTTATAGCAGTAGAAGGTAAACATGTTTAGTTACAACACCATAAAGAGTCAAGTACTAAATATCCATCCTGATAAAAACATAAGTACATAATCCCACTACATAAACAATAGCCATAAAAGAAAAGATAAGCTGGGCTTTACATCACGGTCCAAGCTCCAGAAGATAGATAAAGAAGTCTGATCAAAGCCCACTAGTGCTAGGCCCACTCTGAGAACCTGAGGGTTGGGGAAAAAGATAAAAACAACGGGGTCAGACATAAGTCTGAGTGAGCCCTATAACCTTAACAATACAATCATTAAAGTAATTAGGGTACGATATAAACCTGGTACGGTACGACTGGGGATAAATGACTACACTAAGTAGCCAACTTGACTTAGGATAAACTAAGATAACGGTAAAGACGCGCCTATCCACCCAAGGATAATTACTATATTGCACCACCCCAGATCTACACACCCAAGGGTAATTACTACACTGCACCACACCAGTTCTACCCACCAAGGGTAATTCCTACTTAAAGGTTGATCCCACTAAGTGTACTTAGTAATTTTACCCAGTAGTTTCTTGTACCCCTAGCGGACTACATAGGTGCCGTCTGCCCCTATCTCCACTAGGTGTACCCACTACTCCCCAAGCGATCGGCTCCCTAACGTAGATACCCGTGCTGGCCCCACAGTGGGGTGTATCACTCCCCAAAGTGGCAACCCGATAATCAATGGTGCACGGCTTATACCTACACGATGCAACAACGTCTTACCTACCAGCCCGGGTCCACACACGCATATGAAACCCGTTGGACTCGCGTTGCCACCGCTACCCCGTTTTGGCCTCTTACAGTCAAGCCCAGTACGCGTGTCCCGTCCTCGACTTGGGTCGAGCCCAATAAGATACATATGGGTTACTGGTTGAAATGGGCCCCCACAAGCTACTACTTAAGCTTGTCATTTTATCTAGTGCGTCCCACTTAACCCCTTTTTATAATCATGCCCACTTACATGTTAAGGTTTGGTTAAGTCATCTAATCATATTTTAATTGCCACTCAAGGCCCCCACAAGCTACTACTTAAGCTTGTCATTTAATCTTATTTCAATTTGCCACTCAAGGCCCCCACAAGCTACTACTTAAGCTTGTCATTTAATCTTATTTCAATTGCCACTCAAGGCCTCCACAAGCTACTACTTAAGCTTGTCATTTAATATAGTGCATCCCACTTAACCCCTTTTTCATAATCATGCCCACCTACATGTTAAGGTTTGGTTAAGTCATCTAATCACATTTTAATTGCCACTCAAGGCACCCACTAGATTTCTACATGCCACCCAAGGCACCCATTTAACCCTTTAATCATGTTTAGTTACATGTTCCCCTTTGGTTAAGTATTCTAATCTTATCTTCTATTGCCACCCAAGGCAACCACTAGATTTTCCCATGCCACCCAAGGCACTTACTTAACCCTTTAATCATGTTTAATTACATGTTCCACTTCGGTTAAGTATTCTAATCATATTTTCTATTGCCACCCAAGGCAACTACTAGATTTTTCCACATGCCACCCAAGGCACCCACTTAACCCCCCCATGTCCTCTACATGCGAATATGGTTAAGTGTTTCTTAATTGATTAAGAACGTAACCGTTGTAGAGACCTCTCACATTAGACTATCTCTCATGGCAGCTGGATTTGCCGGTCGGGTCCGGTCAGCCTTACGCCATAACCGAGTCTAACCTCGTGTCTTTACACTTGTCACGTATATAGTTTGTGCCTAAGACCTCTCACATTGGGCCAATCATTTGTAGCCGCTGGATATGCCGGTCGGTTCCGGGCAGTCTTATGCTACAAAAGGGTCCAACCTCGTGTCTTAGTCGATTAATTACACCTAATTAATCACCCCCATAATTTGTATTAATTATCCCTAATTAATTACAAATTTAACGATGTACATAATTGACTCAATTATGTCCATCCACTTTATGGTATGCATAATCATACCAACTTCACACCATTTCATTAACATGTTTATTAACCCCATCGTTCCCCACGTAATTCGCCAACATGACACAAAAGGGAAGATTCATCACAAATACAATGGGTTCAACTTGCATAACATTAGCATCAACATGGGTTTAAAGGTATCAACATGCATATAGCATCAACCCAACTAGCATAAATAATCAACCCAAACTTGCATGAATCACATATGTCATAAAGAGGTTAACTTGCATAAGTGTCTTATATCATTCAAAGGGGTAAACTTGCATATGTATGTATGACATACAAAGGGGTTAACTTGCATATGTATGCATATCATACTAAGGTGTAAACTTGCACATGTTACTTGCATATCTTCAAACACCAAACTTGCATAACATGTCATATGTGAACTTGCATATAATCATACACCAAACTTGCATACATATCATAGATGAATTTGCATATAATCATACACCAAACTTGCATAACATATCATGTATGAACTAGCATATAATCATACACCAAACTTGCATAACATATCATGTATGAACTAGCATATAATCATACACCAAACTTGCATATCATGGTGTCATAATGGATCAATGTTTCTCATATGACTTGCATATCTTGCATAACATCATAAACACCTAGCATATTACTTGCATAACTTGTATAACATCATGAACATGTATCATATGACTTGCATAACTTGCATAACTTCATGAACATATATCATATGACTTGCATAACTTGCATAATACCTCAAACACATAGCATATGTCTTGCATAACTTGCATAACATCATGAACATGTATCATATGACTTGCATAACTTCATGAACATATAGAACATAACTTGCATAACATCATGAACATGTATCATATGACTTGCATAACTTGCATAACTTCATGAACATATAGAACATAACTTGCATAACATGCATAACATCATTAACACATAGCATATAACTTGCATAACATGCATTGATCCACATTCATAGCCATAACCTCATCATATCCTATCATAATCACTTCAATAATTGGTCATTAAGGCTATAGAAAACTCACAACTTGTTGATTAGCCTTCTTATGAATATATTAAAAGATTGAGACGAAGCCACTAAGCTATCAACTCAAAAACTCCAAATAAGAATGCTCCAAATGAAAACCCTTGAGCCAAATCAATAATAAAGATCCTAGCTTTGATGAAGAAAAGCCTTGAATCAAACTTAGAAACACTTAAGCAAGCTTAGGAACTCTTATACTTCTTTAGAAACTCTCTCATATGATTAGAGATGGAGATTATGACAAGAGGATGAGGGTGGAGGCCATGAGAGAACATTTTGGCATAGTTTAGCTATAGGATTGAATAATGAGCATTTAGGTTTAGGTTAGGGGTCTTTTTATAGAAGACTAGGATAGTTTTAGTCATAGGATAAACCTTAGTTTAGATCCTAACCATCAAAGCATGTCTTGGGGAATAAGTCAAGTGTAGGAACCATCTAGGGCCTTTAGATTAAAGCTGAACCATGAGAACCATTCAAATGCAAAATCTGCATTTGAGCGAATCGGCCCACGGGTTGACAGCCAAACACCCTGGATTAACCCCTAGTCGACCCAGCGAGCTCGGGTCGACCTCAAAAATCGGCCGGTTCGGTTATTCCCCTCTCCCAATTCGCTGTTTTGAACATTTTTGCATATTTATTTATTTATTTTTCAATTATATATATATATATATCAATATATATATATATATTTCTCTGCGCAACCCATTTCTTAATTTGTGAATTTTTATGTTCAAATTACGGGGTGTTACATTCTCCTCTCCTTAAAGGATTTCGTCCCCGAAATCTCTAAGTCAAGAAGAACGTATCCTACCAACCAAACAACCATCTACTAAACCATCAAACACTAGCATCCATTGTCCTTAAAATTTCTAATGACGTATGAACATATGCAAAAAGTGTGTGTATATGCCCGTATACTAATGCTAAATCAGGCGGTCTACTGATTCAGTTGACCTCCTTAATGCAAACCATGATAGTGCCATTCATCCAATATGTATGCGAAAGATCCCTATCGACACATGCTATTTCTACATGAGTGCACAATCATTCACCAAAATGCATCATCCATGTGATAACACAACCATTATACATCCATTAATATAGCTACCTACACCAATTTTATGCAATATGCAATATGCAATATGAAGTGATTGAGCCGATCTAGTGCCTAGAGTGTGTATATATGCATCCACGAGCAACCACTAGCAACTACTTGCATCCACACGCATCCATCAAACATAACATGTCTCAAACACATGTTTCAACCATAGGTTTACCCTATCTAAAGGTCAAAGGTACTAATGAGAGGACATACTAAAGATAAGATAAGCACTAGACAAACGATAAAGGAGACGTTTAAAGGACATACCCTCAAAAAGGAATGGGTATAACGAGCGCATCTTCGCTTCTGTCTCCCAAGTAGCATTGCTCTCACCTTCTCCCCTTTTCACTTTGACTAGTCGAACCTCTCTGTTTCTCAACTTCCTAATCTCTGACCCAAGGATGCGGGTAGGAGCTCGTCGAATAATCGCATCACGCTCTACCTTTACTTCTTTAAGCAAGCTCGGCTCTACCGCCTCTGCGGTCTCATGTAGGCACTTCCTCAAATGTGACACATGGAATACGTCCTGTTCCCTATGCAACCGAACTATCTCTCGAATATAAACTGAAGCTAGACATGGAACAGTCCTCTTGCTCTTCACGGGTATGAAATGGGCACTCTTAGTAAGTCTATCTACCACAACCCAAATTCCCGTATTACCCTTCCTCGATCTTGGTAACCCATCAATAAAATCCATCGAGACGCTATCCCACTTCCATTGCGGAACTTCCAATGAGTGAAGCAGCCCACCCGGTTTCTTTTGCTTCGCTTCCACCTGTTGGCACACCAAGCATCTAGCGACATACTCGACCACATCTTTCTTCATACCGGCCCAAAAGAAAACTCGCTTCATGTCTTGGTACATCTTGTCCCCACCGGGATGAATAGTCATCCTAAAACGATGCGCCTTATCAAGAATAGCCTTCCTCAAACCCTCGTCTTGCGGTACGCAAAGTCTACTGTCTCTACGCAAGCACCCCCTATCGTCTAGGGTGTACCTACTCAAATGGCTGGACGACTCCCCCCTTATGAGCCTCTATACCAACTCAACCAACTGTGGGTCGTCCCTCTGTGCCTCGCCAATCCATCTCAAAAGGGTAGGTCTGACCTCCAAGGATGCTAGCAAATCAGGTATAAAGTCAACGGAAGGTCTGAAATCAAACATCGAGATAAATTCCAAGCTTCGTCGTTCCACGAACAATGGACTCAAGGACAACCTTTTTCCGCTTAAGGCGTCCGCCACCACGCTATCTCGAAATCATAGGATGCTAAGAACTCCATCCACCTTTGCTGTCTCAAGACTATGCGCTCGAAGAGCCTCCAACACTTCCCTAAGATGTAGGGCATGCTTTTCTCCACTTCTGGAGAAAACCAGGATATTCTCTCATACAAAATCATCACAACTATCCATCTCTCACGCAGACCATCCTAGTCGAACTCGACATCCCCCAAATGCAAGCCCCAAAGGCCTAAACCAATATCAGACAAACACCCAAGGGACACCTCCTTCGAATTCAGACGACCTACGTGAGATGATACTAGTAAAAATGGCTGAATAATTAAGCCCTTGTCCAACTCTGGATGTCCTTACTAGTCTCACTCCAGAACCACCGTAGATCAAATAACTGGCTTCGCTTAACCTGTTCAGCACACACGAAAACTTATTTCGCTTTTAGAAAAGACCAAGATGTCCTCCACAAAGACCATTATGAAGTTGTTTAGATACTCCTAGAACACCCTACTCATCAAATCAACAAAATATGCGGGGGCGTTCGTCAAACCAAATGGCATCACCAGCCACTCATAGAAACCATCCGGAGTCCTAAAGGCGGTCTTCTCTATACTATCCTCAGTCACTCCCAACTGATGAAACTCCGTGGCTAAGTCCCACTGTGAAACACTGAGGCGCAAACCAACCGATCAAAAAGATCATCAACCCTTGGCAATGTGTGTCTATTCTTCTTTATGAGCTTGTTGAGTTCTCTATAGTCTACACAAAGTCTGAGGGACCCATCCGCCTTCGTGGCTAAAACTACTGGAGCACCCCACTCCGATATACTTCGTCTTATAAACCCCTTCTCAAGCAACTCCCCTACTTGCTTATGGAGTTCCCTCCTCTCACGAGGAGCCATGTGGCGCACTGACACAGATACTGGTTTAGCATCGTCTACCAGATATATTCGGAGGTCTATCTCCCGCTTCGGAGGTAAGCCCTTCACCTCCCCAAACACATCCGAGTATTCCCGTACCACTCTAACAGATCGCAAACTCTCGACCGAAGCGTCAAGCGATTCAAGATAACTTAGCATAACAGAATCTATGGGATTTCAAAAGATCTCGAGAGTGTTACCCAAGCGGGTCATAAGCCTAACAACTCTCCTTTCACAATCAAGAACGACACCATTACTGGATAACCAATCCATGCCCAAAATCAACCCATAGCCCGTGAAGCCCAAACAAAAGCATCACCTCTAAACTCAACGCTAAGTATGGAAATCTTCAAACCCAAACATATCATGGACAAATAAGTGGAGCCCTCCCAATTGGGTTTGAAACAACCACGGGATCATCTACCAAACTGGTGTCTAGGTGCAGTGACTCAACTAATGATGATGAGATAAACGAATGTGGTGCGCCAGAGTCGAATAAAGTTCGAACAGGATGATCGAGAGAACCAAATTTCAACTTAGACGGTCCTACCCCCATCAGGTATACCCGTCGTGAGGGAATACATCTACCCTCCAGAATATCCTGTACTTCGTCCTTACCTCTTTGGACAACCCCAAGGTGTCCTATTTCCAAAACAACTAGCCTTCCCCTTCACATTCTCCTTTCGTGGCCTTCTTACTACGATGAGGTTTCGTCCTTTATTTACCTAATAGCTATTTGAACCTTCCTCTCTCGTCCATCTTAAAGGTACCCATAAGCCCTCCACCTCCTTGGACTAACTTCTTAGCCTGGCAAACGTCTTAGTCCCTTGAAGTGGTTCTTCCGTCCTTCATGCGGAAGTCCTTATTTATCTTAAAAAGACATCTATTCGCGGAGGGAAAATTCAAAAAGAGAAAGAGGAAGAGATTCAAAACGGAGAATCCGAACGATAAAGATATGGCTATTTGGGGATTATGCTTTTCTTTCAAAAACTTTTCTCTTAAAAGACATGTTTTTGAAAATACTTCTTCCAAAAATGTTTTTAGAAAAATAGTTTTCTAAAAATTTTATCTGTTCTGGTAACCTTGAGCTCTGATACCACGTGTAACACCCCACACCCGCTAAGGTCACTCATTAAGGGAATGCATTAACTTCGGTGGAGCATTTTAAGTGAATATAGAACAGAAAAATTACACAAGACAGATATAAATACTTGAAAAATCTAAAACATCATTTCATAGCAGCAGAAGGTAAACATGTTTAGTTACAACACCATAAAGAGTCAAGTACTAAATATCCATCCTGATAAAAACATAAGTACATAATCCCACTACATAAACAATAGCCATAAAAGAAAAGATAAGCTGGGCTTTACATCATGGTCCAAGCTCCAGAAGATAGATAAAGAAGTCTGATCAAAGCCCACTAGTGCTAGGCCCACTCTGAGAACCTGAGGGTTGGGGAAAAAGATAAAAACAATGGGGTCAGATATAAGTCTGAGTGAGCCCTATAACATTAACAATACAATCATTATAGTAATTAGGGTACGATATAAACCTGGTACGGTACGACTGGGGATAAATGACTACACTAAGTAGCCAACTCGACTTAGGATAAACTAAGATAACGGTAAAGACGCGCCTATCCACCCAAGGATAATTACTATATTGCACCACCCCAGATCTACCCACCCAAGGGTAATTCCTACACTACACCACACCAGTTCTACCCACCAAGGGTAATTCCTACTTAAAGGTTGATCCCACTAAGTGTACTTAGTAATTTTACCCAGTAGTTTCTTGTACCCCTAGCTGACTACATAGGTGCCGTCTGCCCTTATCTCCACTAGGTGTACCCACTACTCCCTAAGCGATCGGCTCCCTAACGTAGATACCCGTGCTGGCCCCACAGTGGGGTGTATCACTCCCCAAAGTGGCAACCCGATAATCAATGGTGCACGGCTTATACCTACACGATGCAACAACGTCTTACCTACCAGCCCGGGTCCACACACGCATATGAAACCCGTTGGACTCGCGTTACCACCGCTACCCCGTTTTGGCCTCTTACAGTCAAGCCCAGTACGCGTGTCCCGTCCTCGACTTGGGTCGAGCCCAATAAGATACATATGGGTTACTGGTTGAAATGGGCCCCCACAAGCTACTACTTAAGCTTGTCATTTTATCTAGTGCGTCCCACTTAACCCCTTTTTATAATCATGCCCACTTACATGTTAAGGTTTGGTTAAGTCATCTAATCATATTTTAATTGCCACTCAAGGCCCCCACAAGCTACTACTTAAGCTTGTCATTTAATCTTATTTCAATTTGCCACTCAAGGCCCCCACAAGCTACTACTTAAGCTTGTCATTTAATCTTATTTCAATTGCCACTCAAGGCCCCCACAAGCTACTACTTAAGCTTGTCATTTAATCTAGTGCATCCTACTTAACCCCTTTTTCATAATCATGCCCACCTACATGTTAAGGTTTGGTTAAGTCATCTAATCACATTTTAATTGCCACTCAAGGCACCCACTAGATTTCTACGTGCCACCCAAGGCACCCACTTAACCCTTTAATCATGTTTAGTTACATGTTCCCCTTTGGTTAAGTATTCTAATCTTATCTTCTATTGCCACCCAAGGCAACCACTAGATTTTCCCATGCCACCCAAGGCACTTACTTAACCCTTTAATCATGTTTAATTACATGTTCCACTTCGGTTAAGTATTCTAATCGTATTTTCTATTGCCACCCAAGGCAACTACTAGATTTTTCCACATGCCACCCAAGGCACCCACTTAACCCCCCCCCATGTCCTCTACATGCGAATATGGTTAAGTGTTTCTTAATTGATTAAGAACGTAACCGTTGTAGAGACCTCTCACATTAGACTATCTCTCATGGCAGCTGGATTTGCCGGTCGGGTCCGGGCAGCCTTACGCCATAACCGAGTCTAACCTCGTGTCTTTACACTTGTCACGTATATAGTTAGTGCCTAAGACCTCTCACATTGGGCCAATCATTCGTAGCCGCTGGATATGCCGGTCGGTTCCGGGCAGTCTTTTGCTACAAAAGGGTCCAACCTCGTGTCTTAGTCGATTAATTACACCTAATTAATCACCCCCATAATTTGTATTAATTATCCCTAATTAATTACAAATTTAACGATGTACATAATTGACTCAATTATGCCCATCCACTTTATGGTATGCATAATCATACCAACTTCACACCATTTCATTAACATGTTTATTAACCCCATCGTTCCCCACGTAATTCGCCAACATGACACAAAAGGGAAGATTCATCACAAATACAATGGGTTCAACTTGCATAACATTAGCATCAACATGGGTTTAAAGGTGTCAACATGCATATAGCATCAACCCAACTAGCATAAATAATCAACCCAAACTTGCATGAATCACATATGTCATAAAGAGGTTAACTTGCATAAGTGTCTTATATCATTCAAAGGGGTAAACTTGCATATGTATGTATGACATACAAAGGGGTTAACTTGCATATGTATGCATATCATACTAAGGTGTAAACTTGCACATGTTACTTGCATATCTTCAAACACCAAACTTGCATAACATGTCATATGTGAACTTGCATATAATCATACACCAAACTTGCATACATATCATAGATGAACTTGCATATAATCATACACCAAACTTGCATAACATATCATGTATGAACTAGCATATAATCATACACCAAACTTGCATAACATATCATGTATGAACTAGCATATAATCATACACCAAACTTGCATATCATGGTGTCATAATGGATCAATGTTTCTCATATGACTTGCATATCTTGCATAACATCATAAACACCTAGCATATGACTTGCATAACTTGTATAACATCATGAACATGTATCATATGACTTGCATAACTTGCATAACTTCATGAACATATATCATATGACTTGCATAACTTGCATAATACCTTAAACACATAGCATATGACTTGCATAACTTGCATAACATCATGAACATGTATCATATGACTTGCATAACTTCATGAACATATAGAACATAACTTGCATAACATCATGAACATGTATCATATGACTTGCATAACTTGCATAACTTCATGAACATATAGAACATAACTTGCATAACATGCATAACATCATTAACACATAGCATATAACTTGCATAACATGCATTGATCCACATTCATAGCCATAACCTCATCATATCCTATCATAATCACTTCAATAATTGGTCATTAAGGCTATAGAAAACTCACAACTTGTTGATTAGCCTTCTTATGAATATATTAAAAGATTGAGACGAAGCCACTAAGCTATCAACTCAAAAACTCCAAATAAGAATGCTCCAAATGAAAACCCTTGAGCCAAATCAATAATAAAGATCCTAGCTTTGATGAAGAAAAGCCTTGAATCAAACTTAGAAACACTTAAGCAAGCTTAGGAACTCTTATACTTCTTTAGAAACTCTCTCATATGATTAGAGATGGAGATTATGACAAGAGGATGAGGGTGGAGGCCATGAGAGAACATTTTGGCATAGTTTAGCTATAGGATTGAATAATGAGCATTTAGGTTTAGGTTAGGGGTCTTTTTATAGAAGACTAGGATAGTTTTAGCCATAGGATAAACCTTAGTTTAGATCCTAGCCATCAAAGCATGTCTTGGGGAAGAAGTCAAGTGTAGGAACCATCTAGGGCCTTTAGATTAAAGCTGAACCATGAGAACCATTCAAATGCAAAATCTGCATTTGAGCGAATCGGCCCACGGGTTGACAGCCAAACACCCTGGATTAACCCCTAGTGGACCCAGCAGGCTCGGGTCGACCTCAAAAATCGGCCGGTTCGGTTATTCCCCTCTCCCAATTCGCTGTTTTGAACATTTTGCATATTTATTTATTTAATTTTCAATTATATATATATATATATCAATATATATATATTTCTCTGCGCAACCCATTTCACTTAATTAAGTATACTTTAATTTGTGAATTTTTATGTTCAAATTACGGGGTGTTACAGTTTGCTAAAGTTATTTAAATTGTTTTAATATTATGTAATTAATCATAAAATATGGTACTAAATGTAAAATATTATAAAAAACTTGAGAAAGACTTGAATGATTATAAAAAATTTGAAGTGTAGTCATTTAAAGTTAAAAAACAAGATTTTACCGTTCTTTAAATATTAATTCATTAAATTTATTTAAATTACTTAAACTTTAGGTTTTGTAATTAATTTAAATATGTGAACTTAAATATAAAATGTTAGAAGCTAACGGTTACTAAATAATTGTGTAAACATTATAATATTCATATAAAATGTAAAATGATGGAAGAGGTAAAATAATGGGAGAGAACCAGTAAATAAGTGTAAAATGATAAACTGTTTTGAAAATAAAATATCCAAATGGAAAATATAATATCCAAATAATGGGAGAGAACTAGTTAACATATGGCATGTCTTCATCAAAAAGAAAAATTAAAATTTCGTCTCCATGTCATTCTTTAGCTTCAAAACGACGATGTTAAGCTGAAGTAAAATAAAAATTTCTCTGAGTTCCTTTTTTTATTGTTCTTATGGCTAGTGCTCGTGTATTTTTATTTGATTCTTTCCATATCAATAAACTTATAAAGGACGAGTTAATTCCACTGGATCTGGCAAAAAAAGAAATAAAAATTTCAACTTTTTGCTAGCAAATTTGTTCGTACTACTTAAACCCTAATGCAAACATACATTAACTGTAAATATCACAATTTAAAAAATGGTTAAAACTGACAAATGATCGAAGAAGTCAACTTGTCATGACCTTGTCGATTAGCTTTGGGTCTATGATATTCAATCGAGAGTAATTTTTGTTCGAACCATGTTGAACCAATGAAATGCGAGTCGAGTCAGTAGATGAGGACAAAGGCTGTAAAATGTTAGTGTTATGGTTAAAAAGAAATGATAGTAGAATAGGGAATTTATGTTTTAATTTATATTATAAGTGTCCTCCTCTCCATACTTTTATTTTATGTGGAGTGAAAACGCAAACCGATCCTCTCTTAATCGTTTGTGAAGTGCAAGCAACAATGCTCTAACTGAAAATGATAATGATGCATTCCATCGATAGCAGATAGTTGCATAAATATTTGGACATCTCCAAACATTTAATAAAGGTAAAATAAAAGTATATTTTCATGGATTACGAAATGTGGTATGTGATTCGTTTATTTTTCGGATAAAATCCGAACAAATCAAACGTCCGCTTCAAAACGCTAAGGTCTATGACATAAGGACTTGGACATTGTTAAGGAATATATTACTTTGATACCTAACCATTATTTTCAAAATATTTTTCCCTTTGAGTTCGAATTTCCTTTTCCAAAAAAAATTGAACTTGTTAATTAAGGAATATATAATTTTGAAAATGTTTAAAACTTTACAAATAGAGAATTGAAAATATTAAAACATGCTCTTAAAAATTTAAAATTTTACGTTGAAAGTTAGTTCATCGGAAATCTTTAGCAAATAGAAAAATGTATGAAACTTATTCCTTAAGCCCTTACCTTAGTCAAAACGCAGGTGCTTGCGAAGCAACTAAAACTGTAATTGTAACTGAATACCCTCTTCACTAGCTTCACTGGCCGAGTACAAACGTTTCCTTCCTCCCCACATAGACAAAAGTAAGTAAACCAGAATTAATTCTAACTCCCATATGATTAAAAAAAAGTAAAAAATCATTAGAAAAAAATAATTCTATTTGACCACTGTACATTGCTAACATCAAGAAATAGAACAATCGTAAATTTCGAGGTACAATATTTGTTCTTTTTCCAAAACAACCTACAGTATTCAAAAATAAGTGAAAACATACTCTTTTAAAAAGCTTATTTTCCTCAAATTTGTTCACATGGATCATTATAGAGCTCGACCTTAGTGTAGATTATTATTGCTGTCTCGAATAATTAATGGAAAAAAAAAATGATAGTCCGTAAATTGAATGAACCCATAAGCGTCGTATAAGTGTGTTGCTAACCACGTAAAATTAGAAACCTTCTTGTTACACTAGCGCATGGCATCTTAAATGCATACCTTATGTGTTGCTAGGAGAAAGATATGGTTTAAAAAAAAAAAAAATATTTAAAGATATGATGTATAATACACACACATATGCGTAATGTGTGTATATACAAGGAAATTTCTATTTAAATATAAAATGACATAATGAATCTTTTCTGCTGGATTACCAAAAAAAGAAAAAAAAAAGAGATAACGATTGACATCTTTTATGCTACCAATGTGTTTTGAAAATTTCAACAAATGTTTTTCAGCATAGTACATTGAGATCAAATGGTGGACATAAAGGTATAAATCAGTGAGACCGAACCGGATGGAACTGTGTTTAGTTTATGCCTTAAATAAAATCGGACTGTGTACGGATTGAACGAAATTTTTTCTCGTATAAATTTTGTTGTCCTAGCTTGTGTCCTAAATGAAATCGATTGGACACGGACAACATATTTTTTGGACACAAACACAAACAGACCCGGTCGAACATTGCTAATTATATCAAATTCTATACTTTTATTAGATTTTTTCTCAACTATATACCGAATTACGAGGAATTCAGACGAGTTTGAACAACTACAGATCGAAAATTATTTTTTCTCGTATAAATTTGGTTTTCCTAACTCGTGTCCTAAATGAAAATAGAACGAACTCGGACGGATGTATTTTTTCATGGATGCAAATATAAAATTTACAACTCCACTTGGATACTCATCGTTGCATCGGGTCGGCACTATACTTATTTGGAGTGAGATATAAATAAAGAGGGAAACAAGGGAACAAACTTTCCATGGATAGGGTACCTACTCAATACCTACCCTATGTTTTCAATAATTAAAAAGAATCTTATTCCTTGCATTTTCACACATTTTAGTTTCTTTTGGATATTAATAATAGAAATTTATCCACAAATGTCGTAACATTTTCAACATTTTAACTCAGTTATCCACGAATGTCGGAACAAGCTAAAATTTTGGATAGACGATAATGTATATGTGAATTGAGCATCTACAAATTCTTGTTGGGTTTGAATTACCGTAGCTGACGAACGGTTAGGGGTGCTTTAAAACAGGGATGTCCCGGAACGCTCCATATACATACATACATACATACATATATATATAATATATATATATATATATATATGTATATGTATATATATATGGCGAGCGTTCCGTTGCACCCCAAAATGGAGCTCCCCTGCTAGTCCCCTCTGAATTTCACCACGAATTTATATTTAAATATGTTGAGTGGAAAGAGAGAGAATGAGTGGAAGAAGAGAGAGGGTGAATTTGTAGTATATATAATCAGCTATGAAGCAGGTGAGGGATTTGTTCACACGTCATTTTGAAGGCCTTTTTAGTATTTGATCCCTATCTTCAATCTAGTTGGTAGAAATGTCAATACGCAATTGAATATGCAAACCAACTAAATGTTATGTAATTTATGAGTGTAAGTGGAGAAGTGCAAATGTCCCACATGATAGAAGAAGATGGAAATGGAATGTACATATTGTTTTGTCCAATATGATAAACAAATTAAGTAAAGCCCATAAATAAAAATAAGGCTAACTAATTGGGTTTATATTTAAATGGTCATAGATAGCACTTGGACACTATTCTCTAATACTAAAATTTATTAAAATACCATAATCGTATATAAAGCACATATTGTGTTTACCAGAGGCTTCTTTTATAGTAACAACTAATATAGGACTCAATAACATTTGTTGTATTTTATATCTAAGAGTCAAATAAAAGAGAAGGTTATGCTTTAAGTAAAAATTTGACTAAATCAACGCTTACAAAATGTGATGCCAATCAGTAACTCTATTTGCGAACTAGAGCATCTTGAAATCTAGACTTGAACTCGGTCAGAATAAGCAAACTTATTCCGAGTGAGAAACAAATAAAGGGGAAAAAGGGAACAACCTTTCCATGGATGGGGTTGTTATGTATCAACGAGCAAAACGTTAACAAAACCCTCAATCCTTCCATATAGGGCGCACGCATATGAGTTGACACACACATCCTTATAACAAACGGAATCCCTGTTGTTACATGCCTATTGACTCGTATTTGTACTCAACTCCTTTCAATTTATTCTGTTGTGTGGTACTATTTATTCAAACCATCATTCATACCTTAACAAAATGCGAGGCAATCCTAACAGTCTCCCTTTTTGACTCGCATCCTTAACAACAGGCTCCGATACCACTGTTATGTAGCGACGGTCGGAATAATGCACTCATTTCTTCCACATAGGGCGCACGCATATGAGTTGACACACACATCCTTGTAACAAAAAGAATCCTTACTGTTACGTGTCTACCAACTCATATTTGTACCCCACTCCTTTAAATTAATTCCGTGGTGTGGTACTATATATTCAAACAGTCATTACTATGTTAACAACATGCGAGACAATCCTAATAAGGGTACCTATTCAATACCTAACCTACGTTTTCAATAATTAAAAAGAACCTATTCCGTACACTTTCACACATTTTAGTTTCCTTTGGATACTAAAAATAGAAATTTATCCATACATGGTAGAGAAGCAACCCTGCACTATATAAGAAATGCATGATAAAGGCTTAGCTGCTGATTACTTCACAATAATTTGATGAATATATATATATATATATATATATATACATACACACACACACATACATACACACACACATGCTAGGAAGTAGGAGAGGGATTTGTTCACGCGTTATCTGAAAGGTTTTTTAAGTGTTTGAATTTTGATCCCTATCTTTAATCAAGTTGGTAGAAATGTCAACACAAAAATTGAATATGTAAACCAACTAAAATATATTAAAATACCATAATCGTATATAAAACACTGACATATTGTGTTTAGCAGAGGCTTCTTTCATAGTAACAATAATGTAACAAGAAATATAGAACTCAATATTCATTTGTTGTATTTTATATCTAGAATCATATAAAAGAGAAGATCATGTTTTAAGTAAAATTTTGACTAAATCAAAGCCTAGTGCATGCTATGCCTGTAAGCAACTCTATTTGCGAACTTAAGCAACTCGGCTATGATAATCAAACTTGAATCCAAACTCAGTAAGATTATAAAAGGTAGTAAAGATTGGAAGTATAGGGATGCACTTAACCCCCCCTTCCTGATGATTTGGGGAGGGGGAGGGGGGAAGGTTGGGGTGGGGGGGGGGGGGGCGATGTTAAGTCGGGTATACAGAACAGTTGGAGGTTCTAGGATTTAATCTATGAAGGTTGGGAGTTAGTTCTCGACATCTAAACTAAGTTCATAGATAATCAAAAATAGTTCATACGCAGTTAAAGTAGCAGTAAGTATAAAAAAGCACATACCTAATGGCTTATTTTTTACGGAAGAAACGTAAATATGGGTAATGATAATCTTCAACTTCTCAGGACTGTTTCTTTGTAGCTCCCACAACATTTTTTCTTGCAAAAGCCACCTTAAATTTTCACGCCCTTCTTTGATTTCCTTCTTCACTGCCACATATATCTTCATTGTTGTTCAGATGAGTGCCTTTCTGATTACCCACCCTACTAGTATATGTGCAGCTTTCCTCTTCTCTATATATACAGTTGTGAATGTTCATTTATTCCTTCAATCCATCGCTGTCTTCTGGTACCTTGACTACGAAGCCGTCATAAGTCCGCTGCCACTTTCTTACCACATTTTCACTGAAAGGTACATGTGTGTTTGACGAAGAAGTTGATACGTCTGCATTACTTGTGAAACTTACGTGTGCATTGTCAGCTGAAATTTTTCCTTTGAATTCTACATTCATACGCCGTCAAAATTCATGCGTATATATTGCCAAATGATATCAGACCGTACATAGCAGCATCTCCAACATGACTAAAAAAGGAAAATATTGTTAAATTTGGTTACACAAAATCACAAATTGATTGGAGCAAATTTGCAAAGAATGGAAAGTAAATATTTTTATAATTGAATGCATTGATTGCATTTGATGAGATGGCAGAGAAATAAATGAAGGGATTAATTTTTTCCATCTGTGCTAAAGAAACAGATTGATTTACTTCCTATGTTTGCACATTTGTTGTTATGGTAATTTGCCTCCATTATATTATTACCATATGTTGGTAATTTAATTGATAACTCACATAGATTTGCACTGGCTATATATTGAGGGGTAGACTTTAGTGTAAACCCATCCTGGCTTAGAGCCATTGATCCCCAATGGTGTCTCTTCTTGTTAAACCTGATTGAGATTTGAATATGTAAACTCTTATTTTGTAATCTCTTGTAATTCTCTCATGTGGAATAAAATCTCTCTCTGTTAGACTGGACGTACACTATGATGATAGTGGAACCAGTATAAATACTGTGTGTCTCTTTATTTCTCTGTTATAGTTATTTACTATGTTGTTGATGTAATAGAATAATTGCTATCAGATTAGATTGGTGTTCAATTGACAGATCCAGATCCTGCTTATTATTCTTCCGCAAAGTCGCAATTTTTTCATAACAGATTGGTATCAGAGCTAGATCACCGCAAAGCTTAGAGTGATTTTGGATTGAAAAAATCAATTTTTTTATGTCAGATATGATGGCGCTGTTGGTGATGACTAATTTTGACTGGGAATTTGAAGGCCTCAATGGTTTGGTTGATGGAGATGAATAGGAGCCCTCAGATGTGGATGGGGGAAGATGGAAGAAGACGAAGATGTTGGCAATTGGTTTGGTTTGCCTGTACCTTGGTGATTCGGTTCATGTTTTCGACAGGGGTCTTCACGTTGGTGATGCTGGAGGGATCATGAGTGATCGAGAAAGGAGCTCAGGTCAAGTGGTAGACGGGTGTCGATGTGGAAGGCGAGTGACGGTTGAAGAACCTAGTCCACAGCAAGGTGGAGAGGTTAGTTTGGTCACTGCTGATGTGTTCGATAGGGGTCTTCATGTTGATGACGCTCGAGGGATCCGGGGTGATCGAAGTAGGAGCTCAGGTCAAGTGGTAGACTGGTGTCGATGGAATTGCAAGCACTTTTAGACCGTTGATGTATGCACGGTGCAGCTCAGGTGGTAAATGCATCTTTTGCAGGCGGTGGGTTGTGTTTGTAATTGAGGTGTGGTCGTAGTCCTTTCAAATCGACTGGGTGTATCTCGTTGCCCTGAAATCGAGGTTGGTTTTAATTGAGAGAAATATTTTTTGGCCTTGGCGGTGTTGAGATTACTTTGGTGTCTGCCTTCTTTGTTATTTTGGATATTTGCAACATTTGTTGGCGGGTGGGGACGTAGTCTGAGCTCGTTAACAATTGTGTGATGGGGGGTGGCTTTGATGGAACCCATTTGGTAAATATTCATTTTTTGGTGTATCTCGTTGTGAGATTTTGATTGAAGGTGGAGTTCTGCTGAAGAGCTTTATGTTGTGAAGAGAATTTGATTGGAGATGGGGTGTTGCAGATATGTGATTTTGCATCAAGGTGGAGTGTTAAATTTGGTGATACAAAATCACAAATTGATTGGAGCAAATTTGCAAAGAATGAAAAGTAAATATTTTTATAATGGGAATGCATTGATTGCATTTTATGAGATGACAGAGAAATAAATGAAGGGATTAATTTCTTCCATCTATGTTAAAGAAACAGATTGATTTACTTTCTATGTTTGCACATTTGTTGTTATGGTAATTTTCCTCCATTATATTATTACCATATGTTGGTAATTTAATTGATGACTCACATAGATTTGCACTGGCTATATATTGAGGGGTAGACTTTAGTGTAAACCCATCCTGGCTTAGAGCCAGTGATCCCCAATGGTGTCTCTTCTTGTTAAACCTGATTGAGGTTTGGATATGTAAACTCTTATTTTGTAATCTCTTGTAATTCTCTCATGTGGAATAAAATCTCTCTCTGTTAGACTGGACGTACACTATGATGATAGTGGAACCAGTATAAATACCGTGTGTCCCTTTATTTCTCTGTTATAGTTATTTACTATGTTGTTGATGTAATAGAATAATTACTATCAGATTAGACTGGTGTTCAATTGGCAAATCCAGATCCTGCTTATTATTCTTCCGCAAAGGCGCAATTTTTGCATAACAAATATCGTATATTTTTCAATCTTCACGCTGCAGCAACAAACAAGACTTGAGCATGGGATTCTAGAAAAATACTGCATCTATTCTCACCTCAGATTCTACTTTAGAACCCTTCAACATTAAAAAAATTGTCCTACATTCCGTTAATTGTTTTTTACCCTTCATTTATCTCAAAATATCCTCATCTTTCGATGAATGAAAATCATCTTACTTGATTGAAACATGATTATCTTGAATACCATGCTTAGTCCAAACATGTATATATCGCGTCCAATCTTGGCCTAAGCATGATTATTGCAAATGATTTTGCTAGAACATTGTTGATATGATATGAACAACACTTTACTTGGCATTTTTACTCAAAACAACAAGGCTATAAAACTAGTATTACCGTACAACAGTGGAGAAGACCGACCGTTCAAATGTTTAGTCTGTAGAAAATATATGTGTTGCAATTATTTATGTTTAAGAATATGTAATGAACTTTTTTTTGCATTATTAAAACAAAACTAACTGCTAAATTTTGTAAATATTTTATGTGAATGCATTTAAATAGACGCATGCAGATACATTTACATAATTATAAAAAATAAGTAGTGATTTAATAAATATTCAAATAATGATTTATAAATATAATTGTTTGAAAACTTTTAAGTTAAAATAAACAAAATGATTTAACCAAAATTACTTGTGAAATTTGTTTGAAACTCATAAGCAACAAACTGTTTTTTTTCAAATATTAATATTTTTCATCATCAGACCAACTAAACCACTAAACCCCAACTGAACTAACCAAACATGAATCTCTATTGTAAAGTAATTTATCTTGAATGCGTTTATTTTGTTGTTTAATAAAATACAATTTGTTCTCTATTTTTTAATATTCTTTAAATTTCCATAATTTCAAATCCTCTACAAACTATTCAATGCAAACCATCATTGATTGAAATTATTAGAGAGAATGCTAGCTTTCATTGATATTTGCTCGACATAACATAGGTACTTGACACAACTGAGTCTTTATATGAAAAAATTGAGTCGAGTTCAAACAAGGCTTAAAAATTGGGGTATTATTACCTTACAAACTTTAATTGACAGCATTCTTATCTTTAAGATAAATAAATCATTGATATATCAAATCTGTATACCAGATAAATGATTTTACAAATTATTTGTACAATTTCCTGGAAAAAGTGATAGAATAATTGTTTCAAACAAAAGTGAATATAGAATCAATAATGACTATTAGACCGCTCAATCCTCATTGGTTGATTACCAAAACGTGCATGAGTCGCTTTTGATTTTATATTCTGATGCAATTACTCATTTGACAGGTTCTTGAAATGGATTGTATCGTCCACTCCACATATCTTCAGGCTTCTTCACTTCTTTCCTTCATCTAACAACCCTTGAGAGATGTTAATCTAACAATTGCATACATGAAAGGTTCCAAAATAACAAAATTATGTCCATTGAATACAAAGTAACAATTGCTGAATATATTTTATGTAATAGCGCCCTTTTACTTTACCTTTTATAAGGAAATAGTGTGAAGGAAAAAATAAAAATAAAAACATAAGGAAAAGAAGCAAAAATTTAGGTACAAGAACACTTTTTAGTGTAAAATAGAAAATAATAGTGGATCCCTAAATTCTTTGATTTACACTAAGAAGTGTCATTGTGTCTAAATTTTTGGGCTCTTGTTCTTGAGTCTAAAATTTGTCCAATTTTGTCCTTCTATCTAAAAATTCCTTTGTTTAATACACTAATTTTTTGTTGTTGAAATAAATGGCTACTTAATTAAATAAAAGGAGAAGTACAGTACGTTTGAGCATGGTGACAAATAAAACATACAAGAAACAAATACGATACAAAACTAAACAACACCAGCTCAAACCTAACTAAAACAGACCCAAAATACACAACTTCCAAAATAAAAGACCCTGAAGGAAAGCTCCACAAACAAAATAAAACTACACATGCATGAACGCAGAACAAAGATACCATAACCAACTAGCACCTATCAGAGAAGACAAAGCAAACCAAGATCCCTTAGGACCAACGAAACATACACATGTCCATAATAAAGTCCGGTAAAATTCAGAGCACCAGAAACTAATCTCCAGGATCCAAGCTAGGAAGCAAACAGAAATGCTACTTTGTCCGCTTTTCATTTTGTCAAAAACTATGGTAGAGACAAAAAAATAGGAGGTCCACCCCTTGAATTGCACAAATACCCCCTGAATTCAATGCTTGCCACCCCTGAATTCCGGATTTACCCCTATTTCTTACTTTTTGACAAAAACCTTTTCGGGTATTGTAGCATTTCTCGGAAGCAAAAATAAACAAGCCTAGGGCCCAGCAGCAAAACCAGAGAGATATCCAAATAGTAGAGTAGCAATGAAAGCCCACAAACATGTTGAAATTAATGATTCAAATATTTGTAGAGAAGGAAAGAAATTGATTGATTATCAATCAATTAATTGGCTCGTACATGGAAAGAGATAGGAGAAAGTTTTTTTTTTTTTGGAAGAAAAATAAAAGGCCAATCAATCAATTAATTAATGAAAAATCAATTCATAGGGAAAGAGATTGAGACCATAATTGCTCCATCCATTTATGCTCCAATCAAATCAAGGAAGATATTATATTTATTTTTCTTCATGAAACTTCTCTTCTTTATCCCCAAGAAATCCCTCTATATAAATAGGGGTCATGTTATTGTATGAAGAATGCAATCCACCATTAGTCTTCTCTCTTTTGTAATCTTTTGTACTCATTTCTTCATTGAGAAATAAAAGTTGTTGGGTCTCCGTGGACGTAGGCAAAGCCGAACCACGTTAAAAATTGGTGTGCTCTTTCCTCTATTTTCTAGTTTTGTTCTCTCTATAATTTGTGCCACTTGTTTTTATTTTTGGCATTGTTGAAATTGTTGACAGACTAGATCATTGGGTTTATTCATATTCCGCTGCCCAAATCTCTGGTTTTGCACTACAGATTGGTATCAAAGCTAGTCGTCATGTTCAAAGACTTTTTCAACCATGTCAAATTCCGCAAAGAATAACGGTGGTAGAAGCGCTACTAATTATGGAGTCGCTAGATTTGATGGAAAGGGGGATTTTGGCACATGGAAGATGAAGATGGAAGCGGTGTTGAAGAAAGAGAGGACATTTAAGGTTGTCTTAGATCCAGAGAAATTGAAGAAATTAGCACCTGAAGTGTTAGAAGAATTGGAAGAGGATGCTCTCACTACCATCCAACTTAGCCTTTCTGATGAAGTACTTAGAGAGTTTTCTCATGTGAAAAATGCTATGGAATTGTGGGATGCTTTTCAGAGAAAGTTCTACGACAAGTCTCTCACCAACCGCATCATCTTGCAGCAACAACTTTATTCTTTCAAAATGAGGCCTGGAACAGATGTACTTGCTCATATAGATGCCCTCAACACACTTGTCATGAATCTTCGAGCAGCTGATGTAAAGATTGAGGATGAGGCGCAAGCTGTTATTCTTTTATATTCTTTACCTGCAGAGTATAACACTTTTGTTAACTCTATGATCTATGGACGTTCGTCTGTTTGCTTGGAGGATGTGAAGACAAATTTGCATAATGAAATGTTGAGAGGAAAGTTAGCAAGCATGAGCATGGAGAATGATTCTGAAAGTCTTGTTGCACAGAGAGGAAGAAGTAAAGTAGACCCAATTATGGTGGAGGTAGAGCAAAGTCCAGATCTCAGTCAAGAGCAGCCCGGAAGGGAGTTTGTCATTATTGCAGAAAACCTGGACATTATATTGCAAATTGCCCCAAGTTGGAGAATAAAAACAAAGCTGTTCCCCAGAAGGCTTCACCATCTACAGCGGAGACATCAGATTCAGATAATGATCCTGGCATTTTTACAGCTTCCGCCTCTCCTATGAAGAGTACTATGTGGATTATTGACTCGGGAGCATCCTATCACATGACACCTGATAGGCACTCTTTTTTCACTTATCGTCAACTTGATGGAGGAGAGGTTCTCATGGGAAATAATGCTTCTTGTCGCATGATTGGTATTGGAATAGTAAAAATCAGGATGTTTAATGGTGTTGTTCGCACTTTATGTGATGTCAGGCATGTACCTGATTTAAGGCGTAGTTTGATCTCTATTGGAGCATTGTGCAATTTTGGATTAAAGTGTGTGATAGAAAAAGATTCATTAAAAATTACAAATGGCTCATTGATAGTAATGAAAGGGGTAAAAGCTGGAAATCTATATTTGCTGAAGGGTACAACTGTTGTTGCGGAGTCTGCTTCAGTTATTGATTCAGTTGATTCCGACTCTACCAGATTGTGGCATTTTCGTATGGGCCACATTGGCGAGCGCAGTTTAGAAGTATTGAGAAAGCGAGGCTTGATTGACGGTGTTCATCATTCAAAACTTGACTTTTGTGAAGGATGTGTACTTGGAAAGCAGACCAAGGTTTCTTTTGGCATTGCAGAGTATAAGTCTAAAGATGTTTTAGAGTATGTTCATACTGATGTTTGGGGCCCGACACCATGCCTATCTTATGGAGGAGCCAAGTATTTTGTTTCATTTGTTGATGATTTTTCTAGAAAAGTATGGATTTACTTTATGAAGTCCAAAGATGAAACTTTTGATAGGTTTCAAAGTTGGAAATCTCTTGTTGAGAAGCAGTCTGGAAAGAAAGTGAAGGTTCTTCGTTCAGATAATGGTGGTGAATTCACTTCTCAAAAATTCATCAAATTTTGTGAGTCCGAGGGAATCAAAAGACATTACACCACACCAGGAGACCCTCAATCAAATGTGGTTGCAGAGAGAATGAATCGGACTTTGTTGGAAAGAACTCGTTGCTTACGGCTGACTGCGGATTAAATAAGAGATTTTGGGCAAAAGCATTATCTACGGCGGTTTTCCTTATCAACCGCACACCTTCTACCGCCATAGATATGAAGATTCCTGAAGAAGTATGGAAGGGAGGGCCTGTATCATATTCCTTTCTTAGAGTGTTTGGTTGTCCATCTTATGTGCATGAGAGCAAAGGGAAGTTGGATCCAAGATCGCGCAAGTGTATTTTTCTTGGATATAAGAAAGGAATTAAGGGATATAGGATGTGGTGTCCTACTACCCAGAAGATTGTTACTAGCAGGCATGTTACATTTGATGAGAAGGCTATGTTGAAGGTGGAGCCTTCTTCTTCAGTTAATGATGATGATGAGAGGACAAATTCAGAATACCAAACACAAGGCAGATCATCAGACTTCCATACGAGTAAAAATGGTGATTCCGATGACACCGTGGTTGATAGGGAAGAGACCGAAGATCAATCTCAAGGTGGAGCTCAAATTCAAACTCGACCAACGAGAGAGAAGAAAAGACCTACATGGCTCGATGATTTTGTGGGATTAAGCATTGAAGATATTGACTTTGATGACATGGCAACTTATGCATTAAGGATATTTCATTATGAACCAAGAGACTACAGAGATGCCATTAGTTCAGTTGATAGCTCCAGTTGGCTAGTAGCAATGGAGGAGGAGATTGATTATTTGCACAAAAATCACACTTGGTATTTAGTGCCACTTCCTTCCGGCAAGTGAGCAATTGGATGTAAATGGATCTTTAAGGTGAAAGATAGCGGCAATGGTGACTTGAGGTACAAAGCAAGATCAGTGGCGAAGGGTTATGTTCAGAAGAAAGATGTGGAGTTTCATGATATTTTTTCTCCAGTTGTTAGACACACTTCCATTCGCATTCTTTTGGCATTAGTTGCTCACTTCGACATGGAGTTGGAACAACTAGATGTCAAGACAGGATTCTTGCATAGTGATCTTGAGGAGGACATTTACCTACAGCAGCCAGAGGGGTTCATTGATAGCAGCCGGCCAGGTCATGTTTTTAAACTTAACAAATCTCTTTATGGCTTAAAACAGTCTCCTAGACAGTGGTACAAGAAATTTTATAAGTTTATGATCTCACATGGTTACTCTAGAAGCTTTAAGGAACAATGTGTCTATTTTAAAATTTGTAATGATGATATCATCTATTTGTTACTTTATGTTGATGATATGTTGATAGCTTCTAAGAGCATGTATAAAATCTCGGAGTTGAAGATGGAGCTCAGTAAGGAATTTGAGATGAAAGATTTGTGAAACGCACAGAGAATTTTGGGGATGGAGATTCAGAGGGATAGAAAGCAAAGAGTTTTGAGGCTCACTCAAACTCAATACATCGAGAAAGTCCTATCTCGATTCGGTATGGAGAATGCTAAACCGGTGGCTACTCCATTAGGCTCTCAATTCAATCTATCCAAAGATATGTGTCCCACATCGGAAGAAGATAAAAGGTATATGGCTAATATACCTTATTCTAGTGCTGTTGGTAGTCTCATGTATGCAATGGTGTGCACGAGACCAGATTTGGCCCATGCAGTTGGTGTTGTTAGTCAATATATGTCTAACTCAGGTAAAGAGCATTGGCAAGCAGTGAAGTGGATACTCAGATATCGTTGTGGCACTTCTTCAGTTGGCTTGTTATATGGTGGAGTAGAAGGAGACATCTCTCTTAGAGGATACTGTGATTCAGATTACGCTGGGGATAGAGATGGACGGAAATCGGTGTCGGGCTATGTTTTTACACTTGGCATAGGCCCGATTTTGTGGAGATCAAAATTGCAGTCTATCGTAGCTTTGTCGACTACCGAAGCAGAGTTAATGTCTATTGTGGAAGCAACAAAGGAAGAATTGTACTTACTTCAGTTGTTGGATGATCTTTCAATGGCGCATCAGACAGTGGAGCTATTTTCAGACAGTCAGAGTGCGATTCATCTTATTGAGAATTAGGCTTATAGTTCATGGACGAAGCACATTGATGTTAGAGGCTTCTTTCTTATGCTTGAGGAAGAATGAAACAAGATCAAATTATTGAAGGTGGGTAATTCGGTTAATCCTTCAGATATGATGACCAAGTCACTTCCAAAGGACAAGTTTGAGCATTGCTCAAACTTGATCAGTTTGCTTCCTGTTACTTGAGCGCTATGGGGCGCTGGGCCCAACAACTTATATGTTGATTGTTGAAGATGAGATGATGAAGAAATATTGTCATATTTGAATCAAGGTGGAGTGTTGAAATTAATGATTCAAATATTTGTAGAGAAGGAAAGAAATTGATTGATTATTAATCAATTAATTCGCTCGTACATGGAAAGAGATAGGAGAAAGTTTTCTTTTTGGAAGAAAAATAAAAGGCCAATCAATCAATTAATTAATGAAGAATCAATTCTTAGGGAAAGAGATTTAGACCATAATTGCTCCATCCATTTATGCTCCAATCAAATCAAGGAAGATATTATATTTATTTTTCTTCATGAAACTTCTCTTCTTTATCCCCGAGAAATCCCTCTATATAAATAGGGGTCATGTTATTGTATGAAGAATGCAATCCACCATTAGTCTTCTCTCTTTTGTAATCTTTTGTACTCATTTCTTCATTGAGAAATAAAAGTTGTTGGGTCTCCGTGGACGTAGGCAAAGCCGAACCACGTTAAAAATTGGTGTGCTCTTTCCTCTATTTTCTAATTTTGTTCTCTCTATAATTTGTGCTACTTGTTTTTATTTTTGGCATTGTTGAAATTGTTGACAGACTAGATCATTGGGTTTATTCATATTCCGCTGCCCAAATCTCTGATTTTGCACTACAAAACAAACACTCAACAAAAGATGGAAAAACCAAAAGAAATTGAAGCGACATGTAACAATGGCAAGCCAACAACAAATACCAACATAATCCTTCCAAAAGAGCTGCGGAAAACCAGCAGAAAGAAAGATCTGCCCAGATCAAACATTATCTGGCACAACCAAGTCCACTACATCAAGATCAACACAAGGAAATCTCAAACGTCAAACAAACTGACACTCTCGAACCAAACCAGAAAATCAACAAGGAAGATAACTGAACCATGCATACCAACACAGACAACAAACCAGGCCAACCAAAAAAAACTTAGAAGAAAACAACACTTAAAGAACAAGAAACCATGTAGACAAACCTAAAAGAAGGAACCACACTACTGAAATTTTTAATATTAATGACACATAGGTTTGCCTCCATTAGTTGAATTAAAGGCAAAAGAAAAGGCTATTTTGCCTCTAAAAGAATGAGAGGCAATTCAGCATCTGCCTCTAATTGCAAAGTCTCTAATAATAATTAGAGACAAATATAACTACATTTTAACCCCTAGTACTGCTTGTTGCCACGTGAGATAAGCAAGTATAGAAAAGAATCCAGGCATCAATAATCGCCCTTAATATCAAAGATATTATTAAAAAAGTATCAAAAACACTTAAATTACCACATGTTGTCATACGATAGGTAAAGCGTAAACATTTAGTCAACACTAAGTATAAATTACCAACGAATGAAACATCCAACCAAAAAGCATATCATTTAAATACATAACGTTATATAAAAATACACCAGTAGATTTTGCTCTTTAGATACATGTGTGAACAAAACAAAACGTACTTATCCATGCAAACTACTATAAATTCATACTCATTGTTGCAATCTTGGTAACTCTTTGGGAGCTTTGTCAGCTTCATGGGGTGCATTTTCCACCTATCAGTGACACTCTTCTACATTCCCATGTATTCACTCTTGAATTAGTTGCATCGGTTGTAAATGTAAAGAAAATAGAACATGAGAAACTGTCACTCTGATTGAGGCATGTATAATATAGTATAATAACCAAAGTTCTTAATTACGCTGAAGTCAGATCAAATTCCTAGAAATATTAAACCGAAGAAGCATACAGTTGTTGCCCAGTCATTTCCAATTGAACAATAAAATTAAGACAATTATGGATGTCACCGATTAACATTATATTTACAATGCACAAGGAGAAACTGAAGAAAGAAAATTAATAATAGAACAACCCGAGTTTCATACACTTGCAACTTTTAGTAAAGGCAGCAATATCTACAATATCCAACAACTAAATGATAATGAGACCAACAATATAAGCTAAAAAATGATCAGGAAATTCAATGTAACAGCTTGTGTTATCAAAACGCGTGCTATAGCGATAAATAGCGCACTACTTGCGCTATTGTACTTATAATAGTGCAAGGGTTCCCTATAGCGCAAAAATAGCGCGCTATTTGTTATAGCGCAAAATAGCGCATAGCTCTAAATAGCGCACTATTTTTTTTTTGACTATTTTTTTAAAATGTTTGGACGGTGAATTAAGCCCAAAATAACACGTTATTGTATTTATAACGACTCAGAGGAAAAATGTCATAGTGTATGACTCGAAAGAAGAAGGTGATGATCGTTTAAATAATGATTAATGGTTATGATTTAGATGAAACTAGTGACTATGTTTTAAAAATTTAGAAACATAATATAATTTCTAAATTTTTTTGTTGTACACTTGAATCATGTTTAACTTTCGTTTATTTGAATCTTATTATTGTAGACTTCATATATTATTTTTATTTTATCTTATTTTCACTTTACAACTTTTCTTATTTATAATTTTTTTCTTAGTACGTGTTAGAAGATTTTTTTAAACATTTTGTAGAAAAGTGTATTTCATGCATTTTTTCTTAGAGTTTTATATCATAATAATTGATAAATAGAAATAAATTTCATTATAACTCACAGTTATAAAAATAAATTACAAATTTGTAAGTAAGACAAATATATTATATGCATTATTTATTTTGAATGAACAATATGAACTTATTTAAATTTTCTGTAATATAATTACATTTTACATAAAAAAAATTGATACATGCATAAAGTATGGTAGTGCTTATATTTGGAATTTTAAACGGTTTGGATATGATGAAAAATATCAGAAGAACAAAAAAAAGTTCAGTTAGGCAAACTTTATTATTATTTTTCTTTCTAAATGAACGCAATAGCGCGCGGAAAAGCGCGTAGCGCATGCCTTGCGCTTTTGCGTGCTATTTTGCTCTATGTGTTATAGACTACACTGGTAACAACCTACAAACCATCTTAGTTACATAATTGAATATTAAAATAATAATCCAAACTCTATATTGGGTGTAATGGAGAAGATTTCTAAGGTTCTACATAAAGAAAATTAGCCAAAACTGAGACATACTCCTGAACAAAAAATTTAAATTTAATCTCAGTTCCCAATCTGTCCAAAATTCAGCGTTAATAGAAATTCATGAAAATAAATTAATAAAACAAAATTAATTCTATTTTCAGTGCACTACATATAACTTCTAAGAACACACATAATGCATATAGAAAAGGGGAGGTAACTCCCAATGAAACATTGTACCATTCATACAAAGTGCAAATGGGCAAGACAACATCATTATTTCCGTTTGAACTAAAATATAAAAGAACAATTAGAGGGCAAAATGGTTGTTAAGAAGTAGGTGAACTCAGCTGAACACATGACGTGCATCAAAAACTAGGGACACTTCCAAATCTTGGGACTTCACATGAAAAAATTGTTTGTCTCCTGGAGTGTTATTAACTTTCAACATTTCAATCAACTTTTCAATATCTAGTAAGACCATAATCAATATTAAAATGAATTTAATTTGATTGATCTATAGACGGCTTAGAAACAAAAAAGTATAATGAAAATTAACCAAATCATACATGTAACAAAGAAAGCAGAAGCACACTGACATGTAACTACCTTAATGAATTGATCCACATGTCAAATTGGTTATTATGTCCTTTCTCGTTCAAGTCAAAGTGGTGCGATCCATTTGAATCTAAGAATGGGATCGAAGAATGTTGTGCATAATTTCCTGTTAAGCCACTCCCAAATCTGCTTTATTGAATATTTGTGATTCAAATATTTGATAAGAGGGAAAGAAATTTGCTAATTGATTCAATTAATTAATTATGCTATATACGGAAATATATGAGAGGATATTTTGATAGGGAACTAATTGATTGCATTATCAATTAGTCAATCAATGAATTTATAAATAGGGAAATATGTATATTCATTGATTTTGTAATATGAAGAGATAAGTGATTGCTTGGAGAATCGTGCAAGGAAGGAAATATATGGAAATCAAGATCTTCTCTTTCCATTTACATTGCAATCACATCATGGAGATTTGGAAAGATTCCAAGGCAATGAGCAAATTAGGGCTGGCAGTTAGAACCGAAAACCCGAACCGAACCAACCCGAAAAGACCTGAACCTGAACCGAACCCGATGGGTCTCGTGTCGGGTTTGGGTGATGAAAAATACATTTAAGACCCGATCAAACCCGACCCGAATGGACCCGACCCGAAAGAACCGACCAAACACTACAACAAAATGACCCTATTACAACGGTGGAACACCGTTGTAATACACATTTTACAACGGTGGGCTAACCGTCGTGTATTAAGAAGTCGTAATAGACTAAAATCTTTTACAACTTTTTTACACTGTTGCAACACCGTTGTAATATGTATATTTTACAACTTTTTTCCACCGTTGTAATAAACTTTATTACAACAGTTAAACACCATTGTAATAATATCTACTACAACAGTTATGCACCATTGTGATTGATAGTTGCATTTTAAAAAAAATAGACCTTTTGCAACTAAAATGAACAATACACTAAATGTGGCAATACTCTATAAGAAAATCAGATATTAATATTATTTGAAAACTAATTTATTAAAATGCTCAAATTTTCAGTATTACAAACAATAAGTTTTAGAAAACATTTCACGCATTATTACATACTTGACCATTACAAAGCAACTTAGTACAAACACAAGTACTCCATGAAATCTCGAGTTAGAACCACCCATGAAATCTCGAGTTAGAACCACCCATGCTGATTCTGCATAACAGAGATAGAGAGAGAGAATTAATAACTCTTGTTATATTATTGTCATTATTTTTTAGTCTGACGTTAAAATCCAAGAAAGTCTTTATTATTCAAACGATGCAAAGAGTTTAAATCATTTTAATAAAAAAATTACCATTTATCTATTATAGTGACGTTTGAATCCCATAAATGAGTAATCAAGTTATATGTGGGTTTTCCCCCCTCAATAATGCTTCTGCTAAACTTGCCAAAGAACTGTAGAGAGAAACAAAGTTGATAAACAACCAGCAGTAACCAAAAACCTTTTAGGTTATTCGAAGGTTACCTGTGAATAGTTTGAAAGCAGTGGGCAATTCTCTTCTTTCTTTTAACAGAAATAGATCGGAATTGTTTGCACTATGAAGCACTGTATCGATAATCAATGGTCTGACTCTGTTTGCTCCGCATATTTTATAGTATTAGGTTTATTTGAGATGCATACCAATAGTACATGCAGCTAGATATTTGACCACGTTAATCAACCATACTCTTTCCATCCCAAATGACTAGTACGTTCCACAAAGTTTATATTCCTCGGCAAACAAGAAAGCACATAAAGCATATCTGCGCTTTAGGATTGCCAATTAAAATAAACATTCATAAAAACTAGACATCAAAATAAAAATAAATCATGGCCGTTGCTCACCACCTTGAGTAACAAGAGGATAATCAGAGGCACATAGATTAATGAACCAATCCCATTGCTTGCACATCTTAAGCAGAAGAGCAACGCCATGTAGAAAAGCTGCAACCATAGTAGGACCTCTATATGTCACCATGTTAGACTCCATAACCACATGCACATTCACAAAACTATGAACTGAACATACATAAGGAAGCTCAATAACAACGTGTCGAGTCCAAAGTACTATATTGTGTTTCTCTTTGGCGCCCATATTAATATCATTTTAACTCATTTTTGGACAACATATTCTGTAATAAGCAAGCAAGCAAGCAAAAATCAGAAGTAGACACAGCATATTCTGTATCAAGCAAGCAAAAATGAAATCAACATGTAGACACAGCATATTCTATAAGAAGCAAGCAGCAAGCAAAAATGTAATTCAGACAAAACAAAATCACAAGTTGTCATATATTAATTATAAGTATTACAACTTAGCAATTAAGAAGAATATGACAACTTGTGATTCGAAACACAAAATTAAAGTAAAACTAACTATCATTTCATTTGCAGCAACTCTTAATGCTGTTGAATCTAGGAGAAAATCAACAACATATTCATCAAGTTTATAAGCAAAATAGCCTCCTGTGCCTTGAATTAGAACACAAAATGTACAGACGAACCAAAATAATACTTGCTAGAATACAGTAAGACAATGGCCCAAAAGAAAACAAGCAGCTCCAGCAATCAAGCGGCTGCAAAACCATAGAACCACAACAAACCCTTCGAAACTTCCTCAAAACCAACAACCAACTAACAGTTCCTCAAATCCTCGATAACTCAATAAAACAATTCCAAAATCCACTCAACAAGAAAAAAACCCATCGAAAAAAGCGAAACATACATACCGTAGCATGCAGAGTAAATCACATGCCAAAGCTCATACCCAAGACCAAACGAAGCAGGGTAAAACATAGAGAGTGATGGCTCGCAAACAATGGAAGCCTAGGGTTTGCAGTTGATGAATAGAAGACCACTCAAGAAGCTGTGAAGGCAAAAAGGATAGAGGTAGTGAAACAACGAATATGAGGACTGTTAAATTGTGAGATAAAAGATTATCATAGAAAGGCAAATCACGATCTAGATCAGCAGGAAAAGGGGCAAAAGCGAATCGAAGCGAATTTACTAAATCGAATCGAAAACTGATTTTGTTTTTGGATCTAATTTGGAGAATGAGGAATCATTCCTCGGTTTGGCTTTAATAGGGAGGTCCATCTTCAGGAAGGAAGTGAAGTTGAGATTGTTAATGGTTGTGGCGATTCTGGCAGTGGAGGAATTTGGATTGGAGGTGGGTTAGGAATTCGGGGAGGAGGGCGATTATTGAGGAGGGGAATTACCAAGGAGGATGGATGGGTTTGAAGCGAAAGGGGGATCCACCGCCAAGGTTGAGAGGCTAGGTTTTGAATGATTATGAATTTGAAGTGATTTTGTTTAGCGTTGACCAGATGAAATGGTTTCGGCTTTGACCTAGGATCCAGCACGTTAGACGCGAGCCGCCAAAATTTTCAATCCTCCCGCTTAAATTTTGATCTAGGTGCAGTACACGAGAGCCAAATTTTGATTTTTTTTTTCAGTTCAAGTTTCCTACTTTCTTCTGTACTGACAGTTAATGTCCGTTAATTTTTCATCGATCATAATAAAAATTTCACCAAAATACATAGAATTAATTGTTATAAGTTGAATTAATAAATAAAAACATATATTAAATGTGATATGGATTTCTTGTTAATTAATATTTATTAAAATATTAAATATTACTTAATTATTAGTAATAGTTATTATTAATTATTATTTATTTCTTCTTAGTTATGATTGAATATTAATTATTAAAAGTTTATTATGGATATGTTGCTAATTATTAATTATTAAACACATAACATTGACTATTAAAAATTAATTACTATTTATTAATTATTAAGTACTAACTATTTAATAGTAATTATTATTTATTAATGATTCCTAAGGTTATTGCTAATTGTTAATTATTCTTTAATATTAATATTATTAAATATTAGATATTATTTATACTTAACAGGCCTCTACTACAATAGGTAGAAAAAGAACTGTTGAAGGTAGATTTATACAGCTTTCTAATAAAATCGTTTTAATTATTAATTATCAAAAATTAATAACTAAATATTAAATATTAATTCTTGAATTTTTTTTAATTATTAATATTAATGATTACTTTCGATTAATTAATTATTAAAGACTAATTATTAAATAATTAATTATAATAATTTATTATACTAGTTATTAAATATTAAAAGTTATTTACTAATTATGTTGATTATAACTGGCACAAAATGTCAGTTGTAATAGAAATCTATCACTACTGACAAAACAAAAAAGTTGTTAAAAATACGTTTATTACAACGGTGATTTTATCACCTTGTAAAAGTTGTGAAAAATACGTTTATTACAACTTTAGGGAAATGACAGTTGTAAAAAGCATTTATTACAATGGTGGTTTTACCACCATTGTAAATTTAAAGTTGTAATATGGTGTTTATGTTGTAGTGAAAAAATATTGAAATACATGTATTTTTAGTGTTATAATCATACCGAACCCGACCCGACCCGACCCGACCTGAACCGATCCGAACCGACCCAACCCGACCTGAACCGATCCGAACCGAAGCTCGGGTCGGGTCAGGTCCAGATTTTTGAAAAGTATAGTTCAGACTCGATAAAACCCGACCCGCCTAGAACCGAGACCCGACGGGTCGGGTCTAATTGCCACACCTAGAGCAAATTGTTTTTCTTCATCTCTAAGAAACTCTTCATCTTGAAGCCTATTTATATCTTCATATTTGTGGAGCATGAAGGTGTGAGAGCATCCACCATTATCCTCTTCTTCAGTATACACTAATTTCTATTGTCAATCAATTAGGGGTTTTGAGTGCATAAAGGTTTTTGTTGAAATTGATTATTTAATTTATAATTGTAGGTTAGTGTCTCCATCTACTACCTATAATTTTGTAATTTATCCCTTGTGTTCTCTTGTGTACTCTCTTCAGTGAAACAAAGAATAGTTGTTGGGTCCGTGGACGTAGGCATAGCTGAACCACGTTAAATCTGTGAGTCTTCTTCTCTCTTCTATTTTGTTTTGTTTGGTGGTTTTTTTTCATTGAGTTGGCAGTTGATAATTAATCGACAAGCTAGGTCCTCTTTTTGTATTGCTTCTGCATCTGTGCAGTTTTTCACAATAGTTTGGTATCAAAGCTAGCTGTCTTGTTCTAGATTAGTCCAATGACTAATTATTTTAGTAGTGGTATGAAAAATTATGGCTTCACCAAATTTGTTAGAGGAGATGTTTTTGGGACATGGAAGGTTAAAGTGAAGACTAATGATGGTGTTCATCAGCAACAACTTTGTTCACCTGGAGGAAGAGATAAAATGCAGAAGCACCTTGGAGGAGATACGCATAGGACCCACTTCATGGGTTCTAGAAGAGGTGTTAGTTATTATTGTAAGAAGAAGGGACATTTCATACGAAATTTTTCAGCTCTTAGAAAGAAGAGAGAGAAGAAGGAGAAAGATTCAATTTTGGCAGGAGTTAGATCAGATGCAGATGGATGTGATAGTGATACATCATTATTTTCAGCCAGCATTTCACCTTTAGAGACTACAAGATAGGTGATTATGGAGCCTCTTGTCATATAACGCCAGATAGGAGCTATTTTGTCAGTTATGAGAAGATTGATGGCGGAGTAGTTCATTTGGAGAATGGCACATCTTGTCATGTTGTGGGCGTTGGAAGTGTGAGGTTTAAGATGCATGGTGGTGTTATTAGAACTATCACGGATGTTAGACATATTCCGATGCTGCAAAAGAATTTGTTGTCAGTTGGAGCTTTAAGTAGACTTGGTATGAGGATAGATGGAGAGAATTTAAGAGTGGTGAAGGATTCCTTAGTAATGATGAAAGGGGTGCGAGTCAATGATATTTATATGCTTCATGGAGAGACGGTCTTGGGAGATTCAGTAGCTTCTACTGATTATAGTGTTCCAGATTCTACTCAGTCATGACACATTCATTTAGGTCATGTTGATGAGGAGAGCCGGGAAGTATTGAAGAAGCGTAGGTTAATTGTTGTTGATTCTCAATTAAAGCCTAGCTCTTGTGAAAATTGTTCTTTTGAAAAGAAGAAACATGTCACATTTGATGTTAGAAGACCTAGAGCTACAGAGTTTCTAGGGAATGTTCATTCTTATGTGTGGGGACCCACCCCAATTGCATCTTTAGGTGGAGCCAGTTTCTTCGTCATATTTGTAGATGATTTCTCGCGTATTGTTTAGGTCTATTTCATGAAGACTAGATCTGAAATATTTTCCCAATTTCAGAAGTGAAAGACCTTAGTTGAAAAGAAGTCAGGAAAGCAACTTAGAGTTCTTAGAGTTTGCAATAGTAGTGAATTTGCATCACAAGAATTCACTAACTAGTGTGCATCCGAGAAAGTATTTAGAGATTTTTCTGTGAAGCCGCATTCTTTTGGAGTGGTGGAGAGCATGTGTCAGACATTATGGGAAAGAGTTATGAACTTGAGACTGACTGCTGGTCTAAAAGAGGGATTTTGGGCAGAAGCGATATCGGTAGTATTTCTCATCAACAGTACACCTTCTATTGCCATAGATATGAAGATCCCTGAAGAAGTACGAAAAAGAGAGCCTGCTGATTATTCATTCCTTAAAGTGTTTGGTTGTTCATCTTATTTAGAAGATGAGAGACATGATAAGCTAAAGCCTAGAGGAAGCAAGTATTGTATATAACATTGTTGTATATAACAATTATATGATTTTTATTTGATGATAACAATCAAATAAATATTATTATAAATGTGTTTGTTGTTGTACTATTTCATATATACATCATAGACAGGAATATAATATTTATATTTAAACGAAATACTACTGCACAAGAAATAAACATTCAAATAGTATTTTATTTGAATATAATATTTTATTTCAACATTCTAACAGTACAGATTTACAACTCCACTATTTGTACAACACACTGTAATTCAGTAATACATTTACAGTCAATTTCTTTTTATACAGTGCTCTTCACTGCCGTTAACTCATCACTCAATACATTCATTGACCCTCATACGTTCACTCATTCACTGATATTGTTTTCATCTTCTGTCTTTTGTCTTCACTGCTTCAGTCAGTCCAGTCACATGCTAACCTGTCACATTCAAAAATACACGCAGTAGACTGCAATAGAAATAAAACGGAATACATGCAAATATAAATTTATTTTTAAATTTTATTTGCCTCAGAATTTCGGTGTGTTCCTCATCATTTTTCTTGACTTGATCTGATTTATATATCCATCCGACTGCATCTAGACAGCTTGTGATATTCACAGTGATACATTGTAAATACCACTAGATAGAGAGAATGTATATACAAATATTATAGTGCAGGGACAGGAAAACCATTTTTGAATGGCTGCATATACACACGTGTATAAATATACACAGGTGCACTGCCTCGCCAATCAAAATGTAGTAGCGAGCAATTGAGGAGCGACTATGATGACCAAGCCCGACCCAGTGCACAAAGAACATGGTTGAGCCATGTATATGAACAACTCAGCCAAACATGTACATTGGTTGAGCAAAGCAAACTGAAGTGTGCAATGAAACAACACAGTAGAATAAGGTCAGACCAGAGGTCACAATAGTCAACCAAGTTCAATTTCAGGTGAAACAGTGCAAAAGCAATGATAGAGCAACGAGTGTTCATACCAACAATGTGTATGGTTCAACAATGTACACAGTCTTGTCAACAAGTTTTGGAAATGCCATTTATACACAACATTGGACAAGGGAGAACAAAAGTGTATAATGCTACAACATAGTGAAAGGTTACAAGAAAGTGCCAATACAATGTTCAACCAGCATAGGACAAAATTGATCAAAGTAGATCATGTGTGCATGTGCACAAACAGTATCACATTTCTGGATATCAAGGAGCAAGTGGACAAGAAAAAGTATGGTAAGTGCTATCTTGGTTCAAATAGCAAATACATGGGTGCACAACCATATGTCAAGAACAAAAACGCATAGTCAAGATTGACACAAACAAGAGGATGAACAAATGAAGCCTCATTTTCAAGTCAACATGGCAGCAGTTCTACATGGGTCGAGAATGCTCAAAGATGCAATAACACATACACGGGTGTACATGGTCAAGACATGAACGAGTAGTTCATCATGACAACATGGCTCATGGTTCAAACAGTGGAAAATCAATCCAGATAAATACGTTTCAGCAAATATATGTCACAAGTACATGAATGAACAATGGTGTAAACAGATCATCACATATTCAAGGCAGTTCAGGTTCATCTAATTGACATCAGGTGGTGTAAATACAATATACAGTGGTGCAACTCAAAATACACAAATGATCAAGGCTGTGCAGCATAAGCATGGTTGTAAAGCAAACATATATGGCATATGAAAATGGCAGGCTCAAGTATGCACAGTGTAGCTAACATGTTAACATGCAATGGCTAAACATAAGGGGATATCAACTCGACATTCTAGCAATAAATCAGTTTCTAGAAATGAAGAAATATATTTGGCAACAAATTTCAGTCAGCTAAATATTTCCAAGCATGGCAAGATATTCAAATGAAATCCAAAGTCATAAATGGATATCATATAGAAATTCACAATCAGTGCAAATCAGAGAAACCATTTTTTGGAAAATATTTTTCAATTATGTTTCCAGTCCTTTAAACACAGTGGAAATCTGGCTAGGCGAAATCAGTAAACAATCTTTGGCAAGTTGTTCATTCTAGTTTTCTTTTTTAAACAAATCAACAAGCATGTTTATGGCAATCTGATCAGTCAAGGATTTCAAGAAAAACACAATAGCATGTATGGAAATATATGTTTCCAGTTTTTTTTATCACAAATTAATGTTTTTCTAGAAATCCATTTCAGGCAAGAACACTATTGTTTCTAGCATGAAAGAGGAGAAATTTAATCAATTAATCTCGAGAACATATTTGGCAAGGATATTAAAGATTTCCAGAAATTCATTCAAGGCAACTGTTAATTTTTGGCAAGAAATCAAGTGAGTGTTTTATGGGATAAATCAATCAAATCAGCTAGTTTTTCAACTATTTCCAGAAGTTTTCAATCAAATTTGGGGAAGATATTAAATTCGGCAAATCTCAAAATTCATCTACAAATAAAGTCGACCAGAATCAAGTCTAGTTTCATCTAAAAAATCACGACTACATACAGTGCAATCAAAAGAGGAAACACTCGAAAATCAGGCAAGTCAATAATACGAAATCAGAGGATGATAGGATTAATAAATCCAATATAAACACCATTATCATCACAGGCTTGTAAATTGAAAACCAAGAACACAATTCAAAGAGTAGAAATCGAATAATCAAGTTACTCACATGTTTTCGATCGTAAAAGGATAGCCAAATCGTTGATAGAGAGTCATGCGATAGAGAATCAAATCATACATCAATCATTCGAAGTTTATTTGGGAATTCCTCAAAACCCTAAGAGCTGCCGCCATTTTTAAGAGAAAGAAATCGGGCTCAACAGATAAACATTTAGATCGGCCATAGTTTTTAAAAGGGGATAATCCTTGTTTCGTAACTCTAGGGTTTTCTATTTATTTTGTATTGTTTTTAATTTATGTTGTAATTCATCAATCGGTTTCTAGAGTCTGTAAAATGTAGGTAATCCAGTTAGGGTTTTAACTGACAGTTTACTAGAGTCTGTAAAATTAGGGTTTTTGTTACAGGATTTGTAATAAGGAAAAATCCGATTTTGGGGTTAAAATCGTACAGGGTTTTGAGCCTAGAATTATTGCAACGAGAGCGAGATTGTGAGGCTTTTTGTGTAGCACCTTGTTGAAACTTTGGGATAAGCTTTGAGCTTAGGGTTAGAACATTTAGGCTAGAAATCGTCGCGAGTTTACAGGTGTTGTAAGCGTTGTAATAGTTGATTAATATCTAGTAGAAACATTAGGGAATGTAGCAGTAGACAGGGTTTGACGAAGCTGGGTAAAATCATTGTGTTATTTATTTCTGTATTTACTTTTCTCTGTTATAATCTCTATTGTGATATTTTTTAATATCTCGTTAAAATTCAATAAATCATATTCACCCCCCTCTAGGGTTAATCTTGATCCAACAATTGGTATCAGAGCCAAGTTATTCTTTAACTCTAGTGTCATGGTGTTCCCTAATTATTAGTCTATAGAGAGTTAGTCCAGTTGTATTCCAACTACTTTTAAAGGTATAGATTTTTTTAAGTTGGAAATCAGAAATGGAATCCTATTTGAAATCTGTTGATATTAAATGTTGGGATATTGTTATAAATGGGTATGATATGGTTAATAGAAATGATATTGGGTTTAATTCTCGTGTCATTCATATTTTATATTTTTATGTTGATGATGTTCAATATAGCCTTATCTCCCATTGTTTAAATGTGCAGGAAATATGGAATACTCTCGATACGATATATGGAAGAATTGACAACAGCAACTCAAAAACCCATAAGGTCAACTCAGATTCAGATCTATGCTTGGAAGGAGAATCAGATGAAAATTCAAGTAGATCAGATGATGGAGACTCAACACACAATGAGACTGAAAGATTCTCATATGAATATTTCGTTTATATGTGTGCTGTCTTGTAACGGTCCAAGGATTTTCGACCCCGAAAATCGACACAAACGCCATGTCGAACATTCAAGAATCGATAACACTGGAACTTTATTAGAAAGAATGTAGAGGGTGAGATAAGAAAGAAAGAAATATTATAATAGAAGAAGAAGAACCAACACAACACAGAGTTTCACATCGCAGCGGAACAAAATATAATGTAAAAATAAATCTCTACTGAGAGCTTTGAATAAAAACTTACCATTATCAGAGTACATCAACACATCTGGACAGTTGCATTAATCTATCCTCATATACAACACACATCGGAATACATACTAGATATCATATGTATGAACACCCCCAGCTCGTCTCTAGGCTTCACAACATCCGATAATTTGAACCTGTACAACCGGTCTAACCCGAGCATTACAAATGATCGGTCAGTCTGGTGAACCACAGTGAGAAAAACACACTAAGTTTAAAGGTATCACACAACTTGATTTTAAAGTCAAAATCTTTTCGAAAGAAAAGTATAATCGTAAGACCCAATCCACACATAAATATGGATGGTTTTTACCTTACGACAACCCAAATCAATTTGAAATCAATATCTTTTCTGATATTATAATAGTGTCTAAATAAATATAAATATCAATCTAGCAGAACACTTGCATCTCACACTCTACATATATAGTATACAATCAAAACCGCGGGCACTTATTGGTGAATGGATTTCCACGGCAAGGTATGGGAAACCGCATTTCCAACAGTGTACCTCCAGAGATGAATACATTGGGGTTTAACAAGAACATCTTGCAACCTAGGCCAAACATGACTGGCCACTCGCTTCTCTTGAGTGTACCGAATATATCATTACCACGATTGGGGGCTAGCCAACCAAACCGATAGCATACACAAATAAAGGAACAACTGAAGGCATTTGATTTCTCCAGATCAGGTAATGAATATACCCTTTTGATGGGTGTGACCCGCATAGCCATGCAACTTACCCGATTTTAACCATTTTCCCGATTGATGAGGCTTGAGGTCAAAATTAATTAATTAATATTTAATTTAGAACATCTGGCTTATCCTTCAAAACAAAACATATCTATCCATTTTGAATGCCACATCGTCAGATCCGCTTGATATCACTAATTGACGTCTACAAAAATACTTTAGTTGTTAAGCAAAGAGAAGTGTCGGTTTCTCCGCCAATAACTATAGTATGTTTGAAGAAATCAACGTATGTGATCCCTTTGGAGATACTCCTTCAGACACTCATCCATACAAGTCATCCAGGGACAGGATGAACCGAAGGCACCCTCCTACCACATTCTATATAGGTATCACCCCAAGGATCTGTAGCGAGTAGTCCTTGCAATCCGAAGATTTCACTACCAACAGAATCACAACCAAAAATATCTTTGGCCGCTAAACCAGAGAAATTCAAAAAGTGGTTCTTCTGCTCATGAAGATTGACGATCTTCAATTGCACCATCTTCAATTTGTATCTTCATGTATTTGTTGGTTTGGAATGGGTTCAAATATAAATTCGATCTAGGTCTTCCCGTACCAACAATCGTATGGGTCAGATTTGATTGTCGGTTATTTAACTATCAATAAATAGTCATGAGAATAAATGAGTTCACTGATTTAGTACTCGGCATTACTTGGCCTCTTTAATTAAACATCTATTAATTTTACTCTTTAAATCTTCCAATATTGGAGTTTATCTTTTACTTCTTATTATAAATAAGAATATTCTTAAAATCATTCCATTTACTTATAAACTTTTGGAATACAGTTTTCAATATTCTTTACGGAAATCATAACTTATATTTCCTCAATTTCTCTCATTCATGAAATAATACCATTCTTGGATAATTGTGAAGTCGTTTAAGTTAGGGTATTTATTTACCTCTCAGATCTTGACTAACAACATTCATATTTTGAGAATAAATAGAAGTTTATTAACCATACGATTTCCTTTAACAACCTTATTTAAATCTCAACAATGTTTACTTAATTTATTATTAAGTAATCTATTATTATATTTCTCTATTACTCTTTAATGATGCTTTAATATATTATACCCGAGCTCTGATTCCATTATAAATAGAATCCGTTATAAAATCTCTTCAAAACTTATTTACAATACTATATTTATTTTAAAGTATATATAACTTTCTTTAACAAATCTAATATAAATATCTTTAAACTCTTATTTTGACATCTTTTACAAATCCTTGTATTTATTTTTATCAAATCAATTCACTTATAATCTGTAACAAACGTTACAGATTTCATTTCAAAACTTGTTATTTTCTTTTATTATACCCTTTTCAAATCATTCCAACAACTTATGTATTGTCTAAAATTACATGGCGATATTTTTAAAGATCTTCAATTTATAAATCAAATAGTTCAATTTATTATTTGTAACTATAGTTACAAAAATCATTTTTCTCAAAACACTTACTTCGTTTACAAAATCTCAGTTGTAAATTATTATCGATAACTAATATTTTGATTTCATTTCTAAACTCTTAACTTCCATTCACAAAATCGTTTGTAAATCATTTACAACTTATATTCATTGCCATTTCCAAAATCTTTTACTTAGATTATGCTCTCGCCTCGATTAACATTCCGAACTTCGAAAATGATTTCAACTCCGCTTAACATTCCGAACTTCGGAATATTACATTCCGAACCTCGAAATAAATCTCACTTCATTGTTTCATACCATTTCCCAATTTATAAATTCCCTTTTTCTAACTTCAAATATTCAGTAAATATTTAAAATAAGCTATCACATTCGCTTAAAATCCTTTTTATAACTTCGATATTAAAACACGGTTTTAATAAAAACCTGTTCATAAACTCCTTTCACAATTCAGTTAGATTCATTTAACTTTGATCACTTTTTAAATGAATTCCAATTAAAGAGTAATCTTTTAAATTATTATTAATTAAAATAATAATTTACTTCATGTTTAACGTATAATTAGTTAACTTCTTTATTTACTAAATAAACCATAAATTTCTATTGGAAATCTTATTAAAATAAAACAAATATTCGTTAATCCATTTCGTTAAATTAGTTCAAAACAACTAATTTAATAATCCATTCCAGTTCAAACGGCTGACTTAGTCAACCCAAAATATGGTTATATCGTTAACTAATTTCAATTAGTTCCTCCTTTAAATTAATTAATAATACAATTAATTTAAATAATTCAATTTAATTGTTTCTTAAAAACAATTTTCTAAATAACAACTGTTTGGTTAATTTTTGCTCCTTCGCTTATAAAACTAATTAACATCAGAATTTGCTTGATACAAATCAATTGATAATTACTTATAAATTTAAATAATAAATAATAAATATTAATTTTCTTCTAATAAACTTTTATTTAATATACAGATTTAAAAATATGTCCTCAGTTATAAAATAAATTTTATAACTTCGTTTCATCGATTTACCTGACCGTAAATTAATATTTGGAAAATGATTCATTTTTAGGCCATTTACTGCCAATTACTCAACGATATTACTCACTGATTTAAACAAAACAAATATTGAATTTCAGTTCAACGGTCGACAACCAAATCAATCACGCAATCAGAGCAGTTCATATAATAATAATATGAGAATTGTTGTAATACATATAAGTGAATATGCATTTGTCATATTATTTTTAGTCCCACATTTTGGGTGTAAGGCTAACATCAGCTCCAAAGCCAATATATAAGGGTGCCAATGTAATAGAATTATGTACATTGAATCAAGAGAAATAAAACGCTTCCTCCTTTATCTCTTATGTTCTCTCTAATGTCTACTCTTTTATGATATGTTCTATTTTATTTTATAACACATTATCAACACGAGATTATTTTATTGTTATTTGTTGAGATCTTCTAGATCTACATCTATGAATTTGTCATGTAAGTAATTTTTATTTGAGAATATTTGATATACGGATCCATTTTTTTGTAGATCTAGATTATGTTCCAGTGGATCAAACTTTTTAGATCTAATTATTTTTCGCTTAGTGGTTTTTAGATATCCATCTATTCATATTTGATCTGGTATTATTGTATACCAAATATATTTTTAGGACGATCCATTCATTTTCTTTTTATAATATTATATATGGATCTTTTACCCCATACGCTATACATTAATAATCTTCATTTGCTACTTTACATCTTCAATAACAGAGAAGCCATTGATAATAGGTATGCATATATGTAAACTGCAGGTTGCTTCTTATTTAATCTAATGCTTGCTGTACAACTTCACCTTTGTAATAATAGACTACCTATTCTCATTTTTTTAATGCTTCATCTCGCAAGATGAGATGCTTTAAATATTTAGAATTCCATATATGGCTTACTTTTATATGCTTTTTCATCTTTCAATATAAGCAAGCTGCTTGTTAGCCAACATATGTATTACTGTGGCCATTATTTTTGTTATATGGTGTATGGCTCCTTGACGGTTTGTATTGTTTCATTATTGTAATTAGTTCATTGTAAATGTATAGAGAAAACTTGCAGATTTGGATTAATTTTTTTTATGATTCTGTGCCGTAATATATTCAATTTAATTATAGAACATGTATACTGATATGTGAATTTTGTTTAATTAAGCATCTGCAATTTTTTTTGTGTAGTTCACCAAAATGTCGAACACTGAGATTCATTTACAATCTCAATGCTTAGAGGATACCATTAAAAATGGTAATACTATATCCCAGCAGGACAAAGCAAAGGCTCTGATATTTTTTTATGATGCCACATCCGCGATGATCTAAATATTTAACTGAAAAAGATCCTATCCACTTATGGAACTCCCTGAAGGAGCGTTATGACCACCAGAAGATGGTCATACTTCCAAACACAAAACAAGAGTGGTTGAACCTGAAGTTCACATGCAATTGACCTAAAGTCCATATGACCTAAAGTTCATATACAAATCCTTTCAAATGAGGGACCTGAAGTTCCGAGGAACCTGAAGTTCATTTTCAATTGAGAAACATGAAATAAAACATAAAAGCCTATAATTGCATTTAATATTTGCTTATAGCAAATGACCAATAATAGGAAAGGATTTGAAAAATCAATGAATGGAAAAGTTTTAACAAGAGGAAAAAGCATTATATTCCAACTTTATGCTACAAATAATTTCTTGAAGAAACTTATTAGAAGAGATCATTACATTTATAATCAATACTATTTTCTTGAAGAAAAATAGTAAAATGACTCTCATATGTAAAAAAAGGGGGGCGCTTTGTAGAAAAGTTGCTTCAATTTAAAAATAAATAATAACATTATATGAATTATGACAAAACTTGAAGTTTTATTATAGTCGTATTATATTTCTAGAAGAAATAATTTATTGTTTCTTAGGAAAACTTTTATAAAGAAAATATGCATACTGAAGATCATATTAAGTTAAGATCTACATACTGATCTAAATTTTGCACACCGGAAGTGAATGCAAAAGTAATTTTTGTTATAAAATGGAAAACTTAGAACCTGTAGTTTCTATGATGGTAACAAGTAGCCTGAAACTCAATATGTGATTCATTTCCTTTCAGCATGTACTAGTTTGAAACTTTTGTTTATTTGCCTTTCTTTTTAGCTTGTGCTTATAGAATTACAGAAATAATATGTAGTGTTGGACATGATAAGTAGTTTATTCCCATGGACATTTATCTGTATTTATAAGTTATTTCAGTTATCAACTAGTTGTATTGCTTTTAATTCTTAAGGTATGGATCGACAGTGTTTAAGTGATGATATATGTCTGGTTGATTGTGGAACTACTCATACGATATTGAAAAACCCGAAGTTTTTCTTTGAATTATCCGAAATTTTTTCATATAAAGTTTCAACTATAGTTGGTTCAGCCAATATAATTGAAGGGTCCAGAAGAGCCCATATAGTGTTACCAAATGATACACATATATTCATTCAAAATGCACTATATTCAAGCAATTCTAAAAGAAATCTGCTTGGCATCAAAGATATAAGAATGAATGGATATCATAAATGAAAACAACAAAGAATATCTTTGTGTTATTTCTAAAATTGAAAGCCAGAAGCTTATTTAGAAAAATTTGGTACAATTTCAACTGGATTATACTTTACCAAATTGGCATAGTTGAATCTCATTTTATAAACATGAGATAGAAGCTCACAGATACAAATAAATTGATTCTTTGGCATGATCGTTTAGGTTATTCCGAATCAACTATGATCGTTTACATAAATAAAAAATATGTTCCCTAAAGGAATATCATACACTCCAGAAGTAGTGATTTCTTTTCTTGAATCTTATTTTTATTTATTGCATCTAATTTCGTTACTGCATTTAAAGTTTGATATGTATTTTTGTATATTGATATGATATTTAAATAGTTTGTATGGAAGAGATAAGTTCATCCCAGAAGCGGTGATAATAAAATATCTTTAGAGGATATCTGTATATTTGGAAATGATAAGATATCTCTAGAAGAGATCCGTATATATGAAAATAATAAAATATCTCCAGAAGAGATTTCTACAATTAAAAAGCGATATTAAAACTCCATCAACTTAACAACTTGAAGTTGTTCATATATTTATTTGGACCACAAGTTCGATATGTTTTTAAACCAGAAGTTTTGAACATTATCATACGATCCTGAAGAATTTTTAATGACATTGATCAATACATTGAAATCAATACTTTGATCTTTGTAATAATTTATTCTAAAATCAATAACTCAAATGAGAAAGACTATGCAAATTTATAATACGTGGACGCACGTATTTATATATTCATATCTATAAATATTTAACTAACAACCTGAAGTTTGTTATAGCATATTTTATATATTATGCATAAATATTATTTAGTGATTTAAATTGCAGTCAACATGAATGTTGAATGACCTGAAGTCATATGTGTATTCAAATAACCTATATAATAAGAAATTTCCTCTAATATTGCTAGATCAATTAAAGAGTATAAGTAATTAAAAAAATGATGAATGCATCTTATCGACTAATTGAAGGGTTATCCACCAACAACAGATATACATATAAAATACTTGCCAGCAACAATGTGATAATGGATCAAAATGAGAATCCCATGATGATTATTATTTAGTGTGACAATGTTTGTCAACATTGAGGGGGAGGATAAAGGGATACAATTTCATTTTGAGTATTAGTATAATTGACACACGAATAAATTATAAATAATATCCCTTGTAGACTTGGTTCAATATATATTTGAATCCCTGAAGGATCAAAATGCATAAACCACATTTAAAGATTGGTTTAAAAGTTAGTTCGAGACACTTTTGAAGTATGTAATAAAGATGCCAGATGAAGGAGGTGAGTGTTCTTAAAGAAACACCTAAAGAGTCTCTTGAAGAGATCCATGACATAATTGTCAAACAACCCCAGAAGTGGTTTAGGTACCTAAAATAGATAAATAAAGAGATCTCAATAAATTATATATAGAACTGACAATATATAATCATCGATGATAAATTATAAAAGTAAAGCGCTTATGTTAAATCATGATTGGCCATCATGAATCCTTCTCTAATTGAAAAATGTGGACCTGTAGTCCACAAAGTAGTGAATAAACCTCGAAGGTATGAATATTTGTTAAATCAAACTAAATGATGAAAAAATATTAGTTCCTGAACAAATAAACTACTTTGTTGGTTATATAGAATATAAAGAACAAAGAAAGTTGATTACAACATTCTTTTAAGTATTGTTATAATGAAAATCATGATATAATTCATGATGAGTAGATTATTTCCTGCTTTTAAGTATTGTTGTAATGAAACATGTAATATACTTTTGAGTATAGTTGCAATATGTAAAATTCATTGAAGTGTACAGGTTCCTGAAGAACATAAATAACTTTAGTGATTATAAAGAATGCGAAGAACATAGAATATAGATTACAACATGCTTCTAAGTATTGTTGTAATGGAAATCTTGATATAATTCAAGATGAGTAGATTACTTCCTGCTTATAAGTATTGCTATAATGAAACTATTATTGTTCATTACAAATGTATTGCAGTGTGCAAACCTGATTAAAGCACAAAATTGTAAACACTCGAAGTGTATAACAAGTAAGCGCAAACAAAAGGTGTTTTAAATAAGAAAACATGCCTGAAGCATGAAAATGCACACAAAAGTTTTTTAAGAAAAGTTCATTAAGAATTTTCTTGTGATGTTGTACACTTTTTCCTTCACTTTGGTTTTTTCCCATAGGGTTTTCCATCGTGAAGGTTTTAATGAGGCAAATGTTAATAAATGATGAACGTCAGAAGTATAAAGAGTAAACATTATTATCTCTTGAGTTTATTTTCTATACAAGATTTGTTTAAGTAATATTATCAATGAGATATATATTTATGGATCCAGAAGTATCTATACGAAACTGAGATATCAAAAAGTGTGCACTCTTTTTCTTTAACTAAGATTTTTCCCACCGGGTTTTTCTTAGTAAAGTTCTAATGAGATATTATATTGATCCAGAAGTATTATCCTCAAAGTAATATTGAAAGTTGTAACGAGACATTATCTTGATCTAGAAGAATCAAGCACCACATCAAGGAATAACATCTCAAATATGATATTTAAGTTAATCTGTATTTTTATCCTTAACTAAGGTTTTTTCCACTGGGTTTTCCTTTGTAAGGTTTTTTACTGAAGAATTATATTGATCCAGAAGTATCATTCTACATTTAATGTAGTAAATTATTGAAAATATTTTTTTGTACTCTTTTCCCTTCACTAAGATTTTTCCCATAGGGTTTTTCTTAGTAAGGTTTTAATGAGGCATTACATCGATCCTGAAGTATCGAACTCTTATAAGAAATATCATTTTAATATGACAATATCTATGAGGGGGAGCAATAATTTTTCAAGGGGGATAATTTCAAGCTACTATAAGAGCATTCAAGAATTTGAAAGACACATATTCAAAGAGGAGTGTTAAAGTTACCATTCTGATCGACATAAAGCAAAATCACAAACTGGATATGTGTTTACAAACAACAATGCAGCTATTTTATGAAGATCTACAAAACAAACATTGGACGCAACATCATCCAATCATTCTGAAATTCTAGCACTACATGAAGCGAGTCGAGAATGTGTTTGGTTAAGGTCATTAATTGAACATACTCAAAGCACATGTCAACTTCCCTTAACTACATAAAGATCAACTATTATTTATGAGGACAATGCAACATGCGCAGCTCAGATTCAAGCAGGATATATCAAGGGCGATAGGACAAAACATACTTCTCCTAAATTCTTTTTCACACATGAGCTTCAAAATAGAAGTGAAGCAAATCCAATCTCAAGAAAATCCAGCAGATCTATTCACGAAGGCACTTCCATAATCAACATTGCAGAAGGCGATATATAAAATTGGTATACGTAGCTTGCATCACCAAACTATTTGAATAATGTGTTACGAATCAGGGGGAGCATATATTATGCTGTAATGCACTCTTTTCCTTCACTAATATTTTTCCCACTGGGTTTTTATTAGTAAGGTTTTTAGCGATGCATTATTTTAATCCAGAAGTATCAACCCTCATTGGAACATTGTCAATATGTTTCCTGGAGATGAAATGAAATTGTACTCTTTTCTTTGTTTATGATTTTTCCCACAGGGTTTTTCATAAAAAGGTTTTTAATGAGGCAATTAATATTATCATCTTTACATACGCATATTCATGGGGAGTGTTGTAATACATATAAGTGAATATGCATTTGTCATATTATTTTTAGTCCCATATTTTGGGTGTAAGGCAAACATCAGCTCCAAAGCCAATATATAAGGGAGCCAATGTAATAGAATTATGTACACTGAATCAAGAGAAATAAAAAGCTTCCTCCTTTATCTCTTATGTTCTCTCTAATGTATTCTCTTTTATGATATGTTCTATTTTATTTTATAACAAGAATAAATAATATATAATATATTTGAGGAATCCAGTTGGATCCCTCCAACCTGTTCTTCCTTGCATTCACATAGATTATTTCCAATAATATTATTCAATTCAATATAACTGATAATTTCAATAATAGTAAATAATGACTATTTAACATCACCCAATTAACAAAACGTTTCAAACAATCCAAACAATTAAACATATTTATTTTATAAATGTGACCAACAAGGTAAGTTACCTTAAATTGGGACCAATCGTTAAAATAATGATTTGGTTTTTCATTGAAATTAAACAGCGTTTAATTTCAATGGTTCAATCAATATAGCAATATACATTAACAGCCAGTCAACCATTAGCAATCATAGCACACAAAAATAAAAACACGACTTATATAATATATAAGTGGGAAGAAGTGAGTGAGTTTAACTCACCTCGATTTGATACCGTTGTTTAAATGGTTGGTTTTAATTAAATTAAATAGTCGTCTAATTTAATTAAAAATCCCGATTGATTCCAGGTTCGTACGTTCCTACTGTATAATGTCATGCTCGTCAACGCGGTTCCAGTGATGTTTGGTTTGTTCCTTTCTGACACTGTATGAACGAGTTATGAATATTTTAGTCTAACCAATTTAATTAACTAATTAACCTTTCCTTAACTAATATAATTAATTAATCTAATTATGTCTAATTACTTAATTTAGTAATTACATTTTCAAAAGATCGGGCCGACTTTAATCCTTTTACTTCATCTTGTGTTCAAATTGTCGACTTCACTTCCTGCAATAAAATTCATGCTTCAGTTTACACCAATTTGATTAAATTATATTATAATCAAAATGCCTTTATTATATACTTTATAACTTGAATACGTTTTACTTCACTGTTCTGAATGATGTTGGACCGATAACCATCTCCTTCTCGTATTTCTTCTTCTGCATCTTTACTTTGTTCCAGCTTGAAGCTTCACACACGCAACAAATGTTGCCCACCGCATTTCACTGCTATTTTTTTAATGACAAAACACGATGGACCGTTTCTTACATACACTGAGTTCACTGAACCCCTTCACGCTACTTTCAAAATCCCAATCCCACCTGATGTTTCATGCAAGCCTTCCCTCCGATGCACGTACGAAACTATCCCTTATCTTCGTTATTCCTTCACACTACAGACCCCTCCATGCACGCACGAACTCATGCGCCACCGCACCATCCTACACATCATCGGACTCCGATCAGTTGCCACTAGTCGACGCGGAGAAATCCCATCCGCCTTCTCCTAAATTTCTGTGCCCTCTAGTGCTCCCAGTGGCCTGCAAACCCTCCACAACCGTCATGCCTTCACATCCCCGATCCGGCTACCTCAGTTGACTCGAGCTGATCATGACCGGTCATTATATAGCTGTCGTTGAGCACTTTAATTTTTCTACTGAAGGTTTTGAGAATAGAGGATTGAACCCAAGTAAAATTTGGTGAGGAGGAAATGGCGGCTGAAAACTTGTTGACCACATGCTAGGGTTTGTGCACAAAGAATGATGTGCATAGGTAGTGTAATTATAAAGTTGGGATGGATTTATTAATATTTTATTATAATTGAAACTTCAATGTGAAGTATCCTCCCAAATACTCACACATGACCTCCGTTTTTGATAAACAAAGATAATCTTAGCATAAGAAAAATATTCCGGACCTGATGAGACAGGTTTCGCTGAATTTCGAGGTTGTTTGTGAAAAGTCCTTTATAATTATCGATGAAAAATAAAGCGTTTAAAATTTCTATAATTTCAAAAAAAATCAAAAAAAAAATGAAACCTTGACATTTCACTGGACCTTTTCCTAACGGATCCAATGAAACTTGTTTCGCTAAATTTAGAGTTCGTTTTACTAGTCATCTATACGTTTAAAGTTACCCCTGTCTAAATTGTCTAAACAATCAAATAGAAACAAAGACATTTTTTGCCACCGAAGTCGCATACAACATCTGTGACACCCCACGTCCGTTAATGTCACTCACAAAGGGAATGCATTAAGTTTCGTGAAGCGTTATAGGTAAATAGAATCAGAAATATTACAAGAAGACATAAAATAATAGTGGAATTAAAACTTTATTTATAATAAAGCAACGTGGTTCAAAAACAGCACATGTCTGAAATACACAAAAACCATTACAACATAAAAACTACTGTCTTGTACTTTAAAACATCAGAGTACATGAAAGCAACAAAAGTCCCCAAAATCAAAATATAGCCATAGTGTTAGATCCAAATTTGGACCTAACACCCAAATTGTTCTGATTCGTAGAGAATTATAACTGGAGAATGAAGAAAAAGCAGAAAACACACAGAATTTATAGTGGTTCGGCGTTAACGAGCCTACGTCCACTTTATATGTTATCGATTATACTTTGAATGCTAGTACAATCAATGATTTCTCTCAGACTCACTCTTACAATTATGATTTCTCTCAGTAATCTCGAAGTAAAACTGATAAGAAATAGTGGTATGACAGTAATGGTGGAATCAGTGCTCAATACTGCCAAAAAGATCCCCAAAAATGCCAGTCTCTGGGCTATTTATAGCTGATTCTGTCGGGCGGTTCGCGGTCACACGTGGCGCAAATCCCGAGAATATCGGATCGGATCGAGCAATGAGGAAGAATTGGTCAATGTGACAGTTGTGGACACGTGTAGCTGGATCCCTGTATTTCGGATCGCTGAAGACCAGTTCGTGGTTGAACAAGTCAGGAGTTTCGCCACGTAGCAGGGGATCGGATCGGAATGAGGTGGTGGCATAGGTGCGGATCGGGTCGTGCTCCCATGGGGGGATCGGGTCGTGCTCCTATGGACGGATCGGGTCGCGTTCTGCGCTGGCGATCCGAAGGGTGCGATCCACGTGTGCGATCTGCTGGTGCGATCTGGCCTTTCATGAACTAGAGGAACAAAACTTCATACTCTCTTCTTGTGTGTAAACCTTGGTGGCTTGGTCAAAAGGCTAGCCAACATTTTGCCCCCTCGAAGTATGTTTCATCGAGGATGGAACATGCTTCGAAACTGCAGAAACAACTTTTCATAAAGAGATGCAAATCAATGGTTGCGTCTGTCTAAAATGTTGTGACACTCTGGAAAGTTGTATCCTTTGGTCAATATAAATATCAGACTAAATCATCATCATTTCCTTGCTCACCGAATAATTTTTATTTCTGGAATCTTTAGAGATGTCGTTGTCGAATTGCCAGGTAGATCTCTGAATTTTTTCCTCCACTCTTTTTCCTCTTTTTTTTAGTCATCATCGAGATCGGATCGCCATCACGTGATGCGGTTCGTGGGATGGAGGCTCATTGCGATCCGCGATTCAATTGTGTCTTCAGCGAAGCGGGTCGTCCCCCTTCTTTCTGATGGGCTTCATTGCGATTTGAGGTGGGCTACAGCCCGCGGCCCATTCGGTTCGAATAAGACAAGAAGAGGAAGGCTAACGATCACGAAACCGTCTATAAAACCCGACCTCCCTCGTTCTCTTCCCTTTCTTCTCCTGTTCGCTCCGCGCCGCCAACTCCTTTCGAGAAAAAAAAAACCTATTACTTCGCCAATTCTCTAAAATCTCGCTTGTTTCACCAAATTTTTAGAAAGGTAATCCCATTAAAACTTTCTCTCTTCGTGATTTCCGAGTTTTTCGCTGATTTGAGGAGGGAAAGGGAGGAATTTCACGTTTTATTTTTGTGTTTTGAAGGCGGTGAAGCTGCCATGGCTGATGGGTCTCGGTCACTCGAGAGTGAGGAGAGAGAGGAAGGAGAAGGAGGGAAAGGGTTCAGTCAGTTTGGTTCGTTTTGTGAACGAGGCATGGGTTTGAAGTGATGGCGAGACGAGGGGAGAAAGGACGGAACCGGAGTGTTGACTTATCTAGCGGATTGGGTCGCGAGTATAACAAGGCGACGGATCGTGGCGTAGACGGAAAAGAAGGGGAAGAGCAAGTAGCGGATCGTGGAGATGTGACGAGGGAACGGATCATGGGGAAGAGCAAATAGCGACCCGATCCGGAACTCTTCCGTGAATTAGCGCCTCCGCTGTTGATCCATGCTTGCTTAGCGATCCCAGTAATACGCCGCGATCCGATCCCCATCTCGCGATCCGAAGGGGTATCACGAACCAAACAATGAATGATCCAACAAACTTGTAAAATAAGCTGTGCAACTTAATTCCAGTACATCAATGGATAGTTAGGTTAGAGCGTTCATGACGGACTTTCTGGACCGAACAAATGCATAATATACCAGCAAACAACAACCAATGTCTTGATGCTTTTGTTGGCCTTCGTACTTTTCTTTAATGCACGCACAAGCACACACCGGCACTTGCACACACAGGGGGGACGGGTAATTATAATCTTATTTCTCATGTTTACTCGCCTAAACAGTAATATCGGATAATCGTTCCCCTTCAAAATCTGACACAGAGACGGATCCCGAGGTGTATAAGCATCTCAACCTCGAGGTTCTTACAATTAATCCAGAGGGTTTGGATTCTAGATCCGAATATGAGGCGGAAACAGAATCGAATCCGTCTGAGAGTACCTTGCTTGATGAAGAGTCAGAGGTAGATGGCCGAGCTCCCGACGAAGTCCCTGGTGCAATAGAAATAGAGAAATTCACAGACTCTCTAGCTTCCAAACTTGATGACATAAAGCTTAAGAGAATTTGCTTGAGACATGGGATCCCCTGGGATGATGTAAGGACACCCGGCAGAGAAGATAAACCTCATTTGGCTCCGGAGTGGTATATGACAGTCAGCCGACTCATGTGCTGGGTAGGAGCTATTCCTCCGTTTCCTCCAATCGTCATTGAGACCCTAAAACGATTGGGTATTGCTCCAATGCAGATTCATCCCAATGCCCACGCAGCTTTATACACTCTATATATCGCATACGCGGAAATCCTGCATACCGAGCTCACATTTAAAGATTTGAAATTCTTTTATCTTTTCAAGCATTGCTCCACGGCAACCCCAAATTTCTCTTTCTTCGAATCGATAGCAAATAGGAAGGTTCTGTCTGACGGACACAGCAACATAGGGGATCACAAGGCCGATTGGTTCTATATAAAGAGACATGCTGGGTGTTCAAGAAGATGGCTTAAATCAAGTAATCCTTAAACTTTTGACTGAATAACTTGTTTAAGAAATCGAAGCATTAACATGCCCCCCTTCTTCTTTTTTCTCTAAGTAGATCACGCCTTTCCCAAGGCGGAAGGCTCGGTATACAATAGTCGACTGTCTCTTCTTCTACAAAGCAAATCTGATTTTCTAAAAATCAAGAAGTGCATTACTAACGAGAACCTTCACAAGCACCGCCTTCTGGATATAAGGTTTAGACTTGGTGCGGGCGGCAAATCCTACAAATTCGTGCCCCCGACGGAGGGAGAAGGAATGTATACACACGGGGAGACTTCGAAGGGGAGCCATTTTTCCCTGTTTCTGAGGAAACAACCGCTCCAGTTGGGGAACGAGAAACTACTCAGATGAGCCTAACTTCGGGCCCTGGTCTGTTGGGGGGAATTATATGGGATGCACAAATCACACGCACTGTCTGACCCCACACTTTTATATCAACAGTATTCAAGGTTTTAATATGCTCTTTTTTCTTTTGCAGGAAAGATGTCTTGCAGGCGGTCTTATTCTTATCGATCTCTTCGTGAAGGCACACCTAGCCTTCATCCAAATCCTGAGCGTGCTCGCGGCCTTTCTCACAAGCCTACTTCTTCACAATCCCGGTCTCCATCAAAACCAACCTCTGGCAAGCTTCCCAGTTATTTGGTGCCACCTACAGGGGGAAAACAACTTCCCAAAGACTTAACCCCTCCGAAAAGTGCACCCTCTCACAGTAGGTTATCAAAAAGACACTACGAGCCCAAGGATAAAAGCAAGGATCCAATCAAGGATTCTGAGAAGGAGAAAATTGACATTGTCCCTTCCAGCCAACAAGATTTGGTTGCCCCGGGTCACGAGATTACATTCATGGTCCTGAGATCCAGGCTAAGCTGGAAAAGTTGCGAGAACAATTCCCTGACATCTTCTTCGAAAGGATGATGTTTGTTCCAGCCTTGGAACCAGTCCCTAGGAACTGGGATACTGAGGTCATCGGGCATATTCGCCATGTAGCCAGGCAGTATGAAGCGATGAAGAAACATGCTGTTAATCTTTCAGAGGTCATCCGAAAGCTTGAGATGGAAGCACACAGATCCAAAGTGAAGATAGATAACAATGAAAGGGCCAGGGCAAAAATAGAGAAGGACTTAGAGGATGCACAATCGCTGCTTGCCTTGGCCCAACGAGACGCTAAAGCTTACAAAATAGAGCTGGAGGAGGCCAGGCAACATTTCCATAATGAGCTTGATTCTAATAGCCAAGAGCAAGTGTTATTGAAGCAAGAGGTGGAAGATCTCAGGATGGCCAACTCCGAATTGAAAACAGCACAGGATCACTTCGAGGCCGAAAGAGCTGCTTGGGAGAAAGAAAAGGCGAGTTTGAAGGAGAGTTTAGCTTTGGCCGAAGGAGAGAAAGTAGTTCTGAATGAGCAAGTTGCAGATGTAGAAAGGCGCACGGCTCTCGCCGAAAAGAATGTAGAAAGTGCCATTGAAATGGCTACTGCTTCTAACGACAAGCTCCTCGAGAGAGAAAAGGATATCGAAGGATTTGAAGAAACGATATTTGACTTCTTCGGCCACGTCCTCAAAACCCGTAACATCTCATGGATCCCGGACTACCACGTCACTTTAGCCAACATATGGGATGCCATCGTCGAGGGTGAGAAGCGGAGATTAGGAGTTGAAGAGATGGACGAAGATGTGCTGATGAGGACCATTCTGAGGGATAACGAGCCCGAGGATTTGGCCGATGGACGACGCCTAATTCAAGAAGAGATGGAGAAGGAGAGGACTCTGGCTAAGGGCAAAAACAAGATTGATGAAGGTTCGAGCTCAGCTGTAGAGCCCAAGGCCTCCGGAGTTGAGGAATACAATCCTGATGATCCATTAATTCCTTTGGGCCCGACTCCTTTGGTTGTCGGAGCTTCTGCAGCTAGCTTGGATTGAGGATCAGCGGAAGGTATCTCCATTTTTTTCCCGCAATTTGTCAAAGCAGTTGTGAGTTGTCGTCGTCTGGCGGAGCAACCAATCGAATTAATAACACGTGTTCCTCATAATACAGGTGGCGGGCCCGAAGATAAGGATGTCGAGAAGAAGACAGAGGCGGAGAAGATTGACGTCTCGCTTAGCGTCGGTGTTGATGCACCAAAGCAGGCTGAAGGTACAACAGCAGAGAAGGGCGTCCTGGCACCCAGTGCCGATGCTCCCAAGGATGACGAAACCATCGATGCCTTGAAAGATACGGATGGGCGCCATGTAGATGATGAGGAGGATATCATTATCACCAAAGAAGTCAAAGGCGATGACGACGAGACCTTGGCTAAAAGAAAGGCTAGGCAGGAAAAGCAGCTGGCTTTAAGGAATGAGGAACAAGAGCCTTTGAACGTAGCTCATATCTCGGAGTTTGATCCCAAAACTGGGATGGTTCTGAAACTCCAGCCCAAATCGATCACTAAACAGCTTCATTTTGAGAATCCCGACGATTTCCCAGCTTCCCTTACTGATAAAAGAAAGAGAAAGAAGGAGGAGGAGGAGTCTTCGGATGAACCTTCAGCTCCTCTTATAGACAAAAGGAAGAGAAAGAAGGATGATCAATCTGATATTAACAAGGCAGAGCTGGAAAAGCAGAAGAAGGAGAAAAAGTCCAAACGTAAGTAGGATACTGCCGCTTGTCTATGTTTTGTCTTTAAGATTCCCCACTGGCCATGAAATGTAGTTGTGAGACTGGCCCTCACTTTTGTTTTATGTTGCTTTTCACGTTGTAGGCTTGCAGTTTATGAATGAAAGTTTATTTCTTTTGCATCATCGTGTACCTGCATTTAATAAACTTTTCATGCTTAGTCACAAATTATTTGCTTATAACTACAAATCATTCAAGCAACAAAAAAGACTTTAACAGTATTGTATTGCATCAAGATACATGTATGCATATATCTGCCCCCAATTAATCGTTAAAGATTGACTTGAGTTGTATGCATGTTGCCCCCTGTTTCTGAACATGGGGGACTTGGAAATTTTTGTAGAATTAGAGTTCTTGCGGTGCCATGCTTTTGGCACTTCGATACTCTCCCGATTCATCTGCGGGTCAAAGTTCGAACTCGTGTCATAATCTACGCACCGATCCTTCAACGGGGTAGAGATCCTGTGGGCGCTGAGTCTCCAGCACCGTTCTCAGCGCTTAATCATAGACGCTTTTATACTCTCCTAGCAGTCGCCAAGGTTAGAGTTCGAACTCAGCTGTTATGTCGCTCCCCGATCCTTCAGCGGGGTAGGAGCTCTTTCTCAGCGCTCAATCGGAGACGCTTTTATACTCTCCTGGCAGTCGCTGAGGTTAGAGTTCGAGCTCAGCAGTTCTATCGCTCCCCGATCCTTCAGCGGGGTAAGAGCTCTTTCTCAGCGCTCAGTCGGAGACGCTTTTATACTCTCCTGGCAGTCGTCGAGGTTAGAGTTCGAGCTCAGCAGTTCTGTCGCTCCCTGATCCTTGGGTAAGAGCTTTTTCTCAGCGCTCGGTCGGAGAGCTTTTATACTCTCTTGGCAGTCGCCGAGGTTAGTGTTCGAGCTCAGCAGTTCTGTCGCTCCCCGATCCTTCAGCGGGTAAGAACTCTTTCTCAGCGCTCAGTCGGAGACGCTTTTATACTCTCCTGGCAGTCGCCGAGGTTAGAGTTCCGTCAAGGTGGTTCCGATCATGGTACACCGCCATGACTTATGGACATCGCCTTCATGTCCGTTATGCTCTCTCTCGGCTCTGGAGAGTTAGAGCGCTATCAATGATATGATTTACTTTATCGCACCCTCAGAGTTTTGACTGTTGATTGCATTCCATTCTGATGGAAGGCACCTATAATTATATGCTTCTGTGATCGTTGCATGGTTCACAGCCATTTCCATAAAAAATAGAAAGGCAGATAAATAATAGTGCAATAAAGGTAAACGACACACAATATTTTTATAGTGGTTCGGTCGAATCATGAGCTACGTCCACTTTATAACTTTTTGCTTAAGAAATCGGGCTATTCTAGGCAAGTCGTGCCTTGTACATGGTCCTTAATAAAGCAAAAGAACAGATCTGACATCTTTACGTTAGATAGGCCGTAAATGTTAGGCATTCCACACTCTGGGGATTTCCTGTCCATCTACGGTTGCTAGCTTGAAGGTTCCATTATAAACCTTGCACAGAATGGAGTACGGTCCTTCCCACTTCGCACCCATATCAGTTGGGGGTGGAAAGACACGCTTCAGAACCAAGTCTCTGAGTTCAAAGGTTTGGGCTCGAACCTTTTTGTTGTAGTATCGGGCGACCCGTTGTTTGCATCTCAAGGCACGCAGGTCTGCTTCGTCCCTCTTCTCTTCGATCATATCCAAGGATTCAAGGAGTAATTCGTTATTGGTCATCGGATCGTAATAAGTCACTCGGTGAGAAGGTACTTTTATTTCAACCGGGATGACTGCTTCTGCTCCAAAAGCAAGAGAGAAGGGGGTATGGCCTGTTGCCGATTTATACGTTGTCCTGTAGGCCCATAGTGTTAAGGGTAATTCATCAACCCACATGGCTCTGGCCTGCTTCAGTCTTCTTTTCAGAATGAACTTAATCACTTTATTCGCCGCTTCGACCTGTCCGTTCGACTGCGGATGCGCCACAGAGGTGTATCGTTTCTCAATGTGGTATTTCTGGCAGAAGTCCCTGAATTCAGTGTTATCGAACTGAGTTCCATTGTCAGTTATAACGATCTTTGGAATCCCAAATCGACAGACGATGTTCCTAACGACGAAGTTGATCACTCGTTTGGTTGTGATTGTAGTCAGTGGCTCAGCCTCGACCCACTTAGTGAAGTAGTCTACAGCTACAATAGCGAACTTCGCTCCGCCCTTAGCTATGGGGAGACTTCCGATGATATCAATTCCCCACATAGCGAAAGGCCATGGGCTTGTCATCGTTTTTAACTGACTAGGGGTGCCCTAGGTATATTTGAAAATCTTTGGCATGCATCACACCGTCATGCGTACTTCGCCGCGTCTTTGTTTATGGTGGTCCAGAAATAACCATGCCGCAACACCTTTTTTGCCAATATTTGCCCTCCAGTGTGATCGCCGCATTCGCCCTCATGTACCTCCTGCAGTACACGCTTGATGTCGTCATGAGCTATACACCGGAGAAGGGGCATCGAAAATCCCTGTCTGTAAAGGACTCCGCCTTGCAGAACGTATCGGGAAGCTTTACGAATTACTTTACGCCTCTCGCTTTTCTTGGTCGGAAGCGTTCCATTCATCAAGAAATTCTTTAGAGGGGTCATCCACGACTCCCTTTCTGGTTTCGTCTCTAGTACCGGATCAATTTCCATCTGATCTATACTAGGAGACCGAAGTACTTCAACTGGGGCTAGCCCGGTCTCTTCAGGATCGTCGGAACTAGCTATCTTCGCCAACTTATCCGCCTGTTGGTTCTCTGACTGCGGAATATGAGATATGCTGTAGTGATCGAAGCCGTTCAGCAACTCCTTCACTTTCTCCAAGTATAAAATCAATCTTGGGCTTTTGGCTTGGAATTTTCCAGTGACCTGGTTTACAACTAACTTGGAGTCGCAAAATATGTCCAGCTTTGTGATTTCCAACTCCTTTGCGATCCTTAGCCCGGCTATCAGGGCTTCATATTCGGAGTCGTTGTTAGTGGCGCGAAACTCCATCCGGATAGCATAGGATATCAGCCGTTTCTCAGGAGTTTCAAGCACTACTCCAGCGCCGGATCTCTTATCATTCCTAGCGCCATCAGTATACAATCTCCAGGCACTGGGATCTAGAAGTAACTTTGGGGGGTCAACTTCTTCGTTCGCTGTATCTTCCTTCGGGACAGTAAACTCTGCTATGAAATCGGCTATCACTTGCCCCCGTATTGACCGCCGGGGCTGAAAGTTCAGATCAAATTGACTCAACTCAATGTTCCATTTGAGTAGTCTTCCAGACGCTTCTGGTCTCTGTAGAACTTGCTTGAGTGGATGATCAGTGTACACGGTGATGGGATGAGCCTGAAAATAATGTCGAAGCTTTCTAGAGGCAATCACAGCAAACTGTATGCCAACTTTTCTATCCTTCGATAATTACGCTCTGCTGCCGCCAATTTTTTGCTTATGTAATACACTGGTCTTTGAACTTTATCTTCTTCTCTCACCAATGCTGAGCTGATCGCGTGGCACAACACTGCCAAGTACACGAATAAGTCCTCGTGATCCACCGGCTTAGATAATATCGGAGGTTTCTCCAGGTGACTCAGCAGGTTCTGAAACGCTTCTATGCAGCCAGGCGTCCATTTGAAGTGGCGTTTTCCTCGCTTTATCAATTCGAAGAATGGGATGCATTTGTCCGTAGCCCTGGAGATGAATCTGCTTAGTGCGGATACTTTCCCTGCAAGGCTTTGCACATCTTTAATTTGCCTAGGCTCCTGAATGCCTCTGATTGCTGCGATCTGGTCTGGATTAATCTCAATCCCACGAGAACTGACGATGAATCCCAAAAATTTTCCGGAGGCGACCCCGAATGAACATTTCGTTGGGTTGAGTTTCATCCCGTACTTTCGAAGAATGTCAAACATCTCTGCCAAGTCTGTAGTGTGATTGGAGGATTGCCTGGACTTAACCTACATGTCGTCGACGTATACTTCCATTGTTTTCCCAATCTGGTTATAGAACATTCTGTTCACTAACCGTTGATATGTAGCGCCTGCGTTCTTCAAGCCAAAGGGCATTACCACGTAGCAGTATAATCCCAAATCCGTAATGATGCTAGTGTGTTCTTGATCTGGAACATGCATTGGAATCTGGTTATATCCTGAATAAGCATCCATAAAGGAGAGAAGTTCATGACCCACCGTTGAGTCCACCAACTGATCGATCCTGGGTAACGGAAAACTGTCTTTCGGGCAGGCTTTATTTAAATCCGAGAAATCGATACACGTTCGCCACTTCCCGTTGGCCTTCTTTACCAGAACTGGATTTGAAATCCAGTCTGGGTAGGTTGAGTCTCTGATAAATCCATTACTCTTTAGCTTTCCAACTTCTTCTTTTAAGGCAGCGGACCTCTCTGGGCCCAGCATTCGCCTTTTTTGTTATACCGGAGTGTGCTTAGAGTTAATGCTTAATGAATGGCTCATGATTGATGGAGATATCCCACACATGTCTGCGTGGGTCCAAGAAAATACATCCAAGTTATCTTTCAAGAAATCCGTCATTTCTTTAGCTGAATTCGGATTTAACTGGGATCCAATCTTAAGGACCTTCTCTGGGTCACTATCATCGATCGGTACGTCCACAGTTGTCTCGTTGGGAGTCGCCATTCTGCCCCCAGGTTCTTTGTCCTCTCTGGGATCTATATCCTTGGGCAACTCTCTGGGCGACTCACCTACGGTTATCCTCTTTAATTGCTATGAGATCTCCGCCCTTGCGGGGGTAGAAGCGCCCTTGGTTTCTATGTCTCCTCCGTTGCGGAGTAGCTTTAGCTCTGCAATATAACATGCTCGTGCGGCAACCTGATCTCCTCTGACAATACCAACACCAGCTTCTGTAGGAAACTTCAATAACAAGCACCAGGGGGCTATACAGGCTCTGAACTTGGCTAGGGCCGGTCGGCCCAAGAGGCATTATAGGGTGATTCAATACCCAAAACCCCAAAGGGAAGAATTCTCAAACTCTGGCGTTCTCCTTCCCCAAGTGTAACTGGTAGCTCTACATATCCCATTGGAGCGGTGGATGCTCCGTTAAATCCACGGATCCATCCCTCACACGGCTTCAAGTCTTTTATCTCGTGATTCATCTGGTCGAATGTCTTTTTGAAAAGAATGTTGATAGAACTCCTGTTATCCACCAAAACTTTATGAACAGTGGCCGGGCCAATAGGAACTGTAATTACAAATGGATCTTCGGTTGGAGCATGGACTCCGATGCTTTCTCGTTCGCGGAAAACGACGTCGTCGGGCATCTTCTTTTGTTGCTTTACCGGGACATTGTCCTCAGGGTTGCTACACTCTCCTACCTCGAGGTGCTGATTAGCCGCATTGACATACTGATCCAATGCCTTGGAACCGTGCCCGACAAGATAAAGCCCTCCGATTATGGTATTGATAACAAGGTCCTTTCCCTTTTGCTGGGAAGCTGGCCTGACAGCAGGTTGATTCTGGTTCTGATTTGGGGCCTGTACGGCTTGCCCCCTGTCTCTGGATGTCACTCTGTATTCATCCAATTTTCCTTCTCGGAGAAGCTTCTCGACCACATCTCTTAGGTGACGGCATTCATTTGTCGAGTGGCCGTGAATCTGATGGAAGAGACAAAACTTCTCCGTCTCACGTTCTTTCTCCGTCGACTCTCTGGGAGGAGGCCTTTTATTTTGGAGGACGTTGTACGAATCCATGAAGATATTCTCCAAAGTATCATTTATTGGCGTATAACTTTCAAAAGACCTGGGATGAGTCCTTCTCTGGGAGTGGTTCCCTCGATTCCTCTTCCGGTTATTGCCATTACTGTTATTACCATTGTTTCCTGACTGGCGACCACCCTGGTTCCGGTTTCCGACATTAACTTCGACCTTCCCCAAGCTGTCTCCTGTCTGCTTAATGGCGACATTGCTCTGGATTTCCTCCTTATCGGCCATTTTTGCCTTTCGGTTAGCATATACCTCCTCCCAGCGTAAGTGCACGTTAGCTTTTTCGTAGAATAACTCTCTAGTATGAGGTGGCTTGCCGGCCAGGTATCTCCCAAATTCGGTGTCTTTATCTACCCCATCAATCAGGGCTGCCACAACAGTTGGCTCATGAGGATCTTTGACTTCAGTAGCGGCTAGGTTGAAACGGTCTAGATACACCCTCAAACTCTCGCCTGGTCGTTGCTTGACAAGGAACAAGTCAATCACACTCTTCGTCCTTTGTGCATAGATGCGGAACTGTTCCACAAACCTTTCGCTCAACTCCCTGAAGCTGGAAATTGATCTTGCTAGTAAGCGAGTAAACTATAATAACGCTACATCCTCCAGGAATATAGGAAATGCTTTGCACTTGACAGCGTCGGAAGCTGCGGCAGCGGTCATTGACCAAGAGTATCTCATCAGATGTTGGATGGGATCAGATCTACCCGCGTAATGGTTCATCTGCGGCATGTTGAAGCGCCTCGGGAACGTCGCATCTAAAATGTCATCAGTGAAAGGGGTGTGACTGCGGTCAATTCCCCAATCTTCATTCTGTTGTCCACGGCTACCTGCCAGAATTTGATGGATCATAGCTGCAACATTTGCACTGGTCAGCGGAGGCTCGGGATCAGCGCTTCTTGCTCGGTGGAATTCTCTAATCTCCCTTCCAGGAGCAGCCACGAAATCCGGGGCTCGGATTGGGCTTTGCTGCCCCCTGTTACCATGAGCATTTGTATGGCGAAGGGGCTGAGGTAGTCTATTCTCAACAGGGTTGTCCACGCCTCGAGCTCTGGGAGTTGCGACACGATTATTCACATTGCGATTTGAGGGCCCTGCACCTAGTGCCTCTTCTTCCCGTGATGGCAAGGTTCCAAATTGGAGCTGCTCTATGTTTTCAGGCCTCTTATACGGTCGCCGCGGAGGTCTTGGCGATTCCTCTGACGAAGAAGAGTACTCTGGGGTGAGCGGACGAACTGGGGGCGTTCTTTGCCTTGCAATATCATTAAGCCTTCTATACATAGCAGTCAAGTTCTATCGCAGCACAAAGCTCTCCTGCCTTTGAGCAGCCAATTCATCAAACAGCCTCTCCCACATTTCAGAAAAGCGAGAAAGATCTCCCTCAGTAACGGGAGAAGAAGGGTCATATTGATCATCAACATTTTCTCTTATGCGCAAAGAGCTTGATCCAGGTCGAGTAGAGGGGCCAGGACGGTAAGAGCGAGCCATAGGCTCCTTTCCAGGTCGAGTCATAATCCGGTCATCACTTCGGATCGTGGTGGATCGGTGCCTGTGATTCGGTGCGCCCCCCTGGGGTTGGTTTGTGGTCATGGTATGCGGAGGATTCGGGGCATTATCACGGGATCGAGTAACAACCCCTCCAGCTGCTCGGTTCGTAGTGCCTTCCTCAAGTTGGATCGTGGCGCCTCCATCAGACCGGTTCGTGACACCCTGATCGGTTCGGGTCGCCCCCATGTCCTCGCAATCCGCGGTCTCCTCGACGACCTGCTCGTGTGCACTTTCACCAACTACTTCATTCGCGACTTCATTCGCTTGCGAAGCTCGCACTTCCTTAGACTTCTTTCCAGCCATGATATCAGGTACTGCTGGAATCTTCAAAAATCTGAACAGTGAAGTTTTGGGACTGTTTTCTTCGGACTTGAATATCCAAACAACGGAACAACAATCCAATATGTTGAGAAGTCGATTTCTCAGTGAAAGCACCAAAATGTTAGATCAAAATTTGGACCTAACACCCAAATTGTTCTGATTCGTAGAAAATTATAACTGGAGAATGAAGAAAAAGCAGAAAACACACAGAATTTATAGTGGTTCGGCGTTAACGAGCCTACATCCACTTTATATGTTACCGATTATACTTTGAATGCTAGTACAATCAATGATTTCTCTCAGACTCACTCTTACAATTATGATTTCTCTCAGTAATCTCGAAGTAAAACTGATAAGAAATAGTGGTATGATAGTAATGGTGGAATCAGTGCTCAATACTGCCAAAAGATCCCCAAAAATGCTAGTCTCTGGGCTATTTATAGTTGATTCTGTCGGGCGGTTCGCGGTCACACGTGGCGCAAATCCCGAGAATATCGGATCGGATCGAGCAATGAGGAAGAATTAGTCAATGTGACAGTTGTGGACACGTGTAGTTGGATCCCTGTATTTTGGATCGCTGAAGACCAGTTCGTGGTTGAACAAGTCAGGAGTTTCGCCACGTAGCAGGGGATCGGATCGGAATGAAGTGGTGGCATAGGTGCGGATCGGGTCCTGCTCCCATGGGGGGATCGGGTCGTGCTCCCATGGACGGATCGGGTCGCGTTCTGCGCTGGCGATCCGAAGGGTGCGATCCGTGTGTGTGATTTGCTGGTGCGATCTGTTAGTGCGATCTGGCCTTTCATGAACTAGAGGAACAAAACTTCATACTCTCTTCTTGTGTGTAAACCTTGGTGGCTTGGTCAAAAGGATAGCCAACACATAGCAACAAGGATAGGGGCTTGAGTCATACATCTAAGCAGCTCCAGCAAAAGTAAGCAGAATCACGGTCAAGCCTGACTGTTCCCTCCCTAAGAACCTTGGGGGGGGGGGGGGTGGGAAATGGAAGAAAGAAGAGGAAACAAAAAGGATCATACATAAAGTCTGGCGAGTCCAGTTACTTTTAGAAAGTAAATAAATAGAAGTAGCATGACAGGCATATAAAGTGGATAAGAGAGCGATAACTACATAAAAGGCAGGTATGACAAGGTAAACAAGACAGGGTGTATACGCTTCCTTAATGATTACTCTGCACTACTATTAGTATAACCAAAATGAGATGATCCCTTCCACCATAAGCGGTAGACTTAGGTATACATCCAGGTGTACCCTAACTACTACCCTAATCAATCGGCTCCCTAATCCACATAGATACTCTGTGCCAGCCCCACCATAAGATGTATCACATCCTAAATTGGAAACCCTTCGCTGATATGCATAGCCCCATATCTACAGGTGTCACGGTCGTCTTATCCCCCTCTGCCCGGCCCATGCATGCACATGACCTGGTCGGTTTGCGCCTCCCACACCTTTTCCATGTTTGGATCTCTTACAATCAGTTCAGTAAGCGTGCCCCTTTTCCGACCTAGTTCGGAGTACTGTGCTCGATACTTACTCCTGGTTACTGATTGAAACGGGTCCCACACAATATGATACAAGCTCTCCCATTTGTCTTGTATCCCCTACTAGGTTTTCCATAGGTTATATTTACCCTAAAATGTGTCTTTAATTATATAACCCCAATCTTTCTACTGGTTATGCTTACCTATAGGTGTCTTTAATACATAACCCCCAATTGGTTAAGTTTTGTGGTCCTAAATTAAATATTACCCACCCATCTCAGATATACTTAACTTAACCCTCCCACTGTTCGACCAAGTTTACTTAACCACTATTCATGAATATGTCCAATTAGTTTAAGTATTTCAATTCATTACCATATCCGTTTATGGTTATAATGGGCCAGACCTCCCACATTAGGCTTACATCTTGTAGATGCTGGATATGCCGGTCGGGTCCATGCAAACTTCTTCCATAAGTTGGGTCTAACCTCGTGTCTTAGCCTAATTCACATTTGTGCACTTAGACCTCTCACATTAGGTTTAACACTAGTGGTTGCTGGATGTGCCAGTCGGGTCCGGGCAGACTTCCACCACTAATGCAACCTAACCTCGTGTCATAAGTGCAGTTACAATTTCTAATTGTAATCCTAGGCAATCATTATTATCCAATTTTCACCTATGTCGTTATAGGTTATAGGGTCCACGCCCCTTTTTCCCTAATTTTGTACAAATTGAATTATATGTCTATATTCATATTCATTAACCAAGCTATGCCAATTCTAATGTTTTCCCCCGTTCCCTAACTAACGCATTCACATATATTTGGCATCATGCCTAGGCTAGAAAGTAGCCTGGCCATAAATAATAAAAGCGAAAGGTGATGGGAAGATTACAGTAGTGATTATTTCAACATAACTGGCGTGTATATATATATATATATATATATATATGTATGTATACTAACATGGTGATAAGGTGGATATATAAGAGTGGATCTGATGAACTTGTGATAACTAAACTAGTCCTAACATAGTAGGAATGTCATAAGGAGCATAACAAGATCTAGATAACAATTTCGATGTCCAACTAGTTCAGATCCAATATGATAGACATTGGATGATCTAAATAATAAACTAGATCTAAAGTCAAAAGTAGATCTGTCATGATAAAGGATTAGATCCAAGTCACAATATGTCATAACATCACAAACCCACAAGTTGCAATAGATCCGATATGATAAAGATTGAGATTCAATTCATAACCAATCCAGAATGTCATAGATTCATAATTTACAATAGTTCTAGTATAATTCAGTCAAAGGAACGGATCCAAACTATAGTCATACCATGTTTACTTTTAATCCATTTAAATCTAAAAGTAACCTAGAACTCACAGTGTTTGGATAAGAAGATAGAACTAGAAGAGAAGGTTGTTAAGTTGCAGATCTACACTTGAATCTCTAACTGATTAGCTATAGTTGATTGTTGTTGATGAAAAGGATTCATCTCAGTTCAGGCACCAGCAACGTTTGGCCTCCATTGATTTCCGGTGAAGAAAACAAGAGAAATGACCTCTATATATAGTTGTCAGCCCTCAGAAACCGACTGCCACCTTAGCCCTAGGGGGTCGACTCCCCTTTTATGGGGTGGACCCCAGGGCCGACACCCCTACTTTAGGGTCGACACCCTTGGGGCGGGAATTTTTGACGCCAACCGGATTTTCGAAATTTGAACTGAAATTTGGTTTTCAGGACCCTATATATATATCTAATTACCTTACGCATATACAAACTTCAAACCCTCATAAATTCTTCATACGGTGTCAGTTTTACGCAAACCAAATTTCTTTTTCGAGACGGACGCAATGGCAGTCCATTTCCCTTTATTCTGATTATTAAATTAATTATTATTTAATTTATCCTCTTTAATATTGAAAAAATTACGGGGTGTTACATTCCCCCCTACTTAAAGGATTTCGTCCCCGAAATCTCTAAGTCGAGAAGAATGTATATCCTACAATCCATCACCTATCTACTCGTCCATCAATCATAGGCATCCATTGTCCTTAAAGACTTCTAATGCTTATATATACATATGCAGAGGTGTGTGTATATGTCACAATACTAATGCAAAAATTAGGCGGTCTACTGATTCAGTCGACCTCCTCAGTGCAATGTATGTTAGTGCCATGAATCCAATATGTATGCAAATAATCCTATTATAACATGTAAGTTCTATATGTGTGCACACTCATTTGTCCAAATGCAACATCCATACGCCAACACATCCATTTCTACCCATTAAAAGAAAATAAAAATGCACACACATCCATATGCAGTATGAGAGTGATAGAGTCGATCTAGTACCTAATGTGTGTGTATATGCATTCACTATCAACCGTTAGCAAACACTTGCGTCCATCAAACATAACATGTCTCAAACACATGTTTACATTTATAGGATTCCTATCTAAAGGTCGAAAATACTATTGATAGGGCATACTCAAATAATAGAAACAAGCATAGATAAAACTTTGGAATAGGAGTTAAGAACATACACTCGAAAAGGAAAGGGTACGAAGCACAAGTCTTGTCTTTGGTCTCCCAAGTCGCATTCTTTGGGTTATCTCCCCATTGAACCTTTATTAGGTTGATCTCTTTATTGCGTAGCTTCTTAACTTCTGGTCCAAGAATATGGGTAGAGACTCGTCTGACTGTCGCCTCCCGTTCCACTTCTACTTCTTCCAATATACTTGGCTCAACAACCTCCGCGATGTCATGCAAATACTTCCGCAGATGAGAAACATGGAAAACATCATGAATGCTGGATAGATTTTTTGGGAGCTTTAATCCATAGGTGATTTGGCCAATCCTTTCGGTTATGGGAAATAGTCCTACAAATCTGTGTGCTAACTTCCCTACCAATCCGAAGCGAACTACATTCCTTAGAGGAGATACTTTAATAAAAACTAAATCTCCCACTTCAAATTCGATATCAGTTCTTCTCTTGTCTGCATAGGACTTCTGCCTATCTTGAGCTGTCTTCATCCGCCGTCAAATAAGGTCAATCTTCTAGGACGTTTTCCTAACCATATCTGGTCCAAGTAATAATATTTCTTTAGATTTCCACCAACAAGTTGGTGACCTACAAGGTCGTCCGTACAATGGTTCGAAGGGTGCCATGCCGATGCTAGCTTGGTAATAGTTGTTGTAGGTGAAATCTACTAAAGGAAGATGCTCTTCCCAAGTCCCTCTCAAGTCAAGGATACACAGCCTTAAAAGATCCTATAGAATTCTGTTCACCCTCTCCATCAGCCCATCGGTCTGAGGATGATAAGTGGTACTCAAACACAACTGTGTACACAATTCTTCTTACAAGCTCCTCCAAAATTCACTGGTGAAGATGGGGTCACTATCGCTTACGATGCTGGAAGGTACTCCATGAAGACGGACTATCTCACGAACATAAATTACTGCCAACCATGATGCTGTCCTCTTACTCTTAACTGGAGTGAAATGAGCGCTCTTAGCGAGTCTATCCACCACAACTCAAATACTGGTGTTGCCTTTCTTCGATCTAGGGAAACCATCCATGAAATCCATAGAGACGCTCTCCCACTTCCACTATGGAACCTCCAAAGGATGAAGTAGGCCACTGGGCTTCTTTTGCTCGGCTTTAACTTGCTGACAAACCAAACATTGAGAAACAAACTCTGCCATGTCTCTCTTCATCCCATCCCAAAAGAAAATCCACTTCATGTCTCTATACATCTTATCACCGCTTGGATGAATAGTCGTCTTAGAATGGTGGGCTTCCTCTAGGACTGTTTTTATCAAGATTCTAGTTTGAGGAACACAAAGCCTTCCATCTTGTCGCAACCACCCCTTTTCATTTATGGAATATCTACTGAGGTGACTAGAAGTCTCCCCTTTTTTGATCTTTTCCATAATGTCTAAAATCTGTGGGTCACTTTGCTGTGAAGCTCCTATCTGATCCATAAGAGTTGGTCGTATTTCTAGCGATGCAAATAAATCAAGCAAAAATTTCGATGGAGGGTCTAAAGTCGAAAGTTGATATGAACTCCATGCTCTTCCTCTCCACAAACAGGGGACTTAAGGCCACCCTCTGCCTACTCAGTGCGTTGGCCACCACATTACCCTTGTCGGGGGTATAAGCAATTTCAAAATCATAAGAAGCTAGGAACTTCATCCACCTTTGTTGCCTTAAATTAAGATCCTTCTGCACGAATAGTTACTTGAGAGATTTATGATCGATGTATAGTTCGAACTTCTCTCCAAGTAAATAATGAAGCCACGTCTTAAGAGCGAATACTATGGCAGCTAGCTCTAAATCATGGGTAGGATAGTTCTTCTCATGAAATCTCAACTGCCTACCCCCATAACATACTACCTTTCCTTCTTGCATCAGAACCACACCAAGCCTTGTACCACATGCATCAGTATAAACTGTAAATACTTTGCTCCCATCAGGCAAGGTCAAAAATGGGGCTGTTGTCAGAGCCCTCTTCAAACGTTAGAAAGCAACGTCATAATCTATATCCCATGAAAATGTCAAGTTCTTCTTCGTCAGCCTGGTGAGAGGGGCTGATATCTTTGCGAAGTCCTCAATGAACTTCATATAATAACCTTCCAATCCAAGAAAGCATCTCACCTCTGTTGCATTTTTTGGAATTTTCCAATCTTGCACTGTAACTACCTTTGCGGGGTCTACAACTATCCCTTCTTTGGAGACTATGTGCCCTAAGAATCTCACCTCTTTTCTCCAAAATTGGCAATTGGAGAACTTTGCCTTAAGCTGATGCGCACGGAGAATTTTCAAAACCTCTCTCAAATGTTGGGCATGCTCTTCTTCGCTTTTGGAGAAGATTTAAATATCATCAACAAAGACTACGACAAATTTATTTAGAAACTCCCGAAATACCCTACTCGTTAGATTAACAAAATAGGCGGGTGCATTCGTCAACCCAAAAGGCATAACTAGCCATTCAAAGAAACCATCCAGAGTTCTAAAAACAGTCTTGTCTATACTATCCTCAGCCACCCTCAACTGATGAAACCCCATGGCCAAGTCTAACTGAGAGAATACCAATGCACCAACAAGCTGGTCAAACAAGTTGTATATCCTCAGAAGTGGGTGCCTGCTCTTCTTCGTGAGTTAACTCATTTCTCTATAGTCCACACATAAGCGAAGTGAACCATCCGCTTTAGTCGCGAATACTACTGGAGCACCCCATTCAGATATGCTTCGCCTCATAAACCCTTTTTCAAGTAGCTCTCCTACTTGTTTGCTAAGCTCCCTCCTTTCCTTAGGACCATATGGCGCACATGCAATGCAACTGGCTTTGCATTGTCCACCAAGTATATACTAAAATCAATCTCGCACCTTGAAGGTAAGCCCCGGACCTCCTCAAATACATCAGAATAATCTCGGACTATTGGGACAGATCGCAAATCATCTATAGATGCATCAATAGACTCTAGAAAACTAAGCATGACAGACCCTTGGGGGTCGCAAGAAATCTCGAGGGTCCTCCCATGGAAAGTCAAAAGTCTAACGACCCTCCTCTCACAATCTAGAATGGCATCATACGTGGTTAACCAATCCATCCCTAGAATCGAACCAATAGCCCATAAAACCGAGCACATACGCATCGCATTCAAACTTGACGCCAAACACAGATATTCTCAAACCCCGACAAATCATAGATAAATGAGCCGAACCACCAATGGGGTTTGAGACAACTACAGGATCCACTACCATACTAGTAATTAAGTGTTGAGATTCAACCACAAAACTAGATATAAATGAATGTGAAGTGCCAGAAACAAAAAGTATTCTAATAGGATGATTTGAAAGAGAAATTTAACCTTCCACAGAAATTTTTCTACCTATATCAGGAGCACTGATCGCGAGAGCATGCACCTACCTCCAAAAGTTCCTGCCCTTTGACCTTGTCTCTGTTTCTTCGGGAACTCCCTAGCAAAGTGCCCAACCTCTCCGCAATTGAAGCAAGAATTCTCCCTTATTTGTGGTCCTTCACCAAGTGATCCTCACGTCTACAACTGTGACACTTCCTCTTATCCTTAGCCTTGTCATTATTTCCACCCTTCTTCTTCTTCTTCTTCTGTTGTTGTTGTTGTCCTTTTTTGGGTCATGTCTTCTTATTTTGTGTTTTTCCTCAGCTTTAACCTTCTTCTTTTCTCCCTTATCTTCCTCATGCATCCAGGCCATATCAACAAGCCTTTCAAAAGTTGCCCCCATTGGAATATGGGACATAGATAACCCACGAAGGGGTTCATTTAGCCCTTTAACAAATCGCAAAGATTTCTTCTATGGAGTATCCAACAATTCCAGCCCAAATCTTGCCAGCTGGTTGAATTTATTTACATACTCTTTAATAGTCAAGTTTCCTTGTTTGAGTGCTAAGAATCTCTCCATTTGCATTCTTTTATCATCTTAGGAAAGAAACTTCATTTCAAACATCTATCTAAAATCATCCCAAGTTTCGATTGGACGGCCTGCTTGGTTACTTCCTACCAAAACGAAGCTTCATCTTTCAGTAGCTAGGCAGCCAACTGAACTTTCCTTCGATCTTCCACTTCAAAGATTACAAACAAGTCCTTGGTCTCCTTGAGCCAATTCCTTGCCTATACAAATGTCTCGGTTCCATGGAATGACTTTCCTCCCATAGCATGGAAATCTTTGCAGATCTTAGAGAAGTTGTTTGCACGCGGAGGAGGAGGAACAGCGGGTGCAACTGGGGGAGAAACATTTCCTTGGCCTTCGGCAAGCATCGTGGCCTCTAAATACCTAAGGAACCAGCCTGGTATCGTAACGCCCTCTGGAATATTAGGTTCCCCAGACATGCTGAAAAAGAAAGGAAAGAGATTTAGACAAGGGATCGAAAGATATTACTTATAGCTTTTTGGGAAATGTTTTTCAAAATAAACTTTTCTTTTCTAAATGCTTTCTTTTAAACCCTTTTTGAAAATAATTTTGAAATTTTTTTATCTAATCTGGTAAACTTTAGCTCTGATACCAAGTGTGACACCCTACGTCCGTTAATGTCACTCACAAAGGGAATGCATTAAGTTTTGTGAAGCCTTATAGGTTAATAGAAACAAAAATATTACAAGATATACATAAAATAACATTGGAATTAAAACTTTATTTATAATAAAGCATCGTGGTTCAAAAACAACACATGTCTGAAATACACAAAATCATTACAACAGAAAAACAACTGTCTTGTACTTTAAAACACCAGAGTACATAAAAGAAACAAAATTCCCAAAAAAAATATAGCCATAGCAACAAGGATAGGAGCTTGAGTCATACATCTAAGCAGCTCCAGCAAAAGTAAGCAGAATCACGGTCAAGTTTGAGTGTCCCGCCCTGAGAACCAAGGGGAGGGGGAACGGAAGAAAGAAGAGGAAACAAAAAGCATCAGACATAATGTCTGGCGAGTCCAGTTACTTTTAGCAAGTAAATAAATAAAAGTAGCATGACAACATATAAAGTGGATAAGAGGGAGATAACTACATAAAAGGCAGGTATGACAAGGTCAACAGGATAGGGTGTATACGCTTCCTTAATGATTACTCTGCACTACAATAAGTATAACCAAAATGAGATGATCCCTTCTACTATAAGCTGGTAGACATAGGCATACGTCTAGGTGTACCCTAACTACTACCCTAATCGATCGGCTCCCTAAATCGCGTAGATACTCTGTGGCGGCCCCACCATAGGATGTATCACGTCCTAAAGTGGCAACCTTTCGTTGATATGCACAGCCCCATATCTACAGGTGTCATGGTCGTCTTATCCCCCTCTACTCGGCCCATGCACGCACATGACCTGGTCGGTTTGCGCCGCCCAAACCGTCCTCCACGTTAGGATCTCTTACAATCAGTTTAGTAAACCTGCCCCTTCTCCGACCTAGTTCGGAGTACTCTGGTCGATACCTACTCCGGGTTACTAATTGAAACGGGTCCCACACAACATGATACAAGCTCTCCCTTTTGTCTTATACCCCCACTAGGTTTTCCACAGGTTATATTTACCCTAAAAGGTGTCTTTAATTATCTAACCCCAATCTTTCTACCGGTTATGCTTACCTATAGGTGTCTTTAATACATAACCCTCAATTGATTATGTTTTGTGGGCCTATATTAAATATTACCCACCCATCTCAGATATACTTAACTTAACCCTCCCATTGTTCAACCAAGTTTACTTAACCCCTATTCATGTACATGTCAAATTAGGTTAAGTATTTCAATTCATTACCATGTCCATTTATGGTTATAACGGGCCAGACTTCCCACATTAGGCTTACAGCTTGTGGATGCTGGATATGCCAGTCGGGTTCGGGAAGACTTCTTCCACAAGTTGGGCCTAACCTCATGTCTTAGCCCGATTCGCATTTGTGCACTTGGACCTCTCACATTAGGTTTAACACTAGTGGTTGCTGGATGTGCCGATCGGGTCCGAGAAGACTTCCACCACTAATGCAACCTAGCCTCGTTTCATTGGTGTAGTTACAGTTTCTAATTATAATCCTAGGCATTTCATTATTATCCAAATTTTACCTATGTCTTATAGGTTATAGGTTCCATGCCCCTTTTTCCCCAATTTTGTACAAAGTGAATTATATGTCGATATTCATATTCATTTGCCAAGCTATGCCAATTCTAATGTTTTCCCCTGTTCCCTAACTAACGCATTCGCATATATTTGGTGTCATGCCTAGGAAAGAAAGTAGCCTGTCCATAAACAATAAAAGGGAAAGGCGATGGGAAGATGACAGTAGTGAATATTTCAACATAACTGGCATAAATAAATATATATATATATATATATTGACAAGGTGATAAGGTGGACATGTAAGAGTGGATCTGATGAACTTGTGATAACTAAACTAGTCCTAACATAGCAGGAATGTCATAAGGAGCATAAAAAGATCTAGATAACAATTTAGATGTCAAACTAGTTCAGATCCAATATGATAGACATAGGATGATCTAAATAATAAACTAGATCTAAAGTCAAAAGTAGATCTGTCCTGATAAAGGATTAAATCCAAGTCATAATATGTCATAACATCACAAACCCACAAGTTGCAATAGATCTGATATGATAAAGATTGTGACTCAATTCATAACCAATCCAGAATGTCATAAATTCATAATTTACAATAGTTCTGGTATAATTCAGTCAAAGGAATGGATCCAAACTATAGTCATACCATGTTTACTCTTAATCCATTTAAATCCAAAAGTAACATAGAACTCACAGTGTTTGGATAAGAAGATAGAACTAGAAGAGAAGCTTGTTGAGTTGCAAATCTACACTTGAATCTCTAATTGATTTCCCTTAGTTGATTGTTGTTGATGAAAAGGATTCATCTCAGTTCAGGCACGAGCAACGTTTGGCCTCCATTGATTTCCAGTGAAGAAAACAAGAGAAATGGACCTCTATATATAGCTGCCAGCCCTCAGAAACCGACTGCCACCTCAGCCCTAGGGGGGTCGACCCCACTTAAGGGGTCTCCCCCTATCCTATTATGGGGTCGACACCCCTAGGGCGGGAATTTTGCCGCCAACGGGGTTTCGAAATTTGAACTGAAATTTGGTTTTCTGGACCATATATATATAATTATCTTACGCGTAACAAACTTCAAACCCTCATAACTTCTTCATACGGTGTCCGTTTTACGCAAACCAAATGTCCATCTTGACTAGAATTTTGAGATGGACGCAATGGTGCAGTCTGTTTCCCTTTATTCTGATTATTAAATTAATTATTGTTTAATTCATTCTCTTTAATGTTGACAAAATTACGGGGTGTTACAAAATCGGTTTGCTATGAAATTTGATTTTCTTACAATAATTTAACGATACGGTTCCAATAAAACTAATTTCGTCCAAAACGGAGACCGCTTGCAAAAATGGTTTTTTTAACGCTTATATAATATTAATTAAATATTAATTAAATTTCCAAATAATTCAATAAAATAATGATGAATTATTTTTATCATATACATCCAAACATAATATATATACAACTTTGAATATAATTTATACAACTCGATATTAATGTTTTTGGGTTAATCGATATTCAAATTATATTGAAATCCTATTTAATTTTATTAATAAATGTTATATTTTAATAATGATTTCCATAGTGACTATTTTAAAATTTGATTTGGACATAACTAACAATCTATAACACGAAATCTGAATTTTTCTCTTTCATTAGAAAAATATAATCAGCAAGATTCCAACGTTTCTTGTTTCACAGAAATCCGACTTATATCGGAAGTTCATAACTAACAAGCCCGATTTATAATTATATATAAATTAAACATTCAAACTTCGTTTTAAAATGAATTCATTAATATTCCAAATACAAAATTTAAAATAATAAATTAAATTAAATATTAGACTACCAAAAATACGGGACATTACATTCTTCCCCCCTTAAAAGAATTTCGTCCCCAAAATTACTAGTGTAGGAAAAAACTTTATGACCCATTAATCTTTTCTAAAATCTAATTTAATTCAAATCAAAACCTAATTCATTATTATCAATAAAACATTTCCAAAAATATTGAAAATTTTCAACACATTAAATTCCCAAAAAATTCGACAGAGTTTCCCCTGCACGGAGTGATATCTGAGATATCGCAAGAACAAATAATATATTTACATCGACCCACACGGTCAAAAAACAAAATTCGAAACCCAAAAATTATATTTTCGCTTAGGCGTACCTTTTACGAGTGCTATTTAGCATACCTGCTCAAATTACATGCAATTTACCCAACCCAAATCAATTCTCTAGCCTCTTGGCATCTGTACTTAACTCAATTTACATGTAAGTCACAAATACATGAATATTTAAATGATATCTCATTAACTAACAGGTATAACCATACAAATTCCCAAAATCAAACATGAGCATCAATTTTATTTGCAAATACAAGTTTAAATCATTTATCTGAATTCATATGCGGTTTCATTCCAATTTGTAATATTGGAATTCAGTTTTAAATTCATTTAACTCTTATTAAACCCTTGATGAATTATATTCAATTTATCCAACAAATAATCATTCATCAGTCGACAACCAACTCATCAAATAAATTGAATTTACATTCAATACTGTATTTATTTTGGTTTAACTTATTCGAACATCAATGATTAATATTCGATTGATTTCTATTTAATTATCAATTAAATTCCCAAATTGATTTTATTTAATTTCAAAACCATTTCTTAATTTAATTTCACTTAACCAGGTTAAGTTCCAATTCAAATTTTTAATCCAATTTGAATACCATTTATGTCAATAAACAAACAAACCAATATCCCAATAATTTAATAAAATAATTTCTTTCTATACAAAAATATATTCGGGTAAATTTATTTCATTTATCCTCTTTACTAAACAATACTGTATCTATTGACAGTTCAATGCTTCTCAGCACTTGAACCAATCAAACAACACAATACAAAACATTTATATATAAAATTTACAAATACGCTCTCATATATATATATACACACACATATATATATATATGCATATATAAATATTTATATATATAGGCACTCAAACTCAATCTAGGGTATTACTAACCCTATCTTTATCGAGTTATACCACAGAGCCAAGGTTATTACTAAACCATTACTTTGATACCACTATAACAGCCCGAGGATTTTCGACCCCGAAAATCGACACAAACGCCATGTCGAACATTCAAGAATATATAACACATGAATGTTATTAGAAAGAATATAGAGGGTGAGATAAGAAAGAAAGAAATATTAGAATAGAAGAAGAATAAGAACCAACACAACACAGTGTTTCACATCGCAGCGAAAAAAATTAATATAGAAATAAATCTTTACTAAGAGCTTTGAATAAAAATTTACCATTATAAGAGTATATAAACACAACCGGACAGTTATATTAATCTGTCCTCATATACAACACACAGCGGAATACATACTAGATATATCATACGTCTAAACACCCTCAGCTCGTCTCTGGACTTCACAACATCGGATAATTTGAACCTATACAACCCGGTCTAACCCAAGGATTACAAGCAACGAGTTAGTATGGTGAACCAGAGTGAGAAAAACACACTAAGTTTAAAGGTATCACACAACTTGATTTTAAAGTCAAAATATTTAGGATAATCGTAAGACCCAATCCACACATAAATACGGACGGTTTGTACCATACGATAACCTAATTCAATTTTTAATCAATACCTTTTCTGATATTATAATAGTGTCTAAATACAAATAAATATCAATCTAGCTGAACGCTTGCATCTCACCCTCTACATATATAGTATACAATCAAAACCGCAGGCACTTATTGGAGAATGGATTTCCATGGCAAGGTATGGGCAACCACCTTTCTGACAATGTACCTCAGGGAATGAATACATTGGGGTTCAACAAGAACACCTTGCAACCCAGGCTAAACATGACCGACCCCTCAATTTGCGTGAGTGTACCAAATATATCATTATCACGGTTGGGGTCCAGCCCACTGAACCGATAGCATACACAAATAAAGGAACAATAGAAGGCATTTGATTTCTCCAGATCAGGTAATGAATATACTGTTTTGATGGGTGCAACCCATATAGCCATGCGACCTACTCGATTTTAACCATTTTCCCGGTTGATGAGGCTTGAGGTCAAAATTAATTTATTGATTAATGTTTAATTTAGAACATATGGCTTCTCCTTCAAAACAACACATCTCTATACACTTTGAATGCGACATCGTTAGATCCACTAATTGACGTCCACAAAAATACTCTAGTAGTTAAGCTAAAAGAAGTGCCAGTTTCTCTGCCAACAACTATAGTACGTTTGAAGAAGTCAACGTACGTGATCCCTTTGGAGATACTCCTTCAGACACCCGTCCATACAAGTCATCCAGGGACAGGATGAACTGAAGGCACCCTCCTACCACATTCTATATAGGTATCACCCCAAGGAGCATCAGCGAATAGTCCTTGCAATCCGAAGATTTCACTACCGACGGAATCACTACCAAAATATCTCTGGCCGCTAAACCATAGAAATTTAACAAGTGGTTCTTCCGCTCGTGAAGATTGACAGTCTTCAATTGCACCATCTTCAATCTGTATCTTCACGTATTTGTTGGTTTGGAATGGTTTTTAAATATAAATTCGATGCCGGTCTTCCCGTACCAATAATCGTATGGGTCAGATTTGATAGTCGGTTATTTAACTATCAATAAATAGTCATGGTAATAAATGAGTTCACTGATTCAGTACTCAACATTACTTGGCCTCTTTAATTAAACATCTGTTAATTTTACTCTTTAAATATTCTAATATTGGAGTTTTATCTTTTACTTCTTATTATAAATAAGAATATTCTTAAAATCATTCCATTTACTTATAAACTTTTCAAATATAGTTTTCAATATTCTTTATGGAAATCATAACTTATATGTCCTCAATTTCTCTTGTTCATAAACTAATATCATTCTTGGATAATCGTGAAGTCGTTCAAGTTGAGGTATTTTATTCACCTCTCAGACCTTGACTAACAACACTCATATCTTCAGAATAATTAGAAGTTTATTAACCACATTGTTTCCTTTAACAACCTTATTTAAATCTCAACAACTTTTACTTAATTTATTATTAAGTAAACTATTATTATAATTATCTATTAATCTTTAATGATCATTTAATATATTATACCCAATTAACAAAACAATTATTTAACATCACCCAATTAACAGAATGATTCAAACAATCCAAATCATTAAACACATTTATTTTATAAACGTGACCAACAAGGTAAGTTACCTTAAATTGGGACCAATCGTTAACATAACGATTTGTTTTTTCATTGAAATTAAACAGTGTTTAATTTCAATGGTTCAATCAATATAGCAATATACATTAACAGCCAGTCAACCATTAGCAATCATAACACACAAAACTAAAAACCCGACTTATATAATATATAAGTGGGAAGAACTGAGTGAGTTTAACTCACCTTGATTTGATACCGATGTTTAAATGGTTGGTTTAAATTAAATTAAACAGTCGTTTAATTTAATTAAAAAAATCCCGTGTTGATTCCAGGTTCGTCCGTTCCTACTCCATAATGTCTTGCTCGTCAACGCGGTTCCAATGATGTTTGGTTTGTTCCATTCTGACACTGTATGAATGAGTTATGAATATTTTAGTCTAACCAATTTAATTATCTCATTAACCTTTCCTTAACTAATATAATTAATTAATTTAATTATGTTCAATTACTTAATTTAGTAATTACATTTTCAAAAGACGGGCCGACCTTAATCCTTTCACTACATCTTATGTTCAAACTGCCGACTTCACTTCCTACAGCAAAATTCATGTTCTAGTTTACACCAAAATGCCTTAATTATATAATTTATAACTTGATTACGTTTTACTTCACTGTTTTGAATGATGGTGGACCGATAACCATCCCCTTCCCATATTTCTTTACTTTGTTCCATCTCGAAGCTTCATGCACACAACAAATGTTGGCAACCGCACTTCATTGCTATTTTTTTAAGCACAACACATGGTGGGCTATTTCTCACATACAGTAAGTTCACTGAATCCCTTCACGCAGCTTTCAAAATCCCAATCCCATCTAATGCTTCATGCGAGCCTTCCCTCCCTTGCACATACAAAACCATCCCTTATCTTCGTTATTCCTTCACACTACAGACCCCTATATGCACGCACGAACTCATGCACCACTGCACCATCCTACACATCATCGGACTCTGATAAGTTTCCACTGGTCGATGCAGCGAAGTCCCTTATGCCTTCTCCTAAATTTTCATGCCCCATAGTGCTCCCAGTGGCTTGCAAACCCTCCACAACCGTCAAGCCTTCACTGTAGTGACCCAAAAATCCGGTCCAATTTGAGCTGACCAAAAACACAAGTCCAACCCCAATTTAAACTAGAAATTCAAGAAACTAATAGAAAGAAGATAGAGGGTGAGGATAGATAAGGTAGAACTTATAGAATAGAAGAAGAAGAAGAACATCATCATCAGAGTAAACACGAATCTCACAGCGGAACGAATAAAATATAACATAACTTTTGAAATACAAACAGTTATATATACAATAGCACTTATCAGAGTGCAGCACTTACAACAACAGCGGAAATAATAATAGCTATAGAATCCTGAAGCCTCCTGCTCCAAGCTCTCCAAGTGTATCTGTAAAATCCCGATTACTTGACTGCCCATACAAAATTAGGCACCCAAGAATTTAGAGAAAACAAACAAATAAACTCCAGGTCAGTCATGGGACTGGTATGAGTAAAACAGTTTAAAACAGTTTGAACAAGTAAACGATATCTCATAAGACCACGCAGTGAATACGGAACTGGTTTTTCCCTTATGAGAATCCAACATCTTTGACAAGCAATATCATTCTGATATTATAATAATGTCTAAGTACAAATATATATCAGTCTAGCAGAAACGCTTTCATCTCACGTTCTACATATATAGTATACAATCAAAACCGCGGGTGCGTATTGGATGATTGGATTTCCAACTCTGACAAGGTATGGAACCACCTTCCGATCAGTGTACTCTAGGAACGATACACTGGAGTTCAACAGGAACATCTTGCAACTCAGCCACACATGACCGACCACTCATTTCGCTTGAGTGTATCGAATGTACATCACCAACGGTTGGGATCAGCAACCGTTTCCCGTATATATATGGGCCAGCATTGATAGATTAAAGAAGCAAATGAATATTCTTTAGATAGGTGATTATACACCCTACTTCTGTGCGACCGACTTAGCCATGCTACCTGCCCGATTTCTGTCATTTACCGGATGTGAGGCTAGAAGCTACGCTTACTTTCCATTCATTTATAACACGATCACTTTGAATGCCACATTATCAGATCCGTAAATCATTAGTTGGTTTATACAAATATCATGGATGTTATGCTAAGGGATAAATGTTGCAACCATATATGTTTATACAGACCAACCCATTCGATCATTGGAAATACTTTGTCAGACATTCGTCCATTTACGTTCGTCCTGAGACTGAACGAAACCGAAGGCACTATTCAGTACATCCATCTTAGTCCATTGTTATCTAAGATTTATACAACAGCCCTTGCACTTTACTCCGTCTTCAATATATTCAACATATATGATTCGCAACGCTTATGCCAATACAGAGTGGTTCTTTGGATAATGATCCAACCGGTCTCTCCATATTAACAACGTTAAAATGGTCAAAACATTGATAGTCTGTGATTTAACTATCAAAGAAAAACTCGTGTGCAAACAACGATATTATTTCCAGACGGAAATTATATTAACCAATCATCATTTAACATTTATCTCTTTAGTTCATTAATTTACTTATCTCCTGTTTCCCTATATTCTAAATTTTTTATTTTCTAATTTTAGAAAATATACTTTATTAACAATGGAAAACATTTCCATTTCCTGTTTTCTATATTAGAAAACATTTCTGATTTCTTATTTGGAAAATATTTCCAAAGTTCCTTTATTGGATTTAAACTGATGTTTTAAATAAAACATAGCTATGCCAACTCAAACCATTTACTAAATTCACTTAGCCATCATTCACAATCAAACCTTACCATTTCTTAGTTAAGAAGGAAGTCAATCAAGTTGGGGTAATATACCTCTCAGACCTTAAATGAACAACGTTATAACTTCGAAATAGTAACAGTTTATCCTTTAAACCTTTAACAACTTCTTTACGTAACTCTCGGATTCAATTTACGAATCCACTTCTTTATTGAAAACTATGATTATAACGATAACGTTATAATCCCGACTTTCGAAATATCTAACTTCAATTATAACTTTTATTCTTTAATTCGAATAATTAATATAACCCTAATTTATTAGTGTATACTCTTGATTTAAAAATCGGAAAGTAAATATTACGTTCCCGAATTCGATATAATTGAATTCGATGTATAATTCTCTTTCCAGTAATCTCTATTTGATTAACTCTTCTTCGAATATCCTATATTCAATTATCTCTCTTCGAATAACTTATATTCGAAATCTCTCTTTTTCGAATAAACTATATTCGGTCTCTTTCTTTCGAATATGCTATATTCGATAATCTCCTTCGATTAACTAATCGACAACTCCTTTTGATTAAACTATAATCGATAACTCCTTTCGATTAAACTAAAAACGATAATTCCTTTCTTTTAGCTCTATTCGAATAAACTATATTCGACTAACTCTATTTAACTCCATTTAACTCTATTCGAATAACTACTATTCGATAACTCTATTTAACTCCGTTCAACTCTATTCGAATAACTAATATTCGACTAACTCCTTTGGATTAACTCATCTTGACTAACTTAACTTAATTAACTCAACTCAATAACTTAACTCGATTATCTTAACTCCATTATCTTAACTCGATAACTTAACTCGATTATCTTAACTCCATTATCTTAACTCGATAACTTAACTCAATTATCTTAACTCGATAACTTAACTCGATTATCTTAACTCCATTATCTTAACTCGATAACTTAACTCGATTATCTTAACTCGATTATCTTAACTCCTATCGAATAACTAATATTCGATTAACTCCATTTGCTTGACTCTAGATCGCAGCGATCACAATGGTTACGCCTGATTCCCTCAGGAAACATCCGACCGCTTTAGGCTATCTGCAGCCCTGCGAATTACGCTTGCAGTCGTACTAAATGGCATCTCATTTGGATTAACTCTAATTGTTCAATTCTAACTGTTTAACTCTAACTGGTTAACTCTAACTGATTAACTCTACGGAGTTACTCTACTGATTAACTCTACTGATTAACTCTAACTGGATAATTCAACTGGTTAACTCTAACTGATTAACTCTACTTGACTAACTCGACTCGACTAACCCCTTTCGAATACCATATTCGATTAACTAACTTTCGAATACCATATTCGATTAACTAACTTCGAATACCATATTCGATTAACTCCTTTCGAATGTCTATATTCGATTAACTAACTTCGAATACCATATTCGATTAACTAACTTTCGAATACCATATTCGATTACTAACTTCGAATACCATATTCGATTAACTAACTTTCGAATACCATATTCGATTAACTAACTTTCGAATACCATATTCGATTAACTAACTTTCGAATACCATATTCGATTTCTAACTTCGAATACCATATTCAATTTCTCCTTTTTATAATGTTTATCCATTTTAAAAAGATCCCCTTTTTAACACGTTTATTCATTTATAAAGATTTACTATTAGTAACGGTTCTTCACTTTATAAATGTCCTTTTAATAACGTTTTCCTTTTTATAACGGTTTCCTTTACAAACCAATTTCCTTTTTATTAACTCTATTTATTTTCTAAATATTCCCCTTTCAATTCTATTTGTAAATGGTTTACAAATATTTCTTTTCTCTACTTTATTCTATTTGCAAATGGTTTGCAAACATTCCCTTTTCAAATTTATTCTTAAAAATATTCTAACTCCTTAAATTCCCGGGAAAATTCGCCATAACCTCCTTTGTATCGGGAGCATCGAGAAAATCCCCAAACTCGCCACACAGGCCTTTCCATTCAAAAAGAAATGTTTTGAATTTATTTTCCTTTTAAAAATATCTCCTATTTATAAATATCCCAATTTATAAATATTCCTTATTTATAAATATTTAAATTTATAAATACCTCTTATTTATAAATATTCCAATTTATAAATATTCTGTTTTCAATATCACTTTGAAAATCCCCTTATCAACATTTCGGTATGTTATGGTATTCAATCATATCAAATCACGATGTTCAATATCGTCCAAGCACAGATAATCGCCCACAGATTTTATATCATATCATATAACAATATATGAAAAACAATAAAATAACTATTGAGGAATCCAGTCGGATTCCTCCAACCTGTTTCCCTGCATCACAGATGTTACACAGTATAATCAACATCACTTCCAGTTAAATATGAAATATTCTGTTAACAGAATCAATATATAACTATTTAACTGTATATATATATATATATATATATATAAAATATTCACTAACTGACTAGCAGTTCAATCAAACAGTCAACACACAATCAAACAGACAATATTTAAAAGTTCTAAAAATACAACATGAAAATATAAACTGTTCAGAGTTGGTGAGTTTTACTCACTTTGGCAGTTCATCGTTAAAGAACGATAAACTGTTATTTGATTTGAATCAAACAATTTATTTCGCCGTAATTTCAAACGAGCCCAAATCCACTTCCAGTCAGCTTCATTGTGAAGCTCTCGTCCATACGATCCCAACGGACCTGACCGTTCGAATTTCTGATACCGTATGACCCAGTTATAACAATTCCAAGTTACGACTTTATTTATTTAAATTAAACTCAATTTAAATTATAAACACTTAAACAAAAATTTGGGCCTTACCCTTCCTTAACAGCCCATTCCCCTTGAACACCCATACCCGCGTACTGTTCTCTTCCTCCAATACAGTCCAGATCGCACTCCTCTTTCTCCAGATAACGATAAGCACCTTTCTACGCCTCACTTCTCTTCATCGTTCTTTTCAACACCACACAAATGATTAAATACATTAAAAGCCTTAAGCTTTCTCCTAAATCATGTTTACTGCTCCTAAACCCTTCCTCCTCCTATCAGCTACTGTTTGAACAAACCATGGCTGCTTTCCCCTCTACCATACTCCCTTTCCTCACGATGAAACCTCACCAGAACACCACCATCTCAATCTCCATCAAAAACTCCATCAACTCTTACCCTAAGTGTACCACTCGCACCCTCCATTTCTCTTGCATTCGACAGTCTGCCTCACCGCCACAACAAAGGCGCGTCACTTATAGTTCCAGGAATTTCCCGAAAACTCAAGGTAGGTGTGGTTCTCGGTAAGGAACCCGAATCAAACGCCCAAAACCGCTATTGATGCTTGAATCGACCTCCGTTCTTAACCCTAGGCTCACTGTGCTTTTTGAGCAACAGCAAAAAGGCCTTCGCACTCAACAATCGGTACCTAGGGTTGAAGAGAAACCTGAATCCAAGCTAACCATTCGATTCTATGATTTTTAGAATTTGTTTTGGGATTGTTTTGATTTTCTATGTGGATTTTCTCATTTAGGATATTTTGCTGAGTGCAAAAAATGAGTGACGGCAGAATGTTTGACTTGTGGAATGAGAAACTTATGTTTTAGGAAGGTAGTTAGGGGTATTTATAGGCAAAACAAAATATCTAGATATTTTACAGAGGAATATTCCTGGTATATTATCATTTATATATTCATTTTTGACTTCTAAAAATTCGTGTGATCACACACGATACCTAAAAATCACGAAACTGGACCTGTAGCTAGAGTTCGACATTACGGTCCCAAAGAAATTGGTTTCGTCAAATTCTGAGGTCGTATGAAAAACTGGCTATTTTTAAAGCTCTGGATGACCCATTTAAATATATAAATATATTTAAATATAATTAAATTAAATATTAATAAATTAATATTATCGTATATATTCACATATGATATCGTACAGCTCCAGAATATCATATCAGAATATACAGTTTGATATTTCAGATTCTAGATTATCCCGGTATTCAGTTTATACTGAAAATCTCTTTTATAACGTATATAAAGCGTCGCAAATTCTAAAGAAATTTTACAGCGAATTTTCTGAAATTTGATTTGGACGTAAATCAAAATCTACACGACGAAATCCCGATCTTTCTCTTCCACTAGAAAGATATACTCCACCAGCTCCACACGTTTCTTGTTTCACAGAAATCCGGCTTAAAACGAATCCTGTACATTCAGTTGAAGTTCGAATCGCCAAATAGTGAACTGCCGCGCCATTTCAAGCTCTATTTTAATTATATTATAATTATACATTCAAACTGACGTCGATTGAATATATTCGTCAATATAATTCAACTCTAAGCTGAATTAAATACTAGGGGACGACCCCGTTCACAGAATATCGTGATTTCCAATATTTTTGATTATTTCTGAATTAAATATATTATTTAATTTATTATCTTAATTAAATATTCCCAGTTATTTAATTCCACGACCATTAAATCCTTTAATTCACCATTTATATAATTAAATTAATTAATTATAATACCTCTGCCAATGCGGGTCATTACATTCTTCCCCACTTAAAATAATTTCGTCCTCGAAATTGCTAAGGTAGAGAACGACCCTATCGACTGTTTAGAACATATTTGTTCACTTCTTAACTTCAGTTTCCAACTGGACCAATTTAATTATTAATTAATTCTTATCAACGAAAATTTTCAAAATCCTGAAAATTTTCTAACACCTTAAATTTTCGAAAAATTTCGCCAGCACCTCCTTTGTACTGGTCAATCGGTCAAACCCTAACTCGCCTCTCTGGGCCATCTCCAACCCAAAAGAAAATCAAACAGCCAAGCGGCTTCCCATTCGGCTCATCAAAATCTCATACCATATGAAATATAAACTTGTACCTTTTTGTCGGCATACCATTATATCCTTTCCACCTGTTATCAACTCAGCGGATACCAGTGTTATCTCAATCAAATTCCAATCAGTTCATATCCTCAAATCCAAATCGAATTTCATTCGAACCCCAATATCAAATTCCAAATTATTGACTTATCAATTTAGTTCCATTCTAGATTATCTCTAATCCAATTCAATTTTATTTTAACTTAGTTCTAAGTTAAATTTCAATTTATTTTTACCACTTATACTATCTCAATCTATTTAACTTCATTAGTTAAATTTTAAATTCAGAACTTAAATTCCTGGGTTTCTTTCAAATCAATTTGAAATCATAATACCAATTCAAAACCTTTGAATTTCTGAACACTTGTTTTCTCAAAACAATTCAAAAACAAAACCTTTGGTAGTAATCCGTCACTTAGAACTCGAAAATGAACACTGATGATGTCGCGATTCATCATCAGAATCTATTTTCCAACTATCGAAGTGAGTTCAATACTATATCACCTTCAGTTCGACAAACGTTTTCAAAATCTCCCAGGAACTTAAAATTTCCTTATTTTAAATCCAAATCTGATTTAAATTCAGATTTACTTCATCGTATTTCGTATATTTTCTTATATGAATCCTGATCAGTTATTTATAACCATTTCACTTTTATAATCTTATTCGATTATAATCACAATCAACACAACCAATTATACTATGTAAATTTCAAAACATATCATTTTGGTTCATCGTATTCGAGTGTTTAGAAACCCCTACTGATACAGTGGATCAAATTGATCGACCAGAATCCATAAGCCACTCAACCAATGAGTCTCCACAATATAAATCACTTTATATTAACTAACAACTACGCACTCGTATATATACACTCAAATTCAGTCTAGGATATTACTAATCCCATCTCTATTGAATCACGCCACAGAGCCAAGGTATTAACTAAACCAATACTCTGATACCAAATGTAGTGACCCGAAAATCCGATCCAATTTGAGCTGACCAAAAACACAAGTCCAACCCCAATTTAAACTAGAAATTCAAGAAACTAATAGAAAGAAGATAGAGGGTGAGGATAGATAAGGTAGAACTTATAGAATAGAAGAAGAAGAAGAACATCATCATCAGAGTAAACACGAATCTCACAGCGAAACGAATAAAATATAACATAACTTTTGAAATACAAACAGTTATATATACAATAGCACTTATCAGAGTGCAGCACTTACAACAACAGCGGAAATAATAATAGCTATAGAATCCTGAAGCCTCCTGCTGCAAGCTCTCCAAGTGTATCTGTAAAATCCCGACTACTTGACTGCCCATACAAAATTAGGCACCCAAGAGTTTAGGGAAAACAAACAAATAAACTCTGGGTCAGTCATAGGACTGGTATGAGTAAAACAGTTTAAAACAGTTTGAACAAGTAAACGATATCTCATAAGACCACGCCGTGAATACGGAACGGGTTTTTCCCTTATGAGAATCCAACATCTTTGACAAGCAATATCATTCTGATATTATAATAATGTCTAAGTACAAATATATATCAGTCTAGCAGAAATGCTTTCATCTCACGTTCTACATATATAATATACAATCAAAACCGCGGGTGCGTATTGGATGATTGGATTTCCAACTCTGACAAGGTATGGAACCACCTTCCGATCAGTGTACTCTAGGAACGATACAGTGGAGTTCAACAAGAACATCTTGCAACTCAGCCACACATGACCGACCACTCATTTCGCTTGAGTGTATCGAATGTACATCACCAACAGTTGGGATCAGCAACTGTTTCCCGTATATATATGGGACAGCATTGATAGATTAAAGAAGCAAATGAATATTCTCTAGATAGGTGATTATACACCCTACTTCGGTGCGACCGACTTAGCCATGCTGCCTGCCCGATTTCTGTCATTTACCGGATGTGAGGCTAGAAGCTACGCTTACTTTCCATTCATTTATAACACGATCACTTTGAATGCCACATTATCAGATCCGTAAATCATTAGTTGGTTTATACAAATATCATGGATGTTATGCTAAGGGATAAATCCGTTGCAACCATATATATTTATACAGACCAACCCATTCGATCATTGGAAATACTTTGTCAGACATTCGTCCATTTACGTTCGTCCTGGGACTGAACGAAACCGAAGGCACTATTCAGTACATCCATCTTAGTCCATTGTTATCTAAGATTTATACAACAGCCCTTGCACTTTACTCCGTCTTCAATATATTCAGCATATATGATTCGCAACGCTTATGCCAACACAGAGTGGTTCTTTGGATAATGATCCAACCGGTCTCTCCATATTAACAACGTTAAAATGGTCAAAATATTGATAGTCTGTGATTTAACTATCAAAGAAAAACTAGTGTGCAAACAACGATATTATTTCCAGATGGAAATTATATCAACCAATCATCATTTAACATTTATCTCTTTAGTTCATTAATTTACTTATCTCCTGTTTCCCTATATTCTAAATTTCTTATTTTCTAATTTTAGAAAATATACTTTATTAACAATGGAAAACATTTCCATTTCCTGTTTTCTATATTAGAAAACATTTCTGATTTCTTATTTGGAAAATATTTCCAAAGTTCCTTTATTGGATTTAAACTGATGTTTTAAATAAAACATCGCTATGCCAACTCAAACCATTTACTAAATTCACTTAACCATCATTCACTATCAAACCTTACCATTTCTTAGTTAAGAAGGAAGTCAATCAAGTTGGGGTATAATTACCTCTCAGACCTTAACTGAACAACGTTATAACTTCGAAATAGTAACAGTTTATCCTTTAAACCTTTAACAACTTCTTTACGTAACTCTCGGATTCAATTTACGAATCCGCTTCTTTATTGAAAACATTGATTATAACGATAACGTTATAATCCCTACTTTCGAAATATCTAACTTCAATTATAACTTTTATTCTTTAATTCGAATAATTAATCTAACCCTAATTTATTAGTGTATACTCTTGATTTAAAAACCGGAAAGTAAATATTACTTTCCCGAATTCGATATAATTGAATTCGACGTATAATTCTCTTTCGAGTAATCTCTATTTGATTAACTCTTCTTCGAATATCCTATATTCGATTATCTCTCTTCGAATAACTTATATTCGAAATCTCTCTTTTTCGAATAAACTATATTCGGTCTCTTTCTTTCGAATATGCTATATTTGATAATCTCCTTCGATTAACTAATCGACAACTCCTTTGGATTAAACTATAATCGATAACTCCTTTCGATTAAACTAAAATCGATAATTCCTTTCTTTTAGCTCTATTCGAATAAACTATATTCGACTAACTCTATTTAACTCTGTTTAACTCTATTCGAATAACTACTATTCGATAACTCTATTTAACTCCGTTCAACTCTATTCGAATAACTAATATTCGACTAACTCCTTTGGATTAACTCATCTTGACTAACTTAACTTAATTAACTCAACTCGATAACTTAACTCGATTATCTTAACTCCATTGTCTTAACTCGATAACTTAACTCGATTATCTTAACTCCATTATCTCAACTCGATAACTTAACTCGATTATCTTAACTTGATAAATTAACTCGATTATCTTAACTCCATTATCTTAACTCGATTATCTTAACTCCTATCGAATAACTAATATTCGATTAACTCCATTCGCTTGACTCTAGATCGCAGCGATCACAATAGTTACGCCTGATTCCCTCAGAAAACATTCGACCGCTTTAGGCTATCTGCAGCCCTGCGAATTACGCTAGCAGTCGTACTAAATGGCATCTCATTTGGATTAACTCTAATTGTTCAATTCTAACTGTTTAACTCTAACTGGTTAACTCTAACTGATTAACTCTACGGAGTTACTCTACTGATTAACTCTACTGTTTAACTCTAACTGGATAATTCTAACTGGTTAACTCTAACTGATTAACTCTACTTGACTAAATCGACTCGACTAACCCCTTTCGAATACCATATTCGATTAACTAACTTCGAATACCATATTCGATTAACTCCTTTCGAATGTCTATATTCGATTAACTAACTTCGAATACCATATTCGATTAACTAACTTTCGAATACCATATTCGATTACTAACTTCGAATACCATATTTGATTAACTAACTTTCGAATACCATATTCGATTAACTAACTTTCGAATACCATATTCGATTAACTAACTTTCGAATACCATATTCGATTTCTAACTTCGAATACCATATTCGATTTCTCCTTTTTATAATGTTTATCCATTTTAAAAAGATCCCCTTTTTAATACGTTTATTCATTTATAAAGATTTACTATTAGTAATGGTTCTTCACTTTATAAATGTCCTTTTAATAGCGTTTTCCTTTTTATAACGGTTTCCTTTATAAACCAATTTCCTTTTTATTAACTCTATTTATTTTCTAAATATTCCCCTTTCAATTCTATTTGTAAATGGTTTACAAATATTTCTTTTCTCTACTTTATTCTATTTGCAAATGGTTTGCAAATATTCCCTTTTCAAATTTATTCTTAAAAATATTCTAACTCCTTAAATTCCCGGGAAAATTCGCCATAACCTCCTTTGTATCGGGTGCATCGGGAAAATCCCCAAACTCGCCACACAGGCCTTTCCATTCAAAAAGAAATGTTTTGAATTTATTTTCCATTTAAAATATCTCCTATTTATAAATATCCCAATTTATAAATATTCCTTATTTATAAATATTTAAATTTATAAATACCTCTTATTTATAAATATTCCAATTTATAAATATTCTGTTTTCAATATCACTTTGAAAATCCCCTTATCAACATTTCGGTATGTTATGGTATTCAATCATATCAAATCACGATGTTCAATATCGTCCAAGCACAGATAATCGCCCACAGATTTTATATCATATCATATAACAATATATGAAAAACAATAAAATAACTATTGAGGAATCCAGTCGGATTCCTCCAACCTGTTTCCCTGCATCACAGATGTTACACAGTATAATCAACATCACTTCCAGTTAAATATGAAATATTCTGTTAACAGAATCAATATATAACTATTTAACTGTATATATATATATATAAAATATTCACTAACTGACTAGTAGTTCAATCAAACAGTCAACACACAATCAAACAGACAATATTTAAAAGTTCTAAAAATACAACATGAAAATATAAACTGTTCAGAGTTGGTGAGTTTTACTCACTTTGGAAGTTCATCGTTAAAGAACGATAAACTGTTATTTGATTTGAATCAAACAATTTATTTCGCCGTAATTTCAAACGAGCCCCAATCCACTTCCAGTCAGCTTCATTGTGAAGCTCTCGTCCATACGATCCCAACGGATCTAACCGTTCGAATTTCTGATATCGTATGACCCAGTTATAACAATTTCAAGTTAGGACTTTATTTATTTAAATTAAACTAAATTTAAATTATAAACACTTAAACAAAAATTTGGGCCTTACCCTTCCTTAACAGCCCATTCCCCTTGAATACCCATACCCGCGTACTGTTCTCTTCCTCCAACACAGTCTAGATCGCACTCCTCTTTCTCCAGATAACGATAAGCACCTTTCCACGCCTCACTTCTCTTCATCGTTCTTTTCAACACCACACAAATGATTAAATACATTAAAAGCCTTAAGCTTTCTCCTAAATCATGTTTACTGCTCCTAAACCCTTCCTCCTCCTATCAGCTATTGTTCGAACAAACCATGGCTGCTTTCCCCTCTACCGTACTCCCTTTCCTCACAATGAAACCTCACCAGAACACCACCATCTCAATCTCCATCAAAATCTCCATCAACTCTTACCCTAAGTGTACCACTCGCACCCTCCATTTCTCTTGCGTTCGACAGTCTGCCTCACCGCCACAACAAAAGCGCGTCACTTATAGTTCCAGGAATTTCCCAAAAACTCAAGGTAGGTGTGGTTCTCAGTAAGGAACCCGAATCAAACGCCTAAAACCGCTATTGATGCATGAATCGACCTCCGTTCTTAACCCTAGGCTCACTGTGCTTTTTGAGCAACAGCAAAAAGGCCTTCGCACTCAACAATCGGTACCCAGGGTTGAAGAGAAACCTGAATCCAAGCTCACCATTCAATTCTATGATTTTTAGAATTTGTTTTGGGATTGTTTTGATTTTCTATGTGGATTTTCTCATTTAGGATATTTTGCTGAGTGCAAAAAATGAGTGACGGCGGAATGTTTGAGTTGTGGAATGAGAGACTTATGTTTTAGGAAGGTAGTTAGTGGTATTTATAGGCAAAACAAACTATCTAGATATTTTACAGAGGAATATTCCCGGTATATTATCATTTATATATTCATTTTTGACTTCTAAAAATTCGTGTGATCACACACGATACCTAAAAATCACGAAACTGGACCTGTAGCTAGAGTTCGACATTACGGTCCCAAAGAAATTGGTTTCGTCAAATTCTGAGGTCGTATGAGAAACTGGCTATTTTTAAAGCTCTGGATGACCCATTTAAATATATAAATATATATAAATATAATTAAATTAAATATTAATAAATTAATATTATCGTATATATTCACATATGATATCGTACAGCTCCAGAATATCATATCAGAATATACAGTTTGATATTTCAGATTCCAGATTATCCCGGTATTCAGTTTATACTGAAAATCTCTTTTATAACGTATATAAAGCATCGCAAATTATAAAGGAATTTTACCGCGACTTTTCTGAAATTTGATTTGGACGTAAATCAAAATCTACACGACGAAATCCCGATCTTTCTCTTCCACTAGAAACATATACTCCACCAGCTCCACACGTTTCCTGTTTCACAGAAATCCGGCTTGAAACGAATCCTGTACATTCAGTTGAAGTTCGAATTGCCAAATAGTGAACTGCCGCGCCATTTCAAGCTCTATTTTAATTATATTATAATTATACATTCAAACTGACGTCGATTGAATATATTCGTCAATATAATTCAACTCTAAGCTGAATTAAATACTAGGGGACGACCCCGTTCACAGAATATTGTGATTTCCAATATTTTTGATTATTTCTGAATTAAATATATTATTTAATTTATTATCTTAATTAAATATTCCCAGTTATTTAATTCCACGACCATTAAATCCTTTAATTCACCATTTATATAATTAAATTAATTAATTATAATACCTCTGCCAATGCGGGTCATTACATTCACAGCCCTGATCCGGCTACCTCAGTTGACTGGAGCTGATCATGACCGATCGTTATATAACTTTTGTGGAGCACTTTAATTTTGTTGTTAAAGGTTTTGATAATAGAGGATTGAATCGAAGTAAAATTTGGTGAGAAGGAAATGGATTTCTGGCCATTCATTTTAGGTAAATGGTGGCTCAAAACTTGTTGACCACAAGCTAGGGTTTGTGCGCAAAGAATGATGTGCATAGGTAGTGTATTTATAAAGTTGGGATGGATTTATTAATTTTTTATTATAGTTGAAACTTCAATGTGAAGTATCGTCTCAAACACTCACATACGACCTCCGTTTTTGATAAACAAAGATAATCTTAGCATAAAAAATTATTCTGAACCCGATGGGACAGGTTTCGTCGAATTCCGAGGTCGTTTATGAAAAGTCCTTTATTATTATCGATGAAAAACCAAGCGTTTAAAATTCCTATAATTTCAAAAAAGAAATCAAAAAAATTGAAACCTTGACATTTTACTAGACCTTTTCCTAACGGATCCAATGAGACTTGTTTCGTTAAATTTGGAGTTCGTTTGACTAGTCGTCTATTCGTTTAAAGTTACCCCTGTCTAAATTATCTAATCAATCAAATAGAAACAGCGACGTTTTTTGCCATTGAAGTAACATACGACATCGGTTTGCCATGAAATTTGTTTTTCTTACAATAATTTAACGATACGTTTCCAATAAAACCAATTTCATCCAAAACAGAGACCGTTTGCAAAAATGGCTATTTTTAACGCTTATACAATATTAAGAAAATATTAATTAAATTTCCAAAATAATAAAAAATTATTTTTATCATGTATATCCAAATAGAATATATATACAACTTCAAATATAATTTATACAACTCGATATTAACATCTTCGGGTTAACCGATATTCAAATAATATTGAAATTCTATTTAATTTTATTAATAAAAGTTATATTTTAATAACAATTTCCGTAGTGACAATTTTAAAATTTGATTTTCACATAACTAACAATCTATAATACGAAATCCGGATTTTTCTTTTGCATTAGAAAAATATAATCAATAAGATTCCAACGTTTTTTGTTTCACAGAAATCCGACTTATATCGGATTATGTACATTCAATTGAAGTTTAAAACTCAATATTGCAAACTACCACGCCATAACGAGCTCGAATTATTTATATATAAATTTAACGTTCAAACTTCATTTTAATAACGGATTCAATATTAAAATTCATTAATATTCCAAAAATAATATTTAAAATAATAAATTAAATTAAATATTAGACTGCCAAAAATACGAGACATTACATGACTTAACAAAAACTGTTGATATTCTCCATCGGAAAAACAAATCTTTAAAATCTAAAAATCGTGAGTTGACCAATAAAATTAATTATTTGGAATCAGAATTTATAAATGTCATGAAATTGGTAATTCTGTTTGTGAATTTTTTTTTTGTAATTGAAAACTGATCTTATTCATCTTGATAAAAAAATTCAAAATCTTTAAAAGGAAATTCTGATTTTAAAAGATTACGAGATTGAGCTAAATGATATACAAAATTCTTTACGAAAGGAATTTGAAAATTTTAAGACTATCAAAAATTCCAAACATGAAATTACTGAAAAAGAAAGCTTGTTGAAAAGTGATTTGATTTTAAATGAGCTTGAAAAAGAAAGCTTGTTGAAAAGTGATTTGATTTTAAATGAGCTTGAAAAAGAGATTGATAATTTCAAGAAAATTGAATTTGAAAAACAAATTAAATTTGAATCTGAAATCTTTGAGTCCAAGACCAAAATCAAACTGCTTGAAAACGAAAATTTGATTTTGAAACAAAATGATACTGAAAGGAGAAAGATCAGCATTATCGCTGTTCAAAATCTAATGAAAGAAAATTCTGATCTTAAATCCAAAATCAAAAATCTTGAATTGAGTTTGAAAAGATTTTCAATCGAAGAAAAATCTTAGAATATGCTGTTGAAAATCTAGTTTCTTCTGGTAAGAGGAATGGTCTCGGTTTTGGGAAAACAAATGATGTTGAAAAATTGAATTCTTGTGATTTTAAAAATCCTTCAGATTGCTTCAAGATGGGTCGTTCTGAAATTTGAACTTCGAAAATTCCATAAGGGTTTTAAATCACAACCGAGATGTGAACTTGTTGTATAACGTTCCAATTAAACAATCCTGGACCCCAAAAGGAAATAAAACAATTTTGACTAAATTCAAACAAATTTAGGTTCGTAAGGGTACAAAGGTAAATTTAGATGGGTTGTTGCATAAACAAATCTGTGTACCAAAATATGTGAATAAAACTATGAGTGGTTTTACAAATTTTGTTAGGCCACTCGATTCTATAAACTTTTAGGTACTGGAGGAGGCTGAGGAGCTGCTTTGCAAAACAGAAACTACATTCGAGTTATTCCATATCTTTGGTACATTCAGAATTCCTTGTCCAAGATTGTTTTGAGTTAGAGAATCAAAATTATCTTCTGTAAATCTGGTATGATCTCTAAACTCAACTGTGTTAATATTCTCTGTTTTTATTTTCTTTGTTTATTCCTCCTTCTACCGCTTCTGTTTATTTTTTTTGAGCTTTTTTGTTTTGATTTGACACTGCGATGTTATTTTCTTTTATTCTGGGCTTTCTTAACTTCAAATTGCAGAATTCATGATCTTCAGGAAAGTTGCTTCATTTGTATAAAACTCTGAAGTTTTTAATGATTTCCTGATCTTGAATTTAAACTTGTAAATTTCTGCAAATTGATTTGAAGTTTGATTCTTTTCTAAATTCCTAATTGTGTTGAAGCATTCTTGTTATATCTTGAACATAGTTAATTTGGATTCTAAATTTTTTGAAGAAATTAATGAAATTTCACACATCTCTGCTGTTTTGAGTTTCTTCTAATTCATTTTGGAAAAGCCTGAAATATTATACTCATTACAGCACACTGCTTGGGAAAGATTTGGAAGCTCTATTTTCCCAAAGTAGTTCACATTGAGCTTGACGGCGTAGATCCAACAACTTTTTGAGATTTGGTGGTAGAGAGAGAATTTTATATTTGGATAAAGGTGGAGTGTTGAATATTTGTAATTCAAATATTTGATAAGAGGGAACGAAATTTGCTAATTGGTTTAATCAATTAATTGTGCTATATGTGGAAATATATGAGAGGATATTTTGATAGAGAACTAATTGATTACATAATCAATTAGTCAATCAACGAATTTATAATTAGGGAAATATGTATATTAATTGATTTTGTAATATGACGAGATAAATGATTGCTTGGAGAATCATGTAAGGAAGGAAACATATGGAAATCAAGATCTTCTCTTTCCATTTACATTGCAATCACATCATGGAGGAAAGATTCCAAGGCAATGAGGAAATTGTTTTTCTTCATCTCTAAGAAACCTTTCATCATGAAGCCTATTTATATCTTCATATTTGTGGAGCATGAAGGTGTGATAGCATCCACTATTATCCTCTTCTTCAATATACCCTAATTTCTGTTGTCAATCAATCAGTGTTTTTGAGTGCATATAAGTTTTTGTTGAAATTGATTATTCAATTTATAATTATAGGTTAGTGTCTCCATGTACTACCTATAATTTTGTAATTTCTCCCTTGTGTTCTCTTTTATGCTCTCTTCAGTGAAATAAAGAACAGTTGTTGGGTCCGTGGACGTAGGCATGGCCGAACCATGTTAAATCTTTATGTCTTCTTTTCTCTTCTATTTTGTTTTGTTTGGTGGTTATTTTTCATTAAGTTGGCGGTTGATAATTAATCAACAAGCTAGGTCCTCTTTTTGTATTGCTTCCGCATCTGTGCAATTTTTGCACACCATGCTTGACTGTCCAAATTTATTATGTATAAACCGATAATGTATTGAGATATAAAATATGCAATATTGATTAATTAATTCGAACATAAAGAGGAATAAATGCTGAAGAAGCATACTAAGCCAAACTATTGTGAATATTTCGTTAAACATTAGTTTTAGATACGCTCTAAGAACATATTAAGTGAAAATATATTACTGCCAAAAGCTTATGTCTAAAACCCTTATGACAGGCAAAGAAGCATCATGATTATTCACTCATAATGTGCATCACTGCCATATATCAATACAATGTGGTGACATAAAATAATTATTTTACACATAGCATCAAATAACCAAAATATCTTGAGGTTTATAGTAACAACATGCAAATGTTGATAATCTCGGATATTCACCAAAACACATGTTGTAATCAAGCTTTACATTCTAATCTTACTGTTGACATATTAGCAATTGCATTTGTATCGAAGATAATCGAGGTATATTTATACGCAATGATGACCTTCCAATTAAATAAATTCTTCAAACAAACTAACTATAATTAGAAAAGCATGATAATAACGACATCTCTGTCAAGCTGGTTGATCATGTAGGAAAGCAACACATTTTCATATATCGATCTAATATAAAAACGTGCATAAGCCAAAGTAAATGCAAAATTCATGGCAATATGAATGATAGTTTTCAATCAAAACCTTATCTTTATTGGCGCCGATGATAAATTGTTAAATAAATCCCAAGGGTTTCATAATCCAAGTTTTCAAGATTATGACCACATCATCTTACAGTACAAAACACCAGCCTATGTTTTCATCTCCATCGGTTCTAAATAAAGCTCAAAAATTACCAATTAATTAGTTAGGTAAAAGAGAACAGTGATGTATCTAACTTTATGAAAAATCAAAAATCAATGAATGCATGGGATATGGAACCATTATGTTTAGCCCAACTTTAAGTAAGTAGAGGAACCTGTAGTAATCAGTGGACTTCAGCTTGGTTGTTGCTTAACAAAAATATGATATCCACAGCTGAAAGCTATAATGAAAGCTTAAAAATAACAAATAATGGATGTTTCTAAAGGAAATAAGTCTAGGAATTTTGGATTTTTTAATTAAACATTCCAAAAGTATCTAATGGGCTTAGATATAGATCAAGAGCAGTAAATTCTTTTCATCGATAAAACCATGTCAATAGTGAGCATCAGCGGAGAAGCAAACAATTACCGATGATTGAAGCCTAGTTGATGTAAACGGTGAAGGAGAAGTAATACGCAACTGCGAGCGATGTGTGATAGATGTCAAATAAAAATCAAATCAATTCTATGGATAATCGACTGCGAAAGTGGAATTAGGGTTGTTTAGGAAATAAGCAATCGATTGTTTCGAATGGAAGAACTGGAAGGATATACAAGTTGGAACGATTCGAGAGGAGAAACATCAAAGAGAAAAATTTACGATTTGAGAGGAGGAAAAACGAAAAGAAACATCGCGTGAAAGCAAACGGCTTATGTTTTTTGCTTTAGACGAATTTGATTAGGCTTCCATAGGAGGCAAACCTACCTAATGATCGGTATGATAATCAGATCAAAAACTTTATTTTTAGTGGAGTGTGAAAGACAAATATTGAAGTGAGAATAAATGCATTCAAAAATAAAAGATGGTTTGACTCTATTATTTTAAAGTAATGATTTGTTGGTGACAATATATAAATGATATTTAGAAAAATGATTTTCAGTTATAAGAAAATAATATAATGAAACTAGAATAAAATGAATTGAGTAAATTAAAAATGTGGCTTGAATGGAAATATACCAAGTGAAACGAAGGCTAACAATGATGTATATTGAATGAAGAAAAGAAAATGGTTTGAAAGAAAATATTGTTTTGTCATACATACATACATACATACATACATATATATATATATAGGAATTAGTATGTGTCTTTTATTTTAAAAATAGGAGCTTCAAGTATTGGTTTGACGTCAAGATTGGACTATCGAGACGTATATCCAAAATCTTTACGTGTTATATGGATATAGATTCATACTCTAGTCGCTTGGAAATGATCCCGATGATGACCACAACATCATCAATATTTATTTTCAGGTTTCGTAAGTGAAATAATCATCTAATTCCAAACTGAGACGTTGAACTGATACTTAAAACTATTTTATTAAATATTTGAAGTGTCTTAAGGAAAATAAATGAGAATACTAAGTTGCTATATAAATGTGAACTTAAAGAAAGGTTAAAAATCTAAGGAAATAAAAAGTAAGCCAAAATAAAGCTCGACACGAATTAAAAATGAACGTCGAGTGGAAATAGTTGAATTGTTGAGAATCGGCAACGTAAAATAAATAACTTAAAAAGATAGATTTTATGTAAACAAAATGAACATATAATAAAATGAATCGGAATATAAAATTAAATGGAGAGCAATTTAATAAGTCAGAACGACAAATAAATTGAATGCGACAAAAATAGAATATGCGCTCGTATGTAGTATAGATTTCGTGTATTATTTAAGATTTTATACTTGTTGTTGAGCAAAATAAAGCGATGAATTAAATAAGAAACGATGTTACTTAACAAATTAGAAAATTTTGCTTGTGAATAAAATGTGTGTTAACAAAAATGAAAGTAAACATCAGTATAATAGGAATCTATTTAGCAAATTAAACCTGAGTAACAATGAACGACAATAAGTTGAATGTAAGTGAGATAATTTGTAGTCGGATGTTAATGTGAGATTTTGTGGATTGTTGTAATCATTCATGTGTTGTATGCATGTTTATTATGTTACAAATTATCATTTAAAATAAAAATTATTTTAATGGGGATTCTAGTTTAAATACAATTCAGGATAAATTTTATAAACACAATTATCGGAGTTATGGCACACGCTTCCCTGTTATTTTTAAAATGAAACATTACATAAGCCACTACCACTAAGTATAAAATGTAAATCCCTAAAGAAAAATAATAATTTAACAACTTTATAATCTTAAAATAATTTATCACTTATGTAACATCACTCTTTTTTGTAAACGTTATTCAAAATATTTAATTGGATAAGAATAATGTAATTAGATTGTTAAGTTGAGATTTGTACATATAAATAATTAATGAGTTGGTCATCCAAACTAAATGACATCATAAGGAGGATTATATGAGGGGCATAGTGGGAAACACTTTTCCTCATATGTAACAGCGCATTTCCTATATCTTTACCCTCATTATTCCATTTTCATGAACACTAAAAGAATTCTAGAGGGAGCTGGCTGTTAAAGACATTAAGTAGAAGAAGAAATTAAAGGAAACCTAAACTAGATTGGAGCTTTAAATCCTACAACGTCAAATCTCAACATCTAAACATTAATCAAGGTAAATATGCTTATATATGCTTGTTTGTGTGATAGGTTTTGGGGGTAAAACTTGTAGTTAAACATCTTCAATTAAGTTGAAACTTTTACTTGATGATTAAAGCATATTTTTGGAGATAATTTTTAGGGTGCGTTTTCTACAGGTCCGTATTAAGTTTCAAAATTAGGCTCACATCCGGTCATAAACTTATTATAAATTTAGTCCCTTTTTTCATTTTTACGTGTTATTCAGAATATTTGCATACATGTATGCAAATATTCTGAACGAATAGTTGCATACATGTATGCAAATATTTTAAATTTTTGCATACATGTATGCAACTAATCTGATGAATAGTTGCATACATGTATGCAAATATTCTGAACGAAATTCTAAATTTTTGCATACATGTATGCAACTATTCTGAACGAATATTTGCATACATGTATGCAAATATTCTGAATTGTTGCATACATGTATGCAAATAAAGTTGAACTAACGTTGATCAATTGTTGTATAAATGTATGCAATTTTTCTAAATAGAAAAATAGGGACCTAATTTACAATAAGTTTATGACCGGACCTGAGCCTAATTAAGTTTCAAAATAGAGACCTTAGCCTAATTTCCACTAATTTTTAATTCGCAACTTCCCAAGCTTATATGAGTTTCCTAACTTTAAATACATGTTAATTACGAAAAAAAATTAATCAGATGGATTAACTAATTAACATTACAAGAAAAGCTGTTACTAGCTGCAGATTTTAGCAACGAAAAATTCCATCGCAAGTTAGCGATGGATTTTCGTGGAATCTGTAACGGATATTATCTAGGATTTTTTATTTCAACTTGTTTTAAAATATTACCATCAAGTTCTTATTTCCGTCGCTAAACAATACAAAATTGCAACGATTTAGCATTATGAATTTTCCACCATCGAATTCCATAGCAAATTGAGACAGTTTACCATCTTGTATTTTTTGAAGCTATTTTGTAGCAGGTTTTCAAGGGATCTGCAAGGGATTGGTAAACTTATTCTTCATAAAATGGTTTACTTTTATGTTTTTACTAGGTGATTGATTAGTAAAATTAAATTTTAAATAATTAATGTTAATAATTGTAACACCTCGAATTTTTAATGACATTAAAGAAGATAAATTAAAGAATAAATAATTTAATATTAAGAATTAAGGGAAACTGATTACGTCCTTACGTCCATCTCGAAATTCTGGTCGGGATAGACACCTAGTTTGCGTAAAACGGATAACATATGAAGAAGTTACGGATGATAGAAAGTTGAAAATCAGCCAGATATAGTTGGCGCACTTGCCAAGTGCGCCAAGGCAATTTTGCACTGGCGCACCTGTAAAGTGCGCCCATAATAGTTTCTAGGTATTCAGGCCTTTTTCAAGTGAGTGACGACCCTTGACCTGACCTAATTCCATTAGGGCTGAGGTGGCATCCGAATTCTGTAACCCAACAGCTATAACTATATCTCATATCCTTTATTTTCTTCACAAAGAAACAATGGTGGTCGGACTCTGCTGGATTCTGAACTGAACTGGGGTCTCTCATCTTCTTCTAAAGCATATCAAATTCTGAGGTTCAACCATAGACTCAGCACCTTTTCTGTCATCTTAACAATCCAATCACAGTGAGTTCTAGTTGCTTTTAGGTTTAGATAAATAGTAGTGAATTATGTAAGACTGTGATTTGGATACGTTGTAGATTTTGAATCTATGTTATTGTTAGATCTTATGCTACTTCATGATAGATCTATTTCTCTAGATCCAAATCAATTGTGATTGTTCTATTATGTTATTATTATGGATCTTGGTTTGTAACTTGTATGATATGCTATATTCGGGCCTTTTTCAAGTGATCGATGACCCTTGACCTGACCCAATTCCATTAGGGATGAGGTGGCATTCGAATTCTGTAACCCAGCAGCTATAAATATATCTCATATCCTTTGTCTTCTTCACAAAGAAACAATGGTGGCCGGGCTCTGCTGGATTCTGAACTAAACTAGGGTCTCTCATCTTCTTCTAAAGCATATCAAATTCTGAGATTCAAGCATAGACTCAACACCTTTTCTATCATCTTAGCAATCCAATCACAGTGAGTTCTAGTTGCTTTTAGGTTTAGATAAATAATAGTGAATTATGAAAGACTGTGATTTGGATACGTTGTAGACTTTGAATCTATGTTATTATTAGATCTTATGCTATGTCATGATAGATCTATTTCTCTAGATCCAAATCAATTGTGATTGTTCTACTATGTTATTATTATGGATCTTGGTTTGTAACTTTTATGATATGCTATGATGCGGATGTGTGTAGATCTATTCTATGTGATCTAAAACTATCACCTTGTGTCATGTTAGATCTATTCTATGTGATCTAGAATTGTCACCTTATGATTCATGTTAGATCTATTCTATGCGATCTAAAATTGTCACCTTATGATTCATGTTAGATCTATTCTATGTGATCTAATATTGTCACCTTATGATTCATGTTAGATCTATTCTATGTGATCTAAATTTGTCACCTTATGATTCATGTTAGATCTATTCTATGTGATCTAAAATTGTCACCTTATGATTTATGTTAGATCTATTCTATGTGATCTAAAACTGTCAAATTATGATTCATGTTAGATCTATTTTATGTGATCTAAATTGTCACCTTATGTTGACATGTTAGATCTATTTTATGTGATCTAAATTATCACCTTATATTATTATGTTAGATCTAAACCGATTGAACATCTAAATTGCTAATTTAGATATTGTGACATTATAGTTCATCAGTTTTATGTCCACCTTGTTTTGATGACAATTTCATGTCCATGCTAGTATATATGTTCACCTTATTATCATACATGGTTATGTTTATGCCAAGATGATCATTTTAGTTATATTCCCATTATTTTCCCTATTATCGTTTATCACTAGGCTATTGTCTAGCCTAGGCATGTTGCCAATTTTGTGAGGGCGTTAGTTAAGGAACGGGAGAAAAAGGGTTAAAAATGGCATAATTTGAATATGAACATTTATAGACATGTAATTCAAATTATTGGGACGTAAAATAGGTATTGACACCTATAAAAGGAAAGGATTAATTAATTGATCAATTAATTTAAAATGGAATGTCTAGTAATTACAATTAGGAACTGTAGTTGTACTTATGACACAAAGTTAGGTTGCATTAGTGGTGGAATTCTGCCCTGACCCGACCAGCATATCCAGCAACCAATAATGGTGAACCTAATGTGGGAGGTCTAAGTACGTAAATATGAATCGGGCTATGACACGAGGTTAGGCCCAACTATGGAATAAGTCTTCCCGGACCCGACCGTCATATCCAGCATCCACATGTTGTAAGCCTAATGTTGGAGGTCTGGCCCATTATGAAACCATAAATGGACATGGTAAAGAATTGGACTACTTAACCTAAGTTAATCCATAGGGATTGTATGAACTTAAATTTAAGTTGGGGGTTAAGTAAACATGGTTGAGTGGTGGGTTAAGTAAATCTGGAGAGGGGTCGGGTAATAGGCCCACAAAGTTAACCCGTTAAGGTTATGTAATTAAAGACACCTACTGGTATACATAATTGGTGGAAATAATAAAGTTATGTAATTAAAGACACCTTTTAGGGTAAACATAACTTGTAGAAGTGACAGGGTTATGTAATTAAAGACACCTATAGGTAGGCATAACTGATTGGAAGATTAGGGTTTATGTATTAAAGACACCTGTAGGTAAGCATAACCGGCAGAAATAAATAAGGCTATGTAATTAAAGATACCTAGTGGTATACATAGTCAGTAAAAACCTAGTGGGGGATACAAGACAAAGGGGAGAGCTTGTATCATACTATGTGGGACCCATTTCAGTCAGTAACCCGGAGTAGGTATCAAACAAAGTACTCCGTACTAGGTGGAGAAGGCGCACGCTTACTAACTAATTGTAAGAGATCCAAATGTGGAGGACGGTGTGGGCGGCGCAAACCGACCTGGACATGTGCGTGCATGAGCCGGGCAGAGGGGGATAGAACGACCGTGACACCTGAAGATATGGTTGTGCACATTGCTATGACGAGGGGTTTCCACTTTAGAAAGTGATACCCCCTACTATGGGGCCAGCACAAGGTATCAACAAGGGTTAGGGAGCCGATCAATCAGGGTTGTAGTTAGGATACATTTGGATGTATACCTAAGTCTATCATCATATAGTTAAAGGGATCATCTCTTTCAGGATATACCAGTAATAGTGCAGAGTAATCATTAGTGAGGCATGTACACCTTATCTTTCTTACCTTGTCACACCTGCCATTTATGTAGTGATCCCTCTCTTATCCACTTTATATGCCTATCATGTTACTTTTATTTATCTACTAGCTAAAAGTAACTAGACTCGCAAGACTTCATATCTGACCCTTTTTGTTTCTCCTTCTTTCTTCCGTTCCCCCCTTCTCAGGTTCTCAGGGAGGAAACACCCAGGCTTAGTTAGGATTCAGATATCACCTTGCTAGGAACTACTTCTGAAGTATGGCTCAAGTTCTTGTCTCTACTATGGCTTAACTCTTTCAATTAGGGAATTACGTTTTTATATTTTATGTACTCTGATGATGCAAGATAGAAGTTATTTTATTGTAAAGATTTATGCGACTTATGGTATCGTGAACCATGGTATTATGATTGAAATAAAAATAAAAATTTCTGTTGCTATCTTATTTATATCTGTCTTGTAATTATTCTGTGTCTGATTACCTATAACGCTTCACGGAACTTAATGCATTCCCTTAGTGAGTGACATTAACGGACGTAGGGTGTCACAATAATAATATACGAATAACAATAAAATTACTAATAATAATAAATAAAGTTCAATAGTTTATAATAATTAATTAATAATTACTAAATAATTAAGAGGTAATGATAGAAAAGCAGAATTGAGATGATACAGCAGTTTATTATTGAAGAATTGTAATACAAGATGATGCAAATTGTATAGAGAAGTCCTCTATTTATAATACAAAAAGTAAATATAAATCGCTTGAATAATGGGCATGTGATCATTGCTTGAATAATTGGCATGTGAACATTGCTTGAATAATAGGTATGTGACCATTGCTTTGTTATATGTGGAAGTTTATAGCTGGATATGGATATAATACCATACACAAAAATGTACAGCTGGATATGGATATAATACCATATACGGAAATTTTCCCATTATTCTATCTTTCCTTTTTTATCGCCCCTCAAATTAGGGTTAGGGTTTGCAACACTAATTTGCCATTTCGTGAACTGACATTGGTAAACAGTAATCAATTTCAGTCCCTCGTCATACTGGTGAAGATACAGGTATGAAGGTTCCATCTTTTACTTGGTAATTGTTTGTAACTCTTTGATTCCAAGTGCATCCCTGAATCTGTGGAATTTTTTTGGCTGAAAGTAATTTTTTAAGCATATCAGACCTCTGATAGTAAGCTGGAATATGATTCACTTGTAAAATTTTCTTTTGAACTTGCTCTCGAACAAAATAGATATCGATTTCTATGTGTTTGGTTCGATTATGCGGAATAGGATCTGTTATCATGTAGATTGTGCTCAAATTGTCACACCAAATTATAGGGTTCCTGTTAGATGATAGTTTATTTCCTTTAACAATGACTGTAGCCATAAAATTTCAGCTGTAGTACTAGCAACACTCCTATATTCCACTTCTATGCTTGATCTCGAAATGGTTGTTTGCTTTTTAGAGCACCAAGAAGACTTTCTCCTATATAAATGCAATAACCAAAAATTGATTTTCTATCATCTATGATTGTAGCCCAGTCTGCATCTGTATAAGCTGTAATGTTTAAGTCTTTGCTGCCTTTTAATGATATGCCAAAGTTGATTGTTGCTTTCAAGTATACAAGTATTCTTTTCACTGCTGTCATGCTCCCTTTCTGGGTTCCTGCAAAAATTGAGACACTTCATTAAAACTGAAAGAAATATCAGGTTGTGTTATAGTAGAATATTGTAATGCTATTATAACACTCTTGTATTGTTTGATATTTGAGATAGTGTCCCCCTAGTTCTTTGACAAGTGTTGGTATGATATCATAGGAGTTGGTTGGTCATTTGCTTCAATCATGTTTGTCTTGTTTAAAAGCACTGTAATATACTTTCTTTAGCAAAGTTGAATTTCTTTTTCTGGTTTCCTTGTAACTTCTATTTCAAGGAAATAAGATAATTCACCCAAATCTTTTATTGAGAACTGATTGTTCAAATAATCTGCCAAATTTCTAATTTCAGTTTCACTGCTGCTTGTGATAATTAAATCATCCACATGTATTAATATATAAGTGGTAGATGATTCATTGATTTTTGTGAACAGGGATGTGTCAGATCTGGTAGGTGAATAGCCTAGTGTTGTCAAACTTGCTTTAAGTCTTTCAAACCATACTCCAGGTGCTTGCTTCAGACCATAGATTACTTTATTCGGTTTACATACAAATGTTGGGTCTTGTGTATAGCCTTGTGGTTGTTGCACGAATATTTCTTCATGTAGATTCCCATTTAATAATGCATTGTTAGCATTTAACTGCTTGATCTTCCAGTTATTGCTTAATGTTATATTCAATATAAGTCTAATAGTTGAGTGTTTTACCATTGGTGAGAAAGTTTCATTATAATCAAAACCAAATTCTTGTGTGAATCCTTTTGCAATAAGTCTTGCTTTATATCTATTAATGGATCCATCTGGATTCTTTTTCAGTCTGTATACCCACTTGCATCCTATTATATTCTTGTTTTTTTTGGTGGATCGCTAGTTCCCATGTACATTTGTTCATCAGTGCTTGATATTCTTCATCCATTGCCTTTCACCATTCTTTTTGTTTGACTGCTTGTTGATAACTATTTGGCTATTCTTCAGTAATGCCTGCAGTATATGTCTTTGGTTTCAATATGCCTCTTTTTGATCTGGTTATCATTGGATGTCCATTTTGATGTTGTGATGGTTGAGTGTCAACAATGTCACCATTCTCTTGATGCCATGTGTCAGCAATGTTGTGCAGATCAGGTATACTAACCTTTGGATTATATATTTTGGATGTGGTTTGTATATCCGATCTACTATAAGGGAAAATATTTTCTTCAAAAATAACATGTCTTCTTGTAAATATTCAACTAGACTTGTCTATACATCTAAACCCTTTTTGATTATTGCAATAACCTATGAAAGTGCAGGGCTTAGATCCATAGTCAAGTTTATGATTATTATAAGGACCTAAGTAAGGGAAACACAGGAAACAAAATGTTTTTAGACTGTTGTAGTTAGGTTTGACATTAAATAGCTTTTCTAGAGGTGTTATGTCTTTCACTGCTTTAGTGGGCACTCTATTTACTAGATGCACAGTAGTACTGGAAGCATCAGGCCAAAATTTAAGTGGCAAAGGTGGTCGAGGTAACAAAGTTAAACCTGATTCAACTATGTATCTATGTTTCCTCTCAACTATACCATTCTGTTCAGAAGTACAGGGACATGTTACTCTATGTAGAATACCCTTACTTTTAAAATAATCCGTCAGGGGTTTGTATTCTAATCCTCCATCAGATTGCATGACTTTAACTTGACAGTTTATTTGGTTTTCAGACATATTGATAAAACTGATGACAACACCTTTAGTATCATATTTTGCTTTTATGAAGTATATCCAAATATATCTAGTGTAAGCATCAAAAAATGATATGTAGTCACTACGCCATAGATGGCCTACGACAACCCAGAAAAGTGATGCAGTAGGTGCCAAAATTTGTTGCTATAGGTCTGTGGCAACACTTTTTTGGGGTTGCCTTTTGCCGCGTTGCCTTAGAGTCAAAGGCAACGCCTTTGCGACTCTATGGCGATATCAGTACAAGTGTTGCCACAGGTATCAATACAACAAAAAATACCCTTTCGCAACTGCCAAAAACAGTTGTAATATGTCTAGTACAGTTGACAATTGTAATAAAGTCAACCTTTTTTACAACTGTTTCTAGCAGTTGTTAAAAATTATTTTACAATTGCTAAAAGTAATTACACCTCAACCGCTATTAATCAAAGATTTCATAATATTATAATAAATATTATTATAACGCAGTATTTTATTCGAATAAATATTTATTTCAACATTTCAAATGGTACAAATTTTTTGACTCCACTATTGTACATTCGCTCGTATATTACACAATCATTCATATTTACATACATTCCTCACTACATTGTAACTCGATTCACTCATATACAGACTCATACATACAACCATAAGCAAGAAAAAATACATGAAAATGATTTATATAAACTAGTACCTTTATTTTTTTTCCTTATGATGATTCGCTTGCAAAGATGGCTGTGGTTTTCCTCTACAAAAGTTAGATAAAGTCCAGCTAGCATTTCTCAACATTGACAGTTTGGCATGCTCATTCAACTGAGCTAACTAGGGAATCAATGCACCACTAGCAAGAACATGATTCGTTGACGAACCCTAACCACAAAATCACCCCAATTGAAAGCAGACTTGAACTGCATATAATGAACACAGGGCTACAACGAGCCAGTGATGATTAAATCCAGTTAGAAGAGCCAAAGCTTAAAATGCGATTAGCTCAAACTTGAATTGACTAAAAAAATGTACATTATTGACCAATGTACCTTGCAAATAAAAGAAAACGTATCTACCTGCATATAATGTAGTTTATTATCCAACCTAATTTAGATGATATCTTGATAGTAAAGCTGACTTCAACACCATTTTAAGTACTCTGAAAAGCAAGTTAAGGTATTGTTCCACTGATCATGATTCCAAGAATATGATGAAAAATGCATAAGTTGATGTAAAAGTTACCGTACATCTTTTTGTAGCTTCTTTATCTCTGAAAGTTGTTGAGAGGATCTTTTAGACAATGAATCGGACTCACTTGCCTGCAAGTATGATACAACATGCTTGATGACATCTATGAACATAAAAATATGAAATATATCTGAGCATATGGATCACCGGGTACCATTCCATTACGTCCAGCAACAACAAATCATTTTATTCTCTGAACCCCAATACTCAACTGTAAATCAGCCGTTAAAACAATTCTGCACTTAAATCCCAAAATATTCAATACACGGAACAAGAATCCAAGAACCATTTCTAAAATAAGAGCTGAAACAAGTTAAGTGACAAGAAGAACCTTTAAAAACTTGTTTCACATAACAGAGTTGAAAAACCATGATCCAATTGGAGATCATCATAATACCCAGTAACCAGAGAAACCAAATGCAGTTATTTTAAAACACATATAGGATGTTTGAAGACGGAGGTGTAAAAGATGCAAAGCTATCAGATGCATCATGCATTCAAGTCATTTTCACTTAGTCCAAAATTTGTCCATCATGGAATAAATAATAGTGATGATCATACAACACCAAAACATGTTTGTGCGTTGCCTGATTATCAGTACATGCCAATTGTCATGCTACAACCACAATACTTATAGTAGGATTTACACATAAAACGTAAGTAAAAATGATATCCATCAATGAAGGCCTGAAAGAATACTTGTATTAAGTTACTGTACAAACGTCAGTGCTTACGTATGAATTATACTGGAGTTCCAGTAAAGCCAATCAATCATCACTAAACCATCGCATTTATTCTCACAATAGTTTCAGTCTAAAATAAATGAAAATTCAGACACACAAAGTTAGTTACATATTTTCCAGGTTCATATATAACAAAACTAAGAGAAGTGACTTCACCTGTATCTATTAAAGTGTTACCTCCAGAAAACAGAAACTTCCCAATTTCTGGATGAACATAACACTAATTCCGCATGTTATGCTTCAAGGTAGTAAGCAGAAAATCAGAGCACAAACAAGCATGATTTCATAGCAAAGCAAATGAGTGATTAGAAAAACCAATTCCGCATTTCTGAATGAACTAATGTATGTATATTCCCATATCTTGTACGAATCGTCCACTTTATGGATCTGCTAATATTATCTTCCTCAAGGATCGAATATATGGGGAAAAAACTAAAGAAACATGCTGAATACCTTACACAAATTGGAGTAAAAATCACGAGAGGGCCTACTGTTTCTTGACAAAATAAAACCAATAGAGACAGATCTTAAATCGACCCATACATATAATCCAAAAATATCGCTTTACTGTAATCAAAATATCGCTTACTGTAATCCAAAAAATATCGCTTACTGTAATAAAAAATTCCGCTTTGATTTGGCGATTGCAGTGGCCTCGAAACGCTGGAGCTTCTCTGCCCTTGACTTGTGGAGCTTCGTTCGCTGGAGCCTCAAAAAAGGAGTGCGAACTCATGGAGGTGCTTCGATTTGTCGGAGGCGAACCGATTCATGGAGGTAGAATGGTTTTGGGGAAGTGATTAGGGCAGAAGCCATTAACGATAGAAAAGAGAAACACAATATTTGTCTGAAGCATTTGGGGAAAACTGATTTTTATTAAAAAGGAAACGATTTTACTTTTTGTTGAAGAAATTAAACGAGGAGCGGCGGCCATTAAAATTAGAAGGGAGGATTGATTGTGGTTCGATATGGAATTAGATATCAATGATTTTGAAAATTAGGGATCGGTGATTTTGGAAATTAGGGTTCCTTGATTTTGAAAATTTGGAGCAGAACTGAAATGAAAAGGGACCTGGCAAAAAGAAAATAAAAGCGGGAATAGAAATAGGTCAGGCGCGGATTGATGGTTTGGACGGACGACTGAGATTTTGTTTTAACGGATGGGATGGATCGCTGAGGTGTATTTTTTTTTTAATTTTTCAAATTAGAATATATCTATAGCTACTGCAACACTATTTGATATCTATGCTAACACATTGAAATGTGTGTTGCAATAGACAAAAATCAGTATAGCTATGGTAACATTATAGCTAGCAACACCTTCAATTTTCATTGTAGTAGATCATCTATGGCGTAGTGAGTATTTATATCCATAATAAGAAACTATAGGGGATGGACCCTAAGTATTAGTGGTAATTAATTGATCGGGTTTGGAATACATAGTTAATGAATCAGAGAATGGTAATTTGTGACCATTTCCCTTCTGACAATAAGTACATACATATGGTAATTTTGCAGGAATAAATTTTATTTTATTATCATTAAGAATTTTTGTTACAATGCTAGTACTATGATGTCCTAACTTATAAAGCCATAAGTCAAAAGTACTTCTAGTTTGAACTTCATCAGTTATGTTAGTCAGATTACAATGTGGGTGATCACTCATAGCAGTAATGTGGTTGCTGAGATTGAATTCCTTCTCAGTATTACCCTATAGAAGAATTTTCATAGTTATTATATCTCTAACTACACAGTATTTAGAAAAAAAAAATCAAAGTATATAATATTATCTTTAGCAAATTGAGACACACTAATTAGGTTTTTCTTGATAGTGGGTACTCTTAGTAAATTATGCAAAACTAACTACCTATTGCAATGATACCACCAGTGCTAGTATGGGAAATTTTAACACACTTACCATTGCACATGCTTGTAGTTTGATTACATTTGTATTCTTTGTTTCTAAGGTTCAGGTTGTTCAGATTGTTAGTGATATGATGGCTAGCTCCTGAGTCTGGGTACCACGATTCATCTTGAATATGATCAGCTCTGGCTTGTTCAATGTGATTTCTTGTGTTATCAGTATGATTAGTTGGATCTCCCTGTCCTTGTGCTAAATTGGCAGTGAAATTGGTGTTTCTTTGACTGTTGTTGTTGGCCTGGCCTGCTAAGTCGTTTGAAATGTATCTGAAATAACACTTGGTAGCAGTATGGCCAATCTTCTCACGTATTTGACACTTTGGCCGATTGTTGTTGTCGTTACTCCAGCGTCCTCTTCCTCTACTACTTTTGCCTTTGGTGGTAGGGTTGCCCTTTTAAAGGTTTGCTCATTTATGTAATTATTACTTGTCTGATTTTTGTTATTGTCATTACTTTTATTAACATATAGTTAATAGAGAAGTCACATTCTTGAGGTTTCTTCCCTTCAAGCCTAGCTTCATGTGCTAATAAAATAGAGTGAACATCATCAAGAGATGAGAATTCCTTTTGTGAGGAAATTATGGCTTCTACGGTCTCATATTCTTCACTTAAGCCATTGAGAATAGTTAAGATTTGTTCAGAATCTTGCACTTTATGGCTAGTAGCTTCTAACATGTCACAAACAGATTTAATTTTGCTCAAGTACTCTCTCATTGTAATTTTGTCCTTCTTTATTTTTTGCAATTGTCTTTTATAAAACATGACTTGAGCAGTTGACTGGTTGTTGAAGGATTTTTCTATCGTTGTCCATATCTCGTTAGCATTTTTGCAGCCAATCACTTGTGGTAAAAAGCTTTGATTGAGAGAGGATAATAAGCATGAAATGACTAAACGATCTTGGTTGTGGTATTTCATGTATTCTTCATTATTGACTATTTTATTCTCTTGATAAGTGAAGAATTTTGGTGGAACTGATAAAGTCCCCATGATGAAGCTTTCAAGGTCATAACCTTGGATTGCAGTCTCGATCTGAAGTTTCCAAAGCAAGTAATTGTTTTCGTCAAATTGCACTTTAACTAGTTGTGATTAAGGACGAATTAAATTTTTGGTGAGTTTGTCAACAACAATGAGGCTTTCACTCGTTCCAATAGCCTTGTCCGAAGCTAATGAAGCAGTATAATTGGCCTTGCTGACCAAACGATGAATATAGATCGATGATTGTTGAGCCTTAATGACGCTCTGATACTATGATTGAAAAGAAAAACTGAGATGAGACAACAATTTATTATTGAAGAATTGTATTACAAGATGATACAAATTGTATAGAGGAGTCCTTTATTTACAATACAAGAAATAAATGTAAATTGCTTGAATAATGGGCATGTAACCGTTACTTGAATAACGGGCTTGTGCCCATTGCTTGAATAATGGGCATGTGACTGTTGCTTTGTTATATGCGGAAGTGTACAGTTGGATATGGATATAATACCATATACGAAAATGTACAACTGGATATGAATATAATACCATACACGAACACGTTCTCATTATTATTTCTTTCCTTTATTAGGTAATAACAATAATTAATAATATAAATTAATAAGCAATCTTTTATAATCATGATTAATAAGTAATTTTAAATAATTAAGAAGTAAAATTTATTATCTAGTATCTAAAATTTAATAATTATAATTGATAATTATGTTTAATACGTATTAATTCAAAAAATTAAAACTTTCACATTTTCTAAAATAAATTTTAATTTTTTTTGAAGTTTTCATAATTTTGAAATATATATAAAATTTTGTAAAATGTTCAAAATTTAATTAGTAGTTATCATTTCCGTGCCCATTTACACGCTTTCACCTGTAATTATCTTCTCTAGCACATAGTAAATGTTGAATATAATTTCAATTGTGCTGAATTAGTTAATAATTACACATTGAACGTTATGTGCTTTTTAAAGACTGATTTTTTTAACATATTTTTAATAGTCAACCGTATAACAAATAATAACTAACATATGAAATTACACTTTTAATTCTAATTTCGAATACTTAATAGTTTGTATTTATTAAATAAATTACACAATATCAACCGATTTTCATAAAATTCTTCATGCATTTGCTAGCGAAAACCGACGAGATTATAAAAACTAGAGAAATTAATATTACCAAACACTATAAGAATATTGTTATTTATAGGATTAATAATAAATGTTTGATTAATTGACAAGAGATAATTGAATGCGTTTGGGGGAAAAGTATCATTTTAAGGATTAACAAATTTATCTGACCAGGCTTAATTTTCCATCGTCCCGCTTAAAATTTTAACCCGCTTCACATGAACTGATTTTATATTTGACTGTTTCCTCACGCCGAATGAAAGCAAATTGTCTGTACCCGCATTTCTCTGTACCCTTGTCCAAACCACTGTGACGAAGCCATGTGGCAGAGCTAATAAACAAACTCACACACCAACTTAACTCCGTTAGCTGACTCATCAAATCATTATTACCTACTATTTATTGCTTCTTCTCAAGTACTGTTTTCATTTTCGCCCTTAATTCACTATTATTTATTTTACTGAAATCTAACAGACCATTGACACTATACATTTCTTGCTTGCATGGCTGATGCAAGAATTTTTTTTATTCTTCTTATACACAGGATACTTCTTGCATGCATGACATAATACATTCAATATAAAGAAAGTTCTGCATTCTTCTTATAACGATTTTCATTCCTTGAAACATCACAGAATGAATTTCAGAGTCCTTGTTAGAAGCAGTGAAAACAAAGGACTATGTTTTCTAACAAATCCAAACATCCTTCTATAAACAAACAAATCAAAACATACATCTATAAATTAACAAATCCAAGCAAGTGAAGCTAAAATGCATTGTACTGCCATTTCTTTCTACAACTCAAAAGCAAATGCATAGCGGTATCAACCTTATCAGAATAATACATAAAAAATATTCATGCATACTAAAAAGTTAACCATCAAAAAAACTTAACCATAAAAAATGGCAGCAAAAAATCCAAACACCAACAGAGCCATCAAGTAGTACATGGTACAAACCACAAGTTCAATATCATACTTAATCATTTAAATCGAAAAAACAGTGCTCTACTTTCAAAGGGAGCTTTACATGCCACTCATTGAATTTGTCTTTGTATAGATTAGCCCATTCTATCGCCACTGGATATCTCATTTTTTCCCAACATATAGCTATAGGAGGAAAAGGAGCATCATCGGTTAATTGTAACGCCACAAAGTGTGTTCCTTCGTCAACTATACATACCACTACTACTTTGTTGCATGATGAATTAGGAGGTACTCTTAAAGGTAGGTAAGTAGCACTTTCATTCGGCGCTATAACAATGAACACACATTGAAAAGCACGAACGACCATGATTCTCATGTACAGAAGTTTCATCCAAGCTTCCGTTGGCGCAAATGATGATTCACATTGTAATGCAAGTTCACATTGTTTATACTTTGCTTCACCTCCTAAGAACAACGTGTACTTATAGACATACTTTCTCAACTCTTCAAGTAATGCTCTCCTCACAAGTGTCCATCCATTTTGATGACTCATGCGTAGTTGTTCGGCTATAGCTCTAAACCCACAATGTCCATCTCTTTCAACATCCTCCCATTTTTTGATAAAATTCCGAACTATTGGATTTCATAACATATCATGCAACTCGTTGGATATTTCATTAGTTCCATTCCTATATGATTCACTGTCAAGCATTGTATTATCTTTGTTGTTTGAAACATGTAAACTTTTAAATCATAAAAATTATTACTATGCGTTATGGTGCTAAAGTATTTTGTTGTTAAAAAAAAGGGGGAAAAAAAAGAAACCAATTTCCGCATACCAATTCAGTATATGCTGTTGTAGGCTTAGTTGGACAAGAGAAGTTTTGAAGTAATTTTGTGAATGAGGTCATATGAGAGCATCAATACTAATGAGCTCACCACTTCCGTATGGCCCTGCAAAAAATAACAGTTACTTTTACCATATTTCACTTGTATCAAACCTATAAAAATATAAAACAACGTAATTTTCTGTTACCTGCATATGATACTTTGGTGAATGAGGCATTATCTCCTTATGCTCCATTTCCTTTACTAAATGATGTGAATTAAGCACCTGATATTTGAATAACAAATAATTATTTTTAAAATCTAACAAACTAAAATTACAAAAAACATTAGGTTCTGAGGTTACCTCCTGTTGCTGGAAAAATTGTCCTATGTGAGAAGGAGCACCATTACCAAATTTTAGTTGAACCTGTTCATCTTTTTTTGGCCTTTTTTTCCTTATAGCCTTTTCTAAAGCATTTTTTGGACGGCTTGAACTTCCAAAAATATTCTCCTTTGGTTTTATTTTTACTCCTTTCACTTTATGCTTAAGCTCTAGACATAGGCTCTGATATACCATTACCAGCTAGTGAAGCTTGTGGAGGTTCAAATTTATTTTTTTCATCTTCTATTTTTTATAAATGACCCATCTACTACTTCTAGAATTTTGTCAAGTCCACAAAGAGCAATATCGTATGCATCTTCCGATTCTGCTGCTCTTGTTGCAAGTTGTGTATACAGTCGACACAACTCTTTATAGCTCCTTGCGGTTTCTACTTTCGGATCATTACTACTTGTTTTTGGACAATCATTTTTTGCATACTTGGCCTTCACATTTTTTGTCCATCTCCTTAGGATGTATTGAGTGGGAATACTCATCACTTTCTTTATAGATAATACCTTTAATGCATGTGCACATAAGATTCCGCAAACTCAAATTTTTTGCAACTACAAAAAATAGTAGAATTAGTTGAGTTATATGTCACTATATGCTTGAACTCTTTTCCATGAGGAGCAATTTCATATTTAGCCATTGTCTCAGTCCCTTCCAATAAAGTCATCATACAATCGTGAGCTTTACACAACTCATTTTGCAACATTTTTAAGACCGGTGGTGTATATATTGTTGCTACATGTTGTAATATTTTAACCGGAAAGGATAATGAAGGGATACTATGATTTACTATAAAATCAGCCCTTGATTCCTCGTAACGACGATTGTCTACTAACCTTTGAAAATGTTTAAAAAATCTCAATAAGTCATACTTATAACTGACGTACTTTTTCACAGCATTGTTCATACTTTCACTACGCTGTGTGGTTGTAATATCGGCACAAAATGTTTCACGTCCGTAAACTAGTGCCCATTTCTCTTTTATATCAAATAACCGACTTAACCAATCGTTCTTTTGAAGATCATATTTTTCAAGCATCATTTTCCAAGCATTTAAAAAGTCAACTTCATCCTCATAATCATATATACAACTAAAATCTTTAGCAAAACTAGAGAATTTATCAAACAAATGACTAAGATGTTTAGCCGCATTTTGATATATATGCCATCGATGGCATATCCCGGGCCATTGAGAAGCAATTTTCTTAGCCATGGCAGCATCCTGGTCTGTAAGCATACTCTTAGGTTTTTTTTCCTGACATCGCTTTCTCAAATGCATCAAACAACCACATGAATGTTTCAGCGGTCTCATCATATAATAATGCAGCTCCAAACACTATTGTTTGCTTATGATTATTCACACCAACAAACATTGCAAAAGGTCTTCCTTCTTTATTTTTTCTATACGTAGTGTCAAAGCATACAACATTGCCAAAATAATCATAGTCTACCATCATTTTTGCATCAGCCCAAAATATATTAGTAATCAAATCATTTTCATCCACTTGTATAGCATAAAATAATTAGGATCTTTCAACTGCATTTGTTGTAAATACTCCAAAACTCCTCCGGTATCACCTATTTTCATTTTCCTTGTTCGTTTTGAATGTAAATAATTTCTATAATCCTCCGGAATATAACCAAGATTTTCTCTGTCACCAGCTTGTTTACTAAAAAAACTCTAAAGCTTCTTTTGGCGCAATACTTGAGTTATCTGCCATATCAGCTTGAGCTCTTTGTACATCAGTCATTTTTCTATGTGATCTAAAGAAATGGGTCTTAGAAGGGCTTGACACCAAATGTGTGTGCTGTGGAACAAATTCGACAGTTTTATATTTTTCGCTATCTTGACAATAAACGGTTTTCATCTTCGCTAGACAACCAGATCTTGTCTCAGCTCGATGAGATTTAACATAAACATCACGTTTGTCTTTTCCGCACCAACCTTCAGCGGAGCAAACAAAAACTCTATCTTTTACCTTGTTATGATTCGGTAACATATGGGCTCTACCTTTTCTAGTACTAAAACCAAAACAGTATGCGTATTCATTGTAAAATCTAAATGCTTCGGATTCTGTTTCAAACGTCATACCTATCATTGGAATTAGCTCTTTCGGTATTTTCGAATGAATGGAATCCACAATAGACATTGAATCAGTCGAATTTTTTGTTTGACCATTAACTTCTTGTGATGATTGGCTTTGGTTATTGTGATTTTGAAAATTTAGCTTGCGACATGCTTTACTTTCATCTTCCATGGAGATATGATTCTTTGTTGGTTGCATATTTTGAGTAACTATTTAGATTTTGAATGGGAGATCAAGTTTTGCTGATGTGAATAGTTGTTGCAGGAGAGGAAGGGACGTAAGTTTTCATGGGAAGAAAAGTTACGTTGGAAACTATTGACAGCTTTAATTATTCAATTAACAGAGTAAAATCTCAGTTAACTTTCTAATTAATTGCTTGACACATGGCATAATGATATTGGCAGGGACAGAGGTAATGAGAAAATGGGTACAGGAGATTTACTCTCCAGAGAAATACGGAAGAAACTTTAGCCAGTAGATCTGGAAAGGTGGCAGCATCGTGACTTTTTGAGACAAATGAAACCGGAAGGTTATACAATAGATTACTCTAGCACCTAATAGTTAGTAATCATATCACAGCCTTCAAGAAACAGACTGAAAATACATACTAAATTTACCTAATAAAAAATAAACTAATATTTTTTATTTTATCATTGATCCAATGAAATGATCAATCCATGTTCAATACAAATAATAGAAGAAGAAAAACCTAACTTATAGCATTGTGGTATGAAGAAGATAAGATGATATTGAATAATAACAAAAAATACCAGGTTTATTGATTTATGTGATTCTTCAAACAAAAGTTTTCCCTTCAAAATTGTAAGTGTACCATTCAATTTGAGTAGTTGGAAAAAGACTTTCTTCCTGACCTATGCAGCCATGGCTGCCAAGTCTTTCTTGAATCCTATATTCGACAAAAGCCCTAATCAGTTAGGGACCTCCTCATCTTCTCCCCCATCTTCCTCCAATCCTAACAGCAACCTTCCTCAATCTTCCCCTCATTTCTTGGTTGATGAAGAAGGCTTCACCATAGCTAATAACCGCAAGAAATGGCTTAAACCAAAGCAGAATTCAAATGATTCTGCTCACTTCCGACAAGGCGTTGGAAGGTCCAACGAATTCCCTGTCAGAAATAAGTACAAACCATTTCCTGCCTCAAATGGTAAAAGGTCTGAGCCTAGAAACCCAGCTAGATCTGATCAAGAAACTAAACATCCTATCAAGAACAGATCGACATTAGAGGGAAAGGCCTCTTCATGGGCAGACATGGTCAAGAGCGGAGGACAGAGTACCGAATTTGATCTGTGTTTTATAGAGCTGACTGAATTACTTAATGAGGAGAAGATCGTAATTGTTAGTGAGGAAACCAGTGCACGTACCGAAGGAAAATGGGAGATGTCTGTTGTGGCTTACGTGTTCGGTAAGCGCCCCCCCTACCATCACTTTAGAGCTTTTGTGGTTCGAACATGGAATCCGATAGGGTCATTTGAAATATTCACTCGAGAAAATGGAGTTTTCATTATTAGATTCACTAATAATGAAGATTGCGCCAAATTACTAACGGGAGGACCCTATTTCATCAATGGAAAGCTAATCATATTAAAGAAGTGGACCAAGAAATCAATTCTTGATCGCGACTTACTCAGTACCATGCCTGTTTGGGTAAGGCTACCCGAGTTAAATTTGAGATTATGGGATAAGGAAGTTTTCAGTGCCATCGCGAGTCTAATTGGAAATCCACTCAAGATGGATGAGCAAACAGCGAAAGAATCGCGGTTGAGTTATGCTAGAATCCTTGTTGAAATTAGCGCTGACGCTGAACTTCCTAATGAAGCGTCGATCTACATGCACGACGGAGAGATTATCTCTCAACCGATAACCTATAAACTAATTCCTGATAGATGCAAGGATTGCAAGTGCTTTGGACACTCGTTCGAAAACTGTTCCAACAACAAAAAACCGAACGAAGCACAAAAGGCATAAACAAATCTTGATAAACAATCGGAAGAAGGAATTAGCCCAGAAGTGTTACCACAAAAAGATGCACATAGTTCGGAGCTACATCAAGAAGAAGATATGAATATTGATGCCACTAATACAAATATGGGTAATTTAGAATCGCCTGAAACCCATAATTTGCAGAAAGTCGCAAGCTTCTCTCAAAGCCATCAGCAAGATATTGATCAAACCAAAACTAAGGAGGACAGCACCGCCCCCTTAGATCTGAATGACCAAATCCCTGCATTATCAGAAAATCAAAAAAACAAAGGGGTGATTTCTGCATCTCAGGTCATTGAATCCACAACCCCAAAGGAGGATTCAAGTTTATTTACAAAACAAAAAATCAATATATTGAAAGGAAAAGGCTTGGAATGTGCGGATTTGCTTGCAGCGGATCCTATCTTCACTAATGAATCTCTGTTGGCTGAGAACCTCACTCCTTCTAAATTCGTAACTGAGGACAGCACCCAAAAGACAGTCAATCATGCCTTGGTTGGTTCCAAATCCTCAAAACCTGCATCACCAAAAAAGAAAAAGAAAAGCAGGACAAAAAGCCTAACAGACATAATTTCAGTTGAAGAAACTGAGGATAAAAAGGATCACGATTTCAGGCCGAAATACATTACAAAGAACTCAAAATGGGATAAGCAATTAAAGACTGCTGAAAACATCAGCTTTAAAAGAAGTGGCAAACAACCAGAGGGGAAAGTGGACAGCAGCAAAAGCTCTGATCCATCTTAAATAGGTGATATCCTTCTTATATATCTTTTTTTTATTTTTTATGGATATCATTGTTTGGAACATCAGGGGTCTCAATTCCCCTGCTAGACAGCTTGATCTTACCAATTTTGTGAACAAGTATAAGCCTAGTATTCTAGGTTTAGTAGAGCATAAACTGAATGATATTAGGATTAATGAACTGCATAACAGATTTTTTTCAAATTGGATCATGATCAATAATAATCTGATGGGTGGAAATGGTAGGATCATGGCTTTTTTCAATCCTATCATTTGGACACTCATCAACTATTTTATTGATAAGCAGTACATTCACAGCAGTTTTAAAAACAAAGGTGGTTTAGAATTAATTATCACCTTTATATATGCTTCCAATTTTGAAAATGACAGAAATATGTTATGGAATTGCATTGAGCAGTTTAGTAATATTATTAAAAAACTTTGGATGTTATTAGGGGACTTTAACACTGTTTTTCATAATTGTGATAAGAGAGGAGGAAATCCTATTCCTTTTTCTAAACTGGAAAAAGTTGCTAATTTTATGATGAAATCTGGATTAATAGAGCCTATCATCTCTGGCAATAAATATACCTGGAAGTCTGGTAAATTCAGGAATATTCATTGCAAATTGGACAGGGTCTTATTTAATCAAAATTTCATAAACCTCTACTCAAACACAAAGTGTTGTACCCTGCCTCAAAACATTAGTGACCATACACCTATTCTAGTCTCTTCCAAGTTAGATTTGAATTTGCACAAAAATGCCCCATTTAGATTTGTGAATGGATGGGTGCATGATCATAATTAAAAAGAGGTGGTTACCAAATGCTTTAATAATAATATTTTTGGAACAGCTCAATACAAGCTTAATAAAACTTTGCAGTTGGTTAAAACTAATCTCAAAAGTTGGAACAATGCTAGAAATAGAGATGTCCTTAAAACTATTAGGGATGATTGTGAGAGACTCCAAAATGATCTTGACAAAGATAGCTCAGACAAAATCAGGGCTGAGAATTTTTTTAATTCTCAAGCCAAATTGGTTAATGCTCTTCATATTAATTCTGTTAATCTTAAACAGAAAGCCAAGGTGAATTGGTTAACGGCTGGTGATGAAGCCAGTAGATTTTTCTATACTAAAATGTCTTGCAGGAAAAACAAGAATAACATTAGCAAATTATTGGATGCTAATGGTGAAATAATTAACAAAGCCTCTAATATTGAATTAGAGGCTATTAGCTATTTCAATTCTTTATATAACACCAATAATTATCCTACAGTTTTTCCTGACTTAGAATTTAAATATACTATGAACAGCAATAGTGATGATATTCTTCTGGCTCCTATTAAGCAAGAAGAGATTAAAAATATTATCTTCAATGCTAATGTTGATAAAAGTCCAGGTCCAGATGGGTTTGGGGCCAAGTTTTATAAAACTCATTGGACTGATATTCAGGCCACTTTGTGTGATTCTATAAATGAATTTTTTAGTTCTGGTAAATTATTGAAAAACACTAACCACACCTTTTTGACCTTAATTCCTAAAGTGGAGAATCCTTCTGGACTAGAGGACTATAGACCCATAGCCTGTTGTAACTTTGTTTATAAAATTATCTCCTCTTTGCTTTGCAACATGCTGAAATGTTTTTTAAAATTTACTATTTCAGAATACCAAAGTGCCTTTATACCAGGCAGATTGATTTCTGGAAACTCCTTGTTAGCTCATGAGCTAATAAGGAATTTTAACATGAGGAATAAAAACCTTATGTGTATTAAAATAGATCTGCATAAGGCCTTTGATAAAGTAAACAGGAGTTTTATTATTTTTATCTTGCAAAAAATGGGGTTTAATAACAGGTTTTGTGATCTGATCAAGGAATGCATCAGCAATGTTACTTACTCAGTTATGGTCAATGGCTCCCCTAAAGGTTTTATTCATAGTAATAGGGGGATTAGGCAAGGTGATCCTTTGTCACCTTATCTTTTCTCCATAATTATGGAATACTTCTCCATCCAAATGGATATTGAAGTGTTAAGGGGTAACATTAAACCTATTAACAGAGTTAAGCCACATATCACTCACCTTTTATATGCTGATGACATGCTCCTATTTCTAAAAGCAGACAAGGATAGTGTTATTGCTGTTCACAGTATCTTAAATAATATGGAAAATATGCTGGTTTAGCTGTAAATGCTAGCAAAAGCAAAATTTACTTTAGCAAATATGCCAGTAATAAGTTAGAGATTCTGCATCTTTTGAATTTTAAAGAGGGTAATTTACCTGTTAAATACCTTGGCCTTCCTTTAAGCATTAACAATATTAATGATAGGGACTGTACCAGATTGATAGACATGATTCAAGGTAAGCTAGATGGTTGGTCTAGCAAACTCTTATCTATTGCTGGTAGGCTAGAACTCACTCACACAGTCATCACTGCTATGATCATGTATTGGGTTCAAACACATAACATCCCAACTAATGTCATTCATAAAATTGACAAAATTTTCTCTAATTTTATTTGGAAAGGCAAATATCATAAGGTTGCTTGGGACACAGTATGTAAGCCTAAAAAGTTAGGTGGGCTTAGGCTTAGGAAATTAAAAGATATAGCTAAGGTTAACAAATTTAAGCTGTTTTGGAATTTTCTTAATGGTAATTCTCTTTGGGCCAGATGGCTGAAAGCCAAATACTTAAAAAAAAAAAAATCTGGCTGGCTAAAAAAGAGAATCATCATTCACACATTTGGAAAAGTATTTTAGATTGCAGAAATGTGGGCAAAAATCTTATTCATAGAAAGTTTAAAGATGGAACTCAAACCAGTTTATGGTTTGATCCTTGGTTAAACGGAAACTCTTTAATTAACCTTCTAGGATGGGATAATTTGCATTTATTGGGAGGGGTGAATGATAAAGTCAATAGTATTATTTTAAATAGCTGTTGGAGCCCTCATAATAATCCTGCAGCCTCTATTTTTAAAAATGTTATTTCTAGTTATCATATTGATCAGAATGGGTATAAAGATCAGTGGTGTTGGAACCTTTGCTCTAAAGATAAATTCTCTTTTAAAAAAGTTTGGGAATATTTGCAAGGTGGTGAGGTAGAAGTGAATTGGCATAAAGTTATTTGGAGTAAAGCTAACTGCCCCAAAATGGCTCATTGTGCTTATTTTGCTTTATTAAATAAGCTTCCCACTAGGGACAAAAGTCTTAATTGGAACAAAGGATCTAAAAAAATTTGTCTTCTTTGCAAAAATGAAGATGAAAGCTCCACTCATTTATTTTTTGATTGCAGATACTCCCAGTACATTTGGTTCAATGCCAAAAGCACTTTGGGTTTCAAGCATAATATTGCTACTCTTAACATTAGAGATAGCATTGAGTATATATTAAAGTTTTCTAAGCCCAAATCCATTAACTTCAAAAAAGCATGTGTCCTACTGACAGCTACCATTTATTTTATTTGGAAGGAAAGAAACCAAAGATTGCACAATGGCAAGGAGATTAGTTGTACACAACTTTGGCACACTATTTTATATGACAGTAACATTGTTATGCAAAAAGCTAACAATCAATTGCAGGATAAAGTGCATAGCCAGGGTCATCATAATAACAACAATGACTGTGATAAAATAGTTGAAGAATTCATACTTAATGGTAAGCAGAACTTCAGCAGCAAGTGCCTGAATCCCTCTCATGGTGATGCCAATCCCCAATCTGCTACCAGAGGTTCTAATAACAAAGGGAGTTATCATTCCAATGCTAACTACAACATTATTAGGACTACTAGTAAGAATTTTAATACTTCTCACTTACCTGGTGCAGATTTTAGGGATCAGTTCCCTCGCGGAGAAGATTTAGAGATCAGATCCAGTGATTATGAAAGACCTGACTTCCTTCCTGAAGCTTCCATCAACCCCGATAACAATTATCATAACTGTGAGGGAAGTAAACAAAAATTAACATCTTTTGTGCGTGTTTCTAGTGATAAATTGGATAGTAAATGCACTACTTTACCTGTTACAGGGGGAGGTACTCTCAGTAGTGATCCAGATCCGCACAATTACCTGGATACGAAGAAGACAGAAGGAAAAATCAGATTTTTACAAAGAATTGGGGATAATCACTACATAAGCTCGCTTAATCACCAGATCTATCATCTTTCTAACTAGTTAGAAGGTGAGAGTAGCAGTGGAGGACCCTCTATCGCCATCAGAGACACTCGCAGGAGGAAGAGAGACTCTGACAACCCAACTAGCTCAGATACGCTGGGTTCTAACCCTCAGAAGACTAAAGACAGAAACTGGTGTATGAGAGACAAAGGAGACCATAACAAGTTTGGATCTAAAGTGAGGAGAAGTGAAGTCAGTGAGAATTTCGTCTGGAAACCGCCATGATGAAGGAGCTGATTTCTCAAGTCGTCGCCATTTCCAGTGTTTTAAGCATTAGGGTTTGGCTTGTGATATTTGGCGGCTAGGGTTAGATTGTATCGTTGATGTATTTGTGAGTTGGGCTTGTGTCCGATTCATGGGCTTTGGGCCTCTTTTTTATCATTTCAACAAAACAAGTTTTCCCTTCAAAAGTTTTTATTTTAAAATATGTCACTCCATCATATAATAGCTTTGAATATTATTGATGCCTGCATGATAAAAGAATAAGAAAAACAGGACAAAAAATTGGTAGGGAAAAAAGGGATTATTATGCGGATGACCTAAATATATGCTTATAAGAAGATTGACCAAAATTACAATGATATCAAATTGGAAATGAGAGCAAATGATATTAAATTTTTATTAAGTACGTAATAGTTTCCAAGCTAAGCAAACTATCACAAAATTAACCAACAATCATTGATAAACCATTAAATTGAAACCTCTTTGTTTTAATTATTCGATTATAATGGCATTCTAGTGCATATAAATATAAGTCACTAAAGTGCAATGAACTAAGCAACAACAATACTACCGTATAAATGAAATCATTTAATAATGGAACATGACAATCATATCTCACACTAAACATTGACCCAAAATGTAAGTTAGGCTGAAAATAACCCATTGGATTCATATAATACAGTAATATGCAATCAAGAATCGTGTCAAAGTAATTTTCCTGGACTAGCTTAATCTTAAATAAAAATTCTAATTTACTTAAAACACTAAAATTCTGATGAAAACTAAACCCTTTAACGTTATCCATAAGTAATGCAGTAAATTTGAATAATGTATTTATAACCAAATGAATCAAGCTTTATAGAATTCACACAGCAAAAATCATTCACACTTATAGCATCCCAATATATGCAAGGAAATAGCCTAACATGTATTAGAAAGAGGATTTTTAGAATCACATTAGAAAATTATAGAGTTGTCTCATATGCAAAGATTTATTACATTACTACATGATAAAGACTTAAAGACTCAGCAAAAGGATATTTGATGTACCATGTAAAATGGTAAAAGTGCTAATTTCGATTATAATTGCAGCTGTACTAATAAAAAGTTAGCCAAATATAATTTGTTACCTATCCCGCTGAACATTACAATGCTTAGCTTCCAATCAGCCACTCAACTTGTACCTATTACGATGTATAAGACCGACTGCATTATACGCCTGCAAAATATTATATAATTAAGTGAATTATTATATGATTAATTAAAGGGATGTTTCTACTATAATGAAGAAATAATTTATGTTATTCAAACATCATATATAGCAGCACAATTTATATGAAGACGCATATCACATATTCAAACTCAATCATCTTATCATCAAATATATCCAAAAGTGAAATATAACAACAGCAGGCATCAATTGCAGCTATATACTTTGCAAAAATTAAGAGTAGCTCTAGTACACAATAGTTCTGGAAACATTTATTATGCCATATAAAATACATACCGATAGTAGGTTGGGCGAGCCCAAAATGACATATCACGATTGACATTTAAAGAGGAGGTTATGTAGATTCGATTCTTTGTGATGGACATTTGCTGAGTGGATATATTTCAAAGTTCAAACCATGAAGAATCTGATGAAGAAAATATCAGATTAAAATAGTTACTAAAATTATAATCATACTAATACTAGTATAAAATTATGAATAATAATACTAATGGTTTACAGTTAACAAATATATATTTGAATATCACAACGTTAGTTGAAGGGAAAAGGTCATGACTTATTTGTTACTGTAACCCCATCATTCAATCTCCATTATCAGGACTGTCAATGTCATGTGGCACAGTTTTATATTTTTCAATCTAGAGCAGCGGCTCTGTCATTGATAAATCAAGATTAAAAAAGAAAAAAGTCCAAGCACTTCAAACTAAAACTAATAATATGATACGTATGTACAAATTTCAATATTTTGATGCGTAAATATCTCATCTTTTGCATACCAGTTGGGATTCTATATTTTTTTTTTTCTTATAGTAGTTTCCTATAGAGAAACATCCATATTTGCACTTGAGAATTCAACTTTCTTATTGAGCTAAGAACCAATTTGTGAGAGGTAAGTCATGGTTTTTGAGCAAAGCTTTCTTGAAAAGAATCCTTTCAATAGTGCAGTATTAAATGCTTGAATTTCATTAGAAAACTTAGTAAGAAAAAAAAAAAAAGGTAACTTTCAAAGGTCCACATAAAAAGAAAAGGTGATTATATATCTATTATATATCGAGAGCCTTTTAATATTGCAACATTAATTTTAAGTTTCTTTGGAAACCTTAGATGACAAACATACATTTTGGAAACATTGAAAGGTTCCCATAAAGAAAATATATTTCTCACTATATTCAGAAGGGAAATGGATTTATAAAACTAAAGATATTAAATTTTTATTGAAAAATGGATGTTAGCGTCAGGTTTAGATTGGTAACATAAAGTTTCATAAAGGAATAAAGTAAGAAAGGGAAATAAGTCCACACATATCAACTATATTTTCAGGTGAAACTGTCTTTTCTGACTTGCATGGTCTCATTAACCATAGAATTGTAAATTTCAAAATTAAAACAAATAATGAAAGGTTTTTCTGAACAAATATTTCATACAAAGATTTGAATGCATATTCAAAGTATAAACAGTACATTACACCAATCTACATAATTTTAGTTCAGTAACATCCCTCCACGGTAATAACATCGAAGGATTAATAACATCGTCATATTAAGATTATTAACATGAAACGTTGAAGTAAAAAATTTGTAGATACACATACCTCCAAATTCTGAATATTTAAAGCTTAGCCACTAACAAATGGTAACTCAAATTCGAAGCAGCAAACTCATATAATGAGTTAATCTGAAGATTAAAATTTTCAAGCTATGAAAGACGATTACATTTCTCGCTTGAATGGCTATACAAACCATTTATTTATTTGAAAATAAAAGATAGATTTAGTGAAATCCTTTTATGAATATAATATCTTATGTAAATAGTTTAGTGCAGGTTGCAGAATATATATTTTACGTTGTAGTAAACGATGTCATCTAATTTTAAACATAGCATTTCGTACGAATTTACATGAATATATTGTTAAAAGTATTCAAACTCTCACATGTGAAAAATAAACTTGGTAGGTGAGTAAATAAAAGTTGGCTGCACATGTGAAAAGAAGAAGAACAATAAAAGATTACGTAAGGCATGACATGTATGCACATTTTGAAGCCTATATATATGAAGCTTCATGTATGCTAAAGATACACCAAAAGTGAAAACAAAACAAGAGATAAAAGAAAGAAGGAGAGCTGAAGCTCTAGAGTTATAGAAAGAAAAATATTGTAGCTTATTTGTGAGCAAAGCAAGTAATAGTTTTTGTATTTGTATGAAATAAAAGAGAGTTTATGTGTTTAATTCATATAAAACATTAATGTTTGCTACACGGCTCATACACGTTTCCAACAAGTGGTATCAGAGCGAAGGTTCCGTTCATGGAAAAAGGCAAATATGATGCAACAACAAACACCAAAGTTGACGACTACAAATTACGGGAACTGGAGTATCCAAATGAAGGTGTTACTCGGTTCTTACGATAATTGGGATATTGTCGAAAAAGGGTACATCGAACCCGTAAATGCAACTACCGAAGCACGTCTATCCAATGACGAGAAGACGGCGTTGAAAGAATCCCGGAAAAAAGACAAGAAAGCTTTGTTCATGTTTTTTCAAGGGGTTGACGAATCGACCTTCGAAAAAATCTCGGAAGCAAAAACATCAAAAAATGCGTGGGAGATTTTGCAGAAAACATGCCAAGGAGCTGAGAAAGTAAAAAAGGTACGACTTCAGGTACTACGTGGCGAGTTCGAAAATATAAAAATGAAAAGTCTGGAAAGCATCGATGAATATGTTACGCGTTTAAAAACGGTGACAAATGAAATGAAAAGAAACGGTGAAAGTCTCGATGATATTCGAGTGATGGAAAAGCTTCTACGTTCGTTAACAAGAAAATTTGATTATGTTGTTACATCAATCGAAGAGTCAAAAGATTTGTCCACAATCTCGATTGACGAGCTTGTTGGTTCGCTTCAAGCACATGAATAACGGATGAACCAGTACGATGATGCAGATCATTTAGAGAAGGCTTTGCAAAGTAAGGTGTCCATAAATGGCAGTTCAAACAGTAGCAGCTATGCTCGTGGAAGAGGTGGCTACCGAGGTGGACGTGGACGTGAATGACAACCTTTTAACAGAGGTCAAAATAATGAAGGCTATCAGCAATCTGGTCGCGGTCAAAATTTTAGAGGCCGAGGAAGAGGCATATTTCAACAACGAGGTGACAGGTCTCATTTACAATGTTATAATTGCAATAAATATGGTCACTTCAGTTACGAGTGTAGATCTCCAAAAGTAGAAGAAAGAAGTCATTTTGCTGCAGCAGAAGAAGATAAAGATGTAGGAACTGCTATGTTCCTCACTTACAAAGGAGAAGAAGAAGGCAAGAAGAATGTTTGGTATCTTGATTCAGGCACTAGCAATCATATGACTGGCCACAAAGATTTATTTACGGAGATAGACGACACTATCAAAGGAGAAGTAACATTCGGCGATTCTTCAAAGATTCTAGTCAAAGGGAAAAGTACAATTACGATTGTGTCAAAGAATGGTGAGAAAAAAAATACATAAATGATGTTTATTATATTCCTGCTTTGAAAACCAATATCATCAGTCTTGGTCAACTAGTGGAGAAAGGATATAATATAAAGATGCAGGACAATTCTCTCATTATCAGAAATCAAGTCAAGAGTTGATTGCCAATGTGGAGATGTCAAAAAACCGTCTATTCTCACTTGATATGCAGACGAAAGTGCACAAATGCTTGAAGTCGGTCATTAAAAATGATTCATGGTTATGGCATCTAAGATTTAGTCATCTTGGATTTACTGGCTTGAAATTATTGTCAAAGACGAAGATGGTGGATGGTTTGCCAGAAATCAACGAACCAAATCAACTATGTGATGCTTGCATCAAAGGAAAACAACACAGACAAAGTTTTCCTATCGGAAAATCATGGAGAGCTAGGAGACCACCAGAGATTGTTCACACTGACATAGCTGGTCCATTTGATATTACGTCACTTGGCGGGAGCAGGTATTACCTAACATTTATTGATGACTTTAGCAGAAAAAGTTGGGTATATATTCTGAAAGAAAAAGCAGAGGCTCTTGATAAATTCAAGGAGTTCAAAGCAATGGCAGAAAAGCAAAGCGGAAATTATGTGAAGATACTCAGATCTGACAGAGGAGGCGAGTATACTTCAAACTTGTTCAAACAATTTTGCAGGATACATGGAATCAATCACCAGTTGACAGCAGCATATACTCCACAACAAAATGGCGTTGCTGAAAGAAAGAATCGCACTATTCTTGATATAGCGAGAAGTATGGTGAAGGAAAAACACATGCCAAGAAGTTTTTGGGCTGAAGCTGTACTATGTGTTGTTTATTTGCTGAATCGCTGTCCAACAAAAAGTGTCCGAAACAGAACTCCAAATGAAGCATGGAGCGGTAGTAAACCATCAGTTGGACATCTCCGAATTTTCGGATGTGTTGCATATGCATATGTTCCCGATCAGAAAAGAAAGAAGCTGGATGATAAAGGAGAGAAATGTATTTTTACCGGATATGACAAAAGAAGCAAGGCCTACAGACTTTATAACCCACTCACAAAGAAATTAATCATTTCTCGAGATGTTGAATTTGAAGAATCAGATTACTGGAGATGGAGCGTGGAAGAAAGAAAAGTTGCAGGTCTATTCTTTAATGATGATAATAATGACGATGATGAAGCTGGTATAGACAGTGATGGAAATGATGATCAGACTCCTCTAGAAAGCCCTAATCAACAAACTCCTGCTTCAATGCCATCAAGTTCAAGAAGCAGCAATAATTCAGAGGGAGTACCGAGAAGAATGCGGAGTCTGGATAATATATATGAGGCAACAAGTCCGGCACAAACAACTTTTGATTACTCATTATTTTGTTTAATGGCTGAATGTGATCCAGTGACATTTGAGGAAGCTAGTGAAGAAAGAAAATGGAATAAAGCCATGGATGAAGAAATTGGTGCGATAAAGAAGAATGACACTTGGGAGCTCACATATCTTCCAGAAGGCCATAAAGCAATTGGTGTCAAATGGGTCTACAAGACAAAAGACCAATCAAGATGGAGAAGTGGAAAAGTACAAGGCAAGGCTAGTGGCTAAAGGTTACAAACAGAGATACAGAATTGATTATGATGAGGTATTTGCTCCAGTTGCAAGAGTTGATACCATAAGACTTTTAACAGCACTTGCAGCACAGAATCAGTGGAAGATTTATCAAATGGATGTAAATTCAGCATTCTTGAATGGCTATCTCGAAGAAGAAGTCTACATTGAGCAACCTCCTGGATATGTTCAGAAAGGGCAGGAAAACAAAGTCTACAAACTGAAGAAAGCTTTATATGGTTTGAAGCAATCTCCGCGAGCATGGAACACAAGGGTTGATGAATACTTTCAGAAAAATGGTTTTGTTAAGAGTTCATATGAGCATGCACTCTACACAAAAACAAATTCAGGGGGAGATATTATGATCGTATGCTTATACGTGGATGACATGATCTTCACTGGGAACAACCCTGGTATGTTTGATGATTTTAAGAAAGTTATGACTAACTAATTTGAGATGACAGATACTGGTAAAATGTCGTACTTTCTTGGAGTCGAAGTCAAGCAAAACAAAGAGGGGATTTTTATGTCACAGAAAAAATACGCAGAGCAGATTTTAAGCAAATTCAGAATGGAAAATTGCAAACCAGAGCACACCAGCAGATGCAAGCATAAAGCTGAGAATTGATTCAACCAGAGAGTTGGTAAATCCAACGTTGTTCAAAAGTTTGGTTGGAAGTTTAAGGTATCTAACTTTCACTCGTCCCGATATTATGTACGCGGTTGGATTGGTTAGTAGGTACATGGAGAAGCCAAAGCAAGATCCTTTCATGGAAGCTAAAAGAATTTTGCGCTACATAAAAGGTACACTTGATCATGGGTTGTTTTACACTCATTCACAAAATTCGAAATTAGTTGGCTACTCAGACAGTGATTATGGCGGTGATTTGGATGATGGGAAAATCACTTCAGGGTATGCTTTTCATATCCGTTCGGCGATATTCTCGTGGTCATCAAAGAAGCAATAGATAGTTGCTCTCTCGACATGTGAAGCAGAGTATATTGCAGCAGCAGCATGCACATGTCAAGCTAAGTGGCTAGGCTACATATTGGGCAAATTAAATGTTGCAAAGGAAGATCCAATTACTATTTATTTGGATAATAAATCCGCTATTACACTTGCGAAGAATCCCGTGTCACATAGTCGAAGCAAGCACATCAACATAAAATATCATTTTATTCGAGAACAGGTGAACGATAAAATTGTTGAGCTAATACATTGCAGGACCGAAGAAAATTTAGCAGATATTTTTACAAAGTCGTTGAAGCCAGAGATATTTCATAAAATGAAAAAGAAGCTTGGGATGGAAAGTCGAGTTTGAGGGCGAGTGTTAAAAGTATTCAAACTCTCACATGTGAAAAATAAGCTTGGTAGGTGAGTAAATAAAAGTTGGCTGCACATGTGAAAAGCAGAAGAACAAATAAAAGATTACGTAAGGCATGACATGTATGCACATTTTGAAGCCTATATATATGAAGCTTCATGTATGCTAAAGATACACCAAAAGTGAAAACAAAACAAGAGATAAAAGAAAGAAAGAGAGCTGAAGCTCTAGAGTTATAGAGAGAAAAATATTGTAGCTTATTTGTGAGCAAAGCAAGTAATAGTTTTTGTATTTGTATGAAATAAAAGAGAGAGTTTATGTGTTTGATTCATATAAAACATTAGTATTTGCTACACGGATCATACACGTTTCCAACATAAATTTGAAGTATATAATTATCTACTTTCAATAGCCTAAAAAATAATTCAATCTGCATATCTTAATAGAAAAGGTTTATCCTTCAAAAAAAGATTGCTTAGTAGGATCCTGACGCTATTTTGCAAATAAATGTTTGAAAAAACTGTATGGGTAAAGCTCAAATATAAAACATGCACGCATTTACCTTTTTCATGAATAACCGGTATAATTTGTTCCATCTTAAAAGGAAAATAGCCATAGATAAATATTATATAGATAGGAAACTATGCAGGTGCATAAAGTTAGCACTTCCATGAAAGTACAACACTGTGAATTGGAAATCATACAATTATGAATATAGAAATAGAAGAAAACAATAAAAATCATTCAATTGTTTAACTGGTATGAATCCTGAATGGAAATTTAGAAATGTATTATTACGGATATTGTCATTCACATTCTTAAAAAAGGAAGAATCGCTATGAGGATATAATATAATTGGAAAGAACAAATGTGAAATAGGTTCAATGATGGAAATTACCTCAAACGGAACAAAAATCAGTATAGACACCAATATGAAATGGTAAAAATCACCTCACATGTCAAAAAAGTAGTATAAAGGTATAAAGAGGCAGATAAAGAAGGTATGTCCCACACACACACACACACACACACACACACACACATATATATATGTTTATATATACACACACATACATATATACGATGAACAAGTTGGCCAAGAGGAGAGTTGAAATAAGACAAAGCAGTTTATTGTCTTTATCAGTGCTAATCATATGGAGCTCCGGTTTTAATTAAGGTAATGAAACGTAGGGACAATGTGGAATAAATGTGGATGTTAATGTATAATTATAAACTACTATCTAATTAGATAATTTCAAATTTTATGGTAGATTGAAAGAGGAATCAAGATTCAAACTATAAATTAATAAGGGAGTTAAAAAATAACACCTATATTCACTTTTTTAAATAATAGCTATATAAAGTAAATAGAAAGCAAGAATAACGACAAATGGATATTCAAATTTAACAAAACAGTACATATATCATAGGTAAATATTACTCAGAATTGGGCAAGTGTTTATTTAGCTCAATTGAGTGACAGGATACATATTTATTTACAAATAGCAGAATTTCAAGCTGGTTTCCTTAAGCATCAACGACCAAATATATCACATTCATTAAAAAAGGGTAACAAATCAAAAACTTTCATACCTTGGATACAACGTGGAAATAAGTTTTATAAGCTTTCTTTGTCCACTTTGGTTTATACACCCAGCAATTTACCTAATACAAGCAAAAACAGTTACAGAAATCATCATTTCTAGTTATACAAACACACTACATAAAGTATATTGTAGCTAAATACAGATGTGAAATATAACCAATGAATCAAATAAAAACTCTTATAATCTGTTACATTATGGTATAGATAGAGCGTTGGCATCTCAAAAGAAATCAACCTTATCAATAAATAAGCAGTGCAAATCTTGAAAGAGCTGGGAGTTATCAAAAATTAAATCTTCTTGGTACAGTGTTTAAGAGATCAAACATCCAATCTGCTAACACAAACCATAAACGATGTCGTTAACTGCATATATAACCAACAAAAATAATGTCACATTATATGAAGGATTGATTATTAGCAAATTAAAACCACACTAATGTCATACGTATAAGGTTGAAAATCAAACATAAATGATTAGATCTTTTACTTTAGAAATTATATTTAGATGCAAAGTAAATTTAGTACAAAAAATTAATATATAATCACACATCAATAGAAATTTTCCTACCCCATACGAGTTAATTAAATTTTGAATGAGAGGATGCTTAAATATTTATTTAAAGGTAGTAACAAATATTCAGCTGAATATTAGTAATGATAAACATTACATTTTTTAATAGCTAAAGCAGTATTCTTGTGATTACAGAAAATTACAGTAAAAGAAATGTACGGAAAGCTGCTAGAAAACCATAGAAAAAAATAAGAAAAAAATAGACATAGATTATATTTAATAGACCTAAGCATTTTTAAGTACACTGGGCTCACAATAAAAATGAATTGGGTGCACATAAAGATATCATAAAATAGTATATCAATAGATGTTATGAAAAGGATTCAACTATCTCTGTGGTCCAATATATCTGTCATTTCTATCATCGAAGGACTAAAGAATATGTCTATAGATCAATTTAACTTACATTTCTCTCATTCATACATCGAAAAGGCACATTTACTTTAAGAAAAATACTTTGTGTTATTATTTAACATGCAATTCTATTTTAAAAGCACTATTTACTTGTCGCTTGATTTGTTTCTCCTTTCCAAGTTAACCATTTATGGAACAGTTTTGGTGTGCATTTATTGTCTTTCAAACTAACAGTTCTTGAATTTTCTCATCATCAAATGCCAACCAGTTGATATGTAAATGGTTATAAGTGCCAAAAATAGACATGATCAATTCAAGATGGCAAAAATAAGATGGAGAAAGACACTATCAAACAAACGTGAACCTTAAGAATTGGAATCAACAATGACAGCAAATTCTGTGTTACTGATAATGCATGCAAGTGAATATTGTTCATTAAACCCGTATACAATACAACATGATGTTTTAGCAAAAGCGAAGAAGGACAGCTGATTCTAATTGTTAAACACTCATATGTAACCAAGTTCAATGATAGGAAATGGCAGAGGTATACTAATAATTTCACATTCACTGATCAATGTTATCCTATCATGATCAGAACAGTCAATGGAAATAATAAATGATAGAAATAGTAGAACATATAGTAGTATGAATATTACATAGAAATATAAGATGCTAAACTATAAAAAGTAGAGATATAAACGTCACCAACATCATTGAGTCATCCTTGCTGGTAGAAACCAAAAAAGAGATGGCTCCGTCATCACACTATAAAAATATCAATGATAAATAAGAAACACAATATCAATATCTCCCTAGTTACAACTTAGTTTTAAGTCAGCTAATAACTATGAAAGTTCAACATACTTAAAGAAGCAAAAATAATTAATAACTAAAATAGCTAAAATAAGTCACCAAATAATGAAAATATTCCATGGCTGTAACAAAGAGTTGACGAAAAGAGCCGAATATTGGATTACCAAAAAAAAGATGACGGTACCTTACGATGTTTCGATCGGTAGATCGGGCGTATACGTGGATGGAACGCGAAGGGAGATACTGCCGCGACTACGGGATGCTTGCCGGTCAAAGGGGTGAAGGCGGACACTGAGTAGGACCAAATCAATTTTGGGTTTAGAGAGGCGAGCTTGTGGGGGCGTGAGAGAGGAAGGGGAGGGCGAAGGCAGAAGGCAGGTTTTGGGAACACGGCGGGGACGTTATTAGTCAATAGGAAGGGGAAGGTAAGCAACAAAAAGGGGGGAGGGATTAGATGGATGAGAAAAGAAGGGAAACATGTCCGTTGGAAAAGGCACATGCGTAGAAAAGGGAAGGGAAGGCAGTTGGTGCACAATCCACGTGTCGCGCTCAGGTTGTGTGGTAATAATAATTTGGGAGGGCTTGTGAGCCAACTAAAATCAACTCAACTTTAATATTATAATATAGATTAAACTTTATTTAAATTTTGAAATACATAATAGTAGAGACTGTATAGTGATTCCCTTATCAATAACAAGGGCTTAAACAGATAAAAAGTACCACTAGTAAATGCTAGTTTTTCTATTATTAAGAACAATAAATTAATACGGTTTATTTTTATATGGCTGTTTTTTTAAAAATATTCTTCACCATTCATTTTTCCCTATAAAGTTCACCTGTAGAAATAGAAGGAGAAAACAAATAAGATAATAATAAAATTTAATAAAATTTTTGTTTGATATTTCACTTACCACTGCTAAAGCAAATTTATCATCCAAAATAAAATCACCTTTTGAGAGAGATTTTTATCGTCATTTGTCAGTTTTTGAACCTTCATACTATCCTTCATTGTAGATGGTTTTTGAGATATATGAACTTGTTGAGTTGATCTTTTCTTATCATAGGATTTACTATTCATTTTTCGATCGATATCTTATGATGTATGCTCTACTTGATGAAATGATGATAATGATTCTTATTTGGAGTGTGTATCAGCAAGCAAAGCATTTGATCATTTCCAACTAACAGAATGTGCATATAAAAAATTTCATGTCACCTCACTATACTAACACTTAGTAATTAGTTTGTAATAGTGGTTCTAATCTAAGCAATGGAGTAATATAACGTTATGACCCACTGTTTTCAAATATTTAAGTAGATAATAAAATAAACTCAAATCATTCGAATAGCGGATTGTTACATGTGGTATCAGAGCTAGTTTTATGATGTACGTGATAAGGGGTTCTCGCCTTATGATCTGTTGCGAAGCATTGACTCTTACATCTACACATCCCTATTTGGGTTGGTTGCAGTCGAGAGATTGGCCGTAAAACTAGCTTTTGAGGTACTGACGGTGACTACCCGTGGACATACACCGTTACAGATACCTATTAAGATGGAATCCAGGAACTTGTTAATACGACTCTCCAACTTTAAATCATGAATAAACGGATACATTGTTTAAGCGGATTATATATTTACACTTACACAACATATCTTGTTCTTTTTATTTCTTTACAAACTGCGGTTATAGAGTAATATACATTTTCATGTTTCAAATTTGGAAACATAGGGTCGATCAACAAACTTATAACATAACCATGCAATAAATTTGATAGCACACAAAATAAAATTTAGATCTATTTTTTAAGACCATGACTAATAAGAATGAACATACCAAACTTCATCAAGAAATCCATATAGTTTTTAATGTATGTCTCATTAGTAAGAAATAAGTACACGACATTTTAAATCATATATGTAGGGAAATATGCTTATAAATGTGTGTATACACAAAAAAGAAACATATATACATAACCAACAGATTTTTTTTTTGAAACAGTCAAAAAAATAAGGCCCAAGGCCCATGATGTCGGGCTAAACCCGATTACAAACTATTGTTGAACCCGACATAAAACAACGGTTCATAGAAACCCTAGCCGCGATAATCGCTTTAACTCTCTCAAACTCGTAATACTCAAAAATGGTGGACTGATGAGAAATCCATCATCTTCAAACTCTAATCATGGAAAACTTCACGGGGGTTTCCAGACGTAATCTTCACTGTCTTTGAACTTTCTCTTGAGAACATTGAGTTTGTTCGAGTCAATGATATCCCTGTCTTCAGTATTTCTGATGGTATTAACTTCAGATCTGCTCCTATTTGTGTTTAATAAACTATCTTAATCATCTCTGTGGCTCTTGAAGCTCAGATCTACTTGAGATATGAAACTGCCGCTGCTCTCTCCCCTTTCCCAACAAGACAAGTCATATATTTTGTTGTTAATCCTGCTTTTATAGTGGTTGTCGCCAACTTTGTGTAGAAAGCTTATGTCTTTATTGATCTCCGTGCGTTTCTTGTTTACTTTTTGGGCTGACCAGTAGGCTTTGTTATTCTCCATGATTTTGTATAGCTCTAGATCACTGCTGAAGAGGCCTCTAACTATTTAAGGTAACATATAATTAGGGTTAGACTCTAATTTTTGAGAAGTAAATGGATGACAATGATTAGTACCCTGTTTACTTCCCTTACAGAAATGATTTCTGTGATCAGTTTTGGTTCTCTCTTCAGAAAGGAAGCCGGAGTTGCAAATCCTGTTTTGATTACTTTCTAAATCACTTCTGGGAGCAATTTTGTCTCTGGTACCTGCAACAGGTGATGAACAACTATTATTGTTCATAATGTTAGATAAATTTCTTTGATTATTTATATTAATCTGGACCCTTCCCTTGCAGATCTGTTGTCTGTAGTCAGGATTGAGATGATTTTTCCCAGATAGGAAGTCAGAGTAATTGGGTTTGTCCTTATTTCCAACAATTTCCTGCTATCCAGAATGTGCATCTTGATTTTGGAGGTTGAGCTTGTGCAAGCTTTGCTTGCCATTTAGTAAGAAATCTTCAACATGCTTATTATAGTCATTATCCTTACTAGTGTCCCCATGATAAGTAGTGCAGTCATTCTTCTGCCTATCTTCTTTTTTCAAAATAATATAGTTGTCTGCATAAATATTTCTCCATAGTTGATAGCTGCTCGTAGCTTAATTAGAATGCAGTGTTTCATTTCTCTCTTTCCAGATGTAGAAAACCATGGTAGTAAGGAGAACATAAGCCTTAATAAAATTTTAGACTTAGGCTTGAAATGTTTCAGAATATACAGTACACTACTTTTAATATCTAATGTAGGAATGTGCTGATTGATCCCCAAAGTACTTTTGGCATTATTCCAAATGTACTGGGATTATTCACAATCAAAAAATAAATGCTTGGAGCTTTCTAAATCTTTTTTGCAAAGCAAACAATTTTTTTTTTTGCAAAGCAAACAATTTTTATCCAAATTTTGACCCCATTTGTAACATCTATCTTTTGTAGGAAGCTTGTTAAGAATAGCAAAAAAAGCACAATGTGCCATTTTTGGGCAATTTGATTTACACCAAATTACTTTGTGCCAATCTACCTCAACTTCCTCCCCTTTAATATATTCCCACATTTTTTTAAAAGAAAATTAATTATCTTTAGAGAAAAGCTTTCAGACCCATTCATCTTTTACCCCTTTGATCAATCTTAATACAACTGATAGCTTCTTTATATATAGAAGCAACAGTACTATTATGGAAGCTCCAACAATTATTAACAATTATACTATCTACTTTGTCATTTATACCTCCTAAAATATAAAGATTGTTCCATCTTAGGAGGTTAATAAGAGAATTTCCATAAATCCAGGGATCAAACCACAAACTGGTCTTAATACCATCTCTTAGTTTCCTATCAATTAACTTTCTGCCCACATCCCTGCAATTAAGTATGTTTTTCCAGACATAAGAGTGCTGGCTATCTTTTCTAATAATCCAAAAATTCTTATTTTTGAGGTATTTGGCTTTCATCCATCTAGCCCATAATGATCTGCACTCTATAAATTTCCAAAACAACAACTTATATTTGCAAACCTCAGAAATGTCCCTGATATTTCTTAGTCCTAGACCACCAAATTTCTTTGGTTTGCAAACTTTGTCCGAAGCTAATTTACGATATTTACCTCTCCAAATAAAGTTGGAACATAATTTTTCAATTTTTTGAATAGTACTAAAGGGGATGTTATGAGTTTGGGTCCAGTAGATGATAACTTCCATGATGACAGTATGAGTGAGTTCCACTCTACCAGCTAAATACAGTAATTTACTAGACCAGCCTTCTAATTTACCCTGAATAATATCAATTAAGCTAGTGCAATATCTGTCTTTAACCTGATTAATACTAAGCGGAAGGCCAAGATATTTGACTGGTAACTTACCTTCTCTGTATTTCAGCACTTTCAGAATGTCCTCTTTATGGGAGGCATCTTTACTGAAATATATTTTACTTTTATTAGTGTTCACAGTGAGGCCAGCAAATTTTTCCATATTATCCAATATTTTACAAATGGTTTGGGCATTATTCCTATCAGATTTTAGGAAAAGGAGAATGTCATCAGCATATAATAAATGAGTTATGTGTGGTTTATTTCTATTAATAGTCTTAATGTTTCCCCTGGCCATCTCAATCTCCATTTGAATTGTGAAATATTCCATAACAATTGCAAATAGAAAAGGTGATAAGGGATCTCCCTGTCTAATTCCTCTATTGCTATGGATAAATCCTTTTGGGGATCCATTAATCATAATAGAATAAGTCACATTTGTAATGCACTCTTTTATTAGCTCACAAAATTTATCATTAAAACCCATTTTTTTCATAATGAAAATGATAAACTCTCTGTTTATTTTATCAAAAGCTTTATGCAAGTCAATATTAATACACCTATGATTTTTATTCTTCTTGTTAAAATCTCTTATAAGCTCATGAGCTAATAAAGTGTTTTCAGAAATTAATCTCCCTGGAATAAAAGCACTTTGATTTTCAGAGAAAATAAATTTAAGAAAATACTTCATTCTGTTACAGAGGATAGAAGAAATAATCTTGTAAATGAAGTTACAGCAAGCTATGGGTCTGTAATCTTCAAGCCCCATAGGTGTTTCCACTTTTGGAATAAGAGTTAAAAAAGTATGGTTAGTATTTTTTAACATCTTGCCAAAATTAAAAAATTCTGTAATTGAATCACTTAAGGGGCCTTGAATATCAGACCAATGGGTTTTGTAACACTTAGCTCCAAATCCATTAGGCCCTGGACTTTTATCATTATTGGCATGAAATATAATATTTTTAATCTCTTCATTTCTAATAGGAGCAATCAATATATCTGCACAGTTACCATTAGGAGTATATTTGAATTCAATATTAGGAAAAGAATTGCAGTAACTCAAGGAGTTGTATAATGAGCTAAAATAATTAATAGCCTCCTGTTCAATAATAGATGCTTCATTAGTTATTTGGCCATTATTATTAATAATTCTCCTAAATCATTTCTATTCCTCCTATTAGACATTTTGGTGTAGAAAAATTTACTGGCCTCATCTCTATAAGTTAACTAGTTTATTTTAGCCTTCTGCTTAATATTAACTGAGTTAATGTGTAAAGCCTTAACAAGATTAGCTTATTGAAAAATGAATCAGCTGGAACCTTGTATGAGCAGTTATCATCTAGCTTATTCTGGAGCTCAGCAGATTCATTTCTGATAGAATTAATATCCTCTTTATTCTTATTACAATTCCAATTTTTGAGGTTTGTTTTGACAGTATGCAAAGTTTTATTAAACTTACACTGAGCAGTGCCAAAAAAATTGTTAGAAAGGCTCTTTTGAACAATCTCTTTATAACTGTCATCATAAACCCAACCATTTTTAAATCTGAATGGAGCTTTAGGGGCAACATCATTATGTTCTTTAAATGAAATTTGAATGGGTGTGTGATCACTTGTATTTTGAGGGAGAGTACAACAGTTCACGTAAGAAAAAAGATTAATGAAAATATAATTTAAGAGAACCCTATCTAATTTACAGTGAATATTTCTATATTCACCAGATTTCCATGTATATTTGTTACCATGGATAGGTGGCTCTATTAAACCTAATTTTACTAAAAAATTATTAACCCTTTCCAATTTATTGAAAGGAACAGGATTACCTCCTCTTTTTTCTGCATTGTGAAAAATAGTGTTGAAATCTCCAATCAAAATCCAGGGACAGTTATTATTAAGGCTTAGGAGCTCAATATTATTCCATAACTTCTTTCTGTCATCCTCATAATTAGAAGTATATATAAAGGTAATCTTAATAAATAGACTACCCTTATTCTCAAAATAAAAATGTATATATTGCATATCAATAAAGTAGTTAGTGAGAGTCCAAATAGAAGGATTATGTAAAACCATAATCCTTCCATTGCCTCCCATTCTATTGTTATTGATGCAATTCCAGCCAGCAAATCTTCTGCTGTGCAACTCATCTATTTTATGATCTTGAAGCTTATGCTCAATCAAACCTATAATGCTAGGTTTGTATTTAATAATAAACTCAGAAAGGTCTAATTGCCTTCAGGGGAGTTGAGACCCCTAACATTCCAAGCTATGATATCCATATATATATATATAAATAAAAGAAATATTTTATTTAAAGGATACTATCAAGGATACAAACCTCTGTGGTGGAGCACTATGTTTGCCAATACTCCCCTTCTTGGCCACTTGTTTACTACTTTTTTTAAAATTAGTTTTTTCAGTGGCTTTTAACTGTTTTCCCCAATTGTCATTTTTGCCAATGTATTGTTTTCTGAAATCATGATCTTTTAGATCTTCAGTTTCCTCTACTGAAGAAATGTCTGAAAGACTTTTTGTTTTGGACTTCTTCCTTTTTCTAACTGTTGCAGGTTTGGAAGTTGTTGTTGGCTTGGCTGCTACTATTTTTTGGCTCACTGCCTTCTGTATGTCTGATTCAGAGAAAGTTGATGTCCTCTTAGGTGCCAGCCTTTCAGGGACAAGAGAGTTGTCTGTGTATGTAGGATCTGCTGCGAGAAGAGATGCACAGCTTGCCAACTCTTCATTATTTGCATTAAAATTCGTCGTATTTGTAATATTGCTTGAATCCTTCATGTGGGTGGAGTTTTCAATGACCTGCTCTTTTAATCCCACTGTAGAATTTTTATTTTGATTACAGACTGAAAGGATTTGTTCCTTTGAGACTGATGGTGTTACTGACACATCATCTCTTTCATGTTCCTTTTTGGACCACATATTCTTAGAAAGAACAGCAGCTTCCTTGTTGTGATCTAATTCTGAGTTACCTGCTTCAGTTGCATTGATTTCTTGAACATCCAGATTCATTGAATCTTCATTGTTGCAAGAAGTGAAATCAAGATCTAGGGTTATCGGAGTAGGTATCTCTGAATTGATTTCTGAAACGTTTGCATCAGCATTCAGATCAAGATCTGTAGAATCTTTGGGGGAGCCGTTATTTTCTTTGTTGTGTGAGCAATCTTTTAATGCGTGTCCGAAGATTTTACATATTTTGCATCTATCAGAGATCGTTTCGTAGTGATTTGCTGAGATATGATCTCCCCATCATGTGTGTAGACAGAGACTTCGTTGGGTAGCTCTGAATCTGCCTTAATCTCTACCAAGATTCAGATGTAACTCAATCTTGTTTCTTCAGCTGTCTGTTCGTCCATTTTTAATGGATTTTCGACTAGGCTAGTTATTCCACTAAAAACTTCGTTTTCTCATAATTTTAGATTTAACTCGGGTAATCGTATCCGTATCAGCATTGAACTTAGTAAATCTTTATCTAAGACTATTTTCTTGGTCCACTTTTTAAGGATAATAAGTTTGCTGTTAATAAAATAAGGACCTCCTTTTAAAAGCTTTTCACAATCCTCAGCATTAGTAAATCTGATAACGAAAAAACCATTTTCTCGAGTGAAAATTTCAAATGAACCTGTTGGATTCCAAGTCCAAACCATGAAAGCCTTGAAGTGAAAATACGATGGCCTTTTGCCGAACACGTAAGCCACTACAGCGAGTCCCCATTTACTTTCTGCACGAATGCTTGTTTCTTCAGAAACCACCACTATTTTTTCACCAATTGTCTCAACTGTTGGTATAAAATCCAGATCAAAACTTGTTTCTTGGCCCCCACCTTTCACCATTTCCGCCCATGAAGACACTTTCAACTCTTTAGGCAAATTTACCTTTGGACTTCGATTAGGTTCTTGCGGTATTCTGATAGTGTTCTTGAATTGCGAACGGGCGCCATTAGAAGGGGGAAACAACTTTTGTTTTGGCTTAGGAGGAAATTCATTGAATTTTCCTGTCCCTTTTCTGAAATGTACAGAAGCATCTGAATTAGATAATTGCTTCTTTCCTTTCTTTCTATTCATAACAGTAGTAAAACCATCCCCATTTAGCAAGAAATCAGGTGTAGAGTGAGGGATACCAGAAATGGATTAGAAGAGAGGAAAGGAGATTGAGAGGATTGCCCCTTGCGATTGGGGTTATTGTCGAAGATAGGGTTTAGAGAGGGTTTGGGAGCAGCCATGGCTGCTGAGCTTCAGAAACTTATGAAATTCATTCAGTATTCGATGTTTAATCTTAGAATTAGGGTTTGATGACTAAGAGAGAGAAAAAACAACAGATTACTTCTACAATCAGAACAATATTTAGATGTAAACAAGACTGCCAACAAAGACACGACTCTAAAACTCATAAAACTATATCAAGTGATGTTTTAATAGAATACTACCTGATAGATCTAAGTAACGTACACATACTGTGGACTACGCATGTAAAAATTCAAAGTACATGAAGCAAACGAGTTAAACAAACAAGCTAGCTGACTGGCACATAGTTGATTTTATCTACAAATGAATACTAAGGTTTGAAAATAAGTCAGCAAGCTAGAAAAGAAAAATTAGTGTAACATAGGATTGAAAATCGAAAAAAGAACTTGCTAACCCCCACCACATAAAGTCTAAATCAATGGACAATCAATAAAGCTAAATACCCAAATCCATGTAGCATCCCTACTGTATGACAACCGATAATGCAATAAGTTGCATTTATCATTTACAAACTTAACTTCAAGTGAGTATTTTGTACCCATAATCCATCAGACATTCAAATAATATAGTTCGACCACCTACATATGGCTGTTGAAATTCAAATATACTACGATAACGTATACTATAATTTCATAGTTTGTCTACAATATGTACAAAAATGTTAATCTATGAGTAGAAACAACTATAATATTGAATGAAGAAAAAGAAAGGCTGGCTAAAAAACAATCATACATAAAAAGGAGGTATATTTCAAAAAAAAAAATTTAACATGCTAATTAAACTTTATTTTTCATAAATATAACCACTACGCTAAAGCATGCATTGTTCAAACTTTATTTGTAGGTTTGTATAATTTTGAAAGTACATACCATTAGTAACTTCTAGAAAATCACACAGCATAGTCAATAAAACATGTTTTATTCAAGCAGATAAGTCAAAACAAATGCTAAGTATATTAACAAAATTGCAAGGATGTAAAAACAATAGGCAACGACAAATAGCATTAAAAAATAGTCAGTTTTTAACTCCACCATCCAAAAATTGAAAAGAGCTTAAATATAAAAATCAAACTAGAAAAAATTAGACTTTATAATTTGCTAATGCAAAAATAAAAATCATATAGTGCATTAGTGAGAAATTTGGAAATAAAGAAAAATAAAACCTTTGGAATACTACATTTTAACTTTGGCCAAGTCATTGTTATAAATGGGGAATTACCCCCATTTTAATACGTCTCTCCACGCTCGAGCAAAGATGATTTAAATGTGAAAAGAAAATTGGAATAGGAGGCAGCCTCACATTTTTTTTAAAACGTCAATCGAAAACGGGGTTTAATAACCTGTTTATAGTATAAACGAACTTAAAAATCCCGTCCATAACATAAACGGAAATTTGGATCTCGTTTAAACTATAAATGAGATTCAAAATCCCATTTATATAGGAAGGCATTAGCCTTTTGTTATAAAAAAAGAACTAAAAAATAAATCAGTTCAACCCATGCTGGTTGCTGGAGGACCACAGATTCATGACATTTGTTTAATTAAGAGTTTCTCCTCACAAAATCTAAAGAGTTGCTAGAGATACTCTTAGTATGAAACAATGTTAGTATAGCAGAATCCAAAATGGGCAAGTAAAACAAAAATGAACATAATATTAACATTTACATCCAAAATAGATTTGACATAATAAGCATGAGTAAAGGTTATTCTCTGAAGTTGAAAGGGACTTGTGTTACATCAGAGTTTTTTTTATAAGCAAGAACTGCAATATTCAAAAATATCATAGCGTAAGCATTTTTAGTACCATCATTTAGTATAGTCATTAAATAATTAAAAAAAATGCATAAATAGTAAATATGATCAAATTGTTGGAAGTGAATAAGTGGAATTAGAAAATTTTGGCAAAATCACTAAGTCCCACATTGGGAAAACTTGTGCATTAATTCACTACATATACAAAAGCTTGATATATTATATCAAAAAAAAGGAAGGGAGAGAGAGGCAATGGAATAGCATGAACAAAGCATGGACATCTTTAATATTAAATTAAAAAGGTCAAAGATTAGGGCCTTGGGCCTTGGGGTCCCGTGATTGTATAGGACCTCCGGATGCCGCCAGGTCTGTTGCGCTGTTCAAACGCCTATTTTCTGAATACAGCCGCGCAAATACCAACAGAAATAACTGTTGGTAAAGGGTCGTAACCTTTCCGATGGTCGTTGCCGTTGCAATTCGAACAACGACAACCCTTCACAAATGGGTACCTCTTCACAGCCTATATAAAGGGCAGCGAAAATCAGATCATCATCCATTTTTTTTAGTCTTCTACTCTCTCTCTTTTCCTCCAACGCTCTGTTCTTAAAATAAAAACTACATTGCGTTCGCCATTGCTTCGCCTACTGCACTATACAACGAAGTTGATCCGTTTTATCTTGGGAATCGATTTGCATCAAAGCCATAACGTGCTACAAAGGGGCGCAAATACGATTTAAGGAAATAGTCGGTTTCGGACTGGACTCGGATTACAATCTAAGCGTTGTCTGATCAACTGCGACGGTACTTCCTACTCGCTACTCTATATATTTTTCTGCTAAGTTCCCAGATTAGCATAGGTGCTCTTCAGTCACTGTATTTATACAGATTCGCCTCTGTAACATCTTAAATCGTATTTGGTTTTCCTGTATTGCATTGTATAGGCGGATATGGCTAAACAAACCAACACTTCTGCACCGGTGCTGGCTGTGACTCAGCCTCCGCCTGTCATCCCACTGGTGAGTCTATCCCATGGCGAAAAGCCTGAAAAATTTACCGGGGTTGATTTCAAAAGGTGGCAGCAAAAGATGTTGTTCTATTTGACAACTCTGGGCCTTGCGAAGTATCTGACAGAAGATGCTCCGACGGTGGCTGAATTGGAACCAGATGCAACGAAGGTTGAAGCCCTCAATGTTTGGAAAAATGCATATTTTATGTACAAGAATTATATACTCAATGGCCTGGATAATTCACTATATAATGTCTACTGTACTGCTATGACTTCCAAGGAACTATGGATTGCACTCAATAAAAAATACAAATCTGAGGATGAAGGGATGAAGAATTTCATAGCAGGGAAATTCCTCGACTTCAAAATTATTGATAGCAAGACTGTTATCAGTCAAATGCAAGAACTGCAAGTCATCTTCCACGAGTTAAATGACGAAGGAATGACGCTCAGCGAATCATTCAAAGTGGCTGCTGCAATTGAAAAACTTCCACCTTCATGGAAGGATTTCAAAAATTACTTAAAGCACAAACGCAAGGAAATGACTGTTGAAGAATTGGTGGTTCGATTGAGGATTGAGGAAGGCAATCGAAAATCAGAGAAAAAGGGGTCCTTCAACATTGCAGCAAAGGCTAATGTAGTTGAAGAAGAGAAGCCCAACAAAAGAAAGCGCAAAAATGGTCCAAATAAAAAAGTCTAAAAGGTTTAAAGGATCTTGTCATAACTGCGGAAAGAAAGGACACAAGGCAGCAGAATGTCGCAGGAAGAAAAAGAAGTCTGAAGCAAATGTGGCTGAAGTTTCTGATGGCATTACTGACATGGACATGTGCGCGGTAGTTTCTTAATGTAACCTTGTTGGCAACAACAAGGAATGGTTCATGGACACCGGGGCCACTCGCCACATTTGTGCAAATAAATGGATGTTCACGACTTACAAAGTTGCTACCAAAGAGCAACAGTTGTTTATGGGCAACTCATCTACATCAAAAGTTGAAGGAAAAGGAAAGGTTGTGCTCAAATTGACTTCTGGAAAGGAACTTACCTTGACCGATGTCCTTCATGTTCCAAACATTCGTAAAAACTTGATTTCTGGATCGCTTCTTAGCAAGCATGGTTTCAAACTCATATTTGTGGCTGATAAATTTGTATTATCGAAAAATGGGGTGTATATGGGAAGGGGCTGTGTTAGTGATGGCTTATTTAAAGCTAATGTAACTACCATTGTACCAAAAGATAATATGAATAAAGTTGAATCTTCTGTTTATATCGTAGACTCTTCTAATACTTGGCATTCTAGATTACGGTATGTTAACTTTGAAACGTTGCGAAAATTGATTAACCTAGACTTTATACCAAAATGTAACATAGACTCCAACAATAAATGTCAAATCTGTGCAGAAGCAAAAATGACTAGAACCTCGTTTCATCACGTTGAACGAGAGACCGAACCTCTAGAATTAATACATACTGATGTATGCGATTTGAAAATGTGTCAAACTAGAGGTGGAAAGAAGTACATTATCACATTCATTGATAATTGTACCTAATATTTTCATGTATATCTCCTTAGAAGTAAGGACGAAGCAATCGACATGTTTAAAAAGTATAAGGCAGAAGTTGAGAATCAACTCAATAAGAAAATCTTTAAGAAGTGATAGAGGAGGAGAATACGAGTCTCTGTTTGAGGATTTTTTTGCTGAGCATGGTATAATACACCAAATGATAGCTCCTTATTCTCCTCAATCCAACGGTGTAGCCGAACGGAAAATTAAACTCTTAAAGAAATGATGAATGCCTTATTAATAAGCTCTGGCTTGCCAGATAATTTTTGGGGAGAATCTATTCTTTCGGCAAATCATATTTTAAATAAAATACCATGAAAGAAAACGTGTAAGACTCCCCATGAACTTTGGAAAAACATACCACCATCCTACAAATACTTAAAAGTGTGGGGGGTGTCTTGCCAAAGTGGAAATTCCAAAACCGAAAAAGGTCAAAATGGGCCAAAGACTATAGATTGCATATTCATTGGATATGCTAATGATCGTAGTGCATATCAATTTTTGGCGTACAAATATGAAATTGATGACATTCATGAAAACACCATTATAGATGTCTCAAAATGCAAGATTCTTTGAACACATTTATCCTCTAAAAACCTCTATTGAAACAATTGTTCAAAAGAGGCCAGGAGAACCAGATGCTCCCAAGGATAATGCTGATCAAAGAAAAATGAATGATGAAACTGAGATAGAGGAACCGAGAAGGAGCAAGCGACAAAGGACCTCCAAATCCTTTGGACCTGATTTCTATGCATATATGATAGAAAATGAACCTCTAACTTACCAATAAGCAATGTCATCTCACGATTCTCCTTATTGGAAAGAAGCCATCAATAGTGAAATAGAATCCATTCTACAAAACAATACGTGGGAACTAGTGTATCTCCCTAGAGGATCGAAACCACTAGGATATAAATGGATATATATGAAAAAACTAAAGGCTGACGGCTCAATAGACAAGTACAAAGCAAGACTTGTGATAAAAGGATTCATACCGAAGGAAGATCTGGATTACTTTGATACATACTCACCAATTACTAGAATAACATCAATTAGGATGCTTATTGCAATCGCATCTATACTGAATTTGGAAATACACCAAATGGATGTGAAAACTGCGTTTTTGAACGGTGAACTGGAAGAGGAAATATATATGCAGCAACCGGAAGGGTTTCTAAGCCCAGGAAATGAAAAAAAGGTGTGCAAGTTAGTGATATCTCTTAATATCCTTAAACAAGCACCAAAACAATGGTATGAGAAATTTGATGAAATATTGTTATCAAATGGATTCAAAATAAATGAATCAGATAAATGCGTCTATATAAAATGTATAGATGTTGGATATGTTATTGATTGTCTCTACGTTGATGATTTACTGATCCTAGGAAATAATAAGGTCATAATAAAATCTACGAAGGACATGCTATCCTCTAGATTTGATATGAAGGACCTAGGAGTGGCCGATTTAATTTTGGGTGTAAAAATTATAAAGACACCACAGGGATATGCATTATCTCAGCCACATTACATTGCCAAATTACTTCAAAGGTTCAAGCAGTATAATATAACCATTGCAAAATCACCAGTGGATATGAACCAAAATTGGGTAAAGAACATCGGTGATGGAATCTATCAGCTTGAATATTCTCGTATACTAGGAAGTATTATGTATGTCATGAATTGTACTAGGCCTGATATTGCATACGCCAAAAGCAAGTTGAGTAGATATACCAGTAATCCTAGCAAACATAGTTGGAAAGCAATAATCAGGGTCCTAGGATATCTAAAGTACGCACATTGCAATATGAGAAGTATCCTTCAGTAAAAAAAGGATATAGTGATACCAATTGGATAACTGGCTCAAATGACACAAAATCCACAATTGGATATGTGTTTACATTAGGAAATGGAGCAATCTAATAGAAATCATCCAAACAGACTTGCATAGCAAGGTCGACAATGGAATCAGAGTTCATTGCTCTAGATAAAGCCGCAGAAGAAGCAGATTGGCTTAGGAGTTTCTTGGAAGATATTCCAAATTGGGAACAACATGTACCTCCAATATGTATACATTGTGATAGTCAATCTGCTATGGAAAGGGAAAATAGTACATTGTATAATGGTAAGTCTCGACATATTCGTCGTAGACATAGAACCGTAAGACAACTTCTCTCTAATGGAGTTATCAAAATAGAATATGTAAGGTGAAAGGATAACATAGCGGATCCACTAACAAAAGGCTTGCCAAGAGAGAAACTTCAAACCTTATCGATGGGAATGGGCTTAAGACCTATAAACAAAAAAGTTTTCTAAAACGCAAACCTCACCAAGTTGACTGGAGATCCCAAGATCTTGGTTCAAAGGGAAAACTAAGTTTAGGATAAACTTGACGACACTGTTAAATACAAACCATTCCTATGATAAGTCAGTGCACAACCCGTCATAGAATAGGATAAGTTTTGCTTTTAATGATGTCTATACTGTGGTGTCTTAAAGAACCAAGTAGGGTACAACGGGATACTCTTTATAGAATCACCTATGTGAGTGCGAAGGCGGCGCTTCAAGAAGAATTATAAGGTCGAATTCTTCAAGCGCTCATGAAACCAAGACGGTGTTCATGGAAAAAACAAACACAAACAGAGAACCAAGGAGTTAGAAATAATGTTTATCATGTGTTATCTTTATAGACTTACACAAACGGCTTACAGTTCAAAGACATTCTAGTCCACTGATTCGCCGGTTAGTTATAATGATATAACACTAGGAAAAGTTCATGGCCACTGTGCTACTTTTACCGATATGATAAATGTTTTGCATATTAAGAACAGATCAGATAACCACTCATTCATGTGGGGGATTGTTGGAAGTGAATAAGTGGATTTGGAAAATTTTGGCAAAATCACTAAGTCCCGCATCGGGAAACCTTATGCATTAATTCACTACATATACAAAAGCTTGATATGTTATATCAAAAGAAAAGGAAGAGAAAGAGGCAATGAAATATCATGAACAAAGCATGCACATATTTAATATTAAATTGAAAGGGTCAGAGATTAGGGCCTTTGGCCTTGGGGTCTCGTGATCGTATAGGGCCTCCGGATGCCGCCAGGCCTGTTACGCTGTTCAAACGGCTATTTTTTGAATACAGCCGCACAAATACCAACGTAAATAACTATTGGTAAAGGGTCGCAGCCTTTCCAACGGTCGTTGCCGTTGCAATTCGAACTGTGACAACCCTTCACAAATGGGTACCTCTTTACAGCCTATATAAAGGACAGCGAAAATCAGATCATTATCTATTTTTTTTGAGTCTTCTACTCTCTCTCTCTTCCTCCAGCTCTCTGTTCTTAAAATAAAAAATACATTGCGTTCGTCATTTCTTCGCCTACTACATTGTATGGCGAAGTTGATCCGTTTTATCTCGGGAATCGATTTACATCAAAGCCCTAACGTGCTACAAAGGGGCGCAAATACAATTTGAGGAAATAGTCGGTTTCAGACTGGACTCGGATTACAATCTAAGCATTGTCTGATCAACTGCGACGGTACGTCCTACTCGCTACTCTATATATTTTTCTGTTAAGTTCCCAGATTACTATAGGTGCTCTGCAGTTGCTGTATTTATACAGATTCGCCTCTGTAACATCTTAAATCATTTTTGGTTTTCCTGTATTGCACTGTACAGGCAAATATGGGTAAACAAATCAACACTTCTGCACCGGTGCTGGCTGTGACTCAGCCTCCGCCTATCTTCCCACCGGTGAGCCTATCCCATGGCGAAAAGCCTGAAAAATTTACCGAGGTAGATTTCAAAAGATGGTAGCAAAAGATGTTGTTCTATTTGACAGCTCTGGGCCTTGCGAAGTATCTAACAGAAGATGCTCCGACGGTGGCTGCATTAGAACCAGATGCAACGAAGGTTGAAGCCCTCAATGTCTGGAAAAATGCAGATTTTATGTGCAAGAATTATAAACTCAATGGCTTGGATAATTTTCTGTATAAATGTGTACAATACTGCTGCGATTTCCAAGGAACTATGCACTGCACTCGACAAAAAATACAAATCTGAGGATGCAGGGATGAGGAAGTTCATAGTTGGGAAATTACTCGACTTTAAAATGATTGATAGCAAGACTGTTATCAGTCAAATGCAAGAACTGCAAGTCATCTTCCATGAATTAAATGACGAAGGAATGACGCTTAGAGAATCATTCAAAGTTGCTGCTGCAATTAAAAAACTTCCACCTTCATGGAAGGATTTCAAAAATTACTTAAAGAACAAGCACAAGGAAATGACTGTTGAGGAATTAGTGGTTCGATTGAGGATTAAGGAAGACAATCGAAAATCAGAAAAAAGGGGTCCTTCAACATTGCAGCAAAGGCTAATGTAGTTGAAGAAGAGAAGCCCAACAAAAGAAAGCACGAAAATGGTCCAAATAAAAAGGCTAAAAGTTTTAAAGGATCCCGTCATAACCGCGGAAAGAAAGGACACAAGGCAGCAGAATGTCGTGGGAAGAAAAAAAGTCTAAAGCAAATGTGGCTGAAGTTTCTGATGGCATTACCGACATGGACATGTCCGCGGTAGTTTCTTAATGTAACCTTGTTGGCAACAACAAGGAATGGTTTATGGACACTGGGGCCACTCCCCACATTTGTGCAAATAAATGGATGTTCACAACTTACAAAGTTGCTACCAAAGAGGAACATTTGTTTATGGGCAACTCATCTGCATCAAAAGTTGAAGGAAAAGGAAAGGTTGTGCTCAAATTGACTTATTGAAAGGAACTTACCTTGACCGATGTCCTTCACATTCCAGACATTCGTAAAAACTTAATTTCTGGATTGCTTCTTATCAAGCATGGTTTCAAACTCATATTTGTGGCTGATAAATTTGTATTATCGAAAAATGGGGTGTATGTGGGAACGGGCTATGTTAGTGATGGCTTATTTAAAGCTAATGTAACTACCATTGTACCAATGAATAAAGTTGAATCTTCTTTTTATATCGTAGGCTCTTCTAATATTTGGCATTCTAGATTAGGGCATGTTAACTTTGAAACATTGCGAAAATTGATTAATCTAGACTTTATACCAAAATTTAACATAGACTTCAACTATAAATGTCAAATCTGTGCAGAAGCAAAAATGACTAGAACCTCGTTTCATCACGTTGAACGAGAGACCGAACCTCTAGAATTAATACATACCGATGTATCTGATTTGAAAATGGGTCAAACTAGAGGTGGAAAGAGGTACTTTATCACATTCATTGATGATTGTACCAGATATTTTCATGTATATCTCCTTAGAAACAAGGACGAAGCAATCGACATGTTTAAACAGTATAAGGCAGAAGTTGAGAATCAACTCGATAAGAAAATAAATTCTTTAAGAAGTGATAGAGGAGGAGAATACGAGTGTCCTTTTGAGGAATTTTGTGTTGAGCATGGTATAATACACCAAACGATAGCTCCTTATTCTCCTCAATACAATGGTGTAGCTGAATGAAAAAATAGAACTCTTAAAGAAATGATGAATGCCTTACTAATAAGCTCTGGCTTGCCAGATAATTTTTGGGGAGAAGCTATTCTTTCGGCAAATCGTATTTTAAATAAAATACCACGAAAGAAAACGTCTAAGACTCCCCATGAACTTTGGGAAAACATACCAGCATCCTACAAATACTTAAAAGTGTGGGGGTGTCTTGCCAAAGTGGAAATTACAAAATCGAAAAAGGTCAAAATAGGGCCAAAGACTATAGATTGCATATTCATTGGATATGCTCATAATAGTAGTGCATATCGATTTATGGTGTACAAATCTAAAATTGATGACTTTCATGACAACACTATTATCGAGTCTCGAAATGCAAGATTCTTTGGACACATTTATCCTCTAAATCCTCTATTGAAACAAGTGTTCAAAAGAGGCCAAGAGATCCAGATACTCCCGAGGATAATGCTGATCAAAGAAAAATGAATGATGAAACTGAGATAGAGGAACTGAGAAGGAGCAAGCGATAAAGGACTTCTAAATCCTTTGGACCTGATTTCTATGCATATATGATAGAAAATGAACCTCTAACTTACCAACAAGCAATGTCATCTCCCGATGCTCCTTATTGGAAAGAAGCTGTCAATAGCGAAATAGAATCCATTCTACCAAACCATACGTAGGAACTAGTGGATCTCCCTAAAGGATCGAGACCACTAGGATATAAATGGATATTTAAGAAAAAACTAAAGGCTGACAGCTCAATAGACAAGTATAAAGCAAGACTTGTGATAAAAGGATTCAGACAGAAGGAAGATCTGGATTACTTTGATGCATACTCACCTGTTACCAGAATAACATCAATTAGGATGCTTATTGCGATCACATCTATATTGAATTTGAAAATACACCAAATGGATGTGAAAACAGCGTTTTTGAACGGTGAACTGGAAGAGGAAATATATTTGTAGCAAACAAAAGGGTTTCTAAGCCCAGGAATTGAAAATAAGGTGTGCAAGTTAGTGAAATCTCTTTATGGCCTTAAACAAGCACCAAAACAATGGCATGAGAAATTTGATGAAATAATGTTATCAAATGGATTCAAAATTAATGAATCAGATAATTGTGTCTATATAAAATGTATAGATGCTGGATATGTTATTGTTTGTCTCTACATTGATGATTTACTGATCCTAGGAAATAATAAGGTCATAATAAAATCTACGAATGACATGCTATCCTTTAGATTTGATATGAAGGACCTAGGAGTGGCCGATGTAATTTTGGGTGTAAAAATTATAAAGGCACCATAGGGATATGCATTATCTCAGTCACATTACATTGCCAAATTACTTGAAAGGTTCAAGCAGTATAATACAACCATTGCAAAATCACCAGTGGATATGAACCAAAATTGAGTGAAGAACACCGGTGATGGAATATGTCAGCTTGAATATTCTCGTATACTAGGAAGTATTATGTATGTCATGAATTGTATTAGGCATGATATTTCATACGCCATAAGCAAGTTGAGTAAATATACCAGTAATCCTGGCAAACATTACTGGAAAGCAATAATCAGGGTCCTATGATATCTAAAGTACACACAAAACTATGTGTTGCAATATGAGAAGTATCCTTCAGTAATAGAAGGATATAGTGATGCCAAATGGATAACTGGCTCAAATGACACAAAATCCGTAAGTGGATATGTGTTTACATTAGGAAATGGAGCAATCTCTTGGAAATCATCCAAATAGAATTGCGTAGCAAGGTCAACAATGGAATCAGAGTTCATTGCTCTAGATAAAGTCGCAGAAGAAGCAAATTGGCTTAGGAGTTTCTTGGAAGATATTCCAAATTGGGAAAAACTTGTACCTCCAATATGTATACATTGCGATAGTCAATCTGCTATAGGAAGGGCAAATAGTACATTGTATAATGGTAAGTCTCGACATATTCGTCATAGAAATAAAACCATAAGACAAATTCTCTCTAATGGAGTTATCACAATAGACTATGTAAGGTCAAAGGATAACATAGCGGATCTACTAACAAAAGGCTTGCCAAGAGAGATAGTTAAAATCTTATCGATGGGAATGGGCTTAAGAGCTATAAACTAAAAAGTTTTCTAAAACGAAAACCTCACTTAATTGATTGGAGATCCCAAGATCTAGGTTCAAAGGGACAACTAAGTTTAAGATAAACTTGATGGCACTGTTAAATATAAACCATTCCTATGATAAGTCAGTGCACAACCCGTCGGAGAATAGGATAAGCTTGGCTTTTAATGATGTCTATACTGTGGTGTTTTAAAGAACCAAGTAGGGTATAACGGGATACTCTTTATAGAATCACCTATGTGAGTGCGAAGGCGCCGCTTCAAGAAGAATTGTAATGTCGAATTATTCAAGCACGCATGTAACCAAAACGGTGTTCATGGCAAAAACGAACACAAACAGAGAACCAAGGAGTTAAAAAAACGTTTATCATGTGTTATCTTTTTAGACTTACACAAACAACTTACAGTTCAAAGACATTCTAGTCCACTAATTCGCCAGTTAGTTATAATGATATAACACTAGGAAATGTTCAAGGCCACTGTGCTACTTTTACCGATATGATAAATATTTTGCATATTAAGAACAGATCAGATAACCACTCATTCATGTGGGGGATTGTTGGAAGTGAATAAGTGGATTTGGCAAATTTTGGCAAAATCACTAAGTCTCACATTGGGAAAACTTGTGCATTAATTCACTACATATACAAAAGCTTGATATGTTATATCAAAAGAAAAGGAAGAGAGAGAGAGAGAGGCAATGGAATAACATGAACAAATCATGCACATCTTTAATATTAAATTAAAAAGGTCAAAGATTAGGGCCTTGGGGCTCTTGGGGTCTCGTGATCGTATAGGGCCTCCGGATGCCGCCAGGCCTGCTGCGCTCGTCAAACGGCTATTTTTTTATACAGCCACACAAATACAAACGGAAATGACTGTTGGTAAAGGGTCACAACCTTTCCAACGGTCGTTGCCATTGCAATCCGAATAGTGACAACCCTTCAAAAATGGGCACCTCTTCACAGCCTATATAAAGGGCAGCGAAAATCAGATCATTATCTATTTTTTTAGTCTTCTACTCTCTCTCTTCCTCCAGCGCTTTGTTCTTAAAATGAAAACTACATTGCGTTCACCGTTGCTTCGCCTACTGCACTGTACGACGAAGTTGATCCGTTTTATCTTGGGAATCGATTTGCATCAAAGCCCTAACATGCTACAAAGGGGCGCAAATACGATTTAAGGAAACAGTCGGTTTCAGACTGGACTCGGATTACAATCTAAGTGTTGTCTGATCAACTGCGACAGTACTTCCTACTTGCTACTCTATATATTTTTCTGCTAAGTTCCCGGATTACTTACGGTGCTCTGCAGTTACTGTATTTATACATGTTCGTCTCTGTAACATCTTAAATCGTATTTGGTTTTCCTGTAGCATTGTACAGGCGAATATGGCTGAACAAACCAACACTTTTGCACCAATTCTGGCTGTGACTCAGCCTCCGCCCGTCATCCCACCGGGGAGTCTATCCCATGGCAAAAAACCTGAAAAATTTACCGAGGTAGATTTCAAAAGGTGGCAGATAAAGTTGTTGTTCTGTTTGACAACTCTGGGCCTTGCGGAGTATTTGACAGAAGATGCTCCGACGGTGGCTGAATTTAAACCAGATGCAACGAAGGTTGAAGCCCTTAATGTCTGGAAAATTGCAGATTTTATGTGCAAGAATTATATACTCAATGGTATGGATAATTCTCTGTATAATGTCTACTGTACGGCTGCGACTTCCAAGGAACTATGGACTGCACTCGACAAAAAATACAAATCTAAGGATGCAGGAATGAAGAAGTTCATAGCAGGGAAATTCCTCGACTTCAAAATGATTGATAGAAAGACTGTTATCAGTCAAATGCAGGAACTGCAAGTCATCTTCCATGAGTTAAATGACGAAAGAATGACGCTCAGCGAATCATTCAAAGTGGCTGCTGTAATTGAAAAACTTCCACCTTCATGGAAGGATATCAAAAATTACTTAAAGCACAAGCGCAAGGAAATGACTGTTGAGGAATTGGTGGTTCGATTGAGGATTGAGGAAGACAATCGAAAATCAGAGAAAAAGGGGTCCTTCAACATTGCAGCAAAGGCTAATGTAGTTGAAGAAGAGAAGCCCAACAAAAGAAAGCGCGAAAATGGTCCAAATAAAAAAGTCTAAAAGGTTTAAAGGATCTTGTCATAACCGCGGAAAGAAAGGACACAAGGAAGCATAATGTCGCAGGAAGAAAAAGAAGTCTGAAGAAAATGTGGCTGAAGTTTCTGATGGCATTACTGACATGGACTTGAGCGCGGTAGTTTCTGAATGTAACCTTGTTGGCAACAACAAGGAATGGTTCGTGGACACCGGGGCCACTCGCCACATTTGTGCAAATAAATGGATGTTCACGACTTACAAAGTTGCTACCGAAGAGGAACAGTTGTTTATGGGCAACTCATCTGCATCAAAAGTTGAAGTAAAAGGAAAGGTCGTGCTCAAATTGACTACTGGAAAGGAACTCACCTTGACCGATGTCCTTCACATTCCAGACATTTGTAAAAACTTGATTTCTGGATCGCTTCTTAGCAAGCATGGTTTCAAACTCATATTTGTGGCTGATAAATTTGTATTATCAAAAAATGGGGTGTACGTGGGAAGGGGCTATGTTAGTGATGGCTTATTTAAAGCTAATGTAACTACCATTGTACCAAAAGACGATGTGGATAAAGTTGAATCTTCTGTTATATCGTAGACTCTTTCAATATTTAGCATTCTATCTTAGGGCATATTTACTTTGAAACATTGCGAAAATTGATTAATCTAGACTTTATACCAAAATGTAACATAGACTCCAACTATAAATGTCAAATCTGTGCAAAAGCAACTAGAACCTCGTTTCATCATGTTGAACGAGAGACCGAACCTCTAGAATTAATACATATTGATGTATGCGATTTGAAAATGTGTCAAACTAGAGGTGGAAAGAGGTACTTTATCACATTCATTGATGATTGTACCGGATATTGTCATGTATATATCCTTAGAAGCAAGGACGAAGCAATCGACATGTTTAAACAGTATAAGGCAGAAATTGAGAATCAAATCAATAAGAAAATAAAATCTTCAAGGAGTTATAGAGGAGGAGAATACGAGTCTCCGTTTGAGGAATTTTGTGCTAAGCATGGTATAATACGCCAAACAACAGCTCCTTATTCGCCTCAATCCAACGGTGTAGCCGAACGAAAAAATAGAACTCTTATAGAAATGATGAATGCCCTACTAATAAGCTCCGACTTGCCAGATAATTTTTGGGGAGAAGCTATTCTTTCGGCAAATCATATTTTAAATAAAATACCACGAAAGAAAACGTCTAAGACTGCCCATGAACTTTGGAAAAATAGACCACCATCCTACAAATACTTAAAAGTGTGGGGGTGTCTTGCCAAAGTGGAAATTCCAAAACCGAAAAAGGTCAAAATAGGACCAAAGACTATAGATTGCATATTCATTGGATATGCTCATAATAGTAGTGCATATCGATTTTTGGTGTACAAGTCTAAAATTGATGACATTCATGAAAACACCATTATCGTGTCTCGAAATGCAAGATTCTTTGAACATATTTATCCTTTAAAAACCTCTATTGAAACAAGTGTTCAAAAGAGGAAAAGAGATTCAGATACTCCCGAGGATAATGCTGATCAAAGAAAAATGAATGATGAAACTGAGATAGAGGAACCGAGAAGGAGCAAGCGACAAAGGACCTCTAAATCCTTTGGACCTGATTTCTATGCATATATGATAGAAAATGAACCTCTAACTTACCAATAAGCAATGTCATCTCCCGATGCTCCTTATTGGAAAGAAGCCGTCAATAGTGAAATAGAATCCATTCTACAAAACCATACGTGAGAACTAGTGGATCTCCCTAAAGGATCGAAACCACTAGGAAATAAATAGATATTTATGAAAAAACTAGAGGCTGACGGCTCAATAGACAAGTATAAAGCAAGACTTGTGATAAAAGGATTCAAACAGAAGGAAGATCTGGATTACTTTGATACATACTCTCCAATTAACAAAATAACATCAATTAGGATGCTTATTGCAATCGCATCTATATTGAATTTGGAAATAAGCTAAATGGATGTGAAAATCACGTTTTTGAATAATGAACTGGGAGAGGAAATATATATGCAGCAATCAGAAGGGTTTCTAAGCCCAGGAAATGAAAATAAGGTGTGCAAGTTAGTGAAATCTCTTTATGGCCTTGAACAAGCATCAAAACAATGGCATGAGAAATTTGATGAAATAATGTTATCAAATGGATTCAAAATAAATGAATCAGATAAATGCGTCTATATAAAATGTATAGATGATGGGTATGTTATTGTTTGTCTCTACGTTAACGATTTACTGATCCTAGGAAATAATAAGGTCATAATAAATTCTACGAAGGACATGCTACCCTCAAGATTTGATATGAAGGACCTAGGAGTGGCCGATGTAATTTTGGGTGTAAAAATTATAAAGACACCACAAGGATATGCATTATCTCAGTCACATTACATTGTCAAATTACTTGAAAGGTTCAAGCTGTATAATATTGTTAAGACAAGATTTCGATCGATGCCAAGTGCAATGAAGATCATTTCATAGAGATAAGGTTTTTTACTTTGAGTCGAGTTAGAAATATGTTAAAATCTATCCTCAAAGTATAACACGAATGCACAAAACAATATCATATCTTCGTTGCTGAAATCTGTATATTTGAGGAATTGTAAAGTCATAGAAAAATCCCAAACGGTCCAAGCTCCGACTGGGAAAGATGCAGAGTGATACAGACTGTGGACCGAGGTTCTCTGGTCCACAGCCATAAAACGGCCGACCGCCCAAAAAGGACCTGTCGACCGGTTATGCTATGTTTTTAAAACAGAAACTAAAACGGTCGATAGCCCAAAATGGACCAGTCGACCGGTTAATCTGTTTTTCCACGCAATGGCTATTTTCTGGAAGTTTTAATTTTTAATTAATTTCAACCGGTCGACCGGTGGTTTTTGACCTATCGACCGTTTTTGAACAGAGGCAACTTTTCGAATAGTCACTTCCATTTCTCCAAGAGTTGCTTCTCTTTCTCTTCACCAACGATCATGACTATTGTTTGTAACTTTTCACAAGTGGTTACAACTGTTTATTTCTTATATAATCATCATGATTTCATCATTTTATGATAACCGAAATCATCTATATTCTCTCTAATTTCTGAATTACATTTTCATATTCTTTGCAAAACAAAAGCTCTCCAAATTTCAAATACTTGTTGAATCCTTGAATCAATTTAATATCATTTGTTTCAACAAGCATTCTACTTCCTTAAATCTACGCATTCAAAGCATATACTCGAGGATCAAATTATAGGAAGATTGTACTCAAACTGTTGACTATCCGTGTTGAATCAAGAACACAAAGCAGTAGTCAAAACCATTGTATTCATTGTATTAGTTGAAGTCTTGTGTGTGATCAGGAAAGTGTTGAAGTCCTCTGTGTTGTAAGAGGCAAGTTCTGAAATCCTCGTGTTGATAGAGGCGTGAAATTCCCATTCGGCTGCTCGGGTGTTGTATACCTGTTTCCTCCGGGTGAAGTGAAGTTGTTGTTAGTGGAAATCCAGATAGAAGTCTGGGACTGGACGTAGGACGGTGCTCCGAACTAGTATAAAAATCCCTGGTGTGATTTTTCTTTTTTACTGCATTTACTTATCTGTGATACTACTTCTGTGATATCTCATTCTGTTTTATATTTACTTGCATAACTATTACATTAGACAAGTAGTTGTGTGTTATTCCATATTACACGATGCAAGTGTACTTTATACTTGGCAATTACGCTCACACACATTTTCATTTGGTATCAGAGCACGATCATCACATAACCATAACACAGTTGTTAGATCAAAATTTGGACCTAACACCCAAATTGTTCTGAATCTTATAGAGTTTTAACTGAAGAATGAAAAAAAAAGAAAATAACACACAAAATTTATAGTGGTTCGGCGTTAACAAGCCTACGTCCACTTTATATGTTATTGATTATATTTTGAATGCTGGTACAATCAATGATTTCCCTCTAGCTCACTTTTACAATTGTGATTTCTCTCCGTAATCTAGTAATAAAACTGATAAGAAATGGTAGTATGACAATAATGGCGGAATCAGTCCTCAATATTGCCAAAAGGATCCTCAAAAATGCCAAGCTCCGGGCTATTTATAGCTGATTTTGTCAGGTGGATCGTGGTAACACATGGCACGAATCCCGAGAACATCGGATCGCATCGCAGCCGATGAAGAAATAGTCAAACTAGTCATTGTGGACAGGTGTCACGATCCCCTCGAAAATCGGATCGAGCAAATGGGGAGAATCAGTCAAAATGACGGTTGGGGACACGTGTCGCTGGATCCGTGCGTCTCGGATCGCCGAGGACTAGCTCGTGCTTGAACGGGTCAGAGGCTTCGCCGTGCATCAGGGGATCGGATCGGTCTATACTGGGCAGTAATGTATGTACATATCAAGTCGCATAGAGGTGTCGTTTCGCTGATGAAATGAGGTGCGATCCGATGAGGGGCGATTCGATGAGGGGCGATTCGATGAGGGGCGAGTCGATGGTGCGATCCGTTCCTTCATGTACTTAGGGAATGTAGTTTCATACTTTCTTCTTGTGAATGAACCTGGGTGGCTTGGTCAAAAAGCTAGCCAACATTTTGCCCCCTCGAAGTATGTTTTATCGATGATGGAACATGCTTCGAAGCTATAGAATCGTCTTTTCACAACGAGACGCAAATCAGTGAACAATTCCTTTTCTGGGATCTTTAAGAGTCTTCATCACTGGATCTGTCAGTCATTTATCGATTCGGATCGCGTGCTCGAGTCGCGGTCCGTTAGCAAGCCATTCGCCTCGTTCTTTGGTGAACACTTGGGCCTCTTCACGGAATGGAACGAGATGGGCTTCTCTTCGAGACGTGGTGGGCTTTTGGTTCGCAGCCCGTCTATTTTCGCGGATCGAATAAGACAAAAAAGGGGAGACAAACGGTCGCCCTTTTGCCTATATAAGTCGACCCTCCTCTCCACTTTCTTCCTTCTTCTTTCTTTTGTATCGTATCGCCAGCATCGTTGAGGAAAAACCTTATTTTCGATTTCCAAATTCTTGCTCGATTTCGAACTTTTTAAAAAGGTAACTAGACGATTTCTCTTGAATTTCTACCGTGTTCGCACTAGTTTAGAGAGCATGGACAGCGGGATTTTATAAGATTTGGTGAGAATGGACGTGAGTGTGCCTGGTTCGAAGGGGAGAGTTGAGGAAGAAGAAGGAAGAGATGACCAGGTCGATTTGTGGGCGAGGTCGGAGTTCGGAGCGGTGGCGAGACGAGGAGAGAGGGTACTGAACTGGGAAGTTGATTTGGGTAGCGGATCGGATCGTGGAAATGACAAGGCTTCGATTCGTATGAGTGTCGTTTCGCGGGGATACTAGAGCTTCGGATCGTGGAGGATGGGGGCGATACGGATCGCCGAGAAGCCATCGCGATCCATTCAGGATGAGCTAGTGCGCCTCACGGTTCGAAGCTTTTGTCTAACCTAACACCCTTCCGCGTATCGAGTCCTTCACCACGATCCGTCCTTACTTCGCGATCTGAACCTGTCTTGCGATCCGATTGCTGATTAAATAATATGATGCGACTTTAACAAATCGATGAACAGTTAGGTTAGAGCCTTTGATACGAACATTCCAGATCGAACAACTGCATAATCTATCAATCGAACGATGACCAATGTCTGGACGTTTTTATTGACCCTTGTACTTTTCTTAAATGCATGCACAAGCACACACACCGGCACTTGCACACACGGGGGACGGGTAGTTTTAATCTCATTTTTCATGTTTTCTCGCCTAACAGTAATGTCGGATAATCAATCTTCTTCAAGATCCGTTACAGAAATGGAGTTCGAGGTTCCTGAGCAATACAACCCCGAGGTCCCTCCAGTTAACCCAGGAGGTGAAGATTCTGGATCTGAATACGAGGCAACGGAATCGGATCCGTCTGGAAGTACTTCATCTAGTGAAGAGTCTGAGATAGACAGGCGAGCTCCCGACGAGATTCCTCGCGCGCTCGGGATAGAGAAATTTTCTGATTCTTTAGCATCTAAACTCGATGATATAAAGCTTAAAAGAATCTGCCTGAGACATGGGATCCCTTGGGATGATGTGATGACACCCGGTAGCGAAGATAGACCCCACTTAGCTCTAGAAGGGTATATGGCAGTCAGTCGAACCATGTGCTTGGTAGGAGCTATTCCTCCGTTTCCTCCAATCGTCATCGAGACTTTAAAACGACTGGGTATCGCTCCGATGCAGCTTCATCCTAACGCCTACGCATCTCTATACACCCTATATGTTGCATACGTGGAGATCCTACATACCGAACTCACATTTAGAGATTTAACATTCTTCTTTCTTTTCAAGCATCGCTCCTCGGCAACCCCAAATTTCTCTTTCTTTGAATCGGTGGCGAATAGGAAGGTTCTGTATGACGGATACAGCAATATAGGGGATCCTAAGTCTGATTGGTTCTATATAAAGAAACAGGCTGGATGCTCAAGAAGATGGCTTAAATCAAGTAAACTTTAACCTTTTGACTGAATATCTTGTTCAAGAAGCCGAAGCATTAACATTCTCCCCCCTTTTTCGTTGTTTTAAACAGATCACGTCTTCCCGAAAACGGAGGGTCTGTTATACAATAATCGATTGTCTATTCTTCTACAAAGCAGATCCGACTTTCTAAGGATCAAAAAGTGCATCACTGATGAGAATCTTCATAAGCATCATCTTCTGTATATAAGATTTGGACTTGGCGCTGGCGGCAGACCCTATAGATACGTTCCCCCAACGGAGGGAGAGGGAACATCGCAAGCAGTAGAAACAACTAAATTTCGCAAGAGTCCTTCCCCGATAGTCATCCAAGACGATGAGGACCTGAACATATACAGAGGGGATGAGGTCCGCGGTGACAAGTCCAAGAAAATCCCAGTTTCTACTCCAATCGAACCCACTGCTCCCGATGATTTGACAGAAGAACAGTTATTCAACGAGTTGAGCAAAATTCCTCGGCCCGATGATGTATACATAGAGAGGGACTTTGAAGGGGAGCCATTCTTCCCTGCTTCTGAAGAGACCATCGCTCCAACTAGAGAACAAGAAACTAGTCAGATGAGCCTGTCTTCAGGCCCGGGTCTGTTAGGGGGAATTATATGGGATGCACAAATCACACACACTGCCTGACCCCGCACTCTTACATCATCAGTATTCAAAGTTTTAATATGCTCTTTTCTCTTTTACAGGAAAGATGTCCCGCAGGCGATCTTATTCTTATCGTTCTCTTCGTGAGGGCACACCCAGTCTTCATCGGGGTACTGAGCGCCCTTGCGGCCCTTCTCACAAGCCGACTTCCTCGCAACCCCGGTCTCCACTGAAATCGACATCTGCCAAGCTTCCCAGTTATCTGGTAGTTCCTGCAGGGGGAAAGAAACTTCCTAAATAGTTAACTCCTCCGAAAAGTGCACCCTCTCACAGCAGGTCGTCAAAAAGGCATCACGAGTCTAAGGATAAAGGCAAGGATCCAATCAAAGAGTCTGAAAAGGAGAGGAGTGACATCGTCCCTTCCAGCCAGCCAGAGTTGGCTGCCCCCGGGTCACGGGATTACATCCATGGTCCCGAGATTCAAGATAGGCTGGAAAAGCTGCGGGAACAATTCCCAGACATTTTCTTCGAGAGGATGACGTTTGTTCCAGCCTTGGAACCGATCCCTAAGAACTGGGATAATGAAGTTGTCGGGCACATCCGCCATGTAGCCAGACAGTATGAGATGATGAAGAAACATGCAGTTAACCTTTCAGAAGTCATTCGAACACTTGAAATAGAAGCACATAGATCTAAGGCGAAACTCGATAACAACGAAAGGGCCAGGACAAAGATGGAAAAGGACCTGGAAGATGCTCAATCCCAACTTGCTTTAGCGCGGAGAGATACTGAAAATTATAAGACCGAATTGGAGAATGCTAAGAAACGCTTTCATTCGGAACTTGACTCCAATAGCCAAGAGAAAATGGCCTTAAAGAAGGAGGTTGAAGATCTCAAAATGGCCAACATTGAGTTGAAAACAGCACAAGGCCATTTTGAAGCTGAGAGAGCTGCTTGGGAGGCAGAAAAAGCAAGTTTGAAAGAAAGTTTAGCTTTGGCTAAAGCGGAAAAGGTGATTTTGAATGATCAAGTCGCGGATGTGGAGAGACGGGCAGCTCTCGCCGAAAAGAATGTTGAAAGTGCCATCGAAATGGCTACTGCTTCTAACAACAAGCTCCTCGAGAGAGAGAAAGATATCGAGGGGTTTGAAGAGATGATTTTTGACTTCCTTGGCCAAGTCCTCAAAACCCGCAACATCTCGTGGATCCCGGATTACCACGTTACTTTAGCCAATTTATGGGATGCCATTGTTGAGGGTGAGAAGCAGAGATTGGGAGTCGAAGAAATTGATGAAGATGAGTTGATGAAGAGCATCTTGAGGGATAGCGAGCCCGAGGACCTGGCAGAGGGTCGTCGTCTGATCCAAGCGGAGATGGAAAAGGAGAGGGCCCTGGCTAAGGGTAAAGGCAAAGCTGACGAAGGTTCGAGTTCAGCCGTGGAGCCCAAGACCTCCGGAGTTGAGGAATACCATCCTGATGATCCGCTAATCCCTTTGGGCCTAACTCCTGTGGTTGTTGGAGCTCCTGCAGCTACCCAAGAAGGAGGATCTGCGGAAGGTATCTCCCTTTTTTCCCCACAATTTGTCAAAGCAATTGTGAATTGTCGTCGTCTGGTAGAACAACCAATTGAATTAGTAACGTGTGTTCCCCATAATACAGGTGGTGAGCCCGTCGACAAGGGTGTTGAAAAAGGAAAAGGGGCGGAGAAGGAGGCTGTCTCGCCAGGTGCCGGTGTTGATATATCGATGCAGACTGAGGATACAACAGCAGAAAAAAGCGTCCTGGCACCTAGTGCTGATGTCCCCAAGGATGCTGAAACCATCGAGGCCTTGAAAGACATGGACGGGCGCCATGTAGAGGATGAGGAGGATATCATTGGCGCCAAAGAGACCGAAGACGATGACGACGAAATTTTGGCCAGCAGAAAAGCTAGGTAGGAAAAGGAGATGGCTTTGAAGATGATGGGACAAGAGCCTCTTAACATAGTCCCTATCGCGGAACTTGATCCCAAAACTGGGATGATTTTGAAAATCCAACCCAAATCCATCAGCAGACAACTTCATTTTGCAAATCCTGATGATTTCTCGGCTTCCCTTGCTGATAAAAGGAAGAGAAAGGAGACGAAAGAGGAATCTTCTGAAGAGTCGGATGTTCCCCTCATAGACAAAAGGAAGAGGATGAAAGGATATCAATCCGACGCTGACAAGGCGAAGCTGGAGAAACAGAAGCAGGAGAAGAGGTCAAAGCGTAAATAGGATATCGTCGCTGGTTTATATTTTGTCTTTAGGTTTCCCACTGGCCAGGAAATGTAATTATGAGACTGGCCCTCACTTTTGTTTTCTAGGTTGTTTTTCACTTTATAGGCTTGCCGTATATAAAGGAAAGTTTATCTCTTTATGCATCATTGTGTACCTGTATTCAAGTAAACTTTCCAGGTTTAGTCGTAGACCATCTAATTATAACTACAAATCAGTCAAACAACAGGAAGAAAAATTAAAAAATTTCGTGCTGCATTGCTGCATTAAAGTTCATGTGTATATGCATATGGCCCTCAATCAATCGTTAATGTGGCGCTTAACTAGGGCTTATTAAAGATTGATTAGCATTATTCGCAGGTTGCCCCCTATTTCTGAATATGGGGGACTTAGAGAATTTCATAAGATAACTGTTCTTGTGGTACTGAATTTCTGGCACCTTTCTCAGTGCTTAACCATAGACTCCTTTATACTCTCCTGGCGGTTGCCGGGGTTAGAGTTCAAATTCAATAGTTCAGTCGGTCCTTGTTCCTTCAGCAAGGAAGGAGTTCTTTCTCAGCGCTTACTCTGAGACGCTTTTATACTCTCTCTCTCTCTCTGGAGAGTTAGAGTTCGAGCTTAGCAATTCAACCGCTCCCTGATCCTTCAGCGGGGAAGGAGCTCTTTCTCAGCGCTCAATCGGAGACGCTTTTATACTCTCTCTCTCTCTCTGGAGTGTTAGAGTTCGAGCTCAGCAATTCATTCGCTCCCCGATCCTTCAGCGGGGAAGGAGCTCTTTCTCAGCGCTCAATCGGAGACGCTTTTATACTCTCTCTCTCTCTGGAGAGTTAGAGTTCGAGCTCAGCAATTCATTCGCTCCTCGATCCTTCAGCGGGGAAGGAGCTCTTTCTCAGCGCTCAATCGGAGACGCTTTTATACTCTCTCTCTCTCTGGAGAGTTAGAGTTCGAGCTCAGCAATTCATTCGCTCCCCGATCCTTCAGCGGGGAAGGAGCTCTTTCTCAGCGCTCAATCAGAGACGCTTTTATACTCTCTCTCTCTCTCTGGAGAGTTAGAGTTCCGTCAAGGCGGATCCGATCATGGTACACCGCCATGACTTATGGACATCGGCTTCATGTCCGTTATGCTCTCTCTCGGCTCTAGAGAGTTAGAGCGCTATCAACGATATAATTTACTTTATTGCATCCTCAGAATTTTGACTTGTGATTACATTCCATTCTGATGGAAGGCATTTATGATTATATGCTTCTGGGATCGTTGCATTATTCACAGCAATTTCCATAAAAATAAAAAGGCAGATAAATAAAGGTGCAATAAAGGTAAATGACACACAATATTTTTATAGTGGTTCGGTTGAATCATGACCTACGTCCACTTTATAATTTTTTGCTTTAAGAAATCAGACTATTCTAGGCAAGTCATGCCTTTTACATGGTTCTTAACAAAGCAAAAGAACAGATTTGAAATTTTTATGTTAAGTATGGCCGTAAATGTTGGGCATTCCACACTCTGGGGATTTCCTTTCCATCTACGGTTGCTAGCTTGAAGGTTCCATTATCAAGCTTTCTCTGAATGGAGTACGGTCCTTCCCACTTCGCTCCCATATGAGTTGGGGGTGGAAAGACACGTTTCAGAACCAAGTCTCCGGGTTCCCAGATTCGGGCTCAAACCTTTTTGTTGTAATATCGAGCGACATGTTGTTTGCATCTCAAGGCACGCAGGTCTGCTTCATCCCTCTTTTCTTCGATCATATCCGGGGACTCGAGGAGTAATTCATTATTGGTCATCGAATCATAATAAGTCACCCGGTGAGAAGGTACCTTTATCTCAACCGGGATGACCGCTTCCGTTCCAAAAGCAAGGGAGAAGGGGGTATGTCCTGTTGCCGATTTATATGTTGTCCTGTAGGCCCATAGGGCCAAGGGCAATTCATCAGCCCACATGGCTCTGGCCCGCTTCAGTCTTCTTTTCAGAATGGACTTAATCACTTTATTCGCCGCTTCGACTTGTCCGTTCGATTGCGGGTGCGCCACAGAGGTGTACCGTTTGTCAATATGGAATTTCTGGCAGAAATTTCTGAATTCAGTGCTATCGAACTGAGTTCCGTTATCCGTTATCACAATCTTTGGAATCCCAAATCGACAGATGATGTTTCTAACGATAAAATTGATCACTCGTTTGGTTGTGATTGTAGTCAGTGGTTCAGCCTCGACCCACTTAATGAAATAATCCACGGCCACAATAGCGAACTTTGCTCCGCCCCTAGCTAAGGGGAGACTTCCAATGATATCAATTCCCCACATAGCGAAGGGCCATGGGCTCGTCATTGTTTTTAACTGATTAGGAGGTGCTCTAGGTATTTTTGAAAATCTCTGGCACGCATCACACCGTCGTGCGTATTTTGCCGCATCCTTGTTTATGGTAGGCCAGAAATAACCATGCCGCAACACCTTTTTTGCCAAAGTTTGCCCTCCAGTGTGATCGCCGCATTCGCCTTCGTGTACCTCCTGCAGCACACGCTTGATGTCATCGTGGGCTATACACCGAAGAGGGGGCATCGAAAATCCCTGTCTGTAAAGAACTCTGCCTTGCAGAACGTATCGGGCAGCTTTACGAATTACTTTACGCCCCTCGCTTTTCTTGGTCGGTAGCGTTCCATTCATCAAGAAATTCTTTAGAGGGGTCATCCACGACTCCCTTTCTGGTTTCGTCTCTAGTGTTAGATCGATTTCCATTTGATATATACTAGGGGACCGAAGTACTTCAACGGGGGCTAGCCCGGTCCCTTCAGGATCGTCGGAACTAGCCATCTTTGCCAACTTATCCGCCTGCTGATTCTCTGACCGCGGAATGTGAGATATGCTGTAGTGATCAAAATCGTTCAGCAACTCCTTCACTTTCTTCAAGTATAAAATCAATCTTGCACTTTTAGCTTGGAATTTTCTAGTAACCTGGTTCACAACTAACTTGGAGTCGCAAAAGATGTTCAGCTTTGTGACCTCTAACTCCTTTGCGATCCTTAATCCGGCTATCAGGGCTTCATATTCGGAGTCGTTGTTGGTGGCGTGAAACTCCATCCGGATAGCATAGGATATCAATCGTTTCTCGTGAGTTTCAAGCACTATTCCAGCGTCGGATCTTTCATCATTCCTAACGCCATCAGTATACAATCTCCAGGCATTGGGATCGAGAAGTAACTTTGAGGGATCAACTTCTTCGTTTGCTATATCCTTCTCCGGGACGGTAAACTCTGCTATGAAGTCGGCTATCACTTGCCCCCGAATTAACCGTCTGGGATGAAAGTTCAGATCAAATTGACTTAACTCAATGTTCCATTTGAGTAATCTTCCAGATGCCTCTGGTCTCTGTAGGACTTGTTTGAGTGGATGATCGGTGTATACGGTAATGGGATGCGCCTGAAAATAATGTCGAAGCTTTCTAGAGGCGATCAGTAAACTATATGCCAACTTTTCTATCCTTGAATAATTACGCTCTGCTGCCGTCAATTTTTTGCTCACGTAATACACAGGCCTTTGGACCTTATCTTCTTCTCTTACCAATGCTGAGCTGATCGCGTGGGATGACACTGCCAAGTACACGAATAAGTCCTCGTGATCCATCGGCTTAGATAATATCGGAGGTTTCTCCAGGTGCCTCAGTAAGTTCTGAAATGCTTCTACGCAGTCGGGCGTCCATTTGAAGTGGCGTTTTCCCCGCTTTATTAATTCGAAGAATGGGATGCATTTGTCCGTAGCCCTGGAGATAAATCTGCTTAGTGCGGATACTTTTCCTGCAAGGCTTTGCACATCCTTAATTTGCCTAGGTTCCTGAATGTCTCTGATTGCCGCGATCTGGTCTGGATTAATCTCAATCCCACGGGAACTGACGATGAACCCCAAGAATTTTCCGGAGGCAACACCGAATGAACATTTTGTTGGGTTGAGTTTCATTCCGTACTTTCGAAGAATGCCAAACATCTCTGCCAAGTCCGTAGTGTGACGGGAGGATTGCTTGGACTTAACCAACATGTCGTCGACGTATACTTCCATTGTTTTCCCGATCTGGTTATAGAACATTCTATTGACTAAACGTTGATATGTAGCGCCTGCGTTCTTCAAGCCAAAGGGCATCACTACATAGCAATATAATCCCAGATCTGTGATAAAACAAGTGTGTTCTTGATCTGGAACATGCATTGGAATCTGGTTATATCCTGAGTAAGCATCCATAAATGAGAGCAGTTCATGACCCGCCGTCGAGTCCACCAACTGGTCGATCCGGGGTAACGGAAAACTGTCCTTTGGGCAGGCTTTGTTCAAATCCGAGAAGTCGATACACGTTCTCCACATCCCGTTGGCCTTCTTTACCAGGACTGGATTTGAGATCCAGTCTGGGTAAATCGAGTCTTTGATAAATCCATTACTCTTTAGCTTTCCAACTTCTTCTTTCAAGGCAGCGGACCTGTCTGGGCCCAGCATTCGCCTTTTTTGGTTTACCGGAGGATGTTTAGGGTTAATTCTTAATGAATGGCTCATGATTGATGGGGATATCCCGCACATGTCTACGTGAGTCCAAGCAAATACATCCAAGTTATTTTTTAAGAAATCCGTCAGTTCTTTAGCGAGATTCGGATTTAACTGGGATCCAATCTTAAGGACCTTCTCTGGGTCACTATCATCGATCGGTACATCCACAGTTGTCTCGTTGGGAGTCGCCATTCTGCCCCCAGGTTCTTGGTCCTCTCTGGGATCTATATCCTCGGGTAACTCTCTAGGCGACTCTCCTACGGTTATCCTCTTTAGTTGCTATAAGGTCTCCGCCCTTGTAGGGGGAGAAGCGCCCTTGGTTTATATGTCCCCTCCATTGCGAAGTAACTTTAGCTCGGCAACATAACATGCTCGTGCGGCAACCTGATCTCCTCTGACAATACCAATGCCAGCTTCTGTGGGGAATTTCAATAATAAGCACCAGGGGGCTATACAGGCTCTAAACTTTGCGAGGGACGGTCGGCCCAAGAAGGCATTGTAGGGTGATTCAACATCCAAAACCACGAAGGGAAGGATTCTCACTCTCTGGCGTTCTCCTTCCCCAAGCGTAACTGGTAACTCTACATAACCCATTGGAGCAGTGGATGCTCCGTTAAATCCACAGATCCATCCTTGACAGGGCTTCAAGTCTTTTATTTCGAGGTTTATCTGGTCGAATGTCCTTTTGAAAAGAATGTTGACGGAACTCCCTTTGTCCACTAAAACCTTATGAACAGTGGCTGGTCCAATAGGTACTGTGATTACAAATGGGTCTTCAGTCGGAGCATGGACTCCAATGCTTTCTCGTTCACGGAAAACGACATCGTCGGACATCATCTTTTGTTGCTTTACCGGGATATTGTCCTTGGGGTTGCTGCACTCCCCTACCTCGAGGTGTTGCTTGGCTGCATTGACATATTGATCCAATGCCTTGGAACTGTGTCCGGCGAGATAAAGCCCTCCGATTACGGTATTGATAACGATGTCCTTTCCCTTTTGCTGGGCAGTTGGCCTGGCAGCAAGTTGATTCTGGTTCTGATTTGGGGCCCGTACGGCTTGCCCCCTATCTCTGGGCGTTACTCTGTACTCATCTAATTTTCCTTCTCGAAGAAGCCTCTCAACTACATCTCTTAGGTGACGGCATTCATTTGTCGAATGGCCATGAATCTGATGAAAGAGACAAAAGTTCCCCGTTTCACGTTCTTTCTCCGTCGACTCTCTGGGAGGTGGCCTCTTATTCTGGAGGACGTTGTACGAATCCATGAAGATATTTTCCAGAGTATCATTTATTGGCGTATAACTCTCAAAGGCCCTGGGACGAGTCCTTCTCTGGGAGTCATTCCCTCGGTTCCTCTTCCGGTTGTTGCCATTACTATTATTATCATTGTTCCCTGACTGACGACCACCCTGATTCCGATTTCCGACATTAACCTCGACCTTCCCCGAGCTGTCTCCTGTCTGCTTAATGGCGACATTGCTCTGGATTTCCTCCTTATCAGCCGTTTTTGCCTTTCGGTTAGCATATACTTCTTCCCGGCGTAAATGTACGTTAGCTTTTTCGTAGAATAATTCTCTAGTATGGGGTGGCTTGCCTGCCAGGTATCTCCCAAATTCAGTGTCTTTATCTACTCCATCAATCAGAGCTGCGACAACGGTTGTCTCATGAGGATCTTTAACTTCAGTAGCGGCCAGGTTGAAACGGTCTAGGTACACCCTCAAACTCTCGCCTGGTCGCTGCTTGACAAGGAACAAGTCAATCACACTCTTTGTCTTTTGTGCATAGATGCGGAATTGTTCTACGAACTTTTCACTCAACTCCCTGAAGCTAGAAATCGATCTTGCTGGTAAGCGAGTAAACCATAACAATGCTACATCCTCCAAGAATATGGGAAATGCTTTGCACTTGACAGCGTCAGAAGCTGCGGCAGCGGTCATTGACCAAGAATATCTCATCAGATGCTGGACGGGATCAGACCTACCCGCGTATCGGTTCATCTGTGGCATGTTGAAATGCCTCGGGAAAGTCGCATCCAAAATATCATTTGTGAAAGGGGTGTGACTGCGGTAGATTCCCCAATCTTCATTCCGTTGTCCACGGCTATCTGCCAGAATTTGATGGATCATAGCTGCAACATTTGCACTGGTCAGCGGAGGTTCAGGGTCAGTGCTTCTTGCTCGACGGGGTTCTCTAATCTCTCTTCCGGGAGCAGTCACAAAATCCGGGGCTCGGATTGGGCTTCGTTGCCCCCTGTTACCATGAGCATTTGCGCGGCAATGAGGCTGAGGTAGTCTGTTCTGTACAGGACTGTCCACACCTCGAGCTCCGGGAGTTGCGGCGTGATCGTTCACATTATGGTTTGAGGGCCCTGCACCCAGTGCCTCTTCTTCTCGTGACGGCAGGGTCCCGAACCGAAGCTGCTCTATGTTTTCGGATCTCTCATATGGTCGCCGCGGAGGTCTCGGTGATTCCTCTGACGAAGAAGAATATCCTGGAGTGAGCGGATGAACTGGCGGCGTCCTTTGCCTTACGAGATCATTAAGCCTTCTATCCATAGCGGTCAAATTTTGTCGCAGAACGGAGCTTTCCTGCCTTTGGGCAGCCAATTCATCAAACAGTCTCTCCCACATTTCGGAAAAACGAGAGAGATCCCCCTCAGTAACGGGAGCAGCAGGGTCATATTGATCATCATCACTTTCTCTTATGCGCAAAGAGCTTGAACCAGGTCGAGCGGAGGGGCCAGGACGGTAGGAGCGAGCCATAGGCTCCTTTCCAGGTCGAGTTGTAGTCCGATCACTAATTCAGATCGCTGTGGATCGAGGATGGTGGCTCGCAGCGCCCCCTTGGGATCGGTTCGTGGTCACGGTACGCGGAGGATTCGAGGCGTTATCTCGGGATCGAGTAACAACCCCTTCAGCAGTCCGGATCGCCTCGTTCTCGTCGACTCGGAGCGTGCCGTGTTCATCGGATCGGTTCGCCCCCAGCGCTCCGCGATCCAAAGTTCCCTCATGCCTAGCTCGTGCACACTTTCTTCGACTGCTTCATTCGCGGTTTCATTGGTTCATGAAGCTCGCACTTCCTTAGATCTCTTTCCAGCCATGATATCTGAGTCGCTGGAATCTTCAAAGAACTGAATAGTGAAGCTTTAGGACTGTTTTCTCAGTGAAAGCACCAAAATGTTAGATCAAAATTTGGACCTAACACCCAAATTGTTCTGAATCTTATAGAGTTTTAACTGAAGAATGAAAAAAAGAAAAGAAAATTACACACAGAATTTATAGTGGTTCGGCGTTAACAAGCCTACGTCCACTTTATATGTTATTGATTATATATTGAATGCTGGTACAATCAATGATTTCTCTCTAGCTCACTTTTACAATTGTGATTTCTCTCCGTAATCTAGTAATAAAACAGATAAGAAATGGTAGTATGACAATAATGGCGGAATCAGTCCTCAATATTGCCAAAAGGATCCTCAAAAATGCCAAGCTCCGGGCTATTTATAGCTGATTTTGTCAGGCGGATCGTGGTAACACGTGGCACGAATCCCGAGAACATCGGATCGCATCGCAACCGATGAAGAAATAGTCAAACTAGCCGTTGTGGACAGATGTCGCGATCCCCTCGAAAATCGGATCGAGCAAATGGGGAGAATCAGTCAAAATGACGGTTGGGGACACGTGTCGCTGGATCCGTGCGTCTCGGATCGTCGAGGACTAGCTCGTGCTTAAACGGGTCAGAGGCTTCGCCGTGCATCAGGAGATCAGATCGGTCTATACTGGGCAGTAATGTATGTACGGATCGAGTCGCATAGAGGTGTCGTTTCGCTGATGAAATGAGGTGCGATCCGATGAGGGGCGATTCGATGAGGGGCGAGTCGATGGTGCGATCCGTTCCTTCATGTACTTAGGGAATGTAGTTTCATACTTTCTTCTTGTGAATGAACCTGGGTGGCTTGGTCAAAAAGCTAGCCAACAACAGTTATTTGATATATTCTAGTAATATGGAAAATAGCGCAAGCACTAGCACTAACACTTACACGGAAGGTCAATCAACACAAAAACCTCCATTTTTCAATGGTCTTAACTATAGCTATTGGGCAACACTTATGGATTTTTACATGCAATCAACTAGCTATGATGCTTGGAATGCTACTCAGAAGGAAATAGTAAATCCAACAACTGAGTATACATAATGGACAGCTGATGAGAAAACTGCAGCAGCTGTAAATGCAAAAGCAATAAATATGTTGTTTTGTGCATTAGATCAAAACGAATATAACCGTGTTTGTATCTATACCATTGCATATAAAATTTGGCAAATGCTAAAACCACTCATGAAGGTACTAACAAGGTTAAACAAGCCAAAACAGCTATGTTGAAAGGTCAATTTCAAAATTTCAAAATGAAGCCGAATGAAACAATCAATGAGATGTATTCACGGTTTCAAACTATTCATCATGCACTTATTGCAAAAGCATTCAGATTTTGATGTTGTTTCAATAGTCCTACATTCTCTGACTAGTGAATGGTAAGGAAAAGTAATAGCGATTGAAGAAGCTAATGACCTTTCCATCATGAAGCCAGATGAATTGATAGGTAATCTAATGTCCTATGAAGCTAATTTGCAGGCTAAAAAAGAACAGAAAGAAGAAAAGAAAAATGTAGCATTTCATGCTGAAAAAGACGAAGATGAATTAGATTCTGAAGAAGAAGACTTAGCTTTTATTGCAGAAGGATTCAAAAAATTCCTAAAACATCGAAAAGCTAGTCGATATAATAAAAGAAAAACTGGTTCAAATAAACCTTCATCATCAGTTATAGAATGTTTCAACTGTCATAAAAAGGGGCATATGCACAGAGATTGTTCGGAGAAAAAGAAGCAATCAGAAAATGACAGGTTCAAATACAAAAAGGACAAATCAAAGAAACGAGCTTTCTCAGTCACATGGGATGATTCAGACTCGTCTTCATCAGAAAGTGAAAGTGATTCAGAAAATGAACAAGCAAATGTTTGTTTCATGGCAACAGAAGATGAGGTACAAATTCCTACATTTGAAGAAGTTCTTGATATTAATGCTGAATTGATAGTTAAATTCAAAGATATGAAACGACAGTGCAAAGAAGCCAAAGCAAATTTAAGTAGAGCAGAATTTGAACGAGATATGCTTAAAGACGAGAAGAAAATATTAGAAGAAGAACTAATAAAACTTCAAGAATCATCATCTAATATTGATTCTCAATTATCTCTTTTGAGTCAAGAAGTTGAAACTCAAAAAGAGAAAAATGATGCTCTTACTACTGAAAATCATGAGCTTAAGGAAAAAGTCAAAATTCTAGACCTAGAAAAAGCTAGTTTACAAACAAAATTAGATAAAATTACTCAAAATGTTTCTAACTTCAACAAAGGTCGAGAAAATTTGACAAAAATCATTGAAAGTTCATAACCTGCTTCAAATAAAAAAGGTTTGGGATATAAGAAACAAGAAATCAATCATAGACGTAGTACTAGATATGTTTTTTTATGCAATAAGAATATCACTGTTAGTACTAATGCACATCCAAAACCCAATTATTATAGAAATTCGAATACTTCTATGACTAGCGGTATTTATAATAAATATAGAAGAACGAAAAGGAATATCACTAGAGATTACTTAAGTATTTGGGTTCCTGTAAGTGGAAAAACAGAGAAAAATATATCGATGATTATTTTGATTTAGTAGTTAATAATGAAAATTTTATCTTTAGAGGTTCCATTAAACCCTCTTGGGTATGGTTACCTTCCATCTAACCCATGAACCCAAAACAAAGCAAGTGGGTACCAAACTATATATGTTATATTTTTTGCAGGTACACCACAACGAAAAGAAGGTTATTCTGTATCTCATAAAGGTGTTATAATTATTTGTATTCTCTACTACTCTCGATTACTGTGCTTATTATGGTATTTATTCTTTTTAATTGATGACAAAGGGGGAGAAATATTTTCTCTTATGATTATTCATATCATTCATGTTACATATACTATCATTTAAAATTATGTGTTTAACATGTTAATAATATATGTGTGCTAACATTTGTTAATGCAGGAATCAAAAGGTAAGATTATTTATATTATGAACTAACAAATGTTGCAGAAATTCAGGGGGAGCTTTATATTTAGAGGGAGAAAATCCAAGGTGCTGTCATCAATCAAAAAGGGGGAGAATGTTGAGACAAGATTTTGATCGATGCCAACATATAAAGGTGCATTGAAGATCATTTCATAGAGATAAGGTTTTTTACTTTGAGTCATGTTAGAAATATGTTAAAATCTATCCTCAAAGTATAACACGAATGCACAAAAAAATATCATATCTTCGTTGCTGAAATCTGTATATTTGAGGAACTGAAAAGTCATAGAAAAAGCCTAAACGGTCCAGGCTCCGAACGGGAAAGAGTGCAGAGTGATATAGACTATGGACCGAGGACCTCCGGTCCACAGCCATAAAACGGTCGACCGCCCAAAAGGGACCTGTCGACCGGTTATGCTGTGTTTTTTAAACAGAAACTAAAATGGTCGACAACCCAAAAAGGACCAGTCGACCGGTTAATCGGTTTTTGCACACAACATCTATTTTATGGAAGTTTTAATTTTTAATTAATTTCAACCAGTCGACCGGTGGTTTTTGACATGTCGACCGTTTTCGAACAGAGGCAACTTTTCGAATAGTCACTTCCAGTTCTCTAAGAGTTACTTCTCTTTCTCTTCACCAACGATCATGACTATTGTTTGTAACTTTTCACAAATGGTTACAACGGTTTATTTCTTATATAAACATCACGATTTCATCATCTTATGATAACCGAAATCATTATATATTCTCTCTAATTTCTAAATTACATTTTCATATTCTTTGCAAAACAAAAGCTCTCCAATTTTCAAATACTTGCTGAATCCTTGAATCAATTTAATATCATTTGATTCAACAAGCATTCTACTTCCTTAAATCTACGCATTCAAAGTATATACTCGAGGATCAGATTATAGGAAGATTGTACTCAAACTGTTGACTATCCGTGTTGAATCAAGAACACAAAGTAGAAGTCAAAACCATTGTATTAGTTGAGAAGCATCCTTCAGTAAAAGAATGATATAGTGATGCCAATTGGATAACTGGCTCAAATGACACAAAATCCACAAGTGGATATGTGTTTACATTAGGAAATGGAGCAATCTCTTGGAAATCATCCAAACAGACTTGCATAGCAAGGTCGACAATGGAATCAGAGTTCATCGCTCTAGATAAACCCGCAGAAGAAGCAGATTGGCTTAGGAGTTTCTTGGAAGATATTCCAAATTGGGAACAACCTGTATCTCCAATATGTATACATTGCGATAGTCAATCTGCTATAGGAAGCGCAAATAGTACATTGTATAATGGTAAGTCTCGACATATTCGTCGTAGACATAAAACCATAAGACAACTTCTCTCTATTGGAGTTATCACAATAGACTATGTAAGGTCAAAGGATAACATAGCGGGTCCACTAACAAAAGTCTTGCCAAGAGAGAAAGTTCAAACCTTATCGATGGGAATGGGCTTAAGAGCTATAAACTAAAAAGTTTTCTAAAACGAAAACCTCACCTAGTTGACTAGAGATCCCAAGATCTAGGTTCAAAGGGACAACTAAGTTTAAGATAAACTTGACGGCACTGTTAAATATAAACCATTCGTATGATAAGTCAGTGCACAACCCATCGAAGAATGGGGTAAGCTTGGCTTTTAATGATGTCTATGCTGTGGTGTTTTAAAGAACCAAGTAGGGTATAACGGGATACTCTTTATAGAATCACCTATGTGAGTGCGAATGCGCCGCTTCAAGAAGAATTGCAAGGTCGAATTCTTCAAGCACTCATGAAACCAAGACGGTGTTCGTGGCAAAAACGAACACAAACAGAGAACCAAGGAGTTAAAAATAACGTTTATCATGTGTTATCTTTATAGACTTAAAACAAACGGCTTATAGTTCAAAGACATTCTAGTCCACTGATTCGCCAGTTAGTTATAATGATATAACACTAGGAAAAGTTCAAGGCCACGGTGCTACTTTTACCGATATGATAAATGTTTTGCATATTAAGAACAGATCAGATAACCACTCATTCATGTTGGGGATTGTTGGAAGTGAATAAGTGGATTTGGCAAATTTTGGCAAAAACACTAAGTCCCACAACGGGAAAACTTGTGCATTAATTCACCACATATACAAAAGCTTGATATGTTATATCAAAAGAAAAGAAGAGAGAGAGGCAATGGAATAGCATGAACAAAGCATGCACATCTTTAATATTAAATTAGAAAGGTCAAAGATTAGGGCTTTGGGGTTCTTGGGGTCTCGTGATCGTATAGGGCCTCCGAATGCCGCCAGGCCTGTTGCGCTGTTCAAACGCCTATTTTTTGAATATAGCCGCGCAAATACCAACGGAAATAACTATTGGTAAAGGGTTGCAACCTTTCCGACGGTCGTTGCCGTTGCAATTCGAATAGTGACAACCCTTCACAAATGGGTACCTCTTCACAGCCTATATAAAGGGCTGCGAAAATTAGATCATTATCTATTTTTTTAGTCTTCTACTCTCTCTTCCTCCAGCGCTCTATTCTTAAAATAAAAACTACATTGCGTTCGCCGTTGCTTCGCCTACTGCACTGTACGGCGTAGTTGATCCGTTTTATCTTGGGAATCGATTTGCATCAAAGCCCTAACGTGCTACAAAGGGGTACAAATACGATTTAAGGAAACAGTCGGTTCCGGACTGGACTCGGATTACAATCTAAGCATTGTCTGATCAACTGCGATGGTACTTCCTACTCGCTACTCTATATATTTTTCTACTAAGTTCCCAGATTACTACAGGTGTTCTGTAGTTACTGTATTTATACAGATTCGTCTCTGTAACACAAATTCTATTAAATGATCACTAAACTTACTCCTTTTTAACTACGAACGCCAATTAAAGCATATATTCTTAGTTCTTCCATTGTTACAAACAATAGGTGTATATACTACTTTAAATAAGCATAAAAAGTTTTTTTAAATAAGAGTATATACCAAAAGTGAGAAAAAACGGTCTGCTATAGTGCAAAAAAACAAAACATCAGCGCTAATCAAGCAACTGATCTTGTGGGAAATAACAAAATACAACAAGCAAATCCAACCAACAAGGCTACAAATTTACATAGGAAAGAAATCAACAGACAAAATGAACACCCCATCAATCAGCAACCCGAGGGAAACCCCGATCACCTGCTCGTAGACCAAACAAACAACAATCCTGCATGAGCTTAGAAAGCCAAAATACCTTACGATAACCAAGAACGAACGCCGACCTGAAGCTGATACCACTCAATCACACAATCTAGAATCCCCAACCAAGAGAAAGAAAAAAGCTCACCTACAAAAAAAAAGGATCACCCCATGCTAGCACGTGGATGAGTTCCCCTAGTAATAGAGAAGACACTAACCAAAGGTAAAGAAAGAGGAGAGAGGTTTCTCCTAAAAGGCCTACCTCTGAAAGCGAAGAAAACATCATATTTAACTTTTCGGATAATCGAAACAGGCAACATTGGGAATTCATCAAAAATCACCTCGTTCCTAGAACACCAAAGGTGATAGCAAATTAGAGAAGGAATGATCCCCTGAAGGATCAACCTAAGATCCTTCCCGGCCCCCCAGAGCCACCAAGCACGCAGCTGATCTACCAGAGAAGGGAAACCCCGTTGTAGACCAAAAAAGTCGCAGAAATAAGTCCGCACTAAAATGGCACACTCACCTTCCAAGAATAAGTGTACATTCGACTCGATCCAGCCGAAGAGGCAGTAGAGATTCAATTTTTTATAAGGTTATCATCCAGTAGAAGACGAATTTTCCGCATAAGAATGGAAACCTTAGGTGGAATGCGACAGTCCCAAATGAATGGGAAATCTCTGATATAGGGAACTGGAATTCTAGCCGAATTTCAGGTAGCTCGGAGAGTGGAAGGACCCCCACGCCAGCCGTATCCCATAAAATGAGAGTCCAAAAAGGCCTAAACCAACTGCGTATATTTTCATGTCTCACCGTAAGACGGTGACATGGTGAAGTCCACAAGAGAAAGGTGTTGGTTTTTAGCATGCAGGAATGATGCCCATAGAGAGTAGTTATATGGAAATCTAACCTAGAGCATATTGGCTTAAGCCGTACAAACATCACTTGGGTTCCACAGACCTAACCCACTTTCACGTCTGGGACGAATGATGATATCCAAGGAGACCCAATTGTGCCTTTTTACTTCTCTTTTCCCCTCAGAAAAAAGACGATGTCAAAGTCCAATATAAGACCCAATGGATTCAAGCAATAACTTGATAAGAATGAGTCGTCCAGCCTGAGAGATGAGACTCGAATTCCATCTAGGAAACTTCCTCCTTACCTTGTCAGTAAGGGGATCGAAAATCGCATTGATCTTGCGTCCATGATATAGGACAATGCCGAGGTAGCTAAGAGGGAGAGAGGCCAATGAAAAAATAGAGAAGGGTTCGATCCAACAATCCTTCTTTGATCCATCGACTTGGAAGTGACGAAACAACTCTTCGAAAAGTTAACCAACTGACCCGAACACCGCTCAAAAAGATGGAGAAAAATATAGAATCCGACAGAAAGAACGTCGATTCCCATATGAGAAAATAATGATGTCATTCGCAAAGGACAACAGAGAAATCACCAACATCCATTAGGAATACCAAAGTGATGGATCTGTCCTTCTATTATTTGAGAGTGCAACCCTCTGACAAGCACCTCAATGATAATTGACAAAAAATGAAGGGGAGGATCTCCTTGCTAAGAACCCTCTTCGATAGGAAAAAACCTTTAGCTGCCCCATTAATAAACACAGAGAACCAACAGTTAGATATGATCCTCCAAATAAAATCAATTAGAGGCTCAGGAAAACCAAACGGTCGAAGGACCCTGATGACAAAAAAACTAGTCATACGGTCATATTCCTTAGCCATATCTAGCTTGACAACCATAGTGGAACCTCAGATCTTTCAATTAACTTGGGAGATAAGTTCTTAAGCAAGAAGGTCCTTGTTGGTAATTAGGCAGCCTTTTCCAAAACCAGCCTGGGGAGAGGAAATAATACGGTCGATGATAGGAGCGAGCCTAGTAGACAAAATCTTGGAGATGACTTTGTTCGAAAAGTTACAGAGATCGATTGGTCGGAATCAAAGCACAACGAGGGTTCTCTATAACACCTCGCATTTTTAAAGATAATAAATTGGAGATAACTTAGTTAAACATTCAGAATTTAGTGGAACCGACATTACCATTGCACTCTCTCGGAATTCGAGTTCAGATAGACCCTAAGTTCGCGTAAGTCGGATAATGTATAAAGAAGTTGTGGACAGTCTATGTTTGACGAAGAAAGTGGGAAGCATGCCAGAGTAACTGGTGCACTTGGCAAGTGCACCAAGGTTAATTCACACTAGTGCACTTGTGAAGTGCGCCCGTGTAATTTTTTGACATCTGGACCCATAGGCGTCGACCCACACCCTCACGGGGTCGACCCATGGTTCGACCCACTCCAGATCTGGGCAGATTCTTTGACGAATCTGGACTGTTTTTCAGACCATATTCGTTGCTGACTCAGCGCTGTGAGTGGAACAACACTTATAAATTGGCTAGCAGAGCCAAGCCTAAATCTCATATTTTCTGAGAGGACGTCTAGACTCTGCCATTCTTCTTCCTCCTCAAATCTATTCAGAAAATAGAATAATTAGTCAAATGAAATTCTGATTCAAGATTTGGAGGAAAAAAAATTATATCTACAAATGGATGTTCAGAGTTCTAATCGAAGTGAGGTAAAATCTTGGATCTGGTCAGTTTAAATTTCTCTTCTTTCTTCCTTTTTCTTTTAGTTTGAGAATTGTGAATCCATGATATCTAGGTTCTAGATTCAGTTAGGGGAGCCATGGAATATTAGGTCTGGACCAGATTCATGAATCGGAAAGCTATGGTGAGTGATTTAATTTATACCTTTTTGATAACGGTATATTTATCGTTTGACATTCCCCGTTAATATGCATAGTAAATCTGCTGAAATGTATAAACCCATTAAAATATATGGAAATGATTGTTGTTGTATACATACATGTTTTGATAACTTGTTAGGTACTATAAGTTAAGGTACAGTGAAATTGGGATAATTACATGTTAATTTGTGGCATATTATGTACTTGAACCCTTAACTGTAAGAATTGGGATAATTACATGTCAATTTGTTAGATTGGAATTATTACATGATTGGACGATTACAAGTTATTATTTTAAAATGGAGTTAATTACATGTTAGGAACAATATGCGACATGATAATCAGTTAGAAAGGACTTAATATGATATTAAGTATGACATGTAAAGATAGAATTACAGTAAAAAAATTGAAGAATGGATATGCCTAAATTATATAGAAAATTTACAATAATTAATAAATTGTAATTGCACTTAGACACGAGGTTAAATTCAACTTGTGGTAGAAGTATGCCCAGAACTGCTCGGCAAATCAAGCATCCACAAGTGGTTAATTTAACGTGAGAGGTCTGGTGTGTAAACATACGTATAATGGTGGTAAGACACTAGGTTAAGTCCAACAAGTGGTGTAAGTCTGCCTAGAACCGCCTGACAAAGCCACCATCCACAAGTGGTTGGCTTAATGCAAGAGGTCTGGTGCAAAAACACATATATGAATATATGTATATAACAGGATAGAAATAAATGGCATTAATTGTAATTAATGTAAATGAATGAAAATTACAACAGTATAAACATTGGAATGAACGGGAAATGATAATAACCTATTATGAAAAAATCTGAAAGGGAAAAAGGAAAGATAATAAGTAGGCTTGTCCTAGGGTCAAGTGGAAATTATAACTTAGGTTATAATAAACGATAGAGGGAATGTGATAACTTATGTAATGAAATAAGTTGTACTTAATTATAAATTAAGTAATCTGTAAATTTGGAAAACTGAAATCTATTATTTGTAATAAGTAGAGAAAATGGGGGAAACTTATGAAATGCAATAAGTTTTGCTTAAATTAAGTAATCTGTAAACTTGAGAATCTAAATCATGCCGATAAGAAGAACTTGTTATCTCTAAACTTAAGAATCTAAAATCTGCTGATAAGAATAACATGTTAAAGGATTATTAATGAACTTGAATGGGTTATGTTATAACTGAATTTAATAAGCAACAGGAACTTGGTAACTTGAATAAGAAGTCAATATGACTTGAAATAACCAAGTTAAATGGAAATCTGAAAAGGTAGAGCAAGCGCGTAATTAAATGATTAGACATAGGATCTAATAACACATTAACCCGAGATGCTTGGACCAGTTCGTACGTTTGAAGGTGAATAACCCAACGAGGTAGATCATCATGGTGTCATGAGGCACGAGGGAAGCGCACGTCCATCTGATTATTCTGCCTATTCTGTTGATACTCTAATGGCTCCAAAGAACTAGAAGGGGAAGAACGTGGCTTCTTGGGATGTGGACGGTACTCCTAGTAGTCCTCTGTGCGGTGACATCGCTTAGGTAGTCAGAAGACCATAGGGTGGCATTGGTGATTCGATGATCCGACTGCCTTATTACAAGGCGGGTTACGACTATTTAATTTGTTTGCCCTTGGGCGGGTCTAACCATCTGTTTGATAGCAATCATTGGGCGCCAACCATCGATAGTCGGCGTGATGCGTGATGCGGAAAGATGGAGAGCTAAACCTACTGACCATCGAACTTTCACTATCAAGGCTTTGGCTGCGGAACAGGCCAATTAGGATTTGTTGTTTTTTGTTTTCTCTGGGGCCACGTCACTAGCTCTCAATTCTTTTTGTCTTGCACTAGTCGAGGGAGGGGTTTGGTGGTACCATATCCTATGAAAATGCAGGCCATTGCATCTGTTTATACCGATATCTGAAAAGCTCCCGACCGAGTTCTGTGTTTCTTGTACAACTATGTTACGGAACTCGGTGCACAGTAGATAATATGTGCGGATACATGCATACCATTTCTAGATGGTGTATCGTAAAGGTTACGACATCGAGTATGATTGACGATACGTACGTGAGAAAGTCTAGATACATGCATGTCTGCTCTGGGTGGTGTATCGTAGACTCTAAGGCATTGCTATGTGATCGAATCTGATTCGATCGAAGGTGGACGTTCGTACGCTTACATAGCATGGCGATGATGGTTCTATGCGGAATGTAGCATTTTTACATAGAGATCCACATGTCGCTCTGGCATAGGATGAGGGACTGCGTATAATTCTATGGCATTATGACAGAGACCGTGCGAGTGGGGTACCAAGGGGTGTACCTTAATATTGGCGGTAGCTACATGTATACTGTTTAGGTTTATCTATTGGGGAATAGATGGGTACGCCATATGTGTAAGCTTTGAGTGTTGTTAACCCAAGTAACCTAATAAATAATATAATGTAACTGAATGGTATATGCAGGGTTATCCAAAATGTGTTGTTTAAATCTAGTCACCAGAACTTGTGTTCTGACCCCTTCCTCATAACATACTCGCAGATATGATAGCTTTAGGTATTGGTTAGGTTGTATTATTATCTGGGTAAGGCTATATTTTGATTATATTATATTTTATTCCATTCCGTTGTGAGATGTTTTCTGAGCTCTGATATGTTTATTATCTCTGTCTTTTCTGCAGGATACCAGACAAACCAACACGAGTTACGATAGATTAGAATTTTGAAAAAAAATCGGTCTGTCGGAATTCGGGTTGTTACATCTGGTATCAAAGCTTAGGTTTAGGATTCATGTATAGATAGTGAGTGAGTGTAACTGTATTTTTAAAATATAAGTACATTATATATATACCAAGATCCATAGAGGAACCCACTAAATAAAAAAAGCATAATATGGTGAGAATTGGGATATCTATTTTGTACACTAAAGGAACGAATATGGAAATCTGAGACCCTTAGGTAATTTGGGTGGGAAGTGCACAATATACTTTGTATGAAGAAAGGTGAATCCCATGTGTTAGTATTATAGGTTAGTTGGTTTGGCTGAAAAACCTTATAAATTGGAAAAAGTTAAAAACAGAAATTTGGATTAGGAATACATATAGTTGTGAGAATTGACTTTGTGGGAGTGTCTAGGAAAGCTTAGATAAGATGGAACACTTTGAGTCTAACCCTATTTCTAACTTTTGAGAACTTGAAATTGTAAAAGCTTTTGCAATGTGGTTTATAGTGTTTTCAAGTTTTGATCGTAAGGTTACAGTTTTAAAAATATGTAAAGAAGTACATACTGGGTTTTGAAGCAAAATGGGGTATATTTTGGAAATAGTGATTTCTTGTGAAAATTTTGTCTAAAATAAATTCTCTCAGTAAAAAGGTATATTATAGAGCATGTATAGCTCGCCAGTTTTTAAGTTATATGGTATGAAAGGAATAAAAAGCAAAACATAGAAAAGGTTGCATTTTGATGTTGCACTTTGTTGAAAACTAAAATTTTTAGTACAAAAAGTTTTGAAACCCCTATTCTTTTGACAATCACTCTTGATAATTGTTTTAACAGGAAAATTTTATTGGGCGGACAAAATAATTTGTAGAAATTAAGAATAGAGTAGATGTTTGCACCTTGTAGTAAGCAACTGAACTGACCTTATAGGCAAGAACAAGTTGTAAACCCGATTAAGAAATAGTTGTCCTTATCTAATCCAGTTTTTATGATTTGAAAATAATTTATTTACCCTTGTTTTTATAAAATGACATGTTTTAAGGGTTGGCAAATGTAAGTTTTGTTGAGGAAAATAAAGTTTTGATACTTTTAACTTTTGGAAGAAAAGTGAAATGAAAAGGCCAAACCATGTTTTAAAAAGTATGGAGTAGTAAGGATTAGTGCCTAGGGAAGACGGGAAAAGTTTTGAGGCTATGAAACAAACAATAAGAATTAACTTAGAATAATGGTAAGTTCCCGCAGAATGCGTAAGCATTGAGAAGCCCAGGGTATTGCTTAAAAATGAATGTTGGTACACAACTAGGACTTATGGTGACTACTAGATAGTGAAGGGCAAGTAAGTGTTTAGATCCTGTTGCAAATCTTCCTGTTAGGGGTAAAACCCGTTCTTACATTTTTGTTAGGGCCGTTCTGTTATTTTGTTCCTATTGGGTAGTTAAGGTAACGCCTAAACCTGTCATTGATCCCATGGTTTGAACTTTTCTGTCTAAGAGGGACATTGTCCTAAGATTTTTAGCCCTTAGTAGTAGCTATGTAGAGCGCTTGTTTTCCTGTTTTAGTTGAGGGACTAGAAGGCTTATTTAAAACTATACTTATATCATAGGATTAAATTAAATAAGCTAAGAAAAGAGTATTGGCATTACTAAAATGGAAACAACAAATTTAGAAATGTAACAAACATGGCAGTTAAAGAAAGATGGAAAATTCCAAGAAAAGGTGTATAAGAATAATTTTTCTGAAAATAGTTAAAAAGGAAAATCTGTAACAAAGAAAGTTTTCTTATGTGGGTTGTGCTTAGACAGGAAAATAGGGAATCTTCATATAATAGTTTCATAAAATCCAAGTACAATTGGAAAAACGTACATAGGAGAAAAATGGAAGATGTGAAGTTTTCCGTTTTCCACCTTTCTGTAACATAAAAATCGAATCTAGAAAATTAGATTTTTCTAAAATTCGAAAAATAAAGATGCTTGGTAGGGTTTTGGATGCAAAATTTGGATGGACTACGCTCTTGCTCAGTAAGAGTGTGGGAAATTTTGGATGAAAATTTATTTTGATTTTCAAAATATTACGTTCATGTAAAATTGCCAGTATATTTAGGATGCGTGCATCACGTTTTTAAAGGATTTTTGAAAAATTTGCATACATATAGGAGCTACCGCTAAGGCATACATATATTACTATGTTGTCTTACACTTTTCACGAGAGCACATATGTTTGCAAAATTGGATGCACACATGATGATTGTGAATTATGTGAGGAATTACTTGATTTTACCCTTATCAAATTTCGAGGATGAAATTTCCTAAGGGTAGGTGAATGTAACACTCCACATTTTTAAAGATAATAAATTCGAGATAACTTAATTATATATTCAGAATTAACCAAAACCGGCATCACCTTGCATTCGTCTCGGAATTCTGGTTCAAATAGACCCCAAGTTTGTGTAGAGTGGATAACGTATAAAGAAGTTATAGATGGTAGAAGTTTGACGAAAAAAGCGGGAAGCACGCTAGAGTAACTGGCGCACTTGGCAACTGTGCCAAGGTTAATTTATACTGGCACACTTGTGAAATGCGGCCATGTAAGTTCTCAGTATTCGGACCCATAGGGGTCGACCCACACCCGCACGGGGTCGACCCATACAAGGGCGTGTCGACCCCGGGGTCGACCCACTCTAGATCTGGGGAGATTCTTTGACGAATCTAGACTGTTTTTCAGACCATATTCGTTGCTGACTCAAGGCTGTGAGTGCAAGAACACATATAAATAGGCTAGCAGAGCCTAGCCTAAATCTCATATTTTCTAAGAGGACGTCTAGACTCTGCCATTCTTCTTCCTGCTCAAATCTCTTCAGAAAATAGAATAATTAATCAAAGGAAATTCTGATTCAAGATTCAGAGGAAAAGAATGTATATCTGCAAATGGGTGTTCAGAGTTCTAGTCGAAGTGAGGTAAAATCTTGGATTTGGTCAATTTAAATTTCTCTTCTTTCTTCCCTTTTCTTTTATTTTGAGAATTGTGGATTCATGGTTATCTAGGTTCTAGATTCAGTTAAGGGAGCCATGGAATGCAAGATCTGGTCTAGATTTATGAATTGGAAAACTGTTAGGTGAGTGGATTTATGTTATACCTTATATTTATCGTTTGACATTCTCCGTTGACATGCATAGTAAATCTGCTGAAATGTGTAAACCCATTAAAATATGTGGAAATGATTACTGTTGTATACATACATGTTTTAATAACTTGTTGGGTACTATAAGTTAAGTTACAGTGAAATTGGGATAATTACATGTTAATCTGTGGCATATTATGTACTTGAACCTTTAACTGTAAGAATTGTTTTAATTACATGTTAGTTTGTTAGATTGGAATAATTACATGATTAGATGATTACATGTTATAATTTTAAAATGGAGTTAATTATATGTTAGGAAGAACATGCGACATGATAATCAGTTAGAATGGACTTAATATGAAATTAAGTATGACACGTAAAAATAGAAATATCGTAAAAATTTGGAAGAATGGATATGCCTAAATTATATGGAAAATATACAGTAATTAAGAAATTGTAATCGCACTTAGACATGTGGTTAAATTCAACTTGTGGTAGAAGTCTACCCGGAACCGCCCTGCAAATCCAGCATCCACAAGTGGTTAATTTAATGTGAGAGATCTAGTGCATAAGCATACATATAAGGTGCTAAGACACGAGGTTAAGTCCAACATGTGGTATAAGTCTGTCCGAAATCTCCCGGCAAATACAACATTCACAAGTGGTCGGCTTAGTGTGAGAGGTCTGGTTCAAAAATACATATATGAATATATGTATATAACGGGATAGAAATAAATGGCATTAATTGTAATTAATGGAAATGAATGAAAGTTACAACAGTATAAACATTGAAATGAACGGGAAATGATAATAACCTATTATGAATAAACCTAAAAGGGGAAAATGAAAGATAATAGTGGGCTTGTCCTAGGGACAAGTGGAAATTATAACTTAGGTTATAATAAACGATAGAGGGAACACGATAACTTATGTAATGAAATAAGTTGTACTTAATTATAAATTAAGTAATCTGTAAATTTGGAAACTTGAAACCAGTTGTCTGTAGTAAGTAGAGAAAAGGGGGGGCTCATGATATGCCATAATTTGTACTTAATTATAAATTAAGTAATCTGTAAACTTGAGATTCTGAGTCCTGCTGATAAGTAGAACATGTTATCTGTAAACTTGAGAATCTGAAATCTGCTGATAAGAATAACATGTTAAAGGAGTATTAATGAACCAAAATAGGTTAAGTTATAACTGATATTAATAAGCAAGAGGAACTTGGTAACTTGAATAAGAAGTCAATAGGACTTGAAATAACCAAGTTAAATGGGAATCTGAAAAGGTAGAGCAAGTGCGTAATTAAATAATTAGACATAGGGTCTAATAACACATTAACCCGAGGCGCTTGGACCAGTCTGTACGTTTGAAGGTGAATAACCCAACGGGGTAGATCATCGTGGTTTCAAGAGGCACGAGGGAAGCACGCGTCCATCTGATTATTCTGCTGATACTCTGCTGGCTCCGAAGGACTGGAAGGGGAAGCACGTGGCTTCCTTGGATGTGGAGGGTACTACTCGTAGTCCTCTGTGCGGTGACAACGCTTAGGCTGTTCTCGTAGAGATTAGGTCTGCGCGTTACTCCCCGGTGAGCATACCTTGTCTGCCACTATAGGGGGCAGTCAGAAGGCTGTAGGGTGGCATTGGTGATCCGACGATCCGGTTGGCTTGTGACTAGGTGGGTTACGACCATTTTATCTGTTTGCCCTTGGGCAGGTCTAACAATCTGCTTGATAACAGCCGCCGGGTACCAACCATCGACGTGATGCGTGATTCATGATGTGGAAAGATGGAGAGCAAAACCTATAGATCATCGACCTTTTGCTATCAAGGCTTTGGTTGCGGGGCATGCCAATTAGGATTTGTTTGTTGTTTTCTTTAGGACCACGTCACTAGCTCTCAATTTTTCTTGTCTTTCACTAGTTGAGAGAGGGGCCTAGTGGGACCATAGCCATCGTGAAAATGCAGACCATAGCATCTATGTATACTGATATATGAAAAGCTCCCAACCAAGTTCTGTGTTTCTTGCACAACCTTGTTACAGAACTCGGTGCACTATAGATAATACGTGCGGATACATACATACCATTTCCAGATGGTGTATCGTACAGGTTACGACATCGAGTACGATTGATGATACGTATGTGAAAAAATCTTGATACATGCATGCCTGCACTGGGTGGTGATCGTAGACTCTAAGGCATTACTTTGTGATAGAATCTGATTCAATTGAAGGTTGCAGTCCATACGCTTACATAGCGCGGTGATGGCGGTTCTATGTGGAACATAGCATTGTTATATAGAGATCCGTACGTCGCTCCGGTGTAGGACGAGGGACTGCATATATTTCTGGGGCGTTACGGCAAAGACCGTGCGATAGGCTACCATGGGGTGTACCTTAATATTGGGGGTAGCTACATATATACTGTATTAGGTTACTCTAATGGGAGTAGATGGGTATGATGTAATAACCCGGAAATCTGAGCCAATTTAAATTTTTTTATTTTAGCTATTTTAATGAATTTTGGATATTTAAAATGATTTATTTTAAATAATGACGACGAGAAATTTATTTAGAATAGAATTCGAACGTATGTATTTATGTAGATCGTCGTTAGAAAATAATTATTTTCTTTTAATTATAAAAGGAATTGAAAATGGCGCAATAATTCAAAAATTCGATTTCAAATTTCAAATGAACGTACAGGATTCAAAATAAACCGGATTTTAGTGAAACCAAAAATATCTGAATCTATTTGAGAATATCTTTCCAACGAATCCGAAAAATTGAAATTTCATAGCAAGGATAAAAAGTTACGCCCAGTTGAAAATTCAGAATAGTCGTTATGGAATTCTGGCCCTTAAAAATGGAAATTTTGCAAATATCCTCGATTTTCGACGAAACCACTTTTGTTGGATCCGGGATGAAGAATTGTTGCTAGATTCCAAAATTCATAATTTTTCGAATCAATATGTGAGCGTGGCGAAGTTAAACGTGTTTTGACCAGTTTCAGTGGAATTTAATCGACTGGAAAATGGCCAATTTTCAAATGGTCTTTAAATTTGACGAAATTAGTATTGTTAGGTCCGTATCATCAATATGAAGCCAGAAAATATTTTTCTGGAATTTTTAGAGTTCGCATGTGGCCCCGGTAAATTGAAAAGTCCGTTTGAATTTAAAATATAATGATTTATATTTTAAATTTTGCAGAAACAAATCGTAACAGCCGAACTAGGTTACGAAACATATCCATTGTGTTCGGAATGGGGGTAATACACTAGTGGCGATAGTCGTTAGGTCTCGTTTAGAGATCGAATAAAAAACTTTCTTTTTATAGAAACTAAAAATAATATAAAATATTAGAAAACCATAGAGGCCTCCCCTATCTCCCTTTTACCCGGTCAACTCTACCCCCCTTTTCAAATTATTTCAAAAACAAAAAGAAAAAAAAGAAAAAAAATGAATTCCTAAATCGATTCCGCCCACTAGCCTCTCCCCCCCTCGGTCGCCACCATCACCGCGCCGCCGCTGGTAGCCAGCTCCACCGCTGCACAGCCTCTTCCCCTTCCCTCTTCTTCTCCGACCATCCCCATGTCCAATCACCCCAAAACGAGCCACCAACTCGCGCTCGATTCCAGCCTCCCACCTAGAACCGCATGTCCCCCGCTGCGCAACCACCATACAGGATCACCTCCGACTAGAGCAGCCCCCTCCACCTGCGATGGCTCCAACGAAACCCCCTTTTTCCTTCCAACAATCGCAGACAACACCCTCCACCGAATTTTCAAGGTAAGAAATTTAAATTGATTTTTATTTTATTTTGCAGTTCTATTTTTTTTATATATAGCAATATATAAAGCTGAGATTTTTAAATATATAAAGCTGAGATTTTTAAATATATAAAGCGGAGATTTTTAAATAGAAAAGATACGATTTTTTTTAGCGATGTAAAATAATGATTTTTAATTTATAAAAATGAGATTTTTACAATCATGAAAGCAAGAATAAAAATATGATTTTTATATTGTGGAAAGAATAAAAATATGATTTTTATATTATAGAAAGAATAAAAATATGATTTTTAAATTATAGAAAGAATATAAATATGATTTTTATATTATAGAAAGAATAAAAATGTGATTTTTATACATGTAGTGGCTATAGACAACGAAAGTGACAAACGGCGAGCACGACAAAGATTTCCTACATATGAAGAGTCGCGGCGTTTGGTTTAGCTTCTAGGTGAGAACTCCTCAGTACAATTTTCTATGTTCAGTTATTTATTTTATAACTGCATAAATGAAATGTTTCCCCGTCGTCCACAGACCATGGATGACATGTTTGTTTGATTGCGTTTGGATTGATCTGTTTGGGTGAAAATTGATTGTGAGGTGGAACGGAAAGTAAAAAATTCATGTGTTGAATAGAATAAAATTCATGTGTTGAATAGAATAAAATTCATGTGTTGAATAGAATAAAATTCATGTGTTGAAATAAAATATATATTCATGTGTTGAAATAAAATATATATTCATGTGTTGAAATAAAATATATATTCATGTGTTGAAATGAAATATATATTCATGTGTTGAAATAAAATATATATTTATGAGTTGAAATAAAATATATATTGATGTGTTGAAGTAAATTAAATATTCATTTACAAATCGAACGATTTGTTTATGTACACCAATTTGACTGATATTGATTGGGATGATAAATTTTACACATCGCCCAACTGCACAAATAAAACATGTGTTTGATTGATTGAAACCCCACACGGGTGTTGGGATGATATTGACGTACACTAATCCCAATTGTTTAGTTGTATGTTGATCGATTGGTTGACAGACTGTTGTAAGCGTTGATTATTTATATTCAATGCTTATGCAGTTGATTGGTGCACTCTGAATGATGGATGATCGTTTATCACTATTGATATGTACATGTGCTGTATGGAAATCCATAGGAATAAAATCTATGGTAAATGATTGGGCCTCATTCCAGTTTTGAAATAGAAATATTGGATTGAAATATTTGAAAAAGAAATATTTGAAAAAGAAATATTTGGAATAGAAATATTTGAAATAGAAATATTTGAAAAAGAAATAATTGAAATAGAAATATTTGAAAAAGAAATATTTGAAAAGAAATATTCGAAGTAGAAAAATATAAAGCCGTGTTGATTGGAGATGCGCCATTTTGACGTGAACGGTATTTATATCAATTTTATTCATTTTTATAATGAATATCGAAAAGGAATTGATTTCAAAATATAACGTTTTAAAAATACTATCATTTATATATCGCTGATATGGAATATTCAATTTTGATTTGAAATTGAATATGAAGTTGAAATTGTTTTGAAAACGAATTTAAAACGATTTATAAAATATGTTTTAAAAGGAAATCAACGAAATATATTATATATATATATATAATGGCCAGAATAGAACGCGCCGCGCTGCGGCAGTTCGCGAATTTTGACCATTGACTTCGAATAGACATTACGGGAGATCCGACTGTCGGATTCTCCTAAAACCGGAACCGTTGGGTTCGTATCCGAAAGAGCTTTCTAATGAATATTAGAGATTTGAAATCTAACAGTTGGATTTGTAATTATGTCCAAATCAATTTTGGAAAAGGTCGCTGTAAGTGCAGTTCGATGGCCGTTGATGGAAATCGACTGTACGTGCCTTGATAAAATTATTAAAAATAGTAATAATTTGTGTAAAATCATAAGAAATGATTTGTAAAGAATTGGGATGAAAAACTCCATATTTGAGAAGATAGAAATAGACTTTTATCAAAATGAACTAGTTTTGAACTAGAATTATAATCCATTTATTTTTGAAATAAATAAATTGGATTTGAAAGGGTTTTAAAAGTAACCAGAATTTCCAATAATTGAATTAGAATGGATTTGAATTGAAATTGTCTTTGGAATATTTCGATGTTGGATTTCGTGATTATACAGATATTATTATGAAAATTTGAAAGATATATTTATATCGTTATTTCCAATACGATATTTGTTGGCCATAGAATTTGAAATTGAATGTAAGCCGATATATTTTCTATTCAGAGCCTTGTATTTAATATCAAATGGGAATTGGGTTTATCATGAACTGTGTTTTAATGACATTTGTTTTTTAACCCGATTTATAGTGAAATGTGATTTGGAATTTATAAATATTTTGTTAAGGTTTAAAGGAGGTTTTCCAAAGTAAAGTTTTCCAATTTAATAAAATAAATTGGAATGGAATGGAATGTGATTTCGGGTTTATCGTGAACCGTGTTTTAAATGACATTGGTTCTTTAACCCAGTTAAAGACCGGATATGATTTCCCAAGTTAAACAATCATTAATATTGATTTCTGGGAAGATTAAAACCAAGTGGAGTTTTAATGAATCTTTAATTAGATTGAAATGATCGAGAATGGAGTATCACCAGTTTTGCTACAGGCGATAGTTAAATCTTTAATTAGATTTGAACGTGAAATGATAATTGAATTTACCGATAACACTATGGTGTTAGATATGAAGTATTACTAGTTTTACTTCATGGGGTGAATAGGTTGGGGTTGGGAAATTTGACAAATGATTACTTCGGTAAGGTTCGTTAATCCCGACTAGTTTGGATAAACCATAATTTGGTTTGAATGGATATTCAAAAGAAGATTAAAGAGTAAATTTAAAGAATTTATCTTTGATAAAATTAATGGGAACCTTTCCCAAAGTATAATAATATTTGAATAAAAGAATATTCTGAATTGGAATGAGGCGTATGTTGTGTTTGTGTAACACTTGTTTATTATATACGCGAGTTATTCAGAAAGACTGGGTTTATCTCATTCTGAATAACTGATTCGACGATGTGTCAAGGATGAAGACGGTGGTCGAAGACCGGAGGTCTTCACGTCGTTTGGATAATTACTGATGATCTTAATTGGGCTGTACTCCCAAGAGGAGGGAATATGTTGGTGATCGTCCAGATGTACTTGGAGATCGTTGGATATGTGAGGTACAAGGTGCCTACAGTTTCGTTCAGACCCAGAACGAACTTGTAAATGGACTGTGTGTCTGATGTTGGATTTTATTCTATGTGATTGATTTCTATTAAATATATATCTGTTTGGCGATGGAGAATTTATTCTCTTGCTTAACACCCTTCTCTGAGACGTACGAGCTCAGAAGTTATATATCGATGGATATCAATCGCATGGAGTGAATTTCCTGTGTGGCATGCCTAAGTGGCAAATGATCAAGGCTTTTGTTGAAAAGTAGAGTCTTGTGGTTGATGATCAAAGCACGACCTGTGTGGCATAGCTTTTTGTAAGTTACTTCACGAGCCTCACACCCCGGGGTGAACCAGAAACGGGAGAAGGACCTCAGGGAGGACATGCGTTTCTTTCTAGCTAGAAGTGGTGTCAGTGGTTTTACACGCCCTGACGAGTTTGACTTATGTGGTTGTTGGATTGAGAGGCGCCTCGGATATATCGGTGACTGTGTGGAGTCGATGGAGTCATTTGGCTCATTTACACTCTAAAGGGCGGGGAAACGCAGTGTTCAGGCATTTTAATCCACATGGGTGGACCGGCCCTGACGATCCAAAAGCTTGACTGAGTACTTTCCTGAGGGGCAGGCTAGAGGTTCTCGAATCGGTAAGGACTATCTTTTGCCTTGGTTCACAGATGGAAATGCAACTTCCAATACGTGACAATTGCGGTTTTGATTGTAGAACCTATATATGGCGACATAGTGGTATGGGACACTTATGCCGTCTATGATTGATACTTATGATTGAAATTGTTTTGACACTATACACTCATAGTAATAATAAAAAATGAAATTTTCACGTACCAAGCATTCTTGGCTATTATAAAGTAAAAACCCTATCCTCCGGCTTGCGTTGCATTGTGTGATGGGACCTGGGTCTTATAATAGATTGTTCTTTATTTAGCATTGCGCTGTTGTTTTATGCACTAGTATTCTTGGGAGGGAACCCGTTCCATGTTATACGGCGTGGTCCCTCGATTTACCTAACTTTAAAAGAAAGATTAGTAATTGTTTTAGTTCTCACACCAGTCACATGACTGACCTAGAGTTTATTTTTTTAACCTAAACTCTTGGTGCCCTTATTTTCAACACGGGCAGCTAGTAGTTTTAGTTTTGCAGATTTATATTCATAGGATCCTGGTTTATAGCTGGAACGATATCCGGAAAGCTCTATATCCGTGTATCTCTTTCAGTTGTGTATTGTATTATTTTTCCGCTGCAGTAATGTATTTAAATCTCTGATAATTTATGGTGTGTAATATTTATTCATACTCTGTATATTCTTGTAATCTGATGGAATTGTTGTAATTAACAATGAAATGTTTTTCTGTTTGTGTCCCGATGTGGCTTGTCCTCAAAGCAATCCGGGCTGTCCTTATCGAGGAAGTTTGGGTCATTTCAGCTTGGTATCAGAGCTTTGGTTTACAGAGCTCGGAGAACAAGACACATTAGAACCATACGAAAGAATTCATTAGAGATTCGATTATTAATATCCAACGAGAATGACTCGTTAGAGATGGGATCAGTAGTATCCTAGAACGAGTGTAAAGAGTGTTGTTTTGAAAAATAGAAATGAAAATATATATATTTTTTGAAAATTTAAATTAATTATTCGTATTTGAATATTTATTTGTATTGAATTTAGACAATCCAATATATAAAGATTTTGCATATACGTCTGATCCACGTGTATTCGAATTTTTAATATACTGGATAGATATAGAATCACAATCTAGTCGCCCGTAGATGGTTCTGATGATCGCTATAGTACGTACATCATTAGAATTCATATTCGAGTTTCGAAAGTAAGATTTCTGTATATTTCCAATTGATTGGAGTGAGATCCAAAACTAGATAGAGCTTATCGTTGTGATTTGGCATCAAAAATATGATTTTGGATATGTATTAAAGTTATGAGTTTAAAAAACTAATCAACTAATTAATTGCCGGTTGTGTTGTTTGATTAATTAAAATGTTGAACCTTTAGCCAAATTGAACCAAATAGTGGATTGTATTGAAAATTAGTCGCATTTTCATGCATATACATGTACTTACATTGAACAGGTCATAGCATGGAGGCTAGCTAGAGAAGAGGAATAAAATCTTTTGCCCGACAAATAGGTACATGTTTTTGTATTTCTTGGGAATTTGATGATTTTATGAGCTGATTGGCTGTTTCTTTTTCTTTTTGGATTGGTGAGGGCCATGGGAGGCTATTTGAAATATTCCGAAGCTCCCGGTGCAGGGGAGGTTATGGCGATTTTTTTTGAAATTTTAGGGTGTTAGCCAAATTTTAAAAAAAATTGAAAAGTTCTTAGAAACTGAAAAGTTGAAGAACTTAAGCCATAAAAAAATAATGGAAGTTGAGTTGGTTTGTTAGACAACTTTCAGCTTCGTTCCTTTTCGGGGACGAAAAGTTTTAAGTGGGGGAGATTGTAATAACCCAGAAATCTAGGCCAATTTAAATTTTTTATTTTGGCTATTTTAATGAATTTTGGATATTTAAAATGATTTATTTTAAATAATGACGACGAGAAATTTATTTAGAATAGAATTCGAACGTATATATTTATATAGATTGTCGTTAGAAAATAAATATTTTATTTTAATTATAAAAGGAATTGAAAATGGCACAGTAGTTCGAAAATTCGATTTCAAATTTCAAATGAATGTATAGGATTCAAAATAAACTGGATTTTAGTGAAACCAAAAATATTTGAATCTATTTGAGAATATATTTCCAACGAATCAGAAAAATTGAAATTTCATAGTGAGGATAAAAAAGTTACGCCCAGTTGAAAATTCAAAATAGTCGCTATGGAATTCTGGCCCTTAAAAATGGAAATTTTACAAACTACCTCGGTTATCGATGAAACCACTTTTGTTGGATCCGGGATGTAGAATTATTGCTAGATTCCAAAATTCATAAATTTTCAAATCAATATGTGAGCGTGGCGAAGTTAAACGTGTTTTGACCAGTTTCAGTGGAATTTAATCGACATGAAAATGGCCGTTTTTCAAATAGTCTTCAAATTTGATGAAATTAGTATTGGTAGGACCGTATCATCAATACGAAGCTAGAAAATATTTTCCTGAAATTTTTAGAGTTCGTATGTGGTCCCGGTAAATTGAAAAGTGCGTTTGAATTTAAAATATAATGATTTATATTTTAAATTTAGTAGAAATAGATCGTAATGGCCGAATTGGGCTACGAAACATATCTCATTGTGTTCGAAATGGGGGTAATACACTAGTGGCGACAGTCGTTGGGTCTCGTTTAGAGATTGGATAAAAAACTTGCTTTTTGTAGAAATTAAAAATAATATAAAATATTAGAAAACCATAGAGGCCTCCCCTTTCTCCCTTTTACCCGGTCAAATCTACCCCCCTTTTCAAATCATTTCAGAAACAAAAAGAAAAAACTGAATTCCTAACTCGATTCCGCCCACTAGCCTCCCCCCCTCTCCCGTCGCCACCATCACCGCGTCGCCGCTGGTGGCCAGCTCCACCGTCGCACAGCCTCTCCCCCTTCCCCCATCTTCTCCGACCATCCCCAAGTCCAATCCCCCCAAAACGAGCCACCAACTCACGCTCGATTCCAGCCTCCCACCTAGAACCGCGTGTCCCCCGTTGCGCAGCCACCAGACAGGATCACCTCCGATTAGAGCAGCCACCTCCACCTGCGATGGCTCCAACGAAACCTCCTTTTTCCTTCCAACAATCACAGATAACACCCTCCACCTAATTTTCAAGGTAAGAAATTTAAATTGATTTTTATTTTATTTTACAGTTCTATTTTTTTTTAATATATAGCAATATATAAAGCTGAGATTTTTAAATATATAAAGCTGAGATTTTTAAATATATAAAGCGGAGATTTTTAAATAGAAAAGATATGATTTTTTTTAGCGATGTAAAAGAATGATTTTTAATTTATAAAAATGAGATTTTTACTATCATGAAAGCAAGAATAAAAATATGATTTTTATATTATAGAAAGAATAAAAATATGATTTTTATATTATAGAAAGAATAAAAATATGATTTTTATATTATAGAAAGAATAAAATTATGATTTTTATACAGGTAGTGGCTACAGACAACGAAAGTGACAAAAGCGAGCACGACGAAGATTTCCTACATATGAAGAGTCGCGGCGTTTGGTGTCGCTTCAAGGTGAGAACTCCTCACTACAATTTTCTGTGTTCAGTTATTTATTTTATAACTGCATATATGAAATGTTTCCCCGTCGTCCACATACCGTGGACGACTTGTTTGTTTGATTGCGTTTGGATTGATTTGTTTGTGTGAAAATTGATTGTGAGGTGGAATGGAAAGTAAAAATTCATTTGTTGAATAAAATAAAATTCATGTGTTAAATAGAATAAAATTCATGTGTTGAAATAAAATATATATTCATGTGTTGAATAGAATAAAATTCATGTGTTGAATAGAATAAAATTCATGTGTTGAAATAAAATATATATTCATGTGTTGAAATAAAATATATATTCATGAGTTGAAATAAAATATATATTGATGTGTTGAAGTAAAATAAATATTCATTTACAAATCGACAGATTTGTTTTTGTACATCGATTTGACTGATATTGAATGGGACGATAAATTTTACACATCGCCCAACTGCACAAATAAAATATGTGTTTGATTGGTTGAAACCCCACATGGGTGTTGGGATGATATTGACGTACACTAATCTCAGTTATTTAGTTGTATGTCGATCGATTGGTTGACAAGCTATTGTAAGCATTGATTATTTATATTCAATGCTTATGCAGTTGAGTAGTGCACTCTGGATGATGAATGATTATTTATCACTATTGATATGTACAAGTGTTGTATGGAAATCTATAGGAATAAAATCTATGGTAATTGATTGGGCTTCATTCCAGTTTTGAAATAGAAATATTGGAATAGAAATATTTGGAAAAGAAATATTTGAAAAAGAAATATTTGAAAAAGAAATATTTGGAATAGAAATATTTGAAATAGAAATATTTGAAATAGAAATATTTGAAAAAGAAATATTTGCAAAGAAATATTTGAAGTAGAAAAATATAAAGCCGTGTTGATTGTAGATGCGCCATTTTGACGTGAACGATATTTATATCGATTTTATTCATTTTTATAATGAATATCGAAAAGGAATTGATTTCAAAATATAACGTTTTGAAAATACTATCATTTATATATCGATGATATGGAATATTCAATTTTGATTTGAAATTGAATATGAAGTTGAAATCGTTTTGAAAACGAATTTAAAACGATTTATAAAATACGTTTTAAAATAAAATTGACGAAATATATATATATATATATATATATAATGGCCAGAATAGAATGCGCCGCGCTGCGGTAGTTCGCGAATTTCGACCATTGACTTCGAGTAGACATTACGGGAGATCCGACCATCGGATTCTCCTAAAACTAGAACCGTTGGATTCGTATCGAAAAGAAATTTCTAACGAATATTAGAGATTTGAAATCTAATGGTTGGATTTGGAATTATGTCCAAATAAAATTTGGAAAAGGTCGATGTAAGTGCAGTTCGATGGCCGTTGATGGAAATCGACTGTACGGGCCTTGATAAAATTATTAAAAATAGTAATAATTTGTGTAAAATCAAAAGAAATGATTTGTAAAGAATTGGGGTAAAAAAATCCATATTTGAAAAGATAAAAATAGATTTTTATCAAAATGAACTGGTTTTGAACTAGAATTATAATCCATTTATTTTTGAAATAAATAAATTGGATCTGAAAGGGTTTTAAAAGTAACCAAAATTTCCAATAATTGAATTGGAATGGATTTGAATGGAAATTGTCTTTGGAATATTTCGATGTTGGATTTCGTGATTATACAGATATTGTTATGAAAATTTGAAAGATATATTTATATCATTATTTCCAATACGATATTTGTTGGTCGTAGAATTTGATATTGAATGTAAGTCGATATATTTTCTATTCAGAGACTTTTATTTAATATCAAATAGGAATTGGGTTTATCGTGAACTATGTTTTAACGACATTTGTGCTTTAACCCGATCACAGTGAAATATGATTTGGAATTTATAAATCTTTTGTTAAGATTTAAAGGAGGTTTTCCAAAGTAAAGTTTTCCAATTTAATAAAATAAATTGGAATGGAATGGAATGTGATTTTGGGTTTATCGTGAACTGTGTTTTAAATGACATTGGTTCTTTAACCCAGTTAAAGACCAGATATGATTTCCCAAGTTAAACAATCATTAATTTCTATTTTTGGGAAGATTAAAACCAAGTGGAGTTTTAATGAATCTTTAATTAGATTGAAATGATCGAGAATGGAGTATCACCAGTTTTACTACAGGCGATAGTTAAATCTTTAATTAGATTTGAACGTGAAATGGTAATTGAATTTAACGATAACACCATGGTGTTAGATATGAAGTATTACCAGTTTTACTTCATGGGGTGAATAGGTTGGTGTTGGGTAATTTGACAAATGATTACTTCGGTAACGTTCGTTAATCCCGACTAGTTTGGATAAACCATAATTTGGTTTGAATTGATATTCAAAAGAAGATTAAAGAATAAATTTAAAGAATTTATCTTTGATAAAATTAATGGGAACCTTTCCCAAAGTATAAGAATATTTGAATAAAAGAATATTCATAATTGGAATGAGGTGTATGTTGTGTTTGTGTAAAACTTGTTTATTACATACGCGAGTTATTCAGAAAGACCGGGTTTATCCCATTCTGAATAACTGATTCGACGATGTGTCAAGGATGAAGACGGTGGTCGAAGACCGGAGGTCTTCACGTCTTTTGGATAATTACTGATGATCTTGATTGGGCTGTACACCCAAGAGGAGGGAATCAGTTGGTGATCGTCTAGACGTACTTGGAGATTGATGGATATGCGAGGTACAAGGTGCCTCCGGTTTCGTTCAGACCCAGAACGAACTTGTAAATGGACTGTGTGTCTGACATTGGATTTTATTCTGTGTGATTGATTTCTATTAAATATATATCTGTTTGGCGGTGGAGTATTTATTCTCTTTCTTAACGCCCTTCTCTGAGACGTACGAGCTCAGAGGTTATATATTGATGGATATCAATCGCATGGAGTGAATTGCCTGTGTGGCATGCCTAAGTGGTAAATGATCAAGGCTTTTGTTGACAAGTAGAGTCTTGTGGTTGATGATCAAAGCACGGCCTGTGTGGCATAGCTTTGTGTAGCGTTACTTCGCGAGCCTCACACCTCGAGGTGAACCAGAAACGGGAGAAGGACCTCAGGGAGGACATGCGTTTCTTTCTAGCTAGAAGTGGCGTTAGTGGTTTTACACGCCCTGACGAGTTTACTTATGTGGTTGTTGGATTGCGAGGCGCCTTAGATATATCGGTGACTGTATGGAGCCGATGGAGTCATTTGGCTCATTTACGCCCCAAAGGGCAGGGAAACGCGGTGTTCAGGCATTTTAATCCACATCGGTGGACCGACCCTGACGATCCAAAGGCTTGACTGAGTACTTGCCTGAGGGACGGGCTAGAGGCTCTCGAATCGGTAAGGACTATCCATTGCCTTGGTTCACAGATGGAAATCCAACTTCCAATATGTGACAATTGCGGTTTTGGTTGTAGAACCTATATATGGCAACATAGTGGTATGGGGCACTTATGCCGTCTATGATTGATACTTATGATTTAAATTGTTTTGACACTATGCACTTATAGTAATAATAAAACATGAAATTTTCACGTACCAAGCATTCTTGGCTATTATAAGGTAAAAACCCTATCCTCCGGCTTGCGTTGCATTGTGTGATGGGACTTGTGTCTTATAATAGCTTCATTGTTCTTTATTTAGCATTGCGCTGTTGTTTTATGCACTGGTATTCTTGGGAGGAAACTCATTCCGTGTTATACGACGTGGTCCCTTGATTTACCTAACTTTAAAAGAATGATTAATAACTGTTTTAATTCTCACACCAGTCACATGACTGACCTGGAGTTTATTGTTTTAACCTAAACTCTGGGTGCCCTTATTTTCGACACAGGCAGCTAGTAGTTTTGATTTTGCAGATTTATATTCACAGGATCCTGGTTTACAGCTGGAACGATATCCGGAAAGCTCTGTATCCGTGTATCGCTTTCAGTTGTGTATTGTATTATTTTTCCGCTGCAGTAATGTAATTAAATATCTGATAATTTATGATGTGTAATATTTATTCATACTCTGTATATTCTTGTAATCTGATGGAATTGTTGTAATTAACAATGAAATGTTCTTCTGTTTGTGTCCCGATGTGGCTTGTCCTCAAAGCAATCCGGGCTTTCCTTACCGGGGAAGTTCGGGTCGTTTCATATGACGTGTGTGTAAGCCTTGAGTGCTGTTAACCAAGTAACCTAATAAATAAGAAAATGTAACTGAATGGTATATGCAGGGTTGTGTAGTTTAAATCCAGTCACCAGAACTCGTGTTTTGACACCCTCGTCATAACATACTTGCAGATTTGATTTGTGGTAAAGATATGATAGCTTTGGATACTGGTTGGACTGTATTATTGTCTGGGTAAGGCTATATTTTGATTATATTATATTTTTTACATTCCGCTATGAGATGTTTTTTGAGCTCTGATATGTTTATTATCTCTGTTTTTCTGTAGCTTACCAAACAAACTAACATGGGTTTCGATAGATTAGAATTTAAAAAAAAATTGGTCTGCCGAAATTCGAATTGTTACATTCTCTAACTTGGAGATAAGCACAAAGTTGGTGAATGTCCGACCCTTAGGCAGCATCGCACCCGAGAAGAAAGATTGGATAGCCAAAGAAAAGTTCCAGCAAATGATCACCTAGGCACAACGGTAAAAAAAACCATTGAAACCATTTGGACCACTCCCACTGTTATTTCTCAATGAAAACACACAAGAACGAATCTCTTCCAGAGAAAGGGGACAACAAAGAGCAAGGGCCTCACCAGGAAGCACAAGTCTTGGAATATAAGTGTAACAACCCGGAAATGCGAGCCAATTTAAAAATTTTATTTTGGCAATTTTAGTGAATTTTGAATATTTAAAATGAATTATTTTAAATAATAGCGACGAGAAAATATATTTTGAATAGAATTAGAACGTATATATTTATATGGTTCGTCGTTAGAATATAAATATTTATTTATATATATAAAAGGAATTGTAAATGGCGCGGTAGTTCGATAATTCGATTTCAAACTTCAAATGGATGTACAGGATTCAAAATATACCGGATTTTAGTGAAACCAAAAATATTTGAATCTAATTGAGAATATATTTCCAACGAATCCGAGAAATCGAAATTTCATAGCGAGAATCAAAATATATGTCCAGTTGAAATTTCAGAATAGTCGCTATGGAATTCAGGCCCTTAAAAATGGAAATTTTGCAAACGATCTCGGTTTTCGACGAAACCACTTTTGTTGGATCCGTGATGTAAAGTTATGGCTAGGTTTCAAATTTCGTAATTTTTCGATTCAATAGGTGAGCATGGCAAAGGAAAACGCGTTTGACCAGTTTCAGTTGAATTTAATCGACTGGAAAATGGCCATTTTTCCAACGATCTCGGAATTTGACGAAACTAGTTTTGTTAGAACTGAATCGTCAATACGAAGCTAGAAAATATTTTTTTGGAATTTTTTGAGTTAGTATGTGGCCTCGGTAGATTGAAAGGCGCGTTCAAATTCAATATTTAGTGTTATATTTTGATTTGAACGAAAACTGATCGTAACGATCGAATTGGCCTACGCGACATATCACGTTGTGTTCAAAATGGGGGTAATTAGCTAGGGACGACAGTCGTTGGGTCTCGTTTGGAGGTCGAATGAAAAAGTACCTTAACGGATAATTAAATAAATTAAAATAAAAAACTTTTTCCTTTTTGCATACCCCCCCCCCCCCCGTTCAGTTTTTCTCATTCCAGTATAGAACCCCAAATTGAAAAAATGGCCGACATGGAGGCCATCGTCGCTGCTCCCCCTTGGGCGCACCCACCACCCGCGATCCCGACCACCCCCACGCCTCTCTCCCCCCTCCATCGTTCTCCTCCTTCCTGCTCAGCCTCGCGCGTCCCTCCAAACGAGAACCGAACCCCCCCAGCTTCATCGATTAACGCGCCACCACCCCCCTGCCATTTCCTCCACTTCCTCCTCAGCCCCGCGCGCCAACCCCGCCACCCGGCCCCTCCACCTCCAGAAGCCGGCGAGCGAGCCTTCCCCCATCGAGAACGAAGACCACCACACTCCTAAACGTCCAGCAAACCCCCCCGCCCCTCTGCGAACAAGAAAAAAAAGGGCAAAAGTAAGTTTCTTTATTTTGTTTATTTTTATTTCAGTATTTTCTTTTGCATTGAGTATTGATTTTTAAAACTGAAAAACACGATTTTTATAGAGTTAAAAACACGATTTTTATATTATAGAAAGATTAAAAATATAATTTTTATACTAGTGGCATAATAAAGATATGATTTTTACTTAGGTAGAGTATTAAAAATATGGTTTTTGTTAAAGTAGAAATATAAAAATATAATTTTTATATGGTTATGATAATAAAAATTCGATCTTTATATATGAAGTAGAAATATAAAAATATAATTTTTATATAGAATGAAGCGTTGTAAAAATATATGAAGTAGAAATAAAATTATGATTTTTATTTATTGAAATGAAGTAATAAAAATATAATTTTTATTATGAACAGCGTGAAAAAGACTGCATTGGAATTTCAGTCAGATCTAGACGGTTCAGCAATTCAAAAGCAAAGCACGGCGGAGTGGAACCCTCTGTGAGAACTTCTCACTTTAATTTTTCTTTTCTAGTTATAATATATACTAGGATGCAGACGGTGTTTAGTAACACCCGACACCTGTCGTCTACAGACCATGGACGACTTGTATGCTTGTTTGTTTGATTTCGATGTGTAGTTGATTGTGTGATGTGATGTGAAATAAAATAAAATAATTATATAGTTAAAATATTTTATAGTTAAAAATAGAATTTTTAACGTGTATATGAAATGAAATAAATATAAACAAATCGGATGATTTGTTTATATACACACATTTGACTGATATTGATTGGGACGATAAATTTTACACATCGCCCAACTGCACAAATAAAATCTATGTTTGATTGTTTGAAAACCCCACACGGGTATTGGGGTGATATATGACATACACTAATCCCAATAATTAGTTGTATGTCAATCGATTGATTGACAGACTGTTATAAGCGTTAAATATTTATATTTGATGCTTATACAGTGTAGAATGCACTTTGGATGATGGTTGATTATTGGTCATTGTTGATATATACATGCGTTGTATGGAAATCCATAGAAATAAAATCTATGGTAATTGATTGGGCCTCATTCCAGTTTTGAAATAGAAATATTTGAAATAAAATATTTGAATAGAAATATTTGAATAGAAATATTTGAATAGAAATATTTGAAATAAAATATTTGAATAGAAATATTTGAATAGAAATATTTGAATAGAAATATTTGAAGTAGAAATATTTGAAATAAAATATTTGAATAGAAATATTTGAATAGAAATATTTGAATAGAAATATTTGAAATAGAAATATTTGGAAAAGAAATATTTGAAATAGAATATTTGAAAATAGAAATATATGAAGCCATGTTGATTAGATTGACGCCATTTTGACGTGAACGATATTTATATCGATTTTATTCATTTTTCAATGAATATTGGAATAGATTTGAAATTCGAATTAAATTGAATAGATTTGAAATTCAAATTAAATTGAATAGATTTGAAATTCGAATAAATTTGAATAGATTTGAAATTCGAATTAAATTGAAATTCGAATTAAACTGAAATGAATTGAAAGTCGAATTAAATTGAAATTCGAATTAGATTGAAATAAATTTGAAATCATTTTGAATTGAATTTAAAACGTATTGAAATTGAATTGAAATCGATTTGAAATGAATTTAAAACGAATTTATGTTGGAATATTCAATTTTGATTAGAAATTGAATATGAAGGTTGAAATCGTTTCGAAAACGAATTTAAAACGATTTATAAAATACGTTTTGAAAGGTAATCGACGAAATATAATATATATATATATATAATGGCCTGAATAGAACACGCCGCGCTGCGGTAGTTCGTGAATTTCGACCATTGACTTCGAATGGATATTGCGGGAGATCCGACCATCGGATTCTCCAAAAAACAGGAACCATTGGGTTTGTATCGGAAAGAGCTTTCTAACGAATATTAGAAATTAGAAATCTAACGGTTGGATTTGGAATTATGTCCAAATAAAATATGGAAAAGGTCAATATAAGTGCAGTTCGATGGCCGTTGATGGAAATCGACTGTACGTGCCTTGATAAAATTATTAAAAATAGTAATAATTTATGTAAAATCATAAGAAATGATTTGGGAAGAATTGGGATGAAAGACTCCATATTTGTAAAGATAAAAATAGATTTTTATCGAAATGAACTAGTTCTGAACTAGAATTATAATTCTATTTATTTTTAAATAAATAAATTGAATTTAAAAAGGGTTTTAAAAAGTAACCAGAATTTCCAATAATTGAATGGGAATGGATTTGAATCGAATTGTCTTTGGAATATTTCGATGTTGGTTTTCGTGATGATATAGGTATTGTTATGGGAATTTGAAAGATATATTTATATCGTTATTTCCAATACGATATTTGTTGGTCGTAGAATTTGATATTGAATATAAGCCGATATATTTTCTATTCAGAGCCTTGTATTTAATATCAAATGGGATTCGGGTTTATCATGAATGGTGTCTTTATTAACACTCTTCTTAAACCCAGTTGAGAAAAAGATTAAATCTTTTTATTTAGATTTACTGAAGTGTACCAATTAAATGGAATTTAATTGGAATTGAATTGGTATTGATTTTTGGGTTTATCGTGAACAGTGTTTTAAATAACACTTGTTCTTTAACCGATAATTAATGGAATGTGATTTTGGGTTGTCGTGAACGGTATCTTCTATAATAATGTTCTCAGACCCAAAGGAGTTAAGAAAATCAGAAACTAACTGGAGATTAGTTAAATTGAATGGTTTCAGGGGTATTGATCTGATGTTGGATTCGGCCTTCGGGGTTAATACTTAGGGAAATGCTCACTTGCTAATTTACGGTTAGGGACTGATTGAAATGTGATGGGATTTTGGGGTCTATCGTGAATCGTGTTTTAAATGACACTGATTCTTTAACCTCGTCAAAGATTAAAACTAAGTGCGGTTTTAATGAATCTTTAATTAGATTGAAAAGATCGAGAATGGAGTATCACCAGTTTTACTCCAGGCGGTAGTTAAATCTTTAATTAGATTTGAACGTGAAATGGTAATTGAATTTACCGATAACACCGTGGTGTTAGATATGAAGTATGACCAGGTTTTACTTCATGGGATATATAGGTTGGGATTGGGAAATAAAATAAATAATTACTTCGGTATGGTTCGCTAATCCCGACTAGTTTGAAGTGATATTCAAAGGATGATTAAAGAATAAATTTTAAGGAATTTATCTTTGATAAAATTAATGGGAACCTTTCTGTAAGAATGTGAAATTTAGAAACTAACTGTAGGTTAGCTAAGAAGAACGGTTTCCTGGGTATTGATCTGATGTTGGTTTCGGCCTTCGGGGTTAATATTTGGGGAATTATTCTCTTGTTAATTTACGGTTAGTGACTGATGAATTGGAATGAGGCGTATGTTGTGTTTGTGTAACACTTGTTTATTATATACGCGAGTTATTCAGAAAGACCGGGTTTGTCCCATTCTGAATAACTGATTCGACTTGGTTTTGAAGATGAAGACGGTGGTCGAAGACCGGAAGTCTTCAAGTCGTTTGGGTGATTATTGATGATCTTGATTGGGCCGTACACCCAAGAGGAGGGAATCAGTTAGTGGTCGTCTAGACGTACTTGGAGATCAATGGATATGCGGGGTACTAGTTGCCTCCGGTTTCGTTCAGACCCAGAACGAACTTGTAAATGGACTGTATGTCTGACATTGGATATCATTCTATGTGACTGATATCAGTTGCATATAGTGGTTTGCCCGTGTGGCATGCTAAGATGAAAATGATCAGGGCTTCTGTTTAAAAGCAAAGTCTTGTGTTTGATGATCAAAGCACGGCCTGTGTGGCATAGCTTTGTGTAATGTTGATTCGCGAGCCTCGCACCTCGGTTGTGAACCAAAAACGGGAGAAGGACCTCAGGGAGGGCATGCGTTTCCTTCTAGTTAGAAGTGGCGTAAGTCGTTTTACACGCCTTGACGAGTTTGACTTATGTGGATGTTGCTGTTGCGAGGTGCCTCGGATATATCGGTCGATCCGGGATCGATGGAGTAGTCATTTGTTGGCTTACTCACGCCCCAAAGTGCGGGAAAACGCAGTGTTCAGGAATTTTAATCCACATCGGTGGACCGGCCCTGGCGATCCGAAGGCTTGACTGAGTACTTGCCTGAGGGGCGGGCTAGAGCGTCTCGAATCGGTAGAGGACTATCTTTTGCCTCGGTTCACAGACAGAAATCCAATTTCCAAATACGAGACATTTGCGGTTTTGATTGTAGAGCCTAGTTGGCGACATGATATATGGTACCCATGCCGTCTATGATTGATATTTATGATTGAAATTGTTTTGACACTATACACTTATAATAGTATCAAATGATTTGTATTAACGTACCATGCCTGCTTTGGCTATTATAAGGTAAAACCCTATCCTCCGGCTTGCGTTGCATTGTGTGATGGGAACTGGGTCTTATAATAGCTTCATTTTTCTTTATTTAGCATTGCGCCGTTTGTTTTATGCACTGGTATTCTTGGGAGGAAACCCGTTCCGTGTTATACGGCGTGATCCCTTGATTTGCCTAACTTTAAAAATAAAGATTAATAACTGTTTTAGTTCTCACACCAGTCACATGACTGACCTGGAGTTTATGTTTTAACCTAAACTCTGGGTGCCCTTATTCTGATACGGGCAACTAGTAGTTTTGGTTTTGCAGATTTATATTCACAGGATCCTGATTTACAGCTGGAATGATACTCGTAAAGCTTTGTATCCTCGTATTACTTCTAGTTGTGTATTGTATTATTTTCCGCTGCTATGTAAATTATTGTAATCTATGATATTTGGTAATTATGTAATATTCATTTATACTCTGTATATTCTTGTATCTGATGGAATTGTTGTAATAAACAATGAAATGTTCTTCCGTCTGCGTTTTATTTTGTCATGTTCTCAAAACAATCAGGGGTTTCGTACGGTCTGGGTCAGTTTAGCGACTGATTTGGATCGAGCGAAATTCCTTGTCGTCACAGTTGGTATCAGAGCTTTGATTTACAAAGCTCAGAGAACAAGACACCTTAGAACAATATGAAAGAATTTATCAGCAATTGGATTAGTAATATCCAACGAGAATGACTCGTTAGAGATAGGATCAGTAGTATCCTAGAACGAGTGTGAGGAGTATATTTTAAAATGCGAAAACAAATTTTGTTTTGAAAATTTAATTCAATTATTCGTATTTGAATATTTATTTGTATTGATTTGGACTATCCAGTATATAAAGATTTTGCATATACGTCTGATCCGCGTGTATTCGAAGTTTTAATATATTGGGCAGATATAGAATCACACTCTAGCCGCTCAGGGATAATTCTGGTGATGTCCGGGCATCATCAGTGATTGTGTTCGTGTTTCGAAGGTGTGATATTTATATATTTCCTATTGACTGGTGTGAGAACCAAAATTAGATAAGGCTTATTGTTGTGATTTGGCATCAAAAATCTGATTTTTAACTATATATCAAAATTATGAATTTGAAAAGATAACCAACTAATTGATTGATGGTTGTGTTGTTTAAGTATGGCTTGATTAATTAAAATATGAACCTTTAACCAAATTGATCAAATAGTGAGTTGTATTGAAAATTAGTCGCATTTGCTTGTATATACATGTACCTACATTGAACAGGTCATAGCAAGGAGGCTAGAGCAGAGAAATAAAATTGTTTGCCGGACAAGTAGTTACATGTTTACCATAATTTATTGTTTTTTTGGGTGATGATGATTTTATTAGCCGATTGGCTAGCTGCTTGGCTTTTTTCTTTTTCTTTTTGAGATCAGAGGGCCTGTATGGCAATTTCGGGATTTTCCCGGTGCTCCCGGTGCAGGGGAGGTTATGGCGAAATTTTTCGAAAATTTAGGGTGTTATCCAAATTTTTGAAAAATTTGAAAAGTTCTTAGAAACAGAAAAGTTGGAGAACTTAAGCCGTAGTGAAAATAATGAAAGTTGAGTTGATTTGTTAAACAACTTTCGGCTTCGTTTCTTTTCGGGGACGAAAAGTTTTAAGTGGGGGAGATTGTAACAACCTAGAAACGCGAGCCAATTTAAAATTTTTATTTTGGCAATTTTAGTGAATTTTGAATATTTAAAATGAATTATTTTAAATAATAGCGATGAGAAAATATATTTTGAATAGAATTAGAACGTATATATTTATATGGTTCGTCGTTAGAATATAAATATTTATTTATATATATAAAAGGAAATGAAAATGACGCGGTAGTTCGATAATTTGATTTCAAACTTCAAATTGATGTACAGGATTCGAAATAAACCGGATTTTAGTGAAACCAAAAATATTTGAATCTAATTGAGAATATCTTTCCAACGAATCCGAGAAATCGAAATTTCATAGTGGGAATCAAAAGATATGTCCAATTGAAATTTCAGAATAGTCGCTATGGAATTCAGGCCCTTAAAAATGGAAATTTTGCAAACGACCTCGGTTTTCGATGAAACCACTTTTGTTGGATCCGTGATGTCAAGTTATTGCCAGGTTTCAAATTTCGTAATTTTTCGATTCAATAGTTGAGCGTGGCAAAGGAAAACGCGTTTGACCAGTTTCAGTTGAATTTAATCGACTGGAAAATGGCCATTTTTCTAACAATCTCGGAATTTGACGAAACTAGTTTTGTTAGTACCGTATCGTCAATACGAAGCTAGAAAATATTTTTCTGGAATTTTTCGAGTTAGTATGTGGCCCCGGTAAATTGAAAGGCGCGTTCAAATTCAATATATAGTGTTATATTTTGATTTGAACGAAAATTGATCGTAACGATCGAATTGGCCTACGCGACATATCACATTGTGTTCAGAATAGGGGTAATTAGCTAGGGACGACAGTTGTTGGGTCTCGTTTGGAGGTTGAATGAAAAAGTACCTTTACGGATAATTAAATAAATTAAAAAAAATCCTTTTTCCTTTTTGCATTACCTCCCCCCCCCCCCCCGTTCAGTTTTTCTCATTCCAGTATAGAACCCCAAATTGAAAAAATGGCCGACGTGGAGGCCATCGTCGTTGCTCCCCCTTGGGCGCACCCACCACCGGCGATCCCGACCACCCCCACGCATCTCTCCTCCTTCCATCGTTCTCCTCCTTCCTGCTCAGCCTCACGCGTCCCTCCAAACAAGAACCGAACCCCCCAGCTTCATCGGTTAACGCACCACCCCCCCCCCCCCCCCGCCGCCGCCATTTCCTCCACTTCCTCCTCAGCCCCGCACGCCAACCCCGCAACCCGGCCCCTCCACCTCCAGAAGCCGGCGTGCGAGCCTTCCCCCATCGAGAACGAAGACCACCACACTCCTAAACGTCCAGCAAACCCCCCCTGCGAACAAGAAAAAAAAGAGCAAAAGTAAGTTTCTTTATTTTGTTTATTTTTATTTCAGTATTTTCTTTGGCATTGTGTATTGATTTTTAAAACTGAAAAACACGATTTTTATAGAGTTAAAAACACGATTTTTATAAAGTTAAAAACACGAGTTTTATATTATATAAAGATTAAAAATATACTTTTTATACTAGTGGCATAATAAAGATGTGATTTTTACTTAGGTAGAGTATTAAAAATATGGTTTTTGTTAAAGTAGAAATATAAAAATATAATTTTTATATGGTTATGACAATAAAAATTCGATCTTTATATATGAAGTAGAAATATAAAAATATAATTTTTATATAGAATGAAGCGTTGTAAAAATATATGAAGTAGAAATAAAAATATGATTTTTATTTATTGAAATGAAGTAATAAAAATATAATTTTTATTATGAACAGCGAGAAAAAGACTGCATTGGAATTTCAGTCAGATCCAGACGGTTCAGCAATTCAAAAGCAAAGCACGGCGGAGTGGAACCCTCTGTGAGAACTTCTCACTTTAATTTTTCTTTTCTAGTTATAATATATACTAGGATGCAGACGGTGTTTAGTAACACCCGACACCCGTCGTCCACAGACCATGGATGGCTTGTATGCTTGTTTGTTTGATTTCGATGTGTAGTTGATTGTGTGATGTGATGTGAAATAAAATAAAATATTTATATAGTTAAAATATTTTATAGTTAAAAATAGAATTTTTAACGTGTATATGAAATGAAATAAATATAAACAAATCGGACGATTTGTTTATATACACACATTTGACTGATATTGATTGGGATGATAAATTTTACACATCGCCCAACTGCACAAATAAAATCTATGTTTGATTGTTTGAAAACCCCACACGGGTATTGGGGTGATATATGACATACACTAATCCCAATAATTAGTTGTATGTCAATCGATTGATTGACAGACTGTTATGAGCGTTAAATATTTATATTTGATGCTTATATAGTGTAGAATGCACTTTGGATGATGGTTGATTATTGGTCATTGTTGATATATACATGCGTTGTATGGAAATCCATAGAAATAAAATCTATGGTAATTGATTGGGCCTCATTCCAGTTTTGAAATAAAATATTTGAATAGAAATATTTGAATAGAAATATTTGAAATAAAATATTTGAATAGAAATATTTGAATAGAAATATTTGAAATAGAAATATTTGAAATAAAATATTTGAATAGAAATATTTGAATAGAAATATTTGAATAGAAATATTTGAAATAGAAATATTTGAAATAAAATATTTGAATAGAAATATTTGAATAGAAATATTTGAATAGAAATATTTGAAATAGAAATATTTGGAAAAGAAATATTTGAAATAGAATATTTGAAAATAGAAATATATGAAGCCGTGTTGATTAGATTGACGTCATTTTGACGTGAACGATATTTATATCGATTTTATTCATTTTTCAATGAATATTGGAATAGATTTGAAATTCGAATTAAATTGAATAGATTTGAAATTCGAATTAAATTGAATAGATTTGAAATTCGAATTAAATTGAATAGAGTTGAAATTCGAATTAAATTGAAATTCGAATTAAACTGAAATGAATTGAAAGTCGAATTAAATTGAAATAAATTGAAATTCGAATTAGATTGAAATAAAATTGAAATCGTTTTGAATTGAATTTAAAACGTATTGAAATTGAATTGAAATCGATTTGAAATGAATTTAAAACGAATTTATATTGGAATATTCAATTTTGATTAGAAATTGAATATGAAGGTTGAAATCGTTTCGAAAACGAATTTAAAACGATTTATAAAATACGTTTTGAAAGGTAATCGACAAAATATGTATAATATATATATATATATTATATATAATGGCCTGAATAGAACGCGCCACGCTACGGTAGTTCGTGAATTTCGACCATTGAGTTCGAATGGATATTGCGGGAGATCCGACCGTCAGATTCTCCTAAAAACCGGAACCGTTGGGTTCGTATCGAAAAGAGCTTTCTAACGAATATTAGAAATTAGAAATCTAACGGTTGGATTTGGAATTATGTCCAAATCAAATTTGGAAAAGGTCGCTGTAAGTGCAATTCGATGGCCGTTGATGGAAATCGACTGTACGGGCCTTGATAAAATTATTAAAAATAGTAATAATTTATGTAAAATCATAAGAAATGATTTGGGAAGAATTGGGATGAAAAACTCCATATTTGTAAAAATAAAAATAGATTTTTATCAAAATGAACTAGTTCTGAACTAGAATTATAATTCTATTTATTTTTAAATAAATAAATTGAATTTAAAAAGGGTTTTAAAAAGTAATCAGAATTTCCAATAATTGAATGGGAATGGATTTGAATCGAATTGTCTTTGGAATATTTCGATGTTGGTTTTCGTGATGATATAGGTATTGTTATGGGAATTTGAAAGATATATTTATATCGTTATTTCCAATACGATATTTGTTGGTCGTAGAATTTGATATTGAATATAAGCCGATATATTTTCTATTCAGAGCCTTGTATTTAATATCAAATGGGATTTGGGTTTGTCGTGAATGGTGTCTTTATTAACACTGTTCTTAAACCCAGTTGAGAAAAAGGTTAAATCTTTTTATTTAGATTTAATGAAGTGTACCAATTAAATGTAACTTAATTGGAATTGAATTGGTATTGATTTTTGGGTTTATCGTGAACAGTGTTTTAAATAACACTTGTTCTTTAACCCGATAATTAATGTAATGTGATTTTGGGTTGTCGTGAAAGGTATCTTCAATAATACCGTTCTTAGACCCAAAGGAGTTAAGAAAATCAGAAACTAACTGGAGATTAGTTAAGTTGAATGGTTTCTGGGGTATTGATCTGATGTTGGTTTCGGTCTTCGGGGTTAATACTTAGGGAATTGCTCACTTGCTAGTTTACGGTTAGGGATTGATTGAAATGTGATGGGATTTTGGGGTTTATCGTGAACCGTGTTTTAAATGACACTGATTCTTTAACCCCGTCAAAGATTAAAACTAAGTGCAGTTTTAATGAATCTTTAATTAGATTGAAAAGATCGAGAATGGAGTATCACCAGTTTTACTCCAGGCGGTAGTTAAATCTTTAATTAGATTTGAACGTGAAATGGTAATTGAATTTACCGATAACACCGTGGTGTTAGATATGAAGTATGACCAGTTTTTACTTCATGGGATATATAGGTTGGGATTGGGAAATAAAATAATAATTACTTCGGTATGGTTCGCTAATCCCGACTAGTTTGAAGTGATATTCAAAGGATGATTAAAGAATAAATTTTAAGGAATTAAACTTTGATAAAATTAATGGGAACCTTTCCCTAAGAATGTGAAATTTAGAAACTAACTGTAGGTTAGCTAAGAAGAACGGTTTCCTGAGTATTGATCTGATGTTGGTTTCGGCCTTCGGGGTTAATATTTGGGGAATTATTCTCTTGTTAATTTACGGTTAGTGACTTATGAATTGGAATGAGGCGTATGTTGTGTTTGTGTATCACTTGTTTATTTTATATGCGAGTTATTCAGAAAGACCGGGTTTGTCCCATTCTGAATAACTGATTCGACGTGGTGTCGAAGATGAAGACGGTGGTCGAAGACTGGAAGTCTTCAAGTCATTTGGGTGATTACTAATGATCTTGATTAGGCCGTACACCCAAGAGGAGGGAATCAGTTAGTGGTCGTCCAGACGTACTTGGAGATCGATGGATATGCGGGGTACTAGGTGCCTTCGGTTTTATTCAGACCCAGAACGAACTTGTAAATGGACAGTGTGTCTGACATTGGATATCATTCTGTGTGACTGATATCAGTTGCATAGAGCGGTTTGCATGTGTGGCATGTTAAGATGCAAATGATCAGGGCTTCTGTTGAAAAGCAAAGTCTTGTGTTTGATGATCAAAGCAAGGCCTGTGTGGCATAGCTTTGTGTAACGTTGATTCGCGAGCCTCGCACCTCGGTTGTGAACCAAAAACGGGAGAAGGACCTCAGGGAGGGCATGCGTTTCCTTCTAGTTAGAAGTGGCGTCAGTTGTTTTACACGCCCTGACGAGTTTGACTTATGTGGTTGTTGCTGTTGCGAGGCGCCTCAGATATATCGGTCGATCCGGGACCGATGGAGTAGTCATTCGTTGGCTTACTCACGCCCCAAAGGGTGGGGAAACGCAAAGTTCAGGAATTTTAATCCACATTGTGGACCGGCCTTGACGATCCAAAGGCTTGACTGAGTACTTGCCTGAGGGGCGGGCTAGAGCGTCTCGAATCGGTAGAGAACTATCTTTTGCCTCGGTTCACAGACGGAAATCCAATTTCCAAATACGAGACATTTGCGGTTTTGATTGTAGAGCCTAGTATGGCGACATGATATATGGTACCCATGCCGTCTATGATTGATATTTATGATTGAAATTGTTTTGACACTATACACTTATAATAGTATCAAATGATTTGTTTTAACGTACCAAGCATGCTTTGGCTATTATGAGGTAAAATCCTATCCTCCGGCTTGCATTGCATTATGTGATGGGAACCGGGTCTTATAATAGCTTCATTTTTCTGTATTTAGCATTGCGTTGTTTGTTTTATGCACTGGTATTCTTGGGAGGAAACCCGTTCCGTGTTATACGGCGTGGTCCCTTGATTTGCCTAACTTTAAAAATAAAGATTAATAACTGTTTTAGTTCTCACACCAGTCACATGACTGACCTGGAGTTTATTGTTTTAACCTAAACTCTGGGTGCCCTTATTTTGACACGGGCAACTAGTAGTTTTGGTTTTACAGTTTTATATTCACAGGATCCTGATTTACAGCTGGAACGATACTCGGAAAGCTTTGTCTCCGCGTATTACTTCTAGTTGTGTATTGTATTATTTTCCGCTGCTATGTAAATTATTGTAATATCTGATATTTGGTAATTGTGTAATATTCATTTATACTCTGTATATTCTTGTATCTGATGGAGTTGTTGTAATAAACAATGAAATGTTATTCCGTCTGCGTTTTATTTTGTCGTGTTCTCAAAACAATCAGGGGTTTCGAACGATCTGGGTCGGTTTAGCGACTGATTCGGATCGAGCGAATTCCTTGTTGTCACAATAAGGCATTAGACCCTAGGCAGACTGAATTGCCGGAGGGCATTGAAGATAATTTTAAAAATGAGAGATGATTGTATCTTCGACCTTAGAAGGAGTCGAAGCGATGGTAAGGTAAGAACAAAGGATCTGGTGGATAAATAGAATGTTATTCTTCTTTCTAATAGTAGAATGGAAGAATTGCGAGTTGGAATTGCCATCAATAATCCACTTGATATGTGCATACTAATGAAGGAAATCGTTCTCAATACTCAACTATGAATTGAAGGCAAGTTGGGCTTGGACCCAATCCACTTTATTAGAACTAGAAGGATCAACATCGAAAAAAGCTTCTGCTATTACAAGAGCTTCTTCCGTTGATCGTACCCTATCAAAGATACTCTTGAACACTTAAGTGTTCCATACCCTTAGACAGGATTTGAGGCGCTTGAGTTTTAGGGACATAACTGCAATAGGTCAATCTGTGGTAGGGTGGCCCAAGATTCCTCAAATGCAAGGAGGAAGGAGTTCAAAATTAGTATGGTGAAGGTGTTCAAACTTGAAGATAAAGGAAGATTAAACCACCCTTATGAACAAATAACCCAATCCAGACAGGAAAGAATCCTATTTGGGCCATCTTGCTTTTTACACCATGTTAAAGCAGTGCCAACAAAGGAGACCTTCTACAAACCAAACTCGATGATAAAAGAATTGAAATCCTCAACCGATGCATGGTTAATAGAGGATCCCCTGCTTTTGTCCAATTGACAAGAAACAAGATTGAAATCCCCCCAAGAATCGAAGCTCCAATGCCTAGCTCAGACAGAGAGATGATTTCTTGCCATAAAACCTACCTCTGATGCGGTCACATTTAACATGTACCGCAAAAAAAGGAAAGAAGAGAGAAACCTCAGAGAAGAGTACTCAACCAACGGGACTTGAGCCGAATTGAAAATAAGGCTGACAAAGGCGCTCTTAGCCCATAATATCCAAAATTTAGTGGAAACATTAGAAATACCATCTCCGAAACCAATACGAAGGACGACATCAAATAGAAATTCTGGCTCCATAAAGGGCTCTTGAAGAGCCACGAAGAAAATGGAATGCTTGTTAACAATATTCTTAAGGCACGACAGAGAAGCATCGTTGGCAACACCACGAATATTCTAGAACAAACAGTTCGCCATTGCATAGAAAAGTAAATAAAGAAATAGACTTGAAAACAACACAAAAAAGGAAAACTTAGATAAGATAGAGAGTGCAATGAGTGGACCTAACTACCATATTCGCTGCTGCTTGAGAGCGAGTGCAAATCGTACGAGGAGTGCATGACTGAATCTGTGCACTCCCCTTAGAGCGACGAGAAATATGGCTAGAGCGAGAACCTGACATCGGGAAGGCTTCATACACAAAGGTCGCTGAACTACTAACAAAGGCAGATATATCCTCTCTACAGACTAAGACGATAAGATCTAACCGACAATAATGCGGATACTTAGCCAGGCAATCCAAGCGATCATTAATGATCTTGATCTCGCTTGGGCTAAATAGAGGGATATAATGCGAATAAAAAGGAGAGAACTACAAGAAAAATACCCTATTGCAACTAGCTATTTGCAACAGGTGATAGATAACAGTTGTAGTAAATGATATTTAGCAACATACCTATTATAGCAGTTGCAATAGATAAGATTTAGCAATAGACATTTTCTTTCTGTTGCAAAAGGCATATTGTTAGCAACTACACTTCCCTTCCTGTTGCAAAAACATACTTTTAGCAACTATGCTTCCATAATAGTTGCAACAAACTTATTATTTGCAACAGTGCTTCCTAGCCAGTTGCGAATAAGTATCTTTAGCAATTGTTTTCGCAACTTGCAGTAACTGCATTTTTTTAAAACCGATAAAGCCAGTTGCGAAAAACATACTAAAAATAAGTATAAGTTTTTAATGATCAAATTTTAATAATTAATGTTAAATATTTAATAGTTATTAATTAATAATAAGATTTAAGCATTATAAAGTGATATTTATAGCTGATAATTAAATAAAAATAATTAATAATTAACAAATAATAATAATTAACATTTAAAAAATAATAAACTAGATAAATAATTATTGAATAATAATAAATTAATAAAAATAATAATGGATAATAATTCATTAAATATTAAATATATTCATAATAAATAAATAAATGGTAATTGATTAATGTTACTATTAAGGAGTAATTAATAGTTAATAATAATTTCTTATATGAATTAATTTATAATTTGTGTTTGGTAGAGGTATTTTTATGAATTAATTACTAGTTTCTGGTTATCAGTAATAATCAATTTTATATTTCCAATATTACATTTAATTAGTAGTGATTAGTAAATTGTGTTTTTTACAACTAGTAAGCCAGTTGCGAATAAAAGACTTTTAAATATTATTATTTTCCCTGCCTTTGGTAAGCATAATTACAATTAAATATAAAATCATGAAGTAATATGTAATATTTAGTAATAATTTGATAAGTACTAAGTAATAATTATTAATTGAAATGAATTAATACTTTAATAATTTATCATGGTTAGTTATTAAATAGTGGGTAAATTATATTTAACAATTATTAATTATATTTAAAAATTAATAATTCTAATTAACAACAAATATTAAGTAATTAATAAATATTCATCATATATTGTATTTAACAAGTAATATTCAATTATAATTAAGAGGTAAAACTAATAATAATTAAGCATTGTTAAATTTTGTAATTAATATTAATATGTATTTTTATTACTTAGTATTTAATAATTATAATTGACTTCATGTTTCTTATTCAAAGTTAAAAAAAATCAATACCTGCGATTCAAAGTTAGGAACACATCAAAACATTATTGAACAAGAAAACATATATGTTATCTATGGCTTACAAGTAAAAAAAAGAAGAAGGCAGCATCCTAAAATTTTAGATCCCGCTCTAATTTCAGTATCGCTGCCTACATCCTCTTCGTCATTAAACCCTAAATCTGATATCTCATTAAATCAAAATCCCTAAAATCACAAAATCACGAATCGTAAATCGCCTACCCAGCAATTAAGGTCATAAAATCAGTAACAAAAAAATTATATAGCGAGGCATACCAGTACCCACTACACCAGAAAATACCTTTAGTAGCGTTTAAAAAATGCTAGCAAAGCTTTTGGTAGCGTTTTAAAGAACGCTACTACAGGTCATGCAACTAAAAGTATGTTTTTTTTCGTTGCGTTTCAATAAACGCTACCAAAAACTTTATGTTACATTTATTTTATGTCCCTCTAAATTCAGGTTTCATTTTTACGTTTGTTTCTGTAGCGTTTTCAAAACGCTACTAAAAGGTATTGATTGTTTTGTGGCATATTTTAAATGCTACTATATATTGTTAATGGCTTATATTATTTCTAGCATCCAGTTATGTAATAGTTATATCAAAATTAGCAACAATTGCGTAATTATATTCAAATAATTGATAACACCTTAATCACATAAGTATTATCCATAACAATTTAAATAATAATTGTTTGACAAAATGAGCGAATTCACATACCACAAACATTCACAAAAAGGTCTAAACAACAAATACGAACTAATATCATAATACATATAACAATTGAAGTCATGTCCATTGTTGTTGATTGTCTACACTCCGAAAAAGCTAACTACCTGAAAATAAGTTCGATAATCAACAATAAGAATTAATCATGAATTATCAAATAACATTCAAACAATATTAATTGATTGTTGTTAAAACAAGCTCATCAACAATCAAGCCATCCAAGTTTACATGATTACCATAAAATTCCGGCATTGCTCCCCCCTCGAAAGTCCAAAGTCTGCACAAGTATAAGCATAAATATAGTCAAACAATCTTACACTAATATATAAGAGCTAGGACTTATGGCATGAGCCAAAGTTTAATATATTGATGTGTTTGTTACACATTTAGTCTAGCATAACATGGTAGGCTAAAACTGTTGGAAAACAATGGCTGAGTCGCGGACTAGGTCGCTTTCTTGAAGACGATTCGGCGATCTGGTCGGAGGTGCAAACCAGTTCGTTCCTTCGCCGCCGCCTCTAGGATAAAACAGCCTCTAAAACAATAACTGATTTGCTTGCACAACAAATCAGTGCAGATTTGCACTTTCTGAATTAAAATACTGCTCGAGAATTTCTGGGAGAAAATTTTAAATGGCGGCTGAGAGAAAAAGAGAAATTGTGATTCGGTAGGTATTCTCGTCTGAAGCTAATGACAATATATAGGACGAGAATTAGGGTTAGGGTTTACTGATTAGTGGGCCGCTTTAATGAAGGATAAGAATTTTTACCGTTGCAGAAATCCTTTCCATAAAAAAAAGGGTTCGAAAGAGGCTAAGTTTTATGGTCCAAAAAATATAAGTGTCTACACCACAAAGCCCGAGCCCGAGCCCGAACCGGACCGGACCGGGCCGAGTCGAGTCGGTCGGTCGCGCGCGCGTGTGTGGTGGTCATGATGCATGGTCTCCCTCCTCACAACAATGCATGTATTGGGAGCCCAAGGCCCCAACATGATTTCTTAGAAACAAGTATAAATGCTTGCCTCTTCTCTATAATCCCATGATGTGGGACTATTCACCCATAGGAGCCATTCATGCACTTATTCCATTATTTTTAATAATTCACTAATGTTAATAAAACATTTCCAACAATCCCCCACTTGAATTTTTAAAAATATTTTTGAGCAGTTTCTTAAAAAGCATAAGATTGTGCATAAACAAAGGTGTCTTTCGACTTGAACCTTTGCATAGTGAATAAGATTCAGTTTTTACTAGAGTGACACGTAGTCTTGAACTCTATTCCTGACATCAAACCACACACAACCTTTTCTATAGTGCAATCAAATAAGCCCATGCATTTATGGCCATGCACGTCCATCCTAGTTTAGTGAATGCTCTAGAAGTTTTGCCCGCAACTACATAGGAAACGGCCACATTTCCACATTCACAAAGGTGAGTCTATCAAGAGCACTCCTGAAGGTAGGTACTCCACTCCACATAGAGTATAGATCTCATTAAGAGTTTCTATTAACTCATCCTTTAATCACTTCAGGAATACATGCTTCTTGGTTTATTAAATAACATGTTCAACTCATATCACTACACAACTTGTTATTACCCATTGAACCTAGTTCTTGGGATCTCCAGTCATTTAGGTCGGGTTACCATTGTGCGTGACTCAACAATCTAAAGGCAATAGTCCCATTCTTTTAGAAGAGTTATGGACTTTCTCTCTGGACAGTCCTTTCATCAAAGGATCTGCCAAATTTTCCTCACTACGTACGTAATCCACTCTAACGGTACCTGTGGAAAGTAGTTCTCTAACCGTACTGTGCTTACGACGTATTTGTTGTCTCTTACCGTTATAATAACGGTTCTAAACATTTGCAATAGCCGCGGTACTATCGCAATGTATCAACACAGCCGGTATCGGTTTTCCCCATAAGGGAATCTCAGCTAGCAGATTTCTCAAATACTCTGCCTCTTCACTAGCTGTAGCTAGTGCTATCATCTCAGACTCCATAGTAGACTGAGCCAAAATAGTCTGTTTCTTGGATTTCCAAGAAACAGCTCCTTGAGCGATGCTAAATATATAGCCACTGGTCGCTTTAGAATCATCAGATAAGGTATTCCAGTCTGCATCGGAATATTCTTCAAGTACAGCTGGAAACCTTTCATAATGTAATCCAAGGTTCATAGTTCGTTTAAGATATCTCATTACCCTTTCAATAGCTTGCCAGTGCTCTATACTAGGTCTACTGGTAAACCTGCACAATAATCCCACGACATAGGCAATGTCGGGTCTAGTACAATCAGTGGCATACCGAAGGCTGCCAATGATGCTCGCATAATCAGACTATCTTACACCTTCACCAGTGTTCTTAAATAACTTTACACTGTGATCATATGGAGTACTTGCAGGTTTACAATCAAAGTAATTATATTTCTTTAGTATCTTCTCAATGTAATGAGATTGATCCAAAGAAATTCCCTTTTCTGACCTAGTAATCTTAATACCAAGGATTACACTCGCCTCACCTAGATCTTTCATATCAAAATTGACACTTAATAAGGATTTGACTGAGTTTATGGCGTAAATATTTAACCCAAAAATGAGTAGGTCATCTATATAAAGGCATATAATAGTGCAAATGTCATTCTCAGATTTGTAATAAATGCATTTGTCACTTTCATTAACTTTAAAACCATTTGAAATGATTAAGTTATCAAATTTTTCATGCCATTGTTTAGGTGCTTGTTTTAAACCATATAATGATTTATCTAATTTACATACTTTATGTTCTTGACCATGTACTACAAATCCTTCAGGCTGGTCCATATAAATTTCTTCGTCTAATTCACCGTTCAAAAAAGCAGTTTTAACATCCATTTGGTGTATAAGTAAATTATGAATGGAAGCAAGTGAGATTAAAACCCGAATGGATGTTATTCTAGTTACAAGTGAAAAGGTGTCAAAGAAATTTATATTTTCTTTTTGTTTAAAACCTTTAGCTACTAGTCGTGCTTTATACTTATCTATAGTGCCATCAGGTTTTAATTTCTTTTTAGGTACCCATTTACAGCCTATAGATTTACAACCAGGGGGTAAATCTACCAAGTGCCGAGTCTTGTTGGATTCTAAAGAATCCATCTCATCATTTATAGCCTCTTGCCAAAAATCGGCATCTAAAGAAGATAAGGCCTCTTGGAGGTTTATGGGATCCTCCTCAATAGTAAAAGCACAAAAATATGAACCGAAGTCTTTTATGGTTCTTGCTCTTTTACTTCTTCTAGGTTCAGCTTCAGAATTTTCATTAAGTTCTGTTCTAATTGACATATTTGAGGTGCCCCCACTATTCCTTAATTTAAAAGGAAATTTAGTTTCATAAAAATCGGCATCATTTGATTCAATTATATTATGTGCATTAAGGTCATAAAATCTATATGCTTTGCTATTAATAGCATAGCCTATAAATGCACATTCATATGCTCTACTTGCCAATTTTATTCTCTTAGGGTCTGGAATGCGAACATAAGCTAAACAACCCCAAGTTCTAAAGTATGAGACATTGGGTTTATGATTCTTTAAAATTTCGTAAGGAGAAATTTTATTCTTAGATTCGGAGATTCTATTCAGAACATAGCATACAGTCAATAAAATATCCCCCCACCAATGTTTTGCTGCACCAGAATTTAATAATATGGCAACTACTAGTTCGGTAAAGGTCCTATTTTTCCTTTTTGCTTTACCGTTCATTTCAGGAGAATAGGGTGCAGTTCTCTCATGTACTATACCATGTTGTTTATAGAAATCCAGAATTGAATTAGATTCGTATTCTGTTCCTCTATCACTACGAAGTCTCTTAATTTTTCTATTTTCTTGATTCTCAATCTCAGTTTTGAATGTTTTAAACATGTCAAAAGCATCACTTTTATTTTTCATAAGGTATACATATGTGAAATCAGAGCAGTCATCAATAAAAGTGATAAAATAACGATGTCCCTGTCTAGTTAAAGTGCCATCTAGTTCACATATGTCAGAATGAATCAAGTCTAAGGGTTCAGAAACTCTATCAACAGATTTGTGAGGTTTCTTTGTGATTTTAGCTTGTGTACAGAATTCACATTTATCAAGTTCGGATTCTGTCATTTTAGGTATCATATCTAGGGTGCTCATGTTACGGATTATTCGTTTATTAACATAACATAATCTAGAATGCCAGATATTAAAATCACACAACATGTAAGCAGAAGTAGTCACTTTATTAGATTCAACATTCAGTTTAAACATACCCTCACAAGCATAACCCTTTCCCACAAAAGTTCCCTTATAAGTTAGGGTGTACAAATCAGCACCAATTACTTGAGTGAAACCAACCTTATTAAGGAGGAAGCCAGAGACCAGATTCTTCCTTATTTCTGGAGTGTGCATAACATCTTTCAGAATTACATTTTTTCCAGAGGTGAACTTGAGTTCCACATTGCCAATCCCCGCAACTCTAGTGGTGTGAGAGTCTCCCAACAGCACTTTCTGATTTTCAACAGCCGTGTATGTCGAGAACAGGCCACGATCATAGCAGACATGGGGAGAAGCACCAGTGTCTACCCACCAACCCTCTGATCCACCAACAAGGTGAATCTCAGTAATCATAGCCGTAAGAGGCTCCTCAGTCAGGTTAGTCTGCGGTGCAGAGCTTGGCCTGTTCCGACACTTGCGTGCCATATGACCTGGTTTTCCACAGTTGTAACATAGAAACAACTGTCCAGAGTCATTCTTTTGGGCTGGTTTCTGCTGTCCTTTTAGGTTTCCTTGTGGATTCCTATTCTGTTTGTTGCGCCTGTTCTGATTCTTAAAAGATTTCTGATTTTGTTTCAGAACAGCGGGAGTGGTCTTCTTAGTACTGTTGTTATTCACAATAAGCACCTCTTCTTTTTGGTCCTGCTTGCGTGCCTCCTCCTCAATACGGAGGCGTGTAATCAAGCTCTCTAAGGAAAATTCCTTAGTCTTATGTCGCAAGACATTCTAAAAATCTTTCCTGCTTGGGGGTAATTTGTCAATGATAACAACAATTTGAAATTGTTCGTCCAAGACCATACCTTTGGAGATGATCTCATGAGCTATTTTCTGCAGCTCATGAGACTGCATCTCTACCGATTTATCATCAGTCATCTAGTACTTTAGGTAGCGGCTCACAGCATATTTCTTTGCGACTGCCTCCTCTGTATCATATTTCTTTTTCATTGCTTCCCACATCTCCTTTTCTGTCTTTTCATCTAAGTTATAGTAATCATAGAGATCATCGATCAGTCCGTTCAGAATAAAGTTCTTGCATAGGTAATCCTTTCAGTCCAGGTCTGCAGTTGCTTTGACTATTCAGTCCATGATGCCATCTTCGCTGTATCGGCCTCGTCAGGTTTATCTTGAAGCTGCGGTTTGTCAGTATCCAGCGCAGCCACAACCTTTCTGATGGTGAGGAAGAACTCCATCTTCTGACGCCATCGTTTGAAATGCAAGCCTTCAAATCTGAATGGAGCAGCAGTCACGAGAGGGTTCTGGAAAGCAGAGGGTGGAGCAGAATCGTCTAGGGTTGAGTTAGAAGCCATTGTTTCAGATCGTCTTCAAATTGTTGGGAAACAATGGCTGAGTCGCGGACTAGGTCGCTTTCTTGAAGACGATTCGGCGATCTGGTCGGAGGTGCAAACCAGTTCGTTCCTTCGCCGGCGCCTCTAGGATAAAACAGCCTCTAAAACAATAACTGATTTGCTTGCACAACAAATCAGTGTAGATTTGCACTTTCTGAATTAAAATACTGCTCGAGAATTTTTGAGAGAAAAAAATTAGTGGCGGTTGAGAGAAAAAGAGAAATTGTGATTCGGTAGGTATTCTCGTCTGAAGCTAATGACAATATATAGGACGAGAATTAGGGTTAGGGTTTACTGATTAGTGGGCCGCTTTAATGAAGGATAAGAATTTTTACCGTTGCAGAAATCTTTTCCATAAAAAAAACGGTTCAAAAAAGGCTAAGTTTTATGGTTCAAAAAATATAAGTGTCTACACCACAAAGCCCGAGCCCGAGCCCGAACCGGACTGGGTCGGGCCGAGTCGGTCGATCACGTGCGCGTGTGTGGTGGTCATGATGCATGTTCTTCCTCCTCACAACAATGCATGTATTGGGAGCCCAAGGCCCCAACATGATTTCTTAGAAACAAGTATAAATGCTTGCCTCTTCTCTATAATCCCATGATGTGGGACTATTTACCCATAGGAGCCATTCATACACTTATTCCATTATTTTTAATAATTCACTAATGTTAATAAAACATTTCCAACAAAAACCGTACCAATATAGTGATCATGATTTTGTTTCTACTCAAAATATATATTGTCTGCAATCTTATTAAACTTTTCATTCAACAAACCTGTAGTCTGCAAGATTTAATAATATTTATTTCAAAAGATCATTAAAAAAACGTGAAGTTGAAGAGTAAGCTGCAAATCGCATTAATGTTTTCAGAAAATCAGACCTTTGCAATTGATTAAACATAAGAATTCTCAAGGATTTCCCTTCGCCTTGCATCAATGGAAGTGATTTCAACGTAATCAGCTGACAAAAATGCATGAAGAACATCAGTATAACTCATTTTTGAAATACTAATTCCATAACTTAAAAATAGATCAGTTACCACGAGCTGTTTTCCTTGAAACTCAACCCCTTCGCCATGATGTATGTCCTGGTAGAGTTATTCCACCCTCAGACATGTCATCTTCACAAGAATAATCATTATCTTCATAGGAAATATCCTATACACCAGCAAGGTTATCGTCTTCAGCAGTTGTCATATACAGTAGTTTTGAAATTTTACATAATAAACTAGACAATAATTCAATTACAAAGTGTACAATTATGCTATTCTCAGCTATGATCACAGCCACAGTTCTTATTCTTAGCACAAAAATAAAAAAGTGTTAATCACTTAATATTATAGAGTAGAGTGATTAAGTTTCCAAAAGAACTATCTTTTCAAAAGTGTGCTTTAAGCACATTGAAGCAATAACTAATACTATCGCACTTAGCTTTCCGAATAACTAGTCGTAAAAGTGGAGAAGCACTTTAATAAAATAAATAGACATTGATTAAACATATTAAACGATGGATGCAAGAAATTTATTTGATTTCGGTATAATTACGATGGTATTCTGGTCTGACAGTAATGCTAGCTTCTAAAAAGGAAGCCAAAACTTTAAAATAAAACGAACTGAACATGATCTGAGTAGACTGAAAAATATAGAAATGTACACCTTAACATATAAAATGGTTCCAACATGATTGTTCAGTCTGTAAAGGATGGCATGCATTTATAGACATTAAGCCGTTAATATTTGAGCATTTTTAGTTTTTAATTGTAGACTGAAACTATAATTAAACTAACCAAAGAGAAAAGTTGATATTATTTACTAATTTAACGACTGGCTGAAATTGTGATGTTCCTTTAAGATAAAGCTTAAAATATGAAGTAGGATACTGGTTTCTATGAATTTGACCTTATATAGCTTATCTGTATTTCTAAGGTTAGTTTTCATTCATAAGATTAAGAGATGCAGAATTACGAAGTTGAAATTATTTGCATATCAAACTAAATGCTATTTTTTTCCTGATATATAAAGTTTACAAATGTTCACATAATCATTACTATAGTGATGCACAAGTATTAGTAAGTATCATTGACTGAGGTGACAACTCTGTTGTTTTCTGTCACCTTACAATAGTTAAAACAACATCTATAGCATGTGGAAGTAAGTTGCATAGTCCTCAATCTGAAACTGGAGTCTACCAAAGTGGTATTGCTAAAGCGCAGTGGTTTCAAGTTAAATGCCAGAAAGACGTTCACACAGTGCTTCAATATTATTATTAACCATTTACCCAGAGATTTTACAGAAAAGGACCAGGCTATAGATCTCGATGATATCGAAAAATAATTCAGACATGGTGATATGCCGCTACAACAATACGTATGGCATATAAAGATGTATAGAATTGAAACTTATCTATGTCAATGGCCATTGCTCCCAAGATCAGTAAATGTGATGCTAGTCCAATTCCAAAATTTGTTCCACATATATTTTAAGACATTTTATCAAAAAGCTCAACGATCTCCAAAAACTGCTAAAACTTGCTTTCTCCAAATATATAGTCTCATATACGTTTGAATTCAGTACATCATTGAATTAAACATCTATTATTTTGTAAATAGCCGATAACTACTTTTAAACCAAGTGACAACTACTTGTAGACTAACCTTTCATCCAAAATTCGCAGTGCCAAAGTTTGCTATTGTCGAACAGGTAATACTAATTGCTAAACATGTTTCCAGAAGTATCAAACTCATGTGCTATTTAAAGCATGCCATGTTCAAGTTTCTGCATATTCAAATTAAGTATTTTATAGATCAAATGCTTTGAAAGTAGGCACATATTTACTGAGAGACTAACGGTTTATACAGTTCCATACATGCATCTGAAAGTTGTATATAGGAAACTATATAACATTCTAATGAAAAGGTAAATATTTCACTAATCATTCTAATTATCCATATAAAACTACATATGCAAATGAAGTTTTGAGTCATTATATCATCATGCGTCCAAAGATTAAATATGTTGCTTCAACAATACGTATGGCATACAAAGATGTATAAACACACATGTATAATCCCACTGTCTATTTTTTCAATAAATATATTTAGCGGCAAGACAACATGATATTTTACTTGCATATTCTCCAATGTGATTGTGAATTGAAATTAAAATCATTTTGCATGGTGACTCTACAACCAAAATGAATAGTGAAAACTTCCTTGATTTAAGGAAAGTAACGTAAGGTGCCAAAACAAAAGAAAAACAAAAAGGATATAGCAGGCAAAACCATTCAAAATGGTGGATATAGTGAGAATGGTTCAACAAAAGCCAATGAAGAGAGACGGTATTACTTGTCTAAGACATCTCTTTCCCTTGCCCCTAGCAGTAAACTCTTCAGCTTGGTGAACCTCGTTATCTGTCCATGAGTAATCTTCCCAATATGTTGCCTCATCTGAGGCAGTGGCATTTTCTTTAATAGACTGTTTCCTTGCTTCCTCTTCTTTTGCAGTTGCTGCTTCAGCTTCAATTTCATCTACATACTCAAAGTCTGCAATCTATCATACAAGCAGGAAAGAGCATTATGATTATAATGTGAATAGATAGCAAACTCATCATGCTATACATCTGTATGCATGTGTTTGTGTACCTACAAACCACACTTGATATTGATTATTTTTATATATAGTTGCACGTGAACGCAAGGTACACTTTGAGGAACATTAAAGCACACATACACAGATACCATATCATAACAGAAGTACTGAAAGATGGATATTATTCAATGCAACATGCAGTTCTAAGCTAAAGTGGTGACAACTTAATATAGACCCAGCATTATTACTTCTGTTGCAACTTAGAGGTCCTCTTTTGTCACAAAACAATAATAAGATATCGGTTCGAAATGAGTAACCACAATTATATTAGTTTTTTTTAAGTTACCGTCGATCTTCTCAACCTTATCGGTTCGAAATGAGCAAGCTGCTCAGGAATATTTAACGTTAGTATTCCTACAACTCCTTTATCTTTTTTACCTGTACTTTTTAGGAGGGCCTTCTGGATACGCAAGCCAATAGCATATAACATGCCTTTGTCCATTACCACTTGAAATTTCTTGTCCAACTTGGTTTCCAGAATATCATCAACCTGCATGCAAGATTAGAATATCTTACACGGACCAAAAATAGCTCAACATTACATAACCTGGTATACATATGTTATTATACAATGAAACTGATCAGGTAGGCTAAGCTTTACAATTGTTTTTCCAAGCAGTTTTAACTTTTAACTTTCATAAATTAAATTCTAGTCTTTGTGGCTTTTAGCGTTTATTGCACAGACTTTATGCAAATAGACACAGATAATGCCATGTAATTCTTACATCATATTAAGACTGTAGAGGTGAAAAATTATAGAGAATCTACAGAGTACTTGATAAAGTAATTAGGACTAAACTTCATGATCAGTTGTACATTCACACTTGCAGTGCATGTATATTTTAGCAAATATAGTTTTGCACGTTCAGCTAAATTTGTTCCTTGCAATGCTCTCCTTAAAAATTTGTACAGTTAGAGCAATATGAAAATGGCAATAAAGCTCCTTTAGGAAAAAATTTAAGTCCCATTTGATTCCGCTTAAATAAGCCACTTTTTGGCCTTTCTGTAATAACCCGGAAATCTGGGCCAGTTTAAAATTTTTATTTTAGCGAATTTTGATTATTTAAAATGAATTATTTTAAATAAAAACGACGAGAAATTTATTTTAAATATAATTTGAACGTATATATTATATAGATCGTCGTTAGAATATAAATAATTATATATAATTATAAATAGAATTGAAAATGGCGCGGTAGTTCGATAATTCGATTTCAAACTTCAATTGAACATACCGGGTGCAAAATAAACCAGATTTTAGTGAAACCAAAAATATTAGAATCTACTTGAGAATATCTTTCCAACGAATCCGAAAAATTGAAATTTCATAGCGGGAATCAAAAGATATGTCCAGTTGAAGATTCTGAATAGTCGCTATGGAATTCAGGCCCTTAAAAATGGAAATTTTACAAATGACCTCGGATTTCGACGAAACCACTTTTGTTGGATCCGGGATGTCAAGTTATTGCTAGGTTTCAAATTTCATAATTTTTCGAATCCATATGTGAGCGTGGCAAAGGAAAACGCGTTTGACCAGTTTCAGTTGATTTTAATCGACTGGAAATTAGCCATTTTGCAAACGGTCTCAGAATTTGGCGAAAATAGTTTTGTTAGGACCGTATCGTCAATATGAAGCTAGAAAATATTTTTCTGTAATTTTTAGAGTTCGTATGTGACCCCGGTAAATTGAGATGCGCGTTCAAATTCAATATATAGATTTATATGTTGATTTTAACGGAAACTGATCGAAACGGTCGAATCAGCTTATGGTACATATCCCATTGTGTTCGGAATGGGGGAAATTAGCTAGGGACGACAGGCGGTGGGCCTCGTTTAGAGGTCAAATGAAAAAGTCAACTTTTTGAAATTAAATAAATAAACTAAAATAAAAATAAACCTCTCCCCTTACATCACTCAGCCCCCCCCCCCCCCCCACGTTAAAAATCAGAAATTGAAAAAGGAAAAAAAAAGTAAAAACCCGTCGCAATTGGTTTCGCCGCCGCGCCACCCTCCAGGAGCCGCCGCGCCTCAGCCTCGACCTCCCCACCTCCGATCGCACCTCTCCCCCCTCCGACGGCCCATCCCCGTCGACCTCTTCAAGAATCGAACCCCAATGCTCCAGCGCCCCACCCTGGTCCCACCGCCACCAGTCCTCCTCCCCGCGAACCCAGCAGCCGCCTCCAACCCTAGCCGCCGAGCCTCACCCCCCTCCTCCACAGCGCCTCCTCCGCTGTCAACAAACCCCACAACCATTTTCAAACCCAAAACCCTATTCGACGCAGCACCCCATCTTGCCTGAGTGCGCCTCGAAGCTGCGCCACTACCCCGGAGTCGCCACCCGAGCCACCTCCGACTCCACGCCAATCCCGCTGTAAGTGTTAAAGTTTAAATCAATTTGAATATTCAGTTTTAGTTAATTAAAAATCGTTGTTTTAAATTTATAAAACTAGCATGGTTTAACGATATAAAAATCAAATTTTTATATATGTAAATGGTAGATAAAAATTTGTTTTTTCTTAGAAAAATGATTTTTGCTTTGTAAAAGAATTGATTTTTATTGTTTGAAAAGTGGTATAAAAATATAATTTTTATATGAAGTAGAGGTTGAAAATATAATTTTTATACTAGTGGCATATTAAAAAGATATTATCTTTATATATGCAGCGAAATAAAAATCTGATTTTTATTATATATATGTTGAAATAAAAATGTGATTTTTATAGTATCGAAGAAAAAATTCGATTTTTATATATTGAATAGCAAAGTAAAAATTCGATTTTTATATATTGAATAGCAAAGTAAAAGCTCGATTTTTATATATTGAATAGCGAATTAAAAATTCGATTTTTATATATTGAATAGCGAAGTAAAAATTCAATTTTTATATATTGAATAGCGAAGTAAAAATTCGATTTTTATATATTGAATAGCAAAGTGAAAATTCGATTTTTACATATGTAGAGAATACGGGCAAAGAAAGTGACAAGAGGCAAGAACGGCGAAGATTTCTACATAAGAAGAGTCGTGGGATTGGATTAGCAATTCTGTGAGAATTTCTCACTCTTTAATTTATTTTTTCTAGTTTAAAATATATACTAGGATGCAGACGGTGTTTAGTAGCACCCGACACCCGTCGTCCACAGACCATGGACGGCTTGTATGCTTGATTGTTTGATTTTGATGTGTAGTTGATTGTGTGATGTGATGTGAAATGAAATAAAATATTTATATAGTTGAAATAAAATATTTTATAATGGAAAATATTTTATAGTTAAAAATAGAAATTTTAACGTGTATATGAAATGAAATAAATAAAAATAAACAAATCGGACGATTTGTTTATATAAACACATTTGACTGATATTGATTGGGACGATAAATTTTACACATCGCCCAACTGCACAAATAAAATCTGTGTTTGATTGTTTGAAACCCCACACGGGTATTGGGATGATATTTGACGTACACTAATCCCGATTGTTTAGTTGTATGTCGATCGATTGATTGACAGACTGTTATAAGCGTTAAATATTTATATTTGATGCTTATACAGTGTAGAATGCACTTTGGATGATGGTTGATTATTCATCGTTGTTATTGTATACATGTGTTGTAGAAAACCCATATAATTAACATTATATGGTAATTGATTGGGCCTCATTCTAGTTTGAAAGTAGAAATATTTGAAAAAGAAATATTTGAAAATAGAATATTTGAAAAAGAAATATTTGAAAATAGAATATTTGAAAAAGAAATATTTGAAATAGAATATTTGAAAGAGAAATATTTGAAAAGGAAATATTCGAAATAGAATATTTGAAAATATGAATATATGAAGCCGTGTTGATTAGATTTACGCCATTTCGACGTGAACGATATTTATATCGATTTTATTCATTTTATAACGAATATCGAAAGTGATTTCAAAATCTGAAATTTTGAAAAGAATTGAAATACGAATTAAATTGAATAGAAGTGAATTCGAATTGAAATTGAATATGAAGTTGAAATCGTTTTGAAAACAAATTTAAAATGATTTATAAAGCACGTTTTAAAAGGAAATCGGCGAAGTATATATTATATATATAATATATATTGGCCTGAATAGAACGCGTCGCGCCGCGGCAGTTCGTGAATTTCGACCATTGACTTCGAATGGATATTGCGGGAGATCCGACCGTCGGATTCTCCTAAAACCAGAACCATTGGGTTCGTACCGAAAAGAGCTTTCTAACGAATATTAGAAATTAGAAATCTAACGGTTGGATTTGGAATTATGTCCAAATCAAATTTGGAAAAGGTCGTTGTAAGTGCAGTTCGATGGCCGTTGATGGAAATCGACTGTACGGGCCTTGATAAAATTATTAAAAATAGTAATAATTTGTGTAAAATCATAAGAAATGATTTGTGAAGAATCGGGATGAAAAACTCCATGTTTGAAAAGATAAAAATAGATTTTTATCGAAATGAACTAGTTTTGAACTAGAATTATAATTCTATTTATTTTTAAATAAATAAATTGGATTTGAAATGGTTTTGAAAATAACCAGAATTTCCAATAATTATATTGGAATGGATTTGAATCGAAATTGTCTTCGAAATATTTCAATGTTGGATTTCATGATGATAGAGATATTGTTATGGGAATTTGAAAGATATATATATATATCGTTATTTCCAATACGATATTTGTTGGTCGTAGAATTTGATATTGAATATAAGCCGGTATATTTTCTATTCAGAGCCTTGTATTTAATATCAGGTGTGATTTGGGTTTGTCGTGAATGGGGTCTTCATTAACACTGTTCTTAAGCCCAGTTGAGAAAAAGATTAAATCTTTTTATTCAGATTTAATGAAGTGTACCAATTAAATAGTATTTAATTGGAATTGAATTGATATTGATTTTTGGGTTTATCGTGAACAGTGTTTTAAATAACACTCGTTCTTTAACCCGATAATTAATGAAATGTGATTTGTGGTTTATCGTGAACCGTGTTTTAAATGACACTGATTCTTTAACCTAGTTAACGATTAAAACTAAGTGGAGTTTTAATGAATCTTTAATTAGATAGAAAAGATCGAGAATGGAGTATCACCAGTTTTGCTCCAGGCGATAGCTAAATCTTTAATTAGATTTAAACGTGAAATGGTAATTGAATTTACCGATAACACCGTAGTGTTAGATATGAAGTATTACCAGTTTTACTTCATGGGATGAATAGGTTGGGATTGGAAAACTAAAATAAATGATTACTTCGGTGTGGTTCGCTAATCCCGACTAGTTTGAATCGATATTCAAAGAAGATTAAAGAATAAATTTAAAGACTTTATCTTTGATAAAATTAATGGGAACCTTTCCCAAAATATAAGAATATTTGAATAAAAGAATATTCTGGATTGGAATGAGGCGTATGTTGTGTTTGTGTAACACGTGTTTATTATATATATACGCGAGTTGTTCAGAAAGACCGGGTTTATCCCATTCTGAATAACTGATTCGACGTGGTGTCGAAGATGAAGACGGTGGTTGAAGACCGGAGGTCTTCACATCGTTTGGATAATTACTGATGATCTTGATTGGGCTGTACACCCAAGAAGATGGAAACAGTTGGTGATCGTCCAGACGTATTTGGAGATCGATGGATATGCGGGGTACTAGGTGCCTCCGGTTTCGTTTAGACCCAGAACGGACTTGCAAATGGACTGTGTGTCTGACATTGGATTTTAGTCTGTGTGATTGATTTCTATTAAATATATATCTGTTTGGCGGCGGAGAATTTATTCTCTTGCTTAACGCCTTTCTCTGAGACGTACGAGCTCAGGGGTTATATACAGATGGATATCAAACGCATAGAGTGAATTGCCAGTGTGGCATGCCTAAGATGCAAATGATCAAGGCTTTTGTTGAAAAGCAAAGTTTTGTGGTTGATGATCAAAGCACCGCCTGTGTGGCATAGCTTTGTGTAACGTGAATTCGCGAGCCTCACACCCCGGTTGTGAACCAGAAACGGGAGATGACCTCAGGGAGGGCATGCGTTTCCTTCTAGCTAGGGTGGTGTCAGTGACCTACCAGCCCTGACATTTATATACTTTTCACCTGTGTGGTTGTTACTGTTGCGAGGCGCCTCGGTTAGATCGGACGATCTGGGTCCGATGGAGCCATTCGTTGGCTCATTTACACCCCAAAGGGCGGGGAAACGCAGTGTTCAGGCATTTTAATCCACATCGGTGGACCGACCCTGTCGCTCCAAGGCTTGACTGAGTACTTGCCTGAGACATGGGCTAGATTGTCTCGAATCGGTAGAGGACGATCCCTGGCCTCGGTTCATAGATGGAAATCCAATTTCCAAATACGTGATTCTGCGGTTTTATTTGTAGAGCCTAATATGGCGACATAGTGGCATGGGACGCTCATGTCGCCTATGATTGATACTTATGATTTGAAGTTGTTTTATACACTATACATTTATAATAGTATCAAATGATTTGTTTTAAACGTATCAAGCATTCTTGGCTATTATAAGGTAAAAACCCTATCCTCCGGCTTGCGTTGCATTATGTGATGGGACCTGGGTCTTATAATAGCTTCATTGTTCTTTATTTAGCATTGCGCTGTTGTTTTATGCACTGGTATTCTTGGGAGGAAACCCGTTCCGTGTTATACGGCGTGGTCCCTTGATTTACCGAACTTTAAAATAAAGATTAATAACTGTTTTAGTTCTCACACCAGTCCCATGACTGACCTGGAGTTTATTGTTTTAACCTAAACTCTGGGTGCCCTTATTTTGACATGGGCAGCTAGTAGTTTTGGTTTTGCAGATTTATATTCACAGGATCCTGGTTTACAGCTGGAATGATATCCGGAAAGCTTTGTATCCGTATATCTCTTCTAGTTGTGTATGTATTATTTTCCGCTGCTATGTAATTTATTGTAATCTCTGATATTTCTGTGTAATATTTATTTGTTTATACTCTGTATATTCTTGTACTCTGATGCATTGTTGTAAAATACAATGAAAGGTTCTTCCGTCTGCGTTCTATTTTGTCGTGTTCTCAAACAATCAGGCGTTTCGAACGGTCTAGATCGGTTTAGCGACTGATTCGGATCGAGCGAAATTCCCGGTCGTCACATTTGGTATCAGAGCTTTGGTTTACAAAGCTCATAGAACAAGGCACATTAGAACCATACGAAAGAATTCATCAGAAATTGGATCAGTAATATCCAATGAGAATGACTCGTTAGAGATGGGATCAGTAGTATCCTAGAACGAGTGTGAAGAGTATATTTTTAAAAGCAAAAACAAGTTTTTTTTGGAATTTAAATCACTTATTCGTATTTCATCATTTATTTTAAATTGATTTGGACAATCTGATATATAAAGATTTTGCATACGCGTCTTGCAAACGTGTATTCGAAGTTTTAATATACTGGATAGTTGTAGAATCATACTCTAGTTGCCCGGGGATAATTCTGGTAACAGGGCACCATCGCCAGTATTTATTTTCGAGTTTCGAAAGTGAGATTTCTATATATTTCCTATTGACTGGTGTGAGAACCGAAACTAGATAGAGCTTATTGTGTGATTTGGCATCAAAAATTGATTTTTTTGACTATGTATCAAAGTTATGAATTTCAAAAGCTAATCAACTAATTGATTGATGTTTGTGTTGTTTGTTTATTTATTTGATAATTTGTACCATTTAGCCCAATTGAATCAAATAGTGAATTGTATTGAAAATTGGTCGCATTTGCTTGCATGTACATGTACTTACATTGAACAGGTCATAGCAAGGAGGCTAGAGCAGAGAATAAAATTTGTTTGCCCGACAAATAGGCACATGTTTACTATAATTTACTGTTTTGTTTGGGTGATGATGATTTTATGAGCCGATTGGCTAGCCGCTTGGCTTTTTCTTATTGCGATCAGAAGGCCTATATGGAAATTTCGGGATTTTCCCGTGCTCCCGGTGCAGGGGAGGTTATGGCAAAAAAATTCGAAAATTTAGGGTGTTTGCCAAATTTTTGAAAAGTTCTTAGAAACTGAAAAGTTGAAAAACTTAAGCCGTAGTCAAAATAATGAAAGTTGAGTTGATTAATTAAACAACTTTCGTCTTCGTTCCTTTTCGGGGACGAAAAGTTTTAAGTGGGGGAGATTGTAATAACCCGGAAATCTGGGCCAATTTAAAAATTTTATTTTGGCAATTTTAGCGAATTTTGATTATTTAAAATGAATTATTTTAAATAAAAACGACGAGAAATTTATTTTGAATATAATTCGAACGTATATATTACATAGATCGTCGTTAGAATATAAATAATTATATATAATTATAAATAGAATTGAAAATGGCGCGGTAGTTCGATAATTCGATTTCAAACTTCAATTGAACATACCGGGTGCAAAATAAACCGGATTTTAGTGAAACCAAAAATATTAGAATCTATTTGAGAATATCTTTCCAACGAATCCGAAAAATTGAAATTTCATAGCGGGAATCAAAAGATATGTCCAGTTGAAGATTCAGAATAGTCACTATGGAATTCAGGCCCTTAAAAATGGAAATATTACAAACGACCTCGGATTTCGACGAAACCACTTTTGTTGGATCCGGGATGTCAAGTTATTGCTAGGTTTCAAATTTCATAATTTTTCGAATCCATATGTGAGCATGGCAAAGGAAAACGCGTTTGACCAGTTTCAGTTGATTTTAATCGACTGGAAATTAGCCATTTTGCAAACAGTCTCAGAATTCAACGAAAATAGTTTTGTTAGGACCGTATCATCAATACGAAGCTAGAAAATATTTTTCTGTAATTTTTAGAGTTCGTATGTGACCCCAGTAAATTGAGATGCGTGTTCAAATTCAATATATAGAGTTATATGTTGATTTTAACGGAAACTGATCGAAACGGTCGAATCATCTTATGGTACATATCCCATTGTGTTCGGAATGAGGGTAATTAGCTAGGAACGACAGGCGGTGGGCCTAGTTTAGAGGTCAAATGAAAAAGTCAACTTTTTGAAATTAAATAAAAAAAATATAAACCTCTCCCCTTACATCACTCAGCCCCCCCCCCCCCCCCCCCCCGTTAAAAATCAGAAATCGAAAAAGAAAAAAAAAGTAAAAACACGTCGCCCTTGGTTTCGCCGCCGCCCCACACCCTCCAGGAGCCGCCGCGTCGCAGCCTCGACCTCCCCACCTCCGATCGCACCTCCCCCCCCCCCCCACCTCCGACGGCCCATCCCCATCCCCCTCTTCGAGAATCAAACCCAAATGCTACAGCGCCCCACCCTAGTCCCACCGCCACCAGTCCTCCTCCCCGCGAACCCAGCAGCCGCCTCCAACCCTAGCCGCCGAGCCTCACCCCCTCTCCTCCACAGCGCCTCCTCAACTGTCAACAAACCCCACAACCCTTTTCAAACCCAAAACCCTATTCGACGCAGCACCCCATCTTGCCTGAGTGCGCCTCGAAGCTGCGCCACTACCCCGGAGTCGCCACCCGAGCCACCTCCGACTCCACGCCAATCCCGTTGTAAGTGTTAAAGTTTAAATTAATTTGAATATTCAGTTTTAGTTAATTAAAAATCGTTGTTTTAAATTTATAAAACTAGCATGGTTTAACGATATAAAAATCAAAATTTTATATATGTAAATGGTAGATAAAAAATTTATTTTTCTTAGAAAAATGATTTTTGCTTTGTAAAAGAATTGATTTTTATTGTTTGAAAAGTGGTATAAAAATATAATTTTTATATGATGTAGAGGTTGAAAATATAATTTTTATACTAGTGGCATATTAAAAAGATATTATCTTTATATATGTAGCGAAATAAAAATCTGATTTTTATTATATATATGTTGAAATAAAAATGTGATTTTTATAGTGTCGAAGAAAAAATTCGATTTTTAAATATTGAATAGCAAAGTAAAAATTCGATTTTTATATATTGAATAGCAAAGTAAAAATTCAATTTTTATATATTGAATAGCGAAGTAAAAATTCGATTTTTATATATTGAATAGCGAAGTAAAAATTTGATTTTTATATATTGAATAGCGAAGTAAAAATTCGATTTTTATATATTGAATAGCAAAGTAAAAATTCGATTTTTACATATGTAGAGAATACGGGCAAAGAAAGTGACAAGAGGCAAGAACGGCGAAGATTTCTACATAAGAAGAGTCGTGGGATTGGATTAGCAATTCTGTGAGAATTTCTCACTCTTTAATTTAATTTTACTAGTTTAAAATATATACTAGGATGCAGACGGTGTTTAGTAGCACCCGACACCCGTCGTCCACAGACCATGGACGGCTTGTATGCTTGATTGTTTGATTTTGGTGTGTAGTTGATTGTGTGATGTGATGTGAAATGAAATAAAATATTTATATAGTTGAAATAAAATATTTTATAATGGAAAATATTTTATAGTTAAAAATAGAAATTTTAACGTGTATATGAAATGAAATAAATAAAAATAAACAAATTGGACGATTTGTTTATATACACACATTTGACTGATATTGATTGGGACGATAAATTTTACACATCGCCCAACTGCACAAATAAAATTTGTATTTGATTGTTTGAAACCCCACATGGGTATTGGGATGATATTTGACATACACTAATCCCGATTGTTTAGTTGTATGTCGATCGATTGATTGACAGACTGTTATAAGTGTTGAATATTTATATTTGATGCTTATACAGTGTAGAATGCACTTTGGATGATGGTTGATTATTCATCGTTGTTATTGTATACATGTGTTGTAGAAAACCCATATAATTAACATTATATGGTAATTGATTGGGCCTCATTCCAGTTTGAAAGTAGAAATATTTGAAAAAGAAATATTTGAAAATAGAATATTTGAAAACAAAATATTTGAAAATAGAATATTTGAAAAAGAAATATTTGAAATAGAATATTTGAAATAGAATATTTGAAAGAGAAATATTTGAAAAGGAAATATTCGAAATAGAATATTTGAAAATATGAATATATGAAGCCGTGTTGATTAGATTTACGCCATTTCGACGTGAACGATATTTATATCGATTTTATTCATTTTATAACGAATATCGAAAGTGATTTCAAAATCTGAAATTTTGAAAAGAATTGAAATTCGAATTAAATTTAATAGAAGTGAATTCGAATTGAAATTGAATATGAAGTTGAAATCGTTTTGAAAACGAATTTAAAACGATTTATAAAGCACGTTTTAAAAGGAAATCGACGAAGTATATATTATGTATATTATATATATAATATATTGGCCTGAATAGAACGCGCCGCGCCGCGGCAGTTCGTGAATTTCGACCATTGACTTCGAATGGATACTGCGGGAGATCCGACCGTCGGATTCTCCTAAAACTGGAACCATTGGGTTCGTATCGAAAAGAGCTTTCTAACGAATATTAGAAATTAGAAATCTAACTGTTGGATTTGGAATTATGTCCAAATCAAATTTGGAAAAGGTCGCTGTAAGTGCAGTTTGATGGTTGTTGATGGAAATCGACTGTACGGGCCTTGATAAAATTATTAAAAATAGTAATAATTTGTGTAGAATCATAAGAAATGATTTGTGAAGAACCGAGATGAAAAAATCCATGTTTGAAAAGATAAAAATAGATTTTTATCGAAATGAACTAGTTTTGAACTAGAATTATAATTCTATTTATTTTTAAATAAATAAATTGGATTTGAAATGGTTTTGAAAATAACCAGAATTTCCAATAATTATATTGGAATGGATTTGAATCGAAATTGGCTTCGGAATATTTCAATGTTGGATTTCGTGATGATACAGATATTGTTATGGGAATTTGAAAGATATATATATATCGTTATTTCCAATACGATATTTGTTGGTCGTAGAATTTGATATTGAATATAAGCCGGTGTATTTTCTATTCAGAGCCTTGTATTTAATATCAGATGTGATTTGGATTTGTCGTGAACGGGGTCTTCATTAACACTGTTCTTAAGCCCAGTTGAGAAAAAGATTAAATCTTTTTATTCAGATTTAATGAAGTGTACCAATTAAATAGTATTTAATTGGAATTGAATTGATATTGATTTTTGGGTTTATCGTGAACAGTGTTTTAAATAACACTCGTTCTTTAACCCGATAATTAATGGAATGTGATTTTGGGTTTATCGTGAACCGTGTTTTAAATGACACTGATTCTTTAACCCAGTTAACGATTAAAACTAAGTGGAGTTTTAATGAATCTTTAGTTAGATAGAAAAGATCGAGAATGGAGTATCACCAGTTTTGCTCCAGGCGATAGCTAAATCTTTAATTAGATTTAAACATGAAATGGTAATTGAATTTACCGATAACACCGTGGTGTTAGATATGAAGTATTACCAGTTTTACTTCATGGGATGAATAGGTTGGGATTGGGAAATTAAAATAAATGATTACTTCGGTGTGGTTCGCTAATCCTGACTAGTTTGAATTGATATTCAAAGAAGATTAAAAAATAAATTTAAAGAATTTATCTTTGATAAAATTAATGGGAACCTTTCCCAAAATATAAGAATATTTGAATAAAAGAATATTCTGGATTGGAATGAGGCGTATGTTGTGTTTGTGTAACACGTGTTTATTATATATATACGCGAGTTGTTCAGAAAGACCGTGTAACACCCCGAATTTCAATTAACACTGATATTCACTAATTACAGAATTAATAATCTCAGATGTGAGAATCAGGGGAAACGGGTTACGTCATTGTGTTCGTCTCGGAAAAATACGCGAAATAGAGTCCGAAATTTTGTAAATCGGAGTCCGTATGACCCGGTTAAGGCCCGAAGAAGTTTTCGGGAAATTTGAATTTCTAAACATGCAGAAATGGGGCCAGGCGGGAAAACTCCCGCCCAGCCAAGTCGAATTGGCTGTCGACAGGGCTGTCGACTTGCCTGTCGACATGCCTGTCGACTTGGCAGTCGACAGGGCTGTCGACTTGCCCTGTCGGCTGATTCTGGCCTGGGTGCACCTGGTTGAGTTTTGGGCTGGGTTGGAGGACTTGGGACGAAATCTGACGGACCTAAACTAACCTAGGGTTAATCTAAGGGTCTAAAACACATCCTAATCCTATAAATAAGACCCTAAGCTAGCCCTAAATGATCATAATCCTATTCTCTAACTAAACTATGCCAAAATTTTCTATGATCATGGCCTCCACACAAAACCCTAGCCTCCATCCTCTTTCTAAACTATTTCTATGAAGGCTTTCATGTTCATACAAGCATTTTTAAGATGTATGAGTGATCATTAGCTTGCATTCATCATCAAGTTGCAAGCTTTATTTTCAAGGCTAGAGTTTTGGGTGATTTTTGGCAAGGGTTTGCTTATTGGAGTTTAGTGGTGAGTTTCTATCACTTTAATAACCAATTGCTAAACTAAGTAGATGAGATGTGATGAGATCATATGGTTTTGCTTGCGGATCAATGGGTTTTAGGTCATATGTTATGATGCTAGTTTGCTAATCACTATGTTTAACACTTATTCATGATGACACTATGTTTATGCAAGTTAAGTGTTTGGGTTTATGCATGTTAAGTGGTGGGTTTTATGCATGCTAAGTATTCGGTTTTATGCATGCTAAGTGTTTGGTTTTATGCAAGTTAAATGCTTGGTTTTATGCTAGAATCATGTGTGAAATAAGTGACATGACATGCAAGTTTAACCTATGAGTTTGGATCTATAATATGCATAATCTATGCAAGTTGTTTGGATTAGTGATATGCATAACATATGCGAGTTTACCTTTGTATGTCATACACACATATGCAAGTTCATATGTAACATGTAATGCAAGTTATGTGCATGATTATATGCAAGTTCATATGTAACATGTTATGCAAGTTATGTGTTTGGTTATATGCAAGTTATGTGCATGATTATATGCAAGTTCATATGTAACATGTTATGCAAGTTATGTGTTTGGTTATATGCAAGTTATGTGCATGATTATATGCAAGTTCATATGTAACATGTTATGCAAGTTATGTGTTTGGTTATATGCAAGTTAACATGTGACATGCTATGCAAGTTTACCCCTTTGTATGACATAAGTACATGTGCAAGTTCATCCCTTTTAGACCTATGACATGTATGCAAGTTGACACCTTTATGATAGGTCTATGACATGAACATTTATGCAAGTTACCATCTTTATGACATATGTGATTCATGCAAGTTTGGGTTGGTTATTTATGCAAGTTGGGTTTATGGTCATATATGCAAGTTGACACCTTTTAAACCCATGATAATGCTAATGATATGCTAAGTTGAACCCATTGTGTGTACGATGAATCTTCTCTTTTGAAGTATGTCATGTTAACGTATTTACGTGGGGACGATGGGGTAAAAATTAATGAACACATAAAATTGTGTGAAGTGGGTATGATTAAACATACCATAAAGTGGATGGACATAATTGGGAATTTACCTATTAAGTTAGGTCTACCCATATTATGGAATTGGGAATTTACCTATTGAGTTAGGTCTACCCATATTCTTAAATATTTGTAATTAATTAGGGATAATTAATACAAATTATGGGGGTGATTAATTAGGTGTAATTAATCTACTAAGACACGAGGTTGGACCCTTTTTGTAGCATAAGACTGCCCGGAACCGACCGGCAAATCCAGCGGCTACAAATGATTGGCCCAATGTGAGAGGTCTTAGTCATAAACTAAATACGTGACAAGTGTAAAGACACGAGGTTAGACTCTGTTATGGTGTAAGGCTGCCCGGAACCAACCGGCATATCCAGCTACCATAAAAGACGGTCTAATGTGAGAGGTCTTTACAAAGGTTACGATCTTAATTAATTAAGAAACACTTAACCAAATTAGCATGTAGTGGGGCATGAGGGGTTAAGTGGGTGCCTTGGGTGGCATGTAGTAACTAGTGGGGGTGCCTTGGGTGGCATGAGGAAACTAGTGGGTTGCCTTGGGTGGCAATAGAAAATACGATTAGAATACTTAACCAAAGTGGAACATGTAATTAAACATGATTAAAGGGTTAAGTAAGTGCCTTGGGTGGCATGTGGGAATTAAGTAAGTGCCTTGGGTGGCATGTGGGAATCAAGTAAGTGCCTTGGGTGGCATATGGAAATCTAGTGGGTGCCTTAAGTGGCAATTGAAATATGATTAAATGACAAGCTTAAGTAGTAGCTTGTGGGGGCCTTAAGTGGCAATTGAAATATGATTAAATGACAAGCTTAAGTAGTAGCTTGTGGGGGCCTTAAGTGGCAATTGAAATATGATTAGATGACTTAACCAAACCTTAACATGTAAGTGGGCATGATTATAAAAAAAGGGTTAAGTGGGATGCACTAGATAAAATGACAAGCTTAAGTAGTAGCTTGTGGGGGCCCATTTCAACCAGTAACCCATATGTATCTTATTGGGCTCGACCCATGTCAAGGACGGGACACGCGTACTGGGCTTGACTATAAGAGGCCAAAACGGGGTAGCGGTGGCAACGCAAGTCCAACGGGTTTCATATGCGTGTGTGGACCCGGGCTGGTAAGTAAGACGTTGTTGCATCGTGTAGGTATAAGCCGTGCACCGTTGATATTATCAGGTTGCCACTTTGGGGAATGATACACCCCACTGTGGGGCCAGCACGGGTATCTACGTTAGGGAGCCGATCGTTTGGGGAGTAGTGGGTACACCCAGCGGAGATAGGGGCAGACGGCACCTATGTAGTCAGCTAGGGGTACAAGAAACTACTGGGTAAAATTACTAAGTACACTTAGTGGGATCAACCTTTAATTAGGAATTACCCTTGGTGGGTAGAACTGGTGTGGTGCAGTGTAGGAATTACCCTTGGGTGGGTAGATCTGGGTGGTGTAATATAGTAATTATCCTTAGGTGGATAGGCGCGTCTTTACGGTTATCTTAGTTCATCCTAAGTCTAGTTGGCTGCTTAGTGTAGCCATTTATCCCCAGTCGTTACCGTATATCAAGCTTACGTCTTACTCTGGTTACTTTAATGATTGTATTGTTAAAGTTATAGGACTCGCTCAGACTTATGTCTGACCCCGTTGTTTTTATCTTTTTCCCAACCCTCAGGTTATCAGAGTGGGCCTAGCACTAGTGGGCTTTGATCGGACTGCTTTATCTATCTTTTGGAGCTTGGACCGTGGATGTAAAGCTCAGTTTATCTTTTCTAGTATGGCTATTAAGTTATGTAGTGGGATTATGTACTTTTGTTTTATCAGGATGGATATTATGTACTTGACTCTTGTTTATGGTTTTGGTGTAACCAAACATGTTTTACTTTCCGCTGCAATGAAATGATGTTTTAAATTCTCAAGTATTACTTATATCTGTCTTGTTGTAGTTTTTCTGTTCTATATTCACTTAAAATACTCCACCGATGTTATGGCATTCCCTTAGTGAGTGACCGTAGCGGGTGTGGGGTGTTACACGTGGTATCAGAGCTTAAGGTTACCAGAACAGATAAAATTTTTAGAAAAGCTATTTTCTAAGAATATTTTTGGAAAGGAGTATTTTCAAAAACATGTCTTTTAAGAGAAAAGTTTTTGAAAGAAAAGCATAATCCCCAATAGCCATATCTATATCTTTCAAATTCTCCGTTTTGAATCTCTTCCTCTCTCGTTTTGAGTTTCCCCTCCGCGTATAGATGATCTTTCTAAGATAGATAAGAATGGAAAACCACTTCAAGGGACTTAGACATTAGTCGGATTAGAAGTTGGTTCAAGAAGGAGGAGGACTGGTAGGTACCTATTGGATAGACGATGGGAGGAAGGCTCAAATAGTTGTTTGGTTAATGAAGGATGAAACCTCATTGGTGGGAGGTTACGAGTGGAGAATGGGAAGAAGAAGGCGAGTAGTTATCCTTTTGGGAGGAATAGGACACCTTATTAGGGTTGTCCAAAGGGGCAAGGGCAAGGTATGGAATCTTCTGGAGGGTAGTTGTATTCCCTCACGGCTAGTGTACCAGAGGGGGATAAGACCGTCTAGGTTGGAATTTGGATTTCTTTATTATCCGGTTCGAACTTTATTTGATTCTGACGCATCGAGTTCGTTTATCTCATCGTTGTTAGTTGAGTCACTGCACTTAGACACCAGTTTAGTAGATGATCCCTTAGTTGTTTCAAACTCAATTGGGGGCTCCATGATGTGTTTGGGTTTGAAAGTTTCTATACTTAGCGTTGAGTTTAGATGTGATGCTTCTTGGGCTTCACGGGCTATGGGTTAGTTTTGGGCATGGACTGGTTATCCAGTAATGGTGCCGTTCTTGTTTGTGGAAGGAGAGTTGTTAGGCTTACGACCCGCTTGGGTAACACTCTCGAGATCTCTTGTAATCCCATGGAATCTGTTATGCTAAGTTATCTAGAATCGCTTGACACGTCGGTCTAGAGTTTGCGATCTGTTAGAGTGGTCCGGGAATACTCGGATGTGTTTGAGGAGGTGAAGGGCTTACCTCCGGAGCGGGAGATTGACTTCCGAATATATCTGGTAGACAATGCCAAACCAGTATCTTGGCCAGTGTGCCACATGGCTCCTCGTGAGAGGAGGGAACTCCATAAGCAAGTAGGCGATTTGCTTGAGAAGGGGTTCATAAGACGAAGTATATCGGAGTGGGGTGCTCCAGTAGTTTTTGCCACGAAGGCGGATGGGTCCCTCAGACTTTGTGTAGGCTAAAGAGAACTAAATAAACTCACAAAGAAGAATAGACACCCATTGCCGAGGATTGATGATCTCTTTGATCAGTTAGTTGGCGCCTCAGTATTTTCGCAGTTGGACTTAGCCACGGGGTTTCGTCAGTTGAGAGTGGCTGAGGATAGTATAGAGAAGACTGCCTTTAGGACTCCAGATGGTTTTTTTTATGAGTGGCTGGTGATGCCATTTGGTTTGACGAACGCCCCCGCATACTTTATTGATTTGATGAGAAGGGTGTTCAGGGAGTACCTAAATAAGTTCGTGATGGTCTTTGTAAATGACATCTTGGTCTTTTCTAGGAGCGAAATAAGTTTTCGTATGTGCTCAATAGGTTGAGCAAAAGCCAGTTATGGGATAAACGGTGGTTTTGGAGCGAGACTGGCGAGGACATCCAGAGTTGGACAAGGGCTTAATTATTTAGCCGTTTTTACTAGTATCATCTCACATAGGTCGTCTGAATTCGAAGGAGGTATCCCTTGGGTGTTTGTCTGATATTGGTTTAGGCCTTTGGGGCTTGCATTTGGGGGATGTCGAGTTCGACTAGGGTGGTCTGCGTGAGAGATGGACAGTTGTGATGATTTTGGATGGGGTAATATCCTGGTTTTCTCTAAAAGTGGAGAAGAGCATGCCCTACATCTTAGGGAAGTGTTGGAGACTCTTCGAGCGCATAGTCTTAGGACAACAAAAGTGGATGGGATTCTTAGCATCCTATGAGTTTGAGATAGCGTATACCCATGGCAAGGGTAACGTGGTAGCGGACGCCTTAAGTAGAAAAAGGTTGTCCTCGAGTTCATTGTTCGTTGAACGACGGAGCTTAGAGTTTATTTCTATGTTTGACTTTAGACCTTCCGTTGACTTTGTACCCGGTTTGCTAGCCTCCTTGGAGGTTAGGCCTACTCTTTTGGGACGGATTGGCGAGGCACAGCGAGACGACCCACAGTTGGTTGAGTTAGTAGAGAAGCTCATGAGGGGGGGGAGTCGTCCAGCCATTTGAGTAGGTACACCCTAGGTGGTAAGGGGTGGTTGCGTAGACACGGTAGACTTTGTGTACCGCAAGACGAGGGTTTGAGGAAGGCTATACTTGATGATGCACATCGTTCGAAGATGACCATTCATCCCGGTAGGGACAATATGTACCAAGACAAGAAGCGAGTTTTCTTTTGGGCCGGTATGAAGAAAGACGCGGCCGAGTATGTCGCTAGATGCTTGGTGTGCCAACAAGTAAAAGCGGAGCAAAAGAAACCCGGTGGGTTGCTTCACCCATTGGAGGTTCCGCTATGGAAGTGGGATAGTGTCTCGATGGATTTCGTCAATGGATTACCAAGATCGAGGAAGGGTAATACGGGAATTTGGGTTGGGGTAGACAAACTTACTAAGAGTGCCCATTTTATACCCGTGAAGAGTAAGAGGACTGCTCAATGGCTAGCTTCAATCTACATTCGAGAGATTGTTAGATTGCATGGTGTACCTTCCAGCATAGTGAGTGATCGAGATCCTATCTTCACTAGCGAGTTTCGGAAGAGTTTGAAAGAGGCGGTAGGGACTCAGTTGTGTTTGAGCACCGCAAATCATCCTCAGACGGACAGCCAGACCGGGAGGGTGAATCGCATTTTAGAAGACCTTTTGATGGCCTATAGAGTGGAGTTGCCCGATAGACTTAGTGGTGTACATGATGTATTCCATGTGTCACATTTTAGGAAGTGCCTACATGAGACCGCAGAGGTGGTAGAGCCGAGCTTGCTTAGAGAAGTAGAGATAGAGCGTGATGCGACTATTCGACGAGCTCCTACACGCATCCTTGGGTCAGAGATTAAGAGGTTGAGAAACAGGGAGGTTCAACTAGTCAAAGTGCAATGGGGAGAAGATGAGAGCAACGCTACTTGGGAGACGGAAGCGAAAATGCGTTCATTATACCCATTCCTTTTTTAGGGTATGTCTTTTAACTTCTCCTTTATCGTTTGTCTAGTACTTATCTTATCTTTAGTATGTCCTCTCGTTAGTACTTTTGACCTTTAGATAGGGTAAACCTATGGTTGAAACATGTATTTGAGACATGTTATGATTGATGGATGCATGTGGATGCAAGTGTTTGCTAGTGGTTGCTCGTGGATGCATATACACACACTCTAGACACTAGATCGGCTCAATCACTTCATATTGCATATTGCATATAATTGTGTGTAGGTAACTATATTTATGGATGTATAATGGTTGTGTTATCATATGGATGATGCATTTTGGTGAATGATTGTGCACTCATGTAGATATAGTATGTGTCGATAGGGTTCTTTCGCATACATATTGGATGCATGGCACTATCACGGTTTGCATATGTTCATACATTAGATAGGGAACATATACACACACTTTTTGCATATGCTCATACATCAGTAGAAATTGTTTTAAGGACAATGGATGCCCGTGTTTGATGGATTGAGTAGATGGTTGTCTGGATGGTAGGATATGCATTCTCCTTAACTTGGAGATTTCGGGGACGAAATCCTTTAAGGAGGGGAGAATGTAACACCCCGAATTTCAATTAACACTGATATTCACTAATTACAGAATTAATAATCTCAGATGTGAGAATCAGGGGAAACGGGTTACGTCATTGTGTTCGTCTCGGAAAAATACTTGAAATAGAGTCCGAAAATTTGTAAATCGGAGTCCGTATGACCCGGTTAAGGCCCGAAGAAGTTTTCGGGAAATTTGAATTTCTAAACATGCAAAAATGGGGCCAGGCGGGAAAACTCCCGCCCAGCCAAGTCGAATTGGCTGTCGACAGGGCTGTCGACTTGCCTGTCGACATGCCTATCGACTTGGCAGTCGACAGGGCTGTCGACTTGCCCTGTCGGCCGATTCTGGCCTGGGTGCACCTGGTTGAGTTTTGGGCTGGGTTGGAGGGCTTGGGACGAAATCTGACGGACCTAAACTAACCTATGGTTAATCTAAGGGTCTAAAACACATCCTAATCCTATAAATAAGACCCTAAGCTAGCCCTAAATGATCATAATCCTATCCTCTAACTAAACTATGCCAAAATTTTCTATGATCATGGCCTCCACACAAAACCCTAGCCTCCATCCTCTTTCTAAACTATTTCTATGAAGGCTTTCATGTTCATACAAGCATTTTTAAGATGTATGAGTGATCATTAGCTTGCATTCATCATCAAGTTGCAAGCTTTATTTTCAAGGCTAGAGTTTTGGGTGATTTTTGGCAAGGGTTTGCTTATTGGAGTTTAGTGGTGAGTTTCTATCACTTTAATAACCAATTGCTAAACTAAGTAGATGAGATGTGATGAGATCATATGGTTTTGCTTGCGGATCAATGAGTTTTAGGTCATATGTTATGATGCTAGTTTGCTAATCACTATGTTTAACACTTATTCATGATGACACTATGTTTATGCAAGTTAAGTGTTTGGGTTTATGCATGTTAAGTGGTGGGTTTTATGCATGCTAAGTATTCGGTTTTATGCATGCTAAGTGTTTGGTTTTATGCAAGTTAAATGCTTGGTTTTATGCTAGAATCATGTGTGAAATAAGTGACATGACATGCAAGTTTAACCTATGAGTTTGGATCTATAATATGCATAATCTATGCAAGTTGTTTGGATTAGTGATATGCATAACATATGCGAGTTTACCTTTGTATGTCATACATACATATGCAAGTTCATATGTAACATGTAATGCAAGTTATGTGCATGATTATATGCAAGTTCATATGTAACATGTTATGCAAGTTATGTGTTTGGTTATATGCAAGTTATGTGCATGATTATATGCAAGTTCATATGTAACATGTTATGCAAGTTATGTGTTTGGTTATATGCAAGTTATGTGCATGATTATATGCAAGTTCATATGTAACATGTTATACAAGTTATGTGTTTGGTTATATGCAAGTTAACATGTGACATGCTATGCAAGTTTACCCCTTTGTATGACATAAGTACATGTGCAAGTTCATCCCTTTTAGACCTATGACATGTATGCAAGTTGACACCTTTATGATAGGTCTATGACATGAACATTTATGCAAGTTACCATCTTTATGACATATGTGATTCATGCAAGTTTGGGTTGGTTATTTATGCAAGTTGGGTTTATGGTCATATATGCAAGTTGACACCTTTTAAACCCATGATAATGCTAATGATATGCTAAGTTGAACCCATTGTGTGTATGATGAATCTTCTCTTTTGAAGTATGTCATGTTAACGTATTTACGTGGGGACGATGGGGTAAAAATTAATGAACACATAAAATTGTGTGAAGTGGGTATGATTAAACATACCATAAAGTGGATGGACATAATTGGGAATTTACCTATTAAGTTAGGTCTACCCATATTATGGAATTGGGAATTTACCTATTGAGTTAGGTCTACCCATATTCTTAAATATTTGTAATTAATTAGGGATAATTAATACAAATTATGGGGGTGATTAATTAGGTGTAATTAATCTACTAAGACACGAGGTTGGACCCTTTTTGTAGCATAAGACTGCCCGGAACCGACCGGCAAATCCAGCGGCTACAAATGATTGGCCCAATGTGAGAGGTCTTAGTCATAAACTAAATACGTGACAAGTGTAAAGACACGAGGTTAGACTCTGTTATGGTGTAAGGCTGCCCGGAACCAACCGGCATATCCAGCTGCCATAAAAGACGGTCTAATGTGAGAGGTCTTTACAAAGGTTACGATCTTAATTAATTAAGAAACACTTAACCAAATTAGCATGTAGTGGGGCATGAGGGGTTAAGTGGGTGCCTTGGGTGGCATGTAGTAACTAGTGGGGGTGCCTTGGGTGGCATGAGGAAACTAGTGGGTTGCCTTGGGTGGCAATAGAAAATACGATTAGAATACTTAACCAAAGTGGAACATGTAATTAAACATGATTAAAGGGTTAAGTAAGTGCCTTGGGTGGCATGTGGGAATTAAGTAAGTGCCTTGGGTGGCATGTGGGAATCAAGTAAGTGCCTTGGGTGGCATGTGGAAATCTAGTGGGTGCCTTAAGTGGCAATTGAAATATGATTAAATGACAAGCTTAAGTAGTAGCTTGTGGGGGCCTTAAGTGGCAATTGAAATATGATTAAATGACAAGCTTAAGTAGTAGCTTGTGGGGGCCTTAAGTGGCAATTGAAATATGATTAGATGACTTAACCAAACCTTAACATGTAAGTGGGCATGATTATAAAAAAAGGGTTAAGTGGGATGCACTAGATAAAATGACAAGCTTAAGTAGTAGCTTGTGGGGGCCCATTTCAACCAGTAACCCATATGTATCTTATTGGGCTCGACCCATGTCGAGGACGGGACACGCGTACTGGGCTTGACTATAAGAGGCCAAAACGGGGTAGCGGTGGCAACGCAAGTCCAACGGGTTCATATGCGTGTGTGGACCCGGGCTGGTAAGTAAGACGTTGTTGCATCGTGTAGGTATAAGCCGTGCACCGTTGATATTATCAGGTTGCCACTTTGGGGAATGATACACCCCACTGTGGGGCCAGCACGGGTATCTACGTTAGGGAGCCGATCGTTTGGGGAGTAGTGGGTACACCTAGCGGAGATAGGGGCAGACGGCACCTATATAGTCAGCTAGGGGTACAAGAAACTACTGGGTAAAATTACTAAGTACACTTAGTGGGATCAACCTTTAATTAGGAATTACCCTTGGTGGGTAGAACTGGTGTGGTGCAGTGTAGGAATTACCCTTGGGTGGGTAGATCTGGGTGGTGTAATATAGTAATTATCCTTGGGTGGATAGGCGCGTCTTTACGGTTATCTTAGTTCATCCTAAGTCTAGTTGGCTGCTTAGTGTAGCCATTTATCCCCAGTCGTTACCGTATATCAAGCTTACGTCTTACTCTGGTTACTTTAATGATTGTATTGTTAAAGTTATAGGACTCGCTCAGACTTATGTCTGACCCCGTTGTTTTTATCTTTTTCCCAACCCTCAGGTTATCAGAGTGGGCCTAGCACTAGTGGGCTTTGATCGGACTGCTTTATCTATCTTTTGGAGCTTGGACCGTGGATGTAAAGCTCAGTTTATCTTTTCTAGTATGGCTATTAAGTTATGTAGTGGGATTATGTACTTTTGTTTTATCAGGATGGATATTATGTACTTGACTCTTGTTTATGGTTTTGGTGTAACCAAACATGTTTTACTTTCCGCTGCAATGAAATGATGTTTTAAATTCTCAAGTATTACTTATATCTGTCTTGTTGTAATTTTTTTGTTCTATATTCACTTAAAATACTCCACCGATGTTATGGCATTCCCTTAGTAAGTGAGCGTAGCGGGTGTGGGGTGTTACAGACCGGGTTTATCCCATTCTGAATAACTGATTCGACGTGGTGTCGAAGATGAAGACGGTGGTTGAAGACCGGAGGTCTTCACGTCGTTTGGATAATTACTGATGATCTTGATTGGGTTGTACACCCAAGAAGATGGAAACAGTTGGTGATCGTCCAGACGTATTTGGAGATCGATGGATATGCGGGGTACTAGGTTCCTCCGGTTTCGTTCAGACCCAGAACGGACTTGCAAATGGACTGTGTGTCTGACATTGGATTTTAGTCTGTGTGATTGATTTCTATTAAATATATATCTATTTGGCGGAGGAGAATTTATTCTCTTGCTTAACGCCCTTCTCTGAGACGTACGAGCTCAGGGGTTATATACAGATGGATATCAAACGCATAGAGTGAATTGCCTGTGTGGCATGCCTAAGATGCAAATGATCAAGGCTTCTGTTGAAAAGCAAAGTTTTGTGGTTGATGATTAAAGCACTGCCTGTGTGGCATAGCTTTGTGTAACGTGAATTTGCGAGCCTCACACCCCGGTTGTGAACCAGAAACGGGAGAGGACCTCAGGGAGGGCATGCGTTTCCTTCTAGCTAGGGTGGTGTCAGTGACCTACCAGCCCTGACATTTATATACTTTTTACCTGTTTGGTTGTTGCTGTTGCGAGGCGCCTCGGTTAGATCGGACGATCCGGGTCCGATGGAGCCATTCGTTGGCTCATTTACGCCCCAAAGGGCGGGGAAACACAGTGTTCAGGCATTTTAATCCACATCGGTGGACCGGCCCTGTCGCTCCAAGGCATGACTGAGTACTTGCCTGAGACATGGGCTAGATTGTCTCGAATCGGTAGAGGACGATCCCTGGCCTCGGTTCATAGATGGAAATCCAATTTCCAAATACATGATTCTGCGGTTTTATTTGTAGAGCCTAATATGGCGACATAGTTGCATGGGACACTCATGTCGCCTATGATTGATACTTATGATTTGAAGTTGTTTTATACACTATACATTTATAATAGTATCAAATGATTTGTTTTAAACGTATCAAGCATTCTTGGCTATTATAAGGTAAAAACCCTATCCTCCGGCTTGCGTTGCATTGTGTGATGGGACCTGGGTCTTATAATAGCTTCATTGTTCTTTATTTAGCATTGCGCTGTTGTTTTATGCACTGGTATTCTTGGGAGGAAACCCGTTCCGTGTTATACGGCGTGGTCCCTTGATTTACCGAACTTTAAAATAAAGATTAATAACTGTTTTAGTTCTCACACCAGTCCCATGACTGACTTGGAGTTTATTGTTTTAACCTAAACTCTGGGTGCCCTTATTTTGACATGGGCAGCTAGTAGTTTTGGTTTTGCAGATTTATATTCACAGGTTCCTGGTTTACAGCTGGAATGATATTCGGAAAGCTTTGTATCCGTATATCTCTTCTAGTTGTGTATGTATTATTTTCCGCTGCTATGTAATTTATTGTAATCTCTGATATTTCTGTGTAATATTTATTTGTTTATACTCTGTATATTCTTGTACGCTGATGCATTGTTGTAAAATACAATGAAAGGTTCTTCCATCTGCGTTCTATTTTGTCGTGTTCTCAAACAATCAGGCGTTTCGAATGGTCTAGATCGGTTTAGCGACTGATTCGGATCGAGCGAAATTCTCGGTCGTCACATTTTCTAAAGCCAAAATAAATATAAAGTAGCCTTTTAGGAGAAGTGGTTTCAACTTTAAGATAGTAGAAAGTTTTAGAACAGCGTAAACAAGTCTTATTTTTATTTCCATCACCTATACTCTATATCAAACAAATTATGTTATGTCATCACACCAACATATTTTCACTTACATACTTTTAAAAACAATAAAATGAGATTAGTTTTTGCTACTTTGGAACTTCCTATATTTAAAATCAGAATCTGTACGATTATGTGAATCACTAATATCATATGCATGTGATTACACAAATTTTCATTGTATAATATAGAGTAACACATAATGAAAATTCCATATAAAAACTAAGGCCAGTTTGGAAGGATTTTTCTAGAAACAATAATCCCCAAAGTTGCTCTCAAATCTATGCAGAGAATTTTTTGAAAAAAATATATAATAAAATAACTGTAAACTGAACTCGAATTATAACGATATGAAACAAGTATGCCTCAGTTAAAACTGAACAGAGGTATGCATGCCTCAGTTAAGGCTGAATTGAGGCGTGTATGCCAAGTGCAGTAAAAAAAAAAGGCAACATGCCACTTATGTTGAACTAAGGCGTGTAAGCAGTGCAGTAATAAAGACATAAGCGTGCATGCCTCTGTTTAGTTTTAATTGAAGGGCAGTAATATCAGTTCATTCTACATATGTTGATATTAGTTACCGTAGAATAAGTTAAAGGAATTATTGTAAAGGAAAAATCAATGTATCTTACCAATTGAGGATTGACAAGGCCAAAATTGATTGGTTGCTAGCTCCACGACTAGTTCTGACACTGAGAGCAGTAGAGTTCTCCACCCTCCCTTCTATTTTCCCTAAATTTACCACATCATGGCTTTGTTTCTCCTTATTTTCTCCCTTGTTATATTAAAAAAAAAAGCGAATCATACAATAGTATAAAAAGTTGTTTTCACTATAGCAAGATATTAAAAATACCTACATTGAAAGGATATAGAATGGTGCTTTGAATTCGCTTACGCATTGAAGGATCTGGATCTGTAGTTATTTCTGTCATCACCTTTTGGGCCCTATTTGCTCGGACATGTTTCTGGTTATCATGAGTTGCAGGCTTCAGGTTGAACTGGTAAGAGTTAGGTTATAACATTTGCAAAGTTAAGACATAGTAAGAAAGAGATGATTGCTTACACCATCAGACTCTTCTTTCACTTCAACCTTCTCCCCTTTCTTCGCCTCGGCTGCAGTTATACCCTAGCAGCGGACACAGACACAATGGCAGACAACACCTCACCACCTGAGGGAACATTTGCCAACTTTTCTTTTCCAGAAGCGATGATCTTAGTTATGTCCTTTCCTTCCACTTCTGACAAAGGGAACTCTGCAAATACATGTTCAATTTGAACAGATTGCACCAGATGAGGCTTGACTCCATACATGCTTAATAAGGTCAGCATTACATATTTAAATGCACACTCGGTTATAATTACGCCCACTAGGTGCATAGTGTGCATTCATAAAAGATTACATTCAATTATGATTAGTTGCAAAGATATGAGTACACCCATTATATACCTGAGGGAACATTTGCCAGTTTTTCTTTTTTCGTATATGTGCTTTTCTATAGCGTGCCTCATCGACAAAAAGTTTGTACAAGTGCTCTGCTTCTATATAGCCAGTTGGAGAAGGCTCAAACACTAAGACATGCTTGCAACAAAAGAATACAAAGGTTAGCTACTACATGCGCTTGCAACAACAACAACAAAAAACACAGTTAACTTAAGAATTTCACGAGCTTGCAACAGAAGAATGCAGAGGTAAACTTGACTACTGTACGTGCTTGAAATAAAAAAATACACAGGTAATTTCAAAGAATAACAAGCAAAAAGCATATACATGTGACTTGCAACAAATGACAGTGTGGTTCTTGATTCATGAACTACTAAGTTATGTATAACTCATTATGTTAAATCAAAAAACAGTGAAAACTAGGAAATCATGAAGCATGTTTTTTTTCTTTCTTATACATGTTATAATTTACATTTTCCTCCACCTGAAATCCAATTTAATCATATAAGATATAAGAGAAAACTACGATATGGAATCGTGAACCTTTCGAATATGTAGTTTTAGTATACATATGGGAGAAATTAGTGTAGTGTAATAACAACTAAGCAACTCATGATATTGAGGATGTTATCAGAAATGCTCCTAGTTGAGAGAAATAGGATTGATTCATGTCAATGATTCTAGAGTGGATAGGCTTAGTTCTAATAGGTATAATCTTGGTCATGCATTTGTATATGTTGTATATGGCGGAGCAACAGGCAATATATCTATATTGGTCAACTAAGGCAGGATTGGATGTTTTAGGAAAGATGGAAAGACTGGCCATATAGAATCAAATCCTAGCTTTAATTTAAATCCGAACTTTGATTCAAATCCATTTTGAATTAAACTTTAGAAATTTTACACTATAGGAACCATTTTTCCACAAAATCTATATAACCCAGAAATTCAAATACCATTTCAACACGTTATAAAATCTTCTTAAAAGCAGATGTTGCGGGGGTTTCTTGGACTCTACCATGAATAGGATTAATCCATTATATTTGTTTTTATTTTTTAAGTTTGTCTATCATAAATACTTTCATTTATTTATTTTATATTTCAACATAACAGACTGGGAAGTGCCTGAAGAAATTTAGTTTAATTGTCTATTGCACATAGGCATAACAGTGTTAAAGGCGTGAAAAAGAATTGTCTGCGGTATCCAAAAGAGGGTAAAAAGGGACTTTCACGGTACAATTAAAAGTGCTACCAAAGTAACCAATATTTGAAGGCGAAAAGCCCAAAAAACAGTTTACTTCAGCAGTTTAAAACAACATCCAATTATATAATCATAGGCCATGCATTTATGCATTGTACATCAGAAGCAATCTCTAAATTACATAGTATGCTGATTTAAAATACATTGAATAGACATATTTTTTTTCTTATAAAGGGAGCCTGTTTTGGATCAATAATGTTAGCACGATTGACTATAAATGGTAAAATGGTCATATAATGCAACATAGACAGAAATATCCGATACAACTACAATAGAATCAATAAGGACACAAGTCCTGACTCGTGTACAAGGGAAGTCACACAAAAACAGACAAATAGGTGAACCACTACTAACTACACTACCAGGCAGCGAAAACTATAGAATCAAATCCTAGCTCTAATCCAAATCTGAACTCTTCTTCTAATCATTTTGAATTAAACTTTAGAAATTTTACACCATAGGAACCATTTTTGCAGAAACTCTATATAACCCAGAAAGTCAAATCATAAAAGAGTCGAATCACAAAATCAGATCAAAATAGAGTTGAAATCTAAATTCATACCTGTTTAGGGTTCATATAGAAATATCGGTATACAGTATTCGATTGAAATTAATGAGAAGAATGGAGAGGGCTAGTCCGGTGGCAACGATGGAGAGTCCTAGCATGAAGACGCCGACGACGACGAGAGAATAGTTGGATGAGGGAATTTTACTGAAGTGAAAAAGGGGGGAAACAAAGATCGAAGAAAACTGAATAGAGGGGCATTTTCTTTCTCGACCATTTACAAGGAGGGAAACGTGGCAGAAATAAGGCGGAAAAATTATTGAGGCCATGAAATTTTTAGAATGGGGGTGTGCGCGAATTGTATTTTGTTTTCCTTGATCATTTCGCGGGTTACATTTACGTTTAAACGCCGCCAAATTTTGTAACTAAATTCTAATTTTCTTGTAGTGACCCGTGGAAAGACAAGCTATAGAAATACAAAACAGAGCTTGCAAGAGGCGTTTGTGGATCTTAGCATCTCGAAGCGAGGAAGCCTCTTGCTCTCAGCACTGGGAAGCATGCATGACTTAGAAAAGAAGTTCTTTTAGCTGGAAAGTAAGTTTTGATTATAGCAAGTAAAGGTTGTTGGGGATTTTGTGGTTTGAGACGCTTTTGGAGGAGTAGAATCTGCCGTACTTCTGACTTCAAGGATTTGCGGAGCAAATTCTTTTAGACAATAGTTCAACCCACCAGGTACAAAAGGGTTATCGAACTATTGACTTCAGGATTCAATGAAGCCTTGAAACAGCGTAATCGAATTCAAAGTTTGTACGACTTTGATTCGACCAAGAACACTCTGATTTAATGTTTCTGATGATGCAAGTACTGTAGAGAACGAAGAGAAGATGTGACGGCCCGCCTCATACCAGTCTGCATTTCCTCCAAAAGTGCGCTGTACACATGCCCGACTAGCACAAGACGGTCGTCAGAAGAAAGGAAAGAAGGGAATGAACTAATCAAAGAACCTGTAGAATGTCTCACAGCGCATGGGATAAAATATAATAATAACATACTTGACATAAAACAGGCGAGACAGTGCATAAGCTGATAACTAATAATCAATGTCAACATCAAAGCAGCGGAAATCCAAATACAGCTTATTACAACTTTCCAAATTTACTGTCTCTAAACAAAAGAAAGCTGAAATAGAAGATACACCAACAATGCCCAAGCAGTGATCTTCAACAACACAGGGAGAATACTATATATATTACGTGGGAGCCTCCTGCTCGTCTCCGGATCATCTACCCGTGCATCACCAGCTAACCTGTCTCTAGTCTGCTCGTGTGAGCACCCAGAGTAATAAGAAGAGACATAAAACTCTGGGTCAGACATAAAGCCTGGTATGAGCGATAAGCATCTAAACAGAGTAATAACAGGTATACTAAGCCATACCTGAACCTGGACCTGCAACCAAAGAGTTAGTACTACATACCGTACGATACTCCAAGGTGCCATAATAAATAGTGTAAGGATACGGGGGTGGGGTGAGTATGTCACAATGATAGCAAACAAATCATCCATAGCAACCATCCTCGCATCTCTCACTCAGTGCGTAAAGTGTACGGCATCTACCACTTTGGAACACTAGACAAACTGAGGTAACGACGAATCCCGACTTGTAGAAACCCTGCTGTGACCAAGCCAAACACTTGGAGTCATGACCAAACATTTCAATGACCCACTTCATTGGTCATAGCCCTTGGTTCTACCAATGCCATAATGGCCCTGAATCCGCCTTCGTACCTCCTACCATAGTGGTCCAAAGCTATAGGTGTCGATAACTCCTTAGCACGCGTCCCGCAGCAAAGCCCAATCATGAAGTGAACTCGTTGATTCCCATCTGAATCTTAAGCTCTAACTTCTCATTTGGACTTCCTTTGCATCTCGGGTTTGGTTGAATTGGAGTGGGTCTTCAGAAAAGTTGTCGTGCAGTAGCAGCTCTATAATTCGGTTCGGTTCGGTCACCCGTGCTCGGTTCGGTTCGGGTCCTTCTCCTTGCCTTCTTTCATTCGATTCGGGTCGGTTACTTCGCTCCGGGTCGGGTCCTTCTCCTTCAGGTCAGGTCGGGTGTCCTTCCTTCCAGCGCTCCGATCCGCCTCCTTATTTCTTCACGTATTCCGATCCGATCCCTGCGTCTCCAAGTCGATCCGATCTGGCCTTCAATCACTCTTCCGATCCGATCCGCTCCGCTCCCTAGCTTACTCCGATCCGATCCGCTCCATCGCTCCGATCCGATCTTCTGTCCAACTCCAACTCTAAGCAATGGCCTTCCTTTCTGCCAAACTTCTTCCAGTGGCAAGTCCTCATCCAGTTCGGATTCCCTTGGTCAGTTCCCTAGTCCGATCCGACCCCTTTCTCCGATCCGAACCGGTTCGGAGCCTGCACACTTCTGCAACTTTCCAGCGAGCTTTCTACGCCATTCGACGACGTTTTCGAGCAATTTAACTATTCTAATCAATCATGAAACATACCATAGGGTCATAGCAACATGTAATAGCAACCACACACAGCAAACAACAATTTAAATGAATCAAAATGGATCAAAAGTAGCTAAAACTTCATATTTTCCCTTAGGCACTCTTAATCATGTTTAGGCATACAATTAACAAAACACATCGAAATTATCTCAAATTTCTAACAGAGCCTTAAAACATTATTTTAGAATTTTAAGAATTTTTCCAGAATTTATTTACGTATAAATTCGCTAATCTTCACTAATTACCCTTAATCACCGTAATTAGTGCAAAAACTATGCAAATCACTCACCTTGTCCACAAATGAAATTCTCAGAACTGAAACTCCTCTGATTTGGGGCGAATACTGATGTCTAACAGCAGTTCCAACCTTGCTTTGGTGCTTTTTCTCCTTAATTTGGTGTTGCTAAGCCTAATCTTCAATTAGAGAGTGATTTTGGGTGTTTTAGATGTAGAAAGCCATTACTAAGGTCTCAAGGAGGTTTGTGGCGGCTCAAAACTGAAATGAAAGTGACAACCTAACCCTAATCAGACCTCCTATACCTCTAAACCCGAAATTCCCCTTGGGCCTAGCTGCTAATCACCCGGTTAAGCCCAATTAAGCTGTCTTTCACCATCTGAAACTTGTTTCAGCCATTTCTCCCAAACGGTGAGTCCGTTTGGCTAATGTGACCACTCTACGGAAAGAGAAACCATCATCCGAAGCCAATGGAAGTGGTTTCAGGTCAAAACTCCTATCCAGTCAAAAGTTATGGCCAAAACAGTGCCAACTAGGGGTAAAATGGTCATTTAAAAATCGGGAAAAATCATGAACATGGGAAATGACCCCAATAGTCGTCTTCCAAAGTTACATGACCATACGACTTCGTATGTAAAAGAAATAAATACTCTACGATCCTATGATGCGTAGAATGCGGGTCGTTACACTCTCCCCCCCTTAAGAAATTTCGCCCCCGAAATTCCTTAACCCAAAACATACAAAGGATCCCGCATGCCTAACAACCACATATAACAATCAAACATGCAAAACAAGCAAACAAGCCTATCCTAGCATGCGGAAAAACTAAATCGAAGTCAAAATCTTACCAGACAAAGAGTTCTGGATACTTCTTCCTTACGTCCTCCTCTGTTTCCCAAGTACAATCACTCTCGTCCTCGCTCCACTGTACCTTGACTAGCTTCACCGCCTTCCTTCGAAGTTGCTTCATGTCGTACTCGACAATACGAGCCGGCTTGCGGTTTCCAATCGCCTCGGGTTCTACTTCGAAGTCTTCCAACTGATCAGGTGAGATAGTCATATCTGAGTCGTGAACGAACTTCCTTAGTTGGGAAACATGAAACACGTTGTGAACTCCCGCCATCTTCTCCGGTAAGTCAATTCTATATGCCAAATTCCCGACTAGTTCAAGAACAGGGAATGGGCCAACAAATCTTGGTGCCAACTTGCCTCTCCTGCCAAATCGTATTACGCTCTTCAACGGGGAAATCTTGACAAACACCAAGTCACCAACGGAGAATTTTAAGTCTCTTCTTCTCTTATCAGCATAACTCTTCTGTCTATCTTGGGCTGCTTTCATTCGTTGCTGAATGATCTTGATCTTATCTGAAGTTTCCCTCACCACATCTGGTCCAAGCATAAACTTCTCGCCAGTCTCTATCCAACATGATGGTGAGTTACACGGCCTTCCGTACAAAGCTTCAAACGGAGCCATACCGATACTGGATTGGTAGCTATTATTATATGCAAACTCTACTAGATGCAAATGGTCATCCCATGATCCTCCAAAATCCAATATACATGCTCTCAAGAGATCTTCCAAAATACGGTTCACCCTCTCCGTCTGACCGTCGGTCTGAGGATGATATGCGGTACTGAGATGTAACTCTGACCCTAGAGCGTCTTGTAAGCTCTTCCAAAACCCACTAGTAAACAACGGGTCTCGGTCGCTCACAATGCTTTTAGGTACCCCATGAAATCTCATTACCCACTTCATATACAACTCTGCTAACTTAGCTGCCGTTCTGGTCGATTTGACTGGTATAAACCTTGCACTTTTAGTCAGTCGATCTACAATTACCCAAATGCCGTCATATCCCGATCTAGTCCTTGGTAAACCATCGATGAAATCCATCGAGACTTGCTCCCATTTCCATTCGGGAATTTCTAATGGTTGCAACAACCCACTAGGCTTCTTTTGCTCGGCTTTAACTAGCTGGCAATTCATGCATTTGGATATAAACTTCCCAACGTCCCTTTTCATCCCTTCCCAGTAGTAGGTCTGCTTCATATCTCGATACATCTTATTACCACCGGGGTGTATAGTCAGCTTTGAGTGATGACATTCTCTAAGCACTTCATCTCTCAATCCATTGACATTGGGTACAACAAGCTTTCCATTCTTTCTAAGCCATCTATCTCGATCAAGCCCATACTTGTTCACCTCCTCATCGATACCTATCTCTAACTTGGAGATGATTTCCAATAGGTTAGGATCGTCTCTCTGACTAGAGCCGATCCGCTCAATCAAAGTGGGTCTGATCGTCAAACTCGCTAACATTTCTGGATCCAATTCGCATTTTGGTCTGAAGTCAAACCCCGCGATAAACTCCAGTTGCTTCCATTCAAGGAACATAGCCCCCAAGCTGGCATGTCTTCTACTCAATGCATCAGCCACCGCATTGCCCTTTCCTGGTGTGTATGCGATGTCAAAATCATAAGAAGCTAAGAACTCTAACCATCTCTGCTGACGGAGGTTTAGATCCTTCTGGGAGAATAGATATTTTAACGACTTATGATCTGTAAATAGCTCAAATCTTTCTCCCAAGAGATAGTGTCTCCACATCTTTAACGCGAACACGATCGCTGCCAATTCTAAATCATGGGTAGGGTATCTTCTCTCGTGCGGTTTCAATTGCCGACTTGCATAGGCTACAACCCTACCGCCTTGCATCAATACAGCACCCAGTCCGGTACCACAGGCATCCGTGTATACCGTCATCTCTTCATCCCCCTTAGGAATGACTAACACTGGTGCGCTTGTCAACTTGTCCTTTAGGCTTTTAAATGCATTCTCGCACCTCTCATCCCAGACAAAAGCTTGATTCTTCTTGGTCAACTGGGTCAATGATGCTGCTATCTTGGAGAAACCTTGGATAAACTTACGATAATATCCAGCTAACCCCAAGAAACTTCTTACATCTGTTGCATTCTTGGGCGTAGGCCAATCCTGTACCGTAGCCACCTTCGCCGGGTCCACGGCAATACCATTCTCTGATACAACATGGCCCAAGAACCTCACTTCCCTCTTCCAGAAGTGACACTTAGAAAACTTTGCTTTCAATTGGTGTTTTCTCAACACCTCCATCGCTACCCTTAAATGTTCCTTGTGTTCCTCCTCTGTCCTCGAATAGACCAAAATATCATCAACGAACACAAGGACAGACTTATTCAGCTGATCTCTGAATACCCTATTCATAAGGTCCACAAAATATGCCGGGGCATTAGTCAGCCCAAATGGCATAACCAACCATTCATAAAATCCAGACGGCGTCCGAAATGCCGTTTTAGCTATACTCTCAGCTTCCACTCTAAGCTGATGAAAACCTGTCGCGAGATCCAACTGAGAAAATACTCTCGCGCCACTCAACTGATCAAACAAATCATCTATCCGCGGTAGAGGATACTTGTTCTTCCTCGTCACTTTATTCAACTCGCGGTAGTCTACACACAAACGAAGGGAACCATCCGCCTTGGTAGCAAACACAACTGGTGCTCCCCATTCAGAAACACTCCTTCTGATAAATCCCTTCTCCAAAAGATCGCTGACTTGCACCTCGAGCTCTCGCTGCTCTCTTGGTGCCATACGACGAAGTGGCATCACTATAGGCCTGGCATCCTTTACCAAATCAATACGAAACTCAATCTCTCGGTGTGGTGGGAGTCCGGTCACTTCTTCGAAAACATCCGGATACTGGCCAACCACGGGCAAACCTGACAACTCACTATGCGGAATGTCGAGGGAGTTTAGAAAACTAGCCAATACCCCCTTACTGGGTAGACCACCAAACACTATCCTCCGCCCATCATCCGCTCTAGCTGTCACCAACAAGCCCTCACAGTCTACCACCACCCCGTATCTTTGGAGCCAATCTACTCCCAAAATAATGCCAAACCCAGTAAAGCCCAAAACAAAGCAATCACAAACAAACATGCATCCATGACTCGATAGAACCACATTACGACAAATCATGCTAAGACTAGTCGAACCACCAATCGGGTTCGTCACTACTAAAGGTCTATCGACAATCTCGGGCTCCAATCCCAACCTATCTACCAGGTCACTAGATATGAAAGAACTGGAAGCTCCGGTATCAAACAAAACTCTAACAGGAACATCATAAACAGAAAGCATACCTTGAATGACGACATTCTTTCCCTTCTCCGCCGCAGTTGGGGCATTCGACGAAGAAGGAATAGCATTAAGAGCATATGCTTTCACCATTTGCTTTTCCTTAGGGGGCTGCGGACACTTGTCCTTGTGATGTCCCAATTGACCACAATTGAAGCACTTCCTATCCGCTGGCTTGGCCCGACAATTACTAGCATAATGGCCCTTCTTACCACAGCTGAAGCACTCCACTTCTTGCTTATTCTTTTTCTTCTGGCCATCCTTAGCCTGATTCTGCTTTCTCTTATTCTGAGAACTACCTTTGCCTCCACCACTAGCTTGTGGCTTTGGCTCTTCTGCGGATGCAACTTCAGTCTTCGGCTTAGGGTAGAGACTTTCTGACCTTAACGCTTTCCCCACAATCGATTCAAACGTCTCATCGATGTGGTTAATAAGTTTTTCCCCCAAGTACTGATCCAAACCAGTTATGAATTTCTCATTCTTCTTCTCGGCAGTATCAATAAGAGATAACCCGTACTTCGACAAGGTGTCAAATTCAGCAATATACTCCGAGACAGCTCTGCCATTCTGCTTGAGCTCCAAGAATTTCTTAAACAACATTGACTTCTGAGCAGCTGGGATGAACTTCTCACTAAAGCGAGCCTTAAACTGCTCCCAAGTAATCTGATCTTCGGGAGTAGCTGCCTTTATAGCATTCCACCAATTCATTGCCCGCCCTTGCAGCTGACGGGACGCTAGCTTTCTTTTCATCGCATCCTCGATACCCAAATCCTCGAAGATACGTTCGCAACTATCCAACCAATCTTGAACATCCGTAGCCGACTCCGTTCCGTGGAACGGCTTCCCACCAAGACTAGTATAGTCCTTATTCAGTTTGGCGAAGTCGACTCTCGGCGCCTGCACTACTGGACCACCACCATTTCCACCATTGGGAGCTGCCCTCTGTACATCTCTAAGCATCTCTCTCATGAGGTCAGTAAACATCGTCCTCATGTCAGCAGCATTCCCATTATTGGTTCCCCTACCAGCACCTCTAGTATCTCGGCTCATCGTCAATCTGAAAAAGGAAATGATTAACGATTCCATAGTGGTGCTAGTGCAGTACGACTTCATCCTTATACTACTAATAGTATATATATATAGCTTTTAAAAACCAAAGTAATCACAAATACGCTCTCTTGTATATGTATACTATCTCTCCCTGATAATTTCCCTAGGTTAACTACGCAACCTAGAGCTCTGATACCAAGTGTGACGGCCCGCCTCATACCAGTCTGCATTTCCTCCAAAAGTGCGCTGTACACATGCCCGACTAGCACAAGACGGTCGTCAGAAGAAAGGAAAGAAGGGAATGAACTAATCAAAGAACCTGTAGAATGTCTCACAGCGCATGGGATAAAATATAATAATAACATACTTGACATAAAACAGGCGAGACAGTGCATAAGCTGATAACTAATAATCAATGTCAACATCAAAGCAGCGGAAATCCAAATACAGCTTATTACAACTTTCCAAATTTACTGTCTCTAAACAAAAGAAAGCTGAAATAGAAGATACACCAACAATGCCCAAGCAGTGATCTTCAACAACACAGGGAGAATACTATATATATTACGTGGGAGCCTCCTGCTCGTCTCCGGATCATCTACCCGTGCATCACCAGCTAACCTGTCTCTAGTCTGCTCGTGTGAGCACCCAGAGTAATAAGAAGAGACATAAAACTCTGGGTCAGACATAAAGCCTGGTATGAGCGATAAGCATCTAAACAGAGTAATAACAGGTATACTAAGCCATACCTGAACCTGGACCTGCAACCAAAGAGTTAGTACTACATACCGTACGATACTCCAAGGTGCCATAATAAATAGTGTAAGGATACGGGGGTGGGGTGAGTATGTCACAATGATAGCAAACAAATCATCCATAGCAACCATCCTCGCATCTCTCACTCAGTGCGTAAAGCGTACGGCATCTACCACTTTGGAACACTAGACAAACTGAGGTAACGACGAATCCCGACTTGTAGAAACCCTGCTGTGACCAAGCCAAACACTTGGAGTCATGACCAAACATTTCAATGACCCACTTCATTGGTCATAGCCCTTGGTTCTACCAATGCCATAATGGCCCTGAATCCGCCTTCGTACCTCCTACCATAGTGGTCCAAAGCTATAGGTGTCGATAACTCCTTAGCACGCGTCCCGCAGCAAAGCCCAATCATGAAGTGAACTCGTTGATTCCCATCTGAATCTTAAGCTCTAACTTCTCATTTGGACTTCCTTTGCATCTCGGGTTTGGTTGAATTGGAGTGGGTCTTCAGAAAAGTTGTCGTGCAGTAGCAGCTCTATAATTCGGTTCGGTTCGGTCACCCGTGCTCGGTTCGGTTCGGGTCCTTCTCCTTGCCTTCTTTCATTCGATTCGGGTCGGTTACTTCGCTCCGGGTCGGGTCCTTCTCCTTCAGGTCAGGTCGGGTGTCCTTCCTTCCAGCGCTCCGATCCGCCTCCTTATTTCTTCACGTATTCCGATCCGATCCCTGCGTCTCCAAGTCGATCCGATCTGGCCTTCAATCACTCTTCCGATCCGATCCGCTCCGCTCCCTAGCTTACTCCGATCCGATCCGCTCCATCGCTCCGATCCGATCTTCTGTCCAACTCCAACTCTAAGCAATGGCCTTCCTTTCTGCCAAACTTCTTCCAGTGGAAAGTCCTCATCCAGTTCGGATTCCCTTGGTCAGTTCCCTAGTCCGATCCGACCCCTTTCTCCGATCCGAACCGGTTCGGAGCCTGCACACTTCTGCAACTTTCCAGCGAGCTTTCTACGCCATTCGACGACGTTTTCGAGCAATTTAACTATTCTAATCAATCATGAAACATACCATAGGGTCATAGCAACATGTAATAGCAACCACACACAGCAAACAACAATTTAAATGAATCAAAATGGATCAAAAGTAGCTAAAACTTCATATTTTCCCTTAGGCACTCTTAATCATGTTTAGGCATACAATTAACAAAACACATCGAAATTATCTCAAATTTCTAACAGAGCCTTAAAACATTATTTTAGAATTTTAAGAATTTTTCCAGAATTTATTTACGTATAAATTCGCTAATCTTCACTAATTACCCTTAATCACCGTAATTAGTGCAAAAACTATGCAAATCACTCACCTTGTCCACAAATGAAATTCTCAGAACTGAAACTCCTCTGATTTGGGGCGAATACTGATGTCTAACAGCAGTTCCAACCTTGCTTTGGTGCTTTTTCTCCTTAATTTGGTGTTGCTAAGCCTAATCTTCAATTAGAGAGTGATTTTGGGTGTTTTAGATGTAGAAAGCCATTACTAAGGTCTCAAGGAGGTTTGTGGCGGCTCAAAACTGAAATGAAAGTGACAACCTAACCCTAATCAGACCTCCTATACCTCTAAACCCGAAATTCCCCTTGGGCCTAGCTGCTAATCACCCGGTTAAGCCCAATTAAGCTGTCTTTCACCATCTGAAACTTGTTTCAGCCATTTCTCCCAAACGGTGAGTCCGTTTGGCTAATGTGACCACTCTACGGAAAGAGAAACCATCATCCGAAGCCAATGGAAGTGGTTTCAGGTCAAAACTCCTATCCAGTCAAAAGTTATGGCCAAAACAGTGCCAACTAGGGGTAAAATGGTCATTTAAAAATCGGGAAAAATCATGAACATGGGAAATGACCCCAATAGTCGTCTTCCAAAGTTACATGACCATACGACTTCGTATGTAAAAGAAATAAATACTCTACGATCCTATGATGCGTAGAATGCGGGTCGTTACAGAAGAAGAGGAGGATTAATCTGCAACGTATTTCTGCAATTTGCAACACCTCAGAGGCGTTACAAATGGAACAGCGTTTTGATACGCTTTAATGGCGTTGCAGACTGTAAAGGAAGAAGAAGATATTATTCGAAGTGATTTCAAACATTTCTGGGCGTTGCTATTTATAACAAATGAAGAGGCATCCTTTCAGCGAAGCGTCGCCACCGTTTGTAACGGTTATTTCCGTTCGTACAGCGTCGCATCTCTTCCCCTTGATGATGAAATCTTAAAACGGCCGGTCGACCGCCAAAATATCACCGGTCGACCGTTTTCAAACAGAGATTAAAACGGTCGACTGGTTGGGTTTTGGTCGGTCGACCGATCTGTTTCGTGACTTAATGGATCACGAGACCCCAAGAGCCCCAAGGCCCATCTTTTGACATTTTAAATATTATTATGCCAAGTAAATGCTCAAGGCCCATTGCCTTATCTCTCCTTCTCTTCTTTCTTTTGTTATTATACATCATGTCTTTACATATATAGTGGAAATCCTTTGTATTTTCCATGATGTGGGACATAACATATTTGCCCATTCCTTCTTCCTTTTATTCTTCATTCTCTTCAAATAATACCCAAACCCAAATCAATTGTTTTGAAAATTTTACAACAATCTCCCCCAATTTTCAAAATAAGAAAATAAATAAAGTGGACGGCTGAGTCACTAGTGTGACTTCCTACATACCCAAGTGGGATCAAGCCTATGTAGTTCTAAGGTCAAATTTTGTATCATCGTGGAAACAACACATAAATAAAAGTATCTTTTGGATTTGAACTTTTACTTAGTGTAAACCATTCAAAGTTCTATTGAGATTCAATGGTGAACGAATCTTGAACCAAGTATCCCTTAATGATAAAACCGGAACAATCACACATGTTGTATTCCTTAGTTAGAGTGTTCTGTATTGCTCAGCACGTTAATGGCCATGTGCTTAAATCCTGGTTCATGAGTCTACTTCGAAAGCGGTCTTACTTTCTTAGAAAACGGCCTGATTTCCATACTCATATAGGTAAGTCACTTAAGGTGTTTCTACGAGACACCTTTTAGGGTTTCTAGACTTATTAAGGATATTCATCCATCCTTTGTTCATGCAGAATCCAACACTAAACATTATGGGATTACTGATTTAGTGTTCCATAATCATTTCCTTAACTTGTTGGTACCCATTGAACTTTGTCTATCCTTTTCAAGACACAAGTCGGGTTTCTGTTAAGGATGATCAATCTTCATTCACAGACCTTAGTCCCATTTCTTTTGACTTTTTAGAAACCATATCCTTTGGAAGACTCTTCGTAAGTGGGTCAGCCAAGTTTTTCTTTGTTTCTATGTAGTCAACAGTTATAACTCCACTTTTGAGTAACTGTCTCACCATTTGATGTCTTTGACTCACATGTCTAGACTTTCCATTATATGTTTTATTAGAAACATTATATATCGTTGCTTGATTATCGCAATTAATCAAGACTGCTGGAGATGGCTTCTTCCATAATGGGATTTCTACTAACAAATTTCTAAGCTATTCTGCTTCCTTACATGCGTCTGCTAATGCAATTAATTCTGATAACATAGTTGAATCAGATATACAGGTCTGTTTCTTGGAAGCCCAAGACACAGCAGCGCCTCCTAATGTAAATATCCATCCAGTTGTAGACTTGGATTTCGATTCTACATTGTTCCAGGTTGCATCACTATATCCTTCTATTACAGCAGGATATCCTTTATAAGAAAAACCATAGTTGATGGTTCCCTTCAAATAAGCTAAGACTCTGGAAATGGCTTTCCAGTGTTCGAAACCTGGATTACTCGTAAATCGACACAATACACTTATAGCATGTGCGATATCTGGTCTAGTGTAATGCATAGCATACATAAGACTCCCAATAATACTGGAATATTCCAATTGAGAAATGGTACGTCCAGTGTTCTTTTCTAATTTTATACTTGGATCTAAAGGAGTTGGTGCTGGTTTGTCATCATAATGATTATACTTCTTTAGGAACTTTTCAATGTAATGAGATTGAGTTAATAATAACTCCCCCGTTTTCCTAATGATTTTAATTCCTAGAATTACATCAGCCTCTCCCAGATCTTTCATATCAAATTTAGAAGATAGAAACTTTTTAGTTTCATTTACACAGGATATGTTGGAACCAAATATCAGCATGTCATCAACGTATAAACATATTATAACATAACCGTTGTTATCCGATTTGCTATAGATACATTTATCTGCATCATTAACAATGAATCCAAATGACAGTGCAACTTTATCAAACTTCTCATGCCATTGCATGGGAGCTTGCTTCAAGCCATAAAGAGATTTAACTAATTTACAAACTTTCCTTTCTTGGCATGGGGTTATGAAACCTTCAGGTTGTTCCATGTATATCTCTTCTTCTAAATCTCCATTTAGAAAAGCTGTCTTTACATCCATTTGATGTATGACCAAGTTATGAATTGATGCAAGTGCTATTAAACAACGTATCGAAGATATGCGAGCCACCGGAGCATATGTATCAAAATAATCTACTCCTTGTCTTTGTTTATATCCCTTAGCAACTAATCTGGCTTTAAACTTATCAATGGATCCATTTGTATTCAACTTTTTCTTGAATATCCATTTACATCCTATAGGTTTAGCACCAGGAGGTAAATCGCTTAATACCCAAGTTTGGTTTAACATTATGGAATTCATTTCGTCATTGATAGCTTCTTTCCAGAAATTAGAATCTCTAGAACTCATAGCCTCAGAATAAGTTTTGGGATCATCATCGACGTTCATTACATATCTTGTCACGTTAAGGACTTCGTCCTTATTGCCTTCTACGAGATATGTTATGAAGTCAGGACCATAGTCCTTCTCTATTCTCGCTCTTTTACTTCTCCTGTGTTCAGTACTATCATTTGGTACTGACACTTCCTTGCTGTTTTGAGCAGGAGCATATTCATCATCATTCGTATCATTAGTCTCAGTTGGTTCTGGACTAGATAATCTTAATGGATTCTCAATAGTTTGATTTTCAAAAAATTCTACATCTACAGATTCTATGACTTCTAAGGTATCAAGAATCATAAATCTATAAGTTATACTATTAAGAGAATATCCAATGAAAACACATTTAAAAGCCCTATTACCTAACTTTGGTCGTTTAGGGTCTGGTTTTCTAACATATGCTAAGCAACCCCAAACTTTAAGTCTAGTAAGATTAGGTTTTCTATTGAACCATAATTCATAAGGAGAGATATTATTTTTCTTAAGTGGTACTCTATTTAAAATGTAACATGCAGATAACATAGCATCACCCCATAGGTTATAAGGCAAATTAGAACTTATGAGCATGGCATTAACCATTTCTACTAAAGTTCTATTTTTTTCTCTCAGCAACACCATTTTGTTGTGGTGTATAAGGGGCGGTACATTGGTGAATGATACCATTTTGTTTGCAAAACAAAGTAAACTCATTTGAAAAATATTCACCACCACGATCTGAATGTAACACTTTAATTTTAATTCCTAATTGTGTTTCGACTTCTGCTTTGTAAATTTTGAATTTATCAAAGGCTTCATCTTTTGATTTCATTAGATATACATAAGCATATCTAGAATAATCATCAATAAACGTTATATAGTATTGGTTACCACCATAGGTGATATGACTTTTCAAGTCACCCACATCACTATATACCAAATCAAGCAAACCAGTTTTCCTTTCAACGGATTTAAAGGATTTTCGATGTATTTTTGCTTGAACACATATCTCACATTTAGAAATGGATTCGAAATCACAATCAGAAATTAATCCTAATTTATGCATATTTCTAAGTGACTTATAATTAACATGTCCTAATCTACTATGCCATAAATTAACATTGTCAACAATATAAGCAGAAGATTTCTTTATTAGATTCAACTTAATCATGCCATTACAAGAATATCCCTGTCCAATAAATTTGCTGTTCTTGGACAACACTAACTTATCAGACTCATACACCATCTTGAATCCTCCTTTGTTAAGAAGGTATCCAGAAATCAAATTCTTACACATATCAGGTACATAAAATACATTGACTAAAGTAAGAACTTTCCCAGAGGTGAATGTCAATTCAATAGTGCCTTTTCCCAGAACTTTGCTTGCAACTTTGTTTGCGCTAGTTACTTCGCTGGATTCTCCGTTATTCTCATCGTAAGTCTTGAACAGATTACGGTCTTTGCAAATATGAATAGTTGCTCCAGTATCGAGCCACCAGTCATTGTCAATGCCACTAACGGAGTTCGCCTCTTGTACGACAGCCACAAGCTTTTCTTCGACCACATTCGCTTTTTGTTGTTTCTTCCGAAGACGACAGTCTCGGGCATAGTGGCCGGGTTTGTGACAATAGTAACAGTCACCCTTCTTCTTATTCTTGGAATTAGTACCTTTCTTTTTGAACTGTGTCTCATTCTTAGGCTTCAACTTATCGTTAATTTCAACATTATTAGCCTTAGATTGAGACTCAGTTTGCGGATTATCATCTAGTTCGCGTTTACGAGAATCCTCTTCAATACGAAGATGACGCTGTAAACCGTCTAAATCATAATCGGTTTCCGCATGTTTTAATTTCTTCTTATAATCATTCCAAGAATTCGGGAGTCTCGAAATAATAACTCCAACAACAAATGATTCAGGGAGATCAATACCGGCATCCTTAAGTTGATTTACTAACAGTAGTATTTCACTAACTTGTCCAATTATGGACTTGTTAGTGACCATTTTGAAATCCATAAAATTGCATATAAGAAATTTCTTATTACTTGCCTCAGAGATGCGATATTTGCTTTCTAGCGAAGTCCAGAGTGCCTTCGCCGTGTCTAAGGTCCTGTGAGCATTGTATATCGGAGTAGACAGTGCATTCAGTATGTGGCCTCTGCATAGAAAATCTTCCTCTTTTCGCTTTGCCCTTTTTGCTTTTAATTCTGCACTATCCTTCTCGGTTTCCTCCGGTATTTTCTCCAATCCGTCTTCGAGAATATGAAATAATTTAACCGTGATCAGAAAGAATTTCATAGTCTCCTGCCAACGAGTGAAGTTCTCTCCATCAAACCGCTCCAACTTCGTCAAATGCTGATTCATTACTTGCAAAGCGCTCAAACTATCCATGGTTGAAGGTATTGTCTGAAAATTTGTTGGGGATTTTGTGGTTTGAGACGCTTTTGGAGGAGTAGAATCTGCCGTACTTCTGACTTCAAGGATTTGCGGAGCAAATTCTTTTAGACAATAGTTCAACCCACCAGGTACAAAAGGGTTATCGAACTATTGACTTCAGGATTCAATGAAGCCTTGAAACAGCGTAATCGAATTCAAAGTTTGTACGACTTTGATTCGACCAAGAACACTCTGATTTAATGTTTCTGATGATGCAAGTACTATAGAGAACGAAGAGAAGAAGAGGAGGATTAATCTGCAACGTATTTCTGCAATTTGCAACACCTCAGAGGCGTTACAAATGGAACAGCGTTTTGATACGCTTTAATGGCGTTGCAGACTGTAAAGGAAGAAGAAGATATTATTCGAAGTGATTTCAAACATTTCTGGGCGTTGCTATTTATAACAAATGAAGAGGCATCCTTTCAGCGAAGCGTCGCCACCGTTTGTAACGGTTATTTCCGTTCGTACAGCGTCGCATCTCTTCCCCTTGATGATGAAATCTTAAAACGGCCGGTCGACCGCCAAAATATCACCGGTCGACCGTTTTCAAACAGAGATTAAAACGGTCGACTGGTTGGGTTTTGGTCGTTCGACCGATCTGTTTCGTGACTTAATGGATCATGAGACCCCAAGAGCCCCAAGGCCCAAGGCCCATCTTTTGACATTTTAAATATTATTATGCCAAGTAAATGCTCAAGGCCCATTGCCTTATCTCTCCTTCTCTTCTTTCTTTTGTTATTATACATCATGTCTTTACATATATAGTGGAAATCCTTTGTATTTTCCATGATGTGGGACATAACATATTTGCCCATTCCTTCTTCCTTTTATTCTTCATTCTCTTCAAATAATACCCAAACCCAAATCAATTGTTTTGAAAATTTTACAACAAAGGTTCCATCTTAAAACAATTTTATTTATTTTCTTCTCCTTTGATGGTATTTTCTTCAGTTTTGTGTGGTCGGTGCTTTTCTTCTTATTGAATATTGGCATAACTTAGGGACTGGCCATATGATCCACCAAAAGGAGAGTAGAGGACGAAGAGGAAAGCGCATAAAGTTGATCGGATTGTTGCTGAAAAGAACCTTATTTTCTGAATATATATATATATATATCTTTATTATTAGAGCTATATTGCTAATGAATTTTATCAAATTTTTGTTTAATTTGGATAGGAGGGCAAATACAGCTGAGTTGATGAAGAAGATGCCTGACATGCTACTTGATTACAAGGTTAAAATATTCCTTATCTACTTTTTTTTTTCAAAATGAACGATTTACTTTGATAAGTTAACACTGTTATTTTAAAACAGTAATTATAAAAAACACAAACAAGACACAAACAGCCAAAATGCCGCTAGGAGTTGTCTACTTTTGGGTAAAACCAGCAACCACCTTGGTGACTTCCTTCAGAGAAGTACGGTGCTTAGCTTTGACATTCAAAGAAAAACAACCAATGGTTGAAATAATGATAAATCCAGTAGCTTCCATTTTACCTGTTGAAGGTATGTAGCTGCGCTGGTGGAGCACTGCATCCTTACAAGGCAATTGGGTTAGTCATCTTCACTGTTTTTTCAAAACTTGGATAAATTTGCTTTACTCTTTTTTTTTTATTTGTCAACTTATAATACACTGTATTTATGTACTCAAGGGAAAGCAAGTGAAGATGGCTGATCCGATGTTGGTACCTGCATTTAATTTGTCATTTGTTTCCTATCATTTCTCTTGTTCAGGATTTTGAATGTTCCTCCTATACATGTCTGGAGAATTTCTCATTATATTTCATGGTCATTTGTTTCTAACACCATATTTTCCTAGTTGTGTAGTTCATTCAAATTTCAAGTATACAAGGACTCCTTTTTATAAGAAAAGACTGGCACTAAATTTTGTCCACTAGCTGCTTCTTCAACTGAAGCACTTGGTTGCCATACCAACGAAGTTGCTCTTTGTAATTTTTGGATGCTTCTTCAAACTTAGTGTTCATTAGCTTCTTTTCTTCTGCATGTCTTTATGCTTTCTGCGAAACACGTCTAGTTTATCTTGGGTATAGCATAGCCGCATTCTGAGCTTTGTCTTTTCCTTATTTGGCATGATGGCTTCATTGTGCAACCGGTTTTCCAGTTCTGCATTAGTTCTTACATTTAGTAACTCATCTATTTTTACTTGTGCTATAAGTTCTTTTAACTCTTCTGTTATTACTAGCCAAACATCTCTTTCTACTGTCATCATCAGAAAATGAATCTCAAGATTTTGTTAGTCATTCAACAGATCCAGTTCGTTATCCTTTTCGAGCTGAACAGTCGGTTACTCTAAAAAGATGTAGTCGAAATACAGTTCTATAAAACATTTTCTTTAAAATAGAGTCAAAAATCATTTAATTTAGGTAAAATATAGGCCTATATGCTCCGCCATTATATTTAGGTAAGATTAGATGTAGTAGAGGCATGATTGCTCGCTCCATTCCACTAAAAAAAGGAACTTGAATGAGTTGCATGTCCAGAAACACATTCCTAGAATGACCGGAGCCATTGCATGTATTACTGCTGCAGCTCTACTGTTATCTGCACACATAATAATACACAAAACAATGGTCTTCTGGTTACAATATCAACTTGGCTATATTATATTTATATCGACAAAGTTGAATTAGTCTATAATGTTTTGTTTACATGTGCTATTTTAACAGTTGCATATTAAATTTCAATTGAACATAATTTTATATCACTGATGGGTTTCATTGTTTCTAGTTTAGCATCTTATAAATTTGTTTCAACATTAACATCTTTGGAACCACATTATGTACAAGTCATATGCATGATACATATTAAATAGGTCATGGGGGACCGAGAAGGGCGCATGGAGGCAGACAACGTCAGGGACAAAACATGTAAGTCCAAGTCTATTATATATATATATATATATTACATATGTATGTATCTGTGTGTATATGTGAGTGTGCGCGCGTATGTATCTATATTTTGTCACAGGAACAGAAATTTATTTGGAGAAGGCCGAATTCGGAGATGTACACCATTCAAGAAGCCGCAGGAACAATCGTGGCTTGGCAAAAAGAATTTGTTTCACTAGAGTAGCATGTGCTTTTTAGCTTTTAGGTGTTATGTTGAACTACATTTTGGAATTGTTGGTACGGTATGCGTTTACGTTTTGTATGGATCACGTTTGTTACTATGCTAAACTTTGAATGTAACTTGACCTAATATTATGTATGGATTGTGTTTATATTACGTGTGAATCTATTGTTTTGTCAATGCCTTTTGGAGTGTATGTTTGTTTTTTCATAATATATTTTATTGTTATTATAGTAAATTATTGAATGTAGGTTTGGTGAAAAGGGCCGGTTTTGAGGGTAGGCAGGCTAGGCAGTCGAAGAGGGCAACCCACCCTAAGGGGCAACGGCAGGGTGGTGGTCGAGGTGGTGGTGGTCAACTAAGTTTATGTTTTAAATTTATCATCAGTAACCAATCTTAATTGTATGGGTTGTCGTGTTGGTTATACTTTGGCTTTACAAGGCCTAGGTATCTAGTACGATTCCTGGTACCAACATGTCAGTTTTTCACACCTTCCTGCCTACACAAGGTGCAAGGCAACACAATGCAAATTTTTCATTGATCTTCTTCCAGCTCGCTACTTGCTTGTACAGGGCAAATTTTTTATTTTTCCCTGCTTGGTTGCCCCTTGTATGCCTAGGGCAACCCAACACTTCAAGCCGGCCCTGTTGGTGAATTGTATGTAGCATCTACAAGTGTTAGTTGCAGTAGAGTCATTTGCAACATGAAATAACAGTTATAGTATTACTACCTATTGTAGGTTTACAACTGTCATTTGTTGTTGCAAAATAATCTGTTACAACAACAAAAGCCAGTTGCAAAAAAATATACCGCAATGTCTTATTACAACAGACAGAAAATGTTGTGAAAATGAATTGATTTTTTACAACTCCAGCTATAACAACAGGCGCGGGCCTGTTGCAATTGGTCTACTACAGGAGATATTGCATGTTGCAAAAAGTATTTTTTGTTGTAGTGGAAGAAGAGAGGTTGGTATGTCATTGCTGACAACATCAAATGCTGTGTGGACCCCACTAAACAAATGTGTCATCTAATTGATGGATCTGCACTGGTGTGGAAATCGAGTAACTGAAAAAAAAATCCAAATAAGAATGGTGGCGAAACTCCCCACCCCCTATTGTCGAGATCAAAATCAAAGAAGGAGACATCGAGATGGTGACGCCATATAGCCTACCGCAAATGAGTACACTATATACCATCGGACCACAAAAGAAATGCCCCTCCAAAACAGACTACAAAAGCTAAAAACCAACCTTACCCAACCATGCAAAAAGACATACCAAACCCGTGCCATCCCATTGCCATAAACTGATAAGACATGGCCAAAGCCCGTGACTAGAAGTAATTAAAACATCAACACTAGCTCAAAGAGTGGCCGATTACCCCATTAAATAAAAGAGATCAAAATAAAGGCAAACCAACCAAGAAGATAAAAAGATGGCTAAAAACAATGTCACATACATATAAACAAAGGTATCAAAGTTACCACCCTAATAATAACCAGAACTGTAGACACAAATGACAAAGCAATGGGTATGAAACCCTTGACCCTATTTGGAAACATGACAACCGAACACCCAGAACCGTAGCCAACACCATAACAACAACCACCTTCAACTGAACAAACAAGTGACTCAAACCCACAAAACAAACGGCAAGAGCCATACCCATACTTAACCCACAAACAATCGAAACTAGAATACAAAGAAACTGGGAAGAACCATACCTATCGCAGTGCAAAGTTGTCAAACAAAAACCAATCAGAATCCGAAACGAAAATCTATCCAGGCTCCAGAATCACTTCGTTAGTTTCCACACTTTTTATATTGCAAGATGGTTGCAGCCGACACCCGGAGTTTGCAGCCACATCACCATTAAATGAATGAACCATGTCCCCGGCACTGCCAATCCCAGGAGCAAGCCACAGGTTACCTTGCGGAAATGCATCATCAATTGCCACGCCGATCAATGACCCCACTGGCTACAACAGACTAGCGGCACCAGACCCCACAACATCACCCAGCCAAAGAGATAAGGCCAACTGCTTCCTCGATAAGCTCCCCTTAACCCACGAACAACTATTGAGCTAACTAAGACGTCTCACTCTCAGGTGCAACCAATGAACAGTCATTCCGGTTCTCGATGAGAAGAAGAGGTTCAAAGACGTTTCGCGTATCCAGAGGTGGTAGTGCACGAGAGAGTGCACCACTACTATCGCTGTCCATACCAACTGCTACACTAGGAGATGAAGGGACAACATGTGGACTTATCAAGTTCGCTCGAACTTTGATTTCAGATAATGTTAAGGAGACTATTTGGCAGGATTTTTAGTACATATGATATATTAATTATTACATTAAGTAGTCATGTATACTGATTTGTTGTATATCTTACTTCTTAGGTTTAAATATCAATTCATCTTAATAAATATTGAAAGTATAAAGAAAAGTAATGGAGATAAAGAGGAGAGATGCAGTAGAAATATATTATTAATTGTAATTTCTCTAATACAGGAAAGAGATACAAAACGAGAGAATAAATAGAAGATTGCTCAACGGCCACATGCTAAAATCAAGGAGCAACATTTGTGTTGTAATTAAGGAACTTTCCTATAAAGACCCAATGTTCACATGCTGAAATAAGGAGCAACGGTCACATGCTAAAATTAAGGAATGAGGTGCGGTTCAAGTGTGAAACCAACATTAGCTCCCCTAAAACAAAACTGGGTTTTTCTGTCTTCTTCATTCCGCCGTTGTCGCTCACCCTTAATTCCTCTTTTAATCTCATAAAATTCTTTGTCGATAGTGGCTTTGTAAGCACATCAGCTCTCTGATAATATGATGGGATGTGGCATACCATTAACTTTCCACTTTGGGTTCGTTCTCGTACGAAGTGTAGGTCTATCTCGAGGTGTTTTGATCTTGAGTGCTGAGTTGGATTGAGAGACAAGGATACTGTCCCTCTATAGTCGCACCAGATGACTGGTTTTCTTTTAGGAGTGAAACCTAATTCGTGTAATAGCGACTCAATCCATGAGATTTCAGCGGTGGGGCTAGCAAGGGCACGGTATTCCGCTTCAGTACTTGACCTCGATGTGGTTGTCTGCTTCTTGGTGCACCATGAGACAAGATTTGTGCCAAGAAACACGCAGTATCCTGATATGGATCTTCTGTCATCAATGTCATTAGCCCAGTCCGCATCACTAAATCCTTGTAAGTTCATTTCTTTATCGGCACTTATTGTTATTCCGTGGTGTCTGGTTCCTTGCAAGTATCTCAATAACCTCTTGACGGCTATCCAATGTTCAGACAACGGATTTTGCATGTATTGGCTTAGTTTATTTACGCTATAGCATATGTCTGGTCGTGTAATTGTTGCATATTGCAATGCTCCAATTATACTTCTGTATTGAGTAGCGTTATTAATGGCTTCACCTTTAAATTTAGATAGGCGGGAACTGCTGGTCATATGTGTTGGTAGCGATTTAGCTTGATGCATGTTGGTCCTTTGTAAGATTTCAGCAATATAATTCTGTTGAGATAGGAACATTTCATTTTCATTTCTTTTGATTTGAATCCCTAAGAAATAGTTTAATTCGCCAAGATCTTTGATGGCAAAGCTTTGGTCGAGAACTTTTATGATCCTGTTGATTTCCCGTGTGTCATTCCATGTTATTAGCATGTCATCCACGTATACAAGGATGTATATGACATTTTCATTATCATTTTTCATGTATAGGGAGTTGTCGGATTTTATTTGTGAGAAACCAATTCTAGATAAGGTTAGCTTTAACTTTTCATACCATGCCCCCGACGCTTGCTTGAGGCCGTATATAGCTTTGTGCAGCTTGCATACTAAAGGTTTGTCGCCATTGTTAACCTCATATCCCTCTGGTTGTTGCATATAAACTTCTTCAGTTAACTCGCCGTTTAGAAAAGCATTGTTCACGTCCAATTGCTTGATATTCCATTTTTTACACAAAGCTATAGTCAGAATGATTCTAATGGTTGTGGGTTTTATGACTGGTGAAAAAGTCTCGTTAAAGTCAAATCCAAACTGTTGAGCGTATCCTTTAGCAACAAGTCTGGCCTTGTATTTGTCTGTGGTCCCATCCGCCTTCCTTTTTATTTTGTAAGTCCATCTGCATCCTATGATGTTCTTGTGAGTGGGTGGTGCAACCAAGCTCTAAGTTTTATTTTTCATCAATGCCTCGTATTCATCATTCATAGCTTGTTTCCACTTTTCAGATTTGGCTGCTTCACTATAATTTCCAGGTTCAACCTCATTCATTGATAGATTATAAACCTTGGGTTTGAAAATCCCATGCTTTGATCTGGTCACCATATGATGTCCGGTTTGTGTTTCTTGTGCTTGAGGTTGATGGTCTGGACTGATTCTATCACTGTTGCTTTCCTCGTTCTCATGTTCTTGCTGATTACTGTAAGTTTCTTCATTGTTACCATCGTCTGTGTTTGTTTGATTATTGCTTGTATGTGTGTGTATGTTGCATGTGTCGTGTCCCTCTTTGTTGTTGTTATTGTTTTTCTCTTGCTCCATTAGTGGTGGCATATTGATAACTTTGATTCCATGATCTTGTCTGCACTCTTCCTTTGTGGCTTGTTTATCTGCATGTGGAAAAACATTTTCATTAAATATGACATGCCTTGATATATAGATTTTTCCATTTTTGGCCAAGCATTTATAACCCTTTTGATTTTGTGGGTAACCAATAAAAGTGCATGGGCATGATCTCATGCTAAGTTTGTGCGTGTTGTAGTCCCTTAGGAATGGAAAGCATAGGCACCCAAAGTTTTTCAATATTTTATAGTCTGGTTTTTCATTGAATATCATTTCATGCGGGGTTCTATTGTTCAACACTTTTGTGGGTAATTTATTTATGAGATACACAGAAGTGTTGAATGCTTCGTTACAATATTTCATTGGTAATGCCCCTTGTGATAGCAATGTTAAACCAGTTTCAACTATATGTCTGTGCTTTCTTTCGACCAAACCATTTTGTTCAGATGTGTGGGGGCAGGTTAGCCTATGTCTTATCCCCTTTTGGATGAAGAAATTTGTGAGTGGTTTGAACTCACCCCCACCATCTGTTTGTATAGCTTTTACATTACAGTTGGTCTGCTTTTCAATAAAAGTTATAAACTGAATGATTGTACTGCATGTTTCTGATTTGTTTTTTAGCATGTATATCCACGTGTATCTTGAATAAGCATCAACAAGGGATAGATAGTACCTGTGTCCTTGATATGAGTTTAGTGGTGCTGGTCCCCACAAATCAGCTGCGACAAGCTCCAAGGGTTTGTTGTACGTGGTTTCAGACTTACTAAAAGGCAGTTTGTGGCTTTTGCCAAGTTGGCAGTGTGTGCAAGTGTGTTTCACAGGTACATTTTCAAAATAAATGCCATTATTATTTAAAACATTTCTAACAGTTTCCAAACTGGGATGACCAAGTTTCATATGCCAAGAATCAACTATATTATTATTATCATCATTACATCCATTGTTCCTATTATTAAGAGAATCATAATTGCAACTGCTATTGATGTCTACGTTGTTGCACCATATTTCTTTATTCAACGCATTCCCAGTCTTCAAGTTGCCAAATTTGTAAAGACCATCGTGAAGGTCACCCTGTAGCAATATTTCTCGACATAGGAGGTCCTTGACTAGACAAAACTTGGGGTGAAATTCGAAGAAAACATTATTATCTTTAGCAAACTTAAAAACACTTAATAAATTTTTGTTAATAGTGGGAACTCTAAGTAAATTGTTTAGCATAAGTTGCCTTTTTCCCTGCATGGTACCTTTACCTATGTGTGTGATGTTGGCAGTGTTGCCGTTACCCATGTGTAGTGATATCGTACCTGTATAGTTTTTGCTTCCAATGTTTAAGTTCTGAAGCCTGTTTGTGACATGATGTGTGGCTCCAGAGTATGGGTACCAGTCGTCTAGTTCATCCTCATCAGTCTTGCCTTCATTGCTGGTTTGACCTTTGCCTTTGTCCCCAATAGCGCTTTTGTTTTGAATGTCCATGGAAGCCATGTTTGCTCTTGGTGTTTGGCTGTTTTGGTCTGTTTGTGGTTCACTGTGGTCGCTATTGTATCTGAAATAGCAGCGGTTCGCCATGTGTCCAAATTTTTGAAAAATTTGGCACTTTACCCTGTTGTTGTTCCATCTGCCTCGTCCACGACCTCTCTGTGGTTGATATGCCTTCTGGGGTTGGTATCCTCTCTGATACTGGCTTTCTTGTTTATTTGAATTATTGTTCCTTTGAATTTGCTTGTTTTTAGCCGCAGCATAATTTGTAGAGAAAACCCCTTGTACAGTTTTCCTTTGGTCTATTCTCCCTTCATGGGCGAGGAGCGCAGATCTAACGAACTGTAAGTCAGGTAATGTTTGTTGAGTCGCAATAACCGTAACTAATGACTCGTACTCTTCGTCTAATCCGCCGGTAATGAAGAGAATTTGTTCATTGTCACTTATTTTGTGTCCCACTGCATTCAGTTTGTCACACAAATTTTTTATCTTGCTTAAGTATTCTTGCATGCTCATTTCCTCTTTTCTTGAGTTTTGTAATTCCCTTCTGTATTGCATCACACGTGCGACGGATTGTGAGCTGAAAATCTGCTCTATAGTGGTCCATATTTCATATGATGAATTGCACCCCACGATTTGTGACAGTAGATTCGGACTAATAGATGATAGGAGCCATGACGATAGCAAACTATCTTGTTTTTGAAAATTTGTGTAGTCGGGGTTTGGTATGGTGTTTCCCCCTTGATCAGTAATCATAATTGGTGGAATAGATAGCGTACCTTTTATGTAATTTTGTAAACCGTATCCTTTGAGTGCAATTTCAATTTGATATTTCCACAATATGTAATTGTCTTCATCCAGAGATGTGGTAATGACATGGCTTTTTGGTTTGATTAGGTTGTGCCAGTTTGGCGGAGCATCATGGGCCACGCTACCAGAGACATTAGAGGTGGCTTCGTTGTTATTTGCCATGGCTGTTCAGAGGTCTGCGAGGCACGGAACTGCAGCTGAAAAACTGAGGAAAAGAGTGATGCAACAGACAATGGAGAAATAGGACTTTCAGTTCAGTGTTTAAGCCTTTCGACGGTGGTGCTCTGATACCATATTGAAAGTATAAAGAAAAGTAATGGAGATAAAGAGGAGAGATGCAGTAGAAATATATTATTAATTGTAATTTCTCTAATACAGGAAAGAGATACAAAACGAGAGAATAAATAGAAGATTGCTCAACGGTCACATGCTAAAATCAAGGAGCAACATTTGTGCTGTAATTAAGGAACTTTCCTATAAAGACCCAATGTTCACATGCTGAAATAAGGAGCAACGGTCACATGCTAAAATTAAGGAATGAGGTGCGGTTCAAGTGTGAAACCAACATTAATAAAGATATTTTCAATTCATGTGTATACTATTTCTCAAACATGCAGGGTTCAGTGAACCTCCATGATGCTGATGTTTCTCTTGTACAGCGCCATATTGGAATAGTAAAATTGCAAAAAATTACAGAGAAATTGTAAATAGCATAAAAATAGGTCTAAAAAACCTAATTAGATGAGCACAAATGTATGAGATGATTTTGTCACTTGGTGGAGCAACAAGGAGTTTCAGGTAAATTTACTACATATGTAATTTAAATAGTTTTGCTCAATTAATATATAAATTAAACTATATAACATTTTTTCCAACTTAAATTTATAGAGGAAGTCCTAGAGAAATTCAGCAAATAGGAGCAAGAACCCTATTACACATCGCGGTGGTTCCAAGTCATTTCAGCATCACCGCGATGACTTGGTATATTTATTAATTAGACATTTAAAGATTTTAACTTCTAAGTTGTTAGAAGATACACAATATAACAATATATAATATATTTATATATATATATATACTCATATTTCAAGAGAGACAGTGCGGTGCTTTTGTGTCGTATTGGAATGTTTTCACGCATACTCATGCGGTGAGTCAGACCGATGATTTAGGCTCAGTTTCATACTCCGGAGACCATGTTGCCAAAGCATGTACTGCATACGTAAGTATAACAAAGTTAACTTAAAGTTATAATTAATTAAAATAGTATTATCTAAATTTAATTGTATTTTGCATAACAAGAACGGTTCCAGCAACAACAGACATAGATCCTCGAGGACACTGAACGAGCCGACTTGACTGTTGATGAAGATGATACGATTTTTGAGGCTGTCATGGATCCAGCAACTCACAACAGACGATATGAATTTGGGAACCAATTGGTAATTTTAAATTAAATTTAACAATAATTATGAAATTTATATGAATTGCAATTATGAAACACTAAAAAACTAAAATTGTTTACAAGTTAAGGCATCTCATAAGGCCTAACAGAGGGTCATGGATAAAGAGGAGATTGCACAGCTATGAGCCCAGATCGCCGCGCTAGAAGACGTGATCACCACCTTGAAGAATAGATGGAGCAGTTGAACCAGCGTTTGGTGGAGTTCATGGGCCAGTATAGACAATTTCCTTCATCTGGTGGTTCCGAAGGAGAGTAATTAGAGGTATGATTTGTTACGTTTTATTGTTATATGTATATATACGCTTTGAGTGAATGATGATTTGGTTAATACATTGTAATGGTTTGTATATATTGTTGATATGGTGGTGATGTTGGTTTAGACATTATGTTGGATGATGTTTATTTTGGTTTGTTGTTGGTCATATATATATATATATATATATATATATATATATATATATATATATTGGCTTACATTTTGTATATTAGACTGTATGTGTATGATTTGAATTTAATATCATGTTTGAGTATATATGTAAGTGTTATTGTTATGTATATGTTCGAAATGAAGTTGTTATGATATATTTGAGAGTGTGGGGTGGCTGGAAGTAAGCTATCTAAATTCTAAAGAAGAAGATAATACCTAGACTTTCAATGGCTAGCAACGACTTACAGGTCAATAATTTTCAACGGCTTTCCAACGGCTTCTAATGACGCTTAGCCATTGGAAACCATTAGTGTTCTTGTGTGCTCCTTCGACTGACCACTCTAAGGCCCACACGCAACCCATACTTCATGATTTCACCTTTTCGAATACAAGCAGACTCTGTCGCTGTTCCAGTACTCCAACATGCCATTAACATCCCCACAGCTCCTCTGCTTACGCATGCTAGAAAACGTGGCTGTGTTGAAACACTTAGTAACTCATGAATATGCTAACTTCATACAAATCATAATGAAAACTTTCCAAAAGAATTACTCTAAATAAGAGAGAAAGTAGAGAGAGAGTTCTCCACTTGCCTACAACCACAGATCAGTATTCCATGTGCGTCGGCCTCTCCAAGCACTTATATCCATCCAATATCAAAAAATATTTATAATTAAAGGTTAGCTTACGTAATAAACACCACCACCACCTCCTCCTCCACCTGTTTTCTCTCTCCGACCGGTAGCCCTAGACAAATGCCTTGCTTGTCTTGCCCTAAAGCCAGGCCTGATTGGATCAGAGTAATGTCCAAACATTCTAGGAATTACAGATGGAACTCTAGGAAAGGTAAGCAACTCGAGTGCTAGATATGGTTGGAAGTCGAAATGAAGAGTCCTCCAGATGGCTGTGTATCCTTCCAAAAAGCTAGTAGTTATGGGTTATGTTTGTAACTCCGAATTTTCGAAGAATAGTATCCACTTCCTATTGTGCAGTAATGAGGGTTTGATGAGCATATAATCTTCCTTAGCCGAGGAAGGAGAAGCTTCAAGCTTACGTCGGACTTCTTTCTATCTATTTGACTACTGGGTGATATCACCAAAAATGTGGAAGTATTGTACATTCTTAATTTTTTTGAATTGATCTTAATGTATACGCAATTAAAATAGATAATCAAGTGCCTAACTAAGGGATACTTTATTAATTGAACAGTATATTATGCTTAATGGTAAAGTGTCAAAATAAGGACTAGCTATAAAACACATATCAAGATTATAATCCACTAAATATTCCATTTTCTAGATGTTGAACTTGTAATAAGATGAATTTTCGAATTTTTTTAGCTAATATTAAATTTGTTAACAACCACTTGAATGTATGAGTAGACTTTGAGTCCATACCTGGTTTGTAGGGTTCACAAGTATCGTAGTAATAGCATCTTTTAGAAATTATAATAGGATGTTGATTCAGGAACCTGACATTTTATGGCTTTTGAATCTATAAACACTAAACATGGTTAGATTTATTCGGAAATGCTTTAACTATATGTGAAATTCATAAGATGTTGATTGTATTTACAAGTCTACAAGAGTGTAACTATATTCCAAACTCATGACATCATATTTGAGTTATACAAGATATGTAATCTCTAGCCAATTTGTCAACTTTTTAGGTAGTTATTGAGTGTGAAAAGCATAATGTCAAAAATGCATGAAAGTTAAATGAGTCTTGGATTGGTTAATAATATTGCCTACATGTCAACCATCCTTTGTGAATGGCTCTTAAATGTGTTCAGAGAATATATTATTTTGATGATGAATTGGTGATAAACAAAAATAATTTTGGTAAATATATTAGAGGATAATATAAACTAATCGAAGTTATTAAAGGATGTAATTTGGTTCGGTTGAAAGACCCGATATATAAATTAATCAAGACAAAATCTGACGAATTTAATATAGATTTAGTGTGTAACTGACCTATACAAAAAAAGCCATTAAAATAGCGGATAATGACGACGTAGAGTTAATGTTTTCAGCAACGACGAAATTCATGGAGTTGTTTATTTTAAAGAGCAGATGGGTACAAGTAGGAGAACCCATAGTACTACAAGTAATTAACCATGAAACCGAAGATAGTAGTAGAAGAGTGGAGACCATTAGACCTAGCCATGAAAATAGAGAGTCGAGATTTAATACTCCATTTATGTTAGCAAATTACGGTCAGCAACACAGCTTTTTTGATATCCACCATGTATGAATTATCAATATGGTATTTAGTACAACTATCCTTATTTGACTTAAAATTGCTTTAGACATATGATGGAAAGATATGCAGGTATGTTTTGAATACCAACACTATTTAGCAATGTTGGACCGCCAAATTATCATATGTCTCCTTCTGTGTATCAAACACCTTTCGAATTACACCATATGAGTCAAAGGTATGTGAACGGTATATATTTAATTTATATGGTTCTACATGTGAAAGTTATAATAAAAAGATATTTTTTTCTAAATTTTTAGGTATCCCATCCATGTTATCGCTACGCATCTAATATCGAGGTAAATAACGTGAACATAAAAGCAAACGAGACAACCATTGATATGCAAGTTGACATGGATGTAGATGAAGATAAACATATTTATCTTCTTGTTAGTAGTACAATGTATGTAGCAAGTATATAAGAGAATGACAAGTCTTGAATCGATAACATGTAAGTAAGTAAAGAAGTCTTAAACTACGATTTTATAGTTATGGAAAAAAGATTGGCACAAGATAGTGATGGAATGAAAATGAAAGTACCTCTTGATGATGACTTATGCATGGAAAAGATAATTATTGTAGAGATATTTTCAACAATAAGCGTTCAAAATGGGTTTTAAGTTGGTATAATTTTAGAGATGAAAGGAAATTTCAAAAAACAATTAAGCGAATGGTTAATTCCTTTTGTTGTCTCTTTAAAACCTATAAAACCAAATATATAGCTATCTCCAATGTTGACATTGGGCGTCCTTGGAGAATTTATGCAATTATGTCAAAAAAAACCAAGTAAGATTGGTTGATTATACGGAAATATCTGAGCAAACACAAATGTGTAAACCCAATGGTAAACTCAAATCACAGACAGGCAACTTTCATGTTTCTAGTTTCAAAGTTCTTATCGTTCGTAAAATCTGATTTGAATATAATCACCGGTAGTGTAAGGTATTGATAGAGGAACTATTGTTTATGAAGATAAGTTGTATAAAGGCACAAAGAGCTTTTAGTAAGCAGTCAAAATGATTTATGATGATTAGACAGAATCCTACACCACTTTAAGGTAATATTTCGTAGAAATTGCTAGAGCGAACTCGATGTACATTAGGCATGTTATTACAAATGAATATGGAGTGTTCGAATGAGCATTTTGGGTTTTTGGTCCGTGTATTGAAGGTTTTGAACATTGACGTCCCTTACTTTGCATTGATTGGACACATCTGTATGAGAAATACAAAGGGACATTATTTATATGCAATGCTAATGACATGGACGCCCATTTATATTTTTGGGCGTATTCAATTGTTGAGTCAGAATCTATAGTGAGTTGGTTTTTTGCTTGCGTGCGCCGGTTCATTCATACCGTCAATGATCGATGAATTACTTTCATTTCCGATAGAATGAAAGGAATATTGTACACTACTAGAACTACTGTGTATTCTAACGGCCGCCAACGTTTATCCAACAACATACAACGATTCATTGTTTTTAAAACGAAATGTCCGAAGTTGGTGGAATATGGACCGTTTGCGGCAATTGGAAATTTCCTGAATAATTTTCAGAACTCGCAACCTGCTATTGCATTCTTCCTCTTCTATCCAAAGCGAAATTAAACCCTCCAACTCCCCCAACCACCGTCAAAATGACCTCCGACGCCAACTTGACCTCAATGTGCTGCAGCCCCTCTCCACCCTCCACATTTGCAAAATCAGATTATTTCCCTAAACCCTTTTGTTTAGGTTTTCTTCATTTAGACCTAATTTACATTATGATTGATTCCTGATCGCTAGTGTATGTTTATTACATCATATCACAAGCTAATTGCTATTATTATTATCATAATGGTCAAATTACTACTAATTGCAACATTCTCTAATTTAGGCGTATATTGTGTATGTATGATAGGGTTTGCAAATAATACAATTTATGCAAACACGAAGTATATATTATGTTAGGATTGATCATAATTTTGGATAATTTATGCGAATACGATTTACGTGCATATGTGAACACGCGAATTGATTTTGTGTATAATAAGTTTTGGATGACTTCAAATGATTTTGACAGGAATCATCGTAGTTAGAATTCATTAAATAGTACAATATAGGTATATAAACAAAATATATATGTAATTTAGTATAATAATGTTGTATATAAGCAAAAACAAGTTATATATTATGCGAAATAGTAAAAATATATAATTAAGTACATATGTAATATAACAATGAAATATAAACAAATTATATATTTAACTTTAATATAAAAAATATTTAAACCCTTAGATATTATTTGGCCCTATATGACAAGTGTTGTATATGATAGTTATATGGATATTCGTTTTTTGTACAAAACAGACATCACTATTTATCTAATATAGCATTTGTCGGATTTGTCACTGTATTGGACAAGTTATAAACACTATAAAGTAATTATGTCTCATAAATCATATCACTTTAAATGATTCACAAAATTCCGACGTCGTTTCGTTTTCATTTCTTGTGTACATGCATTTATGTACGATACAAGGAACATAGGGGAAATGCTGCCGAAATTTTTGGGAAATCGTTTAAAATGATATGATTTACGGAATGTAGTTACTATTGTGTTTGTAATGGAAAGTAGAATGACTGGTTAATTATTTTATTGATCGGAGCTGAATGTATCAAAGAAGGGAAACTAGTGGCTCAATAAGTGAACATTTTCTAAAAGGATCCTTCCTTGATGCAAACAAAGAGTCAATTAATTTCTTATCTTATACGGGGATAGATGACGTGGGTTAACTACTTATTTTATTGTTATTGAATTTGAAAGACTGGGGGGTAAATGGGTTCAATTTGTTGTAAATAATATTGGAAACAATGAAGAAATTCATTGTCCATGTACTAGGTGTAAATTGTTGAACTATTTAATACCGAATAGGGTTGAGGTTTATTTGCGCTAATATAGTTTCGTACCCAATTATTTGATGTGTGATCGTCATGGAGAAATAGTAGCCCCTAATATTCAAGAATAGTTAGTGAAGGTAATTAATGATGAAGTTAATTCAATGAATCTCATAAAATATATGGTCGAAGATGCATCACGATAAACAGTCTCTACTGTTGAAATTGATAACGACGACGTTAAAGTCGAAGAGGAGTCAAATGTTAGAGTTAAAAAAATATTTGATTTATTGGATCATGCTAAAAAAGCCTTTGGAATGGATACATGCTGCACTCAATTATCGGGAACTGCATAATATATTGCAATGAAATCAAAATACAACCTTATAGAAGCTGGATTTGTGGCTGTTGTTCAAGCTGCTAAACGCCATATGTCATCCGATAATTTAATGTGTGAAAATTATTATGAAGTGAAAAAATTTATGTCATCTTTTGGTTTGCTATATCAAGAAATAAATACATATTTAAATGGTTGCATGTTATATTGGAATGAAGATATCATTCTTAGAAATTGTAAAATATGTAATCAAGAATGATACAAACCAAGGAAAAAGAAGAAAAAAGAAGTTTCGTATAAGCGTATGCATTATTTACCCATCACTCCTAGACTTCAAAGGTTATATGCATCATTTGTAACATCGCACCATATGAGATGGCAAAGTGTAAGGACACCTCAAGAAGGTACATTGACACATGCATCCGGTGGAGAAGCATGGAAATATTTTGATAAGAAATATTCCAATTTCGCAACGGAGAGCCACAACGCTAGACTAGGTTTACTTATAGATGGCTTCTCACCGTTTTCTCTGTTTGGTTCTTCATCTTGTCCTATAATAATCACACCTTACAATCTACCCCCGTGGATGTTTATAAAAACTCGATATATGTTTCTCACAATTATCGTCCCTGACCCTGATGATCCAACATAGGGCATTGATGTTTATTTATAACTGTTAATTAGAGAGTTAAAAAAATTATGGTATGAAGGAGTTTAAACATACGACATATCAAAAAAGATTTTTTTTGGATGTTTGCTTCTTCGTTGTGGGTTATTAGCAATTCTCCTGCATATGCAATGCTTTCAGGTCGGAGTTCGTCCAGTCATTTTCCTTGTCCTTATTGCTTGGAAGAAACAAGAGCATTTCCTTACCACATGAGAAGAAAATTTCATGGTTTAATTGTCATCGATATTTTCTTCATATTAATCTCCTTTTAGAAGAGACAAAAAAATCATGGCTGATAGACATGAAACTTTACGACCAACAATGGTTTGGTCAAGCGAGGATATATATAAAATTTAAAAGATTATTCAAAGACACACGAAACCAGACAACAAACTGAAATATAAGGTAAATCGATGGTTCATAATTAGTTCAAATAGAGTATATTCTAAGAATTGCCTTATTGAAAAATCTCTTAATCCGTCATAACATTGACATGATGCATAACGGGAAAAATGCATTTGATAATGTGTTTAATATAGTTTTGAATGTTAAGGGAAAGACTAAGAACAATATGAAATCTAGACGTGATATAGAGTAAATATGCAATCATCCTCAGCTTCATATGAATTCCAATGATAGTAAAAAAAAACCAAAGCATGCTAGGAACTAGACAACAACCAAGTTAAAGTACTGTAAAAATGAGTGGAAGGATTATGATTTACCAATGGAATTTCCCTTGATCTTCATAGATGTGTCGACTATAAAAATGGAAGACCGAGTAGAATGAAAAGCCATGATTGTCATGTAATGATGGAAAATTTGTTACCCATCTCTTTTAAATAACTGTTACCCGTAAAGGTTTGAAAGGTAATAATCAAACTTAGTTTATTTTACAAGGAGCTTTGTTCAACTACGTTAAAAGTTGACCTTCTACTTAAACTTGAAGAAGAAATCCCTATACATCTCTGCAATCTGTAAAATATATTTCCTTAGGGTTTCTTTAATGTAATGTAGCATTTACTTATTCATCTTCCATATAAAATACGTCTTCAAGGTCCTGTGCAATATGGATGGATGTATCCATGTTATTATACTCAGTCTGCAAATGTTAATTTATTTATAAATAAAAGTTAATATTGAACCAAAACATTTTTTATTAGGTACTTAAATCGTTTAAAGAAAAATGTGAGATGAAGAGCTTGAGTTGAAGGTTCTATTCGCCAAACATATATCGAAGCAGTGTTATTTATTTTCAAACAGCAAAGCCGACATGTTGGAAAATGTATGGAAGTATGGCTAGATGATAAAGATTATCATGTAGCACACACATATATTCTTCTTAATTGTCCTAAAGTTGCATTATATGTTAGTTAATTATCACATTACAAGTTTTGTTAAATTTAATACTATACATGTAAATAAATAATAATTGTTAAGGAATGCGGAATGGATCGTTAAGGCAAAACTAACACTAGAGAGGGAGGGGTTGAATAGTGTTTTTAAAGAATTTAACAAAGTCTAAAACTTATATGATATACTATATGAATCACATACCACAGAAACATTCACAGACACAGAATCAAACACAAACACAAAAATAAACAGAAATAAAATGCAGAAAACGAAAGAACACACTGGATTTTATACTAGTTCGGATTACTCCTACGTTCCAGGGGCGTAGCTATTCATTGACTAGCGGGGGCCATGTCCGCCCCAAGATTTCTCTATGTTACAAGTACCAGTAGGCTAACATATTATGTTTTTAATATTATAATCTTATATATGTAAAATCTAATTCACCTGGGATTAGTACTAATCAATAATTCAGCAAATGGGAAAGAAACTAGCCATTTTTCATGCAATCGTCTGTCCTTTGATCTACGTACCATCATTACAAAAAATTCAGGACCGTTGATTGACACTGAAGTTTATACAAAAACGTCAAGATTATTGTTTGTTTAAAATTTTTGGCACCCCCATCATGTTATTCCTGGATACGCCCCTGCTACGTCCAATCCCATGCAACGTTGGATTGCATAAAGATTTATAATTAAATTAGTATCCAAGTACAATCTCCTTGATTTCATGGCTACAAGGTTACCGTAGATTCCAAACTCCAAAACACCCTTGATCAAGTATATTTCCCTTGATTTTCCGGCTACAAGGTTACCACCGATTCCTTTCCTTGATTTCAAAGTTACAAGGAACACACCTTTCCCAAACAATTACAACAGCCCTATAACTCTTCAATAGCACTTCGATTCAGAGGGTAATAAGTAGAGAGTGAGAAGTGAAAAAGTTTTAAATAAATAGAATTGAATTCGATAGAGTATAAGTGTAGAAATCATTAAAATATGAAATATTAATTATGTAAAGAAAGGGGATGAAGATGGAGAAGAAGAATGATAAAAAAATTCGAAATCAACCCTTATTTATAAGATTTGAAAGTTTGCAATGCTTCTAGAATGTTACAAATAGTGAAAAGACACTTCCATTCAAAATAAAAAATATGACCGTTATATGTCGACATGTCCATAAATGTATGTCGACGTATCCTAGTATAAAATTGAATTTTGTGTGTTTTCAAGTGTTTTGATATACATACATACACACACACACACATATATATATATAATTCTAGAAATTCTTGAATTAAAACATAGTGTTATAAATAAATATTATAAAGTAGGAAATAATTTGAAATCATAAATATAACTTATTTAAATGTATTAATAAATTTATAAAGTTTGAAACTATATATAAATATAAAGTATATAAAAGCATATAACCATATAAATATATGTATAAAACTTATAGATGTAAAAATTTGAGTTAAAAATCAAAAGTAAGATAGAACAATTAATTAGAACTAGAATAGGATTTGAAAATGGAATTTGGAATTTGAAAATCAAAATAGAATTTGAAACTGAATTTGAATTTGAACCTGGAGTGCAATTCAGAGTCTTACTTAAAATAGACTCTATTATTATATTTATCTTGAACTCTTGAAGTCTTGATTACTCGTGAGTCTTGAATCTTCTGAATTCTGAATCTCTAAAAGCCCTTAAACTGTGCAGTCTTTAGTATTATTTCCTGTATACAAATCCTGCATATGTGTGTATATATATATATATTCTAGATAAAGGTGTTAGTAAATATTTTATAATCAATTAATATTGAAATAAGGTTGTTGTCATCAAACTCTATTCTCCAGCAATCTACCCCTTTTTGATGATGACAACCTTAGTTTATAAATTATCATACCTGTACATACCTGTTGATGATGATCCTTCTAATACTCCTTCTGTCTATATGAATCCTATATATTTTACATAAACTAGGTCTATATTTCATAATTTTTCCCCCTTTGGCATTATCAAAAAGAAATTCTAAAAATACTCCCCCTAAATCCGATAACTATATAAATAATTCCAATACTAGAGTAAAGTTCTCACCCTAAATCCTAAATATATAATCATAAAATACACCCCCTAAATTTATGATTATATAACAATCAAAACTAAGTATATATACAAACCAATCCAAATATCATAATTATATATTTTTCAAGTCATATATACAAATCAATCCAAGCACACCACACCAAGTATTAATTTACTTACATTTTAGTATTCATATTTTTAAGTTAAGTAAATCAATCATAAATTCAAACAAATCAAACCATACCAAACAATTAAACATTCCTTGGGACTTCTACCCATTCATCTTTTCAAGTGATTGTGTTCTTCCTGATGTCCTTCCAGTATTCTTCATTGATGATTAGTGCTTCGTTGTTTTCATTTCTGAAATTAGAAGAAATTGACCAACGAATTACGTCAAAGTGTTTCTATTGATACTCAACCATTCTCATCCGAATTAATTCTAGATGACGCTGATTACGTAGTACTATGGAAAAGATTTTCTTGAAGGAATTCAAAGTATCTTCAAGATTTTCACTTATGTTATGAATTGGATTTTCCATAGTTTGATAAGAATTGAATAAAAGAGAAGGAGAAATGAAATTGTGAACTTTTCTGGAATAGATAGGCTTAAATAGGGTCTGGAATTCGTTGCATTTGAATGGACATGAGTTATTTATTTAATTTTAAATTTTGTAAAGTTTTGAAAATCTGGTAGTTATATGTCGATATATAAAGTATGCATGTCGACATATCTATTGAATTTTTTTGAAAATTTTCAGATTTTGAATCTTTTGATCTTATATTATATTATTTTTTAATTCTAAAGTTTTTACAGTAACTTAAAGATAATTTTAACATAAATAAAACTACATTCATTACTTCATAAAAGCAAACACATCCAACTAATTAAGACACACTAAATACGAGATTCGAAAGCAAATACAAGAAAATATTTAAGATAAATTAAACTAGATAGGCTAGTTTTCAACGGATGATGAGGAGGAAGATGAAATTCCAAGGTTTCTTCCTATCTTGACCATGAACTTAGTCATTTTGGAAAAGTTCCTTTTGATTGTTGGAAATCTTCACTTGGTTTTGAACAATCATCTCTTTGGAAATGGTTCTAGTGTTGATTGGACACTCAACACTTTCTAAAGAGTTTATTCTTCTTTTTTGACTTCCAAAGGTGCTTGTTCTTGTTGCATTCGAGCTTGTTTGTCTTCGAATGTCTCATACAATTTGAAAGTGAGAGGAATTTGCATAAGGTGTATGTTTGAAGAGTCAATTCTTCTCCGTGAAGAACAACTCCAAAATATTTGAAAATACGAGTGAGATAAACTCCATAATAAAGAGTGTTCTCACTTGATGAAGTTTCTATTGGCTTGAACTCTCTTAAGATCATGTCAGCCCAATTGATGTCACAGCCACCAATGATTAAAAGGAGCTTTTGGACCTTGAGAGTTGGATTATTAAAGAGGAGTGATGGTATGTTGGAGGAGAAGGTATACGATTCTTGCTTTAGGACAGAAAAAGCGATTCTTGAATTCCATGTTAGTATCGCTATCGAATATGTCGTGATAAGTCTCTAAATCAATTTCATCGATTTTGAAATCTTAAAAATCCGAGCCCGTGCTTCTACAATTTAAGGTATTGCCCAAGATTTTGGAATCTAGGACAATTTGCGTGCCTTTGACGCTCTCCAAATTTGATCTTCGTTGCCTTCATAAAATCCGCGGCTAATATTCGCATAAAACATCTTGACATGCTTAGGATAGCACACTTCGTTGTTGTCCCGAGAGTCAATTAGACTCAAGATTTCATTATGGTTGTAGAGAGGGATAAGATCATAGCAAGAAAATCTCCAAAGACGGCGAAAGCACCCATATTGACTTTAGCATTTGCTAGATAGTCAACATAGGTTTTGATAGCATCTCTATTATTACGAAGATAACCTTTGATGGTTTTGGTTAACTTCAATTTTTGAGATGAACTTGAGGAAGCCAATGAAATAATTATTTTGAAGGGTATAGATATGATGAATATAGTTTGAATTGTGAATAAATGGTAGAGAGGGTAGATGTATATATAGAAATTGAATAGATATGAATTGAATAGGCACAGATATTCAGAAATCAATGACACATTTTCAGACCTTGGGAGTTGGTGAATGTTGGAGGGAAGTTTGAAAGTTTAAACCTTTAAAATTCAAATTTTGAATTTTGAATTATAGGCTGATATGTCGACATATGGACATATATATGTCGACATATGTGTTCATTTTCAAAGACATTTGGTTTTTGTGACTTGCTATTTAAATTATCGATTTATATTTCAGATTTAATGATTTCCTGAAATAATTCTAATCCTAGCAAAGATCCAAAAACTTTATTTTATTATTTTATTAATCATTATTATTTTGATATTCAAAATTCAAAATTCAAAATTCAAATTTGAATTTTAAATTTCAAGTTTGAATTTTAAATTTAAATTCAAAAACAAAACAAAGCAAACAGTCAAAACAACCATTCAACCAAAGAAAATTTAAAAATTAATTAAGGCGTACCTGGTTATTAGATCATTTTCTTCAAAATTTTCTGAATTTTGAATTATGAATTCTGAATTGCCATGAAGAACATATTTGAGTTTCCAGTTTCTGGCTCTTCATCACTTGATGATGAATCTAAATCATCTAGCATTGCTACGTATGCTTTCTTTCTCTTCTTTAATGAATTGTTGTTGTCCATTTTTTCTGTCGATTTATCTGGATTTGGATACATTCTCTTTATATGGTCTTGTTTATTACAGCTATAACATCGACCATCATTTCTTCCCAAACTTCCCTGGTTATTATTTTGAAAATAGTTTTTCCTTTTATATCGCAGAAATTGTCTAAAATGTCTTGTCATTTGTGTTATTTATTCATCGCGTAACTACTCGAGTTAGAATCATTTGTTGTTTCTTTAAATGCTACAGATTTCTTTTCAATTGGCTTATTTTCCTTTCTTCTCTGTAATTGAACTTCAAAAGATATCAGATTTTTGATTAACGCCTCAATCCTCATTTCACTGACATTATGGGCTTCTTCAATTGCCAAAGTTTTCTGATCCTATTCTGGAGTTAACGAACTCAATATTTTTCTGACTTAGTATTCTTCAGAATAAGTTTATCCAAGTATTGTTAATGAATGCACTAATTCTTGAAATCTGCAATATATATCGGAGATAGACTCATTCTCGTTCATTTTGAATAACTCAAACTGATTAACTAACATTGATATCTTAGTTTTTTTTAACTTTACTAGTTCCTTCATGAGAAGCTTGCAAAGTTCTCCAAATTTCATGAGCAGATTTACAAATTGACACTCTATTAAACTCATTTCTATCTAATGAACAAAACAACTTATTCATGGCTTTACAATTTTTTTGTGCAACAACCTTTTGTTCATTTGTCCATTGTGCAAAATTAGTTGTGGGTTCTACATATTCAGTTTGTGTGATATTCCATGTGTCTAATCCTACTGATTGTAAATATATTTTCATTCTACATGCCCAATACGAATAATAATTACCATTAAATAGTGGTGGTATAACAGTGGACTAACCTTCTACAAACGAATTATTATTATTACCAGTGTTGGTTGCCACTATAACTATTTTCAAAAATTAAATTATGAACTTTTTGAAAGACCAGGCTCCAATACCAATTGTTAAGGAAAGCGGAATGGATTGTTAAGGCAAAACTAGCAGTACAGGGGCATGAATAGTGTTTTTAAAGAATTTAACAAAATATAAAACTTATATGATCTACTATATGAATCACACACCACAGAAAGCAATCACAGACACTGAATCAAACACAAACACAAAAATAAATAGAAATAAGTTACAGAAAAGGGAAGAACACGTTGGATTTTATACTGGTTCGGATTACTCCTACGTCTAGTCCCACACAACACTGGATTGTGCAGAGTTTTAATACTATATCAATATCCAAGTACAATCTCCTTGATTTCACGGCCATAAGTTACCACAGATTCCAAACTCCAAAACACCCTTGATCAAATATATTTCTCTTGATTTCTCCGGCTACAAGGTTACCACTGATTCCTTTCCTTGATTTCAAGGCTATAAGGAACACACCTTTCCCAAACAATTACAACAGCCTTATGACTCTATAATAGCACTTTGATTTAGAGAGTAATGAGTAGAGAGCGAGAAGAGAAGAAGTTTTGTAAAAATAAAATTGAATCGGTAGAGTATAAGTGTAGAAATCATAAAAATATGAAATATAAATGGTGTAAAGAAAGGGGATGAAGCAGGATGAAACGACCCAAACTTCCCCATAAAGGAAAGTATGGATTGAATTGAGAACACGACAAATCAGAACACAAAAAGAAGAACATTTCATTGCTTATTACAACAATTACATAAGAGTACAAGAATATTCCAGAGTATGAATAAATATTACATATTGGAAATACAATATCAAAGATTTAATAAATTACAAAGCAGCGAAAGACATAATACAATGCGTAGTGGAAAATATATCACTAGCACAACTGAAAGAAATACATGGACACAGAGCTTTCCGAATATAGCTTTAGCTGTAAATCCAGGATCCTGTAAATATAATATCTACAAAACCAAAACTACTAGCTGCCCGTGTGGAAAATATGGGCACCCAGAGTTTAGGTTAAAACAATAAACTCCAGGCCAGTCATGGAACTGGTGTGAGAACTAAAACAATTATTATCTTGATTTTAAAGTTTGGTAAATCACGGGACCACGCCGTATAACACGGAATAGGCTTACTCCACATGAATCTTTGTTTAAAATAAAACAATGCAATGCTTTTTGGAAAAATGAAGCTATTATAAGACTCTAGTCCCATCACACAATGAACGCAGTCAAGGATAGAGTTTTCCCTTATAATAGCCAACTATGCTCGATACGCGAAATTTCATCTTTTATTATTACTATAAGTGAAGAAATCAACTTCAAATATAAATGTATCAATCATAGGCAGCGTAGGTACCATTATATTGCGTCGTCATATATATATTTACGACTAAAACCGAATATCACGTATTGGAAATTGGGTTTCCATCTATGAACCAAGGCAAGCGATCGTCCTTACTGATTCGAGGTTCTCTAGCCCAAGCCTCAGGATATAGCCACAACTGCACCTACGGTTAGCAGTAGGGCCGGTCATCCGTCGATGATTGGCAATACCGTACACTATATGTTAGCCTGCCCTATGGGGCATAAAATAATCTGGAAAGTATATCGACCAGAACATCCATCGATCCCGTAGTGACCGATATATCCGAGGTGCCTCTCTATCCATCAAGTAATAAGCAACATCCACATGATTAAAAAGTCTGGGCTCCATACCATGACGTTACTCCTAGCTAGAAACTAACATATGTCCATTTCCCTAAAGTCCTCATCCCGTTTCTGGTTCATACCGGGGTGTGGCATGCAAAGTAATGCTATACAAAGCTATGCTATTAAAGCTGTGCTTTGATCATCATCCACAAGACCTTGCTTTTCAACAAAAGTCTTGTTCATTTGCATCTCAGCATGTCACATTGTCAATCCATACCATACCATTGATTTCTGCCAATATATAACCTCTAAGCTCGTACGTCTCAGAGAAGGGAGTTAAGCAAGAGAATAAATTCCCCTCCACCAAACAGATATATATTTTGCGGAGATCAACGAATACAACATAAAGGAATACAATGTCAGACATACCATCAATTTCCAAGTCCGCTTCTGGGTCTGAACGAAACCGGAGGCACCTTGTTCCTCGTCCCATATGCCTAACACAGGAGAGAGGTCCTCGCATATCCGTCGATCTCCAAGTACGTTTGAAAGATCATCACTTATTACCTTGTCTTGTGTGTACAGCTCAATCAAGACATTAGTAATCACCTAAACGATGTGAAGAACTGCGGTCTTTAACCACCGTCTTCATCTTCGACTCTTGGTCATCGTATTAATTATTCAGAATGGGTTAAACCCGATCTTTCCAAATAATTTGCGTATTTTATAATCAAGTGCTATAAAAACACATCATATGCCTCATTCCAATTTAAAATATTCTTTTAATAAAATATTCACATTATTAGGGAAAGGTTCCCATTAATTTTATCAAAAATAAATTCTTTTAAATTTATCTTTAATCTTCCTTTCGATATCTGTAACAACCCGGAAAATCAGAACGAATTTAATTTTTTTATTTTGGCAATTATAATGAATTTGGGATATTTAAAATGATTTATTTTAAATAATGACTACCAGAAATTTATTTTGAATAAAATTAGAATGTATATATTTATTTGAATCGACATTAGAATATAAATATTTATTTTAATTATAAAATAAATTGGAAATGGCGCGACAAGATTCAAAATAAACCAGGTTTTAGTGAAACCAAAAATATTTGAATCTGTTTGAAAATATCTTTCCAACGAATCCGAAAAATTGAAATTTCATAGTGGGAATAAAAAGTTATGTCCAGTTGAAAATTCAGAATAGTCGCTATAGAAATATAGCGCTTAAAAATAGCAATTTTGCAAATGCATTCCGTTTTCGACGAAACCACTTTGTTTGGATCCGGAATGTCAAATTATTGTTGGATTCCAAAATTCATAATTTTTGGGATTAATATGTGAGCGTGGCATAAGAAAACATGTTTGAACAGTTTTAGTCAATTTGGATCGACCAGAAAATGGCCATTTTTCAAACGGTCTCCAAATTCGACGAAATTAGTTTTGTTAGGACCGTATCGTCAAAACATGTCCAGATTTATTTTTCTAGAATTTTTGGAGTTAGTATGTGGCCCCAGTAAATTGAAACGTGCGTTCAAATTCAATATATAAATTTATATTTTGATTTTGAAGAAAACAGATCGTAATGATGGAATTGGCTAACGAGACATATCCCATTACTTTCGGAATGAGGGTAATTGGCTAGGGACGACAGTCAGTGGGTTTGATTTCGAGCTCGATTCAAAATCTAACTTTTTGGAAGAGAAAAAAATAAATTAATTAAAATATATATATTAACATATATCCCCCCTTTCCTCCCCCCTCCCCCCGGTTACTTTCAGTTAACGAAATAATAAAAAAAACATGGAGCTCCACCCCCCGATCTCACCACCCATGCCGCCGGTGGTGGAGCAACGCCGCCCCCTCCCCTCCCATTTCAAGCCCGCGCCTCCACCCCCTCTTCCCCCCCAAGCTGCAGTGCCACCCTCCTCCTTCCGCTCCTCTCCGATTTAAACGCCCAAACCACTACAAACCGAAACCCTACTTGAAGCCACCACCACCTGAAGCGTCCCCCGCCATGTCATCCCTCCCCTGATCCTTCTCCTCTACCAATCAACCGCAAGTGAGTTTGTTTATGTATTTTTTTATGCATTTATGTAATTAAAGTTAGGATTTCTTTTAAATGAAACAACCTTGTATTAGGAAAATAAAAATATGATTTTTATGTTATAGAGATAATAAAAATATGATTTTTTATATTATAGAGATAATAAAAATATGATTTCTATATGAAGAGATATGAGATAAACATATGATTTTTATTATATATAAAGCAAAGTAAAAATATGATTTTTATGTAGCAAAGGTATGATTCTTAAATATATAACGACTTTTATATATGAAGTGGCGATGTAAAAGCTGAATTTTTATTATGAAGTTAGTGAAGTAAAATTATAATTTTTATTATATATAAAGCGCTATAAAAATATAATTTTTATAATGCAGTAGCGAAATAAAGAATTTGTTTTTTATATACATGTAGCGAAATAAAAATATAATCTTTTCTATACGTGTAACGGTATAAAAATATTATCTTTATATATACAGTAGAGTTATAAAAATATGATTTTTAACTTATAAATCGTATGAAGCAGATTGCGTTGGAATTATGTTGAAGAACACAACGCGATGGAAGTGAACCAAATCCAAACTGTTCAGAAATAAAGAATGACTGAGTGGATCCCAAAGGTGAGAACTCCTCACTATAATTTTCTTTATATAGTTATTCATTATGTAACTGCATATATGAACTATTCCCGTCGTCCACAGACCATGGACGACTTGTTTGGCCGTTTGTGTTGATTGATGTATTTGTATGAATATTGGTTTGGGGTGTGAAACGAATTGATATAATTTGATTTATGTATGACGTGCGCCATTATTAGGCGAGGGATAAGGCTAGACCTTATCCCGTTTCTAGTATCGCGCCGTTATGCCGCCAAAATTTTCTAAAATATATTACAACAATAAAAATACCATTTTTATTAGACAAATGAACTGAATAGAAAATTCATGTGTTGAATAAATATTTTATCGTTAAAAATATAATTTTTAACGTGTATATGAATAAAATAAAAATTCATTTATAAATCAGACGATTTGTTTATGTACACCCATTTTATTGATATTGATTGGGACGATAAATTTTACACGTCGTCCAACTACACAAATAAAACCTGTGTTTGATTTTTTGGAACCCCACACGGGTATTGGGATGATATATGACATACACTAGTCCTAATAATTAGCTGTATGTCAATCGATTGGTTGATAGACTATTATAAGCATTAAATATTTATATTTAATGCTTATGTAGTGTAGAATGCACTCTGGATGATGGTTGACTGTGTTTGATTGTTGTTGTGTACATGTGTTGTATGAAATCCATATAAATAAAATTATATGGTAATTGACTGTGTCTGATTCCAGTTCAGAAAGAAGGAATATTTTAAAATAACGAATATTTTAAAATAGTGAGTATTTTAAACTTATATTCAGTAAAAGATTAAAATCTGATTTTGATGTCCGATTTGGGATGGACACGAAAATATTTAAATATATAAAGCTGTGTTGATTAAATTAACGCCATTTTGACGTGAACAATATTTATATTGATTTTATTCATTTTTATGATGAATATCGGAAAATAAGTGATTTCAAAATCTAATGTTTTGAAAATACTATCATTTATATATCGATGATATGGAATATTCAATTTTGATTTGATATTGAATATGAAGTTGAAATCGTTTTGAAAACGAATTTAAAATGATTTATAAAATGCGTTTTAAATGGAAATCGATGAAATATATATAATATATATAATGGCCTGAATAGAACGTGCCGCGCCGCGGCAGTTCGCGAATTTCAACCATTGACTTCGAACGGACATTACGGGAGATCCGACCGTCGGATTCTCCTAAAACTAGAACCGATGGGTTCGTATCGAAAAAAGATTTCCAATGAATATAAGAGATTTGAATTCTAATAGTTGGATTTGCAATCATGTCCAAATCAAATTTGGAAAAGGTCGCTGTAAGTGCAGTTCGATGACCGTTTATGGAAATCGACTATATGGGCCTTGATAAAATTATTAAAAATATCAATAATTTGTGTAAAATCATAATAAATGATTTGGAAAGAATTGAGATGAAAAATTCCATATTTAAAAAGATAAAACTATATATTTATCGAAATAAACTAGTTATGAACTAGAATTAAAAATCCAACAGTTTTAAATAAATAAATTGAGTTTGAAATGTTTTTAAAAATAACAAGAATTTCCATTATATGAATTGAAATGGATTTGAATCGAAATTATCTTTGGAATATTTCGATATTGGATTTCGTGATTATACGGATATTGTGGACGAATTTGGAAGATATATATATCGTTATTCCAATACGATATTTATTGATTTCAGAATTTGATATTGAATATAAGCCGATATAATTTCTATTCAGAGCCTTGTATTTAATATTGAATTAGATTTTGGGTTTGTCGTGAACTGTATTTTAAATGACGCTGTTCTTAAACCCAGTGTGAAAAGAATAAATCTTTTAATTAAGATTTAAAGAAGAATTATCAATTAATTAACATTTAATTGGAATTGAAAATGGAATGTGAATTGGGTTTATTGTTAACTGTGTTTTTAACGACATTCGTTCTTTAACCCGATTTACAGTGAAATGTGATTTGGAATTTGTAAATCTTTTTATTAAGGTATAACGGGAATTTTCCAAAATAAAGTTTTCCAATTTAATATACTAAATTGGAATTGAATGGAATTCGATTGATAATAATCGAAATGAACTTCTATGGAGGAAGACGGTTAATACATATGGAATTTAAAAGGCTTTTCCGTTATTCCATTTATATTATTAATCGAATACGGAAATTGATATCGATTACATATATTGATTTGTTTTTCCGTGAAGATTCCATAATTAGTGGAATGTGATTTGGGTTTATCGTGAACTGTGTTTTAAATGACATTAGTTCTTTAACCCAGTTAAAGGCAGGATTACATGTCGGTCATTGTATTATGAACTGTATGGTTGATCTTTGCTTAACACCCTTCTCTGAGACGTACGAGCTCAGAGGTTATATATCGGCAGAAATCAATAGTACGGTGTAGATTGTCGATGCGACATGTTTCTGCTTCAAAAGTTAAATAATAATGATTTTTAGGAAGATTAAAACCAAGTGGAGTTTTAATGAATCTTTAATTAGATTGAAACGTTAATTGATAATTTAAATTATCAAATTTGGGAAGTAATCAAGAGTGGAGTATCACCAGTTTCGCTCCAAGCGATAGTTAAATCTTTAATTAGATTTGAACGGGAAATGGTAATTAATTTTACCGATAAGACCGTGGTGTTAGTTATGGAGTATTACCAGTTTTGCTCCGTGCGCTGAATAGGTTGGGATTAGGAAATTAAACAAATGAATACTTCAGTAAGGTGTGTTAATCTCGACTAGTTTGGAAAATCGTGACACTGTTTGAATTGACATCCAAAGGAAGATTAAAGAATAAATTTTAAAGAATTTACCTTTGATAAAATTAATGGGAACCTTTCCCTAAGAATGTGAATATTTGAATAAACGAATATTCTGGTAGGAATGAGGCGTATGTTGTGTTTGTGTAGCTATTGTTTATATTATACGCGAGTTATTCAGAAAGGCCGGGTTTATACCCATTCTGAATAACTGATTCGACGATAAGTCGACGATGGAGACGGTGGTTGAAGACCAGAGGTCTTCACATCGTTTGGATGATTATTGATGTCTTGATTAGACTGTACACCCAAGACGAGTAATAAGTGGTGATCGTCCAGACGTACTTGGAGATCGACGGATATGCGAGGGCCTCTCTCCTCTAGTGGACATATAGGACGAGGAATAAGGTGCCTCCAGTTTCGTTCAGACCCAGAACGAACTTGTAAATGGATTGTGTGCGTGACATTGGATTTTATTCTATGTTGATTGATTTCTGTTAAATATATATCTGTTTGGCGGTGGAGAATTTATTCTCTTGCTTAATGCCCTTCTTTGAGACGTACGAGCTCAAAGGTTATATATCGATAGATATCAGTCGCATGGCATGAATTGCCTGTGTGGCATGCTGAGATGCAGTGATCAAGGCTTTTGTTGAAAAGCAGAGTCTTGTGGTTGACGATCAAAGCATAGATTTAATATAGCGCCGCTTTGTGTATGGCGTTAATTCGCGAGCCTCGCACCTCGGTATGAGTCAAGAACGGGATAAGGACCATTGGGAGAACATGACATTTCTTTCTAACTATGGGTGGTGTCAGCGTTTTGCAAGCCCTGACGTTGTTATATTTTTACCTATGTGGTTGTTGGAATGCGAGGTGCCTCGGTTATATCGGTCTCTACGGAGCCGATGGATAGGTCCGATAGGACCGGGAAACGTGTGTTTAGGAATTGCCAATCCAATAACGTAAGTGTGGACTGGCCCAACCGATCCAGGGTTACCCAGAGTGTGTAGCCCTGAGAAATTGCTAGAGTGTCTCGAAGTGGTGAGGAGCCATCCCTGGCCTTGACTCATGACGGATATCCAATTTCCAATACATGACATTTTGGTTTTGATTGTAGGGCCTAGTATGGCAACATGATAGATGGTACCCATGCCGCCTATGATTGATACATTTATATTTGAAGTTGTTTATACACTATGCACTTATAATAGTATTAAAATGGTTATTTAAACATACCAAGCAAGTTTGGCTATTATAAGGCAAAATCCTATCCTCTAGCTTGCGTTACATTGTGTAATGGGACTTGGGACTTATAATAGCTTTATTTTTCCAAAAAATCATTGCGCTATTTGTTTTATGCAGTGGTATTCTTGGGAGGAAACCCGTTCCATGTTATATGGCATGGTCCCTTGATTTACTTTATTTTTAAAGTAAAGATTAAATAACTGTTTTAGTTCTTACACCGGTCACATGACTGACTTGAAGTTTGTTGTTTTAACCTAAACTCTAGGTGCCTCTATTTTCCACACGGGCAGCTAGTAGTTTTGGTTTTGCAGATTTATATTCACAGGATCCTGGATTATAGCTGGAATGATATTCGGAAAGCTCTGTAGTCGTGTATCTCTTTCAGTTGTATTTTGTATTATTTTCCGCTGCATTATAATTTGTAAATCTCTGATGTATAATATTTATTCATACTATATATTCTTGTACTCTGATGTGAATTTTTGTAATAAGCAATGAAATGTTCTTCTGTTTGTGTCCTGATTTGTCGTGTTCACAACTCAAACCGTTCTTTCTCTTCTCTTCGGAGACTGGGGAAGTTCGGGTCGTGTCAGTTTGGTATCAGAGCTTTGGTTTACAGAGCTGGAGAACAAGGCATATTAGAACCAAACGAAAGAATTCATCTGAGATTGGATTAGTAACATCCAATGAGAATGACTCGTTAGAGATGGGATCAGTAGTATCCTAAAATGAGTGTGAAGAGTTGTGTTTTTAAAGTAAAAATGAAAACGAATTTTGTTTTGAAAAAAAATTAAACCCTTTATACGTAGTTGAATATTTATTTTATACTGAATTTGGATAATCGAGTACATAAAGATTTTGCATATACGCCTTGCAAACGTGTATTTGAAGTTTTAATATACTGGATAAATATAGAATCACACTCTAGTCGCCCAGAGATGATCCTGATGATTACTATAGTATCATCAGTATTTGTGTTCGAGTTTCGAAAGTGGGATATCTATATATTTCCAATTGACTAGTGTGAGAACCAAAATTAGATAGGTTATTGTTGTGAATTGGCATCAAAAACATGATTTTTGAATACATATATATATATATATATATATATATAAAATTATGAATTTGAAACGATAATCAACTAATTGATTGTCGGTTGTGTTGTATGATTATTGGTTTGATTAATCAAAATTTTGAACCATTAGCCAAATTGAATCAAATTTGAACTGACTTGAAAATTGTTTGGAATTGCATGCATACACATGTATATACATTGAACAGGTCATAGCAAGGAGGCTAGAGAAGAGGAATAAAATGGTATGCCCAACAAATAGATACATGTTTACTAATTTATTGGGCTTGGATGATTTTATGAGCCGATTGGCTTTTTCTTTTTGAGATGAGAGGGCCTATGTTGCGGTCTGGGGATTTTCCCGGTGCTCCCCATACAAAGGAGGTTATTGCGAAATTTTTCGAAAATTTAGGGTGTTAGCCTTGAAAATTAGTAATTATTAGAAATTGAAAAGTTGAAGAATGAACGCCAAACTGAAAGTTGAGTTGGATAGTTAAACAACTTTCAGCTCCGTTCCTTTTCGAGGACGAAAAATTTTTAAGTGGGGAAGATTGTAACAACCCGGAAAATCAGAACCAATTTAAATTTTTTATTTTGGCAGTTGTAATGAATTTGGAATATTTAAAATAATTTATTTTAAATAGTGACGACTAGAACTTTATTTTGAATAGAATTAGAATGTATATATTTATTTGAATCGACGTTAGAATATAAATATTTATTTTAATTATAAAATAAATTGAAAATGGTGCGGTAGTTTGAAAATTCGATTTCAATTTCAAATGAATGTACAGGATTCAAAATAAACCAGATTTTAGTGAAACCAAAAAATATTTGAATATGTTTGAAAATATCTTTCCAAAGAATCCGAAAAATTGAAATTTCATAGCGGGAATTAAAACTTATGTCCAGTTAAAAATTCAGAATAGTCGTTATAGAAATATAGCCCTTAAAAATAGCAATTTTGCAAACGGCCTCCATTTCGATGAAACCACTTTGGTTGGATCTGGAATGTCAAATTATTGCTAGATTCCAAAATTCATAATTTTTGGGATAAATATGTGAGCATGGCATAAGAAAACATGTTTGAACAGTTTCAGTCAATTTGGATCGACCAGAAAATGGCCATTTTTCAAACGGTCTCTAAATTCAACGAAATTAGTTTTGTTAGGATCGTAACGTCAAAGCTTGGCCAGATTTCTTTTTCTGTAATTTTTGAAGTTAGTATGTGGCCCCAATAAATTGAAACGTGCGTTCAAATTCAATATATATATTTATATTTTGATTTTGATGAAAACTGATCGTAACGATGGAATTGGATAACCGGACATATGCCGTTGCATTCGAAATAGGGGTAATTGGCTAAAGACGGTAGTCGGTGGGTTTGATTTCGAGCTCGAATTAAAATCTAACGTTTTGTAAGAGAGAAAAATAAATTAATTAAAACATATATATATTAACGTATACCCCCTGCCTTTTCTTCCTCCCCCCGTTACTTTCAGTTAACGAAATAACAAAAAAAACCATGGACCCCCTCGATCTCACCGCCCACGCCGCCGATGGCCAAGCAACGCCGCCCCTCCCCTTTCAAGCCCATACCTCCACCCCCTCTCCCCCCCAAGCTGTAGCGCCACCCTCCTCCTTCCCCTCCTCTCCGATTTAAATGCCCAAACCACCACAAATCGAAATTCTAGTTGAAGTCGCTGCCACCTGAAGCGTCCCACGCCACGTAAGCCCTCCCCTGATCCTTCTCCTCCACCAAACAATTGCAAATGAGTTTGTTTATGTATTTTTGTTTATGCATTTATGTAATTAAAGTTAGGATTTCTTTTAAATTAAACAACCTTGTATTAGGAAAATAAAAATATGATTTTTATATTATAGAGATAATAAAAATATGATTTTTATATTATAGAGATAATAAAAATAATTTTTTTTATTATAGAGATAATAAAAATATGATTTTTATATTATAGAGATAATATGTAACAACCCGGAAAATCTGAACCAGTTTAAATTTTTTTAATTTGGCTATTTTAGTGGATTTTTAATATTTAAAATAAATATTTTAAATAATAACGATGAAAAGTAAGCTTGGATCAATGTTTGAAAATAAATAAAATTAATTTGAATTATAAACAAGGCCTGAAATGGCGCGACAGTTTCAAAATTGGAATTCAAACTTTGACTGACTGTACCGGGTGCAAAATAAAACGGATTTTAGTGAAACAAAAAATATTTAAATCTGTTAGGGAATATCTTTCTAACGAATCTGAAAAATCGAAGTTTCGTAGCGGGAGTCAAAAGTTATGGCCAAATGAATTTTCAGAAAGGTCGCTATAGAGAATATATCGCCCTTGAAAATAGACATTTTGCAAACGACCTCGGAATTCGACGAAACCACTCTTTTTGGATCTGGGATGTGAAGTTATTGCTAGGTTTCAAATTTCATAATTTTTGAAGCTAATATGTGAGCATGGCGAAGAAAAATGTGTTTTGGTCAATTACAGTTAAATTGGATCGACTAGAAAATGGCCATTTTTCAAACGGTCTCAGAATTCGACGAAACTAGTTTTATTGGGACCGTATCGTCAAAACATAGCTAGATTTATTTTTCGGGAATTTTTAGAATCGGTATGTGGCCCCGACAAATTGAAATGTACGTTCAAATCAAATATTGAATGTTTTATATTTTAATTTGAGGAAAAACTGACTGAAACAGTCAAATGGGCCTACGAAACATACTCCATTGTGTTCGAAATGGGGGTATTTAACTAGGGACGACAGTCGTTGGGTTTGGATTGGAGTTCATATGTGACAAGGGGTATTTTCGAAATTTAAAAATATATAAATAAATAAAAATATCTCATTGGCCCATTCAACGTTCTCTCTCCTAGTACACCTTCAACCGACGGCGGCTTCCCCTTTCTTCCTTCTCTCCTCTATATCTTTCGATCCACATAATAAAATCGAACAGTGTAGTTGAGGAATTTGTAGATCATCCCATCAGCTTCGAATCCATATAAGATTCATCATCTATCGTTGCTTCGATCGTGAAATCCGAGCCTCGAAAGTCACCCCGTTTCGAGCTGAATCGGGCCTTGCTCTGACCATCAGACCTGACGTGGTGGGTACCCCCTTGTGCTCACCTCCAATATCTACCTCGTGGTGAAGACCGATCGACGAATCACTGCACGGATCTTGCGAAAATTCAAAACCTAGTTTTGAACAATTTCAGAGAAGGTACAGCTATTTTTAATTTAACTGATTATAGCACTTCAAAACACTATGATTTTCGACTTCACTATAAAAATCATATCTTTTTCGTTTGTTGACGAAATTCAGTGAAACAAGAGACAGTGGACTCGTGTGGACGTCTTCTACATTCTAGAAGAGACCGGATATTTTTCTGAGTCTTTTGCTATTTTTGGTGGAGTGGAACCCAATGTGAGATTTCTAATTTATAAACGATATGGAAAACAACGATGTATAAATTATATAGTCAATGTATGAGTTATATAAGCGTTGTACACCTCATGTATAATCGTTGTATAAGTTGTATGTTCGATGTATAAGTTATATATGCGTTGTAAAAAATTATATATGAATTGAAGTGAATTGAAATATATTTATATACGAATATATATATATATATATATATATATATTTAATCCCCTCGTCCACAGGCTATGGACGATATTTATTGGTTGTGATTGGTGTGAAAATTGGTTGATAGCGAATGGTTGATTAGAATTGTTTGTGGTTGAAATTGATTGATTGTGGTTGAAAAATACTCGTTTGTGGCTGAGAATTATTTGGTTGAAACCACATAGGATTAGTTTGTGGAAAAGGAAATAAAAAAAAACATGCCGCCTGCATGCAAACTAGATGCATGAAATCCCCATTGTCAAAAGCTGCAAGGCTTTAAGGTAGAGCGAGGAGCCGTACTAGGGACGACCCCGGTTTTAACTACCCTGCCGTTATGCTGCCGAAATTTTCAATAATATTCATGTGTTAGAATTATTTTTCAATTGTTGAAATTATTTTCATATGCTAAAACCACATTCATGTGTTGAATAGAAATTCATTCGTTGAATAGAAATTCATGTGTTGAATGGTATTCGTGTTTTAAATAAATTGCTTTAACAATAAAAATCACATTTTTATGATATATACGTACTATAGAAAACATTCATGTGTTGAATAGAAATTCATTCGTTGAATAGAAATTCATGTGTTGAATGGTATTCTCATGTTTTAAATAAATTGCTTTAACAATAAAAATCTCATTTTTATGATATATACGAACTATAGAAAACCTTCATGTGTTGAATAGAAATTCATTCGTTGAATAGAAATTCATGTGTTGAATGGTATTCGTGTTTTAAATAAATTGTTTTATAATAAAAATCATATTTTTATCATTTATATGAACTATATAAAATAGTCGTGTTTTGAAATAAATTGTTTTATAATAAAAATCATATTTTTATCATCTATATGAACTATATAAAATAGTCGTGTTTTGAAATAAATTGTTTTATAATAAAAATCATACTTTTATCATCTATATGAACTATATAAAATAGTCGTGTTTTGAAATAAATTGTTATATAATAAACATCATATTTTTATCATCTATATGAACTATATAAAATAGTCGTGTTTTGAAACAAATTGTTTTATAATGAAAATCATATTTTTATCATCTATATGAACTATATTAAATAGTCGTGTTTTGAAATAAATTATTGTACAATAAAAATCGCATTTTTATTATATACATGAATTGTTAAAAATAGTGAAGTGTTGAAATAACTGTCTGTTGGATAAAAATATCATTTTTATCAAATGTATGAAATGAAAATGGTTTTGAAATCGAAGAATAGATTATATATATATAATTAAAATAAATCGAATAACGAAGCTGTAGTTTGTGTTTTGAAACCGTGATTTCAAACGATTAGTGCGGGAGATCCGACCGTCGGATTTTCCCGAAACCACAACCATTGGGTTCGCCTTGGAAATATCTTTCCAACGGCACCAACTTTGTAAAGATCCAACAGTTGGATTGTCTGGAATGTTTAATTCAAATCTGAAGAAAAACAACACTAGAATCGATTATATTTATATATATTGTGACGACCGCCCATAACCCCCGCACTAAACAAGAGGAATAATGCGCTGAAAGGCGTGCCAGGCTGCTATGGACGATCATCATGTAAGTGAACACATCGAAACCTGTCGTAGAACTCACAGCGCAAGGATAAAATATAATAGAACATATACAACAGGTGATAGTAATGAGGTATCATATAGCAAACTTTTGAAACTCTTTCAACATCCAGAAAGATTATCCAACTGATATCCAAGTTTGTACATAAGGCCTCACTACAACTCTCAAGCAACTCAAACAGCGAAAACAGAAATACTAAATAGAATAAAACTGGTACGCCAGCCTCCTGCTCGTCATCGCTCAGCTTCCTCGTATCACTAAGCTCCATTACCTGTAACCTGCTACTTAGTCTGCCCATCCACAACCGGATGAACAGCCCTAGGTAATAAGAGGAGACATAAAACCTTGAGTCAGACAATAGTCTTAGTGAGCGATAATACAGCTAACAAACTTCAACAAGAAAGCATATGAGAATGGGTAAATGAACAACTTATCTACCCACATCACCAGAGAAGAACTCAACCTTATCTTCCCCACATCGGACAGTGATAGCCTTTACGACAAGCATTTCAACCATTCATCCATAGAAATCAGAACACCCATTCAATCATAGAAAACACACATGACATCCAGATAAGTCTCACGTAGACAACCCTAATCGAGTTTAACATTCCTCAAGTACTCTCGCCAGAGGCCTAGACCAATATCACTTAAGCACTCAAAGAACGTCTCCCTCGACTTTGGATAATCTATGTGAGATAGTACATACAGAACAACTAATCATCCATGACTGACTCTGGCTATCACTGCCAATCCTGCTTCGAAACCATCATTATCGTATGACGGCCAACCTTGCCATATGTCAAGGGCTAATGATAACCCCAGTTCTAGCATGAACTCCATATGCCCAACCTTGGCAATGTCCAACCTTGACACTAGGCCTTTCCCCAACCAGAAAGACCCAGGGTACTCGACCAACAACCGGTCTTTTGGGCCTTTCAACGATACCCATCGTACCCCTGCTTTGAGCCTGCTAGAACTTACGACAACGATGACTTCTCGGCCTTCGCATCTCTAATCGTCCAACCTTGATGATGTTTCATAGCTCAAGCAACCTTCTCGAGCAGCCATTATCCACCAACTCACGACCTTTGAGCTATCTCCGCATTCGTTGTTCCACCTTGATCAACGAACACATTCATCACTTCGAGTCTTCCTACTTGAATCACCTCGAAGTCACGCCACCACCGAACCAAAACACATCACTGCGCTGCGGCTAGGGTTCGGGGGGTTGCCCCCGAAAAATATATTTTTCAGACCTTTTTGGTTCGTACCCGAGTCGTACCCGAAAACGTACTTTTTCAGAAAACGACCCTGCCAAAACCGACCAGAACCTTGCTCCAGAATGACCAGACAAAAACCGACCAGCCTTGCTCCAGAACGACCCGCCTCCATGCAGCTTTGGATCGACTCGACCTCCTTGGGACCGACCGGCTTTGGATCGACCCCGTCAAGACCGACCAGATTTTGCTCCACCTGACCGACCAGCTCCTTCAGAGCGACCAGGATTTGCTTCCAGTAAAAACCAATCAGAATGCCACCATCTGAAACCGACCAGAAACACTTCTGCTCCTTCTGGACCGACCAGCTTAAACCGACCAGCTCCCTGACTTGCTTCCCAAGCCATACTATGACCGACCACCTCATTCCAGACCGACCCGACCAACTCCAGGACGACCAGAAACCTGCACATCTCCAATTCGACTCCGATTTCGACCAAAACTTCGCCAAACGACGAATCCGACGAAACCAGCTTATCCGATTCATCCAAACGCAATCACAAACATGTTATGCAACCAACAATATCATCAATCTAACAATTTCCATCAAAACACATAAATTTCCCAAAACATGATAAGTGAATCATATGAACATAAAAACGGATCTAACTTGCATAATCTTGAGAAAAATCATAAAATTAACCATTTAAATTATCTAGATCAGATCCTAAGGTGGTTCATATATAAAATGGACTTAACATGGTGTGGATCTAAGGAAAATAACATGGAAATGATGAAATTAACATCCTAAAACCCATATACTTGCATGAATCCGAATGAGAGATGTAAATCACTCACCAATTATCCAAATCTAAGCAAAAGCAATGAAAACGCAATCCGGACAGCGAACACTTCGAATCAAACTCTTCAATCCGATGAATTCGCCCTTGAGACGATGTAGATCTAGCCTCTTATGGTGTAGATCTTCGATTTCCCTTCTTGGATTTTGGAATTTTAATGGTGGAAAGATGTTAGAGGAAGAAGGAGATCAAAGCCTCCCCATAAGAGAATGGAAAATGCCAACCTTTCTCCATACCCCTTACCCCCTATTTATAGTCTCCACTCACCCTCTAATGGGCCTTCTCCAAATCAGCCCATTAGCCTTCCAAAACCTGAACAGCCAACTGAAAAACCTTAAAACAACGATTTCTCCCAAACCGCTGAACCAAATCCTTAATGTAACCACTCTACGGAAAGGGAATCATCAATTCCTTTCCAATGGCATAGGTCTCACCCTCTAATTCGACCTGAGTCAAAAGTTATGCCCAGTACAAGACTGACAGGGGCAAAATGGTCACAAACAAAATCGGTAAAAATTATGGACATGTCACACATCCCCATAAGCAACATACCAAAAGAAGAGAATGATCCAACCCTCAGGGAATAAAATAAAAATATTTTACGATCTTCCGATACGTAAAATGCGGGCTGTTACATATATATAATTAAATTAAATCGAATAACGACGCTGCAGTTTGTATTTTGAAATCGTAACTTCAAACGATTAGTGCGGGAGATCCGACCGTCGGATTTTCCCAAAACTGGAACCGTTGGATTCATTTTGAAAAGATCTTTCTAATGTTATAAAGTTTGTGAAGATCCAATGGTTAGATTTTCATATATGTGTAAATCAAATCTGGAGAAAAACTGCGCCACGGCCGCGTTATGGCCTGAAGCGTTGTTTTGAATAAATTGGCTATTTTTAAATAAATAAAAATAGCGATAAATCGTGATAAAATATTATAAACGATATGGAATGGAAATAAACTGAATTTTCTCGGTTTATGTGATATTTGATGGTTGAATGTGTTTGGCGTGAAAATTACACTAAAGAACAGAATTAGTGATATCGAGTAATTTAACCATTGAAATGAATTGATTTGAAATTCTAAATATACGTGAATTATTTGAAAAGGCCGAGTTAATTCTCATTTCAAATAATTGATCGACGATTGAAAGTCGAAGATATGAAGACGATGCAAGACCGATGATCTTCACGTCGAATGAGAGGGTGCTACTGATGCTCATGATGGGAGTAGCTACCTTGAAGGTGGCTGAAGTAGTAGCCGTCCGGACATACATGTTGATTGTAAGGATATGCGAGGTATTGAGTGCCTCCGGTTTCGTTCAAACCCAGAACGAACATGTAAATGGACCGTGTATCTGACATTGGATTTTGTTCTGTGCTGATTGATCTCTATTAAATATATATCGGTTTGGCGGTGGAGAATTTATTCTCTTACTTAACGCCCTTCTCTGAGACGTACGAGCTCAGAGGTTATATATCGATAGAAATCAGTCGCATGGAGTGAATTGCCTGTGTGGCATGCCTAAGTGGCAGATGATCAAGGCTTCTGATGAAAAGCAAAGTCTTGAGGTTGATGATCAAAGCACGGCTTGTGTGGCATGGCTTTGTGTATAGCGTTGTTTCGTGAGCCTCACACCCCGGTATGGACCAGAAACGGGAGAAGGATCTAGGGAGGACATGCGTTTCTTTCTAGCTAGGGTGGTGTTAGTGACCTACCAGCCCTGACATTTATATTATTTTCACCTGTGTAGTTGTTGTTGTTGCGAGGCGCCTTGGGTATATCGGTGACTATGTGAAGCCGATGGAGTCATTCGTTGGCTCATTTACGCCCCGAAGGGCGGGGAAACTCAGTGTTCAAGCATTTTAATCCACATTAGTGGACCGGCCCTGTGGCTCCTAGGTGCAGTTGCGGCTGTTCCTGAGGCTCGGGCTAGAGAGTCTCGAATCGGTGAGGACTATCTTTTGCCTTGGTTCATGACGGAAATCCAATTTCCAAATACGACATCGTGCGGTTTTGATTGTATATATATATATATATATATATATATATAGCGACATGATATATGGTACCCATGCCGTCTATGATTGATATTTATGATTGTATCTAAAATTAGAAACTAACTGGAAGCGAGCTAGGACAAATGGTTTTCTGGGTATTGGTCTGATGTTGATTTCGGCCTTCGGGGTTAATACTTAGGGAATCGTTCTCCTACTAGTTTACGGTTGGAGTCTGATTAAGAATTAAATGATAAATTTACATTTTTAATGATTTGTTTTGCTCGTATCAAGCATACAATGGCCATTATAAGGTAAAACTCTATCCTCCGGTTTGTGTTGCATTATGTGATGGGAACTGAGTCTTATAATGGCTTCATCTTTATAAAAAGCATTGCGATGTTTAAAAGATTTATTTGTTTTAAATAACTGGCAATCCAATGGAGTAAACCCGTTCCACGAAAGTGGCGTGGTCCTGTGATTAGCCATATTTGAAAATGTGTTAAGTAGATTTCTCATACCAGTCCCATGACTGACTCGTAGTTTGTTTCACTTGCAAACTCGGGTGCCCCTATTTCTACAGGGCAGCCTTGTATTCAGGTTTTAGCAGACTCTTTCTAGATAGCTGGTGTTGAAGATGGATTCTATCATTTATCTCTTTTTATGTTGTTCAGCTCCTGTTGTACATATTATGTTTTGTTTTCCGCTGTAGACATTTATGTATAGCTGAACTGTATTTAGTACTGAGTATGATCCTGTATACTGTGTAACTCTGATGATTATGTTTATCCAGTGTATTCTATTGTACATTATCTAGTGTATTTAATTATTTATGTTCTGTTGTTATCTGTTTATGTGTTATATTCCAAAGATTACCCTTGCACCGTCCTATCGGGGTTTGGGGTCGTCACAAGCGTGGTATTAGAGCTTTGGTTAAGCTTAGTTCTGGAATATAACATATCAACGAACTCGTCATAAGTAGAACCAGTGTGTTCTAGGACGAGTAACTCATTACAGATATGTAACAACCCGTAAAATGCGAGCCAGTTTGAAATTTTTATTTTGGCCATTTTAGCGAATTTTGAATATTCAAAATGAATTATTTTAAATAATATCGTCGAAAAATTTATTTTGAATAGAATTCGAACGAATATATTTATATACGTCGTCGTTAGAATATATAATAATTATATATAATTATAAAAGGAATTGAAAAGGGCGCGGTAGTTCGAAAATTCGATTTCTAATTTCAAATAAATATACAGAATTCAATATAAGTCAGAATTGAACGAAACAAGAAATATTTGAATCTGTATAACTATATCTTAGTAACGAAGTTGACAAACTGAGATTTCATCTTAGAAATGATAAGATATGTCCAGTTTAAAATTAGAAATAGTCGCTGTGGAATTTATATATATTTTTATATATATAAGGCCCTTAAAAATAGCAATTTTGCAAACGACCTCGGATTTCGACGAAACCAGTTTTGTTGGGTCCGTGATGTTAAGTTATTGCTAGATTCCAAATTTCATAATTTTTCGAATCAATATGTGAGCGTGGCATAGGAAAACGCGTTTGACCAGTTTCAGTTGATTTTAATCGACTGGAAATTGGCCATTTTTCAAACGGTCTCAGAATTCGACGAAACTAGTTTTGTTAGGACCGTATCGTCAATACGAAGCTAGAAAATATTTTTCGGGAATTTTTAGAGTTAGTATGTGACCCCGGTAATTCGAAATGTACGTTTAAAATTCAATATAAGGATTTAAATGAAAATTCAACAGAAACTGATTGTAACGATCAAACCAGCTTACGATACATATCCCATTGCGTTCGGAATGGGGGTATTTAGCTATGGGCGTCAGTCGTTGAGTTCAGATAGGGGTTCGTTTGAGAAGTCAACTTTAGGTTGAAATAAATAATTAAAATAAAAAAAAAATATAAACTCCTCCCTTAACCAGGCCCCCCTTTACTTTTCAATCAGAAAACCGATTCAAAAAAAAAAAAAAAAAGAATAAGGAAAGAAGGCGGAAGAGCTCGCGCCTGGCGATCGTCGGAGGTGACCGCAACCCCCCCCCTTTTGCGCGCCTTCCCCTCCGGCCTCTCCTCCAGTCCCGAGACCCCCCACCTCCGTTCAGATCCGCGCCCGAACCCCATAGCCCACCGACGGACCTGCTCAGCACCATCGCGCCCTCCGCCTGGCCCCACTGTCCACCGTACTCCCCTCCGACGAAGCACAGCGCGCCCCCCCTCTCGCGAATCGCTCCTCCCTCAATTACAGTAAGTTTTTTTATATATATATATATTTTTTCTTATATATATAAAATCTGATTTATACTTTATAAAATATTTGATTTTTAATTATGCCGAGGTGCGAAGATGAGCAAGATATGATTTTTAACCTAAAGATTATATTTTTAATTATAAAAAGATGGTAGTTTAAAATATAAAGATTAGTTTTCATATAGTAGGGAGTATAGATTTTTAGTTAAACAAAGTGAAGAGGTTTATCTAAATAAAAATATGATTTTTATTCATGTGGAGTAATAAAAAGATATAATCTTTATAGGATAGAGAATATAAAAATATCATCTTTGTATGTGTAGCGAAATAAAAATCTGATTTTTATTTTATATACGTTGAGATAAAGTGGTAATTTTTATAATGATGAAAACTTTATTTTTATAAAGGTGAAAACTTTATTTTTATAAAGGTGAAAACTTTATTTTTATAAAGGCGAAAACTTCATATTAGAAAAGGCGAAATCTATATTTTTGAAATGGAATCTTTATCTATATAACATCGTCGTAAAAATTCGATTTTTATATATTGAACTTTGAAATAAAAATTCGATTTTTATATATTGAACTTTGAAGTAAAAATTCGATTTTTACATATGTAGTGGCTACGGGCAAAGAAAGTGATATCGACGAGGACAATGAAGATTTCTATCAATGAAGTGCCGTGGAGCTAGGATAGCTATAAGTGAGAATTTCTCACCTTTCAATTTATTTTCTAGTTATATATATATATACTAGGATGCAGACGGTGCTTAGTAGCACCCGACACAATCGTCCACAGACCATGGACTTGTTTGTTTGGCTGTTTGGTTATTGATTGCGATATTGGTTTGAATGTGGTTTGTGGTGTGAAAAATCGAATCGATAAATTGGTTAGGATTAGACGTGCGCCGTTATAAGGCGAAGGGGTAAGGCTAGGTTAGACTCTTACTCCAAATTTTGTGGTTTGCATAACGAAATTGATTTGATTGATGTGTGAATGGCGTGGGCCTTCACTAGACCGGGGATAAGGCTAGGCCTTGTCCCGTTTCTAGTATCGTGCCGTTATGCCGCCGAAATTTTCTAAAATAAGTTAGAAAAATAAAAAAATATCATTTTATTGGATAAATGAATTGAATAGAAATTCATAGGTTGAAATAAAATGTTTTATCGTTAAAAATATAATTTTTAACGTGAAGTGAATAAAATAAAATATTCATTTATAAACCGAACGGTTTGTTTATGTACACCTATTTGAATGACATTGATTGGGACGATAAATTTTACACATCGCCCAACAGCACAAATAAAATAGGTGTTTGATTGTTTGAAACCCCACACGGGTGTTGGGATGAAATTTGATGTTCACTCATCCTGATTGATTAAATATGTCGATCGATTGATTGACAGGCTGTTATAAGCGTTGAATATCTATATTTGATGCTTATACAGTGTAGTGCACTTTGGTTGATGGTTGATTATTTTTCAATGCTATGATATACATGTGTTGTATGAAAATCCATATAATTAACCTTATATGGTAATTGATTGGGTCTCATTCCAATTTGAAAAATAAAGAATATTATAAAATAAAAGTTCATGTGTTGACAGTACTCATTCATTGAGATTGGTCATGTGTTGAACGAAATATTTTAATATTAAAATTTACATCTTTATCGATATAAAATAAAAGTTCATGTGTTGACAGTACTCATTCATTGAGATTGGTCATGTGTTGAACGAAATATTTTGATAATAACAACTATTTTGAAAAAGAAATATTTGAAATAGAATGTTTGAAAATAGAAATTTATGAAGCCGTGTTGATTAGATTGACGCCATTTTGACGTGAACGATATTTATATCGATTTTAAAACGATTTCGAAATGAATTGAATTGAAAACGATTTTGAAATGAATTGAATTGAAAACGAATTCAAATTGAATTGAAAGCGAATTGAAATGAATTCAAATTGAATTGAAATTTGAATTGAATAGAAATGAATTTTAAAACGAATTTATAAAGAAGAATTCAATTTTGATTTGAATTGAAATGGAAGTTGAAATTGCTTTTGAAACGAATTTAAAACTATTTATATAATTCGTTTTAAATAGAAATCGACGAAATATATATTATATATATTATATATATAATTTAATGGCCTGAATAGAACGCGCCGCGCCGCGGCAGTTCGTGAATTTCGACCATTTACTTCGAACGGACATTACGGGAGATCCGACCGTCGGATTCTCCTAAAACCGGAACTGTTGGGTTCGTATCGAAAAGAGCTTTCTAACGAATGTTAGAAATTAGAAATCTAACGGTTGGATTTGGAATTATGTCCAAATCAAATTTGAAAAAGGTCGCTGTAAGTGCAGTTCGATGGCCATTGATGGAAATCGACTGTACGGGCCTTGATAAAATTATTAAAAATAGTAATAATTTGTGTAAAATCATAAGAAATGATTTGTGAAGATTTGGGATGAAAAACTCCATATTTGAAAAGATAAAAATAGATTTTTATCGAAATGAACTAGTTTTGAACTAGAAATATAATTCTATTTTTTTTTTAAATAAATAAATTGAATTTGAAAGGGGTTTTAAAAATAACCAGAATTTCCAGTGATTGCATTGGAGTGGATTTGAATCGAAATTGTCTTCGGAATATTTCGATGTTGGAATTCGTGATTATACAGATGTTGTTATGGAAATTTGAAAGATATATATTTATATCGTTATTTCCAATACGACATTTGTTAATCGTAGAATTTGATATTGAATATAAGCCGATATATTTTCTATTCAGAGCCTTATATTGAATATCAAATGTGATTTGGGTTTGTCGTGAATGGTGTCTTCACTAACACTGTTCTTGAACCCAGTTGAGAAATGATTAAATCTTTTTATTTAGATTTAATGAAGTGTACCAATTAAATGATATTTAATTGGAATTGAATTGATATTGATTTTTGGGTTTATCGTGAACAGTGTTTTAAATAACACTCGTTCTTTAACCCGATCATTAATGAAATGTGATTTTGGGTTGTCGTGAACGGTATCTTCAATAATACAGTTCTTAGACCTAAAGGAGTTAAGAAAATCAGAAACTAACTGGAGATTAGTTAAGTTGAATAGTTTCCGAGGTATTGATCTGATGTTGGTTTCGGCCTTCGGGATTCATACTTAGGGAATTGCTCACTTGCTAATTTACAATTAGGGACTGATTGAAATGTGATGTGATTTTGGGTTTATCGTGAACAGTGTTTTAAATGACACTGATTCTTTAACCCAGTCACAGATTAAAACTAAGTGGGTTTTAATGAATCTTTAATTAGATTGAAATAATCGAAATGGAGTATCACCAGTTTTGCTCCAGGCGATAGTTAAATCTTTAATTAGATTTGAACGTGAAATGGTAATGGAATTTACCGATAACACTGTGGTGTTAGATATGAAGTATTACCAGTTTTACTTCATGGGATAAATAGGTTGGGATTGGGAAATTAAAACCAATGATTACTTCGGTAAGGTTCGTTAATCCCGACTAGTTGAATCGAAATTCAAAAGAAGATTAAAGAATAAATTCAAGAAATTTATCTTTGATAAAATTAATGGGAACCTTTCCCTATGAATGTGAAATTCAGAAACTAACTGTCGGTTAGCTAAGCAGAATGGTTTCCTGGATATTGATCTGATGTTGGTTTCGGCCTTCGGGGTTAATATTTGGGGAATTATTCTCTTGATTAATTTACGGTTAGTGACTGATGAATTGGAATGAGGCGTATGTTGTGTTTGTGTAACACTTATTTAAAATATACGCGAGTTATTCGGAAAGACCGGGTTTATCCCATTCTGAATAACTGATACGACGATAAGTCGAAGATGAAGACGGTGGTCGAAGACCGGAAGTTTTCACGTCGTTTGGGTAATTACTGATGATCTTGATTGGGCTGTACACCCAAGAAGATGGAAACAGTTAGTGATCGTCCAGACGTACTTGGAGATCGATGGATATGCGGGGTACTAGGTGCCTCCGGTTTCGTTCAGACCCAGAACGGACTTGTAAATGGACTGTGTGTCTGACATTGGATTTTAGTCCGTGTGATTGATCTCTATTAAATATATATCTGTTTGGCGGCGGAGAATTTATTCTCTTGCTTAACGCACTTCTCTGAGACGTACGAGCTCAGGGGTTATATATTGATGGATATCAAACGCATGGAGTGAATTGCCTGTGTGGCATGCCTAAGTGGCAATTGATCGAGGCTTCTGTTGAAAAGCAAAGTCTTGTGGTGATGATCAAAGCACGGCCTTTGTGGCGTAGCTTTGTGTAACGTTTACCTCGCGTGTTTCACACCCGGTATGAACCAAAAACGGGAGACGGACCTCAGGGAGGGCATGCGTTTCTTTCTAGTTAGAAGTGGCGTCAGTGGTTTTACACGCCCTGACGAGTTTGACTTATGTGGTTGTTGCTGTTGCGAGGCGCCTCGGATTGATCGGTCGTTCTCGAACCGATGGAGTCATTTAGTTGGCTCGTTTACGCCCCATAGGGCGGGGAAATGCATGTTCAGGGTTTAAGTTTAATCCACATCGGTGGACCGGCCCTGACGATCCAAGGGCCCACCTGAGTCTGGGTCCTGAGGGGCGGGCTAGAGCGTCTCGAATCGGTTGAGGACTATCTTTTGCCTCGGTTCATAGATGGAAACCCAATTTCCAAATACGTGACTTTGCGATTTTGATTGTATAACCTATATATGGCGACATAGTGGTATGGGGCATTCATGCCGCCTATGATTGATACTTATGATTTGAAGTGTTTTATACACTATGCACTTATTATAGTATCAAATGATTTGTTTTAAACGTATCAAGCATTCTTTGGCTGTTATAAGGGAAAACCCTATCCTCGACTGCGTTGCATTGTGTGATGGGACCTGGGTCTTATAACAGCTTCATTTTTCTTTATTTAGCATTGCGCTGTTTGTTTTATGCACTGGTATTCTTGGGAGGAAACCCGTTCCGTGTTATACGGCGTGGTCCCTTGATTTACCTAACTTTAAAATAAAGAATTAATAACTGTTTTAGTTCTCACACCAGTCACATGACTGACCTGGAGTTTATTGTTTTAACCTAAACTCTGGGTGCCCCTATTTTGACACGGGCAGCTAGTAGTTTCGGTTTTGCAGATTTATATTCACAGGATCCTGGTTTACAGCTGGAACGATATCCGGAAAGCTTTGTATCCGTATATCTCATTCTAATTGTGTATTGTATTATTTTCCGCTGCTATGTATTTAAATGTAATTTAAATCTCTGATATTTCTGTGTAATATTTATTCTTACTCTGTATATTCTTGTAATCTGATGCATTGTTGTAATATACAATGAAATGTTCTTTTATATGCGTTCTGTTGTGGTTTGTTCTCGAACTATCCGTCGCTTTCCTTTACGGGGAAGTTACGGGTTTTCACAGTTGGTATCAGAGCTTTGGTTTACAAAGCTTAGAGAACAAGACACATTAGAACCATACGAAAGAACTCATCAGATATTGGATTAGTAAAATCCAATGGGAATGACTCGTTAGAGATAGGATCAGTAGTATCCTAGAACGAGTGTGAAGAGTATATTTTTAAAATGAAAACAAATCTTGTTTTGAAATATAAATCAATTAAACGTATCTGGTTATTTATTTATATTGATGTGGACAATCCAGTATATATAGATTTTGCGTATACGTCTGATCCGCGTGTATTCGAAATTTTAATATATTGGATAGATATAGCATCACACTCTAGTCGCCCGGAGATGGTACTGATGATTGTCATGACATCATCAGTATTTATTTTCGTGTTTCGAAGGTGAGATTTCTATATATTTCCATTAGACTGGTGTGAGAACCAAAATTAGATAGGGCCTATTGTTGTGATTTGGCATCAAAAACATGATTTTTGTATATGTATCAAAATTATGAATTTGAAACTCTAATTCACTAATTGATCGATGTTTGTGTTGTTTGTTTATTGGTTTGATAATTTTGAACCATTATGCCTAATTGAACCAAATATTGAGTTATATTGAAAATTGGTCGCGTTTGCTTGCATATACATATACTTACCTTGAACAGGTCATAGCAAGGAGGCTAGAGCAGAGAATAAAATTTGTTTGCCCGACAAATAGGTACATGTTTACTACATAATTTACTGTTTTGTTTGGGTGATGATGATTTTATGAGCCTATTGGCTAGCCGCTTGGCTTTTTCTTTTTCTTTTTGAGATCTGAAGGACCGGGGAAACTATTTGAAATTCCCCGATGCTCCCGGTGCAGGGGAGGTTATGGCGAAATTTTTCAAAAATTTAGGGTGTTAGCCAAATTTTTGAAATTTTGAAAATTCTCAGAAACTGAAAAGTTGGAGAATGAAAGCCAGATCGAACGTAGAGTTGATTAATCAAACCACTTTCGACTTTGTTCCTTTTCGGGGACGAAAAGTTTTAAGTGGGGGAGATTGTAACAACCCGTAAAATGCGAGCCAGTTTGAAATTTTTATTTTGGCCATTTTAGCGAATTTTGAATATTCAAAATGAATTATTTTAAATAATATCGTCGAAAAATTTATTTTGAATAGAATTCGAACGAATATATTTATATACGTCGTCGTTAGAATATATAATAATTATATATAATTATAAAAGGAATTGAAAAGGGCGCGGTAGTTCGAAAATTCGATTTCTAATTTCAAATAAATATACAGAATTCAATATAAGTCAGAATTGAACGAAACAAGAAATATTTGAATCTGTATAACTATATCTTAGTAACGAAGTTGACAAACTGAGATTTCATCTTAGAAATGATAAGATATGTCCAGTTTAAAATTAGAAATAGTCGCTGTGGAATTTATATATATTTTTATATATATAAGGCCCTTAAAAATAGCAATTTTGCAAACGACCTCGGATTTCGACGAAACCAGTTTTGTTGGGTCTGTGATGTTAAGTTATTGCTAGATTCCAAATTTCATAATTTTTCGAATCAATATGTGAGCGTGGCATAGGAAAACGCGTTTGACCAGTTTCAGTTGATTTTAATCGACTGGAAATTGGCCATTTTTCAAACGGTCTCAGAATTCGACGAAACTAGTTTTGTTAGGACCGTATCGTCAATACGAAGCTAGAAAATATTTTTCGGGAATTTTTAGAGTTAGTATGTGACCCCGGTAATTCGAAATGTACGTTTAAAATTCAATATAAGGATTTAAATGAAAATTCAATAGAAACTGATTGTAACGATCAAACCAGCTTACGATACATATCCCATTGCGTTCGGAATGGGGGTATTTAGCTATGGGCGTCAGTCGTTGAGTTCAGATAGGGGTTCGTTTGAGAAGTCAACTTTAGGTTGAAATAAATAATAAAAAAAAAAAATATAAACTCCTCCCTTAACCAGGCCCCCCCCTTTACTTTTCAATCAGAAAACCGATTCAAAAAAAAAAAAAAAAGAATAAGGAAAGAAGGCGGAAGAGCTCGCGCCTGGCGATCGTCGGAGGTGACCGCAACCCCCCCCCTTTTGCGCGCCTTCCCCTCCGGCCTCTCCTCCAGTCCCGAGACCCCCCACCTCCGTTCAGATCCGCGCCCGAACCCCATAGCCCACCGACGGACCTGCTCAGCACCATCGCGCCCTCCGCCTGGCCCCACTGTCCACCGTACTCCCCTCCGACGAAGCACAGCGCGCCCCCCCTCTCGCGAATCGCTCCTCCCTCAATTACAGTAAGTTTTTTTATATATATATATTTTTTTCTTATATATATAAAATCTGATTTATACTTTATAAAATATTTGATTTTTAATTATACCGAGGTGCGAAGATGAGCAAGATATGATTTTTAACCTAAAGATTATATTTTTAATTATAAAAAGATGGTAGTTTAAAATATAAAGATTAGTTTTCATATAGTAGGGAGTATAGATTTTTAGTTAAACAAAGTGAAGAGGTTTATCTAAATAAAAATATGATTTTTATTCATGTGGAGTAATAAAAAGATATAATCTTTATAGGATAGAGAATATAAAAATATCATCTTTGTATGTGTAGCGAAATAAAAATCTGATTTTTATTTTATATACGTTGAGATAAAGTGGTAATTTTTATAATGATGAAAACTTTATTTTTATAAAGGTGAAAACTTTATTTTTATAAAGGTGAAAACTTTATTTTTATAAAGGCGAAAACTTCATATTAGAAAAGGCGAAATCTATATTTTTGAAATGGAATCTTTATCTATATAACATCGTCGTAAAAATTCGATTTTTATATATTGAACTTTGAAGTAAAAATTCGATTTTTACATATGTAGTGGCTACGGGCAAAGAAAGTGATATCGACGAGGACAATGAAGATTTCTATCAATGAAGTGCCGTGGAGCTAGGATAGCTATAAGTGAGAATTTCTCACCTTTCAATTTATTTTCTAGTTATATATATATATACTAGGATGCAGACGGTGCTTAGTAGCACCCGACACAATCGTCCACAGACCATGGACTTGTTTGTTTGGCTGTTTGGTTATTGATTGCGATATTGGTTTGAATGTGGTTTGTGGTGTGAAAAATCGAATCGATAAATTGGTTAGGATTAGACGTGCGCCGTTATAAGGCGAAGGGGTAAGGCTAGGTTAGACTCTTACTCCAAATTTTGTGGTTTGCATAACGAAATTGATTTGATTGATGTGTGAATGGCGTGGGCCTTCACTAGACCGGGGATAAGGCTAGGCCTTGTCCCGTTTCTAGTATCGTGCCGTTATGCCGCCGAAATTTTCTAAAATAAGTTAGAAAAATAAAAAAATATCATTTTATTGGATAAATGAATTGAATAGAAATTCATAGGTTGAAATAAAATGTTTTATCGTTAAAAAAATAATTTTTAACGTGAAGTGAATAAAATAAAATATTCATTTATAAACCGAACGGTTTGTTTATGTACACCTATTTGAATGACATTGATTGGGACGATAAATTTTACACATCGCCCAACAGCACAAATAAAATAGGTGTTTGATTGTTTGAAACCCCACAAGGGTGTTGGGATGAAATTTGAAGTTCACTCATCCTGATTGATTAAATATGTCGATCGATTGATTGACAGGCTGTTATAAGCGTTGAATATCTATATTTGATGCTTATACAGTGTAGTGCACTTTGGTTGATGGTTGATTATTTTTCAATGCTATGATATACATGTGTTGTATGAAAATCCATATAATTAACCTTATATGGTAATTGATTGGGTCTCATTCCAATTTGAAAAATAAAGAATACTATAAAATAAAAGTTCATGTGTTGACAGTACTCATTCATTGAGATTGGTCATGTGTTGAACGAAATATTTTAATATTAAAATTTACATCTTTATCGATATAAAATAAAAGTTCATGTGTTGACAGTACTCATTCATTGAGATTGGTCATGTGTTGAACGAAATATTTTGATAATAACAACTATTTTGAAAAAGAAATATTTGAAATAGAATGTTTGAAAATAGAAATTTATGAAGCCGTGTTGATTAGATTGACGCCATTTTGACGTGAACGATATTTATATCGATTTTAAAACGATTTTGAAATGAATTGAATTGAAAACGATTTTGAAATGAATTGAATTGAAAACGAATTCAAATTGAATTGAAAGCGAACTGAAATGAATTCAAATTGAATTGAAATTTGAATTGAATAGAAATGAATTTTAAAACGAATTTATAAAGAAGAATTCAATTTTGATTTGAATTGAAATGGAAGTTGAAATTGCTTTTGAAACGAATTTAAAACTATTTATATAATTCGTTTTAAATAGAAATCGACGAAATATATATTATATATATTATATATATAATTTAATGGCCTGAATAGAACGCGCCGCGCCGCGGTAGTTCGTGAATTTCGACCATTTACTTCGAACGGACATTACGGGAGATCCGACCGTCGGATTCTCCTAAAACCGGAACCGTTGGGTTCGTATCGAAAAGAGCTTTCTAACGAATGTTAGAAATTAGAAATCTAACGGTTGGATTTGGAATTATGTCCAAATCAAATTTGAAAAAGGTCGCTGTAAGTGTAGTTCGATGGCCATTGATGGAAATCGACTGTACGGGCCTTGATAAAATTATTAAAAATAGTAATAATTTGTGTAAAATCATAAGAAATGATTTGTGAAGATTTGGGAAGAAAAACTCCATATTTGAAAAGATAAAAATAGATTTTTATCGAAATGAACTAGTTTTGAACTAGAAATATAATTCTATTTTTTTTTAAATAAATAAATTGAATTTGAAAGGGGTTTTAAAAATAACCAGAATTTCCAGTGATTGCATTGGAGTGGATTTGAATCGAAATTGTCTTCGGAATATTTCGATGTTGGAATTCGTGATTATACAGATGTTGTTATGGAAATTTGAAAGATATATATTTATATCGTTATTTCCAATACGACATTTGTTAATCGTAGAATTTGATATTGAATATAAGCCGATATATTTTCTATTCAGAGCCTTATATTGAATATCAAATGTGATTTGGGTTTGTCGTGAATGGTGTCTTCACTAACACTGTTCTTGAACCCAGTTGAGAAATGATTAAATCTTTTTATTTAGATTTAATGAAGTGTACCAATTAAATGATATTTAATTGGAATTGAATTGATATTGATTTTTGGGTTTATCGTGAACAGTGTTTTAAATAACACTCGTTCTTTAACCCGATCATTAATGAAATGTGATTTTGGGTTGTCGTGAACGGTATCTTCAATAATACAGTTCTTAGACCTAAAGGAGTTAAGAAAATCAGAAACTAACTGGAGATTAGTTAAGTTGAATAGTTTCCGAGGTATTGATCTGATGTTGGTTTCGGCCTTCGGGATTCATACTTAGGGAATTGCTCACTTGCTAATTTACAATTAGGGACTAATTGAAATGTGATGTGATTTTGGGTTTATCGTGAACAGTGTTTTAAATGACACTGATTCTTTAACCCAGTCACAGATTAAAACTAAGTGGGTTTTAATGAATCTTTAATTAGATTGAAATAATCGAAATGGAGTATCACCAGTTTTGCTCCAGGCGATAGTTAAATCTTTAATTAGATTTGAACGTGAAATGGTAATGGAATTTACCGATAACACTGTGGTGTTAGATATGAAGTATTACCAGTTTTACTTCATGGGATAAATAGGTTGGGATTGGGAAATTAAAACCAATGATTACTTCGGTAAGGTTCGTTAATCCCGACTAGTTGAATCGAAATTCAAAAGAAGATTAAAGAATAAATTCAAGAAATTTATCTTTGATAAAATTAATGGGAACCTTTCCCTATGAATGTGAAATTCAGAAACTAACTGTCGGTTAGCTAAGCAGAATGGTTTCCTGGATATTGATCTGATGTTGGTTTCGGCCTTCGGGGTTAATATTTGGGGAATTATTCTCTTGATTAATTTACGGTTAGTGACTGATGAATTGGAATGAGGCGTATGTTGTGTTTGTGTAACACTTATTTAAAATATACGCGAGTTATTCGGAAAGACCGGGTTTATCCCATTCTGAATAACTGATACGACGATAAGTCGAAGATGAAGACGGTGGTCGAAGACCGGAAGTTTTCACGTCGTTTGGGTAATTACTGATGATCTTGATTGGGCTGTACACCCAAGAAGATGGAAACAGTTAGTGATCGTCCAGACGTACTTGGAGATCGATGGATATGCGGGGTACTAGGTGCCTCCGGTTTCGTTCAGACCCAGAACGGACTTGTAAATGGACTGTTTGTCTGACATTGGATTTTAGTCCGTGTGATTGATCTCTATTAAATATATAACTGTTTGGCGGCGGAGAATTTATTCTCTTGCTTAACGCCCTTCTCTGAGACGTACGAGCTCAGGGGTTATATATTGATGGATATCAAGCGCATGGAGTGAATTGCCTGTGTGGCATGCCTAAGTGGCAATTGATCGAGGCTTCTGTTGAAAAGCAAAGTCTTGTGGTGATGATCAAAGCACGGCCTTTGTGGCGTAGCTTTGTGTAACGTTTACCTCGCGTGTTTCACACCCGGTATGAACCAAAAACGGGAGACGGACCTCAGGGAGGGCATGCGTTTCTTTCTAGTTAGAAGTGGCGTCAGTGGTTTTACACGCCCTGACGAGTTTGACTTATGTGGTTGTTGCTGTTGCGAGGCGCCTCGGATTGATCGGTCGTTCTCGAACCGATGGAGTCATTTAGTTGGCTCGTTTACGCCCCATAGGGCGGGGAAATGCATGTTCAGGGTTTAAGTTTAATCCACATCGGTGGACCGGCCCTGACGATCCAAGGGCCCACCTGAGTCTGGGTCCTGAGGGGCGGGCTAGAGCGTCTCGAATCGGTTGAGGACTATCTTTTGCCTCGGTTCATAGATGGAAACCCAATTTCCAAATACGTGACTTTGCGATTTTGATTGTATAACCTATATATGGCGACATAGTGGTATGGGGCATTCATGCCGTCTATGATTGATACTTATGATTTGAAGTGTTTTATACACTATGCACTTATTATAGTATCAAATGATTTGTTTTAAACGTATCAAGCATTCTTTGGCTGTTATAAGGGAAAACCCTATCCTCGACTGCGTTGCATTGTGTGATGGGACCTGGGTCTTATAACAGCTTCATTTTTCTTTATTTAGCATTGCGCTGTTTGTTTTATGCACTGGTATTCTTGGGAGGAAACCCGTTCCGTGTTATACGGCGTGGTCCCTTGATTTACCTAACTTTAAAATAAAGAATTAATAACTGTTTTAGTTCTCACACCAGTCACATGACTGACCTGGAGTTTATTGTTTTAACCTAAACTCTGGGTGCCCCTATTTTGACACGGGCAGCTAGTAGTTTCGGTTTTGCAGATTTATATTCACAGGATCCTGGTTTACAGTTGGAACGATATCCGGAAAGCTTTGTATCCGTATATCTCATTCTAATTGTGTATTGTATTATTTTCCGCTGCTATGTATTTAAATGTAATTTAAATCTCTGATATTTCTGTGTAATATTTATTCTTACTCTGTATATTCTTGTAATCTGATGCATTGTTGTAATATACAATGAAATGTTCTTTTATATGCGTTCTGTTTGTTCTCGAACTATCCGTCGCTTTCCTTTACGGGGAAGTTACGGGTTTTCACAAGATAGGATCAGTAATATCCTAGTATGAGTATAGCAGAATGAAATACACCTCGATAGACACATTTACATTCAAGTATATGTCTCTATGCTTTATAATATATTTTCTGTTGACCTGACACTTGGTCTGCTATTTGCAGAAGTACAAGAAAATGAGTGCCAGAAACAGAAGGAATGCAGACCTAGATATAGAAGTTCTATTTATGAAATATAGAAATCTGGGTGGAGCACTATTCGTGGGCGAAGAATCTATTGCTAAAACACAAGCTTGGATTCGTTCTGCTAAGAAAATCTTTGAAGGTTTAAAGCTGAGGAATGACCAGAAAAGATTACTGTCATCTTGGGCACTCAAAGACGAAGCTTTGTTCTGGTGGGATTCGATTATTAAGGATAATCTAGGAGGTGATATCACCTGGGATAGATTCAAAGAGCTTTTCATTGAAAAATTTATTCCTCCAGAAGCAACTGAGCGGTTGTGTGATGAATTCTACTATTTGATACAAGGAGATATGAATATCCCTGAATATCGTAAGAGATTCAATGAACTTTCTCATTTTGCTCCGCATCTGATTCAAGATCCAAAGCGGAAGAATCTGAGGTTTATAAACGGTCTTCAAAGAAAATACCAGAATAAGGTAATGGGGCATGTGAAGCTTCCTTTTTTTGAAATGATTTACATGGCCTACCAGTATGAGGATCTTGATAGGAAAGGTATGTTGCGAGACGAAGAGGAAGTCAGTTCTAGCAGCAAAAGAAAATTCGAAACTGATAGCCCAGAGACGAGTACACAGTCTGAGTCCAGAAAGAAACCTAAGTTGAATCGAAAGAAGGTTAAGTCGGAAAAAGGACTAGCAACCACTGCCATATGCTCTAACTGCAATAAGCAAGGACATCTATCGATAAGTTGCAGATCTCTTCAGAGCCATACAAAGGGAAAATTTAAATCCAAGAACCAGGTGGAAGAGAAGAGAAAATGCAATTTGTGCCATCAGTTTGGTCACGCAAAGAAAAATTGCCGTCTATCACAGAAATCTGAAGTGGTTCAGGTAAATAAAGTAGTGGAAACTTCTGAACCCTCAGCTAGTCAGGAAAGGCCATATGTTTTAGAAGGCACGCTTACTGTCAAAGATATCCCAGTTAAAGTACTGTTTGACACAGGCGCGTCGAGAAGCTTTATTGCAAAGAATGCGGTTAAGAAATTGGATTTGAAATTGAAAAAGCTTAAAGAACCCGTAACTGTTCATAATCCAGTTGGGGGTTCCCTCAATCTCAGTTGGGTTTGTGGGGTACCTGTTTCTTTTTCTCATTATCGGTTCCCTTGTATCTCGATCATGATGAATTTTACCGAATTCGATCTTATTTTAGGATTGGATTAGTTAACCAAATACGAAGCAGAAGTTAAATGTGCAGAAAGAGTTGTCAAGGTTAAGACGAAGCTTGCCAATATTGTAGTTCCCTGTGAAGGCCCGAATTCTGACAGAAAGGACTTCTGGGCAGCATTAGATGTTTCTCCTACTCAAATAGAACCTGTGCTTGCCGTTACAGAGAATATTCAGGTCGACATTGCAGATATCCCGGTTGTTAAGGACTATGTGGATGTGTTCGAAGAAGTCGTTAGCTTACCTCCGTAGAGAGAAATTGATTTTAAATCTCTTTAGTCCCGAATGCAAGGCCAGTAGTTCACGCTATTCGAAGAATGACCTTGAAAGAGAAAGATGAGTTAGATAATCAAACTCGACATCTAGTATGGAAGGGTCTAATCAGGCCTAGTTTCTATGATTGGGGAGCAGCAGTGGTATTTGTTCCGAAGTCTGATGATACTATCAGACTTTGTGTAGATTATCGTGACTTGAATAAGCAGACATTGAAAAACAAATACCCATTGCCGCGGATTGATGATTTGTTGGATCGATTAAATGGCGCGCAAGTATTTTCTCGAATGGACCTAGCTACATGTTTCCATCAGCTTCGTATCGCCGAGGAGTGTGTTCCTTTGACAGCATTCAGAGGTCCAGACTTATTCTACGAGTGGTTAGTAATGCCGTTCGGCTTATGTAATGCTCCAGCTTATTTTGTCGATCTAATGAACCGGGTATTCAGAGGGGTATTGAATAAATTTGTTCTAGTTTTCATTAATGATATCCTTATCTTTTCTAAGTCAGAAAGCGAGCATGAAAAGCATTTGGAACAAGTGTTAGAAATTCTGAGAAGGAATGTTTTAAAAGAAATTTTTTCCAAATGTATATTCTGGCAAGAAGAAGTCAAATTTCTTGGCCACGTCGTGTCAAAGCAAGGAATTTCAGTGGATCCAAGTAAAATCACTGCTATTCAGAATTGGAAACAGCCTCGTACACCCATAGAAGTCAGAAGTTTTCTCAGGTTAGCCAGTTATTATCGGAAATTCAATAAGGATTTCGCGAAGACATCTAGTTCCTTAACAAAACTGACTAAGAAACATTCGAGATTCAATTGGACTTCAGAATGTGAGGAAGCTTTCCAGAAGCTGAAATTATAACTGACAACTGCTCCAGTGTTAACAAAAATAGATGGCAATGAGGACTTGAAAGTCTGGACTGACGCTTCTAAAGAAGGCCTTGGTGCAGTGTTAATGCAAAGAGGTCAAGTGATTGCTTATGCTAGCCGTCAGCTGAAACCGCATGAGAAGAATTACGTTACTCATGATCTTGAGTTGTTAGCCATCGTATTCGCTTGGAAAATCTAGAGGCACTACCTTTTGGGTGAGAAATTCGAACTGTATACAGACCATCAGTCATTGAAATATTTGTTCACTCAGAAAGACTTGAATCTAAGGCAACAGCATTGGCTAGAATTCCTTGCGGCGTATGATTTTGAGATTTTGTACACTCCAGGGAAAGCCAATGTTGTGGCTGATGCGCTGAGTAGAAAGAATGTAATAATCGCCAGTTTTATCATTACGACGTCATTGAATGATAAAATATCTGCTCTTCAGAAGGATGATCACTTCATTCAAAGAATCAAAGAAAGAATACAGAAAGGCGAGACCTTGAGTTTTCAGATAGATGACGAGGGAATCCTAAGGTTGAAAGGCCGAATATGTGTGCCGAACATTGCTGAACTTCGAAGAGAAGTATTGGATGAATGTCACAAAGCCAAGCTTAGTATCCATCCAGGAGTGAGCAAGATGTATAATGATATCAAACGCACTTTCTGGTGGAGATCTATGAAACGAGACATCTCCTTATATGTTACCTGTCAGCAAGTTAAAAGCGATCAGGAGAAGCTCGTTGGATTATTGCAACCTTTAGAAATTCTAGGTGGAAAGTGGGAACATATTTCTATGGACTTCATAGATGGTTTGCCCAGAATCAGGAAAGGAAATGACAGTATTTGGGTGATCGTCGATCATTTCACGAAGACCGCCCATTTCATACCTGTCAGATTGAATAGAACTGCTCAAAGTCTGGCACAGGTATATTTCAAGGAAATTGTTAGACTGCACGGAGTTCCCATGAGCATCGTTAGTGATCGTGACCCGATTTTAGCCAGTAAATTCTGGGAAGCATTCCAGGCATAATTGGGAACGAAACTGAACCTGAGCACTGCTTATCATCCTCAAACAGATGGTCAAACTAAGAGGGTGAATCGTATTCTTGAAGATCTATTGCGGGCGTGTATTATTGATTTTGGCAGATCATGGGAAGACCATTTACATTTGGCTGAATTCTCATATAATAACAGCTACCAGGCGAGCTTGAAAATGTCTCCATTCGAAGTATTGTATGGTAGACCGTGCCGATCCCCTGCTTGTTGGGTTGAACCAGGTAGCAGACTTGTCTTGGGGCCTGATATGATTCGCGATGCTGCGGATAAAGTCGATTTCATTAAGAAACAATTACTAGTCGCCCAAAGCCGATAGAAAATCTATGCAAATAAGAGAAGAAGAGATATATCATTTGCTGTTGGCGATTATGTATATTTGAAGGTATCTCCGATGAGAGAAGTCATCCGATTTGGTAAAACAGGGAAATTGGCGCCCAAATTCATTGGTCCGTTTCCTATTCTAGAACGGATTGGAACTCTCGTATATAGGGTTCAATTGCCCAATCGGTTGTTTGGAGTGCATGATGTATTTCACGTATCTCAACTTCGAAAGCACGTTCATGATCCAGACTTGATCGTGGAAGAAGCAGCGCAACAGGATATAGAAATTACTCCAGAATTGGTTGTTAGAAGAGAGCCCCTAAAGATAATTGTCAAAGAAACCAAAGAGCTGAGGAACAAAAAGGTTCACTTAGTCAAAGTGCAATGGAGTGGAGATCTGCGAGATTGTACTTGGGAAACAGAGGAAAGCATTAAGAAAACCTATCCTAAGTGCAGGGTGGATATCTCTGATTGACTCTGGTGCAAGGTACATTTACCATATTTTGCATTTCCATTCTGTTCTTTACTTTGCTGTTGTTTTCTTTGCATGGATGTAAACTTTTAATCGTATATTCTGAATGATGTTAAAAGAGTATATGAATTAATTAGTATGATTTTGAAAAGAAAATAAAATAAAATTGATTGATGTTTGTGTTGTGTGATTTGGGATTTGATTTATTAAACTATTAGAATGGTAATTAAATCAATCAATAAGAGAATGAATGGTAGAATTTATTCGATTAAATCACACATTGAACTGATTAGAGAATAGGTAGAAATATGTACATGTGCATTATATATGTTTCAACAGGTAAATGGATTAGCTGTTGAGTAAAGATTTTATTTGCGTGCCCGACAAATAGGTAAACCTTAATGAGTTGGATGCGCAATTTTATTATTATATCAACTCCTGTGAATGCCATTGGATGCGGAGTGCTGGTTGTTCTGTGCGTAATAATAAACGTCGCCATAGGATAGTAACAATTAATTTTGAACTACACTACATGGCATACTTCGTGAAGATAGGCATATTTCATCATATACCACATAAGCATTTGGAGCTTGTGTGACGAGGTTGAAGATTTACCATACGAACGAGAGGCTTGTATGGCGATGACTATATTTTACAGGTTGAACTAATGACTGATATGGACCATATAAAATATAATGTTAAATTGCCAGATTAATAATAACCCCACACGGGTCTGGAGATGATAATAAACATGTCTCTCTGGTCATTAAGGCACAAGAACCATTTATAGGGCGACGAGAATTTATTCTATGGAGTTATGATCTATACACACTCCCCTGTGGACACTGGAAATCACTATAAATATGTCCATGCTTATTAGGATTTATTGGGTACCTAATACGACCCAATAAGTTTCCAAACCCCTCCCCGTACAAAGGAGGTTATGGCGAAATTTTCGAAAATTTAGGGTGTTAGCCAAATTTTTGAAGAATTTAAAAATTTTTAGAAACTGAAAAGTTGAAGAATGGAAGCTAGATTGAGAGTAGAGTTGATTAATCAAACCACTTTCGACTTTGTTCCTTTTCGGGGATGAAAAGTTTTAAGTGGGGGAGATTGTAACAACCCGGAAAATATGAACCAGTTTAAAATTTTTAATTTGGCTATTTTAGTGGATTTTGAATATTTAAAATAAATATTTTAAATAATAACGATGAAAAGTAAGCTTGGATCAATGTTTGAAAATAAATAAAATTAATTTGAATTATAAACAAGGCCTGAAATGGCGCGGCAGTTTCAAAATTGGAATTCAAACTTTGACTGACTGTACCGGGTGCAAAATAAAACTGATTTTAGTGAAACAAAAAATATTTAAATCTGTTAGTGAATATCTTTCTAACGAATCTGAAAAATCGAAGTTTCTTAGCGGGAGTCAAAAGTTATGGCCAAATGAATTTTCAGAAAGGTCGCTACAGAGAATATATCGCCCTTGAAAATATACATTTTGCAAACGACCTCGGAATTCGATGAAACCTCTTTTGTTGGATCTGGGATGTGAAGGTATTGCTATGTTTCAAATTTCATAATTTTTGAAGCTAATATGTGAGCGTAGCGAAGAAAAATGTGTTTTTGTCAGTTATAGTTAAATTGGATCGACCAGAAAATGGCCATTTTTCAAACGGTCTCAGAATTCGACGAAACTAGTTTTGTTGGGATCGTATCGTCAAAACATAGCTAGATTTATTTTTCGGAAATTTTTAGAATCAGTATGTGGCCCCGGCAAATTGAAATGTACTTTCAAATCAAATATTGAATGTTTTATATTTTAATTTGAGGAAAAACTGACTGAAATAGTCAAATGGGCCTACGAAACATATTCCATTGTGTTCAGAATGGGGGTATTTAGCTAGGGACGACAGTCGTTGGGTTCGGATTGGAGTTCGTATGTGACAAGGGGTATTTTGGAAATTTAAAAATATATATAAAAATAAAAATATCTCATTGGCCCATTTAACGTTCTCTCTCCCCGATACACCTTCAATCGACGGCGGCTTCCCCTTTCTTCCTTCTCTCCTCCATATCTTTCGATCCACATTATAAAATCGAACGGTGTAGTTGAGGAATTTGTAGACCATCCCATTAGCTTCGAATCCATATAAGATTCATCATCTATCGTTGCTTCGATCTTGAAATCCGAACCTCGAAAGTCACCCCGTTTCGAGCTGAATTGGGCCTTCCTCCGACCATCGGACCTGACGCGGTGGGTACCCCCTTGTGCGCACCTCCAAGCTCTACCTCGTGGTGAAGACCGATCGACGAATCGCTGCACGGATCTCGCGAAAATTCAAAACCTAGTTTTGAACAATTTCAGAGAAGGTACGGCTGTTTTTAATTTAACTGATTATAGCACTTCTAAACGCTACGGTTTTTAATTTCACTGTAAAAATCATATCTTTTTCGTTTGTTGACGAAATTTAGTTAAACAAGAGATAGTGGACTCGTGTGGACGTCTTCTACATTCTAGAAGAGACCAGATATTTTTCTGAGCCTTCTGCTATTTTTGATGGACTGGAACCCAATGTGAGATTTCTAATTTATAAACGATATGGAAAACAACGATGTATAAATTATATAGTCGATATATGAGTTATATAAGCGTTGTACACCTCATGTATAAGCGTTGTATAAGTTGTATGTTCGATGTATAAGTTATATATGCATTGTAAAAATTATATATGAATTGAAGTGAATTGAAATATATTTATATACGAATATATATATACTCCCCTCGTTCGCAGACCATGGACGATATTTATTGGTTGTGATTGGTGTGAAAATTGGTTGATAGCGAATCGTTGATTAGAATCGTTTGTGGTTCAAATTGATTGATTGTGGTTGAGAATTATTTGGTTTAAACCACATAGGATTAGTTTGTGGAAAAAGAAATAAAAATAAACATGCCGCCTGCGTGCGAACTAGATGCATGAAATCCCCATTGTTAAAAGCTGCGAGGCTTTAAGGTAGAGCGAGGAGCCGTACTAGGGACGACCCCGGTTTTAACTACCCTGCCGTTATGCTGCCGAAATTTTCAATAATATTCATGTGTTAGAATTTTTTTTCAATTGTTGAAATTATTTTCATATGTTGAAACCGCATTCATGTGTTGAATAGAAATTCATGTGTTGAATAGTATTCGTGTTTTAAATAAATTGCTTTAACAATAAAAATCACATTTTTATGATATATACGAACTATAGAAAACATTCATGTGTTGAATAGAAATTCATTCGTTGAATAGAAATTCATGTGTTGAATGGTATTCGTGTTTTAAATAAATTGCTTTAACAATAAAAATCACATTTTTATGATATATACGAGCTATAGAAAACCTTCATGTGTTGAATAGAAACTCATTCGTTGAATAGAAATTCATGTGTTGAATGGTATTCGTGTTTTAAATAAATTGTTTTATAATAAAAATCATATTTTTATCATCTATATGGACTATATAAAATAGTCATGTTTTGAAATAAATTGTTTTATAATAAAAATCATATTTTTATCATCTATATGAACTATATAAAATAGTCGTGTTTTGAAATAAATTGTTTTACAATAAAAATCATATTTTTATCATCTATATGAACTATATAAAATAGTCGTGTTTTGAAGTAAATTGTTTTATAATAAAAATCATATTTTTATCATCTATATGAACTATATACAATAGTCGTGTTTTGAAATAAATTGTTTTATAATAAAAATCATATTTTTATCATCTATATGAACTATATAAAATAGTCTTGTTTTGAAATAAATTGTTTTATAATAAAAATCACATTTTTATTATATACATGAATTGTTAAAAGTAGTGAAGTGTTGAAATAACTGTCTGTTGGATAAAAATATCATTTTTATCAAATGTATGAAATGAAAATGGTTTTGAAATCGAAGAATAGATTATATTTATATATATATATATATATATAAAAATATAGTTAAAATAAATCGAATAACGAAGCTGCAGTTCGTGTTTTGAAACCGTGATTTCAAACCATTAGTGCGGGAGATTCGATCGTCGGATTTTCCCGAAATCACAACCGTTGGGTTCGCCTTGGAAATATCTTTCCAATGGCACCAACTTTGTAAAGATCCAACGGTTGGATTGTCTAGAATGTTTATTTCAAATCTGAAGAAAAACAACGCCAGAATCGATTATATATATATATATATATAATTAAATTAAATCGAATAACAACGCTGCAGTTCGTATTTTGAAATCGTAACTTCAAACGATTAGTGCGAGAGATCCGACCGTCGGATTTTCCAAAAACTGGAATCGTTGGATTCGTTTTGAAAAGATCTTTCGAATGATATAAAATTTGTGAAGATCCAATGGTTAGATTTCCAGATATGTGTAAATCAAATCTGGAGAAAAATAGCGCCACCGCCGCGTTATGGCCTGAAGCGTTGTTTTGAATAAATTGGCTATTTTTAAATAAATAAAAATAGCGATAAATCGTGATAAAATATTATAAACGATATGGAATGGAAATATACTGAATTTGCTCGGTTTATGTGATATTTGATGGTTGAATGTGTTTGGCGTGAAAATTACACTAAAGAACAGAATTAGTGATATCGAATAATTTAACCATTGAAATGAATTGATTCGAAATTCTAAATATACGTGAATTATTTGAAAAGGCCGAGTTAATTCTCATTTCAAATAATTGATCGACGATTGAAAGTCGAAGATATGAAGACGATGCAAGACCGATGATCTTCACTTCGAATGGGAGGGTGCTACTGATGCTCATGATGGGAGTAGCTACCTTGAAGGGGGCTGAAGTAGTAGCCGTCCGGACGTACATGTTGATTGTATGGATATACGAGGTATTGAGTGCCTCCAGTTTCGTTCAGACCTAGAACGAATATGTAAATGGACTGTGTGTCTGACATTGGATTTTGTTCTGTGCTGATTGATCTCTATTAAATATATATCTGTTTGGCGGCGGAGAATTTGTTCTCTTGCTTAATGCCCTTCTCTGAGACGTACGAGCTCAGAGATTATATATCGATAGAAATCAGTCGCATGGAGTGAATTGCCTGTGTGGCATGCCTAAGTGGCAGATGATCAACGCTTCTGTTGAAAAGCAAAGTCTTGAGGTTGATGATCAAAGCACGGCCTGTATGGCACGGCTTTGTGTATAACGTTGTTTCGCGAGCCTTACACCCCGGTATGGACCAGAAATGGGAGAAGGATCCAGGGAGGACATGCGTTTCTTTCTAGCTAGGGTGGTGTCAGTGACCTACCAGCCCTGACATTTATATTATTTTCACCTGTGTGGTTGTTGCTGTTGCGAGGCGCCTTGGATATATCGGTGACTATGTGAAGCCGATGGAGTCATTCGTTGGCTCATTTACGCCCCAAAGGGCGGGGAAACGCAGTGTTCAGGCATTTTAATCCACATCGGTGGACCGGCCCTATGGCTCCTAGGTGCAGTTGCGGCTGTTCCTGAGGCTCGGGCTAGAGAATCTCGAATCGGTAAGGACTATCTTTTGCCTTGGTTCATGACGGAAATCCAATTTCCAAATACGACATCGTGCGGTTTTGATTGTATATATATATATATATATATATATATATATATATATGTATATATATGGCGACATGATATATGGTACCCATGCCGTCTATGATTGATATTTATGATTGTATCTAAAATTAGAAACTAACTGGAAACGAGCTAGGACGGATGGTTTCCTAGTTATTGGTCTTATGTTGGTTTTGCCTTCGGGGTTAATACTTAGGGAATCGTTCTCCTACTAGTTTACGGTTGGAGTCTGATTAAGAATTAAATGATAAAATTTACATTTTTAATGATTTGTATTTCTCGTATCAAGCATACTTTGGCCATTATAAGGTAAAAATCTATGCTCCGGTTTGTGTTGCATTGCGTGATGTGAACTGAATCTTATAATGGCTTCATCTTTATAAAAAGCATTGCGATGTTTAAAAGATTTATTTGTTTTGAAGCACTGGCAATCCAATGGAGTAAACCCGTTTCGCGAAAGTGGCGTGGTCCTATGATTAGCCATATTTGAAAATGTGTTAAGTAGATTTCTCATACCAGTCCCATGACTGACTCGTAGTTTGTTTCACTTGCAAACTCGGGTGCCCCTATTTCTACATAGGCAGCCTTGTATTCAGGTTTTAGCAGACTCTTTCTGAATAGCTGGAGCTGAAGATGGATTCTATCATTTATCTCTTTTTATGCTGTTCAGCTCTTGTTGTACATATTATGTTTTCCGCTGTAGACATTTATGTATAGCTGAACTGTATTTAGTACTAAGTATGATCCTGTATACTGTGTAACTCTGATGATTATGTTTATCCAGTATATTCTATTGTACATTATCTGGTGTATTTAATTATTTCTGTTCTGTTGTTATCTGTTTACGTGTTATATTCCAAAGATTACCCTTGCACCGTCCTATCGGGGTTTGGGGTCGTCACATCATCAAAATATGATTTCTATATGAAGAGATATGAGATAAACATATGATTTTTATTATATATATAGCGAAGTAAAAAATATAATTTTTATGTTGCAAAGGTATGATTTTCAAATATATGAAAATTCGATTTTTATATATGAAGTGGCGATGTAAAAGTTGAATTTTAATTATGAAGTTAGTGAAGTAAAAATATAATTTTTATTATATATAAAGTGCTATAAAAATATAATTTTGATAATGTAGTAGCGAAATAAAGAATTTGATTTTTATATACATGTAGCGAAATAAAAATATAATCTTTTGTATATGTGTGACGATATAAAAATATGATCTTTATATGTACAGTAGAGTTATAAATTTATGATTTTTAACTTATAAATCATATGAAGCAGATTGCGTTGGAATTATGTTGAAGAACACAACGCGATGGAAATGAACCAAATCAAAACCGTTCAGAAATAAAGAATGACGGAGTGGATCCCAAAAATAAGAACTCCTCACTATAATTTTCTTTATGCAGTTATTTATTATGTAACTGCATATATGAACTGTTCCCCGTCATCCACAGACCATGGACAACCTGTTTGGTTGTTTGTGTTGATTGATGTATTTGTTTGAATATTGGTTTGGGGTGTGAAACAAATTGATATAATTTGGTTTGTGTATGACGTGCGCCATTATTAGGCGAGGGATAAGGTTAGACCTTAACACGTTTCTAGTATCATGCCGTTATGCCGCCAAAATTTTCTAAAATATATTACAACAATAAAAATACCATTTTTATTAGACAAATGAACCGAATAGAAAATTCATGTGTTGAATAAATATTTTATCGTTAAAAATATAATTTTTAACGTGTATATGAATAAAATAAATATTCATTTACAAATCAGACGATTTGTTTATGTACACCCATTTTATTGATATTGATTGGGACGATAAATTTTACACGTCGCCCAACTGCACAAATAAAACATGTGTTTGATTGTTTGCCACACAGGTATTGGGATGATATATGACACACACTAGTCCTAATATTTAGCTGTATGTAAATCGATTAGTTGACAGACTGTTATAAGTGTTAAATATTTATATTTAATGCTTATGCAGTGTAGAATGCACTCTGGATGATGGTTGACTGTGTTTGATTGTTGTTGTGTACATGTATTTATTGAAATCCGTATAAATAAAATTATATGGTAATTGACTGTGTCTGATTCCAGTTCAGAAAGAAGGAATATTTTAAAATAACAAATATTTTAAAATAATGAATATTTTAAAAATATATTCAGTAAAAGATCAAAATCTGATTTTGATGTTCGATTTGGGATGGACACGAAAATATTTAAATATATAAAGCCGTGTTGATTAGATTAACGCAATTTTGACGTGAACGATATTTATATTGATTTTATTCATTTTTATGATGAATATCGGAAAAGAAGTGATTTCAAAATCTAATGTTTTGAAAATACTATCATTTATATATCGATGATATGGAATATTCAATTTTGATTTGAATTTGAATATGAAGTTGAAATCGTTTTGAAAACGAATTTAAAATGATTTATATAATACGTTTTAAATGGAAATCAACGAAATATATATAATATATATATTATATATATAATGGCCTGAATAGAACGCGCCACGCCGCGGCAGTTCGCGAATTTTGACCATTGACTTCGAACGTACATTACGGGAGATCCGACCATCGGATTCTCCTAAAACCGAAACCGTTGGGTTCGTATCGAAAAGATCTTTCCAATGAATGCAAGAGATTTGAAATGTAATGACCCGAAAATTCCCACCCGTTGGATCGACCATAAACCACACAGGTCTGACCCAAAAGTTAGAAATTCTCGAATGCATTAACTCTGGGCATACTACAACATCAGAACAAATAACAAAAGACTTTTATAACATTATAATAACGTTACATCAGAGTACAGAATATCAGATTACATCGAATAAATATATTACAGCGGAAGATTATATTACAAGAAATTAATACAATACACAGCGGAAGACTTCAATGCTCAGGACACAGCTTTAAGCTTCGATCCAAGATCCTGCTAAAGAGATAAAGATATCTGCAAAAAGCTACTCGACTGCCCGTGTGGAAAGAGGGCACCCGAGTTCGCAAGGTGAAAACAAACTACGGGTCAATCATGGGACTGGTGTGAGAATTCTTAACTAGTTTAACTAATAGTAATAAGACAAATCCAAGGACCATGCCGCTAACGCGGAACGGGTTTACTCCAATGGATTGTCGTGCATAATAATAAAGGAAATCGTCAAACAGCGCAATGCTTTTTGGAAAAATGAAACCATTATAAGACCCAGGTCCCATCACACAATGCAATGCACACCAGAGGATAGGGTTTTACCTTATAATGGTCAAAAGATGCTTGATACGTGAAAACGATATTATTATTATAAGTGTGTATATATATGGGTGTATATATAATAAACATTTAAATCATAATGTGTAATAACCCGGAAATTCTGAACCAGTTTAAAATTTTTATTTTGGCAATTTTAGCGAATTTTGGATATTTAAAATGAATTATTTTAAATAAAATCGACGAGAAATTTATTTTGAATATAATTCGAACGTATATATTACATACGTCGTCGTTAGAATATACATAATTATTTATAATTATAATAGAATTGAAAATGGCGCGGTAGTTCGATAATTTGATTTCAAACTTCAATTGAATGTACCGGGTGCAAAACAATCCGGTTTTTAGTGAAACCAAAAACATTAGGATCTAATTGAAAATATCTTTCCAATGAATCCGAAAAATCGAAATTTCATAGCGGGAATCAAAAGATATGTCCAGTTGGAAATTCTGAATAGTCGCTATGGAATTCAGGCCCTTAAAAATAGGCATTTTGCAAACGACCTCGGATTTCGACGAAACCACTTTTGTTGGGTTCGGGATGTTAGGTTATTGCTAGATTCCAAATTTCATAATTTTTCGAATCAATATGTGAGCGTGGCGAAGGAAAACGCGTTTGACCAGTTTCAGTTGATTTTAATCGACTGGAAAATGGCCATTTTTGCAACGGTCTCAGAATTCGACGAAACTAGTTTTGTTAGGACCGTATCGTCAATACGAAGCTAGAAAATATTTTTCGGGAAATTTTAGAGTTAGTATGTGACCCCGGTAAATTGAAATGCGCGTTTAAATTCATATATAACTTTATATGTTGATTTTAACGGAAACTGATCGAAACGATCGAATCAGCTTACGATACATATCCCATTGTGTTCAGAATGGGGGTAGAACGCTATGGACGACAGGCGGTGGGCCTCGTTTTGAGGTCAAAAATAAAAGTTGCTTTTTGCAGAGAAATAAAATAATTAAATAATAAATAAAATAAAATGAACACTCTCTCTCCCCCTTTAACCCGAGGCCCCCCCTTTTCCCTCGTTCATTCAATTTCAGAAAGAAAGAAAAAACAAATGTGAAAACCCGCCGCCACCCTCGGAGGACCACCGCCGCCATCTCCAGCTACCCCCCCCCCCCCTCGCGACTCGCTCTCCTCTTCTACCCCCAGACAGCCGCCGTTAGAACGAAACCCCCCTGAAAACCCTAAATCCCCAAATCGCACAACCCCCACCGTGGACCCCTGTCGCGCCGCCCCCTCCAGCAGCCTCGCCAACCCCCTTGCCTCTTCCTTCGACTGATTGGAACCCCAAACCCGCTGTGAGTTTTTATTTAATATAAAAATAGATTTTTATAGCTAATTAAAATTAGATTTCTACGCTAATGAAGTTTAGATTTTGTTGATGGAAAAGATTAGATTTTTACATTGTAAAAGAAGTGAATTTTAAAGTATTAGAAATATCATTTTTAAAATTTTAAAGTATTAAAAATATGATTTTTATATTTTTAAAGTGTTAAAAATATAATCTTTATTTAAGTAGAAGATGTAAAAATATGATTTTTGTTTAGGTAGAGAATTGAAAATATAATTTTTACATGATAGAAATAAATTCTTTACATTAGAAAAGGCGAAATCTTCATATAGAGAATAACGGTGTAAAAATAGAATTTTTATCTATATAGCATGAAAGTAAAAATTCGATTTTTATATATTGAACAACAAAGTAAAAATTCGATTTTTATATATTGAATAGCATAGTAAAAATTCGATTTTTATATATTGAATAGCATAGTAAAAATTCGATTTTTATATATTGAATAGCATAGTAAAAATTCGATTTTTATATATGTAGTGAATACGGGCAACGAAGATGACAAAAGTGCGAGAACGATGAAGATTTCTATAAATGAAGAGTCGTGGTGTTGGATAGCTTTCGGTGAGAATTTCTCACTCTTTAATTTCTTTCCTAGTTATATATATATACTAGGATGCAGACGGTGCTTAGTAGCACCCGACACAATCGTCCATAGACCATGGACTTGTTTGTTTGGTTGCATAGATCAGTTAGATGATTTGATTTGAATTTGGTTGTTTGGTGATTTTGATTGATGTGTGAATGGCGTGGGCCTTCACTAGACCGGGGATAAGGCTAGGCCTCGTCCCGTTTCTAGTATCGTGCCGTTATGCCGTCGAAATTTTCTAAAATAAGTTAGAAAGATAAAAATATCATTTTATTTAAAGAATGAACTGAATAGAAATTCATATGTTAAAATAAAATGTTTTATCGTTAAAAATGTAATTTTTAACGTGAATATGAATATAGTGAATGTGAATAAATAAATATTCATTTACAAACCGGACGGTCTGTTTATGTACACCTATTTGACTGACATTGATTGGGACGATAAATTTTACACATCGCCCAACTGCACAACTAAAATCTGTGTTTGATTGTTTGAAACCCCACACGGGTGTTGGGATGAAATATGAAGTTCACTCATCCTGATTGATTAAATATGTCGATCGATTGATTGACAGGCTGTTATAAGCGTTAGATATCTATATTTGATGCTTATACAGTGTAGTGCACTTTGGTTGATGGTTGATTATTTTTCAATGCTATTATATACATGTGTTGTATGAAAATCCATATAATTAACTTTATACGGTAATTGATTGGGCCTCATTCCAATTTAGAAGATAAAGAATATTATAAAATAAAAGTTCATGTGTTGACTGTACTCATCCGTTGAGATTAGTCATGTGTTGAACGTAATATTTTAACAATAAATTCTATATCTTTATCACTATAAAATAAAGGTTCATGTGTTGACTGTACTCATCCGTTGAGATTAGTCATGTGTTGAACGAAATAATTTAACAAAAATAGTCACACGTGGACAGTACTCATTCGTTGAGATTAGTCGTGTGTTGACAAAAATAAATATTCATTTGTTGAATAGAATAAAGGAATATATGAAGCCGTGTTGATTAGATTGACGCCATTTTGACGTGAACGATATTTATATCGATTTTATTCATTTTGAAATGAATTGAATTGAAAACGATTTCGAAATGAATTGAATTGAAAACGATTTCGAAATGAATTGAATTGAAAACGATTTCGAAATGAATTGAAAACAATTTCGAAAGGAATCGAATAGAAAACCAATTTGAATTGAATCAAATATATAACCAATTTGAATCGAATAGAAAACCAATTTGAATTGAATCGAATAGAAAACCAATTTGAATTGAATCGAATAGAAAACCAATTTGAAATGAATTGAATTGAAAACGAATTCGAATTGAAAACGAATTGAAATGAATTCAAATTGAATTGAATAGAAATGAATTTTAAAACGAATTTATAAGGAAAAAAATTCAATTTTGATTTGAATTGAAAGGGAAGTTGAAATGTTTTTGAAAAGAATTCAAAACTATTTTTAAAACTTCGTTTTAAATAGAAATCGACGAAGTATATATAATATATATATATTATATATATAATGGCCTGAATAGAACGCGCCGCGCCGCGACAGTTCGTGAATTTCGACCATTTATTTCAAACAGACATTACGGGAGATCCGACCGTCGGATTCTCCTAAAACCGGAACCGTTGGGTTCGTATCGAAAAGAGCTTTCTGACGAATATTAGAAATTCAAAATCTAACAGTTGGATTTGGAGATACGTCCAAATCAAATTTGGAAAAGGTCGCTGTAAGTGCAGTTCGATGGCCGTTGATGGAAATCGACTGTACGGGCCTTGATAAAATTATTAAAAATATCAATAATTTGTGTAAAATCATAAGAAATGATTTGAGAAAAATTGCGGTGAAAAACTCCATATTTGAAAAGATAAAAATGGATTTTTATCGAAATGAACTAGTTTTGAACTAAATTTAAAACCCAATTATTTTTAAATAAATAAATTAGATTTAAAAAGGGGTTTTAAATAAATCGGAATTTCTAATATATTTGATTGGATTTGAAATGGGTTTAAATAGAATTGATTTGTGGGTTTATCGTGAGCAGTGTTTTAAATAACACCAGTTCTTTAACCCGATAATAAATAGAATGTGATTTGGGTTTGTCGTGAACTGTGTTTTAAATGACATTAGTTCTTTAACCCGGTAAAAGGAGTTTTAATGAATCTTCAATTAAATTGAAATGTGGATTGATAATTTAAATTATCAAATTTGGCAAATAAGCGAGAATGGAGTATCACCCGTTTTGCTCCAAAGCGATAGTTAAATCTTTAATTAGATTTGAATGTGAAATGGTAATTAATTTTACCGATAACGCTGGGGTATTAGATATGGAGTATTACCAGTTTTTCTTCATGGGATGAATAGGTTGGGATTGGGAAATAAAATAAATAATTACTTCGGTGTGGTTCGCTAATCTCGACTAGTTTAGAAAACCATAATTTGGTTTGAAATGATCATCCAAAGGAAGATTAAAGGATAAATTTTAAAGAATTTATCTTGGATAAAATTAATGGGAACCTTTCCCAAAAGATGTGGATATTTAAATAACAGAATATTCAGAATTGGAATGAGGCGTATGTTGTGTTTGTGTAACCTTTGTTTTAATATACGCGGGTTGTTCGGAAAGGCCGGGTTTACACCCATTCTGAATAACCGATTCGACGATAAGTCGAAGATGAAGACGGTGGTTGAAGACCGGAAATCTTCACATCGTTGGGATAATTACTGACGATCCTGATTGGGCTGTACACCCAAGAGGATGGAAATAGTTGGTGGTCGTCCAGATGTACTTGGAGATGGATGGATATGCGAGGAAAGTGCCTCCGGTTTCGTTCAGACCCAGAACGGACTTGTAAATGGATTGTGTGTCTGACATTGGATTTTATTCTGTGTTGATTGATTTCTATTAAATATACATCTGTTTGGCGGCGGAGAATTTATTCTTTTGCTTAACGCTCTTTTCTGAGACGTACGAGCTCAGAGGTTGTATATCGATGGACATCAGTCGCATGGCATGAATTGCCTGTGTGGCACGCTAAGATGCAATGATCAAGGCTTTTGTTGAAAAGCAGAGTCTTGTGGTTGATGATCAAAGCACGGCCTACGTGGCAGCTTTGTGTATAACGTAAATTCGCGAGCCTCACACCTCGGTATGAGTCAAAAACGGGATAAGGACTGCAGGGAGAGCACGGCGTTTCTTTCTAGCTTTGGTGGTGTCAGTGACTTACCAGCCCTGACATTTATATACTTTTCACCTATGTGGTTGTTGGATGAGGCGCCTCGATTTTAGGTCTGTAAGGACCGGGAAACGTGTGTTCAGGCATAACTAATCCTCTAACGTAAGTGAGGACCGGCCCTGAAGATCCAGGGGTTGCCCAGAGTGCGTAGCCCTGGGACATTTGCTAGAGTGTCTCAAACGCGGAGAGGAGCTTGCCCCTTGCCTCGACTCATGACGGAAATCCAATTTCCAATACGTGTATTTCGGCTTTATTTGTAGAGCCTAGTATGACGACATAGTGGTATGGGGCACTTATGCCGTCTATGATTTATATTTATGATTGAAATTGTTTTGACACTATACGCTTATTATAGTATCAAATAATGTGTTTTAAACGTATCAAGCATGCTTTGGCTGTTATAAGGTAAAACCCTATCCTCCGGCTTGCGTTGCATTGTGTGATGGGACCTGGGTCTTATAACAGCTTCATTTTTCTTTATTTAGCATTGCGCTGTTTGTTCTATGCACTGGTATTCTTGGGAGGAAACCCGTTCCGTGTTATACGGCGTGGTCCCTTGATTTACCTAACTTTAAAACCAATATTAAATAACTGTTTTAGTTCTCACACCAGTCACATGACTGACCTGGAGTTTATTGTTTTAACCTAAACTCTGGGTGCCCCTATTTTCCGCACGGGCAGCTAGTAGTTTTGGTTTTGCAGATTTATATTCACATGATCCTGGTTTACAGCTGGAATGATATCCGGAAAGCTCTGTATCCGTATATCCCCTTCAGTTGTGCTTTGTATTATTTTTCTGCTGCTGTGTAATTTATTGTAATCTCTGATATTTTATCGAATGTATATTTATTCATTTATACTCTGTATATTCTTGTATCTGATGGAATTGTTGTAATAGCAATGAAATGTTCTTTCGTCTGCGTTCTGTTTTGTCCTGTTCTCAAACGATCAGGGGTTTCGAACGGTCTAGATTAGTTTAACGACTGATTCGGATCGAGCGAAATTCCCGGCCGTCACATTTGGTATCAGAGCTTTGGTTTATAGAGCTCGAGAACAAGGCACATTAGAACCATACGAAAGAATTCATCAGATATTGGGTTAGTTATATCCAATTAGAATGACTCGTTAGAGATAGGATCAGTAGTATCCTAGAACGAGTGTGAAGAGTATATTTTTCAAATGAAAACAATTTTTTTTTGAAAATTTAAATCGTTTATACGTATTTGAATATTTGTTTATTTTGAATTTGGACAATCGAGTATATAAAGATTTTGCATATACGCGTCATGAACGTATATTCGAGGTTTTAATATACTAGATAGATATGGAATCATACTCTAGTGGCCCGAAGATGATTCTGATGGTTGAGTACTCATCGTCAGAATTTATATTCGAGTGACGAAGGTGTGGTATCTATATATTTCCATTAGACTAGTGTGAGAACCAAAACTTATCTATATAGCTAGAACACATTGTTGTGATTGGCATCAAAAACATGATTTTCGGTATATATATCAAAATTATGAATTTGAAAACTCTAATCCACTAATTGATTGATGTTTGTGTTGTTTATTTGTTTGATAAATTTTGAACCATTATGCCTAATTGCATCAAATATTGAATTGTATTGAAAATTAGTCGCATTTGCTTGCATATACATGTGCTTACATTGAACAGGTCATAGCAAGGAGGCTAGAGCAGAGAATAAAATTTGTTTGCCCGACAAATAGGTACATGTTTACTCTATAATTTACTGTTTTGTTTGGGTGATGATGATTTTATGAGCCTATTGGCTAGCCGCTTGGCTTTTTCTTTTTCTTTTTGAGATCTGAAGGCCTATATGGCAATTTCGGGATTTTCCCGTGGCTCCCGGTGTAGGGGAGGTTATGGCGAAATTTTCCGAAAATTTAGGGTGTTAGCCAAATTTTTGAAAATTTGAAAATTCTCAGAAACTGAAAAGTTGGAGAATGGAAGCCAGATCGAACGTAGAGTTGATTAATCAAACCACTTTCGACTTTGTTCCTTTTCGGGGTCGAAAAATTTTAAGTGGGGGAGATTGTAATAACCAGGAAATTCTGAACCAGTTTAAAATTTTTATTTAGGCAATTTTAGCGAATTTTGAATATTTAAAATGAATTATTTTAAATAAAATCGACGAGAAATTTATTTTGAATATAATTCGAACGTATATATTATATACGTCGTCGTTAGAATATAAATAATTATTTATAATTATAATAGAATTGAAAATGGCGCGGTAGTTCGATAATTTGATTTCAAACTTCAATTGAATGTACCGGGTGCAAAACAATCCGGTTTTTAGTGAAACCATAAACATTAGGATCTAATTGAAAATATCTTTCCAACGAATCCAAAAAATCGAAATTTCATAGCGGGAATCAAAAGATATGTCCAGTTGGAAATTCTGAATAGTCGCTATGGAATTCAGGCCCTTAAAAATAGGCATTTTGCAAACGACCTCGGATTTCGACGAAACCACTTTTGTTGGGTTCGGGATGTTAGGTTATTGCTAGATTCCAAATTTCATAATTTTTCAAATCAATATGTGAGCGTGGCGAAGGAAAACGCGTTTGACCAGTTTCAGTTGATTTTAATCGACTGGAAAATGGCCATTTTTCCAACGGTCTCAGAATTCGACGAAACTAGTTTTGTTAGGACCGTATCGTTAATACGAAGCTAGAAAATATTTTTCGGGAATTTTTAGAGTTAATATGTGACCCCGGTAAATTGAAATGCGCGTTTAAATTCATATATAACTTTATATGTTGATTTTAACGGAAACTGATCGAAACGATCGAATCAGCTTACGATACATATCCCATTGTGTTTAGAATGGGGGTAGAACGCTATGGACGACAGGCGGTGGGCCTCGTTTTGAGGTCAAAAATAAAAGTTGCTTTTTGCAGAGAAATAAAATAATTAAATAATAAAAAAAATGAACACTCTCTCTCCCCCTTTAACCCGAGGCCCCCCTTTTCCCTTGTTCATTCAATTTCAGAAAAAAAAAAACAAATGTGAAAACCCGCCGCCACCCTCGGAGGACCACCGCCGCCATCTCCAGCTACCCCCCCCTCGCGACTCGCTCTCCTCTTCTACCCCCAGACAGCCGCCGTTAGAACGAAACCCCCCTGAAAACCCTAAATCCCCAAATCGCACAACCCCCACCGTGGACCCCAGTCGCGCCGCCCCCTCCAGCAGCCTCGCCAACCCCCTTGCCTCTTCCTTCGACTGATTGGAACCCCAAACCCGCTGTGAGTTTTTATTTAATATAAAAATAGATTTTTATAGCTAATTAAAATTAGATTTCTACGCTAATGAAGTTTAGATTTTGTTGATGGAAAAGATTAGATTTTTACATTGTAAAAGAAGTGAATTTTAAAGTATTAGAAATATCATTTTTAAATTTTTAAAGTATTAAAAATATGATTTTTATATTTTTAAAGTGTTAAAAATATAATCTTTATTTAAGTAGAAGATGTAAAAATATGATTTTTGTTTAGGTAGAGAATTGAAAATATAATTTTTACATGATAGAAATAAATTCTTTACATTAGAAAAGGCGAAATCTTCATATAGAGAATAACGGTGTAAAAATAGAATTTTTATCTATATAGCATGAAAGTAAAAAATCGATTTTTGTATATTGAACAACAAAGTAAAAATTCGATTTTTATATATTGAATAGCATAGTAAAAATTCGATTTTTATATATTGAATAGCATAGTAAAAATTCGATTTTTATATATTGAATAGCACAGTAAAAATTCGATTTTTATATATTGAATAGCATAGTAAAAATTCGATTTTTATATATTGAATAGCATAGTAAAAATTCGATTTTTATATATGTAGTGAATACGGGCAACGAAGATGACAAAAGTGCGAGAACGATGAAGATTTCTATAAATGAAGAGTCGTGGTGTTGGATAGCTTTCAGTGAGAATTTCTCACTCTTTAATTTCTTTTCTAGTTATATATATATACTAGGATGCAGACGGTGCTTAGTAGCACCCGACACAATCGTCCACAGACTATGGACTTGTTTGTTTGGTTGCATAGATTAGTTAGATGATTTGATTTGAATTTGGTTGTTTGGTGATTTTGATTGATGTGTGAATGGCGTGGGCCTTCACTAGACCGGGGATAAGGCTAGGCCTCGTCCCGTTTCTAATATCGTGCCGTTATGCCGTCGAAATTTTCTAAAATAAGTTAGAAAAATAAAAATATCATTTTATTTAAAGAATGAACTGAATAGAAATTCATATGTTAAAATAAAATGTTTTATCGTTAAAAATGTAATTTTTAACGTGAATATGAATATAGTGAATGTGAATAAATAAATATTCATTTACAAACCGGACGGTCTGTTTATGTACACCTATTTGACTGACATTGATTGGGACGATAAATTTTACACATCGCCCAACTGCACAACTAAAATCTGTGTTTGATTGTTTGAAACCCCACACGGGTGTTGGGATGAAATATGAAGTTCACTCATCCTGATTGATTAAATATGTCGATCGATTGATTGACAGGCTGTTATAAGCGTTAGATATCTATATTTGATGCTTATACAGTGTAGTGCACTTTGGTTGATGGTTGATTATTTTTCAATGCTATTATATACATGTGTTGTATGAAAATCCATATAATTAACTTTATATGGTAATTGATTGGGCCTCATTCCAATTTAGAAGATAAAGAATATTATAAAATAAAAGTTCATGTGTTGACTGTACTCATCCGTTGAGATTAGTCATGTGTTGAACGTAATATTTTAACAATAAATTCTATATCTTTATCACTATAAAATAAAGGTTCATGTGTTGACTGTACTCATCCGTTGAGATTAGTCATGTGTTGAACGAAATAATTTAACAAAAATAGTCACACGTGGACAGTACTCATTCGTTGAGATTAGTCGTGTGTTGACAAAAATAAATATTCATTTGTTGAATAGAATAAAGGAATATATGAAGCCGTGTTGATTAGATTGACGCCATTTTGACGTGAACGATATTTATATCGATTTTATTCATTTTGAAATGAATTGAATTGAAAACGATTTCGAAATGAATTGAATTGAAAACGATTTCGAAATGAATTGAATTGAAAACGATTTCGAAATGAATTGAATTGAAAACGATTTCGAAATGAATTGAATTGAAAACGATTTCGAAATGAATTGAATTGAAAACGATTTCGAAATGAATTGAATTGAAAACGATTTCGAAAGGAATCGAATAGAAAACCAATTTGAATTGAATCAAATATATAACCAATTTGAATCGAATAGAAAACCAATTTGAATTGAATCGAATAGAAAACCAATTTGAATTGAATCGAATAGAAAACCAATTTGAAATGAATTGAATTGAAAACGAATTCGAATTGAATTGAAAACGAATTGAAATGAATTCAAATTGAATTGAAATTTGAATTGAATAGAAATGAATTTTAAAACGAATTTATAAGGAAAAAATTCAATTTTGATTTGAATTGAAAGGGAAGTTGAAATGTTTTTGAAAAGAATTCAAAACTATTTTTAAAACTTCGTTTTAAATAGAAATCGACGAAGTATATATAATATATATATATTATATATATAATGGCCTGAATAGAACGCGTCGCGCCGCGGCAGTTCGTGAATTTCGACCATTTATTTCAAATAGACATTACGGGAGATCCGACCGTCGGATTCTCCTAAAACCGAAACCGTTGGGTTCGTATCGAAAAGAGATTTCTAATGAATATTAGAAATTCAAAATCTAACGGTTGGATTTGGAGATACGTCCAAATCAAATTTGGAAAAGGTCGTTGTAAGTGCAGTTCGATGGCCGTTGATGGAAATCGACTGTACGGGCCTTGATAAAATTATTAAAAATATCAATAATTTGTGTAAAATCATAAGAAATGATTTGAGAAAAATTGGGGTGAAAAACTCCATATTTGAAAAGATAAAAATGGATTTATATCGAAATGAACTAGTTTTGAACTAAATTTAAAACCCAATTATTTTTAAATAAATAAATTAGATTAAAAAAGGGGTTTTAAATAAATCGGAATTTCTAATATATTTGATTGGATTTGAAATGGGTTTAAATAGAATTGATTTGTGGGTTTATTGTGAGCAGTGTTTTAAATAACACCAGTTCTTTAACCCGATAATAAATAGAATGTGATTTGGGTTTGTCGTGAACTGTGTTTTAAATGACATTAGTTCTTTAACCCGGTAAAAGGAGTTTTAATGAATCTTCAATTAAATTGAAATGTGGATTGATAATTTAAATTATCAAATTTGGCAAATAAGCGAGAATGGAGTATCTCCAGTTTTGCTCCAAAGCGATAGTTAAATCTTTAATTAGATTTGAACGTGAAATGGTAATTAATTTTACCGATAACGCTGGGGTATTAGATATGGAGTATTACCAGTTTTTCTTCATGGGATGAATAGGTTGGGATTGGGAAATAAAATAAATAATTACTTCGGTGTGGTTCGCTAATCTCGACTAGTTTAGAAAACCATAATTTGGTTTGAAATGATCATCCAAAGGAAGATTAAAGGATAAATTTTAAAGAATTTATCTTGGATAAAATTAATGGGAACCTTTCCCAAAAGATGTGGATATTTAAATAACAGAATATTCAGAATTGGAATGAGGCGTATGTTGTGTTTGTGTAACCTTTGTTTTAATATACGCGGGTTGTTCGGAAAGGCCGGGTTTACACCCATTCTGAATAACCGATTCGACGATAAGTCGAAAATGAAGACGGTGGTTGAAGACCGGAAATCTTCACATCGTTGGGATAATTACTGACGATCCTGATTGGGCTGTACACCCAAGAGGATGGAAACAGTTGGTGGTCGTCCAGACGTACTTGGAGATGGATGGATATGCGAGGAAAGTGCCTCCGGTTTCGTTCAGACCCAGAACGGACTTGTAAATGGATTGTGTGTCTGACATTGGATTTTATTCTGTGTTGATTGATTTCTATTAAATATACATCTGTTTGGCGGCGGAGAATTTATTCTTTTGCTTAACGCCCTTCTCTGAGACGTACGAGCTCAGAGGTTGTATATCGATGGACATCAGTCGCATGGCATGAATTGCCTGTGTGGCACGCTAAGATGCAATGATCAAGGCTTTTGTTGAAAAGTAGAGTCTTGTGGTTGATGATCAAAGCACGGCCTACGTGGCAGCTTTGTGTATAACGTAAATTCGCGAGCCTCACACCTCGGTATGAGTCAAAAATGGGATAAGGACTGTAGGGAGAGCACGACGTTTCTTTCTAGCTTTGGTGGTGTCAGTGACTTACCAGCCCTGACATTTATATACTTTTCACCTATGTGGTTGTTGGATGAGGCGCCTCGATTTTAGGTCTGTAAGGACCGGGAAACGTGTGTTCAGGCATAACTAATCCTCTAACGTAAGTGAGGACCGGCCCTGAAGATCCAGGGGTTGCCCAGAGTGCGTAGCCCTAGGACATTTGCTAGAGTGTCTCGAACGCGGAGAGGAGCTTGCCCCTTGCCTCGAATCATGACGGAAATCCAATTTCCAATACGTGTATTTCGGCTTTATTTGTAGAGCCTAGTATGGCGACATAGTGGTATGGGGCACTTATGCCGTCTATGATTTATATTTATGATTGAAAATGTTTTGACACTATACACTTATTATATTATCAAATAATGTGTTTTAAACGTATCAAGCATGCTTTGGCTGTTATAAGGGAAAACCCTATCCTCCGGCTTGCGTTGCATTGTGTGATGGGACCTGGGTCTTATAACAGCTTCATTTTTCTTTATTTAGCATTGCGCTGTTTGTTCTATGCACTGGTATTCTTGGGAGGAAACCCGTTCCGTGTTATACGGCGTGGTCCCTTGATTTACCTATCTTTAAAACCAATATTAAATAATTGTTTTAGTTCTCACACCAGTCACATGACTGACCTGGAGTTTATTGTTTTAACCTAAACTCTGGGTGCCCCTATTTTCCGCACGGGCAGCTAGTAGTTTTGGTTTTGCAGATTTATATTCACAGGATCCTGGTTTACAGCTGGAATGATATCCGGAAAGCTCCGTATCCGTATATCACCTTCAGTTGTGCTTTGTATTATTTTTCCGCTGCTATGTAATTTATTGTAATCTCTGATATTTTATCGAATGTATATTTATTCATTTATACTCTGTATATTCTTGTATCTGATGGAATTGTTGTAATAGCAATGAAATATTCTTTCGTCTGCGTTCTGTTTTGTCCTGTTCTCAAACGATCAGGGGTTTCGAACGGTCTAGATCAGTTTAACGTCTGATTCGGATCGAGCGAAATTCCCGGCCGTCACATAATGTATCAATCATAGACGGCATAGTACCCCATCCTACTATGTCGCCATACTAGTTCTACAATCAAAACCACAAGGTCGTATTGGAAATTGGATTTCCATCATGAGTCGAGGCTAGGGGCAAGCTCCTCTCCGATTCGAGACACTCTAGCAAATGCCTCAGGATCCCCCGCAGTGAACCCTTGGATGCGGTAGGGCCGGTCCCCGCCTATCGGCAGTGGATTGGTTATGCCAGAACACACGCTTCCCGGTTCCTTTGAACCTATAATATGACCACTATCGGCCTATAAAAATCCGAGGCGCCTCAAAATCCATCATCCACATAAGTAAAATGTCAGGGCTGGTAGGTCGCTGACACCACTCTAGCTAGAAAGAAACGTGTGCACTCCCTACGGTCCATATCCCGTTTTTGACTCATACCGGGGTGTGAGGCTCGCGAAGTCACGATATACACAAAGCTATGCCGTAATAGGCTATGCTGTGATCATCCCACAAGGCCCTGCTTTTCAACAAAAGCCTTGATCAATTTCATCTTGGCGTGCCACATTGACAATTCACGCCATGCGATCAATCACTATTAATATATGCCAGGGTGTTAAGTAGAGAATAAATCCTCCACCACCAAACAGACATAAATTAATAGAAATCAATGTAATTCACATGGAACGAAATTCAATGTCAGACACGCATCCATTTACTAGCTTATGCTCTGGGTCTGAGTGAAAGCCAAACCCGTACAATCAACAAGAACGTCTGGATGATCACTACCATCAACCCATCAAGGTAGCTACTCCCATCAAGGCCAATAATAGCAATACAACCATCCGCCTTGAAGATCGTCGGTCTTCGACCGTCGTCTTCAACTCTTCAATTTGGATATCGCCGTATAATCATTTGAAATGAGATGGACTCGGTCTTTTCAAATGGTTATCGTATATATATAAAGTCTTAAACCATTTCATATCATTAATAGTATTGAATAATGATTTGTCGCTATTCTTATTTATATTTATGAATATAAATCATTTGGCGATAATATTAACATGGGTAACATGTCCCGTAAAGAATGAACTGTCTACCTAACACACACATCCATGTTTAATGTTTAACAAAATGTGTTTTACCAATCATAGAAATATAACTCTTAATTTTATATTTCCAAATCTTATTTGTGTTGTGGAACGCAAATAAATAAAAAAAATTGTACTTTTCTTTCATGTTTATTTACATCGAGGGATGTAAATAAAAATACGTAGCTTTTATTTCTAAGTTTCATTTGCAATAGAGTGTACAAATAGAAGATGCACTTTTATTTCTATGACCTATTTGTATTGGAGAATACAAATAAAAGGATGAATTCTATTTCTATGTCATTTTGTATTGGAAATACAAATATAAAGATGAACCTAAATCCTATGTTAATATTTGTGTCAAAGGACAAAGTTAAAAAGGCATTCATTTCCCTATATGTATTTGTGTTAAGAACACAAATATAGAGATGATTTATTCCTATGTAATATTTTTGTTTCAAGAACACAACTAAAAGGAGTGCTTTATTTTCTACGCAAATGTTTGTGGCAAGAACACAAATAAAAAGAGTGCTTTATTTCTATGCAAATGTTTGTGGTAATGAATGCAAATAAAAAGGAATGTTTTTATTTCTATGCAAATGTTTGCATAATGAATGCAAATAAAAAGGAATGTTTTTATTATCTATGCCTATATTTGTGTTGAAACACAAATAAAAAGAACGACTTTATTATCCCTACGCAATACTTGCATTATAAATGCGAGTAAAAAGAATGGTTCTATTTCCTTATGCAATACTTGCACTTATAAATGCGAGTAAAAAGAATGGTTTTATTTCTTTATGCAATACTTGCATTATAGATGCGAGTAAAAAAATGGTTTTATTTTCTTATGCAATACTTGCATTATAGATGCGAGTAAAAAGAATGGTTTTATTTCTTTATGCAATACTTGCATTATAGATGCGAGTAAAAAGAATGGTTTTATTTCTTTATGCAATACTTGCATTATAGATGCGAGTAAAAAAGAATGGTTTTATTTCTTTATGCAATACTTGCATTATAGATGCGAGTAAAAATAATGGTTTTATTTTCTTATGCAATACTTGCATTATAAATGCGAGTAAAAAGAATGGTTTTATTTTCTTATGCAATACTTGCATTATAAATGCAAGTGTAAAAGACGATTTCTTTTCTTATACAATACTTGCATTGTAAATGCAAGTATAGAAGATAATTTCTTTTCTTATTAGATATTTGCAATGTAAATGCAAGTATAAAAGATGATTTCTATTCTTATGAAATACCTGTATTGTGATTGCAAGTATAAAAGATTAACTTCTTTTAAATGTGAAAATTTGTGTTGAAAACGCAAATAAAAGTATGGCTTAATTTGCTATGTAAATGTTTGTATAGTAAATGCAAACAAAAAGATTAACTTCTTAATCGAAAAGCGAAAATGATACTTTTACACCTTTTCAAATTATATTTGTTTGCAATAGAAAATGCAAACAAAATGTGTATTCTTTATAAATCGTGATTTATTCGCATTATGAATGCGGGGAAAAAAGTAAATTTTATTTCTAACATCTTATTCGCATTGTGAATGCGAACAAAAAGGTGAATTTTATTTTGAAAGGATTGTTTACATTGTAAATGCAAACAAAAGTAAGTTTTGATCCTAATGTTTTATTCGCATTGGTGGATGCAAAACAAAAGGCTAATTTCTTATTATAATGATTTGTTTGCATTTGTGAATGCGAACAAAAAGTGAAATTTTAAATCTTTATCATTTGTGGATGCAAACGAAAAGTGAATTTTTAATCTTTATAACTTGTTCGCAATTGTGGATACGAACAAAAAGTAATTTTTTTTTTAAAGAGTTTGTTTGCACTTGTGCCTGCAAAACCAAAAGCAAGTTTCATCCTCTCATTGTAAAATATAAATAGAAAGGTAAATTTTATTCTCAAGTTTTATTTACATTATAAGACGTAAATAAAAAGGTAAATTTTGGTTTCAGGTCATATTTGTGTTTTAAGAACACAAATGAAAATGTAAGTTTTTATTTCCATTCATGTCCACATTTTAAAGTGAAAATAAAAAGTAAAATTTTTGTTTCAAGTTTTATTGGTGTTTTAAGAACACCAAAGAAAAGTATAAGTTTTTAAGTGTTATTTACATTATACAAATGTGGATAAAAATAAAAAAAGTAAACTTTGTCTACAATGTTATTTACATTATGCAAATGTAAATAAAATAAAAAGAAGATTTTGTTTCAATTCATATTTACATTATATAAGTGTAAATAAAATAAAAAGTAAACTTTGTTTCCAAGTTCTATTTGTGTATTGAGAACACAAAAATAAAAATGTAAGTTTTATTTCCAATTCATATCCATATCATGAAGTGAAAATAAAAAAAAAATCTTTGTTTCAAGTTTCATTTACATTCTGAAAATGTAAATAAAGCAAAAGTAAATTTTGTTTCAAGTGTTATTTACATTATGAAATGGGAAGCAAAAAGTAAGTTTGTTTTCCAGTGACCTATACATGATACAATGTAAAATAATAAAAAAAAGAGTTTTATTTCAAGTCTTATTTTTTCCTTTTCTTTTATTTTACTCTCTACTTATTTAATATTTTGTTCGCATTAGAAAAATGTAAACAAAATATAATCTTTGGTGAATTTCTATTTTTGACATTTTTGTTCGCATCGAGGGATGCAACAAAATATAATTCTTTTGTATTAGTAATTTTGTTCGCATCGAGGAATGCAACAAAATAAAATCTTTTTATTTCTATATCTTGGATCAATTCAATTTCTAACACAAGCGATAAACTATAAATGGTAACAATTATATTCTTTATATTTTGAATTGAAAATTTGTCAATTCACATCTAAACAAGGTGTATAAATGGTGACAACCATTTTCTATTTTGAACTGAAACTTTGCCAATTCAATTCTAAACACGATGTATAAACAGTGGTAAACACTTTCTATTTTTAATTGAGGATTTGTCAATTCAATTCTAAACTAGATGTAGAAATAATAACAAACATTTTCTTTTATTTTGAATTGGAAATTTGTCCATTCAATTGTAAACAAGGTGTATATCATAGAATAAGTGACAATCACATGGGTCTATACTATTCATTACAAACACAGAATCAACCATCACAAATGCGATCACACGAAACAGATCTAAACCGTAATTATATATATATTCCATCGCAATTTAATTAATAGTAAATTAAAAAAGAGAATCTCACATTCGTTGCGATTATGCTGAAAATTCCAACAGCTCAGAAATTCCCCATTTCAGTCTTGAGGCGTAGACCTCCTTCGTACGATCACAACGCTTCTGAAATTTTCAGATTTCGAATCCGTATGGAAGAGTTATGGATTAAACAAGTTAGTAATTTTATTTTAAAATAAAATTAATAATCATGGTTAAGGCTTAAACCTCTTCTTCTCCTTCTGAATAATCGGCCGTGAGTTTTACAAATGGGTTCAAAACTTTGACCGCGGATTGCAGGAGCTAGGATGGACGGTTTGGAGCGCCGTAGGTTGGAGAAGGACCGGCTTGGAGGGGGCCACGTGTGCCGAGCACGCTGGGAGGCGCGGTGGGCTGAGGCGCGACCGGCGGCGGCTGAAAGGCGCCGGGTTTGGAGGCTTGGCCCACGAGCTACGGACCATGAGATGATATGAAACTGGTCGGAGATTAAAGAGGAGATGAAGAGCTTCGAAACGGTGTATGGTATGGGTTCTGATTCGATGTGAGGGAGGAGAATTTGAAGAGAGATAGATTGGAAGAGAAGGCGGCTGATTTGAGAAGGGAGAACGATGAGGAACAGTAGAACCGTATTTTATACGGTATATTTTAGGGTTTCTAGGAATTGTTTAATCCTTAATTTATAATATTTTTATTTATTTATATATGAGGTCTGAAGATTATAAATATATAAAAAGAAGAGAGAATAAAAGGTGAATAAAAGGAATAGTTTCATGTCTAAAAATGAATTTGAATGATCAATAGAAGAGGAGAGAGAGTAGAGAATAAATGCACAAGTTATTTCCCCTATATGCCTCTTTGTATTTATAACAAATTAAATGCTTGCTTCTAATTGCAACCTTTTATATTTCAAAACATGTATAACTGATTTAGGCTTTGATCATGTTGATGTGTGTATATCCATGCAAACGTTTACACATATAATTTAAACCAATAAATCTCTTAATTAATGTCATTCATAATTTTATACTTAGTCGACTGTTTTCTTTACATTAATTTCAACACTAATTTGTAACCTGTTTCATTACCCTTCCTTAATTCTTTCGTCATATATTTACCTTTTATTCATATTTACAAAATTCGAACTTCAAATATATAAGACTAATTAACATTATATATTCTTGTGGAAATTTCCAATTCCGTTCCTTCTTATTTTGACATACATTAATTACTAGCTAAGGTACATTAATTTCAGTTGTAATGTTAATTAAAACATGTAACGTACATGAATTATTTAGTTGAAATTAAAATTAACAACAAAATGAAATATTTTGTTGAAGCTAAAATTTACAACAAAATGTACTATTTTGTTTTCAAAAGAAAGTGGCAATGAAACTTGTAATCCTAGTTTGTAACACAAATCAAAACATGTAATTTAATTTGACACAAACATGTGATTTTATTTTGAAACAAAACATGTAATTTTTGAAACTAGATTACATGAAAACATTTATTAGCTTTAAACTAAATTAAAGATTAAAACTTTATTTCCCTTTCAATGTTTCATAAATAAAGACTCCAACTCTACTTTCAATTTCCATGTTACATAAAAATTCCCACTTTATTTTATAATTGCATCGTTCCATAAAACCAAATAAAGATTGTACTCTATTTTCTCAAATTTCATTGTTTCACAAAACAAAACCAACAAAGATCCAAACTTTTTTTTTTGAATGCATAGTGAGTTAAGAAAATGAAAAGTTACCAGGTTGGAATAAAGATACATGCAGGCATGATTTGGAAAGAATAAACATGGCATTTATGATATGAACGTGTATGATTTATTTGTTTATTAATGTCAACATTAATTAACGAATGTTGCTTTGTCTATCACATGCGACATGAAATTTACTATATAAATAAAGTGAAACAAATAGATTTTAGTTTTTCAAATCAAACATATCTTATAGTTGACACTCAACTTTGTGTCAATTTCTTGTAAAAAAAATATATATTGAACCTTTAAAATAAAATCAAGGATTCAACTACTATTATTATTTTAATTTAAAAATAGAAAATTTTAAATTCTCCCGTATTTTCTAACAAAATTTTATGAAATAAAAATTTTAAATTTATCCTCAATTTCCGGGTTGTTACAATCTCCCCCACTTAAAATCTTTTTGTCCTCGAAAAGGAATGAAGCTAAAGTTGTTTAATTTTCCTACTCAATTTTTCATTCTTTAATTGATTTCCATAATTTTATTAGTTGATTAACTTTCGAATATATAACTTTTATATATTCAAAATCATATTTTCTAAAATAGATTATAATTACAAATACGTATATTATAAGCTTGTTACTCTCAACTCATTCTAGGGCATTACTAACCCCATCTCTAATGAGTTTTCTCATTCTAGGATACTGTTGATAATATCTCTAATGAGTATTCTTATTGGATATTACTAATCCAATCTCTGATGAGTCTTTTGTTTAGTTCTAATGAGTTGTACCCCAAAGATTTGAGCTAACCAAAGCTCTGATACCATATGTAATGACCCGAAAATTCCCACCCGTTGGATCGACCATAAACCACACAGGTCTGACCCAAAAGTTAGAAATTCTCGAATGCATTAACTCTGGGCATACTACAACATCAGAACAAATAACAAAATACTTTTATAACATTATAATAACGTTACATCAGAGTACAGAATATCAGAGTACATTGAATAAATATATTACAGCGGAAGATTATATTACAAGAAATTAATACAATACACAGCGGAAGACTTCAATGCTCAGGACACAGCTTTAAGCTTCGATCCAAGATCCTGCTAAAGAGACAAAGATATCTGCAAAAAGCTACTCGACTGCCCGTGTGGAAAGAGGGCACCCGAGTTCGCAAGGTGAAAACAAACTACGGGTCAGTCATGGGACTGGTGTGAGAATTCTTAACTAGTTTAACTAATAGTAATAAGACAAATCCAAGGACCACGCCGCTAACGCGGAACGGGTTTACTTCAATGGATTGTCGTGCATAATAATAAAGGAAATCGTCAAACAACGCAATGCTTTTTGGAAAAATGAAACCATTATAAGACCCAGGTCCCATCACACAATGCAATGCACACCAGAGGATAGGGTTTTACCTTATAATGGTCAAAAGACGCTTAATACGTGAAAACGATATTATTATTATAAGTGTGTATATATATGGGTGTATATATAATAAACATTTAAATCATAATGTATCAATCATAGACGGCATAGTACCTCATCCTACTATGTCGCCATACTAGTTCTACAATCAAAACCGCAAGGTCGTATTGAAAATTGGATTTCCATCATGAGTCGAGACTAGGGGCAAGCTCCTCTCCGATTCGAGACACTCTAGCAAATGCCTCAGGATCCCCCGCAGTGAACCCTTGGATGCGGTAGGGCCGGTCCCCGCCTATTGGCAATGGATTGGTTATGCCTGAACACATGCTTCCCGGTTCCTTTGAACCTATAATATGACCACTATCGGCCTATAAAAATCCGAGGCGCCTCAAAATCCATCATCCACATAAGTAAAATGTCAGGGCTGGTAGGTCGCTGACACCACTCTAACTAGAAAGAAACGTGTGCACTCCCTACGGTCCATATCTCGTTTTTGACTCATACCGGGGTGTGAGGCTCGCGAAGTCACGATATACACAAAGCTATGCCGTAATAGGCTATGCTTTGATCATCCCACAAGGTCCTGCTTTTCAACAAAAGCCTTGATCAATTTCATCTTGGCGTGCCACATTGACAATTCACGCCATGCGATCAATCACTATTAATATATGCCAGGGTGTTAAGTAGAGAATAAATCCTCCACCACCAAACAGACATAAATTAATAGAAATCAATGTAATTCACATGGAACGAAATTCAATGTCAGACACGCATCCATTTACTAGCTTATGCTATGGGTCTGAGCGAAAGCCAAACCCGTACAATCAACAAGAACGTCCGGATGATCACTACCATCAACCCATCAAGGTAGCTACTCCCATCAAGGCCAATAATAGCAATACAACCATCCGCCTTGAAGATCGTCGGTCTTCAACCGTCGTCTTCAACTCTTCAATTTGGATATCGCCGTATAATCATTTGAAATGAGATGGACTTGGTCTTTTCAAATGGTTATCGTATATATATAAAGTCTTAAACCATTTCATATCATTAATAGTATTGAATAATGATTTGTCGCTATTCTTATTTATATTTATGAATATAAATCATTTGGCGATAATATTAACATGGGTAACATGTCCCGTAAAGAATGAACTGTCTACCTAACACACACATCCATGTTTAATGTTTAACAAAATGTGTTTTACCAATCATAGAAATATAACTCTTAATTTTATATTTCCAAATCTTATTTGTGTTGTGGAACGCAAATAAATAAATAAAAATACTTTTCTTTCATGTTTATTTACATCGAGGGATGTAAATAAAAATACGTAGCTTTTATTTCTAAGTTTCATTTGCAATAGAGTGTACAAATAGAAGATGCACTTTTATTTCTATGACCTATTTGTATTGGAGAATACAAATAAAAGGATGAATTCTATTTCTATGTCATATTTGTATTGGAAATACAAATATAAAGATGAACCTAAATCCTATGTTAATATTTGTGTCAAAGGACAAAGTTAAAAAGACATTCATTTCCCTATATGTATTTGTGTTAAGAACACAAATATAGAGATGATTTATTCCTATGTAATATTTTTGTTTCAAGAACACAACTAAAAAGAGTGCTTTATTTTCTATGCAAATGTTTGTGGCAAGAACACAAATAAAAAGAGTGCTTTATTTCTATGCAAATGTTTGTGGTAATGAATGCAAATAAAAAGGAATGTTTTTATTTCTATGCAAATGTTTGCATAATGAATGCAAATAAAAAGGAATGTTTTTATTATCTATGCCTATATTTGTGTTGAAACACAAATAAAAAGAACGACTTTATTTTCCCTACGCAATACTTGCATTATAAATGCGAGTAAAAAGAATGGTTCTATTTCCTTATGCAATACTTGCACTTATAAATGCGAGTAAAAAGAATGGTTTTATTTCTTTATGCAATACTTGCATTATAGATGCGAGTAAAAAAGAATGGTTTTATTTTCTTATGCAATACTTGCATTATAGATGCGAGTAAAAAGAATGGTTTTATTTCTTTATGCATTACTTGCATTATAGATGCGAGTAAAAAGAATGGTTTTATTTCTTTATGCAATACTTGCATTATAGATGCGAGTAAAAAGAATGGTTTTATTTCTTTATGCAATACTTGCATTATAGATGCGAGTAAAAAGAATGGTTTTATTTTCTTATGCAATACTTGCATTATAGATGCGAGTAAAAAGAATGGTTTTATTTCTTATGCAATACTTGCATTATAAATGCGAGTAAAAAGAATGGTTTTATTTTCTTATGCAATACTTGCATTATAAATGCGAGTAAAAAGAATGGTTTTATTTTCTTATGCAATACTTGCATTATAAATGCAAGTATAAAAGACGATTTCTTTTCTTATACAATACTTGCATTGTAAATGCAAGTATAGAAGATAATTTCTTTTTTTATGAGATACTTGCAATGTAAATGCAAGTATAAAAGATGATTTCTATTCTTATGAAATACCTGTATTGTGATTGCAAGTATAAAAGATTAACTTCTTTTAAATGTGAAAATTTGTGTTGAAAACACAAATAAAAGTATGGCTTAATTTGCTATGTAAATGTTTGTATAGTAAATGCAAACAAAAAGATTAACTTCTTAATCGAAAAGCGAAAATGATACTTTTACACCTTTTCAAATTATATTTGTTTGCAATAGAAAATGCAAACAAAATGTGTATTCTTTATAAATCGTGATTTATTCGCATTATGAATGCGGGAAAAAAATTAAATTTTATTTCTAACATCTTATTCGCATTGTGAATGCGAACAAAAAGGTGAATTTTATTTCGAAAGGTTTGTTTACATTGTAAATGCAAACAAAAGTAAGTTTTGATCCTAATGTTTTGTTCGCATTGGTGGATGCAAAACAAAAGGCTAATTTCTTATTACAATGATTTGTTTGCATTTGTGAATGCGAACAAAAAGTGAAATTTTAAATCTTTATCATTTGTGGATGCAAACGAAAAGTGAATTTTTAATCTTTATAACTTGTTCGCAATTGTGGATGCGAACAAAAAGTAATTTTTTTTTTAAAGAGTTTGTTTGCACTTGTGCCTGCAAAACCAAAAGCAAGTTTTATCCTCTCATTGTAAAATATAAATAGAAAGGTAAATTTTATTCTCAAGTTTTATTTACATTATAAGACGTAAATAAAAAGGTAAATTTTGGTTTCAGGTCATATTTGTGTTTTAAGAACACAAATGAAAATGTAAGTTTTTATTTCCATTCATGTCCACATTTTAAAGTGAAAATAAAAAGTAAAATTTTTGTTTCAAGTTTTATTGGTGTTTTAAGGACACCAAAGAAAAGTATAAGTTTTTAAGTGTTATTTACATTATACAAATGTGGATAAAAATAAAAAAGTAAACTTTGTCTACAATGTTATTTACATTATGCAAATGTAAATAAAATAAAAAGAAGATTTTGTTTCAATTCATATTTACATTATATAAGTGTAAATAAAATAAAAAGTAAACTTTGTTTCCAAGTTCTATTTGTGTATTGAGAACACAAAAATAAAAATGTAAGTTTTATTTCCAATTCATATCCATATCATGAAGTGAAAATAAAAAAAAAATCTTTGTTTCAAGTTTCATTTACATTCTGAAAATGTAAATAAAGCAAAAGTAAATTTTGTTTCAAGTGTTATTTACATTATGAAATGGGAAGCAAAAAGTAAATTTGTTTTCCAGTGACCTATACATGATACAATGTAAAATAAAATAAAAAAGAGTTTTATTTCAAGTCTTATTTTTTCCTTTTCTTTTATTTTACTCTCTACTTATTTAATATTTTGTTCGCATTAGAAAAATGTAAACAAAATATAATCTTTGGTGAATTTCTATTTTTGACATTTTTGTTCACATCGAGGGATGCAACAAAATATAATTCTTTTGTATTAGTAATTTTGTTCGCATCGAGGAATGCAACAAAATAAAATCTTTTTATTTCTATATCTTGGATCAATTCAATTTCTAACACAAGCGATAAACTGTAAATGGTAACAATTATATTCCTTATATTTTTAATTGAAAATTTGTCAATTCACATCTAAACAAGGTGTATAAATGGTGACAACCATTTTCTATTTTGAACTGAAACTTTGCCAATTCAATTCTAAACATGATGTATAAACAGTGGTAAACACTTTCTATTTTTAATTGAGGATTTGTCAATTCAATTCTAAACTAGATGTAGAAATAATAACAAACATTTTCTTTTATTTTGAATTGGAAATTTGTCCATTCAATTGTAAACAAGGTGTATATCATAGAATAAGTGACAATCACATGGGTCTATACTATTCATTACAAACACAGAATCAACCATCACAAATGCGATCACACGAAACAGATCTAAACCGTAATTATATATATATTCCATCGCAATTTAAATAATTTAATTAATAGTAAATTAAAATAGAGAATCTCACATTCGTTGCGATTATGCTGAAAATTCCAACAGCTCAGAAATTCCCCATTTCAGTCTTGAGGCGTAGACCTCCTTCGTACGATCACAACGCTTCTGAAATTTTCATATTTCGAATCCGTATGGAAGAGTTATGGATTAAACAAGTTAGTAATTTTATTTTAAACTAAAATTAATAATCATGGTTAAGGCTTAAACCTCTTCTTCTCCTTCTGAATAATCGGCCGTGAGTTTTACAAATGGGTTCAAAACTTTGACCGCGGATTGCAGGAGCTAGGATGGACGGTTTGGAGCGCCGTCGGTTGGAGAAGGACTGGCTTGGAGGGGGCCACATGTGCCGAGCACGCTGGGAGGCGCGGTGGGCTGAGGCGCGACCGGCGGCGGCTGAAAGGCGCCGGGTTTGGAGGCTTGGCCCACGAGCTACGGACCACGAGATGATATGAAACTGGTCGGAGATTAAAGAGGAGATGAAGAGCTTCGAAACGGTGTATGGTATGGGTTCTGATTCGATGTGAGGGAGGAGAATTTGAAGAGAGATAGATTGGAAGAGAAGGCTGCTGATTTGAGAAGGGAGAACGATGAGGAACAGTAGAACCGTATTTTATACGGTATATTTTAGGGTTTCTAGGAATTGTTTAATCCTTAATTTATAATATTTTTATTTATTTATATATGAGGTCTGAAGATTATAAATATATACAAAGAAGAGAGAACAAAAGGTGAATAAAAGGAATAGTTTCATGTCTAAAAATGAATTTGAATGATCAATAGAAGAGGAGAGAGAGTAGAGAATAAATGCACAAGTTATTTCCCCTATATGCCTCTTTGTATTTATAACAAATTAAATGCTTGCTTCTAATTGCAACCTTTTATATTTCAAAACATGTATAACTGATTTAGGCTTTGATCATGTTGATGTGTGTATATCCATGCAAACGTTTACACATATAATTTAAACCAATAAATCTCTTAATTAATGTCATTCATAATTTTATACTTAGTCGACTGTTTTCTTTACATTAATTTCAACACTAATTTGTAACCTGTTTCATTACCCTTCCTTAATTCTTTCGTCATATATTTACCTTTTATTCATATTTACAGAATTCGAACTTCAAATATATAAGACTAATTAACATTATATATTCTTGTGGAAATATCCAATTCCGTTCCTTCTTATTTTGACATACATTAATTACTAGCTAAGGTACATTAATTTCAGTTGTAATGTTAATTAAAACATGTAACGTACATGAATTATTTAGTTGAAATTAAAATTAACAACAAAATGAAATATATTGTTGAAGCTAAAATTTACAACAAAATGTACTATTTTGTTTTCAAAAGAAAGTGGCAATGAAACTTGTAATCCTAGTTTGAAACACAAATCAAAACATGTAATTTAATTTGACACAAACATGTGATTTTATTTTGAAACAAAACATGTAATTTTTGAAACTAGATTACATGAAAACATTTATTAGTTTTAAACTAAATTAAAGATTAAAACTTTATTTCCCTTTCAATGTTTCATAAATAAAGATTCAAACTCTACTTTCAATTTCCATTTTACATAAAAATTCCCACTTTATTTTATAATTGCATCGTTCCATAAAACCAAATAAAGATTGTACTCTATTTTCTCAAATTTCAATGTTTCACAAAACAAAACCAACAAAGATCCAAACTTTTTTTTTTGAACGCATAGTGAGTTAAGAAAATGAAAAGTTACCAGGTTGGAATAAAGATACATGCAGGCATGATTTGGAAAGAATAAACATGCCATTTATGATATGAACGTGCATGATTTATTTGTTTATTAATGTCAACATTAATTAACGAATGTTGCTTTGTCTATCACATGCGACATGAAATTTACTATATAAATAAAGTGAAACAAATAGATTTTAATTTTTCAAATCAAACATATCTTATAGTTGACACTCAACTTTGTGTCAATTTCTTGTAAAAAAAAATCTATTGAACCTATAAAATAAAATCAAGGATTCAACTACTATTATTATTTTAATTTAAAAATAGAAATTTTTAAATTCTCCCGTATTTTCTAACAAAGTTTTATGAAATAAAATTTTTAAATTTATCCTCAATTTCCGGGTTGTTACATGAAATCTAAGAGTTGGATTTGGAATCATGTCCAAATCAAATTTGGAAAAGGTCGCTGTAAGTGCAGTTCGATGACCGTTTATGGAAGTCGACTGTATGGGCCTTGATAAAATTATTAAAAATATCAATAATTCGTGTAAAATTATAATAAATGATATGGAAAGAATTGGGAAGAAAAATTCCATATTTTAAAGGATAAAAATATATTTTTATCGAAATGAACTAGAATTAAAAATCCAATATTTTTAAATAAATAAATTGGGTTTGAAATGGTTTTAAAAATAACCAGAATTTCCAATATATGAATTGGAATGGATTTGAATCGAAATTATCTTCAGAATATTTCGATATTGGATTTCGTGATTATACGGATATTGTGGAGGAATTTGGAAGATATACATCGTTACTCCAATACAATATTTATTGATTTCAGAATTTGATATTGAATATAAGCCGATATAATTTCTATTCAGAGCCTTGTATTTAATACTGAATTGGATTTTGGGTTTGTCGTGAACTGTGTTTTGAATGACACTATTCTTAAATCCAGTGTGAAAAGAATAAATCTTTTAATTAAGATTTAAAGAAGAATTACCAATTAATTAACATTTAATTGGAACTGAAAATGGAATGTGAATTGGGTTTATTGTGAACTGTGTTTTTAACGACATTTGTTCTTTAACCCGATTTACAGTGGAATGTGATTTGGAATTTATAAATCTTTTTTGTTAAGATTTAACGGGAATTTTATAAAGTAAAGTTTCCAATTTAATATATTAAATTGGAATTGAATTGAATTCGATTGATAATAATCGAAATGAACTTCTGTGGAGGAAGACTGTTAATACATATGGGATTTACAAGGCTTTGCCGTTATTCCATTTATATTATTAGTCGGATACAGAAATTGATATCGATTATATATATTGATTTGTTTTTCTGTGAAGATTCCATAATTCATGGAATGTGGTTTTGGTTTATCGTGAACTGTGTTTTAAATGACATTAGTTCTTTAACCCAGTTAAAGGCAGGATTACATGTCGGTCATTGTATTTCAAACTATATGGTTGATCTCTGCTAAATATATGTCTGTTTGGTGGTGGAGAATTTATTCTCTTTCTAAACACCCTTCTCTAAGACGTACGAGCTCAGAGGTTATATATCGGCAGAAATCAATAGTACGGTGTAGATTGTCAGTGCGACATGTTTGGGTTTCTAAAGTTAAATAATCATTAATATTGATTTTTAGGAAGATTAAAACCAAGTGGAGTTTTAATGAATCTTTAGTTAGATTGAAATGTGAATTGATAATTTAAATTATCAAATTTGGGAAGTGATCGAGAGTGGAGTATCACCAGTTTTTCTCAAAACAATAGTTAAATCTTTAATTAGATTTTAACGGGAAATGGTAATTAATTTTACCGATAAGACCGTGGTGTTAGTTATGGAGTATTACCAGTTTTGCTCCATGGGATGAATAGGTTGGGATTGGGAAATTAAACAAATGATTACTTCGGTAAGGTGCAATAATCCCGATTAGTTTGGAAAACCGTAACATGGTTTGAATTGACATAGAATGGAAGATTAAAGAACAAAATTTAAAGAATTTATCTTTGATAAAATTAATGGGAACCTTTCCCTATGAATGTGAATATTTGAATAAACGAATATTCTGGATTGGACTGAGGCGTATGTTGTGTTTGTGTAGCACTTGTTTATAATATACGCGAGTTATTCGGAAAGACCGGGTTTATACCCATTCTGAATAACTGATTCGATGATAAGTCGACGATGGAGACGGTGGTTGAAGACCGGAGGTCTTCACATCGTTTGGATGATTACTGATGTCTTGATTGGGCTGTACACCCAAGACGAGGTAATAAGTGGTGATTGTCCAGACGTACTTGGAGATCGACGGATATGCGAGGGCCTCTCTCCTGTGTTGGACATATGGGAGGAGAAATAAGGTGCCTTCGATTTCATTCAGACCCAGAACGAACTTGTAAATGGATTGTGTGCATAACATTGGATTTTATTCTGTGTTGATTGATTTCTATTAAATATATTTCTATTTAGCGGCGGAGAATTTATTCTCTTGCTTAACACCCTTCTCTGAGATGTACGAGGTCAGAGGTTATATATCAATAGATATCAGTCGCATGGCATGAATTGCCTATGTGGCATGCTGAGATGCAGTGATCAAGGCTTTTGTTGAAAAGCAGAGTCTTGTGGTTGATGATCAAAGCATAGCTTTAATATAGTGTTGCTTTGTATATAGCGTTAATTCGCGAGCCTCACACCTCGATATGAGTCAAGAATGGGATAAGGAACGTTGGGAGAACATGACGTTTCTTTCTAGCTATGGGTGATGTCAGCGTTTTGCAAGCCCTGACATTGTTATATTTTTACCTATGTGGTTATTGGAATGTGAGGCGCCTCGGTTATATCGGAATATACAGAGCCGATGGATAGCTCTGATAGGACTGGGAAATGTGTGTTTAGGAATTGCCAATCCACTAACGTAAGTGTGGACCGACCCAACTGATCCAGGGTTACCCACAGTGTGTAGCCCTGATACACTTGCTAGAGCGTCTCGAAGCGATGAGGAGCCATCCCTAGCCTCGACTCATGACGGAAATCCAATTTCCAATACGTAGCATTTCGGTTTTGATTGTAGAGCCTAGTATGGCGACATGATAGATGGTACCCATGCCGCCTATGATTGATACATTTATATTTGAAGTTGCTTATACACTATGCACTTATAATAGTATCAAAATAATTTGTTTTAAATGTACCAAGCATGTTTGGCTATTATAAGGTAAAACCCTATCCTCCGGCTTGCGTTGCATTGTGTGATGGGACCTGAGTCTTATAATAGCTTCATTTTTCCAAAAACCACTGCGCTATTTGTTTTATGCACTGGTATTCTTGGGAGGAAACCTGTTCCGTGTTATACGTCGTGGTCCCTTGATTTACTTTATTTTCAAAGTAAACATTTAATAAATATTTTAGTTCTCACACTAGTCACATGACTGACCTGGAGTTTATTGTTTTAACCTAAACTCTACGTGCCCCTATTTTCCACAAGGGCAGCTAGTAGTTTTGGTTTTGCAGATTTATATTCACAGGATCTTGGTTTACAGCTGGAATGATATTCAGAAAGCTCTGTATCCGTATATCTCTTTCAGCTGTGTTTTGTATTATTTTCCGCAGCATTGTAATTTGTAAATCTCTGATGTATAATATTTATTCATACTCTGTATATTCTTGTACTTTGACGTGAATTGTTGTAATAACCAATGAAATGTTCTTCTGTTTGTGTTCTAGTTTGTCGTGTTATCAACTCAATCCATTCTTTCTCTTCTCTTCAGAGACTGGGGAAGTTCGGGTCGTGTCAATATCGATTTCAAAAGATTTTGTTAACTAATCGGGATTATCGAACCTTACCACAATAACCGTTTATTATTTTCCAATCCCAACCTATTCACCCTTTGGAGAAAAACTGGTAGCATTCCATATTTAAATACCCACAGTGTACTGAGTAAAATTAGTTACCCCTTTTACGTTCAAGTCTAATTAAATATTTGACTATCGTTTGGGGTAAAACTGGTGGTACTCCATTCTCAATCATTTCAAGAATTTGATAAATCTAATTATCTCATTTCCATTTCAATCTAATTTACTAAAACTCCAATTTGGTTTTAATATCAAAAATCATTACTTTATTATTATTCAAATTTATGAAATTAATCTTTATCTTTAACTGGGTTAAAAAACTAATGTCGTTAAAAACACAGTTCATGATAAACCCAAATCATCTTCCATTAACTATGGAATCTTCACGGGAAACAGATCAAAATATAATCGATATAAATTTCCGTATCAGACTAATAATATAAATGTAATAATGGCAAGGCCTTTTTAAATTCCATATATAGTAACGGTCTTCATTCACAGAAGCTCATCTCGATTGTTATTAAATCGAATTCCATTTAATTCCAATTTCTTTTATTAAATTGGGAAACTTTACTTTGGAAAATTTCCATTTAAATAATAATAAAAGATTTATAAATTCTAAATTATATTATCACTGTTAATCGGGTTAAAGACCTAATGTCTTTAAAAACACAACACAATAAACCCAATTCACATTTCATTTTATTCCAATTACTAAATATAATTTGAAACTCTAATAATCTTAATTAAAAGATTTATTCTTTTAACACGGGGTTTAAGAACAGTGTTATTTAAGACACCATTCACCACAAACCCAAAATCCAATTCTTTTATTCAATTCCAATTAAATATCAATTAATTGGAAATTTACATTAAATATTTTTTTTCTCAATTGGGTTTAAGAATAATGTTATTGAAGACACCATTCAAGACAAACCCAGAATCCAGTTTATTTTATTTAGTTCCAATTAAATATTCATTAATTGGAAAACTTTATTAAATCTTAATTAAAGGTTTATTTTTTTTCTCAACTGTGTTTAACAACAGTGTTATTGAAGACATCATTCACGACAAACCCAAAATCCAGTTTATTTTATATAGTTCCAATTAAGTATTAATTAATTGGAAAACTTCATTAAATCTTAATTAAAGATTTATTTTTCTCTCAACTGGGTATAAGAACAATGTTATTGAAGACACCATTCACGACAAATCCAAAATCCAGTTTATTTTATTTAATTCCAATTAAATATTAATTAATTGGAAAACTTCATTAAATCTTAATTAAAGATTGATTTTTTTCTCAACTGGGTTTAAGAACAGTGTTATTGAAGACATCATTCACAAGAAACCCAAAATCCAGTTTATTTTATTTAGTTCCAATTAAATATTAATTAATTGGAAAACTTCATTAAACCTTAATTAAAGATTTATTTTATTTAATAACTGGTTCATTTCAATAAAAAAAAATTCAAATATGGAATTTTTCATCCAAAATCCCATATTATTAATTATGATTTTACATAATTTTTCCATATTTTTAATAATTTTATTAAGGCCCGTATAGTAGGTTTCCAATAACGGCCACCGAACTGCATCCATAACGACCTTTTTCAAATTTGATTTGGACGTAATTCCAAATCCAACATTTAGATTTCAAACTTCTTATATTCATTGGAAATCTCTTTCCGATACGAGCCCAACGGTTCCGGTTTTAGGAGAATCTGACGGTCGGATCTCCTGTTAAATCAATTTGAAGTTAATGGTCGAAATTCGCGAACGGACGTTGCGCGGCGCGTTCTATTCAAGCCATTAAATATATATAATATATATTATATATATTTTGTCGATTTCCAATTGAAACATATTTTATAAATCGTTTATATATTCGTTTTAAAATGATTCCAACTTCATTTTCAATTTTAAATCAAAATTGAATATTCTATATCTTTGTCATAATAAAATGATAATATTTTCAAAATATTAAATTTTGAGATCGCTTCTTTTCGATATTCATTATAAAATGAATAACTCAATCGATAAAGAGGGTGTTTAACTACATAACTATTTTTATTGTTCAAAATTTTTATTCAACACATAAATATTTTATATGGTTTATACGTTCAATAAAAATGATATTTTTATTGTTCAAACATTTTATTCACATTAACATGTTAAAGATGACATTTTTTTATCTAACAAAAATGTATTTTAACACATGCTTCTTTTATTGGTTTATACATACAATAAAAATGTAATTTTTATTGTTAAAACATTTTATTTTATAATACTCTTTATTTTAAAAGATTCTTTATTTAAAAAATATTCCTTTATTTAAAAATGTTCTTTTATTTTTGAATTGGAATGTGACTCAATCAATTACCATATAATTTCAGTTATATGGATTTCATACAATACATGTATTCAACAATAATGATAAATAACCATTAAACAGTCCATTCACATCCAGAGTGAAATTTACAACTGTGTAAGCATTAAAATAAATAAGGATAAATTGACAGGATTAATCCGAAGTTTGACGTGTCTTCCCATATTAATCCGAAGTTTGGATTATTTTTAATTAATCCAAAGTTTGGGGGGTCACTTCCTTTATTGATCCGGATGACTTATTAACTTGTTGTAGCCAGATATTAAACTTAAATTCGTCTTCCCCAAACTAGTTTCCCACTCCAGAAAAATCGTTTAGGAAAGGCGAATTTAAGTTTGATAATCGGCTACAACAAGTTAATAAGTTATCGGGATCAATATGGGAAGGGACCCCCTAAACTTGGGATTATTTAAAAATAATCCAAACTTCGAATTAATATAGGAAGACACGTCAAACTTCGGATTATTCCTATAAATTAATCCTTTATAAATAACGCTCATCACAGACTATCAATCCATCGATTGACATACAACTAAATATTGGGACTAGTGTATGTCATATATCATCCCAACACCCGTGTGGGGTTTTCAAACAACAACAGTGAATTTAAATTGATTATTGATTAACAAATTTAACCAATTCTAATTCAAATTGAATTATTTTTAAACTTAACCAATTTCCACTATTTTAAATTATAAATAAATATTTATACTTTAATTTGAACTACCACATTAATGTTAACATTTTTTTAATATGTTCAACATTTCAACATCACAAATAGTATAAAATACAGTCAATTTAAATCGTCCACGGTCTGTGGACGAGGGAGATGACCTAACAGGTACCTCGTGCAATTTATAATGATTAAACTGATAAAAATCTATATTGGAAATTCTATATAAGTTTCAGTTATGAAAATAAATAATTGTGCAGAGTTTTTAGTGAGGAGTTCTCACCTTCATTTCCACTCCATCCATCTTAATTTGGCGATTTTAGAACCATTTGGGTTTGAATTTGCCCCAAATTCCAGCTTGCTCCAAATTGCGCCCGGTTAGTTTCATTGCGAAGCTCTCGACTCCACGATCTTAATGGATCCAATTTCATGAAATTTCGAGTTTATAGTAAGAAGTTATTAGTGTACGAAATTTAAAGAAATTATTAAATAATTAATTAAAATTAAAACCCTAATTTTACCCCTAATTTTATTTCCAAGTTGTTCACCCTTCCTGGATGGTCAGCACCGCCGCTAAAGACACCTAGACGTCGGCCAACCACCTGGCCGGCCTCCTCCTTGCCTAGGCGCCATTGCTTGAGGTGGTGTGGCCCCTCCCGCCGTCGATAATCAGAAATTGGGATTAACCCCAATTTTGCTTCGGTCGAGATTCCTCCACCACCACGCATCGCCCGAGTCACAGACCGCCACCGTTGGCCGTGCCTCACCCCGCCGCACAGATACCCTTCAGCCACCACTACCTGAAAACGCCTCCTGCTTCGCCACCAAGTCCAAAATCGAATCGAGCCTCTCTAGAAAATTCCTCGGCGTTGAACTCCAGATTCCGATCAACACGGCCACTACCGGCCCTACCACCTAAAGAAAAACTTGTCCACCATTCTCCCCTCTATAATTTCTTCAACTTGGCCATCACCTAATTCTTCACGTATTGGCCGTAATACCAAAAATCTGAAACTGTTTTTTTGGATTTATATTGACATTCCAGCGAATCCCTGCGACGATCGGCCGTGGAATTTTCGTGGTAGGTAGAGATTGTCTTGATCTACAATACCCATAAACTGTTTAGGTTAATAGTGTATGGATTGAGAGATATAAATTATTTTGTATTCGGAGGCTTATTTGTAAAATTTCGAGAAAGAGAAGAGGGTTGCTGTCAATTTTTGAGGAAGAAGAGAAACGGGGGTTTGTGGAGAGGAAAAGATATTGTATAGTGCAGGGTTTTATTACTTTATTATTAATTTTCTGGTTTAATTATTAATTCGCTAGTTCACGCTTTCCTCGTCCGATAGTTATCGATGCCGCGGTCACATACGAACTCTGTTGGTGATGAAAATTGACATGTTGCTATGTCTTGATGATACGGTCCCAACGAAACTTTGAATTTCGAGTCCGTTTGCTCAAAAGACCTTGTCTTTGGCCTTATATGGCTGGTCAATTCACTATTAATTTCTCACGGCCACATACTAGCTCCAAAAACTACAGAAAAATTATTTCTATCTATGTTTTGACGATACGGTCCTAATAAAATTAATTTCGTCGAATCTGGAGACCGTTTGAAAAATGGTCATTTTCCAGTTGATTAAATTCAAACTAAAATTATTAAACATGTTTACATTTACTGCGCTCACATATTAATTTCAAAAATTATGAAAATTGGAATCTAGCAATAATTTGACATTCCGAATCCAATAAAAGTGATTCCGTCGAAAACGGAGGTCGTTTGTAAAATGGCTATATATATATATATATATACTCCATAGCGACTATTCTGAATTTTAAACTGGATTCAATTACCGCTATGAAATATGGATCTTTCAAATTTGGTAGAAAGATATAATCAGACAGACTCAAATATTTCTTATTTTATGAAATCCGATTTATTTTGAATCTTGTACATTCATTTGAAATTTAAAATCGAATTTTCAAACTACCGCGACATTTCAGGCTCGTTTTATAATTAAAATAAATTTATTCGTTCTAGCTTCGATTTAAATAAATTTTTAGTCGTTATTATTTAAAATAAATCATTTTATATATTCAAAATCCATTAAAATTGCTAGAATAAAAATTTTAAATTGGTTGCGATTTTCCGGGTTATTACACTGGAGAAGAAGAATGATGAAAAAAATTCGAAATCAACACCTGTTTATAAGATTTGAAAGGTTGCAACGCTTCTCGAACGTTACAAATAGTGAAAAGACACTTCCTTTCAAAATAAAAAATATGACAGTTATACGCCGACATGCTTATGTATGTATGTCGACATATCCTAGTATAAATTTGAATTTTGTGTGTTTTTCAAATGTTTTGATATATATATATATATATATATAATTCCGCAAATTCTTGAATTAAAACATAGTGTTATAAATAAATATTATAAAGTAGGAAAACATATGATATCATAAATATAACTTATATAAATATATTTATAAATTTATAAAGTTTAAAACTATATATAAATATAAAGTATATAAAAGCATATAACCATATAAATAAATAAATATATAACTTATAGATAAAAAACTTGAGTTAAAAATCAAATGTAGGATAGAAAAATTAATTAGAATTAGAATAGGATTTGAAAATGGAATTTTGAATTTGAGAATCAAAATAGAATTTAAACCTGGAGTGCTATTCAGAGTCTTACATAAACTAGACTCTATTAATATAATTTTCCTGAACTCTTGATCTCTTGAAATCTTTATTACTCATGAGTCTTAAATCTTCTAAATTCTGAATCTCTAAAAGCTCTTAAACTGTACAGTCTTGAATATTAATTCCTGTATACAAATCCTGCATATGTATATATGTATATTCTAGATGTTAGTATATATTTTATAATCAATTAATATTGAAATAAGGTTATTGTCATCAAAACTCCATTCTCCAATAATAATGCAACATTTTATATTTGTGCTTGCAGTATTTATTAATCACAAAATCCAAATGGCGATTTAAGAAAAGATTTCAGTACTTGGTTTTCGAACTACGTGTCTATGCCCTTAAATCACGTGCTTGATGGGCATTTGGACCGAAAAGAAAAATTAAAATGTATCCATTATTTTTCGTTAATGGATATAAATTCAACACTAATGGATACGATGTTGAAAAATTAACAAACAATACTAATGTATTTGTTAAAGGCAGTGATGATCCTAATAATCATATAAATGATTTTTATAGCGTGTTAACTCGAATTTTGCAATTGACATATTTTACAAGAACCGCGGAGGAAGTTTATTTGTTTAGATGCAACTGGTTCAGCAATGTTTTAGGTTCTGGTATTAAGACACATCCAAATTATAATCTTAAAGAAATTAAACATACCTTGCATTATCAAAAGTACGACCCTTTTGTACTAGCCAAACAAGGCCTACAAGTTTGTTACGCCTCTTATCCATATCTAAAAAGAGAAAAAATAGATTAGTATGATGTCTTTAAAACCAAGGCAAGATTTACATTCGATGGAAATAATATTCCATAAGAACAAGCCTATCAAGCAGGTATGGAAAAAAATGTTGAAATAATAATTACAGATGATCAAACTGATTTTGGACCTTTAAATGCTGAGACAAATGCATTAGTCAAAGCATTTGAGAGTGTAGATGAAAACGACATCTAACACGAAACCGAGTCTGAATCATAAAACAACGAGGAGTGAGTAATATCCAAAAATTTGTACAATTATTCACACTACATTTTTCTTCGAATAATATTGCATTTGTCCAAGTTATACAATTTTAATGACAATAAGTGTATACTCACACACACAACACATGCACAACATGACACATGTATTACATTTTTTAATGGTTCATCATATCATAATTATTATGAATTGTATATGTTTGTATGTGGCAAACATTATGTATGAGTCTAGCTCTTGACGACGTAGTTCTTCCCAGTAAACTGGTGAGACTAGTGGCGAGCCACTAGCTCCTCTAGTCAATTACTTGAAGTCTAATGTTAGTTATGCATAAATGTCGAAATTAGCAGTATAACAATTTAATTTTTTGTATATGATATGTCTATAATTGTCTAAAGTTCCATTTTATATTTAACACAAGGGATTCGAGTTGGAGTCATCGTCAGTGGTTTTGAACATTTCCAAGAATATGTATATGGCTAGGATGAGCAATTTCTGGCCTAAGTGGAGTAAGATCCCCGACACCATTAGAGAGGCCATTTGGCAAGATTTTTTTGTAATTTTATACCGCTTTACAAAATGATTAAATACAAATAATTAATTAATAATATTTTTTCATTGTATAAGGCGAAGTAGATCTACAGGAGGCTGCGTCGGCCAGTTCAGCGACACTAGAACTTGAAGATCACTAAGAACTATAGGGAGAAAATGTTGAAGATAAATAATTGGAGAAGAAATCGAAGTGGATGAGCCCGACTTTATGGGGAAAGTGGATTGACTGGTGGAACACTAATGAATTTAAGGTAAATGTACGACGAATCTTATTAATTTTTTTAGCGATTATTTAATAATTATTCAATGTTTGCAGGCAGAGTCAGCAAGGAACCGAGCAAACAGGAGTTGGAATCCAGTAACTCATCGTGGTGGATCCAAGTCTTTCCAGTATCACCGTGAGGACTTGGTAAATTTATTAGTTATTACATTTGTATATTGATCAGCTCAATAACTAGTTATGTGGAATTGAATTATCTAAATTATCAATTGTATGAACGAACTCTTGGACATCTCGTATCCTACATGGACGTAGTTGCTCACACCACACATCAAGGCAAGTAGACGAGGCTGACAACATCACATATCAGTGGGCTGATCAGGATAGGGTGACAAGTGCATGTATATGGGTAATTTAAATTCTATTACTCACACATCGATAAGTTTATTAATTACTAACTATGTAAAATAAAAATAACGCTATATTATTATTCAACTGGAATTTTTTTTGCATTATAGGCAAGGTTTCAGAAGGCACGGGCTCATGCGCTTGAGGACTCTGGTCGTGATGAGTTGACACCGGAGGAGGAAGATATGATATTTGACGTTGTTATAAATCCCATGTAGCGGAGTAGACGTTATGCCTTTAAGAACCTAATGGTAATTAACCCTTTTGCATATATATAACAAATTAGCACGTTGATATATAGCATTATAATATTTTGTATGCTAACATAACCCTTATGTTATTCATGATTGGATTAATATGATAATATATGCAATGATTGCTATTTATTCTATTTGAAGGCTCAAGCAGCTCAGAAATCCCAAGACAAAGATAAAATAAAAGAGCTTAGAATAACGATCGAGCAGTTACAAGAGAAGAACCGTCTTCAATCTCTACAGATGGAGCAGCTGAATCAAAAGCTTGCGGAGTATGTGCAAAATCTTGGTTTCTTTTCCTTCATCGTATGATGCTTCCAGAAATGACGAAGATGCTTGAGGTATGTTTTTATTGTGTTTGTGATTGCATGATGTATACATTGACTAGGAGATGGTGAGGATTGTGTTTTGATGTTGTATATGTTGGTACGGAGTGGGTAAGGATAATATTTTGGATATATTTTGATGGTATGTACTTGGTTTGTTGACAAGTGATGCTAATGAGTTGGTTTTTGATGTTTGGATGGTTTATTTTGTTTATATTAGAGTTTATTTGATTTATGTTGGTTGTTTGTATTGTTATTGATATATACGTGTTATATATGTGTGGAATGGATTGGAAATGGGGTGGTTGGAAGGTAATAGACTTGCTGTTATAAAAAAATACCCATATTTCCATTGGCTTGAAATGGCTTCCAACGACTTGTTGGTCATATATTTGAAATGGTTTCCAATGACAACCAACTTTTATAGGGCGTTGGAACAACCATTGGAAACACCCTGTTTGTTCCATTAGAAATCGTTTAAATTCGTTGATTATATTCCAATGCCTTCGAACGGCCGCCAACGGCTCCGAGCCATTACAATATCCATATTCTTTTGTAGTAGTATGTGTTGGAAATAAAGTGATGTTAACTCATAGGCATTGGTTTTGTAATAAACTTCTTAAGGTTAATTGTTAAGCAGCTTGATTTAAAGATAAATGATTGATAGATCTTTTTTATGCATTGACATGTGCTTCTAGGAATTCATATACTATAAGATTCGTAAAGAAATAAAGGTTATTAGCGTAGGGTGCACAACTGGACTGGAAAAAGTCTGAATGGAAAAGGGGAAAGTTGGACCCTGTGCAAAGCTGATGACGATCGATTTCATATCATGATGACAAATGTCATCCGTTGGGGAAGAAAAGGGAGGCTGGTTTAATAGCCAACCCCGTATTTGGATGGCATTTGAAATGTCATCCACTGGCTACATTACGGATGTCGCCCGTATAAATTATCGTGTAGTGGACGACATCTAAGATGTCGTTCACTATAAAAAAAGGAAAAAGAAATACTAACGGCATCTGAGATGCCGTCAATATCTGATGTGGCCAAAAGTGACTTATTTTTGTAATTAGTTTTAAGAATGGTCTGTTGTGTTATAAGTTTGTGAAGTCTGTCCAAATTAGAAAAAGTTCCTTTATAAATTGAAACTTAGAATCAACACCATGACTTAGTAGTACACAGAAAATAAAAAATTAGGGTATCATAAGTGATCAGAATTGCATCTAAGAGATTCACTTGGTGTCCTGTTAATTAGGGGTGTTAGCTAACTGTATTTGGATATGTGCCCACTCACAGAAAGAAGAGGAAGAAGATCATAGCAAAGTTTAGCACCAAGAGAATTACACATGTTTTAGGTAGCAACCTCAGTCATGGCTTATCTAGATGCATAAGCAATAAACCAATTGTTTGCAATGTAGGACAATCAATGAAGAATGGATAAGTGGTGGGGTGTGCATTGTTTGAGTTAAGGATACTCGTTATTGTAGTCTATTGTGAAATCGCTCCTTTTTATACCACAAAATCTTAAAATACAAGAGTAAGTCCTTTTAATAGTTATTAGTCATCCTCGAAGATTAATCACCTATGGGATTGGTTAAAAATCAGAAAATACAAAAATTTCTAGTACATGTGGACATCTGCTTATATTGAAATAACCTTGTACTTGGAATTGAATCACCACAAAGCTGAATAAAGAATAGGTAGCAACACATCAGACTTGATTGAAAATGATTAAGCATGATGAAGATATATTTGTTGTTGAAGTCATAATCTGGACAAACGAAGTGTCATGCAATAAAAATTAACCATAAACACTAGTCAAATATGCTTTCACACAACAATAGTTAATAACTTGTCATGCATGCATCACAGAGGAATGTAGATGGTTCAGGCCTGATCCTCAAATAAGGCCAAAACATATGAAGCACAAAGAAGTTCATAATATAAATCTAGTTCATGGAGCTCTTTCTGTGAAATATTGTCCTCATACGACAACAGCTTGAATGACAAGCTCAACTCTTCTCGTATATCGCTATACGAACAAATGGCAGTGCACGATAGTAATAATGAGATTATATATTTAGGGTGATGAATTAGCTTATATAGTAAGATTAAAATAATAAGTAAAATGATAATGATAAAATATTGTAGGACCATCGATTAAGTATCCACATACAACATTGAATTCTTCTTCGGCCATCAACAAATTTATACCCTTGGTCCACCCATATGTGGCCATGTGGGATACCCACCAAGCCTACGGGTTGGGTAACCCACATGGGTTAAAGCAACATATTATATATATATATATATGTATATGTAGGAGCGTTCCGGGGAACCCCTGTTTTGCAGCACCACTACTCTACCGTGAGCCATACTAATCCAAATTCAACGAGATTTTATAGATGTTCAATCCACATATATATTATTATCTATCTAAAATTTGAGCTCGTTCCAACATTCGTAACATTTTCAAAATCTTAGCTTAATAATTCATCCGTAAGACATTTGTTCGAACTGTTAAATTTTATTTTAAAGTTATACTAATCAAAGACTTTAGCTTAGAAATATATATTTTTGAGCTGGAAGGTAGTGGAAACTCAGTTGAGTTCCACGCCATATATTAAATACAGAAAATAAAAATGTCACAATAAAACCAGCCACAGAAGTGCTCACACAGGTATAACAAAGAAAAAACAGAAAAAGCAAGAAAAAACGTCCAAAAATGCTTATATAGGAGCTACATACTACATACATTATAAATGCTCACGCAGAAGCAACAGTACAGCAAACTTTACATAACAAAAAAAAGAACTCAAACATGAGCAATCAGAACAGCAAAAGAGCCTACACGTTAATAGTCAAAAAAAAAAATATTGATAGTCGATTCTATAGCTATCAAACCAAAATAGAACAGTCTTGTACATCAGCATCTCGGTCCCTTTTTATTAAAACCATTAATATAAAGTCATCTCATTGATTCTTATTAATAAAATCTATATGCTTGTCTCAACGGAATAAGTATATTCAAAAATCTCTTATTTTCGTTACTTCGGAAAACAATATACATATGCTTGTCTCTTATTCTGTTACTTTGGAAAATGATATATACTCAACTAAATGGGTACAAGTATAGTTGCAATTCATTTCTGGCCCAAACAATGTCATGTGTTATATAGTTTACTACAAAACTCAAATGCTTTTATTTAACATCTAAACATTGAAATATTACTTATGGGAATAACAAATTAATTTCACCTACCATTTCAATTTCCAGACTAGTATCATCCCTCAGATAACAATATAGTCGTCCACGTTAGATATTTTTGTTAATCTCTTAGACCTTGACTTCACATCATCTTATTTTTAAGGTAGACAAAAGTATATAACCCAAAACCTGATAACAAATATAATATCCCACCAATCTTATTTACTATTCCATTTAAATATAGTTTTACAAACCATTTCTTGCAAATTGAATAATTGTAACTACTTTCACTTGATCCATTTATTAAGTAAAAACCCTTTCTAAAACACAAATATTTAGCTTTAAACCTCTTTAATACAATCCGTTTACATCTTGGATTTATTACTAAAAATCCATTTACCAAGTCCTTTACACAATTCCATTTAAGCACCCTTCCTTACATTTTTGAAAATTCAGTTCAATTCCAATCATGTTTACTTAATTCAATTATTAAGAAAAATGCTTATCTAAAACCCATCACATTAGCTTTAAATCTCATTTTATAAACCTTGTTTATAAAAACTGGATTTTTCTAAAATCCCTTATACAACATCCTTTATATCATTTACAAACCTTATTTCAAAACATGATTTTTTTTTCTTTATAAACTTCAAACCTCATAAAGTCTTGTTCGATTATACATCAAATCTTTTAGGACTTAGCTTGCATAATCATATTCAACCAGTTTTAAGCTCCCATTTAAATTTCCAATCTACATAACTTTCCACTTCTAAGTTTAACTTCATTAATAAACCATTTCTTAAGTTTATAAATCTATTTATAAAAGTCGTTCCAATAGTTGAAATAATTTATAAAATGTAACACCCTGTAATTTTAAAGAACACCATAATGATAAATTAAAGAATATTTAATTAAATTTAGTAAAACGGACTACGCCATTGTGTTTATCTCGAATTCTGCTTAAGATAGACTCAGATTTTGCATAAAACGGACATCGTATGAAGAAGATATTAAGGTTTGAAGTTTGTATACATATAAGCATAATATATATATAAACAAATAAATCCAGAAAATCAAAATCAGAGAGCGGCCAAAGTAGGGAAATCGGCCCATTAGGGGTCGACCCCTATACGGGGGCGTCGACACCCATACGGGGGCGTCGACCCCCATACGGGGGCGTCGACCCCTATACGGGGGCTCCCACCTAGATCTGGGGCAGATCCATTTCTGTGAACATGGACTCGTTTCTTAACTAGATTCGTTGACTGTAGGCTATAAATAGTACCTCATTTCTATTATTTTATTCACCAAAAACAATGGAAACAACGAGGTGCTACCCCACCTCTTATTGAACTAGATTATTCTTTTGCAACAACAATTTATAATACAAGGATCTCTGATACAACATCAACAACAAATTCTTTGTTCTTTAGATCCAGTCACAGTGAGTTCATGTTATTTTTAGATATAAACATTTAATAGTAATCTTGACATGTTTATAAGTGTAACGACCCGTATTTTCTGGCTAATTATTTAATTATTCTATTATTTAAAATATTGTTTTGAATTTAAATAATTGAATTTAACCATTTTTATTTTGAATATGTTATTAATATTAATAATATAATAATATTTTGATTCCAAAACGGTCAAAGAATGTTGTGTTTGCAATATAATGTCAACGGGCACTTTAAAATAGTTTGATATTGTTTATAGTGAAATTATATTCACGATTTCGTTAATTAAACGACGGTAGAACATATAATTTATAATTTAATTATAAATCGAGCTGCAGTGGCGCGGTAGTCCATAATATTGCAGTTTGAACTTTAATTAGCTATACATAATTTAATATAAGTCGGATTTTCTCGAAACAAGAAACGCCCGAATCTATTTGATAATATTTTTCTAATGGAAGAGAAAAATCGAGTTTTCATAGCGTAGATTTTGTTTTATGTCCAAATCAAATTTTAAAATAGTCGCTATCGAATTCATTTATAAATCATAACGTTTTATTTTATAGAACAAAAGGGGTTTTAATATGTTCAATATTGTTTTGACTGGAAATCAATATATTATTTTATCGATTCAATATATAAATTAAGAATTGTTATTTTTCAAACAAATTCGGTTTTAAACAAACTCGGTCACATTGTGTTTGAAATATTAAACTATTGGGAAGTTTTCAATTTCGTTATAATCGTCGTTCATATGGGTTTGTACGAACCGTAAACGTCCAGCGTTGTACACCAAAAATATCGCTAGTCACTTCCGTAGAATATCATTCCTAAAAATCAAAAAGAAAGAAAAAGAAAAATAATATCTTTAGTTTCGTATCAATTTAACATCCTGTGCAGCCTATTGCCATCTGCGCCCTACACTATCTGCAGTATGCACATGAAATGATCAGTGCTACCCTATGAAATCAGAAACCATGTATCTTCTTTTCATGACAATCTTTCACTTTTATATAATATCGCTACGAATATTCATTTCCCTCATACCTTCGCATGTGTTTTCTAAAACGTGTCAGCTAACTTTTCCTGAGAACCTTCATTTATTTGAAAAGACAAAACGAGAAGCCGACATGTGTTTTACAAAGCTTTCAGCTAACCTATTAGAAATGGCCTGGCCTATAGGTAAATAAACAAACAAAAATATTTCATTACTCCTCTGTTATAAATAGGACTACTGTCTTTTATCTCCTGGCACCCATTCTTCTCGGGAAAACTAGCGAAACAGCCTTCCTCCTTCACATGTATTATTTACGAGAATAAAATTAAAAATGAAAAGAGTAAATGAATTCGTGTATTCTGCATGGGGCATGGGGTAAGGATCGTACGAGTTTCGAAAAGGCAGGGGAGCAGTAGAGATGAGCGCAAGAGGTAACAAAGAAGAAGTGATGGAAGCCGTATAGATTTTAGACGTTGGTGAAGCATGTCGGAGGACCGGAGTTGGCAAATGTAGTCGCTGCTGCATGCATGGTTTCCAATGTGAAGTCGGTGGTGAGGAAGTGGGGTTACAGTGATCTGGAGGAAGTCTGCATGGCATTTTGTTTACTCCAGAATGGTTTTGTGGTATATAAAAAGGGGTTGTTCAATGAAGTAGTTGGCTTTGAAGAGAGGACGTGAGTGCTTTAGGAGATGGCAAGTGAAATGAAGTTTCTAACGCAGGAAAAGGGGAGTCAAAGGAAAAGATGTGGTGGAGTGGGTATGCGTTTTAACAGAATGGAAGGAAGAAAATTGAGTTGCGAGATGAAAGAAACAGGGCGTGAGAAGGAGAGTTTAAGTTGGAGGAGAAGTACAACAGTATGGGGTAGTTTCGTGCTTGGGTTAGGGCACGCGAGGATGGCAGAAGTGGGAGGTGCAGCGGGTGTCAGAAGCTTCTAGGTTGGGTTCAAATGGTTGAAGAAAGGGACCGTTTTTCTTCTTCTGAGAATCGGGGATGGGGAGGGAGGAGTGTCGAAAGCGCGTTTGAAACAGTGTTAGCAAAAATTCAAGGATGACGTGGACAGTATGGTAAAAGTTAATTAATTTATTAATTGAATATTTAGAAAGAAAAATATAATCAAAACTTAGAAATCGTATATCTTCTTCATACGATAAATTTTTTTCGCAAAAACAGAATCAGTTGGGATCGTGGCGATGAGCACTATGCTATTGAGCTAGTCTGATCTGAAATAGAGGCAGTTGGAATATTGTATAATTTTAAACGATATTTAAAATTATATGAAACAACGAACCATCAATCGACAATAATGGTGAGTTAATTCTCACACTTTTCGGGACTACTATGATGTGATAAATCCATATAATACCATTAAAAATATATATTGATTGATTTGGCTGCTTTGGTTGCTTATAGTTGAGTTAATGGTTGTTGTTAATTATATTATTATCATTGATTTATTTAAAATTATATGCTATCATGAAATGTGATAATAATCTATGATGCAGGGAAGAACAAGTTGGAGGGATCCGACCGGATTCCTCACATATCGTGTGTGTGGTTTATTTTTATATTGTTTACACATGAACTGATTGAACCCAAAATGACATCGAAACCTGTTTGAATGTTGATGGTTGAATGGATGTGGTCGTTGTTGTGATATTAATCAATCGAAAGTATTGATTAAGTGGTTGGCAGTAAGGGCCTAAAATCTATTGTTTCAAGACGTCATGTTGTCGTAAGGCAAATTGACGCAGTTTTATGTTGTAAAATTTATTTTATAACTGAATTAAAGTATTGAGTTTATTTTATTTATAGACATAAATAAGAAGTTTATAAAAATATTTATACGTTTATAATCATGTTTTACTAGAAATTATTAATAGTTTATAATAAGCAGTTAATGTCATTAATGTCATTTATGAACTGCAGTGAAGGATTAATCTACGAGTTAGTAGAAATGGAATAATTGTTTTCATAAAACAATTAACTGATATTTTAAATTAATTAAGTTATTTAATTAATTTAAGGAGGAAATGATCGTGGAAATCAGTTAACAGTTAACTGATATGTACGGTTTGCAAAAATCAACCATTTAATTTGAAATTGACAGTTGAGTTAATTTGATTTAAATTAATCCGATCAGTGGTTTTCAAAATATTCGTTAACTTAACGAATGTTGTTAGAAGTTAGTAAATCTTTGATAAACTATAATTTTAATGGATTATTGAATTGTTTATTTATTTATTTAAGTTAATTATTATTTAATAATCTTTGTAAAATGATCCATCTTAAATAAATAATGAAGTTAATTATTGAATTAAACTGGCTTTATTCAGTTAATGATGAAGTTAATTAATAATTAAGGCTAGTATTCCAATTATTGACGTTCCTTTCCAAAAGGAAGTCGAGTTATGATGAGATTTTAATTAAGTAAAAGTTACAGGAGGATTTTGTTGTAAATCCCAGGTTTTTTATAAACATAAATTTATAAAGGAAGGCTCAAGCTACGACGACGTTTAAGATGATCTTTTACTTGATAAAAGCGATGCGAACGGAAAGAAACTTACGAAATAAAAGTGATGAAATAGATTAGCAAAATAGGATTTGAAATTTTGTCCAAATCGTATATAATAAGTTATAAATGGAATTTATAAGCTAATGCGGGGTTGCGACATGATTTTATTGAGTAAAAATGAAGGGGACTAAATATGATTTCATAAAAAGTGATTAAATGGATTTTTGCAAATGGGATATTAAATCGTTTAATAACGTGAAGTAAAGTGAATATAAGGAAAATCACCAATGTAAGATATGGTTTACAAAAATCATACTGAATTCGATTAGTAGATAAGATTGGAATTTTTACTCGATGAGAAAAGAGGAGTTGACTAGTATAGTGGGTTTCCAAATAAAAGAAAATGGTTTATAAATCTGTACTAAATGGAAATGGGAATGATTTATCAGAATTGGGTATTGCAAACTTGTATTATCTTAAGATAAGAACGTTGTCGATCAAGGTCTGAGAGGTAATTAGAATACAGTAACTTGAACGGCTTCACTATTATCGAGGGATAATATTAGTTTGTAATGGGTAGGAAAGCGATTATCGAGTTATTTGCGATTAATAAAAAATTTCATTATTCAAATAACCTTTTAAAATGAATTAACTATGCTAATTTTAGTTAATCGGAAATATAACTACTTTTATTTAATAATAACTAAAGCGAGTACTTTACAAATTCTTTTCTTAAACAAAGTAAAAGTTATGAAATGGATTAGTATGGAAAGGATTTAAAGTTAATTCAAAATCATATAAACAAAGTTGTAAAAAGGGGTTTTACTCAAGATGATGATTTTAAAAATAAGCATTCAGCTGGGAACGAAATTAAGTAAAATGATTTAATCGAAATAAGAAAGAGATTTTGCTTATTAATCAATTGTCAGTTGATTAAATAGAAATATAAAGAAATGCCCAAATGGTAAACGAAATGGAAGGTGGAAATATAGAACTATAGCAATGATTTCAAAGCAAAGAAAAATCGAAAAGGGGTTTGAGTAAATTAAACGATGTTTCCAAGATAGAGGAAAATAAAAAATGATTTATAAAATATGGTAATATTTCCAAACAAAGAAATAAAAAGAGAAGTTAGTAAAAACAATGTTGAGTAATGATTTCAAAGTAACAAAACCAAAAGAGTTTTTGATAAGATTAAATTTATGGAAACGATTACAAGAGTCGAGGGAATTGAGAAAATGAAATATTTCATATAAAGGACATGAGCTGACAATTCACCTAGATATACTGTTATAATTTGAAAGTTAAATAACCGACTATCAAAATCGGACCTTTTATCGATTGTTGGTAAGGAAAGACCGGGATCGAAATTGTAATGACCCAGAAAATCTGAACCAATTTAAAAATTTTAAATTGGCTATTTTAGTGGATTTTAAATATATAAAATAAATATTTTAAATAATAACAACGAAAATGGTGTTTGAATAGATGTTTGAAAATAAATATAATTAATTCTAATTATAAACAAGGCCTGAAATGGCGCGGTAGTTTCAAAAATTGAATTCAAACGTTGACTGACTGTACCGGGTGCAAAACAAAACGGATTTTAGTGAAACTAAAAATATTTAAATCTGTTAGTGAATATCTTTCTAAAGAATCTGAAAAATCGAAGTTTTGTAGCGGGAAGCAAAAGTTATGGCCAAATGAATTTTCAGAAAGGTCGCTATAGAGTTTATATAGCCCGTGAAAATGGCCATTTTGCAAACGACCTCAGAATTCGACATAACCACCTTTGTTGGATCCGGGATGTCAAATTATTGCTAGGTTTCAAATTTCATAATTTTTGAAGCTAGTATGTGAGCGTGGCAAAGGAAAATGTGTTTGGTCGATTTCTATTAAATTGGATGGACCAGAAAAGGGATATTTTTCAGACAGTCTCAGAATTCGATGAAACTAGTTTTGTTGGGACTGTATCGTCAAAATATAGCTAGATTTATTTTTCGGGAATTTTTAGAATCAGTATGTGGCCCCGGCAAATTGAAATGTACGTTCAAATTAAATATTGAATGTTTTATATTTTAATTTGAAGAGAAACTGACTCAAACAGTCGAATGGCCTACGAAACATATCCCATTGTGTTCGGAATGGGGGTATTTAGCTAGGGACGACAGTCGTTGGGTTTGAATTGGTGTTCGTGTGTGAAGAGGGGTATTTCAGAATTTTGGAAATATATAAATAAAATAAAAAAAATCATTGGCCCTCACTTTTCTCTCTCCCCGTTCTCTCTCTCCCCGATCGCATTATACGGCGGAAAACCGCTCCTCCCTTCCCTCCTCGTTTTCTCCTCCTCCACGCAATAAAATCAGGAGATCCAGTTGAGCTTTTTGAAGAGCTCTCTGCACTCTTCAAATCCAAACCAGTTGCTTAAATTTTCATCGAGTGTTGAGGGAGAATCGCTGCTTCGAAGTCGCGGGTTTTAAACCGCCGACGTGGCCACGTCTGACCACGGAGATGGACCCACCGCCGCGCGCACGTGCGCCTCTCTCCCCTCTTCCTCGCTGCGAAGGCCGATCGTCGATCTGCTTCACTGTTTGATCGAAAAGTTCAAACCTAGTTTAGAACATCAAAACGAGGTAACGGCTGTAAAATATTTAAACTTTATTATAGCACTTTAAAGCGCTACGTTTTTTGATTCCACTGTAAAAATCATATCTTTTTCGTTTCTTGACGAAATTCAGTGAAACAAGAGATAGTGGACTCGAGTGGACGTCTTCTACATTCTAGAAGAGACTGCATATTTTTCTGAGCCTTCTGCTATTTTTGGTGGAGTGGAACCCAATGTGATATTTCTAAATTATAAACGATATGGAAAACGACGATGTATAAATTATATAGTCGATGTATGAGTTATATAAGCGTTGTACACCTCATGTATAAGCATTGCATAAGTTGTACGTTCGATGTATAAGTTATATATGCGTTGTAAAAATTATATATGTGTTGAATAGAAGTGAAATATACTTATATATATATATATATACACGCCCCTCGTCCACAAACCATGGACGATATTTATTGGTTGTGATTGGTGTGAAAATTGGTTAATAATGAATGGATTTGAATTGTTTGTGGTTGACATTGATTGATTATGGTTGAAAAATACCCGTTTGTGGTTGAGAATTATTTGGTTGAAACCACATAGGATTAGTTTATGGAAAAGAAAAAATATATATATACATGCCGCCTGCGTGCGAACTAGATGCATGAAATCCCCATTGTCAAAAGCTGCAAGGCTTTAAGGTAGAGCGAGGAGCCGTACTAGGGACGACCCCGGTTTTAACTACCCTGCCGTTATGCTGCCAAAATTTTGAATAATATTCATGTGTTAGAATTATTTTCATGTGTTGAAACTATATTCATGTGTTGAATATGAATTCATGTGTTGAACGACATTCATGTTTAAATAAATTGTTTTAACAATAAAAATCACATTTTTATTGTATATATACGAACTATAGAAATCATTCATGTGTTGAATAGAAATTCATTCATTGAATAGAAATTCATGTGTTGAATGGTATTCGTGTTTTAAATAAATTGTTTTAAATATAAAAATCACCTTTTTATTTTATATATACGAACTATAAAAAACATTCATGTGTTGAATAGAAATTCATTCGTTGAATAGAAATTCATGTATTGAATGGTATTCGTGTTTTAAATAAATTGTTTTAAGTATAAAAGTCACCTTTTTATTGTATATATACGAACTATAGAAAACATTCATTTATTGAATAGAAATTCATTCATTGAATAGAAATTCATGTGTTCAATGGTATTCGTGTTTGAAATAAATTGTTTTATAATAAAAATCATATTTTTATCATCTATATGAACTATATAAAATAGTCGTGTTTTGAACTAAATTGTTTTACAATAAAAAAAATCACATTTTTATTATATACATGAATTGTTAAAAATAGTGAAGTGTTGAAATAAATGTCGGTTGGATAAAAAATATCATTTTTATCAAAGGTATGAAAAGAATATGGTTTTGAAATCGAAGAATATATTATTTATATATATATATAATTAAATTAAATCGAATAACGAAGCTGTAGTTCGTGTTTTGAAACCGTGATTTCAAACGATTTGTGCGGGAGATCCGACCATCGGATTTTCCCGAAACCGAAACCGTTGGGTTCGATTTGGAAATATCTTTCCAACAACACCAACTTTGTGCAAATCCAATGGTTGGATTGTCTGGAATGTTTAATTCAAATTTGAAGAAAAACAATGCCAGAATCGATTATATTTATATATATATAAATATAATTAAATTAAATCGAATAACGACGCTGCAGTTCGTATTTTGAAATCGAAACTTCAAACGAGTGTACCGGGAGATCCAACCGTCGGATTTTCACAAAACTGAAACCGTTGGATTCGTTTTGAAAAGATCTTTCTAATGATATAAATTTTCTGAAGATCCAACAGTTAGATTTTTAGATATGTGTAAATCAAATCTGAAGAAAAACAGCGCCATGGCCGCGTTATGGCTTGAAGCGTCGTTTGAATAAATTGGCTATTTTTAAATAAATAAAAATAGCGATAAATCGTTATAAAATATTATAAACAATATGGAATGTGAAATTTAGAAACTAACTGAAGGTTAGCTAAGTCGAATGGTTTCCTGGGTTTTGATCTGATGTTGGTTTCGGCCTTCGGGGTTAATGTTTAGGAAATCGTTCTCTTACTAATTTACGCTTAGCGACTAATGAATTGGAATAAGGCGTAGGTTGTGTTTGTGTAGCACTTGTTTATTATATACGCGAGTTTCTCAGAAAGACTGGTTTATCCCATTATGAATAACTGAATCGACGATAAGAAGTCGAAGATGAAGACGGTGGTTGAAGACCGGAGATCTTCACCTCGGTTGGATGATAACTGATGTCCTAATTGGGAGGCATCCCGAAATATGGATAATGAGTGGTGATCGCCCAGACGTATGTGGAGATCGATGGGTATGCGAGGTATATTGTAATGGCCCGCAAATCCGTGCTATCTGAGTTGACTAAAAACACCACACGTCCAACTCAAATAACACAGAAATACGACTCATTATTAGAAAGAAGTTAGAGGATGAGAAATAGAAAGAAAGAAATATTAGAATAGAAGAAAAACGAAGATCACAACTCACAGCGGAACGAATAAAATATATTCTATAACATAAGCTTTGAAATACAAATCTGTTTTGTACCTATACACATACCATCATCAGAGTACACATAACATTGATTCAGCGGAAGTAACTCTAAATAACTAACGTTGAAGCCTCCAGCTTCAAGCTCCTCCAAGTGTATCTGTAAAAGCCTGAAACACTTGACTGCCCGTACAAATTTGGGCACCCAAGAGTTTAGGGAAAACAAAACAAAATAAACTCTGGGTCAGTCATGGGACTGGTGTGAGTAAACTCCAACCACTTGTTTAACTTTCAAAACTCTTTTCGAAAGAAAAGGTAATAGTAAGACCAGCCCACACATAAATACGGACGGTTTTTACCTTACTATAACCCAAAACACTTTGATATCAAATCCAATGATATTATAATAATGTCTACATCAAATAAATAACCAAATAGCAGAACGCTTGCATCTCACGCTCCACATATATATTATAAAATCAAAAACCGCATGGCGCTTATTGGAGATTGGATTTCCAACATGACAAGGTATGGAACCACCTTCCGACTGTGTATCTCTAGAGAGGAATACACTGGGTTCAACAAGAACATCTTGCAACCCGGCCCACACATGGCCGACCACTCATTTCGCTTGAGTGTATCGAATGTATATCACCAACGGTTGGACTCAAACCACCGTTCCCCGAATGGGCAGAATCGATAGATTTAGAAACAAAAGGAATTTCTCTAGATAGGTGATTATACACCCTAATGGGTGCGACCCACATAGCCATGCTGCCTGCCCGATTTTTGTCCTTTCCCGGTTGTTGAGGCCTGAGGCTACGCATACTTACCATTCCTTGATAGCACAATCACTTTGAATGCCACATTGTCAGATCCGTTAATCACTAGTTGAGATTGCACAAATATTCTGGATATTATGCTAAGGGATAAATCCGTTGCAACCATATATATTCATACAGACCAACCCATTCGATCATTGGAAATACTTTGTCAGACATTCGTCCATTTACGTTCGTCCTGGGATTGAACGAAACCGAAGGCACTATTTCTATAAATAGAAAAGTCCTTGCAACTTTACTCCGTCTTCAATATATTCAGCATACTTGGTTCGCAACGCTTATGCCGATACGGAGTGGTTCTTCGGATAATAATCCAACCGGTCTCTCCATATTGACAACGATGGTCAAAACTTCGATAGTCTGTGATTTAACTATCGAATAAAAACAAGTGTTCAATCAACATATCAAACAAATCACTGGGCTCTTTAATTAATATTCATTAATTAAATCTCTTCTCCATTTCCTTATCAATACTTGTTAACCAAATATTTTCAATGATCATCTTGGCCCTTTACGCTATATTTTGATTTCGTTTCCTTGTCGAATTCTATATATGTCGATATATAGATTTCTAACTATCAAATTATCTGAAAAATATTCTATCTCCTTAAATTCCCGGAAAAATTCGCCATAACCTCCCCTGTATCGGGAGCATCGGGAAATTTCAAATAGCTTCCCGGTATCTTCCTCAATCAAAAAGAAAAAGGAAAAGCCAAGCGGCTTGCCGATACGGCGTATAAAATCTCATATATGAATTAAACATGTACCTTTTGTCGAGCACATTATTTATATACCTGCATTATCCTTGCCCCATACCTGTCTCCTGTATGTCTATACCTGTCCCATTTATTTCAACTTCGTACACTCGTTTGACTCAATTCGTTAAAGTAATTCTTTAACTAACTCTCTGCCTATCTCGCTTGTATATTTGAATATAACACGTTTCGAATATATTTCCACTTACTTATCAATCAATTGAATTCAAATTTCAATTTAAGTTCTATATTCGATTTCGAATATATATTTACAATTTCAAATTTCACTTTTCAAAGTTCGATTTTAGTTCAAACTCGATTAACTAATTCTTCTTTAGTTAACTCTATTCAATAATCAAAAATATGATTATTGTTTCAAAAATCATCTTCTTTACTTCACTTGAGTTCACATTTATTTTCTAACTCAAGTCTAGATTTTTAAATGGAAATCCGGATTTTTATTTGCTTAAAAATCCCAATATTTATATATAAAAATCCATTATGGTTTATAATGGTTTATGGCGCTGCATTTTTGAAATTTTGATTTTGACATAACTCAAAATCTATACGACGAAATTCAGATTTTTCTCCTTCATTAGAAAACTATTATCAAACCGGTCCTGACGTTTCTTGTTTCGAAGAATTCCGACTTCAATTGCGTTCTGTATACTCAATTGAAGTTCGAATTGTCAATTTACGAACTGCAGCGCTGCGGCGAGTTCGTTTTAATTATATTTATAAATATAAACTTTTTAAACTTCTAAACTTCTTTCAAATGAATTCAACTCCATTTAACTCTATTTGAATTCCTTGATTCAAATTCAAATCTCACTTTTATTTGAATTCTAAATTCAAATTCCAATTCCTTTTCTATTTGATATTCAAATTCAATATTTGAATTTCTATTTGAATTCCCTATTCAAATTCAATACTTGAATACATTTGAATTCTCTTATTTAAACTTTATATTTAAATTCCATTTGAACTGTTATATTCCCATTTCTATATTGGAATTCTATTGAAGTTCAAATATTCAAACTCCTGTTTTAAATTCTATATTCAATATTCCATAATTTAAAACCCATTTGAATTTCATATTCAAACCCCATAGATCAAATCCTATTTAAATTCAATTTGAATCTCTTACATTCAAATTTCATTTTTTCATTTCCATTTGAATTCTAATATTCAAAACTCATTTTCAACACCATTGGAATTTCTTCACTCAAATCCATTTGAATTCCCTAGAATTCAAATTCCATTTCAAAACCATTTGGATTTCCTATTTGAAATCCTGTTTGAAATTCTATTTCCAATTTTACTTTGAAAATCCTATTTCAAAGTTTATTTCAAATTCTATTTTGAAATCTCATATTCAAATTTCTACTTGAATTTCTATACTCAATTCCAAGTTCAAATTCAATACTTGTATTTCTATTTCAAATCTCTATTCAAATTTCATATTTGAATTCTTCTTTGAAATCTCTATTCAAATTTCATATTTGAATTCTTCTTTGAAATACTATATTTCAAATTCTATTTAAATTCTTCTTTGAAATTTTATATTTCAAACTCTATTTTGAAATTCTACATTCAAATCTCCATTTGAATTTCTTTATTCGAATTCCTTTGAATTCAAATCTTATTTAATTCCTTGAATTCAAATTCTATTCTAATTTCGTCTATTCTAATTTCGTCTATTCAAATTCTATTTGAACTTCCATTTGAATTTCTAAAATTCCATCTCCCTTTTCCTTTTCCAAATATTTAAACTTCCTTTAAAATTCAAATGTTATACTCAAATTTCATTTGAGTTATATATTTAAAAATTCCATTTCACATCTGTTTTGAAATTTCATTTCAAATCCCAATTTCACACTTGTATTTCTATTTCTGAATTATCAAATGATAATTCTTTTCACTTCATTTATAACTTCGTTATAAAAGAACTATTTATAAACTTCGTTTAAAAAGAAACTACTTGTTTTATTTTTCAAAAACAAGTTTATAATTTTTATTCCATTAAAAATTCAAATTTAAAAATAGAATTTTCCTTTTTAAATTTCCAATATCCTTTTTACGATATTTTTAAATATCATTACTCAAGCCCAGTGATAAAACACACAAAGCAACCAATTATTTATTTTTCTAACACATCATATATAACAATATATATACAAACAAATAAACAAACAGATAATATATTTTTGAGGAATCCAGTTGGATTCCTCCAACCTGTTTTCCTGCATCCACAGATGTTAGCACATAAATAATACCCATTCTGCTTCGTGGCAGAATATCGCGGTATAGAAGGTCATCCACTAATCATAGCGTGGGGCGTATAGGGTAATCATCCGCTATGAAACTGCGGGCATCCGCTAATGAGACTGCGGGAATCCAACCAACCAATCAACCCAATATATATATATAATAGCCTAAATAACTAATATATATAAAACAACCAGAAAGCATGCACACAAGCAACAAACAATTATTTTTAATGAAATAAAAATAATTCTAAAGGTGAGTGAGATTTACTCACCAGTCATGTAATTCGTCGAGTACCCCATTTGAGCTTATCGTATAGATTTCACGATTCCTTTGTACCTCTGTTTTCAATGTAAATAATATAAATATATTTCAGTTTTTGAACTTCACTAATTTAATTTAAATTAATTACTCATATGTAAATTAAATTCCAATTTAATCCTTAACTACTTTAGTTTACAGATTTTATCCTTTACTAACTAATTTCTATATATTTAATCTATTTCCAATTAAATAAATTAATTTACTTTAAATAAATTTCCAAATTAATGGTAAACACCATTTCCTTTTCTTTTATCAATGTACGAATTCAGTTCTAACTAAAATGCTAATTCGTACAAGGTATTCAGATTGGTTAAATCAACTACCAATTTTTATATCAATCTCAATATAAATTTAAATTAAGAATAAACTAAAATATACCTTAAATTCTTTATTTAAATTTCCCTTTTCTCTTCGGTCCCTGTTTCCCTTTCTGAACCCATCGATGACCCTTCTTCCATTTGAACGCTTCATCTTCGCGAACCCAAAAGCAACGCCAGAATCGATGATGCAACCCAGGCCGATGGTGACAAAATTTAAATCCCCAAATCCTTGGATCGAACACCTCCCTTCCACCAGAACCGCTACTGTCGAGCTCGTCCCTTTTGAGTCCTTCGTCGTCCTCGACCTCTAACCAGAACCGCGGTCTTCCACATCCGCTTCTGGCCCTAAATCGAAATGCCCTAAATCGAATTCGAGTTCTCCAATGCCATCGCGACCTTTACCCTTTATCGCAACCAATCCCTAACGCAGGCTTCAAGTTCGAGAACCCCCTTCCTACCGCTGGCTCTTCCGATGTTTGAGCTCCAGAAAAAATCGCGGTCGCCCCTTTTTTTTTCTGTCTTTTTAATTTCGGAGGAGTTGACTTGGTTTTTGAATAACTGGAGAAGAGGAAGGTCGACAGTGGTTCGGATGGTTTTTTCGTGGGTTTTGAGATTGAACGCGAGCTCGATTATATAAAGGAGGAGAGGAGACAACCGAGTACAAGGCCATTGATTTGCTGCCTTCCTGATATGAAGCATAGCAGACAATTTAGTTGGCTCGAGAAGAATAGGGTGGCGAGATTTTTTTTTTTTTTTAGTTTGTAGGTCGGCTGAAAGATTTGATTTTATTTTATATAATATATCTCACGGTCCCTAGTTTTGAAAACCCGAACCGCTTATTTTAACTTAACGACCAATATTCTCGGATTATAACGTTATTTTGAACTCCACGGGACTGATATTAAAATTTACATTCGAATGTAACTATAAACGGCCATATTAAATCATTTTAAATTCAAAATAAATAAATTCTTCATCAATGAATTTCTATTATCATCGTTCATATTTAAATAGAATTCATACCGGTCATCTGAATTGTAATGATTCAGTTTTTACCCTCGATTTCGATTATATTTTATATTTTGATAATTTAATATTTTTGATATTAAATCGAAATCAATATTTTAAACCAATTAATATAAAAATTTATTTATATTATCAATTCAATATTTAAAATAAATCGACGAAAAATCTGGGTCGTTACATTCTTTCCCCCTTAAAATAATTTCGTCCTCGAAATTGCTAAGATAGGAAAAATGGTACAAACTCATTACTTTTCAAAACTTCTTTATATTGAAACCCAACTCCTCATATTTCTATGACTTTAATTTCAACCAAAACTTTTGGTTTCCATTCATATGCATTCTAATTCATATTCATTTCAATTTATTTCAAATTGATTCTAGTCAATTTATTAACCTCGAACCATTTAACTTGCTTAAGTTAAATTCCAATTCCAGAATTCAATTCCCAGGGTTTTCATCTCAAATCCTTTGAAATACATAAATATATACTTATATTTGTTTTCACTTCAAATCCAAAACATTTGAATTTTCAAACCACTTGTTTTCTTTCAAACAAATTTCCATCAAAAACTTTTTCTAAGGCAGCAATTCATCACTTAGAAACTCGGAAATGAACACTGATGATGTTGCAATCATCGTCAGAATTATTTCCCAGCCACTGAAGTGAGTTCAGTGCTTTATTATTTCAACACCCATGATTTTCTTTCAAATCCTTTAAAACAAATCTATATTACTTTAATATACTTTGAAAAATATTTCCAACTTCCCAGGATTTTGAATTCTTAATTCTGGTTTGAATTTAATTCTAATTCATCTCATTTGTATATTTAATTCCTATACAAATTCTATTCTGGTTATAAATAACCATTCTAATTTTATAATCTCATTTGATTATAAAATCAACATCCAACACATCCATATAATAATAATTCTAGAAAATTATTCTTTCTATATCAAAGTAAATTTCGGGTAAAATTATTTCATTTACCCACTTAAAAACAATATCATGTCGTATTTTCTGTTCAAGTGTTTAGAAATCCCTATCGACTTCGTGGCGTCCCACGATTCGACCAGAATTCATAAACCACTCAACAGACTAGCCAACACAATATAAAACAATTTTTATATCAAATAACAAATACGCTCTCTCGTATATATATACTCAACTCATTCTAGGGTGCTACTGACCCTATCTCTAACGAGCACATCCCACACAAGCCTAGGTATTCGCTCAACCTAAGCTCTGATACCACTGTAATGGCCCGCAAATCCGTGCTATCTGAGTTGACTAAAAACACCACACGTCCAACTCAAATAACACAGAAATACGACTCATTATTAGAAAGAAGTTAGAGGATGAGAAATAGAAAGAAAGAAATATTAGAATAGAAGAAAAACGAAGATCACAACTCACAGCGGAACGAATAAAATATATTCTATAACATAAGCTTTGAAATACAAATCTGTTTTGTACCTATACACATACCATCATCAGAGTACACATAACATTGATTCAGCGGAAGTAACTCTAAATAACTAACGTTGAAGCCTCCAGCTTCAAGCTCCTCCAAGTGTATCTGTAAAAGCCTGAAACACTTGACTGCCCGTACAAATTTGGGCACCCAAGAGTTTAGGGAAAACAAAACAAAATAAACTCTGGGTCAGTCATGGGACTGGTGTGAGTAAACTCCAACCACTTGTTTAACTTTCAAAACTCTTTTCGAAAGAAAAGGTAATAGTAAGACCAGCCCACACATAAATACGGACGGTTTTTACCTTACTATAACCCAAAACACTTTGATATCAAATCCAATGATATTATAATAATGTCTACATCAAATAAATAACCAAATAGCAGAACGCTTGCATCTCACGCTCCACATATATATTATAAAATCAAAAACCGCATGGCGCTTATTGGAGATTGGATTTCCAACATGACAAGGTATGGAACCACCTTCCGACTGTGTATCTCTAGAGAGGAATACACTGGGTTCAACAAGAACATCTTGCAACCCGGCCCACACATGGCCGACCACTCATTTCGCTTGAGTGTATCGAATGTATATCACCAACGGTTGGACTCAAACCACCGTTCCCCGAATGGGCAGAATCGATAGATTTAGAAACAAAAGGAATTTCTCTAGATAGGTGATTATACACCCTAATGGGTGCGACCCACATAGCCATGCTGCCTGCCCGATTTTTGTCCTTTCCCGGTTGTTGAGGCCTGAGGCTACGCATACTTACCATTCCTTGATAGCACAATCACTTTGAATGCCACATTGTCAGATCCGTTAATCACTAGTTGAGATTGCACAAATATTCTGGATATTATGCTAAGGGATAAATCCGTTGCAACCATATATATTCATACAGACCAACCCATTCGATCATTGGAAATACTTTGTCAGACATTCGTCCATTTACGTTCGTCCTGGGATTGAACGAAACCGAAGGCACTATTTCTATAAATAGAAAAGTCCTTGCAACTTTACTCCGTCTTCAATATATTCAGCATACTTGGTTCGCAACGCTTATGCCGATACGGAGTGGTTCTTCGGATAATAATCCAACCGGTCTCTCCATATTGACAACGATGGTCAAAACTTCGATAGTCTGTGATTTAACTATCGAATAAAAACAAGTGTTCAATCAACATATCAAACAAATCACTGGGCTCTTTAATTAATATTCATTAATTAAATCTCTTCTCCATTTCCTTATCAATACTTGTTAACCAAATATTTTCAATGATCATCTTGGCCCTTTACGCTATATTTTGATTTCGTTTCCTTGTCGAATTCTATATATGTCGATATATAGATTTCTAACTATCAAATTATCTGAAAAATATTCTATCTCCTTAAATTCCCGGAAAAATTCGCCATAACCTCCCCTGTATCGGGAGCATCGGGAAATTTCAAATAGCTTCCCGGTATCTTCCTCAATCAAAAAGAAAAAGGAAAAGCCAAGCGGCTTGCCGATACGGCGTATAAAATCTCATATATGAATTAAACATGTACCTTTTGTCGAGCACATTATTTATATACCTGCATTATCCTTGCCCCATACCTGTCTCCTGTATGTCTATACCTGTCCCATTTATTTCAACTTCGTACACTCGTTTGACTCAATTCGTTAAAGTAATTCTTTAACTAACTCTCTGCCTATCTCGCTTGTATATTTGAATATAACACGTTTCGAATATATTTCCACTTACTTATCAATCAATTGAATTCAAATTTCAATTTAAGTTCTATATTCGATTTCGAATATATATTTACAATTTCAAATTTCACTTTTCAAAGTTCGATTTTAGTTCAAACTCGATTAACTAATTCTTCTTTAGTTAACTCTATTCAATAATCAAAAATATGATTATTGTTTCAAAAATCATCTTCTTTACTTCACTTGAGTTCACATTTATTTTCTAACTCAAGTCTAGATTTTTAAATGGAAATCCGGATTTTTATTTGCTTAAAAATCCCAATATTTATATATAAAAATCCATTATGGTTTATAATGGTTTATGGCGCTGCATTTTTGAAATTTTGATTTTGACATAACTCAAAATCTATACGACGAAATTCAGATTTTTCTCCTTCATTAGAAAACTATTATCAAACCGGTCCTGACGTTTCTTGTTTCGAAGAATTCCGACTTCAATTGCGTTCTGTATACTCAATTGAAGTTCGAATTGTCAATTTACGAACTGCAGCGCTGCGGCGAGTTCGTTTTAATTATATTTATAAATATAAACTTTTTAAACTTCTAAACTTCTTTCAAATGAATTCAACTCCATTTAACTCTATTTGAATTCCTTGATTCAAATTCAAATCTCACTTTTATTTGAATTCTAAATTCAAATTCCAATTCCTTTTCTATTTGATATTCAAATTCAATATTTGAATTTCTATTTGAATTCCCTATTCAAATTCAATACTTGAATACATTTGAATTCTCTTATTTAAACTTTATATTTAAATTCCATTTGAACTGTTATATTCCCATTTCTATATTGGAATTCTATTGAAGTTCAAATATTCAAACTCCTGTTTTAAATTCTATATTCAATATTCCATAATTTAAAACCCATTTGAATTTCATATTCAAACCCCATAGATCAAATCCTATTTAAATTCAATTTGAATCTCTTACATTCAAATTTCATTTTTTCATTTCCATTTGAATTCTAATATTCAAAACTCATTTTCAACACCATTGGAATTTCTTCACTCAAATCCATTTGAATTCCCTAGAATTCAAATTCCATTTCAAAACCATTTGGATTTCCTATTTGAAATCATGTTTGAAATTCTATTTCCAATTTTACTTTGAAAATCCTATTTCAAAGTTTATTTCAAATTCTATTTTGAAATCTCATATTCAAATTTCTACTTGAATTTCTATACTCAATTCCAAGTTCAAATTCAATACTTGTATTTCTATTTCAAATCTCTATTCAAATTTCATATTTGAATTCTTCTTTGAAATCTCTATTCAAATTTCATATTTGAATTCTTCTTTGAAATACTATATTTCAAATTCTATTTAAATTCTTCTTTGAAATTTTATATTTCAAACTCTATTTTGAAATTCTACATTCAAATCTCCATTTGAATTTCTTTATTCGAATTCCTTTGAATTCAAATCTTATTTAATTCCTTGAATTCAAATTCTATTCTAATTTCGTCTATTCTAATTTCGTCTATTCAAATTCTATTTGAACTTCCATTTGAATTTCTAAAATTCCATCTCCCTTTTCCTTTTCCAAATATTTAAACTTCCTTTAAAATTCAAATGTTATACTCAAATTTCATTTGAGTTATATATTTAAAAATTCCATTTCACATCTGTTTTGAAATTTCATTTCAAATCCCAATTTCACACTTGTATTTCTATTTCTGAATTATCAAATGATAATTCTTTTCACTTCATTTATAACTTCGTTATAAAAGAACTATTTATAAACTTCGTTTAAAAAGAAACTACTTGTTTTATTTTTCAAAAACAAGTTTATAATTTTTATTCCATTAAAAATTCAAATTTAAAAATAGAATTTTCCTTTTTAAATTTCCAATATCCTTTTTACGATATTTTTAAATATCATTACTCAAGCCCAGTGATAAAACACACAAAGCAACCAATTATTTATTTTTCTAACACATCATATATAACAATATATATACAAACAAATAAACAAACAGATAATATATTTTTGAGGAATCCAGTTGGATTCCTCCAACCTGTTTTCCTGCATCCACAGATGTTAGCACATAAATAATACCCATTCTGCTTCGTGGCAGAATATCGCGGTATAGAAGGTCATCCACTAATCATAGCGTGGGGCGTATAGGGTAATCATCCGCTATGAAACTGCGGGCATCCGCTAATGAGACTGCGGGAATCCAACCAACCAATCAACCCAATATATATATATATAATAGCCTAAATAACTAATATATATAAAACAACCAGAAAGCATGCACACAAGCAACAAACAATTATTTTTAATGAAATAAAAATAATTCTAAAGGTGAGTGAGATTTACTCACCAGTCATGTAATTCGTCGAGTACCCCATTTGAGCTTATCGTATAGATTTCACGATTCCTTTGTACCTCTGTTTTCAATGTAAATAATATAAATATATTTCAGTTTTTGAACTTCACTAATTTAATTTAAATTAATTACTCATATGTAAATTAAATTCCAATTTAATCCTTAACTACTTTAGTTTACAGATTTTATCCTTTACTAACTAATTTCTATATATTTAATCTATTTCCAATTAAATAAATTAATTTACTTTAAATAAATTTCCAAATTAATGGTAAACACCATTTCCTTTTCTTTTATCAATGTACGAATTCAGTTCTAACTAAAATGCTAATTCGTACAAGGTATTCAGATTGGTTAAATCAACTACCAATTTTTATATCAATCTCAATATAAATTTAAATTAAGAATAAACTAAAATATACCTTAAATTCTTTATTTAAATTTCCCTTTTCTCTTCGGTCCCTTTTTCCCTTTCTGAACCCATCGATGACCCTTCTTCCATTTGAACGCTTCATCTTCGCGAACCCAAAAGCAACGCCAGAATCGATGATGCAACCCAGGCCGATGGTGACAAAATTTAAATCCCCAAATCCTTGGATCGAACACCTCCCTTCCACCAGAACCGCTACTGTCGAGCTCGTCCCTTTTGAGTCCTTCGTCGTCCTCGACCTCTAACCAGAACCGCGGTCTTCCACATCCGCTTCTGGCCCTAAATCGAAATGCCCTAAATCGAATTCGAGTTCTCCAATGCCATCGCGACCTTTACCCTTTATCGCAACCAATCCCTAACGCAGGCTTCAAGTTCGAGAACCCCCTTCCTACCGCTGGCTCTTCCGATGTTTGAGCTCCAGAAAAAATCGCGGTCGCCCCTTTTTTTTTCTGTCTTTTTAATTTCGGAGGAGTTGACTTGGTTTTTGAATAACTGGAGAAGAGGAAGGTCGACAGTGGTTCGGATGGTTTTTTCGTGGGTTTTGAGATTGAACGCGAGCTCGATTATATAAAGGAGGAGAGGAGACAACCGAGTACAAGGCCATTGATTTGCTGCCTTCCTGATATGAAGCATAGCAGACAATTTAGTTGGCTCGAGAAGAATAGGGTGGCGAGATTTTTTTTTTTTTTTAGTTTGTAGGTCGGCTGAAAGATTTGATTTTATTTTATATAATATATCTCACGGTCCCTAGTTTTGAAAACCCGAACCGCTTATTTTAACTTAACGACCAATATTCTCGGATTATAACGTTATTTTGAACTCCACGGGACTGATATTAAAATTTACATTCGAATGTAACTATAAACGGCCATATTAAATCATTTTAAATTCAAAATAAATAAATTCTTCATCAATGAATTTCTATTATCATCGTTCATATTTAAATAGAATTCATACCGGTCATCTGAATTGTACTGATTCAGTTTTTACCCTCGATTTCGATTATATTTTATATTTTGATAATTTAATATTTTTGATATTAAATCGAAATCAATATTTTAAACCAATTAATATAAAAATTTATTTATATTATCAATTCAATATTTAAAATAAATCGACGAAAAATCTGGGTCGTTACATATATAGTGCCTCCTGTTTCGTTCAGACCCAGAACGGACTTGCAAATGGACTGTGTGTCTGACATTGGAATTCATTCTGTGTGATTAATAGCCATCAGTTGCATGGGGTGAATTGCCTGTGTGGCATGCTAAGATGCAGTGATCAAGGCTTTTGTTGAAAAGCAAAGTCTTGTGGTTGATGATCAAAGCACGGCCTGTGTGGCCTAGCTTTGTGTATAACGTGAATTCGCGAGCCTCACACCCTGGTATGAACCAGAAACGGGAGAGGACCTCAGAAGGGCATGCGTTTCCTTCTAGCTAGAGGTGGTGTCAGTGCTTAAACTGGATGACATTTATATTATTTTCACCTGTGTGGTTGTTGCTGTTGCGAGGCGACTCGGATATATCGGTGACTATGTGAAGCCGATGGAGTCATTCGTTGGCTCATTGATGCCCCAAAGGGCGGGGAAACGCATTGTTCAGGCATTTTAATCCACATCGGTGGACCGGCCCTGTCGCTCCAAGGACCCACCTGTGTCTGGGTCTTGAGACACGGGCTAGAGAATCTCGAATTCGGTGAGGACGATCCCTTGCCTCGGTTCACGAAGGAAATCCAATTTCCAAATACGTGACTGTGCGGTTTTGATTGTATACCTATATATGGCGACATAGGGGTATGGGGCATTACTGCCGTCTATGATTGATACTTATGATTTGAAATTGTTTTTGAAACATTTAAACACTAGTAGTAATATCAAATGCTTTCGTTTTATTCGTATCAAGCATATTTTGGCCATTATAAGGTAAAAACTCTATACTTCGGTTTGCGTTGCATTGTGTGATGGGAACTGAGTCTTATAATGGCTTCATTTTTATAAAAAGCATTGCGATGTTTTAAAAGATTTACTTGTTGTAAAGCAATGGCAATCCAATGGAGTAAACCCATTTCGCGAAAGTGGCGTAGTCCTGTGATTAGCCATATTATAAATGTGTTAAGTAGGTTTCTCATACCAGTCCCATGACTGACTCGTAGTTTGCTTCACTTGCAAACTCGGGTGCCCCTTTTTCTACACGGGCAACCTTGTATTTAGGTTTTAGCTGGCTCTTTCTGGATAGCTGGAGGTGAAGATGGATTCTATCATTTATCTCTTTTTATGCTGTTCAGCACCTATTGTACATATTATGTTTGTTTTCCACTGTAGACATTTATGTATAGCTGAACTGTATTTATACTAAGTATGATCCTGTATACTGTGCAACTCTGATGATTACGTTTATCCAGTGTATATTATTGTGCATTATCTGGTATATTTATTTATTTCTATTCTTCTATTATATGTTTATGTGTTATATTCCAAAGATTACCCTTGACACCATCGTACGGGGTTTTGGGGTCGTCACAGAACTTATATTCGAAAACCATTCTGACCAGCAATTACGTGATGTTGAAGATATCTGAAGATTGTCGAGATGGAGCATTGAAGACCATTGGTCTTCATGAGCGGAAGAACTACTCGTTAAATTTCTCTGGCTAGCTACCAGAGTTATGATGATTTATGATTCTATCGTGATTGAAATCTTCGGATTTGCAAGGACTTCTCGCTACTGATCCTTGGGTGACTCCTATATAGGATGCGGTAGGAGGGTGCCTTCGGTTCTTCCTATTCCTGGATGACTTGTATGGACGAATGTCTGACAGAGTATTTCCTTAAGAATCATGTATGTTGATTTTTACAAATATAGCAAGTTTGGCGGCAGAGAAATTCTCTTGCTTAACAACCAGAGTATATTTGTGGACGTCAATTAGTGATTTAACGGATCTGACGATGTGGCATTCAAAGTAAACGAAGAGTACTAAACATGACCTCGAACCTCATCAACCGGGAATGGCACAAAATCGGGTAGGCAACATGGCTATGTGGGTTGCACCCATTAAAAGGGTATATCATTAACTGATTTGGAGAAATCAAATGCCTTCGGTTGTCCCTTTATTTTAATTATATGCTATTGGTTCGGTTGGCTGGCCCCCAACTGTGGTAATGATATATTCGGTACTCTCAAGCAAAATGAGGGGACTGTCATGTGTAGCTGGGTTGCAAGACGTTCTTGTTGAACCCCAATGTATTCATCTCCGGAGGTACATTGTCGAAAGGTGGTTCCATACCTTGCCAGAAATCCATTTTCCAATAAGAGCCCGCAGTTTTGATTGTATACTATATATGTAGAGCATGAGATGCAAGTGTTCTGCTAGATTATTATTTATTTGTGATTTGATAGACATTACCATAATATCAGAAAAGATATTTGATTTCAAAATGTTTTGGGTTATAGTAAGGTAAAAACCGTCTGTGTTTATGTGTTGGCTAGTCTTACTATTATTCTTTTCTTTCAAAAGGATTTTTCAAAGTTAAACAAGTTGTTTGTGTTGCGAATTTATCACTGAAAGTATTCCAGACTGATCCGGGTGAATTTTGCTTTGCTTCAAATGTGCTCGGGTCAGACCGAGTATATTTACAGGTTAGGTTTCTCTTGGAGTTCCAGGAGATAGAAGCAGGAGGCTTCAATGTTAGTTATACAAAGTTTATTTCCGTTGTGATTGATGTATGTTGTACTCTGATAAATGGTATGTATATATATATATACAGTTTCTTTTATAAAGAGATTTGTTGTATTATATTTATTCATTCCGCTGTGAGATTCTGATGTATTTTTCTTCTTCTTCTTCTATTCTAATATTTCTTTCTTTCTACTTCTCATCCTCTAACTTATTTCTATTAACAGTCTGGATCGATACTTGGATTTTTGACAAGTAACACGGGATGATGTATTATTGTTGAAAATTCGAGTGTCAAATTTTTCCGGGCCGTTACAATAAGTTTGGATCTTAACCTGCGTCTGTTAATAACTTGAATCATAACTAAATAGATCTGTCACTACTTGTACTCCTGATCTACTATTTAGTTCTCATATGCCCAATCCTGATATGCCTGTTCTGTTATTATGCCTAATCATGTCACCATATACCTATTCTTTTAGTATGTCTATTTTTATCATCATATGTATGTTTTGATTATTATGCATATTTTTGTTCTCTTCTCTCCCTCCTTCCCTTTTTATTTTCATAGCCAGGCTACCTTCGAGCCTAGGCCTATCGCTGAAATAGCGAGCGCATGAAATTGGGAACGGTTGAAAATGACGAATTGGGGCATAACTTATATTGTAAAAATGGGATTTGGGGTATAATGTATACCTTGATCTAAAACTTTTATTTGGGGCGCAACTTCTATCTTGAATCGGACTGGGATTTGGGGGCATAACCTTGGATAAACATGAACATTGTTTAATAATGAACATGCCTAGATTTACAGTAATTAGAAACTGTAACCGCGCTTATACACGAAGTTAGATTACACTTGTGGTAGAAGCCTGCCCAGAATCTCCCGATAAATCCATCATCCACAAGTGGTTAGTCTAATGTGAGGGGTCTAGTGCATAAATGTACACGTAATGGTGGTGAGACACGAGGTTAATTCCGACTTGTGGTAGAAGTCTGTTTGGAACCGCCCAGCATATCCAGCATCCACGAGTGGTAGACTTAATATGGGAGGTCTAGTCCATTAACAACCATGAATGGAAATATGATAATAACTTGTTAACCTAAAATACTTAACCTGTTTAAATCTTTGGGGGGAGGGGGGTTACATGAACCTGTTAAATTGAGTAGGGTTAAGTAAACTTGCTTGAATCAGTAGGGGATAAGTTAATCTTGTTAAATCTATGAGGGTGAGTTTATATATATATATATATATATATATATATATATATATATGTATATGTATGCCCGACAAACTTATATTGTTTTATATGTTAGGGCTATGTAACCTTGTTAAACTGTTAGGCATAACCTGTCAAAATCCTAGTAGTGGGGATGCAAGCCTAGGGGAAGCTTGTATCTTCTATGGTGTGGGACCCATATCAGTCAGTAACCCATCTTGGTATCAAACGAGGAACCCCGAACTAGGTCGGGGTCTGGGTACGCTTACTGAGTTGATTGTAAGAAGTTCATTTAAGTGGGGATGTTGATGGCGCACTCCATCGGATTCATATGCGTGCATGAATCTGCTTGCGTTGGGATAATAAGACGTTGTGACATTAGTAGATGGTTGTCATCTCATTAATAATGGGGTTGCCACTTTAGGAAGTGATACATCCTACTGTGGGGCCAACACAGGGTGTCTATTGGATAGGGGGCCGATTGATTGGGATAGTAATGAGGGTACATCTAGTCTTGCTGCTTAGGAGCCCGTTATTATCATTGGGGGTAACACCAGTTATTTTTGTGGGGCTACTTATTATTACTGTATGGGGGTAAAACCCCTCATTAGAAGTACACCTAAGTCTACCATCTTGTTCTTGTTGTGACCATCTTTTTTCTGTTATACCAGTATTGGTGCAGAGATAAGTACTTGAGAAGCGCGATATATTATGTTCTGTTTATCCTTCTTAGTCTATTGTACCTGCCTTATGATAATGTTATCTCTCTCTCATCCAGTTTATATGCATGTCATGATACTTTTACTTATTTATATGCTAAAAGTAACTGGACTCACTAGACTTTATGTCTGACCCATTTTTTCCCCTCTTCTCTCTCTTTCGTTCCCCTCCCCCGGTTCTTAGGGTGAAATACTCAGTCTTGATTTGGATTCTCTCTTTCATTCTGCTTGGAGCAGCTTAGATGTACCGCTTTGATTTCCTGTCTTCTCTGATATGGCTATATTTTAGGGACTATGCTTTTATATATTATTGTACTCTGATTATTTTAGTACAAGACAGAAGTTTTAAATTGATGTAATGGGTTTTTTGTATTTTAGACTTATGATGTAACTGGGTTTTGGACCACGATGATTTATGTTTAATATATTTTTAAATTCCGCTGCTATTTTATATCTGTCTCGTGATGTTTCTGTTTCTGTTTACCTATAACGCTTCACGAAACTTAATGCATTCTGATAAAGAGCGATATTATGGACATGGGTTTTATTGACGTGGGTTTTATAACGCTTCACGAAACAGGGTTTTATAACATCGTAAACCTTGGATTTATTGATGAAATCCTTTTATAAACCCCTTTATATAATTCCATTAAAACTCATTACAACTCAATAACTTACTTAAATGAATTCCAATTAAAAAGATAACTGCTATTATTAATTAAATAATAATTAACTTCAACCGTGACTAAAGTAAAGGTAGGTAACTTCCTTGTTAACTAAAGTAAAGTCAGTTAATCTCTTTTAAAAGGTTGTTAAAATAATTAATAGATGTCAACTTGATAATGTTCTTTAAACACAATTAATTTCAAGATTAATTAACTTTTATAATCTTATTAAGTTTTAAAAACTATTTTTTAACTATTTCTATTAGATTAATTGAAACCAAATTTATCCAATAACCAATTTCAATTAAACAGTTGACTTAGTCAACTTGAAACTATGGTTAATTTGTTAACTGAATAATATAATTAATTCAATATAAACCCACTTTCAATTGTTTTAATTAAAAACAATTTAACCCTTAGGTTAATTTACGACTTACTTGCTTATACAACTTATCTAAAACACAAGATTTTGCTAAATAAAATATTTTATAACTACTTTATAAAGACCAATTATAAAATATTGATTTATTTAAAAAACTTCTATTTCATATAACTTATATAAAATATAATTTAAAATCTTGCTTCAGTTACAAAAATAGATTTATTACTTGAACTTCATCAATTCGCCTGATGGGGAATCAATGTCATAAAATAATGAATTTTAAGTCATCTGCTGCCAATCACTTTATCAATACTGCTATTGATTAAAACATATAAATGTCGAATCAAATTCAACAATCAACATCCAAACCAAATTTCAGTGTTACGTGAGTCAAACAGTTCATATATATATATATATAATGAAGGCAAGTAAGATCCAAAATATTTTAGGAATCTTGTTGGATCTCTACAACTAGTTTTCTTTGCATCACAGCTCATAATATCATTTTATAAATGCATATGCAATAGAAATTCAATCTAGTTCATTTAAAATAATATAAATATAAACATCGACAATCATCAACAAGCAATAATCATCCAAAGCATCCAAACACACAATTTATCCTAACAATAGTGAATATTATTATATGAAATAATAATATTAAGAAGTATTCTGGAAAGAGTGAGAGCTAACTCACAATTTATTTTTGATTGACGACTTCGCATTGTTTTATCTAACTTTAAACTGATGTTTAAAATTGGATAAAATTTTTGGTAGCTTCAAAGCATTCCTATCCAGTTCCTACATGTAGTATTTGAAAGTACAATTCCAACGGATTTTGCTTCTTCTTAAGCTGTTATAGTACAAATTAAATGTGCATGTTATAAATTTCGATATGAATTAAAATAACTTATAATCTCTAATTACATCAATAAAAATTAATTACCCATTAAGCATCACTTAGCCACCTGATTCTCCTACTCCCCTCGTTCAAAAATCTCGACTCATTATAGAAAACCCCATCATCGAAAAACTTCGTTCTCCATTATCTCCTTCTCCTCTTCGTGGAATTCCATACTACAACCACCATCTCGGTCTCCTTCTCGAACTCTATCACCCCACCACTATGATACCCAACTCGCATTTCCGTGATACATCATGACCCAAAGCTCCCTCAGCACGGCTAGAGTAAAAGTAGCGACATATATATTCACATAATCATGCCAAAGTTTCACGAACGAACCAAAACTCCACCACAATAACAAATACGCTATCCAAGACCAATCCAGTCTCCTAAAATTCCCAAAAGGTCAATCCTTAGTTACAGCAGAAAAGCATCGAGTCACCTAAACATGTATCCCTCCACAAACTGATACCACCTAATCAAAACTCTCGAGCACACGAGTCCATCGAATCCAAAATCACTTGATTTCGCTTAGTATTCGATTTTATAAAAAAATTGAACATTGGAAGAGGTGGCGGCTTTGATTTTGACTTCGTTGAAGAAGATGGATTAGGTTACGGGAGCTAGAGATAATTTATAGGCAAGACATTTTAACTTTTTATTCGATTAAATTCACGCATATGTCGTCGTTTGACGTTTATAATTCGTATGATCACATATGTTATCTAATCGCCACGAAACTTAACAACCTGCTCTACTAAATGAAACTGGTTTCGTCGAAATCCGAGACTATTTGAAAAAACAACACTATTTTGATTTCAAACTTGTTAATCGATACGCATTTATGTCGCGCATGATCGCACAACTCTGATTGACCCAAAACCGAAAATCTCATAATAATTAACCATTATCGATTTTTTAAAATTAGTTTCATTGAAATTCGAGTCCATTTGAAATTGACTATTTTCCTATGTTTAAAAAACGATAAAATATAAATCGATTTCAAAACAGTCAAATCCATTGAAAATAAATTGTTATTACCGTATATATTCGAATAGAATTTCATATAGCTTCAAATAAACTTAACTCGATTTTAGATTCAAGATTTTCAAATTCAAGTTAAATCAACATTCAATTTCTTACTTAAATAAATTTCAATTCATTAAATCTAATAATTAATTGTTTTAAATATTTAGATTAGTTAAACATTCCTAACAAAAAAAAACCGGTTTGTTACATTTACCCCCCTTAAAAGGATTTCGTCCCTGAAATCACAAGTTAAGAAGATTATTATAAACCGATTTACTTCAAAAAAAATTCTAGTAAAAGATTGTTAAATTCATTTAACAACTGAAATTTTCGAAAAATTTCGGCAGATCCCAAATGCCATGCAAGGCCTTACTCAATCTAAAAGGAAAACAAAAGCCAAGTGGCTACCAATATCTGGGACAAGAAATTATCCAAACAAATCAAAACAAAAATGTTTAACTATTTGTCGGGCAATTAAACACTTATTTATGAAACCAAAAGCTATATGCAAGCTAACCAGCTTTTGCTTCCACATTCCAATATATGCTTATATAACCCAAAGAGAGTTAAGCAAACAAACATGTAATATAATAAATACCAATATGCTCATAAAAAACATATCCATCTAATGAAACCACAATCAATCAACACACATCATTATCATATAATGTTATAAATAATAAAATCTTAACTCGAGATTTATTCAACATACAAAGCTTATCATCACACAAGGATGACAAACAACCTATTAAGCATCGCCATCTGCTCAACAGCCTTAGGTTATTACTTAACCAATCATTCATGCTACCTCAAGCAACTTAAAAATTCAAGTCCAAACTCATCACAAGTTAATATAAAAAGCATGTATATTCTATTAACAGGAATTCCTATTTTATTCACTTAAAATTCTTTTGTTTTATTTAATAAATCGTTATAGTTCATACACTACAACACTGTGATTTTTCAGAAAAATTCACTTTGACATAACTCAAAATATACAAGATGAAATCTCAAATTTTCTCTTCCAGTTGAAAATAATAATCCAATAGATCCGGAAGATTCTTATTTTAAAGAACTCTGACTTAGATTGAATCTTATATAATGAACTGAAGTTCAAATCTTAAAATTATGATCTACAGCGACACGACGAACTTGTTTCTAATTAAATTTAATTATATGTTCGAACTTCATTTAGTTAACAAATTTCGATTCTATTCTCTTATAATTTCAGTATAAACGTAACTAGGTTTTTCAAATCTTACTTGAAAATTTTGACTATCCAAAATCATTGAATGTTCCACTACAAACCTATGTAACATCATATCAAATCAAACACACAATCAACCAATTCTAGTACTTAGGATATATGTGCATCCATATTATAATTTGGTTGAAAATTTCAGGACCGAACTCTGCATTTCAAAATCATAAAATTACGAATTCAAAACTAACTTTCATTTAAATCCAACAAGTTGTCTTTGGTAGCAAGTCTTACTTATAAACTCGAAAATGAACACCAATAATGTTGCAGTCATCATCAGAATTATTTTTCAGTGACTGAAGTAAGATCAGTGCCTTAAAAATCATAAAAATCCATTATTTTCTCATAAACACTTTCAAATAATCACACTATTTCTCTTTGAAAAACAATTTTCAAAACTAACCGAAAATCCAGATCCTTCGGTTCTCAACTCAAATACATTTCTTCTTTATAAAACTTGTTTTTAAATTTCACTTATATATTTCTAGTTCTATATAAGATTTGCCCCCACATAGGTTTATGCTTGTTTAAATTCATATTAAACAACTTAATTAAGGTTAAATTCTTACCCAACATATGCAAAAAGAGTGATAAGATTTCTCTTATCCAAACAAGTAGATAATACCTGTAAACTGGTCAGACAGAACTACCAATCAATCAACGATAGTCAATTCTTAAAAGTGGGCACGGCTTAACAATAAATGATAATAATAATAGAATATTATAATTTCAAATTAAAATAATCATCCATCAACTATATAGAGAAAAAAAATTCTTTTTCATATAAAATCTTGGTAAAGTTATTTCATTTACCAACTCTATAAAAAATTGTTATGTTGATTAGCCTTGTTCAAGTGTTTAAAAATCCTTATCAACAACATCAGCTAAACTCTTCGATTTGGAATTTAAATACCACTCAACTGATAAACAAGCATAATATAAAACAATTTATAATATTAACAAATACCCTCTCTCATATATATACACTCAAAATCAATCTAGGATATTACTAACCCCATCTCTATTGAGTTGTGCCACAAAGCCAAGGTTATCACTTAACCTTCAGTTCAACCTTCAGCTCTGATACCAAATCTAATAACCCAAAAAATTCAACACTCGAATTTTGACACTAATACATTACTTGTATTCAACTTTCTAGTCTCAAGGATCAAAAACCCAGATAGTTAAAAGAAAGAAGTTAGTGGGTAAGCAAGAGAAGAAAGAAATGTTAGAATATAAGAAGAAGAAGAAGAAGAACACCAACAATACAAAATCAGAGTAGAATAGAATCTCACAGCAAAGTGAATAAAATATAATATATCAATACTCTTTACACAAAGAGAAAACCTGTATATACATTATTGCAACATCAGATTACACAACTAAATCAGCTTATGAAAAGTTAATAAACACAACACACATAGTGGAAATAATTTATAACAAAAAATACGAGAATACATCTTGACTCCGACTCCGCTCCTGAAGCCCTAAGAAAAACCCAATGCAGCCTAGAAAATCCATTCGATTCGATTGAGCCTATTTTCCAGAAAGAAAAATCACACAGATTGTTAGTCTGGGATACTTTCAGTGAGAAAACTCACATCATAAAAAAACTTGCTTAATTTTTAGAAATCCTTTAAAAGAATGAAATTCTAGCATCATACGACCACATATAGAATGGCACGTGTTTTTCCCTTACAATAACCAAATCGATTATTATTATAAATCCACTGATATTATAATAATGTCTACCAATCGACAAATAAAATAGGAAATTAGCCGAAAATCTTGCGTCTCACTTTTCGACATAGTTGTTTTACATCTAAAACCGTACAGCTCGTATTGGTTTGGATTTCAATACATGGATAGGTAAGGGACTATCACTCGAACAGTGTTCCTTTAGAGATAAAAACACTGGGGGTTTAACAAGAACATCTTGTAACCCGACCACATAGAACCGACCACTCATTCATCTTGAGTGTATCGAATATTCCATCACCACTGTTGTAGGCTGTCCAACTGTACTCATTTCAAAGCATACAAAAAAGGGACAAACAATTTCTCTAGATCCAGTGATGATATACCCTAATGGGTATAACCCGCATGACCCTGCCACCTGCCTGATTATAGTCATTTCCCGGTTGATGAGGCTTGAAGCTATGATTACCTTTTTGGAATATCACTTCAAAACTTTGAATGTCACATTGTCAAATTCTTCAAATCACTAATTGATTTACAAAAAGATACTATGGGTGTTAAGCTAAGAGAAGTTTCCTTCTCCTCCACCATACTTGGTATATTTGTAAAAAAAAATAACTTACATGATTTTACTAATTACGCTGTCAGACATCCATCCATGTAAGTTGTTCAGGACAAATCGAGGTACTCTTTTACTACATCTTGTTGGGATAATCCCTAGGATTAGTAACAAAAAGTCCTTGCATCATGTAGAACCCAGAAATTAAGGATTACTGCTAAATTATAATACTAGAAGTTAACCACAGACATTAGCAAGTACCTATCTTACTTTGAATATCTATGCCTTCAAATCAGCTCAGATCGCATAAGCATCCCTGCAAAATCAGTTTTTGAATGCAAACTCGATTCAAAGTTATTTTGGATCCAGTTCTCATCTAGTATCCTCGAACTAACACGTTAACAGTAAAAAAAAAAGGAATTTATTAACAGCCAATTTTTTTACTAGCAAATCAAAATAGTGCAGTCAAGTACATCAGCAGCTCAGGCCCTTTTATTAAAACCATTTGCTTAAAATCAGCTAATTGATTCCATATAATTATCACAAATCTCTTTTTTTTTTACCTTAGAAAACGATATGCATATGCTTATCTCTTATTTCGTTACTTGGAAAACGACATATACTTAACCAAATAGTAATAAGTATAGTCACAACTCATATATGGCCCAAACAATATCATGTGTTACATTGTTTACTGTAAACCTCAAATGGTTTTCTTTAACTTCTAAACCTTGCAAAATTTAAGTTGCAATATTACTTATGGGAATAATAAATTAATTCACCCTACCACTTTCATTTCCAAACTAGTATAGTCCCTCAGATAACAATGAAGCCGTTCACATTGGGTATTTTTGTTTATCTCTCAGACTTTGACTTCACATCCTTCTTTTTTAAGACATACAAAATTTTGTAACCCAAAATCTGATATCAACTATAATATTACACCAATCTTATTTACTATTCCATTTAAATATGGTTTTACAAATCATTTCTATTGAAGCATGGAGTTTTGATGACAACAACCTTATTTCAATATTAATTGATTATAAAATATATATACTAACACCTTTATCTAGAATACATATATGTACATATGCAGGATTTATATATAGGAATTAATACTAAAGGCTATATAGTTTAAAAGGCTTTTAGAGATTCAGAACTCAGAAGTTTCAAGACTCATGAGTAATGTAAAAACCCAGAAATTTGAATACTTTATCTTTGAATATTGTAACTATTTGTAATATTGTTCAATGTTATAATTATGATTTTATAACCTTTTTAAAAATCATTTAATTAGTAATTAATGATCCTAGACTCATTTTGGAAAAATGCTTTCAAAAAAATATTTTTGGAAAACTATTGATAAAACTACCGAAAATCGTTTTATCGATATATAGTTATTTTCTCAATAAAAGTTGTTGAAAATTTTAGTGAATGTCTAATTAATCATTAGGAATGTAATTAGCAAATAAAAATATTTTCATGTTTATTGTTAACTAAATATTATGCATGATGTAATCGAAGATATTAAGGAAATGAGCAAATACGGAAAATGAGCAAAAATGGAAATACTTCATTTGTGAGATAAGGGTTTTAAGGGGCTTTTGGACTTTACCCATCACATTCCTAAGGCTATATAAAGGGAGGCGTACCCTTAGGAATATCTACACAATTTATCTTCTTCTTCTTCTTAAGCTATATTAATGGCATCTTCGTGAGTAATGGTGGTGGAGGAGAGACAATGGCTTGGTTTGGAAGTGCTAAAGATTGGATCTTTAGGCTAGTGGTAATGAAAGGAAGCAGTTTTTTTTGTTTTTATGGCTTTGTGCTTGGTTAGGTATGGATCTAAGTTATCTCTTAGCTATATATTGTTTATATATGTATTATGTTTGAAGTATAAAGTTAAAGTGACATTAACTAAGTAAAGTTATTAACTTTAGACCACTCTTGCTTTTGAAAGCAAATGACAACTTTATATTATGTAGCATAACTTCTATTGCCCTCTTAAACATATCTTGTTAATTACATAATTGGAAAGTAATCAAAAATGCATAAATCTAATAAGCCGATGAGTAGGCTTATCTGTATCTGAGATTCGGTTCGAGGTGCTTAAACTAAGGAGATGTTCAGGAGCAACCAGTGCTCTGGCTCACCTGGCCTCATCCCGACAAGGAATAGTTAAGTTGATAATGTCGGGAATGAGTTAAGTATACGAATAATGATAAATGTTATTTTATTTTTAACTGTCATTTATCATTGGTTACTATTGTTTGATTGATTATGTGATTTACGCTCGACCAGTTTATGAGCAAGTATGCTCTTATATTTAGCATTGAATTGGGTAGAAAATAATTATGCGCTATATGCCTTATGATCTATTTCACGATTTGACTGAAAGGTGTTTAACGAAAATATTTATTAGTGTAATTTGTGAATGTAAATTTAAATGAATGATTTTGAAAGATTGTTTTCATAAAACAATATGAAATGAAATGTTTGATTTCATAGAAATAGAAAATATTTGGAAAGAAATATTTTGAAGATAATAAGTGGTTTATAAAAAGATGTTTTATAAATGAAGAGGATTTTGATGGCTTAAATCCCATTGTTTAAAAGATATTTGAAAGCAACAACGATATGATTGAAAGTATTTGTGATTATTATTATGAAACAATTTATCACTTCGGATGCTAAATGATTTGTTATGTTACCAAGATTCGGGTAACTATTGAATAAAGAAAGGTACGAGATGGGTTAAATTCCCAGAAGATGGTATGCTTTAAGGTAAGACATCATCTATTGGTATTGATAGGTGTGAAGACCATGCCTAGTGGCCTTGTCATTGAGGGAAAACATCCCAATTTGGTGGCATATATGTTGATATACTTGTATTATAGATATTTAAGATTTTCATAAGTGGTTTGTTTTTAAATCCCGAAGTGAATATGATTTGATATAAAAGTAATATATTATTTCGATGATTTGAAATGAAATTGGGATTTAAAATTGAAGGGATTATTTTCAGAAGAATGGATTTTGAAAATAATAAAGACGATTAGATTTGATAAATCTAAATTTAAAGATTAAGCCTGAAGGGTAGTTTGGGAATTGCATTGTTGTTTGTGCATCGTAGGCTCCACGAGTGCTATTTGTGAATAGGAGAACTACATTGGCTTGATCCTGTATCTAATTGGGTACCCAGTTAGATGAGGGTACGTAGGCAGTCATAAGTGGTAGTGATGCAGCCCCTTAAAAAACAAAACCCTTTTCAGTATATTGATTTTTAATTTATCTTGTGATGTGGTTTCTTTCTTGCTTACTATATTATTCTGCATTTGACTTGATTTTTTGAGTTTGCAGGAGTGGCTACTGTCGTTTATCTCATCAGAGTTGTGCAACGGTAGGGTTTTTTTATGTTTTCATTTATTATAGCACACCTAGTACATTAAAAGATCTCAACCTAGTATATTAAAAGATCTCAGATAGTTTGTATAATTAATATTTGTATCCTATACATTTAGCATTATCGAATATTTATCAAATATTGTGTAGTAAGTTGGTAGTTTCCATTAGTAGTTTTAGAGCAGACGGATATTTCGGCATTTTGACTGTTCCGAAAAATCTAGGCCGTTACATTTGGTATCAGAGCTTAGGTTAGGCGCCTAAGGAAAATTCGTATAGGTTATTAATTCAACCTAGGAATTTTAAAATGAAACTACCATAGTTTTATAAATCAAAATGGATAGGATAAGGCACCATACCTCCAACCGGGAATATGGGTTGAATTATTTTGATGTGCTTGATTTAACTTGATTGGTTGCTTCGGGTTAGATTTTCCTATTCAAGCAATTTCGAGGATGAAATATTTTAAGTTGGGGAGAATGTAAAGACCCGGAAATTTGAATACTTTATCTTCGAATATTGTAACTATTTGCAATATTGTTCAATGTTATAATTATGATTTTATAACCTTTTTAAAAATCATTTAATTAGTAATTAATGATCCTAGACTCATTTTGGAAAAATGCTTTCAAAAAAATATTTTTGGAAAACTATTGATAAAACTACCGAAAATCGTTTTATCGATATATAGTTATTTTCTCAATAAAAGTTGTTGAAAATTTTAGTGAATGTCTAATTAATCATTAGGAATGTAATTAGCAAATAAAAATATTTTCATGTTTATTGTTAGCTAAATATTATGCATGATGTAATCGAAGATATTAAGGAAATGAGCAAATACGGAAAATGAGCAAAAATGGAAATACTTCATTTGTGAGATAAGGGTTTTAAGGGGCTTTTGGACTTTACCCATCACATTCCTAAGGCTATATAAAGGGAGGCGTACCCTTAGGAATATCTACACAATTTATCTTCTTCTTCTTAAGCTATATTAATGGCTTCTTCGTGAGTAATGGTGGTGGAGGAGAGACAATGGCTTGGTTTGGAAGTGCTAAAGATTGGATCTTTAGGCTAGTGGTAATGAAAGGAAGCGGTTTTTTTTGTTTTTATGGCTTTGTGCTTGGTTAGGTATGGATCTAAGTTATCTCTTAGTTATATATTGTTTATATATGTATTATGTTTGAAGTATAAAGTTAAAGTGACATTAACCAAGTAAAGTTATTAACTTTAGACCACTCTTGCTTTTGAAAGCAAATGACAACTTTATATTATGTAGCATAACTTCTATTGCCCTCTTAAACATATCTTGTTAATTACATAATTGGAAAGTAATCAAAAATGCATAAATCTAATAAGCCGATGAGTAGGCTTATCTGTTTCTGAGATTCGGTTCGAGGTGCTTAAACTAAGGAGATGTTCAGGAGCAACCAGTGCTTTGGCTCACCTGGCCTCATCCCGACAAGGAATAGTTAAGTTGATAATGTCGGGAATGAGTTAAGTATACGAATAATGATAAATGTTATTTTATTTTTAACTGTCATTTATCATTGGTTACTATTGTTTGATTGATTATGTGATTTACGCTCGACCAGTTTATGAGCAAGTATGCTCTTATATTTAGCATTGAATTGGGTAGAAAATAATATTGTGCTAAATGCCTTATGATCTATTTCACGATTTGACTGAAAGGTGTTTAATGATAATATTGATTAGTTTAATTTATGAATGTAAATTTAAATGAATGATTTTGAAAGATTGTTTTCATAAAACAATATGAAATGAAATGTTTGATTTCAGAGAAATAGAAAATATTTGGAAAGAAATATTTGGAAGATAATAAGTGGTTTATAAAAAGATGTTTTATAAATGAAGAGGATTTTGATGGCTTAAATCCCATTGTTTAAAAGATATTTGAAAGCAACAACGATATGACTGAAAGTATTTGTGATTGTTATTATGAAACAATTTATCACTTCAGATGCTAAATGATTTGTTATGTTACCAATATTCGGGTAACAATTGAATAAAGAAAGGTACGAGATGGGTTAAATTCCCAGAAGATGGTATGCTCTAAGGAAAGACATCATCTATTGGTATTGATACGTGTGAAGGTCGTGCCTAGTGGCCTTGTCATTGGGGGAAAACATCCCAGTTTGGTGGCATATATGTTGATATACTTGTATTATAGATATTTGAGATTTCCATAAGTGATTTGTTTTTAAATCCCGAAGTGAATATGATTTGATATAAAAGGAATATATTATTTTGATGATTTGAAATGAAATCAGGATTTAAAATCGAAGGGATTATTTTCAGAAGAATGGATTTTGAAAATAATAAAGATGATTAGATTTGATAAATCTAAATTTAAAGATTAAGCCTAAAGGGTAGTTTGGGAATTGCATTGTTGTTTGTGCATCGTAGGCTCCACGAGTGCTATTTGTGAATAGGAGAACTACATTGGCTTGATCATGTATCTAATTGGTTACCCAATTAGATGAGGGTACGTAGGCAGTCATAAGTGGTAGTGATGCAGCCCCTTAAAAAACAAAACCCTTTTCAGTATATTAATTTTTAATTTATCTTGTGATGTGGTTTCTTTCTTGCTTACTATATTATTCCGCATTTGACTTGATTTTTTGAGTTTGTAGGAGTGGGTACTGTCGTTTATCTCATCAGAGTTGTGCAACAGTAGGTTTTATTTATGTTTTCATTTATTATAGCACACCTAGTATATTAAAAGATCTCAGATAGTTTGTATAATTAATATTTGTATCCTATACATTTAGCATTATCGAATATTTATCAAATATTATGTAGTAAGTTGGTAGTTTCCATTAGTAGTTTTAGAGCGGACGGATATTTCGTCATTTTGACTGTTCCGAAAAATCCGGGCCATTACATTTGGTATCAGAGCTTACGTTAGGGGCCTAAGGAAAATTCATCTAGGTTATTAATTCAACCTAGGAATTTTAAAATGAAACTACGATACTTTTATAAATAAAAATGGATAGGATAAGGCACCATACCTCCAACCGGGAATATGGGTTGAATTATTTTGGTGTGCTTGACTTAACTTGATTGGTTGCTTCTGGTTAGATTTTCCTATTCAAGCAGTTTCAAGGATGAAATATTTTTTGTTGGGGAGAATGTAAAGACCCGAAAATTTGAATACTTTATCTTCGAATATTGTAACTATTTGCAATATTGTTCAATGTTATAATTACGATTTTATAACCTTTTTAAAAATCATTTAATTAGTAATTAATGATCCTAGACTCATTTTGGAAAAATGCATTCAAAATTATATTTTTGGAAAAATATTGATAAAATTAGTGAAAATCGTTTTATCGATATATAGTTATTTTCTCAATAAAAGTTGTTGAAAATTTTAGTGGATGTCCAATTAATCATTAGGAATGTAATTAGAAAATAAAACTATTTTCATGTTTATGGTTAACAAAATATCTCGATGATGTCATGCATGATGTAATCGACGATATTTAGGAAATGAGCAAATACGGAAAATGAGCAAAAATGGAAATACTTCATTTGTAAGATAACAGTTTTAAGGGGCTTTTGGGTTTTACCCATCACATTCCTAAAGCTATATAAAGGGAGGCATACCCTTAGGAATATCTAAACAATTTAATTTCTTCTTTTTCTTCTTAAGCTATATTAATGGCTTATTCATGAGTAATGGTGGTGGAGGAAGAGGAGAGGCATTGGCTTGGTTTGGAAGTGCTAAAGATTGGATCTTTAGGCTAGTGGTAATGAAAGGAAGTGGTTCTTTTGTTTTTATGGCTTGTGATTGGTTAGGTATGGATCTAAGTTATCAATTAGTTATATATTGTTTATATATGTGTTATGTTTGAAGTATAAAGTTAAAGTGACATTAGCTAAGTAAATTATTAACTTTAGACCACTCTTGCTTTTGAAAGAAAATGACAACTTTATATTTTCTAGTATAACTTCTATTGCCCTCTTAAACATATCTTGTTAATTACGTAATTGGAAAGTAATCGAAAAAGCATAACTCTAATAAGCCGATGAGTAAGCTTATCTGTTTCTGAGATTCGGTTCGAGGTGCTTAAACAAAGGAGATGTGTAACGGCCCACAAATTCGTACTATCTGAGTTGACTAATAACACCACACGTCCAACCCAAATTGCGTAGAAATACGAATGATTATTAGAAAGAAGTTAGAGGATGATAAATAGAAAGAACGAAATATTAGAATAGAAGAAAACGAAGATCACAAACTCACAGCGGAACGAATAAAATATATTATATAACATAACTTGTTGAAATACAAATCAGTAACTTTATATACATACCATCATCAGAGCACAACAGTTATTCCTGGAACAATTATAAACGCCTGTTTGCAGATACCACATAGTACACAACGGAAATATATGATGGTCTGTAGCTAACTGGTGAAGCCTCCTGCTTCAAAATCCTCCAGGTGAATCTGTAAAATCCCGACTACTTGACTTCCTGTACAGATTTGGGCACCCAAGAGTTTAGGGAAAATAAACAAAATAAACACTGGGTCAGTCATGGGACCGGTGTGAGTAAACTCCAACCATTTGTTTAACTTTCAAAGACCTTTTAAAAGAAAGGATAATAATAAGACCAGCCCACACATAAACATGGAAGGTTTTTACCTTACTATAACCCAAAACACATTGATACAAAAATCCAGTGATATTATAATAGTATCTAAATCAAATAAATAACAATCTAGCGGAACACTTGCATCTCACGCTCCATATATAATATAAAATTGAAAACCACATAGCGCTTATTGGAGATTGGATTCTGACTATGACAAGGTATGGAACCACCTTCCGATAGTGTATCTCCAGAGAGGAATACGCTGGGTTCAACAAGAATGTCTTGCAACCCAGCCCACACATGACCGACCACTCATTTCGCTTGAGTTTATCGAATGTATATCACCAACGGTTGGGATCAACAACCGTTTCCCAAAAAGTGACAGCATCGATAGATTAAAGAAGTAAAAGGAATTTCTCTAGATAGGTGATTATACACTCTAATGGGAGCGACCCACATAGCCATGCTGCCTGCCCGATTTTTGTCATTTCCTGGTTGTTGAGGCCTGAGGCTACGATTTCTTGCAATTCATTGATAGCACAATCACTTTGAATGCCACATTGCCAGGTCCGTAAATCATTAATTGATTTGCACAAATATATTCTGGATATTATGCTAAGAGAATAAATTCTCTGCCACCATATATATCTATACATACCAACATATGTGATCATTGGAAATACTCAGTCAGACATTCGTCCACACACTTCGTTCTGGGACTGAACGAAACCGAAGGCACAATTTCTATTAATAGAAAAAGTCCTTGCACTTTACTCCATCTTTGATTATCTTCATATAATCTGATTTGCAACGCTACTGCCAATACGGAGTGGTTCTCGAATAATAATCCAACTGGACTCTCCATATTGACAAGGATATTGACAAGTACTTCTATAGTCGGTTATTTAACTATCGAAGAAAAAGAAACATTCATTCAAAGCATTAAACAAATCACTGGGCCTTTTAATTAATATTTCATTCATTAATTAAATCACTACTCCATTTCCATATCAATATTTGTTAGCCAAATATTTTCAACAATCATCTTGGCCCTTTTCGCTATTTGGAAAACATTTCCATATATCGCCACCTTTTATTTTCTATACGTAGAAAATATCTTCTATTTAGAACTGGAAAACATTCCAATTACTTATCTCTTTCACGCCCATTCATTTCTACACTCAGGAAATATTTATTTATTATATTTCCACAATTCCACTTCCTAGGGTTAAAACGAATGTTGTATAAAACATTGTCACAACAACCCAAAACACTGTATTCAACTAAACTCTTTAAACATCTATCTTTGGGACTGAATCTTGTTGTTTATCAGTTAATAATGGAATCAATCAAGTTCGGGTATAATTACCTCTCAGACCTTGACTGAATAACATCTTTAATTTCAAAACAAACAAGACCACTTATCTCAAATCATCAACACCGTAAAAACCACTTATTCATTTTTTTAAAACGTGTATATATATATATTTCTCTTTCTATTACAAGATTTTTGATTTCCCTTTTGTTTAAATTATTCTATTTTTAAGTTCGTTTCCTTATCGGATTCTATATATATTGATGTATAGATTTCTAATTATTAAATTACCTTAAACATATTCTAACTCCTTAAATTCTCGGAAAATTTCGCCATAACCTCCTTTGTACCGGTCAATAGTTCAAACCTTAACTCGCCTCTCTAGGCCCTTTCCATTCAAAACAAAAATCAAAAAGCCAAGTGGCTTGCCGATTAGGTGCATAAAATTTCATATGGAATTTAAACGTGTACCTTTTGGTCGGTCATTTCAATTTATATCCCTTCATATACTTCATTCTAAACCTGCTTAACGCACATCCAAATATTCTCATTTGGTTTCAACTCAATCCATTCGTCTTAACCTAATTTGCTAATTTATTTTCTAATTAGCTATTTTGCCTATTCCACTTCTTTGTTTGAACATAAAATGTTCAAATAAAATATTAACCTGCTTATAAACAAACTGAATTCCATTTTCAATTCAACTTTTCCTTTTCGATTTCAAATATAAATTTCCAAATCGAATTCACTTATTCAAAGCCCAATTTCAATTTAAAATCTCATTAACTAATTATTATTTAAATTAGTTAATTCAGTTCAATAATTAAAGATCTGATTTTTATTTCAAAAAAAATCAATACATTACTTTACTTCAGCTCAGATATATTTTATAACCCAAATCTGGATTTTTCTAAATAGAAATTCGGATTTTATTTGCTTAAAATCCTTTAATTTATTTAAATAAACTGTTCTGGTTTTATAATGATTATGGCGCTGTTTTTCTGAAAAATTGATTTTGACATAACTCAAAATCTATTCGACAAAATCCAGATTTTTCTCTTCCATTATAAACCTATTATCTAATTGGTCCTGAAGGTTCTTGTTTCAAAGAATTCCGACTTAATTTGAGTTAAATATACTCAATTGAAGTTCGAAATGCCAATTTATGAACTGCCGCGCTGCGGCGAGTTCGTTTTAATTATATTTAAATATAAACTTCGTTTAGAAATAAATTTCAATCTCGTTCTAATATATATCTTAGTATATATTCAATCTAGTTTCAAATCCAACTTAACATTTCTGACTTTCTCTAATTGTCAATTTTTCCTTACTCGGTTATAAATTTATTTATAACTCAATTTGCTATATTAAATTCCAACTCCCTTTATAAATAAATTATTTATAAAATTCGACATAATCGAATTTCAAATTGTAAATCCTTCTGATTTATCTCATCTGAGTTTATATTCCGAATTCCAGAAATAAACCCATCGTTCCCTTTTCTGAAACAAATTTCCAATTCACGTTCAAATTCTTATTTGAATTTAAATTTCTAAATTATCAAATGATAATTTATTTATCTTTAATTTATAAATATTGTTTATAAATTTTAATTTCCTTGTTTTATAATTAAAACAAGTTCCCATTTTGATTCCTTTTCAAATTCTATTTTCAAATTCATACTTGAATTTAAATCTTTAAATATCTAATGATAATTTAATTTACTAGATTTATTGATATCGTTTATAAATCCAACTTCCTTGATTTAAAATAAAACAAGTCCCATTTCAAAATATGTTTGAAAACCAAAAGCTTATTTGGAATATTCTACTTATTACACTTATCTGTATAAATATAGAATCTATTTCCGTATTTAATTTAAACATTAGTTTCTAATTAATTCAATTCTAATTTTCCTTCTTGATATAATTAATTTAATAAATTAATTTAATTATCCAATTAAATTCCCATTCCGAATATAGGAACGTATTTCTTCGTTTTCTATTTAAAACGATTTCCAATTCTATTTTTTAAATTCACATTTGAATTTAAATTTCCCAATTATCAAATGATAATTATCCGTTCCATTTATAAACAACGTTTATAAATTTATCCCAATCCCCATGCATTAACCAAGGAAAGTTTTCCATTTTATTTATAAATATCATTTATAAATTTACTTCAATTCCCTGCATTGTTTAATTTACAAACATCGTTTATAAATTTCCAATACTTGTTTTATTTATTCAAAACAAGTTAATATCTTTATAGCCCATTCGAAATTCGAATTCTATTATAGAAAAATAGATTTTCCATTTTAAATCTTGAAATATCCTTTTCACATTATCTTTATAAATCAACATTTTGGGTCCAGTGGTTTTTAAACAATCAAGCCACCCAATTATCAATCAACGCATCATAAATGATAATATATATGTGAAAACAAACTATAATAAGTTTTGAGGAATCCAGTTGGATCCCTCCAACCTGTTTTCCTGCATCCACAGACGTTAGCCTACATAAATAATACCCATCCTACTTCGAGGCAGGATATTGCGGTATGAAAGGTCATCCACTATCATAGCGTGGGGCGCATAAGGTCATCCGCTAATGATATTGCGGGCATCCACTAATGGTACTGCTGGAACTATCCAACAACCAATATATATATATATATATATATATATATATATAATCACCATGAACACCAATCCTAAATAACTAATATATATTTAATAACAGCCATAGTAATATTCCAGTGCATGCAAACAACCAACGAACAATTGTTTTAATGAATAAAATAATTCTAAATAAAAATGTGGGTGAGATTTACTCACCTAGATTTCAACTTCTATTCGTTCCAATTTCTTTTTCTCAGCAAAGATTTTGCAGCTCCAAACCCCACATAACTTGACTTGATCGCTTTAACCTTGTAACATTTATTTATTTCCTTTATTAGTTACACGATCAAACATGTGTAATTTATTACGTAACTTCAATTTTAAAACCGATGTTATGTTTAAAAATTCAGAGCATTGAAATATTTATTATCACATAAATATTTAATTTATTTAATTTAAAATAGTATAATGAAATTTAATTAAAACCACTTACCTAGTAAATCTGGAAAAAACACCTCTTAACACTCTTCTTTCCTAAATTAGCATCCCCGTCGTACCACATAAGATCCATACTGCAACTCCACAAACTAGTCACTATGACCACTTTCTAACCAATATCACAGTCGGACACACATCCTGCACTCGACGCAACCGAAATGTCTCTAACCACCAGCATTTAATACTGCCCAGAGATACTCCTACTGACAGACCATTTCAAACACTGTCGAGCCTCTACTATCTCAATACCACAACCTACCAGGGAAACCCAAAACTGCCGTGACCTGTACTCCTTCACCATCCACCCTCTTCCATATCGATCTTCATAAAATGACAACAACCTTCATTTACAAATCGCAGCTTCCATGGAGCGACTTCGAGCCTCTTGTGACTGACCCAAAAACACAACGACATCTTTTTCCCCAAAACCCCACCAGACTTTGTACGAAAAAACCCAATCTCATCACAAACCAACACTTAAACTCCATTTCAAAAATCTGAGCTTGAAATCCCCAAAATCCCGAATGCAATGAACCCTAGCTCATTGAAAAACCATGCTCCAATCCTTGATACTACCTCGTGATGTTATTCTGGCTCGCGACTTCTTCTTTTTTTCTTACGTAACGGCTTTGATTCGAATTGAAAGAAGAAGGAATTCACGAAAATTGATTGAAGAACACGGATGGCGCAGTTTCGATTTTTTTGATGCATGATTTCTCGCAGAAGCCATTTCAATTTGTATATAATCCAATTTTCATGAGGCCGATATAAATAAATGGAGAAAGGGAAACTCGATTTTGATTTGAACTAAAATATCTCGGCCATTTTTATATTTGAACTGTGGCAAAGAAATTTAAAAGAGGAGCATGTCGCGATTTTTATAAAGATGGAATACTTCGATCTTAAGGAATTTGTCTGTGCATAGTACATGTAATTAAATTCGATTTGATTTCTATTTAATGTGATTTGACATAAAGAAAGCTTTATTCTTTTTAGATGGATATCAATTTGATTTCATGCCTATCCACGATCCAATATCTCGTGGTCCATTGATTGAAAACACGAACCGTTATTTGAGCGTACCGACCGTCGTTCCAATGTAATCACGGTGTTTGGAGTTCAACAGAATATATTCTAAAATTAAATTTGAACTTAAATATAAATAACCAAAATAAATTAATATAACATAATTTAAATTCAAAAACAAATAAATTCTTCAATAATAAATTATTATTATTATCGTCTATATATTGAAATAGAATTTATAATGATCATCTAAATGGTTTCGATTCCATTTATATTACCAATTCAATATTTAAAACTGTATTAAATATTTAAAATAAATCGTTCGAAAATCCGGGTCGTTACATTCTTCCCCCTTAAAAGAATTTTGTCCCCGAAATTACTAAGGTAGGAAAAATGGTACAAACCCATTAACTTTTCAAAAACCACTTATGTTGAAATTTAACTTCCATATTTCTACCCTTTTAGTTCCAACCAAAACTTTTGGTTTTCATTCATTTAATTCGAATAATCTACAATCAACACATTTACATCCAATCTGTATTCCCTTAATCTATTCAAATCGATTCTGATCAATTTATTCACTTCGATCCATTTAACTTGCTTAAGTTCAATTTTAAATTCCAGAATTCAAATACCCGAGTTTTTACTTCAAACTCTTTAGAAACCACATAATTATAAACCTATATTTATTTCCATCTCAAATTCAAAACATTTGAATTTTCCAAACAACTTATTTTCTCTCAAACCAATTTCCTTCAAAAACTTTTCTAAGGTAGCAATCCATCACTGAGAAACTCGAAAACGAACACTGATGAAGCTGCAGTCATCATCAGAATTATTTTCCAGCCACTGAAAGTGAGTTCAGTGCTCTATTACGTTCAAAATCCATTCAAAAAAATGATTTTAAATCAAAACCCTTCAAAACAAAGCTATATCATTTTAATATACTTCAGAAAATATTTTTCCAAACACCTAGGATTTAAATTCCAAATTCTGATCCTGAATCCAAATTTAATTCATCTCTTTTGTATATTTTATTTATATACAAATTCTATTTAGTTATGTATAACCATTCTAATTTTATAATATTATCAATCAACTCATCCATATATGATAAACATTTCAGAAAATTACTCTTTCTATATCAAAATAGAAATTTGGGCAAAATTATTTCATTCACCCTTTTTAAAACAACATTATGTCCAATCTTCGGTTCAAGTGTTCAAAAATTCTTATCGACTTCGTGGCATCCCACAAATCAACCAGAATTTATTAACCACTCAACAGACTAATCAACACAATATAAAACAATTGTTTTATCAATTAACAAATACGCTCTCTCGTATTTATATATATACACACTTAACTCATTCTAGGGTACTGCTGACCCTATCTCTAATGAGCATATCCCACCCAAGCCTAGGTATTCGCTCAACCTAAGCTATGATACCAACTGTAACGGCCTGCAAATCCGTACTATCTGAGTTGACTAATAACACCGCACGTCCAACCCAAATTGCACAGAAATACGAATCATTATTAGAAAGAAGTTAGAGGATGAGAAATAGAAAGAAAGAAATATTAAACTAGAAGAAAACGAAGATCACAAACTCACAGCGGAACGAATAAAATATATTATATAACATAACTTTTTGAAACACAAATCAGTAACTTTATATACATACCATCATCAGAGCACAACAGTTATTTGTGGAACAGTTATAAACGCCTATTTCCAGGTACCACATGTACACAGCGGAAATATATAACAGTCTGTAGCTAACTGGTGAAGCCTTCTGCTTCAAACTCCTCCAAGTGAATCTGTAAAATCCCGACTACTTGAATGCCTGTACAGATTTGGGCACCCAAGAGTTTAGGGAAAACAAACAAAATAAACTCTGGGTCAGTCATGGGACTGGTGTGACTAAACTCCAACCATTTGTTTAACTTTCAAAGACCTTTTGAAAGAAAGGATAATAGTAAGACCAGCCCACACATAAACATGGACGGTTATTACCTTAATATAACCCAAAACACTTTGATACGAAAATCCATTGATATTATAATAGTGTCTAAATCAAATAAATAACAATCTAGCGGAACGCTTGCATCTCACTCTCCATATATAATATAAAATCAAAAACTGCAAGGCGCTTATTGGAGATTGGATTCTGACTATGACAAGGTATGGAACCACCTTCCGATAGTGTATCTCTAGGGAGAAATACACAGGGTTCAACAAGAACGGCTTGCAACCCGGCCCACACGACCACTCATTTCGCTTGAGTGTATCGAATGTGTATCACCAACGGTTGGGATCAACAACCGTTTCCCGAAAAGGGACAACATCGATAGATTAAAGAAGTAAAAGGAATTTATCTAGATAGGTGATTATACACTCTAATGGGAGCGACCCACATAGCCATGTTGCTTGCCCCATTTTTTTCATTTCCCGGTTGTTAAGGCCTGAGGCTACGATTTCTTGCAATTCATTGATAGCACAATCACTTTGAATGCCACATTGTCAGATCCGTAAATCATTGAATGATTTGCACAAATATATTCTGGATATTATGCTAAGAGAATAAATTCTCTGCCACCATATATATCTATATAGACCAACATATGCGATCATTCGAAATACTGTGACGGCCCGCCGCACCAGCCGACATTTCCTCCGAAAGTACGTTGTACACATGCCCAACTAGCACAGAACGGTCGCCAAAGAAAGGAAAGAAGAGAATGAGCTAATCGAAAACCTGTAAATGTCTCACAGCGCATGGAACAAAATATAATAGTAATATACTTGACATAAAACAGGTGAGACAGTGCATAAGCCGGTAACTAAAACCAACATCAACATCATCATCAAATCAGCGGAAATCCAAATACAACTTATTACAACTTTCCAAATTACTATCTCGAAACAAAAGAAAGAAAGGTACACCACTAATGCCCAAAGTAGTGACCGCAACAACACAGGGAGAATATATATGTATATATATATATCATACGTGGAAGCCTCCTGCTCGTCTCCGGTACAGCTACTCGTGCATACCACCTAACCTGTCTCTAGTCTGCTCGTGAGAGCACCCAGAGTAATAAGAAGAGACATAAAGCTCTGGGTCAAACAAAAAGTCTGGTATGAGCGATAAGCAGCTAAACAGAACAATAACAGGTATACAAAACCATACCTGAACCTGCAACCAAAGAGTTAGCACTACATACCGTACAATACTCTAAGGTGCCACTACATATGGTGTAAAGAATACGGGGGTGGCGTGTGTATGTCACAGTGAAGGCAAACAAGTCAAGCATAGCAACTATCCTCACATCTCTCACTCAGTGCGTAAAGCATACGATGTCTACCGCTTTGATCACTAGACCCATCGAAGTAGTGACGGAGTTAGACTTGTACAACTACTGCTACTACCAAGCTCACCCCATGGAGTCATGACCAAACCTTTACAAATGACCTCACTTCATTGGTCTATAGCTCTTTAGTCGTACCTAGGCCACTGTGGCCCTGAATCCATTCACGTACTCCCTACACATAGTGATCCAAAGTCACAGACATCGACAACCCCTTTGCACACGTCCCGCAGCAAAGCCCAACTCATGAAGTCGACTCGTTGGTTCCTAACTGGATCCTAAGTACAACTTCCCATTTGGACTACCTTTGCATCTCGGGTTTTGGTCACCATCTCCGGATCGGTCTTCATTCAGTTCGTGATCATCATCTAGGCTCGGGTTCATATCGGTTCGTAGCACCCTCTCCAGATTGGTTCGGATCGTAGTGACCTTCCTCCAGCGGTTTGGATCGGGGTCCACACCTCCTGGCTTTGTGGAAAACTCCTCTGGTTCGGTCCTTCTTCCCAAACACTCCGGATCGGGTCGGGTCTCTCAAGCTTCTCCATGGTGCATCGGCTCGGGTCGGAGTGGCACACGAGAGGCGGATCAGGTCGTGGGTTCGGGTCCAGATCGTCTCGTGGATACAATAGCTTGGAGGGGCGGTTCGTGGAAGGGTGGAGCGACTCGTGGGTTAATGGTCACGATCGGGTTGAGTCGAGGTAGGGCGATCCGATCCGGTTTAGCCAATTTCGTGCACTTCTTTCCAGCGACTGTTTTACACCATTCGATGGCGTTTTCGACTAATCTAACACTTCAAAACAATCACAAAGCATGCCACACAGTCATAGCAACATGTATAATCATTCACAACACCAAAACAACAATATGATATGTTAAAACGGATCAAACATAGCCAAAATCCCATATTTTCCCTTAAGCATGTTTAAGCAAAACTAATCATAGGATTAACAAATCTTAACCAAACTAGACAAATTTTCTAACAGAGGTCTAAAATAATATTTCAAAATTTATAAATATTTTTCCAGGATTTTATCATGTCTAATTTCGTTAATCTTCACTAATTACCCTTAATTAACCGTAATTAGTGCAAACCTATGCAAATCACTCACCTTGGCCACAAATAAAATACAAAATCTGAAATGATTCTCTGTTTGCTGCCGTTCCCAATGCAACGCAGCAGCTCTAACCTTGCTTTGGTGCTAACCCCCTTTGATTTGATGTAGTTTAAGCCAAAACTTGATTAAGAAGTGATTAGATGTGCATTTAGATGTTGGAGGCCATTACTAGGTTGAAGAGGGGGTTTGTGGCGGCTGGAAAATGAGTGAAAACCCGAAATCCTAACCCTAGCAGCCCTTAAATACCTCTAATCCCGAAATCTCCCATTGGGCCTAGCTGTTAATCACCCGGTTAAGCCCAATTAAGTTGTTTTTCAATATCTGAAACTTGTTTCAGCCATATCTCCCAGACAGTGAGTCCGTTTGGCTAATGTGACCACTCTACGGAATTGTAAACCATCATCCGGAGCCAATGGAAGTGGTTTCAGGTCAAAATTCTTTTCTAGTCAAAAGTTACGGTCAAAACAAGATCTGCTAAGGGCAAAACGGTCATTTAAAAATCGGCAAAAATCATGAACATGGGAAATGACCCCAATAGTCGTCTCCCAAAGTTACACGACAATACGACTTCGTATGTGAAAGAAAGAAATATTCTACGATCCTTCGATGCGTACAATGCGAGTCGTTACAAATACTCTGTCAGACATTCGTCCATACACTTCGTTCTAGGACTGAACGAAACCGAAGGCACAATTTCAATTAATAGAAAAAGTCCTTGCACCTTACTCCGTCTTCGATTATCTTCATGTAATCTGATTCATAACGCTACTGCCAATACGGAGTGGTTCTCGGATAATAATCCAACTGGTCTCTCCATATTGACAACGATATTGGCAAGTACTTCGATAGTCGGTTATTTAACTATCGAAGAAAAACAAACATTCATTCAAAGCATTAAACAAATCACTGGGCCATTTTAATTAATATTTCATTCATTAATTAGATCACTACTCCATTTCCTTATCAATATTTGTTAGCTAAATATTTTCAACAATCATCTTGGCCCTTTTCGCTATTTGGAAAACATTTCCATATATCGCCTCCTTTTATTTTCTATACGTAGAAAATATCTTCTATTTATAACTGGAAAACATTCCAATTACTTATTTCTTTCACGCCCATTCATTTCTACACTCAGGAAATATTTTTTATTATATTTCCACGATTCCACTTCCTTGGGTTAAAACGAATGTTGTATAAAACATTGTCACAACAACCCAAAACACTGTATTCAACTAAACTCTTTAAACATCTCTTTTTGGGACTGAATCTTGCTGTTTATCAGTTAATAATGAAATCAATCAAGTTGGGGTATAATTACCACTTAGACCTTGACTGAATAACATCTTTAACTTCAAAACAAACAAGACCACTTATCTCAAATCATCAACACCATAAAAACCACTTATTCATTTTTTTAAACGTGTATATATATATATATATATATATATATATCTTTCTATTACCAGATTTTTGATTTCCCTTTTGTTTATAATATTATTTTTAAGTTCGTTTCCTTACCGGATTATATATATATTGATATATATTTCTAATTATCAAATTATCTTAAAAATATTCTAACTCCTTAAATTCCCGGAAAATTTCGCCATAACCTTCTTTGTACCGGTCGATAGTTCAAATCTCAACTCGCCTCTCTAGGCCCTTTCCATTCAAAAAGAAAATCAAAAAGCCAAGTGGCTTGCCTATTCGGCGCATAAAATCTCATATGGAATTTAAACATGTACCTTTTGGTTGGGCATTTCAATTTATATCCCTTCATATACTTCATTCCAAACCTGCTTAATGCACATCCAAATATTCTCATTTGGTTTCAACTCAAACCATTCGTCTTAACCTAGTTTGCTAATTTATTTTCCAATTAGCTATTTTGCCTATTCCACTTCTTTGTTTGAACATAAAATGTTCAAATAAAATATTAACTTGCTTATAAACAAATTGAATTCCATTTTCAATTCAACTTTCCTTTTCGATTACGAATATAAATTTCCAAATCGAATTCACTTATTCAAAGCCCAATTTCAATTTAAAATCTCATTAAGTAATTATTATTCAAGTTAGTTAATTCTATTCAATAATTAAAAATCTGATTTTTGTTTCAAAAAAAGATCAATACATTACTTTACTTCAGTTCAGATAAATTTTATAACCCAAATGTGGATTTTTCTAAATAGAAATTCGGATTTTATTTGATTAAAATCCTTTAATTTATTTAAATAAACCGTTATGGTTTATAATGGTTATGGCGCTGTTGTTCTGAAAAATTGGTTTTGACATAACTCAAAAATCTATTCAACGAAATCCGTATTTTTCTCTTTCATTAGAAAACTATTATCTAATTGGTCCTGGCGGTTCTTATTTAAAAGAATTCAACTTAATTTGAGTTCTATATACTCAATTGAAGTTCGAAATGCCAATTTACGAACTGCCGCGCTGCGGCGAGTTCGTTTTAACTATATTTAAATGTAAACTTCGTTTAAAAATAAATTTCAATCTCGTTCTAACATATATCGGTGTGTATATTCAATCTAGTTTCAAATCCAACTTAACATTTCTGATTTTCTCTAATTGTCAGTTTTTCCTTACTCGGTTATAAATTTATTTATAACTCAATTTGCTATATTAAATTCCAACTCCCTTTATAAATAAATTATTTATAAAATTTGATATAATGGAGTTTCAAATTATAAATCCTTCTGATTCATCTCATCTCAGTTTATATTCCGAAATCCAGAAATTAACCCATCGTTCCCTTTTCTGAAACAAATTATCAATTCACGGTTAAATTCATATTTGAATTTAAATTTCAAAATTATCAAATGATAATTTATTTATCTTTAATTCATAAACATTGTTTATAAATTTTAATTTCCTTGTTTTATAATTAAGACAAGTTCCCATCTCAATTCCATTTCAAATTCTATTTTCAAATTCATACTTGAATTTAAATCTTTAAATTATCTAATGATAATTTGATTTACTAGATTTATAAATATCGTTTATAAATCCAACTTCCTTGTTTTAAAATAAAACAAGTCCAATTTCAAAATCTATTTGAAAACCAAAAGGTTATTTTGGAATATTCTACTTATTACACTTATCTATATAAATATAGAATTTATTTCCATATTTAATTTAAACATTAGTTTCTAATTAATTAAATTCTAATTTTCCTTCTTGATATAATTAATTTAATAAATTCAGTATAATCTAATTTAATTATCAAATTAAATTCCCATTCCGAACATGGAACATATTTCTTCGTTTTCTATTTAAAACGATTTCCAATTCTATTTTATAAATTCACGTTTGAAATTAAATTTCCCAATTATCAAATGATAATTATCCATTCCATTTATAAACAATGTTTATAAATTTATCCCAATCCCCATGCATTAACCAAGGAAATTTATTCCATTTTATTTATAAATATCATTTATAAATTTACTTCAATTCCCTGCATTGTTTAATTTACAAACATCGTTTATAAATTTCCAATACTTGTTTTATTTATTCAAAACAAGTTAATATCTTTATAGCCGATTCAAAATTCGAATTCTATTTTAGAAAAATAGATTTTCCATTTCAAATATTGAAATATCCTTTTCACTTTATCTTTATAAATCAACATTTTGGGTCTAGTGATTTTTAAACGATCAAACCACCGAATTATCAATCAACACATCATAAGTGATAATATATATGTGAAAACAAACTATAATAAGTTTTGAGGAATCCAGTTGAATCCCTCCAACCTGTTTTCCTGCATCCACAGACGTTAGCCTAAATAAATAATACCCATCCTGCTTCGAGGCAGGATATCGCGTATAGAAGGTCATCCACTATCGTAGCGTGGGGCGCATAGGGTCATCCGCTAATGATACTGCGGGCATCCGCTAATGGTACTGCGGCAACTATCCAACCACCAATATACATATATATATATATATAATAACCACAAACACCAATCCTAAATAACTAATATATATTTAATAACTGCCACAGTAATATTTCAGTGCATGCAAACAACCAACGAACTATTATTTTAATGAATAAAATAATTCTAAATAAAAATGTGAGTCAAATTTACTCACCTTGATTTCAACTACTATCCGTTCCAATTTCTTTTTCTCAGCAAAGATTTTGCAGCTCTAAACCCCAGATAACTTGACTTGATCGATTTAACCTTGTAACATTTATTTATTTCCTTCATTAGTTACATGATCATACATATGTAATTTATTACGTAACTTCAATTTTAAAACCGTTGTTATGTTTAAAAATTCAGAGCATTGAAATATCTATTATCACATAAATATTTAATTTATTTAATTTAAAATAGTATAATGAAATTTAATTAAAACCACTTACCTAGTAAATCTGGAAAAAACACCTCTAACACTCTTCTTTCCCAAATTAGCATCCCTGTCGTACCACATAAGATCCCCACTTCAACTCCACAAACCAGTCACTATGACCACTTTCTAACCAATATCACAGTCGGACACACATCATGCACTCGACATAACTGAAATGTCTCTAACGACTAGCATTCAGTACTGTCCAGAGAAACTCCTACTGACATACCATTTCAAACACTGTCGAGCCTCTGCTATCTCAATACCGCAACCTACCAGGGAAACCCAAAACTATCGTGACCTGTACTCCTTCACCATCCACCCTCTTCCATATCGATCTTCATAAAATGACAACAACCTTCATCTACAAATCGCAGCTTCCATGGAGCAACTTCGAGCCTCTTGTGACTGACCCAAAAACACAATGACATCTTTTTCCCCAAAACCCCACCAAACTATGCATGAAAAACCCAATCTCATCACAAACCAACACTTAAACTCCATTTCAAAAATCTGAGCTCGAAATCCCCAAAATCACGAATGCAATGAACCCTAGCTCATTGGAAAACCTTGCTCCAATCCTTTTTACTGCCTCTCGATGTTATTCTGGCTCGCGACTTCTTTTTTTTCTTAGGTAACGGCTTTGATTCGAACTGAAAGAAGAAGGAATTCGTGAAATTTGATTGAAGAACAGGGATGGAGCAGTTTCGATTTTTATGTTGTATGATTTCTCGCAGAAGCCATTTCGATTTGTATATAATCCCTTTTTCGTGAGGCCGATATAAATAAATGGAGAAAGGGAAAATCGATTTTGATTTGAACTAAAATATCTTGGCCATTTTTATTTCTGAACTGTGGAAAAGAAATTTAAAGGAGGAGCATGTCGCAATTTTTATAAAGATGGAGTACTTCGATCTTAAGGAATTTGTCTGTGCATAGTACATGTAATTAAATTCGATTTGGTTTCTGTTTAATGTGATTTTACAGAAAGAGATCTTTATTTTTTTAGATGGATACCGATTTGATTTCATGCCTATACATGATCCAATATCTCGGGGTCCATTGATTGAAATCACGAACCATTATTTTAGCGTACCAACCGTCGTTCCAATGTGATCACGGTGTTCAGAGTTCAACAGAATATATTCTAAAATTAAATTTGAACGTAAATATAAATAACCAAAATAAATTAATATAATATAACTTAAATTCAAAAACAAATAAATTCTTCGATAATAAATTATTATTATTATTATCGTCTATATATTGAAATAGTATTTATATTGATCATCTAAATGGTTTCGATTCCATTTATATTATCAATTCAATATTTAAAACTGTATTAAATATTTAAAATAAATCGTTTGAAAATCCGGGTCGTTACAAGATGTTCAGAAGCAACCAGTGCCCTGGCTCACCTGGCCTCGTCCCGAAAAAGGAATAGTTAAGCTGATAATGTCGGAAACGAGTTAAGTATACGAATAATGATAAAGGTTGTTTTATATATTGATTGTCATTTATCGTTGGTTACTATTGTTTGATTAATTATGTGATTTACGCTCGACCAGTTTATGAGCAAGTATGCTTTTATATTTAGCATTGGGTTGGGTAGAAAATAATTATGCGCTAAATGCCTTGTGATCTATTTCACGATTTGACTAAAAGTTGTTTAACGGTAATATTGATTAATTTAATTTGTGAATGTAAATTTAAATGAATGATTTAGAAATATTATTTTCATAAAACAATATGAAATGAAATGTTTGATTTCAGAGAAATAGAAAATATTTGGAAAGAAATATTTGGAAGATAATAAATGGTTTATAAAAAGATGTTTTATAAACGAAGGGGATCTCGATGGTTTAAATCCCGTTGTTTAAAAGATATTTGAAAGCAACAACGGTATGATTTGAAGTACTTGTGATTATTATTATGAAATGATTTATCACTTCGGGATGCTAAATGATTTGTTATGTTACCAAGATTCGGGTAACCTTTGACTAAAGAAAGGTATGAGATGGGTTAAAGTCCCAGAAGATGGTCTGCTCTAAGGGGAGACATCATTTATTGGTATTGATACGTGTGAAGGCCATGCCTAGTGGCTTTGTATTGGGGGAAAACATCCCAATCTAGTGGCATATATGTTGATATACTTATATTATAGATATTTGAGATTTTCATGAGTGGTTTTTTTAAAAAATCCCGAAGTAGAGTATAATTTGATATAAAAGGAATATATTATTTCAATGATTTGAAATGAAATCAGGATTTCAGTTCAAAGGGCTTATTTTCAGAAGAATGGGTTTTGAAAATAATAAAGATGATTAGATTTGATTAATCTAACTTAAAGATCAAGCATGAAGGGTAGTTTGGGAATTGCATTGTTGTTTGTGCATCGTAGGCTCCACGAGTCCTATTTGTGAATATGAGAACTATGTTGGCTTGATCATGTATCTATTTAGGTACCCCATTAGATAATGGTACGTAGGCAGTCACAAGTGATAGTGATGCATCCTCTTAAAAAACACAACCATTTTTTGTATATTAATTTTTAATTTATCTTATGATGTGGTTTCTTTCTTGCTTAATATATTATTCCTCATTTGACTTGTTTTTTTGAGTTTGCAGGAGTGGCTATTGTCATCTATCTCATCAGAGTTGTACAACGGTAGGTTTTATTTAAGTTTTCATGTATTATAACACACCTAGTATATTAAAAGATCTCTGACAGTTTGTGTAATCAATATTTGTATCCTATACATTTAGAATTATCGAATTTTTATTAAATATTGTGTAGTAAGTTGGTAGTTTTCATTAGTAGTTTTAGAGCGGATGGATATTTCGACATTTTGACTGTTCCGAAAAATCTGGATCATTACAAGTAATCAAGATTTCAAGTGTTCAAGATAAATATAGTAATATAGTCTAGTTTATGTAAGACTCTGAATAACACTCCAAGTTCAAATTCAAATTATATTCTGATTTTCAAATTTCTATTTTCAAATTCTATTTCCTATTCTAACTAATTTTTCTATCTTACTTTTGATTTTAAAAACTCAGGTTTTTAAGTCTATAAGTTTTATATAGTTATATATTTTTATATACTTTATATTTATATTGTTTTAAACTTTATAATTTTATAAATATGTTTTTATAGTTTATATTTATGATTCCATCTGATCTTATACTTTATAATACTCATTTATAACACTATGTTTTAATTCAAGAATTTCCATAATTATATATATATATATATATATTAAAACACTTCAAAAATTCTCAAAATTCAATTTTATAAAGGGATATGTCGACATACATTATTTGGCATGTCGACTTACATTATTGGACAAGTCGACATATTGTTGTCATATTTTTTATTTTGAAAGGAAGTGTTTTTTCACTATTTGTAACGTTCCTGAAGCGTTGCAACCTCTCAAATCTTATAAATAGGGGATGATTTCAAAAAAAATTCAATATTCTTCTTCTCATCTTCATCCCCTTTCTTTACACCATTAATATTTCAAATTTTTATGATTTCTACACTTAAACTTTGCCGATTTCAAGTCTAATCATAGAAAACTTCTTCTCTTCTCACTCTCTACCCATTACTCTCTGAATCGAAGTGTTATTGAAGAGTTATTGGGCTCTTGTAATTGTTTGGGAAGTGTTTGGAAAAGTTGTGTTCCTTGTAGCCTTGAAATCAAGGAAAGGAAATAATGGTAACGTTGTAGCTGGGGAAATCAAGGGAAACATACTTGATAAATGGTGTTTTGGAATTTGGAGTCGGTGGTAAACTTGTGGTTATGAAATCAAGGAGATTGTACTTGGATATTGATATAGTAATAAAAATCTACGCAATCCAACGTTGCGTGATACTGGACATAGGAGTAATCCGAGCTAGTATAAAATCCGGTGTGTTCTTTCCTTTTCTGCAATTTATTTATGTTTATTTTCGTGTTTGCGTTTGATTCTGTGTCTGTGATTGTTTCTATGGTGTGTGATTCATATAGTAGATCATATAAGTTTTAGATTTTGTTAAATTCTTTAAAAACACTATTCACCCTCCCCCCTCTAGTGTAAGTTTTGCTTTAACGATCCATTCTGCATTTCCTAACAATTTCTTGCAAATTGAATAATTATAACCGCTTTTACTTAATTCATTTATTAAATAAAACCCCTTTCTAAACAAAAACCTTTAGCTTTAAACCTCTTTAATAAAATCCATTTACCAAGGTCTTTACACAAATCAATTTACGCACCCTTTCTTGCATTCTTGAAAATCTCCTTTCAATTCCAATCATTTTTTACTTAATTTAATTATTAAGCAGAACACTTATCTAAAACCGATGGCAGCTTTAAATCTCATTTATAAACCTTGTTTGTAAAACCTGGATTTATTATAAAATCCCTTATATAACATCCTTTTTAATATTTCATTTACAAACCTTACTTCAAAACATGATTTTTTTCTTTTCTTTATAAACTTCTAACCTCATCAAGTCTTGTTCGATTATAAATCAAATATTTTAGGACTTAGCTTGCATAATCAAATTCAGTCAATTTTAGGTTCCCATTTAATTTCCAATCTTCATAACTTTCCACTTCTAAGTTTAACTTCATTAATAAACTATTACTTAGGTTTATAAATAAATTTATAAAAGTCATTCTAATAGTTGAAATCACACATAAAACTTATTAGTTTATAAAACTGGGTTTTTATAACATCTAAACCTTGGATTTATCGATGAAATCCGTTTATAAACCCCTTTATACGATTCCATTAAAACTCATTACAACTTAATAACTTATTAAATGAATTCCAATTAAAAAGATAATCACTTTTATTAATTAAATAATAATTAACTTCAATATTGACTAAGGTAAAGATAGTCAACTTCCTTCTTAACTAAAATAAAATAGTTAATCTCTTTTAAAAGGTTATTAAAAATAATTAACAACTTTCAACTTAATAATGTTCTTTAAACATAGTTAATTTCGAGGTTAATTAACTTTTATAACCTTATTAAGTTTAAGCAACTATTTGTTAAAACTATTTCTATTAGATTAATTGAATCAGAATTTATCTAATTACCAATTTTAATTAAACAGTTGACTTAGTCAAGTTGAAACCATGGTTAATTTTTAACCGATTTCAACTAATCCTTTCCCTTAAATTAATTACTAATATAATTAGTTTAATATAAAACCACTAAGTTTTTTTTCTTAAAACAATTATTCCAAACTATCAAATCTTAGGTTAACTTATGACTTACTTGCTTATAAGACTTATTTAAAACACTAGAATTTTCTAAATAAAATATTTTACAACTACCTAAGAAAACCCAATTATAAAATATTGATTTATTTAGAAAATCCACTATTTTATATAATTTATATAAAATATAATTTAAAATTTTGCTTCTATTATAAAAATAATTTTATATGAACTTCTTCAATTCGCCTGACGGCGACTCAACATTTTAAAAATAATGAATTTTAGGCTATCTGCTGCTGACCACTTAATCAATACTGTTTATTTGATTAATACATATCAATATCAATTCCAATTCAACAATCAACATCCAAATAAAATTTCAGATTTACTTATGTCAAAAATTTCATATATATATTGTTGATGACAAAAAATGTCGTAAACACCCGAGATTCCAATTACTAGGAATTATTAATTTGGTTGTATAGACAAGAGCGGAAAGCAGTAAATAACACAAAGATTTATAGTGGTTCAGCTTCGAGAGAGGCCTGCATCCACTTTGAAGAGGTGTTTGAATAATACTTATCACTTGAGAATTACAAGGTAGTAGAACAATCATGATATCTCATTACATTCATCTCTAAGTTAGATGATGTCAGAATTATCATATATGTAATATATTAGGAAAAAGACACTTTTTCCCTTCTTCTTCTTCATCAAAATAGAGATGCCATTAGAGGAGCTCTATAGAGGTCTCAAGCTCACAAATTACAACCCTTTGAAGTGTGAGGCCATAGAGTATTTATAGGAGAGGGGTTAGGTAGGAGTATGCAGGAGTAGGTAGGAGTAAGTAGGAGTAGGTAGAAATGGGGGACCACACCCAGAATTTCGCACCTGGCCCCAGCACACCCGCATATTTCGCTCCCGACCCTAGGGTGCGAATTTCGCACCTCATGGGGTGTGAAATTCGTGCCCTAGGAGGTGCGAAATCCGCACCTCGTAGGTGCAAATTTTGCTCCCCTTAGGGGTGCAAAATTCGCACCTGGAGGGGTACGAAGTTCATATCTCGAGAGGCGCAAAGACCATATGTATGTGTGCTCGGGGCCTTGAGGTTCGCGAGGCTCTGGGCAGTGCTGTAACAATCCAGAAAAATCAGAACCAATTTAAAAATTTTATTTTGGAAATTTTAATGAATTTTGAATATTTAAAATGATTTATTTTAAATAATAATGACAAGAAATTTATTTTGAATAGAATTAGAACGTATATATTTATTTGAATCGAAGTTAGAATTTAAATATTTATTTTAATTATAAAAGGAATTGAAAATTGCGCGATAGTTTGTAAATTCGAATTCAAATTTCAATTGAATGTACAGGATTCAACATAAACCGGATTTTGGTTAAACCAAAAATATTTAAATCTGTTTGAAAATATCTTTCCAACGAATCTGAAAAATCCAAATTTCATAGCGGGAATAAAAAGTTATGTCCAGTTGAAAATTCATGACAGTCGCTATGGAATTTTATATAAGATAAAGCCCTTAAAAATAGCCATTTTGCAAACGACCTCTGTTTTCGACGAAACCACTTTTTGGATTCGGGATGTCAAGTTATTGCTAGATTCCAATTTTCATAATTTTTGAAATCAATGTGTGAGCGTGGCAAAATAAAACGAGTTTTGTCAATTTCAGTTGAATTGGATCGACCAGAAAATGGCCATTTTTCAAATGGTCTCTGAATTCGACGAAATTAGTTTTGTTAGGACCGTATCTTTAAAACAAAGCCAAATTTATTTTTCTGGAATTTTTGGAGTCAGTATGTGGCCCCGGTAAACTAAGATGTGCGTTTGAATTTAAAATAAAATGATTTATATTTTAAATTTAGCGGAAACTGAACGAAACGGTCGAATTGGCTTGCCAGACATATCACATTGTGTTCGGAATGGGGGTATTACGCTAGGGGCGACAATCGTTGGGCTTGATTTGGGATTCGAATTAAAAGTCAACTTCTAGGGAGAAAAATAATAATATTAAATTAAATATATATGTTTAAAATCCCCCCTTTAGATCTCGTTCAGTTAAAATCCGCTACCCCCAAAATCAAAGAAAAAAATTCCCGTCGCCCCATCGTTTAGCCGTCCCTGGCCACCGCGCCAACCACCATTGTCGCACCCGCCTCCCACCGCCACATCCACCTCCGCCCGATGCTTCTCTTCCTCTACGTTGCCCTCTCCTTCCTTTTCCGTCCAAAACTCCGATGCCTCACCCAGTTCCGCCGCCGTAGGCGCCATTACCCACCTCCGCCGCCGATGATGAGGGCACCACCCCCTACCACCTCCTCCGCCACCACCTGCGCTCCTCCCCCTCCGCCGACCTGAAAACTGTGAGTTTTATTTTATTTATATTTTCAGTTTATTTAAATTTTCTAATTAAATAAAATCAGTTCTTTTTATATAGATAACATTGAAAAAATATGATTTTTATTCCTAGAAGAGTATAGATTTTTACTCGTATTAAGTTTAGATTTTTGAAAATGGGAAAAAGCGATTTTTATATGTAATCTAGCAAGATAAAGATCCGATTTTTATGTATAATCTAGCATGATAAAGATCCAATTTTTATATGTATGATAGCAAGATAAAGATTCAATATTTATATATATCGTGTCAAGATAAAAATGCGATTTTATATGAAGGGATTCGAACTTAAAAGTTTTTATATTTGTAGAGAGGTAAAAATACAATCTTTGTTTAAAAAAAGATATGATGTTTATACAAATGAAATTGGTATATAAATATGATTTCTTTTTTTTTATGTAAAGCATTATAAAAATATAAATTTTATATATGAAGTAGAGGTATAAAAATGTGATTTTTCATATAAACATCATATTAAAAATGTGATCTTTACTATGAACAGCGGGAAAAGATTGTGTTGGAAAAATAGGCAAATCCAGACTGTTCCGAAATTCAGAAATAAAACTAGAGGAGTGGATCCCAAAGGTGAGAACTTCTCACTTTAATTTTATTTTCTAGTTAAAATATATACTAGGATGCAGATGGTGCTTAGCAGCACCTGACACCCGTCGTCCACAGACCATGGACGACTTGTTTGATTTTATTGTGTTGTGATAATTGATTGTGATGTAGAATGGAATAAATAAAAGATTCATGTGCTGAAAAAAAATATTTTTTCATTAAAAATATAAATTTTAACGAATATATAGATGAAAATAAATATTCATTTAGAAATGAGACGATTTGTTTATATACACGCATTTATCTGATATTGATTGGGACAATAAATTTTACACATCGCTCAACTGTACAAATAATAATTTGTGTTTGTTGATTGAAACCCCACATGGGTATTGGGATGAAAATTGACGTACACTAATCCCAATTGTTTAGTTGTATGTCAATCGATTAATTGATTGACTGTTGTAAGCATTAAATATTTATATTTAACGCTTATGCAGTGTAGAATGCACTCTGGATGATGGTTGATTATTTACCATTGTTGTTATATACATGTGTTGTATGAAATCCATATAAATAACATTATATGGTAATTGAATGTGCCTGATTCCAGTTCAGACAGAATGAATATTTTAAAGTAACGAATATTTTAAAACAATATTCGAAAAAGATCAAAATCTAATTTTGATGTCCGATTGGGGATGGACACGACAATATTTAAATATATAAAGCCATGTTGATTAGATTAATGTCATTTTGACGTGAACGATATTTATATCGATTTTATTCATTTTTATAATGAATGTCGAAAAGGAAGTGATTTCAAAATCTAATGTTTTGAAAATACTATCGTTTATATATTGATGATATGGAATATTCAATTTTGATTTGAAATTGAATATGAAGTTGAAATCGTTTTGAAAACGAATTTAAAACAATTTATAAAATATGTTTTAAATGGGAATGGACGAAATATATATAATATATATTATATATATATTAAATGGCCTGAATAGAATGCGCCGCGCAACGGCAGTTCTAGAATTTTGACCATTGATTTCGAACGGACATTATAGGAGATCCGACCGTCGGATTCTCCTAAAACCGGAACCTTTGGGTTCATATCGAAAAGAGCTTTCCGAGAATACAAGAGATTTGAATTCTAACGGTTGGATTTGGGATTATGTACAAACTAAATTTGGAAAAGGTTGTTGTAAGTGTAGTTCAATGACCGTTTATGGAAATCGATTGTACGGGTCTTGATAAAATTATTAAAAATATCAATAATTTGCGTAAATAATAATAAATGATTTGGAAATAATTGGGATGAAAATTTCCATTTTTGAAAAGATAAAAATATTTTTTATCGAACTGAACTAGTTATTAATTGGAATTGTAATCCAATTATTTTTAAATAAATAAATCGGATTGAGAGGGGTTTTAGTATAACCAGAATTTCCAATATATGAATTGGAATGGATTTGAATCGAAATTATCTTAGGAATATTTTGATATGGGATTCCATGATTATACAGACATTGTGGAGGAATTTGGAAGATACATATATCGTTATTTCCCAATACAATATTTGTTGGTTTCAGAATTTGATATTGAATATAAGCCGATATATGTTCTATTCAGAGCCTTGTATTTAATAATAAATTGGATTTTGGGTTTGTCGTGAACGGTGTCTTCATTAACACTGTTCTTAAACCCAGTTGAGAAAAGATATAAATCCTTTTTTTAAGATTTAATTGAAGTTTATCAATTAATTAACATTTAATTGGAATTAAATTGAAATTGGTTTTTGGGTTTATCGTGAACAGTGTTTTAAATAACACTTGTTCTTTAACCCGATTTACAGTGAAATGTGATTTGGAATTTATAAATCATTATATTAAGATTTAATGGGAATTTTCCAAAGTAAAGTGTTCCAATTTAATATATTAGATGGGAATTGAATGGAATTTGATTTGATAATAATCGAAATGAGCTTCCGTGGAGGAAGACTGTTAATATATATGGAATTTAAAAGGCTTTGTCGTTATTCCATTTATATTATTAGTCAGTTAAAGAAATTGATATCGATTATATATATCGATCAGTTTTCCGTGAAGATTCCATAAGTAATGGAATGTGATTTGGGTTTATCGTGAACTGTGTTTTAAATGACATTAGTTCTTTAACCCAGTTAAAGGCAGGATCACATGTCGATCATTGTATTTCGAACTGTATGGTTGATCTCTGCTAAATAAATATCTGTTTGGTAGCGGAGAATTTATTCTCTTGCTTAACACCCTTCTCTGAGACGTACGAGCTCAGAGGTTATATATCGGCAGAAATCAATAATTCGGTGTAGATTGTCGATGCGGCATGTTTGTGTTTCCAAAGTTAAATAATCATTAATATTAATTTTTGGAAAGATTTAAACTAAGTGGAGTTTTAATGAATATTTAATTAGATTGAAATGGGAATTGATAATTTAAATTATCAAATTTGGGAAAGGATCAAGAATGGAGTATCACTAGTTTTTCTCCTACCGATAGTTAAATCTTTAATTAGATTTGAACGTGAAATGGTAATTAATTTTACCGCTGACACTATGGTGTTAGATATGGAGTATTACCAGTTTTGCCCCATGGGATGAATAGGTTGGGATTGGGAAATTAAACAAATGATTACTTCGGTAAGGTGCGTTAATCCCGACTAGTTTGGAAAACCATTAATATGGTTTGAATTGATATCCAGAGGAAGATTAAAGAATAAATTTAAAGAATTTATCTTTGATTGGACATACGGGACGAGGAATAAGGTGCCCCTGGTTTCGTTTAGACCCAGAACGAGCTTGTAAATGGATGGGTGTCTGACATTGGATTTTATTCTGTGTTAATTGATCTCTATTAAATATATATCTGTTCGGCGGCGAAGAATTTATTCTCTTGCATAACGCCCTTTTCTAAGACGTACGAGCTCAGAGGTTATATATCGATAGATATCAGTCGCATGGCATGAATTTCCTATGTGGCATGCTGAGATGCAAATGATCAAGGCTTCTGTTGAAAAGCAGAGTCTTGTGGTTGATGATCAAAGCATAGCTTTAATATCGCGCCGCTTTGTGTATAACGTTAATTCGCGAGCCTCACACCTCAGTATGAGTTAAAAACGGGATAAGAGACCCAAGGAGGACATGACGTTTCTTTCTAGCTATGGGTGGTGTCGGCATTTTGCAAGCCCTGACATTTTTATATTTTTACCTATGTGGTTGTTGGAATGCGAGGCGCATTGGATATATTGGTTATTACGGAGCCAATGGATAGGTCCTATAGGACTGGGAAACGTGTGTTCAGGAATAATTAATCCTCAAACGTAAGGTTCATTGTATAAAAATCATATCATTTTGTAAACAAAGATTGTATTTTTACCTCTCTACAAATATAAAAAACATATTTTTAAATTCGAATCCCTTTCTATATAAATCCATTTTTATCTTAACACGATATATATAAAAACTGAATCTTTATCTTGCTATCATACATACAAAAATCGAATCTTTATCATGCTAGATTATATATAAAAATCGAATCTTTGTCATGCTAGATTATATATAAAAATCGGATCTTTATCATGCTAGATTATATATAAAAATCGCTTCTTCCCATTTTCAAAAATCTAAACTTAATACGAATAAAAATCTATACTCTTCTAGGAATAAAAATCATATATTTTTTAATGTTATCTATATAAAAAGTACTGATTTTATTTAATTAAAAAATTTAAATAAACTGAAAATGTAAATAAAATAAAACTCATAATTTTCCGGTCGGCGGAGGGGGAGGAGCGCAGCTGGCGGCGGAGGAGATGGCAGGGGTGGCGCCCTGATCATTGGCTGCGAAGGTGGGTAATGGCGCCTACGGCGGCGGAACTGGGTGAGGAAACGGGGTTTTGGACGGAGAAGGAAGGAGAGGGTGACGGGGAGGAAGAGGAGCGCCGGGCGAAGGTGGATGCGGCGGTAGGAGGCACATGCGACGATGGTGGTTGGCACGGTGGGCAGGCACGGCTGAACAAGGGGGCGACGGGAAAGTTTTTTCTCGATTTTGGGGGTAACGGATTTTAACTAAACGAGATCTAAATGGGGGCTTTTAAACATATATATTTAATAATTTAATATTATTATTTTTCCCCTAGAAGTTGACTTTTAATTCGAATCCCAAACCAAGCCCAACGACAGTCTTCCCTAGCGCAATACCCCCATTCCGAACACAGTGGGATATGTCTGATAAGCCAATTCGACCATTTCATTCAGTTTCCGCTAAATTTAAAATATAAATCATTATATTTAAATTCAAATGCACATCTTAATTTACTGGGGCCAAATACTGACTCCAAAAATTCTAGAAAAATAAATCTGGCTATGTTTTGACGATATAGTCCTAACAAAACTAATTTCGTTGAATTCAGAGACCATTTGAAAAATGGCCATTTTCTGGTCGATCCAAATCAATTGAAATTGACAAAACACACTTTCTTTTGCCACACTCCCATATTGATTTCAAAAATTATGAAAATTGGAATCTAGCAATAACTTGACATCCCGGATCCAACAAAAGTGGTTTCGTCAAAAACGGAGGTCGTTTGCAAAATGGCTATTTTGAAGGGCTTTATTTTATATAAAACTCCATAGCGACTATCCTGAATTTTCAACAGGACATAACATTTTATTCCCGCTATGAAATTTGGATTTTTCAGATTCTTGGAAAGATATTTTCAAACATATTCAAATATTTTTGGTTTCACCAAAATCCGGTTTATTTTGAATCATGTACATTCAATTGAAATTTGAATTTGAATTTTCAAACTACCGCGCCATTTTCAATTCCTTTTACAATTAAAATAAATATTTATATTCTAACTTCGATTCAAATAAATATATATGTTCTAATTATATTCAAAATTATTTTCTTGTCGTTATTATTTAAAATAAATCATTTTAAATATTCAAAGTTCATTAAAATTGCTAAAATAAAATTTTTAAATTGGTTCTGATTTTTCGGGTTGTTACAATCTCCCCCACTTAAAATCTTTTTGTCCTCGAAAAGGAATGGAGCTGAAAGTTGTTTAACTAACCAACTCAACTTTTATTCTGGCTTTCATTCTTCAACTTTCTAGTTTCTAAGAATTTTCAAATTTTTCAAAAATTTGGCTAACACCCTAAATTTTCGAAAAATTTCGTCATAACCTCCTTTGTACGGGGAGCATCGGGAAAATCCCCAATCCGCCACACAGGCTCTCTCATCTCAAAAAGATAAAGAACAAGCCAACCAGCTCATAAAATCATCCAAACCCAACAAATTAATAAACATGTACCTATTTGTTGGGCATACAATTTTATTCCTCTTCTCTAGCCTCCTTGTTATGACCTGTTCAATGTATATGCATGCAATTTCAAAAAAAATTCAAGTCAGTTCAATATTTTTGTTCAATTTGGCTAAATTCACTTTCATTCACAAATTCGTTTTAACAATTCTATTAGTCAAACTAATAATCAAACAACACAATCAGCAATCAATTAGTTGATTATCATTTCAAACACATACCTTTAATATATATACCAAAAATCCATTTTTGATACCAAATCACAACAATAAACCCTATCTAGTTTTGGTTCTCACACCAACCAATTGGAAATATATAAATATCTCACTTTCGAAACTCGAGCATAACACTGATGATGGGTACCCATCATCAGAATCATTCCCAGACGAATAGAGTGTGATTCTATATCTATCCAATATATTAAAACTTCGAATATACGTTTGCAAGGCGTATATGCAAAATCTTTATAAACTGGATTATCCAAATTTAATATAAAATAAATATTCAAATATTCAAATATACAGAGTATGGATAACTATTATACATCATAAAATACCACAGATTTACAAATTACAATGTAGCGGAAAATAATACAAAACCCAACTAAAAGAGATAAACGGATACAGAGCTTTCTGAATATCATTCCAGCTGTAAACCAGGATCTTATGAATATAAGTCTACAAAACCAAAACTACTAGCTGCTCGTATGGAAAATAGGGGCACCCATAGTTTAGGTTAAAACAATAAACTCCAGGTCAGTCATGTGACTAGTGTGAGAACTAAAACAGTTATTTAAGAGTTTACTTTAAAAATAAAGTAAATCCAGGGACCACGCCATATAACACGGAACGGGTTTCTTTCCAAGAATACCAGTGCATATAACAAAACAACGCAATGCTTTTTGGAAAAATGAAGCTATTATAAGACTCAGGCCTCATCACACAATGCAACGCAAGCCCGAGGATAGAGTTTTACCTTATAATAGCCAAACATGCTTCGTATGTTTAAAACAAATCATTTTGATATTATTATAGTGTAAAGTGTATGAAAACAACTTCAAATATAAATGTATCAATCATAGATGGCATAGTGCCCCATCCCACTATGTCGCCATATTAGGCTCTATAAATAAAACCGAATGGAAATAAAATTTTCGTCATAAGCGTAGGCAAGGGATTTACTCCTTTCTGCTTCGAGACACTCTAGCTAATGCCTTGGGACTACACACTCTGGACAACCCTTGGAGCCTCCAAGGCTGGTCCTCCCTTACGTTTGAGGATTAATTATTCCTGAACACACGTTTCCCGGTCCTATAGGACCTATCCATCGGCTCCGTAGTAACCGATATATCCGAGGCGCCTCGCATTCCAACAACCACATAGGTAAAAATATAAAAATGTCAGGGCTTGCAAAACCCCGACACCACCCATAGCTAGAAAGAAACGTCATGTCCTCCTTGGGTCCACTATCATGTGTTTGGCTCATACCGAGGTGTGAGGCTCGCGAATTAACGCTATACACAAAGCGGTGCTATATTAAAGCTATGCTTTGATCATCAACCATAAGACTCTGCTTTTCAACAGAAGCCTTGATCATTTGCATCTCAGCATGACACACAGGAAATTCATGCCATGCGACTGATATTTATCGATATATAACCTCTGAGCTCGTACGTCTCAGAGAAGGACGTTAAGCAAGAGAATAAATTCTCCGCCGCCAAAAATATATATATTTTATAGAGATCAATCAACACAGAATAAAATCCAATGTAAGACACCCATCCATTTACAAGTTCGTTCTAGGTCTAAACAAAACCAGGGGCACCTTATTCCTCGTCCCGTATGTCCAATACAGGAGAGAGGTCCTCGCATATCCGGTCGATCTCTAAGTATGTCTGGACAATCACGGACGATCACCACTTATTACCTCGTCTTGAGTGTACAGCCCAATCAAGACATTAGTAATCATCCAAACGATGTGAAGACCTCCAGTCTTCAACCACCGTCTTCATCGTCGACTTATCATCGAATCAGTTATTCAGAATGGGTATAAACTGGGCCTTTCGGAATAACTCGTGTATATAATAAACAAGTGCTATAAAAACACAGCATATGCCTCATTCCAATTTAGAATATTCTTTTATTCAAATATTCATACCATTTGGGAAAGGTTCCCATTAATTTTATCAAAGACAAATTCTTTAAATTTATTCTTTAATCTTCCTCTGGATATCTATTCAAACCATATTAATGGTTTTCCAAACTAGTCGGGATTAACGCCCCTTACCGAAGTAATCATTTATTTAATTTCCCAATCCCAACCTATTCATCCCATGGAGCAAAATTGGTAGTAATCCATATCTAACACCACAGTGTTATCGGTAAAGTTAATTACCATTTCACGTTCAAATCTAATTAAAGATTTAACTATCGCTAGGAGTTAAAGTGGTGATACTCCATTCTCGATCCTTTCCCAAATTTGATAATTTAAATTATCAATTCCCATTTCAATCTAATAAAAGATTCATTAAAACTCCACTTAGTTTTAATCTTTCCAAAAATCAATATTAATGATTATTTAACTTTGGAAACACAAACATACCGCATCGACAATCTGCACCGTATTATTGATTTCAGTCGATAAATAACCTCTGAGCTCGTACGTCTCAGAGAAGGGTGTTAAGAAAGAGAATAAATTCTCCGCCACCAAACATATATATATTTAGCAAAGATCAACCATACAATTCAAAATACAATGATCGACATGTGATCCTGCCTTTAACTGGGTTAAAGAACTAATGTCATTTAAATCATATTTCACGATAAACACAAATCACATTCCATTAATTATGGAATCTTCACGGAAAACAGATCGATATATATAATCGATATCAATTTCCGTATCCGACTAATAATATAAATGGAATAATGACAAAGCCTTTTAAATTCCATATATATTAACAGTCTTCCTCCACAGAAGCTCATTTCAGTTATTATCAAATCGAATTCCATTCAATTCCAATCTAATATATTAAACTGGAACACTTTACTTTGGAAAATTCCCATTAAATCTTAATACAAAGATATATAAATTACAAATCACATTTCACTGTATATCGGGTTAAAGAACAAGTGTTATTTAAAACACCGTTCACGATAAACCCAAAAATTAATTTCAATTTAATTCCAATTAAATGTTAATTAATTGGTAAACTTCATTAAATCTTAGTAAAAAGATTTATATATTTTCTCAACTAGGTTTAAGAACGGTTTTAATGAAGACACCGTTCACGACAAACCCAACATCCAATTTGTTATTAAATACAAGGCTCTGAATAGAAAATATATCGGCTTATATTCAATATCAAATTCTGAAACCAACAAATAACGTATTGGGAATAACGATATATATACATCTTCCAAATTCCTCCACAATGTCTGTATAATCACGGAATCCCATATCGAAATATTCCAAAGATAATTTCGATTTAAATCAATTCCAATTCACATATTGGAAATTTTGGTTATGTTAAAACCCATCTCAATCCAATTTATTTATTTAAAAATAATTGGATAATAATTCTAGTTAATAACTAGTTCATTTCAATAAAAAATATTTTTATCTTTTCAAATATGGAACTTTTCATTCCAATTCGTTCCAAATCATTTATTATGATTTTACAAATTATTGATATTTTTAATAATTTTATCAAGGCTCGTACAGTCGATTTCCTTAATCGGTCATCGAACTGCACTTACAAAGAACTTTTCCAAATTTGATTTGGACATAATCCCAAATCCAACCGTTATATTTCAAATCTCTTGTATTCGTCGGAAAGCTCTTTTTGATAAGAACCCAAGGGTTTCGATTTTAGGAGAATCCGACGGTCGGATCTCCTGTAATGTCCGTTTGAAGTCAATGGTCGAAATTCGCGAACTGCCGCTGCGCGGCGCGTTCTATTTAGGCCATATAATATATATAATATATATATTATATATATTTCATCGATTCCCATTAAACGTATTTTATAAATTGTTTTAAATTCGATTTCAAAATGATTTCAACTTCATATTCAATTTCAAATCAAAATTGAATATTCCATATCATCGATATATAATTGATAGTATTTTAAAAACATTAGATTTTGAAATCACTTCCTTCTCGACATTCATTATAAAAATGAATAAAATAGATATAAATATCGTTCATATCAAAATGACGTTAATCTAATCAACACGGCTTTATATATTTAAATATTTTCGTGTCCATCCCAAATCGGGCATCAAAATTAGATTTTGATCTTTTCTGAATATTATTTTAAAATATTCGTTATTTTAAATATTCATTCTTTCTGAACTGGAATCAGGCACAGTCAATTACCATATAATGTTATTTATATGGATTTCATATAACACGAATGATAGAACCCTAGCCACCAGAGACGACGTCGCTACCCCCCCCCCCCCCCTCGTGCACCGCGCCATCGATGTTCTTCCCTCCTCCTTTGATCATCCTCCACCTCCTCTCCCTTGCACCTCCCTCTCCGATTGAAAAAACCCCAAGCGGCAAAAGGAATTCCGCCGCCACCAGCAATGTGGGACCTCATCCCGACCACCGCACCTCCCCTAACCTCATCAAACTCCGGCGCACCCCCTTCTGCCCTCGGACAAACTCAGTATCCCCCCTCGCGGTTCAACAACAAAAGCCCCTTTTTCTCCGCCAAATCAAAACCCTTAAACCCTGTATGTTCTTATGAATTTTATCCATTGAAAACTATGAATTTTATTCAATGAAAGTTATGATTTTTAATCATATAAAAATATGATTTTTATCTACATGAATAGTGTATAAAAATATGATTTTTATAAATGAAGTAGTGAAATAAAAATTCGATTTTTATAGTATAGGTTTGAAATAAAAATTCGATTTTTATGTATATGGATTTGAAATAAAAAATCGATTTTTATATATAGTAATAGTGGTTAACATTTTGATATTTTTATATATATATAGCATAAAAATAATTTTTAATTAGAAAAAGTAAGGATTTTTATTCATGAAAAAAATATGATTTTATGTATAGTAATAGCGGTTAAAAATGCGATCTTTAGTTGTATAAGAATATAATTCATATATAACATAACAATATAAAAATATGATTTTATATATGAGTAGCGGTATAAAAATGTGATTTTTATTTGTACATATCATCATATTAAAAATATGATTTTTAATATAGATAGCGCGTGGAACAGAAGGCGATGGAACAGACTGAAATCAAAACAAAATCCAAACCGTTCGAATAAAGAGTGATGGAGTGGAAACCAAAGGTGAGAACTTCTCACTAAAAATTATTTCTGTATAGTTATTTATTTTATATAACTGCATATATGAATTGCTCCACGTCGTCCACAGACCATGGACGACTTGTTTGTTTGTTTGTACTGTGTTATGGAAATTGATTGTGATTGTGATGTGTAATGGAATATAAAATATTCATGTATTGAATAAAGTGTTAGAACAATTAAAATATAAATTTTATTGTATAAATGAATGAAATAAAATATTTACTGAAATAAAATAAATATTCATAAACAAATCGAACGATTTGTTTATGTATACCCATTTGATAATATTGATTGGGACGATAAATTTTACACATTGCCCAACCGTACAAATAAAATATGTGTTTGTTGATTGAAACCCCATAAGGGTATTGGGATGATATTTGACATACACTAATCCCAATTATTTAGTTGTATGCCGATCGATTGGTTAACAGGTTGTTGTAAGCGTTAAATATTTATATTTGATGTTTATGCAGTGTAGAATGCACTCTGGATGATGGTTGATTGTTTATCATTGTTGTTGTATAAACATGTTGTATGAAATCCATATAAATAACATTATACGGTAATTGATTGTGTCTGATTCCAGTTCAGAAAGAATGAATATTTTAAAATAACAAATGTTTTAAAATAATATTCAGTAATGGATCAAAATATGATTTTGATGTCTGATCTGGGATGGACACGGAAATATTTAAATATATGAAGCCGCGTTGATTAGATTTGCCCCATTTTGACGCAAACGATATTTCTATCGATTTTATTCATTTTTATAATTAATATCGAAAAGGAAGTGATTTCAAAATCGAATGTTTTGAAAATATTATCATTTATATATTAATGATATGGAATATTCAATTTTGATTTGAAATTGAATATGAAGTTGAAATCGTTTTGAAAACGAATTGAAAAGGATTTATAAAATACGTTTTAAATGGAAATTGATGAAATATATATATTATATATTTAATGGCCTGAATAGAACGCACCGCGCCGCGGTAGTTCGCGAATTTCGATCATTGACTTCGAACGGACATTACGGGAGATCCGACCGTCGGATTCTCCTAAAACCGGAACCGTTGGGTTCCTATCGAAAAGAGCTTTCCAAAAATACAAGAGATTTGAAATCTAACGGTTGAATTCGGAATTATGTCCAAATCAAATTTGGAAAAGGTCGATGTAAGTGCAGTTCGATGACCGTTTATGAAAATCGACTGTACGGGCCTTGATAAAATTATTAAAAATATCAATAATTTGTGTAAAATCATAATAAATGATTTGGAAAGAATTGGGATGAAAAATTCCATATTTGAAAAGATAAAAATATATTTTTATCGAAATGAACTAGTTATGAACTAGAATTATAATCCAATATTTTTAAATAAATGAATTGGATTTGAATTGGTTTTAAAAATAACCAGAATTTCCAATATATGAATTGGAATGGATTTGAATCGAAATTATCTTCGGAATATTTCAGTATTAGATTCCGTAATTATACGTACATTGTGGTGGAATTTGGAAGATATATATATCGTTATTCCTAATATGATGTTTGTTGGTTTCAGAATTTGATATTGAATATAAGCCGATAAATATTCTATTCAAAGCCTTGTATTTAATATCAAATTGGTTTTTAGGTTTATCGTGAACAGTGTTTTAAATAATACTTGTTCTTTAACCTGATTAACAATGGAATGAGATTTTGGGTTGGTCGTGAATGATATCTTTAATAATACTATTCTTAAACCCAATGAAGTTAAGAAAACTAGAAACTAACTGGAGATTAGCTCAGTTGAATGGTTTCCTGGGTATTGATCTGATGTTGGTTTCGGCCTTCGGGATTAATACTTAGGGAATTATTCTCTTACTAATTTACGGTTAGAGACTGATGAGATGGGGTCTTTAGTAACACTGTTCTTAAAACCCGTGAGAAAAGAATAAATATTTTAATTAAGATTTAAAGAAGAATTTTCAACTAATTAACATATAACTGGAATTGAAAATGGAATGTGAATTGGGTTTATTCTGAACTGTGTTTTTAACGACACTCATTCTTTAACCCGATTTACAGTGAAATGAGATTTAGAATTTATAAATCTTTTTATTAAGGTTTAACGGGAATTTTCCAAAGTGAAGTTTTCCAATTTAGTATATTAAATTGGAATTGAATGGAATTCGATTTGATAATAATGAAAGTGAACTTCTGTGGAGGAGGACTGTTAATATATATGGAATTTAAAAGGCTTTGTCGTTATTCCATTTATATTATTAGTCGGATACAGAAATTGATATCGATTATATATTGATTTGTTTTTCCGTGAATATTCCATGATTAATGGAATGTGATTTACGGTTTATCGTGAACTGTGTTTTAAATGACATAAGTTCTTTAACCCAGTTAAAGACAGGATTACATGCCTAACATTGTATTTCGAACTGCATGGTTGATCTCTGCTAAATATATATCTGTTTGGTGGCGGATAATTTATTCTCTTGCTTAACACCATTTTTCTAAACGTACGAGCTTAGAGGTTATATATCAACAAAAATCAATAGTACGGTGTAGATTGTCGATGCGACATGTTTGTGTTTCCAAAGTTAAATAACCTTTAATATTGATTTTTGGAAAGATTAAAACTAAGTGGAGTTTTAATGGATCTTTAATTAGATTGAAATGAGAATTGATAATTTAAATTATCAAATTTGGGAAATGATCGAGAATGGAATATCACCAGTTTTGCTCCTATCGATAGTTAAATCTTTAATTAGATTTGAATGTGAAATGGTAACTAAATTTACCAATAACACCATGGTGTTAGATATGGAGTATGACCAGTTTTGCTCCGTGGGATGAATAGGTTGGGATTGAGAAATTAAACAATTGATTAATTCGGTAAGGTGCCTTATTCCCGACAAGTTCGGAAAACCTTAATATGATTTGAATTGATATTCAAAGGAAGATTAAAGAATAAATTTTAAAGAATTTATCTTTGATAAAATTAATGGGAACCTTTCACAAAGGATATGAATATTCAAATAAAAGAATATTCAGAATTGGAATGAGGCGTATGTTGTGTTTTTATGACACTTGTTTATTATATACGCGAGTTATTCGGAAATGCCAGGTTTACACCCATTCTGAATAATTGATTCGACGGTAAGTCGACGATGAAGATGGTGGTTGAAGAGCAAAGGTCTTGCGGTCCCTCTTCGATCCTGTTTCATTCGCTCCTAAGCGTCCCTTTTGGCCTTAGCTCTATGCGATGTGTTGAATTGAGCATGTCCTATGTACTTTTGGGAACCGGACCAAAAATTTGGTGAACGTATATAATATGAAGACAAGTAACATCCAAAATATTTCAGGATTCTTGTTGGATCCCTTCAAAGCATCCAAACACAAAATTTATCATAACAATAGTGACTATTATTATACGAAATAATAATATTCAGAAGTATTCCAAAAAGAGTGAGAGTTAACTCAAAATTTATTTTCGATCGATGATTTCACGTCATTTTATTTAATTTTAAACAACTATTTAAAATTAGACAAAATTCTTTTTAGCTCTAAATCACTCCAATCTATGTCTTACACATAGTATTCGAAAGTAAGATTCCAATGGATCTTGTTTCGTATCAATATAATATCATATGAATTAAGTGCTTGTATTATAAATTTCAATACGAACTAAAATAACTTATATTCTCTAATTACATCATAAATAATTGATTACCCCCATTAAACATCATTAAGCCACATAATTCTCCTTCCCCCCTCATTCAAAAATCCCGACACTGTAATGACCCCAGACTTCCATGATACAGAAGCAAGGATAATCATTGGAATATAACATATAAACAATAATAGCAGAACAAAAATACAGAATTACACCAGATAATGATCATCAAATTTCACTGGAAATAATACATCATCAGAGCTACACAGCATAATAGGATCATACTTTAGCATAAAATACAGTTTTCACTTAATACAAAATGTCTGCAGCGGAATAAAAGCATAATATACTAAGTGAAGTCTGAACAGCATAAAAGAAATGATAAGATCCATCTTCAGCTCCATAGCTATCCAGAGTGAGTCTGCTAATACCTGAAAACAAGGCTGCCCGTGTGGAAAAGAGGGCACCCGAGTTTGCAAAGTGAAACAAACTACGAGTCAGTCATGGGACTGGTATTAGAAATCTACTTAACTTAACTAATAAGAAGGCTAATTACAGGACCAGGCCGCTAACACGGGATGAGTTTACTCCATTGGATTGCCAGTGCATGATTAAAGTAAATCATTAAACAACGCAGTGCTTTTGAGAAAAATGAAACCATTATAAGACCCAGGTCCCATCACACAATGCAACGCAGACCGGAGGATAGGATTTTACCTTATAATGGTCAAAATATGCTGGATACGTATAAAACGATATTATTATTAATGTGTATGTGTTTCAAAAACATTTCAATCATAATGTATCAATCATAGACGGCATGGTTACCGTATATCATGTTGCCATACTAGTTAAACAATCAAAACCGCATGGGTCGTATTGGAAGTTGGGTTTCCATCATGAACCAAGGAAAAAGATAGTCCTTACCGAATTCGAGACAATCTAGCCCATGTCTCAAGAACAGAACGCATCGTCCCTTGGATCTTCAGGGCTGGTCCACAAATATGTTAGTGGATTAATAATGCATGAACAATACGTTTCCCTGCCCTTTGGGGCGTAAATAGAGCCACTTGGGACTCAAATAACCAAGGCGCCTCATTCCATCATCCACAAAAGTAAAATGTCAGGGCAGGTAAGTCGCTGACACCACTCTAGCTAGAAAGAAACGTATGTCCTCCCTGCAGTCCTTACTCCCGTTTCTGGTTCATACCGAGGTGTGAGGCTCACGGAGTAACGCTATACAAAGCTATGCTCATTAAAGCTGTGCTTTGACCTTCAACCACAATACTTTGCTTTTCAACAAAAGTCTTGATCTTTTACATCTTGGCGTGCCACACTGACAACTCACGCCATGCGACTGATATCTATCAACATATACCAGGGTGTTAAGCAAGAGAATAAATTCTCCCACCACCAAAAAGACATATATTAATAGAAATCAATTTACACAGAACGAAATCCAATGTCAGACATACATCCATTTATAAGTTCGTTCTAGGACTGAACGAAACCGGAGGCACCTTATACCTCGCACATCCGAACAATCAACAATACATATGGACGGCTACCACTGTAACCCTTTCAAGGTAGCTACTCCCATCATGGGCGTCAGTAGCAACTCATCCATTCGATGTGAAGATCACCGGTCTTCAATCACCGTCTTCAAATTTTCGACTTCCAATCGTCGTATAATTATTTGGAATGAGATTTAACTCGGTCTTCCCAAATAATTTGCGAATATATATAATTCAAAATCCTTTCTTTGCTTGGTCCAATTCAATCCAATGTTATGGATTAGTATTGATTGAATTTAACCGTACAAATCGATTATAAAACAAGGGAAACTGGTTTTTGTTCAATCCATATCGTTTATATATTTTCTAACTACTTATCGCTATTTTTATATATTTTTATACATATAAAAATAGTTCATTTTAATTAACTGACGTTACAGGTGGCTATGCGGCGCTGGCGCTGTTTTTATAAAAATGTGATTTACACATTTCTCGAAATCCAACCGTTGGATTTTAACGAAATTTACATCGTTGGAAAGATCTTCCCAAAGCGGACCTAACGGTTCCTGTTTTGGGAAAATCCGACGGTTGGATCTTTCGGTATAATCGTTTGAAGTTATGATTTCAAATCACGAACTACAGCGGCGCGATTCGTTTTATTTTAATATATATATATATATATATATATAATTCGTTTGTCGATTTCAAAAAATTTCTATTTCCACATTGATTACTTTTATGTGAAATCATATGTTACATCAAAATGTAAATTTTTATTTCTCCTCTTTTTATATTTTGAAACTGTAACTCTTATTACATTCCTTAATTACATTGAAAATGTAATATTTTATTTCATTCTCTAATTACATTGAAAATGTAATTTTTTTTATTCTTTAACCTATAGAAAATGTAAATTTTCCTTCCCTTTATTATATTATAGAAAAATGTAAATGTTCTATTTCCTTTATTATATTACATCAAAAATGTGGTTTTTGATGCAAACATGTTTCTCATCTAAAATAATGAACACTTTTCTAGTTTCCCATTTTCATTAAAAATGAGATTTTTAATGTTAACAAATTTAAAAAAAATGATCATTTTTCTATATTCTAACTTTACATTAAAAATGAGATTTTTAATGTTAGCATATTTTTATTTTTAAAAAAATATGATCATTTTCCTTGTTTCATGACTTGCATTAAAATGTATTCTTTCCTTTATTCTCTTTTATTACATTATAAAGAATGTAGCTTTTCCTATCTTTATACTACATTATAAAATGCAATTTTCCTTCTTTTTGATTACATTACATAAAAAATGTAATTTTCCTTCTTTTTTATTCTACTACATAAAAATGTAATTTTCCTTCTTTTTGATCACATTAACTAAAAATGTAATTTTCCTTCTTTTTGATTACATTAACTAAAAATGTAAATTTTGTCTACTTTGATTACATTAACTAAAAATGTAATTTTTCTTCTTTTTGATTACATTAACTAAAAATGTAAATTTTTGTCAATCCATTCATTACATTAAAAATATACATTTTAATGTAATCATGTTTTTCTATATAAAACATGGCATTTTTCTAATTTCTTTTATTACATAATAAATGTAATCTTTTTCTTTCATCTTTGAAAAAAGTAATCTTTTATTTCTTTTACTACATGGAAAAAATGTAATCTTTCTATTCATTTCACTCCTGACACTAAAAATATGATTTGTACTGTTAACATATTTTTGTCTTCGAAATATGATCACTTTTCCAATTTCATTTCATGAAAATGTACATTCTAATGTAAACATGCCTTTATATGAAACATGAACAATTTTTAGTTTTCTTACATTACATAAAAATGTAAATTCTAATGTAAACATGTTTTTTAAATTCAAAACCATGAACATTTTTATATTGTCAACAATTAAATTAGAAATGGAATTTATCTAATGTTAACATGTTTATTTTTAAAACATGAACAAATTTCACCTCATCTATATTTACCTTAAAAATGGATTTTTAAGGATTAACATGTTTTGTTTGTAAAACATGAACAAATTTCACATCATCCATATTTACATTAAAAATGGATTTTTAATGTTTAACATGTTTTGTTTGTAAAACATGAACAAATTTCTATTGTTCCATTTGTTACATTAAAATATAGTTTTAAATGCAAAACATGTTTTTCAATTTCAAAACATGAATAATTTTTATTTAAACTACTAATTGATTTCACCACAATCACAGTCCATTGTCATTGCAAACACAATCAAATACACAAAATTTCAATCCAATTCACATCACAACACAAACAAGTTGTCAATGGTTTGTGGACGACGGGTGTCGGGAGTTTTTAAACTCCGTCTGCATCATAATATAATTTTATTAAATTAATTAGAGTTCAGAAATCTCACACTGCTTTGATGACGCCTGAAATTATAACAAGCTCTAAAAATTCTCTGGTCAGATTTGAAATGTAGATCTCGTCGTTGTGATTCCAACGCTTTCAATTTCGTCCAATTCTGACTAAATACGAACAAGATACGATCTTTTAAAGATTTGGTAATATTTAAATCAATTAATTAATTCATAATACCTCTCTTCCCCAAACTTGTTTCAGTCCGACACTTTCACCTATATTCGAATCTAGAGTTCAAATTTTCACGCTTGTCGAGGCACGGGGTGTCGATCAGCGAACGCCACGAGGAAGGGGGAAGTAAGTTGCGCCTAGCGGTGGTGCTCCGGTCACCTGCGATCGCCACCTGAGGGTGCGGTTTCCTGATGGGCGGCGGAAGTCCAAGCTCTCGGTTCGAGCGCGATACTTCTCTGTACGAGATCCAACCATATGGATTGGTAGATCGTATGATCCTCTTGAGTTTTCCTTTTGGATTGTTTGAAAATATGGTTTGGATTAAAAGAAATTGAGGATCAAAATCTTGAAGGCATCGGCCATTAACCTGAGATACGGCGGCAACAGAGAATATGTATTTAGGGCTAATACGTACAACATATTTATAGGTGTATTCTCCATGTATTTTATTTATTAATTAATTCAATTTAATTCAAACAAGGCCCATCCATTCATACGAACTCCGATTCAAACCCAACGAGTGTCGCCCCTAGCCAAGTACCCCCATCCCGAACACAATGGGATATGTCCCGTCAGCCAAATCAACTGTTTCGATAGGTTTTTCTTTAAATTAAATATGTACATCAATATATATTTAATTTAAACGAATATTTTAATTTACCGGGACCACATACTGATTCTAAAAATTACAAAAAAAAAAAATATTTGGCTTTGTTATGACGAGGTCCCAATAAACCTAATTTCGTCGAATTTCGAGACCGTTTGAAAAATGGTTATTTTCCAGTCTATTAAATTTGACTGAAATAAACAAAACACATTTCTTTTGCCACACTCACATATTAATTCAGAAAATTATGAAAATTGAAACCTAGCAATAATTTGACATTCCGGTTCCAACAAAAGTGGTTTCGTCGAAAATAGAGGTCGTTTGTAAAATGACTATTTTTAATGGCTTTAATATTATTTAAAAATAAAAATTTTAAATTCTGGCACATTTTCCAATCAAATTATTTAAAATAAAAATTTTAAATTGGTTCTGATTTTCCGGGTTGTTACAATCTCCCCCACCTGAAAGCTTTTCGTCCCCGAAAAGGAAACAATAGTAAAGTAGGAAACAAAACGGATAATGGAAAATATTATAAATGTACCTTAACACAAGAGTTACTCGGAGATGTCCACTTTGCACTTGGGGTAAGCCATCTTGATGCGATCCTCTATCTCCCAAGTACAGTTTCTAGGATCCTCGCTCCATTGCACCTTGACTAGGTGGATCCTCTTGTTCCTCAGGACTCGGGTTTCTTTGCCAACGATTTTCATCGGCTCCCTCTTTACTGCTAAGATCGGCGTAATCTCCAAATCTTTTTGTGCAGCTTCCTCCACAACTAAGTCTGGGTCATGAATATATTTGCGGAGTTGAGACACATGAAATACATTGTGGACCCTTGGCAACCAGTCAGGTAACTGCACTCTATAAGCGAGAGTCCCAATCTTTTCGAGAATAGGAATTGGACCAATGAATCTTGGCGCCAATTTCCCTGTCTTCTCAAATTGAATTACACCTCTCAGTGGGGAAACCCTCGAGTACACATAGTCGCCAACAGTGAATTCTAAATCTCTTCTTCGTTAGTCTGCATAGCTCTTCTGTCGGCTCTGAGCAATCAATAGGCGCTTCTTAATCGAATCAACCTTATCCGATGCTTCACGAACCATGTCGGGACCCAAGACTAATCGATTGCCTGATTCTGCCCAACATGCCGGAGATCTGCATGGTCTGCCATATAATAATTTAAACGGTGACATCTTCAAGCTTGCTTGGTAGATATAGTTATAAGAGAACTCAACCAAGTGCAAGTGGTACTCCCATGAACCGCCAAAGACAAGAATGCACGCTCGCAATAGGTCTTCTAAAATACGGTTCACCCTCTCAGTCTGGCTATCTGTCTGAGGGTGATAAGCAGTGCTTAGATTCAATTTGGTCCCAAGCTCTTCTTGAAAAGATTCCCAGAATTTGCTAGTAAATATAGGATCCCGATCACTAACAATGATTTTGGGAACCCCATGCAGTCTGACTAACTCTTTAAAATAAAGCTGCGCTAAACTTCGTGTTGTTCTATTGGACCTGACAGGGATGAAATGGGTAGACTTTGTTAAGCGATCTACAATCACCCATATTCTATCATTCCTTTTTCTGCTTCGGGACAAGCCATCTATAAAGTCCACAGAAATTTCCTCCCACTTCCAACCTGGAACTCCTAGCGGTTGCAACAAACCTGCCAGCTTCTGTTGATCACTTTTAACTTGCTGACACGTGGAACATCTAACAACATACATAGAAATGTCTCTCTTCATAGACTTCCACCAAAATGTGCACTTGAGGTCGTGATACATTTTGCTCACCCCTGGATGAATACTTAGCTTAGATTTGTGGCATTCATCCATAACTTCTCTTCTGAGCTCGGAAATGTTTGGGACACAAATTCGGCCTAATAGCCTCAAAACTCCTTTGTCGTCAATTTGGAAACTCGTGGTTTCGCCATCCCGAATTCTTTGCCTATTTCTTTGGATAAACTCATCATCCTTCTGCGAGCAGAAATTTTATCAATCAGAGTAGGAGTGATAATGAGATTGGCGAGGATGAGATTGATGTTGTCTGCATTCTTTCTACTGAGCGCATCGGCTACAACGTTGGCTTTCCCTGGAGTATATAGGATATCCAGGTCATAGGCTGCAACAAATTCAACCCAGCGTTGCTGCCTCATATTTAAATCTCTTTGGGTAAATAGATGCTTCAAGGATTTGTGATCTGTGTATATTTCAAACTTCTCACCCAAGAAATAGTGCCTCCATATCTTTAGAGCAAATACAATGGCCATTGTCTCAAGATCATGAGCGGCGTAATTCTTCTCATGCGGTTTCAATTGGCGGTTAGCATATGGGACTACTTTCTCTCTTTGCATCAGCAGCGCACCAATACCGATAAGGGATAACATGTTAAAATGAGATTTGACATTGAAAGAAAATATTATATCTGACATGTTAATTTTAAAAAAAACAACCCTGTTTAGAAGCGTTAGTCCAGACTTTCAAATCCTGATTGCCATCTATAATGGTCAACACAGGAGCATTGGTCAACCTCCTTTTTAGATCTTGGAAAGCTGCCTCACATTCGGGTGTCCAAATGAACTTTTTGTGCTTCTTAGTTAGGTTTGTCAATGGACAAGCTATCCTCGAAAAATCTTTGACAAATTTCTGATAATAGCCAGCCAGTCCTAAGAAACTTCCGACCTCTGTGGGAGTTTGAGGCTGCTTCCAATCTTGGATGGCTGAGACCTTTTCTGGATCTACTGAAATGCCTTCCTTTGATACAACATGACTGAGGAATTTCACCTCTTCTTGCCAGAATATGCATTTGGAGAATTTGGCTTTCAACACATTTCTTCGTAAAATCTCCAAGACTTCCTTCAGATGTTGTTCGTGCTCAGCAGTGGATTTAGAAAAGATGAGGATGTCAATGATGAACACCAGCACAAATTTATTTAAAACATCTCGGAATACTCTATTCATCAGATCAACAACGTATGATGGAGCATTACATAGACCGAAGGGCATTACTAGCCATTCATAAAATATATCTGGTCCTCTGAAAGTAGTTAAAGGCACACACTCATCTGCAATGCGAAGTTGATGGAAGCCTGTAGCTAGGTCCATCCTAGAGAATACTCGTGCTCCATGCAAGCGGTCTAATAGATCATCAATTCGTGGCAGTGGATATTTGTTTTTCAGCGTTTGCTTATTGAGGTCGCGGTAGTCCACACATAATCAGAGGGTACCGTCCAACTTTGGGACAAATACCACCGCTGCACCCCATTTGAGAAGTTAGGTTTGATCAGACCCTTCCACAAAAGTTGCTTAGTTTGATTTCTCAGCTCCTCTTTTTCCTTTGGCGACATTCTCCGTATAGGATGCACGACAGGCATTGCATTTGGAGCTAAGTCGATTCTAAAGTTGATTTCTCTGCGTTGAGGTAAGCCATCAACTTCTTTGAATACATCAGCGTAATCTTTGACGATAGGGATATCTTCAATAGCAGTGGGGTGACTTCAAGAGAAGACCAGAATTCTTTTCTATCAGTGGCTGAGTCGTGGCATGGTATACATATGTCATCGAGTTTAGTCTTAACTTTGACAATTCTTTTGGCACATTTGACTTCTGCCTCATGCCTCGATAACCAATCTATCCCACGAATAACATCATACCCAGAAAAATTCATGACAATCAAATTTATAGGGAACTGGTAACAAGAGTAGGAGATCGGCACCTTACAGTATTGATCGAGAGTAAGAGAACCTCCTATCGGACTATAAGCTCTAACCAATTCTTTAAGTTTCCTTGGTTTCAGTTTTAACTTTTTGATTGCGTCATTAGAGATAAAACTTCATGCTGCTTCAGTGTCAAACAAGACTGTAATAGGAATGTTGTTAATATTAAGAGTGCCTCCCAAAACATCTGGCCTTTCTTGACTTGCTGAGTGGGTTGGAGTTTCTGCCACCTCATTGACTTGAGCCACTTTGGTCGTTTTCGAAAACCGGCAATCTTTGGCAAGATGACCCCTCTGAAGGCATTTATTTCATACTCTACCCTCTTGAAATTTTTTATTAGACTCAGGTTCAACATTCCTTCGTTTCTTCGAAGATCTGCAATTCCTTAGCAGATGCCCTGGCTTATTGCAGTTATTGCATATGGCAGTAGTTAATGATTCATCCTTACGCTTTACCTTCTTCTTGTTGGCTTTAGGCTTCTTACTGACCTCAGGCTCTGTACTTGCCTCAGGGATATAAGCTTCAAACTTCCTTTTGCTGCTAGAGCTGCCTTCTTCTTCATTTCCCAAAACACCTTGCTTATCGAGATCTTCATAGCGGCAAGCCATATCTACCATTTCAGAAAAAGGGAGATTAATATGTGCAGTTACCCAATTTAGGTATTTGCTTTGAAGTCCCTTAATAAACTTCCGATTTTTCCCCAAAGGATCTTGAATTAGTACTGGGGTAAAGCGGGAAAGTTCCTCGAATTTCTTCTGATACTCCCAAATGGTCCTATCACCTTGTTTCATATTTTCGAACTCATTATATAGCCGATCAATTTCTCCTGCAGGAATAAATTTTTCTGTGAACATCTCTTTGAATCTACCCCAGGTAATGTTGCCTTCTGTATTCTCCTTAGTAATAGCTTCCCACCAGAATAAAGCTTCGCCTTTGAGTTCCCAAGATGCCACTAGTCTTTTCTGATCATCCCGCAGCTTTAAGCCTTCTAAGATTCTCTCATCAGAACGCATCCATGCTTGTGATTCAACAACTGATTCTTTGCCAAAGAAATGTACTCCACCCAGATTTCGATATCTCTTAAATAGAACTTCTATGTCTGGTTCGGGTTGTCGGGACATGACTGGCTCATTAGATTGCTGAGCCATATAATTACTTCTTCTGTTTTTGCCACACATTTTCAGTCAGTTCTGTACCATCAAGGAAAGAGTCAGACCAACAGAAAATGATAATTTAAAATATAGAGGCATATATTTAAATGCAAATGCATCTATCGAGGTGTATTTTATTCTGCTATACTCATCCTAGGACATTACTAGTCCTATCTATGATGAGTTATTCGCTTTAGAATTCTACTGATTCTATTTCTGTGAGTTTGTAAATATGTTATATTCCGGAGCTAAGTTTAACCTGGCTCTGATACCAACTGTGATGACCCCAAACTTCCGTGATACAGAAGCAAGGATAATCATTGGAATATAACATATAAATAATAACAGCAGAACAGAAATACAGAATTACAGCAAATAATGATCATCAAATTTCGCTGGAAATAATACATCATCAGAGCTACACAGCATAATAGGATCATACTATTCATAAAATACAGTTTTCACTTAATACAAAATGTCTGCAGCGGAATAAAAACATAATATACTAAGTGAAGTCTGAATAGCATAAAAGAAATGATAAGATCCATCTTCAGCTCCATAGCTATCCAGAATGAGTCTGCTAATAACTGAAAACAAGGCTGCCCGTGTGGAAAAGAGGGCACCCGAGTTTGCAAAGTGAAACAAATTACGAGTCAGTCATGGGACTGGTATGAGAAATCTACTTAACTTAACTAATAAGAAGGCTAATCACAGGAGCACGCCGCTAACGCGGAACGGGTTTACCCCAGTGGATTGCCAGTGCATGATTAAAGTAAATCGTTAGACAATGCAGTGCTTTTTAGAAAAATGAAACCATTATAAGACCCAAGTCCCATCACACAATGTAACGCAAACCGGAGGATAGGGTTTTACCTTATAATGGTCAAAATATGCTTGATACGTATAAAACGATATTATTATTAATGTATATGTGTTTCTAAAACATTTCAATCATAATGTATCAACCATAGACGGCATGGGTACCATATATCATGTCGCCATAATAGTTATACAATCAGAACCGCATGGGTCATATTGGAAGTTGGGTTTCCATCATGAACCAAGGCAAAAGATAATCCTTACCGAATTCGAGACAATCTAGCTCATGTCTCAGGAACAGGACGCATCGTCCCTTGGATCTTCAGGGCCAGTCCACAAATATGTTAGTGGATTAATAATGCCTGAAAAATACGTTTCCCCGCCCTTTGGGGCGTAAATAGAGCCACTAGGGACTCAAATAACCGAGGCGCCTCATTCCGTCATCCACATAAGTAAAATGTCAGGGCTGGTAAGTCGCTGACACCACTCTAGCTAGAAAGAAACATATGTCCTCCCTGCAGTCCTTACTCCCGTTTCTGGTTCATGACAGGGTGTGAGGCTCGCGAAGTAACGTTATACAAAGCTTTGCTCATTAAAGCTTTGCTTTGACCTTCAACCACATGACTTTGCTTTTCAACAAAAGTCTTGATCTTTTACGTCTTGGCGTGCCACATTGACAACAAATGCCATGCGACTGATATCTATCAGTATATACCAGGGTGTTCAGCAAGAGAATAAATTCTCCCACCACCAAACAGACATATATTAATAGAAATCAATTTACACAGAATGAAATCCAATGTCAGACATACATCCATTTATAAGTTCGTTATGGGACTGAACGAAACCGGAGGCACCTTATACTTCGCACATCCGAACAATCAACAATACGTCCGGACGGCTACCACTGCAACCCCTTCAAGGTAGCTACTCCCATCATGGGCGTCAGTAGCAACTCATCCATTCGATGTGAAGATCACCAGTCTTTAATCACCGTCTTCAAATCTTCGAGTTCCAATCGTCGTATAATTATTTGGAATGAGATTTAACTCGGTCTTTCCAAATAATTTGCGAATATATATATAATTCAAAATCCTTTCTTTGCTTGGTCCAATTCAATCCAATGTTATGGATTAGTGTTGATTGAATTTAACCAGAGGCACTTTATACCTCGCACATCCGAACAATCAACAATACGTTCGGACGGCTACCACTGTAACCCCTTCAAGGTAGCTACTCCCATCATGGGCGTCAGTAGCAACTCATCCATTCGATGTGAAGATCACCAGTCTTTAGTCACCGTCTTCAAATCTTCGAGTTCAATCGTCGTATAATTATTTGGAATGAGATTTAACTCGGTCTTTCCAAATAATTTGCGAATATATATATAATTCTAAATCCTTTCTTTGCTTGGTCCAATTCAATCCAATGTTATGGATTAGTGTTGATTGAAGTTAACCATACAAATCGATTATAAACCAAGGGAAATTGGTTTATGTTCAATCCATATCGTTTATATATTTTCTAACGACTTATCGCTATTTTTATATATTTTTATATATATATAATTAGTTCATTTTAATTAAACGATGTTACAGGTCGCTACGCGGCCCTGGCGGTGTTTTTATAAAAAATTAATTTACACATTTCTCGAAATCTAACCATTGGATTTTAACGAAATTTACATCATTGGAAAGATCTTCCCAAAACGGACCTAATGGTTCCTGTTTTGGGGAAATCCGACGATCGGATCTTTCGGTATAATCGTTTGAAGTTATGATTTCAAATCGCGAACTACAGCAGAGCGATTCGTTTTATTTTAATTTATATATATAAATATAAATATAATTTGCTGGTCGATTTCAAAATATTTCAATTTCCACATTGATTCCTTTTGTGTGAAATCGTATGTTACATCAAAATGTAAATTTTTATTTCACTTCTTTTTATATTTTGAAAATATAACACTTATTACATTACTTAATTACATTGAAAATGTAATATTTTATTTCATTCTCTAATTACATTGAAAATGTAATATTTTATTTTTTTTATTTTTTTATTCTTTAACCAATAGAAAAAATGTAAATTTTCCTTTCCTTTATTATATTATAGAAAAATGTAAATTTTCTCTTTCCTTTATTATATTACATCAAAAATGTGGTTTTTGATGCAAACATGTTTCTCATCTGAAATAATGAACACTTTTCTGGTTTCCCATTTTTCATTAAAAATGAGATTTTTAATGTTAACAAATTTAAAAAAAATGATCATTTTTCTATATTCTAACTTTACATTAAAAATGAGATTTTTAATGTTAGCATATTTTTATTTAAAAAAAAATATGATCATTTTCCTCGTTTCATGACTTGCATTAAAATGTATTCTTTCCTTTATTCTCTTTTATTACATTATAAAGAATGTAGCTTTTCCTATCTTTATACTACATTATAAAATGCAATTTTCCTTCTTTTTGATTACATTACATAAAAATGTAATTTCCCTTCTTCTTGATTCCATTACATAAAAACGTAATTTTCCTTCTTTTTGATCACATTAACTAAAAATGTAATTTTCCTTCTTTTTTATTACATTAACTAAAAATGTAAATTTTGCCTACTTTGATTACATTAACTAAAAATGTAATTTTCCTTATTTTTGATTAAATTAACTAAAAATGTAAATTTTTGTCAATCCATTCATTACATTAAAAATTTAGTTTTTGATGTAATCATGTTTTTCTATATAAAACATGACATTTTTCTAATTTCTTTTATTACATAATAAATGTATTCTTTTTTCTTTCATCTTTGAAAAATGTAATCTTTTATTTCTTTTACTACATGGAAAAAAAATGTAATCTTTCTATTCATTTCACTCCTGACACTAAAAATATGATTTGTAGTGTTAACATATTTTTGTCTTCGAAATATGATCACTTTTCCAATTTTATTTCATGAAAATGTACATTCTAATGTAAACATGCCTTTATATGAAACATGAACAATTTTTTAGTTTTCTTATATTACATAAAAATGTAAATTCTAATGTAAACATGTTTTTTAAATTCAAAACCATGAACATTTTTATATTGTCAACAATTACATTAGAAATGGGATTTATCTAATGTTAACATGTTTATTTTTAAAACATGAACAAATTTCACCTCATCTATATTTACCTTAAAAATGGATTTTTAAGGATTAACATGTTTTGTTTGTAAAACATGAACAAATTTCACATCATCTATATTTACATTAAAAATGGATTTTTAATGTTTAACATGTTTTGTTTCTAAAACATGAACAAATTTCTATTGTTCCATTTATTACATTAAAATATAGGTTTAAATGCAAACATGTTTTTCAATTTCAAAACATGAATAATTTTTATTTACACTACTAATTGATTTCACCACAATCACAGTCAATTGTCATTGAAAACACAATCAAATACACAAAATTTCAATCCAATTCACATTAGAACACAAACAAGTCGTCCATGGTTTGTGGACGACGGGTGTCGGGAGTTTCTAAACTCCGTCTGCATCCTAGTATAATTTATTTAAATTAACTAGAGTTCAGAAATCTCACATTGCTTTGATGACACCTGAAATTATAACAAGCTCTAAAAATTCTCTGGTCAGATCTGAAATGTAGATCTTGTCGTTGTGATTCCAACGCTTTCAGTTTCATCCAGTTCTGACCAAATAAGAACAAGATACGATCTTTTAAAGATTTGGTTATATTTAAATCAATTAATTAATTAATTCATAATACCTCTCTTCCCCAAACTTGTTTCAGGCCGACACTTTCACCTATATTCGAATCTAGGGTTCGAATTTTCACGCTTGTCGAGGCACGGGGTGTCGATTAGCAAACACCACGAGGAAGTGGGAAGGATGGCGCGCCCAGCGGTGGTGCTCCGGTCACCTGCGATCGCCACCTGGGGGTGCGGTTTGCTGATGGGCGGCGGAAGTCCAAGCTCTCGGTTCGAGCGCGATACTGCTCTGTACAAGATCCAACCGTACGGATTGGTAGATCGTACGATCCTCTTGAGTTTTCCTTTTGGATTGTTTGAAAATATGGTTTGGATTAAAAGAAATTGAGGATCAAAATCTTGAAGACATCGGCCATTAAGCTTGAGATACGGCGGCTACAGAGAATACGTATTTAGGGCTAATACGTACAACATATTTATAGGTGTATTCTCCATGTATATTATTTATTAATTAATTCAATTTAATTCAAACAAGGCCCATCTATTCATACGAACTCCGATTCAAACGCAACGAGTGTCGCCCCTAGCTAAATACCCCCATCTCGGACACAATGGGATATGTTCCGTCAGCCAAATCAACTGTTTCGATAGGTTTTTCTTTAAATTAAATATATACATCAATATATATTTAATTTAAACGGACATTTTAATTTACCGAGGCCACATACTGATTCTAAAAATTACAAAAAAATATATTTGGCTTTGTTATGACGATACTGTCCTAACAAAACTAATTTCGTCGAATTCCGAGACCGTTTGAAAAATGGTTATTTTCCAGTCGATTAAATTTGACTAAAAATGAAAAAAACACATTTTCTTTTGCCACGCTCACATATTAATTCAGAAAATTATGAAAATTGAAACCTAGCAATAATTTGACATTCCGGTTCCAACAAAAGTGGTTTCGTCGTAAACAGAGGTCGTTTGTAAAATGACTATTTTCAATGGCTTTAATATTATATAAAAATGAAAATTTTAAATTCTGGCACATTTTCCAGTCAAATTATTTAAAATAAAAATTTTAAATTGGTTCTGATTTTCCGGGTTGTTATAGACACCCTGTAGAAAAACCCATCACCAAAAAACTTCCTCCTCTATTATCTCCTTCACCTCTTCATAGAAATTCGTACAACAACCACCAACCCGATCTCCTTCTCGAACTCTGCCGCCCCACTATTGTGATACTCTACTCGCACCACCTGATACATCACGACCTAAAGCTCCCTCAGCACGACTATAGTAAAAGTAGCGACATCTATATTCATAGAATCACGCAAAAATTTCACAAATGATCCAAAATTCCATCACGATAACAAATATGCTACCAAAACCACTCCAGTCGCCTAAAATTCACACAAGATTAAACCTTGGCTGCTTTGGAGAAACATCGAGCCCCTTAAACATGTATCGCCCATAAACCGCTGCCTCCAGATCGAAGCTCTCAAGCACAAGAGTCCATCGAATCCAAAATCGCTTGATTTCATTTAGTATTCGATTTTTTTTTTTTTTTGGAAGATTTGAAGAGGTGACGGTTTCGATTTTGAATTCACTAAAGAAGATGAATTAGATTTCAGGAGTTAGAGATAATTTATATGCGAGATATTTTATTTTTTTATTTGACAATATTCACATGTATGTCATGGTTTGGTGTTTATAATTCGTACGATCACATATATTATCTAATCGCCACGAAACTCGATAATCTGCTATATTTCGATAATACAGACTCGATTAAATGAGTTTCATCGAAATTCGAGACCGTTTACAAAAAAAACACTGTTTTGATTTCAAAATCGTTAATCGATACGTGTTTATGTCGTGCATGATCACATGACATCTCCGATTGACCCGAAACTGGAAATCTTACAATGCTTAACCACTGTAGATTTTATAAAATTAGTTTCATCGAAATCCGAGATCGTTTGAAAATTGGCTATTTTCCTATGTTAAATAAAATCGTTAAAATTCAGATCATTTCCAAAAAAACTCAAACCCATTGAAAATAAATTCTTATTATCGTATATATTCAAATAGAATTTTATATAGCTTCATATAAACTTAACTCGATTTTAGATTCAAGATTTTCAATTTCAAGTTAATTTAACGTTCAATTTATTACTTAAATAACTTTCAAGTCATTAAATCTTAAAATTAATCATTTTAATTATTTAAATTAATTAATTAATCCTATAAAAAAATCCGGCTCGTTACATCCCACTAACGTGAAGGTGATATGCACGGTCTTCCATACGAAACCTCAGAAGCTTATACTCGCTTGAAAATTATCATTATACGAAAAATCCACTGAAGGTAGGTGCTCCTTCCAAGACCCTCCTTAGTCAAGAAAGCACAACCTCAATAAATACTTTAGGACTCTATTTACACTTTCTGTTTGTCCATCTTTCTGAGGGTGATAGGGCGTACTTAACCTTAATGGGGTCCATAACGCCTCTTGTAGGCTTTTCCAAAATTCACTAGTAAATATTGAATCTTTATCGCTCATTATGAAGAGGATATTGTGAAACCAAAACAATCTCTTTAATATATAAAGATGTCGACCAAACCACAGACCTCTTGCTTCTGATGGTAATGAAATGGGCGCTCTTTGTCAATCTATCTACAACCACTCAAATAATAGTATTTCTGTTTCTAGACATCGGAAAACCATTTATGAAGTCCTTTAGCATGCCCTCCCACTTCGAATGTTGCACTTCCAATAGCTAGATCAATCCATCAAGATTCCGTTGCTTCGCCCTACCCCTTTGACAATTAAACACTTGGCCATATACTCAACGACATCCGTCTTTATTCCACTCCAGTAAAATACTTTTTTTATGTCCTTATATATTTTATCACCACCGGGATGGATGGTCATCCTCGAATGGTGTTCTATTGCAAGCACAACACTCATAAAATCACCAGTGCGGGGGATACATAACCTTTTATCTCTCCATAGCCATCCTTAGCATCTACGAAATATTGTTGGAGATGCTCGAAGACCTCTTCTCCGTCAATTCTACCAATAATGTCCACAAGCTCTAAATCATCTCGCTACCTCTAGCCAATCCAATCCACGAGAGTAGGCTGAACTTCCAGTAATGCCAATTATCTAAGGTACAGTCTGTAGAGGGCTTAAAATCAAAAATAAACAAACTCCAAGCACTTCCACTCTACAAGCATAGGATTTACATATGCTCTATTATTACTCAACACACCCTCAATCACATTCCACTTACTAAAGGTACAAGATATCTCAAAATCATAAGAAGCTAGAAACTCTTACCAACTCTGTTGTCTTAAATTTAAATCCTTCAACGAAAACAAGTATTTCAATGACTTGTGATCCGTATAAAGCTCGAACTTCTCTCCAAGAAGGAAAGGTCTCTTAGATTTAAACGCAGAAACAATAGCAGCAAACTCCAAGTTATGGGTAGGGTAGTTCTTGTTGTGGTTCTTCAATTATCAATAGCGTACTACCATCCTATCTTGCATCAATACTCTCTTAAGTTAGTATCGCATGCATTGTTGAAAACTATAAATGCATAGAACCATCCGCAAGAACTAACACTAGTGCACTGGTAAGAATTCTCCTAAATTTTGTGAAGGAATCCTCATAATCAATGTCCCATATAAATAGTAATTTTTTCTTGGTAAGGCGAGTAAGCAGAGCTGAAATCCTTGATAAATTTTCTGTAATACCCCACCAAACCAAGATTCTCACCCTAATGGCGTTCTCAAGGGATTTCCAATCTGTCACCACCACCACCTTGGTGGGATCTACTGCAACCCCTCCCTTGAGGTCACATGCCCTAATAAACATACATTTTGGTTCTTGGTCTCTTGGTCCAAAATCCGTTTAGGCATGTAAAAGACATATGCCCTTCTCTCGATCACCACATCCTTTAGTAGACAAGGCTCAACCAATGATGCTGAGTCATGTAACACTTTCTTAAGTGTGAAATATAGAAAATGTTGTGTACACCGGAAAGTCTCTCGAGTAGTCAAACTCTATATGCCATCCACCCCACTCTATCCGCAATAAGGAATGGTCCTACAAATCTTGGTGCTAACTAGCCAATAGAACCAAACCTCACCACATTCCTAAGTGGTGACACCTACATGAAATCTAGATCCCCGACAACAAACTCCAATTAAACCATCCTTCTATTGACATAGGATTTCTGACGGTCTTTGTCCTCCTTCATTCTTTCCTTAATCTAGTCGATCTTCTTTGAAATGTCTCCCATCATATCTTGTTCAAGCAACAATTTGTCGGTCATCTACCACCAAGACAAGAGATATCTATAGGGTCATCCATACAATGCCTCGAAAGGAATCATACCGATGTTCACCTAAAAAGTATTGTTATATGTGAATTCTGCCAAAGGTAGATGATTCTTCCATGTCCCTCTGAAGTCCAAAATACACAGCCTCAGTAAATCCTCTAAAATCATGTTCACCCTCTCTGTCTATCCATTAGTCTAAGGGTGATAATTTTTACTCAATATATGATGTATCCTTAATGCTTCATGTAGACTCCTCCAAAACACGCTAGTAAAATTTTAATTACTATCACTCGCTATGCTAGTAGGAACACCATGGTTCGAACAATATCTCGAATATACATAGAAGCAAACCTAGGCGCTGACCTCTTGCTCTTGACCGAAATGAAGGGGGAGGTCTTTGTTTATCAATCTGTTATAACGTAGATACTAGTGTTTCCTTTCCTCGACCTAGGAAACACATCGATGAAGTCCATGGATACACTTTCCTAATTCTATAGTGGCACATCCAATATTTGGAGCAATCCAACAGGATTCTGTTGCTCTGCCTTCACTCTTTAACATACCATGAACTTTGCCACAAACTCGACAACATCTTTCTACATGCCAATCTAGTAGAAAATTATCTACATGTCCTTGTACATCTTATCACCATCCAGATGGATAGCCATCCGAGAGTGATGTGCCTCAGCTAAAATTGCAATCATCAAGTCTCCAGTGCAAGGGACATAAAGTTTATCATCTATTTTCACCTTACCTCTAGTATCAACAGAGTACAGAAGGAGATGTTTAGAGGTTCCATCTCTATTAATCTTATCCAAAATATTCACTAGCTAGAGATTCTCTAGCTAGTGATATTTAAATATTACAATTGGGTGCGTCTATTAACGCCCCGTTATTTGCTCTTCAACCCTAGTAATTAGAAAATAAAATGTGCATCTCATCATTTTCTCTTTCCACCCCGTTTAATCCGAAAATGCCCTTATTGAATTTTCATTCTCAATACTTTTTTCCTCTTTTTTTAGTTTCCAGTTTGCAACCTTTTCTAGTACTTTCTCTTAAATTCTTTTATTGAATTAATTAACATTTGTAGGCGGCGTCGTTGATTGAAATAAAACAACGCGCATTCCAAATATTGGTTAGGGTAATCATAGCTCCATTAGAGCGTCGATTTATTTGAACAACACCATTTATCCTTATGATTTATCAACTTATTGTTTAAGTCTTTGCAATTTCTGTTAACGTCTCGATCTCAAAATACATAATATACACATCGTTGATTGTATAGTTTTAAATTTTTAATCATTATTTTAAATTTTTTTATCATTACTTGTAATTTCTATTTTTAATTTTACTTTTTTTAAAGATCATGTAGAATGCTGGTTTTAAATTTTAAATTGTTGTTTGTAATTTATCATCAAACACCCGTATATGTATATGTCAACATTAAACAAGTTATATAATCACCCGTTAATTAAACTATAAATTTGAAGATAAAATTCTAAAATTTTAATCTGAGGGTGAAGAGTAAACAATGGGGAGCGAATAGCCACGCCCATTACAATTTTCCTAATAAGGATAAAGTACAGACATGTTCATTCTTGCTCAGATTCAGGCTTTGCAGTTATTGGTCAGCAATTAATATCGATAACTATTTTGAATTTGAAGTACATAATAAAAGGATATTTCTTAAAAGTGAAAACTAGATTCAAGATCTTATCATTTCAACATAATATGTTTTAAGGACGCACTTCTGGAAAATTAGTTTTAAGGACAATTTACAAAAAAAAGATAAATCAATTTATCATTTTCAATTATACAGGATCAATAAAATGATAAATGACAAAATATTTATCATTATTCCTTTATAATTGAAAATGATAAATCAATTTTTTATTTTTTTATTTGTAAATTGTTTTTTAAACTAATTTTTGAAAAGTACTATACTTAAAACTTATTACTCTGAATTAACAAGCCTTTAAGTGAAAATTTAATACATTTGATTTTAAAAGGCATTTGAAGCTCATCCAACATTAATAAATTACAACAGTGAGGGATTATCTCAGTAAAATTGAGCAAGTTTTAAGTCTATAGATGAGATGGCTTCAAAAGATGCATCGGTAAATCCTAAGTGGATTGAAACATGGTACAAAGAAGAGGAGTTCAACTATCCTCTTAATATAAGACTGAAATCACCTGAATCCAAAATTGGCTGACCCCTAAGTCAATCAGAGCTCTCCGATTTCAACGTTTTGCAATTAAACTCATATTCTTTTAGGGGTTTAATTGCAAAATAGTTGAAATCAAGTGGTTCTAATTAACTGGGTCCAACAACCAGGCAATTTTGAGTCTAGGTGATTTAAACCTCTTCATATATGTTGGCAACATAAAAAACAGTTAATTATCATAACAAAATAATAAGTCAGTGGGACTCATCAAATCATATGAATAAGGCTAACGATTAAATAAAAAAATAAAAATAAAAAATCAATGGTTAAAAGTTTAATGTGCCACATAAATTTCAATCTATCCATTTTTTATTATCAATTACTCATATGATATGATTCATTGCTCTCTTTTGGTGAATGACCGTGATTTCTTATGGCACCGTATAACCAATTTAATCGAATTAGTGTTTACTTTTTGGTTGTGTTGTTTACATATTTGTAAAAAAATAATAATTAAAAAACAGGATAAAAAAGATAAGGTCCAAGGCCCATATGAAACCCAACAACAAAACAAAAACAAAGTGGGTTGTCAAACCCTAGCCGACACAAACTACACTCCTCTTTCAACTCTAAAACACTCAGTAATGGTGACATCATTGAGGAAATCAAAACCGATGACTTCATGGCGGCTTCCACACCATCTCTTCGTTGGTATCCTTACTTAGATTGCTCGAAACCATCTTACGATTGACTTCATAATGTCTCAGAAGCATCTTATGCTTTCTCAAAGGCGGATCTAGTGGCTCGATGCGAGTTGTTGAGTTTATTTCTTTAGGATCTGAACTCTCCATGCTCTCGAAGCTTCTCTTCAGCCCAAATAACTCTTTGTTGTTGTTCTCCGAGCTGTTAATGCTACTCTCTCCTTCAGTCCAAACAGATAAGTGATAGATCTGGTTGTTCAACTTGCTCTTGGAGTGATTATCCCTGATTCTGTGTAAAGCTCTAAACTTTTCATCCAAATTCTTCTTATCCAAATGTTTTGCGAGATCTGGATCACTGCTGGAGGTACCACACTCTAACACAGGTAAAAACATTTGACTATTATATGGATTTCTCAAAGAAGCACACTCTTGAATCAGTAATTTGTTTACTTCCCTGTCTAAAATTGGATTTGAGTGCAGAGATAGTGGAAGCCCCAGTAAGGACGTCAGATCTAATCGAAACATCTTTTCTGGAGAGAAGATAGTCTTTGTCTCCTGCAATAGGTAAGGGCACAGTATTATTGTTCATATTATTTAAATTTAAAGGATGACTATCAATAATGGTATGATTCCTCCCTTTACAGTGATGGTACTTATTGGCGTGGCAAGGATTACTCTCATCAAATTGAAGGCATGAGAACTTTTTATTGGAGAGCTGCTTGCCATTTAGTACAAAATCTTCAACTTGCTTATCTCCATCTGCACTATCTTTATGAGACATAAGTTTATGCAAGTTATCATTTCCAAATCTGTTAGCTTTTTTCATGACTATGTCACTGTCATGAAGAATAATTTTCCAGATTTGGATGCAAGTAGTTTCCTTACCAGTATGTACTCTCTGGTTTCTTTCTCTCCAAATATAATAAACATATGCAGTTAGTAAAACACAAGCTCTATTGAATTTGTAGGACTTGGGCTTAAAAAACTTTGATATATACTCAATACTATCCCTTATATTCAAAGTAGCATGAGTATGACTAAAACCCAAAGTACATTTGGCATTAGACCAGATGTATTGGGAAAAATTACAGTCAAAAAATAAGTGATTGGAGATTTCAACCTCTTTTTTACAAAAAAGACAAAAGTTTTCAGAATTTTTATACCATTTGCAGCATTTTTCTCTGGTTGGGAGTTTATTTAACAAAGCAAAATAAGCACGATGAGCCATTTTGGGACAATTTGATTTACACCAAATTAGTTTATGCCAATTGACCTCAACTTCATTCCCTTGTAAAAAATCCCACACTTTTTAGAAAGAGAATTTATCCTTGGAACACAAGTTCCAATTCCAATGATCCTTATAACAATCCTGATCTATTTGAATACCCAAAATTGAGTTTTTAAAACTACTAGCAGCATGTTTATTAAGAAAGCTCCAACAGTTATTAGAAATAATGCTTTTCACTTTGTCATTAACCCCCCTAAAATGTATAGGTTATTCCAACCCAGAAGTTTGATTAGTGAATTGCCACTAATCCATGGGTCAAACCATAAGCTGGTTTGACTACCATCTTTTAATCTGTGCAGAAACTTTCTACCTATATCTCTACAGTCAAGAATATTTTTCCAAATATAGGAATGGTGCATCTCTTTCCTAGCAGTCCATAAAATTTTATTATTTTTTAAATATTTTGCTCTCATCCATCTACACCAAAGAGATTTACCATCCAGAAATTTCCAAAAGATTTTATATTTACTAACTTCAGTAATGTCTTTAATTTTCCTAAGCCCAAGTCCTCCAATTTTTTTAGACTTACATACTATGTCCTATGCAACTTTATGATACTTTCCTCTCCAAATAAAATTGGAGAACATTTTTTCAATTTTGCAAATGACACTATTAGGGATGTTGTGAGCCTGGACCCAATAGATAAGCATAGCAGTGATGACAGTGTGTGTTAATTCCATCCTACCAGCTAAAGAAAGAAGCTTACCAGACCACCCCTCAAGTTTATTTTGAATCATATCTAACAATCTAAGGCAGTCCCTGTCATTAATCTGATTGATGCTTAATGGTAGACCTAGGTACTTGACAGGGAGATTACCTTCTTTGAATTTCAGAAGATTCAAAATCTCATCCTTAATAGGAACACCTTTGCTGAATTGCTTTTATTTAAATTAACATCAAGGCCAGCATATTTTTCCATATTGTCTAATATTTTGTGAATAGCAATAGCACTACTTTTATCTGCTTTTAAAAACAGAAGCATATCATCTACATATAAAAGGTGTGTAATGTGAGGCTTTACTCTATTAATAGGTCTAATATTTCCCTTAAGTACTTCTAACTCCATTTGCATAGAGAAATATTCCATAACATTTGAGAATAGGTATGGTGACAAAGGGTCACCCTGCCTTATTCCTCTGTTGCTATTGATGAAGCTTTTGGGGAACCATTTATCATAATAGAGTAAGTTGCATTACAAATGCATTCTTTAATTAAATCACAAAATCTAACATCAAAGCCCATTTTCTGCATAGCATAAATGATAAAATTTCTATTTATTTTATCAAAAGCTTTATGAAGATCAATCTTAATGCACATGAGATTTTTATTTTTCAAATTAAAATTCCTAATAAGCTCATGAGCTAATAGAGAGTTTTCAGAAATTAATCTACCAGGAATGAAAGCACTCTGGTTTTCAGAAATAATGAACTTTAAAAAACATTTTAATCTATTACATAATAGAGAAGAAATGATTTTATAAATGAAATTGCAACAGGCAATAGGCCTATACTCATCAAGTCCTGATGGGTTTTCTACTTTTGGGATCAATGTGATAAAAGTGTGGTTAGTGTTCTTCAATATTTTGCCAGAACTAAAAAATTCCTTAATTGAATCGCTTAAAATATGCTGCATCTCATCCCAATGTGTTTTGTAGAACTTTGCACCAAACCCATCAGGACCTGGATTTTTATCATTATTAGCATTAAAGATAATATTTTTGATCTCCTCTTGTCTAATAGGGGCAAGCAGAATTTCAGTGCTATTGCCGTTAGCAAAATATTAAAATTCAATATTAGGAAAAGTACTGGTAGGATTATCAGAATTATAAAGGGAGGAAAAATAATTAATAGCCTCTATCTCAATGATGGAGGCTTCATTAATTATTTTTCCTTTAATGTCGATAATCTTACCAATATTATTCCTATTCTTCCTATTGGACATTCTAGAATAAAAGAATTTACTAGCTTCATCAACAGTTGTTAGCCAATTAACTTTAGCTTTCTGTTTAAGGTTAACAGAACTAATATGTAATGCATTGACCAGCTTAGCTTGAGCATTAGAAAAATTCTCAGCCTTGCTCTTATCTGAATAATTGATATCTAGATCATTCTGCAACCAGTCACATTCATCTCTTATGTTTTTGATGTCATTTTTGTTTCTAAAAGAGTTCCAGGCTTTTAACTTAGACTTGACCAAATGCAAGGTTTTATTAAACTTATACTGAGCAGTGCCATAAAAACCGTTAACAAAACAACTAGAGACCACATCCTTATAATCATTCTCAAAGACCCATCCATTCACAAATCTAAATGGAAAGTTACCAAAGTTATTTTTCGCTGAATTTATGGTAACTAGAATAGGGGTGTGGTCACTAGAGTTTTGGGGCAGTGTACTGCAGTTCACACTAGGAAAAAGATTAATGAAATGCTGGTTAAATAGAACCCTGTCTAATTTGCAATGAATATTCCTGAATTCACCTGATTTCCAGGTGTATTTATTTCCCACTATGGGGGGTTCTATTAATCCAGATTTCAACATAAAACAGGCAATCCTTTCTAGTTTAGAGAAAGGAATGGGTTTGCCTCCCCTTTTTTCACAGTTATGAAAAAAATATTAAAATCCCCAATAAGCAACCAAGGGTTATTTATGACCTTACTGAACTGCTCAATATTGTTCCAAAGCATAATTCTGTCATTCTCAAAATTGGAAGCATAAATAAAGGTAATTTTTATAGATGAACCACCTTTATTTTAAATGTACAATGAATGTATTGCATATCAATAAAGTAACTGATGAGAGACCATATGGTAGGATTATGAAGAATCATAATCCTACCATTTCCTCCCATCAAGTTATTATTGACAATGCTCCAATTTGAAAATAACTTTTTATGCAGATCATCAATCTTTTGATCAATGAATTTATGCTCAATCAAACCTATTATACTAGGTTTGTAATTACCTAAAAAGTCAACTAAATCAAGCTGCCTTTCAGGGGAGTTTAATCCCCTAATGTTCCAAGCAATGATATCCATAATAATTATAATAAAAAATAAAATAAAAAGGAATAAAGGATACATTGTACCTAAGGAGGACTATTGTGCTTTTTGTTGTCCACCTTTACTCCCAACTGTGTACCACTCCTTTTGTAGCTGCTTTTATCAGTAGGCTTTAATTGTTTATCCCATTTAGCATTCCTACTGATATATTTCCTTCTGAAATCATGATCTTTGTCCTCTTCAGTTTTCTCTGCTGTAACAATGTCTGTTAGACTTTTGGTTCTGCCTTTTTTCTTCTTTGGTACAGGTGAGACAGGCCTGGAGGGTTTAGCTGCTGCTATTGTCTAGTTTACTGCCTCCTGTATGTTTTCTAGAGTGATTGCAGATCTAGAGGGGGCAAGGCCATTAGCTAATAACGCCACATTGGTATAGATGGGATCAGCAGCAAGAAGATCATTGCAGAAATTTCCAATAGGCTTAGTAGAATTATTTGATAAATTTGTAATAATGCTTGAGTCCATCGAAGGGGGTGGGCTCAATGACCTGTTTAGAATAGGATCCCTCTTCTGCTTTGTTTATGTTATTGTTTGAAGTGTTAATCCCCTCTGCACTTAAGGGAATTTCAAAATTGATTCCCACTTTCTTATTTGGAGATTCTGTAAATTACGGTTTCTCTGTAGGCACTGCAGTTGACTGAGTTTGTTGTGCAGTTTGACATTGAGAATTTTTGCCTTCATTCGAATGAAGATTGGAGGCATCTATTTTCATGTCATCTTCAGCATTCTCCATGTAAGATTGCGAGGGGTTAACGTTGTTTCTCTCAGGAATTGATGAGCTCATATCAGATGTTGTCGTATCGATGTTACTGTTACCTGAATGAGATTCTTTGTTAACATCGGTACTGTTTTCACGATTTGCATTTTTGTTTGGCTGCTCACTCTGATCTTTGTTGTTAAAACAACCATCAGTGGAATGACCAAAGATCCTGCAAATTGTACAACGATCTGGTATTTGCTTGTACGTAATCTGTTGAGAGATATGTTCCCCGTCATGCAAGTAGATCGAGGCTTCATTTGGCAATTCAGCATCTGCATTTATTTCAACAAGTAGGCGAGCGTAACTCAGACGAGTTTCCTTCGTTGTTTGCTCATCCATTTTCAATGGGATTCCAACAAGACTCCCTATGGCACTGAAAATTTCTTTGTCCCATAATCATAGATTCAGTTCTGGAAGACGGATCCATATGGGCATAGTCTCAAGATGTCCCGATCAAGAACTGATTTATTGGACCATTTCTTTAATATAATCAATTTCCCATTGATAAAATACGGTCCTCCTTGTAGAAGCTTCTTTTTATCTTCTGCATTCGTGAACCTGAGAATGAAAAACCCGTTTTCCCTTGTAAAAATCTCAAAGGAACCACTAGGGTTCTATGTTCGGGCAACATAATTTCTGAAATAGTGATATGCTGGTCGTTTTCCAAATACGTAAGCTACGATAGACATAGCCCATTTGCTTTCTGTACGAATACAGGCTGCCTCAGAAGCCACAACTATCTTATCTTCTTTGATTGTTTCAGATGGGGGAATGAAACTCAAATCAAATTCTGTATCTTTATTACCTTTCTTAATCAGATCCGCCCAAGATGAAGCCTTCAGATTATTACCTATATTATTTTTAGATGCCTGAGGAAGTTCTTGAGATGATCCAATCGGGTTTTTATTTGGATCTTGAGACATTCTAGGTTGACTTCTTGGCTGCTGCCGTGCTCCATTAGAGGGAGGACAAGGCTTCTGCCTTGCTTTAAACGGGTACCCATTCGATGACCCTGTCCCTTTCTTCACATGAACAGGGACATTTGGATTTTGAAAAGATTTAAATCCTTTCTTGCGGTTAACAACTCTGGTGAATCCCTCCTCATCCACTAAGAAATCAGGAGTGGAATGAGGAAGATGTGAAGAAGGAGAGGAGATGGGGGGGGGGAGGGGGGAAGGAAGAAGATCCCACATTGAAGTTGGGATTGTCGTCGAAAATTGGGTTCAAAAAGGATTTAGGGTTGGCAGCCATGGCTTTTAATTCTATTGAAAACGATGTAGAATTTTGTATATTTGCCACATATTTGTAAAAAAATTCAAAAAAAAAACTATTCAGGTCTACATTTGTGCATGTCTCTGTGTTATGGAATCTGCATAATATGTTGTTTTTGCTTTCTTCCCGCAGAACTAATTTATTTCCTGAAATAATATTTCAGGTACGTAAGTAGAGCCATTCTAAAGGAATTTTTGCAAAGATATATGAACGTAGTGTTTATTACATTATTCTATCATTTGACACACCTCACCATATTATTTTTCACCAATGTTGCAGATCACTCACAATGATCCACTCCAACCTGATGATCAGTTATATCTTGTAAATATCATTGACTGTTACATAATCAAGAAGCATACTCCTTATAGTAAACGTAGCAGTCGCCTTTGCTTTCAGCCGACAAAGACATAACACAGGTCGACTTTACGTCATCTACGGCGTCGCTGATGCATGAAGTGCAGTCTTCGACCGTCATGTCTCCGTTGCAGTTTGAAGCTCCTATGACGTTAGGCGCCGTCAATTGTATGTAGTAGTTATAATCAGGAGATGCAGCTGTTGCTGTTCTTATGCTTTCGAGAACGGTTTGGACGTTTGCTTCTATCATGCTTCCTGGTGTGTATGTATCTGGGTCGCAAGTGAGGTCGGACTTAATGCTGACAACGGTGATTAGCATGATGGTAAGAATGGTAATCATGGGCAGAGAAGCCATCTTGGTTGTTGAGATAGTATTTTGGTTTTCGGTGGTTCTTGTGTTTCTGTGTTCATGCCTTTATAGATGTTGATACTTGAGAAGGAATCTGGAATAGCCGGATTATTGTACGTACATATAAAGCTTTGGAATTGTAGGATAATGCTGTAAATGTTTGATTATTACAATGCTGGTCTTGATTGTCCTAAATTATCGATTCTTGTGAATTTGGCTTATGGATGGGTGGATTGGGTTCAAAATTCATATTCAAACCATTAGCAATTTCAATATATGTAATAATAGAAAAATTGTGTATCATTACCAATCAAAGTAATCCATAAACCGATAATTCGGTTTTTGGTTTGTAATGATTGGTAGAAATCGGTAATTTCTTTGTCGTTTTCAAGTTTGATATCTATTTGTTTACAATTTTTCATGTTAAGAAGAGTAAATTCAAAGAGTTGTTATTATTCATTATATGATTATTTATCACTTTTATTTTGTGTACGCAAGAAGCTAAAATACAGTACAAAATCATAGTATTTTTATAAAAAAAACGTAGTAAGAATTGCATTCAATTTGATATTATTTTACTATATTTTCTATTAAATCATTATACTTTTAACAGTGGTGTTAAATAATAGACATATTATATATATATATATATATATATATATATATATATATACACACACACACACACACACACACACACACACATAAAAACAAACATATATGTATACATACGTATGTATGTTTATGTGTGTGAAAATATATGATAGGTATGATAATTACCAAATTTAATGGTCATTACTATTACCATACTGCATAAACTCATGCACTTCAGCAAACTATATCAAACAAATTGTTTATCACATTTTTCAGTACTATTTTAATTGGTAGTGGTTGGCAATAACGATGGATGGCAATATGATAAAAATATCCAACACCAGATGGATGTTTCTACAGGGATTTAACATATGATGACACGATTCACTATCCACACCAACAAATTCCTTGAAAATTAAGTTTAAATTAAGACACACACACATATATAGCGGCTATTGGTACGTAAACTAAACATAAAGCTAAACAAATAGATTGTAGACAATTGGGTTTGTTAGAATTAAGATTTGTATATGATAATAAATATGAAGCAAGGATAGGAAATATTCGATTATAAACCGAATCGATCCATTTTGTCAATTCTGTTTAGTTAAGAAATTTAATCGATTTGCAAAAATAAGTTTTTATTTATCGGTTTAACCGAATTTTTACTGCATTGTATAATTTTGTGATATTGTAATACATTAATAACCGATTTAGCAATAAAATACCAACTCTATTTTTAAAATAGGTCGTGTTTTATTATAAACATAAAATACTAAATAAAATCATAACAAAGATAAATTTATGTTTTATTTTCGGTTAATTAGTCATTTGAATAGTAATATATCATTCAAGTTTGATTAAATTGGTTACCGATCGACTTAAACCAAAATCATTTTGGTTTTGTTCGGTTTTGAAAATTTTCATTTTCAATTTGGCTAACAATTTTTACTTCAAAGTCCATCAAACAAATCATATACTCACCTATAATCCAGATAATGTTTTATCTCTGATAACTTGGTTTTGGGTCATCGTCAAGACAGCATAGGGTCGGCCTTGATTTGTGAAGATGAGAATATTATTGTTTTCATTTAAATGATTTTTGCCTATTAAAGTATATTTTGAGATACAGTGTGGTGGTTCGAATATATTGTTTTCTTTTGCAATATAGAAAAAAAAAGTAAACATATATATAGAAAGAAATAATTTTAAAACATGCAAATAATCAGTACATTCATTAATCATTTGATTAAACTAGCACGAACTCGTGTTATGCACATAGATTGTGTTATATTACTTCAGCAAGTTTTTCTACCACCATACCAAATTCTCAACTTCGTTTAGACTAGTCGTGCTGAAAATAATGGTTGAAACACTACAATAAATATTGCCTTTAGTGAAGGCTATAAAGCATCAGCATTCAATTGTAGCCATCGTTATAAACCGTAACTTTTTTTGGCGTCGACCGAGTGAAAAGCAACAGATTCGTTGTTGTTTTAGCGACGACTATTGACTGTTTGGCTATACACGTGCCAGTTTCTTATGTAATCACATTTATGCAATCTAGTTGACGCCAGTCGTCGTAGTCCTGAAACATTAAGATGACCCTAGCAGAGTCCGATTTTGTTCACACTTTTTTCCAAGTGTGAACAAAACACTCGGCTCCTATTGGAGGAATTCAGGGGGGTCCATGTGTGACCCACCTGATTCCTCCAATAGGAGGCAAGAGTTTTGTTCACACTTTGAAAAAAAGTGTGAACAAAATTCTATTCGACCCTAGCAGTCGCTAACCAATATATATATATATATATATATATATATATATATATATATATATATATATATATATTTTATTTTTTTATTTTATTGCAATTCAGCTGCTTTTTGACCTTTCAACCATACATACTCATTCATATCTATATTCACATCATATGCAACATATACAAACCAATTCTTAATAACATAATTTCATATTTATCATATAATATCATATACATCACACATAACCAACTTTATATTAAAACATTAGTAATCCACTTATCAGAACAATCATCTGCACATCATCAACCAAAATAGATGCTAAATACCCACACATACTAATCAATTATCCATAGATGTACAAATAAATATGTAAAATATCAATTAAAAAAACAAAAATGTCAGCTACCTCTTCATCCGCCCATCATCCTCATCAAACCACATCATTCTCATCATCATCTGCAGAATCAGGAAAAGCTCATCCTAGCCAAGTACACTATGATCCGGTTGCCTAGACTAACTGTATGTCCAGTTCCCAACGATCCTAAAGCTCTACTGCCTGAAACCTCAGATATGCAATCTGCTCATGCTCTTGTGATCTGATGTACCTAGCTTAGGAGCTTGAAATTGCTTATAAATTAGTTAGTAGTAAATTATAAATAATTTATCCATAATATCAATTAAAAATTATAATTTAGTTGAACTTGATAAAAAAATATTTACCTCACGATGCCTAAATCATAACGTCTGCTCCTCATCGGCTTGATGACCACTCTATCAAATATCTTATGCTCCATCCTGCGGTAACTATTGGGAGCTAGTCTGCTCAAGCCTACAAGCTTGCTCAAAGTCAAATTTCTTATGTAATTAGGAATGAAAATTTGTCAATTCCTTAGTCTATAATTTATGTAGTGTCAAATAAAAGGAAAATGTTAAATTATATTTACCACGATAGCGCTAAGCTTGGTGCCTATCTAAGTATATGGCACTATGTCATCGTCGTTCGTGTGCTTGATGGTACGAGTGCATGTAAAAACCTCTAAGTATGTAAGTTTTCAAATCTTCTCTTTTGCTTGAAATTGTATACGAAAGTATTTCATAAACGCAACTTAAAAACTTTCTAGTTCCTTTTTATGTTGTTGGAAGGATTTCGACCTCCACGGTTTGTATCATGAATTTTAGTCATATTTGCTGAGTTTCGAGTGGCAACTTCCTGTAAGTTTAAATATATGATTGACATAATTAATGCAATTATGTACATTGTTCTATTCCTTGTTTTAAGTTGGCACAATAATTGCATTAATTATATGCATTATATTAATTTTCAAAGATCAAATATGTCATTTTCAAATGAATTATAAAATTTCTCTTACCAATGGATCAGGAATATATCATCCTTAATCTTTAGAGGGATACCATCTCATACTATCTAACATTTGGACATATGACTGATATATGTCATCTTGGAAACCCACAGGATGTATTAAGAAGGTTGTAACTCAAATTCCCTGTATGAATTTCATTTAGACATTTAATAAATTTTAAATAAAATAGATGTGCTAAATAGTAAATATGTTGCAGTGAATTTGAAACTTACCCTGAGTCTTGGATATCATAGTCACACACACGTGGACATAAATCAGTCGCCGTATCTTTGGCACCCTCGCCAACAGTAGAAGAAGAAAACTGTCGAGGATCTCTTACGAGACAATATTTGCCACAAATATATCATTTTGTATACTGAAAAAACATCATAGCTAACAACATAGACTACATAGTAGTCATCACCATTAACGATCACATAAAATAATAGTAGAATATTACATATCCCACAACAGTATAAAAACATAGCACACAACACAGTCATTATGACACCCAACCACGAGACTCAATTTAACAAAGAGTATTACTAGTTTATACCATAGTTTTGAAAGCCGGACCGTGGATCGAACCATAATGGCCTATGGTTCAAGGTTTTGAAGGTCCGGTAGGACCGTATGAGCTGTGTCAATTGCAAACTATTTAAAACTGAGCAATAACAAGCAGGGAATGAATATCTTGTTGAGAGAAACGTCCCAGATCGCCAGATTTAACAAAGAAACCTTTACTTTGCTTCTATAAAATAGTCCCTGCTGCATTCCTTTAAACGTGTTGCATGCTCTGCATGTGGACTAACATCATGTGGGCTTGCGTTAAAACTAAAATTTGGCCGCAGAGAACTGTGTCATTTCAACGGTTAAGCCTCATTTTTGCGGTTAAACCGCGATTGTTGCTCACTAACGGTTAAAACAGTTTTCGAGCCGTTTTTGTATATGCGGTTCAGCCCAAGGCCCGGCTCGGTTCTTAAAACATGGGTTTATACTGTCCACTAGTACAGAAAATAATGCTTGTTACGGTGACCATAGGTGAGTCCTGTATTTAACAGGCATCAGGTACGTCGATGTAATGTTTTTTTTTTTTTTTTTTTTTTTTTTTTTAATCTCTAGTGGATCCACCTACTTAATTCTTGGTTAATAGTAAAAGGAGATTGGAAACGGGGGTTACTTTAACTCTAGTAGAAAGGAAGGCCAAAATAATTCGAACTGAAGAAATTTTCAACCAATGATTGACTTGCAGATTCATGCATAAGGGGAATAAAATTTACCAAGGCAAACAGAATTGAAGCCTAAACCTCAAGCTAAATAACTAGGCACACAAGCACCAACTAATTAAGCTATTACAACCTTTATTAAAAATATGCATTACGTTTTTTAATCCTACTATCTACCACACTTTCCCGCCAACTGTTGCCTCCTCGAGGGGGGTTACACTGTTGAAAAGTAAACTTGGTTTTAAATGGAAACAAATAAATTTGGTTCTATAAGTAAATGTCAATTATGTAATAAATTCTATCCTTATTTTAGGAAAGGCCAAAATCAAATAAATAATAATAAATTTTGATCTATCAAAATACGCAATAGAATTATCTAGAGAGAGAAGAGTGTAGAACATTGTTATGTTATATATAGATACTCTCTCATATGTTGTACCAATCAATAATCAAGCAAGAAAAAAGAATCAAGCAATAAAAGTTTTTCTTTTCTTCCCTTAAAAAATATTCTACTCTCTTCTAATTTGTTCTTCTTCCTCCACATAAATTTTCAACAAAGTGGTATCAGAGCTTGAAGATCCTAAGAGATGGCGAATAACAACGTTCCCGTTCCAGTTCCAATGCTTACCAAGACCAACTATGATAATTGGAGCTTAAGAATGAAGGCCCTCCTTGGAGCAAATCGTGTATGACAGATAGTTGAGAAAGACTATACTGAACCAGAAGACGAAGATAGTCTATCCCAAACCCAAAAGGATGAATTGGAAAACTTGAGGACAAGAGACAAGAAGGCTCTTAGCCTAATTTATCAAGCATTGGATGATGACACTTTTGAAAAGATTTCGGAAGCAAAATCAGCAAAAGAAACATGGGAAAGGCTTCAGGTATCTTACAAGGGGGCAGATCAAGTCAAAAATGTGCGTCTTCAAATATTAAGAGGAGAATTTGAATCTCTACATATGAAAGAAGGTGAACTTGTTTCTGATTATTTTTCAAGAGTTTTAGTTGTTACTAATAACTTGAAAAGAAATGGTGAAAAATTAGATGATGTCAGAATCATGGAGAAGATTCTTAGATCATTAGATTCAAAGTTTGAACATATTGTCGCCATCATTGAAGAAACAAAAAACCTGGAGGCCATGGCTATAGAGGAGCTTTTAGGCTCATTGCAGGCTTATGAAGAAAAGAAAAAGAAGAAGGAAGAGACCGTAGAGCATGTTCTTAAGACACGAATTGATTCAAAAAAGAAAGAAAGTAATCAAAGCCAACAAAGATGGGGTCGTGGTCAAGAACGAGGAAGAGGACGTGGCTATGGATATGGACGAGGTTGGAGGCCCAACCATGACAATAACCATAGCTTCAATAATCAAAGAGGAGAAAGCACAACTAGAGGTCGTGGGAGAGGCAACTCAAATTCAAGGAGTGACAAGTCACAGATCAAATGCTATAATTGCAACAAATTTGGACACTATGCTTCTGAATGTAGAGCTCCAAGAAACAATAAAGTTGAAGAGAACACCAATTTTGCTGAAGAAAGAATTGTAGAAGATGGCACATTATTATTGGCCCATAAAGAAAATGAAAAAGGGGAGGACAATCAATGGTATCTAGATAGCGGCGCAAGCAACCATATGTGCGGAAGAAAAAATATGTTTGTGGAACTTGATGAAACAATAAAGGGCAATGTGGCGTTTGGAGATGAATCAAAGGTAGCAGTGAAAGGCAAAGGTAATGTTCTTATTAAATTGAAGAATGGAGAGCATCAATTTATTTCTAATGTTTACTATGTGCCAAACATGAAAAGTAACATCTTGAGCTTAGGACAACTCTTAGAGAAAGGTTATGATATTCAATTAAAGGATAAAAGCCTTTCCATAAAAGACAGTGCAAGCAATCTCATTACTAAAGTACCAATGTCAAAAAATAGAATGTTTGTGCTCAACATTCAACATGGTGTCGCCCAATGTCTTAAGGCGTGCTACCAAGATGTCTCATGGCTTTGGCATCTTCGTTTTGGACATCTTAACTTCAAAGGATTGGAATTGCTCTTTAAGAAAGAAATGGTGAGAGGATTGCCTTGCATAAATCATCCCAATCAACTGTGCGAAGGATGTTTACTTGGGAAGCAAGTCAAAATGGGCTTTCCAAAGGAGTCATACTCAAGGGCCAAGAAACCATTAGAACTCATACATACAGATGTGTGTGGACCAATCAAGCCAAGCTCGCTAGGTAAAAGTAACTGTTTCCTTCTTTTTATTGATGATTTTTCAAGAAAAACGTGGGTGTATTTTTTGAAGGAGAAATCAGAAGTATTTGAGAACTTCAAGAAGTTCAAAGCTCATATTGAGAAGGAAAGTGGCCTTATGATAAAAGCCATGAGATCTGACCGTGGAGGAGAATTCACATCAAGAGAATTTCAGAAGTTTTGTGAAGATAATGGAATTCGACGCCAACTAACAGTGCCTAGATCTCCTCAGCAAAACGGAGTTGCAGAAAGGAAGAACAGGACAATTGTTGAAATGGCAAGGAGCATACTCAAAAGTAAGAGACTACCAAAGGAATTTTGGGCGGAAGCTGTGGCATGCGCTGTTTATCTATCAAACCGATCTCCAACAAGAAGTGTGTGGGGGAAGACACCACAAGAAGCATGGAGCGGAAGGAAGCCTGACATTTCTCATCTAAGAGTTTTTGGAAGCATAGCTCATGTACATGTACCGAATGAAAAGCGAAGCAAATTGGATAATAAAAGTGAAAAATATATTTTTATTGGTTATGACACAAATTCAAAAGACTATAAACTTTATAATCCTGATACGAAGAAAATAATAATTAGCCGAGATGTTGTATTCGATGAAGAAGGAGAATGGGATTGGAAATCGTATGATGAGAATTACAACTTCTTTCCATATTTTGAAGAAGATGAGATACAAAAACCAAGGATCGAGCAATCAAGTGAAGAGCCTACTTCCCCACTAGCCTCACCAGCAACAAATTGTCAAGAAGACGGGAGCTCAAGTGAAAGGGTTCCTCGTTTTAGAAGCCTTCAAGAAATTTATGATGTAACAGAAAACCAAGACAATATTACACTTTTTTGTCTTTTTGCAGATTGTGAGCCCATAAATTTTCAAGAAGCTTTGCAAAAGAAGAGTTGGAGAGATGCTATGGACGAAGAAATTAAGGCGATCAAGAAAAATGACACATGGGTGCTAGCTTCACTTCCAAAAGGACACAAGGCGATTGGTGTCAAGTGGGTGTACAAGGTAAAGAAAAATGCCAAAGGAGAAGTTGAGAGATACAAAGCAAGATTGGTAGCAAAAGGTTATATTCAAAGAGTTGGCATTGACTATGAAGAGGTATCTGCTCCAGTTGCTCGATTAGAAACTGTAAGATTGATAATTTCTTTAGCAGCTCAAAACAATTGGAAGATACATCAAATGGATGTGAAGTCTGCCTTCCTAAATGGAGTCCTTGAAGAAGAAGTTTATATCGAGCAGCCACAAGGCTACGAAGTCAAGGGAGAAGAAGACAAAGTTTTGAAGCTAAAAAAGGCACTTTATTGGTTGAAACAAGCTCCAAGAGCTTGGAATGCTCGAATTGATAAGTATTTGAAAGAGAGAAACCTCATTAAATGTCCATATGAGCATGCACTCTATATTAAAATCCAAAATGGTGATACATTGATTGTATGTTTGTATGTAGATGACTTGATTTTCACAGGTAGCAATGCAAACATGTTTAAAGAGTTTAAGAAAGAGATGACGAAGGAGTTTGAGATGACTGATATTGGGCTCATGTCTTATTATCTTGGCATTGAAGTAAAACAAGAAGATGAAGGCATTCTAATCACTCAAGAAGGCTATGCTAAGGAAATATTGAGAAAGTTCAAGATGGAAGACCCTAATCCAGTTTGCACGCCAATTGAATGTGGAATCAAATTATCAAGACATGAAGAAGGAGAAAAGGTAGACTCTACACTTTTCAAGAGCTTGGTTGGCAGCTTAAGATATTTAACGTGCACAAGGCCCGACATTCTATATGCGGTTCGAGTTGTAAGCCGATTCATGGAGAATCCAGCTACAACACATTTGAAAGCAGCAAAGAGGATTCTTCGCTATGTTAAAGGGACAACAAACTTTGGTTTGTACTACTCTGTTTCTGATAATTATGATCTTGCTGGATATAGTGATAGCGATTGGAGTGGAGATATAGATGACCGGAAAAGCACAAGTGGTTTTGTGTTCTACATGGGAGACACAGCTTTCACATGGATATCGAAAAAACAACCAATTGTCACGCTCTTTACATGCGAAGCGGAGTATGTAGCGGCTACTTCATGTGTTTGCCAAGCAATTTGGCTAAGGAACTTGCTAAAAGAATTAGATTTGCAACAAAAGGAGCCAACCAAGATTTTCGTGGATAACAAATCAGCAATTGCTTTGGCCAAAAATCCAGTTTTTCATGATCGAAGCAAGCATATTGACACACGCTATCACTACATTAGAGAGTGCATCACTAGAAAGGAAGTGCAACTAGAGTACGTGAAGTCCAATGATCAAATTGCTGATATTTTCACCAAGCCGCTCAAGTATGAAGATTTTATCATGTTGAGAAATTTGCTTGGAGTAATAAAACCAAGTTTACGGGGGATTGTTGAAAAGTAAACTTGGTTTTAAATGGAAACAAATAAATTTGGTTCTATAAGTAAATGCCAATTATGTAATAAATTCTATCCTTGTTTTAGGAAAGGCCAAAATCAAATAAATGATAATAAATTTTGGTCTATCAAAATATGCAATAGAATTATCTAGAGAGAGAAGAGTGTAGAACACTGTCATGTTATATATAGATACTCTCTCATATGTTGTACCAATCAATAATCAAGCAACAAAAAAGAATCAAGCAATAAAAGTTTTTCTTTTCTTCCCTTAAAAAATATTCTACTCTCTTCTAATTTGTTCTTCTTCCTCCACATAAATTTTCAACATACACTTGGAGGCAGCTTTCCCCCTGGCCGCGCTGGAGTTGTCCCTGCCTTTGCTTCGCATACAGATTGATACTGGAAGATGATTTGAGGAACTATGGTATAAAACAATGTCAAGATGGAACAGAGAAATGTAGACCAATAAGTAAAACTATGAATTAAGCAAAGCATCGGAAGTTATTGGCTATCTATTTTGAAAGCACAATTAGATTTAAAGGTATAAGAAACCAATGTATCTAACAGATTATTTATATCACTTGGCCATCTTGTACTGCATAATGTAAATACTAAAAAAATCATTGTATAATATGTTTAATTTTTCATTCTCTTTTTTCGAAACAATAGACATACCATGAACTGAAATGCATGGCCATTTCATTTCACAAAAGAAACAACTATCCAAATAAAATACACAAGCTGATGTTCAGAAGAACAGACGAATATAATCAAATTAATTATTTTACTCTTTTAGTGGAAGTAAAAGCACTAAAGAATAACTTGGTATAGGGACATAATAGTGGAAATAAACACATCACAATCAATAACGACGAAGAAATTGAAGCAAAAAAGAAAATATGTTATATCAAGCATAGTTGTTAAAACAGAGAGACGTATATGTATGTGTAATTGGATACAAGGTGATAAAAATGCAAATCTACAGTAAAGCATAAGTATTTATAGTGAAAGTAAATAAAAAAGGTACCCAAATAGGTGCTTATCACAGGAAACACACAGATATATACAAAGGTAAGTTACAAAGGTTGTTCAATAAAAGAGCGAAATACAAATAAGCGGTACTGGTTCATAAACAGAAGAGGATAAAAGAAAAGATGGATGAGATATAAAAATGCAAAGGAAACGAAGGTGAAGTGCACCTGAAAGACAATGAAATTAAATCAAGCATCCCTTTTCCTAGGTTTTCCTAGCGCTTTGTTGGTCGGTTCGTCCTGTGGATCATCATTGACAACATCTTCTTATTACCACCATTGGAAAATTAATAAGATTGATAAAATAATACAATGATCGAACCATTACACAATATTATATGTTGTACCTATTAGGCATATATGTTTATGTAGGTATCTTAAATTATTAATTAAAGAGCAATTTTTTTTGCACCTATTGCAATGCAATCATATTTCCGAGTAAGAGATGGTTGTAGATTAATGCGGTTTAAATAAAATAATTGATGTTGATTCACCTCGGCTATGGTACATAGTAATGCATATATTAGTGGCAATATCATGGTAGAGGAAAATGATTAATGTGAAAAAATGGTCGAAGGTAAAAGTATTTTGTTTCTCTAAAAATTTCTCAAAATGAGCAGTCTAAATTTCAGATGGTTTTTAAAAGCACATATAAAGCCATGTATTATCATCAGCCATAAAAACATGAAGTGGTTGTAGACATTTTTCTAGAGAGGTCAGAATATCGCAAGAACAAAAAAAGTTTTCAACAGTAAAAAATGATATAGTTACAAAAACATGTTAAATCAAATTTAGCATATAGTTGAACTCCACAATTTTATTTTATTTTTCAAATAGTAACCTATGATTAGACCTGTCAAAACTTACTAATACCCATTTACCCGACTCATTACCCTCCTTATAACCCTATTGGGTCAACTCATTCATGATTTTTTTTATTAAAATAGAGCATAAAAGGGTTAACCCGTTTTTAAAAGGGTATCTTATTTACCATTCAATTCTTTACATACGAATTTGCTATTTTTTTATTTAAATAGCGGTAACTTCTTCATACTCTCTGGTTTCGACAAACGCACTCCAACCTAAATTTTAAAAAATTCAAAATTTTAAAAGATTCTCAATTTCAAAATTCACAATTTTCAAAATTTCATGTTTTAAAATTTCAAATTTTATAGTTTCCAAATTATATTTCATATTTCAAATTTTCATATATTTTAATTCTCGAATTTCAAAATTAAAAATTTCCAAATTCATATTTCAAAATTTCAAAATTCCAAAATATCAGAAGTTCTAAATTTAAACTTCCAAATTTTATATTCCAAAATTAAAATTCAAAATTTAAAATTTCAAACTCAAATGTCATAATTTCAAATTTTAAACTTTTCAAACTTGAACTTTAGAATTTCAAATATAAAAATTCAATTTTTTAAAATTTAAAATTTTAGAATTTAAAATTCCAATTTTTATAATTCAAAATTTCAAATTTGGATTTTTAAAACTTTTTTTGCAATTTTTAAACCTTTTTGAATCAAATTTTTAATGATTGTTATAGTTCTTTAAGGTGATTAATGGTTATACTTAAAAAATAATAGGATATATTTAAATGAGTTAAATGAGTAATCCACATAATATGTGGGTTGGGTCAGGTAAATCATTATGTTAAATGGGTCTAAATAAATGGATTTGATCAAATTTTGCTTGACCCCCCTCAGACGGTTCTAAATGACCCATTTAGCACTCCTACCTATGATAATCTTGATTAAAAAGCTGAATGTCTTCTCTGATACGCACGGACCAATCATCCAAGTAGTAAACAATTGACAATCCATATAGTGAAGTTAATCTTTCTAACCATATAACCCTTAGCTCATAAAGCTGGAATATTTAAGTTCAAAGGAATCCTGGAGTACAAAAGATTTTGAGCCTCATCACCTAGTAAGTTAGTCTATAAAGACCATTTTTTTAACTTTTCAATGTTATATCCCAATTTCATAAGTGAATGTTAAAATTAAATTATCTTTTCCTACTAAAAATATATAAAAAAAGAAAATACCAGACAAGTAAGTTTACACTGAAAGGTGAATACTTGAAACTTATTTGTAGCACACGTTAGTGACAAAAAAAGATCACATAAAATATGACGACAACAATGTACACTTTTGGAGACATCGGCTAAGAATTAACTTAAAAGTTCACCAATAGAAATACCTTGAAATGACGGATAAAAGTGAGAATTTTTTGATAAGTTCCACTGAAGGATAAATGATATTCATGTTCAGGATAACGGGTAAATGAAAGTTTTAAATTTGGTTAATTTTTCTTTAAAAATAATAATATCAAGAATTAACATATGTTATCTTGATTGGAAGTGTATTGTTCATATGCAACATGTTACTTTAGTCAACACACATAAGCAGCATTCATTAATGTTCAGGGTTACATCAGCGCTAACATTAATTACTTCAGCTTCTCTAGTTTCCAACTATGCTCGTTAGTGATTGCTTCAGCCTCATTTTCCAAATAGTTCTCAAAAAATTTCCATCATATTGTTGTTGCATATTTCAAATGTGATAGGTATTGTGCAAGACAAGTTAAAGAAGAAACAACAACAAATTCATTTACCTTATTTAGAAGGACTCGTTGCTGTGAAGTAGTGAAAACTAATTCTTGTAGTCAACTAGAGAAGTAGATTTTATACATTACAAAAATATTTTGATTTTAATTATTACCTTATACAAAAACACGGTTCAGCAATTTTAGAATGAATTTACTATATCGACTCGATTTTTCCATACTTGTTGAGTTGACTTATTACAATTCTGTCCAACTCAAATTGCATGAGAAAGCGGATTGTTAGTAGAAAGAAATTAGAGGATGAGAAAAGAAAGAAATATTAGAATAAAAGAATAAGAAGATTAGAGTCTCTCACAGCAGAACGAATAAAATATAATATATCAGAACTTTTTACACAAAATGAAATTGTATATATTTGATTACAACATCAGTGTATACATTCATTTCAATCAACACACACAACGGAATAAACTAGTATAAGAAAAATAGGGATATACGTCTATACACTAGCTCCTATTCTAAAGCTCCAAGCGTAAACCTAACCTGATAATATACTCGGTCTGACCTGAGTACATTTGAAGCAAAGCAAAATCAACTCGGATCAGTCTGGAATACTTTCATTGATAAATTCATACTTCAAACAACTTGTTTAACTTTAGAAAAACCTTTTTGAAAGAAAAGGATAATCGTAAGATCAGTCCACACATAAACAAGGACGACTTTTACCCTACAATAATCTAAAACATTTTTTTAATACAATATTGGATCACCATAAAATTTATTTTCATACAATAATTTGACATTACAGATTCAATGAAACTGATTTCATTGAAATCCATGACTGTTTCAGAATTGGTCATTTTTAACTTGGTTATATTAATACAAAATGTCATTTTCACTAAATAAATATTAAACTAATTTATTTTAAACTTTATCAACTTCCATAATATTCCAATATCATATTTAACTTATTTAGAAACAATTTTGATTAAATTCCACGTTATAACGATATTCAATTTATTAAAAATCCTATTTATTTTATTAAATAAACTGTTATGGTTTATAAATGATTTCATAACAACTCTCTGAAATTTTGATTTGGACATAACTAAAATCTATAAGACGAAATCCCGATTTTTCTCTTTCACTAGAAAATTATTATCCAATAGTTTTGGATGATTCTTATTTCAAAGATTTCTGACTTATAATGGGTTCTATATATTGTGACACCCCACGTCCCTTAATGTTACCCATATGAGGATGCATTAAGTTCTATGAAGCACAATAGGCATAAGTAGTAACACAGAGACTAAATATTCAAGATAGAATATAAAATACAGCAGAAAACTTTCAAACTTTTATTATAAAACCAAATACAACATTACATTTTCGAATAACATAAATCATAACCATCCGTCTCATGGAAATATAAACCATCAGAGTACAATGCAAAACCATAAAAATCTTATCCCTCATGAGCCATAACGATAAACATAGAACATAAACTGAAGCAATACATAGGGTGAGAAATAGTCTAAGTCCAAGCTGAATCAAAGAATCACGGTCACTGCTGCAATCCACCACCTTGAGAACATGGGGGGAAAGGAAGAGAGAGAAGGTAAAACAAAATAGGTCAGACATAAAGTCTATCGAGTTGTAGTGATTTTTAACGTAAGCATAAGATAAGTAAGTATCAAGACAGGTAAATGGTATTGGATAAGAAATGCAGTAAAATACACAAGTACGAAGTAAACAAGATAAACGAGGCAAGATAAGATCGAATACACTTCTCATTCATATTCCAGACAAAATTTCTGCACTAACTGTTGAAATATAAGGATTAGGTTTTACCTTACACTACAACAAAATGGGGCTTTAATAGCGTTTGAAAAACGCTATTATATCCTAGTATAGCGTTTCAGAGAACGCCATGTAACGACATGCTATCTTAGGCCTCCTAGTTTAAATAGCATAAACAAAACGCTATGAAAAACGAACTTTCTACAGCGTTTTATTTTGCTATCAAACAGAAACGCTATAAATATATACCATCAAATACTTGCTTTATATAGCGTTTCTGTTTAAGTTCTATAGCGTTTTTGTGTAAGTTTCTATAGCGTTTCTGTTTAAGTTTACATAGCATTTCTTTTTAGTTTTGATAGCGTTTATAACATTCTCAGTATTTGTTTCTATAGCGTTTTTAAAACGCTATTGCCTATATTATTAATTTATATATTTTATTTACAGCCGTTTCAATTTTTTCCATGTATACATACACATCTAAACATATGTCATCTACATATGAACAAAATAATTTTTCACAAACAATTATATAAATTACCACAAAATATTTCATACATATCATTTTCTCAACTTTTCTATGTCCACACATAATAGGTCAAACATTTTTGTATTAACAAGTTACTTACAAAATAAACAAACGATAGATTTAATCTTGTTTTGCTTATGATATTTTCTCCTTAACATCAACAATAATGGCCATGTTAATGTCAAATAAATAATCAAGATATTAGTAATTGTTATATCATATATTGAAAAAGTAAAAAGAACCAAAAGATAAGACAAAAATATAGTTATGCAGGGGATTAATGCAATTGTGCATTCGAACATGCAACAATTTTCAAAATAAAAGCTAACCTATTAGTTTTAACTTATAAGCTTGCATATATCATATCGATTGTCTTCTATTTTTATTGTGTAAAACAAAACATTAAAACTCTAAATAACTATTCTTTAATTATGTGCATTTATAAAAAAAAGGTTAATGCATAAGCAATCGGACATCCATTCTTCGAAGTTTTTTTTTTTTTTTGTAACTAGGGTTTATGTTTGGTTTAGCACTAGATTACTTCAATCGAAATGCTACATATGCTAATGTAAATACAAATTATTCTTTACGGAGATTTTGCAAATTTCACACTCGATATAACTATCTAGAATTTAGAATTGAAATAAATATTTAGAATTTAGAATTGAAATAAATATTCAGATTCATTTTAGATCAGTCATACAAATTGAGGATTTGGCCTACATGTTATGTAAATGTATCGTTTACCATTTCAAAAAAATACTGGAGACTGATCTTTTAGAGAGAAGAAGATTATAGCTATCACATATCAGCATGTATTGCATATCAACAAAATAAAGAAACAATTTAATGAATCTGATTAGAATTCCAGATCAACAAATTTTCAGAATATACATGTATATACGGAGAGTGTGAATGGCATAATCTATTTAAAATAGATCAAACTTGATGCATATGATTCTAAAGAGCATATAATCAAACACGTTAGTTGCAAATTGAAGACTCGCCTTGAAAGAAACTCAATGCCACGATGAAAGACATTAAAAACATTGAATAAGAATGTTTTGTTCTTTCTTTATAACTCAGAGAATGTTTCTGGACTCCTATGCAAGTATGCATTGCCAAATTATGAATCTACAAAAGACAAAAGACAAAAAAAAAACACAAAAACATTACATGTTCACATTGCATCAGACATTAAAACGACCTGCATTAGAATTGCTCTTCATTGGCCGTTCTCCCTTATTGTTCTGGAGAAAGATCTGTTGATCCGTCTATCAATCATTTCTTTATTTCAAATATAAATGAAAGATGTGCTCCTCTAAGTAAACAAATAATTTACAAGGTAAGATTGAAGGATTTCTTCCCAAAATAAGAAGCAAACATATTCAGAAGCAAGAAAAATAAAATTACCACAAAACTAGAAATAGGGGCGCATCCCATGAAGCTTCACCATCCATCATGAAGAATGATAACTGCATTGAAATCATGTTATGAATGTAGTTGTGCAGAAGTAACAAGTATAAACGAAAGAAATAAAAGTAACTATACCCAGTAGTAACATTAATCTCTATGAATTATAACAATAATGTAGCAAGCAAAAAAGAGGTGGAGTTTCCTAGGCTTTCTGTTAACAAGTAAATGTCATCAGCTAATTAAATCGTTGTAAATGTGTACAATTATGTGTCAAACAAACAACCAAATGCTTAGTGTTCAATAGAAAACAAAATACTTACCACAGCAAGTGCTTTAACTAAATACATATTGAATATTCGGTAGAAAAATATGTTTCCTACTGTTTGTCATATTCTAAACACAATTATTAAGCATGAATTCAAACAATTGATAAATCCATGAATATTATTAGCACATATTAAAAAACTCACCGTATTCAATTGCAAAAAGAAGCTTGATACGTCAACCCTCAATCAATCTCCCTTACCTAGTTTTGTGGACATTACCCAGCCATGTCCTTTGATCCTTTCCCATCAATTATCACTTACCACTATTTCGCTCCCCTCAAACAAACCTTTCTCCATGCACCTGTCCTATTGCAAACCTGGATCTTGCCTCCTTCCCACTTTCTAACACCGTTTTCGACAACGATAGAAACTCGAGAACCTTGAATATATCAAATTTCTCTCTAAGAATAAAGCGAAGTAAATCAAAACATAGGGACAAGGGCGTCATCTTCCCACCTGATTCAATTTTCCCTATCACTGGTCCGCCTATCTTGTTTGTTTTCAGAATCCTTGCAACCCCTCAGCCGAACAACATGCAATCTCCAGCATCATCTCCCACAACCACCTATCTTTCTCAATGACTGACAACTTTACAGATTGGAACGTAAGGGGAGGAAATGACGTCTCCAAACAAGAAGAAATAAAAGCTAATAGTGAAACATAAGCTTTAATTGATAACCATTTTAGAAAACAAGTACAACTTGCAAACTTTCCACCAAACGTGTCAGCTTATCCAGCCAAGTTGACATGTCATGCATAAGCTTTTGGAGGCCCTGATTCGTAGAATTGTGGTTTTATGGAATCCATCTTTTTTCAACTCAATCCCATTCAAATATTTGAACAAAGTATTCATACTCAAGTCTTGCACATACCCACCAATTATATTTTCCTTTGTAGCTTTGTTTATGCCCTGAACTACATGTCTGGTGGTCTTCTGTTTAACTCTTTAACCACCCTTAATACTCTCAATCTTTCCTGGATAGCCTTGAAGGACTAGAACTATATGCTGACGTCTACCAATAGGCTAGGAGTCAATCCGCCTTCTCAGTTTGAGTTGATCCCGCTTAATGAAGCGACCTTAAAACATAACTTTTTTGAATGCAAATCCAAGGGTCTTTTCTACACTTGGAATAATAAGTCTCGATCTGGATGTCGAACTTTCTCTAACTAGACCGTGTTTTCATAAATCAGCAAGCCCTTGTAACTTGGCCACTTATCATTTATGATGTGCTCGCTCTGCTCATATCTGATCATTCACCTCTTTCGCTTAGCTTTCGACCCATCTCATCTTAAACCCCCATCTCCCTTTAAAAACTTTGATGCTTGGATTGATCATCCAGACTTCCCTACCATAGTCACCAATGCATGGACGTTCTTTTCTTTCTTCGGTAACCCTATGTTTATCTTACAATCCAAACTCAAAGCCACAAAAAGCCTCCTCAAATTATAGAGCAGAGAGCATTTTGGCTACGGTTTCAAGTTGTCTTCAAACCTACAATAATAACTGTCTCGGGTACAAGTTGATTCATCTATTAATCCTCTCAATAATTCTGTATCCTATAGGAGCTGAAGCTAACTGACCTACTAACCCACTAACCCAAGCACACAAAGCAGAAGCAAGCATGCTCAAACAAAAATGTAAGGATAGGTCGGCTGCTCAGGGAGACAAGAACACATCCTTCTATCCAAACTTCCTTAAATGTAAAACAAATATGAGCCTAATTCCTGTTGTTACAGATGAATGTAATTACATGCATGAAAGTCATAAAGAAGTTTCTCAAGCTTTTGCGCATACACTTGGACATGCTTTAACAAGGCATGGCACAAAGTAACTATGCACGCATTCATTTACGTAAAACTTTACATACACATAGCAGATGTAGTTAGACTACACACCGACACACACTCCATAAAATCAGTGAACTCAACCTGCTAGCCATACACACCGACACACTTATACACACCGACACACACTCCATAGCAGATGTAGTTAGACATCCCATCAGTGACTTCCTCAACCTGCTAGCCAAACAGCCAACAGTCCTGTTAACAATAAGCATGCTTACACCTTCCATTAACCAATTTCCTCCAACACCACCAATACAACACTGCCTTCGGTAACCAATCCTTCGAGCTCCTCTGCAAATAACACTTATTTCCTTACATCACCTTAACCATAGTTCACCAGAATCAAGAGAGCCGAACACCCTTCCTACCCACAAACAACACATACCCACATTATAGTAACCTAGAAATTCAAAACACCTCTAAATCTACTCCCGGTTCCATAATTGCAAATTGCTAATTCAACTCACAAATGCAATTTCCAATCATTAATTCAAACATTTAGAAATAGCAACCGCACTCAGAAAACCTAACCACATTCTTCACAAACAAGGAATCAACCAAAAATTGGAAAATCCGAGAATCATTTATCTCTAACTTATATGTTTTTCATAAACTTAGTTAATTTATTATTATCAACGTAAACATAATTTATTTATTTATTGTTATAATCTTAATTAATTTTATTAACTCATTTGGTTCTTATTACAAAACTTTGTTAATGTATGTGCACTATCTACTGTTCTAGATTTATAGTACAAGGCATGGGAACATCAACCCCAATAATCCTTGCATATATTGGGGTATGTTTTTGTTCGTATGTGTGTGTGATTGTGTGTCTAGGATCAATAGCATACTGATGAGCTCTTTATAGCATGAATCTAGAAGTTTCAGGTGGAAATGTATATGAAACCATCAATGTATTACCTAAACCTTAGGGCCGACTGGAGAGCTCAACTTGAGATCATAAGGCATTTCAGGTAGTACTGCAGCCACATTACTTTAAGAAAAATATGTTAAACAACTTATCTGACAAGACCAAATATTTAAATGAATTGTTCCAGTTTGGGCAGAGCACAATTACGGATGCTAGAAGCTTTTCCTGATGATATCATTGTCATTTGAAACTTTTGTGCCTGTTATATTAAAAACATAATCGATGCTAACACCTTTATATTAGTTTACCATAATCATGCAAACAAAGTAGAAGCTATTAGATGTAATAAACCCAGATAAGGAATTAAAAACATAAAGATAACAAATTTGTAAAGATAAATGCAAACTTGTTGCATTCTCTCAAACTGCTTAATCCTGCCAAATAGTTGTAGCTCTAATTCAAAGGGAATTGAGTTATCATCCTTGTTCCTATTTGCATCCCATTAGTATGCTGAACTAATGGTAGATAAGAACATATTAATGAATCTGGGTAGAAGCAGATTCAATTAAACAAAACAGAGGAAAAAATAAGAAGAATCGCCTTCCAATTAGTATTCAAGCTAAGGCAATGGAGCAGTAAAGGGAAACAAATGGTGTGCAAGCAAAAAAATCAACTTTAAATTATATCTAAAATCACCTTCTATGTAATGGTCATTGCCATGCACGTAGGGATGCAGAGCTGCTTAGCGAATGATCTTCAATGAGTATGCGTAATTATATAATAGGAAGAACTTTATGTATACTAAGCTGTACATAAGAAATTGCCTGTAAGCCATTTTACATATACATATATATAAGGAATAACTCACCACAACAAGCAAAGGTAAATGCTCATGAATTGAAAATGATACTAGAGGAACATAAACCAAATGTTCACAGACTAAACAAGTTATTGGAGGACATATGATAATAGAAAAGGTAAATGTGAAAAAATATAGCCTCTAACAAAGTAAACCATGTGCAAAAATATAGCCTTTAACAAATTGAACCATCTATAAAATGTGAAAAGGTAAATGACATTAATAAAGGGTTGCGTCCAAAATTTGAGAAGAAGTTATCTTGTTCAACTGATTAATATGTTAAAAGAAATTGAATCATCTATAATTGCCAAATATCTGAAATTGCAAACACATTTTTGTATAAACTAGTATAGTAGTTTTTTCTTTATATGTACACATTTATGATTCCTTGTACGAAAAGCAATCACAGAAATAAAACCCAAAATATACTCTCAAGACTGTGCATTTTGAAAACTGCATATATGTGGTACAGTACAACATTCATGAGCTCTTATATTTGAAAAAAAATCTTTTCAAAGTTGACGTATAGAATGATTTTTTTACATCAAAACTTCATTTATTATCCTCAAAAATATACATATTCTCAAAGACTAATTGTATAAAGCTGCTTAATGGTTTCAAACTCAAAACTTGTGAGTGATCTTTAAGTCTGTTACTTCTAAAATCTTAAATTTTTTATATAAGACGTATACATACTAGAAGACGTACCATGCCACATGCTTTAGAAATATACATCTAAAGCTACGTTTTTACATATGTAAGCTTAACATTTCAACAGATCTTACACTTTGACACTTTGGCATCTAGTATTCCAGTATGCTAGGCCAATGATAATTGAAACTGTATTCTAGTATGTTTGAGAAGTTCGGAAACCATACTTACTTGATACAAAGGATTTACAGCAGTCCTGGTCATCCATGGTAAACTTGTAGTCGTGAAAATTGCAATATTATTCTTCAAAAATATTTTAGGTTGATCAAAAATATTATAAATGCAATGTGAATTGACTCACAAAGTTTGCTGACTTGTGTCCAATCTGCAAAAGCAGATAATTGCGTCAGAAATACAATACATTAAGTATTAGATCTTAAGCATGATTATATGGGATATGTTATGCATGACACCTTAAGACGAATGCATATAATATGCCAAGATCCAAGCAGGACTAACATCCCTTTTTATAATTACTAAAGTTATCCCAAAGCATAATAACATTAAAAATCATTAAGTTTTTATTAGTTAACATTAAATTAAAGTTTAAACTAATCAACATCAATCATTCACTAGCGTTACAATATTCAGTCGGTAAAAAAAATAAAAGGGAAGAAGCAAATTTTCTATTAGTAAGGTCAACTCCAAATGGATTCTATCACCAATTCCAAGTCCAATAAGTTTAATACTAAATTTCAATCAATAGATTTTTAATATCCATCTTCACTGACAGTTTTACATTAGTACCATCAAAACTTGATCAATTGCCTCCATCGACATACTGCGCAGCCATGCACCAAACTTCATAACCATGCTACTTCATCCTCCCACTGTCCAGTCAACTACGTTTCCGACAAATAACACATCAACCACAAATCTTTGCCAACCCTACACATTCATAACCATCAGCATATAAAATTTATCCACCTCCCTCCTCCTGCAATACACCTCCGACATAGCCCCTACCACCACCTTAGTTCAACTATTCCTCTACTATAAACAACAGCTCATTCACAAAACTCACTACTGCACTACGACCATCAATTCCACTTTCATCATGCCTACAACAACCGACTACATGCCACTCTCCACACCATCATCTACTTGAGCCTGAAGCTCTACCCATAGTTAACCAACAAGCAACTCCAACCACCTCCCCACTTTCACATCACACTTCACGCACAAATGATCCACCTACACATCCTTCCTAAACCATCCAAAACCGGAATCACAACAGCCTCACTTTCTCATCACGCAACCATGCTTCATATACATATAAAACTGCCCCACTACCACCGGCAAATCGAAGTTATCACTTTCTACATCCTGAATCTAGCTTCTTTGCCAATCAACATGAACAAAATAGAAGAAAACAACCATCTCCGTCAACCAGAAAATCACCCTCACCTATACCCGCAAGCACAACCTGATATCGACCCCCAACCAACTCTACAATTCAGCAAGTTCCACTTACACAACCAATTCTCATCACCAAAATTGCTCTTCGAAACCTAAATCGCAATTGCGAATTCAAACTAAACCAAAAAACAAATCGCAATTTCAAAATCGCGATTTTCGATTTTAAAAAACAATAAATTAGTTAAAATATATATAACGAAGTCAGTGGTACCTTTCTTGGTCGTTCAAATTGGAGAGCTCCGGGATTGGCTGCTGATGACGAGAGGATTTGATGATTGCAGGTTCGAGATTCTGTGATTCAATGTTAAGATTAGGGTTTTTCAAATCTTGGCTCTCTTCTGGAGGCGATAAAGAGGAAAAGGAAGAAAACATATGTTTTCTGAAGGAAAGGGCAAAAGCATGAATTTTAATTTCTCGAGCAAAATAATTTTAATTCCCGCCTTTCGTATAGCATTGGATATCATCCGCCTCCAGGCATTTGAATAGAATCCAAAAGAACGCTATTTGCTGTTGTTATCTAAGCCTCATTTTGTTTTAGTGTTAGTTACTACCCAGTGATCGGCTCCCTATGGATGCGAATAACATGTGCCGAACATGACAGAAATGTACCGATTGATATGAATTCCAAGCAACAGAAGATTGACACAAGCTTATAGCTTGGTCCCCCAAGTAAATTAGGATTTTACAAGTTACCCTAAAAAGATGATAACAACGGCCGTGGAACCTCTTGGCTTATTAATCAAACAGGTTTAACTTAGCAGGTTTAAGTTCATTAATAAGCATCATATAACTATATGTTATATTTCTAAGTTGTAAATGATATTTAGTAAATGTGACAACCCTTCCCCAAATAATACAAGCACTTGCTTAGATCTATATAGATTACAGTAACATGTTTTACTTTATTTACATCTGATCCACATATTTTTCATAACATGTTCTAATTAAATCCAACCTATTCAGATTAACATGTTTGCATACTCTTCCTTTATAATTATCCCAATATACAGTCAAATTCCAATATGTCCAAATCTCTTTTTTACTGTTATTACATGTTATTCCAATTTATCCTAATTTAACACAATTCAAACGGAAATGGCCTAGGCTCTCGATGGCCTAGGCTCAATGCAAAATAAAAAGGAAAAGAAGAAAATAGATCCAACTCAGAAATGTACAAACTGAATAAATAGGCATAATACGACCGTAAATAAAACTAAGACAGAAAGGGGATAAGGAAGAAAGATGTGCATATAAACATGTAATAATTGAAAACTAAATAGGTAATTTACCATAATCAAAAGAACAATAACATATAAGAATAAACATATAAACAAGGCTTATTTCAAATCCAATATATTTACTTCAAAAACCCTTTTTAAATTGCAGATCTAAAAATAAAGTAGAACTCACAAAAATATGTATTAGATCCAGAATTGGTCTTTAAAACAGTTGTAGAAGAAAAACTAGAATTATCCCTTCAATCTATGTTTTGGCAGTACCTCGACATCTTCTTAATTTTATTTCAGAACGTAACTTAGAGGAGGAAGAAGATGAAGATATGTTATGTAAGAATATGGTGAGGTTGCTAGCTTATTTATAGATAAGTTATGATAATCTAAAAAAATAAGATAGTAGATTTTAAAATCAAACCTTACAATACACATCACCGTTGAGTCGGCAAGGAATAAAACACTCGATTCTGTCCAGGTTCATTCACTCTCCAAAGGTAGGTCAGCCCACCTACTACCTGGGTTGACATAGAGGTTGACCCATGTAGGGTCGGGTCGACTCCTGACCGTTGCATTTATGAGTTTGTTTATTTTAAATTGTTTTAGTTTAGTTCAAAATTCATTAGCTCATTACTTCTTCATACTTGGTCCGATTTATGGAAACCAAGAGTCCATCTGAACCAGAATTTCATAACAAACACAAGGTGAAGTCTATTTTACCCAGTTTTGAATATTTTATTGATTAATGTTCATTTTATTTATCTCCATGTATTAAATAACGGGGTGTTAGATTCTCCCTTCCTTAAAGGATTGTGTCCCCGAAATCTCTAAGTTAAGAAAAATCTTATTAATCATAACCAACACTCATCTACTCATCCATCTACCACTGGCATCCATTGTCCTTAAAATTTCTAATTCTTTGTATGAACATATGCAAAAGTGTTGTGCATATGTCCTTATACTAATGCGAAAATCAAGTGGTCTACTGATCCAGTTGACCTGCTTAATGCAATATATGTATGTGCCATGTACCTAATATGTATGCAAGAGAATCCTAATAGTACATATAAATTCTATATGTGTGCACAATCATTCACCAAAATTCAACATCCATGTGATGATTCAACCATTTTCATTCACTGAAAAATTAAAATGCGCACACATCCATATGCAATATGTAAGTGCTTGAGCTGATCTAGTGCCTTGCGTGTGTATGCATCCACTAGAAAACACCAGCAATCATCAAACATAAAATGTGTCAAACACATGCTTTCAACCACAGGCTCTACCTACGAATAAATATTCAAACGATAGGAAAAACAAACTCGAATTCAAAAGCTTAGAAAAGTATTAAGAACATACTCTCAAAGAGAAAAAGATAAGAAGCGTAAATCTTGTCTTTGAGTTCCCATGTCACATCATCTCGATCTTCTCCCTATTTCATCTTTACTAGATTGATCTCCTTGTTGCGTAGCTTCTTAACTTCTGATCTAATAATACGGGTAGGAACTTTTCTAACTGATGCATCCTTTTCAATTTCAACATCCTCAAGCGTACTTGGCTCAACTACCTTTGTTGAATCATGTAGACATTTCCTCAAGTAGGAAACATGGAACACGTCGTGACCTCCTGCCAGCCTCTCTGGTAGTCTAACTCTGTAGGTCATATAGCCTATTCTCTCAACTATGAGGAATGGCCCTACAAACCTCGACGCTAAATTCCCTGCTGAGCCAAAGCAAACTAGGTTCCTTAAAGGTGACACCTTGATAAAGACCATATCTCCTACCTCGTACTTTAAGTTAGCCCTCCTCGGATCAACGTATGACTTATGCTTATTCTGAGCTACTTTCATCCATCTACAAAAAAGGCCTATCTTCTCAGAAGTCTCTACTACAAGAGAACACTTATTTAGCGTCATATATTTAGAAGCAGAAATTTCGGTTGCTAATTTGCAACGGATTTCCATGTGATCTGCAAGAGATAATTTTTTGTTTTTTCAACTTTTTTCTTTTATTTATTACTGTCGTCTTCTGTCATCCCTCACTAAGCCGTTGCATATTGCATCAAATTACCGATAGAAAATTTCTACCGCTATTTTCCGCTGTAAATCCAGGCAGAATACCGACGAATATTTATCAAAGCTATTTTGCAACAGAATTCCAATAGATTTACAAGAGAGGTTTATATTATTTTTCTAAGATATACTTTTGTGTTACTTTTTAATAATTATTAACAAATTCTCAAACCCTAATATCTAATTCCTCCTTTTTTGTTCAAATAAAACCGTAACAATTCCAGTTAAAAATTAGTAATTAAAACTAATAACTAATATATTTAATATTTAATATTTAATAATTATTTTTAATAACTATTAATATAATATAATTAATTAAATGACTACTAATTTCTAGTAATAATGTATGAATAACAGTGTATACTAACTATATTATCTAATAATTTATTATACTGGACAATTCATAAATAACGATTAATAATTTAAAGTTACTTTTATCTTAAACTGTGACTAATATCTAATATCACTACACCAAACAGCCCATTTTGTCATAGTTTTCCGACCTCATGTAGTAACGGTTATATCTGTTATTAGTTAATCACATTTATTACCGTTATAACTTGTTATAATGGTTATAACCATTACAACGTTTGGTAATACTGTAAATAAATTCAAGTTACATGGATGAGATCGGAACTTTAATTTATCCTCTTTATGTTAACGCATTCACACTTTTCTATTTAGTCCATTTTAACAAAATTTTCCCAAAACTTTTGAAGCCGCCTGCTAGGGTTCTTCCTCCTCCTCATTTTTCAGCCGCCAACGTTTAATTTGCAATCGGCTCATGCTCGGTCTGTCAGGCTTCTCCTCATCATTTTAGTTGCTCAGGTAATTTAAATATGGTTGATTCTTTTTTCTGATGGTTTTGTGAATAATTGTAGCAACACGAACGCTGCTTGATAGGTACACTAAACTTCCATTTCCTGCATTCTTAAAAATGAGGCTCATCCTATTGTAGTAGTTTTTGGATAAATATTTTTCCCTTTTAATGAATACCCATTTGTTAAAGGTTTGGAAATTTGATTGTTGGTGAAACTTGTGAGCTAATTTACGATTTTTCTTAATTTTATCAGTGCAGACTTTTCCTTTCTTATTTGGATTACTAAGATGGTCGATTTAATAAACACAGGAAAAAGTAATTGAAAACCAAGTAAAAGTGATTGAATTTGTAAGCATGTTTTGTAAGCTAATTAAAATGCGTTTTGAGTTTGGTGAAGTGCCTTAACACGAAGCTTCTTCATTCGATATTTTTTAATTTTTTTTTTTTGCTGATGCTTGAAGTTGGTGCATCTAGCTCGCTGGTCATGCGGACTTTATATGTACTTGTAAATTATGGAAGGAACTGATTTACTGTTGTTTTTTGGCTTAGAAAAGGCAGGTTATATATGGTTTTTTTGTTCAAATGTTATGTTATTGTTGTTTAATTGAGTTGAGTCTTACTAAAATGTAGTGTTTTAAAGAACTTGTATATTGTTTTTGCTGTGTTTATTTTTTCTGGATTGATATTTTTAGGCCATAGTTGTGTATGTTGGTCTTTTCGTTTGGTATGCAGGATGTATAATGTGATGATTTGTGTAGACCAGGTGCATGGGTGGGTATATATTTTGGCGTTTTAAGTTTTGTATTGGAACACATTTTGTCATTATTCACACTAGTATTTATTGTATGTGGTTTACCTCCTGTTTTACATCATTTACGCTATCTATGTATGAATTGTTTGATTAAATGGATAAAATAAATGCCTCAACTATCTTAAACTTTTCATGCTTTCATTTTTGTAGATATGTATGATACTGTGTAAATGGGTAAACAATGAGACACTCAAAAGCAATAAGTGCCTCAACTATCATTTGCACATTTCTTTGTATGTTGTAGTTGATTATGGAATCAACTCATATTTTTTACAGTGGTACTAATTCTATTTGTTTAGGGGTGACGGCTACATATCATTGGAAAATCTAATATACTTCGCAAAGAACTATCCAGTAATTAGTCTTGTACTTTGTGCTTCATTTTCTTTTTGATTCCTAGAACCTCCTTAATTAATTATGGTGCAGGACACCTTTCAAATATTGTTGCACAAACTAGTTGGTGCACGTGCAGAGTGGGAATACCCTTTTGCTGTAACTGGTGTCAATATATCATTTATGTTGGTTCAAATGTTGGATTCACAATCAGGTGCTTTTTCAACTTAATTTATTTTTTGGATTTGAATCTTATGTTTCAATGCTGCAATATGGTATCATTTGGGATTGCAAACCGATATGTTGTAATCATCTTGTGTAGATTGTTCCCTGTGGCTGCGAATGTATTCTAAAATGATATGGCTATTTTATAGATTTGATGTCACTTACTGGTTCTAAACTCAACTTTTATCGTTTGGTGTCGGATCACCAAATATAATATGGGTTATAGAATGTGTACTTATTCATACTAGCACCCCCACAATTTCTATTCATATGTTCATGAAGTAATCGTTAACCATTGTTGCTTTAATTCTAGGCACACCATCTACAAAAGTTGAAGCTATATTTTTATTAAAACAATAATTAGATATAAATTAGTTATATTTTTATTATAAGATTATAAAAATAAAAAATTAGGTATGAAGTAATCGTTAACGATGGTCAACACCATCGTTAACCATTGTTGCTTTAATTCTATGCCCTTTAAATTTCCTGATGTGTGCGCAATGCAAAGTGGGCACAACTTCCTTTTATTAGTATATAATTTTGTTACAAAATAAAGGGTAGTAAATGAGCATCAAATGTTAGGCTGGCAACTGCACAAGGTTGTTAGACAAGAAATTGCAAGCATCCTTATATAAACGATGAATGAGAATATTAAAAAATGATGGCTGGTTAACTAATTTCATGCCTTCCGTCTTCTTCCTCCAATATCTCCTTTAGTTTTTGTTTTCTTCCTCTATAATTTCTTTTATCTTCCAAGTTATAGCATTATGGTTTGGTAACAAGTCTTATTCATATCATTTCCAACTATTATTAATGTTGATTTTTATAATGGAAAATCTTTAAGCGCTACTGTGGCATATGAGTATAAACCGTCATGTTGTACGTTTTTCCATCTTCCTCTCCATTGTAATGGCCTGACTAGTATATAGGTCCCCAAGCCATGGGCTGTTGAGCCGGACACAGTTCCCACGTCTTTATCGGGTAAACCAGTCACTACTGATCGAGTTACCACATGTGAAGACCCTATGCATGCTCATGCACTTCATTTTGTGCATGTCACTGACCCTGCAATGAATGCTGGATCTTGTGATGACCCTTTGCATGGCGTTGACCTTGCAATTCATGTTGGCCATGTCCCTTGTGTCGAGGCAGCTGTTTTTTTGGCTAATCAGTTTGGTGACTCATATGATTCTCAGTTGCAATGTAGCGTATAGCCTCTCCTCAGTATGATGTTTGTTGTGTATTTGGCAGCAAATCAATGCCTGGCTTTTGCTCTTTCAATCTTACCGCTGCTGCCCACTTTTTGATTTTTGCATTCTGCCCATTCGTAATGACTCTGGCTATTGTTTCGAATGTTTCCGACCCCTTTGTTTCAAATGCTTCTCCAGGTTTACATTCGGCCCATGTTTCAAACCCCGATAGTGCACTTATTTCTCACTGTTCATCGCAAGTCGTTGATCAATGCAGTTCACCGTCTATTATGACACATTCTGAAGATTTTTTTCCTTCCACTTTGCATGATTGTTTCTAGGCCATTTCCTGTGTAAGATATGGATACACATGAAAATATTTCTTTCTATTCGATTCACTCATAATTTTGTAGAATAATAAGTATGGAACAACGGTTGTTATTGTTTTGTTTGCTTTGACCCGCCCATTATTTTTCTTTTTATAGTTTGCTCACCATATCCATCTTTTTATGTACAAGGCCATGGTTCATATATTTGCAGCTGCTGTTTATCAAATGCATATAGAGAAATTGACCATTGTTTACTTTATATAAAAATTCACATCTCATGCTTGCCAATAAATGAATGAAATTATATGCTTTTGAGTATCTCATGGGTGATCATGTGTATACATACAGGGAAAAAGGTTTTGCAAGATTTTGATATAGAAAAAGAAGGAAATGGAATGAATAAGAAAGTAATCAAGTCATTCAATATCAGCGTGAAAGGAACTTTGGAGATTCACTTGTACTGGGTTGGCAAAGGCACAAACTCCATTCCAGAAAAAGGTGTATATGGACCTCTTATTTCTGCCATTTCAGTCATAAGTATGTCGAATTGGAACATCATTCCTGTTTCCTTGTTCCTCTTTGTGTAAATACAATTTTTCAAATGAAGTTGTGGGTCTAAATTTGTCCATTCAACTATTGTAGATTACAATCCAGATTTGGATTCGGATAAGTTATCAGTTGGAGCTATCTCAGGGATTGTAGCTGGTGCTTGTGCAGTTGTATTTGCTTATTTCCATCTTACTTTGCATTTGTTGGAGGAGGAAGCATGTTAAAGATAGTGGTAAACTAAACTTCTTTTTATTAACCTGTCCAATTATGTGACAGCAGCAACGTCTCTCCTTTTTACCTTAAATTACCTTGGAAAGAATCATTCTTTCACTAATCAACAAAGTATAGTTCTTTTTCAGTGCCTTCCATAATTTCTGTATGCTGCTTACTTGAAACTAGTTTCAGTTTACTTGCATTATTTTCTACTTTCAAGTTGTTATTTAGCATCAGTGTCTTCCCTAATTTTTTCTACTTTCAACTAGTAAGCTAACACTAGTCGGCGTGCAAGGATATAGAATGCATTTGAAAGCTACTGGTAAAACAATTTGATAAAGAAATTTTGAAATATATGAGTACATATATTTCAAACTAGTTGAAACCAGTTTAATTTTTTATACTTTCAAGTTGTTATTTGGCATCAGTGCCTTCCATAGCTTCTATACGCTGCTTAATTGTATTATTTTCTACTTTCAACTAGTTTCAGTTTACTTGTATTATTTTCTACTTTCAAGTTGTTATTTGGCATCAGTGTCTTCCATAATTTTTTCTACTTTCAACTAGTTTCAACTAGTAAGTTAACACTAGTCGGCGTGCAAGGATATAGAACGCATCTGAAATAACGAGTCTCACTAATTTCCACGGTGCAACGTGATAAATAATAATTTCTACAGTGCAAGTATATAAGTTGTTAGGTTTGATAGTATCTGAATAATAATGAATCCAATTAAAAAAAGATCCCATGAATTTGAAAATGTAAATGAGTGTTTAATTTGAGTAAGGGATATACCATTTTGTGTACATATACATAACTATTCTATTTTTAGGCCATTGTTTCAGCATTTTTTAAGTAATGCATGTAGCATCAGGGCATAATCTTCTTCTTTTTTTGATTTAGAATAAAAAAAAAACTTCAAATTTTATGTCCATTATTTCCTTTTAATTTGTACACTTTATTTCTTGTATTATCATTGAAATTTGACCAACAATGGCTGGTTAACTGGAGATAGCATTTGTAACTAAAATCACTGAATTTTTTAATATATCTGCGTTAGCTATATTTTACTGATTAATGTTGTCATTAATTATAATTTATAATTAACATAAGTATTTGCCTAAGAAAGTATGGTTGGCATTTCTTCTATATTTGATTTGGTTATTTTTTTAATCTCTTCATTGCTTATTCACTATAATAGTTGATTGAAATCAACTTCATATAACCTATATATTATCATACCATAAGTGTGTATACTTTCCATTTCTCCTTAATTTTTTCTGACTGATTAAAATATTATATAGAAATTTAAATTCTTTTTTATTTCTTTAAGTTCCCGTTTATGTACTGCACATGCATGGTTTTTATTCTCTCAATATTCATTAATGCTATAGTTGTATAAAATAGAGACAACGTGTTACAGATCATTTTTCATGTTTTCTTACTACATATGATCAAGTCATTTGTATGTAAATTAATATATAACAATATAATGTTTAGATGTTACTCATTTATTGGATGCATCAAATATTTTCTTTTAACGTTTTCTCTAATATCCAAACATGCTCCAATCTTGAAAACCTGATTAAATATTAGTTTTATATACTTTCTATATAAAAATTCATGAGCCATATTATTTCTGTTAATTTGGAATAACTGATGCATCGTGTTAACTCTAAATTATTTCTTCATGCTATTTTTTTTACAATTGTATCCACACGTTATAATATCTAAACTATTACATATCATTGTTGGTGTTGTAAGGAAACAACCAAACATATACTTTAGCATGCATCTTTGTTGCACTATAAAAATATTTTAAAACAATTGAGAATAATTTTTTTAATAATACATCATATAAAAATATCAACTTTATGTGTGAACTTTTATGCATGCTATTATTTTTAAACTTCAATCATAGACTTTCTTGCATATAAACTCATTATCATGCTGGCAATAGCCAATAGGCGAACCAAATTCAATGCAGTGTTCCAAACAAGTATATACCATGTGTTCTTAGTACAATTAACTATTCTATATGAACATTGTCAACAAAATGCTTCAAAAAAATATTCACCTTAATTTCTTCTTTAGAAATTTATTTCTACCTTTGCTGTTTTTATGTCATGTTTTCTATTTTGTATATCTTTGTTATATTCTTGGTTGTATGGCTAACTGTCATGCCACAACATAAGCATTATGCGTTAGATACACATTTGTGTCATGCCATCTTGTTATACCATGCACCAGACACATACCCACAAATGTTCTTGATACAACTACGAATTCAATATTATAAACATTATTTTAATCAGGCCCCTATAGTAGTAGCAATAGTAGTTTGATGGATGGAAACGTGTTGAGTAAATATAATAAAAAGTCCAAGTAAGCACTTCCTATTTAGATTATTTTAATCCATTGACCATTACATACGTGCAAGACGCTACTGGTCAGTTTATGCGTATTTATTAGCAATGTGCATTTGTCGGGCTCTTATTAGATATGAAAAGCAAACGGACCCCCGGTCCATATTTGAAAATTGAAAAAAGTAAAAGAAAATATGGACGCAAAATAATAATATAAGAAGCACTCTAGTTCAATGCGATCGAAACTGAAAAATGCTCAGCTTCAGGATACTGAAACCGATCGACTCTATTTCAGGAAACTGAAGCCATGTTTCAAGAAATGAAACCTAAAACAGATTTCAGTATCCTGAAACCGAGCGATCCTGAAATAGGTTTCGGTATCCTGAAATCGAGCATCAGCGATCGAAACTGAAAGATGCACGCTTTCAGGAAACACTCGGTTTTAGGAAACCGAAACCTATATGTTGATCAGTGTTATTAACTTGATTGGTATTCTTTAAGAATTATTTATTGATAATAATGGAATAAACTATGTATTGTTGTGCACTAGCATTGTTTTCATATTTTGACTCATATTATTATATTTGCTGAACATCGTAGGCTTTGGCTGGGGCAGCAGAAGTAAGACAAAGAGCAGAAGCTGACAATAAAACTATACTAGAAGGGGAGAAAACCATCTGGATGGAGGAAGCTCTGGATCCGAAAGCATCAATTTTGGATGCATTCTAAAATGGTATGCACACGCTATCCAATTTTGTCGAAGGTGAGTTTGTAATTTGGTCCATTTATCGTTTGCGTTTTATGTAATGGTTGTATGTTCCATTGTGATGCATCAATGTTATTTGATATTTGTTATGGATAATGAATGATTGTATGTTGAATTGTGGTAGTTTGATGTTTGTCGAAATGGAATTTCCTTTTGGATACAAATTGTGATATATTGTATTTGTTTTGGGATTTTATTATATTATACGGTGTATATTCTTGTTATATGCTTTAATGAAATTAGTTGGAGCATATTATAATTGTTATTTTTTTAAAAGGAATTACCAATTATAGGTATGGTACAATTTTCAAGTTTGTAACAGTTATAACTCTTATTGAATTTGTTGTAAGAAATAGTCAATTTTACGCACTAACAGTAATAACTGTTACATACTTAATATTTGTCACAGGAATTAGTGCTATAAAAAAACTTGTTGTAACAGTTATAAGTGTTATAAATTTTCCAGTACCAACGGTTATAAGTGTGATAAAATAGACACTCTGTAACGGTTATAACTGTTGTAATATTCACACTTTATAACGGTTAAAACCGTTACAATTTTTGTGACAACTATTTGTCACGTATGACGATTATAACTGTTACAAACTATATTAGTAACGGTAATAACTGTTAGAAAAAACATTTTCTGGTGTTGTGTATTTTTAGTAATTTATAAGTAATATTTTAATAGTTCATAATTTACTGACTAATTGATAATTTCAAATAATAATATATAATAACATATACTTATAGAAAAATTAATATTCGCAAATAATATAAAAAGATTAATTTTTTTAATCATAAAATTTAAAAACAAAGTTTTGAAATTTAAAATAAAAAATAAAAGACTAAAATATTATAGATTTCAAAATACTTTTAAATGTTAAAGTAATTTAGAACACCAAAAATATTTCCTTCACTAAGCCAAAATTCGTAAGCTTTTTATTAGTCAACAACAAAATTTTGGCTCTATTTCTAGAATGATCCCACTGATCAAAATATTTCGCTCCTCCGCTCTTTTATTTCAAAACCGCTGATTTCTTGAAACCCCCAATTAACAATCTAAATTTTATCGTCGATTTTCGCTTACCGCCTTAATTCGTGCTGAATTTTCAATCTCCGCTCAGATTGTAAAACTCTATTTTGGTTAAACCATCTATTCTTCATTCTGCTTCTGATTAAATCCCAAAAAAAACCTAATTTTTAATGTTGTCCGGATTCTAAAACTCTCTTCTGGCCAAACCCTCTTATTCTTCACTTCGCTCCTCTTCAAATCCAAAACGCATGAGCTCAAAATTCTCAAGTTTGACAAATTATAAACCATTATGCTGAATGATTTGGCTTTGTTTGGAGTAAATAATCAAAAGGCATGCTGCTGGACGACCGCAAGATGCATGAACAAATGGCTTTATTTTCGGCGATCGACTTCAGATCTTGAAGGTCGGACGTTGGTTGATTTTTGGTAATGATTCTTTTCAGATTGTTTTATTATTTCTTTTTTTAATTATCACTAAAAGACTACTGTTATTAATTAATTGATTAATGGTTTGATTTTTTCTGATAGTATCTGCAGCTGACAAAGATTGGAGGTGGCTGCGACTCCAACCTGCGATCGATTCCAGGCGAAGTGCAAAAGAGAAAAAGATAGCTGCTGTAAAAACCGACTGCTGTAAAATGGGCTTGGTTCCGATGCCAAACCTTCTATTTTAACCAAGCACAATAGTGAGGTATGCTAATTTATACCAGTTTCTCGACTGTTTTCATTTAATTTCGATAAGGTATGCGCGGAGAATAAAAAAAGTTCAACTTCTTCGTATACTTACCGCTTTAGTTTTCATAATTCACCCCTGTGATGCAAATAAAAGAATACACGTATTTACATCAGTAGTGTATTATTTTTATTCTCCCTGCTATATGTTAGTCAATTGGGCCGAGCCCACTATTGCAAAGCTGTAATATAAATACAATGCCTTATGTAACGTACCTATCATCATTCATTTGAAAATAATAATCTCTTTACAAGTTTACTCTCTGTTTCACATCCTTCTTCAATATCTTGAATCTGTTGTAATCTTCAACTTGGTATCAGAGCTAGGTTGCTCACTGGAATCTGATTATCTGTTTCAAGGTGATCAGTGCATTGTGTCCATCAGTTAGATTTCATCATCTGGACACCTTCATCAAAGATTCAAGAATCTTATCATTTGAAGGTTTGTTGCTTTCAGTGATAAACTGTGCCTCGCCTAGTTCATCACACTGGCTGTAGCAGTTCATCAGAGAAAGGTTGCGGTATTAAAAGAAAATCCAAACTCTTGAAGAAAAACCGATCAAGAACATCAAGAATTTACACAGTTGAAGATAAGTACCTCCAGGAAGACATTTCAGAAATCAAATTTCACTCAGTAAAAGAAAGTTCATCATAAAAGTCTCAAGTAGGCTGCATATTTCAACCGTGCACTGTCTTGCTATTCACAATTCAAGGTTTTTCTAGTTCAGAATTTCTCATACCTTTTTTTTGTGCACCATTTTCTTGTTATTTTGCTTGTCATCATGTCGAATGAGGGAGGTATAACCAGTCCTCAAATGTCAAGCACTGGCGGTGTACAGAGCCGGTCTGAAATAGATCCTGTTTATGACTTGATGAAAGCCATTGTTAAACCCCAAAGTCAGTTGATTTCTGTTCAACTTGATGAATCCAACTTTTTACTCTGGAAAATGCAAATAGAAACAGCTATCAAAGGATATGGATTAGAGGATTACGTTCTTGGTACAAAAATAATACCTCCAAAATTTGTGCGTGATAAAGATGAGAGACTTGTACAAAATCAAGAATATATTGCTTACCAGAGACAAGATAGCCTTGTGTGTGCATGGATGATGTCATCCATAAGTACTTCTATTTTACCTCAATTAATTGGGTGTAAAACAGCCCAAGAAGTCTGGGCAGCAGTTGAGAGAAGTTTTACTTCTCAATCATCCGCAAGGGTAATGCATCACAGAAGGCAATTGCAGAGTATTAGGAAAAATGACTTATCTATGAATGAATATTTGCTTAAGGTCAAGAACTTGTGTGACCAATTAGCCTCTGCAGGACACAAAATTTCAGAATCTGAACAGGTGTTGTATATAATTAGTGGTTTGGATCAAGAATATGAGGCTGTTGTTGCAATAATTTCAACTATGGAACCAACTCCTTCTCTGCAATATGTATATTCTACACTTCTATCTCATGAGGGAAGAATAGAACACAATAAAGCAATCAACCCAGAATTGGCTGTTAATTATACATTCAACAAGGGCAAACAACAACAACAAGAAAGAGGCCAAGGGTCAAGAAGTCAATTAAATAATCAGAGAGGGGGTTCTTCTAATAGAGGAGGAAGAAGAGGTGGAAGAAATAACAGTAATAATAGGATAAGATGTCAGATATGTGAGAAATTTGGCCACAGTGCAAGCAAATGTTATTTTAGATATAATTCTAATTACACACCTTCTCAACAAGGCAACAGCAGCAATGTCAATATGATTAATGTGCAGAAAGAAGGCAATAAAGGTCAAGCAGAGGTGCTAAACACAGAAACTAATTCTACTGATGATGCTAACGATGACTGTTGGTACCCAGATTCAGGGGCTACAAATCATGTTACAAACAGTCTAAGCAATCTTAACTTGGGCAATAAAGAATACAAAGGTATGCAAAATCTTCTAGTAGGAAATGGTAAGATTGCACATATTACACACACAGGAAATGCAAGTTTAAGTGGACCCAAAGAACTTATTTTAAAAAATCTTCTAAGGGTTCCATCCATTAAAAAGAATTTATTGAGTGTTTCCCAGTTTGCTAAAGATAATAATGTCTATTTTGAATTCTATCCTAATTCATGCATTGTTAAAGATATACTGACTCAAGAAATTGTTTTGCAGGGTAGAGAATGTAAAGGGCTGTACAGATTTGATACTAAACATCATGAAAACCCTAATCACAATGTAAACAGATGTGTAATGACTGTTATGAATAATGCTGAACATTGTAATGAATTCAATTTGTGGCATTGCAAATTAGGACATCCTAGCTATAAAATTGTGAAACAAGTGATGAGCAGTAATAATATGTCTGTTCCCAATGATTCTAAATCAAATATATGCTCATCTTGCCAATTGGGAAAATCTCACAAACTTGCATTTCCAAACTCACACACTGTTTATACTAGACCACTAGAGTTAATTGCCACTGATTTATGGGGCCCAGCATCTATTAGTTCTGGTTATGGCTATAAATATTATATATCATTTATAGATGCATATTCTAGATTTACATGGATCTATATGTTGAAGTCTAAATCAGAAACTTGCAATGTTGTCATGCAGTTTATTAGCAAGGTTGAAAATTTGACTAACTTTCATGTTAGTTCTATTCAAACTGATGGTGGTAAGGAATTTCTACCATTAAAATCATATTTTGAAAGGAAAGGTATTAATCATAGAACTACGTGTCCATATACATCAGAACAAAATGGATTGATTGAAAGGAAACATCGACACATTGTAGAAACTGGGTTAACTTTACTTGCTCAAGCTTCTATGCCTTTAAAATTCTGGCCTGAAGCTTTTAATACTGCTGTTCACTTAATAAATTTATTACCAACAAAGGTATTAAATTTAAAAAGTCCACAGGAGGTTTTATATAAAGTTAAACCAGATTATAATCATTTGAAAGTGTTTGGGTGCCAATGTTTTCCTTGCTTGAGAGCTTATAATAAACATAAATTAGATTTCAGATCAGCTTCATGTACTTTCTTAGGATATTGCAATAGTCAAAAAGGTTATAAATGTCTAGACAATACTGGTAGAATATATATTTCGAGACATGTTAGATTCAATGAGCAGGTGTTTCCATTCAGTAGCATGAAAATAAAAACAACTGAAAAGGATGTAAACCCAAGAGTGATCATACCTGATGTTCCTGATGAAATTCAAGTGGTGAGGCCAACTCAGCATGTGATGAGTGACATCACCACTAGCTCTCAACACACAGTGCCTATGGGGCCAGGTCAAGAGCTTTCAGCTAATGAAAATACTGACAGTCAGAGTCAATCTGATCAGGAATCAAGCAGTAACAGCAGTAGTCAAGCACCTGCCAGTGAACCAACAGATAATGTCAATCAAGACACTATATCAAATGATAATCTCAACAAACATCCTATGTTAACTCGTGCAAAATGTGGTATATTCAAGCCCAAAACTATCAATTCTGCTATTATACAAGATGAACCAGCTACATTCAGTGAAGCAACACAGTGTGACAAATGGAGAAAGGCAATGCAAGAAGAATTTGATGCTTTAATTAAGAAAGAAACATGGTCTCTGGTTGAACGGCCAGAAAATAAAAATATTATTGGGTGTAGATGGATTTATAAATTAAAGAAAAATCCTGATGGTTCAATTTCTAAGTATAAGGCGAGATTAGTTGCAAAAGGATATTCACAACAGTTTGGTTTCGATTTTTCAGAAACCTTTTCACCTGTTGTGAAGTCATCATCTATTAGAATAATATTAACGATTGCCTTGAGTAGAAATTGGAGCATCAGGCAGTTAGATGTCAATAATGCATTTCTTAATGGTAATTTGCAGGAAGAGGTGTTTATGGAGCAGCCTGAAGGATTTATTCAAGACAGTAATAAAAAATTGGTGTGCAAGCTTAGCAAGGCAATATATGGATTAAAGCAGGCACCAAGGGTTTGGTTTGACAAGTTAAAAGCAACACTGGTCAATCATGGATACAGATCCACTAAATCTGATAATTCTATCTTTACTAAATTTTCTGATTCAAATACAACATATATTCTAATTTATGTCGATGATTTTATAATTACAGGGAGCAGTAAAGCAGAAATAGATCACATTACTGAAATACTAAATGCTGAATTTTCAATCAAGGATCTAGGTGATCTAAGTTACTTCCTGGGAATTGAGGTTAGAAGAACATCAAAATCAGAAATTCATCTCAGTCAAAGAAAATACATATCAGAAATTTTGGTGAGAGCTAAAATGGATAAGGCAAATTCTCTTCCTACACCAATGATCACAAGTTGTCAACTTTCAAAGCATAAAGGTGAAGTGGTACAAGATGCAAAACTATACAGAAGTATCATTGGAGCGTTGCAGTATGCTACAATAACAAGGCCTGATATATCCTATAGTGTTAACAAAGCAAGTCAATATATGCAAAATCCTTTAGATACACATTGGAAAGCAATTAAAAGGATACTAAGATATTTAAAGGGTACACTAGATCATGGTCTCATTCTAAAGTCAAGCAACTCACTGAATATAAATGCATATGCAGATGCAGATTGGGCAACGGATATTGATGACAGAAAATCTACATCTGGGTTTTGTATTTTTCTAGGAAAAAATCCTGTATCGTGGAGTGCTAGAAAACAAAGTACTGTATCAAGATCTAGCACGGAAGCTGAATTCAGGTGTGTTGCAAGTGCCGCAGCAGAAGTATTATGGATTGAGTCACTTTTAAGTGAACTCAAAATTAAATCTGAAAAAAAGGCTGTAATATGGTGCGATAATGTTAGCGCAATATCACTAACATCTAATCCTGTTCTTCATTCAAAGACGAAGCACTTAGAAATAGATCTCTATTTTATTAGAGAACAGATTATTCAGAAGAAGTTGAGAGTAGGATACATACCATCGCAGCATCAAAAAGCTGATATACTTACGAAACCGCTTTCAAGACCGAATTTTGTCAGATTAAAAGAAGAGCTCAACGTAGATTTTTTAAATCCGAACCAGAGATCAAGCAGAGCTATCTATATTCCAGAGTGACGAAGCATACAACCTGCGGAGTTGAAGAGCTTTGAAATTCCAGCATAATTTCTCCTCGAGATCACAGAAGAGCTATCAATATTCCAGAGTGAAGGAGCATACAACCTGCGGAGTTGAAGAGCTTTGAAATTTCAGCATAATTTCTCAGTTTTATTTCTGAATCGCCCTGTGCGGCGCCATTGATTCTGCAAACCCTAGATCGAATAGGGTTTGAGGGGGGGAATAAAAGAATACACGTATTTACATCAGTAGTGTATTATTTTTATTCTCCCTGCTATATGTTAGTCAATTGGGCCGAGCCCACTATTGCAAAGCTGTAATATAAATACAATGCCTTATGTAACGTACCTATCATCATTCATTTGAAAATAATAATCTCTTTACAAGTTTACTCTCTGTTTCACATCCTTCTTCAATATCTTGAATCTGTTGTAATCTTCAACTATGCAAACCTATTGTTTGTGATTTTGTCTGACTTATATGGCGTGTTTAGTGTTTATTGTTTAGTATGATTTGTGTATTAGTATGCTGTGACGGTATCACCCATGATTTTGTTAAAAACAAGTGTGAAGCTTTGGTTGGTTCTGTTCACAGTAACTACCATAGTGTACCCTGAACATTATTTTCCTTGCAACGTTGATGTTGATGCAATGTTCATGATATTTGTGCTTGCGTTGCTTAGTTTGCGTTGTGGTTTTTACACATTCAGGGACATGCAAAGCCGTCTTTAGCAGTAACCTTATTGTTAGGACTGTTAACAGGTTAGGACTGTTAATGGATAGTGTGCATATCCGTATTTAAAATTGTTTCTGAATATCCTTAATGTTAGCAGTAACCTTATTATCTACTGTGTATGCCATCAGAGTGTATTCAAAATTGTTTTAGCATAAGGGGGGCCTACTTTATTTGTGTTTTTTTAACACCAGTTACATGCATGAGGTACTCAAATGAGACATCAACTCTAATTTTGCTACCTGTAGCCTAAGTCATTTAGAACTTGCATTTATTTATTGTAGAAATTTAATTGCATTTGTTTTTAATTTAAATTGCGCTTGTTTGACGGCTCAAATGTGACAGTATCTTCCCATTTTTTCGTTTGAGTTTTCACCTATTTTACTCTAAGCTTATGTGCCACTTTAACCGGCACGTCTTGAAATACCTATTTATTTTCTGCTACTATTTTGTTTTCTAATCTTTAAAATCATGATTTAGTCTTCTGCTTTTTTGATTCCTGCTTAATATATCTAATGTAATGAAACTACAACTTATGATGGCATCACTGTAATATTTTGAGTTCATATTCTACAATAAAAGCGTGTTATGCCCAGCAAGTTCAACTGTAACATGGTTTACCAACAGAGGTCCATGCTTAAATTATAAACGCCGCATTTTTTACCACTCTGTTTCTAGCAAATATTTTTAGATAGTACACATGAATATTGTTTAGCTGACTGATATTAATCTATTTCTTTGTTGTCCACGATAGTAAATTCCTGTTCTTATTTTAAATAAAAAATACAAATTCACTAAATTGAAAGCTTTATCATTGCTCACTGATCAATTTGTATGTACTAGAGTATTTTCAAACTTAACAAGTGCGTGCACAAATGTTTTTCCCATTGGATTTTTTTTATGTTTTTCATTTTCAAGTGTCATTTTTTTTGAAACCTTTAATTTGAAAATTGTAATTGTTTTGAAACTGCAGCATATTTTTCTTGATTTGACATTTTCTTGTATTTCCACGTACGGAAATTGGTCATTATGTGTTCCTTTTTTTGCTTGCTGGGTAGTTGGTCAACCATTGTGTATGCACTTACTTATGCCCTGCATGGGATTTAAATCCTTTATAAGATTCAGTCAACTTTTCTACATATTTGATAATTAATCATTTCCCATGATTCACATATATAATTCAATTTTAAATAAAGGGTCCTCATGTGTGGAATAGTTATCCAATTGTACTCATATTGACTGGGAATGAAATTTTGTTTTTTTATTGATAGTTAGCTCTGTTGTTGATACTACTATGTTGGGTTTCCTTTTTCAGTTGTTTTTCAACATCTTGCAATAGCAAACAACACTGCAACAACAAGCAGCACAAAGATATCCAGCTACGTCCACATGTACATATCCCATGTTCAGTATTTTATATTCTGCTTCTGATTGGTTTGTTAGCATCCAACTTATGTTATCCTACTTTTTATATGTTTTCCCATTTAATTAAACACATGTTTGTTTCTATGAAAAATATGGTGCTTTGACCGATCTTAGGTTGGGATAATTAAGTGTCTGCAAAATAATATTTCACGTGAGCAGGGTGTTTAGTTTTGTTCTATTTGTATTTCACCTTTTTCATTGCTCAGGCTTTTCTGCTTCTACTATGCTGTGTTAAGTATTTACCCATCATATTTTAGTTTGATTGTTACTCCATTATTCTTGGGTAATTATATGTATACAGGAATGTATTACGCCGTGATTTCTCTTAAATAACAATAAGCTTAGTCAATTTATTAATTCCAGACTGAGCTTTAATTTTTAATAAATCACTCTGCTATTTCTAATAATTTATTATTAAATGCAAATTAGATATAACATCAAGGTGACTAATTTTAAATTTTCTTCATGCCATACTGAAGAAGTGGAGAGTTGTAAATGATTTGTCCTAGTTTTCAGTAGTTGGATGCAAGTTAAATCCCATTTTGAATGTGCAAGGTTCCACCTGTTATGAAAACTGCGCCTTTGCGGAAGCGTCCAGGATCTTATTCACCCAATTACTTAAAGATGGTTTCTATGGAAACAAACACAGATATGAAATCACACGCGCAAACACAAAATATTCCACCCAACCACCCTCTTTATTGATTCTCAAAACGAATTTTGTTTACACACACTGGTTCAACAACCAACAATAAACAAACTACAAGAATCAATAACCTTATTGAGAAATGGAAAGAATATCTAGATGACTATAACTCTTGTTGGAGAAAGGAGAAAAATGAAGAAAGACGGCTAACCCTTGGATTAATTAATTTGGTCTCAATCCCATGCATTTAATCCAACCCTAGATGCTGCTTTTATAGGAGAATAGAAGCTCTAGGCAAATACCCAATTTTCCCCTTCATTACTTACAGAATAAGTCATAGAAAAGACCAAGTCAAAAACGCAGGAAACTCTACTCAGACGTCTGAGGCAGATTGGTCAGACGTCTGTCTCTGCTCTCGGGTTACCAAAACCCTGACAACAGACGTCTCACCAAATGATGTCAGATGTTTGTGCTAAAAAGCAGCACAAAACCGCTTCTCCTTGCCTTCTTTCTGCTGCTGCTTCTTCTCCACTATCGACAAGCACATCCATATCTCGTCTTCATCAATATATGTGATTTCATGTCACAAATCACAACATTCCACCTTGATATGAAATCGCATCACATCAAACGATCTTACAACACACAAGTCATCTAGCTCTTTCAACGACTCATACTCTCAATTAAACCATTACAAACACAACCCACCGCCTGCCAAAGATGCAACTTCCCCTAGAGATGCACCATGCAATACTAACGGTCTAAAAGTGCTTGTAATACCACAAGGATCTCCACCTTGTGGATTTTCTGCATCGACACCAGTCTACCATTTAATCTGAGCTTCTTCCTTGATCACCCCGGATCCCTTGAGCATCATCAACATGAAGACCCCTATCTAGCACATCAGCTGTGACCAAATTAACCTCTCCACCTTGCTGTGGACTAGGTTCTTCAACCGTCACTCGCCTTCCACTGTCGACCACAAAACCAACCAATCTATACAGGTTTCCCGCCTCCAAGACACCTCTCATCACAACAAGACCACCCTTCCTCACTCTCAAAACTCCACCTCGAGTATCATAAGTGCAACAACAACGATCTAGCTGACCGAGAGAAATGAGTTTATGCGAACTAGCGGGCACATGTCTAACTTTAGAGACTTCCCTTACCACACCATCATGCATACGAAACTGAATAGATCCAATACCACAAACTAGTAGCCCTACTCCATTGGTTGTTCTAATCACGTCGACATTCTTCTCATATGAAGAGAAATACTTCACATCCTTACAAATGTGAAAACTGGCTCCTGAATCCATCTTCCAAGGATTAACTTCGCTAAACAGGACATCACTTGAAGTATCGCTAATGGAACTTGTAGCAATATCTGCCTGTGCCTCATTACTTCTATCACCATCCGCAACCTTCTTCTTATCCCTCTGATAAGCATAACAATTCTTGTGTATGTGACCTTCCTTACCACAATAATAACAAGCACCTTTACCATTAGCCCCTTTCTTCTTCCTTGTATCTTTCCCCAAGTACTTTGCTACCATGGCTTCATCTTGAACTGATTTAAAAACCCGACCCTTTTCTCCTTAGTTCCTCATTCAAAAGGCTGCTTCGAACAGTTTCCAAAGAGATGCCTCCACCTGCATTGGAGTTACTCAATGAAACAACCAAAGTCTCCCAGCTTTCTAAAAGCGAACTCATCAGCAAAAGAGCCAGCAACTCATCATCAAAATTGACCTTCATATTTTCCAATTGATTGATCACATCTTGAAATTCATTCAGGTGCCCTGCAACAGACTTCTCCTCATCCAGTCTCAACTGAACAAGCTTTCGAACCAGAAAAGCCTTACTTGTAGTACTCCTCGACTCATACAAAGATACCAACTTATCCCACAAATCCTTCGCGGATTCACAATTAGCCACATGATGGAATACCGAATCAAGGAAATATCCTTCTTATCCATCTTCTTCCACTTTCCCTCATCCACACTCGAGGGCTTCTTCCCATCTCCATCAATCGGATCATGAAGATCATTGAGGTAAAGCACATCCTCCATCTTAGGCTTCCAAATCCCCCAATTTCTTCCATCAAAAACAGTCATCTTTGGAAACTACATCCTATCCATCATCAAAAAAATTGATTTTTTCACTCCAAAATTACTCTAAGCTTTGCGGTGATCTAGCTCTGATACCAACTGTTATGAAAATTGTGCCTTTGCGGAAGCGTCCAGGATCTTATTCACCCAATTACTTAAAGATGATTTCTATGGAAACAAACACAGATATGAAATCACACGCGCAAACACAAAATATTCCACCCAACCACCCTCTTTATTGATTCTCAAAACAAACTTTGTTTACACACACTGGTTCAACAACCAACAATAAACAAACTACAAGAATCAATAGCCTTATTGAGAAAGGGAAAGAATATCTAGATGACTACAACTCTTGTTGGAGAAAGGAGAAAAATGAAGAACGACGGCTAACCCTTAGATTAATTAATTCGGTCTCAATCCTGTGCATTTAATCCAACCCTAGATGCTGCTTTTATAGGAGAATAGAAGCCCTAGGAAAATACCCAATTTGCCCCTTCATTACTTGCAGAATAAGTCGCAGAAAAGACCAAGTCAAAAACGCAGGAAACCCCGCTCAGACGTCTGACCCAGATTGGGCAGACGTCTGTCTCTGCTCTCGGGTTACCAAAACCCTAACAACAGACGTCTGACCAAATGCTGTCAGACGTATGTGCTGAAATGCAGCGCAAAAGCGCTTCTCCTTGCCTTCTTTCTGCTACTGCTCCTTCTTCACTATCGACAAGCACATCCATATCTCGTCTTCACCAATATATGTGATTTCATGTCACAAATCACAACACCACCTTAGCTTGTACTTAAGTTTTCTTTTGGTCAAAAACGACATCTTTTATTCCGAAGGAGACGATAAAGTTTATTACAAACAACCCATAATTAGGTAAAAAAATAAAAAATTGCCTTGCAAAACACATATTGTTGTCATCATCGTCAGCAATTCAGACTTAATCAAGCAGCAATGATATTTTCAATCTCTTTGAACTTAACACCTCCATTTTTTGTTTTTTCAGGTGCCTCCCAAATCTCGGGCAATGATTTTCTAATGTTATGAATGTTTTCCAATGTGTAGTCCGCACCTTCCACTTTCCCAGACTTACCCATCGCGAACGCTATCATTAAAAAAGATTTCTTTGGTAGGGTCAATTTATTATGTCTAGCATCCAGTTAAGTTGGAAATATGGTTAGGATGTTATTAGAGCATGCATAAGTAGAAAAAAATGAATTACATTTATTTCTTTATCTAGCACCAATGTTAAATTATCTATGAACAACACAGGATCTTTGGAGCTTAGTTTCTTTTGTTTTGTCAATATACAATATAACAATTACTAATGTTTTGTCTGTTTATTTGACATTAACAGGACCATCGTTGTTGATGTTAAAGGGAAAATATCTGAAGCAAAACAAGACTAAATTTATCATTTTTCTATTTTGTAAGTAAATTTATTGATGTAGAAACGTATGTCGTATTATGTGTGGACATGGAAAAATTGATAAAACAATATGTATAAATGCTTAGTTGTTAGAACGTTACGTATGAAATAATATACAATAATTTATATATTTGTTTATTTTTTTTTGGTTAGGTTATGTTGTTTATTTTATCATTGACAGTTGAACAATTGTATTTTGTAAAGCTGTAAGCAGAAAATATGAAAAAAATGTTTATTGGCAGAATAGAAAGGGAATAGCGACAGATCACCTACAGAAAATGTTTGATCTAAAAAATATTTTGTCGCTAATCCCTTGGCAATTAGTAAGGGTTTAACCACTCTTTTTGTAAATAACATTTTATTATAAATTAATTATCCGTCGGTAAATAGTCGGTACATAAATAAAAAATAAATTAATAAATAAAATTTTATTTTTATTATAAAGTTAGTAAAATGACGGAAAACTGTCGTAAAATTCATGCTAAATTCCATCGCAAATTCTAACACAATTACCGTCATGGTTTTTACCAACCACAGAGTTATGCAGGAAATCCGTCGCTAAGGCTAATTTAGCGACGGATTGGAAGCGGATACTGCCACTGCTATATGCTGTTTTCTTGTTGTGCTCTCTAATTAGTTAGGTCCAAGTAAAAGTCTGTCTACAGACTCCTACCAACATATCGGCGAACTGTAGGATCGTCCATAAAGTGCCTCGAAGGGTGTCATACTAATAGTCGACTGATAACTATTATTGTAGGCAAAATCAACCAATGGGAGATGCTCCTCCTAAGTCCCTCCGAAGTCAAGGATACACAGTATCAATAGATCCTCGAGAACCCTATTGATTCTATCAGTCTGTCCATCATTATGACGGTGATAAGCTGTTCTAAGTCATAACTGTGTACCTAATGCATCTTGCAAGCTCCTCCAAAACTCACTCGCGAAGATATGGCACTGCAACAAAATAAGGCTTTCATAGCGTTTGAAAAACGCTATTTTTCTATAATATAGCGTTTTAGGGAACGCCATGTAATGACATGCTATGTTAGACATTCTACTTCAAATAGCGGAATTAAAAACGCTATGGAAAATGAATTTTGCATAGCGTTTTTGTCTACTATCAAATAAAAATGCTATACAATATATTATCTTATACATGCTTTCTATAGCGTTTGTATATATGATTCTATAACATTTGTTATGATATTTTTTATATAGCGTTTATATTCAATAGCGTTTTTGAAATGCTATTGTCTATATTATTAATTTATAAATTTTATTTATCGTCGTTTCAGTTTTTTTCCTATCTACAAACACACATTTAAGGATAACATTTCTTATATGCATACAAATATAACATTTTTTTACAAACAACAAATATAAATTGCTACATAATATTTCATGTATGTCGTTCATACAACTTTTCGTATATCCATACTTGGTATTTCATGCACATCATGCAAATAAATTCTCATATATTCAAGCGTAGTATTTTATATAAATTGTTTTATCAGTTGTTCCATATCCGCATGTAATATACTATATATAATGTCACATTTTTGCATCAACAAGTTGCTTACGAAACGGACAAATTAAAGATTTAATCTTGTTTGGCTTCTGACATCGTCTCCTTAACTCAACAATAGCGGTCCTGCTAACGTTAAATAAAATCGTCAAGATGTCAGTAATTGTTATGTCGTTTATTTGACAAAGTAAAAGAAACAAAAGGAAAAAGGGAAAAGTGCAACTATGACAAAAAACGTAATGAACTTACCGATCCAAACAAGCCCGAGTGATTCCTAAAGTGTAGCTATGACAAAGTCACCAAATTTTGCTTTCTATATGACCAATGAATTTGGATTTTCCATGGAGTGACCCAATAGTGTCACGATTGTCCTAACAATAACTACCAACATATAAAATAGTTATATTAAAAATTGGAACATTCCAAAATATGTCAATAAGTACAAAATGTCATTATTTAGGACATAAATCAGGCAATAATGTTTGGTTTGCTAGCAGGCAAAACTCCCCCAGACAACTTATTGTACGAATATTTTTTTTTTTCAATCTTTGCAATGTAGTAATGTTCATAGTTCATTTGATTTTAGTTTTACAATGATAATGCATAGTCCCTATTTCAAATTGTAACATACATAGATTGGACATTTCAGAACTGCTCGGAATTGTTGCCCATTTAACTTGTATATTTAGACACATACTAATAATCAGATTAGATCAAAATTGTTGTCAACAGCTAAATTTTGTTGATTTACAGTGATAATGATGTTTGCCATAACGATAATACTAGTACGCCGATAATACTGGAAAATAATAACCACACTGTTGGTGTAGAATAATCACAAAAGAATGTTGCGGGTCGAATTTTAAAAAAGTAACGTTCACTAATTCAATCAAGACTCCAAGATCGAGATTTGAAACACGAAGTTAAAAATCAAAACATGCTCCTATTACGACATAACAGATCCTATTATGACATAACAAATAAAACATGCTCCAGTTACAACATAACAGATAAAACATGCTCCAGTTACTTATTAAAAGACCCTTTAGCCGCATCAATGATTTCATCAGCAAGACACTCAGCAATGGTTTTGATGTTTCTGAATGCACTACTGCTAGCATCGATAGTTAGAAGATATGAGCTTGATTCACACACCTCAAAGGAGAAATATCAACTGCCTGATGCCTCACAACACCAGCTGGACCAATTCCAGTCCCATCTTAATAATTGGAATGTACAAAAAAGATTTAATCCAACCACAAAATTCCAAAAAAGAAAAAAAATACAAGCCTTTATATACACATAAAAAGATCAGGAGTTTGAATGCACATACAAATTTAAAAAAATTCAGTTTATTTCTAGCGATCTATATAGAAATTTTAAATTAATGATTTTATAAAAGATTTTTACATGCACTACGAAGTAGTTAGAAGATGGATACCTGAATCTGACTCTTCTAAGCTCTCTGGACTCATCGGGCAACACTCTAATGGTTAATATAAACCCCAGGCTCATCCTACTCCACCCACTCACTAACTTCCAGATTGCTAGCATTACTCACCGATGCCGAACCTACTTCGTCTCTACTCGATATGGTAGTCCTGGAAGCTTTGATCATGTTGTTACCATTCTCAACTCTCATTCCAGTAACAATAGCAGCAATGGAATGATGAAACAGGTAATGTGGCAGAATCTGCTCAGTTGGATCAAGAACGAATGGATAATGTCCGCCAGTTCTGCTCGATGAAGTCGAAGTGCTCTGTATGTATTGTTGTTATTTCGGTACATCATTGTGTCTCTTCGGTATGATTGTGATGCTCGACTCTCCCTTGTCGATCCCAGTTTACCTAGCTCCAGACCATACCACTAATGTCAAAGTGGAATACTCGTGGACTCTTGAAATATGTGTGAACTACAGGGTGTTCGACCATACAAAAAAAAATTGTATGTAAAGTGAAGGGAAAATTCAATAATGAGAAAAGTAGTCCCTAGCAAAATAAAGTGCCATTAATTAGAAAAGCATAAGATGCTCGGATCATTAATGCTAGATTAAAGCATAAATCTTATGTAAAACCCTCTTCCCATAATGTATTTACCAAAAAAAATCTGCTGTAATTAATCCCACTTCCTCTACTAACACACATCCCAATCATCTACCTCCATTAGATCCAATAACTAAAGTTTCCATGTGTCCTTTCGGACTCTTAGCCCCATTAATCCAACTGCCATCATCTCCCATGTGTCCTTACATGTCTCATGTTAACTCCATCATTTTTCAATCATTAACGGTCCCAACAACTACTAAACACCTCAAACAACTTGTCAATCCTCCATCTAAAGCAATTAATATTGAAACACAAGCCATAAAAAAATGAACACAAGAAATCCTTTCAATATTTTATCCACTTTGGTCAACACACTAATGATCGTTCAATTATCACCCTGTTACTAATGTCGCCTATGACATTAACATTGCAACAACCCTATCCCTTCCACCTCTGAATAATTGCACTTCCTCCCTTGATAAGAAGTTAGCCACCACTGCTGACTCAAACCCGGAAAACTACGCGACTTCGATACCGCTGAAACCACTATTGATCCCATCTCCTAACCAGTCACTTATCCCATCCAAAACCCCATTCATTATGCCAAGCATTAACCTGTCGCCTAGGAAAATACGAAGCCAACTGAAAGAACGTGACAAGGGACATTCCATCCACAAAGAAAGCACTGCCCTTGCTACTTGTTCTATGTTTGATGGGATCCTCAAATAAAGAAACTTCTTGTTCTATGCATGCATAAGTTTTTCAAAGTTGAGTATTGCCTAACTTTTTTTTGAACACAACTTGCATTCGCATACCATAATTAGCAAGTGATTGAGAAAAACACACTTAGTCAATAATGTGCACACTTCTCTACCTCCTTTATATATTTGTTTAAAGTTCAACCTGCAAAAACAATTCATATATTAGATTGAAATATTTGAAACTCTAAAAAAATAAAAAATCAAACAACACTAGGAACTCAGAAAGATTGATGGGTGGTATGCAATAATATGTATTTCGGATTCGGGTAAAATTAAAAGCAATAAGGCATTAGGAATGTCATTCAATTTTAAAAAAAATCAATAGAATTTAATTTTTGAAATTTCAAGACAATAAAACACACTTACTGACATTTTAAAATTTCTCTCAGCACACTAGTCTGAAACCATTTAAAACAAACCAGGCTCCGAACAAAATACTTCACTAGCAGATGGATCTTCCAAACTTTATACTAATAGAGAGATATTGATTGTTTGGGGTTATGGAATCATTTTTTTATGACAACCCAGTATGGTTTATGTTGCTTACTATAATTTTCATATAACTCCAAGCTTGACTAAACATTGAGAATCATGTCCCTAAATATACTAAAGGTGATTTCCTATAACTCCATAATTAACAGTTTAGGCCAAAGCACTAAAGCTTTAGAGATAAAAAATTTCAAAGGTGAGATGGACACGATTTTGTAACAAAACGTAGAGCAGGTGGTTGGAAAGCAAGAAGGGAACTTTTAGTACATGCACTTCTGCATCATTTGATTTCCAGTAAAGAATTTCAATTTAACGAAAAGAACAAACGATTTACGATCCCAAACAATGGTTGAAACATGAAAATCAAATACCATTTTGCAACTATGAGAATCAAAACAATTATTATTTCCATAAAATAATAAATTAAGTTTGAAGTGCCTCACTGTTATTAGTGCTTTATGCATCTAAGGTGTTCTAGCCACTGTGACATCTTATATCCATGCCCCTACCATCTAACAGGTTCACTTCAGCATTATATTTTGGCATTAAGTTTGACATGGCCTGAGAAACCTAATAATAAGTCAATGAAATAGGAAAAAATTCAACAAGAGTAGACCAAAACATCAAACTTTCTTAGCACGTTCATATAATCTGCTAAGTAGATAATTGTGATTTGTTGCATCTGTAAACTGAAGATCCAATATAACAAGTATAAAGAACAGAACTCTAATACACCCCTATGTGAAAACATCTACTACATACCTATATTTTCTGGTAAATGAATCACCGTAATACAGTAAGGTTTTCGCACATCATGAAGTTTACAGTGACAGCCACAGATGTGTGCATATGCAAAGTGAAATTCAGCTTGATGAATCTTCGTAAATGGGGAGAAGACTCTAAATATTAATGTCACTTAAATCTAGGAACGAATCAAAAGAAAGCATGCAGCAGCTACGTGCAAGAATCAATAGTAAAGTTGACCACTTTATAAGCACTTGATTCAAAATCCACATGACAAGGACTTAATCACTTAATATTGGCTAGAAAAAACGAGCACTTATCTAACCTATTAAACAAAGTCGTCATTGAAACACATAGAGAATGAAAATAAATTGGTTAAATCAAGGTGATAAACTGCTTTTTATTTTTCCTTTTTCATAATAATATATTGGACGATGGCAGAATGTAGCAGCTGCTTGTGTTGTTGTATATGACAACACATAACCTGCTGCTGTAAACAGCGATGGCATCATGAGAGACAAAGCTTTGTGTTGAAACAACATGCACGATAGAATTATGGGCACTAGAAGCAAAAGCTTGCTTCTGAGCAGGGATTCCTATATCAAGCAGCTCAGAAGAAGGAACCAGATTATCGGAAGCAGCAACAATAGCTTTAACGCGAGGCGCAACAGCACAAACGCTGACAAGGATGGGGAAACAATACAAGCCTGATGGTTATCAGTGACAAGTGCAGAGACCAAAACCACAGAATTAGAAATGGAAGCATCGCAATGTGACTAGAAGATGGCGTGAAAAGATCTGGCTGCCTCGCAGCCAAGGCATGAAGTCACTGATCTAGGACCGTCACATGGCAAAGCATGGACCACAGAGGTCAGGGACGCTTGACTAGAAGCCAATCCACGAACAGAGACAGGGAGGCTAACAGCAGAAACAAGGCCTGTGCTATTGGAAACACTCACATGCAAAGAAGATACCTCGCGAGAAGCTTCAACAGCTGGAGACATAGGCGTCGCCAAGTTGGACGAGACATTACAGTGGGAAGTGGAATGACCAAATGCACAACATGAAGCACAACAAGGAGGTTTGAACTCATACGATACTTCCACATCCATCATTTTCCCATTAAAGAAATCAACATGAAAGGAAAACAAAAGGGGGCAGGGACTTCAACTAAAACACGGGGAAAACCAATTTTCGAAACATTTTCCATGAAATTATCCAAGCCAATCGGAACACCCAACACACTTGAAATCGCACAAATTATTTCATGATCTCACATGTCTTCCGGATATCAAATCTCACCCAAATCGAAAGTAAATTATCTACTATTTTAAACTTATAAAACAATTCATTTACTTTGATTTAATTATTTCTATACAATAATTTGCTACAACTTAACATATTACAATGCATACAAATGATACATGCATAAAAATGATACATGTAGATTGCAGTAATACTTGAGGGAAAAACTAGTATGTAAACAAGTCACGCAAATAGTCGTCCAAAAAAGTTTATCCAACTACTGGCATTAATATGATCATGGTTGGTAGAACGTCAAGTAATAATACGGTCAAACAAATTCCAAAATACGGTTAATTTTATACCAATTCCTGGTAAAATAATATGAACCAAGAAAAAGTTAAGAATCAAAAGCATGAGCAGTAAAAAATATATTATAAATGTTGTAATACCTCTCATGACCGTTCAAATTGGAGAAGCACAAATTTTGGTTCTAGGTAGTTGAAATGGTGGCTGTTTTACCATTTCGGATTGGATATCTAAGTGAGATTGCAGAGCCAACTTAGGATCAAATGTTAATAACTGGAGATTTGGCGATTCAGAAGTACGTGGCTTGAGGATTTTGCAACTCAGTGTTGGGATTCAGGGATTTTTCATTTTAGAACTTTTGGTTTTTAGGGGTGAAAAAAGTGAGAAGGAGCTGGTTTTTGGAGTTGTTCCCAAACCAGTAGGCGCTTTTTTCAATTTGTCGCCCACCATATTTCATTTGCTGCCATCTCCCTTATATAGTGTTCAACACACATATTGATCTTGAAATAGCATTGAAGCCCATTGTTTCAGAACGTTTGAAAGAAGATTGGTGGAAATGATATGAATTATTGCTACCACAAGCTCATATTCTTGTAGTGGGGTCACAGTCACTAACAATACTGGAAGGTACCTCATGAAGTTGGACAATCTCTCTAAGGTATACCGATACTATCCAAGCCGCTATCCTCTTGCTCTTGATGGATATAAAATAAGCGCTCTAAGTCAATTTGTCAATTATAACCCATATACTGGTGTTGCCCTTCCTCTATGTGGGAAAACCATCAATAAAATCCATAGAGTTACTCTCTCACTTCCACTGTGGGATATCTAAGGCTTGAAGCAATCCGCCAGGTTTCCTCTCTTCAGCCTTCACTTGCTGGCAAGTCAAACATCGGGCCACAAACTCTGTCTTTCTTCATGACAGTCCAATGGAAAACTTCATGTCTCGGTATATCTTGTCACCACCCGGATGGATAGTCATTGAAGAGTGATGAGCCTCCTCAAGAACCATCCTAAACAAATCTCCAACTCTAGGAACACATAATCTTCCATCTCGACGTAGCCACCCCTTCTCATCCATAGAATATCTAGCTAGGTGGCTAGAGGTCTCTCCTTCACTAAGTCTATCCAAGATGTCCACTAACTACTGATCCTCTCGCTGTGTGGAACCAATACACTCCATAAGAGTAGGTCGTACCTCCAATGATGCCAACAAACTAGGCGTAAAATCCTAGATGATCTGAAATCAAATGTCGAGATAAACTCCAAGCTTAGCATCTCTATGAATAGAGGAATCAAGGCCATCCTCTTCTTGCTCAAAGCATCCACAACCACATTCTTCTTACCTGAGGGGTAAGTTTTCTTAAAATCGCAGGACGTAAGGAACTTCATCAATCGTTGCCGCCGTAAATTGATATCTTTCAACGAGAATAAATACTTGAGCGACTTGTGATCTGTGTAGAGCATGAACCTCTCATCAAGTAAGTAGTGTCGCCAAGACTTAAGTGTTAATACTATCGCTTCCAACTCTAAATCGTGGGTAGGGCAGTTCTTCTCATGAACCCTTAAATGCCTACTAACAAAGAAGACCAACCTACCTTCTTGCATCAACACAGCACCTAACTCCATGCCACAAGCATCCATGTAGACCGTAAACATCTTAGTGATGTCAGGAAGAGTCAGAATAGGGGGTGATGTCAAAGCCCTTTTTAACATTTGGAAAGCATCCTCGCAATCTACACTCTAAGAGAAAGCCGAAATCTTCTCTGCCAGATGGTCAGCTGATATCTATGCAAAGTCCTTAATGAACTTTCTATAATAACCCGCCAACCCCAAGAAACTCCTAACCTTTGTCGCATTCCCATGGACTTTCCAATCTTGAACTGCAACAACTTTAGAGGAGTCCACCGCTATCCCATCCTTGGAGACAACATTCCCGAGGAACCTTACTTCCTTCCACCAGAAATGACACTTAGAAAGCATAGATTTAAGATGATACAATCTGGGAGTGCGTAGAACGTCTTCTAAGTGTTGACATATTCTTCCTCACGCCTTGAGATAACCAGAATATCATCCATGAAAACCACAATGAACTTGTTCAGGAACTCCCTAAACACCGATTCATCAAATCCACAAAGTACGTGGGTGCATTGGTCAGCCCAAAAGGCATGACCAACCACTCAAAGAATCCGTATGGAATCATGAAAGCAGTCTTGTCTATACTGTAATTTGCTACCCTCAACTGATGAAATCACGTGGCTAGATCCAATTGTCCGAAAACCGAAGCGCCTACTAATTGGTCAAACAAGTCGTCAATCCTTGGGAGTGGGTGCCTAATCTTCTTAGTGAGTTTATTCAACTCCTCATAGTCTACGTATAGACGAAGAGAGCCATCTGCCTTGGTCGCAAAGACGACTAGAGCTCCCACTCATAAATGCTCCATCTAATGAATCCCTTCTCGAATAGCCCGCCCACTTGCTTGGTAAGCTCGCACCTCTCCCTTATAGCCATGTGGCACACTGGTAAAGCGACAGGCTTCGCATTCTCCACCAAGTAAATCTGGAAGTCTATCTCTCGTCTGGGAGGTAGTCCTCCAACCTCACCGAACACGTTCGAAAAATCTCTGACTATTGAGTACTGATCTAAGATCGTCAAAATAAGCATCAAGGGAATCTAGGAAAATGATCATAACTGACCCCCGTGGGTCACAAGAAATATTAAGAGTTCTCTCATGGTACATCAAAAGCCTAACAACTCTCTTCTCATAATCTAGAATGACAACATACGTGGCTAGCCAATCCATTTCTAGAATAAGTCCGTAACCTATAAAGCCAAGAACATACGTGTCACACTCAAACTAATCGCCCATGATAGAAATTCTAAAACCCCTACATACAATAGACAGGTGAGTCGTACCTCCTATGGGTTTGAGACCACAACAGGATCAGAAACTATACTAGTGTCTAGGTGTAGACTATCTACCACAGAATTGGATATGAATGATGAGTAGCACCCAAATCAAACAGAGTCTTAATAGGAGAGTAAAAAGTAGAAATCAAACCTTCAACAATAACTTTCCTTCCTCGATCCGGTCCACTAGCCCGAGATGCCTCTAGCACATGAATTTTTCCTCCAGATGGTCCTTCCTTCTAACCTTGCCTATTAAGGCACTGCTTGGTAAAATGTCCAACATGACCGCAACTGAAACAAGCATTCTTTGTCTTCCTACAATCTCTAACAAAGTGCCTCATATTCCCACAGTTATGGCACTTGACCTCTGTCTTGATTTATGCCTTATCAGGTTATCCTCCCTTCTTTGCTACCCCTCCTTGGGCTACCACTTCTTCTTATCCGTCTTTGGCTTGTCCTCTTCAGTTTTAACTTCTTTCTTCTCCTCTTTTCTCATCCTCATGCATCAAAGCCATGTCTACTAACCTCTTCAAAGTCACTCCCATCGGGATATATGTCAACGCTTGTCCTTGGAGAGGTTGATTCAACCCTCTCGTGAGTCTTAAAGTCTTCTTATGAGGAGTGTTCATCAAATCCAAGCCAAATCTTGCCAATTGATTAAAACTATTGACATATTCCTTCACTGTCATACGTCCTTGCTTTAAACTCAAGGATTTCTCCATTTGCATTCCTTCCTCGGCCTGCGACAAGAACTTCATCTCAAATCTGTGCTTAAACTCATCCCAAGTAGCCATCATTTGTTGCGTCTGGGTCACCTCCCACCAATATGATGCTTCCTCTTTCATTTACCAAGCGGCTAACTGGATCTTTCTCCTATCATCTAGCTCCAACAAATCGAACACTTTATTTGTCTCCCTAAGCCAATTGTGCGCCTCCACGAAACTCTTAGTACCACGAAGCAGCTTGCCTCTCATCGCATAGAAATCCTTAAAAAGCTTAAAGAAGTTGACTACAGGATTGGGTGGAACTACTACAGTTGCAGCTGAGGTGGGACGTTACCTTACACTTCGGCAAGCATCGTAGCCTCTACATATCTAGGAAACCATGTCGGAATGGGAATTCCCTCTGGGAAATTAGGAGCTCCAGACATGCTGAAAAGAGAAGAAACAAGGATTCAAAAAAAGATCGAATGAATATTGTAAATGACTCGAGGGGATATATTTTGGAAAAATAGGTTTTACATGAAAATACTTTGCTTTGAAAACTCTTTTTCAAAAGCCTTTTATCTGATCTTGTAATCTTAGCCTCTTATGCCAAATATGACAACCCACATCCCTTAATGTCACCCATATGAGGATGCACTAAGTTCTGTAAAGCGCAATAGGTATAAAGTAGTAACACAGAGACTAAATTCACAAGACAGAATTTTAAATCCAGTGGAAAACTTTCGAACTTTTATTATAAACCAAATACAACATTACATTTTCAAATACCATAAGTCATAATTATAACCATCTACCTCATGGAAATATAAACCACTAGAGTACAAATGCAAAAACCAGAAAAATTATATCCCTCATGAGCCAGAACAATGAACATAGAACAAAAACTGAAACAATACATAGAGTGAGAAATAATCCAAGTCCAAACTGAATTAAAGAATCACGGTCACTGCTGCAATCCACCACCTTGAGAACCTGGGGGAAGGAAGAGAGAGAAGGAAAAACAAAATTGGTCAGAGATAAAGTCTGGCGTGTTCTAGTGATTTTTATCATAAGCATAAGATAAAGAAGTATCAAGACAGGTAAATGGTACAGGATAAGAAATGCAGTAAAATATACAAGTACAAAGTAAACGAGGCAAGATAAGATCGAATACACTTATCATTCATATCTGAGACATAATTTCTGCACTAACTATTGAAATATCAGGATTAGGCTTTACCCTAATTATTACTCGGCGATCGGCTCCCAACGAACGCGAATAACCTGTGCCGACCATGGCAGTCGGGGATATCAGTCCCAAATCCATCAACTTTAAAAGACTATACTCAGTCTATCAGTGTCATAGCGTCTTATCTTCCCCCATCGGACCCATGCATGCTCATGACTCCGCCGGAACGTGCCTGTATCCACCGCCATAATTTGAACATATTATAATTATCCATTAGTAAAGCGTGCCCTAATCCCTACCTATAGCGTGCCCTAGTCCCTACCTAGTGTGGGACTTAATTGATAACAGGAGGATACTGATTGATGTGGATTCCAAGCAACAATAGATTGACACAAGTTATCCCTAGGCTTGGTCCCCTAAGTAAACTAGGCTTTTAAGAGTTCCCCCAAAAATATGATAACATCAAACGTAGAACCTCGTAGCTTAATAATCAAACAGGTTTAACTTAGCAGATTTAAATTCATTAATAAGCATCATATAACCCTATGTTATATTTCCCAGTTGTAAATGACATTTATTAAATATAAAAACACTTCCCCAAATCATACAAGCACATGCTCAGATGCATATAGATTACAGTAACATGTTTTACTTTATTTACAACTGATCCACATATTTTCCATAACATGTTCTAATTAAATCCAACCTATTCAGATCAACATATTTGCATATTCTTCCTTTATAATTATCCCAGTTATATAGTCAAATTCTGATATGCCCAAATCTCTTTTTTACTGTTATTACATTTTATTCCAGTTTATCCTAATTTTACGCAATTCAAACGGCAATGGCCTAGGTTCTCGATGGCCTAAGCTCAACTCAAAATAAAAAGGAAAAGGTAAAATAGATCTAACTCAGAAATGTACAAACTAAATAAATAGGCATAATAAGACTATAAATAAAACTGAGGCAGAAAGGGGATAAGGAAGAGAGATGTGCATATAAACAGGTAATAATTGAAAATTGAATAGGTAATTGACAGTAATTAAAAGAACAATAACATATAAGAATAAACTTATAAACACTGCTTATTTCAGATATAATATATTTACTATCAAAAACCCTTTTGAAATTGTAGATCAAAAAATAACGTTGAACTTACATAGATATGTAGTAGATGCAGAATAGGTCTTTAAAATAGTTGTAGAAGAAAAGTAGATCTATCCCTTTAATCTATATTTTGACAGCACCTCAACATCTTCTTAATTTTATTTCAGAACATAACTTAGAGGAGAAAAAAGAAGAAGATATGTTTGTGCAAGAAAATGGTGAGGTTGCTAGCCTATTTGTAGATAAGTTAGGATAACCTTAACCATAGGATATTGGGTTTTAAAGTCAAACCATACAATACACATTACCGTTGAGTCGGCAAGGAATAAAACACTTGATTTTTTCCAGGTTCATTCACGCTCCAAGTCGAAGGTGGGTCGACCCACCTACCACCTGGGTCGACGCTAGTGTCGACCCTAGGGTCGACACGAGGGTCGATCCATATAGCGTCGAGTCGACTCTTGACCTTTGCTTTTCTGAGTTCGTTTATTTTAAATTATTTTAATCCAGTTCAAACTTCTTTAGCTCATAACTTCTTCATAATTAGCCCAATTTATGAAAACAAAGAGTCTGTCTGAACCAGAATTTACTAATGAACGCAACAGTGAAATCTATTTTACTCAGTTCTGAATATTTTATTAACAAATATTCATTTTATCATCTTCTTTATGTAATTATAGTGTATAAATTATAAGGTGTTTCATATATTCAATTGAAGTACAAAATGTAATATTACGAACTATAGCAACGTTACGAGCTCGTTTTAAAAATTAAATATAAATTATACGTTCAAACTTCGTTTAATTAACAAATAAAAATCCTTTTAAATTTCCAAACTAGCATTTAGACCCAATTTTAAATGTTCAACTTAATAGTTAAAAATCTGGGCTGTTACATTCCTCTCCCTTAAAAGAATTCATCCCTGAAATTTCTAAGGCAGGAATAATGTTACAAACCCATTACCTTTTCAAAAATCCACTTATTTAAAAACTTCTATTCCACTAATCCAATTAGTTTAATAGAAAATCAATTCATTTATTTTTCGAACATCTTAAATTTTGGAAATTTTTTGGTAGAGTCTCCCCTGTACAGAGGTGCTTTTGCAATATTGCAGGAACAACAAAAATATATACATATCGACCGACACGGTTGGAAAAATCCAATTCGAAACCCAAATTTGTACTTTTGCGTAAACGTACCTTTTATGGACGTTCTTTAGCAATAAGCAAGAGTCTATACTTGAACTTGCTCAATTATAATGCAGCGATGGCTACTTTGGAACCAATCAGCTCCCAGAACTCAATTAATATAAGCTTAAAGAATGAACTAAGCACTGCACATGTTCTTAACTCGGATGAACTTCATTAACTTTATAATCATGCCATTGGTTCAAACATCCAAATTATCCATTCCAAACAATTACATTCTATTCAACTTATTTATAATCGACTTTTTAGCAATTTATTTATAACCGATCCTTAGTAATCCACGCATAATCGATTCTTTCATATACCATTTATTTTACTTTGATTAATTCATTTATTCTAGATTGGTTTTCAACCGAGTTCATCCATCTTTACAACTATACTCATGCAATTTATTTCAACCATACAATCAAACTGAACATTCCATTTGGATTCATTGGCTTGCATGTATCTTTATTTTCCAAACACAAGTCATACTCTCATGGACTTAAGTCAAAATTTATATCAATTTCAACTTATAATATTAACTCAACATAAATTAAATTAAATATTAATTTTCATTTGTCACATTTCAAATTTGAGATTTCCAATGGTCAAATCATTCCAATTTCATAATATAATCCATTCAAATCAATATTGGTTGATTAATAGTAAGATAATTATTTTGAGAAAATTATTACTTTTACCTTCTTACAAAATACGTTGGCCAAAATTAATTTAAATATAATTTTATATCAAATTACAAATATGTATTCTCATATATACACTCAAACTCAATCTAGGGTATTACTAACCCCATCTCTATTGAGTTATGTTACAGAGGCAAGGTTATCACTAAACCTTATGCTCTGATACCAAATTTAAAGACCCGACTTTTCCATACTCTTTGATTTGACTAATTGCAACTTCTGTCCACCTCAAATTGCACGAGAAAGCGGATTGTCAGTAGAAAGAAATTAGGGGGTGAGAAAAGAAAGAAATATTAGAATAAGAAGATCAAAGTCTCACAACAGAATGAATAAAATATAATATATCAAAACTCTTTACACAAAATTAAGCTGTATATATATGATTACAACATCAGAGTATACATTCAGTTCAGTCAACACACACAACAAAATAAAATAGTAACAGAAAAATAGGGATATACGTCTCGACTCCAGCTCCTCTTCGAAAGCTCCATTCGAAAACCTAACCTGATAATATACTTCAGTCTGACTCGAGTACATTTAAAGTAAAGCAAAATCAACCTGGATCAGTTTGAAATACTTTTAGTGATAAATTGTTACTTCAAACAACTTTTTTAACTTAAGAAAATTCTTTTTGAAAGAAAAGGATAATCGTAAGACCAGTCCATACATAAACACAGACGGTTTTTACCTTATAATAACCCAAAACATTTTTTCTATATCAAAATCTTGTGATACAACAATAATATTTATCAAAATACAAATAAATGAGAATATAGCCAAAAGCTTGCATCTCACTTTCCAACATAGTTGTTACACAACTAAAAACATACGAATCATATTGGAGTTTGGATTTTCAACATGATAAGGTATGGGACCACCTCCCGGTCAGTGTACTTTAAAAGGGGATATACTGAGGTTCAACAAGAATGTCTTGCAACCCGGCCGCACATGACCGACCGCTCACTCAACTTAAGTGTATCGAATATATTGTCATCCTACGGTTGCGCAACCATCATATTCCCATAAGATATAGAAACAAAAGAAGAACAAATGAATTTTCTCTAGATGGCGGCAATGCACCCTAATGGGTATGACCCATATAGCCATCCATGTTGCCTTCCCGATTACTATCATTTCCCAGTTGAGGAGGCCTGAGGTCATATTTACCTTTATAGAGAAAACCACATTATCTTTGAATGCCACATCATCAGATCAATCAAACCATTAGTTGACGTCCACAAATATACTCTGGGTGTTAAGCTAAAAGAAGTTTCCTTCTCCGCCACCAAACTTGGTACATTTGTAAAAATCAATGTAAGTGACCTTCAAGAAATAGTATGTCACATCCACACAAGTCATTCAGGAACTAGATGAACCGAAGGCGCATCCTACCCTATCCTATATAGGAATTTCCCCAAGGATCAGTAGCAAGTAGTCCTTGCAATCCGAAGATTTCAGCCACGACAAAATCACAAGCCATAATAACTCTAGTGGCTAACTCAGCGATATTTAACTAGTAGTTTTTCCACTCATGAAGATCCATGTCTTCAATGCTCCATCTTTATGATATCCCTACATATTAGTTTCGAACACAATGTTGATTCGAAGTGGTTTTAAGTCTAGTTCCCACCCGGTCTCTTCGGCACAACACGTCAAACGTCAAATAAGATATTCCATAGATAGTTGGGTTTTGAATTATCTATCTCGAACAGTATAGCCAAATATATTGGTAGCTCAAGACTTCTAATTTAAAACCATTTACTTCAAATTTTTAATCAATTCTTTCAAATCATTCTCTGTATTTATCTCAACAAAACACTCCCATTTCCATTTCCTCGGAAACATCTACCATAACTCAGCTCTCTAAACAATTATATTCACCAAGCCCCTTCTTTATATTTCCTTACTTTGAAAATATCGCTATAATTTCACAAACCCATTTCTATATTCTTTCCATTGAGAATATATTCAAAAATATCCTTTCTATTTCCTTTACGTTGGAAAATATTTCTATAGCTAACCAATTGGTATGGTATTAATTACCATACTTACACTACTAAAAAAGTGGGCATACTCGACACTATTCTTCTGTGGCCGTAGATCAAAAAAGCGTTGCCGTAGGCCCTTTTTTCAAATAGGCAACACCAGGGGGGTGTAACACCCTGAATTTTAGTTAATGCTAAAATTCACTAATTACAGGATAAATAATCTCAAATGTGGGAATTGGGGGTAACGGGCTGCGTCATTGCGTTCGTCTCGGAAAAATACGCGAAATAGAGTCCGAGTTTTCGAGAATCGGAGTCCGTATGGCCCAGTTATGGCCCAATGAAGTTGGCAGAAAATTTAAGATAAAAACAGAATTAAATATTTAAAATCAGATTTCGAATTGGGGCCAGCGGGGTTAGGCGGGAAGCTTCCCGCCCTAACCATGTCGACAGGGGTGTCGACAGGCCTGTCGACAGGGGTGTCGACTTGCCTGTCGACTTGCCTGTCGACAGGGGCGCGACGTCCAGAGAACCTGGGTGCACCAGGTTGGGTTTTAGGCTGGCTTGGAAGGCTGGGTTCTAGAGATTTCCTAAATCTGACGGACCTAAACTAATCTAGGGTTAATCTAAGGGCCTAAAACACTACCTAATCCTATAAATAAGACCCTAACCCTACCCTAATTCATTCATAATTAGATCTTGTAACTAAACTATGGCAAAATGAAACTTGATCATGGCCTCCACAAATCAATGAAGAGAGTTGCAAGCTAATCAACCTCTAATCATCTTCTTCTTCATATTTGGCAACTAGTTTTACCTCATAAGTTTGCTAATCTTGGTTTTGGTGAGTTCCTATGGCTTTAATAATCAATTGTTAAATTGATTATGGTAGGATGTGATAAGACATGGCTATGTTTGTGGATAAATGTGTTTATGCAAGTTTGTATGATATGTGATTTGCAAGTTTTATGCTATATGCAAGTTTAATGCCATGTTTTATGATGCAAAACACTATGTTGAACATTTATGCATATGTAACATGTTATGCAAACTATATGTGAGAGTATATGCAAGTTATATGTAACATGATATGCAAGTTATGCATGTGATTTTATGCATGCTAAGTATTTGGTGTTATGCATGCTAAGTAATTGATTTTATGCATGCTAAGTATTTGATTTTATGCATGCTAAGTATTTGATTGTATGCATGCTAAGTATTGGGTTTTATGTATGCTAAGTGTTTGGGTTTATGCAAGTTAAGTGGCGTGGTTATGCATAATAAGTAATTGATTCTATGCATGCTAAGTATGTGGTTTTATGCATGCTAAGTGTTTGGTATTATGCATAAATCATGACATGTAAGTTTACCCTTTTAAATGTGATGCATACATATGCAAGATGACACCTTTAAATGCTATGCATGTTTACCCTCCTTTAAGATGCAAGTCATATATGCAAGTTCAACATGTTAAGCAAGTTATGTGTATGCTTATATGCAAGTTCAACATGTTATACAAGTTATGTGTATGATGTTATGTAAGTTATGCGCATGTTGTTATGCAAGTTCATATGCAAGTTATGTGTATGATGTTATGCAAGTTAACATGTAACATGTTGTGCAAGTTCACACCTTTAAGATACATGCAAGTTCACCTTTGTATAACCTATGAATACTTATGCAAGTTGCCTTTATATATGACATATGTATGTTCATGCAAGTTGGGTTATTTAGCAATGCTAGTTGGGTTAATATTATGATGTAAGTAGACACCTTTTAACCCATGTTAATGCTAATGTATGCTAAGTGAAACCCATGTTAATTGTGAAAGAATCTTCTCTTGGAAATATGTCGTGTTAGCATAAGTGCGTGGGGAAACGATGGGGTTAATAGACGTGTTAATGAATGGTGTGAAATGGTTATGATTAAGCATACCATAAAATGAATAAGCATAAGTGGGAATTTACCTATTGAGTTAGGTCTACCCCATGGGAATTTACCTATTGAGTTAGGTCTACCCATGTTATGAAAAACTTGATATTAATTAGGGATAATTAATATGGGGGTGATTAATTAGGGATAATTAATCAACTAAGACACGAGGTTGGACCCTTTTGTAGAGGAAGTCTGCCCGGAACCGACCAGCCATCCAGCGGCTACAAATGATTGGCCCAATGTGAGAGGTCTTAGTCATAAATTAAATACATGATTAAAGTAAAGACACGAGGTTAGACCCTTTTGATGACAGAAGTCTGCCCGGAACCAACCGGCATATCCAGCAGTCATAAAAGACGGTCTAATGTGAGAGGTCTTTATGAGGTCATGATCTTAATTAATGAATTAAGAAACACTTAACCATATTAGCATGTAGAGGGGCATGTGGGGTTAAGTGGGTGCCTTGGGGGCATGTGGTAACTAGTGGGGGTGCCTTGGGTGGCATGAGGAAACTAGTGGGTTGCCTTGGGTGGCAATAGAAAATACGATTAGAATACTTAACCAAAGTGGAACATGTAATTAAACATGATTAAAGGGTTAAGTGAGTGCCTTGGGTGGCATGTGGGAATCAAGTAAGTGCCTTGGGTGGCATGCGGAAATCTTGTGGGTGACTTAAGTGGCAATTGAAATATAATTAGATGACTTAACCAAACCTTAACATGTAAGGGGGCATGATTATAAGAAGGGGTTAAGTGGGATGCACTAGATTAAATGACAAGCTTAGGTTGGTAGCTTGTGGGGGCCCATTTCAACCAATATCCCAAACGTATCTTTGTGGGCTCGACCCATGTCGAGTGACGGGACACGCATATTGGGCTTGATTATAAGAGGCCAAAACGGGTTGGCGGTGGCAACGCAAGTCCAACGGGTTTCATATGCGTGTGTGGGCCCGGGCTGGTAGATAAGCCGTTGTTGCATCGTGTAGATATAAAGCCGTGCACCGTTGATATTATCAGGTGGCCACTTTGGGGAATGATACACCCCAATTGTGGGACCAACACGGGTATCTACGGTAGGGAGCCGATCGCTGGGGAGTAGTGGGTACACCTAATAAAGATAGGGGCAGACGGCACCTATGTAGGGGTACACGAAACTACTGGGTAAAATTACTAAGTACACCTAGTGGAGATAGGGGCAGACGGCACCTATGTAGTGGGCTAGGAGTACACGAAACTATTGGATAAATTTTCTAAGTCCTTGGGAGGGATCAACCTTTAAGTAGGAACGACTGGTGTGGTGCAGTGTAGGAATTACCCTTGGGTGGGTAGATCTGGGGTGGTGTAAGCTAGTAATTATCCTTGGGTGGATAAATACGTCTTTTCGGTTATCATAGTACATACTGTGTTTTGTTGGCTACTTAGTGTAGTCATTATCCCCAGAGGTACCGTACCTTGTTTATATCATACCCTTATTACTTTAATGATTGTATTGTTAGGGTTATAGGACTCACTCAGACTTATGTCTGACCCCGTTGTTGTTTATCTTTTTCCCAACCCTCAGGTTATCAGAGTGGGCCTAGCACTAGTGGGCTTGGACCAGACCGCTATATCTATCTTTTGGGGCTTGGACCGTAGAAGTAAAGCTCGGTTTATCTTTTCAATTTTGGCTATTATCTATGTAATGGGATTATGTACTTCTATTTTATCAGGATGGATATCATGTACTTGACTCTTGTTATGGTTTTGTGATGTAACCAAACATGTTTTGTTAATGAAATGATGTTTTAAATTTTCAAGTATTACTTATATCTGTCCTGTTGTAATTTTTCTGTTCTATACTCACTAAAAATACTCCACGAAAACTAAGGCATTCCCTTAGTGAGTGACCTTAGCGGGTGTGGGGTGTTACAGGGGGCGTGGCATCCGCGGCCGTTGCATTAGCCATCTAATGCAACGCTTTTGTCCATCTACGGCCACGGAAAGAAAGCGTTGCCTTAAGTAGAACTTTTGCCCTATTGCAACAGCATATCCATGTAATGCAACAATATACAGCGTTGCCTTAAGTAGAAGCCAGACCCTGGCTTCCAGCTCATGATAGTGGGGTCCGCATTGACTTTCCACATCAGTTGTCAACGTGGCACATGCCACGTCAGCTCACCACGTCAGCTGCACATATGTCACATGCCACGTCAGCTATCCACGTGGCGCCACGTAAGCTGTGGGGCCCACGTGCCGTACCATTGTGGAATTAATAATGTTAAACTTAATGCAACACCACAGCACAGTCTAATGCAACACCACAGCACAGTCTAACGCAACACCACAAAAATCAAATGCAACACCAGGAAAAAATCAACTGCAGCTGTAATACAACCCTGTAATTACAGATTATGCAGTACATATATTCAATCCAAAACATTGTACCACATTCATACATATATACCAAAATATTCATACAACAATTCCTCCCAAAACATTCATCACCACAGTCAGACCAACCAATTATATATATCAACTCACAAGTATCATCACCAACACATTCCACAAGTACTGCCATCACCAAAACATACCACAAGTACTGTCATCACAAACACATACCACAAGTGCCATCATTTAAAAGAACAATCCGAATATATCACAAGTGCTAACACATACCATCCAAATACTTCAGTCAGTTGCCGGGGTTGAAGGAGTACAATTGTCAGCATCTTCATCACTTGTTGTGGTGACACAAAGGTCTCCGACATCTAAATTTAGATCTGGATTGGCTTCACCTAGCTTTTTTAACACCCACGACACGTTCTCTTTAACTTTTCTATTCACCTTTTCCTCCAAGTCCGCCTCCAGCTCTTGCCTTATTTTTTTTGTCAACTCTTGGACATAGCTGTCCAAAGAACCAGGATTTGGAGACTTTTCAGCCAATTTGCCTCGCCTTCCTACAAGCCAGTTACGCGTGTGCCTCTTCCCACCAGAAACCAGTGCATCTGCCTCAGCAATGTTTGCAGCATCCACCATTGCTTGCACCTTCGCCTACAAAATGAAAACCAGGCAATCATATAGATAAATAGGCAGCTGGCAGGAATGAATTTATTAACAGAACTGGTTCTCTTTCAAACTAACTATATATGTGTTCGATTTAATATGCAGCTCCAACAAACGTACAATGTGCCAATTATACTGACACAAGTATTGCTATTTCAGTATCTAATTATATATGTACTCACGTATTTGGCCTTCAGTTCATCCGTGTTAGTCTTGTAACTTCGACCCGGTTTTCGTTTATAAGTTTCTAGATAAACCAAGGCAGCGGATGGGGAGGCTTTTTCTGGGTCCTTCTTTCTCTGTCAAGTATTAGGATTACCAATAATTCAATGATATAACAAATTAGAATTATCATGTGGTCAATTCAACTCAATCACAATAAAAAATAACTTAAGTTCAGAAAAACACATACTATCTTTTCTTTGGCTACTGCATGAGTTTTGGGACCCATGGTATGTGTCTCATTCAACGAATTACGATGCGCGGAATTAGAATCAGCTAGGGCCTGGAAATCCAAAAAAAAATAGCACTAAACAAGGATAATGTGAACTACTAAAGATTAGCATTAAACAAGATAATGTGAACTAATAAACATTATACAAATGTGAATATCATTAAAGCCGTACCTGAACTGCTTCATCCCCCCAGTAGTCCAAGAGCATTTTAAAATCCTCCAACGGAATTGTACTGGGCCTATTTGCAAGCCTTTCCTCATCAGTTGAGTATTTTTTATAATACCTTGTTTTGATGCGAGACTTGTACTGCCTCCAAGAGTCGTTAAGCGTGCTCAAGACCCACTTGGGTCCTTCTTCCGGTATGACATACCTAGCCTACAATATAGCAATCACAAAATTCAGGAAACAAACTAATTAAGTAAAACCAAACATTTAGGAAGTCGGTTGAACTGTATATAGTTAAGGAAATTAGATTGTACCAGAGAATAATCCAACATTTGTCGCTTTAATTGATCAGGAACCACATGCCAATTGATGTAAGTAAGAGACACATTATCCTTTGCTAGTGTACCAAGAAAATTGCTGAACTCTGTAATATTATCAGAAACTGGCTGGCCATCCTCATTCAACTCAATGACTACTTTATCATCAGGGGTTCTAGCATGCACCTTGGTCATTTTTGACTTCCCTCTAGGATTTTTTGGACCTTGTACTTTATCTACCAGGTTCAAAAATGTGAATAGAAAAAAGACACACTCAACAGTGCAGTGCAGTGCACATATAAAGAAACATTATTATTTATATATATACCTGTACCTGCTTCATCTTCCTGTGCAATCCATTCCTGCTCTAATCGATCGGTAAGATTTTCCATACATAACCAAATATTAATGTTGAAAGAATCAAATTCTCTTGTTTCATACATAACCAAGGCGGAAGATTGTAGTTTACCAACACAATTGGACATGTACTATAACTTGAATTCATTGAACGATATGGATTAAATCCATCAGATGCTAGACCCAATCTAACATTACGATTTTCTGATGAAAAATCAGGATAGCGAGCATCCATCATCTTCCATGCCACACCATCAGCCGGATGTCTTAATTTTCCATCTTCTTTTCGTTCCACTTGGTGCCATCTCATAAGCTTGGAAAATTCTTTGCACATAAACATCCTTTGTAACCTTGGTCTTAGAGGAAAGTACCTCATAACATTTGCCGGCACTTTGGGAATCGACTTTGGTGGATCATTATTATCAACGATGTCTTCCTTTTATTTTACAGCCCATCTCGAAAAACCACAAATGTCACAAGCCTCTTTATCTTTATTCTCTGCCCAATATAACATGCAATGGTTTGGGCAGGCATGTATTTTATGGTAATTAAGACCTAAATCCTTAATGACATTCTTTGCAGCGTAGGAAGACAAAGGCAGCTGGGCATCAGGAAAGGCTTCTTTTATAAGCTTTAGTAATTCCCCAAACGCAGACTCGTTAATTCCATAAGCACACTTTAAATGATAAAGCCTGATCAAGAAACTTAGTCGAGAAAATTTAGTGCAGCCAGGATATAACGGTTTTTTTCCTTCTTTAACATGCCGATAAAATTTCTCGGCCTCTGGATTTGGTTCTACTACAAAGTCCTTGGGATTTTGACCAAATTTGTAACCCGCACACTTGAACATCACATCTAAATTATCCTCAAAATCCATCTCCGTTGCACAATCCATATGGTCATCAACACCTATTAATTTTGTCTGTGAAACTTCACAAATCCACCCGGTATGTAATGGAGAAGGGCCATTAAAAATAAGATGATCGTATATGACATTTTCACAATACCAATTACGTTCTGTACATTTTTTGCAGGGGCACTTCATCTCATCACCTACTTTATAAATGGGAAATGCATTTCTTAGAAAAGCTGTTACCCCTCTTACATATTCTGCGCTCGATCTCGGAAGTCCTATCCATATGTAATACTCACTATCCATTGCCACAATCTAACCACGGCTTAGTAAGACTAAATTTGATACCCCTAAGAGTTTCAAGACACGAACAAGGGCTACCCTGTAATGTTAGACTAAATTAGAAACAAAAACAAAACAAGTTAATAATTTACAAATATACATAATCAGTGTGATGATACAAGGACGATTGTTTTGATATGAATTATCACTGACTTTTGGAACTGAGTTACCAAGAGAATACGTACATAAAACAAGCAACTAAGGATACTGAACACAAATGCATAACATTACATGACTGCACCAAAACAAAACAGTACAGATACAAAGACTATACAGGTGATACATAGACGATACAGTTGTATCTAATACAAAGAACGATGCAATAATTTAATTTTGTCGTCTAATGTTTAGCCCTTGAAGCTGGTCGTTAAGTCTACTAACATCAGTTCGAAAACCAATAACATGATTTTGCAGCGTTGTAAGTTGATGTTGTATCTCATTTGCGTACTCAGCGGCTCGACTTGGAAACTGTTGGTCAATCCACTGCCAAAAGGTACACCCTGTGGGCTAAACCCGACATCTAAAATAACGACGACCAATGTTGAATCCAATCAAAATAACATCTTCTGCAGCGGCATACCCACAATGACACATTATGATTGGTGAGTCAGAATGTTGTTCGTTAACCACTTGGTTGTTTTGATGCTGACGACGCAAACGACTATGCCGTCGCATCGCCCTTTCTTCACGTCGTTCTTCTTCTCGCCGTTGTCTTCGGAGTTCTTCTTGCTCTAGTTCATACTCAAGCAAATCATCGTAGTGCCTTTCTTGCATCTCTATATAAAAATCAATAGGAGTTTCTGGTGATGATGGGTATGACAGTCCTAGATCACCCATGCCCAGGGTATCTTCGTAGTCATACGATGTAGGAAGAGATATAGGCATTATTTAACTACAAACAGAAATAGACATTTGAACATTCATATTGGATTTCTTTTATCCTCTAAATTTTGTTAACACCTTTGGAAATAGGCTTTATTTACCAATACATCAATGGTTTGGCAAACATTAAAATACAGAACTTGCACAATTTCAACACATGCAAACATATAAATACAACACTTCAAGTATAAAAACCCTAATTTAAGGTAATCGGTATACCCAAATCACCCAGAGACTTTGAACGCAGATCAAAATAAGTTTGAGATGAAATCAACTAAATAAAACCTAAATGATGAAGCCCTAACTACCTGTAATTGTCCTAAACGATCCAAATTGGAGGTGTAAAGTTCGTAAAATAGGAGCAATCGAAGGTTTAAAGTTTGTAACCTGAGGAAGAGTAGCAATCGGAGGCGTTCTTGGACGGATTTCATGGAGAGAGAAACGGACAGAAGGAGGAGTACCGGAGAAATTTGTTTTGGGGGGAAGTATTTCGTGAATGGGGAAACTATCGCGCCAAATTTTCACTAAGCTGTAGCAAGGATCAGCTTGAACCGTTGGATTAATCAACATCTACGGTTATTTATTTGTTTAAACTGATAACGCGAATCGCTGACCTGGCATGTATTTATGTAATGCAACACTTTGAACTGGTGTTGCAAGGATCGGCAAGAACCGTTGGATTAATCAACATCTACGGTTATTTATTTGTTTAAATTGATAACGCGGATCGCTGACCTGGCATGTATTTATGTAATGCAACACTTTGAACTGGTGTTGCAAGTCATAGCACAAGAATTTCAACCGCAACACTGTGTTCACATCTAATGCAACAACAAACGAATGTTGTTGCAGAAGATCAAAGAATGCATAGCTTTCGCCACACTTTTCATGCAACGCACACAAATTAGTGTCGAATATGCCCACTTTTGTAGTAGTGTTATATGGTTAGACAAATGCCAGACGACATATTCTTTACCCCAATCCCAACGGCTTTTATTTAGTTTCAACCTTGAAATAACGACCCTTATGGCAATATATATATTCAAATTTCAAATATTCATTTTCGTTTCTAATCCAAACCATTTAACATTTCTATGGAAAAACCATAATCGTTTACTTATTACATTGAATAGGTTATTCAAACCAATCATTAAAATTATTTGTTGATTCTTATAAATAGATTATATATTCTTACCTCGACGAATCTCTTTTGTTTTTCCATTTGAAAACAATAACCCTTCTTAAATTTTCAGAATAACGTAATTACCAAAATCCACTTTATTCTTTTACCTCGAAAATATTGTTATCTTTCTATAAAACATTTCCATTTCTTTTATATTGAATATATTACTATATATTCTTCAAAAACTCCTTATCTTTCCTTTACTTCGGAAAATATTGGTTTATTATCTGCTTAATAGTGTAAATCCAATTACCAAATCTTATACGGCCCAAAATAATGTCAAGCGACGTATTTATTATTATACAAAACCAATAGTATGTTCAACTTAAACCTTGGTCGATTGAGATTTGAAAACTTCAATTATGGCAATAATAATTCATTTACCATATTTCCTTCGTATTTGCATTTATTCCAAAAACCATAACCATTACTTATTTCTTGTAATAAGTATATTTTCAAAAACCGTACTATTTTCATTAATTTGAAAACAATGCTATATACTCAACCGAATTGTATAAGTATAATCACACTTCACATTTGGGCCAAACAATGTCAAAATAATACATTGTTTACTTTAAAACCTAATGGTTTGCATTAAATATCTAAATCTTGTAATATAAAGTTGCAATATTTCTTTTATAGAATAATAAATTAATCTCAACACCCTTGTACCATCACAAGCTAATACCATCCCTCAATAATAGTAAAGTCATTCAAGTTGGCATATTCTATTTAAATCTCAGACCTTAATCAACAATGATTTTATCTTAAGATATATAAAAGCTTATAACATAAAAACCGATATTAATAATAACATTAATACCAACTTAACATTTCATTTAACATATGGTTTTATAAACCATTACTTTATATTTGGTAATCTCTTTTACTTAATTATATTGGTAAGTAAACTTACGAAAATGCAAGCCTTTAGGTCTAAACCTTTTTAATTTATTTACAATTCGATTTTATACATCAATCCATTTACCAAAATTCTTTACTACCATCTATTAACCATCTTCCCTGGAAATTTTGTTTTAATTTCATTCATTTACCTTAATTAGGTAAATCTTAATTAAATTCATCGCATTAGCTTTGTAAATTTCATTTACAAACCTTATTTGTAAACTTGGATAATAAGTCCCATTATAGAATCCCATACCAACTTTAATTAAATTTTATTACACTCGATTACTTCTTAAACGATTTCCAATTAAAAATTAATCGCTTTTTTATTAATTAAAATAATAATTAACTTCATTGTTAGCTACAGTAAAAGTAGTTAACCTCGTTACTAGAATAATTGATCATTAAAAGGTATTTAAATAGTAGATAACTTTATTAATAATAAATAACTCAATAATCACTTTCAAACATAATTAATTAAAGGTTAATTAACTTCTAAGGCCAGCCGTTAAGTTTAAACAATTATTTGTTAAAACTATTTCTATTAAATAACAAATTAAATAACACTTACAATTGAAACAGTTGATTAAGCCAACTTAAAACATAGTTAACTAGTTTCTTGTTAATCCTTCTTATTAAATTAATTAAAAATATAAATAGTTTAATATGAATTGCTTAGCAATTTCCTTGAAAACAATTATATCAGATTATTTATCTTTCAGTTAATTTCGGTCTTCCTTACTTATTATAAATATGAATTTACTATATAAATTGTTTAATAATTTCTTTGTAAAATACGATTATAAATATTGATATATTTATAAAATGTATATTTGAGTAAATTATAAATATAAACTTGAAAACTTCGATTCAGTTATAAAATAAATTTTATAACTCTAATCGCGTCAATTCGCCTGATGCCAAATCAACATCTAAAAGGACGGGTTTAAGGCCATTCACTGCCAACCACTTAATCAATATTGTTTATTGATTTAGAACACAACGATCGTTGAATTCCAATTCAACGACCAACATCCAACCAATTATCAATATCCAAATAGAATATAACATTGTTTGGGGGTAAACAGTTCATAGATAAATAATATTGAAGACAAAAAACATACAATTTATTTGAGGAATCCAGATGGATCTCTCCAACCCTGTCCTTCCCTGTGTCACAGCTCATAATATCATATTATAATAGCATATGAATATTTTAAACTAAATCATTCAATACGACATAAATATAATATCAACAACCATTAAACAATCAAAAAGTGTCCAATGCATCCAATCATCCAATTTATATTATTAACTATGAATTATAGTTATATGGATTTAACATATCATATAATTCCAGAAAGTGTGGGAGTTATCTCACAGTTTTGTTTTCGATTTGATGGTTTGATGAATTTAGGTCGTTTCATTTAATTTTAAACAGAAGTTTAAAATTAAATGAAATCCGAATTACTTCTAGATCCTTCTGAATTAGCTCAGTAGCATAGCCTTCTTTTTTGTGATTCCAACATTTTTGGTTTGGTTCAATTCAGATAATGCAACAAAAGGTTATACCAAATTTAATAAACACATTATAATTAAATTAATTAATCTCTTAATTATTAATTATCTACTCTAATTACTTTTAACCAGGATTAATGGCCTATTAAAACCTTCGCTCTCCATCCCGTTCACGCTGGTATGTCCCAAACCACACTTACTTTGTCATAGCACTACCGCGCCGCCCATCGTTCCTTTGATCACCATCCGCGACCACCGAAACATGCGCCAAACCGCCATCTACCTTCACTCTGAGTATCGACTAACCTAGCCATGTCGTTCATCCCTAAAAGCCCCAAAACTGTTGCTTCTTCCTGGCAAGATTCCGGCAAGCATGACACTCTGTATCCCATCTCCACCATTCAACATCAAGATCTCGAGGAGCTCTAGATTTTTGTAGTTGGAAACTTTTGATTTTGGTAAGTGGTTTGAAAGAAAATTCATAAAGGAAATGGGAAGATACTAGTCATTTGAAATGGTAAAACATTATGGAGAAGAGTGAACGGGGGAGAGGGGGTATTTATATAAAAAAATATTATTTTACTATTTATTAAATTTAGGCATAAAGTAACACGCAAGAACTACGCCATACGGTCTCCAATTTATATGAAAATTGAAATCCTAGCATATTTAAATATTCCTAACACAATGGAACTGGTTTCATCGAATTTTGAGATCATTTGTAAAAATTCCTTTTTAAAATTCTCAATGTGAATCGATACACGTTTAAATTGTGCATGATCACATATTAATTCCAATTGACATGAAGTTTGAAATATTACAATAATTAATCACTACGAATTTAATAAAATTAGTTTCTTTGAAATCTGAGTTTGTTTTAAAATTGGTCATTCTTAAGTTTCAGATTAATTCAATAAAATTACTAAATAAAAATCTAAGCATTTACCCTTCACAAGATCAAACGGTAAGTATGATCGATACAAAAATCGATATCCTAATATAACTTAGTAATACGAGTCCAATGGCACAAGTTTCGTGCATTATGAGACTGCCCTCCAAAAATGATATTTTAAACGTAAAACGACGCTATTTTAGACACTAAATTACTCGGTCTCCAAAAATAACGAACCATACATATCTTGACTCAAAACTTCAATAAGGATTCAACGGAATTAGTCTTGCATCAAAATTCGATCGTTAGCTCAAGTTATACACAAATTCCTTCTAAACAAATTAAATTCATTTAATTAATCGCTCTGCAAACTAGCTACGCGTTTATGGACATCAAAGTCATATACGATATCGGATCTCCACAAATATTACTTTCATTCAATAATTTAACATTACAAATCCAATGAAACTAATTTCGTTGAAATCCATGACCGTTTCAGAATTGGTCATTTTTAACTTGATTATATTAATATAAAATTCTCGTTTTCACCAAATCAATATTAAACTAAATTATTTTGAACTCTATCAACTTCCATAATATTCCAACATCATATTTAACTTATTCAGAAACCATTATGATTAAATTCCAAGTTATAATAATATTCAGTTGATTAAAGATCCTATTTATTTTATTGAATAAATCGTTATGGTTTATAAATGATTCCATAACGATTTTCTGAAAATTCGATTTAGACATAACTAAAAATCTATAAGATGAAACCTCAATTTTTCTCTTTTTTATAAAATTATTATCCAGTCGATCCAGATGATTCTCGTTCAAAGAATTTCGACCTATATTGGGTTCTGTGTATCCAATTAAAGTTCAAAACGTAATATTACGAACTACCGCGACATTACGAGCTCATTTTAAAATTTTGATAAAAATTATACATTCAAACTTCGTTTAATTAATAAATAAAAATCCTTTTTTTTCAAATTAGCATTTAAATCAATTTTAAATGTTCAACTTAACAATTAAAGAGCTGATCTATTACATTTACCAAAGTACGAAAGCTTGTGAGTTTTATGATTTGTTAGCCTGGGCAACTTGAATATTTCAATCCTTCTTATACTATGATTTGTTTTCAGATACCAAGTTTATCTTATCAATTGATTTTCTTGTCTAACCATAGTTATTGTTCATTGAATTTTTGGTTTGCAAAAAGGTAAAACCTTGGGTTGTTTGTCCCTTACGAAATAGACGTGCACACATGTACATAGCAGGAACCTGTGCACATCTATTTTATATAATATAACTCACTAATAAAATGCTAATGAACAAAATATATTTTCAAACCCATCTTAACATTTCAATACTCTATTGAGTTACTGCATTTTTCTATGCCTATTAGCTGATTACATATAGTATATATCCTCGATGTTTAGTGCCTAAAAATGACATAGCATACTTCCTAACAAATGAGAATACACATATGTTATTTTGTATGATATTCTCCCTTCAGACATGCCATGTACAAATGCGTACATGACACTACTTATTAATATCCAAATGCATATATAAATGCTTATATTTTGATTATAATATCACCAACTATTTTAGAGAAAGCCACATCCGTTTATTCCTTCAAATGGCATGACGCTCTCCATTGCATTAATAACTCATTTTATACATAGATTTTCATATAATATCAACATTACTGGACTTCCAAGCATACTCCATTTCATAAGTATCTCAAAACATTAATACATGTTTTTAAAGGCAACATACAATCATACATCATGTAACTTGAATAAATCCTAAATTCTTTAAAATTAAGCAAACAACAGCATTTCTTCCTAATCACTTTAAACACTTGAAAATAGCAAACTTCCAGCTAATTTAAGATTCAGCTACTCAAGCTTCTTTTCCTGGAATCAATCCTTGGGCTGCCTCATTCAAATGAGACACCCATAGAGATTATAAACACAATCAAATAGTATCAGACCTATTATTGTAGATGAGTATAAGACATTATTTATATGAATTAAAAAACACACGCATATATATACACATTCAAATATTCTAGCATATCCTTCTCTGATATATAGGCATACATAAGTGTATATGAGTTAAACTTATTTCAGAATTAGATAAGCATAAATACTAACATAATCGTAACAACAAACAATGCATATGAAAGCAAAGCAATCAAGCATCATATAGTTGTTAGACTTGAGTGTATACAACTCTCAGTCCCTACCCTAAATGGTTTGTTCCTTGAGTTAATTTGTAGCTATGCCTACAACACTACCTAGGATTTGACTTTATACTTTTTAATGGTCATACTTCCTCACATTGAACACAAAGGTGCACACTTCCATGGTCCTTGAATTATCTATTATCCCATCACTCTAAGGGTTATGGGGCTTAAACAAGCCATGTGCATACTTAACATCTTACTTGATGCCAAGTAGATCAATGCAAACCTAGTGACAAGCAACTATCCTGACCTTTTTCATGTATACAAGTTAGGTTTGAGACCCTTATTTATCCAACATCTTCCCATACACTTTCCTATGTATATAGCCTCCCTTTTCTCTGACCATCCCTTATTAAATAATTTCTAGAGCATATCATAAAATATGTATATTACACACAATAATTTCAATATATAGCAAATGTAAGCAGTTGGCGAACACACACATTCAATTATTAACACAAGAAATGTATTCAGGCAAATGTTTAATTCAATAATAGGGTTTAGCATTCAATTCCTTGAAACAACTAGTAATCAATATCTCCTTTTATTTTTATTTGACAGTTTAAATTTGATTCAACATACCAGGAAAATTTTACTGACTCTACATCATTATTTAGATGCATATGTTGCTGCATAAATTTGGCTAGAGGTTTTTTTAGGATACCTCTTAACCCTTAGCTTCTCCTCACTAAATTTCATCATATAAATACAAGAATTAAGCTTGGAAAATCTAGTAAGAATAAATGGATCAACACATCAAAGTTTCATTGTTCCACTTGTCTTTTAAAAATGAATAAATATATAAGCATAAATCTTCTTATTCATGTTGCCTATTCCTATTTAATCAACCATACTACACAATGATGCAATAATATTTTAGTAATCATCTTTATCAAATCTGCATGATTTTTAATCCTTGAAAAAATCAATATCTTTTTACCACTATTATAAGAACATTTGTTTAAAATCAGATCTTGCATTCTCGTGTTTATAACAAGATGAAAAGGTATTAAAAGTGGTTGCCTCTTATAGGTTTATTTCCACAAAAATGAATCATGCTCACCAAAACTCTTTCACCTAACTTTTCCAGCTTGTTCCTTGCTTATTTATATTGCTCCATTAATGCTTTGTTGTTTAGAGAAAATGAAGATATTATTTTTCAAGAAATTCTACATCACTGATTTTATACAGATGGCCTACTAGGGTTTTTGTTCCAATAATACCTACTCTAACCTCAATATAACTGCCAAATAACCATTTAAATTGTTTTTAGTGGACCCCATTAATAGATTTGATTCCATATCCATCACACGTCTTTCTATTTAAAGAAATAAATCATCATACTATTTGCATGTCAAGTAATCTTTTCTTTAATTACATCGAGAAAATGCATATGCTTGGCCCTTATTTAAGTAAGACTTGTAATTATATTTCAATAAGGCCTCTAAGCTAATTCCTAGTTGCCACTCAAACTATATATATACTGCCTTAATTTTCAAATATATATATATATATAAACTGCCTTGATATTTTATTGCAGCTCATATTATGTTTTAAATTATAAATCACTAGTGAATTGATTTATACTCTTATATTTCATATTTAACACTCATGCAAACATTTTATTTCCTAGTTAACTTATGTATCAAACAAGCACAAAACATCCATGTGCACGCACAACATCATCACTTGTTATTTATACTGAGAGGATTTAATTAAAATAAATATAATTAAAAATAGGGCAATAGTCTAGGTTCATCACAAAGGGGCACGGGTGAAATTCGGCAAGGCTTTGTCGAATTTATTCACAAAAACTGGCGGGGTAGTGGTTGAGTTTCATCCTTAAATTCGACAAAGGGTCATGGAAAATGAAAAAAAATGAAAAATAAAGGGAGTATAACAAATTTTGTTTTCGAACATGTCCCCATCTTAACCATTTCCAAAGTGTCAATAATGTTTTTTTTCTATCCTACAATTTTCAATGTTTAACTAAGGCAAATTCTATTTATACACCATAAATTACTTTACCTACACCATTAAAAAAATTAATTAAATTAAAGACAAAAATGCCTTTGTTAAAAATAATCAAAATAAAATTAAATAATAAAAATTTCATATGTCCACATCATACACAATCGTTAAAATTGTTTTATAAAATAATTGAAATTTCTATGTGTTATCAAGTGAACTTAATTTAACTTCTATTGAAGCATTAAATTTTATTCATATTCTTTCTTGTTATATTCATGTATAATCGATTCTAACATTATGCATTCCAAATTAGTCACAAAAATAAATTTACAAATGAAATACTAAAATTAATATGGTTCATTGTGTACTAAGTTCTCAAATTTTTTACTATATTTAAAATCGGTTTTTTATTTAAAATCAAATTTTAAGTAGATTAATATTTTGTTATTCAAAATTCAAAGTTAAATTCAAATATATGAATAATTAAATAAATATAAATCCAATTAAGGATTTGAATTTGAGTTGCAAAAGTGAATTCATTGATTTTAGAAATCAATATTCCTTAATTCGATCAATGCACGTGAGAAAGATACTAAATGAGAAACTTATTTTGTTCACTTCAGGCTTGATGATAGTTTAGTAATATGTATGATGTACTAGTATTTTTTTCCTGCTTTGCTGGGAATTAGTATTTATGTTATTAAAAAAATATTGTAATGATTAAATATCTAAAATAAAAGAAAAATAAAGTGTTGTAATTAATATCAAATAGTTATATATGTATATTTTTAAATATTATAATTTATGCGGCAACATTAATAAATTGTTCAGTTGTTCACCCAAAGTTAATTTTATCATGGATGATTATTTTGATTAATTGTTCTGTTATCCATCTAATAATTTACGCAGTAACAATAATTATTTTTCAAATGTAGTTCACCCAATAATAATTTTGCCGTGGATGATTATTTGATTAATTATTTTGTTATCCATCTAATTTTTTTGTTATGAATGGTTATTTTTTGGCATAGATATAAAAATAAATAAATGATTATTTGTGATTTTATTCTGAAAACATGTTCTTAATTCATTACAATTTAAACTTATTTTGTGATCTTTAAATGTGAAAAATTGAACAAAAAATCATTAAAATTATATAAGTGATACAGTTCAAGTAATCTTATATAAATTGTATACAAACGACAGTATGTTAACTTTTTTTGATGAAGCAAAAAAGTGTATATAATGTCATTATATATATATAATATGATGCAATGTATGCTTTGTTATTAAGTTTTAAATATATTTTTATATGTATAAGAGGCATTCTAACTAAAATTTCAAATTACAACAAAAAATAAACATCCATAACAAAAAAAAATCATTAATCAATAGTAGTTTTCAGAGCAAAATAAATGTAAGATCATGAGTAGTTTTCATTCCAAACAAAATAAATATAAGATCATGAGTAGTTTCCATTCCAAACAAAATAAACATGAAAATAATGTTCAAGTCCAATCTTGTTCGCAGCATAACTTCATGACTTCCACATTTTTGAATATTTTTCATTCCTGCAGTACAATAAACATTTGAATAGATGCAGAATATTAATTAGTCATTCCTTACCAAAAAAATAATAATATGTACACCATATATAAAATAACCATCAAATAAATATAACTTACCTTTTCTTTTGTAATTGCTTTCAGTTTTGAAATAAATCCATTTTCATCATATTTTTTATCCTTAAAGTCGTCAAAAATATATGGCAGCTTGACATCATTATCAATCTCTTTGCTTTTCCTCTTCAAACTATTAGTGTTTGTAGATTTTTAAGTACCGGGGCTTTGCATATTGATGTCAGTTTTAGATTCAGTGTTGAAACTTGGAATAGACATCTGGATATAAATGAAATAAAATAACTTGGTGCAATGAGCATGACTAAATATATATATATATATATATATATATATATATATATATATATTTGTGTGTGTGTGTGTGTGTGTTTGTGAGAGAGAGAGAGAGAACAAAATACCTGTGATCTTTGTAACACAACTGCACCGTCTTCACTTTCTATCATAGAATTCCCAATCGACTCAAAACCTTCAAATATGTCTATGGTCGTGTACATGCATGAACCTCTGTGAACATTTCACCAACACATTTAGTAATTGTATACTGTCTTCCTAGCAAACACTTCAAAATTGTTGGAAATTCATTTTTCTTTCCTTGCTAGAAAGAATATTATAATTTATTTAATTTTGTCAAATAATAAAAGTATTAAAATTTTCTATTAGAATATTTGAAGCTATACAAATCTTTTCTTGATCTCCCGTTACGTCATAAACATTTTTCTTAACTATTCTGTAAACCTCACGGTCTTGCAAAATTATTGCAACACTGCCACTATTATCTTCAACAATAACACATAATCTAAATCTGCACACACACATATATAAAAACTATTAGTAGGGAAGTAAGTAAATTTTCTCTAGCATTACAAAAAATTACCTCATGTCTGGACATGGTGCGCTTCTTTTACAATTAGGACATTTATACTTCTCATCTTTCTCCTCAACTTCTTGATCATTACATGTTAAGCAAGCATCATAATACCAAGTTTGTTCCTTTTTACATTCCGAGCGGTTACTTGACAAATAACTCCTTTCTGAAATTTATAAAATATGGTAACTTTAGGTACTTGAATAGGAACGAAAAATTAAAAATAAAAAAATTAAAGTCTAGGGAGTATATACCACAATACCAAAAAAGGGGTTTTCTAACAGTTATTACCGTTGCGAATATACTTTATAACAGTTATAACCGTTACTACGACATATGTGACAAACAATTGTTACTAATATTGTAACGGTTATAACCGTTATAAAGTATGTATATTGTAACAGTTATAACTGTTACAAAACTATGATTTTATAATAATTATAACCGTTGGTACTGAAAAAATTGTAACACTTATAACCATTATAATAAAAACATTTATAACACTAATTACTGTGACGAATATCAAATACGTAACAGTTATTACTGTTAGTATGTAAAATTGACTACTTCATACAATAAATTTAATAACAATTATAACTGTTACAAACTTGAATATTGTACCAATCTCGTAGTAAGTAATTCCTTTAAACAAGTAACAATCGTAATATGCTTTAACTAATTTCATAAAGCGTATAACAATAAGAATATACAACATATAACATAACAATACAACAAATACAACGTATCATAATCTGTATCGTAATGCAAATTCCATTTCGATTTATAACAATTTAGCATACAACCATTCATCATCCATAACAAATATCAAATAACATCGAAATATCACAATTTAACATAACCATTACACAAAAAGCAAACAATAAATGGGCTAAATTATAAACTTACCATCGACAATAACACAACCGATTGTTTATCTCTCGTGGATGATCCAATTGCATCAATAGATGTAGTAGTATGTAAATTTTTGTTACCTTCCCCTACATTGGAAGCAACTTCTCATGACGTCGTATTTCCTCCATGTTGATTGATAAGACGCTTCATAGATTGTTGCAAGTACTCTATTGCCGAACTCATTGATTTGATGTCTTCATGCATTTGATTTTCGTAGTTCTCCAAATTAGCTATCTGTTGTTTAGTGTCCAATTGCTCGATAAAAGTCATACAATTGTTGTACGAAGTTAGGCCTATGATGATACCAAAATAGCTTAAACATCACTCAGAAAATAGGTACACATATAATTAAGGAAAAAAGCTTACTGGTTTTGGTCGTGCCAACTCCACTTTCAATAAGCTTTAAGCTTTGTTCTATTTTTCAGGCATAGTCCTAATAAACGACTCAGAATGTGCATCAAGCAAACTTTTGCCTACCAAGCCATCATATCTTATAACGTCTAATGGTGTTATAATATAAAACAGGCACTCTATTGCAAACTAATTTACAGTTACTTCTTAGTTTTTGTATATGATATTCCTCCCATGAATTAAATATTAAAATGGTAAGGAATACATGCTTCGCTTAAACCTTTATAACCTGAGAAATAAATATACCAAGCACCAGTAAATTTACAATCACTATTAACTATGTCATTTGGATTCGGGAAATCCTGAAACCTGAAATAGGTTTAGGTTCGCGTTTCATGTTTCAGGAAATGAAACCTGATAAAGATTTCGGTTTCCCAAAACCAAGCGACTTGGTTTTAGTTTCCGGAAACCGAGCATTGCTCGTTTCAGGAAACTGAAACCTGTTTCAGATTTCATCCTGAAACAGGTTTTTGTTGATGTTTCAGGTTTCTGAAACCTGAAAAGGTTTAATTTTCTCGAAACTGAGTGATTCGGTTTTGGGAAACAGAAACCTGTTTCAGGTTTCATCCTGAAATAGGTTTTGGAACCTGTTTTAGGAAACTGAAACCTGAAAAGTTTCTGGTTTCCCGAAATAGAAAATCAGCTATGAAAATAATATGCTACCCCCATAAGGCGCTACAGAGAGATGAGAGGTGGGCTAACTAAATTTTATCTATTCCTATGTCAAAGAAAAAATTGAGTCAATTTCATATGGAACATCTAAGAATTCTGTCCATATGGAACATTATGAAAACGCAAACCATGTATTAAAAGGGAGGGGAATCATAAATGAAGTGATTAGGCTTGAGCAAACAAAAAAAACATTAATATTGATTTTAGTAAACATAAATTCACATAGTTACAGAGAAATTTTGACTTTCGCATGAAAACGGTTGATTGATACATGGAATAAGAGAGGATCCTTATGCAATTTTTATTTGGCACACCAATATTTCAATATATTGATACTTTTGATAAACTCTCATCTAGTCGAAATATGCATTATAATAGGTACATAGCATAAATTATATTTATGCTCGTAGAACTGTTGTGGACATATAATAGCTTCTTACTGTTATGTTCTAGCATTTTAACAAGAAACCACGTTAAAAGCTAACATTGAATCCAAAAACAGAACAAATGTGCATATGGAAAATAATTACTAAAACTCAACCATCACTCGTACAGAGCTCATTTCTCAGAATCATACTTTGTAATAAAAAAGATAACCTTACCAGCATGATCCATAGCTGGAAGGCACAGAATTATCTTGTCAAATCTTGGCAACTTGGTCAAATTATCCAAAATGCTTACAGCAAATTTAGTGTCCTCGCTACAAAATTAAATAAACTGGCATTAGGATTTTACGTTACTATATCAATAATTTAAACATGTCAAAGTGCTATAGAGTACTTACCCCAAAATTGTAGATGTGCACTTGATAATCTCAAGTTAACATTGGAGCAGATAAAGCATTCTCAAAATTTTGAGGTAACAAGGTCGGCTGGATTGTCTGATAAACACCATTCAGTTGTCGTCAATAAAAAAATTAAAAATTAAAAGAAGGAAAAAGGAAAGAAAAAAGAAGAAGAAAAGAAAGAATAAAATGGAAAGAAAAAAATAAAAAATAAATGTGAGAAACAATTTTATACAACTGACGTTTAGCAAATGTGCTTGATTTCCCATATCACTAGAAAGAGATCTCTATGCAACTTCAAACTCAAAAGCTAATTTTGAAAATGAGATATTCTCTATTGCATTAGCCATAGCTATCGAGGCAATATGTGATGCGATATCTTGAACTGACATGCGGTGATGTTAGATAACATCAGTTAGAAATATTCAGCTTATCAATTAGTATTACTACATAAAGGGGACAACATATTTTAAATTCAATGAAACACTGATTAGTTTTAGTTAAAATCGCAACCTGAATGTTTTTTTTTTGTAGCTTCATAAGCAAAGTAATAGGACAACCAACTCAACCAGAATTAAGAATTATGAAGTCTGCATAATCATAATTTAACACAAATTTGAAATATGCCAATTGTCAATTCCAAATTAAAAATAAGTACCTTTGTTACTTTCCATCAAGTCAATAACAAGTTAGTGAAGTCATTGCCAAAGATTTATGCACAATGCACTTGCCAGAGTTGCCTATTTCTTGGAGTTGTAATATTTGCTGCTAGCTCGAATATTAGAAATTTGAAGTATTGTGCCTTGAAGTGTTGCGCCTCGGAGTGATGTGACTCGGCATCACTCACTATAAGTGTTGACGAAGAATTAAATGCAAGGATGCCTGAAAACAAAAAGACCAATAAGGTGAAACTTCCACCCACGAATAAATTTAAGTCAGGAGGTCTTTACCATAGAAGTTTGAAGAGATGGACAGTTTTTGACACGACCCGAACTTCCCCGTGTGGGGTTTCAAATCAACAAACACAGATTTTTATTTGTGCAGTTGGGCGATGTGTAAAATTTATCGACCCAATCAATATCAGTCAAATCAGTGTATATAAACAAATCGGTCGATTTGTCTATAAATATTTATTTATTCACATTCACGTTAAAAATTATATTTTTAACGATAATTTATTTATTTCAACTATCTACATTTATTATCGATTTCACATCAACATCACAAACAATTTTCACAACACATCAATCAAACAAACAAGCCATCCATGGTCTGTGGATGACGGGTGTCGGGTGCTGCTAAGCACCGTCTGCATCCTAGTATATATATATAACTAGAAAAAGAGATTGAAGAGTGAGAAATTCTCACCGATAGCTATCCCAACTCCACGACACTTCTTTTATAGAAATCTTCGTCGTTCTCGCCTTTTGTCACTTTCGTTGCCCGTATTCACTACATATATAAAAATCACATTTTTATATTATTGCCATGTATATAAAAATCCTATTTTTATAATTGCTCCATATGGATAAAAATTCTATTTTCACTTCGCTACTGTATATAGATAAAAATTCTATTTTTACATCGTTACTATACAGATAAAAATCCCATTTTTACATCGTTACTATATAGATAAAAATTCTATTTTTACATCGATGTTCATATAATAAAGATTATATTTTTATCACGCTATTTTACACATAAAGATTTCGCCTTTTCAAATATAAAGATTTCGCCTTTTAGTTTTCGCCTTTTCAAATATAAAGATTTCGCCTTTTCAAATATAAAGATTTCGCCTTTTCAAATATAAAGATTTCGCCTTTTTACTCCTTCTATAATATAAAAATCGTATTTTTATATTATTTAGTATATAAAAAACATATTTTTATAACTCTACTTTAATAAAAATCATATTTTTATGCTCCTTTCAAATACAGAAAAAAAATCCTATTTTTGTTCTTCTTTCCAACCAAAGAAAAATCCTATTTTTGTTCTTCTTTCCAACCAAAGAAAAATCCTATTTTTATACCACTCGTATATATATAAAAACTCATTACATAATTAAACAAATAAAAGAAAAGCTCACATTTTTCTTGATCGGAGGAGGTGAAGCTATGGAGGAGGGCGCTGGAGCTCGCCGATGGTGGCAGGGGAAATCATCAGAAAATCGAAGGGGAAGAGGGGCTCGCGAGGTCTGGTCGGAAATAGGGGGTGCGCATCGGGTTTGGGGTTCGGAAGGAGAAGGGATGGTGGAGCTGAGGGGCACTAGTCGGAGGCGGGGCCCACAGGTGGCGCGGAAATAGGTGGCGGGCTAGGGTTAAACGGGTTCGCACGCGTCGGGGGGAAAAAGGGGAAAATCGGGAAGAAGGCGGAGGATCGGAAGGGAGGCGGCGGGGTCCTGGCGGTGGGCGACGCCACGCCTTAGGCGGCGGCAGGCGGTTTCCGTCGCTGGTGGAGCGATTTGTTTTGCTTTTTTTTTTCTTTCTTTTTCGTTTAAATGGATGAACAAAAGGGGGCCAGAGAGATAAAGGTAGAGAGAGAGGAGGGATTATTTTTAATTTATTTAATTTCAAAAAGTTGACTTTTTCATTTGACCTCTAAACGAGGTCCACCGCCTGTCGTCCCTAGCGTTTTACCCCTATTCCGAACACAATGGGATATGTATCGTAGGCTGATTCGATCGTTACAATCAGTTTTCGTTAAAATCAACATATAACTCTATATATTGAATTTGAACACGTATTTCAATTCACTGGGGTCACATACTAACTCTATAAATCCCAGAAAAATATTTTCTAGCTTCGTATTGACGATACGGTCCTAACAAAACTAGTTTCGTCGAATTCTGAGACCGTTGGAAAAATGGGCATTTTCCAGTCGATTAAAATCAACTGAAACTGGTCAAACACGTTTTCCTTTGCCACGCTCACATATTGATTCGAAATTTTTTGAAATTTGGAATCTAGCAATAACTTGACATCATGGATCCAACAAAAGTGGTTTCGTCGAAATCCGAGGTCGTTTGCAAAATTCCCATTTTTAAGGGCCTGAATTCCATAGCGACTATTCATAATTTTCATTTGGACATATCTTTTGATTCCCGCTATGAAATCTCGATTTTTCGGATTCGTTGGAAAGATATTCTCAATTAGATCCTAATGTTTTTTGTTTCGCTAAAATCCGGTTTATTTTGCACCCGGTACGTTCAATTGAAGTTTGAAATCGAATTATCGAACTATCGCGCCATTTTCAATTCTATTTATAATTATATATAATTATTTATATTCTAACGACGACGTATATAATATATACGTTCGAATTCCATTCAAAATAAATTTCTCGTCAATATTATTTAAAATAATTCATTTTAAATGTTCAAAATTCGCTAAAATTGTCAAAATAAAATTTTTAAACTGACCCAGATTTTTGGGTTGTTACAGTTTTATTATGGTTTAGACTTCCATCACGATATTCAGCAAACAAGCTTACTAGAGTATGTGATAAAGTATAAATCCATCTCACATTGATCAATAATCAATCCATCACACATTGATCAATAATCTTCTCTGGTGTATTTATAGAACAAATTATATTTGATAACAAGTCACAATCTATTTTATTCAAGCATGTTCTAAAGGAACCCATTTGCAACTTCTTCATCCATCTCTTCAGATGCAAGTAAAGATATAGCAAATAAAACATCTGCTATTTCACTGTACCACAGACATAGAAAATTAAACATCTAGCAACTTGGTATCATTATTATTGATGCATGTAAGCTTAAATGCTACACAACTACGCATAACTGTACTCCTGAATCCTATGAAAATGATACTATCTCACCTGTTTAATAAACAACACACTAGAAGCTTAACCCTTTCGCATTTAAAAAAGAACAAGATAGTATTATTTTGACAACAAAGGGTCATATTAGTGAAACCCAATGCAATCTGAAGTAAATTTGTTCATTACACACACACACACACACACACACACACACACACACATATATATATATATATATATATATATCATTTTATCGATCTTATTTGCGATGATCTTATATTTTACATCATCCCTGTCGGATTATGTAATGTTACTTACCAAACTTACAATACTTCAAGGCAGGTTTTTATGTGTACAACTCGTCCGTATTTTCTTTGTTTACTTTTCTTGGTTATTGAAATTATCAAACTTTCAATAACCTTTAATAGATTAATGATGATAAACATGCTTCTTCCCATTTCACTAGTTGCATTTCTTGGTCCATCTATATACCACTGCAAGTCCTTCAGTTTTTGCTTTGTCAGGTTGTAAGGCATCATTTTGTATGTATAGTAAATGAAAATTTTGGCTCAGTTTGTACTGGATTTGTATGCAACTGTTCATCGATTGCATACACTAAATAAACTCCAAAGGCAAGATGAACTATATGGGAGTAATCTTAATTCCATGGGTTTTTTTTTGAACCACCATTAACTGTAGGATATGTTACTTCATTTAAGGATTTCTAGGTGTAACAGTAACCCGAATAAAGTGTACGACATATGTCAACTACCCATTATATGTTTATTTAATGTTATTGAACTGTTTCTTTTTAATTAGTTACATAAAATGGCATTAATGTCGATGCTAGCTTGCGCATATGAAATATAACCAAAATGCTGAAGAAACATGACAAATGATTTCAATCAAGCAGGATTGCTTTACACAACGGAAGTAACAATTGAAATTTCTATGCATGCGACTTCACTTATATGTTGTTGTAGTTTATTTTTATTTTGTTGATGTGACATAATACTTTAGCCTTGCCTTGGTTGAAACTCCTACTAACAAATTAACTATTGGACAACGTACATGAGCATATTTTTAAAACATCTCTTTTCACACAATGGTTGCTAACATAAATTAATTGTTGACCTCTGTCTAAACTTAACAATGGTCTACTTGCAATGAAATGTTGTTTAATGACGCTCCATTGTCAATTACCATAGCACAAATTAATTATTGACCCCTATCATAATGGTTCAGGAAACCGCACCTGTTTTAGATTTCATCCTGAAACTTGAAACAGGTTTTTATTCATGTTTCAGGTTTTAGGAAACTGAAACCTGAAAAAGGTTTCGGTTTCTCGAAAACGAGCGACTCGGTTTCGGGAAACGGAAACCTGCTTCAGGTTTCAGGAAACTGAAACATGAAAAATTCCGGTTCCCCGAAATAGACAACCGGCTGTGAAAATAATATGCTACCACCATAAGGCGCTACAGAGAGATGAGAGGCAGGCTAACTAAATTATTTCTATTCCCGTGTCCATGCAAAAAATGAGTCAATTGCATATGGAACATCTAAGAATTATGTCCATATGGAACATTATGAAAACGCAAACCATGTATTAAAGGAGAGAGAATCATATTTAATGAAGTGATTAGGCTTGAGCATATTTCTGTTCCATTTGATACACGATTTTAGGACATGAGCATCAAATTTTGGCCAAACTACTTGTCCCCTATCCCAAAATTGATCAATATGTCGGTTACTTAAACGTTTAAAACAAAGTATTCTTTTATTCACAAATTTATAGATTATTATGCAATAAGCGTGACAATAACAAAACGATAATCATTGCATTACATACCGATGTGATTCCTTACTTGATTTCATGTTATTTACAGTCCGTAAAGAATTTATATATTTTATCCTCAATTTCAAGAGCAAACATGAAAAAGATGGATATAAACTACATCGGTTTCAAGCCGAACATGATTTTTGTTTGTGTGCGTAAAATTAACATTTATCAGGAGTGAAAGTTAACAGCATCAATGAAGAAAATGGACTTACAAACAACTGTACTTGGTAAAAATTAAGCATTGGATGAAAGCAAGTACAATAGAGAGATGAAAGCTTGTCGGTTGTTCCTGCTTGTATAATCAAAAAATAAAAGCAAAATACAGTTGGTGTGCCATCTAAAGCGTGTGCATATGCATTTTATTCAACAACATTTAAGAATTCTATCCAGGCAAAAAATGAGTCAATTGCGCTTTCCCCTCTTTGAACATGCTACTTTTGTAACTAATTATCAGCGTTATCAGGAAATTATTAATCCAGCTAAATTATTCAGGTATTTTCTCACCTACCAACTAATGTGCTTGTCAAAATAACTTAACAATATGACTGATCAATTATGCAATGAAGAAAATAAATTGACAATGTTGTTGTGGGTATTTATAAAAAAAATAATTAGAAAGTGCATTATCATACTATATAATTACATATCCAACTATTTTTAGATGTTTGCACACATATTTTAAAAAAGATTCGGATTACATACATATTTTTCAGCGGCACATGGAACTATTTTTTTTTTTTTTTTTTTTTTTTTGCTGCTTGTATGTGTTATTTTCCAAGCAAGAGATTGCGTAGGCTTTTTTTTTCCAGTTTTTCCCTTTTCTAACAAAATATACAATATGAGACCTTTATGTTCCATATTCACGATTTGAAACCAATGATCAGCTTTTCCTGTACATGTCCACATATTATTATTATTTATTGTTATTTTTGTTGGAAATAATAATTTGAAATTTATCTTTATTAGTTTATGAAGTCTAAGCGTTAGTTCATGTTAGGAATATTTTTTAAGAGAAGAAGAAGGAATTTTTGAGAAGATTATTTTAATGGGGAGGAACTTTTCATTGATTTTCTTTTGATTACAAATTTGATTGCCTTGCTTTTATAATGCATTGCATTCTCTAGAGTATTCTAGGAATGCCTTATCTAGAATATCTAAAATAGGATATTCTAGATTTTGCCTTTTATTCAATTCATTAATACAATTGCTAATTTAGCAATACAATTATTTGTTTCCTGAAAAGCCAAGATTATTTCCAACATTCCCCCGTAAGCTTGGTTTTTGAACTCCAAGAAGATCTCGTAATCTTTTAAAATTATCAGGCTTTAATGCTTTTGTGAAAATATCAGCAACTTGATTATTTGTTTTGCAAAAATTCAGCTGCACCTCTTCATTTTCAATTGCTTCTCGAATGAAATGATGTTTGATGGCTATATGCTTTGTTCTTCCATGATGGACTGGATTCTTAGCTATAGCAATGGCTGATTTGTTGTCACAATGGATAGTCACAGCTTCTTGATTCTCACCAAAATCATTTAGTATTTTCTTCAACCATATTGCTTGTTGGGTGGCTAGGCCAGCTGAAATATATTCAGCTTCTGCAGAAGATTGAGCAACTGTTTGTTGCTTCTTCGAACACCAAGAAAATGCTCCTGATCCAAGAGAAAACACATATCCAGAAGTGCTTTTCATGTCATCTATACTTCCTGCCCAGTCACTATCGCAAAACCCAATTAAATTAGTTTCAACATTACTTTCATATTTGATCCCATAGTCCAAAGTGCCTTGAATATATCTCAGCACTCTTTTTGTTGCACCTAGATGGATATGACTAGGATCATTCATGAAACGAGAAAGTAAGCTGGCTGCAAACATGATGTCAGGTCTTGTATTAGTAAGGTAAAATAAATTACCAACTAGACTTCTGTAGTAACTAGCATCAATCTTCCTTCCCCCATCTTCTTTTTTTTGCTTTTCATTCACAACTAACGGTGTATCAACCGGATTACACCCAAGCATCCCAAACTTTCTCAATATTTTCTCAGCATATTTCTTTTGACAAATAAAAACTCCATCATCACCTTGAGAGATTTCTATTCTAAGGAAAAAATGCAGCAAGCCCAAATCATTCATTTCATATTTTTTCATCATTTCTTTTCTAAAATCTTCAATCAACTTTAAATTGTTTTCGGTATAAATTAAATCATCTACATAAAGTGCAATAATTAGAATACCGTCCATACCTTGTCGTTTGACATACAAAGTAGCCTCATTTTTGCTCTTCTCAAAGCCTTTCTCCAAGAAATAGTTGTCAATATTGCTATACCATGCTCGTGGTGCTTGTTTTAGCCCATAAAGCGCTTTCTTTAGTTTGTAAACTTTTCCTTCTTGTCCTTTAATCTCAAATCCTTGAGGCTGCTCCACGTACACATCTTCTTTCAATTCTCCATTCAAGAATGCCGATTTTACATCTAGCTGATATAGCTTCCATCCTTTTTGGGCTGCAAGTGATATTAAAGCTCTAATGGTGTCAAGACGTGCCACTGGAGCGAAAGTCTCTTCGTAGTCAATACCGGGCTGTTGAGAATAGCCCTTTGCAACAAGTCTCGCTTTGTTCTTTTGAACTGAACCATCTGGATTATGCTTCACTTTGTAGATCCATTTTACTCCAATGGTTTCTTTGTCTTTTGGCTTATCAACCAACATCCATGTTTTGTTCCTTTCGAGTGCATCCATCTCTTCTTGCATTGCCTTCCTCCAAGCATCTTCTTTAACCGCTTCTTCAAAATTTTCTGGTTCCATTGTGCAATAGTTGCACCTAGCAAAAATATCATCCAAACTCCTCATTTTTATTGGGGTTGAGCTTGGAGATGATGAATTATGGCTTGTTGAGGATGAAGTGCTAGATGGAGAACTTGGTGTAGATGAATCACATTGGTTATTTGCAAGTGTAGTTGGATTTTGTTCTAAAATTACTGCTGGAATGGTTTTATCCTCCACTTTCTCCTTTTGCCAATTCCAAGATGTCTTCTCATCAAATACAACATCTCTACTGATGATTACTTTCTTTGTCTTCAAGTTGTAAAGTCTATAGCCCTTTGACACAGAACTATAGCCAATAAAAATGCATCTTTCACTTGCTTCTTGAAGCTTTGTCCTTTTTTCTTTAGGAATTTGAGCATAGCAAATACTCCCAAAGACTCTAAGATGATTCACTGAAGGCTTTCTTCCACTCCACGCTTCAAACGGCGTCATGTTCCATACAGCTTTTGTTGGACATCTATTCAGCAAATACACAGCTGTATTTACAGCCTCGGACCAAAATTCTTTAGGCATGCCTTTCTCAAACAACATTGATTTAGCCATCTCCATCACTGTTTGATTCTTCCTTTCGGATACACCGTTTTGCTGAGGTGTATACCTAACGGTTAGTTGCCTCTCCACACCTTCTTCTTCACAAAATTTATCAAAATCATTGGAGTTATACTCCTTTCCCCTGTCACTTCTCAAAACTTTTATGGACCTGCCACTTTGTTTCTCAACAAAAGCTTTAAACTTCTTAAATATTACAAACACTTCAGATTTTTGTCTCATAAAATAAACCCATGTCATGCGGGTCAAATCATCAATGAATAAAATAAAGTACCTGTTTTGAGCATGAGATAATGTGCTCATAGGACCGCATACATCCGTGTGTACTAATTCCAACACTTCTTTGGCTCTCCTTGATCCTTCTTTTGGAAACGGTTGCCGATGATGTTTGCCAAGTACGCAGCCTTCACATACTCCATGTTTTTTTTTTATTGTTGGCAACCCGTACACCATCTTCTTTTGTGAAAGCAATGCGAGACTATTGTAGTTTAAGTGCCCAAGTCTCTTATGCCATAAACAAGTGTCGTCTTCCTTTTTTGCCATGAAGCTATGATTTTTCTCATAATTGAGATGAACGGGAAAGCTTCTGCTTTGTGTCATTTTTATTACAGCAACAACTTTTCCTTTTGAATCAAAAATTTTACATTCTCGATTCTCAAATTGAAGAGAATAATCATGCTCTAAAAGTTGTCCAATGCTCAACAAATTCTCATCTAATTTAGGAACATAAAAGGTATCATGAATAACTTTACCTCCTTGCTTTGTTGCAACTCCAATGCTGCCTTTGCCTTCAACTTCAACATACTCTCCATTGCCAAGTTTAACTTTCGAACCAAATGAAGAATCTATGTCAATGAATGCACTTTTGTCTCCTGTCATATGATTGCTACATCCGCTGTCCAGGTACCATATATTCTTATATTCTTCAGTTGCCTTTTGACAAGCAAAGAACAAGCTCCCTTCCATATCTTCCGCTCCGGCAAATGCTGTGTTATGTGGCTTACCAAGGCGACAGTCCTTTTGAATGTGCCCAAACCTTTTGCAATTGTGACATTCTGGCTTTCCTTTGTTCCAGCAGTTCTTTTCTTCATGAGAGCTTTTTCGGCAAATTCCACACCATTTATTTGTTCCTTCATCTCTTCCTCTTCCGCCATAGGTGCCTCGACCTCTTCCGCATGAATTTCTTCCTCTTCCTTTGCCAAATCTGCCACCTCTAGAAGACTCGCCATTATTTTGTTTTATTGTTTTGTCATTGTTGCATTGAGTGGTGAGTTTGGACTGAAATGCGTTTTCAACCGTCTTTTCCATACGGCGTAACAACCTTTGCTCGTAGGATCTAAGTGAACCCATCAAGCCTTGAACGGTCATGTTTGACAAATCTTTGGTTTCTTCTATAACAGCCACCATAGGATCAAATTTTTCAGTTAAGCTTATCAAAATTTTATCAACGATTCTACGATTGTCAATTATATCTCCATGAGACTTCATTTGATTCACTAATTCGGACAGCCTATTAAAATACTCATTCAAACTTTCATTTTCTTTCATTTTTTCATTTTCAAAATCTCTCTTTAGAGACTGAAGTTTGACAGTTCTCACCTTTGAATCCCCGTCAAACTCTTGTTGCAAGATTTCCCATGCTTCCTTGGCTGTTTTTGCTCTCATAATTCTTGGGAATATGGTGTTTGACACTCCTCTTTGAATCATTCCAAGAACTCCAGCATCTTTGATTCTTTTCTTTTTTAATACTTCAGTTTGAGCTGCTGTACGTTCTGCCGCAGCTGTTGAGTCTTCATATCCTTGCTTGATGAACTCCAAGACATCCAAGGAGATGAACAAAGTCTCCATTTTTACTGCCCAAAAATCATAATTTTCTCCTTCAAATAAAGGAACTTGGACATTGCTATAGGTGGAGTTGATGCTTGCTGAAGTATTGCTTGGAGAAGCCATTACTTTGCACTTTTTTTTTAATTGCAAGGATCTAGGGCTCTGATACCACTGTTAGTAATATTTTTTAAGAGAAGAAGAAGGAATTTTTGAGAAGATTATTTTAATGGGGAGGAACTTTTCATTGATTTTCTTTTGATTACAAATTTGATTGCCTTGCTTTTATAATGCATTGCATTCTCTAGAGTATTCTAGGAATGCCTTATCTAGAATATCTAAAATAGGATATTCTAGATTTTGCCTTTTATTCAATTCATTAATACAATTGCTAATTTAGCAATACAATTATTTGTTTCCTGAAAAGCCAAGATTATTTCCAACAGTTCGTAAGTGATGTGTCTTTTATAGTTAAGAGTCATATTAAAGTTTGTGTGTTTTTTAGTAAAGTGTGATGTCTATTAAATGAAGTGACATGTAAAGCTCTCTATATAAAGCCTATCATTTTGGTTATGATGTAAGAAGAAAGTAAGAAAGAAAGTAAGAAAAATATAAAAGAGTTTTTCCTCCATTAGAATTCAATATCATTCTCCTCTTCAATCCAACAATTTTTACATGGAAAACTTCAACTTATTTGCAATACAGACTTCATCATCTCGTAAAATAAACAACTCAATGTGGGCGATGGTCGTACCTATACATTTCATTACACATGCATAAAACATGAAAAAATTGTGCTAAGTCCATTTAAACTCAAGTGACCAGTGCGTTAGTTAACATATCAGCTAATGGATTGCAATATTGAATATATTCATACATGCCCACTCATGGAAATATTGAATGGTAGCGTGTCATGAGCAATGCTATAAAACAATTTTAAGCACCCATCTAGGTCTTGATAGACACCAGGCCAGGTTTACACAAATTGGGTTACAAATTTAACAATGATAGCAAGTTCTTATACACATACATGAGGTATACATATTGAACATGAGTGAACTTTTATCTTCACTATTAATTTCCCTGTCAAAATAAAAGTTGAGTATGCATCTACTCATGCACATGCACGTTGATCCTTTTTGGTAGCTTCACTAAAATTTTAAGAGTATAATAAAATGAAGATGCGTTCGATCTAGTTTGTTTCTCATTTTGCAATGTGCAGAAGTCTAATGCTTGAACAGTTAGTTGATATATTTGAATAAAGTCCCTGTTCTATTTTCTTTTTTTAAGACAAAAAGAAATATTGGTCATAATCAATTGAATGTTTCACCACCATGAATACAGGTAAAAATGAGTTCATTAGTTGTTCTCTAACCTGCTTCTTCTGTTGTCAGTGCGCCATCATTACGCAAAAGGAAAGTACATGTATAACTTGTATCAAAATGGATTAATACACTTTTAAACAAAAAAAATTAAACGTTGGCAAAAAAAATAGGTTACAAATGTATAATGGATAGTTTACTATGTGTTTTTTTTCTGAGAATCGTGTTGTATTTCCTATGTCAATGGATAGTTGGAAGGAGACCAAAGAGAACATGATCCTATCGATTTCACATTTTTCTACTTGTTGCGTGTCCATCACTCCTTTCCCCTTTCTCAAATACACTTTATTTTCCATTTGACGCCTGCGTTCTTCTTTAATTAATATTTGCTCCTTATTTTGGCATTATATTGTCATTGGGACGAAATATTACTTCAATTGGACATACATAATCATTGTAGTCATTTTATTGAGTTATGATGTCCATGGAAACAATAATATATAAATTAGATTAGAGGTTGGATATGAAGAACTAAAATTATCTAATAAACGTATAGTCATTTTAAATTTGCACTAAATATTAATTATAATAAATTTGGGACTTGTAAGTTTAATTAATATACAAAAAAAAGCATAATTCAATTTCAAACACTGTTCAAATTAACAGGAACTTTCGACATTACTCGACAGAATGTTTGCATTAACAATTTATTCATAATCGACGTCTGTACCACTGTATTTTATTATACAATTATAACTATCACAAGTTGCAATGGGAAAATACACTTGTTTTAGAAATCTATAGGGACATATCTTCATATCTGAGAACATATAAACCGCATGCTTGTCCCCACCTCCTCGCGCATATCTAATAAATAAAATCTTCATACATAGACTTTAACAATGTAAACAAAAAATGTAAGCACCGTCTTTAACTTACAGTTTTAGTTTATGGTTTTAGTTAGTTAAGCTTAACGGTTTTAGTTAGTTAACTCATTTTTTTTTTACATTTTTTGTTAAAGACAATGTCTTTAACAATGTAAACAAAAAATGAATGCATTAGTCTAGCTTAATGGTTTTAGTTAACTAATTAAAATCTTAATATCTGATAAATCAAATGTATGCAGTCTTGTTCTAGTCTTAATAAAGACAATGTGCATGGGATTGATATCACATGTTTACCCCCCACCTGCTCGCACAAATATGCTCACCCACTGTCTGGCTTTGCCCCAATTTGAGTTTCCTAACCCTACATCCTTGTACTATGTAAGTTTCTAACGCTAATCCGATTTCTAATCATATTACTAAATTGATTTTAGTTTAGACAACAATTAGAAAGGTAAATAATAAAACAAAAATAAAATAAAATTACTTGAGCAATTGAATGGATGAAGAGGAGGCTGACAGAACATGGCAGAGGCGGTCCACACTACGGCGTTGACGGTGTAAGAAACTGGTTAGAAGCGATTGAGGCAGTAACCCTAGCGGTGACTATGGAAAATTAGGGGATCATAAATGTTGACTGATAATAACGAAAAAGAAAAGGAAGCGTTAAAAAGAAGTGGCATGGGAAATTACTATCGTACCCATCGAGCACAGAATTACCAGCTATTGTAACGGTAATAACTATGATAGCTAGCTATAACGGTAATAAACGTGACAAATTAGTATCAAATATAACCGTTACTAATAGGAACTGGGAAAATGTGACAAAATAGCCTGTTTGGTGTAGTGATACCTCAATATATTCAAATTTCAAGCTCCTTATTGTTAAATTTGGTGATACAAAATCACAAATTGATTGGAACAAATTTGCAAAGAATGGAAAGTAAATATTTTTATAATGGGAATGCATGGATTGCATTTGATGAGGTGGTAGAGAAATAAATGAAGGGATTAATTTCATCCATCTATGCTAAAGAAACAGATTGATTTACTTCCTATATTTGCACATTTGTTGTTATGATAATTTGCCTCCATTATATTATTACCATATGTTGGTAATTTAATTGATGACTCACATAGATTTGCACCGGCTATATATTGAGGGGTAGACTTTAGTGTAAACTCATCCTGGCCTGGAGCCAGTGATCCCCAATGGCGTCTCTTCTTGTTAAACCTGATTGAGGTTTGGATATGTAAACTCTTATTTTGTAATCTCTTGTAAACCTCTCATGTGGAATAAAATCTCTCTCTGTTGGACTGAACGTACACTATCTCGAGGATAGTGGAACCAGTATAAATATTGTGTCTCTTTGTTTCTCTGCTATAGTTATTTACTATTTTGTTGATGTAATAGAATAATTGCTAACATATTAGATTGATGTACAATTGACAAATCTAGATCCTGCTTATTGCGCTTCCGCATATGCGCAATTTTTGCACAACAGATTGGTATCAGAGCGAGGCGATTTGTTTTAAATTGTGCATCAATTTTTTCTACAAAGGTTGGTAGATTCAGTGGTGATTATGCTATTACTATTTTGGAGAAAAGGAAACTTCGGTGGAGGAGCTTATGCTGAGAGAAAAGAGCGTTCCAATCTGGGAACTTTGACGTGATATGGAGTTTACTGTGTTGAAGGGACTATTGGATTTAGGAAGTTTTGATCATGTTTCTGACAGGGGTCTTCATGTTGATGATGCTCGAAGGATCCAAGATGATCAGGAAAGGAGCTCAGGTCAAGTGATAGACGGGTGTCAAGACAGAGATCATTGTGGTTTAGACAGGGGTCTTCACGTTGATGATGCTCGAGGGATCCGGGGTGATCGAGGAAGGAGCTCAGGTCAAGTGTTAGACGGGTGTCGATGTGTATTGCAAGCACTTTTAGACCGTTGGTTTATGCGTGGTGCAGCTCATGGTGGTAGATGCATCTTTTGCAGGCGGTGTGTGAAGCTTGTAATGGTTTTAATTAAGTGGTAGGAGAGAGATTTTTTGTGAGTACAGAGATTTGTATTTCGGCTCTGTATTTGAATTGGTGATTGAGAGAATTATTTTTTGGTCTTGGCGGTGTTGAGATTATGTTGGTGTCTGCCTTCTTTGTTATTTTGGATATTTGCAACAGTTTGTTGGCGGGCGGGGACGTAGTCTGAGCTCGTTAACAATGGTGTGATGGGGGGTAGCTTTGCTGGAACCCATTAGGCAAATATTCATTTTTGGTTTCTATCTCATTGTGAGATTTTGATTGAAGGTGGAGTTCTGTTGAAGAGTTTTATGATGTGAAGAGAATTTGATTGGAAATGGGGGTGTTGCAGATATGTGATTTTGCATCAAGGTGGAGTGTTAAATTTGGTGATACAAAATCACAAATTGATTGGAACAAATTTGCAAAGAATGGAAAGTAAATATTTTTATAATGGGAATGCATTGATTGCATTTGATGAGGTGGTAGAGAAATAAATGAAGGGATTAATTTCTTCCATCTATGCTAAAGAAACGAATTGATTTACTTCCTATGTTTGCACATTTGTTGTTATGATAATTTGCCTCCATTATATTATTACCATATGTTGGTAATTTAATTGATGACTCACATAGATTTGCACTGGCTATATATTGAGGGGTAGACTTTAGTGTAAACTCATCCTGGCCTGGAGCCAGTGATCCCCAATGATGTCTCTTCTTGTTAAACTTGATTGAGGTTTGGATATGTAAACTCTTATTTTGTAATCTCTTGTAATCCTCTCATGTGGAATAAAATCTCTCTCTGTTGGACTGGACGTACACTATCTCGAGGATAGTGGAACCAGTATAAATATTGTGTCTCTTTGTTTCTCTGCTATAGTTATTTACTATTTTGTTGATGTAATAGAATAATTGCTAACATATTAGATTGATGTACAATTGACAAATCTAGATCCTGCTTATTACGCTTCCGCATATGCGCAATTTTTGCACAACACTTATCTCACAAATACTCAGTATTTGATAATCTCCGGTAATCATATCGTTAACATCAACTTTTCCTTCATTGAAATCAATAATCCGACCTACATATTTTATAAGTTTAATTTTTGATGTATATTATATTTAAAAAATATATTATATTACATTTTAATAAAACTCAAATTTACCTCTTTCTTATTTTAAGAATACTGTGATGATTGTAGTTGATGAAAAACCATGTTGCACCAACATTGCTTATATTAGGTTGCTCTACAATATAAGAAATGTCATGTTATAAAATTTTCACACATTAAAGTAATTGATAGTCGATAGCATGATTGGACCGATGGGTGAAAGAATTGAGCTAGACTGATGGAGAAAAGGGGTAAATCCTACCAAAACATATTTTAATAAATTTTCTCAATTATGAATAACATAAAAGTCATACTAAAATTGTACCTTTAAATGAATCCAACCTACAACTTGCCACAATGATGATAACTGGTTTCTTAGTAGCTTCGTTTAAAGCGGTAGCAAACAATTTGGCAAAATCATCCCAAAAACAAAATTTCACAGTAGAACTGTCAAAACATAAAAATGGGAAGTAAAATATTGTTTATGAATATAACAAAATAAAGATTTAAATTCCATAATATTTAAAGTGCTATATATATATATATATATACACACACACACCCCTCCCATTTGTAAGTTCAAATATAAAATTGCATTGCTCTTTGCCATTTGCATTCCCAAACTCATTTAAACCATCTTTTAAAATATCACAATCCTTATACTTTAGCACTCCAATAAAATCTGAATAATAATAATAATAAATAAATGAAACTTGCTACTTATTGTAAAACAGATGTGTACGTATGTCTAAAGTATCTTAGATCATACCTAATAATTGAGCTCAGTCTTTCTCTAGTGATAACTCTTTCACATCAGCAATATCAAAGAAATCAAATTCACTTTCCTGTATCAACATCTCATAATTCAATAATTTGGTTACCTTGATACGTCTTATTAACCAAATCTGTAGATCGTTGCGGATAGGTTTTATAGATTCTGCTTTGTAGGATTTGACGCACAAATTGCTGAGAATGTATATTTGTCCTTCTTCCAACTTGTACTTCAAGTATTCAACATGATTTTCCCATATAAAAGCATGAATTCAGGTATGCCATGTTATGCAACAAAAAACATTTGAAAAAATGAATAATTATGAGATTGCTATATATATATATATATATATATATATATATATATAAAGAATAAACTGTTTAAATATAATTATGTACCTTGTTATCTAACAATAGGAGATTTCTTCCTAGATATTCCTTGTCGCCTTTACTGATGTAACTTTACCAGATTCTAATAACTTGAACTCTAATTTTCCAGTCATATTTATTATCAATAGGTTTTAGAGAGCTTAAGCTATCAAATCTTCCAATATATGCCGGTGATATGAGTTCCTATGAGAATAAAAGATTAGCTAAGTTTTGATAATCAATGACATATGGATGAAAATAAATAAAAGATGTTACATCTATATGTGCGATATTGTCAGGTTTTAGAAGTACTAACCTAAGAATACAGAGAGGCTTGGAGATGAGGAGGGTGTGACAATATGGAGAAGTAAGGACAAAAGTGATTTATATTGTGTTATGTACAATCTATTTAGCTGGTCAAACATGATGTTCCATATTCATTTTATTTTTTTGAATAAAACTGAAAGACACATCTATAATTTAATTTAATTGATTAGTTGCTAATGTTAAGGCAAGGATTATGAAGTAATTGACTACTAAAATTGGAAGTGACACTATCACGGATTTTTATATTCATTTTATAAGTAACCTTATATGAATATTTGATGCATAAGTGAGATTAATAAAATAATAAATTAAAGTAAAAAAATATTACAATATAAATTATTATAATGTAAAAATAGGTAATTATAAGATAAGATGTAACTGATAAAATATTGAACATTATAGAATATGAACAACGTAGAATACAGTAATGAAGAAAAATGGCATGAATATACGTAAAATTAAAGGGGAAGAGAAACAACAACGTAAAGGAGAGAGAAAATAATAAAATAAAAGTGAAGGGAACTTTATGAGGGAAATTGTAGTCAAGTATTTTGAATATTGGTGCATCAATTTTTTTTCCTTCTCTAACATAATTTTATCATTTTTTAACCTTTTATAAGACTTAATGCATGGTCATATTGCCAATTATATATTAATAAATTATATGTTCACAAGACTAAATATATTTGCTTTATTAACATAGATGCTACAATGAGATATTTTTGAAAACACCCGGGGATACGCTAGTTTAAAAAAAATCAAAAGGTAGTCTCTTTTCTTTCTTGAATTATTCTAGTGACAGTCGCCTTGGAATTATACTCGCGCAGTCGCCTGTTCTGATTGGTTAACCTTAATTAAATAAATTTAATAATATGGTGTGGTGGACCCTGTGTAATGTTTCTGTCCAATGATAGGGCAAGTGAAGAGCGACTGTGGATATAAAGCGACTGTGGCTAGAATTGCTCTTCTTTCTTTTATATAAAAAAACAACAGTAATAATGAGTTGCAATAAATACTTGTAGAAAATTGTGCATGCAATAAATACTTGTAGAAAATTGTGTATGCAATAAATACTTGTAGAAAACAACATTCATAATGAGATTCAATAAATACTTGTAGAAAAATGTGTACACAATAAATACTTGTAGAAAATTGTGTATGCAATAAATAATTGTTGAAAATTGTATCATGACCCTTCAGAAAATATATGAAAAGATATTTCATGCAACGCCCGTGATTGCAGATCTCAACATTAATGTGACATTGGTATCGAACCAAAAGATCCTTATTATAAGGAACCACCCACTGGTTATCTAAATTCGTATTTCTAACTCTTACAGTATGTTTGGTTTTTCTTCTCCTGTAAATTGGAAATCCGCAATCATCAAACATTGTACTTGAATAATACCTGAAAAATAAAAATTAGAGTTAAGTCCAAAAAATAATAACTTATATTTTAAAGTTGAATAAAGTTTTTGATCATACTTTTTTGGAATTTTTCTTGTACATTTAGAACCCTTCATGCAAGGTGATTGAAATCCAGGCCCGCAAGGACCATGTATCATAAATTGTTTAACAACCGCATATCTATATGGATCTCTCTTCATCAGGGATCTTGGCACATACATACTTATCAATATTACTCTTCAAATCCTTCTTACCACTTTCTTCCAACCATATTAACATATGCGCATGGGGGAGTCCTCTTTTTTGATAATCAACAACATACATAAATGAAAATTAAAATTTTGACAAAACATTATTAATAGGAATTGAAAGGAAATAATAGCCAACATGATAAATAATTTTAAATTATGCAATATATGATAATGTATTTATGGGAGAAAACAAACAAAGCCCTTTTCGGATGACAAATAATTCAAATTTTGCAAGATTTTCATTGGAAATATTATAATCTTTCTCAATAAGTATATCAAACAAAGCCCTTTTCAGATGCAATTTAACTTGATCATTATTTGAAATAGCATGTTGCGTCACCACACCTGCAATGAAAACAATAATGTATAGAAAACTTATCTACCAATCATTTTATCGATATTAAACCAAGTGGAATATGTCACTTTTTTTCTCATCTCGCATTTTGTTTTCCCCACGTTGCGCTGGACCTCAGGTGATACTTGTATAATTTCTCTATTAATTATTACAGTATTAGGAATAATGTTCTATCCAAGGGGTCTTCCACTTCGTTTCTTACAAACTGATACATGAGTATGTAAATTAACAACTTTAATTGAATATAAAGAACAAAAATGTTACACAATATGATGTCGTTATATATGGACCAAGTACCAGATACTGAATTTGCTTTTAATTTTGGTCTCCCACGTTTTCCACTTCGAAACGGACTAGAACTTTCAACTTTAAAGAACGAAATAAAATTTTATATAAGTAAGAATATAATAATAAAACCACTTTTGATGTTCAAAATTTTAGAATTTAATTTCGAGAACGAAAAAAATTATAATAATACTTGAAACTTAATAAAATAAGAAAGAAGTTTAAAAATAGTTACATGTATCAAAATTTTAGAGATCATATATAACACAATCTATTTTGTTAATTTGAGTTAAGTTCTAATGGCAGTAAGCGCCCAGGCTCACCCTAGCACAGCTCTGGCATAACATTGAAGCTATTTCACACTTGACCAAATTTTTTCAACAAAAAATACAATTTAGATCTTTTTTATATTTAAGGTGTTTTTTTTACAAACCATTCTCTTTAACGTTGTAAAATCATTCTTACTTGTTTCGCCAATCTAACCTACACATTAGGTCCATACTGTACTATGGAACAAATAATAATATAACAACGAAATTATTCAGTACAAAACCACACACATATATAAACGTATTTTTCTATACTTAATTATAACAAATTTGATGACGGAAATAAGATAACAAACCTGTATAATAAGTATTTTCTTCAACTTCAGCACTATATTGATTTTCACCTATAGTCGATTGCAAGTTTGTTGACTATATTTTGATAATAGCAGCAACAAAGTATTCAAGAGAAAACATGTAAGAAAGGTTGAAGAAGAAAATATGATGGTAATGTAGGAAGGTTAAAATGAGAATATAAATCGGAAAGGTGAAAATCCAGAAATAATTAAATGACCTCAATTGAAAGGACAAATTTTTGGTATGACCCTCTGATAAGAACTTATTATGGAAATAAACCTCTTTCATAGCTTATTATGAAAGTAGGCATATTCTGAGCGAGGGCAATAAGACATTTTTGCGCAGAAATGGAATGCGCATTTTTTTTTAAGTTTTTAGTTCTTGCGCATTCCATTTCTGCGCAAGAACAAAATTGTTCTTGCGCAGAAATGGAATGCGCAAGAACTATCTGGTCCATCAAAACACAAATAGCTACATATCCACTGAAATTTAGATTTCAATCACTGAACAATGTACATTACATGAACCTTTAAAATTGTTCCCAAGCATGAACTTGAAACATTACATGAATAATCAAACATAAAACAAATTCTAATAGAAAATATGAATAAGTAATCAAACGTAGAACTTGAACATTAAATTCGAAAGAAGTCTAACATTACATTACGAGCATAAATAGATAAGCCAAAGACATAGTTTGAAAGAAAACTAGAAAAATATAGATAGTACACCGATTAATTAAGATACACGAACTAATAGTGGTAGACTTGATAAATCATCACCAACGAGTGGCTGAGCTCGAACCCCCTCCTCTTAATTCTAGGACAATTTTCCCCAAACATCTCACTTCTTCCTGCATTTCTAGGGCATATTGAACACTCCTAGCGCACAATGGAGGATCGATCCATTTGAAATAATCGCAACATTGAATATTCTCTGGATCGTACTTGTTTTCTTTGTATGAACTACACCCAAAAAATCTTCGTCCTGCATTAGTCTCTGTTTTTGCAACAACGACTATACATTCTTCTCCGCATCGACACGTCGGGTATGCGCAATTTGACATAGTTGGAGGAACAGGACATAGGCGTTCTAGTTGGATCCCGTTATGGTAGAATTTTTGATCCGCTTTTTGTTTCGATACAATGGCACGTAAACGAGCACTCAAAGTCCCTCGTACATGTTTGTGTGGTTGAGGTATTGAATCGAATTGAGTTTCGGGAACATATTCCACAGTCTCTTGTTCAACGTCAACATTGATAGATCTACTCTTTTCGAATTCTACAATTTTGTTCTTGCACAGAAATGGAATGCAATGCGCATGTCTTATTGTCCTTACTCAAAACAGGCCTACTTTCATAATAAGCTATGAAAGAGACCTATTTCCATATTAAGTTTTTTCTGAAGGCCAAACCAAAAATTTGTCCTAATTGAAAATAAAAAAGGTGAAAGTCCAGAAACAATTAAATAACCTTGATTGCAATTGACAATTTAGTAGAGATTAGGAAATTACATAAATGACCTTGATTGGATGAAATAATTAAATGAATCAGGGATATAATTGGAAATTCAGAAATAATTAAATGACCTTGATTGCAACTGACAATTTAGTAGAGATTAGAAAATAACATAAATGACCTTGATTGGATTAAATAATTAAATGAATCAGGGATATAATTGAAAATCCAGAAATGTAAGATTAGTAGGAATTATCATATAGATATATACTAAGCAAAAAAGGTGGTGCACATGATTTTTAAATAAAACACTAGTGTATCTAAAGCAATTTAAGGTGTACAAATAGAATTTTCTTTTAATCAAAATTACAAAAATAAATTGATAAAATTATAAAACTACGTTAATATAGACAGTCGGTCTCTCATTGTTATAGCGTTTTTGAGTTGAACAAATTGTCCACAATTTCTCATTGGTCTTCTTTCTCTATTTGCCGTGGATGTCAATTTTAATGCGCTATGAAGTAAGAAACAAGAAGACTGGTTTATTCTTGCTAATATATATTTATTTTGGGGTAGCAAGTTTTTTGTGTAATATTATTCTGAAAGAGCGAGGGAAAAAAAAAAGCGGTCTACATTTTGTGTGTTTCTCTTGCTTATGAATTATATAAGAAACGTGTTTATTTTATTTTTTGTCATGCTAGAAGTAATTTATTTCCTGATAATTCAGGTATCATCTGACAAAACGAAATTTTCTAAAGATACATGCGCCACTGTTTATTACATTCTTAAATTGAGTGATCTAAATCCAATGAAAAAAGAAAACACATTCCAAACAAAATAATCATCATTTTATACTTCAACAAATTATTTTTCATATAAAGTCACAATGATCCACTTCAACCTGATCAGTTATTTTTTTACTGTAAGCACCATTGACGACGACATTATCAAGCACCGAATTGATCCTTATAGAAAACGTAGCAGTCACCATTGCTTTCAGCGGACAAAGACATAACACAGGTAGACTTTATGTCATCCACGGCATCACTGATGCACGAAGTGCAGTCTTGGTCGGACCAGCCTTCATTGCAGATGGAAGCTCCAATGACATTAGGATCTACCAGTTGAATATAATAGTTATGTTTTGGAGCAGCAGCCGTCGCTGTTCTCATGCTTTCGAGAACTGTTTGGATGTTTGCTTCTAACATACTTCCTGCTTTGTAGGTAGCTGGGTTGCATGTGAGGTCGGATTTAATGCCAATAATGGTGATTAGCATGATGGTAAGAATGGTAATTACAGGTACAGAAGTCATATTGCTTGCTTAGATGATGGATTGGTTTTGAGTAGATTTATCCTGTGTGTTGTGCTTTTATAGATGTTGATGAGGAATCTGGAATAGCCGAACTATCTTATTTTAATTACTGTTTACTTCATACCCTCCCAAATACCTCAAGTGCATTATTCTTGCATTTTAACAAAAGAATTTGTCGTAATAGCGCAATCCAATGTTTTGAATACCTGATGTATGTAGAAAATCAAAGGGACTAACTAAATGTGAACGTAGAAAATGTGAACGTAGAAAATCAAAGGGACTTTGGCACAAAATCACTATCCTGATGTATGTATGTATGTGGGTGTGGCAGGACATCGATCACTAATTTTCTATCAAGGTCCTGACTTATATCAGCAAAATTGTACAAAACATAAAGAGGAGGTTCTGAAAACAAATTGTTCCTGCTAAAAGTCATAAAAGACAAGTATAATTCACTTCCAAGGTTATGCACTGAAGGAGCGTGCATGAGGACACGTGCCCTTAACGTTAACTGAGTCATTCAGCCATGCAAAATATGCAATCTTGAGTTGATATATCAGCAGACATGCGACGAGTTGTGGTTAGTTCAGTACTGAGTTTCCAATGCTTTTCGATTGTCTCATACTCTCATGTGAAGAAACTGTAAACAGTCACAGGCGGACTTATAGGAGCTATTCCCTATTGTACGTATGGTTGTCGAATTATTTACTCCAGCCACAAGCAACGATATTTAACTCAACTCCAAGAAGGCGGCAGACGTTCAGAATCTTGTTATCATATACACGTCATTTTTAATGTTGAGAAGCTCCTTTTCTTATCTCTCTCGACGCAACCCGTTCTCTTTCGTTGACAAAATGATCATGGAGAACTGAATCTAGCTACTATATAAAAGAGAGTTTGCAGTGCAAATGGTAGAGGTCTTATCTAGCTACTTAGTAATTGATGAAAGTTTTCTGAAATGTATTGAAGAAAATGTAATATTATTAAGTAGAAGAGAATCAGAATACATTAGTTTTAATACAGAGGTCTCGCTATTTATAATGATATAGCAGAGCAAAATTAAGTTGGGCTGAAATGAAGCCCAGAAATAAAGCGTGAGCCCATGAAGTAATCTGATAACTTGATCTGTTTGTATATACGATGTCCATATGCTTTAACACCCCGCCTCAAACAGATCTAGGGTTTCTAAGTCTTCATCTCTACGCCGCCACATACTACTTTTAACTCAGATCTTAATCTCTCGAAATTACTCTTCGATAGTGCTTTTGTTAAGATATCCGCAACCTGATGAAAGGCTGGCACATGATTGATTGCAAGCTTTCCTGCTTCCGTTCGTTCTCTGATGAAGTGAAGGTCGATTTCAACATGTTTCATCCTTGAGTGATGTACTGGGTTGTTGGATAAGGCGATGGTGCTTTTGTTATCACACCAAAGCACTGGTTTCTTCATAGACAAAATCCCTAATTCCTGGATTAGGGTTTCAACCCAAGTAATTTCAACCGTAGCCGATGCAATCGCTCTGTATTCTGCTTTAGTGCTTGATCTGGAAACTGTTGGCTGCTTCTTTGTACACCATGACACTGGGTTCGATCCCAAGAACAGACAGTATCCAGAGGTGGACCTCCGGTCATCTGGATCGTTGGCCCAGTCCGCATCACTGTAAGATCTTAAATTTATGTCTTTTCCAGCCTTAATGGTTATTCCATAGTCCATAGTTCCACGTAAGTAGCGTAGAATTCTCTTGACCGCCTTCCAATGTTCACTTAGAGGATTAGCCATGAATTGACAAACTTTATTCACGCTGAAACAAATTTCAGGTCTTGTAATGGTTAGGTACTGTAGAGCTCCAACTATGCTTCGATATTGTTTACTGTTGGCTATGGCTTCTCCACTGTGTTTAGATAATCTTAAATTACTTATCATTGGAGTAGAAATAGGCTTAGCTTTGTCCATGTTGGCTTTTCTGAGAATTTCACATATGTATTTTCTTTGAGATAAGAAGATTTCTGACTTTGACCTTCTTTGAACATGTATGCCTAGGAAATAGTCCACTTCTCCCATGTCCTTAATAGCAAATGTTTTGTTCAGATGTGATATAATTCTGTTAATTTCTTCATTGTCACCTCCTGTTATGAGAATATCGTCTACATAAACAAGTATGTACACCTGCCTTTGATTGTGAATTTTGACATATAGGGAATTATCTGATCTTGTGGCTGAGTAACCCATGTCTGCCAATGTATTTTTTAACTTCACATACCAAGCTCTTGAAGCTTGCTTTAGTCCATAGATGGCTTTGTTTAATTGACAAACATGATTCTCCTTGCCTTTGCACACAAAACCCCTAGGCTGTTGCATGTAGACTCTTTCATGTAGGTCCCCATTCAAGAAGGCATTGCACACATCTAACTGTTTTATATTCCATCCATGTTGAATAGCTATGGTTAGAACTACTCTGATGGTTGTGGGTTTAACCACAGGGGAGAAAGTCTCATTGAAATCAAACCCATACTGTTGAGAAAAACCCCTTGCAACTAGCCTTGCTTTATATTTGCTTATGTTCCCTTCTGCATCTCTTTTTAATTTGTAGGTCCATTTGCACCCTACAATGTTTTGACCTTTTGGCACATTAACTAGATCCCATGTCTTGTTTCTAGTCAATGCTTCATATTCCTCATTCATTGCCTTGCACCAGGATTCATGTTTAACTGCCTCTTCATATGTGAATGGCTCAGTGGTGTCTGCATCCTTTTTAATTGCATTATAAATCTTTGGTTTGAAAATTCCACTCTTCGCTCTTGTAATCATATGATGTCCAGGTGGTTGTCTTGTGGCATTGTCCTCATCACTTTCTGTGTTTGCTGTGTTATCTCCATCTCTTTGATCCTGATTGTTATTGTTCTCACTATCATAACCCTGATATATGTTATCATCATCACTTAAATGTTCACTTGTGCTGTACCCAGATCTAGTACTAGAGACGGTTGGTGTTGCTATTGTCATCTGGGGTGCTTCATTGTACTCATGTTGTATAGTACCTTCTGATAATGTTGGAATAGGTCCCATGGTAGTCTTTGTCTGATCACTGCTTGCTTTTCCCTTGCTTTTCTTTTCTGCAAAAGGAAACACACACTCATTAAAAACAACATGCCTTGACACAAAAATCTTCCCCTTGTCATCAAGACATTTGTATCCTTTTTGGTTGTCAGCATATCCCAAGAAGGTACATGGAGCTGATCTAAGGGAAAGTTTGTGATTATTATAAGGTCTGAGGCATGGGAAACACAAGCACCCAAATGTTCTCAAGAATTTGTAATCTGGCTTAATGCCAAACAAAATTTCATGAGGGCATTTGTAGTGTAACACTTTAGTTGGCATCCTATTTATTAAATAAACACTTGTGTTGAATGCCTCATTCCAATACTTTAGTGGTAAGGAAGACATTGCTAGTAGTGTCAATCCTGTCTCCACTATATGTCTGTGTTTTCTTTCTACAATGCCATTCTGTTCAGATGTGTGGGGGCAAGTGGTCCTATGTATGATACCCTTTTGATTGAAAACTCGTTTAAGTGGTAAAAACTCACTGCCTCCATCTGTTTGAACAATTTTAATGCTGCAGTTTATTTGTTTCTCAATAAAATTCATAAACTGTAGCATTGTACTGTATGTATCTGATTTGGCCTTAAGAAAGAAAATCCAGGTATACCTGGTACAAGCATCCACAATGGAAAGATAATACCTGTGTCCTTGTCTTGAGCATAATGGTGCAGGACCCCATAAATCTGCAGTAATTAACTCAAGTGGTTTGGAGTAAACAGTTTCAGATTTGCCAAATGGCAATTTGTGACTTTTCCCAAGTTGACAATACGTGCAAAAGTTAGGAACAGGTGAGTGTTTAAAAGGAATATTACTGTTTTTCAATATTTGCATTACAATGTCGTAACTAGGGTGTCCAAACTTACAATGCCAAGTATTCAAGTCATTTTGGACCCTATTACTAATATCAGGATTAACAGAATGATCTTCATTTTCTTTACAAACATGCTCATTTTCATTAATTGTGTCAATCTGAATTTTAGCATTACAACACCATGTGTTATCTTCTTTTCCCAATCTTGATTGCGAATTGCTGAATCTGTATAGACCATTGTTCAGCCTACCCTGTAATAATATATCCTTGCTTAGCAAGTCCCTAATTAAACAATACTTAGGGTGAAACTCAAAATACACCTGATTATCATTAGTGAATTGGGACACACTAATTAAATTTTTCTTGACTGTGGGAACCCTAAGAAGATTATTTAGATAGAGTTTTCTCTTTCCTTTGACGTACCCTGTCCCAACATGAGATATATTCATAGTTTCACCATTGCAAGTATGTATAACTTGTGTACCTGAGTAACTTTTGTTACCAAGATTCAAATTCTGAAGATTGTTGGTTAAATGATTTGTGGCCCCTGAGTCTGGAAACCAATCTTCAGCGTTTATGTCATCAGCTTTGTTGTTATCATCACTGCAGCCAATCTGAGATGTTGAACCTTCTGAATTTATTTTTCCTTGATAGTTAGCTTGTGCCATGTTGACATTTATGCCTCTTTGCCCTCCTTGGCCTTGCTGAACATAGTTGACATCAGTATTAAACCTAAAATAACATCTGTTTGCTGTGTGCCCTGGTTTGTCACATATCTGACATTTTACTCTGAATGTGTTGTTTGATCTGCCTCTTCCCCTTCCTCTCTGACTGGGATTGCCTCTTGGTCCCTGTTGGTTGCCTCTGCCATAGCCAGGTACATTTCTTGGCTGATTTGCATTGTTATTTTTGGAATTTGCAGCTAAATTTATACTTATTTCACCTTGCATAGCTTTCCTTTGTTCCACTCTTCCTTCATGTGCTAACAATGCTGAATACACTGCTTGTATGTCTGGTAAGGTTGTTTGTGTGGCAATATATGTAACTAGAGATTCATACTCCTCATCAAGTCCGTTAGTTAATGTCAAGATCTGTTCACTGTCAGAAACATGATGCCCAACTGCCTTAAGTTTGTCACATAGGGTCTTCACTTTAGAGATGTATTCACGCATACTCATGTCACCCTTTCTTGCATTTTGAAACTCTCTTCTGTAATGCATAATTCTTGCTGCAGACTGAGAATTAAAGATTTGTTGAATTGTGGACCAAATTTCATATGATGAATTACAACCTATAACTTGTGATAGCAAATTGGCGCTGATAGATGACAACAGCCATGAGGACAATAGATTGTCTTGTTTTTGGTGGTGGATGAACTCTGGGTTACTGATCACGTTATTTTGTGCATCTGTGATCATTGCAGGTGGTATGACTTTAGTTCCTTTGACATAGTCTTGAAGGTCGTATCCCTTTAAGGCTGTTTCGACTTGGAATTTCCACATCAAGTAATTGTCTTCATCGAGAGGAATGGTAATAACCTGACTCTTTGGCTTCACAAGAGGCTGAGAGAATGGCGGTGGTGGACCATTGTTGTCAGTTCTTGAGGTAGCAGATGATTGCTCAGTGCTTCCACCGGCCATGATGCTAGAGATGAAGTTTCTGATCAAAGATCAAGAATAAGGCGAGGTCACAACTCCAAAAGTGGCAGCCTATTCAGAACGGTGTAAATAGAAACAAGTGAACACGGAGGTTCTTGTTTCTTTTCAAGATTCAAGAATCTTTGTTTCACACAGAGGAAAGAAGAAAGAAAAACCAGATGAAGAGATTAATATCTCTGATGGTCAGAGAAAGAACTGCTGTAGCCGCTGAGAACAAGATTCCGGCCAGGCACGCGCAGTTCTGATCTGATAAGAACAGAAATTTGCACGATCAGAAAGGAATGCTCTCCTATGATGAAATCTCTCTGAGGAGACTTGCACTTTATCCTTCTTTTCAAATCTGAACTTTAATTGCTTTGTTTTTCCTTCGCTTTGATTTCAGAAATTCAATAGTTTCAATCTTCCTTTATTTTGATTTTGCCGTCAGGCTTATTTTGGCTCTGATACCATGAAAGTTTTCTGAAATGTATTGAAGAAAATGTAATATTATTAAGTAGAAGAGAATCAGAATACATTAGTTTTAATACAGAGGTCTCGCTATTTATAATGATATAGCAGAGCAAAATTAAGTTGGGCTGAAATGAAGCCCAGAAATAAAGCGTGAGCCCATGAAGTAATCTGATAACTTGATCTGTTTGTATATACGATGTCCATATGCTTTAACAGAAACTGCCAAGTATATATTTAAAACTGAGACCATCGCATGTGAAGTCTTTAGATAAGTAGAAAACTTAGCAAAGAAGCATATCAGTTATCAACTAAGAGTCAATTGAAATATTAGTTCATAACTGATTTGACCTCGGATTCTAAAGCATATCAGCTTAATTTGGTACTAGAAATTACATTTCAGTTTCAGCATAACAAGGACTGGAAATATATGATTAAAGCCTCCCTAGCATGTTTGAAGTAAGAAAACAAGGATGCAGTTCATTGACTGCTTGACAGAATTGGGTAGTGAAAAATAAAAAGTAAAATGCAAATCATATACCGTGCAGAAGATCTTATATCTCTCTATATCCAATCATTAAAAAACCCTTGAATTCCACCTTTTTGCAATTAAACTTTTTTTTTCTCTTCGACTTAATTGCAAAATAAATAAATAAATAAATAGAGAACACTCTTTGATTGGTTGGACATAGGAAAACAAGCGATTTTGGGTACAGAGTATCTGCTCTCGGTAAAATGACGTACTTGAGTATTCAAAGTGTTATGAAGACCGATGCTTACCTGTCACCTACATTTTCTTTTATTTCTCATGTAAACGGGCTTCGGCCCAATATGATAAAGCTCATGTATAAATACTTTGCATTGGTGTATTATTTTAGCATCCATTGAAAAGACGTTTTGTATCAAAATTTCTGCAATATAAAAATTAACCAGTTTTTTTCTATCATCAATACATATCAATCAAGTTGAATTCAACCATTTCTAATTTGGTATCAGAGCAGCATCGATCCAAGCCTCTTCTTCTCAACAGAAAACATCCTTTATCTTTGCAATAATGTTATTATTTTGATCCATGAGAGTAAATCCATCATCTGGATTCAAACTCATCCAAGTTTGCAGAAATCTCTTCATTTAAGTATTGTTCGAGGATAAAATACCGTGTCACGCCAATCTTTCAGGTTGCAACAGCATTTCATTACTCAAAACACGGAAAAACAAGTCTAAATCTTCACTACCGATCAAGAAAACCAAGTTTGTTCACCATTAAGGTAAAGCAATTCAAGAAAGCTATCAGAAACAAAATTTTTCTTTGAAAACTCAGAGAAAATTAAGACTTCATTATTTTAAATCCATCAAGAAGAGCATCTAGCTGACTGCAAATCAATTTCTTGCTATCCCCAATTCTAAGCAGCAAAGTCAAAGACATTTTTCTTACCTTCCTTGTTGCGCATCATCATTGTTGAATCACTCATGACATAAGACAACAACTCAGCAACAACAGTAAGTACAGGAGCATTTCAAACATCTAATGCTAACTGTCTAAGACAATCATCATCCCCCAAAGCCAACTCATCAATGTTCATCTTCATGAAAATAACTATCTCCTTTTGAAGCTTCAGGTTGAAACAACAATCCAGGGATATGAACATAAGGGGTATGTTCTTGGAACCAGACCAACCCCACTAAAGTTTATCACTGACACAACCAAACAATATAATCAGTAATGAGGAATATATTAAATACCATAAACAAGAAAGATTAATTAATGCTTGGCTACTATCCTCTATAAGCCCAATTTTATTGTCTCAAATTGCAGGCTGCAAGACTGCAAATGAAATTTGGTCTACTGTGAAAGAAGTTTTAATACCCAATCTGCAGCCAAACATTGTTTTATAAGAAACAACTGCAAAGTAGCAGAATATATAATATGGGAATCTAGCAAAAGTTAAGAATGTATGTGACATATTAAAAGTTGCAGGAAGCAATGTCAAAGAATCTGAGCATGTGTTGTGCCGGCTCAATGGCCTCAATGATGAATATGAGGCAGTAGTAGCCATTATTACCTTTCAAAAAACTACACCTCCTTTAGATGATGTTCATGCAATGCTTCTTGCACATCTGGCAATAACAGACAATAAAAGGTCAACTGACACTGATTTCTCTTTTAACTATGCTGCAAGCAACAAAAGCAAAGGACAAAATTTTACCAGAAACAATGCTACAAATCAACGTGGTGGCTACCCCTATAGAGGTTAGAGGCAGTGAAATTCCAACAACAAACCAAAGTGTCAAATTTGTGAAAAGGTTGACCACATTACACCGAAATCCAATTATAGATTTAACACAAACTACGTACCAAATCAAGGTGAAAGCAGTCAGAGAGGGACAAACCTAAATGCTAATATAGCTCAGGCACAAATGATTCAACTACACAAGGCGACAACAAAAACTACAGTCAGTCAGAAATTGCTATGGTTGAACATATTCAAGATGACAACTAGTACCCAAATTCGGGTGCTACAAATCACATGACCAACAACTTGGATAATCTCAATCTTGGAAACATGGAGTACAAAGGTAAACAGTCTATAAGCATGTGAAACGATAAGTGTATCAGAATTTCACATACTGACAATATTGTTATAAAAGGAAAGAAACAATTATTTCTTGATAATGTGTTAAGGGTACCCAAAATTAAAAAGAATTCGATGATTGGATCACAATTTGCCAAGGATCACAATGTGTATTTTGCTTTTTTTTTCCTAAATGGTGTCTAGTTAAAGATATACTGACATATGATATTCTTTTACATGGTAATGCAGACGGTGGACTTACAAATTTAAACTTGGTGACTACAACAGCTCTGTAAACGAGAAGTAAGGTGAAAACTTTTTTAATCTTTGGCATTATAAATTGGGTCATCCAAATGCAAATGTAATGAAAATTATTTTTGGTAGAAATAACATACCATATGATGACATTACTTTACCTTATGTATGCTCTTATTGTTAAATGGGAAAAAAAATCACAAATTTCCATTTAATGATTCTTCAACTATATATACTAAACCATTTGATCTTGTTATTACTGATCTATGGAGATCGGCCTCTAATTCTACTGATTATGGGTGCAAATATTCTATTTCATTTATTGATGCATTTTCTAGATACACATGGATATACTTTCTAAAAGGTAAATCTGAAATTCATGATACTGTTGTAAATTACATAAAAATGATTGAAAATCAATTTAAGATTAAAGTAAAAATTTATTCAGTCTGATGTTGGTACTAAATACAAAGTTCTCAATAACTACTTCAAAGATAAAGGAATTATTCATAGAACAACATGCGCTTATGCATCTGAACAGAATGAGGTTGTTGAAAGGAAACACAGACATATAGTAGAATATAGGTTAACATTATTAGCTCAAGCATCTTTGCCACTGAAATTTTGTTCTGATTCTTTTAACAATACTGCTGGCTATCTAATAAATATAATTCCAACAAAAGTGTTAAAAGACTTAAGCCTCTTAGAATAAAAATATAATGTTAAGCCAACATATCGTAATCTAAAAACTTTTGGTTGTTTGTACTTCCCATACATAAGACCTTACAATGTTAACTGGTTAAACTTTAGATCAAAATCATGTACCTTCGTAGGATATGCTGTTAACCAAAAAGTGTAAAAGTGTATAGATGAAAATGGAAGAATATTCATAAGCAAGCATGTTATATTTATTGAGAGTGTGTTTCCCTATAGAACAACAAAGATCAAGACCACCAATAAAATTTACAACACAAAAAATATATACCTGATATACCAAATTACTCTGACATACAACAAATGGACGGTGAGGAAGTGATTGCCGATGCTCAAGGGCCACACATCTCTGAGGTCAATCAGCCTAGCAATGAAGCCACTGAACCACCCAACCTCGCCACTCCTTCATCTACAAGAAGAGAAATATATAACATAATTAATCAGAATAATCAACATAATAAAGGAAACACAAATGACTCAAACAGAATCTCAGCAGCTGCAAGTAGCAGTACAGATGAAGGAAACTAACTTGCCAACAATCCACCTGCTCATACTGGTCATCCAATGACAACCAGGGCTAAAAGTGGTATATTCAAACCAAAGGTTTATACTAATGCTATCAATTCGGAAGAATCGGTCACATATGATCAAGCTGAAAGGCACAAAGACTGGAGAGCAGCCATGGATGAAGAGTACAATGCTCTCATCAGAAACAAATCATGGGAACTTGTCCATCAACCAAACAACAAAAATTTGATAGGTTGTAAATGGACATTCAAACTGAAAAGAAATCCAGATGGCTCAGTAAATAGACACAAGGAAAGATTGGTTGCCTAAGGTTACACACAAGAGTATGGGTTCTGTTGACTCGTCTTCTTGCAAGGAAGTAACACGTCGATTTTTGGCTATCGGAGTGCTCGAGGCCCGAGCAGGAACTCACAAAGGTTTAAAGTGATTTGGAGGAAGTCGCGGAGCTCTAGAAAAACTCAGGAATTTGAATAAGTATTTCGAAATCGGTACGAATACTGGAATCACATCTGGATCGGTGGTTCTTGCGGAGTTCAGAAGGTGGTAGAATCGGTTATTACCCATGGGGAAGTATCCGTACCATTAACTCCGGGTTCGGTATTGTTAATCTTATGATTTTCGTATCCCAGCTTGTATATGGGATTGGTATTTCTAGAGTCATTTAGGTTTTGACTTCCCTAACTTCGTGGAATTTATATAAGGCACGAGATCGATGCTAGGTTTTTCTCTTCCGGTTTTATTTTCTTGGTTTTCTTATCCAAAGAATTTCACATCCCCATGCTACGAAATAGGAATTGGCATTAGAGTTGGCGTTGTAGCATGGCATGGATTTCTCTAAAGCTTGGGACTAGCTTGGCTTGTTTCGTATCCCTTGGATATGAGTACGAAAATGGTGTGGCTTTGGTTCAACATGCTTTGGATTTGAAGCATGGTTTACTGGTTAAGTCCCAAGGTCACTACCGACCTTAGGGTATGAAATTCTGGGATACGAAGTACGTATCCCCACTCCTAGAAATACCTGGTCACTTGGATGGTTTTGGGATTATTTTGGGATGTTTCATTCTGCACGCTAGAAGCTTGGACTTAGAGCTCTTTAATGATTTCCTATATGGCTATTTGGACTTTGGGAACTCTCATGGACTTATAAACTTCCTCTTGAAGATCCTCATCAACGTTTGGACATTTAACTTGTTATCTTGGCATTTGGATTGGGTTCTTGAACACACTTTGGCATAGCTTCATCCTCTTGGACATAGCTTTCTTGGGAATTAAAGCCTCACTCTTTTGGATCAGACATAGGAAGCTTCACTTTTGGACTTTAGAATTGATAGAAAATTAGCAAGAACTTTGTTATTCTCTACTCATAACTTGTAAACATAAGAAGTGGAAGAAGGATTGTACTTGTAATTATAAGTCATAATATACTAGTTACCTCGGATTGGACGTTGGCACAACTTGCCAAACCATTAGAAATCTGGTGTTATCTACATTTCGGTACTTTGCATCTGAATTATGCTTGGTGTGTTTGGATAATATTAACCAATTAGGTGTAAGCATTCGAAGCAACCGGTTTCCTAAGCCAACAATTTCGATTACAATGAAAGTTTTTCTTTAGTTGTCAAACCAACAACAATTAGACTGATATTTACTATTGCCTTAAAGAATAAGTGGAGTATCAAGCATTTAGATGTTAACAATGCTTTTCTCAATGGAGTATTAAAATACGAAGTCTATATGCAACAACCAGAGGGATGTATACAAAATTCAGACCTCGTTTACAAGCTAAATAAAGAAATCTAAGGCTTTAAGCAGACTCCAAATGTGTGGTTTAACAAACTCAAGTCAACACAGATCAAAATTGGCTACCAACCTACTAAATCTAACAGTTCCCTATTTATTAAAATTAATAGCATTTCCACTATATACATTCTAATATATGTTGATGATTTGATTGTAACTGGTAGCAGTGATGATGAAATAAAGTAAATTACTGAATACTTGAATGAAGAATTCTCAATCAAAGACTTGGAAAATACCATGGGCATATAGAAGTTGAAAGAATCTCAAAGTCAGAAATGTTCCTGTGTTGTAACAACCGGGAATTTTGGAACCAATTCAATTTTTTTATTTTGGCTATTTTATTTAATTTTAAATAGTTAAAATAATTTAGTTTAAATAATAACGATTAAAAATTTATTAAAATCAAAGTTAGAACGAAATTTTTTATTTTAATTATAAAAGAAGTTAGAAATAGCGCGGTAGTTTGAAAATTTGAATCTGAACTTTGGCTGAATGTACAGGATGCAAAATTAATCGGATTTTAGTAAAACCAAAAATATTTAAATCTGTTTAAAAATATCTTTCCAACAAATCTGAAAAATTGAAATTTCATAGCGGGAATCAAAAGTTATGGCCAGTTGAATATTTAGAATAGTTGTTATAGAATTTATATATATATATATATATATATATATATATATATATATATTTAATATTAAAAATTGCCATTTTGCAAACGACCTCCGTTTTCGACGAAACCACTTTTGTTGGATTCGGAATGTCAAATTATTGCAAGATTCCAATTTTCATAATTTTTGGAATTAATATGTGAGCGTGGTAAAAGAAAATGTGTTTTGTCAATTTGGATCGACTAGAAAATGGCCATTTTTCAAACCGTCTCCAAATTTGATAAAATTAGATTTGTTAGGACTGTATCGTCAAAACAAAGAAAGAAATATTTTTTGGGTAATTTTTAGAATCAGTATGCAGCCCTGGTAAATTTAAATGTACGATCAAATTAAATAATTAAATGATTTATATTTTTAATTAAAGAAAACAAGCTGGAGACGATTAAACGGGTTGATGGGACCAAGTCCATTGTGTCCGGAACGGGGGTATTTGGTTAGGGGCAACTCTAGCTGGGCTGGATTCGGAGATAATAGGAGATAACAGGCTTTTTCTTGGATTAATGAATTAAATAATATAATATTATATATATCCCATCTAAATGACACTAAACCTTAATTCCAAATTGAAGCAGCCGCCTCCAAGCCAAATCGATGGCTATCGTCTTCCCAAATTCATTCATTAATTTTTCATAGATTAGCATGAATGAAAGTATGAATCCAAAATGGGAACTGTAGAGATTTGTTTGGTCTTTGATTCCATATGGCTTTGATCAAATATAATGTTGCGGGGTGGTGGATTTCTGGCCAAGAACATGGCGCGTTTGGGCTTTGTTTTCATGCGATGGCGACCGTCGAGTTTTGCACACCGGTGGGAGGAGGGTGGCGATTCGAAGGCGCTCAATGGTGCGGTGGAGGATCATCTCCTGGTGCTTCGTAAGTGGTGCGCGACGGTGGTCTTCCAGTCGAGGGTTTTGGGTTCGAGCATACAGAAGTATAACGAAGAAGAAAGAGGAATTAGTGGAAAAAAGAGTAAATAAAGGTTTTAATTATTTATTTAATTATTTATTCATGTAATTAAATGTAAAATTGATCATAACTTCTTCGTATGAAATCGAAATTCAGATATTTCAGATCCGTTGGAATCACAACGACGAGATCTACAACCTGGAACTGACTAGAGCTGAAATAGAGCAAGTTGAAAATTCAGACAAAAATCAATGTTAGATTTCTTTTTCAATAATTAAAAATAAATTAATTATTATAGTGTTTAGAAATTCTGGCATATACGTGATTTGATTCAAATTGTTTGATGCTGTTATGATGATGATTTGTTGAATTATATGTTCTTGTTCAAAATGAAATTGTCATTTCGTTAGAAATTGTTACATTAAAATGAAATTGTCATTTCTGTTAGAAATAAAAGGGTCGTTTTGGTTAGAAATGTCATGATAAATAAAATTGTCATTTTGTTATAAAATGTTGCGTTTGATTTAAAAATATCATTTTAGTTAAAAATGTTACATTAGAAATAAAAATACCATTTTAGTTAAAGATGTTTCATTAAAATAAAAATATCATTTTGGTTAGAACTGTTACATTAGAAATAACATTTTGTTATAGGATGTTACATTAGAATAAAGATAACATTTTGTTATAAAATGTTGCATTAGATTAAAATTTTCATTTTGTTACAAAATGTTTTATTAGATTAAAAATGTCACTTTTGGTAGAAATATTTTATTAGATTAAAATAACATTTTTGTTAAGGAATGTTATATTAGATTAAAAATAACATTCTAGTTAGAAATGTTTATTTAGAAAGAAAATGCCATCTAATTAAAAAGTCATTTTCTTATGTTAGATTAGAAATATAATAAAAACATGTTAATACATGCTTGGCATTAAAAAGTCATTTTCTTATGTTAGATTAGAAATAGAATAAAAAAACATGGTATTACATGTTTGTTATTTTAAAAGACATTTTTAATATGTTAGAGTAAAATAAAAAGAATAACATGTTACTATGTGTTTGGTTAAATAATAAAGATTACATTTTTATTACATATGGTGATCATTAAAAACATGTCATCTTTGTAAAATCATGACATGTTAATTAAACATGTCATCTTTGTAAAATCATGTCATGTTATATGAATATGTCATTTTTGTAAAATCATGTTATGTTAGAATTAAAATATCATTTTTGTTAAATTAGAATAAAAATAACATTTTTGTAGAAATGTTACATTAGATTAAAAATAACATTTTTGTTATAAATTGTCATGTTAGATAAAAGTAACATTTTTGTTATAAAATTATCATGTTAGATAAAAATATCATTTTATCTAAAAATGTCATGTTAAAATAAAAGGTTATTGTAGTTAAATATGTCATTTATGTTAGAGATAAATATGTCATTTATGTTAGGGATAAAAATGTTGAAACTTCAAAATTCACATTTTTAGTGTAAAGATAAAATATATAAAATATTCATTGTATGGATAAAAATGTTGAAACATTAAAATTTACATTTTTACTGTAAAGCACGATTTATGTAAAATGATCATTGGTTGAAATATAAAAATGTTTAACATTAAAAAGTTTACATTTAAAATATGAAATATGAACATTTGTTTTTAAAAGATTCAAGTTAATAAAATTTTGTTTACATTAAAATTTAAACTTTAGTTTATGTATGATCATGTTAAAAGATTCATTGTTTGAAAATTTATTTCCACATTAAAATTTTCATTGTTAATGTAAAAATGAATCATTAGAAAAAGGTTCATTGCTTGAAAAATGTTTTTCATTAAAATTTACATTTTTAACGTAAATGAATCATATGAACATAAGAGATTATATTTTTTATTGTCAATTTGTTACAATAAAAAGAGTTAGAATAAAAGAACATATTTTTATTTTCATTTTGTCGTAATAGAAGATTAGTTATTAATGATCATATTTTTATCGTCACTTTGTTTCATTAAAAAGATAATAATAGGAAAATATCATTTTCATTTTTCATTTTTTCAATAAAAAGATTGCACATTAAAAATTTACATTTTTAATGTAGTTTAGTTTTTCAATAAAAAGTTTGCATATTGAAAATTACATTTTTGATGTAGTTTAGTTTCTTAAAGATTGGATTATGAAAATGTCATGTTAGATTAAAACATCATTTTAGTTAAGATGTCATGATAGATTAAAAAAAAACATCATTTTAGTTAAGATGTCATGATAGATTGAAAATATCATTTTAGTTAAAATGTCATTACATTAGAATCATGATTAGTTAAAAAAAAATGTTTTTACATCAAAAAATTACATTTTTAGAGTAAGAAGGAATAATTAAAATATGCATTGTTTGATATTAACATATACATGTTATAGAAGTAGAAATGTTCATTTGTTTGATATCAACATTAACATGTTAGAAAATAGAAAAATGTACATTGGTGAAACATTATCATGATTATCTTAGCGACATTAGAAATAATTCAAACTGAATTATAATTGGTTAAATTTATTAACCAATGATTTATGTATGTAAACTATTGTTGTTTGAAAACCCCACACGGGTATTGGGATGACAATTGCCATACACTAGTCCCAATATTTAATTGTATGTCAACCGTTGGATTGACAGTCCGTGATGAGCATTATTTATTTATCTATTTTTATCCTCACACAGTTATAAATTTCACTCTGGATGTGAATGGATTGTTTATTGATTATTTCTCATTATTGTTATATACATGCGATGTATGAAATCCATATAACTGAATTTATATGGTAATTGATTGAGTCGCACTCCGATTCAGAATATTTTTAATATAGAATATCTTTTATATAAAGAATATTTTAAAGTAAAGAATATTTTTAAATAACAAATATTTTAAAATAATATTCAGTGTAAAATAAAATTATGATTTCTATGTCCCTTTTTAGACGAATATAATAATATATAAAAATGTGAAGCTGAATTAAGTTGCAAAAGTTATTTTAATCCGAACGGGTTTATCGATCGACTTGATTTACTTTATAATGAACATCGAAAGAAGTGATTTATAAATCTAATATTTTGAAAATATAAATATTTAATATGATAAAAATATAGAATGTTCAATTTTTATTTAAAATTTGAACCGAAGTTAAAATCGTTTTAAAACGAATTTATAAACGATTTATAAAATATGTTTTAAATAGTAAACGACGAAATATATATATATATATATATATATATATATATATATATTTAATGGCCTGAATAGAACGCGCCGCGCAGCGACCGCTCGCGAATTTCGACCACTAAATTCAAATTGATGTAACGGGAGATCCGACCGTCGGATTCTCCTAAAACAGGAACCGTTGGATTCGTATCGGAAAGAGTTTCCAATGAATATAAGAGATTTGAAATCTAACGGTTGGATTTGGAATTATGCCCAAATCAATTTCAAAAAAGGTCGCTATAAGTGCAGTTCGATGACCGTTTATGGAAATCGACTGTACAGGCCTTAATAAAATTATTAAAAATATGGAAAAATTATGTAAAATCATAATAAATGATTTAAAAAGATTTTGGATGAAAAATTCCATATTTGAAAAGATTAAAATATATTTTTATCGATATGAACAAGTTATTAACTAGAATAAATCCTTTAAATTAAGATTTAATGGAATTTACCAATAGGTAAATATTTACTTGGAAATAAATAAATAAATTAGATTTCTGGGTTTGTCGTGAATGGTGTCTTCAATAACACCGTTCTTAAACCCAGTTGAGAAAAGAATAAATCTTTCAATTAAGATTATTAGAGTTTTCCAACTATATCTAGAAATTAGAATAAAATGAAATGTGAATTGGGTTTATTGTGAACTGTGTTTTTAAACGACATTTGTTCTTCAACCCAATTAACAATGAAAATATATTTTGGAAGTTACAAATCTTTTATTAAGATTTAATGGAAATTCTCCAAAGTAAAGAGTTTTCCAATTTAATATATTAAATTGGAATTGAATGGAATTCGATTTAATAATAATCGAGATAAGCTTTTGTGGAAGAAGACCATTATTATACATGGAATTTAAAAGGCTTTGCCGTTATTCCATTTATATTATTAGTCTGATATAGAAATTTATATCAGTTATATATTGATTTGTTTTCTGTGAAAATTCCATATTTAATGGAAGATGATTTTGGGTTCATCGTGAACTGTGTTTTAAAGGACATTAGTTCTTTAACCCAGTTAAAGACGAGATTAATTTCTTAAAGTTGAATAATCATAAAGTAACGATTTTTGATATTAAAACCACATTGGAGTTTGAAAGAATCTTTAAAAAGAAGATTAAAGAATAAATTTAAAAGAATTTATCTTTGATAAAATTAATGGGAAATTTTCCCTAATAATGTTAATATTTCATCAAAAGAATATTCTGAATTGGAATGAGGCGTTTGATGTGTTTTTATAGCACTTAACCTTTGATTATAAAATAAGCAAGTTATTCGGGATTCTGAATAATTACTATGACGATTAAAAGTCGAAGATGAAGACGGTGGTTGAAGACCGGAGGTCTTCACATCGTTTGGATGATTACTGATGTCTTGATTGGGAGGCAGCCCAAGACAAGGTAATAAGTAGTCATCGTCCAGATGTACTTGGAGATCGACGGATATGCGAGGACCTCTCTCCTGTATTGGACATATGGGACGAGGAATAAGGTGTCCCCAGTTTCGTTCAGACCCAGAACGAACTTGTAAATGGATGGTATGTCTGACGTTGTATCCCTTTATGCTGTATTCGTTGATCTCTGCTAAATATATATCTGTTTGGTGGCGGAGAATTTATTCTCTTGCATAACACCCTTCTCTGAGACGTACGAGCTTAGAGGTTATATATTGGCAGAAATCAATGGTATGGATTGACAATGTGGCATGCTAAGATGCAAATGATCAAGGATTTTGTTGAAAAGCAGAGCCTTGTGGTTGATGATCAAAGCACAACTTATTTATCATAGCTTTGTGTAGCGTAACTTCGCGAGCCTCACACCCCGGTAAGAGTCAGAAACGGGACGAGGGAACGCAGGGAGTGCACACATTTCTTTCTAGCTAGAAGTGGTATCAGGGTTTTGCAAGCCCTGACATTTTACTTATGGGATGTGGATTACGAGGCCTCAGTTATATTGGTCGATAGTGACCAATTTATAGGTTCAATAGGACCAGGAAGCGTGTGTTCAGGAATTGCCAATCCACAAAAGTATTTGTGGACCGGCCCTGCAGGATCCAAGGGTTCGCCAACGTCCGAATCCTGAGACATTTGCTAGAGTGTCTCGAATCAGTGAGGAGATCGTCCCTAGCCTTTACTCATGATGGAAATCCAACTTCCCATACGACATGATGCGGTTTTGATTGTAGAACTAGTATGGCGATATAGTATATGGTAGCTATGCCATCTATGATTGATACATTATAATTGAAATTGTTTTTGAAACATATATATACTAATAATAATATCAAATCCATTTTATCGTATCAAGCATTTTTGACCATTATAAGGTAAAACTCTGTCCTTCGGTTTGCATTGCATTGTGTGATGGGACTTGAGTCTTACAATGGTTTCATTTTTCTAAAAAGCATTTCGTTGTTTAAAGATTTACTTTATTTATGCACTGGCAATCCAATGGAGTAAACCCTTCCGCGTTAGCAGCGTGGTCCTGTGATTAGCCTTATTTTTAGATAAGTTAAGCAAGATTTCTCATACCAGTCCCATGACTGACCTGTAGTTTGTTTCACTTGCAAACTAGGGTGCCCTCTTTTCCACATGGGCAGTCGAGTAGATTTATTTTGCAGATATATTGAGCAGGATTCTGGATCGAAGCTTAAAGCTGTGTCCAGAGCATTGATAGTCTTCCGCTGTATTAGTTTATTTGTTTCCACTGCATTGTATTAAATCTATTGTAAATTAATCTTCCGCTGTAATATAATTTGATGTACTCTGATATATTATGTACTCTGATATTACGTTATTATGATGTAATAAAAGTCTTCTGTTATTTTTTCTGATGTGTTGTGTTCCTAGAGTTAGCGTATTCGGGTTTTGAATGGTCTTAGTCGATTTTGCGATCGATTAGGTCTGGGCGAAATTCGAATCGTTACAGTTGGTATCAGAGCTTTGTTTAGCTCAAATCTTTGGGGTACAACTCGTTAGAACTGAACAAAAGAATCATCAGAGATTGGATTAGTAATATCCAATAAGAATACTCATTAGAGATAGGATTAGTAGTATCCTACAAAGAGAAAACTCGTTAGAGACGGCGTTAGTAATGCCCTAGAATGAGTTGAGAGTGACAAGTTTATAATTAACGTATTTGTGATTATATATATTATCCGATCTTAGAAAATATGATTTTTGAATATATAAAAGGTATATATTTTTGAAAAGTTAATCAACTAATAAAATTGTTGAAACCAGTTAAAAGAATGTTGAGTTGGTTAGTTAAAACAACTTTCAGCTCCGTTCCTTTTCCAGGACGAAAAGATTTTAAGTGGGGGAGATTGTAACAACCCGGATTTTGGAACCATTTTTTTTTGGCTATTTTATTTAATTTTAAATAGTTAAAATAATTTATTTTAAATAATAACGATTAAAAATTTATTTAAATCAAAGTTAGAACGAAAAAATTTATTTTAATTATAAAAGGAGTTAGCGGCAGTTTAAAATTTTGAATTTGAACTTTGACTGAATGTACAGGATGCAAAATTAATCGGATTCTAGTTAAACCAAAAATATTTAAATCTGTTTGAAAATATCTTTCCAACGAATCCGAAAAATTGAAATTTCATAGCGGGAATAAAAAGTTATGGCCAGTTGAATATTTAGAATAGTCGCTATAGAATTTATATATACATTTTAATATTATAAATAGCCATTTTGCAAACGACCTCCGTTTTCGGCGAAATCACTTTTGTTGAATTCGGAATGTCAAATTAATGCAAGATTCCAATTTTCATAATTTTTGGAATTAATATGTGAGCGTGGAAAAAGAAAATGTGTTTTTTCAATTTCAATCAATTTGGATCGACCAGAAAATGGCCATTTTTCAAACAGTCTCCAAATTCGACGAAATTAGTTTTGTTAGGACTGTATCGTAAAAACAAAGCTAGAAATAATTTTTCTGTAATTTTTAGAATCAGTATGCGGCCCCGGTAAATTTAAAGGTATGATCAAATTAAATAATTAAATGATTTATATTTTAAAGCTGGAGACGATCAAATGGGTTGACGGGACCAAGTCCATTGTGTCCGGAACGGGGGTATTTGGTTAGCGGCAACTCTTGCTATGCTGGATTCGGAGCTAATAGGAGATACCAGGATTTTTCTTGGATTAATGAATTAAATAATTATAATATTATATATATCCCATCTAAATGACACCAAACCCTAATTCCAAATTGAAGCAGCCGCCTCCAAGCCAAATCGATGGCTACCGCCTTCCCAAATTCATTCGTTAATTTTTCACAGATTAGCGTGAATTAAAGTATGAATCCAAAAGGGGAACTGTAGAGATTTGTTTGGTCTTTGATTCCATACGGCTTTGATCGAATATAACGATTGCGGGGTGGTGGATTTCTGGCCAAGAACATGGGGCGTTTGGGCTTGGTTTTCATGCGATAGGGACCGTCGAGTTCTGCACGATGGTGGGAGGAGGTGGCGATTCGAAGGCGCTCAATGGTGCGGTGGCGGATCATCTCCTGGTGCTTCGTAAGTGGTGCGCGACGGTGGTCTTCCAGTCGAGGGTTTTGGGTTCGAGCGTACAGAAGTATAACGAAGAAGAAAGAGGAATAAGTGGAAAAAAAGTAAATAAAGGTTTTAATTATTTATTTAATTATTTATTCATATAATTAAATGTAAAATTGATCATAACTTTTTCGTATGAAATCGAAATTCAGAAATTTCAGATCCGTCGGAATCACAACGATGAGATCTACAACCTGGAAATGACTAGAGTTGAAATAGAGCACGTTGAAAATTCAGACAAAAATCAATGTTAGATTTTTTTTTCGATATTTAAAAATAAATTAATTATTATAGTGTTTAGAAATTCTGGCATGTAGGTGATTTGATTCAAATTGTTTGATGCTATTATGATGATGATTTGTTGAATTATATGTTATTGTTCAAAATGAAATTGTTATTTTGTTAGAAATTGTTACATTAAAATGAAATTGCCATTTCTGTTAGAAATAAAAGGGTCATTTTGGTTAGAAATGTCATGATAAATAAAATTGTCATTTTGTTATAAAATGTTGCGTTTGATTTAAAAATATCATTTTGGTTAAAAATGTTACATTAGAAATAAAAATACCATTTTGGTTAAAGATGTTTCATTAAAATAAAAATATCACTTTGGTTAGAACTGTTACATTAGAAATAACATTTTGTTATAGGATGTTACATTAGAATAAAGATAACATTTTGTTATAAAATGTTGCATTAGATTAAAATTGTCATTTTGTTACAAAATGTTTTATTAGATTAAAAATGTCACTTTTGGTAGAAATATTTTATTAGATTAAAATAACATTTTTGTTAAGGAATGTTATATTAGATTAAAAATAACATTCTAGTTAGAAATGTTTATTTAGAAAGAAAATGTCATCTAATTAAAAAGTCATTTTCTTATGTTAGATTAGAAATATAATAAAAACATGTTAATACATGCTTGGCATTAAAAAGTCATTTTCTTATGTTAGATTAGAAATACAATAAAAAAAACATGGTATTACATGTTTGCTATTTTAAAAGACATTTTTAATATGTTAGAGTAAAATAAAAAGAATAACATGTTACTACATGTTTGGTTAAATAATAAAGGTTACATTTTTTTTACATATGGTGATCATAAAAAACATGTCATATTTGTAAAATCATGTCATGTTAATTAAACATGTCATCTTTGTAAAATCATGTCATGTTATATAAATATGTCATTTTTGTAAAATCATGTTATGTTAGAATTGAAATATCATTTTTGTTAGATTAGAATAAAAGTAACATTTTTGTAGAAATGTTACATTAGATTAAAAATAACATTTTTGTCATAAATTGTCATGTTAGATAAAAATAACATTTTTGTTATAAAATTATCATGTTAGATAAAAATATCATTTTAGATCAAAATGTCATGTTAAAATAAAAGGTCATTGTAGTTAAATATGTCATTTATGTTAGAGATAAATATGTCATTTATGTTAGGGATAAAAATGTTGAAACTTCAAAATTCACAATTTTAATGTAAAGATAAAATATATAAAATATCCATGGTATGGATAAAAATGTTGAAACATTAAAATTTACATTTTTAATGTAAAGCACGATTTATGTAAAATGATCATTGGTTGAAATATAAAAATGTTTAACAATAAAAAGTTTACATTTTTATTGTATATGAGAAAATATGAAAAATGAACATTTGTTTTTAAAAGATTCAAGTTAATAAAATTTTGTTTACATTAAAATTTACACTTTAATGTATGTATGATCATGTTAAAAGATTCATTGTTTGAAAATTTATTTGCTCATTAAAATTTACATTGTTAACGTAAAAATGAATCATTAGAAAAAGGTTCATTGCTTGAAAAATATTTTTCATTAAAATTTACATTTTTAATGTAAATGAATCATATGAAAATAAGAGATTATATTTTTATTGTCAATTTGTAACAATAAAAAGAGTTAAAATAAAAGAACATATTTTTATTGTCATTTTGTCGCAATAAAAGATTAGTTATTAAAGATCATATTTTTATCGTCACTTTGTTTCATTAAAAAGATTATAATAGGAAAATATCATTTTCATTTTTCATTGTTTTCAATAAAAAGATTGCACTTTAAAATTTTACATTTTTAATGTAGTTTAGTTTTTCAATAAAAAGTTTGCACATTGAAAATTACATTTTTAATGTAGTTTAGTTTCTTAGAGATTGGATTATGAAAATGTCATGTTAGATTAAAAACATCATTTTAGTTATGATGTCATGATAGGTTAAAAAACATCATTTTAGTTAAGATGTCATGATAGATTGAAAATATCATTTTAGTTAAAATGTCATTACATTAGAATCATGATTAGTTAAAAAAAATTGTTTTTACATTAAAAAAATTACATTTTTAGTGTAAGAAGGAATAATTAAAATATGCATTGTTTGATATTAACATATACATGTTATAGAAGTAGAAATGTTCATTTGTTTGATATCAATATTAACATGTTAGAAAATAGAAAAATGTACATTGGTGAAATATTATCATGATTATCTTAGCGACATTAGATTTATTCAAACTGAATTATAATTGGTTAAATTTATTAACCAATGATTTATGTATGTAAACTATTGTTGTTTGAAAACCCCACACGGGTATTGGGATGACAATTGACATACACTAGTCCCAATATTTAGTTGTATGTCAACTGATGGATTGACAGTGTTAACCCTGTTAAAACACAGTTCTAAGTACTGGGTCGGTCCACATCAACGGACCGGGTCGGATAGTATTGATGGACCGAGTCAGTCAGTACTCATGAACCAGACATGTCATTGCAAAAAAACACGATTGGTCATTACTTCATGAAAAACGTGAACAAACACTTCGTCACATGGAAACGCTCATGAATGCAAAAGATTGGATCGGTCATGATTTAGCATAGCTCGATGGTAGTACTGCAAATAGAATGGATCATCCAATAACAACATTGTATGGCTCAGGTGCAACTTTCACGTGTGATGGCAGTTGTGTAAAGTGGTGGATCGAGTTGCTGCAATGTAAAGTTGGTTCGGTTGTATTCAAAACATGCAAATGCCATGTGTAATCCATGCGGTAAATATATACCAACCTGCAGTGTTTGTATAAAAGAGCTGCTCTCAACAATGGATCGCCAATTCATGATTCTGCGTGGAACAATTTGGATCTGTCCTATGTTGTGCTAAACTGGATCGGTACGCTGAAAGCTAAATGGATCGATGCACTTAAATTTAATTGGATCAGCACTTAGATACAAAACACGGTGATAATTGGTTATGCATACAAACCAGTTTTATTTAATACATAAATACAAATAGTGCGTGGTTAACACCTCAACAAGTAAAAGAAGCAGCTGCAGTAACACTCATTTGGATCGGTACTCTAGGTATGGGACACACTGGATCGGTCTGAAAGCACATAGTCCTGAGGCAAGCAATATCTGGATCGGTCATCAATATAAAGTAGGCGGTGGCATTCTTAGTAATAAACTAGATCGAGACATTAGAAAAATCGGGGAGGCATTGTGCCCTATTGGTTGAGTGCACGTGGAAAAAATTGGTTCAGTCCTATATAATTAAAAGTGGACTGGTATATTAAGAAGGGATGGATCGGTTCCGTATACAGAGTGGACCGATGCTTCATTTTCTAAACTGGATCAGGATAGAAAATGGGGCGTTCTATTTATATAAAGTTGGGTCGGTGTGTTGATTAAAGCGGTGGCATTTCTGTAAATAACTAACGCCCGATCCAAGTCTACCCCGATCCAACTTTATGCCCGATCCAATATCATGCCCGATCCAAGTTAGCGCCCGATCCAAACTTTGCACCCCGTAATTACGAAACTGCTATTACCTTCAAACTTTTTCTATAAATAGCCCCTTGCTCCACAATTCAAAGGACCGATTTCTTGACCCCGAAGGGCTGCCTAAACCATTCCGACACTTCTCTAAAAGCTTCAAAAACATCATTAATGGCTTTATAACTTTGCTTGATCATTCTCCAACAACATGAAGATCAAACCAGTTCATTTCTCCGTTCAAAGTTGATCTAACTCGATTCTAGTGCTCTTTAATCGCCATTAGCTATCTCTAAAAACCCGGATCTAGCACAAACTTCATCGTCAAATCGAGGAAAAGCACTTACATGCTAAAGTGATTGACGATTCACACATCCTCCATCATGAAGATAGAAATCCCAATAATTTCTTGCCAAATTCAAGTGTAGTTAGATCATAAATAATGAGAGAAGTGAGAAATTAATGTATGAGAGATTTCATGTGTGTTGTAAAGAAAAATCCCGTAGTGAGAAGTGATTGAAAAGTGGACGTAGATTCATAGCGAATCGAACCACTATAAAAATTCCGTGTCCTTTACCTGTTTTTCTCCGTTTATTTTTTGTGATTGTGGCCCTTTTTAATTTCTAACCATAATTGGTGAAGTGTGATTTCACACCTTTGGTGTTGATTCCAATTTTGAGATCAACATTTGGCGCCCACCGTGGGGCCGCGTTCGCATCTTCTTCCTTCACATTGAAGTTCTAGGTCTACTTCTACCATAGATTCCTCAAATCTAAGATCTAGGCCAGTCGACGAATTATCTTCCAAATTCAAGGCCTTATTCGAGATCATGGCAAAGTCTAAGAAGACCACTAGCAAGACCGTGGTAGAAACCGATAATGTTGTCAATGAAGAAACACCGCTCGCAAACCGCTTTGAATTTGGCGAAAATTCAGAAAGCGGAGCCGGTGTGACCAGAATGAATTAAAAGTCTCTATTGCCAATGTCAACAACTGAATGGATGCCTCTACTAAAATGATGATGGAGAAACTTGATGCCATTCTTAATGCTCGATCAAATCCAGCTCCTCCGAAAGTGCATGTAGATCTCGAAAGAAATGATAAGTCGTCCGCTTCCGATCATAATTGCAACGACGATATGGAAGACGGTTATGATTGGGCAAGTGACAGGGATGAAGCTAACATCGAAGAATTGAGATCAAAAGATAAGAATCATTCCGAAGTGGATGCTCGAAAGATTGCTAACCCTATCACGGGGGCACCCCCTCGTCAAGAAGGCAAAGCACCTAAGCTCTCTAATCGAGATCATATGCCTAAACGGACATTTGGTAAAGAGCTCATCTTCAAAGAGCGCCATAATACCGAAGAATACATTTCAGATATGATAGAACGAGTCATGAAAAGGAATCAAGCTAGCAAAGATGATGAAAGAGAATGGGACTTCTCCCCCGATAGGACTCCGTTCGCTGAAAGGATCCTCGAAGCAGAATGTCCAAAGAAATTTAATCCTCCGACTTTGCCTCCATACAACGGCCTTGTTGATCCTAACTACTTTCTATTCAAATCTGAGTGGCATATGAGCGCAGCTAAAGCGACTGACGAAATGAGATGCACCTACTTTCCCCTTAATCTAGAAGGTGCCGCGTCATTATGGTTCACAAAGCTACCACCCAAATCCATCGATCGATTCTCTGACCTAACCAAAAAGTTCAAGGAGCGATTCCTCTTGTACGCTACCAAAGCCAAGGACGCTATAACTCTCTCAGCAATGAAGCAGAAGCCAGGGGAAACTGTCAAAGCCTTCCTCAGTCGGTTCAATATTGCCATGTTTGAAGTAAGGAATCCGAAACTGTGCATAGTCCTCATGGCTCTACTCGATGCTATAGACAAAACGAGCGAATTTGAAAGATGGATAAAGATGAAGGAACCGACTACGCTTGACAAGTTCTATAAGAAAGCAGAAGAGTACATGAGGGTGGACGATAATCCCATACCTCTTCAGATCATTGGTGGTAACCAACTCCTTGAAGCTCCTAAGAGTGCAGCTATTCAACCTAATCAGAAGAGTATGCAGGGGCAGAAGCGAGTGAACGACAGAAATGACAACAAAGCTAATAAAAAGTTTCGTCCTCTTGACTCGTCTGATCTAACACCTCTAAATGATACTCATGAGAACATTTACCTTGCCACAAAGGATGCAGAAGATTATCCAGAGCCTCAGCCAGTGAGAATGAATGACCATCCGACCAAATCAGGGAAGTTTTGTCGGTATCATAATCAGCCAGGCCACAACACCAACGAGTGCAGACAACTAAGATCATTGATCGAAGAGCTGATTAAGAAGAACCATTTGCAAAAGTATGTGAAAAATTCTCAAGATGAAAATCCTTCTGCGACTACCCAGGGGCAAGGGACATCAAATGACCAATCCGTTCCAGGCAGTGTATGTAACACCCCGCCTCCGCTAGGGTCACTCGCAAAGGAATGCACTAGCTTTAGAGGGGCATTATTGGTAAACATGCACAGAAATATCACAAGACAGAACATATAAAATAGCGGAAGTAAAATCAAACTTTCATAACATGAATAAATAAGGTCTAAAGCCTTTTACATCAGAGTACATCAAAACCTGTCTTGCAATAGTAAAGAAGCATAAAGACATTTTCGAAAATTATTCCCCAAGTAAAACAGTAAAGTAGCCATAGCCAAGAAAAGTCCAAGCCATCCATGATGACCTTCAAGCAGAAGAAGACCGAATTAAACAACAGTATTTCCTCCCTGTAACCTGGGGGGGGAAACGGAAGACAAGAAGCGAAACAAAACGGGTCAGTCAAAAAGACTGAGTAAGCCCTATCTACTATCAGCATAAAAACTAGTAAAGTTAACTGACATGAGCAATTGAGATGAACATAAGCATGATGACAAGATAGATAAGCTAAATCAAAATAACAGGATGAACTACTGAACTCAGATAAACTAAGGTGTCATGATAAATTACGATGTCAAGATAAAATAAGGTATCCCATCGTCAGGTTCCTATCAAGTATAATATCCCCAAGATATCTATCACATATAACGTCCCATGGTATCTATCCTGTAATTTAGCTCTGCACCTACCATACTAGTATCCCCACCGTATCATGTGTTAACCATGAATGACCCTTACTCAAAAGTCGTGTAATGGTTCATGTAAACCTAATATATCGCATTTATAGGTTACACAACTCGTATGTTTCTTTCCATGTAAATGTTCAGTTCCTTGCCGTAGACTGTACGGGCTTTCCCATGAGGTTCTATACTACTCCAATGTAATTCCATGATCCTTAAGCTCGTTTGGACTGTTACCCTAGACCTAGCTAGGCTTTCCCAACATGAATCATCGTTTGTGCAACTAGGACTTATGCCACCTAGGACCACTAGTGATTATGCTTACCTATTGCACGTTTTCGTATTTCGGTTTGGGTTCAACCACCCAGGGCCACTAGGAATTACGCTAACCGTCAACCGCGCCCTTTTTCCCACGCATTCATCGTGAATCGTTTTTCCATGACTGTATGCACATGTATCACATCGTGCCATCCGAGTCCTGTCACAGGGCAGATAAAGAAATACAGGACTCGGTCGGGAGCTTTCGATTTATCTGCCGATGCAGATGCTAAGGTCTGTTTTTCCTATACGTGGCTATGGTCCCACGAGACCACTCCCTCAACTAGTGAAAGACAAGACAGGATAAATCCTGTATGAGAACACACTACTGGCCAACCCACAATCCTAGCCTTACCGCAACCATAATTAGATAGCAATTATGGTCTTTTGGGTGTTCTCTGCCTTTCCGTATGTACACGCTTGACCAAAGATGGTAGGTAGCCTGACGAAATGCTATCTAGGGCACTACCGTGTATCGTCGACTATCCCCTATCCATCCCCATCTTTAGGTCGCTCGTATAGCAACAAAGGCATACTCTTGGTTCTTCTAACGCAGACCTTAACCTCTCACGAGCCTAGTATGATCACCTGGCAGCTCATAGAGGGATACCAAGAATATCCTCACGTTCCCCGAAGCCGCTGCTTCGTTACCCAGTTCGCTGGAGCCTTTATCTAAATCAGATAACTTGCTCCTACTCGTGTGCTTAAACGATGACCTACCGTATCGGGTTACTCATCCAATCTATGGACTGGTCCAAAATTCCTTGACTAAGAATTATTACTTAGCTATTCTCCAACTAAGGTTTACCACTTAGCTTATTCCCGTTATTCTTGTTAATTACGGTTATCCACCTAATTCTCTGAACTAGGGTTTATATAATGGATTAAGTGTCACTTAAGTTCATGACTTAATCCGTCTACAAATCATGTCAAAATTGGCTAAGTATCCAAATTCAAGACTTAACCCTACAAACCATGTGTCAAGTTGGTTAAGCAAATTAAGCAATTCACGACTTAACCTCGTCCAATTATCATTCTAGATTGGTTAAGTATATATTAACTTGACCCTATCAATTTACTTAGTCAAATCGGTCAAGTGTATTCAAGCGATTCGCGACTTAGCCTTATCATGTTTTCATGTTATATTGGTTAAGTATTGGATAACTTAACCACATCAAATTAACGAGTTAGATTGGTTAAGTATAGGTCACTTAACCACATCAAATCATCGTGTTAGATTAGTTAAGTGTTTAACTTAACCCCCTTAAACTACCAAGTTGGATTAATTAAGTCTAGGCTAACTTAACCCCATCCGATTTCCATGTTTAGATTAGTTAAGTCTAAGTTAACTTAACCCCATCCATTAACTGTATTATACGGTTAAGTGTCATTAAGGAAACTTACTTAACCTTATCATGTGGCATTAATTACTTAATGCACCTCAACCTCTCACATTAGACTTTGTTGTGGTTACTAGTTAAGCCGGTCGGTTCCGGGTAGCTTTACACCACAACTTGGTCTAACCTCGGGTTCAAGCACAACATGACCAACTTCTCACATTGGGTCCTATTGTTTGCAACTACTAGTTAGGCCGGTCGGTTCCGGGTAGCTTTATGTTGCAAACTCAACCCAACCTCGAGTTGGTCACTTTCATGTTTAGTCTAGTGTCATGTTCATATTCAAGTTTTCTTAAGAATATGGGTAGACCTAACTCAATAGGTAAATTCCCAATTCCATAGTATGGGTAGACCTAACTTAATAGGTAAATTCCCAATTTCATATTTTCAAGCATACTTACATGTCAACTTCCATGTTATATTTCAAGTCATGTTTTTAAGTTATATTTTCATGTCATTAGAAATTACCCATAACATAACCCAACGCTTTTAAACTCGCATATACGTTCGCAACAACGTAATGGATTAAAAGAAGAGACTTGGCAAAGGCATGACAAAAATGGATATTAAGCCACAAGTTAATCATGGTGGCAAATGAGGCACAAATGTGTTCATTAACTTGCATGTTACATTCTTAAGCCTCAAAAACATGCATAAACCCAAACTTGGCACATAAGCGAATCATGGTGACAAAAGACATGGAATGATGACTAGTAACTCGCATATATCATCATATAAGGGTTATGACTTCATATGCAAGTTGACATAAAGGTTATGAGGGTTCTCATGTTGCATAATGCAACATTTCAACATAAAGGTTGTAGCTTTTAGCCCACAAGATCAAGATAATGACTTCATAAACTTGCATGACATGATAGCATGTATCATACTTAATGATCAAACCCAAACTTGCAACATGAACATTTAACTTCATAGTTAATATCTAAGAGTAGGGAAAGGGCTTACATTGCTATGAAGGCACAAATCGATTAAATTAAAGATTGAGACAAAGCCTATGCATGCCATCATCCAAAAACCCAAAGATGAAAGCTCCAAATCAATAAAAAAAACCCATCTTGATGAACAAAGATCAAAGCTTTAGCCTTGAAATCAACTTGAGAAGCTCTCATACTAACATAGAGACTCTCTAACACTCACATGATCATGAAACCTCTCATAGAAATGAAGGTAGAAACTTTGGGCAAGAGGATGGAGGCTAGGGTTTTGAGTGGAGGCCATGAGAGGAGCAATTTTGGCATAGTTTAGTTGCATGAATGAATAATGAGGATTTTAGGAGAGGGTTAGGGGCTTATTTATAGAGATTAGGATTAGTTAGGACCCTTAGATTAACCCTAGGACCAAACTGAACCTTTAAAACCCGTCTCAGGCCACCAGACTAGACCAAAACAGATGACCAGGTGCACCAGGCCGTAACACACAGAAGTGTGTTTTTGGGCCCAGTCGACCCCCAAGTCGACAGCCCTGTCGACTTGGGTCCTGGGGTGTCGACAGACCTGTCGACTCCCCAGTCGACATGGGCTTTGGCGGGAAAATTCCCACCTACCTCGCCTGGACCAAACTTTTGAATTTTCGAGCTGTTTCATACTTGAAATTTCCTGAAAATCGATATGGGCCTTAACTGGGTCATACGGGCTCCGATTCTCGAAAACTCGGACTCTATTTCGCGTATTTTTCCGAGACGAACGCAATGGTAAATTCCGTTTAACTTAATTCTAAAAGTATAAACAGAATATCTTTTATTTTCATAGTTCATTAGTTTATACGCTTGCGTATCATCACATACGTACGTAAATTTCTTATTTTTAAAGCGTAAAAATACGGGGTGTCACATTCTCCCACCCTTAAGGAATTTCGTCCCCAAAATTCAATAATAGTAGGATTTATGTCCCCACATTATCATCCATAAGTGTTCAGCCAATTGTTGCAACCATGTGCACATGTGCAAAAGTGAATCACAATATAGAAAAATATGTATGCCTAACTTGTGGTACCACCTATATGAATGCTATTTCTTGAAAATTTCTTTTCTGAAAACATGATGCTCTCATCCTAAAATATACTTGCAGTTCTAAATGAATGCAAAAATTTGAGAAAGCAATTTCATCCAAATTTTCCCACACTCTTACAAGATAAGAGTGAAGTTCATCCAATTGGCGCATCCAAGACCTTACCATCCATTTTTAATTTAGAAAAAATATAATTTTCTAAACTTTATATAACGGAAAGATTTCCCGTTTTATTACTTTCTCGCTTTACTTTGTTTATAAGGCATTATCGTGCAATATTTCATAATTACATTAAGCACAACAGATTTCATAAACAAACAACGTGCAAATATTAAGATAGCTTTCAGTACATCGTTACTACCAGATAACAAAGAAAACAGTACTGAAAAAAAATACTATCCTACGGATACACTGATAGAAGTCAACCCTGATGGAAGTAGCCACGGATGAGCTCCTCTAAGCTATCTAACCTCTCTTCATGTCGTCGGTTCCCCTGCCTAACTTCTAATTGTATGTCCTGTATCCCCGCTCCTAACTGATCATAGGAGCTACCCATGTCTTGAAGCATCTGCTGCTGTGTATGAGCTAGGCCTACCTGTGCCTGCAGCATCTCCTGCTGTGACTTCATTATGTCCCGGTGGCTCCTCATTATGCGAGCCTGCTGCTCTGAAACATACCTCAGCTCAGTCCTCCAATCTGGATCCCTAGCAACCCATGGATCCCAGGCACCTGTATCTGAAGCCCCCTGCGCCGGGGCCTGATGAGCCCAGGCTCCTTCCCAAGCATGCCCTGTCTGTGCCTGCTCGTCCTCATGCTGTGGTGCCTGATAGGGTTCCTCAAACTGTCCGAACTGACCATCATGTGGTTCTTCCCCCTCGTCACCTTCACTCTCTCCCTCATCTAATCCCTCATGCTCCATAGGATGTGGCTCATCTTGCAGATCTTGCATATCTATACCCATCCTTCCTAGTGCAGCCTCAGTGATGATAACAGAGGGATGGTTAGAAAGTGTCAGATAATCCTCATCATGCAAATCAACCCCATATCGGCGAAAAACTATGGTCCATAAGTTCCCAAAACAAATATTGGCGTGCCTTGCTTCCCTATAAATTTGGTATTGTTGTAAGATGGTCCTTGCCCAGTTCATTTGTATGCCCCAAAAAATAGCATAAGTGGCGGCCTTAACAACGACTGGGACTCTATCAAACCCAGCATTTTGCCCCGCAAGATTATATTGCAATATTCTGACCACAAACCTAGCTAGCGGGCGCAAATGTGTACTATCCCAATGTCTCATCAGTCCATTAAAAAAGATCCTACCCTACACATTCAAATCATTCATCTCAAGATCGTTCGTATCTAGTCCCGTACCACGGATATTCAACATGTCCCCAAACTGGATCTCATTCATAAATATATGGGTACCCTTAACCCTTGAACTATAGGTTATTAACCCATCATTATCCACACCAATTTTCAAATGAACATCAAAAAGTCTTACCATATGTTTGTAGCCTCTCCTCTCGGCCGTGCGCGTATCCAGAATATGAATCAAACCCGCATTAGCAAACAAATTTTCCACGGCGGTTCCCGCAAAATCCGCAAACCTCACTGGTCGGCCTAAAAGCAAATTCCTACTGGCGATCCACGCGTAGTGCTCGATTATCTCTTGTTGCTCGTCACACCACTCGACCTCTTGCGCGGTTAATTGAGGGTAAAGCTCGTAGAGATTGGGTGGATTAGCCATGGTGATTCGAGCATGAATCGGAAGAGGTAAACTATAGATCCGGGTAGAGAGGGTCTTTAGCTTCGATTTAAGACCAAATTTATGAAGAATAGTGGAGGAACGAGGTGATGGGAGGTGGGGGAAGTGGTGAATTTTTGGGTTTTGGGGGCTGGAAGGGAAGAGGCAAGAGAAATGGGGGTTTGGGGAAGAAAGCCGTCGGCTGCGGCTTTATATATTTTTTCCCCCTAAAAGCGCCTTGCGTCGATAGGGCTGTCGACGGGGGGGGGGGGGGGGGTAAGTCGACTGCCCTGTCGACAGGCCTGTCGACTTGCCCTATATTTTTTTTCCTCCTTTGCCCAGCTATCCTTCCATTACCATCCTTTCTCCTAACTCAGTTCTATTTCTCTCGAGAACTATCTCCATCGTATAGAAAACACTTTCCTAACTCGGGAACTAGTTGTAACCAAAACCATCGTGACTACCGATGGAAGAGAGAAAGGAAAAGGGGATTCAACCGATAAAACAAGGACAATACTAATGGCCTTTGGGGAATAGCCTTTAAAAACAAAGTTTTTCTTGTAAAATGCTTCTTTGTAAACGGTTTTCAAGTAGTTTTCAGAAGGTCTTTAAAAACTTTTGCCCAGCCTGGTAACCTTCTGCTCTGATACCACGTGTAACACCCCGCCTCCGCTAGGGTCACTCGCAAAGGAATGCACTAGCTTTAGAGGGGCATTATTGGTAAACATGCACAGAAATATCACAAGACAGAACATATAAAATAGCGGAAGTAAAATCAAACTTTCATAACATGAATAAATAAGGTCTAAAGCCTTTTACATCAGAGTACATCAAAACCTGTCTTGCAATAGTAAAGAAGCATAAAGACATTTTCGAAAATTATTCCCCAAGTAAAACAGTAAAGTAGCCATAGCCAAGAAAAGTCCAAGCCATCCATGATGACCTTCAAGCAGAAGAAGTCCGAATTAAACAACAGTATTTCCTCCCTGTAACCTGGGGGGGAAACGGAAGACAAGAAGCGAAACAAAACGGGTCAGTCAAAAAGACTGAGTAAGCCCTATCTACTATCAGCATAAAAACTAGTAAAGTTAACTGACATGAGCAACTGAGATGAACATAAGCATGATGACAAGATAGATAAGCTAAATCAAAATAACAGGATGAACTACTGAACTCAGATAAACTAAGGTGTCATGATAAATTACGATGTCAAGATAAAATAAGGTATCCCATCGTCAGGTTCCTATCAAGTATAATATCCCCAAGATATCTATCACGTATAACATCCCATGGTATCTATCCTGTAACTTAGCTCTGCACCTACCATACTAGTATCCCCACCGTATCATGTGTTAACCATGAATGACCCTTACTCAAAAGTCGTGTAATGGTTCATGTCAACCTAATATATCGCATTTATAGGTTACTCAACTCGTATGTTTCTTTCCATGTAAATGTTCAGTTCCTTGCCGTAGACCGTACGGGCTTTCCCATGAGGTTCTATACTACTCCAATGTAATTCCATGATCCTTAAGCTCGTTTGGACTGTTACCCTAGACCTAGCTAGGCTTTCCCAACATGAATCATCGTTTGTGCAACTAGGACTTATGCCACCTAGGACCACTAGTGATTATGCTTACCTATTGCACGTTTTCGTATTTCGGTTTGGGTTCAACCACCCAGGGCCACTAGGAATTACGCTAACCGTCAACCGCGCCCTTTTTCCCACGCATTCATCGTGAATCGTTTTTCCATGACTGTATGCACATGTATCACATCGTGCCATCCGAGTCCTGTCACAGGGCAGATCAAGAAATACAGGACTCGGTCGGGAGCTTTTGATTTATCTTCCGATGCAGATGCTAAGGTCTGTTTTTCCTATACGTGGCTATGGTCCAACGAGACCACTCCCTCAACTAGTGAAAGACAAGACAGGATAAATCCTGTATGAGAACACACTACTGGCCAACCCACAATCCTAGCCTTACCACAACCATAATTAGATAGCAATTATGGTCTTTTGGGTGTTCTCTGCCTTTCCGTACGTACACGCTTGACCAAAGATGGTAGGTAGCCTGACGAAATGCTATCTAGGGCACTACCGTGTATCGTCGACTATCCCCTATCCATCCCCGTCTTTAGGTCGCTCGTATAGCAACCAAGGCATACTCTTGGTTCTTCTAACGCAGACCTTAACCTCTCACGAGCCTAGTATGATCACCTGACAGCTCATAGAGGGATACCAAGAATATCCTCACGTTCCCCGAAGCCGCTGCTTCGTTACCCAGTTCGCTGGAGCCTTTATCTAAATCAGATAACTTGCTCCTACTCGTGTGCTTAAACGATGACCTACCATATCGGGTTACTCATCCAATCTATGGACTGGTCCAAAATTCCTTGACTAAGAATTATTACTTAGCTATTCTCCAACTAAGGTTTACCACTTAGCTTATTCCCGTTATTCTTGTTAATTACGGTTATCCACCTAATTCTCTGAACTAGGGTTTATATAATGGATTAAGTGTCACTTAAGTTCATGACTTAATCCGTCTACAAATCATGTCAAAATTGGCTAAGTATCCAAATTCAAGACTTAACCCTACAAACCATGTGTCAAGTTGGTTAAGTATATTAAGCAATTCACGACTTAACCTCGTCCAATTATCATTCTAGATTGGTTAAGTATATATTAACTTGACCCTATCAATTTACTTAGTCAAATCGGTCAAGTGTATTCAAGCGATTCGCGACTTAGCCTTATCATGTTTTCACGTTATATTGGTTAAGTATTGGTTAACTTAACCACATCAAATTAACGAGTTAGATTGGTTAAGTATAGGTCACTTAACCACATCAAATCATCGTGTTAGATTAGTTAAGTGTTTAACTTAACCCCCTTAAACTACCAAGTTGGATTAATTAAGTCTAGGCTAACTTAACCCCATCCGATTTCCATGTTTAGATTAGTTAAGTCTAAGTTAACTTAACCCCATCCATTAACTGTATTATACGGTTAAGTGTCATTAAGGAAACTTACTTAACCTTATCATGTGGCATTAATTACTTAATGCACCTCAACCTCTCACATTAGACTTTGTTGTGGTTACTAGTTAAGCCGGTCGGTTCCGGGTAGCTTTACACCACAACTTGGTCTAACCTCGGGTTCAAGCACAACATGACCAACTTCTCACATTGGGTCCTATTGTTTGCAACTACTAGTTAGGCCGGTCGGTTCCGGGTAGCTTTATGTTGCAAACTCAACCCAACCTCGAGTTGGTCACTTTCATGTTTAGTCTAGTGTCATGTTCATATTCAAGTTTTCTTAAGAATATCGGTAGACCTAACTCAATAGGTAAATTCCCAATTCCATAGTATGGGTAGACCTAACTTAATAGGTAAATTCCCAATTTCATATTTTCAAGCATACTTACATGTCAACTTCCATGTTATATTTCAAGTCATGTTTTTAAGTTATATTTTCATGTCATTAGAAATTACCCATAACATAACCCAACGCTTTTAAACTCGCATATACGTTCGCAACAACGTAATGGATTAAAAGAAGAGACTTGGCAAAGGCATGACAAAAATGGATATTAAGCCACAAGTTAATCATGGTGGCAAATGAGGCACAAATGTGTTCATTAACTTGCATGTTACATTCTTAAGCCTCAAAAACATGCATAAACCCAAACTTGGCACATAAGCGAATCATGGTGACAAAAGACATGGAATGATGACTAGTAACTCGCATATATCATCATATAAGGGTTATGACTTCATATGCAAGTTGACATAAAGGTTATGAGGGTTCTCATGTTGCATAATGCAACATTTCAACATAAAGGTTGTAGCTTTTAGCCCACAAGATCAAGATAATGACTTCATAAACTTGCATGACATGATAGCATGTATCATACTTAATGATCAAACCCAAACTTGCAACATGAACATTTAACTTCATAGTTAATATCTAAGAGTAGGGAAAGGGCTTACATTGCTATGAAGGCACAAATCGATTAAATTAAAGATTGTGACAAAGCCTATGCATGCCATCATCCAAAAACCCAAAGATGAAAGCTCCAAATCAATAAAAAAAACCCCATCTTGATGAACAAAGATCAAAGCTTTAGCCTTGAAATCAACTTGAGAAGCTCTCATACTAACATAGAGACTCTCTAACACTCACATGATCATGAAACCTCTCATAGAAATGAAGGTAGAAACTTTGGGCAAGAGGATGGAGGCTAGGGTTTTGAGTGGAGGCCATGAGAGGAGCAATTTTGGCATAGTTTAGTTGCATGAATGAATAATGAGGATTTTAGGAGAGGGTTAGGGGCTTATTTATAGAGATTAGGATTAGTTAGGACCCTTAGATTAACCCTAGGACCAAACTGAACCTTTAAAACCCGTCTCAGGCCACCAGACTAGACCAAAACAGATGACCAGGTGCACCAGGCCGTAACACACAGAAGTGTGTTTTTGGGCCCAGTCGACCCCCAAGTCGACAGCCCTGTCGACTTGGGTCCTGGGGTGTCGACAGACCTGTCGACTCCCCAGTCGACATGGGCTTTGGCGGGAAAATTCCCACCTACCTCGCCTGGACCAAACTTTTGAATTTTCGAGCTGTTTCATACTTGAAATTTCCTGAAAATCGATATGGGCCTTAACTGGGTCATACGGGCTCCGATTCTCGAAAACTCGGACTCTATTTCGCGTATTTTTCCGAGACGAACGCAATGGTAAATTCCGTTTAACTTAATTCTAAAAGTATAAACAGAATATCTTTTATTTTCATAGTTCATTAGTTTATACGCTTGCGTATCATCACATACGTACGTAAATTTCTTATTTTTAAAGCGTAAAAATACGGGGTGTCACAGTGTAGCTTCTACTAACACTATGCCAAGACTGATAATCAACTGATGACCGTTGATGATGATCTAATATCTACAACTCAAAATAAGCGATCTCTATCGCATTTACTTACTTCTCGCATTACTTTACTTTTCGTTGTGTTCTACTTTCTTGTAAATATTCTGTAATGATTTACATGCATTGTACCGAACAATGGCATTATGAATGAAGTATTACCTGCCTGTATAAATCTATGTCTTGCCAAATTTATATTAAAATTTGCTAACATACGATTTTTCATTACAGACTATCCGACGAGCGCTTGCTTCCTCACAACACGACCAAGTGAGACAACCCGAGAACACCGATTCAATGGTAGAGCGAGAAAGTACCGATGAGTCAAACACTCAAGAGATTAGCAAGTAGCCATGGATCAAAAACCTTAAAGGTTTGCGGGAGTCTAGGGCACCTCAATCGGGCAGCGATCGCTTACCGAGTTAAGTGACTTCGACCGATGACTGGGGTTTGCTCTGCGAATCGATGCAACCTTAACCTTACCCCATGATTCATGGAGGTCCAGGATGCTTCAGTCAGGCAGCGATCACTTACCAAGTTAAGTGACTCCAACCGATGACTGATGCCCGCTCCGTGAATCAACCTTTACCTCATGCTTCATGGAGGTCCAAGTTGCTTTAGTCGGGCAGCGATCACTTACCAAGTTAAGTGACTCCAACCGATGACTGATGCCCGCTCCGTGGATCAACCTAACCCTACCTCATGGTTCATGGTGGTCGAGGATGCTTCAGTCGGGGAGCGATCACTTACCAAGTTAAGTGACTCCGACCGACTGATGCCCTCTCCGTGGATCAACCTAACCCTACCTCATGGTTCATGGAGGTCCAGGATGCTTCAGTCGGGCAGCGATTACTTACCAAGTTAAGTGACTCCAACCGATGCCTGATGCCCACTCCGTGAATCAACCTTAACCTTTACCTCATGGTTCATGGAGGTCCAGGATGCCTCACTCGGGTAGTGATCACTTACCGAGTTAAGTGACTCTGACCGATGACTGATGCCCGCTCCGTGGATCAACCCAACCTTTACCTCATGGTTCATGGAGGTCCAGGATGCTTCAGTCAGGCAACGATCACTTACCGAGTTAAGTGACTCCGACCGATGATTGATCACCGCTCCATGAATCAACCTTGACCTTATCCCAAAGGTTCGCGGGAGTCCAGGGCACCTTAGTCGGGTAGCGATCACTTACCGAGTTAAGTGATTCCGACTGATGACTGATGTTCGCTCTGCAGATCGATGCAACCTCACCCCTCACCCAAACTTTGAGAGAGTTCGCACTGTAAAATGATGCGACAACCAAAAATCATTTCCATAAAGAAAGCAATTTCTCCACAGGAAAATCAACAATGCTCAATAAATTCCATCATGTTGACTCAATCAACAAGAGAAGACGAACATTGGATTATAAACAGCCTCTCCAAAGTCAGGGCATCTAATGGAGTTTTCAATCTCTGAACTGATCGAAAAAACAGACACTGAGCAATAAAGATTTTTCTCATGGTAAAGACTAAAAATGACCTCCTAGGCTAGGGCACGAATATCAAAAACTTCTCCGAAGAGAAAAATTTAATTTAATTACGAATATGTATTTCTCAAATATGGAATACCGTACTCCATCATATAAGTCATTAAAATGATGGCTTTCAAAATCCACAGTCGGCTCGGTCGATTATTTGATTTTAAGCATTAAATACGAATTCGAATTCGAATATAGTATTTGTACAGATAATATTCAGTGAGTTATAAACCGCTGAGTAGAGCAATTATGTGCAAATATTTTATTCAATTCAAAATAAAATTCGCTAAATTTCATTCTCTAAGATTGACTAATCCGCTATCGATACGGACGACTGATAGTGAAGTATAAGTCCAAAATTGTGCAATCGCTTGTTTTAATTACAGAACAGGTGACACGAAGCGCATGAATTCAAAGAATGGTTCATCGTAGCAAGGCAAAAGCTATAACTGGACCTCAATATAGAGTATATCAACAACAATGTTTATTTCGAAGCCCGTATTTCTTGCAAGCAAAAAATACAAGCTTCGAGGGGCAAATGTTAACCCTGTTAAAACACAGTTCTAAGTACTGGGTCGGTCAGCATCAACGGACCTGGTCGGACAGTATCGATGGAACGAGTCAATCAGTACTCATGAACCAGACATGTTAATACAAAAAAACATGATTGGTCGTTACTTCATGAAAAACGTGAACAAACACTTCGTCACATGGAAACGCTCATGAATGCAAAAGATTGGATCGGTCATGATTAAGCATGGCTTGATGGCAGTACTGCAAATAGAATGGATCATCCAATAACAACATTGTATGGCTCAGCTGCAACTTTCACGTGTGATTGGCAATTGTGTAAAGTAGTGGATCGAGTTGCTGCAATGTAAAGTTGGTTCGGTTGTATTCAAAACATGCAAATGCCATGTGTAATCCATGCGGTAAATATATACCAACCTGCAGTGTATGTATAAAAGAGCTGCTCTCAACAATGGGTCCCCAATTCATGATTCTGCGTGGAACAATTTGGATCGGTCCTATGTTGTGCTAAACTGGATCGGTACGCTGAAAGCTAAATGGATCGATGCACTTAAATTTAATTGGATCAGCACTTAGATACAAAACACGGTGATAATTAGTCATGCATACAAACCAGTTTTATTTAATACGTACATACAAATAGTGTGTGGTTAACACCTCAACAAGTAAAAGAAGCAGCTGCAGTAACACTCATTTGGATCGGTACTCTAGGTATGGGACACATAGACCGGTATATAATGTTAAACTGGATCGGTCTGAAAGCATATAGTCCTGAGGCAAGCAATATCTGGATCGGTCATCAATATAAAGTAGGCGGTGGCATTCTTAGTAATAAACTGGATCGAGACATTAGAAAAAAGGGGAAGGCATTGTGCCCCGTTGGGTGAGTGCACGTGGAAAAAATTGGTTCGGTCCTGTATAATTAAAAGTGGAATGGTATACTAAGAAGGGATAGATCGGTTCCGTATATAGAGTGGACTGGTGCTTCATTTTCTAAACTGGATTAGGATAGAAAATGGGGCATTCTATTTAAATAAAGTTGGGTCGGTGTGTTGATAAAAGCGGTGGCATTTTTGTAAATAACTAACGCCCGATCCAAGTCTACCCCAATCCAACTTTATGCCCGATCCAATATCATGCCCGATCCAAGTTAGCGCCCGAACCAAACTTTGCACCCCATAATTACGAAACTGCCACTACCTTCAAAATTCTTTTATAAATAGCCCCTTGCTCCACAATTCAAAGGACCGATTTCTTGACCCCGAAGGGCTGCCTAAACCATTCCGACACTTCTCTAAAAGCTTCAAAAACATCATTAATGGCTTCCTAACTTTGCTTGATCATTCTCCAACAACATGAAGATCAAATCAATTCATTTTTTCGTTCAAAGTTGATCTAACTCGATTCTAATGCTCTTTAATCGCCATTAGCTATCTCTAAAAATCCGGATCTAGCACAAACTTCATCGTCAAATCGAGGAAAAGCACCTACATTCTAAAGTGATCGACAATTCACACATCCTCCATCATGAAGATAGAAATCCCAATAATTTCTTGCAAATTCAAGTGTAATTAGATCATAAAAAATGAGAGAAGCGAGAAATGAATGCATGAGAGATTTCATATGTGTTGTAAAGCAAAATTCCGTAGTGAGAAGTGATTGAATAGTGGACGTAGATTCATAGCGAATCGAACCACTATAAAAATCCCATGTCCTTTACCTGTTTTTCTCCGTTTATTTTTTGCGATTGTGGCCCTTTTTAATTTCTAACCATAATTGGTGAAGTGTGATTTCACACCCTTGGTGTTGATTCCAATTTTGAGATCAACAGACAGTCTGTGATGAGCATTATTTATTTATCTATTTTAATGCTCAAACATTTATAAATTTCACTCTGGATGTGAATGGATTGTTTATTGATTATTTCTCATTATTGTTATTTACATGCGATGTATGAAATCCATATAACTGAATTTATATGGTAATTGATTGAGTCGCACTCCGATTCAGAATATTTTTAATATAGAATATCTTTTATGTAAAGAATATTTTAAAATAAATAATATTTTTAAATAACGAATATTTTAAAATGATATTCAGTGTAAAATAAAATTATGATTTCTATGTCCCTTTTTAGATGAATGTAATAATATATAAATGTGAAGCCGAATTAAGTAGCAAACGTTATTTTAACCCAAACGGGTTTATCGATCGATTTGATTTACTTTATAATGAACATCGAAAGAAGTGATTTATAAATATAATATTTTGAAAATATAAATATTTAATATGATAAAAATATAGAATGTTCAATTTTTATTTAAAATTTAAAATGAAGTTAAAATTGTTTTAAAATGAATTTATAAACGATTTATAAAATATGTTTTAAATAGTAAACGACGAAATATATAATATATATATATATATATATATATTATAAATTTAATGGCCAGAATAGAACGCACCGCGCAGCATCTGTTCGCGAATTTCAACCATTAACTTCAAGTTGATGTAACGGGAGATCCGACCGTCGGATTCTCCTAAAACCGGAACTGTTGGGTTCGTATCGAAAAGTGCGTTCCAATGAATATAAGAGATTTGAAATCTAACGGTTGGATTTGGAATTATGCCCAAATCAATTTCAGAAAAGGTCGCTATAAGTGCAATTCGATGACCGTTTATGGAAACCGACTGTACAGGCCTTAATAAAATTATTAAAAATATGGAAAAATTATGTAAAATCATAATAAATGATTTAAAAAGATTTTGGATGAAAAATTCCATATTTGAAAAGATAAAAATATATTTTTATCGATATGAACTAGTTATTAACTAGAATAAATCCTTTAAATTAAGATTTAATGGAATTTACCAATAGATAAATATTTACTTAGAATTAAATAAATAAATTGGATTTTTGGGTTTGTCGTGAATAGTGTCTTCGGTAACACCGTTCTTAAACCCAATTGAGAAAAGAATAAATCTTTTAATTAAGATTATTAGAGTTTTCCAATTATATCTAGAAATTAGAATAAAATGAAATGTAAGTTGGGTTTATTGTGAACTGTGTTTTTAATCGACATTTGTTCTTCAACCCAATTAACAGTCAAAATATAATTTGGAAGTTACAAATCTTTTATTAAGATTTAATGGAAATTCTCCAAAGTAAAGAGTTTTCCAATTTAATATATTAAATTGGAATTGAATGGAATTTGATTTAATAATAATCGAGATAAGCTTTTGTGGAAGAAGACCATTATTATACATGGAATTTAAAAGGCTTTGCCATTATTCCATTTATATTATTAGTCTGATACAGAAATTTATATCGATTATATATTGATTTGTTTTCTGTGAAAATTCCATATTTAATGGAAGATGATTTTGGGTTCATCGTGAACTGTGTTTTAAATGACATTGGTTCTTTAACCCAGTTAAAGACGAGATTAATTTCTTAAAGTTGAATAATCATAAAGTAATGATTTTTGATATTAAAACCACATTGGAGTTTTAAAGAATCTTTAAAAAGAAGATTAAAGAATAAAATTTAAAGAATTTTTCTTTGATAAAATTAATAGGAACTTTTCCCTAATAATGTGAATATTTCATCAAAATAATATTCTGAATTGGAATGAGGCGTTTGATGTGTTTTTATAGCACTTAACCTTTGATTATAAAATACGCAAGTTATTCGGAAAGACCGGGTTCAACCCATTCTGAATAATTACTACGACGATTAAAAGTCGAAGATGAAGACGGTGGTTGAAGATCGGAGGTCTTCACATCTTTTGGATGATTACTGATGTCTTGATTGGGAGGCATCCTAAGACAAGGTAATAAGTGGTCATCGTCCAGATGTACTTGGAGATCGACGGATATGCGAGGACCTCTCTCCTGTATTGGACATATGGGACGAGGAATAAGGTGTTTTCGGTTTCGTTCAGACCCAGAACGAACTTGTAAATGGATGGTATGTCTGACGTTGTATCCCTTTATGCTGTATTCGTTGATCTCTGCTAAATATATATCAGTTTGGTGGCGGAGAAATTATTCTCTTGCATAACACCCTTCTCTGAGATGTACGAGCTTAGAGGTTATATATTGGCAGAAATCAATGGTATGGTATGGATTGATAATGTGGCATGCTAAGATGCAAATGATCAAGGCTTTTGTTGAAAAGCAGAGCCTTGTGGTTGATGATCAAAGCACAACTTATTTAGCATAGCTTTGTGTAGCGTAACTTCGCGAGCCTCACACCCCGGTAAGAGTCAGAAACGGGATAAGGGAACGCAGGGAGTGCACACGTTTCTTTCTAGCTAGAAGTGGTATCAGGGTTTTGCAAGCCCTGACATTTTACTTATGGGATGATGGATTACGAGGCCTCAGTTATATTGGTCGATAGTGATCAATTTATAGGTTCAATAGGATCGGGAAGTGTGTGTTCAGGAATTGCCAATCCACTAAAGTATTTGTGGACCGACCCTGCAGGATCCAAGGGTTCGCCAACGTCCGAATCCTGAGACATTTGCTAGTGTGTCTCGAATCAGTGAGGAGATCGTCCCTAGCTTTGACTCATGATGGAAATCTAACTTCCCATACGACATCATGCGGTTTTGATTGTAGAACTTGTATGGCGACATAGTATATGGTAGCTATGCCGTCTATGATTGATACATTATGATTGAAATTGTTTTTGAAACATATATACACTAATAATAATATCAAATCCGTTTTATCGTATCAAGCATTTTTTACCATTATAAGGTAAAACTCTGTCCTTCGGTTTGCGTTGCATTGTGTGATGGAACTTGAGTCTTATAATGGTTTCATTTTTCTAAAAAGAATTTCGTTGTTTAAAGATTTACTTTATTTATGCATTGGCAATCCAATGGAGTAAACCCTTCCACGTTAGCAGCGTGGTCCTATGATTAGCCTTATTTTTAGATTAGTTAAGCAAGATTTCTCATACCAGTCCCATGACTGACCTGTATTTTGTTTCACTTGCAAACTCGGGTGCCCTCTTTTCCACACGGGCAGTCGAGTAGCTTGATTTTGCAGATATATTGAGCAGGATTCTGGATCGAAGCTTAAAGCTGTGTCCAGAGCATTGATAGACTTCCGCTGTATTAATTAATTTATTTCCGCTGCATTGTAAATTAATCTTCCGCTGTAATATAATTCAATGTACTCTGATATATTCTGTACTATGATGTTATGTTATTATGATGTAATAAAAGTCTTCTGTTATTTGTTCTGATGTGTTGTATTCCCAGAGTTAGCGTATTCGGGTTTTGAACGGTCTTAGTCGGTTTTGCGATCAATTAGGTCCGGGCGAAATTCGAATCGTTACAGTTGGTATCAGAGCTTTGGTTAGCTCAAATCTTTGGGGTACAACTCGTTAGAACTGAACAAAAGACTCATCAGAGATTGGATTAGTAATATCCTATAAGAATAATCATTAAAGATAGGATTAGTAGTATCCTAGAATGAGAAAACTCGTTAGAGACGGGGTTAGTAATGCCCTAGAATGAGTTGAGAGTGACAAGTTTATAATTAACGTATTTGTGATTATATATATTATCCAATTTTAGAAAATATGATTTTTGAATATATAAAAGGTATAAATTTTTGAAAAGTTAATCAACTAATAAAATTGTTGAAACTAATTAAAAGAATGTTGAGTTGGTTAGTTAAAACAACTTTCAGCTTCGTTCCTTTTCCAGGACGAAAAGATTTTAAGTGGGGGAGATTGTAACAACCCGGATTTTGGAACCAATTTAAAATTTTTATTTTGGCTATTTTATTTAATTTTAAATAGTTAAAATAATTTATTTTAAATAATAACAATTAAAAATTTATTTAAATCAAAGTTAGAACGAAATTTTTTATTTTAATTATAAAAGGAATTAGAAATAGCGTGGCAGTTTGAAAATTTGAATCTGAACTTTGACTGAATGTACAGGATGCAAAAGTAAACGGATTTTAGTGAAACCAAAAATATTTAAATCTGTTTAAAAATGTCTTTCGAACGAATCCAAAAAATTAAAATTTCATAGCGGGAATCAAAAGTTAAGGCCAGTTGAATATTTAGAATAGTCGCTATAGAATTTATATATATATATATATTAATATTAAAAATAGCGATTTTGCAAACGACCTCCGTTTTCGACGAAACCACTTTTGTTGGATTCGGAATATCAAATTATTGCAAGATTCCAATTTTCATAATTTTTGGATTTACTATGTGAGCGTGGCAAAAGAAAATGTGTTTTGTCAATTTCAGTCAATTTGGATCGACCAGAAAATGGTCATTTTTCAAACAGTCTCCAAATTCGACGAAATTAGTTTTGTTAGGACTTTATCGTCAAAACAAAGCTAGAAATGATTTTTCTGTAATTTTTAGAATCAGTATGCGGCCCCGGTAAATTTAAATGTACGATCAAATTAAATAATTAATGATTTATATTTTAAATTAAAGAAAACAAGCCGGAGACGATCAAACGGGTTGACGGGACCAAGTCCATTGTGTCCGGAACGGGGGTATTTGGTTGGCGGAAACTCTCGCTAGGCTGGATTCGGAGCTAATAGGAGATAACGGGCTTTTTCTTGGATTAATGAATTAAATAATTATAATATTATATATATCCCATCACAATGACACCAAACCCTAATTCCAAATTGAAGCAGCCGCCTCCAAGCCAGATCGATGACTACCTTCTTCCCAAATTCATTCGTTAATTTTTCACAGATTAGCGTGAATTAAAGTATGAATCCAAAAGGGGAACTATAGAGATTTGTTTGGTCTTTGATCGAATATAACGTTGCGGGGTGGTGAATTTCTGGCCAAGAACATGGCGCGTTTGGGCTTGGTTTTCATGCGATGGGGACCGTCGAGTTCTGCACGACGGTGGGAGGAGGGTGGCGATTTGAAGGCGCTCAATGGTGCGGTGGCGGATCATCTCCTGGTGCGTCGTAAGTGGTGCGCGACGGTGGTCTTCCAATCGAGGGTTTTGGGTTCGAGCGTACAGAAGTATAACAAAGAAGAAAGTATAATTAGTGGAAAAAAAGTAATTAAAGGTTTTAATTATTTATTCATGTAATTAAATGTAAAATTGATCATAACTTCTTCGTATGAAATCGAAATTCAGAAATTTCAGATCCGTTGGGATCACAACGATGAGATCTACAACGTGGAATAGACTAGAGCTAAAATAGAGCACGTTGAAAATTCAGACAAAAATCAATGTGAAATTTCTTTTTCAATAATTAAAAATAAATTAATTATTATAGTGCTTAGAAATTCTGGCATGTACGTGATTTGATTCAAATTGTTTGATGCTATTATGATGATGATTTGTTGAATTATATGTTCTTGTTCAAAATGAAATTGTCATTTCGTTAGAAATTGTTACCTTAAAATGAAATTGTCAATTCTGTTAGAAATAAAAGGGTCATTTTGGTTAGAAATGTCATGATAAATAAAATTGTCATTTTGTTGTAAAATGTTGCGTTTGATTTAAAAATATCATTTTGGTTAAAAATGTTACATTAGAAATAAAAATACCATTTTGGTTAAAGATGTTCCATTAAAATAAAAATATCATTTTGGTTAGAACTGTTACATTAGAAATAACATTTTGTTATAGGATGTTACATTAGAATAAAGATAACATTTTGTTATAAAATGTTGCATTAGATTAAAATTGTCATTTTGTTACAAAATGTTTTATTAGATTAAAAATGTCACTTTTGGTAGAAATATTTTATTAGATTAAAATAACATTTTTGTTAAGGAATGTTGTATTAGATTAAAAATAACATTCTAGTTAGGAATGTTTATTTAAAAAGAAAATGTCATCTAATTAAAAAGTCATTTTCTTATGTTAGATTAGAAATATAATAAAAACATGTTAATACATGCTTGGCATTAAAATGTATTTTCTTATGTTAGATTAGAAATAGAATAAAAAAACATGGTATTACATGTTTGTTATTCTTATAGACATTTTTAATATGTTAGAATAAAATAAAAAGAATAACATGTTACTACATGATTGGCTAAATAATAAAGATTACATTTTTATTACATATGGTGATCATTAAAAACATGTCATCTTTGTAAAATCATGTCATGTTAATTAAACATGTCATCTTTGTAAAATCATGTCATGTTATAAGAATATGTCATTTTTGTAAAATCATGTTATTTTAGAATTAAAATATCATTTTTGTTAGATTAGAATAAAAATAACATTCTTGTAGAAATGTTACATTAGATTAAAAATAACATTTTTGTTATAAATTGTCATGTTAGATAAAAATAACATTTTTGTTATAAAATTATCATTTTAGACAAAAATATCATTTTAGATAAAAATGTCATGTTAAAATAAAATGTAACGTCCCACTTTTCAGTACAATTTAGGCCGATATTTAACTACTACAGTCAACCCAAATTTTACGCAAAAGCAGAAAGTTAAGAGAAAGAAATTAGAGGATGAGGGAGAAAGAAAGAAATATTAGCATAGAAGAAAGAAGAAGAACATCAGAATCTCACAACGGAACGAATAAAATATAATATAACAACATATCTTTATATAAAAGAAATTTTGTATACACATACCAATCATCTGAGTACAACATGTATCAGATACAGCGGGATAACTTTAAATAACTAACGGTGGAGCCTCCTGTTTCCAGCTCATGAAACTCCAAGCGAAAACTAACCTGTAAAATATGTTCGGTCTGACCCGAGCACATTTTGAGGCAAAGCAAAAACACCCAAATCAGTCTGAAATACTTTCAGTGATAAATTCACATCAAACAATCGGTTTAACTTTAGAAATCCTTTTTGAAATAAAAGGGTAATAGTAAGACTAGCCCACACTTAAATATAGATGGTTTTTACCTTACTATAACCCATAACAAATTTGAAAACAATATTATTCTGCTATTATAATAGTGTCTATCAATTCACAAATAAATAGCAATCTAGCGGAACGCTTATATCTCACGCTCCACATATATAGTATACAATCAAAATCGCGGGCGCTTATTGGAAATTGGATTCCGACTATGACAAGGCATGGAACCACCTGCCGATAGTGTATCTCTAGGGGCGAATACACTGGGTTCAACAAGAACGTCTTGCAACCCGACCCACACATGACCGACCACTCATTTCGCTTGAGTGTATCGAATGTATATCACCAACGGCTGGGATCAGTAACCGTTTCCCGAAAAGGGACATCACCGAATTAGACTAAAGAAGCAAAAGGAATTTCTCTAGATAAGTGATTATACACCCTAATGAGAGCGACCCACATAGTCATGCTGCCTGCCCGATTTTTGTCATTTCCCGGTTGATGAGGCTTGAGGTTTGGATTTATCTTGAAAATATCCGACCATAATTCACTTTGAATGCCACATCGTCAGATCCGCCAGATATCACTCATCGACGTCCACAAAAATACACTAGTTATTTGGCTAGAGAAAAACCATTTCTCCACCATCAACTATGGTACGTTTGAAGGAATCAACGTACATAATTCCTTTGGAAATACTATGTCAAACATCCGTCCATACAAATCATCCAGGAACAGGATGAACCGAAGGCACCCTCCTACCGCATCCAAGGAATCACCCTATAGATCAGTAGCGAGTAGTCCTTGCAAATCCGTAGATCCCAATCACGATAGAACAACAGTATATCTTTGGCTGCAGACCAAAGATTATAAGCAGTTCTTCCGTTATGAATATCAACGGTCTTCAATTGCTCCATCTTCATTCCCTTGCAAGTTAGCTTCATACGTAACGTTGATTCGAAGTGGTTTTGGGTCTAATTCCCATCCCGGTCTCTTCGAAACAACACGTCAAAGTTCCAATAAAATATTTCGTTGATAGTTTGGTGTTTTAACTATCAATGTCAAACCAGTACAATCAAGTATATTGGCAGCTCAGGTTCTCATTTTTAAAACCGTTCATTTAAAACTCCTTATCGAATCATTTAAAATCATCCCTTCGACTTAAAGTCGATTCCATTTAAATATCTTGCCAACTCATCTTTTGTTTCGCCATTTGGAAACAATACCACTCATTTATTCTCACTTCGCTTTATTCCCCTTTTAATTCTAAAAATATTGCTATATTTTCATCAACCATTTATTTCCTTAATTCTGGAAATGTCCATATATTAATATCCTTAATTCACGAATATAATTCCAAATTCTGGAAATGTCCATATATTAATATCCTAAATTCACGAATATAATTCCACTGCTAATTCTTATGTGGTAAAAACCATGTTAAACGACCCATGCTTTCTTATCAAAATCAATGGCTTTAACTGCACTACTTAAATTCCAAGTATTTATTTATTTCTGTTTCAAGATTAATATAACCCTTCCATTCTAAATATTTATTATTTTAAATAAATATACTTTACTCATATCATTTCTATTTTCTAGAAAGCAGTGTTATATAAATAACCTATAGGTATAATTAAACTATATGTCTTAACACGGACTAGACAATGTTAATGCACATTGTTTAATTTAAAACTCACTGTATTTCATTTCATTTCAAACCTTGCGAATGGATTGCAAATGTTTTACGAATATAATAACTCCTTTCCAAACTCCTTTACCGTTACGAACTAATACCATTCCTCGATAATAGTGAAATCGGTCAAGTTGGGGTATTTTATTTAACTCTCGGATCTTAATCGACAACGTTCTTATCCCAGAGTAGATAGAAGTTTGTAACTTAAACCCACATTCCTATAATATCGATCAGATCTTACTTCCACTTTAAACCAGGGTTTATAATCCATATCCTTTCCTTTGAACATCTCAATCGACCATCACCATTTTACTTAAATATATTTTCAAATAAATCATTACCCAAATACTAACCATTTGCTTCAAAACTCATGTATAGTATAACTTGGATTATATTACGCTAATCCATTCGCTCATTTCTTTTCCAAAAACCTTTCCATTATATAATCTAACTTTGGATTTATAACCGTAAATCCCCTTTTCAATTTCTTTTATTCAAAACATTAAATATCCATTTTACCTTTCACATTTCACTTTGATTACGCTATTTACTTAATTTGGTTTTTAAGTAAAATGCTTATTTAAGGCCTTGCTTTAGTTTAAACTTCAAATCCCCTTTCTTATAAACTAGGATTTGTTCACTAGTCCAAAACTCCTTTTAACATTTGGTAAAAACTAACAGTTGGATTTTGTAACAAAAACCCTTTTTATTTACTTCTTGACTCTAATCGATAAGTACTTCCGTTTACATGTTTTGTAATTCTTCTCTTTTATTTCCCGTTCGAGTAGAATCTTTATTTTAAACTCAAATTTCTTTTATGACTTGTTTATGAAATTCGGATTATAAAATCCCATTCCATATGCTTCTTCTAAATTTACTAAATCTTGCTACATATCCAATTACTTTCTTAAATGAATTTTATTTAAGAAGTAATTAATATTAATTAACTTCGTCATTTTCTGAAGTAAAACCCTTTTATTTCTTCATTAACCGAAACAGTTTGTTTACCTTTCTTTAACAAGTTATTAATATAATAGTTTCTTTTATAAATAATAAATTATCCAATACGCACCTTAAATGTATTAAACTTAAGGTTAATAGCTTTTTAAAAGAAAACATCATTAAGTTTGATTAATTATCCACTGAAACTGTTCTTTATAAAGTTCATTGAAAATATAATTAACTTAAAAAAAAAGATCATCGAATTGTTCCTTTTGGAAATAACTATCCGGGATGATTAACTTTCTGGTTAATCTGTGATTCCTTATGTATCTATACACAAAGTTCGCTATATATTTTCTTTTCTTAATAAAACCAAGATATATATTTTAACTTATTTAAACTTCTATTTGAATAATTAAAATAAAACTTGAAACTTTGATTCAGTTGCACAAATAAATTTTGTAACTTAAAAATACGTCAATTCGCCTGATGATGAATTATTATCTCAAACTATGGATTTAGACCATCTGCTGCCAATTATTCAATCAATACTACATATTGATTAAAACACGACAATTTGATTTAACAATCCACATCCATTCAATTATTGATAACCAACCAGGATAATATAAATTAGAATAAACAACAAACGATATATGATTGATTTGAGGAATCCAGTCGGATCCCTCTAACTTGTTCTTCCCTGCACAACAGTTTAAAATATTGTTATCACTAATATATGAAATATCATGCATTTGAACGGTCAACAACCAAACAACCAACCAAATAATAAATAAAAATCATCCATAGCATCCATAGAGTCCATTCAACCAATTAATGATAAATATTAATGATATAAATTTAACACATCGCAGTATTTCAGAAGTGTGTGAATTAACTCACCAATTTTGTTTCTGACGATGTTGCATCGTTTTACATAGTTTTAAAACTGACGTTTAAAACTACATAAAATTCCCTTGGCCTCAGAATCACTCCATTTCAGCTTGTACACGTCGGCACCGTGATTACGAACCCATCGGTTCTAGTTTCGTCCAATTCCGTTAATAACTGCAAAAGTTATGCGTATTATACAATTTGTTTTTTTCAATTGGAATAATATATAAATTAACTACTATTACTAGTCCTGATAAATAAATAAATTAACGTTAATAATTACCTACTTAATCACCTGCCACGTCTGATTTAATATACGCGTTTCCTTTTTCTTCTTCGGGTTCAAACCCGATTGTCCCTTCTTCCTCTTTTTTTCCTTTTTCCCTTTATAAAATCCCGTACCTTTCCCTGTTCTTCTTCAATAACTGCACCGTCGTTGGTGAGCTTCAGGCGGCCGCTCCCCTTCCCTCTGACGCGTCACCTACAGAACCACCTCTACAGAGTGACGTCACTAACTCCAGTGGTCCACCTCCCCGTTACTGACCCAAAAACCGAACCCAACACCAGAAAAACTTCACAGCAAACGCCTCCGTTCAAATCGACCTCCCTCCGTACTCCGACCATTGGACCACCCCTGTCCGACACTGTGACGACCCCCATCCCCTCAGCTTTCACCCCACACCGGCCTCGTCACCACCGGTGAGCCATAGCTCCTCCACGCCTCCAAAACCCGACAGCAACTCAAAAAAAAAAACACAGCAAACTTACTTCGTTTAACACCCCTGACCGCCATCGTTCGGGCACCGAACCACCGCTGACCTCACCATATGACACGCCTACCCTCTACCTTCCTTCACCCAAACCAACTTGGCTGAACTCCGATGGAGCTCGCCGTAATCAACGAAAAACCCCATCGCTGCTGACAAAAGAATGGAGCCCCAAAATACATAATCGAGCCACACAATTCCAACACCAGATTGAGCCTTAAAGTTACAGCAATCCAAACATATCATCTATTGGATTTATTGAAGTTTGAAATAATTATTGTGGAATTTTATAAGAGGAAGTATTTACTGAAGAAAAACTGTAGGAAAGAAATCAGAACGGGGAAAAGATAAAAGTGGTTTTGGTGGTAGGGAAGGATCACGGTGGGGATATACTTATAGGGTAAAATATAAAAAAAATTATTATATTATTATTTTAAGGTGATGTGACTAAAGATTTTTATTTGATGTGACTGACGATTTTTTTTCAAGCCTATCGCAATTTCAAAACACTGTTTATTGATTATTGTGTCCACACACGAACTCCAATCATAACGAGAATGGACTGCATCGTATAATTCGACGTTACGGTCCCAATGACTCTTGTTTGGTCGAATTCCGAATCCGTTTGCAAAAATGGAGTTCGTTCGAATCAAAACAGTCGATTCATTTGCATTTTATTTTGCCACCCTCACAGAATAACTCCATTTAACGTGCAACTTGAAATATAACAATAATTTACTGTTACGGTCTCAATAAAATTTGTTTCGTTGAAAACAGAGACTGTTTGAATAAAGTCCCTTTTTAACAGTCCATTTTGGATTAAAATAAACCAATTTTAAAATACTTCAATATAATAATATTAAAATATTATAATTGGACATCCCTGAGCAGAATTTCACCTACTTTCAAAATAAAATAACCCTGGTGAAATCCAAGCCAAAACGATATTAAATAAATTGAAAATCCTTCATTGTTATATAATAAATCGCTATAATATATAATCAAATTCCATAGCGACTATTTGAAAATTGGATTTGGACATAAAACATAATCTACACTATGAAAACTCAATTTTTCTGCTTTATTAGAAAGATATTATCAAACAGATTCAAACATTTCTTGTTTCGAAGAAATCCGACTTGTTCTGAATCCTGTATAACCAATTGAAGTTCAAAACGCTATATTACGAACTACCGCGCCGATGCAGTTCATTATATAATTAAAATTATAAATTAAACGTTTAAATAGCGTTTAATAAACAAAATCATAAATAAAATTAAATCTAAACCTAAATATATTCTCTTACATTACCAAATCATATAACATCGCAAATTCGGCCAATTTCGACTATTTCGAAATTAAATTATTACTTATATTATTTAAACAAGTAAATTATTAAAATTTATTAATTTCAAACCGTTTAAAATTCAAATCAATATTTAAAACAAAATTAAATATTAAAATAAATGGCTAAAAATCTGGGTCGTTACATTCCTTCCCCCATAAAATAATTTCGTCCGCGAAAATGCTAAGGTAAGAAGAATGCTGCAAACCTATTATATTTCAAAAATCTATTTTAATTAAAATCATTACTTTCTAAACTTCTAATTAAAAACTAATCCAAATAATTTCAGTCAACAAACAATTTCATTTCTTATCAACAAAATTTCCAAAAATATCAGAAATTTTTCTAACACCTTAAATTTTGGAAATTTTTTGGCAGAGTCTCCCCTGTACGGAGGAAAATTTGCAATATTGCAGGAACAATGAATATATATACCTCGACCAACATGGTCGAAAAAAGAAAAAATCCAACTCAAAATCCAAAATTAAACCCCAAAAATTCATATTTTGCGTAGGCATACCTTTTTCGAACGTTATTACGCAATAAGCGATAAACAATAAGCGAGCCTGCTCAATTACTATGCAACTCCAATTAGACTGGATTCAGTTAACTACAGAATCTTCTTGGACATGTTTTAAAGATAAATTAGCTTCTTCTGCACCTACCGTCAACTCTAATGAAATTCATTAGTTTCAAAACAATACTAGTTAAATTCAAATATCCATACCATCCCGGATTTTATCTCAATAAATCAATTCTATTCCAGATTGGTTTCAATCAAGTCCATTCAACTTTAAATCCATATCTCTGCAACCAATCTCAACCATATAATCCTAAAACATTCCATTTTTATATTTCTATTTCTCAACTCAAGTCAACTTAATGTTGACTTAAGTTATAATTTATTTCAATATTCAAGTTTATATTTCACTTATATGATTTATTCAACCCAACATGAGTTAAATTCCCATATTTCGCATTTCAATTAGAAATGTCTTTCGATTTATCCAATTCAACCTCATAATCAAACACATTCAAATCAATCAAGCAAGGCAATACAAGTTTCAAACAACTAGATAACAATTTAAGATAATTATTTCTTTTTATTTATACAAAATATAATTTAGGAAAAATTATTTCATTTTTCCCATTTACAAAGTAATTTAAAAATAAATTTTATATTCAAAATACAAGTACGTGCACTCATATAAATACACTCAAACTCAATCTAGGGTATTACTAACCCCATCTCTATTGAGTTACGCCATAGAGCCAAGGTTATCACTAAACCTATAGCTCTGATACCAAGTTGCAACGTCCCACTTTTCAGTACAATTTAGGCCGATATTTAACTACTACAGTCAACCCAAATTTTACACAAAAGAAGAAAGTTAAGAGAAAGAAATAAGAGGATGAGAGAGATAGAAAGAAATATTAGGATAGAAGAAAGAAGAAGAACATCAGAATCTTACAGTGGAACGAATAAAATATAATATAACAACATATCTTTATATAAAAGAAAATTTGTATACACATACAATCATCAGAGTACAACATGTATCAGATACATCGGGATAACTTTAAATAACTAACGGTGGAGCCTCCTATTTCTAGCTCATGAAACTCCAAGCGAAAACTAACATGTCAAATATGTTCGGTCTGACCCGAGCACATTTTGAAGCAAACCAAAAACACCCGAATCAGTCTGAAATACTTTCAGTGATAAATTCACATCAAATAATCGGTTTAAATTTAGAAATCCTTTTTGAAATAAAAGGGTAATAGTAAGACCAGCCCACACATAAATACGAATGGTTTTTACCTTACTATAACCCAAAACATATTTGAAAACAATATTATTCTGCTATTGTAATAGTGTCTATCTATTCACAAATAAATAGCAATCTAGCGGAACACTTACATCTCACGCTCCACATATATAGTATACAATCAAAACCGCGGGCGCTTATTGGAAATTGGATTCCGACTATGACAAGGTATGGAACCACCTGCCGATAGTGTATCTCTAGAAGCGAATACATTGGGTTCAACAAGAACGTCTTGTAACCCGACCCACACATGACCGACCACTCATTTCGCTTGAGTGTATCGAATGTATATCACCAACGGTTGGGATCAGCAACCGTTTCCCGAAAAGGGACAACATCGAATTAGATTAAAGAAGCAAAAGGAATTTCTCTAGATAGGTGATTATACACCCTAATGGGAGCGACCCACATAGCCATGCTGCCTGCCCGATTTTTATCATTTCCCGGTTGATGAGGCTTGAGGTTTGGATTTACCTTGAGAACATCCGGCCACAATTCAATTTGAATGCCACATCGTCAGATCCGCCAGATATCACTAATTGACGTCCACAAAAATAGCCTAGTTATTTGGCTAGAGAAAAACCATTTCTCCGCCATCAACTACGGTAAGTTTGAAGGAATAAACGTACATAATTCCTTTGGAAATACTCTGTCAGACATCCGTCCGTACAAGTCATCCAGGAACAGGATGAACCGAAGGCACCCTCCTACCACATCCAAGGAATCACCCTATAGATCAGTAGCGAGTAGTCCTTGCAAATCCGTAGATCCCAATCACGATAGAACCACAATATATCATTGGCTGTAGACCAAAGATTATAAGCAGTTCTTACGTTATGAATATCAACGGTCTTCAATTGCTCCATCTTCATTCCCTTGAAAGTTAGCTTCGTACGTAACGTTGATTCGAAGTGGTTTTGGGTCTAGTTCCCATCCCGGTCTCTTCGAAACAACACGTCAAAGGTCCAATAAAACATTTCGTTGATAGTTTGGTGTTTTAACTATCAATTTCAAACTAGTACGGTCAAGCATATTGGCGGCTCAGTTTCTCATTTTTAAAACCATTTATTTAAAACTCCTTATCAAATCATTTAAAATCATCCCTTTGACTTAAAGTTGATTCCATTTAAATATCTTGCCAACTCATCTTTTGTTTCACCATTTGGAAACAATACCTCTCGTTTATTCTCACTTCGCTTTATTCCCCTTTTAATTCTGAAAATACTGCTATATTTTCATCAACCATTTATTTCCTTAATTCTGGAAATGTCCATATATTAATATCGTTAATTCACGAATATAATTCCACTGCTAATTCTTATGCGGTAAAAACCATGTTAAACGACCCATGCTTTCTTATCAAAATCAATGGCTTTAACTGCACTACTTAAATTCCAAGTATTTATTTATTTATGTTTCAAGATTAATATAACCCTTCCATTCTAATTATTTATTATTTTAAATAAATATACTTTACTCATATCATTTCTATTTTCTAGAAAACAGTGTTAAATAAATAACCTATAGGTATAATTAAACAATATGTCTTAACACGGACTAAACAATGTTAATGTACATTGTTTAATTTAAAACTCATTATATTTCATTTCATTTCAAACCTTACAAATGGATTGCAAATGTTTTACGAAGATAATAACTCCTTTCCAAACTCCTTTACCATTACGAACTAATACCATTCCTCGATAATAGTGAAGTCGGTCAAGTTAGGGTATTTTATTTACCTCTCAGACCTTAATCGACAACGTTCTGATCTCAGAGTAGATAGAAGTTCGTAACTTAAACCCACTTCTATAATATCGATCATATCTTACTTCCTCTTGAAACCAGGGTTTATAATCCATATCCTTTCCTTTGAACATCTCAATCGACCATCACCATTTTACTTAAATATATTTTCAAATAAATCATTACCCAAATACTAACCATTTGCTTCAAAACTCCTGTATAGTATAACTTGGATTATATTACGCTAATCCATTCGCTCATTTCTTTTCCAAAAACCATTTCATTATATAATCTAACTTTGGATTTATAACCACAAATCCCCTTTTCAATTTCTTTTATTTAAAACATTAACTATCCATTTTACCTTTCACATTTCACTTTGGTTACGCCATTTACTTGATTTGGTTTTTAAGTAAAATGCTTATTTAAGGCCTTGCCTTAGTTTAAACTTCAAATCCCTTTTCTTATAAACTAGGATTTGTTCACTAGTCCAAAACTCCTTTTAACATTTGGTAAAAACTTACAGTTGGATTTTATAACAAAAAGCCTTTTTATTTACTTCTTTACTCTAATCGATAAGTACTTCCATTTACATGTTTTGTAATTCTTCTCTTTTATTTCCCATTCGAATAGAATCTTTATTTCAAACTCAAATTTCTTTTATGACTTGTTTATGAAATTCGGATTATAAAATCCCTTTCCATATGCTTCTTCTAAATTTACTAAATCTTTCTACATATCCAATTACTTTCTAAAATGAATTTTATTTAAGAAGTAATTAATATTAATTAACTTCGTCATTTTCTGAAGTAAAACCCTTTTATTTCTTCATTAACCGAAATAGTTTGGTTACCTTTCTTTAACAAGTTATTAATATAATAGTTTCTTTTATAAATAATAAATTATCCAATACGCACCTTAAATGTATTAAACTTAAGGTTAATAGTTTTTTAAAAGAAAACATCATTAAGTTTGATTAATTATCCACTGAAACTATTCTTTATAAAGTTCATTGAAAATATAATTAACTTAAACAAAAACTCATCGAATTGTTCCTTTTGGAAACAACTATGCGGGATGATTAACTTTCTGGTTAATCTCTGATTCCTTATGTATCCATACACAAAGTTCGCTATATATTTTCTTTTCTTAATAAAACCAAGATATATATTTTAACTTATTTAAACTTCTATTTGAATAATTAAAATAAAACTTGAAACTTTGATTTAGTTGCACAAATAAATTTTGTAACTTAAAAATACGTCAATTCGCCTAACGATGAATTATTATCTCAAACTATGGATTTAGACCATCTGTTGCCAATTATTTAATCAATACTACATATTGATTAAAACACGACAATTTGATTTAACAATCCACATCCATTAAATTATTGATAACCAACCAGAATAATATAAATTAGAATAAACAACAAACAATATACGATTGATTTGAGGAATTCGGTCGGATCCCTCTAACATGTTCTTCCCTGCACAATAGTTTAAAATATTGTTATGAAATATCATGCATTTGAATGGTCAACAGCCAAACAACCAACCAATAAATAAATAAAAATCATCCATAGCGTCCATTCAACCAATTAATGATATGAATTTAACACATAGCAGTATTTCAGAAGTGTGAAAATTAACTCACCAATTTTGTTTCTGACGATGTTGCGTCGTTTTACATAGTTTTAAAACTGACGTTTAAAACTACATAAAATTCCCATGGCCTCAGAATCACTCCATTTCAGCTTGTACACGTCGGCACCGTGATTATGAACCCATCGGTTCCAGTTTCGTCCAATTCCGTTAATAACTACAAAAGTTATGCGTATTATACTATTTGTTTTTTTAATTGGAATAATATATAAATTAACGTTGATAATTACCTACTTAATCACCTGCCACGTCAGATTAAATGTACGCGTTTCCTTTTTCTTCTTCGGGTTCAAACCCGATTGTCCCTTCTTCCCCTTTTTTTCTATTTTCCCTTTATAAAATCTCGTAACTTTCCCTGTCCTTCATCAATAACTACACCGCCACTGGTGAGCTTCAGGCGGCCGCTCCCCTTCCCTCTGATGCGTCACTCACAGAACCACCGCCACAGACTGACATCACCAACTCCGGTGGTCCACCTCCCCGTTGCTGACCTAAAAACCGAACCCAACACCAGAAAAACTTCACAGCAAACGCCTCCATTCAAATCGACCTCCCTCGGTACTCCGACCATCGGACCACCCCTATCCGACACCGTGCCAACCCCCATACCCTTAGCTTTCACCCCACACCAGCCTTGTCACCACCGGTGATCCATAGCTCCTCCATGCCTCCAAAACCCGACAGCAACTCAATAAAAAAACGAACACAGAAAACTTACTTCGTTTAACACCCCTGACCGCCACCGTCCGGGCACCGAACCACCACTAAACTCCACCATACGACACGCCTACCCTCTACCTTCCTTCACCCTAACCAACTTGGCTGAACTCCGATGGAGCTCGCCGTAATCGACGAAAAACCCCATCGCTGTTGACAAAAGAATGGAGCCCCAAATACTTAATCGAGCCACACAATTCCAACACCAGATTGAGCCTTAAAGTTACAGTAATCCAAACGTATCATTTATTGGATTTATTGAAGTTTGAAATAATTATTGTGGAATTTTATAAGAGGAAGTATTTACTGAAGAAAAACTGAAGGAAAGAAATCAGAACGGGGAAAAGATGAAAGTGGTTTTGGTGGTAGGGAAGGATCACGGTAGGGATATATTTATAGGGTAAAATATTTTTTTTATTATATTGTTATTTTAAGGTGATGTGACTAAAAAATTTTATTTGATGTGACTAACGATTTTTGTTCATGTCTATCGCAATTTCAAAACACTGTTTATTGATTATTATGTCCACACACGAACTCCAATCGTAACGAGAACAGACTGCATCGTATAATTCGACGTTACCGTCCCAATGACTCTTGTTTCGTCGAGTTCCGAATCCGTTTGCAAAAATGGTGTTCATTCGAATCAAAACAATCGATTCATTTGCATTTTATTTTGCCACGCTCACAGAATAACTCCGTTTAACGTGCAACTAGAAATATAACAATAATTTGCTGTTACGGTCTCAATAAAATTTGGTTCGTTGAAAACGGAGACTGTTTAAATAAATTCCCTTTTTAACGGTCCAATTTGGATTAAAATAAACCAATTTTAAAATACTTCAATATAATAATATTAAAATATTATAATTGGACATCCCTGAGCAGAATTTCACCTACTTTCAAAATAAAATAACCCAAGTTGAAATCCAAGCCAAAACGATATTAAATAAATTAAAAATCCTTTATTTTTATATAATAAATCACTATAATATATAATCGAATTCAATAGCGACTATTTGAAAATTTGATTTGGACATAAAACAAAATCTACACTATGAAAACTCGATTTTTCTGCTTCATTAGAAAGATATTATCAAACAGATTCAAACGTTTCTTGTTTCGAAGAAATCCGACTTGTTTTGAACCCTGTATAACCAATTGAAGTTCAAAACGCTATATTACGAACTACCGCGCCGTTGCAGTTAGTTATATAATTAAAATTATAAATTAAATGTTTAAACGGCATTTAATAAACGAAATCATAAATAAAATTAAATCTAAACCTAAATAAATTCTCTTACGTTACCAAATCATATAACAGCGCAAATTCAGCCAATTTCGACTATTTCGAAATTAAATTATTGTTTATATTATTTAAACAAGTAAATTATTCAAATTTATTAATTTCAAACCATTTAAAATTCAAATCAATATTTAAAACAAAATTAAATATTAAAATAAATGGCTAAAAATCTGGGTCGTTACATAAAAGGTCATTATAGTTAAATATGTCATTTATGTTAGAGATAAATATGTTATTTATGTTAGGGATAAAAATGTTGAAACTTCAAAATTCACATTTTTAATCTAAAGATAAATATACAAAATATTCATTGTATGGATAAAAATGTTGAAACATTAAAAATTACATTTTTAATGTAAAGCATGATTCATGTAAAACGATCATTGGTTGAAATGTAAAAATGTTTAACAATAAAAAGTTTATATTTTTATTGTATATGAGAAAATATGAAAAATGAACATTTGTTTTAAAAGATTCAAGTTAATAAATTTTTGTTTACATTAAAATTTACACTTTAATGTATGTATGATCATGTTAAAAGATTCATTGTTTGAAAATTTGTTTCCACATTAAAATTTACATTGTTAATGTAAAAATGAATCATTAGAAAAAGGTTCATTGCTTGAAAAATGTTTTTCATTAAAATTTACATTTTTAATGTAAATGAATCATATGAAAATAAGAGATTATATTTTTATTATCAATTTGTTACAATAAAAAGAGTTAAAATAAGAGAACATATTTTTATTGTCATTTTGTCGCAATAAAAGATAAGTTATTAAAGATCATATTTTTATCGTCATTTTGTTTCATTAAAAGATTAGAATATGAAAATATCATTTTCATTTTTCATTGTTTTCAATAAAAAGATTGCACATTAAAAATTTACATTTTTCGTGTAGTTTAGTTTCTCAATAAAAAGTTTGCACATTGAAAATTACATTTTTAATGTGGTTTAGTTTCTTAAAGAATGGATTATGAAAATGTCATGTTAGATTAAAAAAATCATTTTAGTTAAGATGTCATGATAGATTAAAAAAACATCATTTTAGTTAAGATGTCATGATAGATTGAAAATATCATTTTAGTTAAAATGTCATTACATTAGAATCATGATTACTTAAAAAATAATTGTTTTTACATTATAAAAATTACATTTTTAATGTAAGAAGGAATAATTGAAATATCATTGTTTGATATTAACATATACATGTTATAGAAGTAGAAATGTTCATTTGTTTGATATCAACATTAACATGTTAGAAAATAGAAAAATGTACATTGGTAAAACATTATCATGATTATGTTAGCGACATTAGAAATAATTCAAACTGAATTATAATTGGTTAAATCTATTAACCAATGATTTATGTATGTAAACTGTTGCTGTTTGAAAACCCCACACGGGTATTGGGATGACAATTGTCATACACTAGTCCCAATATTTAGTTGTATGCCAATCGATGGATTGACAGTCTGTGATGAGCATTATTTATCTATCTATTTTAATGCTCACACAGTTATCAATTTCACTCTAGATGTGAATGAATTGTTTATTGATTATTTCTCATTATTGTTATACCCATGCGATGTATGAAATCCATATAACTGAATTTATATGGCAATTGATTGAATCGCACTCCGATTCAGAATATTTTTAATATAGAATATCTTTTATATAAAGAATATTTTAAAATGAAGAATATTTTTAAATAACGAATATTTTAAAATAATATTCAGTGTAAAATAAAATTATGATTTCTATGTCCCTTTTTAGACGAATATCATAATATAAAAATGTGAAGCCGAATTGAGTAGCAAACGTTATTTTAACCCGAACGGGTTTATCGATCGACTTGATTTACTTTATAATGAACATCAAAAGAAATGATTTATAAATCTAATATTTTGAAAATATTAATATTTAATATGATAAAAATATAGAATGTTCAATTTTTATTTAAAATTTAAAATGAAGTTAAAATCATTTTAAAACGAATTTATAAATGATTTATAAAATATGTTTTAAATAGTAAATGACGAAATATATAATATATATATATATTATATTTAATGGCCTGAATAGAACGCGCCGCGCAACGACCTTTCGCGAATTTCGACTATTAACTTCAAATTGATGTAACGGGATATCCGACCATCAGAATGAACCGTTGGGTTCGTATCGAAAAGAGCTTTCCAATGAATATAAGAGATTTGAAATCTAACGGTTGGATTTGGAATTATGCACAAATCAATTTCAGAAAAGGTCGCTATAAGTGCAGTTCGATGACCGTTTATGGAAACCGACTGTACAGGCCTTAATAAAATTATTAAAAATATGGAAAAATTATGTAAAATCATAATAAATGATTTAAAAAGATTTAGGATCAAAAATTCCATATTTGAAAAGATAAAAATATTTTTTTATCGATATGAACTAGTTATTAACTAGAATAAATCCTTTAAATTAAGATGTAACAACCCGGAAAATCCGAACCAATTTGAAATTTTTAGTTCAGCAATTTTAGTGGATTTTGGATATTTAAAATGAATTATTTTAAATAATAACGACGATAAATTTATTTTGAATAGAATTTGAACGTATATATTTATTTAAATCGAAGTTGGAATATAAATATTTATTTTTAATTATAAAAGGAATTGAAAATGGCGCGGTAGTTTGAAAATTCGATTTCAAATTTCAAATGAATGTACAAGATTCAAAATAAACCGTATTTTAGTGAAACCAAAAATATTTAAATTTGTTTATAAATATCTTTCTAACGAATCTGAAAAATCGAATTTTCATAGCAGGGATAAAAATATATATCCAGTTGAAAATTCAAAAAAGTCACTGTGGAATTTATATATTTTTTAATATATAAATAGGCCTTAAAAATAGCCGTTTCGCAAACGACCTCCTTTCTCGATGAAACCACTTTTGTTGGATCCGGGATGTCAAGTTATTGCTAGATTCCAAAATTCATAATTTTTGAAATCAATATGTGAGTATGGCAAAAGAAAACGTGTTTTGTTAGTTTCAGTCAATTTGGGTCGACCAGAAAATGACCATTTTTCAAAAAGTCTTAGAATTTGAAAAAATTAGTTTTGTTAGGACCCTATCATTAATATGAAGCTAGAAATATATTTTTTGGAATTTTTAGAGTCAGTATGTGACCCCGGCAAATTCAAATGTACGTTCAAATCCATATTTGAATGTTTTATATTTTAATTTGAAGAAAACTGAACGAAACAGCCGAACTGGCTTACGATACATATCCCATTATGTTTGGAATAGGGGTGATTAGCTAGGGGCGACAGTCGTTGGGTTTGCTTTGGAGTTTGAATGAAAATTTCCCTTTTAAAAGAAAAATAGAATTAAAAATTAATTAAAATATACTATACAAGGCCACTCAAACCCTAGCCTCCCTCATACATATTTCCGCCGCCACCCTGATGTATACGGCCAGAATCGCTCCAGGCTTCTCTTCGATTTTCTTCCAAATCCCTTCAGCGAATCGAAGGTTTTCCAATATGAAATTCATCAGCTCGATGAGAGCTTCATTTCTAGCGGTGGTGATCGGGGTTGAGGGGGTCGAGTCGATCTGATTTTGAGTGTAAAGCCGATCGGTTTGCAGGCATTTTTGGGGCTCGTCGGGGGTGCGACTGGCGTGGTTCTTAGCGCGTAGGAGGAGTAGGGCAAGGCGGAGGGAGGAGCGATCTCCGATGGGACTCCGGTCCACCCAGGCGACGGCGATGGCTCGATGTTGTTTTGAACGAGGTATCGGCTTCTACAGGAAGGAGGAAGAAGGATTAGAGGTTAATGAAGGGATTAGTGTTTAATTAAATAATTAATTATTTCGAATTGTATTGAAATGTAATAAAATCCATATCTCCTTCATATGAGGTCGGATTTACGAACCGTCGGTTGCATTGAAATCGTGTTGAAGAGCTCTACATTTCAGAACTGACCAGAACAGAAACAGAGCACATTAGAAATTCAAGGAAAATTCGAACACGAATTGTTCATAAATTCAGAAATGAAACCGACCAATGTGGGAACTCCTCACTTTTATTTTATTTTCTAGTTAAAATATATACTAGGATGCAGACGGTGCTTAGCAGCACCCGACACCCGTCGTCCACAAACCATGGATGACTTGTTTGTTTGATTGTATTGTTTTGTGATTGTGATGTGAAATTATATATAAATGTGATGTGAATGAAATGTATATACGATATGAAATTGTATATAAATGCGATGTGAATGAAATGTATATACGATATGAAATTATATATAAATGCGATGTGAATGAAATGTATATACGGTATGAAATTATATATAAATGCGATGTGAATCAAATGTATATGCGATATGAAATTATATATAATTGTGATGTGAATGAAATGTATATACGATATGAAATTATATATAAATGCGATGTAAGTGAAAATGATATATATATATATATATATATGAAATGTGTAAACGATATATATACGAAATGTGAAAACGATATATATGTAATGTGAAAACGATATATATATATATATATATATATATATATGAAGTGAAAATAATATATATATAAAATGAAAATGATATATATATGAAGTGTGAATGAAATAAATACTGGTTTGTTAAAAATGTTATTTTTAACATATATATGAGGTGTATAAAATTTTCATGTAATGGAATATTCGATTTTGATTAAAAATTGAAATGAAAGTTGAAATCGTTTTAAAACGATTTATAAAATACTTTTTAAATGGAAATCAACGAAATATAATATATATATATATATATTTAGTGGCCTGAATAGAACGCACCGTGCGCGGTAGTTCGCGAATTTCGACCATTGACTTCGAATTGACATTACGGGAGATCCGACCGTCGGATCCTCCTAAAACCAGAACCATTGGGTTCGTATCGAAAAGAGTTTTCCAATGGATATAAGAGATTTGAAATCTAACGGTTGGATTTGGAATTATGTCCAAATCAAATTTGGAAAAGGTCGTTGTAAGTGCAGTTTGGTGGCCGTTATTGGAAACCGACTGTACGGGCCTTGATAAAATTATTAAAAATATCAATAATTTGTGTAAAATCATAATAAATGATTTGTAAAGAATTGGGATGAAAAATTCCATGTTTGTAAAGATAAAAATACATTTTTATCGAGATGAACTAGTTTATAACTAGGGAAATAAATCCAATATTTTTATATAAATAAATTGGATTTGAAATGGTTTTAAAATAACCAGAATTATCCAATAAATAAATTGGAATGGTTTGGAATGGAAATAATCTCCGGAATATTTCGATATTGGATTCCGTGATTATAAGGATATTGTGATGGGAATTTGGAAGATATCGATATCGTTATTCCCGATATGATGACTGTTGGTTTCAGGGTTTGATGTTGAATATAAGTCGATACTATCTCTATTCAAAATCTTATATTTAATGTCAAATTGGATTGATTGATTGTTTGGATTGTGCTCGACTAGTTTATGAGAAAAATATGCTTTTAAATTTAGCATTGGGTGGGGTAAAAATATCTGTGTGCTAACACCTTGTGAAACACTTCATGATTTGACGATAAGATTTTTAGCGATGTTGAGTTCATTTCAAATTTAATGAATGATTTTGAAATGATATTTTTCTTAAGCGAAAAGAAATGTATTCCCGATTTTGGATAGGGAATGTTTTATAAAAATGTTTGATAAAACAGAAAGGATTTCGAGGGCTAAAACCCGATGATTTCGAAATGATTTGGAAATGTATTATGGTTTTACATTGTAGTTCATCACATATTCGATTAGTTGCTATTAATGATGTATCTGTTTGGTGGCGGAGAATTTATTCTCTTTCTTAATACCCTTCTTTGAGAAGTACGAGCTCAAAGGTTATGTGATTAATAATGACTGATCATATGTGTGAATTGCTGATGTGAAGTACTATAGATTTGATTATACTTATGATTATGTTTGGAAATGATTTTCCCTACTTTGGGATATGAAATGATTTGGTATGTGGCTAAAGATTTGGTAACCCGGTCTACTAAAAGTATGGGTGGGATCCAGTGCCTTAGGGTGAGTGGTCAGTGTGTAGCCTGCTCCATGTGTGGGAGGTGCATATATATATATATATATATATATATATATATATATATATATCGAGTTGCTTAGGTACGTGCCCTTTGCCTTGTCTGAGGGGAGTCTGATATTTGGTTGCATACTTGTTTGTATGCATTTGTTTTGGAATTCATATTTTCAAATGATTTGATTTGAGATCCCGAAATGAAATCTACTTTGATATAAAAGTTAGATATGTATTTCAAAATGAATTGAAATAGAAATCGGGAAATAAAGTCCAAAGGAATCATTTCTGTAAATTGAATTGGATTTGGAAAATCTAAGTGTGGTGATAAATCTAAATGGGTAGATTGAGATATTGCATGTTGATTGATGCATAGTAGATCCATATCTATATTACTGATTGTTGTTTATACAATGGCATTCATGGGGGTAAACCCGTTCCGCGTCAGCGGCGTGGTCCTGTGATTTGTCTAATTATTAAATAAGTTAATTTTAACTGTAGAGTTTCTCACACCAGTCCCATGACCGACCTGTAGATTGTTTTTCCCTTGCAAACTCGGGTGCCCCTATTTTCCACACGGGCAGTCGAGTTGTTTTATTTTGCAGATGTGTTTAGCAGGATTCAGGATCGAAGCGAAAAGCCGTGTCCAGAGTATTGATAGTCTTCCACTATGTTACTTTATTTATTTTCCTTTGTGCATTGTATTACATTTATTGAAAATAAATCTTCCGCTGTATTATTATATTTCGATATACTCTGATATTCTGTACTCTGATGTAACATTATTATGATGTTTATAAAAGTCTTCTGTTATTTGTTTTGATGTATTGTATGCCCAGAGTTAGCATATGCGGGATTCGAACAATCTTTGTCAGTTTAGCGATCGATTAGGTCCGAGCGAAATCTGTATCGTTACATAAGATTTAATGGAATTTACCAATAGATAAATATTTACTTGGAATTAAATAAATAAATTGGATTTTTGGGTCTGTCATGAATGGTGTCTTCAATAACACCGTTCTTAAACTCAGTTGAGAAAAGAATAAATCTTTTAATTAAGATTATTAGAGTTTTCCAATTATATCTAGAAATTTGAATAAAATGAAATGTGAATTGGGTTTATTGTGAACTGTATTTTTAAACGACATTTGTTCTTTAATCCAATTAACAGTGAAAATATAATTCGGAAGTTACAAATCTTTTATTAAGATTTAATGGAAATTCTCCAAAGTAAAGAGTTTTCCAATATAATATATTAAATTGGAATTGAATGGAATTCGATTTAATAATAATCGAGATAAGCTTCTATGGAAGAAGACCGTAATTATACATGGAATTTAAAAGGCTTTGCCGTTATTCCATTTATATTATTAGTCTGATACAGAAATTTATATCGATTATATATTGATTTGTTTTCTGTGAAAATTCCATATTTATTGGAAGATGATTTTGGGTTCATCGTGAACTGTGTTTTAAATGACATTGGTTCTTTAACCTAGTTAAAGATGAGATTAATTTCTTAATGTTGAGTAATCATGAAGTAATGATTTTTGATATTAAAACCACATTGGAGTTTTAAAGAATCTTTAAAAAGAAGATTAAAGAATAAATTTAAAAGAATTTATCTTTGATAAAATTAATGGGGAATTTTCCCTAATAATGTGAATATTTCATCAAAAGAATATTCTAAATTGGAATGATGCATTTGATGTGTTTTTATAGCACTTAACCTTTGATTATAAAATACGTAGGTTATTCAGAAAGACCGGGTTCAACCCATTCTGAATAATTACTACGACGACTAAAAGTCGAAGATGAAGACGGTGGTTGAAGACCGGAGGTCTTCACATCGTTTGGATGATTACTGATGTCTTGATTGGGAGGCGTCCCAAGACAAGGTAATAAGTGGTCATCGTCCAGACGTACTTGGAGATCGACGGATATCCAAGGACCTCTCTCCTGTATTGGACATATGGGACGAGGAATAAGGTGTCTCCGGTTTCGTTCAGACCCAGAACGGACTTGTAAATGGATGGTATGTCTGATGTTGTATTCCTTTATGTTGTATTTGTTGATCTCTGCTAAATATATATCTGCTTGGTGGCGGAGAATTTATTCTCTTGCATAACACCCTTCTCTGACACGTACGAGCTTAGAGGTTATATATTGGCAGAAATCAATGGTATGGTATGGATTGACAATGTGGCATGCTAAGATGCAAATGATCAAGGCTTTTGTTGAAAAGCAGAGCCTTATTGTAACAACCCGAAAATCTGGGCCAGTTTAAAATTTTTATTTTTGGCAATTTTAGTGAATTTTGATTATTTAAAATAGATTATTTTAAATAATATCAACGAGAAATTTATTTTTAATATAATTCGAACGAATATATTTATATACGACGTAGTTAGAATATAAATAATTATATATAATTATAAATAGAATTGAAAATGGCCCTGCAGTTCGATAATTCGATTTCAAACTTCAATTGAATGTACCGGGTGCAAAACAATCCGGATTTTAGTGAAACCAAAAATTATAGGATCTATTTGATAATATCTTTCCAACGAATCCGAAAAATCAAAATTTCATAGCGGGGATCAAAAGATATGTCCAGTTGAAAATTCTGAATAGTCGCTATGGAATTCAGGCCCTTAAAAATGGAAATTTTGCAAACGACCTCAGATTTCGACGAAACCACTTTTGTTGGATCCGCAGTGTCAAATTATTGCTAGGTTTCAAATTTCATAATTTTTCGAATCAATATGTGAGCGTGGCAAAGGAAAACGCGTTTGACCGGTTTTAGTTGATTTTAATCGACTGGAAAATGGCCATTTTTCCAACGGTCTCAGAATTCGACGAAACTAGTTTTGTTAGGACCGTATTGTCAATACGAAGCTAGAAAATATTTTTCTGGGATTTTTCGAGTTCGTATGTGACCCCGGTAAATTGAAATGCGCGTTCAAATTCAATATATAGAGTTATATGTTGATTTTAACGGAAACTGATCGAAACGTTCGAATCAGCCTACGATACATATCCCATTGTGTTCGGAATGGGGGTAAAACGCTGTGAACGACAGGTGGTGGGCCTCGTTTTGAGGTCGAAAATAAAAGTTGCTTTTTGGTGGAAAATAAAATAATTAAATAATAAATTAAAACTTTCTCTCTAACTCTCTCCCCCTTTAACTCTTCTGGCCCCCCCTTCTTCGATTTTCAGAATCAAATTCAAAAAAAAAAAGAGAGAGAAAGGAAGAAGAGGGAGGAGCGCCGCCGCTCCTCCGAGCAGCGCGCCACCGCGCTGCCAGGCGCCCCACTCTAATCGCGTCGCCGCCCTCCGCCTAGACCCCCCTACCTCGCGTCGCCACCTTCGAAACCCCCCTTTCCTCTCGCGACACAGCATTCCCTCCGTCGCCCTCCTTGAAGCGCGCGCCGCCAGCCCCCCTCATCCACTGACGAACGCGCAGCACCCCCCCTTCCACCTCGACAGTTGCGCCACCTCCTCTTCCTCGCAGTCTGAAAGCGAACGTCGCCCCCCTCTCTTGATCGAAAATGGTGAGCTTCTCCTTTCTTATTTCATTTTAAATTCAGTTTTTAATATAAATGCATGATTTAAATTCAGTTTTTAGTTTATATATATAATTAGCATTGTAAAAATCTGATTTTTACATATGTACAGGATTAAAAACATGATCTTGTATATGTAGGAAAGGAAAAGATTTGATTTTTAATATATGAAAAGCGATATTTTTATATGTGAAATATGAGATTTTTAAATATAATCTTTAAAGGGAAAAGGGTGATAACTTTGAAAATAAAAAGATGAGATTTTTAATTAGCTAAAGATACGATTTTTAATTGTTTAAAAATATAATTTTTTTTGTATGTAAAGATAGAAAATATAATTTTCATATTAAATAGATAATAAAAATATAATCTTTCATATTGTAGAAGGATATAAATATGATTTTTACATAGTGGGAACTATAAAAATATAATCTTTATAGGATAGAGAATATAAAAATATCATCTTTGCATATGTAGCGAAATAAAAATTTGATTTTTATTATATATACGTTGAAATAAAGAGGTGATTTTTATAGTGATGAAATCTTTACATTTGAAAAGGCGAAATCTTTTTATATAGTAGCGGTGTAAAATTCGATTTTTATATATTGAATAGCAAAGTAAAAATTCGATTTTTATATATTGAATAGCAATATAAAAATGTGATTTTTACATATGTAGTGGCTACGGGCAACGAAGATGACAAAAATGAGATAACGACGAAGATTTCTGTAAAAGGAGAGTCGTGGGATTGGAATAGCTATCGGTGAGAACTTCTCACTCTTCAATTTCTTTTCTAGTTATATATATATACTAGGATGCAGACGGTGTCTAGTAGCACCCGACACCTGTCATCCACAGACCATGGATGGCTTGTTTGCTAAATTGTTTGGTTGTGTAGTTGGTTAGTTTATTTGGTTTGAATTGAATTGTTTGGTGAAATGGGATGGATTTGATTGATGTGTGAATGGCGTGGGCCTTCACTAGACCGGGGATAAGGCTAGGCCTTGTCCCGTTTCTAGTATCGTGCCGTTATGCCGCCGAAATTTTCTAAAATAAGTTAGAAAAATAAAGATATCAATTTATTTAATAAATGAACCGAATAGAATATTCATAGGTTGAATAAAATAATTTGGTCAATAAAAATATAATTTTTAACGTGAATGTGAATAAAATAAATATTCATTTACAAACCGGACGGTTTGTTTATGTACACCTATTTGAAGGACATTGATTGGGACGATAAATTTTACACATCGCCCAACAGCACAAATAAAATCTGTGTTTGATTGTTTGAAACCCTACACGGGTATTGGGATAAAATACGGCATACACTAATCCCAATAATTAGTTGTATTTCGATCGATGGATCGATAGGCTGTTATAAGCGTTAGATATCTATATTTGATGCTTATATAGTGTAGTGCACTTTGGATGATGGTTGATTATTTATCGTTGCTACTATATACATGTGTTGTATGGAATCCATATAATTAACTTTATATGGTGATTGATTGCGCCTCATTTCAATTTAGAAAATAAAGAATATTATAAAATAAAGGTTCATGTGTAGACCGTACTCATCCGTTGAGATTAGTCATGTGTTGAACGAAATATTTTAACAATAAAATTTACATCTTTATCATTATGAAATAAAGGTTCATGTGTTGACCGTACTCATCCGTTGAGATTAGTCATGTGTTGAACGAAATATTTTAACAATAAAATTTACATCTTTATCATTATGAAATAAAGGTTCATGTGTTGACAGTACTCATCCGTTGAGATTAGTCATGTGTTGAACGAAATATGAATAACGGAATTATTGAAATATATAAAGCCGTATTGATTAGAGATGCGCTATTTTGACGCAAACAATATTTATATCGATTATATTCGTTTTTAAATTTGAATTGAATCGAATAGAAAACCAATTTGAATTGAATCGAATAGAAAACCAATTTGAATTGAATCGAATAGAAAACCAATTTGAATTGAATCGAATAGAAAACCAATTTGAATTTGAATTGAATAGAAAACGAATTGAATTCGAATTGAATAGAAAACGAATTGAATTCGAATTGAATTCGAATTGAATAGAAAGCGAATTGAATTTAAATGGAATAGAAAACGAAATGAATTCGAATTGAATAGAAAACGAAATGAATTCGAATTGAATAGAAAACGAATTCGAATTGAATTGAAAAGAAAACGAATTCGAATCGAATTAAATTGAAAAGAAAATGAATTCGAATCAAATTAAAATCGATTTGAATTGAAATCAAATAGAAGTGAAAGTAAAAAGGATTTATAATAGAAAATTCAATTTTGATTTGAATTTGAAATAAAGGTTGAAATTGTTTTTGAAACGAATTTAAAACTATTTATAAAATTCATTTTAAATAGTAATCGACGAAAAATATATTATATATTATATATATAATATAATGGCCTGAATAGAAAGCGCCGCGCCGCGGCAGTTCGCGAATTTCGACCACTAACTTCGAACGGACATTACGGGAGATCCGACCGTCGGATTCTCCTAAAACCGGAACCATTGGGTTCGTATCGAAAAGAGCTTTCTAACGAATATTAGACATTTAAAAACTAACGGTTGGATTTGGAGATACGTCCAAATCAAATTTGAAAAAGGTCGTTGTAAGTGCAGTTCGATGGCCGTTGTTGGAAATCGACTGTACGGACCTTGATAAAATTATTAAAAATAGTAATAATTTGTGTAAAATCATGAGAAATGATTTGGGAAAAATTGGGATGAAAAACTCCATATTTGAAAAGATAAAAATAGATTTTTATCGAAATGAACTAGTTTTGAACTGAAATTAAAACCCATTTATTTTTAAATAAGTAAATTGGATTTGAAATGGGTTTTAAATAGAATTGATTAGTGGGTTTCTCGTGAAGGGTGTTTTAAATAACACTTGTTCTTTAACCCGATAATTAATAGAATGTGATTTGGGTTTGTCCTGAACTGTGTTTTAAATGACATTAGTTCTTTAACCCAGTAAAAGGAGTTTTAATGAATCTGCAATTAAATTGAAATGTGAATTGATAATTTAAATTATCGAATTTAGAAAGTGAGCGAAAATGGAGTATCACCAGTTTTGCTCCAAAGCGATAGTTAAATCTTTAATCAGATTTGAACGTGAAATGGTAATTAATTTTACCGATAACACCGTGGTGTTAGATATGGAGTATTACCAGGTTTGCTTCATGGGATGAATAGGTTGGGATTGGGAAATAAAATAAATAATTACTTCGGTGTGGTTCGCTAATCTCGACTAGCTTGGAAAACCATAATTTGGTTTGAAATGACATCCAAAGGAAGATTAAAGGATAAATTTTAAAGAATTTATCTTGGATAAAATTAATGGGAACCTTTCCCTAAGAATATGAAATTTGCGGTTAGTGGCTGCTGAATTGGAATGAGGCGTATGTTGTGTTTGTATAACATTTGTTTTTAATATACGCGGGTTGTTCGGAAAGACCGGGTTTACACCCATTCTGAATAACCGATTCGACGATATGTCGAAGATGAAGACGGTGGTTGAAGACCGGAAGTCTTCACATCGTTTGGGTGATTACTGATGATCTTGATTGGGCTGTACACCCAAGATGAGGGAATCAGTTGGTGATCGTCCAGACGTACTTGGAGATCGATGGATATGCGAGGAAAGTGCCTCCGGTTTCGTTCAGACCCAGAACGAACTTGTAAATGGATTGTGTATCTGACATTGGATTTTATTCCGTGTTGATTGATTTCTGTTAAATATATATCTGTTTGGCGGCGGAGAATTTATTCTCTAGCTTAACGCCCTTCTCTGAGACGTACGAGCTTAGAGGTTATATATCGATAGATATCAATCGCATGGCATGAATTGCCTGTGTGGCATGCTGAGTTGCATAGATCAAGGCTTCTGTTGAAAAGCAAAGTCTTGTGGTTGATGATCAAAGCACGGCCTACGTGGTAGCTTTGTGTATAGCGTGAATTCGCGAGCCTCACACCTCGGTATGAGTTAAAAACGGGATACACACCGTTGGGAGAACACGACGTTTCTTTCTAGCTTTGGTGGTGTCAATGACTTACCAGCCCTGACATTTATATGCTTTTCACCTTTGTGGTTGTTTGATGCGAGGCGCCTCGATTATAGGTCTGTAAGGACCGGGAAACGTGTGTTCAGGCATAATTAATCCTCAAACGTAAGAGAGGACCGGCCCAACCGAATCCAGGATTGCCCAGAGTGTGTAGTCCTGAGACATTTGCTAGAGTGTCTCGAAAGCGGAGAGGAGCTTGCCCCTTGCCTCGACTCATGACGGAAATCCAATTTCCAATACGTGTATGGCGGTTTTAATTGTAGAACTAGTATGGCGACATGATAGATGGTACCCATGCCGCCTATGATTGATATTTATGATTGAAAATGTTTTGACACTATACACCTATAATAGTATCAAATAATGTGTTTTAAACGTATCAAGCATGCTTTGGCTGTTATAAGGAAAAACCCTATCCTCCGGCTTGCGTTGCATTGTGTGATGGGACCTGGGTCTTATAACAGCTTCATTTTTCTTTACTTTAGCATTGCGTTGTTTGTTCAATGCACTGGTATTCTTGGGAGGAAACTCGTTCCGTGTTATACGGCGTGGTCCCTTGATTTACCTAACTTTAAAACAAAGATTAATAACTGTTTTAGTTCTCACACCAGTCACATGACTGACCTGGAGTTTATTGTTTTAACCTAAACTCTGGGTGCCCCTATTTTCCGCACGGGCAGCTAGTAGTTTTGGTTTTGCAGATTTATATTCATAGGATCCTGGTTTACAGCTGGAATGATATCCGGAAAGCTCTGTATCCGTATATCACCTTCAGTTGTACTTTGTATTATTTTCCGCTGCGATGTATTTAAATGTAATTTAAATCTCTGATATTTGTTGAATGTAATTTATTCATTTATACTCTGTATATTCTTGTATTCTGATGGAATTGTTGTAATATACAATGAAATGTTCTTCCGTCTGCGTTTTGATTTGTCCTGTTCTCAAAACGATCAGGGGTTTCGATCGGTCTAGATCGGTTTAACGACTGATTCGGATCGAGCGAAATTCCTTGCCGTCACATTTGGTATCAGAGCTTTGGTTTATAGAGCTCGAGAACAAGACACATTAGAACCATACGAAAGAATTCATCAGATATTGGATTAGTAATATCCAATTAGAATGACTCGTTAGAGATGGGATCAGTAGTATCCTAGAACAAGTGTGAAGAGTATATTTTTCAAATGAAAACAATTTTGTTTTGAAAATTTAAATCGTTTTATACGTATTTGATTATTTATTTATTTTGAATTTGGACAATCGAGTATATAAAGATTTCGCGTATACGCATCATGAACGTATATTCGAAGTTTTAATATACTGGATAGATATAGAATCACATTCTAGACATCCGGGAATGATTCTGATGATGGTGCATCATCATCAGTATTTATATTCAAGTGACGAAGGTGTGATATCTATATATTTCCATTAGACTGGTGTGAGAACCAAAACCAATATAGCTAGAATACATTGTTGTGATTTGGCATCAAAAACATGATTTTTTGTATATGTATCAAAATTATGAATTTGAAACTCTAATTCACTAATTGATTGATGTTTGTGTTGTTTGTTTATTTGTTTGATAATTTTGAACCATTTAGCCTAATTGCATCAAATATTGGACTGTATTGAAAATTGGTCGCATTTGCTTGCATATACATGTACTTACATTGAACAGGTCATAGCAAGGAGGCTAGAGCAGAGAATAAAATTTGTTTGCCCGACAAATAGGTACATGTTTACTATATAATTTACTGTTTTGTTTGGGTGATGATGATTTTATGAACCTATTGGCTAGCCGCTTGGCTTTTTCTTTTTCTTTTTGAGATCAAAAGGCCTGTATGGCAATTTCGGGATTTTCCCGTGGCTCCCGGTGCAGGGGAGGTTATGGCGATTTTTTTTGAAAATTTAGGGTGTTAGCCAAATTTTTGAAAATTTGAAAATTCTCAAAAACTGAAAAGTTGGAGAATGGAAGCCAGATCGAACGTAGAGTTGATTAATCAAACCACTTTCGACTTTGTTCCTTTTCGGGGACGAAAAGTTTTAAGTGGAGGAGATTGTAACAACCCGAAAATCTGGGCCAGTTTAAAATTTTTATTTTGGCAATTTTAGTGAATTTTGATTATTTAAAATAGATTATTTTAAATATTATCAACGAGAAATTTATTTTTAATATAATTCGAACGAATATATTTATATACGACATAGTTAGAATATAAATAATTATATATAATTATAAATAGAATTGAAAATGGCCCTGCAGTTCGATAATTCGATTTCAAACTTCAATTGAATGTACCGGGTGCAAAACAATCCGGATTTTAGTGAAACCAAAAATAATAGGATCTATTTGATAATATCTTTCCAAAGAATCCGAAAAATCGAAATTTCATAGCGGGGATCAAAAGATATGTCCAGTTGAAAATTCTGAATAGTCGCTATGGAATTCAGGCCCTTAAAAATGGAAATTTTGCAAACGACCTCGGATTCCGACGAAACCACTTTTGTTGGATCCGCAGTGTCAAATTATTGCTAGGTTTCAAATTTCATAATTTTTCGAATCAATATGTGAGCGTGGCAAAGGAAAACGCGTTTGACCAGTTTTAGTTGATTTTAATCGACTAGAAACTGGCCATTTTTCCAACGGTCTCAGAATTCGACGAAACTAGTTTTGTTGGGACCGTATCGTCAATACGAAGCTAGAAAATATTTTTCTGGGATTTTTCGAGTTCGTATGTGACCCCGGTAAATTGAAATGCACGTTCAAATTCAATATATAGAGTTATATGTTGCTTTAACGGAAACTGATCGAAACGTTCGAATCAGCCTACGATACATATCACATTGTGTTCGAAATGGGGGTAAAACGCTATGGACGACAGGAGGTGGGTCTCGTTTTGAGGTCGAAAATAAAAGTTGCTTTTTGGTGGAAAATAAAATAATTAAATAATAAATTAGAACTTTCTCTCTAACTCTCTCCCCCTTTAACTCTTCTAGCCCCCCCTTCTTCGATTTTCAGAATCGAATTCAAAAAAAAAAGAGAAAGGAAGAAGAGGGAGGAGCGCCGCCGCTCCTCCGAGCAGCGCGCCACCGCGCTGCCAGGCGCCCCCCTCTAATCGCGTCGCCGCCCTCCGCCTAAACCCCCTACCTCGCGTAGCCACCTCCGAAACCCCCCTTTCCTCTCGCGACACAGCCCCCCCCCTCCCCCGCCTGCCATTCCCTCCACTGCCCTCCTTGAAGCGCGCACCGCCAGCCCCCCTCATCCACTGACGAACGCGCAGCACCCCCTTCCACCTCGACAGTTGCGCCATCTCCTCTTCCTCGCAGTCTGAAAGCGAACGTCGCCCCCTCTCTTGATCGAAAATGGTGAGCTTCTCCTTTCTTATTTCATTTTAAATTCAGTTTTTAATATAAATGCATGATTTAAATTCAGTTTTTAGTTTATATATATAATTAGCATTGTAAAAATCTGATTTTTACATATGTAGAGGATTAAAAACATGATCTTGTATATGTAGGAAAGGAAAAGATTTGATTTTTAATATATGAAAAGCGATATTTTTATATGTGAAATACGAGATTTTTAAATATAATCTTTAAAGGGAAAAGGGCGATAACTTTGAAAATAAAAAGATGAGATTTTTACTTAGCTAAAGATACGATTTTTAATTGTTTAAAAATATAATTTTTTTCGTTTGTAAAGATAGAAAATATAATTTTCATATTAGATAGATAATAAAAATATAATCTTTCATATTGTAGAAGGATAAAAATATGATTTTTACATAGTGGGAACTATAAAAATATAATTTTTATAGGATAGAGAATATAAAAATATCATCTTTGCATATGTAGCGAAATAAAAATCTGATTTTTATTATATATACGTTGAAATAAAGAGGTGATTTTTATAGTGATGAAATCTTTACATTTGAAAAGGCGAAATCTTTTTATATAGTAGCGGTGTAAAATTCGATTTTTATATATTGAATAGCAAAGTAAAAATTCGATTTTTATATATTGAATAGCAATATAAAAATGTGATTTTTACATTTGTAGTGGCTACGGGCAACGAAGATGACAAAAATGAGATAACGATGAAGATTTCTGTAAAAGGAGAGTCGTGGGATTGGAATAGCTATCGGTGAGAACTTCTCACTCTTCAATTTCTTTTCTAGTTATATATATATATACTAGGATGCAGACGGTGTTTAGTAGCACCCGACACCCGTCATCCACAGACCATGGATGGCTTGTTTGGTAAATTGTTTGGTTGTGTAGTTGGTTAGTTTATTTGGTTTGAATTGAATTGTTTGGTGAAATGGGATGGATTTGATTGATGTGTGAATGGCATGGGCCTTCACTAGACCGGGGATAAGGCTAGGCCTTGTCCCGTTTCTTGTATCGTGCCGTTATGCCGCCGAAATTTTCTAAAATAAGTTAGAAAAATAAAGATATCAATTTATTTAATAAATGAACCGAATAGAATATTCATAGGTTGAATAAAATAATTTGGTCGTTAAAAATATAATTTTTAACGTGAATGTGAATAAAATAAATATTCATTTACAAACCGGACGGTTTGTTTATGTACACCTATTTGAAGGACATTGATTGGGACGATAAATTTTACACATCGCCCAACAGCACAAATAAAATCTGTGTTTGATTGTTTGAAACCCCACACGGGTATTGGGATAAAATACGGCATACACTAATCCCAATAATTAGTTGTATGTCGATCGATGGATCGACAGGCTGTTATAAGCGTTAGATATCTATATTTGATATTTATATAGTGTAGTGCACTTTGGATGATGGTTGTTTATTTATCGTTGCTGCTATATACATGTGTTGTATGGAATCCATATAATTAACTTTATATGGTGATTGATTGGGCCTCATTTCAATTTAGAAAATAAAGAATATTATAAAATAAAGGTTCATGTGTTGACCGTACTCATCCGTTGAGATTAGTCATGCGTTGAACGAAATATTTTAACAATAAAATTTACATCTTTATCATTATGAAATAAAGGTTCATGTGTTGACCGTACTCATCCGTTGAGATTAGTCATGTGTTGAACGAAATATTTTAACAATAAAATTTACATCTTTATCATTATGAAATAAAGGTTCATGTGTTGACAGTACTCATCCGTTGAGATTAGTCATGTGTTGAACGAAATATGAATAACGGAATTATTGAAATATATAAAGCCGTATTGATTAGAGATGCGCTATTTTGACGCGAACGATATTTATATCGATTATATTCGTTTTTAAATTTGAATTGGATCGAATAGAAAACCAATTTGAATTGAATCGAATAGAAAACCAATTTGAATTGAATCGAATAGAAGACCAATTTGAATTTGAATTGAATAGAAAACGAATTGAATTCGAATTGAATAGAAAACGAATTGAATTCGAATTGAATAGAAAGCGAATTGAATTTAAATGGAATAGAAAACGAAATGAATTCGAATTGAATAGAAAACGAAATGAATTCGAATTGAATAGAAAACGAATTCGAATTGAATTGAAAAGAAAACGAATTAGAATCGAATTAAATTGAAAAGAAAATGAATTCGAATCAAATTAAAATCGATTTGAATTGAAATCAAATAGAAGTGAAAGTAAAAAGGATTTATAATAGAAAATTCAATTTTGATTTGAATTTGAAATAAAGGTTGAAATTGTTTTTGAAACGAATTTAAAACTATTTATAAAATTCGTTTTAAATAGTAATCGACGAAAAATATATTATATATATTATATATATAATATAATGGCCTGAATAGAACGCGCCGCGCCGCGGCAGTTCGCGAATTTCGACCATTAACCTCGAACGGACATTACGGGAGATCCGACCGTCGGATTCTCCTAAAACCGGAACCGTTGTGTTCGTATCGAAAAAAGCTTTCTAACGAATATTAGAAATTTAAAATCTAACGGTTGGCTTTGGAGATACGTCCAAATCAAATTTGAAAAAGGTCGCTGTAAGTGCAGTTCAATGGCCGTTGTTGGAAATCGACTGTACGGGCCTTGATAAAATTATTAAAAATAGTAATAATTTGTGTAAAATCATAAGAAATGATTTGGGAAAAATTGGGATGAAAAACTCCATATTTGAAAAGATAAAAATAGATTTTTATTGAAATGAACTAGTTTTGAACTGAAATTAAAACCCATTTATTTTTAAATAAGTAAATTGGATTTGAAATGGGTTTTAAATCGAATTGATTAGTGGGTTTCTCGTGAAGGGTGTTTTAAATAACACTTGTTCTTTAACCCGATAATTAATAGAATGTGATTTGGGTTTGTTCTGAACTGTGTTTTAAATGACATTAGTTCTTTAACCCAGTAAAAGGAGTTTTAATGAATCTGCAATTAAATTGAAATGTGAATTGATAATTTAAATTATCGAATTTAGAAAGTGAGCGAAAATGGAGTATCACCAGTTTTGCTCCAAAGCGATAGTTAAATCTTTAATCAGATTTGAACGTGAAATGGTAATTAACTTTACCGATAACACTGTGGTGTTAGATATGGAGTATTACCAGTTTTGCTTCATGGGATGAATAGGTTGGGATTGGGAAATAAAATAAATAATTACTTCGGTGTGGTTCGCTAATCTCGACTAGCTTGGAAAACCATAATTTGGTTTGAAATGACATCCAAAGGAAGATTAAAGGATAAATTTTAAAGAATTTATCTTGGATAAAATTAATGGGAACCTTTCCCTAAGAATATGAAATTTGCGGTTAGTGGCTGCTGAATTGGAATGAGGCGTTTGTTGTGTTTGTGTAACATTTGTTTTTAATATACGCGGGTTGTTCGGAAAGACCGGGTTTACACCCATTCTGAATAACCGATTCGACGATATGTCGAAGATGAAGATGGTGGTTAAAGACTGGAAGTCTTCACATCGTTTGGGTGATTACTGATGATCTTGATTGGGCTGTACACCCAAGATGAGGGAATCAGTTGGTGATCGTCCAGACGTACTTGGAGATCGATGGATATGCGAGGAAAGTGCCTCCGGTTTCGTTCAGACCCAGAACGAACTTGTAAATGGATTGTGTGTCTGACATTGGATTTTATTCCGTGTTGATTGATTTCTGTTAAATATATATCTGTTTGGCGGCGGAGAATTTATTCTCTTGCTTAACGCCCTTCTCTGAGACGTACGAGCTTAGAGGTTATATATCGATAGATATCAATCGCATGGCATGAATTGTCTGTGTGGCATGCTGAGTTGCATAGATCAAGGCTTCTGTTGAAAAGCAAAGTCTTGTGGTTGATGATCAAAGCACGGCCTACGTGGTAGCTTTGTGTATAGCGTGAATTCGCGAGCCTCACACCTCGGTATGAGTTAAAAACGGGATATGGACCGTTGGGAGAACACGACGTTTCTTTCTAGCTTTGGTGGTGTCAGTGACTTACCAGCCCTGACATTTATATGCTTTTCACCTTTGTGGTTGTTGGATGCGAGGCGCCTCGATTATAGGTCTGTAAGGACCGGGAAACGTGTGTTCAGGCATAATTAATCCTCAAACGTAAGAGAGGACCGGCCCAACCGAATCCAGGATTGCCCAGAGTGTGTAGTCCTGAGAGATTTGCTAGAGTGTCTCGAAAGCGGAGAGGAGCTTGCCCCTTGCCTCGACTCATGACGGAAATCCAATTTCCAATACGTGTATGGCGGTTTTAATTGTAGAACTAGTATGGCGACATGATAGATGGTACCCATGCCGCCTATGATTGATATTTATGATTGAAAATGTTTTGACACTATACACCTATAATAGTATCAAATAATGTGTTTTAAATGTATCAAGCATGCTTTGGCTGTTATAAGGAAAAACCCTATCCTCCGGCTTGCGTTGCATTGTGTGATGGGACCTGGGTCTTATAACAGCTTCATTTTTCTTTACTTTAGCATTGCGCTGTTTGTTCTATGCACTGGTATTCTTGGGAGGAAACCCGTTCCGTGTTAGACGGCGTGGTCCCTTGATTTACCTAACTTTAAAACAAAGATTAATAACTGTTTTAGTTCTCACACCAGTCACATGACTGACCTAGAGTTTATTGTTTTAACCTAAACTCTGGGTGCCCCTATTTTCCGCACGGGCAGCTGGTAGTTTTGGTTTTGCAGATTTATATTCACAGGATCCTGGTTTACAGCTGGAATGATATCCGGAAAGCTCTGTATCCGTATATCACCTTCAGTTGTACTTTGAATTATTTTCCGCTGCGATGTATTTAAATGTAATTTAAATCTCTGATATTTGTTGAATGTAATTTATTCATTTATACTCTGTATATTCTTGTATTCTGATGGAATTGTTGTAATATACAATGAAATGTTCTTCCGTCTGCATTCTGATTTGTCTTGTCCTCACAGTAATTCGTTCTTTCTCATCTCTTCGGAGACCGGGGAAGTTCGGGTCGCTTCACTTATTGTTGATGGTCAAAGCACAACTTATTTAGCATAGCTTTGTGTAGCGTAACTTCGCGAGCCTCACACCCCGGTGAGAGTCAGAAACAGGACAAGGGAATGCAGGGAGTGCACACGTTTCTTTCTAGCTAGAAGTAGTTTCAGGGTTTTTCAAGCCCTGATATTTTACTTATGTGGATGATGGATTACGAGAACTCGGTTATATTGGTCGATAGTGACCAATTTATAGGTTCAATAGCACCGGGAAGCGTGTGTTCAGGAACTGCCAATCCACTAAAGTATTTGGGGACCGACCCTACAGGATCCAAGGGTTCACCAGCGTCCGAATCCTGAGACATTTGCTAGAGTGTCTTGAATCGGTGGGGAGATCGTCCCTAGCCTTGACTCATGATGGAAATCCAACATCCAATATGACATCATGCGGTTTTGATTGTAGAACTAGTATGGCGACATAGTATATGGTAGCTATGTCTCTATGATTTATACATTATGATTGAAACTATTTTTGAAACATATATACACTAATAATAATATCAAATCCGTTTTATCGTATGAAGCATTTTTGACCATTATAAGGTAAAACTCTATCCTCCGGTTTGCGTTGCATTGTGTGATAGGACTTGAGTCTTATAATGGTTTCATTTTTCTAGAAAGCATTTCATTGTTTAACGATTCACTTTATTTATGCACTGGCAATCCAATGGAGTAAACCCGTTCCGCGTTAGCGGCGTGGTCCTGTGATTAGCCTTATTTTTAGATAAGTTAAGCAAGATTTCTCATTCCAGTCCCATGACTGACCTATAGTTTGTTTCACTTGCAAACTCGGGTGCCCTCTTTTCCACACGGGCAGTCGAGTAGCTTCATTTTGCAGATATATTGAGCAGGATTCTGGGTCGAAGCTTAAAGCTGTGTCCAGAGCATTGATAGTCTTCCGCTTTACTAGTTTATTTGCTTCCGCTGCATTGTATTAAATCTATTGTAAATTAATCTTCCACTGTAATATAATTCGATGTACTCTGATATATTTTGTACTCTGATGTTACGTTATTATGATGTAATAAAAGTCTTCTGTTATTTGTTCTGATGTGTTGTATTCCCAGAGTTAAGGTATTTGGGTTTTGAACGGTCTTAGTCGGTTTTGCGATCGATTAGGTCCGGGTGAAATTCGAATCGTTACATGTGTCAAAGGAAATGCATATTAGAACTTCTAGAAAAAATAGACATGAATGAAGTAAAGCCCCAACCTACTCCTATGATATCAAGTAAATGCTACTCTAAATACAGGGGAGAAGACATAAATAATATTAAACAATAAAGAAGTGTTGTGGGTGCATTATAATATGCAACCATAACCAGGTCCGATATAGTGTTCAGTGTTAACAAATTTTCTCAATTTTTACACGGGCCCAAAAATGCACACTAGAGAGCTGTGAAAAGAGTCCTAATATATTTGAAAGGTATTATCAATTCAAGACTCACATTAAAGGGAAGCAAAGACCTAAACATCAGTAGCTACTCAAATTCTGACTGGGCAACAAATCCAAATGACAAAAAGTCTATCACCGGGTACTTCATCTATATTTGAGATAATTTAGTATCATGGAACTTTAAGAAACAATCAATTATATCAAAATTAAGTATTGAAGCCGAATATAGGAGCATCGCAAGTGCTACAGCAGAAGTTATATGGTCACAGTCAATACTTAAAGAGCTATAATTGAATCCTAATGCAAAGGCAACTATATAATGTGTCAATCAGAGTTCAATATACATGTCAACAAACCCAATTCAGCATTCCAAAACAAAACACAACGAGATAGATATCTATTTTTTCGCGAACAATCAGAGAAGGGAAACTCCAAGTAAACTATATACCTTCATACCATCAGCGTTTTGACATCTTTATCAAGGCACTATCAACAAGCAATTTCACTCGTTTATGAGAAAACATGAAGATTTAAACTTGCAGTGGCCTCAAATCCTCATCAACATCAACATAATATGAAAATCTATGTCTTTTGGCTTCCTATTTGCTCAGATCTGCCTTCTACTTGAATTAGAATGCCTCAACCCTGTGATTTCAACTTTATAACTTCGCTAAGAATAAATAAAGCTAATCTCTTTAGGGTTTGCCATTGTTTATTCGAAAACAGAGTAAGATAAGAAGGGATTTCATTAATAAAGGCGTCATCTTTTCTCTTTATAACAATCTAAGGTTACGAGAAATCCTAACCCTGGAATTGGGAGGGACAGTGAAAATAAAGAGTAAAATGCCATATTGGAGTATTTGAAGTGTTATGAAGACCAACGCTTACCTGACATCTACATTTTCTTTTATTTCTCATGTAAAAAGGCTTTGGCGCAATATCATAAAGCACATGTATAAATACTTTGCATTGTGTATTATTTTAGTAATGATTGCAAAAATGTTCTATATCGAAATTTCTATAATACAAAAATCAACCAGTTTCTTTATATCATCAATACATATCAATCAAGTTGAATTCAATCAATTAAATTTCTAACTTGGGTAAATGCATGCATCAATAATTTAATAGTTTAATTATCTTGCATGGTCATATAAAATGAAAATGGTAGGATATGGGTAATGGACATAGAATTAAACCAGAAGGTTATTTGAACATATACGCATGATTAGCTGCTACCTTACCATGAATAATTGTTTTTGAATGTGTATCATGGAATGTTAGGAATAGTATTAATTATATATATGTAACGACCCGAAAATCCGTACCAATTTGAGCTGATAAATATCCTACAAATTCAACTCAAAGTGCACGAAAATTCAGACCATTAATAGAAAGAAATAAGAGGATGAGAAAGATAAGATAGAACTAATAGAATAGAAGAAGAAGAAGAAGAACACAACTGAGCCAAATCAGAGTAAACACGAATCTCACAGCGGAACGGATAAAATATATTATATAACATAACTTTGAAATACAAAACTGTATTGTATATACATACCATTATCAGAGTACAATACATCATATCACAGCGGAAATAATCTCGAAATATTAACGGTGAAGCCTTCTGCTTTAGCTCCTCAAAGTGTATCTGTAAAAGCCTGAAACACTTGACTGCCCGTACAAATTTGGGCACCCAAGAATTTAGGGAAAACAAACAAAATAAACTCTGGTCAGTCATGGGACTGGTGTGAGTAAATTCCAACCATACGGTTTAACTTTGAAAATCCTTTTCGAAACAAAAGGATAATAGTAAGACCAACCCCCACATAAACATGGACGGTTTTTACCTTACTATAGCCCAAAATATTTTCATATCAAAATCCAGTGGTATTATAATAATGTCTAATCAAGTAAATAACCAAATAGCAGAACGCTTGCATCTCACGCTCTACATACATAGTATAAAATCAAAAACCGCAGGGCGCTTATTGGAGATTGGGTTACAACTATGACAAGGTATGGGACCACCTGCCGATAGTGTATCTCTAGAGACGAATACACTGGGTTCAACAAGAACATCTTGCAACCCGGCCCACACATGACTGACCACTCATTTCGCTTGAGTGTATCGAATGTATATCACCAACGGTTGGGCTCAAACCACCGTTCCCGAATGGACAGAATCGATAGAGTAGGAACAAAAGGAATTTCTCTAGATAGGTGATTATACACCCTAATGGGAGCGACCCACATAGCCATGCTGCCTGCCCGATTTTTGTCATTTCCCGGTTGTGAAGCTTGAGGCTACGTCTATCTTTTAGAACATCAGGCCACCATATACTTTGAATGCCACATCGTCAAACCCATCAAATCAGTAGTTGATCTTTTCAAAAATATTACGGGTATAAAAGCTAAGAGAAACGAATTTCTCCGCCACCAGACGTAATACCTTGAAAAGATCATCTTATGTGATCGTTAGGAATACTCTGTCAGACATTTGTCCATACAAGTTGCCCTGGGACTGGACAAACAGAAAACACCATTCTAGGACAGGACGACCCTTGCATTTCACTCCGTCTTCAATCGTCTTCAGCATAATCTAATTCGCAGCGCTTATGCCTACACGGAGTGGTTTCGGATAATATATCCAACCGGTCTCTCCGTATTGACAACGATGGTCAAAACACTTCGACGGTCGATTATTTAACTATCGAAGTAAAAAGAACATCCATTCAAATTTACAGCTAAGCATCAACAATCACTGGCCCCTTTATGTTAATTTCTACTTCCCATATCCCAGAAAATATACGTTATTAATGTTTAAAACATTTCTATCATTTTCACGTTCTTTATCTCTTAGGGAGTAGTGCTATATCTAAAATCACGTTTAAGCTTGATCAACAACGCTAATTTATCGTTATAATTTAAAAACTTGTCATACGCTGTAATATTCCCTTTTAACTAATCTTGACATAACAATCACGCTTAAGCCCAGTCAACAACGTTATTTTATCACTGTAGTTCTAAGACTTGCAATACGCTGCCATATTCCACATTATAACTAATCTCGACACCTCTTTCCGTTACAAAAATCTTGACATCTTTCTCCATTAAAAAAATCTTGACTTCTTTTTCCTTTACAAAAATCTTGACATCTCTTTCTGTTACAAAAATCCTGAGATCTCTTTCCGTTACAAAAATCTTGACATCTTTTAAATATGATCGCCATATCCTTATTTGAAAATTCGGTTGTTTAAATTTATTTACATTGGTCATTAACTCTTCACTCCATCTTCCTTAAACATTTCTCTTTAAACTTCTCTTATCAAAAATCGATCACGTTCCTTGTCTTTTTGGCAATTTACTTCTTATTCATATTATTATACCCAATTCAATAAAACAACTCAGTACAAACTTAATACCAGTTATAGTAGAATTTCTATTCTAATTTAAACTTTTCTATAATTATAAAAATATATTTTTTATAATTAACTTCGTTGATTTGCCTGACGGTCAACCAACTTCTTAACAAATTGGGTTTATGGTCAACTGTCGCTGATATCGTTTATTTACCAAATCAACATAACGTTGAATCCTCATTTAACATGGTTCAAACATTGCACAAACAATACATTTAAATATTTAGGAATCCGGTTGGGTACCTCCAACCGATTTCCGCATCCACAGATATTAGTCAAATCAGTATCCAACCAATGATGTGTACATATGCAACGATATATATTTATTTCAACCAATTTAACTATAATTTACCTAATCAACCATCACACAGCATTCAACCATTATTTAAAATATAATTAAAATATTTTAAATAAAACAGAGTTAGTGAATTTACTCACCTTTGCGCGTTAACCGTTAAATAACGATTTGCGTTGCCTGATTTGGTTGAGCGGTTTATTTTGCTTGAATTCAGACGAGCGCCAAATCGCTTTAAACCATTTCAAGTATTGCCACAACTTCATCAAGTGCAATATTTCCCTTTGCATCCCCACTTGTTCACGTAACTCCCCAAATTTGAAGCATACGCGCCAACTTGTATTTGCGCCTGCACATTATTTTCTCACCACGTTTTATGCTCATGTACTGCTGTTCGGATGCCATTTCCGCACATGAAAGCTTGTCACACAAATTTCATCTAGAAACACCCATTCCTATTGACGCCATGTACATGTTAATGCACACGTCCGGACGTCCCCTTTTGAGCATGCCTTGACTCCAGTGAATACATATCACACAACTCACTCAGCAGCTCTGAAACCGCCTGCTCCATGTGTTCACGTTATCACCAAAAACACCACCTTGATCCCTCAATCTTCCAACTTTTGTTTGCTCAACGTCCTTTTCTTCCTAAATTAAAACCCAGTGTGCCCCTATTCCATTACTCCTCTGCCTTAACATATATATGATGCTCCTTCTGGTAACAACCACTTGCACCATCCCATTTAAAAATTACGGCCTCATGTTCGTATATTTCTCCACCATTCTTCACCTTTAAATGTTTCAGCTCCACTTTCTAACTCTCATGTTCTCCACTTTCCTTCTTCCCTTAACAGTGATGAGTCATCCTTAAAGTTGATTAGTCATCCCTTAACACAAATTAGCCCCACGCGTTTTCTTCAGCACAAAACAAAATACCCTGATAGCTTCTCCTTCCCACAAAGCAAACCATAACCTCCTATGTTTTATTTCCAATATCTTTCCTTTACACGCTTCCCTCCCACCGCATATTTTGAACCATACACAACAGCCTTGGGTTTGAAATGGAAACGCATTCGAACGCAAGGAGATTTGTTGTGAAATATTCTTCTTTACTGAGAAGTTGAATGTATTTTATTTTGTGAAGCTCTGGTTTTGCCGAGGGTCTGAGAGCATTTGGGTGCGTATTTATAAAGAAGGTTTACTTGGCAGTGAAGGATTAGGTTGTTGTAGCTTTAGGGTAGATCGGGATGAATTTTCATTTCAATGTCTCGTACACTATAGACTGGGTAGGCTAGGGTAGGAGCATGTATGATTTGATAAAAGTAAATTTTTGTACATTTTTCCTTTACTGCAAGTTGTATACTAAACTCGACTCTCACGTATTTGCATCATAGTAGAATAGGGTCAATGCAGAACTGTGATGCATTTTCTTTTCTCAGTACCTGTTGATTTCAAAAGCTTCTTGCATTGAATTGTCTTGGTTAGTTCAGAGTAGGATTTGATTTTATGTGTGGTGTTATCAGTTTGATTTTACTATACAAGTAGTAGCTGTGTTTTAGTCCTTCTCCCTATACAAGTACTATACATTTCCTTTTTCTACACGTGATTTGATTTATCAATTCACGTTGCCTGCTTGAGATTTTGAGATTTTCATGGGTTCATTTGGTTTGTTTGAAAAGGCATGGTCATTGTTTAGGCAGGTCGTAGGGTTCTAAGGAAATAGCTATAAATATGTACTGTCTTGCTTACTTAAGGACTAAGGAAATAGGGGATGGGACGCATGCCTTCAATGAAATAATAGGAAATATATTCCAATGGATAGGTTCGCAGCTTTAGAGATTGTGATTAGTCTTAACATGGGGTTTGTAGCTCACATGCAGCACTGTGCGTGAATGGACTTTAAGCTGTACCATTCCTTTGTTGCCAAGGAACGATATATGTCTATTTTATTGTGGTTTATATTTAAGCGTACCGTGTTACATAGAATTTACATTCACGTCCGAGCCATTACGGACAGATATAAAAATACGGTCATGTCCAGCGAGGTGTCACGATCTCAAAAATATAATAATATCCGTAGGTTGACTCATATTTTGAAATCCCAAAATATTGATATAGGGTGCAAACTACTCCAAATAAAAAGTTGTTTATTTAATTAATTAAAAATTACAGAAAAATTCTAAAAATTAAATTATAACTACGCCTCAAAAGAACCTTGTCCAGATTCGAAACCGATATCTAGTTATATCAAATAAACCGTTACGGTCGATATACGATTTCATAGCGACTTTCTGAATATTTGATTTGGACGTAACTCACAATCTGTAACACGAAATCTTGGTTTTTCACTTCTGTTAGAAAAATACAGTTCAACAAGTTTCAACATTTCTTGTTTCGAAGAAATCCAGTTTAATATGAGTCATGTACACTCAGTTGAAGTTCAAAACGTTAAATTACGAACTACAGCGTCGTTATGAGCTCGATTATATTTAATATATATTTTTATACGTTCAACTTCATTTAATTAATATATAAATCCACTCATATTACGAATTCAATATTTAAACTGATTTAAATATTCGAATACAAACCGATAAAAATGCAGGACGTTACATTCCTTCCCCCTTTAAAATAATTTCGTCCTCGAAATTGCTAAGGTAGAGAAAATGCCACAATCTCTGTAATAAATAGGTTAAAAATCTTTTGGTTTCCTTCATAGTTTCAGTTTCAACTGAACGAATCAAAATATTAATTCCCTTCTTTTTAAGAAAATTTTCAAAAACACTTAAATTTCCGGAGAATTTTGCCAGTATCTCCTCTGCACAGCTCATTCAGTACTACTACAACTCGCCACTCTGGATTGTCTCCCTTTATCGGGCATCCAACTTTCTCGCTTCCATTTGCAATCCACTCAGCATACCCAATTGCATCTCCAACTGATCTCCAATTAGTTTATCCTTAATCAATAATTCTCTTATATCCCAACTCAAATTTCTTTTTTCAAACCCCAGTTCAATTTCAATTCCAAATTTATACTCAATAATCAAATTTTCCAACCAAGTTCGGTTCCATTCCTAATCTCAATTCAAACTCAACTACTTTGCCAAGTCAAATCCTTATTCCAGTACGTTTTCCACCTACTTGGCTTCAATTTAACTCCAATTTTATTTGACTTAGTTAAATTTTTATTTATTTACTTCGTAAGTAAATTTTAAATTACAAAATTCAAATTCCTGGGGTTTTTATTTCAAATTAGTTTGAAATAATATATATATATTCATAACATAACAATTCAAAAATATTTGAATTTTGGAACAACTTATTTCAAAACAAAATCTGTGGTAGTAATCCCTCACTTAGAAACTCGAAAATGAACACCGATAATGCCGCGGTTCATCATCGGAATTATTTTCCAGCCATCAAAGCGAGTTCAATACTATATTTCTATCAAAAACTCATTTCTAAACACTTCATTTTTAAACTTCATCAAATATTCTTTCAAAATGCTTGGAAAAAACATTTTTAAATTCCCAGGATTTTAAAATTCCCATATATTTAATTCAAACATTATTTCTAACTCCTTTCCAGGTTTCCAGAGTTTTATTTCCAATTCTGGTTAAAAATTAAGAATTTTATTCATTTGATTTTATAAATACTCTTATACGAACTCATATTGGTTATTTATAACAAATTTAATTATAATCCTATTCGATTATAATTTCAACCAATACATTCAATATATATTAGATAATTCCAATATATATGCTTTCTTTACATCAAAATATATTTCGGGTAAGATTATTTCATTTACCCTCTTTCTAAAACATTACTATGTCGAATTTCTCTATCCAAGCGTTTATAAATCCCTATCGACCACGTCAGCTAAACGCGTCGATCTGGAATTCATATACCACTCAACAGATCAATCAACACAATATAAAACAATTTTATGTCAAATCTACAAATACGCGCTCATATATATACACTCAAACTCAATCTAGAGTATTACTAACTCCATCTCTATTGAGTCACGCCACAGAGTCAAGGTAATCACTTAACCTTATGCTCTGATACCAACTGTAACGACCCGAAAATCCGTACCAATTTGAGCTGATAACTATCCTACACATTCAACTCAAAGTGCACGAAAATTCAGACCATTAATAGAAAGAAATAAGAGGATGAGAAAGATAAGATAGAACTAATAGAATAGAAGAAGAAGAAGAACACAACTGAGCCAAATCAGAGTAAACACGAATCTCACAACGGAACGAATAAAATATATTATATAACATAACTTTGAAATACAAAACTGTATTGTATATACATACCATTATCAGAGTACAATACATCATATCACAGCGGAAATAATCTCTAAATATTAATGGTGAAGCCTTCTGCTTTAGCTCCTCCAAGTGTATCTGTAAAAGCCTGAAACACTTGACTGCCCGTACAAATTTGGGCACCTAAGAGTTTAGGGAAAACAAGCAAAATAAACTCTGGTCAGTCATGGGACTGGTGTGGGTAAATTCCAACCATACGGTTTAACTTTGAAAATCCATTTCGAAACAAAAGGATAATAGTAAGACCAACCCACACATAAACATGGACGGTTTTTACCTTACTATAACCCAAAATATTTTCATATCAAAATCCAGTGGTATTATAATAATGTCTAATCAGTAAATAACCAAATAGCAGAACGCTTGCATCTCACGCTCTACATACATAGTATAAAATCAAAAACCGCAGGGCGCTTATTGGAGATTGGGTTCCAACTATGACAAGGTATGGGACCACCTGCCGATAGTGTATCTCTGGAGACGAATACACTGGGTTCAACAAGAACATCTTGCAACCCGGCCCACACATGACCGACCACTCATTTCGCTTGAGTGTATCGAATGTATATCACCAACGGTTGGGCTCAAACCACCGTTCCCGAATGGGCAGAATCGACGGAGTAGGAACAAAAGGAATTTCTCTAGATAGGTGATTATACACCCTAATGGGAGCGACCCACATAGCCATGCAGCCTGCCCGATTTTTGTCATTTCCCGGTTGTGAAGCTTGAGGCTACGTCTATCTTTTAGAACATCAGGCCACCATATACTTTGAATGCCACATCGTCAAACCCATCAAATCACTAGTTGATCTTTCCAAAAATATTACGGGTATAAAAGCTAAGAGAAACAAATTTCTCCGCCACCAGACGTAATACCTTGAAAAGATCGTCTTATGTGATCGTTAGGAATACTCTGTCAGACATTCGTCCATACAAGTTGTCCTGGGACTGGACAAACAGAAAACACCATTCCGGGACAGGACGACCCTTGCATTTCACTCCGTCTTCAATCGTCTTCAGCATAATCTAATTCGCAGCGCTTATGCCTATACGGAGTGGTTTCAGATAATATATTCAACCGGTCTCTCCGTATTGACAACGACGGTCAAAACACTTCGACGATCGGTTATTTAACTATCGAAGTAAAAAGAACATCTATTCAAATTTACAGCTAAGCATCAACAATCACTGGCCCCTTTATGTTAATTTCTACTTCCCATATCCCAGAAAATATACGTTATTAATGTTTAAAACATTTCTATCATTTTCACGTTCTTTATCTCTTAGGGAGTAGTGCTATATCTAAAATCACGCTTAAGCTTGATCAACAACGCTAATTTATCGTTATAATTTAAAAACTTGTCATACGCTGTAACATTCCCTTTTAACTAATCTTGACATAACAGTCACGCTTAAGCCCAGTCAACAGCGTTATTTTATCGCTATAGTTCTAAGACTTGCAATACGCTACCATATTCCACTTTATAACTAATCCCGACACCTCTTTCCGTTACAGAAATCTTGACATCTTTCTCCGTTACAAAAATCTTGACATCTTTTTCCGTTACAAAAATCTTGACATCTCTTTCTGTTACAAAAATCCTGAGATCTCTTTCCGTTACAAAAATCTTGACATCTTTCTCCGTTACAAAAATCTTGACATCTTTTTCCGTTACAAAAATCTTGATATCTCTTTCTGTTACAAAAATCCTGAGATCTCTTTCCATTACAAAAATTTTGACATCTTTTAAATATGATCACCATATCCTTATTTGAAAATTCGGTTGTTTAAATTTATTTATATTGGTCATTAACTCTTCACTCCATCTTCCTTAAACATTTCTCTTTAAACTTCTCTTATCAAAAATCGATCACGTTCCTTGTCTTTTTGGCAATTTACTTCTTATTCGTATTATTATACCCAATTCAATAAAACATCTCAGTACAAACTTAATACCAGTTATAATAGAATTTCTATTATAATTTAAACTTTTCTTTAATTATAAAAATATAATTTTTATAATTAACTTCATTGATTTGCCTGACGGTCAACCAACTTCTTAACAAATTGGGTTTATGGTCAACTGTCGCTGATATCGTTTATTTACCAAATCAACATAACGTTAAATCCCCATTTAACATGGTTCAAACAGTGCACAAACAATACATTTAAATATTTAGGAATCCGGTTGGGTTCCTCCAACTGATTTCCGCATCCACAGATATTAGTCAAATCAGTATCCAACCAATGATGTGTACATATGCAACGATATATATTTATTTCAACCAAATTAACTGTAATTTACCTAATCAACCATCACACAACATTCAACCATTATTTAAAATATAATTAAAATATTTTAAATAAAACAGAGTTAGTGAATTTACTCACCTTTGCGCGTTAACCGTTAAATAACGATTTGTGTTGGCTGATTTGGTTGAGCGGTTTATTTTGCCTGAATTCAGACGAGCGCCAAATCGCTTTAAACCGTTTCCAGTATTGCCACAACTTCATCAAGTGCAATATTTCCCTTTGCATCCCCACTTGTTCACGTAACTCCCCAAATTTGAAGCATACGCGCCAACTTGTATTTGCGCCTGCACATTATTTTCTCACCACGTTTTATGCTCATGTACTGCTGTTCGGATGCCATTTCCGCACATGAAAGCTTGTCCCACAAATTTCATCTACAAACACCCATTCCTATTGACGCCATGTACATGTTAATGCACACGTCTGGACGTCCCCTTTTGAGCATGCCCTGACTCCAGTGAATACATATCACGCAACTCACTCAACAGCTCTGAAACCGCCTGCTCCATGTGTTCATGTTATCACCAAAAACACCACCTTGATCCCTCAATCTTCCAACTTTTGTTTGCTCAACATCCTTTTCTTCCTAAATTAAAACCCAGCGTGCTCCTTTTCCATTACTCCTCTGCCTTAACATATATATGTCGCTCCTTCTGGTAACAACCACTTGCACCATCCCATTTAAAAATTACGGCCTCATGTTCGTATATTTCTCCACCATTCTTCACCTTTAAATGTTTCAGCTCCACTTTCTAACTCTCATGTTCTCCACTTTCCTTCTTCCCTTAACAGTAATGAGTCATCCTTAAAGTTGATTAGTCATCCCTTAACACAAATTAGCCCCACGCGTTTTCTTCAGCACAAAACAAAATACCCTGATAGCTTCTCCTTCCCACAAAGCAAACCATAACCTCCTATGTTTTATTTCCAATATCTTTCCTTTACACGCTTCCCTCCCACCGCATATTTTGAACCATACACAATAGCCTTGGGTTTGAAGTGGAAACGCATTCGAATGCAAGGAGATTTGTTGTGAAATATTCTTATTTACTGAGAAGTTGAATGTATTTTATTTTGTGAAGCTCTGGTTTTGCCGAGGGTCTGAGAGCATTTGGGTGCGTATTTATAAAGAAGGTTTACTTGGCAGTGAAGGATTAGGTTGTTGTAGCTTTAGGGTAGATCGGGATGAATTTTCGTTTCAATGTCTCGTACACTATAGACTGGGTAGGCTAGGGTAGGAGCGTGTATGATTTGATAAAAGTAAATTTTGTACATTTTTCCTTTACTGCAAGTTGTATACTAAACTCGACTCTCACGTATTAGCGTCATAGTAGAATAGGGTCAATGCAGAACTGTGATGCATTTTCTTTTCTCGGTACCTGTTGATTTCGAAAGCTTCTTGCATTGAATTGTCTTGGTTAGTTCAGAGTAGGATTTGATTTTATGTGTGGTGTTATCAGTTTGATTTTACTATACAAGTAGTAGCTGTGTTTTAGTCCTTTGCCCTATACAAGTACTATACATTTCCTTTTTCTACACGTGATTTGATTTATTAATTCACGTTGCCTGCTTAAGATTTTGAGATTTTCATGGGTTCATTTGGTTTGTTTGAAAAGGCATGGTCATTGTTTAGGCAGGTCGTAGGGTTCTAAGGAAATAGCTATAAATATGTACTGTCTTGCTTACTTAAGGACTAAGGAAATAGGGGATGGGACGCATGCCTTCAATGAAATAATAGGAAATATATTCCAATGGATAGGTTCGCAGCTTTAGAAATTGTGATTAGTCTTAACATGGGGTTTGTAGCTCACATGCAGCACTGTGCGTGAATGGACTTTAAGCTGTACCATTCCTTTGTTGCCAAGGAACGATATATGTCTATTTTATTGTGGTTTATATTTAAGCGTACCGTGTTACATAGAATTTACATTCACGTCCGAGCCATTACGGACAGATATAAAAATACGGTCATGTCCAGCGAGGTGTCACAATCTCTAAAATATAATAATATCGGTAGGTTGACTCATATTTTGAAATCCCAAAATATTGATATAGGGTGCAAAATATTCCAAATAAAAAGTTGTTTATTTAATTAATTAAAAATCACAAAAAATTCTAAAAATTAAATTATAACTACGCCTCAAAAGAACCTTGTCCAGATTCGAAACCGATATCTAGTTATATCAAATAAACCGTTACGGTTGATATACGATTTCATAACGACTTTCTGAATATTTGATTTGGACGTAACTCACAATCTGTAACACGAAATCTTGATTTTTCACTTCTGTTAGAAAAATACAGTTCAACAGATTTCAACGTTTCTTGTTTCGAAGAAATTCAGTTTAATATGAGTCATGTACGCTCAGTTGAAGTTCAAAACGTTAAATTACGAACTGCAGCGTCGTTGTGAGCTCGATTATATTTAATATATATTTTTATACATTCAACTTCATTTAATTAATATATAAATCCACTCATATTACGAATTCAATATTTAAACTGATTTAAATATTCGAATACAAACCGATAAAAATGCGGGACGTTACAATATACCTCGCTTGCGATACCTACAAAATGTCCCTAGATCAATCGAGATACAATCAAATGTCCTTACAATGGTAAAAGCTAAAGTAATAACATCAACGTCCATTATTAGTAGGATATAATAAGTACATAATAAATAATTTCATTTCAAGCCATTACTCCATAAATAACTTCAACATGCCATTATTCAGCTTTAATAGTAGGGAGGAAAGTCCATTCTTCCCCAAACAGCTGGAATAAGGCTGTATATCCAACTAAACATACAAGGGTTGATTCGGTATTCAGAATTAACTTCGGGAGCTTATAAAATAACCGCCATATTATCAAATAATTTGTTGAAAGAGTTTGGAATCATTTTCTTCGAATAAGGATCACTATACCAAAGAAATTTATTGAGAGCTCCAATTATCATATTAATAAGCTTGACTAGCAAAACATAATGCCTAGTCCAATAAGTTGTCATTGTCAATGCAACAAACTGAACAACTGTCAATCTTCACACTTGAGATAGTTTACATGATGGCCATTGTTGCAACTTTGTTATAATCTTCTCGAAAAGTGGTACACAATTATCTTTTGTGATGCGATAATTAATTAACGGCAGCCCCAAATAAGAAGAATTTATTGACATTTCTAACAAACCAGATCTTTCTATTATTTCATTCTTTCTAATACTTGACAATCTAGTAACTAGAATATGTGACTTATTTACATTAAGCTATATCCCAGCAATTGTGTATAAGATATGCAATTTATCCAAGATGAAATTTATATTACGTTCAGAAGGTTTTGTTAAAATTACCAAGTCATCAGCAAATAGAAGGTGGGTTATCATAGGAGACTTACACTTTGGATGCTGATCCAATTTCTTCCTTACAACTTGATCAACCAATTGTGAATTCAGTAGCTCCATCACTATTATAAAAATGTATGCAGATATAGGGTCACCCTGCCTTACTCCTTGTGTCCCTATGAAATCCATGAAGACTTCCATTTATTGAAATAGAATAACTTAGTGATGAAAAACAAGTATGTATCCATGTAAGATACGGCCTTGGAAAATTCATTCTTGATAAGATAGCTAACACTAAATGCTAAACCACTGAATCAAAAGCTTTTTAATATCGAGCTTCATCATACTTCTTCGAGAAATACCATGTTTATTATACCCATACAAAAGCTCTTAAGCTAATATAATATTATCTGAAGTAAATCTGCCATTAATAAAAGCAAATTGATTTGATGATATAATGGATGGTAACACCTGTTGAATCCTGCTTACAAGTATTTTGGATATTACTTTATAGAAAATATTACAATAGAAGATAGGATGAAATTTTAATATAGATGCAGGGTTGTCTACTTTGGGTATTAATGTTATTGCTGTTGCAGACATACTAGCTGGCAGATGATTTTTCATGAAGAAATTTTGTGTTGCACTCATAATATCCTCTCCAATTGTGCTCCAATTTTGTTGCAAGAAAAAGGCATTGAAGCCATCTGGACCACCATAGCTACTTGAATTTAGACTAAAAACGGCCTCTTTAATCTCATCCCTAGAAATAACTCTTATTAAATCCTCTAATTGTTGCATTGAAAGAGTTGGTAAATTGATATGAAAAAGAGGCTTCACATCAGCTACATGATAACATGGATTTGCTAGTATAGATGAAAATATAGAACAAAAGCTTCATTTATCTTCCCTTTTGAAGTTTGAACTGAGCCATACATATCCTTAATCATAAAGATGGAATTCCTAGCCTTTTGAACCTTTAATGAATTATGAAAGAAGCTCGTGTTTCTATCACCCTCAATTTCTCTTCTGATAAAAGCATTATGTCATAGAGCTTGAAGTTCCATATCTAAAACAGATTTAAGCTTATTCTTCAAATCATTCTCCTTCTTTTGCAAAGCAATATCATAAGGCTTCTCTTGAGACTCTTGTTGAATATGTGCTAGCTTAGCTCTAATAGACATGGATTGCTTTGATCCTTGCCAAAATTGTTTGATGACCATGTTCTAAGATGGGTTTTTAACAATTTCATCTTATATAAATGATTAATCATAGGATTACTATTTGACTATTGACTCCAAACCTGTATAACAATGTTAGAAAAATCTCGATGTTTACACCAAAAATTAAAAAGTTTAAAAGAGTACTTACCCTTATCAACAGCTACTTCACTCCTCCAACGAAACAATAAAGGACAATGGTCTGATAAAATCGGAGGGGGAATTTGGCAAAAAGATTTAGGCTAGAGATTATAGGAGGTGTTTGCAAAAAGATGATCAAGCTTACAAAGTGTGAGAGAGCCAGTTCTAGAGCAGTTAGACCATGTATATGATAAAACATAACTTTACACAGGAAGAAGATTTGATTTAATGATCATTTGATTTAGAGGAGCTATATCTTTGACGGCTAATGGACAACCCCCAAGTTTCTGATTACTGCTGAACATACAATTGAAATCACCTCATATAAGCCAGGGATCATTTGTAGGATTCAGAAGGTGAACCTGTTCAAGAAAAGCTTGTCGAAGAGCAAGAGAGTTATAAGCATAAATAGATGTAAGCTGAAAAGAAATGTTTGTGGGAAGATAAGTACAATTGTAATGGATGAATTGATCAGTTTCAAAGATTTTAGCAAGATTGAAAAACCCAGGATTCCAAATAGTCAATAATCTACCAAAAGAAGCTTGAGCTACATTATGATCATAATGCCATGATGGTGCAATATATTTACCAGCTTTATCAGTTGAATTAATTTCCAATTTTGTCTTTGAAAAACACATGAGTTGTATACTATTTTCCTTAATCAAATTCTTGATCTCGCTTTGCTTTGAGGGCGGATTTGCACCTCTAATATTCCAGTAACATATTTTATTCATCATTTAAAAAAAAATGGATCAACCATTAAGATTGGATTATTCCTCTGATGCTTTGATGAGGTATACTTTGAGTTGTTTTTAGGTAATACTTCATCCGGTCTATAATCTTTCCCATCATTAAGGTCCTCATCTTCAACTGCTTTATCTTTCTTAATTTTCTTCTTTTTTCCTTTTGTCTTTTTCTTACTTCTAAAAAAAGAAGATGTTCACCTACATGAGATGTAGAAGTGTTTGTTGCAGATGAAGTAGAATTAGAAGGTGGTGGTAGAACAATGTAAGGAGGTGTTGATATGTGTGAATATGGTGAAGATGATGGAATATTGAAGCTAAATGATGAATTGAACTCTTTGTTTCTGAAAACTCCTTATGGTCCACATGGGTTAAGAAAAACTTGATTAGTAAAAAGCATTTATGGATGATGGATGTGCCTCAAAGCATTAGTTGGAGTTGGAGGAATATTCTGAACTTAAGAAATATTTTTCTGTCGTATGTTCAGTGCAACTATAAGTTCATGAAGAACTTGTCATTTTGGCATGCTCCCTGGGCAAAATCAGGATTGATTTTGAGTTCAAATGTTGATTATAATTTGAGGAGACTTTCTGATATAGCTGAAAATGCATTTGTTGATGATTACATACCGGATGGAAAAGTGGTACTCCCTTACACATGTTCATCAATGTTAAGAAAATTATGGACTGAAATATCAAATGGTTTTAAGGTAGATGGAAATAGTTTTTTAATATTGAAGGATAAATCACACTTTATCAAGCATGTATAATCACTTCTGCGAAGAGAAAAGCAAGTTTTTCCATGGGCTAAAAGGATATGGAATATATGTAATTCTGCAAAGGAGAATCTACTTTCGTGGAAGGTCATGGAAAACGCTGTCAACACAAAGGATAAACTTCATAATATTGGTTTATTGCCTGACAGCTTATGCTATCTGTGTAACTCTGCTGTGGAAACAAATGTGCACTTTTTTTAATGCAATTATGCTTTTCAGGTTTGGATGAGGCTACTAGCAAATGGATGCTTCCATAGACCATCTTGTTATAGTAAAAACAGAGTGGTACAATATATATATATATATATATATATATATATATATATATATATATATATAAAAAGCAACTAGATGGAGAAATAATAGATCCAAGATGCTGTTAAATATTTTGAACAAATTTATTTACGAATTATAGGCTGAAAGAAATAGAAGAACATTTGGTCAGGGAAATCTTAATGCAAATGAGCTGTACAATATTATTCATAGAAGGCTTATGAAGAGGTTCAAATCTAGTTCTTAATCAGATGGAAGCAGGATATACGGAGTAGAGTAGAATTTTTTGTTTTAGTTCTTTTCTTTGTATAGTACATGACATTGTTTATATTATAATGTGCTTTTGTATAGATGAGATTTGTAAAGTGATACTTTTTTGTATTCGTGTCATTCTCAGTGTACATGACAATTTTGTAATCCTGCAAAAGTGGTAATAAAAGTTGCTTGCCGTTCAGAAAAAAAATAACCATCATATTTAGGATCTTTTTAAAATAAGTGTCCTACGTTAGTTGCTTGTAAAATAGACATCCAAAGTAGGATGCATATATAATAAGCGCGAAAAGCCCAATCGGTCACAACATCAACGACTCCATCCAGTGACTCTATTCAAACGACTCTACTTCGCTTATAAAGCATCACCATCAACACTTTACAATTGCATCACATTCTTCTATCTTCTTTTCTCTGCTACTGAATAGCATTAGCTTAGTACCAAGCTTAACAATGCTTTCGTCGTTCAAAGATTTTACATATTCAACGTACTTCAGAAACTATGTTTTCGAAGACAATATCAAGCCACGAAAAAGTAATCACCTGAGCAAGCATTCTACCATCTCATGACATAGCGACAATGACTATGACCCATGCAATGTATACTGTTACTGTTCGAAAGACTCGATGAAGAATAAAGACAAAGCAACAATAGATTTTGAAAGAAAACTATAAATACCTTCATTATTAAGCATCCCGAAAACACACGTATGTTGTCGGCGATTCAGGGTCGATTCAGAAAAATCAGTTGTTAAACTCAGTTTTATGAATCACATATTTTCAAAATTAAGGAAGTCAATCTAAGTTGAAAGGGAGACAATGAGCATTTGGCACTTATCTAAAATTTAAAAGCTTCTTATTAGAATGGTTCAAGTTTATTAGTGAACTAAATAGTTTTTTTGTTACTAGAAATGAATGGCAAACGAAAAATTTATGTAACTTTTCTCTAGAGAAAACGGTGTGAAAAGAGCTTACTACTATCAATTTACAAATCGTTATGAGTTGTTGATGAGTCAACTGAAGTAAACCTTTGATAATGTAAACAACCTCTGAGATGTTCAAAAATCCTGAAAGAGAAAGAATAAAACATTGAAATCAACTTACTCCTCTAGTCTTAAAGATTCATCTGGAAGAGATTCTCGATTCGATAGCGGAAATGAGTTGGATGCGATGTGCCAAAGAACTAGCAAAGATTATAGACCAATGGACGTCAAAGTGAAAGAACAAAGTTGATGTCGTCTTGAATGCAAAAGTGAATTTCCTGCATGACATTTATAAAAGAAAACTGAGGTAGTAAGATCAAATGCCTAAGGTGGTTGAATCCCTAAGAATAGAGCAAAAGGACAGGTCTGAAATTTATCCACTAAATCCTGAAGTAATCAATCTTAATACTTTTGCATAAGTCTTGACCAATTGCCACGATGATTGATGCACAAGGACTAAAAAGTAAATAGTTGTCCATGATTAATATATGTTATACATAACATAACATTAATTACCATATGAGATGTGCTATATAGTTATTTTATTTATTAATAATATTTTATTCCTCAAAATTATACCTCAACCATGTCTGAAGCTATGAGTATACGATGCATATAACACTCAGGTAGCTCGTGTAGAATCCGTAACTCATATATTGTCATCTCAAGATTAGAAGCGATGTGCACTAAACTAGCTAATACTTTTGTCTTTACTCGTACTGTACATCTTGCAATTCTGGTTATGCATGGCGCCATTTCGATGCATATTCGATTTAAAAAAATTAAAATGTGGAGAAAAAATGGAGAAATGAGGTAACTAGGGTTTGATGCTATACGCATCCAGTGCTGGACACCTATTTAATAAGCGCCTAAGGCCCCTGAAGCTGGGCACTTATTAAATAAGCGCCTAAATTTTGGATTACCTCTTGAATATTCAAGGACTTAATATTCAGTCCTGAATGTGATGGACATTCTCTTGATGAGAACATTCAGTTTAATACACTCCTGAATCTTTATATGTCCTATATTATTAGCTTCAGTTTCCAAAATAGAATTCAAATTGTATAATGTTAAATCCATATTTGAAAATGAAACAAAAATCATGTACCATAGGTTCAAACTTTTATTTTAATATGTATTTATCCTTATTGGCTAAGAATGTTGCCAGGTTAAACATCAAGTCTTTGTTTACAACAATGCATTTGATCCTTAAGCTTTTACGTCTAATCCTAAAACTTATCTTTCTATTTTGTTCCATCAAATATTGGAAATATTAAAATTGAATTGAAGACACAAACGACCATTATCACTATTTTATAAAGGCGCGGAGAAATAGTAATGGTTATTTTCATGTTCAATTCAAATTTCATTATTTCTAATAGTTATTGATGGTATCGCTAGAGGATCTGATTAGTTGGTTAATTGTTCGGATTACACGATCGAAATTTACGAGCTCATACCATAACGAAAACCTAATAACAAAAACCCATGTCAAGCATGCACATAGTTTTCTAGAGTTTTCCCTAGAGTTTATAAGCGAAGCTTGGTTGGAAGATTTTTTCAAAAAAGTTGATCATTTTTTGAAATGGAAAGATTATTTGAGGAATCAAAATTTGAGAATCAAATCATAAATGAAGGTATTTTATTTGAAATGGAAATCCATGTTAGCTCTAGCCATTACATGAGTTTTAATGAGGCAGCTATACCTATATATATATACATACATATATATATATATATATATATGTTTATATAATAATATTTGCAGGAATCATTAATGAGGTGAGATAAAAAAGACGTGTAGTGACAAAACAAGTCTTTAGAGTTTCAACAAAATAAGTTAGTAGTAGTCTTTGTACAATCGCCAAAGAAGTTGAATACACATAAATATTTTATAAAATTCAAAGCAGTACATAAATATACTTATAATTCAAAATTTTAGACACTCAGTCATCTGATTCTAAAATCAGACTTTATGAAAATAATTCTCAAACATCAAAAAGTAATTTCAGACCTTTGGTTTTATATTTGGACATTTGAATGCACTAAGTTGATTTATATCACTATCTGTTTTTAATTTTCGAAAGAAATTCAAATGTTTGAACCTCCTATAATTTGAAGTATTCATTTTTTGTTTTAAATTCTATAAAAAATCGGCCTTTACTTTTTAAAATTCGGTCACCTAATTTTAATGTGTAGAAATGTTTTTTCGCTTAAATCAGAAATTTGAAGAGAAATTATCTTCAATCAAGAGATGCAATTCTCCAACTATATCTTTTCATTAACATTTATTTACTGTTATAAAAGAAGGAAAATGTTAGTTTTTTATCCCTTACTTTTGCTATCTATTTTCAACATTCTTGCAATTCCAAAGGCAATCAAAAACAATAAATTTCCCAGATGAGCACATTGAAATATTCATTTCTTGAAGGCTATTAGAAGGGTGCACGATAGTGATTCATGTGTGTTATTCAAGAATAGATTAGTCAAATCTTTTATTCTACTATATTAATTCATGTTTGAGATCTTCACGTACAAGGACCAAAAGATTTATATTCAACCTATTCCTCTAGGTTAAACGAGGGCAATTTGAACGAAATACCTAAGAGATGCTTAGGGGGTGGACATAGGATATGTACCCCCAAATTAGCATAAAATCGTAGTGTGATTTTTATTTACTATGCTTTATTTATTTGCTTTATTTACATTTTATTATTAAGCCATAAAATACCATATGCAGCAAAATGTCTTTCAAATCACTAAAGAAGACACTTAGTACATCTTCGGTATCCATATGTCGATCATTTAGTCATTTGAAAGTCAGGTCATTAGGGGTGAAGAAAATAGACATAGAATAAAATCACCGTGGAACAAAAATCTATAATATAACAATAATCTTTACATAAATAAAGACTATAAATTTAACATATATGTTAGAAAACTTATCTAAAAACCTATTCAGATAGTTATAACAACATATCCTTAAAAATGCTAAAAATAGCAACGAACAGACATAACTAAAAATAAAAAGATATAAAAGAGTACATCTTGCTCCATTTGCTTATCTCTTAAAGCCCCAAAGCAGTCTAAACTAACCAAAGAATATACTTAATATAACTCGAATATTATAACAAAATAATACCGCGACTAGTCTGGTAAACTAACGTAAGGAAACTGAAATCACTGTTAATTAACTCTTTAACTTATTTACCTTTAAAATAAAAGATATCTCGTAATACCAAGCCTCACATAAACACAAATATGTTTTTACCTTATGATAAGAAAAACACTTTTATTTATAAATCTATTTGTATTATGATAATGCTTAGAATCTACAAATAAATATATTAACATTGCCAGAATGCTTGCATCTTACTTTCCAACACAACAGGTGTTTGAAGCTCATAATAGAGAATGGAATCCCACTATGAAACAGTAAGGTTCCGCCCTATGAATCCGTACACCTCTTGATCAAATGTACGAGAGGCAACATCTCATTGCACCATAACTACTCAGGATCGGTTCTATCCATTACTAACCCAATATGATCATTCCAGTGGATAAACAACCAACTTGTGCATTTATAGAGATTGGCACTAGATATGGGATGATCGTACCTTAATGGAAGAGATCGACTTAACCTTATTGCAAGTCCCTGCTTTATTCACTTCCTGGGTGATGAGACTAAATATTATGTATTACCTCATAAATGAAAGACCGTATTGGAATGCTAATATTATCTCCCAGGCAAATATCAATGCCAGCATTCATCTATATAAGTTCATTCTTGGTCCGAATGAAACAAATAAGTCCATCTTCAATCTCCTCAAAATATTTTTAAGTTCAAAAACACATCACCCGGATCGAAGTGATTTTCAGACAGCTAGGTCGGATCCCAATCTCTTTGAAATGGCAATCGATGATTTTTGGAAAACTCGACTCTAGTTCTTTAGGAATAAACCGAGAAGTGATAAGAGCGGAATACATGTCCTAACCGTCATGATAATGTGATTCCTTATCGGTTGTCGTATAAATATTAAGAGCCAAACTGGCCAGACTTAGTCGGTTATTTAGCTATCAAATATATAAACAACATTCATCCAAGGGTTTGTTTTTCCCATAGCAGTCACTAAGCCATTTAGAAATAAATCATTCATTTGTAAAATCTTATTTCAAAATGTTTATTAAAATATTCATATTCTTATCTCATCGACCTAAGTATATTCAGAAAACATCTATACTATACTATTAAAGCCGAGTTATCTTTCGAGAGCTCTCATGCCTCCTCCAAGAATGCTTCTCAGCATGACACGTGGAGCGGAAGCTGAATCATCGCAGCTTTTACTTTCCCAAATCGCATCTGAACAATATGTTCCTATCCCATCCTCCGTCTTTATCTATACACCTAAAAGTAAAACTTCTTTTCCCATGCCGTCTCTTTCCGTTGTATTCCATTAAGCCCTAGATCCCCATATTCCCAGTAGCAGCTTCGCCTTTTCTTACTGATGGCACACCCTTCATTGGAAACCCTTGATTTTCTCGCTGCCTCTTTCTTCATCCTTTCCGTCGGCGTCCCCATTAACCGCTCCATCTACAGGGCATACTCTGCCGCTTGATTCTCCTATCGTGTAAGCACTAGCTTCTACCCTATCCACATTTCCCAGTCCATGTCTTCTCCTTCTGCCCACGATTTCCGATGCTTTCTCTTTTCCTATAGGTCTATTCATTTTTTCACATCGTGTTGGGGACAATGTTCTGACAAAAGATTCACACATTCATTTTTCTTGGAATTAGCAACAATTAATACATTTTAAGCTCTTTGTTTTGCATTTGCTCATCTTCTTTACTTTTGGTTTTGGAGCCTGAAGACAAATAGAGGCTACATGGCTCATGCTTCAGATGCATTCTTTGATGTCTGCTTTTGATTGCAAGCATGGTTGGATTTTGATACACATTTCAGTTTGCATCTTAGTATGGATGGTTGGAAATGAGCTCTTTGCCGATTTAGTTACTATCATGGTATGGGATGTCCTTTTATGATTGACTTGGTATGATCAAAAGTTTTCTTCGTCATGGTTGCTTTCATGGTGTGAAATGAATTCTTTGCTGATATACATTTCAATTCACATTCATCTTTTATTTCTGTAAATCTACTTATAAACATGGGGTTCATCATTTCATTTTTATTCTTTTGTTGGCATTTTTGTGTGATACATGCAAAATAACATACTGTTTAGAAGTGTGTAGAAATAAAAATGACTTTGTATGTATATATTATATTTGAAATCGTATGTGATTGTATCAATCAGTTCCATATTAATCCAGTCAAGTAAAAATGTCTTTATATATAGGTACACAATAGATTCATAATTTATTCTTCAGTTGCATCTACTTCGGTGCCATTTCAAATGTGAGTTGAAAAGAAATTCTGTACAATTAAGCTAACAAATTCAAGTAAACATTCTCAGTATTATACAACTCATATTATATTCAAAGGTAACGACATGAGTAGCAAGGGTTTGTTTGGTATATCATCTTTTGTTTCTTCCATTGCATATTATGGGACAGAGCTAGAAATAAATTCGTCTTACTCCGATGTTAAATTGCATGGTTATATTGTCTTTTCAATACAAGGATCCTTGATTTATTGCTCATTTATCCAGTCTATTACTTATTTGTTCAAATCAAGTTCCCTCTTATATAATCTTTATATTAATTTAATGCAACTGTTTGCAGAGAAGGTTTAAATATAGCATCAAATTTAATCTAAGATAACTTTTAAACCTTGATATTTCAACAAGCTCAAAAAATATAAGGTATTTAAATAGATATGTGTATCTTTCTCTACTAATATCTCTGTAATTTCTAAATAGTTTGACAAACACTAAGATGCATATATCAAACTAACTTTTTATTCAATATTTAATAATATTGTTATACATGTTTATAAGATAAAATCATGATGACAATATACACTTTCAATAATATAATATAAATTACTGTTTTCTTTGGATAACATTATCCATTTATTAGTATTGGAGGTTTAATGTAAAGAATCAAGTATCTATGCTAAGGTGATCTTTTGTTTATCCATGATACATTTTACTTCCTTAAACATGCTCATAATTCCCTCAAAGTGTTCAGACTTTAGCTCTGGCATTGCCTTGTGGGTTATCTTTACCAGATTGGACGGAAATACTTAACAATATTATGGTCAGTTTGCTTTGCATTAATCTACCCGATTTTCTCTTTCTTTTATCTATAATGTCATATTTAGTTGTAATTGTTTATCTCATGTTAAATATACAATATTTATTCACATTTGGATACTTTTTCATTTATCTTCCAGGTTTTCATTGCAAAAAATAAGAGATCTTTGATTTCAATGCCAGATTATGCCAAGCAATACGACAACATACAAGGTAATATCGGTCTTGGGGTATGAGGACATCATGACTTAAATGTCAGGTTATTACGTCTTGCGATATGCATGCCTTCATTTTGTGCAAATAATATTTACTTATCCATTTAACATTTATTTACAAGTTTTCATACACAATGCACTCACAAAAACATTTATGCATATGCATTGTTGATGGTTCATAATAATCTTGGTACATGAACCATAAGCCTCAAAACCTTCATACCTTTATTTTCCATAAATATGATATTTTGTTCATGGTTCTCGCTAGGAGGATTGTCTAGCAACATTAATTCTTTTGCATGCATAGTCCTCCTATTTGTAGCAGTCTAATAGTTATTTTAGTAGGCAAAATGAGGGCTTCACACAGGATGTTTGTACGATAAATGATGTTATAAATTATAGTATATTTTCAAATTAAATAACACTAAAAAGAATGCTAAGATTAAAAAAATTCAACAAAAGTGTCTTACATAGTTTATCTACATTATTTTTCTTTTGGTAAAGTATTATATGGATGAGCATTTATTTGAAAACTTTTCTTTCGAGACGTTCCACTGTTGTATTGTTGTGCGAACCCGAATAGTGTCAAAACAACATAGAAATCAATAAGAGTACTTGGTCATTTTCAGGCCTTTGAAGAGGTTATTTTGACTTTACAAACCTGCTACTGGTTTGAAATTTTATTTTTTTCGTGGTAAGATTTTTTTAGAATTTTTTTTGTTACTTGCCGATTTGATTTCTTCTTCATTTTTCTTGCCACCAGAATTGAAGGTCACTACAAGGAATATGTTACCAGTCTCTATAATAGACCCCATAGATTGTGTTGTTTATACAGTTTTCCTACTTTATGAAAACTCTCACATCCTGAAATCAATATAATTTGAGTTTTGTAAAACCTACAATTCTGGTAATTGTTACATTTGTAGTTTTTTGTTGTTGTCGTTTATCTTTCAAAATTGAGATTGGTGCATCTTAATTGTCATTTGATCCACGGTGGACTGAAAACTCAAACTGCGTATGCCAATTAGAGTTTGTACCAGTGACTACTTAAAGTCCATAAGTAAATCCCTGTTTTTCAAATTAAAGATAATTTATTACCTGATCACATGCTTGGATGTCAATTGAGATATATGTACTTATACACTGAGTAATGCATATATGGAAACGGTATTACAAATCTTCTATAATATAAACTTCAATTGTTATTTGTTTACAATTCGATTGCAAAAGCTAGCTGTTTTTTCTTTCAACTCATGCAATCAGGAAGGAAACATTACAAATATTTACTTATAACCAAAAGGGCAGGAAATCTTTCAAAACCACATGTCGGATTGGATTATTATTACTCTATTTAGTAATGCTAAAACATCTTAGATACTTTGATACACGAAATTATGGCATTGCATAGAGATTATTAATCAGTCAACAACGAAATGTAAGAATTACATGTATTCAACTTATATCAAAATTTTATCCATACGGATTTTCTTTTATAAGTTTACATGATTGGTATTATATTTGGACATTGCTTTTTTGGTTTACTATTCCAATTTTAAGGTCTAATTCTTAAAGCACTGACAGTTGACAATTTACACTTATTAACTTTTGCCGATAAGTTCTTTTGAAATAACTCTCCAAATGGAAACATTTTTTTTTCATTTTGTACAATCCTTGAAGAACTTTTTTTGTAGATTTTGTACCCAAATCTCTATAGAATGAAGCAACTAGAGCAGCTGTCTTCTCCGGGATTTATATAATTCAACTGCTTATTTTCACGATTCAATTATTTACATCTGCATATGATGCTGAAATCCAGTTTCCTTTTTTTATATGAATTCTGTATTCATGAAGAACATTGGCGCCATATTTTTCAATGTAGGCATTTGCAAAGAAATTTGATTAATACCTTATAGAAAATTTAATATTTATCAAAATTTTCATTATTAGAGAATTTGTTTCCACTTTATTCAATTTTTGAAGTTACCTATGTATGTGCTTTTGAAATCTTTAGCGGTAACCTATTATAATGTATTAATTATACGATTTAGGGAGCAGCATTTGATTTATACTTCCTACGATTTTACAAAATTTACCTTTTTGGTTCCTCTTCAACTATAAATTTAGTTCATTCCTATGAGTGTTTCTCATTAAAAAAATGTAGGTACGATGATGATCTTTGGTGGGGACTGCATGTTCATTTATGATAGGGTTACTAGATTCTCAATGGAACACGATCAAAGGAGCACAACTATTTATTTTGTATATGCACCATTATAATACGACAAGAAATAAAATATTTATAATTATGACTATATCACGCCTTTGGAGCTATCATAACACTCAAAAATGCAAATGGTCAAAATGCACATACACAAATGGAACGCTAAAATCTCCAAACTTAAGCATGTGTTGTTAATAGCCAAGATGTTTTCGTCATTATTAAGTAATGAAACATCTCATTTCCAATGCAAGCATTTCCTCAATATGTATTTTCTTCTGTTTGGATTGATGTGAGAGGAGCTGTTAGGTGTTTATTTTATTTCACTTTATTATACTTCGTTTTTCATCAAGCATGGGGATATGTATGACTTCTAATGCACTTGAAAAATCTCACGTTCGGGTTTGATGAAAGTGACATGGCATGTGCATTGCAGGCGCATCCTAATTTCATCGGCCTTCTAGACTCTGCTTTTCGGTTTGTTTAGGGTTATTTACTTCCTTATATATATATATATATATACGATTGTACCAAATCTTTTGCGTATAAAGACTACTAGGTAAAAAGAAACTGCAAGCACTGATTTATGTTTAAGTGATGAGTAAAGTATATGAAAGCAGAATATCATTAGAAATGCATGCATCACATTTGTAAATTAGCAGAACATTGAGAGGAACTTCTGCACTAATACACGAGGACACACTTTGTTAATTGATAATCATAATATTTTTAACTGTATTGTTTTATTGATAATTATATTCCATGTCTTTATCATCCAGTTTACGCACAATTAAGGAATATATGCAAAACGAATTCAATGAGTTGCAAAATTATAATTGTTCTTTTATTTTATTTATGCAAACATTTCTGTTTATGATCTCTAATTTCTTCAATAATTGAACCTAGGCTCTAACATAAACATTCTTCTTAGATAAATGAAAAATCATTCTGTTTTAAATCCTTTTCAAATGATTGTAATTCAAGGGTAACAAGTTTGGGAATAAGCTCACATGAACAAACTGGTAATGTATTTTGATAATGCCAAGTTTTTGATGTATTTCTTTGCAGGTATTATGTCTAAAACTATTCATTATGCATGTAGCCCAAGATGCACTCGTATTTCTTATACGACGACGGATGGAGCAGTTTCCACAGTAAAACATAGAGATTTTCACGTTGTTGGAGTAAGCTACGCAGGTTGATTTCTTAATTCTAGCACAGTATGTAGAAAGCAAATTAGGTTGTTCATGAATTTCTAGAATATATATATATATATATATATATAGTGGGGTTGGTTTTAAAAAAAGTATTAGAGTTATCAAACAAGTAACATGTTTTCTTCTCTCACATTTCCAGGTTGCTGGAGTTTTATAGATATGTATTGTTCATGCTGACTTCTATTGAAGTGCTCAAAACAAGGGAACTATTACATGTTTAATGGCAGATATACATCAAACAGTTGTATACAAGTCTACAGTAATCATGCACTTTTATGCTGAACCTCTGTAATTTATAGTATATTATGTGGAACAATATAAAAAAAATTCTACACAAAATTCTATAAAGTTAATGTTATGGAAAAATGGAAACATTCTGCATGTATGCTAATGTGTATAAAAACGTTGATCATTTCTTTTGGCTCATACTGTTTTGCCTATTGGACTGCTGTGCTTAATTTTTTGTCAACATAATTTATGGATTCTATTCAAAGTTTCTATAGTGACAATTTATCTAGAGAAATGTAATTGATGTTATAATTCTTATATGATTTCAATAGTGTCACATGTTTGACTTCTTTGGTGTTGATAGAAAAATGCTCAGGAACCATTTTAATTTTAGAAAAATAATTTTTGATAAAAATAAATGATTTTTTTTTATTTGAAATGTTTTTAATGTGAGTACCTGTGCAATTGTAGTCCGTGTGCGTAGCATGGGTTTACACTAGTTATACTTTTAATATCTAGAAAATATATTCATAAACTTACATATGTTCATAAGCATTAAAAATTGATTCTATATTTTCAAGTCATATTAAGGGATCAAATAAAGTTATTTAAAAAGAAACATATATAAGGATAAACTCAAATAGAATTCCATTGGTGTTAGGTATGGAGAAAATGTCCATACCTCGGTTTTAAGAATAGTAGTTTGGTTGAATAGAATTTCAATTCCTTTTAAAAATATCTTCGATATACCTTTTCATAAAATTTCTTATTTAAAACTCATTCATATTCGTAAATCCCTTTTAAAAATAAATCTTTATAAAACAATTTATTTTCATAAATACACTATTTAGGCGATTAATCATTTTCAACGTATAAATAAGTATTTGATAATAAAGCACTTTGAAACTGGATAATTAGATGATTGCTGATTTCAAAACCAATATAAATATAATAAATTATTTATTGTAAAACATCCTTAATGCATAATTAATAAATCTTCAAATCATTATAAATAGATGATTATTAAATTTAAAACACATATACAATTATTATTATAAAAAATGATACTAAATCTTTAAATCATTATCCGGTACATAATAATTAATCATCCTTTAAACCATATAAATAAATAATTATAATAATTATTTTATAAAACAATTATTAAACATAAAACGTTATCAATAAGATAATTACTTGAATTCAAATCTCATTAAAAAGATAATAAATTAACTTTTAAATACATGATTGTTAACTATTAAGCCTTCATTTAAATAAAAATAATAATTAACTTTAAACATTGTTCAAATAATAAATTACTTAATGAATTCCTAATTAAATGATTAATTTAATTTTTAAAAAAATTATTAGTGAAATTGAATATTTTTGAAACATCACAAATAGAATAACAAATGATTTAAAACCTTTGTTTTCAAATGAACTTAGTGATTGCATTCCAATGATGGTTACGTCTTTATCCAAGAGAAACAATAAGCATCCAAAATCTATAATTTAAAAACATTTATTCAATAGGGAATAGAGATCACAATAGTACTTCAATAAGCTACAAAACATTCAATTTATCTTCCCCATCAAAACATATATACTATTTACATAAACAGGCATATGTAAACAAATAAACAATTATCAATTAACAAAAAATTGTGGAAAAAAATGTCATTTATAATAAGCTAATTATCAATTAACAACTAGTATAATACTTATTCCACATAAACTAATTATCATAAATAATAAATGTCCAATTTAATATAATAACGGAATGTGGTTTATTCTGCTAACAAATGTCATTTATAATAAGCTCAATCAATTACTAAGAGGTGTTTATTTGGCCAAATAGATAACATTACACATTGTACTTAGATTAGTTACGTTATAATTAAATAACATATTCAAATTAGTATTATTCAACAGTTCATACATCATTAAATACTTGTAAAAGGTTTAAGTACAAAACAAACTCATACTATGTTTAATAACAACTTGAGATGTCATATCGCGACCCTAGGTTAGGTTCAAACAATCTATAGCATTTCAAAATGCGATATCACGATCCTCGATTTAGTTTAAATAATTGATCAATTCAAACATACAATTGATAACATGATAATTTAACAAAGCCATACAATCATAAATTTTCACAATCAAGCAGATAATCAGAATCTACTACATAATACATGGTTAATCAGAAAAGTGAGTTTTTCTCGTATTTTAGTTTTTGCTTTCATTTTATGGTTTCCTTTAATTTCAAAGAGCATTTAAAATTAAATAAAATTTTCACTAGCTCCAAATACGTCAATTATATTTCTGTGGCGTAGATAACATTGTTACAATCCAATGCGCCTAACCATGTTGGATTTGGACCTAATATAAGCAACTTATTATGTTTGCAATATTCATAAGTTGATTAAATAGTTATGTTCCACTAATTACATAATTAAAATTTAATTGACCGTAAATTTCCTTCTTCTAGCAAATCCCTCTGTCTCCAACATTTCCTTCTCATGAACGAAAAACCCACACATCGTGGCCAAACAAAATTTTAGTATATCCCTCTCAAAACATGTGACACCCCACGTCCGTTAATGTCACTCATAAAGGGAATGCATTAAGTTACGTGAAGCGTTTAGGCAAACAAACACAGAATATTACAAGGCAGATATAAAAAAATTTGCAGCAAAAATAAACAACTTTATTAATCATCAGGATACATGGTCCAAAGCATCATTTGTCTGAAATATAAAAAACCATTACAACATAAAAACCACTGTCTTGTACTTTAGAAATATCAGAGTACATAAAAGAAAGAAAATTCCCCAACAACAAAATATAGCCATTGCTACGAGAATAGGAGCTTGATCCATACATATTAGCAGCTCCAGCAATCAAGCAAAATCGCGGTCAAGCCTGAGTGTTTCCTCCCTGAGAACCGGGGGGGAACGGAAAAGAGAAGGAAAAACAAAAGGGGTCAGACATAAAGTCTGGCGAGTCTAGTAACTTTTAGCCAGTAAATAAATAAAGGTAATCATGACAGGCATAAAGTGGATAAGAGAGCTCACTATACAAATGGCAGGTGTGACAAGGCAGATAAGGTAATGTGTATGCATGCTTCACTAATAACTACTCTGCACTATTACTAGTATAATTTAAAATGAGATGACCCCTTCCACTATAAGTTGGTAGATTTAGGGCATACGTCCGAGTGTACCCTAACAACTACCCTAATTGATCGGCTCCCTACTCTGTAGATACCCTGTGCTAGTCCCACAATAGGGGGTATCACTTCCCTAAAGTGGCAACCCAAGAGGTGCACAGTCATATCTATTGGTGTCACGGTCGTCTTGTCCCCCTCTGCCCGGCCCATGCGCGCACATGTCCACGGTTGGTTTGTGCCGTCTACACCACCCACCACGTTTGGATCTCTTATAAGCAATCAGTAAGCGTGCCCCTTCTTCGCCTAGTACGGAGTTCTCTACTCTGATACCCAATACGGGTTACAGACTGAAATGGGTCCCACACAATATGATACAAGCTCTCCCCTTTTGTCTTGTATCCCCACTAGGTTTTCCACTAACTATGTATACCCTAATGGGTGATCTTTAATTACATAGCCCTATACCAATTATGCTTACCCTAAAAGGGTGATCTTTAATTACATAACTTTACCAGGTTAAGTTTGTGGGCCTATATATATAAATATTACCCACCCCCTTCAGTTATACTTAACTCACCCACTATCCAATCCATTTTACTTAACCCTAACTTATGTTCATAACCATACAGTTCTTATGGATTAAATTAGGTTAAGTAGTCCTTTCTCATTACCATGTCCAATTATGGTTTATATTGGGTTATACCTCCCACAATAGGCCTACAACGTGTTGATGCTGGATATGTCGATTGGTTCCGGGCAGTCTTATTCCATAGTTGGGCCTAACCTCGTGTCTTAGCCCGAGTCGTATTTACACACTTAGACCTCTCACATTAGGTTATTAGTGGTTGCTGGATATGTCGCTCGAGTCCGGAAAGACTTCCGCCACTAATGTAACCTAACCTCGTGTCATAAGTGTTAATATAATTCCTAATTATAGTTGCTAAACATTCCATTTATTAATTAATTCACCAATTAATTAATCTTACCTTTTTGGGTGTTGTTGCCCATTCTATAAACAATTTGAATTACTAGTCCAAAAATGTTTATTTCCCAATTATGCCAATATTTACTTTTCCCCCGTGTCTAATTAACGTCCTCACAAAATTGACGGCATTCCTAAGCTAAATAATTAGCCTAGCCATAAGTGATGAAAAGGAAAGCTAATAGGGATGTAACACAAGTGATCATAGATTAACATAGTCATAAGTTGTCATATGAACTTGAGACAATTTCTATGATGTCAAAGTGAAAAAAATGAGATCTAAACTAATCATTTAAATAAGGGTGACACAGCAGCATGTTTAGATCTAAGGATAAATTCACATGTCCAATTTTATAACATATCCAAATTTATCACAATAGGACAGGTGTAATGTGATTTACATAAAGAACCAGATCTAATCAATGTCATAACTTGTCCAAATTAACATATTCACCTTTTCCATAATATAATTACAAGTCAAGATCTACATAGGCAACATCATAGAATAACCACAATTATTTCAGATCTAGAGAAATAGATCTATCAAGATCTACATAGTTTAAGATTTAATACCGGCATAGATTCATACTTTACAACATATCCAATTCATTGTCTTTCACGATTCACTGTCATTTATTTAAGCCTAAAAGTGACTACAAGCTCACAACGTTAGGTTTAGAGAATTGAGAGAGAATAGATCAAAATTTTGAATTCTGAATTTGATTAGCTAAACCGTTGTTGTAGGACTTGATTCTGTTTCAGTTTGCAACCCGACAACATATGGCTCCCATGATCTCTAATGAAGAAAATAGGAGAATAGGGGACCATATTTATAGCCTAGAACCAATGAATCAGACCCAGAATCAAGTCCAGGTACGTAAAATGAATTCTGCCCAGATCTGCCCGGGGATGTCGACACCCATATAGGGGGGTCGACACACCTGTCGATACCCCCTAAGGGGTGTCGACACCCACAAGCGGGAATTTTCCCGCTCAGCCTGCTTTGGTTGGATTTTGATTTTTGAACTATTTTGAAGGTTCTGGAATTATTATATACATATATGTTCTTCCTTATATGTATACAAACTTCTAAGGCTTATAACTTCTCCATACGATATCCGATTTACGCAAACCCGGAGTCTATCCTAAGCAGAATTCCGAGACGAACGCAATGGCGCAGCCCGTTTTTCTTAATTCTTCTTCTAAAAATTAATTATTCTTTAATCTGTTAATATTTTAAAATTACGAGTGTTACATTCTCCCCTCCTCAAAGGATTTCGTCCCCGAAATCTTCAAGTTAAGAAGAACGTATCCTACCATCCATCATCCATCATCCACAAGCATCCATTGTCCTTAAAAGATTTCTAATGCTTATATGAGTATATGCTGAGGTGTGTGTATATGTCCCAATACTAATGCAAAAATCAGGCGGTCTACTGATCCAGTTGACCTCCTTAATGCGCCGTATGATTAGTGCCAAGAATCCAAAATGTATGCAAATAATCCTATTATAACATGTAAGTTCTATATGTGTGCACGTCCATTCATCCAAGTGCAACATCCATATGCTAACTCATCCATTTTCACCCATAAAAGAAAAGAAAATGCACAGGCATCCATATGCAGTATGAGAGAGTGATTGAGCCGATCTAGTGCCTAATGTGTATGTATATGCGTCCACATGCAACCACTAGCAAACACTTGCATCCAATAGCACCCATCAAACATAAAATGTTTCAAACACATGTTTTCATCCATAGGACTCCTATCTAAAGGTCGAAAACACTAGGGATAAGATATGCTCGATTGACAAAAATAGGCATAGATAAAGCTTTGGAAAAAGGAGTTAAGAACATACCCTCAAAAAGGAAAGGGTACGAAGCACGAATTCTATCTTCGGTTTCCCAAGTTGCGTCTTCTGGGTTGTCTCCCCATTGAACCTTTACCAACTTGATTTCTTTGTTGCGCAGCTTCTTAACTTCCGATCCAAGAATACGGGTAGGGACTCGTCTGACTGTCGCCTCCCGTTCCACCTCCACTTCTTCCAACATACCCGGCTCAACGACTTCTGCGGTGTCATGCAGGCACTTCCGCAGATGAGAAACATGAAAAACATTATGAACACCGGACAAATTCTCTGGGAGTTTTACTTTATAGGCCATTTGGCCAATTCTCTCAGTTATGGGAAAGGGTCCCACAAACCTAGATGCAAACTTCCCTACTGAACCGAAGTGTACCACATTTCTCAGAGGTGATACTTTGATGAAAACTAAGTCTCCCACTTCAAACTCAATGTCGGTTCTCCTCTTGTCTGCATAGGATTTCTGCCTATCTTGAGCTGTTTTCATTTGCCGTCAAATAAGGTCAATCTTCTCAGACGTCTCCCTAACCATATCAGGCCCAAGTAACAATCTTTCTGTAGATTCCCACCAACAAGTTGGAGACCTACAGGGTCGCCCCTACAATGCTTCGAAGGCTTCCATACCGATGCTGGCTTGATAGCTATTATTATAGGTAAACTTTACTAAGGGAAGATACTCTTCCCAAGTCCCACTGAACTCTAGGATGTATAGCCTCAGAAGATCTACTAGAATAATGTTCACCCTCTCTGTCAGGCCATCGGTCTGAGGATGATAAGCGGTGCTCAAACACAACTGTGTACCCAATGCTTCCTACAAACTCCTCCAAAATTCGCTGGTAAAGATGGGGTGATGATCGCTCACGATACTAGAAGGAACTTTGTGGAGACGAACTATCTCACGAACATAAATTGTTGCTAACCATGGTGCCGTCCTTTTACTTTTAACTAGAATAAAGTGAGCACTCTTAGTGAGTCTGTCTGTCCACTATCACCCAAATACTGGTATTACCTTTCTTCGATCTAGGAAAACCATCTATGAAATCCATAGAGATGCTCTCCCATTTCAACTGCGGGACCTCCAACAGATGAAGTAATCCACCGGGCTTCTTTTGCTCAGCCTTGACTTGCTAGCAAACTAAACATTGAGAGACAAATTCATCCACGTCCCTCTTCATCCCAGCCCAAAAGAAAACCCTCTTCATGTCTCTATACATCTTGTCACCGCCTGGATGTATGGTCATCTTAGAATGGTGGGCTTCTTCTAGGACTGTCTTTATCAAGCTTCCAGTTTAAGGAACAAATATTCTTCCATCTCGTCGCAACTACCCCTTTTCATCTATGACATACGTACTGAGGTGTCTAGAAGTCTCCCCTCTTCTGAGCTTATCCATGATGTCTAGAATCTGTGGGTCACCTTGTTGCGAAGCTTCTATCTGCTCCACAAGAGTCGGTCGTATCTCCAAGGATGCAAATAAATCAGGCAAAACTTCGATGGAGGGTCTAAAATCAAAAGATGATATGAACTCCAACTTCTTTCTTTCCACAATAAGAGGACTCAAGGTCACCCTCTGCCTACTTAGTGCGTCTGCCATAGCAATACCCTTGCCAAGGGTAGAAGCAATCTCAAAATCATATGAAGCTAAGAACTCCATCCACCGTTGTTGCCTTAAGTTGAGATCCCTCTGTGAGAATAAATACTTGAGAGATTTATGGTCGTTGTACAGCACGAACCTTTCTCCTAGCAAATAATGACGCCATGTCTTTAACGCGAATACTATGGCAGCTAGCTCTAGATCATGGGTGGGGTAGTTCTTTTCATGAACCCGCAACTGCCTACCCCTATAACATATTACCTTCCCCTCTTGCATTAGAACCGCACCAAGCCCTGTACCACACGCATCAATGTAAACGGTAAATACCTTACTTCCATCGGGCAAGGTCAAGACTAGGGCTGTTGTCAGAGCTCTCTTCAGTCATTGGAAAGCAACGTCACAGTTGATATCCAATGAAAACACCACATTCTTCTTTGTCAGTCGGGTGAGAGGGGATGATATCTTCGTGAAGTCCTTAATGAACTTCCTATAGTAACCTGCCAACCCAAGGAAGCTTCTCACCTCTGTTGCATTTTTAGGAATCTGCCAATCTTATACTACAACCACCTTCGTGGGAACTACAACTATCCCTTCTTTGGAGACTACATGCCCCAAGAATCTCACTTTTGTTCTCCAAAAGTTGCATTTGGAGAATTTTTCTTTAAGCTGATGGTCACAGAGAGTTTTCAAGACTTCACTCAGATGTTGGGCATGCTCCTCTTTGTTCTTGGAGAAGATCAAAATATCATCAGCGAAGACTATGACAAATTTGTTTAGGAATTCCCGAAACACCATACTCATTAAATCAACAAAATAGGCGGGTGCATTTGTCAGCCCAAAAGGCATCACTAGCCATTCAAAGAAACCGTCCGAAGTTCTAAAAGTAGTTTTATCTATGTTGTCTTCAGTCACCCTCAGCTGATGGAACCTCGTAGCTAAATCTAACTGAGAAAACACCGAGGCACCAACAAGCTGATCAAATAAATCATCAATCCTCGGAAGCGGGAGTCTATTCTTCTTGGTGAGTTTATTCAACTCTCTGTAGTCAACACACAAACGAAGCAAACCATTTGCCTTAGTTGCGAATACTACTGGAGCACCCCATTCAGATATGCTTCATCTGATAAACCCTTTTTCAAGTCGCTCCCCTACTTGCTTACTCAGCTCCCTCCTTTCCCTTGGAGTCATATGGCGCACGGGTAATGCAACTGGTTTTGCATTGTCCACCAGATATATACGAAAGTCGATCTCGTGCCTCGGAGGTAAACCCCGTACCTCATCAAAAACATCAGAAAAATCTCGGACTATTGGGACAGATTGCATATCCTCTATAGATGCATCAAGACATTCTAAGAAACTAAGCATAACAGACCCTTGTGGGTCACAAGAAATTTCGAGGGTCCTCCCATGACAAGTCAGGAGCCTAAAAACCCTCCTCTCACAATTCAGATCTGCCCCATACGTAGTAAGCCAGTCAATTCCTAGAATCAATCCATAAACCCGAGCACATAAGCGTCACATTCAAATTCGACGCCTAACACAGATTTTTTTCAAACCCCGACAAATCATCGATAAATGAGCCGAACCACCAATGGGGTTTGAAACATCTACGGGATCTACTACCATACTAGTACTTAAGTGTAGAGATTCAACTACAGAACTAGATATAAACGAGTGTGAAGCACCAGAATCAAAAAGTGTTCTAACTTGATGATTTGAAAGAGAAACTAAACTTTCTACGGAAATCTTTCTACCTCTTTCAGGAGAACTGATCGCAAGAGCATGCACCTGCCCTCCAGAAGTTCCAGTTCTTTGACCTTGTCCCTGCGGTCCTTGTTTCTTTGGGCATTCTTTAGAGTAGTGTCCAAGCTCTCCACAATTAAAGCAACTGACCTTTCTTTTCTTACAATCTTTAACCAAGTGAACTTCCTTCCCACAATGATGACATTTTCTATTATCCCCGCCTTTGTCATCCTTCCCTCCTTTCTTCTGTTGTTGTTGTTGCTGCTGCTGTCGTTGCTGCCGTTGCTGCTGATGTTGCCCCATCTTGAGCCACACCTTCTTATTCTGTGATGACTCCTCAGCTTTCACTTCCTTCTTTTCTCCCTTGTCCTTCTCATGCATTAGGGCCATATCAATAAGCTTTTCAAAGGTGGCCCCCATTGAAAGATGGAAAAAAAGCTAAACCATGTAGAGGCTCATTCAGCCCTTTAACAAATCGCAAGGCCTTTTTGTGCGGTGTGTCTACCAACTCTAGCCCGAACCTTGCCAGCTAGTTGAACTTGTTCACATATTCCTTTACTGTCAAATTTCCTTGTTTGAGTGCTAAGAACCTCTCCATATGTATGCTTTGCTCCGCTTGGGAAAGAAATTTCACTTCGAACCTCTATCTAAAGTCTTCCCAAGTCTCAACCGTACGTCTAGCTTGGGTGACTTTCCACCGAAATGAGGCTTCGCCCTTTAACAGCCAAGCAACTAATTGAATTTTCCTTCGGTCCTCCACTTCAAAGATTACGAATAAGTCCTCGGTCTCCTTGAGCCAATTCCGAGCTTCTATGAATGTCTCGTTCCCATGGAATGGCTTCCCTCCCATAGCCCGAAAGTCTTTGCAGATCTTGGCGAAGTAATCTGCTCTTGGAGGGGGAGGAGGAGGAATGACTGGTGCAGTTGGGGGAGGAACGTATCTTTGGCCTTCGGCAGGCGCCGTGGCCTCCAAATACCTATGGAACCATCCCAGTATAGTGACGCCCTCTGGGATATTAGGGATGTTTTGTTCCCCAGACATGCTTAAAAAAAAGGAAAAGGAAGAAATTTAGATAAAGGACCGAAGGATGCTACATATGGCTTTTTGGGGAATGTTTTTCTAAACAGACCTTTCTTTTTGAAAAATGCTTTCTTTAAAACCTTTTTGAAAATATTTTTCAAAAAAACATTTATCTAATCTGGTAACCTTCAGCTCTGATACCAAATGTGACACCCTACGTCCATTTATGTCACTCACAAAGGGAATGCATTAAATTTCGTGAAGCGTTTAGGTAAACAGACACAGAATATTACAAGACAGATATAAAAAGTTTTGCAGCGAAAATAAACAACTTTATTAATCATTAAAATACCGTGGTCCAAAGCATCATTTGTCTGAAATATAAAAACCCATTACAACATAAAAACGACTGTCTTGTACTTTAGAAATGTCAGAGTACATAAAAGAAAGAAAATTCCCCAACAATAAAATATAGCCAGTGCAACGAGAATAGAAACTTGATCCATACATATCAACAGCTCCAGCAATCAAGCAAAATTGCGGTCAATCCTGAGTGTTTCCTCCCTGAGAACCGGGGGGAGAAACGGAAGAGAAAAGGAAAAACAAAAGGGGTCAGACATAAAGTCTGACGAGTCTAGTAACTTTTAGCTAGTAAATAAATAAAGGTAATCATGATAGGCATAAAGTGGATAAGAGAGATCACTATACAAATGGCAGGTGTGACAAGGCAGATAAGGTAAGATGTATACAAGCTTCACGAATAACTACTCTGCACTATTACTAGTATAATTTAAAATGAGATGATCCCTTCCACTATAAGTTGGTAGACTTAGGGCATACGTCCGAGCGTACCCTAACCACTACCCTAATTGATCGGCTCCCTACTCTGTAGATACTCTGTGCTGGTCCCAAAATAGTGGTATCACTTCCCTAAAGTGAAAACCCAGGAGGTGCACAGTCATATCTACTGGTGTCACGGTCGTCTTGTCCCCCTCTGCCCGGCCCATGCACACACATGTCCCTGGTCGGTTTGCGCCGTCTACACCACCCACCATATTTTGGAACTCTTATAATCAATCAGTAAGCGTGCCCCTTCTCCGTCTAGTACGGAAATCACTACTCTGATACCGAATACGGGTTACTGACTGAAATGGGTCCTGCACAATATGATACAAGCTCTACTAGGTTTTTCACTGATTATGTATACCCTAATGGCTGATCTTTAATTACATAGACCTATACCAGTTATGCTTAACCTGAAAGGGTGATCTTTAATTACATAACTTTACCGGGTTAAGTTTATGGGCCTATGTATACAAATATTACCCACCCCCTTCAGTTATACTTAATCCACCCACTATCCATTCCATTTTACTTAACCCTAACTTATGTTCATAACCATACAGTTCTTATTGATTAAATTAGGCTAAGTAGTCCTTGCTTATTACCATGTCCAATTATGGTTTATATTGGGCTAGACCCCCCGCATTAGGCCTACAACGTGGGGATGTTGGATATGCCGGTCGGGTCTGGGCAGTCTTATTCCATAGTCGGGCCTAACCTCGTGTCTTAGCCCGAGTCTTATTTACACACTTAGACCTCTCACATTAATTCAACATTAGTGGCTGCTTGATATGCCGGTCAGGTTCGGGCAGACTTCCACCACTAATGTAACCTAACCTCGTGTCATAAGTGTTAATATAATTCCTAATAATAGTTGCTAAACGTTCCATTTATTAATTAATTCACCAATTAATTAATCTTACCTTTTGGGTGTTGTTGCCCATTCTATCAACAGTTTGAATTACTAGTCCAAAAATGTTTATTTCCCAATTATGCCAATATTTAATTTTTCCCCCGTTTCTAACTAACGTCCTCACAAAATTGATGGCATGCCTAGGCTAAATAATTAACCTAGCCATAAGCGATGAAAAGGAAAGCTAATAGGGATGTAACACAAGTGATCATAGATTAACATAGTCATAAGGTTGTCATATGAACTTGTGACAATTTCTATGATGTCAAAGTGAAAAGAATGAGATCTAAACTAATCATTTAAATATCCGGCAATTCAGATCCAGTATAGTAAGGGTGACACAGTAGCATGTTTAGATTTAAGGATAAATTCACTTGTCCAATTTTATAACATATCCAAATTTATCACAATAGGACAGGTGTAAGGTGATTTACATAAAGAACCAGATCTAATCAATGTCATAACGTGTCCAAATTAACATATTCAACTTTTCTATAATACAATTACAAGTCAAGATCTACATACGCAACATCGTAGAATAACCGCAATTATTTCAGATCTAGAGAAATAGATCTATCAAGATCTACATAGTTTAAGAGGCATAGATTCATACTTTACAACATATCTAATTCATTGTCTTTCACGATTCACTGTCATTTATTTAAACCTAAAAGTGACTAGAAACTCACATCGTTAGGTTTAGAGAATTGAGAGAGAATAGATCTGAATTCTGAATTTGATTAGCTAAACCGTTGTTGTTGGACTTGATTCTGTTTCAGTTTGCAACCCGACAGCATATGGCTCCCATGATCTCCAATGAAGAAAATAGGAGAATAGGGGACTATATTTATAGCCTAGAACCAATGAATCAGACCCAGAATCAAGTCCAGGTACGTAAAATGAATTCTGCCCAGATCTGCCCGGGGGGGGGGGGTCTCAACACCCCTATTGGGGGGTCGACACCCACGGGCGGGAATTTTCCCGTTCAACCTGCTTTGGTTGGATTTTGAATTTTGGACTGTTTTGAAGGTTCTGGAATTATTATATACATATATGTTCTTCCTTATACGTATACAAACTTCTAAGGCTTATAACTTCTCTATACGATATCCGATTTATGCAAACCGGACTCTATCCTAAGTAAAATTTCGAGATGAACGCAATGTCGCAGCCGGTTTCCCTTAATTCTTCTTCTAAAAATTAGGTATTCTTTAATCTGTTAATATTTTAAAATTACAGGGTGTTACAAATCATGATGAAAATCAATTCAGTTAACACAGCTGAACTCCATGTTATCCAAGCTTCTAATCCCCCGCCTTGCACAAATTGCTCCTTTCTTAAAAGCTCCCATACTTACAGTGTGAAGAACAATATTTTCTTTGCCGCTACACTTGTTTCCATCAAAAATTATGCATGATGGTTTCTTATCTCTAGATTTTTTAGGTACCACTGACATGTTAACGAATTAAAAAATCAAAACCCTCCATATGAAAGATTTATGGTAGTAGTGATTTATACTATTCAGTTGAATATTCCTATAATTTCATAAACTTGAATGTTTAACCATAGTTTCTTTCAATGTTATGGAATTTATATTATCTTCAAGGCACTCCCTGGATTCATTCTTATATTTAATGTTAGATCCAAAATTGGCTATAACACCCAAACGAGTAATGATTCTACTGAAATGAAATTAAAAAATGAAGAAAACACACAATTTATAGTGGTTTGGCGTTAAATAGCCTACGTCCACTTTCTACTCTTTGAATTGATGACTTGAATGCAAGTACAACAATAATTCTCACTCAATTTTCACTCATACAATGTTTTGATTCACTCAATTTCCTTCATAATATGCTTCAAAAGGTGATTATAATCTGAATAAGTTGATGAAATTCGGATAACAAAGAAGTTTGAGTTCTCAAGATGCCAAAAGATCCTTCTAAATGTCCCTTAGTGGTGTATTTATAAGTGGAAAGTGCTCCTGGGATGGCTTCGGTTCGGATCCACGGGCATCCATCCCATTATTATCGGGTTCGAATGGAATATGGTGGCAACAGCGCATCAGATTAGTGGTGAACGTGGGGAGAACGTGGGTATAACCACTCCGAATATTAAGGGAAACGTGGAGGGAAACTGTTGTGACTTTGGGTTCGGATCGGGGGTGCTAGCAACCAGGGGATCAGATCGGTTTTGTCCCCTCCAATCCGATTCCACCTGTATTTTTTTCTTTTCTTTGCGCTGGTCTTCCCTTGTTAAAAGAAATCCGATCCGACTTAAATGAAAAAACATTCTTCACTCTTTTGATCTTTTAATCTTTGTGTGGCCTAGTTCACAAAGTAGGCTAACATTTTGCCCCCTCAAAGGATGCTTCTATTGAAGATGGAGCGTGCTTTGATATTATTTGTTCACTAGTCTCTGAATTTGAATAGTTGAATAGTCGCTTCCATTCGTTCGTAGGGACTCGTTGTGTCCTGAAGTCATGTCTCTTGTTTCCTATAAATACACCAAAAAGTTCACGGATTTCCTTCTTCGTTTCAAACAACTTTGAGAACTCTGAATTTTGTACAGCGACTCCACCAGGTAAGCTCTTTGTTTATTTTTATTTTCCTTTGAATTCAATTCGTATGCCAAGTCAATGTGCATGATTCCATCGGGGTTCGGTCTCCGATCTGAACGGCTTTTCTTACACTTCACTATCATTGAACGGTTGGGCTAAATACCTGTATGGGCCAGTACTCCGGTCTGATCGGAATGAAGTGTTGGGAATACTAAGAGCCATCCCAAATCTATATAAAATCGCTTTTCATCCTCTTCTTCCTTCTTTCCTTCATTATCACCGTTCTCTAAGTTTTGCTAAAAAGAGAAACCCTAATTTCTGAAATATCAAAATTCCTTCCAATTCTCGAAATAATCAGATAGGTAGGTTGCAAAACTTTAGTTAATTCCTTTTTAATTGATTTTGATTCAAATTCGTAGATAATTTGGATGATTTGAGCATGGTATTTAGTTGGCCTTAACGCCATGACCCTCTCCACCCTCGCTATCGTCGTTAATGGCCTCATCGCCATCTCAAGGCAGTGACGGAGGGGATTTAGGATCTAAGGTTGAACGCGCCAGCACGCAAGTGCTTGGCTTTGATTCAGTTTTGGGCATGAGATTGGGTTTGGTGTTGGTTATGGAAGAAAGAGGATGAAGAAGAAGAAGAAGAAGAGGGAAAGTTCTGGATCGATTCGGGTGAAGAGGTATAAGAGTGAAGAGGAGAGGGGGTTCCATCTGACCGGATCAGGTCGGAGTGAAAAATAAAGAGAAGGATAAAACGAGGTGTGCCCAACCGGGTCGGGTCGGAGTGAGAGAAATGGTCATGGAAATATATGGGCACTCGGACCGATCCGGATCACTTAAAGCACCAACTTCCGAGCCGAACTGATATGCTCGTAGTGCATTAACTTCTGCTTTGGGCCACACATGGTCCTGCCCCCGGTCCGAACCCTTTCCTCTGTGGGCGTCCGATCCGATCCCAATATATATATCCAAACCGAACTGGAACCATTCAATTTAATGCACGAGAAATGTCTGACTTGCTCAATCAATGTTTGCCATGACTTACAACTTACTAAACAGTAGGATAGTGCCTTATGAACATGAGCAAATATTTAGGACTATTCTAAACATTACTACTTCACCTAACCTTCGCATTATACTCTTATGTGTTTACTTTGCATCTCTTGCACACATCGCACACACTTTAGTTCACACACGTGCACGGGGGGATACGGGCTATTTTACTCTAACTTATGTTATTGCTTCTTCAGTAGTTTAGCGACCATGGCAGAGAGACGTTCATCCAGATTAGCAGAAAAGAGAGAAGTCACAGAAACGTCCGAGAAACTCACTCTCGATGACATATCTTCTTCCTCAGACCATGGATGGGATGATGAGGGACCAGATTATGAAATGGAAGCACACAGTAGTGAAGTATCTTCCGGGAGTGAAGTTTCTCTTGGTGAGGAAGAGGAAGGAGATATAGGAGATAATCGTGCTCCCGACGAGTTTGAAACTGCCACTATATTGGAGTTACCCAAAGATTCTGTTGAGTCGACGATCAACGATGATAGACTCATCCGAATTTGTCTAAAGCATGGGATATTAAAAAGAGATACCCTGGTGCCTTCGAAAACAGATCGCTCCCACAATCCACCAGAAGGATTTATCGCAATTACCCGATTAATGTGTCTGGTTGGGGCTATTCCACCGTTTCCGCCTTTTGTCGTCGATTTTCTGAGACAGATGCGGATTGCCCCCATTCAATTACATCCCAACTCTTATGCTTACTTATACACCTTGTATATAGCATACAAAGAGATTTTAGGTATAGAACCTATATTCGATGACGTCCACTTCTTTTATAATTTCAAGCATCAGACTCAAGAGACTCCCTCCTTCTCATACTTTGAATCAGTACCAAAAAGGAAAATTATTATTGTTCCATATAGCAGCAAGGCTGGTGATTCTAAACCTGAATGGTTTTATATCAGACAACAACCGGGGTGCACCAGGAGGTGGACCAAATCAAGTAAAGCACCGACTTTCTAGATTTCAACTTTAAATGCTTATGCCAACACATTAATTTTCTTTCTTTTTCATTCGTAGTTGATAACCCAAAGCAAATATTGGGTCAATTATACTTTGATCGTTTGCATCAGCTGCTCAATGGTGGCCAAAAGTTCTTAACCATTAAGGAAGTTCTTAAGGATGAGTATCTCCATCATAACGGGTTACTATCTATTACCCGTAGTATAGGTCATGGGACGGGTCCATATGTGTACATACCCCCGGTCGACATTATTCCTGAGACCGGTGAGGGCTCGAAAGGTCTAACGATACCTCTTAGGACTCCTCCTTCTCCATCCTCAACTCAGGATGATGAATTAGCCAGCATTGCTAAAAAGCACAGAGAAGGGTATACCATTCCTGATGACACCATTTCTCCTGAAAAGTCAACTACCCTTAAAGAGCTGCCACTAGACGCTTCTCAAGGAGATGCTCCTACTACCGACGATTCCACAATTAAGGGTTTAGGAAATCTTCCCCTGCCCGAAAATATTTATACTTCAGAGGACTTCGGAACGAATCCTTTAACCTTCACTTCTTCAGAGGAGACTACTCCCGTGAAGACCAAAGAGCCCACTCATGCTAGTCTAGCTTCAGGCTCGGGTTTGTTGGGGGGAACGTCACTTAGGATGCACATAACACATTAGCACCGCATACCACAGCACTCATTCTTATGTGAACATTGATTCTGAACTCCACTTATATTGTTGTGCAGGTACAATGTCACGCCCTTACTATGATGTCAGGAAAATTCGTCGTAGCATGTCTAGACCTTCTTCTGACACCGAGCATGATCGCCATGAGAGATGGGGCAGAGATGACAGAAGGCCTCATGATTCTCATCGACCTCACACTTCATGCTCTCGTTCTCCTGTTCGGTCGGATCCAGACTGGTATAAGAGCCACAAAAGTCGCCGTGGGGAAGACACATCACAATCCAAAGACCAAATTTCTCCCTAAGATAAATATAATCGAGGAAAAGGTGCACCGAAACACACTGATTCGCGAGACAAGCACAAAGCTTCTGAGAACCGATCTGAAAAAGGTGATAGAGCCATCGTCCCTGCTAAGCGGAAACATATTGAACTATCGTATTGCAAAACCCCACCACTGGACGCTGATTCCAAAACGAAACTGGCATATCTGGAGAAGCAGTTCCCAGATCACTACTTTGAGAATTTAACTTTCTTACCTGCGCTCGAGCCTATTTCTTCAAAGTGGGCAGATGAGGCTAAGGCAAAGATCGACACAGTAGAGAAACAGTACTCGGAGATGTACAAGTATTCATGCAATCTCTCCAGAATCAGTCGGGCCTTAATTACAGACGTCGATGCAATAAAGAAAGTTACAGATTCCGATGAGAAAGCTTTGAAAAATCTGGAGAAGGACTTAGAATATACACAAGCTCAACTTGTCATTGCTCAACGAGATGCCAACAACTTCAAAAAGCAATTTGAGGAATTATAAAAGCGTTTTCATGACCTACTGGAATCTCACAGTCAAGAGCATTTGGAGTTGAAAAAACAAGCTGAAGATGCTAAGTCAGACAGTGTCAAAGTGCAACTAGCTTACAATACTCTTGAGCAAGAAAAGGCTGAGTTAGCGAGGAAGAACGTCGAGTTGGAGAAACGAAATGCTGACTTGGAGTCCAAGTTAATGGAAGCCGAGACTAGAGTTGCCCTAGCTGAGGGGAATGTGGATAGTGCTATTAAGTCTGCTGAAGAAACTCATAAACATCTATCAGAGGCTCAAGAAGAATTGCACGGCTTTGGCGAACTGATGATTGAATTCTTTGCACACATAATCCGTCGCCGAAACATCTCTTGGATCGAAGACTATCCGACTACCTTAGTTCATGTATGGAGTCAAATCATTGAATGGGAAAAATATGAATTTAAGGTAGACTTCGTTGATGAGGACAAACTCATGGAGAAGTATTTGAAAGATGATAAACTGGGACATTTGGCCGAGGGGCGTCGCCTTATTGCTACTGCCATGGAGGAGGAGAAACGCCATGCCAAAGAAAAGAACATCCTTGAAGTTGGTTCATCTTCTGTTACCGCCGAAACTACTGGAGTCAAGGAATATGATCCTAAGAATCCGGGAATTCCTAGAGCGTCTCTTTTATCTCCTATATCTGAATCAGCATCAGAGACAGTAGCCGTCCCAATTGAGAAATCATCAGAAGGTATTTCCACCTTTTCACCCCAATTTGTCAAGGCAGTCTCCACCTTTCGTCACATCATTGGGCAATCGACCGAGGATTCTTTGTTTTCTCCTGAGTTGATAACTATTGCTTCTCATTCTGTAGGTGCTGAACCAACCGAGAAGACTGACAAGCATCGGGGAACCACCATTGGGGGAAAATCCGTGGAAGAGACTCAGGGAGGACAGGATAAGGCTACCATCATCGAGTCCAGAGGGGGAGCTGAAGGTAAAAAGGAGGAGGCAATCAAAAAGACTCCCATACCGCCTAACTTCGACAGTTCTCATGATGATAAAATGATAGATGCTTTGAAAGATGACGATAGTAATGAAGGGCATGAAGAAGATCCTGATGTTGCTGTAATTGGAGATTCGAAAAATGCTGATGACATGACTTTGGCTAAAATGAAAGCCGAACAAGACAAGCGCATGCAGCTGAAAGTCGAGGAGTTAGACCCCGAAAGCCTTAAGCCCCTTGAAGTGGTGGATGCTGGATTGAGGTTAGTTGTTAAGCTTTTAAGTAGGTCAATTACAGAGGAGTTTGCTAAAAAATCTTCTCTTGATCCCAGTGCTCCGACTCCTGGGAAGAAATCTATTGACTCTGGTGCCTCAATTATAGAGAAGAAGAAACCAAAGCGTCTCATGTCCGATGCTGAAAAAGAAGCTAAAAAAGCTCTTAAGGCTGCCAAGAAGTCCAAGTCTACTCTAAAGCCCAAGTGACAATGCGCTTTGTTTTATTTTTTTTATTTTGATATTCCACTGGTCCGCTACTATTGCAGCGAGTGCGGCCCTCGCATCTTTTTGCTTAGCTTTGCTGTATAAACTCAAGCGTTTGTTAATAAAGTAATTTGTTCCCTGCAATGTCTGATATCTGTAAATTTAGCATTTAAGTAAAAATTCAAATGAAAAGCATGCCATATTACAGTTATATAATAAAGTCACTACTAAGTGGAACATATGTACATATATATGCCTCCAATCAATTTTGGATAACTGATTAAGACTTATTCAAGATTGGTGAAATTCAAAATTCAGTTGCCCCCAATTCTCTGACGGGGCCATATTCCTTTCGTCATTGATGCTTGTTCTTTTTTGCATCTTTATATTCTCCTGTCTTATAACCAGGTTAGAGTATTACTGAGGCGATCTCTTATCGGGGTGCACCTTCACGCCTCAAGGGACGTCGTCTTCCCGTCCTTTGTACTCTCTCTCGTTTCATGAGAGTTAGAGTTAAGAATGTCGTCTTCCCATTCTTTGCATCTTATCATGCAAGCGGTCATTTTGTTCGCTCCTGCACGTAGGTTATCTCCAACTTTCCAAATCTAATTTAATGTTTTGTGTTTCATAGTCATGATAGAATAATTGCTGAAGATATAAATAATGCAGGAAAGTAAATGACACACGTTATTTTTATAGTGGTTCAGCTAAGTCGTAGCCTACATCCACTTCATAATCCTTTGTTCATATAAATAGACTTTTTAAGGCAAGTCGTGCCTTTTTACGTAGCTTATAAAAACAAAAAGGAAGACATTTCATATTTAGCTCAGGTATCGTCGCAAGTGCTGAGCATTCCAAGCTATGGAAATCTCTTCACCGTCCACGGTCGTTAGCTTGAATGCTCCTGTATCAAGCTTCCATTGGATGGCGTATGGCCCTTCCCATTTTGGACCCAATTGGGTTGAAGGCGGGAAGACTCGTTTCAATACTAAGTCTCCTGGTTCAAAGGTTTTGAAGCGAACTTTCCGGTCATAATAACGTGCTACTTGATGTCGATGTCTTGAGGCACGCAAGTCAGCTTCATCTCTTTTTTCGTCAACCATATCAAGAGACTCTAGGAGGAGTGTTCTATTCGTCATCGGGTCATAGTATGCTACTCGATGAGAAGGGACTTCTAGTTCTATCGGGATTACTGCTTCTGACCCGAAGGAAAGTGAAAAGGGAGTATGGTCAGTGGCCATCTTAAAGGTTGTCCTGTAGGCCCACAAAGCTAGTGGCAACTCATCTACCCACTTGGCTTTGGCCTGCTCCAACCGCTTCTTGAGAATAGATTTAATGGCCTTGTTTGTTGCTTCGACCTGGCCGTTTGACTGCGGGTGAGCTACAACGGTGTATCGTTTACCAATCTTGTACTTCTGGCAGAAGTTTCTGAATTCGATGCTGTCGAACTGTGTCCCATTATTTGTTATGATGGTCTTCGGTATCCCAAACCAACAGATAATGTTTCTGACCACAAAAATAATCACCTTTCTTGCCGTGATCGTTGTTAAAGGTTCATCTTCCACCCATTTCGTGAAATAGTCCACGGCGACGATCGCGTACTTTGCTCCCCCTTTGTCAATAGGTAACACTCCAATAATATCAATTCCCCACATGGAAAACGGCCATGGACTTACCATCGACTTGAGATGAGTCGAAGGTGCTATGGGAATTTTGGCGAATCTTTGACATCTGTCGCAGCGTCGTGAATAATCAGTCGCGTCTTTATTCATGGTAGGCCAAAAATATCCATACCGCAATACTTTCTTTGCTAGGGTTTGGCCCCCGATGTGGTCCTTACACTCACCTTTATGTACTTCTTGCAGTACACGTTTGATGTCGTCATTTGCGATACACCGTAGTAGGGGCATTGAAAACCCTTGGCGATAAAGGACGTCGTCTTGTAAAACGTATCTTGCAACCTTACGTCTTACAGCTCGTCTTTCGCTTTTCTTCAATGGGAGGGTTCCACTCTTGAGAAAATTCTTGATCGGTGTCATCCATGATTCTCTCTCTGGATCAACTTCTAAGGCTAGTTCCACCTCCATCAGGTCGAAACTCGGTGATTCCAAAACCTCTACCGGAACCATTTCAGTTTCTTCGGGGTTATCAGAACTTGCTAGTTTTTCCAAGCGATCTGCTTTCTGATTTTCTGTTCTTGGAATATGCATTATGCTGTAATGCTCCAAACTACCCAGCAACTCCTTTACCTTCTTGAGATAAGTAACGAGTCGAGGTCCTTTAGTAACAAACTCCTCCCGTACCTGGCATACAACTATCTTGGAATCTTAGCATATATCTAGTGTCTTAATCCCTAGTTCTTTGGCGAGTTTCAGCCCGGCAACCAGGGCTTCATACTCGGAATCGTTATTGGTAGCAGCAAATTCTAATCACAATGCATAGTAAATAGATCATCCTTCAGGAGTGATTAAAACAACTCCGGCGCCGGACCTTCGATCATTTTTGGCTCCGTCCGTATATAGCTTCCACGGACTAAGCTCTAGTTCTTGGTCTAAAGTAACCATCTTGTCACCCACCGTTTCCTCTTCGGGAATTGTGAATTCAGCTATAAAGTCGGCCAATGCATGCCCCATTATTGATCTCCGTGGATGAAAATTTAAATCGAATTAACTCAACTCGATGTTCCATTTAAGTAACCGCCCCGATGCTTCGGGTTTTTGCAACACTTGTCTTAAAGGTTGATCGGTGTATACAACTATCGGGTGAGCCTAAAAGTAATGACGAAGTTTGCGGGAAGCAATCAGGAGGCTATAAGCAAGTTTTTCGATCTTCGGGTAATTACGTTCTGCAGCAGCTACCTTCTTGCTCACATAGTATATAGGCCTCTGGACTTTATCCTCTTCACGTACCAACGCTGTACAGACGGCATGAGATGATACCGCTAGGTAGACAAACAAATCCTCATGTTCCACGGGTTTTGATAATATTGGAGGCTTTTCTAATAAGTCTAATAAATTCTGGAAAGCCTCCACACAATCAGGGGTCCACTCAAAATTTCGTTTTCCTCGTTTTATTAAATCGAAGAAACGTACGCACTTATCTGTGGCTTTGGAGATAAACCTGCTCAATGCAGCAACTTTTCCGGCCAGGCTTTGAACATCCTTAATCTTTCGTGTTTCTTCAATATTCCTTATTGCTGCTATTTGACTAGGATTTATCTCAATCCCTCGAGAACTCACGATAAACCAAAGGAATTTCCCGGATGCAACCCCAAATGAACATTTTAGGGGGTTTAACTTCATTCCATACCTTCGAAGAATATCAAACATTTCGGCTAAGTCCCTTGTATGGTCGGAAGATTGTTTAGACTTCACAAGCATGTCATCCACATAAACCTCCATGGTTTTCCCGATTTGATTATAGAACATGCGGTTGACCAAACGTTGATACGTGGCTCCTGCATTCTTTAATCCAAATGGCATTACCACATAACAATATAACCCCAAGTTTGTGATGAAACTTGTGTGCTCCTGATCTGGTATGTGCATGGGAATTTGATTGTACCCCGAATAGGCATCCATAAAGGATAAAAGCTCGTGTCCGGCCGTCGAGTCTACTAGTTGATCAATCCTGGGAAGAGAAAAGCTATCCTTCGGACAAGCCTTGTTCAAGTCAGAAAAGTCAATACATGTACGCCATTTCCCGTTAGATTTTTTTGACCAGGACAGGATTTGATATCCAGTCGGGATATTTCGAATCCTTAATGAATCCATTATCCTTCAATTTCTCTACCACTTCCTCCAAAGTTGCTGACCGCTCTGGGCCTAACATCCGTCTCTTCTGCTTGACCGACGGGTGCTTTGGATTAATGCATAAAGAGTGGCTCATAAAAGAAGGCGAAATCTCACACATGTCAGCATGAGTCCAGGCAAACACATCTAAATTTTCCCTTGAGAAATCAACCAACTCTTTTGCTCGAATTGGATCTAGATGTGAGCTGATCTTTAGTACTTTTGTCGAATCTGCCTCATCAATAGGTATATCTATTGTTGTCTCGTTGGGAGTCGCCTTTCTATCATCGAGTTCTCTATCCTCTCTGGGATCTATATCCTCGAGCACATCTAAGGGAAACTCTCTTGGGGTTGGACCCCTTAATTGCTATGCTGAGTTTTCCTTCGAAGGGGGAGAATCGTCCTTGGATTCTATATTCAACCCCTTCATTAGCATCTTCAACTCCGTCATGTAACAAGCTCGTCCCGTAGCTTGGTCACCTCTCATCACCCCAATTCCTGTGTCAGTCGGGAATTTAAGAAGAAAACACCAAGGTGCGATACATGCCCTAAACTCGGCGAGGACCGGTCGGCCTAGGAAAGCGTTGTAGGGTGACTCTACATCCAAAACTACAAATGGCAGGATCTTCACTCTCTGTCGACTCCTTATCCTAATGTTACTGGTAATTCTACGTAGCCCATCGGAGCCGTTGACGCCCCGTTGAAGCCACGTATCCATCCTTCGTAGGGCTTTAAATCTTTTGCTTCAAGTCTCATTTGTTCAAAAGCTTTCTTGAAGAGGATATTGACTGAACTCCCGTTGTCCACTAACACTTTATGGACTAAGGCGGGGCCGATGGCCATGGTAATTACCAGTGGGTCTTTAGTTAGTGATTGAATTCCGGTATCGTCTCTGCTACGGAATATGACGTCGTCTGACATCGTCTTTTGTTGTTTTACTGGAGTATTGTCTTCGAGGTTACTGCATTCTCCTACCTCAAAGTGCTTGGCGGCATTGACGTACAGATCCATCGCTTTGAAACTACGGCTAGCTAGGTGGGGTCCGCCTATAATGGTATTAATAACGATCCCCTTACCTTTCTGCTGGGCTATGGGTTTAGAAGTAGGATGGTTTTGGTCTAGGGTTTGCCCTCCTTGCCCCCTATCCCTTGGGGCAACCTTGTACTTGTCTAACTTCCCTTCCCGCAGCAATCTTTCAACTATATCTCTCAAATGACGGCATTCGTTGATGGAATGACCGTGGGTTCCATGGAACAAACAAAACTTTCCCGTTGCGATCTCTTTTCCAGTGGAGTCTTTGGGTAGTGGCTTTTTGTATTGCAATATGTTGTATGTGTCGAAATAAATGTTTTCCAAGGTCTCACTCAATGGCAAATAGTTTTTGAAAGTTTGGAATCGAGGTATTTTGTTGGAATTGTTCCCTCGATTCCTACTCCTCCTATTGTCGTTTCCATTCTTGCTGTTATTACCTCCGTTCTGGTTGCCAACTTCACTTCAACCTTCCCTGAACTGTCACCAGATTGTTTCACAGCAACATTACTTTGGACACCTTCCCTTAAGGCCCCTTCAGACTTCCTCTTCCTATTTGCATGAGCTTCTTCTCGCCTTAAGCGAATATTAGCCTTTTCGTAGAACAATTCCCTAGTGGGGGGCGATTTCCCGGATAGATTATCCCCAAATTCTGTGTCCAGGTCAACTCCTTCTATTAAAGCCATCAGAATAGTATGTTCATGAGGGTCGCTAACTTCGGTGACGGCCAAGTTGAAGCGGTCGAAATATGATTTCAGATATTCGCCCGAAGCCTGTTTAATCTTTGACAACTCTATGACACTTTTGTATTTTCAGGCGTAAAGTCGAAAATGGTTCATAAAGTGCTCACTTAATTCTGTGAAATTTGATACTGACCGTGGAGGGAGTCGGGTGAACCACATTAATCCCACGTCTTCTAGATAAATCGGAAAGGCCTTGCATTTTATAGCATCTGGAGCTGTTGCGACATTCACGAACCATGCATACCTCATCAGATGTTGTCCTGGGTCCGTTCTCCCTGAATATCGATCCATTTGTGATAGGTTGAATTGTCGAGGGAACTGGAAGTCCAATATATCACCTGTGATGGGGGTATGACTTCGCTCAATGCCCCAGTCCTCATTAGTGTATCGTCGACTTTCGGACATGATCTGATGCACCATTGCCCACACATCGGCATTTGTTAATGTTTGCATAGGTTCTCTAGGTCTGATATTCGGATTACCCCTGGGTTCCTGATTAGGGGATAACCTCATGTTTCTAGCGGCAACTCCTCTACATTGCTCCCTACGCTCCCGGTCGATCTCAGGATGAAGGGGCTGGAGAAGTTGTTGTTGCGTAGGATTAGTAATGTTAGGATCCCTGGGTAGAACGTGGGATCCACGCATGGGCAACAACGTAGGCTCTTTCAAGCTCAGGCCATCATGTCCTAACACACGAGCGGCGTCTTCGCGGGATCCTAAAGATCCAAAAGTTAACTGATCAAGGTTCTGAGGTCGCTCAAGCGGCCTTCTTTCACGAGGACGTACCTCATCTGAAGAAGATGAATAATCTGCAGCAAGGCGGCATGTTGGAGAAGGTGTCTTTAGCCTCCGGAGCTCCTTGAGTTCCCTACTCATGGTGATCATGTTCTCTTGCATGCGAAGACTGTCATGCTTATGGGCTTCCAATGCCTCCTTAGTACTCTGAAGCATGTCAAGAAAGCGTGAAAAATCTCCTTGTGTGACGGGTGCAGATGGGTCAAGCTGATCATTGGTCATAGCGACTGGAATCGGAGCATTGGTAGGAGCTCGAGTAGAAGTTCCAGCTTCACTTTGATTCGGGTCGGATAGGAGCACAGTAGTACGGCCGGATCGGTTCGGATGGGGAGAATGGGCGACCTCGACATCATTAGATTGGCTCGGATCGGGGTCTTCGGTTCGGTTTGGATCTTCCTGACCGGAGAGGCCTGCTCCAGATTCTTGACCATGCGACCTCGTCACGACCATTTTTTGCTGATCTTCGTTAACTTCATTCTCTCGATTACTTTGGATTTCCTTGCCTATTCCTTTGGCTATAATTTCCAATTCTTCAGTGATTAACCAACAGGTACTTAAAGATGCCGAAAACAGAGGATTAACTTCTTTGAACTTGAAGGTCCAAATAGTAGAATGATAATCCCAAGAAGCGGAGAATTCAAAAATTCTCAGTGAAAGCACCAAAATGTTAGATCCAAATTTGGCTCTAACACCCAAACGAGTAATGATTCTACTGAAATGAAATCAAAAAACGAAGAAAACACACAATTTATAGTGGTTCGGCGTTAAATAGCCTACGTCCACTTTCTACTCTTTGAATTGATGACTTGAATGCAAGTACAACAATAATTCTCACTCAATTTTCACTCATACAATGTTTTGATTCACTCAATTTCCTTCACAATATGCTTCAAAAGGTGATTGTAATCTGAATAAGTTGATGAAATTTGGATAGTAAAGGAGTTTGAGTTCTCAATATGCCAAAAGATCCTTCCAAATGTCCCTTAGTGGTGTATTTATAGGTGGAAAGTGCTCCTCGGATGGCTTCGATTCGGATCCACGTGGCATCCATCCCATTATTATCGGGTTCAGATGGAATACGGTGGCAACAACGCATCAGGTTAGTGGCGAACGTGGGTATAACCGCTCCGAATATTAAGGGAAACGTGGACTGAAACTGTTGTGACTCTGGGTTCGGATCGGGGGTGCTAGCAACCAGGGGATCGGATCGGTTTTGTCCCCTCCGATCCGATTCGACCTATATTCTTTCTTTCTTTGCTTTGCGTTGGTCTGCCCTTGTTAAAATAAATCCGATCCGATCCGACTTAAATTAAAAAACATTCTTCATTCTTTTGATCTTTTAATCTTTGTGTGACCTAGTTCACAAAGTAGGCTAACATTTAGTAAGTTAAGCTCAACTTCATATAGTTCTTCAAAAGGTGTAGTAGATACATCTATTAAAGTAAGCAAAATTTTCTAAAGAGATAAATATGATGTCCATATTCAATTGTTTCTGTTATGTTGACCTCTCCATTTTCAAAATCTTTTGATTGACTTTTAAGATCAAAGATATTTAGTTCTACGGTTAGGTGCCTAAAATATAGTCAAAGTTGGTCACTCATAGAATTTATGAACTCATTTAAGGTAGCTTATAAAGGATAGATTAATATTAATGGAATTTGTCTATTGGGTTTCGCAATAAGTTTGAACGGTTTCAAAGACTACAAAGTCACTAGGGAATTTAAAAAAATCAGTTTGAATCTAAATTCACTTATTCCCGATAGTTTTTAATAGATCGATCGGCTGGTTGAATTGTGATATTTGTTGGTTATATCTCTCCTTGTGCAAGTTAATAGCAAACAACATAAGTATATTGATACTTGCAGCAATATATAACATGATTGATGTGAGTGTTGTTTATTTCTCAATCAATTAAAGGGTAGCCAGAGTCCTTATACTTCATCGGAAGTATTTGAAAAAATAAAGCAAGTATTCATAGATAAAAATTCAATTTTAAGAACGTTAGTTGCATGATTTCGGTGCATAGTTCTTTGAGACTTTTGGCATCTTAAGGTGTTCTGGATGGTGTCCAAGACTGGAATATTGAAACGAGTATGTTCGAAATTTCAAAAAAAAATTCAAAATTTATTTATTTCTTATTATTATTGAGCCTATACGGATATAGGGCAATGGGTTTATAAAGTCTTTCAGTAATTCGATCACTCGGAAAAGAAGGAGTAGCCATGGAGAGTGAAGATGGTATGAGGGTACAAGATGAGATATTATTATTGCCATCATCAATTGTCGAAGATGTAATTGGTGTGCCAAAATTAGAGGAAGAGATGTTGGGAGTGCTGCCATTTAAAGAAGATGAAGACTTGGGGATTTAGAAGAATTAGCATTAGTAGTCATTGGATGAAGGTCAAGATTTTGAATTGGGATCGGCTCTGAAGAGTTGTCGAGGTTGCCAGCATTATTTTCAATCATCTTTCCAAACCTAAGCGTGGTAATAGCATCGAATGAATTTTAGTTTTCGTCCTCACAAGTTCACAACTTTAGAATTATACTTTAGATTTACCTTCAGTTGACAAGGTAATTTTCCCTTCTCATCACTTTTCATTAATTCCATCATTATATTCATCATTCGTTTAATTTTAGCATCTTGATTTTTTATTTGTTCCTCTGATCGAACAATTTCTTGTGAATGTTGAAAAGACTAAGTTGATGAATGGAAGTTAGGATACATATATGGTTAAATCAGGGGTTTGGATTAAGATGCTACTTGCTAGGTTTGGGAACTAGAAAATATAGCTTGGTAATTCAGATTCGGTATCATGGGTTGATGTGAGCTGGATTAGCTGAATTATTACGATTTGACGATGATTGGATGATGCTTCCTACTAGGGCTATAAGTGGATGAGTATGGACTATTTTGAGCTATAAAATTGACTTAGTCTTGGGAGTAATAATTGGTTGGTCCTTTCGTGATTTAAGGAGTTTGAATTTCTAACCGAAAACAATTTGGATTAACGACAAGTACTCCTTTAATACAAGCACAGATGAGGAAGCGAATTAACTTCCATTGCATGTTCATTTCAAAATAGTCCTTTAAGAAATCCCAAGATTCATCTTCTATTTTAGATATAAGTTCTCCTCCACATATTGATTCGAGATGTGTTTTAATTTGGTAGTTCATCCTTTATGGGATAAGTGATATTTAGGAATTGCATGATAAAGGAAACTATAGTAATAGGTTGAATCTCTCAAAGTATTTTGAAAAAAAAAACCTCATTTTGAGAGAACTTATTTATTTTAGTTCTAATTCTAAATTTTTATGGAAGGGGAAAAATAATTTCAAGAATACAGTGACAAATTCACTCCAACTTCTTGTTGAATGTTTAAGGAGAGTTTTTAGCCGTATTTCAGCACTTTGAAGAAATGTGAATGGAATTAGCCATAGCTTGATTTATTTATTAGACGGTTTTTGCATTTTAGCTATAAAAGCATACAATTCACGTTCACTTAGAAATTCGTAGACACTTTTAAAACTAGTGAGTTTTGGAGCCTCTTGAGTAAAGGAGTGTTTCATCTCAAAATTGTTTTCTTTAGCTAGTGGAAAGACTATGACAGAATGTTGAACTATCCAAATTGTGTAGCACTGATTTTAAGAGTTAAGTGTTTATCCTCTCCTATGTTGTAATTTGTAAAGTTTTGATTTATTCTATTGTGTCGATCTATGTTGTTTGAATTTTTTCAATTTGTGACCCTTTAGGAGAAGCTTGGGTTCTAAAACAATTTTCACTCATTTTTATCAAATGCAAGCAAAAATAATCCTCGACTTAAATTTGACAAAATTAGCACTTATTTTCAAATAAAATAACAAATTAAAGGACATTTTATTAGTTGATAATCTCGATTTTAAGGGGCAATATTGCCTTATTGTCGTTCACAAAGGAATACAGCTAGTGGTTTACGGGTAATAAGAAATCTCTTTTGCTTGTAGTTCAATGAATACTATATATCTACGACCAAATCCTTAACAGATTCAATTTCATAAAATACACTCTTTTAGTCAACTATATTTTGCAAATCAAATTAAATAATAAATTAAAAAATTAACTTGTTTATAAAATTGCTAGAATATTGGCAAATTCTTGATATAATTCGTATCACCATTCTTTACAAAAGCAATCGAATATCCTTACAATAAAAAATCAAAATGAAACTACAAATCAAAGATATTTAACTGGATTTCATTGTTCTAATAAGCTTGAAGTTTTCATACGTAGGCTATAATGTCTATCAATTTTCAAAGTCCAAGGTTTTGCAAATGATAGAATTTTGCAAATGATATAATGATTTCATTGTTCTAATAAGCTTGAAGTTATTCTGGATCCAAGGGACAGTAATGACTTCCTCACCTTATCTTCAATAAGGAATTTGCTCATAACTATATTTATTTAAGTATGCAACCAAATACCAAACGATAAATACAAACAAAAATGGTGCAAGCAACGTCTTTTTTCGTAATTCCAACCATTTGTTTCTTACAAGTAAATTTTTTTAAGCAGAGCACCTGCGAGGGAAAAGAAATTTTAAGATGGTATATGACAATTTATCCAGGATAGTTGAGTAACGCTAGTGATTCATAATCCACAGTTTGCAATCGTTTAACCCTGGATCCTTGTTTCATTACTGTACTTCTTTTTTACGCTTTGGCCCATCTTTTTTTGTGATTCTCTTTTGAGAAAATACAAAGAGATTGCACTGAAATGAACTCTGCTTTATCAATGGTTCGCCTCAACTATGAGCAGCGCACCTAGGGTTCGGCTTTATCAATGATTCAAGATGAGTTAGGCCGATTCATGTTTAGATGTGAGTTCGTAGGAAGATTTGACACTTGCATGCAATTTTTTGTGGATTTTGAGGAAGAAAAGTATCGCCAGTTTTAATGTGACTGAAATGGAGGAACATGTCACGACGTGAGAAGGTGCTGCGACTTCATGGTTTTTGGGTGGACGAGGAAGAGAAAGTGAAGAGAAGTTCGACAGTGTTAGCGGGTTGAAACCATGGTAAGTTGAGGGTGGGAGGTCGATGCAAAGTCGGACATGGCATGCGTGCTTCATGGAGTAGCAGGCTCGTTTTGTACAGGGGAGAAGGATTAAGTATGTTAAAATGGTAATTAGGGTAATTTAATTAGTAATCAACTTTTTAATGACCGTTTAATTCAATTAAATATTGTAATCACTATAACTTTTTGATACATTATCAGAATTGAACGAAACACAAGCGTTGTATGGACGATTACTACAAGTCCGTGATAAATTGGAGTGGACTGAAGCAAGTAAAAATTTTGTTTAATTTTAAACATCTGTTTAAAATTAAATGAAACAACACTGAATCGTCAACTGAACGACAGGTGAGTTTTCAACTCACACTTTCTAGAATACTATTTAAATTATATCATGTTACAAATATCTATTGTTTAATCAATATTTATTTATATGATATGATTGGCGGATTGTTTGAATGGTTGGTTGTCATTGTTTGGATTGATTATTGTTTATTGCTTGGATTGTTCGGTTAAAGTTATAAATTCCCGTTTATGAACGGTTAAACCCCAACACTACCTACTTTTAAGCAGAAGACTCATTTATAAATGAACTAGTTGAATTGTATGTTTTATATGCAATATATAAACTGTTATATTAACGGTGATGCAGGAAGAAACAAGTTGGAGGGATCCAACTAGATTCATCAAATATTTTAATGTTATTTGCTTTCATATTATTATCATAAGAACTGTTTCACCAATCTGTTTGGATGATGATTTGGACGTTATTGGTGGTTGAATTAGAATTCAACACTAACGTTTATTAATCAATTAACAGTATTGATTAAGTGATTGGCAACAGATGGCCTAACAATCCATTTTTTTAAGATGTTGATTTACCGTTAGTTGAATTGACTGAAAAGTAGTTATAAAAATTATTTTTATAACTGAAGTTAGATTTTTAAATATATTTTATATTAACTATTTTTAATAAAAGTTTATTAAAAGAAAAGTAATATTTATTATTTAATTTTATAAGTAATTATAAACTGATTTTATATGACAAATTCTTGTGTTTTAACAAGTTTTTTGATCGAGTAAGTACGAAAGTAAATGTTCGTTGACGAATATTCTATCAATTAGAAATCCGTCGCGAAGTGAATTAAACCACAAGCGCACGATGTACACTTGTAGTACATGGCGAATATGGGTCAATCCATGGAGAAAAAAGTAATTTTAATTCTAATCAATCAAATTATACCACTTGAGATTTTGATTAACTAAAAATTACAAAATTAACAAGACAGAACAAGTTGAAAGTTAACAAATGAAGTGAAAGCAATTTAGAAGAAATTTCACCTCATGACCACATAAATCAACATATAATGATTTCATGACATCTCATTTGATCTTTTGTATAATTAATTAGTGTATTTATCATAAGCACGACCTAATTGTGTTATTAGTTAACACACTTAAACCGTCAAACTTTAATACACTCTCCAATCCATAATTATACTTTCATGAAATGACAACAAAATTTGAAACTAAAATTTACTTTAAGTATAGTCTATTTACTATTAGTTTAGTAACATAGAGCATCAAATTTTAATTTCAATCACACTTTAATTACCATATTCATATGTAGATGAAGAAGCAGTCTTGTGTTTATGCTGACTAAGCACAGCCCGTGTGTTGTTAACAACATAGACCATCAAAACCAAAACTTAAACAAAAATGCAATTACTACTTCAACCATTCCATTAAGCATAAAAAGAGAGCATAAAAATCAAAATATGTTGCATCTATATAATTAAGAGAGCCTCATTGCCCCTAAATTGAAGGGGTTTAGCTTCTAGTATATATAATCATGTTAATAAATGTAGATTTTAATATAAACAAGAACAAAACGATTGAGACAACTAAATAACAAGAATAAAATAAACTATTATACTTGCATGAAATTTTAACTATACTAATTGCAATATGTAAATCTAATCTATAAACAATAGAAATGAACATTAAAGTAAGCATAAGATTGACATTAAAGAAAGAGGTTTGGAAGCCATTTTTATTCACTTGATCAACTTATACTTTCATGAGATAAAAAAAAAGATCCAAATTACATGAAACATGGGGGTATATATATGACGTAAAACCCTAAAACTCTTTGTTGAGGACTACAAAAAATACGATCTTCATGAAGCTTCCATTTGTCTTTAGCCACTAATGATTCATTAAAAGTGCATGAAGCTTGTTTTTTCTCCATTAGCCTCTAAATGTAGCATTAGAGAAAGAGGGATAATAGGTAGGTCGGGTCCTCCACTAAATTGTGTGTGAATTAATTCCATCTCCATTCCTTCGTATTCTCTTTGTGCATGCATATCTTCATGTAACTTCACAAAAATTCACAAAAATTCCTATTAAACAACATGAAAATAAACAAGTAAATTTTATAAAAAATTAATATATGCACAAATGTCCATTTTGCCCCAAAATAAAGATGAATGCATGATAATTTGAGAATTTGGGTTTTTGTGTTAATACATGTAATAATTGCCCAATATGTCATTTATGTAATTAAAATAAGAATAAACGTGTGAATAAAAATGTACACATTTACGTGCACATCAGTAACCTAATGTTTAATGGTTTGGATTAATGGATTTTAAGAACCATTGGGTGAAATTATTTAAATTAATTATATTATAAATTAGTTTAAAAGAAATGATTAATCGAAAATGGATAAAAAGTTAATCATGTTTCCAAGTTGACTAAGTCAACTGTTGCAATTGAAATTGATTATTAAATTAGTTTGTTGTCAATTAATAAAATATAGTGGGATAAATAGTTATTTAAATCTAAGACAGTCTCTTAAAAAGGATGAATAATCTTTAAATTAACTATGAATAAAGATGTTTACTGAGTTGTTGATTATTAATGAAGTTATTATTAATTTAATAACTTTTTAAAGATAGAATAACCATTTTATTTTTAGTTAATGATGAAGTTAACTATTTTTACTTAAAATGATGTACAAGTTAAGTGATAATCTTTTAATTGGATTGCGTTCAATGAAGTTTATTGAGTTATAAGGTTTTGTTTCGTTATTAAAGAATTTTTTAAGTGATTTCAGCTGTGTTGAACAAGTTACATTAGTCTTGAACCTGTAAATCCATAGAAATGATGTTGGTCTTCAGAATTAATATATTGAAGTTATAAAAGAACTTAAGCGAGTTTTATTTATATGAACACAAGTTAGGTTATAAAATGAATTCTTATAACGAATTCTATTAAAGGATTTTATCGACAAAATCAAAATTATACGAAATCATGAGAACTAAGGTTTATGAATAAATTTGGAAATGATCCCAACTATTGGAACGAGTTTTTAGTTTGATACATAAACTTAAAATGGCCTAAATGGAATTTAAGATCAGAAGTGTTAAGGTGTGAAATGAAATCGAAACAGGAGCCTAAAGTGATTGAATGTGGTTACGTAAATCAAGTTCTAATGATTCGACTTAAATTTGAATATTTTGAGTAAGAAAGGAAGTTTATAAAGGTGAAACTAAAATAAGTTTTGAAATAAAACTTATGAGGGTTTTGATAAATGAATTCGATTATAACAGAATCGAAGTTTTAGAAACAAAGTTTATAAAAAAGGTTTAGAATAATGCGATGTATTTATATAAGCGTTTACTTAATAGTGAAATTAAGTAAAAGGATTTTATTGAAAAGAAATTTTCAATGATACAAAGGGAGAATGATTGAAGGTTTAGGGTAAAGAATTTGGTAATGGATTTTAGTAATAAAAAACCAAATTAAGTATTGTAGAAAGATGTTAAATGATTTTTTAATAAAAGATTAATAAATGGATATTGCGATAAATCCAAGTTATAAAACAATCGTTTAAAGAGATTTAAAAATAAAGATTTGTGTTTTAGTAAGAGTCTATAAAACAAGTTAAATAAGAGTAATTATGTGTGAAAGTTGATCTTTCAAATGCAAGGAATATGTTATAAAACCATATTTAAATTAAATAGTAAATGTGTAACGACCTGAAATTTTAGAACTAATTTGAAAATTTTAAATTCACGATTCAAATATATATAGGAATTTTCAGTCAATTTGAAATTCAATATTTTAATATTGTTCTAAAAGCCTAGAAAATGAAAATTTTGACTAAACGAACTCAGAATTCAACGAAATCGGTTTCGTCGGAATCGTAACGGAAAAATATGTCGAGATTCCAAGTTTCGTTGAAAACGGAATCAGTATGTAATCACACGAGTAAATAGCTTGAAGATTAATTACTCGTACCTTAAACCGCTTTCACACCTTAATCTAGTTAGTTACTATTTGTGTGAGTTTGTTGGTTTCATGCATCTAATGGCACTAAGTGTGCTTTCTTCCCTAAGCTAGATGGATGACAACTCATCAATCCATGTGAACATAATTTGGATATAAATACAAGCACCTTTAGCTCATTTTTCTCACTTTTCATTTTGTATCTCCATTCTCTACCTCTCCTCTCTAACCTACCTTCTTCCACCACCTCCCCCTTGTTGTACCAGCAGCCCCCCACCACTCCAGCTCCTCCATGTCAGCACCACCCCAAATCATGGGGCCCCTTCCTCCTAAATACCCTAAACACCCATAAATCTCCACTAATACACCAGTTCCTCCCTTAAAACCACCAAAATAACCCCTCCTCTATCCAAATCAGCTCACCTAGGCCCCATCTATGCGCACATGACCACCCACGGGACCCACCATCCAAAATCGTAACCCGTTTTCCCCGAAACTCTAATCCTTTTGCTACAAAAACCAAAAACAACAACCCTTTCTTTGCCTGTTTTCCCGAAACTCAAATAGCGTCGAACCTTGCCAAAAAATTTCCAGAATTATTTTGGTTACGCCAGAAGGCTGCCGAAACCATTCGGGATTCCTAAGACATCTTACATTCAAAGTTAGGTGAAGTGGAAACCAAGGTGAGAAACGTTGAACTTAAAAGGGTTGGTTAATTATTAACTTGTGTGTATGAACTTTTCTGGGTTTATAATAATCTATGACAGTGTACATGAGTTCATATTGTGGTTTGATAATGTTTGGGATGTTTTAATATGGAAGCTATCTGGGAAAGCTGGTTTTGGCTTTAGAGCTGGAGCAGAAATGATATTTTCTTTTGGACTCTCCATAGGAATCTATCATAATATATTTTTAATTCTGTTGTGCATTTGTTTTTTTGTTATCCTCGTAATGTACAATATTTGGATCTGTTGGAAAGTATTTATTCTGATGAAAACTCTGATATAATATCTGATACAATTCTGATGTTATATGCAATGTTTAATTACTTTCTGCTATTATATATATGATGTGTTATATCCTAAAAGAAGGTCATCTAGACTTCCGGGATTGGGACTACAGGTCGTCTCAAAATGAGACTTGTGATATTATTATTAATATCAGCTTTTGAGTTACAAACTTTTATCTATCTTAAGATAAGAACGTTGTTGATCAAGGCCTGAGAGGTAAATAGAATACCCCAACTTGAACGACTTCATTATTATCAAGATATGGTTCTAGTTTGTAATGGTAATGATATTGGAAATAGTTATTATTTCCATAAGAGGAGTGTTGCAAATTTTAATTTACAAGATTTAGAAATTTAAATAAAACTAATGGGTTTTATAGTAGACAATGTATTATTTGGCATTGTTTGCCCTAGATATGAAGTGTGACTATACTTATACCATTCAGTTAAGTATATAACATTATTGTTTGAGTATTGGAAATTGTACTATTTGTGAATACACTTATTACAAATAAGTGAATAACTATGGTTTTCGAGTTAATATAAACGAGAGGTTATACGGGTTTGAAACGGAAGTAAATATTGGAAATTTAATTATTATTCCACAAGCGTTATTATAAACTTTAATATATAAAGTTTGAAGTTAAATAAAACCGTTTGGGTTTATACAATAAACAATGATTGAATTACATTGTTAACCCATATAAGGTTTGGTGACGTACTTTGATGTTGTATTCATGTATATACACTAATTTTTTCTCTTTATGTATAGAGCTTTGATATATTATATTTTATTCATTCCGCTGTGAGATTCGTGTCTACTTTGATTTTGGTGTATTTGTGTTCTTCTTATTCTTTTATTACAACTTTTCTTTCTTTCTATTTTATCACCCACAAACTTCTTTCTTCTAACTATATACTTTTATGTGCATCTTGAGTTGACATGTGTTGTTAAATATCGGCTTAAGCTATACAAAAAAGTGGGTCATTACACATCCCATTCTTAGTACATCATTCACAGTCTCTCACTCATCAAAATCACAATATATATAAGTATAATATACGCTAAAGCTCCTTCAAGCACCTGACCTAAAATATAGTATACTCAAAACAATGTCAATGTACATCCAATGACAATGTCGAAGAGCACCCATGATAATAGGAGAAAACATAAAAACTTGGATCAGACAACAGTCTTTTATGAACGATAAGACCTATCAATAGTTGTACTGTAAATTACGTAAATGGACATGTTAAGTCTCATATCTAACCTGTCCCTACAACCAAAGAGTCAACACATAATAACTAGACAGAATATACTACTCAAGATAACAATAATGATAGGCATAATCATAGGATAAAAGAGTCTGCAAAGCCTACACCGACCCCATTTCCTACCCTATTCTCTAAGCCTTAGAGGTTATAGTCTATCCAAGAAATAAAGGTGATAACAAACATAGCAATCATCATCTAAATCCTAACTACCACGATACGTAGTTGCGAATACAATGATAACTCGTATGGCAATCCCTGCTTATCCAGAGACAAATGGAAATCCCGGTTCTAGTCAAACTCCATATTTACACCAATATATTGCTTACACCAGCATTATGTTATGCCATCCAGGGTACATGATCTCCCCGGTCCTAATGGGAATTAATTCGATCCCCCAACTTTGAGTACACTTGAACACTCTGAGTTACTTGGAGTAACCTAAAACACTCTGAGCTATCAACGATTCCTTAGCACTCCCGATCATAAGAATTCCACTGCTTTATCATAAACCTGAGTCCTTCTTAGCCAATCCATTATCCTACAGCTTTGTTATGTCAAAATTGCTTCCATTCACTTACCGCTTCATTACACCATGAGTTGTACTCATCTCTTACAACTTCGTTACATGACATGTTGTGCAAATTGCCTTTGTTATCTTGCAGCCATGTTACTCCACAACTTGTCTATCATTTCCATTTGAACCCACCCTCACTCGAATCTTTCATCGAAGATGCTTAACTTCAACATGTTATAACTTCCAATCCATAAAAGAAATCAATGAACCAAAACATCTAGCACGACCTTGGAGACCACCTCTTTTAAGTCATTATCCCAATGGATCAGCACCAATCCATCCCGTACAGATTCATCCCCAATAGATAGGTGTTGATTCATGTACTTAGCCATTATTGGGCTAAGTACTCCAGACCCATCTACTTCTCTCAAGCATCCTTTGAATCTAATGTCAAGTACTTATTCCCACGTGAAGCCATGCATGTTGATCCATCATTTAGTTGCCAGTGGATCTTCCAAACTTCATCAAACTTTTAAAAATCCTTCTTGATTCCCCAGGTGCCTCACCAAAAATCGCATGCCCAAACAAATATGATGGATCGATGTAGGTCCATACCCTATAGATCAGTATCAATACATGTACTTAGGGAATTTTACACTAAAATTTACATGGTGTGAACTTGCCGCCTTCTAAAGCTTAAATTCCAAGTTTCGTGCAATTCCAATAAACTTTGATCTCGATATGCTCCAATCTTCGATCTACATCCTAGTTACAAGCAATTCTAAATGAAAATCAAGCATATGAACAAATTAAATAGCGAATCATATGAACATCAATCATAGGAAAACACCCAAATACATAGAAAACACGAGTCAATCATATATATATATATATATATATATATGCATAGGTTTCAGGTAAACCTACTTACTGATCAATATAAACTTATCATTTTAATCCGTTATATGTTTGCATAGGTGAAGATAAGATTTTAAATTTGAAACTAACAAGTATGATCATATCGTAGGGTGATTTAAACGTATAGGTGATAAAAACACCTAATCTAAACATATAATGCAATACAATCCAGTGAGACATAAAAATCACTCACCAAATCAACAAATCTATTGGAGTTGTTGTGTGATCAATCTAGAACGGCAAGAAATTGATGTATAAAGTTTCCCAAATGAAGAGAATGTGTGGATCCATGAAGAGCTAATATCTTTTAAGTGATTAGAATAGATTAGAAGTGGATTTGACAGTGATTAAGTGTCTGAGTGTTGGTTATTGGTCTAATAAGCTAGCTAATCTCAGTGCATTGCTACCTATCCAACAGTCAAAAAACTTAATACTGCCATATCTCCTGAAGTCTTATTTGAATTGCTTACACGACTACTCTACGAAATGTTAAAGCATCATTTCGATCCAACAGGACCGGTTATAGCGTATAATCCTGCTCTAGTCAAAATTTACGTCCATAACAAGATACTCAAAGGTAAATTGGTCATACAACAATTTGGAAAAAATCATAGATGTGTGAAACATCTTGAGTAGCCATATTTCGAAATATTAGAGTGATATGATCTTATATGAATCAAATAGAATTATTCGACGATCCTCCCATACGTAAAATATAGATGATTACATTCTCCTTCCTTTAGGAATTTCAACCTTGAAATTCTAGAAATACCCATAAGTAAACACAGTATTCCACATGCCTACCATTCACGAGCATCCAACCTAATATAATCCATAATCCGACTATCCATGCAAAAATGCCCTAGCCTTACAAGTAGAATTCTAATAGTATAAGACATAATGATGTAAGTAGATACGAAAAATGGCTTATACAATATAAAGAGTTCTAGATACGCCTCCTTCATACTCTCCTCCATTTTCCATGTACAATTATCATTATCCTTTCTCCAACATACCTTAACTAGCCTAATTATCTCCCTTCTAAGCTTATTTGTATTGTTACCTAAAATATAAAGTGATTTACGAGATCTTAGCACTTTTGGTTCCACCTTTAAGTTTTCAAATGCCACTACTATACTTGAGTCATGCATGAACTTCCATAGATAAGGAACATGAAAAACATTGTGCACACCTGCCATCTTCCAAGGTAGATACACTTATAAGCCAAATTTCCAAGTCTCTCAACGATCGGAAATGGTCCAACAAATCTTGGAGTCAACTTTCCCTTTCTACCAAACCAGACCGCATTCCTAAGAGAATAAAGTTACAAAAATATCATATCTCCAATACAGAATTCCAAATATAATCTTTTTCTTATCTACGTAACTTTTATGACGATCTTGAGCAACTTTCATTCGTTGACGAACAATCTATATCTTATCTAAAAATCTTTTGAATCATCTCTGTCCAAGGTAACATCTTTTCTTTTGCCTCCCACCAACACGAAGGTGCGTTACACGGTCTTCCATACAATACTTTACAAGGCGTCATCCGATACTTGCTTGATAACTGTTATTATAAGCAAACTCCACCAAATGGAGGTCATCATCCTAGGATCCTCGAATATCTGAAATACAAGCACTAAGGAGATTTTTCTAAAACTCGATTCACCCTCTTCGTTGAGAAACACAAGCACTAAGGACATCTTTTCTAAAACTGTTCTAGTCCGTCTGAGGATGGTAAGCCATACTCTAATGTAGGTATATCTCCAACATCTCTCGCAAACAATTCCAGAATCTGCTAGCAAACAATGTTACCCTCTCGCTTACAATTACTTTGGGCACACCATGAAATCGATCAATGCATTTCATATATAATTCGGGTAATTTAATGTCATTCCAATGGCTTCAAGAGGTATAAATCTTGCACTTTTGGTAAGTCTAGCCACTATCACCTGAGTACTATCATAGGCTACCCTAGTCCATGGATATCCATTAATAAATCTAAGGATATGTGCTCCCATTTCCATTTTGGGACTCATAATGGTTGAAGCAACCCTTTGGTTTTTTTCCTCATCTTTCACCAACTAGTAGCTCATACAATTAAGATAAATTTTTCTACGTCACTTTTCATACCTTCCCGATAGTAAGTCCTCTTCATGTCTTAACACATCTTGTTGCCACTCGGATGGATAGTCATCTTAGAATGATTACATTATCTCAAAACTTCCTTTGGAAGCTCACCAATGTCTGGAACATATAATTTTTCACCCTTACGAAGCTAACTATCTTAGTCGTTCTCATATCGCTTCAAATACTTAGAATCAAATTCCCATCTAAAACTTTTCTATAATCTATACTAGCTTAACATCCTGCTTCTATCCAGGTCTAATTATTTCTATGAGAGTAGGTCTAATAAATAGACTTGCCAACATTTCAGACCCCAACTCAAAATAGGTTCTGAAATCAAACTCATCCAAATATTCCAACTGCTTGCACTCTAGAAATATAGCTCCAAGTTTAGCATGAATCCTACTTAAGGCATCCCCTACTGTATTGCCCTTCCCTGGAGTATAAGATATACTTATATCATATGAGGTCAAAAATCTAACTACCTTTACTATCAAAGGTTAAGGCCCTTTTGAGAAAAATGTACTTTAGTGACTTATGATCTATATACATCATAAATCTTTCTCCCAACAAGTAGTGCCTCCATTTCTTCAAAGAGAAGACAATCGCTGCTAACTCCAAATCAAGAGTAGGGTAATTCCTTTCGTGCGGTTTCAGCTGTCGACTAGTATAAGTGATAACTTTTCTTATTTACATCAATACTAACCTATACCGCAGGCATCTGTTCATTCCCACTCGGAATAACCGATACTGGTGAACTCATCAATCTCTCTTTTAGAACCACTAAAGCATGCTTGCAATTAGCATCCCAAATAAACTCTTAACTCTTCTTTATAAAGTTGGTTAACGATGCAGCCATCTTAGACAAATTTTTGATGAAACGTCTATAATATCTAGCTAAACCAAGGAAAGTCCTAATATCCATAGCATGCTTAGGTCAATTCCAATCTTGGATTACTGTTATCTTCGCAACAACTATAAGTAACCCTTGTTTAGATATTATATGATCGAAGAATCTCATTTCTTCCTTCCAGATGTGACACATAGACAAATTTCCCTTTAGCTTGTGCTCCCTTAAAACATCAAGCACAATCCTGATGTGTGTCTTATGTTGCTCTTTTTTCCTAGTGTATACAAGGATATCATTCATGAACACAAGTACGAACTTATTCAACTAATATTTGAATGTCATATTCATAAGATCCACAAAGTATATTAGTGCACTTGTCAATCCAAATGGCATCAATGACCATTCAAAGAAATCCATTAGCGTCCTAAAAGCAATCTTCGACACACTGCCATTTTCCACTTTCAATTGGTGATATCTCGTAGCCAAGTCCTTCCCGGAAATCACATTGACCTCGTGCAGCTGATCGAACAAATCATCAATCTTCAGCAGTGGATACTTTTTCTTCTTAGTCATTTTGGTTAGCTTACAATAATTCACATATAGTCTCAAGGAGGCATTCGCTTTCGTTGTGAACACAATAGTTGTACCCCATTTGGATATGCTTTTCTAAATGATCCCCTTCTCAATAGGTCTCTATCCTACAACTCTACCACTCTCTTCTCCCAAGGCGTCATCTAGCTCAAAGGCATGACAATGGGTGTAGCTAAATCCACCAAATTGATATGAAAATCAATTCTCTTATGCGGTGGCCACTCAGCCACTTCCTCTAAGGCGTCTTGGTACCCACTAACAATAACCACAAATGACGATCATTCCTTTGAATCATAAGCAAATACAAAAATTTGACTAATGCACTATCTACCGATAAACAGTCAATCACAACCTCTCACCCTTCTACATTCTCAAATGTCACTTTAAGTCTCTTACAATTCACCCCAACCGCATATGTCCTAAGCTAATCCATGGATAGAATAATTCTCAACCCCGCAAAATTAGAACATATAAATCACAAACACATGTGCATCCAACACTCGATAAAACAAGATAACGACAAATCATACAGAGACTAATATACCTCCTACTTGGTTAGTCACAATATCAAACTCATTTATAATCTCTGGATGCAAATCTAATCTACACACTAAATAAAAACTGATAAAAGAACGTGTAGCTTCAGTATTAAATAAAACTGTAACAGAAATACCTCTGATAGAAAGCATATCTTGCACCACGACGTTCTTTCTTTTTTCCTTGGCAGTGGGTGCATTAGAAAAGTTGGACCCACATCCAAAGCATAAGCCTTTAGAAAACTACTTATCCTTAAGAGGGTGTGAGCTCAAATTTCCCATCTTATCATAGTTTAGCGCATCTTCTCAGCCTTGGTATCCCAGCACTTATTAGCAAAGTGCCCTTTTATATTGCAGTTGAAGCAGACTATTCCACTCAAGTATTTCTACTTATTGGGTCCATCCTTTCCCCGTTGTTGCTTCCTTTCCCCGTTGCTGCTTCCTTTCCCCCCTTCCACTTCCTCTTACATCCGCTACTTTGTTGCGGCTTTGGTCCCTCGATAGCATTAGCAACACCCTTCTTGAGGAACATACTCTCGTGCCTCAAGGCATTCTCAACCAACTTCTCAAATGGAACATCAATATGATCCATAAGCTTCTCTCCAAGATACTCATCCGACCCAGTAATGAACTTCTCGTTCTTTCTCAGCATAGTATTTGTAAATGAAATCCCATATTTCGAAAGAGCTTCAGACTCTGAAACATACTCCAAGGTTGTCTTATCCCCTGTTTTAGCTCGACAAATTTGTTAAACAAGATATATTTCTGGACTGTAGGAATGAACTTATGCTCAAATCTAGTCTTAAAATCATCCTAAGAAATATGATCCTCCAGATTAGTGATGGTTATTGAACTCCACCAACTTATAGCATTGTCCTCAAGATATCTAAAAGAGAGCTTCCTCTTCATGGCATCTTCTATCCTTAGGTTTTCAAAGATATGAGCACGCGTATGAACCACTCCCGGACCTCCATGGGAGATTTGGCCCCGTTGAGTGGCTTGCCTTCCAAAGTAGATTTTCTTGCATAGCTTAGCTAGGTCGATTTTAGGTGAAGGCATTAGGAGCACCACCATCGCCTATGGATAAACCTAGAGTGGCATGAGCTCTTCCCGCGACCAGCACCATCATTGCATCGAACATAGCTAGGTAATTAGGGTAGCCACTCCTGATCCACCTTCTTTGTTCACTCTCAAGGGAGAAATATTTCTAATCGCATTTCAAGTGGTCCGACCCATTTTTAATTTATAGCAAAAATGATCAGTCCCAACAAAAGAAAAACCATGATGGTTCTCAAGTGCATACTACTATATGCATACTATATATAATATAAGTCTAGAAACATCATTCTTTCTATGCTAACATTGGTTAAATCAAATGAACAAACCTTTGATACCAAATCTGGCAATCTCCTATGTACCACTTGCACAGAAACAAGAAAATAGTGCACTGAAAGCGTGCCTAGTTGATATGGTCATGCCATCAATGATAAAACAAAATAAAACTGGTCATATATCCCATAGTGCATGGGTAAAGTATAATAAGAAATATAGATAAAATAGTAGGGAGGCATGATAAAGTGAAACAATAGAAACATCGTCATCATGTATCATTAAGTTATACACATGAAAACAAAAATATTTGAGTATATCCAATCCTTATTACATCACTTGGAGTTTCTCATAACAGAAAGCAAAATATATACAAGTATAGTAGCTTGCTCCTCCAAGCTCGTCTTCACAACGACAACATCGTCACCTGACCTGAAATCTAGTCTGCTCACCAACAATATCAATGTGCACCTAATGACAATTCCCAAAGAGAATCCAAGATAATAAGAAGAAACATAAAACCTTGGATCAAACAATAGTTTGGTGTAAGCGATAAGATCTGTCAATGGAAATAGTCAGGTTAAGTCTCATACATGATTTGCCTCTACAACCAAAGAGTTAACATGTAATAACTAGATAAATTATGCTACTCAATATAACAATAATAATGGCATAATGATGGGTGAGAAGAATCTGTAGAGCTTGACATAGTCCCCATTCCTCATCTCCTTCTTCAAGCCTTATAGGTGATAGACTATCCAAGAAATAAAGGTGAGAACAACTATAGATAACATAGTGATCGTCATTTAAATCCTAAATATCACCTTCTATAGTCGTGAACGCATTGATAACCCATATGAAAATCCTTACTCATCAAGGGACTAATGAAATCTCGATTCAAGTCGAACTCAGTGTTTGCACTAATACGCTTACACCGACACTAGGATAAACCACCCATGGTACATAATCTCCTCAATCCTACTGGGCGTCCCCCGATACACTTGCTTTGAGTCAACTAGAGCACTCTGAGTTATCACAGATTCTTTGGCACTTCTGATCATCAGAGTTCCACCAGTCTATCATAGCTTGAGTCTTCCTCAACTGATCCATCATCATTCAGCTTCATTATGCATTCACTTATGTCTTCGTTACACCATAAGATGTTATCATTCTCTTACAACTTTGTTGCATCATGTGCTATGTCCATTGCTTTGCAGTCTCATTACACCACGAACTTCCTTCAGCATCCTATAGCCACATTATGCCATGAGTTGTGTATCATCTCCCTTCGAACTCACTCTCGTTCGAGTATTCCATCAAAGAACCATAATTTCATCATGTTATACCTTCCAATCCACAGAAGCAATCAACGAACCATACCTTCCAACACGACCTTCGAGACCACCTCTCCCTACCCCTTGGATCACAAAACCCTAGTCATCACTCTAATGAATCAGTACCAATCCATCACACATGGTATAGTGCTAATCCATGTAATTATCCAAAATTTAGCTAAGTACTCCAAACCCCTCCTAAACTTTTCCCCAGCTTCCTTCAAGTCTAGTGTCACATGCTCATTCCCACGTGAAGGCATGTCAATCCATCATGAAGGTACCATGTGGATTTCCAAAATTCACCAAACTTTCCTAAAGCCTACCTCAAGCCTCAACATGCCTCCATCAGAAACCGCATGCCCAAATCATCAAGTATGATGGATTGGAATCGATACACGCCTTATACTAATCCATGTACTAGTGAATTTTCCACTCTAGTTTTCTAGGTGTGATCCTACATCTTCCAGAGCCCGTCCATCGAGTTTTCTGTGACTCTGACGAACTTTAATCCTGAAATTCTCCAATCTTCGATTCAAGTCCTAATTACAACAAACTCTAACATGAAAATCAAGCATATCATCCAAATTAAGCATAAGAAAAAATAAAATAGCAAAGCAAGTCATATACGAACACCCAAATGCATAGAAAACATGTGTCAGACATATATATGCATAGGTCTAGGGTAAATCAACTTACTAATCAGTTTATACTTATCGTTTTAACTCATTATATGTCTAGTTAGGTTAACCAAAAGTTATCGAATCTGAAATTAACAAGTATGATCATATTTTAGGGTGATTTAAACATATAGATGATAAAAACACCTAAACTAAACATATAATGTAACAAGTTTGATGAATATAGGACGGCAAGGAATTGATGTAAAAAGCCTCTCAAATGAAGAGAATGTGTGGATCTATAAGGATCTAATCCCCTTTAGGTGATTATAAGACATCAGAAGTGGATTTGAGTATGATTTAAAGTTTAAGGGAAGAACTAGAATAGATCACAGTTTTAGGGTTGATGGGAAATAAGAAGAAAATACTAGGTTAATCTCCTACAACCCCTATACATATCTATCGGTCATTATTTTAATGGAAATCTAATCTCAGTCTATTAGTTGCCTCTAATTTGGTCCATCGGTCTTATAAACTTAAAACGACCATATCTCTCAAACCCCCTGTCCAAATCGCTTATATAACCACTCTACAAAATGGCAAAACATAATTTTAATCCAATGGGACCTGATAGAGTGCCTATTTTGACTCAAATCAAATGTAAAGGCTAGAACAAAATACATGGAGGTAAAGTCGTAAAAAATCTGACAAAAATCATAGATTTGTAAAAGATCCTAAATAGTCATACTCTAAAATATTATAATGATACAAAAATTTATAAATTATAATGAATTACTTTGTGATCCTCCGATGCGTATGATATGGGTCGTTACAATGCAAGTATTGATTTTGGTGATTGTTTGGTTTTGGTGAGTGTGTAGTTGGTGAAGTGGCGATAAGGAGTTTGACAAGGAAAGGTTGAAGGTCGGAAGAGGAGTCTAGGCTGGGATGATTTGCTAATGTGGTAATGATATGCTACAAGTTTGATTTGATGAAGTTCTAGAGTAGAAGGATGTGTTTGTTAAGGAGCAATCTGATGTGTTAGTGGTTGAAGATGTGTGAACTGAGCAGTGGAGAAAACAAAGTTGTGACAAACATAGGTAAGTAGCCGCAATGAAGGAGATGGAGATGGTTGGTATGACAACAAGGTTTTCAGAGTGTCTACTGTGGTATGTTTCAGGTGGTGCTATCACCGCAACTTTGGCTGAGGTGGTCAGGGAAGTTAAGGCAATGATGGGTATAGTTTTGTTAGGTTGGTGTGATGATTTGGTGAGTGGACTTCTGATATGGTTGCTGCAACTAAGAGGTGGGGTAAATTTCAATGGGTTTACAGGACTGGTTCCTGCAAAGGGATGAAAGAACACGATGATTAAAGTAGAGGACATGGGTGGAGATGATGTTGTGATAATGGTCCGAGGTTGTTAAAATAAAATGGTCGAACCGAATTGTGTTCTAAAAAATCTAATTGCTATATAACACAATTACCCATGAAAAAATCAAGAGAGAATAATGAAAAAGAAGAACCAAAATTTACTAGAAAAAAATTCACAAGGGTTCGTTATTTATAACAAATCAATAAATTCATTTAATTTATAACAAATTCTTTTTTTTTATAACATATAACTCTCACTAATATAAAATTTGAATTTCAACTCAACATTATCACCAAATGCCTTATGATCAAATTGTGAAAGTCAATTCACAAGAGTTCGTTGTTAATGTTGTTACAATTATTAATCAACCTAACATATGCAGTAAAAGTTTCCTCTAAAAAACATATGCAGTAAAAGAATAAAACTGCTCCAAAGTAAATGTAATAGCCAATACCCATAAGTTGGTTGGGTACAACTACTCATTCAACAAGCAATACAAATAACAAAAAATAGCCAGTGCTCCTAACTGTTTTGGCATGTCCAATCGAACGATAAATGATAATATTTGAATATCATAATTTTCCTAATGAACAACACATCAAAAGTAATATAAAACCATGCAAAATGAACGGTTTTTTTATGATTTGAATCATGATAACGGTTCTTTTGAAATTACTCAATCTTTTATTGTTTCCCTTTTGTCTTTTGATGTGACTTGTCAAAATACTACTGGTTTTCAAACCATGCAAACACTTCTCAATTCAATTCCGTTAATTCATTATGACCGGTTACTTATTGCCTCTCCAAATAATCAAATTGAGACTATGCATCTTGTGCACATGCACAATGCACAATTCCCTTTCTTGTCAGATTTACCCCCACCTCGTCATCCCTCTCTCAATAAACCAACCCCTTGAACTCCACCCAAATGATCCAACCCTTCTTTTTTCAACCTTACATCTTCATCGGCCAATTCAATTTTACACTCTTCTAATGGGTTTTTGTTTTCAGTTTCAAAAAGAGGAAATCGAGATCGCCATTTAAGAAAAATAATTTCTTACCAAGAATTACTAGAAGCAAGTCGAAAGGACATGACAAAGGAAAGTTGTCACATCCAACGAAATAGCCCATATCAACTCAAGTGAAAACAGCTCCACCCCCAGCTACCCACACAGTCATCCATGTTGCCAAATCCACCCTCATCCCTTTCATCCAATATGGTTTCAATATGATTGATAACACTGCGGCTTGGAACATTCATGGAAGAAATGACATTTCCAAACTGGTTGAAATACAGAAGCACGTCAAAGAAAAAGAATATCCAGCTCTCAGCTTTGCTTGAAAATAAATTCAATGCTTACACTATCAGGTAGGCTTGCTATCATATCGATCCTGATTGGAAAAATGTTAACAACTTAAAAGAGGCTCCTTTTGGTAGAATCGTAACTTTATGAAAAATGATGTTTTTTGCGTCAACGCTATCCACAAAAACATACAAATCATTCACTCTAATGTGACACAAACGATCTAATTATCCATTTCAATTGTCATTTGTTTACGCCCACAATCAATCTGCCTCTAAATGAGTTATGCTGGATAATCTGCCAAATTTAAACCCCCATGACTTGCCATGGATAGCCATGGGTGAATGGAACTGCTGGAAGAAGCTAGTGATAAGAGTGATGGAACACCATTGAATCAAAAGGATCTGCTACCTCTTAATGATGATATTCTGACAACCAACCTTTTTGAATGCAAGTGACAAGTCGATGAGTTTTTTATATGGAACAATTGATTAACATAGAATTGTGTTTATTTTATGCTCTTATATCTTATCTTTTGTATATAAATAAATATTACTTGGGTATTATCTTTTTTACTTTTACAGATATGCCGACTTAGCCACATGCAGTCAGAAAAATAGAAAATGATGTGTATATACATATGAAGACTTGCAGATGAAGATCTCATATCAACTTCCTTTTTAGACAAGAGAATAATTGGTAGAAGAGCCATGCACATCACAAAGCAATGAAGAATTGTCAAGAAAGCAAGAGGAAAAGAGGAAAGGCCCAAATTTACTAGATTTAACTAAGGCCCATTTGTGATGCTCATTGTAAACTCTTTTGTGATTACATTAATGCCCATTTGAGATTGTATTAGGGTTAGGGTTAGGGTTGGTCATCTATCCTATAAATACCCTTGTATTCTCATTGTAAACATCATCCTGGAATCAATGAAGTTTTCTTCTCTCTTTTCTGCATTCATATTTTCTTAGCAATCAGTGTTGTCTACACAATTAGATTTGGTAGAGCACTATTTATATTTTTCACTTATTTTCATTAGTGATTGACAGTTTGATTAGATTCAGCGGTAATCCTAATTTATTTTCTGTTTGTTATTTAATTTATGCAATTTAATTTCTGTCCTTTTTATTGTTTTCCTAGGTCATATTGGATTGAATATAGATTTGATTAGATTGAGATCCGATTCAGTTCAATAATAGCTTTATTGTTTTTCAACCGAACTCCAAATTTCGTCTAGTTCGCCCAAGAAATTATATAAATAATTTAATTTAGTTTACCTCCCTGTGATTCTACCTGCATATTACACGATCTGTACGCTTGCAGTACTATTACATAATTCGCGCTTTTTTAATTCTTAGAAAGCTTCGATCAAGTTTTTGGCGTCGTTGCTATGGAGGTAACGATTAAATTTTATTATTTATTTAATTTTCGATTCGTGTTATTTTTTATTTTCATTTTTTTCCTTCAAATATTACAAAAAAAAACTTGTCAAATTTTCTTGATTTTTTTTATTTCTTTCCCCCTTTTCAGGTTTTTTTTTTCATTTACATTTTTTTCCCTCTTCCACTTTCAAACAACCAAAAAAATGCCAATTTTTCTTTAATTTGTTTCCATCTATTCCTTTTTTCTTTCCAATTGTTTTCACTGAATTCTTTTCTGTTTTTTTCAATTTACTTCTTTTCCCTTTTCAATTTTCTTTTGCATTTCTTTCCACTTTTACAAAAACAACAAAAAATCTTGCCGTTTGTCCTTTCATTTCTTTCCTTTCTAATTTCTACATATCGTTTCCCAGATTCTCTTTACTTTCCTATTTTTTCCAAACAAAATAATAATAATAATAATACATAAAGTCTTTCCAAATTTTCTTTCTGTACTGCAAATTTCTCATCTTCATAAACCACAGTCCAACCCTCAGACAATATCACATCGTCCCGAACCTCATTCTCGAATTTCAAATTCCACTCCCTCTGTTTCCCAAGCCGAGCACCATCATATGCAATTGTCTTCCGCTATCTGCCAAACACCGAAGGCTCTTCAAACACCCTCCAGTCATCAACCCCGATCATCCTTCACCTCACCTTGCCAACATCAATTCGACAATTCTCTACACAGTCACAAACCAACGTTCACCAAAATCTGTACACAGCTATTCCATCAACAAACCCCAACTGAAGTCCATCTCTCCTCACAACCCCTTCTCAATAACCAGTCACCCTTATCTTCCATCCGTAAACCTCCGCAATCTCCCTTTTCTAAAACCGCATCATCTTGTGCCTACCCAATTCGAACACAAAAATCCAAACCCAACTTTTCACAAGCAACCACGCAAAAACAACCGCAAATACCAAATCCACCCTCAACCCATACAACAACGCCACAGTCCATCAATATACCATCACCGCTGTCAAAACCCCACATCAACAGCCATCATCACCGAAAACTCCATCTTCTCGTCGACATCACCACGCACAACAATCAACTTTCACAAAGTTCGCCGTCTTCTATACCGCACAGCTTGAACCTCTTCACCGAAACCCACAATCCCAAATCGGAAATCATCAAACCAATTCAAAAATCCCAAATTCGAAACCAAAACGAATTCGAATTGAACTGGATCGAATCAGCTTCATTTCTAGAAAAAATTGGAGTGCGAGTCCTTGTTGATTTCTATCTTGCATTGTTATTTGGGAATTGTTGGCTAAGTTTTGAACCAAGCCACCAAGGATATGAAGACTTACACTTGGTAGACGAAGATACTCAAACCTGATCAAGTCCCGCTCGTGGTCCACGCTCCTAGCTGGTTCGTGATGGGCTCCTACCCTCGACTCGCCATGTCTTTCACGACCAGCTCGTGGCATAGGGTCACGAACCGACTCTGCTACCAGGAAATAGAGACCAAGACTTGGTCATCCACGATCCGAGATTTAAGGATCTTGCAACACCTGTTCATAATCGCCAATTTGACTACTTCTTCATCAAGCCACGAACCAGTCTGAGATCCTTGGGATTCGTGTCACATGTCATCATGAATCGCTTGTAGAAATCACCTACAAATAGCTCTATACTTGGCATTTTTCAGGATCTTTTGGCAGTTCTGAGTATTATTTCCACCATTATTGTTTCTCCATTATTTCTAATCAGTATTATCTCGAAATTATTGAGTGAACCACAGTTGTAAGAGTGAGACTGAGAGAAATCATTGACTGTACTTGTGTTCAACGTATAATCAAAGATATACAAAGTGGACGTAGGCTCGTTAACGTCGAACCACTATAAATCTGGTGTGTTTGCTGTGTTTTCTTTCATTTTCTAGTTATTACTCTCTACAATCGTAGAAAATTTGGGTGTTAGAGACATAATTTGGTCTACCATTTTGGTGCTTTCACTAAGAACTGAAGTCTCAGCGTATCGGATTATTGCTCTACTGTTTGGATATTCAAGTCCGAAGAAAATATTCTGAATCTCCACTGTTTTGATTTCTGAAGATTTTAGCAAACTCAAGACATTATGGCTGGAAAGAAATCCAAGGATGTACGAGCTTCATAAGAAAATGAAACCATTGAAGAAAGTGTTCAGCAGTAGCCCGAGATGGACTCCCCGGCTTGCGGGTCGCAGGTGGTGCCCCGACCCGACCCGAAGAGGAGGTCACGACCCGATCGCAAAGAGATGCCACGAACTGTCCTGCTGAGCCCATCACGAACCGCCCTGCTGAGATCACCATGATCCGTCATGCAGAAGGCACCATAAGCCGTCAGCAAGAGGGGGTCACGAACCGCCCTAACCACAGGACCACAACTCGACCTGGAAAGGAAATTATGGCTCGTTCTGCTCGTGCTGATGCATCTGCTCGACCTGGCTCGGGTTCTTTACGTATAAGAGAGAATGTTGATGATCATTTACACACCTCTGCTCCAGCAACTGAAGGAGATCTCTCTCGTATCATCGATATGCTGGATAGGACGAACGACGAGTTGGTAGCTCAAAGACGAGAGAGTTCTTTGTTACGACAGAACCTTACTGCACTGGACAGACGAATTGATGATCTCCAAAGGCAGAGGACACCTCCGCCAGCCCATCCTTTTACTCCAGAATACTCATCCTCGTCGGAGGAGTCTTCAAGACCTCCAAGGCGACCTTTGGAAAGGGTTGATCATGTGGAATAACTTTGATTCAGATCACTTCCTTCTCGGGAAGAGGTGGCCCTCAATCTGGAACCTGACCATCGTAACTTGAATGATCCCACACGGCTACCTAGGTATGGAGGCATTGTTGACCCTGTCCGGAATCAATCATTACCACCCCTCGCCGCGTGATTGACCGTGGCAACAGGGGACATGGAAATTCTGCTCAAGCCCTGGACTTTGCGGCAACACATCGGAGAGACGTTAGAGGGCCCCGCAAAGCAAGGAGTGCTGATCCTGAATCTACATTGACCCATGTTTATGTTAAAGCAATGGTTAGGAAAATCATGGTGGATAGCTGTGGACAGAGGGACGAGGATTGGGGTATAGGCCGCAGTCATACGCCCTTTACTAATGACATATTAGACGTTCGGTTCCCAAGGAGATTCAACATGCCAACTATGAACCGCTACAGGGGCAGGACGGATCCAGTCCAACATCTAATAAGGTATTCATGGTACATGAACGCTGCCGCTGCTCCTGACGCAGTAAAGTACAAAGCGTTCCCGATATTCATGGAGGATGTCGCATTGATGTGGTTTACCCGTTTGCCCGCACGGTCTATCGCCAGCTTCCAGGAACTAAGCGAAAAGTTCATATACCAGTTCCGACTTCACGCTCAAAGGTCCAAAAATGTCATCGAGCTACCACTCATCAAACAATGTCCCGACGAAACACTGAGGTCATATTTGGACCACTTCAATTTGGCAGTCACAGAAGTTAAAGATACACACGAGCAATCTGTCCTGACGGCCTTGATTGACGAAGTAGACAAAGACACGGAATTTGGCCGATATTTGGCAGGAAAGTCGCCGCTAACTAGAAAAGTATTCTATGAAAAATCTAATATTCATTTGCAGCAAGAAGAGATATACGCTAATCGAAAGAGGAAGGCCGCCGACAAAGAAGACGTACAAAGTAACGTGGCCATCAAACAGTCTGGAGACAGTTCTGGAAAATAGAGGTCAACGTTGGGAACAAAAACCAAGGGAATGGTCGTCAGTTCGAAAACGGCAACAAGAGGAGGAATCGAGGAAATGACTCGCAAAAGAGGCCTCGACTAAGTCCATTTGAGAATTTTACGCCGTTAAATGATACATTAGAAAATATTTTCTTGTATACCTATAACGTCCTTCAGTATAAGAGGCCTCCACCGAGAGATTCAACAGAAATAGAGTGCGAGACAGGAAAGTTTTGCCTTTTTCATCAGACCCATGGTCATTCCACCAATGAATACCGTCATTTGAGAGACGTCATCGAAAAGCTACTCCGTGAAGGAAAGTTGGACGAATACAAGGTTGCTCCGAGAGACAGGGGGCAAGCTGGGCAGGCCCCAAACCAAAACCAACCCGCTGCTAGGCCAACCGATCAGCAAAAAGGAAAGAACATTGTCATCAATACCATAGTAGGGGACCTTATCCTGCTGGACACAGCTTTAGGGCAATGGACCAGTATATGAATGCGGCCAAACACCTTGAAGTAGGAGAATGCAGCAATCCTGAAAGTGCAGCCCCGATAAAGTAGCACAAAACAATGTTTGACGATATCGTCTTTCGTGATAGAGATTGTATTGGAGTTCACCTCCCACTGAAGATCCTTTAGTGATCACGGCAACCATTGGTCCCGCTTTGGTCCACAAGGTTTTGGTGGACAATGGAAGTTCAATAAAAATCCTGTTTAAGAAAGCATTTGATCAAATGAAGCTTGAAGCGAAAGATTTGAAGCCCTATGAGGGATGGATACGTGGCTTCAATGGAGCCTCAACATCCCCGACCGGATATGTGGAATTGTCAGTAACTTTAGGAGAAGGAGAACGCCGGAGAGTAAGAATTCTTCCATTTGTGGTATTGGACATTGAGTCACCTTATAACGCTTTCTAGGGCCGACTGACCCTAGCAGAATTCAGAGCTTGTATTGCACCTTGGTGCTTATTATTAAAGTTCCCGACAGATGTAGGAGTGGGAGTAGTTAGAGGTGACCAGATCGTAGGACGAGCTTGCTACATAGCAGAGTTGAAGTTGTTGCTCAAAGGATTAAACATAGAGCCAAAGGGTACTTCTCCACCCGCAAAGGAGGACACAGTATAGAAATTAAAGATGGCCCCGAAGGAGCAGCTAAGAGAACTGCCCGAGGATATAGATCCCAGAGAGGACGAGGAACCTGGGGGCAGAATGGCGACTCCAAACGAAACGACTGTGGATTTCCCAATTGACGATGATGACCCAGCGAAGGTCCTGAAAATTGGATCCCAGTTAGACCATCCTCGTGCAAAAGGATTGATCGACTTCCTAAAGGCCAACCTGGATGTGTTTGCTTGGACCTATGCCGACATGTGTGGAATATCCCCCATCAATTATGTGCCACTCATTGAACATCAACCCGAAGCATCCGCCTGTTAAACAGAAAAGGCGAATGCTTAGCCCGGAGAAGTCAGCTGCCTTAAAGGAAGAAGTTGGGGAGCAATAGATTTATTAGAGATTCGACTTACCCAGAATGGATTTCAAACCCAGTTTTAGTGAAGAAGGCCAACGGGAAATGTCGCACCTGCATCGATTTTTCAGATTTGAATAGAGCTTGTCCGAAAGACAGTTTCCCACTTCGTAGAATCGATCAATTGGTGGATTCGACGGCGGATCACGAACTCCTCTCCTTCATGGATGCATATTCCGGATATAACTAGATTCCCATGAATGTCTCAGACCAGTAACATATCAGCTTCATCACAGATTTGGGATTGTACTGCTATGTAGTGATGCCTTTCGGCCTAAAGAACACTGAAGCTACATACCAACGACTGGTAAACCAGATGTTCTATAGTCAGATCAGAAAGATGATGGAAGTGTATGTTGATGATATGCTTGTGAAATCCAAACAATCATCCAACCATACCACCGATTTAGCAAAAATGTTTGATATCTTAAGGCGATATGGGATGAACCTCAACCCTCTAAAGTGTTCATTTGGGTAGCCTCTAGAAAATTCTTGGGCTTTATCGTTAGCTCACGTGGAATTGAAATCAATCCAGATCAGATCGCCGCGATCAGGAATATTCAAGAACCAAGGCAAATCAAAGTTGTGCAGAGCCTTCTTGAGAAAGTAGCGGCGTTAAGTAGATTCATCTCCAAAGCTACAGACAAGTGCATTCCATTTTTCGATTTAATAAAGCGAGGAAAGCGCAATTTCAAATGGACTCCTGATTGTATAGAAGCATTCCAGAACCTCCTGAATCATCTAGAAAAACCCCCGATATTGTCCAAGCCGGTGGATCACGAGGACTTATTCGTGTACTTGGCAGTATCATCCCACGCAATAAGTTCAGCCCTGGTGAGAGAAGAAGATAAAGTCCAAAGACCAGTGTACTACGTAAGTAAGAAACATGCGGCAGCGGAGCGGAACAACCCAAAGATAGAAAAGCTTGCGTACAGTTTGTTGATCGCATCCACAAAGCTTCACCACTATTTTCAAGCTCACCCCATCACTGTATATACTGATCATCCGCTCCGACAAGTATTACAAAGACCCGAGGCATCGGTAAGGCTACTTAAGTGGAATATCAAGTTAAGTCAGTTTGACCTGAACTTTCATCCCTGAAGATCGATAAGGGGGGCAAGTATTGGTTGATTTTATAGCAGAATTTACTATCCCAGAGGACGACGTAGTGGATGAAGAAGCTGATACTCCAAAATCACTAGTGGACCCCAACGCCTGGAAACTGTATACTGACGGAGCCAGGAACGACAAACGATCTGGTGCTGGAGTGGTACTTGTAACTCCTGAAGAACGGTCGATATATTATGCTTTGAGATCAGAGTTCCACACCACCAACAACGACTCAGAGTATGAAGCCCTGATTGTCGGGCTTAAGCTAGCGAGGGAGCTAGGAATAGTTAAGCTGGATATCTTCTGCGATTCAAAGATAGTTCTGAACCAGGTTAACGAAGTGTTTCAGGCCAAAGGGCCAAGGCTTATATCATACTTGAAGGAAGTAAGAAAATTGTTGGGCGGCTTGGAACACTACAGCATAACACACATCCCCTGATTAGAGAACCAGAGGGCGGATAAGTTAGCCAAGATGGCTAGCTCCGATAACCCTGAGGACACAGAGATGGTCCCGATAGAGGTACTGCAGTCTCCGAGTATCGATCAGATGGAAATTGATCTTGTACTGGATACTGATCCAGAAAGGGAGTCATGGATGATCCCCATAAAGAACTTCCTGATAAATGGGACACTTCCCTCCAAAAAGAGCGAAAGGCGTGTTGTCATTCGCAAGGCTTCCCGATATGTCATGCAAGGCAAAAATTTATACCAACAAGGGTTCTCCATGCCGCTCCTTCGATGTATATCCCACGACGACATAGAAAGAGTGTTGAGGGAAGTTCATAAAGGCGAGTGTAGCGACCACACTGGAGGACAAACACTGGCAAATTAAGAAGATACTTCGATATGGCTATTTCTGGCCTACTGTGAACAAAGATGCGGCTAAGTATGCATGACGTTGTGATGCATGCCAGAAGTTCTCAAAGATTCTCAGGGCACTTCCTAGTCGATTGAAGACGATGATGAGTCTGTGGCCCTTCGCTGTTTGAGGAATTGACATTACTGGAAGCCTCCCCATAGCGAAGGGCGGTGTAAAGTTTGCAATTGTAGTCGTGGATTACTTCACGAAATGGGTTGAATCGGAACTGTTGACCATGATCACAACCAAGAGGATGATCAACTTCGTCGTGAGAAATATCATCTCTCGATTTGGAATTTCGAAAGCCACCATAACAGATAATGGGACCCAATTTGACAGTACCGAGTTCCAGGATTTTTGCCAGAGAGAAGAGATTTACAGCTGTGGCGCATCCACAGTCAAATGGACAGGTAGAAGCGGCAAACAAAGTAATCAAGTCCATTTTGAAGAAGCGGTTGAAACGGGCCAAAGGCATGTGGGTCGACGAACTACCTTTGGCATTGCGGGCCTACAGAACAACCTTTAAATCGGCCACCGGGCATACCCCCTTTTCCTTTGCTTTTGGATCTGAAGTAGTCATTCCGGTTGAGTTAAAGGTGTCGTCTTATAGGGTCAGTTTCTACGACCCAATGAATAACAACGAATTGCTCCTTGAATCCCTGGATATGGTAGAAGAAAAGAGGGATGAAGCGAATCTACGTGCCTTGAGGCACAAACAGCAAGTCGCTCGGTATTACAACAGAAGGGTCCGAGCTCGAACCTTTGAACCCGGAGACTTGGTTCTAAAACATGTTTTTCCACCCCCAGTGCATTTGGGCTCGAAATGGGAAGGACCCTATACCATCCTACGGAAGCTTGAAAACGGAGCCTTCAAGCTAGCGACCGTGGATGGAGATGAAATTCCCAGAGTGTGGAATGTCCAGTATTTGCGGTATTAATTGACATGAAATTGTCAATCTTATTATTTTGTTTTTAGGACCATGTAAAAAGGCACAACTTGCCTAGAATAGTCTAATTATATAAACAAAAGATTATAAAGTGAACGTAGGTCACGATTCGATCGAACCACTATAAAATATCTTGTGTCATTTACTTTTATCGCAACATTTATTATTTACTTTGTCATTCCTTGCTCATGTGAATCATTATAATATTTATAATTTGCTACGGGCCTTGCAATAATCTCGAAACATGCAAGTCAAAGTGCCTTCCATCAGATCAGAAGGTCAACAGTATGCAGAGCACCGAGGGAACAATGGAGCAAATGACACAACTATCGACACTCTAGTTCTCATGATTTGAGAAAGAATATGAAAGGCAAAGAAATAAATTGACCACGAGACGTGAAGGTGCACCATGATTTAGAATATCGTCTCGACGCTCTACCCTTGGCATTCGACGGGAGAGTATAAAGGCGCTAGAGACTGAGCGCCGCAAAAGAACTCCTACCCCGCTGGAGGAACGGAGGACAAATTGAAAGCTGAGTTCGAACTCTATCTTGGGCATACGACAAGAGAGTATAAAGGCGTTGTGATTAAATGCCACAAAAGGGTTCCAATCCCGCTGCCGAATCGGGAACAAGAACGAAAGCTGAGCCCGACCCCCTCATCTCCGGGCATGGGGGGCAACACATGTGTGACTCTAATCAATCCTCAATAAGCCCTGGCCAAACATCATATTAATGATTGATTGGGGGCATACTCATACACATTACATATTTATGCACAATGCAGGAATTTTTTATTTTCATTACACGTAATTCTAACTTAGTTATGATTTAAACATTTGTGACTAAGAATGATAAACTTGCAGGTGCACAATGATGCAAAGGAAACAGATTTTCATTCACTAAGTTCAGATTTACAAGACAAAGCTAAACAAAAGGCGAGGGCCATACTCGCGACTACATCATAAGGCCAATGGAAACACTAAAAAGAAAAGAGACAAATTATCTGGCCCTACTTGGGCTTCGGGGATGACCTCGGCGTCTTCTCCTTCTTCTGCTTCTTCGATTCCTCTTTGTCGGCGTTCAATTTATCTTGCTTTCTCTTCTTCTTCTTGTCGGAAGGAGGATCCTATGGAGGATCAGAAGATTGGGATGCAAGCTGCGTAGTTATCGATTTACCAGATAGCTTTATGATTAATCCAGAGCCTGGGGAAGCTGCAGAGATAGGTACCACATTTAGAGGCTCTTGCTCCTCTAATTTTAAGGCCAGCTGTTTATCCCTTTTTGCCTTCGTGTCAGCCAATGTCACGCTGTCATCATCCTTGGTCTCCCCCATGATTTCTACTTCCTCTTTTTCATCCCCGTGACCGTCATCGGTATCCTGCAAGGCTCCAATAATTTCAGCATTCTTTGGGACATCCGTGCTTGATACCCCAATGGCCTCCTTGGTCGCATCAACCTCAGATTGCTTTGGAGCTTCGGGGATGGCCTCGGTGATTGGTGGCACGCTGACCTTCTCAACCTCATCTTGCTTTTCTGCAACTTCTTCAGTAGACTTGACACCTATATCACGAGAAGCAACTGTTATTAGTTTGGGATTAAATATGGTCTCCTTGATTGTTTGCTCCACAATGCGATGACAAGTTATAATAGCTTTAACAAATTGTGGGGAGAATGTGGAGATACCTTCCGCTGATTCTTCGACAGAAGCTGCATTAGAAGCCCCAACAGCAGGAGGAACTGGAACTCTAGGGATTAACGGATCATCTAGACTATATTCCTCAACCTCAGAAGTGTGGAGCTCCGGCGCTGAGCTTCAACCTTCATCAATCTTGCTCTTACCCTTGAGTCCAAGCTTCTCCTTCTCCATGGCCTCTTGGATCTGACGCCTGCCCTCTGCTAGAACCTCACGCTCTCTGCCCCTGAGGAAGGTCTGCATTAGCTGGCTCTCGTTGACCTCCTCAACCTTTAGGCGTTGCTTCTCGCCCTCGACAATCATATCCCATACGTTGACCAAGGTGGTGGGATAGTTCTTAATCCAAGAAATATCTCGAGTCCGAATGACTTGAGCAAAAAAGTCCATTAACAATTCAAACCCCTCTATCTCTCGCTCGGCTGCGGTAAGATTAGCGGTGGTGTTGCTTCTCGTGATATTGGCATTACTTTCGGCAAGAGCTGCCCGTTCCTTAGCATGAACGAGTTTGTCGTTCAAGTTCGCATTTTCCTTTTCAATACGAGCGAGATTGTCCTTTAAGCTTGCTTTTTCTTTTTCCCAATCATCCTTCTCTGTGGCAAGATGATCCTCCGACGCCTTTAGCTCAGTGTTAGCCGTCCTGAGATCCTCTATCTCTTTCTTCAGAGCCACGCGTTCTTGGCTGTGTGAATCAAGCTCAAGATGGAAGCGTTTCTTAGCATTTTCCAACTCATTTTTTATAATTTTCAGCGACCGCTGAGCTAAAGCAAGGAGAGCCTGTGTATCCTCAAGATCCTTCACCACCTTACTCCTGGCCCTAGTGTCATTGTCAATCTTCACTCTAGCTTTAGCGGCTTCCGTTTCTAGACGGCGGATAACTTCTAAAAGATTCTTGGAATGTTTCTTCATTATCCTATATTGTTTAGCTACATGGCCGATTTGTCCCACAACTTCGACATCCCAGTCCTCAGGAACCGTTTCAAGATCAGGGACTAAAACCATTATTTCATAATAAATATCCGGGAACTGCTTCCGCAAACGCTCTAGTTTGGATTTGCTATCAGGAGCCAAGGCCACCTCCTATGTAGTGAAGGATTCCAAGTGATGTTGAGCAGAGGGAACATGAGTTGCTTTCTCTTTTTCTTTATCTTTGCTCGACTCCTTTTGTTTGTCTTTAGGTTCATGATGTTTCTTAGACGATTTGCCCTGGGGAGGCAAGCCTTTAGGGGGACTCGGAGTCTTGGGAAGTTCTTTACCCCCCATATGTGGTACTTGGCGACTATGGGGCTTCCCGGGATGCTGCTTTGAGGGAGAGCGAGAGCACGCGGAGTGAGGCTGATAAGAATCATGGCGCCGTTGGCTATCTCTTCCTCGACTATCACTGCTATCAGGCTCAGATACTGAAGATAGCCTGGGAGTGTTTTCGTGAAGATCGCGATAAGAATAAGTGTAACGACGAGGCATTTTTCCTACAGAAAATAGCAAAATAGGTGTCAGGATCGTGAATACAATTATTGTATAAGTGTTGTGATAGGTGGTGCATGTGATTTGTGTATCCTGTGTAATCCCCCCTTACAGACTAGGGCCCGAAGTTTGGCTCGTCTGCGCAGTATCCTTATTTTTGGCAGGAGAGGTTTCTCCCTCGGAGACAGGGAAGAACAGTTCCTCTTTGAAATCTCCAGAGGTATAGATGTCGTCTGGAAAAGGGATCTTTTTTAAACCTCTGAACATCTGCTCCTCTGTTAATGTAGGCCCTACCGGTGGTGGAGTCCTAAGGGGAGACTGTCCCTTGGAGGTAGGAGCATCCTTCGGTTTGTCAACTCGAACTTCATCTCCTTTGTACATATTTAAATCCTCGTCATCCTGGTCAATCATCGGTGAAGGACTTTTAGGAATCTCGACCGTCTTCGCAGCTTCTGTAGTCACTTCTCCCTCGGTGGGGGGCGCGTACTTGTAAGGCTTGCCACTTGAACCAAGACCAATTCTCATATCCAAAAGACGGTTCTTGTGAAGGCTCTTATCGGTTAAACACTTCCTGATTCTACAAAAGTTAGATTTGCTTGCTACGAGACGGGATAATCGATCTTCATAAACTGAACCCTCTGTTTTTTCAAAGTTGTGAGCTGTACCGAAAAAAGAACACATTAGCACTTCAATTATGCAAATGGAATACGCATTGAAGGATTCAAAACGTACTCGATTGTAGCCACTTCCTCGCACATCCAGCTTGATGTCTTATGTAAAACCAATCAGATCCGGCATCCCCCAAGTTGCTATGGCCATCTGATAAGACTTTTCTGCCAGGAATCGACTGGAAGAAAGAAAAATTCGAGGTCCCTATGGAACGAAGTTTGAGGTGATAATAGAATTTCATATCTTTGAAGGTGAGCTCAGTCTGTAAAACCTCTGTGCATGCGATATACAAGGTATGCAGAGCTGCATAAGCGTTGGGATGGAGTTGCATGGGAGCAATATGTAATCGTCTCAGGAGATCAATGACAATCGGAGGAAACAGAGGGATAGCGCCTACCCAGCAAATGAGCCTACTGATAGCCATGTATCCTCCCGAAGCAGAATGGGGCTCCGGAGTTTTTACATCGTCCTAAGGAATCCCATGCCTTAAACAGATTTTTCTCTAATTTTAACTTATCCAATTTGGAGGCTCTGGAGTCACTCACCTTCTCGTTCTCTACTTCTTTAACACCCAGAATCTCATCAGGAGCGCAGTCATCTTCTTCTTCCTCGAGTGATGTGCTCACGAAAGATGTCGATTCACTATCAGTATCTGTCCCATAATCCGATCCGGAATTTTCCCAATCTGGGTCAGAAGGAAGCACATCAGGATTGTGATAACTTGACAACTCTGGATCTGCCCTCTTTTTTGATATTCTTGACGGACGTCTATCAGACATGGTTGTGGTGGCGAGTAAACATGAAAAATTAGAATACAATTTCCCGTGAACCCTGTGTGTGCAAGTGCTGGTGTGTACAGTTATGCATAATACTGGGAAAGAAAAACACAAAGTAAATTAGATAAGCATGATATTGGTCATTGTATGCTGTCGAGTTAGGCCGTTGTCCAGTCCAAAAAGTTCCTCTTGCAGGCTCTAACCTAACGGTCCATCGATTAGTCCAAGTTGTGGTTGATTTTCAGTTAAAGTAGGTGTTGAAGAATTCGATTGATTGATGTAACCAAGTCGGATATGGTCGCAAAATTGGGGTTGGCCCAGAGATAGGCTAGCCCTTAAAGTTCTATAGTTCAGCTAGAGATAGAGGCTGGCTCGTGAGATAGGTCACGCTCATGAATGTGTGTCGGTTCGTGGCATGGGACCAGCTCGTGGGAAGAAGTCGGCTCGTGGCAAAAGAGCTAACCCACGGAAGGGAGCTTCGGCTCGTGACGTTATAAGGGTTACAACAACTCGCATCCAGGACACCGGCTTGTAATCCTCTTTTCATGAATCAGAGCCCTCACTTCCATCCATTATCCAACCTGACATCTAACTCCCTTCCACGACCTGCTTCGATGTTAAGACCCACGAACCGAACTCCCTTGAAACTCATCTCCCTTCCAACCTACTCCTTCTGCTCACGAGGTTGTCTCCGCAAGTAAGCCCTCAACTGGCTAGTTACCTCGTCAAAACACTTTCCTCCTTAACTCTCCATCTTCTATCTCCACAAGAGAACCGTTTTCCTTTCAATTCTTAGCTCTCTAAAGTCCTCCATTATTATGAGATCATTGGCAAATCCGTCAAAATCAAAGAGAAACGTACTTCGAGGGAAGCCGACACTCAACGCAGCGCGGAGTTTGGAGCAATGAAAACAGCAAACAAAGAATTAAAAATCATCTTTACCTCTTTAAATCGGGATTACAAAGGGTGTTAATTTCAGGGATTGCTCAAATTTGGATTAATGAATCAAGATGATAAGGCGGCGGCAGTAAAAGCAATGAAAGAGAGAAAGGGTAAGAAAGAAATGGGGGAGCAGGTTATATAGCTCGAGCGGAGGCTATTAGACTTCCCCTTTTTGTCCCATATGCTTTGCCTAGTCAAACGGGCCATGAGCAATCAAGAAAGCCCATCCTGGTCCATAGGGAGGCCCGTTCAACTACAGGTTCGTGACATATGCCCAGTTACATGAACCGTATTGTGTTCTAATAACTTGGGCTCGGAAATAATCACTAGATTGAAAAGATGAAACCTTTTTACATATAGAAACGAAGAATTTCTTTCAAATACCCATGGAATTTAAAGCTTACCTGATGAATCGAGTATGATGCTTTCCAAAGTCCAAAAGATCGAGTCAGCCAATAGGCAGAAAAGTGATTAGAAGTTTAACCCAGCCTGATATTTATACTTGTCAAAGGATATGACTATTCGAAACATCATAGCTGCCGAAATAGGTGCAACCATTGATCCACACCATTTCAGGAAAAGACACATCGACAATTTCGAAGCACGTTCCATCTCCGATAAAACATACTTTGAGGGGGCAAAATGTTGGCTAGCTTTTGAACCAAGCCACCAAGGATATGAAGACTTACATGTGGTAGACGAAGATACTCAAACCTGATCAAGTTCCGCTCGTGGTCCATGCTCCTAGCCAGTTCGTGATGGGCTCCTGTACTCGACTCGCAATGTCTTTCACGACCCGCTCGAGATGAGCACCACGACCCGCTCGTGGTATAGGGTCACGAACCGACTCTGCTATCAGGAAATAGTGGCCAAGACTTGGTCATCCACGATCCGAGATTGAAGGATCTTGCAACACCTGTCCATAACCGCCATTTTGACTACTTCTTCATCAAGCCACGAACCAATCCGAGATCCTCAAGATTCGTGCCACGGGTCATCACGAACCGCTTGCAGAAATCACCTATAAATAGCTCTATACTTGACATTTTTCAGGATCTTTTGGCAGTTCTAAGTATTATTTCCACCATTACTGTTTCTCCATTATTTCTAATCAGTATTATCTCGAAATTATTGAGTGAACCACTGTTGTAAGAGTGAGATTGAGAGAAATCATTGATTGTACTTGTGTTCAACGTATAATCAAAGATATACAAAGTGGACGTAGGCTCGTTAACACCAAACCACTATAAATCTGGTGTGTTTGCTGTGTTTTCTTTCATTTTCTAGTTATTACTCTCTGCAATCCTAGACAATTTGGGTGTTAGAGACATAATTTGGTCTAACAGGATTAAAAGAGGCGTGTTATTGGAGAGAGCCAAGTGATCCTTGCCTTTGTTTAAATAGATTTGTGTCCAATTTTTATTAGGAACGATTTGTTTTGAAAAAAAATGAAGAGGCAAAAACAGGCTATAACAGGGGCGTGATTTTTGGGAACGGGTTTGACCGTTGACTGGCCTGAATGTTGAATGCATACTTCCTTCTCTTTTTGTTTATGGACTGGTTTGTGGCAAACGTGACTAGGGTGTTTGTTCTGGAAAACATTCGGATTGGTGTGAGTGTATTTGCCTAATTTGGTCGCTTCTTTTTTATTGTTTAGGTTTGTCTACGATTGTTTGAGTCTAGTTTATTTTTTTTACATTTTAGTTATGATTTCGTTGAGTCTTTTGCTTTGTTGAGTTTGGTGTTAGTTTTTCTATTTATTTATTTTCTTTTTGTTTGTTGTTTTATTCGCTATCTCCTTCTCTCTCGACAAGTTCCCAAAAAAAACAACAACAAAGGAGAGCAAGAGAAATCAAAATCAAGGCAAATTTTGAAGGATAAGAATTCGAGCATCAACTAGAAAGTTCAACAATCAAGCAAAGCAAACAAATGATTTGAATTGTCAAAGCTACTCTACTGCTCTGGACGGACAGCCATACCCCACTGTAAAATTTTCTTAACTATACAGGTTCTGCAGTTGCTTTGAAAAATATAAAAATTGCTTGTAAAAATCTTCTGTAGGGGTGGCGACTTACTTGTATAATATTTTAATTTTCTGCAATTTATTATTCTCTGACTGTTCTGTGATTGGAACTTCTGAATCTGTTTGGTGAGGCACGAATTTACATACCTAAAGTCATCACTCTCGTCGATTTTCAATTATAAAACTTGATTTGATTTTTGAAATAATATAATTGAAAAGTGGTGCTTTGTAAGGTTGATTGTCTCGTATAATTGGATCGCGGATATATAGTAGTTCAATTTATTGAATTATTAGCAAAAGAGGTTGCATACTACCCGTAAAACATTGGTTGTATCACTTAGTATTTATACTATACGTGAACGGCCATAAGACCCTCTTCCCCCCTTCTAATTGAGTCGGTTAATTAATAGAGCACAACATACTATTTTATACTATTTTGAAGTGAGAATATTTTATGTCTTGCCTTGACTTCATTCAAATGTCTGATTCAAAAAAATCGTGGGATAATAACCGGAGTATACGTCCTCTTGAAGAGTATGAGTATGAATTACAACTCACGAGGCAAGATTTTCCAAAATTTCGTGAGCCCAATGACCAACATTTTCAAAATCATAGATATAATCGAAATGGCGACTTCAATTCAAATTTCAATAATTTCGATTATGGGCCACATCCACATCAAAATATCTTTGAATCCCAATATAGCTTTGATGAACATCAACATGGGGTTGTAAACCAAAGTTTTCAAAATTATACCCCATATCAACATCTTGAAAATAACCAAAATTACAATTTTCCATTGAATTTCAACAGTTTTGGTTACGAACATAAATTTTACAATCAAAATGATTTCCAATATCACTGTCATTTCTCTGAAAATTCAAACAACCACTACATTGGAAATAATATTGATCGTAAAATTGATGTGGGATATAATTTTGAGAATCAAGAAATCCAAAACGAGAGCTCATAAATAAACGATTCTGAAGAATATCATCTTAACATTCTTAGAGAGAGGGAAGAAAGGCCAAATAAAAAGATGGATGAACTTCTTTGTTCAATGACATCTTTGAAAGAACAACGAGTGCAGCAAAGTCAAATTCAAACAAGCGACGAATCAGAAAATAATCCATTCTTTACTGATAGTGAAAATTTTCAGATTACAACTTTGGAAATTGAGAATAAGATCTAAATGAAGTTGTTCAAAATTCAACAAATGATTTGGACTTCAATTCTTTTCAGGAAAAAGATTTAAGCTCAGATTTTGATCTTCCACTTTTAGGCTGTGAGAAAGTTGAAATTCTAGAAATTGAACAGAATAAAAATGTTGAATTTTTCAATTCAAATTTGGAGAAGGATTTCAATGAACATGAATTTTTTGGATTGTATGAGGATGAGTTGTCAAATGAGGATGAAACTGAATCAAGCCATCGACCCAAGTTCAAAAATTTCGATTTTGAGGTTTCAAATGAACTAGAATTTGTCAGTGTCGAGAATACGTTGTCAGTTAATAAAATTGAGAAATGTGATCACATAGTCTTGAACAACACTCAGAATTTAAATTTCACGATTGCAACTGTGTTTACATACAATCACAAATTTTTGAATAATTACACTGATAAATTCGTTGAACACATGAATTATTTTTGGAATGTTAGCTTAATTGAAAAACTTCATGTTAGGATGACTCTAGACATTTATCTACTGGACTATAAATCTAGGTATATAGATGAGATGGTTTTCAAAAACCTTTGCTTATTAGAAAACATGCCTAGACTTAATGGGAATGGGATTCATTGGGCTAGAACAAAGTGTGGGAGAAAAAGTTGGTGGCATTCTTTGCATCGCATGCATCGCAAACACATATATCATTGTACATATGATCCATTCTTACATATAATTAGACTGCATTTCATTTTACAAATCATTTTACATTTAATCCATCTTTGGGTTTTATCATTCGAATTTAGGAAACGTGCTACAGTGTGGACACTATTTTGTCCAAGTGTGTGGGGAGTCTGCATTGCATTCTTTACATTTTTCTTTAATTTTTTATTTTTCTTTTCATATAGGACTATCATGCATTTTAGATCATAGTAACATGTCAATTTTTTTTAAATACGACTCATTTTAGATTGATACAACAAAATAAGTTAATGATTGTTAATCAGTTGATAGTATTTTTTTTCTCTCAACTAAGATCAAATAAGAAATATATTGAAAAGTTGAATCTTGAGGGATAATAGTGTAACCGGTACATAGGGAGATTCTTAGGTGATGGCCATGAAGTTTATTCTAAATTGTAGTATTTGTTTAATGAGTGGAGGACTTAAAATACTTATTGGCTTTTCGAATCTTTAAAACTAAGTTGTGTTAAGCTGAATTCGCATAACTCTCTTTTGTTTTATATTTTCAATAATAATAATAGTAATCCAAGGGTATCCAATATTGCTTGTAAATCTAGCGTTGGTGTGCAAACCCGTCAAGCTCTATCCGACATGTTGTTGACAAAGTCAACATTGGTATATCTTGGTCTCATTTTATGAGTTGGACACCTAAGGATTAATTATCGACATGTTGTTGATAAAGTCAGCGTCGGTTTGCATAATCCGCAAAGCTTTGTCTCACCTCTTCGTCAATCCGCAAGGCAATGCATCGGTGGTATACCTTGGTCTTTAAGTTAGGTGTATGTACTTAATTATAAATTTTAATTTTTATAGAAATAGAGAATAAGAGATGATGCCCAGGCATTTCTTGACCTTATTGATTTGACTAGTCATACACAAAGAATTAGAGTACCACTTTGCGAACAGGTGACAAGCAAACTAAAAATTTATTTCATGGCTGCACTATGTTATCGACCGAGCCAATTGGCCAAACTGGAATTTAACATTTGAAAACTTGATTTGTGTTGAAAATTTGTGACAAGTTGAGATATCTAAAATAAAATCAACTAACTAGAAATTGCTAATTTAATTTGTTGTACCACTTTCCTGAAACAAGTTGTGTTTTCATTTTTGTTTTCAATTGCATAAGTCCTCTGCATTCATGTAGTTACATTAGAGTCATAGCATACTGCATTTGGATTTTGTGGGTAGTATCCGCTGAAAACCCTCACGAGACACCACTCGTCCTACTAGGGACACCTAAAGGATTAACGGCTTGTTGCATACGCTCAATGCAATCGTGTTTCCTACAAAAGTGTGACATATCTAGTTAGCTTTTAATTATTATTTTTTACTCGAGGACGAGTAAAAGATAAGTGTAGGGGTATTTGATTAACATAGAAATGTGTTTATTTTATGCTCTTATATCTTATCTTTTGTATATAAATAAATATTACTTAGGTATTTTTTTTCACTTTTACAGATATGCCGACTTAGCCACATGCAGTCCGAAAAATAGAAAATGATGTGTATATACATATGAAGACTTGCAAATGAAGATCTCACATCACCTTCCTTTTTGGACAAGAGAATAATTGGTAGAAGATCCATGCACATCACAAAGCAATGAAGAATTGTCAAGGAAGCAAGAGGAAAAGAGGAAAGGCCCAAATTTACTAGATTTAACTAAGGCCCATTTGTGATTCTTATTGTAAACTCTTTTGTGATTTCATTAAGGCCCATTTGAGATTGTATTAGGGTTAGGGTTAGGATTGGCTATCTATCCTATAAATACCCTTGTATTCTCATTGTAAACATCATCCTGGAATTAATAAAGTTTTCTTCTTTCTCTTTTCTGCATTTTTATTTTGTTAGCAATTAGAGTTGTCTACACAATTAGATTTGGTAGAGCACTATTTGTATTTTTCACTTATTTTCATTAGTGATTGACCATCTGATTAGATTCAGTGGTAATCCTAATTTATTTTCTGTTTTTTATTTAATTTATGCAATTTTAATTTCTGTCCTTGTTATTGCTTTCCTAGGTCATATTGGATTGAATATAGATTTGATTTGATTCAGATCTATAAGTTGTTATGTTTAACTCCCAATATTAATAACTCCACTAATGTTGCTCATTTCAGATCTATAAGTTGTTATGACTTGAACTAGTGCATATCCAAGATTTTGGCTAGGAGACCGAGTTCTGTTATTTCAAACAAGCAAAGTGCCTTCCTCGAGGACTGCAACATTATAAACAATGTATTAATTTCCCATAAGCTTCTGCATAGTTATAATGGAGTTAATTTGGGTCTCAGATGTTAGCTAAACGTGGACTTAAAGAAGGAGAACTATTCTATTTTGTCTATAGCATAGACGGAATAGAAATCAGATTAGAGCATGTCATGCTTTGCTTGTCTGTCCTTTGTCAGTTTAAACAGTAGTTCTCCAACTTAGTGCTTTTGTTAAGGAGATTGATCTTAGCTCCTTTTTATTAACTAGATGTACTTTAATGTGGGATGCTTATTATCATTCAAGTGCCAACTATACAATTTAGGCACAATGAATTCAAATAGGAAGAAGGAATTCCTTTCATCTCTAAGTGGTCTGGTTTGTTGATGCCTTGTAGAAAGATATGTAGGAGAAACCAAGATCAATACCTTACCCTCTTACCGGACCACTGGTCGAACATCTCAGTCTCCAAAGTTTGAGAAAACTTAGGATTTTTTGCATAAACTCCGCTCCTTTTAGTCACACCTCCTGAAGTTATGCACCCTATATAAAAAGGTGAACAAATGATCCTTTTGTTGTTAATTGAAGTTCCTGGGATATTTTGTCTTCTTTAGTGGATCTCGCTTGATCCTCTTTCGTCTTCTTCGTTTCGTAAGTTGTTTCTACATTGATTGCTTCTGTTACTGAGGTTTCTTTCAGTTTCTTAGTACCAATAGGCAATGACATTTTGCCTAAATAGTAGAGACAGGTGACACATATGAGAATACTAAAGATTCTAGCCATGGAATTTCTCAATTCTGACACGAGGTACTTATTAGATCGAATTAAATGATTTCGTCATATCCAGAATAATACCGATCCAACACATTTCATGAATAAAATGTGACCAACTAACCAATCAACAAAACTACTTATCACAAATAACATCTTGTTGTTGCATTAAAACATATAAATATTGACTAATCTGGTTGACGTTGAACTTGGTAAAATGAAATGGTTGAATAATTAAAAATTGAGATTATTCAAGAATACATATTGAATGCTGAGATTACGCACTGACTGCAAAACGAAATTAATACAATGACAGAACTCTTCTTCAGTATAATCAGAAAAGGTAACCCCTTCGGCAGGACCTCTTCTAACCATCTCTTTGAGAGTTCGAACAACTAAACCTATGAGAACAGGATCTGCAGTAGAATAAGTAGGCATGCCAAGTGAGCAGGAGAGGGAAGAAAGGACTGACTGATTATCGCTCACCCCACTAGAACTCTGATTGTATGACATAATTCCACGCATAGATAAAAAAAAGCAACTCTTTGTTAGGGTTTCCCCGAGACCTCTACAGATTTAGATTTTAAAAGAGGAAAAAGAAAACAATAACAAAGAAATTCCTCCAAACAAACCTTTATTATTCCACCAATTGATTACAATGAAAGACCTAAAATTGAAAGAATATCTCAATCCATAAAAAAAACAAGTTTTTCTTCCTTTCAAGTACAAATAAATCTATCCCTAATGACATCCTTATATAGACAAATGGAAAGACTAGGTCTATACTCAATTGGACCCTAAAATATCTTAGAAATAAATCCCCCCTAAAAATTGCTCAAAATAAAACTTTTCCTCTTTAAAACTTGCTCAAAATAAATCTTTCATTAAATATCTCAATAGATCCATAAAATCCGCAGTAGATCCTTAAATTCTGCAACTTCCAATTTCTCCATCTTCAATATCCATGTGATAAATATCACAAACCATAACACTCCACCTTGATATGAAATCACTCCAACAATCAACAAATCCATAAACCAAAAAACCACCCACAAATGATGCATCTCTCACATGAGATACACCACAAAAAATAATATCAAAATTGCTTGTAATACCACAATGGCCTCCATGTAGACTTTGTGGCTCTACGTTGATGGCTCCACCTTGATTCAGATGAACTCGCCTCTCCTAGTCCAATTTGAGAACTCATAACATTCTCCATTGTTTTTCCAAGCAATTTATATACGTTATCATTTCCCCGTTTTGCGCATAGAGGCTCCTTGTTACCCCTCCAAAACCTTGTAACTCCACCTCTGGTCGAGAAATTGCAACATTTTTGTTCCAATTGTCCAATTGAAGCAAGATTTTTCTTAATTTCTGGGATGTACCTAACTCCCGTTAGCTTCACCACCTTTCCATCATTCATCTTCAATCGAACCGAACCTATGCCTTTAACATGCAAATCTCGACCGTCGGCGGATTCAACTTTACTACTTTGTTCTTCATAATCAATAAATGCTTCCTTTTGAAGGCACACGTGGGAACAAGCTCCTGAATCAAGTATCCAATCTTTGCTTTCGCCTTCATTAACGCATAAGACATTTCCTTCAATCTCCTCACCAAAATTCACCTAATGACCGTTGTTATTTCGTTCATCAGTCTCTTCTTCCAATGCCTTCATCTTCTCCTTATCCCATTTAAGCTTATGACAAAATCTCAGTTGATGACCGGGTTTGTCACAATAAAAACAAATGTATTCCTTTTTCATGTCTGATCTATTCGACTGTCTTTCCATATTTCGTTGACTGACCCTTCTTGCAATAAAATCTTTTTCAATTGGAGTTTCAATTTCCATTGCCTCCTTATCTTTTCCTTCCATAAGGCTTGTCCTCCGCATCTGCTCATTAAGCAAGCTACAAACCACGGACCCCATTGAAGCAACGCCATCCGAATTTGAGTTATTCAACACAACCACAAGTGTTTCCCAACTTTCTGGCAACGAACTCATCATCATTAAGGCTTGTGTTTCATCATCCACCTTGAAATTCACGGTAGCCAATTGGTTCACAATGTCCTGAAAATCATTAAGATGCTCTCCAATTGATACACCTTCCTTAAGCTTCAGATTCACCAACCTTCTCATAAGAAGAGCCTTATTTGTTGTAGATTTCTTCGCATAAACGCCTTCCAATTTCTTCCATATGGTGTAAGCAGATGTTTCGTTAGCAACAATATGAAACACTGAATTATCCAAAAAACATTGAATAGATGCAGCAGCCTTCTTATCCAAAGTCTCTCATTTTGCTTCGGACAAATTGCTTGGTTTCTCCCCATTATTCTCTAATGGTTGATGAAGATCATTAAGATAAAGGAAATCTTCCATCTTTGCCTTCCATAATCCCCAATTTCTTCCATTAAGCTTTTCAATAATTATTTTATCCATAAACCCTCTTCAAAAAATTTGTGTAGTAGGCTCTGATACCAATTGTTAGGGTTTCCCCGAGATCTCTACACAATTAGATTTTAAAAGAGGGAAAAGAAAACAATAACAAACAAATTCCTCCAAACAAACCTTTATTATTCCATCAATTGATTTCAATGAAAGACCTAAAATTGAGAGAATATTTCAATCCCTAAAAACAAAAAAAAGCAAAATTTTCTTCTTTTCATGTACAAATAAATCTATCCATGATGACATGCTTATATAGACAAATGGAAAGACTAGGTCTATACCCAATTGGACACTAAAATATCTCAGAAACAAATCCTCCTTAAAACTTGCTCAAAATAAAACTTTTCCTCCTTAAAACTTGCTCAAAATAAATCTTTCCTAAAATATTTCAATAGATCCATAAAATCCGCAACAGATCCCTAAATTCCGCAAATTCCAATTTATCCATCTTCAATATCCATGTGATAAATATCACAAACCATAACACTCCTTTCTTACTAGACTAGAAGCTAACTTTATATACTTGGAATTTAACTGATTACCGCTTAACTCAGCTAAAATGAGCACTGATGCTTGATGACACCATGTGATGACTTACTACCACCTATATCAAAATTCCATTTAGGAAACATATATGATATCATCAAGTGGCAGGCCATTTCATATGCTTTAAAACGTATGAACTTCTCATATAAGTTCACTAATAGGATTGAAACTTGTATCTAAACTGCATAGTATTCGATACTAGTGAATGGTCAAATAAAAGCATATTTTCAAGGAGCTCAGGGCATTAGGCAAGGCGACCCTTTAAGCGCACACCTCATTCTTAACTGTAATGGAAGTTCTCACTATTTTGTTGAAAGATAGATACACTTCCAAATTATTGACTTCCAACCTAAATATCGTGAGTCGGCTATTTATTCCTTATGTTTTCCTAGTGATCTCATAGTTTTTATCAAACCCAATCAAAAATCTATATCCTCCATTGCGCTGACCTTATTGAATTTTAAGGAATCCACAGGCCTTGATGTGAACAAATAAAAATCATCTATTATCATAACTAGGTTGGACTTGAATCCTAGGCTTGAGCTCGCTGCGATGTTGGAATTTCTGGTCTAATAGGTTGGTTTCAATTATTTGGCATTTCCATTATCGTCTACTAGAATTCAAACTCACCACGGCATGTTACTATTGATTGTCACGCATCAAGATCTTGGCTAGCGACGCGCTCTAGCATCGAGAATGTCGTTAGAAAACATAAAGCGATTTGGTTGAAGTTGCGACGTGTTTGGAAAAGGATTGGAAATGGCGTCAATTTGTAAAATCGTCTTCGATAGACTTGGAGAAACTAACGTGGTAAAAAATACATGATCGACTCGGTCCGATCAGCTCGAAATGCATGGCAAAACTCATCGCGGAAAAATATATGTAATTTGTTTAAAAAAACAGTGTCGCGCAATCAAAACAGTTGATCAACACGCGTCGATCACAAAAAATCACTTGCGCAACTTGTTTTGGTTGGATTTGGCATTTGGCAAAAACCCAAGATCTGATACGTTTAAAACCGGTGACCAACACGGTGGATCAACCCATTTTCACGGGCGCATCTCGGGTCGATCACTTTGCAAAATTTGGTTTGGCACGGTGGAAAAACCGCATCCCCGTTTTCATATCCCACTTGGGATGCAAATTTTCCACATCGCAACAAAGCCCTAGCACAGATTTTTCTGTATCCATCTCGTCAATTGAGGGAAGCGAGAATTTGGCTGATCAGGGGAGGCGGAATTTGGCAATGCGAAATATGCTTGATCGGCATGAAGGGATACAGATTTTCTACGTCTTCGCATCATATATTTTTTTAGATGCAAAAAAGGGATTTGGCTTGGATACAAAGATTGACACACTTCAGGGATACGATTTTCAAGTGATTGCATCAGGGGATTCGGAAATTTCTCTATGCGCAATACGAAGGAATGAGATGCGGAATTTGGTAAAATGGCAAGTTATTTAGGCAAATCCAGAATACCATGTGGATTATCCTGTGTTGCATGATCCACACATGTTTGCCACATATTTTTAGGATACGGCTTTTTGATGATGCTGATGCGAAATTTTCACTTTGGCATGGATTTTTGGGCTGATTTTTTAGATGCAAATTTCGTATCCCTCTGAGATACGAAATTCCTATAGCAACCTCCAAAACTCACCTATAAATAGCCCCTTTCTTGGCATTCAAAGGTGTTAGTTATCACTTGGTATTTTGAACTTCTTGCAGCCCTCAAGCATCATTAATGACTGCCACCTTCTTCCTCATTACTATCAGACATAGCTTGGACCTCTAAAACGTTGTGTACCCGTTTTCCTTTAACTTTTGAACATTTACACTACTTTTGGACAATTTTGGATATTTTTTGATTTCTTGGACATTCAAGCTATATTTTGGACATTTTTGACCAAGTTAATGTATGTTTCACTCAACGAAGAAGACAAAGGGATTTTTGGTTGAAGTTTAGAATCAACAAATATTTTGTTGTTCTATTGTAACACTTTGTACTCAAACATTGTCTGAACTTGTAAAGTTCTTGTCATCGGCTATTATATGATGAATGTTTACTATAAAGCGGATGTAGGTGTTAGTGCTAAACCACTATAAAAAGTTGTGTTCTCACTGCTTTTCATTACTTTGGATTTGGATCATTGTTTTTCTACAAAACATACACTTGGGTGTTGGCGTGCGCAAATAACGACCATTCCCCACGTCAACACTTTAGCGTGTCAGGTAGGGGGTGCACAATTTTGACTTCTGCTTTGGATTGGATTCTCGGATTCGTCTTCGGATTTATTTATTTTTTCGATTTTGGTTTCGGTTTTTGACTTCGACTTTGTTACTCGCTTTTCATCATGGTTAAGCGCAAGAAGCTCGATGCTATTGTCGATGCTTAAGGTGCAAGAGGTGAAGGAAGTCAAAAACTTTCTTCACTGGAGTTCTCTCGAATTACGTCACCCGCGACGATGTCAACGGGATGATTAAGAACTTGGCTACGGATTTGAACGCTCGACTTGAGCGACAAGAAGAGGCGATGACTACTTTTCTCACTCGGATTGAGGCTAGACTTGAAAACTCAGGAAGGACAATTGGCCAGGCTGATATCATTGGAACAAGTACCGGTTTTCTCAAGCTGCAACTCGGGACTTGGGGGCAACCCCGCAAACTAATCAGCAGACCGATGCAGATCCTTGGACCGGTGCCGGTCCCGCTACACTAAGGGGCACCCCTAATCCCGACATCGTTGCAGCCGGTGATGCTTTGGTCGGTGAAGTTGTGGGGTTCGTTATTGATAATGTGGTTCAAGCGCCAGCGCGTGCAATTTTGGATGGTAGCGCTCCCACGGTTTCGGGAGGTATGCCTGATGCGGCCCCTCAGGTTGGAATTCAATCGGATATTCTTCTCGCTAATCAACTGATTCCTGATTTGGACTTAAACACTTGAGGCATCAATGTCGCTTTGGATAATCTGAATCAGTTGCTTGTTTTTGGTAATGGTTCTCAAATCGCGGATGTCATTCCTCAATTCACTCTAGGCGCTGCCTCTTCTTTAGACTTGGATTGTATCACTCGAAGTCCGTTCTCTTTGGATATAAGGAATTCTCGTAACCCACCCGACTTCAAGCTATCGCTGTTGGAAGCTTATGATGGTCGAAAGGAACCAACTGCTCACTTGATGCAATATATTTGGCATATGGAAGTTCTCTCCACTTCAGAAAGTGTCATGGCGAAGTGTTTTCCGCTTTATTTAACTGATATTGTTGTTATGTGGTTCAGGCAGCTGGAGACGGACTCTATCGCTTCTTGGAATGCTTTGGTTAATAGGTTCGTGGAATAGTTCAGAGTTCACATCGCTCGTCCAAAAAGCGTTACGACTCTAAATGGCATTAAGCAAAAGTCTGGCGAGACCGCGTAAATTCTAGAAATGGTTTAACGCTGCGGTGGCTTCGATCGACAGACCCGACCCATTTATGCTTTTGATGATGGCAGTGTCTAGTGTTTTGGATAAGTCTGACTTTAAGACTTCTTCGCATCGGGACCCGCAGAGGGATCTTGGTGAGTTCTATTTTAAAGCTAAAAGATTCCTTTGGAAAGAGGATACGAGGACTGACAAAAAGGTTCTCGAGGCTAATGCGGTTAAGGGCAGGAAACCGTTCGATTCTGGTAAAGCAAAGGATTCAGGTGCTAGTAAACCTAATTCGAGGAATAATCGTAACACAACTTAGAGACAACCTAAGTTCTCGACTTACTCGAAACTTACTCACACTCCTGAAGAAATTTACTTGGAAGTTCATCCCACTACTCCTTTCAAGAAGCCTCCCGCAAAGGGAACTTAGAGAGAAAAGGATATTGGTCGGCACTGCTTGTTTCATAATTTCGCCGATCATAATACAAACGAGTGTCGACATCTCATGGATATGATTGAGGAACGTGTCAACGAGGAGAGCTGGCACAGTTTATTCAGAATCGGGTTGTGGTGCCCGGACAGGCACATCCCCCTCATGAAAATCAAGATAGACCTGGGATCAGCAGTCATCCTACTGGCATTATTATCAACTAAACACCTTACGGGCTTTGATGCCTTAGATGCAAGTCTCTTGGGCATCAGTATCTTGTGGATTCTGTTCGCCTGGCTTTGTGGATATTTCGGATTCTTGGTTCTTGGTTCTTCTTGGTCATCTGGATAATGGTCGCGGTTTTCCAACCTTTTGGTTTTGCTTGGTTTTCCGGATATCGGATTTGGTTCTTGTGGATTCTTGGTTTTGGTCCTTTCTAGATTCGTGGATTTTGGATTTCTAGCCTTCGATGCTTAGGTTTTGGATTTAGCTTTCTTTGGTTTCTTTACTTCTGGATTTTGTGTCTCTTAAATAATGGGCTCCCCACTCATGGCTCTCTCACTCCTGGTTTTCCTACTTATGGATTTCTTGAGCCTATGGTATTGGCTTTCTTGGCTTTCTCTGGATTGCGGATATTCGAGCTTCGACCCATGAATTTTGCTTTATAGGCTCAGACCGTCCTGGATTGATCTCTTTTGTCTTTATGGATTGAAGATGGTTGAGTTAGCTTATCTATGTACAAGAGCTGTTATAATCCCTAAGCTTGCTCTTTGATCGAACAAAAACCATCACCCCCTGGTTATTAATTAAATGGATCTTCCGGATTTTCCTTTGTCGTCTTACTCCGGTAATGTTGTCTTGGAATTATTCTGGCATTCCTTGGTCGTCTTACTCCGGTAAGGCCGCCTTGGACACTTTGGCTTATTCTTGGTCGTCTTGCTCCGGTAAGGCACCTTGAATTTTTCTGGCTGCTCTTGATCATCTTACCTCGACAAGGCCGCCTTGAGATAACTCTGGTTTTGGAGCTCGATTAGCTAAATCTGCTAACCTATGTACAGGAACCGGCGAGATCCATGCTCTTAGCAGACGATGAACCATTCGATCTCCTTCACAAACGATATTGAAATCAGAAACGGCTAAGTCCGCATACCCATGTACGGGGACAGGTAAGCCCCTAGGCATGCTCTTTACGGATGATGAACCATTAAGTTTTCTCTTGGTTTTACTAAAAGGCTAAAGTTTTATAACTTTAATAAGATTACTTTGCAAAGTAAGGATGCTTTCTTGTGGGGTATGGAATCTGAAAGTGGATTAAAAACTCTAAGGACTTCGGTCCATGGCTTGTCCTTGGTCGTCTTGCTTCGCAAGGCTGTCTTGGACCTCACTAGCTATTCCTGGTCATTTTCCTTTGGCAGGATCGCCTTGGAAAACAATGACAAACATCGGTCATCTTGCTTCATCAAGATCACCTTAGGAAAGGATATGGCAATCCTTGGTCGTCTTGCTTCGGTAAGATCGTCTTGGAAAACTCGGGCTATCCTTGGTCGTCTTGCTTCGGCAAGATCACCATCGAAAACTCAGGCTATCCTTGGTCGTCTTGCCTCGGCAAGGTCGTCTTGGAATTCTCTGGCTTCTTCTTGGTCGTCTTGTCTCGGCAAGGCCGCCTTGAACTCATATGGATATCTGGCTATATGGTTATTCTGTATTTACAAATTTTGGGTTTTCCCGATTTTCGGGCTATGGATTTTCTGGTTATTTAGGTTATTGGACTCCTGTAGTCCTCCGACTATTTTGGTTATTCTGGTTATCTCTAAATCAATCTGGAGCGATCGTCGACTTTCGTTGGATTTCAGCTTTTTGGTTTTCTGGTTTCTTTGGTTAAATACGATTCGAAGCGATCACGAATTTCTGGTTCAATGGCTTTAAATTTCTGGAAAATATGATCCGACGTAATTGTGGTTCTTCGGTTTTCTGGTTATAGAAGTTCGCTTCGGACTTCTCCTGGCTTTGGTTTCTGGATTTCCGGTTTTTTCGCAAATCACATCTTCCTTCATTCGAGCAAGACATGTTTTGGGAGGCAAAGTATTCACACACTTTTTTGTAAAGTTGTCACGCATCAAGAACTTGGTTACCGACACGCTCAAGCGTCGGGAACGTCATCAAGAAACACAAAGCTATTTGGTTGAAGTCACGACGTGTTCGGAAAAGGATTGGAAATGACGTCGATTCGTAAAATCGTCGTCGATAGACTTGAAAAAATATATGGATTTTAGTAAAAAAGCAGTGTCACGCACTCAAAAACAACTCATCGACACGCGTCGATCACGAAAAATCACTTGCGCAACTCGGTTTGGTTGGATTTGGCATTTGACAAAAAACAAAGATCTGGCACGTTCGAAAATAGTGATCAACACGGTGGATCAGCCCACTTTCACATGCGCGACTCGGGCCAATCACTTTGGCAAATTTGGTTCAACACGGTGGAAAAACTGCATCCCCATTTTCGTATCCCATTTGTGATGCGAATTTTCCACATCGCAACATAGCCTCGGCACAGTTTTTTTCGTGTCCTCCTCATCAGTTGAGGAATGCGATAATTTGGCTGATCAAGGGAGGTGGCATTTGACAATGCGAAATATGCCTGATCAGCATCAAGGGATACAAAGCGTCTTTGCATCATGGTTTTTCGAATGCGAGAAAACAGATCTGGCTTGGATACGAAGATTGGCACACTTCAAGGATATGATTTTCATGTGATCGCATCAGGGGATTCAGAAATTTCCCTATGCGCGATACGAAGAATGAGATGTCGAATATTGTAAAGTGACAAATGCCAAGTTATTTTCGCAAATCAAGAATACCGTGTGAATCACCCAGTTTCGCCTGATTCGCATGTGTTTGATACCTATTTTTAGAATACTTTTTTTGATGATGGAGGATGCGAAATTTTCACTTTGGCATGGATTTTTGGGATTCGAATTTCAGATCCCTTCGAGATATGAAATTCCTGCAGCTAGCCCCAAAACCCACTTATAAATAGCCCCTTGCTTGGCATTCAAAGGGGTTGGTTCTCACTTGGTATTTTGAATTTCTTGGAGCTTTGAAGCATCATTAATGGCTATCACCTTCTTCCCCATGACTATTGGACATAGCTTGGATCTCTAAAACATTACATACATGTTTTCCTTCAACTTTTGGACATTTCCTTGGATATTTACGCTGCTTTTGGACAATTTTTGATATTTTTGAATTTCTTGGACATGGAAGCTATATTTTGGACATTGTTGGCCAAGTCAACATATTTTTCACTCAACGAAGAAAACGAAGGGTTTTTTGGTCAAAGTTTATAATTAACAAATATTTTGTTGTTCTATTATATGATGAATGATTACTATAAAGCGGGCGTAGACGTTAGTGCCAAACCACTATAAAAAGCTATGTTCTCCATACATTTCATTATTTTGGATTTGGATCATTATTTTCCTATAAAACATACACTCGGGCGCTAATGTGCGCGAATAGCGACCATTCCCCACATCAACAGTCTCCATACGAAAAAAATATGAACTACTGGTTCAACAATTTTTTTTCTCAATCAGGAAGACTAACTATCATAAAATCTATCAATTTTTTTAAAAAAAAAAATCGCAGTTAAAATGAACTACTGGTTCAAAGAAATTAGCCAATCAAGAAGACTATCATTAAATTTATCACTTTTCAAAAAAAAATCACGTCTAAAATAAACTACTGGTTCAATTTTTCTTGTTGTCTCAATTAGGAAGACTAACTATCATTAAATCTAACATATTTTTATGTAAGTGTATTACTCGCGCGCATTCATCTTGTCAAAGAAACTATTACATATGATTGAAAGGATTTGTTTTCATTTTCTCTATGCCCATTCCTTATTCAAAGCTTCAAAAGCCGATTAAAATAGATGGTGCTGGTATTACAAATCCTTTGGATTAGAATCAAGCAGCCTTTTAACCATACTTCGACAAATTGCTTAATAACAAAAATTTCATTTTGGTGAAATGGTGCAACATACATTACATTGGGAACAAGAATTTTTGGAGAACTAGTAAACATCAAAGTGCGAGTTGGACATGGATCGACATAAATAAAACTAGGGAAAGGCAAGGGAAGCATATGCGCCTTGCTGTTTCTAGGAATTCTTCTGCTCCATGCTGTGGGTGAAGGAGAGATTTATCAATCTAAACTATTGAATTATAACGAGATGTTGTAAAATGGCATTACTTTAAATGCAAAAGTAAAATGCTACATGCAAGATGGGAGCATATCTATTCCGCATTCTAGTATCCCGTGCATCTATGTTGTTTGGAAGAAAATTGTAACAATCAAACCTTTGATGGATGAGGACTGCTAGCTTTGGGGAAATCCGCCGAAAAAACACTCGATCAAACACGTATACAATCTGACATTTAATCAGGAAAATCTCATTCGAAGTCCTTGGTCTTCTAGAATATGGGATCGTTTCGGGAATCATAAACAACATTTCATGCTTTGGCAAGTCCTCAACAATGCTTTGTTAACACAAGACAAGCTTTTCCAGATGAATATGTTGAATGCATCGTTGTGTCCTCCTTTTTTGAATGGAAATCAGTCGATCCTTCATCTTTTCTTTCAATGCAACCTAGTGAAAAATTTTGGGCGGTTCTAAAACTGGAACGTTATCATTGGCCTATCAATTGAATTTTGAGATAATTTGTAACGAAAAACAGAGTTGATAAATTCTTGTTTTATTGATGAAAGAATGAAAAGTTAATTACAATATACGTGTTGTACAACTATATATAGTTATTGTGATTAACGAAAAAAGAAAAAGAAAGAAGGGCCTAACCCCTATTAACATACAAAGTACAAAGCCCAGCAATCTTAGCAGAAGATAAAACAAAAGCAGCCGACATATCTCATTATCTAATACTCCCCTTCGAAAGTTAGGGTTCCAGAAACCCTAATTTTCAATTCTCCATGTCATATATGAATATTATTATTATTTTGGCCAAAAAATTACTTGCTGGAGCTGGATTGAGAGAAATAAATGTCAGATCTGAACTTTAGACTCTCGAGAAACTTTTAATTTTGCCTGCTTCGTTGAGATGAATGGCTCAAGAGTATTTGAGTGGTTACGGCTTCGTGATTCCTTCATCCCATTCTTGACAACTATGCTGGTAACTTTAAGCTTTCAAACATCTTGCTGGCCATTATCAGTAACATTCAATTTAGATCTGAATTTGGTAAAGTTTTTGATTGATATTTCTTTTATTAGTATATCAGCACGCTGATAGGTTCAGGTATACGATTAACTTGAATTTCTCCCCTCTGAACAAGTTCGCAGACGAAAAGAATGTCTATTTTTTGTTTTAGCATGTTGGATTGGGTTCTCTGTCATGTATACAGTGCTTTTATTGTAACACCACAATATACGTTTAGCATCTGATTTCAGTTTTAGCTCATTAAGTAGAGACTGTAGCCACTTTATTTCAGATGTAGCATTAGCTATACTTCGATATTCTGATTATGTACTTGATCTAGAAATGGTTGATTGCTTTTTAGAACACCAAGAGATTAATTTATGACCAATGTATACATAGTAGCATGTAGTTGACCTTCTATCACCAGGATCTGATGCCCAGTCAGCATCTACATACCCTGTTATGTTCAGATGTTGGTTGGTCTTTAGATTTAACACATAGTTAACAGTCTAAGATAGCGCAAATTCTCTTCACAGCTTTTCAATGAATATCAAAAGGATTTTTTATAAATTGGGATACTTTATTAACACAAAAAGCAATATCAGACATGGTTATAGTGGCATATTGAAGTGCCCCTATAACACTCCTGTACTGTGTTATGTTTGATATTGCCCGTCCTTTATACTTAGAATAACTTTGATTGCTTATCATGGGTGTTGGGTGAGGATTGGCATCAAACATTTTTGTTTTGATAAGTAACTCTGTGATATATTTCTTTTAACACAAGGTTATTTCAATATTTGACCTTTTTACCTCTATGCCTAAAAAATAATCCAATTCTCCTAAGTCTTTTATGGAGAATTGTTGGTCAAGATACTGATATAATTTGTCAATATCTTCAGAGTTGCTTCCAGTAATGATTAAATCATCTATATATACAAGTATGTAGGTAGTTGAGAAATCATTTACTTTGATGAATAAGGAATTATCAAACATGGTTGAATGATAAATTATTTTCATCAGTGTGATTTTCAGTTTCTCAAACCAAACTCGAGGAGCTTGTTTCAAGCCATATATAGCTTTATTGAGTTTGCAAACATAATTTGGGTTTACATCATAACCTGAGGTTGCTTCATGTAAATTTCCTCATCCAAAGTACCATTAAGAAATGCATTATTAACATCTAAATATCTAATATGCCCTTTCTTACACAAGGCTAGGGGTGAGCAAACCCCGGTTCGGTTCGGTTTTTGGGGGTAAAACCGGAACCGAAAGACCTCGATTTTAAAAAACGATAACCGAAACCGTAACCGAAACATCGGTTTCGGTTTCAAAACCTCGATCTCGGTTTTTATCAGTTCGGTTTCGATTTTAAAACCCATTTAAACAAAAAATATTATAAATTTAAACAACCATAAAAGAAATTAAAATAAATTATTTCAACCGAGTGTATTGAGACACATGGTATAGTACAAACTAACAGACTATAAGTCATCCAAAGTGGTACAAAGCCAAACTAGCTAGCTCTAAGTCGAAAACAAGAAGAAGAAAAAAGGAAATGAGCAGGATAAAGCCCACTACAACAGATCAGCAGCAACTTGGAATTCTAGAAAAAGTTTACTGGTACCTCAATTTTCATCTTCAATTCAAAACATCGAAGAATGTACAAAAACAAGAAATGGACATTTTATATTAGTCTACCCCTAATCCTATATTCAGCTAAATCAAATGAGTGAAGCAGTGGTCGGTGAGTATATACTATATAATACGAAACAACATGCAGCAAGAGATAATGTGCAACATTTTACAATTCGGTTCGGTTCGGTTTTTTTGGGTTCGGTTTGAACCTAAAACCGAACCGAAATATTAGTACGGTTCGGTTTTTTGATTTTCGGCTTCGATTTCGGTTTCGGTTCTTTTCGGTTCGGTTTTTTTCGGTTTAAGTTCGATTTCGGTTTTTTGCTCACCCCTACACAAGGCTATAGTAAGAATTAATCTTACTGTGGTTGGCTTTACTACAGGTGAAAAAATTTGATTAAAATCAAACTCATACTCCTGTGTAAAGCCTTTAGCCACCAATCTGGCCTTGTACTTATTAATTGACCCATCTGGGTTCTTTTTTAATATGTATGTCCATTTACAACCTATAATATTTTTGTTAGCAGGTGGACATACAAGATTCCAAGTGTTGGTTTTGATGAGCATTATACTCATCATACATTGCTGCCTTCAAGTTTTTGTCTTTTGTAGCCTGTTCAAAAGACACAGGTACATCACAACTGGATAAGGCATCAAATACTTATAGTTTAAAAATATCATTTTTTTTCCTTGTAATCATTGGGTGTCCAGATTGTTCTTGAGGCTCATTTGGTGGTGAGTCATTATTGCTTTCAAATTCTGTTGAATATTCAGTCCTGGTTGATTGAGATTTGCCTGAATTTTTAGAATTTTGAACTAACGATTTTTTACTTTGTGCAGGGGATTCAGAGGCTTGGCTGAGTGGCTCCATATAATCATTGCCTTTAGTATTTGAAGGAAATGATTGTGTATCATCAGCGGCTTCATCTCCATCGGTTTGCTTCAGAATTTCAACATACGTTGGTATAGCTGGTATTGGTCCTTTGGCTCTATTAACTTTATTTGTAGCCTTTATTTCTTTGCTGGTAAAGAGAAAAACCCTTTCATTGAAAACATGTCTACTTATATAGACTCTCCTGTATCATCAATACACTTGTATCCTTTCTGATTAGTAGTATAGCCGAGAAATGTACACGGCTTAGACCTGAAATTCAATTTGTTAGAATTGTATGATCTCAAATAAGGGAAACACGGACATCCAAAAGTCTTTAGACTATGATAATATGATTTAGTACTGTACAGCTTTTCAATTGGTGTAAGATCCTTTAATACTTTTGTGGGTTGTCTGTTAATTAGATACACAAAAGTATTAAAGCCCTCTACCCAAAATTTTAGAGGTAATTTGACTTTTGCTAATAGTGTTAAACCAGATTCCACTATGTTTGTGTTTCCTTTCAACCAATCCATTTTGTTGAGATGTGTATGGACAAATTGTTCTGTGAATAATACCCTTTTCTGAAAGAACTGGCTTAGACCTTTGAATTCACTACCACCATCAGATTGAATAATCTTTAAAGATTTATTCATCTGTTTCTCAATCATAATAATGAAGTTGATAACATCATTATAATTTTCAGATTTTTCCTTTAGGAAATAAATCCATATAAATCTAGTATATGCATCAATAAATGAAATATGATATTTTTAGCCATATGAATGGATGGGTGTTGGTCCCATAAATCAGTAGCAACAAGTTGTAATGGTTTAGTGTATTCAGTATTTGAATCATTAAAAGGGAGTTTGACTTTTTCCCATTTGCCAAAATTCACATACATATGGTAATGAAATAAAATCATATTATATATATATATATTATCTATCAAGATTTTCATTGCAGTTTTTATACTTGGATGACCAAGTTTACAGTGCTAAAAATCAAAAATATTATTGTTGTTGTCGGCTTTGTCCATCTCATTCATATTACAACATTTATCTTCATTGACGGTATTGCTATGCTTAATTGGGTTAAACTCGTACAGGCCTCTTCCCATGTTACACTGTAAAAAAACATCCTTAGTTAGGATGTCTCTATCTAGGCAGTGTTTAGGGTAAAATTCAAGAAATACATTATTATCTTGGGCAAACCGAGACACGCTAATTGGATTCTTTTTTATCTTTGGTACATGTAGTAGTTTGTGTAAATATAGATGTTTCTTACTCTTAATATAAGCATTACCAATATAAGTGATATGAATACACTTACCATTACCCATAGAGATTGAATCATTACCTCTGCATTCTTTTGCTTCAAGATTTAAATTGTTGAGGTTATTGGTTATGTGATTAGTATTTCTTGAATCAGGATATGAGCTGTCATCATTTATGCTTTCAACATTAGCCATGTCACTTTTATTGTTGTTTTTGTTTGAGTAGTTATGATTCTTGTTGTCTGAATGAGCCTGAGCAATGTTGGCACTAGGATTGTTGTTGCTCTTTTGACCCTGATTGCCATTGTATCCAGAGTTGAATCTGAAATAGCACTTTAAGGCTATGCGTCCAACCTTCTCACCGATTTAGCACTTAGGTCTATTGTTGTTGTTCCATCTGCCTCTGCCCCTAGCTCTTCTTGAGTCGCCACCTCTTTGGAATGTTTGTTCAGTTTTGCATGGATCTTGGGATTTATCTTTATATCCAATAGCAAGATTTGCTGTATAATCATTTTTTTGCATTCTTTTGTCATTTATCCTTGCTTCATGAGATAGCAAAATTGAATGTACTTAATCAATGGATGGTACAACTCTTTGAGAGGTAATACTGCTACAACTGCCTCGTATTCATCATCTAATTCATTCGGTAAACATAAGACTTGGTCTGAATTCTACAATTTATTTCCTGTAGGCTGTAGCATTTAATAGATCACATAGTTTCTTTACTTTTGAGATATATTCTCTCATATATGAATTTTCCATTCTTATACTTTGAAACTGATTCTTGTAGTGCAGAACTTTGGCTGATGACTGATTATTAAATTCTTTTTCAATAGTAGACCAAATTTCATTAGAAGTGTTGCACCCTATAACTTGTGGCAATAATTCAACACTTATTGAGGATAACATGCATCCATGAGCTTGTTAGCCTAACTTGTCTATGATACTTGACATAGTTTTCAATTGTCATATTATTTGCATCAATAATGAACTTTGTTGGGATGTCAACAGTACCAAGAATAAACCCTTCAAGGCCATAGTCTTGTATAGTAGTTTCCACGTGTAACTTCCAAAGAAGATAATTATCTCCTTCTAGGTGTACTATGATTAATTGGCTTTGGGACTAATAGCAGTTTTTACTAACTGATGAACAGATGAACTTGGATTGAGAGGATCAAAGGCATTATCTGAAGTTGGTGAGGAATTTACTTCACCAGTAGCCATGGCTTATGTTGATAATCACGAATTCTTATAGAAAGAACGCAAAACAGAAAACTGCAGTAGAGGATGCCGAGACAGCCAGAGATGAGAGGTAATTCCCAAAAACAAGTATGTAGCAGCCAGAATCCTTTATGATGAAAACTTTCTTTAGTGGTTTTTAAAATGATTTCTGGCGAGGCTCTATCTAATATTGTCGAAGATAGTAAGGAAGAATGATTCATCATATTCAATGCCATGGGATGGAAGTGTGGTAAGTCTATGATTTTGCTTCTATCAATGCGGTGCAGATTTGGAGAGAGCTTAATGCAAGGTCGTTCAGGAATGAGGCGAAGACGGTGAAGGAAATAACTCTTAATTGCAAATGCATACATAATATTAGGAGGACACTTATTGGTTGGAGAAGAAAGCCATCGGTTTTCATCTAAAGATATTATGAACTTTTTAAGAGAATTTTTAGTTTGGGCCAGTTTTGAAGACTTATAACAAAAATATGTCAGTTTTCAAACTAATTACAAAAATAAGCCACGTATACTTACATACAACACAGGCAACCGCTAGTTTACTTTTTTAGTTTTTATCATTGGCTCCATTTGAGATGGAGCCAATGTAAAAAAAGGATATTTCTATTGGCGGCATCCAAGATGCCGCTAGATTATTTTTTTCATTGGCTCCATCTGAAATTGAGCCAATGGAGAAAATAAATCTTATTGGCGGCATCCGAAATGCCGCCAAGGATATGTTTTATTTTTTTCATTAGCTCCATTTCAGATAAAGCCAATGAAAAAAAATGGAAAAAAAAAACAAAAATAAACTGATGGCATCTGAGATACCGCCAAGAATATGTTTCATATTTTCCATTGACTCCATCTTGGAGCCAATGAAAAAAAAAAAACTGGCGGCATACGAGATGTCGCCAGTGTTATACGTAAGTAAAAGTGGCTTATTTTCGTAATTAGTTTGAAAACTGACATAATTTTATTATAAGTCTTCAAAACTGACCCAAAATAAAAATTCTCTTTTTTAAAAATGGACTGACTTTAATCTGTAGTTCAAGCTTTGTTTGTTTTTACCTACATTCCAAGCGTATGCTTGGTTTTAGTTTGTGGTTAAATGTAATGTTTCAGTTTTTTTAATATGAAAATGCAAGGGTCCTCTTCAAAACCCTGTTTAACTTGCATCCCCCACCCCCTCACTCCCTGCCAAAAAAAGCAATTAACGAGAAAAGACATTTTTATTCATTCTGATTGTCTATAAACTCCTTACAATACGAACGAACTCTTTATTTATAGACTCAACATGCAATAAAGATTACAATGATGCCCCTTGACATTTAGCATACTCACTCTAATTTTTATATATTACAACCATAACATATAAAATATGATTTACTATACTAAATTGCACATAAAATGAACTATATTCTAAATAAAAACTGCATGAATTATTTTCGGATGCAAATATTTCATTGTCCATATCCATATAAGTTTTTTCAAATATTAGTCATTTACCAGCTTTTCAAATACAACAACAACAACAAAGTCATATATCCCAAACAAGTTGGGGTTGGCTAGATATGAAACCCAAAATTAAAATAAAATAATTTCAAAATATGAAAAATAGACACAAGGACAAACTTTTAAAGAAAAGTTAGGTTCAAGGACACTAAGTTTCTTTTAAAGTTGAAGGATGAACTTTAAAAAATATTAAAATGAAGGACAATGCTAAAATAATTAGCATTTTGTATAGCGTAAAATTAAATATAATATTAGTTGTAACTAGCATTTCGATATAGTATAAAAACTGAATATAATGCTAGTTGTATTTAGCATTTTCCTTCAATTTAATTTTGGTAAATTCTATTTCAACCCAGCTAATTGCTTAATAGCCCCTTAAATTCAACAGAAACAGAAAAAACATCATTTTGTTGTAACCCCCGCATCTAATTAAAAAAGAAACCAATAATATTCTTTCTAGTAGAGACTCTACGTGGTTTTGCAGAGAACCACAGAGGGGCACTGCGTGATACCTAAATATACCACGTAGAGGCTCTACGTGGTATCATTAGATACCATGTAGTGTCCCTGTATGATTCACTGCAAAACCTCGTAGAGCCACTACTAGGTAAAATGAAAATTAAAAAAAGAAAAGAAATATGACTAAAAGGAGTAATTTCATCCTTGAATTTTTTTTTATTTTTTTTTAAAACGCAGGCCACTCAGTTGTTTATTGGGTTGAAATAGAATTTACCGTTAATTTTTAAAGTTTATGCTCCAATCTAAAAATTAAACTTTGTATCTTTCAGATTATTTTTCTTTTATTTATTTTAGTTTATCCTTCTATCTGCTTACCTCTTCCAAAATCTTCAAATATCTATTGAGCCGTAGGCATGTATGCGCGAGAGCCCATGAAATGCGTGTACTTACTGGATTGAAGTATATGTTACTTATTTAATTAGAAAATTTTACACCAAGGTGCAGGAGCCAAACCAGAGCTAGCTTCGTTAACACGTGATCGGTATGCTACACAGCGCCCCCGAATCAAACAATTCATTCCACATAGAGTCCAAGTCAACAGGAAGTCGTCTAAATTGAAAATATTTTCTTCGATGTTGCTCGCTAGTATTTCTACCCATTTGATTAGACGGTTTCGGTAGAAATTGGAGAACATGCTATTGTCACACGCCACCAGAATCAGGTGTCCAGTTTCAAAAAAAGACAGGAAAGCCGAAAGCCGTGATTTTTATTTTGAAGACTAGAATTGCATGTGACAGGAGACATGCATTTTAACATAATAAATTAAAGAACAAAAACTAACATGTATGTGTGTGTGTACACACACCACACATACACATACATGACATAAAATATTGTTGTATCAGGTCATAAAAAACTCACATTATCCTTGATCTGCATCCGATCCATCCACTAAACGACTAGAAGGATACAAATGGTAAGCCACTCAGGATTCAAAGAGTGACAAAAAATGAAGGTATTATTAGACTCAATCCTTAGGACATGAAAAAGCTGCTTCTACTTGAATATCAGAAGGTACACCATAAAGTGGCTATATACTTGTAAAAAAATAACAATCACACATACTATGTAATGCTTCTAAAAGAGTATACCATAAAGTATTTTATTGTACCCATCCGAAATAGATTCTGATCAACCAGAAAACTTACCAACAAAACCAATGAACATGCCTCTTATTCTCCGATTGAGTATTACAAAACCAACAGAAGTCCAGAATCCAAATATGAAACCAACTGAAGCACTTGCATAAGTCACTGCAACACCAACCTTGTCTTCATGTTCTTTGGTTTCTTCATTTTCTCTTGAACGTTCGCTTTCATGGCATTTTGGTAAAGGCCAACCACAAAGATCATCATTACCAGCATAAATCGACTGATCTGAAAATGTAGAAAACTGATTACCAGATGGAACAACTCCAGATAAACGGTTGCATGACAAATTCAAACGACCAAGAAAGTGCATATCAGTCATGCTTGAAGGTATTTCTCCAGACAAATTATTCAACGATAAATCAAGAGATTGCAACTGCAGTAATCCGCCAATATTGTTTGGGATTTGACCTGTAAAACTGTTTCGTGACAAATTCAGGAAAGATAATCCAAAAAGCTGCATTAGTCCATCAGGGATTTCTCCACTAAAATTATCGTTGGATAAGTCTATACTTGTCACAGCCGATAGAACGCTGGTATAATCAGAAGATGTTCCTTTCGCAATCAGCCGAATATTCTCCTTATAGTAAGCACTTGCCTTCAGGTAAAGTATGTTTACGCCAGCAGTTCGTATCGAAGTCATGGCAGTGAAATTTTCAAAAGGGAGAGACAAGCTACCTTCAAGATTGTTGTTTGAGATATCCAAAACTTGAAGTGATGAAAGAAATGAGAGTTGCAGAGGAATATTACCAGTAAATAAATTTGATCTTAAAGACAACACTATCAAATGCAATAAATTCTCCCCTATCCATGCTGGCACAGTTCCATACAGTTTATTTGTGCCAAGGTCAAGTGTAACTAACTGTTGGCATTGCCTTAGAGACCCAGGGATTATTCCAGATAAGTTATTGTCTCCCAAATGCAGTGATTGGATAAAGGTGAGCGATCCAATTGAATCCGGAATTAACCCAGAAAGGAGATTACTCGATAAATCAAGAACTTCTAAAGATGTGTTATGGAAATGAGGTAGAGTGCCTTGCAGGATATTGTTTGAGAGGTCAACTACCTCAATTGAACTGGTATTAAAGATACAAAACGGTATACTACCATTAATATTATTGTGAGATAAAAGGATATACTGAATGCTCGCGCATGAAACAAAGTTTGAAGGAAGGGGACCAAAAAGTGAGTTGTTTGACAAATCTATATGTTGCAGTGTGGTTGAAGTAAATTCAGGCAATACGTCGCTTATTCCATTGCTAGATAAATCTACTATGTTTAAATTGCGCAATTTTCCTATATCTTTTGGCAACTTTCCAATAATATTGTTATCAGATAAATCCAATACAATCAAGTTAGTCAGATTACAAATAGATTTTGGAATCTGTCCAGAGATCGAATTCGTTGAAATTTCCAAAGAGTTCAAATTTGCAAGATATCCAATTGAATCTGGTATCGCACCTTCGATGTTATTCTGATGTAAGCGTAATTTATTCAGTTTGTGGATGCTCCCAATGCTCTTTGGCAAAAACCCACCTATTTTATTGCGTGAAACGTCCAAAAGCTCCAAGTTAGTAAGATTCCCAAGCATTTCAGGGATTATACCAGTAATTCCATTGAATGAAATATCAAGATGCTGCAAACTGTTCAAAGTCCACAGGGAGTTGGGCATGGATCCAAAAATTTGATTTCCGGTCAAATCTATGTACTTCAAGTCTCTGAGATTCGAAAAACTATCAGGAAGGCATCCATTAAAAACATTCCAACTCATGTCCAGATATTGCAAATGGCTAAGATTCCCTACAGATTCTAAAATTTCAGCTCCAAACTGATTGCTCCATAGATTCAAGTATTCGAGATTGTTAAGATTCATTAAACCAATCTTGCTTCCAGTTCTGAATCCACATCCCCCAATATCCATATGAACGAGGCTACTAATGTTAGTTAGCCAAACTGGAATGACGGAATGGAAATCGTTACCAAAAAGATCAATTGTAGTCAGAGAAGTTAAATTATTACATTGAAGAGTGGAAGGAATATGTGTAAGTCCAGCATTTGTCAATTTCAACACTGAGAGATTGGAAAGGCTGTTGATGTCATAAATCCAATCAACTGCATTAGAAATGTTAACACCACCAAGATCAAGATGTTGTAAAAAAGTCATGCCGGAAACCCACTGAAGGTTATTGGTGCTCAATGAGCATGTAATATAATCGCAATTAAGATCAAGAAATTGCAAGCTAGAGAGACTACCAAACGTATGAGGAATGGTTCCTATAAATCCAGTATTTGATAGATTAAGATATTCCAGATAACCAAGGGAACCGATGAAGCTAGGAATAGACAAACCGGAAAAATTGTTCATACTTACATCAAGGTACTTGATTTGTGTCAAATCAAGCAGAGACGGACTTAGCTTGCTTGGATATGCTGATATACCCATGTATCGGAGGTCTAGTGCAACAACATGTCCAGTTGTATTATTGCAATTTACTCCTTGCCACAAACAGCAATTTGCTACTTCGCTCCAAGAAGGGAGCTGATGTTTGGAATCATGCTCATCATACATGTCATTTAAAATGTTGAGAAGAGCCTTCTTCTCGCTCTCAAAGCAACTCTTACTCTCTTTAATACATAAAGTGAACATAAAAAGCTGAATAAGAGGTACAAAGGAGAGGGGTTTCATCTTGCTATTTAGTTGATAATGTTACTAAGGATAAAATTAAAAATGAACGTAGCATGTGAAGTCCCCGGATATATAGAATATTGTAAAAGCAGCATAACAAAGCTTACGGTTATGTAGAATTTTGTCAACAAGGGTAACAGAAATATTAGTAATAACTGACCTGGTATTATATTACTACTCAGGTTCTAAATGACAAAGACCCAATCAATAAAGAGCATGGGTCAAATACTCAATTGACATGTTGACTAGAACACATCAGCAAAGAGGAAAAGTCCTTGTTTCTTGTCATTTTCCCAGGAAAAATAGCTTTCTAGATAACTTTATTATTAATCAAAGAAAATATGTCCTCAGTTACTTCACAGCATTTTTGAAATCGGAAAAAAGATGAACAATTAATTGGCCAACTAAATTGGGTAAAAAATGCATCGACGGTCTGAAACTTCTAAATGTCCTGTATGTTCATAGAAAAGTGCAAATGTCATTAAATGGTAAATGAACATAAAAGTAAAAGACAAGGATATTTGAACATTTAATTGCTATTGCAATTAAGAACTTAATGTTCACCAAACACAGGTCCTTGATATAACTTCAACGAAAGCCCCAGGCAGGGCCAGCCCAACAGTAGTTGTTTAAAATTATTATGTGAAAACAGCACAAAAAATGATACTGGAGAAAAAAATGCATGGTGGGTATTGAACCCAGCTCACTGCTGCCTCAACCAAGCACCTCAACCACCTTGCCACAAACATTTAAAATTAATTTGTGCCCTACTACAGCTCTAAGTCAATAGTTTTAATAGCATGCAGGACATTTTGCTTCCTCCTCCACCGCCTCTGGCCGTGCTGCTCTAGGCGATGGCCTTGCTTGCCTACCCTTTGGGCCGGGCCTGGCCCCAGACCCATAAAGTAATAGCATCAACATCTATTGTTAGTACGCTAGAACAAGTACTTAATAGATACTGATATCTTAAGTCGCTAGGATGAAAATGATTAACAATTTCAAAATTATACCACCAAATATTTACGAGTGTCATTATTTCTGGGTAAGTACACAGAATTTTCAGAGCAACAGAAAATAGAGTTGAAGGTTGCTTTATTTATATGGAAACAATTCCACCCACAAGTAAATTGCCAAAGTAATTTAGCATAAATTGATAATGCATCAATTGAAAAATTATCATCCATTAGAAATTGACAAAGTGGTTGGTGAACCCACTCGACAATTGAGCAATAAATTTGTCAAAATTTGACAACTCGATTATTGCTGAGCTCAACCACATCTAACTATTTTTTAACTCTTTACTTCAAATTTCTATCGAGATTTTATCACAATATTCAAAAATCAATTTGTTTTCAGTAAAATATAAATGAAACTGCATTGTTAGATGTCAATGAACTTTGAAAACTGACAATTTAGTTGGCGATCAGATCTTCAGCATTGCCTCGATACACAATGAGATTACATTGATTAGTTGGGCATCTTACATTATGGGCATATGGCAAAAATTCATGTTATATGATGCACGCTTTGCTTTAAATATGTAAAGCCGCAGCGAGCTTTACTGAAGCAACGTTAGATTTTTTTTTTTTTTGGCACACTTGATCAAATAACCAAGTTTGAAAACAAATTTCTTTAGTGGACGCTTTATCTAATGCCCAAGTTTAAAATCGATCTCATTAAGGGCATGGTTGTAAATTTTGCTAAACGCAAGCGATAGGTATGAATTTGAGATTAATCTTCTAGGCAAGAATCATTTGGAGTTTTATGTTTTTGATAAACTAATGTTATATTTGATATGGGGAAGTCTATTTAGACATAGAAAATAGACACAATTTGTGACAGAAATAATCTGCACCATTGGATTGGCCCCTGATTTCCACCTTACACATAAAGACAAAAAGAACCAATGATCAATATTCTGTGTCTTCCAATTTGTCTACTTCTGTGTTCAAATAGCCGGCAACGATTGATAAACGAACACTTAGCATAACACAAAATGATCCAAATTGGAAATTAGGGTTTGGGATGGACTTGGAAGCAAGCAAGGATGCAAGAGACAGGTCATGTATGGTTCTCCATACCTTATGCCATATTTACTACTATATGTGGTATTTATAGTGCTTTGAGATGTTATGTCACTAAAATTAAACTGCTGTCTGGCTCGAGGTTTTATAACCTTAGGTACTCTTAAATGAGTAGATTAGGGATAACAGATCTGAATAGCGCATGGAGCGGAATGGAGCAAGAGCAGAAGACTACGCCTACATATATCATATTTTGGAGCTTACTACAGCTTATATTCCGTTGTGCAGTATTATAGAGCTATATCAATATTTGTATTTTAAGAGATGGTTCAAGAGTTTATTTTGGCAGTCTTGGATGTACAAACTTTATGTTTCAGTTTTGCATAGTTTATGAACCTGAGGTACTTATTTATGGTTCATTTCGTCATATTATTGTCTTGCCTGTTTTACGTTTATGTTGTTATATTTTATTTTATTTTTGTGTTGTGAGAAATTATACAGGTTATGTGTTTTGTATTCTTTTCTTTTCACTATTGGCGACCATCCTACATCGGCCGCGTACATCTGCAGTGCTCTATTCGGATTTGGATGTCGAAGGTATAGGGCGGTCGTCACAATAATAGAGTATAAAATTGCATTACAACCACAAAAACGATGAACTGGAATACAAAAAATTTAGACAAAAAATTGTTGAATAAAAAACCTAAAAAAATTACCCACAATATTTTTAATTGATTGGAAGATGTTGTAAATTTGACTGAATATTTAGGTTTTAGATATGAAAAGTACGTGAGTTTAATTTCTGGGTAGAACAGTGGGTTTAGGATTAGGGCTTAGTAATGACAATTTGAGTTTGATTTTGTGAAAAAAACTAAAATAAGGAAGAAAGCGGATGGCTGTTTATTTAAAACCACGGAACATTTATCTACATCCGATAAATGCACAAAAACGTAAATGTACATGCATATTTGCAAAATACACATGTTTGTTGAAAAAATTAGTGTACGTGCACATGAACATGTACAAATTTGTTCATACGCATTACAATGCGTATGTATAATGGCCTAGAAACAAAACAGACATGTTTTCATAACAAATTTCCAGACAGGACAGACATATTCTTCTTATAAGCTTTACATACCTGATTGTTCCATTGGGCTAACTCCAATACGTATTCTTACCTCGTCTAATACATCAAATATGCGTAGCCTATATCGGCACAAAGCAATAAACATGCAAGTTTTCAAAATAGAAAAATACATAATACATACAAATCGCACAACATCAAAACGCAGTGAAACGTATAATAAATTTATTTTTCAACTATTTCAACGATATAAAAATCATTTACACTTCAAGAAATATTCTATATTTATTTAATTAAAATTTTGGAATGAGGCAAAACTATTTTGATAATAAACTAAATTAACTAATAAATTAATTTTGAAAATATATTGAGACCGAATAAAATATTTTAATGAATATTTCTAGTTAAAGAATACAAAAATGTTTATCTACCACAATAACAGAGAAAAAGATATCATATTTACTATTTTTATTCAAATGCAAAATGTTGCAAAATCTGAAGAAAAAAAATAACTTCTCTCACTTAAGTCGACGAAGGGTGATTGAACGAACATTTAAAAACTGAAAAAAAGAAAAATACAATGTTAAGGGAACATGCAGACATATAGTTTTCAAAAATAACAAGTACATTTATGCTTATGAGAAGTTCAATTAGTAATTTCGTAATTAGATCAACAAAGCTGGTATAAGTTTTGAAGAATATGATGTTGGTAGTGTTCGATTTCTTTTGAATAAACAACTGTTAAGGCAGATCTGAAACGTGTAGATAATTCTCAAATCCAATACGCAAACATGAGAATAAATCGGTATACAATTAGTTGATGCGGAATACATTAATACATTTTATTGAAAGGTATACTTTCTGATGCGGAACACATTAAAGCTTTTTATCGAAAGATGTATTTTTTTATGCAATTGCTGAAAGAAAAAAAATCCTATCGTAATGAACTTTATTTGAAATCTATGTCATGAAGCAAAGTTGCATATAAATTATAAAATAGTATAGTGACATGATTAGATTATTACAGATAAGTGAATGGCACACAAACACACAATGTGTGCGCCCATCCACATAATGTAGAGATGCGATAGAATATGAAATTCAGACAGTATTTATGCAACTTTGAAGATAGACCAAACGACAAACACTGGTGAATTATATACCATCAATATCCTTCATTGATAGTATAAATGTGTTAAGCCACGGATATCATCTTACGGTTCCACGATTGAGATTGTGTTAAAGTTCTTTAAAAAGCGGGCGCATGTGTGTATCAATCTGACTTCCAATCATTCTTCCTACTTAGCTTTCGTGAACTTGAGTACCTCTGAAGTTTGTGAACCCAAGTCTCCAAACACACATTTAAAATACTAGTACAAGACACTCGTAAGTATGAAATAAATGTCTATAATAAAATATATCCGTGTGTCTTCGTGAAAGATGCGTCATGATGTGATATGATGACAGTTTTTTTTTTAATCCTATGGCTCGACAGATATAAGAAGTGGCAGCAAATGGTGATCAGGATCAACCCCCCCCCCCCCCCCAAAAAAAAAAAAAAAAAAAAAAAAACGGAGGGGCAGTGTTGCGATGCAAAAAATATGTTTTTCATTTATTAATTCTTTAGATTTGCAAAAGTATACAAATTAATGTTTACTATATAACTATGTTTTCAAGTTGATTTTTATTATTTTTACACGTCGCTCAGGTCAAAAAGTTTATTACCAAATTACCTTATACTTGAAGACTAATAATGCATGTGGTAATTGACCAAGAAACTCTGATTTATTCTGTGCAATCTTCTTAAAATGAGCCTACCTATTTTTTATGTAATGTATTACAATGCGTGAAGATTTATCAGCATTCAACTACGAGGATTAAAATGATCAAATCATAGTAATTTTACAATTAATTAGCTTTTCTAGCAAAGAATTACTTCTACGAGGTGAAAATATAAACCTATCACTTCTTGGAATTACTATACAGTTATTCATATGATGGTATGACAATGTTATCTTCTAAACATGTTTATATCTGGGAAACTTGAGATGGGATTACAAGTATAGCAACCAATAAAAAACACAGTGCAAAATAACGTACTGAGATAACTAATATATTAATCTTTTTTCATTACTTTGTGATGTATAATGAATATGTGAGCATACATACACATGCGTCTGTGTTACTTTTGAAAGCGCGCTATTCAAAAAAAATGTTTTAAATATGTCCCAAAAAGACTTTAAACCTCCATGCACCATGAACAACACCGCACCTACAAGTGTAATATGTTATCAGATATAAAATACAATTGCATACTAAATATACTTTTTACGCATTTTAGAAAAAGGTATTTTAAAAAAATCATGAAGGAGACATAGGCATGAATAAAAAAGGATGTCTCCTTTTGCACAATGTACCCATTTCATGTGTGCTATGCTCCATTATATGTGCTTTTTCCATATGCACGGCACTAAAAAAGAAAAAGGTCAGTTATTATTGCATCGCTTCATGCAAAATGGAGCGTCTTTTACTACAACATGATTGATAGGTTCGTACTCTGAGCATTCGTCTACATTAAATAATATATTATACCTGTCACACAATAAACGATTTCTTTGAGAAAAAAGAGCAATTAGGAAGTAAGCTTTATGCTTCACAGCTTATTCATTATAAATCCGTTATTTTAACAAAACGAACTATTAGAAATATGGGATAAAAACAGAACACATTACAGAAAATATATTTTTGAATTAATTTAAACTCACTTAATCAACTTGAACTCAATCATCAACTTCAAATTAATGAAATTATCTGTTCAAACAAAACAAGTTAACACATAATACAACGAACATAAAATAGAGAGATTAGTTTGTAGCAAACTTCGTGATATAACTATTAACTAACAACCAATTCAGAGGCAACATAGACAGAAGTATATCATATACTTCGCACGGTTTACCAATAAATCATAGATTGAGTCATTTGTACAACTGGATTATAAATCACATAATTTTAGGAAATTTATGTTATACTTGTCGATATATAAATAAAGCCAGTTGTTTGGTGATTTTGACCTTCCTTTATGTTGAGTCTATAGAAACCAGAGAATTTTACTGAGGCAAAGAATACCTGGAAATTTCTAATTGTGGCATTCATTCAAGGTAATTGCTCGCAAAATTGATGTAGCTTCACCATCAATAACAGACTCTTTACCAATGTAACATTTTGTTAACCACTTCACACTGCATGGAAACAACTAAAAAACATAAGAAACTAAAAGGTACAGTTATACAATATAAATATATTATGTGTAAGAGATTTACTAGTATTTTTCCTTAATTGCACGAATGGTTACTGCCTCCACTTCAGCAATAACCTCATCGCCGATGTAGACTGGTGACTTGAATTGTAGAGTCTGCGACGTGTATACTGCTCCGGGCTGCATATGTCACAAGAATATTGAAGAAAAAAAGACAGTTAGCCATCAAATGTATACAAATGTGAAGGGATTTGTTTCCGGTATTCACAAATCACAACATATGAAGATGAGAACATGGACAGTGATTTCAATATACTTGGCAAGGTTAATGCATTTTAGTGGATGCCATGTAGTAGTCATTGATAGAACTAGCAGTAATGCACCTCCTGAAATTTTTCATGAAAAATAAGCTAGTTACTCTACATCCAAACAACAACTGAATTTGCATTAAACATTTCATTGCAAGCATGAAAGAATTAATATCATATATAAAGGTAAATTGTTAAGACATATGTTCTCATCACAGAGTTGGATAAAGTGATTAAACTTCCAACTTCCAGCTATCCAAACATCTTTTATATCACGGTGTAACCTTTAAAATCGAAACTTTATCATACAATGTATGATAAATTCAACAATAAAATGAACTATAAATTATTATTTTATATTGTTTATGCATAGTTTGTACTATGTAGCATATATTCTTGTGGGAATAAAAATGGTAATTTTATTATTCTTGCTAGTATGAACTGGTATTCATGTTGAAACAGACGAACTTTAATGATTTTAGATGAATTAACAGATATATTTAGGTACAATTTGACTAAGGTCTCTGTTATGTTCCAAAATACACAAAACATTCCTATCTAAAAACACTAGGTCTTGATTTCGAAAATCATCAAAATAAAACATCAAAAATCAACGTAAAAAACTACCAAACTTCAAAATTTAATTCAGTATATAATCATCTTCGTATTTATGTTAAAAAAAGTTATAAAAAAAACAAAAAAATCACGCTTCAGCAAAACATGCAGAAATAAGAACTGCAAACATTACTGCAATTATAACAAAAAATTGCATATTTTTATGCAATTATTATTGATTGCTTCAGACTCAATTTCTACACTTATTCAGCATTATATTATTGCAGAAAAATCATTAAAAATAAATTGCATACAAATGAAAAATATATCACTTTCTGTAAAAATGCAGAAAACGAAGCAATTATATAGAAGAATTGCAGACATATTCTGCACCTTTTTTTGATAACATACACTGAGACATGTCTGCAATACACTATGAGAATAGTTGCAGATATGTCTACACTTTTTCAAAATAAATGCAGACATTTCTGCAATTGTTTTTCCTTTTTCAGTATCCGCAATACACTATGGGAATGGTTGCAATATATTTGTATTTTTTCACAATAAGTGCAAATATTTCTGCAACTTTTTTTTAAGTAATCTTTTGTTAATGTTTACAATATTTTGAATTTTTTCAAGAAGTAGCACAAAAAATCATGAAAAACACGTTGCTACAGTAATAGGGACCCATTTTACATCAAAAATTACACGGGGATGTGCGTTACATAAACTTTATTTTTATGGACTCATTCCTAATATTTGCTATTATTTAACTGTTTTTTTTTAAATATGTTAAATTTGAAATTGCTTAATTAGTCAAAATATATTGACTTAAGGTAAATAGTATGAATGAACTGAGAAGGATTTTGTTACACACACCCTCCCCCCCCCCCCCAAAAAATCTTAATCCCAAGTTATTTGAAGTAAAAAAAAATGTTAGCACAATGTATACTAAACTTTTGAAAAAAGATTAAAACTAATTTAAAATTTAACTTTGTCATTTTTGTTTATATACATAAATGATCATATGTGACCTATATATTTTTATAGTTGAATTCAATTTTCTTACTACTTTTAATAGTATGTGTGTGTGTATTGATATATACGTAAACTTTATTTTGTGGTTCTAACTAATATTTTTGTGTGTGATTATAACCGATCTACCGAGAAAAAAATGATTTTTTATTCATATGTACGTACGTAGCTGGTCCATACAAATTAAATTTGTCATTAAATTTTTGATCACTCTCATGCGTCAACTAGAGCTCGAGCTTGATCATGCAAATTCTTCTATTTGCGGATGAACTTATAGAAATCCCTTGCTATTTCTCTTTCATATATGTTTTATTTTGTCTTAAGTTGCAAGGACTTTCTTATTTTTGCAAAAATGTCATCATTTGCCTTATTCCTCCTCTCCATGGCAAATGTAGAGGTAGATCCCATGTGGAATGAGTTTATACTCCACTTGTCTGGATCATAAGGAGTACTTGCCATTTATTTTCCTTCATACTTTGTGGTACTTTCAATCTTAACACTTGTTCCTCTTGAAACCGACGTCGTTAGCGATTTGATAAATTAGCCTGGTTGCATGAGGCTTGGAGGATCTTTGATCTGATTTGGTAATTATATTGTCCAAGTAAGGTTATATAGAATTTGAAATAGTTCCTTCACAGGATATGCTGGTTGAGGCAAATCCTCTATATATTTCTATGTATGTAAGTCAAAGATAGTCCAACTATGAGATATGCAAGAAATCAAAGGTTCGAGCTTTATAGCAAAAAAAAAAAAAGTTAGAAAAAAAATTAACGAATTTATTTGTTAACCCCAAAATATGCAAAACAAATAAGTCAATAATATTAACAAATTTCTTTGTTAACATCAAAATATGCAATGCAAATAAGTCTTGGCCAGTTATAGACCCAGATAGCCTTACGATGGCCCACAAGTAATATACAAGTCTAAAGTGATGTATGCATATTCATGTTGAAATGATGTGATAAAATATATTGTTTAGTCCCACATCGTGAGATGAGTACCATTCCAAGGTCCAAAACATATATATACATATATATATACACACATATACATATACATATATATAGGAGCTCATATGGAAATTAATGTGCAAATCTCTACAATTTTCTATCGAATTATCAATAAAATTCTGCTTTTCTTAGTGGACGTACACTATCAATTGATAGTGGAACCACTTTAAAAAAAATGTATTTCCATTTCATGTATTATTACTTGGTTGATTTCACTATTGTCACGAATAATTCTAATAATTTTATTTGATTGTTTCACCATCTTATATGTTGATCATATTTGTTTCCTTATATGTTTTATTGGGTTATATCAACCTGGAAGGATAAACCCCAACAGTTTATGATTCTGATCCTTGAAAAGAGAGGCGATGTGCACGTTCAAAAATATAAGTTAGCAAGGGTTATAATATGCAAGTCATAAGTCAAATATCTTTATTCACGCTATGCAAAGTCGATCAGTGTTATTAATGGTGCACGGCGCAAAAAGGCGCAAACCCTCTTTGGAGCCTTGGCGCACGGCACGACAAATGGTGTGCACCTTTTTAATTTACTGCGCATATTTATTTTTAATATAATTAATAATTTAACAAAAGACTTTTAAAAAATCTATTTTTTGCTAAAATGTAGCAACAATTTTTTTTATGTATTTTACAAAACAAACAAACATAAAGCATAAAATTTCAAGCAGAGAAGTTTTCAAATCAAAAATAATAATACACATTAGAGATGAACAAAAAAACCGAATCTCCCCACTCTTGCTGCTCTAGCGGCAACACACCAAGTCAGATCATCCTCATCGTCGAACACAAGCACATCTTCAATATCGGTCATATATTCAGTTAACCATTAATTACAATCATCAATATCATTCAAAGATACTGGACCAACAGTGTCACGAATATTGTACATTCTTTTTAATGCTCGATTGTATTTAACAAATACCAAATCATGAAATATTTTTATGTTACAGACAAATCGTACAAAGACATTTGACATATTTGCGTATATGCAAAAATAAAATAAAATCCAAGGGTATATTTCAGAGCTGCTTGAATGTTTATCTTATGAGAATATTTTTTTCTTTCTCCAAAATTGCTTCTCTTGATATATCGTTTACGACTTCAGAGTTTCATTCATTTGCTTTTGCATCAATGCTAGATAATATTTTATGATCTTTTATACATTAAATTATATACTTCTGCAATATTAAAAGGAATCTAAACTAAGTTGGATAATAAAACATATGTCAGTTCTAAATATCAGCATGTTAAGATCAGCCAATTACATAATTGTAAGATTATTAACTCGTTGATGATAATCGTATAGGAAATAATGATGATGTAATTATGTTTTCATATAACTAAAAAAAAAGATATTAACAAATTTTTTTCACATTTCATATCATTATGATAATAATAGTAATAGTAGTTGTGATGGTAGTTGTAGTGATGGCAAGAGTATTTGTAGTAGTAGTTATAACAGTTTGAAATGCGAAAAAAAAACCATAAAATAAAGAAAAGGCGCGTCATTTTGTGCCGTGCGCCATTTATGCGCCGCACACCATTTGGTGCGCCTTTTCATATGAGTCGCGCCACAAACAAAAATGGCGCAAACGTCGCGTCTCGCCGTACGCCATGGCGCGCCTTTCATAACTATGAAGTCGATTATATAAGTTCTTGTGTGCAACAGTCAATCACAAATTTACAATAGGCTCAACAAATCTTCAATTTGATTTAGGGTTTAGAACATTGAAAATACAAGAAAAATGATGAGAAAGATGTCTTTTCATGTAGCTATTGGGTCTCTATGTTATGGGAGTGAGGGCCAACGATATGGTTGCTACATGTCATTTGGAATGTTATAGATTGTCGATGTTTGGCATCCCTCATGTTCTTGTCAACTTTCAACATTATTAGATATTCTGATGAGATTCGAAATCCCTGATGGCATTCGACATCTTTTTATTATACTGACGACATACGACATAATTAGCAACTGTTGATATTTGACATCTTTTGTTGGTTATATAGCTTAAGATCGTCTACCGCCTGTGATCACTTTACAAAAATCATAGCTGTAAAGACTCGATGTATGCGCCTTCAACGTATCTTAGACATGCGGTATTTCTCTTTTCATTACCTTATTGTAGTGATTCGGCAACTTCCTTTGGTTATCGTCAGTATCTATCATAAAATTTTGACATCTATTGGAATTCGACATCTTTAGAACACAATATCTCTTCCTCTTTATATGTTTGACAATCGACATCTCCCCTCTCTTTATTCACTCTTGATAACTCTTATGTACGTTGCTCCTTCGTAGTTCAACATCTCTATAGATTCGAAACTTTGGCGTAATGCATTTTCCACTGTTGAGATTCAATAACCTCCTTGCTATGTTAATGTACAATACCTTTTGGGTTGGCCAACTACTTGGAACCACTCTTAGAAACCCTTCGTCATTTCTTAGGTGCATGACACCTTTTTTTATAAAGTTCGATGTCTTCCTGAAGTCGTTTGAAGTTCGATACCCCTTTCTGAATGTTGGATTGCTTCCCTTCTGTACATTCGACATCTTGAATCTTTGATATATTCTTCTTACATGTTCGACATCCTTTTTGTGGTACCCATAATATTTTGGTGGAAATTATAAAGCATTGTTTAGAAGAATTTGAATATCCATTGTTTTTCTTCAACTTTTTTTATTATTATCTTCTTTCAAATCTAATTGGGCAGAGATCAGTGGATAATATTAAGGCGACAACATCTGAAACACAAGGTCATTCTAAACCAATCAAAACTGGTTGGAAAAAAACTATCAATCGAGCCTAAGAATAATTCTAGAAAGGGTCACTGCAATTTCTTTGTGAAATTTATGAAAAACAAGCTAGGAAAAGAAATTGTTTGAAAAAGCCTACTAGAATACCCATCCAATTTAACTATATTGAACAAAACCTGAAAAGCAACAAAGCTTAAAAGTCCTAATCATCCAGTCCAATATATATATAGTCAGCTATATTTCTAGTTAGATGTAAAAGCGAAATAGTAAAAAGGACATACGAAATTGGAGGCAATGATCGAAGGAAAGAGAGAAGCGACAAGCATTCCGTGAACGATGGCACCGCGATCAAAACCACCGATTCTGCGAGAAAAATCGGCATCGAGATGGATGGGGTTACAGTCACCGCTCACAGCGGAGAATCGTACCACGTCCGCTTCTGCGAATCGTTGAATTTGCTTTAACACGTGGCCGACTTTCAAGGTTGGAGGAACTGACGAAGAAGACGAGGAAGCGGCAAATCGGAGAAATCGAGTTGGTAACATTTTGAAAACGGAAATCACTGATTTTCGGAGTGATCGTTGAAACGCATCTGAAATGAAAGTTTATCTCATGTGTCAATAAATTGGATTATGCCAGAACGACCAGCGATATTTGCGGTGAAAATCACCAAAAGTGGAATCAAACGGTAGCAAATGAACGCAATTCACGGATCCAAAATTATCCAAAGGCTCCTGTTACTGCCGCATTTTCTGACATCTCGATTTCCGGTCGCCTTAGCATTTTCGGAATAAATTTTATCCTGTTCAAATGAAAGTTTGCTCCATGCTGAAAATTGGCCAATTGGCGTCCGACGCGTCGGACGCAAGCACATTAAACCGTCTGATCCTACTTAGTAATAATAGTATACATAGTTTAGTTGGTAAATGCATATGGTTAGTTGGTGAGTGATTAGGGATCAAATTCCACCTTCACCCTAATTTTTAGTGTGTTCTTGTACGCTATTTATTAATGCTTTAATGTCATTTTCCAATATATATTTTTTGTAGACTGTTAATGCTTAATGCTGTTAATGTATTTGCATCGATTATATTATTTTTTAAAATTATAAAAACACATTCGCTAATTAGATTTAACAGTCCAATTAAAAATCAATATTCGCTAATTCAAAACAAACAAATAACTAATTAGCCCTCATTTAAAAATTAATGTTTAATTAATTTAAAACAAACAAATTAACAACTAATTACCCCGCTCGGATACAACGCTCAAATACCCCGTTCGTAGCTAAAAACACATTTCTCGTTCGCTACAGTACCATGCTCAAATACCACGCTCAAATGTCACGCTCAAATACTTCATTTCCGTTCGCCAAGAACGCACCTTACGCTTTGGTCCTCTAGTCGGACATGAACTATCGAGGCATCTGCGGTCGAAAGAATTGGATTTTGTTGTTTTACCCATAAAGTACAGTGGGTACGTTAGCCGAATAGTGAATTGACATTGAACGTCCATTTAATAAACACTTAAGTTCAGACGATTATTTAATAGACATTTAAGCTTGAACGCTTATTAAATGAGCATCTGGTTTGTAAACAAAAGTGAATATTATTTAATAGACACTTAAACTTGAACGCTTATTAAATGAGCATCTAGTTAGTAAACAAAAGTGAATATTAGTCACACATCCCTAAATCAAACTTAATTAGGCTCACATACGGTAATAAACTTATTGTACATTTAGTCCCTATTTTTCGAAAATTCAATGAAAAAATATGAAAAAAAATCACGTAACTTCGTAATTAATTAAAATACGTAAACGCTGAAAAAAATCAGATCAAAAAAGGCGTCAAAAAAGAATAACAAAAAAAACAACGAAAATGCAATTTAATGCATAATAGTATGCACAACTCTGTATTTTCCTGCATACATTCGTGCATGTTTTAGACTCATGCATCTGCGTTTGATATTTTTGCATACAACTATGCAAGTACTGCGTAAATTTGGCATACAAGTGTGCATAAATTCACATGCATAAATATCAGTTTAAATTTCTGTATGAAATACTTGCATACATGTGTGCAAGTATTTTAAATAGTTGCATGCATGTATACAAGTTTCGGTCCAGATTTTCAACACAAAACAACGTACGCAATAGATGCATACATGTATGCAACTATTAGCAAAAGTTGCATACATTTATGCAACATTTTTTATTTTATTTTTTGCATGGACTTTCGAGAATATTTCCAGATTATATATATATATATATATATATATATATATATATATATTAGTTGGTAGTGCCAAAAATTTTGACTCAAAATTGAAAAAGGCAAAAGTTTCGGAAAGAGCAGGCGGAAGTAAAAAATAGGGGGTGGGATTGAAAGTTAAACATTACAGGGATGTGACGTGTATTTTAAACTATAATAGTGATGTGAGGCAAAACTACCCTAAACAAACACGACTGTTACCTTTATTCATGCCATTAGGGTTAAAGAGAAACACCTTTCTTCCTTGCAGTTACTCTGAATCTCCAGAAGTTCTTTCAATCTTCTTCATCAAAACTGCATATTTATCGAATCTATGGGTTTACAATGTTTATAAGAGGTTGCTTATACAATTAAAGCACAATTTGAGTTTAAAAGCTTTCGATCTGCGACACTTGACTTCAAACAGTCGGCTATAGTTTAGATCTGAGTTTATGTTGCTTAGATCTGAACCCTGGTGGTTCGTATTTGAATTTTTGAGCCTTTGATCGACTGATCATGGCTTCAATTTGAGTTTCTTTATGTCTTTGGCTTAGGATTTGGAGATAAGGATTGTATTTGCTATGCTGGCATTTTGTTTGGTCTACAGGTCATTTCTGAATCCGATGAAGTTTCTTACTGCAAGTAATTTTGTTAATACATTTACGAGTTGGTAAGTGGAAGGTATGTGATTTACTTGCAACTTCATTGTGATTGTTTGTTCTCTGATGAAGTCTAAAACTATTTCAATGTGTCTCATCCTTGAACGAAGCATTGGATTTGCAAATAGATACACAACACTTAAATTATTAAATCATAATGCTGATGTGATGTCTGTGTTTAACTGTAGTTCGTGTAGTATATATTGTATCCTCATATGCTACAACACTTGATGTACTTCGATGCTCAGCCTCTGCGCCCGATCTGGAAAATGTTACATGTTTCTTTGAACACCAAGATATTGTATTCTCTCTTATGAATATACGGTATCCTAACGTTGATTCTAAATAATCAGGATATGTTCCCCAGTTGGCATCAACATATCTAGTAGTTCTGAAATCCTTACATGTTTAAAGTGTTAATTGTAGTTCGTTGTCCCTTTTAAGTATCTAGGGATTCTTTTAACTATCTTCTGGTCTTCCACAAGTGGCTCTTATATAAATTATGAAATTCTATTAACACTGTAAGTTATATTTGGCCTAGTTATGATTCCATATCGCAATGGACCGACTAGACTTCTGTGTTGTTTAACATTACGTATTGTTTCTTTCATATTTTTGGTCAGTTGATAATATCATTGGTGTTGGTTGTGGATTTGCTCCTTCCATTTTTACTTTGATTAAGATGATTTGAATATATTGATAAGTTGATGCAGCGTCAATGAATCATTGTTGTACACTGGATCGATGATGGCCAACTATATAGATATAGAACTGAAGTACGATAATCACTACAACATAATATAAATATAATAGCAGCGGAAAATATAAATTATGTAATCAATTTCCTTCAACCTTACATCCAGTTCTGGAATCTTTCTGGAATTTCACTAACAACACGCTTACTCAATCCGAAGAATTAGCCACCTGAGCACCCGAACATGATTTTAATACACTTCCTTGAGAAAACCGAACGAGACTTCGCCTAAGCAACAGAATATGACTTCGACCCTTGTTTGAGCAACCGAATAAGACTTCAACCCGAATTGAACTTCGAATACAAGCAGAATAATTGTTTGACTTAGTGTGTTTTTTGTATAGCACATACTAGACTTTTCAGTAAATTCTTCCTATAATCTTCTCCTCAAGTAATGTATATGTGGAATATATTAATACTAAAAATATTAAAATGAATGTAAATTTGCTTAAATTTGTGAGCTAATGAGTATATAGGATAAACGTATTAAAGAAGATTGAATAAGACTGAATGATTTGGTGTTTGCTTTTGAACATATACACACACATGTGTGTGTGTGCGCGCGTGTACGTATGTGTGTAAACATAGAGTGTTTGGTTGCAAACTCTAGTAAAAATAGGTGATCGTTAAAAAGAGTTACACTTTTTCCTGAAAGAGATGTCTTCGCTTTAATAGATACGGATCAGATCGTTAAAAAGAGGTGATCGTTAAAAATAAATATATTATACTACTCCCATTTATTCATGTTAAAATTATATATTCTTTCTATTAATATGCTTAATTTTCTTCCCCTTTGTCATCTACAAAAAAGGTGAAAATATGTAACAACCCGCTCAGAATGGGCCTAAATTTCAATCCAAAAAAGTCTCATTGGAACTTAGAGTCGTTCTAAATGGATCATTGGTTCCTATAAGGATTACATAAACGAAACCAACTAAAAACGAAATCATTATCTTACAATGGAAGGGATAAAATATAATAACTGAAAATAGATGTACCATTAATTAAAACCATAATAATGTCAATCACATCAAATTCTAACATTTATAATAGGTACATCCGTAATAATATTATCCTACAGATTTCAATAATATGCCAATAATAATAGCTATAGGATCTCCTACGCCAGGCTCCAGTCTTTATAACTTCATCACTCAAGCATTTCCATCTACTAACTTGTTTAATAGTTATGAGGAGGGACGTTAGAATAATAAGTTTCGGTGAATGAAAATCACATAAGCTTAAGGAATAACTATTTTCTATATTTGGCAATATGAATTCATCAAATTATGTCTGTGAAATCTAACACACAATCAAACATATGAAATAATGAGGCAGACTCGGCCTATATATTATTTATTAGGGCACATTTGTCACTTAATACCCTACGAGGCGGACTCTATTTGTCACTTAAGGCCATTAGATAAATATTTATCTATCGTTGGATTCCGTAGATCACTTAAGACTAGGGGTGTCAATGGGTCGTGTCGGGTCGGGTTCAGGTTGGGTCAAGTCGGGTTCGGGTTGATTTATAAACGGGTCGGGTCAACTCGTTTATTAAATGGGTCATATATTCCCAACCCTAACCCGACCCATTTATAAACAGGTTGACCCGACCCGACCCGCATAACCCATTTAACTTAATGGATCGTGTCGGGTCGTGTTGGGTCAGGTTTACCCGTTTGACCCATTGATAGATATTGCGTACTAATATAAGCAACAAAAGAGCCAAATCACCAACATGCACAGAATTATATAATCACTAACATACAACAAGTTGCAAAGTCACCAACAGACAACACATATATAAAGCATGAAATCACCATACCCAAAAATCATTTTCTATACATAAGTATATATTCCCATACTGCATAAATTAAAGACTACCAGTATAGAAGAGATATAGTTGTTATAAGTAAAATACAAGTAACAACATATAAGAATAAATTAGTAAAATATAACAGCTTACATATATGAGCATACTGGTTACTGTATACATAAAAGATTAACACTAATAGTATACATAAAAGACTAATAGTATGGAAAAGATACAACATATAATCGGGTTTGGCGGGTCAAAATCGGGCTAGCGGGTCAACTTTAAACCCACCCGTTTATAAACGAGTCAAATTCGGGTTGACTCGAAAATGACCCGCTAACTAAATAGGTCGGGTTAACCGGCTAATTTCCGTGCGGGTTTCGAGTCAGATCACGGGTCGTGTAGAAAATTGACAACCCTACTTAAGACCCTATGGCGGACCCTAACCACTTAAGACCTCGTCTAATAATCGTCAATGCTATTAAAAATTCTCTCTCTTGTAATACGAGAAATAGTGCGCGGTCACTTAATACCAATTTAGGTAGACCCTCATAGTCATTTAACACCCTCCGGCGGACCCTATGTTACTATTTAACTGGTATAACGTGTGAATTCCTAGTAACTTAATACTTCCCATAGACAAGCAACCCTTTTGCAAATTTCCATATTGCTCATACTTAGGTAAGCTCTCACATAGCCCCTAGAGGAAGCAAACAACTTTCGGAGACCGAGTAAGAGATGCGGGAGGTCCCGGGGCCAAACCAAGTTGGGTTGGGATATAGAGCTGTATGTGCAATGGGAGGTGACAAAGGACGTGCTTATACGTTTAATAGTAGGGTATGAGATTCTCGTGGATTGTTTTCGAAATATGCCTTTCTAGGAGCATTACGATCTGCAGCTCAAATGGTCCCTTATGAAGTCTCCATTGGTCTTGTTCTTATTGTGGGCCTTGTGAGCATGTTTGGATCCACGAAGGCAATCACTCGGATGTTCCCCTAACCCAACCCGGGAAAGGAGTACATGTTTGTGGTCTAGCACGGACGTCCAAGCCAAATCAAGTCCCTGAAGGCTATCCTAATCTCGGCCTCTCCCTCAAAGTCGTTACTCCACCTCTTTATCTTTTTCATGTGCAGGGGATTCTTCTAGTCTAGCAGCCTAGCCGAGGAAAGATTCAGCATGTTCATCCCTTATCCAATTATGATTCAACATTCATGGGGCATAAAGCAGATGTGGCATTATAAGATGATACCTCGGTTTTTTAAGCTAAGGCCTTCGTGCCCATATGCGAAGATTGGGCCTCAATTCATTTTCCCTAAATAAAAAATCATGACTGCTACGCACCTCATTGGTTTGGACATAAAGGGCTTTTTCCTTTGGGATGCCAAGACCTTAACTTATTTATATTTAGCTATGGGAAATCAGTGACCTTTCACTGCTTCTTCTCATCTTTGTTACTTTGCAAATTCTAATCCTATTGATTCACCCTTTGGGCATTCTGATGCATCTTCACTAGTTGCCTTCCAATCAAAGGTCGTCTTCTCTTTTGAAAGCCCTTCTTATTCTAGAGATGAATGTGCAACTGACTAGGTCCCGAAATGGGGCATTATATCAAAGAACTTATAAGAAAGTGCCACAGCATGAATATGTTCCTGCGTCAGCCATCCCCGGACTTAGGATATTACCACCACTTCGTAGAGAAAGAAAAATTCTTCTTTCAACGATCCCGGAAAATTGATTATTACGTAATGAATGAGAAATCCGGAACGGATAACTAATCTGCGGGAATAAAGCAAGTTCCTAAATCTCATACATCAATCAATGGAATTGAACTGGGTTTTTGGCGTGCTAAGACCGGCAGTTGGTTTTTTGTTATGTGATATCGGCCTTTGGGGGTAGGGTCTTGGTCTCAAGCCATCCTCCTTCGAATAAAGGCTTGGATGAGAGGCTCATTACGCCCTCTGGATTCGTTGAATGATTAGGAAGCTAAGGGATGCAAGCTATTGCTTAGTCGGCGATGGCGCGGTGGACTGCTCTCAATAAGCATTGAGCCTTACGCAGTGTAGTCCCTAGCGCCTGAGCCCGTTGCACCAAAAGCAGAGGGCGTAGAGGCGCGTAGAGGCTAGACATGGAGTAAGGGTAGAATGCACAGAACGAACCCCCCTTTGGACTAGGGGGGCGGGGGGATATATTAAACCTAGGTAAGGTGAGGATGGGGGTTCTTCTAGTCTAAGAATAGTTTGGATGACTAGACTTATCTGTCGTTGACTGCTTTCTCTTAACTTTACGTAGTATATTTAGTGTTAATCACGAAGAATTAGAATGCGAACTAAGCTAGGTAAGATTAATATTCGATACCAGATAATTGGTTAATATGAGACTAATGTGGTTCGATCTTACTCTACTACAAATACGTATTATTAAAAAAAAATGGATTATGAAATCAGCTTATTAGGAAGATTCAATACCAGGCCTGTTAAGCTATAGATTGGTAGATGATTCCCAGGTATATATTCTTCTTCTCTACCTCCTGCTAATTAGTTAACTCGCTTCTAACATGAGCACGATTGGTTAATAAGAGAATGGGTATGAGGATCCTCTATTAGTAGATTTGATTAGAGAACTTCATACTAAAGAGAGGGCGAGAAGGTACTGGGTATATAAACCAATGGCTTCTTTCTAACTTAATAGGGCAAACAGATGAGGAGGCAACCCAAGTTACAACCAAAAATGCGAGGAGGATGTATAACTGATATAGGATCTTGATGAATGATGTGCTGAAACTACTATGCTTAACACAAGCAACTCGAAGGCCAGTATATTAATTGGGGAACGATTTAGTAGTATGGTTTATTAGAAAAGTCACTTTTCGATCAAACCTATCGACCAATTCACTAATCGATTGCAAGTCGAATTAACGGTCTCCTCTCACATCTCCGTTTGTGTTCACAACTCATTCATGATTCATGAGCGGGTTTGAACAACTGGCGAGCCAGGTTCTTCCTGAGAGCTCATTGTATGAGCGCTACCTTCGGGTCTAGTGAAGACGGTTAAATTGTCTGGTCTAGTAGAAATCTGCGATTGAATCATCGTACTCTATGTAATCGCTTAGGGACATTTAATGCCTTTTGATTATTTGAGAAATGCGGACCTCGTGACCACTTAAGACCTTTGCAAGGGCGAGTCCCATGATTTGGGTCTGAAACCATGGAGTGAACCTTAGGAATGGACCTAGTCCTAACTATTTAATACCCGAACTAGGTAGGTCAACCACTTAATACCTTCCTCGAGGTAGGCCTACCACACACACACACACACACACACACACACACACACACACACACATATATATATATATATATATATATATATGCACAAGACATCTCACATTAAACCAACCACTTGTAGATGCTAGATTTGCCAGGCGTTTTCGGGCAGACTTCTACCACAAGTTGGGCTTAACCTCGCGTCTTTGTGTAATAATGGCCCATGGCACCTAGACCTCTCACATTAACCAGTTTTACTTGTACATGCCGGATATACCTGTCGGTTCCAGGCAGGCTTCTACTACAAGTGATGGTCAACCTTGTGTCTTTGTGTCATTAATACTAATTAAGTCATTAACTCACACACATGCAAACTCCACTAGGGACAATTAATTTCTACTTTCCTATTTTAAACGTATTTAATACCTTACCTAATACGAATTTAAACCGAGTTAATAATACGTTAATTACGCTAATAAATAATAGTAAATAAATGTAAATCAAGCGCACGAGAATAAACGTCCTAATTCGTTCAAAATGTCAATCCTAACAACATAATCACGGTATACAAGTTCATTTCCCTACTTCATCACATGGCATAGATATGCATATTCTCATTCAATAATAAAAGGGAAATAACATCATAAACATAAAACTTGTAACCAGGATTTGAATAGTTATCTCAATAAGAAAAGATAGACAAGGCACAATAGTACAATTACATATGTAAAACTTCCTTTTTGGTACTGCTTCACTTTTATATATTTTTATATAAAAAAACTTAAGATTTTAGTAATTTTGTGAGTAATACGTTCAAACGATCTATTTCAAAAATAAATGCTTAACGCTACTAATTCTACCAAAAACTCAAGTTTTATGCTTTAGTACATACAAAAATAAAATATCTACCAATAAGTGAATCAGACCAATTTCAGAAACTTTACAACACTCAAACGTCTACCTTTCATTACATCAATGACAATAAATCCCAAAATACATAGTTTGATTGAACACTTCTATAAAAAAAAGGAATTTGGAGGATTCATATTGTTTTGCTTTCGTTCAGATTCAAATTCCTTTAGGCATGATAAACCAAATTTATACTAATAAGATATATGAAATAGCAAACTCATATAATTTTCACTCGCAGAGATAGAAAAGGGAAAAGAGTGGTTTTGGTGTAGAATCTATAAAAAATTTGGATTATAGCCTTCGACCAAACGTGCTCCAATCTCTCTCTCTCTCTCTCTCTCTATATATATATATATATATATATATATATATGAGAATCAGAATTAGAATCTCATATATATTAATTCCAGAATCTATAGGATTTAGATTAGAAAAGATAGTATATATATTAGAGAGAAGAAGCCTAACCTTTCTTTTGGATTAAGAAATATTGAAAAGACAAGATGGAGGTGTAAAATAGAATAAAGCGTGGGGTTTAGGAGGAGGCAAGGATGTCTATTTATAGTTACTAGTGTGTATATGGGCCGTTGAATTTGTATAATTTAATCTAAACAGTCCATTTGAAGTAAAACTATAAATAAAACTTAAAAAAACAAGCCTCCTTCACCCTACTCTTGAGAGTGGTAGGCCCCCTATATAGAAGGGTGGTCGACCCCCTTCTATAGGGGCGGTCGACCCCCTCTTGGGGTTGAGCCAGGGAATTTGATTTCCCTGTAACCTAGCTTTGTATTAATTATTTTATTTAAAACGCTTAATTGTTTCCGATCCTCGTTTATTATTGTCCCCTTTATGTGTGTATATATATATACACACAATTTCAAATCTTCAAGGAATATTCTATTATGAAAATTAGTATTTATTTATATTTCTGATTTATACTTAATCGGTTTGAATTTCAAACCTTGTGTGTGTATTTTACGTACAATTTGTTTTATTAATAACTTCTTCATATGAACTCCTTTTTCGATATATAAAATATGAAAATGGATCAGAATCTCGCCATGAGTACAATAGTAATATTTTTGTGGCCTAATTATTGATTATATATACTAAAACTTCTGAAAATTCTTTTTCAAAATAATAAGTATGCCTCTCATACGTGTAATTTCCCCATAATCAGGTAACCTAGGCTCTTATACCAAATGTAACCACCCGCTTGGAATGGGCCTAAATTTTGACCTAGAAAAGGCATATCAGAACTTAGAGCCATTCTAAATGGATTGTTGGTCCCTATAAGGATTAAATAAACAGAGTCAACAAAAAACAAAATCATAATCTCATAGCAGAAGGGATAAAATATAATAACTAAAAATAGATGTACCATTACTAAAAACCACAATAATGTTAATCACATCAAATTCTAACATTCATAAACGTACATCAGTAATAATATTATCCCCTGAATTTCAATAAACTGTTAATAATAATAGCTATAGGATCTCCTTCGCCAGGCTCTAGTCTACATGACTCCATCACTCAAGTGTTTCCACATAATAACATGTTTAATTGTTATAAGGAGGGAGGTCAGAACAATAAGTTCTGGTGGATGCAAATCACATAAGTTTAAAGAATAACTATTACGTATAATTTGCAGTATGAATCCATCAAATTATATCTGTGAAATCTAACACACAATCTAACATATGAAAGAATGCGGCGGACTCTAGTAAAAATATGGTGTTTGGTTGCAACCTCTAGTAAAAATAGGTGATCGTTAAAAAGAATGTTTGATGGATTTTAATTTAATTTATATCTAAAACGTTAAAATTATCGGTTCGTTTTAGAACTCTTTTTACCAGTTTGCCAATGAATGTTTGATGGATTCTGCATAATTTGACTGATTTTGTTCATACTGCAGGATATATCTAGCCTTGTAATGGTAGCATATTGCAGGGCGCCAACTATACTTCTGTACAACGTAGGATTTGTCATTGCATCTCCGTCATTTTTAGATAACTACTGATTGCTTGCCATATAAGTTACTAGAGTTTTTGCTTTATCTATCTTTGCTTTGATTAAAATGTTTGTATGCATTCCTTCTGATTGAGTATGATCCTTGCATGAGTTGGTCTTTTTACTTCAATTCCCAAAAGTAATTCAAACTACCAAGGTCCTTGGTTGAAAACTCCTTGTTTAATTGCCTTGTCAGATTATCCATTTCAGTCTTGTCATTACCTGCAATTATAAAGTCATCGACATATATTAGCACATAGGTAATTTTAGAACCATTAAATTTTGTAAATATGGAGTTGTCATATTTTGTGCTGTTGAAGTCAAGTTTGGTCAATGTTGTCCTCAGTTTTTCAAACCACACACGTGGTGCTTACTTCAACCCATAGATAGCTTTTTCAGCTTGCACACAAGTCTTTTATTATGATGATGTTTGAACCCTTCTGGCTGCTCCATGTAAACTTCTTCCAGCAATACTCTATTTAGAAAGTCATTATTCACATCTAGTTGTTTAACTTGCCAATTTCTACATAAGGAAATGGTTAAAACTATTCTTATTATTGTTGTCTTCACAATATGTGAGAATGTTTCATTGAAATCAAACACACACTGTTGTGAGTAGACACCAGCCTTGCATTGTATTTAGAAATTGTGCCGTCAGAATGAGTTCTAACCCTATAGGTCCATTTAAAGCTAACTATATTTTTGTTTGTTGGCATAGGAACCAAAGTCTAGGTATTGTTTTTTATTAGAGAATTGTACTCTTCTCTCATTGTTGTTCTCCATTTCTTGTGTTGAACAACCTCTATGTATGTACCTGGCTCTTTGATTCCTGTATCAACACTACATATTTTTGGTTTAAAAATTCCACTTTTAGCCTGGTTATCATTTGATGTCCAGCAGTGGTTTGAGGTTGATCATGGTTATTGTTGTTGGCTTGATCATCATCACTACTGGATAATATGGCATTACCCAATGGTTGTTAAGAATCTGGTTCCCTTGCATTTTCATTATGTGATGTTTTATATGTGGCTTTGATTGCTTGCTGCATTTGTGTTTCTATTTCTCTTTGTAATGTATGTCTTGATCTTTGATTGTTGGACTCTAATGGTTGACAATCATTCTGATACTCAGATCTCTATTAGTTCAATTCATCGCACTGGTCTGGTAGATCAAGTATAGATACTCTTTGGTTGTACTCTTTTTGTGTAACTTTTATTTCTATTTTACTAAAGGTGTATCCTTTTTGATTTGTTGCACAACCTATAAAGGTACATGGTGTAGATCTAAAATCTGACTTTTGAGAATTATATGGCCTTAAATGTGGGAAACACAAGCAACCAAAGACCTTTAGACTTATATAATTAGGCTTTATGTTAAACACGATTTCTATTGGGCACTTTAGTTTTAAGGGTCCGTTTGGCACAGGTCCCTATTAAGTTTTAAAATTAGGCTCACATCCGGTCCAAAACTTATTATAAATTAGGTCCCTATTTTTCGAAAATTCATCAAAAAGATATAAAAAAATACGAAAATTCGTATTTAATTAAAACAGGTTAACGTTAAAAAAATCAGATCAAAAAACCATGTCAAAAAAAAAAAAAAAAACAACGAAACTGCAGTTAACTGCATAATAATATACACGTATTTGTATTATCTTGCATACATCTGTGCAAGTATTTCAGTCATGCATCTGTGTTGGTTTTCTTGCATACATCTGTGCTAGTATTGCAGAATTCTTTCATAAAAGTGTGCAAAAATTCACAATTGTGCAAATCAGTTCACATTTATTTGCATTCAGGTGCGCAATAAAAACGTAAAAGTTGCATGCATGTGTGCAACAATCTGCAGGCAAAATTCAGTACAGTTTTACCAAATGCAATACATGCATACTTGTGTGCATGTATTTAAAATTATGGCACACATGTACGCAAGTTTCGGTCCAAATTTTCAAAGAAAACAGCTTATGCAAAAGTTGCACACATATATGCCACTATTGGTGATAGTTGCATACATGTATGCAACTTTTTTTTTTTTAATTTCTGTGGACTTCCGAGAATATTTCCAGAATTTAGATTATTTTTTTAAATGACAGCGCCTTTTATTTGAAGAAAACACATAGAAGGCGGAAGTTTTGAAAACAGGGGGCGGGTTTGAATGGAAAAGTAGGAAGGGATGTGAGCCTAATTAAGTTTGGTTTTAGGGATGTGTGCCTAATTTTCACTAGTTTTAAACCCTTGGTTGGTAGTTTGTTTACTAGATAAACAACTGTGGAGAATGCATTAGGCCAAAATTTTAGTGGTAGATATGCCTGAGCAAGTAAAGTTAGACCAGTTTCAACTATTTGTCTTTGTTTTCTTTCCACAATCTGATTTTGTTCTGAGGTGTGTGGGAATGTGATTCTATGAATAAAACCTCTTTTGCTAAATAATTCTTCTAAAGGCTTAAATTTTACCCCTCAGTTTGAAACATTTTTAGTTGCTGCTCATTTTATTTCTCAGCTTCAGTAATAAAACTGACAAAAAAACAACATGTGTTTCAGACTTAGATTTTTTAAAAATAAAATCCATACATATCTTGTGCAAGCATTAACAAAAGATATATAATATTTATACCCATAATCACTACTGATAGATTCAGGACCCCATAGGTCAGCAGTGACTAATTCCAATGGTTTTGTATAAATAGTTTTTGAGTCAGGAAATGCAAGCTTCTGATTTTTTTTTCATTTGATAGTATATACAAACATAAGGCAGAGTAAAATCATCAATAGAAATATCATTATTTTTCAGAATGAACTTTACAATGTTCACATTTGGGTGGCCTAATTTGTAGTGCCAAATGTCAACATTTCTATGATTACCATCTTGATTCACTTCAAAAAAGTTGCAGTACTTAGTGTTATTTCTAGGATTTCCTAAATGTGAACTAGCAATATTGAAAGTGTACAGTCCATTTGATTCTTTAGCCTGCAATAAGATTAATTTGTTAGAATGTCTTTAATTAAACAGTAATTAAGATGGGTAGAATTCAAAGAAAACATTATTATCTCTTGCAAGTTGAGATACACTTAATAAATTCTTTCTTATTAAGGGTACTCTTATCAAGATAAATTTATTTTCTTTTTGCTACAAAGCTTTCACTTCCTGTATGTGTAATTTTTGTGGGTTTACCATTTCCATAAGTAAAAAATTCGTACCTTTGTACTCAATGTTTCCCAGATTTAAGTTGCACAAGTTGCTTATAACACGGTTGGTAGCACTTAACTCAGGATAACAAACTTCATCATTTAAAACTTTAATATTTGTTGTGTTGGTACTTATAGTTTCAGTCAGGCACTTATTCACTTGAGTGTTGCTTACAATCTTTACATGTGGTTGATAGTTTTCGATACTACTTTTTCCTTGTTGAGTTGATATGCAATTTGAATCAAATCTGAAGTAACACCTGCTAGCACTGTGTCCAAACTTTTCACTTATTTGGTACCTGATTCAATTATTATTGTTGAATCATACACCTCCGCCTCTGCCTCTTATATTTGGTCCACTTCTCTGACCATTGAATTGCTTTTTGATGGTTGTGTTTCTTTCTTAATTCTTGGTTTTTTGTAACTAAAATAGTTTGCTAAAAAATAACTTGTGGTAGCCTTATTATGTTCTATTCTTCTTTCATGTGAGTGTATAATAGAATGGACATATTAGATGTAGGTGTGGTTTCTTTCAAGGAGATCACAGCTACAACAGCCTCGTACTCTTCATCTAGACCACTCAAGGTATACAATAATTGATCTGAATTTTGGTACTTGTGACCAATTGAGGCTAGTTGGTCACATAGTACCTTGATCTTGGACAGGTATTCCCTTATTGGTAAGCCTTCTTTCTTTATGCTATGAAGTTGTCCCTTGTAGTGCATTGATCTTTCTAAGCACTGTCTACTGAGAATTTGTTCTATTGTTGACCAAATCTCATATGCACTTTTGCAATCTATTAACTGAGGTTAGAGACATGCACTGATACTGAACAACAACTAAGAACTAATTAAGTTATTTTATCGTTGATGTACAAGATAATCAGGGTTGTTGATCGATCTTCCTTCTTCGAATGTATTCTTGGGAGGAACAATGGCAGTGCCAAAGATGTATTGTTCAAGGCCATACACTTTCATTGTTGTTTCAATTTGAAATTTCCATAATAGGAAATTATCTTCATCTAATTGAATATTAATCAATTGGCTTTGTGGTTTAACAGCTTTTATGAGTTCTTGGGTGGCCGATCCTGAGGCTGTTTTAGTGTTGGATCTTGATGCTGGAGAGGTTGCGGAAACATTGTTGTTTCCTTCATACATGATGAAAACATAAAAGGAATAAACAGAGAGGTAGCCGGAGCAATGCAGCCGAGTCACCAGGTGATGAAGTCTGGTCTGATGGATGGCTCAAGCGAGGCACTACGATGGCAGGGAACAAGATTGCAAGAACAGAAGATTTGCCTTGATACTGGAGGAGAAGAACGAGAAACGGAAATCAGATGGTGATAATCTAAGATTCTCTGATGATCAGAAGATGCATCCTGGCCTCAGTGATGAAGACGAGATTGATGGTGATCTGAGAGGTGGCAGGCATGGTACCCTGATGCTGTTTAGCGGGTATGCTCTGATACCAATTGAAAATTCTTGAATTTATTGTTTTGATGTAAAGAGAAAAATGATTCAGACAGAAATGCTAAAAAGTTATTGTATTATTTTCGATTTTCTGAAATTGTACAGGCAATGTATATTAATAGTTACATTGCAAGGCCCATTAAGTACGACCCAATAATACAACTCTGTAAATAAAGAATGCGGAGACAATACCGCTAACAATTCATTCATTTATCTAATAACGATGATCAGTTAAATTCCTTAATTGCTACCTTTTATGATAACAAAATTAAAAAAAAAACCTTGTTTGTTATTCCCAAAACAGTGCAGGAGGGCCTAACAGTTTCAACTTGACGTTCTTTATTTTCTATTGGGACATAATCAAGCAAGATGAAGGCGATTCATAATTTGTTTTCTAAGAGAAACAACATGTTGTCTAATATTAATTCAACAACTATTTGTTTAATTCCTAAGATTAAAAACCCCACTCATGTTGCTCATTTCAAACATATAAGTAATTGTAACACGATTTACAAGTGCATATCTACGATTTTAGTTAGAAGATTGAATTTTGTTACTCCCTCCGTTTCATAATATAAGATGTTTTAGGTTATTTGATTTTGTTCAAAATATAAGACGTTTAAGCTTGTTATTCCTGTTATGTCCTTGATCTATAATAAATGATTGAGACTAAATGATTGTTTCAAGATTTTTATGCATGAAAATAAGAGTGATAAGTAGATTGGATGTAAAAGGAGAACTTAATTTGTGGAACCTACTTAATTTAAGCATGGACAAAAGTGTTAATTGATTTTGTCCTTAATTCCCGTGAAAATTTCTAAAATGTTTTATATTATGAATCAGAGGGGAGTATTTCTTATGTTATTTCAAATAAGCAAAGTGTCTTCCTCAAGGACCAAAACATTATAGACATCACATTAATGTCTCATAATATCTCGCGTGGTTATAATGGAGTTAATTTGAGTCCAGATGTTGTGTAAATGTGGACTCAAAGAAGGTATATGATACCATCAAGTGGTAGGCCATTTCGTACGCTTTAAAATGCATAAAATTTCCGGATAGGTTTATCAATTGGATTTAGACTTTTATCTGCACTACAGAGCATTAATACTAGTGAATGGCCAAATAAAAGGATATTTTCAAGGAACTTAGGGCATTAGGTAAGGCGACCCTGTACCTCTTCCTTGCTATAATAGAAGTTCTACTATTTTGCTGAAAGATTGATTTATTTCTAAATTTATTGACTCCTACCCAAAATTTTGTAAGCCGACTACTTATTTTTTATGTTTTGCTGATAATCTCATAGTTTTTATCAAGCCTAATCAGAAATCTACATCCTCCAATCCATTGACCTTATTGAATTTTAAGGAATCCATAGGCTTTGATGTGAAGAAATAGAAATCATCTATTGTCATTATTGGGTTGGACTTGAATGTTTGGATTGAGCTCGCTGCAATGTAGGAGTTTCGGGTCCAGTAGGCTGGTTTCAACTATTTGGGAATTCCATTAATGTCTATTTAAATTCAAACTCACCACTACATGCCTCCATATGAAAAAAAATTAAGGCTAAGATGAACTACTAGTTCAATTTTTTTTATCTCAATCCGGAAGACTAACTATCGTTAAATCTATCATTTTTCTATGGAAGTATATTACTTGTACATGTTCATCTTGCTAAAGAGACTATTACACATGATTGAAAGGATTTTTTCATTTTTATGGCCTAGTAGTCCTCATGCAAAAAAGCTGGTCCCTATTGCTTATCTAAAGTTTTAGAAGCCGACTAAATGTGTAGCCTTGGCATTACAAATCTTTTTATTGGAATAATGCAACTATTGATACCAAAAATTGGTACAACACCCAACGAGTTCAAAAAATAGTTAAACTAAATTAATGGAAAAAGAGGAAAATAATTATATAAATGCAATAGAAAGGGGACACAACGACTTATAGTGGTTCAACATTGATTATTCTACATCCACTTTGAAGATTTGTTCACTTTATTACTAAAATTTAATGTTACAAGTGGTCACTCTGAATAATATGGTGCAAAGTAAACAAATGCCAAAAATATCCATTTTTCGTCTCAGCAACAAATATTTATGGATGTCGATAGACCAAAAGAGTTAGAGGATTATTCAATAGCAAGTTTGAGTAGCTGAGGCCCAAAAATAACTAAGTGAGGGATCATGTCCTACTCCTGTATAGAGATTGGTATAAATCCATGATTATTGCTTATTAGGATTAATGACTCCTCTGGTGGGTCTCTCTTAATGTTACGGTCTAACTTGTGAAGTTTCATCTAGTTTGGACTTGTAGCTTGTGGGCTATGATCATTTGATTGCTGGAGTTACATTATTCCACCAATTCATCTTAGAATTGTACCGGTCCCTCTATATTTGTTTTTTCGATCCCTCTTTGGAACAATTCTCGGGCATTGTTTCGGTGGGCTAAAGTGATCATCGTCATATGGTGCCATTCGAACTTGATCACTGGGCCTTCGGGTGACGTTTTTTGGCTATTAGCCTTGGTAGCCGTTGAGTCATGTCAATCCGAATAGCTTCCAATGACCAGACCAAACGGCTGGGTAACACTTGCCTTTCAAAGTACACCTATGAGAACATGACATGCTTTGAATCGAAACAAGTCCTAGCAGTAGGAATGGACTATACGATGTGCTCAGTGAATGATCAAGATCCTTCCTCTGAGTAGTGGATACTAAGGAGTATGAAGTTTCTGAGTAGTTGTGAAGCTTTAACGAGTTCTAATGGTATAACTATATGACTCTAGCTTTGTTGATGGCTTAAGTCGTCTATCTAAATTTAACCATTTTGACTGGACCTCGATTGAATTTTCAGGTGAACACCTAATTTCTGTCAGTTCAAGAAATTAACTGATAGTTGTCGGCTCTTTCCTACATCTGGGTGCATGCAAGTCATTGCCAATTAGGTATCACGTATGCGCTCACATATTCGCATATGTTTTATGTGATATGCTCGAAATTTTATCGTAAATGGTATACGGAAATGTAAATGTATATAAATGGTTATACGTATTAGCGTGCTCAAGTGCCAAATGTACACTTAGGAACCGAATAACAAATTTCCATTGATGAGTGCATGTTCGGTACTCGGCTCGTGATCGCTTATCGATCGTACATCTGAAAGTTAACACATATAAATATAAGTGGATTAGATTCAAAAAGGTATGCTGATCCTTTCCCCTTTCTCTTCCATTCTTTTTTAAATTGGGTCCGTAACTCGCCGTAAAATGTACTCTACTTGGACATAGATAACTAAAATAATAATAATAAATAATAATTAAAAATACTTATATTTTATACATTGGAATTCCAAAACTAAAATATCACAGTTATATTCATGGCAAGATTCTGATCCATTTTCACATTTTATTCATCGAAAAAGGAGTTTGTATGGAGAAGATATGTACATAACAAAGTTTTAATACAAAATAATAATTAATAATAAGCATATTGATTTGAATTTGAAAAATAATGGGATAAATATGGAATAAAGTAAATACAATTGGCATAAAAGAATATTCTATATTCAAATTCAAAGTTTTTTTTTTGTGTGTATATATATCTAATAAGGAGACATTGCTTAAAAGAAAGGAAATAACAAATCAAACGGCGTGGGAAATAAATTCATGTTTCCAAGTTCAAAAGTGCGGTCGACTGCTCCTCCTGGAGAGGGTCGACCATCGGGTCAACCACCTCAAAGGGGGAAAGTCAAACACTTCGTACCTGGGAGAGTGGGTGGCTGCTAGGTTTTTTGTTGTGATATTTTATATTTAGGTGTCAACGGATGGCTTGGATTTTATATTTTAAATCCAACGGCTCCTACACATTTTGACACCTATAAATAGAGTCTTAGCCCCCCTCTTTCGGTCACATATTCTGAGGCTTTCTACACTCGTTCACTTCTTCTTTATCTCTGGTAGTGTTTTGATGCAGCCTAGGTGGAGGTTAATAACTATAGAGAGAAAACTATATTTAGTACTATTATTGGATTCTTTAAATTTTCTCTCTCTTTAGTACTATTATTGGAATTCTTTATGTTTATCTAATTTCTATAACTTGCTGGTATAAATCTGGATTGATTATGCCGATGGAGTTTGAGATTTACGGAAATAAAACATACAAAAACGCCCAAACCTCGAGTATTATGGAATTGTCAATCTAAGTTGATTCTTGGGTTTTTAATTATCGATATATATAAAAAGGGATTTTATCCTGCTTGTTTGTATGTAAATTTAGAATATAGTCCATTTTAATTTCTCTTCCTTTATATTGTAAATCATAAATTTACATAAAAAATTATAGACTTGGGCATTGTAACTTATATGTGTTAAATCTCTATTTTGTTATAAAATAGTAAATTTAGGTATAACAAACCACATGTGATCAAAATCCTAATTTTACATACAAATCACTCGAAAAAAGGATTGTAAAATAGTACTAAAAAGAATATATATATATATGTGTGTGTGTGTGTGTGTATGTATGTATGTATATGTATAAAATATTAGGAATTTTGTGTATTGTGTGTGAGTTTATGACCTTTAGAAATATTAAATGACATATGGATGCGAGGTTAACCCTATTTGTAGTAGAAGTCTGTCCAAGGGCCCCAGACAACCCAACTACTAGCAGCTACAAGAAGTCGGGTTAATGTGAGATGTTTAGTGTCATGAGACATTTAGCATGTGATAGGCTTGCATTGAGAAAGTATTAAGTGACTGATCCACCTTACGAGGGCATTAAGTGGCTAGACTTAGCCCGCACCTAGGGGTTCATCCCTAGAGTTCGGATTGAAGTCATCGGGTCAGCCTTTCACTACAACAAAATGAGGCATTCATAACATTTGAAAAACGCTATTATATCCTAATGTAGCGTTACAGAGAAAATCGTGTAACGATATGCAATGTTAGAACTTCTACTTTAAATAACAGAAATAAAAATGCTATTAAAAATGAATTTTATAGGGTTTTTATTTATTATCAAACAAAAACGTATCGTATATACCATCCGATACTTACTTATTTTAGTGTTTGGGTGTATGTTTTTTGTAGCGTTTTATTTATATGTTTTATAGCGTTTATCGTGATATTTGTATGGTGTTTATTTAGTTATACTATAGCGTTTTCAATGTCTGTTTCTGTAGCATTTGTTATTCAATGACGTTTATAAAATGATATTGCCTATATTATTAATTTGCAGATTTTATTTATCGTCTTTAAGCTTTTTCCATGTATCTATATACACACATTTGAACACTTCTTATCTACGTATAAATATAACAAATTTTCACAAACAAAAAATATATAAATTAGTACATAAAATTTCATACGTACCATTCAAACAACTTAGTTTTCATGCATATTGTTTTATTAATTTTTCCATGTCCATACATAATATGTCATACTTTTTTGCATCAATAAGTTACCTAAGAAGCAGATAAACAATAGATTTAATCTTCCTTTGCTTCTGATGTTTTCACCTTTACATCAATCATGGTGGTCCCGTCAATGTCAAATAAATAATCAAGGTGTTGGTAATTGTTATATCATATATTGACAAAGTAAAAAAGACCAAAAAAAAAATTCAACTAGAACAAAAAATAAAATGCACTAGTTTCAAGATTCAAAGGTAGAACTAGCAGAGATTTGAGAAGAATCGGAAACTTGAATGGCAGTAAAGTGGGGAAAACCGAGGTTTCTATTTCTTAGTGAATGCAGCAGAACATTGACACCAAAAATTGGTACAATGCCCAAGAGTTCAATGAATAGTTAAAAATGGAATATAATAATAGAAATGCAATGGAAAAGAGAAACAATGATTTATTGTGGTTCGACATTGATTGACTTACGTCCATTTGGATATTCGTTCACTTTATTGTTGAAATTCAATGTTACAAGTGCTCAGAACAGTAAAACTCCAAATAATATGGTGCAAAGTAAACAAATACCAAAAAGATCTATTTTCATCTAGGCGACAGGTAGGCCAGAAGAGTCGAAGGACGGTTGGAAAGAGAGTTTGAATAGCCTAGCTAGGCCCAGAAATAATTGAGGGATCGGGCCCGATTCCCTTATATGGATAGGTATCGATCCCTGAATGTTGCTCATTGGGGGCCTTTTCTCAACACTTTGACAAATTGTTTAATAACAAAATTGCCATTTGGGTGAAATGGCGCAACAAACATTACATTGGAAACAAGAATTTTTGGAGAGCCAGCAAACCTCATGGTGTCCTCTTTGATAAATCAAGACAGGTTGCCATCAATGAATCATGGTTTCCTCTTTACTTGAATGAAAATGAGTGGAACCTTCATGTTTACTTTCAATGCAACCTAATGAGAAAGGCTTTGACGAAAATTCTAAAACTCGAAGGTTATCATCAGCCTGTCACGGACAGTAAGAGCATCTCCAGCAATGGAGCGTATTCATGTTACGGAGCTGAATATGGGTTGTTTTTGCACCCAACAGATATTCCCAGTCGTAAAATTCAGCAACATATTACGGGGCCAATTCAAAATCCTGTATAGGGCGCGCGAGCCGATTTTATCGGCTCGTGAAGTCGCGAGTCGATTTTTTCGGTGTGCGCCGGATAAATCGGCTCGTGATTAGTTTAGATTTTTTTGTTTCCCCTATCCTACCTTATTTTCTAATATGACAAAAAAACCGTTATTATTTTCGTAGAATAAACAAATTTGAAACATAATAATAGATGATTAATAACCCTTACGAATACAAGAGAACGCGATGGTACAATAGAAAAGAACAACATCTTTACTGTATACATGATCGATAAGTTCGGACAAGCATAAAATAAAACACGAATTCGGATAAGGGTGATTCATAACTAGGTATGGCCATAGTGGTTCCATAAATGATTCATAAGATCCTTCTTCAGCCGGATTTGGAGTTCTGCATCTCTAAACATAACTGACGGGTCAAATGAACGTTGAAGTCCTCCTCTGTTAGTGGATGGTTTGGTCAGAATACTTGCGGTGGTTGTGAAGCACCCTCGTAATCGCAGAGACGTTGCTCTTCATCCATATCTCTTTCATCTTCTATAATCATGTTGTGAAGAACAATGCAAGCAAACATGATTGTAGACATATTTTTCCTAGACCACAACCGACATGGATTACTTATCATTGCAAATCTAGATTGTAAAACACCGAAAGCATGTTCTACATCTTTCCTTTGTGCCTCCTGCATCGCCGCGAATTTGACTTGTTTAGGAGTCAATGGATTTGGGCATGTTTTAACAATGGTACTCCATTTCGGGTAAATGTCGTCACCTAGGTAATAGCCATGCTCGTAAGTATTTTGACCGAGGGTAAATGTTAAAGGAGGTACCTGTCCTTGAGCAAGATCATTAAACAGATGGGATCTTTATATAACATTTAAGTCGTTATTCGAACCAGGGATTCCGAAGAAAGCGTGTCATATCCACAGATCATACGATGCCACAGCTTCCAAAATGATGGTTGGTCGCCTTTCCTTGCCGTTGTACGCACCTTGTAATCCCTTAGGACAATTCTTCCATTCCCAATGCATACAGTCCAGACTTCCTAACATTCCCGGCCAACCCCTGCTTTCGTGCATCTCTCTGATTCACACTACATCTGCTTCGTTCAGAGACCAATGTGATTGGAGTTCACACCCCGCATATAATCCGGCAGCAAGTACCGTCTGGGAGCTACCCGAACCCAATAAGGACCAAACTCTGCGTCGGGTAAGTGAAAATCGGTTGTATCAACCCATCCTGCCTGTCTCAGACCATCCACATACTGTCTCCCAATAGAACGCTGCGGCCCGAACATATAAAGTAGCAGAGGTGGATCTCCAGGTACTCGCAACTGACCGGGACCCTGGTAATAACATCGATCTCCTAAGTACCAAATAGGAAGGTAGGCCGGTGGGAACATGAGGACACGTCGAGTAGATAAGCGACATGCAATGGCTAATGGATGAGCATCAGGTAGTGGGCCATCCGCTGCAAGTAACAACCAATAAGAGTTCCAAGGTGCTCGTAATATGTTCCCCTCTCCCTTATATCTAACTGAGTACAAGCCTCCATCAAGTCATGTCTCACACCATCAGGAGCACACCGAACTCCGTGAGTACTCTCCCAACTGCGCATGCGTGGGAAAAAGGTCTCAGCAGCATGACTGGCAGTGGGCTATATGCGTGGATGCATGTTGGCCGTGTACTCGTAGTACCAGCACGGCAACATGAACCAAAAACCGAACATCTGGAGAACCTCTCCAGAAGCATAGGAGTCAAGAGCGGCGTATAAATAACCCAATATGGCAGAGCCTCAATCAATCATATGCAGCTGCTCTAACTCGACTAGTGCTGCTAGGTAGCCCAGCCTAATCGTACTCCATTGGTTCGAAAAGAATGTCGAACCAAGGAGGTATAAAACGGTAGCCTTGTATACTATGTCGCGGAAATCTACCACGTCGAGATGCGCTGTAATATACTGAAGTAAATATGTGACGGAAACGACACCATTAGCTATATGAGCAGCTGACAAATCTGGCAAATACTGTAGTTAGGAAGCGGGTGACTCTAAAGATGCATCAAATGGACTCTATCTGGAAGGCCTATCTCAATCCCCGTAAACATGTAAAAATCGGCTGGGGTGATACCTAGCTCAAAATCCGGAAAGTGAAAAGTGTGTGTCATAAGCCACCATCTCTCTGCTAAGGCGTCTACCAAAGGTCGATCGAAGGACTGGGGAGGTATAATACGTAAAAAGAGTCTGAACGGACTAGCAAGTAGCCTCTCCCGAATATGCAATGGTAATATGTCAAGGGCATGTGAAACAAACTTCGCCCAACTCCCGCGAAGGTAGACGTACTCAGTTTATTAAAATTATACCAGTTAAATGACTATAAAACCAACAGTTCATACTATTAAAACGTATAATGTACATGCACTAAACTATAACGTAAAACCAACATGGCATACTTTTTAACAGTTCGGTAACTACAAATATTAAAAAAATTAAAATTAATACCTGAACGGTGGCCAGCGCGGTAAAAGATTGATGAGTGAATCCCTGTGGCGGCTCGTGGAGGATACGTAAGTCCTTAATCTTCGTCCCCGCTGGTGGAGGAAGGTGAGCTGGACCAGATGCGTCGTCTGGCATAACTGGAATTGTCCGTCTCCCCATTTTTGTTACGTGTGGCGGCATCCCGGCGTCGTAACGAATAAAAAAAATTGAAAAAGAGGAAAAATGGGAAGTATAACAACCCCCCTCCCCCACGCCATATATAGGCGCGGGAGCCTCGCGAGCCGATAAAATTGACTCGCGCCTGCTGGGAGATATCAAAGATATCTCCCAACATGTTATGGGTCGTAACATTACGACCCGTAAGTTTGTTGGAGATGCTCTAAGTAAGAATGATTCACCATATTCAGTGCAGCTAAAAGGAAGTGGTAAGTCTAAGATTTTGTTGCTATCGCTGAGGTGGAGATTTAGGCAGAGCGCAATGCAAGATTGTTCAGGAATGAGGCGAAAATGATGAAGGAAATAACTCTTAATTGTATGCGTAATATTAGGAGGACGATTATTGGTTGGTGAAGAAAGTCAGCGGTTTCATTTAAAGATATTATGACTTTTCGAAAATGGGCCGACTTTATTCTTCAGTTCAAGCTTTGCTTGTTTTTGCCTACAGTCCAAGCGTATGCTTGGGCTTTGTTTGTCGGTCCGTTCACATGTAAAGTTTTAGTTTTTTTTAAATAAAAATGTAAGGATCCTCTTCGAAACCATACTTAACTAGTCAAATAATAATAATAATAACTACTACTACTACTACAACAACAACAATAAAAGAACTAAAATACGCATAAAATGAACTATAATCTTAATAAAGCCTAAACGAATTAGGGGAATCTTAATGGGACTCCAATTTTAATTTATTTTAAAACTGTTACAGGAAGACAAAATAAGTTAGTCTTCCCTTGAAAGAATAAACAAAAATTCTTATAATGATTTTATACTCCCAACGTTTTTTCATCAATATACACTGCAATTCTTCACCATTTTCCTCTTCTTCACCAAAACTGTCGATTTCAAAAAAATAAAACTAATTGAACTAACATTTCCAAAATTTGTGCCACTACATTGAGATTTGATTGCTTTCTCTTCGTCATCTTCATTTGAACCATGGTGGAGGAATTAGGGTTAAGTATGCAATTTAGTTTGGTTTTTAAAACAGTGCTTTTCTGTCGATCGATTTTTAGAAACTTAAAAAGTTAGAGTTACCAATACGTGATATGTAGACAAAAGTAGTTTGGTCTCCTTTTATTTTAATTTTTTTATATTCAGTTCCTTTTTAACAAATAATAAATAAAAATGAGTTCCCTTATAATTGTTCTTCCTCTAATTAAAATTGGAGTCCCATTAACAATTGTCAGCAGGAAAGGGCTTTTACCACTTAGATTATTTTCTTAGATCTGCCCTGTCTGATCGGTTAAGAGTTTTGGATTGATTCTTCAGTGCAAAAAGCACCGTGGTTAGTAACAGGCTTACATTGGCCAACTATTTTATACGCAAACAATACCGAAACTGCAAAAAAGGGTCGTTGGTGATCTTCAATAATAAAAAGAGCCATATGGCCGTACGAGACGCTCCTTTGCTTTTCTTGAAGCAGTTGTCAACGGGATAGCTGTCAATGAGTATGCATCTCGTTCCTGCCCATGGGAACCTCATGGTCCAAAATGTGAAGATGGATTGAAACAGGACCAAATAAACGTGGAGACAGTTTGCTTACAACTAGCAGCACGGGTCTTCTATTACCACTCAGCTACAACGTTTTTCACAGATAATCTACTACATAGATTTTATGTCAACGGTTTATAAACAAATAAAATAAGTTTGTTGTCCAGCCCAATGTGCTGCCCTAACCGAAGACTCGGTGGACCGTCCTCTAGGCCAGGCCTAGAAGTAGAGGTTTTTATAGGTTTTGAGGTTAAACTGCGGTTCTGTGCACACGTAAGATTGTTTTATTTTTAGAGTCGTGACGCATCAAGTTTGAAGGTTAACAGCGGTCGAATCGATGTTGGGTTGGATTTTTAAAAGACTGTTTGATCCCCCTTCTATAAATACTGAACCCACCTACCTATTATATCTCAATCCGTTCACTTCAACTTGCAAAGCCACTTCATATATCTTTTGCTCCCTTGAAACAATGAAAATGCAGTCCACTTCTACTCTACTTTATCTACTCCTATTGGCTTCATCACTGCTATATTGCAAGCATATAAAAATAAAAAACAGCCCTCAAAATTAAAAGAAAAAAAATTAATATTTTAAAATTAATTTAGTCAATTTACCTTATTATAAACATATAAAAATAATTAACTCGGAAAGCTAAATGAATATAACTTTATATTGTATCATCCAAATACAGAATTACATAGCAAAAGTCGTTTGTTTTTAAATCTAATTTTTTTCTTTTAAAATGTGTACTTGAAACAAATATCCATTAAAACTTATTATCCCGAACAAACAAGTCATTTAAGTGAAAACCCCCTATAAACAAATCACATAATCCATGATCTACGTTCAATTCATCTACTAAACAAGTAGAAGGCAGAAGGATACAAATAGTAAACGACTCATGGATTGAAAAGGTAAAACAAAAATAGAAGAGGAGCAAATCAAAATTGAATATGTACCGGCGTTGACATACTTAATAATAAATCACATGGGATTAGCTGAGGAATGCAAGCTTAAGTAACAAGCAGTAAAACAGAGCTAAACTAAAGGGTCCATTTAGATCTTTTTTTTTTTCAATAAAAAGAGAAACCCAAAATGATATGGGTTTTGCTTTCAGACAAGGAGAAGTAAACTTTATTTAAGTTTTTCCAAATATACCGCAAGTTTATGAAGGAATCCTTAGGACAACAAAATGCTTCTTCTACTTGATACCATAAAGTACTTGTAAAAAACAACAATCACACATACTAGGTAAAAGTCCAAAATGCTTCTAAAAGAGTATACCATAAAGTATTTTATTGTACCCGTCCAAAATAGACTCTGATCAACCAGAAAACTTATCAACAAAACCAATGAACATGCCTCTTATTCTCCAATTGATTGTTACAAAACCGACAAAAGTCCAGAATCCAAATATGAAACCAAGTGAAGCACATACATAAGTCATTGCAACACCAAACTTGTCATCATGTTCTTTGGTCTCTTCATTTTCTGCAGAACGTTCGCTTTCATGACAATTTGGTAAAGGCCAGCCACAAAGATCGTCATTACCAGCATAGATCGACTGATCTGAAAATGTAGAAACCAGATAACCAATTGGAACAACTCCAGATAAACGGTTGCATGACAAATTCAAACAACCAAGAAAGCGCATTTTGGTCAGGCTTGAAGGTATTTCTCCAGATAAATTATTCAACGATAAATCAAGAGATTGCAACTGCAGTAACCCACCGATATTGTATGGGATTTGACCTGTAAAACTGTTTCGTGACAAATTCAGGAAAGACAATTCAAAACGCTGCATTAGCCCATCAGGAATTTCCCCGCCAAAATTATTGTTGGATAAGTCTATAGTTTGTACTGAAGTCATAGCAGTAAAATTTTCAAACCAGAGAAGCAAGCTACCTTCAAGATTGTTGTTTGAGAGATCCAAAAAACTAAGTGATGAGAGGTATGAGAGTTGCGCAGGGATATTACCAGCAAATAAATTTGATCTTAAAGACAACACATTAGAAACAAAATTTGGAGGAAGAGGACCAAAAAATGAGTTATTTGATAGATCTATATCGTATAGTGTTGTCGAAGTAAACTCGGGCAATTGGTCGCTTATTCCGTTGCTCGATAAATCTAATATATTTAAACTGTGCAAGTTTCCCATATCTTTTGGCAATTTTCCGGTAATATTGTTATCAGATAAATCTAACACAATCAAGTTAGTCAGATTACAGATAGATTCTGGAATCTGTCCAGAGATTGAATTCATTGAAATTTCTAAAGATTTCAGATTTGCAAGGTATCCAATTGAATATGGTATTACGCCACTTATTTTGTTGCGTGAAATGTCCAAAAGCTCCAAGTTAGTAAAATTGCCAAGCATTTCAGGGATTATACCAGTAATCCCATTGTATGAAATATCAAGATGCTGCAAACTGTTCAAAGTCCACAAGGAGTTGGGCGTGGATCCAAAAATTTGACTTCGGGTCAAATCTATGTACTTCAAGTCTCTGAGATTCGAAAAACTATCAGGAAGACATCCATTAAAACCATTCCAACTCATGTCCAGATATTGCAAATGGCTAAGATTCCCTACAGATTCTAACATTTCAGCTCCAAAGTGATTGCTCCGTAGATTCAAGTATTCCAGATTGTTAGGATTCATTAAACCAATTTGGCTTCCAGTCCTGAATCCACACCCTCCAATATCCATATGGATAAGGCTACTAATGTTAGTTAGCCAAAATGGGATGACAGAATAGAAATAATTACCAGAGAGATCAATAGTGGTCAGAGATGTTAAATTATTATGTTGAAGAGTAGAAGGAATATAGGTAAGTCCTGCATTCGTCAAGTTCAACACAGAGAGATTGGAAAGGCTGTTGATGTCATTAATCCAACCAACTGCATTAGGCATGAAAACACCACCAAGATCAAGATGTTGTAAAGAAGTCATGTTGGAAACCCACTGAAGGTTATCGCTTCTCAATGACACATAATAATTGCTATTAAGATCAAGAAATTGCAAGCTAGAGAGACTACCAAACGTATGAGGAATAATTCCTGTAAATCCAGTATTTGACAGATTAAGATATTCCAGATAGCCAAGAGAACCAATGAAGCTAGGGATGGAAACATCAGAAAAATCGTTCATGCTTACATCGAGGTACCTGATTTGTGTCAAGTCAAGCAGAGATAGACTGAGCTTGCATGGATATGCTGATGTTGATATACCCACCGCCACGTTCCGGAGGTCTAGCGCAACAACATGTCCAGTTGTATTATTGCAATTTACTCCTTGCCACAAGCAGCAATTTGCTTCTTTGCTCCAAGAAGGGAGCAGATGTCTAGAATCGTGTTCATTGTACATATCATTTAAAATGTTGAGAAGAGCCTTCTTCTCGCCCTTGAGGCAGCTCTCACTCTCTTTAATACATAACGTGAACATAAAAAACTGGATAAGTGATACAAAAGAGAGGGGTTTCATCTTGCTGTTTAGTTGATAATGCTACTAAGGATAGATTAAAAAATGAATGTAGCATGTGAAGACCCCGGATATCTATAACTTGTGAAAGCTGCATTTTTGTGGACAAGAGTTAACAGAAATATAAGTAATAACTGATCTGGGATTATTTTTGTGGACAAAGGTTATGTGGAAATTCGTCAACAAGGGGGTCAACAAAGGGTCCTACATGACGAAGACTGATCAATAAAGAAGCACGGGTCAAACACTCAATTGAAACATTGACCAGAACGCATCAGCAAAGAGAAAAAGTCATTGTTTCTTTATCATTTTCTCAGAAAAAATTGCTTTTAAGATAAATTTACTAGTATAACCGTACAATTGTGTAAAAACGACCGTTAGATTGAATAATAAGAAGAAAAAAAAACTAGTTTTTTTTCCATTAATCTTTGTTAATCATTGTGAAAGCATGGGGTTCTCTTAACAAAAATTAGTTATATATATATATATATATATATATATATATATATATATATATATATATATATATATATATATATATATTATATGGGCTGTAGAATTTGTTTGTCTTTATGTATGAGGTGGAATTCGAGAGGTTTAATGGTTGAGATTGCTTGTGTTTATATTTGTGTCATCATTTTGTGTCTAAATAGACTGTTCCATATATATATATATATATATATATATATATATATATATATATATATATATATATATATATATATATATATACATATACATATATGCATGATATCACAAAACCTGATTTACTAGAAGAATTAGATTTTATATACCATGGTCTGTACAGATATATAAATAGATAACATGTGTCCTTTTTGTATGTCCTAATTTTTGGTATCAGAGCCTAAAAGATTACTTGGCCCAATCATTATGAATAAAACATGAATTATAAAAAATTCAACTATTTAAATTTAGAAGTAAGTAACCCAAATAAAAAGGTATTACCTTAGATAAACAAAAACACATATGTTATATAAAGGATAATATGTATACACATAAAGTACACTCAGAATCCGAACATATGAACACAATTACAGATTTGATTATAGAATTAAGTGAAAACTTAAATCTCAATAATGAAAAACACTATAACCTGATGCAATTAGTCCTTGAAGGAATAATTGATAAAAATAAATTACTAAAACAAATATCAAATAACCAAGATTACTTGAAAACTAACCTATATAAAATAGATAGTTTGGATATAACCCTTAAACAACTCACAGAAATGTTTAAAGTTATAAAACTAAAAGAATTCCCCAATAAAAATGATATTATAAAACTCAAAAACTTAATAGAAGAAAATAAGCCTAAAGATATTGAAATACCTTCTAAAGAAGTAATAATAAACTTAAAAGGACAATTTGATTTACGAAAACAACAAATTGAAAAAATGTTAGAAGAAATAAAAAAAACTTAATATTAAGTTAATGAGTTGCGAAAACAAATATTATCAAGAAGCAGTTAGGTTCGTAGAAACAAACTACGGATTCACGGACCCAAATATTAATGTAGGATATAATAAAGATGAAGTTCCAAGAAAAAGCGATAAGATACAAATATTGCAAAGTAACATAATAATAGCCATGCTAGCTCAAATCCAGAACAAAATAGATAATGTTCAAAAACAAATGTTTGATATAGACAAAAATGGTAAAGAACAAGAATATGAAATAACTAAGCTTACAGAAAGCTTGCATAAAATAAATTTAGGACCAAATGATCCCACAACACATATTACAAGTAGAAAAACTAAAATTAATTTCCTTATGTATAAAAAACTTGACCAAATATGAACAATAGAAGACTATCTTTTACAGGACCATCTAGAACTATAACAGATATACCAACAGAATCAAATAGTTTATCATCCACAGGTTGGATTGATAACATGTTAAGAAGAACTAATAATACACAAGCTCAATTAGAAGACTTAGACAGAGACATAGAAATATTTTCCAATAATCAACTAAATTTACTAAATCCTAGAGAAATCTATAGAACAGGATTATTTACAGCAGTAACAAGACTGTATAGACACCATAAGGAAGAAATACTTTCTATTCCAGATGGAACACAACAGATAATAAGTTTAATGTCACAAGAAGCCATAAAACAACTAAAAATCCAGAAATATAAATTAATCCACTTAGGACTAATAGTCATAGGCATAAGAGGATTAGTTAGACAAAAAATTGGAACAAAACTATTATTAATATTAATTGATGATAGACACCAAGATATGGACAAAGCCATATTTGGAATGATGGAAGTTGATATGAACAATAATATAGGCATTGTTTATACAGCTCCAAATTTTACTATGACATTAAATGATTTTTACAAACATATAAAAAAAACAAAATAAAGGATTTGAAAATTTCATAGGAAAAAAAATATCTTATTAGATATAACATTTTTGGGAAAATGCATGTCTGAATTTACACCAAAAATAAAAATAAAATTAGATAAGGTAATAGAAACCTTAAATTCCACAGGAATAAGTTTCATAAAACCAATGGAAATAGATTCTTCTATTCTTGCTGGTCATGAATGGAAAATAGAAAATCCCAATAACACAACAGCAACATTAAAACCAAATGATGTCGTAACATATAATAATCTAGATAAATCCATGTCCATAAGGTTTAGAGATTATGGACCATCAAACCAACAAGAAATTGAAACTGATGAAGAAACAGAAGAAATAAATAAAAGAATAAATGGATAAAATAATATACCCAAATGAATTAGGGATGGTTCTTGGACCATCTGAAATATATGAATTAGAACAAACTCTAAGATCAACAAACCAAATAAATGATAATACATTTGTTTACATAGATGACGAAAATAATATAAGAACAAGTGAAATACACAATCTTGATGAATTCTTAGAAGACTCAAGAGAAACAGACAAAACCATAGAACATAGTATTCTTGAAGATATAATATCAAAATTTACTGAACATATGGAACTAGATGATCATGAACAAACTGCTAGTTCAGGAATAACATATCCAAATAGAAATCAAGATCAACCAATGCCGTATGACGTAGGACAACCTCCTAGACAACAAGTTGATCCATACACAAATGAAAATAAAAATATAAGAACAGTTGGAAAAAGAATACCTAATGAAACATCTTTTTTCAAAAATAATTCAGTTATTCTAAATGTAACAGAATGTCATCCACAACTATTAGACACTTATCTAGAACAATGGACTGCTGCTATAGCAAGACACTCAAATATTAATTCTGGTGAAGAAATGATCAGAATAGCAGAAAACTACCTAGGAGACATAGCTAAAGCCATATGGGAAGCATATAAGAAAAACTTCCCAGAAGAAATAAATACACTAGTAGCACAAGGAAGTAACATATATAATTTTGCCTACTCAATACACTAAATAACAACAGGAAGAGATGTAAATATAGGAACAACAATTAGACAACAAGAAGCCATGCGTGATCTCGAACAAGTCCAACTGCTAGATTGGAAATACATAATAAAATTCTTAATTTTTTTTTTACATTATGCAACTATTTCAGGAAATTATTATAGTACTGAAATAGGAAATAGACTGTTTTCCAAACTACCAGGTGATTTAGGAAAAGAAATACATAGATCTTGGATAGAATGTTACCAAGACAAACCAGAAAATCTTCCTAAAGGATATGATAACATAGGAATAAGACTAACACATATAATTTCTGAATTAAAAAGAAATGTACGTATATACAAATCCAAAGAGAGTTAAATAGAAAAACTATGGATTTGGTGGACAAATATATACTCCACAACAATATGGAACAAGAAATTATAAAATAGATAATAAACCTAAATTTAAGAAAAGATATGCTAAAAAATATTATCTCAGAAAATCAAATGCTAGAATACCTTATCTTAACAAAGAAAAACATGTTAGGAAATATAACCCTAGGAAAACATATACTAACACCATTACATGTTTTGCTTGTAATCAGCAAGGACATTTATCCTCTTCATGTCCTAAAAAACATAATCTTTTTACACATGAATCAAACCTTGTTGATTCAGTTAAAGAAGACTTACTAGAAATCTCTTTTGATGTCTCAGAAACATCAACAATATATTCAATAATATCGCTAGAAGGATTAGAAGAAGAAGAACAAATAACTTCAGCAAATTATACATTAATAAATGAATTAATAAATTTCGAAGAAAACATACCAAATGAATACATGTTCAGTATAGTTAATAAAGATTTATGTACCTAGAACTTCAAATTCAAAATGGGAATAGCCACAACAAAATGTGAATTTTGTCCTTGGTGTCATGCCTTTGACAAAAGATACAAATGCATAGAATGCACCATGGAAATATGTCAAATTTGCGCAAAAAATAAATTTAACATAGAACCACCAAGAGAAAATAAGACAATCTATACAGATAGAAATAAGATAAACGAAGAAAGAATAAAAATCCTAGAAGAAAGAATAAATAATTTTGACTTAGAAATTGAAGAGATAAAAATAAAAATACAAAATATTGGAAAAACTATAATAACTGATGAAGAAGAATTAATCACAGATAATAATTTAAATAATATCGATACACCAATCAATATTCCCTTAATATGCAATACTAGAAACTTGAAAGAATTAAGAGTTCCAACAAAAGTAAATATAAAAGGATCTGAAATAAAAGTTTTGGCATTTATAGATACAGGGGCTACTAGTTCAACTGTATGTTCTAGTATAATACCTCTAAAATATGTCACAAAAGCAGAAAAATCAAAGCAAAGTATGCAATTTGTAACACCCCGTGAATTATATAACGTTAAGCTTCACAAATTAAAGTATAATTAATTATAAATGATGAAATCAAGGGAAATGGGTTACGCCATTACGTTCGTCTCGAAATTCTGCTTGAAATAGAGTCCAAGTTTGCGTAAAACGGATATCGTATGAAGAAGATATGGATGAACGAAGTTGGGCAGAAAAACCAGAAAAATGGGTCAGAATGCACTGGCGCACTTGTGAAGTGCGCCAGAACAAAGTTGAACTGGCGCACTTGGGAAGTGCACCAGTACAATTTTGGCCTGGCGCACCTGCCAAGTGCGCCCAGGTCAGAATGACCTGCTGGTCAGGTCCTGGCTGGCCTGGTCTGGGTCTGGTCGAATTCTGATGCTTGGCTGAGTCACTAGGGCTTACGTGTCACCTCTTGGTTGGCTCTTTAAACTTTGTATGGTCTAGATTCCTCCTACCTTCATCTGACGGCTCAAAACAATTTAAAATTCTATAAATACAACTCAAGTCTAACCCTAAATTCACACAAATAATAGAATACAAAAGCCGTCATGCTGCTGGAAAGGAACTAGGAATGGCCGTCAATTAGAAAGCCTAAAGACAAGCCAACACTAAATCCTAAGAGACGAATCAAATTAAGAAGAAGATTAAAGTTTAATCAAATCAATCAACGCAACGTTAGTCTACCCAAAGGAGCGCATCTCAAATTCGGAATTCAGAATCCAGAATTCAAGATTCTGCATTCGTTGTAAGTATAGTGACCTTTCAGAATATGAATAAAAACTGTGATGTGATTCGATGTAAATGAAAATAGAATCGTGTTGTTATATCGTATAAATTTTGTGTATTGTAATGGTTCTATCATGACTTGTGTATTGATTTTTGTGGCATAAATTGATTGATGCAAGCCTATTGAACAATTGTATATGAAAACAATGGCACTTGCAAGTTTGTGACAAAAACTAGAAATTGATCCCTTTTTGTATATGTCGATGGCATGGACTATGTATATTCCCTTAGTCTAAATTAGAATTTATGTAAACATGTTATAGACCTTTTATGCCTACATGACCCAAAACCTATGATATCATTCTTATGTTTATTGGCAAGTATAATTAGATCTATGTTTGCAAGTATAATTGGATCTATGTTTCATAAACTATGCAAGTTCATGTTGAAATAGGCTATATGATTAGATGTAAAAATTGTACATTTTGATGAATATATAACATGCTAGTTTTGTGGTCGATATTATGCCAAGTTAAACATGTTTAAACACAAGTTTGTATTAGCCTAAACTATGTCATTTCATGTGTCACCTACTTAGTCATACTTCGATTTGAATGCAAGTTCACATGACCCATGTTATATGTTAGTTGAATCGCCAAATTGCAAGTTCATGCGCCACACACCTTTATGTATTACATGTTCTTGATTTCCCTTTTTCCTCACGTTTATAAAGTTGGGTTGAATTGTGACAAGCCCAACACATGTTATAACGTTGCGATCAAACGGGGGTAATAACGTTGGGTATTAAATGTGAAAATATATGTTGGCATGTTTGGCACATGCCAATGATTATGACACATAAGCGGCATGAATTGAAATACCCAAAAATAAAAGATATGACATTTACATATAGTTGAGAAGTAATAAAATATGTAAACTTAGAAAACACGATATGCTTAACCCGAGGTTGGATTGAGTTGTGATGTAAACCTTCCCTGACCCGCCCGGCTGTCCAGTAGTCACAACAATACCTATCCAATGTGGGTGGTTAAGCATTGAGCCCAATAAGGACCCGAGGTTAGACTGAGCTACGGTGTAAACCTGCCCGGAACCGACCGGCACATCCAGTAACCGTAGCAATACCTGTCTAATGTGAGTGGTCTGGTGCTCCTAAGAGGCTAAGGACAAATGGTAGGGTTAAGTCAACCATAACACTTAACCAAATTCAACATGTTAACAAGAATTGATGGGTGGGGTTAGGTAAATACATACACTTAACCACTTAGCATGTTTGACTAGAAAATCCTGGTAACGAGGGACCCGTTTCAGCAGTAACCCAAGTTAGGTATCAACGGTACCCTGAAACTAGGCAGGGTGGGGCACAATTACTGGGCTGATTATAAGCGGTCAAACGACGGCGATGGGTGCACAGTGTAGGTCTAACGGGGTGCGGGCGTGCACACACTCCGGAGCAGACAACCAGGACACTGGGGACACCAATAGTATAACCTATGCCTTCTAGTTTTGTGTCGGGGCCGCCACCATGGGTCTTGATGCACCCCATGGTGGGACCAACATAGGTATCTACAATTCTTGGGGGTCGTATGACACATGTTAACGCGAGTAGGAGCCGATATTTTAACAAGAATGGGGATCACTTCACCCTCACCATGGGGTGCCAGTTAGAATAAATTCAAGTAGGTGCAGAGATATAGTATGGGTGTGATAGTACATTCGACACTTCCTTAGCTGGTGACATTTTCCTATTTTTAGTTTATGTCTATCATACCCTTTTCTTATTCACATGCTGAAGAGTTACTAGATTTACTCAGGCTTTATGTCTGACCCTATTTTCTTTTCGTCTTCTTTTCTTTCGTTCCCCCTCCCCCCCAGGTCCACAGGGAGGAAACAACTCAGTCAGACTCTTTACAAGCACCAAGAACGTAGATGTATGATTTGGATCTTTCTTGCTCGGATAATGGCTTTGGATATCACTATGGGGATTTTTGTCACTTTATTTATGTTTTCATGCTTCTTTAATAATCAAGGCAGTTATGAGGTTGTAATGTTGGAAGTATTTTGAGACAATTATGGAAATCTTTTGTTTGATACACATATTGATGAAATAAAAGTTTGTTTGGTTTCCGCTGTTTAAAATATGTGTATTTATATATGTCTTGAGTTTATCTGTGGCTTTTACTTATAAACCTCCACCAAAGTTAAGGCATTCCCTTTGTGAGTGACCTTAATGGAGGTGGGGTGTTTCACTTGGTATCAGAGCATAGGTTTACCAGACAAGATAAAAGTTTTTGAAATTGTTTTCAAAAAGAAAGTTTAAAGAAGCATTTTTTTTTAAAAAAAGTGTTATATTTATAAAAAGACAAAATCCGCCAAAGCCATGTGCCCTATCTATCCTTCTCTATCCTTTGTTTCGAATTTTTCCTTTCTGTTTCAGCATGTCTGGAGACCTTAACCTTCCAGAAGGAGTGCCGATTCCCGGCTGGTTTAGGAGGTACTTAGAAGCAAGGGCCAATGGCGCGGGCCCAGCAGACATCCCTCCTCCAGTGGCCGCGGTTCCTCCTCCTCCTCCGCCTCCGCGTGGAAATGCCTTCGCAAAAACATGTAGAGACTTCAAGGCTATGGGTGGAAAAGACTTTTATGGGACATAATCTTTTGTTGAAGCAAGAAACTGGTTAGAGGAGACTGAGGATTTGTTTGTCATCTTTGGAGTGGATGACATGCAAAAGATACAACTTGCGGTGTGGTTACTTAAGGATGAAGCTTCCTATTGGTGGGAAGTTACTAATGCTCAGAGGGCGGTGGAAACATGGGAAGACTTCAGGACAAGGTTTGAGATGAAATTCCTCTCCCAAGACGAAAGAAGCCTGCAAATGGAAAAGTTTCTAACTCTGAAACAGGGAAGCATGACGATCAGGGAATATGTTAATCAATTTAATCAGCTGGCTAGATTTGGGCTAGACTTAGTAAACACGCAATACAAGAATGCACTTCGCTTCGTCAAGGGTTTGAATGAGCCTCTACACAGCCTTGCCATGACCCATGTATCCACGGGTGCGACTTATGAAAGCCTGGTGGACATGGTGTTGCTACACGAGGAAGACCACAGCAAGAAAGAAACTAAGGGGGAAGAGAAGAAAGAAGGTCTATAATCAGAGAAAATAGACTTCAAGAAAGGAGGGAAGAACAATAAGCCCCGTGAGAAGAGAAGGTGCAATTTATGTGGCATTGTGGGCCATATATCAAAAGACTGCCCAAAAAGGAAGGCGAAGATGGGTGGTTGCTTCCATTGTGGAGAAACTGGGCACCAGGCTAAGGACTGCCCAAAGAAGAAAGGGCAGGGACAGAAAGCCGGATCCACTTCAGGGGGTCAGGTTCATGCGCTAGTGGCACCTCAGCAGGAACGAGGTAGTAATATTTCTGTAGAAAGTGTAGTCTATCTTTATGATCATCCAGTTCGTACACTTTTTGACTCTGGCGCATCACACTCTTTTATTTGATCTGCCTTAGTAGAATCTCTGCATCTAGACACTAGTATGGTAGAAGATCCCTTAGTAGTTTCAAATCCAATTGGGGGCTCCGCTTACCTGTCAATGGTTTGTTTGGGTTTGAAAATCTCTATTCTCAGCGTTGTGTTTAGTTGTAGTGTCTTTGTTTTGGGCTTCTCGGGATATGGTTTGATCTTAGGCATGGACTGGTTATCCAGTAATAGTGTCATTCTTGACTGTGAGAAAAGAGTAGTTAGACTCTTGACTCGGCTTGGTAACACTCTAGAAATTTCTTGTAATCCCTTGAATGCTGTTATGTTTAGTTATCTAGAGTCGCTTGATGCTTCTAATGAGAATTTGCAATCAGTTAGACTAGTCCGGGAATATCCGGATGTCTTTGAGGAAGTGAAAGGCTTACCTCCGAGGTGGGAAATAGACTTCTGCATATATCTTGTGGATAACGCAAAGCCTGTAGCTTTACCTGTCAGACACATGGCTCCAAGGGAGAGAAAGGAGCTCAGTAAGCAGGTTAAAGAACTTCTCGAAAAGGGGTTCATTAGACGGAGCATTTCGAAATGGGGTGCTCCAGTGGTGTTCGCAACCAAAGAAGACGGTTCGCTTCGCCTTTGCGTCGAATATAGGGAGTTAAACAAATTGACCAAGAAAAATAGGCAGCCCTTCCCTGAATCGACGATTTGTTTGATCAGCTTGTAGGTGCGATGGTCTTCTCCCAACTTGATCTGGCAACTGGGTTCCATCAGCTAAGAGTAGCTGAAGACAGCATTGATAAGACATCGTTCAGAACCCCAGACGATTTCTTCGAGTGGCTTGTCATGCCTTTCGGCTTGACAAACGCACCCGCTTATTTCGTAGACCTAATGAGCAGGGTGTTCAGAGAATTCCTCAACAAATTTGTGGTTGTCTTCGTAGATGATATCTTAATCTTCTCAAAGAATGAGGAAGAACATGCTCAGCATCTGAAAGAAATCATGGATACTCTCCATGCACATCAACTACAAGCCAAATTCTCCAAGTGTCACTTCTGGAGAAAAGAAGTAAGGTTTCTTCGGCATATAGTGTCCAAAGAAGGGTTGGCTGTGGACCCTGCGAAAGTAGTGGCAGTGCAAGATTGGAAGACACCAAGAAATGCAACCGAAGTTCGAAGCTTTCTTGGGCTAGCCGGTTTTTACCGAAAGTTTATTAGGGATTTTGCGAAAATCTCAGCCCCACTCACAAGGCTAACAAAGAAGAATCTGGCGTTCACTTGGGATTTGGACTGCGAATTTGCTTTCCAACGATTAAAAAAAAGGACTTTCTTTTGGAGCGGCATGAAGCAAGACGTGGCAGATTTCGTTTCTAAATGCATGACCTGCCAACGGGTCAAGGCGGAACAAAAGAAGCCTGGAGGACTACTTCACCCTCTAGAGGTCCCACAGTGGAAGTGGGATAGCATTTCAATGGACTTCATTGATGGACTGCCTAGGTCGAGAAGAGGCAACACTAGCATTTAGGTAATAGTGGATAGGCTTACTAAGAGCGCCCACTTTATACCTATCAAGAGTAGAAGGACTGCCTCATCTCTAGCATCTCTTTATCTCAAGGAAATAGTTCGACTCCATGGGATACCCTCCAGCATTGTTAGTGACCGAGACCCTATTTTCACAAGTGAATTTTGGCGGAGTCTGCAAGAAGCTGTAGGCACACAACTATGTTTGAGCACGGCCTATCATCCCCAAACAGATGGCCAGACGGAAAGGGTGAATAGAGTTTTAGAGGATCTTTTAAGACTTTGCGTTCTTGACTTTAGAGGGACGTGGGAGGATCATCTTCCTTTAGTGGAATTTGCCTACAACAATAGCTACCAAGCTACCATCGGCATGGCACCCTTCGAAGCCTTGTATGGAAGACCGTGCAAATCACCAACTTATTGGTGGGATTCTACAGATAAGCTTATACTTGGGCTAGACATGATTCGAGAAACTTCAGAGAAAGTGGACTTGATACGTAGGAGAATGAAGACAGCCCAAGACAGACAGAAATCCTAGGCCGACAAAAGAAGGACCGACCTTGAGTTTGAGGTTGGGGACAGGGTTTTCCTTAAGGTATCTCCTTTAAGGAACGTCGTTCGCTTTGGATCCACAGGAAAGCTAGCACCAAGATTTGTAGGACTGTTCCCTATCATCGAGAAGATTGGGAAAATGGCTTGTAGAGTAGAGCTGCCTGAAAGATTGGTTGGAATTCACAACATCTTTCACGTTTCTCATCTCCGGAAATGTCTACATGAATCAGCGGAAGTGGTGGAGCCAAGCATTCTAGAAGAAGCCAAAGTGGAACGTAAAGCAACTGTGAGGAGAGTTCCAACTCAAATCGTAGGAACTGAAGTCAAAAAGCTACGCAACCGCGAAGTGAAACTCGTTAAGGTTCAGTGGAGCGACGCCGAGGAAGACGCGACTTGGGAAACTGAGGATAGGATACGCCCTGCCTACCCTCTTCTTTTTGAGGGTACATCTTTGACCTCTCTTTTTTCTTAAGTTGTGCTTGTATCTATCTTTTTAGATATTATCCTTTATCCTTAGGTAGAAACCCCTTTGGATGTAAACATGTATTTGAAACATGTTATGGTTGATGGCTGCAAGTGGTTGCTAGTGGTTGCTCGTGGATGCATATACACACACAATCTAGGTCTTAGATCGACTCAATCACTTCATACTAGATATGCATATATGTATTCTTATTTGTATATGGTTGAAAACTTGATATGCTGTCATATGGTCGTCGCATTTGTATGAATAGTTGTGCACTCATGTAGAATTATGAGTAGGAAAAAAATTTGCATACATAATGGATTCATGACACTTACATGATTCGCATTAAGGAGGTCAACTGAATTAGTAGACCGCCTGATTTCTGCATTAGATAAGGACATGTACGCACACTATGCATATGATCATGAAGCATTAGAAGTCTTTTAAGGACAGTGGATGTCTGTGTTTGTTGGTTGAGTAGATGGACTGTTGGATGGTAGGATATACATTCTTCCTAACTTGAAGATTTCGGGGACGAAATCCTTTTAAGGGGGGAGAATGTAACACCCCGTGAATTCTATAACGTTAAGCTTCACAAATTAAAGTATAATTAATTATAAATGATGAAATCAAGGGAAATGGGTTACGCCATTGCGTTCGTCTCGAAATTCTGCTTAAGATAGAGTCCAAGTTTGTGTAAAACGGATATCGTATGAAGAAGATATGGACGAACGAAGTTGGGTAGAAAAACGGGTCAGAATGCACTGGCGCACTTGTGAAGTGCGCCAGAACAAAGTTGAACTGACGCACTTGGGAAGTGCGCCAGTACACTTTTGGCCTGGCGCACCTGCCAAGTGCGCCCTGGTCAGAATGACCTGCTGGTCAGGTCCTGGCTGGCCTGGTCAGGGTCTGGTCGAATTCTGATGCTTGGCTGAGTCACTAGGGCTTACGTGTCACCTCTTGGTTGGCTCTTTGAACTTTGTATGGTCTAGATTCCTCCTATCTTCATCTGACGGCTCAAAACAATTTAAAATTCTACAAATACAACTCAAGTCTGACCCTAAATTCACACAAATAATAGAATACAAAAGCCGTCATGCTGCTGGAGAGGTACTAGGAATGGCCGTCAATTAGAAAGCCTAGAGACAAGCCAACACTAAAGCCTAAGAGACGAATCAAATTAAGAAGAAGATTAAAGTTTAATCAAATCAATCAACGCAATGCTAGTCTACCCAAAGGGGCACATCTCAGATTCCGAATTCAGAATCCAGAATTCAAGATTCTGCATTCGTTGTAAGTATAGTGACCTTTCAGAATATGAATAAAAACTGTGATGTGATTCGATGTAAATGAAAATAGAACCGTGTTGTTATATCGTATAAATTTTGTGTATTGTAATGGTTCTATCATGACTTGTGTATTGATGTTTGTGGCATAAATTGATTGATGCAAGCCTATTGAACAATTGTATATGAAAACAATGGCACTTGCAAGTTTGTGGCAAAAACTTGAAATTGATCCCTTTTTATATATGTCGATGGCATGGACTATGTATATTCCCTTAGTCTAAATTAGAATTTATGTAAACATGTTATAGACCTTTTATGCCTACATGACCCAAAACCTATGATATCATTCTTATGTTTATTGGCAAGTATAATTAGATCTATGTTTGCAAGTATAATTGGATCTATGTTTCATAAACTATGCAAGTTCATGTTGAAATAGGCTATATGATTTGATGTAAAAATTGTACATTTTGATGAATATATAACATGCTAGTTTTGTGGTTGATATTATGCCAAGTTAAACATGTTTAAACACAAGTTTGTATTAGCCTAAACTATGCCATTTCATATGTCACCTACTTAGTCATACTTTGATCTGAATGCAAGTTCGCATGACCCTTGTTATATGTTAGTTTAATCGCCAAATTGCAAGTTCATGCGCCACACACCTTTATGTATTACTTGTTCTTGATTTCCCTTTTTCCTCACGTTTATAAAGTTGGGTTGAATTGTGACAAGCCCAACACATGTTATAACGTTGCGATCAAACGGGGGTAATAACGTTGGGTATCAAATGTGAAAATATATGTTGCCATGTTTGGCACATGCCATTGATTATGACACATAAGCGGTATGAATTGAAATACCCAAAAATAAAAGATATGACATTTACATATAGTTGAGAAGTAATAAAATATGTAAACTTAGAAAACACGATATGCTTAACCTGAGGTTGGATTGAGTTGTGATGTAAACCTGCCCGGACCCGCCCGGCTGTCCAGTAGTCACAACAATACCTATCCAATGTGGGTGGTTAAGCATTGAGCCCAATAAAGACCCGAGGTTAGACTGAGCTACGGTGTAAACCTGCCCGGAACCGACCGGCACATCCAGTAACCGTAGCAATATCTGTCTAATGTGAGTGGTCTGGTGCTCCTAAGAGGCTAAGGACAGATGGTAGGGTTAAGTCAACTATAACACTTAACCAAATTCAACATGTTAACAAGAATTGATGGGTGGGGTTAGGTAAATACAGACACTTAACCACTTAGCATGCTTGACTAGAAAATCCTGATAACGAGGGACCCGTTTCAGCAGTAACCCAAGTTAGGTATCAATTGTACCCTGAAACTAGGCAGGGTGAGGCACGATTACTGGGCTGATTGTAAGCGGTCAAACGACGGCGGTGGGTGCACAGTGTAGGTCTAACGGGGTGCGGGCGTGCACACACTCCGGAGCAGACAACGAGGACACTGGGGACACCAGTAGTATAACCTATGCCTTATAGTTTTGTGTCGGGGCCGCCACCATGGGTCTTGATACACCCCATGGTGGGACCAGCACAGGTATCTACAATTCTTGGGGGCCGTATGACACATGTTAACACGAGTAGGAGCCGATCTTTTAACAAGAATGGGGATCACTTCACCCTCACCATTGGGTGCCAGTTAGAATAAATTCAAGTAGGTGCAGAGATATAGTATGGGTGCGATAGTACATTCGACACTTCCTTAACTGGTGACATTTTCCTATTTTTAGTTTATGTCTATCATACCCTTTTCTTATTCACATACTGAAGAGTTACTAGATTTACTCAGGCTTTATGTCTGACCTTATTTTCTTTTCGTCTTCTTTTCTTTCGTTTCCCCCCAGGTCCACAGGGAAGAAACAGCTCAACTCAGTCAGACTCTATACAAGCACCAAGAACGTAGATGTATGATTTGGATCTTTCTTGCTCGGATAATGGCTTTGGATATCACTATGGGGATTTTTGTCACTTTATTTATGTTTTCATTCTTCTTTAATAATCAAGATAGTTATGAGGTTGTAATGTTGGAAGTATTTTGAGACAATTATGGAAATCTTTTGTTTGATACACGTATTGATGAAATAAAAGTTTGTTTGGTTTCCGCTGTTTAAAATATGTGTATTTATATTTGTCTTGAGTTTATCTGTGGCTTTTACTTATAAACCTCCACCAAAGTTAAGGCATTCCCTTTGTGAGTGACCTTAATGGAGGTGGGGTGTTTCACAATTTGACGGAACTACAAAAATATGTACAAATATAGTTAAAAACATAAATACAAGTTTTACAAACACTTGTGATGAATGGTCACCACAATATAATCTAAAACAAGTATGGGTACTAGAACTTAACTTAGACGGAATAAAACTAATTCTAGGATTAGACTTCTTATTAAGTGATAATGGATCTTTTTCGTTTAACAAAGACTATTTACAAATTTCAAAAAAGACTACATTAACCCCAATACTATCAGAATATGCACTAGAGAAGCATGGTGGAAATAAATATAACAAACAAAAAATTGCAATTGCCCAGTACCAGGACAATGCAAAATACTAATAAAAGAAAACGAACTAACAAATACTAATGCAGAAAATGAAGAAATAGAATTAATAAAATATGATGAATATGAAAGCGTAGAAATTACTCTAGATTTAATAAACCCAAACAAATTAAGTAAAATTCTACTAACTATTGATGACATAAACCAAATTATTAGAAAACTTGAAAAATTAGAAATCATTGGAGAAAAACCATTAAATATTGGGAAAAAGATTCTATTTATTGTAAACTAGATATAATTAATCCAGATATTACAATTAAAACTAGATCACCCAAATATGATAATTGGATGATTGAAGAATTCAAAATGCACATAGACATTCTAAACGAATTAGGAATTATAAGAAAAAGGACTTTAGACACAGAACATCAGCCTTTATAATACAAAAAGGATCTGAAAGAAAAAGAGGACAAAGTAGGATGGTTATGGATTACACAAGATTGAATGACAATACAAATGAAGATGGATATTGCATTCCAAATAAAGATGTACTAATCAACAAAATAACTATTGGTATTCCAAGTTTGATTTAAAATCAGGATTTTGGAAAATAAAAATGCATCCAGAATCAATATTTTGTAAATTTACATGCGTTTACATAGATTATATACTAGTTTTTTCAAAAACAAAAAAGAACACATTTCACATTTATATACGGTATTTAAACTTTTTGAAACCCATGGACTAATAATTTCTAAAAGAAAGATTGAATTATTTAAAAATACAATTAATTTCCAAGGAGTAAAAACAGGAAAAGGACAAATAGAATTACAACCACATATATCTAGAAAAATATTAAAATTTCCAGATAAAATAGAAAACTTAAAACAATTACAATCATTTTTGGGATTAATAAATTATGCTAGACCATTCATACAAAATTTATCCAAATACACTGGACCTTTATATAATAAAGCAAGCCCTAAAGGCAAAAGAGAATTTAATAATAAAGACATAAAACAAATTCAAAAGGTGAAATAATTAGCAAAAAATCTAAAACCATTAACCTTACCATTATCCACTGACTATTTAATTATAGAAACTGATGGTTCTTCATTTGGATGGGGAGGAATATTGCTAAGTAAAAAGCATAAAACCGATCCAAAATCCACTGAAAAGATTTGTAGATATACTTCAGGAACATATAAAGAAAAAAGTTATATGACTTCTTTAGATTATGAAATATTAGCAACAATATATATCTTAGAGTCATTTAGGCTTTTCATAATATCACAAAAGGAAATAACAATCAGAACAGATTGTGAGTCTATAGTAAAATATGCAAATAATAAAAAAGAAAAAAGTATAATAAATAACAGATGGCTAAAATTCAAAAATGCAGTCCTAAATTATGGTGCCCAAATCATATGGGAACATATCAAAGGTAATTTAAATATACTACCAGATAAATTATCAAGATTATTCATTGACATTTTTGAAGACTGTGATTCTTTAACAAAGAAGAAGAAACAAAAATGTCTCCTACAAATCAACCAACAAATAGCAGATTATTCCTGAAGACGTACAAGCACAACAAATTTGTTACAAATGCTCATTTAACTGAAGAACAACATTTGATACTAGATAACATATGGAATTTATCGACAGCAGCATCAGACAACAAAAAAAAACTCAGCATCATATACACTCTTGTTGAGATTTTCACAAAGAAATTTACACAGTACTGTCTGTTTAATGGACCAAGTGCAGGCATATACATCTCTTGGGAGGAAATTATACCAAGGCTAAAAGAACTTGAACAAAATCCCAGGTATGGAAAACCATATGTGATAGCCCGTAACTTCCCCGGTAAGGAAAGCACGGATTACCTTGAGAACACGACAAATTTGAACGCAGACAGAAGAACATTTCATTGTTAATTACAACAATTCCATCAGAATACGAGAATATACAGAGTAATAATGAATAAAATACATTCAATAAATATCAGAGATTACAATACATTACATATCAGCGGAAAAATAATACAATACACAACTAAAAGTAATACACGGATACAGAGCTTTCCGGGTATCGTTCCAGCTGTAAACCAGGTTCCTGTGAATATAATCTGCAAAACCAAAACTACTAGTTGTCCATGTCAAAATAAGGGCACCTAGAGTTTAGGTTAAAAAAATAAACTCCAGGTCAGTCATGTGACTGGTGTGAGAACTAAAACAGTTATTAATCTTTATTTTAAAGTTAGGTAAATCAAGTGACCACGCCGTATAACACGGAACGGGTTTCCTCCCAAGAGTACCAGTGCATAAAATAAACAGCGCAATGCTAAATAAAGAAGAATGAAACAATTATAAGACCCAGGTCCCATCACACAATGCAACACAAACCGGAGGATAGGGTTTTACCTTATAATAGCCAAAGAATGCTTGATACGCTAAATTACATCTTTTATTACTCTAAGTGTATAGTGTCAAAACAATTTCAATCATAAGTATCAATCATAGACGGTATAAGTGCCCCATCCCACTATGTCGCCAATACTAGGCTCTACAATCGAAACCGCAAATGTCACGTATTGGAAGTTGGATTTCCATCTGTGACCGAGGCAAAAGATAGTCCTCACCGATTCGAGACAATCTAGCCCATGTCTCAGGACCCAGACACAGGTGAGCCCTTGGATCGTCAGGGCCGGTCCACCGATGTGGATTAAAATGCCTGAACACTGTGTTTCCCCGCCCTTTAGGGCGTAAATGAGACAAATGACTCCACCGGCTCCACACAGTCACCAATATATCCGAGGCGCCTCGCAACAGCAACAACCACATAAGTCAAACTCGTCAGGGCGTGTAAAACCACTGACGCCACTTCTATCTAGAAGGAAACGCATGCCCTCCCTGAAGTTCTCTCCCGTTTCTGGTTCACAACCGGGGTGTGAGGCTCGCGAATCAACGTTACACAAAGCTATGCCACACAGGCAGTGCTTTGATCATCAACCACAAGACTTTGCTTTTCAACAGAAGCCTTGATCAATTGCCACTTAGGCATGCCACACAGGAAATTCACTCCATGCGATTGATATCCATCAATATACAACCCCTGAGCTCGTACGTCTTAGAGAAGGGTGTTAAGCAAGAGAATAAATTCTCCGCCACCAAACAGATGTATATTTAATAGAAATCAATCACATAGAATAAAATCCAATGTCAGACACACAGTCCATTTACAAGTTCGTTCTGGGTCTGAACGAAACCGAAGGCACCTTGTACCTCGCATATCCATCGATCTCCAAGTACGTCTGGACGATTACCAACTGATTCCCTCCTCTTGGGTGTACAGCCCAATCAAGATCATCAGTAATCACCCAAACGACGTGAAGACCTCCGGTCTTCGACCACCGTCTTCATCCTCGACACCACGTCGAATCAGTTATTCAGAATGGGATAAACCCGGTCTTTCTGAATAACTCGCGTATATAATAAATAAGTGTTACACAAACACAACATACGCCTCATTCCAATTCAGAATATTCTTTTATTCAAATATTCTTACACTTTGGGAAAGGTTCCCATTAATTTTATCAAAGATAAATTCTTTAAATTTATTCTTTAATCTTCCTTTGAATATCAATTCAAACTAGTCGGGATTAGCGAACCACAGCGAAGTAATCATTTATTTTATTTCCCAATCCCAACCTATTCATCCCATGAAGTAAAACTGGTTATACTTCATATTTAACACCATGGTGTTATCGGTAAATTCAATTACCATTTCACGTTCAAATCTAATTAAAGATTTAACTATCGCCTGGAGCAAAACTGTTATTACTCCATTCTCGATCACTTCAATCTAATTAAAGATTCATTAAAACTCCACTTAGTTTTAATCTTCCCAAATCAATATTCTGCCTTTAACTGGGTTAAAGAACTAATGTCATTTAAAACACAGTTCACTGTAAACCCAAAATCACATTCCAGTAATTATTGGGTTAAAGAACAAGTGTTATTTAAAACACCATTCACGATAAACCCAAAAATCAATTCCAATTCAATTCCAATTAAATACCATTTACTTGGTACACTTCATTAAATCTAAATAAAAAGATTTAATCTTTTTCTCAACTGGGTTTAAGAACAATGTTAATGAAGACACCATTCACGACAAACCCAAATCACGTTTGATATTAAACACAAGGCTCTGAATCGAAAATATATCGGCTTATATTCAATATCAAATTCTACGACCAACAAATATCGTATTGGAAATAACGATATAAATATATCTTTCAAATTTCCATAACAATATCTGTATAATCACGAAATCCAACATCGAAATATTCCAAAGACAATTTCGATTCAAATCCATTCCAATTCAATTATTGGAAATCCTGGTTACTTTTAAAACCATTTCAAATTCAATTTATTTATTTTAAAAATAAATTGATTTTAATTCTAGTTTCAAAACTAGTTCATTTCGATAAAAATCTATTTTTATCTTTTCAAATATGGAAATTTTCATCCTAATTCTTCACAAATCATTTCTTATGATTTTACATAAATTATTGATATTTTTAATAATTTTATCAAGGCACGTACAGTCAATTTCCATCAACGACCATCGAACTGCACTTACAGCGACCTTTTCCAAATTTATTTTGACATAATTCCAAATCCAACCGTTAGATTTCTAATTTCTAATATTCGTTAGAAAGTTCTTTTCGATACGAACCCAACGGTTCCGGTTTTAGGAGAATCCGACGGTCGGATCTCCCGTAATATCCATTCGAAGTCAATGGTCAAAATTCGCGAACTGCCGCGGCGCGGCGCGTTCTATTCAGGCCATTCTATATATATTATATATATTTCATCGATTTCCTTTTAAAACGTTTTTATAAATCGTTTTAAATTCGTTTTCAAAACGATTTCAACTTCATATTCAATTTCTAATCAAAATTGAATATTCCACATCATTAATCTATAAACGATAATATTTTCAAAACGTTATATTTTGAAATCACTTCCTTTTCTATATTCATTTTAAAAATGAATAAAATCGATATAAATATCGTTCACGTCAAAATGGCGTCAATCTAATCAACATGGCTTCAATTCAACCCATGAATTTATTTTCAATTCAACACATGAGTTTATTTTCAATTCAACACATGAATTTATTTTCTATTCAACAGATGAATTTGTTTTCAATTCAACACATGAATTTATCTTCTATTCAACACATGAATTTACATTTCTATTTTCCAAATTGGAATGAGACCCAATCAATTACCATATAATGTTATTTATATGGATTCTCTACAACACATGTATATAACAGCAACGATAAATAATCAACCATCATCCAAAGTGCACCACACAACTGCATAAGCATCAAATATAAATAATTAACGCTTACACAGTCTGTCAACCCATCGATTGACATACAACTAAACAATCGGGATTAGTGTACGTCAAATATCATCCCAATACCCGTGTGGGGTTTCAAATCAAAAAACACACATTTTATTTGTGCAGTTGGGCGATGTGTGAAATTTATCGTCTCAATCAATATCAATCAAATCAGTGTATATAAACAGATCGTCCGATTTGTTTATAAATATTTATTTTATATACACGTTAAAAATCATATTTTTAACTATAAAATATTTTCCACTATAAAATATTTTATTTCATTCCACATCACACAATCAAATTTCACAACACAGCAATCAAACAAACAAGTTATCCATGGTCTGTGGACGACGGATGTCGGGTGCTACTAAACACCGTCTGCATCCTAGTATATATTTCAAACTAGAAATAAATTAAAGGTAAAGAGTTCTCACCCAAGCTAAACCAAATGCTACGACTCTTCATATGTAGAAATCTTCGTCGTGCTCGCCTTTTGTCAATTTCATCGTCCGTAGCCACTACATATATAAAAATCACATTTTTATATTCTTTCTACGTGTATTAAAATCATATTTTTATAATCACTCTATATGGATAAAAATCACATTTTTATACCGCTACTATATAGATAAAAATTCTATTTTTATAATGGTGTTCATATAATAAAGATCATATTTTTATCACGCTAAATTCATAATAAACTTATATTTTTATATCGCCTACATAATAAAGATCGAATTTTTATTCCATATTTCAAAGGCTATTACAATTATGAAACAACGAAAGAAGCTATAGAAAATCAACTTGGGAAGGACTACACAGTCTCTGATAGCGTCAAACAAATACAAATTATAGCCTCAGGAGCAAAAATAAAAGAAGAAGACATAACTCCCACAGATCTAAGCCTAATCCCAAAAACATCATTTGCAACAATAACAACAAAAGAAGTACAAAAAGGAAAAATGGTCCAACTTGGTCATATCCCACAAATTGCTCCAACACAAACAAAGAGCAAGATAATTTCATTTCCTGAAACTTCCAACAGAGAGATCCAATTTTTGCAAGCCACAAAGAAGTAGAATGCCACTACATACAAAGAAATCTATTCCATATTGACAAAAATCTCCACACAAAAGATCCCCGGATTCAAAATCACATGGGAAATAGTTAAAAAACCAAAATATTCTGTGTACAAAACAGTTTATAGACTGTAAAGACTCTGCCACAGATTGTAGGTGTATGATAATTGCATATATGCCTCTTATAAGCCTAAAACTTTTATAATACAAATACCTAGTACACAACAGGTTTACTCTGGATCCTACCACTTTATTGAATTCATCAAAGAACTAGACTTAAATGGATGGCATCAGACAGAGTTGCCAGAGCCTCTCAATTCAATCATAGATTATTTTACAGAGGTCCTAGACACAGAATTACAACAGTCCCTCCTCATTATGGAAACGACATGATAGAACCAGCCAGACATATAATTAAAATCAAGACACAAAATTTTGATTTTGATTTTCCAAATTGGGAAGAACATACAGAGTACACAGATAAATCCACACCCAAAATGAACGAACAACAGCATTATGAAAGATATCGTGCCTATATAATTGGACGAAATCTAAATTGGGAAAGCACAGACAAAACAAACTTCAAGTTATATGCTGAATCACCTGTTACAAAAATCTATACATCTAGAAATATAGAAGAATTTGGCCCAGAATATAGGCCTTTTGACATTTTTCATCCTAGACCAAACATCATAAATATTTGCAGAAAATTACAGACAAAAATTCTAGAAAATGGTGAATCAACCAGCAGCAAAGAAGTAAGAGATGATACCCCAGAAATGATGTAACAACACTTACCAAAGACCTACCAAACAAAGACTCCACCCAAACATAATGTGACTCATATATTAAGAAAAGGACAGACGTGGAAAAAGAAAAAGACAAGATGTGACTGCACTCACAAAAAAGGATATAAGTGGATAATTAATGGGGTAGGTAAAAAGCTACTCTATAAAAAAGAGATTCTCCACGAAGCCTCATGGTGGGATAAAATCAAGAATGGGAGAATATTAACTGTAGTATGTAAAATTATTAGCTTTGTGTGGACAGCTGTATGCTTTACATAGACAATTGTATGTGTATATATGTGTGTAACCGGATGCATAAGACTATATATTAAGCATCCATATCTAGTAGAAGAGCGTCAGAAGTTTGTAAGAGTAAAAGTTTGTAAGAATTACGAGTGAAATAGTATTTTTCTAATTTTCTTATGCAAAAAGCTCTGCATATATCTCTTTTAATGGTTATCTCAGAAAGCATGAACTAAACATATAAGACGTGGATCAAAGAATAAAGGTGAAGCGGCCTAGGTATGATCTTTATTTATTTGCTTAGATGTTTTTAATTTCAGAACTATTCTTTATGTACTCAAATTCAAAAGACGTAAGCTTGTTTAAAGAACTAAGTACCTACTTTTAGGCGTTAGTCATATGGACGTTAGCCGTTTATGGGAAGCAGTTCTTAGAGTGACAAGGTGAGAATTTGCTATATCAAAGAGTATTTTTGATAATAAAACACTAATTTAAGTATGAATATCAAAACCATGTTTGCTTCACTTAGTATTCTAAGATTCATGTCTTCCTGTTCAAATTGAATTACCAAGCCCAACAAAATTACGAACCTACTAATGGATTTTTTAGAAAATCACTTAGAAGAAGAATTTCTTACAAAGATTATTTTTGTCCTTAAAAACACAGATTTAACAGAAAAAGACCAATATACTATTGCAAATATATTTAAACACAAATACACAACTGAACTTGTAGACCTAACAGACTCTTGCTTAAACCTACTAAAAGTACTAAACAAAGTAGATATTTTTCATTATCTCAATAGGACAAAAAACAAAAATATAGTTTTAAGCCAAAGATTTCTAGATTAGTTTCACCGAGAATGGACAAATCTTATAGAACAATAAGAAGAAAGAAACAGATCCACAGATTATGATTATGATTTTGATATGGATATGTATCATGATCAATAACATGGTAGGACAGATAAATTATAGGAGCCTAAACAAAAAATTAGAAGACTCAGAAAATAGAGGGGTTCCTAATTCCCAATTTAGACATCCACTTAGTGCACCCTTGGGGTTAACCTTCGAGCTACTACTAAGGTAAAAAAAAAAGAGTAAATATGCCAAAAAAATACTGTTTATACAACCAGGATAGTATTAATCTACGCATACAGACAAAAAATAATAACAAGTACTCCACTACATTTATATCACATATTATCTATAGCATAATTTTATAGCATACATATGCCTAATTACTATTCATCTGAATGCTATCACTAAATGCCTCTAAAGCAAACATATAATTATTCCGTTCTACATATTATTACTAGTATTTTAGAACTATTTATAAATATGACTTTATATTTAATTGGTACTATAGAAAGTTTAGTAGAAACACTAGATATGTTAAATATACCACTAAATGATATCACAAAACCTGATTTACTAGAAGAATTAGATTTTATATACCATGGTCTGTACAGATATATAAATAGATAACATGTGTCCTTTTTGTATGTCCCAATTTTAGGGTGTGTGTGTGTGTGTATATATATATATATATATATATATATATATAATTTTCAAATATATATATATAGGAGCGTTCCGCTACACTTCTTATTTTGCACGTGAACTCTCCCCCTTAATATCCACCTACCATTTCCCTATTCATTCTATCTCTTCCCATTTCAATATTATTTCTTAGTAGGAAGAGAGAGAATGAGTGGGAAAATGGATAGTGGAGATTAAGGGGGAGAGTTCACATGCAAAATAAGAGGTGTAGCGGAACTCTCCTCTATATATATATATATATATATATATATATATATATATATATATATAATCATATTATGTGAAATATAAATCAATCAAATCTTGACTTGTGTCTTCAACTTCTTCCTTTTTTATCAATGGCAAATAATTTGATTCATTTTATGTTGACATGTTTGATGATATTGAAGTTATTGGTCAAGTAGCACCTAGTATTAATGAACAATTGACTCATATTCCATTGCATGCTTTATATTATATTGATGCAAAGTGAATACGGAACGACCAAACAACTCTCTGTCTCTCTCTCTTTCTATATATATATATATAATTGGTTCACTTTATTGCTAAAACCAATTTAAACCTTCTTTATGAGCCTCGTCAAAACTCTGTAATCCCCCTAACATAAATGAGTGTCTTCACTACACCATAATGGTCATTTGGTAACCCTTTTTTCCCAATTGCCAACACTTATTTGTGTTGGGTAGTCACAATAATATGCGTTGCTATGTCAAACAAGTGTTACAAGAGATACATAATTATAATTTTTTTATTGCTAATTTGTGTTGATAAGACTGGTTTCTAAGGGAAAGAACGTAAACTAACGTCCCTAACCCTATTTTCCATTTCTCATTCATTTTCCCAATGCTTTAAAAAAAATGGCCGCCTAATTCAGAACATCAAAGAATTGGATTTTGGGGTCGCATTCAATTTCGACATCAGAGAATCGATTTGGCATTAGGAAACAATTCACATTCAATTTTGGGGATCTTTGTTCGTTTGATTCGCTATTGTTTGTAAATTCGATTTCAAGTATAAATTTTATTCGGTTTGTGCTTTGTCGATTTCAAGTATAAAATTTATTTATCTTAAAAAGGGTTTTCTATATGTTATGCAGATGTGTAGTTCTAAAATTTAATGTTATGCCAAGAAATACAACATGTCTAGTTTTAAAACATTACAGGATACATAGATAATGTTATTGTAAATTGATCTTATGGTAATATTTCGAGGATTCAGAGATCATATCTGAAAGATGGTGAAATATTGGACGTGAGTATTGCAAGGTTATGTGAACGCGTAACTTGTCGATACTGGAAATTTAATGTTATAAGTGAGATATTTGGTAACAAAAAAATAAAAACACCAAAAGGAAATAACATCAATATTGTACAACGGTTTGGACAGAATGTTCATGTAGCTATCACCCAGTTGAATGGTATGTTTTGAATTATAATAAACGTGAATCGGTATGTGGCTGCTTCAATTAGGAGATAAGGGTTGGCTACCAGGTCCGGGCAAAAACACCAATTTTATAATCCTTGCAATAATAAATGCTAGATGAACAACTAGGAAACCAACAATAAGTTTTTCATTGCAGTTTTATATTAGTTGGAATGTTGCTTATTGGAAAAAGCCACGTGCATGGGCAATAACAACATTTTTTGGTGTAGAAACTTATTAATATTAGGTGAGGATAATGGTTGCTCTTGAAATTAATATTAGTTGTAAAATATTTTATTAGGTTATATACTGTTTAATGGAGATTAATAATTGAGCAAAGTAAGGTTATCTAGCTGCTAGACTTTTCAGTGTCCATATTATACTGTACCAAAAGTTAATTCTGCTAGAGTCTCGGTTTATATTCCTTATGCCTGTGAGTTTTCATATCGAGTTCATTGATTGTTTTATTGCATAGGAGGAATCAGATCACTTAGAGAACTTACAACCCACACCAATGGCGAAGAAACTTGTTCTATATTGCTTGACCGAAAAGCTAAGCAGCACGATGTTGTACTAGATCTGGAGTTCTTAGATGATTATGAAATAGAAGTACTAGAGATTGTGGAAGAAATTATTGAGTTGTTACTCTTAGAACTAAGAGATTCAATATGTGAAACAAAAAAGATTTAATATGGATTTTTTTCTCACTTAGTCTTCAATATATGCTCTACTACTGGTCTTAGACGCAACAGACATGTCTTGGCGATTACACTCTTCATCTTTTCTGGCTAATACTTCTTTAAGACTAGCTATCCGATCTTTTAATTCTCTAACATCTCCACTATCTTTATTCAGTTTAGCAGCACCAAGCTCAACAGTTGAAACTCGCTCAACAAACTTGAGTGCATTTAATGTTTCGCCTACTGTGTCCAACTCACACTACAAAAGTGTTCTGAATTCCATACGCCAATTTGGTGTAGGGGATCAAATTTCCCTACGCCATCCCTATGCCAAAAAGGAAGTTGGAAAACAGCTCGTCGCAAATATTTCCCTACGTCATCCCTACACCTAAATGCCTACGCCATATCTACACCAAGTTCCCTACGTCATACCTATGCCAAGTTCCATACGCCGTCCCTACGCCAAGTTCCCTACGTCATCCCTACACCAAATTCCCTACGCCGTCCTTGCACCAAATTCCCTACGCCGTCCCTACGCCAAGTTTCATATGCATCCTTACCCTTTCCCTACGCATTCCCTACGCATCTGTACACCAAAAATCAATATGGTTGTTTTATATTTATCTCCGTCTACCACAAATCATAATAAAACCAAACACATGCAAAATCAAAACAATATATATCAATAAAAACATTGATGCAAAATGAATATCATGGTCGAATTACCATAAACTTGCTACAAATATATTTGAAACAAATCATGTCCAACAAAAAATAAAATAAAGTTGCTACATAACTCAAATATGATAGTTTCATCTAATTCAAACATCGTGTAATGTACCTTACACAAATAGAACATCAAACCCACTACCAAAATAAGATTAATTCATAAAGTACGTCATATCTGCGGTTCTTGCTCTCGCCGCAATCCTTGTATAAAATCTTGCACAGAACTCATTTGTTCTTGTATTTTGTTAATAGTGACACTCATTTCTTGATTTTTATCCCTTAGCTCTTCTTCCTTCACAAGCTTCTCTGTATCATCTGGAACTCCAAACCTAACGGTGTATGTATTGTCTTTGTATATTTACACATAAATTTTTTAATCCAGTTAGTACAATGAATACGTTTCATACTACAATTAAGTAAAATGGTCAGTTTCGCGGAGCCTTAAGGCTCGATTCCATAATCCAAATAGTACAATGAAACGACTCTGTTTCGCTGAGCCTTATGGCTCAGCGGAACGGATCAGTTTCCGCTGAGCCTTAAGGCTCAGCAAAACTGGGCCGTTTCGGCTCAGTTTCGCTGAGCCTTAAGGCTCAGCGAAAACTGAGCCATTTGTCGAAGCTGAGCTTAAGGCTCAGTTTCAGCGGAGCCTTAAGGCTCAGCGAGAACAACTTGAAGTTGCTGCTGCATAACAACTTCAAGTTGTTGTGCAACTTCAAGTGCAACAAACAACAACTTGAAGTTGCTGTGCAAGCAACTTCAAGCTGCTGTTGCACAACAACTTGAACTTGAAGTTGCTATTGCACAACAGCAGCATCAAGCTACTGGTGCACAGCAGCAACGTCAAGCTACTGGTGCACAACAGCTTCAAGCTGCTGGTGCACAGCAACTTCAAGCTGCTATGCAAAAGCAGCTTGAGGCTGCTGCTGCATAGCAGCTTGAAGCTGCTGTGCAACATGAATCCATCATGATGTCTTGAGGGTTGAGCTCATAACCTCAATCTAAAGTGTTACATCACTTATCATTTAACCTAGCAGCCCTTAGCATAAAAACATTTTTTTATCTATAAAAAACATGCGAACATGCGAACATGATCACAAGCTCCCATGATAAAAAAGCATTTGTAGGTCCTTTATAAATAACTTTGCAATGAGATAAATCCTGTTAGCAATAGCTATACGATGAGGTTCACATAGGTCGTAATCTTTTAAATTTGGGTCTATTTAAGTGGGTATACGAAATCTAAATTTCCTTTGCAATTGCAGCACACATTTGGCTACCAGCAACATTTACGTTAAAAGTTGCTCCATCTTTTAACAGCAAGTGAGCAATGCCATGTACATGATTCACGACCTATAACAATGCAGCATTGCCTAATTTATCTATCTCAAATGAAATGCATCTAATATGTAACATGAATCATGAAAAATACGATTATTAATATTTTTATACCCGAAACATTGATAACCACGCCTTGTTGAATTATAAATAAAGTGACATCTTCGTAGCCTCCTGATGCTGCTAAATGTTGTAGGGAAAAATTAATATGAATTGTGTCAATAATAATCATAAGCAATAACAGTCCAGACTATTTAGTGAAAAAAAGAGATTCGAATTTTCAAACATCATGGTATCCAGTATCAAACGATAATACAATGCAGAATATTCATTTTTTATCTTAGCACATCTCGTTTTTGTTGGTAAAGCTTTTCTCAAAAGAATAAAAGGAAGCAATGGTGTTTTGTGTAGTCCATTCATTCTAAAAAAAACATTTAGATTTCGCAAAAACAAAGAGAGAGAAAATACATTAAAACGAATGTTATTTAAAGGCTCATCAAGATCTCTAATTTTTTTTTACTGATTTAACATACTCCCAAACAAATAAAAGCATTCTGGACAATGGGCTAAGAAAAATAACTATTTGGTTCAGCAGTAATGTGGTTTTCTCAGTGCCATATTCATTAATTCCAATACCTTCCTAAAAAAGTTTTGATATGTGATAATTATGAAACTTATTTAATAAAATTAATAATCTAAAGGGTGACCATTTAATATCAATTTGCCATGGCAAAATATTGTGGGTGAGTGACATTTCCTTGCTCTATGATCACTTTTCCTGGCAAGAAAAATTCTACATGCAGCTTGATTACCTGCATTTCGTTTTCATTAATTGGTTGAGAATAATCAAAAGAAAAGTCATATCATTTCATCATTGTCAACAGATTCTTAATTTGTTCATGAGAATAAAACCAAGATGCATGCAGAAAGTTGGTTCTTTTTTTAATGGAGGATATGCATAGTTTTACAAATGTAGTAAAACTTACAGTCTGATGAATGGATTATGAAGAGCATCCTTGAAACACTGATATTTTCTATGTTTGGTTTGGACAAATTATGCGAAATTTCCTAGTAATCAACAAAACATTATCAGAATCACTTGAATAAAAAGCAAATCTAGGATACTGAGAATACAACATCTGTCATCTGTCCACTTACCTTAGCAGGAATCGACAAGGCTATATCTTGAAGAACAGACGCTTCTATAAATTTTCTCTCATATTGTAAGCACACATGCCCTTTAATTTGATCTCGTATATCTCTTCCAAGTCTATTCCTTTACATATATCAGGTCTTTCATTTTATTTGTAAGCCTTTCTGTTTATTTGACACTTTAACAATCATTGTAGTCGTGTTACGCTTAAGATAAGCTCTAACAGCAGGAGGCGTTGGCTGCATACACGTCTCCATAGTCTATGAAAATATAAATGAGCACATTATTGTTATATAAATATTAGCCAACCTTCTATAAGGATACATGATATTCAATATACGAAAACAAAATATATCCTTAATGTTATAATTTAACTTGAATAGATTTCATGCATGAAGTTACACTTTTTCAGTTTAATACAATTATATCAATACATAAAAATAAGAAGGAAATACTATAAATTTCATACTCGACTAATGATTGATGTTAAGATAAAAAGTTTGAAGCAAGTTATAAATGCTACAATGAACAAATAAGTATAATCCAGTAAAGAATGTCTTTACATGAAAATAATTGCAGTGAATGAGGAATTAAACACACAATCAAATTTTCATTTTATAGATTTATTAAAATAGTTGAAAACCCATATGTAGTAGTGGCATTCTTTCATGTGTCTTCTTTTTAGTTTCGAGACTATATATAGATTTATTTCTGTTATATGTTTCGAAAATTGTGTTTATTATTACTTTAAAAAATGATCTAAATTAACTAATTTTTTTAATATGATTATGTATTTACCAACAGACCGAAGCAATATCCTTACTTGAAAACGAACAAATTTTTGCAAATTTATGTTCAAAGAGGCCTTTAAAATAATGATGATAATATAGCCATTATTCCTCTCTTATTCCTGGCACTATAGAATTATCAATGTATTTATAGTTTATCCCCAGTTGTTGGTTGATAACTCATTTTATGCCTTCCATCGCAGGTTCAAGACGACGACTCCTTAGCTAATAATAATTAGTTGGATTTTAAAAGTTCTATTCAGAAATCTACTAGATTTACCACACAAAAAAAACACTCTTGTACTGGATGTGTCCAAACATATCTCAACCAACATAACACCGCGGATGATACATACTGGAACAAAGTTCAACAAGAACATATAATGTGGGATCCATTGATGTATTAGATGGACATTCAATATTTGGCCTCAAATCAGTATATAATTGAGGAAAATCCAAAGTTGAGATGAACAGTTAGCCTCAAATCAGTAAACAGTGAATATAGGGAATGGTTTTGAACTATTAAAACATATAAACAAATTTTGAGCTGATAAACACTGGAACAAAAAAAAAATTCTTACTTGACTGCGGCGATAGGGCAGCGAAGGAAAGAACGGCGGGAGCGTCGGCGACGCGGAAGGGAGGCAAGGGCTGCGAGGGCGCGGAGATAAGGCAGGGTAGATGGCGGTTGAGAGCACTGGCCGCACGGTTGACAAATGCGACGATCTAGGGTTTCTTTTATTTCGAGAAAAGGAAATTAGGAATGGAAGTTTATTTTGTCCTGGTGGAAAGTGGGAACCGTATATTCGTAGATAATAAATTATTTATAGGGTACATAAAATGAGTATGGAAGCCCTACGTTGTCCCTACGGGCCTACACCATTCATATATTTTTACGTTTTCCCTATGTCGCGCCTACGCCGCGTAGACATGGCGTAGGGAATTCCAGATTGGAAAACTGACATCTTTTTTGTAGTATCAGGACTTCTGTGAACAAAACTTAAGAGTCCTCGCTTGTCCTCCGAGTGAATCATGAAGCAATTGAGTAAGTTTGCTATCTCTAAATGGAACATGTGAATTTTTTTGGTCTAACTCAGCGGTATACTCTGATGCTTCCTTTAAGATCTTGCACTTATTGTACAACTTTCTGTTCTCCTTAAGTACTTTGTTATAATTAGATGCAGCTTGAGCAAGTCCATGCACATGCTTGCCAAGGCATCTGACTTTCTCATGATATTTCATTTGCATGAATTCCATGCCAGATTTTGTAACCGAATGAAAATTGTATACAGCGCCTATACTAGGGCTGTCAATGGATATCCGAAAAATCCGAAATTCGTCCGCATCTGTATCCGAAAAGCGGATAAATATCCGATATCCGGGAAAGCGGATGCGGATATAGGTATATCCACATCCGAAAATTATCCGTCCTCTTTTTTATCCGACTATAGCTTAAATTATGTGTATTTTAACATAATTAAATATACTAATTTATTAATTTGCAAAATTAAAAGTCTACTAAACGCATGTTAATTGCTCAAAATTATATATTATCATCATATTGATTTTTTTTTTAGCAATTTAGTAATCAATTAGGTTGAAAAAAATTAATATTAAGCTAAAAATATTCATTTATATTCATTGATTTATCGATTGTTAGCGGAGCGGATAATTATCCGATATCCGTCTGTATCTGCGGATACGGATATCCGATATCCGAAAATGGTTTCGGATGCGGATACGGATATGGCACTATTCATATCCGAAAGTATCCGTTGACAGCCCTAGCCTATACCCATTATAAACCATGGTAAAATTGAAAATGCGGAGAAAACATAAGGGTAAGTTTGTAAAGTTTCATTTCCATTTCAAAACAGAAGATATGCTTCAATGTATTGCCATTACCACGCTTCCTTTTGGAGTAAAGTGGCAAAATTCTATGGAGAATCTCTTCTACTTTTAAATTGAATCTGAAAAGGCATTTCTTTTAAGATATTTATTGTACTATATGGATATCTCTCTTAATTTATCTTTGAATAGCAATTTTTCGGCTTAATTTGTTTCTAGAACGAGATCCAAATCCGCTTATTTATTTCTGTGAATACTGTTATAATTTATGTTTTGTTACTAATGTTTCGATTTCTAAATCTTCTTGTTTTTAAATTTATATAATATTTCTAAATCATTTAGTTGCAAGGACTTTCCAGTTGCATCGGCAGCTTGCAGTCAAGCATTGTATTACGTTTGCTTATGCACTTGGGTCTTCTTGAAAACTTGCTGGCAAGATTTCTATTGAACTCGCTTCTTGGATTCATCAATTGTAGGCTCGCACATTTATTCATTATCATCTTAAAAAAATTATTGTTATATAGTATTGACCATGTCATCCTTCGTTTCAACTACGTTTGGCAGTCTTCTACACTTGCTCAATGTTTAGCCACGTTACTTATTTTCAAGACAAATGCAGGCGATTAACGAAATTAGAAGAAAGTATGAATTTGAGAAAGTGGACATTGCAAACCTTGAAAAAGAATAGGCATGTTTTCCTTCTAACAAACTTTAATTTGCCTAACCAAGCATTACCTTTGTAGATATATATTTCTAGTGTAATTAAGCATGCATATCTCCTTCTAAAATTGTGGTTGTCTTCATATTTGACAATAAAAATGTTAACTTATTGAAATTTTTTGTGGATTTCTATCAGAAAAAAATTTAAAAAAAGAAAAAAGATTTAAATAAAAATCAGTAATAACTATTAGGTTATTATTATGCTGATATCAAGTAATATTAAAGTGGGCACGTAATTGTATACATATCTTTGTGTGGCTGTTACATAGTTATCTATTTATTGCATCTATTTATAACTGTTAAAAAGGTAAGCAATGTGAGATTTAAAAAGGTAACCAAGGCAAGGGATCGTCCTTACCGAATTCGAGACAATCTAGCCAACCATGTCTCAGGCTACAGTCGCAGCTGCACCTTGGATCTTCAGGGTCAGTCCTTTCTTACGTTTGAGGATTGGTAATTCTTGAACAATGCATTTCCCCGCCCTATGGGGCGTAATGGTCAGTATGTCAACTATGTCATCCATCGGCCCACGTAATGACCGATATGTCTGAGGCACCTCACTTTCCATCATCCACATAAGTAAAAATGTCTGAGCTCCATACCATGACACCACTCCTAGCTAGAAAGAAACGCATGTCCTCCCTGCAGAACTCTCCCGTTTCTGGTTCATACCGGGGTGTGAGGCTCGCGAATTAACGCTATACAAAAAGCCATGCTATTTAAAGTCATGCTTTAATCATCAACCACAAGATATTGCTTTTCAACAGAAGCCTTGATCATTTGCATCTCAGCATGTCACACAGGCAATTCACACCATGAATTAATGTCTATCGATATATAACCTCTGAGCTCGTACGTCTCAAAGAAGGGTGTTAAGCAAGAGAATAAATTCTCCGTCACCAAACAGATATATATTTAATAGAGATCAATCAACACAGAATAAAATCCAATGTAAGACACACATCCATTTACTAGTTCGTTCTGGATCTGAACGAAACCGGAGGCACCTTATTCCTCGTCCCATGTCCAATACAGGAGAGAGGTCCTCGCATATCCGGTCGATCTCCAAGTACGTCTGGACGATCACCACTTATTACTTTGTCTTGGGTGCACAGCTCAATTAAGACATTAGTAATCATCCAAAAGATGTGAAGACCTCCGGTCTTCAACTACCGTCTTCATCGTCGACTTATCGTCAAATCAATTATTCAGAATGGGTATAAACCCGGCCTTCCGAATAATTCACGTATCTTATAAACATGTGCTATAAGACACAACATATGCCTCATTCCAATCCAGAATATTCTTTTATTCAAATATTCTTTTCACAATTTAAACCAAATTAAGGTTTTCCAAACTAGTCGGGATTAGCGGACCTTATCGAAGTAATCATTTATTTAATTTCCCAATCCGAACTTATTCATCCCATGGAGCAAAACTGGTAATACTCCACATCTAACACCACGGTGTTATCGGTAAATTTAATTACCATTTTACGTTCAAACCTAATTAAAGATTTAACTATCGCTTGGAGTAAAACTGGTGGTACTCCAGTCTTAGTCTTTTCCCGAATTTGATAATTTAAATTATCTCATTCTCATTTCAATCTAATTAAAGATTCGTTAAAACTCCAGTTAGTTTTAATCTTCCCAAAAATCAATATTAATGATTGTTTAACTTTGGGAAATCAAACATGTCACATCGACAATCTACACTGTACCTTTGATTTCTGCCGATATATAACCTTTAAGCTCGTACGTCTAAGAGAAGGGTGTTAAGCAAGAGAATAAATTCTCTGTCACCAAACAGATATATATTTAGCAGAGATCAACAATACAGTTCGAAATGTAAGACATGTAATCCTGTCTTTAACTCGGTTAAAGAACCAATGTCATTAAAAACATAGTTCACAATAAACCCAAAATCACATTCCATTAATTATGGAATCTTCACGGAAAAACCAATCAATATATAATCGATATCAATTTCCATATCCGACTGATAATATAAATGGAATAGCGACAAAACCTTTAAAATTCCATATATATTAATAGTCTTCCTCCACAAAAGTTCACTTCAATTATTACCTAATCGAATTCCATTCCATTACAATTTATTTTATTAAATTGTAAAACTTTAATTTGGAAAATTTCCATTAAATCTTAATAATTTTTTTTATAAATTCCAAATCATTTCACTGTTAATCGGGTTAAAGAACAAGTGTTATCTAAAACACCGTTCACGATAAACCGAAAAATCCAATTCTTTTGTTCAATTCCAATTAAATATTAATTAATTGGAAAACATCTCTAAATCTTAATTAAAAGATTTATTCTTTTCTCAACTGGGTTTAAGAACAGTGTTAATAAAGACACCATTTACGACAAACCCAAAATCCCATTTGATATTAAACACAAGGCTCTTAATAGAAATTATATCAGCTTATATTCAATATCAAATTTTGAAACCAACAAATATCGTATTGGAAATAACGATATAAATATATCTTCCAAATTTCCATAATAATATCCGTATAATCACGAAATCCAACATCGAAATATTCCGAAGATGATTTCTATTCAAATCTACTCCAATTCATATATTGGAAATTCTGGTTATATTAAAAACCCGTTCTCAATCCAATTTATTTATTTAAAAATAATTGGATTATAATTCTAATTGATAACTAGTTCATTTTGATAAAAATATATTTTTATCTTTTTAAATACGGAATTTGTGACGGCCCGCCCCGCACCAACCGACATTTACTCCAAAAGTGCGCTGTACACATGTCCAGTTAGCACGGGACGGTCGTCAGAAGGAAAGGAAGAAGACGAAGAACAAGGAACCTGTAGAATGTCTCACAACGCATAGAACAAAATATAATAACAACATACTTGACATAAAACCGGTGAGACAGTGCATAAGCTGAAAACAAAGTATCATAGCAGCGGAAAATCCAAATACAGCTTATGTTCCACAACATCATTATTACTACTTTTAAAACAGTCTCTAAAAGCAAGATATGGAAGGTACACTACTAATGCCCAAGTAGTGACCACCAACGACACAGGGAGAATATATATATATATTCATATATATATATATATATATATATATCATGCGTGGAAGCCTCCTGCTCGCCTCCGGATCAGCTACTCGTGCATCACCATCTAACCTGTTTCTAGTCTGCTCGTTTAGGAGCACCCAGAGTAATAAGAAGAGACATAAAACTCTGGGTCAGACAAAAGTCTGGTATGAGCGATAAGCAGCTAAACAGAACAATAACAGGTATACTAAACCATACCTGAACCTGGACCTGCAACCAAAGAGTTAGCACTACATATTGTACAACACTCTAAGGTGCCATTAACATATGGTGTATGAGCATACGGGGGTGGGGGTGTGCATGTCATAGTGATGGGAAACAATCAAGCATAACAACCATCCTCACATCTCTCACTCAGTGCGTAAAGCATACGATATTCACCACTTCGATCACCCAATACTTTGCTATGATCACTCTGCCCCCATGAAGTCACAATGGCTTCACTGCACTGATTCATAGCCACTAATCCTTCGCTATGTCCACTTTGCCCCATGGAGTCGTACACACCCCACTGCACTGGCTCATAGCCTTACTAATCCTTTACTATGTCCACTCTGCCCCATGGAGTCACAATGGCTCCACTGCACTGGCTCACAGTCTCACTACGATCACTTTTCCCCTCGAGTCATGATGACTCTACTGCACTGATACGTAGCCCATCATTCCTTTTCAGTGGTGAATCGAAGTTATGAACGTCGACAACTCCTTAGCACACGTCTCGCAGCAAAGCCCAATCATGAAGTGAACTCATTGGTTCCCAACTGGATCCCGAGCTCTAACTCCTAATTTGGACTACCTTTGCATCTCGGGTTTTTGGTCATCACTGGATCGGTTCGGTTCTCAGCCCTTCTTCTCTGTCGGTTCGGATTGGTCTCTTCCAAGTGCTCCGGGTCGGGTCGTGGCCTCCAAATCTCTTCGTAGTACGTCAGTTCTGTTCGGGTGCTCTCCGGCGGATCGGGTCGGTGTACCCTTGCTCCATCGGTTCGGTTCGGGTTCCTGGTCACGGTCCGATCCACTTCCCCTTTCTCTTTCGTTCTGATCCCCTTCTCTTCCCTTCAGTCGATCCGATTCCCCATTCTTTAGCTCGATCCGATCCCCCTTCCTTAGCTCGATCCGATCCCAGTTCAACCAATTTGGCCTTCCTTTTTGCCATACTTTCCCTTGTGCCAAGCCTCGGTTCGGTTCGGTGATCCCTTGCCCAGTCCACTATCCGGTCCGAGCCCATCCTTCCGATCCGAAACCTGCATCGTTTTTCTGCAACTTTTCCAGCGAGTATTTTACACCATTCAACGGCGTTTTCGACCATTCTAACTATTCTAATCAATCACAAAGCATACCACAAAGTCATAACAACAAATAGAAGTGACCCCAAACACCAAAACATCAATATGATAGATTAAAATGGATCAAACATAGCCAAAACCCCATATTTTCCCCTTAAGCATGTTTAAGCATAATTAATGATAGGGTTAGCAAAACTTAACCAAATTAACCCAAATTCATATCAGAGGTCTAAAATATCATTTAAGAATTTATAAATATTTTTCCATAATTTATTAATGTATAAATTCGCTAATCAACACTAATTACCCTTAATTAACCATAATTAGTGAGGAATTATGCAAATCACTCACCTTAGCCACAAATAAATCTAAAATAAATCTCTGATATGGCGCGAATACTAATGATAAACAACAGCTCCAATCTTAATTTGGTGAAGATCTCCCTTAATTTGATGTTGCTAAGCTTAATCTTTGGTTAGAAAGTGATTTGAAGGTGATTTAGAGGTTGAAGGCCATTTTTAGGATTTTTAAGAGGTAAGTGGAGGCTAGAAAACTGAAATGGAATGAAATCCTAACTCTTTTCATCCTCCCCATAACCCTAATCCCGAAATGGGTTATGGGCCCATTCACTAATCATCCTATTTGGCCCAGTTAAGCAGTTTTTCACCTTTCAAACCTTATTTCAGCCATATCTCCCAAACGGTAAGTCCGTTTAGCTATTATGACCACTCCACGGAAAGGTAAACCATCAAACGAATCTAATGGAAGTGGTTTCAGGTCAAAATTCCTTTTCAATCAAAAGTTATGGCTGAAACAAGATCAGCTAGGGGCAAAACGGTCATTTAAAATCGGAAAAAAATCATGAACATGGGAAATGACCCCAATGGTCGTTTCCCAAAGCCACATGACCATACGACTTCATATAAGAAAGAAGTAAATATTCTACGATCCTTCGATGCGTAGAATACGGGTTGTTACATTCTTCCCTCCTTAAGAAATTTCGCCCCCGAAATTCCCTAACCAAAACACACAAAGGGCCCCGCATGCCTATCAGCCATAAAACAACAATCAAACGTGCAAAACAAACCTATCCTAGCATGCAGAATAACTAAATTGCAAAGTAAATCTTATCAGGCAAAGAGTTCTGAATACGTCTTCCTAATGCTCTCCTCTGTCTCCCAAGTACAGTCATTCTCGTTCTCGCCCCACTGAACCTTGACTAGCTTCATCGCCTTCCTTCGAAGTTGCTTCGTATCGTGCTCGAAAATACGAATCGGCTTGCGGTTCCCAACCGCCTCGGGTTCCACTTCGAAGTCCTCTAACTGATCAGGTGAAATAGTCATATCTAAGTCGTGCACAAACTTCCTTAGCTGGGAAACATGAAATACGTTGTGAACTCCCGTCATCTTCTTGGGTAAGTCAACTCTATATGCCAAATTCCCAACTTGTTCGAGAACTAGGAATGGGACAACAAATCTTGGTGCCAACTTGCCTCTCCTACCAAATCGTATCACGCTCTTCAACGGAGAAATCTTGACAAACACCAAGTCACCAACGGAGAATTTTAAGTCTCTCCTCCTTTTATCAGCATAAATCTTCTGCCTATCCTGGGCAGCCTTCATCCGTTGTTGAATGATCATAATCTTATCTGAAGTTTCCTTTACCACATCTGGTCCAAGCACAAACTTCTCACCGGTGTCTATCCAACATGATGGTGAGTTGCACGGTCTTCCGTACAAAGCTTCATATGGAGCCATACCGATACTGGATTGGTAGCTATTATTATACGCAAACTCTACTAGATGCAAATGGTCATCCCATGATCCACCAAAATCCAATATGCAAGCTCTCAAGAGATCTTCCAATATACGATTCACCCTCTGTCTGACCGTCGGTTTGAGGATGATACGCGGTACTGAGATATAATTCCGACCCTTGAGCCTCTTGTAAGCTCTTCCAAAACGCACTAGTAAACAACGGGTCTCGGTCACTCACAATGCTTTTAGGTACTCCATGAAATCTCACTACCCAATTCATATACAGTTCTGCTAACTTAGCTGCCGTTCTGGTCGATTTGACTGGTATAAATCTTGCACTCTTGGTCAATCGATCAACAATTACCCAAATGCTATCATGTCCCGATTTAGTCCTTGGTAAACCATCAATGAAATCCATCGAAACTTGCTCCCATTTCCATTCGGGAATTTCTAATGGTTGCAACAAACCACTAGACTTCTTTTGCTCGGCTTTAACTAGCTGGCAATTCATACACTTGGATATAAACTTCCCAACGTATCTTTTCATCCCTTCCCAGTAGTAAGTCTGCTTCATGTCTCGATACGTCTTATCACCACCGGGGTGTATAGTCAGTTTTGAGTGATGACATTCCCTAAGCACTTCATCTCTCAAACCATTCACGTTGGGTACAACTAGTCTTCCATTCTTTCGAAGCCATCCTTCTCGATCAAGCCCATACAAATTCATCTCCTCACCGTCGATATTGATCTCTAACTTGGAGATGATTTCCAACAGGTTAGGATCGTCCTTCTGACTGGAACCAATTCTCTCAATCAAAGTGGGTCTGATCATCAAACTAGCCAACATTTCTGGATCCAATTCACACTTTGGTCTGAAATCATACCCTGCGATGTACTCCAGTTGCTTCCATTCAAGAAACATAGCCCCTAAACTGGCATGTCTTCTACTCAATGCATCAGCTACCGCATTGCCCTTTCCTGGTGTATATGCGATGTCGAAATCATAGGAAGCCAAAAAATTTAACCATCTTTGCTGACGGAGATTCAGATCCTTCTGAGAGAAAAGATACTTTAACGATTTATGATCGGTAAACAACTCGAATCTTTCTCCCAAAAGATAATGTCTCCACATCTTTAGCGCAAACACGATCGCTGCCAGTTCCAAGTCATGGGTAGGATGCCTTTTCTCATGCGGCTTTAGTTGTCGACTAGCATAAGCTACTACCCTACCTCCTTGCATCAATACAGCACCTAGTCCAGTACCACAAGCATCCGTGTATACCATCATCTCTTCGTTTCCTTTAGGAATAACTAACACTGGCGCACGCGTCAACTTTTCCTTTAGACTTTTGAATGCATTTTCACACACTCTGTCCCAGACGAAGGCTTGATTCTTCTTAGTCAACTGAGTCAACGGTGCCTCTATCTTGGAGAAATCCTGGATAAACTTACGATAATATCCAGCTAACCCCAAGAAACTTCTTGTGTCTGTTGCATTCTTGGGTGTAGACAAATCCTGTACCGTAGCCACCTTTGTAGGGTCCACGGCAATACCATTCTCTGAAACAACATGGCCCAAGAATCTCACTTTCCTCCTCCAGAAGTGAAACTTAGAAAATTTTGCTTTCAATTGGTGTTTTCTCAACACCTCCAACACTATCCTCAAATGTTCCTTGTGTTCCTCCTCTGTCCTCGAGTAAGCAAGGATGTCGTCTACGAACATAAGAACAAACTTATTCAGCTGATCTCTGAATACCCTATTCATAAGATCCACGAAGTATGCTGGTGCATTGGTCAACCCAAATGGCATGACTAACCACTCATAAAATCCAGACGGCGTCCGAAATGCCGTTTTGGCTATATTATTAGCTGCTACTCCGAGCTGATGAAATCCTGTCGCGAGGTCCAACTGGGAGAACACTCTTGCTCCTTCCAGTTGATCAAACAAATCATGTATCAGCGGTAGAGGAGACTTATTCTTCCTCGTCACCTTATTCAACTCGCGATAGTCCACACACAAACGAAGGGAACCATCTGCCTTAGTGGCAAACACAACTGGTGCTCCCCACTCGGAGACACTTCTTCTAATAAATCCCTTCTTCAAAAGATCGCTGACTTGCACCCCGAGCTCTCGCTGCTCCCTTGATGCCATACGACGAAGTGGCATCACTATAGGTCTGGCATCTTTCGCTAAATCAATACGGAACTCAATCTCTCGGTGTGGTGGAAGCTCGGTCACTTCCTCGAAGACGTCCGGATACTGGCCAACCACGGGCACATCTGACAACTCATCATGCGGGATGTCGAGGGAATTTATAAAACTAGCCATTACCCCATCACTAGGTAGATTACCAAACACTACCCTCCGCCCATCATCCGCCCTAACTGTCACCAAAAAGCCCTCACAGTCTACCACCACCCCGTATCTTTGGAGCCAATCGACCCCCAATATAATGCCGTACCCAGTAAAGCCCAAAACAAAACAATCACAAACAAACATACATCCATGACTCGATAAGACCAAATTTCGGCAAATCATACTAAAGTTAGTCGAACCACCAATCGGGTTCGTCACAACCAACGGTCTATCGACTATCTCGGGTTCCAGTCCCAACCTATCTACCAGGTTACCAGATATGAAGGAACGGGAAGCCCCAGTATCAAACAAAACTCGAACAGGTACATCAAGAATGGAAAGCATACCTTGAATGACGACATTCTTTCCTTTCTCCGCCGCAGTTGGGGCATTCGACGAAGAAGGAATAGCACTGATAGCATATGCTTTCACAATCTGCTTCTCCTTAAGAGGTTGTGGACATTTATCCTTATGATGTCCCACTTGGCCACAGTTGTAGCACTTCCTATCCGCTGGCTTGGCCCGACATTCTTTGGCATAATGGCCCTTCTTACCACAACTGAAGCACTCAACACCTTTCTTACTCTTTTTCTGGCCATCCTTAGCTTGGTTCTGCTTCCTCTTGCTCTGAGAGTTATTCTTGCCTCCACCGCTCACTTGCGGTTTTGGCCCTTCTGCAGATGCAACCTCAGTCTTCGACTTAGGGTAAAGACTCTCTGATCTCAAAGTTTTCCCAACAATCGACTCAAACGTTTCATCGATGTGGTTAATAATCCTTTCCCCCAAGTATCCATCTAGACCAGTAATGAACTTCTCATTCTTCTTCTCAGGAGTATCGATAAGAGATAGTCCATACTTCGACAAAGTATCGAACTCAGCAATATAGTCCGAGATTGCCCTACCATTCTGCTTAAGCTCCAAGAACTTCCTAAACAATTCTGACTTCTGAGCAGCTGGGATAAACTTGTCACCAAAGCGAGCCTTAAACTGATCCCAAGTAACCTGATCCTCTGGAGTGGCTGTCCTAATAGCATTCCACCAATTCATCGCTCGCCCTTGCAGCTGACGAGACGCTAGCCTTCTCTTCATCGCATCCTCGATACCCAAGTCGTCGAAGATACGATCACAGCTATCCAAACGATCCTGAACATCCATGGCCGACTCCGTTCCATGGAACGGCTTCTCACCATGGTTAGTGTAATCCTTGTACAGCTTGGCGAAATCGGCCCTAGGCGCCTACACTACTGGACCACCACCATTACCGGCATTGGGAGCTGCCACTTGTGCATCCCTAAGCATTTCTCTCATGAGGTCAGTAAACATCGCCCTCATGTCAGCAGCATTCCCATTGTTGGCTCCTCTACCAGCACTTCTTGCGTATCGGCTCATCGTTCAATCTATAAAGAGAAAACGATTAACCATCTCCATAGTAGTGCTAGTGCAGTGCGACTACATCCTTAACTATACTAATAGTATATATATGTATATAGCTTTTGAAAACCAAAATAATCACAAATACGTGCTCTCATATACGTATTATCTCTCCCTGGTGTCTTTCCCTAGGTTAACTACACAACCTAGAGCTCTGATACAAAATGTGACGGCCCGCCCCGCACCAACCTACATTTACTCCAAAAGTGCGCTGTACACATGTCCAGTTAGCACGGGATGGTCGTCAGAAGGAAAGGAAGAAGACGAAGAACAAGGAACCTGTAGAATGTCTCACAGCGCATAGAACAAAATATAATAACAACATACTTGACATAAAACAGGTGAGACAGTGCATAAGCTGAAAACAAACTATCATAGCAGCGGAAAATCTAAATACAGCTTATGTTCCATGTTAACCCTCTTTTTGGCAAGAGTCTCAACGAACAAAGCCCAAATGCACAACCAAATACAAGTCGCGCTCCAAGAGGCCCATCAGGGGCGCTACATCAAGCAATGGTATATCGGCCCAAATCCAACTCAGTCAGATTGACTGCGCATTACCTGAAAAATCGCTCACCAGGACGACCGAGTTTCTCGCTTCCAGAAAGAACTCGTCGACCGATTATCTCGGGCCAGCGTGGAAAGATTTCTACAGAGCCAGTCCACCTAATGTCCCGATTTCCAAGGAGATAAAGGCGGTCAACCATATGCGGATAAAGCTCTGCTTTTGATATGCCTCTTCACGGATGCCACGTCAGCCACAATTTTCGAGGATACTATTTATGAGCAGTGGAATCAGTCTTCCAGCCGCAATTCGAGCCAATGGATGGATTCCACGTGTCTGGACCTTCCCGAAATGGCCAGACCATTTCGCAACAGCCCAAGTAGTATTCTCCACCTATAAATACCTCCAAGCTTAAAGAGGAAAGGGACATCTTTTTTCTGGAGATCAGACTTTTGGCCAGACGGCTTTCTTTAAGCTTTTCATCTCTACTCTCCTCCAGAATCTTAATCTCTCAAAAGGAAGAAAGGAAAATAGCCATTTTCTTTCTTTTCTCCAAATAGAAAAAGCATTGCACTTGTAATCAAAAGAGAGAAATAATATATAAAGTGGACGTAGGCACTGTCTTTGCCGAACCACTATAAAAATTCTGTGTGTGCTCCCCATTCTTTTACTTTTTTTTACTACATTTTTATCTTTATTCGTGTGTTGATCACGCGATTGGGGGTTGATCGTCACTAGTGACCAACTTTTGATGTCAACACTTTGGCGCGCTAGGAAGGGGAAGCACACCGACACTGCCATCGAGCTCCTGCTTATCCCAGGTCATGGTAAACAAACGAAAGAAAGATGCAACATCCTCTCGTCCCGCAAACGCTGATGCAGCTGATGCCGATGCTGCAGAAGCAAGCCACGAAGTTTCCTCTCATGACAACATGTCTCGATTCCTTACCCGGGACGACATGGATAAAATCATGGTCGAACTCAGAGACCATATGACATCTCAGGGTAAAGTCCTCGAACGACAGCAGCAGTTGATGGATCACCTTCTCGGTCGACTGGAAACAGGGTTGAACGCTTCAACATCAATTCCTCCATCGACCGAAGCTGGGGCAATAACCGATCTTCAGTCTGCACGGAATCAGACCACTGATCAGGCTACACCTTTAATTCATCCTGGTTTGGTCCCACCAACCGATTGATCCCAGCCGAGAATATCACTTCCAGCAACCAGCGCGGCAGCAACAACAGAACCTCAGGAGGCAGGCGACCAAGATCTAGGTCATCTGGCAAATATGCCTTCACTCTTTGGAACATCTCGACCTACCGAATCAGTCGAGCTACCACCGGGTCCCTCAGAATCAACGCCATTCCCATTACAACCCGGGATCTTGCCGCAAACCAGTCTAACCACTCTTCCTCTTCAACGAAGAGTTGGAGTAGCCTTCCCTTCGAACGAGGGAAGCCACCCTACCATGTCGGTCCTCACCGTGGCAGGAGAAGACGCTACCGTAGACCCTCCTAACCTCGCTTCAAGCGGGGGCAACCCTGGCCTTCGAACATCACATGCTATGCTGGATCAGCCTAGACCCTTTGTTACAGGCATGGCTCGACCCACGACTCATCAGGTTCCAGAGGGGCCATTCTGTCCAGAACCACCCGCCAGATCTCACCTTCCCTCACATCTTCACTTAGTTCTCGGAGGTCGAGCCCAGCCAACGGCCACCCTTCCGAACATGCTTTTGCCGGATCCTCGTGCAGAACCCACTCAGGATGCAGAGCTAAGTTCATGGCAACGACTCCTCGGAGATGGGAGTCAGCTTGCTAACATCGTCCGACGCTTCACTCGGGGCAATTCTTCGCACAAGACATAGACAATGTCAACCGCAACCCCTTCACTAGAGAAATCAGGAATTCTCGAAACCCTCCGGACTTTAGGTTCCCTGCCATCGAGCCATACAACGATCGCACTGACCCGACCATTCATCTCATGCGATACATGCGACACATGGAAGTACTTGGTGCGTCGACCAGCTTCATGGCTAAGTGCTTTCCACTCTTTCTCACAGATATAGCCGGTATGTGATTTCGGCAGCTAACAACGGAGTCGATCAGTAGTTGGAATACTCTAGTCACCCGTTTCATCGAGCAGTTTCGAATGCATATCTCTCGACTGAAAAGTGTCGTGTTTCTATCTACCATCAAACATCGATCCGGAGAGACGCTAAGATCCTTCCTCGAAAGGTTCAACGCAGTTGTAGCATCTGTCGATCGGTCCGAGCCATCGATGGTGTTGATGGCAGCTATCGCGGGAATCCAGAAGAGATCAGAATTCTCGAACTCCTTAACCAGGGATCCTCCCAAAGATATAGATGATTTTTACTCCGAGGCCGAAAGATTCCTCCGACAAGAGGATGCCAGCCTTGAGATGGAGAGCCTTGAAGTTTTAGTAGCCAAGCAACAGGGTCCACTCAACGGTAATGGCCAAAATAAAGGAAGAGGAAAGGCCCCGGAAAAGGATGAACGCAATGTCCGACCTCGAAACGAAAATAAATATGATCGGTACACCGAGCTCAACTCTTTTTTACTCGATATCTATCTCGATATGCGCGAGTCCTTCCCCACTCCAAGGCCACCTCGACGAGAACCAACCCAGATGGAACTTGATTCCGGCAAGCATTGTATATTCCATAATGTAGCTGGACATAATACAAATGATTGCCGACATCTGCGCGATCTCATCGAAGGACGAGTCAGAAAAGGGGAACTCGCTGAATATGTCAAAGATCGCGCCCCGGCCATGCCACCACGACCTTCTGCCCAAGCTCCTCAGGCTGGTCCGCGAGCTCCTAGAAATGGGAAGGACCCTGAGACTAGCACTCGCGACATTATCATTAATTGGATTTTTATCTTTTCTTTCGATGTATTTCTTTCAATAACAAGGACGCCTTGATGCTCTGTAATCAATCGCTGTCCCCGTAGCTTTTCTTTGTAGTAGTTGCTTAGCAGTTATGAACTTTACTTTGTGCAAAAGTAGATCGTTGTTGTAAAATTTCTAAGCCGAGCATGGTTAATGCTCGTCCCCCTATTTTATGTGGTTAGCGCGAAAGCCCACCACTACTTCAAACACCTGCTCCTTCAAGTGAGAGAGGTCACATTTTCTTAAACACGAGTGTGGATTACGCTCTCTTTCTTTACACCACAAGCGTGCATAGCTCGTTAAACTAACTAACCCAATATGAGTCGAGCATGAGAAACACTTGACCTAAGCCGAGTATGGTTAATACTCGCCCTATCTAAGCCGAACTAGATTAGTGTTCGCCATTAAGCCGAGCATGGTTTATGCTCGCCACCATGCCGAGCATGGTTTATGCTCGCCACCCTCTAAAGCCAAGTGGAATAAAATGCTCGACCCATGGTTTGTTTTGTATTTGCAGGAACCAACTTTTGTACCAGTGGCGATCATCATCTCGGCCTTAATACGGTTCCCGATAGTTGTTGGTTTTCTGGCCTTAATACGACTTGGCATGGTCGTCGGATTTCTGGTCTTAATACAACATCGGACCGTCGGTTTTCTGGCCTTAATATGGTCCGGCGCGACCATAGCAGCTCGAGCGTTTGTGCTTCGGTTCAGATTTCAGAACACACCTCCCTCTGTCGATGAAGATGCATTCTGAAAGGCAAAGTGTTAACCCTCTTTTTGGTAAGAGTCTCAACGAAAAAAGCCCAAATGCACAACCAAATACAAGTCGCACTCCAAGAGGCCCATCAGGGGCGCTACATCGAGCAATGGTATATCGGCCCAAATCCAACTCAGTCAGATTGACTGCGCATTACCTGAAAAATCGCTCACCGGGACGACCGAGTTTCTTGCTTCCAGAAAGAACTCGTAGACCGATTATCTCGGGCCAGCGTGGAAAGATTTCTACAGAGCCAGTCCACCTAATATCCCGATTTCCAAGGAGATAAAAGCGGTCAACCATATGCGGATAAAGCTCTGCTTTTGATATGCCTCTTCACGGATGCCACGTCAGCCACAATTTTCGAGGATACTATTTATGAGCAGTGGAATCAGTCTTCCAGCCGCAATTCGAGCCAATGGATGGATTCCACGTGTCTGGACCTTCCCGAAATGGTCGGACCATTTCGCAACAGCCCAAGCGGTATTCTCCACCTATAAATACCTCCATGCTTAAAGAGGAAAGGGGCATCTTTTTTCTGGAGATCAGACTTTTGGCCAGACGGCTTTCTTCAAGCTATTCATCTCTACTCTCCTCCAGAATCTTAATCTCTCAAAAGGAAGAAAGGAAAATAGTCATTTTCTTTCTTTTCTCCAAATAGAGAAAGCATTGCACTTGTAATCAAAAGAGAGAAATAATATATAAAGTGGACGTAGGCATTGTCTTTGCCGAACCACTATAAAAATTCTGTGTGTGCTCCCCGTTCTTTTACTTTTTTTTACTGCATTTTTATCTTTATTCATGTGTTGATCACACGATTGGGGGTTGATCGTCACTAGTGACCAACTTTTGACGTCAACATTCCACAACATCATTATTACAACTTTTAAAACTGTCTCTAAAAGCAAGATAAGGAAGGTACACTACTAATGCCCAACTAGTGACCACCAACGACACAGGGAGAATATCGATATATATATCATACGTGGAAGCCTCCTGCTCGCCTCCGAATCAGCTACTCGTGCATCACCAGCTAACCTGTCTCTAGTCTGCTCGTTTAGGAGCACCTAGAGTAATAAGAAGAGACATAAAACTCTGGGTCAGACAAAAGTCTGGTACGAGCAATAAGCAGCTAAACAGAACAATAACAGGTATACTAAACCATACCTGAACCTGGACCTGCAATCAAAGTGTTAGCACTACATACTCTACAACACTCTAAGGTGCCACTAACATATGGTGTACGAGCATACGGGGGTGGAGGTGTGCATGTCATAGTGATGACAAACAATCAAGCATAGGAACCATCCTCACATCTCTCACTCAATGCGTAAAGCATACGATATTCACCACTTCGATCATCCAATACTTTGCCATGATCACTCTGCCCCATGAAGTCACAACGGCTTCACTGCACTGATTCATAGCCACTAATCATTCGTTATGTCCACTTTGCCCCATGGAGTCGTACACACCCCACTGCACTGGCTCATAGCCTTACTAATCCTTTACTATGTCCACTCTGCCCCATGGAGTCACAATGGCTCCACTGCACTGGCTCGTAGTCTCACTACGATCACTTTTCCCTCGAGTCATGATGACTCTACTGCACTGATACGTAGCCCATCATTTCTTTTCAGTGGTGAATCGAAGTTATGAACGTCGACAACTCCTTAGCACACGTCTCGCAGCAAAGCCCAATCATGAAGTGAACTCATTGGTTCCCAACTGGATCCCGAGCTCTAACTCCCAATTTGGACTACCTTTACATCTCGGGTTTTTGGTCATCACTGGATCGGTTCGATTCTCAGCCCTTCTTCTCTGTCAGTTCAGATCGGTCTCTTCCAAGTGCTCCGGGTCAGGTCGTGGCCTCCATATCCCTTCGTAGTACGTCGGTTCGGTTCGGGTGCTCTCTGGCGGGTCGGGTCGGTGTACCCTTTCTCCATCGGTTCGGGTTCCTGGTCACGGTCCGATCCACTTCCCCTTTCTCTTCCGTTCCGATCCCCTTCTCTTCCCTTCAGTCGATTCGATTCCCCCTTCTTTAGCTCGATCTGATCCCCCCTTCCTTAGCTCGATCTGATCCTAGTTCAACCAATTTGTCCTTCCTTTTTTCCATACTTTCCCTTGTGCCAAGCCTCGGTTTGGTTTGGTGATCCCTTGCCCAGTCCACCATCCGGTCCGAGCCCATCCCTCCGATCCGATCCGAAACCTGCATCGTTTTTCTCAACTTTTCCAGCGAGTGTTTTACACCATTCGACGACGTTTTCGACCATTCTAACTATTCTAATCAATCAAAAGAATACCACAAAGTCATAGCAACAAATAGAAGTGACCCCAAACACCAAAACATCAATATGATAGACTAAAATGGATCAAACATAGTTAAAACCCACTATTTTCCCCTTAAGCATGTTTAAGCATAATTAATGATAGGGTTAGCAAAACTTAACCAAATTAACCCAAATTCATATCAGAGGTCTAAAACATCATTTAAGAATTTATAAATATTTTTCCAAAATTTATTAATGCATAAATTCGCTAATCAACACTAATTACCCGTAATTAACCATAATTAGTGAGGAACTATGCAAATCACTCACCTTAGCCACAAATAAACCTTAGATCTGAAATAAATCTCTGATATGGCGCGAATACCAATGCTAAACAGCAGCTCCAATCTTGATTTGGTGAAGATCTCCCTTAATTTGATGTTGCTAAGCTTAATCCTTGATTAGAAAGTGATTTGGAGGTGATTTAGAGGTTGGAGGCCATTTTTAGGGTTTCTAAGAGGTAAGTGGAGGCTAGAAAACTGAAATGGAATGAAACCCTAACTCTTTTCAGCCTCCCCATAACCTTAATCTCGAAATGGGTTATGGGCCCATTCACTAATCACCCTATTTGGCCCAGTTAAGCAGTTTTTCACTTTCCAAACCTTATTTCAGCCATATCTCCAAAACGGTAAGTCCGTTTAGCTATTATGACCACTCTACTGAAAGGTAAACCATCAAACGAATCTAATGGAAGTGGTTTCAGGTCAAAATTCCTTTTCAGTCAAAAGTTATGGTCGAAACAAGATCAGCCATGGGCAAAACGGTCATTTAAAAATCGGCAAAAATCATGAACATGGGAAATGACCCCAATGGTCGTTTCCCAAAGCCACATGACCATACGACTTCATATAAGAAAGAAAGAAATATTCTACGATCCTTCGATGCGTAGAATACGGGTTGTTACAGAATTTTTCATTCCAATTCTTTCCAAATTATTTACTATGTTACACAAATTATTAATATTTTTGATAATTTTAATAAGGCCCTTTCAGTCGATTTTCATAAACGGTCATCGAACTGCACTTACAACGACTTTTTTCAAATTTGATTTGGACATAATTCCAAATCCAACCATTTGATTTCAAATCTCTTATATTCGTTGGAAAGCTCTTTTCGATACGAACCCAACGGTTCTGGTTTTAGGAGAATCCGACGGTCGGATCTCCCGTAATATCAATTCGAAGTCAGTGGTCGAAATTCGCTAACGGCCGCGGCGCGGCGTGTTCTATTCAGGCCGTTATATTATATATATAATATATATTACAACGATTTCCATTTAAAACGTACTTAATAAATCGTTTGTAAATTCATTTTAAAACGATTCTAACTTCATTTCCAATTTTAAATCAAAATTGAATACTCCTTATCATTATATTATTTAAATGATAATATTTTCAAAATATCAGATTTTTAAATCATTTCCTTTCGATATTCATTATTGAAATGAATAAAATCGATATAAATACCGTTCGCGTCAAAATGGCGCATATCTAATCAATATGGCTTCACATATTTTAATACTTTCATGTCCATCCAAAATCGGACATTAAAATCAGATTTTAATCCTTTATTGAATATTGTTTTAAAATATTCGTTATTTTGAAATGTTCATTATTTTAAAATGTTCGTTTCTTTCTAAATTGGAATCAGACACAGTCAATTACCATACAATGTTATTTATATAGATTTCATACACACATGTACACAATAATAATTATACACAGTCAACCATTATCCAGAGTGCCTTACACAACTGCATAAGCATTAAATATAAATAATTAACGCTTACAACAATCTGTCAACCAATCGATTGACATACAACTAAACAATTGGGATTAGTGTATGTCAAATATCATCTCAATACCCGTGTGGGGTTTCAACCAACAAATACTGAATATTATTTGTGCAGTTGGACGATGTGTAAAATTTATCATCCCAATCAATGTCAGTTAAATGAGTGTACATAAACAAATCGTTCGATTTTTTTATGAATATTTATTTTCATTTCAAGATAATTTTATGTCGTTCATATATACGTTAAAAATTATATTTTTAACGATAAAATAATTGTTTCAACACATGAATATTTTTAATAGTCCATACGTCAATTAAAATAATATTTTTATTGTTCTAACATTTTATTCAACACATGAATATTTTATACAGTTCATATACACATTGAAAAATATATTTTTAATGAATAATATTTATTTTAGAAAATTTCGGTTTTATAACTGTGCGATATTAAAACCGGAGTAATGTCTAGCATTACCCATCTCCTGATATTGGCTCGCGCCATACTCAATAATCAACTAAACCACAATACAATCATTTCTCAACCCAATCCAATATACAACAACCATTCAATCCATACAACCAAACAATAATGGTTTGTACAATAAAATAGTGTCGGGGGCTTCTAAGCCCCGTCTGCATCCTAAAATATATTTAACTGTAAATTAATTAGAGTGAGAAGGAGTTCTCACCCAGAAGCTAAACCAATTCATCGTGATTCTTCTAATGTAGAAAATTCTTGTCGCCGCACTCGCTTTTGTCGTTCTCCGCACTTGAATTCGCCTCTTTGGCTCTAGAATTTTCATACGACCTCCAATCTTCACCGAACTTTGTCACTAGCCTAAGCACGCCATTCCGGACAACTTTTGCCTAGTGGACTTTCTTCCAAAACTGGACCAATTCGCCGGAAATCGCGAAAAACAACAGAAGATCCACGATTTTTGGACGCTTTATCCGCAAAGCACCGCAATCCAAAATAGGACTTCCATATACTCAAATCGAAGATAATAACGAGATCTTTGACTTTGGTACTGTGGAGTGTTGGCCTTAGGGGCTCGGTTTGGAAGATATGGGATAAAAAAGATTTGAGTTGTTATGTACGCGCGAATTTTTGTAAAAATGAGATTTTCGGAGGATGTAGGGCCCAGACTCGGAGGTGGGTGGTGCTACAGGCGGCGGGGGACCTGATTGGACGTAAGGGCGGTGCTGGTGGGTGGCAGCGGGGGTGGAGGGGACCACGGTGGCTAGGGTTTGTGGAATTGGGGCTTTGGGTTCTTGAAATGGAGAGGGAGAGAGAAGTAGAAGAAGGAGCGAGGAGGGAGTAGCTGAGGAAGGGGGCGGCGCCATGGCCGAAGGCGCGGCGGTGCTGGTGGGGGAGGGCGACCGTGGTGCGTTTTTTGTTCTTTCTGAAAAATCACGACGGGGTAAGAGGGAGTGAGAGAGAGATAGAAATGGGTTGACTAATTATATATTTTATTATTTTTAATTTCAAAAAGTACATTTTTCATTCGATCTCCAAATCGAACCCAACTGTGACGGCCCGCCCCGCACCAGCCGACATTCATCTGTAATGCACTGTACCGATGTCCGACTAGCACAGAACGGTCGCCAGAGAAAGGAGAAAACTATCAAAGGAACCTGTAGAATGTCTCACAGCGCATGAGATAAAATATAATAATAACATATCTTTGACATAAAACAGGAGAGACAGTGCATAAGCTGAAAACTAAAACTAAACATCGTAGCAGCGGAAATCCAAGTACAACTTATGTTCCACATCTTCATTATTACAAATTTTCAAACTGTCTCTAAAGCAAAGCAAAGGAAAAGGTACACTACTAATGCCCAAGCAGTGAACTTCGACAACTCAGGGAGAATATATGTAGATAATACGTAGAAGCCTCCTGCTCGTCTCCGGATCAGCTACTCGTGCATACCAGCTAACCTGTCTCTAGTCTGTTCGTGTGAGCACCCAGAGTAATAAGAAGAGACATAAAACTCTGGGTCAGACAAAAAGTCTGGTATGAGCGATAAGCAGCTAAACAGAACAATAACAGGTATACTAAACCATACCTAAACCTGGACCTGCAACCAAAGAGTTAGCACTACGTACCTTACAATACTCTAAGGTGCCACTAACATATGATGTAAAGAATACGGGGGTGGGGGTGTGCATGTCATAATGATGGCTAACAAATAAAACATAGCAACCATCCTCACATCTCTCACTCAGTGCGTAAAGCATACGATGTCCACCACTTCGATCACTAGACCCATTGAGGTAATGACGGAGTTCGACTTGTACAACTACTGCTACCACCAAGCTTATCCCATGGAATCATGACCAACCCTTTTCAAATGATCCCACTTTATTGGTCTATAGCCCACTAGTCGTACCTAGGCCACTGTGGCCCTGAATCCGCCCACGTACCTCCTATACATAGTGATCCAAAGTCATAGACATCGATAACTCCTTAGCACACGTCCCGCAGCAAAGCTCAACTCATGAAGTTAACTCGTTGGTTACCAACTGGATCCTGAGTACAACTTCCCATTTGGACTACCTTTGCATCTCGGGTGATTGGTCTTCATCACCGTTCGTGACTCTTCGGTTCGAGATCTTCTTCATCAGCTCGCGGTTCGTGATTCGAATCCAGGCACGGTTTTTTGTCCAGCTCGAAGATCAGATCGTGGATCCCCCTAAACATCGGTTCATGGCTCGCCCTCCTGTCCTCGACTCGCGATGATTGGCTCGAACTGTGGCAACACGTCCTAGGTGGCTCGTGATGCTACTTCGGATCGTGGGGAGGAAGTGGTACTCCGGCTCGAAGCGACTCGTGGAGAAGGAGTCCATCCGTGAAGAAGCATTGGGCTCGTGCAAGTAATCAGCTCGTGAAGGGTGAGACGGCTCGTGGAGCTTGGGTGCGATCCGGGGTCGACTCGTGATGGTCCTTCACGATCAGGTCGGGCCTGTGACGCCTGCTCACGAACGGGACTGTTCTGACCAATTTCTGTGACTTTTCCAGCGATTGTTTTACGCCATACGACGGCATTTTCGACCATTCTAACTATTCTAATCAATCACAAAGCATACCATACAGTCATAGCAACATATAGAACTGACCACAAACACCAAAACAACAATTTGATAGGTTAAAACGGATCAAACATAGCCAAAACCCCATATTTTCCCTTAAGCATGATTAAGCAAATCTAATGATAGGATTAGCAAAACTTAACCAAATTAACCCAACTTTTTTATAGAGGTCTAAAACATCATTTCGAAATTTATAATTATTTTTTTTCAGAATTTTATCATGTTTAAATTCGCTAATTAACACTAATCAACACTAATTAACTGTAATTAGTGTAAAACAATGCTAACCACTCACCTTTGCCACAAATAAATTGTAGATCTGAAATGAATCTCTGATTGGCACGAATACTGATGTCTAACAGCAGCTCTAACCTTGCTTTGGTGCTATTTCTCCTTAATTTGATGTATATTTGGCTTAATTAGCGATTAGAAGGTGATTTGGGGTGTTTTAGAAAGTGGAGGCCATGGCTAAACTTGAAGGAACAAAAAGTGGCGGCTGGAAAATGATAAAAACTGAATTCCCTAACCCTATCAGCCTCCCCATAACCCTAATCCCGAAATGGGTTATGGGCCCACTCACTAATCACCCAATTTAGGCCCGGTTAAGCTGTTTTTCGCCTTCTAAACCTTGTTTCAGCCATATCTCCCAAACGATTAGTCCGTTTGGCTATTGTGACCACTCTACGGAATTATAAACCATCATCCGAAGCTAATAGAAGTTTTTTCAGGTCAAAAATCCTTTTCAATCAAAACTTATGGCCAAAACAAGTTCAGCTATGGGCAAAACGGTCACTTTAAAATCGGCAAAAAACATGAACATGGGAAACGACGCCTATAGTCGTTCCCCAAAAGTACACGACCATACGACTTCGTATGTGAAAGAAATAAATATTCTACGATCCTTCGATGCGTAGAACGCGGGTCGTTACCCCAATGACTATCGTCCCTAGCTAATTACCCTCATTTCGAACACAATGGGATAGGTCCCGTAAGCCAATTCTATTGTTTTGATCAGTTTTCATTAAAATTAATATATAAATTATTATAACGCTCAAAATTGATATTAACGTACATTTTAATTTACTGGGGCCACACTGACTCCAAAAATTTCCGAAAAATAAATCTAGCTATGTTTTGACAATACGGTCCTAACAAAACTAATTTCGTTAAATTTGGAGACCGTTTGAAAAATGGCCATTTTTCAGTCGATTAAATTCAAACTAAACTGACCAAACACGTTTAAATTCACCACGCTCACATATTAATTCCAAAATTCTTAAAATTGGAATCTAGCAATAATTCGACATTCCAAATCCAACAAAATTAGTTTCATCAAAATGGAGGTCGTATGCAAAATGGCTATTTTTAAGGGCCATATATTATATAAAATATATATAAATTTCACAACGACTATTTTAAAATTTCAACTGGACGTAACTTTTTATTTTCGTTATGAAAATCTGGATTTTTCACATTCGTTAGAAAGATATTGTTAAACAAATTCAAATATGTCTTATTTTACTGAAATTCGATTTATTTGAATCCTGTACATTCATTTGAAATTTGAAATCGAATTTTCAAACTACCGCGCCATTTCTGGCTCGTTTTATAATTAAAATAAATTTATTCGTTCTAACTTCGATTTAAATAATTTTTTAGCCAGTATTATTTAAAATAAATCATTTTAAATATTCAAAATCCATTAAAATTGCTAAAATAAAAAATTTAAATTGGTTTTGAAAATCCGGGTTGTTACAATCTCCCCCACTTAAAATCTCTTCGTCCTCGAAAAGGAACGGAGCTGAAAGTTGTTTAACTAACCAACTCAACTTTCATTCTTCAACCTTTTAGTTTCTAAGAATTTTTAAATTTTTCAAAAATTTGGCTGACACCCTAAATTTCTGAAAAATTTCGCCATAACCTCCTTTGTATAGGGAGACCTTTAAAACCGCAACTAGCCATGCAGGACCCTCAACAATCCAAAAGAAAAAAAAGGCCAATCGGATCATAAAACCATCGAAACCCAATAAATTAGTAAACATGTATCTATTTGTCGGGCATACAATTTTATTCCTCTTCTTAGCTTCCATGCTACGACCTGTTGAATTATATACATGTGCATATATGTAATTTCAATCAATTTTCAATTCAGTTCAACATTTGATTCAATTTGGCTAAATTTACCTTTCATTCATATACTGGTTTTAACAATTTTATTAGTTAAACTAATAACCAAACAACACAACCAGCAATCAATTTGTGAATTAGCTTTTCAAAAGCATAACTTTAATATATATTCAAAAATAATCTTTTTGGTGCCAAATCACAACAATAACCCTATCTAAATTTTGGTTCTCACACTAGTCAATTGGAAATATATAGATATCACACTTTCGAAACTCGAAAATAAACTACTGATGCTACGTAGTTATCAGTAGAATCATTCTCGGGCGACTAGAGTGTAATTCTATATCTATCCAGTATATTTGAGACTTCATACACACGTGGATCAGACGTATATGCAAAATCTTTATATACTCGATCATCCAAATCAATTTAAATAAAATACTCAAATACGTATAATAAGGTTTAATTTTTAAAACAAAATTTGTTTTCATTTTATTTAAAAAATAATACTCTTTGAAACCCATTCTAGGATACTACTGATCCCATCTCTAACGAGTCATTCTTATTGGATATTACTAACCAATCTCTGAAGAATTCTTTCATTTGGTTCTAATGTATCTTATTCTCGAGCTCTGTAAACCAAAGTTCCGATACCGCGATGAAACGACCCAAACTCGCCCTTACGGGAAAGCCCGGATTGAGCTGAGAACACGACAAATCAGAACACAAACAGAAGAACATTTCATTGCTTATTACAACAATTTCATCAGCGTACAAGAATATAATAGAGTATGAGTAAATATTACACATTGGAAAAAATATCAGAGATTGAAATACATTACATAGCAGTGGAAAAATAATACATAATCACAACTGTAAGGAACACACGGATACAGAGCGTTCCGAATATAGCTCCAGCTGTAAATCCAGGATCCTGTGAATATAATATCTGCAAAAACCTAACTATTAGCTGCCCATGTGGAAAATAGGGGCACCCAGAGTTTAGGTTAAAACAATAAACTCCAGGTTAGTCATGTGACTAGTGTGTGAACTAAAACAGTTATTAAATCTTTACTTTAGAAATAAAGTAAATCAATGGACCACGGCGTATAACATGGAATAGGTTTCCTCCCAAGAATACCAGTGCATAAACCAGTTTATAAAAAGCGCAATTCTTTCCAGAAAATGAAGTTATTATAAGACTCGGGTCCCATCACGCAATGCAATGCAAGCCGAAGGATAGATTTTTCCCTTATAATAGCCAAACATGCTTGGTACATTAAAACAAAATTCATTTGATACTATTATAAGTGTAAAGTGTATAAAACAACTTCAAATATAAATGTATCAATCATAGACGACAAAGTGCCCCATCGCACAATGTCGCCATACTAGGCTTTACAATTAAAAACGAAATGTCACGTATTAGAAGTTGGATTTCCATCATGAACCAAGGCAAGGGATCATCCTTACCGAATTTAAGACAATCTAGCCTACCATGTCTCAAGCTACAGCCGCGACTGCACCTTGGATCTTCATGACTGGTCCTCTCTTACGTTTGAGGATTGGTAATTCCTGAACAATGCATTTTCTCGCCATATGGGGAATAATGGTCAGTATGTCGACCATATCATCCATAGGCCCCGTAGTTACCGATATATCCGAGGCGCCTCGCTTTCCATCATCCAAATAAAAATGTCTAGGATCCATACCTTGACACCACTCCTAACTAGAAAAAATGCATGTCCTCCCTGCAGTCCTCTCCCGTTTCTGGTTCATACCGGGGTGTGATGCTCGCGAATTAACGCTATACATAAAGTCATGCTTTTTAAAGCCATGCTTTGATCAACAACCACAAGACTTTTCTTTTCAACAGAAGCCTTAATCATTTGCATCTCAGCATGCCACATAGGTAATTCTCGCCATGCAACTAATGTCTATCGATATATAACCTTAGAGCTCGTACGTCTCAGAGAAGGGTGTTAAGCAAAAGAATAAATTCTCCGCCACCAAACAGATATATATATAATAGAGATCAATCAACACAGAATAAAATCCAATGTCAGACACACATCCATTTACTAGTTTTTTCTAGGTTTGAACAAAACCGGAGGTACCTTATTCCTCGTCCCATGTCCAATACAGGAGAGAGGTCCTCGCATATCCGGTCGATCTCCAAGTACGTCTGGACGATCAACACTTATTACTTTGTCTTAGGTGCACAGCCCAATCAAGATATCAGTAATCATCCAAACGATGTGAAGACCTCCGGTCTTTAACCACCGTCTTCATCGTCGACTTATCGTCGAATCAATTATTCAGAATGGGTATAAACCCGGCCTTTCTGAATAATTCATATATCTTATAAACAAGTGTTATAAGACACAACATACGCCTCATTCCAATCTATAATATTCTCTTATTCAAATATCCTTTTCACAATTTAAAACAAATTAAGGTTTTCCAAACTATTCTGGATTAGTGGACTTTATCGAAGTAATCATTTGTTTAATTTCCCAATCTTAACCTATTCATCCCATGGAGTAAAACTGGTAATACTCCATATCTAACATCACAGTGTTATCGTAAATTTAATTACCATTTTACGTTCAAATCTAATTAAAGATTTAACTATCGCTTGGAGTAAAACTGGTGGTACTCCATTCTCAGTCTTTTCCCGAATTTGATAATTTAAATTATCACATTCTCATTTCAATCTAATTAAAGATTCATTAAAACTCCACTTAGTTTTAATCTTCCCAAAAATCAATATTAATGATTGTTTAACTTTGGGAAATCAAACATGTCGCATCGACAATCTACACCGTTCCATTGATTTTTGCCGATATATAACCTCTAAGCCCGTACGTCTTAGAGAAGGGTGTTAAGGAAGAGAATAAATTCTCCGCCACCAAACAGATATATATTTAGCAGAGATCAAAAATATAATTTGAAATACAATGTTAGACATGCAATCATGTTTTTAACTGGGTTAAAGAACCAATGTCATTTAAAACACAGTTCACGATAAACCCAAAATCACATTCCATTAATTATGGAATCTTCATGGAAAGACCGATCAATATATAATCGATATCAATTTCCATATCCGGCTGATAATATAAATGGAATAATGACAAAGCCTTTTAAATTCCATATATATTAATAGTCTTCCTCTACAGAAGTTCACTTCGATTATTACCCAATTGAATTCCAATCCATTCCAATTTATTTTATTAAATTGGAAAACTTTACTTTGGAAAATTTCCATTAAATCTTAATAAAAAGATTTATAAATTCCAAATCACATTTCACTGTTACTCGGGTTAAAGAACAAGTGTTATTTAAAACACCGTTCATGATAAACCCAAAAATCCAATTCTTTTGTTCAATTCCAATTAATATTAATTAATTGGAAAACTTCTCTAAATCTTAATTAAAACATTTATTTTTTCTCAACTGGGTTTAAGAACAGTTAATAAAGACACCATTCACGACAAACCCAAAATCCCATTTGATATTAAACACAAGGCTCTAAATAGAAATTATATCAGCTTATATTCAATATCAAACTCTGAAACCAATAAATATCATATTGGAAATAACGATACAAATATATCTTCCAAATTTCCATAACCATATCCTTATAATCACGAAATCCGACATCGAAATATTTCGAAGCTGATTTCCATTTAAATCCACTCCAATTCATATATTGGAAATTCTGGTTATATTAAAAACTCATTCTCAATCCAATTCATTTATTTAAAAATAATTGGATTATAATTCTAGTTGATAACTAGTTCATTTTGATAAAAATATATTTATATCTTTTCAAATATGGAATTTTTCATCCCAATTCTTTCCAAATCATTTATTATGATTTTACACAAATTATTAATATTTTTAATAATTTTATTAAGGCCCCTTCGGTCGATTTCCATAAATGGCCATCGAACTGCACTTACAGCGACCATTTTCAAATTTGATTTGGACATAATTCCAAATCCAACCATTAGATTTCAAATCTCTTACATTTGTTGGAAAGCTCTTCTCGATACGTACCCAAATGTTTGGGTTTAAGGAGAATCCGACGGTCGGATCTCCCGAAATATCAATTCGAAGTCAATGTTCATAATTCGCGAACGGTCGCGGCGCGTTCTATTCAGGCCATTATATTATATATGGATAATATATTTCATCGATTTCCATTTAAAACGTATTTTATAAATCGTTTATAAATTCGTTTTAAAACGATTCTAACTTCATTTCCAGTTTTAAATCAAAACTGAATACTCCTTATCATTATATTATTTAAATGATAATATTTTCAAAATATCAGATTTTTAAATCATTTCCTTTTCGATATTCATTATAAAAATGAATAAAATCGATATAAATATCGTTCGCGTCAAAATGGCGCATATCTAATCGATACGGCTTCACATATTTTAATATTTTCATGTTCATCAAAAACCAGACATTAAAATCAGGTTTTAATCCTTTATTGAATATTATTTTTAAATATTCGTTATTTTAAAATATTCGTTCTTTCTGAATTGGAATCAGACACAGTGAATTACCATATAATGTTATTTATATGGATTTCATACACACATGTACACAATAATAATTATACACAGTCAATCATCATCCAGAGTGCCTTACACAGATGCATAAGCATAAATATAAATAACTAACGCTTACAACAGTTTGTCAACCAATCGATTGACATACAACTAAACAATTGGGATTAGTGTATGTCAAATAACATCTCAATACCCGCGTGGGGTTTCAATCAACAAATACTGAATATTATTTGTGCAGTTGGACGATGTGTAAAATTTATCGTCCCGATCAATGTCAGTTAAATGAGTGTACATAAACAAATTGTTCGATTTATTTATGAATATTTATTTTTATTTCAGGAGAATTTTATGTCGTTCATATATACGTTAAAAATTATATTTTTAATGATAAAATATTTGTTTCAACATATGAATATTTTTAATAGTCCATACATTCAATAAAAATAATATTTTTATTGTTCTAACATTTTATTCAACACATGAATATTTTATACAGTTCATATACACAGTAAAAATTGTATTTTTAATGAATAATATTTATTTCAGAAAATTTCGGCATTATAACGGTGCGATATTAAAACCGGACTAATGTCTAGCATTACCCATCTCCTGATATTGGTTCGCGCCGTACACAATAATAACCTAAACCACAATACAATCATTTCTCAACCCAATCCAATTTACAACAATCATTCAATCCATACAACCAAACAATCATGGTTTGTACAATAAAATAGTGTCGGGGGCTTCTAAGCCCTGTCTGCATCCTAAAATATATTTAACTGTAAATTAATTAGAGTGGGAAGGAGTTCTCACCCAGAAGCTAAACCAGTTTGTCGCGATTCTTCTAATGTAGAAAATTCTTGTCGCCGCGCTCGCTTTTGTCGTTCCCCGCACTTGAATTCGCCTCTTTGGCCCTAGAATTTTCATACGGCCTCCAAACTTTGTCATTAGCCTAAACGCGTCATTCCGGACAACTTTTGCCTAGTGGACTTTCTTCCAAAACTACACCTATTCGCCGGAAATCGCGAAAAACAGCAGAAGATCCGTGATCTTGAGACGCGTTTTTCGGACAGCTCCGCAATCCAAAATAGGACTTCCATATACTCAAATCGAAGAGAAAAACGAGATCTTCGACTTTGGTACTGTGGAGTTTTGACCATAGGGGCTCGGTTTGGAAGATATGGGCTAAAACAAATCTGGACTGTTACGCACGCGCGAATTTTTGTAAAAATGTGATTTTTGGAGGATGTGGGTCCCGGGGTCGGAGGTGGGTGGTGTTACAGGCGGCGGGGGACCTGATTGGATGTGGGGTTGGTGCTGGTGAGTTGCAGCGGCGGTGGAGGGGCCCACGGTGGCTAGGCTTTGTGGAATTGGGGCTTTGGGTTCTTGAAATGGACAGGGAGAGAGAAGAAGGAGAGTGGAGGGAGGAGCTGTGGGAGGGCGGCGGCGCTACGCCCAGAACCGCGGTGGTGCTGGTGGGGGAGGGTGGCTGCGGTGCATTTTCTTTCTTTCTGAAAAATCACGACCGGGTAAGAGGGAGTGAGGGAGAGAGAGAAATGGGTTGACTAATTATATATTTTATTATTTTTAATTTCAAAAAATACATTTTTCATTCAATCTCCAAATCGAACCCAACAACTGTCGTCCCTAGCTAATTATCCTTATTTTGAACATAGTGGGATAGGTCCCATAACTCAATTCTATTGTTTTGATCAGTTTTTATTAAAATTAATATATAAATTATTATAACGTTCAAAATATATTTTAACGTACATTTTAATTTACTGGGGCCACATACTAACTCCAAAAATTCCCGAAAAATAAATCGAGGTTTGCTTTGATGATACGGTCCTAAAAAAATTAATTTCATTGAATTTGAAGACCGTTTGAAAAATGGTCATTTTCCAGTCGATTAAATTCAAACTGAACTGACCAAACACATTTAAATTCACCACGCTCACATATTAATTCCAAAAATGCTTAAAATTGGAATCTAGCAATAATTCGACATTCGGGATCCAACAAAAGTAGATTCATCAAAAACGAAGGTCGTATGCAAAGTGGCTATTTTTAAGGGCCATATATTATATAAAATATATATTTCACATCGACTATTTTAAAATTTCAACTGGGCATAACTTTTTATTCCCATTATGAAATCTAGATTTTTCACATTCGTTAGAAATATATTGTTAAACAGATTCAAATATTTCTAGTTTTACTGAAATCCGATTTATTTTGAATCTTATACATTCATTTGAAATTTGAAATCGAATTTTCAAACTACCGCTCCATTTCAGGCTCGTTTTATAATTAAAATAAAATTATTTGTTCCAGCTTCGATTTAAATAAACTTTTAGTCGGTATTATTTAAAATAAATCATTTTAAATATTCAAAATCCATTAAAATTGCTAAAATAAAAAAATTTAATTGGTTCTGGAAATCAGGGTTGTTACATGTTACATAATTACCTATTTATTGCATCTATTTATAACCATTAAAAGGTAAGCAAAGTGAGATTTAATTTGAAATTCTATATTTGTTTGTGAATAATAACTGATATTTAGATTCAAACGCTAAATCTATTCTCTTTTCATAAAATTATGCAATTTCTTTATTAGAAAATAAAATAGAAGAAACAAGATTGAAGATAAGTTTTATTATTGATGAATTACAATTGTAAGATAATACAAACTGTACATAGATGACCTCTATTTATAATACAAGAAATAAATACAAATAGGCTTGAATAATGGTAATGTGACCGTTGTATTGTTATAATGGGAATGTGACAGTTGTAATGTTATAATAGGCATGTGACCGTTGTATTGTTATAATGGGAATGTGACCATTGCAGTGTTATAATACGCATGTAACTGTTGCTTTCCCATTATTTCGTTACTCTCCCTCAAACCGAACTAGGGTTCCCATTTCTATCTCCGCCTCCATCAACAACTTTTAGATCCTCCCTCAATCTCGTAAAATTCTTGGTAGACAAAGCTTTTGTAAGTGCATCAGCTCGCTGATAATATGCGGGGACATGACAAACCGCTAGTTTTTCTATCTGGGTTTTTCTCTAACAAAATGAAGGTCAATTTCAAGATGCTTCGTCCTCGAATGTTGAATCGGGTTGAGTGATAAAGAAACCGTGCTCTTGTTATCACACCAAATGACGGGTCTTCGATTTAGAGCAACCCCTAATTCTTGCAACAGCGATCTAATCCAAGTAACTTCTGATGTCGCACTTGCTAAGCTCGGTATTCCGCCTCTGTGCTAAATCTGGAAGTGGTCTGCTGCTTTTTAGTACACCAAAAAATAATATTGGAGCCAAGGTAGACACAGTACCCTGAAATAGATTTTCGATAATCAATATCATTGGCCCATCTGCATCACTAAAACACTGTAAGTTGAGCTCTTTTTCAGGCTTTATAATTATGCCATGATTTTTTGTGCCTTGCAAGTATTGTAGAATCCTTTTTAGTGCATTCCAGTGTTCTAATAGGGGGTTCTGCATGTATTGACTTAGCTTTTTAACATTATAGCATATGTTAGGTCTTGTAATCGTTGCATATTGCAGAGCTCCAATTATGCTTCTATATTGTTTGGCTTTGTCGATAGCTTCACCTTTATATTTTGACCGTCTTAGGTTGCTAATCATAGGTGTCAGCAAGGAATTAGCCTGAAGCATTTTTGCCCTTTGAAGAATTTCTGAAATGTAATTTTGTTGAGATAAAATTAATTCTCTGCTATTTTACTTAATAGCTTGTATTCCAAGGAAAATTTTAGTTCCCCCATGTCTTTTATGGCAAGGTTTTGATCATGTCTTCGTATGATGTTATATATTTCTTGATTTTTATCTCTTGTGATCAACATATCATCAACATATACCAAGATATTGATATTTCCATATGCGCCTCTCTTCATATATAGTGAATTATCTGATTTGGCTTATGTGAAGTTCATGTTGGACAAAGTTAACTTAAGTTTCTCATACCAAGCTCTTGAAGCTTGCTTTAAACCATATATAGCCTTATGTAACTTGCATACTTTATTGCCATAACTGTAGCCTTCAGGTTGATACATGTAAACCTCGTCAGTCAACTCCCCATTTAAGAAAGCGTTGTTGACGTCTAGCTACCTTATATTCCATCCTTTACTTATAACAATGGTTAATATGACTCTAATTGTTGTGGGCTTTGTGACGAGAGAGTAAGTTTCGTTAAATCAAATCCAAACTGCTGTGTGTTACTACCAAAAAATTGACAATGAAATAGAATAACAGTAAAGGGGTATCGGGTAATCATAAGCATCAAATGATCTTTTAGGAAGTAGGACCAAGGACCAAGAAGAGGCAAGAATACGGAGGAAAGTCCCAAAGGGAAATATCAACTGAAACACACCCCCGATACCAGCTAGTGGTGAAGAAGGTATTTAGTGAATATGAGTATGGGAGGACGATCTAAGCGCCACAAAAACCCCGATTCCTTAAGGGAAAAGAATTCGAAACCCGCAGATTTCCGACACAATCTACCTGGCAGAGCATATCCGATAAGGATACCCTGTAACAGAAGGAAAAAAGGAGCTGAGTCAGCAAACTAAGAAAAAGGGAGGAAAAAATCCCGACAACAGGAACCTAGGAGGGCGAGAGGGTGTGCCGGCATTAGCCCCTTGGGTATCGACGCGATAAGACAGGGAAACATCAGAAAAGCAAACTGCTCTGAGTATCCGTAGAATGGCTGGGAGTTAACCGCCGAGGGCATACAACTGAGAGTGGTCATCAAGAAATCCAAATACTTTCTGGAAGGCGCCATGTCAACAAATTCATGCCCATCTCAAGAGAAGTGGCGAACAACGGAAGCCCTACTTCGAAGGCCATGATCAGTATCGCAAAGACAACCGGGAGCTCGACGCCCGAAACCAAAGGAAAAAGCAGCCAACCGACAAAGTTCTTACATGCCCAATAGCCCAACAGCGAAAGGGTCCTCAAGTTTTCTATAAATAAGATCCCAGGAGTAACACCAAAAGGGGGATCGACTGGGACAATTTTCTTCTCTAACTCTTATTCTAAAATAGAGTCCCAAGTTGATAAGTTAATTTCACATGTAATCTCCTCCTCCTCCATGAACAAAACCAGTAAAGTCTATTAAAGTGGACGTAGGTTCCCAAAGAACCAAACCACGATAAAATTGTGTGTATTTACCTTCTTCTGCATGCTATGTTACTTTAAAGTATACTCTCGTGTGAATTTCGCGATGCGGTAGGATCACCAGAATATTTTTTTTTGTCTAAGCCGTCAGGCCCATAGCCACCTGACGCGTTTTCCGCGGTTATTCCCTCAAACCCATATCCAGTGTTAACGAAAAAGATCATTAACATTTTGGCACTTGAAGGAGGGCCTGAACCTCCGACCTCGTGGTTGACAGCCACATATATCTACCTGGTTGTTCCGTCCCGGATTGGACTAGATTTGAAGAAATGGAGCTAAACAAGGAGAGCCTTGCAAGACGTCCTCGAGAATTGGTTGGAATAGATGCACAGTAGGAAAGCATAGGGCAGGGTTCCCACTTGTCCTCGGATGTAGAAATTAGTATACTATCGAATATTAGCTCTTCAGATTTAAGAGTGAGGAAAGTTCCAAATCTGATAAAGGAGAAGAACGATGAATTGGAAGTGCTACATCTGACTTTGCAGCTTGATGCCACTTGGAGGTCTGTTGTAGAAAGTTCAACCAGGAGAGCTTTTGAGATGGAAGCCCATTAGACGGAGTTTGAGGCGGAGATACCCTCCGAATTTGACAACAGAGCAAGACCTCCATCCAGTTTACACATTGACCCAGCCAACTCAGGAATGAAGGGATTTCTAACCCTGATGTCAAAAAAGGTATACAACGAGACAGAAATGCTACTTTTGGCAACACAAATCGATACTACTAAGAGGATTATTGAAGCCGACTTGGCCCGGCTGTCCTCAGGCACGGTGCCCCATGAAGCAGAATCAAGAATAGTGGCACCTCAAAGGTCTAAGAGCCCCATCGAACCTCTAATGGACCTACAACGTAATCCAGTTTCACTAGGGAACAATCGGGTGTCAAATGAAGCAACTAACTCAAACATAAACCAAAGTCCGTCACCACCAGGGGGTGAAAGGGAGAGAACCACTGAAACTTCATCCAGCTGCTAAATGGTACCGCCGGTACTAGGAGAAAGAGATCGGTTCTTAAGGGAAACTCTCCCATAATTTCTTTACACAATTTTGTAGCAGTAGGAACCCATTGGTGGATTACTCAACCGTTATAGGCGTAAAACAAGGACCAGAGGAATCTATAGCTGACTACATAAAGCGATGCAATGCTGAAGCTTCGAGAGAAGAAGGTATGAGTAGCCGCAATAAGCTTGTCGCCATCCATTCAGGACTCACTAAAGGGATGCCTTTTTGGAAGGAATTATATATACGAGGATGTAAAGACTTACCAGAATTTTACCATCAAGCAAATACTTTTGCTCGTATGGAAGAGTTGTATCATCCGAAAGGGGTCTTGTTTGTTACAAAGAAGACAAGGAACCTCACACTCCCCAGGGCTGTCAAGGTGGGAGGCCTAGATTTCATGAAGATCAAAAGGATCTAAGGGAATAGGAACCAAGCACCAATAGTATAACCTTAAGCAGACCTATTTCACACCTATATGCAGCAATGAAGGAGAAAATCAACTTCTCTGCGCCTTTCAAGTCAAAAAACCATCCAGAACCATTTAAATGAGGGAAGTATTGTGAATATCACAAGAGAAATGGATATCAAACTGAAAAATGCAAGGTGTTGGAAGGTGTAATGCAGAATCTCATCCTAGAAGAACACCTAGAGGGAGACACCAATGACGAAAAGAAGCCAACTCAACAACCACTCAATTTCACGCAGAATAACCCAGCAGTCGGGGCCTCTCCTGCACCTATTCCTCCCAAAACAAGGTTTGCTAATTCTTATGGCAAAGGTCTTGATCTCGGAGATAGGAGTATTGTAACACCCCACCTCCGTCAGGGTCACTCTTGCAAGTACACTGGCTTTGGAGGGGTGTTGGTCAAGGTAAACATGCATGAAGATATCACAAGACAGAACATATGAGTAAAACAGAGTAAATAAAGCAGCGGATAAAATTACTATTTCAAAACCATAGTCAAGTTACATCAAAGTACTTAGTCATCATTTTCCCAACAAAACAAAGTCTAGAAAAACATAAACTGAAAAATAACATAAGTAAAGTATTCCCCAAAGATAACAGTAGTATCGCTATAGCAAAGCTCAAGTCCAAACCGTACATGAGCTATCCAGTAAGCAAGCTAAAGATCCAAGCTAGGTGCTAGTATTCCCACCCTGAGAACCTGGGGGGGGGGGGGGGGACGGAAGAAAAGAGGCGAAAGAAAACGGGTCAGTCAAAAAGACTGGTAAGTCCTACCTACTATTAGTATAAAAACTAATAAAGTTAAATGGACATGTAAAACCGAGATGAAACATAGGATGATAACTTGTATGGTGAAAAGTTAACAAGATAGATCAAGTGTGGCATCGCATATACAAGGTTAAGTTGCACTAAGTGTACTAGTATTCTAATCCATGTCAAGTATAAACAAGAAATGATCCCTTAGCCCAATGTTGGCCCAAACTCATGAGATGACCTAAATCAAGGTCCAACTACTCGGTCTAGTCGATCGGCTCCCTATAAGCCTAACTCGTCGTGTATCTGTGTCATACGGCCTAATCATAGAATGTAGTTAACTGTGCAAGGTCCACCCTAGGGTGTATCCAGCCCTAAGGTGTAAACCCCAGACACAATTCAAGCACGCACAGTCTAAACCTACCGGTGCCCATGTTCAACTCCGGACTTAATGTGCACGACCATGGTCCGCCTGAACTTAACTGGTGCACTATTCAGCCGTCTCTTTTGGTCTCTTACAATCAGTCAGTAATCGTGCCCCACCCTAGCCTAGTCCAGGGTATCCAGATACTCCCAAGTAGGTTACTGCTGAAAAGGACCACGTAACTAGGATTTTAAATGGGTTAAGTGTGGTTAACCCTATCCTAACCATGTATTGAGTTGGTCAAGTGTATCCAAGCAGTTCATGACTTAACCCTATCAATACATCATGTTCAACTAGTTAAGTATATTCAAGTAGTCCATGACTTAACCCTACCAATCCATCGTGTTTAATTGGTTAAGTATTCAAGTAGTCCATGACTTAACCCTACCATGTGGCATTAATTAACTTAATGCACCCCAACCTCTCACATTAGACTTTGTTGTGGTTACTAGTTAAGTCGGGCGGGTCCGGGTAACTTTACACCACAACCTAGTCTAACCTCGGGTTTTAAGTGCGATGTGACCAACTACTCACATTGGGTCCTATTGCTTGTAGCCACTAGTTAAGCCGGTCGGTTCCGGGTAGATTTATGCTACAAACTCAACCCAACCTCGAGTTGGCCACTTTCATGTTTTCTACATGTCATGTCCACGTTCATGTTTTCAAGCATCATCACATGTCATATTTTCCAAGTCATGTTTCATGTCGTTTAAGTTTACCCATAACGTAACCCCATCGCACGTAAGTTCGCATCAACACAAATAGATCAAAAAGGGGGAACATAAGAATATGACAAGGTGGGCATAAGATGGCAAAGTCTATCACAAGTTAAACATGGTGATATTTGAAGCCAAAGGGGGTTCAACATACTAGCATATGGCCTCAACATGTATGATAGCATAAAAGGTGACTTGGCCTCAAACATATCAAATAGCATAAGGGTGATTTGGCCACAAGCATGCATAATAGCATAAGGGTGATTTGGCCACAAGCATGCATAATAGCATAAGGGTGATTTGGCCACAAGCATGCATAATAGCATAAGGGTGATTTGGCCACAAGCATGCATAATAGCAAATATGGTGGTAGCATGGTAATAGTTGACATTGGGTGACAATCCTAACTTGTGCATAGCAAATAGGTTCAATATCATCATATGCATGTTAAGGAACATGAGGGGTTAAGGTTTGTTAACATGCATAAGCCATAATCCATTTCATAGCATTTTTTTCCCAAGGTCAACATGAACGGTGCTAGGTTCGTGATAGGTCCACAATCATAAATCAAGAGAGGCATGAATAGATCTATGCATACAATGATAGGTTCAAGGCAAATATTGCACTTAGGTCCAATTCAAATCTACACATGTATGGCATTAAACTTAGCAAATAGGTGATACATGTTCATAGATGGCATAGGATGATAACTAGTGATTCACATATATCATATGCAAGATAACATAAGGGTTATGAGAGTTTCTATGTTGCTTTATGCAACATTTCAAATCAAAGCTCATAGCTTTCTATGCACAAAGTCAAGGTGATAGCTTTACAAACATGCATAGAATAAATCTATGCATAACATGATAGAATCAAAGCACAAATCATACTTAGGCCCAAACTCAAACTTGCAACATGTCATATTTAACTTCATAGTTAGAATCTAAGAGTAGAATAGGGCTTACAATGCTATGAAGACTATAAAATAAAACAAGATTGAGACGAAGCCACACTAGCAACACTAAAAACCCCCAAATGAATACAAGCTCCAAGTTGTCTTGAGAAACAAGAAGCTCCTTTGATTTGTATGAAGAAAGATCCTTGTTTTGATGAAGAAAGGTGGCTCTTTTACTAGCTTAGAACACTCAAACTTTCATGAAGAGGATGGAGGCCATGATATGAAGATGAAGGCCATGATCAAGGAGCATTTTGGCATAACCTAGTTATAGGATTGATTTGTGTGGGTTTAGGCTAGGTCTTAGGGTCTTTTTATAGAAGTTTAGGTTAGTTTAGGCCATAGGATTAACCCTAATTCAGATCTGAGCCATTAAAATCCGTCACCAACCCTAAAGCATGTCTTGAGGAACAAGTCAGGTGCACCCAGGCCAAACTGGCCGACCACCCAAGTCGACAGGGGTGTCGACACCACCTGGGGTGTGCCGACTCCCAAGTCGACTCCCCAGTCGACTTGGGGGTAGCGGGAATTTTCCCGTCTGTCCTGCTTGGCTGAATTTGAATTCTGACTTCAAATTTGAACTGTTTTTGAACTTGAAATTTTCTGAAAACTTTGACGGCCCATAAATTGGTCATACGGACTCCGATTTTCGAAAACTCGGACTCTATTTCGCGTATTTTGCCGAGACGAACACAATGGCACAGCCCGTTTCCATTGATTCAGATTTTATCATTTAATTCTGCCTTGATTTATGTTATAACTTGTTATTCAAGATACGGGTTGTTACATTCTCCCCACCTTAAAGGATTTCGTCCCCGGAATCTTTAAGTTAGGAAGAACATATCCTACCATCCATCATCCATCTACTCAAAACATCATCCACGTGCAGTCATTGTCCTTAAAAGATTCTAAATGCTGTATGATCATATGCGAAAGGTGTGTGTATATGTACTTATCTAATGCGAAAATCAGGCGGTTACTGATTCAGTAAACCTCCTTAATGCAAAGTATGTTAGTGAAATGAGTCCATATGTATGCAAATTCTTAACATAATTCACAATCTCTACATGAGTGCACATAACATTCATCCATATGCAACATCCACGTGATAGCATAACAAGTTTCAGCCATGAGCAAGTATAAGCACTCATGCATATGCAATATGAAAGTGTGTGAGCCGATCTTAGTGCCTAATGTGTATCATGTATCCACGAGTATCCACTTGCAAACACTTGCAACCACTTGCAAACATCAAGCATAACATGTTTCAAATACATGTTTCATCCAAAGGGTTTCTACCTAAGGTTCTCATGACAATGTTAACGAGATAACAAGATAAACATGGGTAGCAAAAGAAAGATATGCTAACTAGGAAAAGAGATTGAGAATGTACCCTCAAAAAGAAATGGATAAAGCCCATGCATCTTCTCCTCGGTTTCCCAAGTTGCATCTTCATCGACTTCGCTCCACTGAACCTTTACTAACTTGACTTCTCGAATCCTCAGCTTCTTGATCTCCGTTCCCAGGATACGAATCGGAGCTTGCCTCAAATTCGCCTCTTTCTCTACCTCCATGTCTTCAAAAATACTTGGTTCAACCACTTCGGCTGACTTATACAGGCACTTTTGGGGATGCGAGACATGAAAAACATTGTGCACTCCGACCAACTTCTCGGGCACTTCTACCTTATAAGCCATCCTCCCAACCCTCTCTATGATAGGGAAGGGTCCTACGAACCTTGGTGCCAGCTTCCCAACTGCTCCAAAACGAACCACATTACGCAAAGGAGAAACCTTCACGAAAACCATATCTCCAACTTCGAATTCCAAATCTGTCCTTCGCTTGTCAGCATAGGATTTCTGTCTGTCTTGGTCCATTTTCATCCGTTTTTGAATCAACTCTACCTTCTCGGATGTGTCCCTTATCCTGTCAGGCCCAAGTATAAGCTCATCCGTCGTCTCCCACCAACATGTTGGTGACTTGCACAGCCTCCCATACAAAGCTTCGAATGGTGCCATTCCTATGCTTGCCTGATAGCTGTTATTATAAGCAAACTCTATGAGAGGAAGATGATTTTCCCAAGTGCCACCAAAGTCAAGGATGCATAGCCTCAACAGATCTTCTAGTACCCTATTCACCCTTACGGTCTGGCCATCCGTCTGTGGGTGATAGGCCGTACTTAGATTCAATCGCGTACCCATCGCTTCCTGCAAACTATTCCAGAATTGGCTAGCGAGAATTGGGTCACGATCGCTAACTATGTTAGAAGGAACTACATGCAATCGCACTATCTCTCGAAGATGAACAGATGCTAGCCATGATGTGGCCCTCTTGCTCTTCAATGGAACAAAGTGAGCACTCTACGTAAGTCTATCAACTATGACCCATATCCCATAAAGCCCAAATAGTTTGGTCAACTTAACGGACATCCTCACCCCAACTATATAGGCGAGTCATACTCCTTATGGGGTTTGCAACAGAACTAAGATTGAGAATGGGACCGAGAGGATATACTTAAAAGATAGCATGCGAGTAAGCTCTACAGAATAATAGGGATCAAGGATATACTCTTAGAAAGAGATGTAATGCACATATCTAGTCTTCAATCTTCTAAGCCGCATTTTCTTGAGCTTAATCCTATCGTGCCTTGACCGTCTTTTAACTTCATAATTTCGTAGCTCTTAATTCTTATTTCCAAAATATGAGTTAGAACTCATTCCACCGTTGCCTCTCGTTCCACTTCCACTTATTCTTTTCCTAAAATACTTATAACTGCGTGCCCATGGTTTCATGCAAGCTTTACAAAATTTGTTAGTGAATCCTGGACCTCGTTTACATACTATACGGTATCCCTCGCAGAAGAACTATCTCTTGAAAACAAGTGTCAATCCACGTTGCCAAATGTACTTACTAGGGTGATTTCTCTAACCCATGCTTAAGCAAAATGGACTATCCGCCTTAGTGGCGAACACTACTCGATTGGATTACAAATTTCCAATAAAGGTGCCAAGGGATTCTAGGTAACTAATCATGACGGAACCCTAAAGGTCACACGAGATTTCGAGGGTATTACCGAGGCGAGTCATGAGCCTCGCAACCCTATGTTCAAAATCAAGAATGGCTCCATAAGTGGACAACCAATCCATGCCCAAAATCAACCTGTATCCCATAAACCCGAGAACCTAAGCATTACACATGAATTCTACGCTCAAGATAGAGATTTTCAAATCCATACAAATCACAGGTAGATGGGCGGAACCCCCAATTGGATTTGAAACACTAACGGGACCTCAACTAGACTAGTACTTAGGTGCAAACTTTCAACAAGATCAGAAATAAAACTATGCGATGCGCCAGAATCAAATAAGGTACGAACAGGGAAATCAGAAATGTAAACATGACTTTCTATAGAAACACTACCTCGATCAAAAGATGGAAGAGCGAGGAGAGCCTGCAACTGCCCTCCAGAGGGTCCTGCTCGCTGAGTTTGCCTTTTCCCTTGTTCTCGCTTTTTCGGGCAATCCTTGCTATAGTGTCCAGACTCTCCACAATGAAAGCATTCTCCTAACTTCCTCTTCTTCTTCCTACAATCTTTGGCTATGTGTCCAACGATCCCACAGAAGTTGCACTTCCTTGTCTCCCTGGTCTTGTTGTCATTGCGGTTGTTGTTGTCCTTGCCTCCTTTCTCGGAATCTACCTTCTTGCCTTGAGACTCATTCAACTTGACTTCCTTTTTACTGCTCTTATCTTCCTCTTGAAGCAGGGCCATATTTACCAAACTCTCGAAGGTCGCCCCCATGGGTATGTGAGACATGGCCAAACCGTGCAATGGCTCGTTCAATCCTAGAGCAAAGTGTAGGGCCTTCTTCTGAGCTGTGTTAACCAAGTCTAGACCGAACCGAGCAAGTTGATTAAACGTATCCACGTATTCCCTAACTGTCATGTCCCCTTGCTTTAGAGATAGGAACCTCTCCATCTGAAGGTTCTCTTCTGTCGATGATAGAAACCTCAGTCCAAACCTTCTCCTAAAGTCATCCCAAGTCTGAATTGGCCTAGTAGTGGTGGTGACTACCCACCAATATGCAGCTTCCCCTTTCAACAGCCATACCGCTAACAGAACTTTCCTACGGTCTTCTATATCAAAGATAACAAAGAGGTCTTCAGTTTCCTTTAACCAGTTTCTTGCCTCAACAAAAGTCTCCGTCCCAATAAAATTCTTGCCACCCATCGCCTTAAAGTCCTTGCAAATCTTCGCGAAATCCGTTTGCGGATGCTGAGGAGGAGGAGGAGGAACCTCAGCTACGGGAGGAGGAGGAATGTTAGCCACGGGGGAAGGAGGAGGAATGTTCGCGGGGCCGGCTTCATTCGCCCTTGCCTCCATGTACCTTCTAAACCAAATAGGTACTGGTACGCCCTCCAGAATGGCAAAATTATCGGCCATACTGAAATGAAGAAAAAGATAGATTGAGAACGAGGAAACAAAGGATAGTGCTAATGGCTTTTTGGGGAATAGCCTTTTAAAATAAACTAGACTTTTCTTGGAAAATAATTAATTGGTTTTGAAAATAGTTTTTCAAAAGGCAAGTTTTAAAAACCTTTCGCTCAGATCTTGTAAACCTTATGCTCTGATACCAAATGTAACACCCCCACCTCCGCCAGGGTCACTCTTGCAAGTACACTGGCTTTGGAGGGGTGTTGGTCAAGGTAAACATGCATGAAGATATCACAAGACAGAACATATGAGTAAAATAGAGTAAATAAAGCAGCGGATAAAATTACTATTTCAAAACCATAGTCAAGTTACATCAAAGTACTTAGTCATCATTTTCCCAACAAAACAAAGTCTAGAAAAACATAAACTGAAAAATAACATAAGTAAAGTATTCCCCAAAGATAACAGTAGTGTCGCCATAGCAAAGCTCAAGTCCAAACCGTACATGAGCTATCCAGTAAGCAAGCTAAAGATCCAAGCTAGGTGCTTGTATTCCCACCCTAAGAACCTTGGGGGGGAACGGAAGAAAAGAGGCGAAAGAAAACGGGTCAGTCAAAAAGACTGGTAAGTCCTACCTACTATTAGTATAAAAACTAATAAAGTTAACTGGACATGTAAAACCGAGATGAAACATAGGATGATAACTGGCATGGTGAAAAGTTAACAAGATAGATCAAGTGTGGCATCGCATATACAAGGTTAAGTTGCACTAAGTGTACTAGTATTCTAATTCATGTCAAGTATAAACAAGAAATGATCCCTTAGCCCAATGTTGGCCCAAACTCATGAGATGACCTAAATCAAGGTCCAACTATTCGGTCTAGTCGATCGGCTCCCTATAAGCCTAACTCGTCGTGTATCGGTGTCATACGGCCTAATCATGGAATGTAGTTAACCGTGCAAGGTCCACCCTACGGCGTATCCAGCCCTAAGGTGTAAACCCCAGACACAATTCAAGCACGCACAGTCTAAACCTACCGGTGCCCATGTTCAACTCCGGACTTAATGTGCACGACCATGGTCCGCCTGAACTTAACTGGTGCACTATTCAGCCGTCTCTTTTTGTCTCTTACAATCAGTCAGTAATCGTGCCCCACCCTAGCCTAGTCCAGGGTATCCAGATACTCCCAAGTAGGTTACTGCTGAAAAGGACCACGTAACTAGGATTTTAAATGTGTTAAGTCTGGTTAACCCTATCCTAACCATGTATTTAGTTAGTCAAGTGTATCCAAGCAGTTCATGACTTAACCCTATCAATACATCGTGTTCAACTGGTTAAGTATATTCAAGTAGTCCATGACTTAACCCTACCTATCCATCGTGTTTAATTGGTTAAGTATTCAAGTAGTCCATGACTTAACCCTACCATGTGGCATTAATTAACTTAATGCACCCCAACCTCTCACATTAGACTTTGTTGTGGTTACTAGTTAAGCCGGGCGGGTCCGGGTAGCTTTACACCACAACCTAGTCTAACCTCGGGTTTTAAGTGCGATGTGACCAACTACTCACATTGGGACCTATTGCTTGTAGCCACTAGTTAAGCCGGTCGGTTCCGGGTAGATTTATGCTACAAACTCAACCCAACCTCGAGTTGGCCACTTTCATGTTTTCTACATGTCATGTCCACGTTCATGTTTTCAAGCATCATCACATGTCATATTTTCCAAGTCATGTTTCATGTCGTTTAAGTTTACCCATAACGTAACCCCATCGCACGTAAGTTCGCATCAACACAAATAGATCAAAAAGGGGGAACATAAGAATATGACAAGGTGGGCATAAGATGACAAAGTCTATCACAAGTTAAACATGGTGATATTTGAGGCCAAAGGGGGTTCAACATACTAGCATATGGCCTCAACATGTATAATAGCATAAAAGGTGACTTGGCCTCAAACATATCAAATAGCATAAGGGTGATTTGGCCACAAGCATGCATAATAGCATAAGGGTGATTTGGCCACAAGCATGCATAAAAGCATAAGGTTGATTTGGCCACAAGCATGCATAATAGCAAATATGGTGGTAGCATGGTAATAGTTGACATAGGGTGACAATCCTAACTTGTGCATAGCAAATAGGTTCAATATCATCATATGCATGTTAAGGAACATGAGGGGTTAAGGTTTGTTAACATGCATAAGCCATAATCCATTTCATAGCATTTTTTTTCCAAGGTCAACATGAACGGTACTAGGTTCATGATAGGTCCACAATCATAAATCAAGAGAGGCATGAATAGATCTATGCATACAATGATAGGTTCAAGGCAAATATTGCACTTAGGTCCAATTCAAATCTACACATGTATGGCATTAAACTTAGCAAATAGGTGATACATGGTCATAGATGGCATAGGATGATAACTAGTGATTCGCATATATCATATGCAAGATAACATAAGGGTTATGAGAGTTTCTATGTTGCTTTATGCAACATTTCAAATCAAAGCTCATAGCTTTCTATGCACAAAGTCAAGGTGATAGCTTTACAAACATGCATAGAATAAATCTATGCATAACATGATAGAATCAAAGCACAAATCATACTTAGGCCCAAACTCAAACTTGCAACATGTCATATTTAACTTCATAGTTAGAATCTAAGAGTAGAATATGGCTTACAATGCTATGAAGACTATAAAATAAAATAAGATTGAGACGAAACCACACTAGCAACACTTAAACCCCCAAATGAATACAAGCTCCAAGTTGTCTTGAGAAACAAGAAGCTCCTTTGATTTGGATGAAGAAAGATCCTTGTTTTGATGAAGAAAGGTGGCTCTTTTACTAGCTTAGAACACTCAAACTTTCATGAAGAGGATGGAGGCCATGATATGAAGATGGAGGCCATGATCAAGGAGCATTTTGGCATAACCTAGTTGTAGGATTGATTTGTGTGGGTTTAGGCTAGGTCTTAGGGTCTTTTTATAGAAGTTTAGGTTAGTATAGGCCATAGGATTAACCCTAATTCAGATCTGAGCCATTAAAATCCGTCACCAACCCTAAAGCATGTCTTGAGGAACAAGTCAGGTGCACCCAGGCCAAACTGGCTGACCACCCAAGTCGATAGGGGTGTCGACTGGGCAGTCGACACCACCTGGGATGTGTCGACTCCCAAGTCGACTCCCCAGTCGACTTGGGGGTGGCGGGAATTTTCCCGCCTGTCCTGCTTGGCTGAATTTGAATTCTGACTTCAAATTTGAACTATTTTTGAACTTGAAATTTTCTGAAAACTTTGACGGCCCATAACTTGGTCATACGGACTCCGATTTTCGAAAACTCGGACTCTATTTCGCGTATTTTGCCGAGACGAACGCAATGGCACAACCCGTTTTCCTTGATTCAGATTTTATCATTTAATTCTGTCTTGATTTATGTTATAACTTGTTATTCAAGATACGAGTTGTTACAAGTATATCTTCCGGACTCAGAACCTTCAGCTCCACCCATGGGAATAACTAGAGTTACGGGACAAAGGACTGCTACTATTAGTATATAGGGACCCATGCTTGTCATGTTTGCCAATAGTCGGGACATGCGATGCTTTCATGCCCCGCATTTCAGAAGGAGTACTAGGTATCAAATGAGCTCCTAAAGGCAACCCCTTCCGGATCGGGTAGTTGCCGATGCCTCAATTTCCAACTTATGGATGCTTGCTTGTGTGTGCATTGTGTGGTTTGTGCCTAGTTAGTCGTACTAAGGGCTATATGCATGTTTAAGGCCTCTATAGTGTCAAAGTTAGCTTAAGACCTTAGTCTAGATAACACTTCTTCGTACCTACCCCTTACTCTTTAAGCAAATAAGGAATTTAAGGTAGCACCTAGAATAGCTAAATCTTTGAGTCTAAGGCAAGTAGGAGATTTTTCTGTGGGGTGTCATGGATGATTGTTTGATTGGATATGTTGTTTTACATTGTATGGTGTGCCAGAAAGCATCGCAACGTCAAGGGGTTCCTCTAAGGATTCCTCGGCGTTGTAGGTTCCGGCACAAGTAATTTTGTTTTGTATCCAGTGATAGTTTAGCATCTGTTAGACAAAGATGCTCAAGCTAAGTAACCGTGCGACATCTGACTGATCTCGTCGGCTTGCAAAGCTTGGTGTGGATACACTTTTCACAACACCTTAGAGGGCCATAGATGCTTTGCCCATCCGTGGAACTAAGGTTCCGCTCTAAGCATTTTCACACTACGCGTGTTATATGCTCATCGCGACGCGAGCCGTATGCTCACCTAACCAATGCTCTTGAGTACGTTCTAACCAATGCACTACATGGGTACGTTCTAACCAATGCCCTACATGGGTACGATCTAACCAATGCTCTTGGGTACGTTCTAACCAATGCCCTTCATGGGTACGTTCTAACTAATGCTCCAAAGGGGAGTACGTTTTCATCTCGAAGAAGGGAGAAAAAGCTCGAAGGGAGCATCTAGAGCACGTACATCCTCTGCTCAAATTTCATCCCAAAGAAGGGAGAAAAATCTCGAAGGGAGCATCTGGGGCACGTACATCCTCTGCTCAAATTCCATCCCATAGAAGGGAGCGAAAGCTTGAAGAAAATGAAAGCTTGAAGAAAATGAAAGCTTGAAGAAAGCTCACATGAAACAAAAGATTGAAGAAATCTTGATGGAAGCACTCAAAAGCACGCATAATCTACACTCATACGAACAAAACCAAAATAGACATCGACTTTTATTTAATACCCAAATCTGGGTTTGGTTCGGGACTTCTATTTAATGCCGGAAGAGGTTCCGGTCTGCTGTCTATCTAAATACCCGAATCTGGGTTTGGTTTGGGGCTTCTATTTAATGCCGGAAGAGGTTCCGGTCAGTCGTCTATCTAAATACCCGAATCTGGGTTTGGTTCGGGACTTCTGTTTAATGCCGGAAGAGGTTCCGGTCAGTCGTCTATCTAAATACCCGAATATGGGTTTGGCTCGGGACTTCTGTTTAATGCCGGAAGAGGTTTCAGTCTACTGTCTATCTAAATACCCGAATCTGGGTTTATGTCGGGACTTCTATTTAATGCTGGAGGAGGCTCCGGTCTGCTGTCTATCTAAATACCCGAATCTGGGTTTGGTTCGGGACTTCTATTTAATACCGAAAGAGGTTCTGGTCTCCTATCTATTTAAATACCCGAATCTGGGTGTAGTTCGGGACTTCTATTTGATACCAAGGGGGATGCATGCTTTTTACATCGTTGGGTGCAAGCCTATAGATTGCTAACTTGCTCAGGGAAGATCACTCAACTCATGTTTTTTGTCACATTCTTACACTCGTTTGTCTAATAATTGTTGTAGCACACCACACATCAGTAGACGGTGCAAACATTTCATGGCCAACATATCTAAGTGCAAATAACCACACTTAGAATTAATGACATCTAGTAATAATCCGTGACACGTGCCCTTAGTAAAGAGAGTCTTATTGGTTAAAGAACCTTGTCCCTAAGATCGAGGCGAGAAAAGTCATTATTATCTGCTTCAAAGGCCTCTTCGTATTCTAAAAGTCTAAGCACAGTCATGTCGTATAAAAATATACCTATATAATACACACTTACGATGCAGGGATTTCAACCGTCGGATCAAGGATTCCAGAGACCCGATTATTTGCTTCAAACATAAAGATAGGACATAAGAGGATTTAGCGACCGAGCACATTCCCTTTGAGCAGCAAAAGCATGACAACATGAAACGAGATCAATATGACACCACTTGCTCTTGATGAGGGTTTACAGTGCTTCAGCTCGTTGGCAATCATCTCAATTTTCTCCGGTCAATTCTCAATCAATAGCAACGAGCGAGCTTTAAAATGGGAATTCATATACCTATATTTATGGGAATGGAACGTTAAGAAGTTTGGGAATGTTTTCGTGGTTAATTTCCAAGAAATTTCTTTATGGGGGATTTCTACTCCATTACAAGCGACAGCGGTACCCTACACATTCGGCCATGGAGCCTCAATTATGGCTCGACAAGACCAAAACAGGAGGTGGTCCTTTGGGTGGTCTTAAAAAACCTCCCCATCATATTCCGTAATTTCAAGATGATGAAGATCATACTATCGAAAGTTGGGAAGGCCTTGAAAATACAAGAAGACGCTTGGGTTGTGGCCGATTTCATGTATCTTAAAGTAGAAATAGAAGTTTCCTCTTTGGTATACGTTTCGTCACTAATAAGGCTCTTTACCCGAACTTCTAATCATGAAATTGAAGTTAGCAGACTTCCCGGAAATCCCAACGATCCAAACCTGCTGGACTCAAGAGTGTAGTGTTTAGAAAAGACAGGAAGGGGTTCCTCAGGGTTTGGAAGCCGAGGAGAAAGATGAAGTCTGTTGATGATCTTAGCAGTGGTGGAGTGTCTTATTTAAATCCTTTTACGATTCTTTCAAATTTCAACGAAGATGAAGAGGAGCAGTCAAGCGAGGACGAGGAAGAAGCTTTCGATTCTGAAGATGTTAAAGAGAGGAATGACGTTATCGACATGGCACTGAAAAATGTGAGTTTCGACGGCAACATCGGGGAGAATTTTGTTGGGAAGACCAGCAAGGACAAGGAAGTGGCAGCCCCTTCGGGTGCAACAAAATCAAGGCGCGTCGATATGGAAAGCTCAGGTCTTGAGCACCTCATGGGGGAGCTAGATCGTTGTAAGTTCACCAAACTACTGCATGACCGCTAGGGCAGCAGAATACGTAGCAGGTGGATGATGTAGTTAGAGTTTGGTAAGTGCTTTTCTCATTTTGCATGAAAAATCTCGGCTCTTGTGTGGGCCCGGTTTATGCACACATATGTTTATGAACTGTAATGAAAGTATCACTATGCTCTAATTTTTGTATGTGTTTAAGTGTAGCACCTAATTTTATTGTGCCTCATCGTCCTTTCCTGTTAAAAGAGAGAGAAGAAGAAGAAAGGAAGAAGTTGAATATATATATAAAAAGGGGAGAAAATCAGAGTTTTCCGTATTCAAAACTAATGCGAACTTCGCAAAGAAAAGACGATTAAGACTTCAGTCAAAAGAGAGCGAAGGATACCGCTGAAAGGACAGGGAGTTTGACTTGAAAAGTCAAAAATAACCCTTCACTAGAGAGGGAGGCAAATGTTACTACCAAAAAATTGACAATGAAATAGAATAACAGTGAAGGGGTATCGGGTAATCATAAGCACCAAATGATCTTTTAGGAAGTAGGACCAAGGACCAAGAAGAGGCAACAACAGGGAGGAAAGTCCCGAAGGGAAATATCAACCGAAACACACCCCCGATACCAGCTATTGGCGAAGAAGGTATTTAGTGAATATGAGTACGGGAGTACAGTCTAAGAGCCATACAAACCCTGCTTCCTTAAGGGAAAAGAATTCGAAACCCGCAGATTTCCGACATAGTCTACCTGGCAGAGCATATCCTATAGAGATACCCTACAGCAGAAGGAAAAAAGGAGCTGAGTCGGCAAACTAAGAAAAAGGGAGGAAAGAATCCCGACAACAAGAACCTAGGAGGGCGAGAGGTTGTGCCGGCATTATCCCCTTGGGTATCGACGCGATAAGATAGGGAAACATCTGAAAAACAAACTTCTCTGAGTATCCGCAGAATGGCCGGGAGTTAACCGCCAAGGGCATACAACTGAGAGCGGTCATCAAGAAATCCAAATACTTTCCAGAAGGCCCCATGTCAACAAATTCATGCCCATCTCAAGAGAAGTGGCAAACAACGGAAGCCCTACTTCAAAGGCCATGACTAGTACCGCAAAGATAACCGGGAGCTCGATGCGCGAAACCAAAGGAAAAAGCAGCCAACCAACAAATTTCTTATAGGCCCAATAGCCCAACAGCGAAAGGGTCCTCAAGTCTCCTATAAATAAGACCGCAGGAGTAACACCAAAAGTGGGGATCGACTAGTACAATTTTCTTCTCTAACTCTTATTCTAAAATAAAGTCCCACGTTGATAAGTTAATTTCACATGTAATCTCCTCCTCCTCCATGAATAAAACCAGTAAAAACTATTAAAGTGGACGTAGGTTCCCAAAGAACCGAACCACTATAAAATTGTGTGTCTTTACCTTTTTCGCATGCTATATTACTTTACAGTATACTCATGTGTGAATTTCGCGATGCGGAAGGATCACCAGAATATATCTTTTTTTTGTCTAAGCCGTCAGGCCTATAGCCACCTGACACGTTTTCCGCGATCATTCCCGCAAACCATATCCGGTGTTGACGAAAAAGATCGTTAACATTGTGCATAGCCTTTAGCGATCAATCTAGCTTTGTGTTTGTCAATAGATCCATCCTCTTTTCTTTTAATCTTGAACATCCATCTACATCCAATAATGTTTTTGTATTTTGGTGGTGTTACCAAACTCCATGTATTATTTTTCACGAGTGTCTGATATTCAATATTCATGGCCTCTTTCCATTTTTCTGATTTTATTGCTTGCTCAAAGTTGGTTGGTTCTGCTTCAATAACTGAGGTATTGTGCACTTTAGGTTTGAAACTCCCACTTTTCGACCTTGTTGTCATGTGATGTCCTATGTGCATTTGTTGTGGCTGCTGATGTGTTTCAGTATTGTTGTTTGTTCCTGTGTCTGCATTGCTGTTGATTTCTACATCACTACTGCTCTGCATGTCTTGATTGATTTGATTTGTGTCCATACTTTCTGAATTATCATTTTTCCCTGCTGTTTGTGCATGTGTTTCTTCCATGGAGTCATTTTGTAGGTTTTTATTAATTATGTCTTGATGATCTTCACTATGTTATCAGTCAATGATTTGCTAAAACTTGCTTGAATTGCTCCCCTCTGACAATATTTTCTGGGATGATTCTCCCTGATTTCCTGTTTACCTGCAAGGGGAAATGTATTTTCATCAAAAACAACGTGTCTGGAAATGTAATTTTTCCTATTTTTGTCTAAGCATTTATATCCTTTTTGGTTCCGTGCATACCCAATGAAAGTGCATGGGCTTGATCTCACTTAGTTTGTGCCTATTGTAATCTCTTAGGCATGGAAAACACAGACAACCGTATGTTTTCAAAAAATTATAGTCTGATCTAACATTATATATCATCTCATATGGATTTTTGTTATCTAGAACTTTATTTGGTAATTTATTGATGAGAAAAATTGAAGTGTAAAAGGCCTCATTCCAATATATCATTGGCATTGAGCCCTGAGACATTAATGTTAGACTCATCTCTACTATGTGTTTGTGTTTTCTTTCTACCAAATCATTTTGTTCAGATATGTAAGGGCAACTCAATCTATGTTTTATTCCTCTTTTAGCAAAATAATTAGTTAAAGGTTTAAACTCTCCCCCACCATCGGCTTGAAATTTTTTAACACTACATTGGTTTGTTTTTCAACGTGAGTTATGAATTGTATGACAGTATTACATGTTTCTAACTTATTCTTTAGCATATATATCCAGGTATATCTCGAATAGGCATCCACAAAGGAAAGATAGTACCTGTGTCCTTGATATGAATTTAGTGGTGCTGTCCTCACAAATCAGCAGTTATCAGCTCGAGAGGTTTATTGTATCTACTTTCAGAATCTCTGAAAGAAAGTTCATGACTTTTGCCAATTTGGCAGTGTGTGCATGTGTGTTTGGCAGGTACACTATTATTAAAAGAAATATTATTATTGCATAAAATAGTTTTAACAACTTAATACTAGGATGTCCTAATTTCCTATGCCATAAATCAAGATTACATTGCTTGCCATATTCATTACATTCATCATTATTGCTGCTAACATTAATACTTCTATTACAATCATTATGACTTGACTCAACATTATTACACCAGAATTTTCCACTAGTATCCCCAGTCTTCCAGTTGTCAAATTTGTAAAGTCCATCATGTAGATTACCCTGTAATAATATTTCGTGGCTCAGTAAATCCTTAATTACGCAAAATTTCTGGTGAAATTCAAAAAACACATGATTGTCATTAGCAGATTTTGATACACTTAGCAAGTTTTTATTTATAGAGGGTACTCTAAGAAGCGTGTTTAGATTAAGTTGTCTTTTTCCTAAGATAGAGCCCTTGCCAATGTGTGTTATATATGCAGTTTTACCGTCCCCCATATGTAAATATTTCGTACCTGAGTAGGTTCTGCTTCCAATGTTGAGATTTTTGAGATTGCTGGTTATGTGATGAGTGGCACCCGAATCAAGGTACCATTCTTCAAAATTGTTGTCTTCACCTTTGCTAGTATCATCATTGCCAATATTTTGATTTTTATTAGCAATACTGTTGTTTCTATTTGAGTTCATCACGGCCATATTGATTTCTGGTGCCTTTTGTGTTGAATTAGCATGATTATATTGTTGTCCATTGTCATTATTATATCTGAAATAGCACTTATTTGCCATGTGACCAAATTTTTGACCTATGTGGCACTTTACTCGATTGTTGTTGTTCCATCTTCCTCGTCCTCGACCTATTTGTGACTGAAAACCTCTGTTGTTGAAACCCCTCGGATACTGGTTTCCTTGTATGTTTGCATTAATGTTGTTGTTGCTTCCCTGTGATTGCTTATTTTTAGCTACAACATAATTAGCAGAAAATTCACCGTGTGTTGTTTTTCTTTGATCAATTCTTCCTTCATAAGCAAGGAGTGCAGATCAAACGAACTGGAAATCATGTGAAGTTTATTGCGTAACCAGGACCGTTACTAAAGATTAATATTTTTCATCAAATCCTTCGGTAATAAAAAGTATTTGTTCACTATCACTGATTTTATGCCTAACAACACTTAGTTTGTCACATATGTTTTTAATTTTGCCCAAATAATCTTTCATGCTAGTATCTTAATTTCTGCAATTTTGAAGTTCCCCTCTATATTGCATGATTCTGACTATGGATTACGAGGTGAAAATTTGTTCGATAGTAATCCAAATTTCATACGACGAGTTGCACCCAATGATCTGTGACAAAAGATTAGGATTTATAGAAGATAAAAACCATGATGATAATAAGTTATCTTGTCTTTGGTATTTGGTGTATTTTGGATTTGGTACAGTATTTCTTTCTTCATCAGTGATCATTATAACGTCCCTTTGATTTAATCCAGCAGTTCGTAACCTTTGAGAGCAATCTCCACTTGATATTTCCATAAAATATAATTATCTTCGTCTAACGAAGTGGTAATAACTTAGCTTTTGGGTTTGAGCAGGTTCATGATGTTTGGAGAGAAGTCATTAGCATTGCTGCCAAATACAACAGTAGTTTCTTCATTATCATTGGTCATGGCGAGGCAATATTAGATTTCAGCTTTGTGAAGAACAAGATAAAAAGAATGATGGATCAGGATTTTTTTAATGCCTTTTGGCAATTTATCACTCGATACCATGTTAGAAAATAAAATAGAAGAAACAAGATTGAAGAGAAGTTTTATTATTGATGAATTGCCATTGTAAGATAATACAAACTGTATATAGATGACCTCTATTTATAATACAAGAAATAAATACAAATAGGCTTGAATAATGGGAATGTGATCGTTGTATTGCTATAATGGGAATGTGACCGTTGCAATGTTATAATAGACATGTGACCGTTGTATTGTTATAATGGGAATGTGACCGTTGTAGTGTTATAATAGGCATGTGATCGTTGCTTTCCCAATATTTCGTTATTCTTAGGTCAGATTGTTGTTTTGAGTGTACATAGGAAAGATAAATATTTAACCCATTCTTAGAAAAGCATTATATGGATGATTTTAACCATTTTATTTGCTTAAACTAGTAAAAAATTATGCAGTGATTTAGGAACTATTTCTATTTTGCTTTTACCTTCTTTCACATTTTTTTAGTAATCTATATGTTGTCATATAATTTACTGCCATGATTCAGGTTATCTTTTCTTTATGCTTTACTTCTTGTTGAATTTGCAGTGTATAAGAGCATCATGCAATAGGCAATATGGATGCTTTTGGGTTGCATGTGTATTGGAGAGCAAAAGTGAAAGCAAGGACATGAAGTATATATATGGGAGCAACAAATGTCATGTTGAAGACAAGGGAGGTAGGTAAGGTAGTATGACTTTAATTCCTCTTACTTTAGCTTTCTTCATATGCTGCTCTTTATTATGGAATCAAATAATAATTCTACCTGTCTCCCCAATCTATTCCCTAACTAATTCGTCATTTATTTTTGAATCATGCCTTTCCTTACTGCTTCTAGCAAGCTAATTATCAATATGAATGTCTATTGCCATGCATTTCTTTCTTCTAATTTTTAATGATCGTCTGGTGACCAAAAAACTAGCCAAACTTAATTCACCATAATTATTAATAGTATCATTCAGTTTATTAATAAAATATAAATAGGCATGATAACCCATTCATGCTATTATATCACTCAATTTGGTAATTGCTTTATTTATATTTTTAGGAAGTTTTTAATCATTTAAAGCAATGCAAGCTTCAAATGCAAAAGTGATGAATGAAGCTTTGTTTTACAATTATGGTGAAAAATAAATAATGATATATTTGGGTTTTGCATTCATGAATGTCAAATGCTAGAAGACAAGAATTTTTATAAATTTAGTCCATTTTCAAAACATTCGACATGTAGAAATAGTTTCAACTTCGGATCCTTATATAAGCATGTTTGAAAATGGTATCTTTGCACCTGAGAAGTAAGATGTTTACCTTATTGTTTACTGTCATTGATTACTTTTAATTAAATAGGCACCAAATATTTAGATCAATTTCCTTATGCACCTGTTAACAAGTAATTAAATAGTATCACTAAACACATGTTATTTAAGGAATCCATATAACACATATTATATCAACTAAGTTGTTTAAGAACTACCTTGCTAGTATTTTTTTAATTGATATGATGTAGCCATCCACTAAAAAGGGACACAAAAAATGTTATTTATATTATTTCCATAAAAGAATGGTTTTTTTCCTGGAAGAAAATCAAGAACAAACATGATGTAACAAACCAATCGAATGATTTACCAAAGGTATGTCATGCATTGCATAGAATATCTGGCTTAAATAGGATATATGGTATGATTTTTTTCTAGGTTAATTTACTCTGAATAATATGTACTCAAACATACAAAATTGTCAAAACTTGAATTTTTTGGTTTAAATTTAACCCATTTATAATAGGTAATTAACTCAGCGATAAATGATATGAATTCTCCCTTCTTTTACTTGGCAAGGAATTTATTCATTTCTTTGTGTATGAATGATAAATTTGAATTTTATGGTAAAGATAACATATGAATAGAGGGTAATTAATTATATTAATCAAAAACACTAAATCTGGAATTTACTTATTTCTTTACAGGGAAGATAAACAATTTCTCAGAGCAGTTTTTCATTTCAGGAAAATAAAAACACTTTGCATGTTCTGTTATGATGACTTTCTATTTATCTGAATAGGTCTTTAGAGGCCTTAATGTCATTGTTGACTAGAAAATAATAATTAAGAAATCATTTCATTCATATTATGATTCCATCAAAAAATTTCTTCACTCGGAGCATACTGTAAGTTCGTTAAGCCTATTGACTAGTTGATGGTAATTTCTAAACTGAGCCTGGCTCAGTTTAGAATCTGAACCTTTCCGGCTCAGTTCGAAACCGAGCCAGGCTTAGTTTACAAGGTTTCACTTCTTTATAATAAAATTTTGGGACATTTTTATGGATATCCATGAATAATACGATGCAACATTTTTAATATTAGCACTATTAATGGATAATTATATATATTATCAGTGTTGCATCAGTTTTACTCTAGTTGGTCATAAATAGGATTTAAACAATGTAATATTTGATCATCTGTTTACTGTAATTGATAAATACATATCAGTACATTTGTAGATGTAACATTCGTGTTTTCCTACATTTGTTTTCCTATAATATCGAGCTCACGTGCAGTGCGCTTGCGTACACAGGGAGAGTAAAATGATCCTAGATAATGAGAAATACTGACTGAATTTTTCTATGATAATCAAATTATACTATGTTAGTCTAGTTTGGCAATCAAAATATCGAATTACTGCATTACAATTGAATTTACACTTCTTAAACCATTATATTCAAATCAAATAATTGTGTTAACATTTAGTTAGGTGTTTGAAAACAAATTACTTGCTTGAAATTGAATTGCTACATTGAAATTAAATCACTATGTTTAAAGATTGAATAACTGTGTATCGGTGTATATGATGGCTTGGCAATTAAATTACCGTGTTTTCATTTGTTGACTTCTTGAATTCAATTGTTTTTAACAAAGAACTAAATTTTCAATAAATGAATGCAAGAACTTCTAGAGGAAGTGGAGAAAAGAGGAATTTGGAACACAAACAATTTGTCATTTTATGAAGTTGATACCAAATGTTGAGAAAGTAATTTCGGTGGTTGATGCTCTTGAACCAGATGCACCAATTTATGATGGTCGAAATGTACAAGTTATGTGAATTTTCAGATGGAGGCTTCGTTACATTGTTGTAGTTTAGTATTCGGTATTTGTAGAATTTCATTTATGTATTGAATTTAGCAATTATTTATGTATTGTATTTGTCTGTTGTTAACTGATATTTTATGTCGTTACTTGATTATGAATGTTGTTATTGATGTTCACTGAGTTGTACTTTTTAAATTTAGAATAATATTAGTTTTGGATAAATCCTAAATATATTATAATAATAATAGCTATTAGTTGTCATTTTAGCAACATTAATTTACTATTAATGTTATTAATTGACTATTCATAAGAAAATCTACCAACGCTTATAAGCGCTGCGAAAGAAAATCTACCAACGCTTATAAGCGTTGCGAAGGAAGATCTATCAACACTTATAAGTGTTGCGAAAGAAAATCTATCAACGCTTATAAGCGTTGCCAAGTAAGATCTACCAATGCTTATATGCGTTGGAAGAGAAAATCGACCAATGCTTATATGCGTTGGAAATAAACTGCCACGTCCCCATAGATACACTAATAAGTATTGCTGAAATTATTTGCGACGAGTATACTCGTTGGTAATCACTTGTTTTAGTGTAGTGCTTACAGGGAAAAAGGTTGCTTATAAATTTGGTACACATTGTCAAGGTAGCTTAATACAAACAAAAGCCAAATTAAAATGCAAAATAGAAACAAATTTTCATACGAAAGTCCATCCACTACGCCCACAAACCAGGCCCAAATTTATTCTCCTGCTACCGCTATAATTCAAATCATCATCTTCAAAGCTAGCTAGTGTCTTTTAATTCGATACCCTACTTTCCAAGTATCTGTTTATTTCTCCTACTTCGAGAAGCTTTACTGCCATTATTACAAACCACATACACAACTTCCTTTTCAATCTTCATTAAACATAAAGCTGAATGGATGCTTTTACCTAGAAAAACCCTCAGATTTATCACTTTCTAGATGAAGTAAATCGCAGTTGTGAAAGATCCACAAGCTAAATCTCGCACTTGATCCTTTGACTTAAAGCTGGAATGAATGAGTCTAGCCTTTTCTTTCAAGTTAGAATACAAATTAAGGGAAAGAGACAATTTTTTCTTAAGGGATAACCAGATAAAGGGTGAATAATCAGACTGAAAAAATAGGCGTTGAATTGATTCTGGATGGTTGTTACAAAGAGGGCTCATCATATTTTCTACATTGCCATACAACTGGATTCTATCTTTTGTATTCATTCTTCCTAGAATTGCAAGGTAAGTTATGAATACCATTCTTCTACTATTTTTCGAGTTCCAAATTACAGAAAAAATTGTATCAGTGTCTTCATGAGATCTCATATAATCCCAGGCTTTATGAAAACAAAAGCTACCACCTTCACACTATTCATAAATGTCATGATTTCTATTGGGATGAGTAGATATTGAAGTGATTTCTTCTAATAGTTTTCTCGTTGCAGGATGTATGTCTGGTTCAAAAATCTCATTCCTGATTATAGTGCTTACTTTCTATTCAACACTACCTATCATATGAACTCTATCATATCCCAACAAATCTATTAAACATTGGCAGTTTATCCAAGGCTCAAACCACAAGTAAGTTTCCTCTCCTCTGGATATGATTTTATTAAATAATTGCTTTAAATTGATTCAAAGCCTAAGTAGTGATTTCCAAGTAATTGAAGCATTATTGTCAATTTCCATAGAACAGAAATGATTCCTTTTACAATATCTATTATGCAACCAATTTCTCCACTGAGAAGAGTTTGTTAGAAAATTCCAAAGAAGTTTGATACATGCAACTTTTTTGAGATTAGAAAAATTCTTCAAACCAATTCCCCCTTCAGCCTTTGGTTTACACAAAGAGCTCCATGCTACTTTATGTGAAGTGCCACCCCAGAAAAAATCTGCACAAAGAGATTCCAATTAATCTAGGGTGTATTCTAGAATTTGATATATAAAAAGGCAATATAAAATGATAGGAGTTAAACATTATTTGTTAATTCTCTCCTCCCTGCAAAGCTAAGTAACATTGTTTCCCATCCATGAATTTTGCTTTGAACCCTTTGAATCAGAGAGTTACACTCTGAGTAATGTAGATAGTTAGATGATAATGGTACTCTAAGATATGTAATAGGCAATACTCGATCAAATCCCAAACTTTCCACAATATCTCTAGAATTGGTAGTAGAAACGCTGAAACAAGCTTTAGTTTTTGAGGCATTCACATTTGGACCAGCATGCAAACTTAATTTCTGAAATATCGTCATCAAAGTGTTAGCATTATTGACTGATGATTTACCAAAAATCATTAGTCATTTGCATAGAATAAATGTGATATAATAGGCCAAAATGGAGAACTTGGCTAAATTTTTTTTGACTGTGTTGCTTCATCCATAAAAAGCAGAAATATTGCGTTGCTATTGCAAAAAGGGAAGGAGAGAAAGGATCACCCTGCCTTATTCCATTTGTTGAAGTGAGTAACCCCTTCGGAATGCCTTAAATAATAATAAAGAATGATGCAGTTGACATAAATTCATAAATAAGATTTATATAATGTGTTGAAAAAATCATTTTTGACAACAAATGAATTCTCTGTTCACTCTATCTTATGTTTTTTGTAAATCTACTTTGACACAAAGCTTAGGCATTCACTTCTTCTTGAAATCATGCAGTAATTCATGAGCCAACAAAATGTTGTCACCAATATATCTGTCCTTTATAAATGCACTCTGGTTTTCAGTTATCAGATAATGAAGAAATGGCTTAAGCCTATTACATAATACTTTTGAAAATATTTTGTAGCATATATTACAACATGAAATTGGCCTGTAGTGGGTAATCTCTATTGGTCTATCATTCTTTGGAATTAAAGTAATAAATGTATGATTAATGACTTTGGCAATTTTCCAGATTTAAAAATGTCAGAAATTGCATTCAGTAAATCATTTTCCAACAAATCCCGGTGAATATATGTACATATACATATATGTATAGGCAACGTTCTGCTACACCTCTTATATTGCACGTGAGTTATCCCCTGAATCTCAGCCATTCATTCCGATTTTTATATTCTTTCTTAGTGGAAAGAGAGAGAATAAGTGGGGGAATGAGTGGATGAGATTCAGGGGGAGAGTTCACGTGCAATATAAGAGGTGTAGTAGAACTTTGCTATATATATATATATATATATATATATATATATAAGGAGCATTCCAGGACACCCTATTTTGCAGCACCCCCTACCCGTTCGTGAGTTATGGTAATCCAAATCCAGCGAGAATTTATAGATGTTCAATCCATTTCTCAAGGTAGGATTGATCACTCTTGTTATAGTTTAGGAACTTCAGTCCTAGAGTTGAACCAAAGGAGAGTTCAAGGGCTATTAATCTCAATGTGTAAAACATGTTCGCAAAGATGGTGCAGAATATGTTCTGAAATGCTCATGTTCCTCCTGTTATGGCTAAAGGTGGTGGTGCTCTAGTGCAAGCATCGAGGGATGACTCTGCTAAATTGAGCGAAGATTTCTTTACTCTTGCTGGCAGACCGTTTCTTAGAACAAAATCAACAGTAGAAGTGCATGATTGGTTGGATACCTATGAATGCATCTTCCAGGATATAGAGATAAAGGGCGTGATGAAGAGGAAGTTGACTTCTAGATGACCTCAAGGAAGGGTCATGGGTTGGTGAAATGTCACTAAGGTCACCAATCACGAGGATCAGATTACTTGAAAGCAGTTCAAGGCAAATTTCAAGGATAAGTATATATCAGCCGCTCAGAAGTCAGTTCTTTTTCAGAAGTTTGCTGAATTGAGACGGGGAGATGTCTATGTCAGAATGCGTAGCTGAATTTGACATGCTGTCAAAGTACGGTCTATCTTTTATCGATATTCCACTTAAGAATAATGATAAATCATCATGGATTTAAATGATCAACTTGGAGAAAGAAATAATAGGACAATGATGAGACCTTTGAGAAAGTGATGGAGAAGACTCTACGATACGGGAGTTGCTACCCTAAATCTAAGATGGTTGTTGCACCCCAAGATGAGCGAAAATCGCAAGTTGGCGAGAAAGGCAGAATGATATGAGACAACAACAAGAAGAAGAGCAGTCTCAGAAGAGTGGCCAGAAGTGATGAAGTGGAAACCTACTTACTATAACTATGGAGAGAAAGGTCACTTTATTCAAGAATGCAAGGCAGAGAGTAAGCGGTGTCACAATTGTATCAAGCATGGACATATAAAGGATTGTCTTGAACATGCAAGGAATAAGTAGGTCATGTCTTACGCTTTGAATGTCACAACTTCGTTGAGTGCTTCGTCAGGGAAAGAGCATTGTTATTCAGGGATGTGTTCTATTTTTGACACTCATATACATATCTTATTCAATACTAGGACTTCACATTCATTAATATCTAATGGGTTGGTAGATAATTTGAGAATGATACCCCAGAAGGTTGACCAACCTTTAAATGTTACGAACCATTTTAAGGGACTAACTTGCCTTTGTGTGATTTGTCGAGACTTGGTTTTGTCGAGTCATGGATGTTTGTTTCCTTGTGATTGTTTTGTCTTTAATTTTTGTAGAATTTGGTATTATTTTGGGGATAGACTGGCTAAGACAGCATGCGGTAGTGGTGGACTGTGAGAGGCTCTTAGTGACGATTAAGACTATGGAGGGGCGAATGGTAATGATTGATTGTCCATCAGAGGATGAGGTTATGGTTAGCTTTTTATATTTCAGGGACTCCATATAATGAGTTGTCCCTTGTGTCTATTGTGAGAGTAGCCGGACATATTCGAGGAGGTGACCAAATCACCAATGTACCAGAAGATAGAGTTTTGCATAGACTTAGCCAAGGATGTTGGACATTAAAGCATATGACACCCATAGAACAGAAGGAGTTGGAGGTGCAAGCAAATGACCTTCTAAAGTGAGGGTTCATTCTTAGAAGCCCATCTGAATGAGATGCACCTGTACTACTCGCCTCGTAGGTAGATAGCTCTCTAAGGTTGTGTGCAGATTACCATTAGTTGAATAAGATGATAAGAAAAAGCAGCTACACACTTCCATGTACCGATGACTTATTTGATCAACTCCATGATACTATGGTGTACTTTTAATTGGACTTTGTGAGGGTGTCATCAACCGATAGTAGCAAAGAAGAGTGTTCTTCCATGTACGCTGTTCGAATTTTATGAGTGGACGGTTATGCCATTTGGGCCTACCAATGCAAGTGCGTACTTTGTTGATCTTATAAATCGAGTCTTCAGATGCCAGCTAAATAAGTTTATGATTGTTTTTGTGGATAGAACACAAGGAATATTCTTATCACTCAATAGTCTAAAAAATGGCGGAACTCTTCTGATCGTTAATTCTTTTTCTCTCTGTTTTATCGAGCTCTTCTGCAATCTTTCAATTGTTGGGTCCTTGTCTCTCTTTTACCTGCGCTCTCGTGGATTGGTCCAGCTATATCTTATTGGATCTCGGCATGATTTCTTGTAGATCTGAAAGGGTCTTTGTTATGTCTGGCTCATTTGTGAAGCGTTGCCCTAGCTTCGACACCATAGCCAAAGCGTTGCTTTAGGTAGAGGATTATCCAATATTGGTGAACTTTACTGGTGAATCTATGATTGAGGTGAAGCTTTTCTCTCTGGATTCTTTTGTACGCCTTAATCGTCACCGATTTTTAGATGTAGAGGGGAGCTTTCTAGAACTATCACCACTGTTTCAATCATCGTTGGTGAGCTATCTTCCCCACGTGGATCTGATCCCCCTTCTTCTGGTGCAGATTATATTTCACGGAACTGTTCTGATGCCAAACGAGGCAAGCGGGATTTAACCACCCACTTTACCCCTCGTTTGAGCTTCAAAACTTTGGAGGCTGCAACGTTAGCGGTTGTACATGATTTTTGTTTTGGTTCTATTTCTTGTGGCGGTGTCTTCGGACCCAGTTTTGGCAAGCTCATCGTCGCAGATTTGGTTATTGGTGGGGATTTAACCACCCCATCCATTTCCAATCATTCGGCGGTCGCTGAAGAGCCTTGTGTTGTTGGCAAGGCTGGTTTGCAGGCTCCTTTTAAACATCGGCGTCATTTCGCTCGTCGTTCGAGGCAGGCGAAAGTGGCTTCCTCAATCATTGCTTCGCGGGCTTCTGAGATTCCAGTGGAGGACTCGTTGGTGGGTAAGCAGACTCCTCCTGCTCTTGCGCTATCCAACTCATTTTCTGTATTGGAACATGAGTTAGCGGTTTGCATTTTGGAGGCTCCTCTTTCATCCGATTCAACTGTGGTTGCTGGTAGCAGCTCTGGTTCTTATCCCAGCCGAAGGAGGAAGGGCTTGCAAGTTGTTAAACTGTTGCAACCAGAGATTCTCTCTCTTGGCATGGCATCGTTGCGTGATAGTGGCCCTAGCGGATTAGCTAGGGGTGCAGCTGAAGCACCGGATTTTGTCGAGGCAATCTCTGTTGATTCTTGGTCGGCTTTGGTAGGGAACAAAAGCATCGATCTTGATGCGCACTTTGCTAGAGAGGAGGTTCCTATGGATGTAGTGCCAGTGGCTGGTTTAGATGTTGCACTTTTGTCTTTGACATCAGTTGCGGAAGGAACTGAAATGGTGGTGGCTTCAGCTGCAGTGGTGGGAAGCTCCGATGTGGTGGCATTTCTTTTGGATGGTGAGCTGGGCTTTCTTGTTGTCTGTGGCAATCTATGTTACATAGGTCAGGTACCCTCTTCTTACCTCATTCGTTTTTACTATGACTTTGTGCTTGTATTTGATTCACAAAGATTAGTCTTTGCTGTCGTATTCCCTGATGTTTGTTGTGAGATATCTGTTTTGGTTCGTGTTGCTTTACCAATTATTGGTGTTGTTGCTTATTTTATCAGTGATTCCACGTCGGTCAACACCGTTTAGTTTGGCTGTACTCTATCTGTATCAGTTATGGATTTTTTTGTTGGAGATGTATTCTTAGAAACCACTTTTCCATGCTCATTTCTCTCTATTTCTTTCTTTTGTGTCCATTGCTCGTTGATGGTACAAGTTAGTTGCCTGGTTGTGGGTTTTTCTGTGTTGGCTTTCGTCCATGTGGGGTTACCGAGGTTTATTAGTCTCCTCGACGTCCTCGTCGTATTGTTGGAGACTTTTGTTTTTTGGTTGATATTTGCTAGCTTTCGGTGCGGTTGTCGATCGCTTCATAAGGGGTTGGTTCACCGGTTCTAGCAGTTTCCCTGTTGTAGTTGTATGTTGGGTCCATCATTGGGCCAATGTACGTGTTGCCAGGTAGATTACCGACCGTTAAAACCTTTACCTTATGTCGCTGCATCTGGATCGGTTGTTTGAACATTACCATCTTCGCAGGGCTGTCAATTAGATGACATCTCGGCCCTGGTAATGTTCACACAGGAATTTTTGATGCACCTATTGTCGTATCCAACATTTATGCCCAATTTTCCATTTTGGTTTCCTCTTTCGAGCCCTTCTCTGGATTATGTTTTATTTCCCGCTCATATATCTCTCCCTATGCTTAGTACGGACGAGACAGCGATCATTAATGATCGACTATCTGGACTCACTAAGAATTCTTATCCTCTGAGATCTGGTAGGTTTCAGTCTATCTCGTCAGCTCATGATTTGGATTTCGGGGTTTCTATTGGAATCCCGAATATAGTGAGGCTTTTCTTCATCCGTCTGTAGTCCGGTCTCTCTCTTCGCGTAGAAGACTTAGAGCTGGGCCTTGCACTCCTCGTACCATTCACACACGCTCTATAGCAGCGTCCGACCAGATCGTTCGATCTACCCGACACACGTTGTATCGTGTTTGAGCTATTAGGGGGAGGCTCTGTTTTCTGACCCGGATCCTTTAGTTTTCTTGTCTTGTTCTTTGGGTTTCTCTTTCTTCTTTTTGATGGCGAATTTCTTGTTCTGGAACATCCGTGGTGTTGGCAACGATGCGTCTATGGCTAGGCTAATGCGCATTGTTCGGAAGCATTCTATCCTCTTGGTGGCATTCCTGGAACCTATGATAGGACTGGAAGGGATAACCAAGTCCGTTATTTTCCTTGGTTTCAGCGACGCCTTAGCCAATGTGTCAGGAAAGATCTGGATCCTGTAGTCCAAAGACATTGTTGCTCATCCTATCTTCGACTCCGATCAGTTATTGTCGGTAGCCAGCTCGCTCCCTTCTTTCTCTTCTTCTTTCCTGTTTCTGCTGTTTATGCAAAGTGCGATAGGTTGGAACGGTCGACTCACTGGTGCAGTGTTCTCAGCCTATCTGCTTTTGGCTTTCCTGTTTCGGTTCTGGGCGGTGACTTTAATGTAGTCGCCAGTCATGCAGAAAAACTGGGAGGCAATGTTGTTAGCTAAGCTTCTGTTGCTGATTTCAATGCCTTCATCGTTGAGTCAGGGCTGGTAGAAGTCTCTTTCATCGGTTCGGCTTTCACTTGGTGTAACAACCAAGAAGGGCCAAATCGGTTTCTGTCCAGGCTTGATAGAGTTTTCTGCACGAAAAGCTGGTTCAGCGTTCCTTTCCTTTTCTCCGTGTCTCATCTACATCGGACCTTTTCGGACCACACTCCTATGCTTTTGGGTTGTTCTCCCCATACTCTTTCTGGGCCTACTTCCTTTAGGTTTCAGAGTATGTGGAGATCCCATCACTCGTTCCATAGGGTCGTACAGGACTCCTGGAGCTCTTCGATTGAAGATTTGCCTTCTATCACTTTCTCCCGTAAGCTCAAGCGCTTAAAGACTTGCCTCAAGTCTTGGAATGCTCTTGAGTTCAAGAACATTTTCGACCGAGTCAGGGCGCCCGAAGAGACTCTGGTCCTTGCCGAGGCTTCTTTCGATGAGGATCCTTCCTGTTCTAACAAGGAAGCGTGGGCCCTCTCCCAACTGGCCTTTTCTTCATTACAACAAAACGGGGATTTAATAGCTATATCACACAGCGTTTCCGCATCTCATCGGTAATCGTCCAACATTACACGGTTTTAGGACTGGAATTCTACTCGACCTGACCCGACGGGCCGCGGTAAGCAGCAGTTCGGGTCCAACGGGTTTATGGTTTATTCGGGTCCGGTAAGTACGTGTAGGAAACATGAATTGCTGCAGTTTGGAACCGACTCGACCCATGGTTACTTCGGGTATAACGGGCCTTGGTTCAGTTCGGGTACAGCTTGTACCCGATGGAAATGCACACGCAATGTTAACAAAAAGCGACAGCCTACTACCTATAGGTATACCGTTCATTACTTCATTTATATTTAATTTGTCCACTCTCTTTTGCATTTTGCCTCTCTCCTTTTATTCCTCTCTCCTCTATTTCTTAGATCTGAAACTTTCCAAACAAATTACTTCCTTTGCAAGAGCCCATGATGTTTCTAAGTTGATATACTAAGAGTTTTCATAACTCTTTCAGGCTTTCACTTGATTTTCGTAACTCAAGGGTTTCCCAAATTACTTCCTTTTGGTTTCAGTTCAGGCTTTCAGATTGGCAGGTAAAGGGTTAATCTCCTTTTAGAATTTAGATCAGTGTTTCTATATTTAATTTTGTTTAGGAGGCAAAGATATATTCTTTTTGTTCTTAGCATTTCTCTGTTAGTGTTGAAACTTGAAAGCTTGGCTTTGTATTTACATTGAAATCAATTTGAAGCAAGTTATACCCAAATGACTCACTGACGTTGACATAGATAAAATTATGCTAAGAATTCTTGACCTATTTGGCTATTTCATTCATGTTTCTATTACATGTTACAGATCTGTAGTCTACTTCACTTTGCAATTTACATGCTAGATGTTCATATTATATGCATGTTAGTTATTTGATTAAATTTATCAATGAAACATTGTTTTATAATAATAATAAAAAACATTGTTTTATACAGACAAATCAAGATTTAGACTAAGCTGTTGTAACTGGAAAAAAAAATTGGGTTTTCAATAGGATAAACTTCCACTGATTGACTTACATAATAAAAATCGCAAAAACACTTTTCAACAGAAAATCGTGCTAATGAATCAAATATAATGGTACTATTCATTATGGTTTAGTCTTCAACTTCATCTTCACATGTCTTCAATATCGCTTCATCTTCTTTTATTCTTTGCATGATTATTTCATCTTGTGTCCTCTCTTGAGCTTTTAACCAGTCCTCATTGCACATAGATGCTTCAATAATGTCATGTCTAAGGCAAGATCGAAAGTTTGAAATTAAACGCCCACTTGTGCTAAAAGCTCTTTCAAATGAGGTTGTTGATGCTTGTACGCTTAGAAAATCACGAGCCATATTTGCTAAGCATTTTGACACATTAGATTCTCTCTTCCACCATTCTAGTATATCAATACCATCGTCGCCTCTTTCCTCCGCTCTTTGAAGATAAATCTCCAACTCTGAATCTACATTTGGATCTATTGTTCTTTGTCTCTTAAAAAATTCCCAAATTGAATCTGCATTAAAAGAAGTTTCCTTTTGAATAGATGGACTAGTCGATGTTTCACCAGCCTGGACATTATAACCTACAAAAACAGCTCTTATTGCTGAAATAATATAGTCATGTTGTTTTTCCCCCTCATATGCAACGTATATAAAGTGTAGCATTTTTTCTAATCCTCTAGATTTAAATCGTGGATCTAAAACATTAGCTATTCCAAAAACTGCTGGAAATTCACCCCAATACTTGAATATTTTAGTCTTCATCACTGCAATGCAGACTTATACTTTTGGTCATAGTCAATAGCCGACTCATAGGTGTTAAATATCATTGCTACTTTGGTTAGCTGCGCAAGAACTAAATTTGAAGTAGGAGTATAAACATTTGAAAGAATAAGGGTGGCATCATCAAAGACTTTCAAAAAATTCTTATAGATCATGAAATTTATCCAATCATTTTCATTTGGTTTTTCTTCGTAATCTCTTTCAAAACGAGCAAAGTAATATGACACAACATCTTTATACTCGTGTGCTCTTTCCAACATGTGATAACAAGAATTCCATCTACTAGCAACTTCTGTAATAAGCATCAAGGGCTTTTTCCCTTTTTCGACGCATGCATTTTTCCAATTTTCCACTCTTCTTGTAGAACTTTTAACATATGTGACAAATGATCTAATTTTAACGACGGAGTGAGAAATAACATCTAAACCTTCTTTAACTATTAAGTTCAAAATGTGAGCACAACAACGCACATGAAACAACTTAGACATAATTGAATCACTCCGAATATCTAAGTCGAACAATATATGCTCAATGACATTTGTATAATAACTAGCATTATCCAAAGAAATAGAATAATTTTTTTGTCCAAATGAAATTCTTTCAAGATATGTAGGAATTCTGTAGCAACAACTAGTCCATTATGGGGTATTTCGGCAAGCCTAAATGCAATAATTCTTTTATGCAAAATCCAATCTGAATCCACAAAGTGTGTAGTGAAACAAACATAATCAAGCTTTTGGTTTGAGCTCCAAAAATCAGAAGTTAGAGAAAGTTTTCCATTAAACTTCTAAAAAAATCAATCGGTTCAATTTTGCCTTTGTTATAAGGTTTAATTATGTCGCTTCTACAAGTATTTCTCGATATACCTTCATAACTTGGTTGGAAAGCCCTTCTAACCATACTCCCAAAATGAGGATTTTCAGCAAATCTTAAAGGTTGTTATGTCTTTTGAATATATGCTACTCTCTTTTTGTGCAGTCGCGACACAAATCCGAAAATTAACTACATGACCACTTCTAGCATCTTGGTTCAAAGAAGTTTGTGTGGTATCTAAAGCACGTTTATGTTTTTCCTCATGTTTACGTAAATGAGAGGTACTATTCCATCCATTACCCGCGAACCTTTCTTAACATATTTTACACTCTGCTTTAATGATTTCTTTATTTTTTGTAGGATGTATCACACCAGCGTAAACTTTTTCTAACATTTCCCATATTGTGGATGTTCTTTTTCCAATTTTAGGTTGATTTAAATATCTTCAGTTTCAACATCCGGGAGATTAGAACCACAATTTGTAGGCAGAGGTAAATTACTATTTTCTTCATTTTCCATCTTGGTTGATGTATAATCTGTAGTATGTTAGGTGACTGTGAGAAAATAAAGTTTCATATTGAAGTATTGCCTGTCACATTTTATATGATTCATAGCAGTGAATAGAGAAAATAGCAGTGAACATGAACCATATGATTCATATTGAAGTACTGTCATTGTTAAAAAGTAAAAAAAAATAAAAAAAAATTGAACCTGACTTCTTTAAACCTAGGTACAAAGCTGCTTTCGTTGAAGTATAATCCAAATATTGTAGCCAACTAACAAGAGATCTTGGGATGCTTAGACTATGTGTGTTTAATTAATTGATCAATTTGATGTGGAATGGAAAGTTGTGTGAGAAAATAAGAACTAGTTGTTTTTTAATGTTGTTGCTGTATTATATATAACGTATGGGAGAATAAGTAACCTGTGAGAAAATAAGAAATAGTTGTTTGTTACTGCTTGATGCAATGATGTCAAACTTTGTATTTATAATCCTTGTTCATTACCTGAAGCGACCTGAACTTCCCCGGGCTCCGAAGAGAAGAGAAAGAACGAATTACTTTGAGAACAACACATAAATGAACGCAGACGGAAGAACATTTCATTGCTTATTACAACAATTCCATCAGAATACAAGAATATACAGAGTATAAATGAATAAATTACATTCGACAAATATCAGAGATTACAATAAATTACATAGCAGCGGAAAAACAATAGAAAACACAACTGAAAGTAATGCACGGATACAGAGCTTTCCGAGCATCGTTCCAGCTGTAAACCAGGATCCTGTGAATATAAATCTGCAAAACCAAAACTACTAGCTGCCCGTGTAGAAAATAGGGGCACCCAGAGTTTAGGTTAAAACAATAATCTCCAGGTCAGTCATGAGACTGGTGTGAGAACTAAAACAGTTATTTAAAATTTTACTTTAAAAGAGAGTAAATCAAGGGACCACGCCGTATAACACGGAATGGGTTTCCTCCCAAGAATACCAGTGCATAGAAAAGACAACGCAATGCTTTTCGAAAAATGAAGCTATTATAAGACCCAGGTCCCATCACACAATGCAACGCAAGCCGGAGGGTAGGGTTTTCCCTTATAATAGCCAAACATGCTTGATACGTTTAAAACAAATCATTTGATACTATAATAAGTGTATAGTGTCAAAACAATTTCAATCATAAATATAAATCATAGACGGCATGAGTGCCCCATCCCACTATGTCGCCATACTAGGCTCTACAAATAAAACCGAGATACAGGTATTGGAAATTGGATTTCCTTCATGAGTCGAGGCAAGGGGCAAGCTCCTCTCCGCTTTCGAGACACTCTAGCAGATGTCTCAGGGCTACGCACTCTGGGCAACCCTTGGATGCTTTAGGGCCGGTCCTCTTTTACGTTTGAGGATTAATTATTCCTGAACACACGTTTCCCGGTCCTTACATACCTAAAATCGAGGCGCCTCATCCAACAACCACATAGGTGAAAAGTATATAAATGTTAGGGCTGGTAAGTCACTGACACCACCAAAGCTAGGAAGAAACGTCGTGCTCTCCCTGCAGTCCTTATCCCGTTTTTAACTCATACCAAGGTGTGAGGCTCGCGAATTCACGTTATACACAAAGCTACGCCACGTAGGCCGTGCTTTGATCATCAACCACAAGACTTTGCTTTTTCAACAGAAGCCATGATCAATTGCCACTTAGGCATGCCACACTGGCAATTCATGCCATGCGACTGATGTCCATCGATATACAACCTCTAAGCTCGTACGTCTCAGAGAAGGGCGTTAAGCAAAAGAATAAATTCTCCGCCGCCAAATAGATGTATATTTAATGGAGATCAATCAACACAGAATAAAGTCCCATGTCAGACACACAGTCCATTTACAAGTTCGTTCTGGGTTTGAACGAATCCGGAGGCACTTTCCTCGCATATCCATCGATCTCCAAGTACGTCTGGATGACCACCAACTGATTCCCTCATCTTGGGTGTACAACCCAATCAAGATCATCAGTAATCACCCAAACGATGTGAAGACTTCCGGTCTTCAACCACCGTCTTCATCTTCGACATATCGTCGAATCGGTTATTCAGAATGGGTATAAACCCGGCCTTTCCGAACAACCCGCGTATATTATAAACAAATGTTACACAAACACAACATACGCCTCATTCCAATTCAGCAGCCACTAACCGTAAATCAACAAGAGAACAATTTCCCAAATATTAACCCCGAAGGCCGAAACCAACATCAGATCAATACCCAGGAAACCATTCTTCTTAGCTAACCTACAGCTAGTTTCTAAATTTCATATTCTTAGGGAAAAGTTCCCATTAATTTTATCAAAGATAAATTTGTTAAATTTATTCTTTAATCTTCCTTTGGATGTCATTTCAAACCAAATTATGGTTTTTCAAACTAGTCGGGATTAGCGAACCACACCGAAGTAATTATTTATTTTATTTCCCAATCCCAACCTATTCATCCCATGAAGCAAAACTGGTAATACTCCATATCTAACACTACGGTATTATCGGTAAAATTAATTATCATTTCACGTTCAAATCTAATTAAAGATTTGACTATCGTTTTGGAGCAAAACTGGTGAGACTCCATTCTCGCTTACTTTCCAAATTTGATAATTTAGATTATCAATTCACATTTCAATCTAATTACAGATTCATTAAAACTCCTTTTACTGGGTTAAAGAGCTAATGTCATTTAAAACACAATTCATGACAAACCCAAATCACATTCTATTTATTATCGGGTTAAAGAACAAGTGTCATTTAAAACACCATTCACGATAAACCCACAAATCAATTCTATTTACAACCCATTTCAAATCCAATTTATTTATTTAAAAATAAATGAGTTTTAATTTTAGTTCAAAACTAGTTCATTTCGATAAAAATCTATTTTTATCTTTTCAAATATGGAGTTTTTCATCCCAATTATTCCCAAATCATTTCTTATGATTTTATACAAATTATTGATATTTTTAATAATTTTATCAAGGCCCGTACAGTCAATTTCCATCAACGGCCATCGAACTGCACTTACAGCGACCTTTTCCAAATTTGATTTGGACGTATCTCCAAATCCAACCGTTAGATTTCAAATTTCTAATATTCGTTAGAAAGCTCTTTTCGATACAAACCCAACGGTTCCGGTTTTAGGAGAATCCGACGGTCAGATCTCCCGTAGTGTCCGTTCGAAATCAATGGTCGAAATTCACGAACTGCCGCGGCGCGGCGCGTTCTATTCAGGCCATTATATTATATATATAATATAAATTTCGTCGATTTCCTTTTAAAACGTATTTTATAAATCATTTTAAATTTGTTTCAAAACATTTCAACTTCCAATTCAAATCAAAATTGAATTTTTCCTTATAAATTCATTTCAATTTGATTTCAATTCAAATCGATTTCAATTCTATTTCAATTCGTTTCCAATTCAGTTCGAATTCTTTTCTAATCTATTCAATTCAAACTCGTTTTCTATTCAATTCAATTCGAATTCGTTTTCTATTCAATTCAATTCGAATTCGTTTTCTATTCAATTCAATTCGAATTCGTTTTCTATTCAATTCAATTCGAATTCGTTTTCTATTCAATTCAATTCGATTCAATTCAATTTCAATTATAAAAACGAATATAATCGATATAAATATCGTTCGCGTCAAAATAGCGCATCTCTAATCAACACAGCTTTATATATTTCAATAATTCCGTTATTCTATTCAACAAATGAATACTTATCCTATTCAATACACGAATCTATATTTTTGTCAACACATGACTAATCTCAACGGATGAGTACTGTCCACGTGTGACTATTTTTGTTATTTGATATATTTTATAAAAATTATGGTATCTATCGTTTGATTTCAAATCAGACTCCAACCGTAAATTAGTAAGAGAACGATTCCCTAAATATTAACCCCGAAGGCCGAAACCAACATCAGATCAATATCCAGGAGACCACTCATCTTATCTATTTTCCAATTAGTTTCTAATTTTATATCTAATAAAGATGTAAATTTTATTGTTAAAATATTTCTTTCAACACATGACTAATCTCAACGGATGAGTACGGTCAACACATGAACCTTTATTTTATAATATACTTTATTTTCTAAATTGGAATGAGGCCCAATCAATTACCATATAAAGTTAATTATATGGATTCCATACAACACATGTATATAATAGCAACGATAAATAATCAACCATCATCCAAAGTGCACTACACTGTATAAGCATCAAATATAGATATCTAACGCTTATAACAGCCTGTCGATCCATCGATCAACATACAACTAATTATTGGGATTAGTGTATGTCGTATTTTATCCCAATACCCGTGTGGGGTTTCAAACAATCAAACACAGATTTTATTTGTGCAGTTGGGCGATGTGTAAAATTTATCGTCTCAATCAATGTCCTTCAAATAGTTGTACATAAACAAACCGTCCGGTTTGTAAATGAATATTTATTTATTCACATTCACGTTAAAAATTATATTTTTAACGACCAAATTATTTTATTCAACCTATGAATATTCTATTCGGTTCATTTATTAAATAAAATGATATCTTTAATCTTCTAACTTATTTTAGAAAATTTCGGCGGCATAACGGCACGATACTAGAAACGGGACAAGGCCTAGCCTTATCCCCGGTCTAGTGATGGCCCACGCCATTCACATATCAATCAATTCAATTCCATTTCACCAAACAATCAAATTCAAATCAAATAATCTAACTAATCTATGCAACCAAACAAACAAGTCCATAGTCTGTGGACGATGGTGTCAGGTGCTACTAAACATCGTCTGCATCCTAGTATATATTCATATAACTAGAAAAGAAAATTTAAAGTGAGAAGTTCTCACCAAAGCTAATCCAACTCCACGACACTTCTTATGTAGAACATCTTCACCGTGCTCGCCTTTCATCACTTTCGTTGCCCGTAGCCACTACATATATAAAAATCATATTTTTATATTGTTGCTATGTATATAAAAATTATATTTTTACACCGCTACTATATAGATAAAAATTCTATTTTCACAACGCTAATATATAGATAAAAATTCTATTTTCACAACGCTACTATATAATGCTACTATATAGATAGAAATTCTATTTTCACAACGCTACTATATAGATAAAAATTCTATTTTCACAACGCTACTATATAGATAGAAATTCTATTTTCACAACGCTACTATATAGATAAAAATTATATTTCCACAACGCTACTATATAGATAAAAATTCTTAATACTCTACACAAGTAAAAATCATATTTTTGTTTCACTACGTATACAAAGATCAAATCTTTAACACTTCCATAATGTAAAAATCATATTTTTATATTTCTACTCATATAAAAATTATATCTTTAACATTTCTACTTCTAAAAATCGAATCTTTCTCCTTCTAAAAATCGAATCTTTCTCCATCTAAAAATCGAATCTTTCTCCATAAAAACCATTTCTATTCCTATAAAAAAAATCTATTCTTTCAAATTGAAAATCAATTTTTTTTTTATAAATAGAAATCATAACTTTCTATTTATAAAAACCTCGTTCTTATATTGCTAATCATATAACATAATCTAATTTTTATATAGCAAATCATATAGAAAAAATCTAATTTTTATCCTATGTCTTACGTATACAAATTTGAATTCAAATCAGCGTTTAATTATATATAAAACTGAAATTAAAAATCGAAGTTATAAAACTCACATTACTTTGTTTGGACGTCGACCGGAAGGGGGGGGGGGGGCTGTTTCGCTAGCGCTCAGGCGGGGGGAGATGCTGGCGCGGCTTCCAGTTGGTGACGCTGGTGCCTGACTAGGGCGTGGGAGAATTGGGGGATTTTGGGTTCGGGGGGGGGGGGGGGGACTGGAAGAAGAAGGAGGAGGTGGAGCGGAAGTGGGGGGCGACGGCGGAGGTGGGGCAGAGGGTCGCGGTGGCGGCGCTTGGCCGGAGGCAGGGGCGACTTCAATCGATTGGGGGAGGCGCGATGTTTATTCGTTTTTTTTTCTTTCCTAACCTAATTTCTGACGTGGAATGAAAGGAGAAAGGGGGTTAAGGGGAAGGGGTTTATTATATTTTTATTATATTAATATTTAATTTTATATCAATAAAAGTTGACTTTTATTTCGACCTCGGAACGAGGCTCACCGCCTGTCGTCCATAGCATATTGCCCCCATTCCGAACACAATGGGATATGTATCGTAAGCTGATTCGATCGTTTCGATCAGTTTTCGTCAAAATCGACATATAACTCTATATATTGAATTTGAATGCGCATTTCAATTTACCGGGGCCACATACTAACTTGAAAAATTCCAGAAAAATATTTCCTAGCTTTGTATTGACGATACGGTCGAATTCTGAGACCGTTGGAAAAATGGCCATTTTCCAGTCGATTAAAATGAACTGAAACGGGTCAAACGCGTTTCCTTTGCCACGCTCACATATTGATTCGAAAAATTATGAAAATTGGAATCTAGCAATAACTTGACATCACGGACCCAACAAAAGTGGTTTCGTCGAAATCCGAGGTCGTTTGCAAAATTCCCATTTTTAAGGGCTTGAATTCCATAACGACTATTCTGAATTTTCAATTGGACATATCTTTTGATCCCCGCAATGAAATTTCGATTTTTTGGATTCGTTGGAAAGATATTCCCAAATAGATCCTATTATTTTTGGTTTCGCCAAAATCCGGTTTGTTTTGCACCCGGTACATTTAATTGAAGTTTGAAATCGAATTATCGAACTGCAGGGCCATTTTCAATTCTTTTTATAATTATAAATAATTATTTATATTCTAACGACGACGTATATAATATATACGTTCGAATTCTATTCAAAATAAATTTCTCGTCGATATTATTTAAAATAATCTATTTTAAATAATCAAAATTCGCTAAAATTGCCAAAATAAAAATTTTAAATTGGCTCGCATTTCCGGGTTATTACAATCTCCCCCACTTAAAACTTTTCGTCCCCGAAAAGGAACGAAGTTGAAAGTTGTTTTAAAAACCAACTCAACTTTCATTATTTTGATTACGACTTATGTTCTTCAACTTTTCAGTTTCTAAGAACTTTTCAAATTTTTCAAAAATTTGGCTAACACCCTAAATTTTCGAAAAAATTCGCCATAACCTCCCCTGCACCGGGAGCACTGGGAAAATCCCGAAATTGCCATATAGGCCTTCTGATCTCAAAAAGAAAAAGCCAAGCGGCTAGCCAATCGGCTCATAAAATCATCATCACCCAAACAAAACAGTAAATTATGCTAAACATGTACCTATTTGTCGGGCAAACAATTATATTTCTCTGCTCTAGCCTCCTTGCTATGACCTGTTCAATGTAAGTACATGTATATGCATGCATTTCCAAACAATTTTCAATACAATTCAATATTTGATTCAATTAGGCTAAATGGTTCAAAATTATTAAACAAATGGACAAACAACACAAACATCAATCAATTAGTGAATTAGAGTTTCAAATTCATAATTTTGATATATATATATAAATCACATTTTTGATGCCAAATCACAACAAATAAATCTATCTATATAAGTTTTGGTTCTCACACCAGTCTAATGGAAATATATAGAAATCACACCTTCGAAACACGAACATAAGTTCTGATGATGATCGATCAATCATCAGAACCATCTCCGGGTGTCTAGAATGTGATTCTATATCTATCTAGTATATTAAAACTTCGAATATACGTTCATGACGTGTATATGCAAAATCTTTATATATTGGATTGCCCAAATTCAATATAAATAAATATTCAAATACGTATAAAACGATTTAAATTTTCAAAACAAAATTGTTTTCATTTGAAAAATAAACTCTTCACACTCGTTCTAGGATACTACTGATCCTATCTCTAATGAGTCATTCTAATTGGATATTACTAATCCAATATCTGATGAATTCTTTCATATGGTTCTAATGTGTCTTATTCTCGAGCTCTGTAAACCAAAGCTCTGATACCAAATGAAGCGACCCGAACTTCCCCGGGCTCCGAAGAGAAGAGAAAGAACGAATTACTTTGAGAACAACACACAAATGAACGCAGACGGAAGAACATTTCATTGCTTATTACAACAATTCCATCAGAATACAAGAATATACAGAGTATAAATGAATAAATTACATTCGACAAATATCAGAGATTACAATAAATTATATAGCAGCGGAAAAACAATAGAAAACACAACTGAAAGTAATGCACGGATACAGAGCTTTCCGAGCATTGTTCCGGCTGTAAACCAGGATCCTGTGAATATAAATCTGCAAAACCAAAACTACTAGCTGCCCGTGTAGAAAATAGGGGCACCCAGAGTTTAGGTTAAAACAATAAACTCCAGGTCAGTCATGTGACCGGTGTGAGAACTAAAACAGTTATTTAAAACTTTACTTTAAAAGAGAGTAATTCAAGGGACCACGCCGTATAACACGGAACGAGTTTCCTCCCAAGAATACCAGTGCATAGAAAAGACAACGCAAGCTTTTTCGAAAAATGAAGCTATTATAAGACTCATGTCCCATCACACAATGCAACGCAAGCCGGAGGATAGGGTTTTCCCTTATAATAGCCAAACATGCTTGATACGTTTAAAACAAATCATTTGATACTATAATAAGTGTATAGTGTCAAAACAATTTCAATCATAAATATAAATCATAGACGGCATGAGTGCCTCATCCCACTATGTCGCCATACTAGGCTCTACAAATAAAATCGAGATACACATATTGGAAATTGGATTCCCGTCATGAGTCGAAGCAAGGGGCAAGCTCCTCTTCGCTTTCGAGACACTCTAGCAAATGTCTCAGGGCTACGCACTCTGGGTAACCCTTGGATGCTTCATTGCCGGTCCTCTCTTACGTTTGAGGATTAATTATTCCTCAACACATGTTTCCCGGTCCTTACAGACCTAAAATCGAGGCACCTCATCCAACAACCACATAGGTGAAAAGTATATAAATGTCAGGGCTGGTAAGTCACCGACACCACCAAAGCTAGAAAGAAACGCCGTGCTCTCCCTGCAGTCCTTATCCCGTTTTTAACTCATACCGAGGTCTGAGGCTCGCGAATTCACGTTATACACAAAGCTACGCCACGTAGGCCGTGCTTTGATCATCAACCACAAGACTTTGCTTTTCAACAGAAGCCTTGATCAATTGCCACTTAGGCATGCCACACTGGCAATTCATGCCATGCGACTGATGTCCATCGATATACAACCTTTGAGCTCGTACGTCTCAGAGAAGGGCGTTAAGCAAAAGAATAAATTCTCCGCCGCCAAACATATGTATATTTAATGGAGATTAATCAACACAGAATAAAGTCCCATGTCAAACACACAGTCCATTTACAAGTTCGTTCTGGTTCTAAACGAAACCGGAGGCACTTTCTTCGCATATCCATCGATCTCCAAGTACGTCTGGACGACCACCAATTGATTCCCTCATCTTGGGTGTACAGCCCAATCAAGATCATCAGTAATCACCCAAACGATGTGAAGACTTCCGGTCTTCAACCACCGTCTTCATCTTCGACAAAAATCTATTTTTATCTTTTCAAATATGGAGTTTTTCATCCCAATTTTCCCCAAATCATTTCTTATGATTTTATACAAATTATTGATATTTTTAATAATTTATCAAGGCCCGTACAGTCGATTTCCATCAACGGCCATCGAACTGCACTTACAGCGACCTTTTCCAAATTTGATTTGGACGTATCTCCAAATCCAACCGTTAGATTTCAAATTTCTAATATTCACTAGAAAGCTCTTTTCGATACAAACCCAACGGTTCCGGTTTTAGGAGAATCCGACGGTCGGATCTCCCGTAGTGTCCATTCGAAATCAATGGTCGAAATTCACGAACTGTCGCGGCGCGACGCGTTCTATTCAGGCCATTATATTATATATATAATATATATTTCGTCGATTTCCTTTCAAAACGTATTTTATAAATCGTTTTAAATTCGTTTGAAAACATTTCAACTTTCATTTCCAATTCAAATCGAAATTGAATTTTTCCTTATAAATTCGTTTTAAATTCATTTCAATTTGATTTCAATTCAAATCGATTTCAATTCTATTTCAATTCGTTTCCAATTCAGTTCGAATTCTTTTCTAATCTATTCAATTCAAACTCGTTTTCTATTCAATTCAATTCGAATTCGTTTTCTATTCAATTCAATTCGAATTCGTTTTCTATTCAATTCGAATTCGTTTTCTATTCAATTCAATTCGAATTCGTTTTCTATTCAATTCAATTCGATTTAATTCAATTTCAATTATAAAAACGAATATAATCGATATAAATATCGTTCGCGTCGAAATAGCGCATCTCTAATCAACACGACTTTATATATTTCAATAATTCCGTTATTCTATTCAACAAATGAATATTTATCCTATTCAATACACGAATCTATATTTTTGTCAACACATGACTAATCTCAACGAATGAGTACTGTCCACGTGTGACTATTTTTGTTATTTGATATATTTTATAAAAATTATGATATCTATCGTTTGATTTCAAATCAGACTCCAACCGTAAATTAGTAAGAGAACGATTCCCTAAATATTAACCCCGAAGGCCGAAACCAACATCAGATCAATATCCAGGAGACCACTCATCTTAACTATTTTCCATTTAGTTTCTAATTTTATATCTAATAAAGATGTAAATTTTATTGTTAAAATATTTCGTTCAACACGTGACTAATCTCAACGGATGAGTACGGTCAACACATGAACCTTTATTTTATAATATACTTTATTTTCTAAATTGGAATGAGGCCCAATCAATTACCATATAAAGTTAATTATATGCATTCCATACAACACATGTATATAATAGCAATGATAAATAATCAACCATCATCCAAAGTGCACTACACTGTATAAGCATCAAATATAGATATCTAACGCTTATAACAGCCTGTCGATCCATCGATCGACATACAACTAATTATTGGGATTAGTGTATGCCGTATTTTATCCCAATACCCATGTAGGGTTTCAAACAATCAAACATAGATTTTATTTGTGCAGTTGGGCGATGTGTAAAATTTATCGTCCCAATCAATGTCCTTCAAATAGGTGTACATAAACAAACCGTCCGGTTTGTAAATGAATATTTATTTATTCACATTCACGTTAAAAATTATATTTTTAACGACCAAATTATTTTATTCAACCTATGAATATTCTATTCGGTTCATTTATTAAATAAAATGATATCTTTACTCTTCTAACTTATTTTAGAAAATTTCGGCGGCATAACGGCACGATACTAGAAATGGGACAAGGCCTAGCCTTATCCCCGGTCTAGTGATGGCCCACACCATTCACATATCAATCAATTCAATTCCATTTCACCAGACAATCAAATTCAAATCAAATAATCTAACTAATCTATGCAACCAAACAAACAAGTCCATGGTCTATGGACGATGGTGTCGGGTGCTACTAAACACCGTCTGCATCCTAGTATATATTCATATAACTAGAAAAGAAAATTTAAAGTGAGAAGTTCTCACCAAAGCTAATCCAACTCCACGACACTTCTTATGTAGAACATCTTCACCGTGCTCGCCTTTCATCACTTTCGTTGCCCGTAGCCACTACATATATAAAAATCATATTTTTTTATTGTTGCTATGTATATAAAAATTATATTTTTACACCGCTACTATATAGATAAAAATTCTATTTTCACAACGCTACTATATAGATAAAAATTCTATTTTCACAATGCTACTATATATATAGAAATTCTATTTTCACAACGCTACTATATAGATAAAAATTCTATTTCCACAACGCTACTATATAGATAGAAATTCTATTTTCACAACGCTACTATATAGATAAAAATTCTATTTCCACAACGCTACTATATAGATAAAAATTCTTAATACTCTACACAAGTAAAAATCATATTTTTGTTTCACTACGTATATAAAGATCAAATATTTAACACTTCCATAGTGTAAAAAATCATATTTTTATATATCTACTCATATAAAAATTATATCTTTAACATTTCTACTTCTAAAAATCGAATCTTTCTCCTTCTAAAAATCGAATCTTTCTCCTTCTAAAAATCGAATCTTTCTCCATCTAAAAATCGAATCTTTCTCCATAAAAACCATTTCTATTCCTATATAAAAAAAATCTATTCTTTCAAATTGAAAATCAAAATTTTCTTTTAAATAGAAATCATAACTTTCTATTTATAAAAACCTCGTTCTTATATTGCTAATCATATAACATAATCTAATTTTTATATAGCAAATCATATAGAAAAAATCTAATTTTTATCCTATGTCTTACGTATACAAATTTGAATTCAAATCAGCGTTTAATTATATATAAAACTGAAATTAAAAATTGAAGTTATAAAACTCACATTCCTTTGTTTGGACGTCGACCGGAAAGGGGGGGGGGAGTTCGCCAGCGCTCAGGCGGGGGGAGATGCTGGCGTGGCTTCCAGTTGGTGACGCTGGTTGTAACACCCCACACCCGCTAAGGTCACTCACTATGGGAATGCCTTAACTTCGGTGGAGTATTTTTAAGTGAATATAGAACAGAAAAATTACAACAAGACAGATATAAATAATACTTGAATATCTAAAACATCATTTCATTGCAGCAGAAGGTAAACATGTTTAGTTACAACACCATAAAAGAGTCAAGTACCAAATATCCATCCTGATAAAAACATAAGTACATAATCCCACTACATAAACTAATAGCCATAATAGAAAAGATAAGCTGGGCTTTACATCACGGTCCAAGCTCCAAAAGATAGATAAAGAAATCTGATCAAAGCCCACAATTGCTAGGCCCAACCTGAGGACCTGAGGGGGAAAAAGATAAAAACAACGGGGTCAGACATAAGTCTGAGTGAGCCCTATAACTTTAACAATACAATCATTAAAGTAATTAGGGTATGATATAAACTTGGTACGGTGATGACTGGGGATAAATGACCACACTAAGTAGCCAACTAGACATAGGATGAACTAAGATAACGGTAAAGACGCATCCACCCACCCAAGGGTAATTACTAACTGCACCACACCAGTCATTCCTACTTAAAGGTTGATCCCACCCAAGGACTTAGAAAATTTACCCAGTAGTTTCATGTACCCCTAGCTGACTACATAGGTGCCGTCTGCCCCTATCTCCACTAGGTGTACCCACTACTCCCAAGCGATCGGCTCCCTACCGTAGATACCCGTGTTGGCGCCACAGTGGGGTGTATCACTCCCCAAAGTGGCAACCCGATACAACCAATGGTGCACGGCTTATACCTACACGATGCAAAAACGTCTTACCTACCAGCCCGGTTCCACACACGCATATGAAACCCGTTGGACTTGCGTTGCCACCGCTAACCCGTTTTGGCCTCTTATAGTCAAGCCCAGTACGCGTGTCCCGTCCTCGACATGGGTCGAGCCCAATAAGATACATATGGGTTACTGGTTGAAATGGGCCCCCACAAGCTACCACCTAAGCTTGTCCCTTTTTCTAGTGCATCCCACTTAACCCTTTAATCATGTTTAATTACATGTTTCCACTTGGTTAAGTATTCTAATCGTATTTTCTATTGCCACCCAAGGCAACCCACTAGATTTCCGCATGCCACCCAAGGCACTTACTTGATTTCCACGTGCCACCCAAGGCACCCACTTAACCCCTCATGCTCTACTACATGCTTATCTGGTTAAGTGTTTCTTAATTGATTAAGAACGTAACCGTTGTAAAGACCTCTCACATTAGACTATCTTTGATGGCAGCTGGATTTGCCGGTCGGGTCCGGGCAGCCTTACGCCATAACCGAGTCTAACTTCATGTCTTTACACTTGTCACGTATTTAGTTTATGCCTAAGACCTCTCACATTGGGCCAATCATTTGTAGCCGCTGGATTTGCCGGTCGGTTCCAGGCAGTCTTATGCTACAAAAGGGTCCAACCTCGTGTCTTAGTCGATTAATTACACCTAATTAATCCCCCCATAATTTGTATTAATTATCCCTAATTAATTACAAATTTAACGATGTACATAATTGACTCAATTATGTCCATCCACTTTATGGTATGCATAATCATACCAACTTCACACCATTTCATTAACATGAATATTAACCCCATCGTTCCCCACGTAATTCGCTAACATGACATACTTAAAAGGGAAGATTCATCACACATACAATGGGTTCAACTTGCATAACATTAGCATCAACATGGGTTTAAAAGGTGTCAACATGCATATAGCATCAAACCCAACTAGCATAAATAATCAACCCAAACTTGCATGAATCACATATGTCATAAAGAGGGCAACTTGCATAAGTTACTTATGCCATACAAAGGGGTAAACTTGCATATGTATGCATATCATACAAAGGTGTAAACTTGCACATGTTACTTGCATATAATCAAACACCAAACTTGCATAACATGTCATATATGAACTTGCATATAATCAAACACCAACTTGCATATCATGTCATATATGAACTTGCATATAATCATACACCAAACTTGCATAACATATCATATATGAACTTGCATATAATCATATACCAAACTTGCATAACATATCATATATGAACTTGCATATAATCATATACCAAACTTGCATAACTTGGTGTCATAATGGATCAATGTTTATCATAGCGATTTGCATAACTAGCATCATGAACACATAGCCTAAAACTTGCATAACTTGCATAACATCATGATCACATATCATATGACTTGCATAACTTGCATAACATCATGAACATATAGCATATGACTTGCATAACTTGCATAACATCATGATCACATAGCATATGACTTGCATAACTTGCATAACATCATGATCACATAGCATATGACTTGCATAACTTGCATAACACATAGCATACGACTTGCATAACTTGCATAACATCATGAACATATAGCATAGGACTTGCATAACTTGCATCACATCATGAACATATAACATCAAACTTGCATAACTAACATCATGAACACATAGCATATGATAACATAACTTGCATTGATCCACATTCATAGCCATAACCTCATTATATCCTATCATAATCATTTCAACAATTGGTCATTAAGGCTATAGAAACTCACAACTTGTTGATTAGCACTCCTATGAAGAAGATTAAGTTGCTAGAGTTGATTAGAAGTTGATTTGAGAAGCTATCTTCCTCTTTAATTTGATGGAGGCTCCTTCAAGTTGCATTTTGACGGCATAACGACGTTGTATCTATTTTTAGTATGAATTAGGGTAGTCTTAGGGTGTATTTATAGAGTAGTTAAGTGTGACGCCCCCCCAAACTTCCACGGGTGAAAGCAGGGAGACATCATATGGAATACAACATAAATACAATAAAACAGAACACAGATACAATATAGCAAAGGAGATTCATAGAGTAATAACATTATAGCAGCGGAAAAATATAATGTCATCAATCACAGAAATTCCACAGTCACAGAAAACTAAGATTACAACAAGTTTGCAGAAAAGAAATAAGTATGATATCTAAAAAGAAAAGAAAAGATGCCAATAGAAACAAAGGTAAAAGTCTTCAAGCTCCAAGTCATCACCTCTTCTCCCAAGCAGAATCCAAGAGAGAGAAAATAAGCAGCTTCAAAGAAAAGCTCCAAGCAAAGAATGAACCTGTCTACTTGGCTGCCCGTGTAGAAGAGAGGGCACCCAAGTTTGCAAAAAGGTGAAACAAACTATGGGTCAGTCGTGGGACTGGTGTGAGAATTCTTAAATAACTTATACTAATAAGGCAAATCCAAAGACCACGCCGCTAACGCGGAACGGGTTGTACCAATGGATTGCCGTGCATAACTATAGTGTCAATACAGATAAGTAAAACGTAACAAAACGCAATGTCTTTTGAAAAATGGAACCACCATAAGACTCAGGTCCCATCACACAATGCAACGCACACCAAGAGGATAGAGTTTTACCTTATGGTGGTTAAACATGCTAAATACGCCAAATACGAAACTAATACTATTATTAGGGTGTATATGTTTTAAAACAATTCAAAGCAATGTATTAATCCTAGGAAGCATAGGTACCCATATATTATGCCTCCGTACTAGTAATACAAACAAATTCGTCGGGGTCGTATTGGAAATTTGGGTTTCCATCATGAGTCCAGGCTAGGGAGGACTCCTTACCGATTCGGGACACTCTAGTTAATGCCCCAGGATTCCCCGCAAAGAACCCTTGGAAAACTGCAGGGCCGGTCCTCACATACAGCTTAGAGGATTGGCAATTCCTAAGCACACGTTCCCCGGTCCTATAGGACCTATCCGAGGCGCCTCATTTCATCATCCTTCAAAAGTAAAATGACTACTAACTAGAAAGAAACGTGCTACTTTCCCTGCGTTCCCTTCCCCCTTTTTAGACTCTACCGGTTTGTGAGGCTCGTGAAGTCATGTTCTTCATACCACAAGGTTCTGCTTTTCAACAAGAAACCCTGATCATTGCATCTTAGTATGCCACACCGTCACTCCATATCGTACTATTGATCTTCCGTCACTATATAAACGGGTGTTAAGTAGAGAATAATTCTCTACCACCAATCGTTTATATATTAACTGAATATCAACAACATAATATTTTGTGGGGTACGATGTCAGACACACTATCCATTTATACCCATGCTCTAGGTCTGAACTAGGGTCAAACCCGTGAAATCAACACGTACGTTTGGGCAATTACCCCGACCCTTGAATTGGGAGCAAACCAATTCAGAGTCTTGATCGTTGTCCATTCGAGGGGAGATTTACGGTCTTCATGCGCCGTCTTCATACTTGAATTCTTGGAATCGTACGATCATTTGGAATGGGATTAACCCGGACTTTCCAAATAATCTCGCATTCATATATTTTGAGAAAAACATATTTCATATCGTTATTTTATTTTATAACGATTAATTCTTGCCTTAATTATTTTAATATAATTAATTTTAATGTTTCAATACAGTTCCTTACCTTTCGTTTAACATTATAAATAATGTTATTCTTACATACATTTCATTTCTTTTATTTACATTATAAATAATGTTAATTCTTCCTACGGGGTGAATTCTCTCTTTATATACATTATAAATAATATATATTCTTCCTACGGTCAAGTTCTCTAAATCTTATCATTATAAAATAGTGTAACTATCATACGGTGGAATTTTCTTTATATTTAACATTGAAAATAATGTTAATTTATCCTACAGTACATTCCTTATTTCTGATATTAACAAAAATGCTAATGAATCATATGGTGTATATTTTCATATTTTACATACAAGGAAATTCTATATTTTCAACATATCAGAAATGATAGTTTACACACAATGCAATTCTCTATTTTTAATATATCAAAAATGATAGTTTCATACAATGCATTTCTCTATTTTTCTAACATGACAAAATAATATATTCATACAATGCATTTCTATTTTTCTAACTTGACAAAATATTATGCATACAATGTATTTCTATTTCTCTAACATGACAAAATATTATATGCATACAATGCACTTCTATATAACGTTCTAACTTGACAAAATATTATGCATACAATGCATTTCTATATAACGTTCTAACTTGGCAAAATATTATTTTTAAATGCAAGTTCTTACTTTTCTATTTTTACAAAATATCGTTTTGTGCAATGCAAGTTTCTATTTTTCTATTTCGACAAAATATCATTTTTAAATGCAAGTTCTTACTTTTCTATTTTGACAAAATATCATTTTATGCAATGCAAGTTTCTACTTTTCTATTTTGACAAAATATCATTTTGTGCAATGCAAGTTTCTACTTTTCTATTTTGACAAAATATCATTTTATGCAATGCAAGTTTCTACTTTTCTATTTTGACAAAATATCATTTTGTGCAATGCAAGTTTCTATTTTTCTATTTTGACAAAATATCATTTTGTGCAATGCAAGTTTCTATTTTTCTATTTTGACAAAATATCATTTTGTGCAATGCAAGTTTCTACTTTTCTATTTTGACAAAATATCATTTTGTGCAATGCAAGTTTCTACTTTTCTATTTTGACAAAATATCATTTTATGCAATGCAAGTCTCTACTTTTCTATTTTGACAAAATATCATTTTATGCAATGCAAGTTTCTACTTTTCTATTTTGACAAAATATCATTTTTAAATGCAAGTTCTTACTTTTCTATTTTGACAAAAATATCATTTTATGCAATGCAAGTTTCTACTTTTCTATTTTGACAAAAATATCATTTTTTTAACATAGCGACAAATTCTATTTTGTTAATGACACAAAATATAATTCTTTAACATATAGTGCTTTCTTATTTTATAAATGAACAAAATATAATCATTCACATATAACGACCAATTCTATTTTATAAATACACAAATTTGTTCATTCAACATACGGTGCTTGTATTCTATCATAACACAAATTTGTTCATTCAACATACGGTGCTAATTTTCTTATTTTGATATTGACAAAAGTGTCAATTTACATACGGTGTTCATTTTCTTATTTTGATATTGACAAAAGTGTCAATTTGCATATCATAGCATCGCACAATATATGGTATCAATTTCTTGTGTCATAACATCCAACCATTTATGGTGTCAATTTTATCGTCATAACATCGCAAATTAAACGGTGTCAAATTTTATCATGTCATAACATCAAACAATTTATGGTGACAAATTTATCGTCATAACATCGCAAATTAAACGGTGTCAAATTTCATCATGTCATAACATCAAACAATTTATGGTGACAAATTTATCGTCATAACATCGCAAATTAAACGGTGTCAAATTTCATCATGTCATAACATCAAACAATTTATGGTGACAAATTTATCGTCATAACATCGCAAATTAAACGGTGTCAAATTTCATCATGTCATAACATCAAACAATTTATGGTGACAAATTTATCGTCATAACATCGCAAATTAAACGGTGTCAAATTTTATCATGTCATAACATCAAACAATTTATGGTGACAAATTTATCGTCATAACATCGCAAATTAAACGGTGTCAAATTTCATCATCATAGCATATTCACATACATATATGATTATGAATGCGAACATCCATAATTAAAACATAATTACTTAAATAAAATAAATAGGATTCTCACCTCAATTAGATTAGAGTTTGTTCCCAATTGCTCTGTATTAAAGTGGTATTCGAAGTCACGGTTCCACCGGATCTGAAATTTTCAGAATCGGTGTTTATATGCATAAGTTATTGATGTTTTAAATCAAACAGACTTTTAACAACTGTTTCTGCCACGCTTAAAAGCGTTACAAAATCTGAAGCATACCTTAATTTCAGAATTTGTTCAAAACTTCAAATCGCGATAACTTTTGATTTACTGAACGGTTTTGGACGCCGTTTTTTGGAGAATGACCGCCTTGGAGAGATCTAGGTGCGGCCAGAAGGGGGTGGAGCTCGGTCGAACGTGGTGGGGCCCACAGGGCTGCGTGCGGCGGATGTTTGCGGGCTCGGTGGCGGAGCTACAGGGCACGAGGGAGGCGGAGATTGGTACCAAATCGAAGGGCTCGCGAAGAGCTTCGAAACGGTATATGGTATGCTGAATTCCGTCGAGAGATGAGGGAGAAAAGTGAGTTCAAAGTTTTGATGGTAAATGGGTTCGGCGGCGGTAAAAAGAACGAAGAGGAAGAAGACTGTTCATGTATACGGGGGTATATATACGTGTATTTAGGGTTTTATTTTAATTATTTAATTAATTATTTAATTCAAGAAAATACCGTTTTCACAAACGACCTCCGATTCACGCTCAACGACTGTCGAACCTAATGTTTTGACGTCTTCTGAACGCGATGGCGCTATTCCCATGGTCCAATTCTGAAGTTACAGTATGGTTTTCTTTTATTTTAAAATAAATCTTTTATTTTTAATACAAACGTATATATAATTTTGCCGGGGCCACATACGAAGTCGGAAAAATCCGGAAAAATTATTTTTGGCTTTCTTATGCCGATACAATCACAACAAAATTCGTTTCGTTCAATTCTGAGACTTTTTGAAAAATGGCTATTTTCAAGGCGAATATATTTAATATTAAAAATACATTTTAAACAAATATTTTCCGAAACTCGAAACATATAAGTGTTTACTGTTTTTCAATGCAGAAACGTCATTCTGAAACCAATGGAAGTGGTTTCGAGTTCAAATTCCTACATATGTGAAAAGTAGCATTTTTGTCTTATGCAAATTACCCACCGACCTTTCTAAAAATTGAATTAGCCATAACTTTTGATTTCCGCTATGAAATTTCGATTTTTCGGATTCGTTGGAAAGATATTTTTAAATAGATTCTAATATTTTTGGTTTTACTAAAATCCGTTAAATTTTGCATCCTGTATGGTTAGTCAAAGTTCAAGTTTGACTTTTCAAACTATCGCGCCATTTCTAGCTCTTTTTATATTTAAAACTAATTTATTCATTCTAACTTCGATTTGAACCAAATTTGTGATCCTTATTATTTAAAATAGATTATTTTAAATATCAAAACTCATTTAAAATTACTTAAATAAATTTTAACTTGGCCCTAAAATTCAGGGTCGTTACAATCTCCCCCACTTAAGAACTTTTCGTCCCCGAAAAGGAAAAGAAAAATAGAAGAGGAAAAGAGGAAGAATAAACACAGAGAATGTTGAAACGTTTTAACAGAAATAGTACCGCCTATAACATCAGGCCTTCCACCGAAGAAGTTGGTCCTTTTGCTCCTTCGTACACATGTGCCAATTGAGCATCGCCACTTCTCTTAGTCTTCTTCGAATGCACGATCAAGGGAAGAGTCAAAACAACTGAAATGGTGATTCTAAGAGATAGAAAAGATCGAAGGATGAATGAAAAGATGACGATAAAGTGACTGGCTATTATGTATCTCATGAACTGTTCGCCATAGAATATAGTGATTCTATGTAAACGAATTATTATAGATATGTTGTACTCCGCTTTGTAAACCAAAGCTCTGATACCAACTGTGACGCCCCCCCCCAAACTTCCACGGGTGAAAGCAGGGAGACATCATATGGAATACAACATAAATACAATAAAACAGAACACAGATACAATATAGCAAAGGAGATTCATAGAGTAATAACATTATAGCAGCGGAAAAATATAATGTCATCAATCACAGAAATTCCACAGTCACAGAAAACTAAGATTACAACAAGTTTGCAGAAAAGAAATAAGTATGATATCTAAAAAGAAAAGAAAAGATGCCAATAGAAACAAAGGTAAAAGTCTTCAAGCTCCAAGTCATCACCTCTTCTCCCAAGCAGAATCCAAGAGAGAGAAAATAAGCAGCTTCAAAGAAAAGCTCCAAGCAAAGAATGAACCTGTCTACTTGGCTGCCCGTGTAGAAGAGAGGGCACCCAAGTTTGCAAAAAGGTGAAACAAACTATGGGTCAGTCGTGGGACTGGTGTGAGAATTCTTAAATAACTTATACTAATAAGGCAAATCCAAAGACCACGCCGCTAACGCGGAACGGGTTGTACCAATGGATTGCCGTGCATAACTATAGTGTCAATACAGATAAGTAAAACGTAACAAAACGCAATGTCTTTTGAAAAATGGAACCACCATAAGACTCAGGTCCCATCACACAATGCAACGCACACCAAGAGGATAGAGTTTTACCTTATGGTGGTTAAACATGCTAAATACGCCAAATACGAAACTAATACTATTATTAGGGTGTATATGTTTTAAAACAATTCAAAGCAATGTATTAATCCTAGGAAGCATAGGTACCCATATATTATGCCTCCGTACTAGTAATACAAACAAATTCGTCGGGGTCGTATTGGAAATTTGGGTTTCCATCATGAGTCCAGGCTAGGGAGGACTCCTTACCGATTCGGGACACTCTAGTTAATGCCCCAGGATTCCCCGCAAAGAACCCTTGGAAAACTGCAGGGCCGGTCCTCACATACAGCTTAGAGGATTGGCAATTCCTAAGCACACGTTCCCCGGTCCTATAGGACCTATCCGAGGCGCCTCATTTCATCATCCTTCAAAAGTAAAATGACTACTAACTAGAAAGAAACGTGCTACTTTCCCTGCGTTCCCTTCCCCCTTTTTAGACTCTACCGGTTTGTGAGGCTCGTGAAGTCATGTTCTTCATACCACAAGGTTCTGCTTTTCAACAAGAAACCCTGATCATTGCATCTTAGTATGCCACACCGTCACTCCATATCGTACTATTGATCTTCCGTCACTATATAAACGGGTGTTAAGTAGAGAATAATTCTCTACCACCAATCGTTTATATATTAACTGAATATCAACAACATAATATTTTGTGGGGTACGATGTCAGACACACTATCCATTTATACCCATGCTCTAGGTCTGAACTAGGGTCAAACCCGTGAAATCAACACGTACGTTTGGGCAATTACCCCGACCCTTGAATTGGGAGCAAACCAATTCAGAGTCTTGATCGTTGTCCATTCGAGGGGAGATTTACGGTCTTCATGCGCCGTCTTCATACTTGAATTCTTGGAATCGTACGATCATTTGGAATGGGATTAACCCGGACTTTCCAAATAATCTCGCATTCATATATTTTGAGAAAAACATATTTCATATCGTTATTTTATTTTATAACGATTAATTCTTGCCTTAATTATTTTAATATAATTAATTTTAATGTTTCAATACAGTTCCTTACCTTTCGTTTAACATTATAAATAATGTTATTCTTACATACATTTCATTTCTTTTATTTACATTATAAATAATGTTAATTCTTCCTACGGGGTGAATTCTCTCTTTATATACATTATAAATAATATATATTCTTCCTACGGTCAAGTTCTCTAAATCTTATCATTATAAAATAGTGTAACTATCATACGGTGGAATTTTCTTTATATTTAACATTGAAAATAATGTTAATTTATCCTACAGTACATTCCTTATTTCTGATATTAACAAAAATGCTAATGAATCATATGGTGTATATTTTCATATTTTACATACAAGGAAATTCTATATTTTCAACATATCAGAAATGATAGTTTACACACAATGCAATTCTCTATTTTTAATATATCAAAAATGATAGTTTCATACAATGCATTTCTCTATTTTTCTAACATGACAAAATAATATATTCATACAATGCATTTCTATTTTTCTAACTTGACAAAATATTATGCATACAATGTATTTCTATTTCTCTAACATGACAAAATATTATATGCATACAATGCACTTCTATATAACGTTCTAACTTGACAAAATATTATGCATACAATGCATTTCTATATAACGTTCTAACTTGGCAAAATATTATTTTTAAATGCAAGTTCTTACTTTTCTATTTTTACAAAATATCGTTTTGTGCAATGCAAGTTTCTATTTTTCTATTTCGACAAAATATCATTTTTAAATGCAAGTTCTTACTTTTCTATTTTGACAAAATATCATTTTATGCAATGCAAGTTTCTACTTTTCTATTTTGACAAAATATCATTTTGTGCAATGCAAGTTTCTACTTTTCTATTTTGACAAAATATCATTTTATGCAATGCAAGTTTCTACTTTTCTATTTTGACAAAATATCATTTTGTGCAATGCAAGTTTCTATTTTTCTATTTTGACAAAATATCATTTTGTGCAATGCAAGTTTCTATTTTTCTATTTTGACAAAATATCATTTTGTGCAATGCAAGTTTCTACTTTTCTATTTTGACAAAATATCATTTTGTGCAATGCAAGTTTCTACTTTTCTATTTTGACAAAATATCATTTTATGCAATGCAAGTCTCTACTTTTCTATTTTGACAAAATATCATTTTATGCAATGCAAGTTTCTACTTTTCTATTTTGACAAAATATCATTTTTAAATGCAAGTTCTTACTTTTCTATTTTGACAAAAATATCATTTTATGCAATGCAAGTTTCTACTTTTCTATTTTGACAAAAATATCATTTTTTTAACATAGCGACAAATTCTATTTTGTTAATGACACAAAATATAATTCTTTAACATATAGTGCTTTCTTATTTTATAAATGAACAAAATATAATCATTCACATATAACGACCAATTCTATTTTATAAATACACAAATTTGTTCATTCAACATACGGTGCTTGTATTCTATCATAACACAAATTTGTTCATTCAACATACGGTGCTAATTTTCTTATTTTGATATTGACAAAAGTGTCAATTTACATACGGTGTTCATTTTCTTATTTTGATATTGACAAAAGTGTCAATTTGCATATCATAGCATCGCACAATATATGGTATCAATTTCTTGTGTCATAACATCCAACCATTTATGGTGTCAATTTTATCGTCATAACATCGCAAATTAAACGGTGTCAAATTTTATCATGTCATAACATCAAACAATTTATGGTGACAAATTTATCGTCATAACATCGCAAATTAAACGGTGTCAAATTTCATCATGTCATAACATCAAACAATTTATGGTGACAAATTTATCGTCATAACATCGCAAATTAAACGGTGTCAAATTTCATCATGTCATAACATCAAACAATTTATGGTGACAAATTTATCGTCATAACATCGCAAATTAAACGGTGTCAAATTTCATCATGTCATAACATCAAACAATTTATGGTGACAAATTTATCGTCATAACATCGCAAATTAAACGGTGTCAAATTTTATCATGTCATAACATCAAACAATTTATGGTGACAAATTTATCGTCATAACATCGCAAATTAAACGGTGTCAAATTTCATCATCATAGCATATTCACATACATATATGATTATGAATGCGAACATCCATAATTAAAACATAATTACTTAAATAAAATAAATAGGATTCTCACCTCAATTAGATTAGAGTTTGTTCCCAATTGCTCTGTATTAAAGTGGTATTCGAAGTCACGGTTCCACCGGATCTGAAATTTTCAGAATCGGTGTTTATATGCATAAGTTATTGATGTTTTAAATCAAACAGACTTTTAACAACTGTTTCTGCCACGCTTAAAAGCGTTACAAAATCTGAAGCATACCTTAATTTCAGAATTTGTTCAAAACTTCAAATCGCGATAACTTTTGATTTACTGAACGGTTTTGGACGCCGTTTTTTGGAGAATGACCGCCTTGGAGAGATCTAGGTGCGGCCAGAAGGGGGTGGAGCTCGGTCGAACGTGGTGGGGCCCACAGGGCTGCGTGCGGCGGATGTTTGCGGGCTCGGTGGCGGAGCTACAGGGCACGAGGGAGGCGGAGATTGGTACCAAATCGAAGGGCTCGCGAAGAGCTTCGAAACGGTATATGGTATGCTGAATTCCGTCGAGAGATGAGGGAGAAAAGTGAGTTCAAAGTTTTGATGGTAAATGGGTTCGGCGGCGGTAAAAAGAACGAAGAGGAAGAAGACTGTTCATGTATACGGGGGTATATATACGTGTATTTAGGGTTTTATTTTAATTATTTAATTAATTATTTAATTCAAGAAAATACCGTTTTCACAAACGACCTCCGATTCACGCTCAACGACTGTCGAACCTAATGTTTTGACGTCTTCTGAACGCGATGGCGCTATTCCCATGGTCCAATTCTGAAGTTACAGTATGGTTTTCTTTTATTTTAAAATAAATCTTTTATTTTTAATACAAACGTATATATAATTTTGCCGGGGCCACATACGAAGTCGGAAAAATCCGGAAAAATTATTTTTGGCTTTCTTATGCCGATACAATCACAACAAAATTCGTTTCGTTCAATTCTGAGACTTTTTGAAAAATGGCTATTTTCAAGGCGAATATATTTAATATTAAAAATACATTTTAAACAAATATTTTCCGAAACTCGAAACATATAAGTGTTTACTGTTTTTCAATGCAGAAACGTCATTCTGAAACCAATGGAAGTGGTTTCGAGTTCAAATTCCTACATATGTGAAAAGTAGCATTTTTGTCTTATGCAAATTACCCACCGACCTTTCTAAAAATTGAATTAGCCATAACTTTTGATTTCCGCTATGAAATTTCGATTTTTCGGATTCGTTGGAAAGATATTTTTAAATAGATTCTAATATTTTTGGTTTTACTAAAATCCGTTAAATTTTGCATCCTGTATGGTTAGTCAAAGTTCAAGTTTGACTTTTCAAACTATCGCGCCATTTCTAGCTCTTTTTATATTTAAAACTAATTTATTCATTCTAACTTCGATTTGAACCAAATTTGTGATCCTTATTATTTAAAATAGATTATTTTAAATATCAAAACTCATTTAAAATTACTTAAATAAATTTTAACTTGGCCCTAAAATTCAGGGTCGTTACATTAAGTGTTTTAGGCCATTAGATTAACCCTAAATCAGATTAGAGCCGTCATATCCCGTCACTAGCCACCTAGCACAACCCAAAAGCCAAAATGGTGCACCCAGGTCACACAGACCGACAGGGGGGTCGACCCCTAGGGAGGGGGTCGACACCCATGTCAACCCTAGGGTCGACACCCTCTGCCTGGCGGGAATTTTCCCACCTCTTCTGAAATGTGAATCTGAATATTTTAAATCTGTTTTGAATTTTCTGAAAACTTCTTCGGGCCTTATCTGGGTCATACGGACTCCAATTTTCGAAAACTCGGACTCTATTTCGCGTATTTTTCCGAGACGAACGTAATGGCATAGCCCGTATCCCCTGATTCAGATTTTAAAATTTAATTCTGCCCTGTTTTATATTATAGCAAGTTATTCAATATACGGGGTGTTACATTCTCTCCTACTTAAAGGATTTCGTCCCCGAAATCTCTAAGTCAAGAAGAACGTATCCTACCAACCAAACAACCATCTACTAAACCATCAAACAATGACATCCATTGTCCTTAAAATTTCTAATGTTGTATGAACATATGCAAAAAGTGTGTGTATATGTTCCCTGTCTAATGCAAAATCAGGCGGTCTACTGATTCAGTTGACCTCCTTAATGCAAACCATGATAGTGCCATGCATCCAATATGTATGTGAAAGAACCCTATCGACACATACTATTTCTACATGAGTGCACAATCATTCACCAAAATGCATCATCCATATGATAGCACAACCATTATACATCCATTAATATAGCTACCTACACACAGTTATATGCAATATTCAATATGAAGTGACTGAGCCGATCTAGTGTCTAAAGTGTGTGTATATGCATCCACGAGCAACCACTAGCAACCACTTGCATCCACTCGCATCCATCAAACATAACATGTCTCAAACACATGTTTCAACCATAGGTTTACCCTATCTAAAGGTCAAAGATACTAATGAGAGGACATACTAAAGATAAGATAAGCACTAGACAAACGATAAAGGAGAAGTTAAAAGACATAACCTCAAAAAGGAATGGGTACAATGAACGCATCTTCGCTTCTGTCTCCCAAGTAGCATTGCTCTCATCCTCTCCCCATTGCACTTTGACTAGTCGAACCTCTCTGTTTCTCAACTTCCTAACCTCTGACCCAAGGATGCGGGTAGGAGCTCGTCGAATAGTCGTATCACGCTCTACCTCCACTTCTCTAAGCAAGCTCGGCTCTACCACCTCTGCGGTCTCATGTAGGCACTTCCTCAAATGTGACACATGGAATACGTCATGTACCCCACTAAGTCTCTCGGGCAAATCCGCTCTATATGCCATCCGTCCAATCCTTTCCTTAATAGGAAACGGTCCTACAAATCTTGGTGCTAACTTCCCAACGGACCCAAAGCGAACAACATTCCGTAATGGAGATACTTTGACAAAGACCATGTCCCCAACATCAAACTCCAGATCCGTCCTCCTCTTATCCGTGTAAGATTTCTGCCTATCTTGCGCTCCTTTCATCCTTCTTCGAATCAAATCAATCTTTTCCGAAGTCTCTCTAACCATATCAGGCCCAAGCAAGATCTTATCCATAGATTCCCACCAACATGTAGGTGATCGACAAGGCCTCCCATAAAGAGCTTCAAAAGATCTTCTAGAACACGATTCACCCTCTCGGTTTGGCCGTCCGTCTGAGGATGATATGCGGTGTTCAGACACAACTGAGTCCCTACCGCCTCTTGCAAACTTTTCCAAAACTCGCTAGTGAAGATAGGATCTCGATCGCTCACTATGCTCGAAGGTACACCATGCAACCGAACTATCTCTCGAAGGTAAACTGAAGCTAGCCATGGAGCAGTCCTCTTACTCTTCACGGGTATGAAATGGGCACTCTTAGTAAGTCTGTCTACCACAACCCAAATTCCCGTATTACCCTTCCTCGATCTCGGTAACCCATCAATAAAATCCATCGAGACGCTATCCCACTTCCATTGCGGAACTTACAATGGGTGAAGCAACCCACCAGGTTTCTTTTGCTCCGCTTTCACTTATTGGCACACCAAGCATCTAGCGACATACTCGACCACATCTTTCTTCATACCGGCCCAAAAGAAAACTCGCTTCATGTCTTGGTACATCTTGTCCCCACCGAGATGAATGGTCATCTTCGAACGATGTGCATCATCAAGTATAGCCTTCCTCAAACCCTCGTCTTGCAGTACACAAAGTCTACCGTCTCTACGCAAGCACCCCCTATCGTCTAGGGTGTACCTACTCAAATGGCTGGACGGCTCCCCCCTTATGAGCCTCTCTACCAACTCAACCAACTGTGGGTCATCCCGCTGTGCCTCGCCAATCCGTCCCAAAAGAGTAGGTCTGGCCTCTAAAGATGCTAGCAAACCGGGTATAAAGTCAACGGAAGGTCTGAAATCAAAAATCGAGATAAATTCCAAGCTTCGTCGTTCCACGAACAATGGACTCAAGGACAACCTTTTTCTGCTCAAGGCGTCCGCCACCACGTTACCCTTGCCAGGGGTATACGCTATCTCGAAATCATAGGATGCTAAGAACTCCATCCACCTTTGCTGTCTCAAGTTCAAATCCTTCTGAGAAAACAAGTACTTCAATGATTTGTGGTCAGTGAACAATTCGAACCTCTCTCCAAGAAGATAATGGCGCCAAGTCTTAAGCGCAAAAACAATAGCGGCCAACTCTAAATCATGGGTAGGGTAATTTTTCTCATGCTTTCTCAACTGCCTTTCACCGTAGGCTATTACCCTTCCCTCTTGCATTAAGAATGCGCCCAGTCCTGTCCCACAAGCATCGGTATAAACAACAAATGGCTTACTCCCATCTGGCAACACTAAGACTGGAGTTGTGGTTAAAGCTCTCTTTAACCGTTGGAACGCATCATCACTGTCTACGTCCCATGCGAAGACTAGATTCTTCTTCGTCAAGCGAGTTAATGGGGCTGATATCTTCGCGAAGTCCTTGATAAACTTCCTATAGTAGCCAGCCAACCCCAAGAAACTCCTCACCTCGGTAGCATTCTTCGGAGCCTTCCAATCTTGGATGGATACTACCTTCGCGGGATCCACAGCTATCCCTTCCTTGGAGACCACGTGCCCCAAGAACCGCACTTCCTTCCTCCAAAAGTGACATTTAGAGAATTTAGCCTTAAGGCTATGCGCTCGAAGAGTCTCCAACACTTCCCTAAGATGTAGGGCATGCTCTTCTTCACTCTTAAAAAAGACTAAGATGTCATCCACAAAGACCACCACGAACTTATTAAGGTACTCCCTGAACACTCTACTCATCAAATCAACAAAGTATACGGGGGCGTTCGTCAAACCAAAGGGCATCACCAGCCACTCATAGAAACCATCCGGAGTCCTAAAAGCAGTCTTGTCTATGCTATCCTCAGCCACTCTCAACTGATGAAACCCCGTGGCCAAGTCCAACTGTGAAAACACTGAGGCGCCAACCAACTGATCAAAGAGATCATCAATCCTCGGCAATGGGTGTCTATTCTTCTTTGTGAGCTTGTTGAGTTCTCTATGGTCTACACAAAGTCTAAGGGACCCATCCGCCTTCGTGGCAAAAACCACTGGAGCACCCCACTCCGATATACTTCGTCTTATGAACCCCTTCTCAAGCAACTCCCCTACTTGCTTATGGAGTTCCCTCCTCTCACGAGGAGCCATGTGGCTCACTGGCAAAGATACTGGTTTAGCATTGTCTACCAGATATATTCGGAAGTCAATCTCCCGCCTCGGAGGTAAGCCCTTCACCTCCTCAAACACATCCGAGTATTCCCGGACCACTCTAACAGATCGCAAACTCTCGACCGAAGCATCAAGCGATTCAAGATAACTTAGCATAACAGAATCCATGGGATTACAAGAGATCTCGAGAGTATTACCCAAGCGGGTCATGAGCCTAACAACTCTCCTTTCGCAATCAAGAACGGCACCATTACTGGATAACCAGTCCATGCCCAAAATCAACCCATAGCCCGTGAAGCCCAAAACAAAAGCATCACATCTAAACTCAACGCTAAGTATAGAAATTCTCAAACCCAAACATATCATGGATAAATAAGTGGAGCCCCCAATTGGGTTTGAGACAACCAAGGGATCATCTACTAGACTGGTGTCTAAGTGCAGTGACTCAACTAATGATAATGAGATAAACGAATGCGATGCGCCAGAGTCAAACAAAGTACGGACAGGATGATCAAACAGAAAAACCAGACTTTCAACGGAAATAGTTCTACCTCTTTCCTGCATCGGTGGAACCGCGAGAGCCTGAACTTGCCCCCTTGCCTGACCCGGTGCCATAAGAGCTTGCACCTGTCCTCCTGAGGTAGATCCCGTCCTTTGCCCCTTCTTAGGGCAGTCCTTCACTATATTCCCTGCTTCTCCACAATGGAAGCAGCCAGTCTTCTTCTTCTTCCGACAATCTTTGCTTAGGTGGCCTGGTATCCCGCAATTGAAGCATTTCTTCTTTCCCTTGCCACTGTTGCCTTTCCCACCCTTGTTTTGCTGTTGCTGTTGAGGTCTCTTCTGATCTCCTTTCTTCTCGGGTGCCTTATTAGCATTGGGACCCTTCTCTTCCTCATGCATGAGTGCCATGTCTACTAGCTTCTCAAAGGTGGCCCCCATAGGGATGTGAGTCATAGCCAATCCATGCATCGATTCATTCAAGCCTTTAATGAACCTCATAGCCTTCTTCTCTGGTGTATTCACCGTGTCTATGCCAAACCTTGCCAATTGATTAAACTTGTTGAATTATTCCTTCGCTGATTGGTTTCCTTGCTTTAGAGTCAAGAACCTTTCCATATACAAGTTTTCCTCCGCCCTTGAGTGAAACTTTGCCACAAACCTTTGCCTGAAATCCGTCCAAGAGTCAACAGGGCGTTCTCCATTAGTGACCTCCCACCAGAATGAGGCCTCTCCCTTCATCAACCAAGCCGCTAACTTGACTTTCTTTCCTTCTTCCATCTCAAAGATATCTATCAACTCTTCCACCTCCTTAAGCCAATCCCTAGCTTCCACAAAAGTTTCTTATCCTTGAAAAGGTTTCCCTCCCATAGCCTTAAATTCCTTGCAAGTCTTAGTAAAAGTATCTGTGCGAGGAGGAGGAGGGGGAGGAAGATCGGATGCTACTGTTGGTGGAGGAACATTTGCTGGACCCGCAGTGGCGGCCCTAGCCTCCATCAACTTCCTATACCATACTGGTATCGCTACACCCTCCGGAAAGTTAAGATCTTCAGCCATGATGAAACGAAAAAGGAAAGATTCAAAACGGAGAATTCGAAAGATAAAGATATGGCTATTGGGGATTATGCTTTTCTTTCAAAAACTTTTCTCTTAAAAGACATGTTTTTGAAAATACTTCTTCCAAAAATGTTTTTAGAAAAATAGTTTTCTAAAAAATTTATCTGTTCCGGTAACCTTCAGCTCTGATACCACGTGTAACACCCCACACCCGCTAAGGTCTCTCACTATGGGAATGCCTTAACTTCGGTGGAGTATTTTTAAGTGAATATAGACCAGAAAAATTACAACAAGACAGATATAAATAATACTTGAAAATCTAAAACATCATTTCATTGCAGCAGAAGGTAAACATGTTTAGTTACAACACCATAAAAGAGTCAAGTACCAAATATCCATCCTGATAAAAACATAAGTACATAATCCCACTACATAAACTAAAAGCCATAATAGAAAAGATAAGCTAGGCTTTACATCACGGTCCAAGCTCCAAAAGATAGATAAAGAAATCTTATCAAAGCCCACAAGTGCTAGGCCCAACCTGAGGACCTGAGGGGGAAAAGGATAAAAACAACGGGGTCAGACATAAGTCTGAGTGAGCCCTATAACTTTAACAATACAATCATTAAAGTAATTAGGGTATGATATAAACTTGGTACGGTGATGACTGGGGATAAATGACCACACTAAGTAGCCAACTAGACATAGGATGAACTAAGATAACGGTAAAGACGCATCCACCCACCCAAGGGTAATTACTAACTGCACCACACCAGTCATTCCTACTTAAAGGTTGATCCCACCCAAGGACTTAGAAAATTTACCCAGTAGTTTCGTGTACCCCTAGCTGACTACATAGGTGCCGTCTGCCCCTATCTCCACTAGGTGTACCCACTACTCCCAAGCGATCGGCTCCCTACCGTAGATACCCGTGCTGGCCCCACAGTGGGGTGTATCACTCCCCAAAGTGGCAACCCGATACAACCAATGGTGCACGGCTTATACCTACACGATGCAACAACGTCTTACCTACCAGCTCGGGTTCACACACGCATATGAAACCCGTTGGACTTGCGTTGCCACCGCTAACCCGTTTTGGCCTCTTATAGTCAAGCCCAGTACGCGTGTCTCGTCCTCGACATGGGTCGAGCCCAATAAGATACATATGGGTTGCTGGTTGAAATGGGCCCCCACAAGCTACCACCTAAGCTTGTCCCTTTTTCTAGTGCATCCCACTTAACCCTTTAATCATGTTTAATTACATGTTTCCACTTGGTTAAGTATTCTAATCGTATTTTCTATTGCCACCCAAGGAAACCCACTAGATTTCCACATCCACCCAAGGCACTTACTTGATTTCCACGTGCCACCCAAGGCACCCACTTAACCCCTCATGCCCCACTACATGCTTATCTGGTTAAGTGTTTCTTAATTGATTAAGAACGTAACCGTTGTAAAGACCTCTCACATTAGACTATCTTTTATGGCAGCTGGATTTGCCGGTCGGGTCCGGACAGCCTTACGCCATAACCGAGTCTAACCTCGTGTCTTTACACTTGTCACGTATTTAGTTTATGCCTAAGACCTCTCACATTGGGCCAATCATTTGTAGCCGCTGGATTTGCCGGTCGGTTCCAGGCAGTCTTATGCTACAAAAGGGTCCAACCTCGTGTCTTAGTCGATTAATTACACCTAATTAATCCCCCCATAATTTGTACTAATTATCCCTAATTAATTACAAATTTAACGATGTACATAATTGACTCAATTATGTCCATCCACTTTATGGTATGCATAATCATACCAACTTCACACCATTTCATTAACATGAATATTAACCCCATCGTTCCCCACGTAATTCGCTAACATGACATACTTAAAAGGGAAGATTCATCACACATACAATGGGTTCAACTTGCATAACATTAGCATCAACATGGGTTTAAAAGGTGTCAACATGCATATAGCATCAAACCCAACTAGCATAAATAATCAACCCAAACTTGCATGAATCACATATGTCATAAAGAGGGCAACTTGCATAAGTTACTTATGTCATACAAAGGGGTAAACTTGCATATGTATGCATATCATACAAAGGTGTAAACTTGCACATGTTACTTGCATATAATCAAACACCAAACTTGCATAACATGTCATATATGAACTTGCATATAATCAAACACCAACTTGCATAACATATCATATATGAACTTGCATATAATCATACACCAAACTTGCATAACATATCATATATGAACTTGCATATAATCATATACCAAACTTGCATAACATATCATATATGAACTTGCATATAATCATATACCAAACTTGCATAACATATCATATATGAACTTGCATATAATCATATACCAAACTTGCATAACATGGTGTCATAATGGATCAATGTTTATCATAGCGATTTGCATAACTAGCATCATGAACACATAGCCTAAAACTTGCATAACTTCCATAACATCATGATCACATAGCATATGACTTGCATAACTTGCATAACATCATGAACATATAGCATATGACTTGCAAAACTTGCATAACATCATGATCACATAGCATATGACTTGCATAACTTGCATAACATCATGATCACATAGCATATGACTTGCATAACTTGCATAACATCATGATCACATAGCATATGACTTGCATAACTTGCATAACACATAGCATATGACTTGCATAACATGCATAACATCATGAACATATAGCATAGGACTTGCATAACTTGCATCACATCATGAACATATAACATCAAACTTGCATAACTAACATCATGAACACATAGCATATGATAACATAACTTGCATTGATCCACATTCATAGCCATAACCTCATTATATCCTATCATAATCATTTCAACAATTGGTCATTAAGGCTATAGAAACTCACAACTTGTTGATTAGCACTCCTATGAAGAAGATTAAGTAGCTAGAGTTGATTAGAAGTTGATTTGAGAAGCTATCTTCCTCTTTAATTTGATGGAGGCTCCTTCAAGTTGCATTTTGACGACATAACGACGTTGTATCTATTTTTAGTATGAATTAGGGTAGTCTTAGGGTGTATTTATAGAGTAATTAAGTGTTTTAGGCCATTAGATTAACCCTAAATCAGATTAGAGCCGTCAGATCCCGTCATTAGCCACCTAGCACAGCCCAAAAGCCAAAATGGTGCACCCAGGTCACACAGACCGACAGGGGGTCGACCCCTGGGTCGACCCCTAGGGAGGGGGTCGACACCCATGTCGACCCTAGGGTCGACACGCTCTGCCTGGCGGGAATTTTCCCGCCTCTTCTGAAATGTGAATCTGAATATTTTAAATCTGTTTTGAATTTTCTGAAAACTTCTTCGGGCCTTAACTGGGTCATACGGACTCCGATTTTCGAAAACTCGGACTCTATTTCGCGTATTTTTCCGAGACGAACGTAATGGCATAGCCCGTTTCCCCTGATTCAGATTTTAAAATTTAATTCTACCCTGTTTTATATTATAGCAAGTTATTCAACATACGGGGTGTTACACTGGTGCCTGACTAGGGCATGGGAGAATTGGGGGATTTTGGGTTCGGGGGGGGGGTGACTGGAAGAAGGAGGAGGTGGAGCGGAAGTGGGGGGCGACGGCGGAGGTGGGGCAGGGGTCGCGGTGGCGGCGCTTGGCCGGAGGTAGGGGCGGCTTCGATCGATTGGGGGAGGCGCAATGTTTATTCGTTTTTTTTCTTTCCTAACCTAATTTCTGACGTGGAATGAAAGGAGAAAGGGGGTTAAGGGGAAGGGGTTTATTATATTTTTTATTATATTAATATTTTATTTTATATCAATAAAAGTTGACTTTTATTTCGACCTAACGAGGCCCACCGCCTGTCGTCTATAGCGTATTACCCCCATTTCGAACACAATGGGATATGTATCGCAAGCTGTTTCGATCAGTTTTCGTCAAAATCGACATATAACTCTATATATTGAATTTGAACGCGCATTTCAATTTACCGGGGCCACATACTAACTCGAAAAATTCCAGAAAAATATTTCTTAGCTTCGTATTGATGATACGGTCCTAACAAAGCTAGTTTCGTCGAATTCTGATACCGTTGGAAAAATGGCCATTTTCCAGTCGATTAAAATCAACTGAAACTGGTCAAACGCGTTTTCCTCTGCCACGTTCACATATTGATTCGGAAAATTATAAAAATTGGAACCTAGCAATAACTTGACATCACGGACCCAACAAAAGTGGTTTCGTCGCAATCCGAGGTCGTTTGCAAAATTCCCATTTTTAAGGGCTTGAATTCCATAGCGACTATTCCGAATTTTCAACTGGACATATCTTTTGATGCCCGCTATAAAATTTCGATTTTTCAGATTCGTTGGAAAGATATTCCCTAATAGATCCTATTATTTTTGGTTTCGCCAAAATCCGGTTTGTTTTGCACCCGGTACATTCAATTGAAGTTTGAAATCGAATTATCGAACTACAGGGCCATTTTCAATTCTTTTTATAGTTATAAATAATTATTTATATTCTAACGACGATGTATATAATATATACGTTCGAATTCTATTCAAAATAAATTTCTCATCGATATTATTTAAAATAATCTATTTTAAATAATCAAAATTCGCTAAAATTGCCAAAATAAAAAATTTAAATTGGCTCGCATTTCTGGATTATTACATTACCAAAGCAATTGTTTGTAATTTTATATGTAAAATTGTAATCTTCATGCATGCTGCATGCATGTGACTGTTGCAATTCTTTGATATGGTTATGCGGTACAAATTACAATGATGGTTTATTAATTTAAGATATCAATTGTTAATGCATAAAGATTCTGTTGTTCCTTTTGGACCTTTTCCAATTCCAGGTGAGGCATAATGACTACAACTGCTATTTTACATTTCAAATGCGTTATTCGGTTCGGGTATGTTTACGGGTCTATGGTTCGAGTACGGTCAACGGGTTCAGGTCGGGTTTAACGGTTAAATTGCGACACCTAGACCCGACCTGAGACCCGTTGGGTCGGGCCGGGTCTCGGTTTGAATCGGGTAACGGGTCGACGCGGTTCTCACTTTTTTGAGTCGGGTTGGTTCAGGTGAGCGGGTCTCGGTTATAATTGCAAGCCCTACACGGTTTATCGACGCTATTTGAAAAGAAACCTCGTAAAACCAAATGCTATTCAAGAACAGAGAGGCGGGAGTTAATTTTCATTAGGCGGGAAACAAAATATATGCTTTTTCCCTTTTCTTTTCCCAATAACATCTTTTCTAATCCGCCTCTGAAACTATGTCGTTTCCTCCTCTCGCGTCGCCTCCACCTCTAAAGGACAACCCGCCGCCACCAAACCGTGTATTCAACTTACCTTGCGTCCTTTCAGATCGCTCTTGGCCCATGGCCGATCCCGCATCTCCCCCAAATCGCTGCTATCATCCTTCATCGAAATCGCGATCATGAATCGGGGTTCCGAAATCGTGAAGGACGCTACAGGTACTACAAGTTTTATCGTAGATTTCTTTTACTACTCATCCTTATGATTTTTGATTTTTTTATTACAAGTGTTTAATCGGTGCTTCACTTATAAATCTAATATGTAGCTATAAAAATGAAGTTGATAAATTATCAAGGACTGAATAACAATAATTCATTGTATTTGTATGAAAGTAGTTTATTTCTATCATTAAGATAGTTTTTTATCCAACTATATACGCGGATATTTTATATTTGATGTCAAATCATCGACAACTCGGCAGAGATGGTAAAAATCACAAAGGCTAAGGCCTGTAAGTATAAAGATTGTAATATGGAGAATGCACCTAAATTATAACATAGTTAAACTAAAAGTCATGATGATGCAATATGGTGAAAACATCCATGAAAGATGAAATACAAATTATAAATATATAAAATTGCAACATGTAAATATAAACAGTTATAATATAAACAAATTGCTTCTTTTTTGGGGAGTAGAGTAAATTGCTTCTTTATTAGCATCCCTCTGCATGCCTTCTTATTCCTCTTCTTGCACCACTGATCAAGTCATCTTAGTTGATGGAGAATGAATTGTTTATGGTTGAACATCATTTAGTTACTGGTGATAAAAGTTTGAATTAATAGTAGTGCACTAACTTGTTCTAAGTGAGCGGATATTAAGTGAGTTATTGTGAACATTCATATGTCTAGTGAAGTCAGAACAAAATGAAAAGTTACTTTAATTTGTAAATCCGGAAATAAGTTAGCATGCAAAGCTTATTCTCAATGACATGTTTATAGACATAAAGAAGAGTCGCTGAGTTTAATAAGAATAAACAATTAAGACAAATGGGCTGACTTGTAAGGCAAGCGGGGAAAGAGATAATTGTGACTGTGTGGTTTGATCCTTGACAAATTAAACAAATGGAGTAAGAGCCATACCCATTAGTATATTATAAGCTAATTATGGTTTAAGGATTGGATCAAAGTTTCTTTAAGTTTGTCTGATACAAAAATCATGAAGAAAAACCACATTGTGAATCCATTTCTAGCTGTGACAAAAAACTATGAACCATGCATTCAATCGTTTTTGTGTGGCAAAAATTAGAATACGCCTACATTATGCCCTAAGCAACACAACATTCGATTTTACTTCACCCTATGCATGAACAAATTTATATCTTTATTTTCATGACACATTCCCCTTGCCTTTGATCTGCTTTGAACGGAGTAAATTTGTGTTATTATAATTTCATTTCGAATGCTTGCTCAAAAAAATAAGTATAAGAGCCGACACACCGGATGTAGCATGTCTTTCGTTCTCATATGAATGAAATGTGGATAGCTTAAAGTGTTTGAAGAGCGGTAGAACATGGTGAAGGGCAGCATGTTTATGTTGCATTCGTAGGCAGAGACTTTTTCCTTTATGATGTAGCTAAAAAAACATCTACATCCCTTCAGCAAAAAGATGACATACACGGCGAGGGTGGCTATTTAGAACTACTACCAATAAGGCACGTAGAGAGTCCAGGGTGGAAGCTAGGATGGATATAGGCCGAAAAAGAGATCATTTTGTCAATGTCAGGAAGAGTTGCAACGAAGCAAGGTAACTACCCACTGTTCAGTAACGAAGACAAACTACCGCATCCATGCATGCTGAACCCATCAATAATTGATCAAAAACCAAGTGCAGCTGGTGAGAACTGGACCTTGACCTGCTGCCATGATGGGATTTTATCAGCAATGGCCTTTGATTCTAGAAGGGCTTTCTCGGCATTTAACATGTATGTAGGCAATTTGCCTGGGAATGGCAGGGTTTCTCCACCTGTTAAGCTGACATTGATTGCACTAGGATTAGGGTACACCTGCGATCAGTTAGAGGTTGTTCTGCCTACCACTTTTGAAGTCAAGGGTGGAAACAGAGAGGAGCAGGCTTTAAAGACATGGAAATCAGCATGCACATACTCTGCTTTTATGGCAAATAACACTCGGAATTGTTGTGTTTCTATTAAGGAATATTGAAGCAATAATGGGATATTATTTAGCTTCCTTATCTTTAGGCTTGATTGATAGTATAAAATCTCTGATTGTAATTTCCTTATCTTTAGGCTTGATTGATAGTATAAAATCTTTGATTATAATCTAGAACATTCCTTTGTAACTTACATATATCAATCAATGAATGAATGGAAGAGCAATTCGATTCTCTCAAAACAATCTCAACATGGTATCCGAGCATCAGGATTTTTAATTCTCTCAAAAAAAATAAAAAAAAATAATAAAACTGCTTCCGTGGCCGGCGACCAGGAATCACCACAACCGCTGCCTTCAACAAAAATCGACCCCTCATCTCCATACTATCTTGGTCCTCATGATCGACCCGGCGACTTCATAACCCCAACTCGTCTCCGTGGAGATAATTATGATGAATGGTCCAATGACGTACAAACGGCCTCTTCGCAAGTTTTTACCCCGGAACAATGGAAACTTCTTGCTTCTTTTATCGGTAATACTAAAATTTCTGATGACCGTTTAACTGGTGAGTTTAATTGTAATTCATGGATTATTGATACCGGTGCCTCACGACATGTTACTTGCAATGATCTGTGGTTGTTTGATGTAAATAATGTTACTTGTCCGGTTGGTCTCCCTAATGGAAAATCTGTAATTGCTACGAAAGAAGGGTCCATTCGTTTGTCTAAAAATTTAATTCTTAAACATGTGCTTTTTGTCCCGGAATTATGTTGCAATTTAATTTCGGTTTCGCAAATTATTGATGATTTAAAATGTACTGTACAATTTACTCCAACTACTTGTGTTATATAGGACCAGTTGAGGGGGCCGATTGGAACGAGCATTAGAAGGGATGGACTTTTCTACTTTGAGGGAGACAACTATGAGCAACAGATTTCGGTGAATGCGGTTTCCTCCACTTTGGATTTGTGGCATAAAAGGATGGGTCACCCCTCTGAAAAAGTAGTGAAACTTCTTCCTCCTGTCTCTAGTTATAGGGGTAGTTTAAATAAAGTTTGTGATGTTTGTTTCCGGGCAAAACATTCTCGTGATAAATTTAATTTGAGTGAAAATAAAGCCTCTCGAATATTTGAAAAAGTTCATTGTGATTTATGGGGACCATATAGACATCCCTCTTCCTGCGATGCAAGGTATTTTTTGACTATCGTTGATGATTTTTCGAGGGCTGTTTGGCTTTATTTGTTACTTGATAAAACAGAAGTGTTTAGTATGTTTATGTCTTTTGTGGCCATGATTGATAGACAGTTTTCTCAAACCATTAAAGTAGTTCAAACTGATAATGGAACGGAATTTAATTGTTTACTTGACTACTTTAATGATAATGGGATTTTATTCCAAACTTCTTGTGTTGGGACTCCACAACAGAATGGCCTGGTTGAACGTAAGCATAAACATATTTTAAATGTAGCACGGGCTCTACGGTTTCAAGCAAACTTACCAATTTATTTTTGGGGTGAAAGTGTTTTAACTGCTGCTCACTTAATTAATCGCACACCTACACCTTTACTCCAAAATAAATCACCTTTTGAAATTCTTTTTAACAAGTCACCCTCATATAATACAATTCGTACCTTTGGGTGTCTTTGTTTTGCCCAAAACCAAAAGACGAAGGGGGATAAGTTTGCTAGTCGAAGTCGAAAGTGTGTTTTTATGGGTTATCCTTTTGGTCAAAAAGGGTGGAAACTATTTGGTTTGGATTCTAAGCAATTTTTTGTCTCTCGAGATGTGAAATTCTTTGAGGATGTTTTTCCCATTCTTGTTCCGGAATCTACAAATATTACACCCGAAAATATTGTCCCAATACATAACCATGTGGATTTTGATTTTGCTGAGTGTACTTCTGATTGCATGCCTAATTCTACTCCAAATCAGCCCACTACTCCCAGACGGCCCACTCCACCAAATCAGTCTGATCCATCAAACCCTCCCACACATCCAAGCCACGAAATAAATCCCACCATACCAGATCAGCCCGCCACTACTGAATTGGATCAGCCCACCCCAGAAACACCTCAGCCCGCAAATATACCACACTCAACCACTAATGATCCGGATCAAGAGGATATGAATTTAGGACGTGGTTTACGAACGAAGTTTCCTAATGTCCGACACAGGGATTTTGTTACTCATACTATTTTGACAGAAAGTCCATCTTCTTCGAATGACTCGTCCCATAAGCATCACTCAGGTACTCCTTATCCTATAGCACATTATGTAAATTGTAACAGTTATTCTTTGCGTTATCGAAATTTTCTTGCAGCTATAATTTCAGGAAAAGAGTCACGTTCGTTTAAGGAGGCTATGAAGGATGAAGGATGGAGACGCTCAATGCAGGATGAAATACGGGCTCTGGAAAAGAATGAAACATGGACTATGGAAGAACTCCCTCCGGGAAAGAAGGCCCTTGGAAGTCAATGGGTGTATCGTATCAAATACAAGTCCGATGGAACCATCGAACGACTAAAATCCAGGCTCGTTGTTTTTGGCAATCATCAAACAGAAGGCATTGACTATAACGAGACCTTTGCTCCGGTCGCTAAAATGGTCACCGTACGGGCCTTTCTGGCTATTGCAGCCTCCAAAAACTGGGAGTTGCACCAGATGGATGTTCACAATGTCTTTCTACACGGTGATCTTGATGAAGAAGTATACATGAGACTTCCACCTGGCTTTGAGTCATCATCTCCTAACAAGGTATGTCGCCTCCGGAAATCCTTATATGGTTTAAAGTAGGCTCCTAGATGTTGGTTTGCCAAATTAGTATCTGCCCTGAAAGACTACGGCTTTCTTCAGTCTTACTCCGATTACTCTCTATTTACCTACACTTCAGGTTCCATTCAAATAAATGTTTTAGTTTATGTGGATGATCTGCTTATATCCGGAAATAATTCTGCAGCTTTACAAACTTTTAAAGCTTATTTGTCTGACTGTTTTCATATGAAGGATTTAGGGAGTCTGAAATATTTTTTGGGTATCGAGGTTGCTCGGAGTACCTCGGGTATATTTCTCTATCAAAGAGAGTATACTCTTGATATTTTGTCTGAAACAGGTTTATTAGGCTCTAAACCTGTCGGATCTTCAATTGAACAAAACCATAAACTTGGTTTAGCCACAGGTGCTCTATTGTCTGATCCTGAATCTTATCGCAGACTTGTTGGCAGATTGATTTATTTGGCAGTTACTCGGCCCGACCTTGCTTATTCAGTACATATTTTATCACAATTCATGCATCAACCTAGGACTGAACATTGGGAGGCGGCCTTGCGGGTTGTACGATATTTGAAAGGTACTCCCGGACAGGGTATTTTATTACGATCCGATAGTGATCTTACTTTGCAGGGATGGTGTGACTCTGATTGGGCAGCTTGTCCACTTACTCGACGTTCTTTGACGGGGTGGTTAGTCTTTCTGGGACAATCTCCTATTTCTTGGAAGATTAAAAAGCAAAACATTGTGTCTCGTAGTTCTGCAGAAGCTGAATACCGATCCATGGCTGCGATTACTTGTGAATTGAAATGGCTGAAAGGTTTATTGTTAAGCTTAAGTGTGCAACATCCTAAGGCTATAAAATTGTTCTGCGACAGTCAGTCTGCTTTACATATAGCCAAAAATCCGGTGTTCCATGAGCGGACAAAACATATTGAAGTTGATTGTCACTTTGTTCGTGATGCAGTGTTTACAGGTCTTATTGATCCTTCTTATGTCCCTACTCATACACAACTGGCTGATGTTTTCACAAAGGCACTTGGTAAATCGCAGTTTGATAATTTATTATCCAAGTTGGGCATTTTCTCTACGGAAGCTCCAACTTGAGGGGGGGTGTTAAGGAATATTGAAGCAATAATGGGATATTATTTAGCTTCCTTATCTTTAGGCTTGATTGATAGTATAAAATCTCTGATTGTAATTTCCTTATCTTTAGGCTTGATTGATAGTATAAAATCTTTGATTATAATCTAGAACATTCCTTTGTAACTTATATATATCAATCAATGAATGAATGGAAGAGCAATTCGATTCTCTCAAAACAATCTCAACAGTTTCACTATCAGCCTTCTATAATCCAAAAATTGTATCATGTCCGGATTGTAGCTGTAGCTGCCATGATAAGAGTTATGCTGGAGAGAAAGAGATGAAGTTATCAACAACACGCAATGATAGAAATAACGAAACCATTGAAATGGTCGGGTGCACACGACACATGTGTCTAGTTCAAGTTCATTGGCATGTGAAGACGAATTATAGGAATAAATGGAGAGTGAAGATGACCATTGCTAATTATCGATATAACCTTTTCACTAGTACACATGTAAATATATAAAATACTTGTGTTTTATTTTTGGACTATAGAAAAAACTGTGTTAGCAGCATATTTGTTATCGCCCCCCTTGTAGCCAAGTGAGCTAACGGCAACAACAACACAAATAAGAAATATTGTGTAGAAACTATAGAAGAAACTGTATAGCGTAGTGCAACAGCAACACAACGCTAGGCTGTTGTGAAATAGCAGACTACTGCAATTTGTAGCAGTGCTTGAATGTTGAAATAACACTCAAATGAGAAATAAAAGAAACTATAATATGACATAGCAGCAGGTCAAGTTGTCAAGTCTACATATTATTGCTTAAATACTCTCAAAGAAAATTTACAGCATGTGAATAGAAGAAAGAATGGACTAGGTTGATAATTTTTTCCATTTTCCCCTTTTTTATTTCAAGGTGATAGCAGCATACCAGGGTCCGCTCACCTAGGCGGTGCGCTTGTTGCTGCTTTGGCGTGGTCCAGAGTTAAAAAAGGCTGCATTTAATTGACCCTTTATTAAGAAAAGGAGAAAGGAAGAAAAGTGCATTACCAAAGGTAAGTTTTCTTCAAATATTGTGAGTAAAACTTACATTGGTTGATCATATTCTATGTCATGAAATTGAAAATGCTGGAACAAGAAATGTAGGGATCTTAAAACATCAGGCTAATATTAAGGATGTTGAAAAAATTGGTGGTTTCAGTTATCCCCTTAGTTTTTGGTTCTCTTGGTTGTCGGTTAAACAAACGAAACTACTATGTCATACAACTCTCTTCTAATTTGTGGCCTATGTTGAGCGATTAGCACCTCTTAAGTTATAAATGGTTTTTATGTAGTTTCTGTAGGTAATGTCTAAAAAAATGGAGCAGTTTACACTTGAAAATGGAATTGAGAGACAAGGTAACCTTACAAATGTCATTGATAAGCAGCATAACTAATTCATTCACAGACAATGTATGGTATCTTGGTCAACACCCCTTAATATGGAACTGTAAATGAATGAAACATAAATTTTGTGAGGTTGAAAATTTCTACAATACTCAGAGATATATAAACAAAGAACAAAGCGAAAGCTTGAAAAGACCCACGTAGACACATTACATGCATGTATTTTTAATGTTTATCTATCATTATATCCTTCAGTATAATTTGATCCTTATATATTTTGTTCTCATCTTTTGGAGAAATCTTGAGGATACTAAGCATGCATTCCCAGACCTAGAAAAAGATATAGATATGCAATATATTAAGGAAAAGGAGCATTTTATATCACATCTGCAAAAATCTAGTAAAAGTGTATAAATTTGTCTGTTATATTATTTTAATTAATTGCATTCTTTAGTATACTTAGCGATACAAGAGAAAATGCATCCATTCTTTAATATACTTAGTAAATAGATTTACACTGATGGTATACAGGTATTAACTTTAATGATAATACATCATTCATTTCCCCTCTTTTATTTCATTGTAGTCATGATGGGTGGCTCTGCTAGCTGTGTTTCCCGGTGGCTCCAATTGGTGTTCGACTTGTTATGATGGGTGGCTCTATGCTCTGGCAGCATGCTGGTGTATTTGGGGTGTTTAGAGGTTCTATTTACGATGAATTGGAAGTTGCAGTGAGTGTTGGGTTCATATTGTCTTCCTTGTTGCTTCCTGTCACACTTTGGTGTTGCTTACATGTTTGGCCTGCTCCAACCAAGGTATAGATCCACTGTGAGTCTTACTTTTCAATTGGGTTTTGATGTTGAGTTGCATATTTGGGCACAATTGTATTACTGTTGATAATTTGCTTCAATGGTTATGTCAGCTTGCTGCCTTCTTTTTTTGTCATTTACCTGATCTTCCGTGTAGCCAGGTAGTTAGTTATGCTGTGTTTTTATCTAAATTTGCTATTGCAGCAATGTGTAATGTTGTTTCACCCTATGTGGTGATTAATATATATAGTATGCTTTAGCATAATCGTTTCTTCTATTATATGAAATAATGTCATGTTCTGAGCGGAATAATTTATTGATCGCATTATTACCAACTGCACCTTGACCGCAATTATTACAAGTATTACACCCTGACCTTGACTTTATTTTTAATTCTAAGATCATGACTTTTTATCTACACAATATGAATATTTATCAAGGTTCGAAATCCCGGTTTCCGGTTCCGTTCCGGTCACGCAGAAACCTTAAAGTTCCGATTCCGTTCCGGAAATTCCGGAAATTCCGTTTTAATTCCGGTTTGACAATTCCGGTGTTTTTTTTATAAATATACAAATAAATATGCAGTATTATCAAAATTTAGAATTTCACTTTGCCTTTTTCCTTTCATCATTGACAAATTTTAATATTTCGATTCAGTCACGGTCAAAACCGGACTAAAATGAACGGGATTCAGACGGTTTGGTAAAAACTTAGAACCATGGTATTTCTTTTCTATATGCGTCAAGGTTGGGAGAAACGATTTCAATCTATTCATACAAAAATTTGAATATAAAACAGATCGGGAGAAATGATTTGTTAAATTTTTATAACAGCAACTCACATTATATTTCGTATGGTCCAGCCCAGTAAAATGAAAATCAAAACCCAAATAAAACACGCGCTGTCTTTCTTCCTGCTGAAGCTTCCTTTTACCCAAAACCCTAACAAAAAAATCTCCAAACCCAAATATTGTGACTTCCCTTTTCATTCGCTGCTTCCTCCTTCTTTCCTTCTTGAGCATATGCTTCTCTTTCCATCTTCGGGTATCTCTTCAACTAGTTTAATACCAATAAATCGTGTTTTTTTTATGAAATCATCGCCGGAACCGGAATTTTTAGCAGATTCCGGCCCGGTCACCACCGGATCCGGGACGGAATGGCCGAAATTCCAATGTTCCGGCCGGAATCTCGAACTATGATATTTATGACCCTTATTTAAAATATGAATATTGGTTTCCGATATGCAGCCAAACGGCGACAATCGTATCCTAGAATTCAAGAAATCTAGAATAGTTGACGAGTCAAGTGAAAAGTCGAAGATCTAGAAGCTGACTGATATTAATGAACCATCCCAGTGTCGCTCATTGAGACTTCCTAGTAATTTATTGCTAGTGAAGGTGATACCTTCTATTCGTTAACCTTTTCAGTATTAGTTTGCTGCAATCCAGATATTCAAAGTATTGCATGTAATTTGTGTCATGGACATAAAAAACCAATGTTTAACTTCATGGGATCGTTTCTTTTTCAAAAATAAAAATAAAACAATTCTAAGGGAATTATTTTCTATGGTAGAATATAGTTTAGAGGTGTACAGACATAATTATTTAACTAATATGAAACATACATCAGCTGTCTTCTTAAATGACCACTCAAAAACCATAATCACATCGGATTCTGTGATGAATACAATATGCGTTGTTACAATCATTATATGCTAGGTGGGGAAACAAAATGAAAGAAATCCTTATGGGTCCGTCTATTCGCACCCCATTATCTGCTCTTCACCCCCCATTAAGTAGAAAATAAAACACACACCCCATCTTTTTCTCTTCCCACCCCGCTTATTCCAAAAATGCCCTTACTATAACTTTTTTTTTGTTCTATACTTCTCATTTCAAAATAGCAGTTTGTTTGTGCAGCTCTCTTTTTAACATCTTTATCGAATTAATTAACGTTTGTTGACAACGTCGTTGAATGCCTAGCGTTGGTTATGCTAATTAACGTTTCAATCTGAGCGTTGATTTATTTAAATTAACACCTGCAGTGATGCTTTAATTATTTGTTATTCAGACATTTGCAATTCTTGTACGCTACCAATCTATTCGGTCTCAAAATACATGATTATATACACCGTTTACTTTAAAAAAATTAAAATTTTAATCATTGTTAACAAAATTTTAATCATTATTTGTAATTCGTATCTTTAATTTTTTTAAATCACATACACCTCTGATTTTTTATTTTAATTATTGTTCATAATTTAACCTCAAACACCATGCATGACTGATTTTATTATTTTTAATTGTCGCATAGCATTGGACAAGTTAACTATTTTATAATCAAAGTGTAACACCCCGTATGTTAAATAACTTGTTATAACATAAATCAGAGTAGAATTAAATTTAAATCAGGGGAAACGGGCTGTGCCATTGCGTTCGTCTCGGAAAAATACGCGAAATAGAGTCCGAGTTTTCGTAAATCGGAGTCCGTATGACCAAGTTATGGCCCGTCAAAGTTTCACGAAAAATCAAAAACTGCTCATGTTTTGAGGCCCGGGATGAGTTTTGGGCTGTTTTTTTGGGCCCTAAATGGTTCCTACACTTGACTTCTTCCCCAAGACATGCTTTAAAGGCTAGGATTGGTTCTAGGGTATATCCTATGGTCCTAAAACATCTAACTAATCTATATATACACCCTAATACCCCCCTTATCCTTACCAAAAATAGATCTAAGGCCATTATGCCACCACTTAGAAAATTGGAGAGCCTCCACTAAAAATCCTAAGAGGATTTGCAAGCTAATCTACATCTTCTTCTACTTAATCATTGGGATTTGCTTCATTTAACTTGCTAATCTTGTTTTGGTGAGCTTCTATCCCCTTAATAATCAATTATTGAATTGATTATGATAAGATGTGATAAAGTATGGCTATGTTTGTGGATCCATATATTTATGCAAGCTTGATGTAGTGAATATTATGTGTTTTGCAAGTTATATGCCTTATGTCATGCAAGTTTCATAATATGTAATCATGATATTTTTATGCAAGTTGTTTCATGATGTTTATGATGCAAAACACTAAGTGAATATGGATCCATTATGCAAACATGTTATGCAAGTATGTGAGTACTTATGCAAGTCATGTATATGCTTATATGCATGATTAACATCTTATGCAAGTATATGAATGTTTATGCAAGTTATGTATATGTTTAAATGCAAGTTTAACATAATATGCAAGCTATGCAAGTATATGAATGTTTATGCAAGTTATGTATATGTTGAAATGCAAGTTTAACATAATATGCAAGCCTATGCAAGTATGTGAATGTTTATGCAAGTTATGTATATGTTGAAATGCAAGTTTAACATAATATGCAAGCTATGCAAGTATATGAATGTTTATGCAAGTTATGTATATGTTGAAATGCAAGTTTAACATAATATGCAAGCCTATGCAAGTATGTGAATGTTTATGCAAGTTATGTATATGTTGAAATGCAAGTTTAACATAATATGCAAGCTATGCAAGTATATGAATGTTTATGCAAGTTATGTATATGTTGAAATGCAAGTTTAACATAATATGCAAGCCTATGCAAGTATGTGAATGTTTATGCAAGTTATGTATATGTTGAAATGCAAGTTTAACATAATATGCAAGCTTATGCAAGTATATGAATGTTTATGCAAGTTATGTATATGTTGAAATGCAAGTTTAACATAATATGCAAGCCTATGCAAGTATGTGAATGTTTATGCAAGTTATGTATATGTTGAAATGCAAGTTTAACATGATATGCAAGCTTATGCAAGTATATGAATGCTTATGCAAGTATGTGAGTGCTTATGCAAGTTAAGTATATGCTAAAATGCAAGTTCTACATGTTATGCAAATCACATGTATGATGATATGTAAGTTCATATGCAACATGTTATGCAAATCACATGTTTGATGATATGTAAGTTCATATGCAACATGTTATGTAAGACACATGTTTGATAATATGCAAGTTTGGGTTGAATATAGTTGGGTTAATACATGCTCATATATGCAAGTTGACATCCTCTTAACCCATGATAAAGTTATATGCTAAACCCATGTCATGTGTGGTAAATCTTCCCTTTATTATGTTATGTCATAATGACGATTTACGTGGGGAACGATGGGGTTAATTAATATGTTAATTAAAAGTATGTTGAAATGGGTATGATTAAGCATACAAAAAAAAAAAATAATTACCATAAGTGGGAATTTACCTATTGAGTTAGGTCTACCCCATGGGAATTTACCTATTGAGTTAGGTCTACCCATGTTATGGAAAATTTGATATTAATTAGGGATAATTAATATGGGGGTGATTAATTAGGTTTAATTAATCAACTAAGACACGAGGTTGGACCCTTTTGTAGCGGAAGTCTGCCCGGAACCGACCGGCCATCCAGCGGCTACAAATGATTGGCCCAATGTGAGAGGTCTTAGTCATAAATTAAATACATGATTAAAGTAAAGACACGAGGTTAGGCCCTTTTGATGACAGAAGTCTGCCCGGAACCAACCGGCATATCCAGCAGTCATAAAAGACGGTCTAATGTGGGAGGTCTTTATGAGGTCATGATCTTAATTAATGAATTAAGAAACACTTAACCATATTAGCATGTAAGTGGGACATGAGGGGTTAAGTGGGTGCCTTGGGGTGGCATGATGAGACTAGTGGGTTGCCTTGGGTGGCAATAGAAAAATACGATTAGAATACTTAACCAAGGTGGAACATGTAATTAAACATGATAAAAGGGTTAAGTAAGTGCCATGGGTGGCATGTGAGAATACGATTAGAATACTTAACCAAGGTGGAACATGTAATTAAACATGATTAAGGGGTTAAGTAAGTGCCATGGGTGGCATGTGGGAATCTAGTGGGTGCCCTAAGTGGCAATTGAAATATGATTAAAGGACTTAACCAAGATTTATAACATGTAAGAGGACATGGTTAAAGGGTTAAGTGGGATGCACTAGATTAAACGACAAGCTTAAGTAGTAGCTTGTGGGGGCCCATTTCAACCAATATCCCAAACGTATCTTTGTAGGCTCGACTCTAGTCGGGTGACGGGACACGCATATTGGGCTTGACTGTAAGAGGCCAAAACGGGTTAGCGGTGGCAACGCGGGATCAACGGGTTTCATATGCGTGTGTGGACCCGGGCTGGTTGGTAAGTCGTTGTTGCATCGTGTAGATATAAAGCCGTGCACAGTGATATTATATGGTAGCCACTTTGGGGAATGATACACCCCCTTTTGTGGGACCAGCACGGGTATCTACGGTAGGGAGCCGATCGCTTGGGGGTAGTGGGTACACCTAGTAAAAATAGGGGCAGACGGCACCTGTGTAGGGGTACAGGAAACTACCGGGTAAAAATTACTAAGTACACTTAGTGGGATCAACCTTTAAGTAGGAATTACTCTTGGTGGGTAAAACTGGTGTGGTGCAGTGTAGGAATTGCCCTTGGTGAATAAGTCTGGTGTGGTGCAGTTAGTAATTATCCTTGGGTGGGTAGATGCGTCTTTACGGTTATCTTAGTTCGTCCTGTGTTCGTGGGCAACTTAGTGTAGTCATTATCCCCAAAGATACCATACCGAGTTCATATCATACCCTAATTACTTTAATAATTGTATTATTAAGGAGATAGGGTTCACTCAGGCTTATGTCTGACCCCCGTTGTTTTTATCTTTTTCCTTCAGGTCCTCAGGTTGGGCCTAGTGCTAGTGGGCTTTGATCAGTTTGCTTTATCTATCTCTTGGAGCTCGGACCGTAGATGTAGAGCTCAGCTTATCTTATCTTTTCTGTTATGGCTATTTGTTATGAGTAGTGGGATTATGTACTTATTTTATTCAGGATGGATATTTTGTACTTGACTCTTGTTATGGTTTTATGATGTAACCAAACATGTTTTACTTTCCGCTGCTATGAGATGATGTTTTAAATTTTCAAGTATTACATTATATCTGTCTTGTTGTAATTTTACTGTTCTATACTCACTAAAAATACTCCACCGATGCTATGGCATTCCCTTAGTGAGTGACTATAGCGGGTGTGGGGTGTTACACAAAGGGTATAAGTGGGAATGATAGTTTAAAATTTTAATTGGGGGGTGAAGAGCAAATAATGGGGTGGCAATAGTCGGACCCAATTCTTATTTGTAACTACACATGAACTAATGCCAGAGATCCGATATTGGTAGATACTTGATACCTCAACAGTTAAACCACATCTTATTTTCAGGTAGGCAGATTGATATACACTAATACTGGATCCGCGATATTGGCTTTGTCATGTAATGTTGTTCATAAGTTATGTAAATGGCAGAAGACTGAAAGAAATGCCAGTGGGAAGGTAAACTAGTCAAATTAATGGTTATATTCTACTGTTTGTTTCATGTTGACATGTAAGGTTCCTTTTTTTTTTCCTTCAGGCCACTGCTTTGGTTGCACCGCAACTGTGGCAGCCTGCGAGTGGAATTCTCATGACTAATGATACAAGTGATGCAAACCCAGAAGAGTCCATCAACTGCTTTGCACCGTCAAAGAATGATTCGTATGTCATGTCTGCATCAGGAGGCCAGATCTCTTTTCAACACGATGACATTTAAGGTTTCTTGGATGCTTTTTTTTCTCTTCTTGCATTTCTGATGATTACTTGATATCTCAAGTTTAATTTTATTTTTCCTAGATTTTTTTTTTAAAATAAGCATAAAAAATAGTGTTTTCGTTAGTCTTTCACATGATTTTCAAACAAAAATAGTGTTTTCGTTGGGATGCATTTAAGTTTGTTTTGGATTTTTTTCGTGCCGTTTCCTTTTTTCTTCTAAGTAAAGAAACTTATATAGTATAGCTTGTAAGTTGAAAATTAAGGATAAAAGATTTTCAAACAGAATTGGTATGAAAACAAGCTGACTAGGTCAGACAATAATCGCACACCTAATCCTTGCACATGATTTTGTGATGCACACTGAATTACATATGTATATGCTTGAAACGACCCAAACTTCCCCGCAAAGGAAAGCCCGGATTGAATTGAGAACACGACAAATCAGAACACAAACATAAGAACATTTCATTGCTTATTACGATAATTTACATCAGTGTACAAGAATATACAGAATATGAACAAATAAAATACATTTGATAAATACCAGATATTTACAAATTTACAATGAAGCGGAAAATAATACAAAACACAACTGAAAGAGATACACGGATACAGAGCTTTTCGAATATCATTCCAGATGTAAACCAGGATCCTGTGAATATAAATCTGCAAAACCAAAACTACTAGCTGCCCGTATGGAAAATAAGGGCATCCAGAGTTTAGGTTAAAACAATAACTGCAGGTCAGTCATGTGACAATCAAGGGACCATGCCGTATAACACGGAACGGGTTTCCTTCCAAGAATATCAGTGCATATAACAAAAAACGCAATGCTTTTTGGAAAAATGAAGCTATTATAAGACTCAGGTCCCATCACACAATGCAACGCAAGCCGGAGGATAGAGTTTTACCTTATAATAGCCAAACATGTTTGGTACGTTTAAAACAAATCATTTTGATACTATTATAGTGTAAAGTGTATGAAAACAACTTCAAATATAAATGTATCAATCATAGACGGCATAGTATCCCATGCTACTATGTCGCCAATATTAGGCTCTACAATCAAAACTGAAATGTCACGTATTAGAAATTGGGTTTCCATCATGAGTCGAGGCAAGGGATCATCCTCGCCGGCTTTGAGACACTCTAGCAAATGCCTCAGGGTCACACGCAGCGATCCTTGAGAATCAGTATGGCCGGTCTACACTTAGCGGATTAGTTATACCTGAACACACGTTTCCCCGCCCCGTCGCTATGAGCCAGATGACTCAATATCCATCGGCTCCGTAGAGACCGATATATCCGAAGCGCCTCGCAATCCAACAACCACATAGGTAAAAAAATAATAATGTCAGGGCTTGCAAAACCCCGACACCACCCATAGCTAGAAAGAAACGTTATGTTCTCCCTACGGCCCCTCAATCCGTTTTTGACTCATACCGAGGTGTGAGGCTCGCGAATTAACGCTATACACAAAGCTACGTCATTTAAGACCGTGCTTCGATCATCATCCACAAGACTCTGCTTTTCAACAAAAGTCTTGAACATTTGCATCTCAGCATGCCACACAGGCAACTCACGCCGTGCGAGTGATGTCTATCGATATATAACCTCTGAGCTCGTACGTCTCAGAGAAGGGCGTTAAGGAAGAGAATAAATTCTCCGCCGTCAAACAGATATATATTTAATAGAGATCAATCAACATAGAATAAAATCCAATGCCAGACACACAGTCCATTTACAAGTTCGTTCTGGGTCTGAACGAAACCGGAGGCACCTTATTCCTCGTCCCGTATGTCCAATACACGAGAGAGGTCCTCGCATATCCGGTGATCTCCAAGTACGTCTGGACGATCACCCCTTATTACCTTGTCTTGGGTGTACAACCCAATCAAGACATCAGTAATCATCCAAAGGATGTGAAGGCCTCCGGTCTTCAACCACCGTCTTCATCGTCGACTTATCGTCGAATCAGTTATTCAGAATGGTTATAAACCCGGCCTTTCCGAATAACTCACGTATATAATAAACAAGTGTTATAAAAACACAACATACGCCTCATTCCAATTCTGAATATTCTTTTATTTAAATATTCATATCCTTTAGGAAAGGTTCCCATAAATTTTATCAAAGAAAAATTCTTTAAATTTATTCTTTAATCTTCCTTTGGATATCAATTTAAACCATATTGAGGTTTTCCAAACTAGTCGGGATTAGCGCACCATACCGAAGTAATTATTTGTTTAATTTCCCAATCCCAACATATTCATCCCATAGAGGAAAACTAGTAGTACCCCGTAATTAACACCACGGTGTTGTCGGTAAAATTAATTACCATTTCCTGTTCAAATCTAATTAAAGATCTAACTATCGCTTGGAGCAAAACTGGTGCTTCTCCATTCTCGATCATTTCCCGAATTTGATAATTTAAATTATCACATTCTCTTTTCAATCTAATTAAAGATTCATTAAAACTCCACTTAGTTTTAATCTTCCCAAAAATCAATACTAATGATTATTTAACTTTGGAAACACTAACATGTCGCATCGACAATCTACACCGTACTATTGATTTCTGCCTATGTATAACCTCTAAGCTCGTACGTCTTAGAGAAAGGTGTTAAGCAAGAGAATAAATTCTCCGCCACCGAACAGATATATATATTGCAGAGATCAACCATACAGTTCGAAATACAATGTTAGACATGTAATCCTGTCTTTAACTAGGTTAAAGAACTAATGTCGTTTAAAACACAGTTCACAATAAACCCAAATCACATTCCATTAATAATGGAATCTTCACGAAAAACAGATCAATAAATATAATCGATATCAATTTCTGTATCCGACTAATAATATAAATGGAATAACGACAAAGCCTTTTAAATTCCATATATATTAACAGTCTTCCTCCACAGAAGCTCATTTTGACTATTATCAAATCGAATTCCATTCAATTCCAGTTTAATATATTAAATTGGAAAACTTTACTTTGGAAAATTTCCACTAAATCTTAATAAAAAGATTTATAAATTCCAAATCACATTTCACTGTAAATCGGGTTAAAGAACGATTGTCGTCAAAAACACAGTTCACAACAAACCCAATTCACATTCCATTTTCAATTCCAATTAAATGTTAATTCCAATTAAATGTAAATCGGGTTAAAGAACGATTGTCGTCAAAAACACAGTTCACAACAAACCCAATTCACATTCCATTTTCAATTCCAATTAAATGTTAATTAATTGGAAATTCTTCTTTAAATCTTAATTAAAAGATTTATTCTTTTCACACGGGGTTTAAGAACGGTGTTAATAAAGACACCATTCACGACAAACCCAAAACCCAAAATCCAATTCTATTCAATTCTAATTAAATATTTATTAGTTGGTAAATTTTTCTAAATCTTATTTAAAAGATTTAATCTTTTCTCAACTGGGTTTAAGAACAGTGTCATTTACAACACAGTTCACAACAAACTCAAAATCCAATTCAACATTAAATACAAGGTTCTGAATGGAAATTATATTGGCTTATATTCAATATCAAATTCTAAAATCAACAAATATCGTATTGGGAATAACGATATATATATCTTCCAAATTCCTCCACAATATCCGTATAATCACGGAATCCAATATCGAAATATTCCGATGATAATTTCGATTCAAATCCATTCCAATTCATATACTGGAAATTCTGATTATTTTTAAAACCATTTCAAATCCAATTTACTTATTTAAAAATATTGGATTTCAAATCTAGTTGATAACAAGTTCATTTCGATAAAAATATATTTTTATCTTTTCAAATATGGAATTTTTCATCCTAATTCCTTCCAAATCATTTTTTATGATTTTACACAAATTATTGATATTTTTAACAACTTTATCAAGACCTATACAGTCGATTTCCATAAACGGTCATCGAACTGCACTTTCCAAATTTGATTTGGACATAATTCCAAATCCAACCTTAGATTTCAAATCCCATATATCCGTTGGAAAGCTCTTTTTGATACGAACCAAATGGTTCTAGTTTTAGGAGAATCTGACGGTCGAATCTCCCGTAATGTCAATTCGAAGTCAATGGTCGAAATTCGCGAACTGTCGCGGTGCGGCGTGTTCTATTCAGGCCATTAAATATATATATAATATATATATGTATTATATATATTTCATTGATTTCCATTTAAAACATATTTTATAAATCGTTTTAAATTCGTTTTCAAAATGATTTCAACATCATATTCTATTTCAAATCAAAATTGAATATTCCATATCATTAACATATAAATGATAATAATTTCAAAACATTAGATTTTGAAATCACTTCCTTTTCGATATTCATTACAAAAATGAATAAAATTGGTATAAATATCGTTCACGTCTAAACGTCGTTAATCAAATCAACACGGCTTTATATATTTAAATATTTTCGTGTCCATCCCAAATCGGACATCAAAATCATATTTTGATCCATTACTGAATATTATTTTAAAATATTAGTTTTTTTTAAATATTCTATATTTGTCAATTTAAAACATTCGTTAATTTAAAATATTTGTTCTTTCCGAATTGGAATCAGACACAACTAATTAACATATAATTTTATTTATATGGATTTTATACACACATGTCCATAACAATAATCAAACACAGTCAACCATCATCCAGAGTGCATTACACAACTGCATAAGTGTTAAATATAAATAATTAACGCTTACAACAGTCTGTCAAACCATCGATTGACATACAACTAAATATTGGGATTACTGTATGTCCAATATCATCCCAATACCTGTGTGGGGTTTTCAAACAACAAACACTGATTATTATTTGTGCAGTTGGGCATTGTGTAAAATATATCGTCCCAATCAATATCAGTTAAATGTGGGTACATAAACAAATCGTCCGATTTATAAATGAATATTTATTTTATTCATATACACGTTAAAAATTATATTTTTAACAATAAAATATTTATTTCATCTCATGAATATTTTATTCAGTTCATTTATACAATAAAAATGATATTTTTATTGTTCTAATATTTCTAGAAAATTTTGGCAGCATAACGGCGCGATACTAGAACCGGAATAAGGTCTAGCCTTATTCCTCGCGTACTAATGGCTTGCGCCATGTACATACCAATTCTAATCAATTCATTTCATTTTCCAAACCAAATTCAACCAAATAATCTAATCAACCAAACAAACATGGTTTCAAATAAAGGTGTCGGATGCTACTAAGCACCGTCTGCATCCTAGTATATATTTCTAACTAGAAAATAAATTAAAGTGAGAAGTTCTCACCTTTGGGATCCACTCCTCCAGTTTTATTTTTGAATTTCTGAACCGTTTGAATTTTAACTCATTTCCAGTCGGTTCCATCGCAATCTATTTCACACGATTTTTATATTAAAAATCACATTTTTAATATGGTGTTTATTTACTTAAAAATCTCGTCTTTCTCTTCTTTTTTTTAAATCTCGCCGTTCTATTTTTAAAAATCTCGCCTTTCTATTTTTAAATCTTGCCTATCTATTTTTAAAAATCTCGCCTTTCTATTTTTAAAAAATCTCGCTTTTCTATTTTTAAAAATCTAACATTTCACTTATAAAAATCAAATCTTTTTACTTTTAAAAATCACATATTTTTACTTTTAAAAATCACATATTTTTACTTTTAAAAAATCACATCTTTTTACTTTCAAAAATCACATCTTTTTACTTTTAAAAATCACATCTTTTTACTTGCTAAAAATCATATTCTTTTTATATAAAAATCAATTTTTTTTATCTAATTAAAAATTGTAACTTTTTATCAATGAAAATATAACTCTATATAATGCTATATAAAATAAAATAAAACTGAACATAAAAATCAATTTAAATTTCTTACATTGAAAATTTGGTGGAGGGGGTCCCCTAGCCGGCGGTGAGTGGCCAGAGGAAGCCGCTGGAGGGTCTGGGCGTCGGAGATGGTGGCGGATGGCCAGAGGCGGGCCCAGGTGCTCTGACGGCGGAGGTTCAACGGGTTTGGGGCTGTGGGTTTCGATTTAAGGGTGGTGGAGCGGAGTGAGAAGGGGGAAAGTGGAGGGAGGGGGAGAGGCGGAGGGGAAGAAGGGGGCAGCGACAGTGGTGGGTAGGGCGGAGCGACGATGGCAGCGACGAGCTTCGACGATCGCCGATCGCAATTTCTTTTTATGATTTGGGAGAGGGAGGCGATATTATGAGGGGCTAGGGCTTATGAATAAATATACATATATATATTATAATTTATTAATATTTTATTTCATGAAAGTTGACTTTACATTTGAACCCCAAACGAGGCCCAACGACTGTCGCCCCTAACTAATTACCCCCATTCCGAACACAATGGGATATGTTTTGTAACCCAATTTGGTTGTTATGATCAGTTTTCGTTTAAATTTAAATTTAAATTATTATATATTCAATTTAAACGTACATTTTAATTTATTGGGGCTACATACGGGCTCCGAAAATTCCCGAAAAATATTTCTAGCTATGTTTTGGCAATACGACCCTAACCAAACTAATTTCGTTGAATTTGGAGACCGTTTGGAAAACGGTCATTTTTCAGTCGATTAAATTCAAACTGAATTGACCAAACACATTTAAATCCGCCACGCTCACATATTGAATCAAAAAATTATGAAAATTGGAATCAAGCAATAATTTGACATTCTGGATCCAACAAAAGTGGTCTTGTTGAAAATGGAGGTCGTTTGCAAAATCTCTATTTTTAAGGGCTATATTTTCCATAGCGACTAATTTGAATTGTCACCTAAGCATAACTTTTTATTCCCGCTATGAAATCTGGATTTTTCAAATTCGTTGGAAAGATAATTTCAAACAGATTCAAATATTTTTGGTTTCACTAAAATCCGGTTTATTTTGAATCCTGTACATTCATTTGAAATTTGAAATCGAATTTTCAAACTACCGCGCCATTTCCAATTCCTTTTATAATTAAAATAAATATTTATATTCTAACTTCGATTTAAATAAATATATACGTTCTAATTCTATTCAAAATAAATTTCTCGTTGTTATTATTTAAAATAATTCATTTTAAATAATCAAAATTCATTAAAATTGCCAAAACAAAAAATTTAAATTGGTTCTGATTTTCCGGGTTGTTACAATGCTGGTAGAATCACAATGTTTTTATTAATAACGATTTTGTGTAATATTTAGGTTGTGAATTGGTATGCTACATCAAATGTGAAAATAAAATGTAATTTTCCGTCAGATTTTTGTAAAATGTGACATTAACAAAGTTTCGCTCCATAAGGAAAGGAGTTGTAGCATTTTCTCAATGTCAAAGATTTTCCTGTACCCGAAACTAAAAGCTCACTTGTACTTATAAAATCATCTACACCGAAGCAAAAGTGCTTGCATCGTGCATGCTGGTTAAACCATCCTAGTATGAAAATTTTCGAACAAAGGAGGAAGCTAAATTTGAATTTCACGTGGCATTACAGATGCCTCTTGACTACATAGAATGAATTTACAGAAAATTTGTATTTTAAATACGAAAAACACTAATTAGGTTTTATGCTTAAAGAAGATTTGAAAAACACTAATTGGCTTCATAGTGCCGAGGATAAATCCGACCAGAGCCCTGTGTTCGATCACAGGTTTGAGCCATTTCCTGAACCCTTTGGTCTACCTTGACCCCTTCTTTTAAAGAAGAACATTTTCTATATAACATTATCATGTTTGTCATCTGGTTCTTTTCATCTTCGATGTTGGAACATAGATGTGTTAATGCATGTTTTACTACTGCTCAATCTAAGAACGATATAAAAATGGTGTCTTCTTCAAAGTTTATAATTAGCTGAGAAGGTTTGTTAGATTGGGATGTATACAAGTGTTGTTCAATGTAAAATTTTAGATGTAGGCAAAATCCTGTTTTGCATCTATATGTATTACTGTTTTGTATCATGTATCATACTGGATGCGACCTTAAAAGAATGAATTTACAGAGAATGAATTTCACGTATCATGCATCATGTTTTGTTAGTTGGTTTTCATTTATAGAGAATGAATTTCATGTGGCATCAAGCCCCCTGAATTCAGGATGCCTCTTAATTACTTTCATAATTTGTGTTAAAGATTTTGTCAGGTTCATTCTAGTTTTATGAACCTGAACCATGTCCAAATTTATCATATTCCTTTCTTTCTGTCTATACAAAACTCCATAACAGGACATGGAAGTTTAAATATTTTGAACTAAATATTGTTTATTTTGAACATGATGTATATATGTAAGTTTAAATATTTTTAACTAAATATTGTTTATTTTTGTTGTAACAGGATCAAATTGCTTATGATTTGAAGAAAATATCTGAAGCAAAGCAAGAGTAAATGAAGCATTTGACTACTTCGTAAGTAACTTGTATATATATGACATATTATGGACATGGAAGGGTTGATCAAACAATATGTATGAGTTAAGTTTGGATATGTGAGAAGTAGTTTGAATTATATGTATGAAATATTAAGTTTCAATGATATGTATGAAATATTATGTTGTAGTTTACATATTTGTTGTTTGTGAAAAAATATGTTCTGTTTGCATACATTGAGAAAGAGATAATGATACATATGAATGTTGTCTGAATAATATGTATTTAAAAGTAATGAAAGAGCAGAAATGGTGGGCAAATGGTAAATGCTATGCAAATTGTATCTAATATTATAGCGTTTATAAAACGCTATCAATATATCAGACAAACGCTATACAAGTGTAGTAATAAACACTATAGAAATAACAGGAAACGCTATAACTGAAACAGAACAAACGCTATAAATATTAAATAAAAACACTATCATAGTTTGCAGTTAGGTAGGATTTCATATAGCGTTTTTTTAATAGAAAAGATAAAACGCTATCGAATTATTGTTTTTCATGCGTTTTCCTGTGTGCTATTTAAAGCTGATGGCCTAGCATAACATGTCGTTACACGGCGTTCTCTGAAATGCTATGTATGTATATAATAGCGTCTTTCAAACGCTATCAAATCTCTTTTTTGTTGTAGTGCTTCTGAGCTTCGTATCGAGAACACCTATCTTTGCCAGAAAGCGAGGATCAAGTGGGTTGTCGATGGCGACTCGAACTCTAAGTTCTTCCACTCTGCCATTCGGAAGAAGAACCGTCTTCTTACGGTCCTTCAGATCTGGCGTCCCGGTCTCTCTTTGTCTTCTTCTCCGGAGGAAGTCAAGGAAACCATTCTCTCCCACTTTCAAACCTTTCTTGGCTTGCCCTCGGTCACGGTTTCTGATTCGTCTTTTCTTTCCTTCATTCTAAGGTTGGTTTTACCAATGGAGGGTATAGACCTCATTGTCCCACCTACTACGGAAGAGATACGAGCCTATATCATTTGACTAAGTAAGGATAGTGCTTGTGGACCTGATGGCTTCAATGGAGTTTTCTATCGGAGTGTTTGGTCGATTATCCAGTCGGACTTCTGTTAGGCAATTCGTTTTTTCTTCTCTGGTGGAGAACTGCCTCAGAGCTGGACCTCCACTAACTTGGCCCTTATTCCTAAGTGCGAAAATCCCATTACGTGTGCGGATCTTCCCCCTATCAGTCTCTGTAACTTTTCTAACAAGGTTATTTCTAAGATTGTGGCCACTAGGATAGCTCCTTTTCTCCAGCGTCTTATTTCCGCTTTTCAGGCGGGGTTTGTGAAAGGACGTTTGATCGCGGATAACGTTCTTTTAGCTCAAGAGATGGTTTCTCAGATTGATAGAAAAGTCAGGGGTTCTAATGTGGTCGTTAAGCTGGACATGGCAAAAGCTTACGACCGTATGTCCTGGTTTTTCATCATCAAGTTCCTTCATGCTTTTGGGTTTCCCAAGGCTATTATCAATGTTATGCGTAGGCTCGTACCCAACTGTTGGTTCTCTGTTCTTATCAATGGAGCGGCCCATGGGTATTTTAAGGCTGGTAGAGGTCTTTGTCAGGGAGATCCTCTCTCACCTTCACTTTTCGTTATCGCTGCTGAGGCTTTCATACGTGGATTGCATTCACTGACGATAACTAATCAGATTCACCAATTTGGCATTCTTTGGGTTATCGGTCATTTCTTCATTGTCCTTTGCTGATGACATTATCATTTTCATGAATGGTAACCGTTGTTCAATCCGTCGTCTTGTCGGCCTCATTTAGCAGTACGAGAGGTGTTCAGGTCAGCTCGTTAATACTTCTAAGAGCAAATTCGTCCCGTCGAGAGACTTGTCCGCAGTCATATCTTCTTGGATCGAAACCTTCACTGGTTTCAAGGAGGCTTCCCTTCCTTTCCCTTACCTTGGTATCGTTCTTTACAAAGGTCGTAAGCTCAAAGCCATTTTTGACACCCTCGCCGATAAAGCCAGGGGGAAGATCATAAGATGGAATGCAGCGCTTCTCACTCAAGCAGGAAGATCGGTTCTCCTAAAGTCTGTGCTTGACTCTATAGGAACGCATGTTTTTGCTGCTATGACTCCTACCTCTTCTTTTTTCTGATCTTACAGTTCGCTGGCGTCGGCCTTTTTCTAGGGGAAAAAGGATAACACTAATCATCACCATTGGGTTTCCTGGGACATTATTTTCCATCCCTAAAGTGAGGGGAGATTAGGTCTTAGAAACCCAAAGGATACCTGTACAACTTTTTCTTGTAAACTATGGGCTAGGTTTGAAGCAAACGATTCCTTATGGTCTACGTTCCTACATGCTAAGTACCGCAGGCTGCATCCCAATAGCTATACTGGGGTCCTGTCCTATGCTAGTGAGAGGTGCAAACGGATGCAATCCATGAAGGCCTTTTCCGATTCGCATGGTGGTGGTCTGGGATGGGATGGGACGGTAGGCCCTTTTCGATTCACGCGGCTTGGAATTCGGCTCGGACGCTATCTCCTGGCCTTCACATCTTCTCTTTCATCTAGAATGCCCGTATTCCTCCAAAGGTTTCTATTTTTATGTGGTCTACCCTCCACGAGGGGCTACCGATAGATGAAAACCTCCAGAGGATTGGCATTCCGTTAGCTTCTCGTTGCAGGTGTTGTGGATCTGGGGGCACAGAATCCATTACTTACTTGCTTTTCTTGGTATTTACTGCCATTTATGTTTGGAATTACTTCGGGAACTTAGTTGGTCTTCGAGGTAATGTGTCATCTCTCGAGGAAAGACCGAGGATCTGGTGGTCCGGAATCTTTGGTAAATCTTTCCGTTCTATCCTTTTCCATCTTCTCCCTTATCTTATCAGCTGGCACATTTGGTGCGCGCGGAATAGGGCTATTTTTTTATGAGGCATCTATGGACCCCTCAAATATCATCCGAAAGGTTAGGAGTGATGTGTTTCTTGCTTTTCGAGGCAGACCGTTTAGAGGTTCCTTCGGTTCTTGCTCGCGGCGGCTTGCCATAATCTTTGATGTTTCATCGGTTACTGCAACCCCCAGAGCGAGAATTGGTTGAACTTTTTATTTCTAAAGTTATCGGGATCTGGCCCGTTAGCCTTTCCTCACCTTCCCTCCACCCCCCTTTTTTAGTGGCTTATATGGTTTGCTTGTACTGCAGGGTCTGTATTTACAGGTTGTTGGATTCCTGGTTGGTGGAGTTCTGGAGTCAGTCTTACGCGTGGGTAGGTAGCTTGTTACCTGACTGGATCGCTAGCTTCTTATATCCTGAGGATGTGGCTTTTGTCAATCTTTTCTTTGTCCAGACGTGGGCTCTTTCAGCATAGAGGGTATCCACCTGATCACATGTTCCTTTTTGCTGTGCCGCCTTCTTCTTCATTGGCGTCGGTCAACAGAAATCCACCTGGTGCCGTTGCGGTGCTGCAATCTTGTTTTTTGTTGTTTGTTTGTATCTTCTATTCTCAAGTCTCTTTTAGATTTTGTGTATGCACAAGTTATGTAGTCATCTCTACATAATCTATTTTTGTAAGCCTTTGGAGAATGGCTAGATTCTCCTTTTTGTTATATATATGAATATATATATCCTTTGTGCTAAAAAAAAGAGGAATAACACACTGAGAATTTGAGAGTTGTGCTTGAGGAGATACCGAGTAAAGGCGAAATTTTCTATGTTTCACTTTTGAAGGAGGAAAGTACGATTTTTGGATCATGTTGTTTCTAAGCGGAGCATTGCTATAGATACTACGAGTGTAGCACCAATAAAGGACTACGATCGGCCCAAGACCATTATAGATGTCAAAAGTTTCCTTGCTTTGAAAAAATGCTACGGGTATTTTATTCAAGACTTCTCTAACGTAGAAGTCTCGTTAACTAACTTGACGAATAAAAATCAAATTTTCATCTGGGACGTAATGTGTGAACATTCGTTCGTATGTTTAAAGGAAAGGTTGACAATCACATCCATGTCAGTCATTCCAAGTGGTAATGAAGAATTGACAACATTTACAGACACCTGTAATTCTAGGCTAAGTGTCTTAATGATGCATAAGGGAAAGGTTGTTTACGTTAGTCGGCAGCTGAAGCTGCACGACAAAAAGTATCCAACGCATGATTTGGAGTTGTATACGAACCATAAGCAACTAAAGTATAGGTTCTCCCTAAAGGATCTTAACATTCATCAGCAGAAATGGTTAGAGTTATTGACCTCCCATGATTTTAACATTTCATATACTCTTGGTGTGGGATTGGGTCGCCAATGAGTAGAAGATATGCGAATTTGAAAGCGGCATTTCTTAAGTGGAAGTATTTAGAGTTCATTGTTGGCTATGATTTTAGGCCATAATATAAGCTAGAGAAAGAAGCATTGGCTAGCCTAACGATCAGACAGACCTTCGTTAAGGGGATTGGTATTAGTCAAAGAAGGAATGCCAGAATAGTGGAGATTTGGCAAAGATAGAGGAAAGGGTATAGTCTAAACAAACGAGGCAGTATGAAATTGACTGTGATGGTAGGCTTGGTAAGGGTGGAAGATTGTCCATATCCGATGTCAATGTTTTGAGGGATCAGGTACTCCGAGAGTGTAATCGTTCAAAATTGACTATACACCTTAACTGCAATAAAATGTATAGTGATGTAAGGCAAACATTTTATTAGGAAGGAATGAAAAAGAACATCGGGGGATTCATCTCAAAGAACATGAACTGTCAGTTGATAAAAGCAGAGCAGAAGAAGTCGAATGGGTTGTTACAAGCGCTCGAGATCCCTAAATGGAAAAGAAACAAGTTTCAAAAGATTTCATTAACGGATTGCCAAGGACTGAAGGAATGTTATAACATTATCTGGGTAATAGTTGATAGATTGACGAAAAGTGTAAGGTTTATACTCATCAAATAGAATAAACTGACTTCTACGTTAACCGAGTTGTATGTGAAGTGAGTTGCACGATTTCAATTTATGCCGAAGAGTATTGTAAGTGATCGTGATCTTCTGCTCACTAGCGGATTTTGGAAGAGCTTATAAGATGAGCTGGGAGTGGAGCTGCATCTTAGTATAGCTTACACCCACAAATAGATGGGTAGATCGAGAGGTGAAAAGTATTTTGGAAGATCTCTTGCAAGCTTGCATTCTCGATTTCAGTGGGTCATGAGACAATCATTTACATCTAGTGGAGTTCGATTACAACAACAATTATCGGTTCAACATCGGCATGACACCGTTTAATGCGCTATATGGTCGATCGTGCAACACTCAATGTTGGTGGGAAGCAAGCGAGAAGTTGATACTTAAACTAGAGATGGTTAGGGAGACTTCGAAAAAAATCAAGGTCATTCGACAGTGACTAAAGATTGCTTAGGATAGGCAGAAGAGTCACGCTGATAGAAGGCGGCATAAATTGGAGTTCTGTGTTAGAGACATAATGGTGTTTGTCAAAATTTCTTTACTAAAGATGGTTGTTCAATTCAGTGCAAGGGGAAAATTAGCACCGAGAATCATTGGACCTTTTCTGATACTTGAAGGGATTGAAAATCTGGCTTATATAGTCGATTTCCTGGACGGCAGTTATGCATAATGTGTTCCACGTATCTCTCACTTGCAGAATTTTGTGCATGATTCAGACAGACTGTAGAACCAAGTCAACTGGATGATATCGATATTGAACCAGAGGCATCAGACCACATAATCCGATTCATATCATTGGATGTGATACAAGGCAACATAGGAGGAAGATGGTGGAGCTAGTAAAAATTTAGTGGGTATATGTGAAGGAAATTATACTTCGAAAATCAAAAAGAGCATGATGACTGTCTATCCAAAGCTCTTTAGGCGATACTTCTTTATCGCATTTACTGTCATTATTGGTGTCGTGTAGGATAGTTTATACCGGCATGCTAGGGTAGACATATATATATATATATATATATATATATATATATCACTTAATCTATGTGCATGTTTGATGATCTACATGGTTACTATTGGATGATAGGTATGCGGGATAACTACATTTGATTCTACCCCGTTCATGTAGAGATTTTGGTAGCGAAATTCCTAAAGAGAGAAAAAATGTAACGGTCCATATTTTACGTATCGGAGGATCATAAATTATTATATTTTATTCTATTGAGGCCATATGACTATGTAGCTTTGGTAATTGAATACCAGTGATATTTCCTATATTGATTTCTTTTTGGACTACTTTACCACTAGGAACTTGTTTTGACCATAACCTTTGTTAGGAGTTGAAGGAGAGACTAAGACTGCTTTCTAGGGAAAGAGATGATGTTTACCCTTCCAGTCGACTAGTTGTAAAAGTAATTTGGAGTTTTCGATTAAGACTTATTGATGTTTGGGTATTTCCGCTAGGTCTATGTTTGAAGTATTTGAGGATTTGAAAGGATATAATTTGACCTACTTCGAGGCGCCTAGTCCAGAGCATTCGGTTCAGCATGTTCGGTTCAGCGAGAGAACGACGCCTAGGAATAAATAGAGTAGGGCCCGTTATACGTCATTTTTTTCATCTGTTTTCATTTTCACCTCTGATATTCATTACTCTTCTCACCACCCAACATTCTCCATTTCTTCTCAAATCTTGATTGAATCTTAGGGGAAGCAAGGGGATTCACCAAGGAGCTTTGGATTAGCATCTTCTGGAGCAGGATCAAAACTTAAACGCAATTTCCAGATTTACCTTGGTTTGCATGTAGATTCAGATTTAGATTTACATTCTAGGGTGGTTGGTGAGTGATATGCTCTCACTCTATATATGTGCCGACCAAATCTATATTGAAATAGACTTGAAATATTTCTAGTTGTCTTTGTCATGTTAAATTGATGTATGGCTATGTTGACGATGTTAGGCTATCTTAGATACATATTGTATAATGATTTACATTTTTTGCTTGTATGATTTCATAGTTTGAATGGAAGATAGTTGATTGTTTGCTTATCACTAATTATTCGAATCTTGCTATGAGGAGTCCTTCTGATAGGTTGGAGTAATCTGATCATCGGTGGTCGTTCGATGTGGATGATCCGGTCTAAGCATGATTTAGTGACCAGGTGGGGTTTCTAGTTGGTGGTCATATGGAGTGGCAATCAAACAAAGATTCTCGTTCGGTGAATAGCTTGAGTGGTGACTGGACATGTGTTCTGGTCTGTGGATGTGAAATGTGGATCATGAGCCGAACATCAAGGGTGTTCGATGGTAGTTGACACTTGGCTTGGGATGGGGTGTTGCATATGAGTTCACTGGTTGGATGGATTGACTTAGAGTTGAGCAAGGAACTTGAGCTTAGACTCTTACAATCTGATGGATTTAGCACCTGGTATGGTTTCTTGCAATAAATGATGGGTATCTATAGAGTATTCTGAGGATGATGACTTAACAAGGGAGTCGTGGTGGTTGTCCACAAGGGAAAGTCTAATGAAGGGGATGTGTGGATGGGATTTATGATAGCGTCTTACTGTAGTGATAGCGATGGAACAACGATTGAGCTCTACTCTAGAGACACATGCAAAAGTGTTATTGATAAGTGAGATTATTGATAACTCATAGGCTTTTTGTGTGCTTGTGAATAAGAGGTATGTGGGTAGCTCCCAGTTGGAGAGCGACTGAGTCAGAATCCTACGATGGTGAATTACCCTGGGCTTTACGATGTGAGCCCGGTTCCCAGCCTTTCGAAGTGGTATGGATTCAAGCATCAACGAAGCTAGAATTGCCAAGGGATCCCCGGTTTACGATGATGCCATACAAGTTATCATATATCCAACGCACACAAGTGAATGTGAGGATTGTTTAATGGATGTTATGTTTGTTAATGATGATTGTCGCTTTATGTGTCATACAATGTAGGAATTTTCGACTATATGGCTAGACACTAGACATGGTACTTAAATAGTAGTACACATATACTACTTTGGTAGTAGAATTAGCATATACCAACTGTTATATGCTAAATTTTTGGATGCAAAGATGGATCATGTACGGTTCTCCATACCATATGCCATATTTACTACTATATATGGTTTTTATAGTGCTTCGCGATGTTATGCCGCTTAGAATATACTATTGTCTAACTCAAATTTTATGACCTCGAATATTTGTTAAATGAGTAGAATAAGGATAATATATCTGGATAGCGCATGGAGTAGTATAGAGCACGAGCAGAAGGTTACGCTTTCATATATTATATTTTGGAGCTTACTTTAACTTGTATTCCGTTGTGCAGTACTATGGAACTATGTCAGTATTTGTATTCAAGAGACGGTTTTAGAGCGTATTTGGCAGTCTTGAATGTATAAACTCTATGTTTTAGTTTATTCATAGTCTATGAACCTTATGAAATCATTTATGGTTCATCTGGTTATACTATTGTCTAGCTTGTTTTATATTTTTTTTTGATATGAGATATTATACAGGTTATGTGTTCTGTATTCTTTTCTTTTCACTATTGGCTATTGTCCCACATCGACTTCTTACATTTGTAGCGCTTTATTAGTATTTAGGCATCGGAGGTATAAGACGGTCGTCCTAACAATAGAGTATAAGGTTGCATCACAACAACGATAATGACGAACTGGAATACAAACAATTTAAACATAAAAAATTGTTGAAAATAAAACCCAAAAATGTTACCCACAAATTTTGTAATTGATTGGAAGATGGAAGATGCTGTAAATTTGAATGAATATTTAGGATTTAAAAATGAAAAGTATGTGAGTTTAATTTTCGGATAGAATAGTAAGTGCACATAAACATAAATGTACATGCATATTTGCATAGTACTCATTTTTATTAAAAAATTAGTATATGTTTGCATGTGCATATACAAGGTTGTTCATACACATTTACATAATGCGTATGTCTACTAGCCTGGAAACAAAACAGGCGTATTTCCATAATAAATTTCCAAACAAGCATATTCTCCCTATAAGCATTTCCTAAAAGCCTATTTCAAATTTAGTCCTATAGAGAATAAGCTATGTTAGGGAAGACCATATGTGATTATTCCATTATGCTAACACCGCTGCGTATTCTTACCTCGTTTAATACATCAAATATGCGTAGCCAATATTGGTATAAAGCAATAAATATGTAAGTTTACAAAACAAAAACATATAATACACACTAATAACAAGACATTAAAACACAATGAAACGTATAATAAATTTAATTTTCAACTGAGTCAACAATATAAAAATCATTTACACTTTAAAAATATTATATATTTATTTAACAAAAGTTTTAGAATGAGTCAAAACTATTTTGATAATAAATTGGATTAACTAATAAATTATTTTAAAAAATATATTGAAATCGAATATAATATTTTAATGAATATGAAATATTTAAAGAGTACGAACAATTCATAACATTGAATTTTATATCATTATTTAGTATTCACCATCGCTTGAACAATAAGCGAGCCATACGTGGCAATTGAAGAAAATGACAATATGATTGTATGTAACTGGCAATCAAACTGCTCAAGCAATTAATGAGGTATGTTAATTGTCAAAATTGGCATAGAATGAATTGTCAGATTGTCAATCAAAAGTAAATTAGCAATTGGTGGCCCACAAATGGATCAATTGCACTTAATGATGTACAACGAATAAAATAATAATTATACTCACTGTTGTCAAAATCTTTAAAACTTATGATTCAGATCCCTACTCAGATCGAATCCCTCCCTCTACGATCCGATTTTTATTCTAATTCAAACTTGGGTAAAACGACAATCAAAAACACATTCCACTTTGAAGTTATAAATAAACAAAATAAACTTGAAGTTATAAAGAAAATTAACTTACAAGTTTTAATTCTGTTTTAATTTAAAATTTGAATTTTTTGATTTACAAGTTAAATTCCATTTTGAAAGCATTGATTACGTCACAAATTAAAAGATATATCCGCTCAGATAAGATAAAATAATAATTACTATTTATCTTTAGAAATCATATTACATCTATAAATGACGTTGTAAGTGAGACATAACTAATGTTAACTGTTAACAGTCGATTTTGGTCAACCGCATGTCAACACCCAATTCATATGAGAATTAGATGTAAGCTTCATATATTAGTCACAGAGTGCAAAAATTAAATAAACACACGAATTTTATAGTGGTTCGACAAATTGTGTCTACATCTACTTATAGTAATCAATTGATTATCTTTTGATTACAAGTACAGTGAAATTTGATCTTAAGAAAATAGAGAAAGATAGTTGTAATTAATCTCCAGCAGTGTCCTTACATAATGGAGTTGCAAAGTGGAAAAGATCCCTCAAAATGGCCTTGAGGTGTCTTATTTATAGCTGCAAAGATATGAGCTCGTCCTGAAATATCGAAGGAAAAAGTGTATCTGATTTGGACCGGGTTATTTGCGATCAGTAAGGATCCCATACTTGGACCGGTACGTATCTGATTTAGGGATCGGTACGTAACCCATTCTCGAATTGGTGCGACTCCTCAAGCAGCCAAATTTCCACGTCTCGGCTCAATACTCCCGATTCATCTCAAAACTCACATACTCCTTTCGCGTCATGAAAACATGCATTTATCATGTTGAAACTCCCAAAATCATGCACGGATCCATTTTTTGCCTATAGACCATGTTCAAATCCTTATGTTCGAGGCAAGATAAGCTTTGTATCCCCAAACATGAAGACTTGATTTCATATCCCTGGTATGGTAATTTTCTATCCCAAAACACAGCCCGATCAAGTAAATTTGCTCCAAAACCATGTGCCAATCAGGTGACATGAACAGATTAATATGGCCTTGATTTTCGTATCACTAAGCCGGGTCCCTAAAAATGCTCTGGAACCATGATCTGATCAAGTGAAATGAATGGATCGGTATGGCCTTGGCACTGTGTTCCATCCTTGGTAATTTCGGATCCCTGCTTAGGGAGTTATACTGATCCGGGGGATCAGTATGACCGCATCCTTGAAAATGAATGGATCCCTGATCCGACATAAATTTCGGATCCACAAGTTCTTTCCTTGATCACTCATTTTGCGGCGACCACTCCATGTGGATTACCGATTCTAACCTGAACTAGCTTTGTTCCTGTTTGCCCAATCCATTCGTGTAAATTTCGGATCCGAGTCCTTTGAGATTTTTGGTTCAAAAACGTGCACTGATCATGGATTTTTGAGTGATCTCTTTGTGTCGATTTCCTATTTTTTGAGGAAATCGAATCTGCTTTGGGATTTGCCCAATTTTTAGCCTTTTGCATGATCATGATTTTCTAAGTGATTGGATCGACCTGATCACTAGTTCTTGAGCGATTTTCCTAAGTCCCTAAAGTGAATGGACGAATTCTTCTGAAATATGATCATGAGTTTTTGGGTGATGTGTCGCGCAGATTAGCTATTTTTAGGTGATTGTGTCGAGTCGATCACCTATTTTTAGGTAATCGGACCATGCCAATCATACTTTTCTAAGATAACTGATCCGATTCCGTGCGCGATAGATCAAATAAACTTGGAGTGATCCAGTGAGTGGATTAGCCTATTTCTAAGTGATCGACGATGATCGAAGATGATCAATCCGAGTTGAATCGTTTTATGATTCTCGAGCAAAGGTCGATTCTGAAGTTTAGCCCAAGTTTAATTGAGTCTGCGCTCGACTCCTGAGCGATTAAGATGTATAAGTCTAAAGAGTAATGGTCTTGTCAAAAAATGGTTAACATTAACTGAGTATAATTTTAGTTTGGCGTTTGACTGCATTATGTCTAGTCGGAAAAAAAAATCTACTTATGACATCATCTCAGATATGTTGTTTTCAATGATCCAATGTTTTCTTACCCTCCACCCAATAATTACTAGCTAATACATTCTAAGTACAAACGTAGAAATGGTGATACATCACCATATCAGATGAAAAGATATCATATTCAATATTTTAAATTTTTACACAAACGCAAAATGTTGCAAATTCGAAGAAAAAATATTATTTTTTCTCACTTAAGTCGACAAAGGGTGATTGAATAAATATTTAAAAACTAGAAAAAAACAATGTTAAGGAACATGCAGACATATAATTTTCAAAAAGAACAATTACATTTATGCTTATTAGAAGTTCAGTTAGTTACTTCGTAATTATATCGACAAAGTTGGTATAAGTTTTGAAGAATATGATGTTGGTATTGTTCAGTTTCTTTTAAATATACAACAGTTAAGGAAAATCTAAAACGTGTAGCAAATTCTCAGATCCAATAGGCAAAAATGTGAATAAATCAGAGCAATTACAACTGTTTCGGGGTGCGGATATTATCTTTTTTCCGCATCCCGAAAAGTGGGAACCTTGCTTCGACCAACAAATTTTGCACTCGGACGTCTGTTGAACAAACGCCAGGATACCAGGCATTTGTTCAACAAAAGCCCGAGATACTAGTTCATTAATTCTACAATTAACACTTAATTTAAAGTTAATAGGTTTTTTAAATAAGTTAATAGGTAATTAGAATGTTTCATTATTCGACAGATGTTATTGGCACGGATGTTAACCAGATAAATAATTAAAATAGATGTTAACTACGAAATAAGTACTTAAACGTATCATACAATAGATGTTACATGATATAGGCACTAAAGCCTATTTTACAACATATATTAAGTAGAAAATAACTATCACAACGTAGGATACAACAGATAGATGTCTAGGAAATAGCAACTAAAACATAGTATACAACAAATATTAACTGGGAAATAATTACCACCAACACACTGCATGTTATGCTCAATCTCAAGGGATTCTAAAGCAGTTCTAAGTCGCTTAATCTCTTGTTCTTACTCGTTAACATACGAAAAAACCCCTTGGACATAAACGGTCATCGATCCATTCTAAGTAATCGCAACCGTTCGTCCACAATGAGTATAAGTGGAACCTATAACCAATATTTTCTCCATCCGCGTGTACCACTGCCTCCAGCGCATAACCACAGCAGTAACAAACAGGATATGAGTTAACCTCTTAATTATCTCGAGTTTGGGTAATTGAAGTCGCTCATTCCTCTTGTTCATATGGAGGTTGGACTATTGAGAATTGATCTAACACCTCATGATTTGAAGGTTGAGTGACAGTAGGCGCTTGTACCTCTTGTTCATATACAGGTTGAACTACCAGATGAATAAAATTTGGGACATACTCAATTGGCTCCTGGAGTCTAAGTAGGCTCAGATCTGGGAAATCACGATGCACATCCTCATAGTGTCACTCTTGGCATTCGATAAGCCAGTTAATATCTGTTCTTGAACTAGCCGTCGGAGCTTGTTGATTCCAAGGAAAGTCAGAATCCATAGACGATGGCCATGAAGGCTTTGTTGATGATATGCAAAGTTTTGTAGAACTAAAATTTGCTTGAGTAGGTGGTGGTGAGCAATACTAGTAGAGATATATATCCACTTAGTCTTTAGTGAACTAAACAAGTTTTGATGTGATCGGTCACCACTACACCATAATGACCATTTGGTAAACCTTTTTTTTCACCATTGCCAACACTTATTTGTGTTGTAGGGTAATAACAATAATATGCGTTGCTATATTAAAAAAGTGTTGCCAAAAATACATAATTACAATTTTTTTATTGCCAACGCTTATTTGTGTTGGTAAGGCTGGTTTCCGAGGGCAAAAAGGTAAACTAACGTAAGTAACCCTATTTCCCTTTTTCATTTCTTCTGCCCAACGCTTTCTCAATGAACGGCCGCTAAATCAGAAATCCAACGATATATATAAAAAAAATACTGGATCCAAGAATCCGTTCCGAATTCATTCTGAAGTCAAAGAATCAGATTTTGGGGGAGAATCGATTTGGCTTCAGCGTACATCGTTTGAATTTCGATTTCAGGTATTTGATTTCATCGTTCGAATCTGAACTACTTGAATGATTTTAGCGTTTTTAGGTACTTCATTTGTTTTTCTTCTCGCTTTACACCAACCGTTTTTTGATAATGAGTAATATAGAATAGCTAAACAAATTGATTTACTCGCCAACACAATACCATAGTAATCCCTAAGTACTAAATTATTTTTTGGTATATAAATTTGTTGTTGAATTAAATTAGCATTCAGATAATATGATTATAACTGCACTGGACGGATGAAACTACAGCTTTGGTTTTATTCCCGCTTGACATTTCTTCCATCTGAAAAAGAAAAGAATTCAAAGTTGGGTTTCTAATACGCTATATACAGAACATATCACTAACAGTAATGTAGTTGTGGCCTCGTAAAGCAATGAACCATACCCTCATTCAAATAACAATTATAGAAGAACAAAAACATCATTTTCCAACTATAATTATTGTTCAAAGCTATATTCAATAAACCAACAAAAACTTAGTGTTCCTTCTGAGAAGAATCTGATCTTAGTGTATGGTAGTTTTAATCATTCTCTACTAATGTTGAGTGTTGGAAATTTGTCAAAATTAATTATATTAGTGGAATTAGTTGAACTTTGTTATTTCAATGTGCATGAAAGTAGAAAAATTAACTGAAGCAGTTTGGTTAAATCATTCTTTTTTATATAGGATGTTTGAAAATGATTTAGAGATGCAAGTTTTCTATTGATTTGTGTTGAATATAAATATTTGGATATGCTAAAATAAATTGATATACTGAACTGTTTGCTTCAAAGAATGAAGGAGATTGCAGTTGAAATGAAGTGATATCATTCGATTTGTGCTCGCATTCAACTCGCATTCAGGTATAAATTTTATTTTGGTCTTTATTGATTTCATCCGAAATTTGGTTAGATTTGTGTTACTGTCTATGTGAAATAATGGATTGTTAATATATTTTTTTCTGAGTTTGTTCAGGGAACAACTCGCATTCACATTCTATTTTAGGGATTTTGTTCGATTTGTGCTCGCATTCACTTGCATTCAACTCGCATTCAGGTATAAATTTTGTTCGATTTAGTTATGTTCCTTGTAATGAGAACCATTGTCCGTTGTTAGAGTTTGTGGAAATCGAAGAAACATATATTATCGATTTGAAGAACGATTTTTGTGATACTGTGCCTTTGTTAGAGTTCGGCTAGTGGCAAAAAATAATAAGGGAAGATCATCCAAAAATAGATGTAAAAAACAGTTTCATAGTTATTCGAACATGTTGAGGTTTCTTTTTTATATGCATCCGTTGCTGATTCTATGTCGTCTTATGAGCCTCGATGTCAAAAAATAAAATAGCCAAAATCAATAAATTTACTGATTACTATTTAATACAAATGCCTAAAGTTACAAGGTCATTCATTCTTGCTATGGAGGTCATCCCTAAAGATGAGTTAACTCAGATAAAGAAATGAGACTAACTGAAAACAGTAAATACATAATTGTATGAAAGCAAGGAACATATGCCAAAAACTAAGACTAAAACTAAAGAAAACAAAACTGGAGAAAGCAAAAAAGAAACCTATTACAAAATTATCGCCAAACTAGCAACTAACCAGTAACTTTTGAAACAAGATGCTAATTGCAAACTCAGTTGCAAAACTGAATTTTAGTTTGCAAACTGAATTTGCAAATCAGTTTTGCAAAACTGAGTTTGCAAACTCAGTTTTGCAACTCAGTTTTGCAAAACTGAATTTGAGTTCATCCTTTATGTATGTGCATCCCCTTAAATTCACTTCTTACATATCACTTGCTACTTCTGTTGGATTTAATTCACTGTTATTTACCTTTATTTGGTTGAGTTGTCTAGAAACCACTACAATTATAAAGACTAAGCCTTAACAGGAAACACTTGATCATCCTTTATTGGATGAACTCAGCTTGCACAACCGAGTTGCATACTCAGTTTGAGTTTGCAACCGAGTTTGCAAACCGCGTTGTGCAAACCAAGCTTGCAAACCGAGTTGTGCAAACCGAGTTTGCAAACCCAGTTGTGCCAACTGAGTTTGCAAACCCAGTTACAACTAAAAAAATGAGCATGATTTGTATATGAACTTGTTTAAGAAAATGTATGTTTTTTTTAACCCAGTTTAAAACTGTGAAAGCTTAACTCAATTACAAACTGAGTTATTAACTCACTAGATTTTAAGCCAACAAACTGAGTTTGCGCAACTCGGTTGGGCAACATGAGTTCAATTTGGCAAACTGAGTGCGCAATTCAGTTGTGCAAACGCAATTTGCGCAACTTTGCGCAACTCAGTGCGCAAACTCAGCTTGCCAAACCGAGCTGCGCCAACTCAGCTTGCCAAGCTGAGTTGCGCCAACTCAGTTTGCCAAACTGAGTTGCGCAAAGTGAGTGCGCAACTCAGTTTGGCAAACTGAGTTTGCGCAACTTTGCGCAACTCAATTTGGCAACATGAGTTTGCGCAAACTCATGTTTTTTTATATGTGATGCATACTTATATTTTAACAAGGAACTGAAATTTTAATGTGATATTAAATGAATGCAGACACTTCTAAAGGCAGCGGAAGAAAATCGGAAATTGGATGGTAGTTCTAATGGCGCAGTAGAAAATTTTGAACCCGATGTTCTTGAACCGGATGCACCAATTTATGATGGTCCTAGAAATGGAATATACAAGTTATGTGAATTTTCAGATGGAGACTTCGTTATATGGCCGGAGTTTCGTATTCGGTCTTTGTAGAATTTCATTTGTGTATTAAATTTAGCAACTTAATTATGTATTGTACTTGTCTGTTGTTAACTAATATTCCATGTCGATATTTGATTATGAATGTTGTCTATTGTATTCATTGAGTTATACTTTTTAAATTGAGAATAATATTTGTTTTGGATTCATATTATATATCGTCTATATTATAATCATGTTAGTTATTAATTGACTATCAATGCTAGAATATAGTTATATTTATGTTACTATTAACATTTATATTTGTTATGAATGGAAATGTTGCAACATGTATAAGTGTTGCGAACAAAAATATTGCAACATGTATAAGCGTTGCAAACAAAAGTCTACCAACGTTTATAAGCGTTGGGAGTGAAAATCTACCAACGCTTATAAGCGTTGGGAAAGAGAATCTACTAACGCTTATAAGTGTTGTAAATAAATTGCCACGCCCCCATAGCAACACTAATAAGTGTTGCTGAAATTCTTTGCGACGGTTATACTCGTTGGGAATCACCTGTTTTGGTGTAGTGCACTGCTACGTCTAACATTATACTGTAGTGAATCTGCTTTACGTACTAGCATGCACTACTGCGCCTGACGTATCACTGTAGAGAATCTGCTTTACGTACTGGTCGGATGTGCTCGGTCATTGTCATAACTAAGATTACCAAAGAGTTTGGTTGATTAACCAAACCGAGGACAACCCAAAATTTTACATAAACCAAAGACGACTGACTTGATAGACACATGGTATATCTTAGCTTTTGTATTTTGTTCAAATCACTTAAATACTACTACGATAAATATTATATATGTAACACAAATGATACGTTCATGATACATTCACGATACGCTAGCATGCTACATTCATGATACAATTACGATAATTCAAACCATCAAGGCTCAATCAGATCCGAAGCGTGTTAGCCAGCTGTAGTGAACTTCATAAGCTTCACGACCAATGAATTCTCTATCGTGTTCTAATCGAAAACATTCATAGAAAGTGGCACGATAAGCTTAAAAAATATCCTCAACTTCAACTGTCTCGATAATCTCGCGATAACGATGACATTCAACACAAAAAGCGCTATGCGTTGTATGAATATCTTAAGTAGACCTCCACGAAGGGCAGTTGGGATCGTTGTTGTAAATGTCTTGGATCATAATCCAAAACAATTCATACCTTACTCCCCCCCCCATTTTGCAGCATAATCTCGTGTCTTCTATCAAACTCGATACAAGCTTCAACTAGTATTAGTAACTCAGCTGCAGACCAATTTTAGTTTGACATTTTCTCCTACAAGTTGAACTGTATTATTTTGGAATGAATAACGAAACCATTTATAGGCAATCCTATTCATACCAAATTCTACACATATAAAGGGATATGACTATACAATGTGCAGACCTAAACTTTATACTACATAACTAGTGCTATTATTTGTCAGAACGACCTAATGATAATACTACAACAACCATGTACGCAGGTTAAATGGTATTGTTTATATTTATGAATGCAAAGGAGTTAAAAACTAGGGTCATCCCCGATTAAATTAAACATTTCAATACATAAAGGAGTTAAAATTTAGGGTCGTACTCAACCACATGAACATTATGATTGTGACTTCTCATCACGTTATCCGAAGTCGCTGCAGTAAACAGTACATAGAGTACAAAATCTAAATGCTTTGTCAGAGTGGAGTTATATCATCTGACTTATGGCAGTGCATAGTCATTTCTTATTGTTTGGAACAGCTTTTGCACAACTTTACATGTTTTCAGTTTTAAGTGTTCGTACTTTTGAGCAACTTTAATCAATGTGGTCATTTCAGACTGTTTCAATCTACTTTAAAAATTGAATGATCATATCATAATTTAAACAACAAATGATACAATATATCAAATTTGTCTACCATGTTCTATGATCATACAAACACACAACCACTAATTCGAACTAATCTTAGAAATACTAGTATGACATCAAATAATAACAACACTACTGGCTACGGTTCAAATTGAATTTTTTCAGCATATGGTTGAGACGTCTAATTTCTTGTTTCAGCTCATTTGAATATTCTATGCTCCTTGGACAGAGCGGTTCATCAATCTATTTTGAAAAATTGCAACCGTCAAGATAATTAGAACACATAAGATTGCGCCGACCAATGTTTTCGCCATCGGCTCTTACAACAACTTCAGCCATATATCCAAAGTGGCAGCAAATTAAGTAAGAATTAACCTCTTGTTTAGATGGGGGATGAATTATTGGTACTTGCTCAACCTCTTGTTCTTGACGGGGTTGATATACAGGATGTTCATTCACTCGCGGGACGTACGCATGTTCCGGTTGAAGTGTTAGTAAGTCAAGATCTGGGTATTCACGATCAAGCTTCTCGTAATGTTGTTCTTGATACTTTATATTCTAATCTATATTAGTGTGATCGCTAGACATTGGAATGAAGTGGTAAGGACGCCAAAATTAGAGTCAAGAGATGATGGCCATGAAGGCATTATTAGAAGAAAAGGAGTAATGGGACTAAATTTAGTAGGAGAAGAGAATAATGAATGAAGAAGCATTGAAGAAGTAGATGGGTATTTATAGAGTTAGATAATGCAAATCGGACTAAGTTGGTAATTATTTCGGAAATAAAACTAATCCGCTCTCTTAACATAATAATAAGTTTAACTGGTTAATAAATTTACGAACATAAACCATTACATTAATCTAAACTAATTAATTAAAGAGCAAATCAAACTAAATAGGTTGAAATATAACTAATCAAACTAATAAGTTAACATGATCTAGAAATATCGCTTTTTATAAACACAAAATTGGTAGGGGAAAAAAAATTAATATACTTTTAGTAGGCGTCTTTTTAACTGATGCCTCGATCCTAGCGTTGGTTGAACAACCGCTAGAAGTAAGGTGTTTGTTAAACAAACGCTTGGTTTCTAGCACTTGTTCAACCAACGCGTTAAGAGTTTGCAGATTCCAAACTTGTTCGGCCTGAAATCCACACCACAGGGAAAATGAAAATCCTGTTAGAGCAAGTTTCGGGTGTACATTTCATAATTTCTGAAATCCAACCATTTGTTGGAGAAGCTCTCAGTATACCATTAATTGATGTGAAACACGTTAATGCATTTTATTGAAAGGTGTATTTTCTTATGCGATTGCTGATTCTTCATTCTATTGTAATGAACTTCATTTGAAATCAATGTCATGAAGCAAAGTTGCGTATAAATTGTAAAATAATATAATGACATGATTAGATTATTGTAGATAAGTGTATGGCACACAAACACACAATATGCACACATATCCATTGTACAGATGTTATAGAATATGAAAATTTGACGAAATATTTATGTAACTTTGAAGACAGACCATACAACAAACACCGGTGAATTATATTCAATCAATATCCTTCACTAATAGTATAAATGTGTGAAGGCACGGATTTCAACTTATGGTTCCACGGTTGAGATTGTGTTGTAATCTGACTTTCCAACTATTCTTCCTACTTAGCCTAAGCGAACTTGCGTTCCTCTCAAGTTTGTGAACCTACATTCACAAAACCCAAGTCTCCGAACACACATTTCAAATACTATAATCTTTACTGTATAACTGTGTTTTCAAATTGGTTTTTATTATTTCTACGCGTTGCCAAGGACAAAAATTTATTACCAAATTACCTATACTTGAAGGCTAATGCATGTATGTGGTAATTGATCAAGAAACACTGATTTATTTTGTGCGATCTTCTTAAATCGAGCCTACATATTTTTTTATGTAACGTATTATGATGCATGAAGATATATCGTCGTTTCTAGTACTATGAGGATTAAAATGATCTAATCATAGTATTTTTACAATTAATTAGCTTTTCTAACAAAGAATTACTTATATGAGGTGAAAATATAAACTCATGACTTCTTGGAATGATTATACAGTTATTCATATGATGGTACGACAATTTTATCTTCTAAACATGTTTATATCTGGAAAAATTGAGATGGGATTATAATTATAGCCTTATGTAGTTTAGTAAAACCAACATAAAACATAGTGCGAAATAACAACGTACTGAGATAACTAATACATTAGTCTTTTTTCATTGCTTTGTGATGTATAATGAATATGTGAGCATACATTATACATACATATATACATGCTTGTGCGCATGTTACTTTTGAAAGCACACTATTTGAAAAAGTTTTAAATTGTGTCCCAAAAAGGTTTCAAACCTCCATTGCACCATGAATAACATTGCACCTACAAGTGTAATATGTTATCACTTAATTATCAGATATAAAACACATTTACATTGTACCTTGAGCATTCGTCTACATTGCATAAGAGATTATACCTGTCACATAATAAATGATTTCTTTGAGTAAAAAGAGCAATTAGGAATTAAGCTTTTTTCTTCCATATGAAACGCTTGGAGGATATACTTATGTTTCAAAATTTATTTCATTATAAATCCATTCTTTTATATTTGTTGTTGTTGATATATAAATAAAGCCAGTTGTTTGGTGATTTTGATGTTTCTTTATGCAGTTGAGTCTGTAGAAACCAGAGAATTTTAATGAGGCAAAGGATACCTGGAAATTTCTTACTGTGGCATTTATTCAAAGTAATTGCTGGCAAAATTGATGTAGCTTCACCATCAATAACAGACTCTTTACCAACGTAACATTTTGTTAACCACTTCTGCACATCACACTGCATGGAAACAACTAAAACATAAGAAACTAAAAGGTACAGTTATACAATATAAATATATTATGTAAGAGATGCATTAGTATTTTTCCTTAATTGCAAGAATGATTACTGCCTCCACTTCAGCAGTAACCTCGTCGCCGATGTAGACTGGTGACTTGAATCGTAGAGTCTGCGATGTGTATACTGCTCCAGGCTGTGTATGTTACAACCATATTGAAGAAAATCAAATGTATTCAAATGTGAGCGGATATGTTTCCGGTATTAATGAGCCACACAACATATGAAGATGAGAACAAGGACAGTGATTTGAATATACCTGGCACACGGTTAACGTATTTTAGTGGATGCCAAGTAGTGGTCATTGATGGAACTAGCAGTCACATACCACATGAATTTTTTCATGAAAAATAAGCTAGTCATTCTACACCCAAACAACAACTGAATTTGTAAAATCTATTAAACATATCATTGCAAGCATGAAAGAATTAATAGCATATATTAAAGGTAAACTGTTAAGGCATACGTTTTCATCACAGAGTTGGATAAAGTGATTAAACTTCCAACTATCCTAACATCTTTAATATCAGGGTGTAACCTTTTTACTTTTACTATTACTATTATGTACGTAATAGTTCTATGTAAGTCATATTCTTGTTGGAATAAAAACAATAATTTTATTATTCTTGCTACAATGAACTCGTATTCATGTTGAAAATGAATATTTTTTCGATGATTTTATATATTATTATTATTGTTTATATATAGTTCCACGTAAGTAATATGCTTGTTAGAATAAAAACATTTTTTTTTTGGCTACTATGAACCGGTATTCATGTTGAATTTTTTTCCAATGATTTTAGATGAATTAACGTATATTATTTAACTGCTTTTTTTTTATACTAAAATATGTTAAATTTGAAATCACTTAATTAGTCAAAATATATTGACTTAAGGTAAATTGTATGAATGAATGAGAAGGATTTTGTGTTTGTATAATGAGGAGAGTTATATGGCAGCCCTTTTGCATCTCAATAATAGTCACTCATTTATGTGGAGGGTTCCAGGGCACCTCTATTTTGTGATATTGTTTGGGAGTGCTATAGGTGTGTTGCATTGTTTGGAGTACTCCTGATCATATCTCATATATTATATATTATATATATGGAAAAGACTAATTAGACACAGAAGTTTGACACAAACTAAGGGACACAAAATCTCAATCATTGGATCACCCCCTAATTTCCACCCTTCATATAAGGACAAATTAATCTTATGACTGAGATTTTGTGTCATCTGGTTTATGTCAAACTTCTGTGTCTAAATAGTCACTCCCATTATATAATAAATGATTATAACAAATTTAGGTATTAACTTTGTCATACTTGTTTATGCACATAACTGATCGAATGTGATCTATATATTTTATAGTTGAACACAATTTTCTTACTGCTTTTAATAATATGCGTGTGTAGGGATCAAATCCTCTGTCCCCAAATTTCCCTATACCTCTGTCCTTATCCAATCAAAGCCTCTGATTTTCACAATTTTGCAATTAAGTCGTAGATAAAAAAAGAGCTTAACTGCAAAAGATGAAAATCAGGGGGTGTTCATTGGTTGGATACGGGGTGTTTGGGTACAGGTGATTATTTTCGGTGTATGTATTGATATGCACGTAAAATACATTTTTGTGGTTTTAACTAATATTTTCAATCTACCGGGAAAAAATGATTTTTGTTAATATGTACGTGCGTAGGTGGTCTATACAAATTAACTGTGTCTTAAATTTTTGATCACTCCCATGCGTCAACTAGGGCTCGAGTTTGACCAAGCAATTTCTTCTATTTTGAATGAACTGATTGAAATCCCTTGCTATTTCTCTTTCAAATACTTTTCATTTTGTCTGAAGTTATACGGACTTTCTCATTTTTGCAAGTGTCATCCTTTGCTTTATTCCTCCTCCCCAAGACAATGACAGAGGTAGATCCCATTTGGAATGAGTTTATACTCCACTTTTTCGGATCATAAGGAGTTCTTGCCATTTATTTTCCTCCATAATTTGTAGTGCTTTAAATCTTAACACATATTCCTCATGAAACCGAAGGTCACTAGTTGATTTGATAAATTGGCCTAGTTGTGCGTGAGGCCAGGAGGATCTTTGATCGGAGATGGTCATTTTATTGCGCAAATAAGGTTATATATAATTTGAAAGAGTTCCTTCATAGGATATGTTGGTTGAGGTAAATCCTCTATACCGTAAGTAAAAGATAGTCCAATTATGATATATGCTAGAAAGCAAAGGTTCATGCTCTGCTTATAGCACAAAAATATTAACAAAATTATTTGTTAACCCCAAAATATGCAAGATAGATAAATCTTGGATGGTTATAAACCCAAATAGGCTTAGGATGGTCCATAAGAAATATGCAAGTCTAAAGTGTTGAAATGATGTGATACAATAATTTGTTTAGTCCCACATCATGGGATGAATAACATTCCAATCCCCAAAGCCTATATACAAAAGAGCTTATATAATGCAAATTATGTGCCAAAATCTCTGTGATCTTCTCTCTTAAATTATTAACCTTTTTTTTTTTTTTTTTTTTTTTTTTTTAGTGGACTTACATTATTAAATTGATCGCGGATCCACTCTAAAAAAGTGATGTACTTCCTTTTCATTTATTAATTATTATTACTTGGTTGATTTCTCACTATTGTTATGAATAATTCTATTAATTTTATTTTGATTGTTTTATCATTTTAATGTTGATTATATTTGTTTCTGCATCTGTTTTATTAAATTATATCAACTTGGTAGGATAAACCCCTTTATGATTCTAATCCTTCAAAGGAGAAGCCATGTGCATGTTTAAAAATATAAGTTAACAAGGGTAATATGCAAGTCATAAGTCATATCATAGTCAAATATCTTTATTCATTTGCAATATGCTATGCAAATTCGATTGACATAAAAGCAATAAAACATAATTTTGTTTAAAAAAGGACATATAAAAGCAATATTAAAATAGAACATCATACGATTGGCATAACTCAAACTAAGAATGCACAAAGTCATCCAATTCAAGTCTACAAACAACAAAATACTCAAAATAGAGAGATTACAAGCAACATTACGTAAAGTCTTAAATATAATTGTAACTTGTCAAGAAGTATTTTTTTATTAATGGCTAGACGAAAGAAATCCAGGTTTTTCTTTTTCATTTTGAGAGGTCGACGAAAGAAAGCGGCATTTTTTTTTGTAGAAAACACGTTCTAAATCAACAGTCAAATGAGTATATTTTTCTTACCACGTTGGATTTTGGATTCTTATTGGGATATGTTGAAACTTTCAATTTCTACTCAAATGTTGCAAAACACATGCTTTTTTGTCGCTCCACGCGGCGAGCACCTTGGCGTCTTTGGGGCTTTTTTTGTGCCTTACGCATCGCAAATGCCTTAGGAGGTAAAAAGCCCCAGGCTGGCGCCTAGGGCTTTTTGGAGCCTATGCGAGGGATTTAATAACATAACTTTGCACTACTTTATACTTAGTGATTCGGCAACTCCCATTGGTTGTTGTTAGGTTCATATTGTTTGTATATAACAATTATATGATTTTTGTTTGATGATAACAAACATATATATATATATATGTATGTATGTATGTATATTATAAATGTGTTTGCAATTGTACTATTATATTACATCACATACAAGAACTAATATTTATATTTGAATAAAATACACTGCACAAGAATTTAAATATTCAAAGATTATTTTATTTAAATATAATATTTTATTTCAATATTTGAATCGTACAAACTTCTAACTCCAACTATTTGTACATTTCACTATAATACTGTACATTCAATTTTAACTTCATTTGTTACATTACTCCTCACTACAAATCTCAGTTACATTCACTCAGTTATACAGTCACTCATTCACATACACTACTTCCTCATTACATTTCTCTCAGTCACTCAGTTATAGATTTTCTTACACTCACTGACTCACACTCTATCTTCACATTGTCTTCAGTCGGTCTTCACAGTCAGTCCAGCCATCTGTTTACCTGTCACAGAAATCATACAGTAAAATAGAACAAAATAATATTAAATCCTAGCAGATATAAATTTATTTTAAAATTTATTTGCTTCAGAATTTTTTGTGTGTTTCTCATCATTTTTCATGACTTGATCTAATATGTATATATATTCATCTATGTCTAGACAACTTGTGATATTCACAGTGATTCACTGTAAATACCACAACGTAGACATTGTCTCTAGTGCTCACACACACAGATATATATACATATACACACACACACGCATACACACATACATACATACATATTCTACACTTACACAATACGTGTATGCACATACATGTATATGTATGTACACACATTTTTTCTATGTAGTGGAAATACGGTCGAACGTCGTGAGTAAACATGAATCAAGAATTTCAACACAAGTGACAATGCATATATGGAGCTACAGTATAGACAAACACATATATATTTATATATATACATGTATGTATATATACATACATATATACACAACAACATGAAAATATGCACCATGATCAAAGCAACAATTACATGTCGAAGCACAAGCTCGAGATAGTTTTTAAAATGATGCAGCATCAAATACACACACATATATATACATATATACATGTCTGTATATATATACATACGTGTGTGTGCGTGTGTGCGTGTGTGTGTGTGTGTATATATATATGGAAGTAATCAAGACTTAGATTATGGCTGCAGCAAACAAGACATTTTGCACACATGTGCAAACCAAAGTGATGTCAAATAAGATCCACACAACAATTACATGTGCAAGCCAACATGAATGGAGTAACTACTTGTACGCAAATGTGTACACAAACATACATGTATGTACACACAACAATGGACACAACAATGCGGTAAGAATACAAGCTTCAGAAACAGCAAGTACTCCAGCATGCCTTGATTTAATCAAGACAACTCATATTTGCATGTACACAACATCTAGATGGAGATCATTCATGTACAAGAAAAATTTATAATCCAAGAAACACAAATGGTTCAACATTCACACAACAAAAGAGGATTGCCAGGTCAACATGTTTTTTGTATTAAAATGTCCAGGAATACACAATGACAAATGACATACTACAATGGTCAAACACAACAATACAGGACAGTGCATCACTTGGTCATGGTCACAAAACATGGATGTCAAGATTCATGTAACATACTCACATGGTTCATATAGTAGCATATGTTCAAACTCACATGACAACGCAACATGAGGATGCAACGGTTCAACAAGGCGTGTACAAGTCAATATAGCAGCAATTTAAAATGGGAAATGCTTTCAGTCAAACTGGATGCACTACACAGTGAAACAATGGTGTACACAATGCACAAGGCCAAAACACAAGTACAAGGTAGTCGGGCCAATGTTCAGACATGTTTAACAAAATGGTCTCAAGCATGTATATACCTACATACATACATATATATACACATACATATGGCTGTGCATATACATTTTTTTTTGAATTTGTTCGGGAGGGAACCGATCGGAGCCGTAAAACCCCCGTGGTGCACCTAGCCCGGTCCGCGGAAAGCGCGCGCGCGCACACACACACACACACACACATATATATATGTATATATGTATATATATATACGAAAGCAATGTGGTAATATGTAACAACCCTGAATTTTGGACCCAATTTAAAATTTATTTTTAATTGATTTTAATGGAAATTAATAATTTACATGATTTATTTTGAGAATAAACGACTTAGAATTTATTTAAAAGGAAGACTGAACGTATAAATTTAAAATTTAATTAATACGAGATCGTAACATCGTGATAGTCCGAAAATTCAAGTTATGAACTTTAAATGAATGTACATAATTTAATATAAGACGAATTTCAGTAAAATAAGAAATGTTACACTCTATTTAATAATATCTTTCTAATGAACGTGAAAATTTGAGATTTCATATTATAAATTGTAAGTTATGTCCAAATCAAAATTTAAAAATAGTAGCTATGGATTATATTAACATTTTAATATTATATAAACCCTTAAAAATAGTCATTTTGCAAACGACCACCGTTTTCGATGAAACCAATTTTGTTTAATCCGGAATGTCAATTCATTATCAAGTTTAAAATTTCAGGTTAATTGGAATTAGCATGTAACCGTGGTAAACTTAAACGCGTGTTCAATTTTAGTTGTAAATTCAATAAGCTAGAATTAATGTCATTTTTCAAACGGTCTCCAAATTCGATGAAATTAGTTTTGTTAAAACCGTATTTGTAAAACATAGCGATATTTCAAATTTCGTAATTTTTGGAGTCAGTATGTAGTCGTAGTAAATTAAAACGCACGTTCAAATTCAATATTTAATGTTATATTTTAATTTTGATAAAAACCGATCAAAACAGTCGAATCGGCTAACTAAACATATTCCATTATATATGTCCGAAATAGGGGTATTTGATTAGGAGCGAAAGTCGTTGGGATTCGTTTGGAGTTCGAAGCCATATCGAAGTAAATTGAGAATTAAATATTAATTTATATTATAATATATATATAAATCATGTTCTAAAATCCTAATTCCTTTTCATTTGCCTGCGCCTCCACCATTCATTTGAAGGCCAAGAATGTTCGAATTTAATTCTCCAAAATATCTTAATCCACTCGAAATCGTAGAAATCTTTCAAGTTGAAAACTGAAGAGAAGCCCGAGATCTATAAACTGAACGGGTGAGATCGATTCTAATGTGCTGAGTTGTTCGATTTAGGGCCGTAAAGAGTTGTCGTTCCACCTTAAATTCTGATGCCTCCAGGGCCTCGAACTACTCGCCGTCAAGGTCGCAGGGTGGTGAGTCCAAGAGCTTCACCGTAGTGCTTCTTGATCGATGTCCAGCCCACTCGAAGTGCGCGCGCACGTGAATTTGGATGACGAGGTTGTGTCGGTCTGAAGCAGTATCACGGGAAAGATGATTTAAACGATGGTTAGGGGAAAATAATTAAGTTAATTTCATAATTAATTATCTTAATAATGCAATTAAGATATAAATGACAGTATCTTTTTCAAACAGAAACCGAATCAAACGATTTGAGATCCTTTGGAATCGACTTGACGAGATCTACAGTATGGAATTAATTGAAGGGAATTTGGAGCAAGTTACAGATTTTGATTAAATTAAACATATTTTGATTAAATTAAATGTAGTGTTCAATTCAATCAAAACAACCAACGATTTGAACAATTGAAACGACCTGAACTTCCCGGTCGGCCTAAACCGAACAAGAAGACAAATTGATTTGAGAACACGACGCATCAGAACATAGAAAACGAGAACATTTCAATGTTATCACAACAATTTACATCAGAATAAAAGATATCGATGTACAAATAAATAAAATACAGCGTAAAAATACCAGAGATTAATAAATTGCAAAGCTGCAGAAATATAATACATGAATACAATGTGCAGTGGAAAATCATCAACTACCACAGCTGAAGGAAATACACAGATACAGAATATTCCATAGTATAGCTCCAACCGTAATTTAGGATCCTGTGAAAAGAAATATCTACGAAAACCAAAACTATTAGTTGGCCGTGTGGAAAATATGGGCACCCGGAGTTTAGATGGGAAACAATAAACTCCGAGTCAGTCATGGGACTGGTGTAAGAACCAGAACAACTATTAACTTTATTTTAATGTTGGACAAATCATGGGACCATGCCATATAATATGGAATGGGTTTTCTCCCATGAATAGTGTAAAACAAACAACGCAATACTAAAAAGAAAAATGAAGTTATTATAAAACTCAGGTCCCATCACACAATGCAACACAAACCAAAGGATAGAGTTTTATTTTATAATAGCCAAACATGCTTGATATGCGAAATTTATGTTTTATTATTATTTTAAGATTGTAATAATATAGCATGTGCAGTTTTGATTTAAAATTGAAATGGAAGTTGAAATCATTTTTAAACGAAATTATAAACATTTTATAAAATACGTTTTGAATGGAAATTGAATAAATCTATTATGTATAATATAATGGCTTAAAATGAAGATATTTGATTTTGAATTAGAATGATTGAAATGAAATTTCAAATGGTAGTTGAATAATTTATAATATTCAATAAATTATTTTGGAAATGTTTTCAATTTTATTTTTAATTATAAATTGAATACGGGATTGAATAGAACGCATCGCATGGCGACAGTTCACGAACGTCAACCTGTATCTTCGAATTGACGTAGCGGAAGATCCGACAGTCGGATTCTCCAAAAACTAGAATCGTTGGGTATGTATCGAAAAGATCTTTCAAATGAATATAGGATTTAAAATCCAACGGTACGATTTTAATTTAAGTCCAAATCGGTTTTGGAAAAGGTAGATTTTAATTTAAGTCCAAATCAGTTTTGGAAAAGGTTGCTATGTGTAATAACCCGGAAAATCCGAACCAATTTAAAAATTTTATTTTGGCAATTTTGATGAATTTTGAATATTTAAAATGATTATTTTAAATAATAACGACGAAGTATATATATATATATACACACTTCGTTGTTTTTATTTAAAATAATCATTTTAAATATTCAAAATTTATCAAAATTGCCAAAATAAAAATTTTAAATTGGTTCGGATTTTCCGGATTATTACACTATGGATGCAGTTCGGTGGTCGATATTGGAAACCGACTATAAGAGCCTTGTTAAAATTACTAAAAATATGAATAAATCATAATAAATGATTTGAAATGATTTTGGATGAAATATTCCACATTTGTAAAGATAAAAGATATTTTTATATGAATAAGTTGTTTACGAACTTGAGTAAAGAATTGAAAGAAATTATTATGGTTTTTATATAACCAAAGTTTACCAATATACAAATTGAATTGGATTCAAATGGAAACTATCTTCGGACAATTCGGTATTGGATTCCGTGATTATTACGGATATAGTTAAGGAATTTGAAATATATAAACATCGTTAATCCCAATACGATATCTATTGGTTTCAGAATTTGATATTGAATATAAGTCGATATGATTTCTATTCAGGGCCTTGTATTTAATATCAAACCGGATTTTAGGTTTATCGTGAATGGTGTCTTTAATAACACCGTTCTTAAACCCAGTTGAGAAAGGAATAAATCTTTTAATTAGGGTTAATGAAGTTTTCTAATTAATAAATATAAATTGGAATTAAATGGAATTCGATTTGGGTTTATCATGAACGATGTTTCAAATAACATTCGTTTTTTAACCCAATTAATAGTGAAGTTATGATTTGGAATTTATAAATCTTTTAGTTGAGATTTAATGAAATTTCAAAGTAAAGTCTTCCAATTTAATAAACCAAATTGGAAATGGAATTCAATTTAATAATAACCGAGATGAGCTTCTGTGAAGGAAGACCTTCACTTTTTATGGAATTTAAAAGGATTTGCCATTATTCCATTTATAGTATTAGTCTAATACGAAAATTTATTTCGATTACATACTGATATGATTTTCGTGTGGTTCCATATTAAATGGAAGATGATTTTAGGTTTACCGTGAATGATGTTTTAAATAACATTCATTCTTTAACCCAATTAACATTGAAGTTATAATTTGGAATTTATAAATCTTTTAATTGAGATTTAATGAAATTTTCCAAAGTAAAATTTTCCGATATAACAAAATAAACTGGAATTGAATGGATTTCGATTTAATAATAATAATCGAGATGAGCTTCTATAAAGCAATACTGTTACTATTTATGGAATTTAAAAGGCTTTGTCGTTTTTTCATTTATATTATTAGTCTGATACAGAAATTTGTATCGATTATATACTGATATGATTGTTAGGGATTGCTTAATGGATCGATAAGCCAAAACAAACACTAGAGGAGGGTGAATATTGTTTTAGAGAATTTAAAAAAATCTAAACTTATATGAACTACTATATGAATCAAACACCATAGAAATAATCACAAACACAGAATCAAACACAAATACAAAGATAAACAAAAATAAAGTGCAGAAAAGGAAAGAACGCACCAGATTTAATACTGGTTCGGAATTACTTCTACGTCCAGTCCCGCACAACGCTGGATTGTATAGAGTTTTATTACTATATTAATATCCAATTACAACCCTCCTAGATTTCACGGCTATAAGGGATACCACCGATTCCACACACACTTGTCAAGTATACCTTCCTTTATTTCACGACTACAAGGGATACCGCTGGTTACCCGTCCTTGATTTCACGGCTACAAGGGATACCACCGATTTCTTTACACAACCCAAACAATTACAAACAACCCTATAACCCTTTAATAGCACTTAATTAAGAGACTAATGAGTAGAGAGTGTAGAGAGAAGAAGATTAATGAAAACAGAATTGAACCTGGCAGAGTACAGATGTAGAAATCATAAAAATGATAAAGAATAATGATGTAATGAAAGGGAATGAAGATGGAGAAGAAGAAGTGATTAAAAATTCGAAGTCAGCCCCTTTTTATATTGTGTGAAAGGTAGCAACGTCTCAGAACCGTCACAAATAGTGAAAAGACACTTCCTTTCAAAATTGAAAAAAATGACAGTTATATGTTGACATGTATATATACGTATGTCGACATAGATATGTACAAAATTGAAATTTGAATATTTTTCAAGTGTTTTGATATATATATATATAATTCTGGAAATTTTTGAATTAAAATATAGTGTTATAAATAAATATTATAAAAATCATATGAAAACATAAATATAAACTATATAAACATATTTATAAAATTATAGAATTAAAACTATATAAATATAAATATATAAAATATAAATATATAAAACTTATAAAGTATAATGCTATAAAACTTAAGTTTGAAATCAAATAAAAATAGAAAGTAAAATAGAGAAGAAAGAGATTGAAGATAGAAACAGAATTTGAAATTATTTTGAATTTGAACCTGGAGTGCTGTTCAGAGTCTTACATAATCTAGACTCAATAACTATATTTATCTTAAACTCTTTAACTTCTGAATTCTTTAATACTCATGTGTAATGACCCGGATTTCTGATCGATTAAATTTAAATATTTAATATCGTTTTGAATGTGAGTTGATAATATAAATGGATATTTACATGGAGTTATCGATTTAATAATCGAATACGATTAATTTTGAACATATCGAATTTTCGTAACATGAAAACAAAATATAATTTAATTTTGAACTGAATCATAACTGTTTAGATGATCAGTATAAATTCTATTTCAATATAGACATAATAATAATAATTCATTGTCAAAGAATTAACTGTTTTGAATTTAATTTAATTTAATTTATATCAGTTTAAATTAATATCTTCTTTAGATGATCAAATGAGGCCTTGATACATGTCTCGGTGTGTTCAGAATAGTGGTTAATCCTAGGAAGGCCTGTTGTTGGGCTCAAATAGGAGTTAAGATCTACGTGATAATTTAAATTAAAGGATACCGGTTCTAAATAGAATAAAATAAAATAAAAATAGAATTCCTTCTATCCTAAGCAAACAAGGTACCCTGGAAAGTCTTTGTCTATCTCATCTATGTACCTTGCGCTAAACAATTTACTTAATAACTAAGTATCCACTATCTATAAAATCGCGATAATTCCCTCTTCCATTCCTCCTTCTGATAAATTGATTCAAGCTCCAGGCAATAGAAATGCTGCTCCTCAGTAAGATTAAAACTCGAAATCTAATAAAATAGAAATGGCCCCTCCACTAAATAATTCCAAATCAAATACCATATCCACTGAAAAAGGGGGAAGACGCTCGATGTTCATCACGATACTCCAATGTTCGATTGTAGGGCTTTAGTCGCGGGTTATGGGCATCGCGAGCAAGGGTTATGCGTTCGAGTTTGGGGAGGATGGAGATTCATTCGAAGATCAAGGCTGTCGATTATTTTGGGGGTGCACGATGGATTTAAGTGGGGTATTCGACAGAGACTGGATGCGGTTTACCATGTGGCACGGAGGAGTTCAAGATCGAAATGGGAAATCTACTACAGTGGTATAGTTTGCATTCGATTTGAAAAGTTGGGGAAATCAAAATTGTGTTTTGAACCGAGATTGGATGGTAACGGTAAAATCAAGCTGTCGTGATTTTAACTATAAGTTATTTTTTTGAGATGGCTTGCAAGCAGGATTTTGAAGGAGGGTAACCCACATTTCAGGTGATGGTTGTTACTGGGTTAGTGGAGGATAAAGGTGGCTGATGGATTACAGTAGTGCAGTAGAAATCGATGCGGTGAATGGGTTGAACCAGGTACGACAGTATGGTGATTGAAGTTTGGACTGTGAGCTGTTGCGAAGTGGAGTTGTTGGAATGGAGAAGAAGGATTTTAAAATGTGAATTTAGGTATATTCTTTGATTTTGAAGTTTAAAACTTATATGGAGATTAGTTTTCATAAGTAGAAGTTGATTAAATTAATTAGTATAAACTTATAAAATTTAGCTAATGAGGTAAATAAAATTGTAAACTAATAGTTAAGTTTGAGACTGAGGATTAATTTGGAAATGATTCACAAGTGGGTACTCATTTAAAATAAATTTGTATAATTCGATAATTTAAAATTTTATTTATATTGTTTCACATTGAAAAAACAGATGTATGAAGGAATCATTGGAAAATCTATATAATAAACTTCATTTGTTGGGTATTCAGCAAACAAAAACCACGATGAGTAAATCTCACTCAATTTATTTATTTAGAATTATTTTTAGTCAATAAAAATAATTGATGGTTGTTTGGTTGCATTAAAATATTATTTGGCTGTTAAAAATATATTAGTTATGTAGGATTTATGTTTGTGGCAATTATATATATATATATATATTGGTAATTGGTTGGATTCCCGCAGTACCATTAGCGGATGACCCTATACGCCCCATTCTATGATAGTGGACGACCTTCTATACCGCGATATCCTGCCACGAAGCAGGATGGGTATTATTTCTATTGGCTAACGTCTGTGGATGCAGGAAAACAGGTTAAAGGGATCCAACTGGATTCCTCAAAAATATTATTATTTGTTTGTTCCACATATATTATCAAATATGATATGTTGATTGATAATTGAGTGGTTTGATTGTTTAAATATCACTGGGGCCAAAATATTGATATACAAAAATATCGTGAAAAGGATATTTGAGATTTAAAAAAAGGGAAATCTATTTTTCAAAAATAGAATTTGAATTTCGAGTGGACTATAAAGATATTAACTTGATTTAAATAAATAAAACAAGTTTTTAATTTATAAATGATATCTATAAATTTAATAACACAGGAAATTTAAGTAAATTTATAAACGGTGTTTATAAATGAAATGGAATGATTTTCATTAGATAATCAGGGAATTGAATTGAATTGAATTTATAAACGGGGTTTATAAATGTAGTGGGAAAAATTATCATTTGATAATTTGAATATTTAAATTCAAATGTGAATTTAAAAATAGAAATGGGGAAATCATTTTAAAGAAATAAATGACGGAATTTGTTCTGATGTTCAGAATATAAACTGAACTAAAATAAATCCGTAAGGATTTATGATTTGAATTCGATTAATTCGAATTTATTTAAATAGAAGTTAAATTGAATATGAAAATAAATTGGGTGTTATATGTATAAGTTATTATAAATAGAAATTTCCAAAATAAGATTTTGGTTGTAAATAGATTTCTAAATAGAAGTTGTTTAAATATATAAGACAAGGAAATTTATAAACGATGTTTATAAATACGATGAATTAATTATCAAGAGATAATTTGAAATATTTAATTCAAATATGAATTTAAAAGTATAAATTGAAATCATTTCGAAAAAAGGAAATGATAGTTTTTATTCCGAAATTCGGAATATAAAAGGGATTGGGTTTCAAATAGGTATATGAAAGGAAAGCTTGTTTTAATTTTTAAACAAGAAAATTAATTTATAAACAATGTTTATAAAAATCGGGAAATAAATTATCATTGGATAATTTAGAAGTTTAAATTCAAGAAAGAATTTAAAAAGTGAAATTGGAAAACGTGTTGAAAATAGAATAACTGATTATATTCAGAGATTTAGAATATAAACTGAATTGAGAAAATCCAAAGGAGTTATAATTGGAATTCGATTATACCAAATTTTATAACTTATTTATAAAAGGAATTGGGATTTAAAATAACAAATCGAGTATAAATAAATGTATAGCCGAGTAAGGAAAAATCAGAGATTATAGATAATCAGAATTATTGAGTTGAATTGGGAAAATTGGTTTGATATATATTAAAAATATATTAGAATGGAGTTGAATTTATTTTAAACGAAGTTTAAAAGTTTATATATATATAATTAAAACGAACTCGCCGCAGCGCGGCAATTCATAAATTGGCGTTTCGAACTTCAATTGAGTAGATAGAACTCAATTCAAGTCGAAATTCTTTGAAACAAGAGTCATCAGGACCGATTTGATAACAGTTTTCTAATGAAAGAGAAAAATCTGGATTTCGTCGTATAGATTTTGAGTTATGTCAAAATCAAATTTTTAGAAAAGTAGCGCCATAACCATTATAAAACCATAACGGTTTATTTAAATAAATAAAGAGATTTTAAGTAAATAAAATCCAAATTTCCATTAGAAAAATCCAGACATGAGTTGTAAAATAAATACGAATTCAAGTTGTGTAAATGAATCTAATTTTTTTGAAACAAAAATTAAATTTTAAATTATTGAATAGAATTACCTAATTAGAAGAAAATTTGTTATTGAACCTTTGGGCTGAATTAGACAATGGATAAGTGAATGGGGTTTGTAATTCATATTCGAAATCGAATATGGAAATTGAATTGAAAATGGAATTCAAATGGGTTTATAAGCAAGTAAATATTTGTATTTGAACTGATATGTTCAAACAGAAAGTGGAATAGGCAAAAGAGCTAATTAGCGAATTTAGTTAAATGGCCAGATTGAGTTAGAATAAATTGGGAATGGACGTATATAGGTTAAGCAGGTTTGGAATGAAGTATATGAAGATTATAATTTAGTTTTCGACAAAAAAAGGTACATGTTTAAATTCCATATGAGGTTTTATGCACCGAATCGGCAAGCCACTTGGCTTTTTGATTTTCTTTTTAAATGGAAAGGGCCTTGAGAGGCGAGTTGAGGTTTGAACTATTTGCCGGTACAAAGGAGGTTATGGCTAATTTTTCCGGAAATTTAAGGAGTTAGAATATTTTTAAGAAAATTTAATAGTTAGAAATCAATGTATCGATATATATAGAATTCGATAAGGAAATGAACTTAAAAATAGAATATTATAAACAAAAAGGGAATCTATAAATTAGATTTGTTAAGTATAGAAAGAGAAAAGTATATACGTTTTAGAAATGGGAAATTGGTTTAATATGGTGTTGATTATTCGAGTTAGCAGTCTTGTCTGTTATGAAGTTAATAATATTTTCAGTCAAGGTCTAAGAGGTAATTATACCCCAACTTGATTGATTTCATTATTTGCTATAGATTCAGTATCGAAGAGAAATGTCTAAAGAGATTTAGTCGAATGCAGTATTTTGTGTTGTTGTAACGATGTTTTACATAACATTTTTTTTAACCCAATAAGTGGAAATTTTGGAAATATAATAGTAAATATTTCCTAAGTCTAAAAATGAATGGTCGTGAAAGAGATAAGTAATTGGAATATTTTCCAATTATTAATAGAAGATATTTTCTAAGTAGAGAAAATAAAAGAAGGCAAAATATGGAAATGTTTTCCGAATAGTGTAAGAGGCCAAGATGATTGTTGAAATATTTGGTTAACAAATATTGATAAGGAAATGGAGAAGTGATTTAATTAATGGAATAATAATTAAGAGGCCCAGTGATTTGTTTGATGTAATGAATGAATGTTTGTTTTTCTTCGATAGTTAAATAACCGACCATCGAAGTATTTGCCAATATCGTTGTCAATATGGAGAGAACGGTTGGATTATTATCCGAGGACCACTCCGTATTGGCAGTAGCATTGCGAATCAGATTATATAAAGATAATCGAAGATGGATTAAAGTGTAAGGGATTTTTCTACTAATAGAAATTGTGCCTTTGGTTTCGTTCAGTCCCAGAACCAACGTGTATGGACGAGTGTCCGACAAAGTATTTCCAATGATCGCATATGTTGGTTTGTATAAATATATATGGTGGCGGAGAATTTATTCTCTTAGCATAAGATCCATAATATATTTGTGAAATCAATTAGTGATTAATGGAGCTAACAATGTGGCATTCAAAGTGATTGTGCTATAAATGAAATGTATGTGATCGTAGCCTCTGGCCTCAACAACCGGGAAATGACAAAAATCGGGCAGGCAGCATGGCTATGTGGGTAGCTCCCATTAGGGTGTATTATAACCTATCTAGAGATTCATTTAATTCCTTATTCTATTCAATGTCGTCCCACTCGGGAAACGGTTGCTGATCCCAACCGTTGGTGATAAACATTCGATACACTCAAGCGAAATGAGTGGTCGGTCATATGTGGCCGGGTTACAAGATGTTCTTGTTGAACCCAGTGTATTCTCCTCTAGAGATACACTATCGGAAGGTGGTTCCATACCTTGTCATAGTTGGAAATGCATTACCCAATAAGTGCCCGCAGTTTTGATTGTATATTATATATATGTGGAACATGAGATGCAAACGTTCCACTAGATTTCTATTTATTTGATTTAGACACTATTATGATATCAAAAGAGTTTTGATATAAAGATTATCGTTTCTTTCAAAAGATTTGGAAAGTTGAATCGAGCATTTTGGATTCTCATAAGGGAAAAACCTGTTTCGTGTTATATGGCGTGGTCTTATGAGATATCGTTTATTTCTCAAACTGTTTTAAATTGTTTACTCATACCAGTCCCATGACTGACCCGAAGTTTATTTTGTTTTGTTTTGTTTTACCTAAACTCTTGAGTGCCCAAATTTGTACGAGCAGTCAAGTAGTTCAGAATTTTACAGATCTATCTAAAGGAGCTTGGAGCAGGAGGCTTCAGTGTTAGATATATAGTATTTATTTCCGCTGTGTTGTAAGTTCTGTACTCTGATAATTGTATGTTATACAGTTAAGATTTTGTATTTCAAAAGTTATGATATATTATATTTTGTTCCGCTGCGATGTGAGATTATGTTCTTCTTCTACCTTTTCTTCTAAAAAAATGATTCGTATTTTCATGGTATATGGGTTGGAAGTGTGATGTATGTAGTCAACTCATATAATACGGATTTGCGGGCCATTACATCATGAGTCTTGAAATATCTCTGAATTCTGAAGCTCTAACATCTTTAAACTGTACAGTCTTCAGTAATAATTCATGTATATAAATCCTGCATATGTATATGTATATATTCTAGATAGAGATATTAGCATATTTATTTTATAATCAATGATAATTGAGACAAGGTTGCTGTCATCAAAACTCCATTCTCCAACAATCTCCCCCTTTTTGATGATTACGACCTTGGTTTATAAATTATTCATACCTGATAATCTGATTCTTCAATTACTCCTCCTTTCACCATGAATTCCTTCTAACTCCCCCTTAAACTATACTATGCCTATTTATATTTTCTCCCCCTTTAACATTATCAAAAAGAAATTCTAAACATACTCCCCCTAAATCCTGTATCTATCTATGATTATACTATACTTATAGTAGACTATACTAGACTTAACTAAGTTATACCCCTTAAATATATGCTATAAATGATCCTAATAACTATATAATACTCATTATATTTCCCTTTAAATCTATGATTCTAATATTATAACTCCCCTTAAAATTTTGTTTAAATTAGTCTAATCAACTAATTAAATGTATAATAAACTAAGCAAACAACTCAATATTTATAATCAATCCAAACAAGCAAATCAATCCAAACAAGCAAATCAAACAAACAAACCAAACAATTAAATCAACCAAAGTAGAACCTTCAACTAATCCTTAGAAACTCTAAAACTCCCCCTTAATCTAATATAAGACTAAACCTATCATAAACTCTAATTCTCTTAAAACTATAATAAGAGCTTAATCTAGACTTAGAAATAACTCTGATAAGATATCCTTAAAACTATGATATAAGTAAAGCAATTCAATCCAATCAATCAGTCAATTTAAATTTTGTTGTCACAAATCATCAATTCAAACATGAACCAAACGTTTCTTGTATCTTCCATTTATCCTAAAACCATACAACTTCTATCAACTATAAATGCACAAGTATATTTCTAACACATCTATCAACCACTAATGAAATTCAACCATGTCAAACAATTCAAACAAGTCAATCAAATCAAGCTAAACAAATCAAACAAACCAAAAAAGTTAATCAATCCAATCAATTCAATCAAGCCAGTCAATTCAATCAATTTAACTAAGCCAAACAAGTCAATCAAGTTAATCAAGACAAAGTAAATATGTTACGCATTAGATTACTAATCCTATATTTCTAATTAGATAAAAACTTTCCATACTATATACTTGTTATGTGTGAAGCTAAAGTTAACATTTAATTGAGCGTGTTGGTTATAATGTCATATGCAAATATATATAAAGTGATATATTGAATGAAATGCAACTTGTGATGTGAACGATTTTAATTTGAGATGTACTGTAATTCATAATAATGATGTATTATTTGAAATAAGATGTGTAATGATAGTATGCAGAATGATTTGGTAATTATATCTATTTAAGTAAAATATATTCAAAGTACTATCAAACTATTATGCATATACATATATATTACAAATTATCTGAATTAAACAAGATTAATATATATTAATTTCTAGACTTAGGTTAATGATACTTATGAAAGAGATTGAAAGGATAATAAAGATAAAAGTTTTATGGTATTTATAATATATAATAAAATATTTTTAAATAATTCTATGAGAAATGTGGAGTTAAATAATCTTAGTAGGATTCTTCTTTAATATAGTAAAAATTGAAAATCTTTTAAAAGGGAATATAGAATTGTATCATATAAAGTAAACATATAGTCATAGTTATATATTAAAAACTATTTTTAAAAGGGATTTAAAATTTAATTTTTTATGAAATATAAATCAATTTTTTTATACAAATCAATTTTAAATTTAAACTTTTAGAAAAAAAATTAATTTGTTAAGGAATCACTTATATGTTAAAAATCTATAGTCATAAACAAATTACGAAATCTGGATATAAATTAGACTATAAAACTATAATTTCTTATATTTACGACATAAAATCACATATATGTATATATGTATATTATTATTTTTATACGAAAATATTAGGTTAAATATTTATGCTTTTATAAATCTTAATAAGAAATCAAAATAAGTATTTAAGTTACAAATAGTATTTGTGATAATGTAACCCAAAATTGTTATGAAATCATATGAATAATGTATAAGTTAAACTATGCATGTTTAAGTTATATAAAAGATGAATAAATTTATATTTTATAACAATATCAAAAAGTTATATTAATTTTGTATATCATATTAACATGTTTATATAATTTTATTAATTTATATACTTTTAATATGTATATTTTGAAATAAGATATAAGAAAATAAGTTGATAAACAAAGTTAATAACTAGAGTTTGAATTGACATTTTCTAATTAAAAAAGGAGAGAAGTTTGAAAGTTCAAACTTTTGAAATTCAAAATTTGAATTTCATTAGGTCAACATGACGATTTATGTATGTCGACATACATATAGAAAATAAAAGAACATATTGTTTTGACTTCTTGGTTTTATTTTATTATCGATTTATATTTCAGGTTTAACTATTTCCTGAAATAATATTAATCCTAACAAACATTCAAAATTTATTATTATATTTATTGTTGTTATTTTGAATATCAAAACTGAAATTTCAAGTTTGAATTTTAAATTTCAAGTTTGAATTTTAATTTTTTATTTCAAATTCAAAATTAGGCAAAATAAAAGCAAATAAAACATCCATTCAACCAAAAAAGAATTTAAAAATTTATTAAGGCGTACCCGGTTTTTAGGTCCATTTCTTCGATATTTTCTGAATTCTGAATTGTTGTGAAACACATATATGAATTTCCGATTTCTGACTCTTTATTGCTTGATGATGAATCTGAATCGTCTTGATAAGAACACATCCTTTTTATATTACCTGGTCAACTTGGTGCCAAAATTTTGAACTTGAATTTGAATTTTGAATGAACGGACACTTCAACTACTATAAGCCCAAAAGTCATATCCCTTCATAAACTCTTCTTTTCGTGAATAATGAATGATTATCTTAGTGTCTTTTGGCCACATCGGATATAACTTCTTTCCTTCAAAACAACATACCTTTTCAAAAAATCAAATGACTTTTTAAAATAACTAATTGTAATTTGAAATAATAACATCATGATGATTCTGTGATTTATCCATTTAAACTTTTCAAGTAATCATATCATGACAACTTGAATTTTTCAATCAAATTGAATGCAGACTCATCTAATACTGGTGCAATGCATGAATTTAAACTAGTGTTATAAATTATTTCAAAATTTGCCATTTAAATTTTTTCAAAAATCAGATTACGAACTTTTTGAAAAACCTTACTCTGATACTAATTGTTAGGGATTGCAGAATGGATCGTTAAGGCTAAACAAACACTATTGGGGGTGAATAGTGTTTTTGAGAATTTAAACAAAATCTAAATTTATATGAACTACTATATGAATCAAACACCACATAAGCAATCATAGACACGGAATCAAACACAAATACAAAAATAAAGTGTAGAAAAGGAAAGAACACACCGGATTTTATACTGGTTTGAAATTGCTCCTACGTCCAGTCCCACACAATGCTGGATTGTGCAAAGTTTTATTACTATATCAATATCCAATTACAACCCTCCTTGATTTCACGGCTATAAGGGATACCACCGATTCCACATACACTTGATAAAGTGTACCTTCCTTGATTTCACGGCTACAAGGGATACCACCGATTACCCGTCCTTCATTCCACGGCTACAAAGGATACCAATGATTACTTTACGCAACCCAAACAATTACAAACAGCCCTATAATTCTTCAATAGCACTTGATTCAGAGAGTAATGGGTAGAGAGCGTAGAGAGAAGAAGATTAATGAAAACATAATTGAATTTGGCAGGATATAGGTGTAGAAATCATAAAAATGATAAAGAATAATGGTGTAATGAAAGGGAATAAAGATGAAGAAGTGATTAATAATTCAAAATCATTCCCTTTTTATAATGTGTGTGATAGGTTGCAACGTCTCAGAACCGTCACAAATAGTGAAAAGACACTTCCTTTCAAATTTGAAAAATGACAGTTATATGTCGACATGTATATATATGTATGTCGACATATATATGTACAAGATTGAAATTTGAATATTTTTCAAGTGTTTTGATATATATATATATATATTTAATTCTGGAAATTCTTGAATTAAAATATAGTGTTATAAATAAATATTATAAAGTAGAAAATCATATGAAAACATAAATATAAACTATATAAACATATTTATAAAATTATAGAATTTAAAACTATATAAATAAAAAGTATATAAAACATAAATATATAAAACTTATAAAGTATAAATCTATAAAACTTAAGTTTACAATCAAATTAAATAGAAAGTAAAATAGAGAAGAAAGAGATTGAAGATAGAATTTGAAAACAGAATTTGGAAAATAGAATTTGAAGTTCTTTTGAATTTGAACCTGGAGTGCTATTCAGAGTCTTACATAACCTAGACTCTACAACAATATTTATCTTGAACTCTTGAAATTTTGAATACTCATGAGTCTTGAAATATCTCTGAATTCTGAATCACTAACATCTTTAAACTGTATAGTCTTCAGTAACATTTTTTGAATATAAATCTTGCATATGTGTGTATATATATATATTCTAGATAGAGATGTTAGTATGTATTTTTTATAATCAATGGTAATTAATACAAGGTTGTTGTCATCAAAACTCCATTCTCCAATAATGATTTCCACGCGGTTCCATATTAAATGGAAGATGATTTTGGGTTTATCATGAACGGTGTTTTAAATGACATTCTTTCTTTAGCTAAAGACATGATTAATCTCCTAAGTTGAATAATCATTAAGTAATGATTTATGAAAATTAAAACTAAGTGGATTTTTAATGAATCTTTAATTAGCTTGAAATGGGAATGGGGCAATTAAATTTACCAAATTCAAGAAGTGTTCAAAATGGAGTACCACCTGTTTTACTCCATGCGACAGTTAAATCTTTAATTAGATTTGAAATGTTAAATGGTAATTAAATTTATCGACAACATGATGGGTGTTAGATATGGAGTACTGTCAGTTTTGCTCCATGGGATGAATAGGTTGGGGTTGAGATAAAAAGTGATTGATTATTTCGGTAAGGCTCGATAATCCTTACTAGCTTGATAATAATTAATTTGTTTTAAGTTGTGAAAAGATATTATAAAGCTTTTGAAATGTTTTCAAATAAAAGAATATTTGATTAAAAGAATATTCTGTATTGGAATGAGGCATATGATGTGTTTTTATATCAGTTGATTATAAGATATGCGAGTTATTCGAAAAGACCGGGTTTAACTCATTCTAAATAACTGTTACGACGATTAAAAGTTAACGATGTGAAGACCATGGTAGAAGGTCGGAGATCTTCACATCGTTAGGATGATTACTGATGTCTTGACTGGGTTGTACCCCCAAGATAAGGTAATAAGTGGTGGTTATCCACACGTACTTGGATATCGACCGGATATGCAAGGGCCTCTCTCGTGTATTGGACACATAGGACAAGGAATAAGGTGCCTCCGGTTTCGTTCAGACCCATAACAGACTTGCAAATGGATTGTATGTTTGACATTATATTTTGCTCTGTATTTGTTGATCTCTACTAAATATATATCTGTTTAGTGGCAGAGAATTATTCTCTTTGCTTAACACCCTTCTTTGAGACGTACGAGCTTAGAGGTTATATATTAGTGGAAATCTATGGTATGGTATGGATTGACAATGTGGCATGCTGATATGCATGGATCAAAGCTTTTGTTGAAAAGAAGATCTTTTTGGTTGATGAGCAAAGCATAGATTTAATATAGCATAACTTTGTGTAGCGTTAATTCACGGGCTTCACACCCTGGTATGAACCAAAAACGGGATGACCAACCAAGATGGTCTGCGTACCGACCAGGATTTTTGGTCCTAAAGGACTAGGAAACGTATTGTTTAGGAAACTAAATAGCGACGGCTGACTGGCTCTGCATGCTCCTAGGTGCACTTGCTGGTAAGTCTTGAGGCTTAGACTGGATTTCCTGGAACTCGGTAGAGGAAGATCCTTACCTTGGTTCATAGATGGAATCCAAGTACCAATACGCGACTTTCGATTTCAGCTGTAAACCTATATGACAACATAGTGGCATGGGATGGTCATGTCGTCTATGATTGATACATTTATATTTGAAATTGATTTCTACACTATGCACTTAAAATAATAATAAAACATAAATTCCGCGTATCAAGCATGTTTGGCTATTATAAGGTAAAACTCTATCCACTAGTTTGTGTTTCATTGTGTGATGGAACCCGAGTCTTATAATATATTCATTTTTCCTTTTAGCATTGTGTCATTTGTTTTATGGTATTCTTGGGAGAAAACTCATTCTGTGTTATATGGTGTGGTCCCTTGATTTTCCCAACATTAAAATAAAGTCAATAACCATTTTAGTTCTCACACCAGTCCCATGACCGACATGGAATTTATTGTTTCCCACCTAAAATCTAGGTGCCTATATTTTCCACATGGGCAACCAGTAGTTTAGGTTTTCGCAGATATTTCTTTTCACATGATCCTGGATTACGGCAGGACCTATACTATGGAATGCTTTGTATCCATATATTTCCTTCAGCTGTGGTAGTTGATGATTTTCTGCTGCATATTATATTCATGTATTATATTTCTGCTACTTTGCAATTTATTAATCTCCAATATTTTTCCACTGTATTTTATTTATTTGTACTATGATATTTTGTACTCTGATGTAAATTGTTGTAATAACAATGAAATGTTCTCATTTTTTATGTTCTGATGTGTCATGTTCTCAAAGAAATCCATCTTCTTGTTTGGTTTAGGCCGGCCGGGAGTTCGGGTCATCTCATAATACATAGTGGTTCATAACAAAGTCTGAAATGAAATAATGCAAGCAGATGCAAAATGCCTTGATGCGAAATGAATGCTTATAATATTTGGCAAGTATACACAGGGAAATCAAAGACATGATTTTTGGCCAAGAAACAATTGGCAAGAATATCTCAAAAAGTTTCCAGAAATTATGCAAGAGAAGTTTGCAAAGTTAAATTATAGCAGGGATTTTACAAAGGGCAAGAAAATTTGTTGACAAATTTCTTATACGCAATCATTTATGTTTGGCAACAAATCATTCCATGTTTTCAAGGTATAAATCACGCAAGAGTAGGAATCCAAGATTTTCAAATAAGCAAATTTCTTTTTGGCATGAAACAATTGTTTGTTTCCAGAAAACTTTTTTAGGATAAAATCAATTCAATAATTTCCAAAAATACACTGTGAAATTTCAAGAGCCACACAATTATATCAATGTTTTTCCAGAAAATCAATCAAAGACTCACGGCATCAAATCATGCTAGAGAAAAAGTCAAGCACAATCAAACCATCCATTTATGAAATCAGATAATGTTTTAGGTGATTGTTTAAATCCTATAAATATTACACCTATTTCATCATCGGCAAGATAGAGAGGGATCGAAAACAACAAGCTACAATTTTTAGAGCTTAAAGAAATAAAATTAGAGAACTTACTTTGTTTCGATGGAAAGCACCCCAATTCAATCAACCAAGAACAACCACTCTCAAAGATCATCATATCAGATTTCCAGAAAACATTAAAATCACGTCGAGTTCCGGGGAAGCAGAAGAACGCTAATTTTTTATAGGGTCGACCGACATTGGTCTAGGAATAAAAGAAATAAAAGGGGTGGCCGACCTATTTTATTTCATAAGAAAGGGGGTTTTAATTTTGCTTTATTTTTATTGTATTGTTTTATTTTTTTCTTTTATACATCGTCCATCAGTTTTCTAATGTTTGTAAAACTCGGCTTACTAGTTATAGTATTTATAACTAGGGTTTATGGAATACGGGTTTGTAATTCGTGGAAATTATGATCTTGGGAATAAAGACCAATCTAAGGTTTTGAGCGTAGGATTAGAATAGGAGCAGGGTTGCGAGTTTACAGGATTTGTAAGTAGGATTTGCTTTAATACCTTATAGAAATCATAGGAATGCAGCACTAGGAAGGGTTTGCTGAAGCTGGGTAAAATATGTTTTATTTTATTTCTACATTTACTTTCTTTGCTGAAATCCGTGATGTGATTATTTTTAATATCTCGTAAAAATCCAATAAACCCGATTCACCCCCTCTAGGGTTAATCTAGATCCAACAAGTGGTATCAGAGCCTGGTATTTTCTTTAACTCTAGAGTCACGGTTTCTAGTTGTCAATCCAGTGAGAGTCAGTCCAGTCGTAATCCGACTATTTTTAGTGGTACAGATTTTTTAATTGGAAATCAGAAATGGAATCCTATTTAAAATTTGTTAATATTAAATGTTGGGATATTGTTATTGATGGGTACGATATGGTCGATAGGAATGACATTGGATTTAATTCTCGTGCTACTCATATTTTATTTTCTTATATTGATGATGACCAATATAACCATATCTCCCACTATTTGACTGCACAGGAAATTTGGAATACTCTCGATACGAAGTATGGAAGAATTGACAACAGTTGCTCAAAACCCCAGAAAGTTAACTCAGATTCACATTTATGCTTGAAAGGAGAAAAAGATGAAAACTCAGATAGATCAAACGATGGAGACTCATAGACGATGAGATAGGAAATTTCTCATACGATACGAAGATTTTGTTATATGTGTACTGGTTTAACTAAATCTATTGATAAACTCTAATGGAAAAACAAATCTCTAAAATCTTAAAATCATGAGTTGACCAGCAAAATTAATGATGTGGAATTAAAACTTGAATACTCTAAAAATTATTCAAACTCTGATTGTAAAAATTGGTCGAATTTGAAAAAGAATCCTGTTCATCTCAATAAAAATATTCAAAAGCTTGAGAATGAAATTCTTATCTTAAAAGAGAACAAGATTGAGCTTGTAAGTACAAATAATTTGTTACAAGAGGAACTTAATAATTTTAGGGCATCTAAAAATTCCAAACTTGAAATTCTAGAAAAGGATAATTTATTGAAAACTTAATCTATTTTGAATGAGCTTGAAAACAAGATTGAAAAATTCAAGATTATTGAAAAACTTGAGATTGAAAAACAAATTCAATTTGAATCGGAGATTCCTGAGTCCAAAACCAAAATCAAATTGCTTGAAAATGGAAATTTACTTTTGAAACAAAATGGTGCTGAAAGGAGAAAGATCAGCATTAATCATAGTTCAAATATGATGAAATAAAATGGTGATCTTAAATCTAAAATCAACGATCTTGAATTGAGTTTAAAATGTTTTTCAACTAGAGAAAAATCTTTGAATATGCTGTTGAAAAATCAATTCTCTTATGGTAATAGGAATGGTCTCGGTTTTGGAAAAGTTAATGAGTTTAAAAACTGAATCCAAAAGATTTTAAAAATCCTCCAAATTGTATTGAAAAGAATCGACTTGATAATTTGAACTCTGTTAATTTCAAAGGATTTTTAAATCATAAATGAAATTAGAATTGGTTTGATAACAAACCATCTAAACAATCTTGGATCCCAAATGGAAATAAAACTATTTCATCTAAATTTAAACAAATTTGGATTTTGAAAGGCACTTTGGTAAATTCTAACAGATTTTTATACAAACAAGTTTGGGTACCTAAAGTCGTGAACACGGTTCAGAGTGGTTTTACAAATTTTGTTAGACCACTCGAATCTCTAAACACTTAGGTACCAGAGGATGGCCGAGGAACTTCCTTTTAGAAGAATCAAAGTATGTTCCATAACTGAATTGAAGCTATTCGATATATGTTTCTCAGCCAAGATCGGTGAGTTAGAGGATCAACATCATCTACTGAAAATCAGGTTTGATCTCTAGACCCACATTTTTTTTTTATTTATATTCTTTTTTTATTCTGCTTTCTATTCCTCCTTCTACTTCTTTTATTCTTTATTCTGTTTGTGTTGTTTTGATTTGCCACTGCCACATATTTTTCTTGTTGAGCTTCATAACTTCAAATTGTAGAATTCTTGTTTTTCTGGAAATTCTCTTCATTTGTATAAAACTCTCACGTTTTAATAATTTCCAGATCTTGAAATCAAAATTGTAAATTTCTGCAATTATTTTGAAGTGTATTTTTTCCTGAATTCCTAACAGTGTTATATCTTGAACACTGTTAATCTAAAGTCTAAATTTTTGAAGATCTAAAAAACTAATGAAATTTCACACACCTTTGCTGCTTTGAGTTCCTTCGATTTCATTTTGGAAAGACTTGAAAATTTATACTCATTACAGCACAGTACTATTTTCCAGTTGTGATAATTTCTTTGGTTTTTGTTTTGGCTTGGACATTTCTGAATTGATAATCATTTGTCTTGAATTCATTGTGTTGAATCTTGAAAATCTTTTTTAATTCATGATCGCTTGACTTATATATTTGATTGTTTGAAATCATTTGAAAATTTGGTACCTTGAATCTCACACACATCTTAGATTTAAAATTAATAATGTAGTGTGACTGATTCATTGAATCCTGGAATTTACACATCTACTCAAGTGATTTTAAATAAACCGTCTTTTTAATCTTGGATCACTAATCATCTCTTGTGCTTGTTCGAAATAATTCTGAAAAATTCTCTTGTGCATCCCTGATCTGAAATTGTTTATGCTGCTCTGATAAAATGGTCTGAATTGGATCATGATTTGTCTTTCTGGACTACTTGTAAATTTTCTGAAAAACCTTCTAGTGAAACTTATTCTGAAATTGATTTTGTTGCTCTGATAAAAAGAACAGTTTTGTAAGATTTGATTGCTTGGGATTGGTGATTGGATATTTTTTGCTTGAGATACCTTTGTTAGCCACCGGGGTGGTATTAAAATCCTAGTTAATGGAGATAACAAGTGGTATCAGTACTAGAAATGTTTGAATTTTTTTCACATTCACCTATTTTTGATTGATTTGCTTTAAACTGATTTTCAAACTGTATAGATCTTTCAAATCCCTCTTGAAATGTTTTTTTTCAAGTTTAAAAATCATTTATTAACTATTTATTCAAAAATTGAAATCAATAACCAAATTGATCCGTATTTAGAATTCATCCAAGTTGTTATTAGATTTTTGAAATTGTGATGAGTTGTGACTACAGTATATTTCACAAAAAGAGGAGATTTTATTTAAATTCCCATGATGTTTTGAAAAGTTTTTATAATATCTTTGAATTGGGACTAATTTCATGAGCATCTTCTCTACTTATTATCCTTTTGTCATTCATCATGATTTTATATTAATGTAGAGAGTTTACTTTTTAAAATCATCCTGAATATACAGTTTCAGAATTTGTGATGGAAATGTGAATGTATTATTTTTCAGAAAAAAAAATATAATTGAAAATTTTCAAAGATCCTAGTATAGTGAGCATATTTCATAATATGATTAATTTAGAAATTTGTTTCACAATCATTTCTATAACTACCATTTTCTATCGTCCATATTGGTTTTATATACTAAGGAGATTTTTTTAAAAGGAAAATGATAAATATTATATACATAAGTATTTCTCGAACCTCATTTAAAAATCCAAGATTCGGTCATGCATGGTTATGAGATTACTAATTTAAGCTGCAACTGACCTCATTTAAAAATCCAAGATTTGGTTATGCATGGTTAGTATGCTCTTAAATGAAAAGAAAAAGAAAATAATTTGATATAAATGAAAATATGTTTGAAATTCTCCTTTGTGTGTAAAAATCGGCCTATCAATCCATTCTCTAATTTGTGAGAAGTGTTAATATTTTAGGATGTTGTAACAACCCATATTTTGGAACCAACTTAAAATCTATTTTTGATAGTTTTTCATAGAAATTGAATATTCCAGATGAATTATTTTAGGAACAAACGATTTGAAATTCATGTGAATCGAGGTTAGAACGTATAAATTTAAAACTTAATTAAAATTTAGAATAGTTGCTATGGAATTTATATATATTTTTAATATTATATATAACCCATAGAAAATCACATTTTGCAAACGAGTTCCGTTTTCAACGGAACCACTTCCAAGGAGTTCGGAATGTCATTTAGGTGTTCGAAAACTGTAAACATCGATACCTTTGGCATTGGAGAAATTTTGATCTTTTTCATTGGATAAAAGATCAAAATATCACTTTTTGCGTATGGACGAATTTGGACCCGAAACCACTCTCATTGAGTCCAAAATGTCATTTAGAACGTTAAAAAGTATAAGCTTCGATATATTCCGAGCTTCGGAGTTTTGGCACTTGGGTTGGGTCTTGGTTGGCTAAACCTAACCCAATCACTTAAGTGCTCCATAGCCCTCTTCTCTTCATTCATTCTCCAACACTTAGAAAAAATAGAAATGGGGAAAGGGAAATTAAAATTCCCAAAACCTAATTTGATTCTAGGATCTCTAATCTTGTAAGAATCAAGTACAAAATCAAAGAAGAAGCTTAGGTAAGTCCATCTCCATCTTCTCCAACTCAATTCCTCTTTGATTGTTGATATTTCCTATGACCTAATTCTTGGGAAACATGTTTTATTGATCATATGTTATTGATTCTAGTGTTTTGTTCAAAGAGAGATCATTCTAGCTTGCTATTGGAGTGACTCATAGCTTCTAACCATCAAAGGTGAGATCTTTGTGAGTTCTTAGTGTCCATGCCACAAGCCATGGCTTGTAAAGTGTCATTTAGAGTTATGTATATTCATATGAATTGGTTAGAGATGTATACACTTTTCGGTTCATTCGTGTTAGTTTCATTGAATTGAAAATTATGATAAGGATTGTCCACACGGTCTAATTCATATGTTCCGAGTGGATTTGGTGATGATGTGAAGCTTCGTTGCCGCCCCGACAAAGTTCTAAGCCTTCACAAGTTGCTTGAATCGATTTGATTTGCTTTGGTTAGAAAATTTGTCCACTTTGGAATTTATAATCAAAACCATCGCAAATCTATTGTATGAATGTTTGGGCATGTGAGTTTGGTGTTATAAGCTACCCCGGTGAATTTTAGAAGCCTAATTTGCATGTACATAAAATCATAGGCCTTCGGGCATGAGGTGGTATTACTTAGAGCTTGTTATCTTGGTAAATTGTGCTATGGAGTAGGATTCAGATGTCTAAATATTTAGGGGCAGACATCGACCTGCTCCAAATAATTATAGTTTCAAGCAACAGAATTCAGATATCTGAAATTTTTAACTCAGATGTCTGAACTGTAATTCAGACGTCTGACCGGAAGAATTTAGACGTCTGAAATGGCTTGAAAATGAACAAAATCCTTACTGGTTTCTAAAAATCCTAGTTCACACGTCTGACCTAAATGATTCCGACGTCTGAACCTGTTTTTGAACTGTTGACCGATGGAGACCACGGTCAACAATTTAGATGCATCCAGACTCTTTCTCGGCCGAGTTTCGGCCCGTTTTGACTTCGTTTGTGACTTGTCAGTTTCTCTGATTCGCAGATTTCAGCAGCCAGATGCGTACAAAATCGTTTTTATAAATCATCAATTAAAGAATGACGGAGTGGAAACCAATGGTGAGAATTCTCTCACTCAAACTATTTTTACATTTATTATAGCTGTGACTAAATATATATGTTTATTGCCTGGGATTGCAATATTTGTTTGATGGTTGATGGATGTTACAGTTTTAAATGTTATCATTATTAAACTGTGAAAATAATATATAGGTTCACATGGATTGTGATATAAACCCCACGCAGGTATTGGGACGATAATTTTACACATCGCCCAAGCATGTAAATAATAATCATTGGATGTTGATTGAAAATCCCACACGGGTCTGGGGAGGATAATAACTTCGCACATCTCCCTTGTGTTTAGTTGTACGTTGTTTGATTGATTGACAGGCCGTAGTAAGCATTATTTAAATATTTAATGCTATACAGTTGTAGATTTCCCTTTATATGTGAATTGGATGTTTAATAGTTGTTCATCACTATTTTTGAATTCATGAGATGTATGGAATCCATACAAATGAATTATATGGTAATTGATTGAGTCACATTCCGGTTCAGAATATAAACGAATATTTTGATATTATATTCAATGAAGAAGCAAAATATGGTTTTGATGTCCGATTTTGGATGGGCACGAAAAAGAATTGAAATGGTTTTAATAACCAGAATTTTTCCAGCGTATCAATTGGAGTGGATTTGAATGGAAATAATCTTCGGAATATTTCGATATTGGATTCCGTGATTATACGGGTATTGTTGAGGAATTTGGAAGATACAGATATCGTTATTCCCCATACGATATCTATGGTCTTAGAACTTGATATTGAATACAAGTCGATATGATTTCTATTTAGAGTCTTGTATTTAATATCAAATTGGATTTTGGGTTTGTCGTGAATGATGTCTTCGATAACATTATTCTTAAACCCAGTTGAGAAAATAATAAATCTTTTAACTAAGATCGAAGGAAGTTTTCCAATTAATGAATATACTTGGAATTAAATGGTAGTTGATTTTGGGTTCGTCGTGAACTATGTTTTAAGTAACACTAGTTCTTAAACCCAATTAGCAGTGAAGATTTGATTTGGAATTTATAAATCTTTATTATAAGATTTAATGGAAATCTTCTAAAGTAAAGTTTTCCAGTTCAACAAAAGAAATTGGAATTGAATGGAATTCAATTTGTGATAATCGAGATGAGTTTCTGTAAAGGAAGGCGTTTACTATTTATGGAATATAAAAGGCTTTGTCGTTATTCCGTTTATAGTATTAGTCCGATACGGAAATTTATATCGATTTTATACTGTTATGATTTCCGTGAAGACTCCATTTCGATGGAAGAGGATTTTAGGGTTTATTGTGAACTGTGTTTTAAACGACATTAGTTCTTTAACCCAAGTTAAAGGCAGGATTGATTTCAAAAATATAAGTAATCATTAAGTAATGATTTTTGAGATTAAAACAAAATGCAGTTTAATTGAATCTTTAAATAGATTGGAATGAGAATGAGGTAACTAAATCTGCTGAATTCAAGGAAATGTTGAGAATGGAGAACCGCCAGTTTTACTCCATGTGATAGTTAAATCTTTAAATAGATTTGAAGTGATGAATGGTAATTAATTTTACCGAGAACACTTTGGGTGTTAAATATGGAGTACTACCAATTTTGCTCCATGGGATGAATATGTTGGGATTGGGATAATGAAATAAATGATTCTTCGGTGAGATTCGCTAATCCCGACTAGTTGATAAACCTTAATTTGGTTTAAGTTGTCGAAAGATAAAATAAATTCTTTTGAAATGATATCCAAAGGAAGATTAAAGAAATAGTTTAAATGAACTTATGTTTGATAAAATTAATGGGAATATTTCCCTAAAAATTTGAATAAATGAATATTCTGGATTGGAATGAGGCGTATGATGTGTTTTTGTAGCACTTGATTATAAAATACGCGAGTTGTTCGGAAAGACCGGGTTTATCCCATTCTGAATAAATAATACAACGATAAAAAGTCGACGACGAAGACGTTGGTTGAAGACCGGAGATCTTCCCATCGTATGGATGATTACTAATGTCTTGATTAGGCTGTACACCCAAGATATGGTAATAAGTGGTGATCGTCCAAACGTACTTGGAGATCGACCGGATATGCGAGGACCTCTCTCCTATATTGGACATATGGGACGAGGAATAAATTTCGTCCGGTTTCGTTCAGACCCAGAACAAACTTGTAAATGGATTATGTCTGACATTGTACTTTGTTCAGTATTGATCTATTTCTTTTAAATATGTATCTGTTTGGTGGCGGAGAATTTATTCTCTTGCTTAACACCCTTCTCTGAGACGTATGAGCTTAGAGGTTATATATTAATAGATATCAGCTGTATGGCATGAATTGACAATGTGGCATGTTAAGATGTAAATGATCAAGGCTTTTGTTGAAAAGCAGGGCCTTGTGGTTGATGGTCAAAGCACAACTTTATGTAGCATAGCTTTGTGTTGTAGCGTTAATTCGCGAGCCTCAGAACCCGGTATGAGTCAAAAACGGGATAAGGGACACAAGGAGTGCATACGTTTCTTTCTAGCTAAAAGTTGTGTCATTATCTGGAGCCCAGACATTTTTACTTATGTGGATGATAGATTGGGAGGCGCCTCAGATATGATTGGTGTCCAATGGCCAAGTGATATGTCTGATAAGACCGGGAAACGTATGTTCATGAATAACCAATCCACAAACGTTAGGTGTGGACCGACCTTCCAGGATTCAAGGGCTCACCAGAGTCTGAATCCTAGATCATCTTGCTAGAGGTGATCTGAATCGGTAAGGAGACCATCCCTTGCCTTGACTCATGATGGAAATCCAATTTCCATTACGACATTTTTCGGTTTTAGTTGTAGAACAAGTATGGTGACATAATAGGATGAGGTACTATGCTGTCTATGATTGATACATTTATATTCTATGCACTTATAGTGATGCCAAAATGATTTATTTTAAGCGTATCAAGCATGTTTGGCTATTATAAGGTAAAACTCTATCCTCCGGTTTGTGTTTGCATTGTGTGATGGGACCTGAGTCTTATAATAGCTTCATTTTTCAAAAAGCATTGTGTTGTTTCATGTTTTAAACTAGTATTCTTGTGGAGTAAACGCGTTACGTGTCATATGGTGTGGTCCCATGAATTTTCCACTTTTAAAGTAAAGTTTAATAACTATTTTGAGTTCTCACACCAGTCCCATGACTGACTCGGAGTTTATTGTTTCTACCTAAACTCTGGATGCCCATATTTTCCACATGGGCAGCTAGTAGTTTTGGTTTCGTAAATTTTTCTTTCACAAGATCCTGGATTACAGCTGGAGCTATATGCAGAAAGCTTTGTATCCGTCTATTTCTTCCAGTTGTGTCAGTTGTTGTATTTCTGCTACGCATTGTATTTATATATTTAAATTTCCGCTACTATGTATTTTAATCTCTGATATTATTTTTCCGCTGTGCAATATTTATTTGTACTCTGATATCTTGTACTCTGATGTAATATCATTGTAATAGCAATGAAATGTCCTCATGTTTGAGTTCTGATGTGTCGAGTTCTCATTACAATCTGCGTTCTCCCGTCTCCTCGAAGGCTAGGCGAGCTCGGTGCATGATAGTTTGGTATCAGAGCTTTGGTTTACAAAGCTCGAGAATAAGACACATTAGAACCGAATGAGAGAATTCATCGGAGATAGGATTAGTAACTTCCTATAAGAATAACTCTTTAGAGATAGGGTTAGTAATACCCTAGAATTAGTTTGAAGAGTGCTATTTCTAAGAATGAGTTTTGTTTTGAAATTTATATCTTATTATAAAGTTTAAATATTATAATTGATTTGAATTTGGACAATCGAGTATATGAAGATTTTGCTTATACACATCATGAACGTATGTTCAAGGTCTCAAGTATATTGGGTAGATATAGAATCACACTCTAATCACCCGGAGATGATTCTGATGATAGCGATCGCATCATCAGCGTTAATGTTCGAATTTCGAAGGTGGGATATCTATATAATTCCAACTGATTGGTGTGAGAACCAAAAACTTAGTTAGGGTTTATGTTGTGATTTGGCACTAAAAATATGATTTTTGGGTCTATAAAAGTTATATATTTGAAAAGCTAATTAACTAATTGATTGCTGGTTGTGATGGATGATAATTAGTTTGACTAACTAAAATAGTGGAACAATAAAACCAATGTGAAAATGAAAGAGTAAAATTTCGCCAAATCGAATTTAATATTGAGCCGATTTGAAAATTGATTGGAATTGCATACATGTACATATATATGTTGTACAGGTTATTGCGTGGAAGCTAAGAAGAGGAATAAAATTGTACGCCCGACCAATAGGTACATGTTTACTATATTGATTGGGTTTGATGATTTTATGAGCCGATTGGGTAGCCGCTTGGCTTTTGGCTTTTCTTTTGATATGTGAGAGCCCGTAGAGGCCATTTGTAGATGTACCGGTCAACCCGTACAAAGGAGGTTATGGCAAAAAAAAATCGAAAGTTTAAGGCGTTAGCCAAATTTTGAGAAATTAGAAAGTTCTCATAAACTAAAAAGTTAAAGAACTTGAGTCAAGCGAAGGTTGAGTTAGTTAAGTAAATGACCTTCAGTTCCGTCTTCCTTTTCAAGGACGAAAATATTTTAAGTGGGGGAGATTGTAACTACCCGTATTTTTGGAACCAATTTAAAATATATTTTTGATAGATTTTCATAGAAATTAAATTTTCTAGATGAATTATTTCGGGAAGAAACGATTTAAAATTCATGTGAATCGAAGTAAGAACGTATAAATTTAAAACTTAATTGAAGTTTAGAAGTCGCTATGGAATTTATATATATTTTTAATATTATATATAGCCCATAGAAAAGTCACATTTTGCAAACAACTTTCGTTTTCAACGAAACCACTTCCATTGAGTTCGGAATATCGTTTAGGTGTTCGACAACTATAAACATCGATTCCTTTGGAGTTGGATAAATTTTGGTCTTTTCCATTGGATATAAGATCAAAATATCACTTTTTGCATATGGACGAATTTGGACCCGAAACCACTTCCATTGAGTCCAAAATGTCGTTTAGAACGTTAAAAAGTATCAGCTTCGATATATTCCGAGCTTCAGAGTCTTGGCACTTGGGTTAGGTCTTGGTTGGCTAAACCTAACCCATTCACTTAAGTGCTCCATAGTCCTCTTCTCTTCATTCATTCTCCAACACTTAGAAAAAAAATAGAAATGGGAAAGGGAAGTTAAAATTCCCTAAACTTAATTTGATTCTAGGGGCTCCAATCTTGTAGGAATCAAGTGCAAAATCGAAGGAGAAGCTTAGGTAAGTCCATCTCCATTTCTCCAACTCAATTCCTCTTTGATTGTTGAGATTTCCTATGACCTAATTCTTAGGAAACATGTTTTATTGATCATAGGTTATTGATTCTAGTGTTTTATTCGAAGAGAGATCGTTCTATCTTGCTATTGGACTGATTCATAGCTTCCAACCATCAGAGGTGAGATCTTTGTGAGTTGTTAGTGTCCATGCCACAAACTTTGGCTTGTAAAGTGTCATTTAGGTTCATTTAAAGTTGTGTATATGCGTACGAATTGATTAGAGATGTATACACATTCCGGTTTATTCGTGCTAGTTTCATAGAATTGAAAATTATGATAAGGATTGTCCACACGGTCTAATTCATATGTTCCGAGTGGATTTGGTGATGTTGTGAAGCTTCGTTACCGCCCCGGCAAAGTTCTAAGTCTTCACAAGTCGCTTGAATCTATTTGATTTGCTTTGGTTAGAAAATTTGTCCGCTTTGGAATTTATAATCAAAACCATTGCAAATCTCTTGTACGAATGTTTGTGCATGTGAGTTTAGTGTTATGAGCTACACCTGTGAGTTTTAGAAGCCTCATTTGCATGTACATAACATCATAGGCCTTCGGGCATGAGTTGGTATCACTTAGGGCTTGCTATCTAGGTAAATTGTGCTCTGGAGCAGGATTCAAGCATCTGAATATTTTGGGGCAGACGTCTAACCTGCTCCAAATAATTATAGTTTCAAGCAACAGAATTCAGATGTCTGAAATTTTTAACTCAGATGTCTGAATTGTAATTCAGACGTCTGACCAGAAAAATTCAAATGTCTGAAATGGCTTGAAAATGAACTAATCCTTGCTGGTTTCTGAAAATCCCAGTTTAGACGTCTGACCAAAATGATTTAGACGTCCGGATCTGTTTTTGAAATGTTGAGCAGTGGAAACCACGGTCAACAGTTTAGATGCATCCAGGCTCTTTCCCGACCGAGTTTCGGCCCATTCTGACTTCGTTTGTGACTTGTCAGTTTCTCTGATTCACATATTTCAGCAGCCAGATGCGTACATAATCTTTTTTATAAATCATCAACTAAAGAATGATGGAGTGGAAACCAATGGTGAGAATTCTCTCACTCAAACTTTTTTTACAATTATTATAACTGTGACTAAATATATATGTTTATTGCCTGTGATTGCAATATTTTTTTGATGGTTGATGGATGTTACAGTTTTAAATGTTATCATTATTAAACTGTGAAAATAATATATTGGTTCACATGGATTGTGATGTAAACCCCACATGGGTATTGGGACGATAATTTTACACATCTTCCAAGTATGCAAATAATAATCATTGTATGTTGATTGGAAACCCCACACGGTCTGGGGAGGATAATAACTTCGCACATCTCCCTTGTGTTTAGTTGTACGTCGATCAATTGATTGACAGGCTGTAGTAAGCATTGTTTAGCTATTTAATGCTATACAGTTGTAGATTTCACTTTGTATGTGAATTGGATGTTTAATAGTTGTTCATCACTATTTTTGAATTCATGAGATGTATGGTATCCATATAAATAAATTATATGGTAATTGATTGAGTCACATACCGGTTCAGAATATAAACGAATATTTTGATATTATATTCAATGAAGAAGCAAAATATGGTTTTGATGTCCGATTTTGGATGGCCACGAAAAGGAATTGAAATGGTTTTAATAACCAGAATTTTTCCAACGTATGAATTGGAGTGGATTTGAATGGAAATAATCTTCGGAATATTTCGATATTGGATTCCGTGATTATGTGGGTATTGTTGAGGAATTTGGAAGATACAGATATCGTTATTCCCCATACGATATCCATGGTCTTAGAATTTGATATTGAATATAAGTCGATATGATTTCTATTTAGAGTCTTGTATTTAATATCAAATTGGATTTTGGGTTTGTCATGAATGATATCTTCAATAACATTATTCTTAAACCCTGTTGAGAAAAGAATAAATCTTTTAACTAAGATTTAAGGAAGTTTTCCAATTAATGAATATAATTGGAATTAAATGGTAGTTGATTTTGGGTTCGTCGTGAAATATGTTTTAAATGAACTAGTTCTTAAACCCAATTAGCAGTGAAGATATGATTTGGAATTTATAAACCTTTATTATAAGATTTAATGGAAATCCTCCAAAGTAAAATTTTCCAGTTTAATAAAAGAAATTAGAATTGAATGGAATTCGATTTAGTGATAATCGTGATGAGCTTCTGTGAAGGAAGGCGTTTACTATTTATGGATTATAAAAGGCTTTGTCGTTATTCTATTTATAGATTAGCCTGACTTGGAATTTTTTATCGATTCTATATTGTTATGATTTCCGTGAAGATTCCATTTTGATGGAAGAGGATTTTAGGGTTTATCGTGAACTGTGTTTTAAACAACATTGGTTCTTTAACCCAAGTTAAAGACGGGATTGATTTCAAGAAGATAAGTAATCATTAAGTAATGATTTTTGAGATTAAAACTAAATGTAGTTTTAATGAATCTTTATTTAGATTGGAATGAGAATTAGTAACTAAATCTATCGAATTCGAGGACATGTTGAGAATGGATAACTGCCAATTTTACTCCATGCGATAGTTAAATCTTTAAATAGATTTGAAGCGTCGAATGGTAATTAATTTTAATGAGAACACTTTAGGTGTTAAATATGGAGTACTACCAGTTTTGCTCCATGGGATGAATAGGTCGGAATTGAGATAATAGAAATAAATGATTACTTCGGTGAGATTCGCTAATCCCGACTAGTTGATAAACCTTAATTTGGTTTAAGTTGTCGAAAGATAAAATAAATTCTTTTGAAAGTATATCCAAAGGAAGATTAAAGAAATAGTCTAAATGAACTAATCTTTGATAAAATTAATGGGAACCTTTCCCTAAAAATATGAATATTTGAATAAAAGAATATTCTGGATTGGAATGAGGCGTATGATGTGTTTTTATAGCAAGTGATTATAAAATACGCGAGTTGTTCGGAAAGACCGGGCTTACCCCATTCTGAATAACTAATATGACGATTAGAAGTCGACGATGAAGACGGTGGTTGAAGACCAAAGATCTTCGCATCGTATGGATGATTACTGATATCTTGATTAAGCTGTACATCCAAGACAAGGTAATAAGTGGTGATCGTCCAGACGTACTTGGAGATCGACCGGATATGCGAGGACCTCTCTCCTATATTGGACATATGGGACGAGGAATAAGGTGCCTCCGGTTTCTTTCAGACCCAAAACGAACTTGTAAATGGATTATGTCTGACATTGTACTTTGTTCTGTATTGATTTATTTCTATTAAATATATATCTGTTTGGTGGCGGAGAATTTATTCTCTTGCTTAACACCCTTCTCTGAAACGTATGAGCTTATAGGTTATATATTGATGGATATCAGTTGTATGGCATGAATTGACAATGTGGCATGTTAAGACGTAAATGATCCAGGTTTTTTTTGAAAAGCAGGGCTTTGTGATTGATGATCAAAGCACGGCTTTAAGTAGCATAGCTTTGTGTTGTAACGTTAATTCGCGAGCCTCACACCCCAGTATGAGTAAAAAAGGGGATAAGGGACGCAAGGAGTGCATACGTTTCTTTCAAGCTAGAAGTTGTGTCATGGTATGGAGCCCAGACATTTTTACTTATGTGGATGATGGATTGCGAGGCGCCTCAGATATGATTGGTCTCCAATGGCCAAGTGATAGGTCTAACAGGACCGGGAAACATATGTTTAGGAATAACCAATCTATAAACGTTAGGTGTGGACTGGCCTTACAGGATCCTAGGGCTCACCAGAGTCTGAGTCCTGGATCATCTTGCTGGAGGTGATCCGAATTGGTAAGGAAACCATCCCTTGCCTTGACTCATGATGGAAATCCAATTTCCAATACGACATTTTTCGGTTTTGGTCGTAGAACTAGTATGGCGACATAGTAGGATGGGGTACTATGCCGTCTATGATTGATACATTTATATTTGAAGTTGTTTTGACACTATGCACTTATAGTGATGCCAAAATGATTTGTTTTAAAGCGTATCAAGCATGTTTGGATATTATAAGGTATAACTCTAACCTCTGGTTTGTGTTTGCATTATGTGATAGGACCTGAGTCTTAAACTAGTATTTATTTTTTAGAAAGCATCACGTCGTTTCATGTTTTAAACTAGTACTCATGTGGAGTAAACACGTTCCGTGTCATACGGCGTGGTCCCGTGAATTTTCCACTTCTAAAGTAAAATTTAATAACTGTTTCGAGTTCTCACGCCAGTCCCATGACTGACTTGGAGTTTATTGTTTCTACCTAAACTCTGGGTGCTCATATTTCCCACACGGGCAGCTAGTAATTTTGTTTTCCGCGGATTTTTCTTTCACAGGATCCTGGATTACAGCTGGAGCTATATGCAGAAATCTCTGTATCCATCTATTTCTTTAAGTTGTGTCAGTTGTTGTATTTCCGCTACGCATTGTATTTATATATTTAAATTTCCTCTACTATGTATTTTAATCTCTGATATTATTTTTCAGCTGTGTAATATTTATTTCTACTTTGATATTTTGTACTCTGATGTAATATCGTTGTAAAATCAATGAAATGTCCTCATATTTGTGTTCCGATGTGTCGTGGTCTCATTACAATCCGCGTTCTCCCGTCTCCTCGAAGGTTGGGCGAGTTCGGCGCATGATAGATGTATTATGATTTGTAGATTGATAATCATCGGGATTTGAGATTATTTGAGTTTATCACTCAATTTGAATTTAAAATCGTTGTCCAAATCCATTGTTGTTTTGTGCTTATTTTTTAAAAAATTATTTGAAAATAATTGGAAATCGTGTGTTTTAAAATCTCTCCATTTTTATAAATTTTATCATAAATCCATCATTCTAGAATGTGAAATTTTCTTCGAGTTCTTATAATACTATGAATTTTTTCTGATTAATTGAGATTTATGATGAACATTTTAATATTGAGTGAATATGTTATAAATATTTTAATATTGAAATTTCATTCGACTTATTCTTTTCACTCATGCACATATTTAGAGGGAGTTTTGTTGTAGGGGTTGCATACAGATAGGGGGAGTTCAACAATTCAGTGTCAAACACATTTATTGTATTAAAAATCTTATTATATGTTTCTCATCATCAAAAGGGGGAGATTGTTATATATAACAATTGTACAATTTTTGTTTGATGATAACAAACACACACACACACACACACACACACACACACACACACATATATATATATATATATGTATATATATTATAAGTGTGTTACTTGTACACGAATGTGTACACAAACATACATATGTGTACACACAACAATGAACACAACAATGCGGCAAGAATACAAGCTTTAGGAACAACAAGTATTCCACTATGCTCAGATATAATCAAGACAACTCATATTTGCATGTACACAACATCTAGATAGACAGGGAGCTCATTCATATATAAGGCAAATTTTAAATCCAAGAAACACAAATGGTTCAGCATTCACATAACAAAAGAGGATTGCCAGGTCAACATGTTTTTTTTTTTCATTTGAAAATGTCCTGGAATACACAAGGGCAAATGACATACTATAATGGTCAAACACAACAATACATGACAGTGCATCACTTGGTCATGATCACAAAACATGAATGTCAAGATTCATGTAACATACTCATAAGGTTCATACAATAGCATATGTTCAAACTCACATGACAATGCAACATGAAGATGCAACAGTTTAGGATGGCGTGTACAAGTCAATACAGCAGCAATTAAAAATGGGAAATGCTTTCAGTCAAACTGGATGCACTACACAGTGAAACAATGTTGTACACAATTCCACAGGGCCAAAACTCAAGTGCACAGGTAGTCGAGCCAATATTCAAACGTGTTTAACAAAATGTAATTGATGTGTACATCATATAATTGCCAATGTTCATACATGTTTAACAAAATGGTCTCAAGTATATATATTTATATATGTATATATATGTGTATACATATAGTTGTATATATATATATATATATATATATATATATATATATATATATATATATATATATATATGGAAGCAATGTGGCAATACATAGTGGTTCATAACAAAGTCAGAAATGAAACAATGCAAGCAGATGCATAATACCTTGATTTGAAAGGAATGCTTACAATATTTGATAAGTATACAACAGGGCAATTGAAGACATGATTTTTAGGCAAGAAACAATTGACCCAAATATCTCAAAAAGTTTCCAGAAATTATACAAGAGAAATTTGTAATGTTAAATTTCAGCAGAGATTTTACAAAAGGCAAGAAAATTTCTTGACAAATTTCTTATATGCAATCATTTTACATTTGGCAAGAAATCATTCCAAGTTTTCAGGGTCTAAATCACGCAAGAGCAGGAATCCAAGATTTTCAAATAAGAAAAATTCTTTATGGCATGAAACAATTGTTTATTTCTAGAAAACTTTTTTGAGATAAAATCAATTCATTGATTTCCAAAATACACGGCGCAATTTCAAGAGCCACAGAATCATATCAATGTATTTCTAGAAAATCAATCAAAGACTCATGGCATGAAATCACGCAAGATCAAAAGTCACGCACAATCAAAACAACCATTTATGAAATTAGAGAATGTTTTAGGGGATTGTTTAAACCCTATAAATATTACACCTATTTCGTCATTGGCAAGATAGCGAGAGATCGAAAACAATAAGCTACAATTTCGATAGCTCAAAGAAATAAAATCAGAGAACTTACTTTATAATGATCGCAAGCACCCTAATTCAATTAACCAAGAACAACCACTCTCAAAGATTATCATAGAAAATTTCCAGAAAACAAACTTGAAATCGCGTCGAGTTTTGGGGAAGTAGAAGAACCCTAATTTTTAATAGGGTTGACCGACATTGATTTAGGAATAAAAGAAATAAAAAGGGTGGCCGACCTATGTTATTTCATTAGAAAGGGGGGTTTTTAATTTAGCTTTATTTTATTGTTTTGTTTTTTCTTTTATAAATAATCCATCAGTTTTCTAATGTATGTAAAACTAGGGTTACTAGTTATAGGTTTTATAACTAGGGTTTACGAATTACAGGTTTGTAATTTGGGGAAAATCTGATCTTGGGATTAAAGATCAGTCTAGGATTTTGAGCGTTGGATTAGAACAGGAGCAGGGTTTGCGAGTTTACAGGATTTTGTAAGCGGGATATGTTTTAATACCTAGTAGAAATCTTGGGAATGCAGCAGTATTCAGGTTTTTCCGGAGCTGGGTAAAATCTGTGTTATTTTATTTATGCATTGATTTTCTCTGCTGAAATCTGTGTTGTGATTATTTTTAATATCTCGTAAAAATCCAATAAATCATATTCACCCCCTCTAGGATTAATCTAGATCCAACACATACCATAGTTTTTTAACATCTATCGAAATTCGACATATTTTGAGCATAATATCTCTTCCACTTTATATGCTTGACAATTGACATCTCCCATCTCTTTATTTACTCTCAATAACTCTTACGTATGTTGCTCCTTTGTAGTTCAATATCTCAATAGATTCCAAACTTTGGAGTTATACATTTTTCCATTATTAAGGTTCGATAACCTCCATGATATGTTCATGTATAATATCTTTTGGGTTAACCAAATACTTGGAAACTCATCACCATTTCTTAGATGCATGACACTTTTATTTATGAAAGTTCGACATCATCCTTAAGTCGTTTGAAGTTCAATACCCCTTTTTGAATGTTTGATTGCTTCCCTTCTAAACATTGACATCTTGAATCTTGATATATTCTTCTTAGACATTCGACATCTTCGCTTGTGGTAACAATGATATTTTGGTGGAAATAATAAATCTTTGTTTGGAGGAATTTAAATATCCATTATGTTTCATCAGTTTTTATTTTTCACTTTCAAATCTAATTGTGAAAATATTAGTGGATAATATTGAGTTGAAAACATCTAAAACCCAATTTAATCCTAAACAATCACAACGGGTGAAATATATACTATCAGGGAGCCTAAGAAGAATTCTAGAAAGGGTCACTTCAAACTCTTTATGAAATTTATGGAAAAGGAGCTTGGAAAAGAAATTGCTTGACAAAGCCAACTAGAATACCCCTCCAATTTAACTATATTGAATAAAACTTGAAAAGAAATAAAGCTTAAAAGTCCTAATCATCCAATCGAATATATAGTCAGTTATAATTCTAGTTGAATGTAATTTAGATGTAATAATGAAATTGTAAAAGGGCATACAAAATTGAATGCAATGATCGAAGGAAAAAGAGAGGCGACAAGCATTCTATGAACGATGGCACCGCGATCAAAACAACCGATTCTGCGAGAAAATTAGCATCGAGATGGATAGAGTAACAGTCGCCACTCACAGCGGCGAATCCTACCATGTTTGCTTCTGTGAATCATCGAGTTTGCTTTAAAACGTGGCCGACTTTCAGGGTTGGAGGAACTGACTAAGAATAAAAGGAAGCGACAAATGAGAGAAAGCGGGTTGGTAACATTTTTAAAACGGAAGTCGCTGATTTTCAGAATGATCATTGCAACCGGAACTTTTATCATAGCGTCTCCAACAAAAAACCTACTTTCAGTGGGATAAAGAGATTTAGGATACATTCGACGCGTCGATAACTGAAGCGGGGCATTTTGCCCCGTTTCTACAGGTCGAATTTGGTGCGTTATGGGTTAATGATGGTCGGTTTAGGTTAACTAACGACGTTAATTAGTAAATTTAAGTTTTTATATAATTCAAAAATCAATAACTTGTGCAAATGAGATCTGTTTGAGACACGGCTTTTTGCATTTACTGAACCAGAGCAATTAAAAAAATTCAATTTATTTATTTATGTAAATTATTGATACGTATTATTTGTTAAAAACAAATAATAAATTAATTAACCAGAATTCAATCAAATTAAAAAACAAAATTTAAAAGGTCCGCTTAAATGGTCTACTTAAAATCTGCAAAAGCATTCTTCGCTAACTAAAACACCCCACTGTCCGTTATTCTCAAACGCACCCTTAAGGTCGTTCTTTTATAACCGAAAAGGACTAGTTGAAACCGGGTTGCATAACATTTTTTTAACAGAAGGGTAATGCGAAAAGAGCAAAGTTATTATTTTTTCCTTTGTGTTATAATTTTATTTATGTTACTTATTTTTAAATATTAAACACAAAAATACAAAATACATAGTACGCCATACGGAATTAAAATTAATAGTGCATCACTCTTTTTTTGACAAGGCGGGTTCTGGTTTCTTAATACAGATACAGAAATAAAAAAACAAACTAGGCGTCACCTCTAGTTTAACCTCTCATTCCTCGTAGTTGTCCCCATCCTACTTTGCTTTCATGCACCTATCAAGAATCGAATCATGTTATTGACAAAAAAAATGTCGTAACCCTCTAAATATTCTCCATTACTTAGAGAATTATGTTTCATGATGGAAAGTAAGTGTAGAAAGCAGTAAATAACATAGTAGATTTATAGTGGTTAGGTCCCATGAGGGGTCTATATCTACTTTGAAGGAGTTCGCCATATTTTGTTCACATCAATAGATTACAAGCTTTGGACATCATCTAGGCATTTGATTACAAGTGTTTCCATGTATCTTGGAGTCATAGTTGTCATATGCTACTCTTGGGAAAAAGTGACTTTTATGCTTCTTCTTCCTCAAAACTAAGCTTCCATTAATGAATTCTTGAAGCTCGAGCAGATGTCAAATCAGAAAAAATCTAACCCTTTTAATGTATGAGCATGTGTGTATTTATAGTGGAAAGGTTAGGTGTTAGTAGATATGATTTGGGGACCATACAGCAGAAAATCACATTATAGAGTCACAAACAGCGGAAAATCGCATCATATGTTGTTGGTAAATTTGGGATACGATTTTCGCATCCCAAAGGATGTGAAAATGGCATCCAAGGGGATGCGTATGTTGTATTGAGGCGCGACATCCCTTGGATATGCGATTGCCATTGCATCCTGATGGATGCGATGCGAAGGGGATAAGAATGCGTTGGTATGGAGTAAGTGATGCAAGGCGGCCACGTGGCATGGTGGATTCGAGCTGGAGTGATGCGACTTGAGGGATGCATGATGCGATATGCTTGTTTTGAGAAGTTGTGAGGCTATCACTCACTCGGTCTTTCCTTGGCTTGAATCTTCAGCGTCTTAGTGACACTTCGAGCCTTGGTTCCGCGCAGCGCGTTGAGTGTGGATCTTGTGTACTTTTCGGAACTGGACTAAAATGCCGGTTAACATTTCCCTTCAAAGTACCTCTTGCCTTACATGATGTGCTTTGAGTTGGAGATAAAGATTTTGGAATGTGGAGAGATCTCTAAGCTACCAATTACTTAGCCGCAATTGGTCCATTGCGCGTGTTAGAGAATTATGGTTCACCAGTAGCTTGCTTGAACGTATAATTCCTGCTTACTAATAAATTTAAAGTTTAGCTGTCGACTTTCATTTACGTTGTAATGTAAACGAGTCGTTATCGACGGGGTGTCGTGTGTACACACTCATGCTTTCGCATGGTTTTTCATTGTGCGATCGAGCTTTGAAAAAAGAGCAGGAGTATACAAATGTGTCGTTGTGTCCATGACTTTGCAACTGAGATTTCATGTAGCGCTATCGAACCGTTGATTCGGTCGTTCAATGTGTGCTCTCGAGTCATTTAGACTTACGTGCGTACCATCGGTTAGCCGGTCGAATTGACATTGATTATCGCAACGTCGAAAACTCATGTGCGTGGTCGTGATTGGAATCAAGAGTTAGAGATATCTTGAAGTTCGTAAATTTCATCCTCGGTCATCCATTGTTTCACTAAACGTACATATATGTGTGTAATGTAGAGACATGTACATGTGAACACGTATACACAGTGCGTGCCATATATATACGGGTACATATATATTCATATATATATGTATGTATGTATGTATGTATAATTACACACACACACACACACACACACATATATATATATATATTCTTTTTTTTGTATGTCGCATCGCATTCCCATGGGGAATGCAAAATCTCGCATCCCGGTAGGATGCGATGTTTCGCATCCCAGTGGGATGCAAGATCTCACATCCCTGAAGGGATGTGATTTTCTCGCTTCCCCGGAGCGATGCAATGCGATTGGAATAGGCCAAGGCCCATTCCCCTTCTCCCCTATAAAAACCAAATACCCTCCCCTGTTCTACACCTTTTCTTCTTCCTACCACTTCTGCATCTGAACCGTTGTATCTTGCCCAAGAAAAACGGATTCAGATCCAAACTAAAAGGTGGGTTTCGAAGACTTGAAGTGTAGATTCGGACATGGGAGTCCTCGACCGAATGGAATGGAGCTTGAGAGCGTGGGGTTAGAGTTATTGAGCTCCAAACCCAGTGCTTCGAGGAGCTCGAGTTCTATTTTAGTGGCGGTGGAGGGAGTTAGATTGAGTTGGAAAGGAAGGGATGTGGTGTAGCAAAGGGAGACAACGCCTCGTATCTTCGCGTGATGTGCTGTCACTCAACGCAATGGATGCGGCTTCTCGTAACCCGGGGGTGAGATTTCGCATCACCTATGCAATGCGAAGTCTTGCATTGCCACGGTTGTAGGATTTTGCATCTGAGCGATGCGGTTTCGCATCGCTCGCGTGATGCGGAATCTTGCATCACAATGGTTGCGGGACTTTGTATCTGACTGGTGCAATTTTGCATCCCCTACGTGATGCAATTTCGCATCACCTGTGTGATGTGATTTTCTTACGTCTATTTGACACAGAATGCCTCGTCTCATGTTGTTGTGATGCCTTGCGGTTGGACGGGATCCAAAATTTTCACATAGGGTTTAGAGTATATAAATCGAACTATAGACAAGAATTTGGACTATTTAACTTATTTTCCGACTCCAATCGCGACGTAACCGCGACTCAGTGCAAGTTTGACGACATCGGTCGATGACGACGATGGTTATAGTTTTAAAGAAACAGCGGTCGTCGCCGTGTCCCTAATCTTTTTAATTAAAATCATATTATCATTGCATTTCACTTCACGTACACATGTTAGCTTTCACTAACACAAGGGGTACAGGTTTTAAATACGACGTCTAATGCAACTATATTGAAAAATATAGCTAGCAAATGGAGATAAGATCCAAAACACAGAAGAATTTGGAAGCTGAAGCTTCACAACACTTGTCATCCCAGTCCGGCTCAACCAACAGTACTTGTTTCGAGGGGAGCAAGCTTGAGACTTCTTCAGAGTCTACCCCCTTACAGACAATATGTTTGCCGGAAGTGCCTGCTCGTGGCTTGCGGTCAAAAGAATAATAGATGATCGAGCACCCGGCTGGACCATTGGTCCCAGATGGGGATAATGTAGTCGAGGAGAAACCTGAGGAGGAAGACGTAAATACTAAGAGAAGTGATGCCCCCGAGGCTTGGAATGCGATGGCAGGTGCCGTCATAGTTCACAACCCATCGAATTCGAGACCTTCTAGTGTGGATGAAACCACGTTAAGGCGCATTTGTGCAAGGTTCAACATACCATGGTCCGCAGTACGAATTCCTCGAAAGGAAGACCGGGAGCACGCTCCACCAGAATGATACGCACCATAGAACATGCACATGTATATTTCTGGGTGCGTGCCTCCGTCTTGTGACTTCTTCCGCGATATGATGTGCTATTTCTGCTTAGAGCCTATGCAACTTTATTCAAACGGCAACGCCTTTCTCCTCAGTACCTGGCGTTTGTTTAGAGAGTACCTACGCGAGGAACCTACCGAAGAGGACATCCGGTCCTTGTTTCAGATTAAGAGGAGACCCCACATCGTTCCTTCTCTTTATTTCCTAGAGGCAATACACAACGCTCGATTTATTGAAGGTTCGTGGAGCAGAATCGGTATGTTTAAGCATGAATGGTTCTTCATCCGCTGTCGCCCGGGATTTGTGAGACGTTGGTTGGAAGGAAGAAAGTATTTTTGGTTGCTTCTAGTTTGATATTTGTTGAGTCTTGGGCTTTGTGTTAACCTTGAGTTTCTGTATCAGGGATCCCTCTGGTGTCGAAGGGTGATGTGTACTAAGAGCGTGTCACACAGTTGAAGGCTATCTCGAACGAAGTTCGCTCCATAGAGAATATCTTGGATAAAGAGGTTCTTCGCTGAATGGGCTTAGTTCCTGCAAAACATGCAATAATTAAGGCAGCTACTGCTGGAATAGGAACGGCAGAGCCTGGGGGGAAGGAAGTTCTTCAAGCCGCAAGAGGAAAGCACCTCATGTCGTGACTAAGAGACTGAAATCCCTTAAGATTCCGGAAGGATCTAGTGCGAGTGGTGCTGATGGTGGGGAGACGTTCGTTGGAGAAGAGGGTCTACCGCCTACCCTTGTCCCGTCAACGAATGTCGAGGTGGGGAAAGGAGTATTGCTGAGGTCGGTTTCTTCGATAACTGCCTCTGGGACCACCACGTCGCTGGAGAGGGTGGATCAGTTCAAGGGGTTGGATGATGTTCCCATCGATATTCCTCTATCTTAGCCTAGTGGCATAAGTTCTGGAAGCTTAACTTTAACTGTTGTGGAGATAACTCCTCGAAGCAGGCCTTAATCTGGTCTGTCGAGAGCACACTTAGGGCACACACGCATAAACACTGCATAATACAACATTTGCTTATGTGTGCGAAGTTCTTAGGTCTAACCTTGAATCCATTATGTGTAGGGGAAATGGTTCGCGATGGCAGACATCAAGGCCATGGTCGGGACACCAACGGCCGCAAAAGAGCTCGTTTATGAGTAGTTTCAAGAAAGTGACTGATCTGACCCAGTCTTCCCGTTCTTGCAACCGTGATGGTGATCATTGATATCCAAGACGCTCATAATCTCCACCACCTTTCGATCATTCGGGACAAATTCAAATCTTGAGACCACCGCTACAAGGCTGCCAGTTTCGACGTTTTACCATCCCGCCCCGCCGGCGGTGCCTGCCCCAAGTCTACCAGTCAAGTTGCACAGTCGGTAGATCTCAGGCCATCTAAGGTGGGCACGTCAAGGGGAGAGCCGAAGGCTCCGCAACTCAGTAACGAGGTGAGGATGACTATCTTGAAGTAGAAATTCCCGAAGCACCACTTTGAGGAGTTGATGTGGGTGCTGGACATTAGCACTATCCCTCGCGATTACACCCAGGTGATATGGAGGAAAGTGTACCATGCCTATCATTAAGCCGCGGAATTCAACAAGCATATGGGACATCTCTTGGATCTGATCCCAAATAAAAATGTGCAGTTGTAGAACTATGAACTGGCTATCAAGGCTGAACAGGAGATTGTCCGGAATCGGATGTGGTGGTTGGTAAGACAAGTCCTTGAGTTGTAATTGTTCCTATGTGTGCCATCGGCATGATTGACCTTTGACTCTTTGTCGTTGGAATAGGTGAATTAATGAGAAGTATTAGAGGCTCGGTAGAGAGGAAAAACATGCCAGTGAGACGTTTAAGGAGACTATGGTGTCGTAGACGACAGAGAGCACACAACTCAAAAGGGATAACTCTGGGCTGGTAGAGGAGAACATCATGTCGATGAAGGTCAAAGAGAGAGTGTTCCAACTCCAAACAGACAACGAGGCCTTGCTGAAAGAGAATGAAAGGCAGAAGGATGAGAATCTTGAGACGCAGAGGCTCATGAATGTAAATGCCGAGCTAAGGAGGCAGATGGAGGAGGCCAAAAAGGATAAGGAGAAGGCCGAGGATACTGCTAAGGATGTGTTGACCAAGTTGTATGGGATTAGAGCTGCGCATGAGAAGGAGGTGGAGGAGATTAAGAATTCTACCGAAGATGGACCGGTTCAGGCGGAACTGGATTTGGAACCGTGTGTCTGGAACATGTATGTCAAAGTTCTCAAGTACCGTGGAGTTTCATGGGTCGAGGACTATCCTAGGACATTGGCCCAAGTATAGGACTGGCTGTTGGAATTTGAAGCTGACTTATGGGAAGTGGATGCTATTGACGAGATCGATTTCATGTTCTCTCATCTGGATGAGGAGCGCCTAGTGTTGCAAGAGGGAAGGCAATTGCGGATGATGCCGAGAGGGCGAAGGAGGTAGAGCTTGCCGCTGCAAAGGGGAAAATGGTAGCCACCGACAGTTTGGTAGTGGCTCATGAGTTTGGTGGAAGTAGCTCTTCGCAACAGCAAGTCATGCTACTTGTCTATGCAACTGTCCCGCAAGTCCTACCCCCTTCTACAACTGAATACAATCCAAATTGACCGGGGCTAGGACTAGAGAGTCTCACTCAAGAAGTAGGCGGAAGCATTGCGCCAACCAGAACCATGCCTCAGGTGATGGTAGGTAAAGTCGTATTCCCACATGTGCTTGGAAGTATGGTAACACGGAAATGAGATACATTAACTAATCCCTCTTTTCCCGCATAGGAACCTCCGTAGTAGAAGTGAGTATTGACTTTGACCCGACACAGCCTAAAGCGGGAGTGGAAGGTTTCGGGGTCAGTTGAGCATAAGAGGTGGTATAGAGTTTACATTCTCCAAGGAGTAGATAGAATTCTTTAGGTCCATGGAGGGAAAAATGGGCAGGATGGGCAGGTGACGGAGACAGCCGAGATGAGCGAACACACTATGCATGACATGTTTGAAGAACTATATGCCAACCTGCATGTTATGCCTGAAGAGCAAGAGCAACAGAAAGTGTTTGATGAGTTGGCTCGGCAGACGACATTGGTAGAGGCTAGAAAGGAGGCTGAACAAAAGGTTGCGGCTAATTTTCAAGAGCATAAGGAGGTCGCGGCCAAGTAACAAGATGATTTAAGTGAAAAGGCTATTGTCGAAGCCGCTAAGAAAAAGGCTGATGATATATATATATATATATAGCAGATACATGAAGAGCAGGCCAAGAAGCTTAGGGCGGGGAAGGCAGGCCGACAGAAGGTGGTCACTAAGGTTGGGCCAAACGTAGGAGAGGGCACACTGTCAGTCCTTTCGCTTTCCAGCAAAGTCGTCCCCAGGCCTTTGAGGGAGATCCTGTGAAAAGATGAGATCATAGAGATTACGAGCGACGATGATGATGGGGATATTCCGTTGGCGCCTCTCAGGTCATCATCTCTGGCCAAAGGGAAGAAGGGAGAAGGATGGAGCAACTCGAGGAAGAGGAAGAAGAGAAAGGGAGACGACCCGTCGGGTGGTGACTCGGGAAAGAAGAGGACAGAGAAAGAGCCCGAGGAAGTGGAAGAGGGAGAACTTCCCAAGTGATTGTTATAGTTGTCTTTTGATGATGTAGACTGATAGTGCACGCGGGTACGGCCCTCACTTTTGGAGGCGTGATGTAGTTTTCATGTGCATCACGTCATTATAAAAAGAATTAACTAGATGTAGTCTGCTTTTGGTTTGTGAATGAAAGTATTAGTTGACTTTTCTTACATCACAACTTGTATTAAGTGTTTGAATGTTCATCTATGCTTTTTTTTCTTGTACTTGCATAAAATTACTTGTTGTTACACTTGAGCAAACGTTATCTAAGGCTTCGCTCTTGGGTTCCCCAGTCACGCGAAGGGTGTAGGTGCAGACTTCGCTCTTGGTCTCTCCCTTGGTCGGAAGTTCCGAGTCGTGCAAAGGTTGTAAGCGCGGACTTTGCTCTTGGTTTCTCCCTTGGTTGGGAGTTTCGAGTCATGTGATGATGTGAGTGTGGACTTCGCTCTCGGGTTCTCCCTTGGTTAGGAGTTCCGAATCATGCAAAGGTTGTAAGTGAGGACTTCGCTCTAAGGTTCTCCCTTGGTCGGCAGTTCCGAGTCATGCTATGTTCGGCTCCGGTGCCTCTTCTCTCGGGGCTTCCCTGGGGTCATTGGTCCCGAGTCGTGAGAAGACGTGGACGTCGTTGATTCGTCCTTTAGACTCTCCCGTCGTTTTGTCCGGGTTAGAATTTGAGGGTGTTGTTGATTCGCCTATTACTTCCCGGATCCGGACACTTTTGGTCGGATGGAACCAAATAAGCGGTCGAGGACACCCTTGTTCGGTTGATGGGCAGCCTTAAAGTCTGGGGATTTGGGAACGATGTTGGACATTTAAGTGAATGAACGTTCTAAATTGTTTATACTCGGTCACGTCGTTAATTTGAGACTCGAGTTAGGTAGGATCAGTTCCATGCTTTGGGGTTTCGATCCCGTGTTGTGCATTCGTGCATGCAAGTCAGTTGTAATGGTTAATCGATCATACTACGCAGAAAGTAAACATGCCAAGAACATAAAGAAATGAGAAAATATCTTTACTAATAATTTTGGCGACTATGGCCTTTAAAATGACTTAAATTTAAAGAAAGCAAAAACATTGTTGGAAAGCAATAAATCTATACACAAAGTTGTGTGAAGTAACGACAGAGATGTTCGCTACTCCATTCCCTGGGGAGTTTGGCGCAATCAACGGTCGGTAGCTTGAACGTTCCATCTCCATGCTTCCGTTGAACGACGTACGGACCTTCCCAGCGAGGTCTAAAGCTAGTTGGTGTGGGGAAAGATTCACTTGAGGACTAGGTCGCCAACGTTGAGGTCCTTAAGGAAGACTTCGGAGTTAAAGTATTGGGATACTCGTTGGCGCTGGGCGGCAGCTCTGAGTTCAGCTTCATCCCTTTTCTCTTCGAGTAAATCAAGTGACTCCAATATGAGGTTTTGGTTGGTCTTTGGATCGCAGTAAGTGACTTGGTGAGAATGGAGTTTGAACTCAGTGGGATGACGACTTCGGATCCATAGGCGAGAGCGAAGGGAGTATGGGTGGTCCGATAGACCCATAGGGCCAGAGGGAGCTCATCTACCCATAAGCCACCGGATTTTTCTAGACGCTTCTTGAAGATAGACTTGATCACTTTGTTGAAAACCTCGACCTTCCCATTGGCTTGTGGGTGAGCTACTATAGAGAATCATTTTTCAATGTTGTGTCGTAGGCAGGAAATCTTGAACTCAGCGCCTCACTCACGAATCACCTCTTCAATCATGAATCTCCATCTCATTCACGGATCTCCTCTTAGATCAAGAATCTCTTCTCACTTCGAAACTTTGTCCCTCAACCCACACCACTGCCGATTACGGTGCGGTTCTTCATTAGCACGATTCTGTAACAAGGTCGATTCACTCATGAATCCCCTTGGATCCCCGTTAATATAATAGAAACTAGCAACTTCCAATGACAAAGTAAATCTTCGGTGGCTATATATGTTTAGTATTTTTCACCCAGCTGAAAGTTATTGTTGTGTGACTAATATGAGCAAGGCAAAGATATTCAAAGCTAAATTAAATAAGAAACTTGCAAGTATGTTCAATATAAATATTCAAACTTTGTTTTCATTATTAATTTCAGAACATTTTTGATATTGGTTCTAACTGCTCTATCAAAAGGAATGGAAGGAGCTACTTTGTGGTTTGAGGCTGTACTGATAAGTTGATTTAGGAATTATCAGCGTATGGGCGGCTAAGTGGCAATTCAAGGTAAAATAATTTGATTTCCAATATGAATTTGTAAATTAATCTTTTCAAAAATTTATGATGTGTTTTTTATATCTAGCTTCAGGTTAGTTTTGAATTCATAACTCATCATTTAAGCATTTAAAAAACTAGATAAAATTGGTATACTATAACCGTGAAGTGTGGATGTTGTTTTGAATTCATAACCCATCATTTAAGCATTTACAAAACTAGATAAATTGGTGTACTATAACTTAATGATTTTGGATAAACAACCAATTGAATATTCATATATATTTTGTAATATTAGTTATATATATATATATATATATATTAATACTTTGCAGTAAATGAATGCAAATTCATGGCAGACATATTCCTGTTTATTGAAATTGGGTGACAATATGCATTTGTGTGTGCTTGTGTGTCATTTGAGCAGATACGTGCCTATGTATGTATGTATACATGTGTGTGTGTATATATAATTCTTCTTAGTATGTTATTTATTGTTTTTTAGGAATGTCCAGCATTTTGTATAGTAAGATTAACTGGTATCCATCAATTCTTTTTAAAAGTAAACTTTTTGATTAAGTGGGCAATTTATGCTTTATTATCAACAGAAAAATAATAATAGCAATGCATTTCCAAGTAACTGGATACAAGTAGACGTTGGCCACTTCTTTGTAGTTTAGCTCCATACAACTTTCGGAGGACAAATAAAAAAAGAAAAGAAATGAATCACTCTTTTGTTACTGTATTTGCATGTTTGCCTAAGAAAATTGCATTCACTGCTTACCTTAAAACATATTTAGTTTTCCAATGCATTTTTTTCTCTCAAAGCAGACCTTAGTTGCAAGATGAATAAACAGAAAATCTGAAGAAAAAAAAAATTACAGTGTTATGAGTAAAAATATTCTCGTTATATGAGAGTCAAAAGTAAAAAAGTTTTTGTAGTGAGACTTTCACTTAAAGGGGTACATGCAAAGTATTGAGCGAGGACATTATCTTTGGTTGATGAGAATGTTTAGTTTTCTGTTGATTTGTTGCTGAGAGGAAACTTCTTGGGAGCTTGTGGGATGCATATATGGATGAGTGATTGCAAGCTTTAATATTCTAGTTAAATTTCTTCCTAATTCTTGTTGTATAATTTTCATACTTCGGATTTTACAGTATAACCCAAGTCCAAAACCAATGACAGAGATGAGCTGTTTTTAAACTATTTACATTTGTCTATTTTTTTACTGTCTAGCACACTTGCTTTCGTCGTTTTTTTTCTTCTAGTAAGTACTCTGTTTATTTGAATTTGAAGCGATGTATTGGTGATAATTCAGTTTCTACTCTGACTTTGCATGCATTACTTCCATCCAACAGTAATCCAATATTTATTTTAAGTGTCTTAATTGAATGCAGACATATACATGGCAAAATGCACGTCGACGTGCACATTCAAAAGTCCTATTTCTAAAACCATCATTACAGGTTCAGATAATGTTAGTTGATCTTTGTAGCAATCTATCAAAACCAACAGTACAGCGGCGATATTTATCACCAGTGCGTGCTTTGGAATGGGGTCCTAGCCACATATGAAATGAATATGAGCCACTACAACAAAAAACACTTTTCGCAACAGGCAAAATCTGTTGCAGTAGACCTATTGCAACAGGCAATGGCCCGTCTGTATAGCCGAAGTTGCAATAGGTCAATCCCTTTTTGCAACGGTTATTTTCTGTTGCGGTAGCCTTTTTTGCAACAGGCTTTTACTGTTGCAACAGACCATTTTGCAACAATATATGCCCGTTGCAATAGATTCATAAATCTATAAAAAAAATACAGCTTATAGATATTACATATTAAATGTATTTGTTTTAGTAATAGCGTATATCACAAAATGAAATAAACAAATAAAAATTTTATTTTAACAAAATTTTAATAGTACAAACAATTACAATAAAAGTTTCTACAATTTTCATACACCATTCATGTATAACAATTTTCATACACCATGACATAAATTCTACTGACTGACTGTACACGATTTGAAAGTGTTTGTTGCTCTCTTTCATAACAGCTTGTAGGAATTTTCAGGTATGAGAAAGAAATTCCTCAGCGGCGTAACTCGCATCAGTGACTGAATCGTGACATTTACAAAATCAGTTTCTTTGATGTTGTTGAGCCCTACCATAGGAAAAGGGATGGCCATGAATTATCAATTCCAAAATGTACAAACCTGGAAAACATATGATATAGGTTGGTAATACATCTAATGAGGTATTTATCACATATATGATATCATATCCCACTTGTAGAGAAAAGTTGCCACTATTTCAGAAATATTCGATGAAATGGAAATATGGATGGAACAAAAGTAGTTTCTCCAGAAATGACTAATAAAAGGAGAATAAGGGTAAGTTAGTGGATTCGGTATGTGTGCATGCGCATTTTTGTAGTAAGTAGTGAGGCTACTAAATACTAAAGCAAGATGAAAAAGTGTTTAGCCCCAAAAACACAACTTCGTACATCCTTCAAGGATCATAACACAAAAATTTAACTAATAACATGACTAGTCAATTTATTTCAAATATACCAGCAACAATATAAAATAACCAGATTGGATTGTTTATTTAAAGGAACGATTGTAAACTTAAAATCATATCAACATATGTGACGAATTTAATGTGAAAATAAAGATAATAAATTACCATTCCAGGGAGATAGTTGGACCCGTCAAGAGCTCTTGACCATTGCCTATTTTCATCAAGATGCTCAACTTGTTCCTTAGTGAACATGTGCACCAATTTTTCTAGTTGTTTATTTCAGAACTTCACTGAGCATGATGGGATGCAAAAATCTAGACAGAAATTAGTACTATCATTTTAGCGAGTATCAAGTTCATATCAGAAAGTGTAAGACAAAGGAACTAGATACGAAATTAGTTTTCGTGACAAATACCTGCTCGCATTTATAAATAAAAACTATGAAAAATCTGATGGCGTTAATGATTTTAACAGTTGGGATTCATACATTAACAAAAGCCAAAAATATTACTGTAAAAACATTAAAGTGACTATATTGACTGACCTGTTTTGCAAGGTTACAGGCACAATCAGGCAAGTTCAAGATCTCGTAGTAAAACACCGAGAAATTGAGAGCCAAGCGCAATCTTATGGGATGAGTCGGAGGCATCTCAGCCAGAGCAATGTCCTAAGGAACAAACAACACAATGAATCAATGTCACAAATGCCCACGCTGAGATAAACATATCAATTGCAATACTATCTATGTCTCCTCTTATCCTCATCATTCACTTTCTACCCATTTAACCGAAAGTAAAAATTGCATTTCAATGCAAACCGAGAGTAGTTACAGTTACCTTTTTTTTCCTTTCAACGAGTACGCTCACAGTATATGTCTCCTCTTATCCCCATCATTCAATTTCTACCCATTTAACTGAAAGTAAAAATTGCATTTCAATGCAAACTGAGAGTAGTTCCAGTTACTTTTTTTTTCCTTTCAACAAGTACTCTCATAGTATATGTTGTAGGATAGAGAAATAATGAGATACCACTTAGAACGCTGGGCAATTGCTTTCAACTATGAATAATTTAAATGAGGAGATGAATATAATGTACCATAAATTATTAACAAGCCAAAACATTAACTACTGGTCATAGTAGAATAGTATAAGTTACATAACTGTAAAGAAAAAGGAGTAACAGAAAGCGAAAAGCAGTAATATTTTAGAGTAATTAACATTTATGGAAAAAAAAGTGTCTGTTATAAATATAGAAGTCTGACCTGAGCTAAGCAGTTAGTATTCTCAGCTGCCTCCTTCCTCTCGTCACCACTCTTAAAATCAGCAAGGTACCTGAGAAGTTTAGAAAAATATATAAAAGAGAAAGAAATAACTTTGTGGACTATAATCAGAAACGACAATCTACTACATTGATTACTGCACTGATAAATAAATGTAATTTACCTGTAATAATCTACTACATTCTAAATTTCAAGGTAACAGAATAAAATACAAGTGCATGTATTTTTACCATGAGCAGTATTATGATATTATGTGTGTGCAGAAATTTTAGAAACAGTGTTATGGAAGCTTAAGCTCTCGCATGAAAATTGATAAGAGGGATAGCAGTACCCAACCGAAAAGAAGGTGACAGAAATATAACACCTCTAAAAGCATCCAAGTCCCCGGCTACCCACAACCAAAATATCTGGACAAATTTCTTCACCTCCCCACGTAGTATATCTTTTGGGTCACCTTTCTATATCCATGCTTTGCAAGCAACAATGATTAAAATAAGTAAACCAAACTCATTAACTGGACAACTAGTTAAAGCAACCATGTATATGATGAAAGGTCTTGTAGTAGGCAATATATGAGTAAAAGCTTCATCCAGGAAAGACGAGATTACCCTAATTTGGTGACAGCGTTCAGCAAAGTACTCAAGTAGATGCAATCCTCTAACTTTGTCTTTGTCCCTCTTCCATGCTGCTACAAAGCCTGCAGGTGAAGCTTAGTTGTTGTCCGTGTCATCAAATCTTAATATGGTGAAGGTGGGATACAATAATTTAACAAGCCAGACGTATTACTAAACAATAATTTAAGTTATAAATACAATTGCGATTCAGATGATCTCCTTTATGTATTGAGGGTGTAGGTCGTGGGATCTAGAATGGAGAAGGCGGAAGGCTAGTCGCAACAGTATGGAAGCGGTGGATTTAGGTAGAGTGGATGTGCTTCGTTGATTTTGGAGGCGATTGATTTTGGAGGTGGTTTAGGTTTTGATGAAAATTCAGAAACAGGCGATTGAGATTACTGCACCGATGGCTTGAATTTAGATCTAGAATGAAGAATTGGGAAAGGCAGGTGAACAGCTAGCGAAGTGGGCACGAAGTTCAGCGAAGCGGTAATGAAATTTTGGAGATCCCGCCTTTCACTTTTCGTAGCCCGCCTTCTGATTTACATTATCGATTATCCGTGGGAAGTAGGTTCCAGAAATTAATACCTTGGACTTTTGCCAAGCAATAAAAATTAAGTTTGTTATAAAATAATATTTTAAAAGAACATCTAAGGGAAGTTATTAAATAAATCTAATTAATAATGAATAATAAATATTAGTTGTTAAACGTTAAACTAGCCTTAATTATAAACTATTTAACAGTATTTAATTTTTTAAATACCAAAAATTGAATATAATCATCAATTATAATTATAAAGTTAAAAATATGATTATTCCAACTGGTAGGAAAAAATAGTTGTTAAAAATATGTTTATTTCATTTGGTAAGAAAGGATGATTGCTAAAAATTCGTTTATTGCAATTATCATATGCCACCAGCGTATAATATTATTTGTTAATAATTATATTCATAGATTATAATTAATGGTTATAAGTCATTTATTACTAATTATACATTGTTTATAAATTATAAATAGTGTTTATAATATTTTATTAATAATTAATGGTTAAAATTATTCATTAATTATTGAACTAATTATTAAACTATGATAAATATCAATTACGAATATATTAAATTACTAAAATATTAAATATTAACTTATTAAATTAAGTACATATTAATTAGTATACATTAATTTTAATTATTATTTTTCGCAAGTGGCTTTACTGGTTGTAAAAAAATATTGTTATTGCAAGTGGCGAAAACAGTTGCTAAAGTTATTTATTCGCAACTGGTTAGGAAGCGCAGTTGCAAATAATATGTTTATTGCAACTATTCTGGAAGCATAGTTGCTAAAAGTATATTTTTGCAACAGGAAGGGAAGCGCAGTTGTTAAAAATATGTTTTTCGCAACAGAAAAAAAAGGTCAGTTGCTAAATCTTATCTATTGCAACGGCTATAATAGGTCTGTTGCTAAATGTCATTTACTGCAACTATCATTTATTGCCTGTTGCAAATAGCTAGTTGCAATAGGGTATTTTTCTTGTAGTGAGCTTTTTATGCTTATCGGTTAGTTTCAGCAACTATTTATTGTCTACTTCTGCTTGTTAGTAAATGCTTTTACTGTTTATTTTTTCAAGAAACTTCCATTAAACTACATTATATACTGCTTCAAATTATAGATCATAATCTAAAGAATGTGATTTACATTTGTAATTAGTTTCAAATAAAACCTTATCATCATGATAAAATCCTAGTAGAAATGATCAAATGAAAGAAATAGCCGTATGAATTCCTGTCTTAATTCAAATTTATTTCGATGTCTTGAATTTGGCTTGTTAGTTTGTGACATTTTAACAGTACACAATACCACAAAACAACTCCCCTTCCCCTTATTTAACTAATATAAAGAATAATTTTTCTTCTATTCTTCTATTTTATGCTGCAGATTTGACAGTTATGTTTGCATATTGTTGAATATCTTCACAAAAACTGAGCTAATGGATTGCCAATATAATAAACTTCACATAAATGGGACTAACGGAATCCCCTATCCGTGGTTGGATATCTTCATAAGAATCATTCAACAAATGTATCACTGTTTCATTATGCTATTAGTTTTGCAGGCACTTGAACTGCATATAAGAGTATTGAAATCAGAAATGTAATTGTATTCTCATTAATGAAAATGTAAACGAAGTACAGGTTTTAAATACAGAGTATAAATGGGCTATGATGAGGCCCAGAAGTTAACGCGTTGGTCCAGAAATGAGAAGAACCAACGCACCATCTAACATTGTAAACACATGTAACGTAAAGAATATACAGAGACCGTATGTATAATCTGATACTCTCCCTTAAACCCAACTTCCAAGCTAGGGTTTGCTCAAAACAAAAAATGGCAGCTCGTGAAGCGATCTCCTTAGGAATTATAGAATCCTTGAGATTTATTGAGGAATCTGCTTCAATCTTCTTCTCTGATGAAGTTCTGAACCTTTACGTTGAAATTAAGTCTGATTTCTACTAATTCCAGTCTGTTTTGACTTAATTAAGGTTTAATGATAATTTAAATTACCAGAGGATAAGGAAATCAAGTCAATGTTTAGATCATATTTTCCGAGTTAATATTTAAGTTAAACTATGTTAACTTATTTAATGGTTCGAAACAACAATATTGTTTTGAAATGATTAAGATTTGAAAAATGGGATTTACAAATTCTGGTTTATCGAATATTTTGGGTATCGAACTTCTACGAATTTTAACGATAAAAATGATTTCGACTCAAGGTCTGAGAGGTGATTTAAATACACCAATTTGATCGATTTCGCCATCATTTGATAATTCATATTAGTTTATGTTCAAGACAGGTGTAAGAGTTAAATATCGTTTAAGTTCTAAAACAGATGTTCGAAAATGAGATTTATCACATAAGTTTGATAATAAGAATTTATAAGTTAATTAATATTTAATTATGTTCTAAAATAAATATACATAAAGTAAATATTTAAAGGTTATTTAAATAAGGCTTAGCAGATCCAATCAAAATAAATCTGTTTAATTTATTTTATATTTGATAGTTAAATCACCGACTATCAAATCTGGACCTTTTCGTTATCGTTTTCGAAGAGACCGGAATCTAATTCCACTTCGATTTGATATACGTTTCGAGTTAGAGATTTATTGAAGACAAATGAAGACGAAGTTTACAAGGGTTGTTCTGTCTACAGGATAGTGCCTTCGGTTTTTCCAGTCCCAAGACAACTTGTATAGACGAATGTCTGACAGAGTACACCCAATAAATTGCGTAAGTTGATCTCTTCAAACGTATTTACGTTTGGTGGCGGAGAAATTCGTTTCTCTTAGCTTTATACCCGTGGTATTTTTGGGGAAATCAATTTGTGATTTTGCGGGTTTGACGATGTGGCATTCAAAGTGAATGAAAACGTGTATGTCCAAGGGTAAGTTCAGCCTCAAGCCTCACAACCAGGAAATGACAAAAATCAGGCAGGCAGCATGGCTATGTGGGTCGCTCCCATTAGGGTGTATGTAATACCCCGTATTTTCTGTTAACGTTATAGTAACGAATTAAACAATACTTAATTTAAAATGTGAGTTAAGGGAAACGGGTTACGCCATTGTGTTCGTCTCGGAATTCTGCTTGAGATAGAGTCCGAGTTTGCATGAATTGGACTTCGTATGAAGAAATTATGGCCTCCAGAAGTTTCAGAAATTCAAATAAATTCAAACAGCTCAAAACCGGATTCAAAATTCAAAACAGAAGTCAGAAGTGGGCTGGGCAGGAAAATTCCCGCCCAGGACCCAGGTATACTAGGGGATCGACCCTAGTGTCGACCTCCCCCATACAGGTCAACCTGGGGGTCGACCTCAGGGTCGACCTGGGGGTCGACGTGCCCCCCGGCCAGATCTGAATTTTGAATGATTGATGACTTGCTGCTGAGTCACTAGGGTTTCTGGATGGTCCTGATCTAGTCTGAATGGTTGTGGTTAACTCTAGGTTCATCCGATGGCTATAATTAAATTGAAATTCAATATAAACAATTCAATTCTTAACCTAAAATTCGCACAAAAATAATCCTGGAAATGTCATGCTGTCAGTAGAGAACTTGGAGTAGCCGTCACCGTTTTCAATTCAGAGACAAGTTAAAAGCCTACATCAAAATCAAATTAAAACTAATCTAATTCAACGATCTTCATCAAAGGCGCGCATCTCCAATTTCAGAATTCAGATTTCAGAAATCAAGAATTCCTTTTAGTTTGTAAGTTGGTTATTACGTAGATTTAAATGTTCTTTTAAAATGAAATCTTGGCATGTTGTAACTCGAATATGGAACGATGCTTATGTATAAGATAATAAAGTTTGATTCTCATGTATCTTAAATTACCGTTGCGATCGACCATGTCTATATGTTTGTGGTGATGAACATACCATATTGTATGAATTGGGATCTATTATGATTGAGTGACGAACCTATTATGCCAACGAAATGGTGAAACATGTCATGTTATAATTTGGTGGTTACTTGCAAGTTTATGATCTAAATCACATGCTTACATGTTAGATCAACATTCATAAATATTTAGAACTATGTTAAGTTGAACCTATTTATGTTGCAAGATTGGATTTGTAGCTCTCTTATGTTTTAACACACAAATTATCATGCTAAATTGTGATTTAAATATGTTTATAGTAGTCCTCTTATGTTTTAACACATAAGTTATCATGCAAAGTTGTGATGTAAATGTGATTATAGTAGCTCTCTTATGTTGTAACACACATAAGTTATCATGCTAAGTTGTGATTTAAACATGTTTATAGTAGCTTTCTTATGTTTTGACATACATAAGTTAGTATGCTAAATTGTGGTTTAAAATTGTGTTTATATGTTAAACCTCCATATTATACCTATATCAAGTTTACATGATAATTAGATCCAACTTAGTCACAAGTTCACCTTTACCAGTTTAGTTAAGTTAATGATACATCTATGCCAAGTTACACGTGATAAGTTAAACGTATGCTATTTTATGTTTATTTCATGTCCCTTGTTCATTATCCTTTTTGTTTATGGGTTTGGGCTAATTTATTAGCTCAATACTTTATGTGATTCATGCATACGTTCCACGGGGATATCGATGGGAAAAATGAAAATTTCATGGCATAGGTTTGTTCATAAAATGGTATATTTGATATACCATTTATTATGAGCAATAATTGAAAGGATAATTATGGCATGAGTAAATTAAAATTAATTTACATAAAGAATTAGATATATATAGAAAATATGTGAATTTAGAAAAGACGAATATGCCTAACCCGAGGTTAGACTGAGTTGTGGTGTAAACCTGCCCGGAACCGACCGACATATCCAATGACCACAACAAGATATGTCTAATGTGGGTGGTTAGTGCATCAAGCCCAGAAATGGACCAGAGGTTAGACTGAGTTGTGGTGTAAAACTACCCAGAACCGACTGGCAAATCCAGGGACCACAACAAGACCTGTCTAATGTGAGTGGTTGGCGCTTTAATGAATAAATTAAAGCTAAGTCAGGATTGGTAGGGTTAAGTCAATTAGGGAAACACTTAACCGATTCAACATGTTAACTAAACTAATGGGTGGGGTTAGGTAAACTTGGACACTTAACCATATAAACATGTTGATTAGAAAACCCTAGTAACGGGGACCCATTTCAGCAGTAACGCACATAGATGTATCATGGTACCATGAACTAGGCAGGGTGGGGCACGATTACTGGGCTGATTATAAGCGGTCAACACGTCGGCGGTTGGTGCGTCAGTGTGGGTTCCAACGGGGTATGGGTGTGCACGTACTCCGGAGTGGAAAAAGCAGGCACTAGGCATCAGTAGTATACACTGTGCATCCTGAATCATGTCGGGTTGCCACCAGAGGGACTGATACACCCCATGGTGGGACCAGCACAGGTAGCTACAGTCAAGCGGGACCGAATGACACGGGATATGAATGCATGCGAGTAGGAGCCGATCATTAAGGGGATCGTTTGTTATGAACACATGGGGCTGGTTGAACCAATGGTTAGTAGGTGCAGAGGCTATAGTAATGGGTGCGATCACATGTTCATCTTATCTTATATTAGGGTATTGTCTTATGTTCTGTTATTACTATCATGATCCCTTTCCTTCTTTAAATACTAGTAATCACTGAACTTACCAGACTTATTGTCTGACCCGTTTTCTTTCGTCCTCTTTTCTTCCGTTCCCCCCTGGTCCACAGGGAGGGAATACTCCAGCTTAATCAGACTCTTTGCAAGCTTCAAGAAAGTAGATGTATGATTGGGACTCTCTTACATTGGCTGTCGCTTTTGGATACTACACTTGGGGATTTATGCAGTTTTATTTATGATTTAGGCTTCTTTATTAAATAATCAAGAAGAAATTATGGTGTAATGTTTTGGAAGATATTTTGAGACAATTTGCTGTAATGCTTTTGTACTGAACCACGTATGCAATAAATGTTTGATTTTCGCTGCTTATATTTATCTGTCTTGAAAATTTTTCTATGTCTTGTACCTATAACGCTCTACCAAAGTTAAGGCATTCCCTTTGTGAGTGGCCTTAACGGAGGTGGGGTGTTTCACTTGGTATCAGAGCAAAGGTTTACCAGATCAGATAAGAATTTTTGAAAACTATTTTCAAAAGAAATATAAAGAAGCATTTTACAAGAAATAGTGTTATTTTATTTTAAAGGCATAATCCCCCAAAAGCCATACGCCCTATCATTCTATCCTTTGTTTTGAATCTTTTCTTTTCCGTTTCAGCATGCCTGGGAATCTTAACCTTCCAGAGGGTGTGCCGATACCTGGTTAGTTCAGGAGGTACTTAGAGGCTAGGGCCAACGATGCGGGCCCAGCAGATATTCCACCTCCTCCACCTGCAGCGGTTTCTCCTCCTCCTCCTCCGCATGCAAATGCTTTCTCAAAGATCTGTAGAGACTTTAGGGCCATGAGTGGAAAGGATTTCAAGGGAACTGAATCATTCGTAGAAGTAAGGAATTGGCTCAAAGAAACTGAAGATCTATTCGATATCTTCGAGGTGGATGATAGACAAAAGATACAGTTGGTAGTGTGGTTGCTCAAAGACGAAGCTTCCTATTGGTGGGAAGTCACTAACGCTGAAAGACCACTTGAAACTTGGGTAGATTTCAGAATAAGATTTGAGATGAAATTCCTCTCACAAGCTGAACGAAGTTTACAACTGGAAAAGTTCTTATCTTTTAAGCAAGGAAGTATGATGGTCAAGGAGTACGTCAACTAATTCAATTAGTTGGCCTGATTTGGAATGGACTTAGTGAATACTCCTCGTAAGAAGGCTCTCCGTTTTGTCAAGGGATTGAATGAGCCACTTCACAGCCTGGCTACGAACCATGTACCTATGGGGGCTACTTACGAGAGGTTGGTGGACATGGCACTCTTACATGAGGAAGACAAGGGCAAGAAAGAGGCAAAAGCGGAAGTACCTCAAGATAAGAAGGTGGAGGGGTTATAGAAAAAGAAGGCTGATTCAAAGAAAGGCGGGAAGAACAACAAACCCTGTGACAAGAGAAAGTGTAATTTCTGTGGCATTCCTGGACATTTGGTCAAAGACTGCAGGAAGAAGGAAAGGAAGATGGGTGGCTGTTTCCACTGTGGTGAGACAGGACACATGGCTAAGGACTGCCCAAGAAAGCAAGGGTAGAGAGCTAGACCTTCGTCTGGAGGACAAGTTCACGCTCTCATGGCACCTCCGCAGGAATGAGGTAGAAATATTTTTGTCGAAAGTTTAGTCTATCTTTTTAATCATCTGGTTCGTACATTATTTGATTCTGGCGCATCGCGCTCATTTGTATCTGCTGATTTAGTTGAATCTCTGCACATAGACACTAGTTTAGTAGAGGATCCCTTGGTTGTTTCAAATCCAATCGGGGGCTCAGCTTATTTGTCAATGGTTTGTTTAGATTTGAAAATATCTGTTCTAAGCGTTGGGTTTAGATGTAATGCCTATGTTTTGGGCTTCACGGGCTATGGGTTGATTCTAGGCATGGATTGGCTATCCAGTAATGGTGCCATCCTCGATTGTGAAAAGAGAGTGGTTAGACTCCTGACTTGCCTTGGTAACACTCTTGAAATTTCTTGTAATCCCCTGAACTCTGTTACGCTAATTTATCTAGAATCTCTTGATGCGTCCATTGAGGACTTGCAGTCTGTAAAGGTAGTCCGTGAATACTCGGATGTGTTTGAAGAGGTAAAGGGCTTACCCCCGAAGCGGGAGATAGACTTCCGCATATACCTCGTTGACAATGCAAAACCCGTTGCCTTACCCGTTAGGCACATGGCTCCAAGGAAGCGAAAAGAGCTCATCAAACAAATTAAAGAGCTCCTAGAAAAGAGGTTTGTAAGGTGGAGTATTTCTGAATGGGGTGCTCCTGTAGTATTCGCAACTAAAGCGGACGGTTCACTTCGCCTGTGTGTTGATTATAAGGAGCTAAACAAGCTGACCAAGAAGAATGGGCACCCACTAACGAGAATAGATGATTTGTTCGATCAGCTTGTAGGTGCATCGATTTTCTCCCAATTAGATTTAGCTACCGGGTTTCATCAGCTAAGAGTGGCTGAAGACAGCATTGATAAGACAGCGTTCAGAACTCCGGATGGTTTTTTGAGTGGCTTGTCAAGCCTTTCGGCTTGACAAATGCACCTGCTTACTTCATTGATTTGATGAGCAGGGTGCCAGGAGTTCCTCAATAAGTTTGTGGTGGTCTTCGTGGACGATATTTTGATCTTCTCAAAAAGTGAGGAAGACCATGCTCAGCACTTAAGGGAAGTCATGGATACTCTCCGTGCACATCAGTTGAAAGCCAAATTCTCAAAATGCCATTTCTGGGGAGAAGAAGTTAGGTTCCTTGGAATTGTGGTGTCCAAAGGGGGGTTAGCTGTGGACCCCGCAAAAGTGGTTGTTGTGCAAGATTGGAAGGTTCCTCGAAACGCAACCGAAGTCCGAAGCTTTCTCGGGCTAGCAGGCTTTTATCGAAAGTTCATCAAAGATTTTGCAAAATTCTCAGCTCCACTTACAAGGTTGACAACGAAGAACCTAACTTTCAATTGGGACTTGGATTGTGATATTGCTTTCCAACGTTTAAAAAGGGCTCTGACAACAGTCCAAGTTCTGACATTGCCTGATGGAAGTAAGATGTTTACAGTATACACAGATGCATGCAGAATGGGACTAGGCGCTGTCCTGATGCAAGAAGGGAAGGTAGTGGCCTATGTTGGAAGGCAGTTGAAAGTACATGAGAAGAACTACCCAACCCATGACCTAGAGTTGGCAGCCATCATTTTTGCGCTTAAGTCTTGGCGCCATTATCTCCTAGGTGAGAAATTTGAATTGTATACTCACTATAAATCATTGAAATACCTTTTTTCGCAGAAAGATCTCAACTTGAGGTAGCAAAGATGGATCGAGTTTCTTGCCTCATACGATTTTGAGATTTCCTATACTCCTGGCAAGGGCAATGCCATAGCATACGCCTTGAGTAGAAAGAAACTGACCTTAAGCCCTCTAAAAAGGAAAAACTTGGAGTACATAGCCAACTTTGACTTTAGGCCCTCCTCTGAATTTGTACCTGGCCTATTAGCAACATTGGAAGTGCGGCCTATGCTTTTGGACTCAATAGAGGTCGCGCAACGTGAAGACCCTCAGCTAGTTGATATAATAGATAAGCTAATTAGGGGTGAGACTTCAAGTCACCTCAATAGATACTCCATCGATGATAAGGGATGGGTGAGACGGGATGGAAGACTATGCGTCCCATAAGCAAGGGATTTGTTGGAGAAGGTTCTCGAAGAGGCACACCATTCCAAGTTGACCATACACCCTGGTGGAGACAAAACATACAAAGACATAAAATGGGTTTTCTTTCGGAGTGGCATGAAAAGAGATGTAGCTAAATTCGTCTCCAAGTGCATGATATGCTACCAAGTCAAGGCAGAACAGAAGAAGCCTGGAGGTTTGCTTCATCCTCTAGAGGTCCCACAGTGGAAACGGGATAGCATTTCAATGGACTTTGTTGATGGGTTGCCTAGCTCAAGGAGGGGCAACACCAGTATTTGGGTAATAGTGGACAGGCTCACAAAAAGCGCCCACTTTATAACCATCAAGAGTAGAAGGACTGCCTCATCTCTAGCATCCATATATCTTAAAGAGATAGTTCGACTCCATGGGATACCCTCCAGCATAGTGGGTGATCGAGATCCTATCTTTACGAGCGAGTTTTGGAAGAGTTTACAAGAGGCTGTAGGCACACAGTTATGCCTAAGCACAGCCTATTACCCTCAAACTGATGGCCAGACGGAAAGAGTCAACAGAATATTAGAAGACCTCTTGAGACTATGCATTCTTGACTTCGGAGGTGCATGGGAGGATCATTTACCTTTGGTGGAATTCGCTTACAAAAATAGCTACCAAGCCACCATAGGCATGACGCCTTTCGAAGCTTTATATGTAAGACTGTGTCGGTCACCAACTTGCTGGTGGGAGTCCACGGAAAAGCTCATACTTGGACCAGACATGATTAGGGAAACTTCAGAGAAAGTAGACTTAATACGAAGAAGAATGAAGACTACCCAAGATAGACATAAGTCCTACGTAGACAAAAGAAGAACTGACCTTGAGTTCGAAGTTGGAGACAAGGTGTTCCTTAAAGTTTCTCCTTTGAGGAACGTCGTTCGCTTTGGGTCCGCAGGAAAGTTAGCACCAAGATTTGTAGGGCCGTTCCCTATCATCGAGAAGATTGGAAAGATGGCTTATACGGTACAGCTGCCCGAAAGATTGGCTGGGGTTCATAATGTCTTTCATGTCTCTCACCTGCGGAAGTGCTTACACGAGTCTGCGGAAGTGGTAGAACCAAGCATGCTAGAAGAAGTAGAAGTTGAACGAGAAGCAACTGTGAGGAGAGTTCCAACCCGTATCTTGGGAATAGAAGTCAAAAGGCTACGCAACCGTGAAGTTAAGCTCGTCAAAGTTCAGTGGAGCGACGCCGAGGAAGATGCGACTTGGGAAACTGAGGACAGAATACGTGCAACCTACCCTTTTCTTTTTGAGGGTACATCTTTGATCTCTCTTTCCTTAAGTTTATGCTCCTATCTATCTTTTTAGGTGTATCTCCTCGATCCTATCCTTTATCCTTAGGTAAAAACCTTTTTGGATGTAAACATGTCATTGAAACATGTTATGGTTGATGGTTGCAAGTGGTTGCTAGTGGTTGCTCGTGGATGCATATACACACACATTAAGTATTAAATCGGCTCAGTCACTTTCATATTGCATATGCATATATGTATTTGTATATGGATTGAAACTTAATGTGTTATCATATGGACATTGCATTTGTATGAATAATTATGCACTCATGTAGGAAATTTTGAGTAGGAAGAATTGCATACATAATGGACTCATGGCACTGACATAATTTGCATTAAGGAGGTCAACTGAATCAGTAGACCACCTGATTTTGCATTAAATAAGGACAGTACACGCACTACGCATATGATCATGAAGCATTAGAAACCTTTTAAGGACAATAGACGCCTGTGTTTGATGGTTGAGTAGATGGGTGATTGGATGGTAGGATATAAGTTCTTCCCGACTTGAAGATTTCGGGGACGAAATCCTAAAAGGAGGGGAGGATGTAACACCCCGTATTTTCTGTTAACGTTATAGTAACGAATTAAACAATTACTTAATTTAAAATTTGAGTATTAAGGGAAACGGGTTACACCATTGCGTTCGTCTCGGAATTTTGCTTGAGATAGAGTCCGAGTTTGCATGAATTGGACTTCGTATGAAGAAGTTATGGCCTCTAGAAGTTTCAGAAATTCAAATAAATTCAAATAGCTCAAAACCGGATTCAAAATTCAAAACAGAAGTCAGAAGTGGGCTGGGCGGGAAAATTCCCCGCCTAGGACCCAGGTCGACCAGGGGGTCGACCATAGTGTCGACCTCCCTCTACACGTCGACTTGGGGGTCGACCTTAGGGTCGACCTGGGGGTCGACCTGCCCCCTGGCCAGATCTGATTTTGAACGACTGATGACTTGCTGCTGAGTCACTAGGGTTTCTGGATGGTCCTGATCTGATCTGAATGGCTGTGGTTAACTCTAGGTTCATCCGATGGCTATAAATAAATTGAAATTCTATATAAACAATTCAATGCTTAACCTAAAATTCACACAAAATTAATCCTGGAAATGTCATGACGTCAGTAGAGAACTTGGAGTAGCCGTCACCGTTTTCAATTCAGAGACGAGTTAAAAGCCTACATCAAAATCACATTAAAACTAATCTAATTCAACGATCTTCATCAAAAGCGCGCATCTCCAATTTCAAAATTCATATTTCAGAAATCAAGAATTCCTTTTAGTTTGTAAGTTGGTTATTACGTAGATTTAAATGTTCTTTTAAAATGAAATCATGGCATGTTGTAACTCGAATATTGAATGATGCTTATGTATAAGATAATAAAGTTTGATTCTCATGTATCTTAAATTACCGTTGCGATCGACCATGTCTATATGTTTGTGGTGATGAACATACCATATTGTATGTATTGGGATCTATTATGATTGAGTGACGAACCTATTATGCCAACAAAATGGTGAAACATGTCATGTTATAATTTGGTGGTTTCTTGCAAGTTTATGATCTAAATCACATACTTACATGTTAGATCAACATTCATGAATATTTAGAACTATGTTAAGTTGAATCTATTTATGTTGCAAGATTGGATTTGTAGCTCTCTTATGTTTTAACACATAAGTTATCATGCAAAGTTGTGATTTAAATATGTTTATAGTAGTCCTCTTATGTTTTAACACATAAGTTTTTATGCTAAGTTGTGATGTAAATATGATTATAGTAGTTCTCTTATGTTGTAACACACATAAGTTATCTTGCTAAGTGGTGATTTAAATATTTTTATAGTAGCTTTCTTATGTTTTGACATACATAAGTTAGTATGCTAAATTATGGTTTAAAATTGTGTTTATATATTAAACCTCCATGTTAGACCTATATCAAGTTTTCATGATAATTAGATCCAACTAAGTCACAAGTTCACCTTTACCTGTTTAGTTAAGTTAATGATACATCTATGCCAAGTTACACGTGATAAGTTAAACGTATGCTATTTTATGTTTATTTCATGTCCCTTGTTCATTACCCTTTTTGTTTATGGGGTTGGGCTATTTTATTAGCCCAATACTTTATGTTATTCATGCGTACGTTCCACGGGGATAGCGATGGGAAAAATGAAAATTTCATGGCATAGGTTTGTTCATAAAATGGTATATTTGATATACCATTTATTATGAGCAATAATTGAAAGGATAATTATGGCATGAGTAAATTAAAATTAATTTACATAAAGAATTAGACATATATAGAAAATATGTGAATTTAGAAAAGACGAATATGCCTAACCCAAGGTTAGACTGAGTTGTGGTGTAAACCTGCCCAGAACTGACCGACATATCCAGTGACCACAACAAGACTTGTCTAATGTGGGTGGTTAGTGCATCAAGCCCAGAAAAGGACCCGAGGTTAGACTGAGTTGTGGTGTAAAACTTCCCGGAACCGACCGGCAAATCCAGTGACCACAACAAGACTTGTCTAATGTGAGTGGTTGGTGCTTTAATGAATAGCTAAGTCAGGATTGGTAGGGTTAAGTCAATTAGGGAAACACTTAATCGATTCAACTTGTTAACTAAACTGATAGGTGGGGTTAGGTAAACTTGGACACTTAACCATATAAACATGTTGATTAGAAAACCCTAGTAATGGGGACCCATTTCAGCAGTAACCCACATAGATGTATCATGGTACCCTGAACTAGGCAGGGTGGGGCACGATTACAGGGCTGATTATAAGCGGTCAAAACGTCGGCGGTTGGTGCGTCAATGTAGGTTCCAACGTGGTATGGGCATGCATGTGCTCCGAAGTGGAAAAAGCAGGCACTGGGCATCAGTAGTATACAATGTGCATCCTGAATTGTGTCGGGTTGCCACCAGAGGGACTGATACACCCCATGGTGGGACCAGCACAGGTAGCTACAGTCCAGCGGGGCCGAATGACACGGGATATGAATGCATGCGAGTAGGAGCCGATCATTAAGGGGATCGTTTGTTATGAACACGTGGGGCTGGTTGAACAAATGGTTAGTAGGTGCAGAGGCTATAGTAATGGGTGCGATCACATGTTCATCTTATCTTATATTAGGGTATTGTCCTACGTTCTGTTATTACTGTCATGATCTCTTTTCTTGTTTAAATACTAGTAATCACTGAACTTACCAGACTTATTGTCTGACCCGTTTTCTTTCGTCCTCTTTTCTTCCGTCCCCCCCCCCGGTCCACAGGGAGGGAATACTCCAGCTTAATCAGACTCTTTGCAAGCTTCAAGAAAGTAGATGTATGATTGGGACTCTCTTACATTGGCTATGGCTTTTGGATACTACACTTGGGGATTTATGCAGTTTTATTTATGATTTAGGCCTTTTTATTAAATAATCAAGACAGAAATTATGGTGTAATGTTTTGGAAGTTATTTTGAGACAATTTGCTGTAATGCTTTTGTATTGAACCACATATGCAATAAATGTTAGATTTTTGCTGCTTATATTTATCTGTCTTGAAAAATTTTCTGTGTCTTCTACCTATAACCCTCCACCAAAGTTAAGGCATTTCCTTTGTGAGTGATCTTAACGGAGGTGGGGTGTTTCAGTGTATAATCACCTATTTAGAGAAATTCCATTTGCTTCTTTAATCTATCGATGTCGTCCCTTTCGGGAACGGTTGCTGATCCCAACCGTTGGTGATATACATTCGATACACTCAAGCGAAATGAGTGGTCCGTCATGTGTGGGCCGGGTTGCAAGACATTCTTATTGAACCCAGTGTATTCCCCTCTAGAGAAACACTATCAGCAGGTGGTTCCATACCTTGTCATAGTCGAAATCCAATCTCCAATAAGCGCCCGCGGTTTTGATTGTATACTATATATATGGAGCGTGAGATGCAAGCATTCCACTAGATTAATATTTATTTGTATTTAGACATTATTATAATATCAGAATAAGATACTGATTTGAAAATGTTTTGGGTTATCGTAAGGTGAAAACCATCCATGTTTATGTGTGGATTGGTCTTACGATTATCTTTTCTTTCAAGGCATTTTTGAAAGTTAAACAAGTGTATTGGATTCTCATAAGGAAAAAACCCGTTCCATTTTTACGATGTGGTCTTATGAGATATTCTTTATCAAATCAAGTTGTTTTAAAATCCTTTACTCACACTCGTCCCATGACTGACCCAGAGTTTATTTTTCTATGTTTTCCCTAAACTCTTGGGTGCCCAAATTTGTACGGGCAGTCCAATAGTTCAGGATTTTACAGATTTATCTCGAGGAGCTTAGAGCAGGAGGCTTCAATATTAGTTATATAGAGTTTATTCCGCTGTGTTGTATATGTGATGTACTCGGATGATGTATATAAGTGCAAATACAGTTTGTATTTCAAAAGTAATTATTTATACGTTATATTTTATTCCGCTGCGATTGTGAGATTTTGTGTTGTCATTCAGTTCTATTTTCTTCTATTCTAATTTTCTATTTTTCTATTTGTCATCCTCTAACTTCTTTCTATCAATGACCTGTATTTCCATGCAAATTTGGGTTGGACGAGTTTTGTATTCAGTCAACTCAAATAGTATGGATTTTTGGGTCGTTACATCAGTAACAGAAGTTTTTGACCAAGTGAGGAAACAAAGTGATGGAATGTTTAGTCATATTATAGAATTAGGGTATATTATGCAATTAACTGGTAAATAAAGCATTGTGTAATATGTCATATACCGGCTCGTATATTATGTAATAGGGTTATAAGCGGATATAGGCTTATAACATTGCTTTATCAATTTGGGCTCAGCGTTATCCACTTTGGCCCATTTGTACAACTATTTATATTGCACATTCTGTACAGAACTGTTTATCAAATTCACTAATACAAAATTCATTATATTTTCTGTCATACTTCTCTGAATAATACAAATACAAATTTGTACAAAATCTTTCTTGGTATTAGAGCGCATTCCATTGCTTAACAGCATTCAGATCCTGAAACTGCGATCAAGTCACACTGTAATCAGTGTGATTATTTCTCTCCTATGTTAGTTTTCATCATCGGAGAGTGTGAAGAGGCACTATAATCATCAGTGCTCCGCCTATAATCAATACACAGATCAGATTCAGGCAGTCTGCTGATCTGTACATCAACTGTGGCTGCATCTGACTCTCAGATCGCCAGTCTTCTTTTTTCTACATCAAGAAAGCTCAAGAAGTGAAGAAAAGAGTTCAAGAACTCAACTGTGTCGTCTAGTTATTCAAATCAGAGAACATTTCTTCAAAGAATCAATCTGGTTGCTTACAGTTGACCTTTGAGATCAAGTCTCCTCCCTCCTGATTACCTTATTAATTCAGTTTTTTTTTCCAATCGCTCAGTATTGCTTCTCCATGGCTAATAGAAATTCATCATCAGCATCTATCAATGTTTCTGGTCCTCAAGAAGGAACAAGTGTTGCAGACAAATTGATTAAGACAATGATTAGTCCCCAGTCACAACTATAACGGTTCAACTAGATGAAAACAACTATCTACTGTGGAAACTACATATCAAAACTACATCAGATGGTTACGGTCTTGATGGATATACAATTGGTAATATTGCAACACCTGCTTAGTTCATAACAAATCAAGAAAATCCTGTAATCCCTAATGATGAATACATTAAGTTTCATAGGCATGATAGATTGATTTGTTCATGGCTACTATCCTCTATAAGTGAAAAAATTCTTCTATAAGTGATAGGGTGTAAAACATCATTTGAAAAATGGCAGATTATTGAAAAAGGGTTTTATTACCAATCTTATGCTAAAGTAATGCATTATAAGAGACAACTGCAGAATATAAGGAAATATAAGAGTACTATGAGAGATTACTTGAGTAAGATCAAATCTCTGTGTGATATGTTAGAAGCAGCTAGGTAAAAAATTCCTAAATCTGAACAGATTCGTATCATCTTGAATGGATTGAATGATGAATATGAAGTTGTTGTAACTATCATATCAACGCAAAAACAATTCTCATCCAAGGATGATGTACATTCTATGCTACAGTCACATGAGGCTAGAATTGAAAGCAAGAGAGAACAAGAAAATGACATGAATATCAATTATGTCGCTACTAGTTGTAAAAACAAGAACCAGAACAATACTAACAGATCTGAAAAACGAAGCCAAAAAGGTGGTTATTCTAATCGTGGAAGAGGTAGGGGGAGATGGAGTAATAACGACAATAGGCCTAAGTGTCAGATATGTGAGAAAATTGGTCATACAACAGGTAAATGCTATATTATATATAATCCCAATTATGCTAATGGACAAGTTCAAAGCAATCAAAAGGTGTCGAATATGAGTGCTAATCTTGCTCAAGCCCAATCAGACAACAACAGTCAATTAGATACATCAAGAAATCAGGGTAAAACAGCTAAAGCTGAACATATCAATGATGACAGTTGGTATCCTGATTATGGAGCAATAAATCATATCACAAATAATCTTGAAAATATAAATCTTGGTAGTAGGGAATGCAAAGGTAATCTGTCTATCATCATGGGCAATGGTAAGTGCATTAACATATCTCATATTGGCAATGGTAGCATAAGAGGTAAAAGACAATTATTTTTACACAATTTATTAAGAGTTCCTAAAATCAAGAAGAATTTAATAAGTGTCTCGCAATTTTTCAAAGACAATGGTATCTATTTTGAGTTTTATCCCAATTATTGCTTAGTTAGAGATATACTAACTAAAGATGTTTTGTTGGAGGGTGATGCAGTCAATGGATTGTATAAATTTAGATTTGATGACAGTTACAATTCTATTGAAACTCAACCCTGTTGCAATATTGTTGATAGTTCTGAAATTAGTATTGATTGATATGAGGTCATCCTAGTTTAAATATAGTAAAGAGAATTCTTCTTGATAATAAAATCTCATTTTCTGATGTCAAATTACCTCATATATGCTTTTATTGCCAAATGGGAAAAAGTCACAAGTTGCGTTTTTCCAAATCTTTAACCTCCTGAACTTATTGCCGCTGATCTCTGGGGACCAGCCCCAAAAATTTAGACGTTAGTTATAAATACTGTCCATCATTCATTGATGCATGTACAAGATACACATGGCTATATTTACAAAAGCCAAAAGCTTAAACTTATAATACTATTATTAATTTTGTTAGAACGATTGAAAATCAATTCAGTTGTACTATCAAAACCTTTTAGTCAGATGGTAGAACTAAATTCAAACCAATCATTAACATCTTTCAAAAAAGGGGCGTAAGTCATAGAATAACTTGTCCTTATACATCTGAGCAAAATGGGCTAATCGAGAGAAAACATAGACATATAGTAGAATTTGGCTTAACATTACTTACACAAGCTTCTCTACCATTAAAATTTTGGCTAGAAGCATTCAACTCATCTGTTTATTTGATAAATAGAGTGCCCACCGAAGTATTGAATGGTATAAGTCCATTAGAGAAGCGCTATAATACTTAGCTAGATTATACTAAACTCAAACTGTTTGGATGCCCATGCTTTCCCTATTTAAGACCATATAATTCTAACAAACTTGACTCTACATCAAAGCCATGTACATTTATTAGATACTGTACTAACCAAAAAGGCTATAAGTGTATTGATACCAATGGCAAGATTTATATCAGTAGGCACGTAGTGTTCAATGAAAATATATTTCCATTCAAAGAATCCAGTATGAAAACTTCAAAGAAAGTGCTGAATCCAAAAATAGCAATACCTGAAATGCTAAATCTTAGCAACAATTTGGATAAGAATAATGATATTACGGTTGTTGCTGCTCAAAGCGATCTGCATAGTAGTCCAGACCACAGAGAGCCACCCAGCTTCGCCAGTAAAGTTCCTGCAACAAGCAACAGTGATCAAAGAATGTTAGAACAAGGCAACAATTCTGCGATAAATGAAAGAGATGAAGAAAGTACTTCCGAAAGCAACACACATCAAGAAGATACTAGCAACTTACCATCAAGTCCCACTCAACCTCAAGCTGGACATCCAATGATGACAAGAGCCAAAACTGGCATCTTTAAGCCCAAAACATATTCAGCTATTGTCATCACTGATGAACCAACCAATTATAATCAAGTTGCCAAAGATAACAATTGGAAGAATTCCATGCAGGAAGAATACGCTGCATTAATAAAAAACAACACATGGGAACTAGTGTATCCTCCCTCCAATAAAAACATAATTGACTGCAAATGGACATACAAGCTAAAGAAGAACTCAGATGGCACTATTAACAGACATAAGGCCAGACTAGTTGCCAAGGGGTTCACTCAAGAGTATGAATTAGACTTCAATGAAACTTTCTCACCAGTGGTCAAGCCATCTACTGTCAGATTAATTTTTACTGTGGCTTTAACAAAAGGGCGGAAAATAAAGCATTCCAATGTCAATAATGCATTTTTAAATGGCACATTGCAAGAAGAAATATACATGTAACAACTACAGGGGTTTATACAAAATCCAAAACAAGTGTGCAAACTCAATAAAGCCATCTATGGATTGAAACAGGATTCCAAAGTCTGGTTTGAAAGATTAAAATCTACTCTAGGAAACATGGGATATCATCCAACAAAATCCGATCCTTCATTATTTACTAAATTTACTAGTTCATCAATATCATATATACTAATATATGTTAATGACTTGATTATTACTGGATATAATGAAGAGGAGATCAGGCATGTTACAACATAGTTAGACAAGCAATTCCCAATCAAAAGTCTGGGTGATGTAACGTACTTCCTGGGGATTGAAGTTGAAAGGAAGTCAACTTCTGAAATACACCTTTGTCAAAAGAAGTATATTTCAGAAATTCTTGTTAAAAATAAATGGATGGCGCTGACCCACAATCTACACCAATCATGTCAAATCAACATTACTCTAAAAACAGGGGAGAAGCCATAATTAATATCAAATAGTATAGGAGTGTTGTAGGTGCATTACAATACGCAACTATTACATGTCCAGATATATCATTCGGTGTTAACAAAGTTTCACAATTTATGCAGAAACCACCTGATAAACACTGGAAAGTTGTGAAGAGGATTCTCAAATACCTAAAAGGCATAATTAATTATGGCTTAACCCTAAAAGACAACAAGTAATTCAACATTACAACATATGCAGACTCAGATTGGGCATCTGACATTGATGATAGAAGATAAGTAATAGGCTACTGTATTTACATAGGTGACAATCTAATCTCATGGTGTTCAAAGAAACAGGCAACCATCTCAAGGTCAAGTGTCGAGGAGAGTACAGGAACCTAGCTAATACAACAGTAGAAATACTATGGCTACAGTCCATACTCAAGGAATTAAAGTTAACTGCTGAATGGAAACCTACGGTGTTGTGTGATAATAAAAATGCCATTTACATGTCCGCTAACCCAGTACAACATGTAGAACAAAGCATATCGAAATTGATATATACTTTGTTCAAGAGCAAGACCAGAAAGGAAATTTACAAATCAAGCACATTCCAACATATTATCAAAAGGCAGATATCTTTACTAAGTCATTATCAGCTAAAAATTTCAATCGACTTAGATTTGAATTGAAAATCAAGGAATGATACAATTTTGAAGCTGTGATTTGCTGTCGCGAGTGTAGATCTGAAGACTCTACCCATTACGAAAGCTTCTAGAATGCCAAAGCTGCAATGCGCTCATCTATTTGTCGGGACAACTGGGTTCTTCGCTAGTCATTCAGCTCATCCATCTGCTACTGCATCCGAGCAATAGTTGCCTCCTCCATCGACCTCCTATAACCACGTTGAATAGCCTGCGAAATAATTAAGTTCACATTAAAGTTATTTAAACATATTTTTTCTAGTTTATGTTAAACATGTATATAGTTAGAAATAACATTTGTTTTCTCAAGTAGAATTGTCAGATATAACATCAATACACACACATATATATCACACATCTTTTATCATGATATTTATAAACCAAAACGTTAGACAAAAGATAGACATAAAAGGGAAATAAGCTTACTATGGTCCAAATGTCAACACCTTCACATAGCCGTTTTATCTGTACACTCTTCTTATTTATAACATGTGTATTTTGCATAAACAAGTTTATTTAATACATTTGTAAACCAAACTTAATAATAAATAGCATAAGAACAAATTTTCTTTTAGTGAGTTAGAAAATAAATACTTTTTTCTAATATTTTAAATAGGATCTAAAATCGATTTAGACATTACAAACCCGACGATGATACAAAATGGAAATCAAATTAAATTCACCCATGTAACTCGCTTTCTATTGGCATGGCTTCTTCGGATTATTTGGTATTGTTGGATCTCGCTATATAGTGTTTTAATTATGACAACTATACATGTACATATATATTATTATCAACTAACTTTGTTTTGCAGGAAGATACTCAACAAGAGATTCAAGAGCTCTAATTGAAGATTATATGTGTTTAGAGCCTGCTAGTATTAGTATTAATTATTAAAATCTTCCTTGATGAAACACACACATGCACGTTTTAATATATATATATGATTTATATATGACATACACAAGGCATAGGTATGTTACATCAAACAGACGTCTGAATTATCAGATGTCTTCCTATTGAAGCAAAGAATAAATTTCCCATAATATTCAGACGTCTGAGTCAAAAATTTCAGACGTCTGAATAACCTCTGAAATGGCCTATTTCCTTGCCGTTTGAATTTTATTCAAAAATAGTCATCTGAATTTTTAATTCAAACATTTGAATTTTAATTCAGACATTTGAATATTGGCTAAAATAGCCTATTTCCTTTCTATTTGAATTTTATTCAGAAACAAACATCTGATTTTTTTATTCATACATCTTAGTACGATTGGATGCAACTATTCAGTGAAGAGCCACAGCTTTTAATTCATGTCCTTTCTTCAAATCTCTTAGTGAGTGATTGCAACCTTTTTGTATATTATAAATAGAGGTTCAATCAAATGTTTTTGACACTGAATCTTACCCTAATTCTTTATATCTTATCTAAAGCATTCAGATTCACAAGAGCACTTTATTTTCATATTTCTAAGATTTCAAATCTTTTCAATCATCCATATTCTTTCACGAACTACACTATTATCAAGGAGGAAAGATTTAAGGAAGGTATACATCAATTTTACATATCTGTGTTGTCAAGAACACAAGTAGTCAACAAATTCTTTGTATTATGGAAGTCCTCTTCAGTAGTTGAGGCAAGAAATCTTGTTCGGGTAATTGTGAACATGTTCCTCCGGGTGAAGTGAGGGTTGTTGTGTTTGTGAAATACCAGAAAGGAGTATAGAACTAGACGTAGGATAGTGGTCCGAACCAGTATCAAATCGACTGTGTGATTTTATTTACTGTTATTACTCTACTATCTACACATTACCTTGCTTATACTCCATACTATACGATCCTACCGCTGCATAGATTTTTTCAATTGGTATTAGAGCGAGGGGTTCTTGAGATCATAACAACATCCTAGAATATATAGCAATAAAGAAATCTAGTCAAGGAATTAGAAAGAAGAAGAGCAACAAAGCAGAATCAAAAGAACAATGTCTCATGGCTAAAGTCAGACCATAATCGGTATACGTAGATTCATTATATAAAGATCTTTTGTTAGGCCATGAAAAATTGATAAAAGATTTTAAAAGTTTGGGTAAACTTAATGCAATTATTTTTGCCAATTCTAAAGATTGTGAGCAAGAAAATTCCAAATTAAAAGAGGAAAACAATTTTTTGGTAAAACAAATCAAATGTTTTGAAAGTACTTTAGAAGAGCTTGTTTTTCAAAAAGATTTCCTTCAAAAAGAAAATGAGTGATTAGAAGATAAAAATAATGTTCTTTTATAGGAAATCAATCTTTTACAAAATAAAAATACATCTATAGAAGATTCTTTAAATAATTCTGGTTCTTTGATTTTGTCTCCTTAAAAAGAGAATGAAGCTTTAATTGGAAAGAATTTAGAATTATCTAAAGAATGTGATTTTTTAAAGATTAATAATAGTATCATGCTAAAAGAATTTTGTGACTCAAAAGAAAATTTTGAAAATTTGCAATCATCTTTAAATAATCCAGAATCTCAAATTTGTCATCTTGAAAATTAGAATAGTACTTTGAAAAGGAAGAATTTTGAATTAAATAAGGAAAATGATAATTTAAAAAGTAGCAAAATTTCTTTTAAAAGTGTTAATCGTGACATTGGAATAAAATTTGAAAATGTACAAATAAGTTCGCGAAATTTAATAAAGGTCAAAATGATTTAAATGTGATTTTACCTAGTTCAGAGATAACTATATGGCCCCCTATATAGGGGTAGGGGGCAATATAGTTCTCTACTAGACCTTCACACGACAAAAGTGGTTTAGGATATTATATGTGACGGCCCGCCTCGCACCAGCTGACATTTCCTCGAAATACGCTGTGCTGATGTCCAACTAGTACAAGATGGTCGCCAAAGAAAGGAAAAGAAAGGAATTTGAACTAACAAGGAGCCTGTAGAATGTCACACATCGCATGGAATGAAATATAATAATAACATACTTTGACATAAACAGGTGAGACAGTGCATAAGCTGAAAACTAAACATCATAGCAGCGGAAAATCCAAATACAGCTTATGTTCCACATCATCATTATTACAACTTTTGAAAAATGTCTCTAAAGCAAAGTAAAGGAAAGGTACACTACTAATGCCCAAAGTAGTGACCAGCAGCGACACAGGGAGAATATATATATATATATATATATGTATATATATCATACATGGAAGCCTCCTGCTCGTCTCCGGTACAGCTATTCATGCATACCACCTAACATGTCTCTAGTCTGCCCATTTAAGAGCACCCAGAGTCATAAGAAGAGACATAAAACTTTGGGTCAGACAAAAAGTCTGGTATGAGCGACAAGCAACAAAACAGAACAGTAACAGGTATAATCCAATCATACCTGAACCTGGACCTGCAACCAAAGAGTTAGCACAACATACCGTACTATACTCTAAGGTGATACTAAACAAAAGCTATAAAGATATGGGGGAAGGGGTGTACATGTCAGGGTGATAGCAAACAATCAAACATAGCAGTCATTCCTCAGGTCTCTCACTCAGTGCGTAAAGCATACGATATCCACTACTTTGGTCACCTAATCCTTTGGGCCATGACGGAGTCCAACCCCGTACAACTATCGCTACAAGCCCACTATCTGTCTCTCAGTGGTGAACCAAAGTTATGAATATCGATAACCACTTTACACACGTCCCGTAGCAAAGCCCAACTCATGAAGTTAACTCATTGATCCCTATTTGGATCTTGAGTAATAACCTCCCACTTGGATATCCTTTGCATCTTGGTTTTTTGTCGAATTGGAGTTGGTCTTCAGAAGAGTCATCATGCATATGTAGAAGCAAATCCGGCTCGGTTCGGTACAAGGTGTCCAAGTCCATTTCTCTAATTCGGTTCAGTGCTCCACTTCGGTTCGGGTTCACCTCCTCCATGCGGTTCAGTTCGGGTTCACCTCCTCCATGCGGTTCGGTTCGGGTTCACCTCCTCCATGCGGTTCGGTTCGGTGCTTTGCTTCTTGGTTCTGTTCGTCTCTCCTGCTCCAGTTTGCTTACTCCGATCCGACCCCACGTTCCATTCCGATCCGATCCGATCCTCAAATCCAACATGATCCCAATGGCCTTCCTTATTGCCCTTGCATTTGAATGTTGCTGAAGATGCCATCACTCCGGTTCGGTTCGGATATGTCCGATCTGATCCCCTATCCCGATCCGATCCGGATCTCTACAGCATTTCCAGCAAACTTTTTTCGTCCATTCTCTCCATACGACGGCGTTTTCAACCATTCTAACCTTACTAAACAATCAAAAGATATTCCAAACAGTAGTAATAACATGCATAATCAATCAGAAACATCAAAACATCCATCACATAGATTATTTCAAATCAAACATACCTAAAAAGCATGATTTTTCCCTTAATCCCCTTAAGCATGTTTTAACCATATGATTAGCAAAACATGTTCAAATGAACCCAAATTTTTATCAGAGCCCTAAAATAATATTTAAGAATTTTACAAATTTTTCTAGATTTTTCTGAGTTATAATTTCGCTAATTAACACTAGTCACCCCTAATTAGCCGTAATTAGTGTAAAAAGATGCTAATCACTCACCTCTACCACAAATTAAACTATAGATCTGAAATATCCCCGGTTCTGGGTCGAATCACAATGCTTAGCAGCAGCTCCAACTCTGGTTTGACACTAATCCTCCTTGATTTGGTGTAGATCTTCTTAATTAGTGATTAGAAGGTGATTTTGGGTGTTTTTGGAAAGTGGAGGCCATGACTAGGGTTAAAGATATGTTTGTGGCGGCGGGAAAATGACTGAAAACCGAATTTCCTAACCCTATCAGTCCTTAAATACACCTAATCCCGAAACTCCCCATTGGGCCTAGCTACTAATTACCCAATTAAGCCCGGTTAAACTGGTTTTCACCTTCTAGACCTTAATTCAGCCATATCTCCCAAACGGTAAGTCCGTTTGGCTAATGTAACCACTCTATGAAAAGAGAAACCATCATTCGGATCTAATGGAAGTGGTTTCAGGTCAAAAATCCTTACCAATCAAAAGTTATGGACGAAACAAGGTCAGCTAAGGGCAAAACGGTCATTTAAAAATCAGCAAAAATCATGAATATGGGAAATGATCCCAATAGTCGTTCCCCAAAAGTACACGACCATACGACTTCACAAGTAAAAGAAATAAATATTCTACGATCTTCAGATGCGTAGAATGCGGGTCGTTACATAATAAAACTAATCAGAGGAATAGTACTAGATATGCTTTTGTGTATAATAAAGATATCACTGCTAGTAATAAAGCACGAGTAAATCCAAGATTCAATTTTTATCGAAATTCGAATACTTCTATGACTAGAGATATTTATAATAATTCTAGAACTACGAAAGAAAATACCAATATAAATTATTTAAGTATTTGGGTTCCTGTAAATTGGAAAAACAGAGAAAGATATATCGATGAATATTTTGATTTAGTAGTTAATAATGAAAATTTTGTTTCTAAAGGTTCCACTACACCCTCTTGTGAATGGTTACCTTCCGTTTAACCCCTGGACCCTGACAAAGGAAGTGGGTACCAAAGTATTTGTCATATTTTTTGCATGTACACCACAACAATGAGATTATTCCAATATCTCTGAAATCTTTGGAAACAGAGCTCAAAAAAAAGAATAAATCAGAAAATTTGGTAATATTATATATTTATATTGGTACGCAATTATTCTTTTACACATCATATTTCATATTAACGGTTAATTGATATACTGTATTATTTCTACATATTTTTATATAGGTCCTTATGGAAATACTTCATATATCACAAGCTCATAAGTAAATATAGCTTACACAATTTCTCTTTTGACTTATATATGAATACATCTCTAAATGATTGTGTAAATATGCTTTCATATGATCAACTTGTAGCTTGTGACATGGAATATACATTGAACTTGAATATAAAATTATAAGGTATATATAAACTTACAAAAACAAGAATATCATATGCACAACTCAGAAAAACTATATATTCAGCCGATTGAATCCCAAATTCAGTTGTCTGAATGTTTATAGGATCAAAATTTTATCCCGTAATTCAGTCATTTGAATGAGCTTAAAATGATTATCATCTGTCTGTTTGTTTGTAAATATTTGTGCTTATTACGTATGCGTATTGTTTGTGTGTTTATGCATATTCATATGAATTGTTTACATAAGTATCTCTTTTTTATCAATGACAAAAGGGGAGAAATATAAGATAATATATGCATATTGGCGGGGGGATTACATATATAGTTGTCATTATCAAAAGTGGGGAGAATGTCGGATCTCGCTGTATAGCGTTTTGATTATGACAACTATACGTGTACATAACATTATTATCGACTAACTTTGGTTTATAGGAAGATATTCAACAACAAATTCAAGCTCTCTGACAGAAGATTATATGTGTTAACAGTCTGCTAGTATTAGTGTTAATTGTTAAAATATTCCTTGATGAAACGCACACATGCATGTTTTAATATATATGATTTTATATCTGACATGCACAAGGCATAGGTCTGTTACATCAAATAGATGTCTAAATTGTTTAATTCAGACGTCTGTCTGCTGAAGAAAAGAATAAATTTCCCATAATATTCAAATGTCTGAGTCAAAAATTTCAGACGTCTGAATAACTTTCGAAATGACCTATTTCCTTGTTATTTGGATTTTACTTAAAAACAGACATCTGAATTTTTATTCAGACATCTGAGTATTGGCTGGAACAACGTATTTCCTTGTTGTTTGAATTTTATTCAAAACCAACCATCTGAATTTTTTTATTCGGACATCTGAATACGAATGAATGCAACTATTCAATGAAGAGTCACAACTTTTAATTCATGTCCTTTCTTCAAATCTCTTCGTGAATGATTGCAACCTTTTGTATATTATAAATAGAGGTTCAATCAAATGTTTTTGACACCAAATCTTACACTAATTCTTTCTATCTTATCTAAAGCATTTAGATTCACAAGAGCACTCTATTTTCATATTTCTAAGATTTCAAATCTTTTCAATCTTCCATATTCTTTTACGAACTACACTATTACCATAAAGGATAGATTATATAAAGGATGTACATCAATTTGACATATCCGTGTTATCAAGAACAAAAGTAGTCAACAAATTCTTTGTATTTGGAAGTCCTCTTCAGCAGTTGAGGCAAGAAATCTCGTTCTGTTTTTCAGGTATTTGTGAACCTCTTCCTTCGGGTGAAGTGAGGGTTGTTGTGTTAGTGAAATATCATAAAGGAATCTAGGATTGGACGTAGGACAGTGGTCCAAACCAGTATAAAGTCGACTATGTGGTTTTATTTACTATTATTACTCTACTATCTACATATGACCTTGCTTATAATCTATACTATACGATCCTACCACTGCATAGATTTTTTCAAGTATTATATATTGTTATTATGGTATGAGTTTTGATTATATAGTTGGAGATTCAAGGGTTGAAAAAGGTGGATTATGACATAAATATTTATCAATCATTGATCCGGTAGGTATTTACCAGGAATTACCTTGGCATATATTGATTAGTTGTTAATCTACCAAATATTTTCTAGGATTTAATTTGGCTAATATTTTTCAAGCATTGTCCTGACAAATATTTTCCAGTAATTACTAAAACAAATATGTGCTAGCCACTATATTGGCAAATATTTACTAATAAGAGCATCTCTAGCAGTACTCGGAAAACTGAAGGAGAAAGGAAAGAAAAACGCGTTTAAGTGTACTTATTTGGATATTGGGTACACATTAAAACATTTTTTTTGAAACAAAGGCCATACGTATTAAATAATGATTAAAATACTTAGGTGTTGAAGATTATTTCTCATAATTTAAAGCAAAGGCCATACATTAAAACCATAATTTATGTTTAAAAAAGTTTTACCTCTTGAGTGTCGAAACCATATCGCATGTTACGAGTAAACGGATCAATGATAGAATCCCATATACGATCAGACTGTGCAACCGTAAGCTCCTGTCCACTAGCCTACGTCACTCTAGCAGACTCTGCGCTATACTTCTCCTACAATACCAATATAATTTTAGCACACATGCTATATAATTTACTTATATACTGTGATATGAACGAATATGGAACATTTTAATTTATACGGATAAGCATATTTACCAGTATAACCTCACTCTTCGGATCCGCCCAATCATACGTAACATTCCCTTCTTCATCGGTCTGCTCCACCGCTTGTGTGTGTTTGAATACCTCTGCCAGTGAAGGCTCTCTTCCTAACTTTGCGAACTGAGTATATATACAGTAATATAATTATTGAAAATAAGAATGAATGATATACACTAAATTTTTACATGAATAAATCCTAAAAATATTTAAAATTTATATCAATTCTCTCCTGTGCTGTTGGAATGATTTTGAGCCACTGCGGTGTAAAGCAGGATTCTTAACTCTATTTGCCTTATTTCTAACTGCTACTTTCTATTAAATTTGATACACGATTAACTAAAATAATGCAATCAATATAAATGTGAAAATTTTCATTAAATTTTACTTTAGCTACTTCCGTATCCCAGTATGCTAGAAATGCTGCCCAAACATCGTCACTCATCCACTGAGGTTTTTTACCAGATGTCTTCGCCCTAGAAATTGCCTATCGATAATTTTTACGCATCTTCATATTACAGTGAGTCAAAAAAGTTGGCATGTCCTGCTCTACAACACGTACAACAGCCTGCATATTACATTTATTTTCAATTATTTACAGTATATTAATTTTCAATATTAGTACAAAAAAATACTTACCAATAAATTGGCTAGAATGGCTTTCTTGATATGGGGTGGGATACTATCCCAATGCCGCCAAGCCCTAGACATTCTGCTCATGTAAGGCTGCCTCGATACATCTAGAATGAGGTCTGCTGACTCAACCTCGAATCCCCTATATACATGTTGACATAAATATTTCATATATTTCAAATAATCACAATTGAAATAAATTTGATATTTACCCGGCACTCTTCGGCACAATCTCTGCAACTTGGCGCAGATCTGGCACCGAGCTGCTTGGACCTGCTTCTACTCTAGGAGATGGTGAAGGAGTCAGATGAGACGTACTCCTCGATCATCTTCTATCAATTGACATATATGTCACAATCATATAATGCGCATACAAAACAATTTGAATTATTAACATTAGTTGTAACAACCCTGAATTTTGGGGTAAATTTAAAATTTATTTAACTAATTTTAACGGGTTTTAATATTTAAAATAATTTATTTAAAATAATAATGACTAAAATTTATTTTGATTGAAGTTAAAATGAATAAATTTTATTTAATTATAAAAGGAGTTTGAAATGGCGCGGCAGTTCGATAATTCGATTTCTAATTTCAAATGAATATACATAATTCAGTATAAATCAGAATTGAGCGAAACAAGAAATATTTAAATCTGTTTAACCATATCTTTCTAACGAATCTAAAAAATTGAAATTTCGTTTTAAAAATAATTAGTTATCTCCAGTTTAAAATTTGGAAAAGTCGCTGTAGAATTTATATATATTTTAATATAATATATACACCTTAAAAATAGCCATTTTTCAAATGACCTCTGTTTTTGACGAAACCACTTTTGTTGGAACCGGAATGTCAAATTATTGTTAAGCTTAATTTTCCAGAATTTTTCGAATCAATATGTGAGCATGGCAAAAGAAAACGTGTTTGACCAATTTTAGTTGAATTTAATCGACCTAAAAATGGCCATTTTTCAAACAGTCTCAGAATTCAACCAAATTAGTTTTGTTAGGACCGTATCATCAAAACAAACCCAGAAATATTTTTTCTGAAATTTTTTGAGTCCGTATGTGGCCCCGGTGAATTTAATTGTACAACATAATTAATTTATTAAAGGATTTAAATATTAATTTAAATAATTTAGGCCACAGACAACCGTTTGGACTGACGGGACCTAGCCCGTTGGATCCGGAACGGGGGCTATTGGGTAGGGTAGACTTCAGTTGGACTGAAATTGGTTTAGTTTGAAACATATGGATTTATTTGCAGTAATTACATTAAAATATTATAAAAAGAATGGAAAATCATTTCCAAACCCTACCACTAAACTCAACCGCCGCCACTCTTAATATCGATGGCAATGTTGCTCCAAACTTCTTCCTTTTCTATCTCCTAAATTACTCAATGATTTTCAAAACTCCAAACACCAAATCGAAGTACTAGGAGTAATCTTGCTATTCAACGGTCATGATGGGTTTTAGTGTCCCGGGTTTCACGAATTTGGCTCCTAAACCCGCTGGCTTTGGGCACGGATGATGAGGTGGGGGCCCACCGAGTTGGGCGGCGGTCTGGGCGTGGGGGAGGTCGAGGTCGGCGGTTCGAGTGGTGCGTTCTGATCGGCTCCGGAGTGCTTTGTTTGGCGTGCGCAGGTGGTGGGTTGAAGTCGATGTTGGGTTTCCTGTTACAGAAGAACAAACGTGGAGGAAGAACAATTAGTGGCGGCTAAGTGTAATTAATTAGTGATTAATTTAATTAATTATTTCTTTAAATTATCAAATACTTATAATAACATAACTTCTTTATACAGAAACGAAATCAAATGATTTCAGTTGCGTTGTAATCGTATGATCAAGATCTACGTCATGAAACTAACCAGATCTGAAAACAAGCACTTTGGAAATTCAGCCAAATTTGAACGTGAATAGGAATTCAGTTAAAACGATGTGAGATTTCTATTTTAAAGTTCATATTTTTATTCCTCGATGCTTGAATCTCATATGTACGTATTTATATAATCAAATCTGTGTTTGTTGTACTTAAATTTTGTTGTTTGTGATTGGTGACTAATTGTATTGTTTGAGTGCAATAGATCTGGTCATGTATAACCAGAATTCTCCACTGTTTGAACTTGAGTGATGAATATGAGCATTATTTTGAATTAATGCCGATAATTATTTATAAAGATTTTAACTTTTGTTAATGAAAAGATTGAAACTTGTTTTTGTTAATAAAAAGATTAAAACTTTGTTTTTGTGAAATATAAAGATTTAACTTTTGTTAAATATAAAGATTGTACCTTTTTGATTGTAAATAAAAGTTTCATTTTTGGTTTTAAATATAAAAATATTAGCATTGTTGATGAAAAAGAATCATTTTTTTTGTGTAATGGGAAAAGAATCATTTTTGTGTGTGAGTAAAAGAATTTGCTTTTGATTGTAAATTAAAAAGACATTATTTTTGGTCTTTGTTTTGTTGATATAAAAAGACATCATTTTTGTCTTTGTTTTGAAAATGTAATTATAAGTTAAGAATTTATCATCGTAACGGAAATTACATTTCGGGGTAATTAAAAAGAGGAATTTGACAATGTAAACAAAATTACATTTTCAATGTAATTTATAAAGATAGAAATTTTCACCGCTAATGTAATTACATTTTTTTTAATGTAATTAAATAGAAGGATTTGATAATGTAATTAAGGAATAAGGTTTTACCGCTCTAATGTATATTACAATTTAAATTGTAATTAAAAAGGAGGTTTTACATCGCAATTATAAGAGAAGAGTTTTACATTATAATGTCAATCACATTTTAATGTAATTAAAAAGGAGAATTGGACGTTGTAAGGTAAATTACATTTTGTATGTAATTTAAAAGAATAGAAATTTCGCTGTAAGGTTAATTACATTTTTAATGTGATTAAAAAGAAGAATTTGACATGGTAATATAAACTACATTTTTAATTTAATAAGAATTAGAAAAGTACATTTTTCTTAATGTAAATAAGGATTAAGGAAGTTGTACATTTTTCATAATGTAGATAAGAATTAGAAGAAAATTACAATTTTTATGTAATTAAGCTAAAGAACATAAAAATTACATTTTTATAATTAAGTCTAATTCCATGTGAATTAGACTAAAAGTGGAAAATTTACATTTAACATGTAAATTAAGATAAAGGAGAAAAATTACATTTTTATGTAATCAAGTTAAAGAAAAAAGAAGTTTACATTTTTAATGTAATTAGATTATAGAAATAACAGTTACATTTTTTTGATGTAATTAGATTAGAAAAAAAAAGTTTGCGTTTTTAATGTGAATAAGAATTTAGAAGTGAAATTTACATTTTTATGTAAATAGATTTTCATTAAAAGAATCAAGAAGAAAATTGTATTTTTATGTAATTGGATTTTCATAGAAAAGAATAAGGATATGAAATTTACATTTTTACGTAAATTGGTTCAATGAAAGTTACAACGATGAAAATTTACATATTAAATTTACATTTTCATGTGAAAATATTAAAACACAAGATTATCAATTTGCTTGTAAAGGATAGATTGACACAAAATTATCATTTTAGTTTTTCACTGAAAGTTATAAACAAAATTATTATTTTTGCTTGGCATTGAAAGGATAAACAAAGTTATTATTTTTGTTACATTGAAATTAAACAAACAAAAATATATTCATTTTTGTAGAGTTGAGGTTGACACCAAAATATATTGCATCATGTTAGACAATTTAAATGACACAAAAATCTTCATTTTTGTTAAATTGGAATGATACACGAAAAATACATTTTTGTGTGAATTGAAGGGTAAAAGAAAACATACATTGTTATGTTTAGGATGTGTATGTGAATTAAAATAAAACAAACATTATTGTGTGGTTTGTTATATATCTAAATGTTATGAAACCAAGTGTTCTTTCCTTATTATGATAATCACAATAAAGAAATGGACGAAGGAATTATATTCATATATATATATATATATATATATATCATAATTAAAAGAATCGAGCGTGGTAGTTTGCGTTTTGGAATTGTCCTTTTAATTGATTATACCGAAATATCCGACCGTCAGATTTTCCCAAAACTGAATCCGTTAGGTTCGCCTTGGGAAGACCTTTCCAATGATATGAATTGTGTTAAAATCCAACGGTTAGATTTATAGAAATGTGTAAAACAAATTTGGGTGAAAACAGCGCCAAGGTCGCCTGTTGACATGAAGTGTTGTTAAATAAAATTCATATATTTTTATATAAATAAAAATAGAGATTAATCATTATAAAATAATATTAACGATAAGAAATGATTTGAAATGATATATATGCGAGAATCATTTGAAAAGTCCGAGTTCAATGTCATTTCAAATGATTATTCGTCGATCTAAGTCGAAGAGTTGAAGACTGTGATTGAAGACCGACGGTCTTCACTTCTAATGGATGAGTTACCATTGACGCCCATGATTGGAGTAGCTACCTTGAAGGGGTTACAATGGTGCCCGTCCATACTACTTGTTGATTGTTCGGATATACGAGGAATAAGGTGCCTCCGGTTTCGTTCAGACCCAGAACGGACTTGAAAATGGATTGTATGTCTGACGTTGTATTCCTTTATACGATATTCGTTGATCTCTGCTAAACATATATCTGTTTGGTGTTTAACACCCTTCTCTAAGACGTACGAGCTTAGAGGTTATATACTGGTAGGAATCAATGGTATGGTATGGATTGACAATGTAGCATGCTAAGATGCAAATGATATAGGCTTTTGTTGAAAAACAGGCCTTGTGGTTGATGATCAAAGCACTGCTTGAATAAGCATAGCTTTGTGTATTACGTAGCTTCACGAGCTTCACAACCCGGTTGAGTCTAAAACGGAGCAAGGGAACGCAGGGAGAGCAACACGTTTCTTTCTAGCTAGAAGTGGTGTTTGGTTTTTACACGGCCTGACATTTTACTTATGTGGATGATGGAATGAGGCGCCTCGAATGATAGGTCCTATAGGATCGGGAAATGTGTGTTCAGGAATAACTAATCCACAAAGCTGTATGTGTGGACCGGCCCTGCAGGATCCAAGGGTTCACTGCGGGGAATCCTGAGACATTCGCTAGAGTGTCTCGAATCGGTAAGGAGATCGTTCCTAGCCTTGACTCTAGATGGAAACCCAACTTCCAATACGACACCATGCGGTCTTGATTACATTACTAGTATGGCGACATAGTAGGATGGGGTACTATGCCGTCTATGATTGATACATTATGATTGAACTGTTTTTGAAACTTATATACACTAGCAATAATATCAAATTCATTTTTATCGTATCAAGCATCTTTCGACCGTTATAGGTAAAACCCTATCCTCTGGTTTGCGTTGCATTGTGTGATGGGACTTGGGTCTTATAATGGTTTCATTTTTCCAAAAAGCACTATGTTGTTTAACGATTTACTTTAATTTATGCACCGACAATCCATTGGAATAAAACCCGTTCCACGTTAGTGGCGTGGTCTTTGGGTTTGCCTTATTGCTATTAGTTATATTAGTTAAGAATTCTCACACCAGTCCCATGACTGACTCGTAGTTTGTTTCACTTTGCAAACTCGGGTGCCCTCTTTTCCACACAGGCAGTCGAGTAGCTTTTTGCAGATGTTTATCTCTTGAGCAAGATTCTGGATCGAAGCCTAAAGCTGTGTCCAGAGCATAGTTGTCTTCCGCTGCCTTAGTTATTTTATTTCCGCTGTTTATTGTGTTTAACTTATTGAAATTTATCTTCCGCTGTAATTTTATTTGATGTACTCTGATATTCTGTACTCTGATGTAACATTATTACAATGTTTATAAAAGTCTGCAGTTGTTGTTCTGATGTTGTTGTATTCCCAAAGTTAACGTATTCGGGTTTTGAACGGTCTTAGTCGATTTTGCGATCGATCGGGTTGGAGAAACCCGTATCGTTACAGTTGGTATCAGAGCTCTGGTTAGCTCAAATCTTTGGGGTACAACTCATTAGAACTGAACAAAAGACTCATCAGAGATTGGATTAGTAATATCCAATAGGAATACTCATTAGAGATAGAATCAGCAGTATCCTAGAATGAGAAAACTCATTAGAGATGGGGTTAGTAATGCCCTAGAATGAGTTGAGAGTGCCCAATTTATAGTTAACGTATTTTTGATTATATATAATCGATCTTTGAAAATATGATTTTTTTTTTAAAATAAGGTTATATATTTTAAAAGCTAATCAGCAAGTAAAACTATTTAAGATAGGATACTTAAACAACTTTAGCTTCATTCGTTTTTGAGGACGAAAAGTTTTTAAATGGGGGAGACTGTAACAACCCTAATTTTGGGGTAAATTTAAATTTTATTTTAACTAATTTTAATGGGTTTTGATATTTAGAATAATTTATTTAAAATAATAATGACTAAAAATTTATTCTAATTGAAGTTAAAACGAATAAATTTTATTTAATTATAAAAGGAGTTTGAAATGGCGTTGCAGTTCGATAATTCGATTTCTAATTTCAAATGAATATACAGAATTCAATATAAATCAAAATTGAGCAAAACAAGAAATATTTAAATCTGTTTAACCATATCTTTCTAACGAATCTAAAAAATTGAAATTTCGTTTTAAAAATAAATAGTTATGTCCAGTTTAAAATTTGGAAAAGTCGTTGAAGAATTTATATATATTTTAATATAATATATACGCCTTAAAATAGCCATTTTTCAAACGACCTCTATTTTCGACAAAACACTTTTGTTGGAACCGGAATGTCAAATTATTGTTAAGTTTAATTTTCCAGAAATTTTCGAATCAATATGTGAGCGTGGCAAAAGAAAACGTGTTTGACCAATTTCAGTTGAATTTAATCGACCTGGAAATGCCATTTTTCAAACAGTCTCAGAATTCAACCAAATTAGTTTTGTTGGGGCCGCATCGTCAAAACAAAGCCAGAAATATTTTTTCTGAAATTTTCTGAGTCCGTATGTGGCCCCGGTGAATTTAATTGTACGACAGAATTAATTTAATAAAAGATTTAAATATAAATTTAAATAATTCAGGCCACAGATAGCCGTTTGGGCTGACGGGACCTAGCCCGTAGGATCCAGAACGGGGGCTATTGGGTAGGGTAGACTTCAGTTGGACTGAAATTGGTCAAGTTTGAAACATATGGATTTATTTGCAATAATTACATCAAAATATTATAAAAAGAATGGAAAATCATTTCCAAACCCTACCCTAAACTCAGCCGCCGCCACTCTTAATATCGATGGCTATGGCACTCCAAACTTCTTCCCTTTTTATCTCCTAAATTACTCAATGATTTTCAAAACTCCAAACACCAAATCGAAGTACTAGGAGTGCCCTTGCTATTCAACGGTCACGATGGGTTTTAGTGTCCCGAGTTTCACGAATTTGGCTCCCAAACCAGCTGGCTTTGGGCGCGGATGATGAGGTGGGGGCCCGCCGAGTTGGGCGGCGGTCTGGGCGTGGGGAAGGTCGAGGTCGGCGGTTCGAGTGGTGCGTTCTGATCGGCTCCGAAGTGCTTCGTTTGGCGTGCGCAGGTGGTGGGTTGAAGTCGATGTTGGGTTTCCTGTTACAGAAGAACGAACGTGGAGGAAGAACAATTAGTGGTGGCTAAGTGTAATTAATTAGTGATTAATTTAATTAATTATTTCTTTAAATTATCAAATACTTTTAATAACATAACTTCTTCATATGGAAACGAAATTAAATGATTTCAGTTGCGTTGTAACCGTATGATTAAGATCTACCTCATGAAACTGACCGGATCTGAAAACAAGCACCTTGGAAATTCAGCCAAATTTGAACGCGAACAGGAATTCAGTTAAAACGATGTGAGATTTCTATTTTAAAGTTTATATTTTTATTCCTCGATGCTTGAATCTCATATGTACGTATTTATATAATCAAATCTGTGTTTGTTGTACTTAAATTTTGTTGTTTGTGAAAGGTGACTGATTGTATTGTTTGTGTGCAATAGATCTGGTCATATATAACCAGAATTCTCCGTTGTTTGAACTTGAATAATGAATCTGAGCATTATTTTGAATTAATGTCGATTATAATTTATAAAGATTTTAACTTTTTTTAATGAAAAGATTGAAACTTGTTTTTGTTAATAAAAAGATTGAAACTTTGTTTGTGTGAAATATAAAGATTTAACTTTTGTCAAATATAAAGATTATATCTTTTTGATTGTAAATAAAAGCTTCTTTTTTGGTTTAAATATAAAAATATTAGCTTTGTTAATGAAAAAGAACCTTTTTTTTGTGTAATGGGAAAAGAATCATTTTTGTGTGTGAGTAAGAGAATTTGCTTTTGTTTGTAAGTCAAAAAGACATCATTTTTGGTCTTTGTTTTGTTGATATAAAAAGGCATCATTTTTGTCTTTGTTTTGAAAATGTAATTATAAGTTAAGAATTTATCGTCTTAACGGAAATTACATTTCGATGCAATTAAAAAGTGGAATTTGACAATGTAAACAAAATTACATTTTCAATGTAATTTATAAAGATAGAAATTTTCACCGCTAATGTAATTACATTTTTTTTAATGTAATTAAATAGAAGGATTTGATAATGTAATTAAGGAATAAGGTTTTACCGCTGTAATGTATATTACAATTTAAATTGTAATTAAAAAGGAGGTTTTACATCGCAATTATAAGAGAAGAGTTTTACATTATAAGGTCAATCACATTTTAATGTAATTAAAAAGGAGAATTGGACGTTGTAAGGTAAATTACATTTTGTATGTAATTTAAAAGAATAGAAATTTCACTATAAGGTTAATTACATTTTTAATGTGATTAAAAAGAAGAATTTGACATGGTAATATAAACTACATTTTTAATTTAATAAGAATTAGGAAAGTACATTTTTAATGTAAATAAGGATTAAGGAAGTTGTACATTTTTCATAATGTAGATAAGAATTAGAAGAAAATTACAATTTTTATGTAATTAAGCTAAAGAACGTAAAAATTACATTTTTATAATTAAGTCTAATTCCAAGTGAATTAGATTAAAAGTGGAAAATTTATATTTAACATGTAAATTAAGATAAAGGAGAAAAATTATTTTTTTATGTAATCAAGTTAAAGAAGAAAGAAGTTTACATTTTAAATGTAATTAGATTATAGAAATAACAGTTACTTTTTTTTTTGATGTAATTAGATTAGAAAGAAAAGTTTGCATTTTTAATGTGAATAAGAATTTAGAAGTGAAATTTACATTTTTATATAGATTTTCATTAAAAGAATCAAGAAGAAAATTACATTTTTATGTAATTAGATTTTCATAGAAAAGAATAAGGATATGAAATTTATATTTTTATTTAAATTGGTTCAATGAAAGTTACAACGATGAAAATTAACATATGAAATTTACATTTTCATGTGAAAAGATTAAAACACAAGATTATCAATTTGCTTGTAAAGGAAAGATTGACACAAAATTATCATTTTAGTTTTGCATTGAAAGTTATAAACAAAATTATTATTTTTGCTTGGCATTGAAAGGAGAACAAAGTTATTATTTTTGTTACATTGAAATTAAACAAACAAAAATATATTCATTTTTGTAGAATTGAGGTTGACACCAAAATATATTGCATTTTGTTAGACAATTTAAATGACACAAAAATCTTCATTTTTGTTAAATTGGAATGATACACGAAAAATACATTTTTGTGTGAATTGAAGGGTAAAAGAAAATATACATTGTTATGTTTAGGATGAGTATGTGAATTAAAATAAAACAAACATTATTGTGTGGTATGTTATTATCAAAATGTTATGAAACCAAGTGTTCTTTCCTTGTTATGATAATCACAATAATGAAATGGACGAAGGAATTATATTCATATATAATTATATATATATATCATAGTTTAACGAATCGAGCGTGGTAGTTTGCGTTTTGGAATTGTCCTTTTAATTTATTATACCGAAATATCCGACTGTCGGATTTTCCCAAAACTGAAACCGTTAGATTCGCCTTGGGAAGACATTTCCAACGATATGAATTGTGTTAAAATCCAACGGTTAGATTTAGAGAAATGTGTAAAACAAATTTGGGTGAAAACAGCGCCAAGGTCACCTGTTGACATGAAGTGTTGTTAAATAAAATTCAATTATTTTTATATAAATAAAAATAGAGATTAATCGTTATAAAATAATGTTAACGATAAGAAATGATTTGAAATGATATATATGCGAGAATCATTTGAAAAGTCCGAGTTCAATCTCATTTCAAATGATTATTCGTCGATCTAAGTCGAAGAGTTGAAGACGGTGATTGAAGACCGACGATCTTCACGTCGAATGAATGAGTTACCATTGACGCCCATGATTGGAGTAGATACCTTGAAGGGGCTACAATGGTGGCCGTCCAGACTACTTGTTGATTGTTCGGATATGCGAGGAATAAGGTGCCTCCGGTTTCATTCAGACCCAAAACGGACTTGAAAATGGATTGTATGTCTGACGTTGTATTCCTTTATACGATATTCTTTGATCTCTGCTAAATATATATCTGTTTGGTGTTTAACACCCTTCTCTAAGACGTACGAGCTTAGAGGTTATATATTGGTAGGAATCAATGGTATGGTATGGATTGACAATGTGGCATGCTAAGATGCAAATGATCAAGGCTTTTGTTGAAAAGCAGGCCTTGTGGTTGACGATCAAAGCATAGCTTTGTGTATTACGTAGCTTCACGAGCCTCACAACCCGGTTGAGTCTAAAACGGAGCAAGGGAACGCAGGGGAGCAGCACGTTTCTTTCTAGCTAGAAGTGGTGTTTGGTTTTTACACGGCTCGACATTTTACTTATGTGGATGATGGAATGAGGCACCTCGGATGATAGGTCCTAGAGGATCGCGAAATGTGTGTTCAGGAATAACTAATCCACAAAGCTGTATGTGTGGACCGGCCTTGCAGGATCCAAGGGTTCACTGCGGGGAATCCTGAGACATTAGCTAGAGTGTCTCGAATCGGTAAGGAGATCGTTCCTAGCCTTGACTCATGATGGAAACCAAACTTCCAATATGACACCATGCGGTCTTGATTGAATTACTAGTTTGGCGACATAGTAGGATGGGGTACTATGCCGTCTATGATTGATACATTATGATTGAACTGTTTTTGAAACCTATATACACTAGTAATAATATCAAATTCGTTTGTATCGTACCAAGCATCTTTTGACCATTATAAGGTAGAACCCTGTCCTCCGGTTTGCTTTGCATTGTGTGATGGGACTTGGGTCTTATAATGGTTTCATTTTTCCAAAAAGCATTGCGTTGTTTAACGATTTACTTTAATTTATGCACCGGAATCCATTGGAATAAACCCCTTCTGCGTTAGCGGCTTGGTCTTTGGATTTGCCTTATTACTATTAGTTATATTAGTTAAGAATTCTCACACCAGTCCCTTGACTGACTCGTAGTTTGTTTCACTTTGCAAACTCGGGTGCCCTCTTTTCCACACAGGCAATCGAGTAGCTTTTTGCAGATGTTTATCTCTTGAGCAGGATTCTGGATCGAAGCCTAAAGTTGTGTCCAGAGCATAGTTGTCTTCCGCTGCCTTAGTTATTTTATTTCCGCTGTTTATTGTGTTTAACTTATTGAAATTTATCTTCCGCGGTAATTTTATTCGATGTACTCTGATATTCTGTACTCTGATGTAATATTATTATGATGTTTATAAAAGTCTGCTGTTGTTGTTCTAATGTTGTTGTATTCCCAAAGTTAACGTATTCGGGTTTTGAAAGGTCTTGGTCAATTTTGCGATCGATCGGGTTGGGAAAAACCTGTATCGTTACAGTTGGTATCAAAGCACTGGTTAGCTCAAATCTTTGGGGTACAACTCATTAGAACTGAACAAAAGACTCATCAGAGATTGGATTAGTAATATCCAATAGGAATACTCATTAGAGATAGGATCAGTAGTATCCTAGAATGAGAAAATTCATTAGAGATAGGGTTAGTAATGCCCTAGAATGAGTTGAGAGTGCCCAGTTTATAATTAACGTATTTTTTATTATATATAATCGATCTTTGAAAATATGATGTTTAAAAAAAAATATAAAGTTATATATTTTAAAAGTTAATCAACAAGTAAAATTATTTAAGAAAGGATACTTAAACAACTTTAGCTTCGTTCCTTTTAGAGGACGAAAAGTTTTTAAGTGGGGGAGACTGTAACAACCCTGAATTTTGGGGTAAATTTAAATTTTATTTTAACTAATTTTAATGGGTTTTGATATTTAAAATAATTTATTTAAAATAATAATGACTAAAAGTTTATTTTAATTGAAGTTAAAACGAATAAATTTTATTTAATTATAAAAGTAGTTTGAAATGGCATGGAAGTTCGATAATTCGATTTCTAATTTCAAATGAATATACATAATTCAATATAAATCAGAACTGAGCGAAACAAGAAATATTTAAATCTGTTTAACCATAACTTTCTAACGAATCTAAAAAATTGAAATTTCGTTTTTAAAATAAATAGTTATGTCCAGTTTAAAATTTGGAAAAGTGGCTGTAGAATTTATATATTTTTTAATATAATATATACGGCTTAAAAGTAGCCATTTTTCAAACGACCTCTGTTTTCGACGAAACCACTTTTGTTGGAACCGGAATGTCAAATTATTGTTAAATTTAATTTTCCAAAAAATTTCGAATCAATATATGAGCGTGGCAAAAGAAAACGTGTTTGACCAATTTCAGTTGAATTTAATCGACCTGAAAATGGCCATTTTTCAATCAGTCTCAGAATTCAACGAAATTAGTTTTGTTAAGACCGTATCGTAAAAACAAAGCCAGAAATATTTTTTTTGAAATTTTCTGAGTCCGTATGTGGCTCTGGTGAATTTAATTATACGACAGAATTAATTTAATAAAGGATTTAAATATTAATTTAAACAATTCATGCCACAGACAACCGTTTGGGCTGACGGGACCTAGCCCTTTTGGATCCGGAACGGGGGCTATTGGGTAGGGTAGACTTCAGTTAGATTGAAATTGGTTTAGTTTGAAACATATGGATTAATTTGCAATAATTACATTAAAATATTATAAAAAGAATGGAAAATCATTTCCAAACCGTACCACTAATCTCAGTCGCCGCCACTCTTAATATCGATGGCTATGGCGCTCCAAACTTCTTCCCTTTCTATCTCCTAAATTACTCAATGATTTTCAAACCTCCAAACACCAAATCGAAGTACTAGGAGTGCTCTTTCTATTCAACGGTCACGATAGGTTTTAGTGTCCCGGGTTTCACGAATTTGGCTCCCAAACCCGCTAGCTTTGGGCGCGGATGATGAGGTGGGGGGCCCACCGAGTTGGGCGGCGGTCTGGGCGTGGGGAAGGTCGAGGTCGGTGGTTCGAGTGGTGCGTTCTGATCGGCTCCGGAGTGCTTCGTTTGGCGTGCGCAGGTGGTGGGTTGAAGTCGATGTTGGGTTTCCTGTTACAGAAGAACGAACATGGAGGAAGAACAATTAGTGGCGGCTAAGTGTAAATAATTAGTGATTAATTTAATTAATTATTTCTTTAAATTATCAAATACTTATAATAACATAACTTCTTCATACGGAAACGAAATCAAATGATTTCAGTTGCGTTGTAATCATATGATCAATATCTACCTCATGAAACTGACCGGATCTGAAAACAAGCACTTTGGAAATTCAGCCAAATTTGAACGCGAACAGGAATTCAGCTAAAACGATGCGAGATTTCTATTTTAAAGTTTATATTTTTATTCCTCGATGCTTGAATCTCATATGTATGTATTTATATAATCAAATCTGTGTTTGTTGTACTTAAATTTTGTTGTTTGTGATTGGTGACTGATTGTATTGTTTGTGTGCAATAGATCTGGTCATGTATAACCAGAATTCTCCATTGTTTGAACTTGAGTGATGAATCTGACCATTATTTTGAATTAATGTCGATGATAACTTATAAAGATTTTAACTTTTGTTAATGAAAAGATTGAAACTTGTTTTTGTTAATAAAAAGATTGAAACTTTGTTTGTGTGAAATATAAAGATTTAACTTTTGTTAAATATAAAGATTGTACCTTTTTGATTGTAAATAAAAGTTTCATTTTTGGTTTTAAACATAAAAATATTAGCTTTGTTAGCGAAAAAAAATCATTTTTTTGTGTAATGGGAAAAGAATCATTTTTGTGTGTGAGTAGGAGAATTTTCTTTTGTTTGTAAATTAAAAAGACATGAGTTTTGGTCTTTGTTTTGTTGATATAAAAAGACATCATTTTTGTCTTTGTTTTGAAAATGTAATTATAAGTTAAGAATTTATCGTCGTAACGGAAATTACATTTCAGGGTGATTAAAAAGAGGAATTTGACAATGTAAACAAAATTACATTTTCAATGTAATTTATAAAGATAGAAATTTTCACTGCTAATGTAATTACATTTTTTTACGTAATTAAATAGAAGGATTTGACAATATAATTAAGGAATAAGGTTTTACCGCTGTAATGTAAATTACAATTTAAATTGTAACTAAAAAGGAGGTTTTACATCGCAATTAAAAGAGAAGAGTTTTACATTATAATGTCAATCACATTTTAATGTAATTAAAAAGGAGAATTGGACGTTGTAAGGTAAATTACATTTTGTATGTAATTTAAAAGAATAGAAATTTCACTGTAAGGTTAATTACATTTTTAATGTGATTAAAAAGAAGAATTTGACATGGTAATGTAAACTACATTTTTAATTTAATAAGAATTAGAAAAGTACATTTTTCTTAATGTAAATAAGGATTAAGGAAGATGTACATTTTTCATAATGTAGATAAGAATTAGAAGAAAATTACAATTTCTGTGTAATTAAGCTAAAGAACATAAAAATTACATTTTTATAATTAAGTCTAATTCCATGTGAATTAGATTAAAAGTGGAAAATTTACATTTAACATGTAAATTAAGATAAAAGAGAAAAATTATATTTTTACGTAATCAAGTTAAAGAAGAAAGAAGTTTACATTTTTAATGTAATTAGATTATAGAAATGATAGTTACATTTTTTTTTGATGTAACTAGATTAGAAAGAAAAGTTTGCATTTTTAATGTGAATAAGAATTTAGAAGTGAAATTTACATTTTTATGTAAATAGATTTTCATTAAAAGAATCAAGAAGAAAATTACATTTTTATGTAATTGGATTTTCATAGAAAAGAATAAGGATATGACATTTACATTTTTATGTAAATTGGTTCAATGAAAGTTACAACGATGAAAATTTACTTATGAGATTTACATTTTCATGTGAAAAGATTAAAACACAAGATTATCAATTTGCTTGTAAAGGAAAGATTGACACAAAATTATCATTTTAGTTTTGCATTGAAAGTTATAAACAAAATTATTATTTTTACATGGCATTGAAAGGATAACAAAGTTATTATTTTTGTTAAATTGAAATTAAACAAACAAAAATATATTCATTTTGTAGAATTGAGGTTGACACCAAAATATATTGCATTTTGTTAGACAATTTAAATGACACAAAAATCTTCATTTTTGTTAAATTGGAATGATACACGAAAATACATTTTTGTGTGAATTGAAGGGTAAAAGAAAATATACATTGTTATGTTTAGGATGTGTATGTGAATTAAAATAAAACAAACATTATTGTGTGGTATGTTATATATCAAAATGTTATGAAACCAAGTGTTCTTTCCTTGTTATGATAATTGCAATAATGAAATGGACGAAGGAATTATATTCATATATAATTATATATATATATATAAATAAATCGTAATTAAACGAATCGAGCGTGGTAGTTCGCGTTTTGGAATTGTCCTTTTAATTGATTATACTGAAATATCCGACCGTCGGATTTTCCCAAAACTGAAACCGTTAGGTTCTCCTTGGGAAGACCTTTCCAACGATATGAATTGTGTTAAAATCCAATGGTTAGATTTAGAGAAATGTGTAAAACAAATTTGGGTGAAAACAACGTCAAGGTCGCCTGTTGACATGAAGTGTTGTTAAATAAAATTCAATTATTTTTATATAAATAAAAATAGAGATTAATCGTTATAAAATAATATTAACGATAAGAAATGATTTGAAATGATATATATGCGAGAATCATTTGAAAAGTCCGAGTTCAATCTCATTTCAAATGATTATTCGTCGATCTAAGTCGAAGAGTTGAAGATGGTGATTGAAGACCGACGATTTTCACGTCGAATGGATGAGTTACCATTGATGCTCACGATTGGAGTAGCTACCTTAAAGAGGTTACAATGGTGGCCGTCCAGACTACTTGTTGATTGTTCGGATATGCAAGGAATAATGTGCCTTCGGTTTCATTCAGACCCAGAGCGGACTTGAAAATGGATTGTATGTCTGACGTTGTATTCCTTTATACGATATTCGTTGATCTCTGCTAAATATATATATCTGTTTGGTGTTTAACACCCATCTCTAAGACGTACGAGATTAGAGGTTATATATTGGTAGGAATCAATGGTATGGTATGGATTGACAATGTGGCATGCTAAGATGCAAATGGTCAAGGCTTTTGTTGAAAAGCAGGCCTTGTGGTTGATGATCAAAGCACAGCTTGAATAAGCATAACTTTGTGTATTACGTAGCTTCACGAGCCTCACAACCCGGTTGAGTCTAAAACGGAGCAAGGGAACGCAGGGAGAGCAGCACGTTTCTTTCTAGCTAGAAGTGGTGTTTGGTTTTTACACGGCCCGACATTTTACTTATGTGGATGATGGAATGAGGCGCCTCGGATGATAGGTCCTATAGGATCGGGAAACGTGTGTTCAGGAATAACTAATCCACAAAACTGTATGTGTGGACTGGCCCTGCAGGACCTAAGGGTTCACTGCGGAGAATCCTGAGACATTAGCTAGAGTGTCTCGTATCGGTAAGGAAATCGTTCCTAGCCTTGAATCATGATGGAAACCCAGCTTCCAATACGACACCATGCGGTCTTGATTGCATTACTAGTATGGCGACATAGTAGGATGGGGTACTATGCCGTCTATGATTGATACATTATGATTGAACTGTTTTTGAAACTTATATACACTAGTAACAATATCAAATTCGTTTTTAACGTATCAAGCATCTTTTGACCAAGATCTGCTTGAATTAATGTCATCAGCTACTATTATTTCAGTATTTGGCTCAAGATCTGCTTGATACGCTGCTTTGTTTGGAATATTATTTCCATTGAATGTAAATCTTGCCTTTGTTTTAAAAACAGCCCACCAACCTGCTTTATCTTTTTCAAAAGACGAATATAGAGCAAAACAGACTTGTAATGCTTGTTTAGCTAACACGAAAGGATCATACTTAAAGTAATGTGATATATGCCTTATTTCAATTAGTTATAATCTTTGTGCAAGTTAACTTCAGAACCATAAACATTGCTAAACCAGTTGCATTTGAAAAGAAAATTTTTCTCTGCGGGTTGTACATAATATGTTAACTCTAAAACTTGCGTTAAGACACCGTAAAAATCTATTATATGCTCCTCTAGATCGTCACTACCTTTGACAAATACACCACTGTTATATGTTAATATTTCAGCTCCATAATCTTTGGTGTTTAATTTAAATCCATTGACGAAGTATATTGGATAAGTTTTGACATTTCTTTTTGGACCGATAGCAAGATGTCATAATCCTTCGTTAACAACACATTTCTTGGGATCATGAACATATTTTGAAAACCATCCAGCAAATTCTTTACTGACATCACCAGATGGATGTTTTGATTTGTATATGCTATAAATATGTGTTATGATCATTTTTTATTAATATAAATAAATGTGTATACATATAATTGAATTGTACATGAATTTAGATTACCTGACAAATGGTGCTACTTCCACACAATTTAAAAGAACATATGTGTGTGCCACATTGTAGTCTTTATCGCTTAACTATATTTCCACACATTCTCTAGTAGGTCTTCTGTATTGTCTAAAAATAGATAACATTGTTTGAGAAGACTCGTGTTCAATGGCTTCTTCGTTACGAGGAACAGTTACAAAAGATAAGTTCACATCTTCATTAAAGTAATGGGAGAAAAAAAATGAAGCTTCTTCTTTAACATACGATTTGCAAATCAAACCTTATAGTTGTGCCTTTCGCCTAATTTTTCTTCTTCAAATGATTAAAGTAACTATAATAAGATTAATTAAATTCATATGTTGGTACAAAAATCTAAATTTATCTATCAAGATTATTGAGTATATACAAAATTACCTCTCAAACAGATACATCCATCCATATTGCACAGGGCTTCAAAGGAGTGCTTCGGAAGGAAGATGAATAGGTAAATGGCCCATTGCATTAAAAAACCTTAGTGGAAATATTTTCTCTAGTTTGCAGAGCAGTACAGAAATTTCTACTTCAAGCTTATGTAGACGGTCTACCTTTAATGTCGATAAACCAATTTGTTTATAAAACATACTTAATTATGTTATAACACTCTATATGTTTGTAGGCAACAGTTCCTTGAAAATCGCAGATAAAAATATATTCCATAATGATATTGCAATCATGACTTTTCATCCCGCTCAATTTACTATTTTCAAAGTCCACACATCTACGGAGGTTAGAAGAAATTCAATCAGGACATCTTAATTCTTCCACCCACTTTACCACGAGTTTTACTTGCCTGTTGTCTAGCTCATAGCATGCTTTGGGTTTTTAGCATCGTCGTACAAGTGAAGTTCCGACCATTTACAGAAGTGCAATATATCACGTCTTGAATTTGCATCGTCCTTGATTTTCCTCTTTACATTCAAAACTATATTAAAAACCTTGTCAAAAACGTTTTTTCATTGTGCATGACATCAATATTATGCCGAAGTAGTAGATTTTTCCAGTAAGGTAACTCCCAAAATATACTCTGCTTGCACCAGTTATGAATGTCCGATTTATCTGGAATTTCAACCTGCTCCACGGTTTCATGTATCTTTGGGTAGTCACTTACGATTTCATATATCTCTTCACTTGTCCAAACTTTAGACGGTAGCATAGTCTCTACTTTGTTAGCTTTAAAGTTCTTTTTATTCGTTCTAAATTTATGATTAATATGCAAAAAGCACCGATGACAGTCAAACTAAGAAATTTTTTCCTAAACTTTCATGAAAAATGCTCGTGTCTCCTCCATACAATGGTGACAAGCTAGACGTCCAGATGTGCTCCAACCTGAAAGCATGTCATACGTGGGAAAATCACTAATAGTCCATAACAAAGAAACAAACATGTGAAAAATCCTTTCTCTAAAAATGTCATATGTTTCAACTCCTTCATGCCACAGTGTTTTCAACTCTTCAATCAGCGGTTGTAGATAAACATCAATTCCTTATGTCGGATCATTGGGATTGGGGACGACAATCGTTAGAGACATATATGGTTTTTCAAACACATCCATGGAGGTAAGTTATAAGGAGTAACAATGATAGGCCATGATGAATATTTACTACCAAACTGAGAAAATAGCGAAAATCCATCCGTACATAAACCGAGCCTAACGTGACGGCTCTCTGCAGCAAATTCAGGATAAGTCTTATCAAAGTGCTTTCATGTTTCACCATAGACGGATGTATCAAAGTTCCTTCTTTCGGTGTTCTCACGTTATGTCATTGCATGTGACATGCTGTAGCAGAAGTTGCATATAGTCGTTGAAGTCTGGGAGTTATGGGTAGATAATGCATTCTTTTATATGGGACTTCTTTTCCTTTCTTTTTTCTTAGTTTATATCTATCTTCATTTCAGAATTTGTATTCTCTAAAGTTAGTGTCTTCCTTCCAATACAACATGCAACCTTTTACACACTTATATATCTTCTGATATAGTAGTCCAAAAGCAAACATAAGTTTTTACACTTTATAATGACTATCGCCCATCAAATTATTGGGCGGATGTGTCGTTTTGCAGTTTGTACAACCGTTGTAAATGCAGCTTCTGTAAGATTAAATTTTGATTTCATCGTGATGAATTCGACGGTTACAGATAATTCGGTTCCGCTTGTACACCCTTCCCACAACAGCTTCTTAGCAGAATTCAATAAACCATAAAATCTTTTAGCTTCCGACGTTGGTTCTTCAACATTTTTGTTTTCATCGTCGCCTTGATCAATGGTAGGAAAAATTGATCATGCTGCATATTGCACCATATTTTCTATCGGATTCGTCGTTGTATTATCGTTCATCATTGTATTATCGTCCTCTACAAGGTTGGACGTAGGTTGAATAAGTTTTCCATGACGATCCCGTAAGTAATAATTCGGTAGAAACCAAATTTATACAGATGTACTTCTACTACATCTGGCTTCGAATGCTTCACATGTCTGCACTTACTACACGGACAACGAATGTTTACGTTACTTCGATTATTTGATTTAGCAAATCTAATAAATTCTTGGACGCCATTACAAAAATGTTCCTTTATCAACCCTTTCCCACCATTTCGGGATTCATACATCCAACTGCGATCAAGAAAATAATCGAATATTTTCCTGATTTGCAACAAATATGTTAGAAAATTCAATCAAACACTTTATATTAATTGATGTCTTCTAAAATTTCATTTATAACTACTTCAAGTTTTCAGTTTATCACTTTACTTCTTTTTACTTTGACGGTCGGTCAACCCACTTTCCATTACAAATATAATAATGTAAGCATATTTTATAAATCATTTCAGGTTAAACGGTTCAACAAATTTCGACAGCACTTCACTTTGGTGCCTATATCGTACACAAATGCGTGTACACAGGGAACAAAAAGGAAAGTGTCATCGAAATTTTGTTACCGTTTAAACTGAAACAATTTATAAAATATGCTTACATTATTATATTTGTAACTTGTCCAATACTGGGACAAATCCAACGAATATTGTATAGGATGAATATAGATTTCTGTTCTGTGTAAAAACGAATATCCATATAACGATCATATACAAAAGTTGTTGGACGGGGCCAAATCTATCTAAGAGTTTAACATAAGTAAGACACATTATATAATTTGTAAACTAACGTCAACAAAATATTTTTTCGTACTTTCAATTTGTAAACTAACATTACATAACCAACTAGTATCCCAGTTTGATGAAATTGGATTTGACATAAGTTGTATGATGGTAATGAATTTTTTATCAACCACTAAGCTTTCAAGTTAATTAATTAATTTTAGTTTAAATTATGATGTCTAATTTAGTTTTAGTTAGTTTTAGTTCAAAGTATAAATTATGAAGTTAATTTTAGTTAGTTTAAATTGTAGTTTACTAACTTTATATCACTATAAATAAAATGGTTATCAACACTAAATTCATCAATTTATAGTACTAATTTATTGTTCAATTTCTTTTCCATCAAAAAAGCCCATACTCGTATGAAGGAGCATAGAAAATCCAAGTTTCAATACTTTCTCCTTAGCGCCTTAACTACCTCGCATTTACTAGCTATCATTAAACAAATACATTTATTCCGTTTATTTCCAAATCAACCTACAACACAATTAGGTTACATAACAATCATCGTAAGCCCAATTACATATGTAATATCATCGTTTTAACACACTAAATCAATTACATAATGGGATAATCATTTTTTTCGATCTCCTATTCAATTACATTTATTCTCAAATCAACCTACAACATAATCATCATCATAAGCATCTCATATGACAACCAATTTCATATCCATAAAAAACAATCTACAAACCCATAAATTAAACCCTAATTGAACATAAAATAGGGTTAGAAGACATACTGCACAAAATTGTAAGCTTAGAGCCGAGTTTGGAGTGATGGAATGCTGCACCGACGCGGGGGGGGGGATTGAGGTTTTTTTTTTCAAATGAATTGGGGAAGAAAACTAATGGCTTGTTGTATAGATCAGTAGGTCGTGCAACAACCGCTTTTTTAGCCGTCGCAAGCCGTTGCTAGTGTTCGTCGCTTTTCTAACTGCTTCTTGTAGTGAAACCATCACTTTTCCCCTATTCCTATCCTATATTTTTTTTCATAATTTATGCGTTGTAGTATTCTACGTTACTGGTGTGTCTTGATTCATGTACCTATTTCAACTAACTAGAGTCAACCATTTTTTTGATGTTCATAGCAGTAGGTTCACATCATATTTCTCTTCAATATATGAAGCCATACTTATATGGACACCATTTATCGTCTGTCCATGAATCAGTTGTGGTTCATTTTATTTAGCATGTGTTACAATTGTTAAAAGGTGGCACGGGTGTTTTTTCATTTTCATTTCTCATATGTATGCATGATTTGTGTCTTATTCAAACTGTTTTGTATCCTGCATGAGATGTAGGTTGTCTGTCCTGGGTGACATATATGAGGTACATATGCAAAGTTGTAGTTTGGATTTCGGGAGCTTTGATGTGTCAACATATAGATGTGAAATGATTTCGTTGCTTGCAAATTATGCTTAGCCCCCTGAGGATTTCATTTGTTTTGGCACGCTATGGACATATTAACATCATTTTTCAACATGTATTAACATCCCACTTGCTGGCAAGTAATCAGACAAATATAATGCGCAAATAACCATACAATGACCAGATTATGAATGATTTATCTCTTATCAGTAAATTTTTTGAATATATCATTACATGTAAAGTGCTATATGAAATGTAACAACACCAATTTGCAGGCTATTTAAAATGAACTTTGAGACCTCAAGCAACCCATAGTCTGAGTCAATCGATAAGATTGCTTCAATCATGGATCAGAAAAGGCAGCATCTATGTTTTACCAGACATTAGCATGATAACTATATAACTTAAGGGCCCAAACGTGGTTAATGGTTCAAGGTGCAATGCTTAAAACCGTCATTCCTATTCCACATGATGTTATCAATGATCTCAAGGGTGGTAAGTAATTCATCATTAGAATTTTGCTTTCATCTCTTATTTTGTGGGTCGGCTGACCTTTAGCCATACTCGCTCAGCAATTTATGTTATTGGTTTTTGTTTTCCTATTTGAAATATGGCATGGAACAATATAGCGCATTGATCGACCGTTGTTAATGTTTTAGTATTGATTTCTGAAACATATTGTTCTTTCATTTGCATTGCTCTGGGGTCAAAAATATTCTCCTTTAATTAGGTACTTTTGGTTAGTCTTTATTTACCTGATTTCCTGTCTTTGTTTACCTGACTTTCGGAGTTGATGAGATGGACTTTGCAGTCGGTGGTTACAACTTACAACTCTTTGAAATGACTCGATATTGAATATCCAATACTCTTTGATATGGCTTAAAAATGTTGATCCATATGTTTAAGTTTCCATCGAGTTCTATGACAATAAAATTGCTAAAGCGTATTTAGAATAAATAAATTAAGAAGACGAGGAAGCAAGGGTTTTGTTTTTGTTATATACACCACTAAGATTGCTGCTCAGGAAGCCATTAAAAATAGTGTGGTGCTAAGGGCACCCCAATATGTTCTTCCTAATACCGCAACTAAAAAAATAAAACTCATTAAATTTTGTATGCTTCATAATACCACATTACCTTTCCATTCTTACCTCTCGCTCAGTCATTATTTTCCGAACTAATCATGTACCAAGCTAATCCGAAAACCCTAATCTCTCGTAATCGTTGTCTTCTTCGCATCTCTCGTGGGAAAATTTAAATTTGTTTAGTAATCTATCAATTGTTTGGTGATCTGAAAACCCTAATCTCTCACTTTCTCTTTTAGTTTGCTTAATTCAAACCTTATTAATGACTATTGTATATTTCTCAGCATTGTGGCGTTGAATTCGTTGATCGGTTATAGATCTAGGGTTTAGCTCGTTGATCAGTTTTAAGAATCAGGAAGAATAAATATCGAGCGAAATAGAAATATGGTAAAACAGTGTGGTAGCCCCTACTTTTTAAGTGTGTGGTATTAAGAAGAGTGTAATACTATCTCTTGTGGTATTTTTTAGTTGCGGTATTAGAAAGAACATATTAGGGTGCCCTTAGCATCACACTTAATGTAATGACCCGCAAATCCATACTATCTGAGTTGACTACATACACTACACGTCCAACCCAAATATCATAGAAATACGAATCATTTGTTTTCAAAGAAAAAGGTAGAAGAAGAACAGAAATAACAACATAGAATCTCACATCGCAGCGGAACAAAATATAATATATCATAACATTTGAAGTATAAATTTTTTACTGTACAACATACAATTATTAGTGTACAACACTTACAACACAGCGAAAATAAAATAGGTAAACATATCTAATATTGAAGCCTCCTGCGCCAAGCTCCTTTAGAGAAATCTGTAAAATCCTGAACTACTTGATTGCACCCATGAGTTTAGGTAAAATAAAATAAAATAAACTCTGGGTCAGTCATGCGACTGGTATGAGTAAACAATTTAAAACGGTTTGAGAAAATAAATGATATCTCATAAGACCATGTCGTATGACACAGAACGGGTTTTTCCCTTATGAGAATCCAAAACACTTGTTTTAACTTTCAAAAACCCTTTTGAAAGAAATGATAACCTTTATATCAAAATTCTTTTGATATTATAATAATGTCTAAATCAAATAAAAAACAATCTAGTGGAACGTTTGCATCTCATGTTCCACATATATATAATATATAATCAAAACCGCGAGCACTTATTGGGTAATGAATTTCCAAATATGACAAGGTACGGAACCATCTTCCAATAGCGTATCTCTAGAGAAGAATACACTGGGTTCAACAAGAACATCTTGTAACCCGACCACATATGACCGATCACTCATTTCGCTTGAGTATATCGAATGTATATCACCAACGGTTGGGATCAGCAACCGTTTTCCCGAATGGGACAACATCAAATAGAATAAATAATGAAATGAATTTCTCTAGATAGGTGATAATGCACCCTAATTGGGAGCTACCCACTTAGCCATATGCTGGCTGCCCGATTTTTGTCATTTCCCAATTGTTGAGGCCTGAGGCTACGATTATTTCATATCATTAATAGCAAAATCACTTTGAATGCCACATTGTCAGATCCATTAATCACTAATTGATTACACAAATATATTCTGGATATTATGCTAAGAGAATAAATTCTCCGCCACCATATATATTTATACAAACCAACATATGTGATCATTGGAAATACTCTGTCATACATTCATCCATACACTTCGTTCTGCGATTGAACGAAACCGAAGGAACAATTTCTTAATAGAAAAAGCCCTTGCACTTTACTCCGTCTTTGATTATCTTCATATAATCCGATTCGCAACGCTTTTGTCAATGCGGAGTGGTTCACGGATAATAATCCAACCAGTCTCTCCATATTGACAACGATATTGGCAAATACCTCAATGGTCGGCTATTTAACTATCGAAGAAAAATAAACACTCATTCAAAGCATCAAACAATCACTGGACCCCTTAATTAATATTTCATTAATTAAATCACTTCTCCATTTCTTTATCAATATTTGTTAACCAAATATTTTCAATAATCATCTTGGACTCTTACGCTTTTTGGAAAACATTTCCATATATTGCCTTCTTTTATTTTCTATACTTAGAAAATACCTTCTATTTATAATTGGATAATATTCCAATTACTTATCTCTTTCCCGAACTCGGTTATTTTTATACTCAGGAAATATTTACTTTTATATTTCCAAAATTCCACTTACTTGGGTTAAAACGAATGTTGTGTAAAACATCGTTACAACAACCCAAAATATTTCATTCAACTATATTTCTTTAAACACTTATCTCTGAGACTGAATCCTCCTACTTATCGGTTAATAATTAAATCAATCAAGTTGGGGTAATATTACCTCCCAGACCTTGACTGAAATCATCATTAACTTCAAAATAGATAAGACCACTTGCCTCGAATAATCAACACCATACAAATCAATTATTCATTTTTAAACCCGTATACATTTCTCTTTCTAATTTTACCAGATTTAATTATAGATTTCCTATTTGTTTATAATATTTTATTTTTAAGTTCGTTTCCTTATCGAATTCTATATATTTCGATAAATTGATTTCTAACTATCAAAATTTCTTTAAAGTATTCTAACTCCTTAAATTTTCGGAAAAATTCGCCATAACCTCCTTTGTACGGGTCACTCGGGACAACTACAAAATGCCTCTCTGGGCCTTTTCCATTCAAAAAGAAAAACAATAAGCCAAGCGGCTTGCCGATTCGGCGCATAAACCTCATATGGAATTAAACATGTACCTTTTTGTTGAACAATACATTTATAATCTTCATTCTCTTCATTCCATACCTGTTTAACACATATGCGTCCATTTCTAATCCATTTCAACTCAACCGACCATTTTTAACTCAACTTGCAAATTAATCTTCTTATTTGCTCTTTTGCCTATTTTACTTTATATTTGAACATATCATGTTCAAATATCTTTTTATCTTGCTTATAAATTAATTTAATTCCATTTTCAACTCAAGTTTCATATTCGATTTCGAATATAAATTCACCAGTTCAATTTACTTAATCAAAATCCAAATTCGATTCAAAATTTCATTAACTAATTATTTTTTGGATTAGTTAGTTCTATTCAATAAATAAAAATCTGATTTTTTGCTTCAAAAATCATTTCATTTACATTGCTTGAGTTCGTATTTATTTTACAACACAAATCTGGATTTTTCTAATGGAAATTCGGATTTTATTTATTTAAAATCCTTTTATTTATTTAAATAAACTGTTATGGTTTTATAATGGTTCTGACGCTCTTTTTCTGAAAATTTGATTTTCACATAGCTCAAAATCTATACGATCAAATTCGGAATTTTCTCTTCCATTAGAAATCTATTATCAAATCGGTCCTGACGATTCTTTTTCAAATAATTTCGACTTAAATTGAGTTCTGTATACTCAATTGAAGTTCGAAATGCCAATTTACGAACTGCTGCGCTGTGGCGAGTTCATTTTAATTATATTTAATATATAAACATTTTAAACTTCATTTATAATATTTTCGACTCCATTCTAATATATAATAATATATATCAAACCAATTTTTCCAAATACACCTTAATATTTCTGATTTTCCCTAACCATCGATTTTTTTACAAATAAGTTATAATTTATTTATAATTAAATATTCTATACTGAATTCAAATTATAAATAAATTATTTATAAAATTCGATATAATCGGATTCTAATTTCGAATCCTTAGACTATCTCAGTTCTGTTTATATTTCCAATATCGGAATAACATGTCTTCCCTATTCCGAAACGATTTCCAATTCATTGTTAAATTCATATTTGAATTTAAATTCCCAAATTATCAAATGATAATTTATTTTACTAAATTTATAACACTGTTTATAAATTCAACTTCCTTGTTTATATATTAAAACAAGTTCCATTTCAAATCTACCTGAAACCCAATTCATTTTATATTCTGAATCCGGGAATAAAACTGTCGTTCCCATTTCGAAATGATTTCAAATTATATTTTAAATTCGTACTTGAATTTAAAGTTATCAATTATCTCTTGATAATTTTCTCACCATATTTATAAACATCGTTTATAAATTCACTTGTTTTATATTTAAATAGACCATTTCGAAATCTATTTAAAACAAAAAATCTTATTTTGGAAATTTCTATTTATTATAATTTATCTATATAAATAAAGAATCTATTTTCAAATTTTGATTTAAACTTCTATTTATTACAATCTTGATATCTTTTCTGAAAATATTTTATTTAACCAAATTCGATCTAATCGAATTCAAATCAAAAATCCATACGAATTTATTTTTAGTTCTATTTGTATTCTGAACATCAGAATAAATTTCACTGTTTACTTCTATAAAACGATTCCCCATTTCTATTTCTAAATTCACATTTGAATTTAAATATTCAAATTATCAAATGATAATTTTTCCACTTTATTTATAAACACCATTTATAAATTCATTTTAATTCCTTGGTTGTGCAATGAAAATCATTCTATTTTATTTATAAACACCATTTATAAATTTACTTCAATTTCCTGTATAATTTAATTTATAAACATCGTTTATAAATTCAATACTTGTTTTATTTATTCAAAACAAGTAAATATCTTTATAGCCCATTCGAAATTCAAATTCTATTTTTGAAAAATAGATTTCCCCTTTTTATCTCAAAATCCCTTTCACAATATTTTTAGAAATCAACATTTAGACCCAATGATATTTCAAACAATCAAAACACCCCATTACCAATCACAGGAATTCTAACACATCATATATGGTAATATACATGAAACAAACAAATAATAATATTTTTGAGGAATCCAGTTGGATCCCTCCAACCTGTTTTCCCTTCATCCACAGGCGTTAGCCAACATAAATAATACCCATCCTGCTTCGAGAACTACGCCATAGATGGCCTATCACAATGAAAATGCATGGTGTTTCTAGCAACAATGTTGCCATTGCTATGCTATTTTTTATCTATTACAACACACGCTTAAATGTGTTAGCATATATATCAACATTTGTTGCAGTAGCCTCGTGAATAAAATTATCAATCCGCGTCAACATGATCCAACGACCCAGGTTAGAGATCCACGTGAAAAAAATGTTTAGTCCAGATTAGCAACCTGCGCGTGAAATAATGTTTACGGTAGGAAGCAAAAACAAAGGGGGGAAAACTAAAAAAAATATTGAATGTTTCAATCGAAATTTAACAAAGTAGTCCGCTTCTCAACCTCTCACACACTCACTCTCAGGTTCAATTAGGGCTAAAAGTTCAAGTTTATAAGCTTAATTAGGGTTCGAGTAGGGCATATTCGAGTTCAAGTTCAATTAGGGCTTCGGTATTTCAATTAGGGTTCGTTTGGGTTTCAGATTTCAGTTAGGGCTTCAATTTAATCTGCTGCATCAAGTATCACTCAATGTATATTTCAATTTTTTTCTGATTTGATAGTCGTTTTGCATAATGTACTTCTTTACTTGTGCCTAATTTACTGCTTTAAGGTATCACTCAATGAACGACGAGGAAAAACTATGGGCAGAACTTCCTAAGTTCAGTGAAGGTGGTACATCAGTGGAGTGAAACTTTTTATTCGAAATACTTTTTCTAGATTTGCGGTAGGTGGTGAAATTACATGCCCTTGCGAAAAGTGTCATAATCGCAAGTGGCATTGTCAAGAAGTAGTCTACAACCATCTGATTTGGAATGGTCCATCTGAATTGTACATGAAATGGATTTGTGAAGTTTCTTGTTTAGATCCTGAAATGAGCAATAGCAATATGGATTGTGAAGCATGAATAAATTTTGGAGATAATCTCGATGAGATGTTGCAACGTACTTGTGGAAATATGCAGAATAATGAAGATGGATCTTCTGATGGGTCAAATGGAATAGGTGTCGATGCTAGAAAATTTCATCAATGTGTTGAAGAGGGAAGACAGCCATTATATCTCGAGTGTAATAAAATTTCGTGATTAAGTTTCATTGTCAGGCTTTATTCTTTAAAATGCCTACATAGAATCACTGTGTCTACATTCAGCGATCTATTAGAGTTGATGAAAGAAGCTTTTCCAGAAGCCCACATCCCTTTATCTTTCAATGCTACCAAAAATATCATTAAAGATTTAGGCCTCGATTACTAAAGAATACATGCATGTCCAAATGACTGCAAGCTATATTGGGCCGAAAATGAAAAGGAAAATAATTGCAAAAGTTGTGGTTTTTCAAGGTAGGTTATACCGGAAGAGAAAGTGGCTATTGACAAAGATTCGGAGAAGCGGATTCACAAAGTACTAGCAAAAGTGATGCGTTATTTTCCACTAAAACCAAGGTTGCAAAGGATGTTCATGTCGAAGGAGTATGGAGAGCTTATGTTATGGAATGCAGTAGGACAGAAAAATGATGGCAGACTTCGACATCCAATTGATGGCAAGGTATGGAAGACTATGGATGCCAATTATCCTGATTTTTCATCAGAAAACAGAAATATCAGGTTAGGAGTAGCATCTGATGGATTCAGTCCTTTTTGTACAATGACTACACAACACAACACATGGCCGATTGTATTGGTAAATTATAACCTTCCACCTTGGTTGTGCATGAAGACAGAAAATTTGATACTTTCAACCCTTATCCTTGGTCCAGAGTCTCCTAACAATAATATTGATGTCTACATGCAGCAAGTTATTGCTAAATTGAAAGAATTATGGGATCTTGGCATACAAACTTATGATGCCTTCACTGGTGATGATTTCACATTACGTGCAAGCGTGTTATGGACGATCAGCGACTTTCCGGGCTATGCAATGTTATCCGGCTGGAGCACGAAGGGTTATTTAGCTTGTCCCGTATGCCATTTTGAGACTTCTTCAACTTACTTGAAACATAGTAAAAAAAATTGCAACATGAATCATAGGAAATTTTTAGACCCGGGACACAAGTGGAGGTTTGATAAGAAAAGGTTCAATGGCGAAACTGAAATGGGAACACCTCCCGGTATTTTATCCGGGACTGACATTGAAGAATTGTTGGCTGGTTATGAAAATATTTTTGGGAAGAAAGAGGTCAAGAAGCAAAAAAATGAATCTCCTTTTAAAAAAAGTCAATATTTTTTAATTTACTATATTGGAGTCAAAATGTATGCCGACATAACCTTGATGTTATGCACATAGAGAAAAACATTTGTGATAACATACTTGGTACTTCACTAAATATTGATGGGAAGTCGAAAGACCATTTAAATGATCGGTATGATTTACAAGAGATAGGCCTCAGGGAGGTCCTTCATCCGGTTCGGTCAACTGATGAGAATTACCTTTAGATGAGGGATGCCATATTTGAAATGACGAACAAGGAGAAAGAACTATTTTGCTCGGTGTTGGAGAATGCTAAACTGCCTTATGGTTATGCAGCTAATATCAGCCGATATGTAAACAAGAAAGAGAGGAAAATTGCAGTGTATAAGAGCCATAATGCTCATTTTCTTCTCCACTACTTATTGCAGTTTGCCATGAAGAAATCTGTAAAACCTGAAGTTGCAATACCTATGATAAGATTAGGTGCATTTCTAAGAAGTGTTTGGAGTAAAAGTATCGATTTGGCTGATCTCAAGAGGCTACAAAAGGAAATTGTGGAAATTCTTTGTCAATTTGAGATGATATTCCCAAATGCTTCCTTCGATACAATGGCGCACTTGCTAGTTCATTTATGCAAGGAACTTGAATATGGTGGACCTACACATGTTCGTTGTATGTTTCCTATTGAGCGTTATCTTTGTAAACTGAAATCATATGTTCGCAACAAAAGTAAACCAGAGGCGTCCATTGCTGAAAGTTATCTTGCAGAGGAATGTTTATTATCTGTTTAAGGTTCTTAGGTGGCGATAGAGCAGGAAAAATGCAATTTGAAACATGTCCACAAAATCTGGAATATCCTATTGGCACAAGAAGAAATAAAGATGGAAAAACTATTCATCTTAAAAATTCTCAATGGAAGGAATGTCACCGTTACATTCTATTCAATTGTGGTAACAAGGAAATAGAGAGTTTACTTGGGTAAGTATTTTTATATTAGTAAGTATTGAAGTATTATTCCTATCTTTATGAATCCTTTATTAGTTATTTTGTTCCTTTTTTCATAATAAATAATGTTTTCCTTTTTGAACCTGACAGATGGAATTTTATGCAATTAAAAGTTTATATTGGTTTATTTAATTAGAAAAGTGGACAAGTTCGGTTAACATCAGTAATAATATTCTTCGCGTACCTTGTGAAATGATGTCAACTATTAAAAAAAAACATTTTTGATGTCATCCTTTTGCCAGCAAAATTAGTTCTTTTAAACAATCTACAAACATGTTATTGATTCTAGCCTCACGTAGTGTTAGTTGTAAATTCCAAGTTTCAGCACTTTCAGGGATTTCAGGCAAGATTTTTACTTAAGTTATGTTCTCATTCATACAAAATTGTTTTCGGTATGGTCAGTTTCAGCTTTAGTAATAGATCCAGCCAAATTTGTTTCTATCTTTTATTAACCTGGTCTTTGTTCTAGGGAACATCGAGCTTTAATTGATGGTCATGCATCATCAAAAAAAATATAAAAGAGAGAGAGAACAGAGTGATGAAATTTGGAAGTAGTTAAAGGAAGAGGTTGGGAAAAAGGAGGACAATTCAAAAGAAGTACAAATGCTTGCAATGAGGCCTCTTCCAACAGCTAAGCGGTTTACTGGATATGTTATCAATGGATACATATTTTATACAAGGTTCAGAGATGCCAAATGTACAACACAAAATAGTGGTGTATTTTTGACGGCCATGACTACTAGCTTTGAAAGTTCGAAAGATCAAAATCCATTGGTTGGTGAAGTTAATTACTATGGACCAAGTGAAGAAATATTAGAACTAGATTATTGGGGAGAATTTAGTGTGGTTTTATTTAAGTGTTGTTGGTACCAAGAAGAGAAAGATTTATATGGGCCGACTCGTGCCAATTTTAATCGATTGTGCCAGAAATCTGATCCTTATGTTATGGCTTCACAAGTAAAACAGGTGTTTTATATAGAAGATCCAATTGATAAGACGTGCCACAATGTTATCAAGAAATTGCCGAAAGACTGGTGTGAACTCAAAAGAGAATATGAAAATGAAGATATGAATGATATCCAGCCTGCTTATAGAATGGGAAATCAAGATTTTGATGTTCGTTGGTGTAGAGATGATGTCCCAATAAGGCGAATCCGCCTTCCACCTAGCAAAGTGAAAAACATGGCTTCTTAATTTCATGTTTTTGTAGTCCAAGGCCGTTACAAATTGTGCAAATCAGAGATCGTATACAAACACACACTGCTGGTATGTATTTTTGCTTATTTTTATGGTTGGCTGGTGGTATGCTTCAGAATTCTTACAATTTCCGCTTGCTGAAGCATTGGTCTAATTCTTACAATTCTGTAGTTCAATGCTGTTATGTAACTGATCATGTACAAGACTGATGCTTCAGTAGTGAACTACAGAATTTTAAGAATTTTATTTTCTCTTCAATCAGAAATGATCATGTCAGTTCGTAATTGATGCAATGGTCGAGTTTGTACTTAAACGAGTCGCGGCATGTCTAAATTTTTAGTGCCTTGGGCGTACTATTGCATTCCTTGATATCGTTCATGCTCTGAACAAGCTGAGTCATTGCATCAATTTACAACTCAGCCATAGATTGTGAAATACAACTCTGTGCTGAAAAGCAACTCTGGCCATAGTTTGGGCTGAAATGTCTTTGGGCTGAAGTGCAAGTCAGCTATAATATAGCCATAGTTTGTGCTGAAATGCAACTGAGGCATGCATGTCTTCCATTTTGTGTTGCAATGTAAACGAGGCGTTGCATCAGTTTGTAGCCGAGGCATGCATGACTTTGGTTGTGTTGAAATGCATTAGTTATACTAAAGGCTTTTGCTGAAATGCATGACTTTTGAAACTGCTTTATTTTGCAGGTGAAGGAGGCAGTAGAGGTGCTGGATGCGCTGGAGGCTCGCGCTTTATTAATTTGAAACCGTTTTAGTTTGATGTAAACATGAATTTAGTGCCGGCTGTGTTTGTAAGTACTCTCTATAAAGCTGAATTTATTGGCTATTTTTTATTATTCTGTAGTTGACTGAATAGTATTTATGTTACTGGTTATTAATTTGAAATGAGAAGTTGTTTATTAATTTCATTGTGTAATGTTAACTGCTGTTATGTTGCAGTATGTTATATAATGATGCAATAGTTATGATATAATGTTGCAGTATGTAATGTTAAATGTTGCCGTAGCTATGATATAGTGTTGCCATAAATTAATGCATGTGGGCCCCACAACAGGATTCCGAGAACCCGACTATAAAATTTAGGGGCACAATAGGATTCCGTGTTCCCGAGATTTAGAATTTAGTGGCCCAAATTTTTTGTAAATTTAGTACCTATAGCAACACATATAGCGATGTTACCTTAGGATAGCAAAGACGTTGCCTTTGACTCTAAGGCAACGCGGCAAAAGGCAACCCCAAAAAAGTGTTGCCAGAGATCATTTTTGGCCTATAGCAGCATTATTTTGCACTTCCTGCATCACTTCTTAGGGTTGCCGTATGCAATCTATGGCGTAGTGGAGGCAGGATATCGCGGTATAGAAGGTCATCCACTATCATAGCGTAGGGCAGATAGGGTCATCCGCTAATGATACTGCGGACATCCGCTAATGGTACTATGGGAATTATCCAATCACCGATATATATATAATAACCACGAACACCAATCCTAAGGAACTAATATATATTAATTACCATAGTAATATTTAAATGCAACCAAACAACCAACCAATTATTTTTAACGATAAAAATAATTTGAATAAAATTATTGAGTGAGAATTACTCACCTGATTTTTAATTGTGGATTCGATTCAAAAATTAAATCGAATAATGTTCGATTTAAATTTAAGATTCACAGCTGATATTGAAAATTCCTGAATCAGTTCCACCTCGTATACTGCTTCAACCACTTATTTGTTGAATATTTTTGACCTTGCAACTAACGTAAAATATTGGTTAATTAATTGCAACTACCATATTAAATCGCAATAATTTAATTCAATAAATTATACTAAAATTTTACCTAATCTCCGCATACGATTTTAAATGGCACAATCCTTTACCACATACACCTTCCTCTTGGTGCCTTCAAACTAACTTCCATATTCCAAGTCGGCCACTATCATAAAACAGTCTCACTCTCAGCCCCTCTTCATTGTCACGCCTGCTTATCATTCCCAAAAATCTTCATTTCCTGTTGCTGAAAATATATTACCATTGTGAGCTTCCTTATTCTTCCATCGAAAAAACACGCCATTCTTCTCCAATTATACCTGGACATTACCAGACAGAAGCACCCTCCAGAACCAAAGATCGAGCTACATGTTGAACTTGCTAACCTCGCCATACCCAAATCCACATCTAACCATCGCACCTTTAAAAACAAAGGACATAATCTCCTTCCCAATAAATCGAACTCCTCATACCTTACCGTCAAACTCCGTTTTGAGCATCTCGACCTTCCCCTCTGAAACCCATCTTGAATCCATCACAACCTCTCCAACAAATTTCAACATTTTCCTGTAATCGCGACTTCACCTGGTATTGAGTTTCAAACAATCGCGATCTTCCTTTTTGTTTCTTTGAATCGCATCATGCCACACAAATAGATAACGTTCGACACCTCTTCCCCAACCGTGTCGCCTTACTCCGTTTGCCCTAGTTTGCGACATCGCCTGACCCCAAATCGAACACTTCAAATTAGATCGCACCCAAATTCATGCAGTCCCCCCTTCTGCTCGCGAGCAATAGCCCTAATTGAGTTGTTGCAAACGAGCTCCAAGAATTAACGATTTCTACTACGACTTGGACTTAAGTCTCTTTTTTTTGAATTAAAAAAGAAACAGATTCCTTCCGTTCGATTTTAACTAGTGTTGAGATTCTTAAGGGAGCGACTTCCATTTGAACTTTGATAAATAACCAGTAGCTGAAGCTTTCAAGCTAATTTCAAAAAGAAAAAAGATGGAAAAAAGACGAGAGGAAGTACTCGCGATTTATATAAGAAGAAATTAGGCACTAAGGGATTGTCTGCGTATAGCACATTTAGGAGATAGCTTAGGAATAAAGGTATGCAAATTTGATTTTAAAAATAGTTTAATTTAATTTGATATAAAGAGATCTTTTATTCTTTTTAGATAGATTATGATTTGATTTCAAGTCTATCCACAATCCAATATTTCGGGGTATATTAACTGAAATCACGAACCATTATTTTAGTGTATAGACCGACATTTAAATGTAATAACGATATTCTGAGCTCAACAGAATATATTATGAAATTAAATTAAACGTGTATATATAATAACCAAAATAAATTAATATAATATAATTTAAATTCAAACAAATAAATTCTTCGATAATAAATTATTATTATCGATTCTATTTAAATTGGATTCTATTTAAATTGAATTTCTATAAATTATCTGAATTGTTTTCAATTCAGTTTTAACTTCAAATTCAGTTATTCGTCGATTTCGTACTTTGATTATTTAATATATTCGATACTAAATCGAAATCGATTTTTAAATCGACACTTAATATAAAAATTCATTTATATTATCAATTTAATATTTAAAACCATATTAAATATTTAAAATAAATTGTTTGAAAAATCCGGGTCATTAAACTAAAAATTCGTTACATTCTTCTATGCTATTTTAGGAGAAAATCCTGAGAGGTTCATTATCTCAAGTAAAAACCAGATTGTTTGTTGGGAATGTTCCCAAAAATTTGGTCGAAAAAGAAATTAAAGATATACTCGATGAGATTGGTCCTGGAGTATTGAATATTGAATTTTTCAATGTATTTTTGTCACTGTCTTATTTTATGCTTATCTTCTTTCTGTCACTATACTTTGTTATTTCCAAATATACATATGTCTACTATAATATTGTTGATATTGTCATTTTTTATGATAATCTTAACTCAGGTCGTAATCCAAAGCAAATCCCCTATACCCAAATTGTGGTTTTGTTGTTGAATTTTATAATCATTCATGTGCTGTGTATACAAGGGCGAAAATGACAAGTGGTAAATTTAGGATTGATGGGAGCACAAGCACGGTCACTTCGGCGGACCCCAAAAATGTGATTGGGGCATCTACAACCTCTCAGGTATGAAATGATTGTGGAAGGAACAAATATATTTCTAAATATTGTTTACGTTAATGATAAATCCTTAATTAATCAACTAAACTCCAAACTCTTCAATCTCATTTGTGCTTATTTTTTCTCTACTTGACATACCATGTATGTCGTAAATCTCCAAACTCTCTCATATTTCATGATGTTCATTTATGGATTACCTTACTTTTGGCTCTAGCTTTTTTGAATACATGTATGTATAGGTAGGACTTTCTAAAATGGACCCAAAATGAAAAAATTTCATTAACTAATTGTTACCACAACTTTAGTAATGCATTGTTTTGATACCTGAGATGTTTGTTCTTGAACAATGGAGGTTGGTGTCTTTGGGTTGAACATTTTGATCTTGTTGAAGTAAGGAGGTTAGTGGTTGTATGAAGGTAACAGGCTGTGTTGAAATGGCCTTGTGTTGGAAGGAATTGGTGGAGCAGGCTGTGTAATTGATGGTCTGCGGTGAATTGTTTGTGGTAATGATTGTTTTAAGGTTGTGTAATTGATGGTCTAAGGTGGTTTTTTTTTTCCTTCTTCACGTATGTCCATGACACACTAATATATTCCCATACGTTTTGCAAACTTGTCAGTTTGGAAATGCAAATATTAGATCCAAATACACCGAGGAACTGTACACCCAAATATATGAACTCATTTGCATGCACATCACTTCGTCACACTTTATCGGATCAAAGAATATGTACATGCGCGAACTCACCACATTACTTCTACTAACTCATTCATAGCACTATATAAAATTTTCTTGGTTTATTATTTTATAATTATATAATGTGGGTTCTGGTCTAGTTTTTAGTATGAATATTAATTGCATCAACTCAATGTAGTTTAAATATTGGAAAGAAAACACATGCATACTATTGGGAACTAAACTTGCAACCTCTACTACATGTAAAAATTTGGTAGGCAACATGAAAATTTTATTTATGCAGATCACAGTTACTCAAACCTAATAGTAGTTCAAGTTATTACTTTTTTTAGCAGGTTGAGAATTAGTATATCGCTTTAAGGTTTTAGGTAATCTCAAGTCATTATATTAAACAAAAGAAACTGAAAATCATGTCTTTGGCCAATGCATCTTTTGTAATTATACATACTTTTATATACTCACTAATATATGTATGTTTATGCTTCTACTTAATAGGTGTTGTATGTTTGAGGCTGATATATGATGTCACACACTTTCTTCTTCAAATCGGTTATTCTTGTCGACGTTCATGAATATTTTTAGTATGTATCGTTTTAGTTTGCTACGGTCGTATGTATTGTTAATATTTATGTTTCAATTCTTCATGTACGAGATATTGTAGATATTTATACTTTGTGATTTGACTTATGACTCCATTTATGTACTTGGATTAATGAGAATAATCTCGTTACTTTGAATTATTATAATACATTATGAGAATTGGAAATTGTAAGCTTTGAATGTTACGATAGCAAAATGGTGCAACAAATTTTTTTGTATAGCGTTCTAACTGTGCAATGAAAGGAAAAATTGTTATAGCTTTGTTATGTTATAGCATTATGATAGTTTTATAAAAAATATTTTTTTGGGAATAAACTGTTTCTATAGCAACGAAATGATGCTGCAGTAGATAGTAATTAATTTTCTATAGCGTTTCGATGCGTCATAAGAGCTTGATATGATAATTTCATAGCGTGTTTAGATGCTATAACAACAGGGAATGTCAACATATTATACCACTTAAATGACATTTTCATAGCATTTTCCTGCGTCATAAAAACTTTCCATAGCATGCTTCACACGCTATAGAAAAGTAGTTGCACTAATATGGCATGTTTAAGATGGCAACTAAACTACTTTTTCCATTGCAAGTATGAAACACTATGGTATCTATTAGACTTTTCACAACATGCTGATCAATAATGATTGTAGAATCGCTGTAGCAAGTTTTTATAGTGGTTTTTCAATGCTATAAAAAGTCTTTTTTCTTGTAGTGCTTGTCACACTTGCGGGAATAATTCACGACGTCTTGATCGAGTGTGTTACACCCCACACTTTTCTATGCCCAGATTTCGATAAAACTCAAAAATCAAACACATCCAGCATGGAGCATGTAAATCTGGTACCTGCAATAAATGAGCATGAGCATAATCAAAGTACGAAAAAATAAAACTCACGGCGGAAACAAAATAGGATAACTAGTATTAACATAAGTATATACTTTTTTCGAAGTAAGTCAGTTTGCCAATACCGAGCATGAGAGAGAACGAGAACTGAAAGCAAAACTTAAACATCTATGAGAACCCGACCTTCTCTATGAAACCTGGGAGGTTGTAATGAGGATGGTTCAGAACAACAAGTTTTGGTAACTAAGGAATGTACAACTCAGACTATAACACGCAGATGTATCCCGGTTGGTTCAACCCAAGATGTATGCCTAACGAGGTTAGTGATTCTAAGCTAACCTTGTAGATGTTTACCCACGACCCTACTACTATCCCCAAAGTAGTATTCCCAAGGTATAGTACCGAGTTAAAACGTTTACGCATGTATTTGTGAAGCCTTTATACCAGAACATGATCGATTATTAAATCAAGAGTGGAGCCCTAATAACGGGGTTTCTATATATGTATTATCCTCATTCACTATCCTTTATTATTTAATGCCTCGCTATTAATGATAAATAGGGTGGATTCTCACTGGTCGCTTAAGACCCTAGGCGGACCTATTAGTCACCTATTAACCCTCGATAATATATTCTACATTAACATAAACTAGAGAGCACTAGCAACGGGCCCTACTAGTTAAGGCTTCCGTCATTCACGCATATACCATTGCCCCATGTAAGGTGAGAGATGGTATTTTATCGTTCGCTATATCTCTAGTTGACCTTATTAGATAACCTCCTTAGTTGCTTACTACTTCCCATAAGATAAGTAGGCATATATGACATTTCAAGTTTCTAGGTTTGGGTAGGCAATACGGCACATGCCATTTAATAACCCTAAACTGAAGAACCTATTCTCGGGTGGACTCCTCAACCCTAGCCACTTAAGACCAAAGGAAGCAGGGTATATGCGAAGGTTATTAGATACGTACCACATTTTCCTTTAAGACCTTTCCTTATTGGGATAAAGTAGGCTACGTTATTAAGTCATCATGTTTAGTCCCTCTACGCGGAAATACTATACGTATACAATTTATTATCGTCACGGGTTCATATGGTTAATAATATTTTTCCATTATCAACCTACTAAGTTCAATTCTATTATAATTTCAATATTCATAGTCATAAACAAGGAAGGTTATATATCCTCTTTTACCCTAAGATATTTATTTGGTTTCTTCCCTAATTTGGACTTATTATTTAAACGACAATCAATGTCCATTAATACCTTTTTCCTTTTGTTTCTATTTTTATTGCTTCTTTATGGCCGTAATGGTCATATTTTCCAAAGGAAAATATTTATCAGTCCCAAGGTATCTATTTGTTGTTCCCCAACAGACAATTAATATTCTTATTCATTTATTTATTTATTGGTTGATTTTTATATATTTATATATATTTACGTACCAGGCCTCTCACATTAAGTTGGCAACTTGTGGAAGCTGGATTTGTCGGTCGGTTCCGGGCAGACTTCTATCACAAGTTAAACTTAACCCCGTGCCTTAATACGATTATATTTATGCATTAGACCCCTCACATTAAGATGACTAACTGTGGTTGCTAGATTTGTGAGCTGGTTCTGGGCAGGTTTTTACCACAAGTTGACCTTAACCTCGTGTCTAAATGCGGTTATAATTCAAATTCCCTAATTTTGGGTTTAAAACATTTGTCCTAATTAAATTAGGAATTGTAACCATTTCCCTATCACATTTATATTTTCCTCAATCAATATTGGTTACAATGGTAATTTATTTATTTGCGGTCCTATTTGTTGCAGTTAATTATAATAAAAACATAGCTACAAATGGTCACCACAAATATATTAATTCAACATGGATTACATTTACATATAATTCCATAATTGAACCTTATCCAAACATTCAATACATGTATATTTGCCGTTTTTTGCTGATTTGGACGGAGAATATGTATATAATTATATTTATGTTTTCGTGCGGTCTACGTAGTTATTATTTTATTTTTATTATTATAATAACTTAAATGATTTGGTTTAATCAATAATCAAAAATTCCTTTTTGTATTCAATCTTTCCAAAAGGTTCAAATCTTACAAAAGACTTTTAGCCGTAACCATTGTAAATTATGCCTAATTAGTGGAATTTCCATATTTCCAAATCACAAGAAGTATATGTAATATATAATTTGAAATAGTTGATGCAAATTACGCACAAATATATATATTTATATTTATACATACTTTTGCACCGCTTTTCCCTTTTTTAAAATCCTTTTTGTCATATCTCTTGTGATTTCAAAATAGTGCCTTTTTATTCAAAAGGAGGAAAACGACATATTTACAAAGATTAAGACGAATCCAATAATATTAGATACAAATAGACATATTTGTTTTAACATTACAATCACACAATTTACTAGTTTCACATTTTTACTCAAAATTCATTATTTAACACTGAACTAAAGATCTGGAATGTAACAACATCTAAATTGTGTTTAATGGCACCGATTTCCAGATCTACAATGCTATGCAATGTCCATAATATATTTTATAATATAATTGTAGTATATTTCATAACACAACTATAGGAATATATGTGAACAAGTTTAAAACCCTACAGTTGATACTAAGCATAACCACAACTTACAATTCACGAGCTTTAACCATATTTATAACCAGATATGATGGTTGTTGATAATTTCACAATATTTAAATGAACAGATCTGATAGGGAATATGCATAAAAACGTAGATCTAGTTCAAAAAAATTGATAAATTATTATAACTATATTCGTAAATTTCCCACTCAGCTTATAGCCTCCAAATCCAAAGTTTGAACATTTAGGCTTACAATCCCCAAATTCTTATAAATCTACAATTTATCTGGAAAGGGGGAAATTCCAGATCTGTAGAGATGTAAGAAAATAGGGAGAGAGGGAAGAATCTGATTTGGAGCATTAAATTGCACTCTTTTCCATTAGATTTGCTTATCCTCTCAATTTCATATGAATTAGATTAGATTTGTTTATATGAACATATTTTTATTTTAGAAATTAGGTCTGGAGAAGGAGGAAAATGGCAGAGCTCCGCTGCCTCTGCAGAATTATGTGGAAAAAGAATGAGGCCTTACCCCTTTATTTATAGGGGTGGAATTGGCCTAGGAGCGTCGGATTAGTTTTAAATTATATTCGTCCATTCGTTTTAATAATATTATAAATCAAACCCTAAAAACCTAGCTGTCACTGGGCATGCTAATGCCCAGTAGGTCGACCGTGGCGGTCGATCGCCGTTCAATCCCTACGGTCGACCATCTGGGCCTCCGATTCCCAGGTCATCTTGGTCAAATAAGGTAAATTATAATTACAAACTTTGATTTATTTATTTTCCGTCCATTTTCATATTTCGTCCGTAACTTTTTCATACGGACTCCGTTCATGAAACTCCAAACATGAAAGTGACCAGAATTACGAGACGAATGCATTGGTTAAAGTTTTATGGTCAAATTCCATCATTTGCAAAAATCTCTATTTTTGAAATTCTAAAAATTAACCTATATTGCCAAAATTACGGGTTGTTACATTCTTCCCCCCTTAAAAGGAATCTTGTCCCGAAATTCTGACGCTTATAGTCCTATTCAAATTGTTGCCCATGTGAGCATAGACTATTGGATTAATTAGAATTAATCCAAGCCTTTTATTTATATATTTCCCTTAAAAAATCTATCCACGTAGATTTATTGGGATGTCCAACCGTCGAGCGGTCGACCCTAGCAGTCGACTGACGGTCGACACCCCTTTAGGGGGGCGGTCGACCCCTTCGGGGTTGGAACGCTCAATAAGGCTGCATTGATGAGTTGTTTATTTAATTTAACATGTTACTTTTTTATCATTTTATTGTCACCTAAAAAGGTTTGGATTTGATTATTTCATGATCTGAATCGGGTTTGGATCCATCTAAACGCAATCACAATTGAAATTGGTCAAACGTAAACATTTTTATGTGCACAACACCAAATAGGGTGAATTAGATAAGATATGAATTATAAACATACATGTGTAAGTGTATGTAATACACTATTTTTAATTTAGTATTGAAATCATTTCTACATGCCTAGGATGCAAGTTGAAATTGTATGTATGTATGTATGTTTTTCCATCCACTGCTATCTGTTATTTTTACATTATGCCATCATGCCTATGTTATAGTGGTAAAAGTATGGAAAACCTAACTTGTATACCTTGAATTAGACAAATTGACAATTGCCACCTCAATAGAACGTTTCACCACTTGTATGAATATTTACGTTAATTAGGCGTTATTATTATTTTACATATATAAACGTAATCAACGTAATTAACGTTTTATTAATGTAATAAATGCGATTAGGTTAAAATTTGAATTTGAAATGTCCCCATAATAAATATACTTGTATGCTTGTGTGTGCGTATATAGAACGACTTTAAATATATATAAATAGTGACACATAGACACGAGGTTAGTTTCCATTTGTAGTAGAAGCCCACTCGGAACTAATCGACAAATCCAACAACCACAAGTGGACCCAACTAATATGAGATGTCTAGGTGCCATGGGCCATTCAAAAACATAGTACACTAGACACGAGGTTAAACCAACTTGTAGTAGAAGTCTTCCCAGAACCGACTGGCACATCTAGTATCTATAGGTGTATCTATAGGTGTACGGTTTAATGTGAGAGATCTACTGTGTATTTCTATATATAAGTCGATGTGTGTGAAAATATGCAGGTTTACTATGCCTTGAGAAGGTCTTAAGTGGCTGACTCTCTTTTTATCTAGTTTGGGTCTTAAGTGGTTAGGACTAGGATCCCTCCGAAGGTTTATTCCTTGGAGAGGAACCAAAGTCATGAGACCCACTCTTATTAGATTTAAAGTAAATCTTTGGGTCCTTCTTCTCTAAAAGTGGTCAGGCATAAAACGATAACAGAGTAGGGTAGTTCACAGGGATGTCCACTTCCCTTGGAAGCTTATAAGGTCTCAACTAGGGACAGATTGGTAATTAGAAGATATGTGGCCATTGCGTGTTCACCAACTATCTAAGGGAAGTCTTAAGAGACATAGGTGTCCTACAGGGTAATATTAGTTAAGTAGTAATGTTCGCAATACTACTTCTCATATTACAAATGAGATAATAGACTTAAGAACGTTAACGTATTAGGACAGGGTCTGAAAGGGCTAGGGATCCGCCTCAGAGTTATAAGAGATCGTAAGAATCCATCTTTAATAGGGCCATAAGTGACCGAGAATGCCACCTCGTTGGGTCTTTACCCTAAAACACTAATGGGCGATTGACTTGGATGTCCACCCCATTGGTTAGATACTTGGTGTTTGTTTTGTGCTGCGTGGACATGCCTTGGCATATGTAACCTTCTAAAAATATAGGGTATGGACATTAAGTAACACTATATTTCAGTCACACAACTTTATGTTCTGACCCCTCTCCTCAACATATCCAACATGTCAGTAGATGGGGTAAAAGCCATAGACGAAGTGATGATTGAAGCTGATGAAGAAGACAAAGTTGTTATGCTATTATTAATTGTTATTGCTTTACTTCTTTTGGAAACTTGTGAGGATGAAATATTTGATGTACCCATTGAACAGATGTAACTATGACCGTTGTATTTCTATGGTTTTGAAATAAATGGTACATCTAATGTTAGTATTATATTTTCTCTTTCGGCTGTGTGAGATTTCCATTCGAAGTATCTGTGTATATATATTCTGTGCAAATGTAATCCTTACAAGTACCAATGACCCATTTAGAATGGCTCTAAGTTTCGATGGGCCTTCTCTAGGTCGAAATTTAGGCCCATTCCGGAAGGGTTATTACAGAGTGTAGGACAGAAGTAACCATATTTAAGAATCTTCCTTGCCATGGTTTTCCCCCTGATGTGGTCACCACACTTGCCTTCGTGCATGTCTGATAGCACACAATCAGCTTCGTTCGGGCTATACACCGGAGTAATGGGACAAAGAATCCTCTTCTGTAGAGCACCCCATTCTGAATGATATATCAGGCTTACTTTCAAGTGAGTGCTCATCATTACTTATGGCGCCCTGGGAGGACTCCGTGTCATAATTAGTTCTTGATCGGCGTCATCTAAGACTCAGGCTCGGTCTTTGTCATTACTACTTAATCAGTCTGCATCTGATCGATGATCAGATAGTCGAGCACTTCGACTGGGGCTAGTCCTATGAGCTGTGCATCCCCTGAGCTGGCCAGTATGACCAAGAGTCAGCTTCTTTTTTGTCCTCGAGGATGGGCGTAATGATATAGTGGTCGAAGATGGTGAGCAGTTCGTGGAACCAAGCAAGATAGGGAGCGAGGCATGCCCCCTTGGCTTGGTATTCTCCTTGCACCTGGCGCACAAAGAGTTGTGAGTCGGAGTAGATGTGGATAGCCTTGATGTTAAGTTCGATCGCAATTTTGAGTCCAACGATCAAGGCTTCGTATTCAACATCATTGTTGGTGGCAAGGAAGTCGAGCTTCAATGCATAGCATATCGAGCATTTCTCAGGAGTAATGAGTACGACTCCGGTGTCAAAACAGTGATTGCTAGAGGACCCATCCACGAACAGTTTCCACTTAATGTCGGGAGTTTCGATGTCTTTCGAAGGAGGATCTCCGAGAATGTGAACTCCACTATGAAATCTGTGACGGCTTGTCCGAGGATGGCTCGACGGGGAATAAAAGTGATATCAAACCCGCTCAGTTCTATATTCCATTTCGAAAGTCGCCCAGACACCTCAGATCGTTGAAACACCTGTGTAGCGGCTGGTCATTGGAGACTCTGATTGGATGGGACTGAATGTAGGGTCTCAACTTCCGGGAAGAGATCAGCAGGAAGTAAACTAGCTTCTCTATCTTCGGGTAGTTCTTCTCCGTTGTTGTTAGTCTCTTGTTAATATAATAAATAGGCTATAGGACACGATCTTTGATGCGCACAAGCACTGAGCTGATTTCTTGCACATAAACATCCAAGTAGATATATAAGTCCTTGTGATCCACGGGTTTCGACATGATAGGTGGTCGCTCTAAATGATTCAATAGGTTCTCGAAAGCGTCGACGCACTTTGAGGTCCAGGTGAAGTTGCACTTCCCTTTTCAGAGCAAGTAGAAAAATGGAATGCATTTGCCAGTAGCTTTAGAGATGAATCGATTTAGGGTGGCGACCTTACCGTTTAGACTTTGAACATTTTTGATGCTCTGAGGAGCCTGGATATCTCAGATAGCTTTAATCTTATCTGGATTGTCTTCGATTCCCCGAGAATTGACATTGAAGCCTAAATTTTTTCCTGATGCAACCCCGAAAGAGCATTTTAAGGGATTGAGCTTCATGCCATGTTTGCGGAGGACACCGAACATTTCGATGAGGTCGCTAACATGGTCGTTCGATACCCTCGTTTTCACGAGCATATCGTCCACGTAAACCTCCATGGATCTCCCGATCTGGTCTTTGAACATGTGGTTGACCAATCTTTGATAGGTGGCTCCAGCATTCTTGAGACCAAAGGGCATGATGACATAACGGTAGAGCCCAAGGTCGGTGACAAAAGAAGCATGGTCCTAATCTGTAAGGTACATTGAAATATGGTTGTAGCCTAAGTATGCATCAATGAAGGAGAGAAGCTGGTAGTCAGCAGTCGAATCAACAAGCTAATCGATCTTCGAAAGTGGGAAGTTGTCCTTCGGGCGGGCTTTGTTCAAATTGGAGTAGTCAATACATGTTCGCCACTTTCTGTTTTCTTTTTTGACCAAGACCGGGTTAAAGATCCATTCGGGGTAGTAGGCATCGCGGATAAGCTGTTCTCAAGTAGTTTATCCACCTCCTCTTTGAGTGCAGTCGATCTTTCGATTCCCAAGATTCGATGCTTCTATTTGACTGGAAGTTGTCTGGGGTCAATACTGAGCATGTGACAGGCGATTTATGGATCGATGTTGTACATGTCTGAGTGGGTCCAAGTGAATACGTAGAGGTTGGCCCTCAAGAATTCCATAAGCTCTTCCTTTTATTACAGGGTGGAGTTGCGATCCAACTTTCAAGACCTTTGTCGGGTCGTCTGGTCGTCGGGTTGATCGGAACATCCACCATTGGTTCTAACTGGGTGCCCTCTCAAAATCAGGCTCTTCATTTTCCTCGGATCGAGATCATCAGAAAGATGGCAGTGGCGCCTGAGCTAGGGCTTAGACACCTTTTATTGCTATGTGGATATGGTCTTGGCACAAGAAGGCAGGGGCACTGTAACAACCCGTATTTTCAATAACCTGTAATAACATAAATCGAGGCAGAATTTAATTCTAAAATGGGAATCAAGGGAAACGGGCTATGCCATTGCGTTCGTCTCGGAAAAATACGCGAAATAGAGTCCGAGTTTTCGAAAATCGGAGTCCGTATGACCAAGATATGGCCTCGCGAAGTTTCACGAAAATTCCCAAATTAAAGTATACTTAATTAAGTGAAATGGGTTGTGTAGATATATATATATATATATATATATATATATATTGATATATATATATATAATTGAAAATTTAATAAATAAATATGCAAAAATGCTCAAAACAGCGAATTGGGAGAGGGGAATAACCGAACCGGCCGATTTTTGAAGTCGACCCGAGCCCGCTGGGTCGACTAGGGGTTAATCCAGGGTGTTTGGCTGTCAACCCGTGGGCCGATTCGCTCAAGTGCAGATTTTGCATTTGAATGGTTCTCATGGTCCATCTTTAATCTAAAGGCCCTACATGGTTCCTACACTTGACTTCTTCCCCAAGACATGCTTTGATGGCTTGGATTGAATCTAGGGTTAATCCTATGGCCTAAAACACTTGCCTAATCTATAAATAAGACCCTAACCTACCCTAATTCATTCATAATTAAACCTAGTAACTAAACTATGGCAAAATACTAGCTCTCATGGCCTCCACTAATTTTATGAAGAGGGTTGCATACTAATCACTCTCTAATCAACTTCTAATCCCTTCTTAGCATCTTAATCTTCTTCATTTGGTGTTCAAAGTTGCTAGTTGTGAGTTTCTATCACTTTGATGATCTTTTGGTAAACTAATTAGATGAGATGTGATGAGATTTATGGTTTTGTATGTGGGTTAATGAGCTTTGAATCATATGATATGATGTTAGCATTAATCTTATGTTTATGCATGTTGAGTATGTAAGCTTATGCAAGTTTAATATGATGTATGTTATGTTTGCATGATGCTAAATATGCAAGTTGTGGGCTATGTAATCATATGCATGTTATGCAAGTTCATGGTAATATGCTATGCAAGTTACATGTATGTAAATATGCAAGTTACATGTTTGTTAATATGCAAGTTACATGTATGTAAATATGCAAGTTACATGTTTGTTAATATGCAAGTTACATGTTTGTTAATATGCAAGTTACATGTATGTAAATATGCAAGTTACATGTTTCTTTATATGCAAGTTACATGTTTGTTAATATGCAAGTTACATGTATGTAAATATGCAAGTTACATGTTTATTAATATGCAAGTTCATGATGACACATTATGCAAGTCTATAAGCTAATATGCAAGTTTGTTATGCAAAATGAATATGTAAGTTATGTGACATATTATATGCAAGTTATGTGACATGTTATGCAAGTTCATATGCAAGTTATGTGTTTGTTAATATGCAAGATGGCACCTTTGAAACATGTTCATTCATATGCAAGTTGACACCTTTTATATGTGTTATATCATGAACGAAATTACGTGGGAACGATGGGATAATTAAATGCATAAGTTAATAAGATTGTGTGAAATTAATATAATTATGCATAACACAAAATAAATAAACATAGTATGGGAATTTGCCTATTTGGTTAGGTGTACCCATACTATGTGTTGGGAATTTACCTATTGAGTTAGGTCTACCCCATGGGAATTTACCTATTAAGTTAGGTCTACCCATGTTAAGAAAACTTGATTAATTAGGGATAATTAATATAAAATTATGAGGGTGATTAATTAGGTGTAATTAATTGACTAAGACACGAGGTTGGACTCAGTTGTAGCGTAAAACTGCCCGGACCCAACCGGCTTAACCAGTTGCTACAAATGTTAGCCCAATGTGAGAGGTCTTAGGCACAAACTAAATACGTAATTAATGTAAAGACACGAGGTTAGACTCTGTTATGACATAAGGCTGCCCGGACCCAACCGGCTTAACCAGCGGTCATAAAAGACAGTCTAATGTGAGAGGTCTTTACAAAGGTTACGTTCTTAATTAATTAATTAAGAAACACTTAACCACATTAGCATGTAGAGGGACATGAGGGGTTAAGTGGGTGCCTCGGGTGGCATGAGAAAATCTAGTGGTTGCCTTGGGTGGCAATAGAAAATACGATTAGAATACTTAACCAAAATGGAACATGTAATTAAAACATGATTAAAGGGTTAAGTGGGATATACTAGAAAAAGGGACAAGCTTAGGTGGGTAGCTTGTGGAGGCCCATTTCAACCAGTAACCCATACGTATCTTTGTGGGCTCGACCCAGGTCGAGGACGGGACACGCATACTGGGCTTGACTGTAAGAGGCAAACGGGTTAGCGGTGGCAACGCAAGTCCAACGGGCTTCATATGCGTGAGTGGGCCCGGGCTGGTAGGTAAGCCGTTGTTGCATCGAGTAGATATAAGCCGTGCACCTTTAGTTTCATCAGGTTGCCACATTGGGGAATGATACATCCCACGGTGGGGCCAGCACGGGTATCTACGTTAGGGAGCCGATCGAATGGGAAGTAGTGTGTACACCTAGTGGATTGTAGGGCCCCGTGGCGCCTACTTGGTCACCTAGGGGTACGCAAGTACTAATTAGTAAATTTTATAAGTCCTTGGGTGGGATCAACCTTTAAGTTAGGAACGACTGGTGTGGTGCAGTTTAGTAATTTACCTTAGGGAGGGTAGATGCGTCTTTATCCTTTATCTTCGTTTAGTTGACTGCTTAGGGTAGCCATTCATCCCTATATGTTACCGTATATCAGTTTATGTCTTCTCTGGTTACTTTAACGATTGTATTGTTAAAGTTATAGGACTCGCTCAGACTTATGTCTGACCCCGTTGTTTTTATCTTTTTCCCAACCCTCAGGTCCTACGGTGGATCCTAGCAGTAGTGGAGCTTGATCGGATTGCTGTTCCAGTCTTTAGGAGCTTGGATAGATGTAAAGCTCCAGTTATCCAGTTATCTTTTGTTTTGTTTGGCTATTGTATGAGAGTGGGATTATGTACTTCTTTATTTTGATGGATATTGTACTTGACCTTTATTGTGGTTTTATGATGTAACCAGACATGTTTTACTTCCGCTGTTATGAGATGATGTTTTAAAATTTCAAGTACTATTTATATCTGTCTTGTTGTAATTTTTCTGTTCTATATTCACTAAAATACTCCACCGATGCTATGGCATTCCCTTAGTGAGTGATCATAGCGGGAGTGGGGTGTTACACGTGGTATCAGAGCTTAAGGTTACCAGAACAGATAAAATTTTTGAGAAAAACTACTTTCTAAGAGTATTTTCGAAGAAAGTATTTTCAAAAGCATGTCTTCTAAGAGAAAAAGTTTTTGAAAAAGAAAAGCATAATCCCCAATAGCCATATCTTTATCTTTCGGAATCTCCTTTTTGAATCTTTCCTCTTTCGTTTCAGCATGGCTGAAGATCTTAACATCCCGGAGGGTTTAGTTATACCACTATGGTATAGGAGGTTGCAAGAGGCTAGGGCCGCGGCTGCGGGTCCGGCCAATGCTACTACACCAGAGACAACCGCTCCTCCTCCTCAGCCTAGAGTGGATAATTTTGCTAAGGTTTGCAAGGAGTTCAAGGCTATAGGAGGAAAACCTTTTCTTGGTTCAGAGACTTTCGTAGAGGCTAGAGATTGGCTTAAGGAAGTGGAAGAGTTGCTAGATATCTTTGAAGTGGAAGAGGGAAAGAAAGTCAAGTTGGCGGCTTGGTTAATGAAGGGAGAGGCCTCATTCTGGTGGGAGGTCACTAATGGAGAACGCCCTGTTGACTCTTGGGCAGATTTTAAGCAAAGGTTTGGGGCTAAGTTTCTCTCAAGGGCGGAAGAGAATCTGTTTATGGAGAAGTTCTTGAATTTGAAGCAAGGGAATCTCACGGTGAAAGAATATGTCAACAAATTCAATCAATTAGCAAGGTTTGGCATAGAGTTGGTGAATACACCGGAGAAGAAGGCTTTGAGGTTCGTTAGAGGCTTGAACGAACCATTGCAAGGAATAGCTATGACTCACATTCCTATGGGGGCCACTTTTGAGAAGCTTGTCTACATGGCACTTATGCATGAGGATGATAAGAATTCTAAGGCACCAGAGAAAAAGGGGGATCAGAAGAAACCGCAACAACAACAACAAGGCAAGGGCGGAAAAGGCAATGGTGACAAAAAGAAGACGAAGAAGAAGTGCTTCAATTGTGGAACACCAGGACACCTCAGTAAGGATTGTCGCAAAAAGAAGAAGACCGGTTGCTTTCATTGTGGTGAAGCAGGGCATCTTGTGAAAAACTGCCCAAAGAAGGGGCAGAAGACGGGGTCTACCTCAGGAGGCCAGGTGCAAGCTCTTATAGCACCACCTCAGTCAGGGGGGCAAGTTCAGGTTCTCTCAGTTCCACCGATTCAGCAGAGAGGTAGAACTATTTCCGTTGAAAGTCTGGTTTTTCTGTTTGATCATCCAGTTCGTACTTTGTTTGACTCTGGCGCATCGCATTCTTTTATCTCATCATCGTTAGTTGAGTCACTGCACTTAGACACCAGTCTAGTTGATGATCCCTTGGTTGTCTCAAACCCAATTGGGGGCTCCATATATCTGTCTATGATATGTTTGGGTTTGAAGATTTCTATACTTAGCGTTGAGTTTAGATGTGATGCTTTTGTATTGGGCTTCACGGGCTATGGGTTGATCTTGGGCATGGACTGGTTATCCAGTAATGGTGCCGTTCTTGATTGCGAAAGGAGAGTTGTCAGGCTCATGACCCGCTTGGGTAACACTCTCGAGATCTCTTGCAATCCCATGGAATCAGTTTTGCTAAGTTATCTTGAATCGCTCGATGCTTCGGTCGAGAGTTTGTGTTCTGTCAGAGTAGTCCGGGAATATCCGGATGTGTTTGAAGAAGTAAAGGGTTTGCCTCCGAAGCGGGAGATAGATTTCCGAATTTATTTGGTGGATAATGCCAAACCAGTGTCTTTGCCAGTACGCCACATGGCTCCTCGTGAGAGAAGAGAACTTCATAAGCAAGTAGGGGAGTTGCTTGAGAAGGGGTTCATAAGGCGAAGTATATCGGAGTGGGGAGCTCCAGTAGTGTTTGCCACGAAGGCGGATGGGTCCCTCAGACTTTGTGTGGATTATAGAGAACTTAATAAGCTCACGAAGAAGAATAGACACCCATTACCGAGGATAGATGATCTCTTTGATCAGTTGGTTGGCGCGTCAGTATTTTCGCAGATGGACTTAGCTACAGGGTTTCATCAGTTAAGAGTGGCGGAGGACAGTATAGAGAAGACTGCTTTCCGGACTCCGGATGGTTTTTATGAGTGGCTAGTGATGCCATTTGGGTTGACAAACGCCCCCGCATACTTTGTTGATCTCATGAGTAGAGTGTTCAGAGAGTATCTGAATAAGTTTGTAGTAGTTTTTGTGGATGACATCTTGGTCTTTTCCAAGAGTGAAGAAGAGCATGCCTTACATCTCAGAGAAGTGTTGGAGACTCTTCGAGCACATGGTCTTAAAGCTAAATTCTCTAAATGTCATTTTTGGAGAAGAGAAGTGCGATTCTTAGGGCATGTGGTCTCTAAGGAAGGGATAGCTGTGGATCCCGCAAAGATAGTATCTATCCAGGATTGGAAAGTTCCTAAAAATGCTACCGAAGTAAGAAGTTTCTTGGGGTTGGCAGGATATTATAGGAAGTTCATCAAAGACTTCGCGAAGATATCAGCCCCATTAACCCGCTTGACGAAGAAGAATCTGGTTTTCTCATGGGATGTAGATTGTGATGATGCTTTCCGACGGTTAAAGAGAGCTTTGACCACCGCTCCAGTTTTAGTGCTTCCAGATGGGAGTAAGCCGTTTGTTGTTTATACCGATGCTTGTGGAACAGGATTAGGCGCAGTCTTGATGCAGGAGGGAAGGGTAATAGCCTATGGAGGGAGACAATTGAGAGTGCATGAGAAGAATTACCCTACCCATGATCTAGAGTTGGCCGCGATTGTTTTCGCACTTAAGTCTTGGCGCCATTATCTTCTTGGTGAGAGATTCGAGTTGTTCACTGACCATAAATCATTGAAGTACTTATTCTCTCAGAAAGATTTAAACTTAAGACAGCAAAGGTGGATGGAGTTCTTAGCATCCTATGATTTCGAGATAGCGTATACCCCTGGTAAGGGTAACGTGGTGGCAGACGCCTTAAGTAGAAAAAGGCTATCTTTGAGTCCATTGTTCGTGGAACGACGAAGCTTGGAGTTTCTTTCTTTGTTTGACTTCAGACCTTCTGTTGATTTTGTACCTGGTTTGTTGGCATCCTTGGAGGTTAGACCTACTCTTTTGAGACGGATTGGCGAGGCTCAGCGAGACGACCCACAGTTGGTTGTGTTGGTAGAGAAGCTTATAAGAGGGGAGTCGTCCAGCCATTTGGGTAGATACACCATAGATGATAAGGGATGGTTGCATAGAGACGGTAGACTTTGTGTACCGCAAGATGAGGGTTTGAAGAAGGCTATTTTGGATGATGCACATCGTTCAAGAATGACTATTCATCCCGGTGGAGACAAAATGTACCAAGACATGAAGAGAGTTTTCTTCTGGGCCGGTATGAAGAAAGATGTAGCCGAGTATGTGGCTAGATGTTTAGTGTGCCAACAAGTTAAAGCGGAGCAAAGGAAACCCGGTGGGTTGCTACACCCATTGGAAGTTCCGCAGTGGAAGTGGGATAGTGTCTCGATGGATTTCATCGATGGGTTACCGAGATCGAGGAAGGGCAATACGGGAATTTGGGTTGTGGTGGACAGACTTACCAAGAGTGCCCATTTTATACCCGTGAAGAGTAAGAGGACCGCTCCATGGCTTGCTTCAGTCTATGTTAGAGAGATTGTTAGATTGCATGGCGTACCATCCAGCATTGTGAGTGATCGAGATCCTATTTTCACTAGTGAGTTTTGGAGAAGTTTGCAAGAGGCGGTAGGGACTCAGTTGTGTTTGAGCACCGCATATCATCCTCAGACGGACGGTCAGACTGAGAGGGTGAACCGTATCTTAGAAGATCTTTTGAGGCTTTGTATCTTGGATTTTGGAGGTACATGGGAAGAACATCTTCCTTTGGTGGAGTTCGCATATAATAACAGCTTTCAGTCCAGTATTGGTATGGCTCCTTTCGAAGCTCTTTATGGAAGGCCTTGTCGATCTCCTACATGTTGGTGGGAATCTACGGATAAGATCTTGCTTGGGCCGGATATGGTTAGAGAGACTTCAGAGAAGATTGATTTAATTCGAAAAAGGATGAAAGCAGCGCAAGATAGACAGAAATCTTATGCGGATCGGAGAAGGACGGATCTTGAGTTTGAGGTTGGGGACATGGTTTTTGTCAAAGTATCTCCATTGAGAAATGTTGTTCGCTTTGGGTCCGTAGGGAAGTTAGCACCGAGATTTGTTGGGCCGTTTCCTATTAAGGAAAGGATTGGACGGATGGCATATAGGGTGGAGTTGCCCGACAGACTTAGTGGTGTTCATGATGTATTCCATGTATCACATTTGAGGAAGTGCTTACATGAGACCGCGGAGGTGGAAGAGCCGAGCTTGCTTAGAGATGTAGAGGTAGAGCGTGATGCGACGATTCGACGAGCTCCTACTCGCATCCTTGGGTCAGAAACTAGGAAGTTGAGGAACAGAGAAGTCCAGCTAGTTAAAGTGCAATGGGGAGATGACGAAAGCAATGCTACTTGGGAGACGGAAGCGAAGATGCGTTCTTTGTATCCATTTCTTTTTGAGAGTATGTCTTTTAACTTCTCCTTTATTGCTTGTCTAGTACTTATCTTATCTTTAGTATATCCTCTCGCTAATACCTATGACCTTTAGATAGGGTAAAACCTATGGTTGAAACATGTGTTTGAAACATGTTATGGTTGATGGATGCATATGGATGCAATTGTTTGCTAGTGGTTGCTCGTGGATGCATATACACACACATTAGGCACTAGATCGGCTCAGTCACTTCATGTTGCATATTGCATAAATGGATGTGGTAGTTAGATTGATGGATGTATCATGGCTGTGTTATCATATGGATGATGCATTTTTGTGTATGGTTGTGCACGCATGTAGAAATTTGTATGTGTCAATAGGGTTTCGCATACATATTGGATGCATGGCACTATCATGGTTTGCATTAAGGAGGTTTACTGTATCAGTAACCGCCTGATTTTCGCATTAGGTAAGTACATATACACACACTTTTGCATATATCCATCCAGCATTTAGAATCTTGTAAGGACAATGATTGCTCGTGGATGATGCTTTGAGTAGATGGATGATTGGATGGTAGGATACGTTCTTCCTAACTTGAAGATTTCGGGGACGAAATCCTTTAAGGAGGGGAGAATGTAACAACCCGTATTTTCAATAACCTGTAATAACATAAATCGAGGCAGAATTTAATTCTAAAATGGGAATCAAGGGAAACGGGCTATGCCATTGCGTTCGTCTCGGAAAAATACGCGAAATAGAGTCCGAGTTTTCGAAAATCGGAGTCCGTATGACCAAGATATGGCCTCGCGAAGTTTCACGAAAATTCCCAAATTAAAGTATACTTAATTAAGTGAAATGGGTTGTGTAGATATATATATATATATATATATATATATTGATATATATATATATATAATTGAAAATTTAATAAATAAATATGCAAAAATGCTCAAAACAGCGAATTGGGAGAGGGGAATAACCGAACCGGCCGATTTTTGAAGTCGACCCGAGCCCGCTGGGTCGACTAGGGGTTAATCCAGGGTGTTTGGCTGTCAACCCGTGGGCCGATTCGCTCAAGTGCAGATTTTGCATTTGAATGGTTCTCATGGTCCATCTTTAATCTAAAGGCCCTACATGGTTCCTACACTTGACTTCTTCCCCAAGACATGCTTTGATGGCTTGGATTGAATCTAGGGTTAATCCTATGGCCTAAAACACTTGCCTAATCTATAAATAAGACCCTAACCTACCCTAATTCATTCATAATTAAACCTAGTAACTAAACTATGGCAAAATACTAGCTCTCATGGCCTCCACTAATTTTATGAAGAGGGTTGCATACTAATCACTCTCTAATCAACTTCTAATCCCTTCTTAGCATCTTAATCTTCTTCATTTGGTGTTCAAAGTTGCTAGTTGTGAGTTTCTATCACTTTGATGATCTTTTGGTAAACTAATTAGATGAGATGTGATGAGATTTATGGTTTTGTATGTGGGTTAATGAGCTTTGAATCATATGATATGATGTTAGCATTAATCTTATGTTTATGCATGTTGAGTATGTAAGCTTATGCAAGTTTAATATGATGTATGTTATGTTTGCATGATGCTAAATATGCAAGTTGTGGGCTATGTAATCATATGCATGTTATGCAAGTTCATGGTAATATGCTATGCAAGTTACATGTATGTAAATATGCAAGTTACATGTTTGTTAATATGCAAGTTACATGTATGTAAATATGCAAGTTACATGTTTGTTAATATGCAAGTTACATGTTTGTTAATATGCAAGTTACATGTATGTAAATATGCAAGTTACATGTTTCTTTATATGCAAGTTACATGTTTGTTAATATGCAAGTTACATGTATGTAAATATGCAAGTTACATGTTTATTAATATGCAAGTTCATGATGACACATTATGCAAGTCTATAAGCTAATATGCAAGTTTGTTATGCAAAATGAATATGTAAGTTATGTGACATATTATATGCAAGTTATGTGACATGTTATGCAAGTTCATATGCAAGTTATGTGTTTGTTAATATGCAAGATGGCACCTTTGAAACATGTTCATTCATATGCAAGTTGACACCTTTTATATGTGTTATATCATGAACGAAATTACGTGGGAACGATGGGATAATTAAATGCATAAGTTAATAAGATTGTGTGAAATTAATATAATTATGCATAACACAAAATAAATAAACATAGTATGGGAATTTGCCTATTTGGTTAGGTGTACCCATACTATGTGTTGGGAATTTACCTATTGAGTTAGGTCTACCCCATGGGAATTTACCTATTAAGTTAGGTCTACCCATGTTAAGAAAACTTGATTAATTAGGGATAATTAATATAAAATTATGAGGGTGATTAATTAGGTGTAATTAATTGACTAAGACACGAGGTTGGACTCAGTTGTAGCGTAAAACTGCCCGGACCCAACCGGCTTAACCAGTTGCTACAAATGTTAGCCCAATGTGAGAGGTCTTAGGCACAAACTAAATACGTAATTAATGTAAAGACACGAGGTTAGACTCTGTTATGACATAAGGCTGCCCGGACCCAACCGGCTTAACCAGCGGTCATAAAAGACAGTCTAATGTGAGAGGTCTTTACAAAGGTTACGTTCTTAATTAATTAATTAAGAAACACTTAACCACATTAGCATGTAGAGGGACATGAGGGGTTAAGTGGGTGCCTCGGGTGGCATGAGAAAATCTAGTGGTTGCCTTGGGTGGCAATAGAAAATACGATTAGAATACTTAACCAAAATGGAACATGTAATTAAAACATGATTAAAGGGTTAAGTGGGATATACTAGAAAAAGGGACAAGCTTAGGTGGGTAGCTTGTGGAGGCCCATTTCAACCAGTAACCCATACGTATCTTTGTGGGCTCGACCCAGGTCGAGGACGGGACACGCATACTGGGCTTGACTGTAAGAGGCAAACGGGTTAGCGGTGGCAACGCAAGTCCAACGGGCTTCATATGCGTGAGTGGGCCCGGGCTGGTAGGTAAGCCGTTGTTGCATCGAGTAGATATAAGCCGTGCACCTTTAGTTTCATCAGGTTGCCACATTGGGGAATGATACATCCCACGGTGGGGCCAGCACGGGTATCTACGTTAGGGAGCCGATCGAATGGGAAGTAGTGTGTACACCTAGTGGATTGTAGGGCCCCGTGGCGCCTACTTGGTCACCTAGGGGTACGCAAGTACTAATTAGTAAATTTTATAAGTCCTTGGGTGGGATCAACCTTTAAGTTAGGAACGACTGGTGTGGTGCAGTTTAGTAATTTACCTTAGGGAGGGTAGATGCGTCTTTATCCTTTATCTTCGTTTAGTTGACTGCTTAGGGTAGCCATTCATCCCTATATGTTACCGTATATCAGTTTATGTCTTCTCTGGTTACTTTAACGATTGTATTGTTAAAGTTATAGGACTCGCTCAGACTTATGTCTGACCCCGTTGTTTTTATCTTTTTCCCAACCCTCAGGTCCTACGGTGGATCCTAGCAGTAGTGGAGCTTGATCGGATTGCTGTTCCAGTCTTTAGGAGCTTGGATAGATGTAAAGCTCCAGTTATCCAGTTATCTTTTGTTTTGTTTGGCTATTGTATGAGAGTGGGATTATGTACTTCTTTATTTTGATGGATATTGTACTTGACCTTTATTGTGGTTTTATGATGTAACCAGACATGTTTTACTTCCGCTGTTATGAGATGATGTTTTAAAATTTCAAGTACTATTTATATCTGTCTTGTTGTAATTTTTCTGTTCTATATTCACTAAAATACTCCACCGATGCTATGGCATTCCCTTAGTGAGTGATCATAGCGGGAGTGGGGTGTTACAGGCACTGTTTTGCTTTTGTCCTTATTGTGCATGTTCTCCCATTCTGTGAGGTAGTAAGCTCTTGTGGTTGCTTGGTTGCCTTTAAATGTGCTGATCCCATTCTCGGTTGGGAATTTCATTAGAAGGGACCATGGAGATGTGTAGACTCTGAACTCTGCTTGGAAAGGCCGGCCAAGGAAAACGTTATATGGAGAAATGACATTGATGACCACGAAGGTGAGGATTTGTACGCGGCTCCAATCCCCTTCTCTGAGTTCTACTGAAAGGTCATCCATGCCTATGGGTTGGTTAGAGGAACCGTTTAAGCCGTTAATCGTGGCATTACGGGGCTTCTTGTCTTTAGCCTCCAGCTTCATTTGATCGTAGGCCACCTTAAAGATGATGTTGACCGAGCTTCCTAAATCAATTAGGATCCTTCGAACGTAGGCAGGACTAATCTAAGTAGGGATGACAAGAGGGTCTATGGTTGGGATCTCAATTCCCGTAAATTCCCTCTTTTGAAAGACGATATCATACCGCATTATCTTCTAGAGCTTGGCGGGGATAGATTCGTCCAGAATAGAGCATGCTTTGTGGCTGGCTTGCTTGATGGAGTTGTCATATTCCTCCATCTTTCAAAAGCTCTCGTGTGTGAGGTAAGGTCCACCACAGATAGTGTTGATCACGATGCCACGTGGTCTTTGGTTGGATGGCCCTAGGTGCGCATTAGCTGGAAGGAGAGCAGGCGTTGAATGGCCAATGGCTACTTCGGAGGGAGTAGGATCCTGAACGTGCTGTCCCAGACGTTTCTTGCGGATGAGTTTATCAATTGCATCCTTGAGGTGGCGGCAGTCGTTAGTGTTATGCCCATAAATATCGTGGAATCTGCAGTATTTGCATGGGTTTTTCTCGTGGTCGGTGGATTCCCCGGTGTTGGGCTTCTTATGCTGGAGAAAATTACAGGTATCTAAGTAGATTGTCTTTGGGTCTCGATTGAGCGGAGTGTAGTTCTTGTAATTTTGGTAGGAATCAGGCTTCTTGAGATCAGTAGGAGCTTGATTGTTGTTTCGACCGCTAGGTTTGCCATTGTTTGGCTTGGACTTGTACGGGACTGCTCCCTTGCCCTTGTCGGAAGATTCCCCGACTTGTTTTCTTTTGACATTATTTTTGACGACGCCATTGTGTGGGTTGTTAGGGAGGCTGTCTTGGATAGCCATGTTGCGCCATGCTTCCTCTTGATATAGGAATTGCCTAGCTTTCTTGTAGAAGGCTTCAAGAGTCTTCGATTGCCTTTGGTGCATCCATGCCCCCAAATTTGGAATCAGGAAGGACGCCTTTGGCGAGCTGGACGAGAATCGTGTGAGGCTCCTGGTCGTCAATCTCAGCGAAGGCGGTGTTGAAATGATCGAGGTAGCTTTTGAGGGTTTCAGTTGGGCCCTGATAGAGGTTGGAGAGGGCGAGAGAGTTCTTCGGCATAGGAATGTGCATCCTGAACTGTCTGACTATCTCTGTTGCCAGCTGGTCAAAGTTGCTAATAGAATGGAGCGGAAGATGGGTGAACCAAAGCAAGGTTGTGCCCTCCAAAAAGAATGGGAATCATTTACACTTGATAGCATCGCTGGCCTTGCTGGAGTCCATGTGCCACTCATAGCGGTTCAGAAAAGCGCAGGGGTCAGTTGTTCTGCCAGAGACGCCCAACTGTAGCATGTTGAAGCGTCGATGCCACTCAGTTTCGTGCATGGCTCTGGTGAAGAGGTTACGTCTCAAGTGGGTTTCCCACACGCCTTTGACATTACCTCGCATATTCCTCATGATCATTCAAACCATGTCCCGGAGGTATGTCGGATGAACATTCTTTGGCGGGATCCAGCGGTTGTTGTTCACCTCGGGAGTTCTGGGCTGTGGGCATCGCCTAAGATGGACGTCGGGCTCGTCCTCAACCATGTCATCTTCATAGTCGACTTGATTTTGGTATTATTGATGAGGTTAAGAGGGTTGATGGAGGATCTGATCAGATAGGACTTGGGCCTATTGAGTTGCTGGACGCGTAGGCCTCAAGTTTGAAGCGGCGACAGTTGGGTTCTATCGAGGAGAGGGTCGGTTATTCAGACCTAGCTCATCATTAATAATCAATCGGGAACGGTCGTGTTGACGCATTCCCTTGCTAATGGTTATGGTGGTCCGATTATTGTTGTTATTGCAGTTGCCATTTTTATGGATGTTAGTGTGAGCAGCGACATTAGTATTGCGGGTGACCCTCTTTGTTTGGCATCGGCCCCAAGTTTCGGAAGAGGAACCTTTAGAGGAGTTGTGTCGTGGGCGAGCGTAGTTCTGAGAAACTTGGAGTCAAGTGACGAGGCGTTGACTCTCTTGAAGCTGACGCATAAGGTCGATGTTGCTTTTCAATGCATCGTTGACCTTGAGTGATATGTTCTTTTGTCTTTTGTTAAGAGTGTAAATCTGCGCTTGAGTTGCCGAAGCATCAGGGTCCACAGGAAGAAGGATGTCTGCTTCGGCAAGGTTTCCCATAGCTTGAAGTTGTTGACTAGTAGCAGCTTTGGTTGCTGCTGAAGTTTTGATCATCAAGTTCTTTTCTCGCTTTACCATCATAAGCGGACTCGAGCGTTAGGTTAGGAAGAAACCTAGGTAGCATGTCGAAGTCGATATGGAGATGTGCGACAAAGGATTGAGTCTAATTCTCTCAATGAACTCACCATAATGTTGATGGCAAAAAATGTCGTAACACTCAAAGTTTCGCTGGTACTTAGAGAATTATGTTTTATGTGGGAAAGTAAGTGTAGAAAGCAGTAAATAACACAGTAAATTTATAGTGATTCGGTCCCGTGAGGGGCCTACATCCACTTTGTAGGAGTTCGCTGATATTTTATTCACAACAATAGATTACAAGCTTTGGACGTCATCTAGGCATTTGATTACAACCATTTTCATGTATCTTGGAGTCATAGTTGTCATATACAAGTCTTGGGAAAAAGTGACTTTTATGCTTCTTCTTCCTCAAAATTGGTTGCCATTAATAAGTTCTGGGAGCTCTAGGAGATGTCAAATAAGCAAAAATCCAACCCTTGTAATGAAAGAGCACAGGTGTATTTATAGTGGAAGGGTTAAGTGGGAGTAGGCAGGATTTGGGGACCCGGCAACAAAGTCACAAACAGCGGAAAATCACATCCCCCGTGTGGGATACAATTTCCGTATCCGAGAGGATGCGAAATCACATCCCAAGGGGATGCGATTGGGATGTGATATGTTGTATTGAGGCGCCGCATCCCCTGGATGCGATGACATCGCATCCGGTCGATGCGACGACATGGCATACGGTGGATGCGATGACATCGCATCCCAAAGGATGCAGTGGCATCACAATTAGAGGGATGTGACGGCGCCACATCCTGAAGGATGCGATCCCATCGCAACCGATGGATGTGATTGTCATCGCATCCTGGTGGATGTGATGCAAAAGGGGATGCGATGGTGACAATGCTTGTGTAGAGGGAGGCGATGCAACAGAGGGCCGTATGACATGGTATGGAGTGAGTGATGCGAGGTGGCCACGTGGCGTGGTGGTGCGAGCTGGGGTGATGTGAGTTGAGGGATCCGTGATGTGATATGTTTGTTTTGAGAAGTTGTGAGGCTATCACTCGCTCGATCTTTCCTCGGCTTGATCTTCAACGTCTTAGCAACACTTCGAGCCTTGGTTTCACGCGACGCGTAGAGTGAAGTGTATCTTGTGTACTTTTGGGAACCAGACTAAAATATTGGTTAACACATGTGAAGAATTTCCCTTAACTCCAAACATACCTCTAAGCGGTGCTATTCCACTGTTGATTTCCTCGATATCACCCTTAATATAGTCATTATAAAGCTGCGCTTTAAACTAAAGCTAAACGGGGGTTGCTATGAAATAATAAACTAACATTTATTAGTTTGAATGCAGCCTTCGAATATCACATCCAACTCCCTAAATCGAGCAGGCGAAGCATATTTGTATTTGCGATAATTAGCTGTCGATGTATCCCACAATTTGTCGGATCCACCAATGGTGTTCTTCTCATTCTAATAGCCACCACGAATCTGTAGCAGCTTGCCAACGAATTCCATACTCGTTTTAATTTATCAAAATTATTTTTCATATGCCTATCTTTGTAGTCAAGACCTTTGCGTTCATTAAAAGTAGCAACAACTTATTCGTACCAATATGCAACAAGGTGGGGACAAGATTCGATGTTTTCGTAACATATGTTCATGAACGTGTTGGTTCTTTCGACGTTCTAATCGACGATAATACAGGTGGATGCGGTAGCAAAGTGCCTTGACATTCTACAGAAATATCAAAAAAAGATTTTAGAAAAAACTGAAAAAATAATAATATGAATAACACAAATATATTAAAATTTACCTTAAACGGTCGACGATGAAAGTTGAAAAAATACTTGAATTTTCATATTTGGGTGAGAGATGAGGAGGGAGATGGAATATATAGGTGAGGGTGAGTCCGAACGTCGGAGTGTCATCTGTGGACGTCGGACAGAACGCAAACGATGACTTTCCAATGGTTCGTTTTGAATGGCCAGGTAACTGGGGTCCACACTAGATGCATCGGAAGTAGATGCCAATGTTAGCTGGCCAAGTAAAAAAAAACGTTCGGTGGGCCTCCATGAGGTGGGTGGGCGGGTGTCGTTTGTCTTTGAGATTGGCCAGTTAACATCGACGTCTGCACCGGACGCATCGGGCGTGGACCTCACTTAACTGGTCATTCAAAACGAACCATTGGAAAGTTATCATTCGCGTTGGATTCATTTAGTAACAACCGTGAGATTTTGGAACCAATTTAAAATTTATTTTTAATATAATTTTATAAAAGAATTAAAAATTTTGATTTTTAAATCAGTAAATAGCCTTAAAAAGTGAAATTTTGCTAGCAACCTCAGAATTCGAAGAGAAAATTTTCGTTGGATTTAGAATGATAAATCATTGCTATATTTTAAATTCCGTGCCGAACGGAGTTAGTACGTGGCCGTGCGAGATAAAATAGTTCGAGGGAATATGAACAATCACTTTACAGGGGAACGTTATTGAGATGACCTCAGAATTTGACGAAACTTTTTTTTCGGATTCGTAGCATTTCATAATTTTCGGAGTTAGTGCGTGGGCATGCAAGAAGGAAGAGTGCGCTAAAATCGCATTTTCAAAGCTACCTGAAACTCGATCGAAAAATAAAACAGAAGGCCAAACGAACTCGGAATTCGACGAAACTTGATCCGTTGGATTCATAATTACGTTTATTATCGTAATCCAAAATTTCATAGCAAACAGAATTAATTTATGATCGTGCGATCAAAAGAGGTGGAGGCTAACTATCACACTTTTATAAACATTAAGCTTAAAAAATGAAAGAAAACTAAGAGCATCCGATGGGCCAATGTATCTTTCTTTCCTTCTCCCACGTTGCGCCACCTCATCAATCCATGTGAGGCTTGGCAAATTTGCACTAAAGCCCCTCCTCCTTTCTTCTTTTCCTCTTCTCTCCTTTTCTTTTACATTTTACTTCCACCTTCTCTTCATCTCCAACAATGGCCTACTCCTCCTCCCTCCACTAGCCTCTGCCTCTCCCCTTGCCTCCCCCACCTCTGACTCGTGCCGTAGCAGCCCTCCCTCCATTGGCCGCCACCGTGGTAGACCCCTCCTTCCTCCTCCTCGGCTCAATTTTGCATTAAAACAGTTCTTTTTGCCCCCTTTTCATTCCTACCACCTCTAGCCCCCTCCTACTACATTCCTACACCCTCTACAAACCCCACAAGGCTTCCCTTTCACTGTACCAAGTCCGAACAGCGGAGTCCCCTTCTCAAACACCTTCATTCGTGCCTGTTTCACCCTCCGTTAAGCTCCATACTCCCGGATCTACTAATATCCGTGAGTTAGGAAGTGTTAGCATGAAGTTTGAGCTCCGTGGACCTCCGTGAATTCGCGTGGAGTCCCGGAAAGGATGCATTCCTCCGCACAAAAGTTTGGGGGAGTGGAAATCTCGGTGAGAAACTGAAACTTAAAAGGGCTAGTTAATGTTAATAGTAGTTAGTGAATTTATATAATTACATAATGATTTGTGGTTAATTATATAAGTTCATTATGAGGTTAAATGATGTGTAGTATGATAAAAATATCATTTTTAATTGATCTATGTAAAGTAATTTGGATATGTGATAAATAAAATGTTAAACCGTATCGATGACAAGAAACCGTAGCTTGAAAATGGTTAAATAAAATTAACGGTTAAGAGTTAATTGATGGTGGTTAAGAATAAATTACTACGACGTTATGAAATGAATATCAGTTAATGATAACAATTTATTATGATGTTAGTTAATGATGGGTTATATAAAAATATCAATGTTAATCAATGTACAAGTGATTATTGGCGTTTGCGTGAAACTAAAATTCGCATGATAAAGTAATGAATTTTATTTGACTGCTAGTGGTTGATTGAAAATATTTAATCATGTTCACCACTGATCATCTAAGTTTATTTCTATGTTAAGCACTGATTAGTCAGATAAAAATGTCATTTTTGTCAGTTTTATGCAATATTCCTTATGTTCAACACACAACTATTCACCAAGTTTATTTGTTATTGGAAACATTATTTGAATATACGGCACCCGTATTTCAAACAATGTGGATGTACACTTTGTGGGGCCTTAAATGGCATTGGTTGCGCAATTTATTTATTATTATTGACTCTGTGTGAATTGGAAGCGTGTGATGGTTTTTTGGATGAATTGAACATACATCATTGGATAGTCAAAAGGTATGAACCACATCGCATAGCATAACATATCCATATAAGCATGTGGCTACTTGATGCTTATATGTTGTGAACCGTATAACATTCAGTTATTTGATGTTTATACGATGAGTACTAAATGACTAGAGATCAAGTATATGGCATAATGACTATCAGATGTGGACTGGACAATGCATGATGGACTAAATAAACATATAAAGAAATCTGCAGGATTTAATAACAAACCCCAAACGGGTCTTGAGATGACAAAAAACATACACGTCGATCTTGTATATATATATATATATATATATATGTATATGTGTGCTAATCACAATGGTTGTTCACATGACTTTAGATCCCACTGACGGGTATTGGGATGATAAATTTTTACACATCTTCTAATGGGCATTCATTTAATATATATTGATTTATTGGAGCCTTTTAAGGCCATTTGTGATTTTTCCAAGCACTCCGTACAAAGGAGGTTATGGCGAATTTTTCCAAAAATTAAAGGCATTAGCCAAATATTTGATAAATTAAATAATTTGGAGGTCGTTCATCATTTAATATTTATATATGTTGAATATAAATTAAATTAAATGAACCATGCAGCAGTAGCTCGCGTTTTAGACTCGTAATTTTAAAAGAATATATCGGGAGGTCTGACCGTCGGATTTTCCCGAAATTAGAACCATTGGATTCGTTTTGGAAAGATCTTTCCAATGATAATAAATATGTTAAGATCCGGCAGTTAGATTTTGAGAAATGTTTAATTCAAGTTTTAATAAAAATAAAGCCAAAACCAATAATGGCATGTAATTGAAAATTATTAATATGGACTATTTTTATACTAATAAAAATAGAGAGAAGTTATGTTAAATCATAATAAATGATTCGAGAGAGTTAGAACCAAATATACTTGGTTGTGGATATTCAGTGCTAGTGATTGATTGTTTGGATTGCGCTCGACCAGTTCATAAGTAGGTATGCTTTTACAATTAGCATTGTTTTGGGTAGAAATATTTGTATGCTAACACCATGTGATTAATTCCACGATTTGACTATGAGGTGTTTAACAATGTTGTTTGATTCATTTCAATTTATTGAATGATTTTGAAATGAGATTTCTTAAGTGAAAAGAAATTTTATTCCCGATTTTGGACATGGAATGTTTTATAAAACATAAAGGATTTCGAGGGCTAGACCCGATGATTTTTTAAATAATTTGCCAGTGGAAATCTGTATAGAATTGATTATACTTGTGATTATTGGCGTTAATGATTTTTCCACTTCGGGATATACAATGATTTAGTATGTGGCTAAAGATTCGGGTAACCTTGATGACTAAAAGTATGAGTGAGAGAGACCCACGACCTTAAGACTTGGTCAGTGGTCAGTGCATGCCTAATTCAATAGGGTGCAACATATATATATATATATATATATATTGAGTGACTAAGGTGCATGCTCTTAGCCTTGTTTGATGGGAGAAACTTCCCGATATTTGATTGCATACGTTTTGTATGCATTGTGATATTTTGGAATTCATATTTCCAAAGATTTTGGTTTGAGATCCCAAAGTGAATTCTACTTTGATATGAAAGCTAAATATGTATTTCAAATGATTTGAAATAATAAATCGGGAATAAAGTCCAAAGAGATAATTTCTGTAAAGATAATTGGATTTGGAAAACCTATGTTTGGGAAATAAGCCTAAACGGGTAGATTAAGGAATTTCATGTTTTCCGATGGATTGTAGATCCATAAGTTTATTTGAGGTAGTTGTTTATGCACTAGAATTCATGTGGAGTAAACCCGTTCTGTGTCATATGGCGTGGTCCCATGATATGCCTTGTTTTAAAATAAGTTAAATATAGCTATTTTTTTTCTCATACCAGTCCAATGACTGACTCATAGTTTGTTTTTCTATTGCAAACTCGGGTGCCCATATTTTCCACATGGGCAGTCAAGTAATTTGTTTTGCAGATACTTTTCTTGAGCAGGATCCTAGATTGAAGCTTAAAGCCGTGTCCAGAGCATTTGATAATCTTCCACTTTGTTAGTTGATGTTTCCGCTGTGCATTATATTGTATTTATTGTAATTTTTCTTCCACTGTATTATTATCATGTACTCTGATATATTATGTACTCTGATGTAACATTTCAATGATGTTAATGGTAGTCTTTTATGTTTGCTTTGAACGTTTTGTGCGTCCAAAGTTAATAATTCGAGGATTTCCGACTTTCGGATCGGACCTTCCGGTCGGTTCGAAGGGCAGGGAAATTCAGGTGGTTACACGTTCGATGTTAACGAATGACTCTTCGACGTTCGAATTTCCCTTCTCCCTTATATATTATGCCTCCCTCCTCCTCATTCCTCACCCAAATCTGAAAACTCAAGTATTTTTTTTATCTTTCATCGTCTATTGTTTTAAGTAAATTTTAATATATTTGTGTTATTCATATTCGTATCTTCCATATATATATTTCTCAATTTTTTCTATTACCTTTTATTGATATTTTTGCAGGATGTCAAGCCACTCTACTGTCTCAACCACCCACACTATCATCGATTGGAACATCGATAGAACCAACACGTTCATCGACGTATGTTACGAGAACATCAAATCTCGCCCCTACCATATTGCCCATTGGTACGAGCAGGCTACTTCTATTTTCAACGAACGTATGGGCCTAGACTACAATGTTGGGAATATAAAAACAAATTTGATAATTTAATACGAGAATTGAACTCATGGGACAAGTTGCTGCAGATTCCTGGGGCTATTGGAATGAGGAGAAGGACACCGTCGGTGGATCTGATGAATGGTGGGATATAGCTGCGGGTAGGTATCACAAATAAAAAAAATCTCTTGCTTGTCTGGTTTAGGGAGTTGGATGCAATCTTCGGTGGCTACATCCGAACGGGCAAATGTCAGTTTATTATTGCACAACAACCCCCCATTCAGCTGTAATTCGAAGTGCAACTTTATTGCGGCTATATCAAGGGTGATACTTAAACGATCAGCAATCGCAGAGCGCTGCCTAGAGGTTCGTTTGGAGCAGGACAGAGCCAGGATTTTACTCCGACCTAGGCTAAATAAAAGCGATGAAAAATGATATAGCTAAATAATATAAAAAATTGCAGGTAATAGTTCGGGAATGGATCAGAGCCATAACTTGAGTAAATGGAGACTATATGTTGTGTTCATTTTTGTTGCTTGTGTGAGAAAGATTAGATGTATGTGTAATTTTGGCTTATTGGACAATAGGCTTCAAATTTATTGGGCTAAAATACAATATGTACTTTTTACTTTTTGGAAAGAGCACCCGAGCTGTAGCCCAGGTATTCAAACACAAGGATCCGTCCTTGGTTTGGAGGTGGCTACAGTTCTGCGCGTGATTCGATTATTGATAAGTGCATGGAAGTGAAGTAGAAGGGGGACAACTACGAGGAATGAGAGGTTGTGCTTTGTTTGACAGAGGTTGATGGAAAAGGTTACAATACTTTACATGAATTGATCTGACCAGCTTAGGAAGTTAGTTAATTTTTTTATTAATAAATTGAGAATGAATATGTATTTTGTTTTGTTTTTTATTTCTGCATCTGTATTAGGAAGCATGAACTATGAATTTTAATTTCGTATGACATATTATGTATTTTGTATTTTCTGTTATGTATTTAAAAATAATTAACATAAACAAAATTATAACATAAACAGACAATAAAATAATAACTTTACCCCTTTCGCGTTTCCCCTTCCGTTAAAAGAACGCTTTCCCCTTTCGCGAAGTTTTCCCTTTCCCATCGCCTTCAAAATTCCCCTCTATCGGTTCAAAACAGAATGGGCCCTTAAAAACTTTGAATCTTCCATGATGCAGTGAGGGATTTTTCTTTTTTTTTCTTCTTTCTAGTAAGTTGTAAACGGGCTTAGTGAAACCGATTTATATCCTTTTTTCATAAAACAAAGCGTGCTCTTCTACTTGCTCTCAAACCCGAGACAAAAAACATTTATTTGTTCATGGCTTCCTGAAAACCCACTCCATCAAAAAAAGATCAAAGAAACTAATTACAAATTAAACCAATCTTGGTAGCTATTCAATCCTCAATCCATTCCCCATCAAATTACCTACAAAACTTCATAGTTGGTTTCAAGAATTTGTCAATACCTGAATTCTACGATTTTGCAAAATTATTTTGATTCGATGATGGGAAACATAAATGAGGAAAGATCTTGCTCCGCTGGCAATATATAGAGAACAAAAACATGTGAAAGAAGTAAACGACTATTAGCGATGATGATGGTGAGTTTTGTGTTGGCGTAGAGGAGATAATTTCTTCAACATTTTTATTTCGATCTATTACTAGTCTTCAAGGAATACATTACATATTCACAACTGGAAAAGATCTTATGGTACATCGTGTATTATAGTTAAATGTTAAATTTGTGTTCATTCAAATGCATGTGTTACTAATTACAGTAAAACCATTGTTACGAATAGAATCGCGATAATATGATATGTCACAAATCGTTTACAATAGTGTTAAAGTGGTGGAAAATCTAAAAATTCACCCATAAATTAGAGATTCTATAGTGAAATTTTTTGGTAGATTCATGGATGTCAAACTGAGAAATTCTGATAATAGATGTATACATGCCATAGTTGAACGATGCTAGCCTACTACTCATACATTTCTACTTTTGAATGCTGAGACTGTTTTTACACCATTAGATTTTACCACGTTGACATTTATACTTGTTAGTTTGAATAACCGTCATATTGCATATGATGAGAGATGAGTCCTATTTGGCAATGCTAGTTAATTTTACCCGTTGTTGAAGAAGATATCAAGATTGGAAATGTTTACATATCTCATTTGACTTTTTTTTTTTTTTTTTTTGAGGACTACATACAAGCTAACTTGAATAATATATATCATATTGCTAGAATTTTTGTGTTATACATGATGGGAGCTTTTCTCATCACATTGACAAATGACACAATCAGTCTAGGTACATAGAATCAGTTATGGACTTAGAATTAGCTCAACCCATGAAGCAAGGATACGGGTGCAGGTGCGTAGTACGGGGATACGTAGATTCGACAAATATGAAAATATGAGGATTCGGGTGCGGGGGGATACGACATGTGTAAAAATATTATATATAGGGTGCGTTTTTTAGAGGTCCCTATTAAGTTTCAAAATATAAAAAAAAACCCGATCATAAACTTATTGTAAATTAGGTCCCTGTTTTCAAAACTTATAAAATAATAATTAAAAAAAATAAAAAAAATTCGTAAATTAGTAATAAAATATATTACGCATTATAAAAAAAATTCAGTTCAAAAAACAACAAAAATAATGTCAGAAAGAAGAAAACAGCAAAAAAACAGAAAAAACTGCAGTTAAATGCATAATATTATGCACCTTTTTGATTTTATTGCATGCATATATGCAATTATTGGAGTTCTTCCAGCGGATAGATTTAACATAATTTTTCAGTTCATTTTTATTTGCATCCAAATGTGCAAATTTCTCAAAAAAATGCACACATGTGTGCAACATTTTTATAGGATAAAAAGTAGGGACCTAATTTATAAAAAAAAACAAAGTTCTGAAAATTTTTAAACCCGCCCCCTATTTTATTTTTTCCGCCTTTTTGTATTTTTTTTAAAAAAATGTGCGTACGTACATAAAAAAAAATTCTAAAATATGGAAATAATGTCAGGAATCTACGGAAATCGAAAAAAATAGTTGCATACATTTATGCAATTATTACTGATAATTGCATATATGTATGCAACTTTTCTGTAAGCTGTTTTCAGATTAAAATCTGAAAATAAACCTGCACAAATGTATGCAAGTATTTGAAATTTTTGCGCACATGTATGCATTTATTTGCATGAATAAAAATCAATGAAGATGTATGTAGTGAAAAATATGCACGGATGTATGCAGGAAAGTGATATATGTGCATACTATTATGCATTTAACTGGAAATTTCGTTTTTTTTTTGGTTTTTTTGATTTTTGACGCCTTCGTTGATTGTTTTTTGTTCTGAATTTTTTAGTATTTACATGTTTTATTTAAATACGAATTTACGTGATTTTTTTATATTTTTTTTATATTTTTTTGATGACTTTTCAGAAAATAGGGACCTAATTTACAATAAGTTTATGACCGGATGTGAGCCTAATTAAGTTTCAAAATAGGGATGTGAGCCTAATATTCACTTATATATATATATATATATATGATAAAATATATTACAAAATTTTTGCTATTATGTTGTTATATGTCATCCTGTATTATGCTTATCCTCTTACCTATGAAAATATGATAAGCATATGTCATCCTGAATTATGCTATTATACAAATTATACTATTATCCTGTTACATCTTTTTATCACTTTTTGGTAATGTATCACTTAATAGTATATATATTTGTCTTAAGTTTTCATATGCTTATAGCATAATAGTATATATGTTTGTCTTAAATTTGTTTCATATGCTAATATATATATACAATTATATATTTGTCTTAATAGCATAATTTGTCTTAAGTTTTCATATGAAAACATGATAATCATATTATCATGTATTCAGCATAGGCATAGGTAAGACCATTTCAATCTAAAATTTACCTTTCATGCCACCGACGCACCCCAAATCTGCACCCTTCCCGCACCCCTAGCCCAAATACGGGGACACGCCACATGGCGCTCCCCGTACGCACCCCTTGCCGCACTCCCGCACCCCAGCTGCACCCGATACGCAGTACGTCACTCATAAGCCGCACCCTGCTTCCTAGAGCTTAACATTATAATTTTGGTTCGACTATTATTGGGTATCTATGCCAGAGTATGGATGTAGCTGTAACCAAGGGCAGTCATCTCACTATATTTGTTGAGTTATTACAGGTATATCTAACTTTCATATTTTCAAATTATTTTAGTAAACTTGTTTAAATAATCAACCGAACAATATATCTATTTCGTTTTGCAATTGATTCTTCGAGTATATGATTATTGCAACCAGTCCTCTTACCCAGGGATAAATGCTTAGGAGAAAGAGAATAGAGCAAGAACTCATGATAGTATAGGTGATCGATGCTAGAAAAGCGTAATATTTGTAATAATTATGCAAGCGCACAGGTGTGTAGCATACAGGTCGAACACAGGGAGGCAAATTAAATCAAATTATTTAAATAATTTCTTGGGCGAGTTAGACGAAGCTTGGGGATCGATTTGAAAAACAATAAAACTATTATTGAATTGAGTACAGATCTGAATCTAATCAAATCTATATTCAATCCAATATGACCTAAGAACGCAATAAAAAGAACAGAAATTAAAACTGCAGAAATTGAAATAACAAACAGAAATTAAAATTAGGATTATCGCTGAATCTAATCAGACGGTCAATCACTAATGAAAATAAATGTAAAACACAACTAGTACTCTACCAAATCTAATTGTGTAGATGGTACTAGTTGCTAAGAAATAGAAAATTGCAAAAAATAAAAAGAAGAGCAAGAACTTTGTTAATGAAGATGAAGATAGAAAATGGGATGATGGCTACAATGATGTTACAAGGGTATTTATAGGAGATAACCAAACCCTAACCTTAATTATAAATGGGCCTAGCTGTTTCAAGTAAGTTTTAGGCCTTTTGTCATTTGGAACAAATTCTAGGCCTTATCTCCATTTCTCTTGCAAGCCTCCTTTAATTTGAGATGTGCATGGCCTTTTTACTAATCATTTCTTATCCAACAGCAACTAGACGTGAGATCTTCATCTACAATTCTTCAAAATGTAAATATATAGCAATCTGATCTCAATTTCTCTACTTTTCTGGTTGCATGCGGGTTGGGTTGGAATATCTGTAAAAGTAACAAAACAATACCCAAGTAATATTTATTTATATACAAAAGATAAGATATAAGAGCATAAAATAAACACATTTCTATGTTAATCAATAGGTCATTAATTTTCAATTATACGTTATCATATAGATGATCGACGGGCTAGTCATATTAATTGGAATCCATGGAACATCTCCATTGCTGCTTAATACAATTAGGTTCAAGTTTCTCGTAACCTTTCACTGAAGCCATTGCCCCTGTTTGTTCCCCCAGGCGATTGTTATGAGTTATTTCCAGAAGAGTACTGTTGTAGATAGTTGAGAGGGCGAACTTCATTCCTTCGGATCCTCGATTTCACATGACACGTACCATGACATATGACACATAAGCGGAAATGCAGTTAGCGTTGTATTAGGATCACTACTAGCAATATTTATATTATGGTCTTGACATTGACTACGACACATAAAGGGAAAGCAATGACTTGCAGAGCATCTATGGCACATGAAGGGAGATCGGTGACTTATAGTATTACATTGTTGTGTTTTGTAGCATTGTGTTTCGTGGTTTTTTTGCTATATGTACTGTTTTGTCAATTCAACATTTAACTTTTATTCAGTTGTAATATCTAATATACTGCACTGACAGTAACTTATCCAGTGAAGATAGTATGATATTGTATAGCTCAATCAATGGTATGAGTGTAATGTATATAAATATCAACTCTACTTTTTTTTATAGAAACATTTTATTTTCTAAAAAATGGTGGATCTAGTCACATATCTCTTCCTTCATTCTATTAGTATGACGGCCTAGTTGAGCTCCTAAATCCTCGTAGTCCTTGATTGAGATATAGATTTCTATATTGAAATGCAAGATAGACACTATATATTGATTTTCAAGAGCATGAACAAGCATAGGAAGAACTTCGTAGACATTTGGAAGAACATGGACAAAGCCAAGTAAATAGGCACACTAAAAGGAGTCGACCTCAACAAGTCATTGTTACAGAGACCAAGAAGGAAGTTGACTCACCTATGGTATAATGTGACTGCGGATGTATCACGGTAGAAGATGTTATTCAAAGAGGAAATGATATAGGTCGTCGTCATTTCAGATGCTACATTAATCCAACTGGTTGTGCTTTTTGGCGGTGGATTGACGAACCTTTTCAACAAAGAGTGGTTGATTACGCTAATGATTTAGAGTATCAACTACTGACATTGATTAATCAGTCGGTGGTGAAGCAAAATGAAATTAGCAGACTTCGCAACCAGCTTAACGGGCTAGACATAACAGTTAAAATTAAGTTTTTCATTCCTAGTTTTCTTTGTGGTTGTTAGTACTTTTATGGTGTAATACCTCTGTTTTTCTTACGGTGTATGACTTTGTTTTTCTTACGGTGTATGACTTTGTTTTTCGTATGGTGTAATATTTATGTACTTTTAGGATTGGGCTTATGGATGATACGAATGGAGGTAACCATGTTATTAGAACTTGTTACGTATGATGAATGCAAGCGTTGGCTAGTGGATACAAATGGTTGCATACACACACTAAGCACTATTATAGTATGATCAACCAACTAGTAGCACAATTACATATGCATATGGATGGGCGCTTGATTTTATTACTACATCGTAGCTATATAAATGGTAGAATAGCATATGGATGTAGCATGCATATAGAACTATCAACCATCATTAAGATTTTTGCAAATATTTGGATGCATGACATGAGCATATTTACATAAGTAGGAGGTTGAGTGAATTAATATGCAGACTAATCTTTTTCATTACACGTGCATTTCATAATAATATCATCTTCATTAGAAATCATAAGGACAATGGACGTAAAGAATGATATTTGCGTAACTCAATAAGAGATGAGGTAATAGGATGCCTTATTATGAGTTTAAGAGTGTGTGTGTGTATGAGAGCGCGTACTTATTAGCGTTATAAAAATGTTTTAAATTATGTTCATTTATCTGTTGAGTGACATATAAATTCCAAATTGATTCATTTGAATGGCATTGTCGATAGGGATTTCTAAATACTTAAACTAAGTAGATCGACATAATATTGTTTTAAAGAGTGGTAAATGAAATAATTTTACCAAGATTTTATATATAAAGAAATTTTAAACTAAATATAGTTTTATGGAGGATTAGTTTGGTCTGATAAGAAATAATGATATTTAATTATTATCATTTATTGTTGGATTAGTTGTGCTCGCTTTTGAAACGACCTGAACTTCTCCGTGAAGGAAAGCACGGATTGCTTTGAGGACAAGCCACATCGGAACGCAGACAAAAGAACATTTCATTGCTTATTACAACAATTCATCAAAATACAAAAATATACAGAGTACAAATAAATATTATACATCAAAAAAATATAAGAGATTCAATTTACATTACATAGCAGCGGAAAAACAATACAAAACACAACTGAAAGTAATACACGGATATAGAGCTTTTCGAGTATCGTTCCAGCTGTAAACCAGGATCCTGTGAATATAAATCTGCAAAACCAAAACTACTAGCTGCCCACGTCAAAATAAGGGCACCCAGAGTTTAGGTTAAAACAAAAAACTCCAGGTCAGTCATGTGACTGGTGTGAGAACTAAAACAGTTATTAATCTTTATTTTAAAGTTAGGTAAATCAAGGGACCACGTCGTATAACACGGAACGGGTTTCCTCCCAAGAACACCAGTGCATAAAACAACAGCGCGATGCTAAATAAAGAAAAATGAAGCTATTATAAGACCCAGGCCCCATCACACAATGCAACGCAAGCCGGAGGATAGGGTTTTTACCTTATAATAGCTAAGAATGCTTGGTACGTGAAATTTCATTTTTTATTATTACTATAAGTGTATAGTGTATAAAACAACTTCAAATCATAAGTATCAATCATAGACGGCATCAGTGCCCCCATACCACTATGTCGCCATATATAGGTTTACAGTCAAAACCGAAATGTCTTGTATTGGAAATTGTATTTTCATCTGTGAACCGAGGCAAGGGCTCGTCCTCACCGGCTTCGAGACTCTCTAGCTCGAGCCTCAGGGTCAGAGCGCATCGACCCTTGGATCGTCAGGGTCGGTCCACCGATGTGGATTAAAATGCCTCAACACTGCGTTTCCCCGCCCTTTGGGGCGTAAATGAGCCAAATGACTCCATCGACTCCACATAGTCACCGATATATCCAAGGCGCCTCGCAACAGCAACAACCACATAGGTGAAAATAATATAAATGTCAGGGCTGGCATGTCACTGACACCACCCTAGCTAGAAGGAAACACATGCCCCCCTTGATGTCCTCTCCCGTTTCTGGTTCACAACCGGGGTGTGGGGCTCGCGAATTCACGTTACATAAAGCTATGCCACATAGGCGGTGCTTTGATCATCAACCACAAGACTTTGCTTTTCAACAAAAGCCTTGATCATTTGCCACTTAGGCATGCCACACAGGCAATTCACACCATGCAACTGATGTCCATCGATATACAAACTCAGATACCGTACGTCTCAGAGAAGGGCGAAGTAAGGGAATAAATTCCCCTTCACCAGGCAGATGTATATTTAATAGAGATCAATCAACACAAAGAAAAATCCAATGTCAGACACATAGTCCATACAAGTCCGTTCTGGGTCTGAACGAAACCAGAGGCACCTTGTACCTCGCATATCCATCGATCTCCAAGTCTGTCCGGACGATCACCAACTGATTCCCTCCTCTTGGGTGTACAACCCAATCAAGATCATCAGTAATCACCCAAACGATGTGAAGACCTCCGGTCTTCAACCACCGTCTTCGTCCTCGACACCACGTCGAATCAGTTATTCAGAATGGGATAAACCCGGTCTTTCTGAATAACTCGCGTATATAATAAATAAGTGTTACACAAACACAACATACGCCTTATTCCAATTTAGAATATTCTTTTATTCAAATATTTTTATACCTTGGGAAAGGTTCCCATTAATTTTATCAAAGATAAATTCTTTAAATTTATTCTTTAATCTTCTTTTGAATATCAATTCAAACTAGTCGGGATTAGCGAACCACACCGAAGTAATCATTTATTTTATTTCCCAATCCCAACCTATTCATCCCATGAAGTAAAATTGGTCATAATTCATATCTAACACCACAGTGTTATCGGTAAATTCAATTACCATTTCACGTTCAAACCTAATTACATATTTAACTATCGCTTAGAGCAAAACTGGTGATACTCATTCTCGATCATTTCAATCTAATTAAAGATTCATTAAAAATCCACTTAGTTTTAATCTTCCCAAAAATCAATATTAATGATTATTTAACTTGGGAAATCATATCATGTCTTTAACTGGGTTAAAGAACCAATTCATTCAAAACACGGTTCACTATAAACCCAAAATCACATTCAAATTCAATCCCAATTAAATACCATTTAATTGGTATACTTCATTAAATCTAAATAAAAAGATTTAATATTTTTCTCAACTGGGTTTAAGAACAGTGTTAATGAAGACACCATTCACGACAAACCCAAATCACATTTGATATTAAATACAAGGCTCTGAATAGAAAATATATCGGCTTATATTCAATATCAAATTCTACGACCAATGAATATCGTAATGGAAATAACGATATAAATATATCATTCAAATTTCCATAACAATATCTGTATAATCACGAAATCCAACATCGAAATATTCCAAAGACAATTTTGATTCAAATCCATTTCAATTCAATTATTGGAAATTCAGGTTACTTTTTAAACCATTTCAAATCCAATTTATTTATTTTTAAAAATAAATGGATTTTAATTCTAGTTCAAGACTAGTTCATTTCGATAAAAAATTATTTTTATCTTTTCAAATATGGAATTTTTCATCCCATTCTTTCCAAATCATTTCTTCTGATTTTACACTAATTATTGATATTTTTAATAATTTTACCAAGGCCCATACAGTCGATTTCCATCAACGGCCATCGAACTGCACTTACAGCGACCTTTTCCAAATTTGATTTGGACATAATTCCAAATCCAACCGTTAGATTTCTAATTTCTCACATTCGTTAGAAAGTTCTTTTCGATACGACCCAATAGTCCCGGTTTTAGGAGAATCCGACGGTCGGATCTCCCGTAACATCCATTCGAAGTCAATGGTCGAAATTCACGAACTGCCACGGCGCGGCGCGTTCTATTCAGGCCATTCTATATATATAATATATATATTATATATATTTCATCGATTTCTTTTAAAATGTATTTTTTTAAAATCGTTTTAATTCGTTTTTAAAACGATTTCAACTTCATATTCAATTTCTAATCAAAATTGAATATTTCATATCATTAATCTATAAATGATAATATTTTCAAAACGTTATATTTTGAAATCACTTCCTTTTCTATATTCATTATAAAAATGAATAAAATCGATATAAATATCGTTCATGTCAAAATGGCGCATACCTAACCAACACGGCTTTATATATTTCAATAACTTCGTTATTCTATTCAACAAATGAATATTTTCTTCAACACATGAATATTTATTTTTCTATTCAACACATGAATTTATACTTCTATTCAACACATGAATATATATTTCTATTCAACACATGAATTTATATTTCTATTCAACACATGAATATATATTTCTATTCAACACATGAATATATATTTCTATTCAACACATGAATTTATATTTCTTATTTTTTAAATTGGAATAAGGCCCAATCAATTACCATATAACGTTAATTATATGGATTCCCTACAACGCATGTATATAACAGCAACGATAAATCATCAACCATCATCCAGAGTGCACCACACAACTGCATAAGCATTAAATATAAATAATTAACGCTTACACAGTCTGTCAACCCATCGATTGACATATAACTAAAAAATGGGGATTAGTGTGCATCAAATATCTTCCCAATACCAGTGTGGGGTTTCAAATCAACAAACACATATTTTTATTTGTGCAGTTGGGCGATGTGTAAAATTTATCGTCCTAATCAATATCAGTCAAATCGGTGTACATAAACAAATCGCTCGATTTGTAAATGAATATTTATTTTACTACAACACATGAATATTTTTTTTATTTCAACATATGAATATATATTTTATTTCAACACACGAATATATACTTTCTTTCAACACATGAATATATATTTGACACATCACAATCAACAGTCAAATTTCACAACACAGCAATCAAACAAACAAGTCATCCATGATATGTGGACGACGGGTGTCGGGTGCTACTAAGCACCGTCCGCATCCTAGTATATATTTCAACTAGAAAACAAGAATTAACAGTGAGAAGTTCTCACTGAGGGTTCCACACGTCCAATTTTTATTTCTGAAATTTAGAACAGTGTGGATCTGCCCGTACTTCCAATGCAGTCGTCTCCACGCTGTTCATATTAAAATCACATTTTTAATATGATGTTCTATACCTTAGAAATCATATTTTTAATTCTCTACCAATATAAAAATCATATTTTTATTCTTTCTATAATATTTTCAGGCATACGATAAAAATTCTATTTTTATCTAACCAAAAATATTTCCTTTTCACGATAAAAATTATATTTTTATTCAACTAAAAATATGTTCTTTTATATGATAAAAATCATGTTTTTATGCTTCTACTATATATATACAAATCACATTTTTCTTTGCTACTTCATATGAAAAAAAATTATTTCTTTATAGCGATGTTTACATTGTAAAAATCAAATCTTTACTATGATAAAAATCTAATTTTTTTCTACTAAAAATCTTATCTTTTTACTATTAAAAATCTTAGCTTTATATAATTTAAAAACAATCCTAACTCCAGTTTTAAAATCATGTTATCTTCAGTTTTTAAAATAAAATAGAATAAGGAAAGGGGGAATAGAACTCACCGATTCCAGAGGAAGGGCATGGAGCTGCTGTCGAAGGGGGTTTACTGTGCGCGTCGGTCAACAGGGGGCTCGCCGGAGTCAGTTGGAGGCAGGGGAAGCCGTGGCGTCAGGAGGTGGGGCCAGGAGTTGCGGCGCTCACTGGTGCGGTGCTCGATTTGGGGATGCTCGGTTTAATTTGGAGAAGTGGGGGGCGATGGCGGCACAGGGACCGGAGGAGGAGGTGGTCGGGGTCTGGGCGGCGCAATGGTGCCGGCGCGGTGGGCAGGAAGGGGCATCGACGAGAAAAGGGGGGCGATGGGGTTCTGTTTTTTTATTTTGACTGGGTTGATCAAATGAGAGAGAGAGGGGAGAGATATATTTATTTATATATTTTATTATTATTAATTTCAAAAAGTACCTTTTTAATTCGGACCCCAAATCAAACCCAACGACTGTCGCCCATAGCTAATTACCCCCATTCCAAACACATTGGGATATGTACCGTAAGCCAATTCGAACGTTACGACCAGTTTCCCTTAAATTTAAAATATAAATCAATATACTTTAATTTCAAACGTACTTTTTAATTTACCGGGGCCACACACTAACTCTAAAAATTCACAAAAAATATTTTCTAGCTTTGTATTGACGATACGGTTCTAACAAAACTAATTTCGTCAAATTTTGAGATTGTTTGAAAAATGGCCATTTTCCAGTCGATTAAAATCAACTAAAACTGGTCAAACGTGTTTTCCTTTGCCATGCTCACATATTTATTCAGAAAATTGCGAATTTTGAAACCTAGCAATAACTAGACATCACGGATCCAACAAAAGTGGTTTCGTCGAAAACCGAGGTCATTTGCAAAATTTCCATTTTTAAGGGCCAGAAATCCATAGCGGCTATTCTGAATTTTCAACTGGACGTAACTTTTGATTCCCGTTATGAAATTTCAATTTTTCGGATTCGTTGGAAAGATATTCTCAATTAGATCCTAATATTTTTGGTTTCGCCAAAATCTGGTTTATTTTGAATCATGTACGTTCATTTGAACTTTGAAATCGAATTTCCAAGCTACCGCGCCATTTTCAATTCCTTTTATAATTAAAATTAAATATTTATATTCTAACGACGATCTATATAAATATATACGTTCTAATTCTATTCAAAATAAATTTATCATCGTCATTATTTAAAATAATTCATTTTAAATATTCCAAATTCATCAAAATTGCCAAAATAAAAATTTTAAATTGGCTCGGATTTCAAGGTTATTACAATCTTCCCCACTTAAAACTTTTCGTCCCCGAAAAGGAACGAAGCCGAAAGTTGTTTATCTAATCAACTCAACTTCCATTATTTTCTTTATGGATTAAGTTCTTCAAATTTTCAGTTTCTAAGAACTTTTCAAAAAAAATCAAAAAATTTGGCTAACACCCTAAATTTTCGAAAAATTTCACCATAACCTCCCCTGCATCGGGGACTTCGGGATATTTCAAATAGCCTCCCATGGCCCTCACCAATCCAAAAGAAAAAGAAAAAGCCAATCGGCTCATAAAATCATCAAAACCCCAAGAAATACAATAAATATGTACCTATTTGTCGGGCAAACAATTTTATTCCTCTTCTCTAGCCTCCTTGCTATAACCTGTTCAATGGATACACATGTATATGCATGCAATTTCAAACAATTTCTAATACATTTCAATATTTGGTTCAATTTGGTTATATGGTTCAAATTTTAATTAACCAACCAATAATCAAATAACACAATCAACAATCAATTAATTGATTAGCTTTTCAAATTCATAATTTTGATATATAGCCAAAAATCACATTTTTGATGCCAAATCCCAACAATAAGCCCTATCTAGTTTTGGTTCTCACACCAGTCAATTGGAAATATATAGGAATCCCACTTTCGTCACTCGAACATAAATTCTGATGACGTTTCGAACCACCATCAGAACATCTACGGGCGGCTAGAGTGTGATTCTATATCTATCCAGTATATTAAAACTTCAAATACACGCGGATCAGATGTATATGCAAAATCTATATATACTGGATTATCCAAATCAGTTTAAATAAATATTCAAATACGTATAATTGATTTAAATTTTCAAAATAAAAATTGTTTTCATTTTAAAAATAAACTCTTCACACTCATTCTAGGATACTACTGATCCCATCTCAAACGAGTCATTCCCATTGGATATTACGAATGCAATCTCTAATGAATTCTTTCGTATGGTTCTAATGTGTCTTGTTCTCTGAGCTCTGTAAACCAAAGCTCTGGTACCAAAATGAAACGACCCGAACTTCCCCGTGAAGGAAAGCACGGATTGCTTGGAGGACAAGCCACATCGGAACGCAAACAGAAGAACATTTCATTGCTTATTACAACAATTCATCATAATACAAAAATATACAGAGTATAAATAAATATTATACATCAGAAAAATATAAGAGATTCAATTTACATTACATAGCAGCGGAAAAATAATACAAAACAAAACTGAAAGTAATACACGGATATAGAGCTTTCTGAGTATCGTTCCAGCTGTAAACCAGGATCCTGTGAATACAAATCTGCAAAACCAAAACTACTAGCTGCCCATGTCAAAATAAGGGCACCCAGAGTTTAGGTTAAAACAACATACTCCAGGTCAGTCATGTGACTGGTGTGAGAACTAAAACAGTTATTAATCTTTATTTTAAAGTTAGGTAAATCAAGGGACCACGCCGTATAACACGGAACGAGTTTCCTCCCAAGAACACCAGTGCATAAAACAACAGTGCAATGCTAAATAAAGAAAAATGAAGCTATTATAAGACCCATGTCCCATCACACAATGCAACGCAAGCCGAAGGATAGGTTTTTTACCTCATAATAGCCAAGAATGCTTGGTACGTGAAATTTCATTTTTTATTATTACTATAAGTGTATAGTGTATAAAACAACTTCAAATCATAAGTATCAATCATAGACGGCATAAGTGCCCCATACCACTATGTCGCCATATATAGGTTTACAATCAAAACCGAAATGTCTCATATTGGAAATTGGATTTCCATCTGTGAACCGAGGCAAGGGATCGTCCTCACCAGCTTCGAGACTCTCTAGCCCGAGCCTCAAGGTCAGAGCGCATTGACCCTTGGATCGTCAGGGCCGGTCCACCAATGTGGATTAAAATGCCTGAACACTGCGTTTCCCCGCCCTTTGGTGCATAAATGAGCCAAATGACTCCAACCGCTCCACATAATCACCGATATATCCAAGGCGCCTCGCAACAGCAAAAACCACACAGGTGAAAATAATATAAATGTCAGGGCCGGTAGGTCACTGACACCACCCTAGCTAGAAGGAAACGCATGCCATCCCTGATGTCCTCTCCCGTTTCTGGTTCGCAACCGGGGTGTGATGCTCGCGAATTCACGTTACACAAAGCTATGCCACACAGGCGGCGCTTTGATCATCAGCCACAAGACTTTGCTTTTCAACAAAAGCCTTGATCATTTGCCACTTAGGCATGCCACACAGGCAATTCACACCATGCGACTGATGTCCATCGATATACAACCTCTGATCCCATACGTCTCAGAGAAGGGTGAAGTAAGGGAATAAATTCCCCTTCACCAGGCAGATGTATATTTAATAGAGATCAATCAACACAGAGCAAAATCCAATGTCAGACACACAGTCCATGCAAGTCCGTTCGGGGTCTGAACGAAACCGGAGGCACCTTGTACCTCACATATACATCGATCTCCAAGTGCGTCTGGACGATCACCAACTGATTCCCTCCTCTTGGGTGTACATCCCAATCAAGATCATCAGTAATCACCTAAATGATGTGAAGACCTCCGCTCTTCGACCATCGTCTTCATCCTCGACACCACGTCGAATCAGTTATTCAGAATGGGATAAACCCGGTCTTTCTGAATAACTCGCATATATAATAAACAAGTGTTACACAAACACAACATATGCCTCATTCCAATTTAGAATATTCTTTTATTCAAATATTCTTATACCTTGGGAAACATTCCCATTAATTTTATCAAAGATAAATTCTTTAAATTTATTCTTTAGTCTTCTTTTGAATATCAATTCGAACTACTCGGGATTAGCGAACCACACCGAAGTAATCATTTATTTTATTTTCCAGTCCCAACCTATTCATCCCATGAAGTAAAATTGGTCATACTTCATATCTAACACCACGGTGTTATCGGTAAATTCAATTACCATTTCACGTTCAAATCTAATAACAGATTTAACTATCGCCTGGAGCAAAACTGGTGATACTCCATTCTCGATAATTTCAATCTAATTAAAGATTCATTAAAACTCCACTTAGTTTTAATCTTCCCAAAAATCAATATTAATGATTATTTAACTTGGGAAATCATATCCTGTCTTTAACTGGGTTAAAGAACCAATGTCATTAAAAACACGGTTCACTATAAACCCAAAATCACATTCAAATTCAATCCCAATTAAATACCATTTAATTGGTATACTTCATTAAATCTAAATAAAAAGATTTAATCTTTTTCTCAACTAGGTTTAAGAACAGTGTTAATGAAGACACCATTCACGACAAACCCAAATCACATTTGATATTAAATACAAGGCTCTGAATAGAAAATATATCGGTTTATATTCAATATCAAATTCTACGACCAACAAATATCGTAATGGAAATAACGATATAAATATATCTTTCAAATTTCCATAGCAATAACTATATAATCACGAAATCCAACATCGAAATATTCCAAATACAATTTCGATTCAAATCCATTTCAATTCAATTATTGGAAATTCTGGTTACTATTAAAACCATTTCAAATCCAATGTATTTATTTTTAAAAATAAATGAATTTTAATTCTAGTGCAAGACTAGTTCATTTCGATAAAAAATTATTTTTATCTTTTCAAATATGATTTTTTTCATCCTAATTCTTTCCAAATCATTTCTTACAATTTTACACTAATTATTGATATTTTTAATAATTTTATCAAGACCCATGCAGTCGATTTCCATCAATGGCTATCGAACTGCACTTACAGCGACCTTTTCTAAATTTGATTTGGACATAATTCCAAATCCGACCGTTAGATTTCTAATTTCTCACATTCCTTAGAAAGCTCTTTTCAATACGAACAACCGTCCCAGTTTTAGGAGAATCCGACGGTCGGATCTCCCATAATATCCATTCGAAGTCAATGGTCGAAATTCGCGAACTGCCGCGGCGCGGCGCATTTTATTCAGGCCATTCTATATATAATATATATATTACATATATTTTGTCGATTTCTTTTAAAACGTATATTTTTTTTTAAATCATTTTAAATTCGTTTTCAAAATGATTTCAACTTCATATTCAATTTCTAATCAAAATTGAATATTCCATATCATTAATCTATAAATGATAATATTTTCAAAATGTTATCACTTCCTTTTCTATATCCATTATAAAAATGAATAAAATCGATATAAATATCGTTAACGTCAAAATGGCGCATACCTAACCAACACGGCTTTATAAATTTCAATAACTTCGTTATTCTATTCAACAAATGAATATTTTCTTCAACACATGAATATTTATTTTTCTATTCAACACATGAATTTATACTTCTATTCAACACATGAATATATATTTCTATTCAACACATGAATTTATATTTCTATTCATCACACAAATATATATTTCTGTTCAACACATGAATATATATTTCTGTTCAACACATGAATTTATATTTCTTATTTTCTAAATTGGAATGAAGCCCAATCAATTACCATATAACGTTAATTATATGGATTCCCTACAAAACATGTATATAACAGCAACGATAAATCATCAACCATCATCCAGAGTGCACCACACAACTGCATAAGCATTAAATATAAATAATTAACGCTTACACAGTCTGTCAACCCATCGATTGATATATAACTAAACAATCAGGATTAGTGTGCATCAAATATCATCCCAATACCCGTGCGGGGTTTCAAATTAACAAACACATATTTTTATTTGTGCAGTTGGGCGATGTGTAAAATTTATTGTCCCAATCAATATTAGTCAAATCGATGTACATAAACAAATCATTCGATTTGTAAATGAATATTTATTTTACTACAACACATGAATATATGTTTTATTTCAACATATGAATATATATTTTATTTCAACACATGAATATATACTTTCTTTCAACACATGAATACATATTTCACACATCACAATCAACAGTCAATTTTCACAACACAGCAATCAAACAAACAAGTCATCCATGGTATGTGGACGACGGGTGTCGGGTGCTACTAAGCACCGTCCGCATCCTAGTATATATTTCAACTAGATAACAAGAATTAACAGTGAGAAGTTCTCATTGTGGGTTCCACTCCTCCAGTTTTTCTTTCTGAAATTTAGAACAGTCTGGATCTGCCCGTACTTCCAACGCAGTCGTCTCCACGCTGTTCATATTAAAATCACATTTTTAATATGATGTTCTATACCTTAAAAATCATATTTTTAATTCTCTACCAATATAAAAATCGTTTTTTTTTTCTATAATATTTTCATGCATACGATAAAAATTCTATTTTTATCTAACCAAAAATATTTCCTTTTCACAATAAAAATTATATTTTTATTCAACTAAAAATATATTCTTTTATATGATAAAAATCATATTTTTATGCTTCTACTATATATATACAAATCACATTTTTCTTCGCTACTTCATATGAAAAAAAAAACTTTGTAGCGATGTTTACATTGTAAAAATCAAATCTTTACTATGATAAAAATCTAATTTTTTTTCTATTAAAAATCTTATCTTTTTACTATTAAAAATCTTAGCTTTATATAATTTAAAAACAATCCTAACTTCAGTTTTAAAATCATGTTATCTTCAGTTTTTAAAATAAAATAAAATAGAATAAGGAAAGGGGGAAGAGAACTCACCGATTCGAGAGGAAGGGGGTTGGAGCTGCTGTCGAGGGGGGTTTACTGTGCGCGTCGGTCAATGGGGGGCTTGCCGGAGTCAGTTGGAGGCGGGGGAAGCCGCGGCGTCAGGAGGTGGGGCCAGGAGTTGCAGCACTCACTGGTGCGGTGCTCGATTTGGGGATGCTCGGTTTAATTTGGAGAAGAGGGGGGCGATGGCGGCACAGGGACCGGAGAGGAGGTGGTCGGGGTCTGGGCGGCGCAATGGTGGCGGCGTGGTGGGCAGGAAGGGGCGTCGACGAGAAAAGGGGGGCGATGGGGTTCTGGTAGTTTAGTTTTTTTTTATTTTGACTGGGTTGACCAAATAAGAGAGAGGGGAGAGATATATTTATATATATTTTTTATTGTTATTAATTTCAAAAAGTACCTTTTTAATTCGGACCCCAAATCGAACCCAACGACTGTCGCCCATAGCTGATTACCCCCATTCCGAACACACTGGGATATGTCCCGTAAGCCAATTCGAATTTTACGATCAGTTTTCCTTAAATTTAAAATATAAATCATTATATTTTAATTTCAAACGTACTTTTTAAGTTACTGTGGCCACACACTAACTCTGAAAATTCCCGAAAAATATTTTCTAGCTTCATATTGACAATATGGTTTTAACAAAGCTAATTTCGTCAAATTCTGAGATCGTTTGAAAAATGGCCATTTTCCAATCGATTAAAATCAACTGAAATTGGTCAAACGCATTTTCCTTTGCCCCGCTCACATATTGATTCAGAAAATTATGAATTTTGAAACCTAGCAATAACTTGACATCACGGATCCAACGAAAGTGGTTTTGTCGAAAACCGAGGTCGTTTGCAAAATTTCCATTTTTAAGGGCCAGAATTCCATAGCGACTATTCTGAATTTTCAACTGGACGTAACTTTTGATTCCCGCTATGAAATTTCAATTTTTCGGATTCATTGGATAGATATTCTCAATTAGATCCTAATATTTTTTGTTTCGCCAAAATCCGGTTTATTTAGAATCCTGTACATTCATTTGAACTTTGAAATCGAATTTTCAAGCTACCGCGCCATTTTCAATTCCTTTTATAATTAAAATAAAATATCTATATTCTAACGACGATCTATATAAATATATACGTTCTTATTCTGTTCAAAATAAATTTCTCATCATCATTATTTAAAATAATTCATTTTAAATATTCCAAATTCATCAAAATTGTCAAAATAAATTTTTTAAATTGGCTCGGATTTCCAGGTTATTACAACTTTTGAGCATTGACTAGTGTTGATTGATTTGTAGTTGTGCCCAACTAGTTTATGGATATTAACTACATGATTTTGATAAAAGCAATCTTATCACTCTTTTGCATGGGTTGGTAGAATTATAATTTGAAAAATATTGGAAACGAACATTGTGTGAATTCAGTTTCATGATTTGACTGTAAAGGGTTTGATGATGATAATGTTAGGTAAGGATTTAACCTAAGTAAAGTTCTTTAAGAATTTAAACAAGGGATAACTTAGGCGAAGTAATCTTATATAGAATTAGTAGTGTATAAGTGAAATTTATAAATGAGAAAGGGATTTGAGTTGAGAGTTGAGGGATATGAATTTCTAGTAAATATGAAAAATGGTTTTTCAAGATTTAAAAAGGAATGTTTTGGTCATTTTGGAAGTTCTTATGAAAATAAATGGATTTAATTGAGTTTGAGAAGCATAGATCTTACTTCGATCGTTGGAAAATGATTCTGATGATGACTACAGCCTCATCAGTGTTCATTTTCGAGTTTCTAAGTAAGAACTTACTACCATAGATAAATTGTTAGATTAAAACGAAAGTTTGTTTTGAATCCAATATTTACGATTTTAAAATCTGGAGTTTGATTCCAAAATTTTCAACTAAATTATTATAATAAATGCATGTATAACCTAAGTATTAGGGTTATTTGATTGTGCATTTAACTAGATATGATGTTAGTAGATTTGGATCGGAATATTCTACAATTTTTTATAGTCGAGATTTCTAAGTTGAATAGTAAGAATAAACTAAGTCTATTTGGAAACTTAAGTGAATATGGTTATAATTTATTAATTAAACGAAGTTGAACATTTTAATTAAATTTAATTAATTAAAACGAGCTTGTCGCATAGCGGCAGTTCGTAGTTTTCCATTTTGAACTTCAATTGAGTATATATGATCCAGTATATTTCGGAATTCTTTGAAACAAGAATCTTCTAGATCTTTTGGATTATAGTTCTCTAATGGAAGAGAAAAATCAAGATACCATCTTGTAGATTTTGAGATATGTCAAAATCAATTTTACAAAAAAAATCGCGGCATGGTACTTTATAAACTATGATGATTTATTTAATAAAATGGAAGGATTTTCAGTGAATAAAATTTGGGTTTCCACTAATAAAATATAATTGCTGGGTATATTAACTTGTTGTGAGTTTGGACTTGGATTTTTGAGTTGTTTAAGGTAGCATGAATGATCCGTTGAGTAATAACCAAAAGTTGTTGAGCGGATAGTGACACTTAACAGGTTGTTTATCATCCTCGCGCGATGATGAGGTTTATATTCTGAATAAACCCCAAGTTAAGATTTTTAGTGTTTATAACACTATATGTTAATGATATGTGTTGATTGATTGTTGTGGCATGCAGCGTTATGTTACATTATGTTGTTTACTGATTTGCATCATGTTTGGTGGTTTGCATTTGATGGATATGTTGTTTGTGCTTATGTTAGTCGTTGTTGTGTTACTTGTCTATTTGCTTAACTCTCTTTTGGTTATGTAAGGATATACATGTACATGGAAGTAAAAGCTTGCTAGCTTGCTTAGAGCTTTGGGTTTCATGGTAAGGATATGCTTTCCCGACAAAATGGTACATATTTAGGATCACATACCATATGTGGGTATTATATATTGTTTTCCCCGTAGTTTGGGATGCCTCAACACTGAGATGAGATGTATAGTGTCATATATTGTCGTTGTGAAAATTTTCAGATGAGCCATACAAAGAAGGTGCGGCCGAAATTTTCCAAAAATTTCCAATGTTAGAAAAAATTAATAAAATTTTTGAGAAATGTTTTCAAAGTAAAATTAATCGGTTTGTAACAATATTCTTAACTTGTGATTTCGGGGATGAATTCCTTTTAAGGGGGAAGAATATAACAACTTGAATTTTTAATAAGGAATTTAATTAATTTAAATATTTAAAACGATTAATTTTAAGATTTAGCGCCTTGAAATTAATTTAAATAAAATTTTGGATGTTGAACCAGCTTGAAATTGAGAATCTTGAGTTTAAACTCCAAGTAAATTTATATTGAAGTTATGTAATTTAACTATAAATGATAATAATAATTTATTATCAGAGAATTTGGGTGTTGTGAAATCGAATAATTATTAATCGATTTTCGTTAACACGTTAAAATAGCCATTTTTAAAATGATCTCGTATTTCAACAAAACAAATTTTGCGAGATCCGTAATGGTTAATTATTGCAATATTCCATGTTTTGGTTCAGTTGGAGTTGTTATGTGATCATGCGCGATATATCCGCATATAAATTAATGGTTTGAGATTAAAATAGCTGTTTTTTGCAAATAGTCTCGGAATTCGATGAAACCAGTTTCATTGGGTCCGGAATGTCAAACCATTGCAGTATTTCCAATTTCATGGCGATCAAAGCTTTTATGTGATGGTACGTGTGACAAACGTGAAGCATTAAAACAAGTGAATATAAGTGATTAAAATATTATATCTTTTTTTTTGAAAGTTAACCACAAAATTTTATTAACCACCAAGATATTTACAATATATATTCGAGCATATACATGTATGCTTTACTATATAAAATTCAAAACTCTCTAACCCAAAACTCCCCTTAGACAAGAACCTAACAACAAAAATAAAAACAAATTTCAACAAAAAAAGAAACTGCCAGCAAACATGCCTTAAAATATAACATAAGAAGCTTTCCCTGTTATCCACAATGCTTAAGCATATACCAATAGCATCACCTGGACCTGATAAGAGAACTAACCCATCAGATTCATACCAAACAATCATGTGAAGAAAGGATCGAAGAGAGGTGAAGGATTTCTTCGCGTGTGTCTTTTCTTGGACTTAACTGAACTACCAGCAGGTAGAATATCCTCTACATTATAATCAAATCCCTCACCTAGATCGTCATTATCCCAAAATTTACCTTTTAGTTTCTTGCCCTTCGACTTAGATGAGGGATGATCACTCGTAGGCATTGCATTGGATAGGATGGCAGGATCTATTATAGGAGGAGGTAATACAAGATGATCTGGTGGCTTTAAATGAGCATACAGGGACTGCTTCTCACTTGAAACTGTGGCACCTGACTGAGTTGAAGAATCTTTCAAGGAAGAGCTGGCTAGTGCAGAAGAACTATGGCGAAATGTAGAAGAACATGACATAATGGTAGCATCCGATGAATTAGGAGCAACTACATTGACTGATCCAGATAAACTAGTGCAGGAAGACGTAGCTGAAGAGCTCAAACTTGTAGAATATGCACTGGTAGTGTAACCTAAAATCTCATAAGAAAAATCTGATTGTTGAGCAATTTCATCAAATAAATTCCCAATATCAACATCCTCCTCAACTTCAAAATTTGTATCCTTATCCTCATTAGCTTCCGCATTAGTAGTGACATCATTTTCAGTGTGTTCTGATAGATTATTTGCTTAATCAGGAAGTTATCCATCAATTTCTTCCACAATATTTTCCATACCAATAGAATTTAAGTTTTCAAAGGGATTAACACATTATGTTACTACATTAGCATCATTATTTGCATTGCTTTGATCACTAATAACATTCTTTCTTCTACGGTATTTCTGTTTCCTGTTATAAACATTAGTCCACTTATCAAAGTTAGCAGCAACATTTGTATTTTGATTCTGCTTATGAAGCTGCACATCCTCTTTTTCATGATAATTCTTCATGTCAACTTTAACTTGATTCACATTTTTCCCTTGATTATTTGTATGCAGCTCACATTGCATGGTATCATGTCCAAAAAGCTTACAATTAACACAAATTTTAGGCTTCCAATCATAGCAGACCTTCACAATAGGGAAATGCTCACCTAACCCATCCACCTCAATAGAGTCTGGTAGACCATATTCAGAAGAAACTTCTACCAATTCTTTTGTGTATCCACTACAAGAAATATGTCTATTCACAGCAGTGAAAAAACGTTGTTATAGCCTTTAACAAAGTTTTTATGAATGCTATCTGCCAACACATTGTTATAGGTCCTGGATATATCAAGCATTTTCAAAAATGCTGTAGAAAATTGACATATTACAGCGTTTTAAATGGTGTTGTCCATATGTTCATACATTTTTTTATATTGTTTCAGAAATGTTGTTATCTTCCCTTTTCTACAGCGTTTAGCCATATATCACAGCATTTCTCGAAGTTTACAAGTTCTTTACTATCACAGCGTTTCCGGAAGTTTACATGTTCTTTACTATCACAGCGTTTTGTCATATATCACAACGTTTTTTTGCATCTATCACAGCATTTACATATTGTAGTATCAAAATATTCATACGCAAACATATCAACAACAAGTAAATATATATCAACCAACTAATTATATAACACAATATTCATATACAAAGACATCATCAATAAACAAATTTTACATAATTTCCATAAAATAAATTTACACAATATCCGTCGAACAAAGTCACAATATCTACAAATAAAACAAAATTTCCATAAAACAAGTTTGCGCTGAATACCAATAAAATGAACATTTAAAAGTTACCGCTTTCTCCATAATCAGATACCACAAGCGGTCTTTTTGTTGAGGGATCTTCAGAAGCGCCTAACGATATTCTGCTTATAGTCAAATGCACAACGATGCCCATCTCCAATACCTATACACATGTGTTCATGTTAGCACACATTAACAAGAGAACAATGCTCGACAACAAGAAAAAAGAATACAAGGAGAAAGTTGAAGATAACAACATAGCATACTTGGTAATATTTTATAATAGTTAGTTAATTTTTATAATGCTTAGTTAATTTTTAATTATTACTGTTATTATTATAGAATACTTAGTAATATTTTATATTTTTATGTACTTAGTTAACTTTTACAAACTACTTCTTCATTCTTATAAAATTAGTAAACTTAGTTAAAATTTTATAATATTCAGTTAATTTTAATAATACTTAGTTAATTTTTAATTATTGCTATGATTATTGTAGAATACTTGGTAATATTTTATATTTTTCTATACTTAGTTAACTTTCATAAACTAAACTTCTAATTTTTTTTATAAATTTAGTAAACTTAGTTAATTTTTATAATACTTAGTTACTTTTTATAATAATTAGATAATTTTTATAATAGTTAGTTAATTTTTATAATAGTTAGTTATTTTTTTATAAAATTAGTAAACTTAGTTAATTTTTATAATACTTAGTTAATTTTTATAATAGTTATTTAATTTTTATAATAGTTAGTTAATTTTTATAATAGTTATTTAATTTTTATAATAGTTAGTTAATTCTTATAAAATTAGTAAACTTAATTAATTTTTTATAATAGTTAGTTAATTTTTATAATACTTAGTTAATTCTATAATACATAGTTAATTTTATAATACCAAATACTTAGTTAATTTTTAATTATTGCTATTATTATTATAGAATACTTAGTAATATTTTATATTTTTATATACTTAGTTAACTTTTATAGAATAAACTTCTCAATTTTTATAAAATTAGTAAACATAGTTAGTTAATTTTTATAATACTTAGATAATTTTTATAATAGTTAGTTAATTTTTATGATAGTTAGTTAATTTTTATAATAGTTAGTTAATTTTTACAAAATTAGTAAACTTAATTAATTTTTTATAATAGCTAGTTAATGTTTACAATACTTAGTTGATTTTTAATTATTGCTATTATTATTATAAAATACTTGGTAATATTTTTATATAATTAATCAACTTTTTATAAACTAAACTTCGTAATTTTTATAAGATTAGTAAACTTAGCTAATTTTTTATGATTGTTAGTTAAATTTTATAATACTTAGTTAATTTTTAATTATTGCTATTATTATTATAAAATACTTGGTAATATTTTTATATACTTAGTTAATTTTTATAAACTAAACTTCTTAATTTTTATAAGATTAGTAAACTTAGTTAATTTTTTATGATAGTTAGTTAATTTTTATAATACTTAGTTAAATTTCATAAGTTTATTTAACTTTTTATAAATCTTACAATTATAATTATTATAGAAGTTTGATTGTGTTTTATATTTTTATGTACTTTGTTAATCCTACATGAATGCCATGAACATGTAGTGTGATAGATATAATTACTTACAGAAAAATATACAAGAGAACGCAAATTATGGAGTAGAAATGTACTTATTGTAAGCACCAGACTCTTTAATACAAATGTTCTGGCTACTTGTAGAGGTCTGATCCAAACAAAACTGTAGTGTCCTCATTAACGTTAATTGGTTTCGGACTCGGACTCTAAACCATACTAAAGTGTTTTATCTTACCTTATATACAAGCGACTGAAAGTCTTATTTAATTAACTTCAGATGATTCCTTTTACCTTTTATACAAAGCCCTACAAAAACATGGTCAATCCAAGTTTGAGTTCGCCAAAAAACCAATATAGCATTATAATCTTGGAAAGTGCAAACGAATAATGTTAAATGTAATTTAAGAAATGACTGCAAATTAGCAAAGTTTAGAAAATGATATAAAGGAAATCAGGGTAAAAAAGCAATAGTCCTAAGCAAAATTATGGCAGTGATCGCTCAAAAGAGAAAGTTGTAGAGTTTTTCAAATACGGGAAGGAACTGGAAATAGTATTGAGAAAAGGCATTGTTAAAAGGACTCCAATTTTTGTTAAGGGGAGGATAAATTTAAGGGGACTCCATCTTATTTTTTATTTGTTAAGGGGGGTTTAGAATTTTTAAAATAAAATATAGACTAAAGAACCCCGGCCTCAACATCCCTTAAACCCTACCAATCAAAATTCAATCTCAGTTCGATCTAAACACGCTGCGAGGTATAAAAAAAAAAGAAATCAAACGTTGGTAAATCCCCATTTTGAAATTTTAGGTTTTTTTTTTGAAAAACATGAATACAATTTGCATAAAGCGGATGAATTTCGTTCATTTGCACGAATGATGAATACAGTGGTAACAACCCGTAAATTTTAATATTTAATGTTAACAAGTTTAAGGAATAATTAATCCTAGATGTGAGAATTAAGGGAAACGGGTTGCGCCATTGTGTTCGTCTCGGAATTCTGGTTGAGATAGAGTCCGAGTTTCCATGAATTGGACTTCGTATGAAGAAGTTATGGCCATCAGAAGTTTCATTAAAATTCAAATAGATTTAAAATTTCAAATTCAAACTCAGATTGGGCTAGGCGGGAAAATTCCCGCCAGGGGCCAGGTCGACTAGGGGGTCGACCTACCCAGACAGGTCGACCAGGGGGTCGACATACCCCCCTCTCCCCCCCGGACAGATTTGAAAGATGACGATTTTGTGACTGGTTGCTGAGTCATTAGGGTTTCTGGATGGCTCTGATATGGTCTGAATGGTTGAGATTAGTTCTAGGTTGGTCGGATGGCCTAAATTAATCCTAAATCCTATATAAACACTTGTAGACTCAAACCCTAAAATCAAATAAAAATTAGAACCATGGTTGTCATGCTGTCACCTTGCAACCTAGAGTAGCCGTAACCAACTAGAGGAAAAGTGAAGCTAATCAACTCAATTCTATTCAACTCTGATCTAAACAACAACGAATCTGTATACTTCAAAGGAGAGCTTAATCAATTTCAGAACTCAGATTTCAGAACTCAAGACCTTCTTTGAGTTGTGAGTTCGATTTCTTTAATAAGATAATTAACAATTTAATTGGGTTGAGTTATGATTTGGGTTATATGGTTATGTTGTGAATCATTGACCATTATGTTATTATCTATGTTGTAAATCTATGATGTTATTATCTATGTTGTAAATTTGTGTTAATTATTGGCTTATGTACAATCAATTCATAATGATGCTTCATATGCTAGTTTGGTTATGTTTGTGGAACTAATTCACAGGTTAAATCATATGTAAATTTAACTTGATTCATAGTTCTACATGTAAGTTTGGGTGTTAATTTATATATGGATTATATGCAAGTTGATGAGAATCATATACAATCCTTACATGTTTCATTACATCTGTTTTATGTGTAAATTGGATCTAAAGTTAGGCTATGACATGTGTGAGTTAGATGCAAGTTTACATCATAGTTTATGTTGCATAAGTCACATATGCAAGTATATATATATATATATATATATATATATATATATATATATTTGGAGTATGCATCATGTAATGTAAGTTTGAGATTCCTATGCAAGTTTGCACCGTATGATTAGACCTATGACATACATAACTTATGCAAGTTTGTGACTATTTCCTATGCAAGTTTACATCTTTTAGGCTTATGTTTAGATTCATGACAAAAGAAAGTTTATGCAAGTTATAATGTGATTCCTATTTGCAAGTTAGATCTGTTCAGTGTCTTATGCGAATTTGTGATGTTTCTTCCTTTTTATGTATGTTAGATTATTTGTTAGTCTAATATACATATATGTCATGTTAAGCGAACGTACAACGTGGGACAATGGGGGATAATATTAAAATATTTAATATTGAGAATTGACATAAATGCCTTAAATGGCACATAATTAATTTGTGATGGTAATTGGTATAATTTTATATACCATAAATAGATTGACATAATTAAGATGTCAATTATGGACATAGTTAAATTTGGAATTGATTGACAATTTGAATAGGGAAATTAATTCAAATTGGGGATAATTAATTATGTGTAATTAATCGCCTAAGACACGAGGTTAGACTCTTTTGTGGTGTAAGACTGCCCGGACCCGCCGGGCAAATCCAGCAGCCACAAATGCCAGTCTAATATGAGAGGTCAAAGGCATGAATTAAATGTGTAACAGTTGTAAGGACACAAGGTTAGACTCTTTTGTGGTGTAAAACTTCCCGGACCCGCCCGGCAAATCCAGCTGCCACAAATGCCAGTCTAATGTGGGAGGTCTTTACAAGGTTATGGTGTTAATGAATTAAGTAACACTTAACTAGAATAAACATGTGGTGGGACATGGGGGTTAAGTGGGTGCCTTGGGTGGCTTGTTAATTACGATTAGAAATACTTAACCAAGTTGAACATGTAAGAAGATATGAACAAGAATGGGGTTAAGTGGGAAACTTTAATGGGGACCAAGCTTAGGTAGATAGCTTGTGTCAAGTAATGGGGGCCCGTTTCAACCAGTAACGCATAAGTATCTTTGCGGGCTCAACCCAAGTCGAGGACGGGACACACATACTGGGCCTGACTGTAACAGGCCAAAACAGGTTAGCGGTGGCAACGCAAGTCCAACGGGGTCATGTGCGTGTGTGGGCTCGGGGTGGTAGGTAAGACGTTGTTGCATCTTGTAGGTATAAGTCGTGCATCGTTGGTGGTATCGGGTTGCCACTTTGGGGAGTGATACACCCCATTGTAGGGCCAGCACGGGTATCTACGAGTTAGGGAGTCGATCGAAAGGGGGGTACTGAGTACACCTAGTGGAGATAGGGGCAGGCGGCACCTATGAAGGCAACTAGGGGTACACGAAACTACCGTTATCATTATTAAAGTTCTGTAGGCGGGATCAACTTTTAGGGTGTTTGGTGGAATTAGGTGCGCCTTTAACGTTATCTTTGTTCATCTTATTTCCTTAGTTTACTCTGCCATACCCATTTGTTCACAGTCATTTCCTCATTTTCCAGCAAATGCCTTAGCCTAGTTATTTTGATAATTATATTGCTAAAGTTAACGCACTCGCCAGACTTTATGTCTGACCCCCTTATTTCCACCTCTTTTCTTCCTTCCCTCCCCCCCCCCCCCCGATGCTCAGGGTGGGACTAGCACTAGTGGAGCTTGATTTAGATAGCTTTATTTCTTTCTTCGGAAGTTGCTTGGATCGCTGAAGTAAAAGTTCAGCCTATCTTATTTATGGCTATTTTATGTTGGGGTTATGTCTTTTATTTTATGTACTCTGATTTAGTCAAGATGGATATTATGTACTTGACTCTAGTCTTTGGTTTTGGATGATGTAATCAAACTTATGTATTTACCGCTGCAATGAAATGAAGTTTTTAAATTTTCAAGCACTGTTTTATATCTATCTTGTTGTTAAGTTTCTGTTCTATACACACTTAAAAACATCCCATAGAAGTTAATGCATTCCCTTTGTGAGTGACATTAATGGACATAGGGTGTCACACGTGGTATCAGAGCTGAAGGTTACCAGAACAGATATGAATTTTTGAAAAACTATTTTTCAAAAGCATTTTTGTAAAGAAATACTTTCAAAAGTATATTTTAAGGAAAGTATTTTCAAGAGAAAAGCTTATTTTGAAAACATAACCCCCAAGAGCCATATATCTTTTCTTCGATTCTTTTGTTTTGAATCTTTCCTTTTTCGTTTCAGCATGTCTGGGGATCTTAACCTTCTGGAGGGTATACCTATACCAGGATGGTTTAGGAGGTATTTGGAGGCTAGGGCCACCACCGCAAGTCCAGTAGATGTTCCTCCTCCCCCAGCTGCACCCGTTCCTCCTCCTCTCCCTCCACGTGTAGATACTTTTACAAAGATATGTAAGGACTTTCAGGCAATGGGCGGGAAACCTTTTTACGGGTCAGAGACGTTTGTTGAAGCTCGAAGTTGGCTAAAGGAGGTGGAAGAATTGTTTGGAATCTTTGAGGTAGAAGATGGAAGAAAGGTCCAGTTGGCCGCCTGGTTAATGAAGGACGAGGCCTCATTTTGGTGGGAGGTCAGTAATGGGGAGCGTCCAGTTGATACATGGACAGATTTCAGGCGTAGGTTTGAGGCAAAGTTTCTCTCATGGGCCAAAGAGAATCTATACATGGAAAGGTTTTGGCATTAAAGCAAGGGAATCTGTTAGTAAAAGAGTACGTCAACAAATTCAATCAATTAGCGAGATTTGGCTTGGACTTGGTGAATACACCCGAAAAGAAGGCCCTGAGATTTGTTAAGGGTTTGAACGAGCCGCTACATGGGTTAGCTATGACCCACATCCCTATGGGGGCCACCTTTGAGAGACTGGTTGACATAGCGCTTATGCATGAAGAGGAGAAAGGTTCTAATGCTAACAAGGCACCTGAGAAGAAAAGAGATCAAAAGAAACCACAACAACAGAACAAGAAGGGTGGTAAAGACAACAATGGCAAGGGAAAGAAAAGGTGCTTTAACTGCGGGACACCAGGCCATCTAAGCAAAGACTGTAGGAAGAAGAAAAAGACTGGTTGTTTTCACTGTGGCGAGGCAGGACACCTGATTAAGGACTGCCCAAAGAAAGGGCAGAGGGCAGGGTCTACCTCGGGAGGGTAGCTTCATGCTCTCATGGCACCAGGGCAGGCAAGAGGGCAGGTCCAGGCTCTCATGGCCCCACCGCTACAAGAACAAGGTAGAACAATTTCCGTTGATAGTTTGATTTTCTTGTTTGATCATCCTGTCCGTAATTTATTCGATTCTGGCGCATCACATTCGTTTATCTCTACATCATTAGTTGAAACACTGCACTTAAATACTAGTCACGTTGTGGATCCCATTGTAGTCTCAAATCCTATTGGTGGGTCGGCTCATTTATCCATGGTTTGTAGGGATTTGAGATTGTCTATCTTAGGCATTGGTTTTGAATGTAATGCTTTTGTGCTTGGTTTCATGGGCTATGGTTTGATTCTAGGGATGGATTGGCTAGCCAGATATGGTGCCATCCTAGATTGTGAACGAAGGGTAGTAAAATTGTTGACTCGTAGAGGAAAGACCCTTGATGTTTCTTGTGACCCTAGAGGATCGGTGATGCTTAGTTATCTTGAGTCACTTGACACATCCAATGATGATTTACATTCTGTTCGTATAGTCCGTGAATATGTTGACGTATTCGATGAGGTGAGGGGCCTACTCCCAAAATGTGAGATAGACTTGCGTATTTATCTTGTAGACAATGCAAAACCAGTATCTCTGCCAGTACGCCACATGGCTCCTCGTGGGAGGAGGGAGCTCAATAAGCAAGTAGGGGAGTTGCTTGAGAAGGGGTTCATAAGATGTAGTATATCGGAGTGGGGTGCTCCAGTAGTATTTGTCACGAAGGTGGATGGGTCCCTTAGACTTTGTGTGAACTATAGAGAACTTAATAAGCTTACTAAGAAGAATAGGCATCCACTGCCGAGGATTGACGATCTCTTTGATTAGTTAGTTGGCGCCTCAGTGTTTTCGCAGTTGGACTTAGCCACTGGTTTCCATCAGGTGAGGGTGGCTGAGGATAGCATAGACAAGACTGCCTTTAGGACTCCGGATGGTTTCTATGAGTGGCTGGTGATACCCTTCGGTTTGACAAACTCCCCAGCATACTTTGTTGACTTGATGAGTAGGGTGTTTAGGGAGTACCTTAATAAATTCGTGGTGGTCTTTGTGGATGACATCTTGATCTTTTCTAAGAGCGAGGAAGAGCATGCCCTACATCTTAGGGAAGTCCAACCCTTCGAGCGCATAATCTTAAAGCTAAATTTTCTAAATGTCACTTTTGGAGGAAGGAAGTGTGATTCTTAGGGCACGTAGTTTCCAAAGAAGGGATAGCTGTGGATCCCGCGAAGGTGGTGGCCATACAAGATTGGAAGGTCCCTAAAAATGCTATCGAGATGAGGAGTTTCTTGGGGTTGGCTGGCTACTATATGAAGTTTATCAAGGACTTCGCAAAGATATCAGCCACACTGACACGCTTGGCCAAGAAGAACCTAGTTTTCACGTGGGAAGTAGATTGTGATGATGCGTTCCAACGTTTAAAGAGAGCTTTTACCACAGCCCCAGTCTTAGTGTTGCCAGATGGGAGTAAGCCATTTACCGTTTATATTGATGCTTGTGGGACAGGACTAGGCGCAGTCTTAATGCAAGAGGGGAGGGTAATAGCATATTGAGGAAGGCAGTTGAGAGTGCATGAGAGAAATTACCCTACATATGACCTAGAGTTGGCCGCTATTGTTTTCGCGCTTAAGTCTTAGCGCCATTATCTTCTTAGCGAGAAATTCGAATTGTTCACAGACCACAAATCGCTAAAATACTTGTTCTCTCATAAGGACTTGAACTTAAGGCAGCAAAGGTGGATGGAATTCTTAGCGTCTTACGAGTTCGAGATAGCATATACCCCTGGCAAGGGTAACGTGGTGGCAGACGCCTTAAGTAGGAAAAGATTGTCCTTGAGTCCGTTGTTTGTTGAGCGGCGAAGCTTAGAGTTCATCTCTACGTTTGACTTTAGACCTTCCATTGACTTTGTACCCGGTTTGCTAGCATCCTTAGAGGTCAGACCTACGCTTTTGGGATGGATTGGTAAGGCACAGCAAGATGACCCACAGTTGGTTGAGTTAATAGAGAAGCTCATAAGGAGGGAGTCATCGAGCCATCTCAGTAGGTATACCTTAGATGATAAGGGTTGGTTACGTAGGGACGGTAGACTTTGTGTACCACGGGACGAGAACTTGAGGAAGACCATTCTTGATGATGCACATCGTTCGAAGATGACCATTCATCCCGGCGGGGACAAGATGTACATGGACATGAGATGAATTTACTTTTGGGCCGGTATGAAGAGGGATGTGGCCGAGTTTGTCGCTAGATGCTTGGTGTGCCAACAAGTAAAAGCAGAGCAAAAGAAGCCCGGTGGGTTGCTTCACCCATTGGAGGTCCCACAATGGAAGTGGGAGAATGTCTCGATGGACTTTGTTGATGGGTTACCGAGATCGAGGAAGGGTAACATGGGGATTTGGGTCGTGGTAGACAGACTTACTAAGAGCGCCCATTTCATTCCCGTGAAGAATAAGAGGATTGCTCCATGGTTAGCCTCCGTATACATTCGAGAGATAGTTCGTTTGCACGGTGTTCCTTCTAGCATAGTGAGCGATTGCGATCCTTTCTTTACTAGCGAGTTTTGGAAGAGCTTGCAAGAGGCGGTAGGGACTCAGTTATGTTTGAGCACCGCATATCATCCTCAGACGGATGGCCAGACCGAGTGGGTGAATTGTATTCTAGAGGACCTTTTGAGGCTATGTGTTTTAGACTTCGCAGGTACATGGGAGGAGCATCTTCCTTTGGTGGAATTCGCGCATAATAATAGTTTTCAGTCTAGCATTGGCATGGCACCTTTCGAGGCTCTTTATGGAAGGCCTTGTCGTTCATCTACATGTTGGTGGGAATCTACGGATAAGATCTTACTTGGGCCTGATATGATTAGAGAGACTTCAAAAAAGATCGATTTGATTCGAAGGAGGATGAAGACGGCGCAAGACAGGCAAAAATCTTATGCGGATAAGAGGAGGATAGATCTTGAGTTTGATATTGGGGACATGGTCTTTATCAAGGTGTCTCCATTACGGAATGTTGTTCGCTTTGGGTCCGTTGGGAAGTTAGCACCAAGGTTCATAGGACCCTTTCCAATTACAGAGAGGATTGGGCAGATGGTGTACAGAGTAAACTACCAGAGAAGCCCTGCGAAGTTCATGATGTGTTTCATGTTTCACATTTGCGTAAGTGTTTACACGATACAGCGGAAGTGGTAGAGCCGAGCACGCTCGAAGAAGTGGAAGTAGAGCGCAATGCCACGATCAGACGAGCTCCTACACGCATTCTCGGATCGGAGGTCAAAAAGCTTCGCAACAAAGAGGTCAAGTTGGTCAAAGTGCAATGGGGAGATGATCAAAGAGACGCGACTTGGGAGACGGAAGATAAGATGCATACTTGTACCCTTTCCTTTTTGAGGGTATGTTTTAATTTCTCCTTTTTCTACCGCTTTGTTGATACTTGTCCTATCTTTTAGTATTATATTTGCGATGACATCTTCGTTCTTTAGTTAGGTAGAAACTTATGGTTGAAACATGTGTTTGAGACATGCTATGTATGATGGATGCAAATGGATGCAAGTGGTTGCTACTGGTTGCTCGTGGATGCATATACACACACCTTAGGCACTAGATCAGCTCAATCAGATTCATGTTGCATATAAATGTGTGTGCATATTTAAATGAATGGATGTATAATGGTTGTGTTATCAAATGGATGCTGCATTTTGATGAATGGTTGTGCACACATGTAGAAATAATATGTATCGATGGTATTCTTTCGCATACATAATGGACGCATGGCACTATCATGATTTGCATTAAGGAGGTCAACTGAATCAGTAGACCGCCTGATTTTGCATTAGATAAGGAACATATACACACACTTCTTGCATATGTTCATGCAGCACTAGAAATTTTGTAAGGATAATGGATGCCTGTGTTTGATGGTTGAGTAGATGGATGATTGGATGGTAGGATATGCATTCTCCTTAAACTTGGAGATTTCGGGGGCGAAATCCTTTAAGGAGGGGAGAATGTAACACCCGGAAAATTTTAATATTTAATGTTAACAAATTTAAGGAATAATTAATCTTAGATGTGAGAATTAAGGGAAACGGGTTGCGCCATTGTGTTCGTCTCGGAATTTTGGTTGAGATAGAGTCCGAGTTTGCGTGAATTGGACTTCGTATGAAGAAGTTATGGCCATCGGAAGTTCCATTAAATTTCAAACAGATTTCAAAATTCAAATTCAAACTCAGATTGGGCTAGGCGGGAAAATTCCCGCCAGGGGCCAGGTTGACCAGGGAGTCGACCTACCCAGACAGGTCGACCTAGGGGTCGACCACCCCCTCCCCCCCCACCGGACAGATTTGAAAGATGACGTTTTTGTGACTGGTTGCTGAGTCATTAGGGTTTCTGGATAGCTTTGATCTGGTTTGAATAGTTGAGGTTATTTCTAGGATGATCGGATGGCCTAAATTAATCCTAAATCTTATATAAACACTTGTAGACTCAAACCCTAAAATCAAATAAAATTTAGAACCATGGCCGTCATGTTGTCACCTTGCAACCTAAAGTAGCCGTCACCAACTAGAGGAAAAGTGAAGCTAATCAACTCAATTCTATTCAACTCTAATCTAAACAACAATGAATCTGTCTACTTCAAAGGAGAGCTTAATTAATTTCAAAACTCAGATTTCAGAACTCAAGACCTTCTTTGAGATGTGAGTTCGATTTCTTTAATAAGATAATTAACAATTTAATTAGGTTGAGTTATGATTTGGGTTATATGGTTATGTTGTGAATCATTGACCGTTATGTTATTATCTATGTTGTAAATCTATGATGTTATTATCTATGTTGTAAATCTGTGTTAATTATTGGCTTATGTATAATCAATTCATAATGATGCTTCATACGCTAGTTTGGTTATGTTTGTGGAACTAGTTCGTAGGTTAAATCATATGTAAGTTTAACTTGATTCATAGTTCTACATGTAAGTTTGGGTGTTAATTTATATATGGATTATATGCAAGTTGATGAGAATCATATACAATCCTTACATATTTCATGACATCTATTTTATGTGTAAATTGTATCTAAAGTTAGGCTATGACATGTGTGAGTTAGATGCAAGTTTACATCATAGTTTATGTTGCATAAGTCACATATGCAAGTATATATATATATATATATATATATATATATATATATATATATATATATATATATATATATATATTTGGAGTATGCATCATGTAATGTAAGTTTGAGATTCCTATGCAAGTTTACACCTTATGATTAGACCTATGACATACATAGCTTATGCAAGTTTGTGACTATTGCCTATGCAAGTTTACATCTTTTAGGCTTATGTTTAGATTCATGACAATACAAAATTTATGCAAGTTATGATGTGATTCCTATTTGCAAGTTAGATCTGTTCTGTGTCTTATGCGAATTTGTGATGTTTCTTCCTTTTTATGTATGTTAAATTATTTGTTAGTCTAATATACATATATGTCATGTTAAGCGAACGTACAACGTGGGGCAATGGGATAATATTAAAATATTTAATATTGAGAATTGACATAAATGCCTTAAATGGCACATAATTAATTTGTGATGGTAATTGGTATAATTTTATATAACATAAATAGATGGACATAATTAAGATGTCAATTATGGACATAGTTAAATTTGGAATTGATTGACAATTTGAATAGGAAATTAATTCAAATTGGGGATAATTAATTATGTGTAATTAATCGCCTAAGACACGAGGTTAGACTCTTTTGTGGTGTAAGACTGCCCGGACCCGCCCGGCAAATCCAGCAGCCACAAATGCCTCTAATGTGAGAGGTCAAAGGCATGAATTAAACGCGTAACAATTGTAAGCACACGAGGTTAGGCTCGTTTGTGGTGTAAAACTGCCTGGACCCGCCCGGCAAATCCAGCTGCCACAAATGCCAGTCTAATGTGGGAGGTCTTTACAAGGTTACGGTGTTAATGAATTAAGTAACACTTAACCAAAATAAACATGTGGTGGGACATGGGGGTTAAGTGGGTGCCTTGGGTAGCTTATGAAATACGATTAGAAATACTTAACCAAGTTGAACATGTAAGAAGACATAAACAAGAATGGGGTTAAGTGGGAAACTTTAATGGGGACCAAGCTTAGGTGGATAGCTTGTGTCAAGTAATGAGGGCCCGTTTCAACCAGTAACCCATAAGTATCTTTGTGGGCTCAACCCAAGTCGAGGATGGGACACACATACTGGGCTTGACTGTAAGAGGCCAAAACAGGTTAGCGGTGGCAACGCAAGTCCAACGGGGTCATGTGCATGTGTGGGCCCGGGGTGGTAGGTAAGACGTTGTTGCATCGTGTAGGTATAAGCCGTGCATCGTTGGTGGTATCGGGTTGCCACTTTGGGAAGTGATACACCCCACTGTGGGTCCAACACGGGTATCTACATGTTAGGGAACCGATCGAAAGGGGGGTAGTGGGTACACCTAGTGGAGATGGGGGCAGGCAGCACCTATGAAGGCAACTAGGGGTACACGAAACTACCATTATCATTATTAAAGTTCTATAGGCGGGATCAACTTTTAAGGTGCTTGGTGTAATTGGGTGCGCCTTTAACGTTATCTTTGTTTATCTTATTTCCTTAGTTTACTCTGCCATACCCATTTGTTCACAGTCATTTTCTTATTTTCCAGCTTACGCCTTAGCCTAGTTATTTTGATAATTATATTGTTAAAGTTATCGCACTCGCCAGACTTTATGTCTGACCTCCTTGTTTCCACCTCTTTTCTTCCTCCCTCCCCCCAGGTGCTCAGGGTGGGACTAGCACTAGTGGAGCTTGATTTTGACAGCTTTATTTCTTTCTTTGGAAGTTGCATGGATCACTGAAGTAAAAGTTCAGCCTATCTTATTTATGGCTATTTTATGTTAGGGTTATGTCTTTTATTTTATGTACTCTGATTTAGTCAAGATGGATATTATGTACTTGACTCTAGTCTTTAGTTTTGGATGATGTAATCAAACTTATGTATTTACCGCTGCAATGCAATGAAGTTTTAAATTTTCAAGTACTATTTTATATCCGTCTTGTTGTTAAGTTTCTGTTCAATACACACTTAAAACATCCCATAGAAGTTAATGCATTCCCTTTGTGAGTGACATTAATGGACATGGGGTGTCACAACAGTTCGTCATGAAAAGTTTGGATTTTGTTCGAGGGTGAATACAGTGTGTTATGGTTTAGATCTTACAGTTTGATAAGAAAAACAAGCTCATTGTGAGATGATTTGTCAAAAGTAATTACATTAAATAGTGTACATATTCCAACATTAAAACAAATGTTTGTTAAGTGAATTTATCCTTATGTTCATGCTGTGTTAAGCGTATGTGTATGTTGCTGCTCTCTTTTTTATTTGTTGCTAATGTGTTTTGTATATGTTTATTTGTTATTATTGTGTTCTATGCTTACTTTGCTAGTGAAAACTAAAGTAAACAATGCTTGAATATGTTATTTTCATGTGTGCAGAACGTTTGTATTTCATGTATTATTATTTTTCTATATGCAGAATTAGATTAGAGCTTATGTTTTAAGGTTGCATTAATGAAGAGTATAGGGTTAGTACTGGAAATTTTATTAATATGTTTAAGGGGAGGCTAATTTATTTTAATCCCCCTTAATAATTTTAAAATGAACTGAAAATGGTATTCCTCTTAACTAAAAGTGGAGTCCCTTTAACAATCCCCTTGAGAAAAGAAGCTATTGGTCCTGAAAATATATCTGAATGTAGTTTAAGAGACCAAAATAACAAATATTTTCATGCCAAACTAACATGTAAATAACATGCAACATCTGCTCTTTGAATATGATTCGTCTCTCAAGTCCGTTGAGAAGTAGCGAATGAAGCAGTTTTTTACTTTAAAAATCTTTTTAACAAAGATAATCAAGCAGAGTTCTTTCCACAAATAATAGTCAAATACAAAGTTTTAGAAAGTGGAAAAGACATACAGAGAGCTTAATCTATTTAGAATCTCTTGGACAAATCGCTCTGCATAAAGACGTGTAAAACTTGATATTTTCAAGAAATCAGGTGCGAGGTGTTGGTGAGGCAACACATACTTATCCAAGAAACCATTGTTGCTACAGATCAAATACTGAAATGCATTTTGAAATATGTTTTTGATATATGTTTACCAAAACTGTAACAGATTCAGTTTGATATATGTAACACACGGCAAAAAGAATGGCATTAAGTTATTAACAAGAATCCTAACAAGTATTGCACTTGTGAAGTTAGATCAACCTCTGGTTTAATATGAAAAACTAACTTGTTAAGCTAAAAAGCAGGGAACAATTTTTTCCAGAAATATATAAATCAGAAAAAAAATGTACCTCGTCTTTATCATTAATAACATAACCACCAACCCCGACTGAATGGAAGCATTAGCAGGTAAAATGCAAGGTTCATCAAGAACCCAGTAAGTAAACATTACGTATGATGGCTCGGCATGATGATACATGAAGCATTCCCGTGTTTGCATAAATACATGCATAATGATATGTCAATGGATATATGTACACTATATATATGGATAAATGCAATCAGATATAATTTACGAATAAAAGCAGTCAAGAAAATATAGTTTAGATACCTTGAGTGCCCAATGTGAGAGAGATGTTCGAAGAGCAGAAGTGAAAGTGTGTGCATTGCTAAGAAGTCTTTCTTGATTATTAACAATTCCATCATACTCATCTTCATAATATTTGAGTACAAAATCTTCTATATATGATTTACAAGAAGAAGATAAATGGCTGTTTCCATTTATTTTCATGCATTCACTTTGCAATGCTTTTTTTGTAGCAAGGAAATCAGTTTCTTCATTAGCAGTCCTGGGAACCGGATATGAAGATTTAACAGCAACTCCTGTATGATATACCCGTGTGAAGAAACAGTTGACCCAAGTCTGACTATACAACAAAAGCATTTTAATTTGTACCGATGAGTAATGTAGAGATCGGGGTATAAATACTCAATAGAAAAAACCTTTTACCAGTAACCCATATGCAATTGCTAACCTCTCACTATGAACACAAAGCATTCTCTCTTTCACCTTCTCCTCAACATCATGGTACACAAACTCCATTCTCGGAACATAACCTATTTTACTCATCTCATACTCCAGTTTCTCTAAAAGTTCCATTATCTTTTCAAGCTCTGGGTGGCTTCTGTCCTCTATCAATAACCCGTGCAGTTTTCCTTTCACTTCTATAGTATTGCACCCGAGGACTTTTCTTGTTCCTAGTCTTTTCATTTCTTGTCTTACTTCTGTTACTTTGTTCCATTTTCTTGCTGCCACATATACGTTTGAAATCAATGAATAAACACCTAAATCACTTGTACCTAACTCAATAACCAGTCGAGCATGATTTGAAAGACTTGCCTTTGGGTCTCCTAAGCTAGAGCATGCCTGCACCAAACCAATCATTATATTACTATTATATCTCCACCAAAAAAGGGACATCTCGTGGATTCTTTTCCCAATTCCAACTTATATAATTTGAACCCAGTGATTTCATTTCTACTTCCATCTAAGCATCTTGCATTAAACATTGTTAAAAGAGTTGCTTTAAAATGCCTCGGAAATGCAATTTTTGATGTTATAGAATAAAAAAATGCAACAATTTTCTAATAAATTAGTGCAAACTTAATCCCTTACGGAGAAAAAATAATTTGCATGGAGTATATGTTGCTTCCATGATTTTCTTATATGTGGATAGTACATAATGCTCAATGTCCATCAAGCCCAAAAAATCAATACTGCAAAGCGAAAACTAAATTTGGAACAGATTTAGAAAACCATATGGTTTCTTCAACTCGGTTGAGAATCTGACATAGAGAACCTGTATTTCTAGATTTGACAAGAACCTAAATATGATATGTTAACTAAGGTTGACAAGTTTAGGATATAATTAAAATGCATTTTTGTTATATTTATATAAAAATTAGCCACAACTTACCTATCCATAACAAATTCAACCGAGAAAAAAAAACTGAATTTTGCTTCTGTCATTCAATGTATTGTGCGAGTAATCAAATATTTCTAATTTTGTAACTGGGAACTACATAACTACAACCCATTTTGTGTGTATTTTACTACTGTTCGACTGCTAGTAATTAGAGAATAAAAGGCAAACTCCCAATTTACCATTCTTCCCTACTTCATCAAATAAAATTCCTACGTTATTCATTTCTAAATACGATTATTTATTTATAGATGTACCCAAGACAGACTTTGACATTCAGCCATTAAAAACCATGTCGTATGCCAAAACTAAAACAAAAAACAATCAAATCACAAATAAAACTAGCATCCAACACCACTTCCCATCAACCCCATACTTGTAGGCATTAGGCATAACACACTCCTCTCAATTAAATCAATCCCATTATCGATTAACCCTACAATAAAAAAAACCTGTATTTTACTTTTTCTAGAGCTTGTAAACATAATTCACAATATATAAATAATGGTTAAAAGACAGAAATTTTAATGTTGCGTCCATAGATTAGAAATTTACCTCAAATTGGCCTTCTAAAGTGAATCGATCCATAATTAGGTATTCCAAGGACGGATTCGAGGGTTTAGTGCTCGAGCAAACTGAACGTTGCTGGCAGAACTACGGGCGATTGGAATTTCATGAGAGATTTCATGAAAGAACAAAATTAGGTATTTCTTACCAGATAAGTTTACCTTGAATCCGCCAAGTACGATGGTAGTAGCACAACAATCGGATGCTCAAGTTTGTCATGCATCTCTCCCCGTAAATTGAACTCGAAACGGATAAGAGGGAAAATGAAAGGCATGAACGGAAAATCAGAAGAGCAATAGACAAAATTTTAGAGGGAAAGGAACGCGGCAATGAAATTTTTAGAGGGGGGAATAAAAAGGTAAATAATAGTGAAAGAACGCGACAATGAAATTTTTAGAGGGAAAGGAAATTAATAAATTTTGGACACGAAGACCTCAGCATTTTGGTGCATTGTCTTTGTTTTTTCACTTTGTGTTTTCAATCTATGTAAGATTCAACAACAACACCCAGCCCAAAATGTTGTCTTCTAGTATTGTGGATATGCACGTTTCTTGTAGTGATCTAAATCTATTCAGTTGTTCCGTGCTAGTGTCATAACATATGAGCCTACCTATATGATTGACTAACCAATTAATTCCAATTAGAGTCCGTAAGATCATAGTGATTCTATAAAGATGTATCCAAACATGGACTTTACGAATTTGTGATTGAGCACAGCCAATTGATGGATCCCAAACAGTAATGATAAACATACGACCACGAATGAAGATAGGATCAGATCTCAGAATTTTCTCCCTATTGAAATCATTTGTAAACTTAAAATAAAAGTGACAACCATCTGATTTGATATCAACTTTACCAACTAATTTCAAATAACTGTGTAAGTAATTAGCTACAGCTTGAAAAGATAAAGTTCCATCAAGGAAAAAACCTATAAGAAAATTATTCAAGTAACTAGTACCTTCCTGCCTCACTAGATCTTGAATTGGTTTCTTCTTTCCATCTCTGACAATATCAAAGTGGATCGGTTTGTACGATCCAGCATTTCGCGGTGAAGATCTGAAAAGAGAAGCGTAATCTGATTTAACAAAAGATGGAAAGGATGCCTTCAATGGATTTGACGAATTGATGTTAGAAGGAGCACCCATAGAAGAAGAGGGATTATCACGAGATGGTGGTGGATCTGGAGGTTTAGAAGGAGGAGGGCGAGATGGCAGAGGGGGAAAGGTTGCATCGAAGGCAGAGGATGAGGGTTGAGAAGAGGAAGAAGGTTTCGATGCCGCCATTAACAAGGTTTTGAAAGCAACCACCATTTGAAATTTATTATATTTGTTAAGCTAAAATATTATATTTCTTTGTCTGTATAATAACTTAACTTTTCGAACCCTAGATCTATTCTTCACTTTTACCTCCAGTAAAAGAAAAAAGCAAGCCGCCAAACAATTTTCTTCATGGAAATTAAATCAAGCAAGTTACTCAACGTAATCACTAATAGTTTGATCCATTGAGGTCGTGGGGTTGTGCACTTTGCACTAATGCGCTTCGTTTTGGGTTCGAGTATGGTTGTTGGGGACTTTATGGTTGTACAGTCATTCTAGGGCTGTGGTTCACCAGCATTGTGGGCAGGGAGGAAGGCCGACATGGGTGGCGCTGAACTTCTGATGGAAAAGCGCTCGTGTGGCATCGATTTGAGGGGGCTCGAATCTGTTTAGGGGAATGCGACATTTTTACTGTAGCCAATCACTGCTATAATTCTTGACCTCCTAACGTCGTCGAGCTCAAGCCAAAGGAGGCGACGGGATGGAGCATGGAGCTATTAGTGGTTTGGTGATGGCGGTGACGTGGATTGGAGCCCGAAGTGGAAGTGAGGGTCGGTCAAGTTGAAATCAACGGTTGGGGGAAAGGAGCGGGATTCAACATTTGGATTTAGGGAAGAAGAAGATTAGAGGGGTTAAACGTGATCAGTTGATCAATGGGGTAATTAAATTTTTTAATGACCTTTAAATTATTTTAATGAGTGTTCAAACTTGTAACAATGATATATATATTTCATACGATGTCAGATTGAGATGAAACAAGTTGTCTTGGGTTCGGATTCACAAACACTACGCGTACGAACTAGATTTGAGTGATTTGGAGTTGTCTGGATTTTTATATAATTTCAACCTCTTATTTGGAATTATATAAATTGACGCAAAATCATCGAATTGGAATGGACGGTGAGTTAACCCTCACGCTTTCTGGAATATTGTGGATGTGGTTATTTTATACAATAATATTCACTATTGTTAGTACATAAGTCGTGTGTTTGGATGAATGGATGATTTATTGCTTTGTTGGTGGTTGTGTGTGTGTGTGTGTGTGTGTATATATATATATATAATTTCTGTCTGTGAACGGATGACCTTTAACTCTACCTGCTTTAAGTGGAAGATTCATCTTAAATGAATTAGATTATCTATTTCATAAGAATATATAGACCGATACACGAGCTCTGATGTAGGGGGGCAGGTTGGAGGGATCCAACAGGATTTCTCAATGTTTGGGATGTTACTTGCTTTCATATTTTACACATAAGAATTGTCTAACACAAGTAACATTAGAATCTGATTTGGATGATGATTGTTTAACTAAACTCAACATTGATGTATTATTAATCAATAAATAGTATTGGTTAAGTGATTGGCAATAGATGACCTAAAACCAATCTTTTTAAGACGTCGATTTGCTGTCAGGCGAACTGACTAAGTTTAAAGTTATAAAATTAACTTTTATGACAAAAACATGGTTTAAAATTTTATTTTATATAGTTATATAAAATAAAGGTTTTATAATAAATCCATATTTATTGTTGGATTTTATAAAGAAATTATAAAATGATTTGTGTAGCGAAACTCCTGTGTTATAAATAAATTTTATAATCGAAGATTTCGAGTGTTAGAACTTAACCAAGTTTAATGAAGTTATAAAACATTATTTTATAATTAATTGATTTTTTAAGTGATTTTTAGTTGTTTTGAATGAGTTTAATAAATAGTTTTGTTGAACTTGTAAAACGAGGCAGAATTGATATTGGACTTCAAAATTTAAATTTATGAAAAGTTGGATATTCATAAAAAGATTTAAATTGATTATATGCTAAGTTTTAAGTAATTTGATTTTACAATTGAACCGGATTTATAAGATTTGAAGTTTGTAAAGAAAAGGAAATCGAGTTTGTAATAAGATTTTGACTGAACTTTTATAAAAGGGATTTTATAATAAATCCAAGTTTGATAAACAAGGTTTATAAAAGAGATTTAAAACCAATGCGATGGTTTTAAATGATGGTTTACATAATAATTGAATTAAGTAAAAGTGATTGGATTGAAACGAGATTTTCTAATGTAGAAAGTGATTTTCAAACCTTACTTGAATTGAATAGTAAATGGAAATTGTTGTGATATTTACTAAATGTTAGGTCTGGCGTTAACAAATTTCTGTTTATCTTGAAGATGAGAATGTTGTAGAGTCAAGGTCTGAGAGGCAAATGAAATACCCTAACTTGAACGACTTCATTGTTATCCAAGAGATGATACCGGTTTGAAAATGAAAGTGGATGCTGGAAATTAAATTATTATTCCCATAAGTGATGCTATAAACTTTAATTTACGAAGTTTAGAAGTTAAATAAAACCGTTTGGATTTTATAGTAAAACAATATATCGTAAGACATTGTTGGTCCATATATGAATTGTGATTATACTTATACCATTTGGTTAAGCATATAGCGATATTTTCTAAGAGATGAAAATAATACGGTTTTGTGAATACATTTACTCTAAAGAGATAAATGTATGACTATGGTTTTCAAAGTAACGAAAGCAAGAGATTTGTGAATATACTTATCCCATGGAGATAAGTATATGGAATCGATTTTCAATAATAGATGAAATAATTTTTAATGAGTGGCTTAATTAAAAGGGTTTGTACTGCTATACTTAACCGTAATGTTTTGATTTGAACCAACTATCAATAAATTCTCTTTTAACTTATAACGTGTTGGTTTGAGGATCTGGGATTGGACTTGGATCCAAACCACTTCGAACCAACTTTGCGTTCGAACTGGAATTTATAGGTATATTTGTGCAAAAACAAAGTATTGAGAGTGCAAGGGTTGCTTGCCACTAATCCTATGGATGTAGTAGAAGTAATGTCTTCGGTTCGTTCTGTTCCTGAACGACTTGTATGGATGAATGTTATCAGTACATTGACAGTGAAGGGCGATGAACATTCAAAGATAAAGTGTGTCATGTGTGAAAGGTAAAAATGTAGTCTTTAGCCTCATCAACTTGGAATGACTAAAATAAGAGGAGATGCAGCAGGGCTATGTGAGTCGCATCCATTAGGGTATGTTTATCACCAATCTAGAGCCATTGATCCTTTTAATTATTGTATGTTTGTTGCTGATCACAACCATAGTGGCAAACATATTCAGTACTATCAAGTTAAGTGGTAGACCGGTTCTGTGTTGTCAGGGGTGCAAGATGTTCTTGCGACCACGGTACGTTTATCTAGAGAGGTACTATGTCCGGTGGTACCCCAGTGCCCAGTCATTGTATGAAATCCAAACTTCAATACTAGCCTTTTACAGTTTTAGTTGTATATCTAGTATGCTGGAATTTAATTAATGTAACAATTCCGACTAGATTTACAAGTATTTGTACTAAGACATTATTATATTATCATTGGATTTATAATAAATATGTTTTGATTATCGTAATGGAAAAACACGTGCCATGTTTGTGTGGTCGTGTCTTACGAGATTTTCATTATTTTGAAAAAGGGTTTAAAAAATTAAGTAAGTTGTTTGTGATGTGAGTTTTCTCACTGTTAAGTATTCCAGACTGATCTGGGTGGTTTCGCTTTCCCTCAAAATATGCTCGGGTCAGACCGAGTATAATTTCCAGGTTGTGTAGGATTTGTTTAGAGCTGCAAGAGAGGAGCTGAAGTCGAGAAGTATTCTCGTATTTCTCACATTAATTTATTTTCGCTGTGTGTTGTATTTATCAATTATTGTACAGACAGATTGTTATGACTATGTATGCTGATTTGTTATGTACTCTAGTGATTAATGTATGTATATTTACAGCTTTCTCTTGTATAAAGAGTATTGGTATATTATTATATATTTATTCCGCCGTTGATGTGTTAATGTTACTTTTCTTTTTCTATTTTAACATTTCTTTCTTCTTTCTCACCCTCTAACTTCTTTCTTTTGATTTTTTTGTTTTCGATACTTGAGTTTGGCACGTGAATACCGAGAGTGTATTAGTGTCGAAATTCGGGCTTTGAATTTCCGGGCTGTTACAACAAGCCAACCTAAAAGAAGTTAATTGCATAGTGTATAGATAGAATATATACCATATAGTATTCATTTTAGTTTTTTACCTAATCCTTTTAGATTTTAAATTAGAAATCTTAACTTTATTTAGTATGGGCACTAAACTATAAAATTAACAACCAAGCTATTTAAAGATGTTTGATGGATTTAGCCAAAGACTCACAGCCATAGAGTTCATAATAGATAATAAGATCAAAAATTAACATAAAATGCTTTGAGGTAAGGTGTTTAAATAAAATCAAAAATTAACAGAAAATGGTATTATACTTTATGTCAAAAGAAGCATTTTCTGTTAAGGTGTTATTTTTGTATCTGTTTAGATAAGGTTTGCTGGCAGCATTTTCTACGTTCACCTTATCTTAAAGATTTCCTGGTTTGTTAAGCATTAATAGAAAATGGTGTCTGTTAAGTGAAATAAATAATTTCTGTTAAGCATGTTCACCTTATCTCAAAGCATTTTCTGTTAAGTGAAAATGCTTGATTTGTACCCAACTGCACCTTATCTCAAAGCATGTTTACCTTAACTGTTAACTGAAAATGTTAAGCATTCTTTAAAAAAATTGATGTTCTGTTGATTTACCATAGTTAGAAAAAGTTCATAAAAGATTAAAAAGAAGAAGAAGAAGAAAAGACTAAATTGAGCACCAAATTCAAAGCAAACAGATCAACTGTTAAATGGGCTCAACACCGTGCAAGCACCAAAGTAATTTAGGCAAAACACATTCCATGATTTAGTCAACAATTTTCTATTAAGTGAAAATGTACAAAAAAATAAATCTATCCTTAATCGCAATCCTTTCCTAAACCCATTTTTTGCTTAGGTTGGGCCAAATGAACGTGCGTACTACCTAGTCACTAATACAACCAACATCCCGATAACAAATAACATTTAACAGTGATTTTAAGGTGTGTACTGCACATAAAACGTAGCTGAAGATTGCGTGTTAAGCCTGAATTACTATTATTTTTCCCTTTGCTATCTCCTACAACCTTTCTAACAATATTTATTTCTAGCAATAGTATTATATTTCGTTCTCTGATGCAACTCCAAAATGATCCCGATACAACATTCCGTGTTTGTGATCCCTTGTGCGAAAGACGGACCTATTAATTTTTATGAGCAATAACATATTTTGTTGAATCAGAAAAATAACATGTATAACAACATGATGGATGCTTATTGATAGACAACTATCTTTTTCATTAAAAAATTGTGGTGCTAAGGGCACCCCAATATACACTTTCTTATACCATAACTAAAAAATAGCATAAAAAGTTCTCTGCCACTCTTCCAAATACCACCAATTAAAAATTAGGGGCTACCACTACATCGTTTATACTGTTCGGTAGTTATATGTCGTTCAAACTATTAAAATATTGTTAGTTGATAACAAGTTTGGTTTGACTATTGATTACCGATGGTGTAATTCATGTTTGGCTATTGAAACTGTTGATATCTTGGATGGAGGCCCAGCCCTGGCCCAAGGCCACCTAGGCCTAGAGCCTCGGGCCTGGGTGGGGGCCTTGGGCTGACATCCAAACGGTGTATAAAATTTGTATTTTACCCATTATTGAAGTTGCACATATGGTTGCACGATAAAGCCACTAGACAATCTCTTGGGAGACCATGGTTCAAAACTTGGTTTAGTTGTTTTCTACTTTGTCAATTCACATAAGTACACAACTTTGCTTTTAGGGCCTCTTCTATTTTTTTTTACTGTGCTTACCGCCTTGGGCCACAAAGCAGTCATGGCCGACCTTGCTTGGATGTTTATAACACTGTCTGTTCGACCGTTAAATATCGAACTTCACTATTCTGTACGGTTACAATATGTCGTATGTTGATTTTCTGGTCGGCTTTCAATGGTCATTTGGACTGCTATTGCTTCAATCATTAGTTAACAAAATGGGGTATAGATGCATATTTTACTTATTCTATATAAATCATTGCAACTGCTTCCTCTTTCTTAGGCTAATGCCACATTGGTGGTCTTTTTTTTACTCATTTATTCTATGTTTTGTCGTTGCTTTAAGATTTGTTGATCCAATCTGAAGGCCATCTCAATTCATCATCCACCGCAACCATTTCAAGATAGTTAAAATCTTGAGCTTTTGAATGCAGATATTTATTTCTCTTGTGATATATGCTTAGAATCAAATAGATGCGAGAAATGCATCAGAGATTCCGGTAAATGAGATTAGAGTTTTCAGATTAGGACTGAGTACGTGATTACTTCGACAAATAATGGTTGAGTGAAAGATTAGAATAAAGAGATAATGTGCTATTAGAAGCATACAAAATTTAATAATTTTTTTAATTGCGGTATTAAAAAGTGTATATTAGAGTGCCATAGTACCAAACATTAAAAAATGGTTAATGGATTAGTTCAAGCAAACTTTTTCTCGTAGACAGTTCAGACGTTAAATCGACTGAACTCAAATAAATTTTCATCTTAACTTTCCAATAGGCATAATCGGTTCCATTAAACATTGGTGGCCTAGCTATGGACTGACCCTCAGAAAAAGCATTATTATACAGATTCATGACTCTAGAGTTAAAATAAAATAAAATAAAAATACTTGCTCTAATACCACTTGTAGGATCTAAATTAATCCTAGAGGGGTTTGAATAGGGTTTATCGCAGATTTTTGCTGAGTAATTAAATAATAACAACACAGATAATAATCAGAATAAATGCGAAAAATAATTAACACACATATATATCCAACTTCGGCAAAACCCTGCCTATTGCTGCATTCCCCAAGGTTTCTACTAGGAGTTAAAATGATCTCTATGCTTACAATCCCCTATAAACTCGCGACACTCGCTCCCAACTGTTCTTAACACTATGCTCAAAACCCTGCACTGATTTCTATTCCCGAAACCAGATTTTCCCGCATTACAAATCCCGTAATTCGTCTCCCTAGTTTTAGAGACAAACTAGAAAACTCTAAAGACGATTACAAATTGAAACAAATTAAAAATTATTAGAAAATAAGCAAAACCCTAGTTAATTAAATAAAAATTCAAGTCCTTTTAGCCCTTATCATTTTGGCTGACCACTTTTCTTTCTTACTTCACCCTTCTTCATTTATGCCCAATCTCTTATTGTATAGAAATAAAAAAATGGCGGCTCCTAGGGTTTGCTTCTGAAAAAAGATGGTGGAGGCGATTGCAATACTAGGGTTTCAATTCTCCTTAGATTTGTAGCACCGCCCTCTTTGATGTCCTTCGATTTGCAACTTTACTCGATTCAGATCCAAATAAATATTAGTATGTTTATTCACTTCGAATTTCTCTTTAATTGCATTGAAACTTGGATGAGTGAAAGCCATTGATGATTGGGTTATTTATAGGATTAAAAATCCTAGATTTATGCTCTGATTTCATATTAGACTTGGTTTGATATTGCATAAATTTTGTAGCTTTGAATTCGATGGCTTTGAATTGTTCTTGTGATTTCTGGAAAATTCCTTTCTGTGAGATTTTCATTGCTTTGAATTTGTCCTTTAAAAGACCATATATATTTTTATGCAATCATTTGTGTGAATTCCTGGAAAGTGTGAAATTTTGTTCTCTATTTTTGTTGACCATTTCTTAATTAAAACTTCCCAGTACTCTTACTTAAGAACAGATGCTAAACTTGACCTTACCTTGCATACTCGACTTTGAACTCTGTTTGAACTGATGCCAAACTTGAACTTGTGAATGAATATTTCACTTAAGTAATTTCCTTTTGTATCGCTGCTGCATCATGAATATTATATGTCATTTATTGTCTTGACTTGTTGTTCTTGCTCGTTTCTTTGTTGAGTGCATCCTTTATGCTTTGCCTCGACCTTGGACTAATCGAACAGACCCTATACTTGATTATTTTTGATATGTTATGGATTCTTTCAAGTGGTTTTGGGAATTTTGATTCACTTTTTTTTTTTTAGCTAAGAACAGATCCTATGCACTTGAATTCCGTACTTTTGATTTTCTGGTACTTCAAACATCCATAACTATGAACCAATGTTGAAAATAAGCTGATGCTTAGCACTTGATTTTCCATATCGATTTTCCACTTGAGTTGTTTGCATTTGTCATGCTTGATTGGTGCTTGTATTTCCTGCCATGTATATACTAGTTAAAGCCTGCCTTGAGCTTGTTCACAAACTTGTGCGAATGTTCATGCTCAACCCAGTTTTGCCTTTTGTTGATATGCATTTCACATTACTACGTACACATCTGTGTATATCCTTCTTCATGCTTCAGAATGTTTTTAGTTTGAGTGCACACATGTTATGCCATATAATATTTGACTAGTTACACATACTTGCTGTGTTGGACATATTGGCTAGCTGAACCATTCCTTGTGTAAGCCTTTTGAACAGCTGCACTTGTAATTGAATTTGAGCTTTGCCTTTGCACACCATTTATACTCTTGCTATGTATTTCTTCCTGAACACTTGAATTTTGGTCTAGATGGTTCGACTTGTTGAACCTGACCGTTGCCTGTGTACTCTTGTGCTTGTGCCAGAACTACTCGGCCTGCCCACCCCTTGATAAAAAAATTGGTGCTTCAGGTGGTCTTGCCATTTTACTATGACCTATAAACTTTGGCGCTTTTATTTCTTTGCTGGTTTAATCTTGAACTGTTCCTTGCATGTCCATATGACTTTGAACATACATTTGAATTTGTTGTCCGAGCTTGCTTTATCATGCTATATGAACATGTAATCTGTCCTTTGTCTATATGTGTTTGTCACCCTATTGCTCATGAATGTACTTGTCCATGTTGATATGTTCACTTGAAACTTTTGTTTTAATTTTTCTGGCTTTTTGATAAAAACATATGCTGCCTTGATTTGATACATGCACCGAGTTGAGTTGGTCCACGAGGCTGCTCCTCAGCTGCTCGCTGATTGGCGAGGTAGTGCACACGTGTATATTTATACACGTGTGTATATGCAGCCATTCAGAATAATATTCTTGTCCTTGCATATCAGACTGAGTCAGAAAAATGATGAGAAACACGCCGTAATTCTAAGGCAAATAAAATTTAAAAATAATTTTTTATTTGCTTGTATTTAATTTTATTTTTGTTCCAGTTTACTACGTGTGTGTTTTTGTGACAGACATGGAGATGACTGGACTGGATTGAAGCACAAAAAGACAAGTATACATGTTTAAAAAAATTGTATGAGTCTGTATATGAGTGGACGTGTGTAACTGTAGTGAGGCAATAGTGTATACATGGGTGATGAGAGTTGTAGCGAGGGACAGATGTATAGAATGATAAAATTGTACTGATATTTGTAATAAACAAATTTGGTTGAAATAAAATATTATTTTATTGTGTTCAAACAAATTTGTCTATTGTATTCAATTTATTTATGAGTACAATGTCATGTGAAGTAATATATGTGAATATACAATAGTGAAGTCTGAATGTTGTACTATTTTAAATATTGAAATAAAATAATTATTTGAATAAATAAACCGTGTGAATATACAATTGTGTACACTAGTATATTATTCAATAAATATTTATTCTTATGAAATGAAAAATAAAATAGTACAATTACAAACACATTTAAATAATAATATCATATGTTTGTTATCATCAAACAAAAATCATACAACACATTGTTATATCCAACACGTTTCACTACCACTCTTCCAAATACCACCAATTAAAAATTAGGGGCTACCGCTACATCCTTTATACTGTTCGGTAGCTATATGTCGTTCAAACTATTATAATATTGTTAGTTGATAAAAAGTTTGGTTTGGCTATTTGTTACCTATGGTGTAATTCATGTTTGACTATTGAAAACTGTTGATATCTTGGATGCAGGCCCGGCCCTGGCCCAAGGCCACCTAAGCCTAGGGCCTCGGGCCTGGGAGGGGACTCGGGCTGACATCCAAATAGAATATAAAATTTGCATTTTACCCATTACTGCAGTTGCACGTATGGCTGCATGGTAAAGCCACTAGTCAATCTCCTGGGAGACCATGGTTTAAAACTTGATTTTGTTGTTTTCTACTTTGTCAATTTACATAAGTACACAGCTTTGCTTTTAGGGCCTCTTCAATTTTTTTTCTCCATGCTTACTGCCTTGGGCCACAAAGTAGTCAGGGCCGACCCTGCTTGGATGTTTATAACACTGTCTGTTCGACCGTTAAATACCGAACTTCATTATTCTGTACGGTTACAATACGCCATATGTTGATTTTCTGGTCGGCTTTCAATGGTCGTTTGGACTGCTATTGCTTCAATCACTATTTAAAAAAAGGGTTATTGATGCATATTTTACTTATTCTTTATAAATCATTGCAACTGCTTCCTCTTTCTTAGGCTAATGCCACCTTGGTGGTCTTTTACTTATTTATTCTACATTTTGTCGTTGCTTTAAGATTTGTTGATCCAATCTGAAGGCCATCTCAATTCATCATCTACCGCAATCATTTCATGATTGTCAAAATCTTGAGCTTTTGAAGCCAGATATTTATTTCGCTTGTGATATATGCTCAGAATCAAATAGGTACGAGAAATGTATCAGAGATTACGGTAAATAAGATTAGGGTTTTCAGATTAGGATTGAGTACGTGATTACTTCGACAAATAATAATTGAGTGAAAGATTAAACTAAAGATATAATGTGATATTAGAAAATACAAAATTTAATAAGTTTTTTTTTTTTTTTTTTTGGTTGCGGTATTAAAAAGTGTATATTGATGTGCCATAGTATCAATAATTAAAAAATGGTTAATGGATTAGGTCAAGCAAACTTTTTTTCGTAGACAGTTCAAACGTTGAATTGGCGGCCACAGCCCGTTCCTTGCACGTCTGATTACCTCGAACCCTTTTCCCCCTTTCGCGCTGCTACCTGAAGTGAACAAGCCACTGAAACGGACACCGCTTGCGGTCGGAATCCCGATTTCCTTGTTCCAATCTTCGCTGAATGCTGATCTCTCATTCCATGTTGCTAAAATACGACCTCCTTTGTTGGAATTCTATGAAGCAAATCGCCTGTCTACTTTGTTTCTAACCTGGATCACATCGATTGCTATCAAGTCAGCTCCTCATTTGACAGCAGCCGAATTCATTTCAGTCAAGGTAATTCATCTTACATCACTGAATTATTACCTTTTTAGTACATTTGTTTACGCGATTGGATATTTTGTTTGCAATATATTGTCATCAGTTGATTGTTACGTATTATTTGAATGGTGCATTTTTTTGCCGTTGCTTTGTACCGTGTTGGGTTTTGTTCTGAATAGGTCAATTTCTGATACATAATCATATCCTTTGCAAGCGCCAGAACTGGATATTGTTTGACTGAATTAGGCATCTGTAACTTCGGACTAATAAGTTACACCTGATTTGTTTAGTGAGATTTGTTGCCTTGTTTAAATTACATGAAACATGGAGCAACTGAAATGCCAAACATGAAATTTTAACTAGCATCAGCGTTTAATTTTTATTGGACCTTCAAAATATCTTCTCTGTAATAATTGGGGTAGAAGCTTAAACTTTGGGTCTGACCGTGAAGTTCTAAAAATACTCTTATACGCAAACAAAAGGTCAGAATTTTGAATCTCACCGAGAATAAATATTAATGTCTATCTTTAAATAGAAATTTTAAAACATAGACAATGGAAATTTCTGTTTATTTTTGTTGAACTATGCAAACAATTCAGACTAAATAATTTTACGAGAGATTCTTAAATGCACATGTGTTACACATACAAAAAAATTCCACCGTTTATTAATAGAACCCAAGCTTCTTTTTATGATCATCACCACCTTTCTGTTTTTGATAGATGTACACTACAGTAGAGATTGACACCCAAGATATAATTTTCTTTGCTTATAAGAATGTGTACTTCATAACAAAATATAACAAGTATCACCGTGAGAATGAAATACACATACAAGAACGTGACTATAATTGGATGACCTTTTAAGTGTTTACTGTACAAATTTTAGCTTTAAAACGAGTTTATTTAACATTGAAATAAGAGAGACAATGTTTAAAATTCCGCTTTTCGTTTCCGTTTCCATTTTTATCATTGGTAATTTTAATATTCCTGGTTCTTTTTCTAATATTTGCAAGTTCCACATTAATTTCGGTATTGTAATTCCGAAACATTTTCTTTTTAAATTGTTAAATACAGTAATAAATATTCAGTACCATCATAAAATTATAATACATTCTTTTACCCTACATAAGAAAACCTTGCTTTAAAGAAACAAAATCATGTTCTATGATTCTGTTCTGTCCATTTGTGATTTTCAATTTTACATTCCATTACGAAATTTTCAACTTTTTTATTATGATGCATTGATGCTGGTATAAAATGACCATGGTACATCAATTTTATTTCCTCTCGTCCACCTGTGTATCTTTCTAAACTCATTTTCTTTCTAATTTTTGTATGTTTATTTTTTTCTGTAATTTCTTACTATTTTTTCAATATTTAAAGAAAAATTTATGGAATTATGACCTATACCGGACTCTCTAACGGCAATTATGTCCGAAAATGGAACAGAACAATCGAAACAACTGAAATTCTGCTGGAATTTTGAACCATGGGAGAGAAGTCCTCGGTTAACTATAAGTCTATAATCACAAGTTTGAACTGTATATCAAAAATATTTATTTATGCAGTTGACGTTTAATGTTGCTTGGAATGAGTTAGAAATTTCCAGATTGTAGTAAGGTGTTGTGAAGATGATTTTTTTACAGTAAACGAATTATATCCACAAGATTATTGCTAATTCAGTAGTTTTACCTTTCAAGCACAAAAGGGAAAGGAGAAAAAAACCGAAAGGATAAATGAAGGGGTGTTACTACCTACACACATAAACTATATGCACTGTCACTTAATTATAAATTAATATTAATTCAAATAAAAAACTACGAACACCTACTTACCCCCAATGATGTAAAATGTGGTAAAGAAATAGTCGCATGGTTTGCATAATTAAATAATGTGAAAATAAAAAACCTAAACTCTAATTATAAAGCATAGTAATAGTTCTCTTGTCATCAATTAAAGACAAAGTATTACTGAAATTAATAACATAGCTAAGACCTTTTTTTTCTGAATAAATTATTGTATGAATTGATTGTTTTCTTATTATTGTTTAAAGTACGCTAGATACTTATTTTTGTTGTAATACCATTAAATTCAATTTGAGTTTACTGTAGTTTTTGTTAATATCTTTTTTAAGATAGCATGTATTATAAATTGTATTTGTTTGAAACGGTATTGCACACGCTAATTTTATTTTTGTGAAAAAGGTTTAGAAACTAAACAATTTAGTAAAGGATTATAAATTGTATTTTGGAAACGTTCCCAATATTTTGATCTGGGCAAAATCTGGTTTAAAAAAGAAATTTAGTGGGTAAGAAAGAAAAAAAAAATGAGGTGGATATCTAGTGTGTGCACACAGTTACACCTTAAATGGAAATAGCTTTTGGATTCTTCATTCTTAAGTCTTAACATATGCGTGTTACATCCCTTTTTCGCTAACCTTCGATCCTTGAATACCAATTCAATTTGGCCCAAGTATTAAAAAGGGAGAAATATACGATAAATATATCTAGTCTTTAGAACATTATTTCAATGGCGTCTTATTTAAAAATTAAAAATTTCCCCCTATTTTTGACAATCGCCTTTAAACTCTACCATTCTTTGATTAGAACTTCATCAGAAACTTTGTTACTGGGTATCAGAACTATTTAGAATGGTAACCATTCGTCCAATTTTCATTTATTACTAATTTTATTTGATTCAGAAAAAAAAAGTACAATACAAACTCCAATCATTCTAGATAGCCCTAAGTATGAGTACGATTTCAAGCCGAAAGGAAATTAACGGTTAAACTAAAAAATTAATTTCATGAATGGACCCCCGTGATTTCTTCCAAAATCTGCACTTGTACACATGCACCACTTCGGGCTTCCTAGCATCACTCTACGACCTTAACACTACTCACCAGCCGAATGCTATATATAACAGATCTTTTACTACTGTGTCCTTCTTCAATTCTGACATATACACACACCGCTGAGATAAGGAAAATTGGGTGCACAACGTAGCAAAAAATACTCTATGCATAATTTGCAAAAATTACATTGAGAAATATCGGAGACCCAAATCAACTCAGATTTTGTACTATATTTGATAGAGCAGAATATGAGCCTATAACAGCAGAAGCAATTCCAACTGCTAAAATTACAGCACATGAAGAAACCTGCATGTAGAAAGTGTATTTAGAATCTACCAAGTACCAACTATTTCAAAATTACTTTTCTAAAGATATTTTGTAAACCCTCCAGTTTAAAACTGTTGGGAGTTTATATGCACCTGTATCCAGGTTACTTTTCCCTTGAGGATGATTAAATAGCAAAGGCATGGAAAAATCAAAGCCTGAAATACAAAAACTTCAGCTGTAGCATCCAAAAAAAGAGCATAAATTTAAATATGTATTAATACTTACTACTAGCATGGTAAGCAATGAACCAATCAATGACATCACCAGACCTATGAACAACAAAAACGTAAAAGAAATGGGTACATTTGAAACTAATTTCAATATGACTGAAATTCTGGAATGCATTACTAATAAAAGTATCATGAAACATGGGTAACTAACCGAAGAATGGCACAGAAAGAGCAACCAACAAAGTCGAGATAACTAAAACAGTTCTGATTCCGATCGAGTACATATGTGATTTGAGTTGATTAGCAGGTATCAACTCCTCCAAACTCAGAGCTACGGGCATTAGAGTTAGTGCATATGTAATAATAATTAAGGGTACAAAGCTTTAACTTTTATGTTGTAACTATTAATAACAACCTAATATTTAGAGTAAATAATGAAAGGATATTTAGTCAAGGGGTTCACCACCTGCAAGAAGTGTGAAAATAATAATAATCATATTTATCATCTATAATCAATGAAAGACATAAAGGATAAGTATATAGGGTGTAGTTAATTACCGTAGTCCAAACAGCGACCTTTGAAGCCATTAAATTCTGTGGCATATTAAGTGTAAATTGTGAAAGTGTTGCGTCTCCAAACATGGAATATCCCATTGCTGCAACTCCACCATACATCACAGTACAAATAAAAAAACTGTAAACAATAACAATAATTAAACTTCGTAGAACCATTAATCACCATAATAGTTGTAAGGTAGATGGTTTTGTCGTCAAAGTGCATTAAATCTGATTATTCTAGGCACCTATAGTAATTGTAAATAACATGCCTTACAAAGAGAACCGAAGAATATTGATTAGGTTGTTTCAAAGAAGTGTATATATTTGGAAAAACTCCATGTCCAGAGTAGCAATATCCATATAGTCCGAGTGCAAGTGGAATTCCTCGCAAGTTCAATGCAGTTCCATCATCTTTGATGCCAACTTGATCAATTAAACCAGCCCAGAATAAACTTATCGATATTAATATAGATGCAACTACTCCTCCAGCTATAAAAATGATAAGGAAATCAAGTTCCGAGTAAATAAACTGCCAATTATATTGGTGAGTTAATGCGTTAGTTACCAGAAATGTAGCTAAGAATGCTCATGTCACGAACCCATGTTGTCGGTAGAACAATAAGAGTTGTCATTATTGCGAAGAGTAAATTCGAGTTTATATGTATTCCTCCCATATTCAGTTGAGCATGGGGAAACAGTGAAGTTAAATTATCGCTCTCTAGTATTATAGACTCAACACAACAAGCCTGCATAATTTTTGTTTGTTTAGATATTCTTTATTAATTTGAATAGTAGATTAACCTAACTGAAAATTTAGTGCTTACATATAACTCCAGGTATAGAACAATCTGCATGACAAATAAATAAACAAATTATGAACTGAGGATAAATTCTAGATTTTGAAATAAAACATAAAAACTCACGGAGACAATAAAGCGCCCAGTGGTGCCAAATGCAGCCTGACCAATGTCTGGATAAGTTTCAAGACCTTGCTGACTGTCCAGACAGCGTCGCAAAAGAATTCCAGTATAGAATGCAAATACAGCGAACAGTAACAATATTAATAGCCCTAGCCAACCTCCTTGCTTTACTGCATAAGGTGTTCCGAGTATTCCAACCCCACACAGCACATTTATACCTGACCACATTACAGGTAAATGATTCAGCTTGGTGGATGCAACTGAGTTAAATATGAAGTTTGATTGTTGAGCACTGATTAAATCTAAGTGCAGCTATTTTCAATCAGCATTTTGTGCTTATTAATTGTTTCCATAAAGTAATGCAATATATTTTCTTAAAGTTTACAAACATAAATTTGGTTACTTATGCTTCCAGAATAGAGTGGTGCTGCCTCCATTATCTTTTTTTTTTTTTTTTTAACCCATTCTTCATTTTACCCACATATAATAAGTTACCACATATTACCCAATTTTCTAAATTGCGTCATCCAGTCTATTGGGCGATATTTTGCCATTCGGCAATATAACGTCGATTGATATTATTGACTTTTGACAGTATATTGCATTTATCTTATTATTATTTTGGATGGGTTACGCATTTTTTGATAGACATAATTATGTTGTATGTGTTTACAGTTAATATGAAATATATCTGCTAAAAAATTTGATTGATTTTAAATGTGTGTTACAAACAAAATTTTACATCTATTGAGTTTCTTTGGATTTTCTACAGTTCAGTAATCATTAAGAATTTTATTCATTGTTGGGTAGTTAAAAATCGTTATAAAGCACTAATAAGGATATTAACTAAATTAGAAATTGTTTGAGAAAAGACTAGGGGAAAGAAGAAGAGGAAGAAGAGAGAGAATACGTCGCAGGGAGAAGATTTAACTGAATCCCTTCCCATTTCAATGCGTATAACCCGTTTCACACATAATTCTTCCAACAACTTGTGCATGTCTGGCCTATTACAATTGGTTGTGTAAAATTACTGGATCATAGCCGATCAATCTCAATCGTAATAAAATTAAAACATAAAACATGATAAATCTGTTTATTGTTATAATTGTTGTCTCTATAACAGCTGCTAGCATAATCATATATCGGTGTATGCATTTCTTGTGCACATGCCTCATACTCCATTTCATCCCTATTCCTTTGAAATTAACCTTGCCCTTGTCGAATATTCTCTCGACGTTGAATATACCACCAGGATCGAAAATATTAATTTTGATTTCACACCATAGTATGCTGTCATTGCCACTATCATTTTTAAAGGGTTTGGATAGTTGGATCGTAGCTTAGTAAATTGTCCAGCTTGTTGATGTACGAGTTTAAGGAGTGAAGGGGATATAGATTTAAAAGGGATTTGTATGGTTTGACCTATAATGGCTGGAAGAAGGGAATAAAATGAAAAGCTCATTAAACCAATTGTTTCATCACGTAAATTCATGACCAATTGTTTCATCACGAAAATTCATGTAACCCAAGGTGAAAACCAGTGGATAAGGTTAAGGGATAAAATGAGCTGCTAAACATTTCCAAAAATGCTCATCACAATTGGTGCAAAACCTTGGCTGATCACCCTAGCAAGTTGGCAAAATATTGGGTTTGGCATGTTTGAAACACTCGAAAATCAGTGATCGACTCAGCTGGATCGTCCAAAAACGCGTGCACGATTCAGGCAAATCACCCAGAAAAATCGGTCTAGAAATTGGCTCAAAAGTCGACTTGGATGCTTGGCAAAAATCGCGTCCCCAAAGTGATGCGAAATCGCTTGATCGCATCGGCCGCGACAACAAATCCCCCAAGTGCGCAACGCATCAAAGTTATGCGAGATTGTGGCTTGGCAAAGTGATGCGGGTTTTTGGCTTAAGAGCGGATGCGATTTTCATGTGATCGCATCGGTGTGGATGCGATTTTTCCTGAGTCGGATACGGTGGAAGAGTGATGCGAGATTTGGTAATTTGGCATTTGCCAAATACTTTGGCAACCGAAGAAGACACGTGTGGATCACGAATTTTCGAGGGAGCGCATCGTGTCTGGCACGATTTCTGTAATACGAGATTTCTGAAGCAATGTTGGCAAAGTGGCAAATGCCAAACTTTTTGGCACGATGGCTGAACCATGCAAATCAACTGTTTCTCCTTGATCCGCACACATTTTTAATGAATTTTCAGGATGCATGGGTTTTTAGGGAGGTGATTTTTTTAACTCGACCATGGTAAAGTGATGCGATTTTTTGGGATGCGATCTGAGGGATGTGAAATTTCGTATCCCACTCTCCAACGATGCGAAATTTCGTATTATGGTCCACAATTCTCATCTACTCATACCTAACCCACTACCTATAAATACTCCATATCTCATTCTTCAAAGGGGTTGGATTTTGCTTGAATTTTGAACACTTTGAAAGCTCTCAAGCATCATCAATAACTTCCATTTCCATCTTCTTCTCCATGACTATTGGACGTAGGTTGAACCATTAAAACGTTGCACAAACGTTTTCCATCAACTTTTGGACATTCACAAGGACTTTTCACTACTTTTGGACTATTCTCGGATATTTTTTGATTTTTTTGGACGTTGAAGCTACCTTTTGGACACTGTTGATCAAATCAACCTATTTTTCACTAAACGAAAAAAGAAGAAGGGCATTTTGATCAAAGTTTATGATCAACAATTATTTTGTTGTTCTATTGTAACGCTTTATACACAAATATTGTCTGAACTTGTACAATTTTTGTAATCAGCAATTATACGATGAATGATTACTATAAAATGGACGTATGCGTTAGTGCTGAACCACCATAAAAAGTTGTGTTCTCCCTACATTTCATTACTTTGGATTTGGATTATTGTGTTTATACTACACATACACTCGAGGGTTGACGTGCGTTGAATCAACGACAATTCCTCATGTCAACACTTTGTGTGCCATGAAGGGGAGCACAACTTTAGTATCAATCTCGGTTCTCGACTTCAGTTTTCAGCTTTAGTTCTCGACCTCAGCTCTTGACTTTGGTGTACAGATTTTGAAATTCAACCTCAACTTTCTTTCGGAAACGAACTTTACTCGCTTTCCGCTATGGTCAAAAAAAGCAAATAATTCGCTTGGAAGGAACATGTGCGGAGGAATAGCAAGAACTCTACTCGACTGGAAACCCATCTAACTTTGTCACTCGAGACGACATTGGCGGAGTCGTCAAAGATCTGACTAAAGAACTTACTTCTCGCTTAGAACAACATGAAGAACATTTTCATCGCCAGGAGGCCACTCTTCTCGCCCGACTCGAAGGATTTACGAGGCAGTCGGGCCAAAGAAACGTTAATGTAACAAGTGCTAGTGTTCCGCAAGGATTAGCTCGGGACTTGGGAGTAATTCTTGAAGAACCACCCCATGTCGACACCAATCTGCAGACAACCATCGGATCGACTAGGCTCGAGGGTAATACCCCAAATCTCATTCAAGGTTCAGCTCAGGTTGTCATCAACCAGATCTCCGGATCAGACATTGGAGATGCCACTCAAGTGCCAGTGCGCACAGCGTTGGACACAACAACTTCCGTAGTTCTAAATGTTGGATTTGTGCCCGTCGAGACACATCGAGTCAGGATCAAGCTGGATATTTTGCTTGGCTCTCGACCTTTTTGTTGACATTGGACTTGACGCTGGGGGCACCGCCTTCAATTTGCATAATCTGAATCAATTTCTTGATATGGGCAATGAGAGTCAAGTCACCGATGTCATTCGACGCTACGCCCGTGGCGGAGCACCCCATGCCAGCCTGAACCGCGTTACCCGCAGCCCCTTCACTCAAGATATCAGAAACTCTCAGAACCCATCGAACTTCAAATTGCCAGTGTTGGAGGCTTTCGATGGTAGGCAGGACCATATTGTTCATCTTATGCGCTGTATGCGCCATATGGAAGCACATTCAGCTTCAGATGGCGTCATGGCCAAGTGTTTTCCGCTTTACCTCACAAACATAGTTGCTCTATGGTTCAGACAGTTGGAAACAGAATCTATTAACAGCTGGAACGTCTTGGTTGGAAGATTCGTCGAGCAATTCAGAGTTCACATCGCTCAACCAAGGAACGTCACGACTTCAACATTAGTTAGGCAGAGACCAGGCAAGACTTTGCGCAAATTTCTTGAACGATTCAATGCGGCGGTGACCTCCATTAACAGGCAAGATCCGTCCATGGTCCTAATGGTCGTCGTCTCCGACATTCTTGACAAGACGGACTTAGGACTTCATTGAGACGGGACCCATTGAGGGGTCTTGCCGAATTTTACTTTGAAGCCGAAAGATTTCTTAGGAAGGAGGACTCCTGCGACGAAAAACCCGTCTATCAAACCAACAATACTATGGGAGCAGGGCCTTCTGCGCCCGAAAAAGAAAATGGTAAATCTTGGGACAACCTGAACTCACAACCTCGCTTCGAACCAAAGTTCCCAGCTTACACCAAACTCAATCAAAGCTTAGAATGATTTATATCATAATAGTCAAGCCGCTAAGGCGCAAGCATTGTGCCTGGGGTTTTTTTGAGCTTGGAGCTATATTACTAACTACAAATTAATTTTTAAATCATATTTTATAATTCATTCAATTATCTACATATTTTATTAATAAGATTTAAATTTTAAACCACATTTTATCATTTATTGAACAATTAATTTTTTTTATTTAACTATTTATAAACAAAATTTTGAATTTAGCAAAAAAAAGCCTCAAACCATAAAAAGGCGCACTCAAACTGCAAAAAGGCGCAAGCCTTGAGCCTTGGGCTTTTTTGCGCTTAGGCACGCTAAGCGCGCGCCTTGATAATTATTATTTATATCGAACATTCACAAAACTGCACCTTTCCAAAAAACTCCTAAGAGGGACCTAACTCCGAGGCAAGCAAGCTCTGATAGATACGACATTTTCCACGAGTTGTCGGGTCATAACTCCGACCATTGCAGACAATTTCCTGATCTCATTGAAGCCTGTACCAGGCGCGCCGATCTAAAGCAGTACGTCCTGAATTCAACAACTACAAATGTGCCTCCTGCTTTGCCCCCTTGAACATCTCAGGATAGAGGTGGTCGCCCCATGGCATCGTCATCAATTAATCCGGCCCTACGGGTTTCTCTTTGCTTTTCCGGACCAAGGTCTGATGTTTACGTTTTTTTTCTTGATTTTGGTGACTTCTTGCCCTTTTGTTTTTCCCTTTCCATGCAATCAGAGCGACAACCTCGCCCACATGCATGAAACCGGCTTATGGTCTCCAATCATGTTCAGGGTTGGACTAGCGACCGTTGTACTCATGTGGAGTTAATAAAATATTACTTTGAGGCTCTAACTCCTCACTAGATCAGTCTAGTATAAAATTTAGGCTCCGACTCCTCACAGGATCAGTTCACTATAAAATTCGGGCTTCAGCTAATCATTGGATCAGTCCAGTATTAAATTCGGACTCTGGCCTCCCCCTCACTGGATTAACGTAGTATAAATTCAGACTCCAGTCTCCCCCGCAGTAGATCAGTTCGGTATAAAATTCAGACTCAGGTCTCCTCTGCACTAGATCCATCCAGTATAAACATAAGACTCTGGTCTTCCCCTCTTTGATCAGTCATGTATGAACTTTGAACTCTGGTTCTTAGCTTTGGACTTCGGTCCACGACTTCCCCCAAAAACTAGGCCTGTCGGGTGTTAAGATTCCCCGAATAAGTTTGCTAAATATAAGAACTATCCGACTTGGTCCGCTGAGCATGGGGGTTCCTTATTGCAATCCTCTTATCACAAAATCTTAACAATCTGGCCCATTATGCACATAACATTACATAACTTGGTCTGCCAAGTGCAAAACCCTCTTTTGCAAGTACATACTTGCTCCGACAAGACTCAACAAGTCCATGGCTTCCTATTTTAGGGGTCCCGGGGATCCTGGGCTCAACACTCCTCCTAATACGATCTCAGTGATCGTCGGATTTCCATCTTAATACGATCCCAACAATCGTCAGACTTCTATTCTAAGCATGATCTTAGCGATCACCGGGGGCCTTTTCTATTGCGATCTCAGTGGTCGTCAAAATTCTGCTCAAATACGACCTCAAGGTTCGTTGGATTTCTATTCTGGCTCATCCTTGGTCATCTCGCTTCGAAAGGCCATCTTGGGATTCACATGCTCATTCTTGGTCGTCTTGCTTCGGCAAGACCGTCCTGAGCTTACCTGCGTGTCTGACCTTATGGTTATCCTGGTATTCTGGTTTATTCTGGACATCTCTAAACAATCCAAAGCGATCGTCGGCTTTCATCGGATTTCAGGTTTTCTGGATTTTTAGTTAAAGGATAATACGATCCGGCGCGATCGTTACTCTTCAGACTTCTCCTAGCTTTGGTTTCTGGATTTCTTTTCTTTTCCTCGCAGAACCCATCTTTCCTCGATCAAGCATGACATGTTTTGAGGGCATGGTGTTGACATACTTTTTTGTTAAAGCTGTCACATGTCAAAATTTTGGTTAGCGATGTGCTCAAGCGTCAATAACATCGTCAGAAAACACAAAGCGATTTGGTCAAAGTCACGACTTATTCGGAAAAAGGTTGGAAACGACGTCGATTCATAAAATCGTCGTCGTCGAACTTGGAAACATTAACGCAGTAAAAATACGTGATCGACTCAGTTCAATCAGCTTAAAACGCTTGAGCATGTCGGTCCGATCACGTGGCAAAATCCGTTGTGCAAAAATATATGGTCTTGGTCAAAAGTAGTGTCATGCACTTAAAAACAGTTGATCGACACGCGTCGATCACGAAAAATGGCTTGCACGACTCACGACATTGAAATTTGGTAAATTGGCAAAAACTGATCTGGCACATCAAAAATGTCTGATCGACACAGGAAAATCATGAAAAAGCATGTGTAAAACCTTGGTTGATCACTCTGGCAAGTTGACAAAATATTGGGTTTGGCACGTTTGACACACTCGAAAATCAGTGATCGACTTATTTGGATCACCAAAAAACGCGTGCACAGCTCGTGCAGATCACCCAGAAAAATCGGTCTAGAAATTGACTCAAAATTCGACTTGGATACTTGGCAAAAATCGCATCCTCAAAGTGATGTGAAATCGGAGGATCGCATCGTCCTCGATAACAAGTCCCTTGAGTGTGCATCGCATCAAAGTGATGCGAGATTATGGCTTGGCAAAGTGATGCGGGTTTTTGGCTCAAGAGCGGCTGCGATTTTCATGTGATCGCATTGGTGTGTTTGGTGTGGATGCGATTTTTCCCGAGTCGGATACGGTGGAAGAGTGATGCAAGATTTGGTAATTTGGCATTTGCCAAATACTTTGGCAACCGAAAAACACACGTGTGGATCACGAATTTTCGAGGGAGCGCATTATTTCTGACACGATTTCCGTAATGTGAAATTTCTAAAGCAATGTTGGCAAGTGGCAAATGCCCAACTTTTTTGGCATGATGGCTGAACCATGCAGATCAGCTGTTTCTCCTTGATCCGCACGCATCTCTAATGAATTTTTAGAAAGCGTGAGTTTTTAAGCATGGGAGGTGATTTGTTCAACTCGACCATGGTAAAGTAATGCGATTTTTTGGGATGCGATGTGAGGGATGCGAATTTTCGTGTTGTAGTCCCCAAATCTTACCTACTCCTCCCTAACCCACTACTTGTACATACCCCTACCTTATTCTTTAAAGGGGTTGTATTTTGCTTGAATTTTGAACACTTTGGAAGCTCTCAAGCATCATTGACGACTTTCATCTTCTTCTCCATGACTATTGGACATAGTTTGGACCATTAAAACATTGCACAAACGTTTCCCATCAACTTTTGGACATTCACATAGATTTTTTCATTGCTTTTGGACCGTTCTGAGATATTTTTATATTTCTTGGACGTTGAAGATACTTTTTGGACGTTGTTGACCAAGTCAACCTAATTTTTACTAATGAAGAAGAAGACCATTTTGATCAAAGGTTAGAATTAACAATTATTTTGTTGTTCTATTGTAACACTTTGTACACAAAATATTGTCTGAACTTGTAAGCTTTTGTAATAAGCAGTTATACGATGAATGATTACTACAATGTGGACGTATGCGTTAGTCTGAACCACTATAAAAAGCCGTGTTTTCACTGCATTTCATTACTTTGGATTTGGATTATTGCGTTTCTATTACACATACACTCGAGAGTTGACATGCGTTGAATCGGCCACAATTCCTCATGCCAAGAAGACCCGACAAAACTCTACCCGTCTAACACCCAGACCCATCGGATCAGGTCCGGGTCCATCGGTTCATGTCTAATTGTCACCCTTAGTTAAGAGTTGTAATCTTATATTAGGCTCATTGGTTATATATATATATATATATATATATATATATATATATATATATATATATATGTGTGTATGTATGTATTTTTTGTATTTTTTTTGTATTTAGATACGCTTTTATTAACTAGAAAAGTATGTAAGAAAGTTAGCATACTAACCCGAATACAAATAAAACAGCAAACATGCTTAAAAAACAAAAAAGTACATATAACATATGTATGTACGTATATATATGTATGTATTCTTTTATATTATATATATATATATATATATATGTATGTATCTGTATATGTGTATATATACATATATGTTTGTATGTGTACGCACACATATGCTTTGTTTTGTGACTGAGATAAATGAATCTACTTTCTACTCTTATTACGCTCTTACATTTAATTGCACTCCAAACGCTAAAACGCTCTCAATCATACAATACCAATTTGCATATTTTGCTAATCTTATTTCTCACAAATCCATACACTATCACGTGTTACACTCAAAGAAGATTATAGGAAGAATTGTAGTGTCAGTCAATATTGATGTTATATATGAACACAAGCTCGCGGCAGATATATTTTTGTTCTAGCTTATTCCTTCGGGTAAAACGAATGTTTTTTGTTAGCGAAATATCCAAGGAGATTTTCAGAACTCGACATAGCGCGGAATGTCCGATCCAATGCAAAAGCTGTAATGTAATTGTTTTTTCTTATTGTCTTTATTTTACTTTGTACACTTGTACATTTACATATATCACACGTCATATACAAGCCATATCAACACACTTTCAGGAAGGTTGGAGTAGCCAAAGCTATTATGCAGGGGAGCCCAGGTTGTATCGCTACTGGTATCGAGGGCGAGGGGAATGAGTATGGGGGAGTGCTGATTTTTCCTTGGACGACATGAGTGGGAGTTTGCAGGAGCTTTGTGGTGGTCGGTAGGAATAGATTTTGGAAGTAATTTTGATAAGGGTTCGGGTGTTGTTTTGTAGGATAAGGGTTCGGGTGTTGTTTTGTAGGGTTATGTTTTGAACGGAGATGGTGGGCTCATGTCTGTGAAGGCAACGTTTTGAGTTTGGAGCATGATTTCTTGAGACTGATAGTGCTTTGGATGCTGTGTGGTGGACACTATGCAGTTAAAGCTCTACAAATCCCCCACTATAGCACATTACACCATTCAACCATTACACTATGTTAATTTAACTCTAATGAACAATACATCCACTTTAATCATCGATATTTTGCGCTGCACCCGCTAAATCAAGATTTTTAATGTCTCTTTTATCTATATTAATATATAAGGTGACTAGTTTTTTTCTAAACCAAATCAAAAAAGCTAGCGTAAAAAGGTAACTTTAAGGTATAAATGTCCAATATAAGTCAAAAATCTATTATGATCACTTAATCTAGTGTGCATAATCTTGATATTGTTATGTAAAATTAAATAATATTAGTTTTGTTTTGTCTACACAAATGCTGTGAAAACGATGACTAATCAATTTGAAATATTTTATTTTACATTTAATGAACTTTTTTTTGCACCTCCGCCATATCCCGTTATATACCGGTGCAACTTTTTTGTGTATCCATATATAGAACCGCTAAGCATTCTAACTATATAAGGTGGACGTTATCGTAAAGTTGTATTGTTCGAATTTTATGCATGACGAACGGTCGATGAACGCACCAGTTGGCAGAGATATTAACAAAATTATTATAGATGCAGCATGGCCTGGATTTTTTTTTTTTTAAGAAAAGACTAGGTTAAAAAAGGAGGTAGAAAAGAGAAAAGTGTGGAAAGATGCAGCAGGTTGAAGTTCTCATTTCATTCATCACTGCCAGTTTTACATAGGTTTCTTGTAACAACATGTGCCTAGCTGGTCCTAGCTGCTGGTCTATTACAAATGACTGTCTAAAACTATTGAATCATAGCCAATCATTTGTTATGAAATTAAACCAGAAAATGCTATAAAACTATCTATTGTTACAATTATTGCTACTATGCCTGTTGCTAGCATAACCATATACGTGTGTATTCATTTCTTGTGCACATGCCAGATTACTGTGTATAAATCACAAATTGCAATGAATGTTGTATTGTTAATCATATCTCGTGCCTTGTCGAAATACCTTAAACACTTGGACAATGATGTTTGTACTTTTGTAGGTATGTCAACGGATGCTTTCGGATACAGATAGTGGCGCATCTACATTCGCATTCGATCAGATATTCACATTCATATATATGGACGGATAATGGATAATTATCCGATCTGCTAACGATCAACAAATTAAAGAAAATAAATGTAAATTTTTAGTTTCACATAGTTTTTTCAATACAATTGGTTATTAAAGTAATAAAAATAAACAATAATGATGGTAGATAGGTTTAAGCAATTAATACGCGTTTAGTGTGTAAAATATAAATTTTCAACTTAATAAGACAATAAAAAAATATATTTTATTATACTAAAATATACATAATTTAAACTGTAATCTTGAAAAAAAATAGATGGATAATTTTAAGTTGTGTATGCGCATCCACATTTTTCTTCCGATGTCAAATGTTTATTTGTTTTTCGGATAGGCATACCGATGGATTTTGAATTTTTTGGAAATCCATTGGCACCTCTATGTGTTTGACCATTATTAGGTATTCTTAGTTGAAAAACAAACATTTCAGTCTGAACCTCTTAAATGTTTAATGGCAAAAATATGTTTTTTTTTCTAAGAATATTGTTTATTTCAGCACTTTCAATTATATGTTTTAGCTGAATCCATTACAGAAGTAATGTAATAGATTTTTGTTATCGAACGGTGGCAATCTAATAAAAGATATTATCCAGTTACTTTTATTTTGGTAGCTAAGTTTTGGGTTGACTAAATTGTAACATATCAGAGGGAAAATCGATGGTAATTGATGTGAATCTCGGATAAGCAGCGCACATCGTAAATTGATGGATCGTTGTACAAACGGACAATAAGCTGATAGCTACCAGTAATTTACGGTTCACCAAATCTCTTGTCTTGTCCAACCACAGGCGGCAAGAAAACAAATAAATTAGGTAAGGAATAGAATCTAGAGTGGTTCCACTAGCATATCTACTTTGGAAAACGTTTTATCTTAAAATTTTGTTTATGGAATACTAAATTAATTAATTGTCAGAGGCTAGCCTATGGTATAATTTGACTGTAAACCGAATCTCATACAATCACAGGATGAGTTGCCCAATAATTGCCTCCCCCTATTAAAGATGAAGTAACGTGCTTATATTTCCCAAAATAGGAGCAGCTGTCGGATGGGGTGCAGGTGTGCAACTAATCAACTGGTTAGTCCATTCTTGCAATTTGAGTCTGCCTTGTCATGCAAAATTTTGCTCAGCTACAAGTCAATACATATATGAAATACATGTAATATGCATTGTATGGATATACATGTGTGTATATGCATGTACGCATGCTAATATGAGAACCTAGCTCTCAACCTGACACGCTTTCGACCATATCTTTCAAACCGGAACTTCGTTTGACGAACATTTTCGTTGCTGTGATCTAAATGAAACTCTGCTTAATTTCGTTTATTGCATCGCTTTTTAAGATAATATGTTAGCAGAGCTTGTTTTGAAATGATTTTAACAGTGTATCAAAGCTTGTGTTTACGAGTATTCTAACATGGTATTAGGCCTTGTTGTTTCCTTTATATTTTTAAAGGTTTAATGCAAAATCAAACAATCAGTATTAGATAACTGGAAAAGTGACTTCTTTTAATGAAAAATTAAAGTACGTTTGCTGCTGTTTCATAAACGTCTCAAACTTATGACCATTGCTAATATTGTCCAGTGTATTTCGGTTAAAACCTGCAAATCAGTTCAAATTAGTATATTCAGGAGGGGTAATAAATTCATGCTGAACCCTCCTATTTTTTCAGTTTCTATTATATTTTTTGGTAAAAGGAAAATTGATTGCTCTAGCATTTTTCCGAAATTATTGGATAAAGCTAACCGTTGATGACGGCTTGCCAGTAGGAGCACTCATGTGGTGCTGTGTGCATTTCATGAGACACGGCCGACTTAGAAGGTCTGCGTTCATCCTTTGGCTTTAGAAACGAAGGACCCCGAGGAGGAAGAAGTGCATGAGAACTCTTCCGTTGCTGTGGCTGGTGCTGCTGTTCTTCAATAATTGATGTAGTTGTAGGCAAAAGAGGTTTGATCAGAGATGATAATACTTCGGGAGCGTGGAAGGAAGCCGTTAGGTACGAGCTCCCCATTCTACCAAAGGAAGGAGTGCCATGAAGGAATCCAATATTTGGGGAAGCCACACTACTGTACATGTCTATAGACTGCCTGCAAAATTGAAACCCAATAAACATGTTTACACAGAGTTCATGATCATACATATCGGTGGTTTCACAGCTTTATTTGTTCCTTTTGAACAGGAACAGGAAGCTTAATTCTTCTTTTTTTAATTTCGTTTTTTTAGTGTCTAATTGAGTTCTATCATATAATTAAGGATTGAAGTTCATCAGACTAACGTTCGAGTTTAACTTGGTATGCAGGGATAGGTGAAATGGAGCCATAGATGAATAGAACTTGAATTAGGGTATTCAGAGCATCTATTTCATTAACATAAGTTTTAACTTGAATAGGAAGTTCGAATCTTCAAGACTGAGGTAAATCCAAAACATCAGGTTCAAGTGGAGCAGATGCAACGAGATTATAGTCCAAAACTCCAAGCTGTCTTTTGCAGCACACATGAAGAAGAAAAGTGAGTTTGTTGACCTCATTTTAACTAAGGTCATCATAACACCACTTACAATGTTAATGGTGTGGGACTATGATTTAATCACAAAAATTCAGGGATTAATCACAGTTCTAAACCACTAACACTGTTAGTGGTGTCATGGGTACCTCAGAATGAGGTCAACAACCTTGTATTGCACATGAAGGATTACAGGTTGTCTCTTGCACATGAATCCTTTTTATAGCTTACGCCATAACAGGAAAACGAAAGCCCACCGAATAGTATTGTCATTTTCACCCCATATAAAGACAAAATTCCAATCAATCTGTCTCCATATAAAACAGTAATAAACGACGTTTATAGTTCTTAATTATCAAAAACTCAGTCAGTTTTCCATTAGCACCCCTTCATGACTGCCAATTGCCAAACTGTTTATGTTGACAGTGCAATGACAAGTATACTTCTGCTGCATAATCTTTTTTTTTTTTTTGGAACATAGAACCAGAGTTTCATACTATAAGAGTATGTGGAATAGACGTGGTTATAATGGAATTACGCTGTAGATAAATAACAGACTCCTATCATTAAGTGGTCTAGAAGTTATAGAGTTGAAATTTTGAAAAATCAAAATGAGTATATATTTGAATAAAGAATCACTGTTACGATCAAAAAGAATATCGGGAATATACTCTTGTCAGTTAAATAACAGACTCTAAATCATAAAAAATGTGGATACTTGAAAAATCATATATTTGACATATCCACTGTACTTGAATAGATGGAGATTTCAGAATTCGACATTGCTATAAAAGCACATAGGACTGGGTATGTGGGTATAATGTCTCTGTTATTATAGGAAAAAAGAAGACAAACCATTGGCATAACAGAAATGTCATTTATATTCAGACTCCCTCTTAACGACAACAAAATTGATCATATTATAAGTTTATGCATATGGTCGGATAAATATATGTATAATGATGATTTTTAGCATATTTTCATAAACAGATTATTGCAGTATGTAAGAGTACTTCACTATATCCATGACAGTGGAAGGACTTTTTGGATGTTCAGAGAATTATCAAGAAACTTCTTAAGAGTATCAGTAAGTTTTATGGCAATTTATACATAATTAGAGACATATATCACATGTTCATAGTACATACCATGATAGTATTATTCTTTATTCAATAAAATTAACTTCAAATGTCTACCGTGATAGTTTTTTAGCCAAGTAAAATGAAATTTCAAATATATATATATAACATCAAATACCTATAACTCTGAGGCCAAGCTGTAGTATATGATCCGGGCCGGCTCTGCTGTCGGCTTCCAATAGATGAATCATCATCATCTTCTTCATTGTATTGATTGTTATCTTGAACATTGTCAGCCCCTTCTTCTTCAATCAACCCATTATCATCATCATCCTCTTCACGATCACTCTCCATGTATATACTCCTGTCCGACACTGAGTTCTTCATGGTGTTCTTCCTTTAATTTTCAGATTTAGATCCAATACTCAAGCTGAACGATAATGATTGCTGTTATTTTATTTGTTGTTTGGTTATGCAGCGAAAGTGATTTTTGGAGTTTGGTGCATTTATAATAAACGAAGTTCGAAAAGGAACAGGCTGGAGAATGGTATTTTGGGAATTATCCCATTTAAAATGCTTTTGGGGCTGGATCTTATATCGTACAGTATGTTAACTATCATGTTGCACTTACCTTGTTTTTTGGGTTAGGTGCTTTAATAGAAGAAAGCTTCCATAGAGCTTTATGCATGGACCTATATGGCTCCCTCTGTATGGTGAAAATTTACCAGTTGAAGTCTGATAAGTGCATCCTTGTTGATCAAGTACCTAAGGATGGTAAAATGGGGTAGTAGGTCTTACAATCGGTTAATCAGTAAAATTATCTAAATACCTTAGGGCGTGGAGAGGTTGACCGCATATGCCCTTATGTGTGTTCTTTATTGAAGGATCTTTAATTAGGGAAAACCTATTTAAATACAAAGTATAGACATAATTGATAAAATAATGTATCTGCACTATTGTATTGTTCCATATTTGCTCCTTTCATGTAAAAATAAAAAAATCCAGTGGTCTAGATCTTGCGTGTTCTCATTTATTTATGAAATGTGAGCCTAAAATATATCTTTGTATAGTTTTATTATTAGATTGTTTGCATGGTAAAGAGGAAACCAGATCAAAACATATAAAAACAAAATAAAAAGAGACTTTTTTCATTTTATTCTGCCATATTAAAACTTAGTTAAACTTATTATACATATAGTCCGGTTTTGACACCGTGTTGCATTGATCAAAATACATGACATTTTAAATGCCACTAATTCTTCATAGCTAAAAAAAATTGTTTGTATTTTTAACTTATATTGGCTCTTTTTTAAATTGTGCCAATGCTAAATTAATAAAAGTTAGTAAATACACTGATGTCATTTTAAGTGGTGTCGGTGTATTTCGATCAATTCAAGGTTGAACAGCCAAAATCGAACTATAAATGTAACTACTTTTAAAATTGAGCTATATCTGTGATCAGTTTTAAAAACATGAAAACTAAGGTAGTGTTTGATTTACTTTGTGTTTTTAGTTTTTATTTTTCGGTGTCAATTATGAAAGTTAGAAGATTTAGCATAGCGGAAGTGACAGATCAAAAGCGGAGGGAGTGACGGAGGGTACCGCAGGATGGTGGATAGAAGAATTTGTTATCGTCCTTCCGTTGTTTCTTAAAATATAGAAAATAATAAAAAGTTTTTGGTTTTGTGTGTTAAATTTGTTTTGTAAAACGATCGTTTTTCACGATATGTGTGCGTCGTCGATACTTTTGTATGTGCGAAAACTCAAAATTGAAAAATGCAAACCAAACACACCCTAATTACTTAACAGAAATAACAATAAGAAAATGCATTTATAATAACCAAAGTTTGAAAAGGAACAGGCTGGAGAATGGTATTTTGGGAATCATTTCATTCAAAGTGCTTATAGGGCTGGATCTTATATCGTATAGTATGTTAATTATCATGCTGCACTTGCCTTGTTTTTCGAGTTAGGTGCTTTAAAAGAAGATAGCTTCCGTACAGATGAGATCACCTGAACCAAATCCCTCTGTTTCCATAGACCCAACCAATCATAGTTCCATGATTTCCTCCATTTTGTAATTAAACCCCTGAAATAATGCGGGTTTAATTGCAAAATAGGCAAATCAGGAGGTTGTGATTGGTTGGATCCATGAGGACAGTGGGATTCGGTCCAGACGATTCATGCTCGCTTCGGTGGAGCTTTATGCATGGACCTACATGACTTCCTCTGTACGGTGAAAATTTACCAGTTAAGTCTGATAAATGCATCCTAGTTGTCCAAGTAACCAACATTGGTAAAATAGGGTAGTAGGTCTTATAATTTGGTTAATCAGTCAGGCATGGAGCGGGTGCCCAAGTACGTCCTTGTGTGTTTTTCTTCTTCTTGATGGATCTTTATTTAGGAAAAGTCTATTTAAACGCAAAATAAAAACGTTACTGGTACATAGTAGATCTCCACTATTGATTGTTCCATGATTATCATCTCTCATGTAATAACAAAAAAAAAAAAAAAAAAAAAGTCCAGGTTTTACATGGTCCAAACTGTGTTTAGTTTTGTGTATAGATAACCGTCCTCAATTATTTATGAAATATGAGCCAAAAGTATATTTTTATATAGTTTTATTATTAGATTTCTGCATGGCAAAGAGGAAACCAGATCAAAATATATAGAAACTGTTATAAAATAAAAAAATTAGAACCCACTGAAGAGAAGATTGAAAAGAGATTTTTATTCATTCAAGATATTAATTATTGTAGTATGTATAATACTAAGGATGGATATGCTTAATGCAATAGACATTATTGTAATTATTAGGACATGTAAAGTCTATAAACCGAAAGCTTATATGTGTTGTAAATATATCTGAATGAATAAAAATGTTTTCTATCCCTTATTTCTCCTGTTCTTATTTTATTTGTAACACGTTATCAACCTGAAGCTTTATTATTTTTATTTTTATAACATTTTTGTTGTTCACACTCAAAATGGTCTGGTAGAATCATTGATTAGGCGTTTGCAATTTATAAGACTGTTGCTTTTGCAATCAAAACTACCTATTTTGGCTTGGGGACATGCAATTTTGTATGCATCAAAATTGATTAAAATTAAACCAATAACTTATCATCAGTGTTCACCAATCACAGTTTTTAAATGGATCCCAACTAATAACCAAATATTTCACATCTAAGAAAATTTGGTTGCATTGTGCATGTACTAATTAGTCTCCTACTTCGTACTAAAATGGGTCCTCAATGAAGGTTGTGAATTTATACGGGATTTGACTCACCTTCGATAATTCGTTATCTTGAACTTTTTACAGGTGATGTCTTTACCGCAAGATTTGTAGATTGTAAATTTAATGGGTCAATTTTCCCACTATTAGGGGAAAAAAGGCCGTTCTGGTAGAACGACGTGAAATTTCATGGAGTGATCCTTCTATGTTTCATTTAGATCCACGTACCAAACAATGTCAATACGAGGTACAAAGAATTTTACATATTGAGAATATTGCAAATCAAACGCCAGATGCATTTAATGATGTTGCAAAAATGACTAAATTTCACATTCCAGTAGCAGATGCACCGGTTAGAATTGAAATCCTTGAAGGACCAATAGCAGCAAATGAATATAAAGATAAACAAAAACGTGGAAGACTGATAGGTTCAAAAGATTTGGCACCTAGAAAAAGAAAGTCTATTGAAAAATCATCAATTAACAAACCTTATGAAAAGGTAATAAATGATCCAAAGGATAACTCAAATGAAAATTTCAATTCTCTTAAAATCGATGAACTATTATCCTAGAAGAAATAATTGAAGCTTCTGAAAATAGATTGGTGCCTAATAATAATGGGATCTCAATATTTAATATGAATTATGGAGAAATGTGAGATCGAAGTAAAATAATAATTGATGATGTATTCTCGTTTGCAGTAGCTACTTAAATAAACGAAAGTCGTAACTATAACGAGAATAAACCAACTAACATAAATGAATGTAGAAAAAGACATGATTGGCCAAAATGGAAAGATACTGTTCAGGTGCAGCTAGATTCACTTTAAAACATGGTGTATTTTGACCAGTAGAGAAAACATCAGAAGATGTTAAATCGTTCGGTTATAAATGGGTGTTCATTAGAAAACAAAATGATAAAAATGAAGTTATGAGATATAGGCATGGCTGGTTGCATAAGGTTTCCTACAAAGACCAAATTTTGACTTTAAAGAAACATACTCTCCTATGGATGTCATAATATTTCGATATTTAATAAGCCTTGTAGTCTCTAAGAAACTTGATATAAGATTGACTAATGTTGTAACTGCTTATCTATATGGTGAATTACATACTGATATTTACATGAAAATCCCAGATGGATATAAGTTGCTTGAAGCAAAATCAAAGTCAATGTACTCAATAAAACTGAGACGAAGGCTATACGTTTGAAACATTCCGAAAGAATGTGGTATAACCGTCTTAGTGAATATTTGGTAAAAGTCAGGCATAAAAACAATCGCATTTGTCCATGTATCTTTATAAAGAGATAAGTAAAAGGGATTTTCTATTTAACGTTATATGTTGATGGTATACACTTGATTGGAACTCTAGAGGAGATTGATGAAACAATAGATTACTTGAAACAAAAATTTGAAATGAAAGATCTTAGCAAAACTAAATACCGTCTTGGTCTACAGATTGAGCATAGTACAAATGACATTATCTTGATCCAGATGTATCAACCCCCGTAGTGACATTGTAAACATGTTACCTAAATATGAAAAGGTTTAATCGATGATGGCAATGGAAACCCTAGATCGTTAATGGCGGCCTCGGAATTTGCGACTTCTTCTTCTTCCACCTCCTTCACCTTCGACACAGCTTTCCCTCCTCTTCCCTCTCGCTCTTCTCCCCCTAATCCCTTCGATCCTCCACCTGCAATCGTAAATCCTTCCTCAGCAAAACCTTCTCGAATACAATAAACACTCAAATACAATAAACCGACATGGTATGTTTTGAAAAGAGGATAAATGAAATAATTTTACGCAAATTATATTTTAATATAAAAGAAGTATAGATATTGGAATTATTATAATATGTTGGATATATTGGGTGTTATTAGAATCAATGAGATTATAATAGAATGGTTATGTAAATAACCAATCAGAATTTGTGAAAGTGTAATATATAAAAATTAGACGGATTAAATCTGAATTTAAATCAGAATTGGAATTAAAATTCCTAAAAGTTGGAAGAGTGGTTGTAAATGGATTTGGATTAAATATATGGGAATTTTAAAATCTTGGGAGATTTTTAAATTGTTTTACAAGCACATTGAGATGGATATTTTGAAATATATTTCAAACTGGAAGGGTTTAGAAATGTTTTTGAAAGTGATATTGTATTGAACTCACTTCGGTCGCTGGAAAATAACTCTGATGATGCTGGCCATATCATCAATGTTCATTTTTGAGTACTAAGTGACAGATTACTACCAAAGATACTATTTCGAATTATTTTGGGAAAAGGAAGTTGTTTTGAATCCCGAAAGGGAATAATTGATTTTAGAAAAAGCTAAGTTGTTTAAAAACTTCCAGGAGATAGATTGTTGAATTAAAAACAAATTGAAAATGAAATAAAACCAGTTAAGTGGAAATTGAATTGAAATAGAACGATATCAAGGAAAAAATTGGATTCTTGAATATAATTGGACCCTATGTAAAGTGAAATGGATCGTTTTTTGTAATAAAAATCAGATTTTGGATTTTGAGATGAAGGTAACTAATTTGGGAGATTAATTAGTTAATGGAATGTCGTAATGGAACTTAACAAGGTTAAGTAAGTTGGATTGGTGAGTTAAGAGTTTGGAATCGAGAATGGAACTCGAGTTTGAAATGAAATTCGACTTGGATATAAGCGAATGATATGGTTTGAGGAAAAAACGAATTGGAGTTTGATTGAGATGACATTGGTATATGTTGAATTGGTGGCAGATGGAAATGATATAATGATATACCCGACAAAAAGGTACAAGTTTATGTTTTATGTTGGGTATGAGATTTATGAGCATGTTTGGCAAGCTGCTTGGCTATTTGATTTTCTTTTGGATTGGAGAAGTCCCAGGGAGGCGAGTTGTAGTTGTACCGATTGAGCCGTACAAAGGAGGTGCTGACGAAATTTTATGGAAATTTAAGATGTTAGAAAATTTTCAGAATTTTTGAAATTTTTTGTTAATAGAAATGAATTAATAGTTTAATTGAAATAAATTGGTTCAGTGAAACTGAAATTAAAAAGTAAACAAATAATTTTTAACCCAGTTAATAGGGTTTTTTTTTAAGTTTTTTTTATAACATAACAAATGGAGAAACTAGCCATTCTCCAATGGCTCACAAAAACGGTTCTGCAACCACCTGAAACCGTGCACACATACGAACAAGAATACAAAATACATAAAAACCACAGAAAGAGCAACTGCAGTCCAGAAGGGATGGTCCATGTCGAGGAAGGCTCCTCTCTGATCCTAGAAGAAGACAAGGATCCCAACAATCTAGGTGGAAAAAGGCGGTAGAGATGCTGAGAACATATCCAAGATCTCGAAAAGCTACCAATGCCCCGGCTGATCCAGCAATCTGTCCAAATAGAAGAGAAACAACCCTCACGTGACACCTAACAATCCTGCCCAGCAACCTGTACAACAATACCTGAACGACTAGCAAACAATGTCAGTGCCGGAGGGGGGGGAGTGAAAAGGAAGAAAAGGATCACCAAAACACCCTACCCACACAAAACAAAAATCAGCCTATACCTTGTCTGGGGTTGGCTGTTAGCGTCGAAACATCAAAGTTAATAGCCAACCTCCTAGATCGGGATCTTATCACACCTCTGAACGGCCTACCCCTAAACGCTAGGAAAACATCATTCCTAATTTTCCGGATGATGGTCGGAGGGTCCATAGCCTCTTCGTCAAAGATTGCCTTGTTCCGCGCACACCAGATGTGCCAACAAATCAAACAAGGAATCAGACGAAAGAGGCTAGTGCGAAGACTTTTACCTGAGATGCCAGTCGACTAGAATCTCAGGAAATCTTCAAACGAGTTTGCATTACAACGACAACCAAGCAGGTTCCCGAAGTAATTCCAAACAGACCTAGCACAAACCCCAGAAATCAACAAGTGAAAGGAGGTTTCGGTGCTGCCAGCTTTGCAGCACCTGCACCTGGAAGCGAGGGGGATACCGATTCTTTGAATATTCTCATCCAGTGGCAAACCATTATGCATGGTTTTCCACATAAATAGAGACACCTTCGGATGAATACAGACATTCCAAATAAAAGAGAAAACATGCATCTCAGACGTCGGATTTCGCACAGAATTCCACGCAGCAGAAAGCGAGAAGGGATTACTGTCCCAAGAGGTACCCCCTCCATGAGCATCTGATAAGGCTTTCACAGATTGCATCCATTTTCACGTCTCACTAGCATATGACGGAATATCAGAGAAATGCGAATTTGCCAACCTTCGGTACTTGGCATGAAGGAACGAAGCCCAAAGGGAGTTGTTCGCTTCAAACCTTACCCAAAGCTTGCAAGCAAAGGCCACACAAACGTCTTGAGAGTTACGTAGGCCCAGGCCTCCCTCACTTTTGGGACGACAGATAACGGTCTAGGAGATCCAATGATGACGAGAAATGTTATCCTTTGATCCCCAAAAGAAAGAAGACGTTAGGGAACGGTACGTGCCGAAGAAGGAAGCCGTGGGAGTCATAGCAGCAAAGATATGAGATCCCATGGAGTCTAGGACAGACCTAATGAGAACAAGCCTACCAGCCTGAGAAAGTAGGGTAACATTCCATTTAAGGATCTTCCCCCTAACTTTGTCAGTGATAGGATCGAAGACGGCGTTGAGCTTCCTTCCTCGGTATAAAACAATGCCCAGGTAAGGAAGCGGAAGCGAGGCCGCCTTAAAGCCAGAATAAGACTCGATCCAAGCAGCTCTAGTAGCCGTAAGATCTTTTGCGGGAACGAAGCAGCTTTTGGAAGAGTTAACGAGTTGGCCCGAGCATCTCTCATACTGCCGAATGAGGCCCAAGAGGCCTTGGAAAGACCGACGACTCCCGTTAGTAAAAATGATGATGTCATCAGCAAAGGAGAGAGAAGAGATAAGAGGACATCCCCTAGGGATGCCGAATCTATGAATCTGCCCAGCAATCATAAGGGAGTGCAGGCCCCGAATAAAAGCCTCAGTGGCAAGGACGAACAGAGAAGGTGATAGGGGGTCGCCATGACGAAGTCCCCTCCCCGACCTGAAAAAACCGGTGGTCGATCCGTTGATGAGAACAGAGAACCAGCAGTTGGAGATAAGCCTCCAAACAACATCGATAAGGGGCTCCGGAAAACCGAAAGCCCGAAGGATCTTGATGATGAAGAACCAGGACATGCGATCATAAGCCTTAGCCATATCCAGTTTGACAACCACATTAGACCCGCGGACCTTCCTATCGATCTGGGAAATCAGCTCTTGCGCTAATAGGACGTTATCGGTGATTAAACGTCCTTTTACAAAGCCAGCCTAGGAAGAAGAGATAAGACGCTCAAGAAACAGAGCTAACCTTGAGGTTAGAACCTTCGAAATAACTTTGTTAGAGAAATTACATAAACTAATAGGCCTAAAGTCAGAACAAGAGTTAGGTTGGTCACATTTGGGGATGAGGATTAGGTTGGTTGAAGTCCACCCCGTGGGGAGTTCTTCACCAGAAAAGAAGGACTGAATGGCTAGACAGAAGTCTTGCTGGATGATTGGCCAAACACTTCTGTAGAAAATCCCGTTGCAACCATCAGGCGCATTATCCTTGGAAAGAGCAAATACGCAAGCACATATTTCTTCTGAGGTAGGAGGAGCGGCAAGGTCCGAGCTATCAGACGGGAGGATCAGCCGAGGAATGAAGGCAAGCAGGGAGGGATCAGACACAGAAACGGAAGGAGAGCTGAGGAAAGACTGGAAGTGGGAAAGAATAATACCTTTGACCTCTGCAGGAGAGGAGGTCAAAGATAGATCCGGGCGGAGAATATGAGAAATGGTGAGATGCCTATTCTTCTTACGAATAGAGGAGTAAAAAAAACTAGAGTTCGAATTGCCTTCAACAATCCATTTGATCCTGGCTTTTTGGCGCAAATGGTCTTGCTCGATGCGAAGCTCAGACGAGTAGGCAAGTTGGGCTACCGCCCATGCTTCCTTATTGGCGGAAGTTGGTGCATCATCAAAAGCCGCTTCCGCAAGAACAAGAGTTTCTTCAGTAGCTCTGATGCGATCGAAGATGTTCTTAAAAACAAGCTGATTCCACGTCTTAAGACAATTCTTAAGACGCTTCAGCTTGCGAGAAAACACAACACAAGGGGATCCGCTCATCGGGGAGATCCAAGATTCTTCCACAAGGCTGTGAAGGGAGTGATGAGATCTCCATATACTCTGGAACCTAAAGGAGGATGGATCGGTAAGCGAAAGGGAAGTGTAGGAGAGGAGCATAGGTGCGTGATCAGAGAAAGTGCGATGAATGTGAGAGACGGAGAACGAGAATGGCAGACTGAACCAGCCTTTCGAAGCAAAGATCCTGTCAAGCCTTGAGAGGATCCGGTTAGGACCTTCCTGGTTGTTACACCAGGTGAATGCCGAACCAGTAAAGGACACTTCCGCAAGACCCGAGCTAATAACGAAAGCGTTGAAATCCACTAATGCCAGGCGGTTAACAGCTATTCCTCATTTCTCTGCTTGGCTAGCAACTACGTTGAAGCCACCACCCACCACCGAGACAGAGAAACCTAAGTCGGAAAGAGAGAGGTAATCGGTCCATAGGGCTTGCCGTTCTAACCTGTCGCACTTAGCATAAACCGCCGAGAACAAGAAAGAAGAGGAGAAGGAGGAAGACGAACTAGCTACCGAAAGAAGCTGATCCGAGTCGAATAGAGGCTGAACAACAAGGTCTTTGGACCAAAGGATCCAAATCTTGTCGAACACATTGGCTTTGGCACCGCCAAAGCCAAGGGACAGCATAGACTTAGACATCGCTTCCGGACCCATCATTGGTTCCAGAAGTGCTACCAACCAAACAGAATGCTTCTTGACAATGCGTTTGAGTCTTGCCAGAGACTCCTCATTGCCTATGCCACGAACATTCCAGAAGAGGAAGTTCGCCATCAAAACCCGAGAAGAAAAAGGAAAAGCCAACAAAGGCGAGAGATACGACACTCACCCCTAGCCTCAACAACGATAAAGAGCGTGTCGAGTAGATCTAACGATCTGCTCGGATGCCGCTATAGAGCGTGTGCGAATGGTGCATGGGGTGCACGGGGCCGGATGCCTACGACGCCCAGAGGGACGACTAGACGGTCCTGACGAAGAACCACCGGACGAGCCAACAACAGCAGACGAGGATAAGTTGGGACAAGACGGACAACAATTCTTAGTAAGACGAGATAGACGACCGTTAATGGTCGCTATTTCGCACTTACTAAGCAATGGATAAGAAAAAGGGGAGGGTGACAGACTAGAGGGCGACACAAAAGGATAAGAGACAGAAACAGAAGGAGAAGCGAGGGGTGTGTGGAGTTGCCCGTCTCAGGCAACATCGATCGCTGTAAGAACCGTACCGATGCCGAACTGTCATGAGGCTGACTGTCTGAACTAATAGGTGTAGTTCTGAAACCAACAAACCAATCCCGACTCCTAAGACAAGCGAGGAATGGCCAATACGAAAGCGAAAGCGATCCAGTAGGGGTACATATAGTTTCCATGTAGCGAGAAGCGGATGCGCTCGCTAAATGGTAACTACGCATGCCAAACCTAATGTATCACGGAAGGACATATAAAGACCCAAAAGTCGACGAGCAAGTGAAAGCATCAGATGAAGCGGACACGAACAGACTACTGGCAAGTCTGTCGTGGTCCAAAACAAGCCAAACCCACCGAAGCACCACCGTCCGATGAAACCGTCCAAAAAGCCATCCGAGCATGGCTAATATCTAGCAAGCGCAAAGGCACCCCGCATGGGACTGGAAAAAAACCGATAGAAGCATACCGAGAAACCAGAACGAGGCAACAAATAAGAGGCGACCATTAGCAAAACAAATAAAGAGCGAAAGAATGCAGGAACCATCAACAGAAAGCAGAATAAGGTGCTTAACTAACACCCACCAAACCCCAAAAACGCACACATGACAAGGCATAACCACATTCGAATGAAGTGTAGCTGTGCCAGGGAGCTTGCACAAAATTGTGACCGAGCTCAATGGAACACAACCATAATCACAATGCGCGGAAGAGCGCACGAAAAGAGGGGGAGCAAGTGGACAAAACTGAGACTGCTCAAGCATAACCAACAAAGAAGGTGAAAGATGCTCAGTCAAGCCATAGGGTACAAAGACAGAAAAGGAAAGTAGACATACCTTACTGGCAAAATTGGCATCAAGAAGGATGTTGTTATTGCCACCAAATGCCCACCGAACATAAGTAGAACATGCGCCCCCAAAAATAGGAGCGGCAACCTCACCCTCGTCCACCAAACAACTGTCCAGCGGTGCCTCGCCTAGGACAATCGGTCCTGGCTGCACCTTATGTACAGCTGAAGCACTTTTGCGCCTTTTACGATAAACAGCGCCTCTTAGCCACCCCTTCGAAATAGCAGCAACCTCTAGAGACCTAACATCAACCCTCTCCGCTCCAACCCCCGCAGCGACAACACAACCAGATCCCCCACCAACTGCAGAACAAGGCACCTGCTTACCTAACAACGACTCTGATAAAGCATCAAAGACATTAGAAATAGCCAGAGGAGTCGCCGGCGCAGCAAAGGCCGTAGCAACATCGGATAGCTTAGAAGATGACATAGGTGTTGTCAACCTCACATGCTTCGAACGCCATTGGCGTCTAGCACGTGATGTTGATCTACCATCTGTGCCACACAAGTTTTTCGCTGCACCACCGCCTCTTACTGGCTTAGGCGAGACACCAGTACCAACCTGCGAACATACATTTCTAGCGGAAAAGGAGAACGTGTCAGCTTCAGCCAACCGGGTGTTAGCTCCTAGTCTCACATCTCCATTTCTGGTTGGGGTGGTCAGATCCCCTCTGCCAGAAAGCTCCAGAGATGGTAAAACACATCCATCGTTGCTGAAAAAACCTCCGCAAGAGACGGATCCAACCAAGAACTCGGATACAGCAGAAAAGAAAGAGGCCCTAGCTCCCCTGAATTTCAAACGAGGAACGAAGGAGGTGATGAAATCCTCATCTTCTCGTCTGATTTCAGAGGCATGCCTCAACCCCATCGCTGCGTCGTAAATCAGAGGACCCATTTTTCCCGACGGAGTAAAAGGCGAAGCAAACTTCCCAGTATAAATCGGAAAAAGTTCCACAAAGGTACCTTCAACAAGCACAAATCTGGAACGAACCAGAATCTCGAAAGACAACAAAGAACTCAGCTTTACAATAAACGACGAAGAACTTGATAGGGTAACGACAAACGGTTCGGAGATAACCTCCCTAATCTTAGCAGAAATTGCTTCGATCGGTGGACAAGAGCGAACGCATGAACCGTGAACCTCGAAGAACCCATCAGTAGCAACCATGACTAAACCGCAGCCCCAAATCGAGAAACCCCCAAAAGGTTCAGAAGAGAGGAGCGCTGCTCGAGATAGGCAAAGGATAAAGCGCCGAAGAGAAGCGAGAGCACAAGAGAATATCAGATCTGAAATAGTAAGAGATTGGAGATGAGAAATATTATTCTGCCATTAGAGAGTACAATTGTTACCGTTGCATATTTCTTCGTTATTTGTTATAGATGAATGTGATAGGGTTTGTTTTCTACCTTAGCAATTTCAAGGACGAAATTATTTTAAGGGGAGAAGAATGTAATGTACCGTATTTTTACGGTATAATAATTAATTTATTTAATTATTTAAATAGTGATTTAGAGATTTAAATGGTTGTTTAATTAAATAATATTGAATATTTAATTAATTTAAATAATAGAATAATATATTTATTTCCGAAATAGTCGGAAATAGTGGTATTCGCAATATTGTGTGTATTGGACAATTTAAAATATATAATTCAGTTTAGAATTGAATTATATTAACGAATTTATTTGTAAATGTCAGTTGAATGTATAATTTATATTATAATTATAATCGAGCTCGAAATGGTGCGGTAGTTCGTAATTTGGCGGTTTAAACTTTACACGAATATACAGAATCCGTCACTACACCATAATGGCCATTTGGTAACCCTGTTTTTTTTTCAATTGTCAACACTTATTTGTGTTGTCGTGTAATAACAAAAATAAGCGTTGCAATGTTCAAAAAGTGTTACCAAAAATACATTATTTCAATTTTTTTATTGCCAACGCTTATTTGTGTTGTTAAGGCTGATTTGTTGGGGGTAAAAAAGTAAACTTACACCCTTAACCCTATTTCCCATTTCTCCATTGCTTGCGCAATGCTTTTGCTAGAATCAGCCGCCAAAATCAGAAATCTCAAATCCACAATTTCAGAATGAGGGAAAAAAACTCGAATCCAAATCTAAGAATTCCAGCATGGCGGAAATTAAAAAACTGTAATCCGCTCTTCTCTAATCAGTTTTTGGGGGTCGCATAACAACTCGCATTCAATTTTAGGGATCTATTTGTGCTCGCTTTCAACTTGAATTCATCACATTCAGTCGCTTCAGGTGAATTTTGTTCCATTTGTGCTTTTTTCGATTTCAAGTATCTAGTTTTTTGGATTCACAATGAGTTAGCTTTTATAATGTTAGGTTTCGCTAAATCTTGAATGCACAAAAAAACATAAGATTTGGATATACATGAGTTAAGTATCTCTACACCCTAATTTCTAGATTTAAATCTGCATAAAAGCTTAAACATATGCAGAGCGCTATTATTTCCCTTGTCTGCATTCAACTAGTTGTAAGTATATATTGACCCAGTAAAAGTTCATATTTGAAGATTTAAATCTGAGACTAGGTTTCTTTGTTTTGTGGCTGTATATTTTGTATAAAAGTTCATGTTTGAAGATCTGCAACTCAGTAAAAGGAAATTGCTTTTGTTAGGAACATAGTACCCTGTAGCTTCAACGTGACAATCATGTTGATCAACTTTCTCTTTAAGTCTCAAACTTCTTTCTGGTTTTTTTAATTTTATTTTTTATTTTTTGCGGTTTGTTAAGGTGAAGAAATTCTTATATAAAAATTTATACAAAGTGACGAAGTCCTACAGATGGCTATAGGCAACTCACAAAAGTATATTGCTTTCAATGAGGATGATGAACTAAGTCATGCCCTCAGATCTTCTTTTTGTGATTTTATATTTTTTGACATGGAAACTTCATCTAATGACGCGTTTATTGCACGTCATGTTAGCTATATTACATAAATGATCATGATTCATTATTATGTTGTCACTACTGCCGAGGATGCAATGTTTCATGCCATTATTTTAAGTTATTTCTATTTTGTAATATAATTTTTTGCCTAAATTTATATTGATGAATTAATGTATCAAGTCGTGATACATTGATCAGGGACTGGACACCTACTGTTTAGTCCAATGTATCATTTCAGTCTCTTTAACTTTGATTGAGCCATTTTTGAATGTAGGGTAGTTGTAGGCTGCCTCAAGAATTTGTTGTTTTAAATGACCATAAACTAGACAGAACTTTAGAGTACATACCCATTAGTATATTAACGAGTCTAAAATGTTGTTATAATCAGAGTAGTATATGTTTATAGGTGCATCTACTACTGGTTTTGTTTTAGTTTCAAGTTTTTTGCTGTCACTTATTAAGATATATGCAAGGTTGGTAGGGTTGATGGGTTAAATATTGCAATTGAAGGTTTGATCAGTGTTAATATTACTGTTGTGCAATTGAAGGTTTGATTAGTTTGACGATAACTTGTTTCGAAACTCATGAAGTATTGTGTTAATTTATCAGTAGCTTTAAATAGTGATATTGAGAAAAAATTATATTTGAAATCCAAGTAATTTTTTTAAAAATATTTTGGCTTTGCATTCATTGAATTTTAAATACTTCCTTGGAGACTCGAACTGTAACTATGTAATAAACATTGAACCCCTATATTTTTATCCATACAAAAGTTTAGCAATAAATCTCAAATATATACATACATAAAATACTTGATATTTTCAAACTTATTAACAAATTAATCAGTTATAGATTAAAATATGAAAAGTGAAAATAAGACTTGAAATGTATAAAATCATATTGTAGTTTTAATTTGGAGGTGGCAAATTTGAATAAATCAAAACATGACTAATGCACAATACATTACAGATTTTGAATCTCCATTACATACAAACATAATAAAATTTAATAATTATGAAATACTGTGTCACCCATGTTTGTATTTGTATCTCAATATTGTCGTTCAATACAGTTATAAAATATTTAAAAAATCAACTCGTTATACATAATTCAACAATTTTCTTTTGCGATAAAAGTTTCGAATAAAGCAATAAAACATTTATAGGAAAGAAGGGACAAAAAAAGCAAATACGACTTTATCGTTTTTGCTAATAATATCGCTTTAAAAAACAAAGGAATATGTAAACTCAAAGTTGCTCTTCATATGGGAATTTTTTTTAGCAAAAGGTGGCTAGTTAGTACTTACAATTGTAAAAAAGAATAACTTGGATGAAAATTTTGAATTTTAAAAGACTTACCTCAACTAGTGTAATGGTACTCTAAGTATAATTTACTTGAAAAATATAACCAACTACTGACAAGATGTGAATTCATATACCGCACTACTATAAACTGAACTGTTCTAAGGGAACTCAGTTCAAAACCCCGATATGATAATTGAATAAAAAAGGATCTAAACTGAATATCCTAAGTTTGTTCTGATATGAATAGCTAACAAAACTGAGTTTTTGTGTTTTAACTTTTACCTGCTTCTAACTCCAGAATGGCGTGAATGCTAACCATTATTTCCTAGACTGTAAATGAAATAGCGAGTAATCCTGTTTATCATCTATTTTAGAACATACAAGTGGTGTTGCACACACGCATAACTACTGAATATGAGCCTATCCGCCATTGCTATACAACTTTATGACAGTTTCTGTTGCCTATTTGTGTGAAATATTAAAAAATAAGCATCATACAGTAAATACTCAACATAAACATATAACATCATAACATAGGACACAACAAAACCTAAGTATTTGCAAAATCCACCATGCAATAATTGCTAATATAAAAAATAATAAATAAGCAGAATAGGTATCCCCAGAATGGGCTAATCATTTATAGACATCATATTAATTGCAGCTTTCCACTGTGATGCCATAAATCTAGCATGAACTTCAGAATGCCTTGCTAGTAAAAAAGGCTAATAAAATGGTGGAAAAAATAGAATATATTTCGGGCTACGTGTTAATAGACTGCTGCATATGGTTATTTAAGATAAGTTACGATAATTTAAACTATTGTTTAAGAGCTGTACCAGTTGGATGAAGCAGAGGAAGAATGTAAAGGATATCACTACCAACATTTTACCAAATAACAAATAAAAAAATAAGATATAGTATAAATATTGGGGACAAGCATGAAAAAACTGGTAAGATATGTGTCATGCAATTTCTAGCACCATTTTATCACTAGTAACCGATCATAGTTTCTGTTATTAAAAGCATAAAGAAAAGGGCAGCAACATTAACTTTGTACCTACTATGGCTAAGTCTGCATATGGAAAGTATGGCTGAAGCGTACCGTAGGGACTTTAGTTATATAACCATTAAGGCTCAGTTTACACTACTAAAACACGGACACACACATTAACACAAACTATAACGCTGGAAACACATACTTATGCGCAGTGTAGTCAACGCGCAGTGTACACAAACTATAGCAGCTGCTTCTTCTGTAAGCTAAAGCTTTTTTTTTGGTTTATTTCCTCGGTGCAGCCGTGTTTTGCTATTTAAAATAAAGTGAGCTTTTTTTAAGGAACTGTTGTTTTTTTTTGTAAATAGGTGCAAGTGCAGTATTCTTTTTTTTGAAGAAATGCAGTTTTTTTTGGTAAAATTAAGTGCAGATTTTTTTTAGAACAGGTGCATTGCAGATTTTTTTTTTTTTTTAAAACAGTGCAGTTTTTAAAACAAATGTATTTTTTTAACAAATGCAGATTTTTTTTTTGTTTTGAACAACTACAGATTTTTTTTGAACAAGTGCAGTGTTTTTTTTGAACAAATGCAGTTTTTTTTATAAATATGTGCAGTTTTTTTCTAAACAAGTGCATTGCGGTTTTTCTAAAAAAAAACAGTGCAGTTTTGGTAGAAAAAACAGTGCAGTTTTTTATGCATTTATGTATAGCTCAAATCAAAGTATTTATTCTATATTTTTCTTTGATTGGTCCAAAAGGTGAAATTTGAAATTTATGTCTAACTCAAGTTCAAGAGAGTGGATTAAAAGTCCATATAGAAATACTAAAGAATACAAGCAAGGCGTTCGAGACTTCATTAGTTTTGTGAAGAATCACTCATCTTGCGATGTTGAAATTTGCACTTGCCCTTGTATTAAGTGCAAGAACTCTAAAAATCTCTCACTGGAAAACGTTGAGAAACACTTAATCATTCATGGTATGATTAAAACATATAATAGGTGGTTTTTCCATGGAGAGATGAGCAACAATAACTCGGGGATGAATCATACAAAAAATAATATTTCAGATCCTTATATCCAAGATCAAATTCAAACCGACCAATTTGTAGATGGGGCTCTTAGAAATCTCATAGACGATGCTTTTGGAGTGCATAATATGCCACAAGCTAGCGGTGAAGAGGAAGTTCAACAGACAAATACAGACGATTATCATACTTACTTTGGAGAGAAGCACAAAAAAAACACAGACAAAGCAAATGAAAAACTTTATTCTTCTTGCGAAGAGGGGATTACAACGTTAGGTGTAATTGTTGAGCTTCAGAACCTTAAAAAAGAATTTAACTGGTCGGGAAATAGTGTGACTGAGTTGTTGAAGCGACTAAAACATTGGCTTCCAAAAGAAAATAATTTACCTGACAAGTATCCCATGATGAAGAAAATAATAAAGGATTTGGGAATGGAGGTGAAGCATATACATGCTTGTGTCGATGATTGTATATTATTTTGGAAAAAAAAATGATGCGAAAGAATGTCCTATGTGCCATAAAACAAGGTACAAAACTAAAAAAACAGTGTTAGGGGAGGTCAAATTGACGAAAGAACCAAGAAAAGTTTTAAGATACTTTCCTATAAGTCCAAGATTAAGTAGATTGTACACTATACCATAGATAGCTCGTAAAATGCAATCGTACAAGAAAGATACACCATCTTGGAATTCCATGCGACATCCTATAGATTCAGCTGAATGGAGATCAGTCAAAAGTCGGTGGTCAAAATTTGCTATTGAAGGACGCAATGTTTGACTTGGTATTTCTACGGATGGGTTTAATCCAAATAGCGTTCTCTCCAATAGTTATAGTTGTTGGCCTGTTTATATGATACCTTATAACCTACCCCCTTCGTTGTGTATGAAATCACAATTTCAAATGTTGAGTCTTTTAATCCCTGGACCAAAAGCACCAAGTCAGGATATTGATGTATACTTGGAACCTCTTATATATGAATTAAAACATCTTTGGGACGAAGGAGCGTCTCTTTTTGACACAAACAAGCAAGAATTTTTCAATATGGAAGCAATATTACTATGGGGAATTCATGATTTACCAGATTTTGGTAACTTATCTGGCTATGTGACTCATGATTATAAAGCATGTCCTATCTGTGCTACCGAGATAGAATCAGAGTACATCGGCAACAAGATCATCTATTCAAAATATGGAAGGTTTCTAAAGAATGATCATCCATATAGAGCATTAAAACACGGATGGTATAGGGATGTTGAATATAAAGAGCCTCCAACTCGGCTAAGAGGCCCGTCTCTTTTAGAAAAGCTTTAGCGTATCAAATATATTCGTGGCAAAATACCACCAAGCAAAAAGAGATTGATTTCTGAAGCTTATGATAATGTAGATTGTCTTGTCGATGAGGAAGGAAGGTCGGCATGGTATAAGAAGTCAATTTTGTTTGACTTGGATTATTGGAGCAGTCATAAAGTTCGTCATACTATTGATGTGATGCATACTGGAAAAAAAATGTTGTTGAACATCTCATCAATTTATGTTTAACAAAGGAAATCAATCTTCTAAACTTGCATTTGATAAGGATCACAAGTTGCAATGTTGTAAAGTTCTTAAAGATGCAAAAATTCCATCATGTCTTGCAACTAAGTTACACGGTCTTATATGTCTTCAACCACCTGGTTTGCAAATTAAAAAGACATATGATTATCATATTCTCATCCAATACTTGCTTCCTATCATGGTTCAACATGCATATCCAAAGTGTCATGAGTTAAGACGAGCACTTTTACAAGTAAGCTTATACTTCAACATAATATGTTCAAAAGTTCTTGTTCGAGAACATGTGCAAGCGGCTAAAGATATGATTGCTGAAGCATTATGTGTGTTGGCACACTATGTTTCAACGGATTTTTTGATATAAGCATCCATTTGATGGTACATTTAGCAGATCAAGCTCTGCTTTGTGGACTATCGACTTATACATGGATGTATCCATTTGAAAGGTAAATATTGATTTTGCATTCAAATTATTTTACCTAAGGTTATGAAGTAACTAATTGTAAGTATGCATATTAATTTTTGTGTGCTAGGGCTATGAAAGATTGCAAAAACATACCTAGTAACAAAAGGTATATAGAAGGATCAATTTCTGAAGCATACCTTGTTTTAGAATCAGTTCGATTCGAAATGGAATATATGACAAATCCACGTGATGGAAATCATAGCTCTAAACAAGCATCCTTTTTAGATGAGAAGTGATGATATATATGAGCATTCCATCGTTGATGGTAAACCGTTAAAATTATCTGGAGTGCAACGATCACAGATTCGACGATGGTTACTATTTAGAATTGATATACCGGAACGAGATGAATACTACAGGTCATACATTTTCAGCTTTTTCAATACGTATATCACATTTAGTCAAATATATATATATCACAATATTCTGTAGTGTATACCTCTTATCTTTAGAAGACGGTCTTCGTGGTAAAAGGAAGACTATCACAAAAGCAGAAGTAGTAGTCCAATCTGAATTTGTTGATGGCTATACAATAAGGTGTGCTAAATTTACTTGAGAGCAATGTATTTCTTTTTAACTAATGTTATTCTATTAATTTTGTTAATTCTTAACAGTTAGTCGACGAAAAATGCATGAACACAATGTTATGGTTGTATGTCAATGGTCCAAAATGGGAAGTCAAAACTTTTCTTAAGTATAGAGTGAACGGCTATACATTCTCTACTCAACATTATGACGATAACATTTCAATGCAAGATAGTGGTGTCTGTATGGATGCGATCACTACATTTTTGCAAGTTCAAAAGATTTAAATCCTATGGATGATGATACTACTTGGTATGGTGTTATTAGAGTGACCATGGAAGTTGACTACTATGATTTTCAACATGTGGTATTCTATTGTGATTGGGTGAATGTTGCAGATAAGACAAATGGTTGTAAAGTTTGCGCGGATACAAATTTGTTAATTATAAACTTAAAGAAGCTTAAGAATACCGATGGAGAATATGATGAGCCTGCTATTCTTACGTCCGAAGCAAGTCAAGTATTTTACGTCATAAATACACAAAATTCCGACTGGTCAATTGTTCGACGCTCTCCTAAACGCATAATGTATAACATAGATGATTATGAAGTACCAACAACATATCAATCTATTTTGAAAGAAAAGCCAAATTTAGAACCATTATTGAAATGTATTCAATCGAAATCAACAAGTTGATTGAAAATATTTGCATGTATTTTGCTGGTTTTGATCATGCATTAACCTTTATTGATGTATTGTACAATTGTGTTGTGTTTAATGTATGATTTTCTTTTATTGATGTCTTTTGAAACTATTGCCAGTTTGTTATGTTAATTCATGTCTTGCAAGTATCTTTCACGTTTTATGTTAACTTTACATTTTGTTTGTTTTTTAATGTAGATTTTTCATTAAAATGACAAACAATTTTAGAGCAAATGCAAATGTAAGTACAACATAGACTATTGAACCTCAACCACCCAAAGGTAAAAAGTACTTTATAACAGTTGGTGTTGAGGGTGCAGTAGGGGAAGATTCAGCTAAATGGAGTACACGTTGTGATGAGTTAATCCGTTGTCATATACCCGTTGGCTACAAAGAATGGAGGGCCGTAGATAGCTTCTACAAGGATAAACTATGGGAAGGGCTTTTGGTATTTTCACTCATATCAATTTCACCATCAAGTTTAAATTATGATATATTTGATTGGTTCATGATTTCTTTTATTTATTTTTTCTTTTCTCGTGATAGGAAGAATTTGACATGGATGTAGATCCTACCATAGCTCGACTGTTATTAGAGAAACATTTCCCAGCGTACTATATGTAACACCCCATAATTCTGTTAATATTAATATTCACAAATTGAAGAATAACTAATCTCAGACTTGAGAATTGTGGGAAACGGGTTGCGCCATTGTGTTCGTCTCGGAATTCTGGTTGAAATAGAGTCCGAGTTTGCATGATTTGGACTTCGTATGAAGGAGATATGGCCATCGGAAGTTTCAAAAAATTCAAAACAGATTTCAGAAAATTTAAAATTCAAAATTCGAAGTCAAACAGGCTAGGTGGGAAATTTCCCGCCCAGCACCCAGGTCGACTGGGGAGTCGACACCCCAGGGACTAGGTCGACTGTGCAGTCGACCTGGGTGTCGACCTGGTCCAGTCGGCTAGGGTTTGACTGAGCCCAATCTTGAGCTGCTGATGTGTCTTTAGGGCTGAGTTGGCAAATTAAACGGTTCATGTTAGTTCTGAGTTGATCTGACGACCTAAATAAATCCTAAACTCTATATATACCTAGGTAGTCTCTCACTCTAAATCAAATGAAAAATAGAATAGCCGCCGTCATGCCATCGCCATGGAACTCAGTGTAGCCGCCGCCAACTAAGAAGGAAGAAAGCTAATCAAAACCCTAACTCTACTCAACTCTAAGGCAAATCAAGACTCTCTTTCTTCTCTAATAGTGAGTATGATGATCTTAACAAGATTATTAGCAAACTAATTAGATTAAGATGTGATATGGATCATAAGAAAACGATGTGAATTGTCATATATGTTGTTGTAAACCTTATGCTATCATGTATGTTGTAAATCCTATGTTACGTGATGATGATATCCTATATGTTGTAAATCCTATGTTACGTGATGATGATATCCTATATGTTGTAAATCATGCTATGATGATATTGTTTGTAATTTTCTATGCTAAGTTGTGATAAATCATACATGTTATAAAGTCATGATGTTATTATCTATGCTAATTAGTTCATGTTAATCAAATCATAATGTTGATATTATTTGGGCTATGTTGATCTATATGACAAATCATGTATGCAAGTTTAGATTGATTAGTAAAGATTATGAACATATGCCATGACATCTATTTAGATCTAGAATTATGCTATGACATGTGTGAGTTCTATGTGTTAGATGCTAGTTCACACCATCATGATGTTGCATAAACTACATATGCAAGTTTATACATGAATTTGGGTTATGACCATATTATGTAAGTTGTGACATTTTACCAAACAAGCTGACACCTTTAGATCCATGACATGTGTAGTTTTATGCAAGTTTCACCCCTATTATGATTAGATCTATTTTATTTGTCTATATGTTGTGATAAGTTATATTTGTGCTATGAGTTAGACTATTCGAGTCTAACGTAAATTTTGCGTTGAATAAGCGAACGTATAACGTGGGGTAGGGGTAATATTAAGGATTTAATATTAAGAAATTGGGGTGCAATTGATATGATTTTGCATACCATAAGTGGATGGCCATAATTGAGTCAATTATGGACATCATTAAAATTGGAAGTAATTAATGATTTGAATAGGGATATATTCAAAACTGGGGTAAAAGATTATAAGTGATAATCAATGCTTAGGACACGAGGTTGGACTCGTTTGTGACGTAAACCTGCCCGGACCTGCCCGGCAAATCCAGTGGTCACAAATGTCAGCCCAATGTGAGTGGTCCTAGGCCCAAACTAAAGCATAACAGTTGTAAAGACACGAGGTTAGACTCGTTTATGGTGTAAGACTGCCCGGACTCGCCCGACAAATCCAGCTGCCATAAATGCCAGTCTAATGTGGGAGGTCTTTATGAGGTTATGACCTGAATGAATTAAGAAATACTTAACCAGATAAACATGTAAGGTGGGACATGGGGGTTAAGTAGGTGCCTTGGGTGGCATGAGGAATCTAGTGAGTGCCTTTAGTGGCATTTGAAATACAATTAGTAAGACTTAACCAAACACACATGTAAATGAACATGACTAAGAGGGTTAAGTGGGATATACTAGTAGGGACAAGCTTAGGTGGATAGCTTGTGGGGGCCCATTTCAACCAGTAACCCAAACGTATCTTTGTGGGCTCGACCCAAGTCGAGGACGGGACACGCATACTGGGTTTGACTATAAGAGGCCAAAACGGGGTAGCGGTGGCAACGCAAATCCAACGGGTTTCATATGCGTGTGTGGACCCGGGATGGTAGGTAAGACGTTGTTGCATCGTGTAGGTATAAGCTGTGCATTCTCATGTTGTATTGGGTTGCCACTTTAGGGGAGTGATACACCCCACTGTGGGGCCAACACGGGTATCTACGAGTAGGGAGCCGATCGAAAGTGGGTAATGGGGTACACGTAGCGGAGATAGGGGCAGGCGGCACCTATGTAGTCAGCTAGGGGTACACGAAGCTATTTATATAATTTCTAAGTGAAGCAAGTGGGATCAACCTTTAGAGTGACTGGTGTGGTGTAGTGTAGTAATTATACGTTAGTAATTAGGTGTGCCTTTAACGTTATCTTTATCTGCTCCTCCATACCCAATAGTTCATAGACATTTCCTTGTTTTCCAGCTGATGCCTTAGTCTAGTTATTTTGATAATAGTATTGTTAGAATTATCATACTCGCCAGACTTTATGTCTGACCCCCTCTATTTCTATCCTTTTCCCCGTCCAGGTCCTCAGGGTGGGCCCAGCTCTAGTGGAGTTTGAATGGATTGCTTTATCTCTCTTTTGGAAAGCTTGGACCGCTGAAGTAAAGTCCAGCTTGTTATCTTCTTTAATGGCTATTTATGTAATGGGGTTATGTATTTTGTTTTATCAAGATGGATATTGTACTTGACTCTGATTTATGGTTTTATGATGTAACAAACATGTTTAATTTCCGCTGCAATAAAATAAAGTTTTAGATTTCCAAGTACTACTTATTATCTGTCTTGTTGTAATTTTTCTGTTCTATATTCACTTAAAACCTCCCTGGAAGTTAATGCATTCCCTTTGTGAGTGACATTAATGGACGTGGGGTGTTACACGTGGTATCAGAGCTTAAGGTTACCAAAATAGATAATTTTTTTAGGAAAACTATTTTTCTAAAGTATTTTTGGAAGAAGTATTTTCAAAAACATGTCTTAATGAGTGATTTTAAGAGGAAAGTTTTTATGAAAAACATAATCCCCAATAGCCATATATCTTTATCTTTCGAATTCTCCATTTTGAATCTTTCCTTTTTCGTTTCAGCATGGCTGAAGATCTTAACCTTCCGGATGGTGTAACGATACCAGGATGGTATAGGAGGTTATTAGAGGCTAGGGCTGCTGCAGGTCCAGCTAATGTTCCTCCACTACCAGTTGCACCCGCTCCTCCTCCTCCTCCTCGCGCTGATACTTTTGCAAAGACGTGCATGGAATTTAAGGCTATGGGTGGAAAACCTTTTCAAGGGTCAGAAACGTTTGTGGAAGCTAGAGATTGGCTTAAGGAGGTGGAAGAATTGCTAGAAATCTTTGAAGTAGAAAAAGGGAGGAAAGTCAAATTAGCAGCTTGGTTAATGAAGGGAGAGGCCTCGTTTTGGTGGGAGGTCACTAATGGGGAGCGTCCTGTTGATTCTTGGGCGGATTTCAGGCGTAGGTTTGAGGCAAAGTTTCTCTCAAGGGCAGAAGAAAATCTATACATGGAAAGGTTCTTGACATTGAAGCAAGGAAGCTCATCAGTGAAAGAATATGTCAACAAATTTAATCAGTTAGCAAAGTTTGGCTTGGTCTTAGTGAACACGCCGGATAAGAAGGCTCTGAGGTTCGTTAATGGCTTGAATGAGCCGTTGCAGGGGTTGGCTATGACTCTCATCCCTATGGGGGCCACCTTTGAGAAGCTAGTAGACATGGCACTCATGCACGAGGAGAAAGGCAAACAAGAAGGGTGGTAAAGACAATAATGGCAAAGGAAAGAAAAGATGCTTTAACTGTGGGACACCAGGCCATCTCAGCAAGGATTGCAGAAAGAAAAAGAAGACTGGCTGTTTTCACTGTGGTGAAGCGGGACATCTAGTGAAGGACTGCCCAAAGAAGGGGCAGAGGGCAGGGTCTACCTCGGGAGGACAGGTGCAGGCTCTTATGGCACTAGGGCAGGCAAGGGGACAAGTTCAGGCTCTCGCGGTCACACCGCTGCAAGAACGAGGTAGAACCATTTCTGTTGAAAGCTTAGTTTTTCTGTTTGATCATCATGTCCGTACCTTATTCGATTCGGGCACATCGCATTCGTTTATCTCTACATCATTAGTTGAATCACTGCACTTAAACACCAGTTTAGTAGAGGACCCCTTAGTTGTTTCGAATCCAATTGAGGGCTCAGCTTATTTGTCCATGATGTGTTTGGATTTGAAAATTTCTATACTTAGCGTTGAGTTTAGATGTGATGCTTATGTTTTGGGCTTCACGGGCTATGGGCTAATTTTAGGAATGGATTGGTTATACAGAAATGGGGCCGTTCTTGATTGTGAAAGGAGAGTAGTTAGGCTCATGACTCGCCTTGGTAACACTCTCGAAATCTTTTGTAATCCCATAAATTCTGTTATGCTAAGTTATTTAGAATCGCTCGACGCGTCTGTGGAGAATCTACGATCTGTTAGAGTGGTCCGAGAATATTCGGATGTGTTTGAGGAGGCGAAGGGCTTGCCTCCGAAGCGGGAGATAGATTTTCGAATATATCTTGTGGATAATGCAAAACCAGTATCTTTGCCAGTATGCCACATGGCTCTTCATGGAAGGAGGGAACTCAATAAGAAAGTGAAGGAGTTGCTTGAGAAGGGGTTCATAAGACGTAGTATATCGGAGTGGGGTGCTCCAGTAGTATTTTCCACGAAGGCGGATGGGTCCCTTAGACTTTGTGTGGACTATAGAGAACTTAATAAGCTTACTAAGAAGAACAGACACCCACTGCCGAGGATTGACGATCTCTTCGATCAGTTAGTTGGCGCCTCAGTGCTTTCGCAGTTGGACTTAGCCACTGGTTTCCATCAGTTGAGAGTGGCTGAGGATAGCATAGACAAAACTGCCTTTAGGACTCCGGACGGTTTCTATGAATGGCTAGTGATGCCCTTCGGTTTGACAAATGCCCTTGCATACTTTGTTGATTTGATGAGTAGGGTGTTTAGGGAGTACCTTATTAAATTCGTGGTGGTCTTTGTAGACGACATCTTGATCTTTTCTAAGAATGAAGAAGAGCATGCCCTACATCTTAGGGAAGTGTTGGAGACTCTATGAGCGCATAACCTTAAAGCTAAATTTACTAAGTGTCACTTCTGGAGAGAGGAAGTGCGATTCTTAGGGCACGTGGTTTCCAAAGAAGGGATAGCCGTGGATCCCGTGAAGGTGGTAGCCATCCAAGATTGGAAGGTCCCTAAAAATGCTACCGAAGTAAGGAGTTTCTTGGGGTTGGTTGGCTACAATAGGAAGTTTATCAAAGACTTCGCAAAAATATCAGCTCCATTAACACGCTTGACGAAGAAGAACTTAGTCTTCACATGAGACGTAGATTGTGATGATGCGTTCCAACGTTTAAAGAGAGCTTTGACCACATCCCCAGTCTTAGTATTGCCAGATGGGAGTAAGCCATTTACCGTTTATACCGACGCCTGTGGGACAGGACTAGGCGCAGTCCTAAAGCAAGAGGGAAGGGTATAGCCTATGGTGGAAGGCAGTTGAGAGTGCATGAAATAAATTACCCTACACATGACCTAGAGTTGGCCGCTATTGTTTTCGCGCTTAAGTCTTGGCGTCATTATCTTCTTTGCGAGAAATTCGAATTGTTCACTGACCACAAATCTTTAAAATACTTATTCTCTCAAAAGGACTTGAACTTAAGGCAGCAAAGGTGGATGGAGTTCTTAGCATCCTACGATTTCGAGATAGCATATACCCCTGGCAAGGGTAATGTAGTGGCCGATGCCTTAAGTAGAAAAAGATTATCCTTAAGTCCTTTGTTTGTTGAGCGGCGAAGTTTAGAGTTCATTTCTACGTTTGACTTTACACCTTTCATTGACTTCGTACCCGGTTTGCTAGCATCCTTGGAGGTCAGACCTATGCTTTTGGGACGGATTGGCGAGGCACAGCGAGACGACACATAGTTGGTTGAGTTAGTAGAAAAGCTCAAAGGAGGGGGGTCATCAAGACATCTCCGTAGGTATACCCTAGATGATAAGGGTTGGTTACGTAGGGATAGTAGACTTTGTGTACCTCGAGACGAAGGTTTGAGTAAGGCTATTCTTGACGAAGCGCATCGTTCGAAGATGACCATTCATCCTGGCGGGGACAAGATGTACAAAGACATGAAGTACAAAGACATGAAGCGAGTTTTCTTTTGGGCCGGTATGAAGAGGGATGTGGCCGAGTATGTCGTTAGATGCTTGGTGTGCCAACAAGTAAAAACGGAGCAAAAGAAACCCGGTGGGTTGCTTCACCCATTGGAGGTTCCACTATGGAAGTGGGAAAGTGTCTCGATGGACTTTGTGGATGGATTACCTAGATCAAGGAAGGGTAATACGGGGATTTGGGTTATAGTAGATAGACTTACTAAAAGTGCCCATTTCATTCCCGTGAAGAGTAAGAGGATTGCTCCATGGTTAGCATCCGTATACATTCGAGAAATAGTTCATTTGCAAGGTGTTCCTTCTAGCATAGTGACCGACCGCGATCCTATTTTCACTAGCGAATTTTGGAGAAGCTTGCAAGAGGCGGTAGGGACTCAGTTATGTTTGAGCACCGCATATCATCCTCAGACGGACGGCCAAACCGAGAGTGTGAATCGTATTCTAGAGGACCTTTTTAGGCTATGTATCCTAGACTTTGGGGGTACATGGGAAGAGCATCTTCCATTGGTGGAGTTCGCATATAATAATAGCTTTCAATCTAGCATTGGCATGGCACCTTTCGAAGCTCTTTATGGACGACCTTGTCGTTCACCTACATGGTGGGAATCTACGGATAAGATCTTACTTGGGCCCGATATGATTAGAGAGACTTCGGAGAAGATTGACTTGAGTCGAAGGAGGATGAAGACGGCGCAAGATAGACAGAAATCTTATGCGGACAAGAGGAGGTCATATCTTGAGTTTGAGGTTGGGGACATGGTCTTTATCAAAGTGTCTCCATTACGAAACGTCGTTCGCTTTGGGTCCGTTGGGAAGTTAGCACCAAGTTTCGTTGGGCCGTTTCCTATTAAGGAAAAGATTGGACAGATGGCGTATAGAGTAGAGTTGCCTGAGAGACTTAGTGGTGTACACGACGTATTCCATGTGTCTCATTTGAGGAAGTGCTTGCACGAGACCGCGGAAGTGGTTGAGCTGAACTTGCTTAGAGAGGTGGAGATAGAGCGTGATGCGACGATTCGACGAGCTCCTACATGCATTCTTGGGTCGGAGATCAAGAAGTTGAGGAATCGAGAGGTCAAACTAGTCAAAGTGCAATGGGGAGATGATGAGAGCAACGCTACTTGGGAGACAGAAGCGAAGATGCGTTCGTTGTATCCTTTTCTTTTTGAGGGTATGTCTTTTAATTTCTCCTTTATCGCTTAGCTTATCTTATCTTTAGTATGTCCTCTCGCTAGTATCTTTGACCTTTAGTTAGGATAATCCTATGGTTGAAACATGTGTTTGAGACATGTTATGTATGATGGATGCAAAGTGGATGCAAGTGTTTGTTAGTGGTTGCTCGTGGACGCATATACACACACTATTAGGCACTAGATCGGCTCAGTCACTTCATATTGCATGTATATAGATGTATTTAGTAAAATGGTTGTATGAGGATTTTTTTTATCATATGGATGCTGCATTCAGATGATGATTGTGCACGCATATAGAGATAATATGTAGCATTAAGGAACTTTTGCATACATAATAGACGCATGGCACTATCATGATTTGCATTAAGGAGGTCAACTGAATCAGTGGACCGCCTGATTTTGCATTAGATATGGACATATACACACACTGTGCATTTAAACATGAAAGCATTAGAAGTCTATAAGGACAATGGATGCCTGTGTTTGATGGTTGAGTAGATGGACGATTGGATGTTAGGATATACATTCTTCTTGACTTGAAGATTTCGGGGTCGAAATCCTTTAAGGAGGGGAGAATGTAACACCTCGTAATTCTGTTAATATTAATATTCACAAATTAAAGAATAACTAATCTCAGACGTGAGAACTATGGGAAACGGGTTGCACCATTGTGTTCGTCTCGGAATTCTGGTTGAAATAGAGTCCGAGTTTGCGTGATTTGGACTTCGTATGAAGGAGATATGGCCATCGAAAGTTTCAGAAAATTCAAAATAGATTTCAGAAAATTCAAAATTCGAAGTCAAACAGGCTAGGCGGGAAATTTCCCGCCCAGCACCCAGGTCGACTGGGGAGTCGATTGGGCAGTCGACACCCCAGGGACCAGGTCGACTGCGCAGTCGACCTGGTCCAGTCGGCTAGGGATTGACTGAGCCCAATCTTGAGCTGCTGATGTGTCTTTAGGGCTGATTTGGCAAATTAAACGGTTCAGGTTAGTTCTAAGTTGATCTGACGGCCTAAATAAATCCTAAACTCTATATATACCTAGGTAGTCTCTCACTCTAAATCACATGAAAAATAGAATAGCCGCCGTCATGCCATCGCCATGGAACTCAGTGTAGCCGCCGCCAACTAAGAAGGAAGAAAGCTAATCAAAACCCTAATTCTACTCAACTTTAAGGCAAATCAAGACTCTCTTTCTTCTCTAATAGTGAGTACGATGATCTTAACAAGATTATTAGCAAACTAATTAGATTAGGATGTGATATGGATCATAAGAAAACGATGTGAATTGTCATATATGTTGTTGTAAACCTTATGCTATCACGTATGTTGTAAATCCTATGTTATGTGATGATGATATCCTATATGTTGTAAATCATGCTATGATGATATTGTATAGGTTGTAATTTTCTATGCTAAGTTGTGATAAATCATACATGTTATAAAGTCATGATGTTATTATCTATGCTAATTAGTTCATGTTAATCAAATCATAATGTTGATATTATTTGGGCTATGTTGATCTATATGACAAATCATGTATGCAAGTTTAGATTGATTAATAAAGATTATGAGCATATGCCATGACATCTATTTAGATCTAGAATTATGCTATGACATGTGTGAGTTCTATGTGTTAGATGCTAGTTCACACCGTCATGATGTTGCATAAACTACATATGCAAGTTTATACATGAATTTGGGTTATGATCATATTATGTAAGTTGTGACATTTTACCAAACAAGTTGACACCTTTAGATCCATGACATGTGTAGTTTTATGCAAGTTTCACCCCTATTATGATTAGATCAATTTTATTTGTCTATATTTGTGATAAGTTATCTTTGTGCTATGAGTCAGACTATTCGAGTCTAATTTGCGTTGAATAAGCGAACGTATAACGTGGGGTAGGGGTAATATTAAGGATTTAATATTAAGAAATTGGGGGTGCAATTGATATGATTTTGCATACCATAAGTGGATGGCCATAATTGAGTCAATTATGGACATCATTAAAATTGGAAGTAATTAATGATTTGAATAGGGATATAACCAAAACTGGGGTAAAAGATTATAAGTGATAATCAATGCTTAGGACACGAGGTTGGACTCGTTTGTGACGTAAATCTGCCCGGACCCGCCCGGCAAATCCAGTGGTCACAATTGTCAGCCCAATGTGAGAGGTCCTAGGCCCAAACTAAAGCATAACAGTTGTAAAGACACGAGGTTAGACTCGTTTATGGTGTAAGACTGCCCGGACTCGCCCGGCAAATCCAGTTGCCATAAATGCCAGTCTAATGTGAGAGGTCTTTATGAGGTTATGGCCTGAATGAATTAAGAAATACTTAACCAGATAAACATGTAAGGTGGGACATGGGGGTTAAGTAGGTGCCTTGGGTGTCATGAGGAATCTAGTGAGTGCCTTTAGTGGCATTTGAAATACGATTAGTAAGACTTAACCAAAAACACATGTAAATGAACATGACTAAGAGGGTTAAGTGGGATATACTAGTAGGGACAAGCTTAGGTGGATAGCTTTTAGGGGCCCATTTCAACCAGTAACCCAAACGTATCTTTGTGGGCTCGACCCAAGTCGAGGACGGGACACACATACTGGGTTTGACTATAAGAGGCCAAAATGGGGTAGCGGTGGCAACGCAAGTCCAACGGGTTTCATATGCGTGTGTGGACCGGGGCTGGTAGGTAAGACGTTGTTGCATCGTGTAGGTATAAGCTGTGCATTCTCAAGTTGTATCGGGTTGCCACTTTAGGGGAGTGATACACCCCACTGTGGGGCCAGCACGGGTATCTACGAATAGGGAGCCGGTCAAAAGTGGGTAATGGGGTACACCTAACGGAGATAGGGGCAGGCGGCACCTATGTAGTCAGCTAGGGGTACACGAAGCTATTTATATAATTTCTAAGTGAAGCAAGTGGGATCAACCTTTAGAGTGACTGGTGTGGTGTAGTGTAGTAATTATACGTTAGTAATTAGGTGTGCCTTTAACGTTATCTTTATCTGCTCCTCCATACCCAATAGTTCATAGACATTTCCTTGTTTTCCAGCTGATGCCTTAGTCTAGTTATTTTGATAATAGTATTGTTAGAATTATCATACTCGCCAGACTTTATGTCTGACCCCCTCTATTTCTATCATTTTCCCCTTCCAGGTCCTCAGGGTGGGCCCAGCTCTAGTGGAGTTTGATTGGATTGCTTTATCTCTCTTTTGGAAAGCTTGGACCGCTGAAGTAAAGTCCAGCTTGTTATCTTCTTTAATGGCTATTTATGTAATGGGGTTATGTATTTTGTTTTATCAAGATGGATATTGTACTTGACTCTGATTTATGGTTTTATGATGTAACAAACATGTTTAATTTCCGCTGCAATAAAATAAAGTTTTAGATTTCCAAGTACTACTTATTATCTGTCTTGTTGTAATTTTTCTGTTCTATATTCACTTAAAACCTCCCTGGAAGTTAATGCATTCCCTTTGTGAGTGACATTAATGGACGTGGGGTGTTACACGTGGTATCAGAGCTTAAGGTGCTTCTAATTTATACAGAAGGTGCTTCTAATTTATACCTAATTTGCAAGAAAAACTTGTTGTAAGTCCTTCCACTCCTCATACAGAAGGCGCTTCTAATTTAGGGGATCCTCCTATAAGTAATAATGTAACCGTTACTCCAAATGTGTCACTTAATGATCTTCATTCATCTATAATGGAAAAGAAATACGTAATGCTATTGTCAAATGATCTAGAGAAGGAGGTAGAAAAAGGTTATCTTGGAACACAAACAATTTGTCATTTTCGGAAAGTGGTACCGAATATAGAGAAAGTGATTTGGGTTGTTGAAGTTCTTGAACCAGATGTACAAATTTATGATGGTCCTCAAAATGGAATGTACAAGTTATGTGAATTTTCAGATGGAGGCTTCGTTATATGGCCAGAGTTTCGTATTCGGTATTTGTAGAATCTTATTTATGTATTGAATTTAGCAAACTAATTATGTATTGAATTTGACATCTTAATTATGTATTGTGCTTGTTTATTGTTAACTGATATTCTATATGTCGTTATGTGATTATGAATGTTATCTACTAGTATGCATTGAGTTTAGTATTAGTTTTTTATTCATATTAAATATCGTTTATATTATCATCATATTGGTTATTAATTGACAATTAATGTTAGAATATGCGAGTTGATAGTACATATTTCTGTTATTATTAAAATTTATATTTGTTGTGAATTAAAATTTTGTAACATGTATATGCGTTGCAAACAAATGTATTGCAACATGTATAAGCGTTGCAAACAAAAATCTTACAACGCTTATAAGCGTTGGTAAAGAAAATCTACCAACGCTTATAAGCGTTGCGACTGAAAATATACCAATGCTTATAAGCGTTGGGACAGAAAATCTACCAACGTTTATAAGCGTTGGTACTAAATTGCCACCCCCAGCAAAACTAATAAGTGTTGCTGAAATTGTTTGCAACGGTTATACTCGTTGGGAATCACCAGTTTTGGTATAATGCGTTTTAAGCCAGAATTCTGTGAAACAAGAAACGTTCGGAGCTGGTGAAATATATTTTTCTAATGGAAGAGAAAAATTGAGATTTTGTCGTTAGATTGTGAGCTGTGTCCAAATCAAATTTTCGAAAAGTTGCTATGGAATTCCTTTATAATTTATAACGATTTATTTATATAATAAATGGATTTTTATATTTTAAATTGAATATCTATTTAACCTCGATTTGAAATATGGAGTTATAAATCCATATATGTATATTTTGGAGCTGTGTGATATTTTATGGGGATTTATACGATAATATTATTTTACTAATATTAAATTTAATTATTTTTAAATATATTAATATTTAAATGGGTTTATTTAGAGCTTTAAAAATAGACATTTTTACAAACGACCTCCGTTTTCGACGAAACTAATTTTGTTGGATCCGAAATATTAAATTATGGTTAGATTTCAATTTTCGTGATTTTTGGAGTCAGTATGTGGCCGTACGAGATTTTAATGTGAAAAATCGTCGAAAATTTGATTTTAAAAATATGTTGTGTGAGCAAACGGACTCGAAATTCGATGAAATAAGTTTCGTTGGATTCGTAATGTCGAACTGTAGTTGCATATCCATTTTCGTTGAATTTTGATATGTTATGTGACCATAGGGATTTTTAAACGATAAACGGGATAATGATTGGTTATAAATTAATAAAATAATCAATATAAAAATAATAAAATTTTCCTATAAGTAATCCTAACATTTCTAAACCTAATTCATTTTCTTCACAACAGTCAAAATGTGAGCCGCCATAATTTTTCCATCTCTACTAAAACGTATGATCCTTGGAATTTCATTTAAATTCATATAAAATCTTATAAATCACAAAACCTTTATACTTCAATTCCTTGAAGGATTTCCTTTATCCATGTACCTATTTCACTCAGTTCGATTATGTTTTCTGTCGTCCGATGTTGAGGGAGCGCCACCTAGGGCTGCTATTCGGCAACGACAAAGGTGACCGAAGGGTTTTCCAGAGATGGCGTGATGTTTAAGAGCCCAAGACGCATTGGTTGAAGGGGTTTTGGTGGAATACTGTAGTGATAAAGTTCGGTGATATTAAAGTAGGGTTTAGGTTAAGGGTTGACTGGGACGGAGGATTGCTTGTTGAGTTTGTCCATGGCGTGGGTTCACTCCAGATGATCGAACAGACGAGTAGGAGGCGATTTTGAGGAGGTTCGGATTTTTGTATGAAGATGGAAGAAGAAGTCGCATGAAGGAAGAAAAGCGACGAGATGGCCATTTGAAATATGGAGCGGCAGTTCATTCGTGGAAGAAAGGTTTTAGGTGGCGGGTCAGTTTAGAATTGGGCCATGAGTATTAGGTGAAGCCCAACTTCGAATTTATTTAAGTTTTAATTTAAAGAAAATAGTACATTAACTTGTAAAATGAATATCATTGTCATACGTTATCAAAAATTGACGAAACAAGATCCATTAGGATGGTATAAACGACGACTACACACTGGAACTGACTGGGAGTGAATTGGAGCTCGTTACAATTTATAGCGAAGTAAATTGTCTGTCTGAATCAACCGACAGTTATCGTTATTTAACGATAACCGTCCAATGTGAGTAAATCTCACTTACTCTATACAGTTTACATTTTTATAAATATAATCTAGTATTGATAAATGATGATTGATTGCTGTGTGTTGATTGTTTGGTTGAATTGCTGATTTATTGGTTGAAATTATAGATAACGATATATATATATATATATATATATATATATATATATATATATATATAAATCGTTAATCAAATATTGATTTTGTTTATCAGAATATTTCATATTGAAATGAAATCGATGTTATTTATATTGTTTAACATCTGTGGATACAGGGAAACAGGTTGGAAAGATCCAACTGGATTCCTCAATATTTATAATACTGTTTGTTTTCGTATATTGTGATATATGATGTGATATAAAACCTGTGATTGATTATGATGACACTGGTCTGTTTAATTGGTATTTTAAATACCATAAGAAATACTCGAATGTAAAAAGGGAATTTTCAAAGTGTATTTTGAAAATGAAATATTTATAGGAAATAAATATGATATTATAAATGAAATATTTATAGGAAATAAATATGATATTATAAATGAAATATTTATAAGAAATAAATATAATTATAAAAGGAATATTTATTTGGAAAATAAATATAATTATAGCAGGAATATTTATTTGGAAAATAAATATAATTATAAAAGGAATATTTATGTGGAAAGTAAATAGAATTATAAAAGGAAATATTTGGAAAATGAATAGAATTTTATAAAAAGAGAACTTTACATTAGGAAGGTTTAGACCCGTGCTTCGCACACGGGTGTAACATGATATTGATTTAAAGTAAATATTTAATAGAAATCTGTTTTAACAAATAAATTGAGGAGAATAATTTATAAACGATGTTTAAAAATTTAGGAAATATTTATCATTTGATAAATTGAATATATAAAATTTAAATTTATATAGAGAAGTAAAATCGGTTTTAACACCGATAATTGAAATGGAATGTGAACGTAGTAGTTATAAAGGAAATTTGCAATAAAATTAAAAATGTTGGAAATGAAATAAGATTTGTATGAAAAATTCTACAAATAAAAATATAAATAGAATTTGGGTTTGAGACATTGTTTTTAAATACGAAATCAAACTGTTTTGATTATATATAAAAATATTATTCACATTCTATGTGAAATATTAGATTAAAGTAAATATTTTGCAAATAAAATATTATAAAGGAATTGGGTGTTTGAATTAGGAATTTAAATGGAATTACTGAAATTAGAATCTGACTAGAAATTAGTTGAGTCGAATGGCTTTAAGGGTATCGATTTGATGTTAGTTTCGGCCTTCGGTGTTTATACTTGGGAAGTTGTTCTCTTACTAGTTTACAGTTAGAGACTGTTAGAGGTGGGAAGATATTGATGCGTGAATCAGAAATGGAAACATTTTCCAAAGTTAATAACGTATATTTTCTAATTTTAGAAAATAAGGAATTTATGAATATATGGAAACGATAAATGGGAAATTGAGAATTGAAATGTTGATTGATCGAAAAGAATTCCATTTGGGAATACGACCGTCGTTTGTACACATGTTTTCCTTTGATAATTAAATAACCGACTATCAAAGTTTTGACCATTTCCGTTGTCAATACAGAGAGACCGGGATCATATTTATTATCCAAAAACCACTCCGTATGGGCATTATCGTTTTGAATCAAATATATCGAAGACAATTGAAGATAGAGTTTATGCAAGGTTTATTCTGGAGATCCTAGGTAGAAATTTCCTAAGTTGGATTTACAGAATAATTCCTTTGGATTGTCCCGTCCTAGGACAACTTGAGTGGATGAGTGTCTGACAGAGTATATCTGGTGGATCATGTAAGTTGATTGTTTCAAACGTATTTACGTTGGTGGCGGAGGAATTCGTTTCTCTTAGCCTATACCCATGGTATTTTTAGGGAAATCAATTTGTGATTTGATGGGTATGACAATGTGGCCTTTAAAGTAAATGAAGGAGTGATATGTTAAAAGATACGTTATGACCTCAAGCCTCATCAACTGGGAAATGACAGAAATCGGGCAGGCAGCATGGCTAAGTGGGTCGCATCCAATTAGGGTATATTGTCACCATCCAGAGAATATTCATATTTGTTACTTCTTTCAATTCTGTATCTCCTGGGAACAGTTATGTTGGTATACCAACCATAAGGTGACAATATATTTGGAACATTCAAGCGAAATGAATGGCCAGTTATGTGTGGCTGAGTTACAAGATGTTCTTGTTGAACTCCAGTGTATCGCTTCTAGAGTACACTGATCGAAAGGTGGTTCCATACCTTGTCATAGTTGGGAATTCATTATCCAATAAGAGCCCGCGATTTTTGATTGTATATTATATATGTAGAGCATGAGATAAATGTGTTCTACTAGATTGCTATCTACTTGATTTAGACATTATTATAATATCAGAAATATTGATCTTAAGAAATATTTTGGGTTATCGTAAGGTAAAAACCATCTGTATTTATGTGTGGATCGGTCTTACGATGATCATTGCTTTTGAAAATGATTTGGAAAAGTTAAACCAAGTGTTTGAAGTTTACTCACACCAGTACATGACTGACCCAAAGTTTGTTTCGTTTTCCCTAAACTCTTGGGTGCCCAATTTTGTACGGGCAGTCATGTAGTCGGGATTTTTCAGATACTTGAAGAGCTGGAGCAGGAGGCTTCAGGATTACATAGCTATTGTTATTTCCGCTGTGTTGTAAATGTTGTACACTGATAATAATATTGTATACCGATACTGTTTTATTCAAAAGTTATGTTATATAATATATTTTATTCATTCCGCTGTGAGATTCGTGTTACTCTGATGTTGTTGTTATTTTCTTCTCCTTCTTCTATTCTTACTTACTTTATTATCTCACCCTCTATTTTCTTTCATTAACTATCTGGTATTTCCGATGTTGAATAGTCGACATTGAGTTATGCCGATTACCAAGATCGCAAATCCCCCGGGTCGTTAGAGTAACCAAATCCGAATTAGAACAAATTTGTTTTAAGGCGCAGAGTAAAAAGGTGTTGTATATATGAAATTACATAATTATGGAATTAAGAAATAAGGGTTATATTCTAGACAGAGATTTTGAAAAAAAGTAAGGTCTTCTGAAACCGTATTTTGAATAATTCAGTTAAATGGAATTTGAATTGTTATTAGAATGAAGTATCAGTTTTTGGATTACAACTCGTATCTACTTTAAGATATGAAAGTTGTTGATCAAGGTCTGGGAGGTAATTAAAATACCCCAACTTGAACGACATCGGAATTATCTGAGGAGGATATTAGTTGGTAATGGTAAAGGGGTTAGTAATAATTTATTGTTTCCATTGTAGAAATAATAATGCAATGGTTAATGAAGATTTGGAAAATATATAAAATGAGGATTTCAAAGTAACATGGAAGTAAAAAGAGGTTGCCAAAAATATAACAGTATTTTGAGTTGGAAAGGAAACGTAAAGTTGAGTTTTATTCTATAAATAAGCATGGATTTTTGTTTTCAAGTAATGAATAAAAGATATTTCATAACGTTGTTTTACGAGTAATAAGTTGAATTGATTTCTCAATGTTAGATAATAATGTGGCCAATGCTTTGAAAGTGAAAATAGAAAACTGGATATGATATAGGATTTTTTACGTATTAAAATGAATTTATTTAAAGAATAACCTTATGTTAAATAAGAAGCGAAAAGTTGTATTCGTAATATCGGAAATATTTAAGAGTTTTAAATTTACATTTGTTTTAATTAAAAGGCCAAGTGATGCTGAATACTAAGCTAGTGAACTCATTGGATTTACATGATTGAATCAATGTTTATTTTGATGGTTAAATAACCGACTATAAAATCTGGACAATACGATTGTTGGTACGAAAAGACCGGGATCGAATTCATATTCCAAAACCATTTCGACTAACAAAATACTTGAAGATATCAGAAGATGATCGAGATGGAGCATTGAAGATCGTAGGTCTTCATAAACGGAAGAACTGCTAATAATCTCCGGTCTGCAACCAAAGAGATATTGTGGTTCAACCGTGGATGGAATCTACGGATTGTAAGGACTACTCGCTACTAATCTATTGGGTGATTCCTTGGATGTGGTAGGAGGAGCCCTCGGTTCATCCTGTTCCTGAATGACTTGTATGGACGGATGTCTGACGGAGTATTTCCAAAGGAATTACGTACATTGATTTCTTCAAACGTACCATAGCTGATGGCGGAGAAATGGTTTTTCTCTAGCCAAATAACTAGAGTATTTTTGTGGACGTCAATTAGTGATATCTGATGGATCTGACGATGTGGCATTCAAAGTGAATGGTGACCTGATATATCAAAAAAGGAAATTCAAACCTCAACCCTCATCAACTAGGAAATGACAAAATCGAGCAGGCAGCATGGCTATGTGGGTAGCTCCCATTAGGGTATATAATCACCTATCTAGAGAAAATCCATTTCCTTCTTTAATCTATGTCATTCAAAATTTATGTCGATTATTTGAAAAAGATTCTGCCAATCCCTGGAAATGGCAACTAGATCTCTTCTTTCTTCCCCTATTTTCTCCTGTCCGCTCTTCTTCTTCTTCACTCCGCTCTTCTTTCACTCAAATTCAAATCTAGTTTTCACTGTGCCTGGGTATTCTCAGTAAGCGCTTCTCATAACCCTAATACTAAATCTCATATCTACTTTGCCTTTTGACCTTTTTGCTCGATCCAACAATTATGATGATCCTCTTAGGCATGGATCTTGCGTAGAGACTCAAAATCGTCGGCCTTCTCCGCCGCCATATGTTCTTTCTTTTGTTCCTCACAACTTGACTAATTTTCAGTCGAATGAGGTCTGGTTTTGGGTTGCTATGGTACTGCGATTACTGGTGAGTTTCGGCATCGTCCATGAGTTTCAATTTTTAGTGGTTTGCATCTCCTGTTATTTGGGTTTTTCAAACGCTTGTCTTTTTGGATTTGCACTTATTTGGTTGTGTGGAGCTTTAGAGATGTTGGGCGTACTGTCCCTTGTTAGTTCACCATGACTTTGACAAAATTCCAGTGATAACCATGCTACAGGTTTTTGCTGGTGGTCAGTGTTACTGTTTCTTGTGGTCACAACTTCTCCTTTTGATATGTTTCTCTTTTATAGTTTTCATGACATAAGAACTGTAACAACCTGTCCTTTTTCCCAATTTTCGATGGTAATTGAACCAACTTAAACCACTCATAAAGGTGGATTGTTATGGGTACTAACACAAATAGAACAAAATAACAGAACTTTTCATTATATCATAATACAATATTACATCTGGTTTACATGGAATATCAGAGTTACAACGTATAGTAGTGGAAAACTTAAATATACTCTCAGGGGAAGAAGCAATATGATATAGCGGAAACTCCAACTTTAGCTTGAACCCCCACTCAGAAAGCGCTCCAAATCTTGCTCCAAGGGTTTATAACTGTAAAATTAAACAACTAGTTGTCTATGTGGAAATTAGTGGGCACCGAGAGTTTAGGAAGGAACAATAAACTCCAGGTCAGTCATGGGAATTGTGTGAGAACATAAACTGTTATTTTTAGGGTTTGTTTTAAAGTTCGGAAATTCACCGGACCATGCCGCTAATGTTGAACTGGTTTACTCCATGTGAATACCAGTGCATATAAATTCGCAATGACTTTTAAAAAATGAAGCTATCATATGCTCGTCCCACATCACACAACGCAAGCGCACACCAGATACGCGAGTTTTGCCTTATGATAACCAAAAATGCCTTCATACGTGAAAATCTTCTTTTATTTTATTATTAGCGCATAGTGTAGAAACAATTTCGAAAATAAATATATTAATCTTAGACGGCTTAGTACCCCATCCTACTTTGTCGTCATAGGTATACAAATAAAACCGTAAGGGTCGCGTAGTGGAGTTTGGGCTTCCAACTTGATGATTCATGGCACGAAAGATCAATCAGGAACACAAGCGAAACGTACCACAGCCTTTTCATCCAGACTTGGACACCAATTACAAATCGTGAGATAGAACAACGGTTTTCATCCAAACTCAGACCCCCGAACATACCCTATTCCTCCAAGTTCACAAGTGGTACCACTGCCTGAGCTTCCAATCACATATTATGTATATGTCAACAACCTAACCACCGGTTTCTCATCTTCCGGGGTGTGAGGCTTGTCGATGTCGCGGTATACACAAAGCTACACTACAATAAGCCATGCTTTGATCATCACTAGCTCGTTCCATAACTTGAGTATGCCACATCGTCAATTCACCACATGTCACTGATTTCTATCAATACATAACCTCTAAGCACGTAAAACTTAGAGACAAGAATAATTAATTGCCACAATCCGATATATATATATATATATCAATAGAAATCAGTGCTACGTACTTAATTAAAATGCCAGACACACAATCCATACATGCCCATTCTAGGTTTGAACGGAACAAAATCCAAAAATCCTCAAATATATTCAGACCTCATGCCACTTATAACCTCGAATCCGGTGTATGACTCGATTCGAGACATCAACATTCAATCCAAATAAATCCAAAGATTCCCGGTCTTCATTTGTCATTTCTGAGTCTTCAATTTGCTTCATAGCGTCGTATTATTACTTGGAATGGTTTTTGGACTTAAATCCGATTTCGGTCTTTCAAAGTAATAAGCGTACTTTAAAACAAAAGCTATGGACTATATCGGTTTCAATCCAAGTCTCCTTCCCAATTGTTATCAATTCATGTCAAATAAGGAGAGACTTATTTCAAATTCCTTAAATCTCACTACCATCTTATTTATCTTATTTGAAATCCGATGTTCGTTTACCAATCCTTAAATTTTTAACATAACTCTTTTATTCGTTGTTTCCATAAGTCTCCAAATCCAAACTCGAATTTAAAGTTTCATACATAATTATTTATCCCTTTAAACCTTCCAACATTAAAAAAAACCTTTTAAAAGTGTAAATAACAATTCTTGATTTAGAAATCTCAAAACCAAGCCATTTCAACAAAAAGTTAATGCGTTACTTAATTAACATGCTATAGAATAGCTACTTAAACCACATGGGTTCAAAATCATTCAAAGGTTCCAATCCTTTTAATTAAAGAGCAACACTTGTTAAAATTCTAAAATTGTTCTAAATTCAAAGGGTTCTAATTTAAATTCCAAATTATATTTTGAGATAACCATCCCGTTCATCGGATCAGTTAGGGATAGTCAGGGAGTGTAGGAAACTGTATTTTCCAAACCCAAGCCTTAGACATTATCCTCTCTGTCACCCTAGAACGCTCTGGTATATATATATACATACATATATATTATATACATGTATATGTATTATTGGAAGAACTGTCGAAACATATATACATCTCTACACATTCAATAACGGTTAAAATTGTCCAAACCTTTTCCAATTCATAATTTAAGCTTCATAACTTCAATAGTATTTCAAATTTCGTTGGAAACCAAATATAATATTATCAAATTTGTTTAATTGTTTAGAACTTACAAATGGTCTTTAAAATAATAGAACTAAGTGTATTAAATAAACCAATGTTTAGTTAGATTCAAAACTTGTTTCAAATATACATTTAAGACATTCCAAAAATTGTTTTGTTGTTATGGAAAAATTGTTTAGTTATTCATGAGTTAGATTTAAAATTATTTTAAATCTAAATTCAAAACTTTAACTTTTAATTTTATTTTATTAACCAATCGTTATTCGCATAAGAAGGAGACTTAAATTGACTACCCATATACTCCACAACTACAGTGTGTGGGTGATGCAATAAAATCAATCTATAAAAACACAAGTTCATCCATCATGGCAACAATCAACAATTATTAACGGTGCACAAGCATTACGTTAAATAATACTTAGTGTTCACTTCCAAACATGCATCAAACATCACAATCTCAACCATCCATAAGTAAACATTATATCATTAACGGATCGACTAATTAAAATAATTATTAAAATTAATGTTATCACCCATTTTGCTTCTAATTCCACAGATTCGGCGTTCCGGTCTTCATCAATCGTCGTCATCAACCGCGCCCCCTGCTCTGCTTTGTTCCATCTACTTTTCCTGTCTGCATCCATTCTATTCTGCATCTTCCTAACTCCTGGTGTCACCTTATCCCCCTACCACTCCTGTATGTCTTTATTTCTGCGCCATTCCTGTTCTCCGTAGTCCGTGCCTGAAACTGAAGTTGGAGCTCATGCATTCCAGTGCATGGCATGTAGTAGTGCACGGCTTATGCACGGTCTGTGCATGCATGCATTGCCTTCCCGTGCACACGTCGGAATGGTTTGATGGCTCGAGTTTTACAGTGTAGGAGAACTAGGAGACCGTATAATGGCTTATGGTGGTACCAGAGTGCGGACAGGAGTGTGGTATTGGTTATTCGTGGACTGTCGGGGAAGGCAGTGTGCCAACGAAGAGGGGGTGGCATTTGCGTTGCAGCAAGGGTGGTATCTATGAATAGTGGATCTAGGACCAAGGAGGATTCTTATTGTTTTAAGTGGGAGAAAGACTTAGAGCGTGGATTTGGTGGAGTCAGCGGCTGCGTGAGTGACTAGCGGCAGTCTGCGTCTTGCCCGAGGTAGTGGAGCCAGGTGGTGACGAAGGTGGTTCGCTGGAAGCTGTACACTGAAGTGGGAAGTCGAGAGTAGCGTGAATCTTGAATGCAGAAGGGATGATCGAATGCGTTCACCGGCCGAGGGCAAACCTGGGCGGTTCGACGTCGGTGGTGGTAGGTAGGCAGCGGGGAGTCAGGCGAGGAGGTGCAGCTGTGTGACGGTGGAGAGAGAAAAAGATGGCGCGGAGAAGGTCAGAACATGTTTTTGAAAGAGGGAAAAGAGAAGAGATGAGGGGAAGTGGTTCTCTGGTTGCGGGGAAGTGGACTTGGTGGCCGCAGATTCGTCAGAAGGGTTGATCGTGGTTGTGGCGGCGGTGGAGATTAGAAAGGGGACAGTGAGGTGCTAAGGAGTGGAGGCTTGCTGTTATATTTAGAAAATAGAGGAAGAAGAAAATGTGGAGTGTGGAGGAGAAGCTACTAGTGGTTGCTGGCATGAGGAAGTTATTGATGGTGGGGTGATGATCGGCGCAATAGCGGGCGGTGGGAGAAGGCGGGAGTTGCGTGTGATGGAAATTAAGGAATGGCGGACTTGGTGGAGCTGAAAATGGAAAGCGAAAGCAAAAAGAAACCTGTTATTGTGCTTAGAAGAGATAAGGGCGAAGGTGGAGCTTGTTCTTGTAAGAAGGAAGGTTTAGATTTAGCATATAGGGAAGAAGTGTTTTCACTAGTGAAGGAAAATGAAGAGGGATAAGGCGAGCAGACGAAGAGGTCGCATGAATTTATAATGCAATGAAGAGAGACCAGCTGGCGGAAGAAGGTAACACGTGGTACGAAAAATAGAGTAGCTTTATTTATTCTTGTTGGTCAAAATATTTTATTTGTGCGCAACATTAGATTCCCTGTACACTGAGATTTCCAAGTCTTGGTGTACTGTTTCACAAATTTTGTACTAATATGGCAAAATTTAAATCGAATTTTTTTCTAGATATTGTTGGGGAAACATTGGGCTGAAAAGGTAAAAGGTTTTGAACGAACATTAGAGCTGAAATAAGAAGTACGGGGTTTGAAAAAAATGCTAGCTACACGCACGGACTAACAACAACGTTGTTTACGCTATATCAAAACTTTATAAATTCAACCGCTTTGCACCGGTGTTAATGCCAAATATGCGAATTTTATTTCATAATTTATTTCTTCCCATTTATTCCACCAACACATTTCTTATATAATTATGCGTAATATTTCTAGTTTGATTACGCCACTTGCATTCCAGAGTTATTTCATTAACTATACTATAAATAATACCGTAATAAAATTAAACTTAGCGGTTTATTAAACAAAATTAATCACTATTTATGTTCGAAACTTCATACTTATATTCTTAACTATATTTTACTGCACAATTTAGATTTCTATGTTCAAAATCAGTACATCGTTTCTTAATTAAACTGTAGAATTTATATCAAGCTGATTTTGGTTCGAGCATCAGATTTCACATATTCGACCAACTCGGTATTTGTTGCTATCGTAACTTTTTTTCAAAGCATTTATGTTGAGATCATATTTACAAGAGCATTTTCATTTTAAAGGTAAACACTATGCTCAAAATAAAGGTCCTCAAATTTGGATTTTCAATTATAAGCATATACTTTCCTTAACTAAATTAAAGATTGATATTCAAATAATTCATTTCTTGATAAATTACTAATGGTAATGACTCATGTTTCCTATAATGTTCATAAAACAACAAAGGACTTCTAACGTTAAAGACTCAAATCAGTTAGAAATGTAAATCTCGTTTAAAATATTTATAAATCCACGTAAAGAGTTTACTTAAATATCGTTCAAAAAAGACAAAATTCCAAATGTAAATATTCATTTTACGTTAAATCTTAATTTAATTTATATTTTAATGCCAAATTTTTTAGGTCATTACAATCTCCCTCACTTAAAACTTTTCGTCCTCGAAAAGGAGAGTTGTAAAAATAGGCTTAAGTAAAATAATAGAATTTATCAAAATACTTTACAATTTCTAATCAATTTTCAAACCTATCCAAGGGTTCTTAATAGATTAAACACAAAATTTATCATACACTGAATTGGAAAAACTTCTTATATCAAAATATTAAGCAAAACTTATATCATCGTATAAAAGCTACACAAGGGAACTTGCTATATAATGTAAAAGAGATTTATGCTCAAAGTATGTAAAAAATCTAAGTAAAAGTAGTTCAATGATAAGGTTACTTTGTAGTAAGTTGTTTTGGTTAAAATAGATTTAACAAAATTCAAAGGTTTAACATAAGATAACTTCAAAATTTAAAATAAAAGGTAGAATATAAGTAATTTAGCAACTTGGTTAAAAGTAGATAATACAGTAGTAGATTAATATATGTAAAAGGACTTGAAATAAATAAAACATAAGTACAATTGTAAAATATTGTAGTTTTAGTGTGAAGATGCATAAACTAGATAATTTAAACTAAATTGTTATATGAATTACTTTATTTCAAAACATTGGAAAGCCTCAAACTAATTTCTCCGAACTTAGAACCCCATTTTCAAACAGTTGAAATACTACATATTTTTTTTGTTTAGACAATCATACTTCACTTTGGGATTTCAACTAAATTTGATTTCATTCTATAATGATCTCAAATCAACAATATATTATTAGTTCGAGAAGTTCTCCATATGACGGGCCACTAGGTATCACCCCTCACACCTTAGTTTAGTCACGTGTTACTCGAATAAATCAAATAATTTCATATCTCGAAGTTGTAAATCATTTCAAAACTATAATTACAAATACTTTGACCAAAATTTGTTGTTTCAAATATTTCAAAATACCGGGATACAAGTCATCAAAATTCCTTTTATTTACCATTTCATAAACAGTTTATCATATCAAATTTCATTCACTATTTAAATCAAATTTTCATGCAAGTTATGTTTTCGTATTGTTGAAATCATCATTTCAAGTCTTCCAAATTCATATCAATCTTCGTGAATTTTCAATTTATTTCGAATTGATCTTTCCTAATCGATCTATTTTGCCATACATTTTCTTCCGATAATTGGAAATTTAATATGATTTCCTCAATAGCTTTTCGAAATGAAATTTCATGCAAATTCGAACCTTTCTACTTTCTACAGTTTAGACAATTGTTATTTTTCGTAATCATTTTTATTTTTTTATTTTTTTAATTGTTTCAAACAATTCCAGGATTCCCAATTAAATGTCCATATTCTCATAATATTTCCAAGAGTTTGAATTGAATAACCTTTCTCTTTTTAAATCCATTCAAATTTCAAAATGTATTCATTTTTGTTACATTTATCAAATCTTGTTTGAAAAGCTACGTTGTTCATCGAGTCGAATTTTTTTTGAACCCCTTTCTTTTTAAATTACCATCGCGCTTCCGCTGCGCTACTCGTGTTTCAACAATTTCTTGAAAATCCTTCCAATTTGAATTTTTTTACCAATAATATTTCAAAAAATAAACCAATTACCGAAATTTTGATTAACCCAAGCATTTGTGCATTTATTCTTAACCCTTTATACATTGATTCTTAATACATTCACTTCTTTATTGTACTTTAATCCAAAGGGTTGTGTTGTTTTCCTAATTTATCAATATTGCACCATTTATTTCTGGTACCATATTATAGGTTTAAAAGTCCTTCAAGTTCTAAGTGGTTTAAACTATTTAATTTCCCCCTTTCCTAATTTTGTTCTTCCAAATTTTATTTTTAGTTTATTAAATTTTCTTTTTCTTATAACAATGATGATGTCACTCACTTAAACTTTATATTAATTTATCCAATCGTTTATTAAGATTTATTCATTAAAATACTCAGCTAAATGATTTTTAAGTATTCCTCGATGTTTAAATCGGAATTATGTAGTCATCCCACTGCCGAAACTCAAAAATAAATACCGATGATGCTTCAGTCATCAACCGAATCATCCCCGAGCGACTAGAGTGTGATTCTATATCTATCAAATACATACAAGACTTAGTATATATGCTGGCCATACATATATTATAAACTAGTAGTTTGATTGCGACATCGAGTAAAATTGTAACAACCCGAAAATCTGGGCCAGTTTAAAAATTTTATTTTGGCAATTTTAGCGAAGTTTGAACATTTAAAATGAATTATTTTAAATAATATCGACAAGAAATTTAATTTGAATATAATTCGAATGTATATATTTATATACGTCGTCGTTAGAATATTAATATTTATTTTAAATTATAAAAGGAATTGAAAATGGCGCGGTAGTTCGATAACTCGATTTCAAACTTCAATTGAACGTACCGGGTGCAAAACAAACCGGATTTTAGTGAAACCTAAAACAATAGGATCTAATTGGGAATATCTTTCCAACGAATCCAAAAAATTGAAATTTCATAGCGGGAATCAAAAGATATGTCCAGTTGAAAATTCTGAATAGTCGCTATGGAATTCAGGCCCTTAAAAATGGGAATTTTGCAAACGATCTCGGATTTCGACGAAACCACTTTTGTTGGGTCCGTGATGTCAAATTATTGCTAGATTCCAAATTTCATAATTTTTCGAATCGGTATGTGAGCGTGGCAAAGGAAAACGCGTTTGACCAGTTTCAGTTGATTTTAATCGACTGGAAAATGGCCATTTTTCCAACGGTCTCAGAATTCGACGAAACTAGTTTTGTTAGGACCGTATCGTCAATACGAAGCTAGAAAATATTTTTCTGGATTTTTTCGAGTTAGTATGTGACCCCAGTAAATTGAAATGCGCGTTTAAATTCAATATATAGAGTTATATGTTGATTTTAACGGAAACTGATTGTAACGATCGAATCAGCCTACGATACATATCCCATTGTGTTCGGAATGGGGGTAATTAGCTATGGACGACAGGCGGTGGGCCTTGTTTAGAGGTCTTATGTAAAAGTCAACATTTTGGGATTTAAAATAATTAAATAAAACTTCCTCTCTCCTCTTCCTTTATTCATTCTGCCCCCCCCCCTTCGTTCATTCAAATCGAAGGAAGAAATAAAAAAAAGGGGGCGCGAGACCCCAAACCGCCGCCGCAGCGGCGCTGCTGCCACCGCCGCTGGTGGCGTAAGCCACCGCCTCCCCCTCCTCCTTCTTCCCCATCCTCTTCCTCCTCGCTCTGCCCTCCTGGAAGACACCCACCGCACCCCCCTAAACCCGACGAACCCTCCTCCGCCTGCTCCCCTGGCCCACCAGCACGAACGCAACCTCCGGCAACAGTGAAAACCGCCCCCCTTGTACGTTGTAAGCTTTTAACTTATTTATTTTAATTTTATTTCTAAATCTGAGTTTGGTTTTGTTTAAAAACATATTTTATAAAACCAGTTTTTATATATATATGATTTCTAGAAATAAAAATCATATTTTTATAAATATTGTATATAAAAATATAATAGCGTTGTTTATAAAAATATAAAGACATGATTTTTCTTTGTGGAATCGAGAATAAAAATATGATTTTTATATAATATAGGAAAGTTAAAAATATGATTTTTACATTATAGAAGTGTTAAAAATATGACCTTTATATAGTAGAAGATATAAAAATACTATTTTTATATAAGTAGTGTATTGAAAATAAAATTTCTATATAATAGAGAATATAAAAATATAATCTTTATATTAGAAAAGGCGAAATCTTTATGTAGAGAATAACGGTGTAAAATAGATTTTTTATCTATATAGTAGCGATGTAAAAAATAGAATTTTTATCTATATAGCATCGATGTAAAAATGGAATTTTTATCTATATAGTAGCGATGTAAAAATAGAATTTTTATCTATATAGTAGCGATGTAAAAATAGAATTTTTATCTATATAGCATCGATGTAAAAATGGAATTTTTATCTATATAGTAGCGAAGTAAAAATGTGATTTTTATATACATGGCAACAATATAAAAATTCGATTTTTATATATTGAATAGCGAAGTAAAAATTCGATTTTTATATATTGAATAGCGAAGTAAAAATTTGATTTTTATATATTGAATAGCGAAGTAAAAATTCGATTTTTATATATATTGAACAACAAAGTAAAAATTCGATTTTTATATATGTAGTGAATACGGATGACGAAAGTGACGAAAGAAGAAACGGCGGAGATTTTCTACATATGAAGAGTCGAGACGTTTGAATAGCTATTGGTGAGAACTTCTCACTCAAATTTCCTTTTTCTAGTTATATATATATATACTAGGATGCAGACGGTGCTTAGCAACACCCGACACCCGTCATCCACAGACCATGGATGGCTTGTTTGTTTGACTGATATGTTGTGAAAATTTGTTTATGAAATTGATGTGAAATAGATAATGGAATATATTCATGTGTTGAAAGGAAATAAAATATTTGTGTAGTTAAAAATATTTTATCGTTAAAAATATAATTTTTAACGTGAATGTGAATAAATAAATATTTATAAACAAATCGACCAATTTGTTTGTATACACTGATTTGACTGATATTGATTGGGATGATAAATTTTACACATCGCCCAACTGCACGCATAAAAATATGTGTTTGTTGATTTGAAACCCCACACGGGTGTTGGGATGATATTTGGCGTACACTAATCCCAACTGCTTAATTGTATGTCGATCGATTGGTCGACAGACTGTGTAAGCGTCGATTGTTTATATTTGATGCTTATGCAGTTGTGTGGTGCACTTTGGATGATGATTGCTTGTTTATCGCTGCTATTATATACATGTGTTGTATGGAATCCATACAATTAACGTTATATGGTAATGGACTGGGCCTCATTCCAATCGGGAAAATAATGAATATTATAAAAGAAAATTCATGTGTTGAATATAAAAATAGTCATGTGTTGACGATGTTCATGTGTTGAAACTATTCATGTGTTGAGTAGAATATTTTTAATAATAAAATTTACATCTTTATCATATTTAAAATTAGAACCACTTTACAGTTGGAGTCTAATTAAAAATCAAACGATAGATACCATAGTTTTATAAAATATTTTACATAACAAAAATAGTGATGTGTTGACAGTACTCATGTGTTGAAAATAGTCGTGTGTTGAAAGAAATATAGATTCATGTGTTGAATAGAATAAATATTCATTTGTGGAATAGAATATAGAAGTTTTTGAAAAATATAAAGTCGTGTTGATTAGAGATGCGTTATTTTGATGCGAACGATATTTATATCGATTTTATTCGTTTTATAATGAATATTGAAAAGTGATTTCAAAATTTAATATTTTGAAATGAAATTCAAATTAAATTAGATTAAGATTCAAATTGAAATTTTATTGAATCAAATTGAAATGAATTCGAATCGAATAGAAAATGAATTCGATTCGAATTGAATAGAAAGTGAATTTGAATTCGAATTGAATAGAAATGAATTCAAATTGAATTAAATTGAAATTGAATTAAAAACGAATTGAAATCATTTTGAATGAAATATAAAAAGAACTGAAATTGAATTGAAATCAATTTGAAATGAATTCGAATCGAATAGAAAATGAATTCGATTCGAATTGAATAGGAAGTGAATTTGAATTCAAATCAATTAGAAATGAATTCAAATCAATTAGAAATGAATTCAAGTTGAATTAAATTGAAATTGAGTTAAAAACGAATTGAAATCGTTTTGAATGAAATTTAAAACAAACTGAAATTGAATTGAAATCAATTTGAAATGAATTCGAATTGAATTAAATAGAAGGTAAATTCAAATTGAATTGAATTGAAACGAATTAGAATTTGAATTGAATTGAAACGAATTTGAATTCGAATTAAATAAAATTGAAATGAATTCGAATTGAATTGAAATCAAATCGATTTGAAATTGAATGTAGCGTTGAAATGGTTTTGAAAACGAATTTAAAATGATTTATAAAATACGTTTTAAAAAGGAAATCGACGAAATATATAATATATATATATATATATATATATTATATATAATGGCCTGAATAGAACGCGCCGCGCCGCGGCAGTTCGTGAATTTCGACCATTGACTTCGAATTGACATTGCGGGAGATTCGACCGTCGGATTCTACTAAAACCAGAACCGTTGGGTTCGTATCGAAAAGAGATTTCCAATGAATATTAGGAATTTGAAATCTAACGGTTGGATTTGGAGTTATGTCCAAATCAAATTCGAAAAAGGTCGCTGCAAGTGCAATTCGATGGCCGTTGTTGGAAATCGACTGTACGGGCCTTGATAAAATTATTAAAAATATTGATAATTTGTGTAAAATCATAATATGTGAATTGGAAAGAACTAGGATGAAAAATTCCACATTTGCAAAAATAAAAATAGATTTTTATCGAAATGAACTAGTTTTGAACTAGAATTAAAATCAATTTATTTTTGAAATAAATAAATTGAATTTGAAAGTGATTTTAAAAATAATCAATATTCCCAATACGTGAATTGAACTGGAGTTGAATCGAAATTATCTTCGGAATATTTCGATGTTGGATTTCGTGACTATACAAATATTGTTATGGGAATTTGAAAGATATATTTTATATCGTTATTTCCAATACGATATTTGTTGGTTCCAGAATTTGATATTGAATATATGCCGATATATTTTCTATTCAGAGCCTCGTATTTAATATCAAATATGATTTGGGTTTATCGTGAATCGTGTTTTAGATGACATTGGTTCTTTAACCCAGTTAAAGGCAGGATGTTGATTTTCGAAAAGATTAAAACTAAGTGGAGTTTTAATGAATCTTTAATTAGATTGAAAATGTGAATTGATAATTTAAATTATCAAATCTGAAAGGTGATCGAGAATGGAGTACCACCAGTTTTGCTCCGAAGCGATAGTTAAATCTTTAATTAGATTTGAACGTGAAATGGTAATTAATTTTACCGATAACACCGTGGTGTTAGATATGGAGTATTACCAGTTTTGCTCCATGGGATGAATAGGTTGGGATTGGGGAATAAAATAAATAATTACTTCGGTGTGGTTCGTTAATCCCGACTAGTTTGGAATGAAATCCAAGGAAAGATTAAAGAATAAATTTAGAGGAATTTATCTTGGATAAAATCAATGGGAACCTTTCCCTAAGAATGTCATTTTGTGAATAAAAGAATATTCTGAATTGGAATGAGGTGTTTGTTGTGTTTGTGTAACATTTGTTTATCATACACGTGGGTTATTCAGAAAGGCCGGGTTTATACCCATTCTGAATAACCGATTCGACGAGATGTCGAAGATGAAGACGGTGGTTGAAGACCGGAACTCTTCACATCGTTTGGGTGATTACTGATGATCTCGATTGGGTTGTACACCCAAGATGAGGGAAACAGTTGGTGATCGTCTAGACGTACTTGGAGATGGATGGATATGCGAGGAAAGTGCCTCCGGTTTCGTTTAGACCCAGAACGAACTTGTAAATGGATTGTGGTCTGACATTGGATTTTATTCTGTGTTGATTGATCTCTATTAAATATACATCTGTTTGGCGGCAGAGAATTTATTCTCTTGCTTAACGCCCTTCTCTGAGACGTACGAGCTCAGAGGTTGTATATCGATGGACATCAGTCGCATGGAGTGAATTGCCATTGTGGCACGCATAAGTGGCAATTGATCAAGGCTTCTGTTGAAAAGCAAAGTCTTGTGGTGGATGATCAAAGCAAGGCCTATGTGGCGTAGCTTTGTGTATAACGTGAATTCGCGAGCCTCACACCTCGGTATGAGTTAAAAACGGCATACGGACCCAAGGAGTGCACGACGTTTCTTTCTAGCTAGGGTGGTGTCAGTGACCTACCAGCCCTGACATTTATATACTTTTCACTTGTGTGGTTGTTGGATACGAGGCGCCTCGAATATAGGTCTGTAAGGACTGGGAAACGTGTGTTCAGGAATTGCCAATCCTCAAAAGTAAGAGAGGACCGGCCTTGGAGGATCCAGGGATTGCTGTGTGCGGTCCCGAGGCATTTGCTAGAGTGTCTCGAACGCGGAGAGGAGCTTCCCCTTGCCTCGACTCATGACGGAATCCAATTTCCAATACGTGTGTTTCGGTTTTATTTGTAGAACCTAGTATGGCGACATAGTGGTATGGGTCATTCATGCCGCCTATGATTTATATTTATGATTGAAACTGTTTTGACACTATACACCTATAATAGTATCAAATAATGTGTTTTAAACGTATCAAGCATGCTTTGGCTGTTATAAGGTAAAAACCTATCCTCCGGCTTGCGTTGCATTGTGTGATGGGACCTGGGTCTTATAACAGCTTCATTTTTCTTTATTTAGCATTGCGCTGTTTGTTCTATGCACTGGTACTCTTGGGAGGAAACCCGTTCCGTGTTATACGGCGTGGTCCCTTGATTTACCAAACTTTAAAATAAAGATTAATAACTATTTTAGTTCTCACACCAGTCACATGACTGGCCTGGAGTTTATTGTTTTAACCTAAACTCTGGGTGCCCCTATTTTCCACACGGGCAGCTAGTAGTTTTGGTTTTGCAGATCTATATTCACAGGGTCCTGATTTACAGCTGGAACGATGCTCGGAAAGCTCTGTATCCGTGTATCACTTTCAGTTGTGTTTTGTATATTTTCCGCTGCTATGTAATTCATTGTAAATCTCTGATATTTATCGAATGTAATTTATTCATTCATACTCTGTATATTCTTGTATCTGATGGAATTGTTGTAATAACAATGAAATGTTCTTCTGTTTGCATTCTATTTTGTCTTGTCCTCAATTCTATCCGTGCTTTCCTTCACGGGGAAGTTCGGGTCGTCTCAGTTTGGTATCAGAGCTTTGGTTTACAGAGCTCGAGAACAAGACACATTAGAACCATACGAAAGAATTCATCAGATATTGGGTTAGTAATATCCAATTAGAGTGACTCGTTAGAGATAGGATCAGTAGTATCCAAGAACGAGTGTGAAGAGTATATTTTTCAAATGAAAACAATTTTGTTTTGAAAATTTAAATCACTTTATACGTATTTGAATATTTATTTATTTTGAATTTGGACAATCGAGTATATAAAGATTTCGCGTATATGCGTCATGAACGCATATTCGAAGTTTTAATATACTGGATAGATATAGAATCACATTCTAGACACCTGGGGATAATTCTGGTGATGTGGCCACATCATCAGTATTTATGTTCGTGTTTCGAAGGTCTAATTTCTATATATTTCCATTAGACTGGTGTGAGAACCAAAACTAATATAGCTAAAATTCATTGTTGTGATATGGCATCAAAAACATGATTTTTTGTGTATGTGTCAAAATTATGAATTTGAAACGTTAATTCACTAATTGATTGATGTTTGTGTTGTTTGTTTATTTGTTTGATAATTTTGAACCATTTAGCCTAATTGAATTGTATTGAAAATTGGTCGCATTTGCTTGCATATACATGTACTTACATTGAACAGGTCATAACAAGGAGGCTAGAGCAGAAGAATAAAATTTGTTTGCCCGACAAATAGGTACATGTTTACTATAATTTACTGTTTTGTTTGGGTGATGATGATTTTATGAGCCGATTAGCCTTTTCTTTTTCTTTTTGAGATCAGAAGGCCTATATGGTAATTTCGGGATTTTCCCGTGGCTCCCGGTGTAGGGGAGGTTATGGCGAAAATTTTCAAAAATTTAGGGTGTTAGCCAAATTTTTGAAGAATTTGAAAATTCTCAGAAACTGAAAAGTTGGAGAATGGAAGCCAGATCGAACGTAGAGTTGATTAATCAAACCACTTTCGACTTTGTTCCTTTTCGGGGACGAAAAGTTTTAAGTGGGGGAGAATGTAACAACCCGAAAATCTGGGCCAGTTTAAAAATTTTATTTTGGCAATTTTAGCGAAGTTTGAACATTTAAAATGAATTATTTTAAATAATATCGACGAGAAATTTAATTTGAATATAATTCGAACGTATATATTTATATACGTCGTCGTTAGAATATTAATATTTATTTTAAATTATAAAAGGAATTGAAAATGGCGCGGTAGTTCGATAATTCGATTTCAAACTTCAATTGAACGTACCGGGTGCAAAACAAACCGGATTTTAGTGAAACCAAAAACAATAGGATCTAATTGGGAATATCTTTCCAACGAATCCGAAAAATTGAAATTTCATAGCGGGAATCAAAAGATATGTCCAGATGAAAATTCTGAATAGTCGCTATGGAATTCAGGCCCTTAAAAATGGGAATTTTGCAAACGACCTCAGATTTCGACGAAACCACTTTTGTTGGGTCCGTGATGTCAAATTATTGCTAGATTCCAAATTTCATAATTTTTCGAATCAGTATGTGACCGTGGCAAAGGAAAACGCGTTTGACCAGTTTTAGTTGATTTTAATCGACTGGAAAATGGCCATTTTTCCAACGGTCTCAGAATTCGACGAAACTAGTTTTGTTAGGACCGTATCGTCAATATGAAGCTAGAAAATATTTTTCTGGAATTTTTCGAGTTAGTATGTGACCACAGTAAATTGAAATGCGTGTTCAAACTCAATATATAGAGTTATATGTTGATTTTAACGGAAACTGATTGTAACGATCGAATCAGCCTACGATACATATCCCATTGTGTTCGAAATGTGGGTAATTAGCTATGGATGACAGGCGGTGGGCCTTGTTTAGAGGTCGTATGTAAAAGTCAACTTTTTGGGATTAAAAATAATTAAATAAAACTTCCTCTCTCCTCTTCCTTTATTCATTCTGGCCCCCCCTTTGTTCATTCAAATCGAAGGAAGAAATAAAAAAAGAAAAAAAAAGAAAAAGGGGGCGCGAGACCCCAAACCGCCGCCGCAGCGGCGCTGCTACCACCGCCGCTGATGGCGTGAGCCACCGCCTCCCCCTCCTCCTTCTTCCCCATCCTCTTCCTCCTCACTCTGCCCTCCTGGAAGACACCCACCGCACCCCCTAAACCCGATGAACCCTCCTCCGCCTGCTCCCCTGGCCCACCAGCACGCACGCAACCTCCGGCAACAGTGAAAACCGCCCCCCTTGTACGTTGTAAGCTTTTAACTTATTTATTTTAATTTTATTTCTAAATCTGAGTTTGGTTTTGTTTAAAAACATATTTTATAAAACCAGTTTTTTTATATATATGATTTCTAGAAATAAAAATCATATTTTTATAAATATTGTATATAAAAATATAATAGCGTTGTTTATAAAAAATATAAAGACATGATTTTTCTTTGTTGAATCGAGAATAAAAATATGATTTTTATATAATATAGGAAAGTTAAAAATATGATTTTTACATTATAGAAGTGTTAAAAATATGACCTTTATATAGTAGAAGATATAAAAATACTATTTTTATATAAGAAGTGTATTGAAAATAAAATTTCTATATAATAGAGAATATAAAAATATAATCTTTATATTAGAAAAGGCGAAATCTTTATGTAGAGAATAACGGTGTAAAAATAGAATTTTTATCTATATAGTAGCGATGTAAAAAATAGAATTTTTATCTATATAGCATCGATTTAAAAATGGAATTTTTATCTATATAGTAGCGATGTAAAAATAGAATTTTTATCTATATAGTAGCGATGTAAAAATAGAACTTTTATCTATATAGCATCGATGTAAAAATGGAATTTTTATCTATATAGTAGCGAAGTAAAAATGTGATTTTTATGTACATGGCAACAATATAAAAATTCGATTTTTATATATTGAATAGCGAAGTAAAAATTCGATTTTTATATATTGAATAGCGAAGTAAAAATTCGATTTTTATATATTGAATAGCGAAGTAAAAATTCGATTTTTATATATATTGAACAGCAAAATAAAAATTCGATTTTTATATATGTAGTGAATACGGATGACGAAAGTGACGAAAGAAGAAACGACGGAGATTTTCTACATATGAAGAGTCGAGACGTTTGGATAGCTATTGGTGAGAACTTCTCACTCAAATTTCCTTTTTCTAGTTATATATATATATATATATATATATACTAGGATGCAGACGGTGCTTAGCAGCACCCGACACCCGTCATCCACAGACCATGGATGGCTTGTTTGTTTGACTGATATGTTGTGAAAATTTGTTTGTGAAATAGATAATGAAATATATTCATGTGTTGAAAGAAAATAAAATATTTGTATAGTTAAAAATATTTTATCGTTAAAAATATAATTTTTAACGTGAATGTGAATAAATAAATATTTATAAACAAATCGACCGATTTGTTTATATACACTGATTTGACTGATATTGATTGGGATGATAAATTTTACACATCGCCCAACTGCACGAATAAAAATATGTGTTTGTTGATTTTAAACCCCACACGGGTGTTGGGATGATATTTGGCGTACACTAATCCCAACTGCCTAATTGTATGTCGATCGATTGGTCGACAGACTGTGTAAGCGTCGATTGTTTATATTTGATGCTTATGCAGTTGTGTGGTGCACTTTGGATGATGATTGATTGTTTATCGCTGCTATTATATACATGTGTTGTATGGAATCCATATAATTAACGTTATATGGTAATGGATTGGGCCTCATTCCAATCGGGAAAATAATAAATATTATAAAAGAAAATTCATGTGTTGAATATAAAAATAGTCATGTGTTGATGATGTTCATGTGTTGAAACTATTCATGTGTTGAGTAGAATATTTTAAATAATAAAATTTACATCTTTATCATATTTAAAATTAGAACCACTTTACAGTTGGAGTCTAATTAAAAATCAAACGATAGATACCATAGTTTTATAAAATATTTTACATAACAAAAATAGTGATGTGTTGACAGTACTCATGTGTTGAGAATAGTCGTGTGTTGAAAGAAATATAGATTCATGTGTTGAATAGAATAAATATTCATTTGTGGAATAGAATAAAGAAGTTTTTGAAAAATATAAAGCCATGTTGATTAGAGATGCGTTATTTTGATGCGAACGATATTTATATCGATTTTATTCGTTTTATAATGAATATTGAAAAGTAATTTCAAAATTTAATATTTTGAAACGAAATTCAAATTAAATTAGATTAAGATTCAAATTGAAATTTTATTGAATCAATTTGAAATGAATTCGAATCGAATAGAAAATGAATTCGATTCGAATTGAATAGAAAGTGAATTTGAATTCGAATTGAATAGAAATGAATTCAAATTGAATTAAATTGAAATTGAATTATAAACGAATTGAAATCGTTTTGAATGAAATTTAAACGAACTGAAATTGAATTGAAATCAATTTGAAATGAATTCGAATCGAATAGAAAATGAATTCGATTCGAATTGAATAGAAAGTGAATTTGAATTCAAATCAATTAGAAATGAATTCAAATCAATTAGAAATGAATTCAAATTGAATTAAATTGAAATTGAGTTAAAAACGAATTGAAATCGTTTTGAATGAAATTTAAAACGAACTGAAATTGAATTTAAATCAATTTGAAATGAATTCGAATTGAATTAAATAGAAGGTAAATTCAAATTGAATTGAATTGAAACGAATTAGAATTTGAATTGAATTAAAACGAATTTGAATTCGAATTAAATAAAATTGAAATGAATTCGAATTGAATTGAAATCAAATCGATTTGAAATCGAATGTAGCATTGAAATGGTTTTGAAAACGAATTTAAAACGATTTATAAAATACGCTTTAAAAAGGAAATCGACGAAATATATATAATATATATATTATATATATAGTGGCCTGAATAGAACGCGCCTCGCCGCGGTAGTTCGTGAATTTCGACCATTGACTTCGAATTGACGTTGCGGGAGATCCGACCGTCGGATTCTCCTAAAACCAGAACCGTTGGGTTCGTATCGAAAAGAGCTTTCCAATGAATATTAGGAATTTGAAATCTAATGGTTGGATTTGGAGTTATGTCCAAATCAAATTCGAAAAAGGTCGCTACAAGTGCAGTTCGATGGCCGTTGTTGGAAATCGACTGTACGGGCCTTGATAAAATTATTTAAAATATTTATAATTTGTGTAAAATCATAATATGTGAATTGGAAAGAACTGGGATGAAAAATTCCATATTTGAAAAGATAAAAATAGATTTTTATCGAAATGAACTAGTTTTGAACTAGAATTAAAATCAATTTATTTTTGAAATAAATAAATTGAATTTGAAAGTGATTTTAAAAATATTCAATATTCCCAAAACGTGAATTGAACTGGAGTTGAATCGAAATTATCTTCGGAATATTTCGATGTTGGATTTCGTGACTATACAAATATTGTTATGGGAATTTGAAATGAATCCGAAAATCCTCAAACATATTCGGATCTTGTGTCACTTATAACCTCGAATCTGGTGTACAGCCCGATTCGGGACATCAACATTCAATCCAAATAAATCCAAAAATTCCAAGTCTTCATTTTTCATTTTCGATTCTTCAATTTGCATCATAGCGCCATAATATTACTTGGAATGGTTTTCAGAGTTAAATCCGATCTCGGTGTTTCCAAGTAATAAACTATGGACTATATCGGTTTCAATCCCAATCTCCTTCCCAATTGTTATCAATTCATGTTAGATAAGGTAACTTTTATTTCAGATTCCTTAAATCTCATTATGATCTTATTTTTCTTATTTGAAATCCAATGTTCGTTTACCAATCCTTAAATTTTGAACACATTTCTTTTATTCGTTGTTTCCATTAGTCTCCAAATCAAATTCGGATTTGAAGTTTCATACACAATTATTTATCCCTTTAAACCTTCTAGCATTTTTAAAAACCCCTTTTAAAAGTGTAAATAATAATTCTTGATATAGAAAACTCAAAACCAAGTCATTTCAAGGAAAAGTTAACGCGTTACTTAACGTGCTATAGAATAGCTACTTAAATCACATGGGTCAAAATCATTCAAAGGTTCGAATCCTTTTCATTAAAGAATAACGCATGTTAAAATTCCAAAATTGTTCTAAATTCAAAGGGTTTTAATTTAAGTTCCAAATCAGATTTTGAGATAACCATCTCGTTCGTTGGATTAGTTAGGGATAGCCAGGGAGAGCACGAAACTGTATTTTCCAAACCCAAGCCTTAGACACTATCCTCTCTGTCAATCTAGAACGTTCTGGTGTATATATATGTGTATATATATGTGTATATATATATATATGTATATATATATATGTATATATATATATATGTATGTATTATTGGTAGAACTGTTGAAACATATATACGTCTCTACACATTCAATAACGGTTAAAATAATCCAAACCTTTTCCGATTCATAATTTAAGTTTCATAACTCCAATAAAACCCATATTTCAAATTTCATTGGAAATTAAATATAATATTATCAAATTTGTTTAATTGTTTAGAACTTACAAATGGTCTTTAAAATAAGATAACTAAGTGTATTTAATAAACCAATGTTTAGTTACATACTTGAATAAAACTTTCTCTTAATTAAATTTTTAAAGCTTATGGACAGCTAAACATTTACATAAACAAATATAACTCAAAATCAAATTTTTCATTAGATTCAAAACTTGTTTCAAATCTTGTGAGTCCAAAACAACTTTTAAGACATTCCAAAAATTGTTTTGTCATTATGGAAAAATTGTTTAGTTATTCATGAGTTAGATTTCGAATTATTTAAAAATCTAAATTCAAAACTTTAACTTTTAAATTTTATTTATTAACCAATCGTTATTCCCATAAGAAGGAGACTTAAATTGACTATCCATATACTCTACAACTACAGTGTGTGGGTGATGCAACAAAATCAATCTATATAAACAAAAGTTCATCCATCTTGGCAACAATCAACAATTATAAACGGTGCACAAGCGTTACGTTAAATAACGCTTAGTGTTCAGTGTTAACTTCCAAACAAGCATCAACCATCACAATCACAACCATCCACAAGTAAACAATAAATCATTAACGGATTGACTTATTAAAATAATTATTTAAAATTAACATTCTCACCCATATCGCTTCCAATTCCACCGATTCGGCGTTCAGGTCTTCATCCATCGTCGTCATCAACCGTGTCCACTGCTCTGCTTTGTTCCGCCAACTTTTCCCGTATGCATCCATTCTATTCTGCATCTTCTTGACTCCTGGTGTCACCTTAGCTCCCCCTACCACTTCCGTATGTCTTTATTCCTGCGTCATTCCTGTTCTCCGCAATCTGTGCCTGAAACTGAAGTTGGAGCTCATGCATGCCAGTGTGTGGCATGTAGTAGTGCACGGTGTAAGCACAGTCTGTGCATGCATGCACTGTCTACGCGTGCACACATCGGAACGGTCTGATGGCTTGAGTTTTACAGTGTAGGAGAGCTAAGGGTCCGTACAGTGCCTTATGGTGGTGCTGGAGTGCGGATGGGAGTGTGGTATTGGTTATTGGTGGACTGTCGGGGAAGGCAGCATGCCAGCGAAGAGGGGATGGCATTTGCGTTGCAGCAAGGGTGGCAGCTGTGAACAGTGGAGCTAGGACCAAGGAGGAGGCTTACTGTTTTAAGTGGGAAAATGCTTAGAGCATGGATTTTAGGGGAGTCAGTGGCTGCGTGAGTGACATGCGGCAGTCTGCGTCTTGTCGGAGGTGGTGGAGCCAGGTGGTGACGAAGGTAGTTCTGTAACAACTCGTTATTTCAAAACATGACATAAGGGATAATTAAAGAATAATTAATTTTTAAAAGAAGAATTAAGTAAAACGGGTTACGCCATTGTGTTCGTCTCGGAATTCTACTTGAAATAGAGTCCAAGTTTGCATAAAACGGATGCTGTATGAAAGAGTTACGGATGATAAAAGTTGGGCAAAAAACTCAGGAAATGGACCAGAATGCACTGGCGCACTTGGGAAGTGCGCCAGAACAAAAATACACTGGCGCACTTGGGAAGTGGGCCCATGCCGAGGACAGAACTGCACAGAATTCTTGAGAGTTTTGTAACGACATGTCTTGCAGGGATTGGCTGGATGACGTGTCTTTTGAGTTGTGTGGTTTTGATGATCTCTTAGCTAATCTGAAGGCCCTAGTTAACTCACTACACCTATATAATCACATCTAAACCTAAACCTAATTCCATTACACTAATTCATATGCCTCCATGCTGCTACAACCTAAGCTAGTCTTTCTTCTACACTAAAGCTAATCTAAATAGGAGTAATTCATATTGGAAGATAAGAATAAAATTCTACAACAACGGTTTAGCTAATCAAATTTAGACTACAGAATTCAGATCTACTTTCTCTACTTTCACTGTGAGTCCACGTTACTTTCACATATAATTAATTAATAGTAATTGTGATAAGTTTATGAATTGGACTTTAAGAACATGCCTGTAAGATAAATTATATCATGTTTGGTGAATTCTTATCTTTTAGATTCGTGTCAAAAGTTTACGTTCATGTGCTAATTAGATCTATTTTATGTGATGATGTAAGTTTATGTTCTATATGCCTAATTGGATCTATTTCAATGTGCTATTCCAGTTCATATATGCTATTGGATCTAATTTTCTATGCTAGTTCATATATGCTTATTGGATCTATTGTTCTATGCCAGTTCATATATGCTTATTGGATCTATTGTTCTATGCCGGTTCATATATGCTTATTGGATCTATTGTTCTATGCCAGTTCATATATGCTTATTGGATCTATTTTAGTGTTCCATGCCAGTTCATACTTCACATGCCTATTTTTATGCCAGTTTTGATGTCATGGTTCTTTCCCTTCTTCTCTTCTTTTCCTTTTTATGAGATTAGGCTAACAGCGAGCCTAACATTTTATTATACGTACGAATGACGTAGGAACATTGTGGGAAAAGTTTGGGAAATAATTGAATAATATGCAAGTGGGCATAAATTTATTTGTAATAATGTAATTGATTTATAGCATGGATTGGTACAATTTTTATACATGGGGTTTGGCATAAATTATTAATAACAATGAACGCAAAGTAATTTGGGCGTAATTTGGCATGATATGTATACGTAAGATTATTGGCCTAATTTGAATTAAAATTATAATCATAATTTTAATTGGGGACTTTGGGTAATTGGCATAATTAACCTGAAATTGGCATAAACTCCAAATAAATAAATTTAAGATAGGCATGCCGAGACACATGGCTAGATTTCGTTTGCGGTAGAAGCCTTCCCGGAACCAACCGGCCTAACCAGCAACCACAAATGGCCAGTTTAATGTGAGAGGTGGTAGGAATAATTAAAAGATGCTTAGACACGAGGTTAAGTCTGGCTTGTGGTAGAAGTCTGCCCGGAACCGCCCGGCACACCCAACAGCCACAAGCAATCGACTTAATGTGAGAGGTATGTGCATTAATAACTAATTAATGCTGATCAAAGATGAATATGATACCTAAAACAAGTTAGGTGGGTGGGGTTAAGTTAAACTATGTGAGATGACAACTTAACCAATATTACATGAACAAAGTGGATAGAGTTAAGGCAAGCTTAACCACTAATACATATTGATTTGATAAGTGGATAGGGTTAAGTCAACCAGGCGGATAGACAACACTTAACCGAGAAACGACATGTGATAAGACATGGGAATAGTAAAGGGATTAAGTGAGTGACATGGGTAGCATGCGAAACATAATTAAAGCACTTAACCATGGTGAAACATGTAAGAAGACATGGGAATAATAAGGGGTTAAGTGGGAATTCCTAGTGGGGACCAAGCTTAGGAGGGAAGCTTGTGTAAGTGTGTGGACCCTTTTCAACCCGCAACCCATTCTGTATCTAAGTGAGATCGAACTAGGTCGAGGATGGGACACGCTTACTAGGATTGATTGTAAGAGGTCAAACGAGATAGCGATGGCAACGCAAGTCGAACGGAGTCATGTGCGTGCGTGGGTCCGGGCTGGTAGGTAAGATGTTGTTGCATCGTGTAGGTATAAACCGTGCATTTTTAGTAGTATTGGGTTGCCTCTTTAGGGAGTGATACACCCTACTGACGGACCAGCACGGGTATCTACGAGTTAGGGAGCCGATCGAATGGGGAGGGTAGTGGGTACAACTAGTGGAGATAGGAGCAGGCGGCACCTATAACAGCAGCTAGGAGTACAAGAAACTACCATATTATGAACAAATGTTGTAATTAGAATAAGGAGGGCAGTGGGTACAACTAGCAGATATAGGAGCAGGAGGCACCTATGACAACAATTAGGAGTACAAGAAACTAACATATTATGAACAAATGTTGTAATTAGAATGGGGAGGGTAGTGGGTACAACTAGTGGAGGTAGGAGCAGGCGACACCTACGATAGCAGCTAGGAGTACACGAAACTACCATTATTAATATTATTACTACTATAATTAGTAAGAGGGATCAACTTATAGTATGAGACTAGTAATGGTGCGGTGTAATTAACATTGGTGCAGTGTAGGAATTATCTTATAGTGGTTAGAAGCGCAATCAACGTTATATCTTGTTCATCTTGTCTACCTTGTCATGCCCGCTTATGTTACAGTCATTTCTTATATCCAGTTTATGTTCTTATCATGTTACTTTACTAATTATATAGTTAAAGTCACTGGACTCACCAGACTTTATGTCTGTCCTATTTTGTTTCACCTCTTTCCTCCCCCCAGGTGCTCAGGGTGGGATTAGTGGAGCTTGACTCAGATTTCTTTCTTCTTGAAGTGGAAGTGCTGAAAGTAATGCTCAGCTTTATCTCTTTTTCATTATGGCTATTTGGAGTGGGATTATGCTTTTGTTTTTATGTACTTTGATAATAATTTGTCCAAGATGGATATTTGTGTACTTGGCTTTAGTATTTGGGTTTTGATGTTGTAACTGAACTATATTCAGTTTTCGCTGCAATGAAGTTATTTTAAAATTTGAAGTACCATTTTTATATATATCTATCTTGTAATATTCTGTTCTATACACTTATAACGCTCCATGAAAGTTAATGCATTCCCTTTGTGAGTGACATTAATGGACGTGGGGTGTCACACGTGGTATCAGAGCTGAAGGTTACCAGAACAGATAAAAGTTTTTGAAAAATCATTTTCAAAAAGCATTTTTTTAGAAGTATTTTCAAAAACGTGTTTTAAAGAGAGTACTTTTAAGAGAAATGTTTATTATGAAAAACATAATCCCCAAAAGCCATATATCTATCTTCCAATTCTCCGTTTTGAATCTCTTCCTTTTTCCTTTCTGAATCTCTTCCTCCGCGTGTAGATGCTTTTCCTAAGATTTGTAAGGACTTCCGTGCGATGGGCGGAAAACCGCTTCATGGGGCTGAGACATTTGTCGAGGTTAGAAGTTCGCTTAAGGAAGTGGAGGACTTGTTTGGTATCTTTGAGATAGATGATGGAAGGAAGGTTCAACTAGCTTCTTGGTTAATGAAGGATGAAGCTCCATCTTGGTGGAAGGTCATGAATGGAGAACGCAGTGGAGGCATGGATATGACACAGGATAAGAAAGTAGAACCTTAGAAGGGTGGAAAGAATAATAAACCCTGTGACAAGAGGAAGTGTCTTTATTGTGGTATAATGAGCCATGTAATTAAGGACTGTAGGAAGAAGAAGCATGGTTGTTACCACTGCGATGAGGCATGACATATGTTAAGATTACGCAAGGAGGTAAGGACAAGGGCAAGTGTAGAGGACAGGATCTACTTCTGGAGGGCAGGTTTATGCTCTCATGGCACCAGGGAGAGGAGGAGGTAGAAACATTTCTGTTGAAAGTTTGATTTTCCTTTTCGATCATCCTGTTCGAACTTTGTTTGATTCTGGCGCTTCATACTCATTTATATCTGCTTCATTAGTTGAAACACTGCGCCTAGATACTAGTCTAGTTACGGATCCCATTTTAGTCTCAAATCTAATTGGTGGTTCGGCTCATTTATCTATGCTTTGTCGGGATTTGAGAGTGTCTATCTTGGGCGTTGGTTTTGGATGCAACGCCTTCATTCTTGGTTTCATGGGCTATGGCTTAATTCTATGGGATGGATTGGCTAGCCAGGTATGGTGCCATCCTAGACTATGAAAGGAGGGTAGTTAGACTGTTGACTTGTTATGGAAAGACCCATAATATTTCTTGTGACCCTAGAGGTTCGGTGATGCTTAGCTACCTAGAATCACTTGACGCATCCATTGATGATTTGCAATCTGTTCGTGTAGTCCGTGAGTATGATGACGTCTTTGATGAGGTACGGGGTTTACCCCCGAGGCGCGAGATAGACTTCCATATATACTTAGTAGATAATGCAAAGCCAGTTGCATTGCCAGTGCACCACATGGCTCCGAGAGAGAGGAAGGAACTCAGTAAGCAAGTAGGGGAGCTACCTGAGAAAGGGTTCATAAGAAGAAGTATTTCGGAATGGGGTGCTCCAGTTGTTTTTGCCACGAAGGCTGATGGTTCCCTTAGATTGTGTGTGGACTATAGGGAGCTGAATAAGCTCACAAAGAAGAACAGACAACCCTTGCTGTGGATAAATGACTTGTTTGATCAATTGATTGGTGCTTCAGTTTTCTCGCAATTGGACTTAGCTACAGGATTTCATCATCTAAGGGTGGATGAGGACAACATAGATAAGACTGCATTTAGAACTCCCGACGGTTTCTTTTGAATGGCTCGTCATGCCTTTTGGTTTGACGAATGCACCCGTATATTTCGTAGACTTGATGAGTAGGGTGTTTAGGGAGTTCCTAAACAAGTTCGTGGTAGTCTTTGTGGATGATATCTTGATATTCTTTAGAAGCAACGAAGAGCATGCCCTATATCTTAGAGAAGTATTAGAGACCCTTCGAGCACATCAACTCAAAGCTAAGGTCACTAAATGTCATTTTTGGAGGAAGGAAGTGAGGTTCTTAGGGCATGTGGTCTCTAAGGAGGGGATGGCAGTGGATCCCGCGAAGGTGGTGGCAATCCAAGATCGGAAGATTCCTAGAAATGCAACGGAAGTAAGAAGTTTCCTTAGGTTGGCGGGCCATTATAGGAAGTTCATTAAGTACTTTGCGAAGATATCAGCCCCACTTACACGGTTGACTTTTTCTTGGAATGTTGACTGTGATGATGCTTTCCAACGTTTGAAGAGAGCTTTGACGACAGCTCCAGTTTTGACTTTGCCAGATGGGAGCAAACCATTCACTGTATACACCGATGCTTGCGGGCCAGGACTTAGAGCTGTTTTCAATGCAAGAGGCGGTAGGTATGCAGATTTAAGCATCGCTTATCGCCCTCAGACGGATGGACAGACAGAAAGAGTGAATCGGATTCTAGAAGATCTTTTGAGATTATGCATCTTGGACTTTGGAGGGACGTGGGAGGAATATTTTCCATTAGTAGAGTTCGCCTACAACAACCAGACTAGCATTGGCATGGAACCTTTTGAAGCTCTGTATGGACGACCTTGCCGATCACCGACTTGTTGGTGGGAATCTACAGATAAGATTTTACTTAGACCCGATATGGTGGGAGAAACTTCAGAGAAGATAAACTTGATTTGGAGACGTATGAAGATGGCATAGGATCGGCAAACGTCTTATGCTGATAAGAGAAGGACCGATCTTGAGTTCAATGTTGGCGACATTGTCTTTATTAAAGTATTAGGAATGTAGTTCGCTTTGGGTTTGTAGGGAAATTTTCACCAAGGTTCGTAGGGCCATTCTCCATTACAGAAAGAATTGGACAGATGGCCTATAGAGTGAAGTCGCCTGAGAAGCTTAGTGGTTTTCATGACGTATTTCATGTATCGCATTTGCGAAAATGTTTACATGATACCGCGGAGGTAGTAGAGGTGAGCATGATTAGAGAGGTGGAAGTAGAGCGAGATGCCACGATTAGACGAACTCCTACATGCATCATTGGATTGGAGATCAAGAAATTACACAACCAAGAGGTCAAGTTTGTTAAAGTCCAATAGGGAGATGATCAAGGGAACGCGACTTGGGAGACAGAAGATAAGATGCACGCGTCGTACCCTTTCCTTTTTAAGGGTATGTTCTCAACTTCTCCTTTGTCTACCGCTTTGTTTATACTTGTTCTACCATTTAGTATGTATTCTCGTTTACATCTTCGATCTTTAGGAAAAATCCTATGGTTGTAAACATGTGTTTGAGACATGTTATGTTTGATGGATGCAAGTGGATGTAAGTGTTTGCTAGTGGTTGCTCGTGGATGCATTTACACACACATTGGACACTAGATCGGCTCAATCACTTTCATATTGCATATGAATGAGTGTGCATATTTTAATTAATGGATGCATATTGAATGTGTTATCATATGGATGTTGTATTTGAATGAATGATTGTGCACTCATATAGAAATGATATGTGTCATTAGGATTCTTTTGCATACATAATGGACACATGGCACTATCATGTTTTGCATTAAGGAGGTCAACTGAATCAGTAGACCGCCTGATCTTTGGATTAGTTAAGGAACATATACACACACTTTTGCATATGTTCATATAGCATTAGAAATCTTTTAAGGACAATGGATGCTTGTGGATGATGGATGAGTAGATGGATGATTGGATGGTAGGATACATTCTTCTCAACTTGAAGATTTCGGGGACGAAATCCTTTAAGGAGGGGAGAACCGTTATTTTAAAACATAACATAAGGGATAATTGAAGAATAATTAATTTTTAGAAGAAGAATTAAGTAAAACGAGTTACGCCATTAGTTTGTCTCAGAATTCTACTTGAGATAGAGTCTGAGTTTGCGTAAAACAGATGTCGTATGAAAGAGTTACGGATGATAGAAGTTGGGTAGAAAATTCAGGAAATGGACCAGAATGCACTGGCGCACTTGGGAAGTGCGCTAGAACAAAAATGCATTGGCGCACTTGGGAAGTGCGCCCATGCCGAGGACAGAACTGCATCGAATTCGGGAGAGTTCTATGATGACGTGTCTTGCAGGGATTGGCTGGTTGACGTGTCTTTTGAGTTGTGTGGTTCTGATGATCTCTTAGCTAATCTGAAGGCCCTAATTAACTCACAACACCTATATAATCACATCTAAACCTAAACCTAAACCTAATTCCATTACACTAATTCATATGCCTCCAAGCTGCCACAACCTAAGCTAGTCTTTCTTCTACACTAAATCAAATCTAAATAGGAGTAATTCATATTGGAAGATAAGAATAGAATTCTACAACAACGGTTTAGCTAATCAAATTCAGAATACGGAATTCAGATGCACTTTCTCTTCTTCCACTGCGAGTCCACGTTACTTTCACATATAATTAATTAATAGTAATTGTGATAAGTTTATGAATTGGACTTTAAGAACATGCCTGTGAGATAAATCATATCAAGTTTGGTAAATTCTCATCTTTTAGATTCATATCTAAAGTTTATGTTCATATCCCTAATTAGTTCTATTTTATGTGATTATGCAAATTTATGTTCTATATGCCTAATTGGATCTGTTTCAATGTGCTATGCCAGTTCATATATGCTTATTGGATCTATTGTTCTATGCCAGTTCATATATGCTTATTGGATCTATTGTTCTATGCCGGTTCATATATGCTTATTGGATCTATTGTTCTATGCCAGTTCATATATGCTTATTGGATCTATTTTAGTGTTCCATTCCAGTTCATACTTCACATGCCTATTTTTATGCCAGTTTTGATGTCATGGTTCTTTCCCTTCTTCTCTTCTTTTCCTTTTTATGAGATTAGGCTAACGGCGAGCCTAACATTTTATTATACGTACGAATGACATGGGAACGTTATGGGAAAAGTTTGGGAAATTATTGAATAATATGCAAGTGGGCATAAATTGATTTGTAATCATGTAATTGATTTGTGGAATGAATTGGTACAATTTGTATACATGGGGTTTGGCATAAATTATTAATAACAATGAACGCGAAGTAATTTGGGTGTAATTTGGCGTGACATGTATACGTAGGATTATAGGCCTAATTTGAATTAAAATTATAATCATAATTTTAATTGGGGATTTTGGGTAATTGGCATAATTAACCTGAAATTGGCATAAACTCCAAATAAATAAATTTAAGATAAGCATGCCGAGACACGTGGCTAGACTCCTTTGCGGTAGAAGCCTGCCCGGAACCAACCAGCCTAACCAGCAACCGCGAATGGCCAGTTTAATGTGAGAGGTGGTAGGAATAATTAAAAGATGCTTAGACACGAGGTTAAGTCTGGCTTGTGGTAGAAGTCTGCCCGGAACCGCCCGACACATCCAACAGCCACATGTCATCGACTTAATGTGAGAGGTCTGTGCATTAATAACTAACTAATGTTGATCAAAGATGAATATGATACCTAAAACATGTTAGGTGGGTGGGGTTAAGTTAACCTGTGTGAGATGAAAACTTAACCAATATTACATGAACAAAGTGGATAGGGTTAAGGCAAGCTTAATCACTAATACATATTGATTTGATAAGTGGATAGGGTTAAGTCAACCGGGCGGATAAACAACACTTTACCAAGATAAGACATGTGATAAGACATGGGAACAGTAAAGGGGTCAAATGGGTGACATGGGTAGCATGTGAAACATAATTAAAGCACTTAACCATGGTGAAACATCTAAGAAGACATGGGAATAAGAAGGGGTTAAGTGGGAATTCCTAGTGGGGACTAAGTTTAGGCGGGAAGCTTGACACAAGTGTGTGGACCCTTTTCAACCGATAACCCATTCTGTATCTATGTGAGCTCGAACTAGGTCGAGGACGGGACATTACTAGTATTAATTGTAAGAGGTCAAACGAGATAGCGATGGCAACTCTTACTGGAATAGTAACGGAGTCATGTGGGGGCCAATAACCAATTCTGTATCTATTGTCCATAATGTGTTTTCAAATCGAGGAAAAGTTATTGTCTTGTTGAATGATACAAAAAGTAGTTTTAATGTATTTATTTCTTATCCATGTCGCCTAAAGTGTATTAGCCTGAATAATTTTCCAAGCTTGTTTAAGAATATATGTTTTCGTTGGCTCCTTGAGATTAATCAGGACCACACCCCCTTCACTTTTGGGCCTGCATAGGATATCATAGCTAACCTTCTGCACACCACCTCTCCAGATAAAATTATCACAAATAGAGTTAATTTTACCAATAGAACAATCAGGGATTTGAAATGTTTGTAACCAAAACCTGACCTTAGTTGTGATAACTGTATGTATGAGCTCCACTCCGCCCACAAAAGAAAACAATTTGGAGCTCCAGCCATTAATTTTGTCCTTAATACGTGCAATCAGCTCGCCACACTCTCTATCATTAATGATATTAGATGATAGAGGAACCCTTAGTTATTTCACAGGGAGTTGGCTTTCAGTCATATCAAGTATGTGTGGGATGTTTTGCTTCTTGCGACAAAATTTATCGAAATAACATTTAGATTTGAGGTTATTGAGAATGCTTGAAGATATATTTGATTGTATAGGTCGTTTGCAAAATAGATTTGAAGATCGTGATTAAGTCATCAGCATATAGTAAGTGATGTACTATAGGTTGATGGTTATAAATAGGTTGAAATAATCCATTGTGACATGTCAAATCCATTTTTAAAGAGAAATATTCCATAGCTATTGCAAAGAGGTAAGGGGAGAGCGGATCCCCATGCGGTATACCTCGATTTAACATGATGTGACCTTTAGGAACACCATTAATCATGATGGAGAAAATAGGGGTGGAGATGCACTCTTTGATAAGGCTAGTAAATTAATGAGGAAAGCCCATGCATTCCAGCATGTGAAAAATGAAATGGGATCCCTGGGGAAGAGGATCAAGTTGGCTCTTGCGAATAGCTTGATGCACTATCTCCCTTCAACCCTTTGCTTTGAGCGAAATGTGGCAAAAGGAAGGAAAATCCATGGACCAACCCCATTGTCTCCACCCCGTAGGACCTACGAGATCGCCCCAAGGACGCGTTCAGCATCCAGGGGTCAAGGACCGACCATATACCTTGTTCAATAAGTGGAACGCATTAGCTGTCCGCTCTCCGGTTGGGCAGTAAGGGTCAAAGAAGGGCAATCACTCGTTCTTAAAATAAAACCAGCATTCTTAATACCAAAGAGTCGGGCGGAAAAAGGGAGAGAGCTCTCTGTTCCTGGTTCTCCTGTAGCTGGATTCTCCGGAACCACAAGAATCCTTAGAATGAATGGGATTCCAACTCAGCACCTTTTGAGATTTTGAGAAGAGTTGCTCTTTGGAGAGCACAATACGATGAAAGTTGTAAGCTGTGTTCGGGGGGGATTTATTGTCTATCGTTGGCCTCTATGATAGAATCAGCCGGAGAGGCCTGAGAGACGGTGGTTTACCCTGTGGCGGATGTCAGCGGTTCGAGTCCGCTTATCTCCAGCCTGTGCACTTAGCTCCTCGGTTGAGTCTGTCGTAGGCTTTGTGAAGGTCTATTTTTTTGAACAGATCTTATCAGCACCCTTTTTATTAAATTGCCTCATAAGTTTATGTGCCAATAGAGAATTTTTGGAAATGTGTCTACACTTAATGAAAGCATATTGGCATTTCAAAATAAGATCAGGGAGAAATTGGATTATACAGTTACATATCACCTTACTGAGGATTTTATAAATCATGTTACAACACACAATGGGTCTGTACTATTCTATTTTGCTGGGTTTGCTGACTTTCGGGATGAGCCTGATGAATGTGTGATTGATTTCTTGTAGTACTTTCCCTATAATAAAAGATTCTTAAATGGCTAATAATAACAGTTGTTTTAAATGTTGCCAATGCAGCTTGAAGAACTTGGCATTCCAATCATCTAGCCCTGGGCTGGAGTCATCATGAACGGAGAACCCAACGACGCTGATCATCGGAGACTGGACCAAACAACAAAGCAACCCCATCCTCACTGCTTAGGCGACAACAATTCATGTGGGGTAAGTCCGTAATGTTGGCATCGTTATATAGCTCATTGAAATATTTGATGACAAAGTGTTCAAAACTTTGTAGATTAGTGATCGATTCCCTATTACTGTCTAAAGCATTATAGAAATTATTATAGTTCTTATGATAAGTCATCTATTTCAACTCGTTGGTTTAAACCGGCAGAGCCGCTTTGAGTGGAGCATGAAGCCTGAAGTAATTACCATTCAGGGTAGCATCAAGAGGGTTAGATTCAAGCGTTGTTAAAGTCGCTTCACATTGGGATTCCAGTTCTTGTAGGGAGATTTTACTCTTGTTTTTGTTCCAATTTTTCAGTGTAGATTTCGCAGTTTAAGTAGGTAGACCAGCATATACCTACCCCTATTGTTAGGGGGATCGATATGAGATCATTGACATCTTCATAGTCTTCGGCCAAATGCCAGGAGTTCACGTATCTGGAAGGGAACCCTTTAGTTTGTGTCATGTTGTCATTAAATGTGATGTGGAGGGGACAGTGGTCACTAGACGAACTGTGTAATGCCTCTACTTTGATGTGTGGAATCTTTATTATCATGTCTGCATTTAGTAGTATACAATTGAGTCTACAACTAATCCTCTTTGCTTCGCCACTTCTCCATGTGTATTTCAGGCCCGTATGGCACAACATGCCTGGTTGCAGCAACACACCAGTTGAACACGACAATCTGTGCTAATTTGATGGTAAGGCCTCCTTTCTTTTCATTAGTTTGTAGGATAGCATTAAAGTCGCCGAGTACCACCCACTCACTTTGTAGAGATTTGAATATGTTGGTTAGGGTATCCCAAAGTTGTTTTCTAACTGAGGCCCAATTGTGGTCATATGTAACAACTCGCATTTTACGTATCGAAGGAACATAAAATATTTATTTTATTCCATGAGGGTTGGATCATTCTCATATTTTAATATTTTGTTTATAGGGATAAAAGACATGTCCATGATTTTTACCAATTTTGTTTGTTACTATTTTACCCCTATCAGTCTTGTACAGGGCATAATTTTTGACTTAGATCGATTCAGGTGTTGAAATCAGTCTCATTGGAAAGGAAATGATGATTCTCATTCCGTAGAGTGGTCACATTAAGGATTTGGCTCAGTGGTTTGGGAGGAATCGCTGTTTTAAGGTTTCACAGTTAGCTGTTTAGGTTTTAAGTCATAATGGGATGATTTGGAGAGGCCAATTAGTGGGATGGTGGAAAGTTAAATAGGGGTAAGAGGCATGGAAAGTAGTTTACTTTCTCCATTCTCTCAATTGGAGGTCCTCCATTACTCCATCTTCTACACCTTTCCACTATTAGAGCTTAGAGAATCGAAGATCTACATTGCTTGAAGCTAGGTCTACAGCATTCCAAGAGATAATTAATCGAATCGAAGAGTTTAGAGTAAATTCTTCACTGTCTGAAATCATAATTCATTGTTTTTGAGTTGTTTTGGAGAATTGGCAAGTGATATGCATCTCTTACGCGGATTCAATCAAGTATATGAGTTGTATGCACATATTTTCATCATTTTAAGTCGATTTCTCCTAGATCTACACCATGGTAAGTCTATTTTCATATGAATCGCCATAGGATCTAATTTAGCAACTTAAAACCGGTAATTTCCATATGTTTTTATATGTTTATGCAAGTTAGATCCATTATTTTGGTTATTTATTCAGTTATCATGATTTTGGTGAATTTCATATGGTTATTAATGAAAATTTGTTGGTTTAATGATTGTTGATGATTGATTTTGATGAATTAGTTAGATCGAGTGATTTGCATAAATTTTGAATCAAATCGAAGTTGAATTGGACGAGAAATCAGGTCTGTGATGGATCAGTGATGGAATGGATCGGTTAAGATCTGTGATGGATCAGTGACAAAATGGATCGGTCCAGATCTATAATGGAACTATGACGGAATAGATCGGCCTAAATATGCGGCGGATCAGTGACAGATGGATCGGTCATGGATCTGTGATGGATCGCGCATGGATGGATTGTGCATAGATGGCTCGCGCATGGTCCAGATCTGCGATGGATAAGTGACAGAATGGATCAGTCATGGATTTGTGACGGATATGTGATGGATCGTGCATGGACGGATCGTGCATAGATGGCTCACGCATGGTCCAAATCTACGATGGATCAGTGACGGAATGGATCGGTCATGGAATTGTGATGGATCTGTGATGGATTGTGCGTGGATGGATCGTGCAGAGATGGCTCGCGCATGGGTGGATTAGTGATGAAACAGTGACAGATCAGTGATGGATAGATCGCATGTGGATGGATCACGGATGGGTGAATCTGTGATGGATCACTAACGGATTTATCAGTGACGGATCTGTGATGGATCGATGATGGATGGATCAGCTCAGATCTGTGATGGATCTATGACGGAATGGACCGGTTTACGTCAGTAACGGATCAGTGATGGATCGGTGACGGATTGATGCAGAATTGAAGCAGGAGATATGATAGCATTTCTAAAGCGCTACAAAAGGTTGTTTTGATATTTTGGCCAGTTTTTCACAACGGAAAAAATTGGAAATGCTATGAAATGCAGTATTGACCAAACGAAGCTTGTTTTTGAGTCGACGATGGTTCTATCTTCGACACGAGTTCAAAGTGGAATGTTCGAAGTGTTATGAAACGTTCATTGATCGTTGAAAAGCAACGAATGTGAAGATAACTCAAAGGTTATGAGTTGATGGATATTGGTTGCTCGAGAAGTTTGCTTGAACTAGGAATAACCGTCAGGAAGGACGACTAGAAATACCAAAGGCCAAGGAATTATCGTTGTCATAGGTTCTAGCGGGCTCAAAGTAGGGGTACAATTAAAGACTGGTTGTATGGTTGAGTACCCTGGGTATCGTTGAAAGGCCTAGGTACGTCTCATTGAAAGGCGTATGGAGTTTTTGCTAGAACCGGGGTTACCATTATCCCTTGACATATGACAAGGTCGGCTGTCATACGATTTACGATGGTTTCGAAGCAGGATTGGCAGTAGTAGCCAGAGTCTGTCATGAATGATTAATTTTTTTGTTTGTACCATCTCACATAGATTGTCCAACGTCGAAGGAGATGTTTTGGGTGCTTTTATGATATTGGTTTAGGTCTCTGGGCTTGTTCTTGAGGGATGTTAATTTTGATTATGATGGTTTACGTGAGATATATAATCTGGATGCTGTGAGTGTTATTGTTGGTTGTTTCGGTTTGACATGATTGAATGGTCGTTCTAATTACCATGGATGAATGGTTGTTCCTTTAGTTGTATGGATTTTAAAGGCTATCACTGTCCGATGTGGGGAAGACGAGAGTTGGGTTCTTCTCTGGAGTTGTCGGTAGATTAGTTTGTTTATTTACCCATTCTCATGTACTTTTTTGATGATGTTAGATATTGTTTTATCGCTCACTAAGACTGTTGTCTGACTCAAGGTTTTATGTTTCCCTCTTATTACCTTGGGCTGTTCATCCGATTTTGGATGGGCAGACTAGGTGGCAGGTGACATGTGATAGCCTAGTGAGGACGATGTTTCAGTTCGGAGGCGAGCAGGAGGCTGGCGTATTATCTTTCTTACTACATAGTATTTGGATTTCCATTGTTTGTTATTCTACTCTGAGTGCTATAGTGAGGCAAATTTGTACAGACATGCGTTGTTATCCTGGTGTATGGATATACTTTCTAGTTGCTTTGAAAGTTTGAAGTTTCTGTTCGAATATGCTTCACATTTCTTACTTGTTATATATGTTCTACTATATTTTATCGTAGTCCTATGAGTTTCACGACAGGTCTCACTTGTGTTTACCTACTCTGATGATTGTCCATAGCTGCCTGACACACCTTTCAACACATTTGTCCTCTTATTTAGTGCAGGGGTTATGGGTGGTCGACACATTTGGTATTAGAGTTCTGGTTATCGATTTTAGCCAAAGTTCTAAGACGTAACTACATAAGAGAGACGTATTTGTAGATTTCAATTGGATGTATACTATATAGTAGTGTACAGTATAATAGCGGTTGAACTTTAAAACAATTATTTCATATATGGACTAATCATTCTATTTTTAGATTTAGAATGAGTCATCAAATTTCGGGTAAAAATACTTCTAGGGATGAGCCTGCGACTGGAAGGGTAGGCAACGGTAACCAGGTAGGAGCTTCAGCTGTTATGACAGAATGTTTGGTTGTGTTCGGAGCCATGGTGACAGTAGTCCAAGTCCTACCGAGGATGCCCATTCCAGAAGCGGTAGTAGAGCATGGTATTCCTGTGCGTGTACCTAGGGATGATTCTGCTAAGCGACGGAGGGATTATACTCCTACATATGAAGAAGATGAGTTAAGAAGAAGTAGTGCTTAGGAGCAACTTCGACGTCGAGTTAAGGAGCAAGAAGAAAGAATCAGTGCTGCTTGTGACGAGACTTTTAGAAGCAGGTATGAGCCTCACGAAGAAACTTTTACTGGCCCTAGTAGAACACGGAAGATAAGGAAAAGAAGAAACCCAAGAAGAATGACATTTGCTTCAACTGTCAGCTAGAGGGCCATTATGCCAAGGATTGTAAGAAGGCAAGAGCCGAAAGGAATTGCTTTAAATGCGGCAAGCCTGGGCATAAGAAGAAATACTACCTAGATTTTCTGAAGGATAAGCAATCGGAGGAAGCATGTGTTCTAGAAGATATTCCGCTTTCCTGTTGCATTCCTGATGAGAATTAGGAGAAGCTGTTGTTAGTTCAAAGATACTTTCTGTCAGTGGAGTTTGTTTTAGTTCTATTCGGCACTAGAGAATCGTCTTCTTTTACCTATAATAAGAATGTATGCTGAACGGGTTCGGAAATTGAAATTGTAATAGACCTTTGACTGTAACTGATCCAGTGTGGGGTTTATCTACTCTTTGAAGGACTTGTCGTGGTCTAGTTCATTCAGTCATGGTTTTTTTTATTAATGATCGTTTCATTGTGACTTTCACTAGGTTTGGGATTGTTTTTGGATATGGATTGGCTCAAGGGGTGTGCGGAAAAAGTGAATTGCAAGAAGCTGTAAATGACAGTCGGGAATGTGGAAGGGCAATTGGTTGTGAATCGATGTAGGTTGAAGATGGTGTCTTCGCAAGTTATTTATATTCGCTTGCGATTCCACGGGAAGACTTGTTATCGGTGCTGGTTGTAAGTCAGTTCGATGATGTCTTTGTAGAAGCCAAAGGTTTGATGCCGCATCATAAGACTGAGTTCAGAATCGAGTTGATCGAGGGTGTTAGACCTATCATTATGCCTCTTAGGTGGATGATGCCTAAGGAATAGCGATAGTTAGAGGTGCAAGCTCGTGACCATTTAAAAAAAAGCGATTCATTCAGAGAAGTGTATCCAAGTGGGGTGCACCAGTTGTGTTTGTAAACAAGGCTGATGGCTCGTAGAGATTGTGTGTGGACTATAGTGAACTGAATAAGGTGACCGAGAAGAACAAGTATCTGTTACTGAGGATTGATGATTTGTTCAATCAGCTTCACAAGGCCAAAGTATTTTCTCGAGATGGATTTGGCAACGGGATTTCACTAGTTGAGAGTGGCAAAGGGTAAGGTTGTGGCCCACGCAAGTCGACAGCCAAAGCTGCATGAAAGGAACTATCCAACTCATGATTTAGTGTTGATGTCAATTTTGTTTGCTCTGAAGATGTGGAGACATTATTTATTGGGAGTTCGGTTCGAATTATTTACGTATCATAAGCTATTGAAGCATCTTTTCTCCTAAAAGGATTTGGATCTTCGGCAGCAATGGTGGTTTAAGTTTTTGGCATCATATGATTTTGGTATAGCCTCTACTCCTGGCAAAGGTAACGCGGTGGATGATGCGTTGAGTTGAAGACACACAAGTTTGGAAGCAATGTTTCCAGAAGGGAAGAGTCTCAAGTATTTGGCAAGATTTGATTTTAGAATAAGATGTGAGTTGGAACCTGAAATTTTGGCAAGCTTATCGATAAGACCTACTCTCATCGAAAGGATTGTCGAGAGCCAAAAGCAAGATGCAAAGCTTGTCGAATTTATCCAGAAGTTGGAACCAGAGGATAAAGAGTTCGAGGTCAATCGAGAAGGTTGGCTTCGAAAGCAAGGACGATTGGTTGTTTCGGATATCGATGGATTGAGAGATGAGGTTCTATGGGAATCTCATCACTCGAAGTTGACAATTTATCCCGGTGGTAATAAGATGTATCTGGACATGAAGCGAGTCTACAACTAGGAAAGCATGAAAAGAGATATTGGAAATTTCATTTCCAAGTCATTTGGTGAAATCTGAATAGAAGAAGCCGGGTGGATTGCTTCAGCCATTGGAAGTTCCTACATGGAAGTGGAGTAGATATCAATGGATTTCATCAATGGACTACCTAGAATTGGGGTGGGAAATGAAGGAATTTAGGTCATCGTGGATCGCTTGACCAAAAGTGCTAGGTAATTCCCGTCGAATCGATTAGGACAACATCTAAGTTGGATGAACTTTATGTGAAATGGATAGCTCGATCCCATGGTATCCCTAAGAGCATTGTAAGTGATCGAGATCCAATGTTCACGAGTTGATTATGGATAAGGTTGCAAGAAGCTTTGGGAGCCGAGTTGTGCTTGAGTATGACTTATCATCCCTAAACCGATGGTCAAACCGAGAGGGTAACCGAGTTTTGGAAGATATCCTAAGAGCCTGGGTATTAGAATTCGGGGAATCATGGGAAGACCATCTACATTTAGTGGAGTTTTCTTATAATAACAGCTACCAATCGAGCATTGGGATGACACCATACGAGGCGTTGTGTGGAAGACCGTGCAATTCTCCAGCTTTTTGGTTAGAGACTGGAGACAAGTTGGTACTTGGGCCAGAGATGATCAGAGAGACCTTAGGTTGCTTTGAGATCGTTCTGTAACAAATGAAGGAACCAAGATCGTCAGAAAAGCTATGCGGATAAGCGTCAGTTTGGAATTCGACGTGGGTGACATGGTTTTTGTAAAGATTTCACCATTGAAGCATATGGTTAGATTTGTAAGTAAAGGAAAGTTATTTCTAAGTTTCATTGGATCGTTTTCAATTATCGAGCGAATTGGAAAGCTTGCATATAGATTGATTTTACCCGAGAAGATGTAGAGTGTGCATAACGTTTTTCATGAGTCGTTTCAACGAAAATATACGCATGATCGGGATGTAGTAGTATCTCCAGAGCAATACGAAGACCAAGAAGTCATGACCATAGTTACGAAACCTCGTAAGTCGCTTTGTGTTATGGAAATGACATGAAACAACTTAGGAGGAAAGATAGTTAGGTTAATCAAGGTGCTTTGGAGTGAGGATGATGACAATTGTACGTTCTTATTGTTTTTATGATTATTTTTGTTGATAGAATTCCACATGCTAGGATATGGCTATGGATGCATGGTTGGATGGCCGTTAGTTTGGACGATAGAATTGGCCGCTTATGAATGATAGGCATGCAAGAAGGTTTTGGTTGCTTATGGTGGTTGGAATTTCGGGGGCGAAATTCTTAAGGAGGAGGGGGAAGGGAGAATGTAACAACCCGCATTTTACATATCGAAGGATCATAAAATATTTTTATTTTATTCCCTAAGGGTTGGATCATTCTCATATTTTAATTTGTTGTTTATGGTGATAAGAGACATATCCATAATTTTTATTAATTTTATTTATGACCGTTTTCCCCCTTTTAGTCTTGAACAGAGCATAACTTTTGACTCGGATCAATTCGGGTGCTGAGATCAGTCTCATTTTAAATAAAATGATGATTCTCATTCTGTAGAGTGATCACATTAAGGATTTGGCATAGCAGTTTGGGAGGAATCGTTGTTTTAAGGTTTCACAGTTGGTTGTTCAGGTTTTAAGCCATAATAAGCTGATTTGGAGAGGCCCATTAGTGGGCTGGTGGAAGGCTAAATAGGGGGTAAAAGGCATGGAGAATAGTTTACTTTCTCCATTCTCTCAATTGGAAGAGCTATAGGTCCTCCATTACTCCATCTCCTTCACCTTTCCACCATTACAGCTTAGAGAATCGAAGATCTACGTCACTTGAAGCTAGATCTATGCCATTCCAAGAGAGAGTTCATCGAATCGAAGAGTTTAGAGCAAATTTTTCGCTGTATGAAATCATAATTAATTGCTTTTGAGTTGTTTTGGAGAATTGGTGAGTGATATGCATCTCTTACGCTAATTCAAACAAGTATATGAGTTGTATGCACATATTTTCATCATTTTAAGTTGATTTCTCCTAGATCCACACCATGGTAACTCTATTTTCATATGAATCGCCATAGGATCTAATGTAGAAATTTAAAACCGGTAATTTCCGTATGTTTTTATATGTTTATGCAAGTTAGATTCATTATTTTGGTCATTTATTCATTTATAATGATTTTGGTGAATTTCATATGGTTATTGATGAAAATTTGTTGTTTTAATGATTGTTGATGATTGATTTTGGCAAATTAGTTGATCGAGTAGTTTGAATAAATTTTGAATCAAAATGAAGTTGAATTGGGCGAGAAATCAGGTCTGTGATGGATCAGTGACGGAATGGTTCGGTCCAGATCTGTAATGGAATGGATCGGTCCAGATCTGCGATGGATTAGTGACGGAATGGATCGGTCATGGATTTGTGCTGGATCTGTGATGGATCGCGCATCGATGGATCGTGCATAGATGGCTCGCACATGTCCAGATCTACGATGGATCAGTGACGGATTGGATCGGCCATGGAATTTTGATGGATCTATGAGGGATTGCGTATGGATGGATCACACATGGATGGATCGTGCATAGATGGCTTGCGCATGGCTGGATCAGTGATGGATTAGTGATAGATCTGCGATGGATCGGTGATGGATGGATCCCGAGTGGATGGGTCGCGGATGGGTGGGTCTGTGATCGATCACTGACATATTTATCAGTAATGGATCTGTGATGGACCAGTGATGGATGGATTGTGCATGACTGGATCGGCTCAAATCTGTGATGGATCTGTGACGGAGTGGACCGGCTTGGGTCAGCAACGGATTAGTTATGGATCGATGCAGAATTGAACCAGGAGATATGATATCATTTCAGAAGCGTTGCAAAAGGCTATTTTGACATTTTGGTCAGTTTTTCGTAGCGAAAAAGCTAGAAATGCTATGAAATGTAGTATTGACTAAATGAAGTTTGTTTTTGAGTTGACGATGGTTCTAGATTCAAAACGGGTTCAAGGTGGAATGTTCGAAGTGTTGTGAGACGTTCATTGATTGTTGAAAAGCAACGAATGTGAAGATAACTCAAAGGTTGTGAGTTGATGGATAATGGTTGCTCGAAAATTTTGCTTGAACTAAGAATAGCTGTCAAGAAGGACAACTAGAAATACCGAAGGCCGAGGAATTATCATTGTCGTTGGTTCTAGAAGGCTCAAAGCAGGGGTATAATTACAGAACGGTTGTATGGTCGAGTACCCTGGGGTCGTTGAAAGGCTTAGGTAAGTATCGTTGAAAGGCGTATGGAGTTTTTACTAGAACCATGGTTACCATTAGCACTTGACATATGGAAAGGTCGGCCATCATACGATTTACGATGGTTTCAAAGTAGGATTGAAAGTGATATCCAGAGTCTATCATAAATGATTGGTTTCTTTGTTTGTACCATCTCACGTAGATTGTCCAACGTCGAAGGAGATGTTTCTTGGGTGCTTGTCTGATATTGGTTTAGGCCTCTGGGGCTTGTGCTTGAGGGAAGTTGAATTCGATTAGGATGGTTTACGTGAGATATATAATCGGGATGTTATGAGTATTATTGTTGGTTGTTTCCGTTTGCCATGATTGAATGGTCGTTCTGATTATCATGGATGAATTGTTGTTCCTTTAGTTGTATGGATTGTAAAGGCAACCACTATCTGATGTGGGGAAGACGAGAGTTGAGTTCTTCTATGGAGTTGTGGGTAGATTAGTTTGTTTATTTACTCATTCTTGTGTACTTTATTAATGATGTTAGATAGCTATTTTATCGCTCATTAAGACTGTAACAACCCCAATTTTGGCAGACCGGTTTTTTTTTTAAATTCCAATCTACCGAAACTCAGATTGATTTGCTCTGGTATCCTGTAGAAAAGACAAAGACATAAAACAAGCCAGAGCTCATAGAATATCTCACACCGGAATGGATAATATATAATATAATCAAAATATAGCCTTACCGTATTAATAATATTGCCTAACCAGTATCAAAAGCTATAATGTCTCAAGTCTCTGCCACAAATATTACCTGCGAGTATTTAACAAGGAGGGGGTCAGAACACAAGTTCTGGTGACTGGATTTAAATTATACACTTTGGATAACACTACATATACCATCAATCATATTTTCTTATTTGTTAGGTTACTTGGGTTAACATCTCTTAAGGATTACATAGACGTCGTACCCATTTACTTCCCTATAGATTAACCTAATATAGTATATATGTAGCTACCCTTCAATACTGAGGTTCACCCCATGGCACCTCACTCGCACGGCTCCCTCGTAATGCCACATAAAAGTACGCAATCCCTCATCCTACGCCAGAGTGATGTACGGATCTCTATATAACAATTTTATGTTTTGCATATATCCGTCATTACAATGCGACAAAAGCATATGGAGTGCCACCATCGATCGAATCAGATTTCATTCCGGAGTAATGCCTTCAAGTCTACGATACATCACCTAGAGCAGTCTAAAACATCCATTTGGAGTCTCCCCTCAACCCCTTACCTCGATAGTGAAAGGTGAATGGTATCTTGGGTTTAGCTCTAGTCTTATCGCATCCCACTGGCTGCCGATGACGGGCACCTGACGATCTACTATCTTTGTTAGTCTTGACCTCGCCTCCCATTGAGGCATCGCCGAATCACCCTGATGTCACCTTGTCACAACATTCTAACTGCAAAGCTACTTTTACCTCTGTGAGCGCACCCACCTAGTTTTCCTCATTCTTTCTCATTTAATCATAATTCCTTTTTACACTATTACTAAACTTATCGTTGTTTACTTATTAACTTAGTTCTCTTAAATAAGGCCCATTAATAAATTTCTCTACCCATTTATTATAACCTATGTGGTAATTTCCTCTTTTCCCTAGGACAAGTCTAAACATGTTATTCTTATCAATGGATTTCAGACTTCCAAGTTTACAGATTACGTAGTTTATAATTAAGTACAATTTCTTATATTTCATATATTTTCCCCCTTTTCTCAACTGGTTTCCGGCTTTCCCCATTTACTGATTGCTTAATTTACAATTAAGTGTCCCTTATCTCATTTCACTAGTTATCCAATTTCCTTATTAGTTTATTATAGCCTAAGTTATAATCTTCACTTGTCCCTAGGACAAGTCTACCTATTATACAACATTTTCATTAATGTTATTTATTTATAATAAGTGATTATCATTCCCCTTTTAAACCATTTACTGTTGTAAACTATTATTCTTCATTCACTATAATATATATTCCTTATTATATTTAAGGAAAATACTTAAGCACCTTATCAGTTTGATAGAAGGAACCAGTGATTTATTTTCATAACGTATTCCCATCTAAGTCCATGGTAGCAAGTAATTTCTTTACTTTCCATACTTTATTTACTGTGGCTTACTTGCAACAACGTTCTCAGAAATAGGTCGTTTAGGGAAATACATCACTTTTCCTTCTCATCACACTAACTCAGTTCATTACATTGCTTCCTTTCTTTGTTTCTGAGTTAGACATTTAATTACCATTATTGCCATTTATTCATATCATATTATATATATATAAGCACTAGACCTCTCACATTAAGCCTACACTCATGGACACTGGATTTCCCTGGCGGGTCTGGGCAGACTTCTACCACAAGTTGACTTAACCTCATCTCTTAGCACCATCACATGTTTTTTTTGCCCTTAGGCCCCTCACGTTAGATTTACCACTTGTGAATGCTAGATATGCCGGGCATTTCTGGGCATACTTCTATCACAAGGGAAATCTAACCTCGTCTCTAAGAGCGGTTAGATTTCTTATTTATCATAAACCTTTTATACAGTCTAGCCATGTTTGTTTCTTCCAATTATCCATTATAATTTATAATTCATATGTGATTGTATCATTCCTATTGTAATTCTTCACATATAACCAATTCCTTCATAATATGTTATCAATTAATCAGACAATTGTTTAAAACACATAAACCAATATGTACCTTTCTCAATTCTTACAGTTAATGGCCTGGATACACAATTTACCCAAATTGACATGAAATTAAAGTAACAGTAATTACTATACAAGATTTGACAAGTTCATATCCTAACAAATTAATATTTAGCATATTAATTATTCCTACTTCGTTCCCATCACTTTAGGCATTATTAACATATGTTACATTTCTCAACATATTGCATTTTAATTATACATATAGGGGAATGATAAACGATAACATATTCTTAACTAAACTGTATAGCTTAAATCCACTCACCTCGTAAGCTTTCCAATTCCTGGATCTGGTCCAGATCTACACTTTCCATGGGTTTTCCCCTAATTGGATTTAGAACCTAACAATCATGGATTGACTATTTTTTTACCAAAAGAAAAAGGGAAGAAAAACAGAAGGGAATTTAAAAATAGACAAGATCTAGGAATTACCTTACTTCGATAAGAGATCTAAAATTAACGTAGATTCGTTGAGACAGAAGAAGGCTTGCAGATCTCTAAATCAGTCTAGCTTTTGATTGTTGAAGAAGAAAAAGGCTAGATCAAATTACGTTGGAGCAACGCTTCGTTGCCGCCATTGAGTTAGATGAATAAAACAATGGATTTAGTGTCCTATTTGTAGCCTAGAATCAATGAATTTGTTCAAGAAAGGTGTCCACGTTCAGGAAAATGAATTCTGCCAAAATCTGCCATAGGTGCGTAGACCCACCCTTGAGGGGGTCGACTCTGGTGTCGATCCACCCTTTAGTGGGGTCGACCCTAGTGTCAACATTCCCTTTAGTGGGTCGACACCCCTGGGCGGAAAATCTGCCGCCTTCGGAAATTTTGAATTTTGAACCAATTTTCGAATTTCTGGACCCATTTTTGAATTTCTAAGCCTTATATATATATATATATATATATTCTTCCTACGCGTATACAAACTTCAAAGCTTAATAACTTCTTCATACGTTGTCCGATTTATGCAAAACAGGTGTCTATCTTGACCAGAATTTCGAGAAGGACGCAATGGTGCAGTTCGTTTTACTAAATTCTGAATATTTAATTAAGTTATTCTTATTTTATTATCTTAAGTTAAAAATGTGGGGTGTTACATTCTCCCCCCTTAGGAAATTTCATCCCCTAAATTTGATAAGAGCAAAATCAATTAACCCCTCGCATATAAGGATGGCAAAAAAATCCGTACTCATGGCTACCCGCGGATAAAATCCATCATGGGTATGAAATGGATAGCTAAATAGGTACCCGTGGATAAAATAAATGGGATTTTTTAATATCCATTAACTAATGGTGTGGGTACGGATAGTAAGATATCCATGTCCATGGGTACCCGTGCCCGTATTGCGTGTTTTTTCCAATGCATAAATCATTATTGTTGGCTTTTACGTATTTGTGCGCATGATTTTATTGAACAATTTAAATCATCTTGCAAAAGTTCTTGCTTGACTCCTCCTCACTAGTTTATATCAATGCGTCGCCAAATCCATGCAACGCGTTGCTAAACTACAAGCCAGGTCTAATTTGTTTTTTGATTGGATGTATTTTTAAACAATTTCAATAGACGATTAAAAAAGAAACTGAATAAAATATATGGATACCCGCGTGTACCCACGAACACCCGCAACTTTTTTAGAACTCGTTTAATGGATATACGTGCGGGTATGAGGCGGACACAGGGCAAAAGTTTACTAAATGGGGCGGGTGATGGGGGGATACTACCCGTGCCCGCCCCGCCCCATTACCATGCCTAGACTCGCATAATATAAATCCATTATTTGTGCATCCAATTTTTGCAAATATTGTGCACCTGTGAAAAGTGAAGTACAACATAATAATGCATGTATGCCTAAGCGGTACCTCCTATGTGTACGAAAATTTCAAAAATTCTTTTAAAATATGATGCTCACATCCTAAATATACTGGCAGTTCTACATGAATGCAAAATTTTGAAAATCAAAATGCTTTTTCATCCAAAATTTTCCCACACTCTCACTGAGTAAGAGCGTAGTTCACCCAATTTGTTGCAAAATTCTAACAACCAACTTTATTTTTTGAATTTCAGAAAAATCTAATTTTTTGAATTCGATTTCTTCTGTTACAAAAAGGTGGAAAACGAAAAATTCCACATATTCCGTTTTTCTTTTATTTACCTTTTTCCAACCGTACTTGGATTTTATGTAACTATTTATAAAAATTCCCTATTTTCCTATCCAAGCATAGTCCACATAAGAATATTTTCTTTTTGTTACTGATTTTCTTTTTCATCTTATCTTGGAAAGTTTTACCTTTATCCATCTTTTCTCATAACTTATTATGTTTGTTGCTTTACTGACTTTGATGTTTCCTTTTTAGTTGTACCTTTTCTCTTTTCTTAGCTTATTTAATTATCTGATCTTAGTTTAAATTTAGATAAGCTTCTATTCTTTCAACTAAAAGAGGAGAACATACACCTTACACAGCTACTACTAAGGGTCAAGAATCTCGGGACTATGTCCTCCTTAGTCAGAAAAGTCCAAACTATGGGATCCACAACAGGTTTAAGTGTTACCCTAACTACCCAACAAAAACAAAACAATGGAACGATCCCAACAGAAATGTATTAATGGGTTTTATCCCTAACATGGAAATTAGCAACAGGATCTAAACACTTACTTGTCCTTACTATCTAGTAGTCACTACTAACTCTAGCTGTGTACCAATAATTATTTCAAGCAACACCCTAGGTTTTTCAATGCTTACACATTCTACGGGAACTTACTATTATTCGAAGATAATTCTCGCTATTTACTTCATAGCCTTAAAACTTTTCCCGTCTTCCCTAGGTTCTAATCCCTACCTACTCCATCCTTTCAAAACACGGTTTGGCCTTTTTCATTTAAACTTTCTTCCAAACATTTAGGAATGTCAAAACCTTATTTTCCTCATGAAAACTTGCTTTTGGAAAACCATAAAAAATGTCATCTTAAAAAAAATGTAGATCATCATTTTTTTTCAAATCACAAAAACTGGAGTAGATACGGACAACTATTTCTGAATCTGGTTTATGAGTTGTTCTTACCTATATGGTCAGTTCAGTCTCTTACTACAAGGTGCAAACATCTGCTCTATTCTTAATTTCTGTGACTTATTTTGCCCACCCAACAAAATTTTCTCTTTTGAACAATTTATCAAAAATGATTGTCAAAAGAATAAAGACTTAAAAACTTTCTTTATATATAAAAAAAATCTTGTGTTAAATATAACAAGAAAACTAGCGAGCTATACACGCTCCATAATGTGTACCTTTTATTTAGAGAATTTTATCTGAGACAAAATTTTCGCAAGAAATCGCTGTTTGCAATATATACCCCATTTTACTTCAAAACCCAATGAGTACTTCTTTACATATTTAAAACTCACTACAAGAAAAATACCCTATTGCAACAGGCCTCGAATGTTAGTTGCAGCAAATGATATTTAGCAAAAGACCTTTCGTGTAACAACCCGGAAATTCTGAGCCAGTTTAAAATTTTTATTTTGGCAATTTTAGCAAATTTTGAATATTTAAAATAGATTATTTTAAATAATATCGACGAAAATTTATTTGGAATATATTTCGAACGAATATATTTATATACGTCGTCGTTAGAATATAAATAATTATATATAATTATAAAAGGAATTAAAATGGCGTGGTAGTTCGATAATTCGATTTCAAATTTCAATTGAACATATCGAGTGCAAAATAAACCGGATTTTAACGAAACAAAAAATAATAGGATCTATTTGGGAATATCTTTCCAACGAATCTGAAAAATCGAAATTTCATAGCGGGAATCAAAAGTTATGCCCAGTTGAAAATTCAGAATAGTCGCTATGCAAATTATACATGGCCCAAAAAGTCAAATTTTGCATACGGATGAATTTGGACTCGAAACCACATCCATTGAGTTCAAAATGCCGTTTAGAACTCCGAAAAGTATAAGCTTCGATATATTCCGATATCCGGAATAGTGGCAATTGGCAGGAGCTTTTCGGTTAGCAAAACATAGCCCTTAAAAAGTGAAATTTTGCATACGAGCTCAAAATTCAACGAGATAAATTTTTATGGATTCATAATGACAAATTATTGTTGAGTTCCAAAGGGCGCGTCGAACGGAGTCAGTATGTGGTCGTGCGAGCTGAAACAGTTCAGGGTAAAGCGAGCAGTCATTTTACAAAGGAACATTATTGATACGACCTCAGAATTCGATTTCGTTTTTTTTTTCTGAATTCGTATCATCTAAAAATGGTTAAATCCAAAAAGGAATGTTTTTTGAAGTTAGCATGTGAGCGTGCGAGAAGAAAAGGTGCGCCAAAATCGCATTTTTGAGCAATATCTGAGCATATTCATGATTTTTTTGAACGGTCAAACGAACTCGGAATTCGACGAAACTTGTTTTGTTGGACTCGTCTTCACGTCTACTATCTCGTGTTCGAAATCCGCGGCGATTGGAGATCGTTAGCGTTCAGGCGATACGCGAGAAACTAGCATATAATCACTTTTACTCCATTTTTTCTTCATAATTTCATTTCTCTCTTCCTCTTCAAAAAACTAAAAAATGGCCTCCACCCTTCCACCGCCGCTGCCCTCCTCCACCAGCGCCACCACCGGCCTCCGGCGAGCTGCCGCACCCGCTCCTCCTCCTCCCCTCCTCCTCCTCTTCCTCCTCCTCTCTCTCCTCTCTCCATTTGCAAACCCTAAGCCCCAAATCACTAACCACCACCACCGCGGCCAACACGGGCCCCACCGCCACCACCAGCACCCTCCCCCACGTCCATCAGGCCGGCGCCCCCCCTCAGTTCACCCCAACCCCGGACGTGGGCCCCCCGGTCACCGAAAACCCATTTTACACTAATCGCCCGTTTTGCAAATAAGCCCCTGACCGTATTTCGCCAATAACTCCCAAACGGTGCGTTTCTGGCCAAAGTCTCTTCACCAAAGTTGTAGAGCACGAGATTATCTTCGATTTGGCTATATGGAAGTCGTGTTTTGGAGTTCGGAGCTGCTTGGAAAACGCGTGCGAAGTATGCTGTTCAAAAGCTGAAAAAATCGTGTACTTTTGCGAATTCTGGCGAATTGGAGCATTTTTGGCAAAATGTCTCTTAGGCGAAAGTTGTCCGGAATGGCGCGTTTAGGTTAGAAAAAAAGATGGTGTGAAAATTGAAGCTCGTTTGCAAATTCTGGAACCAGAACAGCGAACCCAGACGTTAGAAAAAAATGTGAGTTTTCTCCGTTTTAAAGCTTCTACAGTTTTTGACATATGAAGTAGAATAAAAATATGATTTTTATATTATAGAAAGAATAAAAATATGATTTTTATATTATAGGAAGAATAAAAATATGATTTTTATATAGTAGAGATAATAAAAATACGATTTTTATATTATATAGATAGTAAAGATTTGATCTTTACTATATGAACAGCGGTATAAAAATAGAATTTTTATCTGTATAGTAGCGATGTAAAAATAAATTTTTTATTCATATGGAGTGATTATAAAAATATGATTTTTATATACATAACAACAATATAAAAATGTGATTTTTATATATGTAGTGGCTACGGGCAACGAAAGGGACAAAAGGCGAGAACAGCGATGACTTCTACATATGAAGAGTTGTGGCGTTTGGATTAGCTTTGGTGAGAACTTCTCACTCTAAATTTCTTTTTCTAGTTATATATATATATATACTAGGATGCAAACGGTGTTTAGTAGCACCCGACACCACTGTCCACAGACCATGGACTTGTTTGTTTGGTTGCATAGATTAGTTAAATTATTTGATTTGAAGTTGGTTGTTTGGTGAATTGAAATTGATTTGATTGATATGTGTATGGCGTGGGCCATCACTAGACCGGGGATAAGGCTAGGCCTGGTCCCGTTTCTAGTATCGTGCCGTTATGCCGCCGAAATTTTCTAAAATAAGTTAGAAAAATAAAGATATCATTTTATTTACTAAATGAACCGAATAGAATATTCATAGGTTGAATAAAATAATTTGGTCGTTAAAAATATAATTTTTAACGTGAATGTGAATAAATAAATATTCGTTTACAAACCGGACGGTTTGTTTATGTACACCTATTTGAATGACATTGATTGGGACGATAAATTTTACACATCGCACAACTGCACAAATAAAATCTGTGTTTGATTGTTTGAAACCCCACATGGGTATTGGGATAAAATACGGCATACACTAATCCCAATAATTAGTTGTATGTCGATCGATTGATTGACATGCTGTTATAAGCGTTAGATATCTATATTTGATGCTTATACAGTGTAGTGCACTTTGGATGATAGTTGATTATTTATCGTTGCTATTATATACATGTGTTGTATGGAATCCATATAATTAACTTTATATGGTAATTGATTGGGCCTCATTCCAATTTAGAAAATAAAGAATATTATAAAATAAAGGTTCATGTGTTGACAGTACTCATCCGTTGAGATTAGTCATGTGTTGAACGAAATATTTTAACAATAGAATTTACATCTTTATTATATATAGAATTAGAAACTAACTTCTTTGTAAAATAAAGGTTCATGTGTTGACAGTACTCATCCGTTGAGATTAGTCATGTGTTGAACGAAATATTTTATCAATAAAATTTACATCTTTATCATATATAAAATTAGAAATTAACTGGAAAATAGATGAGATGAGTGGTCTCCTGGATATTGATCTGATGTTGGTTTCGGCCTTCGGGGTTAATATTTAGGGAATCGTTCTCTTACTAATTTACGGTTGGAGTCTGATTTGAAATCAAACGATAGATACCATAATTTTTATAAAATATATTAAATAACAAAAATAATCACACGTGGACAGTACTCATTCGTTGAGATTAGTCGTGTGTTGACAAAAATATAAAGTCATGTATTGAAAGAAATATAGATTCATTTGTTGAATAGAATAACGAAGTTATTGAAAAATATAAAGCCGTGTTGATTAGAGATGCGCTATTTTGACGCGAATGATATTTATATCGATTATATTCGTTTTTATAATATAATCGAATATATAACGAATTCGAATTGAATTGAATATATAACGAATTCGAATAGAATTGAATATAAAACGAATTCGAACTGAATTGAAAACGAATTGAAATAGAATAAAAATCGATTTGAAATGAATTCAAATTGAATCGAAATTTGAATTAAATTGAAATGAATTTAAAACGAATTTATAAGGAAAATTTCAATTTTGATTTGAATTGGAAATGGAAGTTGAAATGTTTTTGAAACGAATTTAGAACGATTTATAAAATACGTTTTAAAAGGAAATCGACGAAATATATATTATATATATTGTATATATAATATGATGGCCTAAATAGATAGCGCCGCGGCAGTTCGTGAATTTCGACCATTGACTTCGAATGGACATTACGGGAGATCCGACCGTCGGATTCTCCTAAAACCAGAACTGTTGAGTTCGTATCGAAAAGAGATTTCTAACGAATATTAGAAATTTTAAATCTAACGGTTGGATTTGGAGATACGTCCAAATCAAATTTGAAAAAGGTCGCTGTAAGTGCAGTTCGATGGCCGTTGATGGAAATCGACTGTACGGGCCTTGATAAAATTATTAAAAATAGTAATAATTTATGTAAAATCATAAGAAATGATTTGTGAAGAACTGGGGTGAAAAGTCCCAAATTTGTAAAGATAAAAATGGATTTTTATCGAAATGAACTAGGTTTGAACTAAATTTAAAACCCAATTATTTTTAATTAAATAAATTGGATTTAAAAGGGGTTTTAAATAATCGGAATTTCTAATATATTTGATTGGAATTGAATTAGAACTGATTTGTGGGTTTATCGTGAACGGTGTTTTAAATAACACTTGTTCTTTAACCCGAGAATAAATAGAATGTGATTTGGGTTTGTCGTGAACTGTGTTTTAAATGACTTTGGTTCTTTAACCCAGTAAAAGGAGTTTTAATGAATCTGTAATTAGATTGAAATGTGAAATGATAATCTAAATTATCAAATTTAGAAATTGAGCGAGAATGGAGTATCACCAGTTTTGCTCCAAAGCGATAGTTAAATCTTTAATTAGATTTGAACGTGAAATGGTAATTAATTTTACCGATAACACCGTGGTGTTAGATATGGAGTACTACCAGTTTTGCTTCATGGGATGAATAGGTTGGGATTGGGAAATAAAATAAATAATTACTTCGGTGTGGTTCGCTAATCTCGACTAGTTTGGAAAACCATAATTTGGTTTGAAATGACATCCAAAGTAAGATTAAAGAATAATTTCAAAGAATTTATCTTGGATAAAATTAATGGGAACCTTTCCCTAAGAATTGAAATTTAGAAACTAGCTGTAGATTAGTTAAGAAGAATGGTTTCCTGGGTATTGATCTAATGTTGGTTTCGGCCTTCGAGGTTAATATTTGAGAAATTGTTCTCTTGTTGATTTACGGTTAGTGGCTGCTAAATTGGAATGAGGCGTATATTGTGTTTGTGTAACATTTGTTTTAATATACGCGGGTTGTTCGGAAAGACCGGGTTTATACCCATTCTGGATAACCGATTCGACGACATGTCGAAGATGAAGACGGTGGTTGAAGACCGGAAGTCTTCACATCGTTTGGATAATTACTGATGATCCTGATTGGGTTGTACACCCAAGAGGATGGAAATAGTTGGTGGTCGTCCAGACATACTTGGAGGTCGATGGATATGCGAGGAAAGTGCCTCCGGTTTCGTTCAGACCCAGAACGAACTTGTAAATGGATTGTGTGTCTGACTTTGGATTTTATTCTGTGTTGATTGATTTCTGTTAAATATATATCTGTTTGGCGGCGGAGAATTTATTCTCTTGCTTAACGCCCTTCTCTGAGACGTACGAGCTTAGAGGTTATATATCGATAGATATCAATCGCATGGCATGAATTGCCTGTGTGGCACGCTGAGTTGCATGGATCAAGCCTTCTGTTGAAAAGCAAAGTCTTGTGGTTGATGATCAAAGCACGGCCTACGTGGCAGCTTTGTGTATAACGTGAATTCGTGAGTCTCACACCTCGGTATGAGTTAAAAACGGGATAAGGACTGAAGGGAGAGCACGACGTTTCTTTCTAGCTTTGGTGGTGTCAGTGACTTACCAGCCCTGACATTTATATACTTTTCACCTATGTGGTTGTTGTATGAGGCGCCTCGATTTTAGGTCTGTAAGAACCGGGAAACGTGTGTTCGGGAATAACTAATCCTCAAACGTAAGAGAGGACCGGCCCTGAAGCATCCAGGGGTTACCCAGAGTGTGTAGTCCCGAGGCATTTGCTAGAGTGTCTCGAAGCGGAGAGGAGCTTGCCCCTTGCCTCGACTCATGACGGAAATCCAATTTCCAATACGTGTATTTCGGTTTTATTTGTAGAGCCTAGTATGGCGACATAGTGGTATGAGGCACTTATGCCGTCTATGATTTATATTTATGATTGAAATTGTTTTGACACTATACACTTATGATAGTATCAAATGATTTGTTTTAAACGTACCAAGCATGTTTGACTATTATAAGGGAAAACCTTATCCTCCGGCTTGCATTGCATTGTGTGATGGGACCTGGGTCTTATAATAGCTTCATTTTTCGAAAAAGCATTGCGTTGTTTATCCTAAGCACTGTTATTCTTGGGAGGAAACCCGTTCCGTGTTATACGGCGTGGTCCCTTGAATTACTCTCTTTTAAAGTAAAGTTTTAAATAACTGTTTTAGTTCTCACACCAGTCACATGACTGACCTAGAGTTTATTGTTTTAACCTAAACTCTGGGTGCCCTTATTTTCGACACGGGCAGCTAGTAGTTTTGGTTTTGCAGATTTATATTTACAGGATCCTGATTTACAGCTGGAACGATGCTCGGAAAGCACTGTATCCGTGCATTACTTTCAGTTGTGTTTTATATTGTTTTTCCGTTGCTATGTAATTTATGTAATCTCTGATATTTAATGAATGTAATTTATTCATTTATACTCTGTATATTCTTGTATCTGATGGAATTGTTGTAATAACAATGAAATGTTCTTCCGTCTGCGTTCTGATTTGTCTTGTCCTCAAACGATCAGGGGTTTCGAACGATCTAGATCGGTTTAACGACTGATTCGGATCGAGCGAAATTTTAGGCCGTCACATTTCGTAGCTGTTGCAATAGATAAGATTTAACAACAGGCTTTTCCTTCCTGTTGCGAAAAACATATTTTTCGCAACAGTGCTTTCATGCCTGTTGCGAAAATATACTTTTAGCAACTGCTCTTCCATTCCTGTTGCAATAGACATATTATTTGCAACTACATTTTCAAACCAGTTGCAAAAATTATATATTTAGCAACTGTTTTCACCTGTTGTGATAACTGTAATTTTTTTGCAACAGGCAAAGCCACTTGCAAAATACGTACTTTTAAAAATTAGTTTTCCCCAAGTAATATTCGGTTATAATATAAGAAGTCTAGGCATAACAGTTAATATATATATAAATATATACACAAAAACATATAATTAATATATATATCACTAAAAATTATATTATTTAGTAATTACTATTAGTATTTAAAGTTAAACAACTACTATATATGAATTATAGGCGGTGAAAACTTGAAATTTAGGCGGAAAACATTTAGCGGGAAAGATAGAATTTGGAACATGGGCTTCAGACGCTACTCCTAAATCAGTTTGGACCCCTAAATCAGTTTAGACCACAATTTAGTGTCGAACAAAAATGGCAACCGACCTTAAATCGCTTCCTCTGGTTCCCCTTTCTTCCACCCTCGTCGCTCATCTTCCCTAACTCCCCTTTCTACCTTTCATCTTGCCTTGTTTAAATTTTCCGATCCCACCTAATTTTGTCTCGTCAACGACTCTGTCTGGCTGTTCATGCGGTGAATCTCAAGTCACTAGCAGATGCCCTAGTTCTTTGTTTCCTTTGCCCATATCAAATCGTTCTTTGCTATCTTATTTGCATGCCGTATCTACTGTTTCCCCTATCTCAGGCATCGTTTTAACTCAGGTATTTAATTTATCTTCAATTTTAGTTGTTGTGAATGGGTCAGTTGCTATATGCCTTCGACGATTGTTATCTCTGTCAACATGCCCCTTGCAAATATCTTTGTGAGCAGTGAAAATCTTTCATTATCATGAATATTTGATTTCAGTTGCCATACAATTAATTATAGATCATGACAGCAAATCGGATGTTATTACCAATTGGTTTTGTGATAATTATTAATGCAAATAATCCAGTGAGTACTCTACTTGTGTCACTTATGCTGAAGGAGGGTTCCAGTTTGGATAGTCGAATTCTTTGGATTGCAATATTTTCGAAACCCATTTAGAAATGTCTTCATTGTTGGTGATAAGGCATGTTCTTGTGCACGTGTTGTAACTAGCGTAGGCCTTGGTTGTTTTTATATCTGTTTTCTTTTAAGTTTCAGATTTTTCTGCAAAAGTTACTTATTGTACATGTATTCATATTTTGATAGTTTTTATATACAAGAAAATACATAAATAAGCAGAACAGTAAAAAAAAAAGGAGAGGAAAAAACTTCTCAGACCAAATGGTGATTTCACTTGTACAAATTGAATCAAACACCGTCAATAACCTTCTGGTTTTGCTAACACAACAACAGTATGTAGAAGTGAATCAATGGTAATTGGCTGCTTTCGATTAAAAATTTGTCTTGATTCTTTTGATTGGTAATTGGCTCCAAAGCTTATGAAAGACACTAGGATTGTGTGTTTACTGCCTCATTTGTCGCTTTAGTTGTTCAGTATTGGCACACTAGCTGCTTCAAGAAATTATAGGTTTATCATTTTATATCAAATCCATAGTTCATGTTTCATTTACTAAATTGTTTTTGTATATTCTGAGCAACGTGTAATCCACATTTGAATCCAGAAATAAAGAATTTTTTAGATTATTGACAATTTATTTAAGAATGGCAATTAATGAGTGCCTTTGGGTCTAAATATGCTTATTATATGATGCATAAAATTTTAACTTCTACCTATTATTGTAGCTTTGTGCAGGACTGAAGCACATGCACAATTATGTTCCTCCATACGCACATAATGATGTTAAACCTGGCAATGTACTCATTACACACAAAAAAGGGCAGCCTCCGGTTGCAATTTTAATGGATTTCGGAAGCACAAAACCTGCAAGAAAGCAAATCCGTTCTCAGGCAGAGGCATTACAGTTGCAGGTATTGTGTATTGTGAATTTTGATACAACTGAAAGGCTAGTCAAGATAAAAATAATAATATTAAATTAGTAGTTGTTCTGTTACGCAGCATAACAAATTACAACTGCTGCCGAGGCTACTGTGAAATAGGTACAGTCTTCTAAAATAACATGTAGAGTATTGAGGAAGATTTTTTTCATATCATACTCCCGGGCCTCTGTTTATGCTTGAAGAAGGATCTGCAGCACCTGGCGAGAAAATTACACTGCCAAATTGGTTGTCAGATGATGTGTTTGGTTATATTGTTAGCAAGTTTGAGAAGATGGGTTTCACAGGAGGGCTTAACTACTATAGATGTAGGAACATGTAAGTTTCTTCTAATTTGACCATAATGAGTTTCCTATTATGATTGTTAAGAAAAATATGACATAATTTGTGCTGAAAGATAGTTATTGCAGTAGAAAGAGTTGTCCCTCATCCCCCTTTTTCCCTCAAGAATATGGCAGTTTTGTTAAATTAGCAGTACTTGAAGACTCTCTTCTCATACAAATATTGATAGAAGAAAAAAAATGAAATCATTTGTTCTCACTTGAATAAAAACGGGTTCTATTTGTTGTGATTAAATAACTGATTCGATAAGTCCTTTTGGATGACACAAAAAGTCATAAAAACATATAGTTTTGGATAGGCCATGGATTACGATCCTGATTCAGATTTAGGTTGAGATTTCAAAACCTTGAACGAGACGAGTGTCAAACTAGGTTGAAATATATATATATATTTTTTTAAACTTTCATCTTGTCTGAGTGCAAAAATGAGTACTCGTCAGCCAACATGGAAGTAATTTAAAACTTTCATCTTGTTTGAGTGCAAAAATGAGTCTTACTCTTAAAAGAAAGACAATAGCATGATACCTCAAGTAGCACTGCTTTCTAATAACTAACTATTATGGTTCACACAGTTCTAAAATAACGATGGCTTCAAAGTGGAATGCCATGTAAAGCTAAATTAATGCAGGAATCATGCAAAAATTTAGGAAGGTATTACGTGAGCATAACAAAATCATAGCAACCTCACACAATATCCAACACTTCAACCAAAATGCATGGAATATCACCACTGTCCAAATATATATGGTTTTATCCGTAAAATAGAAGTTAGTTTCATGTCAAATTGATTGCGTTTATGCAAAATGAAGTAATATAATGTGTTGTAAAGAAGTTAGTATCGAGTATAGATCAATTTCTGAAAATTACGTATGAATGTTAACATTTTAAACATTGATTTAAAGGTTGATAAAATAACGTGTTTAAAAATGTTAACCAGCATGGAACAAGGTCATGAAGAACATCAAGATAGTTTCGAGTACGGATCAATTTCTGAAAAGCAGAGAGATGATGCAACTGCAAAGCAGATTCATGTTGCCAACTGCCTTCAAGAATGTGAGCAGGACCCAGGCATGAACATTTCTCAAGGTAAATATCTTGATAGTTGCACAAATATTCTTTTTTGTACGTCACTTTGTCGGATGTTCCCCATATAATTTGTACGGCCAAAAAAAAACTTACATGAGTCTCACAATTCTTGATTCCCTATAGGTCAACCAAAAGAGCTTAGTGAAGACCCATACAACAAATAAGTCTCGGAGTATGATTCACCACATCAAACAGTGCCTACTTTTCAGTCCCTCACTAAAGGAGTTCCCACACCCAACTTCATAGCAAGTGTGAGTATTTGATATCAATTATTTCATTAAGCAAAATCATAGCAACCTCACACAATATCCAACGCTTCAACCGAAATGCATGCAATATCACCACTGTCCAAATATATATGGTTTTATCCGTAAAATAGAAGTTAGTTTCATGTCAAATTTATTGCGTTTATGCAAAATGAAGTAATATAATGTGCTGTAAATAAGTTTAGCTTGAAAATGTTGGTTTCTTTTGGATTCAGGGAAAAACGCATGATGAGTAGGCTATTTTGTGCACATATTTGATAATCGATGTCTTATAGCATTTTACTGATTCATTCAGTACATGATTCTTGCTTTTAAAAATGAAGTATTATATGCAGATGATTTGATGTGACATGGAAAATCATTTTGTGTTGTTAATGTCCCTGCTAAATGGAACTGCCTCTGTTGAGTTCTGTAGCCTCCCACCATCACTGATAATCCGACAGGTCTGGATCCTATTGTGCTTTTGAAAGCTTTTGGTTTCAAGTCTTTTGCTTGGCTCTTACTATTGATGGCCTTTCTGCTTTTTTCCTTTTCTTGTAGTTTGGTATTATTTTTCACTGGTTGTCAGATAATATGATTGTTTGGGATTTCTTGTTGCAGCCTAATAGTGTGAGTTTGCTCACTGTATGTGGCATTAGAGAGGTGTTTAATTTAGATTCTGTGAAATGTGATTACCTTTGCAAAAGATGTGTTGTGTGAGAGAAGAAATTGTTATACATGAATCGTGTATGAAAATTGTAGAAATTTTTGTTGTAATTGTTTGTACTATTAAAACTTTGTTAAAATAAATTTTTTATTTGTTTATTTCATTCTGTGATATACACTATTACTAAAACGAATACATTTAATATGTAATATTTATAAGCTGTAATATATTTTTTTTACAAATTTATAGATCTATTGCAACAGGCATGTACTGTTGCAAAATGATCTGTTGCAACAGCAAAAGCCTGTTGCAAAAAAGTATACCGCAACATCTTATTGCAACAGGCAGAAAATGTTGCGGACATTTTGCAACTTCGGCTATACCAACAGGCGTAGGCTTGTTGCAATAGGTCTACTGCAACGGATATCGCCTGTTGCGAAAAGTGTTTTTTGTTGTAGTGACTGTAACTTTTAAGATTAAAACTTGAAAACACCTTAAACCATTTTCCCAAAACTTTTATAATTTCAAGTTCTTAAAAGTTAATGATGGGGTTAGACTCAAAGCGGGTTTCCCATTTTCTAGGCTTACCAAGACACTCTTCAAGGTTAATTCTCTCACCTATATATATATATATATATTCCTAGTCCATTCTTATCCTTTTAACATTTTTCAATCTATAAGGTTTTCAAGCCCACTAACCAAAAATACTAATCATATGGGATTCACCTCCATACAAAGTACATTGTACACTCTCCACCCAAATTACCTAAGAGTCTCATATTTCCTTATTCATTCCTTTAGTGTACAAAACAAACATCCCATTTCTTACCATATTATACTCTTTCTATTTAGTGGGTTCCTCTATGGATCTAGGTATATATAATATATTTTTATTTTAAAAATACAAATACGTTCACTCACTATTTATATAGGAATTCTAAACCTAAGCTCTGATACAAGATGCAAAAAACCCAATTTCGACAGACCGATTTTTTATTTAAAAATTCAAATCTATCGAAACTTGGATTTGTTTGCTCTGGTATCCTGCAGAAAAGACAGAGACATAAAACATGTCAGATCTCAGAGAACATCTCACTGCAGAATGGATAAAATATAATATAATCAAAATATAGCCTTATCGTATTAATAATACTGCCTAACCAGTATCCAAAGCTATAATGTATCAAGTTTCTGCCACAAATCTAACTTGCGAGTATTTTATGAGGAAGGGGTCAGAACACAAGTTCTGGTGACTGGATTTAAATTATACACTTTGGATAACACTACATATACCATTCAATCATATTTTGTTATTAGTTAGGTTACTTGGGTTAACAGCACTCAAGGCTTACACACACGTTGTACCCATTTACTTCCCTGTGGATTAACCTAATATAGTATATATGTAGCTACCCTTCAATACTGAGGTTCACCCCATGGTACCCCACTCGCACGGTCTCCCTCGTAATGCCACAGAAAAGTATGCAGTCCGTCATCCTACGCCGAGGTGACGTACGAATCTCTATATAACAATGTTACATTCTGCATATATCTGTCATTACTATGCGACGTAAGCATACAGGGTGCCACCATCGATCGAATCAGATTTCATTCCGGAGTAATGCCTTCAAGTCTATGATACATCACCCAGAGCAGTCATGCATGTATCTAGACTATCCCACGTATGTACAGTAATTGTAGCTCGATGCCTCAATCGCATGTCCTCTAATGTGCACCAAATTCTGTGGTAGGCCCATACAATGAACATGGAACTCGGTCGGGAGCTTTTCCATATCTGTACATGACCTCCTTTAAGAGCCTCAAAATACAGATATTCCTAGGGACTATTTTCCATGGAGGCTATGGCCCTACCTCGGCCCTTCTCTCAACTAGTAAAAACTATTAGAGCTAAGCGACATGCCCCTAATAACAAACAATCTAAAACATCCATTTGGCGTCTCCCCTCAACCTCTTACCTCGATAGTGAAAGGTGAATGGTATATTGGGTTTAGCTTTAGTCTTCTCGCATCCCACTGGCTGTCGATGATGGGCATCCGACGATCTACTAGCTTTGTTGGTCCTGACCTCGCCTCTCGTTGAGGCAATCGCCGAATCACCCTGGTGTCACCTCGTCATAGCATTCTGATTGCAAAGCAACTTTTACAGTCAAGGCCCACCCACCTAATAGTTAGGCGCAGACCCTATCTCTGTGAGCACAACCGAAATATCTGCCACCACACAGAGGACTACTAGGAGCACCTTACGTATCTCAGGAAGTCGTGTACTTCCTTTTCCAGTCCTTCGGAGACGACGGAATAATCAAATGAATGTGCGCTCCCCTCGTGCCTTATAACACCATGATGATCTACCCCGTTGGGCTGTTCACCCTCAAACGTGTGGACTAGTCCAAGCGCCTCACTTTAATATGTTGTTAGACCCTATGTCTAAACATTCTTTTACGCGCTTGCCTTACCTCATCAGGTTTCCATCTAACTTGGTTATTCCCATTCATATTGAATTCTTAATCAAGTTATCAAGTTTCTCTTACTTATTAATTTCAGCTATATAACTTAACTCATTTAAGTTTATTAATAAGCCCATAACATGTTATTCTCTAAATTGTAGTGCAGGGACTGTAATCCACAACCTTTCTTTATTCTAGTTTGATTTCATCATTACAATAACATGTTCTACTTAAAATGTGATTAAGTATATCTTAATTCACAAGTTTTCAATTAACATGTCAGTCATTATTTATAATTAAATATAACTTATTTCATAAGTTTTCCTCATTCTTTCTCATTTAATCATAATTCCATTTTATACTATTACTGCAACTTATCGTTGTTTACTTATTAACTTAGTTCTCTTAACTAAAGCCCATTAATAAGTTTCTCTACCCATTTATTATAACCTATGTTCTAATTTCCTCTTGTCCCTAGGACAAGTCTAAACATGTTATGTTATCAACAGGTTTCAGATTTCCAAGTTTACAGATTACTTAATTTATAATTAAGTACAACTTCTTATATTTCATATATTTCCCCCCTTTTCTCAACTAGTTTCTAGCTTTCCCCAGTTACTGATTACTTAATTTACAATTAAGTGTCCCTTATCTCATATCGCCAGTTTTCCAATTTCCTTATTAGTTTATTATAACCTAAGTTATAATCTTCACTTGTCCCTAGGACAAGTCTACCTATTATACAACATTTTCATTAATGTTATTTATTTATAATATGTGATTATCATTCCCCTTTTAAACCATTTACTGTTGTAAACCATTATTCTTCATTCACTATAATATATATCCTTATTATATTTAAGGAAAATACTTATGTACCTTATTAGTTTGATAGAAGGAACCAGTGATTTATTTTCATAACATATTCCCATCTAAATCCGTGGTAGCAAGTAATGTCTTTATTTTCCTTACTTTATTTACTGTGGCTTACTTGCAACAACATTCTCAGAAATAGGTCATTTAGGGAAATACATCACTTTTCCTTCGCATCACACTAACTCAGTTCATTGCATCGCTTTCTTTCTTTGTTTCTTAGTTAGACATTTGATTACCATTATTACCATTTATTCATATCATATTATATATATAAGCACTAGACCTCTCACATTAAGCCTACACTCATGGACGTTGGATTTGCCGGGCAGGTCCAGGCAGACTTCTACCACAACTTGACTTAACCTCGTGTCTTAGCACCATTACATGTTTTTTTTTTAATTTTTCCCTTAGACCCCTCACATTAGGTTTACCACTTGTGAATGCTAGATATGCCGCGCGGTTCCGGGCAAACTTCTATCACAAGGGAAATCTAACCTCTGGAAATCTAACCTCGTGTCTAAGAGTGGTTAGATTTCTTATTTATCATAAACCTTCTATACATTCTAGGCATGTTTATTTCTTCTAATTATCCATTATAATTAATAATTTACATGTGATTGTATCATGCCTGTTGTAATTCTTCGCATATAATCAATTCCTTTATAACATGTAATCAATTAATCAGATAATTGTTTAAATCACATAAACCAATATGTACCTTTCTCAATTCTTACAGTTAATGGCCTGGGTACACAATTTACACATTTTGACATGAAATTTAAGTAACGGTAATTGTTATACAAGATTTGACAAGTTCATATCCCAACAAATTAATATTTAGCATATCAATTATTCCTACTTCGTACCCATCATTTTAAGCATTATTAACATATGTTACATTTCTCAACATATTTCATTTTAATTATACAGACAGGGGATTGGTAATAACATATTCTTATTTAAACTGTATAACTTAAATCCACTCACCTCATAAGCTTTCCAAATCCTGGATCTGGTCTAGATCTTCTCTTTTCATGGTTTTCCCCCTAATTGGATTCAGAACCTAACAACCACAGATTGACTATTTTTTTTACAAAATAAAAAGGGGAGAAAAACATAAGAGAATTGAAAAATAGACCAGATTTAGGAATTACCTTACTTCGATAAGAGATCTAAAATTAACGTAGATTCACTGAGACAGAAGAAGGCTTGCAGATCTCTAAATCAGTTAGCTTTTAATTGTTGAAGAAGAAAAAGGCTAGATCAAATTACATTGGAGCAATGCTTCCTTGTCTCCATTGAGTTAGATGAATAAAACAATGGGTATAGGGTCCTATTTATATCCCAGAATCAACGAATTTGGTCAAGAAAGGTGCCCACGTTCAGAAAAATGAATTCTGCCCAAATCTGCCGCAGGGGGGTAGACCTACCCTTGAGGGGGTCGACTCCGGTGTTGACCCACCCCTTAGGGGGTCGACCCTGGTGTCGACATCCCCTTTAGGGGGTCGACACCACTGGGCGGGAAATCTGCTGCCTTCGGAAATTTTGAATTTTAAACCGATTTTCGAATTTCTGAACCATTTTTGAATTTCTGAACGTAATATGTACATATGTATAATATATATATATATATTCTTCCTACATGTATACAAACTTCAAAGCTTAATAACTTCTTCATACGGTGTCCGATTTACACAAAGCAGGTGTCTATCTTGACCAAAATTTCGAGATGGATGCAATGGCATAGTCCATTTTACTTAATTCAGAATATTTAATTAAGTTATTATTATTTAATTATCTTAAGTTAAAAATGCGGGGTGTTACAAAAGACTGCTGTCTGACTCAAGGTTTTATGTTTCCCTCTTATTGCCTTGGGTTGTTCATCCGATTTTTGGATGGGTAGATTAGGTGGCAGGTGACGGGTGAGCTTAGTGAGGACGGTGTTGCAGTTCGGAGGCGAGCAGGAGGCTGACATATTATCTTTCTTACTACATAGTATTTGGATTTTCGCTGTTTGTTATTCTACTCTGAGTGCTATAGTGAGGCAAATTTTTACAGACATGTGTTGTTATCCCGGTATATGGATATACTTTCTGGTTGCTTTGAAAGTTTGAAGTTTCTTTTTAAATATGCTTCACATTTCTTACCTGTTATATATGTTCTATTATATTTTATCCTTGCATTGTGATTTTCACGACAGGTCTCGCTTGTGTTTACCAACTATGATGATCGCCCATATCTGCCTGGCACACCTTTCAGTGCACTTTTCCTCTTGTTTAGTGCAGGGGTTATGGGTGGTCGTCACATCATATATAAAGGAGAATGTGAACTTGAGACCTCCTACATTTGATACACCATTTGCATAGAGGCCATTGACAGACCAGATGGACTTGTGCCAAGAGACCCTGATTCTGCCAGTAGATGTGGCTGAGTTGTTGTTAATCATACCCCATTCATTAACAAGCAAGCTTTCAAAAGTGGCCAGCACTGCGGTTGCCATTTTATTTTCTAACCCAGCGATAATGGTAGGATTATACTTGTTTCTTATATTAAAGAGGTCAAGCTGGATAGATAGACATTAAAGACCACCTGCTTTTCTCCTCGCGACTGGAGCAGAGTCAGCATGACTAGTCACCATCTTCTATTTGCCCTTAGCAAATTATTTGACATAGTTTGGGTAAGGTTTGGTGAGGCTTTCGGCTTATGTAGGATTTTAAGTTTTAGTAGTCTTGGGACCAATTGTATGTCTAACAGTTGAATTCTTCCAAATTTGCAAGATCTGGAGGGATTCGCCCAGCAGGCAGTTGAAGTGTAAGAGGAGGTGGGGTTCAATTGGCATGTTGATGAGGCGTCACCGTGTGGGGAGTGGCAGGATTTCGCGGTGGACGAGTATTTGGATGTGGAGTTTGGAACACTGATTGTTCCAACTCAGTCACCACCTCAGTAGATGGGTCATCTAAGTTAATATGTATGTTATCTTTTTGTGGGGTAGGTAATTTTTCAGCCTCTCCCTCCAAGATATGGTCAGTGGTTATTTTTTTTGGGGCAGACCTTGTGTAGATAGTGTTGCGGGTGTAATAAGTGGTTATATCCTCTTTACCCTAGGATATTTACTTAATTACTTTTCTAATTTGAAATTAGTATTAAAACAACAATCAATATTCATTAATCCCCTTATTACACCCATTTACTTCTTATTTCTTTGTTTATTGCCCTCTTATGATCATAACGGTCATATTTTCCTAAGGCAACCATTTATCAGTCCCAAGGTATCTATTTGTTGTACCCCAATAGACAATTACTGTTCTTATCTGTTTATTTATTTATTGCTTATTATATATATTATTTTTTAACCAGTTCTCTCACATTAAGTTGACCACTTGTGGATGCTGTATTTAATGGTCGGTTCCGAGAAGGCTTCTACCACAAGTTGAACTTAACCTTGTGCCTTGGTACATTTATATTTATGCATTAGACCACTCACATTAAGCTGACCACCTATGGATGTTGGATTTACCGGATGGTTCCGGGTAGACTTCTTCCACAAGTTAAGCTTAACCTCATCTCTAAATGTGGTTATAATTCAAATTTCCTAATTGGGTATACAATATTAACCCTAATTAAGAATTGTAACCATTATCCTATTATATTTACTTTCCCGGTTCAACATTGGTTACAATTGTTATTTGTTGATTTGCAGTCCCATTTATAACAATAAATTATATTAATTGCTACCATGATCACCACAATTTTTTTGGCAAAGCCAACAGGGTTAAGTGGTCATCTACCACCTTTATTAATATACCAAAGGCGATTACATAGTAACAAGGATAGATGAAAAAAAAAGAAAAAAAAAGAGAAAACATGGTATATCAATGCTAACGGAAACAAAACAAAACAAATATAAACAAAAACAACAAGGAACAGTGATTATGTGCTTCCAAAAATGTCGGGATCATACACAAATTGAGGTAATTTCAGACTGTCCCTCAACTCATGGCGTATACAGTGCTTCAGTTGCGTCATGTTCAACACACGCAAAGGATCAAACACCCGCAAATTTCTTTCTCTCCATATTCTTGTGACATATTTTTTGCTAACGTATATGTACGTTCTTGATCTTCTACTTTTGCCTTTCATCTTTAAATTCACCTCTTCCCATTCTTATTGACTAGCACTCTGGACACTATAACCACCAATATGCGCATGCATGTCATCGCAAGGAGGCCTTATAGCATTACATTCGAAAAAAAGGTGAGAGATAAATGTATTCAATCTCCTACTTTTTCTATCTTGATTAATGGTGTGCTGAAAGGTTTCATTACTACTAATAGAGGTATTAGATAAGGGGACCCTCTCTCCCCTTACTTGTTTGCTATCGCAATGGAATATTTTACTCTTTAGATGGAATTAGCAGAGTAAGAGAAAATGATTCAGCTAATTCATAATTTCCAACCGTCCATTAGCCACTTGTTGTACGCTGATAACCTGATAATTTGTGTCAAATCGAATGTTAAAGTTGCTCTTAAGGTCACTAAGCTATTTGATAACTTAGGGAAATATGTTGGCCTTAAGATGAATGAGAAGAAATCTAAATGTTGTTTTAATAAATTCTGCGTGAACAAGAGAAATGTGCTTGATATTTTGGGGGTGCAGGAGGGTGAATTACCAATTAAATATCTTGGTGTTCCCCTATCTTCAAACAAAATCACTGACAGAGAATGTGTGGAGCTTGTTACTAAGATAAGAGAAAGGTTACAAGGTTTGAATTCCATATTGTTATCTTTTGCAGGGAGAATTGAATTGGTACACACTGTTATTCAAGCTAAAGTTAACTTTTGGTTACAAACTTTCCAAATTCCAGAAGCATCTATTGGCAAAACATAAAGTGTATGTGCGGATTTCATTTGGAAAGGAGGCCTTCATAAAATTAAATATGTAGATTTGTGTAGAACTAAAGAAGAAGGAGGAGTTGGATTGCGAAGGCTAAAAGATATGAGAGAAGCATTTACATTAAAATAAGCATGGAAAATTGTAACTAAACAAGGTCTTTAGGCTAAATGGATGAGAAGGAGGTACATTAAAGATAATTTCTGGACGATGGCTATAGAAAATAATGCTGCTGCTACATGGGAAATTAAAATGAGGAGCATTTTGGCAGCAAATTGTGAACGTGAATTTGCAAGTGGAAAAGAAACCAATTTATGGAAAGATCCATGGATTAAAGGCAAATCATTGACAGACACCTTGGGTTGGGACATATATTCTGCATTTGGTTGTCCTAATCTAACTGTTAACCATATTATCCTTGATGGTAACTGGAGAAGAAACATATTGCCATGTTCAAATGAAATGAAAAAGGACATTCAATACATGCCATTGTTCTTAGACAGAAAATATGATAAATGGAAGCGGTCGTCAAATAACGATTTTAAATTAAAGGAAGCTTGGAATGCTTGTCAAATTACTGCAAACACGGTTGCCTGGCACTGTATGGTGTGGTTTAAGGAATTACCCCCAAAAATCCCCCATACAGTTTATAAAGCAATGTTGTATCGTCTCCCAACAAGGGATAGACTGCACAATTGGGAATAATACCTACGAATCAATGTCTTTTATATGAAAATCAGGAAGAGAATCATCATCATCTTTTTTCCAATGCAACATATCTAAAGAAATTCTTACAAACATTCAAACAAGATACAATTTTGGCACTCAAAGAATTCAAAGCGATAATTTGCAGGAAGAAATTACTTACTTGGCTATGAACTGGACGAATGTAAATGCAAGAATTAAAGTATACAGTGTCTTCATAGCTACTGCATATTGGTAGATTAGGAAGGAGAGAAATAGCCGAATTTTTAACAACAAGAAGAGGTCAGTTAGGGAGCTAAACAAGCTAATTGAAGTGCATATTAACTTAATTCTGCAAACTCGAGGAAGGAAACTTACGTCAGCATGGAGAGAATCATGGTCTTGTACCGGAGAAAGGGGTCAAGTAGATTGGCTGGAATCATGGCTGGAGCTGAAAACCTACGGCCGCCATAAAAGCTTCATCGAAGAAGGCACTGTTCTCTATGTTTTTTGAAGACGAAGAGACCAAATGTGTTGGAGAATGTGCGAGTGGGTGTTTGTAAATATAATATGTATATATTTGTGCTACTGAACGTTGTAGCATCACGTTATTAGGCTGAAAAAGTCTTAAATAAAATCAAACCCATTTTCAAAAAAAATGGTGAGAGATAGTCTCATCACACATGTGGCAGAAGTTGCATTAAGGGTCCATTGTCATGCCTCTATCTCGAAGTTTATCTTTGGTTAGAACTGGCTTATGCACAAGCTTCCATAGACAAAGATTTTCTTTCTCGTTGTTATCTCGCCTCCAAACAACATGATGCCATCTGCAAGATGGAATTGATGAAGTACCATGCAAAATATAATATATAGAATTAATTTTGAACTTGGCACATGTCATGTGCCAAACCGCAGCGGCAGTAACATCACTCACATTCCATCTCCTCTTCACACCTTCCCAAAGATGCATAACATTTTGATTGACAGAACTAGGCAAGAAAAGATGGCTGCTATGCACAATATTCACAACTTTGCATGATAAATTAACCCGGACTGAAGCTTATCGAAGTATGTAGTGAATCCCGCAGAATGACACCAACGTCACTCCAAGGATCACGCCAGAAGTTAATAGAATTGTAAGCATCCATCCCATATTTAAAATATGGAAAAAACACATGTCTCAACTTAAGTAAATTTTTCCATGTCCAACTCATTCCACTTTTCGTTTCTAAAGACTAATATGATTCATTTTTTAGTACATATTTGTATAACCATTCTACCCAGAGACTGTCACACTTGTTCAAAATACCATTTAAACGTTTCCCAAACGCTGCTTTATTCCACACAAATATTGGTGATTCCAAGCGCACCCTTATTGACAGGAAGTTCAATTACAAAAAATGATGCTAGAGCTAAATATTTAATGTGAATGTTGCCTTTCCAAATATATCTCATGAAAGTTGTCAACATTGTGAGCAACTTCTTGGGAAAAATAAACATTCTTGCCCAATACAATTGCATTACAATTATAAAAGATTTGATAAGAGTCACCCGACCTGCTTGAGAAAGCATCCTAGATGAGCAACATTCCAGCCTCTCTGTTATTTTAGTATATAGAGGTAAACATTGCCTTATTGTGGTTCTTAAGGTTGTTAAGGGCAAGCCAAGGTGAGTCATAGCAGCATTATTATGCTTCAGACCAGTCATCTCTATATCATCATGATCTGATGATTGTCAATTCCTCCAGCAAGGAATTTAGATTTATCTAAATTGATACATAACCCGGTCATGTTGTAGAACTTATTGAGAGTACTCATAATATTAGAGAGAGTGCTACTTTCAAGTTTGCAAAAGATGACTAGATCATCCGCAAACATCAAAGAAGTAATCACTGAATCTCTACATTTAGGGTGAAGAGCAAATTGAGCATTCTCAACCAGTTCATTCTACATTCTCGTTAAGAGTTCCATCACAGTGATAAACAAGTAAGCAGAGATTGGATCTCCTTGTCTTATGCCCTGCTTAATCTCAAAGAAGACAACAGGAGAACCATTGACATTAATTGAGAAGTGAGCGGTGCTAATGCATTTGTGAATCCAAGCAGTAAAACAGTGTGGGAAATTCATAAAGCTCAATATTATGGTGACTTCCACTGAATAGTATCAAAAGCCTTAGTAATGTCTAGCTTTAACATAATTCTAGGAGATATGTTACTTGTGTTATACCCCTTAAGCAGTTCATGAGCAAGTAATATATTATCTAAGATATTCCTACCGGGGATGAACACAACTTGATTTCTGGATATGATAGTGGGAAGAACATGCTTTAGTCTTGATGCAATAATTTTGGTGATACATTTATAAGTTGTTTTGCAGCAAGAAATAGGCCTAAACGCACTAACATTGCATGCATTGCTAATTTTTGGAATAAGAGCAATCACCGTGTTATTAAATGCTCCATGCATTCTACTCTTTTTAAAAAAAATGCGTTATAACTACAGTGAAATCAGACCCAACAACATTCCAACATTTTTGATAAAAGAAAGCATTAAGCCCATCAAGACCCCCATAGAAGTTAATATTTAGGGAGAATAAAGCACACTTGATCTCAGCATCTGTTACTGGAGAGTAAATGTAAACTTGTTGTTCGAAATTAAGTTGTGAGAGTAACATGGGGTTAATTGCTTCAATGTTAGAGGTAAAATTATGAGAAACTAACAAAAGCAGACTGGATATCAGATTGAGTTGTAAAAGTCATACCAGTGAGATCGGTAATAGATATGATATTCTCTATGTTCTGCTTTGCTTTAAGAACATCGCTAAAGTAAGCTGAATTTCTATATGCCTCCTTCACCCATCTTATCCTAGCCTTTTGCCTATTCATAAGAGCTTCCTTTTGCATAACATCTCTAATATTGATAGAGTATTGAGTCTCCAGAGCTGCAAAATTAGGATTAGCTGGATTTTGATCCATCTGCAACTGTATGTTCTGAAGTTGTTGCTTCCAGTACGTGGATTGTTGACTACTAGTTCCATATTTAATTCTAGCCCACGCTTTCAATTCATACTTGACATTTTTATGCTTTTTGTGCAATATATGCAACGGATTATGATAGGTTACATTTCTCCAAGCTTTTAATGTAATATTGTGAAATTGAGGATCATCAGCCCACGCATTGAAGAATTTAAAGCTTGGAATTCTCAGCTGTTTACTCTCCCCCAAATGAAGAATTTGAGGAGAGTGATCTGATAATAACGGTGGAGGAAGCTCATTATTCAGCGTAGGCCATACATTCAATGAAACAACATTGCAGAAGCACGATCTATCTTTTTGAATGTTATTTCCCCTTCCCTTTTACTATTATTCCAAGAATAATGCATTCCAAAAGAATGGATTTCAAGGAGTTCACAATCATATAATGCAACAATTATGGGCCCAATTTCAGATAAGGAAATATGATTAACTCCAAACCTATACGAATGCTTCAGCGGTTAATTGAAGTCACCACAAACTATCCATGCGTGAGTAATTTGATTTTGTGAAGGTAGCTCAAAGAAAATTTAACTTCTCGCATTTGCAGAATTGTGAGCATATATGAAAGTGACATAATATGATGTTTTTGATGGCAAGTAAAGATTGTGACAATAGATATGTTGACTCGAGGCTGTAATTCTAGATATTTTATGTATTATAATGTCATATATAATAAAAATCCTACCACAACTTGCTTCATTCAAGTTGTGTATATAATTCCAATTAGCATTAGTGTACATCACTGCTCTCGCAGTCAAAGCTTCATTCAATTTGGTTTCAAGTATAGCGATCATACTGAGGTAATGTTTCTTGATAATGTCTTTGCATTGATCCAACTTCGGATCCTGATGAGCACCTCTAATGTTCCATACCCCTCGGTTTTTGTAACAACCTGTATTTTGAATAACATGTTATAACGTAAATCAAGGCAGAATTAAATGTAAAAATCTGAATCAAGAGAAACGGGCTATGCCATTGCGTTCGTCTCGGAAAAATACGCGAAATAGAGTCCGAGTTTTCAAAAATCGGAGTCCGTATGACCAAGTTATGGCCCGTCAAAGTTTTCAGAAAAATTCAAGTTCAAAAACAGTTCGAAATTCAAATCTGGAGCCAAACAGACTGGGCGGGAAAAATTCCCGCCCAAGCCCCAGGTCGACTGGGGTGCCGACTGGGGTGCCGACTGGGGAGTCGACATGCCCAGGGGCAGGTCGACTGCCAAGTCGACACGGGTGTCGACCTGGGTGGTCCGGCCACTTTGGCCTGGTGCACCTGGTTGCTCATTAGGGTCTGGTCTATTGGCCTGTGACGGATTTTGAGGGTTCAGGTCTATCCTAGGGTTAATCTAAGGGCCTAAACTACTCCTAATCTCTATAAAAACACCCTAGGACCTAACCTAAATCACTTAAAATCAATCTAACAACGAAGTGCTGCCCAATTCTCTCTTGATCATGGCCTCCATCTCCAACTCCAAGAGCTTATGCATTCAAATCGGATTCAAATCAAAAGGTGCAAGCTTTCTACATCAAATCATGGAAGTAGATCAACATTGCTACACAAATCCTATGACGATTCATGCTCCTAAGTCTCTAAGCCTCGCTAGGTAAGTTCTAGCTACTTGTAGATCTAAACGGTATTTCTAATGTTGACATGGAATAAAATGAGATGAAGCATAAATATGTTAGCCTATATGAACCTAGTTTTTCCCCTTTCTTGAACCCATGACTTTGGTCTATGTTTTAGTGACTAAATCATGCTACTTATGTTGTATTGGACTTAATTTATCATGCAAGTTTGGATCTTTACTTGTGGAATGATGGCATGAACCCTTAGAACCACTTTGACTTGTGAAACATTTTGGGTTTATGCATGTAAAAGAACCTAAAACCCCTCATGCCACTCACATGCATAAGATGATGGACCTAGGATATGATATCATGCATGCTTGAGACCAATCCTCTTATGATATCATGCATGTTAGAGGCCAATCCCTTTATGCTATCATACATGTGTTGAGGCTGATATGCAATATGCTAGTTATGTGAACACCTTTTACCTCAAACGTCACCATGTTTAACTTGTGATTCACCTTTGCCATCTTATACCCTCTTTTGTCATATTTTTCCTACTATGTTGATTCGCTTTCATGTGCGTTGGGAATACGTTTTGGGTAGTCTAGGCAAAGCTTGAAATTTGCTATGAACTTGACATGAAATTACATGTAACATGTAATGGTAATAAACGTGGGGATGACACTTAGAAAAATATGGAACATGTGAACTTGACATGAATTATACCAAGAAATAGGACAATAGGCATAAGTGAAAAACATACACTTAATCAAGGGCCTAAACTTGACATGAACATGATACGTAGTAAAACATGAAAATGGCCAACTCAAGGTTGGGTTGAGTTTGTAGCATAAATCTGCCCGGAACCGCCCGGCAAATCCAGTAGCTACAAACAATAAGACCCAATGTGAGTAGTGGGTCATATCGCGCTTAAAACCCGAGGTTAGACTAGGTTGTGGTGTAAATCTGCCTGGACCCGCCTGGCGTAACCAGTAACCACAACAACGTCTAATGTGAGAGGTTGAGAGTGCATTAATTTACTTAATACCACATGATAAGGTTAATTAAATTTGGCTAGTGACACTTAACCGATATGACATGAATGGGTAGGTTAAGTAAAACCGGACTTGATTACTTAAAGACACTTAACCATGTAACACGATTAGTAAATGGGTTAGTTTAACCTAAATGGGTTGATAACACCCGACCGGGATAACGCGGGGCGTGGTAGGGTTAAGTAAACACACGAGGGGAAAATACTTAACCATTATAAATATGACTAGTGGATGAGGGTTAAGTTAACTTACACTTAACCAATCTAACGTGATGATTTGATGAGGTTAAGTTAACCAACGCTTAACCAATCCGACCCAATAATTTGATGTGGTTAAGTTAACCAATACTTAACCAACCTAATAGGATAATTTAATGGGGTTAAGTAACTTATACTTAACCAATTATACGCGATGATTTAATGGGTTAGGTTAACCAATTTGACTCGATAATTTTGATGACGTTAAGTTAACCAATACTTAACCAATTTGACTCGGTAACTTGATGGGGGTTAGGTTAACCTACACTTAATCAATCTAACCTAGTAATTGGATAGGGCTAAGACACGAACAGCTTGAATATACTTAACCAACTCGACTCGGTAATTTGATAAGGATAATCTATACTTAACCAACCACGATAACGCGATAAGGTTAAGCCGTGAACTTCTTGATATACTTAACCAACTTGACATATGGTTTGTAGGGCTAAGTCTCGAACTTGAACACTTAGCCAATTTTGACAAGCTTCTAGACGGGTTAAGTCATGAGCTTGAATGACAACGCTTAACCCATTAGATAAAACCCTAGTTCAGGGGGACTAAGTGGAAAACAGTAGTTAACAAGAATGACGGGAAAGGAAGCTAAGTGATAAACCTTAGTTAAGGATAACTAAGTAATAATTCTTAGTCAAGGAAATTGGACCGGTTCATAATAGATGAGTAACTCGATTCGATAGGTCGTCGCTTCAACAAATACACGAGGTGGAGCAATATCTGACTTAGATAAAGGCTCCAATGAACTGGGGGACGAAGCGGTAGCTTCGGGGGACGTGAGGGTACTCTTGGTATCCCTCTGTGAGGTTGCGAATGGTCCATGAAACCTGGGCTCACAGAGGTTAAGGTCTGCGGTAGAAGAACCAAGGGTATGCCTTGGTTGCTGTGCGAGCAACCTAAAGACTAGGGTGGATTAGCGTGGGGTCAGCGATATTTACGGTAGCCCTAGATAGCACATCGACGGCCACCTACCATCTTTAGTCAATCGTGTACGTACGGAAAGGCAGAGAACACCCAATAGACCATACTTGCTATCTAGTTATGGGTGAGGTAGGCCATTTGGGAGTGGGGCATTGATGGCCATAGTGTAGTTCTCATACATGATTTTTTCTTGTTTTGCCTTTCAGTAGTTGAGGGAGGGGTCACGTGGGACCATAACCACCGGTAGAAAAACAGACCTTAATATCTGCATCGGCAGATAACCGAAAGCTCCCGACCGAGTCCTGTATTCTGTCATGGAACTCGGATGGCACATTGAGATACATGTGCACCTAGACGTGGAAAAACGATTCACGATACATATGTGGGCAAATGGGCGTGGTTGACGGGTAGCATAGTCCCTAGTGGCCCTAGGTGGTTTGAACCCAAACTGAGATACGAAAATGTTCATTCGGTAGCATAATCCCCAGTGGTCCTGGGTGGCAAAAACCTTAGTTGAACACGCGATAGTTCTTGATAAGAAAACATAGTTAGATAAAAGATGACAGTCCAAATGATTTCCAGGATCAAATGGTACTACGTTGAAGTAGTGAGAAAGCCCGCACGAGGTACGACAAAGGACTGAACTCATACATGGAAAGAAACACACAAGTTGAGAAAACCTATATATGCGATATATTAGGTCGACATGGACCATTTCATGACATTGGGCAAGGGACATTTTATAGTTAACACATAACACGGGTTGGGATACTAGTACGGGAGGTGCAGAGCAAATATACATGATAGATACCTCGGGATTTTATACTTGATAGAAACCTGACAATGTGATACCTTAGTTTATCTTGATACAGTGGTTCATCCTGTTATCTTGGTCTAGCTTATCTATCTTGTCATCATCCTTATGTTTACTTTCAGTTTATGCATGTCATGTTACCTTTACCTGTTTTTATGCTGGAAGTAGATAGGACTTACCAGTCTTTATGACTGACCCCGTTTTCTTTTGCCTCTTTGTCTTCTGTTCCCCCCCCCCAGGTTTTCAGGGAGGAAATGATGTTGTTTAGTTCGGACCTCTTATGCTTGAAGGTCATCATGTATAGCTTGGTCTTCTCTTGGCTATGGCTGCTTCACCGCTTTATTTTGGGGAATAATTTATGAAAAGGTTTTATGCTACTTTACTATTGCAAGACAGGTTTTGATGTATTCTGATGTAAAAGGCTTTAGACCTTATTTTAAAAGGTAATGAAATTTGTTTTACTTCCGCTATTTATTATATGTTCTGTCTTGTAATATTTCTGTGCATATTTACCTCGATAATGCTTCACCAAGCCTAGTGCATTCCCTTGTGAGTGACTCTAGCGGAGTTGGGGTGTTACATTTGGTATCAGAGCAGAAGGTTACCAGACTGGGCAAAAGTTTTTAAAACCTTCTGAAACTATTTTCCAAACTGTTTACAAAGAAGCATTTTTCAAGAAAGGTTTTATTTTTAAAGGCTATTCCCCAACGGCCATTAGCACTATCCTTTGTTTCCTTGATTGAATCTCTTTTCCTTTCTTTCCTCCATCTGTAGTCACAGTAGTTTGAACTGCGACTAATCCTTCCCTAGCTACCTAAGTGTTTTCCGTGCGATGGAGGTAGTCCTCGAGAGACCTGTTGCCGCGTTATAAGAAAGGATAGTAAGAACAAGGATAAAGGATATGGGCTTAAGGATACGCAACTTGTTGGTAGGGATCAACCCATGACGAGAGGGTATTTTTGGTATTGTAAAACGGGACGGATAGTTAAGTATTATGGAACAAGGACAAGATTATCGAGAAGGCAATTGCATATCCTCACTAGCGTACCTGAGAAGGATGGTAACATTCTTGTTGAAGGTTTAGTTATTCTTTTCTATCATCCCGCCAAGACTTTGTTTTGATCACCACATCATTTAAGTCCGCTTCGATAGTTGAGTCTCTGCACCTTAGTACTAGCGTAGTAGAGGATCCCATTTTGTCTCAAATCTTGTTGGAGAATCAGTCCATTTATTCACTACTTGTTTGGATTTGAGAATGTCTATGCCAGGAGTTGAGTTTGGAAGTAATGCTTATGTTTTGGGCCATGGATGGATTCTAGGGATGAAGTGGTTATCCAGTAAGGGGTGCCACCCTCGGTTTTGATAGGAGGGTAGTTAGATTCTTGACTAGCCTTGGTAATACCCTCGAAGTCTCGTGTAACCTTTTGGGTTCTCTCATGATTAGTTACCTAGAATCCCTTGATGCCTTTATCGGAAATTTGATTCCCGATCGAGTGGTGTTTGCCAATAAGATGGATGGTTCATTTCACTTATGCATAAGTTATAAAAATCACCTTAGTAAGTACACATGGTAACCTGGTTGGCATCTGTTTACTTTCAAGAGAAAGTTCTTCTGCATAGAATACCGTATAGTATGTAAACGAGATCCAAGATTCACTAGTGAATTTTGGAGAGCTCGCATGGAATCATGAGTACGCAGTCATGTTTGAATCAATTATACTAGAAGAAGAATAAGTGGAAGTGTAACGAGAGGCGACAAATAAATGAGTTCCAACTCATATTATGGAAACAGGAAATAAGAAGCTACGAAATCATGAAGTTAAAAGATGGTCAAAGCACAATGGAACTAAGCTCAAGGGAATGCGACTCAGAAGGATGAAGACTAGATACGCGCATGATATCTCTTTTTAAGAGTATATCCTTGATCCCTGTTTTCTGTAGAACTTACTTATAGGCTATCTTTTATGAATATCCTCTCGGTTCTGTTTTCGATCTTAGTTCAGTTGCAAACCCCATAAGGAGTTTATCTTGTTTATCTTCTCGATCCTATCTTCAGGACCTTAGGTAGAACCCTATAGATGTAAACATGTATTTGAAACATGTTATGATTGATATGGTTGCCAGTGGTTGCAAGTGGTTGCTCGTGGATGATTGAGTACACATTAGACACTAGGTCGATTCAGTCACATTTCATATTGCATATGCACGAGTATTTGTACTTGTTTATGGATGAAATTGAATATGTTATCATGTGGATGTTGCATGTGGATGAATGGTTGTGCACACATATAGTGTTTATATAACTAGGACTATTTGCATACATGTTGGATTCATGGCACTAAACATATTTTGCATTTAGAAGATCACTCAGGCCTGATCATTTACATTAGATAAGTACATATACACACACCTTTCGCATATGATCATACAGCATTTAGAAGCTTTTAAGGACAATGACTGCTCGTGGATGATGTTTTGAGTAGATGGATGATGGACGGTAGGATATGTTCTTCCTAACTTGAAGATTTCGGGGACGAAATCCTTTAAGGTGGGGAGAATGTAACAACCTGTATTTTGAATAACATGTTATAACGTAAATCAAGGCAGAATTAAATGTAAAAATCTGAATCAAAGGGAACGGGCTGTGCAATTGCGTTCGTCTCGGAAAAATACGCGAAATAGAGTCCGAGTTTTCGAAAATCGGAGTCCGTATGACCAAGTTATGGCCCGTCAAAGTTTTCAGAAAAATTCAAGTTCAAAAACAGTTCGAAATTCAAATCTGGAGCCAAACAGACTGGGCGGGAAAAATTCCCGCCCAAGCCCCAGGTCGACTGGGGTGTCGACTGGGGAGTCGACACGCCCAAGGGCAGGTCGTCTGCCCAGTCGACACGGGTGTCGACCTGGGTGGTCCGGCCACTTTGGCTTGGTGCACCTGGTTGCTCATTAGGGTCTGGTCTATTGGCCTGTGACGGATTTTGAGGGTTCAGATCTATCCTAGGGTTAATCTAAGGGCCTAAACTACTCCTAATCTCTATAAAAACACCCTAGGACCTAACCTAAATCACTCAAAATCAATCTAACAACGAAGTGCTGCCCAATTCTCTCTTGATCATGGCCTCCATCTCCAACTCCAAGAGCTTATGCATTCAAATCGGATTCAAATCAAAAGGTGCAATCTTTCTACATCAAATCATGGAAGTAGATCAACATTGCTACGCAAATCCTATGATGATTCATGCTCCTAAGTCTCTAAGCCTCGCTAGGTAAGTTCTAGCTACTTGTAGATCTAAACGGTATTTCGATTGTTGACATGGAATAAAATGAGATGAAGCATAAGTATGTTAGCCTACGTGAACCTAGTTTTGCCCCTTTCTTGAACCCATGACTTTGGGCTATGTTTTAGTGACTAAATCATGCTACTTATGTTGTATTGGACTTAATTTATCATGCAAGTTTGGATCTTTACTTGTGAAATGATGGCATGAACCCTTAAAACCACTTTGACTTGTGAAACATTTTGGTTTTATGCATGTAAAAGAACCTAAAACCCCTCATGACACTCACATGCATAAGATGATGGACCTAGGATATGATATCATGCATGCTTGAGACCAATCCTCTTATGATATCATGCATGTTAGAGGCCAATCCCTTTATGCTATCATACATGTTTTGAGGCCGATATGCAATATGCTAGTTATGTGAACACCTTTTACCTCAAATGTCACCATGTTTAACTTGTGATTCACCTTTGCCATCTTATACCCTCTTTTGTCATATTTTTTCTACTATGTTGATTCGCTTTCATGTGCGTTGGGAATACGTTTTGGGTAGTCTAGGCAAAGCTTGAAATTTGCTATGAACTTGACATGAAATTACATGTAACATGTAATGGTAATAAACGTGGGGATGACACTTAGAAAAATATGGAACATGTGAACTTGACATGAATTATACCAAGAAATAGGACAATAGGCATAAGTGAAAAACATGGACTTAATCAAGGGCCTAAACTTGACATGAACATGATAATTAGTAAAACATGAAAGTGGCCAACTCGAGGTTGGGTTGAGTTTGTAGCATAAATCTGCCCGGAACCGCCCGGCAAATCCAGTAGCTACAAACAATAGGACCCAATGTGAGTAGTTGGTCATATCGCGCTTGAAACCCAAGGTTAGACTAGGTTGTGGTGTAAATCTGCCCGGACCCGCCCGGCGTAACCAGTAACCACAACAACGTCTAATGTGAGAGGTTGAGAGTGCATTAATTTACTTAATACCACATGATAAGGTTAATTAAATTTGGCTAGTGACACTTAACCGATATGACATGAATGGGTAGGTTAAGTAAAACCGGACTTGATTACTTAAAGACACTTAACCATGTAACACGATTAGTAAATGGGTTAGTTTAACCTAAATGGGTTGATAACACCCGATCGGGATAACGCGGGGCGTGGTAGGGTTAAGTAAACACACGAGGGGAAAATACTTAACTATTATAAATATGACTAGTGGATGAGGGTTAAGTTAACTTACACTTAACCAATCTAACGTGATGATTTGATGAGGTTAAGTTAACCAACACTTAACCAATCCGACCCAATAATTTGATGAGGTTAAGTTAACCAATACTTAACCAAGCTAACAGGATAATTTAATGGGGTTAAGTAACTTATACTTAACCAATTATACGCGATGATTTAATGGGGTTAGGTTAACCAATTTGACTCGATAATTTTGATGAGGTTAAGTTAACAATTACTTAACCAATTTGACTTGGTAACTTGATGGGGTTAGGTTAACCTACACTTAACCAATCTAACCTAGTAATTGGATAGGGCTAAGACACGAACCGCTTGAATATACTTGACCAACTCGACTCGGTAATTTGATAAGGATAATCTATACTTAACTAACCACGATAACGCGATAAGGTTAAGTCGTGAACTTCTTGATATACTTAACCAACTTGACATATGGTTTGTAGGGCTAAGTCTCGAACTTGAACACTTAGCCAATTTTGACATGCTTCTAGATGGGTTAAGTTATGAGCTTGAATGACAACGCTTAACCCATTAGATAAAACCCTAGTTCAGGGGGACTAAGTGGAAAACAGTAGTTAACAAGAATGACGGGAAAGGAAGCTAAGTGATAAACCTTAGTTAAGGATAACTAAGTAATAATTCTTAGTCAAGGAAATTGGACTAGTTCATAATAGATGAGTAACCCGATTCGGTAGGTCGTCGCTTCAACAAATACATGAGGTGGAGCAATATGTGACTTAGATAAAGGCTCCAATGAACTGGGGGACGAAGCGGTAGCTTCGGGGGACGTGAGGGTACTCTTGGTATCCCTCTGTGAGGTTGCGGATGGTCCATGAAACCTGGGCTCACAGAGGTTAAGGTCTGCGGTAGAAGAACCAAGGGTATGCCTTGGTTGCTGTGCGAGCAACCTAAAGACTAGGGTGGATTAGCGTGGGGTCGGCGATATTTACGGTAGCCCTAGATAGCACATCGTCGGCCACCTACCATCTTTAGTCAATCGTGTACGTACGGAAAGGCAGAGAACACCCAACAGACCATACTTGCTATCTAGTTATGGGTGAGGTAGGCCATTTGGGAGTGGGGCATTGATGGCCATAGTGTAGTTCTCATACATTATTTTTTCTTGTTTTGCCTTTCAGTAGTTGAGGGAGGGGTCACGTGGGACCATAACCACCGGTAGAAAAACAGACCTTAATATCTGCATCGACAGATAACCGAAAGCTCCCGACCGAGTCCTGTATTCTGTCACGGAACTCGAATGGCACATTGAGATACATGTGCACCTAGACGTGGAAAAACGACTCACGATACATACGTGGGCAAAAGGGCGTGGTTGACGGGTAGCATAATCCCTAGTGGCCCTAGGTGGTTTGAACCCAAACCGAGATACGAAAACGTTTATTAGGTAGCATAATCCCCAGTGGTCCTGGGTGGCAAAAACCTTAGTTGAACACGCGATAGTTCTTGATAAGAAAACATAGTTAGATAAATGATGACAGTCCAAATGATTTCCAGGATCAAATGGTACTATGTTGAAGTAGTGAGAAAGCCCGCACGAGGTACGGCAAAGGACTGAACTCATACATGGAAAGAAACACACGATTTGAGAAAACCTATATATGTGATATATTAGGTCGACATGGACCATTTCATGACATTGGGCAAGGGACATTTTATAGTTAACACATAACACGGGTTGGGATACTAGTACGGGAGGTGCAGAGCAAATATACATGATAGATACCTCGGGATTTTATACTTGATAGAAACCTGACAATGTGATACCTTAGTTTATCTTGATACAGTGGTTCATCCTATTATCTTGGTCTAGCTTATCTATCTTGTCAACATCCTTATGTTTACTTTCAGTTTATGCATGTCATGTTACCTTTACCTGTTTTTATGCTGGAAGTAGATAGGACTTACCAGTCTTTATGACTGACCCCGTTTTCTTTTGCCTCTCTGTCTTCTGTCCCCCCCCCCCAGGTTTTCAGGGAGGAAATGCTGTTGTTTAGTTCGGACCTCTTATGCTTGAAGGTCATCATGTATAACTTGGTCTTCTCTTGGCTATGGCTGCTTCACCGCTTTATTTTGGGGAATAATTTATGAAAAGGTTTTATGCTTCTTTACTATTGCAAGACAGGTTTTGATGTATTCTGATGTAAAAGGCTTTAGACCTTATTTTATTAGGTAATGAAATTTGTTTTACTTCCGCTGTTTATTATATGTTCTGTCTTGTAATATTTCTGTGCATGTTTACCTCGATAATGCTTCACCAAACCTAGTGCATTCCCTTGTGAGTGACCCTAGCGGAGGTGGGGTGTTACATTTTTGCTACATTGGTAAACTCTAATGATAGGTTGATTACATTTTCCGTGGGTCTCGTTCTAACCTTAGAGGTTTCTGAAGTTGTATTTTTGCTTTTGTTGGTGTTTTTTTCTTTTTCCACATCATACATAGGTGATTCAGTTGGGCCTTTGTGTCCTGGAAGCAGTGTGATGTTGCTATATAAATTTGGTACCTTTTCCTTTTATGCAATGTAACTGGTGGATTCATTTGCTATATTTGCACATTCATTCTTACTTGTTTCCTACACGTTTTTATTTTGAATCAGAGTTATGAGAAGATCATCAGCGTCCTGTCCTTCCATATTAAGGCCACATGCACCTGGCAACATTGATTTCAGTGCTGGTTCTATAGTGTTTTTTATTGTTTTGTGTAGTCACAGTATCATGCATAGAGTGCACAACCCCTCCAGCACTTGCATTGCTATCATTTGGCATTTCCACACTCTGAAATTTTTCATCACTGGAAATTATACAAATATGTTCTTATGTTTTATTAGTTTGTCTTTGTTCTTCCATGGCATTAGCATCACTTCTAACATCACTTGGCTTGGTTACTATGGTTTCTGTTCTTCCTTCACGGGGTGACTCATTCATCAGTTTGCATATTCAATATGCCAAAACTGTTGTTTATTTGTAGTCCTCCCTAACTTTTTCTCTCGTGACTAAAATGAATATTGCTACAACCATTCACTTTTACGTTAGCATTATGGGAACCTACTTGTTTTTTATGTTCTTTTGTCTCTGCTATTTCCCCTTCTTCAAGAGAGTCCTCCTTAAGGTTAGAAGAAGTCTCTTTCCTCTTTTGCCATTGAGTTCTTAGGTTATTTGGCAAGAAGTCACCCAATGTACTCTTTCTCTTCAAGTTTTTGAATGTTACATTTCTCTTGTGTCTTTCCACCCTTTTCCATGGCTGTGCTTTGGTAGCGTCAACTCTATCTTGCTTAAAGTACTCATGTCTTCTCACATTGTATTCATTTCCCTCTGCTCAGTTATTGCATTGGGTATTGAACTAACAAACTTAGCAGTTTGATTTCATTTAGGAATAACCTGACCCTCTGCCTTGTCACATCTACTCTCACTTTGCTCATTTTTCTTCTAAGTGCTACCTTCATATCCTTTCATGTTATGTTCAAACACCTTGCACGAAGTACACATAAGAGGCTTCCAAAGGTAGGTTACCTTAATTCTCCGCTTACCTCCATCTGGTGTCTTCACTAGAAAATTATCAACTAATTCAGTATCAGGCTTTATTTCAATAAGGCACTTTGCATAGTGTAGTCTCTCAAGACTCTCCGTCAGTTCGTCTAGACAGATAAGTTTCCAAGCCTACACGCTAGCCAATTGATACCTGTATGTAACAATGAGAACAATGGTATATTCTAGAATTGAACCTACATTGGCACCACCTTCACAGATCCACAGACATTCGAAACTTTCGGATCACAAGGTTTAGTGATAAACAATTTAGTTTTCATGAGAACGGGATCACCTTTTAAAACGTTTTGCCTATCCTTAACATTGGACATCTGAAAAAGGAACAGGAAGCCATCTGATTTTACTTCCAACGAACCCTTCAACTTCCATAAGGATGTAACTTTTTGAACAGCTGCCGTGAAAGATAGGGGCTCGTCCAAGAAAAATCCAACCAAAGCATCCTTTCATACTTGAGTTCTCGCTTCAACAATGTCATCAGTATATTCCATACAATCATCAGAGAATATATTAATTCAATATGGATCACATTTTCTTACAATTCCATAATTGAACATTATTTAAACATTCAAACATTCAATACAATGTATATTTTACGATTTTACGCTGATTTGGACAAATAATACGTATATTTATATTTTACTATTTTCGTGTAGTCAACGTAGTTATCTTTTATCATTATTATTAATAATTTAATAATTTGGTTTAAGCAGTAACCAAACATTCCTTTTTGCATTAAATCTTGCCAAAGGGTTTCAAATCTTCCAAAAAGACCGTTACTTATGACTATTGTAAATTATGCCTAATTTGACATATTTCAAATTCACAAGAAATATATATGTTTATATATTTTTAGAATAGTTGATGCAAACTATGCACAAATATTTATATTTATACTTACATTTGCACCTCTTTTCCTTTTTAATCTTTTTGTCGTATCTCTTGTGAATTCAAAATAACATCTTTTGTTCAAATAGAGAAAAAATGACATATTTACAACAATTAAGCCAAAACCCAACAATATAGAATACAAACATGCATATTTCTTTTAAAATTACAATCACACAATTTAACATTTTATCCAATATTCGCATAATTTATTATTCAACACTGAAAATAGAGATCTGGAATATAACTCCATCTAAATGGTGTTTAATGGAACTAATTTCCAAATTTACAGTGCTTTGCAATGTCCACAATACATTTTACAACATACCTGTAGGAAATATGTATAAACAAATTTAAGAATCCCACAATTGATATTATGCCTAGCCACAATTCATATTATACAAGTTTTTACAATGTTTACAATCAGATCTATTGGATGTCTATCCAATTACAATAATTTAGTGAACATATCTGATAGAAATAGGCATATAGATCTAATTCATACGAAATAGATAGGCTAGTATAACAGTATTCGTAAATTTCCCACTCACCTTAAAGCATCCAAATCCAAATTTTGAACCTTTTAGGCCTACAAGACTAAATTATTATAAATATACAATTTATCTGAAAAGGGGGATAGTTTAGATTTGTAAAGATGTAAGAAAATAGGAAGAGAGGAGAGAATCTGATTTGGAGCATCAATTTGCATTCTTTTTCATTGGATCTGATAATCCACTGAATTCCATATGAATTGGATTTGATTTTTTGTGTATGAATATATTTTTATTTTAGAAATTAGGTTAGAAGAGGGAGAAAAATGGCAGAGCTCCGCTGCTGTTACGGATTTGTATGGAAAAGAATGAGGCCTTACCCCCTTTATTTATAGGAATGGAATTGGCCTTGAACCGTTTGATCTAATTTAATTATCATCCGTCCATCCATTAAAAATATATAATAACTTAATCTTATAAAACCTAGCCGTCACTGGGCGTTCTGACGCCCATTGGTTCGACCGCTACGGTCAACCGCTTGGGTCGTCAAATGCCCAGTAAGGTTATTTTTAAATAAGGTATATAATAAATATAAATTCTGATTTATTTATTTTCCGTCCATTTTCGTATTTCATTCATAATTTTTCATACGGACTCCATTCGCAAAACTCCAAACATGAAAGTTGACCATAATTCCGAGATGAACGCATCGATTAAAGTTTCATGGCCAAATTTTATCGTTTGTAGAAATTCCTGTTTTTGAAATTCTAATAATTAATTCTTATTGTCAAAATTCTAGGTTGTTACACTACATCTTTTGGGTTAGATACTAGGGACACTGTTGTCGGATTAAGCGATTAGCAACAACTTCTCATTAGTGAAAATTAGATTGTGGATGTGGTTCGATGGTTTTCTCGAGGCAGGGTGTCTCAAATAGATATGGATTGCGTTAACCGTAGCCCCTTCACAGAGGTTATAAGGAATTTTCGTAATCCACCTGACTTCAAATTACTAATACTGGAGGCTTATGATGATAGGAAGGATCCCGCCATCTATCTCATGTGTTACAAGTGTCATATGGAAGTGCTGGGGGAATCAGATAATAGCATGACAAAGGGCTTCCCATATACCTTACGGACATCATCACTTTGTGGTTCAGGTAGCTAGAATCGAAATCGATTGGTAGATTTAATGCTTTAATTGAATGGTTTACTGAGCATTTTAGGATCCATATCTCTCTAACTAAGAAAGGGATGATGCTCATAACAATTAAGTTGAGGTTTGGAGAGACTCTACGGGAATTTCCAGAGTGGTTTAATGCAGCGATGGTGTCAGTGGATGGACCAGGCCTATACATGGTGTTAATGGATGTCATTTCTAGAATCTTAGGTAATTTGGACTTTAAGATCTTCCTGAAAAGGGATCTGCTAAGAGACCATGGCGAACTTTATAGGGATGCAGACTATTTTTTATGTTTAGAAGATGAAAGATCTGATAAGGGAGATCTTAAAGGTAAAACTATTAAGGACAGAGGACTTTCTTGATCTACAAAAGGAAAGGATAAGTGCAAAGGAAAAAACCTAATGGAGATGATTAGAATACTTAACCATGGAGAACCTAAATTCTCTTTGTATATGAAATTCAATTCTTTCAGAATAAATTTATTTTGGATATCCGTGAAACTAGTCCATTTAGAAAACCTTCCAGTTGGGAGCCAATGCAAACAGAAAGGAATCTGGTAAACATTGTTTATTTTATGACTTGGTTGGTCACAACACGAATGAGTGTCGTCATCTTTGGGATATGATTGAGGAACATATCAAATGCGGAGAGTTGACACAATATATCAGGAGTAGAACTACATTAGCGAAACAGGTGCAACTGCCTACCATTCAGAATAGGAATGAAACTGGACCTAGCTCGCGTGGGCTACTCATTAATTGACCTGGATTTTTCTGGATTTTGGTTTTTGGATGGCTACTCGGCCTGCCATGTACGAAATCAGGACATAATCTGTAGGCATGCTCTGTGCTTGTAAACCATTCCCCTTCATGTAATAAATTTGTAATAAAAAACGACCAGGCCTGCCCACCCACATATGACATTAGGATGTAATTACCATACATGTTATGTACCCAATAATAAATTGCAGTTTTCTTCTGGATTTTGTTATAACTTAGGATTTTAAAACTCTAATAAGATTACTTGACTTGTACGGATTATGCTCGTGAAGTACAGAGGAAACTGGGTTTTTTAGCTTTAATAACCGGTCTTTAAGTATGGATTATGCTTGGGAAGAGCCAAAGCATCTAGTTGGAATTTGGCAAGATCACTTGGTCGGTCCTTAAGTATGGACTGTACTAGAAAAGGTTCAAGTTGTTTTCCATTATTAGGAAAAGTTGCTTGAATGATTTCTTACAGGTTTAGATTATGTATACATTTGTTTGTCCTGGAAAGGCAATGGGTTTCGGGTTATAGATATGGATTTTGGATTGGATATTTTGGGTTTCTTAAATTTACGAGTTTATTGGATTTCTCTTCTTTTTTGGATATTTGAATTTCTCGGATTTGGATATACTTAATTGTAGACTTTGGTTTTCTATTATAATCATGATCCAAAGTGATCACAGGATTTATGGGCTTCACTCATAATACGATTAGGAGAGATAGCGGGATTCTATTGGCCTTTGTGTATGGGTTTCCTAATTTCAGATTCTAGATTTCTATTGATACGATCTAGCATGATCGTGGCTTCCTGGATTTTTGGTATTATACTATTGTATATTTCTATCGGATTTATTTTGAATTATGACTTCTTGATTTATGGATTTCAATGAAAGACATCTACTCCATGAAAGTTAAGTTTCCAAGGGAAAGTGATGACCCACCTTTTTTAATAGGCCATCACACTTTAGATTTTTTGGTTGCTAGATATCTCGGGACATGAACACAGACTTATTTAAAATCCAAAAGCTTAGTTAAGGCTATGGATTTCATGGATACTCGAAGTTTTGAATGACTTCAATCTGGATCGGTCTGGTTCTTCGACTCAAATTGACCAGACTTGTATTGTCTTGGATCAGCCTTATGTCCGCCTGCATCGAATTGGTTCATCCACTTCGGATTGAGTCATCACTCTATGGGATCTTCAAGTCGACGTTGGCTGTGGAACCATTAATTAGGTCGTTACGACGTTCGAACATTTGGAATCTAGTAAACTTGGCTTGGCATTTTCGTTTAAAACAGCCTTATATGGATGTAGTAGTTTATCAAGATAATGCATATGCTTGGAATTAACACCATTTCAGATCGGTCCCACTGGATCGTTATAGATCCAAACCATTATTGGTTGGACCAATATGATTTTCTTTCCGTTGTAACTGAACTTCAACTGGATCCTATTTTCGGCTTCACTTCTTCTAGCTGGGCCAAGCTTCTTCACAGCTATAATATGACCTCACTTGGATATTAAGGGCATTTTCTCTTGGCTTTTTGGCACTTACATGTAAGGACATTACTACTGCCAAACTACAACTCCCTTATCTTTGCATTCTTATAATCAAATCAAGACTATAATTGTATTCTAACAGTATAAAGAATTGATTACCTCATAGCAGATGTAAGCACATTCGCCGAACCACTATAAATCTGTGTGTTCTTTTACTTTTATGCACTCTATGTCTAGATTTATATTGTAATTCTATGATTGGGATCTGATTTGCATACAACTTTACACTTGGTTGACCCAAATCAATGTCAACGTTAACATAAAGACCTTTTAGCATAGCGATTAGTGGGTGGTGTTGTCGAAACACCCCACACCCCTTAAAATCACCAATATAACGATTTCGTTAAGGATTATGAAGTGTGCATGTATAAGTAGACACTACAGAGGCTAAAATTCACATGACAGAACATATAAAAACACAGTGGAATAAAACACTTTAATTTAAACACAAATCATAACAGTCATGACATCATAAAAAATCCATCGTTAGTAAAACTCATAACTATCTCATAAGGAAAAACTAACATAATCAGAGTACAAATGGAAATCATCCCTCTGAATGTAAATAACCATAAGCAGAAGAAAATCAAGAGTGAAACAATACTTGAATACGTGGAAAGTGAATCAGACAGAAATCCAAGTTGAACCAAATCTCTATCAACTTTGAGTTCCTCTGCCCTGTGAACCTGAGTGGGGAAGGAAAAGAGAAGGAAGAAAGGAAACTAGTCGAACATAAGTATGGTGAGTTCTATAATTTCTAGCGAGAGTACTATAAGAGGAAGTTTGGATAAAATAATAGTTCCAAGAAAACAAAAGGGCATAAAGGTAGAAAATAAAGCAATGGAAAGATAAGAACAAATAAAGTCAATTGCCTTCTCATCCATATCATTAAAATTTCTGCACCAACTTACTATAAATCATAATTAGGATGTAACCTGATTTCTACCCATTGATCGACTCCTATATCATGGCGTGGTAACCTATGCCCACTGTGGGTCTTAGATTTATCAGATCAGACCCCAGGTCTAAAAGAAATAGCGTTCATCACATGCTTTACAGTGTCTAATCTTCCCTAATTGATGCAATGCATGCTCATCATCCCATCGGAACGCGCCCGTACCTATGTCGTTTGGACCTCTTACTGCCCAGTGCTATAAAGTGCACCCTCCCCTCCTCGTATGATACCTCCATTAAATGACAAAAAGGGATACTGCCTGATACAGGTCCCCAACCAAAAAATGCAATTCGACTCAAGTAACCTTAGACTTGATCCCCATTATTTAATTTATTATCGTTAACTGCTTACTAATATAAACCCCCATATAGTTGTAAAATAAGATCAAGGCCACAATAGAATTATCGTTGACCGCTTAGCTACCTAGACCCCTATAGAATAATCAACGAATGCCAAAGACACCATAGATTAATTATTTTGTTTGGCCACCTATTTTCCTTATTCGGTCTATGTTCCCGGAGCAGACCAAAACTATGAGCCACTTATTTTTTTCAAATCAACCGTCGCTGCCAGAACGGACTCCCACTACATGCTTACTAATTTATTCCATATTAAAATTAACAAACAATTTAAGTTTGATTAATAAGCCTATTCATTCAATAAAACCTCTTGTTACATTTTAAGTTGTATTAACATCTCGTAACCACAATCTAAGTTGCATAGTGAATTACTAAGTTAACCTATTCCAGTTATTAAGTTTATTAGCTATTCCTCAAAATTATAGTTTATTAGCTAATTATATTTATTCGACATTCCCCAAGTAAACCTTTATACCCAAAATAATTATTTTCCCAATATGCGCAGAAATAATATGGTAAAGATTTAGGCCTTTGAATGGCCTAAAGTTGACGTAAATAAAAGGGTAAAAGGTTTTAGGCACTTGCATGGCCTAAACTCAAAACAATTAAAATTAAATCATAAGCAAAATAGGGCATTGTCCGAACTGTAAATAAAATAACCACAAAGAAAGGGGATAGGAGAAGACTGAGTGATTAACAGTAAATGGTAAACTATAGAAATAAACATACATAGGAATAGAGATAAAAAGAAAATAAAGACAATAAACTGGATATAACTGTAAGAAGATTTACAAACTATTTTATTATCTAAATTTTCCTCAAATTAGAAAAATCTAGAAATTACAGTAAAATGCTCACAAAAATATACTTATTTAATAGCCTAGGTAGGAATCTCTAAATTTATACAAAAATAATCCTTTAGTTTGTATATATAAAATTTTATCTCAAAACTCCATTTTATTTTATAGGAAGAAATTTGTGTAAGGGAAGCTCAGAGGAAGAGAATGGAGTTGCGAGAATTAGGGTTGGATAGGAGATATATTTATAGTAGTAGTAGAACAACCTAGGCCCTTAGATTTAAGGTTAAAGTTTTCAAACGTCAGATGACATAAGAAAAGTCTCGAATAAACCAGCGTATTCTCCGTTTCATGGCAGACACGAAAATGTGCCTGGCTAAACGACTTGGGTCGACCCATCTCCCAGGTGGGTCGACACAAAGGTTAACCTGCATTAGGCATGGGTCGACCCGGCTTGGGAATGATTTGTGTGACTTTTACTATTATAAAACATTATTAATTTATTTTTATTCGGTTTTTATCAAATTTTCAGGTTTTGAATTCATATTTTAAATTGACATAACATATTTGTTTTAAGTCCATTTTATGCAAATTTAATGTCTATTTGAACCAGAAAATCATAACAGACCTAATGGCGCAAATCCCATTTCCCAATTCCCATTATTTTTCAAGTCATCTTTAATTAATCCACTTACTAATTAATTACCATTCATTAAAATTTTGGCATGTCACATTCTCACCTCCTTAAATGATTTCGACCCTGAAATATCCAAAGCGGAAGAATAATCTAATTATTATCATACAATTATCTACATCCATCAATCACTCGCATCCATTGTCCCTAGGATTTCTAATGTTTTTTATGAACTAATGCAATCGGCGTAGTGTATATGTCCTTAACTAATGCAAGAGATCAGGCGGTTCACTGATTCAGTTGACCTCCATTTAATGCATTATGTCTGTGCCATGCGTCAAGATGAATAAAAAAATCCTAATGATAACAGATAATTCTATATGCATGCTACAAACCACCATCCAAATGCAACATTCAAGTGATAATCATCCATTATTTTTATTCATAGTTTAAAAGTAAACTAAAAGTTCACACACATCTATATGCAATTATGTTAGTGTCCTCATTATCGATCGCTAACTAGTGCCTAGTGTGTGTATATGCATCCACTGCAAACAATTTGCATCTATGTGAATCCAATAAAACGTAATATGTTTTATTAACATGTTTGAGTCATATTCTACCATCCATAGGCTTAACCCAAGACATGCTAATTCAAACGATAGGAAATAGCTAAGATTCAAATTTAAAGCTAGGAAAGGATTGAGAGCGTACTATAAAAAAATGGAAACAAAGCGCGAATCCTCTACTTTGTTCCCATGTCGCCTCATCGATATCCTATCCCTATTGATCCTTGGCAAGCTTAATATTGTTGTTCCTCAATTTCTTTACCTTAGACCATAATATTAATGTAGGTACTCGCCTGACAGATGCCTCCCTCTCAACCTTAACCTCCTTCAAGGTACTCAGCTCCACCACTTTCGCAGAATCATGCAAGCACTTTCGCAAGTGCGAGACAAGAAATACATCATAAACACTTGACAACCTATCTGGTAGACGAATCCTGTAGGCCATCTGGCCTTCTCTCCCCAGTATAGGGAATAACCCTACAAATCTCGGCGCTAACTTCCCTACCGACCTAAACTGTATTGCATTCCTTCGGAGCAACACCATTATGAAAACCATGTCCCCTATGCTAAACTCAAGGTTTTCCTTCCTCTTGTCCGCATGTGATTTCTTTCTATCTTGAGCTGCCTTCATTCTTCCCCAAATCAAGTTGATCTTCTCCAATGTCTCCCTAATCGTCTCTGGTCTAAGTAGAAATTTATTCATGGTCTCCCACCTATAAGAAGGTGATTTACAGGGTCGTCCATACAACACTTCGAAGGGAGCCATAGCAATGCTAGCTAGATAGCTATTATTACGTGCAAATTCTACTAAGGGAAGGTGCACCTCTCAAGTCCCTTCGAATTTCAAGATACACAACCATAATAAGTCCCCAAGAATCCTATTACCCTTTCGGTATGTCCATCCTTCTAAGGATGATATGCGATTCTAAGCCTAAGCTGCGTCACTAATGCCTTATGTAGGCACCTCTGAAACTAGATGGTAAATATGGGGTCTCTATAACAAACATTGCCCATAGGAACTCCATGAAGTAGGACAATCTCGCTCAAATATATCAAGGCTAATCAAGTTGTTCTCCTCTTATTCCTATCTGGGATTAAATAAGCGCTCTTAGTCAACCAATCGACGATAACCCAAATACTGGTATTATATTTCCTCAATATAGGCAAATCATCCATGAAATACATCGAGATGCTCTCTCGCTTCCATTGTGGCACATCAAGGGGCTGAAGAAATCCATCGGGCTTCCTTTGCTCAGCCTCAACTCTTTGGCAAGTCATGCATTTTGCTACATAATCAGCCATATCCTTCTTCATCCCCATTTAATAGAATATCCTCTTCATATCCCTATACATCTTATCTCCTCCCAGATGGTTGGTCATCCAAGAGTGGCGGGCCTCTGATAATACCAGACTCATCACATCTCCCGTGTAGGAAAAACATAGCCTACCATCACAGCGTAGCCATCCTCTCTCATAAATGGAATACCTTGAAAGGTGCCTAGAATTCTCGCATCCACTAAGTCAGTCCAAAATCTCTACTAGTTGTGGGTCCTTACGCTGGCTAGATCCAATACACTCCCAAAGAGTAGGTTGCACTTCTAACGATGCTAACAATCCCGGTACATAATCCGCAGACAGTCTAAAATCAAAAGATGATATAAACTCCAAACTCTACCAATCTATGAATAACGGGCTCAATGTCATCCTTTGCCTACTCAAAGAATCTTCCAATACATTCCTCTTCCCTGGGTTATGTAAAATATCAAAATCATACAATGCTAGAAATTCCATCTAGCGCTACTGTCTAAGGTTAAGGTCCTTTTGTGAAGATAATTACTTTAGAGACTTAAAGGTTGGCACACAACTACAACCTCTCACCCAATAAGTAATGTCTTCATGATTTGAGTGCAAAAACAATGGGTGCTAGCTCCAAATCATGAGTAGGGTAATTCCTCTCATGTACCCTTAGTTGTCTGCTTCCATTGCAAACAATCCTACCCTCATGTATAAGGATTGTGCCTAATACTACACCACAAACATTAGTATAAATTGTGAATATCTTAGAACCGTCTATAAGAGTCAACATTAGAGCTGTTGTCAGAGCCTTCTTCAATGTAACGACACAGATTTCGCCCGGACCTAATCGATCGCTAAATCGACCAAGACCATTCGAATCCTGCATATGCTAACTTTGGGCATACAACATCAGAACAAATAATAGAAGACTTTTATAAACATCATAATAATGTTACATCAAAGTACAGAATATCAGAGTACATCGATAAATAATACAGTGGAAGATAATTTACAACAAATTTGATACAATGCAGCGGAAGACTATCATTGCTCTGGACACAGCTTTAAGCTTTGATCCAGAATCCTGTTTAATAAATAAGTATCTGCAAAACAAGCAACTCGACTGCCCGTATGGAAAATAAGGGCACCCGAGTTTGTAAGTGAAAACAATCTACGAGTCAGTCATGGGACTGGTATGAGAAATCTTTCTTAACTTATCTAATAATAAGGCTAATCACAGAACCATGCCGCTAACGCGGAACGGGTTTACTCCATTGGATTGCCAATGCATAAACATCAACTATAAATTAACATATGGGTCTACAATGCATCAATCAACATGCAATTGCTTAATCTACCCATTTAGGCTTAATCCCTAAACTTAGATTTCAAAATCCAATTCTCTTTACAAAAATTATTTCTTTGTACTTTATTTCCCGATTTCTTTTATTTCAAATCATTTGAAATACATATTTAGCTTTTATAATAAAGTAGATTTCACTTTGGGGTCTCAAAAACAAAACATTTGGAAATATGAATTCCAAAACGTAACAATGTATACAAACAAGTATGCAACCAAATTCGGTCATGTTCCCTCTGACAAGGTTGCACACGCCTTAACCGAACCAATATATATATATATATATATATATATATATGTGCACCTAACGGCTACACTGACAATGCACCATCCCACCTATGGGGGAAGACATGCACGCCCTCACACTTTTAGTCGCTCTCGGGTCACCCGATTCTAGACACATACTTGCTAAATCATTTTATATGCCAAAGTAGGGAAAATCATTTCACAACATAATAATCACAAGTACTTTCAAATCTACATTGATTTCTACTTCCATATCATTTCGAAAACTATTGGGTATAGCCCTCGAAATCCTTTCTGTTTTATAATTTTTTTATAAAACATTCCCTGTCCAAAATCGGGAATACTATTATTTTTACTTAAGAAATCTCATTTAAAAATCGTTTATTAAATTTTGAAATAAACAACATCGCTAAAAAACTTATAGTCAAATCGTGAAGTGTTTCACAAGGTGTTAGCACATAGATATCTTTACCCAGCCCAATGCTAAATGTAAAAACATGTTTTGCTAATAAGCTGGTCGACCACAATCCAAACGATCAATCAATCACAATCCATATCAGCAACCTAGTGTATTTGGTTCAATCACATTTCATGTTACAATAAAAGAGTATTTTTATTGTCTACACATTTTCTACATTTCATATGTAAAAAAAAATATTGCATAACAAATTCTATGTTTCTAATGACAAATAAAAATATATATTATTTGTATAACATTTTATATGTTTTCTGATGACAAATAAAAAGAGATTTTTATTTGCATAACATATTTCAATGTTAACACAATTTTATCAAACAAGCATCTTTTATCACTTTTGAACCTTTTTAATGATTCACTATTACATAAAAATGTAATCTTTTATGTTAAACACTTTATCAGTTTTGAATCTTTTTAATGATTCGCTGTTACATAATAATATAACCTTTTATGTTAATTTTTTTATCACTTTTGAATCTTTTTAATTATTCACTATTACATAAAAATGTAATCTTTTATATTAAAACATTTTTATCACTTTTGAGTCTCTTTAATGATTCACTGTTACATGAAAATGTAATCTTTTGTGTTAAAACATTTTTAACAAGCTATGAACACTTTTAATGAATCATTGTTACAAAAAAATTTAAATTTTAATGTTACATCATTTTAAACAAGCTATGAACCATTATTACATAAAAATGTAATAACTACGACTAATTAGGGCTGATTAGTGATAATTAGCAAAATTATATTTATTCGATGTGGAAAATTGGATTTTGAAATCTAAGTTTAGGGATTAAGCCTAAATTGGTAGATTAAGGAATTGCATGTTGATTGATGCATTGTAGACCCATATATTTATTTATGGTTAATGCTTATGCACTGGCAATCCAATGGAGTAAACCCATTCCGCGTTAGCGGCGTGGTTCTGTGATTAGCCTTATTATTAGATAAGTTAAGAAAGATTTCTCATACCAGTCCCATGACTGACTCGTAGTTTGTTTTCACTTGCAAACTCGGGTGCCCTTATTTTCCACACGGGCAGTCGAGTGGCTTGTTTTGCAGATATTTATTTATTAATAAGGATTCTGGATCGAAGCTTAAAGATGTGTCTAGAGCAATGATAGTCTTCCGCTGCATTGTATTAAATTTGTTGTAAATTATCTTCCACTGTATTATTTATCGATGTACTCTGATATTCTGTACTCTAATGTAACATTATTATGATGTTTATAAAAGTCTTTTGTTATTTGTTCTAATGTTGTATGCCCAAAATTAGCGTATGCGGGATTCGAACAGTCTTGGTCGATTTAGCGATTGATTAGGTCCGGGCGAAATCCGTGTCGTTACAGTGGTATCAGAGCCAATACCTAGCTGGAATTGTAGCTCCTGTGTGGACCACAGTGCCTGGGTGAGGTGTTTGTAAGCCAACAGGGACGTTGGGCTCTATAGGAAGGGAGAATGTAACACCCCTAAGTCCCACATCTTGGAAGCCTGTGTGATGTGGGTACTTATATAGTAGAGCCCATTTCTTATTAACGCCGAGGTCTTTTGAGGAACAAAACCCTGCACCTATACAACGATGGCTAAGTTGGGGATAATATCTTATGTGAACGGAGGTGCAAGCTGCTACATTCAGTGTCATAATTGAATTCTTGCAATCCACGTACCATAATAATACTAGGTTCTCATTAATGAAGCGGGTAAGCGAAGCTGAAATACATGCAAAGTCCTTAATGAATTTTCGATAAAACCCCACACAGTATAGGAAGCTACTCACCTCAATCGCATTCTCAGGGGCCTTCCAGACTTGCATAACAATTACCTTAGCGGGATCCACCACTACACCTTCTCTAGAAATTACTTCCCCCTAGAATCACACCTCTTTTCACCAAAAAAAGGACTTATAGAATTTTTCCTCCAACTAATGTGCATGAAGAGTATGGAGGACCACTCCTAAGTGCAAGGCACACTCGTCCTTATCTCTGGAAAGTACCAAAATGTCATGCACAAATACTACCATAAAATTATTAAGGAACTCCCTAAGTACCTAGTTCATCAAGTCAATAAAGTGCGCTGGTGCATTAGTTAGCCCAAAGAGCATAACTAGCTGCTCGAAAAATCCATCGGGAGTCCTAAAAGTAGTCTCATTTATGTTATCATTTGCAACCCGAAGGTGATGAATCATGTCGCCAATCTAATTGAGAGAAAACAGATGCGTCCAACAATTGATCAAACAAATCGTCTATCCGAGGAAGTAGGTGGCGATTCTTCTTTATGAGCTTGTTGAACTACCTATAATTCACACATAAACGGAGGGAGTCGTCTGCCTTAGTAGCAAAGATGACAGGTGCTCCCCACTCTTATATACACTGTCTAATGAAGCATTTCTCTAACAACTTACCACCTGCTTAATTGGCTCCTTTCTTTCCCTTGAGCCATATGAAGAACTGGTAATGCAACAGGCTTAGCAGTCTCTAGTAGATAAATTTGGAAGTCAATCTCTCATCTCCGAGATAGTCCTCTCACATCCTCAAATATGTCTGAAAATTACCTCACTACGGGTACCAAGCTAAGATCATGAATAGAAGTGTTTAGGGAATATAAGAAGCTCAACATGACTGACCATTCGGGTTGCAAGATACGTCGAGAGTCCTTCCATGACAAGCAATCAGACTCACAACTCTCCTCTCGCAGTCAAGGATGGCACCATCATGGCCAGCCAATCTGTCCCTAGTATAACACCAAATGTCTATAATCCCAATACATATGCATCACAATCAAACTTGAAGCCTAATATACAAAGTCTCAAACCCTTGCGCATCATAGTCAAATAAGTTGAACCTCTTACATGGTTTGAAACTACTACTGGATCAGAAACAAAAGATGTATCTAGGTGCAGACAATCGACTAATGAAATAGATATGAATGAATGAGAAGCGCCAAAATAAAATAAGGTCCTAACTGGAAAGCCATAAAGAGAGATCATGCCTTCAACTACGACCTTCCTACCTCTGTCCTGACCGTCGTCGGTCTGAGCCGCTGCTAATGCATGCACCTGCACTTCGGATGGACCAGTTCCCAGCCCTTTCTTCTGAGGGCACTGCCTACTATAATGCCACATCCGTCCATATTTGCAGCAATTTCCTTTCTTGGTCGTTTTCCTGTAGTCCTACAAAATGTCCCATTATATAACACCCATGGCATTTGATGTCCTTCTTTATCTAGGCTTTCTCTAGCATATCCACCCGTTTTCTTACCACCCTTCGTAGGCTACCACCTTTTTTCTTCCATTATCAGACTTAGCCATCTTAGCTTTACTCTCATGAGAACTTTCCTTTCCTTCTTTGTGTATAAGTGTCATCTCAACTAGAGTCTCGAATGTTGCATCCATAGGAATGATAGTCAATGCAAATCCTTAGAGGGGTTGGTTCAGTCCCCTCACAAACTTCACGACCTTCTTATGTGCCATATTCACCAAATTCATTCCAAACCTAGAAAGATCATTAAAGTGATTCACATCCTCCCTCACAAAAAGATCACCTTGCCTCAAACCCAAAAACCTCTATAACTGCATCCCTTCCTCCGCTTATGGTAGAAATTTATTTTCAAACTTTTCCTTAAACTCATCCCAAGTCCTAACAGTGTGCTCTTCCTATGCTGCCTCCCACTAGTATGAAGTCTCACCTTTTAGTGGCCAAGCAGCTAACTAAACTCTCCTTCTATCCTCTAGCTCCAAAAGTCCAAATATATGCTCAACATCTCTAAACCAAGTGCGAGCATCAAAAATTGTCTCCGAACCAAGGAAGGTATTGCCGCCTAAAGCGGTGAAGTCTTTACAAAGCTTAGTAAAATCAACTATTGGAAGTGGATTAGGAGGAACCATTGTAGTGATGTTGGAGCTACTGCATACTCTTATTCCTCAGTGGGTGTCGTAGCCTCTAAATATCAACAGAACCATCCTAGGACAGGAACACCCTCTAGAAGGTTGAGGGCTCCGAACATGCTGTGCAAAAGAAAGAGATAGAAATTTGTAATTCGAAAGAGTCAAAGGTAAGCTGTTACTGACAGGAGGGGATATATTTTTCAACAATAAATCTTTATTTTGAAATTATTTTTCTTTCTGAAAAGATTTTTTTCTTTTAAAACAGAAATTTTTCTCTGATCTTATAACCTTAGGCTTTCATACCAAATGAAACACCCCACACCCCTTAACATCACTCATATGAGGATTTCTCTAAGGAATATGAAGTGGATATAAATAAACATTATCGAGGCTACAATTCACACGACAGAATATATAAAAACACAACAGAATTAAACATTTTAATTTAGTCAACGCACAATTGTCATGACATTATAAAAAATTATCCGTTGTTACAAAAACTCATAACTGACTTATGAATAAAAAATAGCATAATTAGAGTACAACTGAAAATCATCCCTCTCAATGTCATTAACAATCACTAAAATCAAATCAAGAGTGAAACAACACATGAATACATGGAAAGTGAATCAAGAAAAAATCCTAGCTTAACCAAATCTCTATCAACTCTGAGTTCCTTATCCCTGTGAACTTGAAGGGAGGGGAAGGAAGAGCAAAAGAAGAAAGGAAATTAGTCGGACATAAGCCTGGTGAGTTATGTAATTACTAGCATGATTACTATAAAAGGAAGTTTAGATATAATAACAGTTCCAAGAAAGCATAAAAGGAGAAAATAAAGTAGTGGAATGATAAGCACAAATAAAATCAATTGCCTTCCCGTTTATATCGTTACGATTGGGCCCTATACCATAGCGTGATAACTTATGCTCACTATAGGCCTCGGGTTTGTTAGGTCGGGTCCATTAGCTCTAAAAGACATAGCGTTCAGTACAGGTGTTACAACGTCTTATCTTCCCTAATATGTGCAATGCATGCTCGTCGCCCCAACGGAATGCACCCGTACCAACCTCGTTCGGAACTCTTACTACCCAATGCAGTAAAGTGTGTCCTTGCCTCCTTGTGTGAGACATCCATAGAATGTAAAAAAGGGATACTTCTTAATACAGGTCCCCAACCAAAAAATGAAATTTGACTCAAGTCATCCCTAGATGTGGTCCCCATTATTTAATTTATTATAATTTACCGCCTACTAATATAGACCCCCAAAGAATTGTCAACGAACGCCAAGGCCACCATAGATTAATTATTTCGTTTGGCCACTTATTTTCCCTATTCGGTCTATGTTGCTGGAATGGACCACAACTATGAGCCACTTATTTTCCCTAACTGGTCATCATTTTCGGAACGGACTCCCACTACACACTTATTAATTTATTCCATATTAAACTTAACACATAATTTAAGTTTGCTTAATAAGCCTATTCATTTAATATAACCTCTTGTTACATTTTATGTTGTATTACCATCTCGTTTACCTTATGATACGTTTATTATTTTCGTTACACAACCCCAATCCCTGTTACTTAGCAAATTACTAAGTTAACATATTCCAATTATTCGGTTTATTAGTGATTCCCCAACACTACAGTTCATCAGCTAATTATTATATTTATTCAATATTCCCCAAGTAACCCTTTATACCCAAAATCAATATTTTCCCAATAGCGCAGAAATAATAGGGTGAAGTTTTAGGATGTAACGACCAGCATTCTACATATCAGAGGATCGTAGAATATTTATTTCTTTTTATCATGAAGTTGTATGGTCGTGTAACTTTGGGGAACGACTATTAGGGTCTCTTGCCATGTTCACGACTTTTGCTGAATTTTAAATGATCGTTTTGCCCTTGGCGAATCTTGTTTCACCTATAACTTTTGATTGGTAAGGAGTTTTGATCTGAAACCATTCCCATTGGATTCAGATGATGGTTTACCTTTCTGTAGAGTGGTCACATTAATCAAACAGACTATCGTTTGGGAGATATGGCTGAAATAAGGTTTAGAAGGTGAAAAATAGCTTATCCGGGTCTAATTAGGCTAATTAGCGTATGGGCCCATAAACTATTTCAGGATTAGGGTTATGGGGAGGCTGATAGGGTTAGGGAAATCAGTTTTTGTCATTTTTCAGTTGCAACTTCCCATCTCTTGAAACCTAGCAATGGCCTCTACCTTCTAAATTCATCCCAAATCGCTTTCTAATTGCGTATTAGCTTAATCTACACCAAATCAAAGAAGATTAGTGTCAAATCAGAGTTGGTGCTGCTGTGTTGCATTGGAAACCGCGCCTAAACAATAGAGTTTCATATCTAGTATTTTACTTGTGGCTAAGGTGGGTGATTTGCATTGTTTTTCACTAATTACGGCTAATTAGGGGTGATTAGTGATAATTAACGAAATTATGCATGTTAAAAATCTGGAAAAATATTTAGAAATTCCGAAATATTATTTTATGCCTATGTTATAAATTTGGACATGTTTCTCTAATCCTAATGTTAGATTTGATTGAACAAGAATAAGGGAAAAACATGGGCTTTTAGGTATGTTTGATCTGTATAAACATGTCATATTATTGTTTTGGTGTTTATGGTTGATTATACATGTTGTTATTATTGCTTGGAATGTTTTGTCATTGTATAGTCAAGTTAGAATGGTCAAAAATATCGTCGTATGGCATAAATTACTTGCTGGGATAGTTGCAGAAATTGGTTAGACCCCTCCCCCCGATCGTGAAGGACCATCACGAGCCGACCCCGATCATGAAGCACCCCATGATCACGACCCGAACTCATGAAGCAATCCACTTTGAGGACCACGAGCCGCTATGCTCCACTTTCACGAATCGGAGGACCATGAAGCACCATGAGCTGTCAGGGAAGAGCCACTCACGAGCCGCCTTCACGGACCGAACTAGAAGAGCATGACCAAGATAGGGATTACGAGTGGGTCCCACGACCCGAAGGTGGTCCATGATCCGACCACGTGTCACGAGCTTGGATCATTAGCACGAACCGAGGAGGGTGCTTGGCCATGAATGGAGACCATGACCTAGGCTTAAGTCACGAACCACGAGGAGTTTGGAGCACTATGTATATACGAACCGAACTAGGGGAGAGACTAAAACTCGAGATGCAAAGGTAGTCCAAATGGGAAGTTAGAACTCAGGATCCAAATGGGAACCAACGAGTTGACTTCATGATTGGACTTTGCTATGCGACATGTGCAAAGGAGTTGTCGGTGTCTATAGCTTTGGTTCACGCCTGAGAGACGGATTAGCGGCTATGGATCAGCGCAATGGGATCGTTAAGGCTCCCAAGAGAAAGTGATCGTAGCATGGCTATGAGCCATCGCAGTGGAGTCGTCATGACTCCAAAGATGCAAAGTGGACATAGCAAAGGATTAGTGGCTATGGATCAGTGCAATGGGGTCATTATGACGCTCAAGGGCAAAGTGATCGCAGAAAAGCCATTAGGTGACCAAAGTAGTGGATATCATATACTTTACGCACTGAGTGAGAGACGCGAGGATGATTGCTATGTTTGATGTTCGCTATCACCATGCAAACTCGCACATTATCTTTACACTTTATGTTAGTGATACCTTAGAGTTCTGTACATCTTGTTGTGGTAACTCTTTGGTTGCAGGTCCAGGTTCAGGTATGACTATTTATACCTGTTATTGTTCTGTTTTGATGCTTATCGCTCATACCATACTTTTGTCTAACCCAGAGTTTTATGTCTCTTCTTATTACTCTGGTTGCTCCTAAATGAGCAGACTAGAGACATGTTTGGTGGTTATGCACGAGTAGCTGTCCAGAGACGAGCAGGAGGCTTCCACGTATGATATATCTTTATATATTCCCTGTGTTGTTGATGGTCACTACTTTGGGCATTAGTGGTGTACCTCTTTGTTTTGCTTTAGAGACAGTATTTTGAAGTTGTAATAATGGTTTGGATTATAAGATGTATTTTGGATTTCCGCTACTATGATGGTTTAGTTTTCAATTTATGCACTGTCTCGCCTATTTTATGTCAAAGTCATATTATTATTGTATTTTATTCCATGTGCTGTGAGACATACTGTAGATGATTCATCGTTCGCTTCTTTTCTTTTGACGACCGTCCCGTGCTAGTCGGGCATTAGCACAGCCCATCTTCAGCAAAATGTCGGCTGGTGTGGGGAAGGTCATCACATTTGGTTTCAGAGCTATAGGTTGTGTAGTTACCTAGGGGAAGACACTAGGGAGAGATAGTATACGTATATGAGAGCGCATATTTGTGATATTTTTGTTTTCAAAATCTATATATATATACACACACACACTATTAGTATGACTAAGGATGAAGTCGCACTGCACTGGCACCGCTATGGAGATGGTTAATCGTTTTCTCTTTACAGACTAAACGATGAGCTGATATACGAGGAGTACAAGTTCAGGGGCCAAAAATAGGAATGATCCTGATATGAAGATGATGTTTACTATCTTCATGATAGAGATGCTTAGGGATGTTCGGGGGGTAGTTCCTAATGCCACTAATGGTGGTGGTGCAACGGTGTAGGCGCCTAAGGACAATTTTGCCAAGTTCAATTAGGATTATACTAGTCTTGGTGGAAAGCCGTTCCACAGAACAGAATCGTCTATGGAAGTTCAAGACTGGCTTGATAGTTGTGAGTGCATCTTCGAAGATCTGGGAATCAATGATGCGATAAAGAGTAAGTTAGCGTCGCGTCAACTTCAAGGACGAGCGATAAATTGGTGGAACGTTATTAAAGTAGCCACTCCTGAGGATCAAGTTACTTGGAATCAGTTTAAGACCCGTTTCAGTGATAAGTTTATCCCAACTGCTCAGAAGTCAGAATTGTTTAGGAAATTTCTAGAGCTTAAGCAGAATGGTAGGGCAGTCTCAGAATATGTTGCTGAGTTCGATACTTTATCGAAGTATGGATTATCCCTTATCGATACTGTTGAGAAGAAGAACGAGAAGTTCATAACTGGCCTAAATGAGTACTTGGGGGAAAGACTCATAAACCATATCGATGAGACATTCGAGTCTATAGTGGGAAAGGCATTGAGGTCGGAGATCCTTTACCCTAAATCAAAGACCGAGGTTGCTGTTGTATCTACAGGAGAGATAAAACAGCCAGCAGGCGGTGGAGGAAAGAATAACCCGCAGAATAAGAGGAAACAGAACCAAGCTAAGGATGGCTAGCAAAGGAATAAAAAAGATATCGAGTGTTTTAGCTGTGGCAAGAAGGGCCACTATGCCATAGATTATAGAGCCAAGCCAGCGGACAGGAAGTGCTTTAACCGTGGCCAAGTGGGACATCTTAAGGACAAATGCCCACAACCTCATAAAGAGAAGAAGAATGTGAAAGCATATGCTATCAACGTTATTCCTTCTTGTCGAATTCCCCAACTGCGATGGAGAAGGGAAAGAATGTCGTCATTCAAGGTATGCTTTCTATTTATGATGTTCCTGTTCGAGTATTGTTTGATACCGGGGCTTCCCATTCCTTATATCAAGTGACCTGGCAAATAGGTTGGGATTGGAACCCGAGATTGTCGATAGACCTTTAGTTGTGACGAACCCGATTGGTGCTTCGAATATCCTTAGTATGATTTGTCGTAATTTAGTCTTATCGTGTCATGGATGTGTGTTTGCTTGTAATTGCTTTGTTTTGGGCTTTACTGGGATTAGCATTATTTTGGGAGTCGATTGGCTCCAAAGATATAAGGTGGTGGTAGACTGTGAGGGGTCTTCGGTGACCATTAGAGCAGATGATGGGCAGAGGGTACTGTTTGGTGGCCTACCTAGTGATGGGTTGATGGCTAGTTTTCTAAATTCCCTCGACATCCCGCATGATGAGTTGTCAGATGTGCCTATTGCTGGCCAGTATTAGGATATCTTCGAGGAAGTGACCGGACTTCCACCACACTGAGAGATTAAGTTTCGTATTGATTTAGTGAAAGATGCCAGACCTATAGTGATGCCACTTCGTCATATAGCACCAAGGGAGCAGCGAAAGCTCGGGGTGCAAGTAAGCGATCTTTTGAAGAAGGGATTTATCAGAAAAAGCGTTTTCGAGTGGGGAGCACCAGCTATATTTTCCACTAAGGCAGATGGTTCCCATCGTTTATGTGTGGACTACCGCGAGTTTAATAAGGGGACGAGGAAGAATAAGTATCCTCTTCCGCGGATAGACAGTTTGTATGGTCAGTTGAATGGAGCGAGAGTGTTCTCCCAGTTAGATCACGCGACTGGTTTTCATCAGCTCCAAGTAGCGGCTGAGAGTATACCTAAAATGGCATTTCGAACACCGTCTGGATTCTATGAGTGGTTGGTCATGCCATTCGGGTTGACCAATGCACTAGCATATTTTGAGGATCTTATGAATAGGGTATTCAGGGATCAGTTGAATAAATTTATTCTTGTGTTCGTGGATGATATCTTGGTCTACTCGAGGACAAAGGAAGAACACAACGAACATTTGAGAATAGTGATGGAGGTATTGAGAAAACACCAATTGAAAGCAAATTTTTCTAAATGTCACTTCTGGAGGAGGGAAGTGAGATTCTTGGGCCATGTTGTTTCAGAGAATGGTATTGCTGTGGACCCAACGAAGGTGGCTATGGTACAAGATTGGTCTACGCCCAAGAATGCAACAAACATAAGAAATTTCTTGGGGTTGGCAGGATATTACCGTAAGTTCATCCAAGACTTCTCCAAGATAGCGGCACTGTTAACTCAGTTGACCAAGACTTCTCCAAGATAGCGGCACTGTTAACTCAGTTGACCAAGAAGAATCAAGCTTTCGCTTGGGACGGAAGGTGCGAGAATGCATTTAAGATTCTAAAGCAGAAGTTAACGTGTGCTTCGGTGTTGGTTATTCCTAAAGGGAACGAAGAGATGACGGTATACACTGACACCTGTGGTACCGGACTAGGTGCTATATTGATGAAAGGAGGTAGGGTTGTAGCTTATGCTAGTCGGCAACTAAAACTGCACGAGAAAAGATATCCTACCTACGATTTGGAATTGGCAGCGATCGTATTCGCGTTGAAGATGTGAAGACATTATCTCTTGGGAGAAAGATTTGAGTTGTTTACCGATCACAAGTCGTTGAAGTATCTTTTCTCCCAAAAGAATTTAAATCTTCGTCAGCAAAGATGGTTAGAGTTCTTGGCTTCATATGATTTCAATATCGCATACATACCTGGGAAAGGGAATGTGGTAGCTGATGCCTTGAGTAGGAGACATGCCAGTTTGGGGGCTATGTTTCTGGAATGGAAGCAACTGGAGTATATCACAGGATATGATTTCAAACTTAAGTGCGAATTGGATCCAGAGATGTTAGCAAGTTTGACGATCAGACTGACTTTGATTGAGTGGATTGGTTCGAGTTAGAGGTGTGATCCTAACGTATTGGAAATCATCTCCAAGGTAGAGATGTATATCAATGAACAGAGAATGAACAAGTATGGTCTTGATCAAGAAGGATGGCTTCGAAATGATGGGAGACTAGTTGTACCCAACGTTAATGGATTGAGAGATGAAGTGCTCAAAGAGTGTCATCACCCGAAACTGACTATACATCCTGGTGTTAACAAAATGTATCGAGACATGAAGCAGACCTACTACTGGGAAGGGATGAAGAGAGACATTAGTAAGTTTATATTAAAATTCATGAACTGCCAGTTAGTCAAAGCCGAGCAAAAGAAGCCTAGTGGTTTGTTACAACCATTGGAAATTTCCGAATAGAACTGGGAACAAGTCTAAATGGATTTTATTGATGGTTTACCAAGGACTAGATCGGGTCATGATAGTATTTGGGTGATTGTATATCAATTGACCAAAAGTGCAAGGTTTATACCAGTTAAGTTGAATAGAACAACATCTAAGTTAGCAGAATTGTATATGAAGTGGGTAGTGAGATTTCATGGAATACCTAAAAGTATTGTGAGTGACCGAGATCCGTTATTTACTAGCGGGTTTTGGAAGAGATTACAAGAGGTGTTAGGGTAAGAATTATATCTCAGTACCGCGTACCATCCTCAAACCGATGTTCAAACAGAGAGGGTGAATCATGTCTTAGAGGGTCTCTTAAGAGCTTGTATAGTGGATTTTGGCAGATCATAGGATGACCATTTGCATCTGGTTGAATTCATATATAATAATAGTTATCAATCTAGAATTGGTGTGGCTCCATTTGAAGCTTTGTACAGAAGACCGTGCAACTCACCATCATGTTGGTTGGAAACAGGTGAGAATTTTGAAACAGGTGAGAAATTTGTGCTTGGGCCAGGTGTAATAGGATAAACTTCAGATAAGATCAAGGTTATTCGATAGTGAATGAAGGATGCCCAAGATAGGCAGAAGAGTTATGTTGATAAAAGGCGAAGAGACTTGAAATTCTCTATTGGCGACTTGGTGTTTGTCAAGATTTCTCCGTTAAAAAGCGTGATTCGATTTGGTAGGAGGGGCAAGTTAGCACCAAGATTTGTTGATCCATTTCCAGTTGTCGAGCAAGTTGGGAATTTGGCGTATAAAGTTGAGTTACCTGACAAGATGGCTGGAGTTCACAACGTATTTCATGTTTCCTAGCTAAGGAAGTTTGTGCACGACCCTGATATGACTATTTCACTAGATTAGTTGGATGATAACGAAATAGAACCCGAGGTAGTTGGTAACCGCAGACCAATTCGTATTGTCGAGCACAATACGAAGCAGCTTCGAAGGAATATGGTGAAACTAGTCAAAGTCCAGTGGGGTGATAATGAGAAAGAATGTACTTGGGAAACAAAGGATAACATAAGGAAGATGCATCCAAAACTCTCTGCCTGGTAAGGTTTTTATATCGAGATAGTATTCCCTTGTTAGTAAACCACATGTTAGGATGGGCTCGTTGTGTTGTTATATATGTTTGATTGTTGCTAATTGCTAGTAGACATGCGGGATCCTTTATATGTTTTGGTTAAGGAATTTCAGGGACGAAATTTTTTAACGGGGAAGAATGTAACGATCTGCATTCTACGTATCGGAGGATAATAGAATATTTATTTCTTTTTCTTATGAAGTCGTATGGTTGTGTTACTTTGGGGAACGACTACTGGGGTCATTTCCCATGTTCATGATTTTTGCCGAATTTTAAATGAATGTTTTGCCTCTGGCAAATCTTGTTTCACCTATAACTTTTGATTGGTAAGGAGCTTTCACCTGAAAGCACTTCCATTGGATTCAAATGATGGTTTACCTTTCCGCAGAGTGGTCACATTAATCAAACGGACTTACCATTCAGGAGATATGGCTGAAATAAAGTTTAGAAGGTGAAAAACAGCTTAACTAGGCCTAATTAGGGTAATTAACGTATGGGCCAATAAACCATTTCGGGATCAGGGTTATGGGGAGACTGATAGGGTTAGGGAAATCAGTTTTTGTCATTTTTCAGCTGCCACTTTTCATCTCTTGAAACCTAGCAATGGTCTCCACCTTCTAAATTCATCCCAAATCGCTTTCTAATCGCGTATTAGCTTAATATACACCAAATCAAGGAAGATTATTATCAAATCAGAGATGGAGCTGCTGTGTTGCATTGGAAACCATGCCTAAACAGTAGAGCTTCAGATCTAGTATTTTATTTGATGCTAAGGTGAGTGATTTGCATTGTTTTTCACTAATTACGGCTAATTAGGGGTGATCCGTGATAATTAACAAAATTAAGCATGTTAAAAATCTGGAAAAATATTTAGAAATTCCGAAATATTATTTTATGCCTCTATTAGAAATTCGGGTTAATGTGGACATGTTTTGCTAATCCTATTGTTAGATTTGATTAAACATGATTAAGGGGAAAACATGGGTTATTGGGTATGTTTGGTCAGTATAAACATGTCATATTATTGTTTCGTTGTTCAGGGTTAATTATACATGTTGCTATTACTGTTTGAAATGTTTTGTGATTGTATAGCCAAGTTAGAATGGTCGAAAACGTCGTCCTATGGCGTAAATTGCTTACTTGGATAGTTGCAAAAATTGTTCAGACCCCCCCCCCCCCGATCGTGAAGGACCCATCACGAGTCGACCCCGATCGTGAAGCACCCTATGATCACGACCCAAACTCACGAAGCAATCCACTTTGAGGACCACGAGCCGCTATTCTCCACTTTCATGAATCAGAGGAGATGAAGCACCATGAGCTGTCAGGGAGGAGCCACTCACGAGCCGCCTTCACGGACCGAACCAGAAGACCACGACCAAGATAGGGTTCACGAGTGGGTCCCACGACCCGAAGGTGGTCCACGTTCAGACCACATGTCATGAGCATGGAGCATTATCATGAACCTAACAGGGTGCTTGACCACGATTGGAGACCACGTCCCGGGCTGAAGTCACGAACCACGAGGAGTTTGGAGCAATATGTATATACAAACCGAACTGGGGGAGAGACCAAAACCCGAGATGTAAAGGTAGTCCAAATGGGAAGTTAGAACTCAAGATCCAGATGGGAACCAATGAGTGAACTTCATGATTGGACTTTTCTGAGGGACATGTGCAAAGGAGTTGTCAGTATCTATAGCTTTGGTTCACCCCTAAGAGACGAATTAGCGGTTATGGATCAACGCAAAGGGACCGTTAAGGCTCCCAAGGGCAAGTGATCGTAGTATGGCTATGAGCCAGCACAGTGGAGTTATCATGACTTCAAAGGGGCAAAGTGGACATAGCAAAGGATTAGTGCCTGTGGATTAGTGCAATGGGGTCATTATGATGCCCAAGGGAAAAGTGATCGCAACAAAGCATTAGGTGACCAAAGTAGTGGATATCATATACTTTACGCACTGAATGAGAGACATGAGGATGATTGCTATGTTTGATGTTTTCTATCACCATGTCATGCACACTCCCACATTACCTTTACACTTTATGTTAGTATTACCTTAGAGTTCTGTACATCTTGTTGTGCTAACTCTTTGGTTGCAGGTCCAGGTTCAGGTATGACTATTTATACGTGTTATTATTCTGTTTTGATGCTTATCGCTCATACCAGAGTTTGTCTGACCCAGAGTTTTATGTCTCTTCTTATTACTCTGGGTGATCCTAAGCGAGCAGACTAAAGAAAGGTTAGGTGAATAGCTGTCCGGTGACGAGCAGGAGGCTTCCACATATGATATATATATTCTCCTTGTGTTGTTGATGGTCACTACTTTGGGCATTAGTGGTGTACATCTTTTTTTTTCTTTAGAGACAGTATTTTGAAGTTGTAATAATGGTTTGGATCATAAGCTGTATTTTGGATTCCCACTACTATGATGGTTTAGTTTTCAGTTTATACATCGCCTATTTTATGTCAAAGTCATGTTATTATTGTATTTTATTCCACACGTTGTGAGATGTACTATAGGTTCTTTGATGATTCATCGACTCGCTTCTTTTCTTCTGACGACCGTCCCGTGCTAGTTGGCCATTAGCACAACGCATCTTCGGGAAAATGTCGGTTGGTGCAGGGCGGGTCGTCACATAGGCTCTCGAGTGGCCTAACCTCATCGTAAATAAATAGGTAAAGGTTTCGGCTCTTGCATGGCTTAAATTCGAAACAAATAAAATGAAATCATAAACAAAATAGGGCATAACCCAAACTGTAAATAAAATAACTACAAAGAAAGGGGATAGCAGAAGACTAAATGATTAATAGTAATGGTAAATTACTCAAATAAATAGAAATAGGAATAGAGACAGAAAGAAAATAAACATAGAAAAGTGTAGATAACTACAAGAAGATTTACAAACTATTTTTGTGATGGTTTGGCTCAGGTACAGTTTAGGGTTCAAATTACAAAAAAGGTAAGTTCGTCTCAGGTCCCTAATAGGTATCAAAATACACAAAAACTCCTCATTTAAAAACTTTGTAAATTAGGTCCCTATTTTTTGCAAAATCATCAAAAAAAATCATGAAATTCAAAATTGAATTCAATTAGTGATCATCATCGCATTCTTGCATTAAAACTACAAAAAAAAACGAGTCAAAAACAAAAAAACCGAAAAATCAGCATGCTCCAGTATATTGCAGCAAATAATACAATTATTTGCAATAGTTGTTGATATTGTAGCAACTTTTGCAAATATTTGCATCAACTGCAAAAAAATTGTTGTTATATCAGCAATATATTGTAATAATTGCAGATTTTGCGGCTATTTTTCATTCTGCCTTCAATTAGTTTAGTTTTTCATCAAGTTTTAAATGCTTGCTGATGTATTAGCAAATACATACAATAATTGCTGATATATCAGCAACAGTTCATAAGCATTGCAAAAAATTCATCTTTAGTTACTGATATATCAGTGAGAATATACAATAATTGTTGATATATCAGCAATTATTAATCCTGATTTCCAACTGAAATTCAGGATGAATTATTGCTGACATATCACCAGTAATTGGGTATAACCTGTCCTTGAGTATGGATTATGCTTGGGAAGAGCCGAATCATCTAGTCAGAATTTGGCAAGATCGCTTGGTTGGTCCTTAAGTATGGACTGTACTTGAAAAGTTCAAGTTGTTTTCCGTTATTAGGAAAAGTCGCTCGAATTATTTCTTACAATTATAAATTATGTATACATTGGCTTGTCCTGGAGAGGCTGTGGGTTTCGGATTACATATATGGATTTTGGATTGGATATTTTGGGTTCCTTAAATTTACGAGTTTATTAGATTTCTCCGCTTTTTTTGGATATTTGGATTTCTCTAATTTGGATATACTTAATTGTAGACTTTGGTTTTCTATTATAATTGTGATCCAAAGTGATCATAGGATTTATGGACTTCGCCCATAATACGATTAGGAGAGATAACAGGATTCTATTGGCCCTTGGGTGTGGGTTTCCTAATTTCAGATTCTGGTTTTCTATTGATATGATCCAGCATGATTATGGCTTCCTGGATTTTTGGTATTATACTATTGTATATTTCTATCAGATTTATCTTCAATTATGACTTCTCAATTTATGGATTTCAATGAAATACATCTACTCCACGAAAGTCAAGTTTCCAAGGGAAAGTGATAACCCACCTTTTTTACTAGGCCATCACACTTTAGATTTTTTGGTTGCTAGATCTCTTGGTACATAAGCAGGGACTTATTTAAAATCCAAGAAGCTTAGTTAAGGCTAAGGTTTTCACAAATACTCGAAGTTTTAATGACTTTCTATCTGAATCGGTCTGTTTCTTGGACTCAAATTGACCAGACCTGTATCATCTTGGATCAGCCTTATATACGCCTGCATCGAATTGGTGCATCCATTTCGGATTGGGTCGTCACTCTATGGGATCTTCAGGTCGGCGTTGGCTGTGGAACCATTAATTAGGTCGCTACGACGTTCGAACATTTGGAATCTGGTTAACTTGGCTTAGCATCGTGGATGAAAATAATCTGGATGCGTCAGTTTATCAAGATAATGCATGTGCTCGGAATTAACACATTTCAGATCAGTCCCACTGGATCATTATAGATCCAACATTGTTGGTTAGGTCGATATGATTTTCTTCCCTTTGTAACCGAACTTCAACTGGATCCTATTTTTGCTTCACTTCTTCTAGTTGTCCCAAGCTTCTTTACAACTATAATATGACCTCACTTGGATATTTAAGGCATTTTCTCTTGGCTTTTTGGTGTTGGAGAATGAAGTTTTGATGACAACAACCTTATTTCTGTATTAATTGATTATAAAATATATACAAACATCTCTATCTAGAATATATATACACACACATATATGCATGATTTGTATACAGGAATTATTACTAAAGATTGTACAGTTTAAGAGTTCAAGAGTTTTAGAGATTCAAGAATTTAGACAAGATTCAAGACTCACGAGTAGTCAAGATTTCAAGAGTTCCGGATAAATATAGTAATAGAGTCTAGTTTATGTAAGACACTGAATAGCACTCCGGGTTCAAATTCAAATTCAAATTTTATTTTTCAATTTCTGACTTCAAATTCTATTTTCAAATTATGTTTCAAAATTCTACATAATTTTTTCTATTTTACTTGTGATTTTAAACTCGAGTTTTAAAGATTATAAGTTTATATATATATATATATAGTTATATACTTCTATATCTTTATATTTATATATTTTTAAACTTTATAATTTCATAAGTATATTCATATAGTTTATATTTATTATTTCATATGATTTTCTACTTTATAATACTTATTTATATCACTATGTTTAATCCAAGAATTTCCAGATATATATATATATATATATGTATAGTAAAACATTTTAAAAATACTCAAATTTCAATTTTTAACAAACATATGTCGACATGCATATGTTGCTGTGTCGAAATATAACAGTCATGTTTTCAATTTTGGAAGGAAATGTCTTTTCATTATTTGTAATGTTCCAGAAGCATTCCAACCTTTAAAATCTCATAAATAGGGGCTGATTTCAATTTTTTTATCATTCTTCTTCTCCATCGTCATCTTCTTCATTACACCATTATTATATCATATTTTTATGATTTCTACACTTATACTCTGCCGATTTGAAGTCTAATTATTTAAAACTTCTTCTCTTCTCACTCTCTACTCATTACTCTCTGAATCAAAGTGTTGTTTAAGAGTTATAAGGCTATTGTAATCACTTGGGATAGTTTTGGAAACGATGTATTCCTTGTAGCCATGAAATCAAGGAAGGAAACGTTGGTAACCTTATAGCCGAGGAAATCAAGGGGAATATACTTGATCAAGGATGTTTGGAATCAGTGGTAATCTTGTGGCCATGAAATCAAGGGTGTTGTACTTGGATATTGATATAGCAATAAAACTATGCGCAATCCAGCGTTGCTCGGGACTGGAGTAGGAGCACAAACCAGTATAAAATCTGGTGTGTTCTTTCCTTTTCTGCATTTTATTTTTGTTTATTTTTGTATCTGTGTTTGATTCTGTGTCTATGATCATCTCTGTGGTGTGTGATTCATATAGTAGATCATATAAGTTTTAGAGTTTCTTAAATTCCTTGAAAACACTGTTCACCCCATCTATTGTTAGTTTTTCCTTAACGATCCATTCCGCATTCCCTAACAACTGGTATTAGAGCAAGGTCTTTCAAAAAGTTCATAATCTGATTTTTGAATTTTTTTTAAAATGGCAACCAACATTGGTAACAATAATAGTCATTTTGTAGAGGGTCAGTCCACTATTATACCACCACTGTTTAATGGTAGTAATTATTCATATTGGGCATATAGAATGAAAATTTATTTACAATCAGTAGGATTAGACACATGGAATAGCACACAGATTGGATATGTAGAACCCACAAATAATTTTGTATAATGGACTAATGAACAAAAGGCTGCTGCACAAAGCAATTCTGAAGCCATGAATATGTTGTTCTGTTCATTAGATGGGAATGAATTTAATAGAGTGTCAGTTTGTAAATCTGCTTAAGAAATTTGGAGAACTTTACAAGTTACTCATGAAGGAACTAATAAAGTTAAACAAACAAAATATTAATGTTAGTTAATCAGTTTGAGTTATTCAAAATGAACGAGATTGAATCTATCTCCGATATGTATTGCAGATTTCAAGAGATAATGCATTCATTAACAACACTTGGAAAAACTTATTCTGAAGAAGACCAAGTCATAAAAATATTGAGTTCACTAATTCTAGAATGGGATCAGAAAACATTATCGATTAAAGAAGCTCATAATATTAGTGAAATGAGGATTGAGAAGTTAATCGAAAATCTGATGTCTTTTGAAGTCCAATTATAGAAAAGAAAGGGAAACAAGCCAACTAAAAAGAAATCCACATCATTTATAGCAATAACAAATGATTCTGATCGAGTAGTGAAGACGATGAAGAAACAGCCTTAATGACAAGACATTTCAGAAAATTTCTAAGATACAGAAGGAAAAATAATTTTCAAAATAATAATCAAGGAAATTCAGGAAGGAATGATGGTCGATGTTATAACTACAGTAAACCAGGTCATATGAAGAGAATGTGTCTATGTCCAGACAAATCGATTCGACAAATGGACAATAGCTATTCATCAAAGAAAAGAAATAGAGCATACACAGCAACTTTAGATGATTCAGATTCATCGTGAAGTGATGAAGAGCCAGAAACCGGAAATTCAAATATGTGCTTCACGGCAATTCAAAATTCAGAAAATTTCAAAGAAAATGATCTAAACACCGGGTACGCCTTAATAAAAATTTAAATTCTTAGTTGAATGGAAGTTTTGTTTGCTTTGTTTTTGAAATTTAAACTTTAAAATTCAAACTTGAAATTTAAATTTGAATTTAAATTTTGAAATTCAAAATAATAATAATCATAAAATAATAAAATAAATTTTTGATGTTTGCTAGGAGTAGAATTATTTCAGGAAATAAATAAACCAGAAATATAAATCGATAATTTAAATCAAAAGTCACAAAAACCAAGTGTCCTTTGAAATTTAGTGTATATGTCGACATTCATATGTCTATATGTCTTACATATAAGCCTGTAATTTTAAATTCAAAATTTGAATTTCAAAGGTTTAAACTTTCAAACTTCCCTCCAACTTTTCACCAACTCCCAAAGTCTGAAAAGGTGTCATTGATTTCTGAAAAGTTGTGCCTATTCAATTCATATCGATTCAATTTCTATATAACATCTATTCTCTCTACCTTTCATTCACAATTCAAACTATATTTTTCATATCTATACTCTTCAAATCAAAAACTTCAATGGCTTCCTCTAGTTCATCTCAGAAATTAAAGTTAACCAAAACCATCAAAGGTTATCTTCATAATGATAGAGAAGCTATCAAAACCTATGTTGACTATTTAGAAAATGCTAAAGTCAATACGGGTGCTTTCGCCATCTTTGGAAACTTTCCATCCTATGATCTTATCTTTCTCTTCAATCACAACGAAGTCTTAAGTTTAATTAACTCTTGGGATGATGATGAAGTGTGTTACTTGAAGCTTGTCATGATGTTCTATGCGAATCTTAATCGCAGATTTTTCGAAGGCAATGAAGACCAAATTTGGAGTAGTGTCAAAGGCATGCAAATTGTTCTAGATTGTGAAACCTTGGGCAATATATTAAATTATAGAAGCACGAGCTCGAGTTTTTCGGATTTCAAAATTGATAAACCGATTTAGAGACTTATCACGATATATTTGAAAGCGATGCTCAAATGGAATGCAAAAATCGCTTTTTCCGCCCCAAAAACAAGAATAGTAAACCTTCTCCTTCAACATACCATCACTCCTCGTTCCAGAAAACCCAACTCTCAAGGTCTAAAACTCTATGCGATTATTGGTGGCTATAACATCAATTGGGCCGACATGATCTTAAGTGTGTTTGAGCCCATAGAAACTTTATCTAGGGAAAACACTCTTTACTATGGAGTTTATCATATCGTATTTTCAAATATTTCGGAATTTGCCTTCATGGAGAAGAAGTTGTGCCAAGAAAGGTATTTGATTCCACAAACATACACCTTATGCAAATTCCACTCACTTTCAAGCCATATGAGATATTCGAAGACAAACAAGCTTGAATACAACAAGAACAAGAGCCTATGGAAATCGAAGAAGAAAAAACTTCGTTAAAAAGTGTTGAGTGTCCAATCAACACTAGAACCATTTCTAGAGAGATGATTTTTCAAAACCAAGTGAAAATAGTTAACAATTAAAAGAAGCTCAATTTTTTTCCTAAATGACTAAGTTCATAGTCAAGATAGGAAGAAAGCTTGGAATTCCACCTTCCTCCTCATCATCCGCTGAAAACTTGCCTATCTAGAATAATTTATCTTTAATATTTTCTTGTATTTGCTTTCGAATCTCGTATTTAGTGTGTTTTAATTAGTTGGATGTATATGATTTTTTATAAAGTAATGAATGGAGTTTTATTTATGTCAAAATCATCTTTAAGTTACTATAAAAAATTTAGAATTAAATATAACATAATATAGAAACAAAATATTAAAAAGTTGAATTTTTTAATTTTTTTAAATAAGTATGTTGACATACATATTTGCCTATGTCGACATATAGCTGCCAGATTTTCAAAACTTTTCAAAATTTAAAATTAAATTACTAACTCATGGCCATTGAAATCCAACGAATGCGAGACCCTTTTAAAGCCTATTTCTTCTAGAAAAATTCATTATTTCATTTCTCTTTCTTCTTCGTTCATTTCTTATCAAAACTATGGTAAATCCAATTCATAATCTAGGTGAAAAATCTTGAAGATAATTTGAATTCCTTCAAGAACATCCTTTCCACAATACTACGTAATCAGCATTATTTAGAATTAATTCAGATGAGAATGGTTGAATATCAAGAGAAGCATTTTGATGTAATTTGTTGGTCGATCTCTTCTCATTTCAGAAATGAGAACAACGAGGCACCAATCACCAATTAAGAAGGCTGGAAGGAAATCAAGAAGAATCCAATCACTAGATAAGATGAATGGGTAGAAGTCCTAAGAAACGTTTGATTGTTTGGTATGATTTGATTGATTTGATTTGTTTGAATTTGTTTGAACTCATGATTGATTTGAATTACTTAACTTAAAACATGTATATTAAAACATATGTAAATTAGTGCTTGGATTGGTGTGCCTAGGTTGACTTGTATATATGACTTAAAACATATGTATTTATGATATTTGGACTGGTTTGTATACTTAGTATTGATTAATGTATAATCATAAATTTAGGGGGAGTATTTTATGATTAGATAGTTATAGGATTTAGGGGAGTATTTTACTTTAGTGTATAAGAGTTTTAGGAATTAGGGGAGTATTTTTAAGAATTTCTTTTTGATAATGCCAAAAGGGGAGAAATTATAAAATATAGAGTTAGTTTAAATAGAATATATAGGATACATATAGACAGGGGAGTATTAGAAGAATCAACATCAACAAGTATGTACAGGTATGATATTTTGTAAACTAAGGTTGTCATCATCAATAAGGGGGAGATCGTTGGAGAATGGAGTTTTGATGACAACAACCATATTTCAATATTAATTGATTATAAAATATATAATAACATCTCTATCCAGAATATATACACATACATACATACATACATACATATATATATATATACAGGAATTAATACTGAAGACTGAACAGTTTAAGAGTTCAAGAGTTTTAGAGATTCAAGAATTCAAACAAGATTCAAGACTCATGAGTAATCAAGAGTTCAAGATAATTATAGTAATAAAGTCTAGTTTATGTAAGACTCTGAATAGCACTCCAGGTTCAAATTCAAATTCTGTTTTTCAAATTCCGATTTCAAATTCTATTTCAAAATTTTACTTAAGTTTTTCTATTTTACTTGTGATTTTTAACTCACGTTTTAAAGATTATAGTTTATATATTTATATAGTCATATACTTTTATATCTTTACATTTATATAGTTTTAAACTTCGTAATTTTATAAATATATTCAAATAGTTTATATTTATGATTTCATATGATTTCTACTTTATGATACTTATTTATAACACTATGTTTTAATTCAAGAATTCCCAGAAATGTATGTAGTAAAACACTTTAAAAATACTCAAATTTCAATTTTTAACTAACATATGTCGACATACATATGTCGACATATAACTGTCACATTTCCAATTTTGAAAGGAACCGTCTTTTCACTATTTGTAACGTTCCAGAAGTGTTGCAACCTTTGAAATCTTATAAGTAGGGGCTGATTTCGATTTTTTTACCATTCTTCTTCTCCATCTTCATCTTCTTTCATTACACCATTATTATATCCTATTTTTATGATTTCTACACTTATACTTGGTCAATTTCAAGTCTAATTGTATAAAACTTCTTCTCTTCTCACTCTCTACTCATTACTCTCTGAATCGAAGTGCTATTGAAGATTTATAGGGTTGTTGTAATCATTTGGGGTAGTTTTGGAAATGGTGTGTTACTTGTAGCCATGAAATCAAGGAAGGAAATGGTAGTAACCTTATAGCAAGGGAAATCGAGTGGAATATACTTGATCAAGGGTGTTTGGAATCAGTGGTAACCTTGTGGCCGTGAAATCAAGGGTGTTGTACTTGGATATTGATATAGTAATAAAACTCTATGCGATCCACCGTTGCATGGGACTGGATGTAGGAGTAACCCGAACCATTATAAAATCTTGTGTGTTCTTTCTTTTTATGCATTTTATTTTTGTATTTATGTTAGATTCTGTGTCTGTGTTCATCTCACTGGTGTGTGATTCATATAGCAGATCGTATAAGTTTTAGATTTTCTAAAATTCCTTTAAAACACTATTCATCCCCCCTCTAGTGTTAGTTTTGCCTTAACAATTGTAACGTCCCGCATTTTGTATTCAGATATTTTATTACATTAAATGTTGAATTGGAATTTTAAATGGATTTATAATATATATATATTCGTTTATTAAACGACGTTTGAACGTATAATTTATATATATATATAATTCGAATTCGTAAACTTCGCGGTATTTTGCAATTTACGATTTGAAATTCATGTATATCATTATGAATATAACACGCTCAACGATAATTAACAATGAAATTAAATAATCGTATGAGATAGAACGTCCAAATCAATGTGTTGTTTACCTTATGATGAGGTCCGTCTTCACACACGGGAAATTGTTCAATATATTATATAGGCCTTAAAAATGTTTTCTTTTCAGATGACATCTGTTTTCGATGAAACAAGTTTTATTGGAATACGTATCGCTAATTATTGTTAGATTACCAATTTGGAGTCAATCGCAGTTGTTTTATCGGTACTCGCAATTTAAAGGTGAACCGATAAATTGAAATAGCATCATTGTGCAAACGAAGCCCATTGTCAACAAAATTAATTTCAAATGGACCAGAACGTTAAGACATAGCGGTACATCCATTTTCATCGCATTTGGAGTTCGTGAATGTTAATGCAAACTTAAAATGTGTAACGTTAAATATTGGTAGTTAAGATAAGCACATAAATTTACCCTACATATATACACGAAGCTCCCACCTGAAGAGAAATAAAAATATAAATTAAATAATTAAAACATGCAACCTATGTTCTTCCCGTTTACATGCTAATGCTATGGGGTATGACAAAATGGTTAAATGTTGTATACGTTATTGTGAGAATATACTTAGTAATGGGTCAAGTTTCTTTGGGAAGCTTAATATACTTAAAATGATGTGTCATATACTCTATAAACATCATAATATATTAGGCTGAAAGCTATTTCATGATCTATAAACCTAAATGATACAATGGATGGAAAAGATGGGAAGATCAAGCCGTTGATTCTCATCCATGCTATATAACGTTCACAAATCTAGCTAGCAATACACAACTACTTCATGCACATGCTCCTTTTTTCGGACTTGTTTCTGCTGCCAATCCTATCAATACACTTGTTTCTTTCTACCCTACCTTATTTCTAATCCCACAAGTCCCATCCTATATTTTGAAGCTACATACACAGTTTTAGAAAAATTGTACCACGTACAACTTATCACCTTTGAAAGGTTTCTACAGTAATTGGTAAAAGCTGAGACGCACCCTAAATTAGAGGCACATGCCTATTTGGAAGACGTCCTTCATATCTCCATCTGTGTACATAAACAGCCTTATATCTCCGTATCAGTTTTAGCTAGTCTCCATCGAACAAATCTACGCACAGCTAAATCTACTAACAACCAGCCTATATTGCAGCTACTCTTATGTCCTAGATATTGAAGCACCAGGATTAGGCTAGTGAAATTGAAAGCTCAACATAGGGTGTATTTTCAAATCAAGACAGCCAATCCAATACTTAAGCCCAAAGTAAGTAGAAGTCATGCCCTATATTCTCTATATTTCTGCAAACCAAAAGTAGGTATTTAGATTCAGCTACCCTGTTTTCATGAAAAGAAAACTCAAAGAGCAGGCTACCCCCTCTCCTTCCAACCTTCATTTTCAAATCATCCCCAGCTACTAAACTATCACCTAGCCCGCACATGCTACAATTTAACATCGTTGTTATCTACAAGATTTTGCTCCTATAAATAAAGCCAGTTTTTCTTCGACAAACCCATCCTCCCATAGACAATAAAATTAACCCCGCCTCCAGTAAAAGAAATGCTTGCGCCGAACCATTTCCAATCTCCTCAACATAGTTTAACTTTAGTCGTAGGGGCGAACATCGGGACAGGGACTGGCGTGTGTTGAGGGAATGGCCGCGGGTTGGGTTGACTGTGGTGGCACCATACATAGTGAAGATGAGAGGAGGTTGCGCGAGAAGCAGCATGGGGATGGGGTTCGAAAACTACAAGCAGGTTTTCGAAAGAAGAAAAAAAGAAAAAACAAGAAGAAAGAACATGGAGTATGGCTTTAAGGTGAAGGCACAGTACGGTTTAAGTTCGAGAATGTTGTTCATTTTTGGAAGCGTGTGGCTAGGTGGAAGGTATGGCTGGGGGTCCAAACGATGGTTCTATTTCTGGGAAACTGAGGTGGGGTTTGGCAAGGTGGTGACCAGTATGAATGGTGTAGGGTGAGAACCGTGCATGAGGCGCACTAGACTAGAGAAATGGTTTAAGAGGTAAGAGGAGCATTAGTGTTTAAACAGTGAAGTGTTTTGTTGGGTATGTTACAGCGTGGTGGATCAACAGGGTTTTTATGGTTATTGTTGCGCCTGGTATTCTAAAGTATAGTTCTGGAAGAGGATTATCATGGGGAAATGAAGGGTATTGTGTTTGGGCTCACGGTTTATGGAAGAAAGGAAATCGCTGGAAAGAACGGCGGTTGGTTTCTAGATAGCTACAGTAGTAAATGCATGTATACTGTATACATGTTTGAAGAGAAGTAATATTGAAGGAAGGTTCAAAACGTGAGGAAGAAGTTACAGGGTTCGGCTGTGCGTGCGATATGCCGAAGTGGGCGTGGCAATAGTGTTCTGGCGAACTGTGTGAAGTGGAGTGACTGGACAAAGTGAGAACGCGGGTTGAAACTTGAGACCCAGGAAGGAGAAGAAGTTCGAAAGGAACAGTGTTTTGTGAAAATGTACACAAACCCTTGCATAAATTGCCTAGTTAACAATAGACAGTAACGTTGCCTGGGTAGTTAGTTAGCCTTATCATGTTTTGCATCCCCAATCGGGTTAATATTTAATTTATGTAAACAATATATGTATCAATTCAGTAATAACGTGGGGGGCCTGGACATATTTGCCTAACATATATTATTATGTGGCTTTACCCGTGGTATTAGAAATGCCATGTTTACATTATACCTAATTGTGATTTATAACTGCCTAAGCATGGCTTAGTGAAGTAAGTATGAATTAAAAATTATATATGTTTATTTTTAATAACTTATATAACACATGTGGCTTGGGTAGGATTCATACCCGATATTTTAATAAAAATACAGTTTGAAATATGTTTAGTGCCTAACCGAAAGTGTGAATGTGCCTATATGTTTATTATGCCAAATTATGAAGTACAGTTGTAACTTGTATATAATACACATGGACGGGGAAAGTTAAATGTGCCTAGTTATTCATTTTAAGCGACTAATCAGTCATTAGGCGTAAGCAAGATTAAGTGAGTTCTTGTTTTTATTTTGGTAATTTTTATTCTAATCCACGGTTTTAATAAGTTAATCCACCATTTTACTTTAATAAGTTAATGCACAACTATTTTGTAAGTTAATTCACGAGTGGATTAACTTAAAGATTTCACCGTATTATATATCTAACAATCGATTTTGTGCTTCTTGTTTCACAATTCCCATATCAGATTAATAATAATAATCCAACTAGCCTAAAATCAAGATCTCATACCAGATTAATTATATTAAAAAAAATTACACATTATATCATAATGTGCCATAGATAACATATAAATCTACCGTGTGCAACATGTTTCTTATATAAATTATACCGACATGTCAATTTATAAGATTTTCATTTGGTAATCAAGTTCTCTTGCTGTATATGTTAACTTGTGACGCCACTCATAATAGTCATTCATACATGGTAGCTTTGAATAAAACCCCTTGATTTCCTACATTTCCTTAGTACTGTAACAACCGTCTCCTTCATCAAGATGTATACGGCTTCTCTTCTCAGAAATATTTCAATCAATTTTTCAATATTTTAGCAAATAACTAACTACAATTACATATGATAATGGTGATATTAAAAAAAGATATAATTTTTATATAATTAATCAACTTCAAAAAAGAAAATTAAACAAACTACTTACTGTTATATTGAATTCCTCCACTTAACGCTTAAGCTTGGATTTAGATGCTAGGATTCCAACACTGAGAGGACGAGAAAAACGCACGGAAGAAGATTGGGAAGAAGAGAATACATACAGTTATTTTTTTGGTGGATATACTGATTAAAATTAAAATTTTAATAAAAATCAAAGATCCTATAAATTAGGGTGGATTAACTTACTAATATTGTGGATTAGAATAAAAATTACCTTTTATTTTTAGCGTGGCCTGAATATTTCGAATAAATGCCTAATTCTAGTTATTACAACGTGCCAAATCAAAGATTAAAGAAATTAGGGGTTATAAAAATAAATTTTTGTTTAGGTTAATACTACTAAATTATGAAATGAACGGTTTATAACGTGGAATAGGTTTAAATAGAAAATTTAGTTAATAAAATATTATTTAAATTTAATAATATTAATAAAGGAATGCCATGTTAAAATTGTAACTATGTCATTTGTACATAGAATCAGATAACCCAAAGGACGTCGGAACCTTACCGACGAGCTTAGTATTATGGAAGTGGAACAGACGGAGCAACTGGAGGTTTATAAAACAAAACGTTTTGACGAAGACAAGGTGAGTTCAACTCACTCTGTTTTATCCCACTTATATTTCATATAAGTCGGGTTTGAATATTTGTGTGCTATGATTGTTAATTGATTAGTGGATGTTTGGATTGCAGTTATTGGTTCATGGTTGAATATTATATCTGTTATTGAAATAAAAATGATATTGTTGAGATAACATATTTGGATGTAGGGAAAACAGGTTGGAGGAATCCAACTGGATTCCTCAAATTTACTTTCTGTTTTCATATTGCAATTATATGAACTGTTTAACTGATATGATTGGATGATTTATTTGATCATTGATGGTTGAATCTAAATTCAACGTTTGTTCTGTTTTACCAATAGACAGTGTTGGTTGAGTAATTGGTTGCAGTTGGCCCAAAAATATATCATTTTATAAATGTTGATTTACCGTCAAGTGAATCGACGACAATGAAGCGATAAAATTATTTTATAACTGAAGATGGATTTTTAAATCGATATTTGAATAAAGGTTTTATAAAAGGAAATTAATATGTATTAATTATTATTGATTATTTAAGTAATTATTAAATAATTTTGTAAAGTAAATTCTTTTGTATTGAGATTATAAGAAGTTAACCAGGGACTAACGCAATGGTTAAGTATTGGATAAATTGTTTTCAAGGGATGATTAAATGGAATTATTTAAATTAATTATATTATTAATTAATTTAAAAGTAGGCCTAACGGGAGTTGATTAACGAGATAATCATGGTTTGAGTTGGCAAAGACAACAAATTTAATTGGTATTAGTTATTTGGTTAATTTGTTATTTTTCTAATGAAATAGATTAATGAATATTGTTTTTATTTAATAAGATTTTAAAAAGAGATTTAGGATTTATTTAATTAATAAAGGAAATAACTATGCCTACGCTAGTTAACAAGGAAGTAAATTATCATATTAATAATTTAATAGGTAAATGTTAAAATGGAATTCATTTCAATAAAAGTTGAAATGGAATTTAGTTGAATTTTGATAAGAAATTATGCCAAAGTAATTAACAGAGAATTTAAGAAAAAGTGATCGCTTAAATGAATGTTCTGATAATATTTGAATTAAAGGAAAACATGATAAAAAGGAGTTGTATATTTAACCTGAATGATGTTTGTAAAAGGGGTATGAAGTGAAAACGTGAAGTTTTTAATTTAACGTTACTTAACAAGGGAATTTGAAACGAGATTTTCAAAGAGAAAATTGGATAAATGAATTGTAAGTGGAATATAATGGATTTCGAAATAAAAGGAAATTAAAACAAGCTTGAGAATATGAAATGATATTTCCATAGGAAATGAATAAAGGAGATTGGTGAAAAATATTGATATTTTCAAAATAAAAAGAGGGGATTTAGAATGGGTTATTCTAAAAAGGTAAGTGACGATTATAGTGTTCAAATAACGAAAATGAAAGGAGATGTCGTAACGATTTGTTTTGCGAATGACAATTTGAATCGTCAATAGATAATAAATGGTGTTGTAACTAATGTTTCGAAATAATAGAAAAACATTTGAAGTATTTAAATAATATAGTTTTGAGGAGACTCTTATATTAAAATAAGAAATGAATCTATGTTTAAATTATTCAAAGTTTTAGAAGTTTAATTTACCATTAGTTAATTTATTTATTTTAAAAAGGGCCAAGTGATGCTGAGTATTGAATCGATGAATTTATTTTTATTTTCATGATTGAATGGTTGTTTATTTGATAATTAAATAACCGACTATCAAATTTGACCAATACGATTGTTGGTTCGGAAAGACTGGGATCGAATTGATATTCGAAAACCATTCCGAACAGCAAATACGTAAACATTGAAGATGTCGGATACTAATCTGTATCTTCGTAAAATGGTAGAATTACTTACAATCTCTGGTTTAGCAGCCAGAGATATACTATGATTCTGTCATGGTTGAAATCGACGGATTCGCAAGGACTGCTCGCTACCAATCCATAGGGTGATTCCTAGGGTGTGATAGGAGGGTGCCGTTGGTTCATCCTGCTCCTGGATGACTTGTATGGACGAATGTCTGACAGAGTATTTCTTAAGAATAACGTACATTGATTTTTACAAATGTACTTCTGTCAGCTGCAGAATATTTTTGTGGACGTCAATTAGTGATTTGATGGATCTGACGATGTGGCATTCAAAGTAAATGATAGGCAAATGTTCTAAAGGTGAATTCTAACCTCAAGCCTCACAACCAGGAAATGACAAAATTCGGGCAGGCAACATGGCTATGTGGGTCGCTCCCATTGGCATGTATAATCACCTATCTAGAGAAAAATCCATTTACTTCTTTAATCTATTTTGATGCTGTCCCTTTTTCGGGAAATAGTTGTTGATCCCAACCATTGGTGATATACATTCGATACACTAAAGCGAAATGAGTAGTCGGTCATGTGTGGGCTGGGTTGCAAGACATTCTTATTGAACCCAATGTATTCCCCTCTAGAGATACACTATCGGCAGGTGGTTCCATACCTTGTCATAGTCGGAATCCAATCTCCAATAAGCGCCCACGGTTTTGATTGTATACTATATATGTGGAGCGTGACATGCAAGCGTTCCACTAGATTGCTATTTATTTGTATTTAGACACTATTATAATACCAGAAGATATATATGATTTCAAAATGTTTTGGGTTATCGTAATGTAAAAACCGTCCGTATTTATGTGTGGATTTGGTCATACGATTATCCTTTTCTTTCGAAAAGATTTTAACTTTAAAAATCAAGTTGGATGATTCCCCTTAAACTTTGAGAGTTTTTCTCACTTTGGTTCACCAGACTGACCCGGTGTTTGAAATGGTCAGGTTAGACCGAGTCGTACAGGTTCAGGTTTTGGATGCTATAAAGTTCAGAAGACGTGTTGGAGGAGTTCAGATGTATTAGTTAACCTTCCGCTGGGTGTTGTATTTAATGATAGGATATTATAACCGTCCAGATATGTTGATGTACTCTGATGATTGTAAGTTTATTTCAAGCTCTCAATAAACTTATTTCTATATTATATTTTGTTCCGCTGGAATGTGAGACTCTGATTCTATTGTGTTAGACCAGTGTTGTTTGGTCAGCTAAAAAGGTACCGAAATTTGGGTCATCACAACAATCCATTCCACATTCCCTAACAATTGGCTCTTACATGCAAGGACATTGCTACTGCCAAACTACAACTCCTTTATCTTTGCATTCTTATAATCAAATCAAGACTAAAATCGTAATCTAACAATATAAAAAATTGATTACCTCACAGTAGATGTAAGCACATTTGCTAAACCACTGTAAATCTGTGCGTTCTTCTACTTTTACTCACACTATGTCTAGATTTATATTGCTATTTTATGATTGGGATCTGATTTGCATACAACTTTACACTTGTTTAACCTATATCAGTCTCAACGTTAACATAAAGTTCTTTTAGCATAATGATTAGTGCGTGTTGTTGCCTAAACACCCCATACCCTTAAAGTCACCCATATGATGATTTTCTTTAGGAATATGAAGTGTATAGGTATAAATAGACATTACAGAGGCTAAAATTCACAAGAATAACATATAAAAACACAGTTGAATTAAACACTTTAATTTAAAGTCAAATCGTAACTGTCGTAACATCATAAAAAATCCATTGTCATAAAAACTCATAACTATCTCGTGAACAAAAACTAGCATAATCAGAGTACAGCTGGAAATCATCCCTCTCAACGTAAATAACAATAAGTGGAAGCAAATCAAGAGTGAAACAATACACGAATATGTAGAAAGTGAATCAGGCAGAAATCCAAGTTGAATCAAATCTCTATCAACTTTGAGTTCCTACGCCCTGTGAACCTATGTGGGGAAGGAAGAGAGAGGAAGAAAGGAAACTAGTCAAACATAATTCTATTGAGTTCTATAATTACTAGCATGGTCCTATAAAAGGAAGTTTAGATAAAATAACAGTTCCAAGAAAACAAAAGGACACAAAGGTAGAAAATAAAGCAGTGGAAAGATAAGAACGAATAAAGTCAATTGCCTTCTCATTCATATCATTACAATTTCTGCACCAACTTACTATAAATCGGTAACTTGATTTCTACCCATCAATCGACTCCTATACCATAGCATGATAACATATGCCCACTATGGGTCTTGGGTTTATCAGACCAGACCCCAGGTCTAAAAGACATAACATTCATCACAGGCTTTATAGGGTTTTATCTTCCCTAATCGACGCGGTGCATGCTCATCACCCCATCGGAACGCGTCCGTACCTATGTCGTTTGGACCTCTTACTACCTAGCGCAGTAAAGTGCACCCTCGCCTCCTTGTGTGATACCTCCATAAAATGACAAAAAGGGATACTGCCTGATACAGGTCCCCAACCAAAAAATGCAATTCAACTCATTTAACCCCTAGATTTGGTCCCCATTATTTAATTTATTATCGTCAACTGCTTATAATATAAACCCCCATAGAATTGTCAAATAAGGTCAAGGCCATAATAGAATTATTTTTGACCTCTTAGCTACTTAGACCCCTGTAGAATTGTCAACGAATGCCAAGGACACCATAGATCAATTATTTCATTTGGCCACTTATTTTCCTTATTCGGTCTATGTTGCTGGAGCGGACCACAACTATGAGCCACTTATTTTGTATAATCAACCATCGCTGCTAGAACAAACTAGTACTACATACTTACTAATTTATTCAATATTAAAATTAACAAACAATTTAAGTTTGCTTAATAATGCTATTCATTCAATATAACCTCTTATTACATTTTAAATTGTATTACCATCTTATAACCACAATCCATGTTACATAGTGAATTACTAAGTTAACCAATTCCAATTATATAGTTTATTAGCTATTCCCCAAAATTGTCGTTGATTAGATAATTATATTTATTCAACATATCCCAAGTAAACCTTTATACGCAAAATAATTATTTTTCCCTATGCGCAAAAATAATAGGGTAAAGATTTAGGCCTTCGAATGGCCTACACTTGACGTAAATAAATGGGTAAAGGTTTTGGGCACTTACATGGCCTAAACTCTAAACAAATAAAATGAAATCATAAATAAAATAGGGAGTCGCCCGAACTGTAAATAAAATAACCACAAAAAAGGGGATAGGAGAAGACTAAGTGATTAACAGTAAATGGTAAACTAATGAAGTAAACATAAATAAAAATAAAAATAAAGAGAAAATAAAGACAGAAACAGTAGATAACTGTAAAAAGTTTTACAAACTATTTTACTATCTAAATTTTCCTCAAATTACACAAATCTAGAAATTACAGTAAAATACTCACAAAAATATGCTTATCTAATAGCCTAGGTAGGAATCTTTAAATTAATATAAAAATAATCCTTTAATTTGTATATATAAAATTTTATCCCAAAACTCCATTTTATTTTATAGGAAGAAATTTGTGTAAAGGAGGCTCAGAGAAAGAGAATGGAGTTGCGAGAATTAGGGTTGGATAGGAGATATATTTATAATAGAAGTAGAACAACCTAGGCCCTTAGATTTAAGGTTAAAATTTTCAAACATTGGATGACATAAGAAAAGTCTCGAACAAACCAGCGTATTCTCCGTTTCATGCCAGACACGAAAATGTGCATGGCTAAATGACTTGGGTCGACTCATCTCCAAACTGGGTCGACACGGTGTTGGACCCACATTAGGCCTGGGTCGACTCGGGCTGGGACTGAGTTGTCTTAGTTTTACCAGTATAAAACAATATTAATTTATTTTGTATTCATTTTTTAAATTAAATTTTCTAGTTTTGAATTCAAAATTCAAATTGACATGATATATTAGTTTTAAGTCCGTTTTTCGCAAACTTAATGTCTATTTGACCAGAAAATCGTAACGGACCCAATGGCACAAATCCTATTTCCCAATTCCCATTATTTTTCAAGTTATCTTTAATTAATCTATCTTTTAATTAATTACCGTCCATTAAAATTTTGGCTTGTTACATTCTCTTATCCTTCCTTAAAGGATTTCGACCCTAAAATCTCCAAAGTGGAAGAATAATATAATTATTATCACATAATTATCTAATCCATCAATCACTGGCATCCTTTGTCCTTAGGATTTCTAATGGTTTTTTTTGAACTAATGCAATCAGTATAGTCTATATGTCCTTAACTAATGCAAGAGATCAGGATATTCACTGATTCAGTTGATCTCCTTTTTATGCATTATGTTTATGCCATGCATCAAGATGAATGCAAAAATTCTAATGATAACTGATAATTCTATATGCATGCTACAACCACCATCCAAATGCAACATTCAAGTTATAATCATCCATTATTTTATCCATAGTTTAAAAGTAAACTAAAAGTGCACACACATCCATATGCAATTATGTTAGTGTCCTAATTGTCGATCACTACTTAGTGCCTAGTGTGTATATATGCATCCACTGCAAAAATGTGCATCCACATGAATCCAATAAAACATAACATGTTCTATTAACATGTTTAAACCATATCCTACCATTTAAGGGTGGATTTAGTTTGGTACCGGAACTTTGTACTCAAAACCATTACCGTACCGACTTATATGGTAATAGAAAAATCATACCACTACCAGCCAAAGAAATCAGTTACCAATAGTTCGGTTCATGGTTGGTAGAGATCGGTAATAATTTTTCGCCATTTACCACTATAGGATCTTTTTGTTTATGATATTTCACATTCAAATTTTAAATATTAAAATTGATTTTTTTGTTATTATATTGTTATTTATCTATCTTATTTTACGTAGTAAAAAAATATAAGAAAACATTATGGATGAAGCTAAAATATCATAATTATACTATTTCTAAGATATATGATAAAAATTGCATTCAATCTTATCATAATACGATTTTACTTGGTATTTTGTTAAACCATTACATATTAGAAGTTTGATGTTATGTAATAAATAATTTTGATGAAATATAAGAATATACATATGTATTGTTTAGGTTATGTGGGGGTATGGTAATTACCACTGTTAATGCTTGATTACCATTATCGTACCACATATTTTCATTTAATTTGGCATACCGTACCAATCAAATGGTTACCAATTTTTTGGTACCACTTTCGTTTGTAGCGGTTGGTAATGGATGGTAAGTGGTAATATGGTAAAAATGTGCGTCCTTACCATCCATAGGCTTAACCTAAGACATGCTAATTCAAACGATAGGAAATCGCTAAGATTCAAATTTAAAGCTTGGAAAGGATTGAGAGCGTACTATCAGAAGGAAATGGAAATGAAGCGTGAATCCTCTACTTTGGTACCTATGTCGCCTCATCGCTATCCTCTCCACATTGATCCTTGACAAGCTTAATCTCGTTGTTTCTCAATTTCTTTACCTTAGACCCTAATATCAATGTAGGTACTCGCCTGATAGATGCCTCCCTCTCAACCTTAACCTCCTTCAAGGTACTTGGCTCCACCACTATTGCAGAATCATGCAAGCACTTTCGCAAGTGCGAGACATGAAATACATTGTAAACACTCGACAACCTCTCTGGTAGACGAATCCAACAGGCCATCTGGCTTACTCTCTTCGGTATAGGGAATAGCCCTACAAATATCGGCGCCAACTTCCCCTCCGAGCCAAACTGTACTACATTCCTTCGGAGAAACACCTTGATGAAAACCGTGTCCCCTATGCTAAACTCAAGGTTTTTCTTCCTCTTGTCTGCATGTGATTTCTTTCTATCTTGAGCTGCCTTCGTTCTTCTCCGAATCAAGTCGATCTTCTCCAAGTTCTCCCTAATCATCTCTGGCCCAAGTAGAAGTTTATTCGTGGTCTCCCACCAACAAAAAGGTGATTTACAGGGTCGTCTATACAACGCTTTGAAGAGAGACATACCAATGCTAACAACAGTCAACACTAGAGAAGTTGTCGGAGCCTTCTTCAATCTCATAAATGAATTCTTGCAATCCATGTCCCATGAGAATACTAGGTTCTTATTAGTAAGGTGAGTAAGCGAAGCTGAAATCCGCGCAAAGTCCTTAATGAAATTTTGATAATTCCCCGCCTAGTACAGGAAGCTCCTCACCACAATCGCATTCTTGGGGGCCTTCCAATCTTGCACAACAACTACCTTAGCGGGATCCACTGTTATACCCTATCTAGAAATTTCATGCCCCAAGAATCACAAATCCTTTCACCAAAAAAGGGACTTATAGGATTTTTCCTCTAACTGATGTGCACGAAGAGTAAGGAGGACATCTCCCAAGTGTAAGGCACGATCGTCCTCATCTCTGGAAAATACCAAAATGTCGTGCACAAATACTACCACAAAATTATTTAGGACCTCCCTAAGTACCCGGCTTATCAAGTCAACGAAGTACGCTAGTGCATTAGTTAGCCCAAAAATCATAACTACCCACTCAAAAAATCCATTGAGAATCCTAAAGGCAGTCTCATTTATGCCATCATCTGCAACTTGAAGCTAATGAATCCTGTCATTAAATGTAGTTTAGAGAAAACAGATGCGCCCACCAATTGATTAAACAAACCGTCTACCCAAGGAAGTAGGTGGTTATTCTTCTTCGTGAGCTTGTTCAACTCCATATAATCCACACATAAACAGAGGGAGTCATCTACCTTAGTAGCAAAGATGATGGGTGCTACGCACTCTTATATACACCGTCTAGTGAAACCTTTCTCTAATAGCTTACCCAACTACTTAATGGGATCCTTCCTTTCCCTTGGATTCATATGGAGAACTGGTATGTAACAGGCTTTACTTTCTCTAGTAGATAAATTTGGAAGTCGATCTCTCATCTCGAAGGTAGTAGCTCACCTCCTCAAATACGTCCGAAAAATATGTCACTATGGGTACCAAGCTAAGGTCATCAATAGAGGTGTCTAGGGAATATAAGAAGCTCAACATGACTGACCATTCGGGTTGCAAGATACCTCAAGAGTCCTACCATGACAAGCAATCAGCCTCACAACTCTCCTCTCGCAGTCAGGGATAACACCATCATGGCCAGTCAATATGTCCCTAGTATAACTCCATATGCCAAAAATCCCAATACATATGCATCACAACCAAACTTGAAGCCTAATATAGAAAGTCTCAAACTCTTACACATCATAGTCAAATAAGCCGAACCTCTACTACTGGATCAAAAACAAAAGATGTTTCTAGGTGCAAACAATCGACTAATGAAATAGATTTGAATGAATGAGAAGCACCAAAATCATATAAGGTCTTAACTGGAAAGCCATAAAGAGAGATCAAACCTTTAACTATGACCTTCCTACCTCTATCTTGACCGCCATTGGTCTGAGGCACCTCTAATGCATGCACCTGCACTTCAGATGGAACACTTCCCTGCCCTTCCCCTTGCTTCTAAGAGCATTGTCAACCATAATGCCACATTTGTCCATAATTGCAGCAATTTCCTTTCTTGGTCGTTTTCCTGCTGTGCTACAAACTGTCCCATCATACGTAACCCATGGAATTTGATATCTTTCTTTATCTAGGATTTATCTGGCCTATCCACCCTTTTCTTACCATCCTTTTTAGGTCACCACTTTTTTCCCATTATCAGCCTTAGCCATCTCAACTTTACTCCTATGAGAACTTTCCTTTCCTTCTTTGTGTATAAGTGTCATCTCAACTAGAGACTCAAAAATTGCACCCACAGGAATGCTAGTAAATGCAAGTCCTTAGAAGGGTTGGTTCGGTCCCTTCACAAACTTCATGGCCTTCTTATGTGCCGTATTTACTAAATCCATACCAAACCTAGCAAGCTCATTAAAGTGATTCACATACTCCCTCATAGAAAGATCACCTTGCCTCAAACCCAAAAATCTCTCTAATTGCATCCCTTCCTCCGCTTATGATAGAAATTTCTTTTCAAACATTTCCATAAACTCATCCCAAGTCCTAACAGTGTGCACTGCCTATGCTGCCTCGCACCAGTATAAAGTCTCACCTTTTAGTTTTCAAGCAGCTAACTGAACTCTCCATCTATCATCTAGCTCCAAAAGTCCAAATATATGCTCAACATCTCCAAACCAAGTGTGAGCATTAAAAATAGTCTCTGAACCATGGGAGGTATTGCCGCCTAAAGCGGTGAAGTCTTTACAAAGCTTAGAAAAAACTGTTATTGGTAGTGGATTAGGAGGAACCACTGCAGTGATGCTAGAGCTACTGCATACTCTTATTCCTCATTTTGTGTCGTAGCCTCCAAATATCAGTAGAACCAACCTAGGATAGGAACACCCTCTTGAAGATTAAGGGCTCCTCACATGCTATGCAAAAGAAAGAGATAGAAATTTGTAATTCGAAAGAGTCAAAGGTAAGCTGTTACTGACAAGAGGGGATATATTTTTCAACAATAAATTTTTATTTTGAAACTATTTTTCTTTTTGAAAAGATTTTTTTCTTTTAAAATAGAAATTTTTCTTTGATCTTGTAATCTTAGGCTTTCATACCAAATGAAACACCCCACACCCCTTAACGTCACTCATATGAGGATATCGCTAAGGAATATGAAGTGTATAGATATAAATAAACATTATCAAGGCTATAATTCACACGACAGAATATGTAAAAACACAAGGAATCAAATACTTTAATTTAAAGTCAAAGCATAATTGTCACGACATCATAAAAAAATACCTGTTGTTACAGAAACTCATAACCGTCTTGTAACGTCCCACATTTTTATCGGTTTGTATTTGAATATTTAAATCAGTTTAAATATTGAATTCGTAATATAAGTGGATTTATATATTAATTAAATGAAGTTGAACATATGAATATATATATATATATATTAAATATAATCGAGCCCGTAATATCGCAGCAGTTCGTAATTTAACGTTCTGAACTTCAACTGAGTGTACATGACCCGTTATAAGTCGGATTTCTGCGAAACAAGAAACGTTGAAATCTGTTGAACTGAATCTTTCTAATGGAAGTGAAAAACAAATATTTCTCGTTATAGGTTGCGTGTTATATCTAAATCAAATTTCTAAAAAGTCGCTATAGAATCATTTATCGACCGTAATAGTTTATTTGATATAACGAGATATCGGTTGCAAATCTCGACAAGGTTCTTTTGAGACGCAGTTATAATTTAATTATTAGAATTTTACTATAAATTTTAATTAATTAACTATGCAAATTTTATTTCGAGTATTTTGCACCCTGTATCAGTATTTTGGGGTTTCACAATATGAGTTAATCTACCGATATTATTATACTTTTGGAACCGTGGCACCTCGCTCGACATGATTGTATTTTTAATTTTGTACGTAACGGTCTGTACGTAAATGTAATTTTGTATAGCGAGGTAAAAACGTTATAAAACAAAATATATGTGCACCGGATGCTAGGTTGTAAAATTGACTCTTGTTATTACTCGTGGCAACAAATCAATCCCATTTCCGACAACCGAAGTCTTACCAATGATCCTTGTACAAACTGGTGCTTGAGAACTCTAAATAAGGGATTTGTCCTCAACAAGCATGCACGTATCAAAAGTAAGTCTTAAGCAAAACATTTAAAGTATCAGCTTCATTTTAATTTCTGTGTTCATTTCGTGCTCATAATTGGTCCATTCATCTACGTTCAAAACATAGGAAAGGGGAATGATTATTTAATTTACACCATCCACAAACATGCATCAAAATGTATACAGACCACCTACTCCAAGTTAAAAATTGTAGAATAAGAACCTTGCCGGCCAAGGCACGTAACAACAGTATTGTTTTAACTCATAGGCATCCTAAAATCTATAGCTATGTTTTCAAACCTATATACGTCATGGCTCATCAATATCTATGCACATATCATTTCACAAATTGGCAAATCCTTTTTGGTTTCCTCGCAAAACTGTTGAAATATCTGATATTTCAAATGTCAACTTCTAATTCAAGTCGAGGCCTGGTTCTATAAAGAACTGGTATCAGCTTCTATTATGACAAAACCAAACATCAGAAGCACATGCCTACCACCTATCTATGAAGCTAAACCGTGAAGACAAAGTAATACACCGCATACCTATCCCATAAGAGATATTTCTAATTGTTTTAATCAAAAATAGTGTCCTACTCTAAACCATCACATGACAACTCTTTATAGACCCACGTCATCCTTCGTGCTGGGACTTTCAGGCTTCAGGCTATGGGATGATCTATGTTTGAGCTTCAGGGCTAAAGCTTCTGGTGTAAGCAAATATCCCATCGTGTATGCTTATAAGTAGAAGGGCAGTGTTGAGCAAAGAACAATGGCCTCTTCAGTCTGAAGTTACACGCAACAATAGTGCCATTCTTAATAGTGCCATTCAATTCAAATTTCAATTCAATTTGAATTCATTTCAATTTGTTTCCAATTCAATTCGAATTCGTTTTCAATTCAATTCGAATTCGTTTTCAATTCAATTCGAATTGGTTTTATATTCAATTCAATTCAAATTCGTTATCTATTCAATTCATTTCGAAATCGTTATCTATTCAATTCATTTCGAAATCGTTATATATTCAATTCATTTCGAAATCGTTATATATTCAATTCATTTCGATTCGTTATATATTCAATTCATTTCGAAATCGTTTCAAAATATGCGTTTTCGAAATCACTTTTCAATATGCATTTTAAAATGAATAAAATCGATATAAATATCGTTCACGTCAAAATGGCGTCAATCTAACCAACACGGCTTCATATATTTCTATTTTCAAATATTCTATTCAACAAATGAATATTTATTTTTGTCAACACACGACTAATCTCAACGAATGAGTACTGTCCACGTGTGACAATTTTTGTTAAATTATTTCGTTCAACACATGACTAATCTCAACGGATGAGTACAGTCAACACATGAACCTTTTATGTTATAATATTCTTTATTTTCTAAATTGGAATGAGGCCCAATCAATCACCATATAAAATTAATTATATGGATTTTCATACATCACACGCATATAATAGCATTGAAAAGTAATCAACCATCAACCAAAGTGCACTACACTGTATAAGCATCAAATATAGATATCTAACGCTTATAACAGCCTATCAATCAATCGATCGACATATTTAATCAATCAGGATGAGTGAACTTCAAATTTCATCCCAACACCCGTGTGGGGTTTCAAACAATCAAACACAGATTTTATTTGTGCAGTTGGGCGATGTGTAAAATTTATCGACCCAATCAATGTCCTTCAAATAGGTGTACATAAACAAACCGTCCGGTTTGTAAATGAATATTTATTTATTTACATTCACGTTAAAAATTATATTTTTAACGACAAAACATTTTATTTCAACACATGAATTTCTATTCAGTTCATTTATTAAATAAAATGATTTCTTTATTTTTCTAACTTATTTTAGAAAATTTCGACGGCATAACGACACGATACTAGAAACGGGACGAGGCCTAGCCTTATCCCCGATCTAGTGAAGGCCCACGCCATTCACGCATCAATCAAATCAATTTCATTTCACTAAACAATTCAATTCAAACCAAATAATCTAATCAACTACACAACCAAACAATTAAACAAACAAGCCATCCATGGTCTGTGGATGACGGGTGTCGGGTGCTACTAAACACCGTCTGCATCCTAGTATATATATATATAACTAGAAAAATTAAATTGAAAGGTGAGAAGTTCTCACAGAATAGCTAAACCAAACGCCGCGACTCTTCATATGTAGAAAATCTTCGTCGTTCTCCAACGCACTCTGTTTCAGAAATTTACATTAAAAATCATATTTTCTTATTCTCTACATTATATAAAAATCATATTTTCTTATGCCACTAGTATAAAAATTATATTTTTAATCTCTCTATATTATAAAATTTTACATCTTTTCCCTTTTAAAAATATAATCCTTTTATCGATGTCCCCTTTTTAAAAATCAAACCTTTTTCATATTAAAAATCAAATATTTCCTGTACTAAAAATCGCATTTTTATTTCGATAAAAATCGTATTTTTATTCGCTAACAAACCCATATTTTTCATAAACAAAAATCATAATTTTTCTAATTGAAAGATCTGATCTTTCTCTACTTTTCAAACCTTTAAAAATCCAACCTTTTTCTTATATAAAAACTGGTTTAAATAAACTGAAATAATAAATAAATAACAAAATGAAAACAGAAAAACTCACTGTAAAAAAAGGGGGTGGTCTTCGTGCGTCGGCATCGGCCTGTGGGGGTGGAGTGGCGCTCGCTGGAGGTGGAGTAGGCGGCGCCGGCGGTGGTGGTGCGGCGGAGCTTGGATGGCCGGCGGCTTCGCGTCGAGCTTCAATCGCTGGGGGGCTTCGGTCGAGCTGGAGGAGAGGGAGAGTGCGAGAGAGAGGAGCGTGGAGGGGAAAGGGGGAAAGGGGGAAGGAGAAGAAGGAGGTGCAGGGTGCAGGAGGGGGTTGGTGGTGGTCGGCCGTCGCGTGGAGGAGGAGCGCGCCATTTTCCCCTTTTTTTATTTTTTTTTATTTTAGATCTGAAAATGAATTTCAACGGGGAAAGGGGAGAGGGTATAGGGGTATTTTTATAATTTATTTATTATTTTATTATTCATTTAAGTTGACTTTCCATATGAACTCCAAACGAGGCCCAACGACTGTCGCCCCTAGCGTATTACCCCCATTCCGAACACAATGGGATATGTTTCGTGAGCCAGTTTAGCTGTTACGCTCAGTTTCCGTTTAAATCAATATTTAAATCACTTTATTGAATTTTAAACGTACATTTCAATTTACCGGGGTCACATACTAACTCGAAAAATTCCAGAAAAAAATAAATCTGGCTATGTTTTGACGATATGGTCCCAACAAAACTAGTTTCGCCGAATTCTGAGACCGTTTGAAAAATGGCCAATTTCCAGTCGATTAAAATCAACTGAAACTGGTCAAACGCGTTTTCCTTTGCCACGCTCACATATTGATTCGAAAAATTATGAAATTTGAAACCTAGCAATAACTTTACACTGCGGACCCAACAAAAGTGGTTTCGTCGAAATCCGAGGTCGTTTGCAAAATTTCCATTTTTAAGGGCCTAAATTCCATAGCGACTATTCAGAATTTTCAACTGGACATATCTTTTGATTCCTGCTATGAAATTTTGATTTTTCAGATTCGTTGGAAAGATATTCCCGAATAGATTCTAATATTTTTGGTTTCACTAAAATCTGGATTGTTTTGCACCCGGTACATTCATTTGAAGTTTGAAATCGAATTATCGAACTACCGCGCCATTTTCAATTCTATTTATAATTATATATAAATATTTATATTCTAACGACGACGTATATAATATATACGTTCTAAATATATTCAAAATAAATTTCTCGTCGATATTATTTAAAATGATTCATTTTAAATAATCAAAATTCGCTAAAATTGCCAAAATAAAAATTTTAAACTGGCCCAGATTTTCGGGTTGTTACAGTTTTGTACCATAAAGCTACGCTCTTACACTAAGCCATGCTTTGACCATTTCATCAACTGCAACACTTCGCATGCCACACTGTCATTTTATAATCTACAACTGATAACCACTAACAAAATAACTTTTAGCCAAGGGAATAAATTCCCATTACCAAACAGAATTATGTTTAGTAATAATCAGTTAATACATTATAAGATACAATGTCAGACACACATCCAAACTAGTTCGTTCCGGGATCGAACAATGCCGAAGGCGCCTTATTCTATGACTCTGGTTTGAGTGCAAGGTCCTTGTAATCCGGAAGTTCTCCAAATACGTGCGGACTTTTTGCCACTTCGGTAATAGGGTCATCTCTCTACCATAGCTATTCAGTAAAGAAACAAATTAACAGGCAGTCCGTTCGATGTGAAGAACCACAGTCTTCAATCGTCATTTATATGTATTCATTTGTTTCGTCGTACAATTACTTGGAATGTTTTTCGAGAATTCAATCCCAATTTCGGTCTTTCCAATTAACCAGTGCATTCTATGGACTATAAAATTTCAAATTAAGTTCTTTCCATCATATATATATGCATAACTTAATTCATTCTAAATTTAGAATGATCGTCAAACAATCATTTATAAATCAAGGATCAAGATTTACATTATTTCTTTAATTTGAACTCGTTGTGTTTATTCAATCAAGGATTGGTTATATTCGAATCAAAGGCTTCAGGACTGGAACAATTCCCCATTTTAATTAAATAAAATATTTGAAATAATAAATTTTTTTATAAACTAATTTATGTATGTTGAGAAAATCTTAAAATAAAAATGATTAAACAAATTACTTACTATATATTAAAGTTTGAAGAAGCAAATAGAATGATTTAAACATATACATTTCCTTTAAATCAAATAAGTCTTATCTAAATATTTTGAAATTAACATACCATGTTTTATATAGTTGAAAACCTATATAAATATACAAATACTTTAAATTGGAGTTGTTTCAAAAAATTGAATTTATTTATACTATTAAATCAAATTAACATGTTTCCAAGTACTACTCAAACCATTATTTCATTCCATATTTAAAATGTTATTAACATAACTTAGTTAATAAACCGTTTTAATAATACCATATAATTAAATCAACATTATCAAATATATTCAACATCATAAAATGTTAATTAGAAAAATTGTTTCGAGTAATCAAATAATACTTAATTAACATAAAGTTATCAAATCAAAGAATATTAGTATTATTAAGTCAATAAACATTATTAGGTCAATATTATTAAGTTAATAAAACACTACCTAATCACTAAATTGTCATTTACCCAATAAATCATTTCTTAATTAAATTTAGGAAATTTCCAAATTTTCCGCTGGTAATCCATATAAGGTCGCATGAGTGCATATGTATATACACACATTCAACAACCATTTTATGCATTCATTTCTTACATGCACACAACGAATAAATTTCAGAATACGCGTTATACACTAACGCGCCTCGATATGCATTTATTTTGGAAACTATCACAACGTCACATACCATATGCAAATTGCAACATCATCTACTAATTTTATAAACATTATTATTGTTGCCAGTAATTAACCATTCATGCAACCACACATTATCACATCCATTAAGTACGTATAAAATTTTTAAATCATATTAAATAATAAAATTTAAGTGTTCTCAACAATAATGCTTTCCAGAAATGGTCTTCCCAACTGCTATCCGCTTCTCTGTCTTGTGTTCTCCATGTCTACTCGCGCTCTCTCTATCTTGTTCTTTCCTTTCTCTTTGTCTCCTCTTTTCTTCTTGTGTTTCTTTCTTTTTTTTCTTTTTTTAATAAAAGCTAAGCTTTTAAATCAGCAAAAGAAAACACATGCGCATGCATGCAAAGGAACGGTTTCGCATGATGGAAGGGTCTGAACCAGCAGAAAAAGTGCATACATGCTTCCACATTTTTTTTTCTCAAATAGAAATGGGCGGAAGTTAGAATAGTTGAAATTAAGGAGTTTTACAATGGAGAAGGATAGGTGTGAGGGTCATGGACACGGTGAGAAGAAATACAACAGAGAAGGAGAAACAAAAGTATAGGCGATGGGTGCAAATAAAAGTGAATTGAAGTGGGTAACACACGTCCTATATATATTAGTGGATAAATGTCCCTTGTTTGCCTACAGGTGTGAAATAGAGGAATTTCTAGTAGTGATGTATGCATATGCGAGTAATATATTTTAGGTACAAAATTTGTACTACTAATTTGTTCTTTCCTTAAACAAATGATTTTATTTTCCAAATGCTCCTTGAAATCATTACCTTATTTAAATTGATGTTAATTAAAGTTATATCTGTGGAACAAGTTGATGTGCATACCTTATATAGTCATTGTACAGTATTCAAGTATATATATAATTTACTGAAAAGTATAATTTTCTGAATGATTGACGTATTAATTTACTTCCCAGTGTTCTCCTTAAATAAATATGAAAAGTATAATTTCTGAATAACTGACGCATTAATCTACTTCCCAGTATTCGCTGATGAAAAGAAACGGTCCTTTGAAATTAAAACGAAAGTTATATTTAGAAACGGTTAAAGAAGAAAAATGTTTAGCCAAATTAAAGGCACAAATTAATTGGAGATTTTGCAATAAATGAACGATTTAAAATTTGAAATCATAGAATGTATAAGCAAAGGAATTATACTAATAAATGGACGTTAAACATTGATTGTAGATAAAAGGAAAATTATAAATATTAAATTCAAAGGAACCAATGGATTTTGGTAATATATAATTAACAAACAATTTTGCAAATTAAATAAGTAATAGACGATATCAAAGGAAAATAAATTAGACAAATAAAATAGGAAATGTTTGCATCAACAACAATCAATATGCCTGGCAGATCTAAAAGAGAGATAATACAAAATCAAATAAAACATATAATTTCCTAAATATTGAGAACAGATTGTATACTTATATGAGTTTTAAGTACTTATATAAAATTCAAGAATGAAACATTCAAATAAATAACTCGATTAAAATTTACCATAAATAAGATTCTAAAATATTTAATATTGATTTGTATTATAAATTATATCCATTTCAAACAAAATCATTTGCTATATGAAATCCAAATAATTTAGTTATAAATCATAAATCAAAAAAAAAATTCAAACAAATATAACAAAATTTAACTTAAATCATTAAATAAATACACTTAAAATTTGGGTTGTTACAATATCGCACTCGACCTTGTCGTGTTTGGCGAAAAGCTGTCATGCGATACAGCTCTCGGTCATTTGTTGATTAGAGGCGATAAGGTTGAAAGCGGTAAATTTGAAGGCGATAGGCTGCCTATGCGGCAAGAGCCATGTACGATATGCTGATGAAATCAATTCCCAAAGCTTGAAGGATAATCTACTGATCACGACGATTGCCTTCTTATCGACTTAATCATCATGGATCTTTAATGATGTTAAAGCCTCAATGCTTGTAGTTTGATTGTTATCGAAGTCCTCTTATCGTCGAGACATAAACCTTGTTCTTGTGTAGTTGGTTGTCGGTTACACACTCTTGCCGACTCCATCGATATGCTCTTGTTGTCGTTGACTCCATTTCTTTCAACCATGTTGACATGTGTCAAACTTGTAGCCGATAAGCGACAAACTTCATGTTCTTTGTGTCTTTGATGAGCAGAGTTTTTTTTTTTTTTTTTTTTTTTTTTTTTCTGTTTTGAATCTGAGTGACAAGCTCCTGATTGATAACCTTGTTGATCAAGTCGAGAAGGAAGCTGGAGTAATTATGGCATGACGGTTTCCTTGTATGTTCGACTAAGGAAGATTACTAAATTGATTAATAAAAATATGATACAAAATACCTACTTTAAATATTTGTGGTTTTAGCACGAAATATTAAATAGATCTTATGCTTGTAAATGGTAAAGTTGATAACCAACATCTACTAACCATTACTAACCACGAATTGAAATAATTGGTTTTCCTAATTATCTTATTTGTTGGTATTGTAATGGTTTCAAATACAAGATATTGGTACTAAACCGTATCTACCCCTACATCAAACAATAGTATTTTACTTTAGCACATAAATGTTTTGAAACAACGTTGACAAACATGAAATTTAAAACTGAAATTTGCATCCATTGCAATTGAGTTGAAGACTGATACACTCTTGAGACTCTACTATTAAAATTCTGTTTTCTTCAGTTAGAAACTTGATTTTGAGCAGAACTTCAGATGGTTTTCATCTTACCTTCTTTTCTTTTCTTTTTTTGATACGAAAAAATTTGAAACACACATTACAATTTACAATGTTATTTTCCAAAATTACAAGGAAATCACTTGCCATCACACTTACGGCATAATAATGTATTAATCTAATCCAGTAACAATTAGAAGAACATTAACTGTACCCATCAGCAAATCAAGTCTGTGGAATCCACCATCCACTGCGGCCATGCACAACAGACACATCCTCTTGTACATTAAAGGGAGATGGAGTTTTCAATTCGGCGTGGCGAGCTTTAACTTTAACTGGTAACTGATTATGATTACCACACTCGTTCATAGTAGAATGAGACGAAGAAGAAGAAGCTTTTCCAGTTAACTGTTGAACAATAGCCATGAATTCATGTGCTTCTGCATGAATCACTTTTGTAGGAACCTCGTAGATTATGACAGGCTCCTTCTGTATTTTTCTCTCCGCCATTAAATGAGAAGATAAATTCTTTTGCTTTTGGGATAAGTTAATTTGCTGTTGTTTTATAAGGTTTGATGAAGCACGACTTGGATTAGTTGTTGAAATGTCTGGTTTATGTTTATCAAAGTCAGAGGTTTGACGTTCTCAACTACTATAATTTAATGTAAAGCCGCAAGTTTATGTAAATATATAAGCAAATTGCTTCGTCAACATCTAATATATTCAAGCAGCCCTTATGTATGAGTAGTCCATGTCCTTTTAACTATTCTGAATAATGATACCTTGATATGGATTGAAGAGGTCAGCTTTAACCTACTTGAACTTTGATATTCAGTATGTCTTGGTTGAATAATTAGAAGTTAATTTTTCTTTTTTTTACTTTAGTTGAAGACGACGCACATCGGTTTGATGAATTCAATTGTGTATGCCCTAAGTTATCGTGGAAAAATTCAGTGCTATTTCTCCTGCCCACTGAACAGGCTTGGTGTTCCTGGAAAGGAATAATTCGTAAAAAGATAACGTGACAAATAGATGTATATACAGTGCCATGCATCGAATTTACAAGAATGGAATACGAGGAAATACGACACAAAAGGTAGCACGTTTAAATTGTAATGTAAGCTGCATTTATTAAAGATTTTGGGTGTTTTCGAGAGCAAATTGGATTAGGGGTGGACAAATTTTGGACTAGAGATTGGCTAGAGCTTAGATTGGAATGTAAAAAACATTGTATAAAGTATGTAAAATTAATTGAACAAAAGTCATTATCTAACTTTTTAATAATTATATTTAATATTTAACATTTAACACTAGAAAATTTTACTCAAATTCAAAATCTACTGTTAGAGGGTTTTTTTTTTTTTGCCACAGACATGCAAGGCGAATAGCTCACAGATACAGTCATATATCACATGTAATAAGAGCATCTCCAACCGTTCGGGGTGTAGATTTTCAATTTTCCGCACCCTGAATTGTTGAAATCAAAGGTTTTCCAATAGTTTTGAAAAAAGACGTGGGCATCAAGCATTTGTTGAACAAATGTCCAATAACTTAAAAAGTTTGGGTATTTGTTGAACAAATACCCGCATTTGTAAAAGTGCAGACGTTTGTTCAGCAAACGTCTAGGCTTTACGTCTATATTAGGCACAGTCTGTCATTTTTCATTTTATATGTTCGAAAAATTTCCTTTTAATTTTTTTATAAACTGTTACATCGATATGCCGCCACTACGTCCAGTGAAAATCGGTAGATGCATCATTCGATGTTCGACAGAAGTCAATATCGGACCAGCTTATGTTGTGTCTGAAACTCTTGTTACTGCAGATATCCTCTGGATCTTGCACGACTTGCCTCTGATTATTTCGCATCAAGTGGCTATGGCTATTGCGACGCCTTAGGTATATGTTTTATTAATTATTACGTAGATAGACAACCGTTATACTGTACATGAATGTTAATTATTATTTTACGTTTACATTAAATAATCATATGTTAGGTTCGACAAGTTGTTGTGCAAGGTAGTTGGTTATGATTGTTGTGTATAATGTTGTTATATACACAATTATATGATTTTTGTTTGATGATAACAACCAAATATATATTATTATAAATGTGTTTGTTATTATACTATTTCATATATACATCACAGACAGGAATATAATATTTATATTTAAATAGAATACGACTGTACAAAAATTCAAACATTCACACAGTATTTTATTTAAATAGAATATATTATTTCAAACAGTACAACTTTTATAACTTCTCTATTTGTACACTCCACTGATATATTTCATTTCATACATAGACAATTTCATATACACAGCTTCTTACTACAGTTCACTCAGCCGCTCACATGTACAGTTTCATTTACACATACACATTGACACTCTGTAACTTGTCTTCCAGTCTTCTGTCTTCACAGCTCACAGTCAGTCCAGTCATCATCTGCTTACCTGTTACATGAAATAGAAACACACATAGTACACTGTAATAGAAATAAAACTAAAATACATGCAAATATATTTAAATTTTATTTGCCTCGGAATTTTTGGTGTGTTCCTTATCATTTTTCATGATTCGATCTGATATGTGCTCACACACACACACACACACACACACACACACACACACACACACATATATATATATATATATATATATATATATATATATATACTGCATACACACAATACATGTATACACATACGTGTGTATGTATATACACATATTTTTATGCAGAGGCAATATAATCAGATTCTTTCAGGGACAGGAAAATTTTCTGAATGGTTGCACATACACACATGTATATATACACGTGTGCACTGGCTTGCCAATCCAGTGTGCAACTGAGGAGCAGCCATGATGACCAAGCTCGACCAAGTGCACAAAAACATGGTCAGGCCATGTATAAGATCAAATCAACTCAGTGTTGATTCAAGTCAACATACATACATGGTTGGTCAGGTTAGCTAAATCTACATGAAAGTGTATAAGCAGCATATACAAAACAGAGCCGAGCCAGGGCAAGGTTAAACAAGGAGCCCAAGTGTACAGCAATACACATAAATGCAAATGAATACATGCAGCTCATATACATGCAACATTGATACAAGTTTGATCAAAAGGGATTCTCAAATATATGGAGCAGCATGTATATAATGATCAACTCACAATAGTGAAGCATGGCATGTCAGGTATGCAATCTTTCAAATCTAAATGGAGCAGCATGACAATGGTAGTAAACAGCAAGTGTTTGTATGTCAGAGTGCTATATATATATGTATATATATGTATATATATATATATATGTATGTATGTACGTATATATATACATATATATATGTATGTATGTATGTATGTATATATCCAGCAAGAAATGATACATGTCAGGTGAAGTTTCAAAGCAACAAAGCTCATGTGAAGCAAGCATTGTGTTCAGCACATGAAACTGTGTACACATGCACAAGTATGGTCAGTTTTAAAATGATAGACATACATATATGGAGCAGCATGAAAGTATTCACAACAACTTTACACCATTACATGGATGGTGGAGCTTAAACAACAATACATAGCAGTGGGACAAGTGAGGCAAGCAAGTATACATGTAGCAGACTCAAGCAAGGCTAGGCAGTGGCAAATAAGAGAATAGTTAAACAATGCAAAGTGAATCAGCTCAGGTATCAACAGCACAATGTTTGGTGCATACAAATGGTATGACAACATATGTGAAATGATCAAGTTCAGGCAAAACAGAATGGACATACAAATGTGAATGGATAGAGCATGGTCGAGATAACAGAGTGAGAATGAAATGGTCAAAAATGTACATTTGTACATATATAGTTCAGGTATCAAAGCCTTGGACGGACAAAGGTGCAAAGACAAACTTATGCAAATGCAGTGTTTCAGAATAAGCAGCATAGAAGACATGGCAAAATTGATCTCAAGTAAACATTTTCGGTTATATGGTGACAAGCCAGAGGCAAAGTTCTTTTTCAAGTATTAACGAGCAAAAGTCAGTGGGTGCATATGCATGCTAAAGTCAAGAAATCAACAATCAACAAATTAACTCGAATTTCCATTTGCCAAGAAATCACAAGTAAAAGGCAAGTTTCATTTTAGGAAAATCATCAAAAAGGACCACAAATCAAGTCATTTATTTCCAAAGACCAAAGATCAATTTTTGGCAAGATTACATTTTACAGTGGGAGCAAGAATCAATCAAACGAAGCTCGGCAGAAATTCTCATCACTTTATTTGGGAAAGAAATCAGGGGTTTATTTCCAATAAAGAATTTCAAGTGACCAAAATCATGTATCATTATTTGGCAAAGATTCGATGAATGGGAAATAATTTGTTTCCTGTTTTACACGAGCATATATGGCAATTGATAATTCATGGTTCATCATTTGGCAAATTTTTCGAATTACTTCCAGAAAACCAAAATATCTTTTCAATGCAAATTCGAGTGTGGACATATATATGTGGCAAGCAAGCAACCATCATCTAATATCCAGATTCATCAAAGACCAGACAGCATGTCTAGATTTATCCCAATTCAGCCGACATTTACAAAACCAAAAAAGGGAAAGCAACGAAAAATCAGACCAAATCAATTATCTGAAATCAGAGGTTTAAAGGATTTTTAATCCTATATTAACACCGTTTACATCCCTGGCAAAATCTATCGAAATCCAAGCATCAATAATTCAAAAAGCAGAGCAATCAAAATTCAGATTCACTCACAACTTTTCAGAAGGTTTCAATCGAGTGAGAGCAAGCCTAAATCGAAGCACCAAGCTGAGAGGAAGACAAATTCAAGCACCAGAGTTCCACTTCATCAATCGATTGAAGATTTGGGGATCTCAGAAAAACTAGCCCCAATTGATCAGCCGCCATTTTTATAAAAGGGAAAGTGATTGGGATAAACAAATGGTGCAACACATTATTGAAGTGGCCGACCAAGTCATCAAAGGGGACCATGTTTTCCATTTGAAAAGGGGATAACCCTTTTATTATAAACTCCTAGGTTTTTTTTATATATTGTTTTTGTAATTTGAATTTGAAATCGTCTAAATAGTTTCTAGAGTATGTAAAATTCTAGGGGATCCAGTTAGGGGTTAAACTGGCAGTTTCTAGAGTTTGTAAAATCTAGTTGGTTTTCTAGTTTCGTTTATAAAACTAGACAGTTTACTAGAGTCTGTAGAACTAGAAGAAATCTGATCTAAGGGATTGGATCAGTCTAGGGTTTTGAGCGTAGGATTAGAATAAGACCTAGTAGAAACCTTAGGAATGCAGCAGTAAGCAGGATTTTGCCAAAGCTGGGTATATCTGTGTGTCATTTACTTTTTGTATTTTTATTTATGCTACATTCTGTGATCTGATAATTTTTAATATTTTGCTAAAATTTAATAAACCCTATTCACCCCCCTCTAGGGTTAATCTAGATCCAACTAGTGGTATCAGAGCCTGGTAATTTCATTAATCCTAGAATCAAGGATCCTAGTTGTCAGTCCTCTGAGAGTCAGTTCAGTGATATTCTAATTATTTTCAATGGGACAGGTTTTTTAATTTGGAAATCAAAAATTGAATTCTTTCTAAAATCTTTTAATTTCGAGTACTGGAATATTATTATAAATATGGGTGATATGCTAGATAAGAAAAACAAAGTTATAAATGCTCGTGTCATGCATATTCTCTATTCTAATCTTAGTAATAATCAGCTTGATCTTATCTCCCATTGCTTGACTGTGCAGGAAATCTGGAATACTCTCAATACGAAGTATGGACAAATTGACAACAACAGCTCAAAACCCCAGAAAGTCAACTCAGTTTTAGATTTGTGCTTAACAGGTTGTACAGATGGAAATTCAGATGGAGACTCAACAAGAGATCTTTCTTACAAAGATTTAATTAATCGTTTAAATGGTTTAACTGAATTTGTTGAGAATCTAAAATCTAGAAATAAAATTCTGAAATCTGAAAAACTTGAGTTGATCTGCAAAAATAATCTTTTGGAATCCAAGCTTAAAAATGTCAAGAACTCTTCAAATTCTAATTGCAAAAATTGTTTAAATTTGAAAAATGATCTTGTTCATCAAAATAAAAATATTCAAAAACTTGAGAATGAAATCCTGATTTTAAAAGAGAACAAGATCGAGCTTGAAAGCACAAACAATTGTTTGCAAAAAGAATTTGAAAATTTTAAGACAACTGAAAATTCCAAATATATTTTTGCTGAAAAACAAAACTTGTTGAAAATTGAGTCAATTCTGAAAGAGTTTGTAATCTAGATTAAAAAGATCAATTTTTTTGAAAAACTTGAGTTTGAAAAACAAAAACGATTTGAATCTGAGATCTCGGAATCCCAAGCCATAATTAAATTTCTTTAATATGAAAATTTGGTTTTGAAACAATATGATGCTGAGAGTAAGATCGCTATAAATCGTCGTTCAAATTTAACAAGAGAAAATAGTGACCTTAAATTCAAAATTCAACAATTAGAATCAACTTTGGATAAATTTTCTAATAGGGAAAAATCGTTGAATATGTTGTTACAAAACCAAGTTCTATTGGAAATAAATGTGGTCTTGGCTTTGGGAAAATTAATGTTTTTGAGAAACGAAATTCAAATGATTTGAAAAGTCCTTCAAACAGCTTTGGAAAGAACCGTTTTGAAAGTTTGAACTCTGGTAATTTCAAAGGATTTTTAAATCATAAACATGATATGAATTTGTTTTGTAATAATCCATTCAAACAATCCTGGATCCCAAAAAGAAATAAAACAAACTTCGCTAAATTCAAACAGATTTGGGTTCAAAAGGGTACAAAGGTAAATTCGGATGGATTGTTATATAAACAAGTTAAAACGAACAAATACAAATGTGAATGGTTTTACTGCCTTTGTTAGACCACTCAGTCCTCTAAATAGTTAGGTACCAGAGGAGACTGAGGAACTGCTGTGCAAAAAGGGATTTGAAATCAAGCTGGTCAATAATTTTGTATCTTTCACAGTTCCTTAGCCAAGATGTTGAGTTAGAGATTCTTTTGCTTACATCATTTTTAGGTATGATCTCTAAATTCACAATTTCTTTTGTATATTCTCTGTTTTTATTTTCCTAATTTTTTCTTATTCCCCTTCTTTTTATTTATTTTCTAATTTGATTTGTCACTGTCATATCATTGTATCTTCTTTTGGGCTTCATTAACTTCAAATTGCAGAATTCATATCTTTATGGAAATTCGCTTCACTTAAATAGAACTTTGATGTTTTAGTCTTTTTCCAGATCTTGAATTTAATTTTGAAAATATCTGCAATTGTTTTTAAGTTTATTTTTTGCTTTTTGAATTCATAATAATGTTGATGTATTCTTGTCATATCTTGAACACTGTTAATTAGAATTCTAAATTCTTGAAGATCTAAAAATTTGATGAAGTGTCACACACCTCTGCCATTTTGTATTTCTTCTAATTCATTTTAGAAAAGCTTGAAATATTATACTCATTAAAGTACACTGCTACTTCTCAGTTGTGAAAATTTCATTGATTTTTAGATTGGCTTGGATATTTTGAATTCCCTTGAATCACAGTGATGCATCTTGAAATTCATCTAGATTCATGGTCATTATGGTTGAAATTTGTTTGTATGAAATCATCTGAAATTCTTGATATTTTGAATTTCACACATCTCTTAGATTTGAAATTATTAATCTTATGTGACTAATTAATTGTATCTCAAAACTTGACATTGATCAAGTGATTTCAAATAAATTAATTTAATTTATGGATCATGAATATATCTCAAGCTTGATGTAAATGATCTGAAATTACTCTTGTACTTGTTAGTATTACTTGTGAAAATTTCTCTGAAAATCCGGCCTTAAAACTCACTACTATTTCATGATGATTTGATTTGAATATTTGTTTGTTTAAAATCATTTGAAATTATTGATTTATTGAATCACACACATATCTTGGATCTGAAATTTATAGTCTGGTATGATTGATTCATTGAATCTTGAGAGTTTCAAATTTTCTCAAATGATTTCAAGTAAACTGTATTTTAATCTTGGATCATGAATCATCTTATGTGACCATCATCTTGACAAGTCTGATTTGAAACTGATTTTGGTGCTGCTCTGATACTGCTTTTGAAAATGTTTTTTGATGACTTCTTGTTTTGAGTAAAATTGTTTGTTGCTCTGATAAATATGCTTGATTTGTTAATCTTGTCTGTTTGGGATTTTTGATTAAAATTATGTTGTCTGAGAAATCCTTGTTTGTCTCCAGTGTCATGTTAAAATCATCGTAAATAGAGACATCAATTGGTATCAGTTTAAAAGTGCTGTATTTTTTGTATATATTTTTTTAGTCCCTCCTGTCTTGTATAGATCTTCATTTCCCTCTTGTAACTGATTTTCAATTTTAAAATTATTTATTGATTATTCATTTAGAAATTGAAATCAATAACCAACCGAACTGTATTTATAATTCAACAAATTTATTATCAGATTTTGAAATTGTGATGAATTGTGATTGCAGTATATTTTACAACGAAAGGAGATCTTTTAATTTTCATGATGATTGAACAATTTTATAATATCTTTGAATTGGCAGTTAATTTCATGACCATCTTCATTATCTATCATCATTCTGCCACACATCGTAATTTTATATTAATGTGGAGAGTTTAATATTTTAAAAAAACATCTTAATAAATAGTAAAAATATTTGTGATGGAACTGTGGTTATATTATTATTCAAAATTAGTGATAATTTAAAATTTTCAATGATCTCGGTACACTCGATCATATTTCACAATATGATTAATTTAGAAATTTAATTCATAAACCATTTCTATATGTACTACTTTTCTATCATCCATACTGGTTTTGTATACTGAGGTGTTTTTTCATTTAGAAACTGAAAATAATAAAAATATAATATTCATAAGTGTTTCTCTAACCTCATTTAAAAATCCAAGCTCTGGTTATGCATGGTTATGAGATTACTTATATTTAAGCTGCAACTGATCTCATTTAAAAATCCAACATCTGGTTATGCGTGGTCAATGTGCTCTTAAATTAAAAGAAAACGAAAATAAAAATTTATATGAAATTCTCCTTGGTGTGTAAAAACTAGCCTATCAATCTATGTTCTAATTTGTGAAATGTGTTAATATTTTATGAAATATTATGATTTGTTGATTGATAGCTATTGGGATTTGAGATTATTTGATTTTGTCACTTAAGTTGAATTTATAATTATAGTCCAAATCCATCACTGTTTTTTGTGCTAATTTTATAAAAAAAAATTGGAAAATAATTGGAAACCATCATTTTAAAACTCTCTCCATTTTTTATAAATTCATCGTAAATCCGTCGTTCTCTACAATGTGAAATATGCCACTAGTTCTTAGAATATTATGATTTTTATATGACTGATTAAGATTTATGATGACCATTCTTCCTCTTAAGTTGAAATTATATTTCTAGTCCTTTTTCATCTATATTTTAAATTTTGTATCCTTTTGATAATAACAAAAGGGGAAGAATGGATTGTGATTTTGACTTATAAGTGAATATTTTATAAATATTTTAATTTTGAAAATTCATTCATTTTTTAATTTCTTTTCACTCATGTACAGTTATAGGGGGAGCTTGGTTGTAGGGGGAGCATACGAATAGGGGGAGTTCAATAGTCACTGCCAAACACATTTATTGGCTCAAAATCCTTTATTTGTTTGTCATCATCAAAAGGGGGAGATTGTTGTGTATAACATTGTTGTACACACAATTTTATGATTTTTGTTTGACGATAACAACCAAATATATATTATTATAAATGTGTTTGTTATTGTACTATTTAATATATACATCACAGACAGGAATATAATATTTATATTTAAATAGAATACGACTGTATAGAAATTCAAACATTCATACAGTATATTATTTAAATAGAATATTTTATTTCAAACATTCAAACAGAACAACTTTTATAACTTCTCTATTTGTATACTCCACTGATATATTTCATTTCATACATATACAATTTTACATACGCAGTTTCTTAATACAGTTCACTCAGCCACTCACATATACAGTTTCATTTACACATACACATTGACACTCTGTTACTTGTCTTCCAGTCTTCCGTCTTCACAGCTCACAGTCAGTCCAGTCATCATCTGCTTACCTGTTACATGAAATAGAAGCACAAACAGTACACTGCAATAGAAATAAAACTGAAATACATGCAAATATAAATTCATTTTTAAATTTTATTTGCCTCAAAAATTTTGGTGTGTTCCTCATCATTTTTCATGACTCGATCTGATATGTGCTCATATATATGTATATATATACACACATATATATATATACGGCATACACACAATACATGTATACACATACATGTGTATGTATATACACATATTTTTATGCAGAGGCAATATAGTCAGATTCTTTCAGGGACAGGAAAATTTTCTAAATGGCTGCACATACATACGTGTATATATACACATGTGCACTTCCTTGCCAATCCAAGGTGCAACTGAGGAGTGGCCATGATGACCAAGCTCGACCCAGTGCACAAAAACATGGTCAAGCCATGTATAAGATCAAATCAACTCAGTGTAAATTCAAGTCAACATACATACATGGATGGTCAGGTTAGCTAAATCTACATGGAAGTGTACAAGCAGCATATACAAAACAGAGTCGAGCCATGGCAAGGTTAAACAAGGAGCCCAAGTGTACAACAATACACATAAATGCAGTTGAATACATGCAGCTCATATACATGCAACATTGATGCAAATTTGATCAAAAGGGATTCTCAAATATATGGAGCAGCACGTATACAATGATCAACTCACAACAGTGAAGCAAGACATGTCAGGTATGCAATCTTTAAAATCTAAATGGAGCAGCATGATAATGGCAGTAAACAGCAAGTGAGTGTATGTCAAAGTGCTACATATATATCCAGCAAGAAATGATATATGTCAGGTGAAGTTTCAAAGCAACAAAGCTCATGTGAAGCAAGCAATGTGTTCAGCACATGTAACAATGCACACATGCACAAGTATGGTTAGTTTTAAAATGATAGACATACATATATGGAGCAGCATGAAAGTATTCACAACAATTTTACATCGTTACATGGATGACGGAGCTTAAACAGTAATACATAGCAGTGGGACAAGTGAGGCAAGCATGGTCACAGCAGTAATATGAGAATGGTTAAACAATGCAAAGTGAAACAGCTTAGGTCACAACAGCACAATGTTTGGTGCATACAAATGGTATGGCAACATATGTGAAATGATCAGCTTCAGGCAAAACAGAATGGACATACAAATGTGAATGGTCAGAGCATGGTCGAGATAACAGAGTGAGAATGCAGTGGTCATAAATGTACATTTGTATATATATAGTTCAGATATCAAAGCCTTGGATGGACGAAGGTGCAATGACAATCTTATGCATATGTAGTGTTTCAGAGTTAGCAGCATAGAAGACATGGCAAAATTGGTAAGTAAACATTTTTGGTTATATGGTGACAAGCCAGGGCAAATTTCTTTTTCAAGTATTAGCGAGCAAAAGTCAGTGGATGTATATGCATGCTAAACTCAAGAAATCAACAATCAACAAATCAATTCGAATTGCCATTTTCCAAGAAATCACAAGTAAAAGGCAAGTATTAATTTTGGGGAAATCATCAAAAAGGACCACAAATCAAGTCATTTATTTCCAAAGACCAAAGATCAATTTTTGGCAAGATTACATTTTACAGTGGGAGCAAGAATCAATCAAACATAGCTCGGCAGAAATTCTCATCACTTTATTTGGGCAAGAAATCAGGGGTTTGTTTCCAGTAAAGAATTTTAAGTTACCAAAATCATGTATCATTATTTGGCAAAGATTCGATGAATGAGAAATAATTTGTTTCCTGTTTTATATGAGCATATATGGCAATTGATAATTCATGGTTCATCATTTGGCAAGTTTTTTCAATTATTTCCAGAAAGACAAAATATATTTTCAATGAAAATTCGAGTGTGGACATATAAAAGTGGCAAGCAAGCAACAATCATCTAATATCCAGATTTATCGAAGACCAGACAGCATGCCTAGATTCATCCCAATTCAGCCGAGATTTACAAAACCAAAAAAGGGAAAGCAATGAAAAATCAAACCAAATCAATTATTCAAATCAGAGGTTTAAGGGATTTTTAATCCTATATTAACACCATTTACATCACTGGCAAAATCTATCGAAACCCAAGCATCAATAATTCAAAAAGCAGAGCAATCAAAATTCAGATTCACTCACAACTTTTCAGAAGGTTTCAATCGAGTGAGAGCAAGCCTAAATCAAAGCACCAAGCTGAGAGGAAGACAAATTCAAGCACCAGAGTTTCAATTCATCAATCGATTGCAGATTTAGAGATCTCAGAAAACCCTAGCCCCAATTGATCAGCCGCCATTTTTATAAAAGTGAAAGTGATCGGGATAAACAAAGGGCGCAACACATTATTGAAGTGGTCGGCCAAGTCATCAAAGGGGACTATGTTTTCCATTTGAAAAGGGGATAACCCTTTAATTTTAAATGCCTAGGGTTTTTGTTTTTATTTTATATTGTTTTTGTAATTTGAATTGAAATCGTCCAAACAGTTTCTAGAGTTTGTAAAATTCTAGGGGATCCATTTAGGGGTTTAACTGGCAGTTTCTAGAGTCTGTAAAATCTAGGTGGTTTTCTAGTTTCGTCTGTAAAACTACACAGATTACTAGAGCCTGTAAAACTAGGGGAAATCTGATCTAAGGGATTAGATCTGTCTAGGGTTTTGAGCGCAGGATTAGAATAGGAGCGAGGGGTTTGCGAATTTACATGGTCTTGTAAGCCGGATCTGTTCTATTACCTAGTAGAAACCATATGAATGCAGCAGTAGGCAGGATTTTGCCGAAGATGGGTATATCTGTGTGTCATTTACTTTCTGTATTTTTATTTATGCTGCATTTTGTGATCTGATAATTTTTAATATCTCGCTAAAATTTAATAAACCCTATTCATCCCCCTTTAGGGTTAATCTAGATCCAACAATTATGTATGACATGGCATTATGATCATTTACTAGAGCCAATTTTGGTTAGGTTTCGTGCGACACAATTCAGAGACTTCTTATATTTACCTAGGTTCGCCCATGTAGACCGATGCCCTGTAGAGGCTCTTAGTGAGTGATGGTGACCAAGTACACACACTTTTCATTTTCCTGATTTTTAGTTAGGGTTGACTCCTTTAATTTTTTACGTGCTCACTGGGATAGAGGTTGGTCATCCCAACTGTGTCCCTATTCCTTTTGATGCCGCATATGAGGAGATTAATATTTTTTACGATCATTTACTGGGTTTAGCCACATATTTGGTTAGAGGAGGTATTGTTACCCTCCCTACTCTACATCAGTATATAGTAGATCATCAGCCCACTGAGCAGATGCATACTCCGGTGATTAGGACCTTTTTATTATACTTTTTTGGATACACATTTTTTTAGCAACAACAAGGGGACTGTTAGACTTGGATTTTTGGCCCGGCTTGGTAGACGTTGATCAGATACATATATATAATCATGGTACAACTATTTTGGGTTATTTGTATGTAGCATTGAATATGTACACATGGTACAGCGCTCTAGACAACTTTATGGTTTCTAATACATTCTACCATTTTTGTATTATGAGTACACTGCTAACATGCACCCTAGACTTATCCCTGAGACAATCGGTACAACATATATTTACTTTCCTAGACTGCATCGTTGTGGTATGGCTATGCATGTTCCTCATATTGCACAATGTATGCCTAATGAGCTTATGGAGGCGTGGCAGTGGATGGATCTGAGGCGGCGGTGTAGCATTATTGTATGTCCATGGAAGCAGCACATAGGGTTTTTGGCACCTGGCCCTGAGCATCCCCCACCTTTCAGCATAGTATTTTGAGACACAAGATTTTCTTTCAGGTACCTACTTGCATATGTATATTGTACTTGGGGGAGCGTTGTTAGTTATAATTATACAGTAAGTTCGTATTCCTTTTGATCCGCTCCTATGGAACGATATGTTTGGCGATATACAGGTACGATCGACATATATTCAGAGTATGAGAGCCACGAGATCGGTAGATGGTAAGCCCTTTACAGTTGCCAGAGACTTTGATTCATATTAGGTTCAAGTTTCCCCACTAGCTTATGCTTTACCAGATTATATTCGGGGATCAAACTCTGACCATATTGGCCCGTCAATAGTTTCTAGGAGAGCTCTGGTACCTCCTGCCACATTTGAGCCAATATCATCTCAGTACATGCAGCTTGATGAGTTGGACTTCCCTCACTCTTTTAAGGTGTATGATGCACAGGGTTAGATAGTAGAGTATCCATTATAGTATCCATCAATTGACCCAGTCGATGTACCTTCAGCCGGGTTGTATCATCCACATCGGGCATGTAAGATTTTAAAATTCATTTATATTAGTTGTTCTTCTATTCTTTGCCTACATATAATTCTTGTTGTCACAATAACAACATCAACATTTCGTTACTGTTCTAGGTTATGTTTGTCCTCGAACTAAACTTCTCAGGTCCATACTTCTTAATGTCAAATTACATTTTTACTATGCCACAAATTGAATCAGACAACAACGAACGCACAACATAAGATAGATTCTTTGTTATCCCACTTTTTTTCACAACATAAGGAGAAATCATCTGGTGTTTAGCAAAGCCCATGAAATCATTATGTTATTAAGATTTCATGCAGGACATTTAAACAACAGTTTATATGTTGTTTGATTGCAGTTATAAAAATTAAATAGATTTGACTTCATACAAATGTTTTTCCCTCCAAAATGTTGGTCAACGTTTTATTTCCCTCTCATATTTTAGATATCATTTTAGACCATACTCTTATATTGTTTGATTAGAGTTATAAAAAATTCAGATTTGGCTCCAAAGAAACTTGCTCTCCCTCCAAAAATTGGTCAACGGTTTGACTTTTCCTTTTTATATTTTAATTTTGCATTCAAACCATATTTATCTATTGTTTGAAGTTGTAAAAAAATCCTTTTCGGTCCATTTCCACCTTTATGTTTTATCGTTTTTGTTGTTTATTGGGGTTGTGAAAATATTACATGTTCATATCCATATTATACTTTACTTTCCCACTCACCATTATATTTTCTCTCTTCTTCTTATTATTATTTTTCACTTTCTCTCTCCCGATAATCTCTCCATCTCAAAACTCAATCGATCCCTAATCTCGATGATTCAGCAGCGAAACCCTAATCTATGCGATATAAGGTAAACCCCAATTCTCTTGTGTTTTGTTTATGGAATTATGATGAGAATTTGGTGATAAATTATTGGTTGTTCCGTTGTTGGGAAATTTGGCTATTGTGCTTACTGTAATTGTACTCTATTATTGTTCTTCTTATTGTTGGTTGGGCTACTCACTGATTTTGGTTTTTATTCAATGGTTTCAACTCTACTGTCTAGTGTTAGTTAATATTGAATAAAATACAGTTTTTACTGAAATATAATGGTTTGATTAGTTTGTACTTATTGTATGTATCTATCATTATGGTTTTCAATTTCTTTGGAAAAAATAATAAACTTATTCATTTTGTTTAGTTGTAGGTGGATAATATCAGTTACAGGATAACAATAAACTTAGTTCATTTTGTTTTGTTGGATTATGGATGAGTCAGGATGAAAGCGGATAGACGTTCATATAAATTTGAAAAGGGATTAATATCATTCTTTGAGTTTGCATCATCTAATTCCATGGATAAAAGTAATATCATGTGTCCTTGTTGAAATATTGCAAAACACATTGATTCTCCATTTCAACTATTAGGGACCATATTTATTTGAATGACATTGATGAGGTTATCTGCATTGGAAGTGTCATGGGGAACCAAAAATAGTTGGGTTTGAGCATAATAGTAGAGAAGAATCTAAAAGTGAAGATGGGGAATGTCATGGTGAAGTGTGGGAGGATGAGGTAGATGGTGAAGAATGCAAGGATGAACATATGTCAAATGGCTCAGATGAGTTCTTAAAGTATCTAGAGGATGGTGATAAAGCACTGTACCTTGGTTGTATGAAGACAACTAGTTGAACACTTTGATTCATATTTTCAATTTGAAAGCATGGCATAACATGACTGATAGTTGTATTATAGATAAACTATTATTGATTTAGGTTTTGCTTCCAGAAGATAATTCGGTTCCACACTCCTTATATGAAGCTATAAAAAGTCTCGATGCATTAGGATTGAAATATAAAAAAAATCATGCTTGTCCTAATGACTGCATGTTGTATAGAGGGCAGCATGCAACTAATGTTCGCTGCCACATTTATCGCCTTTTACGCTGGAAAACGAGCAAGGAGAAAAAAGAATTAACAAGTGTTCCTACTAAGGTTTTGCGGTACTTTCCAATAATTCTAAGGTTGAAACGGATGTATCAGTCGGCAAATACATCAAAGAATCTTACATGGGATGACCATAGTAAGAAGAAAGATAGAATGCTGCGACATCCAGCTAACTCCCCAACTTTGAATTTAATAGACCAAAAATAACAGGAATTTGGTAATGAGCCGAGGAGTCTCAGACTAGCACCATCATCTGATGGATTTAATCCGTTTGGCAACCAAAGTAGCAAGAATTCTTATTGGCTTGTTTTCGTTGTCACGTATAATCTTCCTCCATTGTTGTGTATGAAGAGTAAGTTTATGATGTTGACGTTATTAATTTCTGGACCAAAACAACTAGATAATGATATTGACATCTATCTTCAACCCCTAGTAGATGATCTTAAATTAATGTGGGAGGGTGTTGATGGAGTATGTGATGCACTAAAAGGTGAATACTTCACGTTCAGAGCAACACTTCTTTGGACTATTAATGACTTTCCCGCTTACAGGAACTTGTCTGGTAGCGTTGTGAAGGGTTACAATGCTTGTCCAATATGTAACGATAAGACAAAACTAAGATACATGAAGCATGGTAGGAAAATGTCGTTCATGAGGCATTGGAAGTTCTTACCACGAGATCATCCTTATCGGAAGTAGAAAAAACCTTTTGACAACACAGTAGAGAAGGACATGGCTCATATTCCGTTAATGGGTGAAGAAGTGTTAGCAAGAGTGGATGGTTTGAACTATATGTTTGGCAAAAAGGTAGATCCTCCTTCAGTGATGGGTAGTGAAGACCGTATCAAACCCGTTTGGAAGAAGAAGTCTGTTATTTCCAGTTAGAGTATTGGCTATATATTCTTGTTCGACATTGCTTGATGTGATGCGTGTAGAGAAGAACTGTGCTGAGGCCATTCTTGGTACATTATTGAATGTTTCAGGGAATACAAAAGATGGGGATTCTACTCGATTAGACATATGCGCCATGTGCATTAGGAAGGATTTGGTAGCTAACGATGGTGCCAAAAGTTTGAAGGTGCCTACGGCTAGTTGGAACCTTCTTGCAAAATAAAAAATTTTTGTTTGCAACTCTTTCTTTAACATGATCGTTCCATTAAAATTTTCATCTAACATTAGGAATCTTGTCTCTATGCATGATTTAAGACTTATTGGTCTTAAGTCGCATGACTGTCACACCGTATTGCAATTTCTTCTCCCAGTTGCATTGCGTTCTGTTCTAAAGAAGCCGATGAGGTACACAATGCTTCTGCCTATTCTTCAAGACAAAATGTGCCGAAGTGATTGATTCATCAAAGTTGGAAAAAATGCAAGCTGAACTAGTAGTTACAATTTGCTTACTTGAGAAATACTTCCATCCTTCATTTTATGACATTATGATTCACTTGATTGTTCATCTTGTGAGAGAAGTAGAGGTATGTGGCCCTTTTTTCCAATGGATGTACCCCCTACTTCAAACGATATATGAAGGTATTTAAAGGATGGGTGAAAATTCACAGTCATTCGGGGGGGTCCATAGAAGAACGCTATATAGTTGAAGAGGCTGTTGAATTTTGTGCTAAATGCTTACTTGATAATCCTAGTACTGTTGGAATTCCAAAGTTGCAGATCGGATCTCCATCATGCAAATAAAAGAAAATCAGAAATGTTATACTTAGTAGTTCATGGAAAGGAATTTGATCAAGTACATCTCTATGTATTGCATAATTGCGTAAGTCTTATGTTACTTAACCATGTATCATTTATTGAATATGTGGATTATATTACATTTTTTACATGGCTAACTTGTTTGAATTTATTTTAATACAGTGAACACTTAGAGATACTGAGGCTGGAAAATGCTAGAAAACCATCCAAATCAGAGAAATGGCTGAAGGATAAATAGAACAAGACATTTGCGACATGGTTAAAGAAAAGGGTAAGTCATCAATTTATTGATGGCTTAATGTAGTGCTTCCAACTTGTATTTTTGTTTTGAATTGAAAGCTAATGCGTTGTCCATCCAGGTATTAGATGGACTCGTTCTCTCATTTTTTTTGAATTGAAAGCTGATGTATTTTTTGAATTGAAAGCTAATGCTTTTTTTAAAACTGAAAGCTAATGCAATTTTTTTGAATTGTTCTTGCAGGTATTAGATGAATTTGCCAGTCCTAGAAATAAAGTTTCAGAAGAATTAAGGTGGATTTCAAGAGGTCCAAGCCATCAAGTGCCTACCTTTGGTGCATACATGGTTAATTGAGTGCTTTTCAATACCAAGGATCATGATGGAATTCGATCAGTTCAGAACAATGGAGTGTTTCTGGAAGCCGATGTAATGCTAGTAGCTAGTGCTAAGGAAGAAAAATCCACAACAAAGGATATGGACTTTTACGGTGTGATTACACAGATCTGGGAGACGGACAACTACAACTTTTACCTATACTCAAATGTGATTGGATTGAGAGTGTTAGGGGCATCAAAGTAGATGAATTGAGGTCTACTTTGGTCAATTTGAATAGGATAGGACATTTGAATGATTATTTTGTCTTGGGTGCACATGTGCAGCAAATTTTTTACGTATATGACCCACTGGATCTTGTATGGTCAGTGGTTATATGATGCCCTAATAGAAACTACCAAGGTACTGATGAAGATGAGGAATTGGAAGATATTGAAATGGAGCAGTGACCATTTAGTGCCACAGTGCCATCAGTGGAGAATTTTGATGACATTATTAGTGATAAACATAGAAATTATAAGTGACCCGTATACGAGGAAATAAATGTCTATAAGATTTGAATTTTTTTTCTTCGATATGTTAGACGAATTATTTTTTCAAACTGCGTTGAGTTTGTGTTCGTTGATACACTTGATCAGATTTGAATACCTATATGGATTACTTGACAGTTTGTGTGCTTTGTTGCTTTAAAATATATGCTTTGTTGCTTTAAATTATACACTTGTTGCTTTAAAATATATTATGTGGATTACTTATGTCTAATTAACTTCTTTATTTTTCAGGTTATAGGTCGGAAAAAGACAACTGTCGCTTTGCCTTCTCATTCATCTTCATGTCATAAAGTTCAAAAAGATGTAGCTTCGCCTTCAAGCTCACATTCACATCATAAAGTTCAAAAAGATGTAGCTTCGCCTTCACGATTACATTTTCATTCACCTTCACGTTGTAAAGTTCAAAAAGATGCAGTTTTGCCTTCACACTCACTTTCACTTCATAAAGTTCAAAGCTAAAAAAACTGAAAAGACAACAAAGAATAAGGTTGGTTGTTCCACATTGAAGAGTGTTGCGGCAACATCAAAGAACATTGTGGAAACAATATCCAAGTCAGTTTCAAGTGGTAACAATCATGGAAAGCGGAAACTGGTTGAGGATGAAGCTGAGAGTGTAACTAGTGGATTGCAATTGATGAAGCGAGGAATGGTGACGATGAACCGCATTAAAATGCGAGTCGTTAGGGCAAAGAGATGGAAGTTTTAATTCAATGGAAGAGGAGAACCAGTTGGCAATGCTGCGATGTGGATGCAGTCCTACATTGGGGTGCAAGCACGAACAACGATCTCAATAGCTATTACTAACTGAAGACTTGTTGCTACATACGAGAAGGACAATATATATGCTTGTGTACAGGTAAATGAACTATTTACTTGTTACTTGTACAATATTAGCAATTATAAAAATATTATTATGTTAATATGTTCATATAAATGTAGAAAGCATTTATGGTACCAATAGAATGCATAAAACTTAGTATAACATCAACGAGGAATAAATGGAGAGAGCTCAAGGGCGGACGAGTCAGCAAGTGCGTGGTACCCTATTTGGACTCCCTCGAGATGTTGGAGTTCCCTCCATATGATTATCAGTTCATTCAAAAGGGAGACTGAAATGTTTTTGTTGCATAACGGATTACAGAAGAATTTTTGGTGCACCTTCGATTTAATATTAGCTTTATATAAATTTAAATTAACTTTAATATAAAATTTAAATTAACTTTAATATAAACTTTAATATTAATTTTATATAAATTTAAATCAACTCTTCTGTGTGTAATTTGTATATGTTTGTGTGTAATCTATAGGAAATTCTCAATGCCCAAGCAGAAAAACGGAAAGGAAATGTGTACCCTCTTCTCATGGCACGCAAAGGATATGCTAATATGATGCAAGAACTAGTTAGTGTTGCTTACACAACTATTTGATATCGGATAAATGGACTATCAAACGTAATTTGTATTCTTTTGTTAGGACTGACAAATGTTTTATATTTATGTATGTATGTTGTTGCAAACCACTCCAGAGAAAGAACTATCCTATGGCATTATGTGGTTAAAGGCACGTCAGGACAAGAGTGGAAACTTCAAGGACCTCGAAACACATGCCATTGCCAAAAAATGGTAAATGTAATTTATTTGTTTGTACCTAATTTTTACATTGCATTTATCGAAATAAAAGTAGATGAATCCAATATATTTGATTTTGTTGTCAGAAGACATTGACTAAAGAAGTTGATTCTGAATACTTTGAGGTAGATGACCTAATAATGTTCTGACAATGTCTTTGGGAACCCCTGAGTATCCCCGTAGGGTGCGAGGTGTTGGTGGCTTTGTCAAGCCTGAAGCTTACTTCAATTTTCCAATAAAACATTGAAAGGTAAGATCATCGGCAAATTTAAATTTGACTCAAGCAAGCGTTCAGAAGATCTTAGAAGAGGAAAGAGCTAAGCAGGAAAGTGAGAAGAAGGAAGAAATGGGTAAGAAACAAGCTTGGTTTAAGGAAAAAATAAAGCAGATAGAATTAAAGATTGGAGGCGTGACTTGTTCACCCAAACTATCTACACAATGCAGCTGTTCCCAGGATGGTTTGGAGAAGACAGCTGATGATTGTGAGCGTGTAAAGAAGCAAGATGTGAAGAAGTGAATGACAATGAAAGTGTTGTCGATGTTGCTGAGGAAAATGTTAAGTCAGCAACAACCGTTATTAAGGAACATGCTAAGTCCGCAATAAGAAATTTGTCTGAAGATTTGGAAGCTTGTGAAAAAAAATTGGTAAGCACCTGCTACCCTAATTTCCTTGATGATGTTCAATTGAATAGGTGTGATAACATTTTATAATATGTCATGTTGTTGGTGCAAGAAGAAAGAACCTATATTTGGAAACAACAATGTTGAGTTCGCACTCACGATTTATTGTGTAGAATCTGTAGATAATGTCGTTGCATATGGAACCGTCGCTGAAATGAATGTCGACGCCGCAGACTAGAAGATCCATGGCATTTCGCTTGCAAAAGAAATCGCATGTGTATCCATCACCAAAGTTGTTGTTCCCGATGCCTTGCTAGCAATTCCCATCAAGGGTGAATTTATAACAGTGCAAGATGCACTTGGTGGTACATATATTGCTTGATTGTAACGACCCGGAAAATCTGAACCAATTTAAAATTTTTAAATTGGCTAAAATAGTGGATTTTAAATATTTAAAATAAATATTTTAAATAATAACGATGAAAACTGAGTTTGAATCGACAATTGAAAAGGAATATAATTAATTCTAATTATAAACCAGGCCTGAAATGGCGTGGTAGTTTCAAAATTTGAATTCAAACTTCGACTGACTGTACCGGGTGCAAAACAAAACGGATTTGAGTGAAACCAAAAATATTTAAATATGTTAGTGAATACCTTTCTAACGAATCTGAAAAATCGAAGTTTCATAGCGGAAAGCAAAAGTTATTGCCAAATGAATTTTCAGAAAGGTCGCTACGGAATTTATATAGCCCGTGAAATTGACCATTTTGCAAACAACCTCGGAATTCGACGAAACCACTTTTGTTGGATCCGGGATGTGAAGTTATTGCTAGGTTTCAAATTTCATAATTTTTGAAGCTAGTATGTGAGGGTGGCAAAGGAAAATGTGTTTTGGTCAATTACAGTTAAATTGGATCGACCAGAAATGGGCCATTTTGCAAACGGTCTCAGAATTCGACAAAACTTCGTTAAAACATAGACAGATTTATTTTTCTGGAATTTTTCGAATCAGTTTGTGGCCCTGGCAAATTGAAATGTACGTTCAAATTAAATATTGAATGTTTTATATTTTAAATTGAAGGAAAACTGACTGAAGCAGTCGAATGGGCCTTCGAAACATATCCCATTGTGCTCGGAATGGGGGTAAAACGCTAAGAACGATAGTCGTTGGGTTTGGATCGGGGTTCGTTTGGGAAAGTGGTATTTTTGAAAATTTAAAAATATATAAATTAAATGGAAAAATCTGATTGGCCACTCCATCCTCTCTCTCTCCCCGATCATCAAGCGCGCACGGCGGAAAACCCTTCCAAACTTCCCGACTCGATTTCTCTTTCAATTCCAAATGAAATCAAGCAAACTTTGATCCATTTTGAAGAGGATTCGAAGAGCTTTAATCCATACCGGATTTGTCAGACATCATTGAGTATTTTGGCCGTATCGGGTCCCCGAAGTCGACTTGTTTGGAGCGCCGCCGCCATTAGCAGGGTCCACTGAGCTGGCCCACTCCCCCACGCGCGCGAAGCTCTCTCCTAGCCCTTCGACGCTGCGAAGGTCGATCGTCCTCTAGCTTCACGGATTTCGCGATAATTCAAAACTTAGTTTTGAACGAGGAATAGAGGTATACGGCTATGAAAATTTTCAACTGTTTTAACACCTTTAAACCGTTGCAAACTTTGAAAAATCATATATTTTTCGTTTCTTGTCGAAATCCAGTGAAACAAGAGACAATGGACTCATGTGGACGTCTTCTACCTTCTAGAAGAGATCGCATATTTTTCTGAGCCTTCTGCTATTTTTGGTGGAGTGGAACCCAAGGTGATATTTCCAAATTATAAACGATATGGAAAACGACGATGTATAAATTATATAATCGATGTATGAGTTATATAAGTGTTGTACACCTCTTGTATAAGCGTTGTATAAGTTGTACGTTCGATGTATAAGTTGTATATGCGTTGTAAAAAATTATATATGTGTTGAAATAGAAGTGAAATGCTATATATATATATATATTTATACGCCCCTCGTCCACAAACCATGGACGATATTTATTGGTTGTGATTGGTGTGAAAATTGATTGATAGCGAATGGTTGATTGAAATTGTTTGTGGTTGAAATTGATTGATTGTGGTTGAAAAATACCCGTTTGTGGTTGAGAAATATTTGGTTGAAACCACATAGGATTAGTTTGTGGAAATGAAAAAAAATATACATGCCGCCTGCGTGCGAACTAGATGCATGATTCCCCATTGTCAAAAGCTGCGAGGCTATAAGGTAGAGCGAGGAGCCGTACTAGGGACGGTCCCGGTTTTAACTACCCTGCCGTTATGCTGCCGAAATTTTGAATAATATTCATGTGTTAGAATTATTTACATTTGTTGAAACTATATTTATTCGTTGAATAGAAAACCTTCATGTGTTGAATTGAAACTCATTCGTTGAATAGAAATTCATGTGTTGAATGGTATTCGTGTTTTAAATATAAAAATCACCTTTTTATCGATATATATGAACTATAGAAAACCTTCATGTGTTGAATCGATATTCATTCGTTGGATAGAAATTCATGTATTGAATGGTATTCGTGTTTTAAATATAAAAATCACCTTTTTATCGATATATATATAAACTATAGAAAACCTTCATGTGTTGAATCGATATTCCTCCGTTGGATAGAAATTCATGTGTTGAATGGTATTCGTGTTTTAAATATAAAAATCACCTTTTTATCGATATATATAAACTATAGAAAACCTTCATGTGTTGAATCGAAATTCATTCGTTGAATTGAAATTCATGTGTTGAATGGTATTCATATTTTGAAAGAAATTGTTTTATAATAAAAATCCAATTTTTATCATCGATATGAACTATATAAAATAATCTTGTTTTGAAATAAATTGTTTTATAATAAAAATCCTATTTTTATCACCTATATTAACTATATAAAATAGTCAAGTTTTGAAATAAATTGTTTTACATTAAAAATCACATTTTTATTATATACATGAATTGTTAAAAATAGTGAAGTGTTGAAATAGAAAACAGTTTGATAAAAATTTCATTTTTATCAAAGGTATGAAAATCATATAGTTTTGAAATCGAAGAATCGATATATATATATATATATATATATATATATATATATAAAAAATTGAAATATATCGAATAACGAAGCTGTAGTTCGTATTTTGAAACCGTGATTTCAAACGATTATAGCCGGAGATCCGACCATCGGATTTTCCCGAAAACGCAACCGTTGGGTTCGCTTTGGAAATATCTTTCCAACGGCACCAACTTTGCAAAAATCCAACGGTTGGATTGTCTGGAATGTTTAATTCAAATCTGAAGAAAAACAGCGCCAGAATCGATTATATATATATATATATATATATATAATTATATTAAATCGAATAACGACGTTGCAGTTCGTATTTTGAAATCGAAACTTCAAACGATTATACCGGGAGATCCGACCGTCGGATTTTCCCGAAACTGGAACCGTTGGATTCGTTTTGAAAAGATATTTCTAATGATGTAAATTTTATGAAGATCCAATGGTTAGATTTTCAGATATGTGTAAATCAAATCTGAAGAAAAACAGCACCATGGCCGCGTTATGGCCCGAAGCGTCGTTTTGAATAAAATGGCTATTTTAAAATAAATAAAAATAGCGATAAATCGTTATAAAATATTATAAACGATATGGATGTGAAATTTAGAAACTAACTGAAGGTTGGCTAAGTCGAATGGTTTCTTGGGTATTGATCTGATGTTGGTTTCGGCCTTCGGGGTTAATATTTGGGAAATCGCTCTCTTACTGATTGGCGGTTAGTGACTAATGAATTGAAATGATGCGTAGTAGTGTTCGTGTAGCACTTCTTTATTATATACGCGAGTTTCTCAGAAAGACCGTGTAACAGCCAGCACCTCCGTTCATGCAAGATATTGTCCCTAACTTAGCCACCGTATAGGTGTGGGGTTTTGTTCCTCAAAAGGCCTCGGCGTTAGTAAGAGATGGGCTCTACTATATAAGTACACACTTCACACAGGCTTCCACGATGTGGAACTTAAGGGTGTTACATCTTCCCCTCCTACAGAGCCCAACGTCCCCATTGGCTCACAAACACCTCACTCAGGCACTGTGGTCCACACAGGAGCCACAATTCCGGCTGAGTATTGGCTCTGATACCATTGTAACAGCCAACACCTCCGTTCATGCAAGATATTGTCCCCAACTTAGCCACCGTATAGGTGTAGGGTTTTGTTCCTCAAAAGGCCTCGGCGTTAGTAAGAGATGGGCTCTACTATGTAAGTACACACTTCACACAGGCTTCCACGATGTGGGACTTAAGGGTGTTACAGACCGGGTTTATCCCATTCTGAATAACTGAATCGACGATAAGAAATCGAAGATGAAGACGGTGGTCGAAGACCGGAGATCTTCACCTCGTTTGGATGGTAACCGAGGTCCTGATTGGGAGGCATCCCGAAATATGGATAATGAGTGGTGATCGTCTAGACGTACGTGGTGATCGATGGGTTTGCGAGGTATATAGTGCCTCCGGTTTCGTTCAGACCCAGAACGGACATGCAAATGGACAGTGTGTCTAACATTGGAATTTGTTCTGTGTGATTGATAGCCATCAGTTGCACGGTGTGAATTGTCTGTGTGGCATGCTAAGATGCAGTGATCAGGGCTTCTGTTGAAAAGAAAAGTCTTGTGGTGATGATCAAAGCACCGCCTGTGTGGTGTAGCTTTGTGTATAACGTGAATTCGCAAACCTCACACCCGGTATGAACCAGAAACGGGAGAAAGGACCTCAGGGAGGACATGCGTTTCTTTCTAGTTAGAAGTGGCATCAGTGGTTTTACACGCCCTGACGAGTTTGACTTATGTGGTTGTTACTGTTGCGAGGCGCCTCGGTTAGATCGGACGATCCGGGTCCGATTGAGTCATTCGTTGGCTCATTTACGCCCCATAGGGCAGGGAAACGCAGTGTTCAGGAATTTTAATCCACATCGGTGGACCGGCTCTGTCGCTCCAAGGGTCGATGCGCTCTGACCCTGAGGCTCGGGCTAGACAGTCTCGAAGTCGGTAAGGACTATCTTTTGCCTTGGTTCATGACGGAAATCCAATTTCCAAATACGTGACTGCGGTTTTAATTGTATATATATAGCGACATGATATATGGTACCCATGTCGTCTACGATTGATAGTTATGATTGAAATTGTTTTTGAAACTTATAAACACTAGTAATAATATCAAATGCTTTTGTTTTAATAGTATCAAGCATATTTTGGCCATTATAAGGTAAAACTCTATCCTCCTGTTTGCGTTGCATTGTGTGATGGGAACTGAGTCTTATAATGGCTTCATTTTTATAAAAAGCATTGCGATGTTTAAAAGAATGATTTGTTTTAAAGCACCGGCAATCCGATGGAGTAAACCCGTTCCATGAAAGTGGCGTGGTCCTGTGATTAGCCATATTTTAAATATGTTGAGTAGATTTCTCATACCAGTCCCATGACTGACTCGTAGTTTGTTTCACTTTCAAACTCGGGTGCCTCTTTTTCTACACGGGCAGCCTTGTGTTCAGGTTTAACAGGCTTTTCTGGATAGCTGGAGCTGAAGATGGATTCTATCATTTATCTCTTTTTATGATGTTCAGCTCTTATTGTACATTATGTTTATTTCCGGTGTAGACATTTATGTATAGCTGAACTGTATTTGTACTAAGTATGATCCTGTATACTGTGTAACTCTGATGATTATGTTTATCCAATATATTCTATTGTGCATTATCTGGTGTATTTATTTAATTTTGTTCTGCTGTTATCTGTTAATGAGCTATATTCCAAAGATTACCCTTGCCACCGTCAGTACGGGGTTTGGGGTAGTCACATTGATCGAGAAATTTGATCTCCAATGCAATAATTATGAAGGTAATTTTAGTATTTATAATTTCATATTTGATTGTCTACACAATTTGACTGTTATTTACATAACTTGGAGGTTGTTAAGTCTGATGTTGTCAAGAAGAAGAGGATGAAAAATGATCACAATGAGCCAGAGGATGAAGACCTCGACACAGTGTCTGAGGCTGTTAAGTATGATGTTGTCAAGAAGAAGAGGAGGAAGAATGACCACAATGAGCTAGAGTATGAAGACCTCGACACACTGCCTCCCAAACTGCCTGCAGCACTGAGGGTGCTTTTCAAATGGGAGGACAAATCCCTTAAGAATGGGGCCACGTACCATCAACACTGTGTTGGACGAGGAAATATTTCGTTTCCAAACAAAAGTGGCTATCTTAAGGACCGATATATATGCAACCACAAAACTTCTTTAGACATCTGCTCAAGCCCTTTTTTTATATGAGGTATGCGTTAATTATTCTTTGGATATTTCATAAATGAGCTTGCGCATTTCATTAATGAGTTTACGCATTTCATAAATGCACAAGCTCGTATTCTCACATTTTAAAGTTTGCTTGAATTTTCAAGTAGTTATAAATATGCAGTCTAATTTAAAATGTGAACTTAAAATATGAAGTGTATTTCTCTTATTAAGTATATGGTCTAATTTCAAAGCTCATAATTTAGTTCCATGTTGCAATTTGAGTAATCGTTACATAAGAAAATATCAGTATTGCTAATGAGATAAACAAGTAGCATTACTTGGAATACCAATACAATTGAATACATCGTTAACATCCATAATAAATGCTAGTACAGATACAAAAGCAAATATCAATACCTATAATACTGAAGCAACAACTACTAAATAGTTTAGTACAGATACAAAACCATGAAGTTGATCGTGTAGTCTGCTAAGTTCATTTTTCCACTCAACAAATTGATTTTGCAGCGTTGTTAGTTGATTTTGTAATTTGCTTGCGTAATCAACGGTCATTGACAAAATGGTTTGCCAATCCAATGCCAAAAGCCACATTCGCTAAGGGAGGCGTGACATCTGAAATAACGACGACCAATATTATTTCTTCTTATAATAACATCTTCAACAACTGCGTATCTACAATCACAAATAATAATGAGTGAGTCAACTTTCTATTCATTTTTTTGTATGATGATTGCGTCTTGTTGATGTCTTAAATTACGTCTTTGTTGTCGACTACGACTTTGTTCTCGTCGTCTTCCTTCCCTCTCCTCTCTGCGAATTACTTCCTGTTCATGTTCGTGCTCTCTTAAATCTTCATAATGTCTTTCTTGCATTTCAATGTAGAAACCAATATCAGTTTCGGAGGATAAATGATTGGGAGATAATGGGTGTTCCATCGGACCTTCATAGTCATATGAGGAAGGAAGTGAAATGTGACTATAATCCAGCATTGTTGAATATTTAGGGTTTAAGAAGAAAGTAGTCCGGAAAGTTTTGAAGAGAAGAGGAAGAGTGAGAATATGAGCTTGTGCATTTATGAAATCCAAAGAGTAGCCACTTTTGTCCAAACAGACATATTTCTTGCATAGTGTAACATGTGGAGGTCTATAATCATTATTATTCTACTTTGAAGGATGAATTTATTCCAATATTTCTTGCAGTTTGTGAAGGTCTCGAACAACTTGTTTATATTTATATATCTGATTATTTAAAATGATGACCAGATGTGACTTTTAATTAGCAAAGAAGAAGCATTGGTGTTGCTCATGTTTTTGCTGAGACATGTTAAGGTCACAAATTTCTAATGTTACATTTGGTATTGATTATTCTTTTCTTATATGCTTTTATAGCTACCTTCATGAAGTGCTGAAGAAATGTAAGATGATGGAAATGATTGCCTTCATATATCCTGCTTATATGGATGCACGCAATTGTGAAAATTTAGCTAACTTAGCTACTGGTTTGGCAAAACGGTATAACCAAGGGAATCTTGATGAGATTTTTTTTGTGCCACCTAAGTCAGGGTATGTACATTATGGTTCTTTATATTGATCTACAATTTCTTTTTACTTGATTCATGATGTATATACTTTGTTATGAATTCTAAGTAGAATTTTCAATGTTGGCAATCATTGGTGTTTGACGGTTGTGAATCCCACTAAACAAACTGTGCATTTCATGGATCTATTGAGAGGACGATTGTGTGGTGGTGAATGGATGAATATTGTGAATAGGTATGTGCAATTGCTATTTTATATTTTAGTGGTTTGGTGGTTAATTTATGTTTGTTCACTTGGCATTGTTAATCTTTTGAGTATTTGTTTACTTTGTAGCTCCATTGCAATTGACAATTAGGACAAACCGAAAGACAATCAAGTTCAATGGAAGCCTTGTTTGGTGCGTATACATGCATACTCAATATTTTTCAAGTCTGATGACTTTTTCCTTAACATGATTGATTGAATTTGGTGTTTACTTGATATCTATGCATGCTTCAGGGAGCTCCAAAACAGAGAGGTTATTTGACGTGTGGATTGTGGTTATGCGCTACATAAAAGACATCGTAGGAGACAAGAATCAACTATGGGCTGCTAAGGTAATATGTACATGTATATGTCTCTTGCATACTGAATCTTTGTGCTTTGTAAAAATATACTTCCAGTACACTACACCATTATTGTGTCCATTGTTATGTTGTGTTGCCGCCATTATTGAAGTCATGCTATGTCCATTGTTGGTGCACCATGTCATTGTGCGTTTTTCTCCTGTCAATATTGCACTTGCATGTGGGTATTTTCTTATATAAATAAGTGATATGCACTAGGTTAGTTTATTTAACTGTGAATCATGGTTGTTGCAATGATAGGTGTTGCACCCATTTTAAAATGTCATCCATTAATACGGCTTATACGCCCTACATGGAAAAATTGTTCACATCTAATGTCTTGTGCAAATTTTATTTCTGAAATGCACATGTCTTGCTGCCACTTTATGTGATGTCCGTAATGTCATCTGCTCATTTTCCTTGTTGCTTGAGCCTTACCACTGCTTACTGCATGATTAGTTGGGCTTTCCTCGAATACTTGTGTTAGGCTGTTTAAAACTCATGCGCTACCATACTTGTATATAGGCATATATCGAGATACATGCCGGGTAAAGTAAATCTCTGCATTTCCTATTTGTTGCAGTGGGAGAAGAGTGTAAGCAGTAAATTTTCACAAAAGGATATTGATGTCGTGCGGGTGGAATGGGCTACACAAGTCTACAATTTTGTATAATCATAGTGCTGAATTCTATATGTGACTGCTAATTGAACCCTTATTAGTCAGATTTTCTAACGTTGGTTTTGTTGAATTCTGTGTACACATGGGCTCAGTTTCCTAGTTCATGTTGAACCGATGCTTGTAGGATGTATTTGGATTTGGTGTCGATCTTGATATTGTTTAATATTATTTATATTTAGCAGAAATCTTAACTATTGCGTGTTATCTAAACTGCTGTGTTATCTGAGTTGCACTGTGTTAGTTGAGTTGCTTAATGTCATTTCATTTAAGAAGGAACAACACATATAAAAACTGATTTGAGTTATGTTAATAGCTTTAAAAAACATTTATCTGTTGTAAGAAGATGGTTGTGAAAATTAGTGGAAATTTGCATTTCGTTAAGATAACGTAAAACCATTATTTTATTAACTTTCAGACAACATATAATATTCATCACAACTATATGTAAAACAAGAAGACCACATCAGACAACACACGACTATGTTTTTATATGTTACTATAGTTCAAATCAGACAATGTGTTGTATCTGTGGTCTAATGTAGAAGGAGACTGAAGGTAATTTGGGATCGAATTGCAGTGGAACCAATTAAAATCAGAAACCCTAGTTGATTAAATTAAACAAAATTAAATCAAAACAGGTACCTTTCTTCTTGAATAGCACAATCGAACGAAACCCTGTCTGTGAAATCGTTGAATAAATTCAGATCTTCTTCGAATCGAGTGTTTGAAATCGAACACCTCTATAGGAGATCCACGGGTGTTGCTCTCGATATTGACAATCAAATCCGAGAATGAAGGATCGGTAGTAGCCGATTTAGCTTGAACGAGATTTAGGGTTTGAAGATTTCGATTAGGGTTTTTTTCTGAAAAAAGGGATAATCAATAATGCGGCCCTCATATCCTTTTATAAAGTGAACCCTAACGAGATATTTTACTCCCTTCTTATCCGTTCAAATGAATTAGTCAAAACTAACTTTTGATTTCCATTTTAAATATTCTATTCATTTGCAACACCTATAAGTGTGACCCTATAGGTTGTTGTAGCATTGGCAACCATTTAAATAATTAAACCGTAAACAGTGAGCGACATCTAGTAATACATCACTGCTACCCAAGCTACAACAATATCAATGATTCGATATGAACTTTGTGAATGGTGTATCAATATAATTTAATCCTTTTAACCGTTATATCCAAGATTAAACTGGAGGCATGGATTGTATCATCCTCTTTATAATTTAATCTGTTTTTCTTGATCAATAAGTAGACTGTTTGAAACAAATCAATATTTGAGCACGGCCATGCATTTCACAGTCTCACTTAATCAAGAGGCCCATGGATATCACTACGAATATATCGTAGGGCTAAATTCCATCTAGATCATTCATAATTTATATTCGATTCTAAAAATATCCAATAATCACCGTTATCATTACTTTGTTATGAAATAACTTTAGATGATATCAAAACATAAATATCCTCGAATAAAATTATAATGATTTCAGGTCTGAGGACCATTATATCACTATCACTATGAGAACAACTTATGATACTCGTTAATTATATTCCATGTAGTTATCTCGCGGTGGGTCAGTCCTACGCTATTCTCCAATACGTATTTTTATCTTGATTTTAATATCACGTATATTAATGATCAATGAAATGTGATCATCAGTCAATCAACATACTAGTCTTAACGCTTTATCGTTGTCCTATATTAACAATAAACCTCGACTAGGGGCATTTAAGAAATCTAATACTTATCACATTATATAATCTCAAGTTCAGTCTTACTCGAACTATATAATTCCGTATTATTATTCTAAGGACTTCTATTATATTATTATTTATATTACGCAGTAAATACAATATAACAGAATAATATTTTATTCCAAATAAAATAATATCATCAACAGTGTTATCAATTTCATCAAATGAATTGCCTCTAGGGCACAAACTCTAACAATCTCCCACTTGCACTAGAGTCAATCATTTATGTATCGTATACTTATGAAACTAGTGTGACTATTAAACTTCTGCTGCGACAGAGTTTAATTCAGTAGGTCTGCAACATTACAACTTTTGTAACTTTGTAGATATGTTTATTTCTTCTGTAAACAACTTCACATAAGAATTATATTTCTTAAAATATATGTTTGGATTGATGATGAGTTTAATGTTTGTAGGCCTGAGCAACAGCCATATTGTTATTGCAATGTGTATCATTCGATCAACAATGAATTAAGTTCAATCATGAACTTCTTAATCCAAACATTTTCTTTCTTAGAATCAGTATTTATTTCTTGTTTTTAAACTAACATTACTTACAATAATCAATGTGTTATCAAATAACATTAGAGTTATTGTGTCACTCCCATTCAATTTCGTGTCTATACAAGATTTAGTGGTATCTTGTGGTTTTCGATATATCTCGAATTCTATTTTATTCCCATCGGTATCTAAGAGACTGACTCTCCTTCACAAGGATACCAAATCAAGTTATAAACATTTTATTCTCTGAGAATTTATATCCACAAAATAGTTATCTGATTTGGGTCCGATTTTATCAGAGGAAGGACGTTTAACAAACGCCTTACATCCCAAATCTTTGTATTAGACACACTAGGACATTTCCTAGTTCATATCTTATATGGCGTCTTCAAATCGTTTTAGTGGGATTTAATATAATTGTTCTAAATTTAACTTATAGGAAGATCTATATGACTTATCATTAATCGTACTATATCTTATAAGGTTCGATATCTCCGTTCAGACATACCATTCTAATATGGTGTTCTAGGTGGACAGAGTTGTGAAACAATTCCAAACTCATTCAGATAGTCATTAAATTTATTGGCTTAAATGTTCTCTTTCGAACTGTTCGAGAAATATTTATTTTCTATTAAAATTGGTTTCTAACTTCACTTTGAATTCTTTGAACTTTTCAAAGGATTCTGATGTGTATTTCATAAGATATACATATCTATATCTACTGATATCATCAGTAGATATAATGAAGTAATAAAACCTACCTCTAGCTTATGTATTCGTTGCTCCATATACATCATTATGTTCGAGACCCAATACTTGTCACTCAATCACTGTGTCAAATGGAAAAATGATTCAGTTACTTTGCCTAATAAACAAGATTTTTATTCTTCATATAATTCAAAGTCAAATGATCTCAAAATTCCATCATTATGGATTTTGACATACTTTCTTGTTTATATTGGCTAATTGGTAATGCTAAAAGTATGTTGGATTTAAATCACTAAATTTAATCCACTTGGTATTTATGTCAGGTACATTATAGTTAAAGATTTATAAAATTCATTAACTATTTGTGAAATTCCATTAGATATTTCATTTAAATAAAATGAACAACAATTGTTCTTTTACTACAAATGAAATTTAAACCTGTCAAAACAAGTTTTATAATAACATTTATTTTAAATGGAATTTCATAATAACAATTATTTTATCTATTTTAATTAAGCCAGTATATAGAACAAGAATCAACTTGCTGTGGATAATCCAACAACTTTTGTTTCATTTCCATTCGTAAGTCCACTTGTCATTTTATCAGATTTCTACTTATTCTGCAATTTCTGTAAATCAACATACATTTATGTGATTTATATCTAGTATTTAATACTAGGAATCTATAAGTAGATTATTATAACATTTATATCTTATTCAATTACAGTCATACTTTGACTTTGGTTTTAGATCCTCTATATTTGTTAGAACAATTACGTTTGATTTGTTGAGGACAATCCTCAAATTTTAATGTTAGTCAAGAAATTTGATTTAATTCAATTTATATCCTTCTTAAGGATTAATTTAAATTATCGAGTTATTTATTATTTAATATCTACATTAGATAATAAAATAATAACTGATTCTGTAATATTTATTTAATACAAATTTTGACAATCAAAATTTATATTAACATAAATATGTAATTTAAACTAAAATATACTCCCACTCAAATTAACATCCCTCTGTTTATATATACATATCGGTATACATATATAACGGTGTTCCAAGATCCATATCTAGTCATGCCTTGACCCAGCTTTGGCTAAACCCAAAACACAACCTTTTAGGTAGACATCTTATGTCAATTATATCGTATATAATTCTTGGATCGCATGATGAACATTTTGTTCAATATTATTCATTTGCTCAAAATATAGAATAATGCATGCTATTGTCTCTAAGGCCATAATCGTATTATGCAGCCTAGTTAAGTCAGACCCAATAATAGGTTGGAGCACCACATTTTACTCCATCGCATATAACCAAAATAAAAGGTGCACAACGCTTTGGCATTAGTTACATCCAGTGATTTTGGACAGTGATGAGTATATTATTGGAAGACGTCACCATGACTTAACATAACAAAAAATTGCTTTAGGGGGAATTTATAATTCGTAGTGAGAAACAATATTAAAGTTATTTACACATATCAAAATATATGTATTTTATATTCGTAATATTATTTGAATTCAAATAATATATATATATATATATATATATTTGTGTGTGTGTATATATATATATTCAAATTCAATGAAGCGATCTATTCTTCTTTGAACATTTCAAAGAGATGGTTGATATAACTTTTATATTGCAAGGTTTCAGATAAATTATAAATTTACTTAAAATCTATACAACCAAATAGATTTTCATTGTATACTTTTATCCACCCTAAAGGAATTCAAGGACCAACTAAAATTGGTTTGAATGCTCATAATTTTTAAAATGTATGTGCATAAAACCTACAGTCCCGTTAAGAAAAGAATATATAAATAAGCATCATGCATTATGTAACCATTATATGATTATATAATATTCAGTCCATACCGTACTGCATTCATAGATTTAAGCAAAAGATCATGAGCAAGAGCACTTGACATAATAAACATGCATTGACTTATCATTGATCAAACACCATAATGATATTATAATGATAATAACACATACATTAATTCAATACAAAACAGTTCTGTATTTAGCCATTAATATAAGTGTGCAAACCAGCATGTTCATAATGTATACATGTACAACTATGATTCATACTTATCAATACAAAAAAAAAACATTATGATATTTATATGCAGTCATACTGCAAAATATCATAACTACATATGCTTCAGGAAGCCCCATAATGTTGCATTCACATGTCCATTCTCTTGTATAGTTTAGCTCAGTCAAACTGATTGATGCTATAGGGATTAATCTGCACACATTCATCAATATAAACAAATGCATATTAGATACTCTAACGAAATTAAACAAAGCATCATTATGCAGTATGTATACATATATATATCAAATATATATATATATATGTATGTATAACATTGTTTAAATTCATCCATGTCAAACATATATGAACAGAGTATCATACATATATGAACTGAGGTCTTTTATGATTATACAGCCAAGATTTATCATTCATAATGAGGTCAAAAGGCTTTTCTTAAACTATAATATAATCAATGGTTTAAAACCACACATGCATTTAGTATTTCTTTTATTTAAGTAACTAGTCTGGTACTAGTGTCCATTTATTAGTATAAATATTAAAACCAGGTCCATATATCAATATATATGCCAACAGTTTGAACCATGAATCAAGTCATACTTGTTAAGTCTCTTCTTGCAGTATATATGTACATATAATAGAAAACAGATCAGTTTTATTGTGTTTCTTAAAACACATTCAAGTGAAACAAAGAAATATACAAGACAAAGGATTTTATCATAATAAGATCCAATAGACCATCTATGAATAGATAAATTGATACAATACAACCCCATTAGATATGAGAAAATATGTTAAGGTTTGTTGTCCATTCATATGAGTATGTGTTTTTTTTAATAATCTATCAGTCCATATGAGTGCTTAAGATAATTCAAATCATATTCAAATCTGTTTAATAAATCATATGAGGAAAACAATGAACCAGATATACAGATCATATCATCAAATATGATATATTGAATCTGGTAATAGGTTAGGAATAATGTCACATATTTACTCATGATTCCAATCAGATTTAATAGCAAAACAAAAATTTGTGTTTACTGAAATCAATCCATTTTAGAACATTGAATAATATTTGGTGGGGTTTAAACATTTCAAACCAGGAGTCCTATCCAATTTCTTTAACTCACAAATCCATTACTGTTTATTTTATATCATATACAAAATCGTTTATAATGAAACGATTTCATTATATAAAAGAGTTTTATGTTATAATCCTCTTATATTGGAGATTATAAAAAATATGCTAATCAAACAGATTTTGATTAAGTTTTTACCTTTTACCTCATATTCAAAACGGATATGTCATTATTTAACATATAGACAAAATAACATCTAACACAAATTCGTGTCTGATTAAACATGCAGAGGTAATCATATTGACCAACATGTTTTCTGATTCCAACGAATAAGAATTTCCATAATTAATATATTAAGTAATAGTTCTTTCCAGATTTGGCAGAAATCAAATCTTGTTCATAATGAACTAATTTCATCTAAGATTTAATTTTCTACCTATTCATTACTCACAACTGTGTTCATAACACAATAGTGAAATTGTTTTGCAATAAGTTATCAGTCAAACTATTTTGTATCAACGTCATCACAATGAACATTATTTGATTAGCCATTTAAATTCAGTATGATGTCTAGAGGATGCTGATAGTTATATAACATGATTTCTGAAATCTTTTACACTTTGCATATCAATCTGATTACAGATTAACATTAAAACCCTTTACAGAATTTAAATGGCTTTCCCATAAAATTTATCAATATAAATTTCAGTAAAAGGAATAGATGCACTTATAGACACAGTTCATCATATGTACACATAACTGAAAATAAAACAAGATTAATCAGATCATATATGATATGTTAATATCCGTTTCATTTATATATATGTGACTGTAATATTGAAAAGGTAAAACAGATCAAATCTGACACATGTACTAGAGTATTACACATTCACATGTAACTGAAATAAAAATAAATAAAAAAACAAGACAAAATCAGATTAAATCTTATATGGTTATGTCAGTTAACTTGTATGCATATTACTGTTATATCAAACAAAATAAATCAGATCAAATCTGATGCTTTGTAACTGGTTTTGCTTGGCATACATGACCAGGTCAAATCTGATCAAACTATGGCTATTTTCAATATTTAATCATCATAGGTGTTCATATATGTTAATCATATAATACGGTGCTATATGGTAACATAGATGATTATATATATATATATGAATATGTATATATATATACCAGAACTAGTAAACTATGGTAATTTCCTATTATCAGAATTGACATCATTCAAACTATAAGTGTACTTCATCTGTTTAATAAACAGAACAACCACATGAAGGTTTTAGTATTGAATGGAATTTCCTGGTATAGTGTGTTGATCATGAAACAATCACAAAATTACATAGGTCATAGAATCACATTTCTGTCACTCACAAAATCTTAAGATCAATTATCTATTGCTGAATCCAAAAACACTAAAATTTTAGAATTGAGTGAATATTAGGTTCAGTTCATATTATTATAGAACTACCTGTGAATTAAAATCACCCTGTCACTCCTATGAATGAACAGATTATCTAATATATGATCAAACCACTTAAACAAATCCAAATAAAATTATTTGGTCCTTAATCATTCAATCTGAAAACAGCATGTTTGAGAACTCACTGATGATAATAGAAACAAACATGATCAAACCATATCGCATATTGATCAGAACTGGATAATCAACCATATACAACTGAATCAACAACGTTTACTGATTCAGTTTCAACAGTATTAATCAAAACAGAATTTTGATTATCTTGAAATAATTTTATTTCAAAATCGAATTTTTATTGTACTCCAGATCTACCTTTTATCAATATTCACCGCATAATTTAAATTATTACGATAATAATTCTTATGGCCTAACCAATATTTGATTCGAGTTAAACCTAATGCTCTGGTACCATTGAAGGTAATTTGGGATCGAATTGCAACGGAACCAATTAAAATCAGAAACCCTAGTTGATTAAATCAAACAAAATTAAATCAAAACAGGTACCTTTCTTCTTGAATAGCATAATCGAACGAAACCCTATCTTTGAAATCATTGAATGAATTCAGATCTTCTTCGAATCGAGTGTTTGAAATCGAGCACCTCTATAGGAGATCCACGGGTGTTGCTCTCGATATTGACAATCAAATCCGAGAATAAAGGATCGGTACTAGCCCATTTAGCTTGAACGAGATTTAGGGTTTGAAGATTTCGATTAGGATTTTTTTCTAAAAAAAGGGATAATCAATAATGCGGCCCTCATATCCTTTTATAAAGTGAACCCTAACGAGATATTTTACTCCCCTCTTATCCGTTCAAATGAATTAGTCAAAACTAACTTTTGATTTTCATTTTAAATATTCTCTTCATTTGCAACACCTATAAGTGTGACCTTATAGGTTCTTGTAGCGTTGGCAACCATTTAAACAATTAAACCGTAAACAGTGAGCGACATCTAGTAATACATCACTGCTACCCAAGCTACAACAATATCAATGATTCGATATGAACTTTGTGAATGGTGTATCAATATAATTTAATCCTTTTAACTGTTATATCCAAGATTAAATTGGAGGCATGGATCGTATCATCCTCTTTATAATTCAATCTGTTTTTCTTGATCAATAAGTAGACTGTTTGAAACAAATCAATATTTGAGCACGGCCATGCATTTCACAGTCTCACTTAATCAAGAGGCCCATGGATATCACTACAAATATATCGTAGGGTTAAATTCCATCTAGATCATTCATAATTTATATTCGATTCTAAATATATCCAATAATCACCGTTATCATTACTCTGTTACGAAATAACTTTAGATGATATCAAAACACAAATATCCTCGAATAAAATTATAATGATTTCAGGTCTGAGGACCATTATATCACTATCAGTATGAGAACAACTTATGATACTCGTTAATTGTATTCCATGTAGTTATCTCACGGTGGGTCAGCCCAATACGCTATTCTCCAATACGTATTTATATCTTGATTTTAATATCACGTATATTAATGATCAATGAGATGTGATCATCAGTCAATCAACATACTAGTCTTAACGCTTTATCGTTGTCCTATATTAACAATAAAACTCGACTAGGGGCATTTAAGAAATCTAATACTTATCACATTATATAATCTCAAGTTCAGTCTTACTCGAACTATATAATTCCGTATTATTATTCTAAGGACTTCTATTATATTATTATTTATATTACGCAGTAAATACAATATAACAGAATAATATTTTATTCCAAATAAAATAATATCATCAACAGTGTTATCAATTTCATCAAATGAATTGCCTCTAGGGCACAAACTCTAACAGAGACAACGCAGGATTTAACGATAGAGATATATGTAATCAAACAATGGTGGATATCTGTCGTATGATTCGATTTCTGGCGTAGTATTTGTTGAGGCATACATAGGATATAGGTACTGCAATTTAAGATTCAATGGATGTTAACTAGAAAATACTTAAGCAAGCAAACTAGATGTTACGTTCAATATGAAGGGATTCTAAAGCAGTCTTAAGACTTCGTATCTCTTATTCTTACTCATTGGCATAAAAAAAATCCCTTGGACATATTTAAAAAGGTAGTCAATCCATTAAAAATAGCTACAGTCGTTTGGCCGTAATGGGCATGATTGGATCCTACGACCAATATTTTCTCCATCTGCCCTTACCACTACCTCCACCGCATACCCACAGTGGCAACAAACAGGATATGAGTCAACCTCTTGATCGTATGGAGGTTAAGTAACTGAAGCTAATCGCACCAATTGTTCATATAGAGGTTGAACCACTAAAAATTGTTTGTTTACTTCTTCAGTTAGAGGTTGAGCAGCTAAAACATAATGACCATCTTGTTCGAAAGAAGGTTCAACGGGTTCCTGAAGTCTTAGTTGGCTCAGATTAGGGTTCCTCACAGTGTTGCTCTTGGTTTTCGATGAGCCAATCAACATCGGTTCATGGACTATCTTAAGGACCTTGAGCTGGACACCAGTCAAAATCAGCAAATGAGGGCCATGAAGGCATAGCTTTGGGTAAGCTAAGATGTGGGGAGCAAAGAGCTTGTTTGAGTGAAGAATTGTGAGCAAGACCCTTAGATATATAGTTGCATTGTATCGAGTGAAGAAAACAAATTAAGATGTTGACAACACCCTTAGGTATTTACAGTACTATAACCACGTTGCTCTGACATAGATATGCCATGTCACTGTTCCCACTTTATTTACATGGGACGATCCAATTTTTTAGATCCTTAATTTACATTATTGGGTTTAGTTAATTTATTTCGACAATTAGTGTATCTCGAATGTTTAACTAAACAGAGGACGACCTGAATCGTTTAACTCCATATATTTTTTATAACATAAGACGACCCGATTGTTTACCTCCTCATTAAATGAACGAATTTATTAATTAACCGAACTTTGTTCGTATTAATATAAATTAATTATAAACGAGCTCGCAGCGTCGCGATAGTTCATAGTTTTACGGTTTGAGCTTCAATTGAGTGTACAGGATTCAGTATAATCGGAATTATTTGAAACAAGAATCTTTCGGATTTATTAGATTATAGTTTTCTAATGAAAGAGAAAAATTGAGATTTCAAATTGTAGTTTCTGAGTTATGTCAAAATAAAATTTTCAGAAATTCATTGAAGAATAGTTTATAAACCATAACGATTTATTATATAAACTTAATGGATTTTTAATTATTAAACTACCACTACATGACGAACTTGATTTAATTATTAAAGTACCACTATGGGACAGTGTTTTGAGTTGTCACAATCAGCCTGTAGCCATATGGCTGAGCACAACCTGCACTAGAATCCCAATAGAGTAATTTTAGCTGGTGTAAAGTGGATGATACAGCACAACCTGTCACCTACTTTAATCACTAACAACCAGTCACCTACCTTAATCATGTAAAGGAGACAATACAACCTATTCTAATAAGTCCAAGGATATAACAAAGCTTGCAAACATGACCCGATACAACAGAACTACTAATACAACTAAGCATACACTTAATTGTGTGCTAAATAATAGCACCCAACAATCATTTCGTTCTAGAGCTTGCCGACAATCTATTCAATATGTTCAAGCGGTTTACCTCATCTTACATCTCCCCTTTCTGCCCGGGAAGGATCGATCCAACAAAAAAAATGTACAACCTTACCGACCTTGGTGTGTCTCTACATCGATATACGCTTTACAATCAAAAAAGCGATGTCCTGCATTCATATGACTTTTAGAAATAATAACATTACAGTTGACGCCACAATAGCAATGAACAACACTATCCACCATACTAGAGCTTGACTTATCGGGGTTTTGACGTGCAAGTACACCCATCAGCCTAACATGGAGTGACTACGAGATTGGTTGAGGATTCTCGACTAGGACATTAGGTTGTGTAGCACTAACTAGTTCAACCTCCACTTCTTCGCCCACCACATGAAATTGGGTCTCTGGAACAATTTCCACTTTCACGTTGCGTTTGTATTCAGCATACATGTTAATCATAGTTTTGTCATCGATCTCCCAATCACTCATTTTGTCCAAGATAGATAACTGAATAAGCAAGTAGTACCCAATTGTAAAGGGAAGCGTATTTAATACATAGATAGGTGGAAGTGGTATCTAAGAAAGACGTATAACGTGGCTAAAATGGACTTGATTGTGACACTACACTACAGCCACATGGTCTTCTTTGTAGGCATGCAGAAGTGGTATCTAAGAAAGACATGCAACGTGGCTACAGTGGGATTGATTGTGACATTACACCGTCAACCACTTGGTCTTCTTTGTAAGCACGCAGAAGTGTGATATCCAAGTGCAACCTGGTTACAGTGGGCTTGATGTAACACTAAACTGCGGCCACTTGGTCTTCTTTATAGGCATGAGAAAGTGTTGTATCCTAGAAATGCATGCAACTTGGCTATAGTGGGCTTGATTATTACACTACGCTACAGCCACTTGGTCTTCTTTGTCCTTTAATCACATTAATGAGACAACTCACATTCAACAACTATACCATATATTAAAATCATTTGTTGCCATAAAAACTTTATATAATAGTGAGAATGCTTACAACTTTTATTACTCAAACGAATTCCATTATTTTGGTATCTTCTATACTCCAAAACTTCAAAACTTTAAAATGTCCATAGAATATTGTATGCTCTTTAATGATAACGACAAAGAATTTGATGATATGATAGAGGATCATTTTCGTCGAGAGAAAGCGCTAATAATTACACTACATGTTGATGGAGAATATAGCAAGCAACATGGTGGTTCTGTTGAAGGTCATTGATACAAAAATCGGCATCATTCTTGGCACAACGAAAGACTTATGGAAGACTATTTTGTTCCAAAACCTACGTACACATATGAAGATTTAGGAGAAGAATCCGCATGAGGCGAACATTGTTTCATCGAATCCTATAGTTTATCCAAGAACATGACTCATACTTTATCTATAAACGCAATGCAACTCATACGATGGGCCTGACTGGAATTCAAAAGATGACAGCTGCACTACGTATGATAGCATTTGGAGGACCGGCTAATGCATATGATGAAAACTTAAAAATGGCGGAAAGAACGGTGTTAGAGTGCTTGGAACATTTTTGCCAAGCTATCGTAGACATTTACGGCGATCAGTACATAAGTAAAACCAAACGAGGCCGATCTAGCAATGTTAATAAATATGAATGGTAGTAGAGGATGGCCTGGAACGTTAGGTAGTTTAGTCTGCATGCATTGGAAATGGTATAATTATCTGAAAGCATATGTCAAAGCTTGTCAGGGTAAGTCTCGTACGTCAACTATTATCCTTGAAGCTGAAGCGTCATACGACTTATGAATATGACATGCATTTTTCGGAATCCCAGGTTGAAGCAATGATCTAAACATAGTTGAACGTTCAACGTTGTTGAATGATTTAGCAAACGGTAGATCAACTTCATATACTTTTACTTTAGAGGGTAACATGTACGATCATGGATACTATCTAGGCAACGACATATATCCGAAATGGAGTACCATTCTCAGAACAATTCCAAACCCACAAAACAATAAACAATCAAGATTTTCATCAATGCAAGAAGGACAAAGAAAGGTTGTTAAAAGAGCGTTTACATGCTTCAATCCAAATTTGCCATAGTCAGTAATCCATGCATACTTTGGTCACCAGTTAAAATGACTAAGATAATATACACTTGTGTTATTTTACATAACATGATTATAGTGGATGAAAAAGACATGGAAGATGATTTCATTACAACAAAACTACTACATTGCCTGTTGTTTAGCGCGAAAATATGATTGGAAGCGAACTAAAGCTTGAGTTTCATGTAGTAAGCCAAGTGTCCTACCGTAATGCTTACATACATTGAAGACTTTAAAATGATCTAATAGACATCTTTGGAACTTTATTGGAAGTCAATGAAACTATGTAACCTTCGTTGCGTTTCTTATGTTGTTTGAGTGGTTCTCATCTTATGTTGTAACTGTCAATTGTTTTTGTATAATTAGAGCTATGTTTCGCAACTGTTTTGCCAACGCGAATAACACATTAACTGCTTAGATTCATAGTAACATACAAATACTAATTTCTCAACAATATCACTAAATGAAATGCTTACATTAATAATAAATCACACCTACTAGAAATTTAACAATACATACATACAACTAAAACTAAAGACCTTCTTCTCTTCGGCACATTATTTCTCTTCTCGTCGATTCTGTATATTCTTGTTGTTCTTCATTCATGTGCGAAGTATCCATTAACATTATTGCATCTTTATCTCTTTGTCAGTTTCTATCTAGAAGTTGATAGAGTCTAAGCAATCTTTCTTGGTGTTGAATGTCGCTGTTCTCCATTGCACGATCATATCTTTCGTCAGACTCCTTCAGAAGTTTTCTAATTTCTGCTTGATTTCCAACAGCGGCTTGCTTTATTTTTTTGGTCGCCTTGGCTCCTTTTGGCCTAACATATCGGTCATCAGTAGGGGTTAACTCTTCTTCTGATCTTAAACCAAAATTGTCTTACGATTATCTAGGACTTGAACTTTCTCCCACTCTAGTAGCTTTTCCACGACTACTGCTTGTCTGGACGTCTTGGAAAGTTTTCTGAAGTGATGATTTCCATTTCACGTGATTAACCAAGAGATCATACACATGCATGCACTGATAGAAATTAGGTGCTTTTTTATTATCTAGTTTATATGTATGTTTGAATAACTTGTTTGCGACAAGTCTTTGAAACAATAACATGATAATTTAAGTAGAGATCTATGACAAACAGTATAACAACCAACATTAATTATATTTTACCGTATGTGTTTCACTTCCGAATCCGCTAGGGTTACTCTGCTTCAGATTGAACATATGAGAATCATAACACTGGGTTTGACGATTTATTTTACAGTAATGGCCTTTGATCGAAGCTAAGGTTCTATTTTGGTCCATGTTCTTCTTGTTGTACGAATTAATGATTCTGCCCCCAGAAAGTATCACCACTTTGGTCGGCACCTCGAACATGATCGAGGAAATGTGAACAGTAAATGTAGTAAAGATCATAGTCTTCTTTAGGACTTCAACTTGCAGTAGTAACCATTCCACCAATAGGATGTGTACCATCTTGTAAATCAAAATCTTCAATGCTACTTCTTATTGCAACAACATCAAATTCAGTAATCATTTTAGTTTAGAAATTTTGATTTGTGGAAGAAGATTGGTTGTTCAAGATAGAAGTGCTATATTTATAGAAGGAAAGGAAAAAGAGCCGTTGAAAAAAATATTCTTTGGTATCCAAGCGTTTTTTCAACAAATGCCTGGAATAAAAGATCCGTTGGGATCTAGGCGTTTGTTGAACAAATGCCTGGAAACAAGCATTTGTTCAACAAACGCTTTATATTAAGCGTTTGTCGAACAAATGCATAATTTTAGGCACTTGTTCAACAAACGCCTAAATAGTTTGCAAATTCCAGGATAAAAGCCCCAAAAATCCACACTATAGGGTGTTTCGGAACTCTGTTGCAGCACTTTTTGGGTGTAGATTTCTTAAATTCTGAAATACAAGCATTATTTGGAGATTCTCTAAGCATTGGAAAAACATCAAGTTTATAGTGCTTCAACAATCAATCTACGTCCACTTTGTGTAATCTTTTATTTATACAATTTGATAATTGGTACGATTGTTCTAATGGAAGAAGTAGACAAGATGGTGGTGATTCAGAAAATGGAAAAATATTCACATAGTCGCCATAAAATGAATTATTTCCCACATATCATAGTTGTTGTATTTGTAGACGCATATTACCTTAGTTTGGTCCAAAACTTTGCAGGAAAAGTCGAAAGACGCAGTCCCTCGCTCTCAAAATATTCGTACGAATAGCACACATTTGGTTACCAAATAAATACTGAAATTTATAAGGATCGAATTGGTACTGATTCAATTGGTGAACCACCATCAAATGATGTGTGATCCATGTCACACATTCCCCCTTACTTCTTTGTCAGTGCTTGATCTCCAAAAAACACTTAAAAGTACACTGAGTTTTTTGTCGTCCATTGTTGATGTTGATACATGTGATCGGCTGGGTACTAATCTGATGTACACCAAGAGTCTAAATCCTTGCTTATCCAATTCCAGAGAATTATTCAAGTGAATCCTCTTAACCACGACTTTACATCCTTGTCTATGTGTGAGTCCCGACCATCTGATCATCCCTTTAGGATATCGTCCTAGAAAATTCGAGGAATCCTTGTATCAAATATGACGTGTAAAAGCATTGTAAAAAGACGGGTTAACGTTGTACCCTAAAACGTACCTTACTTTGGAAGATGTGTTTTGTATAACCATAAATCTAAAATCCATAATCCTAATGTAACCAAATCAGCTTACTTGAAGTTCAATCCAATACCAAACCATATATTCAGATCCACAATCTTGCTGGCTCATTTGTCGAATCCATAGTCGTTCCAAACTGATATCTAAATCGTCAACCTCTCCAAATCTATCCTTGATCCCTTCGAACTCTTGTCGAGCAAAATCTATACTCGATGATCAAGTATGTTGAATCAATCTCTTTCTGATAAATTAGCTTATCCTATGCCAAGCATAATCCATACCTGATGGTCGTAATCTCTCCGAATCCATGTCGGGCATATTCCATGCTTAACAATCACACGCACATGCCCCTACTGTGTCCCAATGATGTGGCTTAATCCTTGCTAAACGTAGTCTACACTTGATGATCTTAATCCATACGAACTCATGTTGAGCATAATCCATAATAGATGACCTTGGTCTATCTGGACCCTTGTTGGGAATTACCCATAATCAGCGATCGCGACCACTCCGAGGCCTTACCAAGCATAAGTCGTTCACGATGATTGTTGTAGCACCATATTTTCTAAGATCCAAAACTAAGCGCTACGGATGCTACAATCTTCTATAATATTAACTTTCGGTGATAGAAAAAATATATGTTAATGAAGCATAACATCAGAGAACAAGGGAATATGAAAATTTTCCAAAGCACATTCATTCAAAAGAATTCATTACAATTCCCTTTCTCACAACTCCGTTTAAACCAAAAATAGTTATTACAAAATATAAAATCTTCTAGAGAGACACATGGAGATGCCCCCTTAGTTTATCAGAGTAAAATATATAGACATAACATCGTTGCCTTTACATACATATAAAAATGGTATGGAGAATAAAAGGAAATGAACTCCTAGAATAACTATTGCCTCCTGCATGCTTCCATAAGCTTATTTGTAGAAGTGAAACTTGAAAAACCTCAACCTGCTCAAATGAGCACCGGAGAGTTTAAGAGGAGAAAAAAGCTTTGGGTCAAGTCAATAGGCTGGGGTGAATAATAATTTATCTACCCTATTTAAGTAGATATCTAACAAGAACACGCCACTTAGTGGAATGGTTATTCCCCTTGTTAGTATCCACCATAACCTAATCATCCTTTTGACCTTGCGTTCAAAATGGTCAGAACAAACATAATATATGTGCAAATGTGCAACAAAGTGTGGATCACCCTAATCCACCCTATAATTTTAACCTTTGGTCAATTGACTGTAACAATCCACTCAAAATGAGCCTAAATTTCAATCTTGAAAAGGCCCATCAGAACTTAGAGCCATTTTAAACAAGTTGTTGGTTTCTATAAGAAATAAAATTAACAGAGCTAGACAAAATAGAAAACACATCTCATAGCAGAATGAAAAAATGTGATAAAGAAATAAATGTTTCATATCATAATCTATACTATACTATTAAAGCTAGGGCCGTCAATTTCTAACATGACCTGAAATAGGACTCGTAACCCGCACGAAAAAAACCCAACCCGACCCAACCCATTTATAAACGAGTCAATTTCGGGTCAACCCGCTCTAACCCGTTTAATAAACGGGTTGACCCGACCTGACCCATGAACTGTTTTTGACCCATCATGACCCATTTAATATAAAACACGTTTTATTAAGCTACAATCTACAAAACATAGGCCCAACCCAGTCCACTACCCATTTGCTGCTTTACCCTAATTTACTAATTACCAAGCTACCACTCATTCAGCCATTCTAATTTCTGCGATTTTACCTCTTCACCGATTCACTCCTTCACGTTTTCATGTTTATTCCCACATTAACAACTTTTTACATTATTATTCTCATCTTAGCTTGCAACAAGTGAATGACGACAACACCCTTCTTTTATGTTTTCATCTTTTTCTACAAATATTTTTCTTAATGGGTTATACGAATCAAACCCGAAACCCGAACGAGTATAAATTGGTCAACCCGAAACCGATCCGTTTAATAAACAGGTTGACCTGACACGACCCGAACTCAACCCGAACACGACTTGACCCGACCTGAACCCGAGCCAACCTAACCTATTGACAGCCCTAATTAAAGCTAAGTTTTGTTTTCTTCGCTCTCAGGCCCTCTGCCGAAATTCTACACATTTACGCCACGTGTATCTGTAAGAGCAAACGTACTTTCTCTTTGTAATGAGAAAAACTGAAATTGTCTATTTGCCTTTTAGTCTGTATATGCGTATGTTTCGAAATCGTTCTCCCTTCTCTCTTTCTTACCCAACTTGAACATTCCTTTCCCCTAATTGGTAACCTGATTCTTATCTAGCAACCAAATCTCAAGGCGAACTTGGATCCACAACAATGGATGACTTTCTAGGCATTATGGGGGACATCGGATAAACAAGCCCTATGGTGCCACCCAACTCCATGTCATTTTGTTCCATATCTACAAATTGTCATCGGTCGAAGATATTTCAGTTTCCTATAGATACCAAATTAAGCATGGATTGCTCGATGACCATATATGGTAGGCCTATATACGATGACGATATATGTGGAGCTATGCCTACCGTTAGGAGTATGGTATTATCTTGATTTATATTTTTTATTTCGATTGTGGTATGAATGCTTTGGAGCAATTTCATTTTCGAGTAACAAGTTCAGGCAAAATGGTAAGTTGTTAATAGACAATCAGTTTTTTGATGTTCTTTCTTTAGGAAAATTATGGTGATCCACATTTAAGTTTTGTTGGTTTGGGAATAGGAATCTTTAGAAATGTAGGAAAATAGGTCTGGATTGGAAATTTTCAACTACAACTGATAACACTCATCATGCAGGCTATGGTCGATGGAACTGGTAAAACACAATGAATTTTAAAAGGACAACTGCAATTTAAATGAATGATCATTTTGATGATTCAGATTTCACCGTTAACGATTACAATACATAACATATTGAGAGCTTTTGAGAAGAAGAAAAAACTACTAATGTAAAGGTAGTGTAAAAATATAGCAAAGCAATTTCGTTTTGTTATACATTTTTTCACAGATGCATCCTTGGGTTATCTCTCAAAACCATTTTCAGAAGCATTTGACATTGAATAAAGATGTCTGCATGATAAATTCATTAATTCAAATCATCTTTGCTTGAGTTAGCACTAGCCACGAGGATGGTTTTGACGACACGATATATACATGCTACATTCCTCGATCCTTTAAGATTCTTTACTCGCATTTTTTCTAATTATTTCTTGAGCTCCTTGGCTAACTAGTTGGGTCACTTTTTCTCATATTGATTTTTACATCAATCCTTTTGCTATTTCATCCATTCACCGTATTTAAGTTCTTCAATCCCCCAATATTAAATCGGTTGGTTCAAAAAAAAACTTTCGGCTCTTCATCCAAAGTTACATCCTAATCCCATCATTAATATGTTAAACAAGCTTAAAATGGCAGTCAGCAAAGTATACAATCTATAATAGAGTGAATTTTAATATTTATTCATGATGCATAGATTTGAGTTACGGATAGGTTCACATTAGCTTTGGTGTCCATTAATCCAACTCAAATCCTGCTATATGTTATTTTTGTGAGTGTTGGACGGAATCAATCGAGAATTTTCATGTATTGTTTGATAATTTATGCTACTTTTCTATTATCACATCCATTATGGTCAAACTTTTCAGTTTGACTTCGTATTTTTATCAGACTTTATATGTAGCATTTATTTTTTCAAAATTTTAAGAGTACGAAGCTGCTTCTATAATGGTTTACTTAATCAAAATGGTACTATCATGAATGACGAAGATTCCAAATCTTACCTTTTAAATGCTAAAGTTGCTGACTAAGGAAATAAAAGATCAAGAAGGAAACCATATGTATCTTATAAATATTATTCACATAAAATTTAGAACTTGGTTAATAATGCTTGTGATTATATTATTTTTGTTAACATGACCTATTACTTTTCATATAAAAAAAAGTGGATACCCAGTGCCGAAGGCTCCCGTACTCAAGCGTGAGGACTTCCTAGACAGTCTACCATCTGGTACTTGTGACGAACCCATTCCCGAAGAGACGGTTCAAGGGTAATCTTTGGAATATAACACATAAAACAGATAACAGCAGAACAGAAATAAATAAATACACCAGATAATGCACAATAAAATACACTAGATAAATATAATCATCAGAGTTACACAGTATATAAGATCATACTTAGTACAAAAATACAGTTCAGCTATACATAAATGCCTACTGCGGAAAAGAAAACATAATATGTACAATAGGAGCTGAACAGCATAAAAAGAGATAAATGATAGAATCCATCTTCAACTCCAGCTATCCAGAAAGAGCCTGCCAAAACCTGGATACAAGTCTGCCCGTGTAGAAATAGGGGCACCCGAGTTTGCAAGTGAAACAAACTACGAGTCAGTCATGGGACTGTTATGAGAAATCTACTCAACACATTTTCAAATATGGCTAATCACAGGACCATGCCATTTTCGCGGAACGGGTTTACTCCATTGGATTGCCAGTGCTTTAAAACTATTAATTCTTTTAAACATCGCAATGCTGTTTATAAAAATGAAGCCATTATAAGACTCAGTTCCCATCACACAATGCAACACACACCCGAGGATAGAGTTTTACCTTACAATGGCCATAATATTCTTGATACGAGCAAAACAAATCATTTGATATTATTGCTAGTGTATATATGTTTCAAAAACCATTTCAATCATAACTATCAATCATAGACGGCATGGGTACCATATATCATGTCGCCATATGTATATATACAATCAAAACCGCACGATGTCGTATTTGGAAATTGGATTTCCGCCATGAACCGAGGCAAAAGATAGTCCTCACCGAATTCGAGACTCTCTAGCCCGAGCCTCAGGCAAGTACTCAGTCAAGCCTTAGGAGCCACAGGGCCGGTCCACCGATGTGGATTAAAATGTCTGAACACTGCGTTTCCCCGCCCTTTGGGGCGTAAATGAGCCTAATGACTCTATCGGTCCCGGATCGAACGATATATCCGAGGCGCCTCACAACAGCAACAACCACACAGGTGAAAAGTATATAAATGTCAGGGCTGGTAGGTCACTGACACCACCCTAGCTAGAAAGAAACGCATGTCCTCCCTGGATCCTTCTCCCGTTTCTGGTCCATCCCGGGGTGTGAGGCTTGCGAATTCATGTTATACACAAAGCTATGCCACATAGGCTGTGCTTTGATCATCAACCACAAGACTTTTCTTTTCAACAGAAGCATTGATCATCTATCTCTTAGGCGTGCCACACAAGCAATTCACCCCGTGCGACTGGTTTCTATCGATATATAACCTCTGGGCTCGTACGTCTCAGAGAAGGGCGTTAAGCAAGAGAATAAATTCTCCGCCGCCAAACAGATATATATTTAATAGAGATCAATCCGCACAGAACAAAATCCAATGTCAGACACCCAGTCCATTTACACGTTCGTTCTGGGTCTGAACGAAACCGGAGGCACTCAATACCTCACATATCCGTACAATCAACAAGTACGTCCGGGTGGCTACTACTTCAACCCCGTCAGGGTAGCTACTCCTATCATGAGCATCAGTAGCACCCCTCCATTCGACGTGAAGATCATCGGTCTTGGACCGTCTTCATATCTTCGACTTTCACTCGTCGATCAATTATTTGAAATGAGAATTAACTCGGTCTTTTCAAATAATTCCCGTATATCTAGAATTTCAAATCAATTCATTTCAATGGTTAAATTATTCGACAACACCAATTTTGTTCTTTAATGTAATTTTCACACCAAATACATTCAACCATCAAATATCAAATAAATCGAGCAAATTCAGTTTATTTCCATTCCATATCATTTATAATATTTTATCACGATTTATCGCTATATTTATTTATTTAAAAATAGCCAATTCATTCAAACAATGCTTCAGGACATAACGCGGCCGTGGCGCTGTTTTTCTCCAGATTTGATTTACACATATCTGAAAAATCTAACCGTTGGATCTTCACAAAATTTATATCATTAAAAAGATCTTTTCAAAACGAATCCAACGGCTTCAGTTTTGGGAAAATCCGACGGTCGGATCTCCCGCACTAATCGTTTGAAGTTATGGTTTCAAAATATGAACTGCAGCGTCGTTATTCGATTTAATTTAATTATATGTATATATATATAAATATAATCGATTCTGGCGCTGTTTTTCTTTAGATTTGAATTAAACATTCCAGACAATCCAACCGTTGGATCTTTACAAAGTTGGTGCCGTTGGAAAGATATTTTCAAGGCGAACCCAACGGTTGTGGTTTCAGGAAAATCCGATGGTCGGATCTTCCGCACTAATCGTTTGAAATCACGGTTTCAAAATACGAACTGCAGCTTCGTTATTCGATATATTGTAATTATATATATTTCTATATATTTCATTCTTCGATTTCAAAACCATTTTCACTTCGCACTATCGATAAAAATGATATTTTTATCCAACAGACATTTATTTCTACACATCACCATTTTCCACAGTTCATGTATATATAGTAAAAATGTGATTTTTAATATAAAACAATTTATTTCAAAACACGATTTTTTTTTATATAGTTCCAACAGATGATAAAAATGTGATTTTTAATATAAAACAATTTATTTCAAAACACGATTATTTTATATACATGAATTTCCACTCAACCAATGAATATAGTTTCAACAATTGAAGATAAATCAAACACATGAATATTTCAGGAAATTTCGGCAGCATAACGGCAGGGTAGTTAAAACCGGGACCGTCCCTAGTACGGCTCCTCGCTCTACCTTAAAACCTCACGGTTTTTGACAATGAGGAATCATGCATCTAGTTCACACGCAGGCGGCATGTATATATTTTTCATTTCCACAAACTAATCCTATGTGGTTTCAACCAAATATTTCTCAACCACAAATGGGTATTTTTCAACCACAATCAACAATATCAACCACAAACAATTCCAATCAACCATTCGTTATCAATCAAATTTCACACCAATCACAACCAATAAATATCGTCCATGGTTTGTGGACGAGGGGCGTATATATATATATATATATATATATATATATATATATATATATATATTCATATATAGCAATTCACTTCTATTTCAACACATATATAATTTTTACAATGCATATACAACTTATACATCGAACATACAACTTATACAACGCTTATACAAGAGATGTACAACGCTTATATAACTCATACATCGACTATATAATTTTTACATCGTCGTTTTCCATATCATTTATAAATTAGAAATCTCACATTGGGTTCCACTCCACCAAAAATAGTAGAAAGCTCAGAAAAATATGCGGTCTCTTCTAGAATGTAGAAGACGTCCACACGAGTCCACTGTCTCTTGTTTCACTGAATTTCGTCTAAAAACGAAAAAGATATGATTTTTCAAAGATGGACGAATAACGCGACACTTTAAAGTGTCAAAATCAGCTCAGAATAATCAAGCCGTATACCTCCCATGAGCGTTCAAAACTTGGTCTTTGATTTTTGCAAAATCCGTTGAGCGTTGTTGTGATCGGGTTGCGCCACATCCAAGAGCTCCGAGAGGCGTTCAGGCGGAGGTAGGTGGGCCCCCACTCGGTGGTTCCTCCTGCTCACGGCGGCGCCTCAAAGTTGTCCACTTCAGAACGTCGGTTCTCCCCAAATACGCTTCAAAAAAATGCAAATCTGGTATTGATTTGAAGCTCGCGTTATCCTCTACAAAATTCGTAACTGGGGCATGTGGTTTTACTGAGTGGTTGGAAAGAAAAAGAGGAGAGAAGGGAAGAGCGGCCTTCCGTGTTGCGCGAGGAAGAAAGGTCGGGGAGAGAGAAGTGAGCTGACCAATCAATTTTTTTTATTTTATTTTATAATTTTTAAAATCTCCAAAATGCCCCTTTCACCCACGAACCCCAATCCAAACCCAACGACTGTCGTCCCTAGCGTTTTACCCCCATTCCAAACACAATGGGATATGTTTCAAAGGCCCATTCAACTGTTTCAGTCTGTTTCTATTCAAATTAAAATATATAACATTCAATATTCGATTTGAACATACATTTCAATTTGCCAGGGCCACAAACTAATTCGAAAAATTCCAAAAAAATAAGTCTGGCTATGTTTTGACAATACGGTCCCAACAAAACTAGTTTCGTCGAATTCTGAGACCGTTTGCAAAAAGGCCCATTTCTGGTCGATCCAATTTAACTATAATTGACCAAAACACGTTTTCCTTTGCCACGCTCACATATCAGCTTCAAAAATTATGAAATTCGAAACCTAGCAATAACTTCACATCCCGGATCCAACAAAAGTGGTTTTGTCGAATTCCGAGGTCGTTTGCAAAATGGCCAATTTCACGGGCTATATAAATTCCATAGCGACCTTTGTGAAAATTCATTTGGCCATAACTTTTGCTTTCCACTATGAAACTTCGATTTTTCAGATTCGTTAGAAAGGTATTCACTAACAGATTTAAATATTTTTGGTTTCACTCAAATCATTTTTTTTCACCTGGTACAGTCCGACAAAGTTTGAATTCAATTTTTGAAACTACAGCGCCATTTCAGGCCTTGTTTATAATTAGAATTAATTATATTCGTTTTTAATTGTCGATTCAACCTCAGTTTTCATCGCTATTATTTAAAATATTTATTTTAAATATTTAAAATCCATTATTTTAGCCAATTTAAAATTTTTAAATTGGTTCAGATTTTCCGGGTCGTTACAATCTCCCCCACTTAAAACTTTTCATCCCCGAAAAGGAACAAATTCGAAAGTGGTTTGATTAATCAACTCTACGTTCGATCTAGCTTCCATTCTCTAACTTTTCAGTTTCTGAGAATTTTCAAATTCTTCAAAAATTTGGCTAACACCCGGAATTTTCGAAAAATTTCGCCATAACCTCCTTTGTACGGGGAGAGGTTTGGAAATTTATTGGGCCGTATTAGGTACCCAATAAATCCTATAAAGCATACACATATTTATAGTGATATATTCTGGTGTTTACAGGGGAGCGTGTATTGATAATAACTCCTGAGAATAAATTCTCGTCACCCTGTCAAAGCCTGAGGGAGTGTGTATTTTAAATGCTCCAGAGGATAAATCCTCGTAACCTCGTCCCGCGTGGGAAATAAATAGTCCATGTGCCGTATCTAATAACTAGAGAGACGTGATTATTGTCAACTCCAGATCCGTGTGGGGTTTTTATTAATCTGGCAATTTTATCGTTACAATTTAAATAGTCCATATCAGTCATCAGTTCAACCTGTAAAATATAGTCATCGCCATACAAGCCTCTCGCTCGTATGGTAAATCTTCCACCTCGTCACACAAGCTCCAAATGCTTATGTGGTATATGATGAAGTATGTCTTTCTTCCAGAAGTATGCCATGTAGTGTAGTTCAAAATTAATTGTTACTATCCTATGGCGATGTTTATTATTTCACACAGAACAACCAGCACTCCGCATCCAATGGCATTCACAGGAGTTGATATAATAATATTTCGCATCCAACTCATTAAGGTTTACCTATTTGTCGGGCACGCAAATAATTTCTTTACTCAACAACCATCCAACTACCTGTTCAAACACATATAATGCACATGTATATATATTTCTATCTATTTTCTAATCAGTTCAATGTGTGATTTAATCGAATAAATTCTACCATTCATCCTCTTATTAATTAAATTAACTATCATTTTAATAATTAAATTAATCCAATCTACTATCACCCAACTCAAACAAAAAGCAATTTGTTTTTAACTTTTCAAAATCATACAAATTAATTCTACTCTCTTTTTAAATAAATCAGACTACAGAAGTAAAAGTGCACATCCATGGAAAGAAAATAACAAGAAAGTAGAGAGTTAAATGGTAATGCGAAGTACAGTAAATGTACCTTGCACCAGAGTCAATCAGAGATATCCACCCTGCACTTAGGATAGGCTTTCTTAATGCTTTCCTCTGTTTCCCAAGTACAATCTCGTGGATCTCCACTCCATTGCACTTTGACTAAGTGAACCTTTTTGTTCCTCAGCTCCTTGGTCTCTTTGCCGATTATCTTTAGCGGCTCTCTTCTAACTGCCAATTCTGGAGTGATTTCTATATCCTGTTGCGCTGCTTCTTCCACGATCAAGTCTGGATCATGAACGTGCTTTCGCAGTTGAGATACGTGAAATACGTCATGCACTCCAGGCAACCAATTAGGCAATTGAACCCTATATGCGAGAGTCCCAATCCGTTCAAGAATAGGAAACAGACCAATGAATTTAGGTGCCAATTTCCCTGTTTTACCGAACCGGATAACTATTCTCATCGGAGATACTTTCAAATATACATAGTCGCCAACTGCAAATGATATATCTCTTCTTCTCTTATCTGCATAGCTTTTCTGTCTGCTTTGAGCGGCGAGCAATCGTTTCCTAACAAAGTCGACTTTATTTGCAGCATCGCGAATCATATCTGGGCCCAACACAAGTCTATTGCCTGGCTCCACCCAACAAGCAGGGGATCGGCATGGTCTACCATACAATGCTTCGAATGGTGACATTGTCAGGATTGCTTGGTAACTGTTGTTATATGAGAATTCCGCCAAATGTAAATGGTCTTCCCACGATCCGCCAAAATCAAGAATACAAGCCCGCAATAAATCTTCAAGAATACGATTCACCCTCTCAGTCTGACCATCTGTCTGAGGATGATATGCGGTGCTCAAGTTCAGTTTCGTTCCCAATTCTGCTTGGAATGCTTCCCAGAATTTACTAGCAAAAATCGGGTCACGATCACTAACAATGCTCACGGGAACTCCGTGCAGTCTAACAATTTCCTTGAAATATACTTGCGCCAGACTCTGAGCAGTCCTACTTGATTTGACAGGTATGAAATGGGCGGTCTTCATGAATCGATCCACGATCACCCAAATACAGTCATTTCCTTTTCTGGTTCTGGGCAAACCATCTTTGAAATCCATAGAAATCTGTTCCCACTTCCCACCGGGAATTTCCAAAGGTTGCAACAATCCAGCGAGCTTTTGCTGATCGCTTTTTATTTGCTGACAAGTAGTACACCAGCTAACAGATAAGGAGATGTCTCGTTTCATAGATCTCCACAAGAAAGTGCATTTGATATCATTATACATCTTGCTCACCCCCGGATGGATACTAAGCTTGGCTTTGTGACATTCATCCAATACTTCTCTTCGAAGTTCTGCAATGTTTGGCACACAGATTCGGCTTTCAACCTTAGGATTCCCTCGTCATCTATTTGAAAACTCAAGGTCTCGCCTTTCTGTATTCTTTCTTTGATTCTTTGAATGAAGTGATCATCCTTCTGAAGAGCAGATATTTTATCAATCAACGACGTCGTAATGATAAAACTAGCGATTATTACATTCTTTCTACTCAGCGCATCAGCCACAACATTGGCTTTCCCTGGAGTGTACAAAATCTCAAAATCGTACGCCGCAAGACATTCTAGCCAATGCTGTTGTCTTAGATTCAAGTCCTTCTGGGTGAACAGATACTTCAATGACCGATGGTCAGTATACAGTTCGAATTTCTCACCCAAAAGATAGTGCCTCCAGATTTTCAAAGCAAAGACGATGGCTAACAACTCAAGATCATGAGTCACATAATTCTTCTCATGCGGTTTCAGCTGACGGCTAGCATAAACAATCACTTGACCTCTTTGCATTAACACCGCGCCAAGGCCTTCTCTAGATGTGTCAGTCCAGACTTTCAAGTCCTCATTGCCATCTATTATTGTTAACACTGGAGCGGTCATCAGTTTTAATTTCAGCTCCTGGAAAGCTTCCTCACATACCGGAGTCCAATTGAATCTCGAATGTTTCTTAGTTAATTTCGTTAAGGAACTGGATGTCTTCGCAAAATCCTTAATGAATTTCCGATAATAACTGGCCAACCCGAGAAAACTTCTGACTTATGTGGGTGTACGAGGCTGTTTCCAATTCTGAATAGCAGTGATTTTACTGGGATCCACTGAAATTCCTTGCTTTGACACGACGTGGCCTAGAAATTTGACCTCTTCTTGCCAGAATATACATTTGGAAAACTTTGCTTTTAAAACATTCCTTCTCAGAATTTCTAACACTTGTTCCAAATGTTTTTCGTGCTCGCTTTCTGACTTAGAGAAGATCAGGATATCATCAATGAAAACCAGAACAAATTTATTCAATACTCCTCTGAATACTCTGTTCATCAGATCGACGAAATAAGCTGGAGCGTTACATAAGCCGAACGACATTACTAACCACTCGTAGAATAAGTCCGGACATCTGAATGCTGTCAAAGGAACACACTCTTCGGTAATACGATGCTGATGGAAACCTGTAGCTAGGTCCATTCGTGAAAACACTTGTGCTCCATTCAATCAGTCCAATAAATCATCAATCCGCGGCAATGGATATTTGTTTTTCAACGTCTGCTTATCCAAGTCGCGATAATCCACACACAGTCTGAGAGTACCGTCGGACTTCGGAACAAATACCACTGCTGCTCCCCAATCAGAAAAACTAGGCCTGATTAGACCTTTCCATACTAGCTGTCTAGTTTGATTATCTAACTCTTCCTTCTCCTTCAAGGTCATCCTTCGAATTGCGTGAACCACTGGCCTTGCATTCGGGACTAAAGAGATTTTAAAATCAATTTCTCTTTGCGGAGGTAAGCTAACAATTTCTTCGAACACATCCGCATAGTTCTTGACAACTGGGATATTTTCTATGTCGACTGGGATATTCTCTGCAACGACAGGAACAGGTTCTATTAGAGCAGGAGAAATATCTAATGCTGCCCAGAAGTCTTTTCTATCAGAATTCGGGCCTGCGCAGGGAATTACAATATTGGCGAGCTTCGTTCTAACCTTGACAACCCTTTCTGCACAATTAACCTCTGCTTCGTATTTGGTTAACCAATCCAATCCTAAAATAAGATCGAATTCGGTAAAATTCATGACGATCGAGATACAAGGAAACCGATAATGAGAAAAGGAAACAGGTACCCCACAAATCCAACTAAGATTGAGGGAACCCCCAACCGGATTCTGGACAGTGATGGGTTCTTTGAGCTTTTTCAATTTCAAATTTAATTTCTTAACCGCATCCTTTGCAATAAAGCTTCTCGACGCGCCTGTATCAAACAGTACTTTAACCGGAATGTTCTTAACAGTAAGTGTGCCTTCTAAAACGTCTGACCTTTCTTGACTAGACGAGGATGCAGGAACTTCTGCTACTTCATTTACTTCTACAATTTCAGGTTTCATCGATAACTGGCAAGCCTTGGAAAGATGACCAGCCTGATGGCATTGACTACATTTTCGGTTTTCTTGAAATCCCTTCTTGGATTGAAGTCCACCCTTTAATCTCTTCCTTAAGGGTCCACAGTTTATCGCCAAATGCCCTTTCCGATTACAGTTAGAGCAGGTGGCAGTTGTTACTGGCACCATCTCAGATTTAGCCTACTTTCGATTGACTATAGGTTTCTTTCTGGCCCCAGACGTCGTACTGGCCTCAGGTTGTGTACTTGTCTCTGGGCTATCAGTTTCAGATCTCCTTTTTCTGCTAGTACTAACTTCCTCTTCGTCGACAAAAAGGCCTCGCCTATCAAGATCTTCATATTGATAAGCCATGTATATCATTTCAGAAAAAGGATGCTTCACATGGCCCATCACACTATTTTGATATTTCCTTTGAAGACCATTAATAAATCTCAGATTCTTCCTCTTTGGATCTCGCATTAGATGAGGGGCGAAGTGAGAAAGTTCATTGAATTTCTTATGATATTCTGGGATATTCATATCTCCTTGTATCAAATAGCAGAATTCATCACATAACCGCTCAGTTACTTCTGGAGGAATAATTTTTTTATTGAAAAGTTGTTTGAACATACCCCAGGTGATATCACCTTCTAGATTATCTTTAATGATTGTTTCCCACCAGATTAAAGCTTCTTCTTTGAGTGCCCAAGATGCCATTAATCTTTTCTGGTCATCTCTCAGCTGGAAACTTTCAAAAATTCTTTCAGCAGAACTCATCCAAGCCTGAGTTTGAATAATAGATTCATTGCTCGTGAATGGTACTCCTCCCAGATTTCGATATCTTTTCAATAGAGCTTCTATATCCGATCCTGGCTGAGGGAGTACAACTGGCTCATTAATTTGTTGAACCATAGGATTATTTCTTCTGCTTCTGCCACTCATTTTCTATGTCTACAAATAGCAGACAAAGTGTTAGGCCAACAGAAAAAGTAATTTTGAAACCTAGAGACATATACTTGTATGTAAATGTGTCTATCGAAGTGTATTTCACTCAGTTATACTCATACTAGGATATCACTGATCCTATCTGTAATGAGTTACTCGTTCTAGAACACTACTGGTTCTATTTCGGACGAGTTCGTTAATATGTTATATTCCAGAACTAAGCTTAACCAAAGCTCTGATACCACGTTTGTGACGACCCCATTCCCGAAGAGACGGTTCAAGGGTAATCTTTGGAATATAACACATAAAACAGATAACAGCAGAACAGAAATAAATAAATACACCAGATAATGCACAATAAAATACACTGGATAAATATAATCATCAAAGTTACACAGTATATAAGATCATACTTAGTACAAAAATACAGTTCAGCTATACATAAATGCCTACTGCGGAAAAGAAAACATAATATGTACAATAGGAGCTGAACAACATAAAAAGAGATAAATGATAGAATCCATCTTCAGCTCCAGCTATCCAGAAAGAGCCTGCCAAAACCTGGATACAAGGCTGCCCGTGTAGAAATAGGGGCACCCGAGTTTGCAAGTGAAACAAACTATGAGTCAGCCATGGGACTGGTATGAGAAATCTACTCAACACATTTTCAAATATGGCTAATCACAGGACCACGCCACTTTCGCGGAACGGGTTTACTCCATTGGATTGCTAATGCTTTAAAACAAATAATTCTTTTAAACATCGCAATGCTGTTTATAAAAATGAAGCCATTATAAGACTCAGTTCCCATCACACAATGCAACACACACCCGAGGATAGAGTTTTACCTTATAATGGCCAAAATATGCTTGATACGAGCAAAACAAATCATTTGATATTATTGCTAGTGTATATATGTTTCAAAAACCATTTCAATCATAACAATCAATCATAGATGGCACGGGTACCATATATCATGTCGCCATATGTATATATACAATCAAAACCGCACGATGTCGTATTTGGAAATTGGATTTCCGCCATGAACCGAGGCAAAAGATAGTCCTCACCGAATTCGAGACCCTCTAGACCGAGCCTCAGGCAAGTACTCAGTCAAGCCTTAGGAGCCACAGGGCCGGTCCACCGATGTGGATTAAAATGCCTGAACACTGCGTTTCCCTGCCTTTTGGGGCGTAAATGAGCCCAATGACTCTATCGGTCCCGGATCGACCGATATATCCGAGGCGCCTCGCAACAGCAACAACCACACAAGTGAAAAGTATATAAATGTCAGGGCTGGTAGGTCGCTGACACCACCCTAGCTAGAAAGAAACGCATGTCCTCCCTGGATCCTTCTCCCGTTTCTGGTCCATCCTGGGGTGTGAGGCTCGCGAATTCACGTTATACACAAAGCTATGCCACACAGGCTGTGCTTTGATCATCAACCACAAGACTTTGATTTTCAACAGAAGCCTTGATCATCTATCTCTTAGGCGTGCCACATAGGCAATTCACCCCGTGCGACTGATTTCTACCGATATATAACCTCTGGGCTCGTGCGTCTCAGAGAAGGGCGTTAAGCAAGAGAATAAATTCTCCGCCGCCAAACAGATATATATTTAATAGAGATCAATCCGCACAGAACAAAATCCAATGCCAGACATCCAGTCCATTTACACGTTCGTTCTGGTTTTGAACGAAACCGGAGGCACTCAATACCTCGCATATCCGTACAATCAACAAGTACGTCCGGGTGGCTACTACTTCAACCCCGTCAAGGTAGCTACTCCTATCATGAGCATCAGTAGCACCCCTCCATTCGACGTGAAGATCATCGGTCTTGCACCGTCTTCATATCTTCGACTTTCACTCGTCGATCAATTATTTGAAATGAGAATTAACTCGGTCTTTTCAAATAATTCCCGTATATCTAGAATTTCAAATCAATTCATTTCAATGGTTAAATTATTCGACAACACCAATTTTGTTCTTTAATGTAATTTTCACACCAAACACATTCAACCATCAAATATCAAATAAATCGAGCAAATCCAGTTTATTTCCATTCCATATCGTTTATAATATTTTATCACGATTTATCGCTATTTTTATTTATTTAAAAATAGCCAATTCATTCAAACAATGCTTCAGGCCATAACGCGGCTGTGGCGCTGTTTTTCTCCAGATTAGATTTACACATATCTGAAAATCTAACCGTTGGATATTCACAAAATTTATGTCATTAAAAAGATCTTTTCAAAACGAATCCAACGGTTTCAGTTTTGGGAAAATCCGACGGTCGGATCTCCCGCACTAATCGTTTGAAGTTATGATTTCAAAATATGAACTGCAGCGTCGTTATTCGATTTAATTTAATTATATTTATATATATATAAATATAATCGATTCTGGCGCTGTTTTTCTTCAGATTTGAATTAAACATTCCAGACAATCCAACCGTTGGATCTTTACAAAGTTGGTGCCGTTGGAAAGATATTTTCAAGGCGAACCCAACGGTTGTGGTTTCAGGAAAATCCGATGGTCGGATCTTCCGCACTAATCGTTTGAAATCATGGTTTCAAAATACGAACTGCAGCTTCGTTATTCGATATATTGTAATTATATATATTTCATTCTTCGATTTCAAAACCATTTTCACTTCGCACTATCGATAAAAATGATATTTTTATCCAACAGACATTTATTTCTACACATCACCATTTTCCACGGTTCATGTATATATAGTAAAAATGTGATTTTTAATATAAAATAATTTATTTCAAAACACGATTTTTTTATATAGTTCCAACAGATGATAAAAATGTGATTTTAAATATAAAACAATTTATTTCAAAACACGATTATTTTATATACATGAATTTCCACTCAACCAATGAATATAGTTTCAACAATTGAAGATAAATCAAACACATGAATATTTCAGGAAATTTCGGCAGCATAACGGCAGGGTAGTTAAAACCGGGACCGTCCCTAGTACGGCTCCTCGCTCTACGTTAAAACCTCGCGGTTTTTGACAATGGAGAATCATGCATCTAGTTCGCACGCAGGCGGCATGTATATATTTTTCATTTCCACAAACTAATCCTATGTGGTTTCAACCAAATATTTCTCAACCACAAATGGGTATTTTTCAACCACAATCAATCAATATCAACCACAAACAATTCCAATCAACCATTCGTTATCAATCAAATTTCACACCAATCACAACCAATAAATATCGTCCATGGTTTGTGGACGAGGGGCGCATATATATATATATATATATATATATATTCATATATAGCAATTCACTTCTATTTCAACACATATATAATTTTTACAATGCATATACAACTTATACATCGAACGTACAACTTATACAACGCTTATACAAGAGGTGTACAACGCTTATATAACTCATACATCGACTATATAATTTTTACATCATCGTTTTCCATATCGTTTATAAATTAGAAATCTCACATTGGGTTCCACTCCACCAAAAATAGTAGAAAGCTCAGAAAAATATGCGGTCTCTTCTAGAATGTAGAAGACGTCCACACGACTCCACTGTCTCTTGTTTCACTGAATTTCGTCTACAAACGAAAAAGATATGATTTTTCAAAGATGGACAAATTTCGCGACACTTTAAAGTGTCAAAATCAGCTCAGAATAATCAAGCCGTATACCTCCCACGAGCGTTCAAAACTAGGTCTTCGATTTTTGCAAAATCCGTTGAGCGTTGTTGCGATCGGGTTGCGCCACATCCAAGAGCTCCGAGAGGCGCTCAGGCGGAGGTAGGTGGGCCCCCACTCGGTGGTTCCTCCTGCTCACGGCGGCGCCTCAAAGTCGTCCACTTCAGGCCGTCGGTTCTCCCCAAATACGCTTCGAAAAAATGCAAATCTGGTATTGATTTGAAGCTCGCGTTATCCTCTACAAAATTCGTAACTGGGGCATGTGGTTTTACTGAGTGGTTGGAAAGAAAAAGAGGAGAGAAGGGAAGAGCGGCCTTCCGTGTTGCGCGAGGAAGATAGGTCGGGGAGAGAGAAGTGAGCTGACCAATCAAATTTTTTTATTTTATTTTATAATTTTTAAAATCTACAAAATACCCCTTTCACCCACGAACCCAGATCCAAACCTAACGACTATCGTCCCTAGCGTTTTACCCCCATTCCGAACATAATGGGATATGTTTCAAAGGCCCATTCGACTGTTTCAGTCTGTTTCCATTCAAATTAAAATATATAACATTCAATATTCGATTTGAACATACAGTTCAATTTGCCAGGGCCACAAACTAATTCGAAAAATTCCAGAAAAATAAGTCTGGCTATGTTTTGACAATACGGTCCCAACAAAACTAGTGTCGTCGAATTCTGAGACCGTTTGCAAAAAGGCCCATTTCTGGTCGATCCAATTTAACTATAATTGACCAAAACACGTTTTCCTTTGCCACGCTCACATATTAGCTTCAAAAATTATGAAATTCGAAACCTAGCAATAACTTCACATCCCGGATCCAACAAAAGTGGTTTCGTCGAATTCCGAGGTCGTTTGCAAAATGGCCAATTTCACAGGCTATATAAATTCCATAGCGACCTTTCTGAAAATTCATTTGGCCATAACTTTTGCTTTCCGCTATGAAACTTCGATTTTTCAGATTCGTTAGAAAGGTATTCACTAACAGATTTATAATTTTTTTTTTCACTCAAATCCGTTTTGTTTTGCACCCGGTACAGTCCGACAAAGTTTGAGTTCAATTTTTGAAACTACAGCGCCATTTCAGGCCTTGTTTATAATTAGAATTAATTATATTCGTTTTCAATTGTCAATTCAACCTCACATTATGTCAATTTAAAAATTTTAAATTGGTTCAGATTTTCTGGGTCGTTACAGTACTATTCTCACGGCTTTCCGGGCTCTGGGGGTGGTCGATTAGCGCGCGCAGCCTTTCCCTCACATTATGTGAAGAGGCCGGGGCTCGAACCTGTGCGCTCCAGATTACCAGCCGGGTAACCTTACCGTTTGCGCCAGGCACCACCTTTACTTTTCATATAAGTACAAACTATTTCTCATTCATCCAACTATATATCAAAATGAACAGTTTTATAAACACTTACCACATGCACTCCACACAATCCACCAGATTTTGATTAATGTAACTATTACATTTTTTGGATGCACATAAATTAGTGCATTGAATCTATTTCTTATAGGACCATATGGGCCTAAGATTTCTCTTCTTTCATATTAATTTTTTTCTTCTCCTGCCCTTTGTCATGCAGATTCCACTACACATGTTGCATTTGATCCATCCTATATGAAAATTGAATTGCAAACCCTCGATTAAACTAAAAAATGTTATAATTGAAGCAATTTAGCCGATGTATGAAATAAGCACTTATTGCTTTCCTCTTTTCTTTAAATACCTAATCGATGGAATAATGTTAGAGAACGGAGAGAGCCTCAACATCAGTGTATATGTGGAGGACTCCTCTTTATCTTGCCTTTTCCATCCTTTTGCTCATCGCATATCAGGTAATTTCAATATGTCAGTTTTCATATCTCAAATTAAAATTTTGAAATTTGTTTTTGATATACTGTATTGTCTTCATTGCATGGTCAACAAACTTTTTTCTAAATCGTAAAATTATGAAATTTGTTTATGTTACACTATAGTGCCTTCATTGTATAGTCAAACTACTTTTTTAAATACTAAAATTGACATGGCTGTGTTGCTGGTTTGTTTCATCATCCACTTTTTGGGTATTCATTTCATTTGGTCAATGTACCCTAACAGTTCCATTTCTCCCCCTTTCCTTGGAATATTACAACAACAACAAAGCCATATATTCCAAACAAATTGGGGTTGGCTAGATATGGAACCCAAAATTAAAATAAAATTAATAATGATAATAATAATATATATAAGGGTTTAAAATAACCAAACAAATAAAAAGTCATCCGATAAAGGGGGTTTTTAAATAATAATAATAATAATAATAATAAGTAAAAAGGTTCAATAAAAATGAAATAAAATCTGAAATAGTAATAAAAAGTAAAAATGTTCAGTAAACGTGAAATAAAGTCTTAAGAAAAACCCTAAGGTTCTGGTACATGGATTGCCAGTTTCCATGCACTCCTATCAACTACCAGCTCTTCCGATAAACTCAAGTTACTTAAATATCTCTTTATTATCTCCTCCCATGTCATTTTAGGTCGACCTCTACCTCTCTTTGGACCTTCGGCGCGGCCTAGAATTCCAACGCGTACAGGTGCATCGTATGATCTACGTTGGATATGTCCAAATCATCTCAAGCGCTATTGGACTAACTTCTCTTCAATAGGTGCAGCTCCAAGTTTTTCCCGAATATCCTCATTTCTAATCCGATCTCGTCTGGTATGCCCAAAGCTCCAACGCAGCATCCGCATCTCTGCTACGCTTATCTTCTGGACGTGTTGCCTCTTAGTAGGCCAACATTCTGCACTATATAACATTGCAGGCCTGATTGCTGTCCTATAGAACTTTCCTTTAAGCTTCTGAGGAATCTTCCGATCACAGAGAATGCCGGATGCTAGTCGCCATTTCACTCATCCTGCTTGAATTCTAAAACTAACATCCTTATCAATCTCTCCATCAAACTGCAACATAGATCCTAAATATCGAAACGATTCCTTCTTGGGTACTACTCTACTGGCCAGGGTAACATCTCCGTCATATGACCTGACACTGCTAAACTCACATTTCATATACTCTGTTTTAGTTGCTAAGCCTGAAACCCTTTAATTCCAAGGTCTCACTCCACAACTCCAGTTATCGATTATCCCCTATTATACTTTCATCAATCATCGTAACATCATCGGCAAAGAGCATACACCAGGGAATCTCCTTTTGTATATCTTTTGTGATTTCATCCATCACTAATGCAAAAATATAGGGGCTCAAAGCCGAACCTTGATGTAACCCTATATTAATTGGAAAGTCTCTGGTCTCACCATCGCAATCCCTAACACTAGTCACAACCCCCTCGTACATATCCTTAATAAGGGTAATATATTTTGATGGCACTCTCTTCCTTTCTAGCGCCCACCACATAACCCTCCTCGGCACTCTGTCATAAGCTTTCTCCAGGTCAATAAAAACCATGTGGAGATCTTTCTTCTGCTCCCTGTATCTCTCCATAAGTTGCCTAACCAGGAAAATCGCCTCAGTGGTTGACCTTCCAGACATATAACCAAATTGATTCCTAGAGACGCTTGTCAGCCTCCTCAAACGCTGTTCGCAAACTCTCTCCCAAAGCTTCATTGTATGACTCATAAGCTTAATTCCTCTATAGTTTGTGCAACTTTGAATATCTCCTTTATTCTTGAAGATTGGAACTAAAATGCTTCTCCTCCACTCATGTGGCATTTTGTTTGATTTGAAAATATTATTGAACAACTTAGTTAGTCATCTTATCCCTGCATCTACAAAGCATCTCCACACCTCAATAGGAATGTCATCAGGTCCTACCGACTTGCCTGATTTCATACGTTTCAACGCCCCCTTTACCTCAGCTTCTTGAAATCTCCGCACAAAATGTCTATTGGTGTTGTCGGCTAAGTCTTCTAACTCGATCGAAGAGCTATCACTTTCTTCGTTGAAAAGCTTATCAAAATATTCTCTCCACCTATTCTTTATCTCATCGTCCTTCACCAAAAGTCTATCATTCTCATCCTTAATGCATTTAACCTGATTGAAGTCCCTTGTCCTCCTCTCGCGTAGCCTAGCTATCCTGTAAACGTCTTTTTCACCCTCCTTTGTACTTAGCCTTTGATACAAATCTTCGTACGCTCGTCCCCTTGCTTCACTCACTACTCTCTTTGCAGTCTTCTTTGTCACTTTGTACTTTTGCATGCTCTTCGCTTCTATCGTGGTACATGCATTTGTAGCATTCCTTCTTCTCTTTGATAGCCTTTTGCACCTCGTCATTCCACCACCACGAATCCTTGGGTTCTCGCTTGCTTCCTCTTGTTATCCCAAATACCTCAGTAGCGATTCTCCGAATGCAAGTTGCCATCGCATTCCACATGACATTTGCTTCTCCTTCCACATTCCAAACCCCTTCTCCCATCACTCTATCTTTAAACCCCCGTGAAGCATCTCCTTTGAGTTTCCACCATTTCGTCCTGCTAATCTTCGCTCTCTTATCCTTCACCACCCGAAGACGAAACACGCACACCAAGAGCTGGTGTTGTGAGACGACATATTCTCCAGGTATGACCTTGCAATCAACGCAATCTCGTTTGCTATCTCTCCTAGTTAGGACAAAGTCAATCTGGCTAGCCTGTTGGCCACTACTGAAGGTGATCAGATGTGATTGCCTCTTTCTAAAGAAGGTATTAGCAATCATGAGATCAAAAGAGAGAGTGAAATTCAAAATATCTTCACCCTCTTGGTTCCTACTGCCAAATCCAAAACCACCATGCACTCGCTCAAAACCCTCGCTAGATGAGCCAACATGGCCATTGAAGTCTCCTCCTATAAAAAGTTTCCTCGGAATATTAGGTTGTAAAAATTTTAAATTCTTGATATTTTGGTGCAATTGATTAGCATCGAAGTCTAGGTCGTAATGGTGTAGTATGTACACAATTTCAGTGGATGATCTGTATTTTATATGGAACTTACCTGCATAGTTGATTCTCTCGAATAATTAGTTAACGGAAAATAGATTCTCACCTCCTTTCTTCCCCTTCTTATTTGTTTTAATCCAGATTGTTCCAATTTTCTACCAAATTAAATGTATGTATATTATTTACAGTTGAATTGGTGGTTTTGTTTAAAAAGTTTTTCTGTTTTATGTACAGTCCACATTTGTAGGTATAGTTAGAACGAAGAAGCTGAAGATGCAATTGAGTTGGAGTAATTGGTATGAATAAGTTTGAGCACAAAATGGATAGCTTTTTGTTTTCCTATTTTCAGTTACATTATTCTTTTCATATCTTAATAATTGTGTAAAATAAGGTTAATCTGATCACCCGACAATTGTGTCAAATAGGGCTCTGTCTAACTTATCCTAAAAAAACCTTCCATTTTTAAATGATAATTTTTTTTTCAATCCAAAGACACTTTTCTGCTGATACCAAGGCTAGTAATGAATAATGTTAATTGCTAATTTGATATATTAGCATTTATCAAAAGTTTTTTTGATTAACGAATAGCGAATATGTATATTTGCATGTTGTGGATGGATATATCCACATAAAATTAACGTATCTTAAAAGATGTATAGAACATTTGTTCACTATAAAATTGTTTCAGTGCTAACACTGGAAATATGGATAATACAACAATCAACATCCTTTCGTATAGCAAACATGCTTTTTTAAACTTTCTAACTAGAATAATAAATGTCAACCACATTTCATATAATACAAACAATTATTTTGAACAAAGTTAAACAAATAGTTTTCGAAAGCAAATGCCAACTCGCTTGCATCTCTGTTCCTGTTTTTTAGATACTTTTCTCATTCTATTGTGCGAGCTGAGTTTTAATTTTATATCGATTCAGACAACAATTTGATATCAAAACATATTAATTTCCTCTGTTTTGTTTGTTTTTGAAAATGCAATTTTGGTCCGCAGTCATTTGTTAAATTAAAACATATTTCTTTATGATAAATCAGTATTATATTTTCTTTCCTATGCTAATTTACATTTGTAGGCTTAGAAAATATGTTTTATCACTAACTCAAACTGGCTTTTCTCTCATTCAAAATCATTTTGAAATTTTCCTTGTATCATTCTTAGGGTAACATGGTTGTTTACGTACATGCTTAAAAAAAATATTGATGATTGCATTCAATGACAAACATCAAATTTTTAGTTCCCATTAGATCCTGGTGCAGCCATTTTAATATTTTGATTGTTTTAATTAGCACAAGATCAATATAATGGAGCAATCTTGTATTGTTATGTTCCTTTTGTCCAAACTAAAACAGAAAATTTTGTATGCCCCTAAGGTTCAAAAGATGATGGATACATAATTGTGTAAAGAGGAAATTTTGAAGCTGTAGCGGATTACACAGTTGTGTAAGTGGGCCTGCTTTTAGATGACTGATAGGATGGGGCTCCTTTTTTAGGCTTTAGTTTTATTTCAGTTTGTTGTTGGAAAGTAAAGTCAAGAGAAGGTAACTTTGATGGCAAGTGGAAGGTGATATGGATCTAAGGTAGAGGAGCAAGAATTGGAGGAAGAACTTGAGATAGAGAGTAGATTTAAGGTAGAGGAAGAAGAAACAGTAAGTAAAAAATAGAAATTTTCATTTGATTTCAGCCTCCATTCTCCTTCACGGGAATTACATTTATAGTTGTAATATGTAACTAACATTGACAGCTGTAACATTAAAATATTAAAATATTAGGCTATTCTCCTCTGTGGCAACCTAACAATATTATAACATAAAGTAATAAAAGAAGAAATGTAAATAACAACTTTTGTCCTTTAGCTCCTTGTGCATATTCCAAAGATTAGTCCCTATATCTTGTTGGTGCCTGCATTAACATATTTGGGCTGATCCGTATCAGGTTTTTTCCTTTTTTGTATAATTTATGTATTTTCAGCATTTGTATGAGAATGGATCAATATATTGTATTATAAATGTGTAATATGATTATCATCTATAATTATTTTACTTCTTGCATTGAACAACTTATTCTAATACCCATCGGTGACTTGATTAATTTGTAGGAGTGCCGGAAAGTATTTTAATTCTTCCATAGAGGATGAAAATGGCGATATTGCTATTATATCTAAATCTCACTTGCCTCCTCTTTCCACCTGAGCAATTTTTTTTTTTTTTTTTTTTTACCAAAACCTTTACAATGGTATATTCAATAAGCAAGGCTTGGAGATGTACAAACTTCTCTAAATTTTTTGACTTTCAATTTTACTTGTTCTGCACAAGTTCTAAACTGCCATCTTCTCAATTTTTTTGCTTGCTCTTTCAATGGTTGAAGAGAAAAAAAGTACGACGATGGCAAAAAAAATTGCAGCTTCATCAATTTTCCTACAGTTCGCTCTCAAGTAAAAAAAGGGTATCTACGAATGTTCTTTATTATTCCACAGGTTCTTCCTTGCAATTCTTACGTTTTTTTTTCCAATAGGCATGTTACTTTGATTGCTTTCTTTTTGTCTTATTCCTCATCATTATTTCAAATAAACTTGCCCTAATTTTATCATGAGTTATGTTTCAATTATTACCCAGTATTGATTTCTAAACTAATTATGCAAAATTGATTGATACCATCTACATTCTTTAATTGTAGGTCTACGTGAATATATCATTTCTGCAACTTTTCATTGATAATGTAAGTTTATAGTATTTGTGTTCATGTTTAAATTACATTGTTTGACATTTTATTATTACTTTATATAAAATTAACTTTTCATGGGATAGAACGGCTGAGGCTTAGGATATACTCTTCAATCGTCCATGATGACTTGGTTTACAAATGATTTTTAGTACGTAGAGCTATAATTCGCTAAAAACGATGATCAACCTAAGATCCTTTGGAATACTACCTTAATATCAATTTGATGTTGATCAATAGAATGGAATAAACAATTGGAATTTAAGATATCATTGGTGGTCGATTAATCAAGAAATATAATTTGAAAATTTTGGTTTAACATGATTTTTTCTTCTACTCACATTGACTGTAGAAGTATACAAAATCAACAAATATGATATGATGGATAGTTCTGAATAGAAGGATTTGCTTATATTATTAGTAAAACAATAGATACATAAATTTTATTTTACTAAAATAAATTATTATCTCGATAAAAGCTTGATGGATTAGATGTGGAATTCACATCTACATCCGCATTTCTATGTATTAGATTTCTATCAATCTTTCAAATACCGGTACTGATGAATTGCACATTTTTCGAAATCCATTAGTAGTTGTAATATATGCACTTCGGTAGGCAGTAAAGAAATGGGTATAAGGGCATCTCTAACAAATGCTTGGAAATCAGAATTTCTGAAATCCGCACCCGTTTTTGCCTCCAACAGTGTTGGAAATATCTCTCTGATCTGAAATCGGGGAGAATAGTTCTGGAATCCCCAAACTTGTTACGCGGTTGTTGAACCGCCGCGCAGATCTAAGCGCTTGTTCAACAAGCGCATAAAGCACAACGGCTTTATTCCCTACGCGCTTGTTGAACAGCCGCGTAGAGCGTTACCAACGTCTCAATTTGGTAACGGTTATATTTTTAACCTTAGAAATACACAACCCCTCTATTTTCATCCACACCAACTCATCTTCTACCCTATCTTCTTCCACATCAACTCAACTTCAACCACTTCTATTTAAAAAAATGATTACTAATTTTGATGTCGATGCCGCAAAAATGAGCTTTAAAACTTTTGATTTACAAGATTTAGGCCAACCATTTGGTGGAATGCTAACTACTTCAAGTTGGAGTGCTAATGAAGACTATGATCTTTGCTACATCTACTGTTCTCTTTCGCTAGATCATGTCCGTGGTGTCGATCAAAGTGGGGAAACATTTTGGGGTAGAATCACTAATGCATACAACATGAAGAACATGGATCGGAATAGAAGTGTAGCTTCCATCAAAGGTCGTTATTGTAAGATTAATCGTCAAACGCAATGCTTTGATTCACAAATGTTCAAGCTGAAGCAGAGTAACCCAAGCGGATTTGGAAGTGACACTCATATGGTAAAAAATGTGTTTTTTTTTTTTTTTTTTTTTGTACTTTACATTTTAGCGTTGTAGTAAAAGCTTCATATTGTTGATGCAGAGACTGTCCGCAAACAAGTTGTTCAAACAAATATATAAACCAGATAGTAAACAAGGACCTCATTTCTATCAGTTCATGCATGTGTATGACCTACTGGTTAATCATGTGAAATGGAAATCTTCACTTCAGAAAACAGTCCAAGACGTCTAATCAAGCGGTAGTCGTGCGAAAGCTACAAGATTTGAAGACAGTTGTAGTCCGAGAGATTCGCAGGACAGTGCAACTATGGGTTTACAAGAAGATGATCACCTTACTGTTGACCGATATGATAGGCCCGAAAGATCCAAGGCGGCAAAGAAAAAACAAGTGGCAGGAGCGAATGAAGGCGAAATCAGAAAACTATTAAAGGAGTCTAACGATATGTATACGAGCGCACTCCAGAGCAGAAGCATTCAACACCAAGAAAGGCTTGACACAATTCATCAACTTGTTGAGACAAAACGACGAAAGGAAGAAGATGCAGTCATGTTTACGGATATTTCGCAAATGGATGACGTGCAACGCGAGTATACGGAGTATCAGAGATTTGAGATAATGAGGCGAAGAAGAGAAGGAGGTGCGTGAATGTAGATAACTTGGATGTAAACTTTAGTTGGCTTTGTATGCGCCAGTTTGGTGTAAGTTTGCATTTTGTTTATGTAGCGTAGGAATGGAGTTTGAAATTTAGTTTGGTGTAAGCTGCATTTTGTTTATGTAATGGAGTTTGAAATTATGAAATGGTGTTTGAAATTTAAAATGGCGTTTGAAAATGCCGTACTGATAATGGGGCTTGAAAATGGCGTTTGAAAATAGCGTTTGAAATTTAAAATTCCAATTTAAAATTTAAAATTTAAAATTTAAAATTCCTATTTTAAATTTAAAATTTAAAATTTAAAATTCCAATTTAAAATTTAAAATGTCGTTTGAAATATAAAATGGCGTTCTAAAACGACGTTTGAAAATGGCGTTTGAAATTTAAAATTCCAATTTGAAATGGCGTTTGAATTTTAAAATGGAGTTTGAAATTCCCTAGCGACCTTTTTAAATTTTAAACTGTACATAATTTTCAATTTATATTATGAAATCTGAATTTTTCACATTCGTTGGAAAGATATAATTAAACAGATTCAAATGTTTTTGGTTTTACTGAAATCCGAATTATATTGAATCCTACACATTCAATTAAAATTTAAAATGTAATTTTCAAACTGCTGCCTCATTTTAAACTCCATTTTAAATTAAAATAAATCATACCAAAATCCATTTTTAATTAAAATAAATCATACCAAACTCCATTTCAAACTCATTTTTAAAATTCAAACTCCCTTTCAAACTCCATTTCAAACTCCTTTTAAAAATTCAAACTCCCTTTCAAACTCCATTTCAAACTCCTTTTCAAACTCCTTTTTAAAATTCAAAATCCATTTCAAAATCCTTTTTAAAATTCAAACTCCTTTTCAAAATCCTTTTTAAAATTGAAAATCCATTTCAAAATCCTTTTCAAACTCCTTTTTAAAATTCAAACTCCTTTTCAAAATCCTTTTTAAACTCTTTAAGATTCAAACTCCTTTTTAAAATTCTAAATCCATTTCAAAATCCTTTTCAAACTCCTTTTTAAAATTCAAACTCCAATTCAAACTCCATTTCAAACTCCTTTTTAAAATTCAAACTCACTTTCAAACTCCATTTCAAACTCCTTTTCAAATTCCTTTTCAAACTCCTTTTTAAAATTCAAAATCCTTTCTAAACACCTTTTTAAAATTCAAACTCCAATTCAAACTCCATTTTAAACTCCTTTTTAAAATTCTAAATCCATTTCAAAATCCCCTTCAAACTCTTTTTTAAAATTCAAAATCCATTTCGAACACCATTTCAAACTCCTTTTTAAAATTCAAACTACATTTCAAACACCATTTTAAATCACAGGACATAAAATACAATAACATACAACAATGTCATCATCAACATACTGTCAGTCATAAAAAAAACATACAACAATGTCATCATCAACAACACATGTAATATAAAACCTATCAGTCATAACAAAAACATACAACCATGACGCTGCATGAACCATCAGTCAATAGGCATAGAAGCGTTACCTGCCCCATCGGAACTGTCATCACTAACGTCATCATGAACGTCATGTACTGGTCCGACATCTGGTGCGGCGTGTACTCGCAGCAGTCACGGTGGCGTCTGGTGCGGCATGTATTGGTCCGACATTAGGATCTGTTGGAGGATGGCTGACCCGTTTATCAGACTTAACTTTACGTGGCGGCATTTCGTCGTAGATATTAATAAAAAAAAATAAAAGGAGGGAAATTAAATTTTTTAATGAATTGAAAAATGAGCATTTCCGCCTGATATAGGCGGAAATATTCAAGTGGTTGTTGAACAAACGCGTAGGCTCTACGCGGTTGTTCAACAAACACCCGCTTTTTTCTTGACGAGCCGTTTTTTAAAAAAAACACGAGTTTGTTGAATAACCGCGTAGTTACACACGGTTGTTGAACAACCGCCTGGACCTAAAGACTGTTGTGGTTCCCCAATTTTCGGAGTGTGGATAATCGAAATACGAAAATCCACACTCTGGAACAGTTGGAGATGCTCTAACAGGCCCATTATTAAAGAGACTACAAATTATATAATTCATATATGGATAACTTTCACTATATTTGTCTATATATGTAATAGGAAAACCTTCATTTGAAGCTTTTAAATTCCCAAAACATCCTCTTAAATTTGTACTCTGTGATTAGGGCAGTTTTGCCATTTCTATGTTCACGTCACAGTCCACGTTATCCACGTCTTTCACCAACTCCAAATTAGTTCTCCCACATTTTTCAACGTCCACTCCTTCGTACTCCCAATTGCCAGTCCTCGGTCCTTACGGTAAAAACTTCAAAAATCCAGCGTAGTCGTGCATGTATGATACAAATGTAGTTGGGGCATGATCGCCATGGTGGAGGAAGGGCCCTGAAGTCAACGAGATATCAGGCGAAGGATGGAGGGAGAAGGCGACGGCCAGGTTTTGGCTTCAAATTAGGAGAGATATAGGGAGTAGAGGGCAGTCCAGATGCAAAAGGAAAGCTGTAATTGTGGCTCGATTCTTCAACGTCTTCTTTGATTTCTCTCTCCTAACGAGGAAAACGGTTCTTCAAAATTAAACCTCAAAACAGTGTGCCTGAATTGGAGAGCACATAAATTGGGTGTTCAGCACCTCCAAAACTCAGGTAATTCGCCATTTTTTGACATGTATCTTTCAGTGTTTATATGATAGTTCAATTATGTTATTTTGTTATATCACTTGTATATTTAAACAAACGTGAGATTTTGTTAGATCTCAAACTTGGTACCTTTAGTAGACCAGATTCTAAACAGTTTATACTCTTCTTACTTTGAATTATGAAAGGGATAGATTTAATTGAACTCTACATCTAATAAGGTGTTTTGCCGCAATTTTTAGTTTTCACAAATTTATTTTGACTTCTAATAAAAGGTCTTTTAACAAAAGGTCTTTGTCATTTCTGCCATTTAGCTAAAACTAACGTCGTAGAGAAGAAAAAGACGATAGAAATGACATGTTTGCTATGGATTGATCTTTGTTGTTAGATTCTTTCCAAGATAGTTAATGCAGAATTACTTTATAAAATAACTTCTAAATGTAATTGATTTTCACTCAATGACAGCGTATTCACTGTATTGTATAACTCGATAAACTATTCCTTCACTAACAACGGCAGAAATTTCTTTTCTCGTGCTTCTATTGGCAAATTTCCTATTTTTCCGGTTTTTATTCTTAGATTATAAAGTTATATACGTAATCTATTTGACGCAGCTAATCTCACACCAGATAAATCTGTTGTCTGTGTGTATTATACAGGTCCACCAAAGAGTTTGGAGGGCATTGTTTAGTATGAAGGGGAAAATATGAATGTTGATATTCACCCTTTGTTGTTAGTAGTTAGTTGATGTTCTATGTTTGTCATCCAATTTCCTAGATTTAGCTTCTTAAATTCGGTCTGATTTTATTTTTTTTCTTCATCTAACAGACTTTGAAATTCCCAGTATTATTACATCATGCATTCATTTTCATAATATTTTGACATAAGCAGTTCAATTTTTTAAGCACAAATAAATGTACTAACAAATATTGTTATGTCAGATCCTATTAGAATTCCTCCCCAATGTCTCTCAAAAATACCGAGAGGCTTCTATACCTCTGATTTTTTGAAGTAATTTTTTTCAGTAAGATCCCATGTCTCCATTTTTTTTTTGAACACAATATATTGCCTTTACCAATTATGGTAGTTATAAATATTTGATGAAAATAATAGTCCCACATTGGGAAATATTCAACTAAGATCCTGGATATATACTAAGAAGCTACTGTTCACATTAACCAATTGGTTTTGTGAACAAACTAAGTAGCTATCTAAACTATAAAATGCTAACAGTGGTATCAGAGTAAGGTTCATTCACATAATGGGCGTAAACAAATATCTTTCAATTGTGGCATTTCTATTTCTTTTGTCATTTGTTTTAACAAAAGAAAATTTTGAAGAATGGAGTAACAAAATAAAGAAGAATTGATCTCTAAAGGATTATGGGAGATCGTTGGAAGTGGCTACGAATGGCCTAAAGGTATTAAAAATATGACGGAGGAGGGAGAAAAATCTTTTACAAGTTTGAGATGGAAAGATCTTCAAGCTAGTGTTGTGTTGAGTGAGAACGTCGATGAAGTAGCATGAAATCATATTAGTGGAGAATATACTACAAAAGATTCATGGAACTTATTGAAAGAAATATATGGAAAGAATGACACAACAATAACAGAAGAAAACAAGAGGAATAGTGAACTGGAGACTGATATTGAAGTTGAAAAGTTTGGAGTAGAAGAGGAGAAGAAATTCGATGAAGAAGAAAGTATAATTGCAAAAGCTACGAATCCTGTTGAAAAAAGAGCAGTGCAAAACAACGAAGAAGAAGAAGCACCTGCTAAAGGAAAAGTAACCGTTGAATAAATGCAAGTGACCGCAGTGAAAAATATTGCAGGATATGTTCATGAGACAACAGTAGATATAAAAAAAGAAACTGATTTCAAAACTGGACAGAACAGTCCTAAAACAGTTATGGAGGAAATAAGTCTTTCAATTGGTGCAAAACACAATACAACGTCATGGAAAACGATTGATGCTGGAAAAAAAAAGAAATTGGGAAGAAATGGTAAGATCTTTGATGTGTAGCTCTACCCGGTTCTCATATGCACCAGGTATAGCTAGAAAATGTACAGTACATAGGCGTGCGCTGCGTAGTAAATTGATGTCCCCACAAAAGAAGAAGACAAAAAAGAAAATCCGGATAATATCTCTATTTTTACCGAAACATGTAAAATATAAAGATTAGATAACAACATGAAAGAGCACAGGTACTGTGCGACAAAAGTTCAAGTTGCAGACATCTCCACAAAGCATTGTAAAGAGTAAGATTTGAGCAACTTCGAACTATGCATGGAGTTTCCAAAATTTGCATCAAGGAGGAGTGTTGAAAGTGCTGCAAATTTCTAGAGAATTCCAAAGTATGAAGATAATACAAATTTCTAGAATTCTCAAGAGATTAACAAAATGCTTTATGTATTATTAAATAAGCATTTATTGTTTTATCTAGAGTGTTGTATCAAGAATATTCTAATAATAAATAATTAGTTTGATGTGCTTATGAGTATGAGAAGAAGCACATTATAATCATATACTACAACAAGTACTACAACTTGTACCAAAAAAACTCCAAAGTAATAAAGTTCTTCCATTTTAAAATCTTTGAAGTCATTTCCCCATTAAACTTCACTTCCACTGTTTCAATTATTTCAACTATTCAACTATTTTTCCACTACGACAACTACTAACAAATAATATCAGAGCAAGGCTTTGAACTAATTCAACTAATACGTCTGTGCTTAACCGCCATACGTGCACTACAAGAGGAACAGGGGTTTCCAACGGCCAGGGGCCGTTGGCGGCCGTTGGAAGCCATTGGTCAATCCGTTGGTATACGGATCAACGGCTTCCAACGACTTCCAACGCAAACGACGCTTAATTTCCAACGGCTTCCAACTGATAAACACAGACATGTGTATGATGTTTTGAGCAAATAGGCCGTTGGAAGCCGTTTGTATGGAATGACCTGTAAGTCGTCGCGGCCGTTGGTCGCCGTTGGAAAACTGTTTTTTTTTTTTTTACAGATTTTAGATTTACCACTACAAGCCACACAACAAATATAAAACATTCTGAACTGCTCCATTTCGAGCATATAACTCACAATCTCAACCATATATACACCCAAACACACTACGAAATAAAAAACAAACACAAAACACATAAATTAACCAATATTTACATAACATTACCGCCAAACTTCGCCAAAACAACACCAAACCATCACCATGTCCAAAATAACATAACCATCTCCAAACAACATAACCAACACCATGTCCAAACCGTACCATCACCAAACCATCATAACATCATGTCCAAACCATCATAACAAAATATATGCAACTACCATGCATGTAGCAAGCCTCACGAACTCTCAAAAAACATCAAAACAAGCTAACCTGATCAACTCTCTCCCCCTGAAGATGAAGGTGTCGTACCGTGCTGGACAATGTACTCCGCCAATCGCCGGTTAAGCAACTCCATCTGCTCTTCACGGCGACGATCAAGTTCATGAAGCTCTGCAATCTGTGCTTTCAACTGTGTGATTTCTTCCTTTTCCTGAGCCTTCTGATACATCTGCTGAGATGCTGTAATCTGTATATAATTTCAGATTTTCAGTATTTCATAATAGTAGTTCGAATACATTTGGGTTTTTATTATAAATTTTAGTATTACCTCTAGATTTCCATAACCATATCGTCTGTTTCGGGTAGCAGGATCCATGACAGCATCAAATATCTTGTCCTCATCTTCCTTGGTCAGCTCAGTCCTCCCTGTAGCTTCCAGTACCTGCGCCCTTTGCTCCTGAAATTTCTCCTATTAAACAAAAATAAAATAAATTTAGATAACACTATTTTAATTAAATTATAAGTCTACTTAACTATTTTATACTTACATATCTCTCACGCGCCTTATCATCATGGTCCCAAGTGTACGAAACTGAGCCTATGTCGTCAGTCTGACTCAATGCATGTGTATGCTCGAAAACATCCCAGTACGACACAGGAGCCATACGCGCTCTCTCCTGAAATAAGCATGCACACATGTAAATTAAAACTTAAACTTAAATCAACTATTAATTTTAACTAGTTATGAATTAAAATTTAAACTGTGCAATTACAAAATATACCAGATCCTCACGATGATGCTGAAATGACTTGGACCCACCTCGATGCGTAACCGGATTCTTGCTCCTATTAGCTGCATTTCTCTCAGACGAGGCCTATACATTTAAATTTGAAAAAATGTCTTAGTCTAAATCACATACTAATTGAATAGAATAATTTAAATTAAAAATATGCAGTAAAATTTACCAGAAAGTCCTCATTACTATTCCAATAAATAAGTAGATCATTCCACACTGACTCGCTCACCCAAGACTGCCTTTTCCCACCTGATTTTAAAGTGTTCATTGTTTGTCTGTAATTTGCTGCCACTTTACTATTCCAGTGGCGCTTAACGAGATCCAAATCCGTCTCTTAGAGATCCACCGCACCCTGCGTTTTTTATATAAATAGCATACATATAAAGTTATCAAATAGGAGCATGTACTTAATATAAGAAATGTTATATCATACATACGTACCAAAAAATCCTGCCATGTGGTCTTCTTAACTAAGTCGGGTATCGAGCTCCAAGTGGGCCAACATGCAGTCATGCGGGCCTGATAAGCACGTTTTGATATCCTCAAAACGGTATTGGACGGCTCCAACTCAAACCCCCTGTGTTAAACGGGAAAAAAATACATGGTTGCTAGAACAACAATTTAAATAATTTATTGTACTTAAATTAAATTTATACTAAAAACTTAGTTTTTACCCTTTTGATGCTTTTGGCTTAAGCCAGACCACAGGACGGGATAACTCCGACGATGGACCACCCTCCTCGCCACCTGACGCCATACCTGTTACAAACAAAAACATAACAAAACATAACATAACATAACATGACGTAACATAACATAACATAACATGAACGACCTATATGTAAAAACATGGTATTAGATAACATGAGTACTTGATAATAGAAATGTCATAACATGAGTACAAGTTTGTTTCATAGAAGTGTTAAATATAAGTTTGATTCATAGATTTGTCTAGTTAACATATGATCGAGTTTGATTCATAGAAGTGTTAAATATAAGTTTGATTCATAGATATGTCTAGTTAACATATGAGTTTGATTCATAGAAATGTCATAAAAATAAATATATGGTTACTTGATAATAGAAATGTCATAACATAAAATTACCTTTTGAAAATGAGGAGTATTAGTTAGTCGTCCTCATCACTTTCAGATTCCGACTCTATTTCCTCCTCCATATATGGTTCATCTGTAGTCTCAAATACATCAATTAATGCATTCGATTCATCGTTTAGAGGTCCAAAATCTATTTGATCGTCGGTTATTACTATTTCTGCATTTTCCTCGACGTCTGCTTGATAAGCTTGGTCATCGGGAATATTACGCCCGTCAAATGTAAACCTTGCTTTTGTTTTGAAAACAGCCCACCAATCTATTTTGTCTCTTCTCATAGAAGGATAAGGAGCATAATATACTTGAAGAGCCTGTTTGGCAAGTACGAAAGGGTCGTACTTATAATAATGGGACGTATGTCTTACTTCTATAAGATTATATTTTGGGTGCACGTTGATTCCAGAACCTGGAACGTTGCTGAACCAGTTGCATTTAAATAAAAATACTTCTTCCGCGGGTCTTGTGAAATATGTCACTTGCAGAATCTGGTTTAACACGCCATAAAAATCGTGTATATGGTCGTTTGTATCATCACTACCTTTAACAAATACACCGCTATTGTCAGTTAATTTTTCAACACCATATTCTTTAGTGTTAAATTTATATCCATTGACAAAGAATATTGGATATGTCTTCACATTTCTTTTAGGTCCCAATGCCAAATGTTTCAATCCTTCATCCACAATACAGTTTGTTGGATCAAAAACATAATTAGTAAACCAACTAGCGAATTCTTTGCTGATATCACCGTTTGGATACTGTGACTCATAAATGCTGCAATTATAGGACATACGTTACATATATGATTAAAGATACAATACATGTATACATAGATGCATAAGTACAGTACCTAACGAACGGTGCAACTTCGGTGCAATTGAGAAGAATATATGTGTGTGCTGCATTGTAATCTTTATCGTTCAGCCATTCCTCCACACATCTACCAGAAGGCCGACCATGTTTTTTAAAAATAGATAAAGTCGCTTGGCAGTCATCTTGATCAATTCCTTCATCATTACGTGCAGTACTTGCAAATGAGATGTTCACATGATCACTAAAATAATGAGAGAAAAAAATGAAGCTTCTTCTTCAATGTATGATTTGCAAATAGAACCTTCAACTCTAGCTTTCTGCCTCACTTTTTTATTTAGATGATTTAAATACCTGTTTAGAATTATTGTAAATTATTTTTTCATACACTTAACCAAAATTTAATTAACTGAATATTAATATACCTTTCTAATGGATACATCCATCCGTATTGCACAGACCCTCGAAGACGTGCTTCTGATGGAAGATGAATAGGTAAATGCTCCATAACATTGAAAAACCCTGGAGGAAATATTTTTTTTCAATTTGCAGAGTAATATGGGGATTTCTTCCTCTAGTTTACGTAGATGGTCAATTTTTAATGTAGATGAACAAAGCTCTTTATAGAACAAACTAAGCTCTGTTACAACAGTCCAAACTTTCACGGCAGTAGTTCTTTGAAAGCAACGGGCAATAAATTTTCCATCATAACATGACAGTCGTGGTTTTTCATCCCGCTAAGTTTACTGTTTTTATAGTCAACACATCTACGAAGATTGGAAGATATACCATCCGGGAATCTTAACCCTTCCATCCATTTTAAAAATATTTTTATTTGATTATTATCCAGTTCATAGCACGCTTTCGGTTTTCTGGTGTCATTTGGCTTTATATGAAGCTCCGGACGATTACATATTACTTCAATATCACGTCTGGATTTCAAATCATCTTTCGTCTTCCCTTTGACATTCAAAATTGTATTGATTACGTTATCAAACACGTTTTTCTCATTATGCATCACGTCAATATTATGACGAATCAGAAGATCTTTCCAATAAGGCAACTTCCAAAATATGCTTTGTTTCCACCAATTATGAATTGATGATTTACCTTGAATTTCTGTCTGTACTCCGATTTCATGAATCTTGGGAAAATCTTGTACAAGTTCATAAATTTCCTCACTTGTCCATACTTTAGGTGGTCATAAAGTTTCAAGTCTATTAGCTGTAAAAAAAATCTTATCCCTTCTAAAAGGATGATTAATATGAAGAAAACATCTATGACAGTCAAACTATGAAATTTTCTTTCTAACAGGTAAAGAAAATGCTCTTGTTTCTTCCATACAGTACGGACAAGCTAGACGACCAGCCGTACTCCAACCTGAAAGCATCGCATAAGCAGGAAAATCGCTAATTGTCCACAATAGAGAAGCATGCATACGAAAGTTTTTCTTTTGGGAAATATCATATGTTTCTATCCATTCATACCACAATTTTTTTAATTCTTCAATCAACAGTTGTAAATAAACATCGATTCCTTGTGTCGGATCATCAGGACCAGGGACGACAATTGTAAGAAACATATAAGGAGTTTTCATACACATCCACGGAGGTAAATTATAAGGTGTTACAATTACTGGTCAGGATGAATATTTAGAACCAAATTGAGAAAATGGTGAAAACCCATTCGTACATAAACTTAGTCTAACATTGCGACTCTCATATGCAAAATTGGGGTACATTTGATCAAAATGCTTCCATGCTTCTCCATCAGATGGGTGTGTTAACGTACCTTCTTCCTGTGTTCTCACCTTGTGTCATCTCATATGTTGCGCGGTTACAGAAGATGCATATAACCTTTGAAGTCTAGGAATAATCGGTAAATAATGCATACGTTTATACGGGACTTCCTTTCCCTTTTTCTTTCTTGGTTGTTATCTTTCTTGATTACATATTCTACAATTCTTAAGCTTGACATTTTCCTTCCAAAATAGCATGCAACCCTTTAGACATGTATCTATTTTTTGATATGGTAAACCAAAGGCCGACATCATTTTTTTTACTTCATAATGGTTTTCGCACATTAAATTATTGGGAGGCATATGCCGCTTCGCAGCTTGTACAACAGCTGTAAATCCAGCTTCTGTAAGGTTGTATTTAGATTTCATCGCAATGTATTCAGCAGTTACTGATAATTGAGTTCCGCTTTCACAGCCTTCCCAAAGGGCTTTTTTTGCGGCATCTAATAAGTCATATAATTTTTTGGCTTCAATATTTGGTTCTTCTTCATCATTACCATCGTCATCATTACCAACGTTTTCATTAAATTGTTGAACCGGGAACATAGAACGTGCAGCATCTTCAACCATTTGTTCTACGAGATTCGTCGTGGCAATTTCATTATTCGCTACCTCCTCAACTTGTATAGAAGTAGATGCTAACGGTTCTCTATGACGATCCCAAACTAAATAGTTCGGCACAAAATCGTACTGACGCAAATGAACTCTAACCATTTGCGGTATCAAATGCTTCAATAACTTGCATCTACTACATGGACAACGGATTTCGACGTCGTTTCCATTGTTACTTAAAGCGAAATCAATAAACACGCTGACACCATTAATAAAATGTTTGTTTATTGTGTCATCGGTTTCTCTTCGTTTGTACATGCAGCTTCGATCATTAAAATAATCGTCCATTTTTCCTAAGTACATATAAAATTAGAAAGAATTATATAAAATTAGATTCATAATTTTTGTGTCCGATCGCTCAAACGCTAAGATTGTATTTTAATGAAAATATTTCTTTTACATATTAATTATGATGACAAAATTTGCATTGATAATGTGTTAAAACAATTTTAGTGATTAATGCATGTTATGTCAATTGATCATTTAATGGTGGGTTATCCTACCTCACATTACAAATACAATAACGTAATTAAATCGCGTAAATCTTTTCAATTTAAACGATTCAACAAAATTTCGGCAGCACTTCCCTTTAGTTCCCTGAATAGTACACAATTGCGTGTACATGGGGAACATAAAAGAAGTGCTTTTGAAATTTTGAGAACCGTTTAAAATGAAATATTTTACGAGATTTAATTTCGTTATTGTATTCGTAACTTATCCAATACAAAGGACAAATCCAATAAATATTGTATACAATGAATATAAATGTCCGTTCCGTTAATAAAACGAACATCATATCACGATTATGTACAATATTTATTAGACGGGGCCAAAAAAACTCTCTAAGGCTTTATGAATATAACACATTATATGATTTGCTTTTTTTTGTGATTAAAATGTTTTTTGTACACCTTTGTGCGCCTTAGCCCAAAAAACACAAACTTAAATATTTGTATTTCCACGACACGTTTTCGACAAATTAAATATTGTTTTCGATGAATTGGCCTTAACCAAATAAACAAATGCATAGAGTGTCAACTATATATACGTGTATATATATACATAACACTATATATATGCATATATACATAGTCAACTTTAACTAATCAAACCCTAGATTACAAACATAATCAATAAAATCTATAAACACAATCTCAATAACAACAACTACTGCAACTAATTCAAACCCTAGATCATAATAACAACTAAGTAATTTATTACTAAAAACCCTAAATTAGCAACTAAAATGATTAATTAAACCCCACATTAACAACTAATTAACAGCACTACACACACAAACATACTAATTATGCTTCAATTACACTAAACATAAGGTATTAAACAAAAATTAGGATAAACACATACATAAAAATCGGGGAGAATAGGGGATTGGAGAGGACGAGAGAGTGCTTTGATAGAGTAGGAGAGACCCTAGGCGGAAGATGGAGCGAAATTGACGATTTCAGAAATGAAAGGGCGGAATATTGGGGATTTTGGGGTAAAAACCGTGGGTTTTGAGAAATGAAGAAGAAGAAGCAGCGTCGGGTGATTTGTGCTCCAGTCCGTGTAATGGGGGGCAACGGCTTCCAACGGCTTCAAACCAACGGCCGCAAACAGTTTCCAACGACGTATATTTTACATACGGAATACAGATACGTATTTTGGCTGCCGTTGGTCAACTGCCGTTGGAGGCCGTTGGAAGTGCCCGTTGCAATACTGTTCAATTCCTGTAGTGGTGTGCCACTCCATCCAAAATACTATGATCACGTAGATGGCTCAAATACGTCACACGTGAAGGTGGGGTGATGAAAATAATAGTCCCACATTGGGAAATATTCAACTAAGATCCTGGATATATACTAAAAAGCTACTGTTCACATTAACCAATTGGTTTTGTGAACAAACTAAGTAGCTATCTAAACTATAAAATGCTAACAATATTAATTCCGGCATCCATCTTCATAACAGTTTCAGGTTATGGCTCTACGGAAGGAGCGGATGACAACAAGCCTACAAAGAAGAGATATGTAATATACATAAACTTACTACTTTTTTCCCATTACAGTTTGCATTTCCTTCTTTGCTAAAACTACTTCTTTTACATTCAGAAAATCACTTATAGTTGAATCTTCAATCAAGATCCTTCTACAAATTAAGAATAATTTGGGAAATAATAACTCAGAGATATAAATGGATCAGGGCCTACAACGATTTGGGTATATCCTTCTTGATTTGATTTTAATTAAAGTGCCTATTTTATGTATGAGTGCTAAAGACATTAATTCACGGTTTATTTACTGCTCGCACTTATGTGTCAGTATGTCCAATCCAATTTTGCCGTTGACATTTCAATCTCTTTATCACATTATCATGCTTTTCTATAAATGGATAAGTTGAATATTGATGAAGTTAGGACTATTGAATAAACTAAAGGAAAAAAAAATCAATTTGAGCTAACAATAATGGTATCCTTTTGTTTAAGAAATCAATATTTCACCATTATTTTATTTTTAAATTTGTTTTTTCTTACTAACCACATGTTTTTTATTTTCTGAATGTAGGAAAGTTGAAATCAATATTTTGTATTGTTTGCGATGGAGATATAAAAGATAAAAGATCATCTGGACCTAGAACTGTGAAGTCAACTAGTCATCCTAATTTCTTAACCAACGGTTCAATCTCGAAGTAAGGTAACAAATATCTTTTCAATTATTTATTCAACTATATTTGTTCAGCAGTGTATATTAAGAAAGAGCGACAAATGTACTAAATGATGATTGTTGTTGACATTTCAATCTCTATATCACATTATCATCTTTCTCTATAAATGGATGACAATACATTTACTGTTTTATAATAAAGTTTACATGTACCAACAAATTTACCTTCTATTCGTACTAACTCTTGTTTTTGACTATATTGTACTGCACTGGCTTATTTGCAGAAGAAATTATTTGGTTGATTTACACACATATATGGAATACATCAAGCTAAGTTTAATATTTATCACTACTGTCTTAATATTTTCTGATTTTCATATTGTATTGATTACCTAATGACATGTATATAGTATTATGCCATTAATATTACCCTTTAACATTTTTATGGGAATATAATATATATTTGTATTCTATGTTCGTTATTGATTTAGTCATTGGGGTTGGTTATGATATTTGCACGAAGAAAAAATTTGTACTACCCTGCGATTGCTGTTGGGCTTTTCCGTGGTGTTTGTTGCCAGGAAACTGAGTGGTACAATTAACCGCTCCAGTTTTGATATTCACGAATTTTCGAATTGCTCTATAACAAATAAAGTTATAGTACTTCCTAAGTACCAAAACCGACTTTCATTTTTTTGGAAACTCTACTTAATTAGAAATATATGTGCTAAATCGGTAGAGTTTTCTTTTCTTACAAAATTACATTTATATTTTCCATACATTAATTAAATATAGAATTTCGATAATAATTGCCTTCACCACTTATTTTTGACAGTCACTATGTCCATCTGCTTTGGTTTAGGTTTGATTACCAGTAATCTCCATATACTCTTTACAATTTTATGAATTTTTGTTCGATTTGAATACAAATTGGATATATCTAAACATCTATTAATCTAGGATAGAGAAAACTCTAAAATTTATAGGTATGTCATGTCATCAAATTTTGCATATAAGTTTATGGTATTAATATAAACTTGGAAATGTCTGGCAATGTTGTATGAAAATATGAAAAAAAAAAAATCAACAAAATAGGGAACTGTTATGTATTCATTGCAAGACGCAAGTCTTCAAAAGGAACTGATTGTTATGGTTCATAAAGAAATTTTAGTGAGTGAAAGAGGAAAGCAAGTCCAAAAACTATTGTGATTGCTAAATACACACACCTCTATCCTCTGATTTAAATAATACTCTCTCCTGCCACCTTATTATATTAGTTAAACCATATATTATGTAATTTTAATATTGAATGAGAAGTTACTAAAAACACATCCATAAATATACTATATGCTTTTAATATTAAAGGGGGAGTTACTAAATATAGTAACAAATTTGTTTTTGGACCAACAATATACATGGTTAAGACCAAAATAGATTATATAGGCTGTTAGCAGTTCTTCGTTATACCCCCATGTTTAATTCCATATGTCACAAAAGCTCTTTGTCGGCGAATAAACTGTGAACACAAACATTTTTAGATATTCCTATTGATCTGGGGTAGTTATGCATATTATCTCCACTATTTCGATGATAGAAATCATGCATCAAAACATAAAGATCACTTTGATGTCAACTCTTACCAACCCTGATGCTTGCTTTTTTTATGAGGTAGTAGACAATACCTAAATTCAATTCTCTCCTCCTTTTTGCATGTTTTAACCTGTGCTCATGTTATAGGATATATATCTAATGACTAGGTTTGTAACGAAATAGCTTTTAAATGTTCAGCTGTCGTTGTTCTGTAGTCGTTGATCTTTCACATAAATTGGAAAGCAAAAGTATGATGACTTCTACAAAGTTAAACTTGAAACTAAACAGATGCGGTGCTTTTTTTCTCTAACAAAAAATATATATTTAGAGTAGAATAATATGGGTTGATAGGAGTGGCATTTACCATATTTGTAGCAAGGTATGACCTCTTTCTAATTTGTTTACTTATTACAGTTTACAATTCAATCATTACCTTTGTGGATATATTTGTTTACTAGCTATGTAATGTAGTATATGAAGAAAGCTTATCTACTACAGTATAATGGAGAGATGACTTTGCTTAAATGTTGAATTTACTTTTTTGAGTCACTAAGGGTGCGTTCTTAACAAACATGAGCGGGGTATTTGAGCGGGGCATTTGAGCGGGGAATGTGAGCGTGGTACTGTAGCGAGCGGGTAATGTGTTTTTAGCTACGAACGTGGTATTTCACAACACCAGAAAAGCAATATACTCACACTTATAAGCGTGAGTAATTACTTTTCTCACGCTTATTGCCGTATGTACAAAACGCGTGGGCAATTTTCGGATTATGCATATAATGACGGTTATAACCGTGATAATCACATTGATTTCCAACGGTTATAAGCATTATAATCTAAAGTCCTTACGTTTAAAACCATAATAAATTATTTATTTACTCACGGTTAAAACCATGAGAATATTATACTATACTAACAGTTATAACCGTTATAATTTCTTATGTTCTAACGGTTAAAAGCGTGATAAACTGTCATTTACACCCTATTTTGTCACAGTTATAATTGTGATATACAATACTGCTATTCAAACCAGCTACGCACCCCATCACATACACAATCTTACAGATTTCATTACAGTATCAATATTTCATTACAACTGATACAAAATATTGCATTTAGAAGAACATTAAACATATATTGTTTCATACCAAATTTCACAGAGTATCTAACATACAAACATAACATAAGCAACAATTTTTAGAACATCACATCAATTAAAACTACATAATATTTAATAGCCTACTAACAACGCAAACGATTCTCGGGCCAAATCACAAAACCTCCTTCAACTAGTTCCGATAGCAAGTAGTGACCATATTGTGGGGCGTCATAAATTGAAGCTTCCGGATTGAAAACATCCTCCACCCAAACGACTTGTTCACCTTCAACTACCTTTCTACCATGACATATCTTTTGCGTCCCAATGTGTCCCTTCGCTACTTCTATCAAATCTGCGGACAAGAGCTTTACGGGTTGTTTTCCTCTAAAAGAAGATCCCCCTACTCCATTCACTGGAGCACCTAAGCCTACAGGGCTGTTCAGATTTGGTGCTGCAGTAGAAGATCCCCCTACTCCATTCACTGGAGCACCGAAGCCTACAGGGCTGTCCAGATTTGGTGCTGCAGTAGAAGCCTCTTCTGCTCTTGGTATTGTCGTCACATTACCTCCAATCTGATTAACAAGCATTTTCATGAATTGCCTCATTTCATTCATAGCTGAACTCATTGTTTTCATCTCTTCACACATCCGTTTTTGGTCACTTTGCATTTCCATTCTCCATTGTTGATTTGCATTCTCTTTGTAATTGTTTATGGCTTTTGAAGCTTGAGTGATTTTCACTTGTCTCGCATTAGACGTAGAGCTAAAAGCGCGACAATAGCTTCTCTTTTTATCGTCCCCAAAAACTTCGGCAATAGGATCTTTTTCAAATTCTTCTAAGCCTCTAATGCCATCACCTCCATTGACACTAGCTTCCGATTTTTGTCGTTCTTCGGCTGCTTCTATCAATGCCTACAAAATTTATATGCAAGCATTAGCATACCCGAGTTAAAGATAAAAGTGACAAAATAATTTAATGAGACAAAAATATCATTTTCAGGTAAATCATTAAGAAAACACAGTATTTCTGATGGCTTTTGACTCAGTTTTTGACAATGGTCGGCAAGTGCATTTATAACCATAGAAAGAAGTAAAAATGTGTTTGGACCAGAAAGAAGTAGAAATGTGTTTGGATCCCCATATTGCTTTCCCCTATATATGCACCACAACACAAAAAAGTTTATGATTTTGTGATAGCAGGATTGTACTGGTCGACATATTAAGAAACCTGAAGCTTGGAATTGGCTGCATAACTCGTTTCATCACTTCCTTTTGTTACAGGGATCGATTTTTCTAATCGGACATATATGCAACATAACTTAGCTCAATGATTTTGTATGATTGCTTTAATATTAACTGAAACATCAAGTAATAAAAATTAATAGCAACAGTGGACGTGTTTTCGCCAAGATCGAATCACTCTGTTATTTTCTGATCATGAGCATCAGATATAATTTCTGTGTTTTACAATTTTTATTACCACATTAGTGAATTATATTTGCTGCAATCAACAACTATTCAAAATTGCAATATTGGCTAGAAATATGTCAACAGCACAGAATTGACACTGTAGTGTAAATATCAAGTGTTGTTGTGTATATATACCATTATGGTGCTCAATGGACACTGTAGTGTAAAGCGAGGATTGGTATGGACCTGGACAGGTTGATTTACCACATTTAGAATGGAAATCTAATAGATTTGGGATTAGAGTTATGTCATCATCGCTTACCCAAAGAAACCATTGATATAAAGCATATAAACATTCGGACGCTTTCGATATTAAGTTTGAACGGACCATAAAACTATATTATGTACTGTATGAAACTGATTTCCTTAGAAATAACACAATGATTAATCATAACATCAGAGTTAGCATGGTTTCTAATAACTCATCATAGGAAATCAGCACTAAATATGACAAAAATAAAACTAAGCTCAGATCTGATTACTTGATCCATTCATTATCCATCAAACTGACAAATCTCATAATGAGCTGGGTACGTAATATCATCATGGCTAGGTAAACACATCAAAATGAAAAAAAATAGAAAAAGGGAAACTTAAATAGCCCAGGGCCTAAAAAATCAACTGTTCCTGGATTCCTCATAGTGAGCTGAGTAAAATAGTTTCGGCATCGCCTCGAAAACTTTTGAAACAAAAAAGAAATGAGGATAAAAAACTGACGAACGGAACTAAATTACAAAATAAATCATTTCAATATTAGCGTCGAGCGTAAAATTAACTGGCGAAGGAGTTCACAAAATGCTAAGTCAGATTAGAATCATCGGACCATGTCCACAAACGTCATAAGTTTTGTTGTTGTTTCGCTCTTAATTGGTCATAATTTCGCTCGGATAAATGACCAATTAAGAGGCAATGACCAAATAAATTAAAAGTGCTTATAAAATTGGTCAACGACCAAATAAATTAAAAGTGCTTATAGAATTTCCCTCTTAATTGGTCATAATTTCGCTCGGATAAATGACCAAATAAATTAAAAGTGCAAACGTCATAAGTTTACAGACATGTGTGAGGAATCATAGCTCACTATTTCACAAAGAAGAACTGTAGACAGTAAGATTTTTTTACAGTAGCCTTTGACTTGACATGATGCTTCACACATGGATTAAAAAGCAAGACAAAACATAGGTAATCTGAAAATCTGCAGCAATCTTTTAAATTGGTGAATATAGCATTAAAGAAATTTGGATAAAGGCCCAAAACAGTATGCATGTTATAAGTAAGTTCACAGTTTATCATTTACTAAATATGTGCATATCATTTGCCACTTTGTTAAGGAAAATATGGTTTAGAAAATTATTATTACTTAATATTTTGATGTATCACAGGTTCAAACTTTTGAGCACCATTATGTTGAACTATTCGTTACGCTGCTCAATTTTTATTCAGTTAAAAAAGCTTAACAATAAGCCTAACTTTTGTTGTTTATATATACTTCCATTGGATATTTCAATCTTAGACAAAACTGTTTAGAAACTGGAGCTATATGATAATTGTTAATCCATGAAAGATATTTGTTAATATATCTGAGAGAATGTGTACCTGAAAGATAAACTCAAATTAATCCTGATTTAAATATATAATGTGTAGATGTTGTAGACCTTTAACAGCAATAAGAATCATATTGAATAAAGGGTACTATGTTTCATTTTCATTATTTTTTCTAAAATAAATAAAACCAGAGGACGCTGCAAATGAACGTTAAGTAAATTACGTTCGGATTTAACTAGGAGACATCAAAATTTCAATGCTAAACAAAGTACGTGGTAAATATAATGTGTATTTGAACTTGCTGTTTTAGAAAACAAGAGTTTACTTCAGATTACACAAAACTGAAGTGGTCGTCCTCTCGTTGCATTATATTTGCACCCACGAAGGCATCATCATAGTAGGTCAACCACAAAAAATATCTTATCGGCTTTTTTTCAAACATAACATCAGAATACATCCATTCAAAAATGTCCATGCAAAACTTAATGGTATAAATTACACGCTTGTTACATTACACATGACCTCATATTTTGAATTATTTTATAACTGGCATGTAACATATTTTTATATATTCAGCATGCGTATCTCTTTTACTCGAAATAAATTTATATAAAAAGCTTATGCTCATATTATTATGTTGTATTTTTAAAGCAGATTGCATAAGTTAAATGTGATATGTAGCAGTTGTGTAAGCTATTTATTTTGCAACACGCATAACTTATTTGCCAGTTATCTACATATATGACTTTATATTTTTAATTATTTTGTACCCAGCATGTAACATACTTTTATATAGTATTTGTAACTTATTTTGTAACCGGCATGTAACATGCATGGACTCAGTTAAATGTCATATGTAACGGGTTGGAACTCAAAATAAATTAGAGCAAATTCTTTTCTTTTTATCATATTTATAATTTTTTTATTTCCGTAAGATTTTTCTATCCCTGAACATACCAAATTATCTGGTTTTAGAGACATCTGTGTAACGAGGAGCACATGATTTAATGTACACACTTTAGTATATCAAAACAAAAATTGAAGGCTTGATCTTCTAGCCTTATGGGATTGGCATGGTTTGGCACCATCCGTATATTAAATTTCTGTGTGCTTACACAGTTCCCTTAAATATATCAGTTGTGCACCATACGTCTATTAAATTTCTGTGCGCTTACACCGTGAAAACAAACTTTTAAAAAACGTCAGGGAACCTTACATATTTTTCGGCAGCACAAGGAAGAACCTCCCCCCTTTTTTTGCTTGTGTGCGCCACTTTCCATGCCTTTGATCGTGTAAGTTTACATGCAGGATTATCCTTTTCCTACATGAATAAATATAAATATATTCATCAATTACCTAATATTATAACGGTTAATTGTGAAAGGCTTTAAATACGTACCAATTCTTCATATAGTGCAGAATAAGATTTTCTACCCAGTGTATGGTTTATAGTGTTCTTTGATCTATTATCAGCATTCGTCTTGCATTGTTTTTTCTTTTTATCAGTGTACTCGATGTCGATGAACTTCTCCCACTGAACTTTATCGATTTCTTCGGGTCGGTTATCAATTGCAAGACGTCTAGGCAAAGACTCTCCTTCCTTTGTTTTAAGAAATTTCTTTCTCAACGTCGCTTTTGCTGTTCTTAAGCATTGTGGAAACCCCTTATCCAGTATTGGTCGAGCTATATCAGGGTTTATATTCAAATCGAACTCTTTCTGTAGAAAGGAAAAAGTATGAGATTATAAATGGATGCAATAACTACACTACACATGCACAAGTATAATTAGATATCCAGAGTGCAGTCAAAAAACATAAATGAACGTAATCTGTTGCACTTAAAATGCATGTGAATTTCTATATACAATTGAGAATAAATAATTGAATGGTACACGGTATACTTTAAAATATGATCAGCGCTTCTTTCATAATTAATAGAGACAATTTTCAGATGTTTATCATAATTCAATTTTACTACAAACTGCACTGTAAACCTTTGGAAGAAGATGGTTACTTTTGGTTAAAAGAAATAAAAAATTGAAAGTTTAACGGTACACTAGTTCAGTGTTTTATCCTGAAATATTTACCATGATTTGAAACTGAAATAGATAAAGAAATCCATAAAAATAAAAATAAAAAATAAAGCCCTTTGAAATTTCTAAGCCATCTAATGAAACCAAAACCAACATAGTTTTTACACTCTATATTTGGAAACCATTTATGCAAAAATTAGATATTTATGTAAGTGTGTTATTTTCTTATTCAAATTTACCAATGGTGTGCTGCAAGAGTAAATTTGGGACGGGGCAGGCGGAAAGTTGGTAGAGAAAAAAAAAATCAAAGAAAGAGTGCTGGAAAAATACAAGAATTGGACACCAAAACCAAACAGCGGTGTCTCGTTGCCATTTAGCATAAAATGATATGAAAAAACATTATTACTGAGGAAAGCCTCAACTTTATGTTAATCGTTACTTAATTGCAGCATAGGCTAACCGAAGATATGGTATAGTATTTTCAGCATGTTTGATGCACTAATACTTGATTTCTTTTGGAATTTTATCAGCAATTATCTAATTTATCGTATTTTGTTCTCTTGTAGTTTGACTGAAAACTGTATAAAATGCTGGTTGATAGTGAATGCAACTAAACATAACAATCCTAATTTAATCTATATAAAATTTGCCTTATCCTACTTTTGACTTATCTTGAATTTCACTTGCTAAATAATGCTCTTAAAGCCAATGCGAAGAATAGGACAGTGGGTAAGGGACTTGTTCAGTTTGTTTTGGATATAATCAGAAATATATTGGCCTTTGTTATCGAATACCAGAATGAGAATGGAAAACTTCACTTTTGAAGTGGTGAAACTTGATAATCTTTATCTTCAATTGCTGGATAAGCGCTCAAATTTGGTGAGAAAAAATCTGCATAAATCAGAAATTCACATCCGTGATACAACTATGGATTTGTACCACCAAGTCATAATTAACGACAGTACATTATAGTTTATCCTACTTCATTTGCTTCCGCATTCGCACTGAATCACTCAACACCATGAAAAAAAATCTGCATAAATCAGAAATTAAAATCTGATCCTTAAAAAAACAGCAAAAATTATGGCTATTTTGTTTAAGGCCAAAAAAAAAATAAAAAAATAAAAGAAAAGAAAAAACAGCTACAGAACTGATTTAATTGACGAGAGAGCATCCTTCTATGCAGTTTTATGGTAAAAAGCAACTAATCAGTGCCTTTTCTTTTTAAACTGATTTCGGATTAACCTTGCATACTTGAGACAAAAACTACTGTGAAACAAAAATTCACAAAAATTAAAAACTAACTTCAAATATCATAGATAAATGATTCTTCATGCAAAGACATTTGTAAAGCCAATATCTGAATATTTGTAATGCCAATATCTGAATATTTGTAAAGCCTTTTTGGAATTATCATATAAACAAGGGAAAGTAAAGTACAAAGAACAACTTGCTGAATTTTCTCCTTTTAAATGCAAATATCATATGCTTTTGGTCAGTTGAACTTTTTTCCCCGGACTGAGACATTTACAGATTGTTAACGAACATGAGCTGTTCAGATCATTTCCAATGAGTGCAGATAATGTAATTGGTTACATTTCAAACCATAAATGTACAGAATTAGACCATGAATCTCATATGGAACTGTTACTGCGTGCTTAAAATAAGGTTAAACCATGAATGCCTTTTGCTTTAAAAAAACAGCAGAAAAAAAAATTCTAGAAAGGGTATAGTAAAATACCATTAGTGCTCTCCATAAATTGTCCTTGTAAAAAGCGTCAATTTTTCTCCAATCATCGTAGCTAATCGGGATGTGCCTTCGAATTAGAGCACCACAACGTGAACGCCACTTTGATGCATCTTTACCTTTTGCTCCATCCATCTCAACGATTATCGAATATTTTTTTCCCGATGGAGGAGGAGGAACATCGTCTTCTGTAATTTCTGTTTTTCTACTACAACTACTCGACATTCTACAAAAATATAACGCAAACAACAGATAATGCACAAAATATAGTGTATTAATATGTCATAAAACTGTCAATTTAAAACAACTAAAGACATAATTCCAATTACAAATACATGTATCAACAAGCATTACGTTTTGTTTGAACATTTAAAATAAATTGCTACTTGCATTGGGTTCGAGTTCACATGTATAATTTTGTGCTTGCATCAGCGACTTAACATCCGTTGCACATATCCATGCGACATGAATAAAGAAGACTCTAAGAACCAATAATTAGCCAGGAAGATAAAATCATTGTCCAGTTTAAGCTTCTACTCCTTATTTCTATATCACATAATTAACAAGCTGAATGATACAGAACTTATAAGTAAATTATGTGAATTTTCATAACTTATAAGTAAATTATCACAGTCCGGTTTAACCACTGTTACTCCAAATCAACTGTAAAAAGGGTGTGTATTTTCATAACTTATAAGTAAATTATGTGAATCGAAATGAATTGGAATGACCATATGATAAGCTGTTACTTGAAGGCCCAACATATTAGCAATGAAATATGAGAATGATACATATTATTTCCAGCTGAAAAACAAAAATCTCCAGCAGCTAACTAAGATATCAAAACTTGAAGACAAATTGCTTGTCATAGATTTTAAAGGACATGCATGCATATACCTAAGCATGGTAATTGGTCCGACAAAGTGGCATCACAATGGAAGAAGTTAGTACCAGTAAGCAATAAGAACCATATATATAACAGATGAATACGCAGTCTACATCTTAATATTTCTGAAAGCACTTTTGTTTCCAGGATTAATAATAACAATGTAATATATATATAGCCTATGGAGCCTGCTTTGACATTGAGTTTGAGTTTCATATTCATAAAGAACCTTTTAAGCATCGTAAGTAGCAAAATGTTATCATCTTGTTGTAAAACTAGAATTTACCATCCATGACAATTTATCAAAGGCATGTATCATTATTTTTATATTAATACAACAGATAATGCACAAAAGGTGATTAAGAAAACAACTAACATCTTTATATTAATACCAATTACTAATATCTTGCAGTACTAGTTTTCAACATACATAATTCCAAAACAGTAAAATTTCAACTTCTTCCTCTATGAGCTTATAATGACAAGCTTACAAAAAAGCAACTACTACTCCAATCAAACTCAATTATTTTAATTCAATACATTTTAACAAGGGTTTTAAGTTGGAGTGCTCCTTTAAAATTGATGGGAAGTTTGTCGGCATCTCGTAATCATCCACCCTATCCGTCAAGCGTTTAGGTGAGCGTCGTACAATGGACCAATCAGGATTTTGTATGTCTTTTATGTAAAAAACTTGACTTGCTTCGGATGCAAGAATGGCAGGCTCATCGTACTCTCCATCACTGCTTTTAAGTTTTTGTAGATTAACCATCAACAAATTAGAGTCTGGACAAACTTTACAGCCATGCATTTTGTCAGCGATATTGACCCACTCGCAATAGAACACTACATGTGAAAATTCATAATAATCAACTTCTATGATCTCCTTGATAATACCATACCAAGTAATATCATCATCCGTAGGATTCAAATCTTTTGCACTTGCTACAAAAGTTGTAATCGCATCCATACAAACACCGCTATCTTGCGTTGAATGAGTGTCATCATAATGCTGAGGAGAAAATACGTAACCATTGATTCTATACTTAAGATGAGTTTTGGCTTCCCATGTTGGTCCACTAACATAATACCATAATAGTGAATCCATACGTTTTTCATCCATTAGCTGTTAAAAATCATTTTAATAAGTTTAATAATATAAATTTGACTATTAATATCTTGTGGAATTTAACAAACCTTCTTGTGCAACCAATCAATAAACTCAGTTTGTACTACCACTTCTGTCATTGTCTGACGCTTTTTTCTACTCCGCGGAGCGTTTTCCAATGTAGATCGGTATTCACTACATATTAAAATTATGGTAGCTTAAATAAATTTTGAAGTTACATCTTATAGTAAGTAAAAAAAAAAAAACCTATAATAATCATCTCGGTCTGGAATGTCCAATCTAAAAAGTATCCATCTTCGAATTTGAATACGTTGTATGCCAGATAATTTAATAGTTTTGCCCTCGATGATGGAACGTTCATAAGTGTCACCTCCGTACTCATCTAAAAATGAAGCTTGTTTAGAGCTATGATTACCACTATGTGGATTTGGCATATATTCCATGGCGTATGTAACAGATTCTGAAACAAGATATGCTTCAGAAATTGATCCCTCTATATAACACTTATTGCTTGGTATGTCTTTGCATTCCTTCATAGCTCTAATTAAAGAAAACATTATTTTTCATTATCATTGAAAAAGGATCATGTAATTATCATATAAAAAATATGCAGTACCTTTCAAATGGATACATCCATGTATACCTAACTGGTCCACATAGCAATGCCTGATCAGCTAAATGCATCATTAGATGTATGCTTATGTCAAAGAATTGAGAAGGAAAATAGTGCACCAACACGCATAATGCCTCGGCAATCGTATCTTTTGCAGCTTGTACATGCTCTCGAATTAAAACCTTCGAACAAATAATGTTGAAATACAAGCACACTTGTAATATGGCACGCCTTAAGTCACGATGCTTTGGATAGGCATGTTGAATCATGATGGGCAGAAAATATTGAATAATAACATGATAGTCGTATGACTTTCTAATATTCAAACAAGGCGGCTGAATGTTGACTAAGTTGCTTAACTTAGTCCCAAAGCATGATGGAAGTTTTGCATCTTTTAGAAGTTGACAACATTGCAGCTTGTATGTTTTTTCAAATGCAAATTTGGAAGATTGCTTGGTTCTTTCAAACAACAAATTAATAAAATGCTCTGATACATTCTTCTCAGTGTGCATCACATCAATAGTATGTCGCACTTTATGACTGCTCCAATACTCTAAAGCAAACAGAATCGATTTCTTATACCATGCTGGTCTTTCATCATCGCTATTTTCATTTGTAAAATGTTCATCATCACAATCAACATCATTTACTACAGGTCTTTTGTTTTTTGGTATTTTACCTGGTACATATTTGATATGAGCAAGCTTTTCTAAAAGCATGGAGCCTGCTAATCGGGTTGGAGGTTCCTTATCTTCTATGTTTTTGTACCATCCATGTTTCAATGCCCTATATGGATGACCATTCTTCAAAAATCTTCTATACTTTGTGTATACAATCTTATTTCCAACACGTTCTGATTCAGTCTCCATTGCACAAACAGGACATGCTTTGTAACCATGTGTTACACATCCAGATAAATTCCCAGTGCAGGTAAATCATGAATCCCCCATAACAGCATTGCTCTCAAAGTGAAACACTCTTTCTTATACATGTCAAATGCTGGCACTCCATCAGTCCATAGCTGCTTCAACTCATCCACAAGAGGTTCTAAATACACATCAATATCTTGACTTGGTGCTCTCGGTCCAGGAATCAACAAGCACAACATTTGAAACTCCGATTTCATGCATAATGAAGGGGGTAAATTATAAGGAACCGTATACACAGGCCAACAACTATAACCACTTGATTGCATTGTATTAGGGTTAAACCCATCGGTGGCAATACCAAGCCAAACATTCCGCCCATTTCTACCAAACTCTGGCCACTTGTTCTTGAACGATCTCCATTCAGCTGAGTCAATAGGATGACGCATGGAATTCCAACAAGGTTTTGCTTCACTATGCCATGACATTTTTCGAGCTATCCATGGTATAGTGTACAACCTTGTTAATCTGGGAGCTAGTGGAAAATATTTCAAAACCTTTCGAGGTTGTTTTGTGATTTTTACTTCTCCTCCATGTTTTTTAACTTTAAATCTTGAAGTATGACAATGAGGACATTCCGATGCATCATTGTATTCCTTCCAAAACAATATGCAATCGTTTTCACAAGCATGTATACACTCGACTTTCATTCCCAAATCTTTTAACATTTGTTTCATTGTCGAATACTTCTCTGGTATTGTATTTTCTTTTGGAAGCCACCGTTTCAATCGCATCAACAATTCGGTCATACTATTTCCTGACCAGTTAAAATCTTTTTTTAAATTATGAAGCTCTATAATGACGCTTAATGTTGTAAGTCCATCTTCACAAGAAGGGTACAATTTTTCATTTGCTATTCTTTTGTACTTCTGATACTTTTTCCAGTGGTTACCATCATCCACACCTTCTATGCCGTCATAAGCCCCATATGCATCATTAACAAGGTCTTCAAGAGCTTCTCCTACATGGCTTTGCTCTCGAACTTGATTAGAATTGTAAGCCTCGTAAGAAACATGTCGTGTTGGATTAGCCATCATGTCATTGTCAATTCTTTCACCGTGAAAAAACCATTCATCGTATGTTGGATCCATACCATAAATGATCAAGTGTTTTTCTACTGTTTTAAAAGGCAACTTTTTAGAATTTCTACACTTTACACAAGGACAGCTGCATAACTCAAAGTCAGGTGGAGCATTACTCTTTGCGAATTCCATAAAATCTCGAACTCCTTGTATATACTCATTGGTGTTCCTATGTCGAATTCTAATCCACCCTCTCGATGTAGACTTTGACATCATGTGAATTACATTAGATAACCTAGAAATAGCACTGATATTCAGAGTTAAAAAAGTGCCAAATTAATAAACACATATATCACTGAAAAATCATCGAATACATCATTGATTAGTAAAATGATGAATCTACTCTTTATTCTTGCTTAACACTTGTGCTTATATATGGAAAAAAATGACATCATTTTAAAGATAAATATCTAATATGACTTCTTCCATACATTTGCACAATGGAAAGTACCGTGCTCATTTATATGTTTATATTTATGCTAAGTAACATCAGTTGCAATCGGACAGACCCATTTAAACACACAGGCACCACATATACATTAAAACACACGCTATAATCTTTATTTTAATTTACTTAGTAGGAAAATTTGTGTCATTTTAAATTTTCAGATATAAACTAGCCATGTTTAGCATACTTAATGATCAATTTTCATATTGGTGAAATTGAAACACATTTTTTTTTTGAACAAAATTAGTACCGCTGTATATATTTACAAAAAACCTTATTATGCTAAACAAAACACTTAGAACAAATGTTTAATGAACTATTCCTGTTTCCTATGCATCCTAGTTTCCTATGTGAGGCATAATATCAACCAACAAGACTAAGCCCCTCAACCCATCTTCTCCATGTAAAAACCGAACACAAACCAAAAGGAATAGATCTGAGAGATAACTCAAAATAAAGACAGCTTTAATTGCATGTAAAACGACCAGTAAATCATCCATTATTGTGTAAAGATAGCATATTTGTCATAATGATAAGACGTCGCATTACCTATACGCCCCACGCATGTCACGATTATGGTCCTTTTAGCCATTATTACTCCTACTTTAAAACTATATGCGCAGCCACAGGATCAGTGTTCAACGGAGAAACGGTGCAAAACGTACATTTATTGCATGGAAATCTTGATCACAAACGGTGTGTGTATAAACAAGGGTCTACACTGTATATCGGTGGAAACTGATGTTTTGTTGACATAGAAGTATGATAATGGTTTGGTAGCTTAGGCTAAAGCTGTATATGTTACCATCACGTAACGTCAATAGTTTAATTATATGGTCATAATACTGCTTCATGAGGAGCAACAAAGAAGAAAAAGCTAGAATCCCCTGTTTCTTCTGTAGCAAAGGACGATTTTTATAGAGTAAACAACAAACTGTTAGTTGTTTATAGAGTAAACAGCACACTGTTTGTTGTTTAGTCTATAAACAGGAATTACTTTCTTGTTTATAAAAAATCACTCAGAAAAAAAGGCACAGCCTCATTTTTAATCTCTTTGGCACGCTGGAACTTATATTACAAGAGCGGAAAGTAAATTAAAAAGGGGACAAAACCCCATTTTAGAGCATTTCATTGCTGCCGGAGATACTCCAAGAAGCTACTGCTAATGGCTGATATGTAATGGCTATAGCTATTTCCATCTTTCTATCATAGATAAATTATGAGAGTCTCATGTCGGCTGTGCAAATGTTTAATGCTTTATATCTTTTTATACATAAGTTGGTCGAATACTTTTATCCCACTATCCCTTGTACAAGTTTACATATTCATTGTATCTGCCAAAGCCGATGCAACTGTTTTTTATTTAGATATGAAGCATTTCATATTGCAATTCTCGCAACTATAATTTTTGAACCAAAAATCAAATTAAACAGTCTGCATTCCTAACTTGGTGTCAGAGCCACCTTCAAGCTTAACAGTAATTTGTTGATTGTGATTTGTTAAGACAACTCATCAGATTATTCTATCATCATACGAGTTTTTCTTCTTTTTCATCAGAATCTTGCTTCACTTGTGAAAGATAGTTAATTCAGATCAGGTGTGCAAAGCCATTGCACAAATACTCGACTGTACAGTCATCCTCGAGATTTTTTTAGTCAAAGATTCAAGAAAAAACATCTAAGAACTCAACAAAATCATCAGTTTAAATACTGTGACATGAGTTATATTTTTTTAACCCAGAAAATTGGAATATATCAGCAATGAGTTATATTTTTTTGACACAGATCAGCACTCGGACATACCCATTTAAATACTCGGACAGACCCATCAAAGAGTATAATTCAGACATAGAAGGTATACCCACTCAAGATTGAGTATGCACTACTCTTCGACTTACTGGTCACTTAAGCTTTTTAGGATCTTGGTCCTATTATTAAATGATTCTAGTGGATATTTTACGGGGACTGTCTTTTATAAGTCTACCGGCGTCACTTATGAATATCTCCCTGTGCATCCAAGAAGGATGAGATTTTGAAGAGTTCACGTGGAAAGTCTGCCGACATTCCTAGTGATTGCAATAATAGAAGTGAAAAGTTGGTGCATGAACAACTATAAAGCTCTCTTTTTCTTTCAGCATGTGTTTTGTGTTCTAAACAAATTGAAACTGGTGATATATTCCTAAAAATACAGTCAGTAGGCACTGTAAATGCAAATCTGAAACAAATCGAGCAAATCAAACAAATCTGAACCAAATCAAACACTGTAAATGCAAACGAGATATTATATTTTACACTGTAAACGCGCATAATAGCTAAATTATTCCGACATAATAGCTAAATTATATTTTACCCTAAAATCGAATTTAAGAAACAAGAGGAGGTAAAATATACCTTGTCTGAAACGAGACAGCAGCGGAGATGTTGATGAAGGCGGCTCCAATTTGAGGCAGAAGCGCGGAGGTCGATGGAAGCGGTTCACATCTGAGGCAAACGTAGAGGCGGTGATAAAGTGGAAAGCCCTAACTTGATTTACGAAGCAATAATGAACCGTGAGAATAAGAGAGAAAAAGGAAATGACAATTCTATCCACCCGTGTGAGTCAGTGTACGGCAAGTTCAGGTAATATGACGGATATAACCGTGATAACCCAATATAACATTAATAACCGTTATTTTTTTATCACCATAATAACCGTGACTAACCTGAGCGCAAAAAGTGTGACAAATTGAGCCATTTGGTGTTGTGTTTGAGCGTGATATTTAATTGTTAAATTAATTGTTTTGAATTAATTAAATACTAATTGCATAAAACAAAACGACTACATTTTTCAGTACACGATCATAAATATAAACATAAAAAACACAACAAGACTGAAATTAAAACAAGTACATGAAAATCTAAAATAAACGACGATAAGGTAATAAGCTCAACTCCGCTATAATAAATCCACGTATGCCCTCATCGGTAAGCTCCTGAACAATATCCATATTCCGCGGATCATTGCGGAAAATCGTCAGAATCTTCCAAAGCTCCACACGCATGCCCGGTCCCTGAACAAGCAACGAGCAGCAAGCTGTCTCAGCTGGTCGGTCATAAACGAGCAGGCATGCTCTACATGCCTGCGTCTAGAGGGCTGACCAGAAGGGGGATCGCCCGAAGCCATCCAACCAGTATAGTAACCTGCTTCAGCAGGGGAGAAAGAAAAAGCTAGCACAGGTGCTGGTGGAGGTGCAGATGCAGTAGGAGGCGCAACCTCAGGAATCGAATACGCACAAGTATCTTTGCGGAAAGAACCCTCGAACATAATGTCCTGATCTTAGAACTTCAACGACGAGTTCTTCCTGAATTTTCTGTATGGTCTGCCACCGCCGGTACTCCAAAAATCATCAGGACCGTCCAGATAATCGAACTATGCATTCCATACACCGCTAGGTGTTCTTAGTCGTCTGTCCCAATCGCGAAAAGTGCGCTTCAAGTTGTCCCATTTATTTTTGATCTGGGTTTCTGTGAACTCCAGATTAAAACGGTCATTCATTGTTGCCGCGACTGTTGAGTAGAACCCACCGACGCCTGTATCGCGCTCGGCTATAAACTCAACGCAAATATCTATGAAAGCGGATTCCTAGTCGACCGTCCAATTCACAAATGACTGCGAGGTAGCAGAGGTGGAAGAGGAAGCCATCTGCATAAAAAAATAAAAAATTCAGAAAAATTCGAAAAAAAAACATATGTTATAGGAAATTAAAAAATAAACACAACGGTATAAAAAAAAAAAACTTTTTTGCAGCTTCAAATTGCTCGAAAAATACGGTTTTTGGGGGGTTTTGAGGAGTGTTTTCGGGTTATGATGGTGGAAAATGAGGGGTGGCGGTGGTTTTATAGTTGATGAATCAATACGTTGGAAAATTAACCGTTGGCGTCCGACGCGTCGGACACCAATGATTACTTTTCCAACGTTCGAGAATCGTGGAATCTGGAAAGGGTAAAAATTGTTGGTGTCCGACAACAAAACCTTGAGCATGCAAATTTTTAACTGCGAACACACCCTAAGAGTGTATACGAGTGTATGCTGATGTCATGCTTCATTGTACGAATGTAATGCTTTATTTAATTGAATTTGTCGCTTAACTCTCACATTTTGATTATCACGTGTTATGGAACAATGTAGACAGGGTAGAAGTTGAAGATATCACGTCATGAACCTAACGTTCTAGTGTTCCAATTTATTGCAGAACGTCAAATAAACGTGGCAGGCGCACTTTTAAAGCTGCAGTGCTTCGGTGAAGGCCTCGAATGGTTACATTCAATGAGGTTTATTGGTTGGTCCAGCTAAGCAAGAGGGAAAATGGGATTAACTTATGTATGTTTGATTTTGGGTACCGCTGCTTTTAGTTAATGTGTAGCTATATTAATTACAATATAATTATTGTAATGTGTAAATATATGACACGGAATATGAGTAATTGTTGCTGACTTGATCTGATGTATATGTATATATATATATATATATATAGATCAAGTCAGCATTCAAAATGCTGCAATTCTGTCATGCAGTTTTCTTACGAGCTATGGTAGTTTTTTGGAACTAAATTTCAGTAATTGACATGTCACTGTACATAACGTGGTCTACGCCATGCTTCACGCTGCAAAGCATGATGACAGCTAGGAAGCGCTTTGAGACATAATTTGTTATCTGCCAATTTGATTCATCAACCGAGTTTCCCTAGCACGTTCATTCATGAGTGTCAATTAACTATTATATGAATCTAAGATTACTGGACATATGAAAATTCAAAAGTCTAACAACAAAGGTGGAAATGCCTTAATCATTTGAACATGAGATTTGCTACAATGCTCAAAAGTATTTTAGTCATTTTGTACGGATCAGGATTCATACGGCTGTCATGTAATTCATGGTGGAGTAAACAAAGCAGACGTGGAAGATCCAACAGCAGACATTCATTATGCAAAAAATGACAAACGCAAATCCGATCCAAATAGCATTTTCGTTTGAACATATATCATATATATCATTATAATCATGACTTTCGATTTCTTTTTCCTCATATTTTTGTTTCTAATCATGATAATATTGTATTTCTTCACACAAGAAATAAATAATGATTATTTGTTTGACAATTATTTCACTATTAATAAATTTGGTCTTAGTATTCTTTACACACATCCAACGGACGTGTCTAACATATTGGTCTAACATAATAAGAATTTCATGTATTAGCGATAAGGTGCGTTGTCACTCATGTTATATTTTTTTTCCCTCCATGCCAACCTCCAAGGTATGATCGAATCAAGAACTAGAATTTATTTTCAAGAAAACTTACTCATGAATTTTTTCCTATATATATTTTGAAGGATTACTATGTATGTGTTTAACTGACAACGATGTATTATCATTGAATGCATGCTTAAATTCACTTTGATTTCAAGTGCATATATATATATATATAATAGATTTTTGATTGAATCTTTTTATCTTTTCCACTATGTTAGATGACTTTTGATAAATTATTTTAAATCTTTATTTCTAATTGCATTCAACGTGGTTTACATGACGGCTTCACAAATTTTGAAAATTTAACTTCTAATTCATAAAAAAAACTATGATAAATGCATACCGAGTCATTAATCGAAGGTTTACATATGGTTTTGGAACATTTTATTTGTTAATTTCTTCAATAAAGGCAGCTGGGTTTTGTTTTCCTGTATTTGTAAACTGAAATTTCGTATAGTTATAAAGCACCTTATCTGTAGCATTAGCTCAACGGTTAAAGACTTCGTGTTGGGCATCAGCGGCGTTGGTTCGAATTACAGAAAGACAAGCTAAGAGTTTAACATGTACATTGATATACTAAGATCGGTCACAGCGCTCGCGGACTGGACGAGGTGCCATAAGGGGTTTTACGACTCCGGTTGGTTTTCCTTCTAAACAAATTTTAAAAAATGTTTTAAAGCACTTTTTTGACAATGTTAAAGGAGGTTATGATAGTTTTAGGTTAGTTCAAAACCCAAAAAGCATGCTAAAAACTTACCATGTGCATACACTAGGATCAACCACGGTGTTCGCGAATCAGACGAGATACACTAGGGGGTTTTATGATTACGATCGGTTTCTCTTCTAAATAAATTCAAAAAAATAAAGCACTTTGATGACAATTTTAAAGGACGTTGGGATAGTTTTAGGTTACTTGATTATACAAAATAATAAATTGATATCATAAATAGAACAAATGAACTAATATTGTTGAATTTTCAAGACTTTTAATTTTACAAGTGCATAATGGTATCTTTAGAAGCATAGTAAAATTTGTAATTAGTGGTGAGAATAGATTATATCATGTTTATGTTTCTACGAAAAGTCATTACATCTTAAATCATCAAAATAAAATAAGGTGTGAAGTATTAATTTTAGCGTTAGAATGGCAGCCGGATATAGTGAAGTGGAAGATAAGGGCTTTGAACGTAAATAGTTGTTGCACCGAGCTCTTTAGTCAACGTAATAAATACAAGTAGCTAACAACAAAAATAAAACTTAAGAAGGCGTAGACAACAATCCAGACGTATATTTTGTAAGTGTGCGGATAATTATACACAGGCCCGGCCCTGGCCCAAGACCACTGAGGCGGTGGCCTAGGGCCTTCGATCGGGCTGGGCCTCATAATTTTAGATTTTTGCATAAAAAGATGACATATAGTTATTGTTGTGTAAGCCAATGTGTCCGGGTGGAGTAGCAGCTTGCTTTAGCTCGCCAAGTGCAGGGTTCAATTCCTGTTGTAACCAATTTTTTCACGGAACAAATTTTAGCTTGCCTTGATTTTGCCTCGGGCCTCCGCTTTGTCAGGGCCGACCCTGATTATACAACATGTAATTTTGCAGCTACACTCATGAACCAGTGCTATATTATGAACTATTAATGTATAAACTAACAAAATATATTTGGCTGTTTCAACTATGAACTTGGGAGAATAACAACGGTATATGTCACGTTAATATTTTATGAACCCAGCTATTTTTTTACTGTTTATCATATATATATATGTATATATATATATATGTATATATATATATATCAATTGTAGCATATGCTTTTTTCTCTCTCTATGTTTTGAATGCATTTAGAAAATAAGGTTAACACCAGATGTATACCACGTTTTGTGTGCTCATCAAAATTGCATTTTATTCAATGAACAATAGTTATGTAGTGAAACAATTTTTTTTATGGTATTCCTTCCTATTTTAGCAGACTAAACTTGCGAATTCACCATAGAGCATTTTCTTTTCTTTTCTTTTTTTCTTTTTTTTATTAAAAAAACCTATTGACATGTACACTGTGATCATTCGAACTTTTCACTAGTATATATGTTTGAGAACATTTAGTCCTATTACTGCGTATTGTGTACTTATGCTCATATTATATTGTAATAATATTTCACGGTACTTTTTCCTAGTAGAACATTCTTATTATTTAAAAAATATTTTATTTCTCTAACTATAACTACAGTATTTTCGCTATATCCGTGTGTGAAACATGAGTTCACACTAGTATATCATAATGTCAAATACATTAGATATAAAATGACATAAATGCCAAGTCAAGGTACATTATTATTACAATAGCTGAGATACAATCAGGTAATACTAGTAAACTAAGATAGCAATCGCCATCACTAAGCTCCATCTTTCTAGAATGCTCCACCATCCTTCTTAATATGTGTTATCAAGAGGATAAGGGTTAGAACAACAATTCCAATGAATAAAAAAAAATAAGCTTAAAAAGGAAACCTATTCCTTATACTTGGTAGTACTAAACCTATCAGGTTTATGTCTAGAAGAGTATAAATACACATATACGATGATCATTTAATATCCCTTGGCGAAACTATTCACTTACGACCTTATTTCCTAGTAGACTACGCAATAAATATACTCTCTTAAGACAGTGTGAAAGATAGTAGTCAACCACTTAATATCGGGTTTTAGGTAGACACTCAATGCCATTTACGACCCTCTAAGCGGACCATATGTTACTATCTAGCGAACATTATAGGTGAACTCCTAGTAACTTGGTACTTCCTTTAGATAGTCAGTTCCTCTTACATGCCCGGCGAATCTCTTAGTAGTACTACAAGAAAAATACCCTACTGCAACTAGCTATTTGTAACAAGCGATAAATGATAGTTGCAGTAAATAATATTTAGCAACAGACCTATTATAACAGTTGCAATAGATAAGATTTAGCTACAGACATTTTCTTTCTGTTGCGAAAAACATATTTTTAGCAACTTCACTTGTCTTCTTGTTGCAAAAACATACTTTTAGTAATTGTGCTTCCATAACAGTTGCAACAAACATTATTTGCAACTGCACTTCCTAGCCAGTTGCGAATAAATATCTTTAGCAACTGTTTTCGCCATTTGCAGTAACTGATATTTTTACAACTAGCAAAGCCAGTTGCGAAAAACATACTAAAAATAAGTATAAACTTTTAATGATTTACTTTTAATAATTAATTTTAAATTGTTTCTATCAAATGATTAACTACTAGTTGACAATTCATTTATAATTAAGGATTGATAAGCAATAATTAACAATTAAAAAAATAAGAAGTAGTTTTTAATAATTATAACTACATTTAAATCATTTCTATTAAGTAATTGATAATTAATAATAATTAAGTCTAATATTTGTTAACTAATAATTAAAAAGTAAGTAACATAATTAATTAAGTAGTAATATTTATTATTTGATATTTAAGAGTTATAATTAACAATAATATTAAATTCCAAAATTTTATTTTGTTTTAAATAAATTAATAACTTGAATAATAAGTAATAAATAATAATTGACAATTGATAAATAGGTAGTAATATTTTATATTTTATAATTAGTTGCTACTATTAAATAATGGATAATTAATTATTAATAACTTAGGTTGATTATTAATAATTAATAGCTACTATTGATGATTCAATAATCAATAACTATTGTTAGTAATTAATAATTCAAATTAATATTTGATTTTTACCATTCAACAATTAACTTTTAATAATTTATGATTAATAATCTTTAATAATTATGAAGTATTATTTTTTACTTAGCTTTTAAAAATTAATAAAATCAAAACTTAACATTTAACAATTACTGTTAAATAAATTATAATTAATCAAGACTAACGTTTTATAACAAAAGTTTAATATTTGTTTATTAGATTTCTTTAGCAACTTTACTTGAATGACAATTGCATTTATCTTCTTTTGCAAGTGGCTACTTATATATCTATTTACTGTGTACAACGTTTGTTTGGCTCCAAACAGTAATTTTTTTGGCTCCAACGCTTGAAATTTTGGCTCCAAACAGTAAAATTTTTGGCTCCAACGCTTGAAATTTTGGCTCCAAACCTAAAATTTTTTCGTTAAAAGTTGCTTCGCACAAAGTAAATTCAAAATCGCGTGGCATCTAATCCCATACTTTGACTCTTCTTCTTCTCCTTGAAAATCTGCTCGCTTCTTTGAAAACCAATCAATCTTAAACAGTGTCCACCACTTCCTATAATTCTTAAAATCGAGACCTATTTCTCAGAATCATAGCTTTGTCCATGGCACCCAAAACCCGTAGAGAAGAGACGAAGAGGAAAACAATACCTTCTATTGACATCGTATTCTTTTTCCTTACCAACTTCTTCGTTAATTTACAATATCCTCCCATAAAAATGGGAAGAGAAAGAGAGAGGACAAGCATGAAAGGGGATGATTCAATTTCAGAACAGCCGCGCAGTCGAGCGTGAAAGGGGATTTTCTATTTCAGAACTGTCGACTCAGCGGAACACGCAATTGAAACCATAAAGAATTGTTATGAAGCCATCGAATTCATGGTTCCGATAATGTCGTTCTTGGAGTTTAGACAAAGTCAATTCCTACACTATAGTGTTCTAGGTATGTGTTTTACTTTCAAAACTAAAGATATTCTTCTGATCTGTTTATTTATTAATATATCAAGTTAGTGTTTTTCTGATTTGATTTAGTTGAGATGCCTGCCAAGTTTGTCTGATCCGATTCTCTCACAATATGGGTAGGATAACAGGTAGCACAATGATCTTTATGAAAAGCATTTCGGATTTTGGATCCTATTAAATTATGTTATTAGTATTTACACGTATATGTTTTTTTCTAACAGTTTGAAATTGCTAACACATTTGTTAGTAGAGGATTGTCTATCACTAATGAAATATCAATGCAAATGATTTAGAAGTACAAAATCAGAACCATATTTTAATTATTAGATCTAAAAAGTCCTTATCAAAATATGAAATATTTGGCAAATTTAACTTTTAGATTTGATTTTGTGGTTGTTTTCATGTTATTACATGATTGACAATGGGTGTGACTGTATTGTTATATGAAAAAAAAGGAAAAAAATAATAATGAAGAGTGTCCTTCAAATATTTGAGTATAAAAGGAACCAAAATGTTTACAGAATTTCGAGTATTTTACTTAAGACATGTAACTGTATTGCAAAATCAGAGATCTAGGCAGTGGAATACAAATAAACCCAATGATCTAGTCTATCTACAATTTCAACAACGCCAAAAATAAAAACAAGTGGCACAAACTATAGAGAGAACAAAAATAGAAAATAAAGGAAAGAGCACACCAATTTTTTATGTGGTTCGGCTTTGCCTACGTCCACGGAGACCCAACAACTTTTATTTCTCTATGAAGAAATGAGTACAAAAGATTACAACAGAGAGAAGACTAATGGTGGATTTCTATCTTCATACAATAACATGACCCCTATTTATATAGAGGGATTTCTTGGGGATAAAAAAGGGAAGTTTCTAGATTGTTTGGACATGAAGGGAAAATAAATAATATTTTCCCTGATTTGATTGGAGCATAAATGGATGGTGCAATTATGGTCCCAACCTCTTTACCTAAGTAAATTGATTCTTCATTAATTGATTGATTGGCCTTTTATTTTTCTTCCATAAACTTCCTCTTATATCTTCCCATATATGAATCAATTAATTGATTGACAATCAATCAATTTCTTTCCTTCTCTCAAATATTTGAATCGTTAATTTCAACACTCCACCTTGATTCAAATATAGCAATCTTTCTTCATTATCTCATCTTCAACATTCAACATAGAAGTTGTTGGGCCCAGCGCCCCATGGCGCTCAAGTAATAGGAAGCAAACCGATCGAGTTTGAGCAATGCTCAAACTTGTCCTTTGGAAGTGACTTGGTCATCATATCTGAAGTATCCACTTTCAAAAATTTGATCTTGCTTCGTTCTTCCTCAACCATGAGAAAGAAGCCTCTAACATTAATGTGCTTCGTCCATGAACTGTAAGCCTGGTTCTGAACAAGATGAATCGCACTCCGATTGTCTGAAAATAGCTCCACTGTCTGTTGCGCCATTGAAAGATCATCCAACAACTGAAGTAAGTACAATCCTTCCTTTGTTGCTTCCACAATCGATATCAAATCTGCTTCGGTAGTCGACAAAGCTACGATAGACTGCAACTTTGATCTCCACGAAATCGGGCCTATGCCAAGTTTAAAAACATAGCCCGACACCGACTTCCGTCCATCTCTATCCCTAGCGTAATCTGAATCACAACATCCTCTAAGAGAGATGTCTCCATCTACTCCACCATATAACAAGACAACTGAGGAAGTGCCACAAAGATATCTGAATATCCACATCACTGCTTGCCAATGCTCTTTACCTGGGTTAGACATATATCGACTGACAAATCCAATTGCATGAGCTAAATCAGGCCTTGTGCATACCATAGCATACATAAGGCTTCCAACCGCACAAGAATAAGGAATATTATGTGTTGGCTAGCTTTTTGACCAAGCCACCCAGGTTCACTCACAAGAGGAAGGTATGAAACTATATTCCCCAAGTGCATGAAGGAACGGATCGCATCATCGACTCGCCCGTCGTCGGATCGCACACTATCGACTCGCCCACCATCGGATCACATCTCGTCGGATCGCCCCCAGTTCATCAGCGAAACGAAACCTCTATGCGACTCGATTCGAACTTATATTGTTGCCCAGCGTAGACCGAACCGATCCCCTGATGCGTAGCGAACCCTCTGATCCGTTCAAGCGTGAGCTAGTCTTCAGCGATCCGAGTTGCACGGATCCAGCGACATGTGGCCCCAACCGTCATTTTGACAGATTCTCTCCATTTGCTCGATCCGATTTTCAAGGGGATCGCGACACCTGTCCACAACGGCTAATTTGACTATTTCTTCAACGGCAGCGATGCGATCCGATGTCCTCGGGATTCGTGCCACGTGTTACTACGATCCGCCTGACAAAATCAGCTATAAATAGCCCGGAGCTTGGCATTTTTGAGGATCTTTTTGGCAATACTGAGTACTGAATCTGCCATTATTGTCAAACTACTTAATTACTGAGAGAAGTAACAATTGTAAAAGTGAGCTAGAGAGAAATCCTTGATTGTACCGACATTCAAAGTATAATCATTAACATATAAAGTGGACGTAGGCTCGTTAACGCCGAACCACTATAAATTCTGTGTGTTACTTTCTTTTTCTCCATTCTTCAGTTAAAACTCTATAAGATTCAGAACAATTTGGGTGTTAGGTCCAAATTTTGATCTAACATTTTGGTGCTTTCATTGAGAGAACAGTCCTAAAGCTTCACTATTCAGTTCTTTGAAGATTCCAGCGATTCAGATATCATGGCTGGAAAGAGATCTAAGGAAGTACGAGCTTCACGAACCGATGAAATCGCGAATGAAGCAGTTGAAGAAAGTGTGCACGAGCTAGGCAACAAGGAAACTTTGGATCGCGGAGCGCCAGGGGCGAACCGATCCGATGGAGGAACTACGCTCCGAGTCGACGAGGACGAGACGAACCGAACTGCTGAAGGGGTTGTTACTCGATCCCGTGATAACGCCCCGAACCCCTTACGAATCATGACCACGAACCGATCCCAGGGGGGCGCTGCGAGTCGCCATCCTCGATCCACAGCGATCCGAACTGATGATCGGACCACAACTCGACCTGGAAAGGAGCCTATGGCACGCTCTTACCGTCCTGGCCCTCCGCTCGACCTGGCTCAAGCTCTTTGCGCATAAGAGAAAGTGATGATGATCAATATGACCCTGCTGCCCCCGTTACTGAGGGGGATCTCTCTCGCTTTTCCGAAATGTGGGAGAGATTGTTTGATGAATTGGCTGCCCAAAGGCAGGAAAGCTCCGACCTGCAACAAAATTTGACTGCTATGGATAAAAGGCTTGATGAATTCGCAAGGCAAAGGACGCCACCAGCTCGTCCGCTCACTCCAGGATATTCTTCTTCGTTAGAGGAATCGCCGAGACCTCCGCAGCGACCATATGAGAGAGCCGAAAACATAGAGCAGCTTCGGTTTGGAACCCTGCCATCACGGGAAGAAGAAGCGCTGGAGGCGGGGCCCTCAAACCGTAATGTGAACGATCACGCCGCGACTCCCAGAGCTCGAGATGTGGACAATCCTGTACAGAACAGACTACCTTAGCCTCGTCGTCGCGCACATGCTCATGGTAACGGGGGGCAACGAAGCCCTATCCGAGCCCCAGATTTTGTGACTGCTCCCGGAAGAGAGACTAGAGAACCCCGCCGAGCTAGAAGCACTGACCCTGAACCTCCGCTGACCAGTGCAAATGTGGCAGCCATGATCCATCAAATTCTGGCAGATAGCCGTGGGCAACGGAATGAAGATTGGGGAATTGATCGCAGTCACACCCCTTTCACTGATGATATTCTGGATGCGACTTTCCCGAGGCATTTCAACATGCCACAGATGAACCGATACGCGGGTAGGTCTGATCCTGTCCAGCATCTGATGAGATACTCTTGGTCAATGACCGCTGCCACAGCTTCTGACGCTGTCGAGTGCAAAGCATTTCCCATATTCTTGGAGGATGTAGCATTGTTATGGTTTACTCGCTTGCCAGCAAGATCGATTTCCAGCTTCAGGGAGTTGAGTGAGAAGTTCGTAGAACAATTCCGTATCTATGCACAAAAGACAAAGAGTGTGATTGATTTGTTCCTTGTCAAGCAGCGACCAGGCGAGAGTTTGAGGGCGTACGTAGATCGTTTCAACTTGGCCGCTACTGAAGTTAAAGATCCCCATGAACCAACCGTTGTCGCAGCACTGATTGATGGAGTAGATAAAGACACTGAATTCGGGAGATACCTGGCAGGCAAACCACCCCATACTAGAGAGTTATTCTACGAAAAAGCTAACGTACATTTACGCCGGGAAGAAGTATATGCAAACCGAAAGGCAAAAACAGCTGATAAGGAGGAAATCCAGAGCAATGTCGCCATTAAGCAGACAGGAGACAGCTCGGGGAAAGTCGAGGTTAATGTCGGAAATCGGAATCAGGGTGGTCGTCAGTCAGGGAACAACAATAATAATGGTAACGGCAACAACCGGAAAAGGAACCGAGGGAACGACTCCCAGAGAAGGACTCGTCCCAGGGCCTTTGAAAGTTATACACCAATAAATGATACTCTGGAAAATATCTTCATGGATGCGTATGAAGTCCTCCAGAATAAGAGGCCACCTCCCAGAGAGTCGACGGAGAAAGAACGTGAAACGGGGAAGTTTTGTCTCTTTCATCAGATTCACGGCCATTCGACAAATGAATGCCGTCACCTAAGAGATGTAGTCGAAAGGCTGCTTCGAGAAGGAAAATTAGATGAATAAAGAGTAACGCCCAGAGACAGGGGGCAAGCAGTACAGGCCCCAAATCAGAACCAGAATCAACTTGCTGCTAGACCAACTGCCCAGCAAAAGGGATAGAATATCGTTATCAATACCGTAGTCGGAGGACTTTATCTTGCCGGGCATAGTTCCAAGGCATTGGATCAATATGTCAATGCAGCCAAGCAACACCTCGAGGTAGGGGAGTGTAGCAACCCAGAGGACAATATCCCGGTAAAGCAGCAAAAGATGATGACCGACGATGTCGTTTTCCGAGAACGAGAAAGCATTGGAGTTCATGCTCCGACTGAAGATCCATTTGTAATCACAGTACCGATTGGACCTGCCACTGTTCATAAGGTTTTAGTGGACAACGGGAGTTCCGTCAACATTCTTTTCAAAAGGACATTTGACCAGATGAACCTCGAGATAAAAGACCTGAAGCCTTGTCAAGGATGGATCCGTGGATTCAACGGAGCATCCACCGCTCCAATGGGTTATGTAGAGTTACTGGTTACGCTTGGGGAAGGAGAACGCCAGAGAGTGAGAATCCTTCCCTTCGTGGTTTTGGACGTTGAGTCGCCCTACAATGCCTTCTTGGGCCGACCGGCCCTCGCAAAGTTTAGAGCCTGTATAGCCCCCTGGTGCTTGTTATTGAAATTCCCCACAGAAGCTGGCATTGGTATCGTCTGAGGAGATCAGGTTGCTGCGCGAGCATGCTATGTTTCCGAGCTAAAGTTACTTCGCAATGGAGGGGACATAGAAACCAAGGGCACTTCTCCCCCTACAAGAGCGGAGACCTTATAGCAACTAAAGAAGATAACCGTTGGAAAGTCGCCCAGAGAGTTGCCCGAGGATATAGATCCCAGAGAGGATCAAGAACCTGGGGGCAGAATGGCGACTCCCAACGAGACAACTGTGGATATACCGATCGATGATAGTGACCCGGAGAAGGTCCTTAAGATTGGATCCCAGTTAAATCTGAATCTCGCTAAAGAATTGACGGATTTCTTAAAAAACAACTTGGATGTATTTGCTTGGACCCACGCGGACATGTGCGGGATATCCCCATCAATCATGAGCCATTCATTAAGCATTAACCCTAAACACCCTCCAGTAAAGCAAAAAAGGCGAATGCTGGGCCCGGAGAGGTCCGCTGCCTTGAAAGAAGAAGTTGGAAAGCTAAAGAGTAATGGATTTATCAGAGACTCGACCTATCCGGACTGGATTTCAAATCCAGTCCTGGTAAAGAAGGCCAATGGGAAGTGGCGAACGTGTATCGACTTCTCGGATTTGAACAAAGCCTGCCCAAAAGATAGTTTCCCGTTGCCCCGGATTGACCAGTTGGTGGACTCGACGGCAGGTCATGAACTTCTCTCATTTATGGATGCTTACTCAGGATATAACCAGATTCCGATGCATGTTCCGGATCAAGAACACACTAGTTTTATCACGGATCTGGGATTATATTGCTATGTAGTGATGCCTTTTGGCTTGAAGAATGCAGGCGCTACATATCAATGTTTAGTCAACAGGATGTTTTATAACCAAATCGGGAAAAAAATGGAAGTATATGTCGACGATATGTTGGTTAAGTCCAAGCAATCTTCCCAACACACTACTGACTTGGCAGAGATGTTCGGCATTCTTCGAAAGTACGGAATGAAACTCAACCCAACCAAATGCTCATTCGGTGTTGCCTCCGGAAAATTCTTGGGGTTCATTGTCAGTTCCCGTGGGATTGAGATTAATCCAGACCAGATCGCGGCAATCAGAGACATTCAGGAACCTAGGCAAATTAAGGATGTGCAAAGCCTTGCAGGAAAAGTAGCCGCGCTAAGCAGATTTATTTCCAGGGCTACGGACAAATGCATCCCATTCTTCGAATTAATAAAGCGGGGAAAACGTCACTTTAAATGGACGCCTGACTGCGTAGAAGCATTTCAGAACTTACTAAGGCACTTGGAGAAACCTCCGATATTATCTAAGCCAATGGATCACGAGGACTTATTCGTGTACTTGGCAGTGTCATCCCATGCGATCAGCTCAGCGTTGGTAAGAGAAGAAGATAAGGTCCAAAGACCTGTGTATTACGTGAGCAAAAAATTGACGGCAGCAGAGCGCAATTATCCAAGGATAGAAAAGTTGGCGTATAGTTTGCTGATCGCCTCTAGAAAGCTTCGACATTATTTTCAGGCGCATCCCATTATCGTATACACTGATCATCCGCTTAAGCAAGTCCTAAAGAGACCAGAGGCATCTGGAAGATTACTCAAATGGAATATTGAGTTAAGTCAATTTGATTTGAACTTTCAGCCCAGACGGTCAATTCGGGGGCAAGTGATAGCCGACTTCATAGCAGAGTTCACCGTCCCGGAGGAAGACATAGCCAACGAAGAACTCGATCCTTCAAAATTACTTTTCGATCCCAATACCTGGAGATTGTATACTGATGGCGCTAGGAATAGAGAAAGATCCGGCGCCGGAATAGTGCTTGAAACTCCCGAGAAACGATTGATATCCTATGCTATCTAGATGGAGTTTCACGCCACTAACAACGATTCCGAATATGAAGCCCTGATAGCAGGATTAAGGATCGCAAAGGAATTAGAGGTCACAAAGCTAAACATATTCTGTGACTCCAAGTTAGTTGTGAACCAAGTTACTGGAAAATTCCAAGCTAAAAGTGCAAGATTGATTTTATACTTAAAGAAAGTGAAAGAGTTGCTGAACGATTTTGATCACTACAGCATATCTCATATTCCGCGGTCAGAGAATCAGCAGGCTGATAAGTTGGCAAAGATGGCTAGTTCCGACGATCCTGAAGCGACCGGGCTAGCCCCCGTTGAAGTACTTCGGTCCCCTAGCATAGATCAAATGGAAACCGATCTAATACTAGAGACGGAACCAGAAAGGGAGTCCTGGATGACCCCTCTGAAGAATTTCCTGATGAATGGAGCACTTCCAACCAACAAAAGCGAGAGGCGTAAAGTAATTCGTAAAGCTGCCCGATACGTTCTGCAAGGCGGAGTTCTTTACAGACAAGGATTTTCAATGCCCCTCCTCCGGTGCATAGCTCACGATGACATCAAGCGTGTGCTGCAGGAGGTACACGAAGGCGAATGCGGCGACCACACTGGAGGGCAAACTTTGGCAAAAAAGGTGTTGCGGCATGGTTATTTCTGGCCTACCATAAACAAGGATGCGGCAAGATACGCACGACGGTGTGATGCGTGCCAGAGATTTTCAAAAATACCCAGAGCACCTCCTAATCAGTTAAAAACAATGACGAGCCCATGGTCTTTCGCTGTGTGGGGAATTGATATCATTGGAAGTCTCCCCATAGCTAGGGGTGGGGCAAAGTTCGCTATTGTGGCCGTGGATTATTTCACCAAATGGGTCGAGGCTGAACCACTGACTACAATCACGACCAAACGAGTGATCAATTTTATCATTAGAAACATCATCTGTCGATTTGGGATTCCAAAGATTGTGATAACGGAACTCAGTTCGATAGCACTGAATTCAGAAATTTCTGCCAAAAATACCACATTGAGAACCGATACACCTCTGTGGCGCACCCGCAATCGAACGGACAAGTCGAAGCGGCAAATAAAGTGATTAAGTCCATTCTAAAAAGAAGACTGAAGCGGGCTAGAGCCATACGGGCTAATGAATTGCCCTTGGCACTATGGGCCTACAGGACAACATATAAATCGGCAATAGGACATACCCCGTTCTCCCTTGCTTTTGGAACGGAAGCGGTCATCCCGGTTGAGATAAAGGTACCTTCTCACCGGGTGACTTATTATGATCCGATGTCCAATAATGAATTGCTCCTTGAGTCCCTGGATATGATCGAAGAAAAGAGAGATGAAGCGGACCTGCGTGTCTTGAGATGCAAACAACAGGTTGCTCGATATTACAACAAAAAGGTCCGAGCCCGAACCTGGGAACCCGGAGACTTGGTTCTGAAACGTGTCTTTCCACCCCAACTCATATGGGAGCGAAGTGGGAAGGACCGTACTCCATTCTGAGCAAGCTTGATAATGGAACCTTCAAGCTGGCAACCGTAGATGGAAAGGAAATCCCCAGAGTGTGGAATGCCCAACATTTACGGCCATATTTAACATGAAAGTTTCAAATTTATTCTTTTGCTTTGTTAAAAACCATGTACAAGGCACGACTTGCCTAAAATAGTTTGATTCCTTAAAGCAAAAGATTATAAAGTGGACGTAGGTCATGATTCGACCGAACCAATATAAAAATATTGTGTGTCATTTACCTTTATTGCTCCTTTATTTATCTGCCTGTTTATTTTTATGGAAATCGCTGTGAATAATCCAACGATCCCAGTAGCATATAATCATAAATGCCTTCCATCATAATGGAATGTAATTACAAGTCAAAATTCTGAGGATGCAATAAAGTAAATTATATCGTTGATAACGCTCTAACTCTCCAGAGCCGAGAGAGAGCATAACGGACATGAAGTTGATGTCCATAAGTCATGGCGGTGTACCATGATCGGAACCGCCTCGACGAAACTCTAACTCTCCAGAGAGAGAGAGAGAGTATAAAAGTGTCTCCGATTGAGCGCTGAGAAAAAGCTCCTTCCCCGCTGAAGGATCGGGGAGCGAATGAATCGCTGAGTTCAAACTCTAACTCTCCAGAGAGAGAGAGAGAGAGAGAGAGAGAGAGAGAGTATAAAAGCGTCTCCGACTGAGCGCTGAGAAAAAGCTCCTTCCCCGCTGAAGGATCGGGGAGCGAACGAATCGCTGAGCTCAAACTCTAACTCTCCAGAGAGAGAGAGAGTATAAAAGCGTCTCCGACTGAGCGTTGAGAAAAAGCTCCTTCCCCGCTGAAGGATCGGGGAGCGAACGAATCGCTGAGCTCAAACTCTAACTCTCCAGAGAGAGAGAGAGAGAGTATAAAAGCGTCTATGATTAAGCGCTGAGAAAGGTGCTGGAGACTCAACACCCCCATAATTCCTGCTCCGGTGAAGGATCGTTGAGCATATCATGAAACAAGCTAGAACTCCTTCCCTGTTAAAGGAACAGGGACCAATTGAACTATTGAATTTGAACTCTAACCATGGAAACCGCCAGGAGAGTATATAGGAGTCTATGAATAGGCACTGGGAAAGGTGTTAGAAGTCCGGTACCGCAAGAACAATTATCTTATGAAATTTTCTAGGCCCCCCATACTCAGGAATAGGGGGCAACGTGCGAATAATGCTAATCGATCTTTAATAAGCCCTAGTTAAGCGTCACACCAATGATTGATTACGGGCCATATGCATATACACATGAATTTTAATGCAGCAATGCAGCATGAAAGTTTTCTCTGTTACTTGATTGACTTGTAGTTATAATTAGATGGTCTATAACTAACCATGGAAAGTTTATTTGAATACAGGTACACAATGATGCAAAAAGAGATAAAATTTTCCTTTATATACTGCAAGCCTACAAATTGAAAAATAACCTAGAAAACAAAAGTGAGGGCTAGTCTCACAATTACACTTCCTGGCCAGTGGAAAACCTAAAGATAAAATATAAACCAGCAACAGTATCCTATTTACGCTTCGGCCTCTTTTCCTGTTTCTGTCTCTCCAGCTTCGCCTTATCGGCATCAGATTGATCTCCCTTCTTCCTCTTCCTTTTGTCTATGAGGGGGACATCCGACTCTTCGGAAGATTCTTCTTCCACCTCCTTCCTCTTCGTTTTATCAGAAAGGGAAGCCGGGAAATCATCAGGATTCGCAAAATGAAGTTGTCTGCTGATGGATTTGGGCTGGATTTTCAAAATCATCCCGGTTTTGGGATCAAATTCTGCAAGAGGGACTACGTCCAGAGCCTCTTCTCCCACCTTCGTCGAAGCCATATCTTTTTCTTGCCTAGCTTTTCTGCTGGCCAAAGTTTCATCGTCGTCGTCGCCGGTCTCTTTGGCGCCAATAGTATCTTCTTCCTCATCTACATGGCACCCATCCATGTCTTTCAAGGCTTCGATGGTCTCAGCATCTTTGGGAACGTCAGTACTAGATGTCGGGATGCTTTTCTCTGCTGTTGTGACCTTAGCCTGCTTTGATATATCAATACCGGCACCTAGCGAGGTAGCCTCCTTCTCCGTCTCTTTTTCTTTTTCAGCACCCTTGTCGACGGGCTCACCACCTGTATTATGGGGAACACACGTTACTAATTCAATTGGTTGTTCTACCAGACGACGACAATTCACAATTGCTTTGACAAATTGTGGGGAAAAGAGAGAGATACCTTCCGCAGATCCTCCTTCTTGAGTAATTGCAGAGGCTCCAGCGACCACGGGAGTTAGGCCCAAAGGGATTAGTGGATCATCGGGATGGTATTCCTCAACTCCGGAGGTTTTGGGCTCCATGACTGAACTCGAGCCCTCGTCAGCTTTGCCTTTACCCTTAGCCAGGGTCCTCTCCTTTTCCATCTCCGCTAGAATCAGACGACGACCCTCTGCCAGGTCCTCAGGCTCGTTATCCCTCAAGATGCTCTTCATCAACTCATCTTCATCTATTTCTTCGACCCCCAATCTCTGCTTCTCACCCTCAACAATGGCATCCCATAAATTGGCTAAAGTAACATGGTAATCCGGGATCCACGAGATATTGCGAGTTTTCAGAACTTGGCCAAGGAAGTCAAAGATCATCTCTTCAAACCCATCGATATCCTTCTCTCTCTCGAGGAGCTTGTTGTTTGAGGTAGTAGCCATTTCGATGGCACTTTCAACATTCTGTTCAGCGAGAGCTGCCCGTCTCTCCACATCTGCAACTTGATCATTCAAAGTCAGCGTTTCCGCTTTAGCCAAAGCCAAACTTTCTTTCAAACTTGCTCTTTCTGCTTCCCAAGCAGCTCTCTCAGCTTCGAAATGGCCTTGTGCTGTTTTCAACTCAATATTGGCCATTTTGAGATCTTCAACCTCCTTCTTTAAGGCCATTTTCTCTTGGCTATTGGAGTCAAGTTCCGAATGAAAGCGTTTTTTAGCATTCTCCAATTCGGTTTTATAATTCTCGACGTCTCTCCGCGCTAGAGCAAGTTGGGATTGAGCATCTTCCAGGTCCTTCTCCATCTTTGTCTTGGCCCTTTCGTTGTTTTCAAGTTTCGCCTTAGATCTATGTGCTTCTATTTCAAGCGATCGGATGACTTCTGAAAGGTTAACTGCGTGTTTCTTCATCATCTCATATTGCCTGGCTACGTGGCGGATGTGCCCGACAACTTCATTATCCCAGTTCTTGGGAACCGGTTCCAAGGCTGGAACAAATGTCATCCTGTCAAAGAATATGTCTGGGAATTGTTCCCGCAGCTTTTCCAGTCTACTTTGAATCTCGGGACCATGCATGTAATCCCGTGACCCGGGGGGAGCCAACTCTGGCTGGCAGGAAGGGATGATGTCACTCCTCACTTTTTCAGATTCTCTAATTGGATCCTTGCCTTTATCTTTAGATTCGTGATGCCTTTTTGACGACTTGCTATGAGATGGTGCACTTTTTGGAGGAGTTAATTCTTTAGGAAGTTTCTTTCCCCCTGTAGGAACTGCCGGATGACTGGGAGGCTTGACATATGTCGATTTTGGTGGAGACCGGGGTTGCGAGGAAGTCGACTTATGAGAAGGGCCACGAGGACGCTTAGCACCTGGGTGAAGGATGGGTGTGCCCTCGCGAAGAGAACGATAAGGGTAAGATCTCCTGCGGGACATCGTTCCTGTAAAAAAGAAAAGAACATGTTAAAACTTTGAAGACTGACGATATAAGCGTGCGAGATCAGAACAGTGTGTGTGATTTGTGCATCCCATATAATTCCCCATAACAGACTCGGGCCTGAAGACAGGCTCATCTGACCAGTTTCTTGTTCTCTAGTTGGAGCGATGGCCTCCTCAGAAGTAGGGAAGAATGGCTCCCCTTCAAAGTCCCTCTCTGTATATACATCATCGGGCAGAGGAATTTTGCTCAGCTCGGCGAATAAATGCTCTTCTGTCAGATCATCAAGAGCAGCGAGTTCAAATGGAGTAGAAACTGGGATTTCCCTGGACTTGTCACCGCGGCCCTCATTCCCTTTGTATATGTTCAAGTCCTCATCGTCTTGGATAACTATCGGGGAAGGACTTTTGCGAAACTTGGTTGTTTCTACTGCTTGAGATGTCCCCTCTCCTTCCGTTAGGGGCACGTATCTATAGGGTTTGCCGCCAGCGCCCAGTCCAAATCTTATATCCAGAAGATGGTGCTTATGAAGATTCTCATCAGTAATGCATTTTTTGATCCTTAGAAAGTCGGATCTGCTTTGTAAAAGAATAGACAATCGATGGTTGTATAACGGGCCCTCTGTTTTCGGGAAGACGTGATCTGTTTAAGACAAGGAAAAAGGGGGAAGAATGTTAATGCTTCGACTTCTTGAACAAGATATTCAGTTAAAAGCTTGAAGTTTACTTGATTTAAGCCATCTTCTTGAGCATCCGGCCTGTTTCTTTATATAGAACCAATCAGACTTAGGATCCCCTATATTGCTATATCCATCGTACAGAACCTTCCTATTCGCCACCGATTCAAAGAAAAAGAAATTTGGAGTAGCCGAGGAGCGATGCTTGAAAAGAAAGAAGAATGTCAAATCTCTGAATGTGAGTTCGGTGTGTAGGATCTCCGCGTATGCAACATATAGGGAGTATAGAGATGCGTAAGCATTAGGATGCAGCTGCATCGGGGCGATACCCAGTCGTTTTAAAGTCTCGATGGTGATTGAAGGAAACGGAGGAATAGCTCCTACCAAGCACATGGTTCGACTGATTGCCATATATCCTTCCGGAGCTAAGTGGGGTCTATCTTCGTTACCGGGTGTCATGACGTCATCCCAAGGAATCCCGTGTCTCAGGCAGATTCTTTTAAGCTTTATATCATCGAGTTTAGATGCTAAAGAATCAGAAAATTTCTCTATCCCGAGCGCGCCAGGAATCTCGTCGGGAGCTCGCCTGTCTATCTCAGACTCTTCACTAGATGAAGTATTTTCGGACGGGTCTGATTCCGTTGCCTCGTATTCAGATCCGGAATCTTCACCTCCTGGATTAATTGAAGGAATCTCGGGGTTGTATTGCTCAAGAACCTTGGATTTTGCTTCTGTTGCGGATCTTGAAGGAGATTGATTATTCGACATTACTGCTAGGACGAGAAAACATGAACAATGAGATTAAAACTACCCGTCCCCCGTGTGTGCAAGTGACGGTGTGTGTGCTTGTGTGTGCATTAAAGATAAAGCGTGAAAGCTATCAAGATCATCAAAATATTAGTCGTCATATGCAGTCAAATTATGTGGTCATTCAGTCCAGAAAGTCCGACATCAAGGCCCTAGCCTAACTGTTCAGAATTTTATGGTGACAAGGCATCGTTTAAAGTTCGAAATTTGTTTGGATCGTGAACTACAAGTCGGATCGCAAGGTAGAGGGATCGCCCTCCTTCGGATCGCACGGTAGAGGGATCGCCCTCCTTCGAATCGCATGGCAGAGGGATCGCCCTCTCATGGATCGTGTAATTAAGTGATCGGTGTCTTTGCCGAATCGTTGCAGCCCCCCACGATACGCGCCTCTGCCGTCACCACGACCCTCCGTCTCGCCACTCGCCTTCATCTTCTTCCTCTCCTCTCCTTGCCCCCGATCCGAACCGGCCTTCTTCCTTCTTCTTCCTCCTCCATTTTTCTCCTCTCCTTCTCACTCCGATCACCAACCTTTGAACCCATCAGCCATGGCGCCTTGATGTTTCCCCCAAAAATCACGATATTCCATCGTTTCTTCCCTCAAACTAGTCGAAAAAATTCATAAACAACAGCGATTTCGAATAAGGGTGCTTTCGGTAGAACTACCTTTCTAAAAATTGGGAAAGTAATCGGATTTTTGAAGGTTCGAAAAACTAGGGTTTTTTCCTCAGCGATGCAGGCGAAATGATACGGAAGAAAGAAGAAGGAAGAAAGTGGAGAGGGGGGTCGACTTATATAGGCAAAAGGGTGACCGTTTGTCTCCCCTTCTTTGTCCTATTCGATCCACGAAAATAGGCGGGCCGCGAACCAAAAGCCCACCACGTCTCGAAGAGGAGCCCGTTTCGTTCCGTTCCATGAAGAGGCCCAAGTGCACACCAAAGAACAAAACAAATGGCTTGCTAACGGACTGCGACTCGAGCATGCGATCCGAATCGATAAATTCAGTAATGAAGACTCTGAAAAATCCGAGAAAAGGAACTGTTCACTGATTCGCGACTCGCTGTGAAAAGACGATTCTATAACTTCGAAGCATGTTCCATCATCGATAAAACATACTTCGAGGGGGCAAAATGTTGGCTAGCTTTTTGACCAAGCCACCCAGGTTCACTCACAAGAGGAAGGTATGAAACTATATTCCCCAAGTGCATGAAGGAACGGATCGCATCATCGACTCGCCCGTCGTCGGATCGCACACTATCGACTCGCCCACCATCGGATCGCATCTCGTCGGATCGCCCCCAGTTCATCAGCGAAACGAAACCTCTATACGACTCGATCCGAACTTATATTGTTGTCCAGCGTAGACCGATCCGATCCCCTGATGCGTAGCGAACCCTCTGATCCGTTCAAGCGTGAGCTAGTCTTCAGCGATCCGAGTTGCACGGATCCAGCGACACGTGGCCCCAACCGTCATTTTGACAGATTCTCCCCATTTGCTCGATCCGATTTTCAAGGGGATCGCGACACCTGTCCACAACGGCTAATTTGACTATTTCTTCAACGGCAGCGATGTGATCCGATGTCCTCGGGATTCGTGCCACGTGTTACTACGATCCGCCTGACAAAATCAGCTATAAATAGCCCGAAGCTTGGCATTTTTTAGGATCTTTTTGGCAATACTGAGTACTGAATCCGCCATTATTGTCAAACTACTTAATTACTGAGAGAAATAACAATTGTAAAAGTGAGCTAGAGAGAAATCCTTGATTGTACCGATATTCAAAGTATAATCATTAACATATAAAGTGGACGTAGGCTCGTTAACGCCGAACCACTATAAATTCTGTGTGTTACTTTCTTTTTCTCCATTCTTCAGTTAAAACTCTATAAGATTCAGAACAATTTGGGTGTTAGGTCCAAATTTTGATCTAACATTATGCATATCCCATTTGTCTTCATCCGATATGGGACACATATATCTGGATAGCTTGAATTGAGAGCCTAATGGAGTAGCCACCGGTTTAGCATTCTCCATACCGAATCAAGATAGGACTTTCTCGATGTATTGAGTTTGAGTGAGCCTCAAAACTCTTTGCTTTCTATCCCTCTGAATCTCCATCCCCAAAATTCTCTATGCGTTTCCCAAATCTTTCATCTCAAATTCCTTACTGAGCTCCATCTTCAACTCCGAAATTTTAGACATGCTCTTAGAAGCTATCAACATATCATCAACATAAAGAAACAAATAGATGATGTCATCCTTACATTTTTTTTAAAATAGACACATTGGTCCTTAAAGCTTCTAGAGTAACCATGTGAGATCATAAACTTATCAAATTTCTTATACCACTGTCTAGGAGACTGTTTTAAGCCATAAAGAGATTTGTTAAGTTTACAAATATGACCTGGCCTGCTGCTATGAATGAACCCCTCTGGCTGCTGTAGGTAAATGTCCTCCTCAAGGTCACCATGCAAGAATGCTCTCTTGACATCTAGTTGTTCCAACTCCATGTCGAAGTGAGCAACTAATGCAAAAAGAATGCGGATGGAAGTGTGTCTAACAACTGGAGAAAAAATATCATGAAACTCCACATCTTTCTTCTGAACATATCCCTTCGCCACTAATCTTTCTTTACACCTCAAGTCACCATTGTCGCCATCTTTCACCTTATAGATCTATTTACATCTAATTGCTCTCTTGCCAGAAGGAAGTGGCACTAAATCCCAAGTGTAATTTTTGTGCAAAGACTCAATCTCCTCCTCCATTACTACTAGCCAACTGGAGCTATCAACTGAACTAATGGCATCTTTGTAGTCTCCTGGTTCATCATGAAATATGCTTAATGCATAAGTTGCCATGTCATCAAACTCAACATCTTCAATGCTTAATCCCACAAAATCATCGAGCCATGTAGGTATTTTCTTCTCTCATTGGTCGAGTCTGAATTTGAGCTCCACCTTGAGGTTGATCTTCCGTCTCTTCCCTATCAACCACGGTGTCATCGGAATCACCATTTTTACTCATATGGAAGCCTGATGATATGCCTTGTGTTTGGTATTCTGAATTTGTCCTCTCAACATCATCATTAACTGAAGAAGAAGGCTCCACCTTCAACATAGACTTCTCATCAAATGTAACATGCCTGCTAGTAACGATCTTCTGGGTTGTAGGACACCACGTCTGTAGTGACCCGAAATTTCGGTCCAGTTTGAGCTGACCAAATAACGCAAGTCCAACCCAATTTGCACTGAAATCCAGAAAACTATTAGAAAGAATATAGAGGGTGAGGAAAGATAAGATAGAACTTAGAACAGAAGAAGAAGAAGAATGCAACATCAGAGTAACACGAACCTCACATCGGAACGAATAACATATAATAGATAACATATCTTTGAGATATAAATTTGTATTTGAATATACATATCATTTCAAAGTACAGCACTTACAACACAGCGGAAATACACTATAGCTATATGATCCTGAAGCCTCCTGCTCCAGCTCTTCAAGTATCTGTAAATCCCGACTACTTGACTGCCCGTACAAAATTGGACACCCAAGAGTTTAGGGAAAAAAAAACTCCGGGTCAGCCATGGGACTGGTATGAGTAAAACAGTTTAAAACAGTTTGAACAAGTAAATGATATCTCATAAGACCACGTCGTATAACGGAACGGGTTTTTCCCTTATGAGAGTCCAAAACATCTTTATATCAAAAACCTTTTGATATTATAATAATGTCTATCAACCACAATATAATAATCATCTAGCAGAAACGCTTCCATCTCACGTTCTACATATATAGTATACAATCAAAACCGCAAACACGTATTGGGTAATGGATTTCCAACTATGACAAGGTATGGAACCACCTTTCATTAGTGTACCTCTAGAAAGAAATACACGGGGTTCAACATGAACATCTTGCAACCCGGCCACACATGACCGACCACTCATTTTGCTTGAGTGTATTGAATGTATATCACCAACGGTTGGGATCAACAACCGTTTCCCGAATGGGACAGCATCAACAATAGATTTTTAGAAGTAAATGAAAACTCTATATCAGATGATTATACACCCTAATAGATGCAACCTACATAGCCATGCTGCCTGCCCGAGTTTTGTCATTTCCGGGTTGATGAGGCTTGAGGTTACACTTTATCATCACATCAGATTCACTTCAAATGCCACATTGTCAGATCCATTGAAAATCACTAATTGACGTCCACAACGGTACATTACGTGTTAGCTAAAGAAGTTTCCTTCTCCGCTTCCACTCTTGGCACGGTTGAAGAAATCAATGTACGTGACCTTTCTGGAAATACTCTGTCAGACACTCATCCATACAAGTCATCCAGGAATAGGATGAACCGAAGGCACTATTCAGTACATCCAACTTAGGCACTGTTATCTAAGACTTATACAATAGCCCCTGCACTTTACTCCGTCTTCAATTATCTTTGGCATATATGATTCGCAACGCTTATGCCAATACAGAGTGGTTCTTTGGATAATAATCCAACCGGTCTCTCCATATTAACAACGTTAAAATGGTCAAAACATCGATAGTCGGTGAGTTAACTATCAAAGAAAAATACGTGTGCAAACAACGGTATTATTTTCAGATGGAAATTCTATCAAATCAACGATCAATCATATATATATATACATATCTGTATATATATATTCATATGTTCTTTATTTTCTATGTTTAGAAAAAATACGTTAACGCTGGAAAACATTTCCATAACTTATTTACGTATCACTTGTGACGACCCAAACTTCCCCGTAAAGGAAAGCCTAGATTGCCTTGAGAACAATACACATCAGAACACAAACTAAAGAGCATTTATTGCTGATTACAACAATTACATCAGAGTACAAGAATATATCAGAGTATGAATACTTATTACATAAAAGAAATACAATGATATCAGAGATTTAAATTACATTTACAAAGCAGCGGAAAAATATTACAAATATACAACTGAAAGGAATACACGGATACAGAGCTTTCCGAATACCGCTTCAGCTGTAAACCAAGATCCTGTAAATATATCTGCAAAAAGCTACTCGACTGTCCGTGTGGAAAATATGGGCACCCGAGTTTGTCAGTGAAACAAACTACAGGTCAGTCATGGGACTGGTATGAGAAATCTTAACTAGACTTATCTAATAATAAGGCGAATCACAGGACCACGCCGCTAATGCGGAACGGGTTTACTCCATTGGATTGCCAGTGCATAAAATAAAGTAAATCGTTAAACAACGCAATGCCTTTTTAGAAAAATGAAACCATTATAAGACCCAAGTCCCATCACACAATGCAACGCAAACCGGAGGATATGGTTTTACCTTATAATGGTCAAAAGATGCTTGATACGATAAAACGGATTTAATATTAGTGTGTATATATATGGGTATATATATATTTCAAAAACAATTTCAATCATAATGTATCAATCATAGACGACATGGGTACCATATATCATGTCGCCATACTAGTTCTACAATCAAAACCGCAAGGTCGTATTGGAAATTGGATTTCCATCATGAGTCGAGGCTAGGGGCAAGCTCCTCTCCGATTCGAGACACTCTAGCAAATGCCTCAGGATCCCCCGCAGTGAACCCTTGGAGCGGAAGGGCCGGTCCCCGCCTATGGGCAGTGGATTGGTTATGCCTGAACACACGCTTCCCGGTCCCTTTGGACCTATAGTATGACCACTAACGGCCTATAAAAATCCGAGGCGCCTCAAAATCCATCATCCACATAAGTAAAATGTCAGCGCTGTTAGGTCCCTGACATCACTCTAGCTAGAAAGAAACGTGTGCACTCCCTACGGTCCGTATCCCGTTTTTGACTCATACCGGGGTGTGAGGCTCGCGAAGTCACGATATACACAAAGCTATGCCGTGATAGGCTATACTTTGATCATCCCACAAGGCCCTGCTTTTCAACAAAAGCCTTGATCAATTGCATCTTGGCGTGCCACATTGACAATTCATGCCATGTGATCAAACACTATTAATATATACCAGGGTGTTAAGCAGAGAATAAATTCTCCACCACCAATCAGATATACATTAATAAAGAACAATTTAATTCACATGGAACGAAATCCAATGTCAGACACACATCCATTTACTAGCTTATGCTCTGGGTCTGAGCGAAAACCAAATCCGAACAATCAACAATAGTCCGGACGGCCACCACTAAAGCCCTTCAAGGTAGCTACTCCCATCAAGGGTCTCAGCAGCAACACATCCATCCGATGTGAAGATCGTCGGTCTTCAATCACCGTCTTCATCTTCGACTCTTCATCGTCGTAGAAATTAATCGGAATGGGTTAAACCCGGTCTTTCCGAATAACTCTCGTATTTTTATAATTAAAAATCAAATACTATAAAAACACATCCAACGCCACATTCCAATTCAGAATTATTCTTCTAATGAATTATTCATATTATCTTATCAAAGATAAGTTCTTTACATTTATTCTTAAATCTTTCTTTTAAAGATTTATTAAAAACTCCAATTTGGTTTTAAATATCAAAATCATTATTTAATGATTTTTTTTTTAATTTTAAGAAATTAATCTTATCTTATTTGAGTTAAAGAACTAATATCATTAAAAACATTGTTCACGATAAACTCAAATTCATCTTCCATTAAATATAGAATTTTTATAGAAATCGGACCAATGTATAATCGATATAAATTTCTGTATCGGACTATTAATATAAATGGAATAACGGCAAAGCCTTTTAAATTCCATATATATTAACGGCCTTCTTTTACAGAAGCTCATCTCGAATATTATTAAATCAAATTCCATTCAATCCCAATTTAATATATTAAATTGGAAAACTTTACTTTGGAAAATTTTCTACTAAATCTTAATAAAAGATTTATAAATTCCAAGTTATATTCTCACTGTAAATTGAGTTAAAGAACAGATGTCGTTTAAAAACATTGTTCACGATAAACTCAATTCACAAATCATTTTATTCAAATTATTAAATATAATTGAAACTCTAATAATCTTAATTAAAAGATTTATTCTTATCTTAACTAGGGTTAAGAACAGTGTTATTTAAGACACCATTCACGACAACTCAAAAATACAATTTATTCTATTTAATTCCAAGTAAATATTAATTTATTGGAAAACTTTCTTAAATCTTAATTATAAGATTTATTCTAGTTAACCATTAAATCATTATATATATTATATTGTCGATTTCCATTTTAACACACTTTATAAAATAGTTATAAATTCATTTAAAACGATTTTAACTTCATTGCAATTTAAAGTCTAAATTGAATATTTTATTTTCTTTTCACATTAAAATATTAACATTCTCAAAATAGTCTATTTTGAAAATCACTTCTTATATTCATTTAAAGTGAATTAAATTGATCGATAACCCGTTCGGGTTAAAATGGCGTTGTTATATAAAACAGATTAAATAGCCCAATTACTTCTTATTCAGTTATATTTTATACTGGGCCAGACCTCCCACATTAAGCCTGCGACTTATGGATGCTGGATATGCCGGTTGGTTCCGGGCAGACTTATCCCATAAGTTGGGCTTAACCTCGTGTCATGGCCCAATTCATATTTTAATTCAACCTTTTTCATTGTAACTTTTTAACAAACAAAACAGATTAAATGGCCCAATTCATGTTTTATAAAATGGCGTTGTTATATAAAATAGATTAAATAGCCCAATTACTTCTTATTCAATTATATTTTACACTGGGCCAGACCTCCCACATTAAGCCTGCGACTTATGGATGCTGGATATGCCGGTTGGTTCCGGGCAGACTTATCCCATAAGTTGGGCTTAACCTCGTGTCATGGCCCAATTCATATTTTAATTCAGCCTTTTTCATTGTAACTTTTTAACAAACAAAACAAAATCTTTTGAATTCAAAACATCAAAGTCATTATTTGTTTTCTTTATCTAAATATTAAATTAAATATTCTTTTAATTCAAAATTGGAATGAGACCTAAAACAATTACCATATAATTTAATTATATGGATTTCAAACATCGCAATGTATTCTACACTAATGATAAGATCATTAATAACATCCAAAGTGAATATTAATACTGTATAAGCGTCAAATAAAAAATGCTTATAACTAATCACAAGGGCGATGTGTGGATATCAACCCAAGACCCGTGTGGGGTTTCAACCAACACATACACATAACAAATAATTAAATAAATTATTTGTGCACTTGGGCGATTGTGTAAAAATTTATCGTCCAATCAACATAAACAAGTCAGGAAACTTGTTATGGCTGTGTAAACATGTTTTTGTGTTAATCATTTTTAATAACGAAAATTGTATGTTTTGGTTTAATCCCTTTTTAAATGACAAAGTGAATGTTTTGAATTCACTCTAATAAAGTGACAAAGAGGAATGTTTTTAATTTGTAAACAATATCTATATATATTTATAACAAATAAATGAATATTTATTTATAAACAATATGCTATGTTTTTAATGACAAATAAATGAATGGCATTTATTTGCGTACATGCTCTAATGACAAATAAAAGAGAATTTTTTTTTGTGCACTTTCTAATTCAACTTAACAAATAAAAGATGATGATTTATTTGTTTACCATTTTTAATCCAATCTTAACAAATAAAAAATGTAAATTTTATCTGTTTACCATTTCTATCTACAAAAATGATAATTTTATATGTCCATTCTAATTTTGGCAAAAAGTGACAAATTTATATGTTAATACTAAATTTAACCAAAGTGACAAATTTATATGTTACTACTAATCTTAACCAAAAATGACTAATTTAGTCTAGTATGACATTTCTAACCAAAGGCCATATTTTATTCTAAATAACACTTTTGACAAAAGCAATGTTTTTATTCTAAATAAACATTTTTGACAAGAGCGGTATATTAATCTAAATGCGCATTTTTAACCAAATGCAATGTTCATTTTTAACTAAAGCAGTGTTTTCTATTCTAAATGAATATTTTAACAAAAGCGGTGTTTTAATCTAAATGCGCATTTTTAACCAAATGCAATGTTTTTATTCTAAGATTACAATTTTGACTAAATGGATGTTTTTAATCCTTACATTGCTAACATGTCATAAAAGTGATATTTTTATTCTAAATAAACATTTTATAATAAAATTGTACTTTTATTCTATTTCAACATTTTATAACTAAAATGGCATTTAATCCTAGTGTACATTTTATACTAAATGGCATTTTCACTTCTAATGTATATTTTCTAAGAAAACGTTCTTTTTAATTTCAAAAGAGAATGACGCTAGAAATGTTCTTTTTAGTTGAATCAACATGACGCTAAAAACATGTTATTTTTAATTGAAATAACATAACACTAAAAATATGTCATTTTTAGTTGAAATAACATAACGCTAAAACATGATTATTTTTAGTTGAAATAACATAACACTAAAAATATGTTCACTTTTAATATTTCAACATGACACTAAAAATATGTTCATTTTTAATGAAATGACATAACGCAAAATATAATTTCATTTTAAATGAAATCACATAACTCTAATACACAATTTTAACCAAAATTGTTATTTTTGTCTATACAAAAATATTCTAACTAAGAATGCGATTTTTTGTTTACACATTTCATTTTATAAATAAAATGATATTTTAATCCTTACAAATCATTTCATACAAAAATTATGGTTTAAATCTAATATGTCATTTTCAACATTTTATTACAACACAATAAGTATCAAATAAACAGATCAACATACAACATCAATCATCAACCTATATTAAATCACGAATAGCAACAAATACAATATCATACATCGCAGGTCTGAATAAATTAGCATTCATACATGGAATTAAATTAATGAGAGATAATTAAATTTTATTTATTTCAAAATATAGAAATCTCACCTCGATTGTCTGAATTTTCAAAGTACTCCATTTCGATTCTAGTTCGTTCTATGTTGTGGAGCTCGCCAAGAGGGTTCCAACGCATCTGAAATCGGGCGATTTCGTTGCTTCTTTGTTCAGACCGTTGAAATTGAAGATATCCTCGAGCTTAAAGTTTTTCCCCTTGAAGACGATCGAAGTTGATGAGGGAATGGAGAGAAAATTCGGGAAGAAGAAGAGAGGGCACCGACCATTGATTTAAAGCATGGCGGCTACTGTATGTTTTAGGGTTATGGGTAAAGACAAAAATGTATTTTTATAATATTTTAATTGTAAATTTTTGTGAAGCATGGTTATGTGTAGATACATATTATTAAATAACAATTGCTAATCTTCTTCCAACCATTTATTGTATCCCGTTAATGACGCATTTATTTTATTCTGGAAAGATAATCTTAATTCATGCGATTAATTACAAGATATAATTTTACTACCATAATTAGAATGATGTCATAAAGAAAACAATTTTTTTTCCATGCACAGAGGTTTATACATTGCCTTCCTTTGTTTCATTTCTCTCCTTTTTTATTTTATCAAGTTAATGACAATTATTACACAATATTTCATGCCTTTATTTCCCAAAATTTATGTTAAAACAAATAAGTGATAGTAAATATTTATGCATGAGCCTGTATGTAAAATGCATTAAAAGAAATTTTACCAATAGGAAAAAGTTAACATATGTTAACCAAATGAATGGTTAAGTAATTAAAGCTGACATTTATGAAAAAAAGAAAGATGTAGTATTTTCCTTATTATTTGCACATTCATTCAAGTTAGTAATTGAACTCTAAATTATATGTATGCGTATAAAATGAAATTTAACCTTTGTCATAATTTGAAAACTGGAATTACAAAATATAATCAAGCTTTAGTTTAGGAATATTTATAAGATTAAAATTGTAGTTTCTCATAAAAGGAAAATAAATAAATTAAACCTTGAATTAAAATGACGCATGTACTATGATTAATTAATTACTTGATAGTTTAAATCATTATAAAATAACAAATAAATATGTGAAGTTTTGATTTAGTATGTATTAAAATTAGAATTTAACAAACATACATAAAAGTCTAATTATGATGATTATTTTTCTGACAAATGAATACGGTAAAAAAATCAAGCATAAAACATATAAAATCATATTTATTTCTCCTATAATTTAAAATAGATAAATATGAGTTGAAAAATAAAGTCGTATAATAAATTATATCAAATAGGTTAATAAAGGGGACAACTTTGGCACATTTAAATTTGTATTTTTTCAAATACGAACTATAAAAATAGTATGAAGGAAAAATTGAACGAGACATAATATATGAACATAAACGTGACCCCAAAATGGAATAGTATGAAATAGATAAGAATCTTTAGATAATATAAACATATATTATAAGAGAAGATGTGATAAAAAAAAAGGAATAGAATCACCAAAATTATTTACAATCAATACAACCTATAATTATCAAATAAGTTAAAATTAATCACTTAAACAATTTATTTAAGTTATTCTAATTTTTTTTTATTTCGTAAAAATAACCAATTTATACTCCATATACCTAAAAATAGTTTAATTAAAAAAAAATTGATTCTGAAATTCTGGGTTGTTACAGTCTCCCCCACTTAAAATCTTTTCGTCCTCGAAAAGGAACGAAGCTAAAAGTTGTTTGATTAATCAATTCAATTTTCAATTCTTATCAATTTAGTTCAATATTAAATTTGATTTAGCTAAATTTATCATTCTTTCTCATATTGGTTAAATTAATTATCATACCAATATTTTAATTAGTTAAACTAATTATCAAACATCACAACCAGCAATCAATTAGGTGATTAACTTCTCAAATATATATAACTTTTATATATAGCCAAAAATCATATTTTTAGTGCAAATCACAACAATGTGTACTAACTAAGTTTTGGGTTCTCATACCAGTCAATGGAAATATATAGAAATCCCACTTTCGAGACTCGAACATAAATACTGGTGATGGTGCACCGATCATCAGAATTATCTCCGGGCGACTAGAGTGTGATTCTATATCTATCCAGTATATTAAAACTTTGAATATCCGTTAATTACTCGTATATTCGAAATCTATATATACTCGATTGTCCACATTAAAATATAATATACTCAAATACGTATATTAGGATAAAATTTTCAAAACTAAATTTGTTTTTATTTTTAAAGAAAATAATACTCTTTACGCTCGTTCTAGGATACTACTGATCCTATCTCTAACGAGTTATTCTCATTGGATATTACTAATCCAATCTCTGATGAATTCTTTCGTTCGGTTCTAATGTGTCTTGTTCTCGAGCTCTGTAAACCAAAGCTCCGATACCAACTGTGATGACCCAAACTTCCCCGTAAAGGAAAGCCTAGATTGCCTTGAGAACAATACACATCAGAACACAAACTAAAGAGCATTTATTGCTGATTACATCAGAGTACAAGAATATACCAGAGTATGAATACTTATTACATAAAAGAAATACAATGATATCAGAGATTTAAATTATATTTACAAAGTAGCAGAAAAATATTACAAATATACAACTGAAAGGAATACACGGATACAGAGCTTTCCGAATACCGCTTCAGCTGTAAACCAGGATCCTGTAAATATATCTGCAAAAAGCTACTCGACTGCCCGTGTGGAAAATATGGGCACCCGAGTTTGCCAGTGAAACAAACTACAGGTCAGTCATAGGACTGGTATGAGAAATCTTAACTAGACTTATCTAATAATAAGGCGAATCACAGGACCACGCCGCTAATGCGGAACGGGTTTACTCCATTGGATTGCCAGTGCATAAAATAAAGTAAATCGTTAAACAACGCAATGCCTTTTTAGAAAAATGAAACCATTATAAGACCCAAGTCCCATCACACAATGCAACGCAAACCGAAGGATAGGGTTTTACCTTATAATGGTCAAAAGATGCTTGATACGATAAAACAGATTTAATATTAGTGTGTATATATATGGGTATATATATATATTTCAAAAACAATTTCAATCATAATGTATCAATCATAGACGGCATGGGTACCATATATCATGTCGCCATACTAGTTCTACAATCAAAACCGCAAGGTCGTATTGGAAATTGAATTTCCATCATGAGTCAAGGCTAGGGGCAAGCTCCTCTCCGATTCGAGACACTCTAGCAAATGCCTCAGGATCCCCCGCAGTGAACCCTTGGAGCGGTAGGGTCGGTCCCCGCCTATGGGCAGTGGATTGGTTATGCCTGAACACACGCTTCCCGGTCCCTTTGGACCTATAGTATGACCACTGACGGCCTATAAAAATCCGAGGCGCCTCAAAATCCATCATCCACATAAGTAAAATGTCAGCGCTGGTAGGTCCCTGACATCACTCTAGCTAGAAAGAAACGTGTGCACTCCCTACGGTCCGTTTCCCGTTTTTGACTCATATCGGGGTGTGAGGCTCGCGAAGTCACGATATACACAAAGCTATGCCGTGATAGGCTATACTTTGATCATCCCACAAGGCCCTGCTTTTCAACAAAAGCCTTGATCAATTGCATCTTGGCGTGCCACATTGACAATTCACGCCATGCGATCAATCACTATTAATATATACCAGGGTGTTAAGCAGAGAATAAATTCTCCACCACCAATCAGATATACATTAATAAAGATCAATTTAATTCACATGGAACGAAATCCAATGTCAGACACACATCCATTTACTAGCTTATGCTCTGGGTCTGAGCGAAAACCAAATCCGAACAATCAACAATAGTCCGGACGGCCACCACTAAAGCCCTTCAAGGTAGCTACTCCCATCAAGGGTCTCAGCAGCAACACATCCATCCGATGTGAAGATCGTCGGTCTTCAATCACCGTCTTCATCTTCGACTCTTCATCGTCGTAGAAATTATTCGGAATGGGTTAAACCCGGTCTTTCCGAATAACTCTCGTATTTTTATAATTAAAAATCAAATACTATAAAAACACATCCAACGCCATATTCCAATTCAGAATTATTCTTCTAATGAATTATTCATATTATCTTATCAAAGATAAGTTCTTTACATTTATTCTTAAATCTTTCTTTTAAAGATTTATTAAAAACTCCAATTTGGTTTTAAATATCAAAATCATTATTTAATGATTTTTTTTTAAATTTTAAGAAATTAATCTTATCTTATTTGAGTTAAAGAACTAATATCATTGAAAACGTTGTTCACGATAAACTCAAATTCATCTTCCATTAAATATAGAATTTTTATAGAAATCGGACCAATGTATAATCGATATAAATTTCTGTATCGGACTATTAATATAAATGGAATAACGGCAAAGCCTTTTAAATTCCATATATATTAACGGCCTTCTTTTACAGAAGCTCATCTCGAATATTATTAAATCAAATTCCATTCAATCCCAATTTAATATATTAAATTTGAAAATTTTACTTTGGAAAATTTTCTATTAAATCTTAATAAAAGATTTATAAATTCCAAGTTATATTCTCACTGTAAATTGAGTTAAAGAACAGATGTCGTTTAAAAACATTGTTCACGATAAACTCAATTCACAAATCATTTTATTCAAATTATTAAATATAATTGAAACTCTAATAATCTTAATTAAAAGATTTATTCTTATCTTAACTGGGGTTAAGAACAGTGTTATTTAAGACACCATTCACGACAACCCAAAAATCCAATTTATTCTATTTAATTCCAAGTAAATATTAATTTATTGGAAAACTTTCTTAAATCTTAATTATAAGATTTATTCTAGTTAACCATTAAATCATTATATATTATATATATATTATATTGTCGATTTCCATTTTAACACACTTTATAAAATAGTTATAAATTCATTTAAAACGATTTTAACTTCATTGCAATTTAAAGTCTAAATTGAATATTTTATTTTCTTTTCACATTAAAATATTAACATTCTCAAAATAGTCTATTTTGAAAATCACTTCTTATATTCATTTAAAGTGAATTAAATTGATCGATAACCCGTTCGGGTTAAAATGGCGTTGTTATATAAAATAGAGTAAATAGCCCAATTACTTCTTATTCAGTTATATTTTATACTGGGCCAGACCTCCCACATTAAGCCTGCGACTTATGGATGCTGGATATGCCGGTTGGTTCCGGGCAGACTTATCCCATAAGTTTGGCTTAACCTCGTGTCATGGCCCAATTCATATTTTAATTCAACCTTTTTCATTGTAACTTTTTAACAAACAAAACAGATTAAATGGCCCAATTCATGTTTTATAAAATGGCGTTTTTATATAAAATAGATTAAATAGCCCAATTACTTCTTATTCAATTATATTTTACACTGGGCCAGATCTCCCACATTAAGCCTGCGACTTATGGATGCTGGATATGCCGGTTGGTTCCGGGCAGACTTATCCCATAAGTTGGGCTTAACCTCGTGTCATGGCCCAATTCATATTTTAATTCAACCTTTTTCATTGTAACTTTTTAACAAACAAAACAAAATCTTTTGAATTCAAAGCATCAAAGTCATTATTTGTTTTCATTAACTAAATATTAAATTAAATATTCTTTTAATTCAAAATTGGAATGAGACCTAAAACAATTACCATATAATTTAATTATATGGATTTCAAACATCGCAATGTATTCTACACAAATGATAAGATCATTAATAACATCCAAAGTGAATATTAATACTGTATAAGCGTCAAATAAATAACGCTTATAACTAATCACAAGGGCGATGTGTGGATATCAACCCAAGACCCGTGTGGGGTTTCAACCAACACATACACATAACAAATAATTAAATAAATTTTTTGTGCACTTGGGCGATTGTGTAAAAATTTATCGTCCAATCAACATAAACAAGTCAGGAAACTTGTTATGGCTGTGTAAACATGTTTTTGTGTTAATCATTTTTAATAATGAACATTGTATGTTTTGGTTTAATCCCTTTTAAAATGACAAAGTGAATGTTTTTAATTCACTCTAATAAACTGACAAAAAGGAATGTTTTTAATTTGTAAACAATTTCTATATATATTTATAACAAATAAATGAATATTTATTTATAAACAATATGCTATGTTTTTAATGACAAATAAATGAATGGCATTTATTTGCGTACATGCTCTAATGACAAATAAAAGAGAAATTTTTTTTTGTGCACTTTCTAATTCAACTTAACAAATAAAAGATGATGATTTATTTGTTTACCATTTTTAATCCAATCTTAACAAATAAAAAATGTAAATTTTATTTGTTTACCATTTCTATCTACAAAAATGATAATTTTATATGTCCATTCTAATTTTGGCAAAAAGTGACAAATTTATATGTTAATACTAAATTTAACCAAAGTGATAAATTTATATGTTACTACTAATCTTAACCAAAAATGACTAATTTAGTCTAGTATGACATTTCTAACCAAAGGCCATATTTTATTCTAAATAAAACTTTTGACAAAAGCAATGTTTTTATTCTAAATAAACATTTTTGACAAGAGCGGTATATTAATCTAAATGCGCATTTTTAACCAAATGCAATGTTCATTTTTAACTAAAGCAGTATTTTCTATTCTAAATGAATATTTTAACAAAAGCGGTGTTTTAATCTAAATGCGCATTTTTAACCAAATGCAATGTTTTTATTCTAAGATTACATTTTTGACTAAATGGATGTTTTTAATCCTTACATTGCTAACATGTCATAAAAGTGATATTTTTATTCTAAATAAACATTTTATAACAAAAATGTACTTTTATTCTATTTCAACATTTTATAACTAAAATGGCATTTAATCCTAGTGTACATTTTATACTAAATGGCATTTTCACTTCTAATGTATATTTTCTAAGAAAACGTTCTTTTTAATTTCAAAAGAGAATGACGCTAAAAATGTTCTTTTTAGTTGAATCAACATGGAGCTAAAAACATGTTATTTTTAATTGAAATAACATAACACTAAAAATATGTCATTTTCAGTTGAAATAACATAACGCTAAAACATGATTATTTTTAGTTGAAATAACATAACACTAAAAATATGTAATAACCCGGAAATTCTGAACCAGTTTAAAATTTTTATTTTGGCAATTTTAATGAATTTTGAACATTTAAAATAGATTATTTTAAAAAAATATCGGCGAGAAATTTTTTGAATATAATTCGACGTATATATTATATACGTCGTCGTTAGAATATAAATAATTATATATATAATTATAAATAGAATTGAAAATGGCGCGGTAGTTCGATAATTCGATTTCAAACTTCAATTGAATGTACCGGGTGCAAAACAATCCGGATTTTGGCGAAACCGAAAATATTAGAATCTAGTTGAAAATATCTTTCCAACGAATCCGAAAAATCGAAATTTCATAGCGGGAATCAAAAGTTATGCCCAGTTGAAAATTCAGAATAGTCGCTATGTAAATTCTACATGGCCCAAAAAGTCATATTTTGCATACGGATGAATTTGGACTCAAAACCACTTCCATTGAGTTCAAAATGCCGTTTAGAACTCCGAAAAGTATAAGCTTCGATATATTCCGATATCCGGAATAGTGGCTATGGGCAGGAGTTGTTCGGTTAACAACACATAGCCCTTAAAAAGTGAAATTTTGCATACGAGCTCAGAATTCGACGAGATAATTTTTTATGGATTCATAATGACAAATCATTGTTGAGTTCCAAATGGCGCGCCGAACGGAGTTAGTATGTGGCCGTGCGAGCTGAAACAGTTCGGGGTAAAACGAGCAGTCATTTTACAAAGGAACATTATTGATACGACCTCGGAATTCAATTCTACTTTTTTTCTAGATTCGTATCATCTAATAATGGTTAAATCCAAGAGGGCTTGATTTTTTGAGTTAGCATGTGAGCGTGCGAGAAGAAAAAGTGTGCCAAAATCGCATTTTTAGAGCTTATCTGAGCATTTTTGTGATTTTTAACGGACGGTCAAACGAACTCGGAATTCGACGAAACTTATTTCGTTGGACTCGTCTTCACGTCTACTATCTCATGTCCGAAATCCGCGGCCATCGGAGATCGCTAGCGTTCAGGCGATGCGCGGGAAACTAGCATATAATCACTTTTCCTTCTTTTCTACTTCATAAATTCACTTTTCCTCCTTCCTCCACAAAAACTCAAAAATGGCCTCCTCCTCCACCATGCCGCTGCCCCTCCTCCACCGCCCACCACCAGCCTCCGACGAGCCGCCGCACCCCCTCCTCCTCCTCCCCTCCTCCTCTTCCTCCTCCACTCTCTCTCCTCCTCTTTCCCTCTCCAAAATCAAAACCCTACACCCAAATCGGCCACCGCGGGCCCCACCTCCACCGCCGCCGCCCCCTAGCCACCTCCCCACGCCACCTCAGGCCCCACGCCCCCCTTTCCCTCCCCCAATTCCGACCGTGGGCCCCACATGGCCAATATCCCCCTTTTCACCAAAAATCCCGTTTTTGCATAAAAGTCCCTGACCGTTTTTCGTCAATAACTCCCAAACCGTGCGTCTCTAGCCAAAGTTCCTCAAGACCAAAGTCGAAGAGCACGATTTTCTCTTCGATTGGGTATATGATAAGTCCTATTTTGCATTGCGGAGTTGTCGGGAAAACGCGTCCGAAGTCTGCTGTTCAAAAGCGGTAAAATTCGTGTACTTTCGCGAATTCTGGTGAATTGGAGCATTTTCGGCAAAAGTTGTTCAGAATGCCGTGCTTGTGCTAGAAAAAAAGATGGATTGAAGATTTGAGTTTGTATGCGAAGTCTGGAGCTCGAACAACAATTCAGCAGTTCAGAAAAGGCGTTAAAAAAAAAGTGAGTTTTCTCCGCTTTAAAGCTTCTATGATTTTTGACATATGAAGTTAATAAAAATATGATTTTTATGTTATAGAGATGATAAAAATATGATTTTTACATTATAGAAGTATTAAAGATTTGATCTTTATTATGTAAAAGGAGCAAAGATGTGATTTTTATATAAGTGTGATATAAAAATATAATCTTTATTATATGAACACCGTTGTAAAAATAGAATTTTTATCTATATAGTAGTAATATAAAAATGTGATTTTTATATACATGGCAACAATATAAAAATATGATTTTTATATATGTAGTGACTACGGGCGGCGAAAGTGACAAAAGGCGAGAACGACAAGATTTTCTACATAAGAAGAGTCGAGATGATTGGATTAGCTAGTTGGTGAGAACTTCTCACTCAAAATCTCTTTTTCTAGTTATATATATATACTAGGATGCAGACGGTGTTTAGTAGCACCCGACACAATCGTCCACAGACCATGGACTTGTTTGATTGGTTGTGTAGTTGGTTAGATTATTTGGTTTGAATTGAATTGTTTGGTGAAATGGAATGGATTTGATTGATGTGTGAATGGCGTGGGCCTTCACTAGACCGGGGATAAGGCTAGGCCTCGTCCCGTTTCTAGTATCGTGCCGTTATGCCGCCGAAATTTTCTAAAATATGTTAGAAAAATGAAAATATCATTTTTATTGTGTAAATGAACTGAATAGGAATTCATGTGTTGAAATAAAATATTTTATCGTTAAAAATATAAATTTTAACGTGAATGTGAATAAATAAATATTTATAAACAAATCGACCGATTTGTTTATATACACTGATTTGACTGATATTGATTGGGTCGATAAATTTTACACATCGCCCAACTGCACAAACAAAAATATGCGTTTGTTGATTTGAAACCCCACACGGGTGTTGGGATGATATTTGGCGTACACTAATCCCAATTATTTAATTATTGTCGATCGATTGGTCGACAGACTGTGTAAGCGTCAATTATTTATATTTGATGCTTATGCAGTAGTGTGGTGCACTTTGGATGATGGTTGATTGTTTATCAATGCTATTATATACATGTGTTGTATGGAATCCATATAATTAACGTTATATGGTGATTGATTGGGCTTAATTCCAATCGGGACAACAATGAATATTATAAAAGAAAATTCATGTGTTGAATATAATAAATATTCATTTGTTGAATAAAATAACGGATTTATTGAAATATATAAAGCCGTGTTGATTAGAGTTGCGCTATTTTGACGTGAACGATATTTATATCGATTATATTCGTTTTTATAATGAATATAGAAAAGAAGTGATATCAAAATATAACATTTTGAAAATATTATCATTTATATAGTAAAGATATGAAATATCCAATTTTGATTTGAAATTGAATATAGAGTTGAAATGGTTTTGAAAACGAAGTTAAAACGGTTTATAAAATACGTTTTAAAAGGAAATCGACGAAATATATATTATATATATATATTATATATATATAATGGTCTGAATAGAACGCGCCGCTCCGCGGCAGTTCGTGAATTTCGACCATTGACTTCGAATTGACGTTGCGGGAGATCCGACCGTCGGATTCTCCTAAAACCGGAACCGTTGGGTTCATATCGAAAAGAGCTTTCCAATGAATATTAGAAATTTGAAATCTAACGGTTGGATTTGGAATTATGTCCAAATCAAATTCGAAAAAGGTCGATGTAAGTGCAGTCCGATGGCCGTTGTTGGAAATCGACTGTACGGGCCTTGATAAAATTATTAAAAAGATTAATAATTTGTGTAAAATCATAATATGTGAATTGGAAAGAACTAGGGTGAGAAATTCCATATTTGAAAAGATAAAAATAGATTTTTGTCGAAATGAACTAGTTTTGAACTAGAATTAAAATCAATTTATTTTTGAAATAAATAAATTGAATTTGAAAGTGATTTTAAAAATAATCAATATTCCCAATACGTGGATTGGACTGGAGTTGAATCGAAATTATCTTCGGAATATTTCGATGTTGGATTTCGTGACCATACAGATATTGTTATGGGAATTTGAAAGATATATTTGATATCGTTATTTCCAATACGATATTTATTGGTTTCAGAATTTGATATTGAATATAAGCCGGTATATCTTCTATTCAGAGCCTTGTATTTAATATCAAATGTGATTTGGGTTTGTCGTGAATCGTGTTTTAGAAGACATTGGTTCTTTGACCCAGTTAAAGACAGAATATGGATTTTTGAGAAGATTAAAACTAAGTGAAGTTTTAATGAATCTTTAATTAGATTAAAATGTGAATTGATAATTTAAATTATCAAATTTGAAAGGTGATCGAGAATGGAGTATCACCAGTTTTTCTCCAAAGCGGTAGTTAAATCTGTAATTAGATTTGAACGTGAAATGGTAATTAATTTTACCGATAACACCGTGGTGTTAGGAATGGAGTATCACCAGTTTTGCTCCATGGGATATATAGGTTGAGATTGGGAAATAAAATAAATAATTACTTCGGTGTGGTTCGCTAATCCCGACTAGTTTGAAATGATATCCAAAGGAAGATTATAGGATAAATTTAGAAGAATTTATCTTGGATAAAATTAATGGGAACATTTTCCCTAAGAATGTGATTTTGTGAATAAAAGAATATTCTGAATTGGAATGAGGCGTTTGTTGTGTTTTTGTATTATTTTCCGCTGCAATGTATTTAAATGTAATTTAAATCTCTGATATTTTCTGTGTAATTTATTCATTTATACTCTGTGTATTCTTGTATCCGATGGAATTGTTGTAATAACAATGAAATGTTCTTCCGTCTGCGTTCATTTGTGTGTTGTTCTCAAAGTATCCGCTCTTTCCTTCACGGGGAAGTAACGGGTTCTGTCAAAATATGTTCACTTTTAATATTTCAACATGACACTAAAAATATGTTCATTTTTAATGAAATGACATAACGCAAAATATAATTTCATTTTAAATGAAATCACATGACTCTAATACACAATTTTAACCAAAATTGTTATTTTTGTCTACACAAAAATATTCTAACTAAGAATGTGATTTTTTGTTTACACATTTCATTTTATAAATAAAATGATATTTTAATCCTTACAAATCATTTCATACAAAAATTATGGTTTAAATCTAATATGTCATTTTCAACATTTTATTACAACACAATAAGTATCAAATAAACAGATCAACATACAACATCAATCATCAACCTATATTAAATCACGAATAGCAACAAATACAATATCATACATCGCAGGTCTGAATAAATTAGCATTCATACATGGAATTAAATTAATGAGAGATAATTAAATTTTATTTATTTCAAAATATAGAAATCTCACCTCGATTGTCTGAATTTTCAAAGTACTCCATTTCGATTCTAGTTCGTTCTATGTTGTGGAGCTTGCCAAGAGGGTTCCAACGCATCTGAAATCGGGCGATTTCGTTGCTTCTTTGTTCAGACCGTTGAAATTGAAGATCTCCTCGAGCTTAAAGTTTTTCCCCTTGAAGACGATCGAAGTTGATGAGGGAATGGAGAGAAAATTCGAGAAGAAGAAGAGAGGGCACCGGCCATTGATTTAAAGCATGGCGGCTACTGTATGTTTTAGGGTTATGGGTAAAGACAAAAATGTATTTTTATAATATTTTAATTGTAAATTTTTGTGAAGCATGGTTATGTGTAGATACATATTATTAAATAACAATTGCTAATCTTCTTCCAACCATTTATTGTATCCCGTTAATGACGCATTTATTTTATTCTGGAAAGATAATCTTAATTCATGCGATTAATTACAAGATATAATTTTACTACCATAATTAGAATGATGTCATAAAGAAAACAATTTTTTTTTTCCACGCACAGAGGTTTATACATTGCCTTCCTTTGTTTCATTTCTCTTCTTTTTTATTTTATCAAGTTAATGACAATTATTACATAATATTTCATGCCTTTATTGCCCAAAATTTATGTTAAAACAAATAAGTGATAGTAAATATTTATGCATGAGCCTGTATGTAAAATGCATTAAAAGAAATTTTACCAATAGGAAAAAGTTAACATACGTTAACCAAATGAATGGTTAAGTAATTAAAGCCGACATTTATGAAAAAAAGAAAGATGTAGTATTTTCCTTATTATTTGCACATTCATTCAAGTTAGTAATTGAACTCTAAATTATATGTATGTGTATAAAATGAAATTTAACCTTTGTCATAATTTGAAAACTGGAATTACAAAATATAATCAAGCTTTAGTTTAGGAATATTTATAAGATTAAAATTGTAGTTTCTCATAAAAGGAAAATAAATAAATTAAACCTTGAATTAAAATGACGCATGTACTATGATTAATTAATTACTTGATAGTTTAAATCATTATAAAATAACAAATAAATATGTGAAGTTTTGATTTAGTATGTATTAAAATTAGAATTTAACAAACATACATAAAAGTCTAATTATGATGATTATTTTTCTGACAAATGAGTACGATAAAAAAATCAAGCATAAAACATATAAAATCATATTTATTTCTCCTATAATTTAAAATAGATAAATATGAGTTGAAAAGTAAAATCGTATAATAAATTATATCAAACAGGTTAATAAAGGGGACAACTTTGGCACATTTAAATTTGTATTTTTTCAAATACGAACTATAAAAACAGTATGAAGGAAAAATTGAACGAGACATAATATATGAACATAAACGTGACCCCAAAATGGAATAGTATGAAATAGATAAGAATCTTTAGATAGTATAAACATATATTATAAGAGAAGATGTGATAAAAAAAAGGAATAGAATCACCAAAATTATTTACAATCAATACAAGCTATAATTATCAAATAAGTTAAAATTAATCACTTAAACAATTTATTTAAGTTATTCTAAATTTTTTTTATTTCGTAAAAATAACCAATTTATACTCCATATACCTAAAAATAGTTTAATTTAAAAAAAAAAAATTGGTTCTGAAATTCTGGGTTGTTACATCACTATTCTTCTACAACTATCAGTCTCTGATTTTAAACTAGTATAAGAACAATTCCCTAAGTACCAATCCCGAAGGTCGAAACCAACATCAGATAGACACTTAGGAAACCATTCAACTTAACAACTCTCCAGTCAAATTCTGATTTAGCTTAACTCCATCTCTTAACTCCTTATACATGAACATTTTCTTTTCTAATTCATATTTCCAATTTCAATATTTGATTACGTTTCTGATTCTATTTGGAAAACATATTCAAATCTTCTTTACTTGGATTTAAACAGACGTTTAAATCAACATCGCGTCGACAACTCAAACCACTATACTTATTTACTAAAAACACTTAACCACTTTCAGTCTCAAACCTTAACCATTTCTAAATTAAAAACGAAGTCAATCAAGTTGGGTATAACTACCTCTCAGACCTTAACTGAACAACATTTCAAATCTCGAAATAGGGCAAGTTCATCTTTTAACCCTTTAACACTTCCTTACGTAACTTCTCTTTCAAATAAATCTCTATTCGATAACTCTATCCTTCGAATAAACTATATTCGATTTATTTTATTCTTTGAATAAACTATATTCGATTAACTCTATTCAATTAACTTTATTTGATTAACTCTATTCAATTAATGTTATTTGATTAACTCTATTGCATTACTCTATCGATTAACTCTATTGCATTCACTTTAATCGATTAACTCTATTCGATTAATTCTTTTCGATTTAACTCCTTTTACATTAACTCCTTTCGAATAAACTATATTCGATTAACTCCTTTGGATTTACTCATTTGGATTAACTTGGTTTGATTAACTCATCTTGACTAACTTAACTAACTCGACTTATTTAACTCAACTTATTTAACTCCTATCGAATAACTAATATTCGATTAACTTATATTCGAATAACTAATATTCGATTTACTCGACTGGACGACTTAACTCGACTCGATTAACTCGACTTGACTAACTCGACTAACTTTCGAATACCATATTCGATTTACTAACTTTCGAATACCATATTCGATTTACTCGTTTCGAATATCCAAATTCGATTAATTCCTTTGAATACTAAATTCGATTCAACTCCTTTTCACTAACTCTATTTATTTTTCCCAATAAATATTCTTTTATTCTATTTATTTTCTAAATAAATATTCCTTTAATTTAATTCTATTTATTTAACAAATAAACATCTCTTTTATAATCTATTTATTTAACAAATAAATATTTCCTTTATCTTTCTATTTATAAGTGTTTTACAAATTTCTCCTTGTATATTTGTTTTCATAAATATTTCCTTGTATATCTTTATTTATTTTCTAAATAAATAATTCGTTTATGATATCCTATTTATTTACTAAATAAATAATTCGTTTAATATCTCCTACTTATTTAACAAATAAATATCTCCTTTATAAAATCCTATGATTTTATAATTATTTCCTTTTATAAATATTTCATTCATAAAGATTTCCCTTTATTTATAATTCCATTTAAATATTCTCTTTTATAAAATCTTATGATTTTATAAGCATTTCCCTTTTTATAAAATCTTTTGATTTTGTAAATAAATTCCTTCTTTAAAAGCTTTGGATTTTTAAAATAAATCCCTTTTATAAAATCTTCTTTGATTTTCTAAATATTTTCTCCTTTATAAAATCCTTTGATTTTATAAATAATTTATTTTCAATATTCACTTTGAAAATTCCCTTTTCAACATTCCGGTATGCTAGGGCATTTAACATATCAAATCATGTCGACCAATATCGTCCACACACACATAATCAACAATAGATTATATATCACATCATATATTACAATATATGAACAGAACAGTATTATAAATATTGAGGAACCCAGTTGGGTCCTTCCAACCTGTTTCCCTGCATTACAGATGTTAAACAATCACGAATATAAAATATTCTATTAAACAGAATCAATATTCGAATAACGATTTATATATATATCGTTATCTATGATTTCAATCAATACACAAACAATTCAACCAAACAGTTAACACACAGCAATCAGTCATCATTTATCAGTTCTAAATATACATTATAAAAATAGAACTGTTCAGAGTTGGTGAGTTTTACTCACATTGGCAGTTCATCATTAAAGAACGATAAACTGTTTACTTGATTTGAATCAAACAATTTATTTCGCCATAAATTCAAACGAGCACCAATCCACTCCCAGTCGGTTCCATTGTGTTGCTCCCGTCCATACAACCCCAACCGATCTTGTTTCGTCTAATTCTGATAACGTATGAGGGAGATATTTAAATTACAAGACAACACATTATTTAAATTAAATTAAACTTAATCTATTTAAGTATTGGGCCTCATCCCTTACCCAAACCCAGCCCAAACTCTTCCACCCATAATGAACAGTACTCTCTTCCTCCTCCACCAGTTAATCACGTAACCCGCTAATGCCATTTCCATCGGTTTTTGAATGCCTCCATCACCATTATTTTTCCATCAGAAAATCAACTAAAATATCCAAAATTCTCCTCTTTCGAAACACTCCATCCTCCCATCAACATCATTCAATCGCACGTAGCCTGAGAGGTGCGTTCTTCAGCCTTGAACACAGCAGGCGATAAAAGTGGCATCATCAAAATTCATGGATCGGACCAAAATTCTTGTGTAAGCTCAAAATCTTTCCACAAGTTTGATTACGACAATGAATTCGTGAACCATTGCTTCAAAAATCGACAAAAGCCAACCCTAGTTCGAACTAAACCTACGCTGCATAAATGTTGAACCTGAAATACCACCATCACATAACTCAAAGATGGTACCAAACTGAAGAGAAATACAGTGAGATCTCAACTATACATGGATTATGATTTTTAGAATTTTATTTGATTCCTTGAGGATTTTATTTGATCTCGTTTTGGGTTTACAGAAAAAAAAGAAGTGGCGGCTTGAAATTTGATTATATAAGGGAGACGAGATTTTGTGTGGTGAAAAGGATGACTGCGTGTCTTGTTTAGGGTCACCAATATCTTAGGATAATTTAGTTTTATATTCATTTCGCCTTCTAAAATTTCATGTGATCACACACGATATTCAAAAATCACGAAAATGGTCATGTAGCTACGGTTCGACATTACGGTCCCAAGGAAATTGGTTTCGTCGAATTCCGACTCCGTTTGCTCACACAGCTTATTTTTAACCATCAAAATATCGATTGTTTTTCACATTAAAATCCCGTACGACCACATACTAACTTCAAAAATCACGGAAATTGAAATCTAACAATAATTTGACATTACAAATCCAACAAAATTTGTTTCGTCGAATTCTGAGGTCATTTGCAAAACTGGCTATTTTTAAAGCTCTGAATGACCCATTTAAATATATAAATATATTTAAATATAATTAAATTAAATACAAATAAATTTATTTTATCGTATATACTCACAGTGGAATACCATACAGCTCTACCGGGATTTATATCTCGATATTTTAAATCCCGATTAAATCGATATTCGATTTAAAATGAAATTCCTTTTAAAAATATAAATAACTCCTTTATAAATTATAAAGGAATTCGACAGTGACTTTTCTAAAATTTGATTTGGACGTAAATCAAAATCTACCTGACGAAATCCATATTTTTCTCTTCCACTAGAAAGATATACTCCACCAGCTCCACACGTTTCTTGTTTCCCAAAAATCCGGCTTAAAATGAATCCTGTACATTCAGTTGAAGTTCAAATCGCCAAATCGCGAACTACCGCGCCATTTCAAGCTCGATTTTAATTATAATATAATTATATGTTCAAACTGTCGTTCAAATAATACATTCGTTATTCTAATTCAATTCTAAATTGAATTAAATATCACAGATGATCCAGTACACACCATATCGCCATTTCAGCCAATTCTGATTATTTCAAAATTAAATATATTATTTAATTATTATTTTAGTTAAATATTCACCATTACTTAATTCCACGACCATTAAATCCTTTTAATCACCTTTTAAATAATTATATAAATTAATTATTATATCGCTGAAAAATGCTGGTCATTACATTCTTCCCCACTTAAAATAATTTTGTCCTCGAAATTGCTAAGGTAGAAAACAAACCCTATTGACTGGTTAGAACTTATTTGTTCATTTCTTAACTCTAGTTTCACTAAACCAATTTATTTTAATTAAATTATTAATTAATTCTTATCAACGAAAATTTTCAAAAATCCTGAAAATTCTCTAACGCCTTAACTTTTCGAAAATTTTCGTCAGCACCTCCTTTGTACTGGTCAATAGGTCAAACTCCAATTCTCCTCTCTGGACAATCTCCAAGCCAAAAGAAAATCAAACAGCCAAGTGGCTTGCCAATTCGGCTCATCAAAATCTCATACCATATGAAATATAAAGTTGTACCTTTTTGTCGGGCATATCAACTCTATCACTTCCATATGCTATCAACTCAGCATATACCAAAGTTATCCCAATCAAATTCTGAAATCACTTTTATCTCCAACACAACCATTCGCTTTTTACCAAGCCAAATTTTCATTTCAAACTCAAGTTTCGTTCTTGATCCCGAATCCTTAACTCACCAACACAATATTATTTCAAATCAATATCTATTACCATTAACTGGCTTTACTTTAATTCCAATTTTCTTTTACAAACTCCTATTTAATTTGTCTTAAATTAAACAAACCAAATTCTGGGAGTTCTAAACATAATTCAAAAACAAATTCCTTTGGTAGTAATCCGTCACTTAGCAACTCGAAAATGAACACCGATGATGTCTAGCTCATCATCGGGGTTATTTCCCAGCTATTGAAGTGAGTTCAATACTATATCATTTTCAAAATCATTCTTAAACACTTTTATTTTGAAATGAGTTCAAAATATCATTCACAATTTCTTGGAATACAATTTAAAATCTCCCAAGATCTTAAAATTTACATATATTTAATCAAAGTCTATTTACAAACTCTGTTCCAAATTTCCAGGGTTTCAATTTCAATTCTGATTCAAATTTCATATTTAATTCATTTCAGTTTCAAATATTTCACTTATATGAATTCTGATCGATTATTTACATAACCATTTCACTTTATAATCTTACTCGATTATAATATCAACCAATATATCCAATATATATCAAAATATACTTTGGGTAAAATTATTTTCATTTACCCTCTTTTCAAAACATATCGTGCCGACCCATCGTATTTGAGTGTTTATAAACTCCTACCGATACAGTGGATCAAACTGATCTACCAGAACTCATAAACTACTCAACCAATAAATCTTCACAATATAAAATTATTTTTATATCATCTACAAATATGTTCACTCATATATATACACTCAACTCAATCTAGGGTATTACTAACCCTATCTCTACCGAGTCGCAAAACAAAGCCAAGGTAATTCACTTAACTTAAGCTCTGATACCAACTGTAGTGACCCGAAATTTCGGTCCAATTTGAGCTGACCAAATAACGCAAGTCCAACCCAATTTGCACTGAAATCCAGAAAACTATTAGAAAGAATATAGAGGGTGAGGAAAGATAAGATAGAACTTAGAACAGAAGAAGAAGAAGAACACAACATCAGAGTAACACGAACCTCACAGCGGAACGAATAACATATAACAGATAACATATCTTTGAAATATAAAACTGTATTTGAATATACATATCATTTCAAAGTACAACACTTACAACACAGCGGAAATACACTATAGCTATATGATCCTGAAGCCTCTTGCTCCAGCTCTTCAAGTATTTGTAAAATCCCGACTACTTGACTGCCCGTACAAAATTGGACACCCAAGAGTTTAGGGAAAACAAAACAAAATAATCTTCGGATCAGTAATGGGACTGGTATGAGTAAAACAGTTTAAAATAGTTCGAACAAGTAAACGATATCTCATAAGACCACGCCGTATAACGGAACGGGTTTTTCCCTTATGAGAATCCAAAATATCTTTATATCAAAAACCTTTTGATATTATAATAATGTCTATCAACCACAATATAATAATCATCTAGCGGAAATGCTTCCATCTCACGTTCTACACATATAGTATACAATCAAAACCGCAAGCACGTATTGGGTAATGAATTTCCAACTATGACAAGGTATAGAACCACCTTTTGCTAGTGTACCTCTAGAAAGGAATTCACTGGGTTCAACAAGAACATCTTGCAACCCGGCCACAGATGACCGATCACTCATTTCGCTTGAGTGTATCGAATGTATATCACAAACGGTTGGGATCAGCAACCGTTTCCCGAATAGGATAGCATCAACAATAGATTTTTTAGAAGTAAATGAAAACTCTAGATCAGGTGATTATACACCCTAATAGGTGTGACCTACATAGCCATGCTGCCTGCCCGATTTTTGTCATTTCCCGGTTGATGAGGCTTGAGGTTATGCTTTATCATCACATCAGATTCACTTCGAATGCCACATTGTCAGATCCATCGAAAATCACTAATTGACATCTACAATAGTACATTACGTGTTAGCTAAAGAAGTTTCCTTCTCCGCTTCCACTCTTGGTACGGTTGAAGAAATCAATGTACGTGACCTTTCTGGAAATACTCTATCAGACACTCATCCATACAAGTCATCCAGGAATAGGATGAACCGAAGGCACTATTCAGTACATCCATCTTAGGCACTGTTATCTAAGACTTATACAATAGCCCTTGCACTTTACTCCGTCTTCAATTATCTTTGGCATATATGATTCGCAATGCTTATGCCAACACAGAGTGGTTCTTTGAATAATAATCCAACCGGTCTCTCCATATTAACAACGTTAAAATGGTCAAAAACTTCGATAGTCGGTGAGTTAACTATCAAAAAATATACGTGCGCAAACAACGATATTATTTCCATATGGAAATTCTATCAAATCAATCATCAATCATATATATATATATATATTTATATATATATATATATATATTCATATGTTCCTTATTTTCTATGTTTAGAAAATATACGTTAACGCTAGAAAACATTTCCATAACTTATTTACGTATCACTATTCTTCTACAACTACCAGTCTCTGATTTTAAACTAGTATAAGAACAATTCCCTAAGTACCAATCCCGAAGGTCGAAGCCAACATCAGATAGACACTTAGGAAACCATTCAACTTAACTACACTCCAGTCAAATTCTGATTTAGCTTAACTCCATCTCTTAACTCCTTATACATGAACATTTTCTTTTCTAATTCATATTTCCGATTTCAATATTTGATTATGTTTCTGATTCTATTTGGAAAACATTTCCAAATCTTCTTTACTTGGATTTAAACAGATGTTTAAATCAACATCGCGACGACAACTCAAACCACTATACTTATTTACTAAAAACACTTAACCACTTTCAATCTCGAACCTTAACCATTTCTAAATTAAAAACGAAGTCAATCAAGTTGGGGTATAGCTACCTCTCAGACCTTAACTGAACAACATTTCAAATCTCGAAATAGGGTAAGTTCATCTTTTAACCCTTTAACACTTCCTTATGTAACTTCTCTTTCAAATAAATCTCTATTCGATAACTCTATCCTTCGAATAAACTATATTCGATTTATTCTATTCTTCGAATAAACTATATTCGATTAACTCTATTCAATTAACTTTATTTGATTAACTCTATTCAATTAACTTTATTTGATTAACTCTATTGCATTACTCTATCGATTAACTCTATTGCATTCACTTTAATCGATTAACTCTATTCGATTAATTCTTTTTGATTTAACTCCTTTTACATTAACTCCTTTCGAATAAACTATATTCGATTAACTCCTTTGGATTTACTCATTTGGATTAACTTGGTTTGATTAACTCATCTTGACTAACTTAATTAACTCGACTTATTTAACTCAACTTATGTAACTCCTATCGAATAACTAATATTCGATTAACTTATACTCGAATAACTAATATTCGATTTACTCGACTGGACGACTTAACTCGACTAACTCCACTCGATTAACTCGATTTGACTAACTCGACTAACTTTCGAATACCATATTCGATTTACTAACTTTCGAATACCATATTCGATTTACTCGTTTCGAATATCTAAATTCGATTAATTCCTGCGAATACTAAATTTGATTCAACTCCTTTTCATTAACTCTATTTATTTTTCCCAATAAATATTCTTTTATTCTAGTTATTTTCTAGATAAATATTCCTTTAATTTAATTCTATTTATTTAACAAATAAATATCTCTTTTATAATCTATTTATTTAACAAATAAATATTTCCTTTATCTTTCTATTTATAAGTGTTTTACAAATTTCTCCTTGTATATTTGTTTTCACAAATATTTCCTTGTATATCTTTATTTATTTTCTAAATAAATAATTCGTTTATGATATCCTATTTTTTTACTAAATAAATAATTCGTTTAATATCTCCTACTTATTTAACAAATAAATATCTCCTTTATAAAATCCTATGATTTTATAATTATTTCCTTTTATAAATATTTCATTTTTAAAGATTTCCCTTTATTTATAATTCCATGTAAATTTTCTCTTTTATAAAATCTTATGATTTTATAAGCATTTCACTTTTTATAAAATCTTTTGATTTTATAAATAAATTCCTTCTTTAAAAGCTTTGGATTTTTAAAACAAATCCCTTTTATAAAATCTTCTTTGATTTTATAAATATTTTCTCCTTTATAAAATCCTTTGATTTTATAAATAATTTATTTTCAATATTCACTTTGAAAATTCCCTTTTCAACATTCCGGTATGCTAGGGTGTTTAACATATCAAATCATGTTGACCAATATCATCCACATACACATAATCAACAACAGATTATATATCACATCATATATTACAATATATGAACAGAACGATATTATACATATTGAGGAACCCAGTTGGGTCCCTCCAACCTGTTTCCCTGCATCACAGATGTTAAACAAGCACGAATATAAAATATTCTGTTAAACAGAATCAACATTCGAATAACGATTTATATATATATCGTTATCTATGATTTCAATGAATACACAAACAATTCAACCAAACAGTTAACACACAGCAACCAGTCATCATTTATCAGTTCTAAATATACGTTATAAAAATATAACTGTTCAGAGTTGGTGTGTTTTACTCACATTGGCAGTTCATCGTTAAAGAACGATAAACTATTTATTTGATTTGAATCAAACTATTTATTTCACCATAAATTCAAACAAGCACCAATCCACTCCCAGTCAGTTCCATTGTGTTGCTCCCGTCCATACGATCCCAACCGATCTTGTTTCGTCTAATTCTGATAACGTATGAGGGAGATATTTAAATTACAAGACAACACATCATTTAAATTAAATTAAACTTAATCTATTTAAGTATTGGGCCTCATCCCTTACCCAAACCCAGCCCAAACTCTTCCACCCATAATGAAAAGTACTCTCTTCCTCCTCCACCAGTTAATCACGTAACCCACTAATGCCATTTCCACCGGTTTTTGAACGCCTCCATCATCTTTATTTTTCCATCAGAAAATCAACTGAAATATCCAAAATTCTCCTCTTTCGAAACACTCCATCCTCCCACCAACATCGTTTTCAACTCGCACGTAGCCTGAGAGGTGCGTTATTCAGCCTTGAACACAGCAGGCGATAAAAGTGGTGTCATCAAATTTCATGGAATCCGACCAAAATTCTCGTGTAAGCTTGAAATCTTGCCACAAGTTCGATTACGGCAATGAATTCGTGAACCATTGCTTCAAAAATTGACAAAAGCCAACCCTAGTTCAAACTAAACCTACGTTGTACAAATATTGAACCTGAAATACCACTTTCGCATAACTCAAAGATGGTACCAAACTGAAGAGAAATACAGTGGGATCTCAACTATACATGAATTATGATTTTTAGAATTTTATTTGATTCCTTGAGGATTTTATTTGATCTCGTTTTGGGTTTACAAAAAAAAAAGAAGTGGAGGCTTGAAATTCGATTATATAAGGGAGACGAGATTGTGTGGTGAAAAGGATGACTGCGTGTCTTGTTTAGGGTCACCAATATCTTAGGATATTTTAGTTTTATATTCATTTCGCCTTCTAAAATTTCATGTGATCACACACGATATTCAAAAATCACAAAAATGGTCATGTAGCTACAGTTCGACATTACGGTCCCAAGGAAACTGGTTTCGTCAAATTCCGACTCCGTTTGCTCACACAGCGTATTTTTAACTGTCAAAATATCGTTTGTTTTTCACATTAAAATCCCGTACAGCCACATACTGACTTCAAAAATCATGGAAATTGAAATCTAACAATAATTTGACATTACAAATCCAACAAAATTGGTTTCGTCGAATTCTGAGGTCATTTGCAAAACTGGCTATTTTTAAAGCTCTGAATGACCCATTTAAATATATTTAACCCATTTAAATATATAAATATATTTAAATATAATTAAATTAAATACAAATAAATTTATATTACCGTATATACTCATAGTGGAATAACAACTCTACTAGGACTTATAACTCGATATTTCAAATCTCGATTAAATCGATATTCGTTTTAAAATGAAATTCCTTTTAAAAATATAAATAATTCCTTTATAAATTATAAAGGAATTCTATAGCGACTTTTCTAAAATTTCATTTGGACATAAATCAAAATCTACCCGACGAAATCCATATTTTTCTCTTCCACTAGAAAGATATACTCCACCAGCTCCACATGTTTCTTGTTTCCCAGAAATCCGGCTTAGAACGAATCCTGTACATTCAGTTGAAGTTCAAATCACCAAATCGCGAACTGCCGCGCCATTTCAAGCTCGATTTTAATTATAATATAATTATACGTTCAAACTGTCATTCAAATAATATATTCGTTATTCTAATTCAATTCTAAATTGAATTAAATATCACAGATGATCCAGTTCACACCATATCGCCATTTCAGCCAATTCTGATTATTTCAGAATTAAATATATTATTTAATTATTATTTTAATTAAATATTCACCATTATTTAATTCGATGACCATTAAATCCTTTTAATCACCTTTTAAATAATTAAATAAATTAATTATATATCGCTGAAAAATGCGGGTCATTACAACATCCTATACCCCTTAATTCCTTTCTTATATCCAAGAAAAATACACTTGCGCGATCTTGGATCCAACTTCCCTTTGCTCTCATGCACATAAGCTGGACAACCAAACACTCTGAGAAAGGAATATGATACAGGCCTTCCCTTCCATACTTCTTCAGGAATCTTCATATCTATGGCGGTAGAAGGTGTGCGGTTGATAAGGAAAACCACCGTAGATAATGCTTTTGCCCAAAATCTCTTATTTAATCCCGTGGTCAGCCGTAAGCAACGAGTTCTTTCCAACAAAGTCCAATTTATTCTCTCTGCAACCCCATTTGACTAAGGGTCTCCTGGTGTGGTGTTATGTCTTTTGATTCCCTCAGACTCGCAAAATTTGATGAATTTTTTAGAAGTGAATTCACCACCATTATCTAAATGAAGAACCTTCACTTTCTTTCCAGACTACTTCTCAACAAGAGAATTCCAACTTTGAAACCTATCAAAAGTTTCATCTTTGGACTTCATAAAGTAAACCCATACTTTTCTAGAAAAATCATCAACGAATAAAACGAAATACCTGGCTCCTCCATAAGATAGGCATGGTGCGGGGCCCCAAACATCAGTATGAACATACTCTAAAACATCTTTAGACTTGTGCTCTGCAATGCCAAAAGAAAACTTCATCTGCTTTCCAAGTACACATCCTTCACAAAAGTCAAGTTTTGAATGATGAACACCGTCAATCAAGCCTCGCTTTCTCAATACTTCTAAACTGCGCTCTCCAATATGGCCCATACGAAAATGCCACAATCTGGTAGAATCATAATCAACTAAATCAATAACTGAAGAAGACTCCGCAACAGCAGTTGTACCCTTCAGCAAATATAGATTTCCAGCTTTTACCCCTTTCATTACTATCAATGAGCCATTTATAATTTTTAATGAATCTTTTTCTATTACACACTTTAAGCCATAATTGCACAATGCTCCAACTGAGATCAAACTACGCCTTAAATTAGGCAAATGTCTGACATCACATAAAGTACGAACAACACCATCAAACATCCTGATTTTTACTGTTCCAATACCAATCATGCGACTGGAAGCATTATTTCCCATGAGAACCTCTCCACCATCAAGATGACGATAAGTGGAAAAGGAGTGCCTATCAGGTGTCATGTGATAGGATGCTCCCGAGTCAACAATTCACAAAGTACTCTTCATAGGAGAGGCAAAAACTGTAAAAATGCCAGGATCATTATCTGAATCCGATGTCTCCGCTGTAGATGCTGAAGCCTTCTGGGGAACAACTTTGTTTTTATTCTCCAACTTGGGGCAACTTGCAATATAATGTCCAGGTTTTCTGCAATAATGACAAACTCCCTTCCGGGCTCCTCTTGACTGAGATCTGGACTTAGCTCTATCTCCACCATAATTGGGTCTACTTTTACTTCTTCCTCTCTGTGCAACAAGGCTTTCAGAATCGTTCTCCATGCTCCGGCTTGCTAACTTTCCTCCCAACATCTCGTTATGCAAATTTGTCTTCACATCCTCCAAGAAAATAGACGAACGTCCATAGATCATAGAGTTAACAAAAGTGTTATACTCTACGGGTAAAGAACATAAAAGAATAACAGCTTGCACTTCATCCTCAATCTTTACATCACCTGCTTGAAGATTCATGACAAGTGTGTTGAGGACATCTATATGAGCAAATACATCTGTCCCGGGCCTCATTTTGAAAGAATAAAGTTGTTGCTGTAAGATGATGCGGTTAGTGAGAGACTTGTCGTAGAACTTTCTCTGAAGAGCATCCCACAATTCCTTAGCAGTTTTCACATGAGAAAACTCTCTAAGTACTTCATCAGAAAGGCTAAGCTGGGTGGTAGTAAGAGCATCCTCTTCCAATTCTTCTAACTCTTCAGGTGCTAATTTCTTCAATTTCTCTGGATCTGAGACAACCTTTAATGTCCTCTCTTTCTTCAACACCGCTTCCATCTTCATCTTCCATGTGCCAAAATCCCCCTTTCCATCAAATCTAGAGACTCCATAATTTGTAGCGCTTCTACCACCGTTATTCTTTGCGGAATTTGACATGGTTGAAAAAGTCTTTGAACATGACAACTAGCTCTAATACCAATCTGTAGTGCAAAATCAGAGATCTGGGCAGTGGAATACAAATAAACCCAATGATCTAGTCTGTCAACAATTTCAACAACGCCAAAAATAAAAACAAGTGGCACAAATTATAGAGAGAACAAAAATAGAAAATAAAGAAAAGAGCACACCAATTTTTAACGTGGTTCGGCTTTGCCTACGTCCACGGAGACCCAACAACTTTTATTTCTCTATGAAGAAATGAGTACAAAATATTACAACAGAGAGAAGACTAATGGTGGATTTATATCTTCATACAATAACATGACCCCTATTTATATAGAGGGATTTCTTGGGGATAAAACGAGAGAAATTTCTAGATTGCTTGGACATGAAGGGAAAATAAATAATATTTTCCCTGATTTGATTGGAACATAAATGGATGGTGCAATTATGGTCCCAACCTCTTTTCCTAAGTAAATTGATTCTTCATTAATTGATTGATTGACCTTTTATTTTTCTTCCACAAACTTCCTATTATATCTTCCCATATATGAGCCAATTAATTGATTGACAATCAATCAATTCTTTCCTTCTCTCAAATATTTGAATCACTAATTTCAACAGTAACGTATTTGGTAAGGTTCAAACAGAATTAACTACTGTTGGTACATGAAAACCAAGAACAATTTGTTCAAGGAGTACGTTTATTACAAAGCAGTTAGATTGCTATTATAGGTTTTTTCTTTTGAATAAAAAACTACTTGTTTATAATATAATTAGCAAATAATTTGTTGTCTATTCATTATTTAAAAAAAACTATAAACAACAATTATATTGTTATTTATAGTTTTTTTTTTCAAATAAACAAACAAATTGTTTGTTGTTTATAATACAAGTGGCAAATAATTTATTTTTTGTTCATTATAAAAAACCTATAAACAACAATAGCATGATTGCTGTTTATAGGAATATTCCCACTTTGAGGGATGAATGTATAATTATGTACAACTGAAACAAATATTTGTATAGAGTTGGTTTTAAGCACTGATATGTCATGGTCCATAATTGACGTTCAAGAATTTGACTTGTGCTTAAATGATCATTTCTAAAGGCTGGTTTGTAGGCATACTTGGTGTTGAACTGATAACTCAATGCGGAGCTACATGCATTGATATTGAATTTTATACATTTGGGCGACTGTCCTTTGTCCTGCCTTGGTACAAAAAAATAGGACAGTGGTCAACTGCAGTAGTCTGATCATTTTTAGTTTTATTTTATTAAAAAATGGTTCAATTCATGAATATTTAGTGTCTTCTGAACACAAACAATTTTGCTAGTCAATGTATCAGTGTGTTTCTCAGATGGATTAGCGGCCAACCATGATGTTGTTTCTTTTCATTAACTGATTATACAACTCCTCTATTCGATACATGAGTAGACCTGTTGAAGTAACTAATTCGGTATGCAACTTTTTTAGTCCTTACTATAACAAAGCCTCCATGTGCTACATACCGAGAAACGCATGCAAGAACGTCGTACACAAAAAAATTTGTGTGGAGACTTGGAAACTTTCTTGTTTGTGAATAATTTGATTTAATTACCTGATTGGCTTATTAATTGCTCGTCCCTCTATGCACAGGTTAAGATGTGATGTAAGAAGAATGGGACATGGGCTAATTCTATTAGATGGTTCCAAGACAACAAGATTTTAGTTTATTATTCCAGTTATCCAGTACATGATGTTATACAACAAGATATTGTATTATAAACAACAAGTAGTTTGCTTATTTGGAAGGAGCTGATGTTATACAGTACTTGACAAGAGTTAAGATATTCATGCATGCATTTCTGATGCTAAAATCATGACATCTGCCTAAAGAGTTGCAAGATTATATGTCCATATGCTGCTACACTCTACCACATGAAGAAGAAGTAACGTTAAATATCTCTAACTTCTAACCAAATTCAAGAGCATCCTCCTATTGATTTGAAATACCAGCAGTTGTAAGTCTATTCATATCGATATCTAATGCTTGTGTTACTAAGTTTTTGATCAGTTTATATTGAAAATAATTTGTAACCTTGAAGAGAAATGTTGATATATATATATATATATTTGTAACCATCTTTGTCACTGTATTATTTTTGCTTGAATTTGCAGATATTGTAATAAAACTTGAACTTTTGTGAATATTTAATGAAATATTTTAGAGTAGTATTATCTTTGAGCTGATATTAAATTGTATGTATTTTAATTTATGAAATCATGATTTTATAATAGTTGGAATCGCAAGATATTTTGTAAAAGATTCAATTGCAATGGACAAAAACAGCTGTGAAAAATCCTTTTGCAGCAGGCACAAAATTGTATAAGACTATTTTGCAACTGTCATTTGTTCTTGCAAAAGAATCATTTGCAACACAAAGGCCTATTGGCAAAAAGTATGTCGCAACATCCTATTGCAACAGACAAAAAAAGTTGCAAAAACAGACTGACTTTTTATAACTCCGGCTATACCGACAGGCGCAGGCCTATTGCAGTTGGTCTACTGCAACCACTACAAGGAGCGGATGAATCTGCAACGGGGGAGGGCGACGGCTAAAAAAGCGGTCGTCGCAAGCCGTCGCAAACCGTTGCACGGGGCGAGATAATTAACTGCTACCCCTTCTCCCCCAAATCATTTCTGCAACGCAAAAAAAAAACCTCTTCTCCGCCGTCGCTCGCCCTTGCTTCGATTTCAGCCACTCCAATCCTCTCAAATCGTGCCGGTATGTCTTCTAAACTCTATTTCATGTTTAATTAGGGTTATTTAGAGTTATTTAGGGTTAATTTGTATGTTTAAATTGGGTTGTAAATTCATTGTCTATGGACATGAAATTGGTTGTCTTGTGAGATGCATATGATGTTGCTTTTGTTATACATTAATTTGGGAATAAGTGGAATTGATTAGGAGGTTGAAATCATTGATTATCACATATGTACTTTGATTTAGGAGCATGCAAACGACGATTATCATGTATGTAAACGTGATTGGTTTGCTGTAGTAACTTGATTATGATTATCACATATTTATAACGTAACACCTTAAATTTGAATTGAAATTAAATAATTAACTTGAAAGCTTAGTTTGTATTTCAAAAATTGAAACTAATTTATTAAAATTAACTTCATAATTTATACATTAAACTAAAATTAACTAAAACTAATTTATACTTCATAATTTTCACTGTCATGTTATTTTACAAATTGAAATTAGGCAAAAATATTATATAAACGTTATGTAGTTAACGTGCGAGCGTAGACGGAAAAAGGCGCAAGGCGCAACTAAGGGGCTTTTTTGAAGTTTAAGGCGCACCTATTAACAAAGCACAAAAAAGACCAAAGCACATAAAGCGCGCTTTTTTCATTTGAATTGTTTTTTCGATTTAAACTTAGGTTAAATGTTTTTTTGACTATTTATGTGAACCCCTTAGATAAATTTGGCCCCGTCCGACATTTGTTGTATATGATCGTTATATGGGTATTCGTTTTTATACAAAACGGAAATCTATATTCTTCTGATACAATATTGTTGGATTTGTCCTAGTATTTTGGACAAGTTACAAATATAATAACGTAAGCATATTTTATAAATCATTCCAGGTTAAACGGTTAACAAAATTTCGATGGCACTTCCTTTTTGTTCCCTGTGTACATGCATTTGTGTACGATACAGGGACCAAAGGGAAGTGCTGCCGAAATTTTGTAGAACCATTTAACCTGAAATGATTTATAAAATATACTTGCGTTATTATATTTGTAATGGGAAGTAGGTAGACTGGCCGTCAAAGCAAAAAGGTAATAAACGAAAACATGTAGTAGTTATAAATGAAATTTTACAAGATTTCAATTAATATAGTATTCGATCGAATTTTCTAACATATTTGTTGAAAATCAGGAAAATGTCCGATTATTTTCGTGATCGTAGTTGGATGTATCAACCCCGAACCGGTAAGAAAGGGTCGATAAAGAAACATTTTTGTAATGGGGTCCAAGAATTTATTAGATTCGCTATATCTAACAATCGGGGCAACGTAGACGTCCGTTGTCCGTGTAGTAAGTGCAAACATCTGAAGCATTGGAAGCCAGATGTAGTAGAAGTACATCTATATAAATTTGGTTTTGTATCGAATTATTACTTTTGGGATCGTCATGGAGAACTTGTTCAACCTACGTCAGACCCTGTAGTGGTAGAGGACGATAGTACAATGATGAACGACAATACAATGATGAATCCGATAGAAAATATGGTGCAAGATGCAGCATGATCAATGTTTCCTAACATTGGTCCGCAAGGCGACGATGAGAATGAAAATGTTGAAGAACCAACGGCGGAAGCGAATTTTTTTTATGATTTATTGAATTCTGCTAAGAGGCCGTTGTGGGAAGGATATACAAACGGAACCAAATTGTCTGTAACCACCGAATTCATCACTATGAAATCAAAATTCAATCTTACAGAAGCTGCATTTATAGCAGTTGTACAAACTGCAAAAAGACATATGCCGGCCAATAATTTGATGTGCGATAGTCATTATAAAGTGAAAAAACTTATGTCTGCTTTTGGACTACCGTATCATAAGATAGATACATGTGTTAAAGGTTGCATGTTGTATTGGAAAGAAGACGCTCAACATAAAAGATGCAAATATTGCAACGAAGAAAGATATAAACCAAGGAAAAGAAGTTCCGTATAAAAGAATGCATTACCTACCCATAACTCCTAGACCTCAACGGCTATATGCATCTTCTGCTACAGCGTGTCATATGCGATGGCATAGCGTGAGAACAGCAGAAGAAGGAACTATGATACATCCGTCTGATGGTGAAGCATGGAAACACTTTGATAGGACTTATCCTGAATTTGCTGCAGAGAGCCGTAATGTTAGGCTCGGTTTATGCACGGATGGGTTTTCGCCATTTTCTCAGTTTGGTAGTAAATATTCATCATGGCCTATCATTGTTACTCCTTATAAATTACCTCCATGGATGTGTATGAAAAATCCATATATGTTTCTAGCGGTTGTCGTCCCCGGTCCCGATGATCCGACACAAGGAGTCTTTGTAACTGTTCCCCATAATGAAGTCGCTGTTGAACAGGAGTCTTCTCAAACAATGTTATCTATTTTTAGACAACATGGAAGACCTGTAGGAAAATGTGTGGAAATATGGCTAAGCGATAAAGATTACAAAGTGGCACACACATATGTTTTGTTAAATTGTGCGGAAGTTGCACCATTTGTCAGGTGATACTAAATTCATGTACATTTCAATTATATATTTATTTGTCTGTATTAATAAAAAAGGAACATAACACATATTTGCAGTATCTACGAATCACAATATCCATCTGGTGATCTCAGTAAAGACTTTGCTGGATGGGTCTCAGACTATGTTCATGATCCCAAAAACTCTGTTGTTAACGAAGGATTACGACATCTTGCTATCGGACCAAAAAGAAATGTCAAAACTTATCCAATATACTTTGTCAATGGTTTTAAATTCAATACAGATGACTACGGAGCTGAAAAATTAACGTATAACAGCGGTGTATTTGTCAAGGGTAGTGATGATCCAGTGGAGCATATAAAGGATTTTTACGGCATCTTAACGCAAGTTGTTGAGCTGACATATTATGTTCAGCTCATAGAGAAAATTTATCTATTCAAATGCAACTGGTTTAGCACTGTTCCTGGTTCTGGAATTAACGTGCACAAAGATTATAAGCTAATCGAAATTAGGCATACGTTGCATTACTATAAATATGATCCTTTTTTGTTAGCTAAGCAAGCATTACAAGTCTATTTTGCTCCGTATCCGTCCTTAAAAAAAGATAAAGCAGATTGGTGGGCTGTTTTTAAAACAAAGGCAGAATTTACATTTGATGGAAATAATATTCCAGACGAAGCGGCGTATCAAGAGGATCTAGATCCAAATACCGAAATAATAATAGCTGATGACATTGATGTAGGGCCGTTGAATGATGAAGCGAATGTATTAGTAGATGCATTTGTAAGTACTGAAGAAAATGATATAGAGTATGAGACTGAGTCTGAATCCGAACAAGATGAAGACTGATGTTATAAGTACTTATGTTATGTATTATTATGAGCTATGTATTATGTTATGTACTATTCTGAGCTATATAATTAATAATGATGTTGATTGTTCTTAGCTAGGAATTTACTTACGTTATTTACTATTCTGATTTATGTAATGATAATGTTGACTATGTATGTTATGCAATATTGTTCTTTTCGTTTACGAATTATGTAATGATAACGATGACTGATGTTAATAATTCAAGTTATTTTGTATGCACATTATATGATTGCAACAAATATGTCGGATGATAGACAGCGACGACGATCGAGGAGTATATCTCAGCCTACTCCTTCACCATCTCCGCATACTCCTTCACCATCTCAGCATACTCCTTCGCCAGGAGCAGGTCCGAGCAACTTTGTTCCAGATCAGCGTACTCCTGTGCAGATTGTTCCCAAAAGTGCCGGGTAAATGTCAATTTAATTTAATTTCAATTTGGATTATTCAAAATATATGATCAAATTTTTATATCAACATCTACGCAGAGGATTACAGTTTCAGCCAATACAGTTCATATTAGATATATCGAGGAATTCTTACATAAGCATGATGTCGGGGGCTTGGCCGCATTGGGATTCTATTCCACCCCATATTAAGAATGCCATTCTGGCTGATGTACTTATAAGTAATTTTTTAAACGAGTGTTGAAATTGATATACTGTAAATAATTGAAAATAAATCTAATATGCAGGCCATTTTCCGTGTTGAGGAGCATGACATGAACACTATTTCTGGATATTTGGAATATAAAGATGCGTAAAAATTATCGGGAGGCAATTTCAAGGGCGAAGACAGGTGGAAAAAAGCCTTCGTGGATGAGTGATGATGTTTAGGCAGCATTTCAACAGTACTGGCAGAAGGAAAAAGCTAAAGTAAGATATAATGAAAATATTTACATTTATATTGATTGCAGTATTTTACATAATCGTGTATCAAATTTAATAGGAAGTAGCATCTAGAAATAAAGCGAACAGAGAAAAGAATCCTGGTCTACACCGTGGTGGCTCTAAATCATTTCAAGATCATAAGAGAGAATTGGTATAAATTTTAAATATTTGTAGCTTATATTCACGTTAAAATTTAGTGTATATCATTTATTCCTATTTTCAATAATTTTATTACTGTATGTTTACTCAGCATGCAAAGATTGGAAGAGAGCCTTCGATGGCAGAGGTATTCAGACGTACACATGCGGTGGAGCATACCGACGAGGAAGGAAATGTTACGTATGAATGAGCGGATTCGAAGAGTGCGGGTGTAATGGTAAATATGCTTACCCGTATGAATTAAAATGTTTCATATTCGTTCATATCACAATATATAAGTAAATTTTACAACATTGGTGTTAAAATTATATTGGTATGTTGGAGAGGTACTACACAGAGTCTACTAGAGTGTTGCAGGCTAGTGGACGAGGAGCTTACAGTCGCGCAGTCTGATCGTATATGGGACTCTATCATAAAGCCGCCTTCTCGTAACAGGCGATATGGATACGGTAATCAGGAGGTAAGACTTAGATTACAAACTTAATAATTTACAACGATGTGATGCCATAAATATATAAATTGTGGGTATTACTTAGTGCACTTTATATTAATGTTTTGAATTGGAAACATAACGCGTTTTATTTTACAATCAGGAGCTAATAAATTTAATGTGAACTTAATTATTTCGCAGGCTACTCAGAGTGCTTTTAGGAGGTCGATGGAGGAGGAGACTATTGCTCGGATGCAGGAGCAGATGAACGAAATGATGGACTGGCAAAAAACCCAGATGCAACATGACGTAGATGAGCGCATTGCAGCTTACCTTCAGGAGTATGGGTTTATGCCTGGGCAGGGAGGAGATGCTACAAGTGAAGGAGGCGAAGACGACGACGATGACGACGACGAGGCGGCGGAAGATTAGTTTGGATGACATATACTTTGGTTTATGCTTAGGTATGTACATATACTTTGCTTTCACGACGATATGGTATGTTTGACGATGTTATGGTGTGTTTTGGTGACGTTATGGTGTGTTTTCATGACGATATGGTATGTTTTGATGTGTATGACGATGATATATGACGATGGATATAGTGTTTTGGATGTTATGTGATGATATTTTATGATGGTGGTTTTAATTTTGGTTTCTTTTTTCATTTGGTTTGAGTTGGTGACGAATTGATGGGATAATAGTGGTCTGATAGTGGCCAATGTGATGGTACTGGATTGGTTTGTGGTTGTGTGGCTTGAAGGAATGGAACTGTTGTTTGCAGTGCAAATTTTTTTTCCAGTATTGCGACGGCTTGCGACGCTCATTTGGTTGGTATGTTGCGACGGCTTGCGACGGCCAAATTGTAACACTTAACAACGGTTTGCGACGGCTTGGCGGTAAAATCAACTACTTGCCACGTAAGCAATTTACCGTTGCCAGCCGTCGCTAAAATGGCAACGGAGCCGTCGCTCAAGCCGTTGCAATTTGGCATCACGACGACTAAAATTGCGACGACACGTTGCGACGGCCGCCAACGCCTATTAGCCGTCGCAATTCCCTGTGCGTTTTGTAGTGAAAAGATATTGCCTGTTGCGAAAATTGTTTTTTGTTGTACCCCTAGGTGAGAAGCAGAGAACTTTCAGAGAACTACCTAACTTATTCGAGACAATTTAATACCTTATAACTATTAGAGAAAGGTGGACCTATAGACCTCTTAATACCTAATAAGGGCAGACCTTGAGATTTCAATCCAAATTCTAGGGATGAACCCTTAAAAGTGGAATGAGTTCAACAAATTAATACCCTCATAAAGATGGGCCAATCACTTAATACCTTCTTGAGGCAGGCCTATCATACGCTAAATAGTCTATTACACCAGACTTCTCGCATTAACCCGACTTTTTGTAACTATTAATAGTCGGCATGTCCGGGCACAGTTCCACTGTAAGTAAGAGTTAACCTCGCATCTTCATGTCATTTAATATTAGTAAAGACCATTTATGTACGTACACACACAAAATTCCTAACGGGGACCATCTAATTTGAAATTCCTAGCTGAATGTCGTAAATACATTTTTAAGATACAAAGAAGAAGTGTCAATCTTTATTTCTACCATGGTGTCATCCCTGGTTAGACTAGCATGTCCTCTCTTACCCCTGTTGTGCCTTCTCCCGATGCTTTGACTGTTAACTCCAAATATATATTCCAAAAGTTAAAGCGCAACATTCAAGGACTGGCTCCCCAATAACGGGGAGCATGGTAAAAACAATTTCTCAACCAATGTTAATTAATGAATTACAACATTGCTGCATAGAATATCAAAGGAGCTCATAGTCACCTAAAACTTGATCAAGTGAAAAATCTTATCTTTTAACATATGCTAAATCTCTTTGCGACTCCGGAAACCAAACTTGTAACAACCCGCAAATTCTGAACCAATTTAAAAATTTATTTTAGAAAATTTTAATGAATTTTGAGGATATAATATAATTTATTATTAATAATAATAGCTAGAATTTATTTTAATTGAAGTTAGAACGAATAAATTTAATTTAAATATAAACGGAGTTAGAAATGGCGCGGTAGTTTTAAAATTTGATTTTTAACTTTAACTGAATGTACAGGATTCAAAATAAATCAGAATCGAGTGAAACCAGAAATATTGTAACAACCCGCAAATTCTGAACCAATTTAAAAATTTTATTTTAGAAAATTTTAAAGAATTTTGAGGATATAATATAATTTATTAATAATAATAGCTAGAATTTATCTTAATTGAAGTTAGAACGAATAATTTTAATTTAAATATAAATGGAGTTAGAAATGGCGCGGTAGTTTTAAAATTTGATTTTGAACTTTAACTGAATGTACAGGATTCAGAATAAATCAGAATTGAGTGAAACCAGAAATATTTAAATATGTTTAACCATATCTTTCTAACGAATCTGAAAAATTGAAATTTCATAGCGGGAATCAAAAGTTATGGCCAATTCAATTTTTAGAAAGGTCGCTGTAGATTTTATATATATAATATATATGGCCAAAAGAGCTACTTTTCACATATGAAGGAATTTGGACTCGAAACCACTTCCATTGAGTCTGGAATGATGTTTCTGCATTTAAAAAGTATAAATACTTATATATTTTGCGTTTTGGAAATTATTTGTTTAAAAATGCATTTTTAATATTAAATATATTGGCCTCAAAAATAGTCATTTTTCGAACGACCTCCATTTTCGACGAAACCACTTTTGTTGGAACTGAAATGTCAAATTATTGCTAGGTTTCAATTTTCAGAATTTTTCGAATTAATATGTGAGCGTGGTAAAAGAAAATGTGTTTTGACTATTTTAGTTAAATTTAAACGCCTTAAAAATAGCCATTTTTCAAACAGTCTCAGAATTCAACGAAATTAGTCTTGTTAGAACCGTATCTTCATAAGAAAGCTAAAAATAATTTTTCTGGAATTTTCTGAGGTCGTATGTGGCCCTGACATATTTAAATGTACGATCAATATTTAATTAATTAATTTTTAATGTAATTTTAAATAAATATTCTACAGATTTCGGAATTGGACCCCGAGACCTATCCCATTGTGTTCAGAAGGCCTCAAAACATTGAGATCGACAGTAAGCAAGCCCAATTCTGAGAAAGTCCAAAAATCCGCCTTTATAACACGTTTTTAAATGAATTTAATAATAAAATAATAAAAAATTTAAACCCTAACCCTAAAATGGCCGCAGCCGCCTATTTCCAAACAATGGCCAGAAATCCCCCAACTTCAAACATCAATTTCTCTCAATCCGTTCAGTGAAAATCTACAAACTTTATATCAAATCGAAGAGGACGGAGAGCTCTACAAATCTGTATGGTTAAGATCGGGTTTTGGTGCACGGATTTCGTGAATTCTGGCGAGGAAGTGGCCGCGTTCGGGTTCGATTTTCGAGGCGAGGAGGGGGCCGAGCGTGGTGGCCTTCTGGGCGGTGGTGGCTCGCGGGCGGAGCTTCGGAGTGGTGGTCTCTGATTGGTCGACGGTGGGCCATAGGGGGGTGCGACATGGGTGTTCGGAGGTGATGAATGGGTTCGGCCGATACAGCGTGAACGAGGAAGAAGGTCTTTTTTTTATTTATTTTATTTATTTAAATATTTAACTTATGCAATCTTTAAAAATCAATCTCTTTCATACAAGGGCCAATTGACGAACCGTATGTTGCGTTGGACTCGTCTTTCCGAGATCTTCGCGATGGCGCAGGCCAGAGCTGAATCCGAGACAGTCGAATTTTCAGCCATATCAATGTGAGAATTCTGAATTTTATTATTTAATTAATTATAAAATATTTTTCTTGGGTTAAAAATAATTGTATTGTGATGTAATTCAGATCTAAAATGTTATGTGATTGATGAATGGTTGATTGTTGTTGGTGGTTTATTTTGTTGTTCATGATATGCTAGATCCGCGTTGAATTTGATATATTGTTGAATTTTATTTGCGATTAGAAAATATATCTAAATTTAGATTTAAATCATATTTTATTCAGATCTAGTTATTCTAATTTATTTTAAAATATTATTTTTATTATTCTGAGATGAATAATAGAATTTGATCGACAAATAAAAACTTTATTTTTGTTTAATTGTTTACTTTGCAACAGAAAATGAACAACAAATAAAACCTTACTTTTATTTGTTTACTTTGCAATAAGATTTGAACGACAAATAAAATATTCTTTTTATTTGTTTATTTACAATAGAATATGAACAACAAATAGAATATATTTTTATTACGACAAAATTTGGGTAACTAATAAAAATCCTATTTTTGTTTGTTTACATTTAGAACACGGTTTATAAATTACAATAAAAACATAAAACGTTCATTTGTTTGAATTGAAACCATGTTAACGATAAAATTTACATTCTTATCGTATATATATCATCTATTTGAAATGAAAACATGAAACATTAAAAATCTTATTTTTAATGAAAAGAATTATTCATATGAAAATTGTTCATGTTAAAATAAAAGTGTTGAAAACATAAAAAATCACATTTTTAATGTAAAGAATGATTCATATGAAAATTGTTTATGTTAGAATTATCGAACAAAAACAAAGTTATCCCTTTTATTTGTTTTTGTTGAAATGATAAAAATAAATCAAAAAGATTACATTTTTAATGTAATTAGAAATAAATTAAAAAGATTACATTTTTCAATGTAACTAAAATTGAAATAAAATGATTACATTTTTCAATGTAATTAAAATTGAAGTAGAATGATTTTATTTTCAATATAATTAATATTGAAATAAAAATAACATTTTGGTTAAAGCATAAGTATTGAAATAAGAGATCACATTTTTGGCCAAACTTTATTAGTAAACATTTTTGGCCAAAACTTTATTAGTGAAATGAAAATATCACTTTTGTCAAAACTTGATTATTGAATTGAAATTTTCATTTTTGTCAAAACCTGATTACTGAATTGAAAATATCATTTTTGTTAAAACTTGATTACTGAAATGAAAGTAACAATTTTGTTTACATTTTATATGTAAATAAGAAATTATTTTCAGAAGTTACATAGAAATTGGGTAGATATTTTATTCATGTTTTTCAACGCAAATAAACATAGAAATTAAAAGGTTGCTTTTCATTTGCACGTTTAAATGCAAATATAGCATGAAATAAAATTCATTTTTCTCATTTGCATCTCACAATGCAAACATAACTTGAAAATAAGAAGTACATTTTTTTTTTGTGTTCGACAACACCAATAAAACTAGAAAATAAAACATATATTGAAAATAAAGTTTTGTTCTTTATTTTGTGTTCAAAAATGTAAACATGTTTTGAAAATAAAGTTTGTACTTCTATTTACATTCAGCCATACAAATATATATAGAAAATAGAAATTGTTCTTTTATTTGCATTTACCAATGCAAATGTATATTGAAACAAATTATTCATTTGCACTCACCAATGCAAATACATATGTATATTGAAAATAAAGTTTAATTCTTTGTTTGCATTTATCAATATATATATATGCATTGAAATTAAGGTTTATTCTTTTATTTGCATTTATCAATACAAATATTCAATGAAACTATAGTCTATTTTATTTATCTACATTTACCAACACAAATGTACACCCTTTTATACATTTAATAGAATTTGTTTAAAATATACTTTGGAAATAAATTTTGTTCTCTTATTTACATTCACTAATGTAAATATAATTTAAAAACAAAACTATTCTTTGATTGCATTCATAAATGCAAATACTCTTTTAAATAAAATTTGTTTCTTTTATTTACATTCACTAATGTAGATACACATTAAGAATGAGTTTCTTTTTACATTCGCTCAAATATACTTTTAAATAAAAAGTTACATTTGCTAATTGCTTTCCTTGTTGCAAATAAAACATTAAAATAAAAGTTTCATTTTTTTTGGTTGCAATCCTACATGCAAACCAAACATCAAAAGACAAGTTACACTTGTGATTTGCATTTTTGATATGAATAAAACATCGGTTTAAAGTTGTTGTTTTTTTTTTGCATTCCTTAATGCAAACAAACCATGAATTGAAAGTTTCATTTTACTTTCAAAATAAAGAGTTACCCTCATATTCACATTTTTAGATATAAATAAAGGATAGAATTTAAAAGTTACATTTTAATAACTAAACATTCACATTTTTTTTATCATTAAAGTAAAATAGACAAAAACACTCATTTTGTCTAAATTAAAAGAATGAAACAAAATATAGCATTGGCATATTTTATTAGAATTGAAACACAAATTATTCATTTTTGTAAATTTATATTAGTTAAAACCAATTATTCATTTTTGTTAATTTACATTAGTTAAAAATAATTATTCATTTTAGTCAATTTATACTAGTTAAACCAAATTATACATTTTGTCAGAAATATTCATTTTTGTCAAAATGATTTGTTGAAGCAATATATATATATATATATATATATTTGGCAAGATATATACCTGTCAAGATAGGTTAGTTAAATCAAAATATTTGTCATTTTGTCTCATTAGAATTGCCAAAACAAAATAACCATTTTTGTTTAGAGTTTAAATTAGCAAAATAGAAATTGTCAATAGAAACAAAGTTATTATGCTTATTCATTCATTGCAATAGAGATATTTTCTTGTCATCATTATATGTATTGTGTATTACACTTCCATTCACAAGTTACCCGACTTGTGTATGTGATTGGGACGATAATTTTTCACACATCGCCCAAGTGCATAAACTAGTTTATCATTTGTTTGATGGTTGAAACCCCACACGGGTGTTGGGATGAAAATTTACATACACTAGTCCCAATACTTAGTTGTATGTTGATCGTTGGATCGACAGGCTATGATGAGCGTTATTATTTAATTTTAACGCTTACACAGTGGAACTTACACCCTGGATATAGATGGATGATTTGATGATTATACTGATGTGTGTGAAATCCATATAATCCAAATTATATGGTAAATGGTTGAGTCTCGTTTCGATTCACGTGTTCTTTTAAATAAGAATATTTTTACATTTGAAATTTTCTTTTTATATAAAGGATATTCTTTCATAAAAGAGAAAATATTTTTTTATCAAGTATATGTTAAAACAAAGAATATTTGTAAAAGATAAAGATTTGTAATATAAAGAATACTTCTCATTCAGAATCTTTATATAAAGAATATTTTTAATGATTATCTTAAATATGTTTTTTTTAGATTATTAGGATTTGCAATTACATTTTGTGATATGAAATAAATTGCGATGTGAAGTGGATTTATCGTGGACGATGTTTTAAACGACAATTGTCCTTTAATCCAATTTACATTGTAAATTATTATTTGGAATTTATAAATCTATTTTATAGATTTAAAAGGGAATTTTCTAAAAATCAAGTTTTTCAATTTAATATACTAAATGGGAATTAAGTGAAAATTCGATTGGTAATAATCGAAATGGGCTTCTGTAAAAGAAGACCGATATTATATATGGAATTTAAGAGGCTTTGCCGTTATTCCATTTATATTATTAGTTCGATATAGAAATCTATATCGATTATGTATTGATTTGATTTCTGTGGAATTCCATATTTCGGAAATTGATTTATAGATTTTATTTTAAATGTTTATCTTTGATAAAATTAATGAGAATCTTTTAAAACGAATATCTTATTAAAAGAATACTCGGAGTTGGAATGTGGCGTAATGTGTGATTTTCCAATATTTGCTTTCTAATCACAAAATACGCGAGTTATTCAAAAAGACCGGGTTTAACCCATTCTGAATAATCATCACGACGATTAAGAGTCGAAGATGAAGATGGTGATTGAAGACCAAAGGTTTTCACACCGTTGGGATGATGATGTCTGGTATCTTGAATTGGGATTGGCCTTCCAAGGCAAGGTATTTGGTAATGATCATCCAAACTCATTTGGAGATCGACGGACACGTTGTTTCGCTCAGACCCAGAGCGGACTTGTAAATGGATTGCGTATCTGACATTGTATTCATTTCTACTGTATTTGTTGAGCGCTATCGATTATATATTTCTGTTTGGTGGTGAAGAATTTATTCTTTACTTATCACCCTTCTCTAAAAGGTATGAGCTTAGAGGTTATATATATATATTGGTAGATGATCAATAATATGATAGGGTCTGACAATGTGACATGCTAAGATGCAAATGATCAAGGCTTTGTTGAAAAGCAGGCCTTGTGGTTGATGATCAAAGCACAGTCTCCTTAGGCATAGCTCTGTGTATATCGTGACTTCGCGAGCCTCACACCCCGGTATGAGTCAAAAACGGGATATGGACCGTAGGGAGTGCACACGTTTCTTTCTATCTAGGAGTGGTGTTTGGGCTTTAACACGGCCCGACATTTTACTTATGTGGATTATGGATTGAGGTACCTCGAGTTTTTATAGACCGGAAGTGGTCACATTATAGGTCCAAAGGGACCGGGAAACGTGTGTTCAGGCATAACTAATCCACTACCGTTAGGTAGGGACCGGCCGTACCGCATCCAAGGGTTCACTGTAGGGGATCCTGAGGCATTTGCTAGAGTGTCTCGAATCAGAAGAGGACGATCCCTAGCCTCGATTTCATGACAGAAAACCAATTTCCAATACGACATCTCGTTTTCGATTGTATAACTAGTATGGCGACATTGTAGGATGGGGTACTATTCCATCTAAGATTAATACATTTATATTGAAATGTTTTAAATATATATATACACACAAATAATAATATCGTTTTTATGTATCAAGCATCTTTTGACCATTTTAAGGTAAAACCCTATCCTCTGGTGTGTGTTGCGTTGTGTGATGGGACCTGGGTCTTATAATAGTTTAATTTTTCTAAAAAGTATTATGTTATTTGACGATTTACTTTAATTATGCACTGACAATCCAATTGAGTAAACCCGTTCCATGTTAGCGGCGTGGTCCTGTGATTAGCCTACTTATTAGGTGAGTTAAGTATAGAATTCTCACACCAGTCCAACAACTGACCTGTAGTTTGTTTCACTTTGCAAACTCGAGTGCCCTCTTTCCACACGGGCAGTCGAGTAGCTTTTTGCAGATATAGTTAAGCAGGATCCTGGATTGAAGCCTAAAGCTGGGTCCAGAATATAGATGGCCTTCCGCTGAGATTAGTTCCGCTGCAATGTATTTAATTTATTGTAAATGTATCTTCTCCTGTATTATTTATTGATGTACTCTGATATATTCTATACTCTGATGTAACATTTATTTTTGATGTTATAAAAGTCTGTGTTGTTGTTCTGATGTGTTGTATGCCCAAAGTTAACGTACGCAGGTTTTGAACGGTCTTGATCGATCTTGCGATCGATTGGGGTCGGGCGAAATCCTGGTCGTTACAAAACTTAATCATTCTTTAACTTTATCTGCTGCCAATTGTACCAATAGCTCTTATTTGATTTCTCACCACCTTATTGAAGCTCTTTAGGGCCGAATTTTGGTGCTACATAATATAATACCTTGCATTTTTAAATTAAATGATAAAATAAAATTCGTAAAATTTGGTCAAACTTGCATCATTGCATTTGTGGCGATTTTATAATAAATTTAGACATATGGTTTGCAGAAAAGAGATTTAAAATGAAGAAGATGTCTTTAAATGAAGTTTTAAAAGAAACATGAAAAGAATGAGATAAGAAAATACAAACTAGATCAATATATATCAATGTTTTAGTAGTGTGAACAAAAGCTAAGTTAGGTGAGTTGTTATAGCATGTACTTCCTAAGGTGGATGTTAGAAGTTCGAATCCTCTCAACGTCATATTTTAAAATTTAAGAGGGCCAACTAAAAGGATGCATATTCTAAGAGAATATATATATATATACACACACACATAAGGAATATATGTAAATGTGTATGTATATATGTGTATGTGTGTGTATATATATACATAAGTGTGTGTGTATATATGTAAGTGTGTGTGTATGTGTGTATATTGGCAAGAAATTCAAAAGTAACAAACAAAAAATTAATCTCGGCATAACGTTGTTTGAATTTTGAAAATAAATGAGGTTGTGCGTAAATATATATGCGTAAATTCAAAATTAGAATTTAAAGCATAAATTAAAAGCAAAAGATAATAATGAAATGAATGTGCTTGTTTATTTACGTGTGCAAACGCTCGTTAAAAAATTGAAAATAATTAAATATATTAGAAAGATATTTGGCATGGGGATAACATTAATAATAAAATTTATTGTACAACTATTAACAAATAAAAGTTTAGGAAGTTGTGCATGAATATATGCGCGCAAGTTTGAATTTGAAATCTACAACGTGCATTATAAATGGAAAAACTAATATATAGAAGAATATTAGGTAAGAAAAAAACGTTGAGTGTAACGTTAAATGAAAATTTTAATAGGAACAAAATTAACGTTCGTGACCCAGTGCTGAGCAAGGTGACATGCATTTAACATTTTAATTGGATCTAATCTTATTTATAGGGATTTTTAAAAGGACTCCACATTTCGTTAAGGGGAGGATAATTTTAAGGGGACTCCAGTTTAATATATTTTTGTTAAGGGGGGTCTGATTTATTTTAAAAAGGAAAAATAGACCTAGCTACCCCTGGTTTGTCACTTATGTTAAACACTAACTTAATAAATTCAGCGCAACTAACAAACATGCAAATTACTAAACATCTCAATTACAAAAATTTGATACAACATATTAGATCAAAATTTACATTTTTGCATTTAAAATCAATCTTACCAATTCCAATATGAAATTACAATTAATTATCAAATCTGATGTCTTCTGGTTACCCATGAAATTTTCTTGTGTCTCCATTATGTTAACTGTATCCATTTTTTTATTTTTATGTGTTGCATTAAATTGTAAATATTAATTAAGGTTTATGTTTTATAGTTTATATTAATGAGGATTATAGGGTGTTAATATTGGAATTTTAATTTATATATTTAAGGGGAGGCTAACTTATTTTGTCCTCCTCATAACAATTATACAATAAATAAAAGTTGGTCCTCTTCTTAACCAAATGTGGAGTCCCTTTAACAATCACCTTATTTATTTCAATATAACGGACAGGGTCCTTCTGAGCACCTATAAATAGACCAGTAGGCCATAACCTCCAACTCATATTTTCAGAGAGGGCATCAGAGCTCGGCTATTTCTTTTCTCCTTAAAATTCTTTAGAAAATAAATATATTATTTTTAGGATTTCTGATTTAGGATTTGGAGGTAAGGATTATAGATTTAAGTTAAAGATGTTTAGATCCTCCGTCTAGACAAATCAAATAACCCGAATTAAAAAGAAAGCAGTTCAGATCCAAATCAGATTCAAGAATTGTGGCAGTCAGGTAAGTGGATTAAATTATATTTTCCAATAACAGTATTTTTGTATCATTTGATTCATGCTAAAATTTACAATATGTTCTTCTTCTTTTCCCCTCTTCTACTTCAAAATAACCATTTTTGCCAAATTTTGGTTATGCATGAAAATTGAATAAAATTGGGATTATGCACAAATTGGATAATTGAATTATGGATAAGTGCAAAATTATTGAATTGTATTATGTGCAATTTAATTGAAACTATAAACAAAAAGGAATTATTTAGTGATTTGAGGCTAAAAGAATATATTGTGACTATAATGCAATAAATGAAGGATTTATGATTACATAGTATCTAAAAAAATCTTTTTTCAGATTTAAATGGCACTAGTGTAGAAAATGTACTGATTAAAAGAAAAAGAAGTGTAATCAAAATATGTCAAATTTTACTCTAATTTTTCAGCATAAAAAGAAGAAACAAGTTAGAGATGGTAATCAATATATATTAATCAAATCTGAAAGTTTGTTGTAGTACAGATTGATTAGTTAGGAAAGGAAAAGGAATGTATTTGCATAGTTTGGGTAAACAAAAAAAATAGGAAACATGAATGCAAACCGAAATTACGAATAAATAAAGATTAGTGTGAAATATGGAGTTAACCGTATTGCGCAATAAATTGATGACCTCAAAAATAGGGAAAGAAATGTTTTGCAATCATGGGTTCCTACTGTGGTAATTACCTGATGTTGAAATTGGTGATATCCAAATCACAATTTTGGGCAACAAATAATCTTACATATTTTGTGGAGAGATTTGTTGCTAGATTTTATGGAGAGATTTGGTGCTAGATTTGATGAAGAGATTTGGTGCTAGATTTTATGGAGAGATATTGGTTGCTATATTTATGGACATTTATTGCAAGGATATTTGGTGCTTGTCCAAATAGTTTTATAACATATATGAAGATAATTTGGATGCCAAGTTTTCTTGGGCATAAAGCAATTCTCTCTACAAAAAAGGTCAGCTAACATCTTCACTAGATGTGGGTGAGAGCCACCAAAAGTGATCATTTAGTTATTCCAAATTGAGTATTCTCCTTCAAATTATTTAGCCATTAGATATTCTCTACCTATTTCTCAATAAGGTTATTGGTTCAAGTTATAATTGTTTGTAACAATAGTTGAGATCATTTGTAAACAATTTTTATTAGTGAATCAATAAAGAGGGTGGTTAGGTGGAATATCGTGTGCTCATATTTCCGATATTATTTGTGTTGTTTTTTTTCAATCAAATTCATCTTCAAGTGATTGGGTGATAAAGATCCAATTTTTCTTGGCAATTTGTCAAGCTTCTGCTACGCATAAAAATCATAACAGTTTGGTATTGGAGCAAGATCATCGCATAGCTTGGAGTGTTTGTTGGATTGAAGATTGTAGATGTAGGAGATGATGTTGCATTCATGGATGGCTATTGTGGAGTAGGAGATTTTGAGAATTTGGAATAAAGAACCTAGTCCGCAACAAGGTGTTGAGGTTGGTTTTGATCACTGTTGAGGATCCATTGAGGATCATCTTATCGATTGTTGTCTTCACGTTGATAATTCTCGAGGGATCCATGTAGATGAAGAGGGATCAAGTGGTAGGCGTATATCAATAAAGAGGAGGTGTGATTGAGCCTGGAAATTAGTTAGGTAATCTTGTGGCCTGATGAAATCAAGAAGGTGTGATTGAGCCTAGAAATCAATTAGGTAATCTTGTGGCATGATGAAATCAAGAAGGTGTGATCGTGCATGTAAATCAATTGAACCTGGACTTGAAGAGAAGACATGATGGTTTTATCTCGTAGCCATTAAAATCGAGATGGTGTTAATTGAGAAAAAAGAGGTTGAAAGTGAGAGCTAAGGGGCTATTGTTTGAGTGGAGGAGATGTTGTGATTTGGTATCAAGGTGGAGTGTTGAAATTGGTGATACACAAATCACAATTTTGGGCAACAATTAATCTTACATATTTTGTGGAGAGATTTGTTGCTAGATTTTATGGAGAGATTTGGTGCTAGATTTGATGAAGAGATTTGGTGCTAGATTTTATGAAGAGATTTGGTGCTAGATTTTATGGAGAGATATTGGTTGCTATATTTATGGACATTTATTGCAAGGATATTTGGTGCTTGTCCAAATAGTTTTATAACATATATGAAGATAATTTGGATGCCGAGTTTTCTTTGGCATAAGGCAATTCTCTCTATAAAAAGGGCCAGTTAACATATTCATTAGGTGTGGGTGAGAGCCACCAATGTGTGGCTGAGAGCCACCAAAAGTGATCATTTAGTTATTCTAAATTGAGTGTTCTCCTTCAAATTATTTAGCTATTAGATATTCTCTACCTATTTCTCAATAAGATTATTAGTTCAAGTTGTAATTGTTTGTAACGATAATTGAGATCGTTTGTAAACAATTTTTATTAGTGAATCAATAAAGAGGGTGGCTGGGTGGAATACCATGTGCTCATATTTCCGATATTATTTGTGTTGTTTTTTTCAATCAAATTCATCTTTAAGTGATTGGGTGATAAAGATCCAATTTTTCTTGGCAATTTGTCAAGCTTCCGCTGCGCACAAAAATCATAACACCTGAAACCATGTAATGGGTTTTGTTACTGATTTGATAACCAATCAATTTGGAATAGGCTTAACTTGCTAAAAAGATTAAGTTGTAAAAATAAGAAAGAAGGGTAACAAAACTGAAAGAGTTATGAAAAGAAAAAGATATATAAAAGGTTTATTGTGTAAACTTACAATGACAGTAAGTAGATTAGTGTCATAATTATAAGGGTTATGTAAATTAATAAGAAACCTGTGAAATCTGTAATGAATGGGGAATATAACCTATTATAATAAATTATATCAGACATGAATATAATATAATAGGTAGACTTGTAATATAACTTATTATAATAAATTATTTCAGACAGGAATATAATATAATAGGTAGACTTGTCATTGAGACAAGTAAGGTAATAACACACAGGCTATAGTTAAAAGATGAAACGGGAAGTAAGAGGCTTATTATAATAAAACTTAAAAAACAGGGAATAGGTTTAATAAGTAAACTCATAATTATAATTATGGTAGTCTTATAACATACGGTTACAATTAAATGGAAAAGAGTAGAGTAAGCATATAATTAGTAAACTTATAAATGAAGGAAATTAAGTTTAATGAATATAAGAATAAGCGATGGTCTGTCTCCGGCCGTGAGAGCTGACTAGAAAAAATAAGCGACCAACTAAGGCTAATAAACAGATAACTTGAATGTAAAATAAACAATGTAATGTTTAAGTTCATTAGCAATGTGGTAAGCAAAACAAGCGCATAGTTGAAAATTGGACATAGGGTCTGATAACTTAATGATGAGGTGCGTGTGGACCAGTTCGTATGTATTTGGGATGAAGAGCTCAAAGGGGTAGATCATCGTGGGTGTTTGGAGACAAGGGGGAAGCACATCCATCTTATTCAATGGGACTGAAAGGAAGTGTGGGATTTTTGCGGGACATGGGGATACTCTGTGATGGGCATCTATGGTAAGCCTAATAAAGCTGTACCCACAGAGACATGGTCTGTACGGTTTCATCTAGTTAGTACGCCTTCATTACGTCTAGGATGTCGGTTAGCCTGAAGACTGATTGGGATAATCTTAGGATGATTCGGTTGCTTCCTCAAGGAGGGAGGGTTCGTGGTCAGGACCCAACAAGGATAGTAGGTCGTCGGATACCTGTCAACGGCAATCGGAGTGTGTGTGGGAAAGACTGGAACTAAGCCATTAGGCTAATGATCTTTTACTATCGGGTCATTATGTAAGGGACCACATGTTTGTTTAGATTGGATGGTAGGGCAGTCATTTAGCTCTTTGAGTAGCCTTTCATTAGATTGGGGGTTGGCTAGAGTGGGGCCTTGGAGAACCAACGAAGAGACCTAATGAGGTAGTCCTTTATAGGTATGTTTAAAGCCCACGACTGAGTTTCATGGGGAAACCCAGGGATTAGGGCACCTTTATGGCACGTCGATTGAGGTTAATTCTCTTTCGTAGCATAGCTTCGTACGCTTTCATGGCGTGACATTATAGATTTGGTATGCCCTCGTAACATAGTCTAATACATTTGAGTTGCGTGGACATGGAGGTCCAGTACATTTTTCGTAGTATGACGATGGAGATCACTCGAGGAGGGTACTGTGGGAAGTAACTTGATATTGGGATTATAACTACATATATATTATTTAAGTTAATCTACTGGGGAGTAGATGGGTACGATTTATGCAGAGAAATCAGAAGTGTATTGTGAAATGAACCCGAACAACTTAATAAATATAAACGGTAACAGAATGGTATATGTAGTGTTATTTGTAGAAAGTATAATTTATCCATTCAATTGAACTTTTGTTCAGACTCCCTACATATAACAAACCCACAGGTTAGGCAGGTGGTTGAAATTTCGCAGCTTAGAGACACTTGTTAGGTAGTGTCATTATATTGATGAGTATCTACTTACTATTATATTTTATTCCTTTTTGAAGTGAGATTTCTATTATGAGCATTGATATATTTATCCTTGACTTTCTACAGGATATCAGATAACCCAATTCAGATTTTGGTAGATTTAGATCTAAAAAAAATCGGTCTATCGAAATTTGGGTTGTTACATTTGGTATCAGAGTTAAGGTTTAGGATTTCTATATAGATAGTGAGTGAGCGTATTTGTATATATAAAGCATAAATATATATACCTATATCCGTAGAGGAATCCGCTAATTAAGTGAATGACGCATGTATGAAGTTGGATGCCAATTTTGTACACTTACGAAATGGTTATGGAAGTTGGAGGATTATAGACCCATGAGTGACTAGGGTCATGAGTTGATGTTTGAAATTTTGGTATTTCAGATTAGCGGACTGGGCAGTATGGCCTTGCAGATTGAGAAAAGATAAAGAAAGAGAAAAATGAATTAGGAATATATATATATATAGCGCAAAAGTGGTGTTAATCTTATTCTTTAGTTCAAACATAGTTTGGTAGTAATTTATATGAAGGAGAAATTTAGGGCAAAGAAATGTAATTTCACTCAAAGAAATCGGAAAAATGCAAAATTTAGAAACCACTTTATAATTAGCCCCACCGTTAGATTTTTTTTTTGAAAAAAAGAACTTAAAAAAAGTGTAAGTATGGAAAAATATTTCTAAGTTATCAAGTTTCAAAATTTCAAAAGTTTGCAATTTTAGAAATTTATTAGTTTACAATGTTAAGAGTTGCATTAAAAGTATTTCTGAGGTAATTACTGCAAACTTGTTTTCAAAGCATTAAATATGGAAGAAAGTTGTGGGGTTAAGTGACATAAGTGGTTAAGAGAGCGCGAATAAAGGAATTGGCTATATGAGGTACATAGATGACCTTGATTGAATTTAGTGAGAAAGGGTCTCATTAGTGGACAGTTAGTATAGGTTTGTGGGAATTTTGAAAAGATGTTTCAAGTGGTAACTGTTAAATAGATAGAAATCCTTTTTAGCACCCTTTGAGGAAATAGGAAAGTTTCCTTTAAGTATAAATTTGCATTCCTACGTAGTGTTCTATTTTAGAAAAATAAGATGGTTTGGTTGGATATTTTCATCTTAGGTGTTTTTAGTAATCGCTAGGTAAGAACCAAAACATAGGATATTGTGAATTAAATGAAAAATGAAAATTAAAGATGAACAACTAAAAGAAAACAAACAAAGATGACAACTACAGAAATAGAGAACAATAAAAAAAAAATGCATCCTTCCCAAGTAAGTTTGGAAAAAAAGAGAAAATTTTCTTATGTAAACTGTACTTGGAATAAAAATATGAATTTTTGTTAGATTAACAATTAAGATTACCAAGTACGGAGAAGTAGGTGTTTAAAAGTGGATGGAAAATATGTTAATTTCCATTTTTCTACTTTTTTCTATCATAAGAAACCGAATTCATAAAATTAGACTTTTTTTAATTCACAAATATAAAGTTGATTGGTAGGATTTGGATGAAAAAATTGGATGAACTACGCTCTTACTCTGTAAGAGTGTGAGAAAGATCGGATGAAAAAGTATTTTTGACTTTCAAAGTATTGCAATTATATAGAAATTGCCAGTATATTAAGGATGCATGCATCATGTTTTCAAAAGAGTTTCAAAAAAAAAAAAAATTGCATTCACATAGGAGGTACTACTTAGGCATTCTCATAGGAGGTATTGCTTAGGCATTCACTGCATTCATGTATTTTGATGTTGTGTTGCACTTTGCACAAGTGCACAGATGGTTGCAAAATTGGACGTACACATGATGATTGTAAATTATACGAGGAATTACTTAATTATACCCTTAACAAATTTCAATGACGAAATTTTCTAAGGGTGGAAAAATATAACACCCTACATTTTTAAATTAAATAATAAAATAAAATCATAAAATTTTCAGAATTTGATCACGGTACTAGCTTCATTGTGTCTGTGGTTATTTTTTGATCAATTTAGATATATGGTTTACAGAAAATGGATATAAAACGAAGAAGATGTCTTTAAATGAAGTTTTAGAAGAAACACGGAAAGAAAGTTATAAGAAAAACACAAGCAAGATCAATAGATACAAATATTTTTATCTTGTGAACAAAAAGCTAAGTTAGGTGAGTTGGTAGAGCATGCACTTTCTAAGGTGGAGATCAAGAGTTAGAATCTAGTTAACGTCATATTTTAAATTTTAAGAGGGCCAACTAAAAGGATGCATGTTCTAATAGAAATATATATATATATATATGTAAATATAAGGATTTTTTTAGATATATGAGTGTGTGTATATATATGTATATGTATATATAAATATATGTGTGCATATATACACGTATGTGTGTGTATATTGGCGAAAAATTCAAAAGTAACAAGGAAGAAATAAAGGTCGGCATAATGCCGTTTGAATTTTGAAAATAAACGGGGTTATGCATAAATATATACACACAAATTCAAAATTATAATTTAAATCATAAAGTAAGAGTGAAAAATAATAATGTAATAAATGCGCTCATTTATTTACGCATATGAACACATGGTAAAAAGTTTAGAAATAAGTAAATAGATTAGAAAGAAATTTGGCAAGGGAATAACGTAAATAATAAAATTTGTTGCGCAGCTATTAACGAACAAAAGTTTAAGAAGTTATGTGCGAATATATGCACACAATTTTGAATTTTAAATCTACAACGTGCGTTATAAATGGAAGAATTAATATAAAGAAGAATATTAGGTAATAAATAGAACATTGAGTGTAATGTTAAACTAAAAATTTAATAGGAACAAAATTAACGTTCATGACTCAGTGCTGGGAAAGGTGATATGGATTTAACGTTTTAAATGGCTTTGATTTTATTTATTTCAATCCAATGGATGAGGCCCTTCTGAGCATCAATAAATAGACTAGTAAGGCCTAGCCTCCAACTCATATTTTCTGATAGGACGCCAAAGCTCTACAATTTCTTTTCTCTATCAAATTCTTCGAAAAATAAATATAGTAGTTTTAGGATTTCTGATTTAAGATTTGGAGATAAGGATTATAGATTTAAGTTATAAATGCTCAGATCCTCCATCTAGATAAATCAACAAATCTGAATTTAAAAGAAAGCAACGCAGATCTAAATCAGATTTAAAAATTATGCGCACTCAGGTGAGTGGATTAAATTATATTTGTAACACCCCGTAATTTAATACATAGTAATTATATAGAAGATGACAAAATAGATATTAATTAATCAGAATTAGGTAAAACGGACAATATTATTGCGTTCATTGCTAAATTTTGGTTCATATAGACCCTAAGTTTGCGTAAATCGGATTAAGTATGAAGAAGTTAGGAACTTAAGAAGATCGAACAAGATTAAATATGTAATAAATATTATAAATAAAATAAATAGCGCAGAAAGCAATGGTCATTAGGCGAACCAGCCCCGACCGGGTTGACCTTAGGATCGACACAATCAGTAGGTGGGTCGACCCACCTGCATGTAGGTAGGGTTCCTGCTTCTGAATCTGGACAACTTTATTCTCTATATTCACACGCTGACTCAGCTTGAGGTGTACATTTGGATTTATAAACCTAAAATCTAATGGTTTAAAATTATCCTAGCTAATATATAAATAGGCTAAGAGCCTCATTGTTTTCCTACACACAAACATTCTTCATTCTTCTTCCTCCAAATTATTTCTAAGAAGATGCCGAGGTACTGCATAAATATGGATTAAAGAGGACAATTCTCGTTTTTCTACAACAACAATTCTAAAGATACATTTTCTGGCATTAATCAAACCATTGCGAGTTTTAGTTATTTTTAGACTTAATAATTAAAAAGTATTCTGATAGTAAATATTTTGAATCTGAAATTATGCAGTTTATATGTTATTGTTTACTATTAGTTATCTATTTAGTTTTTAGTTGTTTTACTATTACATGTATATCCCTATTTCTGTCTTGGTTTTATTTACAGTCTTACGCCTATTTATTCAGTTTATATATTTCTAAGTTGAATCTATATTTTTCTCCTTTTCCTCTTTATTTTGCGCAATGCCTAGGCCGTTAAACACCTAGTTTATTCATGTTAGAATTGCGTAAAATTGGGTAAAGTTGGAATAACTTATTGTGACGGTAAAAAGGAGAATTAGGCATATTGAAACATGGAATCCAATGATTGTATAATTGGGATAATATGCTAAACATGTTAATCTAAATAGGTTAGAGTTAATTTGATCATTAAGTAGAACATGTTGTGAGAATCATATGAAATTAAGTAAAATAGGCAATTAAATATAATACACCTGAGAAGGTGATTGTTTTGGGGAAAGGGTTGTACACTGAATGACATTTATAGGAAATATCATTTACAACCTTGGTTATTAATAAACTTAAACCTACTAAGTTGAACTTGTTAATTAATAAGCTAAGAGGTCTCACCTCTTGCTGTTTATATCCGGTTTTGGGACTCTTAAAATCTTAGCTTGGGGGCACAAGCCTAGGGGATGTCTTGTGTCAATCTTGTTGTGTGGAACCCGTATCAGTCAGTATCTGTTTTAGTATTATAGAGAGGGGCCTCGTACTAGGTATAGGCCAGGTTACGCTTTATTGATCTGGATTGTAAAGGTTTCAAAGGTGGAAGGCGGGTACGGGCGCGTTCCGGTGGAGTCATGAGCATGCATGGGTCTGATTGGGGAACCTAAGACGTTGTAACACCAGCGAAGAGGTCCGTGTCTTATAAATTGACGGGTTAGGGACTGATACCCCCACTATCGTAGTAGGCACAGGATATTTTCGTAGTGGGGAGCCGATCGCATGGGTAGTAATTAGGGTAACACCTAATCTTGATATTCTAGTAAGTGGTGCAGAAAAATTGATCTTAGGATATGAATGAGAAGCGTACATGACCTTTACCTTGATTTGTTATCTAGTTATCTCATTATCATGTTATCTCGTCACTTGTTTATTTTACTATAGTTTCATCTTCAGCATTATTTATTTGTCTTGATACTTTTTATCTTATACTTATGCTGAAAGTCGCTGGAACTCGGCGGAATTTATGTCTGACCTATTTTGTTTTCCTTCTCCACTTCCTTTCTCCCCCTCAGGTTCTCAGAGTGGTGGTGGACAGTAGCTGTGGCCGTGATTCTATCTTTCTTGCACTTGGATTACTTTTGTTTCCTTGTATTTCTTCAGTTTATTTATCAATGTTTATTGTTCTGACACATAAGCGATATTATTTATGGTTTCTGTACTCTAATATTATTGAGACAAATGATATGGTTTTCACGTTGACGGTTCATTTGTAAATGTAATACCATGTTATGATTTGAAATAAAAAGTTGAATTTTCTGCTGCATTTAACATTTTGTCTTGTTTTATTAGTCTATGTATTATTTTTGCACTTCACGAAACTTCATGCATCCTTATATGGGTGACATTAAGGGACGTGGGGTGTCATATTTGGTATCCAGAGCCTAAGGTTACAAGATCAGAGGAAAGGTTTTTGAAAAGTACTCTCAAAGCAAAAGATTTTTAAATAAAACCTATTTTTGAGAAATATATCCCCTCATATCATTTACAATATTCCTTCGGTCTCCTTCTGAATTCTAGTTTCATCCTTTTTTAGCATGTCTGAGGCTCCTAATTTCCCCGAGGGCATTCCCATTTCGACATGGTTCCGTAGATACGTATATTGGATCTAGATTAACCTTGGAGGGTGTGAATAAGGTTTATTGGAGTTTTACGAGATATTAAAAATATCACAACACTGATTACAACAGAGAAAATAAATGCAGAAAATAAATAACATAGATTTTACCCAGCTTCGGCAAACCCTGCCTATTGCTACATTCCCTAAGGTTTTTACTAGGTATTAGTCAACTATTACAAGCTTACAACACTTGTAAACTCGCAACAATTCCTTGCCTAAATGTCTTATCCCTACGCTCAAAACTTATCCCCAAGTTTATATTAGGAGTTACACAACAAGGCCTCACAATCTTGCTATGGTTGCACTAATCCTATGCTCAAAGCCCTACACTAATTTCTGTCCTCGAAACCAAATTTTTCCAATAGCAACAAACCTATAGCTAGTAAACCCTAATTTTTATACGAAAACTAGTAAAAGATAAATTGAAAAATACAAAAGAAAATACAAATAAATTAAAAACAAAAACCCTCCCCTTTTCTCTAAAAAATAAAGCCAGACACGCTTTTTTATTTTATTTAAAATATTCCCCTTCAAATTAATGTCGGCCGACCATAAATAAAAAATAGGGCTTTGCTTTCCCTTGAATCATGCTGGAAAAATATTATCTAATTGCCTTCGGCTGTCATTGTTCTTGCTTGTTAATAATTTGGGAATCTCGGTCGAAAACTGTGAGTTCTTCTGATTTGATTTTTTTTTGAATTGATTTCGATGTTTGTTGCTTAGTTTTCAATACTTGCATGTGATGATTTTGTGTAGTTTATATAGGGTAAAAAAAACCCTTAAACATCTCAGATTTTGTGTATGCCTTGCTCTGATTTGTGCGTGATTTTAGTGAATGATCCCTGGAATGATATAAATTGAAAGAAAAAACTGTTTCCTTGATTTAAATTGATTTCCTTGGTTTTGAATTGCTTGCGTGATTTCTGGAATCAATTCTTATGATTTTATTGCCATGAATATCTCGTTGATTTGCTGGATAGATTCGAATTGATTTTTGCCCAAGAGTGATTTCTGGAATTTATGGTAAGTCTGGAAACAATCAAAATATTTCTTGCCAAATATATTGAAATGAATCATTATGAAACACAACAAATCGTAGAAATATTTTGAAAATAATCTTGTTGAGTTCTTCCCACTTAAAATAGGAAAATATTTGCCAAATTGTCCATGCAGATTTTATTCCTTTGGTAGTGCGCATTTATTTAGAATCAAAAGTCTCAAGCAAATGCTTTGCTTGTTGCTTTGGTTCACCAATAAAAATCTATGCTGTAATTTTCAAAGTTTCATGAATATTCTGAACGCCATAATCTTGAATCTGTTTCCTACTTTACTTTGGGGATGTGCACTCGTATACCTGGATATCTTGCATGTAATCCCATTTTTTCCATGTACAGTGGAACATGACTTTGACATGTACATATATATATATATATATATATAAACATGCATATATATATATATATATATATATATATGAGTGTGCTTATCTGTTTCATCAAAAACTATTGTCATGTTTGAACCTCTTGGTTTGACCCGCTTGTATTTGGACTGCTGCATTATGTGTATATTCGTGCATGTTTTGCCTTGTGCAACTGTGACTGTCCTGGGTCATTAAAAAAACTTGATTGCTCCATTGGAGCTGTGTTATCATTGCACCTTGATTTGTGAGCCTTCGTATTTCTGTTTTGATGTGTCATTCACCTTTGCACTCTCCATTCTTTGATCTTTGTTTTTTTGTTGCTTTGTGGACCTGAACTAGCCAATGGAATATTTGATATGCTTTATCGCTTCATTTTGAATTTGAGCTGAACCATGTATATATATATATATACAAACTTTGGTATGTATGTGTGTGTGTGTATATATATATATATACACGGATATATGTGAGTGTGGCCTTCATGTATTTGTGTATTCATGCATGGTCCTGGAGCTTTATTGCGTTTTCACAAGTGCTTATGCATTGAACCTGAAACTGGTCTTGGCTGTTCCACTTTGGTTGAACTTGTTGCATGTTGCAATTGCTTCTTGGGTGCTTTTGGCTCTTTGTCTTGCAATGTTCATTCTTGAGCCTTGTTTCTTATGTACATGCAGCTTTGTACTGTTGTGCACCATGTCGATTTGTACATGAGGTGAATGTTTGAGTTCCACCAGTTGTTCACTGTCGTAATTCTCCTCTGGTCTATTTGACTTTAGTTTGTTGGGTATTTACATGTTGCCATGCATACAAATATGTATATATAAATAAATGTGCATATATATGTTTGTATATATTGTAGCTTCATATATGCATTGTCGCTTGTGTTGAATTCTTGGTTCCTGTCCATTCAAAATGTTTGACCATATTGCCCCTGCACAGAAATATGTGTATATACATACATATATATGTGTATACACGTATAGTGCACGTGCATAATATATATATATATATATATATGTGTGTGTGTGTGTGTGTGTGTGTGTGTGTGTTTGTGTGCGTGCGTGTGTGTGAGCACTACAGACGATGTCTACCAATTTTAAAAATGAGCGGTGCACAATCTCAGAATTGAGCTGGGCTCGCGTCTAAAACTGAGCTGGGCTCTAAAACCAAGCTTGCTCATTTTTAAAACAAAGCTCAGTTCTAACTTGGCAAAATATTTTGATTTTTAAAAGCTTTTTGAACGAACTGAGTGGCGATTTCTCCAGCAATGTTAAAAAAGATGAAGACACAGATGAGAAGGAGGAACTACGTTGAGAGAATTATAAAGCTTGTTATTTTATTCAGTAAGAAATTGTTTTTGACTGATACAAAATAGAACAGAAAGACCTGATATATATACAGGTGAATGTAACGGTAAAATGCGTTATTTTGGGTAAGCAAAATATAACTATGGCAATGTGACGTGGCACAGTATAGGACAAACTTATTCATAATTAAATATTTTGCTAACTCATCGTTCTATTCCAGAATTCATTGCCTTCCCTTTTATTTTTGAAGACCCAATTGAGGCTCATAGTTTGGATCTAGCACACTTAAGTCAAGTACAAATTAATGGAGAAAAGATCGGAAGCAAACTCGGGTTTGACATGGCCAACCCTAGGTTTGAAGGGGGGAAATAAAAGGAAAGACAATGAATTTTGGAATAGAATGATGAGTCAGCAAAACATTTAATTATAGATAAGTTTGTCCTATACTGTGCCACGTCACATTGCCATAGTTATATTTTGCTTACCAAAAATAATGTATTTTACCGTTACATTCACCTGTATATATATCAGGTCTTTCTGTTCTATTTTGTACCAATCAAAAACAATTTCTTACTGAATAAAATAACAAGCTTTATAATTCTCTCAACTGTATTTCCTCCTTCTCATCTATGTCTTCAGCTTTTTTAACATGCAACAACTAGAGGGCTACATTCAGAATCCAAATTATGTATGCAAACTGAAGAAAGCAATTTATGGTCTAAAACAGGCTCCTAGAGTATGGTTCGACAAATTAAAATCAACTCTAGTGACACAGGGATATCGACCAACTAAATCTGACACTTCATTATTCATCAAATCAAATAATTACTATACAACATATGTACTAATATATGTTGACGACTTAATTGTAATAGGGAACAATGAAGGTGAGGTAAAGCAACTGACTCAGTATCTAAATGAGCAATTCTCAATGAAGGATCTTGGCAGTCTATCATATTTTCTGGGAATAGAAGCCCAAAGAAGATAAAAAATAGAAATGGTTCTTAGTCAAAAGAAGTACATAACTGAACTCCTGATAAAGACTGATATGCATGAAGCAAAACCTCAACCAACACCCATGATATCTAGTCATCATCTCTCTAAAAACAGGGGAGAATCTATAAATAATATAAAGGAGTACATAAGTGTTGTGGGAGCATTGCAATATGCAACCATAACACGACCAGACATTTCATTCAGTGATAACAAAGTTTCACAATTTTTGCAGGATCCAAGGGATGAACACTGGAAAGCAGTAAAACGAATACTGAGATATTTAAAGGGGACTATACAGTATAGCTTAACAATAAAAGGAGGAAAAGAGTTAAATATCACAGGAGTCACTGACTCAGACTGGGCAGCAGATCCCGATGATAAAAGATCGGTAACATGGTACTGTATCTATATATGAGACAATCTGATATCATGGACATCGAAAAAGCAACCAACAATTTCAAAATCAAGTGCGAAAGCAGAGTATAGAAGCATTACCAACGCTACATCAGAAATAATATGGTTGCAATCAATATTAAAGGAGCTAAATCTTTTAAACAATCAAAAAGCAACAATCTATTGTGATAATCAAAGCTCGATATACTTGACAGCTAATCCTGTTCAGCACGCACAAAGTAAACACATAGAAATCGACATTCACTTCGTTCGAGAGCAAGTAAAGGAGGGATAGCTACAAGTAAATTACATACGGTCTTACCATCAAAAATCAGACATACTTACCAAGGCTCTCTCAGCTAAAAACTTTACCAGACTACGTGACGCCCTGAATATCAGGCCAATCGACACAAAATCAGCATTAAGTGTAGCTAACCAACGACCAGAACTTCAAATCGACAGCTTGAAGCCAAATATTAAAGCTGCAGTTCGAATGACAAGGGAGAAAGACTTAATTGAGGCTCATAATTTGGATCCAGCACACTTAAGTCAAGTACAAAGTGAATGGAGAAAAGATCAGAAGCAAACTAGGGTTTGACATGGCCAATCCTAGGTTTGAAGGGGGGAAATAAAAGGAAAGACAATGAATTCTGGAATAGAACGATGAGTCAGCAAAACATTTAATTATGGATAAGTTTGTCCTATACCGTGCCACATCACATTGCCATAGTTATATTTTGCTTACCCAAAATTATGTATTTTACCGTTACATTCACCTATAAATATATCAGGTCTTTCTGTTCTATTCTGTATCAATTAAAAGCAATTTCTTACTGAATAAAATAACAAGCTTTATAATTCTCTCAACTGTAGTTCCTCCTTCTCATCTGTGTCTTCAGCTTTTTTAACATACCTTGTGGTATTTACATTGAATCACGATGAATATCACAAGCTGTTTAAACACAGATGGATATATAAATCAGATCAAGTTATGAAATAGGATGAGAAACACACCAAAATTCTGAGCTAAATAAATTTTTGTAATAAAAATTATGTCTGCTAGAATTTAAAAATATTTTTGTTTCAGTTTACTGTATGTGTGTTCCTGTGACATGTAAGTAGAATACTGGACTGACTATGAAGCTGCAGAAGATAGAAGACAAGACTGTGTAATATATGAGTGAGTGACTCTACAACTGAGTGGCTGAGTGTTGTAGTGAGGAGTAATATAACAAATGAAATTGACATTGAAATATATTGCTGAGATGTACAAATAGCGGAGTTATGAACTCTGTACTATTCAAATTAAGATATAAAACATTATATTTTAATAAATACTGTTTGAATATTTGAATTCTTGTGCAGTAATTTTTTATTTAAATATAAATATATAATTTTGTTTGTGATGTAGTAGAATAGTACAATAGCAAAAATATTTAATATATATATGTGTATATGTATGTATGTATGTATGTGTTTCTTATCATCAAACAAAAATCATAGAATTGTTATATACAACAATCTTCCCCTTTTGATGATGACAAACAAATAATAAGATTCTGAATATTATAAATGTGTGTGACAGTGAATTGTTGAACTCCCCCTTTCTGTATGCTCCCCCTACAACAAAACTCTCCCTAAATATGTGCATGAGTGAAAAGAATAAATCAAATGAAATTTCAATATTAAATTTTTATAAAATATTCACTCATAAATCAAAATGTTAACCGTTCTTTCACTTTTGTTACCTTCAAAAGGATACAAAAATTAAAATAGTGACGAAAAAAATTGACCAGAAATATATAATCAGCTTAAGAGAGAGAATGCTCATTATAAATCTCAATCAAACAAACAAAATCCATAATATTCTAAGAACTAGTGGCGAATTTCACATTATAGAATGATGGATTTTCGATAAACAAACAAAAACCATAATACTCTAAGAACTAGTGGCGAATTTCACATTGTAGAATGATGTATTTTCGATGAAGTTTATAAAAATGGAGAGAGTTTAGAAAATATGGATTTCCAATTACTTTCAAATAAAATTTTAAAATTGAGAACAAAAACAGTGATGGATTTGGATTATGATTATAAATTAAATTTAAGTGACGCAATCAAATAATCTCAAATCCCTATAGCTATCAATCAACAAATCATAACATATCATAAAATATTAACACATTTCACAGATTAGAACAATGGATAGATGGGTCGGTTTTTACACACAAAGGAGGATTTCAAATATTTATTTATTTTTCCATTTTTTATTTAAGAGCACATTGATCACGCATAACCAGATCTCAGATTTTAAAATAAGGCCAGTTGCAACTTAAATTATAAGCAATCTCTTAACCACACGTGATCAGAGTTAGGATTTTTAAACGAGGTTAGAGAAACACTTATATATATATTATATATTCATCGTTTTCCTTTAAAAAAAAATCCTCAGTATATAAAACCAATATGATGATAGAATATGATAGGTATAGAAATGATTGTGAAATAAATTTCTAAATTAATCATATTATGAAATATGCTCAATTGTACCGGGATCTTTGAAAAAAAAACCAATTATCTCTGTTTCTGAAAAATAATATAGTCACATTTCCATCACAAATTTGAAGTTATATATTCATTAAGATGATTTAAAAAAAAATTAAACTCTCCACATTAATATAAAATCATGACAGATGGCAGAATAATGATAGACTAAGAAGATGTTAGTGAAATAAATGCCAATTCAAAGATATTATAAAAATTGTTCAATCATCATGAAAATTTAATTAAAAATTTCCTCTTGTTGTGAAATATACTATAGTCACAGCTCATCACAAATTCAAAAATCTAATAATAATTTTAATGATATCTAAATACCGTTCAATTTTGGTTATTGTTTCAATTTCTGAATAAATAATCGATAAATGATTTTAACATTGAAAATCAATTACAAGAGGATTTTGAAGAATCTATACAAGATGAGAATCAGTGTAAAGAATCAAACAGATGAGTTAGAAAATTTCAATGCATTTAAGGCTGATACTACTTGTTATCTCCATTAATGAGGATTTTAATACCACCCTGCCGGCTAGCAAAGGTATCTCAAACACTGATTTTACATCTTGTCCAAGCCACTTGGAGTTCCTAATCATCCATAGTGGCAATCCAATGAGTTTCAAATGAAAAAAAAATTAAGCACTAAGCCCAAACCAGAATATCCAATTACCAAAGCCAAGCAGACAAATCAAACAAGACAAATTTGTTTATCAGAGCAACAGATGATACCAAAACAAAAAGTCGTCTAAAAACATTTGCAAATCAATTCCTTTTATCACAGCAGCATAACAATCAATTTCAAAACGGACTTGTCAAGAGAATTTTTCATAGTTGTTTCTAACAACCACAAAGGATGATTCATGATCCAAGATTAAAAATACAATTTATTTGAAATCACTTGAAGGAATGTGAAAATCTCAAGATTCAATGAATCGATCACACCGGATTATGAATTTCAAATCTAAGATGTGTGTGAGATACAAGAAATCAAAAATTTCAAATGATTTCAAATAATTAAATATTCAAGTCAAATGATCATGGAACAAAAGTGAGTTTCAAGATGTAGCAGAATGATTGATTCAAAAAAGATTTTCAATTCACAATAATCAAGCCAACTAAAAAAATGAAAATATTATAACTGAAAAATAGTAGTATGCTTTAATGAGTATATTTGTTCAGTCTTTCCAAAATGAATTAAACTCAAAACAGCGAAGATGTATGAAGTTTCATTAATTTTTCAATTCTTCAAAAAAAAAAAAATAGAATTCAAATTAACAATTAGTAATGTAATGTAAACTTCAAAACAATTGCAGTTATTTACAAGTTTAAATTCAAGATCTGGAAATGATTAAAACATGGGAGTTTATACAAGTGAAGTACATTTCCTGGAAAACAAAAATTCTACAATATGAAGTTAAGTAACTCAAGAAGTAAAAAAAATGGCAATGGCAATATAAATAAGCAAAATTAGAAGGAGGAATAAAAAGGGAAAATGGAAGGGGAAGAAGAAGAAAACAAACAAATAAAACAGAGAATATAAACAAAGATGAGTTTAGAGATCATACCTGAATTTTCAGAAGACATTGTGGATTCTCTAAATCAAAACAAAATGGCCAAGGAATGCTGAATGATACAACAATATGGAACAACTTGAATTCATTCTCTTTTTAGCAAAGCGGATCCTTAGCCATCTTCAGTACCTAATTGTTTAAATGATCAAGTGGTCTAAAAAAATTTATAAAACCACTCTCAATTGTATTCATATGTTTTGGTACCCAAACTTGCTTGTATAACAATCAAATGGAATTTATCTTTGTACCCTTAGGAACTCAAATCTATTTGGGTTTGGCGAAAATTGTTTTATTTCCTTTCGGGATCCAAAATGGATTGTTTCTAAAAAAGTTTTCAATTAATTTATATTTTAAAAATACTTTGAAACTATTTGAATTCAAATTCTCTAATCAAACATTTACAAAGCAGTTTGAAGGATTTCTAAAATCATTAGAATTTAGCTTTTCAAACCCTTTGATTTTCCCAAAGCCAAGACCATATTTATTTCCAACAGAAACTTGGTTTTGCAACAACATATTCAACGATTTTTCCCCATTAGAAAATTTATCCAAAGTTGGTTCTAGTCGTTAAATTTTGGATTTGAGATCACCAGTTTTTTTATTAAATCTGAACAATGATTATTAGTGATCTTCCTTTTAGCATCATATTGTTTCAAAACCAAAATTTTATTTTGAAGTAATTTAATTTTGGCTTGGGACTCCGAGATTTCAAATTCAAAATGTTTTTGCTTTTCAAACCCACGTTTTTCAAAATTCTTGAACTTCTCAATCTCATTTTTAAGCTCATTTAAAATAGATTCGGTTTTTAGTAAATTTTGTTTTTCAGCAAAATCATATTCAAAAATTTTGGTAGTCTTAAAATTCTCAAATTCATTTTGCAAAAAATTGTTTGTGCTTTCAACCTCAATTTTGTCCTCTTTTAAAATCAGGCTTTTATTTTCAAGTTTTTGAATATTTTCATTTTAACGAATAACATCAGTTTTCAAATTCAAACAATTTTTTGCCACCAGAGTTTGAAGACTTCTTGATGTTTTTAAATTTTGATTCCAAAATATTGTTTTTGTTGATCAACTCAAGTTTCTCAGATTTCAGAGTTTTATTTTTGGATTTGAGATTCGCAACAGATTCAATTAATCCATTTAAAAGATGAATTAATCTTTATAAAAAAAATCTCCTTTTGAGCCTCCATCACAATCATCATTTGTTTCTCCTTTCAGGCATAGATCTGAATCTGAGTTGACCTTCTGAGGTTTTGAGCAGTTATCTTCTTTTCGTCTATAAAATGTATTGAGAGTACTCCAGATTTCCTACGCAGTTAAACAATGGGAGATAAATCTATATTGAAAGTTGTCGATATAAGAATATAAAATATGAATAACATGAGAATTAAACCCAATATCATTCCTATTAACCATATCATACCCATTTATAACAATATTCCAACATTTAATATCAGTAGATTTTAAGTAGGATTTCATTCCTGATTTCCAATTTAAAAAGTCTGTAACACTAAAAATAGTTGGAAGACGATTGGACTAACTCTCAGAGGACTGACAACTAGGGGAAACCATGACTCTAGTGTTAATGAAATACCTGCTCTGACACCGGTTGTTGGATCTAGATTAAGCCTAGAGGGGGGTGAATAGGGTTTATTCACTACGCCATATATGGACTACTACAACGAAAATCAAAGGTGTTGCCAGCTAAAATGTTGCCACAACTTTGCTGATTTTTTTCTATTGCAATGCACTCTTCAATGTGTTAGCATAGATATCAAGTTGTGTTGCAGTAGCTATAGTTATAAACTTATAAGTTTAATTTGCAACGTCATCGATATGCATCTATAAAATGATGCATATCTATCTGCCAATTTACCTTTTAAAAACAACATCTGTAGTTAACAGCTCACTAGTTCGTTATAATCCTCCACCACCAATATTAAATCAACTTACGGTACTCATTCCATTACTCTATCTCAACTTCTCAGAACTGTTTATTCTCACCCCTAAATTTCCAATTTTAATCCCTAATTTTCATTCACCTACTTCTTCCACTCCAACCTTCTCTGCGTCCTCCACTTAATCCAGCTAGTATTCGACTCCAACTCAAAACACTCCCACTTCTCCCCTTCTCCATCATCAAACGTGTAACGAGTAGGATTTTGCCCGGCCTTAATCGATCGCAAAATCGACCAAGACCGTTCAAATCCCACCTACGTTAACTTTGGGAATACAACACATCAGAACAACAACAACAGACTTTTATTACATCATAATAACGTAACATCAGAGTACAGAATATCAGAGTACATTGAATAAAATTACAGCGGAAGATAAATTACAATATTACAATACATTGCAGCGGAAATAAAATAACTAAGGCAGCGGAAGACAACTATGCTATAGACACAGCTTTAGGCTTCAATCCAAAATCCTGCACGAGTTAAGAACCTGTAGACAAACTACTCAACTGCCCGTGTGGAAAGAGGGCCCCCGAGTTTGTAAAGGCGGAAACAAACAACGGGTCAGTCATGGGACTGGTGTGAGAATTCTTAACTAATTTAACTAATAGTAACAGGCAAATCCAAGGACCACGCAGCTAACGCAAAACGGGTTTACTCCAACGGATTGCCGGTGCATAAACTAAAGTAAATCGTTAAAACAACGCAATGCTTTTTAGAAAAATGAAACCATCATAAGACCCAAGTCCCATCACACAATGCCTCAGGATCCCCCAAAGTGAACCCTTAGATAGCTGCAGGGCCGGTCCACCATACGATTTGCGGATTAGTTATTCCTGAACACATGTTTCCCGGTCCTATAGGACCTATCATCCGAGGCGCCTCATTCCATCATCCACATAAGTAAAATGCCGGGTCGTGTTAAAGCCCAAACACCACTTCTAGCTAGAAAGAAACATGCTGCTCTCCCTGCGTTCCGTTCTCCCGTTTTAGACTCCGCCGGTGTGTGAGGCTCGTGAAGTCACGCTATACACAAAGCTATGCCTAAACAGGCTATGCTTTGATCATCCCACAAGGCCTGCTTTTCAACAAAGCCTTGATCATATGCATCTTAGCATGCTACATCGTCACTCCATATCACACTACCAATCCTTTGCCGAAATATATGAACGGGGGTTAAGCAAGAGAATAAATTCTCCGCCACCAAACATCCATACATTCGACAGAAGATTAATAACATGATATTTAATGGAGTACGATGTCAGTCACACAATCCATTTATAAGCTTATGCTCTGGGTCTGAGCGAAAGCCAAATCCGTACTAATCAACACTACGTCCGGACGGCCACCATTGTATCCCCTTCAAGGTAGCTACTCCAATCATGGGCATCATCAGTTGTCGTCTATACGATATGAAGATCGTCGGTCTTCAATCGCCGTCTTCAACTCTTGAATTTTAAACGTCGTTCAAATTATTTGGAACGAAATAGACTCGGACTTTCCAAATAATTCTCGTATGTATATAAGTTGGAAATCATTTCATATCGTTATTAGTATTTTGTAACGATTTATCTTTATTTTTATATATATAAAAATAATTAAATTCCATTTCATTAACGTAATTACATAACAAGTAGTGAATGTTTTGCTTCACAACCTATCGAAATGTTTATAATGTGTAATGAAATTTATTTTATTTCATTACATTTTGCTAACAAAAAATATTCCTATTCGTACATACCATATTAACGTACAATGTACACACCATAGTGTTTATTTTAATTTTCATACACATACACATCTTATACATAACAATGTACATTTTCTTGTTTCATCTTTCGAATTACACAAAATGTATTTTGTGCATCATACCAATTCCAACAAAAATAGCATTTTTGTGTTTCATTTCAATTTAAACAAACGAATATTTTTGTTCATCCATTTTTACTTCTACAAGAATGAGTATTTTTGTTTCTTTATTTCAATGTAACAAAATTGATAATTTTATTATCTTTTCAATGCAAAACACAAAATAATAATTTTACATTACAAACAAAACAATAATTTTGTGTGCTAATCTATTTACATGAAAATGAAATTTCCATATCTTAAATCTTTTTAATGAAAATCTAATTCATTAACATATAAATTTCATCGTTATAATCTTTACTGAAATTCTTTTACATGGGTATGTAAATTTCATACCGTTATCCTTTTTAATAAAAATTCAATTGATTAAAATGTAAATCTCTTACTTTAAGTTCCATTTACATGAAGATGTAATTTTCCTTATTTTATTCACATTAAAATGTATACTTTTCTTTTTACATCAAAAATGTAACTTTCACCTTTTTAAGTATAAACAAAAGTTAAATCTTTTAATTTGACAAAAACGGTGATAAACAATATGACCTTTCATTTTTAACAAAAGAATATTAAAAATATTCTTTTTAACTTTCACCAAAATGAAAATTGTGTGTTAAATTTCAAAACACAAATAAAATGAATGTTTTCGTTTTATTACGAACAAAAATGAATGTGTTTTATTTCCTTCTTTGCATTTGACAAAATAAATAATTTTGTCCTCCATTTACATTTGATAACAATGTATATTTTTATCATTCTTTCACATTTGACAAAATGAATATTTTTGTCATTCTTTTACATTCAATAAAAATGTATATTTTATCATTCTTTCACATTTGACAAAAAGATTTTTTTTTTTTTTTTTTTTTTTTTTGCACATATCATATACACAAAATGTATATTTTATGTGTCACTCCAATTACAACAAAATGAATATTTTTGTACGTCACTTATAATCTAACAAAAATGAGTATTTTTGTGTCATTCAACTCCTAACCAAAAATGCAGTATATTTTGGTGTCAACTTCATTTCTATACAAATGAATATATTTTTGTTTGTTTAATTTCCATGTAAAAAAAATAATAACTTTGTTATTCTTTTAATGTCAAACAAAAGTAATAATTTTTCTTATCTCTTTCAATGCAAAACCAAAACGATCTTGACTATTTAGAGTGGCAATGTAAATTCTATCCTTAGGTGACATCATAAAAATGTAATTTTAATTTACAATGTAATAACATACTTTAATTACATAATAAAATGTAATTCTAATTTACAGTGCAAATTCTCATTTATAGTTACATATAAAAATGTAAATTTTGTTCGCTTGCCAAATTTCATATCATAGCTACATTGGAAAATGTAAATAACATTTTTATTTTTCAAAAATGTTATAATAGAATTTCATATCATAGTTACAAATAAAAATATAATTTTCATTTTCATCGCCAATTGCATATCATAGTTTCGAATAAAAATGTAATTTTTATTTGCATAGCAAATATTATATCTTTAGTTCAATTAAAAAATGTAATTTTTATTTGCAATGCAAGTTCTCATTCTAAGTTACAAAATAAAAATGTAATCTTTATTATCAATGCACATTCCTACTTTTGTTTACATATAAAAATGTAAATTTTATTTACAATGCAAGTTCATACTTTTGTTTGCATAATAAAAATGTAAATCTCATTTACTACCATTTTACATTGACAAAAATATGATTTTTGTCGCTACTACTTTACATTGGCAAAAATGTTCATTTCTACCAGACATAACGTGACGATAAAAATATTGTTTTTCTAATTAACACAACATAACGGTGAAAATATTCATTTCTAAATAATATAACATGACGGTGAAATTATTCATTTCTAAATAACATAACATGACATTATTATCTAATGCAACATTTTATATTAAAAATGTACTTTTTCTTTACACAAAAATATTCTAACTAAATTGTGATTTTTGTGTTGACGGTTCTAACATAACATAAAATGAATATTTTACGTTGACGGTTCCAACATAACCTAAAATGAATATTTTATGTTGGCATTTCATAAAATGATAATTCTATTATATCAACCTTAAAATGACAAATTCTACTATGTTAACATTAACATGATACTTCTAACATGTCGACATAAAAATGATATCCTAACATACTGACATAAAAATGATATTCTAACATGTTGACATAAAAATGATATTCTCATATAACGCTACCAACAAAACGTGCAGTTTTATTCTCATATGACGTTACTAACAAAATGTGCATTTTTATTCTCATATCATATTTGCTAACAAAGCGGTTCTTTTTTTTAACGTAAACAATATTACACAAAAATATGTATACATATTTTGTTGAAAAACTAGTTCAACAAAATGAGATAAAAATGTTCGCTCATATTTTTCTAATATTTTACGTTGACGGTTCCAACATAACCTAAAATGAATATTTTATGTTGGCATTTCATAAAATGATAATTCTATTATATCAACCTTAAAATGACAAATTCTACTATGTTAACATTAACATGATACTTCTAACATGCCGACATAAAAATGATATCCTAACATGTTGACATAAAAATGATATTCTAACATGTTGACATAAAAATGATATTCTCATATGACGCTACCAACAAAACGTGCATTTTTATTCTCATATGACGTTACTAACAAAATGTGCATTTTTATTCTCATATCATATTTGCTAACAAAGCGGTTCTTTTTCTTAACGTAAACAATATTACACAAAAATATGTATACATATTTTGTTGAAAAACTAGTTCAACAAAATGAGATAAAAATGTTCGCTCATATTTTTCTAGCAAATTTCTAATCAAAAATGTTATTTTGATTGGCATAACACATTTCAAATAAAAATGTTGTTTTTATTTCATACGCAAATTTTTGACAACATGAATATTGTATATTTTATACATACAATAAAATGTTGTTTCGTCGTACACACTATGTCATGTCAAACATGATTACACACAATTCAGTTCAGCGATTCAAGCAATTACAACACAAATCAATATTTCAACGATTATACATACAACATCAACATGAAATAAATATAATTTCATATCTGAAATAAATAATTAAATTTGATTTAAAAAAAATAGAAATCTCACATTGATATTGAGTTCTGCGCTGTTCAGAGCCAAAATTTGACCAAAATTCAACTTGCTCAGAATCATGCCTAGTCAGTGTCATCGCGAAGCTCTCGGTCTCACGATCGAGGCGAACCTGAAATCATTCAAATCCGAGTTCATACGAGCAAGATACAAGTTAATTTAGATTGACAAAAATTGAATTTATAATGATTAATTAATTAAAGTTGGACAAAGTCAAACCACCTAATCATCTTCCTCAACATAATTCGGCCGTTCCTTTTTCTATTTGAACCCATAGAGTTCAAAACTAGGGATCCATTTATCTCGGGATTGGAGCAACTAGAAGACGATCGGAAGGTGGCAAATCGAAGAGGGAGAGAGGGCTATGTTCGCCTGAAGTGGTGGAGGGTGCGGTGGGTCCTACAGGGGGGCGGCGGGCTGCTATGGCCGGCGGTTTGGTTGGAGGTTTCAGCCAAAACACTCATCTAAATCCGATCATCTCCGTATAGAATTAAAGCTCTTGCAAATCTCTTCGATTTGGTGATGGGTTTAGGTTCTAACTCGAAGTGGATTGGAAGAAATTGGAGGTTGATTTTCGTGTGTTTCCAGCCATTCAAAGAAGGGCCGGCGGCTGGACATTGTTTCTAGGGTTTAGGGATTTGATTAACTAGCATTTATAATATTATAATATTCACTAATTACCCATTAAGGCCCGTTTTGGCCCGGACTCAGAATTAGACATGCTTACTGTCTATCTTAATGTTTTGACATCTTCTGAATGCGATGGGACATGTTTCGAGGCCATATTCGAAGTTTACAGCGTTTTTTATTTATTTTTAATATAAATCCTTTAATTTTTTATTCAACCGTACATGAAAATTCACCGGGGTCACAAATTAATTCCAAAAATTCCCAAAAAATATATTTAGCTATGTTTTGACGCTGCGGACCTAGAAAAATTAATTTCATTCAGTTCTGAGCCCGTATGAATTTTTAATAAATTTTTTAATGTCAAAAATTGTCCGTTTACACTGAAAAATCAATTATAATTATATATTAATTCTAAAAATTACTGAAAAATAATTTTTAGCTTTGTTATGACGATACGAACCCAACAAAGTTATTTTCGTTGAATTCTGAGCCTATTTGAAAAATGGCTATTTTCAAGGCATATATATCTAATATTAAAAATACATTTTTAAACAAATAATTTTCGAAACTCGAAATATATAAGTGTTTACTGTTTTTCAATGCAGAAACGTCATTCCGAACTCAATGGAAGTGGTTTCGAGTCGAAATTCCTTCATATGTGAAAAGTAGCCTTTCGGGCCATATATAATATATATATAAATTCTACAGCGACCTTTCTAAAAATTGAATTGGCCATAACTTTTGATTTCCGCTATGAAATTTCATTTTTTCGGATTCGTTGGAAAGATATTTTTAAATAGATTCTAATATTTTTGGTTTCACTAAGATCCGTTAAATTTTGCATCCTGTATGGTCAGTCAAAGTTCAAGTTTGACTTTTCAAACTACCGCGCTATTTCTAACTCTTTTTATAATTAAAATTAAACTATTCATTCTAACTTCAATTTAAATCAACTTTCAATCATTTTTATTTTAAATAAATTATTTTAAATATCGAAAACTCATTAAAATCACTTAAAATAAAATTTTAAACTGGCCCCAAAAATCAGGGTTGTTACAAAACAGCAGTCAATCGAAGAAGAAAGGTGCTAGCTTTTTATCCTGTGTTTCTCATGTACGTTTCCGTTTCTTTTTTTATCACCGATATTAGTTAGCCAATCGAGAAACTGAAATCATTATCTCCGTGAGTATAAATGGTGTTGGATGATTAACAATTCTTGTCTGTTATTTGTTAATGAATCCACACTTTTTTCAGTTTGAAGTTGTATACAATTAGTTTCTGCTATTTGTGGTTTTTTTGTATGTTGATTCGCTGAAATGTTCTTTGAGCAGCTATTGGGTTGTTAATCAATTTAATAACACAGTGGTGATTGATACATGATACTGGTAGCTTTTTTTTAATAAGATATACAGTGGTTCCTAAAAATGGTTTCATAAGGATGCTTACATATACATGATACTATTCATTTCTTAAAGTATTTTCATGTTTTTCATATGCATGATTTTTCACCTAGTTCCCAATCAGAAATTTCTTAGGATACTTGCTGTACATTGATCACCATTAACATCATTATATGCCAGTTAACCAAGCATTGTTTAAGTAATGCTTGGATATGCTTCAAAGGCCATACAATAATATATCTGCACACATGGATCAATAAACTGCTAATGGATGATTGTTTCTTCATGATGCATACTTCTAAAATTTTATATGAGCTTTGTTTTGATGTGTGTGTATAAGTTTGTCTAATACATATACACACGCAAGTACTGAATGCATGAAATACATGCCTGAAAGCCTACTGCATGAAATTTACGATATGGAATGTATACATAATCATTTGCAGTTTGTGATATTACTGAAATGATTTGCAGCTTGTGATATCACTTCAATTCTTCCTTCAATTCGAGTTCAATGACCGCTCAATCAAATTCTACTTCAAATTCATCAACAGTGGCTGCAAGAAAGAACTACCATCACAAAATCCGAGCGAAGATGAGGACCGTGAAGGCAAGGTCGAATGTGGGGAAGAAATTTTTTGGTTGCTCCATGTGGCTGGTAAGTATAAATTAGGTTTTTTGGTAGCTTTGTCTATTATCATATCTTTCAGTGATATTTTAGTCGAGAATTTAAGATATACGCAGAATGGTGATTACGGGTATTTTATGTGGCATAACTAAGTGTATAAAATCAATAGCAATGCAGAATTGAATGATACTACTGTTAAATTGATGGAAAAGTAAAAGACTATATTGCAATTGCTCGTGGAAAGAAAGACAATCGAACAAAAGCTGCTGAAGCAAAAGCAAAAGAGGCGAAAAGCCGATGCATTTGTGGTAGATATGAAAGAAGAGTTGGCCCTAATGTGCATTAAATGTGGAAAACAAGAGAAAGGAGAAAAAAATTCTTTGCAACAGCATTAGCTATATCCTGGATCATGTTTGGAGTTCTTTTATGTGTTGCTATGGCGATGTTTGGACAGTTTTTCATGTATAATTTAAAGTTTTGTCATATTGTAGATTAGTGATAAATTTTGCCACGTTGCAAATTAGTGATAATTTTTGCCGCATTGCCCATTAAACCTAAAGTGTTGATTAGTGATAATTTTATCCACATTGTAACTGTCTAGTTGTTTACCCAGTATCATTTGTGCTCTAAACAAATTGAGTCATTACATCAATTTGCAACTGAGGCATGCAAGCCATAAACTGAGGTACGCAACTGAAATGAAAATGAAATGCAACATAATTATGCAAATGAAATGCAAATGAAACTCAGTTATGTAATTTATTTATGCAACTGAAATGCAAATGAAACTCAATTTGTGCTGAAATGCAAATGAACTGAGGCATGCAGGTAAAGGAGGCAGTGATGGGGTTGTTCAAGAACTTGTTACTGAAAGCACTAGAGGTACTCGAGGCAATAGAGGCACTGGACGCATTGGATGCTTGCGCTATATTTTGAAACTATTTCAATTTGATGTATACAAGAATTTAGTACTGGCTGTGTATGTAACTGTAATGTTTGTAAAATTGAATTTAGTGGCTATTTTTTGTTATTTTATAGTTGACTAAGTAGTACTTTTGTTGCTGGTTAATTTGAAATAAAAAGTTCATTGTTAATTTCAGTGTGATGTTAATTGTCGTTATGTTGCAGTATGTTATGTAATGTTGCCATAACTATAATATAATGTTGCAGTATGTGATGTTAAATGTTGCCATAGCTTAGGATATAGGGTTGCCATTGGATGGTAAAAGTGTTGCCATAGATTATTGCATGTGGGCCCCACAACAGGATTCCAAGAACCCGGGTTACAGATTTTAGTGGGGAATCCATGAACTTGGGATGCAGATTTTAGTGGGCCCCACCTTTTTTAAATTTAGTACTTGTGGAAACACCTATACCAATGTTTCCTTATGGTCGCAAAGATGTTGCCTTTAACTCTAAGGCAATGCGAAAAAATGCAACACCAAGAAAGTGTTGCCATAGATAATTTTTGGCCTATAACAACATTTTTTGGCGATTCCTACATCACTTCTCTGGTGTTGCAGTTTGAAATCTATGGCATAGTGATTGGAGTTTTATGAGATATTAAAAATATCCAGCATAAATTGCAATAGAGAAAATAAATGTAGAAAATAAATAACACAGATTTTACCCAGCTTCAGCAAACCCTGCCTACTGCTGCATTCCCCAGGGTTGTTACTAGGTATCAGGAAACTATTACAATGCTTACAACACCTGTAAACTCACGACAATTTCTTGCCTAAATGTCCTAACCCTACGCTCAAAACTTATCCCCAAGTTTCTAGTAGGAGCTGCATAGCAAGGCCTCACAATCTCGCTCTAGTTGCACTAATCCTACGCTCAAAACCCTGCACTGCCCCAAAACCAGATTTTCCCCTAGCTACAAACCCGAAGCTATTAAACCCTAATTTTTACATGAAAAATAGTAAACCCTAAATTGAAAAATACAAATAAATTAAAAGCAAAAACCCTCCCCTTTTCTATAAAAAATAAAGCTAGCCACACTTATTTATCTCATTTGAAATGTTCCCCTTCAAATTAATGTCGTCCGACCCTAAATAGAAAACAAGGCTTTACTTTTCCCCAAATCACAACTCCGAAATTATAGGAAAAAGTTCTCTAATTGTATTTGGATGTCGTTGTTCTTGCTTGTCAATAATTTGGGAATTTTGATCGAAAACTATGAGTTTTCCTGATTTGATTTTTTTTGAATTGCTTTTGATGTTTGTTGCTTGGTTTTCAATACCTGCCTGTGATGTTTTGGTGTAGTTTATATAGGGTAAAACGAACCCTTGAACATCCCTGACTTAGAGTATGCCTTGCTCTAATTTGTGTGTGATTTTGGTGAATGGTTCGTAGAATGATATAAATCAAAATAAATAACTGTTGCCTTGATTTATATTGCTTTCCTTTGCTTTGAATTGCTTGTGTGATTTCTGGAATCAATTCGTATGATTTTATTTCCATGGATATCTCATAGATTTGCTGGAGAGGTTCGAATTGATTTTTGCCAAGAGTGATATCTGGAATTTGTGGTAATACTGGAAACAATCAATAGATTTCTTGACAAACATGTTGAAATGAATCTTTGCCAAACACAACAAATCCTGGAAATATATTGAAAATAATCTTGCCGAGTTCTTCCCACTCCAAAAAAGGAAAAAATATCTACCAAATTATCTATGCAGATTTTATTCCTTTTGTAGTGTGCATTTATTTTGAATCAAAAGTTACATGCAATGCTTTGCTCATTGCTTTGGTTCACCAATAAAAACCTATGCTGTAATTTTCAAAGTTTCATGTATTTCCGAATGCCATAATCTTGAATCTGTTTCCTTCCTTACTTTGGGGATGTGCACTCGTATTCCTGGATATCTTGCATAATCCCATTTTGTCCATGTACAGTTGAACATGACTTTGACATATATATAGACATGCATGTATAAATACATTCATTTATATATATGAGTGTGCTTATCTGTTGAACCAAAAATTGTTGGCCTGTTTGAACCTCTTGGTTTGATCTGCTTGTATTTGGACTGTTGCATCATGTGTATATCGTGCTTATTTTGCCTTGTGCACCTGTGACTGTCTTGGGTCATTATAAAAACTTGATTGCTCCATTTGAGCTGTGTTATCGTTGCACCCTAACTTCTGAGCCTTCCTATTTTTATTTTGCCGTGTCACTCACCTTTACACTATCCATTCTTTTATCATTACTGTTTTGTTGCTTTGTGGACCTGAACTTGCCATTGTAATTTTTGATACGCTTTGTCGCTTTATTTTGAAATTGAGCTGAACTATGTATATATATATATATAGACTTGTGTATGTGTGTGTATACATATATATATATATGAATATATATGTGAGTGTGGCCTCCATGTATTTGTGTATTCATGCATGGTCCTGGAGCTTTATTGCATTTGCACAAATGCTTATGCTCTGAACCTGAAACTGGTCTCGGCTGTTCCATTTTGGCTGAACTTGTTGCATGTAGCAATTTCTTCTTGGGTGCTTTTGGATCTTTGTCTTACAATGTTCAGTCTTGAGCCTTGCTTCTTTTGTACATGCATCTTTGCACTGTTGTGAACAAATGTTGATTTGTACATGTAGTGAATTCTTGAGTTACACCAGTTGTTCACTGCCGTAATTCTAGTCTGGTCTGTCTGGCTTTTATTTCTTGGGTATTTATATTGCAGTGTATAAAAATATGTATTTATACATATACATACATATATACATGTTTGTATACACTGTAGCTTTATATGTACATTGTCATTTGTGTTGAAATTCTTGGTTCATGTCCATTCACGGTGTTTGACCGTATTGCCCCAACACAGAAATATGTGTATGTATACATATAAGTGTATACATGTATAGTGCGTGTGCAATATATATATATATATATATATATATATATGAGCACTACAGATGATGTCTACCTTATGGTATTTACAGTGAATCACTGTGGATATCACAAGTTATCTAAACGCAGATGAGTGGATATATAAATCAGATCAAGTCATGAAATATGATGAGAAATGCACCAAAATTCTGAGGCATATAAATTTTTAAAATAAAAATTATATCTGCTAGAATTTAAAAATGTTTTTTTTTCAGTTTACTCTGTTTGTGTGTTCCAGTGACAGGTAAGCGTAAGACTGGACTGACTGTGAAGCTAGCAGAAGACGGAAGACAAGACTGTGTAATATATGAGTGAGTAACTATACAACTGAGTGACTGAGTGTTGTAGTGAGGAGTAATGTAATAAATGAAATTGACATTGAAATGTATTGTATTACGGAGATGTACAAAGAGCGGAGTTATGAAATTTATACTATTCAAATTTAGAGATAAAATATTATATTTTAACATAATACTGTTTGAATATTTGAATTCTTGTGCAGTAGTATTTTATTTAAATATAAATATTTAATTCTGTCTGTTATGTAGTTGAATAGTACAATACCAAACACATTTATAATAATATATATATATATATATGTTTGTTATCATCAAACAAAAATCATAGAATTGTTATATACAAAACTATCCCCCTTTTGATGATGACAACCAAATAATAAGATTTTGAATACTAGAATGTGTTTGACAGTGAATTGTTGAACTCCCCATATCTGTATGCTCCCCCTACAGCAAAACTCCCCTTAAATATGTGCATGAGTAAAAATAATAAATCAAATGAAATTTCAATATTAAAATATTTATAAAATATTCACTCATAATTCAAAATCTTAGTCGTTCTCCCCCTTTTTTTTCATCAAAAGGAAATAGAAATTAAAATAGGGATTAAAAAAATTGACTAGAAATATATAATCAGCTTAAGAGAGAATGTTCGTTATAAATCTCAATCAATCAAAAAAACTCCAGATGGTTTCTTTGAGTGGTTAGTCATGCCTTTTGGGCTGACCAATGCACCCGCATACTTTGTGGATTTGACGAGTTTCGTGTTTAGGGAGTATTTGAACAAGTTCATGGTTGTTTTCATGGAGGGTACTCATGTTTTCTCGAGGAGCAAGAAAGAGCATGCCAAACACTTAGAGGAGGTTCTCGGTACTCTCATATCAAATCAACTTAAGGCTAAATTTTCTGGGTGTCATTTCTAGAGAAAGGAAGTAAGGTTCCTAGGGCATGAGGTCTCCAAGGATAGAATGGCAATGGATCTCGCTAAAGTAGTCGCAGTTCAAGATTGGAAATCCCCTAATAATGCGACAGAGGTAAGGAGTTTCCTTGGATTGGCGAGTTATTATAGAAAGATCATTAAGGACTTTGCACGGATATTAGCTCCGCTCACCCGTCTAACAAAGAAGAATTTCTCTTTTGCTTGGAGCATTGATTACGAGGATGCATTCTAGGGATTGAAGAGAGCCCTGACATCAGTCTTTGTTCTAACTCTTCTTGGCGGTTGTAAGGTGTTTACGGTCTACACGAATGCTTATGGCACGGGATTAGGTGCTGTGTTGATGCAAGAGGGTAGGGTAGTTTGCTATGGAAGTAGGCAACTAAGAGTTCACAAGAAGAACTACCCCACCCACAACTTGGAGTTGGTTGTAATAATGTTCACACTTAAGTCTTGGCGACACTATCTAGTTGGAGAAAGATTTGAGCTCTACACGTATACAAATCGCTCAAATATTTGTTCTCGTAGAAGGATCTCCACTTAAGGCAGCAACAATGGATGGAGTTCCTTGTGTCCTACAATTTTGAGATAGCTTATACCCCAGGCAAGGGTAATGTGGTTGCAGACGCGTTGAGTAAGTAAAGAATGACCTTGAGTCCTTTGTTTGTAGAGAGGCAGCGCTCGGAGTTTATCTCGACCTTTCATTTTAGTCCATTCACGAATTTCACGCTTGGTTAGTTGGCATCACTGGAGGTGTGACCCTTTCTTATGGATCACATTGGATCCATGCATCGAGAGGATCACCAGTTAGTGGACACTTGGATAGACTCAGTAAAGGAGAGACCTCTAGTCACCTAGCTAGATGTTCTATGGATAAGAAAGGGTGGAAAAGACGAGATGGAAGGCTATGTGTTCCCAGAGTTGGAGATTTGCTGAGATCAGTTCTTGAGGAGGGTCATCACTCTTGGATTACTATCCATTCGGGTGGTGACAAGATGTATCGTGACATGAAGCAATTTTTCACTGGACTGGCATGAAGAAAGATGTGGAAGAATTTGTGGCCCGATGTTTGACTTGTTAACAAAAGCTGAACAAAGGAAACATGGTGGATTGCTTCAACCTTTGGTTATGCCACGGTGGAAACGGAAGAGCGTCTCTATGGACTTTATTGATGGACTGCCAAGATTGAGGATGGGCAACACAAGTGTATAAGTTATAGTAGACAGACTTACTAAGAACGCCTACTTTATTCTAGTCAAGAGTAAGAGACATCAACTTGGCTAGCATCGGTATACCTTAGAGAGATCATCCTCCTTCGTGGGGTACCTTCAAGTATAGTACGCAACTATGATCTCATCTTCACAAGTGAGTTATGGAAGAGCTTGCAAGAGGTGCTAGGTACACAGTTATGATTGGACACAATCAACCACCCTTAGACCGATGAGTGGATTATGAGGACTATATAGACCATATATAGTGTCTATATAGTTCTCTCTAAGGTCAATAGGATTCTTAAGGATTTACTGAGACTGTGTATCCTAGATTCCGTGGGGACTTGGGAGGAGCATCTCCAATTAGTTGAGTTCGCCTACAATAATAGTTATCAGGTGAGTATCGGTATGGCACCCTTCGAGGCACTTTATGGACGTGTAGATCGTCGATGTGTTGGTGGGAGTCTATGGACAGACTTCTACTTGGTCCCGAGATGATTGGAGAGACTTTTGAGAAGATAGACCTTATTCGAAGAAGGATGAAGGCATCACAAAATAGGCAAAAGTCATATGCCGATAAGAGAAGGAATGACTTGGAATTTGAGGTAGGAGATATGGTCTTTATCAAATTATCACCTCTTAGGAAGTAGTTTGATTTGTCTTGGTTGGAAAGTTGACATCAAGATTCGTAGGACCATTTCCCAAAGTTGGGAGGATAGGTCAAATGTTCTACAGAGTTAGACTACCAAAGAGGCTGGGGGGATTTCACAATGTGTTCCATGTTTCCCATCTGAGGAAATGTCTACATGATTCGATAGAGGTATTAGAGTCAAGTACACTTGAGGATGTCGAAGTCAAGAAGGAGGCATCAGTTCGGAAAGTTCCAACCCATATTCTTAAAGTAGAAGTTAAGAGGCTACACAATAAATAGATCAAGTTAGTGAAGGTGCAATGGGGAGAAGATCGAGACGACGCGACATGGGAACCCAAAGACATGATTCGTGCTTCTTACCCTTTTCACTTTAAGAGTGTGCTTTTAATTTCTTTCTAAGCCTTTGAGTTTGAATTCGTTTATCTTTATCATTTGAGTCATCGATCCTTAGGTAGAAACCTATATTTGAAAACATGTGTTTGAGACATGTTATGTTTGATGATTTCAAGTGGATGCAAGTATTTGCTAGTGGATGCCAGTGGATGCATTTACACCCATATTAGGCACTAGATTGGCTCAAGCACTTGTATATTACATATGGATGTGTGCGCATTTTTAATTTTTCAGTGGATGAAAATAGTTGAATCATCACATGGATTTTGCATTTTGGTGAATGGTTGTGCACACATATAGAACTTAGATGTACTATTACGATTATTTTCATACATATTGGATACATGGCATAGACATATATTGCATTAAGTAGTTCAAAGAATTAGTGGATAGTCAGATTTTCGCATTAGTTTAGGGACATATACACAACACCTTTGCATATGTTCATATAAAGCATTAACAATTTAAAGGACAATGAATGCCTGTGGATGATGGTTAAGTAGATGGGTGTAGGTTTTAAGTAATAACATTCTTCTTAACTTGAAGATTTCGGGGACGAAATCCTTTGAGGAGGGCAGAATATAACACCCTGTAATTTAATAAATAACAATTATATAGAAGATGATAATATATATATATTAATTAATTATTCAAAATTAGGTAAAACGATCTTTCTCGTTGTGTTTGTTACAAAATTTTGATTTAGATAGACTCTTAGTTTGCGTAAATCGGATTAAGTACGAAGAAGTTATGAACTTAAGAAGATTGAACTAGAATATATATATATATACATATATATAAGATAAAATAAACAACGCATAAGCAATGGTCACCGGGTGACTCAGCACAGACCGGGCCGACCTAGGTATTAGGCAAATCGACCTTAGAGTTGACACATTTAGTAGGTGGGTCGACGCTCCTGCACGCAGGCAGGGTTCCTGCTTCTAAATCTAAACAACTTTATTCTCCATATTCATTCACTGACTCAGCTTGAGGTGTACGGTTGGATTTATAAACCTAAAATCTAATGGTTTAGGATTATCCTAGCTAATCTATAAATAGGCTAGCAACCTCATTGTTTTCCTACACACAAACATTCTTCACTCTTCTTCCTCAAAACTATTTCTGAAAAAATATAAGAAGATGCTAAGGTATTGCCTAATCATAGATTAAAAAGGACAATTCTAGTTTTTCTACGACAATTCTAAAGTTACGTTTTTTGGTTTTCAATCAAACCATTGTGAGTTCTAGTTATTTTTAGACTTGATAATTAAAAAGTGTTCTTACAGTAAATATTCTGAATATGAAATTATACAGTTTATAGTTTACTGTTTACTATCAGTTATCTATTTATTTTTCAGTTGTTTTACTGTTACTTGTATATCTCTATTATCTGTATTTCTATCTTGTTTTATTTACAGCCTTATGCCTATTTATTAAGTTTATGTATTTCTGATTTGAATCTATATTTTCTCCTTTTCCTCTTTATTTTGCGCTTTACCTAGGCCATCAAATGCCTAGGTTATTTACGTGAGAATTGCATAAATTTGGAATAAATTATAGTGAAGTAAAAAAGCAGAATTATGCATATTGAAACATGAAATCCAATGACTGTATAGTTGGGATAATATGCAAAACATATTAATCTAAATAGGTTAAACTTAATTTAATCATTAATTAGAACATGTTGTGAGCATCAGATGTAATTAAGTAAAATAGGCAACTTAATACACACACACACATTTGAGCAGGTTCTTGTTTTAGGAAAGGGGTTGTACACATAATAACATTTAAGAAATGTCATTTACAACCATTCTTATTAATGAACTTAACCTGCTAAGTTAAACTTGTTAATTAGTAAGCTAAGAGTTCCTATGTCTTGCTGTTTGTATCCAAGTTTGGGACTCTTAAAATCCTAGTTTGAGGGCACAAGCTCAGGGGGTGGCTTGTGTCATTCTTACTGTGTGGAACCTGTATCAATCAGTATCCCTATTGGTATTATAAAGTGGGGCATCGCACTAGGTGCGGGCCAGGACACGCTTTATTAGTCTGGATTGTAAGAGGTTCAAAGGTGGAAGGTGGGTACGGGCGTGTTCTTGCGGAGTCATGAGCGTGCATGGGTCTGATCGGGGAAACTAAGACGCAATAACACTAGGGAATAGGGTTGTGTCTTATAAGTTGACAGGTTTGGGACTGATACCCTCTAATGCTGTAGCTGGAACATAATATTTGCGTAGTAGGGATCTGATCGCATGGGTTGTAATTAGGGTAACACCTAATCTTGGTATTCTACTAATTGGTGCATAAAAATTGTCCTTGGGATATGAATGCGAATCATACATGATCTTTCCCTTGACTTGTTATCTTGTTATCTCGTTATCATGTTATCTCATCTACTTTGTACTTGTATATTTTACTATAGTTTCATATTCTACATTATTTATCTATCGTGATACTTTCTATCTTATCCTTATGTTGAAAGTCACTGGAACTCGCCAGACTTTATTTCTGACCTATTTTGTTCTCTCTCTTCCTTTCCTACCTCAGGTTCTCAGAATGGTGGTGGATAGTAGCTGTGACTGTGGTTCTATCTTGCTTGGACTTGGATTGCTTTCCTTTCCACGTATTTCTTCAGTTTATTTATCTATGTTTATTGTTAAGACACATGAATGATATTATTTATGGGTTTTATTCTTTGATATTGTTGAGACAGATGTTTTTGGTTTTGACATTGATGGTTCATTTGAAAATGTGATGCCATGTTTTGATTTGAAATAAAGAGTTAACATTTTCTGTTGCATTTTACATTCTGTCTTGTTTAGTTAGTCTTTGTATTATTATTGCGCTTCACGAAACTTAATGCATCCTTATATGGGTGACATTAAGGGACGTGGGGTGTCATAATATTTTTCAATAACAGTATTTTTGTATCGTTTTATTTTTGCTAAAATTTGCAGTATGTTCTTCTTCTTTTCCCTTCTTATGTGTTAAAATATACCGTTTATGTCAAATTTTGGTTATGCGAGCATATTGAATAGAATTGGGATTATGCGCAAATTGGATAATTAAATTATAAATAGACGCAAAATTATTGAATTGTAGTTATGTGCAATTTAATTGAAATTATAATCAAAAATGGAAAATTTTAGTGATTTGAGGCTAAAAGAACATATTGTGACGGTATTGTGATAAATGAAGGATTTGTGAATTTATATATTATTTTTAAGAAATTCATTTTCAGACTTAAATGGGAATAGTGCAGAAATTGTACAAATTAAAAGAAAACAAATTGTAATCAAATTATGTCAAATTTTGCTGCATTGTGCAAAATAAATAGAAGAAAACATGTTAGAGACAGTAATAATACATATTAACCAAATCTACAAGCTTTAGTAGTCTAAATTGATTGGTTTGGAAAGAAGGAATGTATTTGCATAGTTTGGGTAAATAAAGAAAAATAGAAACATGATTGCAAACTGAAATTATGAATAAATAAGGATTAGTGTGAAATATGGAGTTAAAAGTATTGCACAATAAATTTATGACCTCAAAAATAAGAAAATAAATATTTTGCAATCAAGGGTTCCTTCTATAGTAATTACGTAAAGCTATGTAAATGGATTTTATTACTGATTTAGTAACCAATCAATTTGTAATTGGCCTAACTTCCTAAAAAGAATAAATTGTAAAGATGAGAAAGAAGGGTTACAAAACTGAAAGAGGTTATGAAAAAAAAAGAGATATAAAAGGTTTATTGTATAAACTTACAAAGATGGTAAGTTGATTAGTGTCATAACTACACATGTTATGTTAATTAATAAGAAACATGTGAAATATGTGATGAATGGGGAATGTAACATATTATAGTAAATTATATCAGACCAAAATGTAATATAATAGGTAGACTTGTCATAGGGGCAAGTAGGGTAATAACACACATGTTATAGTTAATAAATGGTAGGGGAAGCAAAAGGCTTATTATAATTAAACTTAGACAACGGGGAATAAGTTTAATATGTAAACTCACAATTATAATTGTGGTAATATTATAACATGAGGTTATAATTAAATGGAAAATAGTAGAGTAGGCTTATTATTAATAAACTTATAAGTGAAAGAAATTAAATTTAATGAATATAATAATAAGCGATGGTCCGTTCCGGCAATGAGAGCTGATTAGGGAAAATAAACGTCCAACTAAGGCTAATAAAAAATACTTGAATGCAGAATAAAAAATATAATTTTTAAGTTTATTAATAATGCGACAAGTAAAACAAGCATGTAGTTGAAGATTAGACATAGGGTCTAATAACGTAATGATGATGTGCACATGGACTAGTCCATACGTATGTGGGATGAAGAGCTCAATGGGGCAGATCTTCGTAGTTGTCTGGAGACACGAGGGAAGCCCAACCAACTTATTCAATGGGACTGGAATGCAGTGCAAGACTTCTACAGGACGTGAGGATACTCCATGATGGCCCTCTATGGTAGGCCTAATTAAGTTGTACCGACAGAGGTATGGTATGTACGGTTCCATCCGGCGAGTATGCCTACGCTGCATCTTGGATGATGGATAGCTTAAAGACTGATTGGGATGATCTTAGGATGATTCATGGCTATCTCAAGGAGTGAGGTTTCATGGTTAGGACCCAACAAGGATAGTAGGTTGTCGGATACCTGCCATCGTCAGTCGAATCAAGTGCAGGAAAGATTGGAGCTAAGCAAATAGGCCAATCATCTTTTACTATCCGGTCATTGGATGCTTAGCTCTTTTGAATAGTCTTTCATTAGATCGAGGGTAGGCTGGAGTGGAGCCTTAGAGAGCCACTGAAAAGTCAGACCTAAATTTAGATATCTGTACTATATGCCTAACAAGGTTGTCCTTTATAGGTATGTGTTAAACCCTCGATTGAGTTTCATGAAGAAACTCAGGGATTAGGGAGCCCTTATGGCGCAATGATAGAGGCTTATTCACTTTCGCAGCATAACTTAGTATGCTTACGTGGTGTGATGTTGGAGACTTGGTATGCCCTCGTAACGTAGTCTAGTACGCTTTCTTAGCATGGAGATGGAGGTCCAATATGTTTTTCGTAGTGTGGCGACGAGGACCACTTGAGGAGGGTACTGTGGGAAGCACCTTGATTCTGAGTATATAACTATATATATATTATTTATTAAGATAATCTACTAGGGAGTAGATGGTGTTGAAGAATGGAGTTTGGATGACGACTACCTTATTTCAATATTAATTGATTATCAAATATATACTAACACTTTTATCTAGAGTGTATATATATACATATGCAAGATTTATATACAGGAATTATTACTAAAGACTATACATTTTAAAGATTTAAGAGATTCAAAATTCAAAATTCAAAGATGATTCAAGACTCATGAGTAATCAAGATTTCAAGAGTTTAAGATAAATATAGTAATAAAGTCTAGTTTATGTAAGACTCTAAATAACACTCCAGGTTCATATTCAAACTCAAATTCTATTTTTCAATTTCTGATTTCAAATTCTGTTTTCAAATTCTATCTTCAATCTCTATCTTCTCTATTTTATTTTCATTACTTTTGATTTTTAACTTAAGTTTTATAATTTTTTTATATATAATATATACTTTATATTTATATAGTTTTAACTCTATAATTATATAAATATGTTTAAATAGTTTATATTTATGTTTTTATATGATTTTCTACTTTATGATATTCACTTACAATACTGTGTTTTAATTCAAATTTTTATAGAATTATATACATATATATATATATATCAAAACACTTGAAAAATGCTTAAAATTCATTTTTGAACCATGATATGTCGCCATACATATATATGTCTATGTCGACATATAACTGTCACTTTTTAATTTTCAAAGGAAGTATCTTTTCACTATTTGTGACGCCCCAGAATTGTTACTACCTTGCAAATCTTATAAATATGGTCTGATTTGGAATTTTTCTTCATCTCCTTTCTTTACACCATCATATTTTCTTATTTTTATGATTTCTACACTTATACTCTGCTGAGTTCAATTCTATTTACATAAAACTTCTTCTCTTCTCACTCTCTACTCATTACTCTCTTGATCGAAGTTCTATTGAAGAGTTATAGGGATATTGTAATCATTTGGGAAGTGTTTGAGTAATCAGTGTTTTCCTTGTAGCCGTGAAATCAAGGAACGGAAGCGATGTTACACTTGTAGCCATGAAATCAAGGAGAGCATACTTGATCAGGTGTGTGGAATCGTTGTTACCCTTGTATCCATGAAATCAAGGAGAGAGTTGTACTTGGATATTGATATAGTAATAAAACTTTGTGCAATCTAGCATTGCGTGGGACTAGACATAGGAGCAATTCCAAACTAGTATAAAATCCAAAGTGTTCTTTCCTTTCTTGAATTTTATTTTTATTTATCTTTTTGTTTGTGTTTGATTTAGTGTCTGTGATTATTTCTATTGTGTTTGATTCATATAGTAGATCATATAAGTTTTAGATTTTGTTTAAATTCTCAAAAACGCTATTCACTTGCCTCTAGTGTTAGTTTTGCCTTAATGATCCATTCTGCAGTCCCTAACAATTGGTATCAGAGCAAGGTATTTCAAAAAGTTCATAATCTGATTTTTGAAAATAGTGATAATGGCAACCAACACTGGTAGCAATAATAGTTCTTTTGTAGAGGGTCAGTCCATTATTAGACTGCCACTGTTTAATGGCAGTATTGATTCATATTGGGCATGTAGAATGGAAATATATTTACAATCAGTAGGATTAGACATATGGAATAGTATACAAAATGAGTTTGTTAAACCCACTCTGCTTTTGCACAATGGACAAATGAATAAATGACTGCTGCACAAAGCAATTCTAAAGCCATGAATATGTTATTTTTTTCATTAGATAGAAATGAGTTTAATAGAGTGTCAAATTTGGAGAACTTTACAAGTCTTATGAAGGAGCTAGTAAAGTTAAACAAATTAAGATATCAGTGTCAGTTAATTAGTTTGAGTTATTCAAAATGAATGAGAATGAGTCTATCTCCGATATGTATTGTAGATTTCAAGAGATAGTGCATCCGTTAGCAGCACTTGGAAAAACTTACTCTGAAGAAGATCAAATCAGAAAAATATTAAGTTCATTGACTCCATAATGGGATCAGAAAACTCTGGCAATTGAAGAAGCCAATAATGTCAATGAAATGAATATTGAGGAGTTAATCGGAAATCTGATGTCTTTTGAAGTCCAATTATAGAAAAGAAAAGAAAGCAGGCCAACTGAGAAGAAATTCATTACATTTAAAGCAACAACAAATGATTCTGACTCGAGTAGTGAAGATGACGAAGAAACTGCCCTTATGACAAGATATTTTAGAAGATTTCTGAAATATAGAAGGAAAAATTATTTTCAAAATAATAACCAATGAAATACAAGAAGAAATAATGATCGATGTTATAACTACAACAAACCAGGCCATATAAGGAAAACGTGTCAATATCCAAATAAATCGACTCAATAAACAGACAATAGCAATTCGTCAAGGAAGAGAAAGAAAGCATAAGCAACAACGTTGGATGATTCAGATTCATCATCAAGTGATGAAGAGCCAGAAACTAGAAATTCAAATATGTGCTTCATTACAATTCAGAATTCAGAAAATTTCGAAGAAAAGAATCTAAAAGCCGGGTATGCCTTAATTAATTTTTAAATTTTCTTTGATTAAATGGTTGCTTTGTTTGTTTGCCTTATTTTTGAATTTAAATACTAAAACTTTAAAATTCAGACTTGAAATTTGAATTTTGAATTTTGAATTTAAAATTTGAATTTTGAAATTCAAAATAATAATAAATAATAAATAGAATAATTTTTTTGGATGTTTGTTAGGATTATAATTATTCCAAAAAGTCATTAAACCTGAAATTTAAATCGATAATTTAAATCACATTTCACAAAAATCAAAATTCCTTTGAAAATAGGTACATATGTCAACACACATATGTCTATATGTCGATATATATGACCAGAAATTTGAAATTTAAATTTTGAATTTCAAAGGTTTAAACTTTCAAACTTCCCTCCAACTTTTCACCAAGTCCCAATGTCTAAAAAGGTGTCATTGACTTCTAAAAAGTTGTGCCTGTTTAATTCATATCCACTCAATTTCTATATATACACCTATTCTCTCTACCTTTCATTCACAATTCAAAACAATATTCTTCATATCTATTTTCTTCAAAACTACCAATTCAATGGCTTCTAGTTCAACTTAGAAATTGAAGTTAATTAAAACCATCAAAGGTTATCTTCATAATGACAAAGAAGCTATCAAAACCTATGTTAACTATGTAGCAAATTCTAAAGTTAACACGGGTGCTTTCGCCGTCTTTAGCGATTTTCCTTCTTATGATCTTACTTCTCTCTTTCAACACAACGAAGGCTTGAGTCTAATTAACTCACGGGATAATGACAAAGTGTGTTATCCTAAGCTTGTCAAGATGTTCTATGCGAACCTTAATGCAGATTTTACGAAGGCAATGAAGACCAAATTTGAAGTAGCGTCAAAGGCATGCAAATTGTTCTTGATACCGAACTCTTAGCCATTATTTTAAATTGTAGAAGCACGAGCGTGGATTTTCTGAATTTTGCTATTGATGAAACCGATTTAGAGACTTATCACGACATATTTAAAGACAATGCTCAAATGAATTTAAAAAATCGCTTTTTCCATCCGGAAACAAGAATTATCAAACTTCTCCTTCAACATACCATCACTCCCCATTCCGAAAACATTAATAATCCAAGTCACAAAGTCCAAAAAGTCCTCTTTGCTATTATGGGTGGCTATAACATCAATTGGGCCGATATGATTTTAAAGGAAATCAAACCCCCATAGAATTGTCATCAAGAAATATCACTCTCTACTATGGTGTACTCGCATTTTCAGATACTTTGGAGTTGATCTTCATGGAGAAGAATTTGTGCCTCCAAAAGTGTTTGACTCGTCAAACATACATCTTTTGCAAATTCCTCTCACTTTCCAACCATATGAGACAATCGAAGCCAAACAAGCTCGAATGCAACAAGAACAAGTTCCTACAGAAGTAATAGAAGAAGAAGAACTTCTTTAGAAAGTGTTGAGTATCCCATCAACACTAGACACATTTCCAAAGAGACAATTGTTCAAAATCAAGTGAATATTGTCAACAATCAAAAGGATCTCAAAAGGAACTTTTCCAAAGTGACCAAGTTCATGGTCAAGATTGGAAGAAAGCTTGGAGTCTTATCTTCCTCCTCCTCATCCGCTGAAAATTAGTCTATCTAGTTTAATTTATCTTTATGTATTTACTTTATTTGCTTTCGAATCTCGTATTTAGTGTGTCTTAATTAGTTGGATGTATTTTCTTTCTATGAAGTAATGAATGGATTTTTATTTATTTCAAATTCATCTTTAAGTTACTGTAAAAACTTTAGAATTAAATTATAGTTAAATATAAGATCAAAAGATTCAAAATTTGAAAATTTCCAAATTTTTAAATAGGATATGTTGACATACATTTATTTATATGTAAACACATAACTGCCAGATTTTCAAATCTTTTCAAATTTTAAAATCAAATAACTAACTCATATCCATTCAAAATCCAACGAATTCCATACCCTATTTAAGCCTATTTCTTCAGAAAAATTCACTATTTCATTTCTTCTTCTCTACACATTTCCTTTAAATTCATGGCAAATCCAATCCATAATTTAAGCCAAAATCTTGAAGAAACATTGAATTCCTTCAAGAACATTCTCTTTAAAATTCTACAAAATCAGCATCATCTCGAATTAAGCGAAATAAAGATGTTTGAATAGCAAGATAAGCATTTTGATGCAATTCAATGGCTAATCTCTTCTCTTTTCAGAGATGAAGAAAACAATCTCGCTAAGGCACCACCAACCAAAAAGATGAATATTGTGAAGTGATCAAGAAGGATCCAACCTTTGGAGAAGACGGTTGGGTTGAAGTCCCAAGAAACATTTGATTATTTGATATGGTTGATTTGATTGATTTTTTTGAATTTGGATCAAAAACTTATATATATATATATATATATATATATATATTAAACATATGGTGCGGTGTGCTTTGATTTGTTTGACTTGGTTTGTGTATATGACATCAAACGTATGTAATTATAAAACTTGGATGGTTTGCATTGATGAATGATAATCATGAATTACTATTATAATAGGATTATATAGATATATTTATGATTAAGGGGGAGCATTTTACTTTAGGAATTATTTAAATACTTATAGGATTTAGGGGTAGTAGTTTTATAATTTTTTTTTGATAATGCCAAAGGGGGAGAAATTATAATATAAAGAATTAGTTTATAGGATTCGTATAGGAAGTGGGAGTATTAGAAGGATCATCATCAATAGGTGTGTACAGGTATTATTATTGAAGATTGTACAGTTTAAAGATTTAAGAGATTTAGAATTCGGAGATGATTCAAGACTCATGAGTAATCAAGATTTCAAGAGTTCAAGATAAATATAGTAATAGAGTCTGCTTATATAAGACTCTAAATAGCACCCCAGGTTCATATTCAAATTCAAATTTTGTTTTTCAATTTCTGATTTCAAATTATATTTTCAAATTCTATCTTCAATCTCTATCTTCTCTATTTTATTTTCTTTACTATACTTTTGATTTTAAACTCAAGTTTTATAAGTTATATATATATAATATATACTTTATATTTATACAGTTTTAACTCTATAATTTTATAAGTATGTTTATGTAGTTTAATTTATGTTTTTATATGATTTTCTACTTTATAATATTCATTTACTATACTATGTTTTAATTCAAGAATTTCCACAAATATATATATATATATCAAAACACTAGAAAAATGCTTAAAAATCATTTTTGAACCATGATATGTCAGCATACATATATGTTTATGTCGACATAGAACAGTCACTTTTTTGATTTTCAAAGGAAGTGTCTTTTCACCATTTGTGATGCTCCAGAAATGTTTCAACGTTTTAAATCTTATAAATAGGGGCTGATTTCGAATTTTTTCATCATTCTTTTCTCCATCTTCATCTCCTTTCTTTAAACCATTATATTTTCTTATTCTTATGATTTCTACACTTATACTCTGCCGAATTCAATTCTATTTACGTAAAACTTCTTCTCTTCTAACTCTCTACTCATCACTCTCTGGATCGAAGTGATATTGAAGAGTTATAGGGCTATTATGATCATTTGCGAAGTGTTTGGGTAATCGGTGTTTTCCATATAGCCGTGAAATCAAGGAAAGGGAGCAGTGTTACCCTTGTAGTCGTGAAATCAAGAAGAGTATACTTTATCAAGTGTGTGGAATCGGTATTACCCTTGTAGCCGTGAAATCAAGGAGAGAATTGTACTTGGATATTTATATAGTAATAAAACTCTATGCAATCCAGCATTACGTAGGACTGGACGTAGGAGAAATTCCGAACTAGTATAAAATCAGGTGTGTTCTTTCCTTTCTTGCATTTAATTTTTGTTTATCTTTGTGTTTGTGTTCGATTTTGTGTCCGTGTTTGTTTCTGTGGTGTTCGATTCATATTGTAGATCACATAAGTTTTATATTTTGTTTAAATTCTCAAAAACACTATTCACCCCCTCTAGTGTTAGTTTTGCCTTAACGATCCATTCCGCAATGCCTAACAGATGGGTAAGATTTAGGCGGAGAAATCAAAAGCGTATTGTGAAATAAACCCAGACAACTTAATAAATATAAGCTATTGATAGAATAATATATGTAGTGTTATTTGTAGAAAGTATAATTTATCGACTCACCAGATTTTTTTAACTTCTTCCTTATAACAAAACCGTAGGTTAGACAGGTGGTTGAGATTCCGCAACGTAGAGACATTTTTTAGATAGTTTCATTATATTGGTGAGTATTTACTTACTATTATATTGAAGGGTTTGAAAGATAGGATTGACAACGGATTGAACAAATTTAACAACCCTAGTTTCTGGATCCAAGCGTAATTTCAATAAATCAAATTAGCCATGTACCTTTTGTTACTTTTCAACTCACGAACTCATGTGAAGTATGGATCTAATCGAATCAATTTGAGTGCTTATGATGATGGCGGCACCTCAACTTGGTCCACGAACGCAGCTTCGATGTCGTCGAATGGAATCTAAGAAAAGGGGAGGGGATCAGTACTAGCCGAAGAGAGATTTTTTTTTTGCTTTAATTTCGTTTTTCTGTGTACTGAAGAAGAAAGGGATTAGCCTCTTTTAAAACAAATGAAATCCCAAAAAGAAACCAAAAAACTCGGTATACCATCTCAATATAAATATCAGTGTTTGATAAATAAAATTTGCTAAGGAATTGTTCTCCCCTCTTTCAAACGTTCTATTGCACGACCCTATAGCATATTACAACGTTGGCAACAATGTAAATTATATTTATATTATAAACAATGAGCGACTTCTAGTAATACATCACTATTACCCAAGTTATAATAAAAACAACGATTCGGTACAACCTTTTCTGTGACCAGTGTATTAACTTAATTTAATCATTTTAACCACTATATCCAAGTTTGAACTCGAGGCATGGAACGTATCATCCCCTCTATAATTTAATCCTTTTATCTTCATCGATGAGTAGATTATATAAAACAAATCAATATTTGAGAATGGTCATGCATTTATAATCATACTCAATCAAGAGGCCCATGGATATCTCTACATATATTGTAGAGTTAAATTCTATCCAGATCATTCATATTATATAATCAATTCAAGATGTATACGATAATCATGTTTATCATTTACTCGGTTAAAAGTAACTGTTGATAATATCAAAACAAAAATATCCTCGAATATAATATATAACGATTTCATGTCTGAGGGTCATTACATCACTATCACTATAAGAATTACTTATGGCACTATTAATTATGCTCCATTAAGTTTTTTCAAGTTGGGTCAGTCCAATACACTATTCTCTAATACTTATTTATGTATTGATATTAATATCACATTATTAATTATCAATGAGATATAATCATCAGTCAATCAACATACTAGTCTAAATGTTTCATCGTTGTCCTATATACAATAAACTTGACTAGGGACATTTAAGAATTATATTACTTATTATATTATTTAATCCCTTGTTCAAGTCACTTACTTGAAACTATATAATTCTGTATTATTATTCTAAGGACTTTTTTTATGATGATATTTATATTACGCAGTAAATATAACATAATCTTTTATTCAAAATAAAATATAACATCAATAATGTTATTAATCACATCAAATAGATTTCCTCCAGTGCACGTACTCTAACAATTTCCTCCTTGCACTAGAGCCAATCACTCATGTATCGTATACCCATGAAACTAGTGTGATTATCATTCTTCTACTACGACAAAACTTTAGTCACTAAGTTTGCAACATTGTTATTTGTTAGAACTTTGTAGATATGCATATCTCCTCTGTCAACACTTTCACGGATGAGATGATATCGCCGAAGTATGTATTTGGACCGATGATGTGATTAAGTTCCATAGTCTGAGCAGTATCCCCATTGTTGTTGCAATAAAGATCTATTTGATCAAAAATGGATGGAACAACATAAAGTTCACTGATGAACGTCTTAATCCAAACAACTTCTTTAGCAACTTCAGAAGCAGCAACGTCGTAATGACCCGCATTTTACGCATCGGAGGATCGTAGAATATTTATTTTATTACATAAAAAGTCGTATGGTCGTGTAACTTTGGGGAATGACTATTAGGGTCATTTCCCATGTTCACGATTTTTGCCGAAATTTAAATGACCGTTTTACCCCTGGCGAATCTTGTTTTGACTATAACATTTGATTGGTAGGGAGTTTTGACCTGAGACCACTTCCATCGGACTCGAATGATAGTTTACCTTTCTGTAGAGTGGTCACATTATCAAACAGACTTATCGTTTGGGGAGATATGGCCGAAACAAGGTTAGGAAGGTGAAAAACTACTTAAGCGGGCTTAATACGGTAATTAGTGGATGGGCCCATAACCCATTTCAGAATTAGGGTTATGGGGAGGCTGAAATGAGTTAGGAAACCATCTCATTTCATTTTCTTAGCCGCCACTTTCATTCCTTCAGACCTAGTAATGGCCTCCACCTTCTAAATTCATCTTTAATCACTTTCTAATCACATATTAGCCAAATCAACATCAAATTAAGGCAGATTACCATATAAATCAAGATAGAGCTGCTGGAATACATTGGGATCCATGACAAGTCAGTTAGAGTTTCAAATCTAAGATTTGTTTATGGCTAAGGTGAGTGATTTGCACTTTTATTCACTAATTACAGCTAATTAGGGGTGATTAGTGATAATTAGCGAAATTACGCATCATGAAAATTTGGAAAAATATGTAGAAATTCTAAAATATTATTTTATGCCTCTATTAGAAATTTAAGTTAAGTTTTCTAATGCTACTGCTAGATATAGTTAAACATGATTAAGGGGAAAACATGGTTTTTGGGTTTGTTTGATCCATATTAACATGTTACATTGTTATTTTGGTGTTTATAGTTGATTATACATGTTATTGTTACTATTTGGTATGACTTGTGATTGCATAGGAAAGCTAGAATGGTCGAAAATGCAGTCGAATGGCGTATATAGCTCGTTGGAAAAGTTGCAGGAAATTGGTCTGACTCCGTTCGTGAAGTACCTACGCGACCCGACCTAGTGCTCTAAGGAGGCACCACGAGCAGGACGCACGAACCGCTCACGCTATAGCTCCACGAGCCACCCACTTGTGCTCTATGCATCACGATCCAAAACTTGAGACACGAGTTGAGCCACTTGCATCACCACAACCCGAGATGGACACAATGAGCCGACCGCCTGGAGGTTTGATCACGAGCCAATCCCCACGAGCCGGAATTGGGGTCATGAACCACGAACCGGACTGGAGCATCATGAGTCGGAGCCATTTCAAGGACCATGAGATGCACTTTGAGGGTCACGAGCCGAATCAAGAAGACACCACGAGCTGTTTTGAAGGTCACGAACCCAAGTGTCACGAACTGGGATGATGACTAAAACCCGAGATGCAAAGGTAGTCTGAATAAGAAGTTAGTGCTCAGGATCCAGATGGGAACCCACGAGTTAAATTCATGATTGGACTTTTCTGTGGGACATGTGCAAAGGGGTTATCGATATCAATAGCATTGGTTCACCACTGAGAGACGAATTAGAGGCTATGGATCAACACAATGGGGTCATTAAGACTTCAAAGGGCAAAGTGATCGTAACATGGCTATGGATCAACGCAATGGGATTGTTAGAAATCCCAAGGGCAAGGTGATCATAGCAAAGGAGTAGTGGCTATGGACCAATGCAATGGGACCGTTAAGACTCCCAAGGGCAAAGCGGTCGTAGCAAAGGATTTGGTGATCAAAGTGGTGGATATCGTATGCTTTACGCACTAAGTGAAAGATGTGAGGATGATTGCTATGTTTGATGTTTACTATCACCACGACATGCACACTTCCATTTTACACTTTATGTAGTGTACCTTAGAGTACTGTACATCTTATTCTGCTAACTCTTTGGTCGTAGGTCCAGGTTCAGGTATGATTATTTATACCTGTTATTGTTCTGTTTTGCTACTATCGCTCATACCAGACTTTTGTCCGACCCAGAGTTTTATGTCCCTTCTTATTACTCTGGGTTCTCCTAAACGAGCAGGCTAGAGACATATTAGGTGGTATGCACGAGTAGCTATCCGGAGACGAGGAGGAGGCTTCCACGTACTATTTACATATATTCTCCCTTTGTTGTTGCTGGTCACTACTTTGGGCATTAGTAGTCTACCTTTTCTACTTTGTTTTAGAGACAGTATTTTGAGGTTGTAATAATGATGGTTTGGATCATAAGCTGTATTTTGGATTCCGCTGCTATGATGATTTAGTTTTCATCTTATGCAGTGTCTCACCTGTTTTATGTCAAGTTATGTTATTATCATATTTTATTCCATGCGCTGCGAGATATAATACAGGTTCTTTACGATTCATCATTTCAAACCCTTTCCATTTGACGACCGTCCCGTGCTAATTGGACATCGGCATAATGCATTTCAAGGGAAGGGTCGGTTGGTGCGGGGCAGGCCGTCACACTTGGCATCAAAGCGAGGTTGCATAGTTAACCGAGGGGAAGACATCAGGGAGAGATAGTATACGCATATGAGAGTGTGTATTTGTGAGATTTTGGTTTTCAAAAGCTATATATATACTATTATTATATATCTAAGGATGAAGTCGCACCGCACTGGCACCACTATGGAGAAGGATAATCATTTTCTCTTTATAGATTGAACGGCGAGCCGATATACGAGGAGTACGGGTTCAAGGGCCAATGATAGGAATGTCCCTGATATGAGGACAATGTTTACGATCTTAAAGCTAGAGGTTCTTATGGATGTTTAGGGAGTAGTTCCTAATGCTGCTAATGGTGGTTGTGCAGTAGTGCAGGAGCCTAGGGCCAATTTTACCAAGCTCAACAGGATTATACTAATCTTGGTGGGAAGTCGTTCCATGGAACAGAATCGGCTACGGATGTTCAGGATTGGCTTGATAGTTGTGAGCGCATCTTCGAAGAATGGGGATCCATGATGCAATGAAAAGAAAGTTAGCATCGCGTCAACTTCAAGGACGAGCAATGAATTAGTGGAATGCTATTAAAGCAGCTACTCCTGAGGATCAAATTACCTGGAATCAGTTTAAGACCCAATTCTATGATAAGTTTACTCTAGCTGCTCAGAAACCAGAATTGTTTAGGAAATTCTTAGAGCTAAAGCAGAATAGTAGGGCAGTCTCAGAATATATTGTTGAGTTAGATACTTTATCAAAGTATGGATTATCTCTTATCGATACTGCCGAGAAGAACGAGAAGTTCATACCTGGCTTAGATGAGTACTTGGGGGAAAGGCTGTTAAATCATATAGATGAGACATTCAAGTCTATTATAGGAAAAGCATTGAGATCTGAGAGCCTTTACCCTAAGTCGAAGACCGTGGTTGCTATTACATCTGCAGAGGAGCCAAAGCCGCAGGCAAGCGATGGAGGCAAGAATAATTCATAGAATAAGAGGAAACAGAACTAAGCTAAGGATGGTCAAAAGAAGAAGAAAGATGTTAAGTGTTATAGCTGTGGCAAGAAGGGCCACTATGCCAAAGATTGCCATGCAAAGCCAACGGACATGAAGTGCTTCAATTGTGGCCAAGTGGGACATCACAAGGATAAATGTCCACAACCCCCTAAAGAGAAGCAGATTGTGAAAGCATATGCTATCAACGTTGTTCCTTCTTCGTCGAATGCCCCAACTACGGTGGAGAAAGGAAAGGGTGTCGTTATCCAAGGTATGCTTTCTATTTATGATGTTCCTATTCGAGTATTGTTTGATACCAGGGCTTCCCATTCCTTCATATCTAGTGACCTGGTATATAGGTTGGGATTGGAACCCGAGATTGTTGGTAGACCTTTAGTTGTGGCGAACCCGATCGGTGGTTTGACTAGCCTTAATATGATTTGCCGTAATTTGGTCTTATCGAGTCATGGATGTATGTTTGCTTATGATTGCTTTATTTTGGGATTTACTGGGTTTGGCATTATTTTGGGAGTTGATTGGCTCTAAAGGTATGGGGTGGTGGTAGACTATGAGGGGTCTTCGGTGACCATTAGAGCAGATGATGGGTGGTGAGTACTGTTTGGTGGCCTACCTAGTGATGGGGTGATGGCTATTTTTCTAGATTCCCTCAACGAGTTGTCAGATGTGCCTATTGCTGGCCAGTATCCGGACATCTTCGGGGAAGTGACCGGACTTCCATCACACTGAGAGATCGAAGATTCAGTGAATGATGCCAGGCCTATAGTGATGCCACATTGTCGTATGGCGCCAAGGGAGCAGCGCGCGCTCGAAGTACAAGTTAGCGATCTTTTGAAGAAGGGATTTATCCAAAGAAGTATTTTCAAGTGTGGAGCACCAGTTGTATTTGCTAATAAGGCAGATGGTTCCCTTCGTTTATGTGTAGACTACCGCGGGTCGAACGAGGTAACAAGGAAGAATAAGCATCCTCTTCCACGGATAGAAGATTTTTTTTGATCAGTTGAATGGAGCAAGAGTGTACTCCCAGTTGGATCTCACGGCAGGATTTCATCAACTCCGAGTAGCAGCTGAGAGTACACCTAAAACGACATTTCAAACGCTGTCTGGATTTTATGAGTGGTTGGTCATGCCATTCGGGTTGACTAATGCACCAGCTTATTTTGTGGATCTTATGAATAGGGTATTCAGGGATCAATTGAGTAAGTTTATTCATGTGTTCGTGGACGCTATCTTAGTTTATTGGAGGACGGAGGAAGAACATAAGGAACATTTGCGGACAGTGATGGAGGTGTCGAGGAAACATCAATTGGAAGCGAAATTTTCTAAGTGTCACTTCTGGAGGAGGGAAGTGAGGTTCTTGGGCCATATTGTTTTAGAAAATGGTATTGTCGTGGATCCTATGAAGGTGGCTACGGTGTAAGATTGGTCTATGCCGAAGAATTCAACAGACGTAAGAAGTTTCTTGGGGTTAGCTGGATACTATCGTAAGTTTATCCAAGACTTTTCCAAGATAGAAGCACCGTTAACTCGGTTGACCAAGAAGAATCAAGCTTTTGCTTGGGACGGAAGGTGAGAGGATGCATTTAAGAGTCTAAAGGAATGTGTGCCCCAGTGTTGGTTATTCCTAAAGGGAATGAAGAGATGACGGTATAGACGGATGCCTGTGGTACCAGACTAGGTGTTGTATTGATGCAAGGAGGTAGGGTTGTGGCTTATGCTAGTTGGCAATTGAAACCACATGAGAAAAGATATCCTACCCATGATTTGGAACTGGCAACGATCGTATTCGCGTTGAAGATGTAGAGACATTATCTCTTGGGAGAAATATTTGAGTTGTTTACCGATCATAAGTCATTAAAGTATCTTTTCTCTCAAAAGGATTTAAATCTTTGTCAGTAAAGATGGTTAGAGTTTTTGGCTTCATATAATTTCAATATCGCATATACACCCGGGAAAGGCAATGCGGTAGCTGATGAATTGAGTAGGAGACATGCCAGTTTGGGGTCTATGTTTCTTGAATGGAAGCAACTGGAGTATATCATGGGGTATGATTTCAGACCTTAGTGCGAATTACATCCAGAAATGTTAGAAAGTTTGATGATCAGACCGACTTTGATTGAGCGGATTGGTTCCAGTCAAAGGGACGATCCTAATCTATTAGAAATCATCTCCAAGATAGATATGGATATCGACGGTGAGGAGATGAACAAGTATGGACTTGATAGAGAAGGACGACTTTGAATGAATGAAAGAATAGTTGTACCCAATGTTAATGGATTGAGAGATGAAGTGCTTAGAGAGTGTCTGTTAGACCCAAAAGTGGTTCTAACACCCAAATTGATTAAAAGCAAATAATATGAGATAAAAATAAAAATGAACACATAGGATTTATAGTGGTTCGGCGAAGAAATGCCTACGTCCACTTATCTTTCACTATATTCAATGATTCAGTTACAAATACAATGTAATTGTCACTTGATTTCACTCACAACTCGCTTATATTCACTCAATAGATTAAAACAAATGATGAAAGAAGATTTGGATTCTCCGGGAGCAATGGAGTTCGGATTATGGAGGTAGTTGAATTCTCAAAGTGCTGAAAAAAGATCCTTCTCTTTGTCTCCAGACGGGGTATTTATAGGTGTGAATTTGCTTGAAACTTGATCCGGGTCGGGGCCACATGTCGTCCATCCCACTATCTTCGGGTTCGGATGAATTATTATGTTGACAACGCATCAAAGGAACAGACGTTACGAGTAGGAACTGGTCACAACCGGTCCGGATATTCAGGCGCTTTTGCAGGAGAATAACATGGAGTATGGGCTCGGATCGGCGACGCACAATCAAGGGGTTCGGATCGGGATATCCGATCCGACCCGGATTGGCTTGGAGGCAACGCTCTCTTCTTCTCTAATCTGCTCCGCTCCGATCCATTTTCGTGGCAAACAGGTGGCTTTCCGATCCAATTGAAATTGTGTTGTCTTCCGATCCGATTAGATATACCTTACCGATTTCCTCATCAGCAGTTCACCGATCCGAACAGAAAGCTCTATCCGACCCGAACCGATATGTTGCTCTGACCCAATCCGAACAACTGCAGCTATCCAATCTAGATTATAATGCCTTCTCCAATCCGAACCGAAGTTTTCTAAAAAATGCCCTTCAATGTCTGGTTTCTTGACTTTGTGTTGCCTAGTTCACAAAGTAGGCTAACATTTTGCCCCCTCAAAGGATGCTTCTGTTGTATACGAAGCGTGCTTTGATGTCGTTTGAATGCCAGAGGAATGCACAAATTTCTATCCGGTTCGGTATCCGACCCGAGCATCTTTTCTTCCTGTTTTGCTTTGCACTGGGTTGATGGGCTGGAAGATGTGGGCTGGCTTGGACTCAGTCCGAACGGAGTAAAATACGGGGAATACAAAGAGCCATCTCATGTCTTATATAAACCCAACCATCCAAACTCTTCTACCTTCTTTACTCCCACAATTCTTGTTCTCCCAGCTTTTTAAACCGAAACCCTATTTCCTAATAAATCCAAAAACTCCAAAACTTCTCGTTTCAATCTTCGAATAAAACATCTAGGTATTTTAAATCTCCGATCATTTATGTAATAACTGATTTCAGCTAGAATTTGCGGTTAAATCGAGCGATTGGAGTGTGGTGTTTGTTGAACTCCGACGCCTGGATCTCCTCCACCGTTTGTCATCGTCGTTGATGGCGTCTTCGCCGTCTCGAGGTAGCAACGGGGGTCATAGGGATCCAGCGTTAAACATTCAAGCACATAAACGCTTAACTTCGTTTGGGTCTAGTGAGATTTGAAGACGAGAAAGGGGAGAATAGAAACCGGGTTCGGTTCGGGTAAGGAAGTGTGTTGTAGCAGCGGAGGGGAGGACAAGTTCATATGTTAGGATCGGGTCGGAATAAGATGCGATGTGGAGAAAGCCATGCTTGCCCGACCAGGTCGGATCGGAGGAAAAGATAAAGAAAGGAAAAGGACACACAGATCCTTTTGTTTGCTGAACCACTCCGAATGCTTTATTCCGATCCGGTTTTAAACTGCCAAATTTGAACGTCTTCTCCGAACCAAACAATACGCAGACCCGAGCCGATCCCAACTACACGCACATCCGATCCGAACCCAACAATAAGCACACCCTACCCGAACTGAATGATATGCATATTCCAACTCAAAGAACAAGACTTTATCCAACCAGGGTTAATCAATGCTTGACATAATCTTCAACTTAATGAACAGTTAGGATAGTGCCTCATGAACGTAAACGATCATTAAGATTTATTCTGAACATCGCCACTCCGTTAGAACTTCGCATTATGCTTTTAAGTGTTTTTCTTCTCATGTTTTGCGCACACCACACACACTTTAGCTCACACATATGCACAGGGGAACACGGGATAATTTACTCTAATCCGTGCTATTGCTTCTTCAATAGTTCTATGACAATGAGGCCCAGACGCTCTTCCCGACTAGCTGGGATGAAAGAAGCCCCGGAAACTTCTAACAAAATCACTGTTGAGGATATATCTTCTTCGTCTGATCCAGAATGGGACAGCGAGGGTCCAGATTACGGGGTTGGAGATTGAGAAAGCAACGAGGCATCTTCGGAGAACGAGGTTTCTCTAGGTTTTGAGGAGGAAGGAGGGATCGGTGACGATCGAGCCCCTGACGAATTTGACTCAGCCATTATATTGGAGTCACCTCCAGATTCCGTAGAATCGACAATCGACAACGACCGACTTGTTCGAATTTGCTTAAAGTATGGAATAATGAAAAGGGACACCCTAGTGCCCTCACGCTCTGACCGTCCCCACAACCCTCCAGAAGGATATATGACGGTCACTCGCTTAATGTGCATGGTCGGTGCCATTCCTCCATTTTCTCCATTCATTGTTGATTTTTTAAGACAAATGCGGATTGCCCCCATGCAATTGCACCCCAATTCATATGCCTATCTGCACACCTTGTACATAGCATATCGTGAAATCCTAGGCATAGAGCTCACGTTCGACGACGTTCACTTCTTCTATAATTTCAAGCATCAGACTCGAGAGACTCCATCCTTCTGCTACTTTGAATCAGTCCCAAAAAGAAAGATAATCTCTGCACCATTCAGCAGTAAAGCTGGAGATTCCAGACTAGAATGGTTCTACGTGAAGCAACAGCCTGGATGCGCCAGGAGATGGACGAAATCAAGTAAAGCGTTGATTTTCTAAATCTGGACTCTATACACTTGAATCATCACCCTGACCTGTTTTCCTTTTTGTTTGCAGTCGACAATCCCAAACAGATATCAGATCAGGTGTTCTTTGATCGGATGCACCGACTTCTTAATGGCGATAAAAAATTCTTGACTATCGACGAGGTCCTTAAAGATGAATACCTTCACTTTCATGGGCTGCTATCCGTATTTCATAGCATCAGTCATGGGACGGTCCCTTACGCATACATTCCTCCAGTGGAGATAGTTCCAGAGACAGGAGAAGGCTCGGGAATTCCTACAGTGCCTCTTCAACCTTCACCTTCTCCATCTTCCACACAAGATGATGAATTGGCTAATCTGGCCGAAAAGCATCGTGAAGGGTATATTGCCCCCGAGGAAACTACTTCTCTAGACAAGTCAAAATCCCCAGCAGAGTCGCCACTTCATGCTTCCAAAGGGGATGCTCCTAGTACTGATGAGCACATATTTCAGGGTTTGGGGGATCTCCCCTTACCTGAGAGTATATATACTTTAGAGGATTTCAGGAAGGATCCTTTAGTCTTCACCTACTCTGAAGAAACCACTCCTGCCAAGGCCAAAGAGCCTGCCCGCACTAGTCTAGCTTCAGACTCGGGTTGGTTGGGGGGATACACACCACTTAGGATACACTTCACACCACAGCATTAGCATTCATTGCACTTCTTTCTCCATGAATCCATTAATTCTAAACTTCGTTTGATTTATCGTGCAGGTACAATGTCTCGATCCTACTACGATATAAGAAAGCTTCGTCGCAGCATGACCAATCCTCCTCAGGATGTCGAGTATGATCGCCGGGATGATCGTGGTAGGGAGGAGAGAAGACCCTATGATTCGTATCGCTCTCGATCTTCACGTTCTCGTTCACCAGTTCGGCCAGAACAAGATAAATATAAGGGCTATCAAGGCCGCAGGGAAGAGGACAGACCACCATCTAAAGACTCCACTTCCACCCATGAAAAGCGGAGTAGAGAGAGAACTCCTCCGAAAGAAACCGGGTCTCGAAGTAAGCACAAGGTCCCTGCCACTAAGCGACCTAGGTCGGATAAAGAGACTACTGAATCCTCTTCACATAGGGGCACCGAATTATCAATTCCCGCTCCTCCCCCACTAGATGCGGGAACTGCAGTAAAGCTGGCATATTTAGAGGAGCAATTTCCCGAGCACTACTTCGAGACTCTGACCTTTCTACCTACCCTTGAGCCTATTTCTTCTAATTGGGCAGATGAGGCCAAGGCAAAGATTGATTTGGTGGAAAAACAATATTCCGAGATGTTCAAGTATTCACGCAATCTTTCTAGAATCATCCGCACTCTAATGACAAATGCTAATTCAATGCAAAAGACCGCGGAGGAGGATGCTAAGGCCTTAAAAGCTCTAGGAAAAGATTTAGAAGACACTCAAGCTCAGCTAGCTGTCGCTCAAAAGAACGCTTCTAACTTCAAACAACAATTCGAGGACATGCAAAAGCGTTATCATGACTTGCTTGAGTCTCACACTCAGGAGCGCTCTGAACTAAAAAAGCAAGCTGACGAGGCTAAGTCAGAAGCTGCTAAAAGACACCTTGCTTATGCTGAGCTTGAACGGAAAAATGCCGAACTAACAGAGAGGAGTGCTGAATTAGAAAAGAAGAATGTCGACTTGGCTTCAAAGCTGTTGGAGGCAGAGAATAGGGCTGCCCTGGCCGAGGGCAATGTAGAATGTGCTATTAAATCCGCGGAGGAAGCCCGCAAGCAACTATCAGAGGCGGAGGCTGATATTCAGGGCTTCGGCGAGCTAATGATTGAATTCTTCGCACACATTATTCGTCGTCGAAACATTTCTTGGATCGAGGACTACCCATCCACTCTAGTTCAGGTATGGAATCAGATCGTCGAGTGGGAAAAAGAGGAACTTAAGGTCGATTCCCTTGATGAAGATAAACTGATGGAGAAATATTTGAGAGACGATGAACCGGAGCGCCTAGCCGAAGGGCGCCGCCTTATTGCTGAAGCCATGGAAGAAGAGAGACGGAAGTCTAAACAAAAAACCATTCTCGAAGCTGGTTCCTCTTCTTCTGCTCTTGCAACTCCCGAAGTAGAAGGATATGATCCCGAAAATCCGGGAATTCCCCGAGCAACTTTGCTATCTCCCATTCCTGAAATAGCCCCAGAGTTAGTAGTCACCCCCGCTGAAAAGTCTTCGGAAGGTATCCCTATCTTTTCTCCTCAATTTGCCAAAGCTATTACTACCTTTCGCTACGTGATTGAACATTCGATGAGAGACCCATTGTTTTCGCCTGAGTTGATAACTGTTGCTTCTCATTCTGTAGGTGTCGGATCATTCGAAAAGACAAATGTAGCTCAAGGAGCTACCGCTGGGACAAAGCCCGCAGATGGGGCCAAAAAAGGAGAAGACAAGGCTGCTTCTATAGACTTGGGAGAAGGAAATGAGTCAACTAAGGTCTCCACTCCCCATGATGAAGAAACGATAGCAGCTTTAAAGGACGATGGCGGAGACGGGGGGCATGATGAGGAACCAGAAGTCGCAATAACCGGGGAGTCAAGAAGTGCTGATGACGTTACCTTGGCTGCAATGAAGGCTGATCAAGACAAGCGCTTGCAATTAAAAGCTGAAGAGCTAGACCCCGAAGTCCTCAAACCCCTCGCAGTCGTGGATGCGAGATCAAGGTTAGTTGTTAAGCTCTCAACTAGATCTATTACGGAAGAACTCGCTAAAAAATCTTCTCTTGATTCCAGTGCCCCGCCCTCCGGGAAGAAGTCTACTGGCTCTAGCACCGCATCTTCAGGAAAAAAGAAATCCAACCGAATCTTAACTGAAGCTGAGAAAGAAGCAAAAGACGCGGAGAAAGCTGCCAAGAAATCCAAGGCTCACTCCAAATCTAAATAGCGGATTGCCCTGTATCTTTTTAGCATTTTTGTGAACCAATAATTGCCGCTACACAAGTAGCTCCTGCATTTTCTTGTTTTAGCTGTTTTCCTGTACAAACCCATTCATTTGTAAATAAAAATAATTCACTTTTTGCGATGCTTATTTGTTAGTAGTTCTGCACTTATATAAAAATGCGTTTCTATAGTTGTGAAACAAAGTTGTGAAGGGGGGAAATATGCATACACATACATGTCCCCAGTCGATTCCCACAAACTATTTAATGCTTAGTCGAGCAATTTGATTGCTCCTGATTTTCCGACAGGATAGCACTTCCTGTGCCATCGGTACCTGTCGCTTTTTCTGGCATTTCTTTTATACTCTCTCTCTTTCTTTTGAGAGTTAGAGTTCGAGCTCAGTCATATATCTATTCCCCGGTCTTTCAACGGAGAAAGATTTCTTTCTCAGCGCTCAGTCGGAGACGCTTTTATACTCTCTCTCTCTCTTTCTCTGGAGAGTTAGAGTTAGGAGAAGCATTTCTTTTTCAGCGCTCAGTCGGAGACGCTTTTATACTCTCTCTCTCTCTCTGGAGAGTTAGAGTTAAGAATGTCGTTTTCTCATTCTTTTATATCTTATTGCACAAATAATCGTTGTGCTTCTTTTTATGTCTAAACTGTTTTCAACCTTTTTAGGCTCTGAGTTATCCTGTATTTTTATAATCGCAACAGAATAACTGATGAATGTAAATGCATAAAAGTAAATAACACACAATATTTTTATAGTGGTTCGGCTAAGTCGTAGCCTACATCCACTTTATAGTTCTTCATTCATATCTTCAGATTTTTCCGAGGCAATTTGTGCCTTATTACAAAGTTCATAAGAAAAATAACACAAAGTACGGCATCTCTAATTCAAATATCGCATTAAGTGTTGGGCATTCCATGCTCTGGGAACTTCTTCGCCATCCACGGTCGTTAACTTGAAGGTTCCTTTTTCAAGTTTCCATCGAATGACAAAGGGCCCTTCCCATTTTGGACCAAGGTGAGGAAGGGATGGAAAGACTCTCTTTAGCACCAAATCTCCTGGTTCAAAAGTCCTGAGATGAACTTTTTTGTCATAATAGCGTGCCATCTGACGTCGGTGCCTTGCCGCACGCAAATCCGCTTCATCCCTTTTTTCTTCGACTTCATCAAGAGACTCAAGTAAAAGTGCCCGATTTGTCATCGGGTCATAATATGTCACCCTGTGGGAAGGAACTTCTAATTCAACTGGAATTACAGCTTCTGAGCCAAAGGAGAGAGAGAAAGGGGTATGACCGGTGGCCGTTTTAAATGTTGTTCGATATGCCCACAAAGCTAGGGGCAATTCATCAACCCATCTTGCCTTTGCACGCTCTAACCGTTTCTTGAGGATGGATTTTATAACTTTGTTTATTGCCTCTACTTGTCCATTCGATTGCGGATAGGCAACTGCCGTATATCGCTTGTCTATCTTATACTTCTGACAGAAATTTCTGAATTCAGTACTATCAAACTGGGTTCCGTTTTCAGTTATAATCGTCCTTGGAATCCCAAACCGGCATATAATATTTCTGACCACAAAACTTATCACCTTTCTTGTTGTGATCTTGGTCAAGGGCTCAGCTTCCACCCACTTCGTAAAATAGTCCACGGCCACTATTGCATACTTAGCTCCTCCTTTAGCAATCGGTAAAACTCCGATGATATCAATCCCCCATGTGGCAAATGGCCAAGGACTCACCATTGATTTAAGTTGGGTTGACGGTGCCCTGGGGATTTTGGCGAATCTCTGGCACTTATCGCAGCGTCGTGAATAATCAGCTGCATCTTTATTGATCGTAGGCCAGAAATATCCATATCGCAATATTTTCTTTGCTAAAGTTTGACCTCCTGTATGATCTCCACACTCACCTTCGTGTACTTCTCTTAGTACACGCTTGATGTCGTTGTGTGCGATACATCGTAACAGGGGCATAGAAAATCCTTGCCGATAGAGAGTATCATCTTGCATGACATATCTGGTAGCTTTGCGAACCACAGCTCTTTTCTCACTCTTCTTTGATGGGAGTGTCCCATTCTTAAGGAAATTCTTAATTGGAGTCATCCACGACTCCTCCTCTGGTTCTGCTTCAAAAGCGAACTCAATTTCCATTGACTCAAAGCTTGGCGACTCCAACGTTTCAATTGGAATTACTTCAGTCTCTTCTGGATTGTCGGAACTAGCCAGCTTTGCTAGTCTATCCGCTTTCTGGTTTTCAATTCTGGGAATATGTGTTATGCTGTACCGATCTAAGCTATTCAATAGCTCTTTCACTTTCTTGAGGTAGGCGATAAGTCGAGGTCCTCGAGCCACGAATTCTTCTCGCACTTGACAAACAACAATTTTAGAGTCACAAAATATGTCCATCATTTTTACTCCGAGGTCTTTAGCAAGCTTCAGCCCGGTAATCAGGGCTTCATATTCTGAGTCATTGTTAGTCGCCGTAAATTCTAATCGCAGGGCGTAATATAACGACCGTCCCTCAGGAATAACTAAGACAATTCCAGCTCCGGACCTTCGGTCATTCTTAGCCCCATCTGTATATAGTTTCCACGGATTCATCTTTAGTTCGTCCTCGGATTTAACCACTCTGTCATTGATTACTTCCTCCTCTGGAATGGTGAATTCCGCAATGAAGTCCGCTAGAGCTTGCCCCCTGATTGACTTTCGTGGTTGAAAATTCAAATCAAACTGACTTAGTTCTATATTCCATTTGATCAACCTTCCCGATGCCTCAGGCCTTTGTAACACCTGCCTTAACGGCTGGTCGGTGTATATGGTTATTGGATGGGCTTGGAAATAGTGACGAAGTTTTCGGGATGCGATCAGGAGGCTGTAAGCAAGCTTCTCAATATTTGGGTAGTTGCGTTCCGCCGCTGCTAATTTCTTGCTTACATAATACACCGGCCTTTGTACTTTGTTTTCTTCTCGAACCAGGGCTGTGCTGACAGCGTGAGCCGAGACCGCCAAGTAAACAAACAATTCTTCATGATCTATGGGCTTTGATAAAATCGGCGGTTTCTCTAGCAGTTCCAACAGATTTCAAAAGGCCTCAACACAATCCGGAGTCCACTCGAAGTTCTTCTTTCCCCTTTTAATCAAATCAAAAAACGGAACACATTTATCTGTGGCTTTGGAGATGAATCTACTCAGCGCCGCTACTTTCCCTGCAAGACTTTGGACGTCCTTAATTCTCCTTGGTTCTTCGATATTTCTAATTGCTGCTATCTGGCTAGGGTTGATTTCAATTCCTCGGGAACTCACAATGAAGCCAAGGAACTTTCCCGATGCCACTACAAACGAGCATTTCAGAGGATTTAATTTCATCCGGTACTTTCGCAAGATACCAAACATTTCCGCCAAGTCTTGCGTATGGCTGGAAGACTGCTTTGATTTGACAAGCATATCATCCACATAAACTTCCATTGTTTTTCCTATCTGATCATAAAACATTCTGTTCACCAAGCGCTGGTAAGTAGCTCCAGCGTTTTTCAATCCGAATGGCATTACAACATAACAATATAATCCCAAATTCGTAATGAAACTTGTATGTTCTTGGTCTGGTATGTGCATAGGAATTTGATTGTACCCAGAATATGCGTCCATGAAAGAGAGAAGCTCATGACCTGCTGTCGAATCTACAAGCTGGTCAATCCTGGGAAGCGGGAAACTATCTTTTGGGCAAGCCTTGTTTAAATCTGAAAAGTCAATGCAAGTCCGCCACTTTCCGTTTGGCTTCTTTACTAAGACGGGATTCGATATCCAGTCGGGATATGTCGAATCTCGGATAAATCCATTCTGCTTCAACTTCTCTACCTCCTCTTTTAGAGCGGCCGACCTCTCTGGGCCCAGCATGCGTCTCTTTTGCTTCACAGGTGGATGCTTCGGATTTACATTCAACTTGTGACTTATAATGGATGGCGATATCCCACACATGTCAGCATGGGTCCAGGCAAATACGTCTATGTTTGCCTTCAAGAAGTCCGTTAGTTCTTTAGCTCGACGTGGATCCAATTGAGAACCAATTTTCAAAACTTTTGTCGGATCAGCTTCATCAATGGGAATTTCCACTGTCGCTTCATTAGGAGTTGCATTCCTAGCCTCTGGTTCCTCGTCTTTTCTGGGATCCAGATCTTCAGGTGTTCCTTTGGGCAACTCCTTTGGGGCCAATCTCTCTAATTGCTATGCCGAGTCCCCCTTTGAGGGAGACGAGGCATCCTTACTTTCAACGTTAAGTCCTTTCATCAACATCTTTAACTCGGCCACATAGCAGGCCCGTCCGGAAACCTGATCCCCTCTCATTACTCCAGTTCCGGCTTCGGTCGGGAACTTAAGCAACAGGCACCAAGGGGCGATACAAACTCTAAATTCAGCGAGGGCAGGTCTCCCTAAAAATGCGTTATAAGGCGAATCTACGTCCAATACTACAAACTGAAGCATTCGCACTCTTCTACGTTCTCCTTGCCCCAGGGTCACGGGTAGCTCTATGTATCCCATGGGAGCTGTCGACGCCCCGTTGAAGCCTCTGATCCATCCTTCACAAGGCTTCAGATCTTCGGACTCAAGCTTCATCTGATCAAATGACTTCTTGAACAAAATATTAACGGAACTTCCGTTATCTACTAATACCTTATGGACCAAGGCCGGCCCAATGGTGGTAGTAATAACCAACGGATCGCTGGTGGGTGATTGTATCCCAGTATTGTCTCGGCTTCGAAATACCACATCGTCAAACATGGTCTTCTGTTGTTTTATTGGGGTGACATCTTCCAAATCATCACCTTCATTCACGTCTAGATGCTTGGCAGCATTCACATATTGATCCATTGATCTGAAACTTCGGATTGCCGGGTGAGGTCCGCCTACTATGGAGTTGATGACAATTCCTTTTCCTTTCTGCTGCGCCGTAGGCTTGGGAGCAGGTAGGATCTGTTTTGGAGCCTGCTCTCCTTGCCCCCTGTCCCTCGGAGCAACCTTGTACTCATCCAACTTTCCTTCACGCAGCAGCTTCTCAATCACATCCCTCAAATGTCGGCATTCATTGGTCGAATGCCCATGAGTTCCGTGAAACAAGCAAAATTTCCCTGTCGCCATTTCTTTCTCGGTCGAATCACGAGGTGGCGGTCTTTTGTATTGTAACACATTATACGTATCCAGGTAAATATTTTCCAGGGCGTCGTTCAATGGTGTATAATTCTCGTAGTTCTGGAATCGGGGTCTTTTGTTAGGGCCACTTCCCCTATTTCTGTTCCTTCTGTTACCGTTTGGGTTACGGTTATTGTTGTTGTTACCCCCGCTTCCAGCATTGCTGTTTCCACCCTTGTTTCCTACATTTACTTCAACCTTGCCAGAACTTTCCCCCGACTGCTTCACGGCGATATTACTCTGCACATTCTCCTTTGAAGCTGTCTCAGACTTTCTCTTTTGGTTCGCCCTAGCCTCCTCTCGTCTTAGATAAATATCGGCTTTTTCGTAAAAAATCTCCCTTGTGGAGGGTGTTTTCCCAGAAAGGTAGTCTCCAAACTCAGATTCAGGATCGACTCCTTCCTTCAATGCCATCAGAATAGTGGGCTCGTGCGGGTCACTGACCTCAGTTACGGCTTGGTTAAAACGATCAAGATATGCCCTTAAAGATTCTCCTGGCGCCTGTTTGATTCTTGACAATTCAATAACACTTTTGGACTTTCGGGCATGGAGACGGAACTGGTTCATGAAACGCTCGCTTAGTTCCTTGTAATTTGAAATCGAACGAGGAGGAAGTCGGGTAAACCAGAACAATGCCACATCTTCTAAGTAGATTGGGAACGCTTTGCATTTCACTTCATCAGGGGCAGCAGCAGCATTCATGAGCCATGAGTACCGCATTAAATGCTGTCCCGGATCAGTCCTTCCGTTGTATTTATCCATCTGTGGCAAGTTAAAGCGTCGGGGAAATTGGAAGTCGAGGATATCATCGGTGAAGGGAGTATGGCTTCGCTCAATGCCATAATCTTCATTTGTATAATTCCGGCTCTCGGACATGATCTGGCGAACCATTGCCTGTACATCAGCATTAGTTAGGGGCCGCTCAGGTTCCCTGGCCCTAGTATTTGAATTTCTTCTGGGCTCTTGTTCAGGAGATGCCCTTCTTCTTCGTGCTGCCTCTGCTCGATTCCGTTCCCTGCGCTCCCGGTCGATCTCGGGAGGAGGGGACTGGAGTCTTTGCCCCCGAGTGGGGTCATTGTTTCCTAATGCTCGTGCAATATCCTCACGAGATCCCAAAGATCCAAATGTCAGCTGCTCCACGTTATGAGGTCGTTCGAGTGGCCTTCGTTCACGAGGCCTCTCTTCCTCGGAAGATGAAGATTGATCCACTGGTGTGTGACGAACCGGTGATGGAGTTCTCTGTCGACGGAGTTCACTAATCTCCCGACTCATGAGCCTCATATTTTCCTGCATCATGAGATTAGTGCGCTCGTGAACTTTCATAGCTTCCCTTGTGCTCTCAAGCATGTCAAGCAAGCGCGAAAAATCTCCTTGAGTGATGGGCGCAGATGGATTGACCTGATCACCAACCCTGGCGGCTGGACTTGGAGCATTCGTAGGGACTCGAGTAGAGGTTCCAGCTTCACCAAACATCGGGTCGGGTCGGAGGTAAGAGGTCGGATCGGATCGGAGCTGGGGAGCCTGGTCCGATCGGTACGCAGTGAGCAGCTCGGGTCGGTTCAGATTGGGGGAATGCACTGCTTCAGAATCTCCTACCCGGATCGGAGCTCTCCCCCTGCTGTCGGCTCGGATTTCCTGCATTGGTCCTTCCTGCTGCTGAACTCTGCCCCCGAGACCTTGTTACAACAGCATTTTGCTGATCTTCGCCAGCTCCATTTCCTCGAACAGACTGAACTTCCTTGCCCTTTCCTTTGGCCATGAGTCTTTGACAATCACTTCAACGAATGTAAAAAAGCAGAGAAACTTAAGGATTCACTTCTTTGAACTCAACGGTCCAAAAAGTAGAAAGAGATCCCGGAAAATAGAGAATTTAGATGAGGATTCTCAGTGAAAGCACCAAAATGTTAGACCTAAAAGTGGTTCTAACACCCAAATTGATTAAAAGCAAATAATATGAGATAAAAATAAAAATGAACACACAGGATTTATAGTGGTTCGGCGAAGAAATGCCTACGTCCACTTATCTTTCACTATATTCAATGATTCAGTTACAAATACAATGTAATTGTCACTTGATTTCACTCACAACTCGCTTATATTCACTCAATAGATTAAAACAAATGATGAAAGAAGATTTGGATTCTCCGGGAGCAATGGAGTTCGGATTATGGAGGTAGTTGAATTCTCAAAGTGCTGAAAAAAGATCCTTCTCTTTGTCTCCAGACGGGGTATTTATAGGTGTGAATTTGCTTGAAACTTGATCCGGGTCGGGGCCACATGTCGTCCATCCCACTATCTTCGGGTTCGGATGAATTATTATGTTGACAACGCATCAAAGGAATGGACGTTACGAGTAGGAACTGGTCACAACCGGTCCGGATATTCAGGCGCTTTTGCAGGAGAATAACATGGAGTATGGGCTCGGATCGGCGACGCACAATCAAGGGGTTCGGATCGGGATATCCGATCCGACCCGGATTGGCTTGGAGGCAACGCTCTCTTCTTCTCTAACCTGCTCCGCTCCGATCCATTTTCGTGGCAAATAGGTGGCTTTCCGATCCAATTGAAATTGTGTTGTCTTCCGATCCGATTAGATATACCTTACCGATTTCCTCATCAGCAGTTCACCGATCCGAACAGAAAGCTCTATCCGACCCGAACCGATATGTTGCTCTGACCCAATCCGAACAACTGCAGTTATCTAATCTAGATTATAATGCCTTCTCCAATCCGAACCGAAGTCTTCTAAAAAATGCCCTTCAATGTCTGGTTTCTTGACTTTGTGTTGCCTAGTTCACAAAGTAGGCTAACAGTGTCATCACTCAAAACTGACTATACATCCCAGTGGTAACTAGATGTATCGAGACATGAAGCAAACATACTACTGGGAAAGGACGAAGAGAGATGTTGGGAAGTTTATATCCAAGTGCATGAACTACCAGCTAGTTAAAGCTGAGCAAAGAAGCCTAGTGGTTTTGTTATAACCGTTGGAAATTCCCGAATGGAAATAGGAACAAGTCGCAATGGATTTCATTGATGGTTTACTAAGGACTAGATCAGGTCATGATAGTATTTGGGTGATTGTGGATCGATTAACCAAGAGTGCAAGGTTTATATTGGTCAAGTTGAATAGAACAGAAACTAAGTTAGAAGAACTGTATATGAAGTGGGTAGTGAGATTTCATGGAGTACCTAAAGGTATTATGAGTGACTGAGATCCATTATTTACTAGTGGGTTTTGGAAGAGCTTACAAAAGGCTTTCGGGTCAAAATTACATCTCAGTACTGCGTACCATCCTCATACCGACGGTCAAATAAAGAGAGTGAATCGTGTAATAGAGGATCTCTTAAGGGCTTGTAAATTGGATTTTGGAGGATAATGGGTTGACCATTTACATCTGGTGGAATTTGCATATAATAGTAGTTATCAATCCAGTATTGGTATAGCTCCATTTGAAGCGTTGTATGGAAGACCGTGCAACTCACCATCATGTTGGTTGAAGACCGGTGAGAAATTTGTGCTTGGACCATATGTAACAAGAGAAACTTCAGATAAGATCAAAGTTATACAACGACGAATGAAGGCTGCCCAAGATAGGCAGAAGATTTATGTTGACGAAAGACGAAGAGAATTGAAATTCTTCGTCGGCGACTTAGTATTCATCAAGATTTATCCGTTAAAGCATGTAATTTGTTTTGGCAGGAGAGATAAGTTGGCACCAAGGTTTGTTGGTCCATTTCCAGTTCTCGAGCAAGTTGGGAATTTGGTGTATAAAGTTGGATTGCATGACAAGATGGCGGGAGTTCACGACGTACTTCATGTTTCCTAGTTAAGGAAGTTCGTATACGATTCTGATATGACTATTTCACTAGATCAGTTGGATGATATCAAGGTAGAATCTGAGGAAGTTGGGAGCCGCAGGACGATTCGTATTGCCGGACATGATACGAAAAAAGACAGTGGAACTAGTCAAGGTCCAATAAGGGGCGATAATGAGAATGACTCTACTTGGGAAACCGAGGAAAGCATAAGGAAGTCGCGTCCAGAACTCTTTGCCTGGTAAGGTTTTAATAGCAATATAGCTATTCCACATGCTAAGATAGGTTTGTTGTGTTTATCATGTATGATTGATTGATTGTAAATGGTTGATAGGCATGTGGGAACCTTTGTTGTTTTCTTAGTTAAGGAATTTCGAGGGCGAAATTTCTTAATGGGTGAGAGTGTAACGACCCGCATTCTACGCACTGGAGGATCGTATAATATTTATTTTATTTGAAGTCATTTGGTCATGTAACTTTGGGGAACAACTGCTGGGGTCATTTCACATGTTCACGTTTTTTGCGAAATTTTAAATGACCATTTTACCTCTAGCAAATCTTATTTCGACTATAACTTTTGATTGATAGGGAGTTTTGACCTGACCACTTCCATTGGACTCGCATGATGGTTTATCTTTCCGTAGAATGGTCACATTAGTCAAATGGGCTTATCGTTTGGGAGATATGGCTGAAGCAAGGTTTGGAAGGTGAAAAACTACTTAAGCGGGCTTAATAGGGTAATTAGTGGATGGGGCCATAACCCATTTCGGGATTAGGCTTATGGGGAGGCTGAAATGAGTTAGCAAACCATCTCATTTCATTTTCTTAGCCGCCACTTTCATTCCTTCAGACCTAGTAATGGCCTCCACCTTCCAAATTCACCTTTAATCACTTTCTAATCACATATTAGCAAAATCTACATCAAATTAAGGCGGATTAGCATAGAAATCGGGATAGAGCTACTGGAATACATTGGAATCCTTGCCAAATCAGTTAGAGTTTCAAATCTGAAATTTATTTGTGGCCAAGGTGAGTGATTTGCACTTTTATTCACTGGTTAGGCTAATTAGGGTGATTAGTGATAATTAGAGAAATTATGCATCATAAAAATCTGGAAAAAAATATGTAAAAATTCTAAAATATTATTTTATGCCTCTGTTAGAAATCAGGGTTAATTTGGGTTAAGTATGCTAATCCTATTGCTAGATATAGTTAAACATGATTAAGGGGAAAACATAGGTTTTGGGTATGTTTGATCCATATTAACATGTTACAATGTTATTTTGGTGTTTATGGTTGATTATACATGTTGCTGTTACTGTTTGGTATGACTTGTGATTGCATAAAAAAGTTAGGATGATCGAAAATGCCGTCATATGGTGTAAATAGCTCGCCGGAAAAGTTGCAGGAAATTGGTCAGACCCTGTTCATGAAGCACCTATGCAAGCCGACTCGGTGCTCTAAGGAGGCACCACGAGCAGGACCCATGAACCACTCATGCCATAGCTCCACAAGCCACCCGCTCGTACTCCATGCATAACGACCGAAACTTGAGACACGAGCCCAACCACTTGCATCACCACAAGCCGAGATGGAGACCGCGAGCCGACCGCCTGGAGGTTTGATCACGAGTCGATCCCCACGAACCGGAGTTGGGGTCACGAACCGTGATCCAGACTGGAGCATCACGAGCCGGAGCCATTTCAAGGACCATGAGCCGAACTAAGAAAATACCACGAGTCGTTTTGAAGGTCACGAACCCAAGAGTCACGAATCGGGATGATGACTAAAACCTGAGATGCAAAGGTAGTCTGAATAAGAAGTTAGAACTCAAGATCCAGATGGGAACCCACGAGTTAACTTCATGATTGGACTTTGTTGCGGAACGTGTGCAAAGGGGTTATCGATATCTATAGCTTTAGTTCACCACTAAGAGACGGATTAGTGGCTATGGATCAGCGCAATGGGGTCATTAAGACTTCCAAGGGCAGAGTGATCGTAGCATGGTTATGGATCAACGCAATGGGATCGTTAGGACTCCCAAGGGCAAGGTGATCGTAGCAAAGGATTAGTGGCTATGGACCAACGCAATAGGACCATTAAGACTCCCAAGGGCAAAGTGGTCGTAGCAAAGGATTTTGTGATCAAAGTGGTGGATATCGTATGCTTTACGGACTGAGTGAGAGATGTGAGGATGATTGCTATGTTTGATGTTTGTTATCACCATGACATGTACACTCCCATTTTACACTTTATGTTAGTGTACCTTAGAGTACTATACATATTGTGCTAACTCTTTGGTTGCAGGTTCAGGTATGATTATTTATACTTGTTATTGTTCTGTTTTGCTGCTATCGCTCATACCAGACTTTTGTCTGATCCAGAGTTTTATGTCCCTTCTTATTACTCTGGGTGCTCCTAAACAAGCAGACTAAAGACATGTTGGGTGATATGCACGAGTACTTGTCCAGAGACGAGCAGGAGGCTTCCATGTACTATTTACATATATTCTCCCTATGTTGTTGTTGGTCACTACTTTTGGCATCAGTAGTGTACCTTTTCTACTTTGTTTTAGAGACAGTATTTTGAAGTTGTAGTAATGATGGTTTGGATTATAGCTGTATTTTGGATTCTGCTATTATGATGATTTAGTTTTCAGCTTATGCACTGTCTCGCCTGTTTTATGTCAAGTTATGTTTTTATTATATTTTATTCCATGCGTTGTGAGATATAATACAAGTTCTTGACGATTCATCGTTTCAAACCCTTTCCATTTGACGACCGTCCCGTGCTGGTTGGGCATCGGCACAGCGCATTTCAAGGGAAGTGTCAACTAGTATGGGGTGGGCCATCACAAATGTATTCAGCTTTCATAATTGAATCAATTTCTTGCTTTGAACTTTTCTAGCTTCTAGCAGCACCATTCAGGAAAAACACATAACTGGACTATGACTTATATTCATCTCTATCAGTTTGGAAACTAGCGTCTGTCTAACCATTTACCATTAACTCCTCTTAGCCTCTATATATCAAGATTGAGTCTTTAATCCTTTTTAGGTACTTAAGGATGTTCTTGACTATTGTCCAGTGACTTTCACCTGGATTAGATTCGAATCTACATGTCATACTTAAAGCATACGAGACATCTGGATGAGTACACAACATTGCATACATGATTGATCCAATTGTAAAAGCATAAGGGACCGTTCTCATGTGTTCCTTATCATCATGACTTAGGACATTGAGTCTTAGAGAGTGTTATACCATGTGACATAGGTATGTATCCTCTCTTTACCTCTTGCATGCCAAACCATTTTTGCACTTTGTCAGTGTATGTACTTTGACTTAGGCCGATCAACTTTCTTGATCTATCTCTATAGATCTTGATACATAAGATGTAGGTTTCCTCGCCTAAGTTTTTCATAGAGAAACTTTTCCCCAACCATTTCTTTACCGCTTGTAATGAACTAATATCATTCCCAAAAATTAATATGTCATCAACATATAATACTAGGAATATAATGTTGCTCCCAATAATTTTTTGTATACACAAGGTTCATATTCATTCTTAATAAATCCAAACTCCTTGATTGTTTCATCAAATGAAGATTCCATCTCCGAGATGCTTGTTTTAATCCATAAATGGATCGTTGCAGTTAACATTCTTTTCTACCATCATTTGGATTGACAAAACTATCAGGTTGTGTCATGTACACGTCCTCGATAAGGTTCCCGTTAAGGAATGCAGTTTTGACATCCATTTGCTATATTTCGTGATCGTAAAAAGCTGTAATTGCAAGCATATTTTTAATGGATTTAACCATTGCCACTGGAGAGAAGGTTTCGTCATAGTCAACTCCTTGAACTTGTTTGAAATCTTTTTCCACCAATCGGCCTTTATAGGTTTGTACTCTACCATCCATGTCAGTTTTCTTCTTGAAAATCCACTTACAACCGATTGGTTTTACCCCGAACCAAAGTCCACACTTTGTTGGTGTACATGGAATCCATTTCAGATTTCATGGCTTCAAGCCATTTCTCAAATTATGGTCTATTCATAGTCTCTTGATAAGAAGTGGGCTCATTTTTATCTGTGAGCGTTACGTCTCCAGTTTGAGTCATAAGAAATCCATAATATCTTTTAGGCTCGCGACGTACTCTACCAGATCTACATATATCTTGTGTAATTTGAGCGAGTCCAGTTTCCACAATATTCTGTGGTTCTTGCACAATTTTTAGTTCAGGTTAAATGGTATCTTGTGTTTCCCGAATTTCTTCAAGTTGTACTTTATTCCCATCGGTATTCTTATATACTAATTCTCTTTCCGAAAAAATACCGGTCCGAGTAATAAGCACTTTATTCTCAGAAGGTTTGCAGAAATAATATCTTTTTGTTTCGTTTGGATATCCCACAAAATAACAGTTATCTAATTTTGGTCCAAGCTTTCAGAAGCAAGACGTTTAACAAATGCATCACATCCCCCATATCTTCATAAAAGACACACTGGGACATTTCCTATTCCATATTTCATATGGCATCATCAAAATCCTTTTAGTGGGAACACGATTAAGTATAAGTGCAGCCATTTCATGGGCATGACCCCAAAACCTTATTGGAATATCTGTATGACCCATTAATGCTTGTACCATGTCTAATAAGGTGTTATTTCTCCTTTTGGACATACCATTTCATTGTGGTGTTCCTGATGGAGTGAGTTATGATACAATTCCACACTCTTTCAGATAGTCATTAAATTCTAGGCTTAAATATTTTCCTCCTCGATCTCTTTGGAAAGTCTTTATATTCTTACCAAGTTGGTTTTGAAATTCATTCTTATATTCTTTGAACTTTTCAAAGGATTTTGATTTTTGTTTAATAAGATACATTTAACCATATCTACTGAAATCATCAGTAAATGTAATGAAGTAATAAACCTACCCTAGCTGATGTGCTCATTGGTCTACATACATCATTATGTATAAGGGTCAACACGTCACTATACCGTTCGCTGTGTCCAATGAAAGGAGCTTTGGTCATCTTGCCCAATAAACAAGATTTGCATTCTTCATATGATTCGAAATCAAATGAATTCAAAATTCCATCTTTATCGATTTTTGATATGTGCTTCTCATTTATCTGTCCCAAATGACAATGCCAAAGGTATGTTGGATTTAAATCATTAGATTTAATCTGCTAAATATTAACGTTATAAACATGCACATCAAAGTTAAGAATATAAAGACCATTAACTAATTTTGCATTTCCATAAAATATTTCATTTAAACAAAATGAACAGAAACTACCTTATATTATATATGAAAATCCAAGCTTGTCTAATTAGATACAGAATTAATATTTATTCCAACAAAAGACACATAATTACAATCTTTTGCCCATTTCCCACTCGTAAGTCCACTTCTCCTTTTGCCATATTTCTACTTTTTTGCATTTCCTGCATATTAATACAAATATGTGATCCACATCCGGTATCTAATACCCAAGAAGTAGGAGTAGAAAAATCGACACTTATAACATTTATATGATTCGGGTGAAGTCATACTTCCCTTCTTCTTTTTTAGATCTTCTAAATAAGCATATCAATTTCATTTCCAATGACTGGCTTTCAAAAATAGTGACAATCACGCTCTTTTGGAACCACTCCTCTAGGCTTCATTGCCTTTTTGAATTTGGTCTTGGAAGCAGTATTCTTAAGCTGCTTTTTCTTGCTTTTACCCTTGGTTTTAGCAGCCCTTTTGTACCATCATCATGGCAGCAGGTTCTGCTTTCTTCATATTATTTCAGCAGTTCTTTACATGCTTAATAACTCAATTAAGAATTTCTGTATTTCATTCATGGGAGAATTCATCATGAATTGAGAATATTGGTGGTTTAATGATTGTAAAATAGGATTGGTTTAAACTTTAGGTGTTAATGGAAACCCTAACCTTTCAAGATACTCGATGTATATAATCATTTTCAGCACATATGGACCAACAGGTTCCTTTTCTCCCATTTTGCAGTGATATAGTGCCTTTTTGTGTCATACCTTTCTTTTCGAGCATGCCCTTCGAACAATTTCTTAAGGTGCTCGATTATCTGATATGCATCCATTAACTCGTGTTGCTTTTGAAGCCTCGGAGTCATGGTTACTAGCATGAGAAAGCTTACATCAAGAGCATCATCTTGATCCTTCTTATGGGAATTTATCTCTGCATGAGTTGCTGTACTTGGCGGTGCCTCTAGAACAGGCCCATTAAGTACATACAACTTCCTTTCTTGTTTGAGGACAATCCTCGAATTTCGATATCAGTCAAGGAAATTAATTCCATTCAGTGTTTCCTTTTCAAGGACAGACCGTAGCAACAATTGTTGGTGTTACTTGCCATTTAATATCTACATGAGATAATAAATGATAAAATAATGATAAATAATTTTGCAATACACATATATACAAATTTTGACAATCAAAATTATACGAAACATTGCATATTTATACAAATATATAAATTAAGTTAAAATATGCTCCCCCTCAAATCAGTATCCCTATATATATATATATATATATATATATATATATATATATATATATATATATATATATATATATATATATATAAGTGTACATACATACATACATACACACACACATATTTAAGTGATCCAAGATCAATATTTAATCATGCCTTGAATTAGCTTTGGCTAATCCCCAAAACACAATTTTTCTAGGTAGACATCTTATGTCAATCATATCATATATAATTCTTGGATAGCATGATGAACAATTTTTGTTCATTTAAATATTGAATACATCATGCTCTTTGTCTCTAAGCCCATAATCTTATTATGGCAGCCTAGTTAAGTCAGACCCAATAGAATTTGATTATCACTTTTACTCTATCGCATATAGTGGAAATAAATAGTGTACTAATGCTTTGGCATTACCTACATCTATTGATTTTGGTATTGATGGGTGCATTTATCGAAAGATGTCACCATGACTTAATATAAATAATTAATTTAAAGAAATTTTATTATTCAAAGTGGCAAATCATATTTATCATATTCATTTCATTTCGAAATTTTGGTAACTTCAATTACATACATATGCATTAGAATATATATGTAGTACACATGAACATATATTGAATGTTGTATCGAAAGAAAATATGCCTTCTTTGTTTTTGAGCATGTCAAATTATTGGTAATCAAAACTATTGTACAGACTCTTGCACGCTTAATACCAGATATTTTATAGCATATATATATAGGATCCACATATTAAAAGAATTGCATGCAGCCCATTTATGCATTAGTATACAATCCAGTTGTATTCACATAATAAAAGAATTACACGCATTCCATTTATGCATTAGTATACAATCCAGTTGTATTCACATAATAAAATAATTGCACACAACCTATTTATGCATTAGTATACAATCCAGGCCCATTGCTGTAAAATCATATTTCAAGGCCTTATTCGATTTCCAAATAAAACATTAAAATACAAACATGATTACCTACTAATCCATGACAATTATACACTCAGTCATATTTAGAAACATTTAGATGGCATGTTAAGGGAATCAATATACACATAGGTATGTAAATGAAAGTACTTAACAGGCATAATTATGAATCAATATATAGACAATTCAGATTTAATCATTTATTCACAAACACTATGAACTTCTTATTGATTACTATCGTACACATAGGCATGTAAATTAAAACATTTATACAAGTGCCGCCATAGACATATACATAACTTGTATATACTACCATATATTATATATATATATATATATATATGTGTGTGTTACAAGACCTTTATGCACCGAAACACATATTTATTTAGTAGTGTATAATTTTATCACACACAACACAACGTGCATGTAATAACTAAAATGGATCGTCAAGCACATATTATGTTCAAGTAATACGTTATCCAGTTTGCATATATAAAAACACATATCTAAACATATTCAAGTACCACACTATTGCCTATTAAGTAAGTAGCATCATCATCATATTGATTTAATGGACTATGGAACTGCACATATCACCAATATTCACATATTATGCTATTAATATATAAAAGCCAGTAATGTTTATCATGGTGCATATCAGTGTCATATATATCTAGCATACAGTATGTTTTTGTCCAAAAATGTCCATAGCAAATGTATATGTACAAGAATATTTAACTAATAAAAACACATGTCATTAACTGGGTAGATGTGAGTATATACATGTATGACATAATGATGTTCTGTATAGTATGTCTTGCTCGTTCATAACCTCAATCATACTCATTCAGATGTCTACTTGAACATCAGTAATTAAGCACGTAGATTTACTTTTCAATATGCTTTAGAAATGAGATCTTAAAAGAGACTTAACATTCAATCATAAAAAAATGGTTTTTGATCCAAAACATAATATAACAGATTCCGAACTATGTTTCAACAATCAAACATCTTTGATTCGTGGTTTAACAGAGTTCATGTATGCTTACAGATCCTAACACATGTTAAAACATACATATGAAACAGATTAAAACATACATTCATAGTTTAATAGTCTAGTATCTAGAAATACATATAATACAAAATTAATATATAATATTAACCACAAATTCATTTCAGATTTCATTTTATATCAAATATAAATTGTTTTACAGGGAAACAATTTCATTTCTGAAATGAATATATATATTACATCCCATTTCATTCATGTATCAGTGTTCATAACACATGATTAAGACATTTACAAAACGAATTACATGGTTAACCCAACAAATTGATTTTGTAATACCCAAGCTCTGATACCATTGAAGGGTTTGTAGGATCGAATCGATAGTGGATTGAATAAATTTAACAACCCTAGTCTCTAGATATAAGCATAAATTCAATAAATCGAATTAACCGTGTAGCTTTTTGTTGCTTTTCAACTCACCTACTCGTACGAAGTCCGGATCTAATCGAATCAATTTGAGCACTCCTAATGATGGCGGTGCCTCTTCGTGGTCCATGAACACAGCTTCGATGCCGTCGAACGAAATCGAAGAAAAGGGGAGGAGACCAGTACTAGCCGAAATGAGATTTCCTTTTCCTTTGTTATAATTTCGTTTATCTGTGTACTGAAGAAGAAAGGGATCATAACCTTTTAAAACAAACGAAATGCCAAAAAGAAACCAAAAAACTTGGTATACCATTTAAATATAAATGTCAAAGTTTAATATATATACTTTTTGCTATGGAATTTTTCTTCCCTTTTTCAAACGTTCTGGTATGTGACCTTATAGCTTAATATAACATTGACAATAATTTAAATTATATTCAAATTATAAACAACGAGAGACATTGAACGTAATTTAATCATTTTCTTTGACCTTTTCTTTGACCTATGTATTAACGTAATTTAATCATTTTCACCATTATATTTAAGATTAACTCGAGGCATTGAACATATCATCCTCTTAATAACTTATTCTTTTTATCTTGATCGATGAGTGGATTATATGAAACAAATCAATATTTGAGCACGGCCATGCATTTTATAATCATACTCAATCAAGAGGCCCATGGATATCTCTACTTATATTGTAGAGTTAAATTCCATCTAGATCATTCATATTATTTAATCGATTCGAGATGTATCCAATAATCACCTTTATCATTTACACGGTTAAAAGTAACTTTTAATGATATTAAAACACTAATATCCTCGAATAAAATGTATAATTATTTCATGTTTGAGAACGGTACATCATTGCCACTATGAGAATTACTTATGACACTATTAGTTATGCTCCATGAAATTTCTGAAGTTGGATCAGTCCAATACACTGTTCTCTAATACGCATTTATGTACTGACATCAATATCACATATATATATTAATGATCAATGAGATATGATCATCAGTCAATTAACATACTAGTCTCAAAGTTTCATTGTTGTCCTATATACAATAAAACTTGACTAGGGACATTTAAGAATTATAATACTTTTTGTAATATATAATCTCATGTTCAAGTCACTTACTTGAAACTATATAATTCTATATTATTATTTTAAGGACTTATATTATGTTGATATTTATATTACGCGGGAAATGTAACATAACAGAATCTTTTAATCAAAATAAAATATAACATCAACAATGTTATTAATCACATCAAATAGATTGCCTTTGGAGCACAGAGTCTAACATATATTTTATTCCCTTCGCAGTGAGATTTCTACTATGAGCTCTAATCTATTTGTCTTTGACTTTCAGCAGGATATCAGATAAGCCAACTCGGATTTCGATATAATTAGGTTTTTGAGAAAAAAAACCAGTCTTTCAAAATTCGGGTTGTTACACGTAACATTGACATTTTCTCTTTAACTCTGGTACATACTACTCATCAATCTATCTACTTTCATGTCTCTCCAATCAGTTGTTCCTCCACTTTCTATTTAACCATTGTCTATGTTAACAATTCTACTATTACTCGTCAAAACCTTCATAATTGCTATTTAAGTTTATATGATAGGCATGATGGAATTGGTTTTATAATGAGGGATATCTCCCTCTTTGACAATGCTATTCATGATGATAATCTTTTAAATGTTCATAAGATTGGTGCTAACTAGAGAAGAAGTGGAATAAGAACCTTTTCTAATATCGATCACATATTTTTCGATTTCAAAACACTATCTACTTGGCATTCCATGTCCTTCTTTCTTCCTCACCCAGTTCCTTCTGATCACTCCCTTATCTTATTCACTTATGGGCTCCCCTTATTGGAAAGAAAAGAAGTTTCAAACTTTTCAATGCATGGATCAATGATCCTGATTCTAAAAACACAAATCAATCAACATGGTCTCTAACATTTTTAGCAATCGCATGTACGTCTTTTGAAAGGAACTAAAAGAAACAAAGCTTGCTCTTCGAATGTGGTATAGAGAGAAATCTGGAAAGGGTGATGGGTTATCATCTAGTATCAAAGCCAATATAAAGATAGCATAAGATCGTATACCGGAGAACCCCGATGATATTGATTTTTCTAGAGATGAAATAAAGCTGCATCATAACCTGTTTGAAGCTCTTAAGGTTGAGGAGTAGATGAAGAAGCTATAACTAAGAATAAAACAGGCAAATCAGGCTGATTATAGCTCTTCTTTGTTTCATGCAATGACCAAGATAAAACACACCAAGGATAAAATCAAAAAAAAAAAAAATTGATGAGGAAGGTGTCTACCATTCCATTCCCGATAGTATTAATATAGCTCTTCAACATTTTTCCTGGCTTATTGGAAACCACAATAATTTCACTCCTCAATAACATCTTCTGGATGATATTCAATTGCCTTTTCTATCTCAACAAGATTTCTCTAGTTAGTTCTTAAAGTAACTAATGAGAAGATAAGGAATAAAAAAATCTATGAACAAGAATTTTTATGGTGTCCCTAATGGATTCACTATCCAGTTATACATTGTTGTTTGGAATATCATAGTACATGAGATTTGCAAAGCTATTTATAACTGTTTTACCGAAGTTAAAATGCTTGGGGAATTTAATTCTACTAATTAAGTTCTTATACCAAAAGCTACTACAGCTCTTCTTGTCACCTTTTCAGACCAATAGCCTATTGTAATATGGTTCAAAATGTATTTCCAAAACAATTGCTTCTACGTTTCTTTCTTTGTTTCCCTTTCTTATTTCAAATAACCAATCTACCGTCTTGCTGGGTAGAAACATTGTTGATAACGTAGTGATCGCCCATGAACATCTTAAGAGTTATGGTAATTCGAATGCCACTTCCGGAGCCATGCTCAAATTGGATTTTGCAAACACATATGATAGTTTTCAGTGGGATACTCTTGTAAGAATCATAGTGTTAATGAATTTTCCTAGGCCTTTTGTGTCTTCGATTAACCTACGCCTCTATACTCCCATGTTCTCTTAGAAATATAAAGATAAATGCGTTGGTTATTTTAAGAGCAAACAAGGCATACGTCAACGGGATCCTATGTCCTCATATTTATTTATCTTGGTAATGGAAGTTCCCACTTGTATGTTCAAAAAGATATATGTTGATGTTTAGAATCTTTTCCATCCAAAATGCAAAAATCCACATATTTCCACTCTTTTATTCGTGGATGACATTATGGTATTTACAAAGTTGGATGAAACTTCTCTCCTTAATAATATTAATACATTAGCTAGTTTCTGTACAATGAATGGCCTCACAATCAATGCTCATAAATCTCATACTTTTTTTCCTATAACAATCTATTCGTAATGGGACTAAGTTCCGATCTGGAAAGTGCCCATCGAAACTTAGAGTCACTCTAAACAGATTATTGGTTCCTATAAAGATTAACATAAATAGATATACATACTAGTCTAAAACAAAAATTAGAAACTCACAAAGCGGATGGGACAAAATATACTAGCATAAATGTAAGATGAACTAATTATTTAAAAACCATAATTCAGAACTACAACATGTCTCAAAATTCAGGGTACATCATCATTCAAACCAATTACACAGTAATAATAGTAAATAAGCAATAGACATAATAACTAGATCTTCAAGAGGCTCCTCCTCCAAGAGATCGTTCTATCCTTAATCACTTCACCTATTTTCCTGTTAATGTTAAGAGGGAAGAGGTCAGAACATAAAGTTCTGGTGAATGAAATAAAAGTAAGTTAAGAAGACTATTTCTCATATTTGGCATTTGTAACTTTTCAAGTTATGTCTTCGTGACAAGCAGACACAAGGCAACATGTAAGGCGGACATCCTAAAAGTCACTTAATACCCCCTAAACTAATTTAAGGATGGGCACCTCCTATGGTCAATTAATACCATATTTATTTAGGGCGAACATACCTCTAGTCACTTAATACCCAATGGAGAACTTTAAGCCACTTAAGATCTTATTCTAACGCTAATCATTATAAATGATAACTCTCTTGTAGGGAGAGAAATAGTAACGACTACTTACTACCAGGCTTGGGGTCCAGACCACTACTTCTTATAAGAAGAAGCCCTTTAGCGAACCCTCTTGTTACAATATAGTTGTCCCTATGGGTGAACTCCTAGACACTTAATACTTCTCTTAGATGGTGGTTACTTAGGCCATGTACACATAATCCATCCCTATGTCAACCCTCTTCATCCCCTAGATAAGAAGTAGACATAACTCAGAGAACTACCTTACACACGTTATCGTCTAGTAGGACCATTTAATACCTTATAGGAAGGCAGAACGAATAAACATTTACTTCTCGTAGGGCAGGAGTAATGACTTGGGTTCTGAAACAGGAGTGAACCTTACGAACAAACCTAGTCCTAACCACTTAGTACCCCACAAGAGATAGGTCAACCACTTAATAACTAGCCTTTTCCGAAGGTAGGCGTACTCCGCACATAAAACACACACACACACACACACACACACACACACACATATATATATATATATATATGCACACTAGATATCTTACACTAGGCCTACCACTTGTAGATGATGCATTTGCCGAGAGGTTACGGGCAGGCTTCTACTACAAGTCGGGCCTAACCTCATGTCATAGCGTACTAATTATAATGGCTCATGACACCTAAACCTCTCATATTAACCAGATTTACTTGTAGATGTTGGATATGCTACTCTATTTTGGGTAGCTTCTACTAAAAGTAATGATTAATCTCGTGTCTATGTGTTATTAATATTAATTAAGCCATTAACTCACATACATACAAACATACAAATTCTTATGAGGACACTCAAAATATATTTCTGATTTAATCGTATTTATAACACACTTAATATGCATTTATATACGTTGAATACATTATCGATATATAGATATATATATATATATGTGTGTGTGTGTGTGTGTGTGTGTGTGTGTGTGTGTGTGTGAATTAAGCGAACGAGGTTAGTATCCTTACCACGTTTTTGAAATGCAAGTGTTATTAAATTCTTAAGGTGTACAAGCCATTTTGTCATATTTTCCTCAACCATAACATATGTGCGCATATGACAATAAAATGAAAAAAAATAACAATAACATATAAACTTGCAACCCAGTTTTTGACTTGATTATTGCAACAATAAAAGATGGACATAACGTCAATTTTGTATGTTTATAACTCCTATTTTTAATAGATTCCTTTTCTTATGTTTGTTTATACGCAAAACAATAATATTTAGATATGTAGTAAATAATATGTTCAAATTCTCTATTTGAGAAATAGAGGTTCAAATCTATTAAATTTAAAAATTATCCAAATCTTAATCTATTGCCAAAAAATCGAACATGTGAATCTACAATAAAAATATAACAACAAGGAACCCAAACAATATAGAAAATCATACAAAAATAATTATATTCTTCTTTTATTATTACAACAAACCAAAACCCAAATATATCTAGATTGAACATTTCTATGAACAATAAAATAAATGGAGGATTTGAGGGATTAAATCATGTTTTCTTTTAGTATATTCCAAATCCTCCAAGGCACCACAATCCAAATATATAACCATTAAATTACATAGTAACTTATTTGGATTCCACTCCCAGAGCTATTAGGAAGAGTAGTACCTAGATTAAATAGAACAAAAATTGGATTTGGACTTCAACAATGAATGTATCCTCCACACACACACACACACACACACACACACATATATATATATATATAAGAATCACAAATAGAATCTTATATATATATGTATCATTTCTAAATTCCAAGTAAATCTTAAATCTAATGTTAGAATAAGATATAGAAGATAGAATAGATTTAGAGATATAGAAGAAACCTAATTCCTTTAAGCTTTTTGGAATTTGAGGCAGAAGAAAGGCAGAATGGAGGCACTGAGAGTAATGGCTATAGGGTTTAGAATGATGGTTTGAGATTTATTTATAGTTTCTATTGTGTGTATGAACCCTTAGATTAGTTTGATTAAATCTAAACAGTTCATTTGATATATATAATAAATATGTCCTTACATAAAACAACTATTACTGGGCTTCTCTACGGGAGGGCGGTCGACACCCTCCTAGGAGGGTGGCCACCTGGGCGACCGACACCCTCCTAAAAGGGAGGTTGGCCCTCCTTCTAGGGTCAAGCCCAAGAGGAATTTCATCCAAAACGTTACTTTTTTATCGTTCATTAATTAATTCTCTTTATTTCTTTTCTTAGTTAATTTATTCGTGTCCCCTACTATGTGTGAATATATACACATATATTTGAAATAAATGGGAGTATTCTTTTTATTCTTGTCCTATTTAATATATTCCCAACTTGTATATATATATTTGTCTGAAATTCAAACTTTTATATGTTAATATATATGTAAAAAATAATTAATTAATAACTTTTGCACATGAACTCCGTTTTTAGTAAATAAAATATGATAACGGATCAAAATCTCGCCACGAACGCAACTTCAATACTTTAATGGCCAAATTCCTAGTTATCCAAATTTCCATTTACAGTCTTTTAAATATTATTAATTATTACCATTTATTTTTAAATTAAATTAACTTGTGTGAAAATTAAGTATATTTTGTGGGGTATTATATTCTCCCCTATTAGAGATTTTATCCCAAAATATTTGGAGGGGCGAAGAACATAATTCGCTCTAAACAACCATGTTGTACTCCCAGGTCATTTTAAAAACATTTATAAATGTAACAGCCCATGTTTTAATACACAATAATCATGTAATAAAGATAACAAAATGAATATTTCTTAATTAAATATTTAGAATTAGGTAAAATAGACTTTACCATTACGTCTATTACGAAATTTTAGTTTAGATAGACTCTTAGTTTTCGTAATCCGATTTAATATGAAAGACTTATGGGCTCAAGAAGATTTCACTAATATATATACGTATTATATATAAATATAAAATAATACAGTGCAACGCAACGGCGTTCACTGGGAGGCACGCCCATACCTGGGTCGACCCATGCCAAAGGAAGGTCGACCCAGTGGTCGACACAGGGTTCGACCCACCTTCATGTCGGGTGGATTCCTACAAACGTATTTGGATAGATTTCTTCACCTTATTCATACGATGATGCAACATTGGGTATACAGTTGGATTTGAAAACTTAAAATCCAAAGGTTAAGGATTATCCTAGCTAATCTATATAAAGGCTAACAGTCTCATTGTTCTTTACACAAAAACTATTCTTTATTTCTTTTTCCTCCATGCCTTATTCTAAAATAAAAATATGAAGATGATGAGATGATGCCTAAACATAGATAAGAGAGGACAACTCTTATTCTTCTACAACAAATTTGAAGAGGACTTTCTTCAATAATAACGTATAAAAGAAATATTTTGTTAACTTCAATCCAACCACTGTGAGTTTAGTTATTTTCAGATTTGATAATTAAACGTTATTATGATATTATTTTACAGTTATATATATATATATATATTCAGTTTCAGTTTTTTACAATACATGTATATCCTATTTTTTTCTGTTTTAGACTTATTCACAATCTTATGCATATTTTATTCAGTTTATGTGTTTCTGAATCTGATATATGTTTTTCTCCGTTTTTCCTTTATATTTTGCGCTGTAGCTAGGCTATCTAATGCCTAAGCTATTCATGTTAGAATTGCATAAATTGGGCAAAACTTGGAATAACTTAAAATGACCGTAAAAAGGAGAATTAGGCATATTGAACATATAATCCAATAACTGTAAAATTAAGGATAATATGTAAAACATGTTGGGGATAAACTTAATTTAAAATTTAAGTAGAACATGTTGGTGGTAACAAATGTAATTCAGTAAAATAGGCAACTTAATATAAACATACATCTAGGCAGGTACTTGTTCGGGAAGGAGGGTTGTACACAGACTAACACTTATAGGAAATGTCATTTACGACCATGCTTATTAATATACTTTAACCTGGTAAATGATTACTTATTGATTAATAAGCTAAGAGATCCCACAGTCTTGTTGTTAATATCCGGATTTGGGACTCTCAAAATCCTAGGGTGGGGGTACAAAGCTTAAGGGGAGGCATGTGTCAATCTATCGTGTGGAACATGTATCAGTCAGTATCCCTGTTAGTATCTTGGAGAAAGGCCTCACATTAGTTAGGGGCAAGAGCACGCTTTACTAATCTGGATTGTAAGAGGTTCCAGGTGAAGGAGGGTAGCGGCGCGACCCGGTGGAGTCATGAGTGTTTATGGGTCCGATTAGAGGAAATTAAGCCATTGTAACACCAACAAATAGGTCTATGTCCTATCTAGTCGTCTGTAAGGGACTGATACACCTTACTGCAAGGGTTGACACATGATATTTGTGTAGTATGGAGCCGATCGCATAGGTAGTAATTTGGGTAACACCCAACCTTGTTAATTCTAGTAATTGGTGTAGTAAACCTATAATTGGGATATGAATGAGAAGCATATATGACCTTTATCTCGACTTGTTATTTTATATCTAAGTTACATCATTATCATGTTATTTCGTTTACCACGCACTTGTCTATTTTTACTGTAGTTTCATATTCAACATTATTTACCCGTCTTGATGCTTTCTATCTTATCCTATTGTTGAAAATTATTGGAACTCGCCAGACTTTATATCTGACCTATTTTGTTCCCTTTCTCTCTTTTCCTTTCCCCCCTCAGGTTCTCAAAGTGTGAGTGGATAGTAGCTGTAACCGTGGTTTCATTCTTGGACTTGGACTTCTTCTGATCCATGTATTGCTTTAATTACTGTTCTATCTTGTTATGGCTTTGGAGGAGGGATGTGATATTGCATCTTTATACTCTTATGTTTAGTATTATGAGACAGATGGTTTGAATTGAGGCTTTTGGTATTTGAAACAATATGATGTTGTAACTGGTTTGAAACAATATTTTTATTTAATAATTAAATATAGTTTTTTCCTACTGCATATTTATATCTATCTTGTGAATTTTAGTTATCGTTTACCTATTGCGCTTCACGAAACTTAATGCATTCTCTTATGAGTGACATTAACGGACGTGGGGTGTCATATTTGGTATCAGAGCCTAAGGTTATAAGATTAGAGAAAAAACTTTTGAAAAGTGTTTCCAAAGCACAAGATTTTTCAAATAAAACCATTTTTTGAAAATATATCCGCTCATGTCATTTAACAATATTCCTTCGTTATTTTTTTGAACTATTGTTTCGTCCTTTTTAGCATGTCTGGGGCTCCTAATTTCCCCGAGGGCATTCCCGTTCCTACATGGTTTCATAGATATGTAAAAGCTACGACACTTGTTAGAGTGTAAGAAAATGTCCCTCCCCCAGCTGCAGCCGTAGTACCTCCACCTCCTCCTCCTCCTCCTCCTTTTGTTGTCAACTTTTCTAAGCTTTGTAAGGATTTCTATGCAATGGGAGGCAAGATGTTTCGTGAAACTAAGACTTTTTTGGAGGCGCACAATTAGCTTAGAGGAACGAAGAATGTATTCAACTTATTCGAGCTCGATGATATGAGAATAATTCAATTGGCCATTTGGAAACTGAAGGATGAAGCATCGTATTGGTGGGAGATGGTTCAGGTCGGACAAATGGTGGATACTTGGGATGAATTTAAGACTAGATTCGAGACGAAATTCTTATCGCAAGTGGAGGAAGAATGAAAATGGAGAAGTTCTTGAATTTGAAGCAAGGAAGCATAACGATAAAGGGATATATTAATAGCTTTAATCAACTAGCGAGAATTGGGTAGGACTTGGTAAACACCCCTCATAAGAAGGCTTTAAGGTTCGCAAAGGGATTGAACAAACCGCTCCAAGATTAGCATTAACGCATGTACTAATGGGAGAAACTTTTGAGAGACATATAGACATGGCTTTGATGCACGAGGATGGTAAAGAGGAAAAGAAAAAGGTTAAGACTGAGGAGGAGAAACCCAAGGCTGAAAAAAAGAAGTGGTATTCCAAGAAGGGCATGACTAAGAAAGTAGGAAATCCTGAAAAAGCTTGGATCAAGACTGAGGTGAAATGACATGGTTGTGGGGAATTGGGGCACTTTGTGAAAGAATGTAAGATGTCGAAGAATGTTTGCTTTACTTGTGGTCAAGTTGGACATTATAAAGGAGAATGCCCTAACAGGAAAGGACAAAAGGCTGGTCAACAGGAGGACAAGTTAATGCTCTAGAGACTAGCAGATCGAATCGTGGTAAGAAAGTCATAGTGGAAGGTTTTGATTTCTCTTTTAGACTATCTTATTAGAACTCTTTTTGATTCTGGTGCTTCTCATTCATTCATCTCCAACTCCATGGTAGAAAATATGTACCTAGACACTACTATTGTTTCTGATTTTGTTATAGTCTCAAACCTCATATGAGGTATGACCCCTTTATCTATGGTATGTAGGGGTTTGAGGATTTTTGTTATGGGCGTCGAGTTTAAATGTAACGCATATTTTCTTGGCTCTATTGATTACAGATTAATTCTAGGAATGGATTAGCTAGCCACGTATGGTGTCATTCTTGATTGTGAAAGGAAAGTTGTTAGACTTCTAATATGCCAAGGTAGAACTCTCAGAGATTTTTGTGATCCACGGTGGTCAATTACGCTTAGTTTCTTTGATTCAATTGTTGCTTCTGTTGACGATCGTCGATCAGTACCCATAGTTAGTAGATTTTTGGACGTGTTCGATGAGGTTAAGGGATTACCTCCATGGCATGAGATAGATTTAGGGATTTATTTAGTGGAGAATGCAAAGCTAGTCTCTTTACCAGTTTTCCACATGGCTCCTAGGGAGAGGAGGGAGCTCAACATACAAGTAAGTGAGTTATGGAAGAAGGGATTTATTAGGCACAACAATTCTGAATTGGGAGCTCCAGTCGTCTTTGCAACTATGGAAAACAACTCTATCTATCTATGCGTAGACTATAGAGAATTGAATAAACTCACCAAGAAGAATAGGCACCTAGTTCCGAGGATTGATGACTTGTTTGATCAGCTAGTAGGTGCTGTAGCTTTCTCGCAAATGGATCTAGCCATAGGATTTAATCATCTTAGGGTGGTGGATGATAGTATTGACAAGATAGCTTTCAGGATCCCAGATGGTTTCTTTGAGTGGTTGGTCATGCCTTTTGGACTGACCAATGCACTTGCATACTTCGTGGACTTAATGAGTCGAGTGTTTGTGGAGTATCTGATCAAGTTCATGGTGGTTTTCACAGATGATATTCTGTTTTTCTCGAGGAGTAAGGAATAACGTGCCCAACACTTAGAGGAGGTTCTCGATAATCTCAGATTACATCTGCTTAAGGAAAAAAACTCTAAGTATCATTCTGTAGAAAGGAAGTAAGGTTCCTAGGTGATGTAATCTCCAAGGATGGTGGTGGACCGTGCTAAAGTTACCACAATTCAAGATTAGAAAGCCCTCAAGAATGTGACGAAGGTAAGGAGTTTCCTTGGATTAGCGTGTTATTATAGCAAGTTCATCAAAGACTTTGCGCAGATCTCAGCTCCGCTCACCCACTTGACAAAGAAGAACTTGGATTTTACTTGGAGCATTGATTGCGAAGATGCATTTCAGAGATTGAAAAGGGCTCTAATAAAAACCCTTATTCTAACTCTTCCCGATGGTAGCAAGGTGTTTGTAGTCTATATGGATGCTTGTGACATAGGATTAGGCGATGTGCTGATGCAAGAGGATGGGGTAGTCTGCTATGGAAGTAAGCAACTGAGAGTTCATGAGAAGAACTACCTCAACCATGACTTGGAGTTGGCTACAATATTGTTCGCACTTAAGTCTTGGCGACACTATCTACTTAGAGAGAGATTTGAACTCTACACGGATCACAAGTCACTCAAATATTTGTTATCATGGAAGAATATCAACTTAAGGCAGCAAAGATGGATGGAGTTCCTTATGTCCTACGACTTTGAGATAGGTTATACCCAAGGTAAGGGTAATCTGGTTGTGGACGCATCAAGTAAGCAAAGGACAACTTTAAGTCCTTTTTTTGTAGAATGGAAAAGCTTGGATTTTATCTCGACCTTTGATTTTAGGACATCTTTAGATTTCACATTGGGTTTGTTGGCATCAACGGAGGTGCGACCTATTCTCATGGAGCATATTGGATCTACATAGAGAGAGGATCAGTAGTTGGTGGACATCTTGGATAGACTTGGTAGAGAAGAGGCCTCTAGTCACCTAGCTAGATATTCTGTGGACGAGATGGGTGGCTAAGGCGAGATGGAAGGCTGTGTGTCCCTAGAATTGGAGATTTGCTAAGATCAGTTCTTGAGGAGGCTCTTCACTATCAGATGCTATCCATTTGGGAGATGATAAGATGTACCGAGACATGAAGCGACTTTTTCGTTGGACCGGCTTGAAGAAAGATATGGTAGAGTTCGTGATCCGATGTTTGACTTGTCAACAAGTCAAGGCTGAACAAAAGAAACCTGGCAGATTGTGTCAACCCTTGGATATCCCACAATGTAAATGGGAGAGTGTCTCTATGGACTTCACTGATGGACTTCCCCAATCAAGAAAGGGCAATACAAGTATATGGGTGATAAGAGATAGACTTACGAAGAGCGCTCACTTTATCCTAGTCAAGAGCAACAGGACGACGACTTGGCTGGTATCGGTATACTTTAAGGAGATCATTCGACTTCAAGGGGTACCTTCCAATATAGTAAGTGATCGTGACCCGATATTTACTACCAAATTTTGGAGGAGCTTGCAAAAGGCCCTAGGTACACAGTTAAGACTTAGCATAGCTTATCACCCTCATACCGATGGGAAGACTGAGAGGGTTAACAGAGTCCTCGAAGATCTACTAAGACTGTGTATACTCAATTTCGAGGGGACTAGCGAGGAGCATCTCCCATTGGTTGAGTTCGCCAACAATAATATTTATCAATCAAGCATAAGGATGATGCCCTTCGAGGCACAATATGGGGACCGTGCAGATCTCTAACATGTTGGTGGGAGTCTATGGACAAACTTCTGCTAGGCCCAGAGATGGTGAGAGAGACTTCTGAGAAGATAGACCTTATTCGAAGAAGAATGAAAGAAACTCAAGATAAACATAAGTCATATGCCTATAAGAGAAGGTCTGACTTGGAATTCCAAGTAGGAGATATGGTCTTTATCAAAGTATCGCCTTTAAGTAACGTAGTTCGATTTGGCTCGATAAGGAAATTGGCACCAAAGTTCGTAGGACCATTTCCCATAGTGGAGATGATAAGACAAATGACCAATAGAGTTAGACGACCAGAGAGACTACTGGGAGTTCACGACGTGTTCCATGTTTCTCATTTGAGGAAATGTATACATGATTCAGCAGAGGTAGTGGAGCCAAGTACGCTTGAGGATGTTGAAGTCGAGAAAGGGGCATCAGTTTGGAAAATTCCTACTTGTATTCTTGAAATGGAAGCTATGAGGCTACCCAACAAAGAGATCAAGTTAGTGAAGGTGCAATGGGGAGAAGACCGAGATGACGCAACATGGGAACCCGAAGACAAGATTCTACTTCTTACTCTTTTCTCTTTGAGAGTATGTTTTCAATTTTTTTTCTAGCTTTCGAATTTGACTTTGTTTATCCCTATCATTTGAATCATCAATCCTTAGGTAGAAACATATGTTTGAAAACATGTGTTTGAGACATGCTATGTCTAATAATTGCAAGTGTTTACTTGTGGATGATCGTGGATGCATATACACACACATTAGGCATTAGATCATCTCAATCACTTACATATTTCATATGGATGTGTGTGCATTTTAAATTCTCATTGGATGAAAATGGTTGAATCATCACATGGATGTTACATTTTGGCGAATGATTAAGTACAAATATAGAACTTATATGTATTATTAGGATTATTTGCATACAGATTGTATACATGGCACAAACATACATTGCATTAAGGAGGTCAACTGAATCAGTCGACCTCCTGATTTTTGCATTAGTTTAGGAACTTATACACAACACTTTTTCACATTTCCATACAAGAATTAGAAACTTTAAGGATATTGGATATCTGTGGATGATGGATGAGTAAATGGGTGCAGGTTTTAAATAATAGCATTCCCCTTAAATTAGAGATTTCGGGGACGAAATCCTTTAAGGAGAAGAGAATGTAACACCCCATATTTTAATACACAGTAATCATATAATGAAGATAATAAAGTGAATGTTTCTTAATTAAATATTTAGAATGAGGTAAAACAGACTTTATCATTGCGTCCCATATGAAATTTTGGTTCAGATTGACTCTTATTTTTCGTAAATCGGATTTAATATGGAAATGTTATGGGATCAAGAAAATTTCACTAATATATATATTATAAATATAAAATAATACAGCTCAATAAAGCAATGTTCACTGGGAGACCCGCCCATACTTGGGTCAACCCATGTCTAAGGAAGGTCGACCCAGGGTTAACCCACCTGCAAGCAAGGTGGATTCCTGCAAACATATTTGGACTAATTTCTTTACCTTATTCGTATGTTGACTTAGCATTGGGTATATGGTTGGATTTGAAACCCTAAAATCTAATGGTTAAGGATTATCCTATGTAATCTATATAAAGGATAGCAGTCTCTACAAACTATTCTTCATTTCTTCTTGCTCCAAGCCTTATTTTAAAATAAAAATATATAGAAGATGAGATGCTGCCTAAACATAGATTAGAGAGGACAATTCTTATTCTTCTGCAACAAATCTAAGGAGGACTTTCTTCAACAACAACATATAAAAGAAATATTTTCTTAACTTCAATCCAACCACTGTGAGTTCAGTTATTTTCATATTTGATAACTAAACAGTATTATGACAGTAAATAAATCTGAATCTGAGATTTTACATGTTTACATGTTATTATTTTAATGTTACACATCTACTCAGTTTTAGCTGTTTGCCTATTACATGTTGATCCCATTATCCATTTTTTGTTTTAGATTTATTCACAATATTTTACCAATTTTATTCAGTTTATGTGTTTCTGAATCAGTTCTATGATTTTCTCCTTTTCCTTTATATTTTGTGTTCTACCTCGGCTATCTAATGCCTAGGCAATTCATGATAATTGCGTAAATTGGGTAAGACTTGGAGTAACTTAAAATGACAGTAAAAAGGATAATTAGTCATACTGAATGTATATTCCAATGATTGTAAAATTTGGGATAGTATGTAAAACATTTTAAGGGTAAGCTTAATTTAAAAATTAAGTAGAACATGTTGGTGGTAACAGATGTAATTAAGTAAAATATGCAACTTAATATAAACATACATCTTGGAAGGTACTTGTTTGGGAAAGAGGGATGTACACAGAATAACATTTATAGGAAATATCATTTACAACCATGCTTATTAATAAACTTAAACCTGCTAAGTTATTACTTGTTGACTAATAAGCTAAGAGGTTCCACAGTCTTGTTGTTGGTATCCAGTTTTGGGACTCCCAAAATCCTAGGGTGGGGGCACAAGCTTAAGGGGAGGTGTGTGTCAATCTGTTGTATGGAACCCATATCAGTCAGTATCCCTGTTAATATCTTAGAGAAGGGCCTCACATTAGTTAGGGCCAGAGCACACTTTACTGATCTAGATTGTAAGAGGTTCAAGGTGAAGGTGGGTACAGCTGCGTTTCGGTAGAGTCATGAGCGTGCATAGGTCCGATTAGGGGAAACTAAGTCGCTGTAACACCAATAAACATGACTGTATCATATAAGTCATCGAGTTAGGGACTGATACACCCTACTACCGGGGCTGGCACATGATATTTGTGCAGCAGGGAGCCGATCGCATGGGTAGTAATTAGGGTAACATCTAATCTTGTTAATTCTAGTAATTGGTGCAGTAAACTTGTACTTGGGATATGAATGAGAAGCATATATGACCTTTATCTCGACTTGTTATGTTATATCTAAGTTACATCATTATCATGTTATCTTGTTTACCTCACACTTGTCTATTTTTACTATAGTTTCATGTTCAACATTATTTACTTGTCATGATACTGTCTATTTTGTCCTATTGTTAAAAATCGCTGGAACTCACCAGACTTTATGTCTAACCTATTTTTTCCTTTCTCTCTCTCTCTCTCTCTTCCTTTTCTCCCCTCAAGTTCTTAGAGTGGGAGTGGACAATATGTAACAGCCCGCATTCTACGTATCGGAAGATCGTAAAATATTTTTATTTTATTCCCTGAGGGTTATCATTCTCATATTTTAATATGTTTCTTATGGGGATGTGAGAGATGTCCATAATTTTTACCAATTTTGTTTGTGACCATTTTTCTTCTATCGGTCTTGCTTAGGGGATAACTTTTGACTCAAGTCAAATCAGATGTTGAGACCTGAGCTATTAGAAAGGAAATTATGATTCCCTTTTCTTAGAGTGGCCACATTAAAGAATTGGCTCGGCGGTTTAGGAGAAATCATTGTTTTAAGGTTTTACAGTTGACTATTCAGGTTTTTAAGCCATAATATGCTGATTTAAAGAGGCCCATTAGTGGGCTAGTGGTATAAATGGGGGGGTTAGGGGCATGGAGAATAGTTTACTTTCTTCATTCTCTCATTTGGTTGAGCTTGTGACTCCTTGCTCAATCAATTACACTTTCCACCATTAAAATTCTAGATCTACATGTGAAGATTGAAGATCTAAATCATTTGAAGCTAGATCCACATTAATTGAAGAGAGATTTCACTAAATTGAAGAGTTTAAAGTTAATCCTCTGCTGTCTGGAATCATATTTCATTGCTTTTGAGTTGTTTTGGAGAATTAGTGAGTGATATGCATCTCTCACACGGATTCAATCAAGCATATGAGTGTTGATCTTGTTTTTCATCAAATTCAAGTTGTTTTCCTTAGATCTACATCATGGTAAGTGTATTTTCATATGAATCACCATTGGATTTAATTTAGAAACTTAAAACCGGTAATTTCCATTCTATTTCATATGTTTATATAAGTTTGATCCATCATTTTGGTTTAATTATGAGATTTTCATGATTTAGAGCATTTTCTATGATTTAATGATGATAATGGTTATTTTGTTGTTATTGGTTATTTTTTGAAGTGTTATGATTGGTTTCGATAATCAGAATGAGTTATTTTAATCGTCATTATCGTTTGGTAAAAAATTGGTCAAGTTTGGAGTTGTTTTAGTGGATCTAGAAGTCATGTCGCAAACCGACATGGAGAGTCAACCTGTAACCGACATGGCAAGTTGAATGGTGAAACCTACATGGAGAGTCAACCCGTAATTGACATGGGGAGTTGAGTGGTAAAACAGACATGGAGAGACAACCCGTAACCGACATGGCGAGTTGAGTGGTGAAAATGACATGGAGAGTCAACCATAACCGACATGGTTAAACCGATATGGAGTTGCGATATGGTGCAGATCGCTATGGTTGAGATAACGTACTGGAGAGTCATTTCGGGTTCAAATTGAAGAGTTGAATATGTTTGTTGATCTGTGTAGAACAACGAATGGGGGGGGCAAATCATAGGTCGTGAGTTGGTGGATAATGGTTGCTCGAGAAGGTTGCTTGAGCTATGGGAAGTCATTGAGTTGGATGACTAGAGATGTGAAGGCCGAGAGATTATCATTGTCGTAAGTTCTAGCAGGCTCAAAGAAAGGGTACAACATAGACACCTAAAGGATCGGTTGTAGGTCGAGTACCCTGGGTATCGTTGAAAGGCCTAGCTATAAAGGTTGGACATACGTATGTCTCGTTGAAAGGCGTATGGAGTTTATGCTAGAACTGGGGTTACCATTAGCCCTTGACACATGGCAAGGTTGGTCGTCATACGATTAATGATAGTTTCGAAGTAGGATTGGCGGTGATAGCCAGAGTCTGTCATGGTTGACTGGTTATTTGGTTTGAACTGGGTTATGTAAATTGTCCAACATCGAAGAAGATGTTCCTTAGTTGCTTATCTGATATTGGTTTAGGCCTTTGGGGATTGTGCTTGGGAATTTCGAATTCGATTATGATGGTTTACATGAGATATATAATCTGGATGTTATAAGTGTTATCATTGACTATTCTATTGCCATGAATGGATTGTTCTTCCTTTGGTTGAATGGATTGTAAAGGCTATCACTGTCCGATGTGGGGAAGACAGGTTGAGTTCTTCTTTGATGTTGTGGGTATATTAGTTCATTTATTTACCCATTCTCATATAGTTTATTGATGATGTTAGTTAGTTGTTTTTTCGCTCACTAAGACTGTTGTCTGACTCAAGGTTTTATGTTTCCTCTTATTACCCTGGGTGTTCATCCAGTTGTGGATGGGCAGACTAGGTGGCAGGTTACAGATGATAGCTTAGTGAGGACGATGTTACAGTTCGGAGGAAAACAGGAGGCTGGCGTACTTTCTTTACTACTATCTAGTATTTGTTCCACTGTTTGATGATTATCTTTGAGTGCTATAGTGAGGCAAATTTGTAAAGACACTTATGTTGTGATTCCTAGTGTATGGATATTTTCTCTTGTTGTTATGAGGATTTAAGTTTCTGCTCAAATATTGCTTCACAATTATTGCAAGATGTGTATGTTCTATTATATTTTATCCTTGCGTTGTGGGTTCTATGATAGGTTACAATGTTGTTGTTTACCTATGGTGATCGTCCACAACTGCCTGGCACACCTTTCAGTGCATTATTCCTCTTGTATAGTGTAGGGGTTGTGGGCGGTCGTCACATTTGGTGCTGTGACCGTGATTTCATTCTTGGACTTGGACTTCTTCTGATTTATGTATTGCTTTAATTATTGCTCTATCTTGTTATGGCTTTTGAGAAGGGATATGATTTTGCAAATTTGTACTCTGATGTTATAACACCACACACTTTTCTGCACCCAAATTTTTGACAAAAATCAAAACTTGAACAAATCCAAGCATGGAGTATGTATATCTGGTACCTACAATAAATGAGCATGAGCATAATCAGAGTACGATTGGATAACTCGCAATGCAAACAAAATAGGATAAACTGATATTAACTCAAGTAACTACCTTTTTCAAAGTAGGCCACTCTGCCAATACCGGGCATGAGAGGGAACGAGAACCGAAAGCCAAACTTAAACATCTAAGGGAACTCTACCTTTTCTACAAAATCTGGGAGGTTGTAATGAGGATGGGGGGTCAGAGCAACAAGTTCTGGTGACTCAGAAATGTACAACACTGACTATAATACACAGATGTATCACATTTGGTTCAACCCAAGCTGTATACCTAACAAGGTTAGTGATTCTAGCCTAACCTTGTAAATGTTTACGCACGACTTTACTACTCTTCCCAAAGTAGTATTCCCAAATTATTATACCGAGATAGGACGTTTACACATATTTTTGTGAAGCCTTTATACCAGAGCTTGGATGGTCACTATATCGACATTAGACCCATAATTACAGAGTTTCTATATCCATATACTTTCATTTGCTTATCTTTCCTCATTTATCGCCTCATTATCAATGATAGATAGGGTGGATTTTCCTGATCGCTTAAGACCATAGGCGGACCGATTGGTCACTTATTATTTCCCAATAATTTACTTAACGTTAACATAAACTAGAGGGCACTAGCTACGGGCCCAACTAGTTAAGGCTTCCATCATTCACGCATATACCCTTGCCCCGCATAAGGTGAGAGATGGTATTTTATTGTTTGCTATACCTTCTAGATGACCTTATTAGATAACCCGCTTAGTCGCTTATTACGTCCCGTAGGATAGGTAGCCATATTTGATGTTTTAGTTTCCAGGTTTGGGTAGGCCCATACACACCTGCCATTTAAGACCCCTAAACTGAAAGACCTATTCCCAGGTGGACTCTTCAACCCTAGCCAAACCCAGGAAACGGACTATACGCGAAGTTTATTGGTTCGTATCCTATTAGCCTTCTATACCTTTCCCTATTTGGGATAAGGTGGGCTATGTTATTAAGTCATTCCCTTATTTATTCCCTCTACATGGGAATACTATACTTACATGATTCATTTTCGTCATAGGTTTATATGGTTAATAGTATGTTACATTATTAACCTACTAAGTCCAACCATATTTTATATTGTAAGTTCTATTTTCATTAATATGAATAAGGAAGGTTATATTCCCTTTTTCCTTAGGATATTTATTTGATACCTTCCCTAATTTGGACTTAGTATTTAAATTAAAATCATAAATTCCCTTATAACACCCATTTTATTTTATTTTTTATTGCCCTTTATAGCAATAACGGTCATATTTTTCCTAAGGCAACTATTTATCAGTCCCAAGGTATTTATTCGTTGTACCCCAATAGACAATTATTATTCCTATTTATTTATTAACTATCATATATATATATTTATGTATTAGGCCTCTCACATTAAGCTGACTACTTATGGACGCTGGATTTGTCGGTTGGTTCCGAGCAGACTTCTACCACCAGTTAAACTTAACCTCGTGGTTTAGTACATTTGTATTTACGCATTAGACCCCTCACATTAAGTTGACTACCTGTGGTTGCTAGATTTTCTGGTCGGTTCCGGGCAGGCTTATACCATAAGTTGAGCTTAACCTCATGTCTAAATGTGGTTATAATTCAAATTTCCTAATTGGGGTTTACAACATTTATCCTAATTAATTTAGGAAATGTAACCATTTCTCTATCACATTTATATTTCCCCAATCAATATTGGTTGCAATGATTGTTTACTAATACGTGGTCCTATTTGTGGAAATTAATTATATTTATTGCTACAAATGGTCACCACAAATATATTAATTCAATATGGAATACATTTACATATAATTCCATAATTGAACCTTATCCAAACATTTAACATTCCATACAATGTATGATTTACCGTTTTACGCTGATTTGGATGGATAATGTGCATATATTTATTTTTATGTTTTAGTGCGGTCAACATAGCTATTATTATTATTCTTATTTATTCATTAAAATTTAAGATTTAGTTTAATTAACAACCAAACATTTATTTTTGCATTCTGTCTTGTCAAAAGGTTTTAATTATTACAAAAAGATCTTTTAGCCATAATCACTATAAATAATGCCTAATTAATGTAATTAGCATCTTTCAAAATCATAAGAAATATATGTAAATATAAAATTTGGAATCGTTGATGCAAATTACACAAAAATATATTTATATTTATATTTATACGTACATTTGCACCAATTTTCCCTTTTTGTTCTTTTTATCATTCCTCTTGTGATTTCAAAATAATACCTTTTTATGTAAATGAAGGAAAATGGTACATTTAAATAATTAAGCAAAAACTCAACAATATTGAGTACAAACAGGCATATTTCTTTTAATATTACAATCACACAATTTACCAATTTCATTTTTTTTACCCAAATCCACATACTTCATTATTCAACACTGAACTAAAGATCTAGAATGTAACTACATCTACATGGTGTTTAATGGGACAAATTTTCATATCTACAGTGCTATGCAATGTCCATAATACATTTTACCACATAACTGCATTCTTTTTCATAACATACCTGTACGAATACGTGTGAACAAATTTAAGGATCCTACAATTGATATTAGGCATAACCACAACTTACAATTCATAAGTTTAAACTTATTTAAAATCAGATCTGATTCTTATCAATGATTTCACAATACCTAAATGAACAGATCTGAAAGGGAATAAGCATATAAACATAGATCTAATTCAAACGAAATAGATAAGTTGTTATAACTATATTCGTAAATTTCCCTCTCACTTACAGCCTCAAGTCCAAAGTTTGAACCCTCTTTTAGCCTATAATCCCCAAATTCTTATAAATCTATAATTTATCTGAAATGGTGAAAATTTTAGATCTGTAGAGATGTAAGAAAACAAGAAGAGAGGGGAGAATCTGATTTGAAGTGTCACTTTGCATTCTTTTCCATTAGATCCTCTTATCCTCTCAATTTCATATGAATTGAGTTTGATTTGTTATGTATGAATATATTTTTATTTTAGAAATTAGGTTTGGAGAGGGAGGAAAATGGCAGAGCTCCGCTGCCTGTGCTGATTTATGTGGAAAAAGAATGAGGCCTTACCTCTTATTTATAGGGGTGGAAATGGCCTAAAACCGTTGGATTAGTTTTAAGTTATATTCGTCCATTCGTTAAATACATATTTTAACATAATCTCTCAAAACCTAGCCGCCACTGGGCAGTTTGACGCCCAGTAGGTTGATAGTGGCGGTCGATCGTCGGTCGACCCTACAGTCGACCACTTGGGCATCAGATTGCCCAGGTCGTCTTGGTCGAATTAGGTAAATTATAATTATAAATTTTGGCTTATTTATTTTCCATCCATTTTTGGCATTTCGTCCATAACTTTCTTATACGAACTCCATTCGCGAAACTCCAAACCTGAAAGTTGATCAGAATTCCAAGAAGAACGCATCGGTTAAAGTTTCATGGCCAAATGAATTTGCAGAAATTCCTATTTTTGAGATTCTAATTAAATAATTATTTATTTTTCAATATTCGGTTGTTACAAATTTTTAGTATTATGAGACAGATGGTTTGAATTGACATTTTTGGTATTTGAAACAATATGATGTTGTAACTGGTCTGAAACAATGTTTTTCTTTAATAATAAAAGACAGTTTTTCCCGCTACATAATTATACCTGTCTCGTGAATTTTAGTTACTGTTTACGTTTTGCGCTTCACGAAACTTAATGCACTTTCATATGAGTGACATTAACGGACGTGGGATGTCACAATAAAGATCCATAACTCATAGTGATTATGAACTGCAGACTTGCTATAATGAGATCGGTCCTAGTGTGTAAGTGTAATAAGGTATGCAGTTAATGCACTTAGTGGATTTAATGAGGCGGAAGTCCAAAAAGCTATAACGGGGTTAAAGCGAGGAAATAACACTATATAGCGGATGACTCTAAAATAGCACATATAACTCGTTCATAATGTTTTCACAAATGTAAAAATGATAATTAAATGAAAACTAGCACTAAGTTTAACTATAATTAGTACATTCTTAATTTTAAACAAAAACATGTGCAAATATCTGTAATTAAATGTAAATTGATATTTAAATTAATAAAACTTTATAGAATACAGTGATTTTTTTATAAAAAATATATTAGAAAATTCAATCAAAAACCCTTACTTTATAATTTCTAAAACGCATAGATGAGATTTTTAGTTCATTTCTTTCATCAAAGATATAGCGAGAATAGCGTAATATAGCGGAAATAATTGGATATATCGGGATTAGCGGAATGTAGTAGGGCTTAAAGTGGAGAGACTATATTAGAGATTATTTGGGAAAAGCGTTGTGTTGGTAATCCACTATGGGATATAGTGAGGTTATTGTGGGGTAATAGCGGGGCATTAACTCCACAGGTAATAACTGATGCAATATGTATGCAAAACACCCTAACAGGCATTTAATTATATATGAGTGCATAGTGCATTTGTGTCACATTTATACCCTACCATCCCATCTAGAAATCACGATGCAACCAAAAGGGAAAATAATTACCCGAGAAAATCTCTAGATGAGTTAGTCTAATCTTCTCCTCGGTTTCCTATGTTTTCTCCACAGGATTATCTCCCCACTGAACGCGGAAAATCAAATAGATTTGTTGTGAAGTCGTTTGATTCCATGCTCCACGATCCTTGCAGTGGCACCGGGGACCCTGGACTCCAACTCGAGCTTCCTATGTCCCCAATATCGTCAAGCTCGAGTCTGTTGGTTGAATCATGAAGGCATTTACGAAGATGGGGAACATGGAAAATATTGTGGATCCCCGATAAACGCTCAGGAAGATCCACTTGGTAAACCACCTTCCTAATCCTATCCAAAATCCGAAAAGATCCAATAAATATGGGAGCTAACTTCCAGTTTTCCAAACCAAACTTTTATATTGGGAGGAGAAACCTTAACAAATGTGAAATCTCCGACACTAATTTTCTCCTTCTCCTATTAGCAAACGAATTTTGTTGTATCTGGGCATCCTTCATTCTCTGCCGAATCAAAGCGATAATCTCTACATACTCACAAATAAGATCTTCTCCGAGTAAAACCTTGTCAGGAGTTTCCCACCAACAAGTTGGTGATTTGCATGGTAGCCCATACAAAGCTTCATAAGGGGCCATACCAACCATTGCTTTGTAACTGTTATTGTATGAAAACTGACCAAAAGTAAGAGCTACTCCCATGATCCTCCGAAGTCGACTATGCAAGCTCTGATCAGGTCTTCCAAAACTCTATTAACTCTCTCTGTCTGGCTGTCTGCCTACAGATGAAAGGTTGTACTCAAACTTAGGATCATTCCCAACGCTTCCTGAACACTCTTCCAAAATTCTCTAGTAAGTGATGGATCTTTATCACTCACTATAGTAGCTAGAATCTCATTCAGCCTAACAATATCCTTAACATACAATTAGGCTAACAAGGCGGCAATCCTGTTCTTCTTGATGGGAATAAAATGGACACTTTTCGTTGATCGGTCCATTATCACCCATATCGTTTCATTCCCTTTCTTAGTCCTAGGAAGCCTATCAATCAAGTCCATAGAAATGTACTCCCATTTCCAAGTGGGAACCTCTAACTGTAACAAAAGTCCTCCAGGCTTCCCTTATTCTGCCTTTACCCCTCAATAATTCAAACATTTAGAAATAAACTCTTCCACGTCTCTCTTCATTCCTTCACAATAAAAATTTCTCTTCATGTCCATAAACATTTTATCACCTTCAGGTTGAATATTCATACTTGACCTATGGCATTCTTCTAGAATCTCTTTCCTAAGATCCAAACTCTTAGGGACACAGATCTAGCCATCTCTTCTCAAGCTACCACTACTATCCACAGAATATCTACTAGAATGAGGGAATGATTCTCCTCTTGAAATTTTTCCAGTAACGCCCTCATTTCGACATTGTCTCTCTCACCCTTGATCCTTTCCAATAAAACTTGTCTTATCTCATTGCTCAAAGAAATCCTTGAGTTGCCTTACATGGTTGTCACAAATTAAAAATAGAGAGAAAATCTAACTGCCTTCACTTGGTAATCGCACTAAAGACAAAGTTCTTCCCACTTAAAGAGTCGGTCATGACGTTACCCTTGCCAGGGGTATACTGAATGGTCAAATCAAAGGATGCAAGATATTCCATCCATACCCGTTCTTGAAGGTTCATATCTTTCTGAGAAAACAAATACCTAAAGGACTTATGGTTTGTGAATAGCTCGAACTTCTCTCCTAGAAGATAATGCCTCCACATCTTGAGAGCGAAAACCATTGCGCTAACTCCAAATCATGGATGGGTACCTTTTTTTGCAATCCTTGAGTTATCTACTTCCGTAGGAAACTACTTTACCCTCTTGCATGAGGACTACTCTTTACCCGGTCCCACATGTATCGGTAAAAACAATGAACATCTTGGCTCTATCCGAGATAATCAAAATAGGTGCACTTGTGAGAGATTCCTTCAACCTCTCAAAGGCAGTTCCACACTTATCAATCCACACAAACTTATGATCCTTCTTTGTCAGTTAGGTTAGAGGATTAACAATCTTTGGGAAGTCCTTAACAAATTTCCATAATAGCCTGCTAACCCAAGGAAGTTCCTGATCTCGGTCACATTTCAAGGTATGTTCCACTCTTGGACAGCTTTTACCTTTGCGGGGTCTATTGTTAATCCACTCCTCGAGACAATATACCCTAGAAACTTGACTTCCTTCTTCCAAAAGTGGCATTTCAAGAATTTGGCTTTTAGTTGGTTTTCCCTTAGAATCCCTAGGACCCTTCACAAGTGATCTTCATGCTCCTCATGGTCCTTGGAAATGATAAGAACGTCATCCAAAAATACTACCACAATCTTATTGAGTATGTCCCGAAGTACCCTTCTCATCAGGTCTAAAAAGAAAGCGGAAGCATTTGTTAAAGTAAAATGCATAACCTCCCACTCGAATAGTCCATTTGGCATCCTAAATGCTGTCTTGGGCTTACTCTCTTCTAAAATCCTTAATTGATGAAATCCAGTAGCCAAGTCTAGTTGGGAAAATATTTGATCTCATCCCAAATGGTCAAACAAGTCATCGGTTCTTGGTAAGGGATACCTATTCTTTTTGGTCAGCTTGTTAAGTTCCCCATATCCCACATATAACCTTAAAGATCCATCCGATTTCATGGAAAATACTACTAGGGCACTCCATTCTAAGGTACTCCTACGAATGAATCCCTTCAACAACAATTCCAAGCTTTTATTGTCTAGCTCTCTCCTACCCTTAGGAGACATGTGCCTTAAAGGCAATGCTATAAACCCTGCATCCTTTTCGAGGTTTACTCTAAATGATATCTACCGGTAGGGTAGGATTCCAACGATTTCCTCAAAAACAACAGGAAGCTCACATATAACTGGTACCGAGATGGCCCATCTAAATCAGAAGATAAGGAAAATAAGGTTGAATTCCTACTCCTTGTGCTACAAGGAATCTCTATGCTATGGCCCCCGCCACTTCTCAAACAAACTATTCTCCTATCGCTGTTAAGGATAGCCCATAAAATGATAGCCAACCCATACCCAAAATAAGACCATACCCCTCAAAATCAAGCACATATGCATTACAAATGGCGACATCACCGATGTTTAATACTAGGTCATTACCAACAATAGAAAGATGCACAGTCCCTCCGATAGGGTTGCACACCTTTATTGGATGACTAGCAAAGGATAAAGAATGTTTCAAAGAATCTACAATATTTCTAATAATAAATGATTGGGTAGCCCCAGAATCAAATAGGGTACACAAAGAAATTCCTAAAATAGAAATTATAGCTTCCAGTGCCGGTTGTCCCCTATCCCTAATGGGATGACTATGAATCGGCGCAACTTCTAATGCATAGTTTTGGCCGCCTTACACAACTATTGGCTTAGGGAAGTTCCTCGCTAAGTGTCCATCTTTGTGGCAGTTAAAGCATTTCCCTTTGAACTCTACCTTAGCCAAGTTTTCTTGACGATCCTTTGCTTCATTCCCTTTTTTGTGGCACCTAGAACAGGCCTTAGTTTCCTTCTTGAACTTACCTCCCTTCTTTTTGTTGAGCCAGAATTTTTTTTCCTATTCTTCTCATCACCAGAAGTATCTTCTTCTTTATTAGCAATCTTAACTTCCTTGACATTCTCAATAGAATATAAGATAACTACTTCGACTAAGGCCTAAAATGTAGCTTTAAAAGTAACTTGTGCTAAAAGCATCTCCTTCGATGGTGAATTCAACCCCTACCAAACTTAGACAACTTAATAAAATTCGTCACATAATATTTTAACTCCATCTCTCCCTACTTTAAATGGATAAACTTTTCTAGTTGCAGGATCTCCGAAACGGGTCCTAATCCACGTAAACACACTTTCCACGTTCTCTGGTGAAATCAGGTTCCACCACCATTCCAGGGCCTTCCCCTTCAAGTTCCAGGCTGATACCCTACGATTTACTATATCTTCCAACAGGTAGCCTCAAAAATCCTTTCACACTTCGAGATCCATGCTTTTGCATCTATAAAGTTCTCAGTTCCCGAAAAGGTCTTGCCTGCTAAAATTACAAAATTTTTACAAAGGCGAGGGAAATTAGGTGCTTTTCAACAGGTTGAGCGGCTGGTTCCATTGGGGCAGGATTAACGATAGAGATTGTTCCATCGCCCAAAGATACTGTTGGAACCATTCTGGCAAGTAACGAGCCCTTGTCGGGTTTCCCTGCTTGGGATGATTGTCGACCATATCTACTATTTGAAAAAGGAAAAACCCTTCAGTGGACTTCCTACGATAGTATCAAGGCCTAAAAGAGAGAAAGATAAGGTTACCTAGTATAGTGGCGTATGTTTTGGGGTATCATACTTATATATATATAAATATATAGTTTTGAAAATGTTTTCATATAAAAATTATGTCTCTCATACGTATATTTCCACATAATCAGGTAACCTATGTTCTGATATCAAATATGACAACCCATTCAAAATGGGCCTAAATTCCGACCCAGAAAAGGCCCATCGGAACTTAAGGCCACTATAAATGGATTGTTGGTTCCTATAAGGGTTAACTTAAATAGATATATAGAGCATTCTAAAAAGAAAATCAGATACCCACACAACAGATGGGACAAATTGTAATAGCATAAATATAAGGTGTACCAATTATTTAAAATCCATAATTCAGAATTACAGCATGCCACAAACTTCAAGATACATTATCATTCATCCCAATTACATAGCAACAATAGTAAATAAGAAATATCCATAATAAATAGATCTTCAAGCGGCTCCTCCTCCAAGAGATCGTTCTCCATTCTAAATCACCTATCCCACCTATTGTCCTGTTAATGTTAAGAGGAGGGAGGCCAGAGTACAAAGTTCTAGTGAATGAAATATAAGTAAGTTAAGAACGTGATTCCTATATTCTGCAGTTGTAAACCTTTTAAGTTATATCTTTGTGACAAACACACACAAGGCAACATATATGGATGACATCTTAAAATTCACTTAAGACCCCAAAACTAATTTATGCGTGGGCACCTCCTATGTTCACTTAATACTATATTTATTTAGGGCGGACATTCTTTTAGTCAGTTAATACTGAATGGCGGACCTCAAGCTACTTAAGACCCCATTCAAATGTTAATCATTGTGAATATAACTCTCTTCTAGGGAGAGAAATAGTAATAGCTACTTACCGCCAGACTTTGGGTCAGGAATACGGCTTCTTATAAGAAGAACCCCCTGATGAAACCTCATGTTACTATCTAGCTGTCCTACGAGTGAACTCCAAGCCCTTAATACTTCCCTTTGACGTTAGTTCCTTAGTCCATGTATACATGATCCATCCCTAGGTCAGCCCTCTCTAGCCCCTAGAATAAAGCGGTCAGTACTTGAAGAACTACCTTGCCACGTTATTGTCTACCAGGACCATTTAATACCTCATAAGAGAAAGACGAACCCAATAACCATTTACTTCTTGAAAGGAGATCCCAATGACTTAGGTTCCAAATAAAGAAGTGAACCTTAGGAACGAACCTAATCCTAACCGCTTAATACCCACAAGAGATAGATCAACCACTTAATACCTAGCCTTTTCCCAAGGCAGGCGTACTCCGCACATAACACACACACACACACACTCACATACACACACAACACCAGCTGTTGGTATTCGGGAAAAACTTGGAGTTGCACCTATTGAAGAGAAGTTAGTCCAATACCGCTTGAGATGGTTTGGACATATCCAACGTAGACCATACGATGCACCTGTACGCGCTGGAATTCTAGGTCACGCCGAAGGCCCAAAGAGAGGTAGAGGTCGACCTAAAATGACATGGGAGGAGATAATAAAGAGAGATTTAAGTAACTGGAGTTTATCGGAAGAGCTGGTAGTTGATAGGAGTGCATGGAAATTGACAATCTATGTACCAGAACCATAGTGTTTTTTTTAGACTTTATTTCACGTTTACTGAACCTTTTTACTTTTTATTTACTATTTTAGATTTTATTTCACTTTTATTGAACATTTTTACTTCTTCTTCTTCTTCTTCTTATTATTATTATTTAAAAAAAACCTTTATCGGACGACTTTTTATTTGATTGGTTATTTTAAACCCTTTTTATATATATATATATATATATATTATCATCATTATTAATTTTATTTTAATTTTGGGTTCCATATCTAGCCAACCCCAACTTGTTTGGGATATATGGCTTTGTTGTTGTTGTTGTATATACATACATATATATATATATATATATATATATATGCACACTAGACATCTCACGTTAAGCCTACCATTTATAGATGTTGGATTTGTCGAGCGGTTCCGAGCAGGCTTCTACTATAAGTTGGGCCAAACCTTACATCATAACGTACTAATTATAATGGCCCACGGCACATGGATCTGTCACATTAACCATATTTACTTGTAGATACTAGATATGTCAGTCGGTTCAGGGCAGACTTCACCACAAATAATGGTTAATCTCGTGTGTATGTGTCATTAATATTAATAAATCCATTAATTCACACACAAACATATGAATTCCTATGGGCACATTTAAATTCAATTCCTGGTTAAACGTAGTTATAACGCACTTAATATGCATTTATATATGCTGATTACGTTATATATATAAGCGAATGAGATTAGCGTCCTTATCACATTTTTGAAATGTTAATCTTATTGAATAATTAAGGTGTACAAGCTGTTCTCCCCTATTATACTCAACCATATCATAAATGTGCATATGACAATAAAATGGGAAAAACAATCACTACAACATATAAACTTGCAATCTAAGTTTTGACTTGATTATTGCAACAATAAAAGATGAACATAACGTCAATTATATATGTTTATAACTATTATTTTGAATAGATTTCTTTTCTTATATTTGTTTATATGCAAAACATTAATATTTTGATATATAGTAAATAATATGTTCAAATTTTCTATTTTGAGAAACAGAGGCTCAAGCTTATTAAATTTACAAGTTATCCATATCTTTATATTTTGCCTAAAAATCAAGCATGTGAATTTACATGAAAATAGAACAACTAGGAATCCAAAAAATATAGAAAATCATACAAAAAGTATCGTGTTCTTTTATTATTACAACAACCCAAAGCCTAAATATAACTAGATCGAACATTTCTATGAACAATAAAATAAATGGAGGATTTGAGTGGTTTAATCATGTTTTCTTTTCGTATATACCAAATATTACATGGCACTACAATCCAAATCTATAACTATCAAACTACAAAAAATAATAACTTAGACGGATTCCACTGACAGAGCTATTAGGAAGAGTAGTAACAAGATTGAATAGAACAGAAATTGGATTTGGCCTTCAAGAACAAACGTATGCTCCTATCCTTTCAAATCTAAATATATAATCTTATATATGTACGTATTAATCTAAATTCCCAATAATTCTTAAACCTAATGTTAGAATAAGATAGAGAAGATAGAATAGATTCAGAGAAATAGAAGAAACCTAAATCCTTTAAGATTATTGGAATTTGAGAAAAAAGAAAGGAAAAATTGAGGCATTGAGAGAAATTGTTGTAGGCTTTAGAATGAGGTTTTGAGGGTCTATTTATAGGTGCTATCGTGTGTATGAACCATTAGATTAGTTTGATTAAATCTAAATGGTCCATTTCATATATATTATAAATAAGTCCCTACATAGAACAACCCTCACTGGGTTTCCCTACAAGAGGCCGGTCGACACCCCCTGGGAGGGTAGTCGGCATCCCTGGGCAGTCGACCCTCCTTTTAATGTCTAGCACGGAGGAATTTTTTCTAGAACGTTACTTTTTGATCGTTCGTTAATTAATTCTATTTATTTCTTTCCTTAGTTAATTATTCTTGTCTCCTATTATGTGTGAATATAAACACATAAGTTTGAAATAAGAGGGAATATTCTTTTCATGTTTTTCTTATTTAATATGTTCTCCTCTTGTATATATTTATTTGAAATTCAAAATTTTGTATGTTAATATATACGTACAACATAATTGATTAATAAATTTGCATACGGACTCCGTTTTCAGCAATAAATTATGAAAACGGACCAAAATCTCGCCATGAATGCAACTATAATGTTTTTGTGGCCAGATTCCCAATTATCCAAAATTACATTTTTATCCTTTTAATATATTATTAATTATTGCTATTTATTTTTAAATTAAATTAACTTATGTTTAAATTAAGTATATTTTACGGGGCGTTACATTTAGGTGTTAATAGGGACAATATTAACCTTCTTACTTTTATTTTTGGAATGCGACCTACGAAAAATGATATGACATATCTTGGCCTTCCACTTTGCACTGGGAGACTTAAGATGGTGGATTGCATGCCTCTTTTTATCAAGAAAACTAGGAAAATGGATTCATGGGTCAATCTATTTCTTTCCCAAGCAGCTAGACTCTTGATCATCAAATCTATAAGCTTCTCTATTTTTGTTCATTGGGATCGCATGTAAAAGGTTATTTGTTATAATAAAAATTTTTGTGCTCAGGTTCTTCTACGTAGGCAAAATTCATAATAGAAAATAATACCATGCTCTTTTAAAAAGTTCCAAAGGCCTATAAGTAAGGGTGGCCTGGGTATTTTAAATTTAGAGAAATGGAATAATGCTTCCTATAGTTTCCATTTCAGTACCTTAATTCCTAAGATGAATTTTTTGCGGGTGCAATGAACATGGAAATGCAAAATTAAAATAATTTTTTTTGGACTATGTGTGCTTCTCAATGTTGCAGCTGGGTGTGGAGGAAACTGATTAGTCTCCAAAGTGTCTTCCTTCCACGTATCCAAATCTCTTTCTCTATCAATAGCCTAATGTTATTTTGGCATGAACCCTAGTTGAAAAAAATGGTTATTCTCTCTCAAATTCTACCTCATCATCAGATTGTTAAACTGGTGTTGGTTCGAAGGCTAAGGCAGTTGATTACATTGTTGACAGGCAGTTGTATCTCTCATTTGTGAGCAGCCAAGTTATTAATGTAGCCTAGAACGATGTGAGTTGGAGCTTTACGCATATTGGCAATGACCTAGTGAAGTGGAATGGCTAATCTTCAAGCATTGGCGTTGTATATAATATATTGTTTGGGTTTGATGACCAACCAAGCTGTGAATGGTACAAGTTTTTATGGTGCAAGTCTTCTGTGCCGATAGACAACATCATGTTATGGAAAGTCCTTAATGATGCTTTATTAACTAGGGAGAAACTGTTGTTGTTGGGGATGAATGATGATCAGGAGTGTGTCTTCTAGGACTGTGTATTGGATAGTACAAGACATTTGTATTTTGAGTTTTCCTTTCTTTTCCTCCTGAGAAGGCTTTTGTTTAAAGCTGCGAACTGTTCAGTTGCTAGTAATTCAAATTTAGACCAGCATATCATTATAATATCGATAAAGTGGAGATAAAGTGAATTCTTGATTCTAGTTACTGCTGCTAGTGTGGGAGGAGAGAATCCAAAGGTGCTTTGAAAATAAGGGTCTGCTTGATTTTGAACGGGAAGGGTTATTTGGAAGGGGAATTTGAAAGGGGTATTTGAAGCGGAATTATTACGAACTGAGAATGCGTTTTTTTTTTACGAAAGAGGCAAACTGGAAAGGGCAAATTTATAATTTTTAATAGTTTTTGCTTATATTATTTAAATGTTTATGTTTATGTTTGTGTTTTTGTGTGTATATTATCGAACAGAATAATAGAATGCAGAATACAAATTGCAGAATAAAAATTACTGAATTGAAATTGCAGAATTCAAATTGTAGAATCCAAAAGCCAGTACAACACATTACAACACCATTTAAAAAAAAACATCACTACAACACAACCATGAAAGAAAACATCACAACACAACCACAAACCACAACACAACCACAAAATAAAACATCACAAATTAAAACAACACAACTCCAACACCCACATCAAAGAAAACATCACATTTGTCCAGTCCTCAGCTTCCTAACAAAATGAATAACACAACCCCTAAGCTGTGCGGACTTGTCGAGCAGAGAATAAAAAGGGTTGTAGCATAATCTGTCATGCTCTGACAGAATAACCGCCGCCTCCCACTCCTGATAGTCATCATCCTCACGGCGTACAGACATGCATAAATCTATAAGCTCGTCTCGGTCCATGCGCGAAGGAGCTGAACGCGAAAGACTAGCAGCAGACCTGACCTGCCTACGAGTCGGATGACTCGAGATCTCCGCATTATCGCCACGAATGACATCGCCAAAGAGCTAAGCCTCTTGCAAATGAACTGGTGGAACATCCAGAATTACGTACTGACATCCGTCAATACGAATGCAGCCTGCGAACATGGAGTCTAACTCCCTGAATCACGTCGGGGACGCAGACTTGTACTTGCACGCCGCTATTGGCACCGTCGCCCACCATTTGTCCGTTCCTGTAACGGTATCCAACTGGTCGTCCCACGCCCCTCCACCAACCTATAGCAGTCTGTTTCACAGAGCCCAATCTCTTTTCATGTTATCGAATTTATTCTTCATCTGACCGACATTGTGGTCTAATCCGATCTGTTCATTGAACACCGTAGCGATCATCTGGTACCGTCCTCCAACATTATGTGCACCGGAATTGAGATGTTGCATACACACGTCGATGAAAGCATTAGTCATGTTGTTGTTCCATTCGGCGATGGAACAGGTAGATGAAGATTGACTGCCTTCCCTTCCTAAAAAAATACCCTAAAAATTACGAATAAAACATATATGGTAGTAAAGAAGCTAAATAATATAAAAATAAATGCAAAAACCCTGAAACGATCGATGAGTAGACGATGATTGGACTGTATATTTTCGGTTATGGTGCAGGTTTGGTGATGGGAAGGGAAGAAAATGACCAAGTATATAGATGGAGGGGAAGGAATCGGCTATCCTGGAAATTTCATCACGTCAGACGTGTATCCGACACGTCGGACGCCAAAGCCACCTTTTCAACCGTTCGTCTTGAAGGGGCAAATGTGTGGGCCCCACAGTGGACGCGTCCGACGCAGATGCGAACATTAACCGCCCAGTTCACAAATCAAATGGTACCTAAGTCGATATGGCTTGCTTCCTTATGGCATATTTCAATGCATGACATCAACATGGGTTTGTGGATGTGTAAATAACCTTTTGAAGAAGTTGATCTTCTAAGTTGGGATTAGATGCAGACTTATGTTTCGTTTTTCCCTTATGTTTTCTTTGTTGTGTTTCCTTGTTTTGTGTTTGAGTCCCTTTCTTCGTTTGTGCTTGCATTGTTTTCTTAGACCTTGTCGGTTTTAACAAAACTTGGTAGGGGCCCAGCATGCAAAAATAAACAAAAAAAGGATAATCATATTTTCCAAATTCATAATATGGCACATAAATCTTTATCTCAGAATTAAAGCATCAATACGGAAACAAATATAACATAACAAAAATTAGACTTGCAATACTAGGCTTTTTGGTTTACATCAATAAAAAAAGGGGACAACGTAAACAAATAACATTAGAAATATATTCTTTCTAATGCAATTTTATCATCTTTCCATTTTGAGTGATTTGTACACAATGATAGGGCTTTCGATCGCATGTGGTTATTGTATCCAAACTTACTATTTTATAACAAAATAGAGATTTGAATACACATAATTTATATACCTAAACAATAAACTCCTATTGACAATTTTGTATAATTAGAAGTTTGAGGGATTTCGTATTTTATTTTTGAAAATTCCAAACTTATAGGCATAATCAATCAAGATTTATATATTAACAAGTAATAGTAAATAGGTAAACTTAAAGAATCACATTCACAGTTCTAAAGCGAGAGAAAACTATGTGAATTTCTAGATCTGGATTTTAGCGATGCACATACGTTCTTGATTTCATCTTCCTTTAAAATTACATATGTGAGGTCTAGTGATTCTAAGAATAAATAGAACAGGCGGAGAAAAAGAGGATGAACTAACCTCTACCCAGACTGGATTGTAACACTGAAAGAGTGTAAGAGCCGTTGGATTATATATATATAAGATCCAAACCATATGTCAACACCTAAATCTAAAAATAACACGACAAAACCTTGTTGTCTCCATCCTCCCTAGATACGTACGGTCAGTCGATCTTAGGGAGGAGCAATCGACCGCCTTTCTACCCTGCATGTTCTAAATTTATTTTATGCATCTGATTGATTGATCAGTAAATGTTAATTAATTTATTTTGTATCGTTTAAACCGCGTCCTCTTTTTACATGTACATATTTAAATATCACTTTTAATTTGAGTATGGAATGTTCCTTTATGCCAATTGTATTCATTCTGTTCCATATTTATCCCATTAGTTTTAATTTAAATCTATATGCTTATTATTTATTACTATTTTATATTCAAACTTTTTTATGTGTATATCCTCTTCATACTCTGTTTTGGTAAGTAAAATATGATGATGGATATTGAAAACGGATCAGAATCTCACCATGATCACAATAGTGATATATTCGTAGCCAAAGTACCATGTATAAAATATCGTATATTTTCTATTATTAATTATTATTACTTGTGTTATTATGTCTAATAAATCTTTTCGAAGGGCGAAAAACAAACTTCATCTAATAAACATGTTATACGACCAAATTATTTATTTAGACACCATATAATAACCATAATTCATGTGATTATGTTCTGTAGACATGATTAGAGATCAATCCTAATGTGAAAGTGTAATTGTGATGCAATATGTATGCAAAATAGTATTATGCATATAATTTCTATTTGAGTGCACAATGCATTAGTGCTGCTAATAGTTCCTACCGTCCAATCTAGCAATTATAGAGCAACCATATAATCCAAATTTTGAACAGAAAAGATCAAAGGAGAAAGGCCGCAAAATTTACAATTTTCATGCTTCTCTCTAATGTACTCGAACCAATATAACTTAATGTTGCAAAGTCTTGTAGTTTCGTTAAAAGAGTGCTAGAGTAGGATCGAGTAATATGGATTGATATGAATATGTGGAGGCTTAGATAATGTGATATTTTATTCTATGCAATAGTTATACAATAAATATTTAATAAACTAAATATAGTGATATCACAGATAAGCAATAAATGGACGCAGTAAAGTAAAATAAATGACACTAGGAATTTTTATACTGGTTTGAAGCACCATCCTACGTCTATTCCTAGACTTCTTCCAACTTTTCACTAGCAACACCTTTACTTCACGTGGAGGAACAAGTTAAAAACGCACCCGAGCAACCAAATGAGATTTCACGCTTGAGCAAACCGAACAGGATTTCACCAACATGCCTGAGAAACCGAGCAGGACTTCAACAATTCAACAAGAGCTTTGACTTTAATATGTGTTCTAAGCAACACGGATTAGTCACAAATTGAGTACACATTTCCTATAATATTATCCTTAGATAATTGATGTGTGTGAAGATTTAAAGGAAGTATATTTCTTATTGAATTGAGAAATACGAAATAGAATCAGCGATTCAAAGCAATAAGAATGAATTTGAATGCTTTTACAATGCAAGAGAATATGTAAAATAAGATAAAATATTAGAGTAAGAAACGATGAATTTGAAAGTAGAATTTTTGATGTATAAATAATATTGAAGAGTGGTAACCATTTATGAAAACTTTCATTAAAAAGGAGTAATCATTTCTGTTGAAAGATGGATCACAACCCTTCGTTAAAGAAGATGTCTTTTCAGAAATATGCCCGTTAGATTCGAATCAGTCGACTGGTGAAAAAATGACCAGTCAACTGGTATTTGAAAAAAAAACGTGTATATATACATATATGTATGTATGTATGTATATATGGGCACATACATGCACTGGGCTGTGCACTTTGGTGCATTCCAGTTGACTGGTGAATTTCCCACCAGTTGACTGTTATGTGCCAAAGTGCACAGTCAAGTGACTGTGTGCTACTATATACATATATATACATACATACATACATATATATATATATATATGTGTGTGTGTGTGTGTGTGTGTGTGTTTGTGCGTGTGTGTGCTATGATATTTGAGGATAGATTTAAATAAATATTAACATCTAAAACACAAATATATTATCATACTGACTCACTCTTCCTTTGATCTTCTTTTCTTCGTTGTTGTGAATCAGAAATCTCATGAATCAACATTCTCCTCTTTTTTAATTGATGACGACCTCTTGCAATCTCTTGTACAAAATTTATTTCAGCCCCTGAGTGTATGACTATACTTTTCCTACAACATTTTGTTAGTGTACGTACCTTCTTATCCCCCTTTGTCATCGATTAAAAAGATCAAATAATATGATATCCAACAAAAATTAAAGTTCAAAAGCACATACTAGTTAATGTTCACAAGCCAAATATTAGTGTTCAAAGAGCAAGGGAGACTGTTTACTACAAGTCTCTTAGTAGTTCATAGTAATATATAAAATAACTTACTACCATACCATCATATCAAAAAGCATCAGAATTGGTGCTCTTAGAAGTAGACCAATTTATTGGTGAAGCAAGCCTCTTTCCTGGATCATGTGCCTGGGTAGATGTAGGAGTCGAGCATGAAATAGTATCCCAAATGTTTCTAAGAAAAGACTTAATTTTGTCAAACTTCTTATCCATCCATTTGAGGCGAGCTTCAAGTAAGAGTTGATTTCTAGCCACAACATCAATAGCTTCGTGAGTAGTTTGAGATGGAGTAGTGAGTCATATATCTTCCGGATGTGCTTGAATAGGAATAGTAGATGATTGTCCTTTCTCTCTTTGCTTTCACTCATCTAAACTAATGATACTAAGACTTGGGGGAGGTAACTTCATCATTTTCAAATTTTTTCTATCTAAAATTTCACATTTAACTTTTCAGAAGCTGGTTGGGAATTTCGGCATTATTAAGTAATTGCATAAGATATTCTCTATAGTAAAAATTGCTTAAAGTCCCTTGACTGAAAGATAATAGATGATCCATGATTAACTGAACCCAATTGATTTGTACATCACTGTAGATTGCATACAAGGCTCGAAATGCTTCTGTACAGACCAAATCAACCATGCCAGTTCTCGGTAAAATAGTTCACGTTAAAGCATGATGAAGCAACCTAGTGCTTGGACATAAACCCTTAGTTCTTAAGCCATCTGAATCGTCATAAATAAAGAAGTGACTCACTTCATCACGATATGCCATCGATAGTTGAACTTAGAATATGGCGCATTCTTTCAATAGAAAAGAATATTGGTTTTCGACAAACCATACTCCAAACACAATTATCAGGATTTCTAGGAGATTGATGATCTAAATTTGGATTTGCAAGAAACAATTTACCATAACAACGTTAATCTTCAAATTGTTTCGCTCGTAGTCCATCAAAGATTCAAGTCTTCCTCTTCAAGCCAAGCTTTGAAATCGTGATGAACTGAAATCCGAAAATTTAATGAATACTCCTTCTAGGAACTTGAATTTCTCCATTTTGTGCCGTCTTTCAATAGCTATTTCATTGTATTGCCATTTAGCTATATAAGAATCGATTGGTATTTGAGATGAAGAAGAGCCTCTCTTTGTTTTCTTAGTTCGAGGGGTCATTTTTTTATTTAGGGGAGAAAAATCAGATTTTTTTCTGTTGTAATTCTAGGGTTTTTGTTTAGAAAAGATGGAGTTTTGAAATAAATAAGTATAAAGTTGCTTATGGGTTAAAAATAGGCTACGACCAAATTATTTGGCTGCCTGGAGCTGAACCAGTCGGCTTGTTTGAAACACCAGTCGACAGTGTTTGGGAAAATCCTGGGCACATTTTCATATATTATATATGTATATCGGTTATTTTAATGTTCTATGTGTGTATATATATATATATATATATATGTATATATATATATGAGTTGTTAATATAGTTGAGTTCATTACTTAATTCGTTCCAACATGTTATAATGATGAGATCGATGAAGATATATATATTTATTTATTTATGAAATTTCAAAACAACATATAATTCTTCTTGCATTCTAGAAATGTAACGTTGTTAAAAACAGAGGAAAATAAACAACCATGGGAAACATTATTTAATTTGAATTAGAAGACGTCAATTTCTTCTTAGGAGTCTCCTTTTTAGATCTCTCGTTCACCGCATAATTTCTAACCAAAGAATTAAGGCTATATAGAGAACGAGTTGGCGTGTTCTTCCATGGGCTTCAAGAAGACGTTTCAGGTTCAAGTACATTCAACTTTTCATATATTCGAATTGCTATTTGCTTTAAAACCTTAATCGTCTTGCAGCTACTTTTTTCTTCAAAATACAATTCCTGTTGTAAATCTAATTGTTGGTGCTGATAATGGTGTATCTCGTCGATCTTATACTTTGTGGTTGGAGAAATGGAAAAGTAGCCATTAGTTTTCTTCGACTCCGGAGTATAACTGGTGCGATAATCTTGCCATTTATATTCAGGTTGTTTTTCTGGGTTTGGAGGAACTATTTGAATGGATTCATAAGATTGTTTCTCATTTGATTTTCTTGGACAATTTTTTGTAGATTGTGACTTGTTGGAATTCGACATAATTTTGTTGTCTTTTGAATTCTATAGTTAGTAATATGAAACTTGTACTTGAAATATGCAGTTTTGTGTGTTTTTATAAGAGAGATTCCTTAGTATTAGCAGAAAGTGAATGGACGATAGGTAGGATTAGTTTTAAACCATTTATAAATATGGAAAGTTTGTTAATTAGTTAGTTCAAAAACTAGTGATCATAGTAGCTTGAAATATAATATTAATTCATATCCTATGTTAAGCAAGAAACATAACATAGCCCAATGGAAGGTATATTTAACTACCTATGGAAGCACCAGGATTCGAGACACGACTGATGCAAAAAAAAAAAAAATTATTCTTCTGAAATGTTCATTTTCGCACTTAAAACTCATAAATTTTATAAATCTTTATATGAAACAATTCCAAGTTCTCTTCTAAGTTTAATAAACATGTTTTCAAGTAACGGTTTTGTAAAAATATTGGCTATTTGATTTTCAAAGTTTCTGAATTCTAAGTTTATAATTTCTTTTTCAATGTTATCTCATAAGAAGTGATGTCTTATATCTATGTATTTTGTTCTCGAATGATTTCTGGATTTTTAGATAAATTTATTGCACTTGTATTATCACAACAAATTGTTGATTTATTTAAATCTACGTTAAAATCTTTAAGCGTTTGTTGCATATATTACTTGAGCACTAGCCAATGCTTCTGATATATACTCAGCTTCACACGTCGATAGTGAAACACAATTTTGTTTCTTTCTAAACTAAGATATTAGTGATTTGCCAATGAAATGACAAGTACCACTTGCACTTTTTTGATCCGTTTATGATCCTCCAAAATCCGCATCGTTGTATGATACTAATTCAAAGGAACAATCTTTTGGATAAAAAAGTCCAAAATCTTTGGTGTTGCTTAGATAATGCAATATATGTTTAACTTCTCGTAAGTGTGATTCTTTTGGATTGGCTTGAAATCTAGCACATAAATAAACACTCATCATTATATCCGGTCGACTAGCTACTAAATATAATAATGATCCTATCTTACTACGATATAATTTTTGATTAATGCTTTTACCATTTTCATCTTTTTCTAAATGTTTTGTTGTACTTATGGGAGTGGTTTTCTTGACGTATTTTCTATACCAAAATGTTTTATCAGATTATCGCAATATTTTTCTTCATTTAATAAATACCATTAGGAAGTTGTTTAATATGTAAACCCAGAAAATATGATAATTCTCCTATATAAGACATTTCAAATTTGCTAGTCGTAATTTCAGAAAATTCTTTACATAATTTTCCATTAGTAGAACAAAAAATAATGTTGTCTATATAAATTTGAATTATCAAAAATATTTTTATTATCACGTTTTATAAATAAAGTTTGATCAACCTTTCCAATTTTAAATCCTGAACTTAATAAAGAATTCTTAAGTCATTCATACGAAGCACGGTGTGCTTGCTTTAGACTATACAAAGCCTTTTTAATTAATAACATGATCAGGATATTTTTCATGTGTAAACAAGGGGGTTGTTCAACATAAACTCTTTCTTTTATATAACCATTCAAAAATGCACTTTTTATGTCCATTTGATATAATTTAAAATTGTCATAGCAAGCATAGGCCAATAAGATATGTATTGCTTCCAACTAGCGACCAGAGCAAACATTTCTTCATAATTTATTCCTTCTTCTTGATTATATCCTTGTGCGACAAGTCTAGCTTTATTGCTTGTTATATTTCCTAACTCGTCTGCTTATTTTTATTAACCCATTTTGTATCGATAATAGCTTGATCACTTGGTCTTGTAACTAGTTCCCAAACTTCATTGTGTTTAAACTGATTTAACTCTTCTTGCATAGTAATAATCCAGTTTTTGTCGGAAGAGTAACACCCCGAATTTTTTTTAACTGCACTAAAAGACGATAAATTAAATAATAATTAATTTAATTTTCAGAATTAAGGAAAACGTACTGCGCCATCGCATCCGACTCGAAATTCTGGTCAAGATAGACATTTGGTTTGCGTAAAACGGACACCGTATGAAGAAGTAATGAGGGTTTTAAGTTCGTATATGCGCAAAGAGATTATATAGCTACGCATAAGTCAGAGATGAGTCAAAATTTTATCCAGAATAGTTCGAATTTGAAAATTTTGATAAGGCAACAAAAATCATGCTTTAGGGGGTCGCCCCCTAGAGGGGTCCCACAGGGGCATCGACACACCTAGGGGTGACGTGGTACTCGGTTTCAGGGGGTCTGGCAGCCATATATATGTGTCCTATTCTCTTATTTTCTTCATTGAAAATCGTAAAGGGCATATGCTGCCGGGATACGAATTGAGACATAACCATTTTATACAACAACGTACTTTGCAAATGAAATCCAAAAATTCAAGATTCGTTCTTTCTCAATTCTCTAAACCTAACGCTATGAGTTTCTAGTTTCTTTTAGGTTTAGATAGATGAAAAAAATTATGAAAGATTGTGAACTGGATATGTTGTAAACTGTGGATCTACGCTATTTTTAAATCTTATATTATGTCATAATAGATCTACACTTTTAGATCTAATGCAACTGTGATTATTCTATTATATTACCTATGTGGATCTTGACTTGTAACTATATTGTGGTGAATGTAAATCTGATAATTTGGACAGTTGCAACATTGGTTGGATCCAATTCTTTATGTAAATCACCTTTCACCTGTCATATTGCGATCAACTTAGATAAGTTGTAAATTGGACATGAGAACCCATATTTAGATCTAAACATGCTATTATGTCATTCTAATGGTGTTAGATCTACTTTAACCTCTAGATCTGAATTATGTGATCTAATTTATCACCTTGTGTTATCATGTTAGATCTAAACCAATTGGACATCTAAATTGCTAATTTAGATCTTGCTATGCTTATTGTGACATCATAGTTATGTTAGAAACAATTGACATGCTTAGTGTGACATCATAGTTATGTTAAAAATCAATTTAGATCTTGCTATGCTTATTGTGACATCATAGTTCATCAGTTTTATGTCCACCTTGTTATGATGTTAATTACATGTCCATTCACCTTATTATCATGCTAGTTTATGTTTATGCCAAGATGATCAGTTTAGTTATATTCCCATTATTTTCCCTATTATCATTTATGACTAGGCTATTGTCTAGCCTAGGCATGCCGCTAGTTTATGAGTATGCTAGTTAGGGAACGGGGGAGAAGGGTTAATATTGGCATAATTTGAATATGAACATCATTGGACACATAATTCAAATGGGGATAAAAAGAGAAATAATCACATATAATGACATAAGCAGATTTGGATAAAAATGGGAAGTCTAGTAATTACATTTAGGAATTGTAATTGCACTTTTGACACGAGGTTAGGTTGAATTAGTGGTGGAAGTCTGCCCGGACCCGACCGGCATATCCAACAGCCACTAATGTTGAACCTAATGTGAGAGGTCCAAGTGTGCAAATATGAACCGGGCTAAGACACGAGGTTAGACCCAACTGTGGAATAAGACTTTCCGGACTCGACCGACATATCCGACATCCACACATTGTAGGCTTAGTGTGGGAGGTCTAGCCCATTATAACCATAATTGGACATGGTAATGAATTGGAATGCTTAAACTAATTTAATCCATAAGGATTTTATGATTATGACCTTAAGTTAGGGTTAACTAAAATTGGATGGGAAGTGGATGGGTTAAGTAAATTAGAGGGGGTGGGTAATATTTACATATAGGCCCACGAACTTAACCCAATAAGGTTATGTAATTAGGGGCACCCTTTAGGGTAAGCATAATTGACATAGGGCTATGTAATCAAAGACACCAAAGGGTATGCATAGTTAGTAAAAAAAAACCTAGTGGGGATACAAGACAAAGGGGAGAGCTTGTATCAGATTGTATGGGACCATTTCAGTTAGTAACCCGGAGTAGGTATCAAATAAAGTACTTCGTGCTAGCCGGAGAAGGGGCATTCTTACTGATTGATTATAAGAGATCAGAACGAGACGGAAGGTGTGGGCAGCATAAACCGACCAGGCCATGTGCGTGCATGAGCTAGGAAAAGAGGGATAAGACGACCGTGACACCAGTTGATATGGTTGTGCACATCTTAGTAAATGAAGGGTTGCCTCTTTAGAAAGTGATACCTCCTACTATGGGGCCAGTACAAGATATCTACGGAGTAGGGAGCCGATCGATTAGGGTAGTGGTTAGGGTACACTCGGACGTATGCCCTATGTCTACCAACTTTTAGTGAAAGGGATCATCTCATTTTAGTTATACTAGTAATAGTGCAGAGTAATCATTAGAGAAGTGTAGACACCTTACCCTGTCTACCTTGTCACACCTGCCATTTATGTAGTGGTCTCTCTTATCCACTTTATATGCCTATCTTGTTACTTTTATTTATTTACTTACTAAAAGTAACTAGACTCGCCAGACTTTATGTCTGACCCTTTTTGTTTCTCCTTCTTTCTTCCGTCCCCCCTCCAGGTTCTCAGGGGAGGGAATTCTCAGGTTTAGTCAGGATTTTTCTATCGTCTTGCTTGGAGCTTCTAAATGTATTGCTCAAGCTTCTATCTTTGCTAGTATGGCTTATGATTTGGGGATTATGCTTTCTTTGATATAGTACTATGATATTTAAAGTAAAAGACAGAAGTTTTAATGATGTACTGAGTTTATGTATTTTCAGACATATGGTGTAACCATGCTTTACGATTAATAAAAGTTTTTAATGCCTCTACTATTTTATACCCGTCTTGTAATGTTTCTATTATGTTTACCTATAACGCTTCATGAAACTTAATGCATTCCCTTTGTGAGCGACATTAACGGACGTGCGATGTCACACTTGGTATTAAAGCTTAAGGTTAACATATTGGATGAAAGTCTTTGAAAACTATTTTCAAAAAGGGTTTAGAAGAAAGCATTTTCAAAGGAAAAGTCTGTTTTGAAAAACATATTCACCAAAGCCATAGGAAGTATCTCTCGATTCTCCGCTTGATTCCTTTTTCCTTTTGGTCTGGGGGACAAATTCTTCCCGAAAGGTGTCCCTATTCCGGCATAATGCCATAGGCATGTTTAAACCGCGGCACATATCGAAGGACAATGAAGTGTCTATCCTCCATCTGTAGTAGCAGTAGTATCACCTGCGACTAATTTTCTCGAGCTTCATAATGATTTCCATACGATGGAGGCTGTTAATCCCTTAAAAATCCATACACACATTGAACAAAGGATGCGGAATGGATTTCATCAGGGTAGGTCATGCACGATGTTATTCAAGGCGCTTAAATGACCCACAATGGATTGGACGCAACCACATAGGGCAAGACCCAAGTATCAAACCAAAGACAAATCAAATCGACCAGTACGACCGAGGATGATGGAACGATATGTAATAAGAAGTGCGGATGAAAAAAGATAGAGATCGTATATCCTGTAAAGTCACTCACTAATTTCCCGTCAAAAGACTAAGCCTGAGATTAAACTGCAATGCAAGCGCTTGCAACATCTTATGTGACTATGTCTCCAACCAAAGTTAGGCACGAATCGTGATTCAGGTGCGAAAGCCAGGGCCGGTCGTTCATATTAGGACAAAGCCGCTCAAACACCGAAACAAAGCAAGTCGCCCATTCAACATAGGCGGAAGCGGCCTCATAGCGTAGCCGTAGGAACAAACAATGTCGTACAAAGGAAGCAAAAAGACGAGCACCCTTGAACCAAGATGTCGGTCGTGCAAGGAACAAAGGAGAGTCAATTCCAGTCCCATGTTCTACTCTTATAAAATTTCCCAAAGCATTCATTCTCACAAGGGCGCCCACTCCTATGGACCCGCTCAACCAATTAAGACGCTCGCTCCATTGAGTCACTCGCGCATGACAACCAAATATGGCTCTGGACAGCTGGCTACAGCAAGCCGATGGCATGATTGTAATTAATAGAATGAGTGGTCCATAGCCTGCGTAAACGGATTTCAGATCATTTCCCATGGGAAGCTCACCTATAAATACACCATGGCTGCCAACATAACGGGGATCCAATCTTTGAAACCACAAAGTGCTGCTAAATTTTATCCTCAACCACTGATTTGGCCATGGCGTCAAGAACAATCTTGTGATCAAGGAAAACGAAAATATCCTCCTACTCAATCATTCATCCACCCTTCTTCTCCTCAAATTCTACCATTCTCTTATATAATTCCAAGATTGAAATGTATAAATGAGGGTATATTGAGTGAATATAGAGATGTATGGAAAGAGAGAATTGATGTATTTTGGAATCCTCATTATAAGATTGAAAATCACCTTCACAGTGGACGTAGGCCTAATTAACGGCTGAACCACTATAAATCTCGTCTTTACTTTACATTTTCTTGCATTTTTCATTTTCAATTGCTGATTAAACGCGATTCCATTTATTTCTTACCAAATTGGTAAAGTACAGTTTTAGTACCTTGGGTGTTTAGAACATTTTGGTGTAAACATTTTGGCGCCCACCATGGGGTCGTGTTCATAATTCCCTTTCGTAGTTCAGTAAAGAAAATAAATATATCCAAAAACGCTTTCTCCTTTGAAACCATGGTCGGATCAAAGAAATGCGGAAAATCTGCTAAAGTTGCTACGATCAGTGAGGATGATAATGCTAACGAAGCTACACCTCAAATCTTGAATCAAGGGGCAGGGGACAACCCTGGGCCATCTATAATGCAAGATGAATTGAACGTGGTTGTAATCGGCCTGAATGAAAAAATGGATAATACAACGAAGATGATAATGGAAAGATTTGATTCCCTGGCTAATGTTCAAGCCGACTTGTTACCACCAAATACTATGGTTAATCCTGGCGAAAAAGAGGACTCATCAGCCTCAGACCCTGGACGACGTCACAACCTAGTGGGAGAAAGGGGAGAGGCCGGCATTGAGGGTCATAAGACCAGATCTCCATAGTGCAAAGAAGAACGTACGGCTCAGGCTGTCACTAGTCCCACCAACGTAACATCCCTCAAGAAGGATGCAAGGCGCCGAAGCTCAAACCGTGGTCATGCTGATGAGGACATCAGTGTCGATCTCGATGAACGAACCAGTGATGAGAGGCGCATCATGGACATGATCCAGCGAATAATGAAGGAGAAGACGACCCAAGAAGATGAGGAGAAAGAATGGGAGTTTTCCCCCAGCAAAAATCCGTTCATAGAGGAAATCCGTCAAGCGAAATTCCTGAAGAAATTCATACCCCCAACAATAGCACCTTATAGCGGAGTTGGAGATCCAACCATTTTTCTGTTCAAGTACGATCAGCACATGAATGGAGCCAGAGCTACTGATGAAATCAAGTGCTTATACTTTCCTGTGTGCCTAGAAGGTGTGGCCTAGCTATGGTTTACCAGACTTCCACCTAAATGTATTGATCAGTTCGCTGATTTGGCGAGGAGATTACAAGATTAATTCCGATTACAAACCACCAAGGCAAGGGACGTGATGTCACTCACTGAGATGGAACAAATTCCCAGAGAAACCATCAAAGCTTTCCTTACACGCTTCGATGCTGCAGCAGCAGAGGTTATAGAACCGGAGCCTTGGTACTTATTAGTAGCCTTGAAAGGGGCCGTCGATAAGAAATCAGAATTCGGGAAGTGGCTCAAGATGAAAAAACCAAAGACTCTAAAGAAGTTCTACAAGATGCTAACGAATTCATGAGCATTGAAACCGATACCCTAGATATCCAGAAGGACATGAAGAATAGCACTATTAAGGAAGGGAAGAGCAACAAATCTTCTCAAATAATTCAGAAGGATGACTCTGGGCGTAAGAGAGGGTTTGATGAGAGAGACAGTAAAATACATAAGAAGTCAAAATTCTTTAAGCAAACAGAATTGACTCCCTTGAGTGAAACCCCAGACAAAATTTACTCTGCCACGAAGGACTCAGGCATGTTTCCTCAGGTAAAACCACAAAGAATCACAGAACAACAGGCACATTCTAGAAAGTTCTGCTGGTTTCATAATCAACCCGGGCACAACACAAATGAATGTCGACACTTAAGAAATTTGATTGAGGAGCTCATCCGAAAAAATCTATTGTAGCAGTATGTTAAGAATCCTCAAAACGCATTAGAAAGTCAAAGGCAAGGTAAGATTGCCAATCAGGCCGGGTCGGACGAGGTAACCCAAGCGCCCTAAGACTTACGACCAAACATTGACTAATGACCACTGGGCGCAATCCAATATCCCGAACTGGAAATGCGCGACCCTTATTCCCTTAATTTTACAGTTTCTATAATCTTTCTTTTCCAGCTGTATTTCCATAAAATGATCTGTGATCCATCTTTATTGTGTTAAGTACAAACTCTACATGATAAAAGATGTTCACTCACAGATTATAATCTCATCAAAAACAAAAATTATTTGCAAACTAATGCTAAAAGTTGGTCTCTAATATAGGCCAAACTCGTGCATCACACATTGAGAGCATTGGTCAAACCAGGCAGGATAGCCAAGCCCACCATCTTGTAAAAATCAAAGGGATAGAATCATTCCAAAGCAATTCATGGCGAGCACGCCAAAATCCGGAGGCTGCACACTTTGTTTTCTTTTTTTAAAAAAAAATCTAGGCTGTATAACACCAGTCCTAGGATCAGAAGGTCCCATAAACATGTTGGAAAGGCCAGCGCAAAAACAGGAATCCAAGCCGAAAGGGGTATAGAAATCCTAGCCGAGAGGGGATATCAGAAATCCTAGCCGTATAGGGGTATCCAATTTAGGTCTCTACTTGATCATAATAGCCGGGTCAAATAAGATCGAAATTGGGTCGAAAACTTGTAACCCAAGTTCTCCCATGGGGGCATACTCAAAATCTGTCTCCGAAGGGCTCGGGTCACTGAGTTAGTGGGATGTGGGATTGGGTACATAAAAAAACAAATTGTACATACGGAAATGCATGTAATCGGGTTTCCGAAGGGTTTGGGACGCCAAATCAATGAGGAACAGGAATAAATGTACAACTAGATACCTGCGGCTTATAAAAGTGCACATCCAAAAGTAAACTCAAAAGGTTTGAATTACCAGACCATTAAAGAATGCGAATATATGCATAATAAGAACTAAACCCCTAAAAGAGGAAATATAATGTCCTAAAAGCAAAGAAAACCAGCAATATTGATGATGAACGGCGTAAAACGTAACCATCGTACAACCCATAAAAGCGTAACACGATGCAAATAAATAAAAATTGTGATAAGTTACGGTGTATCAACGCTAACGAGTAATAACAAAACAAAAATTCATCACAAAGATACACGGTTGCAAAGTTGGTACTTCAAAATGTAAAACAACAGTACATCATTTGGCAATGTTTTCAGGTACAGCGTGGTCATCAACCAAATGAACCTTAGAAGTACCTTCATTAGCAACGGAAGGTTCCATCAGGAAAACTTGGGATCTCAAAGATCCAACTTCTATATGACTGGGGGCATGAACAGGGACAACATTTTGGACTTCTTTTCTAAGGGATTGAGCTTGTTCATCAGCCAGCATTCTCCTTCCTTTTTCTAAAGCATCGCGATCGCTTGCCTCAAGGAAGGCCTCTTGCAGAATAGTGTCATCCTTATCTTTGGAGTAGCTAAGCACTTGCTCCCAGATAAGAGGCAATGTACGGGGGAAGTCCTTATTCAGATAGCTCAAGCTTCCGCGGGTCATAACACTAAGGGTGTAAAATCGAAACAGGGTCTCTTCAGTTTTGATTCTGGCATGCTCAAGATCGCTGGTTAACCTTGCTTTATCTTCTTCTAAAGTTTCAAGAGCCTTACTTTGGGAAGCGAGTTTACCTCCGAGCATTGCCTTCTCCTGCCGATAAGAAACCACAGCCTGTTGTACAGAAGTTAATTGAGATTCAGCGAACTCATGGTCAGCTTGAGCCGCATCAAGTTGTTTTTTGGCGGCTTCAATCTCCTTCTGAAGTTTTCTATTGTCCGCCTCCAAGTTACTCATCCTACTGTTCCCATCCTTAAAGAATGCAATTTCGGCGGCTTGACTTTCGATCACACGGATCAATTCAGTCTTATCGCTCTCCAGAAGCACGATACGCTCAAGATGTTGAGTATTCAGCTTCTGAAATTCGAAGCAGAACCTGTTCCAAGACTCGAATCGCTCTCTGGAAGTATTTTTGGCCTCATCTAACTGAACCTCAAGCTGACCCATGACAGTGGCAAGCTGGGAGGTCACATAATTTTTTATGGTGCTCAACTCCCCGACAGTACTCTGGTCATCGTGTGGAGGCAAGTCTAAGTCAAGGTCCATTCCCCTTAAGTCCCAGTCTCCGAACATGTCCTTCAACATAGGATTACCGGGGACAACTCCATAGGGAGGCCTATCAAGAATCACTTGAATCTGACAGAGAATAGGTGCATTAGGCTAGATGATTTGAGCAATATTTCCACAGGGGCCGAAGAACTAGGGCATAAAAGTTCAGCTGGTTCATAAGACCCACCAAGCATCCTTATCTTGTTTATCATTACCTTCTCTCCCCTTGGCATCTTGGTTTTCTCCTCCAGATACCCGAGATTGGTCATGCTTCTTCTTCTTTAGCAAACTTTCCAGTGGTGCCTCAAGAGCATCTTGAGATAGAGGATCTGAAGATGGACTGGAACGCTTGAGGCAGCGAGAAAGACTGGACCGTAAGACATTATGTGGATCGATGAGAGCAAATTTCCGGGAGAAGCTGTCTGATAAAGATGATCCCATTCCTGGATCTAAGAGAAAAAAGAAGATCTAAGGACCTTAATAATTGAATGGCGAGAAAGAAGGCCAGGAGAAGAAATACACGGAATATATGAAAACAACAAGACTAAAACAGTTCCTGACCCTATGTGATATCACATTGACCCAGAAACGAGGAGTTTTTCATGAAATTCTTGCAATTAAAAGGTTTTGAAATACAAAATGTCCAAATAACGGTCTTACCTTGAACAAGGTCTTCAGCTAAATCAAGGGGATTAAGACCTTTAAAAGCTTCTAAACCATCTTCTTCTTGGTTGTCTTCAGAAGAATTCTCTCCGCCGCCCGGGTTTTCTTTAGAAGTCACTACAATTCCGTCAGACTGCCCCACTTCCCGCACTTGATCCGAGGTGATCTCCAAAGGAGTCACATTCGCATCTCCCTGAACAGCTTCCTCTAAGGAGGCCCATCTTTTTCGCCCAAGACCACTGAAGTCTTACGGCCTTGGTGCTTTGGACGCTTGGATACTACCTTTTTGGAAGAGGTCACTTTTCTTTTGAAAGATGCCTCGCTGCTCCCCATGGTGCTAGAACATTCCCTTTTCGAAGATTTCTTGATAGGGGATTTGCCAGCAACTCCTTTTTTTATCTAAGTATCCACTGCGAAGGTTCGCAGAGAGGAAAGAAAATTATATTGCCTTAAGAACCCTTCAGTGATCTGGAATTTCCTATTTCTCTTGCCCTCATTAACAGCTCATAATGAGTTGCATAAATCTTGGTCGAAGGGTATGCTTTAATCAGGAATCGCTGCAGTATATCCAAAAGATTTTAAGAAAAAGGAAGAGGGGGCAAGATGAAATTTAAAGAATAAAAATACTTACTGCCTTCCATCCAAAAGTCGCAGAAATTATCGGGGCATCGGACAAAGAAGTACTGATTGGGAAATCCTCGCACACTATCCACTAAGCCAGTAATTATTTTCGAACCCCGCCTTTCCACAAAGATAGTCCTGAAAGCATATAATGAGCATATATCCTTAAATGATTATTTTTCCCTCATAAAAAGGATATAAAGGCTTATCAAAATCGCATAACCATTAGGATGTAACTGATACGGGGCAATAGCCATGCTCCAGAGAATCATTTCTATATAAGGGTTAAAGGGAGGAACCGCTCCGCTTATCAACATGCCTCGAGTAACGCCAACATATCCTTTGGGAGGGATATCCGCGAACTCTTCTTCCCCATGCAGCTTGGCCTCTTCTTTCTCCGAAATACCGAATTGTTTGCACAATTGATGGAACGAGCTAGGAGAAAGCTCCGTCGGGTGCCTCTCACTCGGTATTTTAGAAAGTGCACGAGGTTGTGGGAAATCTTGGGCAGCACCTATCGAAGAGACAACATTGGGCGTAGACACAACTTGATCAGAACTTTCTGCTCGATCAGACCTTTCGACCTGGTCCGACATATATTGCTTCCTGAAATTATGGGATTGTTTAAAAAGGGGAAACCCTAGTTAGAAACCCCAAAGCTACATTGTCAAAATTCATGCCTCAAAATTGGGTTGAGATAAAATCAAAGGAGAAATTTACCTACAGGTGAGCGAACAGTCTCGAATCTGTGCGAGCAGTCCAGTCAAATTGATCTTGAGATTACGGAGGCTTCGACAACGGTGTCGTGCACAAATGCAAATCAGAATGATGAAAGAACTAGAGTAATCAGGAGTTATGAAGGAGATCCAAGTAGTAAAGAGAACTGCTCAGACTGGCGCCGCCATTAAAGCTTTCTTTTAGAAAAAGGAAGATAACAAAGGATTGGCTAACCGAACTAGTATTTCCATCCTTTGGCTCGTACGAAAGACAGCCCTATGTTCAGATTAGTGGGCTTAGCATTCGGGTAATTGGGGAAATCACTCAAAACAAGCACACATAGGTATACATGAAAAACCAATTAAATGTGCACAGGTAAGAAAACAGAAAGGGAGATTAAAAGGCATATATCGAGACTATTCTCACCACATCAGTACTTGAATACACAAATAAATTTCCCATCAAGCTCCAGCTAGCATCCTGAAATTCAATTGTTCGCATAATAACAAAAGATACATCAAGCCTCTCGCTCACAGAGAGAGACAATACCAGTCCGCTACAACAAAACAATCCCTAATTTTAGCGCGACCGACCCCTCAACAAATCTACCAAACACTGTGCGATCAAACATGTCGAAGTCAATAATTCCTTACTAAAGGAAATCATGGACTACGAGGGGCAAGTGTTAATCCCTTAAAAATCCATACGCACATTGAACAAAGGATGTAGAATGGATATCATCAGGCTTGGTCGTGAATGATGTTATCCAAGGCGCTTAAACGACCCACAATGGATAGGACGCAACCACACATGGCAAGACCCAAGTATCAAACCCAAGACAAATCAAAACGACCAGTACGACCAAGGATGATGGCACGATATGTAATAAGAAGTGTGGCCCAAAAAAGATAGAGATCATATATCCTGTAAAGTCGCTCACTGATTTCCCTTCAAAAGACTAAGCCTGAGATTTAGTGGGTATATTGAGTTAATATAAAGATGTACGGAAAGAAAGAATTGATGTATTTTGTAATCCTCATTATAAGATTGAAAATCACCTTCACAATGGACGTAGGCCTAATTAATGGCTGAACCACTAGAAATCTCCTATCTACTTTACCTTTTCTCGCATTTTTCATTTTCAATTGCTGATTAAACATGGTTCCATTTATTTCTTACCAAATTGGTGAAGTATAGTTTTAGTACCCTTGGTGTTTAGACCATTTTTGGTGTAAATAGAGGCAACTTTCGAGAGACTTGTTAGCTTGTTGCACAAATATGATAAAAAGGAGAACAAGGGAGTTAGGGCTAAAGAGTACAACCCAAGGTTGAGAAAAATGATGGCTCGGGAAGGGAACATATATAAAGTTCAAATAAAGGTGAAAAGGAAGAAGTTATGGTTGAGGAAACAAAAAATAAAAAGGTATGGCCCAGGAAACGACTGGAGAAAAAGGGAGAATGTTTGCTTCATTTGTGGAAAGGTTGGACACTTCTCTAAAGAGTGCCCAAAGAAATAGGGATCACAGGGACAAGGTCAAAGAGCACGAACTTCTGGAGGGCAGGTGCATGCTCTCGCGATTAATGCTCCTGAAAGAGGTAGAAAATTTCTGTAGAAAGTTTAGTTTCTCTTTCAAACCATCTAGTTAGAACACTTTTTGAATCTGGCGCTTCACATTCATTTATATCTAGTTCTATGGTTGAATCTCTACACTTAATCACTAGTATGGTAGTAGATCCCGTTGTTGTTTCAAACCCCATTGGTGATTCGGCTCATTTATCGATGATTTGTCAGGGTTTGAAAATATCTTTGTTAGGCATCGAGTTTGAGTGCGACGCGTATGTGCTCGGGTTTACGGGCTATGGGTTAATTCTAGGAATGGATTGGCTTACCACATATGGGGCCATTATGGATTATGAGAGGAGGGTTGTTAGGCTCCTAACTTGTCATGGGAGGACCCTCGAAGTTTCTTGTGACCCCCAAGGGTATGTTACGCTTAGCTTCCTAGAGTCTCTAGATGCATCCATAGATGATTTGCAGTCTGTTCCAGTGGTTCGAGATTATTTTGACGTTTTGATGAGGTGTAGGGTTTACCGCTTAGGAGCGAGATCGATTTTCGTATGTCTGGTGGACAATGCAAAGCCAGTTGCATTACCAGTGTGCCACATGGCTTTAAGGGAAAGGAGGGAGCTGAGTAAGCAAATAGGGGAGCTACTAGAGAAAGGGTTTATTAGACGAAGCATATCTGAATGGGGTTCTCCAGTAGTATTCGCAACTAAGATGGATAGTTCGCTTCGTTTGTGTGTTGACTATAGAGAGTTGAATAAGTTCACCAAAAAGAATAGGCACCCGCTTCCGACGATTGATGATTTATTTGATCAGCTTGTTGGTGCCTCGGTATTTTCTCGGTTGGACTTGGCTATGGGGTTCCATCAGTTAAGAGTGAACAGAATTCTTGAAGATCTTTTAAGACTGTGTATCCTAGACTTCGGAGGGACTTGGGAAAAGCATTTTCCTTTAGTAGAGTTAGCCTATAATAACAGTTATCAAGCTAGCATCGGCATGGCACCCTTCGAATCATTGTACGGACGACCCTATAGATCATAACTTGTTGGTGGGAAGCTACAAAAATATTATCACTTGGACCAGATATGGTTAGTGAAACGTCCGAAAAGATTGACCTTATTCGACGGCGGATGAAGACAACTCAAGATAGGCCGAAGTCCTATGAAGACAAGAGAAGAACTGACACCGAATTTGAAGTAGGTGACTTGGTCTTTATCAAAATGTCACTTCTGAGGAATGTGGTTCGCTTCAAATTAGTAGGGAAGTTGGCAACTAGGTTTGTGGGACCATTTCCCATAACCGAGAGGATTGGCCAAATGGCCTACAGAGTAAAGCTCACAGAAAATCTATCCAGTGTTCATGACGTTTTCCATGTATCTCATCTACGGAAGTGCCTGCATGACACCGCAGAAGTTGTTGAGCCGAGTATGTTGGAAGAAGTAGAAGTGGAACGAGATGCGACAGTCAGATGAGCCCCTACCCGTATTCTTGAATCAGAAGTTAAGAAGATGCGCAATAAGGAGATCAAGTTGCTAAAGGTTCAATGGAGAGATAGCCAAGAGGATGCAACTTGGGAGACCAAAGGCAAGATTCGTGCTTCGTACCCTTTTCTTTTCGAGGGTATGTTCTTAACTCCTTTTTCAAAGCTTTATCAGTACTTGTTTTTATCAATTGAGTATATCTTGTCCATAGTATTTTTCAGCCTTTAGATAGGAATCCTATGGATGTAAACATGTGTTTGAAACATGTTATGTTTGATGGATGCAAGTGTTTGCTAGTGGTTGCCTATGGACGCATATACACACACATTAGGCACTAGATCGGCTCAATCACTCTCATACTTCATATGGATGTGTGTGCATTTTCTTTCCTTTAATGGATGGAAATGGCTGAGTTAGCATATGGATGTTGCATTTGGGCGAACGAATGTGCATACATATAGAACTCACGTGATATAATAGGATTATTTGCATACATATTGGATTCATGACGCTAACCTACATTGCATTAAGGAGGTCAACTAAATCAATAGACCGCCTGATTTTCGCATTAGTGTTGGAACATATACACACACCTTTGCATATATTCATATAAGCATTAGAAGTCTCTAAGGACAATGGATGCCAGTGGTTGTTGGACGAGTAGATGGATGATGGATGGTAGGATATGCATTCTTCTCAACTTAGAGATTTCGGGGACGAAATCCTTTGAGTAGGGGAGAATGTAACACCCCGAATTTTTTTTAATGACACTAGAAGGGGATAAATTAAATAATAATTAATTTAATTTTCCTAACTAAGGAAAACGGACTGTGCCATCGCGATCGTCTCGAAATTCTGGTCAAGATAGACATTTGGTTTGCGTAAAACAGACACCATACGAAGAAGTTATAAGGTTTTTAAGTTTGTATATGCACAGAGAGATTATATATATAAGCATGAGTTAGAGATGAGTCAGAATTTTATCTAGAACAGATCGAATTTGAAAAATTCGATAAGGCGGCAAAAATCCCGCTCTAGGGGTTCGACCCCTCCTTAACGGGTGTCGACCTATGGGTCGACCCACCCACGGGGGTGTCGACACCCCCTAGGGATGACGTGGCACTCGGATTTGGGGGTCTGACAGCTATATATATGTGTCATATTCTCCTATTTTCTTCACTGGAAATCATGGAGGCCATATGCTACCGGGATATGAACTGAGACGGAACCGTTTTCTGTAACAACATACTTTGCAAATCAAATTCAGAAATTCCAGATCTGTTCTTTCTCAATTCTCTAAAGCAAAAGCTGTGAGTTTCTAGTTGCTTTTAGGTTTAGATAAATAAAAGTAAACTGTGAAATACTGTGAATTGGATATGTTGCAAACTGTGGATCTATGCTATTGTTAAATCTTATACTATGTCAAAATAGATCTACACTTTTAGATCTAATGCAACTGTGATTATTCTATTATGTTACCTATGTGGATCTTGACTTGTAACTATATTGTAGTGAATGAAAATCTGTTAATTTAGATAGTTGCAACATTGGTTAGATCCAATTCTTTATTCAAATCAGCTTTCACTTGTCATATTGTGATCAACTGAGATAAGTTGTAAATTGGACATGAGAACCCATATTTAGATCTAAACATGCTATTATGTCATTCTAATGGTGTTAGATCTACTTTAACCTCTAGATCTGAATTATGTGATCTAATTTATCACTTTGTGTTATCATGTTAGATCTAATCCAATTGGACATCTAAATTGCTAATTTAGATCTTACTATGCTTATTGTGACATCATAGTTATGTTAGAATCGATTAATTGCCACCAGTTCATTAGTTTTATGTCCACCTTGTTATGATGTTAATTACATGTCCATTCATCTTATTATCACGCTAGTTTATGTTTATGCCAAGATGATCACTTTAGTTATATTCCCATTATTTTCCCTATTATCGTTTATGACCAGGCTATTGTCTAGCCTAGGCATGCCGCCAGTTTATGAGCACACTAGTTAGGGAACGGGAGGAGAAGGATTAATATTGGCATAATTTGAATATGAACATCATTGGACATATAATTCGAATGGGGATAAAAAAGAAATAATCACCTACAATGACATAAGTAGATTTGGATAAAAATGGAATGTCTAGTAATACAATTAGGAATTGTAATTGCACTTATGACACGAGGTTAGGTTGTATTAGTGGTGGAAGTCTGCCCGGACCCGGCCGACATACCCAGCAACCACTAATGTTGAACCTAATGTCAGAGGTCTAAGTGTGCAAATATGAATCGGGCTAAGACACGAGGTTAGACCCAACTGTGGAATAAGTGCCCGGACCCGACCGATATATCCTACATCCAAACGTACGCCTAGTGTGGGAGGTCTAGCCCATTATAACCATAATTTGACATGGTAATGAATTGGACTGCTTAACCTAATTTAATCCATAAGGATTGTATGATTATGAACTTAAGTTAGGGTTAAGTAAAATTGGATGGGTAGTGGGTGGGTTAAGTAAATTAGAGGGGGTGGGTAATATTTACATATAGGCCCACGAACTTAACTCAATATGGTTACGTAATTAAAGACACCCTATAGAGTAAGCATAACTGACATAGGGCTACGTAATTAAAGACACCTTAGGGTATACACGGTGAGTGAAAAACTTAGTGAGGATACAAGACAAAGGGGGAGCTTGTATCAGATTGTGTGGGATCCATTTCAGTCAGTAACCCGGAGTAGGTATCAAATAAAGTGCTTCGTGCTAGGTGGAGAATGGGTACGCTTACTGATTGATTATAAGAGATCCAAACGAGACGGACGGTGTGGGCGGCGCAAACTGACCGGGCCATATGCTGGCATGAGCCGAGCAGAGGGGGATAAGATGACTGTGACACCAGTAGATATGGTTGTGCACATCTTGGGAAATGAAGGGTTGCCACTTTAGGAAGTGATACCTCCTACTGTGGGGCAAGCACAGGATATCTACAGAGTAGGGAACCGATCAATTAGGGTAGTGGTTAGGGTACACTCAGACGTATGCCCTAAGTCTACCAACTTTTAGTGGAAGGGATCATCTCATTTTAGTTATACTAGTAATAGTGCAGAGTAATCATTAGAGAAATGTATACACCTTACCCTGTCTACCTTGTCACACCTTCCATTTATGTAGCGATCTCTCTTATCCACTTTATATGCCTATCATATTACTTTTATTTATTTACTGGCTGAAAGTAACTAGACTCGCCAGACTTTATGTTTGACCCTTTTTGTTTCTCTTTCTTTCTTCCGTCCCCCCTCCAGGTTCTCAGGGGAGGGAATCCTCTGGCTTAGTCAGGATTCTGCTATCGTCTTGCTTGGAGCTTCTAGATGTATTGCTCAAGCTTCTATCTTTTCTAATATGGCTTATGATTTGGGGATTATGCTTTCTTTGATATAGTATTCTGATATTTAAAGTACAAGACAGAAGTTTTAATGATGGACCGAGTTTATGTATTTTCAGACATATGGTGTAACCATGCTTTATGATTAATAAAAGTTTTTAATTCCGCTACTATTTTATATCTGTCTTGTAATGTTTCTGTTCTGTTTACCTATAACGCTTCATGAAACTTAATGCATTCCCTTAGTGAGTGACATTAACGAACATGGGTTGTCACAGGAAGACTCTTCTTTTGGATTTTTGGTTTAAATATTGGATAAGAGTGCAACGTGACTAACTAGATTTAATTGACATTATTTTGAACAACGTTTTCATTATTAACATTATTATTTTCTGTAATCTTTTTATAAGTTTGATGTTCATTTTAAAAAATATCTTTACTTTCTATGATATTTTCATTCATATTATTATGAACAATGTTTTTATCTTCTCTACAATTGTAAATTATGTTATCTTCATCTTGAGAATTTCTATTTTCAAAAACTTCATTATTATAAGAATTTTGAGTATAATATTCATTAAAAGAGACGTGAAGTGACTCTTCTATTTTATTTGTTCTTTTGTTAAAAATACGATAAGCTTTGCTTTGATCTGAATAACCTAAAAATATAACTTCGTCGGATTTCGAGGCGAATTTGCTATGCTGGTCTTTAGTATTTAAAATAAAACATTTCGAACCAAAAAGTTTAAAATTTGAAATATTTGGTTTTCTATCGTTAAAAAGTTTATATGGAGTATTTTTTGTAAGTAGACGAATCGAAACACAATTCCAAACATAACAGGTGGTTCCGACTGCTTCTGCCCAGAAATATTTGGTAGCAAACTTCCATTCAACAATGTTCTAGCACATTCTTGTAACATTCGATTTTTCTGTTCTACAACTCCATTTTGTTGTGGATTTCTAGAAAACGAAAAATTATGAAAAATTCCTTTCTTTTACAATATAAATCAAAATTTTCATTTTTGAATTCTCCTCCATGACCATTTCGTATATTTTTAATTTTCAAATCTTTTAATTTTTTAAATTTGTTTAATAAACATTAGAAAATAATCAAGCGAATCAATTTTATTTTTCAAAAATATCTTCTAAGTATATCTAAAAAAATCATCAAGTATTACAAACATGTACCTACTATGATTTATGGATTGAATTTGAATTGGCCCAAATAAATCCATATGTAGTAATTCTAATGGTTGAAAAGTTGAGATGACCTTTTTAGATTTAAACGATGAGTTCATTAATTTTCCTAATTGATAAGCATCGCATAAATTTTCAGTTTTGAATTTCATTTTCGATAAGCCTTTTATGATTTCATTTTTCAAAATTTTATTGACGGTTTCAAAATTTGAGTAACAAAATCTCTTGTGCCGTAACCAAGGATCGTTATCTTTGGCTAATAAGCACATATCTGGATTGTTATTAATTTTTATATTTTAAATGTACGTTTTTCTATTTTTATTACCTTCGAAAGTAAGATTTTGATTTTTCATCAAATATCCTATAATTATTTTCAAAAAATGATATTTTGAAACCTTTATCGCATAATAGGCTAATACTTAATAAATTATGTTTTAAATTTTAATTAACAAAACATCAGTAATAAGAGGTAAATTAGATATACCGTAATTGCTCACATCGCCTTTGCCGGTGATATATCCTTTGGAATTACCTCCAAAAGTGACATTTCCTCCGCTTGAGTAGACAATATTTGTTAACATCTCTTTGTCTCCTGTCATACATTTTGAGCAACCACTATCGAGTGTCCATTTTCCTCTTTTCTTGAGTGGGACTTGCAAAAAATATGTAATGACGTTAGTACCCACTTCCTCTGTTAGGGTTCTAAGAGTTAGGTCTCAGGTAACCAAACCCAAGAAGGTTCAATATCCCTTTTAAAAATATAAACCTTATTATTACGAATGTTTTCAAAGAATGTTTTAATTTATTTATTTCTGATCAAATAATTTTATGTTTTAGGTGGGAACCCATATACTAACAGTTTTAGAAATCTTTTTCTTTATAGATGGTGTTACTGGTTTGCTAGTTTTAGATATATTTTTCTTGGATTTCTTACATATATTAGTTTCTGTATATATCCTAATCCCTTTTTACTAGATGTAGGTTGAGAATTTTCTATAATTTTAGATAAATTCTCTCTACCTTTATTAAAATTAGTGACATTTTTAGTAATATCATCTAGTTTAATTTTAAGATTGGAGTAATCTAATTCTATAATTTTAATCCTAGTATTTTTACTCATGATTTTCAGAAGAAAGCATATTATTCTTTTCTTTTTGAATTTCAATTTCTTGACTCAATGAGGAAAGTTGAGAATTTGCATTATATAGAGATTCTTAAAGTTTTCTGTTTTCATCTTCTAATATCTCTATTTAATCTTTTAACAAATCTCTTTCAAATTCTTCCTTTGTTTTATCCTCATTTGCTTGTTTATATTTCTTTTGCAATTATTTCTTGATTCTAATAGTTATATATTAATTTCTACCATATTTTAAAAAGTAAAATCACTAACCTCATTTTCTTTAGCCATGAAGCACACGTTAGCTTGTTAGTTATCACTTTCATTATCACTTTCAGAAGATAAAGAGTCTGAATCGTCCTAATTTACTAAGAAAGCTCATCTCTTAGATTTCTCCTTGTTTTTGATGTGTTGTTTTTTCCTTTATTCTGAACAATACTTTTGATAATGTCCCGTTTTGTCCAGAATATTCAACTGAAGATGGAGCATCTTTATTATTATTCTTCTTGATATGTTTCTTTCCATTGTTCTTGAATCCCTTCTTGTATTTCAGAAATTTTCTGAAATTCTTGGCAACGAAACCTAAGTCTTCTTCTTTATCTGAATCTGATTCATCCTTTTCAGCATGGAAGCCTAATTTCTTTTTGTCTTGTGTATGAATCTTTTTTCCTGCAAATTAACTCCATACGACATTAAATTTCTTTTTAGTTCTTCTGGTTTCATGGTTGAAAGATCATTAGCTTATTCAATACCAAGACCTTCCTTTCCCAATCTTCCGTTAAAGAATTAAGGATTTTTGATACATATTTAAGTTAGAGTATTTTTCTCCTAAACCCAATAATGAATGATAAATATTTTGAAATCTAGAATATATATCATTGATAGATTTGTTTTCATTCATTTTGAAATTGTTTTTTAAGCATGGATATCTTGCTTTGCTTGACCTTGCTAGTTCCTTCGTGTGTAACTTTGAGTGTTCATCAAATTTCCTAAGCAGTATTGCACATACAAATCCAATTAAACTCATTTCTATCCAAGGCACAATGTAATATATTCATGGCTTTAGCATTAGTAATAACTTCTGCTTTTTCATTGGTTGACCACTTGGAATAATTAGTAATGGGGTATATATTCTTTTTTAGTAATATTTCAAGAGTTACAACCATTTACTTACATTTAAATTCTCATACATGTAGCCCAGTAATTATAGTTCATGCCATTGAAAAATGGAGGTCGTGCAGTAGATTGACCATCTGTGAAACTTGTTTTATTGCTGGTGTTAGTGTTCATGTTGTTATCCATATTATCGAGTAACAAATAATTGTTTTATGGTTATAAGATGTCCTGCTGTGATACAAAATGAAAAAAGTGCTAGTGTAAGATCGAGTAATATGGGTTGATACGAATATCCAGAAGCTTGGATAATGTGATATTCTAATTTATGCAATAATTATGCAAGTAAATATATAATAAATTAAATATAATGATATCAAAGATACACAATAAACTAATGCAGTAAAGTAAAATAAATGCCACTACAATTTTTTATACTGTTCGGAGCACCGTCCTACGTCTAGTCCCAGACTTCTTTTGGCTTTTCACTAGCAACACCCTTACTTTACCTGGAGGAACAGATTAATAACACACCCGAGCAACTGAATATGATTTCATATCTGAGCAAACCGAACACGACTTCAACAACACGCCTGAGCATCTGAACAGGACTTCAACAATACAACAAGAGCTTTGACTTTAATATGTCTTCCAGGCAACACCGATTAGTCACGAATTGAGTACACCCTTCTTATAATCTTATCCTCGAATATTTAACGTGTGTGTGAAGATTTGAAGGAAACATATTGCTTATTGAATCAAGAAATATGAAATAGAATCAGTGATTCAAAGCAATAAGAATGAATTTGAATGCTTTTAGAATGCAAGAGAATATAGAAAATAAGATAAAAATTAGAGTAAGAATCGAAAATTTTAAAAGTAGAACTTGTGATGTATAAATATTTTTGAAGAGTGGTAACCATTCATGAAAAGTTTCATTTAAAAGGAGCAATCATTTCTACTGAAGATGGATCACAACCCTTCATATGAAGATGCCTTTTTAGAAATATGACTGTTAGATTCGAATCAGTCGACGGGTGAAAAAATGACCAGTCAACTGGTATTTTAAAAAACATATGTATATAGGCACACAAATGCACTGGGTTGTGCCCTTTGGTGCATACTAGTTAACTGGTGAATTTTCCACTAGTCGACTAGTTTGTGCCAAAGGGCACAACCCGGTGACAGTGTGTTACTATATATATATATATATATATATATATATATATATATGTATATGTATGTATGTATGTATGTATATATGTATGTATGTATATATATATGTATTTGTTTTTGTGCTATGATATTTGAGTATAGATTTTAACAAATTCTAACACAACTAAGACACAAACAAATTATCATACTAAATCAATCTTCCTTTGATCTTCTATTCTTCATTGCCGTATATCAAAAATCTCATGAATCAACATTTCGTGCTCACAATATCTACGGTGGTGCGAGACACCAGTTATTTTGCCCTATTCTTCATTTCCTGATTAGGTCCTATCAAAAATTTTCCATGGTATGAAGGTATCTTCTCTAATATGAAAAAATATTTTAAAAAAAAGTCATGGGCTCCAACCATAAAAAACCTCTCTTATTTCCCAAATATTGTGCCCAAAAATATAATGTCAATTTTTCTAATCTTCTTAAGCTGCTTAATCAAATTTGACTTTTTTTGTAAAGTCACTAATCACAAATTTAGTTCGAGTTAAAATTTGTTGGTGGTTTTCCATCAACACTTTGTTGATCATATGGCCTTCTTGAAATATTTCAAGAGCGCTCACCGTTTACTATGATGGTAACTATGCTAATCTTATAAACATAAATATTATTTCAACTGTCAAATATTGATGAGCAATCCTAAGATTAAATGAATTTTCTAAACCTAATTATCTGGATTTAACTAATTTATGTTCTAATTTATACCAATAATTAGAATGGTCTTTCTAAGTTCTGATTTGTCGAAATTCAAATTTATTCAATTTCTTTTGCTACAATTTCCATAAATTAGCATAAACAATAATAAGGAAAGAATATTGATATATTTAAAATGCCAAGGATAAGTATTTTTTTATTTGGAATAGATAGTATAAACTACGTGCAAACACGTAAATTTACACTTCGCTTCCTTCATATTTTATGCATATTCCTTTCGATTTAAGACACAGTCTTTTTGCAGTAAAAAACTAAATGGATAATTTATAAAAATTAAATAGATGTATTGGAACACATCATATACCTTAACGTTCCCCAAATTAGGGTCATTCTAAGAAATGCAAAGCAATTTAGGTATGAAGACATACATTAAAGAGACTGAGATTCACATGACATAAAATATAAATATAAAAGAAGCATTTTTAAAACTGATATATAACATTTATTTAAAAAAAAGCTATTTTAGTTTCAAACCACATATCTCATAGAAACCATATCTTAGTCACAAATCAGAGTACAACATGAATATCCCTCAAAATAACCATTAATGCAACTAACACCGTGAAATAAGGTAAAACCAAAGGATGAATATATCTGCAACAAGAATGAGTCACCATGAACAATCCTCTAAGCAAATCAGAACTAAACACCTCCACCCTATGAGCCTGGGGGAAGAAGAATGAAAATAGAGGAGTAGGTCAGACATAAAGCCTAGTGAGTGATGAAATTACTAGCATGTTCGAGTAATAAAGGAAAGCTAGACTCAATAATAGTTCTAGCGTCAAATAAGGTAAAACTCCATGTATAAGTATAAAAAGATGGACATACTGGAATGATATACTAGTATATATACTTAAACCGAACAAATATAGATTTCTTCGATTATTTGCACTTTATCAATTACTAAACCGGATAAACAAGATTAGGATATGTTCCTAATGCTACTCATCGATCGATTACTAATTTACCATCTCACATGGTAACTTATGTCACTATGGATCTTGGGTTTTATCCGACCCAACCAATTAGCAAAGACATAACATAAACATTTGTTGGACGTAGTCGTGACTTATTTTCCCTCGTCGATGCATATGCACTCATTGCATCACTTGAACCCACTTAAATGCGACCATGTCCGTATTGATCTTTTATTTAGCCTAATCAGCATAAACATCCCCAGCACTGATTATGAGACCATCAGTGATATACCTAAAGGGAATGCTGTTGGTACGAATATTATAATTTGCACTTTTGCCCAAATCTCTCTTGATTCGGGCCTTAACCCTTGGTCATTTATTTTCCCCATTTGGCCCTCATGTTATCGGAAGGGGTAACAACAAATATGTGCTTATTAACTCAAGTCGTTTATTTTCCTCAAATTAGCCTCGTGCTGTTGGAATGGACCATAACCAATACATGTTTATTCAACTTCATTTTTAAGTTCATGTCAATAATAAGAATTTCTATCATTTCATTTAACTATAACCTACATGTTATAATTATATTTGAAATTTAAGTAAAATTTGTCGATTTTGATTTTTATGTGTGACCATACAAATTATCATAACATTACTTTGCAAAAATGTTCAGTCTTTTCAAATTACAACTCATGTCACAATTTAACTACAAATTTCCATTAATTTTTCTATTTAAGTCCAATTCCTTTCTAATTACAGATCTAAATTTTATGCACATTATTCTGCAAATTTAGTCTTATATGTTTAATCTACATTTGCTAAATTATTCTTTAATTCTATTATTTTCGCATGCAAAATAAAAAAGATTATACCAATCATCAAAATACTAACATTTAAAAGTCTAAGTATGTTTTAGGCATAAACCACGAGCAAATATAGAAAATATAAAATAACTAAAAACATATAAAGAGGGAAGAAGACTAAGATAATATCATATAATATTTAAATAAAACAAAACTGTAAGAAAAAATTGAAAATTGTAGAAATAACTTACAAAAAAGAGACTTACAGAAAATACCAACTTAAAGAAAACTGTAAAGAAAAACTACAGAAAATTCTATAACTATTAGAAACCTTGTTTTCCTAAATTACCCTTAAATCTAAAATAACTACAAACTCACTCGTGGTCCAAAGCGTTCTTTCTTGAAAGGGTATAAATTATGTATATATAAATATTTATTTTATAGATCTATTCCCCTAGAATATTTCGAGTAGATCCATCTCAAAAGGAGAGAACCAAACGGAGAAGAAATTGTGTTGTGAAGAATGAGCCAGTTCTCAGGGTCTATTTATAGATTAGGCTAGTGTTCTTAAGTCATTGGATTTTTAGTTTAAATTTTGGCCAGCCAAGTCGTGCTACTAATAGGAATTTTCACATCAGCAGAATTCGAAATTTTGACTAATAAAAACAAGAGATATCTGCTCAGAATTAACAAAAAAAAGTTTGGCTATGTTACTATCTTGTTCTTGGGCAACTTATCGCCTAGGACTTTGGTCGGGTCTCGACCCTAACTTTGTGGAATTAGGCGTTGACCTGCCCATTTGTGTATATATATTTGAAAATTGGTATGATTTATTGAAAACCAATCATATATTCCATTTATATTCCTCATCAAAGCCTTGCAACCCCCATAATTGGTACTTTGCAAGGGAAAAATGTATATATAAATTTCCTATATTAACAGTACAAAAATAGACAAGGATACTATTGTTAGAACTTGCGCTCTAGAGACAACCATTTGATGTAATTAATAACATTGCTGATGTTATATTTTATTTTGAATAAAAGATTTTGTTATGTTATATTTACTGCGTAATATAAATAGTAACATAATAGAAGTCCTTAGAATAATAATACATAATTATATTGTTTCAAGTAAGTGACTTGAAAATGAAATTATATAATATAATAAGTATTATAATTCTTAAATGTCCCTAGTCAAGTTTTATTCTATATAGGGCAGCAATAAAACATTGAGACTAATATGTAGATTAATTAATGATCATATCTCATTGATCATTAATATATGTGATGTTAATGTCAATACATAAATACATATTAGAGATCAGTGTATTGGACTGACCCAACATGAGAAAACTTCATGGAGCATGATTAATAGTGTCATAAGTAATTCACATAGTGACAATGATGTAATGGTCCTTTGACCTGAAATCATTATATATTTTATTCCAGGATATTTGTGTTTCGATATCATCAAAAGTTACTTTCAACCGAGTAGACAATATAGGTCATTATCAGATACATCTCGAATCAATTAAATAATATGAATGATCTAGATGAAATTTAACTCTACAATATAAGTAGTGATATCCATGAGCCTCTTAGTTGAATATGATTATAAAATGCATGGTCGTGCTCAAACATTGATTTACTTTATATAATCCACTCATAGATCAACATAAACAGGACTAATTATAAAGAGGATGATACGTTCCATGCCTCGAGTATAATCTTGGATTTATCAAAAGGATTAAATTACACTGAAACACTAGTCACAGAAGAAGGTTGTATCATATCGTTGAATTTAATATAACTTGGGTAACAACAATGTATTACTAGATGTCGCTCACTATTTATAGTTTAAATATAATTTGAATTATTGCTAGCATCATAATAACTTATAGGATCATACAATTAGAGCATTTTAAAAGGGGAGAACCATTCATAAGAAAAAGGAAAATATCAAATGTTGATATTTTTATTTCATTTGAATTGGTGTAACGTGAATTTTGTTCTATTTTTATATGGAACTTCTCGTTTATATTGAGGAGGTTGACCCTCTTCATTAAGATACAGAAAAACGAGATCCAAATAAAAGAGAGGAATTCACGAATATTGCTAGTACCATCGCTGCTCCTTTCTCGATCTCGTTAGACGATATCAAGAGCCATATTGGTGGACACCGACATAGGCACCACCATCCAGCAGCGTTCAAAAGCGATTCGAATCAATCCAGATCCTCTAAGATTTGTGAATTCCAAAGCTAGAGAAAGGTGCATATACTCAGTTTACAATGATCCTATATTATTGGGTTAATTTTTTTGTTATCCACTGTCAATTTGATGCAAGTTTCCTTCAGTCGTATCAAAGCTAGGTTGAGAAACTGCATGTTGAGTTTTAACTAAGGTTTTATTTGTTCAATTAATAGAAAAATTCGAAAGTTTTATAAACAGTACTGTAAGAGGATTGTAACATAAATTCATTTATAAGATGAAATTGTTTCATTGTAGAATTTTTTGTATGTGATATTATCTGAAATAGATTTATGGATTAATATTGGATATTATTTTTGGTATAAAATTATTAAGCCTACCTTGTTATCATTTTTTGAGATTTGAAATGATTCAATAATCTAATGAATTTGGAATTGTTTAATACCCAATCTGTATAGTTTGGACACTATGATTTCTAAAGTAAAAACACTGGTTTTGTTTCTCTGTTATGAAGATTTTGAACTGACACACATTTGTTATGCTTTTATATATGTATTTCTAAAATTGTACTTAGACCAGAATTTTATGAATGTATTAAACAGGAAATCTATATGAAAGATTACTGCTTTTAATATAGTTAAATGAATGATTTGAATAATTACAAAATTTTGAGCAATGAGTTTTGGACTTAGCGGTTTGCTATAGACTTGGTATTTTGAAGTCAAATGAATCTGCCACTTTTTTGTGTGTGTGTCTGTATATGTATGTATATGTATACATGATATATTTTGGGTTGTGCTCTGTTTACAACATAAGACACACAATATGCATATTTAATAAATCTTGTGACACAAGATACCGTATTGCTATTTTGCATATATATGTATATTTATATATATATATATATATATATGCCGGAAGAAAGAGTTGAAATTTAACTTGTATAAGTTAAGATTTTCATTCCCACAACAGCTTAAAATTGCAATATTTAGTCCATCTACATCTATATCCTCTTTAACACGTTATGTACCAGTGTACAAATGCTTTCATACTATATTGCTTTTGAGATATTATAGTTGGGTTGTATTATGGTGTATACAAGCACCTAATGCAGGATTGTGTTTGCAGTAATGAATGATGTTGAAATTTGGATTGCTACAAACATACAGCATATACATATATGCTACCTTGCTAAAGCAATTGTGACTTGCTTAATGTTAACGATATTTTTCGTCAACACCGAAGATAGGCCAATAGGAATGGATCTAAGAGAAAATAAATGGGTTTTTTAAACTTTGCGAGTCTTGATTAGATTATTGTTCCTAGGTGTTAAGGTCTTGAGGAGAGGGATCGTTAAACGCCGCTCTTGACAAAGGGCTCAATGGATGTTAGAAAGGGGTTCCACACAAAGTTCATGGAAAGACCTAAACTCATAAGGAAAACCTAGGCTTGCAGGATGGGTTTAAACCTACGGAACAGGTGTTTCTTCCAATCTGCGGAAAGGTTTGGGCAAGAATCCGTGCATATATAGGAAACAAACAGTAAACCATAGCAACAATAACCAAGAAATCATATGATAAACTTACAGGAAAATACTTTGAGTATTGATGCATTCTCTATTATTCCTTTATTTAAAATACATGAACAGAATGGAAGAAATCCTCCAATGGATCCCATCCTAGGGTTTTTAGAGAAGGAGTACAAGAATTAGAATGAGAGAATCCCCCCGAAATGTGACTCATGGGGTCTTATTTATAGAGAACTCCGTCCTCTTCCGCTGTTGGGCTATTGGGCATGCAGCTGCCTTTGTTGGCCGCTTTTCTTCTTCATCTCGGACGCTTGGCTTCTGGCCGCTTTTGTGGTACTGGTTGTGGCCCCTGAAGCGAGGGTCCCGGTCGATCGGGGCTTCTTTGAGATTGAGATGAGCTTGTTGACATGATGACTTGTGGATAGCATGTGAACCCCCGGTAGTGGATCCCAAGTGTAGGCTCCTGGATGTAAGTTTCCAGACGTAGGCTTCCGGCTTTCTCGTGTATACTTAGAGAAGCTTGTCCTCTTGATGTATGCAGATAACTGCCGATTCGAAACCGCCGTCGGTGTTTGTGCTAAGTAGAGTAGTACGTATAGCCTGTATCTCCACCAGGGTTCCAGTCGATTCCTGGTGGAGCTTTTCTGATTTTCTAACCCTCTGGAAGATGGCTTCCGATGGTGTGTTAACTCCTATCAATGTGACCTTTCGGCTTTTATGTGGAAGATGCTTCAGAAGTTGGTTCCGGATGATCTCGATATAATTTTCGTGATTTTGCCTCCGGATGGATCGGTAGTAAGTAAGTTAATATCGTTTCGATGAGCTGAGCTTCTATCTTTCTCTTTCTTAATTTCTAACTTAGATGACCTTTTTTAAGATGCGTGTACGTGCTTAGCATAGTACACACGGATCTCGTAATATGATGCACAACACTCAAGTATGAAATAATAGCTAATCACAGAAATGTTTACAACAATAAAATAGGAAAATCACACCAGGGATTTTTATATTGGTTTGCAGCACCGTCCTACGTCCAGTCCCAGGCTTTTATCTGTATTTTCACTAACAACTACCTCACTTCACCCAGAGGAACACGTATACAACACTTGAGCAGACGAACGAGATTTCACGCCTCTAATAACACCGAGGACTTCAATACTTGCCTCTTACAACACCGAGGACTTCAACAAAGATGAATATAATTGTTGTTGACAATATGTGTTCTTGATAACACAAATTTGTCACTTGTGGTACAACCTTCCCAAAATCTTATCCTCAAATAGAATATTTGTGTATATAAAGATTTGGAAGTGGATATTGTATTGAATCAAAAGAATATTAAATAGATTCTAGGATTCAAACGATATTAATATTGAATATGAGCAATTGAGCACTTGAGAATATAGAAATGAGATCAAGAATATAGACAGAAATAAGTCAAGTTAGTATGATAGAAATCGATGACAGGAAAGATGATCTCATGGTGTTTATATAAGAAATAAACAGTTATAACCCTTTTTGAAGAGTTACAAACAATGGCCATAATTGTTGGTGAAGAGAAAGAGAAGCAACCATTGATGAAAAGGAAGTGTATGTACGAAAGGTTGCTTTCTAGAAGAAAACGGTCGACAGGTTAAAAAGGACCAGTAGACAGGAATTTGAATATATATACTATATATTTATATGTACATGTTTATTGTGCAAACTGGGTAGAAACGGTTGACTGGTAGAAAACCAGGCGGTCGACCGGTTTCACCCAGTGTGCACAATTAATGTGTACACATTGTATATTTGTATATATATTGATAATTTTGAGGTATGTTGTAACACCCCGTATTTTCTATAATCATAAGATTAAAAAACCAAGGCAGAATTAAATTTTAAAATAAGAATCAAGGGAAACAGGTTGCACCATTGCGTTCGTTCGTCTCGAAATTCTGCTTCAAAACGAGTCCGAGTTTTCGAAAAACGGAGTCCGTATGACCAAGTTATGACCCTCCGAAGTTTCAGGAATTTTCAGAATCAAAAACAACTCGAAATTCGAATTCAGACCCCAGGGCAGGCTGGGCGGGAAATTTCCCTCCCAGGACCAGGTCGACCTGGGGGTCGACACTATGGTCGACCTCCCAGGGACCAGGTCGACACTATGGTCGACCCAATGGTCGACCTGGTGCCAAAACCTGGTTTTCAGCCTGAGTTCATTATGTTTCTGGTCTCGTTTTCAGCCTAGATTCATCCTCCTAAACCTATATAAACAGCCCCCTAGCCTCATTTTATCTACACAATTTCATTCTGTTTATACTCTGCCTCTGTTCTAATTAAAATTAAAAATGGCATCGCTACTCTACTGGAATCAAAACTTGGACTGATGCATATTCTTCCAACCTGAATAGAATTAAAAGCTAAATCAAATCTCAAATCAAAGTTTAGAGCTACAACAACAATTAAAGAGGAGTAATTCAGCATTTCTGCATCAACAACAGTTTATTTTCCTTTCTTAAAACCATGAAAGGAAGGTACAGTTATTTTAAGCTGTAACTATAATTGTGACATGATTGTAAATCTGAATTTGAGGTTGTGTACGTTCTGTTCTGATATATTTTATTCTGTATCTCTTTCTTCTTTCTGTTCTATAGCCAGGGTGCCATGAGCCTGCGCCACATCTCATAAGAGATTAACGCACGAACGCTAAATTTTGGGACAAATAATAATGCATAATTGGACATGAAACTGTTGCCTATGAGACAATTGCCTATGACTATAATTCATGCATATGAGACTATTGCCTATGACTATGATTCATGCCTTTAAGACTATTGCCTATGACTATGATTCACGCCTATGAGACTATTACCTATGACTATGATTCATGACTATGAGACTATTGCCTATGACATTGAATAAGAAACTATTGTGATTAGTCACCCATGACTATTGTGGTTAGTTGCCTATAACTATTGTAGTTAGTTTCTTATGCATATTCCCTTAATGATGTTAGACCTCATATTTAGTATGTAACTTTGCTAGTTTATTCCCATTCACTGTTATGTACATCGACCCTATTGGGCCATTATTATTGTATTTGGTTCATTGTTGCACGCCTATTCTTGTATATCAATTTTTGTGCTTATCCCCTATTCCTTTTGTTAGGGCCATTTCATGAGTATTTAGAGAACTTGTGAAAACATGTTATACGGGGATTGGGCGTAGCTTAATTAAGTAAATCGGGCATAGCAAATATGTTGGCATAATCTGAACTGGCTATAATTAGTCTTGGACATAAATGGTGAACTAGAATATTAAATCTAGTTTTGACATGAACTGTTTATGGGAATATTAAGGCTAAAATTTTGGGCATATATTGTATTATGAATTATGACCTTGATTTAGGCATGTAAGTTTAGGCTAAATTTATGATTATGCAAGATATGTAAATAGAGTTTTAGACATATATAATCTGCTAAATCTGTTAAATTGCGTAATCCGTTATTTGCTAAACTATTGAATTGTCTAAACTGGTAAATCTGTTATCGGCTAAATATGTTGAATCGCTTAAACTGCTAGATCTGCTACCTGTTCAATTATCTGATCTGTTGAAAACTAGATAATGGTAATCTGGGTATGGAAATCCGTAGGCTCGACCTAAGATTTAGTAGAACATGGAAATTTGATTAATCTATTGTATCCTATGAAGAAGTTTAATCTGTTAAATAAACAGAATTAGTCTGATGTCTGAAAAATCTGTATTGGAATGAATTGGTTATGACACGAGGTTAGGCTCTGTTTGCAGTAGAAGCCTGCCTGGAACCAACCGGCTTAACCAGCGACCGCAAAATGTCAGTTTAATGTGTGAGGTCGTATGCATAACTAAAATATGCTTAGACACGAGGTTAGGTCTGGCTTGTGGCAGAAGTCTGCCTGGAACCGCCCGGCATATCCAGCGGCCACAAATTACCGACCTAATGTGAGAGGTTTGTGCATTAATATTTAATTAATGCAAATCTGGGATAAATATGATGTCTAAAATGTTTTGGGTAAATAGTGTTAAACCAACCGGACTGATGAATTTAATAAAACATGTTTCGTGAATTTGTAGGCCCAATACAAAGTTAGACAATCTGTAAGTCTGTTAAGAACTATACATCTGATCCGTTAGTCTGAAAACCTGTTAACTTGATTTTCTGATCTGTGAACTAGTTGACTTGAACTCTGTATGTCTGATAACTTGTAAACAAGTTAATCTGAAACCTGTTAGTCAAGGGACACAAGGTTAGGAGGGAAAATACTTGTGTCATCTGTTGTTTGGGACCCATATTAGTCAGTAACCCTTTCTGGTATCAAAACTATGACCCAACAGTAGGTAGGGTCTGGGCACGCTTACTGAACTAATTAGAAGCGGTTCATTCTGATAATGGCGAGGAGTGTTGATGGTGCGTTCCAACTGGGTCATGTGCGTGCATGTATCCTAGTCTACCTCTGAGGATGTAAGACGCTGTGACATCTGTAAATAGGTCTGTGCCAATTGGTTGTCACTTTAGGGAGTGATACACCCTACTGTGGGGCCGACACAGGGTATTTATGTATTAGGGAGCCGATCGCTTGGGGTAGGGTTTTAGGGTACACTTAGTTCTGTCTGTTTCTGTTGGTACCGTCTATTTCTGTTGGGTGGTAACACCTGTCTGTTTCTGCGTGGTACCGTCTGTTCGGGTGGTAAAGGCCCGTTTACTAGTGTACACCTAATTCTACATTCTGTTTCCGTAGGGATTAATCTGTTTCTGTTTCTGTACCTTCTGTTCGGGTGGTAAAGGCCCATTATTAGCATTCTGTTTCTGTCTGTTTCTATTGGGGTGGTAAAGGCCCATTACTAGCATTCTCTTCTGTTGAAATTATTATGTTCCCATTTCTGTTTTAGTTTAGACATTGAGGTGACACCTAAACCTGTTATACTAGTATTAGTGCTGAGAAATGAAAAGTAATATTATTCTGTTTCTTCTGTTTAACCTAAGTATATCTGCTGCTCCTGTTACTGTTATCTCTTATCGAGCTTATTTTCATGTCATAAGTATTATTATCTGTTCATATGCTGAAAGTCACTGGACTTGCCAGACTTTATGTCTGACCTTGCTTGTTTTCCCCCCTTTTCTTCCGTCTCCCCCCCCCCAGGTTTTCCAAGGAGGGAACACCTTAGCTTGATCCAGATTTCTTCTGCTTGACGTACTTAGAGTGCTTAAAGTATGGCTTGACTCCTTATGGCAGCTTCTGTGGGGATTATGATTTTAAAGTTTTGTACTCCGATGATTTTCTGAACAAGACTGATATTTATGTACTTGAGTTTTTGGTAAAGATGTAACCAAACTGATTTCTGTTTTCCACTGTTATAATTTCTCAAGTATTGTTTATCTGTCTTGAAATTTTCTGTTCTGTTTGCTAAAATGCTCCACCAAAGTTAAGGCATTCCCTTTGTGAGTGTCCTTAACGGAGGTGGGGTGTTACACTTGGTATCAGAGCTGAAGGTTACCTGATTGGGTAAAGTTTTTGAAAACTATTTTCAAAAAGGTTTTAAAAGGAAGTATTTTCAAAAATAAAGTTTATTTTGAAAAACATAATCCCCAAAAAGCCATATGTCTATCTTTTAAGTTCTCCGTTTTATTCTTTTTCTTTCATTCCAGCATGTCTGGGAATCTTAACTTTCCAGAGGGCGTGCCAATACATGGCTGGTTCAGGAGGTACTTAGAGGCTAGGGCCAACGATGCAGGCCCAGCAGATATTCCTCCTCCAGCTGCAGTGATTCCTCCTCCTCTGCCCCCACCTCGTGCAATTGCTTTCTCAAAGATCTGTAAAGATTTTAGGGCCATGGGTGGAAAGGATTCCAAGGGAACTGAATCGTTCGTAGAAGCGAGGAACTGGCTCAAAGAAACTGAGGATCTGTTCGTTATCTTCGAGGTGGACGATAGGCAGAAGGTACAATTGACGGTTTGGTTGCTCAAGGAAGAAGCTTCATATTGATGGGAAGTCACTAACGCCGAGAGGTCGGTTGAAACATAGATGGATTTCAGAACAAGGTTTGAGACGAAATTCCTCTCGCAAGCTGAACGAAGTCTACAACTGGAAAAGTTCTTATCTCTTAAGCAAGGAAGTATGACGGTCAAGGAATACGTCAACCAGTTCAACCAATTGGCTAGGTTCGGACTAGATTTAGTCAACACCCAGCATAAAAAGGCTCTTTGCTTTGTTAAAGGATTGAACGAGCCACTGCACAGCCTATCCATGACCCATGTACCCATGGGAGCGACTTACGAGAGATTGGTGGACATGGCACTACTGCACGAGGAAGATAAGGGCAAGAAAGAGGCAAAGAAGGAAGAAACACAAAACAAGAAAGCATGGTCCAAAAAGGAAACACAAAAGAAGGAAGAGAAGTCTGAAGATAAGAAGGAGAAAAAGTGCTTTACTTGTGGAAGCTCGACTCACCTGAACAAGGATTGCAGAAATAGAAAGGGCACTTGCTTCAACAGTGGTGAGATGGGATACTTCACTAGGGACTGCCCGAAGAAACGAGGGCAAGGGCAGAGGGCAGGACCAACCTCTGGAGGGCAGGCGAACACTCTCGAGGCTAGTGGATAGGATAGAAATAAGGAAACTTTCTGTAGGAGGTTTAATTTCTTTATCTGGTTATTGAGTTAAAGCACTTTTCCGATTCTGGCATTTTTTCTGTAATCGATACTCTGCACTTTAATACTAGTATTGTTTCTGATTCCGCTATAGACTCAGACCCATAAGGGTTATGACTTATCTAATTTTGATAAGTTGGGTATCTGTGTTGAGCGTTAAATTGACTATGACGCATATATTCTGGGTTTTTATCATGCTTAGTTTCCTAAGAATCATTCGGTAATTTGATTTGTACCAGTAATCTGTAAATATCTGAATATTTTTGATAAGGTTACGATTTCCAGTTTTGACATTGTCTAAAGAGGGTAATCCTCTGGGTGTCAATCTGATGTTGATTTCGGTCTTCGGGGTTGACGCTTAGGGGAATTATTCTCTCAACCAATGTCTAATGGGAACCAAGTTTTTGTTTTATCTGTACTCGCTTCCATCATTCGACTATATCCCATCGATCGAATCTTTGAACTTTAGGTAGAAACCAATGGGTGTAAGCATGTGTTCGAGACATGTTATGTTTAATGGTTGCAAGTGGATGCAAGTGGTTGCTAGTGGTTGCTCGTGGATGCATATACACACACTAGGCACTAGATCGGCTCGAAAACACTCTCATACTACATATGGATGTGTGAGCATTTTCAATTTTTGTGGATGCAAAATGATTGACTCATCACATGGATGTTGCATATGATTGAATGGTTGTCACTCATATAAGAATGATATGTATCAAATAGGAAAATTGCAAACATGTTGGACTCATGACACTGACATAGTTCGCATTAAGGAGGTCAACTGAATCAATGGATCGCCTGATCTTTGCATTAGATAAGGAACATATGCACACACTTTTGCATATGTTCATACAACATTAGAAGTTTTCTAAGGACAATGGATGCTTGTGGATGATGGTTGAGTAGATGGATGACAGGATGGTAGGACACATTCTTCTTAACTTGAAGATTTCGGGGACGAAATCCTTTGAGGAGGGGAGAATGTAACACCCCGTATTTTCTGTAATCATAAGATTACCAAATCAAGGCAGAATTAAATTTTAAATTAAGAATCAAGGGAAACGGTTTGCGCCGTTGCGTTTGTCTCGAAATTCTGCTTGAAAACGAGCCCGAGTTTTCGAAAAACGGAGTCCGTATGACCAAGTTATGACCCTCCGAAGTTTCAGGAATTTTCAGAATCAAAAACACCTCGAAATTCGAATTCAGACCCCAGGGCAGACTGGGCGGGAAATTTCCCTCCCAGGACCAGGTCAACCTCTGGGTCGACATTATTATTGACCTCCCAGGGACCAGGTCGACACTATGGTCGACCCTATGGTCGACCTGGTGCCAAAACCTGGTTTTCAGCCTGAGTTCATTCGGATGTTTCTGGTCTCATTTTCTGTCTAGATTTGTCCTCCTAAACCTATATAAACAGCCCTCTAGGCTCATTTTCTCTACACAATTTCATTCTGCTTATACTCTGCCTCTGTTCTAATTAAAAATAAAAATGGCGTCGCTACTCTGCTGGAATCAAAACTTGGGCTGATGCATATTCATCCAACCTAAATAGAATCAAAAGCTAAATCAAATCTCATATCAAAGTTTAGAGCAACAACAACAATTAAAGAGGAGTAATTCAGCATTTCTGCATCAATAATAGTTAATATTCCTTTCTTAAAACCACGAAAGGCAAGTACAGTTATTTTCCTCTATAAGCAGTAACTATAATTGTGACATGATTGTAAATCTGAATTTGAGGTTGTGTACGCTCTATTCTGATATATTTTATTCTGTATCTCATTCTTCTTTCTGTTCTATAGCCAGGCTACCATGAGCCTGCGCCACATCTCATAAGAGATTAACGCACGAACACTAAATTTTGGGATAAATAATAATGCATAATTGGACATGAAACTGTCGCCTATGAGACTATTGCCTATGACTATAATTCATGCCTATGAGACTATTGCCTATGACTATGATTCACGCCTATGAGACTATTGCCTACGACTATGATTCATGACTATGAGACTATTCCCTATGGCATTGAATAAGAAACTATTGTGATTAGTTGCCCATAACTATTGTGGTTAGTTGCCTATAACTATTGTAGTTAGTTTCTTATGCCTATTCCCTTAATGATGTTAGACCTCATATTTAGTATGTAACTTTGCTAGTTTATTCCCATTCACTGTTATGTACATCGAGCCTATTGGGCCATTATTATTGTATTTGGTTCATTATTGCACGCCTATTCTTGTATATCAATTCTTGTTCTTATCCCCTATTCCTTTTGTTAGGGCCATTTCATGAGTATTTAGAGAACTTGTGGAAACACGTTATACGGGGATTGGGCGTAGCTTAATTAAGTAAATCGGGCATAGCAAATATGTTGGCAGAATCTGAATTGGCTATAATTAGTCTTGGACATAAATGGTGAACAAGAATATTAAATCTAGTTTTGACATGAACTGTAAATGGGAATATTAAGGCTAAAATTTGGGGCATATATTGTATTATGAATTATGACCTTGATTTTGGCATGTAAGTTTAGGTTAAATTTATAATTAGGCAAGATATGTAAATAGAGTTTTAGATATATATAATCTGCTAAATCTGTTAAATTGCCTAATCTGTTATCTGCTAAATCTGTTGAATTTCCTAAACTGCTAAATCTGTTATCGGCTAAATCTATTGAATCGCTTAAACTGCTAGATCTGCTACCTGTTGAATTGTCTGATTTGTTGAAAACTAGATAATGGTAATCTGGGTATGGAAATCCATAGGCTCGACCTAAGATTTAGTAGAACATGGAAATTTAATTAATCTGTTGTAACCTATGAAGAAGTTTAATCTGTTAAATAAACAGAATTAGTCTGATGTCTGAAAAATCTGTATTGGAATGAATTGGCTATGACACGAGGTTAGGCTCTGTTTGCGGTAGAAGCCTGCCCGGAACCAACCGTCTTAACCAGCGACCGCAAAATGTCAGTCTAATGTGAGAGGTCGTACGCATAACTAAAATATGCTTAGACACGAGGTTAGGTCTGGCTTGTGGCAGAAGTCTACCCGGAACCGCCCGGCATATCCAGAGGCCACAAGCTACTGACCTAATGTGAGAGGTCTGTGCATTAATATTTAAGTAATGCAAATCTGGGATAAATATGATGTCTAAAACGTTTTGGGTAAATAGGGTTAAACCAACCGGACTGATGAATTTAATAAAACCTGTTTCGTGAATCTGTAGGCCCAATACAAAGTTAGACAATCTGTAAGTCTATTAAGAACTGTACATCTGATCCGTTAGTCTGAAAACCTGTTAACTTGATTTTCTGATCTGTGAACTAGTTGACTTGAACTCTGTATGTATAAAAACTTGTAAACAAGTTAATCTGAATCTGTTAGTCTGGGGACACAAGGTTAGGAGGGAAAATACTTGTGTCATCTGTTGTTTGGGACCCATATAAGTCAGTAACTCTTTTTGGTATCAAAACTACGACCCAACAGTAGGTAGGGTCTGGGCACGCTTACTGAACTAAATATAAGCGGTTCATTTTGATAATGGCGAGGGGTGTTGATGGTGCATTCCAACTGGGTCATGTGCGTGCATGGATTCCAGTCTTCCTCTGAGGATGTAAGACGCCGTGACATCTGTAAACAGGTCTGTGCCATTTGGTTGTCACTTTAGGGAGTGATACACCCTACTGTGGGGCCGACACAGGGTATTTATGTATTAGGGAGCCGATCGCTTGGGGTAGGGTTTTAGGGTACACTTAGTTCTGTCTGTTTCTGTTGGTACCGTCTGTTTCTGTTGGGTGGTAGCACCTGTCTGTTTCTGCGTGGTACCGTCTGTTCGGATGGTAAAGGCCCGTTTACTAGTGTACACCTAATTCTACATTCTGTTTCTGTTTCTGTACCTTCTGTTTGGGTGGTAAAGGCCCATTATTAGCATTCTGTTTCTGTCTGTTTCTGTTGGGGTGGTAAAGGCCCATTACTAGTGTAAAGACCCGTATTCTACACATCATAGGATTGTAGAATATTTATTTCTTTCCCATGTGAAGTCATATGGTCATGTAACTTTGGAAAACATCCATTAGAGTCGTTTCCCATGTTCATGATTTTTGTCGATTTTTAAATGACCATTTTGCCCTTAGTTGGTACTGTTTTGGCCATAACTTTTGATTGGAAAGGAATTTTGACCTGAAACCACTTCCATTGGATTCGTTTGATGGTTTACCTTTCCGTAGAGTGGTCATAATAGCCAAACGGACTTACCGTTTGGGAGATATGGCTGAAATAGGGTTTGGAGGATGAAAAACTGCTTAACCTGGCCAAATAGGGTGATTAGTGGATAGGCCCATAACCCATTTCGGGATTAGGGTTATGGGGAGGCTGAAATGAAGTAAAGAATCATTCCATTCCAGTTTTATAGCCTCCACTTATCACCAAGGAACCCTAAAAATGGCCTCCAACCTCTAAATCACCTCCAAATCACCTTTTGGTCAAGGATTTGGCTTAGCAACCTCTAATCAAGGAAGATCTACACCAAAGCAACATTGGAGCTGCTGTTTAGCATTGGGATTCACATCAAATCAGAGATTTATTTTAGATCTTAGTTTATTTGTGGCTAAGTTGAGTGATTTGCATAGTTTTGCACTAATTATGGCTAATTAGGGGTGATTAGTGTTAATAAGCGAATTTAAACATGATAAAATTCTGGAAAAATGTTTATAAAATTCGGAATGATGTTTTAGACCTCTGATATGAATTTGGGGTAATTTGGTTAAGTTTTGCTAATCATATCATGAGTTTCACCTAAACATGCTTAAGGGAAATATGGGGTTTTGGCTATGTTTGATCCATTTTAACCTATCATATTGTTGTTTTGATGTTTGTGGTTGATTATATATGTTTCTATGACTGTATGGTATGCTTTGTGATTGATTGGAATAGTTGGAATGGTCGAAAACGCCGTCGAGGGGCGTAAACAACTCGCTGGACAAGGTGCAGGAATTCGGATCGGATGGGGATTGAGGGTCGATCGGATCGCCCTATAGGATTGTGGGACATCACCACGAGTCAAGTCATCTCCTCCGAGCCGAACCATCTGCGCAAGGTCCACGAACATCAACCGTGAACTGCCTCTCGTACCCGATCCGCTAGTGTTTCGTACCCCGATCCGACAGAGGGAGGCAGCATCCACGATCCAATTGTATTCGAACGCTCCGACCCGATTGCCCACTCACAAGTTGAAGGTGCCATGAACCGATCTGAAGAGAGCACCGGACCCGAACCGTGGCAAGTTGGAGACCTCGACCCGATCCACCAGGGGTGATGACGACCCGACCCGATCCAGTGTAGAATGAGCATTCTGATCCGAACCAACCCAGTATTGACCAATAACCCGAGATGCAAAGGTAGTCCAATATGGGAAGTTAGAGCTCAGGATCCAGTTGCGAACCAATGAGTTCACTTCTTGGTTGGGCTTTGCTGTGGGACGTGTGCTAAGGAGTTGTCGACGTTCATAAATTCGATTCACCACTAAAAATGAATGATGGCTACTTATTAGTGCAGTTGGGTCATTATGACCTGAGGGGCAAGGTGATGGTAGCAAGACTACGTCATCAGTGCAGTAGGGTCATTATGACCCGAGGGGCAAGGTGATGCGTAGTAAGACTATGAGCCAGCGCAGATGGAGTGAACAACTCCATGGGGCAAGTGGACATAGTAAGGATTGGTAAGGCTATGAGACAGCGCAGATGGGGTGAATAACTCAATGGGGCAAGTGGATATAGCGAGGAATTAGTGGCTATGTTATCAGTGCAGTGAAGCCATTTATGACTTCATGGGGCAGAGTGATCGTAGCAAGGTATGTTGGGTGATCGAAGTGGTGAATATCGTATGCTTTACGCACTGAGTGAGAGATGTGAGGTTGGATGCTATGTTTGATTGTTTGCCATCACTATGACATGTACACCTCCCCCACCTCCGTATCTTTACACTGTTTGATATGGCATCTTAGAGTGTTGTACAGTATGTAGTGCTAACTCTTTGGTTGCAGGTCCAGGTTCAGGTATGTTTTAGTCTACCTGTTATTGTTCACTTTAGATGCTTATCGCTCATACCAGACTTTATGTCTGACCCAGAGTTTTATGTCTCCTCTTATTACTCTGGGTGCTCACACGAGCAGATTAGAGACAGGTTAGCTGGTGGTGCGCGAGTAGCTGATCCAGAGGCGGGCAGGAGGCTTCCACGTAAGATATATATACACACATTCTCCATGTGTCGTTGGTGGTCGCTACTTGGGCATTAGTAGTGTACCTCCTTTATCTTACTTTTGTTTTGAGACAGTTGAAAAGTTGTAATAAGTTATACTTTGGATTTCCGCTGCTATGATGCTTAGTTCTGGTTTTTAGCTTATGCACTGTCTCTCCTGTTTTATGTCAAGTATGTTATTATTATATTTTGTTCTATGCGTTGTGAGACATTCTACAGGTTCTTTGTATGTTCATTTCCTTCTTCCTTTTCCTTTTGACGACCCGTTCCATGCTAACTGGACATGTGTACAGCACACCTTCGGAGTAAATGTCGGTTTGTGCGGGGCGGGCCGTCACACTTGGTATCAGAGCTCTAGGTTGCGTAGTTAACCTAGGGAAAGACACTAGGGAGAGATAGTACGTATATGAGAGCGTGTATTTGTGATTACTTTGGTTTTCAAAAGCTATATATATATATTATTGACAGTATAAGAATGAAGTCGCACTGCACTAGCACCACTATGGGGTCGTTAATCGTTTTCTCTTTACAGATTGAACGATGAGTAGAGACACCAGAGGTGCTGGTAAAGGGACCAACCATGGGAATGCTGCTGACATGAGGGCGATGTTTACTGACCTCATGAGAGACATGCTTAGAGAAGTGCAAGCGGCAGTTCCCAATCCCGGAGTTGGTATTGGCCCAGTAGTGCAGGTGCCTAGGGTCGATTTCGCCAAGTTGTGTAAGGATTACACTAACCTTGGTGGGAAGCCGTTCCACGGGACGGAGTCGGCCACAGATGTTCAAGATTGGATGGATAGCTGTGATCGTATCTTCGATGACTTGGGTCTTGAGGATGCGATGAAGAGAAGGCTAGCGTCTCGTCAGCTGCAAGGGCGAGTGATGAATTGGTGGAATGCTATTAGAACAGCTACTCCAGATGATCAGGTTACTTGGGATCAGTTCAAGGCTCGCTTTAGCGAGAAGTTCATTCCAGCTGCCCAGAAGTCAGTGTTGTTCAAGAGGTTCTTGGAACTCAAGCAGAACGGAAGGGCAGTTTCTGATTATATTGCTGAGTTCGACACTTTGTCGAAGTATGGATTGTCTCTTATCGACACTCCTGAGAAGAAGAATGAGAAGTTCATTACTGGCTTGGATGGATACTTGGGGGAAAGGCTTATTAATCACATCGATGAGACTTTTGAATCGATTGTGGGGAAAGCTTTGAGATCAGAGTCTCTTTACCCTAAGTCAAAGACTGAGGCTGCATCTGCAGAAGGGCCAAAGCCGCAAGCAGGCGGTGGAGGCAAGAATAACTCTCAGAATAAGAGGAAGCAGGACCAATCTAAAGGTGGCCAGAAAAAGAACAAGAAGGAGGTTGAGTGCTTTAGCTGTGGTAAGAAGGGCCATTATGCTAAAGAATGTCGGGCCAAGCCAGCGGAAAGGAAGTGCTACAACTGTTGTCAAGTGGGACATCATAAGGATAAGTGTCCGCAACCTCTTAAGGAGAAGTAGATTGTGAAAGCATATGCTATTGATGCTGTTCCTTCTTCGTCGAATGCCCCAACTGCGGCGGAGAAAGGAAAGAATGTTGTTATTCAAGGTATGCTTTCTATTTATGATGTACCAGTTCGAGTTTTGTTCGATACTGGGGCTTCCCGTTCCTTCATATCTAGTGACCTGGTAGATAGGTTGGGACTGGAACCCGAAATAGTCGATAGACCATTGGTTGTGATGAACCCGATTGGTGGTTCGACTAGCCTTAGTATGATTTGCAGGAATTTGGTCTTATCGAGTCATGGATGTATGTTTGTTTGTGATTGCTTTGTTTTGGGCTTTACTGGGTATGGCATTATATTGGGAGTCGATTGGCTCCAAAGATACGGGGTGGTGGTAGACTGTGAGGGCTTTTTGGTGACAGTGAGGGCAGATGATGGGCGGAGGGTAGTGTTTGGTAGTCTACCTAGTGATGGGGTTATGGCTAGTTTAGTAAATTCCCTCGACATCCCGCAGGATGAGTTGTCAGATGTGCCTGTGGTTGTCCAGTATCCGGACGTCTTCGAGGAGGTGACCGGGCTTCCACCACACCGAGAGATTGAGTTCCGTATTGATTTAGTGAAAGATGCCAGACCTATAGTGATGCCACTTCGTCGTATGGCACCAAGGGAGCAGCGAGAGCTTGGGGTGCAAGTCAGCAATCTTTTGAAGAAGGGATTTATTAGAAGGAGTGTCTCCGAGTGGGGAGCACCAGTTGTGTTTTCCACTAAGGCAGATGGTTCCCTTCGTTTGTGTGTGGACTATCGCGAGTTGAATAAGGTGACAAGGAAGAATAAGTATCCTCTACCGCGGATAAATGATTTGTTTGATCAACTGGAAGGAGCAAGAGTGTTCTCCCAGTTGGACCTCGCGACAGGATTTCATCAGCTTCGAGTAGCAGATGAGAGTGTTCCGAAAATGGCATTTAGGATGCCGTCTGGATTTTATGATTGGTTGGTTATGCCATTTGGGTTGACCAATGCACCAGCCTACTTTGTAGATCTTATGAATCGAGTATTCAGAGATCAGTTGAATAAGTTTGTTCTTCTGTTCGTGGATGATATCCTTGTTTACTCAAGGACGGAGGAGGAACACAAGGGACACTTGAGGATAGTGATGGAGGTGTTGAGGAAACACCAATTGAAAGCGAAATTCTCTAAGTGTCACTTTTGGAGAAGGGAAGTGAGATTCTTGGGTCATGTTGTTTCAGAGAGTGGTATTGCCGTGGACCCTGGGAAGGTGGCTACGGTACAGGATTGGCCTACGCCCAAGAATGCAACAAATATAAGAAGTTTCTTGGGGTTAGCTGGATATTATCGTAAGTTTATCCAGGACTTCTCCAAGATAGCAGCACAGTTGACTCAATTGACCAGGAAGAATCAGTCCTTCGTCTGGGACGAAGTGTGTGACGATGCCTTCAAGAGTCTAAGAGAGAAGTTGACGCGTGCGCCAGTGTTAGTCATTACTAAAGGGAATGAAGAGATGACGGTATACACGGATGCTTGTGGTATCGGACTGGGTGCTGTATTGATGCAAGGAGGTAGGGTTGTAGCTTATGCTAGTCGACAGCTAAAGCCGCATGAGAAGAAGTATCCTACCCATGATTTGGAATTAGCAGCGATCGTGTTTGCGCTGAAGATGTGGAGACACTATCTCTTGGGAGAAAGATTTGAGTTGTTTACTGATCATAAATCGTTAAAATATCTCTTCTCCCAGAAGGATCTGAATCTCCGTCAGCAGAGATGGTTAGAGTTCTTGGCTTCGTATGATTTTGATACCGCATATACGCTTGGGAAAGGTAATGCGGTAGCCGATGCCTTGAGTAGGAGACATGCCAGTTTAGGGGCAATGTTTCTTGAGTGGAACCAACTGGAGTATATCGCGGGGTTTGATTTCAGACCAAAGTGCGAATTGGATCCAGTTATGCTATCTAGTTTGACGATCAGACCCACTTTGATAGAGCGGATTGGTTCCAGTCAGAGGGACGATCCTAATCTATTGGAAATCATCTCCAAGTTAGAGATGAACATCGACGGTGAGGATGTGAATGTGTATGGGCTTGATCGAGATGGATGGCTTCGGAAGAATGGAAGACTAGTTGTACCCAACATGAATGGTTTGAGAGATAAAGTGCTTAGAGAATGTCATCACTCAAAACTGACTATACACCCCCGGTGGTAATAAGATGTATCGAGACATGAAGCAAACCTACTACTGGGAAGGGATGAAAAGAGACGTTGGGAAGTTTATATCCAAATGCATGAATTGTCAGCTAGTTAAAGCCGAGCAAAAGAAGCCTAGTGGTTTGTTGCAACCATTAGAAATTCCCGAATGGAAATGGGAGCAAGTCTCGATGGATTTCTTCGATGGCTTACCAAGGACTAGATCGGGGTATGAAAGCATTTGGGTAATTGTGGATCGATTAACTAAGAGCGCAAGATTTATACCAGTCAAATCGACCAGAACGACGACCAAGTTGGCAGAATTGTATATGAAGTGGGTAGTGAGATTTCACGGAGTACCTAAAAGCATTGTGAGTGACCGAGACCCGTTGTTCACTAGTGGGTTTTGGAAGAGCTTACAAGAGGCTCTAGGGTCAGAGTTACATCTCAGTACCGCATATCACCCTCAGACCGACGGTCAGACGGAGAGGGTGAATCGTATATTGGAAGATCTCTTGAGAGCTTGTATATTGGATTTTGGTGGATCATGGGATGACCATTTGCATCTAGTAGAGTTTGCATATAATAATAGCTACCAATCCAGTATCGGTATGGCTCCATATGAAGCTTTGTACGGAAAACCGTGCAACTCACCATCATGTTGGATAGAGACTTGCGAGAAGTTTGTGCTTGGACCAGATGTGGTGAGGGAAACTTCCGATAAGATTAAGATCATTCAGCAACGAATGAAAGCTGCCCAAGATAGGATGGGCAGAAGAGTTATGCTGATAAGAGGAGAAGAGACTTAAAATTCTCCGTTGGCGACTTGGTGTTTGTCAAGATCTCTCCGTTAAAGAGCGTGATTCGATTTGGCAGGAGAGGCAAGTTGGCACCAAGATTTGTTGGCCCATTCCCTGTTCTTGAACTAGTCGGGAATTTGGCATATAGAGTTGGCTTACCAGAGAAAATGGCGGGAGTTCACAATGTATTTCATGTTTCCCAACTAAGGAATTTCGTTCACGACTCAGATATGACTATTTAACCTGATCAGTTAGAGGACTTCGAAGTAGAACCCGAGGCGGTTGGGAACCGCAAGCCGATTCGTATTATGGGGCACGATACGAAGCAACTTTGAAGGAAGGCTGTGAAGCTAGTCAAGGTCCAGTGGGGCGAGAACGAGAGTGATTGTACTTGGGAGACAGAGGAGAGCATTAGGAAGGCATATCCAGAACTCTTTGCCTGGTAAGACTTACTTCATAATTTAGTTTTTCCGCATGCAGACTTGCCTTACTTGTTTTGCATGTTTGATTGTTGTTTTATGGTTGATAGGCATGCGGGAGCCTTTGTGTGTGTTTTGATTAGGAAATTTCGGGGGCGAAATTTCTTAAGGGGGGAAGAGTGTAAAGACCCGTATTCTACACATCATAGGATCGTAGAATATTTATTTCTTTCCCATGTGAAGTCATATGGTCATGTAACTTTGAAAAACATCCATTAGAGTCGTTTCCCATGTTCATGATTTTTGTCGATTTTTAAATGACCATTTTGCCCTTAGTTGGTACAGTTTTGGCCATAACTTTTGATTGGAAAGGAATTTTGACCTGAAACCACTTCCATTGGATTCGTTTGATGGTTTACCTCTCCGTAGAGTGGTCATAATAGCCAAACGGACTTACCATTTGGGAGATATGGCTGAAATAGGGTTTGGAGGGTGAAAAACTGCTTAACCGAGCCAAATAGGGTGATTAGTGGTAGGCCCATAACCCATTTCGGGATTAGGGTTATGGGGTGGCTGAAATGAAGTAAAGAATCGTTCCATTTCAGTTTTTTAGCCTCCACTTATCACCAAGGAACCCTAAAAATGGCATCCAACCTCTGAATCACCTCCAAATCGCCTTTTGGTCAAGGATTTGGCTTAGCAACCTCTAATCAAGGAAGATCTACACCAAAGCAACATTGGAGTTGCTGTTTAGCATTGGGATTCACATCAAATCAGAGATTTATTTCAGATCTTAGTTTATTTGTGGCTAAGGTGAGTGATTTGCATAGTTTTGCACTAATTTTGGCTAATTAAGGGTGATTAGTGTTAATTAGCGAATTTAAACATGATAAAATTCTGGAAAAATGTTTATAAAATTCGGAATGATGTTTTAGACCTCTGATATGAATTTGGGGTAATTTGGTTAAGTTTTGCTAATCATATCATAAGTTTCACCTAAACATGCTTAAGGGAAAATATGGGGTTTTGGCTATGTTTGATCCATTTTAACCTATCATATTGTTGTTTTGATGTTTGTGGTTGATTATATATGTTTCTATGACTGTATGGTATGCTTTTTGATTGATTAGAATAGTTGGAATGGTCGAAAACGCCGTCGAGGGGCGTAAACAACTCGCTGGACAAGGTGCAGGAATTCGGATCGGATGCGGATTGAGGGTCGATCGGATCGCCCTATAGGATCGTGGGACATCACCACGAGTCAAGTCATCTCCTCCGAGCCGAACCATCTGCGCAAGGTCCACGAACATCAACCGTGAACTGCCTCTCGTACCCGATCCGCTCGTGTTTCGTACCCCGATCCGACAGAGGGAGGCAGCATCCACGATCCAATTGTACTTGAACGCTCCGACCCGATTGCCCACCCACGAGTTGAAGGTGCCATGAACCGATCTGAAGAGAGCACCCGACCCGAACCGTGGCAAGTTGGAGACCTCGAACCGATCCGCCAGGGGTGATGACGACCCGACCCGATCCAGTGTAGAAGGAGCATTCTGATTCGAACCGACCCAGTATTGACCAATAACCCGAGATGCAAAGGTAGTCCAATATGGGAAGTTAGAGCTCAGGATCCAGTTGGGAACCAATGAGTTCACTTCATGGTTGGGCTTTGCTGCGGGACATGTGCTAAGGAGTTGTCGACGTTCATAACTTTGATTCACCACTAAAAATGAATGATGGCTACTTATCAGTGGAGTAGGGTCATTATGACCTGAGGGGCAAGGTGATGGTAGCAAGACTACGTTATCAGTGCAGTAGGGTCATTATGACCCGAGGGGAAAGGTGATGCGTAGTAATACTATGAGCCAGCGCAGATGGGGTGAACAACTCCATGGGGCAAGTGGACATAGTAAGGATTGGTAAGGCTATGAGCCAGCGCAGATGGGGTGAATAACTCCATGGGGCAAGTGGACATAGCGAGGAATTAGTGGCTACGTTATCAGTGCAGTGAAGCCATTTATGACTTCATGGGGCAGAGTGATCGTAGCAAGGTATGTTGGGTGATCGAAGTGGTGAATATCGTATGCTTTACGCACTGAGTGAGAGATGTGAGGATGGATGCTATGTTTGATTGTTTGCCATCACTATGACATGTACACCTCCCCCACCTCCGTATCTTTACACTGTTTGATATGGCAACTTAGAGTGTTGTACAGTATGTAGTGCTAACTCTTTGGTTGCAGGTCCAGGTTCAGGTATGTTTTAGTCTACCTATTATTGTTCACTTTAGATGCTTATCGCTCATACCAGACTTTATGTCTGACCCAGAGTTTTATGTCTCCTCTTATTACTCTGGGTGCTCACACGAGCAGACTAGAGACAGGTTAGCTGGTGGTGCGCGAGTAGCTGATCCGGAGGCGGGCAGGAGGCTTCCACGTATGATATATATATACACATTCTCCCTGTGTCGTTGGTGGTCGCTACTTGGGCATTAGTAGTGTACCTCCTTTATCTTACTTTGGTTTTGAGATAGTTGAAAAGTTGTAATAAGCTATACTTTGGATTTCCGCTGCTATGATGCTTAGTTCTGATTTTTAGCTTATGCACTGTCTCTCCTGTTTTATGTCAAGTATATTATTATATTTTGTTCTATGCGCTGTGAGACATTCTACAGGTTCTTTGTATGTTCATTTCCTTCTTCCTTTTCCTTCTGACGACCCGTTCCGTGCTAACTGGACATGTGTACAGCGCACCTTCGGAGTAAATGTCGGTTGGTGCGGGGCGGGCCGTCACAACTAGCATTCTCTTCTGGGGAAATTATTTTGTTCCCTTTTCTGTTTTAGTTTAGACATTGGGGTGACACCTAATCCTGTTATACTAGTATTAGTGCAGAGAAATGAAAAGTAATATTATTTTGTTTCTTCTGTTTAACCTAAGTACATCTGCTGCTCCTGTTACTGTTATCTCTTATCCAGCTTATTTTCATGTCATAAGTATTATTATCTGTTCATATGATGAAAGTCACTGGACTTGTCAGACCTTATGTCTAACCTTGCTTGTTTTCGCCCCTTTTCTCCCCCCCTCCCAGGTTTTCCAAGGAGGGAACACCTTAGCTTAATCCGGATTTCTTCTGCTTGAAGTACTTAGAGTGCTTAAAGTATGGCTTGAATCCTTATGGCGGCATCTATGGGGATTATGATTTTAAAGTTTTGTACTCCGATGATTTTCTGAACAAGACTGATATTTATGTACTTGAGTTTTTGATAAAGATGTAACCAAACTGATTTTTGTTTTCCGTTGTAATAAAGTTATAATTTCTCAAGTATTGTTTATCTATCTTGAAATTTTCTGTTCTGTTTACTAAAATGCTCCACCAAAGTTAAGGCATTCCCTTTGTGAGTGTCCTTAACGGAGGTGGGGTGTTACACTTGGTATCAGAGCTGAAGGTTACCAGTTTGGGTAAAGTTTTTGAAAACTATTTTCAAAAAGGTTTTATAAGAAAGTATTTTCAAAAATAAAGTTTATTTTGAAAAACATAATCCCCAAAAAGCCATATATCTATCTTTTTAGTTCTCCGTTTTAATCTTTTTCTTTCATTCCAGCATGTCTGGGAATCTTAACTTTCCAGAGGGCGTGCCAATACCTGGCTGGTTCAGGAGGTACTTAGAGGCAAGGGCCAACTATGCTGGCCCAGTAGATATTCCTCCTCCAGCTGCAGCGATTCCTCCTCCTCCGCCCCGACCTCATGCAATTGCTTTCTCAAAGATCTGTAAAGATTTTAGGGCCGTGGGTGGAAAGGATTTCAAGGGAACTGAATCGTTCGTAGAAGCGAGAAACTGGCTCAAAGAAACTGAGGATCTGTTTGTTATCTTCGAGGTGGACGATAGGCAGAAGGTACAATTGGTGGTATGGTTGCTCAAGGACGAAGCTTCCTATTGGTGGGAAGTCACTAACGCCGAGAGGCCGGTTGAAACATGGATGGATTTCAAAACATGGTTTGAGATGAAATTCCTCTCGCAAGCTGAACGAAGTCTACAACTGGAAAAGTTCTTATCTCTTAAGCAAGGAAGTATGACGGTCAAGGAATACGTCAACCAGTTCAACCAATTGGCTAGGTTCGGACTAGATTTAGTCAACACCTAGCATAAAATGGCTCTCCGCTTTGTTAAAGGATTGAACGAGCCACTGCACAGCCTAGTCATGACCCATGTACCCATGGGAGCGACTTACGAGAGATTGGTGGACATGGCACTACTACACGAGGAAGACAAGGGCAAGAAAGAGGCAAAGAAGGAAGAACCACAGAACAAGAAAGCATGGCCCAAAAAGGAAACACAAAAGAAGGATGAGAAGTCTGAAGATAAGAAGGAGAAAAAGTGCTTTACTTGTGGAAGCTCGACTCATCTGAACAAGGATTGCAGAAAAAGAAAGGGCACTTGCTTCAACTGTGGTGAGATGGGACACTTCACTAGGGACTGCCCGAAGAAACGAGGGCAAGGGCAGAGGGCAGGACCAACTTCTGGAGGGCAGGCGAACAATCTCGAGGCTAGTGGATAGGATAGAAATAAGGAAACTTTCTGTAGGAGGTTTAATTTCTTTATCTAGTTGTTGAGTTAAAGCTCTTTTCCGATTTTGGCATTTTTCTGTAATCGATACTATGCACTTTAATACTAGTATTGTTTCTGATTCCGCTGTAGACTCAGACCCATAAGGGTTATGACTCATCTAATTTTGATAAGTTGGGTATTTGTGTTGAGCGTTAAGTTGACTATGACGCATATATTCTGGGTTTTTATCATGCTTAGTTTCCTAAGAATCATTCGGTAATCTGATCTGTACCAGTAATCTGTAAATATCTGAATATTTATGATAAGGTTACAATTTCCAGTTTTGACATTGTCTAAAGAGGGTAATCCTCTGGGTGTCAATCTGATGTTGATTTCAGTCTTCGGGATTGATACTTAGGGGAATTATTCTCTCAACCAATGTCTAATGGGAACCAAGTTTTTGTTTTATCTGTACTCGCTTCCATCATTCGACTATATCCCATCGATCGAATCTTCAAACTTTAGGTAGAAACCAATGGGTGTAAGCATGTATTTGAGACATGTTATGTTTAATGGTAGTAAGTGGATGCAAGTGGTTGCTAGTGGTTGCTCGTGGATGCATATACACACACTAGGCACTAGATCGGCTCGAAAACACTCTCATACTACATATGGATGTGTGAGCATTTTCAATTTTTGTGGATGCAAAATGATTGACTCGTCACATGGATGTTGCATATGAATGAATGGCTGTCACTCATATAAGAATGATATGTATCAAATAGGAAAATTGCATACATGTTGGATTCATGACACTGACATAGTTCGCATTAAGGAGGTCAACTGAATCAGTGGATCGCCTGATCTTTGCATTAGATAAGGAACATATACACAAACTTTTTCATATGTTCATACAACATTAGAAGTTTTCTAAGGACAATGTATGCTTGTGGATGATGGTTGAGTAGATGGATGACAGGATGGTAGGACACATTCTTCTTAACTTGAAGATTTCGGGGACGAAATCCTTTAAGGAGGGGAGAATGTAACACCCCGTATTTTCTGTAATCATAAGATTAACAAATCAAGGAAGAATTAAATTTTAAAATAAGAATCAAGGGAAACGGGTTGCGCCATTGAGTTCATCTCGAAATTCTGCTTGAAAACGAGTCTGAGTTTTCGAAAAACGGAGTCCGTATGACCAAGTTATGACCCTCTGAAGTTTCAGGAATTTTCAAAATCAAAAACAGCTTGAAATTCGAATTAGAAATACGAATTCAGACCCCAGGGCAGACTGGGCGGGAAATTTCCCTCCTAGGACCAGGTCGACCTGGGGGTCGACACTATGGTCGACCTCCCAGGGACCAGGTCGACACTATGGTCGACCCTATGGTCGACCTGGTGCCAAAACCTGGTTTTCACCCTGAGTTCATTCGGATATTTCTGGTCTCGTTTTCAGTCTAAATTCTTCCTCCTAAACCTATATAAATAGCCCCCTAGCCTCATTTTCTCTACACAATTTCATTCTGTTTATACTCTGCCTCTGTTGTAATTAAAAATAAAAATGGCGTCGCTACTCTGCTAGAATCAAAACTTGGACTGATGCATATTCTTCCAACCTGAATAGAATTAAAAACTAAATCAAATCTCAAATCAAAGTTTAGAGCTACTACAACAATTAAAGAGGAGTAATTCAGCATTTCTGCATCAACAACAGTTTATTTTCGTTTCTTAAAACCACGAAAGGCAAGTACAGTTATTTTCCGCTATAAACTGTAACTATAATTGTAACATGATTGTAAATCTGAATTTGAGGTTATGTACGTTCTGTTCTGATATATTTTATTCTGTATCTCTTTCTTCTTTCTGTTCTATAGCCAGGCTACCACGAACCTGCGCCACATCTCATAAGAGATTAACGCACGAACGCTAAATTTTGGGACAAATAATAATGCATAATTGGACATGAAACTGTTGCCTATAAGACTATTGCAAATGACTATAATTCATGCCTATGAGACTATTGCCTATGACTATGATTCATGCCTACGAGACTATAGCCTATGACTATGATTCACGCCTATGAGACTATAGCCTATGACTATGATTCATGACTATGAGACTATTGCCTGTGACATTGAATAAGAAACTATTGTGATTAGTCGCCCATGACTATTGTGGTTAGTTGCCTATAACTATTGTAGTTAATTTCTTATGCATATTCCCTTAATGATGTTAGACCTCATATTTAGTATGTAACTTTGCTAGTTTATTCCCATTCACTGTTATGTACATCGAGCCTATTGGGCCATTATTATTGTATTTGGTTCATTATTGCACGCCTATTCTTGTATATCAATTCTTGTGCTTATCCCCTATTCCTTTTGTTAGGGCCATTACATGAGTATTTAGGGAACTTTTGGAAACATGTTATACGGGGATTGGGCGTAGTTTAATTGAGTAAATCGGGCATAGCAAATATGTTGGCATAATCTGAATTGGCTATAATTAGTCTTGGACATAAATGGTGAACTAGAATATTAAATCTAGTTTTGACATGAACTGTAAATGGGAATATTAAGGCTAAAATTTGGGGCATATATTGTGTTATGAATTATGACCTTGATTTAGGCATGTAAGTTTAGGCTAAATTTATGATTAGGCAAGATAGGTAAATAGAGGTTTAGATACATATAATCTGCTAAATCTGTTAAATTGCCTAATCCGTTATCTGCTAAATCTGTTGAATTGCCTAAACTGCTAAATCTGTTATCGGCTAAATCTATTGAATCGCTTAAACTGCTAGATCTGCTACCTATTGAATTGTCTGATCTGTTGAAAACTAGATAATGGTAATCTGGGTATGGAAATCCGTAGGCTCGACCTAAGATTTAGTAGAACATGGAAATTTGATTTATCTGTTGTATCCTATGAAGAAGTTTAATATGTTAAATAAACAGAATTAGTCTGATGTCAGAAAAATCTGTATTGGAATGAATTGGCTATGACACGAGGTTAGGCTCTGTTTGCGGTAGAAGCCTGCCCGGAACCAACCGGCTTAACCAGCGACCACAAAATGTCAGTCTAATGTGAGAGGTCGTATGCATAACTAAAATATGCTTAGACACGAGGTTAGGTCTGGCTTATGGCAGAAGTCTACCCGGAACCGCCCGGCATATCCAGCGGCCACAAGCTACCGACCTAATGTGAGAGGTTTGTGCATTAATATTTAATTAATGCAAATCTAGGATAAATATGATGTCTAAAACATTTTCGGTAAATAGGGTTAAACCAACCGGACTGATGAATTTTATAAAACATGTTTCGTGAATCTGTAGGCCTAATACAAAGTTAGACAATCTGTAAGTCTGTTAAGAACTTTACATCTGATCCGTTAGTCTGAAAACCCGTTAACTTGATTTTCTGATCTGCGAACTAGTTGACTTGAACTCTGTATGTCTAAAAACTTGTAAACAAGTTAATCTGAAATCTGTTAGTCTGCGGACACAAGGTTAGGAGGGAAAATACTTGTGTCATCTGTTGTTTGGGACCCATATAGTCAGTAACCCTTTCTGGTATCAAAACTATGACCCAACAGAAGGTATGGTCTGGGCACGCTTACTGAACTAATTATAAGCGGTTCATTCTGATAATGGCGAGGGGTGTTGATGGTGCGTTCCAACTGGGTCATGTGCGTGCATGGATCCCAATCTGCCTCTGAGGATGTAAGACGCCGTGACATCTGTAAATAGGTCTGTGCCAATTGGTTGTCACTTTAGGGAGTGATACACCCTACTGTGGGGCCGACACAGGGTACTTATGTATTAGGGAGCCGATCGCTTGGGGTAGGGTTTTAGGGTACACTTAGTTTTGTCTGTTTCTGTTGGTACCGTCTGTTTCTGTTGGGTGGTAACACCTGTCTGTTTCTGCGTGGTACCGTCTGTTCGGATGGTAAAGGCCCATTTAGTATTGTACACCTAATTCTACATTCTGTTTCCGTAGGGTTTAATCTGTTTCTATTTCTGTACCTACTGTTCAGGTGGTAAAGGCCCATTATTAGCATTCTGTTTCTGTCTGTTTCTGTTGGGGTGGTAAAGGCCCATTACTAGCATTATCTTCTACGGAAATTATTATGTTCCCGTTTCTGTTTCAGTTTAGACATTGGGGTGACACCTTATCCTGTTATACTAGTATTAGTGCAGAGAAATGAAAAATAATATTGTTCTGTTTCTTCTGTTTAACCTAAGTTCATCTGCTGCTCCTGTTACCGTTATCTCTTATCCAGCTTATTTTCATGTCATAAGTATTATTATCTGTTCATATGCTGAAAGTCACTGGACTTCCCAGACTTTATGTCTTACCTTGCTTGTTTTCGCCCCTTTTCTTCCGTCCCCCCCCCCCCCAGGTTTTCCAAGGAGGGAACACCTTAGCTTGATCCGGATTTCTTCTGCTTGAAGTACTTAGAGTGCTTAAATACGGCTTGACTCCTTATGGCAGCTTCTGTGGGGATTATGATTTTAAAGTTTTGTACTCCGATGATTTTCTGAACAAGACTGATATTTATGTACTTGAGTTTTTGGTAAAGATGTAACCAAACTAATTTCTGTTTTCCGCTGTAATAAAGTTATAATTTCTCAAGTATTGTTTACCTATCTTGAAATTTTCTGTTCTGTTTACTAAAATGCTCCACCAAAGTTAAGGCGTTCCCTTTGTGAGTGTCCTTAACGTAGGTGGGGTGTTACATATGTGATTATTTAAGGATAGATTTTAACATAAGTAACACTACTAAAACACCAAATAATCAACCTCTAATGTAAAGTACCATATGTAGCTCTTTGTGTCTCTTCAAACCAATGATTATCTTCTTTTTGTCTATTACAGCTTATTTCTTTGTCAGAGATCAAAACTCTATGAAATCCTTGATTCAACATTCTCCCCCTTTTTGATTGATGACAATATAGCTCTGAATCTCCCTCTATATATGATCTCCCCCTGAAATTGTGCTTGTATATAAACTATATTTTCCTGCATATATATTGTTTGTACCATTTTCTCCCCCTTTATCATCAACAAGAAGGAGTTACTAAATAGATAAATAAGTGACAATGTAAATGATACTATCAAAGTTATAAGTAACATAAACTAATACCATAAATCATGCCAAGTGTCATAAAATACACACACAAGTCTGAAACGAATAAAACAAGGCACTATTTAGATACAAGTGTCGGATCAATTCTGAAAGCAAAATAAAGATACAAGTGCATAGCAAGAGATAAACTAAGAAGTAAACTAAGAAGATTCGGATTACATCTCTTCTTCTTCTTCAACAATTTGAGTTTTTCCACGACCACGTCCACGGCTAGTTACTGAGCTCGTACCCTCCTCCGAAGATGTCCAAGCAAAAGTAGGAGGGTTTAGATGTATGCCAGGGTCTTAAGCTTGCATAGAAGACGATGCACCACATGACATTGCTTCCCATAGAGTTCCGAAGAAGGACTTAATTTTATAAAGCATTTGTCGTTCTTTGTATCCATTCGTTTAAGTCTTTCTTCGAGTAGAAATTGATTGCGGGCAATGGTGTTAAGCGAGTCCTTTGTAGAAGAAAATGATCGTAGAAGTTTAACTTCTTCAGTTTTAGGGCGGTATGATCGTGATGAAGTTCCTTGATGTCATTGTTCTTTCCATTGTTCAAAAGGCATTATATTGAAGTATGGATCAGGAAGCTTTATCCGTTTAATCGATGCTTTGTTTATGCATTTGGGCCTTGAAACAGACGACTCAGGAGGTATGATGCCACAATCAAGCAATAGGCGCATGATATATGCATTATAGAACAAATATGGCCTAGTATAATCGTTCACTTGCAAAATCTCATCAAAAATCATACCAATCCATTTGATTCGAATATCCCCATATATTGCATATAATGCCTTGAAATTTTCTTTATAGACGACATCAAAATTTCCTAATCTCGGTAATAGAGAGTGCATAAGGGTATGATGAAGGACTCTCGCAGTAGGTCGTAAGCCTATGGATTTTGTGCTATCCTTGTCATCTTCAATGAATTGATGGCTAATTTGATTACGGACATGGACATTGCAAAAATTACTCGAGAATTTTTCACCTAAAAATGAAGAACCAAGAACAGTTGCCATTCTTTTACATGAGATAAACACTTGTTTGCCGCATACAACAGACCAAAGGCATTGTTGGGGATTTTCTGGCTTGTATTTCTCTAAATTCAAGTTAGCGTAGAATAATTTGATCATAACATGGTTAATTTCCACATTATTTCAATCAAAATCAATTAGGGTTTCGATATCAGAACTCTTCGCTAAGTTAAGAACACAATAACTAGAGAAATCGGAGAATTTAACAAATGAACCCAGATGAATTGTGAAATCTTTCATCTCATTCCACCTTTTGACTTCAATTGGATCAACTAGCCAGTTCTTTACTGAGATATCAATAGGTTGCAGTTTAAAAGTTGAAGCTTTCTTCGATTTCTTTTGAGGAGGTGCCATTTGAATGATATTAGAGGAAGAATTTCGATTTCTAGGGTTTTGGGGTTTTGAAAAAGGAACCGATTGAAGGATAAAATGAATGGATGGATTGAAGAAATGACTGTATGTATGTATATATATATATATTAATTTTTTTCGTAACCAGTCGACCGGTCATTTTTAACCGGTCGACCGTTTTTGACCATAGATCAAAACGGTCGATTGATTAAAAATGGCATGTCGACTGGTTTTAGTCTGGCCTATTTTTTCTCGGTTTTCATACCATTTCTGATATTAATCGGTCCAAATGAAATAGAAATTACTCAAATATACAATAGTACATGAGTAATACACGATATACGTTTAATGTGAAGTAGATGAATTTTGATCGGTAGAAACTTCTTCGATATTGGATATACGTGGTGTCCATGGTGACCAATTTTCTCTTTCTCCTTCATTCCTATTATAATTTCTTTCCCATGAATTCGGGCTTCTAGAGGATGAAGGCATGTTTGGCATAGGCTCATGTATATTATGTTTATTAGAGCCACAAAAGAACGTTTCCATTTTCTCTAAAAGAGATGGTCGATCCGAGGTCAGTCTTTACTCATAATGTAGTTGTCTTTGAAGATCAATCTGATGTTTTTGGTAATGATGAATCTCGTCGATCTTTTCTCTGGTACGGGGTGAACAAAACAACGCTTTCTTTGCCCATTTTGAAGTTTGCATATTGCCGGGGGTACGATTGCATTGGTGATGCTTTGATTTGTGTTTTTGAGTTTCGGGAAAGTAGTACTCTTCTGGTTCAGAACTTGTGACAAAAATATGGGATTTTTGAGCACATTCATCACATATATGTGCCATGATCAGTTTGGGAGATTAAGCTGGGAAGAATACCTAGTTTAAATAGGTTTTTCTCTATATATAAATTTGAGGCTAAGAATTACCAGGAATACTTGGCCGTTGAAGAATTAAAATCTCATATTCAATTTTCCCAATATAACAATAGCCAAAAATAGCTAATGTTTTGAGTAAATATAAACCAAAAGTTAAAAGAACTAAAAAAATATAACATTTGTGATAATAGTACTTGTCAAGTTCTTTTCTGGAGATAAGACCAAACTCTCTGCGTAACTTAATGAAACTAGACTCAAGTAGAGGCTTAGTAAAAATGTCCGCTAGTTGATTATCAATTTGGACATATTCGAGACATATATTTCCCTTTTCGATATTGTCTCTTAGAAAAGGATGACGGATATCAATGTGTTTGGTTCGAGAGTGGTTTACAGGATATTTTGATAAGTTTATAGCAATGATGTTATCACAGTATATAATAGAATTTGATAAATGAATATCAAAATCTTGAAGTGTTTGTTGCATGTATATTACTTGAGTACAAGCAAGAGCTGCTGATATATATTCAGCTTCACATGTTGATAGTGAACCGCAATTCTGTTTCTTACTGAACGAAGAGGCAAGTGATTTTCCAATAAAATGGAACGTACCACTTGTACTCTTTCTATCCATTCGAGAGCCTCCGAAATCAGCATCACTATATGATACTAATTCGAATGGACATTCTTTTTGGTAGAAAAGACCGAAATCTTTGGTATTATTAAGATAACGAATTATACGTTTCACTGCTCGTAGATGTGATTCCTTTGGTTCTGCTTGAAAGCGTGCACATAGACAATCACTCATCATTATATCTGGACGACTGGCTGTAAGGTAAAGAAGAGAACCAATCATGCTTCGATGTAGTTTCTGGTCAACATTTTAACCATTTTCATCTTTTTCAAGATGTGTAGTTGTACTCATAGGAGTACGTTTACCAGATGTGTTTTCTAATCCGAAGCGTATGATAAGATTTCCTTAGTATTTTTCTTGATTAATAAAAATGCCGTTCGGAAATTGTTTGATTTGAAGTCCAAGAAAATATGATAGTTCTCCCATAAGAGACATTTCAAACTCTTTGGTCATAATATTTGCAAAATCTTTGCATAGTTTATCGTTTGTTGAACCAAAGATAATGTCGTCTACATATATCTAGATAACTAGAATATCTTTTCGAGAATGTTTGATAAACAAAGTTTGATCAACTTTGCCTATTTGAAATGCTGAGTTAATAAGATAGCTATGTAGTTGTTCATACCAAGCACGAGGTGCTTATTTTAGACCATATAGAGCCTTCTTAAGTTTGTACACATAGTCAGGATATTTTTCATGTATGAACAAAGGAAGTTGTTCGACATATACATTCTCTTTGATAAAACCATTGAGAAAAGAACTCTTGACATCCATCTGATAAAGTTTGAAATTCTGGTGACAAGCAAAAGATAATAAGATTCTACTAGCTTCTAGTCGAGCAGCTGGTGCAAATGTTTCTTCATAATCGATACCTTCTTCCTGATTATACCCTTATGCTACTAATTTTTCTTTATTTTTGGTGATATTTCCTTGTTCATCAGCCTTATTTTTATCGACCCATTTAGTACCAATAACTGACTGATCAGTTGGTCTTGGAACAAGTTCCCAGACATCATTGCGCTCGAACTAATTTAGTTCTTCCTGCATGACAATGATCCAGTAGTCATCTGTAGCAGCCTCTTTTGGATTCTTAGGTTTGATATTTGGAAGAAACGCAACATGACCCATTTGAAGGAGTTGACCCCTTGTTCTGATTTGTGATGTTACTTCCCCAGTTATATTTTGAACTAGATGATCTCTTAATATTCTTAGAGGAGATAGTATTCTTGGTGGAGATTGTAACATACATGTTTAAGGAATATCCTCAATAGTTATTTCTAAGTCAGAATCAATATTTGTGATGATTAGATTATTAGTGACTATAGTTTCGTCATCATCTGATATATTATGAGGGTGGTGATAGAATTCATTGAACAATACATGAAGTGATTCTTCAATAGTTTTGGTTCGTTTATTAAATATACGATAGGCCTTCCTCCATTCCGAATAACCGGCAAATATTCCTTCATCGGCCTTTGGATCGAATTTGCCGAGTTGGTTTTTCGTATTTAAAATAAAGCACTTCGAACCAAAAACTTTGAGGTATGAGATAGTAGGCTTTCTTTGGTTAAATAATTCATAAGACGTATTCTTGGTGAGAGGTCATATGGATACATGATTCAAAAACATAACATGCAGTTGCAACAGCTTCTTCCCAGAAATGTTTTGGTATAGTGATTCCATTTAATAACGTTCTTGCACATTCTTGTAAGGTCCGTTTCTTCCATTTTACAACTCCGTTTTGTTGTGGAGTTCTAGCAAATGAAAAATTATGATTTATACCTTTCTTTGTACAAAAATGTTCAAATTCATTATTTTTTAACTCTCCGCCATTATCACTTCTTATATTTTTAACGAAAGATTTGAATTGTTCAAATGTGTCACTTTTGTTTTTCAAGAAAATTGTCCAGGTGTAACAAGAGTAATCATCAATAATTACAAACACATATCGACTGTGATTTATTGACTAAACCTTAGATGGTCCAAATAAATCCATATGCAGTAACTCAAGTGGTTGTAATGTTGATATGACTTTCGTTGATTTAAAAGTTGATTTAGTCAATTTTCCTAATTGACATGCATCACAAATTTTGTCAACCTTAAAGCTCAATTTGGGTAGTACTCTAACTAGATCATTTTTGGCTAGCTTGTCGATAGTTCTGAAGTTTATATGACAGAAGCATTTGTGTCATAGCCATGGATCATTATCATTAGCCACAAGACACATATCTGAATTATGATTAATATTCATAATCAGAATATATATATTTCTATCTCTATAACCTTCAAAAACTAAATTATGGTTTTTATCTAAAATACTACACTTATTATCTAAAAAGGAAATTGTAAAACCCTTGTTGCATAACTGGCTAATACTAAGTAAATTGTGTTTCAAATTTCTAACTAGCATGCCATTGGTAATGAGAGGTAAGTTAGATGTACCGCAATTGCTTACATCGCCTTTGCCGATGATGTAGCCTTTTGAATTATCGCCTTTGCTTTGAGCAACCACTGTCCAATATCCACTTTCCTCTTTTCTTAAGTGGGACCTGCAAAAAATAAGATTAAGTCCATGGCACCCACCTTTTAATAGGGTCCTAAGAGTAAGGTCTTAGGAGTCCAAACTCATACGGGTCCGGTATCCCCTTTATAAAAATAATTTGAATTAAGATGCACATCATTCATGAAATGTCGAATATATATTTTTCCTAATCAAATTGTTATTTGTTTTAGGAACCCATATCTTGATAGTCTCGTTCTTTCTCTTCTGAAATTTCACAACTGGTTTTGGCTTGGAATACAATAAACTAAGATTTCTCTTAGATTTATCTTTCTTCTTCTTGAGATGTTTCTTGGTTTCTTGTTTTTTATATCCCAAACCTTGTTTGTTTGAAGCAGGTTGTGAACTTTCAGTGATTTTTGTCAAATTTTCTCGACCTTTGTTGAAGTTAGAAACATTTTGAGTAATATCATTTAACTTAGTTTGTAAACTAGCCTTTTATAGGTCCAAAATTTTGACTTTTGCCTTAAGCTCATGATTTTCAGTAGTAAGAGCATCATTTTTCTCTTTTTGAGTTTCAATTTCTTGTCTCAAAAGAGATAATTGAGAGTCAATATTAGATGATGATTCTTGAAATTTTTCAAGCTCTTATTCTAATATTTTCTTCTCATCTTTAACATATCTCATTCAAACTTTGCTCTACTCAAATCTGCATTGGCTTCTTTGAATTGTCGTTTCATGTCTTTATATTTAACTATCAATTCGGCATTAATAGCAACTACTTCATCAAATGTAGGAATTTGTACCTCATCTTCTGTTGCCATGAAACAAACGTTTGCATGTTCATTTTCTATATCACTTTCACTTTCTGATGAAGACGAGTCAAAATCATCTCATGTAACTGTGAATGCTCGTTTCTTTGATTTGTCCTTGTATTTGAATTTGTCATTTTCTGACTTTTTATTTTGCTCCGGATAATCCTTGTGCATGTGCCCCTTTTTGTGGCAGTTAAAACATTCTATAGCGGATGAAGATGGTTTATTTGATCCAGTTTTATTTTTGTTATATTGACTTGCTTTTCGTTGTTTCAGAATTTTTTTGAAACCTTTTGCAATGAATGCTAGATCTTCATCTTCAGAATCTGATTCATCTTCATCTTTTTCAGCATGAAATGCTACATTTTTCTTTTCTTCTTTCTGTTCCTTTCTAGCCTGCAAATTAGCTTCATAGGACATTAGATTTCCTATCAATTCATCTTGCTTCATGACGGAAAGGTTATTAGCTTCTACATTTGCTAATACTTTTCCTTCCCACTCACTAGTCAGAGAATGTTGGACTGTTGAAACAACATCAAAATCTGAATATTTTTGTCCTAAACCAATAAATGCATGATGAATAGTTTGAAACCATGAATACATATCATCGATTGTTTCATTCGGCTTCATTTTGAAATTTGAAACTGACTCTTCAGCATGACTATTTGGGCTTGTTTAACCTTGTTAGTACCTTCATGAGTGGTTTTCAGAGTTCGCCAAATTTGATATGCAGTGGTGCAAATACTAACATGGTTATATTCATTTTGGTCTAATGCACAAAACAACATGTTTATTGCTTTTGCATTTACGGCCGTTTTCTCAGCCAATGTCCATTCTGAATAATCAGTTGTTGGATTTACTATTTCTTCTTGGGTAGCATTCAAGGCATCATAGCTATTTGACTACATGAAGAATGACATACGTGTTGCCCAGTAGTTATAGTTTGCCCAGTAGTTATAGTTGAGACCATTGAAGAGTGGAGGTCTTTGTGTTGATTGACCTTCCGTGTAAGTGGTGTTTTGAGAGCTAGTACTTGCATTATTTGCCATATTAAAAGAATATATCAAATAGCGGTGTTACGGTTATGTGATGACCTTGCTCTGATTCCAAATGAAGATGCGTGTACGTGCTTAGTATAATACACACGAATCGTGTAATATGATGCACAACACTCAAGTATGAAATAATAGCTAATCATAGAAATGTATAAAACAGTAAAAGCAGTAAAATAGAAATATCACACCAGGGATTTTTATACTGGTTCGGAGCACCGTCCTACGTCCAGTCCCAGACATCTATCTGTATTTTCACTAACAACCACCTCACTTCACCCGGAGGAACAGGTATACAAGATCCGAGCAGACGAACGGGATTTCACGCTTCTAATAACACCGAGGACTTCAACACTTGCCTCTTACAACACTGAGGACTTCAACAAAGATGAATATAATTGTTGTTGACAATATGTGTTCCTGATAACACGAACTTGTCACTTGTGGTACAACCTTCCTATAATTTTACCCTCAAATAGAACATTTGTGTATATGAAGATTTGGAAGTGAATATCGTATTGAATCAAAATAATATTAAATAGATTATAAGATTCAAACGATATTATATTGAATATGAGCAATTGAGAATATAAAAATGAGATCAAGAATATAGATAGCAATAAGTCAAGTTAGTATGATAGAAATCGATGATAGGAATGATTATCTCATGGTGTTTATATAAGGAATAAATAGTTGTAACCCTTTGTGAAGAGTTACAAGCAATGGCCATGATTGTTGGTGAAGAGAAAGAGAAGCAGCCATTGATGAAAAGGAAGTGTCTGTACGAAAGTTTACTTTCTGGAAGAAAACGGTCGACAGGTTAATAAGGAACAGTAGACAGGAATTTGAATATATATACTTTATATTTATGTGTACACGTTTATTGTGTAAACTGGGCAGAAACAGTCGAGTGGTAAAAACCAAACGGTCGACCGGTTTCACCCAGTGTGTACAATTAATGTGTACACATTATATATTTGTATATATATTGATAATTTTGAGGTATGTGATTATTTAAGGATAGATTTTAACATAAGTAACACTACTAAAACACCAAATAATCAACCTCTAAAGTAAAATACCATATGTAGCTCTTTGTGTCCCTTCAAACCAATGATTATCTTCTTTTTGTCGATCATGGATTATTTCTTTATCAGAGATCAAAACTCTTTGAAATCCTTGATTCAACACTTTTGTCATAGAATTCCCAACCGAATAGCCCATGTCGGATGGACCTTGCCGGATGGACTCTGTTGGATGAGATTTGTTGGCATTCTATAGACCTTGAGCTTCTTCCTTCCGGTAAGGTGCCGGTTTATGCCGCTTTCGAATAATTCCTTATTGTTTTCGGTTCTTCCCATTATTTGGCTTTTTGTTTCGGTAGGTTTTTCTGTGTTTATGTTCTTCCGATACCCCTTCGCCATTAACCGATTTCAGAGTTAATTTTGGTAGTAACACTTAAATACTGCTTGCTTACATATACTAATGTCAAAATACCGAATTAACTGTTAGGTTACTACATGATGTTTACATTTAATCTTTGCAAAGAATTTTGATACCATATTAACATACTATTATATATATATATATATATATATATATATATATATATATATGTTTGTATCTATGTGCCAATACTTACACACAGGTTTATAAGTGATAAATTTGTCTTATATGGATTAGACTTGCTATTTGCTTTTATTGGCAATGTTAGACACATGTAGGAGAACTAGTTTGGATATATTAGTGATGGTTGTGCGTAGCTTTGCAAACACTTAAATAACAACCACTGAATTGCTAGCTTCTTATATACTATACACACACACACGTGTATATTAGAATCTAGTACACCAACAACTACAAAATTTGTCTGGTTGCATAGATGTTTATGCATATATAAATGAGTATATAAAAGGTACTTGCTTACCTGGACATATACATACATACATACATACATACATACATATATATATTGAATATAATTGAATCTACAAGTACATATAAACAAGTATGTCTTGTAGGTATATGTATCAATAATAAAAATAAGTGTTACTTTAATCCAAGCAAACAAGCTAGATAATAGTTATACACACATTACATGAATTGCCATAGAAACATCATACTGGTATTTAATGTATAGTAACTTTGTTATAGTTATATCTTTTAATTTGCATGAATTTTCATAAATAGATGTTAGTATACATATATAAGAATCTGGAAATTGATTTTTTTTTTTTTTTTATTCTGATTCATATGAATCCTTGTACCAAAATGATTGTGTGTGCTAAATAAATAAAAAAATTGACTTCATATTGGTTTTTAAGATATTTCTTGAATTTTATATTAGCATGCTCTGGAAGATATAAGAATATATGTATGCATATTTGTTTTGCATATTTAACAATATATTCTGATGAATATATATATATATATATATATATATATTGAAAATTGGTACGCTTTATTAACTTCAAAGAAAAGTACATGGCAAAGTTAGCACTCTAACCTTGGCAAAGTTAGCACTCTAACCTGAAATACATAAATTTGAAATACAACACAAAAAGCTATAAAAAGAAAAACAATGAAAGTAAGACCCATGATGAGGTTAGGGAATCCAACTACAAGTGCTTGACCTGCACTTCAATGCACATACTACATATTCTTTTCACAAACACAACCCACTTGGTCATAACTGGCCATATCATGTAGAAATTGCCTTGTAATAACTTGGAAGAGTCGGGCTAACCTGCATATCCCTCTACAATTAAACCGCAAAGAATGCTCCAACTTTTAGCATTAACTAGATTGAGGCCCGTGTTTCGCACACGGGAAAATGGTAAATTTAGTGATATGAATTGTGTCAGTATCATCATCTATAATTGTGTCTTGATGTAACGTGGATGGGTTTGTAAATCTGGTTGAGCACATTATGTGTAGAGTCTTGTTATTGTACCCGAAATGGTTTTTGTCAGAAAGTGCGAATTAGACAAAATGGTGTAATTGATGGGGGGTTACTATTATAATTTCCAACAAAACATGGACAGAACTCAACAAATCAAGCGGCTAATATTCTTTTGCACAATCTGACAAACACTATTTCGGGTATATTAGCAATTTCTTTATGTTTATGAATAACTAGTGAGCGTTCAACAACACTCCAAATAATTGTGTCTCAAATATGTGTGTGTAAGTACGTATATTACATTTTTGCATATGATAGAGCTGGTTAACTGCTATCCTATGGAACGGAAGTACTATATTTGTAAAAAAATGTTCATTTCATTCTAGGTGCATGTCTCTAAGAAAACTGTTCATATATAGTTACTTTCTTCTTTTTGTACTTTCATCTGCTCACCACACATACAGTCGTCATAACATAATTTTTGCCATGTGCTGTGGAGAAAAGGTTGATACAACTTGAATGGTGGATGAATCAAAAAAGTATACATATTGCGGATTTGATACCTTCGAGGTTAATAATACGTAAAAGCAAGCATCGTAGATGATGCACATTACATCAAAGCTACCTGTCAATGTAATACAATTATCATGACAAATTGAAACAGTTACGTTTTCAGTCCAAACTCACCACATTTAATTGAAAGAACATAAGCTTATTCCATAGATATATGCTAATGGCTACTAAGTAAGAGGTATAATCATATAAGACGTTTCACCCAGATCTTCAAATAAAAGCTTGTAGACGCACTTATTTTGATAGATGCAAACTCACTGCTTGTTTGTCATCTAGCATTGTTATTCCCCTTATCATATACTTCACCCATTTGGATAAAGTTGAGAGTTGAACATAAACAATGATTATTTGACTGTGAGCAAGCCAACTAAGTGTTTTTTTCCTTGGACGTATATCATTTGTAGATGACGACTTGCAACGGAGCCAGTATTAACAATAATCTCAGTTAATGGGTGGATGTCTTATAGAAGGCTTGTTTTCTGTCTCGGTGACCTCTTGCAGTTGCTGGCAGCTTGAGCTCGGGAGGAGTTTTCTTGTTTGTTGGAGTAATCTTCTCTGATGAGTGTTATCGGTTGGGTCAACTGCAGTATCTGCTTTTGCTTTGTTTTTGCTGGGCGGTTTGCTCTCATGGGTGTCTCCTACGCTGATCTGTTTTGGGTAGTTTGGCATGCTGTGCTTCATTTTGTATTTTGTTTGCATGTCTTGTTTTTTTGGTTTGTTTGGTGCAGAATAGCTTGGCAGTAGGTTGATATTATGTGGCCAAGCTGTTCTCTCTATGTACTTCCTTTTTGTAAACCTGCGTTTTGTACACAAAAGAATGAAAATGAGAGAAAATAAAGAATAAACAATCTTGCACATAACAATCTTAATCTGTAGTAAACCTAATTAGTTAAGACATTACATCTTAGTTAGTACTTCTCTAGATGATAGTTAAAAAAATTCAACAAATCATAGCTTTTTCGTAAATCTGCAGGGACTAACCTTATAAGAAATATAAGATAAGCATGACAACACGTATTGTGCCTGGAAGAAACGCAAGTGCGCGCATTCAGTGATCAAAGCCCGCAGAAATGGCGTAGGCCAGGAGGAAAGATTGTCATGGCTATAATATTGTAATCAATACATGTGGTATGCCTTGTATTCATAGTCTAGAAATATGATACTGTTATGATTTAAAATGGCATCCAAAATGTTGTATAACATAAAGTCTGTTAGCGTAAGATCATTATTCAGTTCACAATAGTAAACATAATCTTCTAGTTAAAAAAAAAAAAGTTATATAGGTACAGAAACAATATTGTATCAATTGTCGCATAATATACTTTACATGATATAATAGTATTATATTATCGACGGGGACTAAAAATTTGTGGTCACATGCCACTGCGTTGTTGTAGTTTACAAATGTATATAACATAAAATGGTCATGTGTGGACTAAGATAGTCACCACCCCCAGGTTTATCAACCAGAATAGGTTGTCATGTATGGTCATGTACAATCATCTATGGAGTAAGAGTAGGCCGTATTATTTATTAATCCACGGCAGAACAAGCTGTTACTACTACTACTACTACTAATAAATAAATAAAAAAAATCCCAGCAATGGTTTTACAAAATTATAGTATTTTTTTTGTAGTTTTTGCTAGTGTATAAATACCCTTCTCTTTAGTGTCCATAAGAAGCATAAAGTGGCATGTCAAAGTGAAAAATGTTTTACCTCAACCTCGTACTGGACGAATAATACTTGTGGTTGGGAGTATGAACAAACAAAGCATAATTTATTTTTATTTTTTTCCTTGCACTTGTGCTACACCTGCATATTTTTTCTCTCCTTTTGAACTATTAAGAATGACTTGAGTTAACCGTTGGCTGATGATAATGTCTAAAAAGCATGACATTTTCCAAAATACTGAGCGGATTTGTTTTCCTCACTGCCGACTATAAAAAAGAGAAGATTGAAAATTGATAATGCAAATGTACAGATGAATTAAGATGTAGCGGAACGGATGTGCAAAATGTGCACGGAGAAGTTATCACGGTCCAAATCCTCTCATCACAACACAAATCCAACCATAACTGAAGTGCAGTCTTCTATTAGATGGAATTTATCAATACCTAAATTTGAAGTCAACTTTTCCATAGATTTCTGCCACAACCCAGAAATGAACAAAATATAAAAGGTCCATTAAATCCTTAATACACAATAGGTCATTTAGCCTCAATATATGCAAAGTATAGTGACCATGTAATTTTAATGTGAAAATTCCATATAGTTTAAATATTATGCAGTTGTCTATAGCAGCGATGGAGGTTAGCTTGAGTCATTTTCTTATATTCCGTCTTGTCTGTATCATCATTATACATATGGAATAGTGATCACGTGAAATTATACCATATGTATGTTGGATTACAAAAGAAACAAAAGAAAACACGAAACGATGAACTTGATGTGATTTGTAATAATGCTTATTCATTGAGAGTTCTTTCAAGAAAGAGTAACAATTTTGTACTTCTACCTGGGGGTAAACATTGTCTCGAGTACTACATCCTATTCGTTCTCTCGTACTAAAGAAAAACGGAATAATAAGCAATAGCTGAAGTTAGAGACACAATTTTTTCACGTGTTGCTCAACATAAGCAATAAGAAATTATAATGCGAATCTGAACGTGTCCACTTAATGTTGAACGTTCTCTTAATTTTGAAAACTCAATAGAAACATCAAGATTAAGATTAAAGTTATAACTTCATCAAAAAAATTATAAGGCAATTTTAAGAAATAAGTAAGTAGCAAAATAGAATAGAAGGTAGCCTAGTAACACCATCTCAAACCCAATCAAGCACAAAAAATTGAATTAAAAAGAAATACGTATCATATATATGTATACATGTGTGTGTAAGGGATATGATACCTGGCTTTGAAATTGCCTGTTTAATATTTCCATCTCCCTTTTGGTAATAGCTCCGTAATATCTTACTCCACATTCACTGATATCGATCTTTCTAAGGCAAAATCTTCAACTATAAATTATATATTTAGTTAATTGTCTTATCAATAAAAGTTGTTCACCCATAATGTCAGATTATATTCATTTGAAAATAATGAGGAAGACGGATAATTGATGCATTACTTATCCCTACATCCCCAACCAGTAGCAACGTATCACTCTCTACCAATTCAGCCACCATACCCGCACCTTAGTTGCCTTATCTCAAGCAATTAAAACATTAAAAAAAATGATTTAAATTATGCATGCAGTAAAACGCTAATAACCAAGTTGATCTTAAAAGACCGTGGATATTATTTGCTTTTGATATTTGCATTACAAACCCCTTGAGGAACTTAATGGATTGTGTTACACATATAACTTCGGCTGCATACACCATTCTGAAGTTATACCAAATCTGTCATACAAAATTTTGATAACTTTATTACTAAGAAACGGTAATGTTGGCATAACCTTTTCTCACTGGTCTTACTGGCTACATGTGATTGTTTAAACATGTAAGAAAGCAATTTTACAGCGTTCAACATAAACCTTACAATATGCAGGAGTTAAAACCCATTATTTGAAGCTTTAAACTCTAGGGTATACTAAGAAACTAAAATATCAAAGTTAAATTTTGATGACTACACACAGATTGTCTTAAATGTTATACCATGTCAAAGTAAATAATATTGATATTTATAGTAATGCAAAATTTAGATGGGTTATCAAGTAAGCCAAAGAAGAGTAAACTGACAGTAGCAACTAATGTTTTAAATTGGCATTCATGAGGCGTCATTATATACATTAATTGAAATATTGAACATGGTTGATGTTGTAACTGACATCTTATACCTTTAACCTGTAATAATAGGTTATTGACAACATAGTATATAAGAGTTTAAGACCTCCAGCAAAGAACTTGACTAACAAACCATCTATCCAACAAATTTCATATCAAAGTCAGTGCAGTTGTAGTAAATTTAATTTATACTGGCCGCTATAATTTAAATTTAAATAGCAAAGTAAGAGCTGTACCAATGCATGTGTATGTCGGCATAAATGCAAATAGAAAAATTAGGATTGTAGATTAATAAAAAGAACAGTAAACTATAAGAAAGACAATATTTTTGTAAGTTATTGCCTACCACAAGAACAACCCTGATAAATAAAGACAGTAAATAAAGACAGCAAACCAATGTCTACTGACATACCCAACCAATCTCGTCGCATTTGCGTACGACACCAACACTTAGGTCATAATTTTAGCACAATGTACAAATGAACATACACTGCATATGAACTGATGGTAGTAAAAAAGCATATGAAGAAAATCAAATTATTTAATTATTAGCGGTAAAAAATTACCGTCAGTCATGGAAAATAGTTGTTCAGTCAAGCGTGGATAATGAGGGAAAGTAAACGCTGAGAAATTTCAGAACTATTACCAAGGTATCCCCTTCTGACCCGCAATTATCTATAGACGACTTGACTTTAAAAGTGCATCCTCCCTTCTTTGCAGCAAATGATAGAGCGATCTGTCTCTGACTTGTTGAACTAACGCAGGTAGGGGAAGTTAGTTGTAAAAAATAACGACGTTTCAACAGCGTCCACAGTACATAGGTTAACCTAAAAGTATGAAAATTATCAAACAACTCCAACTTAACATGCTGCCATTGAAATTTTGGCAACTAAAATTAACAGTCAGAACATCATCCAGATAGAAAAATCAAAGGCAGCAGTATAATTAAACTATAATATATTAGTGCGAAATACATTTGAGAACCAGTAGACGTCGAACACATAAGCAAAAACTTACCTAATGATTTATGATTCTTCTGTCCATCAAGGAGACAAAGCAGAGCAAGTGTGAAATTGAGGACCCGAGGTGGTGATTCAACATAATTGTTTATGTTATTGATGGGGAAGTCAAGGCAGATTCCATCTCCTTGGTTGTAGATCAGAAGCGGGTGTTTGTATTTCGTCCGATTACTGCATACGTGAGGAGGAGGGACGTTGAGAGGCTGCACGTGGAGAAAAGGGTATAATTTTTATTTATTTTTAATAACAAAGGAAGATTGGGGAAAACGAAGATTAAGTAGATATCGGTTTTTGAAATTGGGAATGATTTACAGCAAAAAAGGGAAAGGTGGAAGCAGTTATGGGAATGTTGTAACCGCAGGCCGGTGGAAATGGCGTGGAGAACTTTTTTTATTATAACTTTGAGAAAGCGCAAGCGAGAAGTATTTTGAAACACTGAGAACCAGTGAGTACACGTCTGCGTATTGAACTTCCTGTTTTCTTGTTTAAGTAATAGAATAGACAACCCATATCTAACATGAGAACCACAAAGAAGACTACTTCAGAAACAAGTCAAAACCATAGTTGTGAAGACCGAACCGTACGTAAAACCGTGATAGTGAAAGATCCAAGGTTTTCGTGGTTCAACTGGTCAGACCGTGAGAAACGCGCTGATAGTTTATTTTTATTTTTTGACTTAAATGTAAAATTAATTTAAATATAGATAAAATTTAAGCAATTATGACAAACATGCATGTCCAAACTACCTAATTGAGATAATTATAGTTGTAAATTTACTAATTTTCTATAGTAAAAGAGGATTGGTTCAATAATAGTTCGTAAAATGTACATAATAATGAATTATATAATCAAAAATTTAATAACAATTACTATAAAATTATTTGTTAAATTTATTATAGTAAAAAATAAAGAGTGAAGTAATTATATTTTCGTAAATTTGAAGAACCGTGAAGTTCAAAAAGGTCGAACCAGAGGTTTTTATAGGGTTTTGAGGTTAAACCGCGGGTCTGTGAACGCGCAAGGTTATTTCATTTTAAGAGTCGTGGCGCTCCAAGGTCGAAGGTTAACCACGGTCGAACCGAGGTTGGGTTGGGTCTTTAAAACACTGGTCAAAACACATTCTCTTGAGGATGAATGCTCTGACACAGTACCCAAAAACATGTAAAAATCCAAGCTATTGCATGTTAACCCCATGTTCTATCATGTAATATCTCCATCAACAACACGTACTTAAACTACATGAATAGTTTGTCACATGTGATAAATGGATCATCATTCGTTAACGTATACCAAACCAACGTGTTAACTTCATAATCTGATGTACTTCTGACATTGCATGGAGATAAACTGCTCATTCCATTTGAAAGACTCCCAGTTAAAAACCCTGTACTAGTTAACACCATCGCACTTACTATGTCTATCCAAATTCAACTATCCACTTTTAGAAATCACAAAAAGGGTACATGATAACATAAAAGCAGATATAGAATTAGATTACTTCTATTTTCCCCCGTTATTTACTGTTCACCCCTCATTCACGTTGATGAAGTAATATGTGCCCTTCATTCTCTGCAAGTAGCAGCGGCTGTTCGTCGGTTGTCCATCGATCTGTGTACGGAGGAAGTTGATGGGGGTGTGTAAGGAGGAAATAGGAGGGAGAATACAAATAATCATAGAATTATCTTGCGATAATATTGTTACTAGTGAAGCTTGCGGATGGTAATTAACCCAAGTAAAAAAATATCATAGGATTCCTGCAAATTCGTATTAACCGTATGCCCCAATTTTCTTCAAATGTAATAAACCAATCAATAATCATCTCCAGTCAACTTCCAACCTTTGCATCATGAAGCTAATTCAACGGCAAATGCGAAACTCTACCCAGATTCAATCAACAAACATAACTCCAAACTATTTCCAAGTTCATATAACACTGAACTTGTAATAAATGGGAGCAGCATATGATTAAAGCTATACTACATGACATGAACTTAATGCACTCGCACTGACAAAATCGAAAAAGCAAAAGAAAAGGATTACGCCTTTTTCCCAGAAATTAAAATCTTACCCATTCACTCAATCTGGCCTTTGGAGAGACAATTATTTTGAAGAATCGGAGAAATCGGTTGAAGGAAGTTGGAACTGAAAATCAGTTGTGCTGACGAAGTCGGAACCCAAATCCACAGATAATTTCCAAATACACTGGCAAATGAAGTAGAAAGATCACCGGATCCTTCAATGCGGTGAAGAACACAGTGCGTTGGATTTGAGTCAGAAAAGTAGAATAGATCTGGAGTTTCCTATAGATCGGAAATGCCGTAACCCAAGTTGGGGGGTTAATAGATCAGGAATCGAATTTTCACCCTTCCTTGAAATCGAATGAAACACATCGGTTAGATATCGCAGATCCGTTTAATAGAAGGAGCGAATATGATCCACAGCAGAACTTCAAGTTCGTTGATCAGACCGGATCCACAATAATCGTGATTTTAAGGAAGGAGACATGAAGGCATTAAACAACGAAAACCAAACCACCAATACTTGTGATGAATTAGAATTGGATATTAGAATATCTAAGACTTTAGTTATGCTTTATATATATATATATATATATATATATATATATATATATATATATATATATATATATATATCGAATAGGATCAGGGAGCCCTTTGAATTTCAGCCTCCCATTTACACCCCAATTTCAACTACACATTTATATTAAAAAAAATGAATGGAAAGTGAGTGAAAGGAGAAAGGGAGGAAATGTGTGGTGGAAGAGTGGTAGGCTAAAGGGGTGCTCACTATTTGGGGTGCCATTGAACCTGCCCATGTATATATATATATATATATATATATATATATATATATATATATATATATATATATATATATACACACACACACACATATATATATATACATATATATATATGGGGTGGGCGCGTAACGACAAGGGTTTCGCCCGGACCCAATCGATCGCTAAACCGACCAAGACCGTTCGAAACCCCTGATCGTTTTGAGAACAGGACAAATCGGAACGCAAACAGAAGAACATTTCACTGTTATTTACAACAATTCCATCAGATACAAGAATATATAGAGTATAAATGAATATTATACAACAGAAAAATATCAGAGATTACGATAAATTATATAGCAGCGGAAAAACAATATAAAACACAACTGAAAGTAATACATGAATACAGAGCTTTCTGAGCATCGTTCCAGCTGTAAATCAGGATCCTGTGAATATAAATTTACAAAACCAAAACTACTAGCTGCCCGTGTCAAAATAAGGGCACCCAGAGTTTAGCTTAAAACAATAAACTCCAGGTCAGTCATGGGACTGGTGTGAGAACTAAAACAGTTATTTATCTTTATTTTCAAAGTTAGGTAAATCAAGGGACCACGCTGTATAACACAGAACGGGTTTCCTCCCAAGAACACCGGTGCATAAAACAACAGCGCAATGCTAAATAAAAAAAATGAAGCTATTATAAGACCCAGGTCCCATCACACAATGCAACGCAAGCCGGAGGATAGGGTTTTTACCTTATAATAGCCAAGAATGCTTGATACGTTTAAAACAAATCATTTGATACTATTATAAGTGCATAGTGTATAAAACAATTTCAAATCATAAGTATCAATCATAGACGGCATAAGCGCCCCATCCCACTATGTCGTCATACTAGGCTCTACAATCAAAACCGCACATGTCACGTATCGGAAAGTTGGATTTCCATCACGGTGGCTTCTGATTCGAAAGATCGATCGCGTAGTGCAATTCCCCACGGCTTACGTCCCAGCAAGAGAAAACACCGTAACCCACATCCGCACTTTTGGGACTCAAGTATCACCGCGGCTTACGTCCCAGCGAGAGTAAACACCGCTTACTCTATCCCTCTGAGCACTAAGCTCATCTCGGTCGACCGAATCCACGACACCACTAAGGCGTCTATCCTAAAAAAAAGTATACTGATCAAACCATCAGTTTACCACCATACCGGTGTGTGAGGCTCGCGAATCAACGTTATACACAAAAGCTACGCCACAAAGGTCGTGCTTTGATCATCAACCACAAGACTTTGCTTTTCAACAGAAACCTTGATCAATTGCCACTTAGGCGTGCCACACAGGCAATTCATGTCATGCGACTGATGTCCATCGATATACAAGCTCTGAGCTCGTACGTCTCAGAGAAGGGCGTTAAGCAAAAGAATAAATTCTCCGCCGCCAAACAGATGTATATTTAATAGAGATCAATCAACATAGAATAAAATCCAATGTCAGACACACAGTCCATTTACAAGTTCGTTCTGAGTCTGAACGAAACCGGAGGCACTTTCCTCGCATATCCATCGATCTCCAAGTACGTCTGGACGATCACCAACTGTTTCCCTCATCTTGGGTGTAAAGCCCAATCGAGATCATCAGAAATCACCCAGACGATGTGAAGACTTCTGGTCTTCAATCACCGTCTTCATCTTCGACATATCGTCGAATCGGTTATTCAGAATGGGTATAAACCCGACCTTTCTGAATGACTCGCGTATATAATAAACAAATGTTACACAAACACAACATACGCCTCATTCCAATTCATCAGTCACTAACCGTAAATTAGCAAGAGAATAATTCCCCAAATATTAACCCCGAAGGCCGAAACCAACATCAGATCGATACCCAGGAAACCAATCTTCTTAGCTAACCTACAGTTAGTTTCAAAATTCCACATTCTTAGGGAAAGGTTCCCATTAATTTTATCAAAGATAAATTGTAACACCCCACCTCCGCCAGGGTGACTCTTGCAAGCACACTAGCTTCGGAGGGGCGTTTAAACAAGGTAAACATGCATGCAGATATCACAAGACATAATATATAAGTAAAACAGAGTAGTAAAGCAGCGGATAAAACTAGCATTTCAAAACCATAGTTAAGTTACAACAAAGTACTTGATCATTATTTTCCAACAAACAAAGTCTAGCATAAACTTAAAAACTGAAATACATAAAGTACTATCCCCAAAATGAAGTGATAAACCATAACTAGCTCAATGTCCGAGACCGTACATGAGCAAATCCAGTAAGCAAGCCAGAAAGATCCAAGCTAAGCTCCAATGTTCCCACCCTGAGGACCTGGGGGGGGAACGGAAGACAAGAGGCGAAAGAAAACAGGTCAATCAAAAAGACTGGTAAGCCCTACTACTATCTGTCCATGAACTAGTAAAGTTAACTGGCATGAGAAGCTGAGATGAACATGAGGATAACAACATACTGGCATGATGATTAACTAACAAGATAGATAAAGGTGTCATCGCATAATCAAGGTTAAGTTTTGCACCATGGGTGTACTAGCATTCTAACATGTCAAGTAAAAACAAGAATTGATCTCTTGGCCCAAGCTTGGCCCATCATCATGAGGTGACCTAAATTAAGGTCCAACTACACGGTCTAGTCGATCGGCTCTTTATAAGCCTAACTCGTCAAGTGTCGGTGTCATGCGGCTTAATCATGTAATGTAGTTGACTGTGCAGGGTCCACCCTAGGGTGTATCAGGCCCTATGGTGTAACCCTCTGACACCATACCATGATGCACAGTCCAAACCTACCGTTGCCCGTGTTCAACTTCGGACTTGATGTGCACGACCATGGACCGCCTGAACAACCGGGGCATCATTCAGCCGTCTCTTTTGGTCTCTTACAATCAGCCCAGTAATCGTGCCTCACCCTAGCCTAGTCCTAGGGTCTTATGATACATCTAGAAGGTTACTGCTGAAAAGGACCACACAACTAGGGTTTCTTAACGGGTTAAATGTGGTTAACCCGATCCAAACGTGGATTAAATCGGTTAAGAGTACCCAAGGCTCCTGACTTAACCTCGATTAATCCATCAAGCCCAAATTGGTTAAGTATTAAGTGGACCATGACTTAACCCTAATCAGGAGGCATTAATTAACTTATTGCGCTTTAACCTCTCATATTAGACTTTGTTGTGGTTACTAGTTAAGCCGGGCGGGTCCGGGTAGCTTTACACCACAACTAGGTCTAACCTCGGGTTCGAGCACAACATGACCAACTTCTCACATTGGGTCCTATTGTTTGTAGCCACTAGTTAAGCCGGGCGGGTCCGGGTAGATTTATGCTACAAACTCAACCCAACCTCGAGTTGGCCACACTCATATTTTCTAAGTGTCATGTCCATTATGTTTCCAAAACATAATTACACGTTAACATATCACGTCATGTTACAAAAATCATGTTCATGTCATTATGTTACCCAACCCCAACGTAATCCCATCGTTTACATAATCGCAACAACGCATAAAGGATAAAATAGGGAACTTGGCATAACCTTGACATATAGGTGTTGAAGCCACAAGTTTAACATGGTGGCATATGAAATGTACATATGTTCATATACTTGCATATTGCATTATTAGGCTTCAAAAGCATGCATAAAACCAAACTTAGCATATGAGTGATACATGGTGATAAATAACATGTAGAAGTTGCTAGAAGTTCGCATTTTGCCTCACATGCAAGTTATCATAAGGGATATGATAACTTTCATGTTGCCAAAATGCAACCTTTAATATAAAGCTTGGAGCTTTATGCTCAAAACCTCAAGTTTAACTTGCATAACATGATAACATGATCAACCCAAACTTGCATAACATAGCAACATGTGTCATACATAATGATTAAACCAACTTGCATAATGATCATCCAAACTTGCATATAATGATCAACCAAACTTGCATATAATGATCAACCAAATTTGCATATAATGACCAACCAAACTTGCATATAATGATCAACCCCAAACTTGCATCATTCATTTAACTTTAGAGTTCAAAGAAAGAAAGTAGAAAAGGGCTTACAATGCTATGAAGACACAAATAATTATTTATTATAAAGATTGAGACGAAGCCCTTATGCAAGCACCAAAAACCCAAATATGCAAGCTTCAAATGAAAACCCTTCGAGCCAAATCAATAAAAACCCTTGCTTTGTAATAGAAATGTTGCAACTTGACTTGAATGCAAACTAAGAACACTCATACAAGCTTGAAAACACTTGTATGAACTCACAATCTTTCATAGAAATAGACTTAGGAATTTTAGCATGAGAGTGGAGGCCATGAGAGGAACAAATTTGACATAGTTTAGTTGTAGGAATGAATAATGATGATTTAGGCTAGGTGTTAGGTCCTTTTTATAGAGTTTTAGGATAGTATTAGCCATAGGATTAACCCTAGATTCAATCCAAGCCATCAAAGCATGTCTTGGGGAAGAAGTCAAGTGTAGGAACCATTTAGGGCCTTTAGATTAAAGCTGAACCATGAGAACCATTCAAATGCAAAATCTGCATTTGAGCGAATCGGCCCACGGGTTGACAGCCAAACACCCTGGATTAACCCCTAGTCGACCCAGCGGGCTCGGGTCGACCTCAAAAATCGGCCGGTTCGGTTATTCCCCTCTCCCAATTCGCTGTTTTGAACATTTTTGCATATTTATTTATTTAATTTTCAATTATATATATATATATATATATCAATATATATATATTTCTCTGCGCAACCCATTTCACTTAATTAAGAATACTTTAATTTGTGAATTTCTCGTGAAACTTCGCGAGGCCATATCTTGGTCATACGGACTCCGATTTTCGAAAACTCGGACTCTATTTCGCGTATTTTTCCGAGACGAACGCAATGGCATAGCCCGTTTCCCTTGATTCAGATTTTACAGTTTAATTCTGCCTCCATTTATGTTATAACATGTTATTCAAAAATACGGGTTGTTACATTCCCCTCCTTAAAGCATTTCGTCCCCGAAATCTCCAAGTTAGGAAGAACGTATCCTACCATCCATCACCCATCTACTCAAAACATCATCCACGAGCAATCATTGTCCTTAAAAGGTTCTAAATGTTGTATGATCATATGCAAAGGTGTGTGTATATGTACTTATCTAATGCGAAAATCAGGCGGTTACTGATATAGTAAACCTCCTTAATGCAAAGTATGTTAGTGAAATGAGTCCATATGTATGCGAATTCCTAACATAATTTATGATCTCTACATGAGTGCACATAACATTCATCCATATGCAACATCCACGTGATAGCGTAACAAGTTTCATCCATGAATAAGTATAAACACTCATGCATATGCGGTATGAAAGTGTGTGAGCCGATCTTAGTGCCTAATGTGTATCATGCATCCACGAGTATCCACTTGCAAACACTTGCAACCACTTGCAAACATCAAACATAACATGTTTCAAATACATGTTTCATCCAAAGGGTTTCTACCTAAGGTCCTCATGACAAGTTTAACGAGATAACAAGATAAACAAGATAAACATTGATAAAAAGAAAGATATGCTAATTAGGAAAAGAGATCGAGAATGTACCCTCAAAAAGGAATGGATAAAGCCCACGCATCTTCTCCTCGGTTTCCCAAGTTGCATCTTCGTCGGCTTCACCCCACTGAACTTTCACCTTATAGGCCATCTTTCCAATTCTCTCTACGATAGGGAAGGGTCCTACGAACCTTGGTGCCAACTTCCCAACTGCTCCAAAACGTACCACATTACGCAAAGGAGAAACCTTCACGAAAACCATGTCTCCCACTTCGAATTCCAAATCTGCCCTTCGCTTGTCAGCATAGGATTTCTGTCTATCTTGGGCCGCTTTCATCCTTCTTCTCACTAATTCAACTTTCTCGGATGTGTCCCGTATCATATCGGGCCCAAGTATAAGTCTATCTGTTGTCTCCCACCAACAAGATGGTGACCTACACGGCCTCCCATACAAAGCTTCAAATGGTGTCATCCCTATGCTGGCTTGATAGCTATTATTATAAGCAAACTCTACAAGAGGCAGGTGGTCTTCCCAAGTACCACAAAAGTCAAGAACACAAAGTCTCAAGAGATCTTCTAGTACCCTATTCACCCTTTCGGTTTGGCCATCCGTCTGGGGGTGATAGGCTGTACTCAGATTTAATCGCGTACCCATCGCTTCTTGCAAACTGTTCCAGAACTGGCTAGTGAAAATTGGGTCGTGATCGCTAACTATTCTAGAAGGAACTCCATGCAACCGCACTATTTCCCGAAGATAAACAGACGCTAGCCATGATACGGTCCTCTTGCTTTCCACCGGAATAAAATGGGCTCTCTTTGTAAATCTATCAATTATTACCCATATCCCTTAAAGCCCAAATAGTTTGGTGGCGAACTTCTTCACCCCAACCATATATCACAAATAGGCTAGTCATACTCCTTAGGGGGTTTGTAACAGAACTAAGATTGAGGATAGGACTGAGAGGATATACTTAAAAGGTAGCATGCGAGTAAGCTCTACGGAACAATAGGGATCAAGGATATACTCTTAGAAAGAGATTAAATGCGCGTATCTAGACTTCAATCTTCTAAGCCGCATTTTCTTGTGCTTAATCCCATCGTGCCTTGACCGTCTTTTAACTTCATAATTCCGTAGTTCTTAATCCTTATTTCCAAAATATGAGTTAGAACTCATTTCACCGTTGCCTCTCATTCCCCTTCCACTTATCCTTTGCCTAAAATACTTGGCTTCCACCCAACTGCATACTCATGGTTTCATGCGGGCTTTCCAAAATTCGTTAGTGAATCTTGGATCCCGTTTACATACTATATGGTATCCCACGCAGAAAACTATCTCTTGAAAACATGTGCCAATCCACGTTGCCAAACTGGAGCTGAGGTAAGGGCTCTCTTGAGCCTTTGAAAAGCAAGCTCACACTCCAAGTCCCATGCAAATACTAAGTTCTTCTTCGTCAACTTAGTAAGAGGGGCTGAAATCTTAGCGAAGTCTCTGATGAACTTCCTATAGTAGCCCGCCAAACCGAGAAAGCTTCTTACTTCGGTCGCATTCCTAGGAGTCTTCCAATCTTGAACCACAACCACTTTCGCGGGGTCCACCGCTATGCCTTGCTTAGAAACTATATGTCCAAGAAACCGAACTTCCCTTCTCCAGAAATGACATTTGGAGAACTTGGCTTTCAACTGATGCGCTCTAAGCGTATTCATCACTTCCTTGAGATGCCTAGCATGCTCTTCCTCATCCTTTGAGAAGATCAGAATATCATCCACGAAGACAACAACAACCTTGTTAAGGAACTCCCTGAACACCCTACTCATCAAATCTACGAAGTAGGCGGGTGCATTAGTCAAACCGAATGGCATGACAAGCCATTCAAAGAATCCATCTGGAGTCCTAAACGCAGTTTTATCAATGCTATCCTCAGCCACTCTAAGCTGATGGAATCCGGTGGCTAGATCGAGCTGAGAGAAAATAGAAGCACCTACAAGCTGGTCAAAGAGATCATCAATTCTCGGTAACGGGTGCCTATTCTTCTTTATCAGCTTGTTCAACTCTCGATAATCAACACATAGACGAAGCGAACCATCCACCTTAGTAGCGAATACCACCGGAGCACCCCATTCAGAAATGCTTCGCCTAATAAAATTCTTCTCAAGCAACTCCTTGATTTGCTTACTGAGCTCCCTTCTTTCACGAGGGGCCATGTGCCTAACGGGCAATGATACTGGCTTGGCATTATCAACTAGATAAATGCGGAAATCTATCTCTCGTTTAGGGGGTAACCCCTTAACTTCTTCAAAGACATCGGGATAGTCTCGGACCACCCTTACAGATTGCAGATCATCGATGGACGAGTCGAGAGATTCAAGATAACATAACATGACGGGACCTCTAGGGTTACAAGAAATTTCTAGGGTGTTACCGAGGCGGGTCATGAGCCTCTCCACCCTATGCTCACAATCGAGGATGGCTCCATAACTGGACAACCAATCCATGCCCAAGACCAACCCATATCTCGTGACCCCGAGAACATAAGCACTACACGTGAATTCTACGGCCAAGATAGAAATTTTCAAATCCACACAAATCATAGACAGATGGGCGGAACCCCCAATTGGATTTGAAACACAAACGGGATCCTCAACTAAGCTAGTACTTAGGTGCAAACTTTCAACAATATCAGAAGAGATAAAACTATGCGATGCGCCAGAATCAAATAAGGTGCGAACAGGAAAATCAGAAATGTAAACATGAATTTCTATAAAAACTCTACCTCGATCAAAAGCTGGAAGAGCGAGGAGAGCCTGCAATTGCCCTCCAGAGGGTCTTACTTGCTGAGTTTGTCCTTGCCCTTGTCCTTGCTTCTTGGGGCAATCCTTACTGAAATGTCCAGTCTCTCCACAATGAAAGCATTCACCCAACTTCCTTTTCTTCTTCCTACAGTCTTTGGCTATGTGCCCAGTAATCCCACAGAAGTTGCACTTCCTCCTTTCTCTTGACTTGTTGTCCTTGCTATTGTTGTTCTTGCCTCCTTTTCCGGAATCTACCTTCTCGCCTTGAGACTCATTTGCCTTGACCTCCTTCTTGCCACTCTTATCTTCCTCTTGAAGCAGGGCCATATTCACCAAACTCCCGAAAGTCGCCCCCATGGGTATATGAGACATGGCCAAACCGCGCAATGGCTCATTCAATCCTAGAGCAAAGTGTAGGGCCTTCTTCTGAGCTGTGTTTACCAATTCTAGGCCGAACTGAGCAAGTTGATTAAACATATCCACGTATTCCCTAACTGTCATGTCCCCTTGCTTTAGAGATAGGAAGCTCTCCATCTGAAGATTCTCTTCAGTCGATGATAGAAACTTTAGTCCAAACCTTCTCCTAAAGTCATCCCAAGTCTCAATGGGTCTAGTAGTGGTGGTGACTACCCACCAATAAGCAGCTTCACCTTTTAATAGCCATACCGCCAACAGAACTTTCTTGCGATCTTCCACCTCAAATATAGCAAAGAGGTCTTCAGTTTCCTTTAACCAGTTTCTTGCCTCCACAGAAGTCTCCGTTCCGACAAAATTCTTGCAACCCATCGCCTTAAAGTCTTTGCAAAGCTTAGCGAAATCTACTTGCGGATTCTGAGGAGGAGGAGGAGAGATGTTAGCGACGGGGGAAGGAGGAGGAATGTTCGCGGGGCCGGCTTCATTCGCCCTTGCCTCCATAAATCTTCGGAACCAGACGGGTACTTGTACGCCTTCCGGGATGTTAAAGCGATCGGCCATACTAAAACGAAGAAAAAGATAGATTCAGAACGAAGAAACGAAGGATAGTGCTAATGGCTTTTGGGGAATAGCCTTTTAAAATACTAGACTTTTCTTTGGAAAATACTTAATTGGTTTTGAAAATAGTTTTTCAAAAGGTAAGTTTCAAAAACACTTTTGCTCAAATCTTGTAAACCTTATGCTCTGATACCAAATGTAACACCCCACCTCCGCCAGGGTGACTCTTGCAAGCACACTAGCTTCGGAGGGGCGTTTAAACAAGGTAAACATGCATGCAGATATCACAAGACATAATATATAAGTAAAACAGAGTAGTAAAGCAGTGGATAAAACTAGCATTTCAAAACCATAGTTAAGTTACAACAAAGTACTTGATCATTATTTTCCAACAAACAAAGTCTAGCATAAACTTAAAAACTGAAATACATAAAGTACTATCCCCAAAATGAAGTGATAAACCATAACTAGCTCAATGTCCGAGACCGTACATGAGCAAATCCAGAAAGCAAGCCAGAAAGATCCAAGCTAAGCTCCAATGTTCCCACCCTGAGGACCTGAGGGGGGGGGGGAAACGGAAGACAAGAGGCGAAAGAAAACAGGTCAGTCAAAAAGACTGGTAAGCCCTACTACTATCTGTCCATGAACTAGTAAAGTTAACTAGCATGAGAAGCTGAGATGAACATGAGGATAACAACATACTGGCATGATGATTAACTAACAAGATAGATAAGGTGTCATCGCATAATCAAGGTTAAGTTTTGCACCACGGGTGTACTAGCATTCTAACATGTCAAGTAAAAACAAGAATTGATCCCTTGGCCCAAGCTTGGCCCATCATCATGAGGTGACCTAAATTAAGGTCCAACTACACGGTCTAGTCGATCGGCTCCCTATAAGCCTGACTCGTCAAGTGTCGGTGTCATGCGGCTTAATCATGTAATGTAGTTGACTGTGCAGGGTCCACCCTAGGGTGTATCAGGCCCTATGGTGTAACCCTCTGACACCATACCATGATGCACAGTCCAAACCTACCGTTGCCCGTGTTCAACTCCGGAATTGATGTGCACGACCATGGTCCGCCTGAACAACCGGGGCATCATTCAGCCGTCTCTTTTGGTCTCTTACAATCAGCCCAGTAATCGTGCCCCACCCTAGCCTAGTCCTAGGGTCTTATGATACATCTAGAAGATTACTGCTGAAAAGGACCACGCAACTAGGGTTTCTTAACGGGTTAAATGTGGTTAACCCGATCCAAACGTGGATTAAATCGGTTAAGAGTACCCAAGGCTCCTGACTTAACCTCGATTAATCCATCAAGCCCAAATTGGTTAAGTATTAAGTGGACCATGACTTAACCCTAATCAGGAGGCATTAATTAACTTAATGTGCTTTAACCTCTCACATTAGACTTTGTTGTGGTTACTAGTTAAGCCGGGCGGGTCCGGGTAGCTTTACACCACAACTAGGTCTAACCTCGGGTTCGAGCACAACATGACCAACTTCTCACATTGGGTCCTATTGTTTGTAGCCACTAGTTAAGCCGGGCGGGTCCGGGTAGATTTATGCTACAAACTCAACCCAACCTCGAGTTGGCCACACTCATATTTTCTAAGTGTCATGTCCATTATGTTTCCAAAACATAATTACAAGTTAACATATCACGTCATGTTACAAAAATCATGTTCATGTCATTATGTTACCCAACCCCAACGTAATCCCATCGTTTACATAATCGCAACAACGCATAAAGGATAAAATAGGGAACTTGGCATAACCTTGACATATAGGTGTTGAAGCCACAAGTTTAACATGGTGGCATATGAAATGTACATATGTTCATATACTTGCATATTGCATTATTAGGCTTCAAAAGCATGCATAAAACCAAACTTGGCATATGAGTGATACATGGTGATAAATAACATGTAGAAGTTGCTAGAAGTTTGCATTTTGCCTCACATGCAAGTTATCATAAGGGATATGATAACTTTCATGTTGCCAAAATGCAACCTTTAATATAAAGCTTGGAGCTTTATGCTCAAAACCTCAAGTTTAACTTGCATAACATGATAACATGATCAACCCAAACTTGCATAACATAGCAACATGTGTCATACATAATGATTAAACCAACTTGCATAATGATCATCCAAACTTGCATATAATGATCAACCAAACTTGCATATAATGATCAACCAAATTTGCATATAATGACCAACCAAACTTGCATATAATGATCAACCAAACTTGCATATAATGATCAACCCCAAACTTGCATCATTCATTTAACTTTAGAGTTCAAAGAAAGAAAGTAGAAAAGGGCTTACAATGCTATGAAGACACAAATAATTATTTATTATAAAGATTGAGACGAAGCCCTTATGCAAGCACCAAAAACCCAAATATGCAAGCTTCAAATGAAAACCCTTGAGCCAAATCAATAAAAACCCTTGCTTTGTAATAGAAATGTTGCAACTTGACTTGAATGCAAACTAAGAACACTCATACAAGCTTGAAAACACTTGTATGAACTCACAATATTTCATAGAAATAGACTTAGGAATTTTAGCATGAGAGTGGAGGCCATGAGAGGAACAAATTTGACATAGTTTAGTTGTAGGAATGAATAATGATGATTTAGGCTAGGTGTTAGGTCCTTTTTATAGAGTTTTAGGATAGTATTAGCCATAGGATTAACCCTAGATTCAATCCAAGCCATCAAAGCATGTCTTGGGGAAGAAGTCAAGTGTAGGAACCATCTAGGGCCTTTAGATTAAAGCTGAACCATGAGAACCATTCAAATGCAAAATCTGCATTTGAGCGAATCGGCCCACGGGTTGACAGCCAAACACCCTGGATTAACCCCTAGTCGACCCAGCGAGCTCGGGTCGACCTCAAAAATCGGCCGGTTCGGTTATTCCCCTCTCCCAATTCGCTGTTTTGAACATTTTTGCATATTTATTTATTTAATTTTCAATTATATATATATATATATCAATATATATATATTTGTCTGCGCAACCCATTTCACTTAATTAAGTATACTTTAATTTGTGAATTTTTCGTGAAACTTCGCGAGGCCATATCTTGGTCATACGGACTCCGATTTTCGAAAACTCGGACTCTATTTCGCGTATTTTTCCGAGACGAACGCAATAGCACAGCCCGTTTCCCTTGATTCAGATTTTACAGTTTAATTCTGCCTCCATTTATGTTATAACATGTTATTCAAAAATAAGGGTTGTTACATAAATTCTTTTAAATTTATGGTTTTCCAAACTAGTCGAGATTAGTGAACCACACCGAGGTAATTATTTATTTTATTTCCCAATCCCAACCTATTCATCCCATGAAGCAAAACTGGTAATACTCCATATCTAATACCACGGTGTTATCGGTAAAATTAATTACCATTTCACGTTCAAATCTAATTAAAGATTTAACTATCGCTTGGGGCAAAACTAGTGATACTCCATTCTCGCTCGTTTTCCAAATTTGATAATTTAAATTATCAATTCACATTTCAATCTAATTGCAGATTCATTAAAACTCCTTTTACTAGGTTAAAGAACTAATGTCATTTAAAACACTGTTCACAATAAACCCAAATCACATCCTATTTATTGTCGGGTTAAAGAACAAGTGTTATTTTAAAACACCGTTCACGATAAACCCACAAATCAATTCTAATTCAATTTCAGTCAACTATATTAGAAATTCCGATTATTTAAAACCCCTTTTCAAATCCAATTTACTTATTTAAAAATAATTGGGTTTTAACTTTAGTTCGAAACTAGTTCATCTCGATAAAAATCTATTTTTATCTTTACAAATGTGGGATTTTTCATCCCTGTTCTTCACAAATCATTTCTTATGATTTTACACAAATTATTGATATTTTTGATAATTTCATCAAGGCCTGTACAGTCGATTTCCATCAACGGCCATCGAACTGCACTTACAGCGACCTTTTCCAAATTTGATTTGGACGTATCTCCAAATCCAACCGTTAGATTTCAAATTTCTAATATTCGTTAGAAAGCTCTTTTCGATACGAACCCAAAGGTTCTGGTTTTATGAGAATCCGACGGTCGGATCTCCCGTAATGTCCGTTCGAAGTCAATGGTCGAAATTTACGAACTGCCGCGGCGCGGCGCGTTCTATTCAGGCCATTATATATATAATGTATATATATATTATATATATTTCGTCGATTTCCCTTTTAAAACGAATTTTATAAATCGTTTCAAATTTGTTTCGAAAACAATTTCAACCTTCATTTCAAATTCAAATCAAAAATTGAATTTACATTCATTTCTATTTGATTTCAATTCAAATCTATTTCAATTCTATTTCAGTTCGTTTTCAATTGAATTCAATTCAATTCAAATTCATTTTCTATTCAATTCAATTCAAATTCGTTTTCTATTCAATTCAAATCGAATTCGTTTTCTATTCAATTCAAATCGAATTCGTTTTCTATTCAATTCAATTCAAATTCGTTTTCTATTCAATTCAAATCGAATTCGTTTTCTATTCAATTCAAATCGAATTCGTTTTCTATTCAATTCAAATCGAATTCTTGTTATAAATATTCGATTTTTATCTCTTTCCAATATTCATTATAAAAACGAATATAATCGATATAAATATCGTTCGTGTCAAAATAGCGCATCTCTAATCAACACGGCTTTATATTTTTCAATAACTTCGTTATTCTATTCAACAAATGAATCTATATTTATTTCAATACATGACTAATCTCAACGGATGAGTACTGTCAACACGCGACTATTTTTGTTATTTAATATATTTTATAAAAATTATGGTATCTATCGTTTGATTTCAAATCAGACTCCAACCGTAAATTAGTAAGAGAACGATTCCCTAAATATTAAGCCCGAAAGCCGAAACCAACATCAGATCAATATCCAGGAGACCACTCATCTGATCTATTTTCCAGTTAGTTTCTAATTTTATATATGATAAAGATGTAAATTTTATTGTTAAAATATTTCGTTCAACACATGACTAATCTCAACGAATGAGTACTGTCAACACATGAATCGATATTTTATAATATTCTTTATTTTCTAAATTGGAATGAGGCCCAATCAATTACCATATAATGTTAGTTATATGGATTCCATACAACACATGTATAAAATAGCAACGATAAATAATCAGCCATCATCCAAAGTGCACTACACAACTGCATAAGCACCAAATATAAATAATTAACGCTCATACAGTCTATCGACCAATCGATCGACATACAATTAAATAATTGGGATTAGTGTACGCCAAATATCATCCCAACACCCGTGTGGGGTTTCAATCCACAACACTGAATATTATTTGTGCAGTTGGGCGATGTGTAAAATTTATCGTCCCAATCAATGTCCTTCAAATAGGTGTACATGAACAAACCGTCCAGTTTGTAAATGAATATTTATTTATTCACATTCACGTTAAAAATTGTATTTTTAACGATAAAATATTTTTAACTATCTACATTTTATTATCGATTTCACACCAACATCACAAACAAATTTCACAACACATCAAACAAGCATACAAGCCGTCCATGGTCTGTGGACGACGGGTGTCGGGTGCTACTAAGCACCGTCTGCATCCTAGTATATAATTTAAACTAGAAAAGAAAATTCAAAGTGAGAGATCGTCACCCTTTCGCAAAACCAAATGTCGCGACTCTTCATGTGTAGGAAATATTCACCGTGCTTTTTATCGAGATCTGTTCAACACCGTTTGCGTTAAAAATTATATTTTTAAACTACTATCCTTAAAATAAAAAAACACATTTTTATTTGTTCACTTCCAATTCAAAAATCATATTTTTGTATTGACAAAAACCATATCTTTCTATTTTTATTTCTAAAACAACCTCATGTCTTTTATTGAAAATAACACTCTGAAAACAATGATATACATATATAAAAATTAACCAACGCTATTTTTATTTTTCAAAAACATCATATTTTGATTACAAATCTCTTCATATAAAAAACCAAACTTTTTCTAACCAAAGATTTCAATCTTTTTTATATTATCAAAATATAAACTTTCCTTATTATATAAAAAAAATCTAAACCTTTTATAATGCTTATATATATGAATTGATTATTTTTTTAAACTAAGTTTTATATATATATAAAAAACTGATTTGAAAATGCAATGCATATTACTTAAAATAAAATCAGAAAAGAAAGAAAAATAAAAAAAACTCACGGTGTTGTTTGTTCTGGGCGTCGGATTGGGTATCACCGCGGCTAAGGAGGAAGGGGGCTGGTGCCGTCGTAGGTGGTGGGGAGCGCTGCTACGGTGGTTGGCGGCTCGGTGGTGAATCAGGGCGTGGAGAGGCGCAGCTAGGTGGCGTTGGGTTGTTTTGGGGCTAGGGCGCGGGTTTCTAGAAGGAGAGAGAGGAGAGAGAAGCGGTGGAGGAGGGATTGATGGCGGCGGCTGTAGGAGGGGGCTGGCGGAGGTCTCCGGCATCGAACTCAAGATCGAGGGCCAGCGTTTTTTTTTAATCTCTGAAAATGATTTGGGAAATAACGAGGGGGGGTTTGACTTCGGGTAAGAGAGAGTAGGGGAGTGTTATAAATTTTAATTATTTTATTTAATTATTATCCAAAAAGCAACTTTTATTTTCGACCTCTAAATCGAACCCACCGCCTATCGTCCATAGCTAAATACCCCCATTCCAAACACAATGGGATATGTATCGTAGGCTGATTCGATCGTTTCGATCAGTGTTCGTCAAAATCAACATATAACTCTATATATTGAATTTGAACGCGCATTTCAATTTATAGGGGCCACTTACTAACTCGAAAAAATCCCGAAAAATAATTTCTGGCTTCGTATTGATAATACGGTCCTAACAAAACTAATTTCATCGAATTCTGAGACCATTTGAAAAATGGCCATTTTCCAGTCGATTAAAATCAACTGAAACTGGCTAAACTCGTTTAACTGCGCCACGCTCACATATTGATTCAGAAAATTATGAATTATGAATTTTGAAACCTAGCAATAATTTGACATCCCGGATCCAACAAAAGTGGTTTCGTCGAAACCCGAGGTCGTTTGCAAAATTTCCATTTTTAAGGGCCAGAATTCCATAGCGACTATTCTGAATTTCAACAGGACGTAACTTTTGATTCCCGCTATGAAATTTTGATTTCCCGGATTCGTTGGAAAGATATTATCAATTAGATTCAAATATTTTTGGTTTCGCCAAAATCAGGTTCATTTTGCACCCGGTATGTTCAATTGAAATTTGAAATCGAATTATCGAACTATCGTGCCATTTTCAATTCCTTTTATAATTTAAAATAAATATTTATATTCTAACGACGATCTATATAACTATATACGTTCGAATTCTATTCAAAATAAATTTTTCATCATTATTATTTAAAATAATTCATTTTAAATATTCAAAATTCACTAAAATTGCCAAAATAAAAATTTTAAACTGGCTCGGATTTCCGGGTTGTTACAATCTCCCTCACTTAAAACTTTTCGTCCCCGAAAAGGAACGAAGCTGAAAGTTGTTTAACTAATCAACTCAACTTTCACTATTTTCGCTATGGCTTAAGTTCTTCAACTTTTCAGTTTCTAAAAACTTTTCAAATTTTTCAAAAATTTGGCTAACACCCTAAATTTTCGAAAAATTTCGCCATAACCTCCCCTGCACCGGGAGCACCGGGAAAATCCCGAAATTGCCATACATGCCCTCTAATCTCAAAAAGAAAAAGAAAAAGCCAATCGGCTCATAAAATCATCATCACCCAAACAAACCAGTAAATTATGGTAAACATGTACCTATTTGTTGGGCAAACAATTTTATTCTTCTGCTCTAGCCTCCTTGCTATGACCTGTTCAATGTAAGTACATGTATATGCATGCAATTTCAATCAAATTTCAAAACAGTCTAATATGTGGTGCTAAATTCGACTTAGTTCAACATTCTTCTTACACTAGTTATATTATACAATACCGATACATTTTTAAAACAAAAAGCATACTTACGTTCATACAAGCATCATACATAAACATACGTATATCCAAAATACTAGTTCATTACATTAAAACCCAACTTTCTAGGAAGTCGTGCCTCCTCCTTGCATAATTTCCAAAGTAGATATCTCCTTTCCTTTGGATTTCTTATCACCCTTCTTTAATGGGCAATTTCGGGCTAGATGCCCTACTTCTTTGCATAGAAAGCACTTCTATTCTTTTCCTAATTTTCTGGATTTTTTCTTAACGTTTGGACACTTTTCCACAAAATGTCCCGTTTCTTTGCACTTAAAACAAACTATGTCCATTCTTATCTCTTTCTCCTTGATTTTCTTTCTCTCAGGGCACCGAACCGCATAATGCCCTTCTTCTCTGCATATACGACAATAAACACCCACGTATGTTCCTAAGTTCAACTCCCTTTCTTTTTCTGTTTTTTGGTGAGCTCTCCTTGTTTGTTTCGGAGTCATACAGAAGTCAGCATTAGATAAGCCATAGAGAACCATCTCCTACATTATATTTTGAGGATTTTATCAAGAGAGTTTGCATTATTTTTCACTTAACAAATATCTTAATTTATGCTTTATATATCATTCCAGTATTTTTATTAGTTGAATTAATAATCATCACAGCTAGCAATCAATGTGTTGGTTAACTTTCAAACGTATAATTTTTTTTTACATATACTAAAAATCATGTTTTTGATGCCAAATCACAACAATAAACCTATCTAGTTTGGTTCTCACACCAGTCGATTGGAAATATATAAATATCCCACTTTTGAAACTCGAACATAAACACTGATGATGAGATCTCAATCATCAGTATCATCTCCGGGCGACTAGAGTGTGATTCTATATCTATCCAGTATATTAAAACTTCGAATACACGTTTGCAAGGCATATATGCAAACTCTTTATATATTGGATTGTCCAAATTCAATATAAAAAATATATTCAAATACGTATAAAATGGTTTAAACTTTCGAAACAAAGTTTGTTTTCATGTTTATTTTAAAAATAACACTCTTTCGACTCGTTCTAGGATACTACTGATCCCATCTCTAATGAGTCATTCTTATTGGATATTACTAATCCAATCTCTGATGAATTCTTTCGTTTGGTTCTAACATGTCTTGTTCTCGAGCTTTGTAAACCAAAGCTCTAATACCAAATGTAACGACAAGGATTTCGCCCGGACCCAATCGATCGCTAAACCGACCAAGATCGTTCGAAATCCCTGATCGTTTTGAGAACAGGACAAATCGGAACGCAAATAGAAGAACATTTCACTGTTATTTACAACAATTCCATCAGATACAAGAATATACAGAGTATAAATGAATATTATACAACAGAAAAATATCAGAGATTACAATAAATTATATAGCAGCGGAAAAACAATATAAAACACAATTGAAAGTAATACACGGATACAGAGATTTCTGAGCATCGTTCCAGCGTAAATCAGGATCCTGTGAATATAAATCTGCAAAACCAAAACTACTAGCTGCCCATGTCAAAATAAGGGCACCTAGAGTTTAGGTTCAAACAATAAACTCCAGGTCAGTCATGCGACTGGTGTGAGAACTAAAACAGTTATTTATCTTTATTTTCAAAGTTAGGTAAATCAAGGGACCACGCCGTATAACACGAAACGGGTTTCCTCCCAAGAACACCGGTGCATAAAACAACAGCGTAATGCTAAATATAAAAAATGAAGCTATAATAAGACCCAGGTCCCATCACACAATGCAACGCAAGCCGGAGGATAGGGTTTTTACCTTATAATAGCCAAGAATGCTTGATACGTTTAAAACAAATCATTTGATACTATTATAAGTGCATAGTGTATAAAACAATTTCAAATCATAAGTATCAATCATAGACGACATAAGCGCCCCATCCCACTATGTCGCCATACTAGACTCTACAATCAAAACCGCACATGTCACGTATCGGAAAGTTGGATTTCCATCATGGTGGCTCCTGATTCGAAAGATCGATCGCGTAGTGTAATTCCCCACGGCTTACGTCCCAACAAGAGAAAACACCGTAACTCACATCCGCACTTTTGGGACTCAAGTATCACCGCGGCTTACGTCCCAACGAGAGAAAACACCGCTTATTCTATCCCTCTGAGCACTAAGCTCATCTCGGTCGACCGAATCCACGACACCACTAAGGCGTCTATCCTCAAAAAAATAAGTTTACTGATCAAACCATCAGTTTACCACCATACTGGTGTGTGAGGCTCGCGAATCAACGTTATACACAAAGCTACGCCACAAAGGCCGTGCTTTGATCGTCAACCACAAGACTTTGCTTTTCAACAGAAGCCTTGATCAATTGCCACTTAGGCGTACCACACAGGCAATTCATGCCATGCGACTGATGTCCATCGATATACAACCTCTGAGCTCGTATGTCTCAGAGAAGGGCGTTAAGCAATAGTATCAATTCTCCGCCGCCAAACAGATGTATATTTAATAGAGATCAATCAACATAGAATAAAATCCAATGTCAGACACACGGTCCATTTACAAGTTCGTTCTGGGTCTGAACGAAACCGGTGGCACTTTCCTCGCATATCCATCGATCTCCAAGTACGTCTGGATGATCACCAACTGTTTCCCTCATCTTGGGTGTACAGCCAAATCGAGATCATCAGTAATCACCCAAACGATGTGAAGACTTCTGGTCTTCAATCACCGTCTTCATCTTCGACATATCGTCGAATCGGTTATTCAGAATGGGTATAAACCCGGCCTTTCTGAATGACCCGCGTATATAATAAACAAATGTTACACAAACACAACATACGCCTCATTTTAATTCATCAATCACTAACCGTAAATTAGCAAGAGTACAATTCCCCAAATATTAACCCCGAAGGCCGAAACCAACATCAGATCGATACCCAGGAAACCATTCTTCTTAGCTAACCTACAGTTAGTTTCTAAATTCCACATTCTTAGGGAAAGGTTCCCATTAATTTTATCAAAGATAAATTCTTTTAAATTTATGGTTTTCCAAACTAGTCGAGATTAGCGAACCACACCGAGTTAATTATTTATTTTATTTCCCAATCCCAACCTATTCATCCCATGAAGCAAAACTGGTAATACTCCATATCTAATACCACGGTGTTATCGGTAAAATTAATTACCATTTCACGTTCAAATCTAATTAAAGATTTAACTATCGCTTAGGGCAAAACTGGTGATACTCCATTCTCGCTCATTTTCCAAATTTGATAATTTAAATTATCAATTCACATTTCAATCTAATTGCAGATTCATTAAAACTCCTTTTACTAGGTTAAAGAACTAATGTCATTTAAAACACAGTTCACGATAAACCCAAATCACATCCTACTTATTTTCGGGTTAAAGTTAAATTGTTATTTTAAAACACCGTTCACGATAAACCCACAAATCAATTCTAATTCAATTTCAATCAACTATATTAGAAATTCCGATTATTTAAAACCCCTTTTCAAATCCAATTTACTTATTTAAAAATAATTGGGTTTTAACTTTAGTTCAAAACTAGTTCATCTCGATAAAAATCTATTTTTATCTTTATAAATGTGGGATTTTTCATCCCAGTTCTTCACAAATCATTTCTTATGATTTTACACAAATTATTGATATTTTTGATAATTTCATCAAGGCCCGTACAGTCGATTTCCATCAACGGCCATCGAACTGCACTTACAACGACCTTTTCCAAATTTGATTTGGACGTATCTCCAAATCCAACCATTAGATTTCAAATTTCTAGTATTCGTTAGAAAGCTCTTTTCGATACGAACCCAACGGTTCCGGTTTTAGGAGAATCCGACGGTCGGATCTCCCGTAATGTCCGTTCGAAGTCAATGGTCGAAATTTACGAACTGTCGCGGCGCGGCGCGTTCTATTCAGGCCATTATATATATAATGTATATATATTATATATATTTCATCGATTTCCCTTTTAAAATGAATTTTATAAATCGTTTCAAATTTGTTTCGAAAACAATTTCAACCTTCATTTCAAATTCAAATCAAAAATTGAATTTACATTCATTTCTATTTGATTCCAATTCAAATCTATTTCAATTCTATTTCAGGAATTCAATTCAATTCAAATTCGTTTTCTATTCAATTCAATTCAAATTCGTTTTCTATTCAATTCAAATCGAATTCGTTTTCTATTCAATTCAAATCGAATTCGTTTTCTATTCAATTCAAATCGAATTCATTTTCTATTCAATTCAAATCAAATTCGTTTTCTATTCAATTCAAATTGAATTCCTGTTATAAATATTCAATTTTTATCTCTTTCCAATATTCATTATAAAAACGAATATAATCGATATAAATATCATTCGCTTCAAAATAGCGCATCTCTAATCAACACGGCTTTATATTTTTCAATAACTTCGTTATTCTATTCAACAAATGAATCTATATTTCTTTCAATACATGACTAATCTCAACGGATCAGTACTGTCAACACGCGACTATTTGTTATTTAATATATTTTATAAAAATTATGGTATCTATCGTTTGATTTCAAATCAGACTCCAACCATAAATTAGTAAAAGAACGATTCCCTAAATATTACACCCGAAGGCCGAAACCAACATCAGATCAATATCCAGGAGACCACTCATCTGATCTATTTTCCAGTTAGTTTCTAATTTTATATATGATAAAGATGTAAATTTTATTGTTAAAATTATTCGTTCAACACATGACTAATCTCAACGAATGAGTACTGTCAACACATGAATCGATATTTTATAATATTCTTTATTTTCTAAATTGGAATGAGGCCCAATCAATTACCATATAATGCTAGTTATATGGATTCCATACAACATATGTATAAAATAGCAACGATAAATAATCAGCCATCATCCAAAGTGCACTACACAACTGCATAAGCAACAAATATAAATAATTAACGCTCATACAGTCTGTCGACCAATCGATCGACATACAATTAAATAATTGGAATTAGTGTACGCCAAATATCATCCCAACACCCCTGTGGGGTTTCAATCCACAACACTGAATATTATTTGTGCAGTTGGGCGATGTGTAAAATTTATCGTCCCAATCAATGTCCTTCAAATAGGTGTACATGAACAAACCGTCCGGTTTGTAAATGAATATTTATTTATTCACATTCACGTTAAAAATTATATTTTTAACGATAAAATATTTTTAACTATCTACATTTTATTATCGATTTCACACCAACATCACAAACAAGTTTCACAACACATCAAGCAAGCATACAAGCCGTCCATGGTCTGTGGACGACGGGTGTCGGGTGCTACTAAGCACCGTCTGCATCGTAGTATACAATTTAAACTAGAAAAGAAAATTCAAAATGAGAGATCCTCACCCTTTCGCTAAACCAAATGTCGCGACTCTTCATGTGTAGGAAATCTTCACCGTGCTTTTTATCGAGATCTGTTCAACGCCGTTTGCATTAAAAATTATATTTTTAAACTACTATCCTTAAAATAAAAAAACACATTTTTATTTGTTCACTTCCAATTCAAAAATCATATTTTTGTATTGACAAAAACCATATCTTTCTATTTTTATTTCTAAAACAACCTCATGCCTTTTATTGAAAATAACACTCTGAAAACAATGATATACAAATATAAAAATTAACCAATGCTATTTTTATTTTTCAAAAACATCATATTTTGTTTACAAATCTCTTCATATAAAAAACCAAACTTTTTCTAACCAAAGATTTCAATCTTTTTCATATTATCAAAATATAAACTTTCCTTATTATATAAAAAAAAATCTAAACCTTTTATAATGCTTATATATATGAATTGATTTTTTTTTAAACTAAGTTTTATATATAAAAAAAACTGAATGCAATGCATATTACTTAAAATAAAATCAGAAAAGAAAGAAAAATAAAAAAAACTCACGGTGTTGTTTGTTCTGGGCGTCGGATTGGGTATCACCACGGCTAAGGAGGAAGGAGGCTGGTGCCGTCGCAGGTGGTGGGGAGGGCTGCTACGGTGGTTGGCGGCTCGGTGGTGAATCAGGGCGTGGAGAGGCGCAGCTAGGTGGCGCTTGGTTGTTTTGGGGCTAGGCGCGGGTTTCTAGAAGGAGAGAGAGGAGAGAGAAGCGGTGGAGAAGGGATTGATGGCGGCGGCTGTAGGATGGGGGTGGCGGAGGTCTCCGGCGGCGAACTCGAGATTGAGGGCCAGCTTTTTTTTTTTAATCTTTGAAAATGATTTGGGAAATAACGAGGGGGGGTTGACTTCGGGTAAGAGAGAGTAAGGGAGTGTTATAAATTTTAATTATTTTATTTAATTATTTTCCAAAAAGCAACTTTTATTTTCGACCTCTAAATCGAACCCACCGCCTATCGTCCATAGCTAATTACCCCCATTCCAAACACAATGGGATATGTATCTTAGGCTGATTCGATCAGTTTTCGTCAAAATCAACATATAACTCTATATATTGAATTTGAACGCGCATTTCAATTTACCGGGGCCACATACTAACTCGAAAAATTCCCGAAAAATAATTTCTGGCTTCGTATTGATGATACGGTCCTAACAAAACTAATTTCATCGAATTCTGAGACCGTTTGAAAAATGGCCATTTTCCAGTCGATTAAAATCAACTAAAACTGGCCAAACGCGTTTAACTACGCCACGCTCACATATTGATTCAGAAAATTATGAATTTTGAAATCTAGCAATAATTTGACATCTCGGATCCAACAAAAGTGGTTTCGTCGAAACCCGAGGTCGTTTGCAAAATTTCCATTTTTAAGGGCCAGAATTCCATAGCGACTATTCTGAATTTTCAACCGGATGTAACTTTTGATTCCCACTATGAAATTTTGATTTCCCGGATTCGTTGGAAAGATATTATCAATTAGATTCACATACTTTTGGTTTTGCCAAAATCCGGTTCATTTTGCACCCGGTATGTTCAATTTAAATTTGAAATCGAATTATCGAACTACCGCGCCATTTTCAATTCCTTTTATAATTTAAAATAAATATTTATATTCTAACGATGATCTATATAACTATATACGTTCGAATTCTATTCAAAATAATTTTTTCATCGTTATTATTTAAAATAATTCATTTTAAATATTCAAAATTCACTAAAATTGCCAAAATAAAAATTTTAAACTGCCTCGGATTTCCGGGTTGTTACAGCGCGGTTCGGTTCGGTGCGGTTTGAAGCTCAAACCGCTTCCGCACCGCATCAAACCGTTGACCAAAAATACAATCCATTATACTAACCGTTCAAACGGTTCGGTTTCGGTTCGGTTTCGGTTCGGTTTAGATGTAATACGGTCCGGTTTTGGTTCGGTCCGGTTTGAACCCGTATTAAATATGAAACAAGAAAACTACTTCCATCAACAATCAATTTATGATTATATGACGTTGTGTCACCTGAAGGTTAAAACACATAGTGTTTTCTTGAATTGATATAACTGCAACATACGTTGAAAATATAAAATATATCGTTAAATTATAAGTTAGATAGGAATTTATTAATTTTTTTTATCATAACATTGCCGATGTAGCAATGCGGTTCGGTTCGGTTTAATATGGTTTGATAAAAGTTCGAACCGCAATCGAACCGTATCAATGCGAGTCAGTTCGGTTTGGGCTGTTTGCTTTAGAGAGAGAATCCGGTGCGGTTTTCCGCACCGCTTTTGCGGTTCGATCTGGGTGGTTTCCGCATTGCGGTGCGGTTTATGCCCACCCCTAATATATATATATATATATGTATATATATATATATGCGAGCGTTCAATGGCACCCGAAACAGTGCAGCACCCCTAAATGCCCCTTGATTTCCACCACATATCCCATTTCTCTCTCCCTCCACTCATTCTCTCACCTCCCACTAACTTAAACTACTATAAATGCTTGGTTTCTGTTGGGGGGCATTTAGGGTGCTCACTATTTGGGGTGCCATTGAACGCTCCTCATATATATATATATATATATATAATAAAATCCCTTGGTAGGACATACCAAGAGACTAAGAGCGACCATGATTTAATAATGGAAAAGACATCAGATGGCTATAATTTGTCCACGTCTTACAACACAAACGATGTTAACTCTGTTAATACCACCGTTAACAGTTTCAATCCTCATTTAACTCCACGATTACCCCACTCACCCATCATCGTTCCAAAGGGAAATTCGCATTTCAGTCAGGGCCGGTCCTAGGACTTTTGATGCCTAAAACGGAAAGCCAAAAAGAGGCCCTTCTACTAACGATAATGTATGATAACAAAACAATTTGTAATATTCAAAAATAACGAAAAGATAAAATAGCAAATAACTTTATTCGTAATAATAATCCAAGTTATATAACAAAAATATACTAGTTATAATTTATTTAAAAAAAATCAACGATAATTTAAAATAATTTTTTTATTAATCGATTGGAATAAAATCATTTAACCACATTTTCCTACAAAAACATAGTTATTTATCGAGTAATTGTAAGTTAACTGGCCATAAAAATATTCATAAACTACTGACAATTCTGAATTAATTGTAAGTCAACTGGTCCAAGGGCATATGCCCACGCCAAATAGATTACCACATTCAATTAAACAAGTCAATATTAGTCGATCCTAATTCAAACAATAAAAGAAGGAACAATAAAAGAAGGAACAGGCAAAAAAAAAAGGTACCAGTGGCAATTACTGTTGTGATGGAACCAACAAAACCATAGGCTTCAGCAGGTTTTGGACCATGGTGCTGGGAAAACGTTTTACCAAGACAAAAAATTATCACAGTACATGGACAACAAATTATCTTTGATTCTAGAAAAGAAAGTAGACCAACTAATGTCCAAACTGTATTTTTATCAATTTGTTTGAATGGAATGTCAAGTACCCAAATTCTGTTAACAAGACAAAAAATCATTAGCATCTATAATTGCTTCTTCTTCTCATATTATTTAGGAGTATCCAGAAGATTTTGCAGTGCGTAATGATGCGGAATTTAGTGATGGGTTCAAACTTTGATGATTTGATCAACTGAATTACAATTTATCTTTTATTCTCTAATTTTGGATTAGACCTGTGCCATTTTCTTTCATTCCAAAGAAGTCAAAAAATATTCAAATGAACAAACTGCTACAGCAATTTCCAGGACCACGACAATCCATAGAATTAAAGAAAGGATAATATGATAGGAAATACACTATTTTACTATACAATAGCTTAACGAATTGATTATTACTATCTACTGAGTGCTAACTACTAACCGTGCCCGAAGAAGTCGAGATTGAGGAAGAAGAGCGGCTTGAAATCGGATCGCCTGCCTCTGTTTGGAAGACTGGAATCTACGCCTGGCGCCTGCACCCTGCTCCGATAGCTTGGAGTTGAACGCCGCCGAGTAGCTCGCGATTTCGATCTTCTGATTCCTTTTTCAGATCGCGATTGGCTTTTTCTTTCTTTCTTGTGATACGAGGCCCTAGGATTTTTGGTGCCCTAAGCGGCCGCTTTAGCAGCTTTGGGTAAGGGCCGGGCTTGATTTCAGTTTAAACCTGATACCAACCAAACATTTTTCCGAAGGGAAACTCGCACGGTGTTCCACGAACCGCTCAGGCCATCACGTCATTTCTCATTTTTCTTCCCTCCGCCAAAACCCTTTAGCCTTCTTCCCCACGTTCTTTCAAATAAAAAAAATCTCCTTTGTAGATATTCGGCCATTCTTCCCTAATCTCAAATTGATGTTATCACCCCGTAATCAGCTGAAACTCTAATTTCTCCTGCGTTAACATAAAAGAAAAGATATTGTGAAGAAAATTGAAGAACTGCATTATTAGTCAACGAGGCGTTGCGATTTGGTGGTATTAACAGACAAAATGTACCTCTACTCAGGTTATCCTTTCGATTTTATTTGTATTCTATTTCATGATTTAGAACTTGCTGTGTTGTTAATTCCTTTATAGCAATGCTGAATGTGTTGTTGTTAATTGAAGAACTGCAGTCAGAGTATGAAATTGTTATTTTCCTTACTTTGATAATGAATCCCCGATGTTATTGAATAAGTGACGACAACAACGGGAACAAAAACATGAATTACGAGATGTATTAAAAAAATTCAAGTTCATATAGTCCCTTTTGTGAACACTTTTCTGACATGTTTCATTTTAATACGTAACATGCTGGCTGTTCTGAAGATTTTTCGGGTTTACTTTATCTTCCTGCAAATGACAAACCATAATAAATATGCATTTTTCTCTCGATGCCATTATATAATTGGTTTATGTCAATAACAATTGTAAACTAATGGTTCTAGGCCATTAATTTCATTCAACCAAATAAGATAAACATGAAGGAATTTACGTGCCCTTATTATTATTATGGTTTTTCGTTTGTACATGATGTTTGACCTCTACTGCAATCGCCTCCACATATCATCGTGCTAAATATACTTGATTTGTAATGTTGGTATGTTCTAACCTAAGCTTCACCGATGGACACCAGTTTAGTTCACCGTATATTTGTCTTCTCATTACATATTCTCAGCTGCTTACAAGTAAATTTTGATGTGAATAAAACCATTTACCTAGGAAAATGATAATCACTCATATGCAGATACTGCATGAGTGACACCTCTATTCTTCTTCATTTAAACATGAAATTCAGTTATTTCTGGAGTTAAATGTTGATGTGAATAAAGTCATTTATATAAGAAAAATGTTAGCAAACATTTGTAATTTCACATAGAAATGAAGAAACTTGCCGGTTTAAAGATTGAAAGATACCGGTCTTCGAATACTGTCAGCAATGTTATATGCTCATATGTGTAGTGCTTTTTGGTTAATGGTAATACTGTGAAATTACATAAAAATTAATCGTATTTTACTGTAAGTGACACGTATAATGGCCTGTTTTTTTCAAATATTTATTTGTACTTGCAATTAAAATTCATGGCTTAGGTCTTCTAAGACTTTAGGTTCCTAACCAGTGAACTGAATGCCTAAATTTGCATTTTAATTGAAAATGCAATCTCCGGATATCCGGCCAATGATAACTGCATTGCTAGCATACAATCGAAAATGAATTTCACCTTATTTTCACACGAGGTGGATTAAGGACTGTTTTCTTTCATGATAGTTATTCTAGCATTGATTGTCAGATATTATAATCCTCGCCTGAGATGCTCTGAGTTGATGATTACTTGAGATGAGCAGATCCCTTCAAAATATGTTTATACGCTTGCAACTACAGGATAATTTTATATTTGATTACAGTAAGAGTATGAAATTACTATTTTTCTTACTTTGACAATGAATTCCTAATGTTATTGAATAAGTGACGACAATAATGAGAACAAAAACATGAAACATGAATTATTAATACTCACTCTTTTATTGATTTTATTTAATGAAGCTGTTGTCCTCTAAGAGAGAAGTACACTCTTTTTAATTAATATATAATTCAAAAGGCCATTCATTGATGTTTACAAAGTCATGTACAAAGCAAATACAATGGAGATAATCACGTGGATGATCTTAATTTAGATAATGCAAACATATTTTACAACATGCTGACTATAATAATGCAGAGACTATATACAGCAACGGAACTGCACTAAGTGTCTAAATTGAGGTGGAACTATATCGGTCAGAGAAGCTTAGATTAGCGCCAACCAAGATGCAATGTATGAGTGGTATTTTACCTTTAGATGGTTGGAATCACAGAATATGACTAAGTTTGAGATGAAACTTGTGGATGAAACATGGTCATGACTCGGGCATTAAACAGGGCAGATGCAAGGATTTGAAATGTCAGTGCCAGTAGGTTGGAAGCTAGCCGGGCTAGGCAATGATTAATGGGCCAGAGTGGAGTTGAAAGATGTTCCAATCATAGAAAAGTTAAGTGCTGAGGATACAATTCATCCAAATTGGTGAAACTAAATAGAGGACAACTAGCAGGCATGGGCCGAAAGGTACATATGACGCTGCTCGAAACGTAGAAAATGCTACTTTATTTTGGCTGATTGGATTGACCTGGGATTGCGAGCGGTGACCCATTGGCGGCAAAAAACAGACAAACCGAATAGCGAAGGAGCATGTTGTGAAAGAGTGACCGACAAAGAATGGGATCGAAGGCCAGGCTACAAGTGCCAGTACAAACAGCTAGAGGATAAATCGCAGGCGAAGGAGAATCAACCATATAGAGGTGTCGAACTTGATTCATGTGTTAGCTTGATCTCAGTAGAGCATAAAAAGACTAACAAACTACAACCACTCTACCTGTATGTATGCATTTGTTAACTCATATTTGTCTACATTCTTATTTGAGTCTTAGACTTACAGCAGTATATTTTTGAATAAGGAAGAAAGCTCTACAGAAGGAACATGAGATATCATAACTACGTGATAAATAGTGTAGCAATTACACCAGGATTTGGTAGAACATTTTTTTATTTTTATAGTTTAAGTCCTACTCATTTTTGTTGTACTGATAAAATTTTAAAAATAGAAGAGTCACATCATTTTTAATCATGTGAAAGCCTGAAAGGGATGAATTAAAAAGGAGAAATGTCAGTTATTCTTTGGTGACTACCATGCATGGGACGCAGCTCCACTTTTAAAAGGAAACACATTTATCTAAATCTTAAAGCAAATAGTAAGGCATTGTTAATTTCATTACTGTTTCTAATTTTTAAAATTATGTTTTACTATAATATATCTGAAGATTACTGCTCTTTTAACATGCTACAAAAATAATATAAAACTTAGATCATTGTGCAAAACCATTTTTTAATATTTCTCACTGTTGTTGTCGGAAGCTAAAGATCAGTTTGGCTACAGTAGTGTTGTTGTTGGGAGCTAATTTGCTGCAGCTGCAACAATACTGTTTTTGCATTAGCCCTTTATTTATGTTGTTTACCAAATTATTTGTCTTCACGTGCCTATTCTCCATCAGTTTCCATGTCTCTTCATGTTTACCTTCTTTGCTCTTATTATTACATATGTTACATTTTTATTTGACTTCCTTACTAAAATTCCTCTATCATTTACGAAAATATGTAATCTCAAATTTTTATGTCTTCTCTTTGCTGCTTATACTTGGTATAATATAACATCAAAATATACTACAATAGATAACGGATGAAATTAGTTCACTGATTTCATGCACCAGCTGCAAATGTATGGTATGATAATTCATAGGAAAGTTATGTAGAAAACTTATCAAGTTCCTATGAGAATATTGGCTAATTTCAATAACTGTCAATTTACCCTACGTGCAAGCGGTACCTACTCACTGTACATACATTATTTACTTCTTGCTGTAAAATTTGGTTTCTATATCAGAATCCTAACACATACATACATCACTTACGTTATATATCTTGCTTTTATACAATATTTTCTCACCGCTTATTCATAACTGCAAACTACAACACTCGAAAGTCTATGCTTCCATGCATCGCACGGGATTCCACTCGTATACATACATATATATACATACATACATATATATATATATATATATATATATATAGAGAGAGAGAGAGAGAGAGAGAGAGAGGGAGGGAGGTTCCAGGCCACCTCTCTTTGTTGGCACCCCATATGCCCCTCTGTAATATCCATTCATTTATTATTTAATAAGTTAGTGGGGGGAGGGAGAGTTAGTGGAAGGAGAGAGAAACGAGATTGTGTGGTGGAAATCAGGGGGCTAAAGGGGTGCTGCACTATTTGAGGTGCTCTTGATCCTATCTCATATATTTTTTTGAAACTGAAAAAAAATGAGATAGGATCAAGAGCACCTCAAATATCCTAGGAATGGAAATGGGGTGGGGCGGGTAGTACCACCCCATCACCCGCCCCATTGGGTGATTTTTTGCCCCGTGCCCGCCCCATACCCGCACGGGTGTCCATTAAACAGGTTGCGGGTAATGGCGGGTATTCGTGGGTATCCATTATATTTATTCAATCTATTTTTTAGCCTTTTATTGAAATTATTCAAAAGTACATTTGGTAAAAAAAATAAAATTAGACCAATTCTTAAATGCTAGCCTCAAAATACCAATACATATTTAAACCAACATCCAAAAAAGAAGAGCCAACAACAGAAGTATCCATCAAAATATCAACAGCCAGTTATAAATTGTTGAGTAAAAGAATGCACATAAATACTGAACAACCAACAACAATATTTTTTGTATTGACTATTGATAATAAATCACATTCAATACGGACACGGGTACCCGCAGACATGGATATCTTACTATCCGTACCCGCCCCATTAATTAAAGGATATTAAAAATACCCGTTTATTTTACCCATAGATACCCATTTAACTATCTATTTCATATCCATTACGGATTTTACCCGCGGATAACCGCGGGTAAGGATTTTTTTGCCATCCCTAATATATCCATATCTTACCTAATATATCCATATCTTACCACTCGAAAGCCATATATCCCAAACAAGTTGGGGTTGGCTAGATATGGAACCCAAAATTAAAATAAAATAGAATTAATAATGATGATAATAATATATATATAAAGGGTTTAAAATAACCAATCAAATAAAAAATCGTCCGATAAAGGGTTTTTTTTAAATAATAATAATAAGTAAAAATGTTCAATAAAAGTGAAATAAAATCTAAAATAGTAATAAAAAATTAAAAGGTTCAGTAAACGTGAAATAAAGTCTTAAAAAAAACCTATGGTTCTGGTACATGGATTCCAATTTCCATGCACTCTTATCAAATACCAACTCTTCCGATAAACTCCAGTTACTTAAATCTCTCTTTATTATCTCCTCCCATGTCATTTTAGGTCGACCTCTACCTCTCTTTGGGTCTTCGGTGCGGCTTAGAATTCCAGCGTGTACAGGTGCATCGTATGGTCTACGTTGGATATGTCCAAACCATCTCAAGCGGTATTGGACTAACTTCTCTTCAATAGTTGCAACTCCAAGTTTTTCCCGAATATCCTCATTTCTAATCCGATCTCGTCTGGTATGCCCACAGCTCCAACGCAGCATTCGCATCTCTGCTATACTTATCTTCTGGACGTGTTGCCTCTTAGTAGGCCAACATTCTGCACCATATAACATTGCAGGCCTGATTGCTGTCCTATAGAACTTTCCTTTAAGGTTCTGAGGAATCTTCCGATCACAGAGAATGCCAGATGCTAGTCGCCATTTCACCCATCCTGCTTGAATTCTAAAACTAACATCCTTATCAATCTCTCCATCAAACTGCAACATATATCCTAAGTATCGAAATGATTCCTTCTTGGGTACTACTCTACCGGCCAGGGTAACATCTCCGTCATCTGACCTGACAATGCTAAACTCACACTTCATATACTCTGTTTTAGTTCTGCAAAGCCTGAAACCCTTTGATTCCAAGGTCTCCCTCCACAACTCCAGTTGTCGATTAACCTCTATTCTACTTTCATCAATCAGCACAACATCATCGGCAAAGAGCATACACCAGGGAATCTCCCTTTGTATATCTTTTGTGATTTCATCCATCACTAATGCAAAAATATAGGGGCTTAAAGCCGAACCTTGATGTAACCCTATGTTAATTGGAAAGTCTCTGGTCTCACCATCGCATGCCCTAACACTAGTCACAACTCCCTCGTACATATCCTTAATAAGGGTAATATACTTTGATGGCACTCTCTTCCTTTCTAGCGCCCACCACATAACCCTCTTCGGCACTCTGTCATAAGCTTTCTCCAGGTCAATAAAAACCATGTGGAGATCTTTCTTCTGCTCCTTCTATCTCTCCATAAGTTGCCTAACCAAGAAAATCGCCTCAGTGGTTAACCTTCCAGGCATAAAACCAAATTGATTCCTAGAGACACTTGTCAACCTCCTCAAACATTGCTCGCAAACTCTCTCCCAAAGCTTCATTGTATGACTCATAAGCTTAATTCCTCTATAGTTTGTGCAACTTTGAATATCTCCTTTATTCTTGAAGATTGGAACTAAAATGCTTCTCCTCCACTCATCTGGCATTTTGTTTGATTTGAAAATATTGTTGAACAACTTAGTTAGCCATTTTATCCCTGCATCTCCAAAGCATCTCCACACCTCAATAGGAATATCATCAGGCCCTACCGACTTGCCTGATTTCATATGTTTCAACGCCTCCTTTACCTCAGCTTCTTAAAATCTGCGCATAAAATGTCTATTGGTGCTATCGGCTAAGTCTTCCAACTCGATCGAAGAGCTATCACTTTCTTCGTTGAAAAGCTTATCAAAGTATTCTCTCCACCTATTCTTTATCTCATCTTCCTTCACCAAAAGTCTATCATTCTCATCCTTAATGCATTTAACCTGATTGAAGTCCCTTGTTCTCCTCTCGCGTAGCCTAGATATTCTGTAAACGTCTTTTTCACCCTCCTTTGTACTCAGCCTTTGATACAAATCTTCGTACGCTCGTCCTTTTGCTTCACTCACTGCTCTCTTTGCAGTCTTCTTTGTCGCTTTGTACCTGTGCATGTTCTCTTCGCTTCTATGACGGTACATGCATTTGTAGCATTCCTTCTTCTCTTTGATAGCCTTTTGCACCTCATCATTCCACCACCACGAATCCTTGGTTCTCGCTTGCTTCCTCTTGTTATCCCAAATTCCTCAGTGGCGACTCTCCGAATGCAAGTTGCCATCGCATTCCACATGACATTTGCTTCTCCTTCCACATTCCAAGCTCCTTCTCCCATCACTCTATCTTTAAACACCCGTGAAGCATCTCCTTTGAGTTTCTACCATTTCGTCTTGCTAATCTTCGCTCTCTTATTCTTCACCACCCAAAGACGAAACACGCATACCAACAGCTGGTGTTGTGAGACGACACATTCTCCAGGTATGACCTTGCAATCAACACAATCTCGTTTACTATCTCTTCTAGTTAGGACAAAGTCAATCTGGCTAACCTGTTGGCCACTACTGAAGGTGATCAAATGTGATTGCCTCTTTCTAAAGAAGGTATTAGCAATCATGAGATCAAAAGAGAGAGCGAAATTCAAAATATCTTCACCCTCTTGGTTCCTACTGCCAAATCCAAAACCACCATGCACTCGCTCAAAACCCCCGCTAGATGAGCCAACATGGTCATTGAAGTCTCCTCCTATAAAAAGTTTCTCGCTACTATGCACATTCCTAACCATGACATCCAAGTCTTCCCAGAACTTCCTTTTGGTTTCTTCACTTAACCTACCTGTGGGGCATATGCGCTAATGACATTCAAAACTGCCTCGCCAACTACTAGCTTAACTAGGATGATCCTATCCCCTTGTCTTCTGACGTCAACCACATTGTTCTAAAGGTTCTTGTCAATCAATATGCCTACCCCGTTCTTGTTACGTACTTCTCCCGTGTACCATAATTTGAAGCCAGTGTTCTCCACCTCCTTCGCCTTCTGACCCACCCATTTAGTCTCTTGAACGCACAAGATGTTAACCCATCTCCTAATCATAGTATCCACTATCTCTCTTAATTTTCCTATTAAGGACCCTACATTCCAACTACCTAACCGAACCCTACTATCGTCGACTAGCTTCCTTGCCCCTCGCATCCGCCGAGAAAAATGCGAGGACCCTTTCTCACTTATCACTACACTGGGGCGTCGGTGTAGCGCGCCACTAAGAGAATGGCGGCCCAACCCTTGCATATTTAACACCATATCCGAGCCTCGATATAGCGCGTCGCTAAGAGGGTTACGCCCCAACGATATATCATAAGGTTCCATATCCATAAGAGAGGCTAAGTTTTTACGTTGGCTCGCCAAGCCTATCACAACCCTCCTCCTTTACCCTGGCTTGGGACAGGCTGCATAGAAAACTACACAGGCGGAGTTATATCTTACCTTTAAACACTAAATCAAAATTTATTTGATTATTGTGTGCGTACATTGTTATCTTAACCATTTAAAAACCTATGCAGGTTGTTAAAAACTTTATACATGTCTTCATCTATTTAAATTCAGATCAGTTTAACTGATTTTATTTAATTTGTTTGGATCGAGACATGCATACTCATAAGTATGGATCCATGTAATGCAAACCGCTGAAATATGTGTGATTTACTTTTAAGGGTTAACATGTAGTTTCATAGTTTCATGAATAATTATGTATTTTTGGCAAACAAGTAAAAGGAATGCTGCTTATGATGCAAATACGATTTAAAATAGAGCAAGTGTGACTTGTTTTAAATGTTTATATTGACATATTTGCATCTGGGTTATAACAATTGATGTATTTTAAAATAGAGCAAGTAGTATTTACCATGGTTTGAGATTCCGGCCGGTTTTCCTGAATCCCGTCCATTCCAGTCCGGTTCCGATGATGACCGGACCCGAAATTGCCTCAAAATCCGGTTTTGGTAATACCATAGAAAAAATAGCTAAGAAGAAATAAAGTAAGAAAAACAATAACCACAAGAAGGGAAAAAGGCCAACTCGAGAACGGAAAAGGACGCAGCAGTAGCAGAGAACGGAAAAGGAAGAGGCAAAATGTATTTAGGGTTTCGTTTTTCCTCTTTGATCTGTGTAGTGGATGATCCGGCTTTGGTAAAGTTCTCTTTTACTTGGATTGGGCTTGTCTTTCTAGGCTTACAAAAAATGTTAACTGTGATTTGTCTGCTAATAAAAAGTAGAAGCTATTTTGAACAAGCATATACTACAACAAAATTGAATATGTGATGTAATTATAACTCGTTGTGTAGCTGAAAACAAGTTGTATAGCATTCACGTGAACCTTTCATGTATTAAGTTCGACATTATTTCACATATTTGCTAGAAGGACTACTGGAAATTAAAAAAACGAAAATAAAATGGAATATCTGGAATTTCTGAAACGAAACGGAAATTTCAAAATTTCATGAGGACCGGAATGGAACCGGAACACGGAATTTCAAACCTTTATATTTACGTATATGCTTATGAATATCCTGCTAGAATTCTTTTCCATTTTATGCTGTTTATACATAGAAATATACAAATATGGAAATTCTATATATTTTTAAGCTGATTTATGTTTATTGATGCATGGATCAGTTTGACAGATACTCATAAGTGCACATTGATGGATATTTTGAAGCAAATCTAATTTGTAGATTCAAATAATTAATTTGTTCATAATTTTTAATATATTGTCTTAAAACATTATTAAACAATCTAAACTACAGTAATATACATACTGCAACCAGTATCCTATTTCAGCAGTTTATTTTTTTTGTTATGCACTATGGACATGATTGTATACTCATGTGCATGATCTGGATAACATGTGGTGTGTGTGTGTATATATATATATATATCAGTAATAAGGTGGCTTCTATGAAAGATGCAAATATGAATATGATGCAAGTATGTGAGACTGTTTTATATGTGTTGGTTGATATGTTTAAAGTTGATTTAGTTGCATGTATGTATCAAATTGTGCCTGCAACTATGAATGTAATGCCTGTGTACAATCATTTATATTATATACCCACTGTTAGGTTTTGTATAATGTTGCAAATAAGCCTGAATGAATTTCATTTGTCATTACAAATGTTGTATCTGCGAAGATGAGTCTCAAGAATTTATATATGATATTATGTTGTGACTATTTGGTGCAAAAAAAATTATTGGACAATTTTTTTTCTTTTCTTGCCTGTGAATGGTTCTACAAATGAAATGTTCATTGTGGCCAAGATGGGCATGATTTCTTATGTACAAAATATTCAATAAACTACACGTGTTTATGAATATATATATTTCTTTCTTAATTATGAAAGTAATACACGCACACACACACACACACACACACATATATATATATATATATATTAAAGTATATGAATGACACTAATATGACCTGCCACTTCGAATTATAAAATCTCTTCAAACCAATTATTAATATTAAGTCCAAAGTGACGTCCTCCATGAAAAACGCTCATTGGTACTATAATCAATAGTTGTGGGTTATGCCAAAGCGTAAGCACACTATTTATTATGGTTTCGTGCGATAAAGTAATTATGATACTCAAATTATTTATACTTAGGTCTGACTTAACTAAGCTGCCATAATATGGGCTTAGAGATAAAGAGCATGAAATATCCAATGTTTAAAATGAAATAAATTGTTCATCATGCTATACAAGCATTATATATGATATAATTGATATAAGATGTCTACCTAAAAGATTGTGTTTTAGGGGATTAGACAAAGCCAACTCAAGGCATGATTAGATATGGATCTTGGATTGCTTAAATACACACACACATTAATATATATATATATATATATATATATATATATATATATATAAAGAGAGAGAGGGGATGTTGATTTGAGTGGGAGCCTATTTTAACTTAATTTATATATTTGTATAAGTATGCAATATTTTGTATAATTTTGATTGTCAATATATATATATATATATTGCAAAATTGTTTATCATTATTTTGTTATTTATTATTCTGTAGATATTAAATGGTAAATAACATCAATAGTTTATCACTAAGATCGGTCCTTAAGAAGGATAAACTGAATTAAATCAAATTTCTTAACTAACATCGAAATTTGAGGATTGTCCTCAAACAAAAGGAAAAGTAATTGTTTTGTATATTTAGAAGATTTGAAAAAGAAAGGGAAAGTATGACTTCAACCGAATAAGGTATGAATATTATAACTATCACTTATATATCTCAGGTATTAGATATTAGATGTGGATCACATATATGTATGTTAACGTGCAAGAAATGCAAAAGAGTAGAACTTTGGGAAAGGAGAATTGGAATTACGAGTGGAATATGGAGCAAATGTTGCTGCATTGACCATAGGAAGCTATCGCTCATTCTTATCTGCCGGCCTAATTTAAGAATTAAAAGATTGTTTTTATGTATTTTCTATTAAAATTTATGTATCTTATTTAGACAAGTTTGAATTTCATTTGTAATAAAAGGACAATTGCTATTCAATTTTATTTAAATGAAATATTTTATGGAAATGCACAATTATTTAATAATCTTTATATTCTTAACTTTGATGTGACTGATTATAACATAAATAAAGAGCGGATTAAATCTAATGATCTAAGTCTAAGATACCTTTGGCGCTGTCGTTTAGGCTATATAAACGAGAAACACATATCAAAACTCCATAATGATGGAATTTTGAATTCATTTGATTTCGAATCATATAAAGAATGTAAATCTTGTTTATTAGGCAAAATGACTAAAGCACCTTTCATTAGACATAGTGAACGAGCTAATGACGTATTGGGCCTTATGCATAGAGATGTATGTGGACCAATGAGTACATCAGCTAAAGGTAGGTTTTACTATTTCATTACATTTACTGATGATTTCAGTAGGTATGTTATGTGTATCTTATGAAACACAAATCATAATCCTTTGAAAAGTTCAAATATTTCAAAAACGAAGTTCAAAACCAACTTTGAAAGAATATAAAGACTCTTTGAACATATCAAGGAGAATATTTAAGCCAAAAAAAATTAATGACTATCTAAAGGAGTATGGAATTTTATCACAACTCACTTCACCTGGAAACCACATTAGGATGGTGTGTCCGAAAGGAGAACTCACACCTTATTAGATATGGTACGATCAATGATGGGTCATACAGATCTTCCAATAAATTTTTGGGTTGTGCCTTTGAAACACTTGCATCCATACTCAATTATAATCCTATTAAAATGATTCTGAAGACGCTATATGAGATATGGACTAGGAAATGTCCTAGTGTGTCTTTTATGAAGATTTGGGATGTGAGGCATTTGTTAAACGTCTTACCTCTGACAAGCTTTCACCCAAATCTGACAAATATTATTTTGTGGGGTATTCGAAAAAAACAAAAGGATATTATTTATATAAATCTTCTAAGAATAGAATGTTTATTACTCAAATTGGTATTTTTCTAAATGAGAGCTAGTCTCTCCGATGGGAATAAAATAAAACTAAAATCTCGGGAACCACAAAATAACAATGAACCTTGAGTGTACAAGAAAGTTAGTAGGAGTAACTTTATATTACTAGTATATATGTTGATGATATATTACTTACTGGGAAAGATGTTATTTCAAAGAAGGGAACAGTCGCTAATTCTACTATGGAAACTGAATACATTACTGCTTCTAAAGCGACTAAGGAGGCTATTTGGATTAAAAGTTCATTATTGAACTTTGTATTGTTCGATCCATTGTGGATTCAATAAATTTATATTGTGATAACAATGGAGCTATTGATCATGTCAAGACCTAGATCACATCGTCCATCCAAACACATACTTAGGCGATACCATCTCAGTTGTAAAATTGTTCATAGAGGAGATATACATATTTACAAAGTACCAATAGATAATAATGTTGCAGTCCCATTGACTAAAACTCTGTCGCAGCAGGAGAATGATAGTCACACTAGTTTCATGGGTATACAATACATTATTGATTAACTCTAGTGCAAGTGAGAGATTGTTAGAATTTATGCCCTAAAGACAATCCATTTGATGTGATTAATAACATTGTTGATATAATTTTTATTTTGAATAAAAGATTCAATTATGTTACACTTACTGCGTAATATAAAAATTAACATAATAGAAGTCCTTAGAATAATAATACAGAGTTATATAGTTTCAAGAATGTGACTTGAACATGAGATTATATAATATAATAAGTATTATAATTCTTAAATGTCCCTAGTCAAGTTTTACTATATATAGGACAACAATGAAACATTGAGACTAGTATATTGGTTAACTGATGATCATATCTCATTGATCATTAATATATTTGATATTAATGTCAGTACATAAATACATATTAGATAATAGTGTATTGGACTGACCCAACATGAGAAAACTTCATGGAGCATGATTAATAGTGTCATAAGTAATTCTCATAGTGACAATGATGTAATGATCCTCTGACCCGAAATCATTATATATTTTATTCGAGAATATTTGTGTTTTGATATCATCAAAGGTTACTTTTAACCGAGTAGACGATAAAGGTGATTATCGGATACATCTCGAATCGATTAAATAATATAAATGATATAGATGAAATTTACCCTACAATATCTAGTGATATCCAAAGGCCTCTTGATTGAGTATGATTATAAAATGCATGGTCGTGCTCAAATATTGATATGTTTTATATAATCTACTCATTAATCAAGATAAAAAAGATTAAATTATAAAGAGGATGATATGTTCCATGCATTGAGTTTAATCTTGGATATATTGATTAAAATAATTAAATTACATTGGAACACTAGTCATAGAAGAAGGTTGTATTGAATCGTTGATTTTGTTATAACTTGGGTAACAACTATGTATTACTAGATGTCGCTCACTGTTTATAATTTAAATATAATTTAAATTATTTCCCTTGTTGTAATAATATATAAAGGCACACAATTAGATCATTTTAAAAGGGGAGAACCATTCATAATAAAAAGGAAACTATCAAATGTTGATATTTGTGTTTCATTTGAATTGATCTAACGTGAATTCCATTCCATTTTTGTTTGGATATTCTCGTCTATATTGAGGAGGCCGAACCTTTTTTCTAAGATATAGAAAAAGAAGAACCAAATAAAAGAGAAGAGGAAAATTTACGAATATGGCTACTACCAGTGCTCTTCCTTTCTCGATCTCGTTAGACGATACCAAGGGCCACGTTCATGGACACCAATAGAGGCACCGCCGTCCAGCAGCGTTCACAAGTGGTTCAAATTGATTTAAATCCTCCAAGATTCGTGAATTTCAAAGCTAAAGAATATACTCAATTTACGGATTTTCGCTTGGATCCTATATTATTGGGTTAAAAAAATTAATCGCTATGAATTTGATCCAAGTTTCCTTCAAATATATCATATAAATACAGAATAAATCAAAAGGAAATTAGCATAAAGAATCCCATCTCTCTCTCTTATTAACATATCTTCGTATCATCCTGCGTCATGAAGAGAAATCCCTCATTGTCGCCGCAAATCAATATTTCTAATCGTCCGCTTTGATCTACTGTCATACTCATTTACTAGATGTCACACTTTTTTAAGAATATTCTGAAGTTTAGTCATTGCATCTACTCTTTTGTTTGCAAATATCCGAGAATCATTTCATGCCAAATAAAGTAATTCAATGATGTAAAATCCCCAAAAGCGATGTCTTGAATTTGATCTTTCATTTTGAATGTCGACACTAGGGAATTACCCTCTGCTTCTAAAGATTCCAGTAAGATAGGATGTAGAACCAATTTCATTTTAAGTGAGCATTATATAAAAGAAGAATGTTCCCAACTCAAAAATAGATGGTTGGATGTTTTTATCTCCCAACTACATAACGGAAAAAAGTGTTTGGAAGAATGCTGAAGGAGTAAAGTGTAGCTTTAGTATTAAGTCGATCGAGAATCTCCAAGTAAGCTATAAAAGCCATGCGCCTGTTGTTTCTAGTGTACCATATAGCCTTGTGACATAGTTAATATACCCTTTTCTTGAATTTTATCCCAAGCTTTACAGAAACTAAATTGACCACCATCACTCCATTCGTACTTGTTGAATTTCAGCTGCTATTTCTCTAGTACCTAGATGATTTGTTGGCCTCATAATGTTACCCTAAATAATGGTGGAAACCATATCATTAGTGTAACTAATAGCTTGAAGTCTATGTGTGCCAAGCAAATCAACAAGACAGTTGTAGTTGATCCATGGATAACACCATAGCGAAGTATTTGAACCAGTTGCAATGACTTTTTAGAGGAGTTGAGTACTTGATTTTCTTAATCTGAGAACAGATTTCCTTGTGTCGATGCACTGTTATCTATGTGCATATGCCAAAATTGTTTATCCGAGCAATATTTGTTTCACATCCACTTCGTCCATAGATTATCATGCGTAAGAAAATTACATAAAAGTTTTATAACAACATCCTTTTTCAACTCTGGAAAATTGTTAAGGCCCATACCCCCTTTGTAACACCCCACCTCCGCCAATGCCACTCTTGCAAGCACACTAGCTTTGGAGGGGCGTTAGACAAGGTAAACATGCATGCAGATATCACAAGACAGAACATATAAGTAAAAACAGAGTAAATAAAGCAGCGGATAAAAACTAACATTTCCAAACCATAGTCAAGTTACATCAAAGTACTTGGTCATTATTTTCCACAAAACAAAGTCTAGAAACATAAACCGAAAATTGGAAAGAAGATCATAAAGTAGCTATCCCCAAGGTAGAATAAAGCCATAGCAAGCTCAAGTCCAAACCGTACATGAGCTATCCAGAGAAGCAGCTAAAGACCCAAGCTAGGTGCTAGTGTTCCCACCCTGTAAACCTGGGGGGGGGGGGAAACGAAAGAAAAGAGGCGAAAGAAAATGGGTCAGTCAAAAGACTGGTAAGTCCTATCTACTATTAGTATAAAAACTAATAAAGTTAACTGGACATGTAAACGGAGATGAAACATAGGATGATAACTGGCATGGTAAAAAGTTAACAAGATAGATCAAGTGTGACATCGCATATACACGGTTAAGTTTTTGCACCAAGTGTACTAGTATTCCAACCCATGTCAAGTATAAACCAGAAATGATCCCTTGGCCCAAGTTTGGCCCAATACTACGAGATGACCTAAATCAAGGTCCAACAACACGGTCTAGTCGATCGGCTCCCTAAAAGCCTAACTCGTCAAGTGTCGGTGTCATACGGCCCAACCACGAAGTGTAGTCAAACTGTGCTAGGTCCACCCTAGGGTGTATCAAGCCCTAGGGTGCCAACCACGGACACACATCAAGCACGCACAGTCTAAACCTACTGGTGCCCGTGTCTGCTTTTTCAACTCCGGACTATGTGCACGACCATAGTCCGCCTGAAGCTACACCGGCGCACCTACTCAGCCGTCGCTTTGGTCGCTTACATGTCAGCCCAGTAATCGTGCCCCACCCTAGCCTAGTCCCTAGGGTATCATGATACAACCAAGAGGGTTACTGGTGAAAAGGACCATGTAACTAGGGTTTCTAACGGGTTAAATGTGGTTAACCCTATCCAATCACGTATCAAGTTGGTTAAGTGTACCCAAGGTTCATGACTTAACCCTATCAACCCATCGTGTTTAATTGGTTAAGTATTCAAGTGGTCCATGACTTAACCCTATCATGTGGCATTAATTAATTTAATGCACCCAACCTCTCACATTAGACCTTGTTGTGGTTACTAGTTAAGTCGGGCGGGTCCGGGTAGCTTTACACCACAACTTAGTCTAACCTCGGGTTTCACGTGCGACATGACCAACTACTCACATTGGGTCCTATTGCTTGTAGCCACTAGTTAAGTCTGTCGGTTCCGGGTAGATTTATGCTACAAACTCAACCCAACCTCGAGTTGGCCATTCTCATGTTTTCTAGAAGTCATGTCCAAGTTCATGTTCATGTTTCAAGCATAATCACATGTCATATTTCATGTCATCTTTTCAAGTCATGTTTTTATGTCATTTTAGTTTACCCATAACGTAACCCCATCGCATGTAAGTTCGCATAACGCAAATAGATCTCAAAGAGGGAACTTAGAAGCATGACATAATTAATAAGGTTTGGCCACAAGTCAAACATGGTGGCATATGAGGCAAATGTATTCATAAACTTGCATATTACATTATAAGCCCCAAAACATGCATGATATCAAACTTTAGCAAATAGGTGAAACATGATCATAAATGACATAGGATGATAGCTAGTGATTCGCATATAACATCATATGCAAGATAACATAAGGGTTATGAGAGTTTCCATGTTGCTTTATGCAACATTTCAAATCAAAGCTCATAGCTTTTTATGCACAAAGTCAAGGTGATAGCTTTACAAACATGCATAGAATAAATCTATGCATAACATGATAGGATCAAAGCACAAATCATACTTAGGCCCAAACTCAAACTTGCAACATGTCATATTTAACTTCATAGTTAGAATCTAAGAGTAGTATAGGGCTTACAATGCTATGAAGACCTATAAAATAAAATAAGATTGAGACGAAGCCACTAGCAACTCTAAAACTCCCAAATGATAAGCTCCAATGAAAACCCAAGAAGAAGATCCTTGCTTTGATGAAGAAAGATTGAACTTTGGCCTTGAATCAAGCTTAGAAACTCTCAAACAAGCTTAGAAACTCTCATATGAATGAAGATGGAGACTATGACAAGAGGGTGGAGGCCATGATTAAACATTTTGGCATATTCTAGTTATAGGATTGATTTATGATGGTTTAGGCTAGGTATTAGGGTCCTTTTATAGAAGTTTAGGTTAGTTTAGACCATAGGATTAACCCTAATTCAGATCTGGGCCTTTAAAATCCATCACAAGCCTTAAAACCTGTCTTGAGGAACAAGTCATGTGCACCCAGGCCAAACTGGCCGACCACCCAAGTCGACAGGGGTGTCGACTGGGCAGTCGACACCACCTGGGGTGTGTCGACTCCCAAGTCGACTCCCCAGTCGACTTAGGGGTGACGGGAAATTTTCCCGCCTGTCCTCCTTGGCTGAATTTGAATTCTAAATTCAAATTTGAACTGTTTTTGAACTTGAAATTTTCTGAAAACTTTGACGGGCCATAACTTGGTCATACGCAATCCGATTTTCGAAAATTCGGACTCTGTTTCGCGTATTTTTCCGAGACGAACGCAATGGCACAGCCCGTTTCCCTTGATTCAGATTTTATCATTTAATTCTGCCTTGATTTATGTTATAACTTGTTATTCAAAATACGGGTTGTTACATTCTCCCCACCTTAAAGGATTTCGTCCCCGAAATCTTCAAGTTAGGAAGAACATATCCTACCATCCATCATCCATCTACTCAAAACATCATCCACGAGCAGTCATTGTCCTTAAAAGATTCTAAATGTTGTATGATCATATGCGAAAGGTGTGTGTGTATGTACTTATCTTATGCGAAAATCAGGCGGTTACTGATTCAGTAACCTCCTTAATGCAAAGTATGTTAGTGAAATGAGTCCATATGTATGCAAACTCCTAACATAACTTATAATCTCTATATGAGTGCACATAACATTCATCCATATGCAACATCCACGTGATAGCATAACAAGTTTCAGCCATGAATAAGTATAAGCACTCATGCATATGCAATATGAAAGTGTGTGAGCCGATCTTAGTGCCTAACGTGTATCATGCATCCACGAGTATCCACTTGCAAACACTTACAACCACTTGCAAACATCAAACATAACATGTTTCAAATACATGTTTCATCCAAAGGGTTTCTACCTAAGGTCCTCATGACAAGGTTAACGAGATAACAAGATAAACATGGATAGCAAAAGAAAGGTATGCTAACAAGGAAAAGAGATTGAGAATGTACCCTAAAAAAGAAATGGATAAAGCCCACGCATCTTCTCCTCGGTTTCCCAAGTTGCATCCTCTTCGGCCTCACTCCACTGAACCTTCACCAACCTGACTTCTCGATTCCTTAGCTTCCTGATTTCCGTTCCTAAGATACGAATCGGAGCTCTCCTCAGGGTTGCCTCTTTCTCTACCTCCACGTCTTCAAGAATGCTAGGTTCAACCACCTCAGCGGACTCATGTAGGCACTTTCGGAGATGCAAGACATGAAAGACATTATGCACTCCGGCCAACTTCTCGGGCAATTCCACCTTATAAGCCATCTTCCCAATTCTCTCTATGATAGGGAAGGGTCCTACGAACCTTGGTGCCAGCTTTCCAACCACTCCAAAACGAACCACATTACGCAAAGGAGAAACCTTCACGAAAACCATATCTCCAACTTCAAATTCCAGATCTGTCCTTCGCTTGTCAGCATAGGATTTCTGTCTGTCTTGGGCCGCTTTCATCCGTTTTCTCACCAATTCAACTTTCTCGGTTGTGTCCCGTATCATATCGGGCCCAAGTATAAGCCTATCCATTGTCTCCCACCAACAAGATGGTGACCTACACGGCCTCCCATACAAAGCTTCAAATGATGCCATCCCTATACTAGCTTGATAGCTATTATTATAAGCAAACTCCACAAGAGGAAGGTGGTCTTCCCAAGTACCACCAAAGTCAAGAACACAAAGCCTCAAAAGATCTTCTAGCACTCTATTCACCCTTTCAGTTTGGCCATCCGTCTGGGGGTGATAGGCGGTACTTAGATTCAATCGCGTACCCATCGCTTCTGCAAACTATTCCAGAACTGGCTAGTGAAGATTGGGTCACGATCGCTAATTATGCTAGAAGGAACTCCATGCAATCGCACTATCTCTCGAAGATAAATAGATGCTAGCCATGATGCAGTCCTCTTGCTCTTCACTGGAATGAAATGAGCACTCTTCGTAAGTCTATCAACTATGATCAATATGCTCGTATTCCCTTTCCTTGACCTAGGCAATCCATCCACAAAATCCATAGAGATACTTTCCCACTTCCATTGCGGGACCTACAATGGATGTAATAGCCCACCGGGTTTCTTCGACTCGGCTTTCACTTGTTGGCACACCATGCACTTTGAAACATACTCTGCCACATCCTTCTTCATTCCAGCCCAAAAGAAAATGCGCTTCATATCCCTATACATCTTATCTCCTCCAGGATGTACAGTCATCTTCGAGTGATGCGCTTCTTCGAGAACTTTATGCACCAAGTCTCCTACTTGTGGAACGCATAGCCTTCCATCACGCCTTAGCCAACCTTTGTCATCAATAGTATATCTAGCAAGGTGACTAGACGTCTCACCACGAATCAACTTGTCCATGATCTCGACTATCTTCGAGTCTGCCTTCTGCGAAGTCCCTACTTGATCAAGAAGTGTGGGTCTAAGCTCAAGGGATGCTAACGAACCCATCATCGACTCTACAACCGTTGTGAAATCAAAGGTTGCCAAGAACTCTAGGTTCTTCATCTCAATAAACAAGGGACTCAAAGTCAACCTTCTTCTGCTTAGTGCACCTGCCACAACATTACCCTTGCCAGGGGTATAAGCTATCTCGAAGTCATAAGATGCCAAGAATTCCATCCACCTTTGCTGCCTTAGATTCAGATCTTTCTGCGAGAAGAGGTACTTGAGTGACATGTGATCAGTATACAACTCAAACCTTTCGCCTAGAAGATAGTGGCGCAAGGATTTGAGTGCAAAGACGATCGCCGCCAACTCCAAATCATGAGTGGGATAGTTCTTCTCATGAACTTTAAGTTGCCTACCCCCATAACAAATCACTCTTCCTTCCTGCATCAGAACAGCACCCAACCCCGTGCCACATGCATCGGTGTACACGGTAAACATCTTACCGCCATCGGGTAATGCCAAAACTGGAGCTGTGGTAAGGGCTCTCTTGAGCCTTTGAAAAGCAAGCTCACACTCCAAGTCCCATGCAAAGACTAAGTTCTTCTTCGTCAACTTAGTAAGAGGGGCTGAAATCTTAGCGAAGTCCCTAATGAACTTCCTATAGTAGCCTGCCAAACCGAGAAAGCTTCTTACTTCGGTTGCATTCTTAGGAGTCTTCCAGTCTTGAACCGCAACCACGTTCGCGGGATCCACAGCTATGCCTTGCTTAGAAACTATATGTCCAAGAAACCGAACTTCCCTTCTCCAAAAATGGCATTTGGAGAACTTGGCTTTCAACTGATGAGCTCTAAGCGTATCCATCACTTCCTTGAGATGTCTAGCATGTTCTTCCTCATCCCTTGAAAAGATCAGGATATCATCCACGAAGACAACCACAAACTTGTTAAGGAACTCCCTGATCACCCTACTCATCAAATCTACGAAGTAGGCGGGTGCATTAGTCAAACCGAATGGCATGACAAGCCATTCAAAGAATCCATCTGGAGTCCTAAACGCAGTCTTATCAATACTATCCTCAGCCACTCTAAGCTGATGGAATCCGGTGGCTAGATCGAGCTGAGAGAAAACAGAAGCACCAACAAGCTGGTCAAAGAGGTCATCAATCCTCGGTAACGGGTGCCTATTCTTCTTTGTCAGCTTGTTCAACTCTCGATAATCAACACATAGACGAAGCGAACCATCCGCCTTAGTAGCGAATACCACAGGAGCACCCCATTCAGAAATGCTTCGCCTAATAAAATTCTTCTCAAGCAGCTCCTTGATTTGCTTACTAAGCTCCCTTCTTTCTCGTGGGCCCATGTGCCTAACGGGCAATGATACTGGCTTGGCATTATCAACAAGATAAATGCGGAAATCTATCTCTCGTTTAGGGGGTAACCCCTTAACCTCTTCAAAGACATCGGGATATTCTCGAACCACCCTTACTGATTGTAGATCATCGATGGACGAGTCAAGGGATTCAAGATAACACAACATGACGGGATCCATCGGGTTACAAGAAATCTCTAGGGTATTACCGAGGCGAGTCATGAGCCTCACCACCCTATGCTCACAATCGAGAATGGCTCCATAACTGGACAACCAATCCATGCCCAAAATCAACCCGTATCCCGTGAACCCGAGAACATAAGCATTACACGTGAATTCTACGGTCAAGATAGAAATCTTCAAATCCACACAAATCATAGATAGATGGGCGGAACCCCCAATTGGATTTGAAACACTAATGGGATCCTCAACTAGACTAGTACTTAGGTGCAAACTTTCAACAATGTCAGAAGAAATAAAGGTATGCGATGCGCCAGAATCAAATAAAGTGCGAACAGGAAAATCAGAAATATAAACAAGGCTTTCTACAGAAATACTTCCTCGGTCCTGAACTGGAGCAGTGATGAGAGCATGCACTTGCCCTCCAGAAGGTCCTGCACGTTGAGTCTGCCCTTGCCCTAGTCCTTGCTTCTTGGGGCAATCCTTGCTAAAGTGTCCAGTCTCTCCACAATGAAAGCATCCGCCCAACTTTCTCTTCTTCTTTCTACAATCTTTGGCTATGTGCCCAACAATCCCACAGAAGTTGCACTTTCTTGGGTCCTTTGCCTTGTTGTTGTTGGCCTTGTTACCCTTGTTGTTCTTGTTGTTCTTGTTGTTATGATTGCTCTGATTCCCTCCCCACTTGGAGTCCGTCTTCTTAGTTTGAGTCTCATTAGGTTTGACTTCTTTCTTGCCATTCTTATCGTCTCCCTGAAGCAATGCCATGTCCACTAGGCTTTCAAAAGTGGCCCCCATGGGTATATGTGACATGGCTAAACATGTAATGGCTCATTCAACCCTCGTGCAAAGCGTAGAGCCTTCTTCTGGGGGGTATTAACCATGTCCAAACCGAATCGAGCAAGCTGGTTAAACTTATTCACATACTCTCTTACTGTCATATCCCCTTGCTTCAAAAACATAAACTTCTCCAATTGCAGATTCGCCTCAGCAGATGATAGAAACTTAAGCCCAAACCTCGTCCTAAAGTCGGCCCAAGTCTCTATAGGCCTAGTAGCATTGGTGACTTCCCACCAATAAGCAGCTTCCTCTTTCAATAGCCATACTGCCAGCAAAACCTTTTTACGGTCTTCCACATCAAAGATGGCGAAGAGATCTTCAGTTTCTTTCAACCAATTTCTCGCCTCAACAAAAGTCTCCGTCCCAATAAAATTCTTGCCACCCATTGCCTTAAAGTTTTTGCAAACCTTTGCGAAATCTGCTTGTGGATGCTGAGGAGGAGGAGGAGGAACCTCAGTTACGGTGGGAGTGTTTGCTGGGCCCACATCGTTGGCCCTAGCTTCCAAGTACCTCCGGAACCATCCGGGAATGGTTACTCCCTCGGGAAGGTTAAGATCGGTCATGCTGAAAAAGGAAAAGATAGATTTAGAACGAGGAAACGAAGGATAGTGCTAATGGCCTTTGGGGAATAGCCTTTTTAAAATAAACTAGACTTTTCTTGGAAAATACTTAATTGGTTTTTGAAAATAGTTTTTTTTCAAAAGGGTTTAAAAAAAACTTTTGTCCGGTCTAGTAAAACCTTATGCTCTGATACCAAATGTAACACACCACCTCCGCCAATGCCACTCTTGCAAGCACACTAGCTTTGGAGGGGCGTTAGACAAGGTAAACATGCATGCAGATATCACAAGACAGAACATATAAGTAAAAACAGAGTAAATAAAGCAGCGGATAAAAACTAACATTTCCAAACCATAGTCAAGTTACATCAAAGTACTTGGTCATTATTTTCCACAAAACAAAGTCTAGAAACATAAACCGAAAACTGGAAAGAAAATCATAAAGTAGCTATCCCCAAGGTAGAATAAAGCCATAGCAAGCTCAAGTCCAAACCGTACATGAGCTATCCAGAAAAGCAGCTAAAGACCCAAGCTAGGTGCTAGTGTTCCCACCCTGTAAACCTGGGGGGGGGGGGAAACGAAAGAAAAGAGGCGAAAGAAAACGGGTCAGTCAAAAGACTAGTAAGTCCTATCTACTATTAGTATAAAAACTAATAAAGTTAACTGGACATGTAAACGGAGATGAAACATAGGATGATAACTGGCATGGTAAAAAGTTAACAAGATAGATCAAGTGTGGCATCGCATATACAAGGTTAAGTTTTTGCACCAAGTGTACTAGTATTCCAACCCATGTCAAGTATAAACCAGAAATGATCCCTTGGCCCAAGTTTGGCCCAATACTACGAGATGACCTAAATCAAGGTCCAACAACACGGTCTAGTCGATCGGCTCCCTAAAAGCCTAACTCGTCAAGTGTCGGTGTCATACGGCCCAACCACGAAGTGTAGTCAAACTGTGCTAGGTCCACCCTAGGGTGTATCAAGCCCTAGGGTGCCAACCACGGACACACATCAAGCACGCACAGTCTAAACCTACTGGTGCCCGTGTCTGCTTTTTCAACTCCGGACTATGTGCACGACCATAGTCCGCCTGAAGCTACACCGGCGCACCTACTCAGCCGTCGCTTTGGTCGCTTACATGTCAGTCCAGTAATCGTGCCCCACCCTAGCCTAGTCCCTAGGGTATCATGATACAACCAAGAGGGTTACTGGTGAAAAGGACCACGTAACTAGGGTTTCTAACGGGTTAAACGTGGTTAACCCTATCCAATCACGTATCAAGTTGGTTAAGTGTACCCAAGGTTCATGACTTAACCCTATCAACCCATCGTGTTTAATTGGTTAAGTATTCAAGTGGTCCATGACTTAACCCTATCATGTGGCATTAATTAATTTAATGCACCCAACCTCTCACATTAGACCTTGTTGTGGTTACTAGTTAAGCCGGGCGGGTCCGGGTAGCTTTACACCACAACTTAGTCTAACCTCGGGTTTCACGTGCGACATGACCAACTACTCACATTGGGTCCTATTGCATGTAGACACTAGTTAAGCCGGTCGGTTCCGGGTAGATTTATGCTACAAACTCAACCCAACCTCGAGTTGGCCATTCTCATGTTTTCTAGAAGTCATGTCCAAGTTCATGTTCATGTTTCAAGCATAATCACATGTCATATTTCATGTCATCTTTTCAAGTCATGTTTTTATGTCATTTTAGTTTACCCATAACGTAACCCCATCGCATGTAAGTTCGCATAACGCAAATAGATCTCAAAGAGGGAACTTAGAAGCATGACATAATTAATAAGGTTTGGCCACAAGTTAAACATGGTGGCATATGAGGCAAATGTGTTCATAAACTTGCATATTACATCATAAGCCCCAAAACATGCATGATATCAAACTTTAGCAAATAGGTGAAACATGATCATAAATGACATAGGATGATAGCTAGTGATTCGCATATAACATCATATGCAAGATAACATAAGGGTTATGAGAGTTTCCATGTTGCTTTATGCAACAATTCAAATCAAAGCTCATAGCTTTTTATGTACAAAGTCAAGGTGATAGCTTTACAAACATGCATAGAATAAATCTATGCATAACATGATAGGATCAAAGCACAAATCATACTTAGGCCCAAACTCAAACTTGCAACATGTCATATTTAACTTCATAGTTAGAATCTAAGAGTAGTATAGGGCTTACAATGCTATGAAGACTTATAAAATAAAATAAGATTGAAATGAAGCCACTAGCAACTCTAAAACTCCCAAATGATAAGCTCCAATGAAAACCCAAGAAGAAGATCCTTGCTTTGATGAAGAAATATTGAACTTTGGCCTTGAATCAAGCTTAGAAACTCTCAAACAAGCTTAGAAACTCTCATATGAATGAAGATGGAGACTATGACAAGAGGGTGGAGGCCATGATTAAACATTTTGGCATAATCTAGTTGTAGGATTGATTTATGATGGTTTAGGCTAGGTATTAGGGTCCTTTTATAGAAGTTTAGGTTAGTTTAGACCATAGGATTAACCCTAATTCAGATCTGGGCCTTCAAAATCCGTCACAAGCCTTAAAACCTGTCTTGAGGAACAAGTCATGTGCACCCAGGCCAAACTGGCCGACCACCCAAGTCGACAGGGGTGTCGACTGGGCAGTCGACACCACCTGGGGTGTGTCGACTCCCAAGTCGACTCCCCAGTCGACTTGGGGGTGGCGGGAAATTTTCCCGCCTGTCCTCCTTGGCTGAATTTGAATTCTAAATTCAAATTTGAACTGTTTTTGAACTTGAAATTTTCTGAAAACTTTGACGGGCCATAACTTGGTCATACAGACTCCGATTTTCGAAAATTCGGACTCTATTTCGCGTATTTTTCCGAGACGAACGCAATGACACAGCCCGTTTCCCTTGATTCAGATTTTATTATTTAAGTCTGCCTTGATTTATGTTATAACTTGTTATTCAAAATACGGGTTGTTACACCCTTCCATTTTTGGTTTACCAAAAGATTTCTTGCAACTTTGTGTTTACTGCCTCCCCAAAAAAAGTCTGCGCATAGGGTGGTGATTTTTTCTAAGGTAAACTCCAGTATTTGGTAAATGAACAATCAGTATAAGACTGTAGGAATGATTATAGTGTGAATGAGTTTTGCTCTGCCAGTAAAACTAAGCACTTTCTTTTCCTAGCCCAGAAGTTGCAGTTGGCTTTTTTGCAAAATAGCTTGACATCGAAGTAGTGAAGGTAGTTAGAAGATAATGGAAACCCTAAGTATTTGATAGGTAGACAGCCTAAGGTTATAATATATTGGATTTGTGTGGTGTTATAAGCATTGCTAGTTTGCGACTAGAAAACAGTTTTGATTTAGAACTGTTTACAGTTAAGCCTGTGTAGATGCTGTGTAACACCCCGTAATTTTAATAACACTAAAGGAGGATAAATTAAGTAATAATTAATTTAATATTATGAATTTAGGGAAATAGACTGCGCCATTTCATTAGTCTCGAAATTCTAGTCAAGATAGACATTTGGTTTACGTAAAACGGACATCGTATGAAGAAGTTATGAAGGTTTGAAGTTTATATACGCGCAAGATAATTATATATATAGGGCCAAGGAATTCAAAATTTCAGTTCAAAATTCGAAATCACAGAAATTGAGGGAAGCGAGAAAAATCCCGCCTAAGGGAGTCGACCCTGGGGTCGACCCCTCAAGGGGGTGTCGACCCATGGGTCGACCCCCTAAGGGGGAGTCGACCCCCCAAGGGCTGAGGCGGCAGGTCGGATTTCAGAGGCTAGCAACTATATATAGAGGTCTATTTCTCTTGTTTTCTCCACTGAAAATAAATGGAGGCCAAACGCTGCCGGTGCCTGAACTAAACCAAATCCTTTTCTTCTACAATTATAAACTAGAGCTAATCAGTTAGAGTTTCGAGTTTAGATCTGAGATTCAACACCAACAATATCTCTTATATCTTCTAAAATCCAAACACTGTGAGTTTAGTTATTTTTAGATTTAAATGACTAAAAGTAAACGTGATATGACTATGATTTGGATCTGTTATAAATTATGAATCAATGATATTCTTGGATCTTAACCTTTCTCATGCTAGATCTATTTTTATAGATCTAATTCTCTTGTGGTTAATTTATCATGTCATATATGTGGATCTTAACCTTTATCTATGTTTATGGTTAATTTGGATCTGTCATTATTTGGACAGTTAAAATCTTGTTTAGATCTAATTCTCCCTCTAAATCATCTTGTACTATCATGTGGTGGTTAATTTAGATCTGTCATTAATTGGACATATGAATCCTTATTTAGATCTATTCATGCCTATTAGAACATCCTTATTATGTTAGATCTATCATCACCTGTCCACTAGATCTGCTTTTATGTCCACCTTATTATTATGCCAATTACATGCCTATGCCAGTATATATATTTATGCCAGTTATGTTAGAATAATCAATATTGTCATCTTCCCATCACCTTTCCCTTTTATTATTTATAGCCAGGCTACTTTCTAGCCGAGGCATGCCACCAAATATATGCGAACGCTTTAGTTAGGGAACGGAGGAAAATATTAGAATTGGCATAACTTGTATAATGAACATGAATTTGCACATATAATTCACCATGAATATAATTGTTTAAATGGGCATGAACACCTATAAGACAAAGGTAATTAATTGGTTAAAATGCTTAGGATTACAGTAATTAGAAACTATAACTGCACTTATGACACAAGGTTAGATTGCATTTGTGGTGGAAGTCTGCCCGAACCCGACCAGCACATCCAGCAACCGCAAATGTTGAATCTAGTGTTAGGGGTCTAAGTGCACAAATACGAGACGAGATAAGACACGAGGTTAGGCCCAACATTTGGAAGAAGTCTGCCCGGACCCGACTGGCATATCCAACATCCACAAGTTGTAGGCCTAATGCGGGAGGTCTAGCCAATTATAAACCATAAATGGTCATGATAAGAAACTGAAATACTTAACATAGTTGAATCCATACGGATTGGGTGAACATAAACATGAATAAGGGTTAAGTAAACTTGGTTGAACAATGGAAGGGTTAAGCTAAGTATATCTCACTACAAGAAATTTGACCTTTACCTACCAATATTTTACCTACTAATAAATATGGGTAGGTAAAGAGAACCTTTATCTACCATTATTTAATGGTAAAATTTATTGGTAGGTAAATATTGTTGGTCCCATAAAATTGTTGGAGGATGATTATCTACCAATAATTATAGGTAGGTAAAATGTATTATCTACACACATACATAAGGGGAATTTTTTTGCGATTAGCCCCTACATTTTTCTCATATTATTTTAAACTTCCGTTAAAAATAATGCAGAGTTATGTGATGATGTGTCAAAAAATACATTTTAGTAGTTTTTTTGAATTGAAGATTTTGTTTACAAATCCTAGCAATGTATTTTGTAAAATCATTTCTTTATTAATTATTAACAATTATTTTGAAATATGAAATAATTGATAGTTAATGAACTAATAAACGATAAATAAATTGTAAATAATTAATATTACATAATCATTCGTTAAAAACTTATCATACATTGTTTTTTTTTTCAAACAATGACTACAAAAGTTTTAAATTTAATTGTTTCTTAAATGTTTCACAATTTCGCATTAATATGTCATCATCTGAAATGACTAAAACATATTTTCTCTAGTTTATTGTAGAGACATAATCCATACCATCCTCTCAGGCTATAAATTTAACAACTTATTTTAAATCAAATCTAACGGTACATATCTCAATCCACGTGATCTCTTTTGTGGCATCAATCGACGTTGTCTTTTTTGATCTGCCACCTGTAGAATAGGATATTAAAAGCGAACATGACATAAAATTGCATTAATAATGAAAAATCAAAATTTTAGTATGTATATTCTATTTACACACTGCAGATAACCTTGCATACACCAAAAAAGAATTAAACATCATATACACCACTTCTTACTTAATATACACCATACATTTACCAAAACTATCCTTCTCTAGAATAAAATACGCATTTATTTCTGTTTTTACTAACTTTCTCTATCATGCATTATTCAAACCAAGAAGCCATAATTTCAAAAGGCAAATTCTGTTTATACACCAAAAATTGCTAAACATACACCAAAAATTATAACAAACTACTATACACCATATATTACTTTAAATACACCATTTCTTATACTAAATTATTCGTGTTCTCATTTTTTTTTATTTTTTTTTATTTTTTTTTGGCATAGCATTCTCATATTCTTTTTCTCTTCTCTTTCAAACTTAAAACATAATTACCTAAAATTAGAAAATCTTTGCATTAAACTGTGTAAAATTTAACAAAATGAAATCTATTTTTTGTGCTAGTACTGTAGCTTTTATAAACTTTAAAAAAATTCAAAAAAATTACTCTAATTTTACAAAAAAAAATCAACACTTCTAAATTAGACCATTATTTATGAATGTTTTCTTAATTGAAAATTTAGATTTCATGGTTAAATAATTCATTAACATCTTCATTAACATATTTAGTTTGCACCGAGTTTCAATAGTTTTAAGAATAATTTGACTATTTATATGCAAATGTTTTTAAAAAGAAACTATAAGAAAAGGGTAATTTAGTAATAGGATTTTATAGAAAAATAATGATGTATGTTTAGTGATTTTCGGTGTATAAATAGAATTTGCCATTTCAAAATTCCCCAAATTTACTTTTGCAGACTTCAAATCATAAACTCTAAATGGATGTTATAATATTTATTTATCTATGTATATAAATTTGAATTTGTTCTTTTGAATACATTAAAAATTTAAATTATTTAGATTTTAATGTAAAAACTAAACATGATTTGATTTAAACAGAGGATTAAATAATTTAGCACTCATAATTAAAAAAAATCGTAGTTAATTTTATTTGATTGAATGAAAACTATTAAAATTGACTACATATAAATATTGCTCGTAATGATATGAACATAATTCAGTGCTTGAATTTTTTTTAGTTTTAACCTTATTAAATATATACACATGCAACATTGTGAGAGAAGTTATATAAACTATACATAATGCAATCAGGAAAGAATTGTCTAAGAATTCCATTTTTAGTTTTTTTTAATAAAGGCATTCTAGTTTAAAGTTTTATTTAAAATCTCATGATGTGAATAAAGAAATTTATGGTGTTTGAAAAGAACTTGCCTTTTTAGCATTCAAAAAAATGGAATATTTCCATCGTTCATTTGTGTTCAAAGTATTTATGAAGGCTTCCTTTTTTTAAATATCACAGACTGTCAGTTTTATATATGATAAATAAATATTTATTGCGTAATAAGTATTTGTCAGTCTTATATATGATAAAGTAATATTTAATCCCTAATAATCCTTGTTACCATAACATATGAAGTAAATCTTCAAAATTTGCGATAAATCTTTACTAATTATTCCTCTATTTACGCATATAATAAAGGACATCCTTTAATACCTTTTACAATTCGAAAGATATGATAAAATCCTTCTGTTGAAGCCAAGTGGATGCTTTTCTGCTTTTACAGTCCGATAATTCGATTTCAAGGTCGCTTATTTCACAATTAGGGTTTTTATAGTGAATTTTGCGTTCTCCATCTAATCAACACGCTGCTAATTCTCTTTAGCATTTCCTATGAAGGTACTCATTTTTTCCTCTTATTCTTCTCAATTCTTTCAATCTGCTATAATTTTGTTCATCTTTTCTGTTTCGATTAGTAAAGACAGGTATTTGTTTTTAGCTGGTATTTGTCTGTTAGCGTAATTAATATTCTGCTAAAGGGCAATATAGTCTTTTGTTTTATGTTTTGCCTATATATAAAGGCCCCTTGTGTTATTTTAGGGTTAAGACTTTCTCTTCTTTTAGCCGTCATCTGCTTTGTACTGTAATGGTGTAGATGAATAAATGAATTGCTTTAGACCTCTTTATTAGAATTATCATGGTATCAGAGCCAATGAAATCCGTATTCGTTATCTAGTCTGCATCTTCGCTCAATCGCTCTCAGCAGTTCTCACGCTCAAGGTTCTTGGCTTCAGCAAACCTCCCAGAAGATCTCACCAATACCCACATCATGCCCAAAGTCTTGGCTTCAGCAAACCTCCCTTTGATTGAAGATTTCTGAAGGTTCTTTCAGCAGATCTCACCAATACCCACGTCACGCCCAAAGTTCTCACGCCCAAAATTCTTTCAGCAAACCTCCCTCTTTCCTCAAAGCAATACCCACTCGGCCTCTCAGCAACCAAATATCCCTGTTCAGATCCGAACCCGAAGCCACCGAAGCAACCAAACCTTCCTGTTCCGCCCTAATTCGCAGTACACAAAGCACCAGACCTGAACCCTATTTCACTGAACCCGAACCCGATTTCTTTGAACCCGATTCCAGACCTGAACCCTCTAGTTTTCTCTGTGTTGATTTTTTGTTGATTTTGACCCACCGCATGCAGCATAATGAAGAGGAGTACTTCCAGCACCTATCAGATCAATATGTTTGGTTGTTGACCAACAGACTTGAAAATTCAGAACCCTGTTTGGCTTGACCCAAAAGTTATTCTAAATCCGTAGCAACCGTGGTTTGTTTGACCAAGAAATATTTCTTTTGAGTTTCTTTTCTCTGTTGAGATTTTGAGAAATTTTCGTTGTTCTGTGGTTTATTAAAATGGCAGTTAGTAGAGATAATTCGCTCCAAGTAGATGGTAAAAATTATGCGTATTGGAATTCTGTCTATTCTTCCTTAGATCCAACAATGATTGAACAATTTCAGAATTATGTGTATTGGAATTCTGTCTATTCTGCTTTAGATCCATCAATGATTGAACAATTTCAGAAGTTCCTTGCATCTCACCCACATGCCATATCAGCTTCGCCTCAAATAGGTTTGTCATCTAGTTCATCAGGTATATCTTCTTCTAGCTGGATTTTAGATTCTGGTGCTTCGAATCATATGTCTCCTAATTTCTCCGATTTCACTTCTTTGGCTCCTAAAGTTTCTGTACCTGTCATGAGTGCTAGTGGTACATCTATGCCCGTGCAAGGTGTTGGTTCAGTCATTACACCTTCTTTGTCATTATCTAATGTCTATCACATTCCTAGACTTACATTAAATCTTGCTTCTGTTGGTCAAATTTATGATAATGGCTACTTGGTTTCTTTTTCTTCTTCTGAATGTTATGTTCAGGATCCAAAGTCTCAAAAAGTGATTGGGACCGGCCATAGAGAAGGAGGACTTTATGTATTGGATCAGCTCAAAGATCCTAAGATTTCAGAGATTGCAGCTTCTGTTCCAGGTGTGGATGTTTCGTCTTTTCGTTTGAGTCAGTCATCTTCTATGTTTTATTTGTGGCATTCTCGTCTGGGCCATGTATCTAAGTCTCGATTGCAATTCTTAGCGTCTACAGGAGTTTTAGGAGAATTGAAAACTCATGACATTTCTGATTGTAGTGGTTGTAAACTTGCAAAATTCTCTGCTTTACCTTTTCCCCAAAGTAATACAGTTTCTACTGCACCTTTTGATCTTATTCACTCTGATGTTTGGGGACCCTCTCCTGTTTCTACAAAGGGAGGCTCTCGTTATTATGTCTCTTTTATTGATGACTACACTCGTTATTGTTGGATTTATCTTATGAAACGTCGTTCAGAATTTTTTGGCATCTATAATGAGTTTCGATCTCTTATTAAAACTCAGCATGGAGCTATTATTAAATGTTTCAGATGTGACTTAGGGGGAGAATATACTTCTCATGCTTTTAAGGAACTTCTTGCTTTAGATGGCACAATTTATCAGACTTCTTGCACTGATACTCCTGAACAAAATGGGGTTGCAGAAAGGAAACATAGACATATTCTTGAGACTGCTCGATCTCTTTTATTGTCTGCTAGTGTTCCAAGTGAATTTTGGGGAGAGGCAGCTCTTACTTCTGTTTATTTGATCAATAGAATTCCTACTTCTCATAATTCTGGCTTGTCCCCCTATGAAAAGTTGTATGGTTGTCCACCAGATTATTCTTCTCTTCGTGTTTTTGGTTCCACATGCTTTGTTCTTCTTCCTCATGTCCAACGGAGTAAGTTAACTTCACGGTCTGCTATATGTGTTTTTCTTGGTTATGGTGCAGGACAAAAAGGATATCGTTGTTTTGATCCAGTCAGTCACAAGCTATATGTTTCTCGGCATGTTGTTTTTCTTGAACATATTCCTTATTTTACTATTCCTGATCGTACTCACAATATATCTATGTCTGATATTGTCCATATTGATCCTTTCACTGCTGATGATGATGAGCTACTTCCTGCTGAAAATCCAGACACTTCCATTGACTCAACAACCACCCAATCACCTTCTGAGACAGTAGATACTAGTGAACGTCGATATCCTATCCGAAATCGTCAGTCTACTAGGCGACCTGATTTTGAATATTCTTGTCTTTCCAGTTCATTTTCTTCATTTCTTGCTTCTATACATTGTCTCTCTGAGCCTTCATCTTTCAAAGATGCGGTTCGTGATCCTCTTTGGCAACGTGCTATGGCTGAGGAACTGACTGCTCTTCATCAGACTCATACTTGGGATTTAGTACCTCTTCCTGCAGGAAAACGTGCTATTGGTTCTCGTTGGATCTATAAGATTAAAACTAAAGCTGATGGATCTATTGAAAGGTATAAAGCTCGCTTGGTTGCTAAAGGTTATTCTCAAGAACATGGTATGGATTATGAGGAGACTTTTGCTCCTGTTGCAAAAATGACTACGGTTCGAACTCTTATTGCGGTTGCTTCTGTTCGCCACTGGAATATTACTCAAATGGATGTTAAAAATGCCTTTTTGAATGGGGATCTTCATGAAGAAGTCTATATGGTTCCTCCTCCTGGTATTGATCATCAACCTGGTGAAGTCTGCAAACTTAGGAAAGCTCTTTATGGTCTCAAACAGGCTCCCCGTGCTTGGTTTGAGAAATTCTCTACTGTGATTACCTCTCTTGGTTTCTGCCCGAGTAACCATGATTCTGCTTTGTTTGTCAAGTGTACCTCGGCTGGTCGAATTTTGCTTTCTCTTTATGTTGATGATATGATTATTACAGGCGATGATGTTGTTGGAATTAACTTGTTGAAGTCCGAGTTGACTCGATGTTTTGCTATGAAAGACTTAGGTCCCCTTCGTTACTTCTTGGGTATTGAAGTTGCTTCTTCTCCAAAAGGTTATCTTCTTTCTCAATCTAAGTATATTTCTGACATTTTTGAGCGCGCTCGTCTCTCAGATAATAAGACTGTTGATACTCCAATTGAGCTCAATGCTCGATACTCTATTACTGATGGATCTCCATTGCCAGATCCTAGTCTTTATAGAACGATTGTTGGAAGTTTGGTTTATCTCACTGTCACTCGACCTGACATTGCATATGCTGTTCACATAGTCAGTCAGTTTGTTACTTCTCCTACTACAGTTCATTAGGCTGCTGTTATTCGCATTTTGAGATATCTCCGTGGCACTCAGTTTCAGACTCTTTTGCTTTCTTCTACTTCATCTTTAGAGTTATGTGCTTACTCTGACGCAGATTGGGCTGGTGATCCTACTGATCGCAAATCCACTACTGGCTTTTGTATTTTTCTAGGAGATTCTCTAATCTCTTGGAAAAGTAAGAAGCAGGATGTTATATCTCAGTCTTCAACAGAGTCAGAATATCGTGCTATGGCTTCTACTACTTGTGAAATTGTTTGGCTACGATGGTTGCTTGCTGATATGGGTGTTTTCTTGCGACGACCAACTCCTTTGTACTGTGATAATAAAAGTGCTATTCAGATTGCTCATAACTCCGTCTTTCACGAAAGGACCAAGCATATTGAGATTGACTGCCATATTACTCGCCACCATCTTCAGAATGGCACATTGTCATTGCCATTTGTCTCTTCCTCCTTGCAACTTGCAGATTTGTTCACTAAATCTTTGTCATCTTCACGCTTCCGGTTTTTGACTGACAAACTCTCGATGCTCATTGCTATCGCATCATGAGTTTGAGGGGGGATGTTAGCGTAATTAATATTCTGCTAAAGGGCAATATAGTCTTTTGTTTTATGTTTTGCCTATATATAAAGGCCTCTTGTGTTATTTTAGGGTTAAGACTTTCTCTTCTTTTAGCCGTCATCTGCTTTGTACTGTAATGGTGTAGATGAATAAATGAATTGCTTTAGACCTCTTTATTAGAATTATCATTGTCCTCATTTCGATTTATAGAATTGTCCTAAGGATATTGTTACAGTTATACTACGTTTAATTTATTAGAAAAATTGGTTGTGGTTTTACTGAATTTTGAAAGTCTTAGGTAGTGTTTGGTTTACCATTTTAAGTTTTGGGTTTTCGTCCATACAAAAATGTGCACAACGCATGTAAATTATGAAAAACAACAATTTTAGAAAACAAAGTTATCACACAAAATAAAAAACAACTTTTATCCATTTTTCATGTCTTGAGAAATGAGAGAATTATGGAGACCAAATCCTCATTTCATGATTGCTACATCCCCTCCGCGGTCCCCTCCATCTTGCTTTCATTCTACCATTCCTCCTTCTACACCTTTAAAGTTTTGTAATTAATTTTGAAAACTAAAAACCCAAAACTCATTTTTAACCAAACACGTAAGTTTAGGAATATGACGAATACATATGATTTATGTATATGCTGGTTGTGTTTGTGTTATTTTTAATTATTATTTTTTGCTGTAACATAGTAGTAGTTTTGTTCAGCTTTTTTTTGTTTTGTTTTCGTTTTTTTACTACTTCTTGTGTACTGTTTATGATAAACAGTTTACTGTTTAGTAACGGTCAAGTGTTTTATTCAATGTTGGAATATAGTGTATATCAATACATATCAGGGAGTTAGGCAATGTAATATTGTTTTTTTAATTTATATTGGAATATGGTCTAACAATTCATTTTGTGGTGTTTAGGATAGTTGCTATGCTGAACCATTTTAGGAGAGAATGCCTTGCATTCTGGTTGCATTACTCTCAAAATAAGGGAATTAGATGTTCCTAAAATGTATTACAACTACTTTGGTCAATGGTAGAAATTACTATAGATTGTTTAAAAAAATACCAAATAGAAGAAAACGAACCAATGCATATGCTGCTCATGTCTACTGTCTACAAAGGGGTACAATTCTAGATGTTGAGTTATATGAACAATTGTACCTCAATTCAATTAAGCTATTTTTCATTATAGTGATTTCGGTGTTTAGGTGGAAACTCCTTTTGAGCAAGTGTATTTACATATTACTTTTAAATCTACTCTATTTTACCAGGCTGCTACAATAATGGATGAAAATGGCTTTGATGCGGGTGCTAATATTTCATAACACCTGATATTTGGAATTGATGGGGCTACTAAAATTTCATGTTAGGACAGGTACTTGGTTTCTATCTTTGCTTTTATTATTGTGTTCTTGTTATCTTCGATAATGTTTATGCTTTATTACGCACTTACGTCGCTTTTATTGTTACAGGTTACATATGTAGCTCTTTGATAATCCATGAGACTAGCTAGTCTATGAATGGAGAGAAATGTATTAAAGTACTTACATCGCTTTTATCATTACATGTTACATATGTACCACTTTGATAATCCATGAGACTATCCTATGAATGGAGAGAAATGTATAATCCCTTATTATGAACTATTTGTTTGTTAGTTCTTTATTCTTTTAATTTGGTAATTATATTGTGTTTGTAAACATAGAATCTAATAAAAAGAAGCAGCCTTTCTGTGAATATATTTCTATCTATAGTTTTTTTTGATCATTTTGACTTATAAATCATCATTGTACCAAACGAACTATTTGACTTTTTAACTTATAAAAAGTAGAAGCGCTTTTTGAATTGGCATAAGCACTTTTGCTTGAGTTGCTAAACAGCCCCTAATTTTAAAAGTTATTTGTTACATCTATTTTTAAAACAATTCATCTAGCAGTAGTAGCAACTTCAGCGATAAGCATGATATACTGCCGAATTTGGATCTTTTCGACCTGGACCGTGATATTCTGCAACAGTTTGAAGATAGTAGTATTCAATGGTGAATGGTGTTACTATTTTTAGCATATAAATTGATTATTTACCCGTTCTTGTTTTTAGGGTTTGAAGGTAAAAGACGTCGTCAAAGTGTTCCTTTGCTGCCGGAATTTTGTGCATTAACGGCGATGTAACTATGAGTAAAACTAGAGTGAGAGTGTGAGTGAGTGTGTACATGTATATGAGTGAATGAGTATGTAGTAAGGAGCCAATGTATACGAGTCAAATGTAGTGAGGAAGTGTATGTTATTTGTTTATTTGAATATGTTTTTTGTTTATTTTTATATTGGTGTATGTTATACGTCGTCAAAGTGTAAGTCATTGTGTAATGGTGAAGAAACAATATGTGTACTATACGGAAGTGTAATAAATATTTATTTGAATAAATATTTGTTATTTGTTTAAAAATAAATTTTGTGTAAATATTCATTTCCCGTAAATATTTATTTATAGTAAATAATGCCATGTGGTCTAAAAAATGATGTCATATGCACTAATCAAATGATGACACATGGACAAATTATTGTTTGACACATGAACCAACCATTTAATGCCAAGTGTCGGCATTAATTTATGCCATGTGTATGCTACTACGACAACCATGTCAACCGCCATGTTGGACGCCGCATCATTAGTCACGTCAGCAGCCATGTAGGATGACACATCATCAAACACATCAGCTGATGACTCATCATTTGAGTCATAACGTAGTGGGGTTCGTTGATTCTTTTACCTACCAATATCAATAAGTGTAGGTAAGGCTCTTTCTCTACTAAGCTTTACCTACTAATTTCTACCAATTCGATATTGGTAGATAAAATATATTACCTACTATTATGTTAGTTTTACCTACGCTTACAATTGGTAGGTAAAGACCCCATTTTCTTGTAGTGTCTGAGATGGGTGGGTAATATTTAATATAGGTCCACGAAACTTAACCAATTGGGGGTTATGTATTAAAGACACCTATGGGTAAGCATAACTGGTAGAAAGACTGGGGTTATATAATTAAAGACACCTTATAAGGTAAATATAACCTGTGGAAAACCTAGCGGGGGATACAAGACAAATGGGAGAGCATGTATCATACTGTGTGGGACCCGTTTCAGTCAGTAACCCGGAGTAGGTATCAAACAAAGTACTCCGAACTAGGTCGGAGAAGGGGCACGCGTACTGAACTGATTATAAGAGATCCAAACGTGGAGAACGGTGTGGGCGGCGCAAACCGACCGGGTCATGTGCGTGTATGGGCCGGGCAAAGGGGGATAAGACAACCGTGACACCTGTAGATATGGGGCTGTGCATATTAGCAAAGGGTTGCCACTTTAGGACGTGATACATCCTACGGTGGGGCCGGTACAGAGTATCTACGTGGATTAAGGAGCCAATCGATTAGGGTAGTGGTTGGGATACCTTCGGACGTATGCCTAAGTATACCACCTTATAGTGGAAGGGATCATCTCATTCTGGTTATACTAGTAACTGTGCAGAGTAATCATTAAGGATGCGTATACACTCTATCTTGTTACCTTGTCACGCTTACCTTTTATGCAGTTATCTCTCTCTTATCCACTTTATATGCCTGTCATGATACTTTTATTTATTTACCTGCTAAAAGTAAGTGGACTCGCCAGACTTTATGTCTGACCTTTTTTGTTTCCTCTTCTTTCTTCCGTTCCCCCCATAGGTTCTCAGGGAGGGAACACTCAGGCTTGACCATGATTCTGCTTTTATCTCGCTAAGGAGCTGCTCTTGAAGTATTGCTCAAGTTCTTATCTCTATTATGGCGTTGTCTCTTTTTGGGGAATTATGCTTTTTATCTACTCAGATGGAACAAGACAGAAAGTTTTATGTTTTTGTAGTGGCTTTTATGTAATTCCACACTAGTGATATTTTGGACCACAATGTTATGGTCTATGTTTGAAATAAAAATCTGAATTCTGCTGTTGCTTTTATATCTTTCTTGTAATGTTTCTGTTTCTGTTTACTTATAACGCTTCACGAAACTTAATGCATTCTCTTAATGAGTGACATTAACGGACGTGGTTGTCACACTTGGTATCAGAGCTGAAGGTTAACAGACTAGATAAAAGTTTTTGAAGATTTATTTTCAAAATGGGTTTAAAAGAAAGCATTTTCAAAAAGAAAAGTCTATTTTGAAAAACATTCCCTAAAAAGCCATAAGTAATATCTTTCGATCCCTTGTCTGAATCTCTTTCCTTTTCTTTTTCAGCGTGTCCACGGAACCTTATATTCCAGAGGGCGTTACGATACCAGGCTGGTTCCGTAGGTATCTGAAGGCCATGACGCCTACTGAAGGCCAAGGAAACGTTCCTCCCCCAGCTGCACCCGTTGTTCCTCCTCCGTGTGCAGACAACTTCTCTAAGATCTGCTAAGATTTATGTGCTATGGGAGGAAAGCTGTTCCATGGAACCGAGACATTCATAGAGGCAATGAATTGGCTCAAGGAGACCGAGGACTTGTTTGTAATCATTGTAGTAGAAGATCGAAGGAAGATTCAGTTAGCTGTCTGGCTACTGAAGAATGAAGCTTCGTTTTGGTGGGAGGTAACCCAAGCAGGCTGTCCAGTGGAAACTTGGGATGATTTTAGACAGAGGTTTGAAATGAAGTTTCTTTCCCAAGTTAAGAAAAGCATGCAAATGGAGAGGTTCTTAGCACTCAAACAAGGAAACTTGATGGTTAAAGAGTATGTGAACAAATTTAACCAAATGGCAAGATTTGGACTGGAACTGGTGGATACTCCGCATAAGAAAGCTTTGTGGTTTGCTAAAGGGCTGAGTGAACCCCTTCATGGGTTAGCTATGTCCCATATTCCGATGGGGGAAACTTTTGAAAGGCTTGTTGATATGGCCTTAATGCATGAGAAAGACAAGGGAGAAAAGAAGGAAGTAAAGGCTGAGGAAACAACGCAAAACAAGAAGATTTGGCCCAAGAAGGGACAACAATAACAACAACAACAAAAGAAAGGCGTAAAGAACGACAGGGCTAAGGACAAGAGGAAGTGTCATAGTTGTGGGTAAGAAGGTCACTTGGTGAAGGACTGTAAAAGGAGGAAGAATTCTTGCTTCAATTGTGGAGAGGTCGGACACTTTGCTAGGGAGTGCCCGAAGAAACAGGTACAAGGTCAAAGGGCAGGAACTTCTAGAGGGCAGGTGAATGCTCTCGCGATCAGTGCTCCTAATAGAGGTAGAAAGATTTCTGCGGAAGGTTTAATTTCTCTTTCAAATCATCCTATTAGAACACCTTTTGATTCTGGCACTTTACATTCATTTATATCTAGTTCGATGGTTGAATCTCTGCACTTAATTACTAGTATAGTAGTGGATTCTGTAGTTGTCTCAAAACCCGTTGGTGGTTCGGCTCATTTATCTATGATTTGTCAGGGTTTGAGAATATCTGTGTTAGGCGTCGAGTTTGAATGCGATGCATATGTGCTCGGTTTTATGGGTTATAGTTTGATTCTAGGGATGGATTGTTAACCATATATAGTGCCATTCTAGATTGTGAAAGGATGGTCGTTAGACTTTTAACTTGCCATGGGAAGGACCATTGAGATTTCTTGTGACCCACAAGGGTCTATTATGCTTAGTTTTCTAGAGTCTCTTGATGCATCTATCGATGATTTGCAGTCGGTTCCAGTAGTCCAAGATTATTCTGATGTTTTTGATGAGCTATGGGGTTTACCTCCGAGGCGCGAGATCGATTTTCGTATGTATCTGGTGGACAATGCAAAGCCAGTTGCATTACCAGTGCGCCATATGGCTCCAAGGGAAAGGAAGGAGCTTAGTAAACAAGTAGGGGAGCTACTTGAAAACGGATTTATTAGGTGAAGCATATCTGAATGGGGTACTCCAATAGTATTCGTGACTAAGGCGGATGGTTTTCTTCTTTTGTGTGTGTACTATAGAGAATTGAATAAACTCACTAAGAAGAATAGGCACCCACTTCCGAGGATAGATGACTTGTTTCACCAGCATGTTGGTGCCTTGGTATTCTCTCAGTTAGACTTGGTCATGGGTTTTCATAAGTTAAGGGTGGCCGAGGACAGTATAGACAAGACTGCTTTTAGAACTCCTGATGGTTTCTTTGAATGGCTAGTTATGCCTTTTGGGTTAACGAATGCACCTGCCTATTTTGTTGATCTAATGATGTAACGACCTAACATTTTGCCCGTCCAAAATCGGTATTTAAACCAACTCTAGACGTCCAAAATGACAGATTGTTATTGGCTTACGCGGTTTAAACAGAATTGATTCAGAATCACAGAGTACAATAATTGCAGCGGAATAAAGATTTCATTTAAATATCAGAGTTGTATACAAATTTGCACGGCGGAAGAAATATAATTGTATACATGGATTTTTTTGACTGAATAAAATTTTACACTTTGTTGTCGAGCGTAGCGCGCACGAGCGTCTCCACGTCTTAGCATCCTCTCCGATTTTGCGTGCTGATATCTATAACCTGGACACTTAGGGCCTGACCCGAGTGTCCCATGCAAAATACACAAAACACCCGAGTCAGGATTAAACTTATTTCAAGTTAGCACACTTCGATAAACACATAAATATAATTAGTTTAATCCGAATTATTATTAAATAAATTCGAGTACCAAAATAAATGAACTGTCGAATAATCATAGCAAAGCAACATGCGGATGAGGTTACATGCGTGAGCAACATCCAATATCAAAGAGAAGTATATAAAGGAAACTTCTACAGCAGTTACAAATGGCAAAATGGTGGCATGTTATCTCATATGTACCGTTCCATTGAACTAAGTCAGACCAAATTCAGGTTCGTAATGCATGCAGCAAATATTTGTTCGAAATAAAGTAGGGTACGACTGACATGCAAATAGGACAAGTTGAATTATGCATGCGTGATTTCTTTCAAGGCAACAATAAATAGACTGGACGCAAATAAAATTGAGTGCAAGTAAGTCTAGTTAAACCAATACATGCAATTAAAATGAATTAAATCAATGCATGCAAATGGAATGAATTGGAATTAATTGCATGCAAATGAATCACATAAATCACCATATGCTTGGCATTTTCCACAACAGTACTGAGATGTCTAAATGCAAATTAATGAATTGAGTTATTGCATGCAAATGAATTAAATAAATTATTGCATGCGTGAGTGACAACATGGGTCATATTCAACAAGACACTTTTAAAGTAAATTCATTAAAATGCTACAGCCATTATAAACACACATGCACTACTGTATTCACATTCTTATATATCCACACTCACATGCACCACCTCAAAATAACACGTGCTCTACACATTAATATTTATTCACATGGATCTCAAGACAGTAGTAAGTTTAAGGGACTATGCATGAACTCATGACTCACTTCTTCAATACAGCATATGTAAGATCTTCTTGTTAAGTAAAAGCAGCCTATGAATGCATTTATTTGACTTGCTAAATCAATGTAGTCAATTTATTAGCGTCTTGTTTTCACAAGCTTTAGTTGCTATAAACAAAATTTTCTCTACCATGCTAAAACAAGGGTCCATATATTTACTTAATCATTGAACAGAAAATTTTAAATTGACATTCAAGTATGCCGCAAGTACCAATGGAGGCAAGATTGGGTATATTTGTACAAGGTAGCATGACGGTATCCAAAGAAAACAAAATACAGTACATACATATATATGTCAACAGTGGTCATGGCATGCGCATAGAATCTAGCATAGAAATTTTTGGTCAAAGTGGACAGCAAGGATATGTATTAAGCTACATATATGGCCGAATGCTCCAATGCGAAAAAATGTATATGCTAGTGGGGAAAATTGTGGTCAAACAACCATGCAGCAAGGAAAAGTTCATTTTTCTTTCTTTCTCAAAAGACAAAGAATTCGCAGGTGTTCTATTCAATGTCAAACAATAATGTATGGTGCATACTAATACCCAGAACTAGTGGGTACAGCAGGAGTCTTAACAAGGTTGGAAGGGAAACGACAAAGGGACTAATACGACATGGTCTGCATGCACGAAGTATCCACGGTCGAGGAGGTGAGGCCTAAAGCAAATCAGGTCACTAGCTAGTCACATATGCATGTATTAAAGTGCAACAGGGTGGCTTCCAATATGTATATTACCATGCAAAGCTCAACCCAAGGGCTGTATACGTGTATTGATGTCAAAGTGGCATATGTATTCAACTCAGAAAATGTAGTGCTTGCTAACAAATGCTGCTACTTTTAGGGTAACTAGTTTGGAACACAAGAAAATTGCAAGTTAGACTGAAGGCAAATTAATTTAGGCAGTAGGACAAATGAATACAATGGTCTGAAGAGTAATTACTTAATCACCACTAAGCCAAATACAACCTTCTAAGGACAGGAGACGATGCCGCAGGGATTTTGTCGAGCAAACTAAGGAACATACATATGTATATTTAGCTCAAATTCATCGAAATTAAGGAATGGCAATCGTCAGTAGTCAGTGAGTATCCTAATTTCGAAACAAGGCGGGTTAAGGAAAATACAAGCAACTAACTCAACAGCTAGCCAACAGGACAGAAATGCAATAGCAACAACCAATACTAAACATAGTTTGTGAAACAAAGAAGTTTGTAGGCTTGAAATAAATTTAATCGTAAGCAAAACTTACAATCGATGAAGAGACGGAGCTTGGACGATGCATTGGTGGCGATGAAGTTGGGTTTGGCTTGTTAGAGACAGCGGACTGTGGAGCCTCGCCTTATGCTGATGGTTGGCTCAGCGTTGACAGGAAGGGCGGCTTCGGGTGATGGATCTCCTGACTTGATTGTCGCATGAAGGCGCAGGAGGTGATGGAATTGATTATTTTTTTGGGTGGAGGAGGAAGCTGCGAGCACAACAGAACGGGTTCTGGATCGCTTAGAGGAGGTAAAGGCGGTGGTTTGGGCGGATGATTTCTCCAGCGTTAGAAGATAGCGAGCGCTCCTTAGTGGCAGCGACAGTCAGCAAAAGGAGGCAACCTTGAGTTGCGCGATGACGCTGGAAAAACAGAGAAAGGCTCCATTGGTTTTGATGTGGTCATTTAGGTGGAGGCCATGATTTTCTTTAATTGAAGAATGGAAAGGTTTGGGAAATTGATTTTTGGTAAAGTGGATTTTGGGGATTTCGGCTGATAATGGAAAGTGAAGAGGAACGTAGGATGGAGTACTGGACAAAATGAAAGGAGGCGGTGGATTAAAAGTAACGAAACTGGGTAAAGATACGTGGTGCAAAATACAGAAAAAGAATTACACGTGGTAAATGTTGCCTTAATAGCTGAACAAGTATGCACATTTTTTTTCCTTTTTATTAAACCATTTATCACCTTATAAGAGGACATATACTAGTTTATATAATAATTCCAAATACAATCTTAAGTAAATATTGAAAACCAATTTTAAATTTAAAACAAATTATAAACAAATCTCAAGTTAAAGGAAAACAAATTTCAAACTTCACTAATAATATATATTCAAATTGATATAAAGATATTACTAACGATTTAACAAAACATTTAAATCGAATATAAAAATTAAAATTTCACTTACAAGAAAATTCAAAAATCAAGTTAAAAATAGACTAGATTCAAAATAAAATCGAATATCAAGTATATAAATAAATTTCCAACACTGAATTAAGTTAACTACAAAATTTTAAAATGCCGAAAATTCCTGGTTCGTTACAATCTCCCCCACTTAGATCTTTTCGTCCTCGAAAAGGAGAAGTTGAAAAATTATACTTAAATAAAAACAAATCTTACTTATAAAATTTATTAAAACCAAATAAAGGTCATCAAATCAAAATACTTACAATTTCTAATAAGCCTAAAAATTTATCAAAAGATTCTTAATATATTAAACACAAATTTTATCATACAACTAAATTGGTAAACTTCTTATATTAACTATTGTTTAATCTAAACTTAAACCATTGTATAAACTAAATAAGGAAATTTTCTATATAATGAAGAAGACTATGTTCAAAACGGGATAATTTAAGGGAATGTAGTTTAAAATGGTAAAGTTATAAAAGTAGATTTGATAAAACCCAAAGAGTTTAAGGTAAGATAGTTTTAAAAGCTATAAGAAAATGATTAAATATAAGCAAATTTTAGAAAACTTGGTAGAAAATAGATAATGTTACAAAGTAGTAAAATAATGTAAATAAAAGAACTTGAAATGGATAAATCATAGGTACAAATGCGAAATAGTTTAAATGAGATGATAAGTTGTTTTAGGTAAGTTAAATTAAAATACTATATAAATTCTTATATTCAAACATTTGAAAGCTTCAAATGATTTCTCCGAACTTAGAATCCCATTTCATACCAAACCATTTGAAGTATTATACATTTCTTTTTATATAGAATCATACTTCATTTCGGGATTTCAAAACCAAAATCGCTTTCAAAACATCAAATATATATGATGACTCGAAGTCTAACAAGTCCATCGTCGTTCTTGTAAACTTTAGACATGCGTTGATCAGGCGCGTGACTAAAATCTACAAGTACTAAGTACACCTGTTTCAACTTCTCGTCAAAAATTCTGTTCATTTCCTCAAGTTTCCCATGACAAGGCCTAAGGGCAGCCTATCATATGCAATAATATAGATAATTAAGGTCGCTCCGGACACCTAAAGCAAACCATCGTCGTGGGTTCTCAAGCGAAGTGTACATCACGGTTTTCGTCCAGACACGGACCCCCAAGCACAACATCGCGGAGCACATATATCGCTCGGTTTTCATCCAGACACGGACACCGTATATGCCTAGGTTGCTCTTCCCAAATATCATCATCGAGGGATCTCAAGCGAAGTGTATCTCACGGCTTTCGTCCAGACACGGACCTCCAAGTACAAAATCGCGGAGCACATATAACTCGGTTTTCATCCAGACACGGATACCGTATATGCCTAGGTTGCTCACCCTAAATCACACACGTCCTTCTTTTAGTCACGGGTCCCCCGAGTCCATGAAAATATATCAAATCATTTCATATCCTGAAGTCATAAATCCTTTCACATCAATAATTTGCAAATACCTTCAATCATAGTACTGTTGTCTTTCAATCATTTCAAATATCGGGATTCAAGTCGTCGAAATTTTCTTAGTTCATAAATCAATTTATAAACTATTCATCATATCCAAAATAATTTGGAAAAACAATTCCAAACAATTGAAAATACAATTTCAATTTACAGACATACAACTTATGCTTTATATTTCGAAATTAATGATCTTATTCAAACATTTCAAGTTTTTCAAGTTCTTCAGACTAAAGACTTTAAGGATCATTATATCGAGCTTTATAAATTTCAATTTATTTCGAAATAACACTTTCGACAATTATACATAAGTTGATATCTTCTAAGAGATACATTTTCCATAAAAAAATTCCTTTCAACAATTGGTAATCAAATTTGATCAATACGATTTTCTTATCGTTCTTTCTAATCAAGTAAGCTTTTCAAATTTTGAAAGCTTCATAAAGTCGTTTATAATATATACATAAATCATATCAATCATTCCTTAGATCAAATTTCATTAAACTAGCTTTGAATATTTCCAAATTTCCAAATAAATTTCATATTCTCATAATACAAGATGTTCAAGAGTTTAAAAAAATTATTTACAAATTAAGATAGTCAAATAACCTTTCTTTTAAATTTCAATGTCAAATCTTGTTGAAAAGTTTGCACTAATCCATTTAATTGGAAGACCTCTTGAACATTTTCTATTCAAAATACCATCACGCTTCTGCTACGCACTCTGATTATGCGTATACATATTCAAACTAACAACATTCCAAAAATGTTGATTTCAAAATTTTCGAAACCAAATTCTCAAAATTAATATTTCCCAAAATCCAATTGTCTTGCATAAGTTGGATTCTATATTTCAAACACTTTTAATTACTATGGAAAGCTCATTAAGGTTCCGTTACATAACGTCTTGGATAAAATCAAAGTTGTCTAGTTTGATTTCAATCTTGGTTTCGTTCGACATACATCCTAGAAGGGTATACATACATGGATCAAATCGAATTCCATGTGCTCAAAATAGAAGTTCAACATCAACGAGTATCAAGAGGTATGATGGCTCAAATCATAACGCTTGGCCGAATTCATAAGACATAGGGGAAAGACTGTCATTACTTAGTAACACTGTTCGGATTTCAATGATTGACCTTGGACAAGATAGAAAGTCGCATGCACACAAGGATACGAATGTCGGCAGTTCAATCATGTGATACTCGATTTTTTTTTCTCATTAAATTTTCTCTTGAGTAAATCTTTCTTTAAAAAAAATCCATTTTCCTTTGCGTCATAAGTGGTTATTTGTCAAGAAATTTTCATTCAGTTCATTCATACAATTTCAATATGGGAAAAGCAGTTTTCTCCCCCACTTTAACATATATTATAATTAAACGCAATTATCAAGATCTGAAATATGGGGTAACATTCTCAACGTATTTTGATTACGATTACTTACAAATATACTCACTTACGTGCATCGTCAAAAATTCACTTTCCAATTCTTTAAGTGATATTTCATTTTAGATCAGTTTGATTCATTCTTAAAATTTTAACGGCATAAATCTTTCATATATGCCTCAGAAATTTTCGTATCAACTATCTTGAAATTTTATTTCAATTTCAAAATCTTTTTGTTTCAAAATCGATTTGATTTTCAATATTATTTCAAATCCAAATTCATATTCTCAAATCAATTTTATTATCAAAACATCTCCTTTGATTCGGATTTATATGTCACGTATATTGTTGTTAAACCAAATCTTCGCATTCAGTTACTTGGACCGAAAATTGTTCGGATCTAAATACATCAAGTTTAATAATTTCAAGTAAAATTGTAAGGTTTTCAAAACATAAGTTGAAATATCAAGTCGAGTAAAACGTAAGGTAAAAGCTTCACAAATTATAAACAGGACAAAATAGTTAATTATAAGATAATTTAGGTAAAATAATTTAAGTAAAACAGTAAAATAAAATAGATAATTTGGCATAACCTAAGTGAATACGATAGTTTACAAAGAAATTAATTTAAGTTGAGATAAATAAATAAGATCAAAAGTATAAATTGTTAAATAAACTAATTTAGTCAAAATAGATACAAAAGAGCTTGAGCAAAACGAAGAATATATTATATAAAAATTAATACAAGCAGTTTGGTAAGTTAATAAGTTCAAATAAATTGATTAAATATAAATAATTTAGAAAAATTTGAAAGTTAAGTATACATACAAAATGAGTAATTTCGGTAAAGTATTTTAAGTGAAACAAGGAATTAACAGCTGAGTGTAAATAGTATTAGCTGGAAATAATTGGCAAAATAAAATTAATGTCAAACAAATAAAGATATAATATATTATAAGTAATTAATTACCAAATTTCAATTTATCCAAGTCAACTTCAGTACCGATTCAGCTCGCGTTCCACCCATCGTTCTCGAAGTGAGTATCGTCAAAAATCAGCTTCGTCAAGTTTCAATTTTTTTTCCAAGTTTCAAAGTACTCTCAAAATTCACACTTAGTATACTCTTGATTTTTCTTTTCAACAAAATCTTCTTTTCCAAAATAACCATTTTATTTATCACTGTTATTTTCCTTGCTAAATCTGGACGTTTGACGATCGATTTCGATTTTCTTTTCTCTACCGCAAAGCTTTTGAGTTGGAAATTTCAAAAGAAGCTTTTATTTCGAAAATACTTCCTTTAAAATATTTTATATTTTATTTTCAAAATCTCTTCTAAAATACTTTATTTTTGAAAATCACTTTGAACATTTTTATTTTTCGAAATCCGCTGATTCTAGCATCAATTCTGCTCATTCTAAGGTATTTCTACCTTATCTCTAATGAGTTTTTAAACCGAATAAACCAAGCTTTGTATGAACCAAAGCTCTGATACCAACTGTAACGACCTGACATTTTGCCCGTCCAAAATCGGTATTTAAACCAACTCTAGACGTCCAAAATGACAGATTGTTATTGGCTTACGCGGTTTAAACAGAATTGATTCAAAATCACAGAGTACAATAATTGCAGCGGAATAAAGATTTCATTTAAATATCAGAGTTGTATACAAATTTGCACGGCGGAAGAAATATAATTGTATACATGGATTTTTTTGACTGAATAAAATTTTACACTTTGTTGTCGAGCGTAGCGCGCACGAGCGTCTCCACGTCTTAGCATCCTCTCCGATTTTGCGTGCTGATATCTATAACCTGGACACTTAGGGCCTGACCCGAGTGTCCCATGCAAAATACACAAAACACCCGAGTCAGGATTAAACTTATTTCAAGTTAGCACACTTCGATAAACACATAAATATAATTAGTTTAATCCGAATTATTATTAAATAAATTCGAGTACCAAAATAAATGAACTGTCGAATAATCATAGCAAAGCAACATGCGGATGAGGTTACATGCGTGAGCAACATCCAATATCAAAGAGAAGTATATAAAGGAAACTTCTACAGCAGTTACAAATGACAAAATGGTGGTATGTTATCTCATATGTACCGTTCCATTGAACTAAGTCAGACCAAATTCAGGTTCGTAATGCATGCAGCAAATATTTGTTCGAAATAAAGTAGGGTACGACTGACATGCAAATAGGATAAGTTGAATTATGCATGCATGATTTCTTTCAAGGCAACAATAAATAGACTGGACGCAAATAAAATTGAGTGCAAGTAAGTCTAGTTAAACCAATACATGCAATTAAAATGAATTAAATCAATGCATGCAAATGGAATGAATTGGAATTAATTGCATGCAAATGAATCACATAAATCACCATATGCTTGGCATTTTCCACAACAGTACTGAGATGTCTAAATGCAAATTAATGAATTGAGTTATTGCATGCAAATGAATTAAATAAATTATTGCATGCGTGAGTGACAACATGGGTCATATTCAACAAGACACTTTTAAAGTAAATTCATTAAAATGCTACAGCCATTATAAACACACATGCACTACTGTATTCACATTCTTATATATCCACACTCACATGCACCACCTCAAAATAACACGTGCTCTACACATTAATATTTATTCACATGGATCTCAAGACAGTAGTAAGTTTAAGGGACTATGCATGAACTCATGACTCACTTCTTCAATACAGCATATGTAAGATCTTCTTGTTAAGTAAAAGCAGCCTATGAATGCATTTATTTTACTTGCTAAATCAATGTAGTCAATTTATTAGCGTCTTGTTTTCACAAGCTTTAGTTAATATAAACAAAATTTTCTCTACCATGCTAAAACAAGGGTCCATATATTTACTTAATCATTGAACAAAAAATTTTAAACTGACATTCAAGTATGCCGCAAGTACCAATGGAGGCAAGATTGGGTAGATTTGTACAAGGTAGCATGACGGTATCCAAAGAAAACAAAATACAGTACATACATATATATGTCAACAGTGGTCATGGCATGCGCATAGAATCTAGCATAGAAATTTTTGGTCAAAGTGGACAACAAGGATATGTATTAAGCTACATATATGGCCGAATGCTCCAATGCGAAAAAATGTATATGCTAGTGGGGAAAATTGTGGTCAAACAACCATGCAGCAAGGAAAAGTTCATTTTTCTTTCTTTCTCAAAAGACAAAGAATTCGCAGGTGTTCTATTCAATGTCAAACAATAATGTATGGTGCATATTAATACCCAGAACTAGTGGGTACAGCAGGAGTCTTAACAAGGTTGGAAGGGAAACGACAAAGGGACTAATACGACATGGTCTGCATACACGAAGTATCCACGATCGAGGAGGTGAGGCCTAAAGCAAATCAGGTCACTAGCTAGTCACATATGCATGTATTAAAGTGCAACAGGGTGGCTTCCAATATGTATATTACCATGCAAAGCTCAACCCAAGGGCTGTATATGTGTATTGATGTCAAAGTGGCATATGTATTCAACTCAGAAAATGAAGTGCTTGCTAACAAATGCTGCTACTTTTAGGGTAACTAGTTTGGAACACAAGAAAATTGCAAGTTAGACTGAAGGCAAATTAATTTAGGCAGTAGGACAAATGAATACAATGGTCTGAAGAGTAATTACTTAATCACCACTAAGCCAAATACAGCCTTCTAAGGACAGGAGACGATGCCGCAGGGATTTTGTCGAGCAAACTAAGGAACATACATATGTATATTTAGCTCAAATTCATCGAAATTAAGGAATGGCAATCGTCAGTAGTCAGTGAGTATCCTAGTTTCGAAACAAGGCGGGTTAAGGAAAATACAAACAACTAACTCAACAGCTAGCCAACAGGACAGAAATGCAATAGCAACAACCAATACTAAACATAGTTTGTGAAACGAAGAAGTTTGTAGGCTTGAAATAAATTTAATCGTAAGCAAAACTTACAATCGATGAAGAGACGGAGCTTGGACGATGCATTGGTGGCGACGAAGTTGGGTTTGGCTTGTTAGAGACAGCGGACTGTGGAGCCTCGCCTTATGCTGATGGTTGGCTCAGCGTTGACAGGAAGGGCGGCTTCGGGTGATGGATCTCCTGACTTGATTGTCGCATGAAGGCGCAGGAGGTGATGGAATTGATTTTTTTTTTGGGTGGAGGAGGAAGCCGCGAGCACAACAGAATGGGTTCTGGATCACTTAGAGGAGGTAAAGGCGGTGGTTTGGGCGGATGATTTCTCCAGCGTTAGAAGATAGCGGGCGCTCCTTAGTGGCAGCGACAGTCAGCAAAAGGAGGCAACCTTGAGTTGCGCGATGACGCTGAAAAAACAGAGAAAGGCTCCATGGGTTTTGATGTGGTCATTTAGGTGGAGGCCATGATTTTCTTTAATTGAAGAATGGAAAGGTTTGGGAAATTGATTTTTGGTAAAGTGGATTTTGGGGATTTCGGCTGATAATGGAAAGTGAAGAGGAACGTAGGATGGAGTACTGGACAAAATGAAAGGAGGCGGTGGATTAAAAGTAACGAAACTGGGTAAAGATACGTGGTGCAAAATACAGAAAAAGAATTACACATGGTAAATATTGCCTTAATAGCTGAACAAGTATGCACATTTTTTTCCTTTTTATTAAACAATTTATCACCTTATAAGAGGATATACTAGTTTATATAATAATTCCAAATACAATCTTAAGTAAATATTGAAAACCAATTTTAAATTTAAAACAAATTATAAACAAATCTCAAGTTAAAGGAAAACAAATTTCAAACTTCACTAATAATATATATTCAAATTGATATAAAGATATTACCAACGATTTAACAAAACATTTAAATCGAATAAAAAAATTAAATTTTCACTTACAAGAAAATTCAAAAATCAAGTTAAAAATAGACTAGATTCAAAATAAAATCGAATATCAAGTAAATAAATAAATTTCCAACACTGAATTAAGTTAACTACAAAATTTTAAAATGCCGAAAATTCCTGGTTCGCTACAAATGAGTATGGTGTTTGGGAGTTTCTATATAAGTTTGTCGTAGTCTTTGTTGATGATATCTTGATCTTCTCCAAAAGCGAAGAAGTACATGCCCAACATTTGAGAGAAGTTTTGAAAACTCTCCGTGAGCATCAGCTTAAGGCAAAGTTCTCCAAATGCCATTTTTGGAGAAAATAGGTGAGATTCTTAGGGCATGTGGTCTCCAAAGAAGGGATAGCTATAGATCCCACAAAGGTGGTTGCAGTGCAAGATTGGAAAATTCTGAAAAATGCAACAGAGGTAAGAAGCTTTCTTGGATTGGCAGGCTATTATAGGAAGTTCATTAAGGACTTCGCAAAGAAATCATCCCCGCTCACTAGGCTGATGAGGAAGAACTTGGCATTTTCATGGGATATAGATTGTGATGTGGCTTTCCAACGACTGAAGAGGGCTCTAACAATGGCCCGGTCTTGACCTTGCCTGATGGGAATAAAGTGTTTACAGTTTACACTGATGCATGTGGTACCGGACTTGATGCGGTTCTGATGCAAGAAGGAAAGGTAGTGTGTTGTGGGGGTAGACAGTTGAGAGTTCACCCAAAGAACTACCCCGCCCATGATTTAGGGCTAGATGCCATAGTATTCACGCTTAAAACGTGGTGTCATTACTTACTTGGAGAGAAGTTCGAATTATACACCGATCATAAATCTCTCAAGTACCTATTCTCGCAGAAGGACCTTAATTTAAGGCAACAAAGATGGATGGAATTCCTAGCTTCTTATGACTTTGAAATCGCATATACCCCTGGCAAGGGTAATGTGGTGGTTGAAGCACTAAGTAGGCAGAGGATGGCTTTAAGTCCTCTGTTTGTGGAGTGGAATAGCCTGGAGTTCATATTAACTTTTGACTTTAGACCCTCCATCGAGATTTTTTCCTGATTTATTTGCATCACTAGAAATACGACAAACTCTTATGGATCAGATAGGAGCTTCGCAACAAGGTGACCCACAAATTTTAGACATCATGGATAAGCTAAGAAAAGGGGAGACTTATAGACACCTCGGTAGATATTCCATAGACGAAAGGGGGTGGTTGCGACGAGATGGAAGGCTTTGTGTTCCTTAAACTGGAAGCTTGATAAAGGCAGTCGTAGAAGAAGCCCACCATTCTAAGATGACTATTCATCCTGGCAGTGATAAGATGTACAGAAACATGAAGAGGGTTTTCTTTTGGGCTGGAATGAAGAAAGATGTGGCAGAGTTTGTTTCTCAATGTTTAGTTTGCCAGCAAGTTAAAGCTGAGCAAAAGAAGCCCTGTGGTTTACTTCATCCTTTGGAGGTTCCTCAGTGAAAATGGGAGAGCATCTCTATGGATTTCATAGATGGTTTTCCTAGATCGAAGAAAGGCAACACCAGTATCTGGGTTGTGGTGGATAGGCTCACTAAGAGCGCTCATTTCATTCCAGTTAGGAGTAAGAGGACGACATCATGGTTGGAAGCAATTTATGTTTGTGAGATAGTCTGTCTCCATGGAGTACCTTCCAGCATTGTAAACGATCGTGACCCTATCTTTACCAGTGAATTTTTGAGGAGCTTGCAAGAAGCATTAAGTACACAGTTGCGTTTGAGCACCGCTTATCATCCTCAGACCGATGGACGGACGAAGCGGATGAACACAGTTCTTGAGGATCTTTTAAGGCTATGTTTCCTAGATTTTGGAGGGACTTGGGAAGAGCATCTTCCTTCAGTAGAGTTTGCCTGCAACAACGGTTATTAAGCTAGCATTGGTATGGCACCTTTCGAAGCATTGTACGGACGACCCTGTAGATCACCAACTTGGTTGTGGGAATCTACAGAAAGATTATTACTTGGACCTAATATGGTTAGAGAAACGTCCGAGAAAATTGGTCTTATTCGACGGTGGATGAAGACAGCCCAGGATATGCAAAAATATTATGTAGACAAGAGAAGGACTGACATCGAATTTGAAGTGGGATACTTAGTTTTTATTAAAGTATCACCTCTGAGGAATGTGGTTCGCTTCAGATCTGTAGGGAAGTTGGCATCCCGATTTGTGGGACCACTTCCCATAACCGAAAGGATCGGCCAAATGGCCTATAGAGTAAAGCTACTAGAAAATTTATCTGGCATTCCTGATGTTTTCCACGTTTCTTATCTACGTAAGTTCTTGCATGACACCGTGGAAGTTGTTGAGCCAAGTATATTAGAGGAAGTAGAAGTGGAACGGGTGGCAACAGTTAGGCGAGTTCCTACCCCTATTCTTGGAACAAAAGTTAAGAAGCTACACAATAAAGAAATCAAGATGATAAAGGTTCAATGGGGAGATAACCCAAAGGATGCAACATGGGAGACCAAAGACAAGATTCGTGCTTCGTACCCTTTCCTTTTCGAGGGTATGTTCTTAACTCCTTTTCCAAAGTTTTATCTATGCTTGTTTCTATCATTTGAGTATGTCCTATCTATATTATTTTCGACCTTTAGATAGGAATCCTATGGATGTAACCATGTGTTTGAGACATGTTATGTTTGATGGATGCCAGTGGATGCAAGTGTTTGTTAGTGGTTACCTGTAGATGCATATACACACATATAGACACTAGGTTGGCTCAATCACTCTCATACTGCATGTGGATGTGTGTGCATTTTTTTTTTCTTTAGTGGGTGAAAATGGATGTATTAGCATATGGATGTCCATTTGGATGAATGAGTGTGCACATATATAGAACTTATATGTTATAATAGGATTATTTGCATACATATTGGATTCATGGCACTAACATACATTGCATTGAGGAGGTCGACCGAATCAGTAGACCGCCTAATCTTCGCATTATTAATGGGACATATACACACACCTTTTTATATGGTCATACAAGCATTAGAAGTCTTGAAGGACAATGAATGCCTGTGATTGATGAATGAGTGGATGGATGGTAGGATATACATTCTTCTCAACTTATAGATTTCGGGGATGAAATCATTTGAGTAGGGGAGAATGTAACAACCCGTAATTTTAACAACACTAAAAGAGGATAAATTAAGTAATAGTTAATTTAATATTCAGAATTAAGGCAAACGGACTGCGCCATTGCGTTCTTCTCGAAATTCTGGTCAAGATAGACATTTGGTTCGTGTAAAACAGATACTGTATGAAGAAGTTATGAAGGTTTGAAGTTTTTATACGTGCAAGATAATTATATATATAGGGCCCAGGAATTCAAAATTTCAGTTCAAAATTTGAGATCATGGAAATTGAGGGAAGCGAGAAAAATCTTGCTTAGGGGAGTCGACCCCATAGGAGGGGTGTCGACTCCAGGGTCGACCCCTCATGGGGGGTGTCAACCGGTGGGTCGACCCCTAAGGGGGGGTCGACGCCCCTAGGGCTGAGGTGGCAGGTCTGATTTTGGAGGATGGCAGCTATATATAGAGGTCCATTTCTCTTGTTTTCTTAACTGAAAATCAATGGAGGCCAAACGCTGCCGGTGCCTGAACTGAACCGAATCTTTTTCTTCTACAACTATCAACTAGAGCTAATCAGGTAGAGATTCGAGTTTAGATCCGTGATTCAACACCAACAATTTCTCTTATATCTTCTAAAATCCAAACACTATGCTTATTTTTAGATTTAAATGACTAAAAATAAATGTGATATGACTGTGATTTGGATCTGTTAGAAATTATGAATCTATGATATTCTTGGATCTTAACCTTTCTTATGCTAGATCTATTTTTATAGATCTAATTCTCTTGTGGTTAATTTATCATGTCACATATGTGGATCTTAACATTTATCTATGTTTATGGTTAATTAGGATCTGTCATTATTTGGACAGTTAAAATCTTGTTTAGATCAAATTCTCCCTATGAATCATCTTATACCTATCATGTGGTGGTTAATTTAGATCTGTCATCAATTGGACACATGAATCCTTATTTAGATATTCATGCCTATTAGAACATCCTTATTATGTTAATTCTAGTTTAACATCACCTGTTCACTATATCTGCTTTTATGTCCACCTTATTATTATGCTAATTACATGTCTATGCCAGTAAACATACATACATACATATATATATATATATATTAATGCCAGTTATGTTAGAATAATCACTATTGTCATCTTCCCAACACCTTTCCCTTTTTATTGTTCATAGCCAGACTACTTTCTAGCCTAGGCATGCCGCCAAATATATGCGAATGCGTTAGTTAGGGAACGGGGGAAAATATTAGAATTGGCATAATTTGTATAATGAACATGAATTTGGACATATAATTCAATAAGAATATAACTAGGTAAATGGGCATGAACACCTATAAGACATAGGTAATTAATTGGTTAAAATGCTTAGGATTACAGTAATTATAAACTGTAACTGCACTTATGACACGAGATTAGATTGCATTTGTGGTGGAAGTCTGCCCGGACCCGACCGACATATCCAACAACCGCAAATATTAAATCTAATGTGAGTGGTCTAAGTGCACAAATACGAGACGGGCTAAGACACGAGGTTTGGCCCAACTTGTTGAAGAAGTCTTCCCATACCCGACCGACATATCCAGCTTCCACAATCGGTAGGCCTAATGTGAGGGGTCTAGCCTATTATAAACCATAAATGGACATGGTAAGAAATTGAAATACTTAACCTAGTTGAATCCATAGGGATTGGATGAACATAAACATGAATAGGGGTTAAGTAAACTTGGTTGAACAATGGGAGGGTTAAGTTAAGTATATCTGAGATGGGTGGGTAATATTTAATGTAGGCCCACGAAACTTAACCAATTGGGGGTTATGTATTAAAGACACCTATGGGTAAGCATAATCGGTAGAAAGACCAGGGTTATATAATTAAAGACAACTTATAGGGTAAATATAACCTATGGAAAACCTAGTGGGGGATACAAGACAAATGGGAGAGTTAAATCATATTGTGTGGGACCCGTTTCAGTCAGTAACACGAAGTAGGTATCAAACAAAGTACTACGAACCATTGAATTCAATAAACGTAGAATCATGCATTTTAAAATGCGATCCGAATCGACTCGCAGCTCCATCGATTCAAGATCCAGTTTGAATCACAAAAGTGAAAAATCGTATGCATCAAAAGAAAAATCGAAAATATCAAACCAAATTTCAGATCGCGTTTCAGGGAGGGCACTTCGTGTTTCGTTCTGAACACTTCATCTTCCGTTCTAAACACTTCATCTTCTGTTCCCAATAACAACCATTGAATTGTGGAAGACGAAGCAATATGTTTCATAATTCAATGGCATCACCGCTCATTATAAAAAATCTTCCAAGAAACTCTCCTTCCACATCGCAACATACAGGGACTCAAAAGAGACGCAAAAAGAGGGAAAAAGAAGAAGAAGAAGAAGAAAGACCTGCGCTGCTGTGTCAACTGCAAAAGGTAAACATCTCATATTTGTATCTGTTATTTGTTTATCATCTTCCTTCTCTTCACTGTTTTTTTTAATACTACTTCCATGTGAATTCAATTTTGGCAAATAGGGGGGATATGCGATCCAATTTTTTGAAATTGCTACAGTAAAATTTGTGGATGCATTCAGTGATTTTAACAGTTCTGTATTTACTGTAACTCTTCTGGTTGACGGTATATTATCACTGTAGTGTTAATTGTTAAATATCAGTGTATATATCCATGATTAATATGGTTGGACTTATTATTATAACTTCCATAGTCCATATTTCGTTGTTTCCATTTGTTGTTACTCGAACGCCCAATTATTTTGATAGCAAAATGATTTCAGCTTGTCTTTTTTCAAAATACTTGATCCATATTTCCTTGGTTTTGCATTTGTTGTTTGCTATAAACACTTGCTGGTATATATCTAAGTTGCTGAGATTAATGTGTATAATCTATCAGTACTGAACCTGAGTGAGGACTCATCCATGTTATCCATGGGATGAAATCATGAAATGAATTCAATGCAAGTTCCTTCGCTGTAGCCAGGAAAGTGGTTACCATGAATGAATGTAAAATCAAGTATATATAAAAAGTATCCCACATACACCTAGTTTTATATATATTTTCATTAATTTAAAGTAGCATTATGTTGTTATTGACTGGTACATATTTGCTTTGTTTTTAGATGCCTAGAGAGGTAGACATTACATGGGATCATTGTAAGCCCGTATATGAGGGAAACAAAAAAGTCAAAAAAGTTAATAAATGTAATTATTGCTCAAAGGTCATAACCGGTGGTATTTTAGAGTTAAACATCAGTCAGCTCAAACATCCGATAACGCCAAAGCATGTGCTAGTGTGCCGGAGGAAGTTATTGCAATTTTTAAAAGCTTGTTAAGTAAAAAAACAATTGGATGATGATGATGATAATGAAGTGGATAATTTTGACGATGATGCAAAGAAAACTAGTTACCGTGGTGAAAAAAGCAAATGTTTATTAAGCAAAAAACTTTGAATGCCATATGGAAAACTGAAGATAGGGAAGATGTTTGTTTAAAAATTTGTCGTTTAATCTATGCAAATGCCTTACCCTTATCCATAGTCAAAAGCCCTTTTTTGGCATCATGGTTGATAGTATTTCAGCATTTGGAAAGGGATTAAAACTCTTAAGCTATCATGAGATTCAAAATACGTTTTTGATGAAAGAAGTGGAGAATGTGAAAGAGAAGTTAGAAAATACAAATTGAAATGGACAAGGACAGGTAATGCATATTTTTAATAATACATTCAAAAAGTTACTATTTTTCATGCTATAATCTTTAAGTTTAATCAATATATTTATATATTCATGGTGTACAATTATGTCAGATGGATGGACCGATCGAAAGCATAGAAGCATCACTAATTTTTTAGTGAATAGTCCCAAAGGAACAATTTATTTGAAGTCTATTGACACTTCATCAATTGTTAAAAGCGTTGAAAACATTTTTGACATGCTAAAGTCTGTGGTTGAAGAAGTTGGAGAAGAAAATGTGGTTCAAGTGGTCACTGACAGTGCAGCCGCCTATGTAAAAGCAGGAGAAATGTTGATGAAGGAGAAAAAGCAATTATTTTGGTCTCCGTATTCCGCTCATTGCCTTGATTTGATATTAATGGATATTGGTGAGTTGCCTACTCATATTGAGATTATGAATTATGCAAAAAAAGTGACACAATTTATTTATAAGCATAGTTGGCTTCTAAACCTTATGAGAAAGTATACAAAAAGGAGAGATATAACAAGGCCAGCGGTCACTAGATTTGCAACGTAATACCTAACTTTGAAGAGTGTGTTGGAAAACCATCAAAGTTTGTGAAAAATGTTTACTTCGAGTGAATGGGAGGGCTGTCAATTTGCTAGAAAGATTGAGGGAATTGAGGTTCAAGAGATTATTTTGGCTAAAAGAGAATTTTGGGATGGAATGAAATATTGCTTGAAAAGTACCATTCCATTAGTTAAGGTGCTTCGGTTAGGGAATGGAGATGCAAAACCTACAATGGGTTATATTTATGAAGATATGGACCAAGCCAAAGAAAAAATTGCACAAAATTTTGATAATGTTGAGTCTAGGTATAAGGATATATGGTATATCATAGACAAAAGATGGAATGCTCAACTTCATAGGCCTTTGCATGCGGCCGGAATGTTTTTGAATCCAAAGTATCGATATAATGATAGCTATACCATGGACATGGAGATAAAAAAGGACTATATGACACGATTGAAAGAATGGTTCACAACAAAAATGAAAGAGCTACAATTGACTGACAACTTGATATTTACTCCTTAGGAGAAGGCGAATTTGGAAGAGCAATGGTCATTGCTAGTTACACAACCAAACAAACTGGTAAGATTTATATTTAATTATTTTTTCAAATCTATTTATAATGTACATCATATTTTTTTGCATGATTTGAAATATTCGTCTAACATTTATAATTAATCTAAATGAATAGCTTTATGGTGGGAGAGCACCGGTGGAGAGTGTCTCAAGTTGCAAAAGCTTGCTATAAGAGTTTTGAGTTTGACATGTAGTTCTACAGGCTGTGACCGCAACTGGGGTACATTTGATCAGGTATAAATATAAATGATGTAATATAATATAGTTTTTGGTCATCTTAAAGTTCTAATAGCGAATTGCAATTACAGATTCATACTAAAAGGCGTAACCGTATAGAGCAAAAAAGACTTAATGCTTTGGTTTTTGTAAAGTACAGTCTTCAACTTGAAATTAGACATGAAAAAAGGAAGGCAAAAGATGCACTTGATCCTATATGCCTTTCAGATTTAGATAGTGATGACGGATGGATATGCGAACAAGAAGATCCAACTCTACCCATTGGTACTAGTTGAATGGATGTGCACGAGTGCTTTAAAACTCAAGAAGGAGAGGCTAGTCGAGAAATTCCAAAGAAAAGGAAATTGGTAATTTTAAATTAAAGATACCAAAACTATGTATCTTCTTATTTAAATTTACAAATTTGTGTTAAAAAAATTTCTATTGTATATACTATTTATTAGGTCCAAGGAATACTCAATATAAAGGAAGTGATATGAAGGGAAAGGCGATATTAGTTGAAGAGGATGACGAGGAAGAATCTGACTATGCTTACTTAACCGACGATGAACTTGATGAAATTGATGTTGGAAATGAAGATGGAAATAACAGTGAAAGAAGAGCTGGAGATGATGAATAAGAGTAGAATTTATGGTTTATAATGATGTTTTGACTTGCTTTATGCCTATCTTTGTAGTATGCAATTATGCATTCCTTTCCATCTTAATTAAGTATTCAACATCAATCTATTTTCTTTGCTGGTGTAATTAATTAACATAAATTATGATATTAATTTTCGTAAAAGAAAACAAATCTACTAATTACATAACACAACATATAAAAGAAATATTATAAGCAATTATTTATTACATCATCAAGTACATAAATTCATGAAATGGACTCTTGAGCATAATCTTCTAGCTTCAATAGTGACCTACAAGTGAAAAAAACATTATGTTAGCACACTGTTATAAAAAAACATTATATATTACATACATGCAATATATATATATATATAATTATAGTAAAAATCTACGATTCACGATTCAAATCCCGTTTCGATTCAAAATTTGAACTTTCCGATTTACGATTTGAATCCCATATTGAAATTCTTGCTCCGAACTAGGTCGGAGAAGGGCACGCTTACTGAACTGATTATAAGAGATCCAAACGTGGAGGACAGTGTGGGTGGCGCAAACCGACCAGGTCATGTGCGTGTATGGGCCGGGCAGAGGGGGATAACACGACCGTGACACATGTAGATATGGGGCTGTGCATATCAGCGAAGGGTTGCCACTTTAGGACGTGATACATCCTATGGTGGGGCCAACACAGAGTATCTACGCGGATTAGGGAGTCGATCGATTACGGTAGTAGTTAGGATACATCCGGACGTATGCCTAAGTATACCACCTTATAGTGGAGGGGATCATCTCATTCTGGTTATACTAGTAATAGTGCAGAGTAATCATTAGGAAATCGTATACACTCTATCATGTTACCTTGTCATGCTTACCTTTTATGTAGTTATATCTCTCTTATCTACTTTATATGCCTATCATGCTACTTTTATTTATTTACTTTCTAAAAGTAACCGGACTTGCCATACTTTATGTCTGACCTTTTTTGTTTCCTCTTCTTTCTTCCGTTTCCCTCCTCCAGGTTCTCAGGGCAGGAACACTCAGGCTTGACCGTGATTCTGCTTTTATCTCGCTAAGGAGTTGCTCTTCAGGTATTGCTCAAGTTCTTATCTTTACTATGGCTTTGTCTCTTTTTGGGGAATTATGCTTTTTATGTACTCTGATGGAACAAAATATAAAGTTTTATGTTTTTGCAGTGACTTTTATGTAGTTTCAGACTTATGATATTTTAGACCACGATGTTATGATCTATGTGACGACCAACCCCGCACCAGCCGACATTTCCCTATAATACACCGTAACAATGTCCAACCAGCACGGGATGGTCGCCAAAGAAAGGAAAAGAAAGGAATTTGAACTAACAAGAAACCTGTAGAATGTCTCATAATGCATGGGATAAAATATAATAATAACATAACTTTGACATAAACAGGCGAGACAGTGCATAAGCTGAAAACTAAACCATCATAGCAGCAGAAATCCAAAATACAGCTTATCATCCAAACCAACATTATTACAACTTTGAAATACTATCTCTAAAGCAAAAGAAAGAGGTACACTGCTAATGCCCAAAGTAGTGACCAACAACAACACATAGAGAATATAGATATTATACGTGGGAGCCTCCTGCTCGTCTCCGGTACAGCTACTCGTGCATAATCACCTGACCTGTCTCTAGTCTGCCCGTTTAAGAGCACTAAAGTAATAAAAAGAGACATAAAACTCTGGGTCAGACAAAAGTCTGGTATGAGCGATAAGCAGCAAAACAGAAGAATAACAAGTATACGTAACCGTACCTGAACCTGGACCTGCAACCAAAGAGTTAGCACAACAGGATGTACAATACTCTAAGGTGGCACTAACACATGGTGTGAAAATAATGGGGAGGGGGTGTGCATGTCATGGTGATAACAAACATCAAACATAGCAATCATCCTCACATCTCTCACTCAGTGCGTAAAGCATACAATATCAACCGTTTTGATCACCCAATCCTTTGCTACGATCACTTTGCTCCATGGAGTCACGATAACTCCACTGCACTGATCCATAGCCACTAATCATTTGCTATATCCACTCTGCCCCCTGGAGTCATGAAAACTCCACTGCACTGGCTCACAGCCTTGCTACGATCACTCTGCCCCCATGAACTCATGACAACTTCACTGCACTGATCCATAGCCAATATTCTGTTCCTCAGTGGTGAGTCAAAGTTATAGACATCGATAACACCTTTGCACACGTCCCGTAGCAAAGTCCAACTCATGATGTTAACTCGTTGATCCCCATTTGGATCCTGAGTAATAACCTCCCATTGGACTTCCTTTGCATCTCGTGTTTTGGTCGAATTGGAGCTGGTCTTCAAAAGAGTCATCGCGTAGAAGTAAAAGTATACATCTGTTCGGTACTCCATGCCTGGTTCGGTTCGGTGCTCATAGCCACGCCCTTGGTTAATATGCATAGTACTCCAGTCCTCATAGGTTCAGTTCGGGTCTCTCATTTGGTTCGGTTCGGGTGCCATACTCCATTCATTTTGGTTCGAGTGCCATCCTCCAACTTGTCTCAGTTCGACTGCTTCAGCCCCGGTTCGGTTCGTGCTCACCATTTCCGATCCGATCCCCACGCCCTCGCTTCTGATCCGAACCAACTCCCACTCTATGAGAATGGCCTTCCTTCTTGCCAAGCTTCCTCTTGTGCTAGTTTCCGATCCGATTCGGTTTCTCTGCTCAGTTCTCCGATCCGATTCAAGCCCCATAACCCGATCTGATCTGAAACCCTGCACACTTTCCAGCTGGCATATATAGTCCATATTCGCCATACGACGGCGTTTTCAACCAATCTAACTTTTCTAATCAATCATAAAACATCACAAACAATAGTAACAACATATGGATTCAATTAAAAAGATCAAAACATCAAGCATATAGGTCATTTTAAGTCAAACATACCCAAAAAGCATGATTTTCCCCTTAATTATGTTTAACCATAACTAATGATAGGATTAGCAAAACGTATCCAAATTAACCCAAATTTCCATTAGAGCCCTAAGACAATATTTAAGAATTTTTACATATTTTTCCAGAATTTTAACATGCATATTTTCGCCAATTAACACTAATCACCCATGGTTAGCCTTAATTAGTGAAAAACAATGTCACTCACCTTAGCCACAATAAAACTTTAGATCTGAAACTTTACTGTTTTGGGGCATATTCCTATGCAACACAGCAGCTTCAACTCTGATTTGGTGTTGATTTGCCTTGATTTGATGTAGATCTTCTTAATTAGTGATTAGAAGGTGATTTGGGAGTGATTTAGAAGGTGGAGGCCATTGCTAGGGTTCAAAGGATGAAAGTGGTGTCTGTAAAAACTGAAATGAAATGTTTTTCCTAACCCTATCAGCCCTCCCATAACCGTAATCCCGAAATGGGTTATGGGCCTAACCGTTAATCACCTTAATTAGGTCCGGTTAAGCTGTTTTTCACCTTCTAAACATTATTTCAGCCATATCTCCTAGACGGTAAGTCCATTTGGCTATTGTGACTACTCTACGGAAAGCTAAACCATCATATGAATCCAATGGAAGTGGTTTCAGGTAAAAACTCCTTACCAATCAAAAGTTATGGGCAAAACAAGATTTGCTAGGGATAAAATGGTCATTTAAAAATCGGCAAAAAATCGTGAACATTGGAAATGACCCCAATAGTCGTTCCCCAAAGTTACACGACCATACGACTTTGTATGAAAATAAAATAAATATTCTACGACCCTCCGATATGCAGAATACGGGTCGTTACATTTTCCCTCAAGAAATTTCGCCCTCGAAATTCCCTAATTAAAGCATACAACGGGTCCCGCATGCCAAACAACTATTTACAAACAATCAAACATACATTACAAACACATCAAGTTTATCCTAGCATGCAGAATAACTAAATAGCAATTTAAAATCTTACCAGGCAAAGAGTTCTGGATACGATTCCCTTATACTCTCCTCTGTTTCCCAAGTACAGTCATTTTCATTCTCGCCCCACTGAACCTTGACCAGTTTCACCGCTTTCCTTCGAAGTTTCATACCCGATAATATGGATCGGTCTGCGGTTCCCAACCACCTCGGGTTCTACTTCGATGTCATCTAACTGATACGGTGAAATAGTCATATCGTGGTCGTGCACGGACTTCCTTAACTAGGAAACATGAAATACGTTGTGAACTCCTGCCATCTTGTCAGGTAACTCAACTTTATATGCTAAATTCCCAACTTGTTCAAGAACTGGGAATGGACTAACAAATCATGGTGTTAACTTGCCTCTCCTACCAAATCGAATCACACTCTTTAACAGAGAAATCTTGGCAAACACCAAGTCTCCAACAAAGAATTTTAAATCTCTTCGCCTCTTATCAGCATAACTCTTCTGCTTATCTTGGGCAGCCTTCATTCGCTGTTGGATAACCTTGATCTTGTTTGAAGTTTCTCTTATTACATGTGGCCCAAGCACGAATTTCTCACCGGTTTCCAACCAAAATGATGGTGAGTTGCACGGTCTTCCAGACAAAGCTTCAAATGGAGCCATACCAATACTGGACTGATAACTATTATTATATGCAAACTCCACTAGATGCAAATGGTCATCCATGATCCTCCAAAATCCAATATACAAGCTCTCAAGAGATCCTCTAATATACGATTCACCCTCTCTGTCTGACCGTCGGTTTTTGGATGATACGCGGTATTGAGATGTAATTCTGATCCTAAAGCCTCTTGTAAGCTCTTCCAAAATGCACTAGTAAACAACGGATCACGACCGCTCACAATGCCTTTGGGTATTCCATGAAATCTCACTACCCACTTCATATATAGTTCCGTTAACTTAGTTGTCATTCTGTTCGACTTGAGGGGTATGAACCTTGCACTCTTAGTCAATCAGTCCACAATCACCCAAATACTATCATGGCCCGATCTAGACCTTGGTAACCCATCAATGAAATCCATTGAGACTTGTTCCCATTTCCATTCTGGAATTTCTAATGGTTGTAACAAACCACTAGGCTTCTTTTTCTCGGCTTTAACTAGCTGGCAATTCGTGCATTTGGATATAAACTTCCCAACGTCTCTTTTCATCCCTTCCCAGTAGTAGGTCTGCTTCATGTCTCGATACATTTTGTTACCACCAGGATGTATGGTCAGTTTTGAGTGATGACATTCTCTAAGCACTTCATCTCTCAATCCATTAACATTGGGTACAACTAATCTCCCATTCTTTCTAAGCCATCCATCTCGATCAAGCCCATACTTGTTCATCTCCTCGTCGATACCCATCTCTAACTTGGAGATGATTTTGAACAGGTTAGGATCGTTCCTCTGACTGGAACCAATACGATCAATCAAAGTGGGTCTGATCGTCAAACTTGCTAGCATTTCTGGATCCAATTCGCACTTTGGTCTGAAATCATACCTAGCGATATACTCCAGTTGCTTCCATTCTAGAAACAAAGCCCCTAAACTGGCATGTCTCCTACTCAATGTATCAGCTACCGCATTGGCCTTTCCTGATGTATATGCGATATCGAAATCATTGGAAGCCAAGAATTCTAACCATCTTTGCTGTCGGAGAGTTAGATCCTTCTGAGAGAAAAGATACTATAATGACTTATGATCGGTAAAAAACACGAATTTTTCTCCCAAGAGATAATGTCTTCACATCTTCAATGCGAACATGATCACTGCCAATTCCAAATCATGGGTAGGATATCTTTTCTCATGCGGTTTCAGTTGTCAACTAGCATAAGCTACAACCCTACCTCTTTGCATCAATACAACTCCTAGTCCGGTACCACAGGCATCTGTGTATACCGTCATCTCTTCATTCCTTTTAGGAATGACTTACACTGGGGCACGCGTCAACTTTTTCTTTAGACTCTCGAATGCATTTTCACACCTTTTGTCCCAAATGAAAGCTTGATTCTTCTTGGTCAACTGAGTTAACAGTGCCGCTGTGAAGACCCGCGACTTCCCCGTAAAGGAAAGCGTCGGATAGTTCGAGAACAAACCACAACAGAACGCATACAGAAGAACATTTCATTGTATATTACAACAATGCATCAGATTACAAGAATATACAGAGTATAAAAGAATATTACACAGAAATATCAGAGATTTTAAATTACATTTAAATACATAGCAGCGGAAAGTAATAAATACACAACTAGAAGAGATATACGGATACAAAGCTTTCCGGATATCATTCCAGCTGTAAACCAGGATCCTGTGAATATAAATCTGCAAAACCAAAACTACTAGCTGCCCGTGTCGAAAATAAGGGCACCCAGAGTTTAGGTTAAAACAATAAACTCCAGGTCAGTCATGTGACTGGTGTGAGAACTAAAACAGTTATTAATCTTTATTTTAAAACATTAGGTAAATCAAGGGACCACGCCGTATAACACGGAACGGGTTTCCTCCCAAGAATACCAGTGCATAAAACCAACAGCGCAATGCTAAATAAAGAAATATGAAGCTGTTATAAGACCCAGGTCCCATCACACAATGCAACGCAGTCGAGGATAGGGTTTTCCCTTATAACAGCCAAAGAATGCTTGATACGTTTAAAACAAACCATTTGATACTAATATAAGTGCATAGTGTATAAAACACTTCAAATCATAAGTATCAATCATAGGCGGCATGAGCGCCCCATCCCACTATGTCGCCATATATAGGATTACAACTAAAACCGCAAGATCACGTATTTGGAAATTGGATTTCCGTCTATGAACCGAGGCAAAAGATAGTCCTCAACCGATTCGAGACAATCTAGCCTACCATGTCTCAGGAACAGCCGCAACTGCCCCCTGGATCGTCAGGGCCGGTCCACCGATGTGGATTATTATGCCTGAACAATACGTCTCCCCGCCCTTTGGGGCGCAAACGAGCCAACGAATGACTCCATCGGTTCGAGAACGACCGATCAATCCGAGGCGCCTCGCAACAGCAACAACCACATAAGTCAATCTCGTCAGGGCGTGTAAAACCACTGACGCCACTTTTAGCTAGAAAGAAACGCAAGTCCTCCCTGAGGTCCGTCTCCCGTTTTTGGTTCATACCTGGTGTGAAACACGCGAGGTAAACGTTACACAAAGCTACGCCACAAAGGCCGTGCTTTGATCATCACCACAAGACTTTGCTTTTCAACAGAAGCCTTGATCATTTGCATCTTAGCATGCCACACAGGCAAACCATCCTATGCAACCGATATCAGTCACACAGAATGAAATCCGATGTCAGACACACAGTCCATTTACAAGTCCGTTCTGGGTCTGAACGAAACCGGAGGCACCTAGTACCCCGCATATCCATCGATCTCCAAGTACGTCTGGACGATCACTAACTGTTTCCATCTTCTTGGGTGTACAGCCCAATCAAGATCATCAGTTATCACCCAAACGACGTGAAGACCTCCGGTCTTCGACCATCGTCTTCATCTTCGACTTATCGTCGTATCAGTTATTCAGAATGGGATAAACCCGGTCTTTCCGAATAACTCGCGTATATTTTAAATAAGTGTTACACAAACACAACATACGCCTCATTCCAATTCATTAGTCACTAACCGTAAATTAATCAAGAGAATAATCCCCCAAATATTAACCCCGAAGGCCGAAACCAACATCAGATCAATATCCAGAAAACCATTCTGCTTGGCCAACCGACAGTTAGTTTCTAAATTTCACATTCATAGGGAAAGGTTCCCATTAATTTTTATCAAAGATAAATTCTTGAATTTATGCTTTAATCTACTTTTGAATATCAATTCAAACTAGTCGGGATTAGCGAACCTTACCGAAGTAATCATTTGTTTTAATTTCCCAATCCCAACCTATTCATCCCATGAAGTAAAACTGGTTATACTTCATATCTAACACCACGGTGTTATCGGTAAATTCAATTACCATTTCACGTTCAAATCTAATTAAAGATTTAACTATCGCCTGGAGCAAAACTGGTGCTACTCCATTCTCGATCATTTCAATCTAATTAAAGATTCATTAAAACTCTGCTTAGTTTTAATCTGTGACTGGGTTAAAGAATCAGTGTCATTTAAAACACGGTTCACGATAAACCCAAAATCACATCACATTTCAATCAGTCCCTAATTGTAAATTAGCAAGTGAGCAATTCCCTAAGTATTAATCCCGAAGGCCGAAACCAACATCAGATCAACGCCTCGGAAACTATTCAACTTAACTAATCTCCAGTTAGTTTCTAATGTTCTTAACTCCTTTAGGTCTAAGAACTGTATTATTGAAGATACCGTTCACGACAACCCAAAATCACATTACATCAATGATCGGGTTAAAGAACGAGTGTTATTTAAAACACTGTCCACGATAAACCCAAAAATCAATATCGATTCAATTCCAACTAAATATTATTTAATTGGTACACTTCATTAAATCTAAATAAAAAGATTTAATCTTTTCTCAACTGGGTTCAAGAACGGTGTTAGTGAAGACGCCATTCACGACAAACCCAAATCACATTTGATATTAAATACAAGGCTCTGAATAGAAAATATCCCGGCTTATATTCAATATCAAATTCTACGATTAACAAATGTCGTATTGGAAATAACGATATAAATATATATCTTTCAAATTTCCGTAACAACATCCGTATAATCACAAATTCCAACATCGAAATATTCCGAAGACAATTTCGATTCAAATCCACTCCAATGCAATCATTGGAAATTTTGGTTATTTTTAAAACCCTTTTTAAATTCAATTTATTTATTTAAAAATAAATAGAATTATATTTCTAGTTCAAAACTAGTTCATTTCGATAAAAATCCATTTTTATCTTTTCAAATATGGAGTTTTTCATCCCAATTCTTTCTAAATCATTACTTATGATTTTACACAAACTATTACTATTTTTAATAATTTTATCAAGGCCCGTACAGTCGATTTCCAACAATGGCCATCGAACTGCACTTACAGCGACCTTTTTCGAATTTGATTTGGACGTATCTCCAAATCCAACCGTTAGATTTCAAATTTCTAATATTCGTTAGAAAGCTCTTTTCGATACGAACCCAACGGTTCCGGTTTTAGGAGAATCCGACGGTCGGATCTCCCGTAATGTCCGTTTGAAATAAATGGTCGAAATTCGCGAACTGCCGCGGCGCGGCGCGTTCTATTCAGGCCATTATATTATATATATAATATATATAATATATACTTCGTCGATTTCTATTTAAAACGAATTATATAAATAGTTTTAAATTCGTTTCAAATTCTATTTCAACTTCTAATTCAATTCAAAGCAAAATTGAATTCTTCTTTATAAATTCGTTTTAAAATTCATTTCTATTCAATTCGAATTTCAATTCAATTTGAATTCATTTTCAATTTAATTCATTTCGAAATCGTTTTCAATTCAATTCATTTCGAAATCGTTTTCAATTCAATTCATTTCGAAATCGTTTTCAATTCAATTCATTTCGAAATCGTTTTCAATTCAATTCATTTCGAAATCGTTTTCAATTCAATTCATTTCGAAATCGTTTTCAATTCAATATAAATATCGTTCACGTCAAAATGGCGTCAAACTAATCAACACGGCTTCATAAATTTCTATTTTCAAATATTCTATTTCAAATATTTCTTTTTCAAAATAGTTGTTATTATCAAAAAATATTTCGTTCAACACATGACCAATCTCAATGAATGAGTACTGTCAACACATGAACTTTTATTTTATATCGATAAAGGTGCAAATTTTATTACTAAAATATTTCGTTCAACACATGACCAATCTCAATGAATGAGTACTGTCAACACATGAACTTTTATTTTATAATATACTTTATTTTTCAAATTGGAATGAGGCCCAATCAATTACCATATAAAGTTAATTATATGGATTTTCATACAACACATGTATATCATAGCATTGAAAAATAATCAACCATCAACCAAAGTGCACTACACTGTATAAGCATCAAATATAGATATTCAACGCTTATAACAGCCTGTCAATCAATCGATCGACATATTTAATCAATCAGGATGAGTAAACTTCAAATTTCATCCCAACACCCGTGTGGGGTTTCAAACAATCAAACACAGATTTTATTTGTGCAGTTGGGCAATGTGTGAAATTTATCGACCCAATCAATATCAGTCAAATCAGTGTATATACAAACAAATCGGCCGATTTGTTTATAACTATTCATTTATTCACATTCACGTTAAAAAATTATATTTTTAACGATACAACATTTTATTTCAACCTATGAATTTCTATTCAATTCATTTACACAATAAAATGATATTTTTATTTTCTAACATATTTTAGAAAATTTCGGCGGCATAACGGCACGATACTAGAAACGGGACAAGGCCTAGCCTTATCCCCGGTCTAGTGAAGGCCCACGCCATTCACACATCAATCAAATCAATTTATTTCACCCAACAATTCAATTTCAAATCACATCATATAACTAATCTATGCAACCAAACAAACAAGTCCATGGTCTGTGGACGATTGTGTCGGGTGCTACTAAGCACCGTCTGCATCCTAGTATATATATATATAACTAGAAAAATAAATTGAAAGGTGAGAAATTCTCACATATAGCTATCCTAGCTCCACGGCTCTTCATTTGCAGAAGTCTTCGTCGTTTCGCCTTTTTGTCACCTTCGTTGCTGCTTTCGCTACATACGTAAAAATCACATTTTTACTTCGCTATTCAATATATAAAAATCGAATTTTTACTTCGATGTTCAATATATAAAAATCATATTTTTCTATCGAAGTTCAATATATAAAAATTCTATTTTTCTATCGAAGTTCAATATATAAAAATTCTATTTTTCTATCGAAGTTCAATATATAAAAATTCTATTTTTAACAATAAGGTTTTCGCCTTTATAAAAAATATAGTTTTCGCTTTTATAAAAAATAAAGTCTTTTCTATTTTTAAAAATCCTACTTTTTCTTCTAAACAAAAATCTCGCCTTTTTGCTTTTCTATTTTAAAGATCAAATCTTTATAAAGTTTAAACCTTTTCTATTTAAAGTTTAAACCTTTTCTATTTAAACCTTAAAATAAAATCAGTTTTTATTTTTCCTTTTAAATTAGTTTTTACTCATTATAAAAAATCAGTTTTTACTTATTATAAAAAATCAGTTTTTAAATCCATTTCAAATCAGTTTTTTAAAAATCATTTTAAATCAGTTTTAATTTTAAAGTAAAAATCAGTTTTAAAACTTTAAAATAAAAATCAAAGTAAAATAAAAACAAATAAATAAATCAGTTTTAAACTTACAGGGGGGAGACAGTTGCGCGTCGGAGCTCCTGCAGGAGGGCAGGGCGGAGGAGGAACGGAGAGAGAGGGGGGAAGCGCCTGAGGCTGAGGCGGTGGCGGTTTAGGGTTCGGGGGGGTTACCGATTTGGTTGCGTGGCTCTCGGAGGAGGTAGGGAGGAAGGAGGAGGAGTTCGACGTGGGGAAGGAGGGCGCAGCGCGTTAATCGGAGGGGGGCGGCGGCGATTCCAGGGTTCGACGGGGTTTTCTTTTTTTTTTTTTTTTTTATAATGAACGGTATATAAGGAGAAGGGGGTAGGGGTATAGTTTATTTTAATTAATATTTAATTCTATTTTTCTTTTAAAAAGGGAATTTTCATTTTAACTCCAAATCAAACCGAACCATTGTCGCCCCTAGCTAACTAACCCCATCCCGGACACAATGGAATAGGTTTCGTAAGCCATTTCGACTGTTACAGTCAGTTTCCGTTATTTTTAAAATATAAATCTTTATATTGAATTTTAAACGTACATTTTGAATTACTGGGGTTACATACTAACTCTAAAAATTCTCGAAAAATATTTTCTAGCTTCGTATTGACGATACGGTCCTAACAAAACTGGTTTCGTCGAATTCTGAGACCGTTTGAAAAATGGCCATTTTCCAGTCGATTAAAATCAACTGAAACTGGTCAAACGCGTTTTTCTTCGCCACGCTCACATATTGAATCGGAAAATTATGAAATTTGAAACCTAGCAATAAATTTACATCCCGGACCCAACAAAACTGGTTTCGTCGAAATCCGAGGTCGTTTGCAAAATTGCTATTTTTAAGGGCCTTATATTATATAAAATATATATAATTCCACAGCGACTATTCTGAATTTTCAACTGGACATATCTTATCATTTCTAAAGTGAAATCTCAGTTTGTTAACTTCGTTGGAAAGATATCATCAATTAGATTCCATTATTTTTTGTTTCACTAAAATCCGGATTGTTTTGCACCCGGTACATTCAATTGAAGTTTGAAATCAAATTATCGAACTACCGCGCCATTTTCAATTCTATTTATAATTATATATAAATATTTATATTCTAACGACGACGTATATAAATATATTCGTTTGAATTCTATTTAAAATAAATTTCTCGTCGATTTTATTTAAAATAATTCATTTTAAATAATCAAAACTCGCTAAAATTGCCAAAATAAAAATTTTAAACTGGCCCAGATTTTCCGGGTTGTTACAGCCGCTACCTTGGAGAAGTCTTGGATAAACTTACGATAATATCCAGCTAATCCCAAGATACTTCTTACATCCTTTGCATTTTTGGGCATAGACCAATTTTGTACCGTAGCCACCTTCGTAGGGTCTACGGCAATACCATTCTCTGAAACAACATGGCCAAAGAATCTCACTTCCCTCCTCCAGAAGTGACACTTAGAAAAATTCGCTTTCAATTGGTGTTTTCTCAACACCTCCATCACTACTTTCAAATGTTCCTTGTGTTCTTCCTCTATCCTCGAATAAATAGGTATATCGTCCACGAATACAAGGACAAACTTATTCAATTGATCTCGGAATACTCTATTCATAAGATCCACAAAATATGCTGGTGCATTTGTTAACCCGAATGACATGACCAACTACTCATAGAATACAAACAATGTCTGAAATGTCGTTTTAGGAATACTCTCAGCTGCTAGTCGGAGCTGATGAAATCATGTCGCGAGGTCCAATTGGGAGAACACTCTTGACCCCTCCCGTTGATCAAACAAATCATCTATCCATGGAAGAGGATATTATTCTTCCTAGTCACTTTATTCAACTCGCGATAGTCCACACATAAACGAAGGGAACCACCTGCCTTGGTAACAAATACAACTGGTGCTCCCCACTCGAAGACACTCCTTCAAATAAATCCCTTCTTCAAAAGATCGCTTACTTGCACCCTGAGCTCTCGCTGCTCCCTTGGTGCCATACGACGAAGTGGCATCACTATATGTCCGACATCTTTCACTAAATCAATACGGAACCCAATCTCCCGGTGTGGTGTAAGCCTGGTCACTTCCTTGAGGATATCCGAATACTGGCCAGCAGTGGGAATTCCTGCTAACTCGTCCTGCTGGATGTCAAGGGAATTTAGAAAACTAGCCATCACCTCATCACTAGGTAGTCTACCAAGCAGTACCCTCCACCCATCATCCACCCTAATAGTCATCGAAAATCCCTTACAGTCTACCACCACCCCATACCTTTGGAGCCAATCGACTCGCAAAATAATGCCAAACGCATTAAAGCCCAAAACAAAGCAATCAAGAGCAAACATACATCCATGACTCGATAAGACCAAATTTCGACAAATTATGCTAAGGCTAGTCGAACCACCAATCGGGTTTGTCACAACTAAAGGTCTATCGAATATCTCGGGTTCCAATCCCAACCTATCTACCAGGTCACTAGATATGAAGGAACGGAAAGCCCCAATATCAAACAATACTCGAACAGGAACATCATAAACAGAAAGCATACCTTGAATGATGACATTCTTTCCTTTCTCCACTGCAGTTGGGGCATTCGACGAAGAAGGAACAACATTAATAGCATATGCATTCACAATCTACTTCTCTTTCATAGGTTGTGGACATTTATCCTTGTGATGTCCGATTTGGCCACAGTTGAAGCACTTCCTGTCCGCTGGCTTTGCTTGACAATCTTTGGCATAGTGGCCCTTCTTGCCACAGCTAAAGCACTCAACCTCTTTCTTATTCTTTTTCTGACCTTCCTTAGTTTGGTCCTACTTCATCTTATTCTAGGAATTATTCTTGCCTCCACTGCTTGCTTGCGGCTCTGGCCTCTTTACAGATGTAACAGCGACCTCATTCTTGGGCTTAGGATAAAGGCTCTCTGATCTCATTGCTTTCCCAACAATCGATTCAAAAGTTTCATCAATATGGTTTATAAGCCTTTCCCCCAAGTACTGTTCTAATCCTGTTATGAACTTCTCATTCTTCTTCTCGGGAGTGTCAATGAGGGATAATCCATACTTCGATAAAGTATCGAACTCAGCAATATACTTCGAGATTGCCCTACCATTCTATTTATGCTCCAAGAACTTTCTGAACAATTTTGATTTCTGAGCAGCTGGGATAAACTTATTACTGAATTGAGCCTTAAACTAATCCTAAGTAACTTGATCCTCAGGGGTGGCTGCCTTAATAGCATTCCACCAATTCATAGCCCGCCCTTGCAATTGACGGGATGCTAGCTTTGTAATACCCCGCAATTTTTCTAAGTAGCAAATAGGTAATAGTGCATATGTATATTTTAATGTAAAAGTTAATAATATGTAAACAAAAAGAGTAAGAAGAGAATTAGCGCATGTAATTAATTATGTGCATATGCAAGAATAAATCAATAAATAAAAAGTAGAATTAGTAAATTGATTGTAAAATAAGGATGTGCAATCAAAATACAAAGAAAACAAATGTCAAAAGAGTTAAATGCATGAAGGAAAGAGATTAATATGCAATGCATTAAAAATAGTACAATATAATGTACTAATTAGAAGTAAGAAGAAAAGAAATTGAATGAGTTAATAAGCATACAATTCAAATTTTGTATACATAATGTAATGAGCAATTAATAAATAAATTTAATTGCGTGAAAATTGAAATATGTATATATACATACACATAACGGTTAAGAATTTAATGCATGCAATTAAAAATGTGTAGATGCATGAACCAAAATAAACATAAATTTAATGCATGGAAAAATATAAGAACATTAGAAATATGCAACAAAGAATTAATACAATTCATATTTTATATAAAATAATGGAAGGATGCATTAATGGAAAAGAAACCACATATGGGAAAAAGGAAAGGGTTATATATGAATAAATAATGATGCATTAAATAAATTTAGTTGTATGAAAAAAAATGTATGTGACAATTAAGTTGCTGCAATAAATAAATTAAAGGGAAAATTTATTGGATATGAAATATAGGCGTGCAATTAGAATAGAGGGAAAACAATTATTGTAGAGATAAATTAATTAAAGAAAGGAAGATATGCAATATATCTAATTGCACAAAAGAAATGTCATAAGTGTATGAAAGGAAAAAAATGAGCAATCAATTAGCCTACTCTAGAACATTCTTTTCTTTAGCGAGGTGTAAGGTTTAGATGAATTCTATTTTAATACTAAGGCCCTAGTTTTTCTAGCCTACCTATAAATAAAACTCAAAACCTAACCCTAAAATTCACAATCCCAAAGCTACGCTAAAGTTGTGCTTCTTCTTCCCCAAATCTTAAATCTACTTTCTTCCCTTTCTCTTTAAAATCTATTCTTAAATTAAAAGAATTAGATTTATAATTTCTTCAATTTCAAGATAAAGAGAAAAAAGGATTTTGGATCTACAAATCTACGCCGCAAGAAAGGGAAGAACTTTGGATGCTAATCTAAATCAGACCTAGGAAAGCAAAAATCACTGTGAGTGGAATTAAACTATGAATTTTTGATTATGTTATAGCTATCGTTTAGCATTCCCATACATATGTAAATTGTGAAATTGAAAGTTTAACTGTAAATTGCGATTATAACAAGATGAAACATAAAAAATGAATAGATCCGCGAATTCATGTCTTGGATATAGTAAACTACGGTAATTGTTAGCATGTCAGGACATCAATAATTTGTTTATTTAACCAGTTGAATGTTTACATGATTTATAGAATAACATTGAATATGTAATCGGATTAGTCGGAGTATTATACAGTTCACATGAAAAACTATCATATTTATGTATAAGGAATGGCTTGAGTAAGTGTATGACTATATTGACCAAATTATGTTTAAAGATCTGAAATTTGATTATAAGTATAAAAATAATTTGGGTATGAAATGGGACATGTCTAAATAGTAATTTGGGACATAAATTAGAACGTATGTGAATATGAATTTTAGGCATAAATTGGAAAATATATGTGGGTTTGGGTTGGTGCAATATATATTTATACATATGCATATGCCTTAATTTATGATATGGGGAATAATTAAAAGTGAATTAAAAAGAGGCATAAAAGTCTATAATTTGAATAGTGAATTAGGCATAATTCAAATGGGGAAAGTTTTAATTGATTAATTAATTAATTGATTAATTAATTGATTAATTAATAATGGAATGTTTAGTAATTACAATCAGGAATTGTAATTGTACTTACGACACGAGGTTAGGTTACATTAGTGGTGGAAGTATGCCTGGACCCGACCGGCATATCTAGCAGCCACTAATGTTAAACCTAATGTGAGAGGTCTGAGTACGTAAATATGAATTAGGCTAAGACACGAGGTTAGATCCAACTGTGGAATAAGATTGCCCGGACCCGACCGACATATCCAGCATCCGCACGTTGTAGGCTTAATGTGGGAGGTCTAGCCCATTATAACCATAATTGGACATGGTAATGAATTAGAATACTTAACCCAATTAAATTTGTAGTGGTGTTACGAACCAGTTGAATTGGGTAGGGGTTAAGTAAACGTGTTAAAGAAATGGGAAAGGTTAAGTTAATCTTAATTAATGCCATAATGGGGAATGATAGCAACCTATTATGAACATATAGGGGAAATATGAAAGTCATATAATAGGTAGACATGTCCTAGGGACAAGGGAAGATGATAATAAGACTAGAGAATGGGACAACTTATATTATAAAATAAGTTGAATACAAACTACAAAGCGATAATGAGTAATCTGTGGATAAACATAACATGAGTTATGATTAGAAAAACTTAGTTAAGAGAACTAAGTAAATAACGATAAAGATAACTAAGTAGTAAATCTTAGTTAAGAGAACTAAGTAATAAACCTTAGTTAAGAGAAATAAGTAATAAGCCTTAGTTAAGAAAAATAAGTAATAAGCCTTAGTTAAGAAAACTAAGCAACAAGCCTTAGTTAAGAAAACTAAGCAACAAGCCTTAGTTAAGAAAACTAAGCAAACAACGATGGATTGTAGGACATCAATAGATGGAAGTATAACTAAATAAGAAGATACATATGAGGAAAACCTTATATAAGAAATAAGTTAGGATTATATAAGAAATAAGTTAGGATGGATAATGGGGGTACAAAGCTTATTAATGAAACTTACAAGTAATGAGTCATATATGAAACATTAATAAGCGAGGATAACTTGGTAAACTTGGAAAGGAAATCAATGTGAAGGAGAATAACCAAGTTAAATGCGAAAACTCACGAGGTGGCACAAGCGTGTAAATAAATGGTTAGACATAGGGTCTAATGACATATAAAACTAAGGCGATTGGACCAGTCCATACGTTAGAGTATGAATAACCATAAGGGTTAGATCATCGGGATGTCAAAAGACACAAAGAGGAGCGCACGACCATCTAGATATTTTTGTAGGCTCCAACGGACTGGGTTAAGAAGCATGCGGCTTCCGGGGACGTAGGGTACTCTTGGTATTCCTCTGTGAGTGGCAGATGATCCGCCTGTGCTCACAGAGGTTAGATCTGCGTAGGTGAACCAATGAGTATGCCTTGGTTGCAATAATTAAGGGGCAATGTAAAGACTAAGATGGACCGGCGTGATTCGACGAGACCAGTTAGTGCCTTGTGATAGCAACTCGTCGTCTACCTACCATCTTCAGTCAGTACGTGAAGCGGAAAGGCGGAGAACTCCAAAAGACCATACACTTTGCTATCTAGTTATGGGTGAGGTTGGCCAATAGGATCGAAGGGCATATAGGGCCGGGATTACAGTTATCATTCTTGATTTTCTTGGGTGCCTTTCATTTGTTAGTTGAGGGAGGGGTCTAGTGGGACCATAGCCACTGTAAAAGCAGACCTTAGCATCTGCAATCGGCATATATCTGTAAGCTCCCGACCGAGTTCCGTGTTTCTTGATTAGCCCTGCCACGAGACTCGGTCACATATATAGAGAACATGTGCAAATAGACATCGAGTACGAGTGGAGATACGTACGTGGGGAAAGTCTAGGTACACTCATGTCGCTCTGGGTTGTGTACCATAGACTAGAGGGCATTATTCGATGACAGAATCTAGTAGAATCTAGAATGGCAGTCCAAACGCTTACGTAACACAGTGATGATAGTTTTAGGCAAACGTAGCGTTGATATACATACGACATGCGACATTGGATAAGGGACTGCGTACATACGGTGGAGACCATGCGAGTAGAGTATACCTTAATTGGGGGTAGCTACATATACACTATATTAGGTTAATCTACTAAGGAGTAGATGGGTGCGACGTGTGTGTAAGCCTTGAGTGCTAATAACACAAATAACCTAATAAATAAGAAAATATAATTGAACGGTATATGTAGGATTATCCAAGAAGTGTAGTTTAAATCCATTCACACAGAACTTATGTTCTGACCCCCTCCTCATAACATTCGCAGGTTAGGTTCATGACAGAGACTGTATAGCTTTGGATACTGGTTTAGCAGTATTATTATTAAGGTAAAGCTATGTTTCAACTACATTATATTTTATTTCTTTTGCTGTGAGATGTTTTCCAACCTCTGACAGGTTTTATGTCTATGTATTTTTTGCAGGATACCAAAGCAAACTAACTCGGGTTTCGATGGATTGGGTTGTTGAAAAAAAAATCGGTTTGTCGGAACGCGGGTTGTTACAAGCTTCCTCTTCATCGCGTCTTCGATTCCCAGATCCTCGAAGATATGCTCACAACTATCAAGCCAATCTTGTACTTCTGTAGCCGATTCCGTTCCGTGGAACAGCTTCCCACCAAGACTAGTGTAGTCCTTACAAAGCTTGGCGAAATCAACCCTAGGCGCTGCACCATTGCACCACCACCATTTACAACATTAGGAGCTGCCCTCTGAACATGCCTAAGCATCACCCTCACGAAATCAGTGAACATCGTCCTCATATCAGGAGCATTCCTATTATTCGCTCCTGAACCAGTATTCCTCGTATATCGGCTCATCGTTCAATCTGTAGGGAGAAAACGATTAACCATCTCTTCAGTGGTGCCAGTGCAGTGCGAGTCCATCCTTAGATATACTAATAGTATATATATATACATATATTTATCTTTTGAAAATCCAAAATATAACAAATACGTGCTTTCATATATGTACTATCTCTCCCTAGTGTCTTTCCCTAGGTTAACTACGCAACCTAGAGCTCTGATACCAAGTGTGACGGCCCACCCCGCACCAGCCGACATTTCCCTGTAGTGCGCCGTACCGATGTCCAACCAGCACGGGACGGTCGCCAAAGAAAGAAAAAGAAATGAACTTGAACTAACAAGGAACCTGTAGAATGTCTCACAGCGCATGGGATAAAATATAATAATAACATAACTTTGACATAAAACAAGCGAGACAGTGTATAAGCTGAAAACTAAACCATCATAGCAGTGGAAATCCAAAATACAGCTTATCATCCAAACTAACATTATTACAACTTTGAAATACTGTCTCTAAAGCAAAAGAAAGAGGTACACTACAAATGCCCAAAGTATTGACCAACAACAAAACAGGGAGAATATATATATGTATATATGTGTGTGTATATATATATATATATCATACGTGAGAGCCTCCTGCTCGTCTCCGGTACAGCTACTCGTGCATAATCACCTGACCTGTCTCTAGTCTTCCCGTTTAAGAGCACCCGGAGTAATAAGAAGAGACATAAAACTTTGTGTCAGACAAAAGTCTGGTATGAGCGATAAGCAGCAAAACAGAACAGTAACAGGTATACATAACCATACCTGAACTTGGACCTGCAACCAAAGAGTTAGGACAACAGGATGTACAATACTCTAAGGTGACACTAACACATGGTGTGAAAATAATGGGGAGGGGGTGTGCATGTTATGGTAATAACAAACATCAAACATAGCAATCATCCTCACATCTCTTACTCAGTGCGTAAAGCATACAATATCTACCGCTTTGAACACCCAACCCTTTGCTACGATCACTTTGCCCCATGGAGTCACGATAACTCCACTGCACTGATCCATAGCTACTAATCCTTTTCTATGTCTACTCTTCCCCATGGAGTCATGACAACTCCACCGCACTGGCTCATAGCCTTGCAACGATCACTCTGCCCCATGAAGTCATGGCAACTTCACTGCACTGATCCATAGCCAATAATCCGTTCCTCAGTGGTGAGTCAAAGCTATAGACATCGATAACCCCTTTGCACACGTCCTGCAGCAAAGTCCAAATCGTGAAGTTAACTCGTTGATCCCCATTAGGATCCTGAGTAATAACCTCCCATTTGGACTTCCTTTTCATCTCGGGTTTTGGTCGAATTGGAGTTGATCTTCAAAAGAGTCGTCGCGTAGAAGTATAAGTATACATCTGGTTCGGTTCGGTACTCCATACCTGGTTCGTTTCGGTACTCATAGCCCACGCCCTTGGTTAATATGCATAGTACTCCAGTCCTCATCAGTTTGGTTCGGGTATCTCATTTGGTTCGGTTCGGGTGCCATACTCCATTCGTTTTGGTTCGAGTGCCATCCTCCAACTCGTCTCAGTTCGATTGCTTTAACCCCGGTTCGGTTCGTGCTCACCATTTCCGATCTGATCCCCATGCCCCCGCTTCTGATCCGAACCAACTCCCACTCTATGCGAATGGCCTTCCTTCTTTCCAAGCTCCCTCTTGTGCTAGGTTCCGATCTGGTTCGGTTTCTCTGCTCAGTTCTCTGATCCGACCCGAGCCCCATAACCCGATCCGAAACCCTGCACACTTTCCAGCGAGCATATATCATACATATTCGCCGTACGACAGTATTTTCAACCATTCTAACTTTTCTAATCAATCATAAAACATAACAAACAACAGTAACAACATATGAGTTTAATTAAAAAGATCAAAACATCAAACATATAGGTCATTTTAAATCAAACATTCCCAAAAAGCATGATTTTCCCCTTAATCATGTTTAACCATAACTAATGATGGGATTAGTAAAACATATTCAAATTAACCCAAATTTCTATCAGAGCCCTAAAACAATATTTAAGAATTTTTACATATTTTTTCAGAATTTTAACATGCGTAATTTCGCTAATTAACACTAACCACCCCTAGTTAGCAGTAATTAGTGAAAAACAATGCAAATCACTCACCTTAGCCATAATAAAACTTTAGATCTGAAACTTTACTATTTTGGGGCGTATTCCTATGCAACACAGCAGCTCCAACTCTGATTTGGTGTTGATTTTCCTTGATTTGATGCAGATCTTCTTAATTAATGGTTAGAAGGCGATTTGGGAGTGACTTAGAAGGTGGAGGCCATTCTAGGGTTAAAAAGATGAAAGTGACGGCTATAAAAACTGAAATGAAATGTTTTTCCTAACCCTATCAGCCCTCCCATAACCATAATTCCGAAATGGGTTATGGGCCTAACTGCTAATCACCTTAATTAGGCCCAGTTAAGCTATTTTTCATCTTCTAAACCTTTTTTCAGCCATATCTCCCAAACGGTAAGTCCGTTTGGCTAATGTGACCACTCTACGGAAAGCTAAACCATCATCCGAATCTAATGGAAGTGGTTTTAGGTCAAAACTCCTTACTAATCAAAAGTTATAGGCAAAACAAGATTCGCTAAGGGCAAAATGGTCATTTAAAAATCGGCAAAAATCGTGAACATTGGAAATGACCCCAGTAGTCGTTCCCCAAAGGTTCACGACCATACGACTTCATATGAAAATGAAATAAATATTATATGACCCTCCGATACGTAGAATACAAGTCATTACAATCTATGTTTGAAATAAAAATTTGAATTCCGTTGTTGTTTTTATATCCGTCTTGTAATGTTTCTGTTTACCTATAACGCTTCATGAAACTTAATGCATTCTCTTAATGAGTGACATTAACGAACGTAGGGTGTCACATGCTGAGTTTTTGGAAAACACTATAGTGCTGATGCACACTAATAGAGTTGTGTTGTAGACCATCAAATCATTCGCAAATAATAAATGAGTAACAGAGGGAGATACCTTAGAAACTGGCAAGGATTGTTTCAACATCGTTTCTTCATTCATCAGAAAAGTAAAATATTCCATAGCCAATGTAAAAAGGGTAAGGAGATAGATGATCACCCCGACAAATACCCCATTACTAGTAATAAATCCTTTAGGAGTCCCTTGAATGAGAATGGAACAAGAAGGGGAATGCATTCATAAATTACATTTATGGAATAATAAGGGAAGCCCATAGTAGACATAATGTAGCAAATAAATTCTATGCTATTAGAGGCATATGCTTTTCTTAATTCAACTTTCACACAGAATTTGGGGCTGCCTACCTTTTTAAAGTCTTGCAATAATTTATGTGCTAAGAGGATATTCTCTCGTATATGTCTGTTAGAGATGAATACACATTGATTTTATGATATGACATGAGATAATTGATCCTTAAGCCTTTTACAAAGCACTTTACTTAAAATTTTATAATACATGTTGCAACAGGCTACTGGTCTATAATCTGTTATGTTTGATGGTCTTTCATTTTTAGGAACAAGGGTAATGAAAGAATGGTTGAATCCTTTAGGATCATTGATTGCCGGTAGTAGATCCATTTTGAGGTTTTCCAATGTAGTTTGAAGAATTTAGCGTTTAGGCCAGCAGGACCCGGACTTGCATCATCATGAACAGAGAACACAACAACTTTAGCTTTAGGTAAAGTGATATCTTGCATTAAATAAATTCAACCTTGCTCAATAATAGTAGCTATAAACCGAAAAGTTGGAAAAGATGTGTATAATAACCTATTATCATTTTTCATTATCTTCTGGTTTACAAATCAATTCACCTGCCTCATTGATGAAAGCCTTGATATTATTACCATATCTTCAAGTAGACATTCTAGAATAGGAGAATTTATAATTCATGTCTCCCTGTTGCAACCAAAAAACTTTTGCTTTCTATTTTAAACTCCATTATTTAACCTTTTAAAGAGTCTGCAGGTTATGCCTTGCATTAAGCATATGATCATACAGTTCTAAATCAAAAGGGACTAGGTCCGCAGCAAGTTCTTGATCATTTAATGTCTTTTCAGCATCTCGAATGCATTCATTCTCTTTCAATCGTATTTTGTTCCATTTTTTAAGTCTTGCTTGCATGCATTAAGTTTGGATTGTAGGATATAAGAGGAAAAACCCCAGGAAACAGATTGAAGTCCTTTCGTATGCACTCAAAATAAACTGTTTTAAACTGCCAATCATTTTGATATCTAAATGGAAAGCGTTTGGTTTGGGAGGTAGGAATCAGATGTTATACATTGGATTATGATCATTGGACATTTATGTAAGAGAAAAGCCTTTATATTTAAAATTTTTGAAAGGCAGATATTTTTCACTATAATTTTATCAATGTTTGTAACCACACCCCTTCTTCTTCAAGTGTAATTATATCCAAGAGCTCTAGTTTCAGTTAGACCAACTTGGTACAAACATTTATTAAAAGCTCATAAATATTGAAAAGGGACAGGGAGGCCACCCTTTTTAGCAGAAAAAGAAGAAACATTATGAAAATCTTCTATGAGAATCCAAGATTCTGTAATAGTTGCATACTCTTCAGTTATGTGTTTTCATAAATCTTGCCTTACCTGGTATGAATTACTTGCATAAATTATTATCAGAACTAGTGGGAGCCCCAACATTATCAGCAGCAATAGTCAAATGTTGAGGATATTGAGACAATATATTAATAGTCTAAATAGTAATGTTCCATTTGAATAGAATCCTACCTGAACACTGCGTCGAATTGTTAGTTGATCAGTCCCAATCAAATGGGATTTTCTTTTTGAATTTTTTTTTAGTCTAGAATCTAAAAGTTTATTCCCTACCAAACCAACAAAATGTGGCTTAAATTTAGTTAGGAGATTGAGAACATCACATATAAGATGTGGTGATTTCATCCCCTTGACATTGCATGTGAGAGTTATCATTTATTTGAGGAGGAGGTCCTTGATTTTCTTTTAGAAGAGCTATATTAACATATTGTTTACCTTTTGAGCTAACCAAATAATCATCATTTTCACTTAACAGAATTGACACATCTATAGGTATATTAAGTGGTAAAATTTCAATGATAAATTTGGTACATCGCTTAGTTAATCCTGAAGTATATCATCTGGCAGATCCTTGCTGAGGAAATTCAACTCATTGTCATTTGAGAATTATGTTCTACAGGTGGATTGGCAGTGGTATCATGCTATAGTGATACAAATGATTGAGGCATTGCCGATGGATTAGGTATGTCATATGATTGCTTAGGCATCCATTTTGACTTTATTTGTTTCTCAAGCCTTGATGTTTTATGACTAATTTTTTTGCATGTATCACAGTTAAGTGGAACGAACTCATATTTCTTTTTTCTCACCATTATGTAGTAATATAAGAATAGCGGAAATCAGTTGAGTGTCAGTGGTGATGGATAATTGGAGTTTGGCATATTACGTGAACTGTTTATCAGTAGTTTTAGCATCTAATTGTATGGGCTTGGAAATGAAGTCTGAAATCATGGACAAAGCATCAACAATCCAAAACTAAATTTCTAAATTATGAATACCCCCCTATATTTGAACTTTATCAGAGTTGAACTTGTTGAAATCATAGCCAAGGCACCGTTCATCAATCACCGAAAGTTTTTCGAAGTATGAATATGTAGTGCTTTCAAAAAAATTAAGAAAACCTTTATTTTCAATACCACATATCTATAGTTTGGAGCAATATGGATGTGAATTTCTCCAGTTTCCTTCCAGACTTTATTAATATGTCTTTCAATTTTTAAACAAATAGCCTGAAAGCGATTGGATGCAGCACTATAGTGTTTGGCCATGCTTTCTTTGATTTGTTGAAAATTTGTTGAGGAATGAAAACATAACCCGTTGGGTATAACTTCAGTGGAGAGGAATGACTGGCAGATGGAGTTGTTGATGGAGAGACGCAGGAAGTCGGTGGTGGTTCAGGCGATTTGGAATGTGAAGGAAGTTGAGAGCGCTTTACATGCACGTCTGCCTGTTTAGTTGTCATGATTTTGTAGTTTTTGGTTCTTTTTTTTGTGTATATATATATTCTTCTTTTCTCTAATTTTGTTTACATAATAATTTTTTCATTTTACTCAGTTTCTTGCAAACCAAATATGTAAATTGATTAGAAAATTCCCACAGATCTAATGGTGCAATTTCCATAGCCAAATTCGGACAATTTTACAACTTATTATTTTATTAGATAATTAATTAGTTAATTATTATGTCTTGGAAATTCATGTTTATCACTAAACAATTTCCTCCCCAAAATCTCTAAGGACATAAGAATGAGGTAAATGTTTTCATCTAAACACTTATAACCATCTACTCAAACACTATCCATTAACATCCATTTTCCTTAAGTTTTCTAATGCGACTTATGTTGTTACGCAATAGTGTAGTGTGTATGTTGCTAATTCAGTTGACCTCATTTTTATGCAACAATGCTTGTGCAATACTTCCAAATGTGTGCAAAAATCCTAATAGAAAGTAAATGCGTGCTTCAAACATCACTCAAATTCAACAATCATTTGATAGTCATCCATTACATCAATTATGGAAATAAATTTAAAATGAACACACATCCATATGCATACATTTAGTGTCCTATTTTGCTGATCACTAATAGCATCTAGTGTATGTATATGCATCTACGACATCCACTACACCCACTTTCAACCACTTGCGTACACCATACACAACATGTTCTATTAACATGTTTTAACCAAATCCTATCATCCATACACTACACCATAACAGCCAATTTGGCACACAAGGATGTGGATGCAAAATACGATTCATAGTCGTATCATATTTGATAGTGCTCATATTCGTATCAAACAACATTTTGCGATCTGCATCACCCCAAACAACCTACATCTGACCATTCATCAACGAAGCTCTGGATCAGTTAATTTGTTACGCCTTTTGCCAAATCGAATGTGTATCATATTGTGCACCCCATTAGGCACTCCGAATTAAAATTTTGGCTGCTCCCTTTTCCCTCTGTTTTACTTTAATGGTGACCGAAAACCCAAAGTAGGGTTTTCGGTCATCAAATCGCGCCTCCACATTTCTCTGGAATCTCCCCTACCGACAGAGACGAACAACCCTCTCCTTCGACGTAGCAACCCTTAGTCCCTAGCCCTCCGTTGGCTGCAGGTATGTGTTTCAATTGAATTGTGTTTTGCATGCCTGATAGTGGGGATTGGGGAACAAGTTGAAGTCTTTGTGTGTTAGCTGACCATTACTTTGTCTTAGTTTGTTAGCTGTTTCAATTGAATCGTGTTGTGCATGCCTGATAGTAGGGATTAGGGAACAAATTAAAGTCTTTTCATGTTAGCTGATTGCTACTTTGTGTTAGTGTGTTAGTTGTTTCAATTGAATTTTGTTGTGCATGCCTGATAGTAGGTATTAGGGAACAAGTTGAAGTCTTTATGTGTAAGCCAATTACTACTTTGTGTTAGTGTGTTAGCTATTTCAATTGAATTGGTATGTACTAGTGTGTCAGCTGGTTGTTATACCTTGGAATCAGAGAAATAAAATTTGAATCATGTTTTATGATAATGTAAAAAACATCTTAATTGTTATTGGAAACATGTATGATATAATTTTAGATTGTAGTATATATATCCATGAAAGTATGAAACAAATAAATAACAATTAGTTAGCCATAAGGATACGACTAAAATGTAGTAACCACATCCATGTACAAGTTTTCACTGATTTATAGTTTAACTATTTAGCAACTAAAAGTTGTCCATTTCCTAAACCGAGCAAATGGATAATTCTATAGTTCAATATTTAACCATTGATTTCATCATCATTTGTCTGTTTATTTGCCTTATGCTTGAAATTTAAATTGGGTTGTCTTATAACAAGTTTACTCTATTTTGAGAATTACTAAAAATATAATAACAGTGTGACACCCCCACGTCCGTTAATGTCACTCACAAAGGGAATGCATTAAGTTTCGTGAATCTTTATAGGTAAACAGATACAGAATATTACAAGACAGATATAATTAAGATAGCAGCGGAAATTCAAATTTTTATTTTAAACACAAATCATACATTGTGGTCCAAAATACCATAAGTCACAAAAACCATTACAACAATATAACATCAGTCTTTTACCATCAGAGTACATAAATACTTAAAAGAAAAAATAATTTCCCCAATAAAAAGAGCTAAGCCACAGTAGAGATGAGAACTTGAGCCATACTTCGAAAGCAGCTCTAGCAAGATGATAACTGAGTCCTGACTAAGCCTGAGTGTTTCCTCCGTGAGAACCTGGGGGGAGGAAGGAAACACAAGAAAGAAGACGAAACAAAAGGGTCAGACATGAAGTCTGGTAAGTCTAGTTACTTTTAACAACTAAATAAATAAAAGTAGCATGACATGCATATAAAGTGGATAAGAGAGATCACAACATAAATGGCAGGCGTGACAAGGTAGACAGGATAAGGTGTGTATGTTTCTCTAATGATTACACTGCACTATTACTAGTATAACCAGAATGAAATGATCCCTTCCACTATAAGGTAGTAGACTTAGGCATGTGTCCAAATGTACCCTAACTACTACCCTAATCGATCGGCTCCCTACTCTGTAGATACTCTGTACCAGCCCCACAGTAGGATGTATCATGTCCTAAAGTGGCAATATCTCGTTGATATGCACAGCCTCATATCTACAGGTTTCATGGTCGCCTTATCCCCTTCTTCCTGGCTCATGCACTCACATGGCCCGGTCGGTTTGCGCAGCCCACACCATCCTCCACGTTTGGATCTCTTACGGTCAGTCCAGTAAGTGTGCCTCTTCTCTGACCTAGTACGGAGTACATGTTTTGATACCAACTCCGGGTTACTGGATGAAACGGATCCCACACAATATGATACAAGCTCTCCCCTTTGTCTTGTATCCCCCACTAGGTTTTCTTTGGCTATGTATACCACTAGGTGCCTTTAATTACATAACCCTATCATTTCTACAAGTTATGCTTACCCCGGAAGGTGTCTTTAATTACATAACTTTATTTTTCCAACCGGTCATGTATACCACTAGGTGTCTTTAGTTACATAACCTTATCATGTTAAGTTTATGGCCTATATGTAAATATTACCCACCTCCTCCAGATTTTCTTAACCCATCCATTATCCAATCAAGTTTACTTAACCCTAACTTTAGTTCACAATCATACAATCCCTATGGATTAGATTTGGTTAAGTAGTCCAATTTATTACCATGTCCATTTATGGTTTATAATAGGCTAGCCCTCCCACAATAGGCCTACAACTTGTGGATGCTGGATATGCTGGTCGGGTCCGGGCAGTCTTATTCCACATTTGGGCCTAACCTCGTGCCTTAGCCCGATTCGTATTTGCGCACTTAGACCTCTCACATTAGGTTCAACATCAGTGGCTGCAGGATATGCCAGTCGGGTCCGCGCAGACTTCCACCACTAATGCAACCTAACCTCGTGTTATAAGCGCCGTTACAATTTCTAATTGTAATCCAAGGCATTCATTATTAATTAATTAATTAAACTTATGCCTTTATAGGTGTTAATGCCCATTTTATCCAATTTGAATTATATGTCCAATTCATATAAGCATTATATAATTTATGCCCATTCTAACCCTCTTTCCCCCGTTCGCTAGCTATTTGGTGGCATCTATGCTAGAAAGTAGCCTAGTCATACAAAATAAAAAGTGAAAAGTGATGGGAATATGACAAAGGTGATTGTTTTGGCATAATCATAAACTCGCATGGTGATAAGGTGGACATATAAGCATAAACCTGATGAACTGATGACAGTTAATTGGTTCTAACATAACTATGATGTCATAATAAGCATGATAAGATCTAAATTAACAATTTAGATGTCCAACTTGTTTAGATCTAATATGATAAGCACAAGGTGATAAACTAGATTTGGTTAGTAATTTAGATGTCCACATGATTCAGATCCAATGGTTTAAACTAGATTTAACACAAATAAGGTCAAGATCCATATTATAGAATGTCATAATGGATCCAACAAGAAAGAGATTTAGATCAATAATTAAAAATAGATCCAACACTAATAAGGTCAAGATCCACATCATAGAATGCCACAAAAGTTACAATAGATCCAACAAGATAGAGATTTAGATCCAAATCCTAACCAATTTAGAATGTCATATAGTTAGAATTTATAATGGATCTGATATAATCTAGGCATACGAAAAAATCCAAGTCATAGTCGTGTCATATTTACTTTTAAATATTCAAATCTAAAAGCAACTAGAAACTCACAGAGTTTGGATAAGAAGATAGAACTAGAAAAGATTGGATCTTGAATCTCCAATTGATTTGCTTTAGTTGAAGAAGATAACGGATCAAGATCAGTTCAGATATCGGTAGTGTTTGGCCACCACGAATTCTCAATGAAGAAAACAAGAGAAATGACCAAGACATATAGCTGCCAGACCCTCTGAAACTAACTGCCACGTCAGCCCTAGGGGTGTCGATACCCCTGTAGGTGGGTCGACCCCGGTGTCGACACTCCTCTAGGGGGTCGACCCCCTAGAGCGGGAAATCTATAGCCACTTTTTATTTTTCAAATTAGAACCGTTTTGGATAAGATTCTGACTCATCTCTGACTCATGTGTATATATGTAATCTTTCTGCATGTATACAAACTTAAAACTCTCATAACTTCTTCATACGTTGTCCGTTTCACGCAAACCAAATGTCTATCTTGACCAGAATTTCGAGATGTACGCAATAGCGCTGCCCGTTTTCCTTAATTATGAATATTAAATTAATTATTATTTAATTTATCCTCTTTTAGTGTCGTTAGAAATTCGGGATGTTACATTCTCTCATACTCAAAGGATTTCGTCCCCGAAATCTCCAAGTTGAGAAGAATACATATCCTACCATCCATCACCCATCTACTCATCCATCAATCACTGACATTCATTTTCCTTAAAGACTTCTAATGCTTATATGAATATATGCAGAAGTGTGTGTGTATATGTCCCAATACTAATGCGAAGATCAGGCAGTCTACTGATTTAGTTGACCTCCTTAATGCAATGTATGTTAGTGCCATGAATCCAATATGTATGCAAATAATCTTATTATAACATGTGAGTTCTATATGTGTGCACACTCATTCGTCCAAATGCAACATCCATATGGTAAAACATCCATTTCCATCTATAAAAGAAAAGAAAATACACACACATCCATATGCAGTATGTGGGTGATTCAGTCGATCTAGTGCCTAATGTATGTGTATATGCATCCACAGGAAGCCACTAGCAAACGCTTGCATCCATCAAACATAACATGTCTCAAACACATGTTTACATCCATAGGGTTCCTATCTAAAGGTCGAAAATACTATGGATATGATATATTCAATTGATAGAAACAAGCACAGTTAAAACTTAGGAAAAGGAGTAAAGAACATACCCTCGAAAAGAAAAGGGTATGAAGCACGAATCTTGGCTTCGGTCTCCCAAGTCGCATCCTCTGGGTTATCTCCCCATTGAACCTTTAGCAACTTGATCTCTTTATTTTGTAGCGTCTTAACTTCTGATCCAAGAATACAGGAAGGAACTCGCCTGACTGTCGCCTCCTGTTCCACTTCTACCTCTTCCAATACACTCGGCTTAACAACTTCTGCAGTGTCATGCAGGCACTTTCGCAGATGAGAAACGTGGAAAACATCATGAACAACGGATAGATTTTCTGGGAGCTTTACTCTATAGGACATTTGGCCAATCCTCTCGGTTATGGGAAATGGTCCCACAAACCTAGGTGTCAACTTCCTTACTGACCCGAAGCGAACCACATTCCTCAAAGGTGATATTTTGATTAAAAAAACTAAGTCTCCCACTTCAAATTCGATGTCAGTCCTTCTCTTGTCTGCATAGGACTTCTGCCTATCTTGAGCTGTCTTCATCCGCCGTCAAATAAGGTCAATCTTTTCAGATGTTTCCCTAACCATATCTAGTTCAATTAATAATCTTTCTGTAGAATCCCACCAACAAGTTGGTGATCTACAGGGTCGTCCATACAATGCTTCGAACGGTGCCATGCCGATGCTGGATTGATAGCTGCTATTATAGGCAAACTCTACTAAAGGAAGGTGCTCTTCACAAGTCCCTCTGAAGTCTTGGATACACATCCTCAAAAGATCTTCTAGAATTCTATTCACCATCTCCGTCTGTCCATCGGTCTGAGGGTGATAAGCGGTGCTCAAACACAACTGTGTACCTAATGCTTCTTGCAAGTTCCTCCAAAATTCATTGGTAAAGACGGGATCACGATAGCTTAATGCTGGAAGGTACTCCATGAAGACGAACTATCTCCCGAACATAAATTGCTACCAACCATGATGCCGTCCTCTTGCTCTTAACTGGAGTAAAGTGAGCGCTCTTAGTGAGTCTATATTCCACAACCCAGATACTTGTATTGCCTTTTTTCGATCTAGGAAGATCATCTATGAAATCCATAGAGACGCTCTCCCATTTCCACTGAGGAAACTCCAAAGAATGAAGTAAACCAGTAGGCTTCTTTTGCTTAGCATTAACTTGCTGGCAAACTAGACATTGAGAAACGAACTCTTCCACATCTTTCTTCATCCTAGCACAAAAGAAAAACCTTTTCAAATCTCTTTACATCTTATCACCGCCTGGATGAATAGTCATCTTAGAATGGTGGGCTTCTTCTAGGATTGCCTTTATCAAGCTTCCAGTTTGAGGAACGCAGAGCCTTCCATCTCGTCGCAACCGCCGCTTTTTGTCTATGACATATCTACTGAGGTGACTAGAAGTCTCCCCTTTTCTGAGCTTTTCCACAATGTCTAAAATATGTAAGTCACCTTGTTGTGAAGCTCCTATTTGATCCATAGGAGTTGGTTGTATCTCCAAGGTTGCAAACAATCAGGCAAAATCTCGATGGATAGTCTAAAATCAAAAGCTGATATGAACTCCAAGCTCTTCCTCTCCACAAACAGAGGACTCAAGGCCATCCTCTGCCTACTTAGTGCATCTTTCACCATATTAACCTTGCCAAGGGTATAAGCAATCTCAAAATCATAAGAAGCTAGGAACTCCATCCACCGCTTTTGCCTTAAATTAAGATCCTTCTGCGAGAACAGATACTTGAGAGATTTATGATCGGTGTATAACTCGAACTTCTCTCCAAGTAAATAATGGCGCCACATCTTAAGCGTGAATACTATGGTAGCAAGCTCCAGATCATTGGTGGGGTGGTTCTTCTCATGAACTCTCAACTGTCAACCCCCATAACACACTACTTTCCCTTCTTGCATCAGAACCACACCAAGCCCTATGCCACATGCATTAGTGTAAACGGTAAACACCTTACTTCCATCAGGAAAGCTCAAGACTGGGGTTGTTGTCAAAGCCCTCTTCAGTCATTTGAAAGCAACGTCACAATCTATGTCCCATGAAAATGCCAAATTCTTCTTTGTCATCCTAGTGAGTGGGGCTGATATCTTTGCGAAGTCCTTAATGAACTTCCTATAATAACCGGTCAACCCAAGAAAGCTTCTCACCTCGGTTGCATTTTTAGGAATCTGCCAATCTTTCAATACAAACCCCTTTGCGGGATCTACAGCATCCCTTCTTTGGAGACCATATGCTCTAAGAATCTCACCTCTTTTCTCCAAAAATGACATTCGGAGAACTTTGCCTTAAGCTGATGCGCACGGAGAGTCCTCAAGACTTCTATCAAATGTTGGGTATGCTCTTTTCTCTTTTGGAGAAGATCAAGATATCGTCAATAAAGACCACGAAAAATTTGTTTAGAAACTCCTGAAACACCCTACTCATCAAATCAACAAAATAGGCGGGTGCATTTGTCAACCCAAAAGGCATAACTAGCCATTCGATGAAACCATCCAGAGTTCTAAAAGTGCTTTTATCTATGCTATCCTCGGTCACCCTCAGCTGATGGAACCCCGTGCCCAAGTCTAACTGAGAAAATACCGAGACACCAACAAGCTGATCAAATAAATCATCAATCCTCGGGAGCGGGTGCCTATTCTTCTTAGTGAGTTTATTCAACTCTCTATAGTCAACACACAAACGAAGCGACCATCCATCTTAGTTGCGAATACAACTGGAGCACCCCATTCGAATATGATTCGTCTAATAAATCCTTTCTCAATTAGCTCCCCTACTTGCTTACTTAGCTCCCTCCTTTTCCTTGGAGCCATATGGCGCACTGGTAATGCAAATGACTTTGCATTTTCCACTATATATATACGGAAATCGATCTAGCGCCTCGGAGGTAAGTCCCTTAACTCATCAAAAATATCAGAATAATCCCGGATTACTGGAACAGATTGCAAATCATCGATAGATGCATCAAAAGACTCTATAAAACAAAGCATAACCGACCCTTGTGGGTCATCAGAAATCTTGAGGTTCCTTCCATGACAAGTCAGAAGTCTACTGATCCTCCTCTCACAATCTAGAATGGCACCATACGTGGTAAGCCAATCCATTCCTAGAATCAACCCATAGCCCATAAACCCGAGCACATACGTGTCGCGTTCAAATTCGACGCCTAACACAAATATTTTCAAACTCCGGCAAATAATAGATAAATGAGCTGAACCACCAATGAGGTTTGAAATAACTACGGGATCCACTGCCATATTAGTAATTAAGTGCACAAATTCAACTGCTGAACTAGATATAAATGAATGTGAAGCACCAAAATCAAAAAGTGTTCTAATAGGATGGTTTGAAAGAGAAATTAAACCATACACAGAAATTTTTCTACCTCTATCAGGAGCACTGATCACGAGAACATGCACCTTCCCTCTAGAAGTTCCTAACCTTTGACCTTGTCCCTGCGATCCCTGTTTCTTCGGGCACTCCCTAGCTGAGTGTCCGACCTCTCTACAGTGGTAGCAAGAGTTCTTCCTTCACTTACAGTCTTTAACCAAGTGACCCTCTTCCCACAATTGTGACAATTTCTCTTATCCTTGCCTTTGTTATTATTTCCACCTTTCTTTTGCTGTTGTTGTTGCTATTGTCCCTTCTTGGGCCACACCTTTTTATTTTGCGTTGTTTCCTCAGCTTTTACTTCCTTATTTTCTCCCTTGTCTTCCTCATGCATTAGGGTCATATCGACAAGCTTTTCAAAAGTGGCTCCTATGGGAATATGGGACATGGCTAACCCACCAGCTGTAACCCGAACCTTGCTAGCTGGTTGAATTTGTTCACATACTCTTTCACCATCAAGTTTCCTTGTTTGAGTGCTAAGAATCTCTCCATCTGCATGCTTCTCTCAGTTTGGGAGAGAAATTTCATTTCAAATCTTTGTTTAAAATCTTCCCAAGTTTCCACCGGATGTCCAGCTTGGGTAACCTCCCACCAAAATGAGGCTTCATCTTTCAATAGCCAAGCAGCTAACTGAATCTTCCTTCTATCCTCTACTTCAAAGATTACAAACAAGTCCTCGGTCACCTCGAGCCAATTACGCACTTCTACGAATGTCTCGTTCCAATGGAACGGCTTCCCTCCCATAGCACGAAAGTCCTTGTAGATCTTAGCGAAATTATCTGCCCTTGGATGGGGAGGAGGAGGAATGACTAGTGCAGCTGGGGATAGAACGTTTCCTTGGCCTTCGGCAGGTGCCATTGCCTCCAAATACCTATGGAACCATCCGGGTATCGTGACGCCCTCTAGGATATTAGGAATGTTTTGTTCCTCAGACATGCTGAAAAAGGAAGAGATTTAGACAAAGGACCGAAGGATATTACATATGGCTTTTTGGGGAATGTTTTTCAAAAAAACTTTTCTTTTTGAAAATGCTTTCTTTTAAAACCTTTTTGAAAATAATTTTCAAAAACTTTTATCTAATCTGGTAACCTTCAGCTCTGCTACCAAATGTGACACCCCACACCCGTTAATGTCACTCACAAAGGGAATGCAATAGGTTTCGTGAAGCGTTATAGGTAAACAGACATAGAATATTACAAGACATATATAATTAAGATGGCAGCGGAAATTCAAATTTTTATTTCAAACACAAATCATACATCGTGGTCCAAAATACATAAGTCACAAAAACCATTACAACAATATAATTTTTGTCTTTTACCATAAGAGTACATAAATACTTAAATGAAAACATAATTTCCTCAATAAAAAGGCTAAGTGATAGTAGAGATAAGAACTTGAGCCATACTTCGAATGCAGCTCTAGCAAGATGATAATTGAGTCCTTATTAAGCGTAAGTGTTTCCTCCCTGAGAACCTGGGGGGGGGGGGGGACGGAAGAAAGAAGAGGAAACAAAAGGGTCACACGTAAAGTTTGGCTAGTCTAGTTACTTTTAGCAAGTAAATAAATAAAAGTAGCATGATAGACATATAAAGTGGATAAGAGGGATCACTACATAAATGGCAGGTGTTACAAGGTAGACATGATAAGGTGTATACGCTTCTCAAATGATTACTCTGCACTATTACTAGTAAAACCAGAATGAGATGATCCCTTCCACTATAAGGTGGTAGACTTAGGCATACGTCCAAATATACCCTAACTACTACCCTAATCGATCGGCTCCCAACTCCGTGGATACTCTGTGCCAGCCCCACAGTAGGATGTATCACGTCCTAAAGTGGAAACCCCTCGTTGATATGCACAACCCCATATCTATAGGTGTCACGGTAGTCTTATCCCCTTCTGCCCGGCTCATGCGCTCACATGGCCTAGTCGGTTTGCGCCTCCCACGCCGTCCTCCACATTTGGATCTCTTACAATCAGTCCGGTAATGGTGCCCCTTCTCCAACCTAGTACGAAGTACAAGTTTTGATACTAACTCCGGGTTGCTAGATGAAACGGATCCCACACAATATGATACAAGCTCTCCCCTTTGTCTTGTATCCCCGCCTAGGTTTTCTTTGGCTATGTTTACCACTAGGTGTATTTAATTACATAACCCTATCATTTCTACAAGTTATGCTTAACCTAGAAGGTGTCTTTGATTACATAACTTTATTATTCCAACCGGTCATGTATACCACTAGATATCTTTAATTACATAACCTTATTGGGTTAGTTTGTGGGCCTATATGTAAATATTACCCACCCCCTCTAAATTTGCTTAGCCCATCCACTATCCAATCAATTTTACTTAAACCTAAATTTAGTTCACAATCATACAATGCCTATGGATTAGATTTGGTTAAGTAGTCCAATTTATTACCATGTCCATTTATAGTTTATAATGGGCCAGAGATCCCACATTAGGCCTACGACTTGTGGATGCAGGATAAGTTGGTCGGGTCCGGGCAGTCTTATTCCACAGTTTGGCCTAACCTCTTGTCTTAGCCCGATTCGTATTTGCGCGCTTAGACCTCTCACATTAGGTTCAACATCAGTGGTTGCTGGATATATCGGTCGGGTCTAGGTAGACTTCCACCACTAATGCAACCTAACCTCCTGTCATAAGCGCCATTACAATTTCTAATCATAATCCTAGGCATTCATTATTAATTAATCAATTAATTAAACCTAGTCCTTTATAGGTGTTAATGCCCATTTTATCCAATTTGAATTATATGTCCGATTCGTATAAACATTATATAAATTATGCCAATTCTAACCCTCTTTCCCCCATTCCCTAACTAACGCATCCGCATATATTTGGTGACATCTAGGCTAGAAAGTAGCCTAGTCATAAACAATAAAAAGGGAAAAGTGATGGGAATATGACAAAGGTGATTGTTTTGGCATAAACATAAACTAGTATGGTGATAAGGTGGACATATAAGCATAAATCTGATGAATTTGTGGCAGTTAATTGGTTCTAACATAACTATGATGTCATAATAAGCATGATAAGATCTAAATTAACAATTTAAATGTTTAATTGGTTTAGATATAATATGATAAGCACAAGGTGATAAAATAGATCTGATTAGCAATTTAGATGTCCACATGATTCAGATCTAATGGTTAAAACTAGATTTAACACAAATAAGGTCAAGATCCACATTATAGAATGTCATAATGGATCCAACAAGAAAGAGATTTAGATCAATAATTAAAAATAGATTCTACACTAATAAGGTCAAGATCCACATCATAGAATTCCACAAAAGTTACAATAGATCCAACAAGATAGAGATTTAGATCCAAATCCTAACCAATTTAGAATGTCATATAATCAGAATTTATAATGGATCTAATATAATCTAGGCATATGAACAAATCCAAGTCATAGTCGTGTCATATTTACTTTTAAGTATTCAAATCTAAAAGCAACTAGAAACTCATAGAGTTTGGATAAGAATATAGAACTAGAAAAGATTGGATCTTGAATCTCCAATTGATTTGCTTTAGTTAGAGAAGATAACAGATCCAAATCAGCTCAGATACCGGTAGAGTTTGGCTACCATGAATTCTCAATGAAGAAAACAAGAGAAATGACCACGTATATATAGCTGCTAGACCCTCTGAAACCGACTGCCACATCAGCCCTAGGGGTGTTGACACCCCTATAGTTGGGTCGACCCCGGTGTCGACACCCCTTAAGGGGTGTTGAGCCCCTAGAGCGGGAAATCTTCCGCCACTTTTTATTTTACATATTCGAACCGTTTTGGATAAGATTCTGACTCATCTATGACTCATATGTGTATATATATATAATCTGTCTACGCGTATACAAACTTAAAACCCTCATAACTTCTTCATACGGTGTTCGTTTCACGCAAACCAAATGTCTATCTTGACCATAATTTCGAGACAGATGCAATGGCGCAGTCTGTCTTCCTTAATTCTGAATATTAAATTAATTATTATTTAATTTATCCTCTTTTAGTGTCGTTAGAAATTTGGGGTGTTACAAACAGGTTTTCTGAAACCTGGGAAGATGGATCATTACTCTACTTTCTAGTTAATAATTTAATGGGTGATCCACCCGGTGGATGCATTTTAGATCACGCGTAGGGTCGGGTATCCTTGCTTATTAGCTTTATCCAAAGGTCAGATGCTGCTTCACTTAACCTTAGTAAAATGCTGCCTTCACTAGCAACTTTCCCCTATTTTGTAGTAGAGACTGTAGTGTAAGTTATCTTGCACTACACAATCTGCTTCAAAGAATCTTAAAGTTGCAAGTGAAAGCAACTTTTTCCAAAGGTTAAGTGAAGCGGCATTCGACATTTGTATAAAGCTAATTAACATGGAATACTGACCCTGCACGTGAGCTAAAATGCAGCCACCTAGTGGATCGCCCAGTAAATTCTTAATTAGAAAGTCAAGTATATGTGTCATCTGACGATGATGATTCAATATCTTTAGACGTTGGAGCAGGTATATATTATTTTACACTTATCTCTACGCAGTATTTACATAAGAATTGAATGGACATGTACTTATGTGCACATCTTGAATATTCTTTTCGTTTATTTGTTCCTTTTTGTGTGTATAGGAGGATGTTCTGTATGCTAGGGTACGAACTACCAGTGTTGCATATGGACTACACTTCAGGTGATTCTTCTTTTGGATTTGCATTTTTAATGACTATCAACTAGGTTGTTGTATGAATTTAGGCCGCATGGGAAGAAATTAGTTGGCTAATCGACAAGTCGATTAGACTAGGTTGTTATTGGTTACCAGTGAAGTATTTGTACACAAACATACTGACCGACTACCGTTAAATTACACAAACACACTGATTGACACTGTTAGCCCTCTTTTTTGGCACTAATCTCATCGGGCCAAAACCAAAGCCCAAACGCACAACTAAATACAAGTCGCGCTCCGAGAGGCCCATCAGGGGCGCTACATCAAGCAATGGTATATCGGCCCAAATCCAACTCAGTCAGAATGACTGCGCATTACCTGAAAATTGCTCACCAGGACTACCGAGTTTCTCGCTTCCAGAAAGAACTCGTCGACCGATTATCTCGGGCCAGCGTGGAAGATTTCTACAGGGCCAGTCCACTTAATATCCCGACTTCCAAGGAGATAAAGGCAGTCAACCATATGCGGGCAAAGCTCTACTTTTGATATACCTCTCCACGGATGCCACGTCAGTCACAATTTTCGAGGATACTATTTATGAGCAGTGGAATCAGTCTTCCAGCCGCAATTCGAGCCAATGGACGGATTCCACATGTCTGAACCTTCCCGAAATGGCCGGACCATTTCACAACAGCCCAAGCAGCATTTTTCACCTATAAATACCTCCAAGCTTAAAGAGAAAGGGGACGACTTCTCTTGGCCAGACGGCTTTCTTCAAACTTTTCATCTCTACTCTCCTCCAGAATCTTAATCTCTCAAAAAGGAAGAAAGGAAAATAGTCATTTTCTTTCTTTTCTCCAAACAGAAAAAGCATTATATTTGTAATCAAAAAAGAGAGAAATAATATATAAAGTGGACGTAGGCATTGTCTTTGCCGAACCACTATAAAAAATTTGTGTATGCTCCCCGTTCTTTTACTTTTTATTGTGTATTTTATCTTTATTCGTGTGTAGATCACGCGATTGGGGGTTGATCGTCACTAGTGACCAACTTTTGACGTAAACAATTTGGCGCGCCAGGTAGGGGAAGCGCACCGACACCGCCATCGAGTTCCTGCTTATCCCAGGTCATGGCGAACAAACGAAAGAAAGAGGCAACATCCTCTCGTCCCGTAAACACCGATGCAGCTGATGCTGACGCTGCAGAAGCAAGCCACGAAGTTTCCTCTCATGACAACATGTCCCGATTCCTTACCCGGGACGACATGGATAAAATCATGGTCGAACTCAAAGACCATTTGACATCTCAGGGTAAAGTCCTCGAACGACAACAGCAGTTGTTGGATCACCTTCTCGGTCGACTGGAAACAGGGTTGAACGCTTCAACATCAATTCCTCCATCGACCGAAGCTGGGGCAATAACCGATCTTCGGTCTGCACGATATCAGGCCACTGATCGGGCTACACCTTTATTTCATTCTGGTTTGGTTCCACCAACCAATCGATCCCAGCCGAGAATATCGCTTCCAGTAACCAGCGCGGCTGCAACAACAGAACCTCAGGAGGCAGGCGACCAAGATCTAGGTCGTCTGGCAAATATGCCTCCACTCTTTGGAACATCTCGATCTACCGAATCAGTCGAGCTACCCCCGGGTCCCTCAGAATCAACGCCATTCCCATTACAACCCGGGATCTTCACGCAGACCAGTTTAACCACTCTTCCTTTTCAACGAAGAGTTGGAGTAACCTTCCCTTCGAACGAGGGAAGCAACCATACCATGCTGGTCCTCACCATAGAGGAAGAAAACGCTACCGTAGACCCTCCTAACCTTGCTTCAAACGGGGGCGACCCGGCCCCCGAACATCACATGCTATGCTAGATCAGCCTAGACCTTCAGCTACAAATATGGCTCGATCCACAACTCATCAGGTTCCAGAGGGGCCATTCTGTCCAGAACCACTCGCCAGATCTCACCTTCCCTCACACCTTCACTCAACGCTCGGAGGTCGAGCCCAGCCAACGACCACCCTTCCAAGCATGCTTTTGTCGGATCCTCATGCAGAACCCCCTCAGGATGCAGAGTTAAGTTCATGGCAACGACTCCTCGGAGATGGGAGTCAGCTTGCAAGCATCATCCAACGTTTCACTCGGGGCAATTCTTCGTAGCAAGACATAGACAATGTCAATCGCAGCCCCTTCACTAGAGAAATCAGAAATTCTCAAAACCCTTCGGACTTCAGGTTCCCTACCATCGAACCATACAACGATCGCACTGACCCGGCCATTCATCTTATGCGATACATGCGACATATGGAAGTACTTGGTGCATCGACCGGCTTCATGGCTAAGTGTTTTCCACTCTTTCTCACAGATATAGCCGATATGTGGTTTCGGTAGCTAACAACGGAGTCGATCAATAGTTGGAATACTCTGGTCACCCGCTTCATCGAGCAGTTTCGAGTGAATATCTCTCGACCAAAAAGTGTCATGTTTCATCTACCATCAAACAACGATCCAGAGAGACGCTAAGATCCTTCCTCGAAAGGTTCAACACAGCCGTAGCATATGTCGATCGGCCCGAGCCATCGATGGTGTTGATGGCAGCCATCGCGGGAGTCCAGAAGAGATCAGAATTCTCGAATTCCCTAACTAGGGATCCTCCCAAAGATATAGATGATTTCTATTCCGAGGCCGAAAGATTCCTCTGACAAGAGGATGCCAGCCTTGAGATGGAGAGCCTTGAAGTTTTAGTAGCCAAACAACAAGGTCCGCTCAACGGCAATGGACAGAATAAAGGAAGAGGAACGACCCCGGAAAAGGATAAACGCAATGTACGACCTCGAAATGAAAACAAATATAATCGGTACACCGAGCTCAATTCCTCTTTGCTCGATATCTATCTCGATATGCGCGAGTCCTTCCCCACCCCAAGGCCACCTCAACGAGAACCGACCCAGATGGAACTTGACTCTGGCAAGCATTGTATATTCCACAACGTAGCTGGACATAATACAAATGATTGCCGACATCTGCGCGATCTCATCGAAGGGCGAGTCAGAAAAGGGGAACTTGCCGAGTATGTCAAAAATCGTGCCCCGGCCATGCCGCCGCGACCTTCTGCCTAAGCTCCTCAGACTGGTCCGCAAGCTCCTAGAAATGGAAAGGACCCTGAGACTAGCACTCGCGGCATTATCATTAATTAGATTTTTTATCTTTTCTCTCGATGTATTTCTTTCAATAATAGGGACGCCTTGATGCTATGTAATCAATCGCTGCCCCGTAGATTTTCTTTGTAATAATTGCTTAGCAGTTATAAACTTTACTTTTTGCAAAAGTAAATCGATTGTTGTCAAATTTCTAAGCCGAACCAGGTTAGTGTTCGCCACTAAGCCGAGCATGGTTAATGCTCGCCCCCTATTTTATGTGGTTAGCGCGAAAACCCACCACTACTTCAAACACCTACTCTTTCAAGTGAGGGAGGTCGCTTTTTCTTAAACACGAGTGTGGATTACACTCTCATTCTTTACACCACGAGCGTGCATAGCTCGTTAAATTAACTAACCCAACATGAGTTGAGCATGAGAAACACTTGCCCTAAGCCGAGTATGGTTTATGCTCGCCACTAAGCCGAGTATGGTTTATGCTCGCCACTAAGCCGGGTATGGTTTATGCTCGCCACCCTCTAAAGCCAAGTGGAATAAAATGCTCGACCCATGGTTTGTTATGTATTTGCAGGAACCAACTTTTGTACCAGTGGCGATCATCATCTCGGCCTTAATACGGTTTCCGATAGTTGTTGGTTTTCTGGCCTTAATACGATCTAGCATGGTCGTCGGATTTCTGGTCTTAATACAACATCGGATCGTCGATTTTTTGGCCTTGACATGGTCCAGCGCGGCCACAGCAGCTCGAGCGTTTGTGCTTCAGTTCAGATTTCAGAATACATCTCCCTCTGTCGATGAAGCTACATTCTGAGGGGCAAAGTGTTAGCCCTCTTTTTGGCACTAATCTCATCGGGCCAAAACCAAAGCCCAAACGCACAACCAAATACAAGTCGCGCTCCGAGAGGCCCATCAGGGGCGCTACATCAAGCAATGGTATATCGTCCCAAATCCAACTCAGTCAGAATGACTGCGCATTACCTGAAAAATCGCTCACCAGGACGACCGAGTTTCTCGCTTAAAGAAAGAACTCTTCGACCGATTATCTCGGGCCAGCGTGGAAGATTTCTACAGGGCCAGTCCACTTAATATCCCAACTTCCAAGGAGATAAAGGCGGTCAACCATATGCGGGCAAAGCTTTGCTTTTGGTATACCTCTCCACGGATGCCACATCAGTCACAATTTTCGAGGATACTACTTATGAGCAGTGGAATCAGTCTTCCAGCCGCAATTCGAGCCAATGGACGGATTCCACGTGTCTGAACCTTCCCGAAATGGCCCGACCATTTCACAACAGCCCAAGTAGCATTTTTCACCTATAAATACCTCCAAGCTTAAAGAGAAAGGGGACGACTTCTCTTGGCCAGACGACTTTCTTCAAACTTTTCATCTCTACTCTCCTCCAGAATCTTAATCTCTCAAAAAGGAAGAATGGAAAATAGTCATTTTCTTTCTTTTCTCCAAACAGAAAAAGCATTGTATTTGTAATAAAAAAAGAGAGAAATAATATATAAAGTGGACGTAGGCATTGTCTTTGCCGAACCACTATAAAAATTTTGTGTGTGCTCCCCGTTCTTTTACTTTTTATTGTGTATTTTATCTTTATTCGTGTGTAGATCACGCGATTGGGGGTTGATCGTCACTAGTGACCAACTTTTGACGTCAACAGACACGATATGCCCTTCACTGTTACTGGTGTCCAGTGAAATTACACAAGTCCAAAATATTGAAATTATCATCTAATCCTTCACTGTTAGAACCATTGTTGTTATCACTTTTTCTACCAGAATTAACATTCAATGGCGCATTCTAATACTTCACTGTTATATCTATATTAACATATATTTAGCTCTGTATTCATGTTTGTATCTCAGTCATAGTGAGTTACAATGTCGATCTATTGTCCAGCTGTGAAGTATTTGTAACTTGTTTCTTGTATTTTACAGGCAGTCCTGTTGGAGATTATGGTGCTTTTGTGTTGATGGAACTCAGGCTGCAGGTTATATATCACGATTCAGTTTTGCTGCTAAATGAAACTTGAACTCCAGGCTGGCTATCGTGCTCAATCTTCCCGGCCTCGACTGGAGTTTTATCAGGCTGTTATCTTTATACCTCATTTTTGTTACTTCGTAATGTGATGAAAATCTTTGACAGATTCCTTTTGTTGTATATGTTTGTATATACACCGTGTTATGACAAACCTTGTAATGCTTTGAGTATATATATAAATTTTGTTATTCCTGTGTATACATTGTGGTATGTATGCTCTATGTTACGAAAGATATGTGCTACGGTTTTTGTTTTTATGTATATACACATATATGATATATATATATATACATGTATATATATGTGCACACACACACATATAATTAGACACGGTCAAAGACCATGTCTGATTAGACTTTAGATACGGCTAACAGGCGTATTTTAAAATAATGAGATATGGTTTGTAGCCGTATCTAATAATTTAACACGCCATTTTTTGATATACTTTTTACCGTGCCCAACTGCTTTAGATACGGCTAAAAACACAATTTAATCAGCATATATGGTGTAGTGATAGGTTACCTAAGACTTATTTATTCAAAGGATTGAAATGATATTAGCTACTCAAAGTTAATGATGGAAAAATTCAAAGTGTACCATCAAAAAGGAATGGATTGGAAATGTGTTGGTTGTCTTTAGCTTCCCATAAATCCTCGTTCACATCTTCTACCTATTGAACTTTTACCAATCACACTTCCTTTTTTTCTGAGATTCTTCACCTCATGGTCTAGAATCTGTTTAGGCATGCTATGGATAAATGCCTCTCTCTCAATCTCTGCATCCTCTTGTAGACTAGGCTCAACTACCATAACTGAATCTTGCAAGCATTGTCGCCAGTGTGAATCATGAAATGCGTTGTGAACTCCTGAAAGTCTCTCGGGTAGTCTAACTCTATATGTCATCTGTCCTACTCTATCGCCAATGGGGAATGGTCCGACAAATCTAGGATCCAACTTACCTACCATACCAAACCTCACTAGGTTCCTAAGTGGCGATACCTTCATGAAAACTAGATCCCTAATCTTAAACTCTTTATCGGTCCTCCTCCTATTGTCATAGGATTTTTGCCATACTTGGCTTGCTTTCCTTCTTTTCCTTGTCAAATCGATTTTCTCGAAAGTCTCTCTTACCATGTTAGGCCCAAGCAGTTGTAATGACTCGTATTCTATGTTCCAGAAGATCGTAAAATAATTCTATTTAATTCACTAGTGGTCAAGTCATTCTCATATTTTAATATGTTGTTAAGAAGTTGTGAGACATGTCGATGATTTTTACTGAATCGTTCTGTGACCATTTTACCCTTATGAATTACTGCTTTAGCTATAACTTTTGTTTGGGACCGAATCAGGTGCTGTAAATGGTCATATTGGATCGAGGCGATGGTTGACCATTCTGTAGAATGGTCACATTAAAGATTTATCTAGCCTAGCGGTTTGGGAGAAATTGTTATTTTAAGTTTTTGTTATTATTGCCTAGGTTAATTAACAGCTAATGGGCCAATCAGTGATCCCATTAGTTTAATGACATGAAATTATAAATAAAAGGCTTAAGGAGAGAATTGGGGTTTTCTCCTCATTCCACAAATTAGGTTGAGTATATATGAACCTTCAGTTCAACCTAATTTCCCTAACCCTAATTTCTATCTCAAATCATTTTATATCGCATCTAGAAGCAAGTTCTACATCAAGGAAGATCGAACCTTGTTGTTTTGCATTGAATTTAAGTTTTTTCGCTTTCGCTTCACAATCTAGATTTGATTTAATCAATACTGCATCAGATCTAGGTTTTGATGAGTGATAGAAATCTCTTGCATGCTTACTGCAGATTATATGTGTTACCTAGGTTAATTAAATGCCTCATTGCTAATTTCACCTAAATCCATACCCTACATGTTTAATTCAGATCTAAACGGCTTAAGATAACCTTATTTAATCATATATTATGAAATTCTCTAGATCCATCATGTTTGAATATATGTTGTTTGATTGGTTTAATTGTATGTTATGCACGATTTGTTTGTGTAGAATTGTGTGTCGTAGGGCTTCAAATCGAAGAACATAGCAAATCGGACGTTCAGATGATCGGATTCAGACGAAACTCGGCGTAGGAACTATTGAAGGCATCGGGTTGGTGTTCGAAAATTTTCAATGGAAAATACACTAAGCGTATGGAATGGTACCGGTCCATAGGCAATGAACTAGTACCGATACATCATTGTTAATCGAGTGGCGACAAAACTTCATGCGTGGCTTATTGGTGTCAACAGCGGGTCATGCGCATAGTTTGGTGATGATTGGATGGGTCGAAGTACAAATGCTCGAATACCCATCGATGGACTGGCAGGTGAAGCTTCGAAAAGGGGATTCAGGATGTCGATGGACCAAAGGAATATATTCGAGGCAGTGAATGAAATGGTCCAACACTTAGCCAAAATTGGCTAAGTGTATGGATCAATACTGATCCATTAGGGATGGGTCAGTAATGGTCCAACACAGTTGATGGTTAGGGGTCGGTGGTCCTAGGATGGGAAGTTGTAGTCTTCAGGAGCATATTGGAGGTCTTTGATAGTTAATAGCATCTACGGGGTGGAAGTTATCATCAAAGTGGTGCTTATCCTTCTATTGTGAATTCAGGGGAGAGTGGTCGAAAGCAAAAGTGATAGGAAGCTCAAAGTGGGATGACACTGTGAGATAATGACTAAATTAAGTGGGACCGAGCTAAAAGACAAACTCGTGGATGGGTTATATGATTTGAAGTGCTAAGGAATCATTGACAGATTAAAGGTTCTAGCAGACTCGAAGCAGAGGTATTGTGAGGACGTCTGTTAAGATCTGAGAGATTGAGTACCCAGAATCATCTGGGAAGTGATCTAGTTGTCTCAAAAAGAAAAATGCCCATGGGACATGTGATAGATTGACTAGAACCGGAGTTTTCCATTAGCCTTTAATGGATGGAAATGAAAAGTCATTCAATATCAATGTATTCAAGGCTTTAGTCGGTGATAGTTAGGTCATAGTTTGTTATCGATGATATGGTTGCTTGTGTGTTCTCGTCTATTTCTTTGGGTAGGATATCATCATAGGGTACTGAAGAGAAGTAGAGATTAGGAATCCTATTCTGAATAGTGTCTACTTTTGTGTTTGAGTAGAATATTTAACGAGATTATTATGTGCTAACTCTTTGGTTTCAAGGACAGGTCTGGTGAGACTTGAACTATCTATTATCATATTATCTTGTATAGTTGTTCATAGTCTTTTATTGCTCACACCAGGCTCTTGCCTAACTCAAGGTTTTATGTCTCCTTTTGTTACCTTGGGATACAAGGTTATAAAGAAACTGAAGATTTGGAAATTGATAAGTAAAGATTGATAATATTCAGATTATTTGGATTGATCACCGATGTATGATCAGGCCGTACACCTGATACGAGGTTATAAGTGGCATGAGATCTGAATATATTTAGAGATTCTAGTGTTGTTGTTTCATTCAGACCCAGAATCGACTTGTATGGATCGTGTGTCTGACATTGAAATTGACTGTGTAACACTGATCTCTGTTAATATATATCAGATTTGTGGCAATGAATTATCCTCGTCTCTAAGACGTATATATGTACTTAGGGGTTATGTATTAATAGAAATCAATGACATGTCGTGAATTGTCAATGTGGCATACTCGAGTTATGAAATGAGCTAGTGATGATCAAAGCATGGATTATGGAAGCGTAGCTTTGTGTATATCGTGACATCGACGTACCTCACACCCCGGATTGATGGTAAACTAGCAGTTAGGTTGTATATATAATCTCTAGTGAGAATCGAAAGTTGTGGTGGTATATCTACCTCGAAACCTGAGGAAATAAAATATATATGTTGTCCGATGTCTCGATGAAAACCGGGATATATACATGGATGTTAACCAGGAAATACTTAGCTTCGTGTCCTCCATTGATCTTTCATGTCTGGAACCATCATGTTGGAAACCCAATAACCAATACGAGCCTTTCGATATATTTGTAAACTATGTATTTGGGCATAGTTACTATGCTTGCTAAGATTAATATATTTATTTGTGAAATGATTTTCAACACTATGCACTAATTATAGTATTAAAAGAGGATTTTCATGTATTAAAGCATTTTGGTCGTCATAAGGCAAACTCGCCCATTTAGTGTGCGCTTGCATTATGTGATGTGGGATGAGCTTATGATTGTGTCATTTTTCAAAGTTATTATAGATTTCTATGCACAGGAATTCACATGGAGTAAACCTGTTCCGCATTAGCGGCATGGTCCAGTGAATTTTCCCAACTTTAAAATAAACCATAAATAATAATTGTTTTGGTTTCTCACAACAGTCCCATGACTGATCTAGAGTTTATTATTTCCCCACCTAAACTCTGGGTGCCTATATTTTTGCATGGGCTGCTAGTAGTTTGGTTTACAGGTTAGTTTCAGAGCTAGATTCAATTGGAGCTAGAGTTCTGTTTTGGTCGTACTTCTTCCATTGTGAGCATCTTGTTTCCGTTGAGCATATTTTATGTACTCTAATTTACTGTAACTCTGTTGTAAAAATTTTGTAATGAAATGAAAAGTAATGTTCTTTGTGTTTAAATATGTCTGTACCCATATATATCCGCCTTATGAACGATTTAAGTTGTTTTAATTACTGGCAAGAATCAGGCAAAAAGGCGGGTCGATACAATGATTGTCACGCCTGGTCTTGCAGCGCACCTTTCTTATAGTTTAGTATTCAAGAGGTATAAGGAAGTCGTCACAGCAGCAATATATAAATTGTATCCTACCAACATGAGGTATATCTGTAAGGTAGTCCATACATTTTCTTGAAAGGAGCCATCCTAGTACTCGTCTAGAAACTATTATTATATTTGAATTCTACCAAAGGTAGAAGCTCCTCTCTGTCCCTTCAAAAGTCTACGACACAAAGCCTTAACAAATCCTTTAGAATCTTGTTCACCCTCTCAGTCTATCCATCAGTCTGAGGGTGATAAGTTGTACTCATCCTAAGTTGTAATCGTAATGCCTCTGGTAGACTTCTCCAAAACTCACTAGTAAAGATAAGAACCCTTTCACTCACAAATCTGGTAGGGATGCCATGAAGTTAAATGATTTCTATTATATACACAGAAGCTAACCAAGTAGCCGTCATCTTATTCTTGACTGGAATAAAGTGGACGTACATTGTTGTTTGGACTACTATCACCCAAATACTAGTGTTTTCTTTCCTTAATATAGGCAACCCATCAATAAAGTCCATGGATACACTCTTCCACTTCCATAGTGGCACATCTAATGACTGGAGCAATCCATCGGGTTTTTATTGCTCCATCTTCACTCTCTAGCATACCATGCACTTCGCCATAAAATCGACCACATATTCCTTCATGTCAGTCTAGTAGAAAACTCTCTTCATGTCCCTGTACACTTTATCGCCACCGGGATAAATGGTCATCCTCGAATGGTATGCCTCAACTAATATCGCACTTGCCAAATCACCAGTGTCGGGACACAATGTTTTCCATCTCTTTGCAACTATCCTCTACTATCCAAGGAATATTACTGGAGATGCTTAGATGCCTCTCCTCTATCAAATCTGTAAAAAATACACAGTAACTTGAGATTGCCTCGTTGTCCCGATCCAACCTGCTCCAACAACGTAGGTTGTACCTCCAAAGATGCCAACAATCCAGGAGTGTAGTCCATATAGGGTATAAAATTAAAAATAGATACATACTTCAAGCTCTTCCACTCTACGAACAGAGAACTCAGAGACGCCCTCTTCCTACTTAAGGCACCTGCGACTACATTCCACTGCCGAGGGTAAAAGCTATCTCAAAATCATATAATGCTAAGAACTATATCCAGTGCGGTTGTCTCATATTCAAATCTCTCTGCAAGAATAAATACTTCGGATACTTATGATCCATATAGAGCTTGAATGTCTCACCAAGTAAATACTATCTCCATGACATAAGTGCAAAAACTATCCATGTTAATTCCAAATCATGGGTAGGGTAATTCTCTCATAAGTTCTAAGCTGCCTTCTTCCATAGCATATCACCCTACCCGCCTACATCAATACCGCCCCAAGCTATCCCCACATGCATCGATGTATATTGTGAACATCTTAGAACCATTGGGAAGCGTCAACATCGATGCACTGGCAAGAGCCTTCTTGAGTCTCATGAAGGAATCCTCGCAATCTACGTCCCACACGAGTACCAAATTCTTCTTGGTGAGGGGGTAAGAGATGCTAAAATCCACACAAAGTCTTTAATAAACTTTCTATAATAACCCACTACACCTAGAAAGATCCTTACCTCAATCGCGTTCTTAAGGACCTTCCAGTCCTATACCGCCATCACCTTGGTGAGATCCACAACTGACCCATATCTAGAGACTATATGACCAAAGAAACGCACTTCCACTCACTAGAAATGGCAATTCAAAAAAATTCTTTATGCTGATGCGCTCGGAGAGTACAAAGAACCTCTCTCAAATGTAAGGCATGCTTATCCCCACTCCTCGAGAATACCAATGTGTCATCCACAAAAACAATCACCAACTTATTGAGAATATCTCTTAAGACTCTGCTCATCAAATCTATAACATAGGTAGGCACATTAGTTAGCCTAGAAGGCATGACCAACCACTCAAAGAATCCAATGAGAGTTTGAAAAATCGTCTTTCCTATACTACCCTCTGCCAATCTAAGTTGATGGAAACCAGTGGCTAAATCCAGCAGAGAGAATACTTATGTTCTAACCAACTAGTAAAATCCGAGGGAGTGCGTAGTGATTCTTCTTTAAGGGCTTATTTAACTCTCTATAATCCACACAAAGTCGGAGAGAACCATCTTCCTTTATAGGAAAGACTACCGGCGGTCAATAATACTCCACACAATAAATCCCTTCTCCAGTAACTTAACCACTTGCTTGCTCCGCTCTCTCCATTTCCATGGAGCCATATGTCGTACAGGTAATGCTACAAGCTTCGCATTGCAACTAAGTTCATTTCGTAATTCATTCTCTCGCCTAGGTGGTAGCCCTCTCACTTGCTCAAACACATCCAAAAATTCACGCACTACGGGTACAAAATCAATATCGTCGATAGATGGATCTAGGAAATAAAGAAAACTCATCATAACTGACACCTTGGATCGCAAGTAATATTAATGGTTTGACAACTACATTCCACTAATCGACTAGCTCTACTCTCGCAGTCCAAGATAGCCCCAGGGCCATACATGGCTAACCAGTCCATCCCTAAGATCATCCCATCACCGGAGAATCCCAATACATAGGCATCACAGTCAAACTTAATGCCTAATATCAAAATTTTCAATCCCCTACAAATCATAGATGAATGTGTGGAACCACCAATGGGGTTGGAAACTACCATGGGATTAGTGACTAAAAAGTGTCCAAGTGCAAACAATTGGCTAAACTGATATAGATAAAAGAATGAGATGCTCCTAAGTCAAAAAGAATAATGAATTCAAAAGTCATAAATAAAAATCAAACCTTCCATTGCAACTTTCCTACCTCTATCTAGTCTACACTACAAGAAAAATAGCATATAGCAGCGGCAGAATCCGCTTCTAATCCGTCGCTAAACAGGCTTTAGCGACGGATTTCCTACATAAGGGTTTGGTTGGTAAAATCCATGACGGTATCTGTGTCAGATTTAGCGACGGAATTTAGCATGAGTTTTCCGACATTTTTTCGTCATTTTACTAATTTTTTAATAATTTTTTTTATATATTAATTTTATTTTAATTTATATACCGAGTATTTACCGACAGATAATTAATTTATAATAAAATATTATTTATAAAAGGCATTGGTAAATCCTTACTAATTACCAAGGAATTAGCGACAAAAATTAAATTGAGGTAAACTTAACCTTCCTTTTTTTATCGGTAATCCGCTGCTATTCCCCTTCTGTTCTGTGTATACACACACACACACACTCATCACACACATAACTTGTGTTCCATTCAATACACAATCCTAATTTAAATACAACACAATTAATATCAACACACACATCTCATAATCAATGTATTATATTAATCACTCATCTCATAATCAATATTCAACATTACATAATAGACATACTAAACATTCTTACATCAAAAATACATAATACATCCATAATATTTCATAAACAATACTAAAAAGTACAAACTAAAATATAGTTCTAGCATTTCAAATCCATAAGTTGTTGTGGCATGTTCCCGCTTTTTTGCATCATAGATGTCTATCTTCCTGTAAAACAAAAATTCTCTAGTTATACATAGAGTCACAAAAATTCTCTAGTTATACATAGAGCCAATAGAAAAAATCTGTCCTATGCAAAAACTAATATGACTATTCTCTACTAATCAAGTTGCTTATAAATAATGAAAGAGGAACAAAATAACAAATTTTCCATGACAATACTCAATCAATATAAGTTGAGTATGTGGTTTATTTGTAGCACAGTTCAATGGCTACACAGCTGAATTAAAACTATGTGTATTACCTCCTTGGTAACTGGATGATTTGTAGGCTTCAACTCAATATTATTATTTACAAGGAATAAAAATGTACCAAACGGACCACCAAAGAACATAAAAAGCTGATAAATACGAGGAGAACGAATTTTTTTTAATTACCATGGATGCTTCATACTTTCCTCTCTTAATGCCTTGAGTTGCTCATGCTCTCTCGGGTGTACACTTGTCTCCAGTATGTACTAAATCGTACGAAATGAAAATTATGTTAACACAAACGTTAAAAAAAATTAGCATAAGAACTAACAGAAAATATAATCACGTTAAACGGCGGATGAACAAAATGATTCAATCCACAATTTGCAAACTAAGCCTTTTAATACAAACAACATCTAAATCAAAAATTACATATTAATAACCTCAGAGACCCATTTAAAATCACTGATTTTCATACGGCACTTCCTATCTCTAAGTCTGAATTCTTCAGTGGATATCCAATTCATGTTAACACAAACATAGTTAATACAATAAGAAACTAGTTATTAGATTATAAATTCATAAGAATCAAAGAAGAAAAAGACGTTTTGAAGAGCATCACTTGAAAGGAGGTTTTTCACTGCTGTAGCATAGAACTCTTCAGATGTGGTGCTGCCCATTATTTTGTATAGAATTATTGGATGATTGGGGACAGATTAAGAGAAAGATGGGAAAGTGTTTGCAAATGAAGCAGCTTTTTCAAAAAATGACTTTCACTGACTAGAATTTTTCAATAGCTGCGTGGAAAAGAATATCTAGACAAAAAACTCTTAAACATAATTATTGTTCCCTTTTGGTTAGCACAAAGAAATTCATATCTTAAAAATATGAGTGCCGCAAATGATCATAATAACAACTTTATCTATTCTAGCATAATGGAAAAAATAATTAGTCATCTACAAACGCATCATAACAATAAACTTAAGGGACCAATGCCCACAGTTTTGGTTAAAAAATAGTAAATGATACAAGTTAACTAAATTTGCAATTTCAACCAAAATAATACAATTCCCAATTTGGATTTGGCAAATAGAATCTAAATAAAATCAGTTCTTAACTCCAAATAATAGTTGGTTGCTAACAATCACAGTAACTAGACTTAACAAAACTTAGTAATGCAAAATTAACCTGAGGAGAATTGATGGTCGATTGTAAATGAATCAACTTCAAAGATGAAATTTAATGACGTCAAATCATCAACGTTCCTCGACTCAAAAAAGATCTCAACAGTTCATCCTATGAATTGGCGAATTGAAGAGGCAAAACATGACACTTGCAGATCTACAATTACCAGAAAAATAGTTTTCGACGGCAAAATAAAATAGGTAGGTTGTGTGTCATGCCAAAAACGAGTCCAAATTTTGATCACTTCTTAAGACAGAAAAAAAATAACTGTCAAAAGAGTCTAGTTGTAATAAGCGTGCAACATCTGCACTTATTCACTTGTATTTCTCACTCCTAACTCCCTTTATAAATACCATGAAACTTTCTTGCCTACACAATACCGAAAATACGAAGGCAAAAACAGTATTAAGTGCATTTATTCTGTTAGTTTAGTATATTAATCAAGTTTTTAATATTTATTCTGCTCATAGTAAAACAAAAAAACTGGATGCTAATGGATATATATTCACCTGGCAAAATTTACTGCCCTTAAGCATCCATTTTATCCATATGTACGAAGATATTTGCATACAATCACCATTATATTGCCAAGTTTCTCTCCAAAATTGCTACCTAGAAGCCCACTTTAAATGATTGGAGAAAAGAAAAAAGATTACATTATTATAAAGATCAATATCAAAGTTTAAAATGTGCAAACAAACGATTATTGTGCATGACACATTACCTACGTGCTATAAACATTTTAATCATAGTCTTCTTGTTCAAACTCAAATATTCATGTATTCTTATCTTCCTTAGGATCTTCCAAGTTCAACCTGCACATTAATCTAAAAAGTTGATTAAAAAAATAGAGCTAGAGGATTGCTATTTTTTAAAACATCAATCTTGTTCAAAATAATGAAGAAAAGTAGTGCATACATTCATGTCTACAAGGAGTTCTACCGCCTTAGTGCTCCGAAATTACCTCAAATATACCGCAATATTATCACCAAAATGCACAGATTATGATAAAGATAATAGCTGATGGTTACCAGCTGACTGCAGACCTCAAACCCGCAGCAAACCAGGGCCTCTAAGACCAAATCAAAGAGTCTTCTTCAGGTGTTCCAACACTTGAATCGACCCTTGTTCCAGTTCGTCAAAGTAACCCAACCTTTAAATTGGATTTTTTGTTTTTCTGTAACTACTTCAGAAAAAATAAAGGACGAACATAAAGAAAAGCCCGATGGTTCAGAGGTGGGTTTGAAAAAATAACCTTTTCTGTAGGTAGTTTCTTTAGAATTGAGAAAAGGTATCATCTTTGCTTTTTTTCTTCAATCATAGCATATAGTTTCTTCAATAATAGCATATGATCCAACACGAAGAAGGAAAGAGGTGAATCACAAAACCAGATCTAAAGGTGTTGCAAAATCGCTGCTTCAGTACGTTTTCTGGTGCAAAATCAAATAACAAAGTGAAACCCGAGTTGGACCTACGACGTCCATTTGAAAGAAAAGAAGAAAAAATTAAGATGACAAACCGTGGCTTTTTTGTAGCGAGATTTGATATTAGGGTTGGAAAGAGGAAATTTTATTTGGCCGAAGAAGATGAGAAGGGAATAAGTCACGGAGATTTTAGTTTCCTGAAAGAAGATGCGATGGGAAAGGCTATTGAGGAAAGTAACTTCGCGATTTCAACCCAAATATTTGGGTTTAGAGCCAAAAGTTAAACGTTTGAAGCCAAAATAACGTATGTGCCAAAATGATGCCTGTCAACGAAAAGCAATGCACAAATTTAAATAACGTACAGATTTAAAAGTTTAAAGCCAAAAGAGTTGAAATTTAATTTCTTATATAGTTTTCTGAAGTATTGAATATTTTAGAAGACTATAAGTTTATTCAATTTTAGAGAAAATATAAGAAATTCATTTTTAAATTTTATTAACATTTTCAAACTAATCTTACAAAGTTTCAAAATTTTACATTTTAACAATGAGTAATGTTATTAATTATATTAATTAATAAACATTTCTTACTGGTTAATTTTGAATATTTTATTAAATTTTTAGTATTTTATGAAATAATAAATATATTACAAAATTTAAATTTAAAAAGAATTTTATGTAAATTTCAAAGTTTAATTTTCAATTTTTATGAATGTTTTTAAATTTATTTAAAAAAAATAAATTTTTAGAAATTTTAAGTTATGTTAAATAAGATTATCAATTTTAGTTATTAAACATTAAATATACTAAATAATAAATATAACATTTAAATTTCAAAAGTTGTAATAGACATCAACTACAACTGGCAAATTAAAAGGGATGTCGAAAATAAGTTTATTACAATATTCAATGTGTAATTATTAACAAATTCAGTACAATTGAAAACATATTCAACACTTACTATGTGTGAGAGAAGACAGTTGCATGTAAGCCTATAAATGAGCATGGAAATAATTTCTGCAAGTGTTTCACTTTCAAGTGTTGTTTTAATCATAATTTCATTTTCACTCGACATTTGACCAAATTAAATGGGAAAAGTTAGAGATTGAAATTCCATTATAATTCTTACCATTGTTTAGTTGAAAAAAACTTGAAGAAAATGTCATGTCGAGCATTTCATATATACTTTCTCATTGTTTATAGCTAACAAAAAAATTCTTAGAGTTTTTCAAAAAGGATTAAACATTTTATTGAAACATTTTTTTTAACATTTTTGATTTATTTTGTCTTAAAAAGGTATAAATGTTCAATTGGGTTATTATTTAAACAAAAACTAAAAAATACAAATTTATATTAAGAGGATTTCTATTTCATGTCACTAAGTAATAATCAAGCTAATTTTTTTGTATAAACTTAAATTCAATACATGTCTTCAGCTATTATGCTAATATTTATATAGTTTTTGCTAAATTGAAACATTAGAATTAAGTTAAAATAATCAGTCAATTATATAAAAACATCAGTATTTATTATTTAAGTGTCAATGATACTATTTCAATCTCATTTTTTGATTAAAAATACCGTAAAAAAATAGTTATGAAAATAACAAAATATGTGGCCCAATCAATACATTACCCGTCTCTTTTACACAAGAAAGAAGTGTGAACTAAGCTTGCTTCGGTACAACAGTAGATCGATAAATAATTTGCAGAAAATGCAGTTAAGTTACCTTCCACTTCAAAATAAAATGAACCAAGGGTTGCAAGATAAAAAGCGAATTGCTGATGTCAAGTTATAAATGTTCAATGTATATATCCAGTATTTCTATTGGCGTTCCCCCATGTATTTCCATTCACATGAACTCCAAATGTGTGGTAATTATTTAATAGTTCATTAATATGCATGAAAATAATAACTTGTATGGTAATGTTTGAATTTTTTGAATTTCGAAATTCTTAAATATTTATTTAACTTCTCATTTTAAAACTTTTACCATTTTGTTTTTCTTAATTACTAATTATTTATCAAATAATACATATTATAATCAATTTCTTAAAAGCAAATATGTATTAATAATTTCTTGATATTAATTTAATTAATCGTATTAAAGACTATTAAATAATCATTGATTATCAAAACAAATTTAATAAACATCGAACAACAATGTATTTTATTAATTACTATTACCTCTTATTTATATTATATAGTAATTAATAACTAATCAGCATTAATTTTCAAAAAAAATAATAATAATCAACATTAACTATTGAATTTTATTTACTTCTAATAATTATTATTTATTATTAATTACTAATGTATTATTAACATTAATTATTTAAAATTTAAATTAACTAATTAATTATTAAGTAATAACACAAATTTAAAACATTTTATAAATAATAAATATAAAAGTTCGTTTCAAATCTCTTGGAAAACTGCAGGAAAATAGCTTCAAAATTATGTCGACGGTAATCCGACTCTATTAGCAACGGAATTTAGCGTTAAATATTATATGACGGTAAAGAGCTGCAATTTCCATTGATTTAGCGACAGAATTAGTAATCGACAGTAATAATTTATAATAAGATGGCATATAAAATCCAAAATATTTTCTCTTACAAAGCCCACGGAAATCCGCCGCTAATTAGCGACGGAATTTTCCGCTGCTAAAAATCTGTCGCTAATCTCGGTTTTTCTTGTAGTGCTACCACTGGACGGAGCTACCTCTAAGACATGTACCTAAGCCACTGATGCACTAGCTCCCAGCCCAGTCTTATGAGGGCATGCTTTACTAATATATCCGAGATGTCCACAATTGCAACAATTTCATTTCATCATGGTCTTCCTAAAATCCATAATGCAATGATCCATCAATCCACATACATGACACTTGTGTCTTTCTTGACTTGCCCTTTGCTAGGCCCTCCAGTATTCTTCTTGTTTCCTTTCATATCTTTTGACCGCTTTTCTTCGAGCTCGCAGACTTTGAAACTTCCTATTTAATCTTGGTAACCTCTTCCTTCACGTCCTCATGCATAAGAGCCATCTCCACTAATGACACGAACGTCGATCCCATCGAAATATGTGTTATTAAAACCTTTGAAGGGGTTGGTTCAATCCTACGTGAATCTACCAGTTTTTTTTGAGTTATATTGACTAAATCCACTCTAAACCTCGATAGCTCATTGAAGTGATTGATATATTCCTTCACAGTTAGGTCTCCTTGCTTTAATCGGATAAATCACTCTAACTGCATCCCTTCTTTAGCCTGTGACAAGATTCTCCTCTCAAATTGGTCTCTGAATCCAGCTCATTCAATATCTCTACCCTCCGCCTTAAATATCTCCCACCATTAAAATGCCTCCTCTTTCAGCTGTCAAGTGGCCAGTTGAAATCTATGACGATCCCCGAGCTCCAATAATCCAAAATTTGCTTTGTACCCCTCAGCCAAGTACGAGCCTCTATAAAAGTCTCCATGCTCGAGAAAGTCTTACCGCCAAGATTTGAGAAATCCTTACAAAGCTTAGAGAAGTTACTGTAGTAGGAGGAACCACAACAGCGTGTCCTGGAGCTCGTGCATACTTTTCCTCTTTAGTTGCTCCATGGCCTTAGGATATCTATGAAACCAACTTGGAATTAGGATACCCTCAGGAAGATTTGGGACCCCCAACATACTGTGCAAGAGAAAAGATAGAGATTTAAGATTTCGAAAGAATTAAAGGAAGTTTGTATTTGACTTAAAGGAATAAACTTTTATTTTGAAAAATTGCTTTTGCTTTGAAAATTTGCTCCCTTTTGAAAGAAAAAAATTAGGAATCTTGTAACCTTAGACTCTGATACCAAATGAAACACCCTTCATCCGTTAACATTCCCCAAAATAGGGTCTTTCTAAGAAATATGAAGCATTATGGGTATAAAGACATATATCACAGAGACTAAGATTCACAATACATAAAATATAAATACAGCATAAGCATTTTTTAAAACTTAAACATAACATTTATTTTAATAAACCACAAATTATTTCATTTTCAAACCACATGTCTTATGAAAACCATATCTCAGTCGCAAATCATAAAGCAATATGAATATGTCTCAAAATAACCATTAATACAATCAGTACCATGAAATAAGGTAAAATAAAAAGGTGAATACATCTACAGCTAGAATAGGCCTCCAAGAATAATCCTCTAAGAAAATCAGACTAAACACCTCTACCCTGTGGGCCTAAACGGGAAAAAAGAAGAAAGTGGAGTAGGTCAGATATATAGCCTGTTGAGTTTTGTAGTTAGTAGCATGATTGGATAATAAAGGAAAGATAGATTCAATAATAGTTCCAGTGTCAGGTAAGGTATGTGTCTATGTACAACTATAAAAGGTGGACGTATTGAAATGATATACAAGTAAATATACTTGAATTATACAAGTATAGATTTGTTTGATTGTTTGCACTTTCTCAATTACTGAACTTGACAAACAAGATTTGGATATATTCCTAATACTACCCATCAATTGGCTGCCAATCTTCCATCTTACATGGAAGCTTATGTCACTATAGATTTACGGTTTTATCCAGCTCGACCGATCATTACAGACATAACACAAACGATGTTGGACGTAGTAGTGACTTATTTTGCCTCATTGATGCACAACACATTGATTGCACCGCCGGAACTCACCTATACACGATCATGTCTCTATTCATCCCTTGTTTACTCTTATTAGCATAAGCATTCCCAACCACCACCATCGTCGATTGTCAGAGAATCAGAAGGGAATGTTGTATAGATCCTAGCAAACAAATTTTGTAATTTGCTCTTCATCCTAAATCCCCCTTGATTTGGGACTTAAGCTTAGCCACTTATTTTTCCCAGCCACCCCCGTGCTGTTGGAACGGACCACAAAAAATATATGTTTATTAACTTATGTTGCTTATTTTTCCATATCAGCCTCATGTGGCTGGAACAGACCATAAGCAATATATGTTTATTTAATTTAAATTCAGTGTTAAGTACATATCAAAAATAAGTATTTCCGTAATTTCATTCAACAATAACCTTTGTGTTATATCTATATTTGCAATTAAGATCTGTCTATTATGATTCCTATGTATGTTTGTACAAATTATCATACTCTTACTTTGTAAATATGTCCAGTCTTTCCCAATTACAAACCATGTCATAATTTAATTGAAAATCTACATTAATTTGACTATTTCACTCCAATCCTATTTTAATTAAAGATCTATATTTTATGCACATTATTCTGTAAATTTAGCCTTATATGGTTGATCAACATTTAAACAATTATTCTTTAATTCTATTATTTCCGCACGTAAAATAAAAAGGATTGTATCAGTCGTCGAAATACTAATATTTATAGATCTAGACATGTTTTAGGTATAAACTACAAATAAGTATAAAAACAGTAAAATAACTAGAAATCATAGAAAGAAGGAAGAAGCATAAGAGAATATCTTAGTATACTTAAATAAAATAAAACTATAAGAAAAAGATGAAAAACTGTAGAAATAAGTTATAAAAAAGAGACTTATGGAAAATACTAACCAACAAAATATTAACAAAAACTATAAAGAAAACCTATAGAAAACTCGATGACTATCCGAAACCCAAATTTCCTAAATTACCAAAAATCTAAATTAATTACAAACTCACCTGTGGTCCAAAGCGTTCCTCCGTCACCTCTATAGATCGTTCCTCGGAAAGGGTAAAAGTACATATGTGTATATATATTTATATTTTCATTTTTATAAATCCTTTCCCTTAAAATTTTTAGGTCAGGTCCATCTCAAAAAGGGAGAACCCAGCGGGGAAGAGAATGTGTTGTGAAGAATCAGTTAGGTCTATGAGTCTATTTATAGGTTAGGCTAAGGATCTTAAGTCGTTAGATTTTTTAGGTTAAATCTAGGCCAGCCACGTCACTTGACCAATAGAAGCTTTCCACGTTAGCAAAATTTGAATTTTAGACCAATAAAAACAAGCCATATCAACTTAGAATCAACAAAAAACATTTGGCCTTGTCACTGTCTTGTGCCAGGGGGAATTATCTTCTAGGGCTTCGGCCAGACCGACTCAAAACCGATTGGGTCGACCCGCCCGTATATATACACGTATTTTTCTTCTTTTCTCTGATTTTGTATTTACCATAACTTCTTCATTTTAACTCCACTCGCAAACCGAATATGTTAATTGACCATAAAATCATTGCGGACCAATGGTGCAACATCCATAGCCAAATTCTTAAATGTTACAGCTTATTATTTTATTAATTACTTCGTTAATTAATTGTCATGTCTTATAAATTTGGGTTGTTACATGTACTTAAACAAACCAAAACTTAGGTAGGTATAAGCTAAAAAGGCTATTCATGCTAGTCCTACATTTATGTTGATTTCTTAATCACATGCATTATATTATTATTCTTAAAGATAAAATTTTATAAGAACTTCTTCTTCATTCAATATTTCGAAACATTGAGATCGGGACATTTCCTCATTATGGGCAAAAAAACTGATTCCCTTAATAACTTTCAAATTCTATATATGGATAACTGCTAGTTAAGTGTCTCCATAAAAATTTACATAATAAAATTTACTAGGTGGTTTTAAATCCCAAATCAAAATAAGGATAAACAGTGATACATTACTTGCACCCCCTTATACCATTTATCCAATCATCGCAGGAGACTACTAGGGATTATAACTTCAAAACCTAAGGAAAGAAAATTCTTTTAGCAGTTGTCAGTTACAGTCAAATAGAATTGAAATCTTTATACTTTATTCCTAACTTAACACATCATTTCATTACTATTTATTTTTCTCAATTTTCCATTTTTTTCTTTTCTCATAGATGTGTTCCATCCATAATCATAATTAATATACCCATTATAGTTGAAATAAGACCACTAACAAATCCTTACTAAATTTCTTTAACCTACTTGATATTATATTAGTTTCACAAAATTTAATTCGTTTTCAATAAGTCCCTATAAATTTTCCTTTTTATCTTATTAATTACAAATTTAGTACCCACTAAATTTGTAACTAATATCAATGAATCCAAAATTCAAAAATCATAATATTATGTAACGTATGATATACCTATATACGTGTACTACTAATAGTTAGATATGATTATGAACGTACTTATTTCTAAACTAAACTGTCTTAGGAAACTTATTTGACATCCGAACATTGAATCTGGAAATCCTTACTCTATATCAACTTTTTAAATATAGATTTTTAGGACTAATAATTTTTTTCTAGATTAGGTTGTATAACGTTTTATTATCTTATCCTAGAAGCTAACTTTGAGTTATCTAATTTGCTATATCCTTATTTACCTAAAGTTATTTTTTTTGTAAAAGTATAATTTTAGCAATTACACAAAATAAATATATTTACATGCTATTGTTATTGTTGTTATCATTATTACACATGTACTTAAACAACTCACTAAAGTTTACTGAGTTAAAAACTGGCATTTAACATCTCATTAAACCTAAAGTATGTAATTTTCATTTTTCCTTTAAAACGTAACTCTTTTAAAAACATTTTAACGTTACTTATTTCCTTAATATGGTTACATGTAGCTTTTTAATTAAAGCATTCGTTAATAAGAATTCATTTATTTCTTACAAAATGTTTCATTGTTGGATAATAAATACCTCCATTTAAATTTGCAAGATTTCGGAAGCATTTATTAATGGTTCATAATTTCTAAATTAAAAGTGAAATAACTTCTCTTGTTATTAACTCTTATCTTTATTAACTGTAATAACCCGGAAATCCGAGCCAATTTAAATTTTTTATTTTGGCAATTTTAGCGAATTTTGATTATTTAAAATGAATTATTTTAAATAATAACGACGAGAAATTTATTTTTGAATAGAATTCGAACGTATATATTAAATAGATCGTCGTTAGAATATAAATATTTATTTATATTTATAAAAGGAATTGAAAATGGCGCGGTAAATCGATAATTCGATTTCAAAATTCAAATGAATGTACCGGGTGCAAAATAAACCGGATTTTAGTGAAACCAAAAATATTTGAATCTAATTGATAATATCTTTCCAACGAATCCGAAAAATCAAAATTTCATAGCGGGGATAAAAAGATATGTCCAAATGAATTTTCAGAATAGTCGCTATGGAATTCTGGCCCTTAAAAATGGGAATTTTGCAAACGACCTCGGATTTCGACGAAACCAATTTTGTTGGATCTGTGATGTCTAGTTATTGCTAGATTCCAATTTTCATAATTTTTCGAATCAATATGTGAGCGTGGCAAAGGAAAACGTGTTTTGTCAATTTCGATCGACCTGAAATTGGCCATTTTTCAAACGGTCTCAGAATTCGACGAAATTAGTTTTGTTAGGACCGTATCATCAATACGAAGCTAGAAAATATTTTTTGAGAATTTATAGAGTTAGTATGTTGCACCGGTAAATTAAAATGTAAGTTCAAATTCAATATATACTGATTGATATTTGGAATTTGATGAAAACTGTTCGAAACAGTCAAATTGGCTTACGTGGCATATCCCATTGTGTTCGGAATGGGGGTAATTAGCTAGGGGCGACAGTCGTTGGGCCTCGTTTGGTATTCAAATCGTAAAGCAAATTGTTGGATTAAATTAAATAATTAATTATATAATAAATTTCTCATACCCCCCCATCCATTCTCCTTATCAGAACAGATCTCGAATAAAAATAAACCAATCCTAGCTCCTCCCCGTCGCCCTCTCATCGTCGATCACCGCCGGAGCTCGCCTGGCCAACCCCCCCTCCACTCCAGCTTCTCCCCGTCATCCTAGCTCCCCCTCACGAAACCGCGTGCCCTATCCCTTGAAACCCCAAAACCGTCCATCGCCCCTTCCCTCGCCAGCACCGCCCACCACCGCACCTTGCCTCGCGCCCCTCCGCCCTCGTTTCTCTCTCCTCCTTCGATCCGAGGGATCCCGAACTCCAACGTCCTCCGCCGACCTCCCCAAGCCGCCGCTGAAGACCAGACCGCATCACCAGACTCCGACAGCAAGATGAGCGATGCGACAGGGGTTTAGCGGTGGAGCTTTTTGGGGTTTAGGAGGTTCGATATTGTACAGGAAGATGGCCAGAAGGGTGATTAACGGTGAGTGTTTTCTTTCTTTTCTTTTCTTTTCTTTTAGTTTAACTAATTTAGTAATTAAATTCTAGAATGAAAAAGCATAAAATTAAAAACTGAAATGTTTTATATAAATTAAAATATAAAAATATATACATTGATTTTAGAAAAATAGATCATTGTTTTAAAATAAAAAGTTAACATTTTTAGTTATAAAAAAATGAATGATTTTTATTATCATGAAAGTGATAAGAAGGTTTGAATCTTTATAAAGTAAAAAGTTATGATTTTTATATTATAGAAAGAATAAAAATATAATTTTTATACTAGTGGCATATTAAAAATATGATCTTTATATAATAGAAGATATAAAAATACTATTTTTATATAAGTAGTATATTGAAAATAGAATTTCTATACAACAGAGAATATAAAAATATTATCTTTATATATGTAGCGAAATAAAAATCTAATTTTTATTATATATATAGTGAAGTGAAAATGTGATTCTTTATAGCGATGAAATAAAAATTCGATCTTTATATATGGAGTAGAAATATAAAAATATAATTTTTATATAGAAAGAAGCGCTGTAAATATATATGAAGTAGAAATTAAAAATATAATTTTATTTGAACAGCGTGAAAAGAACTGCATTGGAATTTCAAGCAGATCCAGACGGTTCAACAGTTTAAAAGCAAAGCACGGCGGAGTGGAACCCTCTGTGAGAACTTCTCACCTTTTAATTTAATTTTTCTAGTTATAAATATATACTAGGATGCAGACGGTGTTTAGTAGCACCCGACACCCGTCGTCCACAGACCATGGACGGCTTGTATGCTTGTTTGTTTGATTTTGTTGTGTAGTTGATTGTGTGATGTGAAATGAAATAAAATATTTATATAGCTAAAAATATTTTATAGTTAAAAATGGAATTTTTAACGTGTATATGAAAAGAAATAAAAATAAACAAATCAGACGATTTGTTTATATACACACATTTGACTGACATTGATTGGGATGATATATTTTACACATCGCCCAACTGCACAAATAAAATATGTGTTTGATTGTTTGAAACCCCACACGGGTATTGGGATGATATTTGACGTACACTAACCCCGATTGTTTAGTTGTATGTCGATCGATTGATTGACAGACTGTTATAAGCGTTAAATATTTATATTTGATGCTTATACAGTGTAGAACGCACTTTGGATGATGGTTGATGATTTATCGTTGTTGTTAGATACGTGTGGTAGAAAATCCATATAATTAACATTATATGGTAATTGATTGGGCCTCATTCCAGTTTTAAAATAGAAATATTTGAAAAAGAAATATTTGAAATAGAATATTTGAAAATAGGAATATATGAAGCCGTATTGATTAGATTGACGTCATTTTTACGTGAACGATATTTATATCGATTTTATTCATTTTATAATGAATATCGAAAGTGATTTCAAAATCTGATTTTTTCGAAAAGAATTGAAATTGAATAGAAATGAATTTGAATTGAATTTGAATAGAAATGAATTCGAATTGAAATTGAATAGAAATGAATTCGAATTGAAATTGAATAGAAATGAATTCGAATTGAAATTGAATAGAAATGAATTCGAATTGAAATTGAATATAAAGGAATTGAAATTGAATATAAATGAATTCGAATTGAATTCGATTTGAAATGAATTTAAAATGAATTTATATTTGAATATTCAATTGTGATTTGAAATTGAATATGAAGTTGAAACCGTTTTGAAAATGAATTTAAAACGATTTATAAAATACGTTTTAAAAAGGGAATCGACGAAGTATATATTATATATATTATATATAATATAATGGCCTGAATAGAATGCGCCGCGCCGTGGCAGTTCGCGAATTTCGACCATTGACTTCGAAAGGATATTACGGGAGATCCGACCGTCGGATTCTCTTAAAACCGGAACCGTTGGGTTCGTATAGAAAAGAGATTTCTAACGAATATTAGAAATTAGAAATCTAACGGTTGGATTTGGAATTATGTCCAAATCAAATTTGAAAAAGGTCGCTGTAAGTGCAGTTCGATGGCCGTTGATGGAAATCGACTGTACGGGCCTTGATGAAATTATTAAAAATAGTAATAATTTGTGTAAAATCATAAGAAATGATTTGAGAAGAATTGGGATGAAAAACTCCATATTTGAAAAGATAAAAATAGATTTTTATCGAAATGAACTAGTTTTGAACTAGAATTATAATTCTATTTATTTTTAAATAAATAAATTGGATTTGAAATGGTTTTGAAAATAACCAGAATTTCCAATAGTTATATTGGAATGGATTTGAATCGAAATTGTCTTCGGAATATTTCGATGTTGGATTTCGTGATTATACAGATATTGTTAATGAAATTTGAAAGATATATATGTATATCGTTATTTCCAGTACGACATTTGTTAGTCGTAGAATTTGATATTGAATATAAGCCGATATATTTTCTATTCAGAGCCTTGTATTTAATATCAAATGTGATTTGGGTTTGTCGTGAATGGTGTCTTCATTAACACTGTTCTTAAGCCCAGTTGAGAAAAGATTAAATCTTTTTATTTAGATTTAATGAAGTGTACCAATTAAATAATATTTAATTGGAATTGAATTGGTATTGATTTTTGGGTTTACCGTGAACAGTGTTTTAAATAACAGTTGTTCTTTAACCCGATAATTAATGGAATGTGATTTTGGGTTGTCGTGAACGGTATCTTCAATTATACTGTTCTTAGACCCAAAGGAGTTAAGAAACTCAGAAACTAACCGAGGATTGGTTAAGTTGAATGATTTCTGGGGTATTGATCTGATGTTGGTTTCGGCCTTCGGGGTTAATACTTAGGGAATTGCTCACTTGCTAATTTACGGTTAGGGACTGATTGAAATGTGTTGTGATTTTGGGTTTATCGTGAACCGTGTTTTAAATGACACTGATTCTTTAACCCAAGCAAAGATTAAAACTAAGTGGAGTTTTAATGAATCTTTAACTAGATTGAAAAGATCGAGAATGGAGTATCACCAGTTTTGCTCCAGGCGATAGTTAAATCTTTAATTAGATTTGAACGTGAAATGGTAATTGAATTTACCGATAACACCGTGGTGTTAGATATGAAGTATTACCAGTTTTACTTCATGGGATGAATAGGTTGGGATTGGGAAATTAAAACAAATGATTACTTCGGTAAGGTTCGTTAATCCCGACTAGTTGAATCGAAATTCAAAAGAAAATTAAAGAATAAATTCAAGGAATTTATCTTTGATAAAATTAATGGGAACCTTTCCCTATGAATGTGAAATTTAGAAACTAACTGTCGGTTAGCTAAGCAGAATGGTTTTCTGGATATTGATCTGATGTTGGTTTCGGCCATCGGGGTTAATATTTAGGGAATTATTCTCTTGATTAATTTACGGTTAGTGACTGATGAATTGGAATGAGGCGTATGTTGTGTTTGTGTAACACTTATTTAAAATATACGCGAGTTATTTGGAAAGATCGGGTTTATCCCATTCTGAATAACTGATACGACGATAAGTCGAAGATGAAGACGGTGGTCGAAGACCGGAGGTCTTCACGTCGTTTGGGTGATTACTGATGATCTTGATTGGGATGTACACCCAAGAAGATGGAAACAGTTGGTGATCGTCCAGACGTACTTGGAGATCGATGGATATGCGGGGAATTAGGTGCCTCCGGTTTCGTTCAGACCCCGAATGGACTAGTAAATGGACTGTGTGTCTGACATTGGATTTTGGTCTGTGTGATTGATTTCTATTAAATATATATCTGTTTGGCGGGGGAGAATTTATTCTCTTTCTTAACGCCCTTCTCTGAGACGTACGAGCTCAGGGGTTATATACTGATGGATATCAAACGCATAGAGTGAATTGCCTGTGTGGCATGCCTAAGTGGCGAATGATCAAGGCTTCTGTTGAAAAGCAAAGTCTTGTGGTTGATGATCGAAGCACGGCCTTTGTGGCGTAGCTTTGTGTAACGTTTACTTCGCGAGTTTCACACCCGGTATGAACCAAAAACGGGAGAAGGACCTCAGGGAGGGCATGCGTTTCTTTCTAGTTAGAAGTGGCGTCAGTGGTTTTACACACCCTGACGAGTTTGACTTATGTGGTTGTTGCTGTTGCGAGGCGCCTCGGTTTGATCGGACGATCCGGGTCCGATGGAGTCATTTAGTTGGCTCACCTACGCCCCATAGGGTGGGGAAACGCATGTTCAGGCATTTTAATCCACATCGGTGGACCGGCCCTGACGATCCAAGGGTCACTCGAGCTCTGATCCTGAGGGGCGGACTAGAGCGTCTCGAATCGGTTGAGGACTATCTTTTGCCTCGGTTCATAGATGGAAATCCAATTTCCAAATACGTGATTCTGCGGTTTTATTTGTAGAGCCTAGTATGGCGACATAGTGGGATGAGGCGCTTATGCCGTCTATGATTGATACTTATGATTTGAAGTTGTTTTATACACTATGCACTTATAATAGTATCAAATGATTTGTTTTAAACGTATCAAGCATTCTTGGCTATTATAAGGTAAAAACCCTATCCTCCGGCTTGCATTGCATTGTGTGATGGGAACTGGGTCTTATAATAGCTTCATTGTTCTTTATTTAGCATTGCGCTGTTGTTTTATGCACTGGTGTTCTTGGGAGGAAACCCGTTCCGTGTTATACGGCGTGGTCCCTTGATTTACCTAACTTTAAAATAAAGATTAATAACTGTTTTAGTTCTCACACCAGTCCCATGACTGACCTGGAGTTTATTGTTTTGACCTAAACTCTGGGTGCCCCTATTTTGACACGGGTAGCTAGTAGTTTTGGTTTTGCAGATTTATATTCACAGGATCCTGGTTTACAGCTGGAACGATATCCGGAAAGCTTTGTATCCGTATATCTCTTCTAGTTGTGTATTGTATTATTTTCCGCTGCTATGTAATGTATTGTAATCTCTGATATTTTCTGTGTAAAATGTGATTCATTTATACTCTGTATATTCTTGTAATCTGATGCATTGTTGTAATATACAATGAAATGTTCTTCCGTCTGCGTTCTACTTTCTCGTGTTCTCAAAACAATCCGTTCTTTCTCTTCTCTTCGGAGACCGGGGAAGTTCGGGTCGTTTCAGCGTGGTATCAAAGCTTTGGTTTACAAAGCTCAGAGAACAAGGCACATTAGAACCATACGAAAGAATTCATCAGATATTGGATTAGTAATATCCAATGAGAATGACTCGTTAGAGATGGGATCAGTAGTATCCTAGAACGAGTGTGAAGAGTATATTTTTAAGATGAAACGAATTTTGTTTTGAAAATTTAAAATCAATTATTTGTATTTGATTTTTTATTTCATATTGATTAGGACAATCCAATATATAAAGATTTTGCGTATGCGCCTAGCTAGCGTCTATTCGAAGTTTTAATATACTGGATAGATGTAGAATCACACTCTAGTCGCCCGTAGATGATTCTGATGATAGTTCGAACATCATCAGAATTGGTATTCGAGTTTCGAAGGTGTGATATCTATATATTTCCTATTGACTGGTGTGAGAACCAAAATTAGATAGGGCTTATTGTTGTGATTTTGTGACGGCTCGTCCCGCACCAACCGACATTTACTCCAAAAGTGCGCTATACACATGTCCAGTTAGCACGGAATGGGTCGTCAGAAGGAAAGGGAAGAAGGAAATGAACATACAAAGAACCTGTAGAATGTCTCACATCGCATAGAACAAAATATAATAATTACATACTTGACATAAAACAGGAGAGACAATGCATAAGCTGAAAATCAAAACTAAACATCATAGCAGCGGAAATCCAAAATACAGCTTATTACAACTTTCAAACTGTCTCAAGCAAAAGCAAGATAAATGAGGTACACTACTAATGCCCAAGTAGCTACCACCAACGACACAGGGAGAATGTGTATATATATATCATACGTGGAAGCCTCCTGCCCGCCTCCGAATCAGCTACTCGCGCACCACCAGCTAACCTGTCTCTAGTCTGCTCGTGTGAGCACCCAGAGTAATAAGAGGAGACATAAAACTCTGGGTCAGACATAAAGCCTGGTATGAGCGATAAGCATCTAAAGTGAACAATAACAGGTAGACTAAAACATACCTGAACCTGGACCTGCGACCAAAGAGTTAGCACTACATACTGTACAACACTCTAAGGTATCATATCAAACAATATAAAGATACGGAGGTGGGGGAGGTGTGCATGTCATAGGGATGGCAAACAATCAAACATAGCATCCATCCTCACATCTCTCACTCAGTGCGTAAAGCATACGATATTCACCACTTCGATCACCCAACATACCTTGCTACGATCACTCTGCCCCATGAAGTCATAAATGGCTTCACTGCACTGATAACGTAGCCACTAATCATTTGCTATGTCCACTTTGCCCCCATGGAGTCACAAGAACCCCACTGCACTGGCTCATAGCCTTACCAATCCTTACTATGTCCACTTTGCCCCATGGAGTCACAAGAACCCCACTGCACTGGCTCATAGTCTTACTGATCCTTACTATGTCCACTTGCCCCATGGAGTTATTCACCCCATCTGCGCTGGCTCATAGCCTTACTACGCATCACCTTGCCCCTCAGGTCATAATGACCCTACTGCACTGATAACGTAGTCTTGCTACCATCACCTTGCCCCTCAGGTCATAATGACCATACTGCACTGATAAGTAGCCCATCATTCATTCTTAGTGGTGAATCGAAGTTATGAACGTCGACAACTCCTTAGCACACGTCCCGCAGCAAAGTCCAACCATGAAGTGAACTCATCGGTTCCCAACTGGATCCTGAGCTCTAACTTCCCATATTGGACTACCTTTGCATCTCGGGTTATTGGTCAATACTGGGTCGGGTCGGGTTCCTCCTCAAGTTATCGGTTCGGGTCGGTGTCCTTCATCCGTTCGGGTTGGGTCTCCTTCTGGTGCGGTTCGGGTCGGGTACTCCTTTGTGTTCGAGTCAGATGCTTCTCTTCGGGTCGGGTCGGGTTGGGTGCTTCCCTTCGGGTCGGGTCGGGTGTCCCTTCTTGGTTCGCGTTTTCGGTCCGTCTTCATGCTCCCTTCATATGCTCCTATCCGATCCGCTTCCGTGCTCCTGCTCTGATTCGTCTTCGTACTTCCGATCCGATCCGTCCTCCTCGATCCGATCCGTCCTTCTCGATCCGATCCGTTTTCCTCTATCCGATCCGATCCCAGTTCAGCTAGCGTGGCCTTCCTTTTTGCCACTTTTCCCAAGTGTTGGGTTCCGATCCGATCAGATTCTTTGCTCAGTTCAACATATCCGATCCGAGCCCCCTTATCCGATCCGATCCGAACCCTGCACTATTTTCTGAAACTATTCCAGCAAGTGTTTACGCCATTCGACGACGTTTTCGACCATTCTAACTATTGGAATCAATCACAAAGCATTTCATACAGTCATAGCAACATGCATAATCAACCACAAACATCATTCACATCAATATCATAGGTTAAAATGGATCAAACATACCCAAAATCCCATATTTTCCCTTAAGCATGTTTAGGTGAAACTAATGATAGGATTAGCAAAACTTAACCAAATTAACCCAAATTCATATCAGAGGTCTAAAACATCATTTAGGAATTTATGAACATTTTTCCCGAATTTTATCATGCTTAAATTCACTAATTAGCACTAATCACCCCTAATTAGCCATAATTAGTGTAAAACTATGCAAATCACTCACCTTAGCCACAAAATAAACTAAGATCTGAAATGATTCTTTGATTTGATGTGAATCTCAATGCCAACAGCAGCTCCTATGTTGATTTGGTGAAGATCTTCCTTGATTAGGGGTTGCTAAGCCAAATCCTTGACCAAAAGATGATTTGGAGGTGATTTAGAGGTTAGAGGCCATTTTTAGGGATCCTTGGTGATAAGTGGAGGCTAGAAAACTGAAATGGAATGATTCTCCATCTCATTTCAGCCCTCCCATAACCCTAATCCCGAAATGGGTTATGGGCCTACTCACTAATCACCCGATTTGGCCCGGTTAAGCAGTTTTTTCACCCTCCAAACCTTATTTCAGCCATATCTCCCAAACGGTAAGTCCGTTTGGCTATTATGACCACTCTACGGAAAGGTAAACCATCAAACGAATCTAATGGAAGTGGTTTCAGGTCAAAATTCCTTTCCAATCAAAAGTTATAGCCAAAACAGTACCAACTAGGGGCAAAATGGTCATTTAAAAATCAACAAAAATCATGAACATGGGAAATGACTCTAATGGATGTTTCCCAAAGTTACACGACCATACGACTTCACATGGGAAAGAAATAAATATTCTACAATCCTACGATGTGTAGAATACGGGTCGTTACACTCTCCCCCCCTTAAGAAATTTCGCCCCCGAAATTCCCTAATCGAAACACACACAAAGGTCCCGCATGCCTAACAATCATAAAACAACAATCAACCATGCAAAACAAGTCTATCCTAGCATGCGGAAAACTAAATTGCAAAATAAATCTTACCAGGCAAAGAGTTCTGGATATGCCTTCCTAATGCTCTCTTCTGTCTCCCAAGTACAATCATTCTCGTCGTCGCCCCACTGAACCTTGACTAGCTTCACCGCCTTCCTTCGAAGTTGCTTCGCATCGTGCCCCACAATACGAATCGGCTTGCGGTTCCCAACCGCCTCGGGTTCTACTTCGAAGTCCTCTAACTGATCAGGTGAAATAGTCACATTTGAGTCGTGAACGAACTTTCTTAGTTGGGAAACATGAAATACATTGTGAACTCCCGCCATTTTCTCTGGTAAGCCAACTCTATACGCCAAATTCCCAACTAATTCAAGAACAGGGAATGGGCCAACAAATCTTGGTGCCAACTTGCCTCTCCTGCCAAATCGTATCACGCTCTTCAACGGAGAGATTTTGACAAACACCAAGTCACCCACGGAGAATTTCAAGTCTCTTCTCCTCTTATCAGCATAACTCTTCTGCCTATCTTGGGCAGCTTTCATTTGTTGCTGAATGATCTTGATCTTATCGGAAGTTTCCCTCACCACATCTGGTCCAAGCACAAACTTCTCGCCAGTCTCTATCCAACATGATGGTGAGTTACACGGTCTTCCGTACAAAGCTTCATATGGAGCCATACCGATACTGGATTGGTAGCTATTATTATATGCAAACTCTACTAGATGCAAATGGTCATCCCATGATCCACCAAAATCCAATATACAAGCTCTCAAGAGATCTTCCAATATACGATTCACCCTCTCCGTCTGACCGTCGGTCTGAGGATGATATGCGGTACTGAGATGTAATCCTGACCCTAGAGCCTCTTGTAAGCTCTTCCAAAACCCACTAGTGAACAACGGGTCTCGGTCACTCACAATGCTTTTGGGTACTCCATGAAATCTCACTACCCACTTCATATACAATTCTGCCAACTTGGCTGCCGTTCTGGTCGATTTGACTGGTATAAATCTTGCGCTTTTAGTCAATCGATCCACAATTACCCAAATGCTATCATATCCCGATCTAGTCCTTGGTAAACCATCGATGAAATCCATCGAGACTTTCTCCCATTTCCATTCGGGAATTTCTAATGGTTGCAACAACCCACTAGGCTTCTTTTGCTCAGCTTTAACTAGCTGGCAATTCATGCATTTGGATATAAACTTCCCAACGTCTCTTTTCATCCCTTCCCAGTAGTAAGTCTGTCTCATGTCTCGATACATCTTATTACCACCGGGATGTATAGTCAGTTTTTAGTGATGACATTCTCTAAGCACTTCATCTCTCAAACCATTCACGTTGGGCACAACTAATCTTCCATTCTTCCGAAGCCATCCATCTCGATCAAGCCCATACACATTCATCTCCTCATCGATACCCATCTCTAACTTGGAGATGATTTCCAATAGGTTAGGATCGTCCCTCTGACTAGAACCAATCCGCTCTATCAAAGTGGGTCTGATCGTCAAACTAGCTAGCATAACTGGATCCAACTCGCACTTTGGTCTGAAATCAAACCCCGCGATATACTCCAGTTGCTTCCATTCAAGAAACATTGCCCCTAAGCTGGCATGTCTCCTACTCAAGGCATCGGCTACCGCATTACCTTTCCCAGGTGTGTATGCGATATCAAAATCATACGAAGCCAAGAACTCCAACCATCTCTGCTGACGGAGATTCAGATCTTTCTGAGAGAAGAGATACTTCAACGATTTATGATCGGTAAACAACTCAAACCTTTCTCCCAAGAGATAGTGTCTCCACATCTTCAGCGCAAACACGATCGCTGCTAGTTCCAAATCATGGGTAGGATACTTCTTCTCATGCGGCTTTAGCTGTCGACTAGCATAAGCTACAACCCTACCTTCTTGCATCAATACTGCACCCAGTCCGGTACCACAAGCATCCGTGTATACCGTCATCTCTTCATTCCCTTTAGGAATGACTAACACTGGCGCACGCGTCAACTTCTCCTTTAGACTCTTGAAGGCATCCTCACACACTCCGTCCCAGACGAAGGACTGATTCTTCTTAGTCAACTGAGTCAACGGTGCTGCTATCTTGGAGAAGTCCTGGATAAACTTACGATAATATCCAGCTAATCCCAAGAAACTTCTTACATCTGTAGCATTCTTGGGTGTAGGCCAATCCTGTACCGCAGCCACCTTCGCAGGGTCCACGGCAATACCACTCTCTGAAACAACATGACCCAAGAATCTTACTTCCCTTCTCCAAAAATGACACTTAGAGAATTTCGCTTTCAATTGGTGTTTCCTCAACACCTCCATCACTATCCTCAAGTGCCCCTTGTGTTCCTCCTCTGTCCTTGAATAAACAAGGATATCATCCAGGAACACAAGAACAAACTTATTCAACTGATCTCTGAATACTCGATTCATAAGATCCACAAAATAGGCTGGTGCATTGGTCAACCCAAACGGCATAACCAACCACTCATAAAATCCAGACGGCGTCCTAAATGCCGTTTTCGGAACACTCTCATCCGCTACTCGAAGCTGATGAAATCCTGTCGCGAGGTCCAACTGGGAGAACACTCTTGCTCCTTCCAGCTGATCAAACAAATCATCTATCCGTGGTAGAGGATACTTATTCTTCCTCGTTACCTTATTCAACTGGTGATAGTCCACACACAAACGAAGGGAACCATCTGCCTTAGTGGCAAACACAACTGGTGCTCCCCACTCGGAGACACTCCTTCTAATAAATCTCTTCTTCAAAAGATTGCTGACTTGCACCCCGAGCTCTCGCTGCTCCCTTGGTGCCATACGACGAAGTGGCATCACTATAGGTCTGGCATCTTTCACTAAATCAATACGGAACTCAATCTCTCGGTGTGGTGGAAGCCCGGTCACCTCCTCGAAGACGTCCGGATACTGGCCAACCACGGGCACATCTGACAACTCATCCTGCGGGATGTCGAGGGAATTTACAAAACTAGCCATAACCCCATCACTATGTAGACTACCAAACACTACCCTCCGCCCATCATCCGCCCTCACTGTCACCAAAAAGCCCTCACAGTCTACCACCACCCCGTATCTTTGGAGCCAATCGACTCCCAATATAATGCCATACCCAGTAAAGCCCAAAACAAAGCAATCACATACAAACATACATCCATGACTCGATAAGACCAAATTCCTGCAAATCATACTAAGGCTAGTCGAACCACCAATCGGGTTCGTCACAATCAATGGTCTATCGACTATCTCGGGTTCCAGTCCCAACCTATCTACCAGGTCACTAGATATGAAGGAACGAGAAGCCCCAGTATCAAACAAAACTCGAACTGGTACATCATAAATAGAAAGCATACCTTGAATAACAAAATTCTTTCCTTTCTCCGCCGCAGTTGGGGCATTCGACGAAGAAGGAACAGCATCAAGAGCATATGCTTTCACAATCTGCTTCTCCTTAAGAGGTTGCGGACACTTATCCTTCTGATGTCCCACTTGACCACAGTTGTAGCACTTCCTTTCCGCTGGCTTGGCCCGACATTCTTTAGCATAATGGACCTTCTTTCCACAGCTGAAGCACTCAACATCCTTCTTGCTCTTTTTCTGGCCACCTTTAGATTGGTCCTGCTTCCTCTTATTCTGAGAGCTATTCTTGCCTCCACCGCCTGCTTGCAGCTTTGGCCCTTCTGCAGATGCAGCCTCAGTCTTTGACTTAGGGTAAAGACTCTCTGATCTCAAAGCTTTCCCCATGATCGATTCAAAAGTCTCATCGATGTGGTTGATAAGCCTTTCCCCCAAGTATCCATCCAAACCAGTAATGAACTTCTCATTTTTCTTCTCAGGAGTATCGATAAGAGACAGTCCATACTTCGACAAAGTGTCGAACTCAGCAATATAATCAGAAACTGCCCTGCCACCCTGCTTGAGTTCCAAGAACCTCTTGAACAATACTAACTTCTGGGCAGCTGGAATGAACTTCTCGCTAAAGCGAGCCTTGAACTGAACCCAAGTAACCTGGTCCTCTGGAGTAGCTGTTCTAATGGCATTCCACCAATTCATCGCTCTCCCTTGCAGCTGACGAGACGCTAGCCTTCTCTTCATCGCATCCTCAGGACCCAAGTCATCAAAGATACGATCACAGCTATCCATCCAATCCTGAACATCTGTGGCCGACTCCATTCCATGGAACGGCTTTCCACCAAGATTAGTGTAATCCTTGCACAACTTGGCGAAATCGACCCTAGGCGCCTGCACTACTGGGCCAACACCAACTCCGGGATTGGGAACTGCCCCTTGCACTTCTCTAAGCATGTCTCTCATGAGGTTAGTAAACATCGCCCTCATGTTAGCGGCATTCCCCTTGTTGGTCCCTCTACCAGCACCCCTCGTGTCTCGGCTCATCGTCAATCTGAAAAAGGGAAACGATTAACGACCCTATAGTGGTGCTAGTGCAGTGCGACTTCATTCTTATACTACTAATAGTATATACATACATAGCTTTTTGAAAACCGAAGTAATCACAAATACGCGCTCTCATATACGTACTAACTCTCCCTAGTGTCTTTCCCTAGGTTAACTACGCAACCTAGAGCTCTGATACCAAGTGTGACGGCTCGTCCCGCACCAACCGACATTTACTCCAAAAGTGCGCTGTACACATGTCCAGTTAGCACGGAATGGGTCGTCAGAAGGAAAGGGAAGAAGGAAATGAACATACAAAGAACCTGTAGAATGTCTCACAGCGCATAGAACAAAATATAATAATTACATACTTGACATAAAACAGGAGAGACAGTGCATAAGCTGAAAATCAAAACTAAACATCATAGCAGCGGAAATCCAAAATACAGCTTATTACAACTTTCAAACTGTCTCAAGCAAAAGCAAGATAAATGAGGTACACTACTAATGCCCAAGTAGCGACCACCAACGACACAGGGAGAATGTGTATATATATCATACGTGGAAGCCTCCTGCCCGCCTCCGAATCAGCTACTCGCGCACCACCAGCTAACCTGTCTCTAGTCTGCTCGTGTGAGCACCCAGAGTAATAAGAGGAGACATAAAACTTTGGGTCAGACATAAAGCCTGGTATGAGTGATAAGCATCTAAAGTGAACAATAACAGGTAGACTAAAACATACCTGAACCTGGACCTGCGACCAAAGAGTTAGCACTACATACTGTACAACACTCTAAGGTATCATATCAAACAATATAAAGATACGGAGGTGGGGGAGGTGTGCATGTCATAGGGATGGCAAACAATCAAACATAGCATCCATCCTCACATCTCTCACTCAGTGCGTAAAGCATACGATATTCACCACTTCGATCACCCAACATACCTTGCTACGATCACTCTGCCCCATGAAGTCATAAATGGCTTCACTGCACTGATAACGTAGCCACTAATCATTTGCTATGTCCACTTTGCCCCATGGAGTCACAAGAACCCCACTGCACTGGCTCATAGCCTTACCAATCCTTACTATGTCCACTTTGCCCCATGGAGTCACAAGAACCCCACTGCACTGGCTCATAGTCTTACTGATCCTTACTATGTCCACTTGCCCCATGGAGTTATTCACCCCATCTGCGCTGGCTCATAGCCTTACTACGCATCACCTTGCCCCTCAGGTCATAATGACCCTACTGCACTGATAACGTAGTCTTGCTACCATCACCTTGCCCCTCAGGTCATAATGACCCTACTGCACTGATAAGTAGCCCATCATTCATTCTTAGTGGTGAATCGAAGTTATGAACGTCGACAACTCCTTAGCACACGTCCCGCAGCAAAGTCCAACCATGAAGTGAACTCATCGGTTCCCAACTGGATCCTGAGCTCTAACTTCCCATATTGGACTACCTTTGCATCTCGGGTTATTGGTCAATACTGGGTCGGGTCGGGTTCCTCCTCAAGTTATCGGTTCGGGTCGGTGTCCTTCATCCGTTCGGGTTGGGTCTCCTTCTGGTGCGGTTCGGGTCGGGTACTCCTTTGTGTTCGAGTCAGATGCTTCTCTTCGGGTCGGGTCGGGTCGGGTCGGGTGCTTCCCTTCGGGTCGGGTCGGGTGTCCCTTCTTGGTTCGCGTTTTCGGTCCGTCTTCATGCTCCCTTCATATGCTCCTATCCGATCCGCTTCCGTGCTCCTGCTCTGATTCGTCTTCGTACTTCCGATCCGATCCGTCCTCCTCGATCCGATCCGTCCTTCTCGATCCGATCCGTTTTCCTCTATCCGATCCGATCCCAGTTCAGCTAGCGTGGCCTTCCTTTTTGCCACTTTTCCCAAGTGTTGGGTTCCGATCCGATCAGATTCTTTGCTCAGTTCAACATATCCGATCCGAGCCCCCTTATCCGATCCGATCCGAACCCTGCACTATTTTCTGAAACTATTCCAGCAAGTGTTTACGCCATTCGACGACGTTTTCGACCATTCTAACTATTGGAATCAATCACAAAGCATTTCATACAGTCATAGCAACATGCATAATCAACCACAAACATCATTCACATCAATATCATAGGTTAAAATGGATCAAACATACCCAAAATCCCATATTTTCCCTTAAGCATGTTTAGGTGAAACTAATGATAGGATTAGCAAAACTTAACCAAATTAACCCAAATTCATATCAGAGGTCTAAAACATCATTTAGGAATTTATGAACATTTTTCCCGAATTTTATCATGCTTAAATTCACTAATTAGCACTAATCACCCCTAATTAGCCATAATTAGTGTAAAACTATGCAAATCACTCACCTTAGCCACAAAATAAACTAAGATCTGAAATGATTCTTTGATTTGATGTGAATCTCAATGCCAACAGCAGCTCCTATGTTGATTTGGTGAAGATCTTCCTTGATTAGGGGTTGCTAAGCCAAATCCTTGACCAAAAGATGATTTGGAGGTGATTTAGAGGTTAGAGGCCATTTTTAGGGATCCTTGGTGATAAGTGGAGGCTAGAAAACTGAAATGGAATGATTCTCCATCTCATTTCAGCCCTCCCATAACCCTAATCCCGAAATGGGTTATGGGCCTACTCACTAATCACCCGATTTGGCCCGGTTAAGCAGTTTTTCACCCTCAGAACCTTATTTCAGCCATATCTCCCAAACGGTAAGTCCGTTTGGCTATTATGACCACTCTACGGAAAGGTAAACCATCAAACGAATCTAATGGAAGTGGTTTCAGGTCAAAATTCCTTTCCAATCAAAAGTTATGGCCAAAACAGTACCAACTAGGGGCAAAATGGTCATTTAAAAATCAACAAAAATCATGAACATGGGAAATGACTCTAATGGATGTTTCCCAAAGTTACACGACCATACGACTTCACATGGGAAATAAATAAATATTCTACAATCCTACGATGTGTAGAATACGGGTCGTTACAGATTTTGCATCAAAAATCTGATTTTTAGACTATTTATCAAAGTTATAAATTTGAAATTGTAACACCCCGAATTTCGGTTAATGCTAAAATTCACTAATTACAGAATAAATAATCTCAGATGTGAGAATTGGGGGAAACAGGCTGCGTCATTGCGTTCGTCTCGGAAAAATACGCGAAATAGAGTCCGAGTTTTCGAGAATCGGAGTCCGTATGGCCCGGTTATGGCCCAATGAAGTTTTCAGAAAATTCAAAGTTCAAAACAGATTTAAAATTCAGGTTCAAATTCGAAATTGGGGCCATTGGGCGCAGGCGGGGAAAATTCCCGCCTAGCTACCCAAGTCGACAGCCCTGTCGACTGGGCAGTCGACTTGGCTAGGACCAAGTCGACAGCCCTGTCGACTTGGGTGTCGACAGGGGGTGCTCGACAGGTTTAACCTGGTGCACCATTTTAGGGATTGGCTGTGTTTTGGGCTGTTCTCTAGAAGCTTCTGAGATCTGATGGTCCTAAATTAACCTAGGGTTAATCTAAGGGCCTAAAACACTTGCCTAATCCTATAAATAAGACCTTAAGCTAGCCCTAAATGACCATAATCCTATCTCCCAACTAAACTATGCCAAAATTTTCTATGATCATGGCCTCCACTCAAAGCCTAGCCTCCATCCTCTTTTAAATACTATTTCTATGAAGGCTTTCATGTTCATACAAGCATCTTTGAGTTGTATGAGTGATCATTTGCTTGCATTCATCATCAAGTTGCAAGCTTTATGTTCAAGGCTAGAGTTTTTGGGTGATTTTTGGCAAGGGTTTGCTTATGGGAGTTTAGTGGTGAGTTTCTATAGGCTTAACAATCAATTGTTAAATTGATTATGATAGGATATGATAAGATATGGCTATGTTTGTGGAATCAATGTGTTTATGCAAGTTTAGTATAGTGTATGTTGTGTGCTATATGCAAGTTTAATGCTATGTTTTATGATGCAAAACACTATGTTGAACATTGATTCATATGTAACATGTTATGCAAGCTATATGGGAGATTATATGCAAGTCTATAGGTAACATGTTATGCAAGCTATATGGGATATTATATGCAAGTCTAAATGTAACATGTTATGTAAGTTATGTATTTGGTTTTATGCATGCTAAGTATTTGGTTTTATGCATGCTATGTATTCGGTTTTATGCATGCTAAGTATTTGGTTTTATGCATGCTATGTATTTGGTTTTATGCATGCTAAGTATTTGGTTTTATGCATGCTAAGTATTTGGTTTTATGCATGCTATGTATTTGGTTTTATGCATGCTAAGTATTTGGTTTTATGCATGCTAAGTGTTTGGTCATATGCAAGTTATGATGCAAGTTCATATGCAAGTTATGATGCAAGTTCATATGCAAGTTATGATGCAAGTTCATGTGCAAGTTTGTCTCTTTTTATGATATGCATAATATATGCAAGTTTGCCTTTATGTATGACATAAGTACATGAGCAAGTTCATCCCTTTTAGACCTATGACATGTATGCAAGTTGACACCTTTATGATAGGTCTATGACATGAACATTTAAGCAAGTTACCATCTTTATGACATATGTGATTCATGCAAGTTTGGGTTGGTTATTTATGCAAGTTGGGTTTGTGGTCATATATGCAAGTTGACACCTTTTAAACCCATGATAATGCAAATGATATGCTAAGTTGAACCCATTGTATGTATGATGAATCTTCTCTTTTAAAGTATGTCATGTTAACGTATTTACGTGGGGATGATGGGGTAAAAATTAATGAACACATAAAATTGTGTGAAGTGGGTATGATTAAACATACCATAAAGTGGATGGACATAATTGGGAATTTACCTATTAAGTTAGGTCTATCCATATTATGGAATTGGGAATTTACCTATTAAGTTAGGTCTACCCATATTATGGAATTGGGAATTTACCTATTGAGTTAGGTCTACCCATATTCTTAAATATTTGTAATTAATTAGGGATAATTAATATAAATTATGAGGGTGATTAATTAGGTGTAATTAATCGACTAAGACACGAGGTTGGACTCAGTTGTAGCGTAAAACTGCCCGGACCCAACCAGCTCAACCAGTTGCTACAAATGTTAGCCCAATGTGAGAGGTCTTAGGCACAAACTAAATACGTGATTAACGTAAAGACACGAGGTTAGACTCGGTTATGACATAAGGCTGCCCGGACCCAACCGGCTTAACCAGCGGTCATAAAAGATAGTCTAATGTGAGAGGTCTTTATGAGGATCACGGTCTTAATTAATTAAGAAACACTTAACCAAATTAGCATGTAGTGAGGCATGAGGGGTTAAGTGGGTGCCTTGGGTGGCATGTAGTAACTAGTGGGGGTGCCTTGGGTGGCATAAGGAACTGGTGGGTTGCCTTGGGTGGCAATAGAAAATACGATTAGAATACTTAACCAGAGTGGAACATGTAATTAAACATGATTAAAGGGTTAAGTAAGTGCCTTGGGTGGCATGAGGGAATCAGGTAAGTGCCTTGGGTGGCATGTGGAAATCTAGTGGGTGCCTTAAGTGGCAATTAATTAAATAACAAGCTTAAGTAGTAGCTTGTGGGGGCCTTGAGTGGCAATTAAAATATGATTAAAGACTTAACCAAAATATATAACATGTAGGTGGACATGGTTAAAGGGTTAAGTGGGATCCACTAGAAATGACAAGCTTAGGTGGGTAGCTTGTGGGGGCCCATTTCAACCAATATCCCAAACGTATCTTTGTGAGCTCGACCCAAGTCGAGGACGGGACACGCATATTGGGCTTGACTATAAGAGGCCAAAACGGGGTAGCGGTGGCAACGCGAGTCCAACGGGTTTCATATGCGTGTGTGGACCCGGGCTGGTAGGTAAGACGTTGTTGCATCGTGTAGATATAATCCGTGTACCATTTGTTGTATCGGGTTGCCATTATGGGGAGTGATACACCCCATTGTGGGGCCAGCACGGGTATCTACGGTAGGGAGCCGATCGCTTGGGGAGTAGTGGGTACACCTAGTGGAGATAGGGGCAGATGGCACCTATGTAGTCAGCTAGGGGTACAAGAAACTACTGGGTAAAATTACTAAGTACACTTAGTGGGATCAACCTTTAAGTAGGAATTACCCTTGGGTGGGTAGAACTGGTGTGGTGCAGTGTAGGAATTACCCTTGGGTGGGTAGATCTGGGGTGGTGCAATCTAGTAATTATCCTTGGGTGGATAAATGCGTCTTTTCGGTTATCTTAGTACATCCTGTGTTTAGTTGGCTACTTAGTGTAGTCATTATCCCCAAAGGTACCGTACCTTGTTGATATCATACCCTAATTACTTTAATGATTGTATTGTTAGGGTTATAGGACTCACTCAGACTTATGTCTGACCCCGTTGTTTCTTTATCTTTTTTTTCCAACCCTCAGGTTTTCAGAGTGGGCCTAGCACTAGTGGGCTTTGACCAGACTGCTTTATCTATCTTTTGGAGCTTGGACCAAGGATGTAAAGCTCAGTTTATCTTTTCTATTATGGCTATTAGGTTATGTAGTGGGGTTATGTACTTTTATTTTTATCAGAATGGATATTATGTACTTGGCTCTTATTTATGGTTTTGGTGTAACCAAACATGTTTTACTTTCCGCAGAAATGAAATGATGTTTTAAATTCTCAAGTATTACTTATATCTGTCTTGTTGTAATTTTTCTGTTCTATATTCACTTAAAATACTCCACCGATGTTATGGCATTCCCTTAGTGAGTGACTGTAGCGGGTGTGGGGTGTTACAGAAATGATAATCAACTAATTGATTGCTGGTTGTGTTGTTTGATTAAATTAAATGTTGAACGTTTAGCCAAATTGTATCAGATATTGAATTGTATTGAAAATTTGTTGCATTTGCTTGCATATACATGTACTTACATTGAACAAGTCCTAGCAAGGAGGTTAGAGCAGAGAATAAAATTTGTTTGCCCGACAAATAGGTACATGTTTACCATAATTTACTGTTTTGTTTGGGTGATGATGATTTTATGAGCCGATTGGCTAGCCGCTTGGCTTTTTCTTTTTCTTTTTGAGATCAGAGGGCCTGTATGGCAATTTCGGGATTTTCCTGTGCTCCCGGTGTAGGGGAGGTTATGGTGAAATTTTCCGAAAATTTAGGGTGTTAGCCAAATTTTTGAAAAATTGGAAAAGTTCTTAGAAACTGAAAAGTTGAAGAACTTAAGCCGTAGTGAAAACACTGGAAGTTGAGTTGATTTGTGAAACAACTTTCGGCTTTGTTCCTTTTCGGGGACGAAAAGTTTTAAGTGAGGGAGATTGTAATAACCCGGAAATCCGAGCCAATTTAAAATTTTTATTTTGGCAATTTTAGCGAATTTTGATTATTTAAAATGAATTATTTTAAATAATAACGACGAGAAATTTATTTTTGAATAGAATTCGAACGTATATATTATATAGATCGTCGTTAGAATATAAATATTTATTTATATTTATAAAAGGAATTGAAAATGGCGCGGTAATTCGATGATTCGATTTCAAAATTCAAATGAATGTACCGGGTGCAAAATAAACCGGATTTTAGTGAAACCAAAAATATTTGAATCTAATTGATAATATCTTTCCAACGAATCCGAAAAATCGAAATTTCATAGCGGGGATAAAAAGATATGTCCAAATGAATTTTCAGAATAGTCGTTATGGAATTCTGGCCCTTAAAAATGGGAATTTTGCAAACGACCTCGGATTTCGACGAAACCACTTTTGTTGGATCCATGATGTCTAGTTATTGCTAGATTCCAATTTTCATAATTTTTCGAATCAATATGTGAGCGTGGCAAAGGAAAACGTGTTTTGTCAATTTCTATCGACCTGAAATTGGCCATTTTTCAAACGGTCTTAGAATTCGACGAAATTAGTTTTGTTAGGACCGTATCGTCAATACGAAGCTAGAAAATATTTTACGAGAATTTATAGAGTTAGTATGTTGCACCGGTAAATTAAAATGTAAGTTCAAATTCAATATATACTGATTGATATTTGGAATTTGATGAAAACTGTTCGAAACAGTCGAATTGGCTTACGTGGCATATCCCATTGTGTTCGGAATGGGGATAATTAGCTAGGGGCGACAGTCGTTGGGCCTCATTTGGTGTTCAAATCGTAAAGCAACTTGTTGGATTAAATTAAATAATTAATTATATAATAAATTTCTCATACCCCACCATCCATTCTCCTTATCAGAACAGATCTCGAATATAAAAAAACAGATCCTAGCTCCTCCCCGTCGCCCTCTCATAGTCGATCACCACCGGAGCTCGCCTGGCCAACCCCCCTCCACTCCAGCTTCTCCCCGTCGTCCTAGCTCCCCCTCACGAAACCGCGTGCCCTATCCCTTGAAACCCCAAAACCGTCCATCGCCCCTTCCCTCGCCAGCACTGCCCACCATCGCACCTTGCCTCGCGCCCCTCCGCCCTCGTTTCTCTCTCCTCCTTCGATCTGAGGGATCCCGAACTCCAACGTCCTCCGCCGACCTCCCCAAGCCGCCGCTGAAGACCAGACCACATCACCAGACTCCGGCAGCAAGATGAGCGATGCGACAGGGGTTTAGCGGTGGAGTTTTTTGGCGTTTAGGAGGTTCGATATTGTACAGGAAGATGGCCAGAAGGGTGATTAACGGTGAGTGTTTTCTTTTTTTTTCTTTTCTTTTCTTTTAGTTTAACTAATTTAGTAATTAAATTCTAGAATGAAAAAGCATAAAATTAAAAACTGAAATGTTTTATATAAATTAAAATATAAAAATATATACATTGATTTTAGAAAAATAGATCATTGTTTTAAAATAAAAAGTTAACATTTTTAGTTATAAAAAAATGAATGATTTTTATTATCATGAAAGTGATAAGAAGGTTTGAATCTTTATAAAGTAAAAAGTTATGATTTTTATATTATAGAAAGAATAAAAATATAATTTTTATACTAGTGGCATATTAAAAATATGATCTTTATATAATAGAAGATATAAAAAAACTATTTTTATATAAGTAGTGTATTGAAAATAGAATTTCTATACAATAGAGAATATAAAAATATTATCTTTATATATGTAGCGAAATAAAAATCTGATTTTTATTATATATATAGTGAAGTGAAAATGTGATTATTTATAGCGATGAAATAAAAATTCGATCTTTGTATATGGAGTAGAAATATAAAAATATAATTTTTATATAGAAAGAAGCGCTGTAAATATATATGAAGTAGAAATAAAAAATATAATTTTATTTGAACAGCGTGAAAAGAACTGCATTGGAATTTCAAGCAGATCCAGACGGTTCAACAGTTTAAAAGCAAAGCACGGCGGAGTGGAACTCTCTGTGAGAACTTCTAACCTTTTAATTTAATTTTTCTAGTTATAAATATATACTAGGATGCAAACGGTGTTTAGTAGCACCCGACACCCGTCGTCCACAGACCATGGACGGCTTGTATGCTTGTTTGTTTGATTTTGTTGTGTAGTTGATTGTGTGATGCGATGTGAAATGAAATAAAATATTTATATAGCTAAAAATATTTTATAGTAAAAAATAGAATTTTTAACGTGTATATGAAAAGAAATAAAAATAAACAAATCGGACGATTTGTTTATATACACACATTTGACTGACATTGATTAGGATGATATATTTTACACATCGCCCAACTGCACAAATAAATCTGTGTTTGATTGTTTGAAACCCCACACGGGTATTGGGATGATATTTGACGTACACTAACCCCGATTGTTTAGTTGTATGTCGATCGATTGATTGACAGACTGTTATAAGCGTTAAATATTTATATTTGATGCTTATACAGTGTAGAACGCACTTTGGATGATGGTTGATGATTTATCGTTGTTGTTAGATACGTGTGGTAGAAAATCCATATAATTAACATTATATGGTAATTGATTGGGCCTCATTCCAGTTTTAAAATAGAAATATTTGAAAAAGAAATATTTGAAATAGAATATTTGAAAATAGGAATATATGAAGCCGTATTGATTAGATTGACGCCATTTTGGCGTGAACGATATTTATATCGATTTTATTCATTTTATAATGAATATCGAAAGTGATTTCAAAATCTGATTTTTTCGAAAAGAATTGAAATTGAATAGAAATGAATTCGAATTGAAATTGAATAGAAATGAATTCGAATTGAAATTGAATAGAAATGAATTCGAATTGAATTCGAATAGAAATGAATTCGAATTGAAATTGAACAGAAATGAATTCGAATTGAAATTGAATATAAAGGAATTCGAATTGAATTCGAATTGAAATTGAATATAAAGGAATTCGAATTGAAATTGAATATAAATGAATTCGAATTGAAATCGATTTGAAATGAATTTAAAACGAATTTATATTGGAATATTCAATTTTGATTTGAAATTGAATATGAAGTTGAAACCGTTTTGAAAATGAATTTAAAACGATTTATAAAATACTCTTTAAAAAGGGAATCGACGAAGTATATATATTATATATATAATATAATGGCCTGAATAGAACGCGCCGCGCCGCGGTAGTTCGCGAATTTCGACCATTGACTTCGAACGGATAATACGGGAGATCCGACCGTCGGATTCTCCTAAAACTGGAACCGTTGGATTCGTATCGAAAAGAGCTTTCTAACGAATATTAGAAATTAGAAATCTAACGTTTGGATTTGGAATTATGTCCAAATCAAATTTGAAAAAGGTCGCTGTAAGTGCAGTTCGATGGCCGTTGATGGAAATCGACTGTACGGGCCTTGATAAAATTATTAAAAATAGTAATAATTTGTGTAAAATCATAAGAAATGATTTGAGAAGAATTGGGATGAAAAACTCCATATTTGAAAAGATAAAAATAGATTTTTATCGAAATGAACTAGTTTTGAACTAGAATTATAATTCTATTTATTTTTAAATAAATAAATTGGATTTGAAATGGTTTTAAAATAACCAGAATTTCCAATAGTTATATTGGAATGGATTTGAATCGAAATTGTCTTCGGAATATTTCGTTCTTGGATTTCGTGATTATACAGATATTGTTATGGAAATTTGAAAGATATATATGTATATCGTTATTTCCAATACGACATTTGTTAGTCGTAGAATTTGATATTGAATATAAGCCGATATATTTTCTATTCAGAGCCTTGTATTTAATATCAAATGTGATTTGGGTTTGTCGTGAATGGTGTCTTCATTAACACCGTTCTTAAGCCCAGTTGAGAAAAGATTAAATCTTTTTATTTAGATTTAATGAAGTGTACCAATTAAATAATATTTAATTGGAATTGAATTGGTATTGATTTTTGGGTTTACCGTGAACAGTGTTTTAAATAACAGTTGTTCTTTAACCCGATAATTAATGGAATGTGATTTTGGGTTGTCGTGAACGGTATCTTCAATAATACTGTTCTTAGACCCAAAGGAGTTAAGAAAATCAGAAACTAACTGGGGATTGGTTAAGTTGAATGATTTCTGGGGTATTGATCTGATGTTGGTTTCGGCCTTCGGGGTTAATACTTAGGGAATTGCTCACTTGCTAATTTACGGTTAGGGACTGTTTGAAATGTGTTGTGATTTTGGGTTTATCGTGAACCGTGTTTTAAATGACACTGATTCTTTAACCCAAGCAAAGATTAAAACTAAGTGGAGTTTTAATGAATCTTTAACAAGATTGAAAAGATCGAGAATGGAGTATCACCAGTTTTTCTCCAGGCGATAGTTAAATCTTTAATTAGATTTGAACGTGAAATGGTAATTGAATTTACCGATAACACCGTGGTGTTAGATATGAAGTATTACCAGTTTTACTTCATGGTATGAATAGGTTGGGATTGGGAAATTAAAACAAATGATTACTTCGGTAAGGTTCGTTAATCCCGACTAGTTGAATCGAAATTCAAAAGAAAATTAAAGAATAAATTCAAGGAATTTATCTTTGATAAAATTAATGGGAACCTTTCCCTATGAATGTGAAATTTAGAAACTAACAGTCGGTTAGCTAAGTAGAATGGTTTTCTGGATATTGATCTGATGTTGGTTTCGGCCATCGGGGTTAATATTTGGGGAATTATTCTCTTGATTAATTTACGGTTAGTGACTGATGAATTGGAATGAGGCGTATGTTGTGTTTGTGTAACACTTATTTAAAATATACGCGAGTTATTCGGAAAGACCGGGTTTATCCCATTCTGAATAATTGATACGACGATAAGTCGAAGATGAAGACGGTGGTCGAAGACCGGAGGTCTTCACGTCGTTTGGGTGATTACTAATGATCTTGATTGGGATGTACACCCAAGAAGATGGAAACAGTTGGTGATCGTCCAGACGTACTTGGAGATCGATGGATATGCGGGGTACTAGGTGCCTCCGGTTTCGTTCAGACCCAGAACGGACTTGTAAATGGACTGTGTGTCTGACATTGGATTTTAGTCTGTGTGATTGATTTCTATTAAATATATATCTGTTTGGCGGCGGAGAATTTATTCTCTTGCTTAACGCCCTTCTCTAAGACGTACGAGCTCAGGGGTTATATACTGATGGATATCAAACGCATAGAGTGAATTGCCTGTGTGGCATGCCTAAGTGGCGAATGATCAAGGCTTCTGTTGAAAAGCAAAGTCTTGTGGTTGATGATCGAAGCACGGCCTTTGTGGCGTAGCTTTGTGTAACGTTTACTTCGCGAGTTTCACACCCGGTATGAACCAAAAACGGGAGAAGGACCTCAGGGATGGCATGCGTTTCTTTCTAGTTAGAAGTGGCGTCAGTGGTTTTACACGCCCTGACGAGTTTGACTTATGTGGTTGTTGCTGTTGCGAGGTGCCTCGGTTTGATTGGACGATCCGGGTCCGATGGAGTCATTTAGTTGGCTCACCTACGCCCCATAGGGCGGGGAAACACATGTTCAGGCATTTTAATCCACATCGGTGGACCGGCCCTGACGATCCAAGGGTCACTCGAGCTCTGATCCTGAGGGGCGGACTAGAGCGTCTCGAATCGGTTGAGGACTATCTTTTGCCTCGGTTCATAGATGGAAATCCAATTTCCAAATACGTGATTCTGCGGTTATATTTGTAGAGCCTAGTATGGCGACATAGTGGGATGGGGGCGCTTATGCCGTCTATGATTGATACTTATGATTTGAAGTTGTTTTATACACTATGCACTTATAATAGTATCAAATGATTTGTTTTAAACGTATCAAGCACTCTTGGCTATTATAAGGTAAAAACCCTATCCTCCGGCTTGCATTGCATTGTGTGATGGGAACTGGGTCTTATAATAGCTTCATTGTTCTTTATTTAGCATTGCGCTGTTGTTTTATGCACTGGTGTTCTTGGGAGGAAACCCGTTCCGTGTTATACGGCGTTGTCCCTTGATTTACCTAACTTTAAAATAAAGATTAATAACTGTTTTAGTTCTCACACCAGTCCCATGACTGATCTGGAGTTTATTGTTTTGACCTAAACTCTGGGTGCCCCTATTTTGACACGGGCAGCTAGTAGTTTTGGTTTTGCAGATTTATATTCATAGGATCTTGGTTTACAGCTGGAACGATATCCGGAAAGCTTTATATCCGTATATCTCTTCTAGTTGTGTATTGTATTATTTTCCGCTGCTATGTAATGTATTGTAATCTCTGATATTTTCTGTCTAAAATGTGATTCATTTATACTCTGTATATTCTTGTAATCTGATGCATTGTTGTAATATACAATGAAATGTTCTTCCGTCTGCGTTCTACTTTGTCGTGTTCTCAAAACAATCCGTTCTTTCTCTTCTCTTCGGAGACCGGAGAAGTTCGGGTCGTTTCATTAACATTTTAAATGTTGGCTTTTAATGCTTTCCAAAGGCATCAAATTTTTTAAGGTTTTAACAAAATGAATGCTTATTTTATTTTAAAAAACCAAAATAATTTAGTATCCAAGATCAAATTGAGTGACAACTAAGTCCTCTAAAATGCTTAACTACATTTATTTTTATATTCTCAATATATGATACTACCTTTCAAAATACTTTTCGAGTAGTATTTGTTAAAACTTTTATATATCATATGCTTGTTTACTTATATTAAACTGCACGTTAATCTATGTTTTGAATTTTTGAAAAGCCTTTATTATGAAAGAATGTTTCTGTTAAAAATGTAACTATTCATTAAAATTTATTTGCATCTTAAAGATGATTTTCAAAACCATTCATAGTCATAAATAAATGAATTTATTTATTTAGAGTAATAAATTGCCATTTGTTGTATTCATATTATTACTTGAAAAATTAATCATCCCATTCCTACCTAAATTCTAAAAATAAAGTTTTAATTATTTTCTATCAAATGAGTATACCTTTTCCATCTATCCACCCAGACGTTTTAAAATCTCCCTTTTTATCTTCTTTATTCTCAACTGAATCTCACTTAGATTTTCACAACTATTGCGAATTCATAAAGGAAAAAAATCTTTTTAATTCATTAATTTCATATGAAAACTTAACATAGAAAATATGGGTAAAACAAGAAAAAGTTGGAAACATTTAATTCATTTAAATTTTAGAAGCTTTTACATGGAAGCTGTGATGATAATAAATTTACCATTGAAGTATTCACTGCTGATCGCTTTTGAAAGAATTACATTTCTTTTCTATTTTTCTTAAAGCTCATGAATGCAAGTTTTAAAGATACCAGTAACAACCCAAAATTTAAGTCATGATAATTAATTAAAAAATTAATTAAATAATCAAATAAGTTTATGAAATTGTCAAATTTTAGATATGGGGATTGCACCATCATGTTCGTGGTAAGTTTTTAGTCAGTTTGCATATATATTTTGTAATAGATCCATAATGAAAGAGATGTCGCCGAAACAAGTTTTAAAAAAGAAAAAAAAACATGTGGCCAGATCGACCTCCCAGGTTGACCCAGATGAGGGTCAGGTCAAACTGCAAAAGTGATTGGGCAAAAATTTGCCCAAGTACAAAGTGAAGCGGAGATTTTTAATTTTTGGCTTGTATGGCCAATTCTGATGCACAAGATTGAGATACGAAGGGCCATATCCTTTCAGTGATGTGGTGCTAGCATGGATTTAATTTAGAAATCCAACAGTCATAGATCTCTAAGCTACACTTTAAATAGATCCTAGACCTAGTTATTCTCTCACAACATTATCTTTTCCCCTCTGGCTTCTATTTTCTGAGATGGACCTGGCCTAAATTATTCTATGGAAACGGGTTGTAAAATTAAATATTTATATTACCCAATTGGTGGCGGGATCTACAGCAGTCACGGAGAATGAGCTTAGGACCATGAGTGAGTACATTAATTATTTAGATTATAAGTAATTTAAAAGTTTACGGGTTCTAATAGTTTTATTTACAGTTTTTTACTAGTTTTTAGTAGTCTATTTCTGTAAATAGTTTACTTTTTTCTTACATTTTCTTAAGTTACTTCTTTTTTTTTATACAATTCTTTCTACAAGTCTCTTTCTTTTTAATCTTACCCTTATTTGTTATTTATGTCAGTTATTTCAACCTTATCTTTTTACCATCTTTTACATTTTTTTAGAGAGCTGTAAATGTTAGTTTACAAACATAGTTTTTAATCCTCTTTTTATGTTTGGATTAGAATAGTCACATAGCACTTTTAAAATATAGTTTAAATAAGAAGTAACTAAATTTATAGTGTTACATGTAAAAATTACAGATTTACAGTAAAAAGGAACTAAAATGAATTACGCAGATTTACAAAAACTTGCAATGAATTACGACCAGTATTATAATTCATAAGAAATAGAAAAGGAATTAGATTATTGTGATAATAAAAGAGCAGAAATCATAGTAAAGAAAGAAAGAACAAGAAATATCATATCATTACTCAGTCAAGAACTAGGTCAATAGGTTGGGCTCAGATTTATGATTGGGTTAATAATAAAAGATAATACAAATTAAAAGCAAGGATCTATTCCAACCACCTCCTATTTTAGATAGAATTTGATGGTCCTAGGAAGACCAGGTATGCTTAAGTGGAACAGTGGTTGCAAAAGGTCAATAGAATAAAATTGGGTTTAGGTGAAAAATCATAGTTTTGTCTGTTATGACTCATCTGACTACCTTCCCTTCCAAATAGGATATGATGATTTCAAGAAAACCGAGAATTCTTAGGTAGTACATCGTTATAAGAGGTTGATAGACTTTGATTTGTAGGGCATTTAGTGTTTCCTGAGCATGTATATTTCGATCGAAGACTATTATGACATGCTAGTTTACACGTATTTTGTTAGTAGGTAGTACCTACTAGTGGCATGTTACCAAGCATGGTAGACCCACAGGATTGCAATAAATGAGGGGAAGGGCCGACCTAAGGGTAGAATTAGGAAAACTAGTTCAAATAAAAAGAATTTAGAATTATAAAAATGCAAACAATCAAAGAAGAAACTTAGTCATAAGACTTGTCAATTGAAGTCATCTTATTTTTGCATCGAAAAAGAATTACTACTAAGTCTATTCTTTTACCATACTTACCATGTCAATAATTACTTTATTATCTAGGCTTTATGTCTAATCTACTCCTCTCTGTTCCATTTTTACCCCTCTCCCAGGCTCACAGGGTTGATTTTGATTATTGTGAATTTTTCGGAGGAGCAGGCATATAAAAGTTCACTATTTATTTCATATGTGTCTCTGCTCTTTAATCACTTTTAGTTGGTTGGTCTGTACTTTTACTTGAGAGGGGATTTATGTTATGTACTCTGATTTTTTGTGAGGCCGAGTGAGAAATGTGGTTTATGACATGGTGTCATTATTGCAATTTGATGTTGACTTTCCGAGATAAAGGAAATTTTATGAAATAGATGATAAGTTATGCTTTATTTATGTTTCCATTGTATCTATTTTACATGTCTTGTACACTTTAGTCTATATAAAGTTATTCAGTTATACATATAAATGCTACACATTCTTTAGTATTCTTATTTGGAGATACCAAATGGTGCGGGTAGTTTCACTTGGTATCAGAGCTTAAGGTTATAGAATTCCTAAAAACTTATTTTTAAAAGTAAATGATTTTCTAAAGAAAATATATTTTCAAAACTCTTTATTTTTAAGTTATAAAGAGTCTTATCTCCTCAAATCAGTAAAACCTTCCTTTGACTCCTTCGAATATCAAATCCTATCTTTTACTCTTGCACAGTTTGGAAGACGCTCCTAGTCTTCTAGAGGGCGTATCGATACCAGCTTGGTTCTAAGATACCTTTAGGCTACAGTGCCAGCAAATCATCCATAGGAACCGGTGCAAGAACTAGCACAGGTTGACGGAGGCCTCGTTTAGCCAGTAGTAGTTGATTTCCCTAAACTTTGTAAGGAACTTCCTGGACATGGCGATAAGACATTCTTGGGGACTAAGACATTTGTCAAGGCACAGACATGGCTTCATAATACAGAGAGAATTTTTTGTCTCATAAGACTCGTAGATCGTGATAGAGTTCAGCTCGCCTCTTAGCAACTGAAATAAGAGGTTTCCTATTGGTGGGAAGTCATGGAGGCTGAGGTTGGAGCTATAGCTTGGATCGATTCAAGCAATGATTCGATAGGAAGTACTTTTCCTAAACAGTGGAAGGAATACATTTGGAAAGATTCATAATACTGAGATAGGAAGGTTTATCCATCAAAGAATACGTCAACTAATTCAATAAGCTGTGGCGGTTGGGTGTAGATCTGGTTAATACACTTTATAAAAAGGCCGTTGAAAGTGTGAAGCGCTTGAATCAACCCCTCCAAGGATTGGCATTGACTCATTTTCCCATGCAGGTCACCTTTGAGTCATTAATAGAGATGGTATTGATGTCGGGTAGCAGTAGTGAGGAAGTCAAGGAAGAGAAATAGGTTCCAAAGGTGGTTGAGACAAGGAAGAATTGGTGGAAGGATAATAAGAATAAGAAGAAAGTTAGTGGTCCATAGATGGGGCAGATTCAGAAAGGAAATAAGTGCTATAATCGTGGATGGTAAGCCATTATGCTAAGGATTGTAAGAGAGATACCATGGGAGGCAAGTGCTACAATTATGGTCAGGCTGGACATCTTAGCAGAGCATGCCCTTGGAAGGTAGAGGGGGCATAGAGAACTAATACACAGGTTGCAAAGATTCATACAATGGACACAACATCATCGACTAGTGGCCCATATAGAGGTAGGAAGATCTAAGTTGAAGGTTTTGTTATTCTTTTTAATTTTCCCATTCGATCACTCAGAGCATAACGCTCCTTTATTTCTAGTTCTTTATTTGATCGCTTTCACTTGAGTATATCATCAGTTTCAGACCTGATCGTAGTCTCAAAACCTATAGAAGGATTGACACACCTGTCCACGACTTGTAGAGGTTTGAGAATTTTATTTTTAGATGTTGATTTTAACTATGATGCCTATATTTTGGGATTTTCTAGATACGAGATGATATTTATGATGGATTTCTATCGTATGAAGCTATACTAGATTGTGAGAGGAGAGTTGTTAGATTAGAGACTTGTAGTGGGAAGACTCACGAAATATCTTGCGACCTATATGGGTAAGTTGTGCTTAGCTTCTTTTATTTCCTTCATTCATCTCTAGTCGATATACATTTTATTCCAGTTGTGAGAGAGTTCCCAAACATTTTCGAGCGGGTTAGAGGTTTACCACCTAAGCGACAGATGGAATTCACAATCTATTTGTGTGATAATTCTATGTCAATAGCATTATCTGTTCTTCATATGACCCTTACAGAAAGTAAGGAATTAAGTAAGCAGGTCAGTAAGCTCCTAGAGAAGGGTTTTAGTCAACATAGCATATCAGAGTATGGGGCACCAGTCATCTTTGCTATGAAGGCGGATGGTTCCCCCAGGTTTTGCGTTGACTATGGAGAGTTCACTAAGAATAATCATTATCCTATCCCTAGGATCGATGATCCTATCGACCAGTTAGTTGGCACCTCTATGGTTTCTCAGCTAGACCTAGCCACTTGGTTTAATCAGCTCCAAGTTGTGGATGACAATATTGACAAGACAATGTTTATGACACCAAATGGGTTTTCAAGTGATTGGTCATGCCATTTGGCCTGACCAATGCCTTGGCATACTTCATTGTTTTGATGAGTTGAGTCTTCAAGGAAGTTTTGAAAAGTTCATAGTGGTGTTCGTAGATGACATTCTTTAGCATGTGGTTCATCTTAATGAGGTTCTTGGCACCCTAATAAAGTGTAACTTAAAAGGTAAAATTTTGAAGTACCACTTTTGGTGAGATGAGGTGCGTTTCTTAAGGTATATAGTCTCAAAAGAAGGGCTAGTGGTAGATCTTGCTAAAGTAGTAATAGTTCAAAATTGGAAGGCACTGAAGAACGCCACCAAAGTAAGAAGCTTTTTAGGCTGGATACTATAGGAAGTTCATTGGAGATTTTGCTAAGATATCAGCACAGCTTACTCAAATGACTAAGAATAGCATGGCATTATTATGCATGTAGCGTGTGAGGATTCCTTCATGTTGCTTTAGCAGATCATTATTAGTGCACCAATGTTGGTATTACTAGACCGAATTAATCCTTTTATCGCATATGCTAACATAGGTGGTACTGGCCCGGGGGTGGTGTTAATGCAAGAAAGGAGGGTAATGTGCTACGTGAGCAAGCGGTTGAAGACCCACGAGAAAAATTACCCTACTCATGACCTTGAGTTAGCTGTTATAGCTTTTGCTCTCAAGAAGTGGAATATTATTTTTTAGTAGAGAGGTTCGAACTCTACACAGACCATAGATCACTAAAGTACTTATTCTGTGAAAAAGACTTGAATCTTAGACAGTAGCATTGGATGGAATTCGTTGCGCATATGACTTTGAAATCACTTATATCCCCAGAAAGGGTAATGTAGTTGCTTACGCACTTAGTAGGAAGGGGGTAGAACTAAGACTAGTATTTGTGAAATGGAAGCTTAGAGTTTATTTCTACTTTGATTTCAAACTTCAATGGAATTTACCCTGAGATTTTTAGCATTGCTCAAGATTCTTCAGCCTACACTCATAGATCATATAGGCTTGAGGTAGCGAGAGGATCAGGAGTTACCAGATATTTTTGAGAGGATTGACCTAGGAGAAGCCTCCGTGCATCTCTAACATTACTTAATAGATGATTGAGGGTGACTTAAGTGGGATGGTAGACTTTGTGTCCCCTGCACTAATCAAACAAAGGCACATTACTCTCGGATGATTATTCATCCATATAGTGAAAAAATGTATAGCAACATAAAATGGTTATTTTATCAGATTCGTATGAAGAAAGATGTAACTGAATATGTGGCCAAGTGCATGGTTTGCCAAAGAGTAAACGATGAGCAACGAAAGCATGGCGGATTTCTCCAACCATTAGATGTGTCATTATGGAAGTGGGAGAGTATACCCATGGACTTCATCGATGGGTTACCTAGATCTCGGAAATGAAATACTAGCATTTAGTAGTGGTAAATAGATTGAAAAAGAGTGCCCATGTGATGACTGCCCATAACCCCCGCACTAAACAATGGGAATAATGCGTCGAAGGGTAATAGTCGTAGAACTCACAGCGCAAGGATAAAATATAATAGAATATATACAACAGGTAATAGTAAGAGGCATCATATAGCAAACTTTTGAAAACTTTCTCAACATCTTGAAAGTTTATCCAACTGAAACAAATGTTTGTACATAAGTCCTCACTACAACACTCATAGAACACTCAACAATGGAAATAGAAATACTAGATAGTAATAAAACTAGTACGCCAACCTCCTGTTCGCCTCCGCACAGTAGCATCGTCCTTACCAATCACCTGTAACCTGCTACTTAGTCTGCCCATCCATAACCGGATGAACAGCCCAAGGTAATAAGAGGAGACATAAAACCTTGAGTCTGACAATAGTCTTAGTGAGCGATAAAACAACTAACAAAATTTAATAGTAAGGTATATGAGAAGGGATAGATAAACATACTAATCTACCCTCAATCTCAGAGAAGAACTCAACCCTATCTTCCCCACATTGGACAGTGATAGCCTTTACTTTAAACCATTCATCCATGGAAATCATAACATCCATTCTATCATGGAAAAGCACTCATAACATCCAAATTAAAAGTGTCTCATGTAAAACATCCTAATCAAATTTAATATCCCCTAAGCACAAGACCCAGAGGCCTAAACCAATATCAGATAAGCACCCAAGGAACATCTCCTTCGATGTAAGACAACCTACATAAGACGGTACAAACAAAACAACCAATCATCCATGACTGACTCTGGCTATAACTGCCAATCCTGCTTGGACACCATCGTTAATCGTATGATGGCCAACCTTGCCACATGTCAAGGGCTAATGGTAACCCCAGTTCTAGCATAAACTCTATATGTCCAACCTTGACAACTAGGCCTTTCAACGATACCCAAGGTACTTGACCAACAACCTTCCGGTCTTTTGGGAACCCTCATTGTACCCCTGCTTTGAGCCTACCAGAAACTATGACAACAATGACTTCTCGGCCTTCGCATCCCGAGTCATCCAACCTTGACGACGTTTCATAGTTCAAGCAACCTTCTCGAGCAACCATTATCCACCAACTCATAACCTTTGAGTTATCACCCCATTCGCTGTTCTATACCGATCAACGAACATCTTCCAACACTCCGAATATTCCCACTTGAATTCTTCTCGAAGTAACACCATCACCGAGCTTATTACGTCACTGTGCTACGACTAGGTTCGGGATGTTGCCCCCGAAAAATATTTTTTTCAAGCTCTTTTCTTCAAATCCAAGTCGTACCCGAAAAATGTAACTTTTCAGAAAACGACCCTTTAGAAATAACCCATAGCATCATCACTATCAACCACAACATTTAAAAGTGCTGCTTAAAGCATGATCGATCAGCCCCTTCAGACCGACCCGACCCGACCCAGTCCCTTCCTGACTTCAAACTCGACCGACCCGATCCAATCACCCCCTTGGAACATGACCGACCCGATCCGGCTATTTCAACATGACCGACCCAATTCGATCTCCAACATGACCGACCCGATCCGGTCACCCCTTCATCACCTCAACTTCTGAACCGATCCGACTCATCTTAAATGGACCGACCCGACCAGACATTAGCCGACCCGACCAGCTCCACTGACCGACACACTCTAACTTGTTCTCCATGACAAGATTTGAGACCGACCCGACCCGCTTATTGCTGACCCGATCCACTTCCCGCACATCTCCAATTCTACTCCGATTTCGACCAAAACTTCGTCAAACGACGAATCCGGCGAAACCGACTCAACCAAAATTATCAAACACAATCATAAACATGTCATAAACTGCTAATAACATGAATATGACGATTACCACAAAATGATGTAAATATCACCTAAAACCATTAAATTGAACATATGATCAAAATGAGAGATTTTATTAACATAAACATGTGAAATGACATGAAATTAACGGGTAAAACTTGCTAAATTAGATCATAGGGTGATACATATGAAAATAGACATATAAGGGTGTAAATGTACGGTAAAACACTTGAATTTGATGAGAAACATGCACAAACACTCATATACTTCATTGCATTCATGTGAGAGATGTAAATCACTCACCGATTATCCCAAACAACCAAAAATCAAAGGAATATGAGTCCGGACAGCAAGCACTTCGCACCAAACACCTTGATTCGATGAATCTTTGCCTCAATTGATGTAGATCTAGCCTCCAATGGTATAGATCTCCAATTTCCCTCCTTGGATTATGATTTTTAATGGTGGAAGAGTGTTAGAGGAAGGAGGAGCACAAGACCTCCCAATGAGAGAATGGAAAAGTCAAACCCTTTCTCATATCCCATACCCCCTATTTATAGTTTTCACCAACCCCCTAATGGGCCTTCCCAATTCAGCCCACTTTGGCTTACCAAACCTGGACAGCCAACTGAAAAACTTAAAACAACGATTTCTCCCAAACCACTGAGCCAAATCTTTAATATAACCACTCTACGGAAAGGCAAACATCAATTCCTTTCCAATGGAATAGGTCTCACCCACAGGTTCAACCTGAGTCAAAAGTTAGGCCCTGTACAAGACTGATAGGGGTAAAATGGTCACAAACAAAATCAGTAAAAATTATGGACATGTATCACATCCCCATAAGCAACCTATCAAAAGATGAGAAACCCTCAAGGAATAAAATAAAAATATTTTACGATCTTCTGATACGTAAAATGTGGGATGTTACAGCCCACTTCATTCCTGTAAGAGCAAAAGGATGATATCTTGGTTTGCTTCAGTTTATAACCGAGAGATTTCGACTCCACGGTATACCCATCCGCATTGTGTACGACATTGACCATATTTTCACAAGTGATTTTTGGAGGAGAATGCATGAGGCACTAAGAACTCAGCTTAGAATAAGCATGGCTTATCACCCTCGGACTGATGGATAGACTGAAAGGGTAGATAGAATTTTTGTGGATTTATTAAGGCTGTGTATCCTAAAATTCAGAGGGAGATAGGAGGAGAATCTACCCTTGGTAGAATTCTCCTATAATAATAGCTTCTAAATGAGTATAGGGATGTCCCCTTTCTAGGCACTTTATGGACGATCTTGCAAATCACCCTCGTATTAGTGGGAGATAACTGATAGATTGTTATTTGGTCTGAACATGGTGAAATAAACCTTAGAGAAGATCGGTTTAATAAGGAGAAGAATAAAGATGACCCATGACCAGCAAAAATCTTATGCCGATAGGAGGAGGAAGAACCTAAAATTTGAAGTTGGAGATTTAGTTTTCGTGAAGGGGTCTTCACTTAGGAATATGGTAAGGTTTGGTCAGTAGGAAAGCATACCCCTAACTTTGATGGACCATTCCCCATTATAGCTAGAGTCAGAAAGATGACGTACAGAGTTAGCCTACCCGAGAAACTTTCTGGAGTTCATTATGTATTTCATGTTTCGCACTTTTGAAATTTCTTGCATGATTTAGCTAAGGTATTCAAGCCTAGTCTACTCGAGGATGTAGAGCTTGAGATAAAGGCGTTGTTCGTCGGATGCCTATAAGAATTTTAGGCCATGAAGTAAAGAAGCTCAGGAACAAAGAGGTGAAGCTTATAAAATTTCAATAGGGAGACAGTGCGAATGGAGCTACCTGGGAGGCAGAAGAGAGAATGCATATCTCATATCACTTTCTTCAAAGGTAAGCTTTGATTCATTCTATCATTATCATTCCCTTTAAATAGGTTCTTTCATATCCTTAGTAAGATTTAGGATATAACCTATGGATGATAGGAGTGATTTCAAAACATGTTAATAGAACAGGTTATATATGATGTACACAAGTGATTGCAAGTTTTTCCTAGTGGATGCATAACACACACTAGGCATTGTTAGAGATTCGGTAACTAGGACATAAACATATTGCTTATGAATGTGTGAGAATTTTTATTCTCGATTCCATGATTTAAAAATCGAATGGATAACATATGACTGTTGCATATAAATGATGATTTCAGCATGCATGTAAAATTATATGTATCATTAGGAAACTTGCATTCATTTGGATATATTACACATGCTTATTTACATAAAAAGGAGGTCGACTGAATCAGTAGAACAACTAATCTTTAGCACTAGTTAGGGTCATATATACTACATTATTGCATAATTACATGAATTGCATTATAAAACTTAAGACCAATGAATGCCAGTGGATGATGTTTGAGTGGATGCTTTCTGGTATTCGAATGAAAATACTTATCTCATTCTCTTATCCTTGAAGATATCAGGAGCGAAATCCTTTAAGGAGGGGAGAACGTAACAACCCAAATTTTAAGCCACAGTTATTAATTAATGAATTAATTAAATTAAAATTAGGTTTTTGAAATTTTTACAATTTGTCTATGAGAGTTGCACCATCATGTCCATGGCAATTTTTTGGTCAATGTGAATATATAGTTTGTAAGAATCAGAGTTATAACAAAAGAGATATTGTAACACCCCGAATTTTTAATGACATTAAAGAGAATAAATTAAATAATAATCAATTTAATGTTTAGAATTAGAGGAAACAGACTGCACCATTGCGTCCGTCTCGAAATTCTGGTCAAGATAGACGTTTGGTTTGCATAAAACGGACACAGTATGAAGAAGTTATGAAGGTTTTAAGTTTGTATACGCACAGAAATATTTTATATACACGCATGAGTCAAAGGTGAGTCAAAGATGAGTCATAATCCTATCCAGAGGTTTCAAATTCGAAAAATTCCTCTGAGCGGCAAAATTCCCGCTCTAGGGGGTCAACCCCTCTAGAGGGGTGTCGACCTAGGGGTCGACCCACCCACAAGGGTGTCAACACCCCTAGGGCTGAGGTGGCACTCGTTTCAGGGGGTCTGGCAGTTATATATACATGTCATATTTCTCATATTCTCTTCATTGGGAGTCATGGCGGCCATATGCTGTTGGAGTGCGAACTGAACCGTTTCTACAACAACATATTCTACAAATCCAATTCAGAAATTCTAGATCCATTCTTCCTAAATTCTCTAAACTTAACGTTGTGAGTTCTAGTTGCTTTTAGGTTTAGATAAATAAAAGTATGCTTTGGATGACTATGAATTGGATATGTTGTAAAATATGATTCTGTGTTGATGTGAAATTCTGTACTATGTCATGACAGATCTACTTTCCTAGATTTAATAAAATTGTGGTGATTCGATTATGATGCTTATGTGGATCTTGACTTGTAACCATGTTATGGTGGACGTACATCAATTAATTTAGACAATTGTGACATCACTTAGATTTAGATCTTTATGTTAATCACCTTTCACCTGTCATATTGTGATCCATTGAGATATGTTGTAAACTTGACATGTGAACCCACCATTAGATCTAAACATTTTATTATGTCACCCTAATTATGTTAGATCTAAGTAATTAGACACCTAATGTTTAATCTAGATTTCATTATGCTTACTTAAACATCATAGTGATTGCCACAAGTTACCAGTTTGATGTCCACTTTATTATGATGTTAATCACATGTCCATTCACTTTGTTATTATGCCAGTTCATGTTTATGTCAATACATGTCGAAACTATCACCCTTGTCATACTCCCTTTTTACTGTTATAACCAGGCTACTTTATAGCCTAGATGCCGTCAAATACGTACGAATACGTTAAAGAGGAAACGGGGAAAAGGGGATTATAATTGGCATGAATTATGTAATGTTTATGTGAAATAGGACATGTAATTCAAATGGGGAAAACATAGAAATAGTTACCTATAATGATATAGGTAGATTTGGATTAAATTGGAATGTTTAGTAATTTACAATTAGGAATAGTAAATTGTACTTATGACACGAGGTTAGGTTACATTAGTGGTGGAAGTCTGCCCGGACCCGACCGGCATATCCAGCAACCACTAATGTTGAACCTAATGTGGGAGGTCTAGTACAAAAAAACGAATCGGGCTAAGACACGAGGTTAGGCCCAACTGTGGAATAAGACTACCCGGACCTGATCGACATATTCAGCATCCACACGTTGTAGGCCTAATGTGGGAGGTCAAGCCCATTATAACCGTAATTGGACATGGTAATGAAATAGACTACTTAACCTAATTTAATATGACTACGGACTTAAGTTAGGGTTAAGTAAAATTAGTGGTGGGTTAACTAGAGGGGGTGGGTAATATGTATATATAGGCCCACAAACTTAACCCAATAAGGTTATGTAATTAAAGACACCTAGTGGTATACATAACCAGTAGATAATGTAATAGGGTTATGTAATTAAAGACACCTAATGGTATACATACCGATAGATAATGTAATGAAGTTATGTAATTAAGGACAGCCTTTAGGGTAAGCATACCTAGTATAGGGCTATGTAATTAAAGACACCTAAGGGTATACATAATCAATGGAAAACCTATTGGGGGATACAAGACAAGGGGGGAGCTTGTATCATATTGTGTGGGACCCATTTTAGTTAGTAACCCGAAGTTGGTATCAAGTAAAGACCTCCGTACTAGGCGGAGAAGGGGCACACTTACTGATTGATTGTAAGAGATCCAAACGAGGCGGATGGTGCGGGCGACGCAAACCGAGTGGGGGCATATGCGTGCATGGGCCGGGCAGAGGGGGCTTAGACGACCGTGACACCAGTAGATACGGTTGTGCACATCATGGGTTGCCACTTTAGGAAGTGATACCTCCTACTATGGGGCCAACACAGGATATCTACAGGGTAGGGAGTCGATCGATTAGGGTAGGGGTTATGGTATACTTGGACGTATGACCTATGCCTACCAACTTATAGTGGAAGGAATCATCTCATTTCAGTTATACTAGTAATGGTGCATAGTAATCGTTAGTGAGGCACATGCACCTTAACTTGCTTACCTTGTCACACCTTCCATTTATGCAGTGATCTCTCTTATCCACTTTATATGCCTATCATGTTGCTTTTATTTATCTACTGGCTAAAAGTAACTAGACTTGCCAGACATTATGTCTGACCCTATTGTTTCTCCTTCTTTCTTCCGTCCCCCCTGGTTCTCAGGGAGGAAACACTCAGACTTAATCAGGAATCAGATATCATCTTGCTAGGAGCTACTTCTGAAGTATGGCTCAAGTTCTTGTCTCTAGTATGGCTTAACTCTTTTTATTTGGGGAATGATTCTTTTTTTTTTAATTGTGTACTCTGATGGTGCAAGACAGAAGTTATTTTATTGTAATGGTTTTTGTGACTTATGAAATTGTGGACCATGGTATTATGACATATGTTTGAAATAAAAGTTTAAAATTTCCGTTGCTGCTTTATTTATATCTGTCTTGTAATTATTCTGTGTCTGTTTACCTATAGCACTTCACGAAACTTAATGCATTCCCTTAGTGAGTGACATTAACGGACGTGGGGTGTCTCAGATATCACCAAAACGAGTTTAGGAAAAAAATACATATGGTTAGGTAGACCCCCTGGTCGACCCCATAGGTTTACCCTGATCATAATGGTCGGGCGGACCCACAAAAGTGTCTAGGCAAAAAATTTCCATGTACGTAGCAAAGTGGATTTTTTTTTTTACATTTTTGGCCAAATGTTTCCTATTCTGGTGCGTAATATTTAGGATTCAAAGGAGCGTATCCTTTCACTAACATGGCTGGCCTAGATTCAATTTAGAATTCCAACAGTTTGAGTTCCTTAGGCTACGCAATAAATAGACCCTTATATTTTCCTCACTGGGTTCTCTCTTCTAAGACAAACCTAACCTATATTTTTCTAGGGAAAAGATTTAAAAAATAAAATATTTTATATAATCCAATTAGAAGCGGGATCTACATCAGCCACGGTGGAAGAACTTACAGCCATGGATGAATATAATAATTATTTATATTATAAGTAGTTTAAAAGATTAGGGTTTTTAATAGTTTTATTTATAGATTTACTTACAATTTTTCTAGTAGTTTTTATTAGTCATTTGCTGCAAGTAGTTAATTGTTTTTCATACTATGTCATTTATTTATTTAAGTTCTGTAAGTACTTCTTTTTTTGTTTTCTTATAGTTTCTTTCTGTAAGTTTCTTTCTTTTCAATCTTTTTCCTTAGTAGTTATTTCTATTAGTTATTTCAGTCTTTCTTCAATCTTCTGCATTTTTCTAGAGAGCTATAAATGTTAGTTTATAGATACAGTTTTTAATTCCCTTTTTGTGCTTGGATTTGAATAATCATATAGGACTCCACAAATATGGATTAAATAAGAAGTAACTAAATTTATAATGTTACACTAAAAATTGAAGATTTACAATAAAAAAGGATTAGACTAAATTATGCAGATTTACAAAACTTGTACTAAATTATGACCAGTATTATAATTCTAAGTCAAAGAAAGAGTAAGTAGATTATTGTGACAATAAAAGAGTAGAAAAATCATAGTAAAGAGAGAAAGAACAAAACTTATCATATCATTACTTAGTCAGGATTTGGGTCAATAAGTTGGGCTTAGATATAGGATTGATCTAAGAATAAAAGAAAATATCGATTAGTAGTTAGGACCCAATCTGATGACCTCCCATTTCAGATATCATCTTATGGTCTCAGGATGACCAGGTACACTTAGGTGGAACAGTGGTTGTATGTGGTTAACAGAATAAAATTGGGTTAGAGCGCAAAAACATAGTTTGTTCGTTAGGGGCCATCCAACCACCTTCTTTTTAAGATAGAATTCGTTGGTTTCAGGAAAATCCGACATGCTTAAGTGAAACTGATGTATAAGAGACCAACTGATTTTAATTGATAGGGCATACTTGCATGCAAATTCCGATCAGGGACTACAATGACATGCACTAGTTTACGTGTAATTTTGCTAGTAGCTAAGACATACTAGTGGCACATTACCATAGGATGGTAGAGGCCACAGGATGGCAACAAAAGAGGGCAAGCGCCAATTAAAAATTAGAATTTGGAAAACTAAGTGGTGTAGGGTGTTTAAATATCAGTTTACTATTAACCATTTGTCCTTTTAAAGAATCCATCTTCTGTTTTCTCAAAAATTAACATTTCTAAATTGTCTATTATAAATAATTGTAAAATTTTCCAAATTTCTCAATTAATATTTTTATCTCTAAAGATCTTATTTTTTAACTTTTTCCCAAATAGGAAAAACCACATAACTTGAGCATGTCTACACAATACTTCCCATTTTCTATAAAAAAAATCATTTTTACAAACAATTCAGTGATGTTATTAAATAACGTTTTTGTAGGTTTACTAGCAAAGCCTTTTGCCAAATTGAAAAAAAAACATATTTATTATTTTCCTGCAAAATTCTTATTTTACTTACTTGATAGAGATTAATGTCCACTTTTCTATGGGAGTTTGTCTCTTTTTTTAAATCCTTTCTTCCACGTTCTGATTATCTTGTTCCTTTAACACTCATTTTTCCTATCTTCACAAATGTCCTTTGGGTCCGATTTACTATTTTAAGCAATTCCCATTATTATGGACATTTAATTTCTTATTCAAGGTCAAATAGTCATATCTTTGTATGAATGGTCTTATTTTCGTCATTAGTATCTTCTATTTCATATATCCTTTTATTTATTGACCATTTAGTGCTTTTTCAAATTTTTACTTATCATATTTCTTATTACGGAAGCTTATACCATTAATAAATGATGTACCTCCATTTGTCCTTAAAACTAAACATATTTATTGGATATGAATATTAATTTTTTAGCATTAATGGTTAGCCTAACAAACATCTATTTCAAAATCCTTTCTAACCATCTCTCTCTTATCTTCACTATAAAAGACACAAGGGTAATTAAATTAATTCTCATTTTTTTCCTACTAAATAGAGAATTCCAATTATTTCCATATATTCCAATCCTTTGGTTTATTCCATTATATTTTTATATTGTTTTTAAAATGATAAGGAAGTCTGTTTATCCCTGCATGGCTTCTAGGGTACCTCTAAAAGTTAAGGTCAAGCTTATCCTAGAAAATCCTATAGATACTATTTTATATAGACATGCGTACTTCAAATATATACACACACACTTATATATCGTAAAACTTTTAAAACTCTTTTTAGAAATAATAATTACGCCTCTTATAAGTTTAATCTCCCCATATTCGAGTAATCTAGGTTCTGATATCGAATGTAATAACCTGCTCGGAACGGGCCTAAACTCCAATCTAGAAAGACCCATCAGACTTAGAGTCCTTTTATACAAGTCGTTGGTTTCTATAGGAAAGAAAAGTAATTGAGCCAGACTAAAACAAAACCGGATCTCATAGCAGGATGGATAAAATATAATAAAAAATAGATATACCATATCATAGAATATCAAATATATCAGATCCAAAATGTCATAAATACTAAGTCAAGGTGCATTGTAATTATGATAGTTGAGATACAATTAGATAATAATAGTAAACTAAGGTAGTAATCTCCATCACCAAACTCCATCATCCACATCATCATCTAACATGCTTCGCTATCATGCAGAGCCTATGTTGTAAAGAGGAGCGATGTCAAAACAAAAATTCTGGTGAATAAACTCTTTAACCTTAAAAAACATATTCCTTATACTTCGCAGCGTAAAACCTATCAGGTTTATGTCTATGCGAGTGGAAACACATGTATACGAATACTATGTCTACCTCTGTGTGTGTATGTATATGCATGTATGTATGTGTATATATTAAATGAAAACATTTGAACATGTCTTGGTCACTTAATAAAATTATGGGTGGATTCCTACGATCATTTAATACCCCTTGGCGGACCCATTCACTTAAGACCTCATTTCCTGGTAGACTACACAATAAATATATTTTCTTTAGAAAATGTGAGAGATAGTAATCAGTCACTTAATACTAGCTTTTAGGTAGACACTCAACACCATTTACGACCCTTTAAGAGGATCCTACATTACTATCTAGCTAACGTTATAGGTGAACTCCTAGCCACTTAGTACTTCCTTTAGAAAGGAGGTTCCTCTCACATGTCAGGTGAAACTCTTAGTAACTCATCCTTAGTTGTGCCCTCATCTAGCCTCTAGATAAAAAGTGGACAACTTCCGAATAATTACCTAACTCATTCGAGACTATTTAATATGTCATAACTATTAGGGAAAAGTGGACCCTTAAACCTCTTGATACCTAATTGAGGTGGACTCTATGACTTCAGTAAAAACTCCAGGGATAAACCCTTAGGAGTGGAATGAGTCCAACCGTTTTATACCCTAAAGGTGGATCGACTACTAAATACCTTTTAAAGGTAGGTCTATCACATTTTAAATGACCCATGACACTAGACGTCTTACATTGCCCTGACTTCATGTAGTTGTTGGTAGCCGGGTTATCCGAGCAGACTTCTACAAGTAGAATCTCATTTCCACTTGCCATTTAATATTACTTAAGGCCATTTACACATGCAAGCACATAGAAATTCCTAATGGGGACCTTTAATACTAAATTCCTAACTAATCATGGTAAATATGTATATAAGATACGTTGATTAAGGTACTTAATAATTATAAATATATAAATGCATAACTAGTGGCTTACAAGAAAGAAAGTACACTAAACGATGAAGTGTCAATTTTTACTCCAAAAAAAGACGGTTATATTTCCAAAATTCATAATATGGCACATAAATCTTCATCTCAGAATCAAACAATCTATAGGGAAATAAACATAAAATAGCAAAAGATAGACTTGTGATCTTAGGTTTTTTTGGATTACATCATCAAACAAATGGGACAAAGTAAATAAATAACAATACATACATTCTTTCTAGTACAATTTTACCATCTTTCCACCTTGAGTGATTTATACGAAAAAAGGATTTTGGTCACATGCGGTTTATTGTGCCCAAACGTACTATTTTACAAAAAATAGAGATTTGGACACGCTTAATTTACAATATTAAAATCCAAAACTTCTAAGAAAATTTTGGGATTTACAGTTGAAGGGAAAGAAAGTAAAATAGATGATATTGCGAACTTACATAAAAACAACAGCAAGAACATCTCATTTTATTTATATCTGTAATCAAAACCCTAAATAATAAACTTATATTGACAATTTCATATAATTAGAGGTTTGGTGGGATTTTGTGTTAGGCATAATCAATCCAGAATTATATAATAACATGTCATAAAAAATAGGTAAACTTAAAGAATCCCATTTACTGTACTAAACAGAGAGAAAGCTGTGCAAATTTCTAGATCTAGATTGTAGCCATGCATAAATGTTCCTGATTTCTTCTTATTTTAAAATAACATGAGATCTAGTAATTCAAAGAACAAAATAAAATAAAATAAAAAAGAACAGAATAGGAGGAGAAAAAAATGGAAGAAATTATCTCCACCTAGATTGGATCCTAACACTGATAAAGACGAAGAAGAAGAAATGAAGGTAGTAAGCCTCAAAATACGTGACTGGGAGTTGGGAGGCTAAGGCTCTATTTATAGGTATCATAATGTTTAAGAGTCATTGTATTAAAAAAAATAAGATCTAAACTGTCCATTGATGCCTAAACCGAAAAATAACAAAACCTTACCATCCTTCCAAACACAAGCGGTCGACCTCTCATTGAAGGACGTTTGATCCTCTTTAGGAGGAGTGATCAACCACTCTTCTACCCTGGGTGTCGTGAATTTATTTCATGCGTCTGATTGATTGATTAATAAACAATAATTAATATCTTTTAAACTACGTCCCCCTTTTTGCACGTAAATTTGAATTTGAATACAAAAAATTCCTTTATGCCAATTGTATTTACTCTATTCCATATATGTCCCATTAATTTCAGTTTCAAAACTATATGATTATTATTATTTTATATTCAATCTTTGTTACGGGCATATCTTATTCATACGAAGTCTGTTTTCGACAAATATAATATGAAAATAGATTATAGTCTTGCCGCAAACACAACGACGATATTCTTATGGCTAAATTCCCATGTATAAAATTTTTGTATTTTTAATTATTAATTATTATATTTTTAGGTATTTATGTCTAATTAGGGTATATTTTTTACAAAGTGTTACAGTGTGCCCTATCTCCATATGCTAGGAAACACCATATATATACCCATCAATATTTCAATACTTTTAGATCAGTTAATACAAGTTGGGTAAGACCATACATGTGCCATAATTTTATCCGTAGGATGACTAAGAACTTGTCAACACATGCCAGGGAACACCATATGCATGCAAAAAAAAAATTATCCATAGGGTAACCAAGAAACTTCCAATGCAAGCTGGTAACACAATGCAAATGTTCAAACTTCGTTTATCAACATATGCTGGGGAACACCTTGCAAATGCCATTGTTTTATTCATAGGATTACAAGAATCCTTAAATCTACCTGATTCAGCCCTTCCCGTTGGTACCCCTAAGTGTTTAATTAAGTGTGAAAGAAAAACATGGTTCCCTTTCAAGTTAAGTCAAAACCCAAGCCAAGTAATTGCATTTAATGTGATGATATGGTTGCCTGCCGAAAGCATTATGCATACGTAATGGGTTTGACCCAAAACTAGGGTTGCACATGACCTATATCCAATCCGACCCAACCTACCAACCCGACCCAACCCAACCCACATAAACCAAACACAACCCATCCTAGTTTCGGTCAGATATGGGTTACAATTTGTAACCCATACTATATATGGGTCGGGTTTGATATTTTGTTCGACCCAACCTTATTTTAATCCAACCCAATCCTACCCTATATTTAAAAACTAATTTAATATCAGCCCATTTAAAATTAGAATATTATAATATTAGAATAATGTTTATGTATTCTATAGTAAATATACAAAAAAGCATATTTTTTATCAATCAAAACTAGATAGAATTCGGAAAAATATTCTAAAGAATTTTTTAATGTATTTTAAAATGAAACACTTGTTCTACTATGTAGTAAATTAATTTCATATGATGTGTTTTACAATGAAATTTTAATAAAATATGTCTTATAATGAATTTATTATTTTAAATGCATTATGCTAGCTCAAATCTGATAAATTATGCTGAATATTTCAATATTATTTAAAAAATGTATCTCATATTCTCATTTTTATTATATTTAAGCAACCCCACCCAACCCTACTAAACCCAACCCAACCCATACTTCAACCCAACCCATATCGAACCTCATATGGGGTCGGGTACGGGTTGAACTACCTTAAACCCAAACCTACGTAGGTCAGCTGAAATATTTGGTCTAACCCAACCCAACCCATACTTTGTGCAGCCCTACCCAAAACCCCTTTTGACTCTTTTTCTAGGTGTCGAATTTACCATAGTAAAACCATATGAAAACAAAGTATAAGAAAAAATCAATGCAAGCAAAACAAGTGTAAGTTAATATTCAATAATCAACCGTTTAACTAGGTAAGGATTATGTTCAAAACACCCCTTTTGGTTCCATAGAAAGGTGGTAAGGAAATAACATCATACTCTATAAAAAAACCATTGTTAAGAAAACAACCCCCTTCATCCTTCCAAAGGGAAGTGCAGTGGCAAATTATTTTACTTTATAAAAAATAAAAATCAAGTTATAACATGCCCTTTCAACCCCTTCGATTGGGATTGAGGCAGTAGCCTCAGGTCTATATGTATAAAACATAGGAAAAAGCTCCTTATCTTTATAAATCTAGGTTCTGGAATCAAACCCTCCCACATATTTGGGTTGCAGGGAGGCAAAAGCCTCTTAGTTAAAACAAGGTTCTAAAATAGGTTCCTTTTGACACAACCGGAAAGTCCAAAGATGATATCCTCTATGCATCTTCTTAAGACCAAGTTTAAGAAAAACATTTACTTTCGGCTTAACCAAATGGTATTGAGGCAGAAGCCTCAAAACCTTTAAAATAATAAAGGCCGTAACCCCTATATTATACTTTTGAAAATAGTCCTATCATCCAAGCATAGTAACCGAAGCCCATGTGCAAAGGCAACATGTCATGCTAGAGTTGACACTTTAAAACATAAAGCCAGTGGCTAACGACCCAAAATGAAAGGTGGAGTTGAAGCCTCATATACTAAGGAGGAAACCCGAATATTTCATATATAATAGGTGACATTAGAAGCATCCAATGCTTATAGGAGAAAGCAGAATGTGATTTCAACTATTCCGAAGGGTGCGAAGACTGGTTTCCAAATAAAAGCGATGAAACTGATAGTAAATACAAAGAAATATGATTTATTTCCATTTTTGGATATACTTTTAACTATCTTCAATATAATTCTTGAAATCTTATTGGTTTGTATAAAAGGGTACTAATACCAAGTAGACTTTTTCAATATCCTATACGTTCTAAAAATAGAAAGTATTGATTACTAACATCAATACCTTAGTTAGCATTAATTTCATCCTAAATCTAAACAACTTAGAAAATTCATATTACTTAATCCATGTGTGGTAAAAATCCCAAAATTTCACGGATTTAAGAATATATCCTACTCTAACAATCATAAAAATTTAAAGTCCAAAATAATTAATTATACCTCTTAATTTATTTTCCCGCAATTATCTTGTAATTAAACTTAGGAAATTCATATAGGCTTAGAAATTATGAAATTAAAATTCCACCTCCCAAAACACTTTATAAACATGAAATAAAATTTTCAAGATGACTAGAGATGCGTAACTATAGTTTTATCATAAAACCTGCTCAAAACACATGCAAATCAAGCATGTTTAGTTGTTCAAACTTTGTTCAAACAAAACAAGATCATAACATCGTAATAAACGTGGAACACACTTGTCAACATAAACAAATTTAAGGTATACCATAACAACCAATAATAATATGGATAAGAGTCATCATTCATCTTGATTAGTTTTGAGATGTTGAGATTTGTTGATGTAAGGCCTAAAACTTTAATCTTCCTTAGCTTTTCTTCAGTTTTCTCTTCTCTTTGAGATCTTTAATTGCCGGCCTTTAGTATTCTTTTAGAATTTGGGAGAATGAAATAACGAGGGTAAAGGTGTGGGAAATGAGATCATATGTGAGGCCAAGTGTTTTCCACTTTGCCTCTTACATAATTCTACTTTTGTTTAATTAATGTCATTAAGTTAAAGTCCAACTCATTACGTATTTATATGTACAAATCTCAACTTAGCAATCTTATTACATTATTCTTAGCTAATTTATACAATTAAAATATCTTGAATAATGTATACCATAGCACCAGAAAGGCTTGATTGTCGTGCTTACAACGGTTACTGAAAAGCTTACTCATCGTTATGACTATCGATGTATGCATGGGAAAATTTCCTCATTGATTTTATTATGGTTTTAACCATCAATAATATTAAATTTTCTCATGGTTATAAGGATGAGCAAAATTGTAGCACTAACCGTTATTCCCATTGCAACCCTCATATTTCTAATATTTAATATCGCAGTTAATTGGTTTTTATCATGCTTATTACCGTGATGAATTTTATAATCATATTATTCATACAATATATACTCAAAAAATGCTATGACACATAATAATATATAATAATGTTTGCAGATGTGTTATACCACAATAATATATACTCATATATGCAAATGTTAAAACCAGTTACACACTGACGTGTACTTCATAGCACATATATGCATGCACACACATTCTCTCTCTCTCTCCATTCCAACTACAAAAATATGGTTAATAATATGTATTTCATGCAAACAATGCAAATTATATACAGAAATTAACAAACATAAATTCAACAAATAACTCTAAAATGTTTAGTAACTACAAACCAACAGTCGGCTTGGTTCATGCTTCTTTACTTACAACTGACTTCGCCTAATCTTCTAAATTCATTTGTGCAACTCAAATGCTTGCACCTTCCATTGTTAATGAATTTTCGTTTTAAGTAATCCTACAATTCCAAATAATCTTTTGTAAAATTGAATAATATATATTTTAGATAATCTGCTGTAATGTGCTGTAATTTGTTCTAAACAACAAAATTCATATGAAATTGTTTCCAAAAGCAACAATATGCGCCAGTAGCAACACACAGCCATATAGTGTTGCAGCTTATAATTTTCACTTATGCGAATAATAATCTAATTTAGGAGCAACTCTATTCTTGAAGTACATAAACAGTAATAATGCGTTGACTGTTAGATTGAAAACTAGTCGTGTTTTTCATGCCCATTAATCTATTTGATAACCCAGATTTAACATTGGGAAGTGACTATAAGTTAATAAAATTTAATTTCATAATTTTCAAAATAAAAAATTATGTGACTACAAGTTATTATTTTATTTTATTTTGATTTAATTTCATAATTTCCCTTTTTGTTTTTGTTTTTGAACTAAATTTCTATTGAACTATCCCAAAAAGACACTTTCACCACTTTATCCATCGTAAAGCTTTTTAAGGCCTAAGCTCTTACAATTCTTATCGTTTATAATTCTATTTGAAAACTTTTAATTATAAATGAATCTATAGAGAAGAGCACGAACAAAAATAGTGGTGACCATAAGGTCACATATGTGAGTGTAAAATCCAACATATTTTAAAGTAACAAGCACTTTTTAAATTTATGAGAAGAACTTGCAACAATATGTAATATGCAAATATATTTTTTCAGTTTAAGAGAAGAATGCTCCAACATTTCAGAGAACTATTGGTATCTATCATGCTCAAATCCCACACTATGTAGTGTGCACTGAAAAGGTAAGAGAACAATTTAATAACCTAGGCGGTAAAAGTTTGGGAGAAAATAAAAAGTTAAATCCACAAAATATAATATCAAATCAGTGTAATATATAGCTTGCCAACTTACGTTAACGTCGTCGACATTCATGTGGTTAGTTTGTCTTTAGGTTTATCATTAATAGGCTCTAATGTGCTCTCCAATGTCTTCCGAATAGTAGAGGGACTTACAGGGATTCCTACAACCAGAAATTATTATTCATATAATATAAATCATTAATACAAACATATTAGAGATTTAATATGAACTTATTTGTATTATTTTATTTTGTGATCATTATTACACAAAAAGTAGCTCAATGCACTGTTTAAGGAGGAAATAACATTGCATTCACACTCGTATAGCGGAAATTGGTTCCACTGCACACTATTTCGGAGATACATAAGGACCAACCTAGGTTTAAAGTGGTAGAAAATTAATTTGGTGGTGTATCGGAGCAGGTAAGATTAATACCCTATAAATATGCATTTGAATAATGAGATAGCTCGTAATAATTATGGTTTGAGGTTACAATTGGCCTTGGTCTCTTATATGCATATCTTTGTTCATGGATAGTTATTAAGACTATGCTTTAAATTCCATTAACATCAATATTTTGGTTACCTTGGAAGTTTCAGTTTTAGAATATTGGACAGATCTCAATGTTCAAATGTTAATTGTAAAGTAACGGTAGCCTGCTTATGCTTTGGGTCGGTTATATATTTACTTCCCCGCGCCTTTCTTTTATTTAGTAATTGGGCTATGCCCATAGAAACATTACATGACTATTATAAATCGCTATACAAGTCTGTACACTATTGTATTCTGTATAAAAACATTTCATTTGCAATAACAAAAAATTCTTCTACATTTTCGTTTCCACATCAAAATCTGACTTTATATTAGAGCATTAATATTGTGCTCAACAGCATTAGTTGCTCGATCCTGATCAAATATAATCTTTGATTATCAGAGATTATTGTTCATCATAGAGGTGTCATCATTTGGACACTCTCATCAAAGGTTTCAACCTTGTCATTTGAGAGTTGTTGGCTACAACAAAAGAACTGTGCCTCACCTAGGGTTGTTCCTGGAAGCATCAATTCTCCTATTGAAGCTTTGGTGGTAAAAGCACCTGAATCTTTCAAGAAACTGATCAAGAAAGTAAAGAAACTAATTCAGTTGATCAGAGAGCCATCCAGAAAGACTTGCCAGTGTTTCTAATTTGATATTCATCAAGATTCTTGTAATAAATTCTCGTCATTTAAGTCTTTAAGTTGCTTCAGTGTTAAAATAAAGAGTTTCTTTAAAATCCCAATTCAAAAGCTTTCTGTATTCGTAGTTCTTTTACCTGTTTGATTGATCTGTGCTTGGTATCTATCACGGCTAGACAAGATGATGCAACTAGTGCCAATGTGTCCAGTGCCAGAGTCTCAACTGCACATAATCAACCTCCTGATCCCATCCAAGATTCGATGAAGTCGATCATCAAACCACAAACCCAGCTTATCCTAATTCATCTTGATGAATCAAACTACCTGCTGTGAAATTATAGGTAGAAGTAGCTGTTAGGGTTTATGGTCTTGATGATTACATCTATGGAACAAAGATTATTCCACCAAGATTATTCGTGATAATGAAAATAAACTTGTGCAAAATCCTGAATTTTTGTCATACCAAAGACAAGGTAGTCTTATTTGTGCATGGATGATGTCATCCATTGGAGCAAGTATTTTTCCTCAGTTAATTGGTGTTAAAACTATGAATGAAGTTTGGTCTACTATTGAAACAAGTTTCTCCTTACTATCCTTTGCTCGAATCATACACCACAGAAGACAATTCCACAGTATTAGATAAGGCGATTCAACTACGAGGTAAAGAACATTTGTGATCAATTAAATTCAGCAGGGCAAAAAATTCCTGAGTCTGAGCATGTGTTATTGATTGTAAGTGGTTTAGATGATGATTATGAATTTGTGTCAGCAATTATTTGGTCTATGGATCCTACACCAAGTTTATAGTATGTATATTCAACCTTATTGGCTCATGAAGGCAGAATTGATCATGAAAAGAATTCAATTTTGACTTCTCAATCAATTTTACTGCCTACGGAAGGGGTAAAAATCAAGGCAATGTTCAATGAAATCAAAATCAGCCTAATTTTTAGAGAGGTGGTCAATCAAATCGAGGCAAAGGTAGAGGAAGAAAAAATTACGTCAGAATTAGATGCCAAATTTGTGAGAAATTTGGTCACAGTGCCAACAAGTGTTATTTTAGATATAATTCCAATGTTAACCCAGTTCAATCTAGTAATAATTCCACTGTCAACAAGCTAAATGTGCAAAAAGATAGCAACAAAAATCATATAGAAAATACTAATGCAGATTCAAATTCTATTGATGATGCTACTGATGATTGCTAGTATCCAGATTCAGGGGCTACTAACCATGTTACCAACAATCTAAACAATCTCAACTTGGGCAATAAGAAATACAAAGGTACACAAAATCTTTTAGTTGGTAATGTCAAGATCACATATTACACATACTGGAAATGCAAGTTTAAAAGGACCCAAAGAACTTATTTTAAAATATTTACTAAGGGTTCCATCAATTAAAAGGAATTTATTAAGTGTTTCCCAATTTGCAAAAGACAATCATGTATATTTTGATTTTTATCCAAATTCTTGCATTGTCAAAGATATTCTGACATAAGAAATTATTTTGCAGGGTAGTGAGTTTAAGGGGTTATACAAATTTGATGTTGCAAATCTTAGAAACCCTAATTGTTTTGATATAGAATGTTTAGTGACCTTTGTAAATGATTCTGAGTGTAGTGGAGAGTTTGATTTATGGCATTGCAAGTTAGGACATCCAAGTGTTAAAATTGTTAAACAAATTATGAGTAATAATAACTTGAATGTAACCAGCATTACTGATTCTTATATTTGTTCTTTTTTGTCAATTGGGAAAGTCCCATAAAATTACATTTCCAAATTCACAAGCAAATTATTCTAGGCCACTTGAGTTAGTTGCAACTGATTTATGGGGGCCAACATCTACTGGTTCTGTATATGGTTACTATATTTCATTTATTGATGCATATTCTAGATTTACTTGGATATATATGCTAAAATCTAAAGTTGAAGCGAGTAATGTGGTGATATAGTACATTAATAAAGTTGAAAATATGACTGGTCATCATGTGAATACTTTTCAAACTGATGTAGAACAGAATTCATACCATTAAAATTATTTTTTGAGAAAAAGGGTATCAATCATAGAACCACATGTCCATACACTTCAGAACAAAATGGTTTAATAGAAAGAAAACACAGACATATTATAGAAACTGGTTTAACTTTGCTTGCTCATGCTTCAATGCCCTTAAAATATTGGCCTGAAGCTTTTGATACATCTGTGCATTTGATAAACTTATTACCAACAAAAGTTTTGAAGTTTAAATGCCCACAGGAAGTCTTGTTTAAAGTTAAACTAGATTATCGTCATTTAAAAAAATTTGGATGTAAGTGTTTTCCTTGTTTAGGACCATATAATGCACACAAATTAGATTTCAAGTCAACCCCTTTTACTTTTCTAGGATATTGCAACAGACAAAAGGGTTTCAAATGTCTAGATAACACTAGATGAATATATATTTCTAGACATGTAAGGTTTAATGAGCAGATATATCCATTCAATACTGATAAAAGTAAAAAAACTAAAAAGATTGTTGAGCCTAGGATGGTTATACCCAATATACCTGAAGAAATTTAAGTGATGGTGCCACCTCAACAAGCTACGTACAAGAGACACCACCACAAGCTCTCAACTCAGAGTACCTTCTAGAAGGCTAGGTCAAGAGCATATAGCTGATGACAACATTGACAATCAAGGTCAATCATGTCATGAAAATGTTGAAAGTAATAACCAATCATCTATCTGAGAATAATCTGAAAAAATCAGTCATGACATTGCTAACAGAGATAATCTCAACCAGCATCCAATGTTAACAAGTAAAATGTGGTATTTTTAAACCCAAAACTATTAATACTGTTGTGTTACAAGATGAACCAAACCAGTTCTTTCCATGAAGCAATTCAATGTGATAACTGGAAACAAGCTATGAAAGAGGAATATGATGCTTTATTCAGGAAAGGAACTTCGTCACTGATTAAAAAACCAGAAAATAAGAATATAATTGGATGCAGATGGGTTTACAAGCTAAAGAAAAAATTTAATGGTTCGGTTTCTAAATACAAGGCTAGATTGCTTGCTAAAGGCTATTCAAAACAGTCTGGTTTAGATTTTACTGACACTTTTTCACTTGTTGTGAAACCCTCATCTATCAGAATAATATTAACAATAACTTTGTTTAGAAATTGGAACATCAGACAATTAGATATTAATAATGCCTTTCTTAATGGTGATTTGCAGGAAGAAATTTTTATGCAATAACCTGAAGGTTTCAGTCAAGGAAATAATTCAAAATTTGTGTGCAAACTCAACAAAGCAATTTATGGACTGAAGCAGGACCTAGGGTTTGGTTTGACAAGCTGAAGTCAACACTTGTCAACTATTAATACAATTCTACTAAATCTGGTAACTCAATATTTACAAAATTTTCTGAAACTGATACAACATATATACCAATTTATGTTGATGACTTCATTATTACAGGAAGCAGCAAACTTGAAATTGACAATATCCCAAAAAGGCTGAATGCAGAATTTACAGTTAAAGATTTGGGTGACTTAAGCTACTTCCTGGGTGTTGAAGTTAAAAGACCAAAGTCTGGAATTCATCTTCGTCAAAAAAAATACATTTAAGAAATTCTTCAAAGAGCAAAAATGGATAAAGCAGATTCCCTTCTAACTCCAATGGTCACAAACAGTCAACTCTCAAAACATAAAGGTGAAGCATTTCAAGATGTAAAATTTTATAGGAGTATCATTGGAGCTCTTCAGTATGCTTATTGACGGTAAGAAATGTCGTAAACACCAAAGATTCCAATTATTAGGAAAAGTTAATTTGGTTTCAAGACTAAGTAAGAGAAGGCGGTAGATTACACGAGAATTTATAGTGGTTCGACCGCGGATTAGGCCTACGTCCACTTTGGAAGGATGTTGAACTTTTATTAATCACTCAAGAATTACAAGGTAGAGCCATGCTCATTACATTCACTTTTATAATTGCCATATGCCAGGTATTTGGGAAAAAGAATATTTAATTCTCCTTCTTCCTCAAATAGAAGATGCCATTAATGAGGTCTAGGAAGCACTAGGAAGGTCTCAAGTGAAGAAAATCCAACCCCCTTTGAAGTGTGAGGCCCTGGGCTATTTATAGGAGTGGAGGTAGGAAGAATTAGGTAGGATTAGGTAGAAATAGGGGATCACTAGCAGAATTTCGAACCCACCACCTGCACACCTCGAAATTTCGAACTCGGGCATGAGTGCGAAATTTCGCACCCGCTGGGTTCGAAATTCCGAACCCAGGGACGAGTTCGAAATTTTGCACCCGTTGGGTTCGAAATTTCGAACCCAGGTGTGGGTGCTAAATTTCGTACCCGCTTGGTTCGAGATTTTGAACCCAGGCATGGGTGTGAATTTTGCGTCCCGCCCGGTGCGAAGTTTTTCCGAGGGGCGCGATGAACCCGGGATCGGGCGCTTGAGGCTCGTAATTCCTTCGAGGCCCGAGGCCTTAGTTTGCGGATGTCTTCTGAATGTTGTAAGGTAGCGAGCGGCGCAGTCACTTCCTGATCCTGTCTCCTTTGCTCCTGAGCGTCCCCTTTTTGGCCTCAACTTCACGCGATACGTTTAGTTGAGCGTATCTGATGCACTTTTGGGAACTGGACCAAAAAGCCAGTTAACATTTGCCTCCCAAAGTACGTCTTGTCTTGACATGATGTGCTTTGTGTTGGTTGAGATAGTAGTTAAGCTATTAGTTCTCCCTGCAATTCAAAAGGCGAATAAGCCTTAGCTGTTGGGGGATGCGCCGTACTCAAGTCGCTCAGTGCCCACAGTGCGTTAGTACCCATAGTGGGTCGCTCCCGTGGATGCGCAGGGGTCGATATGCACGTGCATGGAATACGTATACGAGAGAGTGTGGCGTAGACCCTAAAGTATGATCATCGTCATTCATCATTTTTTTTATTTTTTTTACTGTGTTAGAAATTTTCGAACCCGTAAGCTCGAAATTTCGAACCCAGCGGTTCGGAATTTCGAGCCCAGGGGTTCGGGATTTCGGACCCCTGGAGGTTCGAAATTTCGAACCCATGAGGTTCGAATTTTCGAACCCCTTGAGGTTCAAAATTTCGAACCCGGGGGGTTCAAAATTTCGAACCCAATGGGTTCGGAAATTTCAAACCCATACTGGAATATGAAGGGACATTTTTTACTTTTATAAATAGGCCCCTTCACCTTTTTCCTTCTATTTTTTCTTTCTCTAGCTGCAATTGTTGAATGCTTTGAACCCGATAATTTCGAACCTGAACTAGGTGAGGTTTTGGGTCGAGGAAATGAGAAGGCAAGGAAGTTTGAAGGGCCGCGACGGAGACCTCGAACCCTCGTGGGTTCGATTTTTCGAACCCAGCTAGACTCGATGCCTCGAACTCTTGCGGGTTCGAATTTTCGAACCTCACGGGGTTCAAATATTCGAACCCACCGGGTTCGAATTTTCAAACTCCATGAGGTTCGAAGCATCGAACCTTTATGGGTTCGAATTTCCGAAACCCTGTCTGGGTTTGAAATTTCGAACCCGGAGAGGTTCGGATTTTCGAACCTGGATGGGTTCAGAGTTTCTAACCCTTCTGGGTTCGAAATTTCGAACCTGGGGCTCGAAATTTAGAGCTTGACATGGTTCGGGACTTGGTCTTTGATGTGCCGGGCTCCCGATCTGTCGTGTCATTAGACTTTGACTTCCGGATACTCGTCTCTGGATTTGCATGCTTAGGATTGTTCACATAGGATAGAGCATACAACTGGACTGGGACTTAGACTGTTTCAAATTGTTCTGGGCTTTCTTTATGTAGCTTATTTTTGCATAGCATTACACGCACATATTAGTTGTCACCAACATGAGGGGTACAGGTCACTATACTGCCCGTTCTAGTACTGATGCGTTAAAGTATAGCTGAAGATGCAGACAAGATCAAAGACCGGAAAGACTGCGGAAGCCGAGGCTTCCCAGCCCTTATCGCACACATCCGATCCTACCCCTAGAGGTAGCTCGTCTGGCAGCGAGCTTGAGACCACCAAAGAATCAACTTCTTCACATACGACCAGCTCGCCCGAAGCGTTTGAGCATGGGGAGCAACTTGAATGGCAATATTCATCGGTCATCACTGAAGAGGCCGAGGATGTGGATATCATTGGTGAGGATGCGCCTACACCTCCGGTAGATCCGAACATGTTGCGTGACGCTGTGATTTTGGAGATTCCTACCGATTCATTACCCTCGTGTATGGATGCTACCGCGGTCTAAAAAATGGCGGTGCGATTTAACATACCATTCGATGATGCCCATGCCCATGCCCCTGGGAGAGAAGGCAGAGCTCATGCACCGCCAGAGGGTTTTATTGCTTGGAACCAACAAGCTTGCCTTGTTGGGTGTGTGCCCCCGGCTAATGACTTCATTCAGAACATGGTTTTCTATTTCTGTCTCACGCCATCACAACTGCACCCTAATGTTATGCTTCTCTTCTGGGCACTTATGTTCTCTTCCATGATTTTTTGCACAGGGAACCCACCGAGAAAGATATTCTATATTTCTTCCACCAAAGGAAAATGAGCACTGCCTTCCCCTCTCAATGGTTTCTAGAAGCGACTGTTGCTACCAAATTTTTTGTCGGAACATAGCCTAGGCTGTCAGTGTTTAAGCGCGAGTGGTTCTTTGTTAACTGCCCTCCCCCGGATTTGCTAGAAGATGGATTGAGGGAAGTAAGCATTTCTCTAGCCCCATTCCTTGCCGTAATTTTTTGATTCCTTCCTTTACTTACGGCTTTAATTGGGTTATGACAGGAAATACAAAGACACCTACCAGGGACAAATACCGACAACGCCTTAATGCTTTGCGCGCGATACCAGAGAATCTCCACGATACTTGCACCATGACAAGTCAGGATCGCCTCCGCCGCACTGGATTGCTACCTGCCAACCGAGCTGTAATCAGGCCTGCGGTGGCTGCTAATGCACCAAAAGAGGGAGTTGCAGCAGGTCCAACCACCACTAGGCGGAAGAGGAAAATGCCCCATGTGGGAGGGGAGCTGCCAGAGACTGCTCGGCCTCAAGGAGATGTGTGTGGAGGCCAGGCTCACGGTCACGAGGAGGTTGTCAGAGATGAGGGGCTGCCGAGCACTCCCGTCCCGCCTCCCACAGGGGAGGGGGAGGGAGCGCTGGTTAGACCATAGTCTCCTGCGACTCACTCAGGGGCCACTGCCTCGCCCAAACCCACGGGCCAGTTTGATGGCTTGAAAGGACTTGATTTAATAGTGACTCCATGGCCAAATACAACAAGCCTGGAAGAACTTACTTGTGCTGGTGAGGGGTTAACTCCCTTGATCGGGCCACAATATGGTTTGTTAAGAGAACACTTAGGGCATACTTCATAACACTGCATAGCATAGGCGTTTTCTTATGTGTGTAACGTGACTAACTTTGGCTTGTTCTATTGGCAGGTGACAAGGTCATGGACGCGGTGACCGTTGGCATCCCCAGAGTTCTTCCTTTGAGAGTTTCCGAAGATCCACTAGTTTGTATGGTGCTCCTCCTCCGCTAGAACAAGGTGGCAGGCAACAAGGCCGGGGCCGATCTAGGCGATTTCCGACGCCTCCTCCTCCTATTCGCGTGTCCATGAGAGATACTCAGCTCAACATAGATGGATCTCGATGTCTGCCTTCGACAACTCCCCCATCTATCGCTCCTTCGACCCCCATTCATCTTGTTAGGGAAGAGGAAACACATCTTGGCCAGTTGTGGTCGGAGAGAGAGACTGAGATAGAGGTGCCAGACTTGACAAAACCCCAGTTTCGAGGGATATCGATAGAGGAGCGAAGGGCATTCCTAAAACAACATTTCCCTCGGCACTATTTCGATGAGTTGAGATTCGTCCCTGACCTTCGTCCAGCTCCTGACAGAGAGTCTAGGGAGGTGTGGATGCATGTGAAAGCTTCATATCACAAAACCAATGAGTTCATCAAGTATTCCTTCTGGCTTTCAGAGGTAATCAGGAAGAAGAATCAACAGCTTGCTGATCAGAGGTCGACCATTGATGCCGAGAAGACCAACGTCGAAGCTTTGAATAAGAAGATAGGTATGCATGTTCCCCGCATTGTAAATTCTTTCTTATGCATTATATGACCCTTTAACGCTGGCTGTGTCGTTGTAACTGAGATGGCGTAGGCTTACGATACACTTAAGAGGGAGTCCGGGTATGCCCTCTCAAACTTTAAAGCCATCGTGGCAGATTTAACTACTGAGACCACAGCTCTAAAAAAGGACAAAGCTGATCTAAAGTGAGCGTGTGACATCTTGGAGAAGGATAATCCGAGAGTCGCCGAGCTCCAGAATGACAATGTCGCTTTGAGGACGGAAAACGAAAGTTTGCGGGCTTAGAATGCCGAGGTCGCTGAGTTGAAGAGGCAGCTGGAGGCGATGAGGAAAGCAATGGAGGAAGCCGAAGCTAGCAATCGGGACATATTGAGTACGGCTGAGGGTATAAAAGCCGAACACATGAGGGAGATAGAGCAGTTGAGGGGATAGCTGAATGACGCAGAATTCCGCATTGGGTCCTCCTTCGAGGAGAGTATCCACAATATGTATGTGAAGGCTTTGAGATTCCGAGGAATTTCATGGGTCAAAGACTATCCCCGCGAGCTAGCCAAAAATTAGGAGATATTGGTCCCTTATAAGGCCTTCTTTTGTCAAGTGGACGTAAGCAATTTAGATGAGCGCCAGCACGCGAATGTTCTCCTAGACAATGACGAATGTGGGAAGTTGGAGGAAGGAAGGAGGTTGTTGAGAGAGGATGCCGAGAATGAAAGGTTGGCGAGGCTTGCTGAGGAGAAGGGGAAGGTTGTCATGTCTGAGACTGTTAGGGTTACGGAGACCTTTACCAAGTCAAGCTTCTATCGTCCATTAGCCTCTTAGTCATTGGCGGTGAGCGGTCCTGTAGGCTTGATTCAGACTTCGACTGAGTATGACCCAGATCACCCCGGACTGGAAGAGACCGGATCCACACTGCCTGCGGCACCGGGTGCCCCTTCTATTCTTTCCATGCCATCCTTGACCGGAGGTAAATTCCCTTTACAATGCATCCTAGAGGATGGCGTGATTACCGAATTTGCAGACTAAACAGTTGTTTTTTTGCTATGCAGCCCTCCCTAAACCGACCATGACATCGGGCCCTTCCCCGTAGTCCCACCAGTGATTGAGTCCGGACGAGAGTCTATGGAAGCGCAGCTTGGAGGAGGAGTGGATCATCTTGAGACTTACTTAGATATACATATAACCACCAGTCTTTATGAGGGTCTGACTGATGAAGGGGAGATAGTTGATGAGCAAAGTTACCATGCCAGAGGTCCGGTGAAGGCCGATGTGACCTCGATGGCCGCCCTGGTGGAAGCTCAAAAGGCCAAGATGATGGCTAAGAGCGAAGAGGTAGAGGAGAAGTGAGATCATGACGAGGCGGCCAGGAAGGAGGTCCTAATACAGACTAGGAAGGAGGCTGAGGCGAGGGCCGCCAACATTATCGCGAAGAAGAGAGAAAATGAGGAGGCTAAGAAGAAGAGGGTTCATGATGAGACCCAGAAGAAGGGGAAGATGAGGAAGCGCGGTGGAGGACTACTGAGTCCCTTGAGAAAGCCAAAGACGGTGACGTCTCGCCACATAGGTCCCAAAAGCTTGCTGGGCGGACGGCTGCCCAAGAGGCTAAGGGCAAAGCTAAGCGGGAAGGCAAGTCGGTCGCAGAGATGAGTGACGTTGTAGTCGGCCTCGCTACTGGAGGTGCCCCCAAGCCTACGTCGCATGCCACCCTTATTGATATTACCAAGGTTTCTAACGGTGATGGAATGGGCGAGAGATGCCTCTCGGCTTCTCATGAATCGCCCACTTCTCGTAGGGGCCGAGATGGAAAGAGCGGGTCTAGTAATAAGAGGCCCGACGCCAAGGATGAATCGTCGAGCATTAAATCTGCAAAAGGCACAAGCACAAGGAAAAGAAGAAAAGATAGGGTTTGTCCTTAGGTCAAAGTACATGACTCGATGGGATTGAAGCTTGTGCTCAATGGGAATGACGGCTTCAGATCCATACGTGAGAGCGAAAGGAGTATGACCGATTGCTATCTTGTGGGTGGTGCGGTAAGCCCATAGAGCTAGAGGAATTTCGTCTGCCTACATGCCCCCAGCCTTTTCCATATGCTTCTTGATGATGGATTTGCTGGCCTTCTTTAACCGCCTCGACTTTCCCATTGGCTCGAGGATGAGCCACCGCTGAGAATCTTTTATAGATGTCATGATGCTGACAGAAGGCTTTGAACTCGGTGCTCTCAAATTGAGTGCCGTTGTCGGAGATGATAGCTTGGGGCACCCAATAGCGGGTAATGATGTCGCAGACAACAAAGTTGATCATCTTCTTTGTGGTAATGGCGGCGAGGGCTTCAGCTTCTGGCCACCTGGTGAAATAGTCCACTGCAACGGTGGCGTATCTTGCCCCGCCTCTAACCATTGGAAGGGTTCTGATTAGGTCGATTCCCCATATGGCGAACGGCCAGGGGCTGACCATTTGAGACAATTCGGTAGGAGGAGCTGTTGGAATCTTGGAGAAGCGCTGACACTTATCAGGAGCTGACCATTTGAGACAATTCGGTAGGCAGAGCTCTTGGAATATTGGAGAAGCGCTGGCACTTATCGCACTTGCGAGCATAGTCCGCGGCGTCTTGATCAAGCGTGGGCCAGTAATATCCATGTCTGAGAATTTTTCTGGCCAGGGTTTGCCCCCTAGTATGGTCGCCGCATCCGCCTTCATGCATACCGCTTAGCACTCGGAGGGCATTGCCGTGGGCTATGCATCGGAGCAAGGGAACAAAAAAACCACCACGATAGAGTACCCTGCCCATTAGAAGGTAACGGGCCGATTGGCGAGTGAGCGCGCGCCTTTCTTGGCAGCGATTTGGTAGGGTCCCGTGGTGTAGGTAATTTCTAATCGGTGTCATTCAGGACTCGGGCTTGGGCTGACCATTTGAGACAATTCGGTAGGCGGAGCTCTTGGAATCTTGGAGAAGCGCTGGCACTTATCAGGAGCTGACCATTTGAGACAATTCGGTAGGCGGAGCTCTTGGAATCTTGGAGAAGCACTGGCATTATCGCACTTGCGAGCATAGTCTGTGGCATCTTAATCAAGCGTGGGCCAGTAATAACCATGTCTAAGATTCTTTCTGGCCAGGGTTTGCCCCCCAGTGTGGTCGCCGCATTCGCCTTCATTCACACCACTTAGCACTTAGAGGGCCTCGCCTTGGGCTACACATCGGAGCAAGGGAACAGAAAAACCTTCACGGTAGAGTACCCTGCCCATAAGAAGGTAACGGGCCGATCGGCGAGTGAGCGCGCACCTTTCCTGGTAGCGCTTTGGTAGGGTCCCGTATTGTAGGTAATTTCTAATCGGTGTCATCCAGGACTCGGACATGGGTTCGGCGCACATCATCATCCAGTCTTGCCCTTGCATGATGCTCGGAGAGTTAAGGATCTCAACCGAGGCGAACCCGTTAAATTGCATATCTTTAGAGCTTGTTAGTTTGGCGAGGGAATTTTCCTTTTCATTTTTCTCGCGCGGGACATGGGTGATGGTGAAATGCTCGAGGTGGTCGAGTAGCCCCTGAACCCGGGCTAGGTATTGGGCGAGCCATCCCTCTTTCGCTTGATACTCTCTCGGTACTTGTCGGACGATAGGATGTGAATCGGAGAAGATGTGGATGGTCTCTAGCTTGAGTTCGATTGCGATTCCAAGCCCGACGATCAAGGCCTCATATTCCGTGTCATTATTAGTTGTAGGGAAATTTAGCCTTAACGCGTAATACATTGGGCGTTCTTCAAGAGTGATGAGCAATACTCCAGCCCTGGAGAACTTTCTGTTAGAGGAGCCATCTACGAACAATTTCCACTGGGAGTCGAGAGCTCCAGTATCCTCTGTGGGAGCCTCCTCGGGGGCCGCGAATTCTAAGATGAAATCTGCGAGAGCTTGGTCAAGGATGGCTCGTCGGGGGATGAAGGTTATCTCGAACTGGCTCAGCCCTATGCTCCACTTTAGCAATCGTCCTGACGCTTTGGGTAGCTGTATGACCGGTCGCAGAGGCTAGTCAGTGAAAACTTTTATGGGATGAGACTGGAAGTACGGTCAGAGCTTTCTAGAAGAAATCAATAAACATAATGCCAACTTTTCTAGCTTTGGGTAATTCTTTTCTGCCCCCGTCAGCCGCTTGTTAATATAGTAGATGGGTCGTTGAGTGCGATCTTCGAGGCGTACGAGTGCAGAGCTGATTGCCTGCGCAGAAACCACCATGTAAACATATAAGTCCTCATGGTCTATAGGGTTAGAAAGGATAGGTGGTCACTCTAAGTGATCTAGAAGTTCCTTGAATGCGGAGACGCATTCGGGGGTCCACTCAAAATTGTGCTTCCCATTTTGGAGTAAATCGAAGAAGGCGATGCACTTGTCGGTGGCCTTAGAGACGAATCTACTTAAAGCGGCGACCTTTCCGTTCAGACTCTGGAAATCCCTGATGTTCTTAGGACTCGGATGTCCCGAATAGCTTGGATTTTTTCTGGGTTGGCTTCGATGCCCCGAGAGTTTGACAATGAAGCCCAAGAATTTTCCCGTAGCGACTCCGAAGGAGCCCTTAAAAGGGTTGAGTTTTAAGTCATACTGACGGAGGACATCAAACATCAGAGAGGTCGTGGATGTGATTGCTTGATATTTTAGATTTCACCAGCATATCATCCACGTACACCTCTTAGACTTCCCAATCTGGTTTTTAAAGAGTCGATTAACCATTCGTTGATAAGTGGCGCCAGAATTATTGAGGCCGAAGGGCATAATACGGTAGCAATAGAGCCCAAGATCGGTTATGAAAGAGGTATGATCCTGGTCGCGGAGGCTCATCGGGGTCTGGTTGTAGCCTGAGTAGGCATCCATGAAAGATAACAGTGGGTATCTGGCGGTGGAGTCGACTAATAGATTGATCTTCGGGAGCGGAAAACTGTCCTTGGGGCATGCCTTGTTTAGATTGGAGAAGTCTACGCATGTCCGCCATTTACGTTGGCTTTTTTAACCAGAATTGGATTGGAAACCCATTCAGGATAGTCGGCTTCGCGGATGAAGTGATTGCTGAGCAGGAGGTCCACCTCTTCTTCAAGTGCTTTAGACCTTTCGGTCCCCAAGAAGCGGCGCTTATGTTTTACCAGAGGCATTCTAGGATCTAAGCAAAGGGAATGGCAAGCAATTGCGGGATCGATGCCCTTTATGTCTGAGTGAATCCACGCAAACACATCTAGATTGGCTTTTAGGGAGCATATAATATCTTCTTTTATTGCTGGGTGGAGTTGTGACCCTACCTTTAACATCCTTGTTGGGTCGTCGAGGTTGACGGGGATGTCCATTGTAGATTCGACCGGGGTAGCCCTCTCGTACTCGGGCTCTTTGTCCTTCCGTGGGTCGAGGTCATCGAAAAGACGGCAGTAGCGCCTGAGCCAGGGCCCAAACGCCGCTAATTTCTATGTTGAGGCGTTCTTGGCGCAAGAAGGCACAGGCACAGCTTTGCCTTTGCCCTTATTCCATGTGTTATTCCATTCTATTGCGTAGCATTATCTAGCGCTTACTTAATCGTCCATAACAGTTCCAATCCCATTTTCCGTCAGGAATTTCATTAGGAGGGACCATGGTGCCATGTAAACCCAGAATTCGGTGAGAAAGGGGAGCCCTAGGAAAGCGTTGTAGAGGGAGTCGATGTTTATAACCATGAAAGTGAGAATTCAGACTCGGCTTCGGTCCCCTTCGCTCAGTTCCACGTGATGGCAGTGGCGCCTGAGCCAGGGCCCAGATGCCACTGATTACTATGCTGAGATGTTCTTGGTGCAAGAAGGTGCGGGTACATCTTTTCCCCTGCCCTTATTGCATGCGTTCTTCCATTCTATTGCTTAGTATTCCGTTGCGCTTACTTAATCGCCCTTAACGGTTCCAATCCCATTTTTCTTCGAGAATTTCATTAGGAGCGACCACGGTGCAATGTAAACCCGGAATTCTATGAGAAAGGGGAACCCTAGGAAAGCATTGTAGAGGGAGTCGATGTTTAAAACCATGAAAGTGAGAATTCGGACTCGGCTTCGGTCCCCCTCGCCCAGTTCCACGGGTAAGTCGATCATCCCTACAGGGGAACTAGAGGCCCCATTGAAGCCGTGAATCGTGGCTTGACATGGATTCAAGTCATTCGTTTCCAATTTCATCTGGTCATAGGCGGCCTTAAAGATGATGTTGACCGAGCTCCCTGAGTCGATTTGGACCTTTCGAACAAAAGCGGCACCGATCTGGGCAGTGATGACTAGTGGATCGGTGGTCGGGATCTCCACTCCTATTGATTCTCTTTCTCGGAAGATAATATCATTCTGCATTGTTTTTTGCAGCTTGGCTGGGATGGACTAAGGGGGAGCGGAGTAGGCTTCGTAAGTAGCATACTTTATGGAGCTCACATACTCCTCCATTTTTCGAAAGCTATTGTGTGTAGGGTATGGTCCACCACATATGGTGTTGATCACGATTCTCTGTCTTGGGTTAGATGATCCCGGAGATACCTTAGTGGTTGCTTGTGGAGCGGGCGCCGGAGGTTGCGAGTTTGTTTCGGGGGGAAAGGGCTCTTGGACATATTGCTCGAGCCGCTTCCCGCGAATAAGTTTCTCGATTGCATCCCTAAGTTGGCGGCATTCGTTGGTTTCGTGCCCGTACACGTCGTGGTATCAACAGTACCTCCCAGTGTTCTTCTCGCGGTCAGTTGATTCTCTGATGCGTGGTTTCTTGTACGACAAAGTGTTGCATATTTCCAAGTAGATTGTCTCTGTGTCTTCATTCAATGGGGTGTAGGTCTCGAAAGCTTGGCGAGGGTTGTGCTTTCTTGAATCTTCTGGGGCTTGCCCGTTGTTTCGTCCATCCGGCCTGCCATTGTTTGATTGAGCTCGATCGCGGTGTTCTCATATCTTTCATTAAGCGCGCGAATTTGAGCTTGCATGACGGGCGCTTCAGGGTCCACAATAGGAGGGGCGGTTTTATTAGTGGCTAGGACGTCTACTGGTTGAGGTTGCTGGGAGGTACCGGCCTTGGCTGTGGCTGAAATGCCGACAATTGCGTTCTTTGACTTCTTTACCATTGTAAGCGGATTCGACAGCAGGTTGAGCATGAAACCTTAAGCTCGTTGAAGTCGAGATGATAATGTGGAAGAAAGATGCAAACCTTGAGTTCAAGTCTCAATGAAAGCACCAAATGTTGACGGCAAGAAATGTCGTAAACACCAAAGATTCCTATTACTAGGAATAGTTAATTTGGTCGCAAGACTAAGTAAGAGAAGGCGGTAGATGATACAAGAATTTATAGTGGTTCGGCCGCGAATTAGGGCTACGTCCACTTTGGAAGGATGTTGAACTTTTATTAATCACTCAAGACTTACAAGGTAGAACTATGCTCATCACATTCACTTTTATAATTGCCATATGCTAGGTATTTGGGAAAAAGAATATTTGATTCTCCTTCTTCCTCAAATAGGAGATACTATTAATGAGGTCTAGGAAGGTCTTGAGTGAAGAAATCCAACCCCCTTTGAAGTGTGAGGCCATGGGCTATTTATAGGAGTGATGGTAGGTAAGATTAGGTAGGAGTAGGTAGAAATAGGGGACCAATAGCAGAATTTCGAACCTACCACCTACACACCTCGAAATTTCGAACTCGGGCATGGATACGAAATTTCGCATCCACTGGGTTCAAAATTTCGAACCCTGGCGCGGGTGCGAAATTTCGTACCCGACTGGTTCGAGATTTCGAACCCATGCATGGGTGTGAATTTTGTGTCCTACCCAGTGCAAAGTTTTTCCGAGGGGCGCGATAAACCCAGGATCGGGCGCTTGAGGTTCGTAATTCCTTCGAGGCCCGAGGCCTTAGTTCGCGGATGTCTTCTGAATGCTTTGAGGTTGCGAGCGGCGCAGTCCCTTCCTGATCTTGTCTCCTTTTCTCCTGAGCGTCCCCTTTTTGGCCTTAACTTCATGCGATACGTTGAGTTGAGCGTATCTGATGCACTCTTGGAAACCAGACCAAAAATCCGGTTAACAATGCTACCATTACAAGGCCAAAAATTTCTTACAGTGTCAACAAAGAAAGTCAATATACGCAGAATCCTTTAGATAAACATTGGGTTGCAGTCAAAAAAAAATTCATATATCTAAAGGGAACACTTGATCATGGTCTTATATTTAAAGCTAGCAACACACTGAATATAGATGCATATGCAGATGCTGATTAGGGAACATATATTGATGACATAAAATCAACATCTGGGTATTGTATTTTTCTAGGAAAAAACCCAGTTTCATGGAGGGCTAGAAAACAGAGTACAGTTTCTAAATCTAGTACTGAAGCAGAATTTAGATGTGTTGCAAGTGCAGCAGCAAAAGTTTTATGGGTAGAATCTCTATTAAGTGAACTTAAAGTCAAATCAGAGAAAAAGGTTGAAATTTGGTGTGATAATGTTAGTGCTATTTCCCTAACATCAAATCCAATTCTTCACTCTAAAACAAAGCATATAGAACTTGATTTATATTTTATCAGAGAACAAGTAATTCAAGAGAGGTTAAGGGTCGGATATATACCGTCGCAACATCAAAATGCTGATGTACTTACAAAACCACTTTCCAGATCTAATTTCGTCAGACTGAAGGAAGAGCTCAACGTAGAGTCAGTAGATTTGAGCAAAAGATCCACTAGAATAGTTTATATTCCTTATTGAAGATAAATCAACGTATTCGAGGTTAGATTCATTCTGTTCGGCTAGGGTTTTGACATATTTGAAGATCAAATCTATTCAAAATCGCATTTTATACATAATCAAGACTAGAGAGCTCAAGTTATGCATGGATTTACCTGCCAAGGAGGCCTGACAGGAAGATTCTTTCTTAAATCAGAATGGAGCCGCCGCCATTCTTTTGTTTTTCTGTTTCAAAACCTAATTAGGGATAATGTTATACCTAGTTAGGGTTTCAAGGGGGGAGTAAAAGTAACTTGCTTATGCTTATTGGGTTGGTTATAAATTTACTTCCCCGCACCTTTCTTTTATTTTGCAATTGGGTCGAGCCCATATAAACATTACATGACTATTATAAATAGCTATACAAGTCTATACAATATTGTATTCTGTTAAAAACATTTAATTTTCAATAACAAAATTATTCTTCTGCATTTTCGTTTCCACATCAAAATCCAACTAGTAATAAAACAATCCAGGTCTCATTGATATAAATGCCCATGGAAAACAACAATGGATGAAATGTTTAAGAATAAAAAATCCACTAGTTAAATATAATTTCATGGTTTTGTGCAATGACATGGATCATATGATGACAGCAGATAGCTATAAATATGTTCTATCAATCTTCACTCTGATAATAAGTAAAGCATTTCCATCACAAGCTTATGGATGGAAGTTCCATTCATGAGCATGCGCCATCGTTATGTCCATGTAGGTACAAGAGCAACAGCTCTACCAGGAGCATTTATATATAGGCCAACCAATGGCACAATCAATTGTTGGGCTCCGACTCGAGTTATCATATAGCATTAGTTTCATGTATTTGCATATGCATGTATCAAATCTAACACAAGTCAATTAACATATATTCAATAGTTAAAGTGTTCATTGACGAAAAACGAAACTAATACAAAAACATAAGTACGAGTTATACGACAACAACGTCTTTGATTCTAAATATAGTTGCACTAATTTATCGGAGTTATTACTCTATTCTATTAATTCCATAGAGTTGTTTAAATAAAAAAGTCTTTCATTTTTTTTCTTTTGACTGGTTATGCAGTTAAAATGAAAGGCAAAAATAGCTTATTTTGGTAATCAAACCATTAGATCTGTTCCAACAAGTGATTTTTTAATTGTTATTAAAAATTTCTAGGGTTGTTATGTGTAATATCTAAAACTAAACGTAGAGAGTTAAAGATATAACAATGTATAGTCGTCTTTAATTTTCTTAGCCATCCAAAGAGTACTATTGTGGACATTTCAAAAGACTAGGGTTGTAAACAGTAACCCAACATTTGTTCAGTAGTTGAACCAACTAAAAACCATAAATTATTAGGCATTGCATAAAAGAAAAAAATAGCTTCATAGCCAAACTATTTGATTAGTTAAGAAAATGAGAAATTACATTGATGGTTCATAAGATTCAATTTGTGTTAACTTAAAAATGGCAACAACTAGAACTAAAATACTATTAGGGAAATAGAAGTTCTTAGATTGAGATAATTGAAACTAAAATAAAAAAATCTGGTCACAGTCATAAAAAAAATCAACATGTGCAAAGGGAACTGTCAAATTTTAAAGCTACAAATAGAGTTCAAAGACTTCAAACCAAAGAATGGAGTTACATGAAAAGATATTACTTATATTACACTTACCATCAGACTCCTCAAAAACATTTTTTTGGTGGAGTGGTATATTTGTTGTCATGTATGTGAGCACTCATAAGGATGCATGTGAGATTGAGCTACTGGTTGGATTTGGAACCTTAGCGGCAATAAAGCATTTTTTTTGGAAGTATTTCTTGAACACATATCCTTTATGTTAGCAAGCTAAGTACCAAAATGCATAGTTAGTGAATGCAAGGGCGGATCCAGGAATTAACAAAGGGGTGGGCTGATTTACAGTTAGACAGCAATGCATTTGTAATTTTGACATTAAGTAAATAGCATTTGTTGGATAATGATCCAGGAATTAACAGACTTAGTTGGCTATTTTTTTGTTTAATTAACTGGATGACTAATATCGATGGAACTGCCTAGTTTTAATTGTGTTTAACTACAAATATTCGGTGGTTAACCATTGCATTTTGACCAGTTCATCATTATTCAGTTAACCGATTAAACTAATTTTAATGATTCAGTGTTACCAATTCTAACTTAAAATAGTCTGCATTAAACTATGGAAAATTGTCTGCACAAATCAATTAAAGATTGCCAGTTCAATTAGTAAAGTTCAGCAAATAAAATGGCTTATGTGCAACACAATCATCAAATACAATACATGAATATGGAGTTCAGTTTTAGCAAATTACTTGATTACATTTAGTACAAAATAGTAATACTTAATTCATTAATTAAAATTGCAGCAAAAAAAATGAAAATCTGTACAGTAAGTACATATCATTTCCTACTTAAAATACCCTAAGAAAACATTATTTATGTAACATTTGGATCGACGTATATAAGATAACTCAAAATGTATAGGTTTTGATTTTCAAAAATATAAAGCTTCAAGACCTAAAAATAGATGTTAGCCTATTACTTTCCATGTACGCACGTAACTTTTCAATGTCAAACTAATTATTTAAAAAAAAAATCCGACCCTGGGTTGCAACCCAAGTCTGCCCAGGGCTACCTCCGCCCTTGAGTGAATGAGAAGACACATGAAATAAAATAAGTAAAGGTACAAATCCTTTGGACACAAATAGTTGACAAAAGAGATGCTAACCATCAGATCTCGCATAAATTCAACTAACAATGAGATCCAATAACACACATTTGTTTTGCACAAGTTTTGTGTTTTATATTGCATCCTAATAGCCTACCTATACACCCCCGAGAGGATATTTTGTTTAGTTTTAAATGGTTAAAATGCTTGTCTTTCCCTTGGATTTCCAAGAAATGTATACTCAATAACTTCTTCTTTTCAACCATAGAGTTATTGGATAGGAACACATAAACTAAAAACTTAAATATATAACAAAAATGTTCCCTAACCTTAAACAATAATATTTGTAATATAATCTGATAGGAAACTAAAATAATTTAGGTTACCTCTCTAGCATGGTCCTGAATTCCGGTTGGCACAATGGAATATCAAATATTCCATCCCGGAGTTGGCGTCGACCACACCGGAATAAGAATAAAATCCTATTTTCATATATAAGGCAAAGGAGAAAGGAAATAAAATGTTATAGCAAAAGTCAAAAGAAGAAAAAGAGCAATCGTTGGCCAAACATTCATTAACGATCAAGGATAAAGATCTCGAGCTATTTTTGATGATGAGGTATGCACTTTTTTCTTTCAAATCATCATTGTTGAATTGAAGGAGAAGAAGGAGCATTTAGTTTTGGGCTTTGGATATTTTGGTTTAGGTTTTAGATTTGGTTGGTAATAATAATTAATATACATTAGAGCATTCCCAACCGAGGGTAGGTTAGGAAGCAACTGACCCTCAATAGGGGTTCAGTTGCGCTCTTTTGGGTTCTTTGGAAATCTTGCGGATTACAAAAGCAACCCAAGGGGTCACTTTTGAAATTAGCCTTAGCTGATTTATTTAAAGTCAGCTACGATTAGCCGACTTTAAATAAGTCGGCTAACAAAAAATTTTTTTACCTCAATATACTATGAATATAGTCTATCGAGGTTTTTTTTTATTCCCCCAGCCGGCTTAAAATAAGCCAACTATGGTAGGTCATGTATTCCTCCGTTGGGGGTCAACCAAGTTTGATTTAAACCCCAACAACATCCTCCCCTTCCCCTCCACCTGGTGGTTAGGAATGCCCATATGGTTTTAGGAACTAGTGTACGAGCATGGGGTAGTTCTAACTACTATATTATCATTTTACTTAAAAAGATAGATGATGAAATAATGGAGCAATGGTTTACAAGGAGAAATAAGCCACTTTTAGTCGGCTTTCTTTTATTTTCTATAATCAGATTTTATCAACGTATATTTTATAATACTTTATTTCACTTTTTCTTAATGATATGAGCTTTAATTAACTCTTTTCCTATTTTTTTATAATACAACATTTTTTGAGTTAGAATTTACAATTTATTAATGTGTCTATATAAAAAACAATGTCGAAAGTTACAAGAATTCAAAAACCGGATTTGCAGCAGAATTTTTGAAACATCCAAAATGGAAATGAAATTTCTAAAGTTTCCGATGATTGGAATGGAAAGGAAAGCAGAACTTTGAACTTTGACCTCTGGAACAACTATCAAAGCTCAAGAGAGACCAGTTCCAATTTTCGTTCAACCTACGCATGGATGCATCTGTAACCTTAGAGCATCTCCAACAGAATCTATATTCAACTTCTGAATTATGAAGTAAGGCTTAAAAGCATCCCAACAGCTCTTCAACCCCGTAATGTTCAAGTTAATATTCAGAGACTAATCCAAAATTCGAAATTGGTCCCACGTGTTGAAAAAATCAACGTCCTTTGTAGGACATCTAAAAAATAGACGCCCTACAAAAGTGCGTTGATTTTTTCAGCGCTATGCTTCTCTTTTATCACCATTTTTTTACCAGCATCTGTCTTCGGACGCTGAATTTATAGGCGCCTTACCCTAAGGCGCCTATAAATTCGGCGCACGGTGGTTTTTTCATCGTCCGATGAAAAAACACCATCCGTCTATTGAGAGAATTTCAGAATTCTTCCCTTAATTTTACGAAACGTAATATTACGTTTTGTAAGATTGTTGGAGTTCTCCTATAAGAGATCAATTGTAATCTAGGGACAACTCCATTTAAGAAAGGTTCATGCAAATTACATTCTTGATTAAAAAAAGGATATCATGCAGTTGAATTGAAATGCTAACAAAATAACTCAAATGTATCACATGATGGTATGCCCAGGTAATGCTACATCTGATGTCAATTTTGTTTCCTTTTATATATTTCTCCTTATAATTCATTGCTACTACTCTTTCTAACTATCTGGTTTATTTCATTATTTATTTTTTTAGAAGAAACATTAAAATTGCCAATGCTAATTTTATAGAAGGCAGACAAAACCCGGAAACATCTACGTTTGGAGTTGTAAACGCATGAACAAGAGAATAAACACTTGCACAGATTACCAATGCAGGAACAATCGTAGAATTCCAGATTATAGATACTGAAACACAATAAATAGCTAGGGTCTTATTTCTTATAGCAGGTCTACAAACCTGCACATTACAGAAAAAAAAATTGTCCAGTGAATCTCCAAAGCTTAAAGTTTCTAGGTTAAACAACGGTTTAAAATATCAACAAAATTACAATAGAAAATCCCTTGCTCAGCAAAAATGTTTTGGTTGGGCTATTGCATTTGCTTCAGACTACTCTAGAAGGCATGTATGTTGAAGTATCAACCTATTTTGGCAACTCCTTGATATCAGCTTCAAACCCCTCTTGAACCAAGTAAATAACGTCCTAGTCGGAGATAGAAGCAACAAAGGTGTAACCGATCCTTTTGTTCCAAAATGACTTGCATGACTAAACTGTTATTATATAATCCAAGAAAGTAGAAATATACAAAGTTAGATATGTCATAATAGATGAAAAAAATGACTTTCTCAATATCAATTCTTCTTCCAACTAGTTCAGTGGCCACCGGAATCTTTTTGTGACCTTCCTTGAATTCCTTGTATCTCGTCAGTGTATCTTCTTAGACAACCTAGAGCAGATATAGATTGATGAAGAATTGCACTTTGCTAGCTAGTTATTAAGCTATACACCTCTAATGACACTCTTGACAAGTATCATAACTTGATTGAAATCTAATGCATCCAAAAAAAATCATTCAGCTTTTGATTCTTTTCTTGCTTTCTTTGTTTAATATAATGTTGTACTAAACCATGCAAAAACAATTTTGTTTCATCATCCACGTAGATCTCCATGTCCATGGGATCTTACATGAATGGCATACAAACCAAACAAATTTACTTCCTAAGTGTGGCTGAAAACATCATGAGTTGCTTGTCATAAGGAGTCAAAATCTCTTGAATGCCCTTCCTCATGTCAGGCACCTCAAGCATCTTATCACACTCATCGAGGATAAAATGCCTCGTATTCTTCAGTAAGTATTAGGAAATCATGGATGTTGTGTGATACGGTGAGCCTACAGTGATTAGGAAATCATTGAAGTTTAAGGATGTAATTTGTAGTTTCCCTATTTATGTGATTTGTTGAGAAAATCAAATTAGGACGTTGTGTATAATTGGCTTCTGATAACGAATGAAAAAACAAGACTTTTAGCCTAAGAATTCTCAATTCTTACCATTATATCAAAGCCTGGTATATTTTAATTTTTCTTTCTCTAAACTTCATCCATTGCAGGTGAAACAACTCCATCACCTCCTAATCGGTTAAAGGTTGAGTGGATCATCGATATAGGTTGCTCTAGTCATGTTGCAGGGAATCTTTCTTATTTGAAGGATGTCAAAGATGCAATTCCACGTTCGGTTGGGCTTCTTGATGGTGGAAATGTCATGGCCTCAAAGGAAGGAGGAGTTAAATTAATGAGAAAATAATTCTTTATTGCTTTATGTACCGAACTTAAATTGTAATCTAATTTCGGTGTCACAGCGGAATGATGACTTTAAATGTTTTCTCACTTTTAATTCTAACTTGTATGTTATTCAGGACCAACTCATGAGGGAGGTGATTGGAAAGGGTAAAGACGGGATGGACTTTACTACTTGTGTGAAGGGATGTCAGTTCAAGCTCTTGCAGTTGCAAACATATCTTTATTTGAATTTTAGCACAATAGGTTGGGTCATCCTTCGAAAAAAGTATTGAAGTGGCTTCCTTTTTTGGATTCTAAAGATAACTTGAACAAAGCATGTGAAATATGCCATCGTGCTAAGAAACCTAGAGATAGATTTCCTTTGAATGAAAATAAAACAACCCATGTTTTTGAGTTAGTACATTGTGATTTGTGGGGTCCATTATTGATTCACGAGTTTTTGATTCATGACAAGGATGAAGAGAAGATCAAAGGAAAAGCGATTTAGTATGATTACTTATTTGTGAATTAGTTGTGTTAGATATTGTTAAAGTATATCCTCAAATATCACAAAATATCACAACAAACTAGCACAAAAGATCGAATATCACAAATAATTGAAAAATGCAAAACAGTAGAAAATACACAACCACAAGTCAACTGGTGAAAAATCTACCAGTCGACTGGTAGATTTTTCACCAGTCGACTTGTAAGTGCAATTTTGCACAGTTTTGCATTTTCTGATCTTTATGTACACGATCTTCTCCACCAGTTGACTGATCATTTTTTTTACCGGTCGAATGATGTTCCAACGGATATTTCCAGCGAAGAGACACTTTCTTTCATCAAGAGTTTTTCAATTAAATTTCAAGAGAAATAGTCTCTTCTTTTCACTGAAACTTTTCATGAATAATTATAACTCTTCGGTTACTATTTATAAACTACAAACATCACTTTCCAAATCACTAAATTGACCGAATCTTCTTAGATTTCCTGGTCTTAAAATTTATACTCTCTTGCATTATAAAAGCATACACAAACATTCAAATTTCTTTTGAATCTTTGAATATATTTCATATCTCTTGATTCATAAGCAATAAACTTCCTTTAAATCTTCACAAACACATTATATACTTTAAGGATAAGACTATAGGAAGGGTATACTCAAACTATTGGCTATTCATTGTTATTCAAGAACACAATCAGAAGTCAAACTCCTGTTGTTTGTTGAAGTCCTGTGTAGATGCTCAGGCGGGAATTCCGTGTCGGTGCTCGGGTTTGTTTGTTGAAGTCCTGTGTCGGTTCTTAGGCGGGAAATCCGTGTCGGTGCTCGGGTGTGTTGTGAACCTGTTCCTCCGGTGAAATGAGGTTGTTGATAGTTGAATTCCAGAAGAAGTCTAGGACTGGACGTAGGATGGGAAGTCCGAGTCAGTATAAAATTCCTGGTGTTACTTTACTTACTGCATTTATGTGATGGCTCACCACAGACCAACCGACATTTCTCTGAAATGCGCTGTGTCGATGCCCGACCAGCATGGGACGGTCGTCAAAAGAAAAGAAGCAAGGTGAAAAACTATCAATGAACGTGTAATATATCTTACAACGCATGGAATAAAATATAATAATAACATAACTTGTCATAAAACAGGCGAGACAGTGCATAAGCTAAAAACTAAACCATCATAGCAGTAGAATCTAAAATACATCTTATGATCCAATACCATTACTACAACTTCAAAATACTGTCCCCAAAGAAAAAAATAGAAAAAGTACACTACTAATGCCCAAAGTAGTGACCAGCTATAGCATAGGGAGAATATATATATCATACGTGGAAGCCTCATGCTCGTCTCCGGTACAACTACTCGTGCAACCACCTAACCTATCTCTAGTCTACTCGTGTGAGCACCCAGAGTAATAAGAAGAAACATAAAACTCTGGGTCAGACAACAGTCTGGTATGAGTGGTATCAAGTATACATTGCTAACATGAACAAATAATAGGTATAAGAAATCATACCTGAACCTGGAACTACAACTAAAGAGTTAGCACAACAAGATGTACATTACTCTAAGGTAACACTAACATAAAGTGTAAATGTAATATGGGAGTGTGTATGACATGGTGATAGCAAATATAAAACATAGCAATTATCCTCACATCTCTCACTCAGTGCGTAAAGTTTATGATAACCACCACTTCAGTCACCCAATTCTTTGCTACGATCACTTTTCCTTTGGGTGTCACAGTGACCCAATCGCACTGATCCATAGCTATTGATCCTTTTCTCAGTGGTGAACCAAAATTATGGATATCGATAACCCCTTTGCACACGTCCCGTAGCAAAGCCCAACTTTTAGACGTTAACTCGTTAGTTCCCATCTAGATCCTGGGTAACAACTTCCCATCTAGACTCCCTTCGCATCTCGGGTTTTAGTCGAATTGGAGTTGGCCTTCTGAAGAGTCATCGCGTAGAAGTAAAAGTATACATCCGATTCGGTTCGGTACTCCATACCCGATTCGGTTCGATTCTCATAGCCCACGCCCTGGTTCGGTTCGAATATGCATAATGCTCTAGTCATCATCGGTTTGGGTCTCTTATTTGGTTCGGTTCGGGTCCCCTTTGTGCTTCCTTCTCATCTTCAGATTCTGATCCGATTCTCCCTTCATCTCTGGTCCGATCCCCTGCCCCAATTCGATCTGGTTGGCCTTGCTTGTTTCCTTTACCTTTGTGCGCTACTGAAGATGTCACCACTCCAGTTCGATTCGGTTATCTGATCCGATCCCCCTTAACCGATCCGATACAGAACTCTTCATCATTTCCAGCAAGCTTGTTTCATCCATTCTCGCCATACGACAACGTTTTCAACCATCCTAACTTTACTAAATAATCAAAAAACATCACAAACAACAGTAACAACATATGGGTTCAATTACAAAGATAAAAACATCAAGCATATAGGTCATTTTAGATCAAACATACCCAAAAAGCATGAGTATCCCCTTAATCCCCTTAAGCATGTTTTAACTATAGGATTAGCAAACTTAATCCAAATTAACCCAAGTTTTTATCAGAGCCACAAAATAATATTTCAGAATTTTTACATATTTTTCCTAATTTTTCTGAGTCGTAATTTCGCTAATTATTACTAATCACCCCTAATTAGCCGTAATTAGTGTAAAAGTATGCTAATCACTCACCTTAGCTGGAAATAATTTGTATATCTGAAGTCTCCACGGATTTGGGTCGAATTCCTATGCAACAAAGCAGCTCCAACTCTGATTTAATGCTATTTTGACTTGATTTGATGTTGATTACCTTAATCCTTGATTAGAAAGTGATTAGAGGTGGCTTAGAAGGTGGAAACCATTGTTAGGGTTGAAGAGAAAGTTTGTGGCGGATGAAAAATGACAAAGGAGGGTTTCTTTAGCCCCTATCAGCCCTTATATAACTCTAATCCTGAAATACCTAATAGGCCTGTCTGCTAATTACCCTATTAAGCCTGTTTAAGTAGTTTTTCCATCTTCAAACCTTATTTCAGCCATATCTCCCAAACGGTAAGTCTATTTGATTAATGTGACCAATCTATGGAAAGTTAAACCATTATCCGAATCCAATGTAAGTGGTTTCAGGTCAAAACTCCTTAGCAATCAAAAGTTATAGGTGAAACAATACTCGCCAAGGGTAAAATGGTCATTTAAAAATTGGTAAAAATCATGCACATGAAAAATGACCCCAATAATCGTTTCCTAAGGTTACACCATACGACCTCATTCGAAAAAGAAGTAAATATTCTATGATCCCCCGATACGTAGGATGCGGGTCGTTACATTCTCCCTCTCTTAAGAAATTTCGCCCCCGAAATTCCTTAACCAAAAAATACAAAGATTTCCGCCTGCCTATCAATCATTTTCAACAATCAAACATACATAACAACACAACAAGCCTACCCTAGCATGTGGTTTACTAACAAGGAGAATTCTATATCGATATTAAAACCTTACCAGGCAAAGAGTTCTGGATATGACCTCTTTATGTTCTCCTCTGTTTCCCAAGTACAGTCATGCTCCTTATCACCCTACTGGACCTTGACTAGTTTGACCATCTTCCTTTGAAGTTATATCATATCGCGTCCGATAATACGAATCATCCTATGGCTCCCAACTGCCTCGGATTCTACCTCGATACCATCCAACTGATCCGGTGAAATAGTCACATTAGGGTCGTGCACAAACTTCCTTAACTGGGAAACATGAAATATGTTGTGAACTCTCGCTATCTTATCAGGCAATCCAACTTCATACACCAAATCCCCAACTAGCTCGAAATGGACCTACAAACCTTGGTACTAACTTGCCTCTCCTACCAAAATGAATCATATTCTTCAACGGAGAGATCTTGATAAATACTAAGTCATTAACAAATAATTCCAAATCTCTTCGTCTTTTATCAGCATAACTCTTCTGCCTATCTTGGGCAGCCTTCATTCGCTGTTGAATAACCTTGATCTTATATGAAGTTTCTCTTATTACATCTGGCCCATGCACAAATTTCTCACCTGTTGCCAAACAACATGATAGTGAGTTGCACGGTCTTCCATTCAAAACTTCAAATGGAGCCATACCAATACTGGACTGATAACTAATATCATATGCGAACTCAACTAGATGCAAATGGTCATCCCATGACCCTAAAAATCCAATATACAAGCTCTCAAGATATCCTCTAATACACAATTCACCCTCTCAATCCATTAACATTCAGTACAACCAGTCTTAGTGAGCGATAAAAAAGCTAACTAACATCATCAGTAAAGTATATAAGAATAAGCAGATTAACCATCAATCTACCAATCACATTACTAGAGAAGAACTCCAAGCCCAACTCCCCACATTCGAAAATGACAGCCTTTATAACAAAACATTTCAATCTTACATCAGGACAAAACCAGAATGACCCATTTAATCCTAGAAATCAAAAGCAATCAAACAATAGCACTCATAACATCTACTTTATACATCTCATGTGAACCATCCTAACCGAATTCATCATCCCTCAAGTACAAGCCCCAGAGGCCTAAACCAATATCAGACAAGCACCTAAGAAACGTCTCCTTCGACATTGGGCAATCCACGTAAGATGGTTCAACAAAGAAACCAATCACTTATAACTAACTTCGGCCATCACTGTTAATCCTGCTTTGAAACCATCGTTAATTGTATGAATGGCTATGTCTCCTTACCATCCGTCAAGGGCTAATGATAGCTCTTGTTCTGATCAGGCTACTGCACGTCTGCCTCCCAGAGACAACTAGGCCCATCTAATAGGTCTAGGGTATTCGACTAGTCCAACTTGCCTTTTAGGTGCCCCTACTATACCCTTGCCTTGAGTCTGTTAGAACTTACGACAACGGTAATCCTTTCATCATTCTCGTCGGCATCACTGACGACTATCTATAAACTCGGACCCAGTCTCGAGTATCCATTACCCACCAATTCAAGTCCAATATGAGTCGTCTTTCTACTCGTTGCATCCCCAAGATCAACGAACAACCATTATTTACGATTTCAAATCCAACTTGAATCGTCCGAACCTTCGTTGCATCTCCACGACCAACAAACCCCTCTTATCACTTCGAGATTTCCCCGTTGAATTCCCTTCGAAATTATTACCATTCTTGAATCAAAGAGAACATCAACATAAGGTCCTAAACAATGCATAGCATTCATCGAATGAGTCCTATCTATAACCTGCTAAAACTATGAATACGTCGATACCCATATGACTGGTCCAACCAATCTCAAGGGCTAATGGAAGCCCTACCTCCAAACGGACTACTGTACGTCCAACGTACATTTATCCTCTAAGGATAACTAGATCACGTCCAATGGATCCAAGGTAAACGGGCGTGCCCAAATACCCCTGCTTCGAGTCCGCATAGAACATTCCAAACTATCGACGATTCCTTGGCACTCCATCAAAAGAGCTATCCAAAATTCCATCCTCAACTCGAGTCCCACTAAGTCAATCCATTTTCTTGCAGCCTTCTTGAGTCCAACTCGAGTCATCTCATAGCCCTACCGAGTCCCAATCGGGGCGGTCCATATCATCGAATAGTTTAATCCTGCCACGGCTGCACATCACTCCTCGAGTAAACTAAGATATCATTCAATAGAAGTCACAACAACTACTAATATCTCTCAGCCTCCCTAACTCCAGCTATCATCACCATCATTAGGTACGTACGCAATACCACTTTATACCTTTGGAGCCAATCGACTTCCAAAATAATGTCGAACCCAGTAAAGCCCAAACAAAGCAATCACCAGCAAATATACATCCATGAACCGATAAGACCAAATTACGAAAAATCATGCAAAGGCTAGTCGAACCACCAATCGGGTTCGCCACTACTAGAGGTCTATCGACAATCTCAGGTTCCAATCCCAAGATATCCACCAAGTCACTAGATATGAAGGAACGGGAAGCCCCGGTATCAAACAATCCTCGAACAGGAACATCATAGGTAGAAAGCATACCTTGAATGACGAAACTTTTCCCTTTGTTTGCCGCAGTTGGAGCATTCGACAAAGAAGGAACAACGTTGATAGCATATGCTTTCACGATCTGCTTCTTCTTAGGATATTGTGGACATTTATCCTTGTGATGGCCCGCTTGGCCGTAATTGAATCACTTCCTTTCCCCAGACTTTTCCCAACAATCTTTGGCATAGTGGCCCTTCTTGCCATAACTAAAGCACTTGCCATCTTTCTTGTCTTTTTTCTCTGACCATCCTTGGTTTGGATCTACTTCCCCTTATTCTGAGAATTATTCTTGCCTCCACTGCTTGTTTGTGGCTTTGGCTCCTCTGTAGATGCAATAACAATATCGGCCTTTGACTTAGGGTAAAGGCTCTCTGATCTCAATGCTTTTCCCACTATAGATTCGAAAGTCTCATCGATATTGTTTATAAGCCTTTCTCCCAAGTACCCATCTAAGCCAGTTATGAACTTCTCATTCTTCTTTTTGGCAGTATCAATAAGAGATAATCCATATTTCGATAAAGTATTGAACTCAGCTATATATTCCGAGACTGCCGTACCACTCTGCTTAAGTTCCAGAAACTTCCTAAGCAATTCTGATTTCTAAGCAGCTGGGATAAATTTATCACTGAAGCGAGTCCAAAACTGATTCCAAGTAACTTGATCCTCGGGAATAGCTGCTTTAGTAGCATTCCACCAATTCATTGCTCGTCCTTGAAGTTTACGGGATGCTAGTTTTCTCTTCATTGCATCTTCAATTCCCAAATCCTCAAAGATGCGCTCACAACTATCAAGACAATCTTGAATCTCTGTTGCCAATTCTGTTCTGTGGAACGGCTTCCCACCAAGACTAGTATAATCCTTGTTAAGCTTAGTGAAATCGGCCATAGGCGCCTGCACTACACCACCACCACCGTTAGCAACATTAGGAACTGCTCCCTGAACATCCCTAAGCATCTCCCGCATGAAGGTAGTAAACATCGTTCTCATATCAGAAACATACCTTTGGTTTGCTCCTGAACCCGTACTCCTCGTAAATCGGCTCATCGTTCAATCTGTAAAGAGAAAACGATTAACCATCTCCTTAGTGGTGCCCGTGCAGTACGACTTCTTCCTTAGATATACTTATAGTGTTTGTATATATATATAGCTTTTGAAAACCAAAATATCACACATACGCGCTCTCATATACGTATACTATCTCCCCTGATGTCTTGCCCTAGGTTAACTATGCAACCTAGAGCTTTGATACCAAATGTGACGGCCCGCCCCGGACCAGCCGACATTTCTCTGAAATGCACTGTGCCGATGCCCAACCAGCACGGGACGGTCATCAAAAGAAAAGAAGCAAGGTCAAAAATTATCAAAGAATTTGTAGTATATCTCACAGCACATGGAATAAAATATAATAATAACATAATTTGACATAAAATAGATGAGATAGTGCATAAGCTGAAAACTAAACCATCATAGCAGCGGAATCTAAAATACAGCTTATGATACAATACCATTATTACAACTTCAAAATAAAGTCTCTAAAGAAAAAATAGAAAAGGTACACTACTAATGCCCAAAGTAGACCAGCTATAGCACAAGAAGAATATATATCATACGTGGAAGCCTCATGCTCGTCTTCGGTACAGATACTCGTGCAACCACCTAACATGTCTCTAGTCTACTCGTGTGAGCACCCAGAGTAATAAGAAGAAACATAAAACTTTAGGTCATACAACAGTCTGGTATGAGTGGTAGCAAGTATACATCTCTAAGATGAACAAATAATAGGTATAAGGAATCATACCTGAACATGGACATGCAACCAAAGAGTTAGAACAACAAGGTGTACAGTAGTAAGGTAACACTAACATAAAGTGTAAAGGTAATATGGGAGTGTGTATGACATGGTAATAGCAAACATCAAACGTAGCAATCATACTCACATCCCTCACTCAGTGCGTTAAGTACACGATATCCACCACTTCGTTAACCCAATTCTTTGCTACGATCACTTTTCCCTTGGGTGTCACAATGACTCCATTGCACTGATCCGTAGCTACTAATCCATCTCTCAGTGGTGAACCAAAATTATGGATATCGATAACCCCTTTGCACACGTCCGCAACAAAGCCCAACTTTTAGATGTTAACTCATTGGTTCCCGTTTAGATCCTGATTAACAACTTCCCATCTGGAATCCCTTCGCATCTCGGGTTTTAGTCGAATTGGAGTTGGTCTTCCAAAGAGTCGTCGCATAGAAGTAAAAGTATACATCTGGTTCGGTTCGGTAATCCATACCCTGTTTGGTTCGATGCTCATAGCCCACGCCTTGGTTCGGTTCTAATATGCATAGTGCTCCAGTCATCATCGGTTCGGTTCGGGTCTCTCATTTGGTTCGGTTTGGGTCCTCTTTGTGCTTCCTTCTCATCTCCAGATTCTGATCTGATTCTCCCTTCATCTCCGACCCGATCCCCTGCCCCAGTTCAATCCGGTTGGCCTTCCTCGTTGCCCTTGCCTTTGTGCGTTTCTGAAGATGTCACCACTCCGGTTTGGTTCAGTTATCCGATCCAATCCGATCACGCTTAACGGATCCGATCTGGATCTCTTCACCATTTCCAGCAAGCTTGTTTCGTCCATTATCGCCATATGACGACTTTTTCAATCATTCTAACTTTACTAAATAATCACAAAGCATCACAAAAAATAGTAACAACATATGGGTTCAATTAAAAAGATCAAAACATCAAGCATATAGGTCATTTTAGATCAAACATACCCAAAAACCATGATTATCCCCTTAAGCATGTTTTAACTATAGGATTAGTAAACTTAATTCAAATTAACCGAAATTTTTATCAAAGCCATAAAATAATATTTTAGAATTTCTACGTATTTTTCCTAATTTTTATGAGTAATAATTTCGCTAATTATCACTAATCACCTCTAATTAGTCGTAATTACTGTAAAAGTATGCTAATCACTCACTTGGCCATAAATAATTTATAAATCTAAAGTCTCCACTGATTTGGGTTGAATTCCTATGCAACACAGTAGCTCCAACTCTGGTTTAATGCTAATTTGACTTGATTTGATGTTGATTAGCTTAATCCTTGATTAGAAAGTGATTAGAGGTGGTTTAGAAGGTGGAAACCAATGTTACGGTTGAAGAGAAAGTTTGAGGCGGCAGAAAAATGACAAAGGAGGGTTTCTCTAGCCTCATCCCTTATATAATTCTAATCCCGAAATGCCTAATGGGTCTAGCTGCTAGTTACCCTATTAAGCCCGTTTAAGCAGTTATTCCATCTTTAAACCATATTTCAGCCATATTTCCCAAATGATAAGTCTGTTTGATTAATGTGACCACTCTACGGAAAGGTAAACCATTATCTGAATCCAATGGAAGTGATTTTTGGTCAAAACTTCTTACCAATCAAAAGGTATAGGCGAAACAAGAATCGCCAGGGGCAAAACGGTCATTTAAAAATTGGTAAAAATCATGCACATGGAAAATGACCCCTCGTTTCCCAAAGTTACACGACTTCATTCGAAAAAGAAATAAATATTCTACGATCCTACGGTACGTAGGATGCAGGTCGTTACAATTTACTTATCTGTGATATCTTATATTGTTTAATATTTATTTGCATAACTATTGTATTAGATAAGTCAGAATTTCATATTCGCTTCTGCATATTCCATATAGAAAGATCCTACTCTAAGTCACAAAATGTGACTTTTCATTTGGTATTAGAGCCTGGCGTTCCAGAGATTGTTACAAAATCCTAGAACGAATGGCAATAAAGAAGTCTAGTCAAGGAATTAGAAAGTGGAAGAATAACAAAGCAGAATCAATGGAGCAAGAGAGCAAATGTTTCATGGCTAAAGTCAGATCACAATCAGTATGTGTAGATTCATTATACAAAGATCTTATGTTAGACCATGAAAAAATATTGATTTTTTTTAAAACTTTAGGCAAACTTAATATGGTTATTTTGGCTAAGTCAGAAGATTGTGAGAAAGAATATTCCAAATTAAAAGTGGAAAATAATTTTTTAGTAAAATAAATATTTTGAAGATCCCTTAGATGTGCTTGTTTTTCAAAAGGATTTCCTTTAAAAAGAAAATGAGCGATTAATAGACAAAAACAATGATCTTTTAAAAGTAATCGATGGTTTACAAAGTAGAAATAAATCATTAGAAGATTCTTTAAGTAATTCTAATTCTTTAATTTTGTATCATGAAAGAGAATGAAGCTTTAACTGAAAAGAATTTAGAATTATCTAAAGAATATAAGATTTTAAAGGTTAGTAATAATATTTTGCAAAATTAAATTTCTAACTCAAAAGAAAATTTTGAGGAATTACAATCTTCTTTAGATAATTCAGAATCTCAAATTTTTGGTCATAAAACTGAGAATGGTAGTTTAAAAAGGAAGAATTCTGAACAAAATAAGGAAATTGATGATTTAAAAAAATAACAAAATTTCTTCTGAAAATGTCAATCGCGACTTTGGAATCAAATTTGATAAATATAAAAGCATGTTCGTGAAATTTAATAAAGGTCAAATGATCTAAATATGATTTTATCTAGATCTCGATCTTTACATGAAAAAAGTGGTTTAGGATATAATAAAACAAATCATAGAAATAGTACTAGATATGCTTTTATGTACAATAAAAATATCACCGCTAGTACTAATGCACATCCAAGATCCAATCATTATTGAAATTCGAATACTTCTATGGCTAGAGATATTTATAATAAATCTAGAAGTACAAAAGGAAATACTAGTAGAAGTTATTTAAGTATTTGGGTCTCTGTAAATAGGAAAAAAAATGTTGATGATTACTGTTAGATCAAAATTTGGCTCTAACACCCAAATTGTTCTGAATCGTTGAGAATTATAACTGAAAAATGAGGAAAAAAAGCAGAGAACACATAAGGTTTATAGTGGTTCGGCGTTAACGAGCCTACATCCACTTTATATGCTATTGATTATACTTTGAATGTTAGTACAACCAATGATTTCTCTCAAACTCACTCTTACAATTATGGTTTCTCTCAGTAATTTCGAAGTAAAACTGATAAGAAATAGTGGTGCGACAGTAATGGTGGAATCAATACTCAAAACTGCCAAAGATCCTCAAAAATGCCAAGCTCTGGGCTATTTATAGCTGATTTCCGGTGACGGATCACGGTCATACGTGGCCCACATCCCGAAGATCTCGGACCGGTTCGTAGCTTGATGAAGAATCAGTCAAATTAGCCGTTATAGACAGGTGTCGCGATCTCCTTAAACATCGGATCGTGGATGACCAAGTCTGTGGCCATCATCGTGTCTCCCAGCTCGGATCGGATCGTGATCGTAGCTTAATGAAGAATTGGTCAATATGACAGCTGGTGACACGTGTCGCGAGATCCTGCATTCTCGGATCGTGGTGGACTTGGTCTTGGTCATCATCCATCAGCTTCGGGGATCGGATCGAGCTAGCGATGGACGGATCAGATAGTGGTCAAAGGGGGGCGATCGCGAGCCGAAGGGAGTATGGAGATCCGATCGGGTCTTCGAGGGTTAAAGGTGTGAAACTTCATATTTTCTTCTTGTGTGTGAACCTTGGTGGCTTGGTCAAAAAGCTAGCCAACATTTTGCCCCCTCGAAGTATATTTTATCAGAGATGGAATATGCTTCGAAACTGCGAAAACATATTTTCATAGGGAGATGCAAATCAATGGTTGTGTCTGCCTAAAATGTTGTGTCACTTTGGAAAGTCGCATTCCTTGATTGGTATAAATATTGGTTAAATCCTCAGACATTTCTTTTTTGTTTTATTGGGAAATTCTTATCTCTGGTGATTCCGGAAACTTTGTTGTCAAGTTGTCAGGTAAATTTCTGAATTTTCGTGTATATTTCCCGAATTTCCACTCTTGTCTGTCATTTATCGGTTCGGCTCGCGTAGGCACATCACGGTCCATGGGGTAAGCCGATCGTCTCGACCTTAGATAAGCATTCGGGCCTCTTCACGAAACGTGATGGGCTTCTCTTCGAAACGCGATGGGCTTCGATCCATGGCCCATCTACTTCCACGGCTCGAGTAAAACAAAAAACGGAAGACTAACGGTCGCGATTTCGTCTATTTAAACCCGAACCCACCTCTCATTTTCCCTTTCACTTCTTTCGCCGCCGATTCTCTTAAACGGAAACCCTAGCTTTTTAATCCTCCGATCATCCATTTGTCTTTATTATTTTCAGAAAGGTAATCACAAAAAAGAAAGTTTTCATGTAATTTCGCCCTTGTTTGTCTTGAATTTAGGAGAAAAACGATAGAGTTTTGTGGCGTTCGAAGCTTTGGAGGTTGACATGGTGCCATAGGCGTTGGTTGTTCGAGCTCAGAGGAAGGGAAGAGGGAGAAGGAAGAAGAAGGAGGAGGATGCCAGGTTGGGTCGTAGCGATGGTGAGGCTTGGGTTCGGATCGTGAAGGTGGTAGGCGAAAGAAGAGGGGTAGAATGGATCGGGTCGTGGCATAGAGGAGCACTAGTTTATGGAGACGTGGTAAAGTGGATCATGGGGGGTTGGGCCGATCCGACAGGAACCCCGATCCATGCTGCATCACGACCCAAAGAAGGGGGTGATCCATTCACCCCGATCCGCCATGCTTTCCACGATCCGACCCACACACTCCTTACAAACCAAGCCTAGATGACGATCCAACATATGTTTTGAACTTTAAACAATACATTGCAGTCACAAGATTCTGAACAGTTAGGTTAGAGCCCATGAGATGAACTTCTTGGACTGAACAATGATAGGACTTAGCAGCATATTCTATCCGCTTTGTGACTTTACTTTTCCGTATCATACACACTTGCACGCACAAACACTTGCACATGCACGGGGTTCGGGCAATTATATTCTTATTTCTCATGTTTACTCGCCTAAACAGTAATGTCGGATAACCGTTCCCCTTCAAGATCTGATACAGAGATGGATCCCGAGGTGTATGAGCACCACAACCCCGAGGTCCTTCCAATTAATCCAGAGGGTGCGGACTATGGATCCGAATACGAGGCAGAAACGGGATCGGATTCCTCTGAGAGTACCTCGCTTGATGAGGAGTCTGAAGTAGACGACCGAGCTCCCGACGAGATTTCTGGTGCACTAGAAATAGAGAAATTCACTGACTCTTTAACTTCCAAACTTGATGACATAAAACTTAAGAAAATTTGCTTGAGACACGGGATCCCCTGGGATGATGTGAGGACACCTGGTAGCGAAGATAGACCTCATCTGGCTCTGGAGGGGTACATGACAATTAGCCGACTCATGTGCTGGGTAGGCGCTACTCCTCCGTTTCCTCCAATCGTCATTGAGACCCTAAAACGATTGGGTATTGCTCCAATGCAGCTTCATCCCAATGCCTACGTAGCCTTATACACTATATACATCGCATATGTGGAAATCCTGCAAACTAAGCTCACGTTTAAAGATTTGAAATTTTATTACCTTTTCAAGCATCGTTCTACGGCAACCCCAAATTTTTCTTTCTTCGAATCGGTAGCAAATAGGAAGGTCTTGTCTGACGGGTACAGCAACATAGGGGATCCCAAGGCCGATTGATTCTATATAAAGAGACAGGCCGGGTGTTCAAGAAGATGGCTTAAATCAAGTAAATCTTCAACCTTTGAATGAATAACCTGTTTAAGAAATCGAAGCGTTAACATGCTTCTTTTCCCTATGCAGATCACACCTTTCCAAAGACAGAAGGCTCGGTGTACAGTAATCGACTATCCCTTCTTCTGAAAAGCAAATCCGACTTCTTAAAGATCAAGAAATGTATTACTGACGAGAATCTTCACAAGCACCGCCTTCTGGATATAAGGTTCGGACTTGGCGCGGGTGGCAAACCTTACAAATACGTGCCCCCGACCGAGGGAGAAGGAACGTCACGGGCAGCAGAGATAACTAAACTTCATAAGAGTCCAGGACGACGAATACTTAAATGTATATAGAGGAGATGAGGCCCGTGCTGACGAGCCTAAGGAAGTACCAGCCTCTCCGGGGGGTTTCCCCTCAAGGGCCTCTCTATCGGTTGAACCTGCTGCTCCTGATGATTTAACAGAGGAGCAGTTATTTAAAGAGCCGAGCAAGATTCCTTTACCTGATGATGTATATACACAGGAAGACTTCGAAGGGGAGCCATTTTTCCCTATTTCTGAGGAAGCAACTGTTCCAGTTGGAGAACGAGAGACTACCCTAACTTCGGGCCCTGGTCTGTTAGGGGGAATTATATGGGATGCACAAATCACATGCACTGTCTGACCCCACACTTTTATACCAACAGTATTCAAGGTTTTAAGATGTACTTGTTTCTTTTGCAGGAAAGATGTCTCGCAAACGATCTTATTCCTATCGCTCTCTTCGTGAAGGCACATCTAGTCTTCATCCCAATCCTGAGCGTGCTCGTAGCAGCAGCCGAGGGGGAGACAGCCATTGGTCCCGAGATTCTCACAAGCCTACTTCTTCACAGTCCAGATCTCCATCAAAACAAACCTCTGGAAAGCCTCCCAATCATCCGGTGCCACCTACAGGGGGAAAACAACTTCGCAAAGACTTAACTCCTCCGAAGAGTGCACCATCTCACAGCAGATCATCCAAAAAGCACCACGAGCCTAAGGATAAAAGAAAGGATCCAAACAAGGATTCTGAGAAGGAGAAAACTGACATTGTCCCTTCCAGCCAACAAAGTTTGAGTGCTCCCGGGTCACGAGACTATATCCATGGCCCTGAGACTCAGGCCAAGCTGGAAAAATTACGAGAACAATTCCCCGATATCTTCTTCGAAAGGATGATGTTCGTTCCAACTCTGGAACCAGTCCCTAGGAATTGGGATACTGAAGTCATCGGACACGTTCGCCATGTAGCCAAGCAGTATGAGGCGATGAAGAAACATGCTGTCAATCTTTCAGACGTCATCCGAACGCTTGAGATGGAAGCACATAGGTCAAAGTGAAGATAGATAACAACGAAAGAGCCAGGGTAAAAATGGAAAAGGACTTGGAAGATGCACAATCTTTGCTTTCCTTGGCTCAACGAGATGCTAAAAATTACAAAACAGAGCTGGAGGAGGCCAATCAATGTTTTCATAATAAGCTCGATTCTAACAGCAAAGAGCGAGCGTCATTGAAGAAGGAGGTGGAAGACCTCAGGATGGCCAACACCGAACTGAAAACAGCACAGGATCATTTCGAGGCTGAAAGAGCTGCTTGGGAGAAAGAAAAGGAAAGCTTGAAAGATAGCTTAGCTCTGGCCGAAAAAGAGAGGGCGATTCTGAATGATCAACTCGCGCGTGCAGAGAAGCGCGCGATTCTTGCTGAAAATAATGTGGAAAGTGCCATTGAAATGGCTACTGTTTCTAATGAAAAGCTCCTCGAGAGAGAGAAAGATATTGAAGGATTTGAAGAAATGTTGTTTGACTTCCTTGGCCAGGTCATCAAGACCCGTAACATCTCCTGGATCCCAGACTACCATGTCACTCTAGCCAACATATGGGATGCAATCGTCCAGAGCGAGAAACAGCGATTAGGAGTTGATGAGATTGATGAGAATGAGTTGATGCGGACCATTCTTAGGGATAATGAACCTGAGGATTTAGAGAAAGGCAGATGCCTACTCCAAGAAGAAACTGATAAAGAGAAAACTCAGGCGAAGGGCAAAGATAAAATTGAAGAAGGCTCGAGCTTAGTTGCAGAGCCCAAGGCCTCCGAAATTGAGGAATACAATCCAGACGATCCATTGATTCCTCTGGGTCCAACTCCTCCAGCCGTCGGAGGTTCTGCTGCTAGCTTGGATGGAGGATCGGCGGAAGGTATCTCTATATTTTCTCCGTTATTTGTCAAAGCAATTGTTACTTTTCGTCGTCTTGTCGGACAATCAACTGAGCAAACCGCATTCTCTCCCCAAATAACATTTGTTTCTCATGATACAGGTGGCAGGCCAGTTGATAAGGATGCTGAAAAGAAGGCAGAGGCAGAGAAGGTTGACATCCCGCCAAGTGCTGGTGCTGATATCCCCCCAGATGCTGAACCCATCGAGGCTTTGAGAGACATGGACGGGCGCCACGACGGCGATGAAGAGGAAGTCGCCATTACCAAAGAAAGCAGAGGCGATGATGAGGAAACCTTGGTTGAACAACAGGTCGAAGAGGAGGAGCAGTTTCTCCTTATGAAAGGGGGACTGGATCCGATATATGTGCCCCCTATTTCCGAGATCGACCCCAAAACTGGGTTGGTCGTAAGATTTTCCTCCCGATCAATAACTTCACAACTAGCCTCTCAATCCTCTAGTTCTTCGCCAGAGCCTCTTGTTGATAAGAGGAAGAGGAAAAAAGGTGATCGTTCGGATGTTGATAAGGAGGAGTCGGGGAAGCAGAAAAAGAGCAAGAAGCCTACATAGCTCCCTCCCCCCCCCCCAGCATAAGTAGGATGCAGATACCAGTTCATATTTTGTCCTTAGGATTTTTAGGCTTTCCACTGGCCATGAAATGTAATTGTGAGAATGGCCCTCACTTTTGTTTAGGTTCCTCTTTATCTTGTAGGTTTGCAGTTTATGAATGAAAGTTTATTTCTTTTGCATCATCGTGTACCTGCATCGAATAATCTCTTCACACTTAGTCACAAATCATTTGACCATAACCAAGCTGAAATTATATTACAAATCATTCAAGCAACAGAAAGAATTTAACAATTTCTATGCATGTTGCCCCCTATATTTGAATACGGGGGACTTGGAATTTTTTTTTAGTAGGATTATAGTCCTTGAGGCGCCAAATCTCCGGTGCCTCTATACTTTCCCGATCCATCAGCGGGTTAGAATTCGAACTTGTATCATGATCTGCTCACCGATCCTTCAGCGGGGCAGAAATTCTGGGGGCGTTGAGTCTCCAGCATCCTTCTCAGCGCTTAATCATAGACGCTTTTATACTCTCCTGGCGGTCGCCAAGGTTAGAGTTCGAGCTCGGCTGTTCAGCCGCCCCCCGATCCTTCAGCGTGGTAAGAGCTCTTTCTCAGCGCTTAATCGTAGACGCTTTTATACTCTCCTGGCGGTCGCCAAGGTTAGAGTTCGAGCTCGACTGTTCAGTCGCCCCCCGATCCTTCAGCGGGGTAAGAGCTCTTTCTCAGCACTTAATCGCAGACGCTTTTATACTCTCCTGGCGGTCGCCAAGGTTAGAGTTCGGTCAAGGCGGTTCTTCTCATGGTGCATCGCCTTGCCATGTGGACGTTATTTTCGTGTCCTTTACGTTTTCTCTTGGCTCTGGAGAGTTAGAGCGCAATCAATGGTGTGATTCACTTTATTGCACCTTCCTCGTTCTGGTTGCGGATTACTCTCTATTCTGATGGAAGGCACCTAGAATTACATGTTTTTGTAATCACTATATGAATTTTACAACAAACTTTATAAAGATAGAAGAGCAGATAAATAATAGTGCAAATAAAGGTAAACGATACACAATATTTTTATAGTGGTTCGGTCAAATCGTGACCTACGTCCACTTTGTAATCCTTTGCTCAAGACATTGGACTATTCTAGGCAAGTCATGCCTTTTACATGGTCCTATGAAACAAAAGGATAAATCTGATGACTTTACGTCAGATAAGGCCGCAAATGTTGGACATTCCACACTCTGGGGATTTCTTCTCCATCTACGGTTGCTAGCTTGAAGGTTCCATTATCAAGCCTTCGTAGAACGGAGTATGGTCCTTCCCACTTCGCACCCATATGAGTTGGGGGTGGAAAGACACGCTTCAGAACCAAGTCTCCGGGTTCAAAGGTTCGGGCTCGAACTCTTTTGTTGTAGTATCTAGCGACATGTTGCTTGTGTCTCAAGGCACGCAGGTCTGCTTCGTCCCTTTTCTCCTCTATTGTATATAGGGATTCAAGGAGAAACTCGTTATTAGTCATCGGATCGTAGTAAGTAACTCGGTAAGATGGTACTTTTAGCTCAACCGGGATGACTGCCTTTGCTCCAAAATCAAGGGAGAAGGGAGTATGGCCTGTCGCCGGCTTATACGTTGTCCTGTAGGCCCATAATGCCAAGGGTAATTCATCGACCCACATGGCTTTGGCCCGCTTCAATCTTCTTTTGATAATGGACTTAATCACTTTATTTGCTGCTTCGACCTATCCGTTCGACTGCGGATGTGCCATAGAGGTGTACCGTTTCTCAATGTGGTACTTCTGGCAGAAATCCCTAAACTCGTTGCTATCAAACTGGGTTCCATTATCAGTTATGACGATCTTCGGGATCCCAAACCGGCAAATAATGTTTCTAACAACAAAATTAATCACTCGCTTGGTTGTGATTGTAGTTAACAGCTCAGCCTCGACCCATTTGGTGAAGTAGTCTACAGCCACAATAACGAACTTTGCTCCGCCCTTTGCTATAGGGAGGCTTCCGATGATATCAATCCCCCACATAGCGAAAGGCCATGGGCTCGCCATCGTCTTTAACTGGCCAGGAGGTGCCCTGGGAATTTTTGAAAATCTTTGGCATGCGTCACAGCGTCGTGCGTATTTTGCCGCATCTTTGTTTATGGTAGGCCAGAAGTAACCATACCGCAACATCTTTTTTTGTCAATGTTTGTCCTCCAGTATGGTCACCACACTCACCCTCATGTACTTCCTGTAGTACACGCTTGATGTCGTCATGGGCTATACACCGGAGAAGAGGCATCAAAAATCCCTGTCTGTACAGGACTCCGCCTTGCAGAACGTATCGGGAAGCTTTACGGATTATTTTACGCCTCTCGCTCTTCTTGGTCGGAAGCGTTCCATTCATCAAGAAATTCTTTAGAGGGGTCATCCATGACTCTCTTTCTGGCTCAGTCTCTAGTATTGGATCAATTTCCATCTGACCTATGCTAGGGAACTGAAGTACTTCAATTGGAGCTAGCCCGGCTTCTTCAGGATCGTCGGAACTAGCCATCTTTGCTAGCTTATCCGCCTGTTGGTTCTCTGACCGCGGAATATGAGATATACTGTAGTGATCCAAGCCAGTCAGCAACTCCTTCACTTTCTCCAAATACAAAATCAATCTTGGGTTCTTAACTTGGAACTTTCCAGTGACCTGATTTACAACCAACTTAGAATCGCAAAATATGTCCAGCTTCGCGATCTCTAATTCCTTTGCGATCTTCAGCCCGGCTATAAGGGCTTCATATTCGGAGTCGGTGTTAGTGGCGTGAAATTCCAACCGGATAGCATAGGATATCAGTCGTTTCTCCGGAGTTTCAAGCACCACTCCGACACCGGATCGTTTATCATTCCTAGCACTAGGATCGAGAAGTAGTTTCGGTGGGTCAGCCTCTTCATTTACTATTTCATCCTCCAGGACAGTAAATTCTGCTATGAAATCTGCCAGCACTTGCCCCCGTATTGATCGTCGGGGCTGAAAATTCAGATCAAATTAACTCAATTCAATGTTCCATTTGAGCAGTCTTCCAGAAGCTTCTGGTCTCTGTAGAACTTGCTTGAGCGGATGATCAGTGTACACGGTTATAGGATGAGCTTGGAAATAATGTCAAAGCTTCCTAGATGCAATCAATAAACTGTACGCCAGCTTTTCTATCCTCGGATAATTGCGCTCAGCTGCTGCCAATTTCTTACTCACGTAGTACACTGGTCTTTGAACCTTGTCTTCTTCTCTCACTAATGCTGAGCTGATCGCGTGGGACGACACTGCTAAGTACACGAATAAATCCTCGTGGTCCACTGGCTTAGACAGTATCGGGGGTCTCTCCAGATGATTCAGCAGGTTTTGAAATGCTTCAATGCAATCAGGAGTCCACTTAAAATTGCGTTTTCCTCGCTTTATCAATTCAAAGAACGGAATGCATTTGTCTGTCGCTCTTGAGACGAATCTGCTTATTTCTACTACTTTCCCTGCAAGGCTCTGCACATCTTTGATTTGTCTAGGCTCCTGAATGCCTCTGATTGCTGCAATCTGGTCTGGATTAATCTCAATCCCGCGTGAGCTGACAATGAATCCCAAGAATTTCCCGGATGCAACCCCAAATGAGCATTTCGTTGGGTTGAGTTTCATCCCATACTTTCGAAGAATACCAAACATCTCTGCCAAGTTTGTAGTGTGATCGGACGATTGTCTGGACTTAACCAACATGTCGTCAACGTACACCTCCATCGTTTTCCCAATCTGGTTATAGAACATTCTGTTCACTAACCATTGATATGTAGTGCCTGCGTTCTTCAAACCAAAAGGCATTACCACGTAGCAGTATAATCCCAGATCCGTAATGAAGCTAGTGTGTTCTTGATCTGGAACATGCATCGGAATCTGGTTATATCCTGAATAAGCATCCATGAAAGAGAGAAGCTCATGACCTGCCGTTGAATCTACCAACTGATCAATTCTGGGTAACGGAAAGCTATCTTTTGGGCAGGCTTTATTCAAATACGAAAAATCAATACACGTACGCCACTTCCCGTTGGCCTTCTTTACCAAAACTGGATTTGAAATCCAATCTGGGTAGGTTGAGTCTCTAATGAATTCGTTACTTCTTAATTTTTCAACTTCTTCTTTCAAGGCTGCGGACCTCTCTGGGCCTAGCATTCGCCTTTTTTGTTTTACAGGGGGATGCTTTGGGTTAATGCTCAATGAGTGGCTCATGATTGATGGAGATATCCCACACATGTCCGCGTAGGTCCAAGCAAATACATCCAAGTTATCCTTCAGGAAATCCGTCATTCTTTAGCTCAAACTGGATCCAACTGGGATCCAATCTTCAGGACCTTCTCTGGGTCGCTATCAACGATCGGTACATCCACAGTCGTTTCGTTGGGAGCCGCCATTCTGCCCCCAGTCTCTTCGTCCTCTCTGGGATCTATATCCTCAGGCAGTTCTCTGGGCGACTCACCTATAGTCATTCTCTTTAATTGCTATGACGTCTCCTCCCTTGTGGGGGAAGAAGCATCTTTAGTTTCAACATCTTTTCCTTTACGGAGTAGCTTTAGCTCTGCAATGTAACATGCTCATGCAGCAACCTGATCTCCTCTGACTATGCCAACACCAGCTTACGTAGGAAACTTCAATAACAAGCACCATAGGGCTATACAAGCTCTAAACTTTGCTAGGGCCGGTCAGCCCAAGAAGGCATTATAAGGCGATTCAATATCCAAAACCACGAAGGGAAGAATTCTCACTCTCTGGCGTTCTCCTTCCCCAAGTGTTACCGGCAGCTCTACATATCCCATTGGAGCAGTTGAAGCCCCGTTAAATCCACGAATCCATCCTTCACACGGCTTTAAATCTTTCAATTCAAGGTTCATTAGATCGAACGTCTTTTTGAATAGAATGTTGACTGAACTCCTGTTATCCACTAAAACTTTATGGACAGTGGATGGGCCAATAGGAACTGTGATTACAAATGGATCTTCGGTTGGAGCGTGGACTCCAATACTCTCTCGGTTGCGGAAAATGATGTCATCTGACATCATCTTTTGTTGTTTTACCGGGACATTGTCCTCAGGGTTGCTACACTCTCCTGCCTCAAGATAATGCTTTGCTGCATTTACGTACTGGTCCATCGCCTTGAAACTATGCCCGGCTAGGTGAAGCCCACCGATTATGGTATTGATAACAAGATCCTTTCCTTTTTGCTGGACAGTTGGCCTGGCAGTAGGTTGATTCTGGTTTTGGTTCAGGGTCTGAATAGCTCGCCCCCTGTCTCTAGGAGTCACCCGGTACTCATCGAACTTCCCTTCTCGGAGCAACCTCTCAACTATGTCTCTCAGATGACGACATTCATTTGTAGAGTGACCGTGAGTCTGATAGAAGAGACAAAACTTCCCTGTCTCACGTTCTTTCTCCGTCGAATCTCTTGGAGGAGGCCTTTTATGTTGGAGAACGTTGTACGAGTCGACGAATATATTCTCCAAAGTATCATTTATTGGCGTATAATTTTCGAAATACTTGGGACGGGTCCTTCTCTGGGAATCGTTCCCCCGATTTCTCTTCCGATTATTGTCGTTACTGTTGTTACCATTGTTTCCTGACTGGAGGCCGCCGCCCTGGCTTCGGTTTCCAACATTGACTTCAACCTTTCCCGAGCTGTCTCCGGTTTGCTTGATGGCGACATTGCTTTGGATTTCCTCCTTATTTGCCATTTTCATCTTCCGGTTAGCATATACCTCCTCCTGACGTAAGCGTACGTTTGCTTTCTCGTAGAACAATTCTTAGTATGAGGTGGTTTGTCGGCCAGGTATCTCCCAAATTCAGTATCTTTATCTACCCCATCAATTAGGGCTGCCACAACAGTTGGCTCATGGGGATCCTTGACTTCGGTGGCGGCTAGGTTGAAACGATCCAGATACACCCTCAAGCTCTCGCCTGGTCGTTGTTTGACAAGGAACATGTCAATCACACTCTTTGACCTCTGTGCATAAATGCGGAACTGTTCTACGAACCTTTTACTCAACTCCTTGAAACTGGAAATTGATCTTGCTGGTAAGCGAGTAAACCATAATAACGCTACATCCTCCAGGAATATAGGGAATGCTTTGCACTTTATAGCGTCAGAAGCTGCGGCAGCGGTCATTGACCAAGAATATCTCATTAGATGTTGGATTGGATCAGATCTACCCGCGTAACGGTTCATCTGAGGCATGTTGAAGCGCCTCGGGAATGTTACGTCTAGAATGTCGTCGGTAAAAGGGGTGTGGCTACGGTCAATTCCCCAATCTTCATTCCTTTGTCCACGGCTATCTGCCAGGATTTGATGGACCATAGCTGCAACATTTGCACTGGTCATCGGAGGCTCGGGATCAGCGCTCCTAGCTCGGTGGAATTCTCCGATCTCTCTTCTAGGAACATCCACAAAGTCCGGAGCTTGGATTGAGCTTCGCTGCCCTCTGTTACCATGAGTAACTGTACGGCGGAGGGGCTGAGGTGGTATATTCTCAACAGGATTATCCACAACTCGAGCTCTAGGAGTTGCGACATGATTATTTAAGTTGCAGTTTGAGGGTCCTACACCAAGTGTCTCTTCCTCTCGTGATGGCAAGGTTCCAAATCGGAGCTGCTCTATGTTTTCAGCCCTCTCATACGGTCGCGGCGGAGGTCTTGGCGATTGCTCTAACGAAGAAGAGTACTCTGGGGTGAGTGGGCGAACAAGGAGTGTTCTTTATCTTGTGAGATCATCGATCCTTCTATCCATAGCAGTTAAGTTCTGCTGCAGCACAGAGCTTTGCTGCCACTGAGCAGCTAATTCATCAAACAGCCTATCCCACATTTCGGAGAAGCGAGAGAGATCTCCTTCAGTGACCGGAGCAGAGGGGTCATATTGATCATCAGCAATTTCTCTTATGCGCAGAGAACTTGAGTCAGGTCGAACAGAGGTACCAGGACGGGTAGAGTGAGCCATAACCTCCTTTCCAGGTCGAGTTGTAGTCTGGTCATCACTTCGGATCGCAGTGGACCTGTAACAACCCGAATTTTAACAACGTGTTAAGACAAGAATCAAGGCAGAATTAAATGTTAAAATCTGAATCAGGGAAAACAGGTTGCGCCATTGCGTTCGTCTCGGAAAAATACGTGAAATAGAGTCCGAAATTTCGTAAATCGGAGTCCGTATGACCAAGATATGGCCTCGCAAAGTTTCACGAAAAATTCAAATTCGAAAACAGATTCAAATTTTCAGAATTCAGAGTAGGCGGGAAAAATCCCGCCCAGGCAGGTCGACAGGGGGGTCGACACTAGGATCGACCTCCCCCCCAACTAGGTCGACTCTAGAATCGACCTGGGGGTCGACCTGGGTGTCGACCTCCCTGGTCGGCCAGGTCGGCCTGGTGCACCTGTTTTGGCTCCTGGGTCCTGTTTTGGAGGCTTGTGACGATTTTTGAGGGCCTGGATCTATCCTAGGGTTAATCTAAGGGCCTAAACTACTCCTAATCTCTATAAAAACACCCTAGGACCTAACCTAAATAACTAAAACTCATTCATGCAACGAAGTGCTGCCCAAATGCCACTTGATCATGGCCTCCATCTCCAACTCCAAGAACTTATGCATTCAAATCGGATCCGAATCAAAAGGTGCAAGCTTGCTACACCAAATCGAAGGGAGATCAACGTTGCTACGTAAATTCCATGACGATTCTTCGACAAAGGAGCCACCTTTCTTCGTCAAGACGGATCATACTCATTCCCTAAGCCTCGCTATGTAAGTTCTAGCTACTTCTAGATCTAAACGGTAGTCTTAGTGATGGCATGAAATAAAACGAGATTAAACTAAGTATGCTACCCTATATGAACCTTGTCATGCCTCTTTTGCTTGAACCTATGACTTTTGGCTATGATTAGTGACTAAATCATGCTATTCATGTTATGATTAACCTAGTTTATCTTGCAAGTTTGAATCTTTATCTATGGAATGCTAGCATGAACCTTTAGGAACCATTTGACTTGTGAAACATTGGCAAAGATTTGACTTTGGGGCTTATGCATGTAAATGAACCCAAACCCCTTATGTTATCATGCATGTTTGTGGCCTAATTCCCTTATGATACTATGCATGTTTGTGGCCAAATTCCCTTATGATACTATGCATGTTTGTGGCCAAATTCCTTTATGATACTATGCATGTTTGTGGCCAAAACGCCCTTATGATGCTATGCATATTTTGAGGCCAAACCCCCTTATGATACCATGCATATTTGTGGCCAACCCCTTCTTGGCATCGTGCATGTTTTGAGGCCAATATGTAGCATAGTATCCTTACTATGTTGGCTCGCTTTTACTTGGGTTGGAAACATGATTTGGGGTAGGATAGACGAGCGTGATTATGACATGAAAATTTGATATGGGATTTCATGAAAATATGACACTCATGTTACACCTAAATGGGGACATGACATGTGGGGTAAACATGGGACTTGAAACTAGACATGGGGGTTGTAAGTGTAATAAGACAAACTTGAAAGTGGCCAACTCGAGGTTGGGTTGAGTTTGTAGCAAAAATTACCCGGACCCGCCCGGATTAACTAGTGGCTACAAACAATAGGATCCAATGTGATAAGTTGGTCATGTCGCGCTTAAGACCCGAGGTTAGACTAGGTTGTGGTGTAAAACTACCCGGACCCGCCCGGCTTAACTAGTAACCACAACATGGTCTAATGTGAGAGGTTGAGAGTGCATTAATTAAATTAATGCCACATGATAAGGTTAAGTAAATTTGACTAATGACACTTAACCGATATGACACGAATGGGTAGGTTAAGTGGGACCGGGCTTGATTTCTTAATGACACTTAACCATACAAGACAATTAGGGGATGGGGTTAAGTAATTTACACTTAACTAATCCGACTTGGTAATTAGATGGGGTTAAGTAATTTAGACTTAACTAATCTAAACACGGTAATTAGATGGGGTTAAGTAACCTATACTTAACTAATCTAAACACGGTAATTCGATGGGGTTAAGTTAAACACTTAACCAATCTAGACTTGGTAATTCAATGAGGTTAAGCAATCAATACTTAACCAACTTAACATGATAATTTAATGGGGTTAAGTAACTTATAATTACCTAATTATACATGATGATTTGATGAGGTTAAGTAACCTATACTTAACCAATCTAACATGTGGACTTGATAGGGTTAAGTCACATGACCTTTTGAATATACTTAACCCTTGTAGTATGATTAGTGGATGAGGTTAAGCTAACCCATACTTAACCAATACGGCTCGATGATCTGATGCGATTTAGATAATTTATGCTTGATCAATCTAACACGATAATCTGATAGGGTTAAGACAAACCAATACTTAACCAATTTGACTTGATAGGGTTAAGTCATGCGCTTCTTGGTATACTTAACCAACTTGTAGGGCTAAGCCTTGAACTTAAATACTTAGCCAATCTTGACATGATTCGTAGGCGGGCTAAGTCATGAACCTGAATAACAACACTTAACCCAATAGACAAAACCCTAGTGAGAGGAACTAGGTAGAAAATCGTGGTTAATCAAGGGTAACGGGGAAAAGAAGCTAAGTAGTAAACCTTAGTTAAGTATAACTAAGTAATAATTCTTAGCCAAGGACATGGGACTAGTTCATGAATGGATGAGTAACCCGATATGGTAGGTCATCGCTTAAACACACGAGGAGGAGCAAATTATCCGACTTGGATAAGGGCTCCAACGAACTGGGTGATGAAGCGGTAGCTTCGGGGGATGTGAGGGTACTCTTGGTATCCCTCTGTGAGGTGGCAGGTGGTCCATGAAACCCGGCCTCACAGAGGTTAAGGTCTGCGATAGAAGAGCCAAGAGTATGCCTTGGTTGCTATGCGAGCGACCTAAAGACTGGGATGGATTAGCGTGGAGTCGACGATACTTGATTTTGCCCTGGATTGCACGTCGCCGACTACCTACCATCTTTAGTCAATCGTGTACGCACGGAAAGGCAGAGAACTCCCAACAGACCATATACTTGCTATCGAGTTATGGGTGAGGTTGGCCAATAGGAAAGTGGGCCTATAGTGGGGCCGGGATGTAGTTCTCATACATGATTTTTCTTGGATTGCCTTTCAGTAGTTGAGGGAGGGGTCACGTGGGACCATAGCCACGGATACAAAAACAGACCTTGATATCTGCATTAGCAGACGACTTAAAGCTCCCGACCGAGTTCCATATTTCTTGATTTGCCCTGGCACGGAACTCGGATGGCACATTGAGATACATGTGCGTCTAGACATGGAAAACGATTCACGATACATACGTGGGATAAAGGGCGCGGTTGACGGGTGGCATAATCCCTAGTGGCCCTAGGTGGCCTGAACCCAAACCGAGACACGGGAATGTTCATTAGGTAGCATAATCCCTAGTGGTCCTAGGTGACATAAATCCTAAGTGAACACGCGATAGTTCATGGTAAGAAAACATAACTAGATCAAGGGTAGCAGTCCAAAACAACTTCAAGGATAAAATGGTACTACGTTGAGGTGGTATAGATTTACATGGGAAAGCCCGTACGACCTACGGCAAAGGACTGAACTTAAACATGGAAAGAAACATACGAGTGGGTAAAATCTACATATGCTATATATTAGGTTGACATGGACCATTACATGACATTGGGCATGGGACATTCATAGTTAACACATGACGCGGGTTGGGATGCTAGTACGAGAGGTGCAGAGCAAATATACATGATAGATACCGTGGGATGTTATACATGACAGATACCTTGTGATAGTATACTTGATAGAAACCTGACGATGTGATACCTTGATTCTTGACACCGTAGTTTATCATGATACCTTAGTTTACCTTGCTACAGTAGTTCATCCAGATATCTTGGTTTAGCTTATCTATCTTGTTGTCATCCTTATGTTTACTTTCAGTTTATGCATGTCATGTTACCTTTACCTGTTTTATGCTGGAAGTAGATAGGACTTACCAGTCTTTATGACTGACCCCGTTTTCTTTCGCCTCTTTGTCTTCCGTTTCCCCCCAGGTTTTCAGGGAGGAAATGATGTTGTTTAGTTCAGACCTCTTATGCTTGAAGGTCATCATGCATGGCTTGGACTTTTCTTGGCTATGGCTACCTTACTGTTTTATTTGGGGAATAATTTATGAAAAGGTTTTATGCTTCTTTACTATTGCAAGACAGGTTTTGATGTATTCTGATGTAAAAGGCTTTAGACCTTATTTTATAAGGTAATGAAAATTGTTTTACTTCCGCTGTTTTATATATATGTTTTGTCTTGTAATATCTCTGTGCATGTTTACCTCGATAATGCTTCACCAAACCTAGTGCTTTCCCTTTATGAGTGACCCTAGCGGAGGTGGGGTGTTACATTTGGTATCAGAGCAGAAGGTTACCAGACTGGGCAAAAGTTTTTAAAAAACCTTCTGAAAACTATTTGAAAAACCATTTACAAAGAAGCATTTTTCAAGAAAATTTTGTTTTTAAAGGCTATTCCCCAAAAGCCATTAGCACTATCCTTTGTTTCCTTGATTGAACCTCTTTCCTTTCTTTCCTCCATCTGTAGTCACAGTAGTTTTAACTGCGACTAATCCTTGTCTGGCTACGTAAGTGTTTTCCCGTGCGATGGAGGAAGTTCTCGAGAGACCTGTAACCGAAGTTATAAGAAGGGATAATAAGAGCAAGGATAAAGGACACAAGCTTAAGAATAAGCAACTTGTTGGTATGGCTTGATCCACAAAGGAAGATAAGGACAAGATCAGCGAGAGGGCAATTGTATGCTCTCATTTCTAGCGTACCTAAGAGGAATGGTACTGTTTCTGTTAAAGGCTTAGCCTTTCTTTTCTATCGTCCCGTCTAGACTTTGTTTTGATCATCGCATCATTTAAGTCTGCCTCGATTGTTAAGTCTCTGCACCTTAGTACTAGCATGGTAGAAGATCCCATTTTAGTCCCAAAATCTGGTTGGAGAGTCGGTCCATTTATTCATGACTTGCTTGGATTTGAGAACGTCTATGCCAAGTGTTGAGATTAGAAGCAATGCTTCTATTGTTGAGCTATGGATGGATTCTAGGGATGAAGTGGTTATCCAGTAAGTGATGCCATTCTCGGTTTTGAAAGGAGGGTAGTTAAACTCTTAACTTGCCTTGGTAATACCCTCGAAGTCTTGTATAACCTTTTGGGTTCCGTCATGGTTAGTTACCTAGAATCTCTTGATGCATTTATCGGAAATCTCTGATCCGATCGAGTAACGTTCGCCAATAAGGCGGATGGTTCATTCCGCTTGAGCATGGGTTATAGGAATCACCCTAGTAAGTGCACGTGTTAACATGGATTGACATCGGAAAACGAGATCCAGAATTCACTAGTGGATTTTGGAGAGCTTGCATGATTACGCAAATATGTTTGAGCCGAGCATACTAGGGAAAGAATAAGTGAAAGTGAAACGAGAGGCGATAGAGAAATGAGTTCCAACTCATACCTTGGAAAAAGGAATCAAGGAGCTACGAAATCATGAAGTCAAAAGGCGGTCAAGGAACAATGGAATTAAGCTCAAGGACTTGCGGCTTAGACGCGCGCATCATGTCTCTTTTTAAGAGTACATCTTTGATCCTTGGTCCACCTGTAGAGCTTGCTTGCACGCTATCACTTGGTGGATATCCTCTCGGTCCTATTTCTGTTGCAAACCCCGTAAGGAGTTTGTCTTGTTTATCTTCTCGATCCTATCTTGGGAACCTTAGGTAGGACTCTATGGATGTAAACATGTATTTGAAACATGTTATGATTGATATGGTTGCAAATGGTTGCAAGTGGTTGCTCGTGGATACGCGAATACACATTAGATACTAGATTGACACGGTCACGTTTCATGTTGCATATGCACGAGTATTTGTGCTTGTTTATGGTTGAAATTGAATATGTTACCATGTGGATGTTGCATGTGGATGAATGGTTGTGCACGCATATAGTACTTATATGACTAGGACTATTTGCATACATGTTGGACTCATGGCACTAAACACATTTTGCATTAGAAAGATCATTCAGGCCTGATCATTAGCATTAGCTAAGGAGCATATACACACACGTTTTGCATATGTTCATATAGCATTAGAAATCGTCTAAGGACAATGGTTGCCTGTGGATGATGTTTTGAATAGATGGATGATGGATGGTAGGATGCGTTCTTCCTAACTTGGAGATTTCGGGGACGAAATCCTTAAAGGAGGGAAGAATGTAACAACCCGAATTTTAACAACGTGTTAAGACAAGAATCAAGGCAGAATTAAATGTTAAAATCTGAATCAGGGAAAACAGGTTGCGCCATTGCGTTCGTCTCGGAAAAATACGCGAAATAGAGTCCGAAATTTTGTAAATCGGAGTCCGTATGACCAAGATATGGCCTCGCAAAGTTTCACGAAAAATTCAAATTCGAAAACAGATTCAAATTTTCAGAATTCAGAGTAGGCGGGAAAAATCCCGCCCAGGCAGGTCGACAGGGGGGTCGACACTAGGGTCGACCTCCCCCCCAACCAAGTCGACTCTAGAATCGACCTGGGGGTCGACCTGGGTGTCGACCTCCCTGGTCGGCCAGGTCGGCCTGGTGCACCTGTTTTGGCTCATGGGTCCTGTTTTGGAGGCTTGTGACGATTTTTAAGGGCCTGGATCTATCCTAGGGTTAAACTAAGGGCCTAAACTACTCCTAATCTCTATAAAAACACCCTAGGACCTAACCTAAATCACTAAAACTCATTCATGCAACGAAGTGCTGCCCAAATGCCACTTGATCATGGCCTCCATCTCCAACTCCAAGAACTTATGCATTCAAATCGGATCCGAATCAAAAGGTGCAAGCTTGCTACACCAAATCGAAGGGAGATCAACGTTGCTACGTAAATTCCATGACGATTCTTCGACAAAGGAGACACCTTTCTTCGTCAAGACGGATCATACTCATTCCCTAAGCCTCGCTATGTAAGTTCTAGCTACTTCTAGATCTAAACGGTAGTCTTAATGATGGCATGGAATAAAACGAGATTAAACTAAGTATGCTACCCTATATGAACCTTGTCATGCCTCTTTTGCTTGAACCTATGACTTTTGGCTATGCTTAGTGACTAAATCATGCTATTCATGTTATGATTAACCTAGTTTATCTTGCAAGTTTGAATCTTTATCTATGGAATGCTAGCATGAACCTTTGGGAACCATTTGACTTGTGAAACATTGGCAAAGATTTGACTTTGGGGCTTATGCATGTAAATGAACCCAAACCCCTTATGTTATCATGCATGTTTGCGGCCAAATTCCCTTATGATACTATGCATGTTTGTGGCCAAATTCCCTTATGATACTATGCATGTTTGTGGCCAAATTCCTTTATGATACTATGCATGTTTGTGGCCAAAAACCCCTTATGATGCTATGCATATTTTGAGGCCAAACCCCCTTATGATACCATGCATATTTGTGGCCAACCCCTTCTTGGCATCGTGCATGTTTTGAGGCCAATATGTAGCATAGTATCCTTACTATGTTGGCTCGCTTTTACTTGGGTTGGAAACATGATTTGGGGTAGGATAGACGAGCGTGATTATGACATGAAAATTTGATATGGGATTTCATGAAAATATGACACTCATGTTACACCTAAATGGGGACATGACATGTGGGGTAAACATGGGACTTGAAACTAGACATGGGGGTTGTAAGTGTAATATGACAAACTTGAAAGTGGCCAACTCGAGGTTGGGTTGAGTTTGTAGCATAAATCTACCCGGACCCGCCCGGCTTAACTAGTGGCTACAAACAATAGGATCCAATGTGAGAAGTTGGTCATGTCACGCTTAAGACCCGAGGTCAGACTAGGTTGTGGTGTAAAACTACCCGGACCCGCCCGGCTTAACTAGTAACCACAACAAGGTCTAATGTGAGAGGTTGAGAGTGCATTAATTAAATTAATGCCACATGATAAGGTTAAGTAAATTTGACTAATGACACTTAACCGATATGACACGAATGGGTAGGTTAAGTGGGACCGGGCTTGATTTCTTAATGACACTTAACCATACAAGACAATTAGGGGATGGGGTTAAGTAATTTACACTTAACTAATCCGACTTGGTAATTAGATGGGGTTAAGTAATTTAGACTTAACTAATCTAAACACGGTAATTAGATGGGGTTAAGTAACCTATACTTAACTAATCTAAACACGGTAATTCGATGGGGTTAAGTTAAACACTTAACCAATCTAGACTTGGTAATTCAATGAGGTTAAGAAATCAATACTTAACCAACTTAACATGATAATTTAATGGGGTTAAGTAACTTATAATTACCCAATTATACATGATGATTTGATGAGGTTAAGTAACCTATACTTAACCAATCTAACATGTGGACTTGATAGGGTTAAGTCACAAGACCTTTTGAATATACTTAACCCTTGTAGTATGATTAGTGGATGAGGTTAAGCTAACCCATACTTAACCAATCCGGCTCGATGATCTGATGCGATTTAGATAATTTATGCTTGATCAATCTAACACGATAATCTGATAGGGTTAAGACAAACCAATACTTAACCAATTTGACTTGATAGGGTTAAGTCATGCGCTTCTTGGTATACTTAACCAACTTGTAGGGCTAAGCCTTGAACTTAAATACTTAGCCAATCTTGACATGATTCGTAGGCGGGCTAAGTCATGAACCTGAATAACAACACTTAACCCAATAGAGAAAACCCTAGTGAGAGGAACTAGGTAGAAAATCGTGGTTAATCAAGGGTAACGGGGAAAAGAAGCTAAGTGGTAAACCTTAGTTAAGTATAACTAAGTAATAATTCTTAGCCCAGGACATGGGACTAGTTCATTAATGGATGAGTAACCCGATATGGTAGGTCATCGCTTAAACACACGAGGAGGAGCAAATTATCCGACTTGGATAAGGGCTCCAACGAACTGGGTGACGAAGCGGTAGCTTCGGGGGACGTGAGGGTACTCTTGGTATCCCTCTGTGAGGTGGCAGGTGGTCCATGAAACCCGGCCTCACAGAGGTTAAGGTCTGCGATAGAAGAGCCAAGAGTATGCCTTGGTTGCTATGCGAGCGACCTAAAGACTGGGATGGATTAGCGTGGAGTCGACGATACTTGATTTTGCCCTGGATAGCACGTCGCCGACTACCTACCATCTTTAGTCAATCGTGTACGTACGGAAAGGCAGAGAACTCCCAACAGACCATATACTTGCTATCGAGTTATGGGTGAGGTTGGCCAATAGGAAAGTGGGGCTATAGTGGGGCCGGGATGTAGTTCTCATACATGATTTTTCTTGGATTGCCTTTCAGTAGTTGAGGGAGGGGTCACGTGGGACCATAGCTACGGATACAAAAACAGACCTTGATATCTGCATTAGCAGACGACTTAAAGCTCCCGACCGAGTTCCATATTTCTTGATTTGCCCTGGCACGGAACTCGGATGGCACATTGAGATACATGTGCATCTAGACATGGAAAACGATTCACGATACATACGTGGGATAAAGGGCGCGGTTGACGGGTGGCATAATCTCTAGTGGCCCTAGGTGGCCTGAACCCAAACCGAGACACGGGAACGTTCATTAGGTAGCATAATCCCTAGTGGTCCTAGGTGACATAAATCCTAAGTGAACACGTGATAGTTCATGGTAAGAAAACATAACTAGATCAAGGGTAGCAGTCCAAAACAACTTCAAGGATAAAATGGTACTACGTTGAGGTGGTATAGATTTACATGGGAAAGCCCGTACGACCTACGGCAAAGGACTGAACTTAAACATGGAAAGAAACATACGAGTGGGAAAAACCTACATATGCTATATATTAGGTTGACATGGACCATTACATGACATTGGGCATGGGACATTCATAGTTAACACATGACGCGGGTTGGGATGCTAGTACGAGAGGTGCAGAGCAAATATACATGATAGATACCGTGGGATGTTATACATGACAGATACCTTGTGATAGTATACTTGATAGAAACCTGACGATGTGATACCTTGATTCTTGACACCGTAGTTTATCATGATACCTTAGTTTACCTTGCTACAGTAGTTCATCCAGATATCTTGGTTTAGCTTATCTATCTTGTTGTCATCCTTATGTTTACTTTCAGTTTATGCATGTCATGTTACCTTTACCTGTTTTATGCTAGAAGTAGATAGGACTTACCAGTCTTTATGACTGACCCCGTTTTCTTTCGCCTCTTTGTCTTCCGTTTCCCCCCAGGTTTTCAGGGAGGAAATGATGTTGTTTAGTTCGGACCTCTTATGCTTGAAGGTCATCATGCATGGCTTGGACTTTTCTTGGCTATGGCTACCTTACTGTTTTATTTGGGGAATAATTTATGAAAAGGTTTTATGCTTCTTTACTATTGCAAGACAGGTTTTGATGTATTCTGATGTAAAAGGCTTTAGACCTTATTTTATAAGGTAATGAAAATTGTTTTACTTCCGCTGTTTTATATATATGTTCTATCTTGTAATATCTTTGTGCATGTTTACCTCGATAATGCTTCACCAAACCTAGTGCATTCCCTTTGTGAGTGACCCTAGCGGAGGTGGGGTGTTACAGGACCTGTGTATGTGGCTCGTAGCGCCCCCCTGGGGTCGGATCGTGGTTACATTAGGGGGATAGTTCGCGGTGTTGTCTCGGGATCGAGTGACGACCCCTTCAGATGTTCGGTTCGTGTCGCCCTCAGTTCGGATCGTGGCGCCACGTTCGGGTCGGATCGCCCCTATGTCTCCGCGATCCGCGAAGCCTTCCTCAACCTGCTCATGCACACTTTCTTCAACTGCTTCATTCGCGACTTCAATCGCCTGCGAAGCTCGTACTTCCTTAGACTTCTTTCCGGCCATGATATCAGATGCCGCTGGAATTTTCAAAAATCTGAACAGTGAAGTTTTGGGACTGTTTTCTTCGGACTTGAGTATCCAAACAACGGAGCAACAATCCAATACGCCGAGAAATCAATTCTCAGTGGAAGCACCAAAATGTTAGATCAAAATTTGGCTCTAACACCCAAATTGTTCTGATTCGTTGAGAATTATAACTGAAAAATGAGGAAAAAAAGCAGAGAACACACAAGGTTTATAGTGGTTCGGCGTTAACGAGCCTACGTCCACTTTATATGCTATTGATTATACTTTGAATGTTAGTACAACCAATGATTTCTCTCAAACTCACTCTTACAATTATGTTTTCTCTCAGTAATTTCGAAGTAAAACTGATAAGAAATAGTGGTGTGACAGTAATGGTGGAATCAATACTCAAAACTGCCAAAGATCCTCAAAAATGTCAAGTTCTGGGCTATTTATAGCTGATTTCCGGTGACGGATTGCGGTCATACGTGGCCCACATCCCGAAGATCTCGGACCGGTTCATAGCTTGATGAAGAATCAGTCAAATTAGCCGTTGTAGACAGGTGTCGCGATCTCCTTAAACATCGGATCGTGGATGACCAAGTCTGTGGCCATCATCGTGTCTCCTAGCTCGGATCGGATCGTGATCGTAGCTTAATGAAGAATTGGTCAATATGACAGTTGGTGACACGTGTCGCGATATCCTGCATTCTCGAATCATGGTGGACTTGGTCTTGGTCATCATCCATCAGCTTCGGGGATCGGATCGAGCTAGCGATGGACGGATCGGATAGTGGTCAAAGGGGGGCGATCGCGAGCCGAAGGGAGTATGGCGATCCGATCGGGTCTTCAAGGGTTAAAGGTGTGAAACTTCATATTTTCTTCTTGTGTGTGAACCTTGGTGGCTTGGTCAAAAAGCTAGCCAACAATTACTTTAATTCAGTAGTTAATAATGAAAATTTCATTTTTAAAGGTTTCATTAAATCCTCTTAGGTATGGTTATCTTCCATCTAACCCCTGGATCTTAACGAAGGAAGTGGGTACCAAAGTATATATATCATATTTTTTGCAGGTACACCACAACAAAGGAAGTCTATTTTCAGTATATCTAAGTATTTGTGAAAACAAAATTCGGTTTATCAAAAAGAACATGATCCAATATCTCCTGAAGGTGCTATAATTATTTATGTTCTCTGTTTATGATTGATTGTTGTTTATTATTGCATATATATTTTTAATCGATGACAAAGGGGGAGAAAATGGCGAATGAGTGTGTGTGTGTGTATATATATATATATATATTTGAATTTTGGTTCATTTTTATTAACAACTAGAAAAGCACACATTAAGGTTAGCATACTAACCTAAATACAAACTGAAAAGCATAAAATAAATTACATATGAAGTACTAAATTGAATCCTAAAAGAGCGTTTTCAACCCATGATGAGGTTACTAACTCCATAACAAATGCGATCCCGCTACACTTTTAATCTTCTATTACTATCCTTCAAGTCTTTTCTTCGAGTGGCAGAGATTAAAACAGTTTGCCACTATTTCATTACTATATACACACATACACTATACACTAACATTTTGTTGTAGAAAAGAAAAAATGATAAGTCAGTATATATATTATATGCTAGCAAATTATTGGAGAGAAGCTTTATTTTTAGGAGGAGAAAAACATATGCAAGCATACATTCAGGGGGAGAAAAATGAAATTTTTTACAAGACTGCAAGAGGTTGTCATCAATCAAAAAAGGGGAAGAATGTCGATTCATGATATTTTTGATTCATGACAACGATGAAATGAAGATCGAATGAGGATATATACTCAAGGAGAGAAATATACATTTCAAAAATATCTACAAGAGATTGCAAGAGGTTGTCATCAATCAAAAAAGAGGTAGAATGTTGATTCATGATTTTTTGATTCATGACAAGGATGAAGAGAATATCAAAGGAAAAGTGATTTAGTATGATTATTTATTTATTTGTGAATTAGTTGTGTTAGATATTGTTAAAATTTGTCCTCAAATATCACAACAAATTAGCATAAAAGATCGAATATCACAAATAATTGCAAAACAGTAGAAAATACACTAACATAAGTCAACTGGTGAAAAATCAACTAGTCGACTTGTGGATCTACTAGTTGACTAGTAGATTTTTCACCAGTCGACTTGTAAGTGCAATTTTGCACAGTTTTGCATTTTCTGATCATTTGTGTACACGATCTTCTCCACCAGTTGACTGCTCGCTTTTTTACTAGTCGACTAATGTTTTCCAACGGCTATTTCCAGCGAAGAGTCACTTTCTTTCACTAAGAGTTTTCAATTAAATTTCAAGAGAAATAGTCGCTTCTTTCACTAAAACTTTTCATGAATAATTACTACTCTTCTATTACTATTTATACACTACAATCATCACTTCCAAATCACCGAATTGATCAAATCTTCTTAGATTTTTTGATCTTAAACTCTATACTCTCTTGCATTCTAAAAGCTTACTCAAACATTTAAATTGCTTATGAATCTTTGAATATATTTCATATCTCTTGATTCATAAGGAATATACTTCCTTTAAATCTTCACACACACACATTATATACTTGAGGATAAGATTATAGGATGGGTGTACTCAAACTGTTGGTTATTCAGTGTTATTCAAGAGCACAATTAGATGTCAAACTCTTGTTGTTATTTGATGTCCCATGTCGGTGCTCGGGCAGGGAATCCGTATCGGTGCTCAGGTTTGTTTGTTGGAGTCCTGTGTCGGTGCTCAAGAGGGAAATCCGTGTCGGTGCTCGGGTGTGTTGTGAACCTGTTCCTCCGGGTGAAATGAGGGTGTTGATAGTTGAATTCCAGAAGAACTCTGGGACTGGATGTAGGACGGGAAGTCCGAACCATTACAAAATTCCTGGTATCACTTTACTTACAGCATTTACTTATCTGTGATATTTTATATTGTTTAATATCTATTTGCATACCTATTGTATTACATAAGTTAGAATTTCATATTCACTTCTACATATTCCATATAGAAAGATCCTACTCTAAGTCACAAGACACAACTTTTCATCCAAATGGTGAACCTTCTTCATGTGGCGCTCACTATTTTCTTACAATAGTGGATGATTTTTCCCATGCTAGGTGGTTTATTTTTTGATTGATAGAATTGAAGTTTCTGAGATGTTTATGTCATTTATTGCAATGATTGATCGTCAATTTTACCAAAAATTGAAAATTGTTCATAGTGATAATGGAACATAATTTAACTGCTTGAAGGATTATTTTTTTGCAACTGGGATTTTGTTTCAAACTACTTGTGTGGTTACTTGTCAACAAAATGGGAGAGTTGAAAGAATACATAAACATATTTTGAGTGTTGCAAGAGCTTTAAGATTTCAAGGTGGCTTTCCTATTTCTTTTTAGGGGGAATGTGTTTTAGCTATTGCTCATGTTATTAACCATACTTCTTCTAGTGTTCTTCACAAAAAGATACCATATGAGAATTTGTTTGGTCATCACCATCCTTAATAGAATTGTGTGTGTTTGGTTATCTATGTTTTTCTCATAACCAAAAGGCAAAGGGTCCCAAATTCGCTAGTAGAAGTCGTAAATGTGTTTTTGTAGTATATCTTTTTGGTAAGAAGGGTTGGAAATTATTTGACATAGATACTAAGAAATTCTTTATCAGTAGTGATGTTAAATTTTATGAGAATATTTTCCCATATTTAGATGCTGAAACTAAAAATATAATCCATTTAACTAAGATGCATATAGATAGGAGTACATTGATGTTTTAGACTTTATTGATGATGAGAACATGGAGTCAAAAATTTCCCCTGTTTTGGCTGAGGAATAACCAGACCTGCCTTTGGCTACAGCGGGGAAGTGGTTATGGTAGATTCATATGATGGTGCATGTTTGGATGAAAATTTGAGTAGTAGACTACATGTCAAGTATCCCTCAGTAAAATTGAGGGATTTTGTGACTTATACGGTGATCAAGAAAAGTCCAATCCACTCTTCACTTGATTCCGCTTTCCAATCTCCCTTAGGTACTCCTTATCCCATAGCACATTATGTTAGTTGTGACAAATTTTCTACGAAACACCAAAATTTTATTGCAGCAGGAGCATACCCATAGTCTTTTAAAAGGCTATGAAATATTTAGGGTAGTGTAGTGCTATGAAGAAGAAAATTCATGCTTTGGAGTGTAACGGAACCTGGACAATGGAAATTATTTCTTCTGGAAAGAAAACTCTAGGAAGCAAGTGGGTATATAAAATCAAGTACAACTCAGATGGCAGCATTGAGAGATTGAAGGCAAGATTGGTTGTCTTCGGCCATCATCAAGCGGAAGGATTAGATTATGATGATACTTTTGCGCTAGTGGAAAAAATGATAATTGCACGTGCATTTCTTGCAATTGTGGCTTCTAAACATTGGGAGTTGCATCAAATGGATGTACATAATTTTTTCCTGCATGGTGATCTAGATGAAGAGGTGTATAAGAAACTTCCTCCTGGCTTTACATCTGATAAGAAACTTTCCTGTATGGTTTAAAGTAGGCTCCTAGGTGTCGGTTTGCTAAACTTGTGATTGCTCTGAAGGCGTATGGATTTCCATAATCATACTCCAACTACTCTCTTTTTACATATACAAAGGGGTCGATACAGATTAATGTGATTGTATATGTAGATGAACGAATTATTTCTAGTAATGATTCTGCAGCATTAGCTAGTTTTAAAAATTACCTTAGTTTATGTTTTCATATGAAAGATATTGGAGTGCTTAAATATTTTATTGGCATTGAGGCAGCACGAAGTTCTATAGGTTTGTTTTTGTGTTAGAGAAAATATGCTCTTGATATTGTTTCTTAAGCAGTTCTATTAGGTTCCAAGCCTGCTTCATCTCTGTATCTTTCAGATCCAAGTTACTATAGGTGATTGGTTGGTCGTTTAGCGTATTTGGTAGTCATTCGTCCTGATTTAGAATATTCAGTTCATGTACTGTCACAATTCATGAAGGAGCCACAACAAGAGCACTAGGAGGCTACTATACGAGTTGTTCGATATTTGAATGGCAATTCAGGCCAAGGTATTCTCTTACGATCGGATAGTGAATTATCTCTGCAGTGGTGGTGTGACTCAGACTGGACAACTTGTCCTCTTACTCGACGATCTGTTACTAGGTGGATAGTGTTTTTTGGGCAATCACCAATTTCTTGGAAAACAAAGAAGCAACATATAATAACTAGATCTTCAGCAGAGGTTGAGTATCGATCCATGGTTGTAATTACTTTTGAGCTGAAATGGTTAAAAGAATTATAGCTGAGCTTGAGAGTTCATCATCCTAAAACTACACCTCTATTTTGTGATAGTCAGTCTGCGTTGCACATATCACAGAACCCGGTATTTCATGAGTGTACCAAGCACATTGAAGTTGACTGCCACTTCATACGTAAAGATATTCAAGATGGTCTTATTGCTCCTTCTCATGTTCCTACTACTAAACAGCTAGCGGATGTTTTTACCAAAGCGTTGGGTAAACAACAGTTAGATTATCTTCTAGGCATATTGGGCATATATGACCCTCATGCTCCAACTTGAGGGGGTATTAGGAAATCACGAATATCATGTTATATGGTGAGCTGGCAGTGATTAGGAAATCAGTGAAGTTTAGAGATGTAATTTGTAGTTTTCATATTTATGTGATTTTTTAACAAAATCAAGTTTAGTGATTAGGAAATAAGTGAAGTTTAGGGATGTAATTTGTAGTTTCTCTATTTATGTCATTTGTTGACAAAATCTAGTTTAGGGATGTAATTTGTAGTTTCCCTATTTATGTGCAAAATCAGCATGGGACGTTCTGTATAAATGACTTCTACTAATGAATTAAAAGACAAGACTTTTAGCCTAAGAAATCTCAATTCTTATCAGTAAGAGAGATTTATCTCTTTCCAATGCCAAAATCCTTCCAGGAGTTCCAACAAACAATATGAGGGCAATCATTTTTCAGTAGATTATTGTGCTTTGAAATATTTAAACCCACATAGAACATTACAATTTTTTGTCCAGCATGTTTGTACTAAACTGCTTAAATTCATAGCCGATCTGATAAGCAAGTTCTCTAGCGTGGCGCATAACCAATGCAGCAACTTGACCAATAAAACGATTAATTTGGTGAAGAGATGAGAGAATAAAGACAATAGTTTTTCCTATTCTAGATTTAGCTTGGCATATGGCCAGAGCCGGCCCTAGGCACAGTCCAACCAGGCGGCCGCCTAGGGCCTCCGTCCAGGGGAGGGCCTCTGGCCAGTGAAGAGCTTCAGTAGGTTGTGTTTTATTTATATACATATATTTCGTTAGCAGGTTATATTTATTGAAGAAGTGGTACAGTGGTTGAGGCATCAGGCTTGCATTCCTATGGTGCAGGGATCGATTCCTGCCTGATGTAGTTTTGCTTCTACGTAAAAATTTTCCTCCTTCCTCCAGATGTAGTTTTGCTTCTACATAAAAAATTTCCTCCTTCTACCTTACTTTTCGCCTGGGGCCTCCGAATCTTCAGGGTCGGCTCTGCATATGGCAACCATTCCTATGATTGCTTGCAGAATACACTCACGTGTACTTCAGATAGATGTTCAAACCCAGAGTCAACAATTTTCGAAGAAGCTCCGGTTTCAACAAGAAATCTCAGAATCCTAATCTAAGAATACCAACATACCCCTGCTTATGTGCTTCGATTGCATATTTCGACCCAATAGAATCAAGACCTTTCTCATCATCTTAGTCAAAAAGATCCTCTTTGTATGTTGCTTTGTTTTCGTTTCCGTTTTCATTTTCTCTTACTTCTCCCATTCTTCAGTACGGACCTAGATACCTAAAACTCGTGTCTGAACTATTAGATTTCTGAAGGAAATATCAGGTTTATTACTTTTGCTGCAACACATATGTTCTTTAGTACATTTTCACTATATATTAGGGTGCAGAGAAGGAGTTCACAATCTAGCCATTATTTATTATGAAATACCACAATAATAAATGTTGTTCAAATTTCTTAAACAAAATTATTTCATAGTAACAATATTATCTCACAGGAGCAAACATAGTTCAAGTTTTGTAAATATAATTATAACTACTAGACGATAATGCAAATTCTGATAAAAAAAGTAATATTACTAGATGATAACGTAAAATGTTATCAAATGCCAAAAAACTGAAAGTAATTCAAATCAAAGTCGGTTAAATAGAAATAGAAATTGAATATACATAGATCTCGACATGAATAGTATATCTCAACTCGAACCCTATATCTCGACGTTAACAATTATCCTAAATTGAAACCCAAATCTCGATGTGAAAAGTCATCTCGATTGGAATCGATGAATCTATCGTTATGCGAACTATAGAAGAAATTTCGACTACCAGAAAGAGTGAATAAGAGGACTCGAACCTAGAACGCGATAGAATGAAGTATTAGGATGATAACAGAATGAGTCTCATCTAGAGAAAAGAGGAACTCAATAAACAGAAAACAAGTGTTTGCAGAACCCCTTAGCGGTTCTAGATATTTAAAAAAAAAACAAATTTCCTAAAGGTTTTTAATGGGATTCTCTATCTTCTAGGTTTTTTGGTATAAATGTGTCGCGGTAATAACCCTACTAAATTGAAAAAGAAAAGGCATGACAATACAGCTTGTTTGATGTTATATACCAAAAAATAAGAAATGTTACATCCTTCCCTCCTTAAAAAAATTTCCTCCTCGTAATTCTATCAACGAATAAAATGAACATAGAAAGCAACAAACAATGTTAATTATGTTAGTGTAACCCACTAGTCAGTAAGCCTATAAAACAATATAGAACTTACCACTAAGCAGATCAGGAAAAATAGCCCCAATGTTGTCTTTTGTCTTCTATGTATAGTCTATAGCATTATTGCTCCACTGGATTTTAAGCAACTTGACCGTCTTTTTCATCAACTTCTTCTTGTGTGTAGCCACAATCCGAAAAGTTGTTGCACAAAATTCAGGTTTGATTCCACCACCAACTCTTCTAATACCCTTGGATAGCATCTGAATCATGCATACCCTTTCGTAGATATGAGAAATGACACAAACTATGAACCCACACCAAACTATATATAGCTCTACTCGATGCGTGAGTTTTGCAATTCTTTCCAATATGACAGAGGGTCCAATAAATCTCAGAGCCAATTTCTCCAACTTCCTAAAATGAACCACACCTCTTATTGGTGACACTTTGATAAATAATCAGTCTAGAACAGAGAATTTGATATCCTTATGCCTTTTATCAGCATAAATTTTCTGCCTTGATTGAGCTTTTTTCATTCGGCCTTGGATCAACTCAAGCTTCTCCACAACTTCTTCACCAAATCTAGACCAAGAACCTACCTGCCTCTGGTCTCTAACAAACAATACGGTGACTTACATGCCTTTCATACAAAGCTTCAAAAGACGCCATTACTTTACTAGCCTAAAAATGTCGTTACGATATAATTTAACCAAATGAAAATGGTCATTCCATGAACCACCAAAATCTAGAGCATGTGCTCTCAACAAGTCTTCAGGTACCTTATTTACTCTTTTTGTTTGTTGATCTATCCATGAGTGATTGATTTTAGTTCCTAAAGCACTCTACAGAATTTTCCGACACTCTCCAGTAAACAGTGGGTCTCTATCACTTACAATACTACTTGGAATCCCATGAAGTCAAATTATGCTCTTCATGAACAACTTTGCCAAAATAAACTCCATCCTTGTTGTCTTAACCTGAATAAAGTGAGCATTATTAGTCAATTGATCCATGATGACCTATATACCCTCATCCCTCTTCTGGATCTTTGTAATCAGTCGATGAAATCCATGGACATAGAATCCCACTTACATCGGACTATCTATCGGTTGAAGTAAACCGCTAGGGTTCTAAAGCTCAGATTTCACTTGTTAGTTCATGCACTACTTCACTCACAAGTCAACATCTTTCTTCATGCCTCCCTAGAAGAAACTCCTTTTCATGTACCGACGCATCTTGGTACCTCAGAATGAATATGAACTTAGAGCAATAGCATTCCCTAAGGATTTCCTTCCTTAGATTACCAATATTTAGTGCGCATAACCTTTCCTTCTTTCTAAGTCATCTGTCATAGTTAATACTGAAATCCTTCAAGTTATTGATCTCTACTCCGGGTCGGAGTCTCTGATCATTTCAGCCAATACTAGATCCTCTTCCTATTTTGAAGTAATTCTTTTAATCAGAATTAGTCCAACCTCTAAGCATGACAACATGACCATGCTTCCACTCGAACTTTCCATAAATCTGATATGCACATCGCATGTAGTCAAGGCTTCTAAGTCCTTCCATTTTGCCAGCATAGCTAATACCATATCTTGATGTTTCGTGCTAAGGGTATCGACAATCTTATTCCCTTTCCCAGGTGTATACCCAATTCTGAAGGGTCATAAGTTGCAGGAAACTCAAGTCATTTTTGTTGCCGCATATTCAACTCCTTTTGAGAGTAAGTACTTCAAAGACTTATGATCCATGAACAAATTGAATCTCTCTCCCAATAAGTAATGTCTCTAGATCTTCAAAGCAATGAAAATAATAGCTAGCTCAAGATCATGGTTAGGTAACTAACCTCATGTGGTCGAAGTTGTCTAGAAGCTTATGTGATAACCCTTCTTTCTACATGAGAAAAGCTCCTAGCCCGGTCCCATAAGCATCAGTATATGGCACCAAACCATGAGTACCATCCAACACTACCAATGCAAGAGCATTGGTCAACAAGTGCTTTAATTCCTGAAATATTACCTCCTATTTATTTCACCAAACACACTTGACATCCTTCCTTGTCATCTTAGTAAGAGGTGCCGCTACCCGCAGAAGTCCTTAATAAATCTTCGGTAATAACTAACCAAAGCAAGAAAAGTTCATACCATGATGACACTTGTTGGCCTCTTCCAACAATTGATAGCCTTAATTTTAGTTCGATCCATGGATAACCCTTCACTCGAAATCATGTGGCTAAGTAAATTTATTTCTTTCTCTCAGAAGTGACACTTGGAAAACTTATTCTTCGATTAGAGCTTTATCAAAGTCTCAAGTACAATTCTAAGGTGAGTTTCGTGATCCCTATTATCCTTAGAATACATTAAAATATCATCTGTGAAGATTAGCACAAATCTATCCAAGTGCTCTCAATAAATTCGATTCATCAGATCCACAAAGAAAGAATGTGTATTAGTCAAACCAAATGACATGACCATCCATTCATAAGATTTGCATCTTATTCAAAACTCTGTCAATGGGATACTCTCTTCTGCTACTTATAGTTGATGAAAACCAGTAGCCAAGTCCAATTGAGAAAATACTTCAGCTCCACTCAACTGATTAACCAGATCGTCAATACACAGCAAATGATACTCATTTTTCACCATCTTCTCCTTAAGCTTGCAATAGTCAATGTGCATCCTCAAAGATCAACCTGGCTTCTTCACGAATACTGCAGTTGCACCGTATGGTGAACTTCTTGGACAAACGAATTTTTCTCTCTTAAAGTCCACTACCTGCACCTTCAGCTCTCTCATCTCTGCAGGTGTCATTTGGCTATGTGGTCTACTTGCGATTTCATCTCCAGGCATAAGGTCAATCCTAAACACAATAGCTCACCTTGGCGGTAAACCAATGGCAGGTTCAAAAACATTTGCAAACTCCTTGATGATAGAAACGTGCCTTGCTTTATCTTCCAAATCCAGTGCTTCCAACTGAGAAAATATTTACAAACTTCTATTCTCTGTCGCATATAGATGACCTGAATCTCACCACTAGGGTGTTTTAACGATATCACTCTACCTTGTAAGAATATTCTAACATCATAACAATCTAACTAGTCCATACACAAAATGAATCTAATACCCTCGAAATCAAACACATATAAATCACAAGCAAAATGGTAACCTAGTAACAGATTTTAGGTATTCGCAACTAATCCCCAGAGTTGTATATGCTCATGTAGGATTAACTACCTTAAAGGAACATAAGATATGATGGTTCTAGTGACAACTTATCTACCAAACATTTATGGATAAATGATTATGGTGCACTAGCACTAAGTAGAACTCTAACAGGTATGCTATGAATTAAAAGCATACCTTCCAAAATGGATTTTTCTTTCTCCATAGTTTTAGGTCTATATGATGAAGGTTCCAAAGAAAGTACCTTCCATTTAACTACTTTCTTTTAAAATGCCTCATCTAATTGCAGTTACAACATCTTACATTCTTTGTGACATCATCTTTGACCTCATTAGCTTGGCATTCATTAGCGTAATGTCTGTTCTTATCACATTTAAAGCAGATGACATCAGCCTTGCTCCTCTTATTCTTGCCACCCTTTTAAGCTTTCTTTCCCCTGAAGAGCTTCCTCTTCTTCTCTTGGAAGCCCATAATATCAAAGGATTTCTCACAGTTTGATATATACTCCTCATTAAGAATAGTTGTTTCCATGATGACATCACTAAGGTCTATTAGATGCGACATAGTTTCACTAGAAATATCGGGTCTCAACCCCCAGATGAACTTCTTGTTCCTTGGATGACAATATCGATTATCCCATAAGCATAACAAGTCAACTCATCAGATCTAGCATCATACTTCACCACCATCTCTCCCTGAATCAATTTAGCATACTTGCTAAGCAACATGGACTAAGCCTCTTTAAACACAAATCTGGCTCTATTTCTTTTCTAGAAGTCAGCCTAAGTAATTTGTTCCTTTGTTGTTCCAATAGTAAGATCTTTCCACCAATATAAAGCATTCACTTAGAGTTGCATGGTAGCTAGTCATCTCTTCTGCACATCGTCTAAGCCTAGGTCCCCAAAAATTCTTTCATAATGCAACAGCTATGTCTCCACTATGCTAACCTCTTTTGTTTCAAGAAAAGGGTTTCCTCCAAGACTTGTATAGTCCTTACTCAGCTTGGAATAGTTATTTCGAACTTATACCATAGTGTTGGCTCCTCTAATAATAGCAGCACCCAATTGCATCATCTGGACAAAGAATTAGCACACATTCCCCATATCTTCTAGCGGGATTGCAACACCTTCTACCTCAACCTCACTATTCTTAGGACCTTTAGGTCGGACATTTCCATTATCTATGGTGCCTCTATCACCCAGATTTAATATTGCACTCCTCTCCATTTCTTACTTCTTATTTACATATGAACCTTTGTAAGATACCAAAGGATGACTTTAAGACTGTGGGGCATGTATGTACTTATATAATATAAATAAAAGTATGTTATATTATCATTATCCCATACCCAATGGTTTAAAACGATCTTTGGGTTTTCATTTGAAAATCTATTTAATATAACGATATTTTTTTAAGTTGCTTAAACTTATGCTCTGATACCAAGTTATAACACCCCATTTTCTGAGGCCTAGAGCTCAGCGATATTGATGTTGCAGTCATTTATAGTATTAACTTCAATGTTATCTATCAAAGCAGCCATGATATCCTCCGTACTTTCTTTATTCAACAGGCAGTCCTGGTGCTTGGCAACTTTTTAATCCATGTATAGAGGAAGTATCTTTGTGAATATCATAGAGTTCCTTTAGCATAATCAACTATTAAGAATTTCCACACAAGCGGAAATGGTTGTTTCATTTCTATACTATAACGATACTCCTAATTTGATTCATATTTATCTTGCATGTAGGCTAAGATAGCATTAATGATAGTACTTTTTTTTATTTTTCTCTTCCATCTAATACAACAAGAAACACATATCAATCAATCTAGTCATTTCTATGTCCGTCTATTTATTGAGACATGAAGGATGATAAAAGAGCCATTAGAATTTTTGAAATGGAGGAGTATGGGTGGCAATTACACCTGACCCGATGGACCCGCACCCGGACCCGACCCGGCGGGTCTCGATTCTAGGCGGGTCAGGCTTTGTTGGGTCTAAACTGTACATTTCAAAAATCTGGACCCGACCCGAGCTTCGGTTTGAGTCGGGTCGGGTCAGTTCGAGTTCGGTTGAATCATAACACTAAAAATACATATATTTCAATGCTTTTTGGTCGGGCTTTTTGGGTCGGGTCTATGTGGGTCGGGTTTGATCGGGTTTTGATTGTATTTTTCATCACCTAGACCCGACCCGAGGCCCATCGGTTCGGTTCGGGTCTTTTCAGGTCGGTTCGGTCCGGGTTTTTGGTTCTCAGTTCTAATTGCCAGCCTGTGGAGGAGGACGGTTACTTTAGTATAGAATGATGGAGCAGCTAGTCTTGAGTTTCTGCTATCACACCATTTATGTTAATGTAAAAAAAATAAACAGTTAAAAACTCTAAAAAAAATTGAGCATTGAATCGATATTTACCTAGCCGATGACTAAGATTTTACGTCAGACGTAAAAAAATTGTTTTTTCTCTCCTCCCACCAGCCTCTTGTCTACGAATGAACAATAAAAAACTTGAAAAATAAATGTCTTCTAAAATGAAATATTATAAAAAACAACATCCAGCGTGCGCTTGACACAAACAATCAGATAATTAATTATATGATTTTTTTTCATTTAGCTTTGGTTTGAAATTTCATTATGCAAATAGCCTGATTTCGAAACTAACTAAAAAACAGTCTTGTTTTGACCAACTCAGCGCTGAGTTGACTATAATACACTGGTGTAATTTCAAATCGCGCCAATGTAGTTTTTTTTATTTTATATTGGTACTAGGCCAAAAAAAGTAATTAAGTTTTTCATTGGCACGATTTGAGATGGAGTCGGTGAAGAAAATTACACTGACAATGTTTCAAAGGGCATCAGTGTATTTTAGCCAACTTAGCGCTAAGTTGATGAAAACCGTACTATAAATGTACCAAGTTTCAAAATCGGGCTATTTGCATAATAAAATTTGAAAACTAAACCAAATCAAAAAAAAACATTACAGTATTAATATTATTTTTTGTTTACAACTGTTAATTCTTGTTCTTAGTGCATTTTTCAGTAGACGAGGGTTGGATCGGGCTGACCCTTTAACCAATTAGATTGGATCGGATTAACTCGCTTATTAAATGGGTTAAATGGGTCAGGTTTGTTTATAACTTGAACGAATCGAATCAAATTTTACCCGATCCATATATTACCTTATCCAACCATTTGATGGGTCTAGCTGAGGCCGATGATGATTGAAAAGAAAAGGAAGCCATAAACTATGCTAATAGCGAGAAAATTACCGAAGCAGAGGTGGATACATCACAAGAGGTAAAAAACAGGAATGATTTGATGGATACAAATACGTTTGACAAGGTAGAAGAAAAGCTGACAAAACTAGAAGGCATGAATAGCTTTAAAGATGAGCATGATGCCTTCAAAGTAGACAAGGAAAGCAGCAAAGAGGAAATGAAAAATTAAAACTCAAAAGGTACAACCAAGTTAGATGAAGATAAACAAATCAAAAGGGACAAATCTTCAAAAGACTGCAGAAAAATTGGAAATAAAAAACAAGTTTAATTTAAAGGAAACATTATTAAAAAGAAATCAAATTGTAACAAATGTTGCCTTAATTATAGGCTTCTTTTTAATATAAAATTATTCTTATCTAGAATATTCGGATGTGGAAAATAAAGATACGCCTGTATAATTAAAGAAAGTTCTAGAAGCTAATACCAATCTTAAATTATTAATGTGTTAACAAAATCATATCCATCGACTGAATGGTGCTAAGATTGAAAGGTTGGCATTTACAATCAAATAGAAAAATCTGTAATAAAATAAAAGCTCCCTTTCTTTTCTTTTTTGAAACACAGAGGGTACTTATATTACAAAATAAAAGGATACATAACATTTGAGTTGGCTACAAATAAGGAACAACAACAATGAATACTTTATAAACATAAAGGTCAGCCAACTCAAAAGCAAGAAAACACAACAGACCCTCTCAACTACTTAAAACAGTTGTACATAGACCAAAAGACAAACTCAAAAAATACCACCAACACAAAGAAATCCAAGCTCAAAAGCCCAACCACAGATCGAAGCATGAAAATCAACAGGCCAAGCATCAAAACCCTGGTCCAAAATATAGCTTGCCAAGAAAACTCAAACATAAACATAGATAAACCAAATCTAGAGTTGACGCCCACCAGGAAGAACAACATAACTACAGAGCTACTTACTCCAAACAAAAGCCAATCTCAAACCAGAAGGAAACAATTATTTTTTATAAATTCCTCCATTCATAACTCCACTTGAAATTCCTTCTTCATCTCTTAATTTCTTTGACTTAGACCTTGTTTTGAATTGAGATACAAGTTTCACCCAATCAAGATTCATTTCAACCAATGGTTCATCACCAATTGATATCTTATCTCCTTTCAATTTGTCACCCTTTATGTAACACCCTAAAATTTTAACGACACTAAAAAAGGATAAATTAAATTATAATTAATTTAATATTCAGAATTAAGGAAAATGGACGGTGCCATTGAGTCCGTCTCAAAATTCTGGTCAAGATAGACATTTGGTTTGCATAAAAACGGACACCGCATGGAGAAGTTATGAGGGTTTTAAGTTTGTATACGCGCAGAAAGGATATATATGTACACACATGTGTTAGAGACGAGTCATAATCTTATCCAGAATAGTTCAAATTCGAAAAATGAATAATGGTGGCAGATTTCCCGCTCTAGGGGGTCGACCCCTCTAGAGAGGTGTCGTCCCATGGGTCGACCTACCCAAAGGGGTGTCGATACACCTAGGGCTGAGGCGGCAGTTGTTTTCAGAGGGTTTTGCAGTTATATATACGTGGCTATTTCTCATATTTTCTTCATTACAAATTCATGGTGGCCAAATCTGCCGGTGTCTGAACTGAACTGGATCCGCTAATCCCTTACAACTTTCAGCTTTGCAAATCAAATTCTGATATTCAAGCATAGATTCAACACCAACTTCTTTTCTATCTTCTTAACAATCCAAACACTGTGAGTTAGTTACTTTTAGGTTTAAATGAATAAAAGTAAATTGTGAAAGGCTGTTATTTGGATATGTTGTAAATTATGAATCCATGCTAGTGTTAAATCTTATACTATGTCATGATAGATCTACTTCTCTAGATCTAATTTAATTGTGGTTGTTCTATTATATCGCCTTTGTGGATCTTGATTTGTAACTATATTGTGGTTAATGTTAATTTAGGAAGTTACAACATTGGTTAGATCGAATTCTTTATGTAAATCACCTTTCACCTGTCATACTGTAGTCAGTTTAAATATGTTATATATTGGACATGTGAATCCATATTTAGATCTAAACATGCTACTATGTCATCCTAATTATATGGATATTCTATGATGTAGATTTTAATCCCTATTTGTTAGATCTACTTTTGCCTACTAGATATGTATTATGTGGACAACTAAATTATTAATCAGATTTAGTCTATTATTTGGATCCCCTTGTGCTTCTCATATTAGATCTGAACTTGTTGGACATCTAAATTAAATTTTGATTTTGTCATGTTCATCTTGTCACCTTTACTATGTTACAATAAGTTAACCGCTACAAGTTCATTAGATCTATGCTTATATGTTCACCGCGTTAGTATATGTTTATGCTAGTTATGTTAGAACATTCACCTTTGTCATATTTCCATTAGCCTCCCTTTTTATCGTTAATGATTAGGCTATTATTTAGCCTATACATGCCGTAAATTGTGTGAACACGCTAGTTAGGGAACGGGGAGGGAAAAAGGTCAATATTGACATAATTTGAATATAAACATGAGTTGGACATATAATTCAAAAAAGGGAAAAGTGGAAACATAATCACTTATTAAGACATAGGTAAGAATTAAATAAAAATGGAATGTCTAGTAATTACAATTAGGAATTGTAATTGCACTTATGACACGAGGTTATGTTGCATTAGTGGTGGAAGTCTGCCTGGACCCGACCAGCATATCCAACAGCCACTAATGTTGAACCTAATGTGAGAGGTCTAAGTGCGCAAATAAAAATCAGACTAAGACACGAGGTTAGGCCCAACTGTGGAATAAGACTGCCCGGAGCCGACCGGCATATCCAACATCCATAAGTTGTAGGCCTAATGTGGGAGGTCTAACCCATTATAAACCATAAATGTACATGTCACTACTACAAAAGTGGGCATATTCGACACTAATTTGTGTGCGTTGCATGAAAAGTGTGGCGACAACTATGCTTTCTTTGATCTTCTGCAGCAACATTCATATGTTGTTGCATTAGATATGAATGTAGTGTTGTGGTTGGAATTCTTGTGCTATGACTTGCAACACCAATTTAAAGTGTTTCTTTACATAAATACATGCCAGATCAGTGATCCCCGTTATCAGTTCAAAAAATAAATAACGTAGATCTTTGATTAATCCAACGGTTCAAACGTATCGCTCCTTCAGTTTAGTGAAAATTTGGCGCGATCTTTTCCCCATTCACGAAATAATTACCCTAAAACAAATTTCTCCCGTACTCCTCCTTCTGTCCGTTTCTCTCTCCATGAAATCCGTCCATGAAGACCTTCGATTACTACTCTACCGCCGGTACAAACTATAAACCGTTGATTTCTCCTATTTTACAAATTTTACACCTTCGATTTGGATCATTTAGGACAATTACAGGTAGTTTGGGCTTCATCATTTCAGTTTTATATAGATGATTTCATCTCTAACTTATTTTGGTCTAACATTCAAAGTCTTTGGGTAGTTGGGGTATACCGATTGCTATAAATTAGGGTTTTTCATACTTGAAGTGTTGTATTTATATGTTTGCATGTGTTGAAATTGTGCAAGTTCTGTATTTTTATGTTTGTCAACCATTGATGTTTTGGTAAATAATGCTTATTTCGACTAGTGGAAACAAAATTTAGAGGATAAAAGAAATCCAATTTAAATGTTTAAATGTCTATTTCTGTTTGTAGTTAAATAATGCCTATTTCTCTTCCTACATCGTATGACTACGAAGATACCCTGGGCATGGGTGCTCTACGACTGTCAAACCCATCATCACCAGAAACTCCTATTGATTTTTATATAGAGATGCAAGAAAGGCACTACGATGATTTGCTTGAGCATGACCTAGAGCAAGAAGAACTCTGAAGACAATGGCGAGAAGAAGAACGACATGAAGAAAGAGCGACGCGACAGCATAGTTGTGCTGCCTTGCGTCGTCAGCATCAAAACAACCAAGTGGTTAACGAACAGCAAGCTGACTCATCAATCATAACGTATGATTGTGGGTATGCCACTGTAGAAGACGTTATTTCGATTGGATTCAACATTGGTAGTCGTTATTTTAGATGTCGTGTTTATCCCGCAGGGTGTATCTTTTTGCAGTGGACTGACCACCAGTTTCCAAGTCGAGCCACTGAGTACGCAAATGAATTACAACGCTTCAAAATCGAGTTACTGGTTTTCGAACTGACGTTAGTAGACTTAACGACCAGCTTCAAGGGAAAAACATTAGAAGACAAAATTAAATTGTTGCATCGTTCGTTTTATTAGGTACAACTGTATTGTCTTTGTATCACCTATATAGTCTTTGTATCTATACTGTTGTGTTTTGGTGCAGTCATGTAATGATATGAATTTATGTTCAGTATCCTTAGTTGCTTGTTTTATGTATTCTCCTGATAACTCAGTTCCAAAAGTTAGTGATAATTTATATCAAAACAATCGTCTTTGTATCATCACATTGATTATGTATATTTGTAAATTATTAACTTGTTTTATTTTTATTTCTAATTTAGTCAAACCATATAGGGTAGCCCTTGTTCGTGTCTTGAAACTATTAGTGGTATCAAATTTGGTCTTACTGGGTTGTGGTTAGATTGTGGCAATGGATAGTGAGTATTACATATGGATAGGACTTCCAAGATTAAGTGCAGAATATGTAAGAGGGGTAACAGCTTTTCTAAGAAATTCATTTTCCATTTATAAAGTAGGTGATGAGATGAAATGCCCCTGCAAAAATTGTACATAACGTAATTGGTATTGTGGTCATATACGATCATTTTATTTTTAATGGCCCTTCTCCATTACATACCGGGTGGATTTGTGAAGTTTCACATACAAAATTAATAGGTTTTGATGACCGTATGGATTGTGCAACGGAGATGGATTTTGAGGATAATTTAGATGTGTTGTTCAAATGTGCGGGTTATAAATTTGGTCAAAATCCCATGGACTTTGTAGTAGAACCAAATCCAGAGGCCGAGAAATTTCATCGGCATGTTAAAGAAGGAAAAAAACCGTTATATCCTGGTTGCACTAAATTTTCTCAACTAAGTTTCTTGATCAGGCTTTATAATTTAAAGTGTGCTTATGGAATTAACGAGTCTGCATTTGGGGAGTTACTAAAGCTTATGAAAGAAGCCTTTCTTGATGCCCAGCTGCCTTTGTCTTCCTACGCTGCAAAGAATGTCATTAAGGATTTAGGTCTTGATTACCATAAAATACGTGCCTTTCCAAACCATTGCATGTTATATTGGGCTGAGAATAAAGATAAAGAGGCTTGTGACATTTGTGGTTTTTCGAGGTGGGCTATAAAAGTAAAAGAAGACATCGTTGATAATAATGATCCCCCAAAGTCGATTCCCAAAGTGCCGGCAAATGTTATGAGGTACTTTCTACTAAGACTAGGGTTACAAAGGATGTTTATGTGCAAAAAAATTTCCAAACTTATGAGATGGCACCAAGTAGAACGAAAAAAGATGGAAAACTAAGACATCTGGCTGATGGTGTGGCATGAAAGATGATGGATGCTCGCTATCTTGATTTTTCATCAGAAAATCGTAATGTTAGATTGGGTCTAGCATCTGATGGACTTAATCCATATCGTTCAATGAATTCAAGTTATAGTACATGGCCAATTGTGTTGGTAAACTACAATCTTCTGCCTTGGTTATGTATGAAATAAGAGAATTTGATTCTTTCAACATTAATATCTGGTCCAGATTCTCCAAAGAACGGTATTGACGTATATATTCAGCCTTTAATTATGAAATTGAAAGCGTTATGGAATGTTGGCGTCGAAACATATGGTTCCTTGACTGATGGGAATTTTAATTTGCGTGCAAGCGTCTTACGTACCATTAGTGATTTTCCGGGATATGCCATGTTGTCAGGTTGGAGCACGAAGGGGGAAACTGGCGTGTCCAGTATGCTATTATGAAACTTCTTCACATTATTTGAAGCATAACAAAAAAATGTGTTATATACACCATAGAAAGTTTCTTGATCTGACACATAAGTGGAGGCTGGATAAGAGGAGATTTAATGGCGAAACTAAAATGGGGAGCATTCTAGAAATATTATCAGGAACTGATATTGAAGAGTTATTGCGGGGGTTCAAAAATTGGTTTGGGATAAGACGAAGAAACCTGGTAAAAGTGACGGCCCTTTTAAAAAAAGGTCAATACTGTTTGACTTACCATATTGGTGTCATAATCCCCTTCGACATAACCTGGATACCATGCACATAGACAAGAACATATGCGACAAAATATTAGGTACTTCACTTAATATAGGTCGCTGTCGAAGGATCACCTAAATGCTCGTCTGGATTTACAGGAATTGGGCATAAAGAAGGCCCTTCATCCTGTTGAATGTGGTGACGGAAAGCATGTTGAAATTAAGGCTGCAATATTTGATATGGTAAATAAGGAAAAAGAAATCTTTTTCTCTGTATTGAAGAACGCCAAACTGCCCTACGGTTGTGTCTCGAATATTAGTCGATACGTGCACATAAAAGAGATAACGGTTGTGGGATATAAGAGCCATGATGCTCATTTCATACTCCACTATTTGTTACAATTTGCAATGAAGAAAGCTTCAAAACCCGAGGTTGTGTTATCAATGATCATATTTAGTGCATTCCTTAGAGGACTATGGAGCAAGGTTATCGAAGTGGGTGATATCAAGAGGCTGCAAAAAGAAATTGCCGAGATACTTTGTCATTTTGAAATGATTTTTCCATAGGCTTTTTTCAATATAATGGTATACTTGCCTAATCATTTATGCAGAGAAATCGAATACGGTGGGCCTGAACATCTTAGATGCATGTATCTAGTTGAGCGATATCTAGGAAAATTGAAATCGTATATGCAAAATAGAAATAGACCGGAAGGTTCGATTGTAGAAGGTTACTTGGCAGAAGAGTGTGTGAACTTCTATTCAAGATTTTTAAGCGTTGATGGAGGAACAGAAAACACTCGATATTGGAAGATGTCCAACATATTTGGAATATCATATTGGAACAAAGAAGAATAAAGATGGGAAGTTGTTCAATTTGAAAGATGCAGATTGGAAGGCAACGCATCGCTATATTCTGTTCAATTCCGGTAATAAAGAAATTGAGAGTTTGATCGAGTAAGTTTTTAAGTTCCTATATCATTTTCCTTAACTATAAATTAACATCTGCATTTCGTAGTTTTTTTACCTTAATTATTATTTAGGGTTCATCGAGCTTTTGTGGATGATCTTGCAAATCCAAGAAGATACAAGAGGGAATGAGAACATTTCGAAGAGTTTTGAAATTGGCTTAAAGAAGAGGTTCTAAAAAGGGACAATATTTCAACAGATTTAGAGGTGTTTGCATTAGGTCCTAATCGAGTAGCTAGGAAGTTTACCGGTTATATAGTAAATGGATACAGATTCCACTCAAAATTTAGAGATTCTCGATGTACCACACAAAATAGTGGTTTATTTTTGACTGCCAAAACCACCAGCTTTGCAAGTTCGAAATACCAAAACCCAATAGTGGGTAATGTAAATTACTACGGATCAATCGAAGAAATTTTTGAGCTTGATTATTGGGGAGCTTTCACAGTGGTCCTTTTTAAGTGTTGCTGGTACCAAGAGGAAAAAGATTCATATGGTCTTAATCGAGTAAATTTTTGCAAGTGCCATAAAACTGATCCTTATGTCCTGTCTTCGCAAGTGTAGCAAGTATTTTATATGGAAGATGCAGTTGAAAAGAACAGTCATTACGTTATTGAAAAATTGCCGAGAGATTGGTGTGATACTGAAAATCAGAATGCAATGGAAGAAGACATGAGCAATACGCATTCACATGATATGGGCATAGGTGGTGAACTAGAACCAGAAGTTGTTGATGGGGGCTGGATTAGGGATGATGTCCCCATAATACAACTTGAAACAGAACAAGAAGCAGAAGTTCCTGATCCTGTTCCATCTCATTAGGACAAAAAAATCCTCATTTTTATTGCTTTAATTTGGTCTAATTTATGATGTATTTGGCACTTTTTGTTTTAGTTGAAAATTATTATCTTTAATGAATGTATTTGGCAATCTTATCTCATAATGCAATCTACACTGTTCACATGTTTTATTATTTAATGTCTTTCGTTACTGTCTTCTAAATTGGTTATAGACCAAAATTTTATAGTTGTTGGTTTTTGTCCACTTTTACATGCGTGTACCTTGTTCTAATGTATTCATTTTGTATAGGATGGATAAACTTATTAATATCCGATTGCAACATGGTGGACAGTTTTGAAGGACATGTTACGTCAGTGGAGAATCCTTCACAGTAACAAAATATGATGTAGACCACTTTTCTTACAATGTGCTTATGGAATTTATTAAAGATACTCTCCATTACACTGAAATAGGAGGAGTCTATATCATCAGCAAAGGAGCGAGGGGTGGCTGGCAACTAATATTGAATGACAAGGATGTAACCGAGTACGTACAGGGCTACAAAAAGCAAGGATAAGTGGTATTTTACATTGACAACACTATTGACAAAAACAGTGAGCCGTTGATTCAACTGCAGCCACATGTAATCATACGGCCAAGGAAAAACATAATTCAAGGTATATATGTATATGTAATATAGATCCATTCTTATATATATATTTCTGTGTGCGTAAAGAACTATGAAGGAGGCCATCATTATTATTTTTATTGTTCCAGTTTCTGCTAAGAAGCCGGTTGAAAAGCGCAAGTATACTACTGAACGTAGACTTCAACATCAACACAAAATAAGGAAAAACAACTCAACTCAAGTGGGTCAGAAGAAACTATCGCCGGAGCCTGATATGAATAATGATGAAGAAGATGTTACTATGACGGACAAATGAACCATGATGAAATTAAATGTAGAAAATGAAACAGATAATAATGACGATACCCGAGAGAATGAAGCTGATGTTCAGGTATTTTTCAGTTTTCATTTCAGTTTTATTAATCCGGATGAAATCTTGTATATCAAACTACTTTTTATTAAAATTCTTGTGCATGCATTCTATCAAAATAGCAAGAATTGTTTATACGTCGACTCTATTTGGTTAACTAGCTTAAATTTATCATCAAAGGTGAGTAACAATACTAATCTGCTTGCAGTTCTCACAACCATCAGTTTTGACGAAGTATGAATAAGAGCAAATCGTGCGAATGCAAGAAAACGATGCAGTTAGCAGATCACTTGGGGTGCCTTCATTGGTTAGTCATATGCAAGAGGCTGCCGCATGAAATAAGAAAGTTAAAGGTAAAGATGTTGCTGGATATGATGAATACATCCCAGAAAATGCTGGTGAAGACGTCATTGATGATTCATTGGATTTAGAGATATAAGGAAGTTATTTGTTTATTACTTATTGTCTTTGCCTTTAGGAACGTAAAAAAACTTGAATTTCGACTTAATTGTAGAGAATCAAAATTGTTAAGCCAAAGGATCCTTTACCTGGATTGAGAACTCATTTGCGAACCAATGCAACCATTGAAATTGAGAAGGAAGCGATGACCTGCACCCCCTCCCCCCTCCAAAGAAAGCTGGTTCCAACAAGGATTTGATCATGACACACACTCCCACTCCAAAGAAACTCAGTAACCGGGAGAAATTAGCAGAAACATTAAAGAAACTGACGAAACCTACACCGTCTTTTTCAGGAGCTTTAAAACCTATAACGTCTTGTCCATCCGTTTTAAAACCTAAATGTAGCAAATTGTTCAAACAATCAACCAATTCATGTGAAGCTGCTGGTTCAGTTGCGGCTTATTTAGCGATGCGGAAACGTCAAAAGTAGAATGTTGAAACGCCTCCAACAATGGAAAATCTTACTGATCGGTTAGAGCAGGAATGGATTGCACAGGAAGATGAAGTAGGTACATGTACAATATAATGTTTCTTTATCTGTGCACTGCACTGCACTGTTGAGTGAGTCTATTTTCTTTTCATTTTTTGAACCTGGTAGATAAAGTAAAAGGTACAAGAAACCCTAGAGGGAAGTCAAAAATGACCAAGGTGCATGCTAGAACCCCTGATGATAAAGAAGTCATTGAGTTGAATGAGGATGGTCAGCCAGTATCTGATAATATTACAGAGTTAAGCAATTTTCTTGGGACACTGGCAAAGGATAATGTGTCTCTTACTTACATCAATTGGCATGTTGTTCCTGATCAATTAAAGCGACAAATGTTGGAATATGCTCTGGTACAATATAATTTCTTAACCATATATAGTTCAATTGACTTCCTAAATGTTTGGTTTTAATTAATTAGTTTGTTTCCTGAATTTTGTGATTGATATATTGTAGGCTAGGTATGTCATTCCTAAAGAAGGACACAAGTGGGTCTTGAACACGCTTAACAACTCTTGGAGGCAGTACAAGTCTCGCATCAAAGCAAGGTATTATAACAAATATTCAACTAATGAGGAAAGGCTTGCAAATAGGCCCAGTACAATTCTGTTTGAGGATTTTAAAATGCTCTTGGAATACTGGGGGGATGAAGTAGTTCAGGTACGGCTTTAATGATATTCACATTTGTATAATGTTTAGTAGCTCACATTATCTTTTTTAGTGCTAATCTTTTCTTTAGTAGTTCGCATTATCCTTATTTAGTGCTATTTTTTTTTTGGATTTCTAGGCCCTAGCTGATACTAATTCCGTACATCATAATTCATTAAATGAGACACATGCCATGGGTCCCAAAACTCATGCAGTGGCCAAAGAAAAGACAGTATGTGATTTTTCGAAATTAAATTTTATTTTTTTTATTGAGTTGAATTGGACATATGATAATTCTAATTTGTTATATCATTGAATTATATTTTATATATCATTGTCACAATGTTCATAGGCAGCAGCTAGACCTGTAAATTCTTAACATTGAATGTCGCAAATTGTGTTTAATTTTTGGTAATCCTAATACTTGACAGAGAAAGAAGGACCCATAAAAAGCTTCCCCATCCGTTGCCTTAGTTTATTTGAAAACATATAAACAAGAACCAGGTAGAAGTTACAAGACTAACACGGATGAACTAAAGGCTAAATACGTGAGTACATATATAATTAGATATTGAAATAGCAGTACTTGTGTCAGTATAATTGGCACATTGTACGTTCGTTGGAGTTGCTTGCTAAATCGAACACATAGTTAGTTTGAAAGAAAACCATTTCTGTTAATAAATTCATTCCTGCTAGCTACCTATTTATATACATGCTTGCCTGGTTTTAATTTTGTAGGCGAAGGTCCAAGCAATGGTGGATGCAGGAAACATTGTTGAGCCAGATGCACTTATTTCTGGTGGGAAGGGCCATACGTGGAACTAGCTTGTAGGAAGGTGAGGTAAAATGGCCGAAAAGTATCCAACAACTCCTGGTTCTTCGGACAGTTATGTGCAAGAGCTGACCCAAAAAATAAGGCAAGAGCTTGAGGCGGATTTGGAAGAAAAGGTGAACAGAAAAGTGAAAGAGAACGTGTCATGGGTGTTAAAAAAGCTAGGTAAAGCCAATCTAGATCTTAATATAGAGGTCGGAGACTTTTGTGTCACCACAACAAGTGATGAAGATGACATTGTTACCCTTGTAACCCCGGCAACTGACTGAAGTATTTGGACGGTATATGTTAGCACTTGTGATATATTCTGTTCTTTTAAATTATGGCACCTGTGGTATGTGTTCGTGATGGCATTGTGGTATGTTTGGATGATGGCACTTGTGGTATGTGTTGGTGATGACATTTTTGAGTTGCATATATAATTGGTTGGTCTGACTGTGGTTATGAATGTTTTAGGAGGATTTATTGTATGAATATTTTCGTATATATGTATAAATGTGGTACAATGTTTTGGATTGAATATATGTAGTGCAGAATTTGTAATTACAGGGTTGTATTACAGCTGCATTTGATTTTTTGCTGGTGTTGCATTTGATTTTTTTCCATTGCAGTTGATGTTTTCTGGTGTTGCAGTACAGTATTGTGGTGTTGCATTAGATGGCACTGTGGTGTTGCATTAGATTGATGTGGTGTTGCATTAGACTGTGCTGTGGTGTTGCATTAAGTGTAATATTATTAATTCCACAATAGTACGGCACGTGGGGCCCATAGCTTACATGGCCGCACGTGGAAAGCTGACGTAGCATGTGACACATGTGCAGCTGACGTAGAGAGATGACGTGGCGTGTGACACGTCGACAGCTGACGTGGAAAGTACATGTGGACCCCACTAACATGACCTGGAAGCCAAGCTCTAGCTTAAACTTAAGGCAATGTTGTATGTTGTTGCATTACATGCACATACTGTTGCAATAGTGTTATAATGCAACACTTTCTTTCTGTTGTCGTAGATGGGCAAAAGCGTTGCATTAGATCGCTAATGCAACGGCCGCGGATGCCACGCCCCCTTGGTGTTGCCTATTTGAAAAAATGGCCTATGGCAACACTTTTTTGATCTACGACCATAGAAAAATAGTGTCGAATATGCCCACTTTTGTAGAAGTGATGGTAATAAATTGGACTACTTAACCAAATCTAATCCATAAGGATTGTATGATTATGAACTAAATTTAGGGTTAAGTAAAATTTGTTGGATAGTGGATGGGTTAAGCAAATCTGGAGGGGGTGGGTAATATTTACATATAGGCCTACAAACTTAACCCGATAAGGTTATGTAATTAAAGACACCTTTAAAGTAAGCATAACTGGTAGAAAGATTGGTGTTATATAATTAAAGACACCCTTAGGGTAAGTATAACTTGTGGAAAACCTAGTGGGGGATACAAGACGAAGGGGAGAGCCTGTATCATATTGTGTGGGACCCGTTTCATTTAGTAACCCGGAGTATGTATCGAGTAGAGAACTCCGAGCTAGGTCGGAGGTGGGGAACGCTTACTGACTGATTGTAAGAGATACAAACGTGGAGGCGGTGTTGGCGGCGCAAACGGACCAGACCATGTGCGTGCATGAGCCGGGCCGAAGGGGATAAGACGACTGTGACACATGTAGATATGAGGTTGTGCGCACCAACGAGGGGTTGCCACTTTAGGACATGATACATCCTACTGTGGGGCCGGTACAGAGTATCTACGGAGTAGGGAGCCGATCAATTAGGGTAGTATTTAGAGTACATTTGGACGTATTCCTAAGTCTACCACCTTATAATAGAAGGAATCATCTCATTCTTGTTATACTAGTAATAGTGCAGAGTAATCATTAGGGAAGCATATATACCTTATCCTGTCTATCTTGTCACACCTGCCATTTATGTAGTGATCTCTCTTATCCACTTTATATGTCTGTCATGCTACTTTTATTTATTTACTGGCTAATAGTAACTAGACTTGCCAGACTTTATATCTGACCCTTTTTGTTTCTCCTTCTTTCTTCTGTCCCCCTCCCCCCAAGTTCTCAGGGATGAAACACTCAAGCTTGACTGTGATTCTGCTTACTTTTGCTGGAGCTGCTGACATGTATGGCTCAAACTCCTATCCTTGTTGCTATGGCAATATTTTGTTCTTGGGGAATTTTACATCTTTTTTGTACTCTGATATTTTTGAAGTACAAGACAGTAACTTTTATGTTGTAATGGGTTTTTATATTTCAGATATGTGATGTTTTTGGACCACGGAATCTTATGATAAATAAAGTTTTTTTATTCCGCTGTTATTCTATATATCTGTCTTGTAATATTCTGTGTCTGTTTACCTATAACGCCACACGAAACTTAATGCATTCCCTTTGTGAGTGACATTAACGGACGTGGGCTGTCACACTTGGTATCAGAGCTGAAGGCTACTAGATTAGATAAAAGTCTTTGAATTTTTTTAAAAAGGTTTTGAAAGGAAACATTTTCAAAAATAAAAGTCTATTCTGAAAACATTCCCCAAAATATTGCAGAGGGCATCATGATATCCAAATGGTTCCGTAGGTATTTGGAGGCCACGGCGCCTGCCGAAGGCCAAGGAAATGTTCCTCCACCATCTGCACCAGTAATTCCTCCTTGTAACGGTCCGCCCCGGGCTAGCCAACATTTCTCCAAAATGAGCTGTGCCAATGTCCAACTAGCACGGGACGGTCGCCAAAGAAAAAGGGTGTGAAGCTAAAACTACCAAAGGTACCTGTAGTATATCTCACAACGCATGGATAAAATATAATAACAACATAACTTTGACATAAAACAGACGAGACAGTGCATAAGCTGAAAACTAAATCATCGTAGCAGCGGAATCCATAATACAGCTTATGATCCAACATTATTATTACAACTTAAAATTACTGTCTCTAAAGCAAATGAAAGAAAAGGTACACAACTAATGCCCAAGCAGTGACCAGCTACAACACAGGGAGTATATATGTATGTCATACGTGGAAGCCTCTTGCTCGTCTACGGACAACTACTCACGCATTACCACCTAACATGTCTCTAGTCTGCTTGTTTAGGAGCACCCAGAGTAATAAGAAGAGACATAAAACTCTGGGTCTGACAAAAGTCTGGTATGAGCGATAAGCAACAAAACAGAACAATAACAGATATAATCCAATCATAACTGAACCTGGACCTACAACCAAAGAGTTAGCACAGCAATATGTACAGTACTCTAAGGTAACACTAACACAAAGTGTAAAAGTAATATGGGAATAGCAAACATCAAACATAGCAATCATCTTTACATCTCTCACTCAGTGCGTAAAGCGTACGATATCCACTACTTTGGTCACCTAATCTTTGGGCCATGATGGAGTCCAACCCCGTACAACTATCACTAGGAGCCCCTAATCTGTCTCTTAGTGGTGAACCAAAGTTATAGGTATCAATGACCCCTTTGCACACATCCCGTAGCAAAGTCCAATCATGAAGTCATCTCGTTGGTTCCCGTCTAGATCCTGAGTCACAACTTTTCATTTGGACTACCTTTGCATCTCGGGTTTTTGGTCATCATTCCCGTTCGTTTCGTAACTCCAAGCTTCCATACAGTTCACACTCTAGTTCAGATATATGCAGTTAGTGATTCTCCAGTCCGAGTCGTGATCCCCCTTTCCTACATCGGCTCGTGATCTGCTCGTGGACCCCTATTTGGGTTATGACACATGCTCGCGGTCCTCCTTTCCTGGGTCGGTTCGTGATGCTTCATAACCTCCGGCTCGTGGTCAGCTTCCTCGGCTTGCTCTGACATCGGCTCGTGGTCCACCTTGCATATTCCTCACGGACACCCTCCTAGGGTTCGCCCTCTTCCTCACGCTCGCCCTACTAGGGTTCTCCCTATTCCTCACGGTCTCCCTCCTAGGGTTCGCCCTCTTCCTCACGCTCGCCCTCCTAGCGTTCGTCCTCTTCCACACGCTCGCCCTCCTAGCATTCGTCCTCTTCCACACACTCGCCCTCCTAGGGTTCGCCCTCTTCCTCACGCTCGTCCTCCTAGGGTTCGCCCTATTCCTCACCGTCGCACTCCTAGGGTTCGCCCTCTTCCTCACGGTCGGGGTGTGAGGGTCCTTCATGATCCTAGGGGTTGGGTCGTGAGGGTGCTTCACGAACGGGTTACTGACCAATTTTCTGCAACTTTTCCAGCAATCTATTTACGTCATACGACAGCATTTTTGACCATTCTAACTTTGCTAAACAATGAAGAAGCATTCCAAACAGTAATAACAACATACACAATCAACCATAAAGATCAAAACAACAATCTAACATGTTAATATAGATCAAACATACCCAAAACCCATGTTTTCCCCTTGATCATGTTTAAGCATAACTAATGATAGGATTAGCAAAACATATCCAAATTAACCCAAATTTCTAATAGAGACTTAAAATAATATTTAAGAGTCTCTAAACATTTTTCCAGAATTTTATCATTTATAATTTCTCTAATTAACACTAATCACCCCTAATTAGCCGTAATTAGTGAAAAACAATTCAAATCACTCACCTTAGCCATAAATAACCTTAGATTTGAAACTTTTCTGCTGTTTGGGTTGAATTCCTATGCAACACAGCAACTCCAACTTTGATTCGGTGTTGACTGACCTTGATTTGATGCAATTTAGCTTAATCTTCGATTAGAAAGCGATTAGGAGATGTTTAAATGAAGAATTTGAGAGTGGATGTCATTATTAAGGTTAGGAGAATGAAAGTGGCGGCTGAAAAATGACAAAGGAGGGTTTCTCTAGCCCCTATCAGCCCTTAAATACTCCTAATCCCGAAATCCCTAATGGACCTAGCTGCTGATTACCCAATTAAGCCCATTTAAGCTGTTTTTCACCTTCCAAACTTATTTCAGCCATATCTCCCAAACGGTAAGTCTGTTTGATTAATGTGACCACTCTACGGAAAGAAAAACCATCATCTGAATCCAATGGATGTGTTTTCAGGTCAAAACTCCTTACCAATCAAAAATTATGGGAGAAACAAGTTTCGCCAGAGGCAAAACGGTCATTTAAAAATTGGCAAAAATCATGAACATGGGAAATGACCCCAATAGTCGTTCCCCAAAGTTACACGACCATACGACTTCTTAAGAAAAAGAAATAAATATTCTACGACCCTCCGATGCGTAGAATGTGGGACATTACACTCCTCCTCCTCTAAGAGTGGATAACTTTGCCAAGATCTGCAAATACTTCTATGCTATGGGAGGGAAGCCATTTCATGGGAACGAGACGTTCGTAGAAGCACGGAATTGGCTCAAGGAGACCGAGGACTTGTTCGTAATCTTTGAAGTATAGGATAGAAGGACGGTTCAGTTAGCCGCCTGGCTACTAAAGGACAAAGCCTTATTTTGGTGGGAACTTACCCAAGCTGAACATCTGGTGGAAACTTGGGAAGATTTGGGACAGAGGTTCAAAATGAAATTTCTCTCCCAAGCTGAGAGAAGCATGCAGATGGAGAGGTTCTTAGCACTCAAGCAAGGAAACTTGATGGTGAAAGAGTATGTGAATAAATTCAACCAGATAACAACGTTCGGGTTAGAGTTGGTGGATACCGCCGCACAAAAGAGCTTTGCGATTTTCTAAAGGGCTGAATGAGCCTTTGCATGGGTTAGCCATGTCCTATATTCCAATAGGGGACACTTTTGAAAAGCTTGTCGATATGGCCCTAATGCATGAGGAAGACAAGTGAGAAAGGAAGGAAGCAAAGGCTGAGGAGACATCACAAAATAGGAAGGTGTGGTCCAAGAAGGGGCAGCAGCAGCAACAACAGCAGCAGAAGAATAGAGGGAAGAATGATAAAGGCAAGGATAAGAGAAAATGTCACAATTGTGGGAAGGAAGGTCACTTGATCAAAGACTGTAAAAGAAGGAAGAACTATTGCTACCATTGCGGAGAGGTCGGACACTTCGCTAGAGAGTTCCCAGAGAAACAAGGTTCACAGGGACAGGGTCAAAGGACAGGGACTTCTGGAGGGCAGGTGTATGCTCTCGCGATCAGTGCTCCTGATACAGGTAGAAAAATTTTTGTGGAAGGTTTAATTTCTCTTTCAAACCATCCTATTAGAACACTTTTTGATTCTGGTGCCTCACATTCATTTATATCTAGTTCTGTGGTTGAATCTCTGCACTTAATTACTGGTGTGGTAGTGGATCCTGTAGTTGTTTCAAACCACATTGGTGGTTCGGCTCATTTATCTACGATTTATCGGGGTTTGAAAATATCTTTGTTAGGCATCGAGTTTGAATGCAACGCGTATGTGCTCGGGTTTATGGGCTATGGGTTGATTCTAGGAATGGATTGGCTTACCACATATGGTGCCATCCTGGATTGTGAAAAGAGGGTTGTTAGGCTACTGACTTGCCATAGGAGGACCCTCGAGATTTCTTGTGACCCACAAAGATCGGTTATGCTTAGTTCCCTAGAGTCTCTTAATGCATCTATCAGTGACTTCCAATCTGTTCCGGTAGTCCGAGATTATTCCGATGTTTTTGATGAGGTTCGGGGTTTACCTTCGAGGCACGAGATCGACTTTCATATATATATTTGGTGGACAATGCAAAGCCAGTTGCATTGTCAGTGCGCCACATGGCTCTGAGGGAAAGGAGGGAGCTGAGTAAGAAAGTAGGGGAGCTACTTGAGAAGGGGTTTATCAGATGAAGCATATATGAATTGGGTGCTCCACTAGTATTCGCGACTAAGGCAGATGGTTTGCTTCATTTGTGTGTTGACTATAGAGAGCTGATTAAACTCACTAAGAAGAATAGGCACCCGCTTCCGAGGATTGATGATTTATTTGATTAGCTTGTTGGTGCCTCGGTATTTTCTCAGTCAGACTTGGCCACGGGGTTCCATCAATTGAGGGTGGGTGAAGATAGCATAAATAAAACTGTTTTTAGAACTCCGGACGGTTTCTTTGAATGGCTAGTGATGCTTTTTGGGCTGATGAATGCACCCGCCTATTTTGTCGATCTGATGAGTAGGGTGTTTCGGGAGTTCCTAAATAAATTTGTTGTAATCTTTGTTGATGATATTTTGATCTTCTCCAAAAGCGAAGAAGAGCTTGCCCAACATTTGAGAGAAGTTTTGAAAACTCTCTTTAACCATCAGCTTAAGGCGAAGTTCTCCAAATGCCATTTTTGAAAGAAAAGAGGTGAGATTCTTAGGGCATGTGGTCTCCAAAGAAGGGATAACTGTAGATCCCACGAAGGTGGTTGCAGTGTAAGATTGGCAGATTCCTAAAAATGCTATCGAGGTGAGAAGCTTTCTTGGGTTGGCAGGTTACTATAGGAAGTTCATTAAGGACTTCACAAAGATATCATCCCTACTCACCAGGCTGACGAAGAAGAACTTGGCATTTTCATGGGATATAGACTGCGACGTTGCTTTCCAAAGACTGAAGAGGGTTCTGACAACAGCCCCAGTCTTGACCTTGCCTGATGGGAGTAAAATGTTTACTGTTTACACTAATGTGTGTGGTACAGGCTTGGTGCAGTTCTGATGCAAGAAGGAAAGTGGTGTGTTACGGGGGCATACAGTTGAGGGTTCATGAAAAGAACTATCCCACCCATGATCTAGAGCTAGTTGTCGTAGTATTCGCGTTAAAGACGTGGCATCATTATTTACTTGGACAGAAGTTCAAGTTATACACCGATCATAAATCTCTTAAGTATCTGTTCTTGCAGAAAGACCTCAATTTAAGGCAACAACGGTGGATGGAGTTTCTAGCTTCTTATGACTTTGAGATTGCTTATACCCCTGGCAAGGATAATGTGGTGGCAGATGCACTAAGTAGGCAGAGGATGGCCCTGAGTCCTCTGTTTCTGGAGAGAAAGAACTTGGAGTTCATATCATCTTTTGATTTAAACCCTCCATCGAGATTTTGCCTGATTTGTTTGCATCCTTGGAGATACAACCAACTCTTAATGGATCAGATAGGAGCTTCACAACAAGGTGATCAATAGATTTTAGACATCATGGAAAAGATCAGAAGAGGGGAGACTTCTAGTCACCTCAGTAGATGTGCCATAGATGAAAAGGGGTGGTTGCAACGAGATGGAAGGCTTTGTGCTCCTCAAACTAGAAGCTTGATAAAGGCAGTCCTAGAAGAGGCCTACAATTCTAAGATAACCATTCATCCAGGCGGTGATAAGATGTACAGAGACATGAAGAGGGTTTTCTTTTGGGCTGGGATGAAGAAAGATGAGGCTGAATTTGTTTCCGAATATTTAGTTTGCCAGCAAGTTAAAGATGAGCAAAAGAAGACCGGTGGTTTACTTCATCTTTTGGAGGTTCCTCAGTGAAATGGGAGAGTGTCTCTATGGATTTCATAGATGGTTTTCCTAGATCGAAGCAAGGCAACACTGGTATCTGGGTTGTGGTAGATAGACTCACTAAAAGCGCTCACTTTATTCCAGTTAAGAGCGAGAGGACGGCAGCATGTTGGCAGCAATTTATGTTCGTGAGATAGTTCATCTTCATGGAGTACCTTCCAGCATTGTAAGCGATCGCGACCCTATCTTTACCAGTGAATTTTGGAGGAGTTTGCAAGAAGCATTAGGTACACAGTTATGTTTGAGCATCGCTTATCATCCTCAGACCGATGGACAGACGAAGAGGGTGAACAGAATTCTTGAAGATCTTTTCAGGCTGTGTATCCTAGACTTCGGAGGGACTTGGGAAGAGCACCTTCCTTTTGTAGAGTTTTCCTATAACAACAGCTATCAATCCAACATCGATATGGCACCCTTCGAAGCATTGTACGGACGACCCTATTGATCACCAACTTGTTGGTGGGAATCTACAGAAAGATTATTACTTGGACTAGATATGGTTAGAGAAACATCCAAAAAGATTGACCTCATTCAACGGCGGATTTAGACAGCTCAAGAAAGGCAGAAGTCCTATGCAGACAAGAGAAGGACTGACTTCAAATTTGAAGTGGGAGACTTAGTTTCTATCAAAGTATCACCTCTGAGGAATATGGTTCGCTTCAGATCGTAGGGAAGTTGGCACCTAGGTTTGTGGGATCATTTCCCATGACCGAGAGGATTGGCCAAAAGGCCTACAGAGTAAAGCTCCAGGAAAATATATCTGGTGTTCATGATGTTTTCCACGTTTCTCATCTACGGAAGTGCCTGCATGACACCGTAGTAATTGTTGAGCCGGGTGTGCTGGAAGAAGTAGAAGTGGAACGGGAGCGACAGTCAGGCGAGTCCCTACCCGTATTCTTGGATCAGAAGTAAAGAAGCTACGCAATAAAGAGATCAAATTGCTAAAGGTTTAATGGAGAGATAACCCAGAGGATGCGACTTGGGAGACCGAAGACAAGATTCGTGCTTCGTACCCTTTCCTTTTTTAGGGTATGTTCTTAACTCCTTTTTCAAAGTTTTATCGGTGCTTGTTTCTGTCACTTGAGTATATCTTATCCATCGTATTTTTCGACCTTTAGATAGGAATCCAATGGATGTAAACATGTTTTTGAGACATGTTATGATTGATGGATGCAAGTGGATGCAAGTGTTTGCTAGTGGTTGCCTGTGGACGCATATACACACACATTAGTCACTAGATTGGCTCAATCACTCTCATACTGCATATGGATGTGTGTGCATTTTCTTTTCTTTTATGGATGGAAATGGACGAATTAGCATATGGATGTTTCACTTGAACGAATGAATGTGCACACATATATAGCTTACAAGTTATAATAGGATTATCTGCATACATATTGGATCCATGGCACTAACACACATTGCATTAAGGAGGTCAACTGAATAAGTAGACCACCTGATTTTCGAATTAGTGTTAGGAAATATACACACACTGTTGCATATATTCATATAATCATTAGAAGTATTTAAAGACAATGGATGTCAGTGATTGATGGATGAGTAGATGGATTACAGATGGTAGGATATGCATTCTTCTCAACTTAGAGATTTCGGGGACGAAATCGTTTGAGTAGGGGAGAATGTAACACCCCAAATTTTTAATGACACTAAAAGAGGATAAATTAAATTATAATTAATTTAATATTCAGAATTAAGGAAAAAGGACGGCGCCATTGCGTCCATCTCGAAATTCTGGTCAAGATAGACATTTGCTTGCTTAAAACGGACGTCGTATGGAGAAGTTATGAGGGTTTTAAGTTTGTATTTTAGCAAAAAGGACATATATATATACACACATTAGTCAGAGATAAGTCAGAATTTTATTCAGAACATTTCTAATTCGAAAAATGAATAATGGCAGCAGATTTCCCGCTCTAGAGGGTTGACCTCCCCTAGAGGGGTGTCGACCTAGGGGTCGACCTACCCAAAGGGTGTCGACCCATGGGTCGACCCACCCACAGGGGTGTCGACACCTTTAGGGATGAGGTGGCAGTCGGTTTCAGAGGGTTTTGTAGCTATATATACGTGGCTATTTCTCATATTTTCTTCATTACAAATTCATGGTGGCCAAACTCTGCTGGTGTCTAAACTGAATTGGATCTGTTAATCCCCTACAACTTTCAGCTTTGCAAATCAAATTCTGAGATTTAAGCATAGATTCAACACCAACTTCTTTTCTATCTTCTTAATAATCCAAACACTGTGAGTTGGTTACTTTTAGGTTTAAATGAATAAAAGTAAACTGTGAAAGACTATGATTTGGATATGTTGTAAATTATGAATTCATGCTAGTGTTAAATCTTATACTATGTCATAATAGATCTACTTCTCCAGATCTAAATAAATTGTGGTTATTCTATTATGTCGCCTTTGTGGATCCTGATTTGTAACTATATTGTGGTTAATGTTAATTTGGACAGTTACAACATTGGTTAGATCTAATTCTTTATGTAAATCACCTTTCACCTGTCATATTGCGGTCAATTTAGATATGTTATAAATTGGACATGTGAATCCGTATTTAGATCTAAACATGCTACTACGTCATCCTAATTATGTGGACATTCTATGATGTAGATCTTAATCCCTATTTGTTAGATCTACTTTTACCTACTTGATCTGTATTATGTGGACACCTAAATTATTAATCAGATCTAATCTATTATTTGGATCCCCTTGTGCTTCTCATATTAGATCTGAATTTGTTGGACATCTAAATTAAATTTAGATCTTGTCATGTTCATCTTATTACCTTTGCTATGTTACAACAAGTTAACTGCTACAAGTTCATTAGATCTATGCTTATATGTTCACCATGTTAGTATATATTTATATTAGTTATGTTACAATATTCACCTTTGTCATATTTCCATTACCCTCCCTTTTTATCATTTATGATTAGGCTATTATTTAGCCAATACATGCCCAAATTGTGTGAACACGCTAGTTAGGAAACGGTGTGACGACCGCCCATAACCCCCACACTATACAAGAGAAATAATGCGCTGAAAGGTGTGCAAGGCAATCATGGACGATCATCAGAGTAGGTAAACACAAGCGGAACCTGTCGTAAAACTCACAGCGTAAGGATAAAATATAATAGAACATATACAACACGTAGTAATAGTGAAGCAGAAACACAGGACTTCCATACAACTAGAAAGTAAGATCCACAAACTTGGAAATAGTGTTTATACAAAGTTGCCTCACTACATCACTCAGAAAAGCAAATAGCGAAAATCCAATTATTAGCTAGTAGTAAAATTGGTACGTGAGCCTCTTGCTCGCCATCGATCAGCATCGTCATCCTCACTAAAGCATTACCTCTCACCTGTTACTTTGTCTGCCCATTCACAATCGGATGAAAAGCCCAAGGTAATAAGAGGATACATAAAACCTTGAGTCAGACAAAAGTCTTAGTGAGCGATAAAACAGCTAACAAACTTCAACAATAAAGTGTATGAGAGGGGATAGATAAACATACTATTCTACCTACGACACCAGAGAAGAACTCAACCTTATCTTCCCCACATCGGACGGTGATAGCCTTTACTATAAACAATTCAACCATTCATCCATGGAAATCAAAACACCCATTCAATCATGGAAAACACTCATAACATCCAGATTATATAAGTCTCACACAGACAACCCTAATCGAGTTTAACATTCCCTAAGTACTCTCCCCAGTGGCCGAAACCAATATCAGTTAAGCACTCAAAGAACATCTCCCTCGACTTTGGATAATCTTTGTGGGATAGTACAAATAGAGCAACCAATCATCCATGACTGACTCTGGCTATCACCGCCAATCTTGCTTTGAAACCATCGTTAATCGTATGGCGGCCAACCTTGCTGGCTAATGGTAACCCCAGTTCTGGCATAAACTCCATATGTCCAACCTTGACAACTAGGCCTTTCAATGATACCCAAGGTACACGACCAGCAACCTTCCGTTCTATTGGGTACCCCCATCGTACCCCTGCCTTAAGCCTGCTAGAACTTACGACAACGATGACTTCTCGACCTTCGCATCTCTAGTCATCGAACCTTGACGACATTTTATAGCTCAAGCAACCTTCTCGAGCAACCATTATCCACCAACTCATGACCTTTGAGTTGAAACTGCATTTGTTGCATCTCCTCGACCAACGAACACTTCAACATCCCCTTCTGGACTCTCGTCAAAGCCGCCATCATTGTTGAACCAACCAACATCTTTATAAGGTTCAAAGCAATCCATAGCATTATTTCAGCACTTCCTAACTTCCCAATCAAAATTACTTTGAAGTCACATCATCACCGGAAATGTCCGACCAGAAAAACTTGCCCAGAAATGGCAAAAATGGCTGACTAGAAATGGCTTCCAGAATGGTCCAATCCAACTTTAGTCCGGTCCGATCCACTTTGGTCCGATCCGATCCACTTTGGTCCGGTTCGATCCACTTTGGTCCGGTCCGATCCACTTTGGTCCGATCCGATCCATTATAGTCCAGTTCGATCCACTTTGGTCCAATCCGATTCACTTTGGTCCGATCCAATCCACTTTGGTTCGGTCCGATCCACTTTAGTCCGGTCCGATCCACTTTTGTCTGATCCAAACCCTACATATTGCAATTCAACTCCAATTTCGACCAAAACTTCGCCAAACAATGAATCCGACGAAACCAACTCAACCAAAATCATCAAACACAATCATAAACATATCATCACACTACTAACCACATGAATATAACGATTACTACAAAAATGATGTAAATCTCACAAAAATCCATTAAAATGAACATATGATCAAAATGAGAGATCTAACTAACATAAACATGTAAAAATGACATGAAATTAACGACTAGAACTTGTTAGATTAGATCATAGGGTGATGCATATGAAAATGAACATGTAACGGTGTAAATCTATGGTAAAACATTCCAATTTGATGAGAAACATGCACAAACACTCATATACTTCATTGCATTCATGTGAGAGATGTAAATGACTCACCAATTAGCCAAAACAAAGCAAAATCGAAGAAATAGAATTCCGGAAAGCGAGGCTATAGCTCCTAGCCCTTCGATTTGATGAATCCTCACTTGAAATGATGTAGATCTAGCCTCCAATGATGTAGATATATGATTTCCCTCCTTAGATTTGGATTTTTAATGGTGGAAAGGTGTTAGAGGAAGAAGGAGATCAATGCCTCCAAATGAGAGAATGGGAAAGTAAACATTTTCCCTCTACTCTCACCCCCTATTTATAGGATTCCAACAAGGCTCCAAAACCTGAATAGCCAACTGAAAAACCTTAAAACAGCGATTTCTCCCAAATCGCTGAGCCAAATCCTTAATGTAACCACTCTACGGAAAGGCAATCATCAATTCCTTTCCAATGGCACAGGTCTCACCCTTTGATTCGACCTAAGTCAAAAGTTATGCTTTGTACAGGCCTGACAGGGGCAAAATGGTCACAAACAAAATCGGTAAAAATTATGGATATGTCTCGCATCCCCATAAACTACATATTAAAAGATGAGAATGATCTAGCCCTTAGAGAATAAAACAAATATATTTTACGATCTTCCGATACGTAAAACGCGAGCTGTTACATTCTCCCCCCTTAAGAATTTCGCCCCCAAAATTAAAAACAAACCCAAGTAATCACAATGATTCTGCATGCCAATTCTATCATCCATCAAGCCATGCATCCATAGCATTATCCTAGCACGCGGAATTCTAACAATCAACAATAAGATACAATGATATAACGAAGATGCAATATCAAAGGGTCCTACCGACGAAGAGTTCTAGATGAGTCGCTCTCATGCTCTCTTCCGTCTCCCATGTACAATCGTCTCCATCCTTACTCCATTGCACCTTGACTAGCTTAACCGTCGTCCTCCTAAGCTGTTTTGTGTCATTTCCCACAACACGAAGTGGCTTACGAGGTCTCGAAACTATGGTCTCTAAGTCTTCGTACTACTCTGAAGATACCACTATATTCGAATCATGCATGAATTTCCATAGAAACGACACATGGAACACATTATGCACAATCGACATCTTCTCGTGTAACTCCAATCTATATGCGAGCTTTCCAATTCGCTCGACTATCGGAAATGGTCAACAAACCTTGGAGCTAACTTTCCTTTCTTACCAAATCTAATCATGTGCTTCAACGGCGAATCTTTCATGAAAACCATATCGCCCACATCGAATTCCAAGTCCTTACGACGCTTGTCGGCGTAACTTTTCTGACGGTCCTGGTCTGCCTTCATTCGTTGTCGAACTGTCTCGATACAATCCGAGGTTTCTCTAGTCATCTCAGGCCCAAGTACCAACTTATCTCAGTTTCTAGCCAACATGCTGCAGAAATGCACGGCCTTCCATACAATGCTTCGTATGGTGTCATCCCAATGCTAGATTGGTAGCTATTATTATACACAAATTCAACTAGATGTAGATGGTCTTCCCATGATCCTCCGAAGTCTAACACACAAGCCCTCAGGTGATCTTCTAAAACTCGATTGACTCTCTCAGTCTGACCATCATTTTTGGGATGATATGCCGTACTCAAGCACAATTCGGTTCCCAAAGCTTCTTGCAAACTTTTCCAAAGTCCACTCGTGAATAATGGATCTCGGTCACTTACTATACTCTTTGGGACACCATGGAATCGAACTATCCATTTCACATAAAGTTCAGCCAATTTCGATGCCGTCCTAGTTGACTTGACAGGAATGAATCTCGCACTTTTGGTTAAACGATCCACGATGACCCAAATCCCTTCATTTCCTGCCCTGGTTCTAGGTAGTCCATCGATACCTGCTCCCATTTCCATGTAGGAACTTCCAATGGCTGAAGTAAACCGCTCGGCTTCTTCTGTTCAGCTTTCACCAACTGACAGTTCATACACTTGGAAATGAACTTTCCAATATCTCGCTTCATCCCTTCCCAGTAGTAGGCTCTCTTCATGTCCTGATACATCTTATTTCCACCAGGATGAATCGTCAGCTTCGAGTGAAGACATTCTCTCAGAACCTCATCCCTCAATCCATCAATATAAGGAACAACTAATCGCCCTTGCTTTCGAAGCCAACCTTCTCGATCGACCTCGAACTCTTTATCTTCTGTTTCCAGTTTCTAAATGAACTCAACAAGCTTCGCATCCTTCTTTTGGCTTTCGCCAATCCTTTCAATAAGAGTAGGTCTTATCGACAAGCTCGCCAACATTTCAGGTTCCAACTCACACTTTGGCCTGAAATCGAACCTTGCCAAGTACTCGAGGCTCTTCCATTTCGAAAACATCACTCCCAAACTTGTGTGTCTTCAACTTAACGCATCTGCAACTGCGTTGCCCTTGCCCGGAGTATTGGCTATGCCAAAATCAAATGACGCCAGAAACTCTAACCATCTTTGTTGCCGAAGATTCAAATCCTTTTAGGAGAAAAGATACTTCAACGACTTGTGATCCGTAAACAACTCGAATCGAACTCCCAACAGGTAATGTCTCCACATCTTTAGAGCAAACACAATCGCCGCCAACTCCAAATCATGGGTTGAGTAATTCTTCTCATGCGTCTTTAGCTGTCGACTCGCATAGGCCACAACTTTATCCTTCTGCATTAGCACTGCTCCAAGTCTAGTACCACATGCATCGGTATATACCACCATCTCTTCATTCCCACTTGGAATGGTCAACATAGGTGCACTCGTCAGTCTCTCCTTCAAGATTCCAAACGCTTGTTCACACTTTGCATCACATGTGAACACTTGGTTCTTCTTCGTCAGTCATGTCAACGGTGCAGCTACCTTGGAGAAATCCTTGATAAACCGTCGGTAATATCTTTCCAACCCAAGGAAACTCCGAAAATCCGTCGCATTCTTAGGTCGATCCCAGTCCTGGATTACTGCAACTTTAGCGGGGTCAACCACTATCCCTTTTCCAGAAACTACATGACCTAAGAACCTCACTTCATCCTTCCAAAAGTGACACTTTGAGAACTTAGCCTTAAGCTGATGCTTCCACAAGATTTCTAACACAACTCTCAAGTGCGTCTTATGTTCTTCCTCATTTTTGGAGTAAACCAGAATAGCATCCATGAACACAAGCACAAACTTGTTCAACTGGTCTCTGAATACTCTATTCATAAGATCCACAAAATATGCTGGTGCGTTAGTCAACCCGAATGGCATCACCAACCATTCGAAGAAACCGGATGGTGTCCTAAAAGCAGTCTTTGGCACACTATCCTTAGCTACTCTCAACTGGTGAAATCCCGTTGCCAAATCCATTTGAGAAAACACTTTGGCTTCGTGAAGCTGATCGAACAAGTCATCAATCCTTGGCAATGGATACTTGTTCTTCTTAGTTACCTTGTTCGGCTCACGATGGTACACACACAATCTTAACGAGCCATCTGCCTTAGTTGCAAATACGACTGGTGCACCCCATTCGGATACACTCCTCTGAATGAATCCTTTTCCCAAAAAGTCTCTAACTTGCACCTCTAACTCTCGCTGTTCCTTAGGCGCCATCCGCCTAAGTGGCATAACGATTAGTCTAGCACCTTTGACCAAATCGATCCTAAACTCAATCTCACGATGCGAAGGCAACCCTTTGACCTCGCCAATGACATCTACATACTCATTTGCAATCAGCACTGATGACAGGTCTTCTTGTGGAATCCCAAACGAATATAGATAACTTACGAAGACCCCGTCTTCGCGCTTACATCTAATCAACACCTTTCGCCCTTCCACATCCCCGACCCTCACCTCTAACTTCTCGCAATTCACCCTTGCCGCATACCTCTTGAGCCAATCCATGCCCAAGATGATCCCAAACCCAGCGAAGTTAAGAACAAAGCAATCACACACAAAAGAGCAACCATGACTCGACAACACTAGACCACGACATATCATGCAAAGATTCGATGAACCCCCAATTGGATTAGTCACTATGAAGGGTCTATCACAAATCTCAGGTTCCAAAATCAAGAGACACACAAGTTCATTGCAAATGAAGGAATGTGATGCTCCAGTATCGAAAAGCACACAAACTGAAACACCATTAACTGAAAGAGTACCATGCGCCACGACACCCTTTCCCTTCTCCGTTGCAGTAGTAGCCCTTGAAGAAGTTGGCACAGCATCCAAAGAATATGCCCTCCCAACCTTCTTGCCCTTAGCTGATTCTGGACAATCTTTCTTCTCATGCCCAGGCTTCCCACATTTGAAGCACTTGTTCTCGGCTTTGGGATTCTTGCACTCATTTCAAAATGACCTTTCTGCTGGCAGTTAAAGCAAACCACCTAACTCTTGGGTTTCTTTTAGCCATCTTTTCCCTTTTGTTGTTGCTGCTTGCTCTTCTTATTATTACCACCCTGCTATGGTTTCTGAGCCTCTTTGGTGGCAGCGACAACATTTGCTTCCTTAGGAAACAAGCTCTCATGACGAATAGCTTTTTCCACAATCTTCTCAAATGAATCATCAAGATGGTCCACTAACGGTTTTCCGATATAAGCATCCAAACCCTAGACAAACTTCTTGTTCTTATGATATGGTGTATCAATGTACGAACGAGCATATCTAGACAAGGCTTCGAAATCAGAAATATAGTCAAGCGTAGAACGACCATTCTGTTTCAGCTCTACGAACTTCTTGAATAGAGCAGATTTCTGAGCTATGGAGATAAACTTTGCTTCAAACTTAGCTTGGAATAGCTCCCATGAAATTTCTTCTTTTGGAGTCTCGAGTGTAACAGAATTCCACCATTCCATGGCCCTATTCTGCAGTTGCCTTAATGCAAGTTTTCTCTTTATTGCATCCTCGATACCCAAGTCTCCAAAGATTCAAACACATGAATCCATCCACCCCTGAACCTCTTCAGCTGGTTCAGTTCCCTTGAATGGTTCCCCCTAGAGATGTAAAGTCCTTGCACAGCTTTGCAAAATCTACTACTATAAGAACTCACACACCAACATCTACCGGTGCCACCACTGGAGTGGGTACCCTTCGCATAATTGCTTCTGCCATGGCTTCAAACATGGCCAGGTAATTAGGTTCACCACCATTTCTCCCTCCAGTATTGGCTCCCCTAGCAGCGTGTCTTGATGGTCGTCTATTCATTCTAAATCTGCAATGTAGAATAATTAGCCACTTCCAGGAAAAACTGCTAAAGAGATACAACCGCTACTACTATATATGCTAATATATACAGTAAGCATCCAACTAAAATCTACAAATACGTCTCTCATACGTAGTTACATCTTCGAACTTTGGCAAAAAATCGTTGACTAGAGCTTTGATACCAAATGTGACGACCGCCCATAACCCCCGCATTATACAAGAGAAATAATGCACTGAAAGAAGTGCAAGGCAGTCATGGACGATCATCAGAGTAGGTAAACACAAGCGGAACCTATCGTAAAACTCACAGCGCAAGGATAAAATATAATTGAACATATACACCATGTAGTAATAGTGAAGCAGAAACACAGGACTTCCATACAACTAGAAAGTAAGATCCACAAACTTGGAAATAGTGTTTATACAAAGTTGCCTCACTACATCACTCAGAAAAGCAAACAGCGGAGATCCAATTATTAGCTAGTAGTAAAACTGGTACGTGACCCTCCTGCTCGCCATCGATCAACATCGTCGTCCTCACTAAAGCATTACCTGTTACTTAGTTTGCCCATCCACAATCGGATGAACAACCCAAGGTAATAAGATGATACATAAAACCTTAAGTCAGACAATAGTCTTAGTGAGCAATAAAACAGCTAACAAACTTCAACAATAAAGTGTATGAGAGGGGATAGATAAACATACTATTCTACCCACGACACCAGAGAAGAACTCAACCTTAACTTCCCCACATCGGATAGTGATAGCCTTTACTATAAACAATTCAACTATTCATCCATGGAAATCAAAACACCCATTCAATCATGGAAAACACTCATAACATCCAGATCATGTAAGTCTCACACAGACAACCCTAATCAAGTTTAACATTCCCCAAGTACTCTCCCTAGAGGCCTAAAACAATATCAGTTAAGCATTCAAAGAACATCTCCCTCGACTTTGGATAATCTATGTGAGATAGTACAAACCGAACAACCAATCATCCATGACTGACTCTGGCTATCATCGCCATCCTGCCTTGAAACCATCGTTAATCGTATGACGGCCATCATTGCCATATGTCAAGGGCTAATGGTAACCCCAGTACTAGCATAAACTCCATATGTCCAGCCTTGACAACTAGGCCTTTCAACGATACCTAAGGTACTCGACCAACAACCTTCCGGTCTATTGGGTGCCCCCATCGTACCCTTGCTTTGAGCCTGCTAGAACTTACAACAACGATGACTTCTCGGCCTTCACATCTCTAGTCATCCAACCTTGACGACATTTTATAGCTCAAGCAACCTTCTCGAGCAACCATTATCCACCAACTGACGACCTTTGAGTTGAAACTGCATTCGTTGCATCTCCTCGACCAACGAACACTCCAACACTTCGAACATCCCCTTCTGGACTCTCGTCGAAGCCGCCATCATTGTTGAATCAACCAACATCTTTATAAGATTCAAAGCAATCCATAGCATTATTTCAGCACTTCCTAACTTCCCAATCAAATTTACTTTGAAGACACATCATCACCGGAAAGGTCCGACCAAAAAAACTTGCCTAGAAATGGCAAAAATGGCTGACTAGAAATGGTTGTCCAGAATGGTCCGATCCAACTTTGGTCTGGTCCGATCCACTTTGGTTTGGTCCAATCCACTTTGGTCCGGTCCGATCCACTTTGGTCCGATCCGATCCACTTTGGTCCGGTCCGATCCACTATAGTCCGGTCCGATCCACTTTGGTCTGATCCGATCCATTTTGGTCCGATCCGATCCACATTGGTCCGAACCGATCCACTTTGGTCCAATCTGATCCACTTTTGTCCAATCCAAACCCTACATATTGCAATTCAACTCCGATTTCGACCAAAACTTCGCCAAACGATGAATCCGACGAAACCAACTCAACCCAAATCATCAAACACAATTATAAACATATCATCACACTACTAACCGCATGAATATAACGATTACTACAAAAATGATGTAAATCTCACCAAAAACCATTAAAATGAACATATGATCAAAATTAGAGATCTAACTAACATAAACATGTAAAAATGACATGAAATTAACGATTAGAACTTGTTAGATTAGATCATAGGGTGATGCATATGAAAATGAACATGTAATGGTGTAAATCTATGGTCAAACGTTTCAATTTGATGAGAAACATGCACAAACACTGATATACTTCATTGCATTCATGTGAGAGATGTAAATCACTCACCAATTTGCCAAAACAAAGAAAAATCGAAGAAATAGAATTCCGGACAGCGAGGAGATAGCTTCTAGCGCTTCGATTTGATGAATCCTCACTTGAAATGATGTAGATCTAGCCTCTAATGGTGTAGATCTATTATTTCCCTCCTTAGATTTGGATTTTTAATGGTGGAAAGGTGTTAGAGGAAGAAGGGAAAGTAAACCTTTTCCCTCCACTCTCACCCCCTTATTTATAGGATTCCACCAAGGCTCCAAAACCTGAATAGCCAACTAAAAAACCTTAAAACAACGATTTCTCCCAAACCGCTGAGCCAAATCCTTAATGTAACCACTCTACGGAAAGGCAATCATCAATTCCTTTCCAATAGCACAGGTCTCACCCTCTGATTCGACCTGAGTCAAAAGTTATGCCCTATACAAGCCTGATGGTCACAAACAAAATCGGTAAAAATTATGGATATGTCTCACATCCCCATAAACCACATATTAAAAAATGAGAATGATCCAGCCCTTAAAGAATAAAACAAATATATTTTACGATCTTCCGACACGTAAAATGCAGGCTGTTACAAACGGGGAGGGAAAAAGGTTAATATTGACATAATTTGAATATAAACATGAGTTGGACATATAATTCAAAAAGGGGAAAAGTGGGGACTAATCACCTATTAAGATATAGGTAAGAATTGAATAAAAATGGAATATCTAGTAATTACAATTAGGAATTGTAATTGCACTTATGACACGAGGTTATGTTGCATTAGTGGTGGAAGTCTGCCCGGACCCGACCGACATATCCAGTAGCCACTAATGTTGAACCTAATGAGAGAGGTCTAAGTGCGCAAATACGAATCAGGCTATGACACGAGGTTAGGCCCAACTGTGGAATAAGACTGCCCGAACCTGACCAACATATCCAACATCCACAAGTTGTAGGTCCAATGTGGGAGGTCTAGCTCATTATAAACCATAAATGAACATGGTAATAAATTGGACTACTTAACCAAATCTAATCCATAGGGGTTGTATTATTATGAACTAAAGTTAGAGTTAAGTAAAATTTGTTGGATAGTGGATGGGTTAAGAAAATCTGAATGGGGTGGGTAATATTTACATATAGACCCACAAACTTAACCCAATAAGGCTATTTAATTAAAGACACCTAGTGGTATACATAACCAGAGGAAATAATAAAGTTATGTAATTAAAGACACCTTTAACGTAAACATAACTGGTAGAAAGATTGGGGTTATATAATTAAAGACACCCTTAGGGTAAGTATGACCTGTGGAAAACCTAGTGGGGGATACAAGACAAAGGGGAGAGCTTGTATCATATTGGGTGAGACCCGTTTCAGTTAGTAACCTGAAGTATGTATCGAGTAGAGAACTTCGAGCTAAGTCGGAGGTGGGGGCACGCTTACTGACTGATTGTAAGAGATCCAAACGTGGAGGTGGTGTTGGCGGCGCAAACCGACCGGGCCAGGTGCGTGCATGAGGCTGGCTGAAGGGGATAAGATGACCGTGACACATGTAGATATGAGACTGTGAGCATCAACGAGGGGTTTCCACTTTAGGACGTGATACATCCTACTGTTGGGCCGGCACAGAGTATCTACGGAGTAGGGAGCCGATCGATTAGGGTAGTAGTTAGGGTACATTTGGACGTATGCCTAAGTCTATCACTTTATAGTGGAAAGGATCATCTCATTTTGGTTATACTAGTAATAATGCAGAGTAATCATTAGGGAAGCGTGTATACCTTATCATGTCCACCTTGTCACACCTGTCATTTATGAGTGATCTCTCTTATCCACTTTATATACATGTCATGCTACTTTTATTTATTTACTGGCTAAAAGTAACTAGACTCGCCAGACTTTATGTCTGACCCTTTTTGTTTATCCTTCTTTCTTCCGTCCTCCTCCCCCCCCCCCCCCCCCACTCTCCTCTTCCCAGGTTCTCAAAGAGGAAACACTCAGGCTTGACTGTGATTCTGCTTACTTTTTGCAGGAGCTGCTGATATGTATGGCTCAAGCTCCTGTCCTTGTTGCTATAGCTATATTTTGTTCTTGGGTAATTTTACTTCTTTTATGTACTCTGATATTTTTGAAGCACAAGACAGTAACTTTTATGTTGTAATGGGTTTTTATATTTCAGACATGTGATGTTTTTGGACCACGGATCTTATGATAAACAAAGCTTTTTTTATTCCGCTGTTATTCTATATATCTATCTTGTAATATTCTGTGTCTGTTTACCTATAACGCTTCACGAAACTTAATGCATTCCCTTTATGAGTGACACTAACGGATGTGGCGTGTCACACTTTAATCTATTTCTTCTTTTTCTCTTAATGCTACTTGTAGAAGAACAATCTGAATCATCAATCATGTTATCAATTTCCGTCTCCTTACCAGCTTCATAATCAACCTGTTATCACCATTAACAGAAAAAAAAAAATCTTACCACAAACATTAGATTCCTTCATGTGAATATCTGAAATATCAAAGATATTTAAGGAAGAATTCCTATCATTAAAACTAGTTTCCAATTCGGTAATTTTTCCTTGCTCAATATTCTACCCTGAAACATTAGCCTGATTTGTGTGTTTATCAATACAGTTCGCTTCAATTAACTGCATATGAGAGTCCGGAGCAGCAATAACATGTTCAGACGAAATTTCCTTTGAGTTAAAATCTATTACCTGACCAATAACTTCTTTCTGCATTGTTACCTCTGCAATATCCTTAGTTAAACCAATCTTGTCACCTATATTACCAGATTGATTCTCTAGAAAAGAGTCATTCTTAGAAATATTGTTTCTCTCTTGACAATCTTTATCTATCAGACCTGATTCCTCTCATTTTCATCTACATCCTTACATTCTCAAGGCTTGGAGAGTCCTTAGGAACCCAGATTTTGGAAGTCTTACATGCAGTAGTTGCATGACCAAAGATATTACAATTAGAACACAAAGAAGGTTTCCATTCATAACGTACACTTTGCTAAACTTTGCCAAACTTCACCATTGAAACATTGGACAACAATTGCATCTGGGAACTTAAAATCATAATTCACTTCTACTAAAACTCTTGCATATGCTATTCTAGTGAACCCCTCAGTTACAGTGTCTAATTTTAAGGGGTGACCTAAAATAGAGGCTATTCTACTAATGGCCTCTACAAACCAAAAATCTAACTCAAGAACTGGAAACTGAACCCATATAGGCATTGTGTGTAGAGATTTCCTAGCCATTTTTAATCCTAGACACTGTTGTAAAATATATGTGTGAATATGCTTTTGTCATATATGGTTTAGTCCCACATTGGTGGATAAGTTTTACTCCATGCTCCCAAGACTTTATATAAGGAGCTCATGTAATGTAAATTGTGTATAAAAAAATTCTGGAATGAATAAAAGTATCCTCTAATGCCTTTCTTATTGTATATTGTTTATAACACGTTATCGGCACGAGATTCTATTAGAGCTATTGTTTGAAATATTCTAGATCTATATCTATGGATCTATCATGTAAGTAATTTTTATTTGAAGATATCAATTCATGAATTTATATATTTTTTATACAATTATTTTCTGTTTGAGAATATTAGATCAATGGATCTATGAATTTGTCATATCTTCAGTTCTTTTAGATCTGACTCAAACTTCTAGATCTCTTTTCCTGTATATTTTTTTGTAGATCTAGATTGTAGTCTAATGGATCTAACTTTTTAGATCTAATTATTTTTGTTGATCCTAAATATGTGTAGATGTATTCTTTCATTTTCTTTGCGGATCTAATTTTGAAATTTTCAAATCCAATTTGATGGAGATTCGATTGTATATATATTATATTCATTATTGATGATGTAGAGGTAGATTTAGTATTATCCTTTTCGATCTACTGTTACTTTTTGCATGTAATTCTTTTGGATGGACTGAAGATAAAATAAGTATGATTTTTTTTATGTACACCCAAAAGTATTATGGGTATAAAATATGATGATGTAGCATTTAAGCTCAATAGCAATATTGATTTTATCATCGGAAGTGAAATTGAAAACTCATCATGTAAACAAACTTTTTCAAATGAGGAACCTGAAGTTCGTATGCAAATGAGGAACCTGAAGTTCATATGCAAATGAAGAACCTGAAGTTCATATGAAAATGAAGAACCTGAAGTTCATATGCAAATGAGAAAGATGAAATAAAATCCTCGAAGCATGTAATTGCATTTAATTTTTTCTTATAGCAAATGACATGTAATAGAAAAGGATTTGAAAAGGCAATGGAAGGAAAAGTTTCATTGCTACACATAATTTCTTAAAGAAATTTATTGTTAAATGAGATAATTACTTATAATAAATGCTATTTTCTTGAAGAAAAATAGTAAAAAGACTCTCATATGTGATCAAAAGCACTTTCTCGAAAAGATGCTTCAATTTAAAATATACAATAACGATACATGGATTATGATAAAACTTGAAGTTTTATTATAGTCATTTTAGAACATATTATATTTCTAGAAGAAATATTTTGTTGTTTCTTAGGAAAACATTTACAAAAAAAAAAATGCATTATGAAGATCATATTAAGTTAAGATCTATATATTGATCTTAATTTTGCACACCGGAAGTGAATGCAAAAGTAAGTTTTGTTATAAAATGGAAATCTTAGAACCTGCAGTTTCTATGATGGTAAGAAGTAATTTTGATGCAAAAAGAAAGATCTAAAAGATCTTTACATGGATTGCATAATTTGAATCTAAAGCATGTAATTTATATTTGTTAATTTTATGTATAGATTTGCAAGTTTTTAGAATCATCCATATTAAAGAATGTAAAATCATGGTTTTATACTTATGCATTTCTACTCAATTCTTGATTAGATATTATGCATATATATGATATTTTAGAAAATTTGATTATTGAGGAATGCAGTACAATTATAAGTTGTTTATTTCAGTTTTGTCGTTGACCAACACTGTAGCTAGATCAAAATTTTATTCTGTTGATTTAAGTAAAATTTATTTATTTGATTCATATATTTAGACCGTATAATGGTTATTTCCGTTATTTTTACAATAAATGCATTAAATGTATCGTTATGGTAATATATATTGTATTGCCGTATTATTATAAATGTTAATTGCAGTTACTATTATCATAAATGCATTGGCATTGTAAATTAAATGTTATATGTTCATGCTCAAAATATGGATATAAGTATGATTTTTTTTTTATGTATTTATTTGGCAAGTAATATATGATATAATGGAAGAAATAGGTTCAACAACCTGAAGTTGTGTGAAGAAATTATTTTAACAAGGAGTTGTATAACTCAAAACCCAAGACCTGAAGTCTTGAATTCATATCAATATTTTTCTTAACTTGTCAAAATTTATAAGCTTCCAAACAAGAAGCATACACATAATTTGAGAACACGAAGTTCATAAAAAAAAATGAACTTTAAGTTCATGAATAAGTAGCCTGAAGGTATGTTGAAATTATGTAAAATGATAAGATTTTACTTCCAAAAGAAGTTAAAGGAAATAAATAAATCATAATACTCAAGAAATAGAAATCCGAAGTTTTCTTGAAGTTGTGACATGAAAGGATTATACTTCCAGAAGAAGTTAAAAGAGACACACACATAATAATATGTGGCAATAATATTGGATTCAATAGAAAATCTCTAAACGGGTTTCATCTAACTGACATGTTTCATGTACAATTTATATTAACTGAATATCCTGAAGATATAACATGCATATTAATCTCTTGAAGATATGTTCTAGAGATTTATTTTTATGTAGAAAATCCAACATCCTAGAAGAGATGTTAGAGATTTTTATTTGTTGCATTGCAATTTCATAAATAAAAGATATGTTCCCTGAAGGAATATCATACACTCCAGAAGTAGTATTTTTTTGAATTTTATTTTTATTTAATGCATCTAATTTTGTTACCGCATTTAAAGTTTGATATGTATTTTTGTATATTGATATGACATATCAATAGTTTGTATATATTTATCTCTGGAGAAGATAAGTTCATCCCAGAGTGATAACAAAATATCTTTAGAGGATATTTGTATATTTGGAAATGGTAAGATATCTCTAGAAGAGATCTATTTATTTGAAAGTAATAAAATATCTCCAGAAGAGATTTCTACAATTAATAGTGATAAATATTTGTAGAAAAGTTCATAAATTTCTCCTAAAAGAGAAAATATGTATTAAAACTCCACATATGGTATTTATGGAAGTGAATATTAGGCACACATCCCTAAAACGAAACTTAATTAGGCTCACATCCGGTCCTAAACTTATTGTAAATTAGGTCCCTATTTTTCAAAAACATATAAAAAAATATAAAAAAAATATTAAAAAACCATGTAAATTCGTATTTAATTAAAACAATTAATCGTGAAAAAAATCAGATCAAAAAAACATTAAAAACAACGTCGAAATCATGAAATACAGAAAATCAACGAAATGCAGTAAATTGCATCAAAACATGCATATAAATCGATTAGTTGCATACATGTATGCATTTATTTCAAATCTGCGTCAAAACTGCAGTATAAATGCATACATGTATGCACATATTGTTAAAACATGCATCTGCTGATGCATTTATTTAAAAACTGCATACCTACGTGCAACTTATTCACGTTTGCATATATTTTGACATATATGCACACATGTATGCAGTTATATAGAAAAACTGCATACATGTATGCAATTTTTCAAACAGGCGTGCATAAATATATGCATGTGTATTCGAATAGTTGCATAAATGTATGCAACTATTCGTAAAAGTTGCATACATTTATGCAACTTTTTTTTTTAATTTCTGTGGACTTCCGAGAATATTTATAGATTTTAGAATTTTTTTTTTTTTTAAGTGATAGCGCCTGAAAATTTGGACAGAAAACGAAAGAGGCGGAGGAATGGAAAGTGGCAGGCGGAAGATTCCAGGCGGCAGCTAAAATAGGGGGCGGGTTTACAGAGAAAACATTACAGGGATGTGGTGTGTATTTAAAACTTGCAAATAGTTGCATACATGTATGCAACTTTTGCCAATAGTTGCATACATGTATGCAAGTATTTCTGAAGCTGTTTTAGTTGAAAATGTATGCAGAAACTTGCATACATGTGTGCAACTATTTGAAATACTTGCACACATGTATACAAGTATTTACATGTGAAAATAAAATGTGTGCAGAAACTTGCATACATGTATGCAACTATTTTAAATACTTGCACACATGTATGCAAGTATTGCATGTAAAAATATAACAGAGAAATACTTGCACAGATGAATGCAAGTATTCCAAATATGTGCATGATTTGATGCAAATTACTGCATTTTTCGTTGTTTTCTGTATTTTTTTGATTTTGATGCATGTTTTGATTTTATTATGATCTGAATTTTTGGGCGAGTACATGTTTAATTTAAATACGAATTATCGTGATTTTTTTATATTTTTTTTATGAATTTTCGAAAAATAGGGACTAAATTTACAATAAGTTTATGACCGGGTTTTTTTTATATTTTGAAACTTAATAGGGACCTCTAAAAAACGCACCCTTTATGGAATATCCCAGAAGCAATACTAAAACTCCGTCAACTTGACAACTTGAAGTTGTTCATATATTTATTTGGACCAGAAGTTCAATATGTTTTCAAACCAGAAGTTTTGAACATTATCATACGATCCTGAAGAATTTGTAATGACATTGATCAATACATTGAAATCAATAGTTTGATCTTTGTAATAATTTATTCTAAAATCACTAACTCAAATGATAAAGACTATGCAAATTTATGATACGTGGACGCACGTAATTATATATTCATATCTGTAAATATTTAACTAACAACCTGAAGTTTGTTATAAGCTTATTTTATAGATTATGCATACATATTATTTAGTGATTTAAATTTCAATCAACATGAATGTTGAATGACCTAAAGTCATATGCGTATTTAAATGATTTGTAAAATAAGAAAATTCCTCCAATATTGCTGATCAATGAAAGAGAATAAGTAACAAAAAAATGAATGCATCTTATCAACTAATTAAAAGGTTATCCTCCTACAACTGATATACATATAATATATTTGCTAGCAGCAATGTGATAATGGATCGAAAAGAGAATCCCATGATGATTATTATTTAGTGTGACAATGTTTGTCAACATTGAGGGGGAGGATAAAGGGATACAATTTCATATTGAGTATCAGTGTTAAATAATTGATACACGAATAAATCATAAATAATATCCCTTGTAGACTTACTTCAATATGTATTTGAATCCTCGAAGGATCAAAATGCATAAACCACATTTAAAGATTGGTTTAAAAGTCAGTTCGAAATACTTTTGAAGTAAGTAATAAAGATGTCAAATGAAGGAGGTGAGTGTTCTTGAAGAAACACCTAAGGAGTCTCTTGAGGAGACCCATGACATGATTGTCAAATAACCCCAGAAGTGGTTTAGGTACCTAAAATAGATAAATAAAGAGATCTCAATAAATTATATCTAGAACTGACAATATATAATCATCGATGATAAATTTATAAAAAGTAAAGCGCTTATGTTAAATCATGATTGGCCATCATGAATCCTTCTCTAATTGAGAAATGTGGACTTGTAGTCCGCAGAGTAGTGAATAAGCCTCGAAGGTAAGAATATTTGTGAAATCACACTAAATGATGAAAGAATATTAGTTCCTGAAGAACATAAACTACTTTGTTGGTTATCTAGAATATAAAGAATAAAGAGAGTTGATTACAACATTCTTTTAAGTATTGTTATAATGAAAATCATGATATAATTCATGATGAGTAGATTATTTCCTGCTTTTAAGTATTGTTGTAATGGAACATTTAATATACTTCTGAGTACAGTTGTGATATGCAAAATTCATTGAAGTATACAGGTTCCTGAAGAACATATGCAAAATTCATTGAAGTGTACAGATTCCTGAAGAACATAAATAACTTTAGTAATTATAAAGAATGCAAAGAACATAGAATATAGATTACAACATGCTTCTAAGTATTGTTGTAATGAAAATCTTGATATAATTCAAGATGAGTAGATTACTTCCTGCTTTTAAGTATTGTTGTAATGAAACTATTATTTTTCATTACAAATGTATTGCAGTGTGCAAACCTGATTGAAGCACAAAATTATAAACACTCGAAGTGTATAGCAAGCAGGCGCAAACAAAAGGTGCTTTAAATAAGAAAACATGTCTGAAGCATGAAAATGCACACAAAAGTTTTTAAAGAAAAGTTCATTAAGAATTATCTTGTGATGTTGTACTCTTTTTCCTTCACTTTGGTTTTTTCCCATAGGGTTTTCCATTGTGAAGGTTTTTAATGAGGCAAATGTTAATAAATGATGAACATCGGAAGTATGAAGACTAAAGATTATTATTTCTTGATTTTATTTTCTATACAAGATTTGTTTGAGTAATATTGTCAATGAGATACAAATTTATGGATCCAGAAGTATCTATAACGAAATTTAAGATATCAAAGAAGTATTATCCTCAAAGTAATATTTGAAAGTTTAAACGAGGCAGTATCTTGATCTAGAAGAATCAAGCACCACATCAAGGAATAACATCTCAAATCTATTATTTAAGTTAATCTGTATTTTTATCCTTAACTAAGGTTTTTCCCACTGGGTTTTCCTTTGTAAGAATTTTACTGAAGAATTATATGATCCAGAAGTATCATTCTACATTTAATATAGTAAATTTTTTGAAAATATGTTTTTGTACTCTTTTTTCCTTCACAAAGATTTTTCTCATAGGGTTTTTCTTAGTAAGGTTTTTAATGAGGCATTACATCGATCCTAAAGTATCGAAATCTTAGAAGAAATATCATTTTAATATAATTTCAAGAGTTACACTCTTTTCCTCGTTCAAGGTTTTTCCCATTGGGATTTCCCAATAGAGCTTTTTAGCAAGGCAACAAACAATATCTATGTCATCCGAATAGATATCTGCAAGCAATATACTATGAGGGGGAGCAATAATCTTTCAAAGGGGATAATTTCAAGCTACTATAAGAAGCATTCAAGAATTTGAAGACACATATTCAAGGAGTGTTAAAGTTACCTTTCTGATCCACATAAAGCAAAATCACAAACTGGATAGTGTTTAAACAACAATGCAACTATTTCGTGGAGATCTACAAAGCAAACATTACTCATGTCAACTTCCCTCAACTACAGAAAGATCAATTATTTATGAAGACAATGCAACATGCATAGCTCAGATTCAAGCAGGATATATCAAGGGTGATAGGACAAAACACATTGCTCCCAAATTCTTTTTCACACATGAGCTCCAAAAAGGGACAATAAGACAGAAGTGAAGAAAATCCAATTTCAAGAAAATTCAGTAGATCCAATCACGAAGGCACTTCCAAAATCAACGTTGCAGAAGATGATACATAAAATTGGTATGCGCCGCTTGCATCACCAAACTATTTGAATAATGTGTTACGAATCAGGGGGAGCATATATTATGCTGTAATGTACTCTTTTCCTTTACTAATATTTTTCTCATTGGGTTTTTATTAGTAAGGTTTTTAATGAGGCATTATTTTGATTCAGAAGTATCAACCCTCATTGGAACATTGTCAATATGTTACCTAGAGATGAAATAAAAATTGTATTCTTTTCTTTGTTTATGATTTTTCCCACAGGGTTTTTCATAAAAAGGTTTTTAACGAGACAATTAATCATCTTTATATCCGCATATTCAAGAGGGAGTATTGTAAAATATGTGTGAATATGCTTTTGTCATATATGGTTTAATCCCACATTGGTGGATAAGTTTTACTCCATGCTCTCAAGCCTTTGTATAAGGAGCTCATGCAATGTAAATTGTGTATAAAAAAATTCTGGAATGAATAGAAGTATCCTCTTTGTCCTCCTCTAATGCCTTTCTTATTGTATATTGTTTATAACAGACACCATTTTTTCATATAAATCAATCTTTTGTTATAGTAAAACAAGGGCCTGATGAAGGATACTTTCACCTACATTTTCACATCTAATAATAAAAAAGCCATTTTCTCTACTAAAGAGTTGATAATTACCCTTAGTTTTCAAATTTATATCAATATATTCTCTTAAAAACTTGTAATAAGGCTTGGTACCAAAGACAAAATATTATTGAATTCGACCACCTTTCCCTTGCCTTCTTTCTCAGTTCTTCACTAATGACCGTTGTTCTGAGATTATTCATGATAATCGGTTCATAAGAATTTAATTGGATTCAATTGACATGGGATCTATCCTTTTCTTCAGTTCTATTTTCTCCTCAAATATCCCATAGTTATAACTCTAATTCATACATACGCATAAGATCCAGACAATGAAAAAGAGAGATGAGACGTAATAGTTAAACGCAGAATAATAATGTTGCAAGACCCAGTATAACAGAATGCAATAAACATCAGGAACACAAAATTGTACATCATCTAAAAAACAGTCCCAAGCTAATCTTTTATGAATACAAATAAAATGTAATAAATCAAAGCCAAATTGTTGCCAGCTTCTCAAAGTCTATACATGAAGACAAAGTTAAAGCTCATCCTGCTACTTGTTGGATTCAATAAACATCAGGAGTTAAACAGATTTTAAACGGAAAACATCTTAGCTGAATGATTAATTCATTAACGCAAATTCATTATCATTGCAAACTCATTACCACCGCATGTCCTTCGATGCTCTGCAGCCACCATTTGTCAAGGTCGTGAACCAAGAAACTTCTGACAAAACGAATAGGTTAACATGATGAATATATAGGAATAATAAAATGCATTCAATCGTTCATTAATCTAATCGCCTGTGTGGGATCACAAATATAAGCACCGATGATACAGCTTTTATGTCATTACTCCCCATCTCTGTGCTTGAGTTGACTAATATTTTGTGTCAATATGGCACCACAATATTTATGCTTGATAATTATATGATGCAAAACTGTACATATTAAATATGGCACCATAATACTTATGACTGATAATTATATGATGCAAAACTGTACATATTAGAGCTAACTAAAACAGAGAAACAAAAAATATTCAAACCTTCATCCCTGGTGGAGGAGTTCCAGTTTTAGGTGTGGTTGTTGTGCTAGTGAAGTTGAACTTTGTTTTCTTTTCAGCAGGCTTCAGAATTTGGAATGAACACATCAAAGTATCATCCACGCTCATCATAGCGCCGGCATTGTCGAATTCACCACAATAATTTGGCGCAGAAAATATAGTCACTAGTTGTCTGTCCGCAAAGAACTCGTATCCATCTTCAACTACCTAGAAGTAAATCATTTCTAACAGTGAATCTACAAAAGAAAATCCTTTCTATTAAATTACAGAGCACAGAAGAAAATCCTTCCTGTTAAGTTATAGAGCATAAACTGTTGTAGTTTCATAAGGGCAATTAATAATGTATGTACTAATACAGAGGCCTTGGAAGGCGATAAAACTCCACCTGATGAGCACGGCATATAAGGTCTAAGTCATGCTTTTCGAGAAATTCAGAAACCTTATCTGCGCCGAAGGTATAAGAAACTCCTCTGTCATTCATCCCCCATCCTTTAATATCTTTACTGGGATCGGACCATAAAAGATCACAAAGCAATCCAGTGTCCGGAACATCGGTGGGCCGTGTTAAAGTTCGTATCTGATCCAAATGATTTAAATCAGGAGAAAGCCCTCCATGCATGCACAGAATCTTTTCATCTATGAGAGCAGCTACTGGAAGGCAGTTGAAGCAGTCCGTGAATACTTTCCACAGTCTAACGTTGAATCTACGCTTGCATTCATCGTAGAACCCATAAATACGGTTTATGGATGCGCACTCATGATTTCCTCTTAATAGAAAGAAGTTTTCCGGGTACTTTATTTTGTAGGCAAGAAGAAGACATATTGTTTCAAGACTTTGCTTTCCGCGATCGACATAGTCACCTAGAAATAGATAGTTGGCAGCAGGTGGTAAACCACCGTATTCGAAAAGCCTGAGGAGGTCCGAGTATTGACCATGGATATCACCTGTGGAGAAAAAGGAAAAGTGTTAGATATATGTGTGCACGTGGACATACATGTGAACGTCACCATATGCATTATATCACATTTCTTGTTTTTGAAGTATGTGTACTGGTTTAAAAAACAAAAATTATCACATCAAATATTGTTACCACTCTTGAGCGGTCCATATGACCATTTATTTTTACTTCTATTAGTTATTGATGAATTTTTAAAAGGAAAAACACGGTTCAAGAATGGATGTCGATAGTAAAAATGATAAGATACCAACTTTAACGTTTGCAAAATTGTAATTGTTTGCAAGAAGCACACAAAAGACATGGTATCTTGTCCACAAATGTTAACATTGTGTCAACCTCTCGGTTTAATCAATGAAGCATCACTTCGCCTATAACAAAGGAAATTTACATCAAAATTAACTGTCTCATTTAACATACCCTAAATGCTAACAAATTATAAAACTTAGCAAGTTTTTCATAACCGCAATTTCATGAAATACACATGACAATTCATTGACAAGGTTCAACAGAACGAATTTTTCCTCCTAAAGAAGATGGAAGAAATGAACAGTCAACCTAAACATGAGGGATTAAGATCGAAATAGATCACAGCCCAGTGAGTCAATATTGAATATAGGTGGAGTTCAAGGTCAACTAAAGTAGAAGCCATATTTTTTTGATTCAGAAAATTTCACCTTTACACTGTCAAGAAACATTTTCCCTACTTAGAAAAGGGGATTTATTTAGTGGTCAACAGTAAAGAGCACTTAAAATTATATCCACGGATCATTAAGCCCGAAATATAGAAGAATTAGTTTTTAATCATACAACCCATGATGCCAAATCCTAGCTTTTAGGCTTTAAAATCATAGCTTGAATTGCTCCCACACCTCCCACTGTGCCTAACATAGTTCGGCTTGGATATATCTTTGCTATAACAGTTTTTTAAAATTAATGGCTAATGCTATGGTTTCAGGCATAAGGTTGAATCTAAAAAACAACAATTAAGTATTAACTTGAATAATGTAATACAGTTTTTTTAGAGCTCTTTCCTTTACCCTCTTTCCCATTTGCCCTAATTGACCAAGGCAAGCTGATTCTACTGTTAGTTTATCTTCTAAGCTGGATCGCTTAATTTTTGCTATAGGATCGCTTAGAGTTTGCTTTGAAATGAAGCAAGGCACAATTAAGCATGCTTAGTATCAACTTGTGATAATCTATTCATAACAAAGAAGATGAATGGTTCATCATTCCCTAACATCATGACCAAATACAGTTTGATATATCTACATCAACAGATTCAAAATCGAAAGGTTTGACATGAATTTCTATTTTGACCAAGCAGAGTTTCTCCACCAAAGCATTAATATCGGTCGTCTACTCCACATGAAATACAATAATATTAATTAATTTTAACTGCTATATTCTATCTTTATGAAAGTACAACTTCGGATGATACAAAAAGATGAAATGGGACAATGACAGTAGTACATAAACCGCTTTAAGATGTGCATTTGTAGAGCTTTCAAATCAAATGTCAACATGCAGTCAAAATAGCTCTGACTGCCTAACACATTTTTGCAGAAGTATTCATGACAAGGGATTTGCTATTCACATATTCCCAAAGGGTGATATTTCAACAAATAACAGGTACAAACTAGGTGAACAATATTGAAACCCAAACTCAAATAGTTTCAAATGGGAATGCTTACATCAACGCAAATAAATACAGATCAAGAGTGGCATCTTCAAGAGATGTTGGTCAGCCTGCCAACCTCACAAGGGCAAGGCAACAAAACACAACGCTGTTGACACCAACCAAAACAAGGTCGGAACGGTTAGACAATGTTTCGGTTGTTTGTAGTCAGCTTAATATGTAAAGGTTAGACAAAGCCTTTGACATCATATTTTGAACCAATTAAAATTTCATTCCTCAAAAAAAAGGTCTTTAACTATTAATGCATAATACACGGGTACATATTTACTTTGATGATCTCACCTATCCAACCAATTATGCATAATTAAATTTTATAAGACTTATATACCCTTTTGTATTGTATTGTACACACACGCATACACACACATGGATATATATATATATGTGTGTGTGTGTGTGTGTGTGCGTGTGTGCGTGTGCACGCGTGTGTGTGTGTAGACGTGTGCACGCACATATTTAAATAATGATTTCCACCACACAATCTCATTTCACGCTCTTCCCACTAACTCTCACTCCCACTCACTCTTTATTTAAACATAAACAAGTGGTTGTGGTTTGGATGCAAAATGAGTGCTGTTTTTGTGCCACATCCACTAGTTTTGGAGGATTATATGGCACTCATGTTTCGGAGCGAGCTTTGACAGCCGAACCACATCCACTCATTTATATGTAAATAATGGGTAAGAGGGAGAATTAGCAGAAAGAGAGAGAAAGGAGATTGTGATTAAAAATAAGGGACATTTAAGGGATGATACACTGTTTGGGATGCAACCAAACACGCACACACACGTGTGTGTGTGTGTCAAGGTTTTAAATCTCGGATATCGGCCGCGTTTCATCTCGGAGATTTTATAGACTCAGTCTCGTAACGGGGGAGATCTCGGACGAGATGAGTCTAACTCGGGAGTTCGTCTCGGATTTTCATCTCATGTCTGAAAGTTCATATCGGAACAATCTCGGGGTACATGATATGTTAAAAATGATATTTTAACGAAATGATTTTTATGAATGCCATCAAAAACGTAGTAACTTAAACTTAAAATGCAAAATAACTTTATTATTCTTTATTTTGCGAAAGATCATTCATACTCTAAATCGTAATATGCTTAAAACATGAATATTGTTAGACAGGAAACCTTAAAAGGATCCAAAACATTAAAAAAATCAACATAAATTGGCCATAAAATACATAATGTCATAAGTAACATGTATGTAAAAAGACGAATATTAAAATCATAAGCATTGTAAAACATATAAGAACATACAATATAGTCATTTAACATGCAATATGTAAAATAACAAAAGATTGATATGGCTAAATTTAAGCTTTTTAATTATAGTTCTAGTTTTAAATTTTAACCAAAAAAACTAAGATCTCGGACGATATTCCAGTATTTCGTCTCGGTCGATATATCGTTCGATATTGCAATATCTCGAGCAATATATTCAAAAGGGGATTTAGAGTGATATTTGCTGTTTCGTTTCGGAAGGAACCCAAAACGAGATCACAGAGAAGATATCGGGTGATATTTACGAGATTTGAAACAGTGCTGTGTGTGTAATTGCAAAATGTACGTAAACATATATATTGACAAGGGTGACTTGACCTTTCTAACTTGTTACTTGTTCTACTTCAAATCGCGCATATATCTATGATAAATAAATTGAATTACAAAATCACATACATGTACTTGTAACATCAAAACAAAAGCACCTAAATATTTCCAAGTGTATCCATTTTGCATTTGTAATAGATGAATAAAATCAAAAGCTTATTTGCAATGCATTAATGAATACTAATAGCTATTTAAAACCAACAATTAGCAATCAGAAAATGGTCCAGAATAGGTAACGATTCGTAAACAATAATGCTCAACCGAATCAAATTACCATAAACAAGATTCTTGAATCTTGCTCTTCAACCAAACAAAATGTTACCTGAATTTAGGCCATGATTTACTCATTGACACACACACTAACAAAAACACAGATTTAAATTTAAACCATGGCCACTAATTCTACTCGATGGCACGAAACACTTTTTGTTAGAATATGGAAAGTTGTCCTCCCTAGCTTAACAATTAAAGCACTTACTAGTTCTATAGCAGCGAAGATGCAAAAAGTTATAGCAGTGATAAAGTAAGGATGTAACGGAAAATACTGGAGGTGCAAAAAAGTTCATTAGATATAAAACTAAATATATAAAATTTATCTGTTCTCATTCTCATATTATTTATATAAAAAAGCTGTTTGATCTTATATAACAAAATCAAAGAGTACCGCTATTTATACAGTCCGGATTTGGTTACTACAATAGATTTTCAATATATATCACGACTTGTGCCTTAAAATTAGACGTTTACCCTAACTTTTTTTTTTTTTTTGATATGGTTTAAAAAAAGCATCCATCAAATAAACCTTTAAAATACTGCTAAAACGGATGTTAAAAAACATTGATTTAGCTACTGTGGAAGAAACTAATGTGCCTTAAAGCAAACCTACTGTTTAATAGCGTTAAATTGAAAGAAAGAAAAAGTAGCGGTTGAAGAGCAACACGCTATAGCGAGAGTTGTGTATGGCTTTATTGTGGCTTTAACTGCATAGCTCTCTAGTTCAAAAGCATGATTTCCAAGCAAAACAATCTTACAAGAAGCTTTTACCAGAAAATACTATGCCACCAGATGGGGTGGAGAAACATAAACCCTGGGCTAGGCACGTGACCCTCCCAGCATTCATATAAACGAAAAGAAAAACAGTGAAACCTAGAAGAAAAAAAGACAGTGCAACCAAAAAAAACTAATCTTCAGATTGATTTTCAACTTCTGGGCCAACTCATCATCACAAATCACCCTCCACCGCAAATCGTCATTGTAGACTCCCCTGCAAGTCTGACTCCTCGCAGCTCTTGCAGCTGTTGGCGCGCCATCGCTAGATAATTTGAAATGGGCGGTGAGCAGTGGTTTGATAACTTGATTCAATCATTTGATTTGAGTACTATTTAGTTTATTCACTTCTTAATTGTTAAAATTGTTGTAAAGTTGCTACTACTACTAGATTACTAGATAGAATATAGTGATTGATGATACTCCTTATGATAAATGAATTAAAATAGTGTTGAACATCTGTTAACCTAACGTGCTTAGATTTTGATATTATGAAGAAGAAAAATTGATAAACATATCAACATTGGATTTAACATTTCAAATATTGACCTGTTATAGACAAAATATCAGTTGTATTTTAGTTTTGACACTAAATGACTATAGATTATGATCAAATTTGAACTATATTCATTGATAGATCGATTATGCAATATCCAAAAATTAATGTGTGAGCATGTAAAACATGATTGTTTGATTATGCACCAGTGCAACTGATGTGCGCATACAATTAAGTTCAATCTGTTGTAAATTGCAATAATGATTCAATGCAGGACCTACATGAAATTAAGTTGTAATTTGTCGCAATTGGCGACTTCAACAAATATTGTATCCGGTAAATAAATTTTTAAATAAGCAGGTATCTCTAAAGGATCCAACATTCAAATTCAAATCAGGAACAACACAGTAAAGGAAAAAAGACAAAGAAAGGCGCAAAACTTTTTGTGCCTTTTTTCCACGTGTTTCTACATCGTGCATTTTTTGATGCGTCTTGCGCATAAAATAACAGCTTTTCTGCTCAAAAAATAGCATTTAAAAACTATTTATAAAAACGTTGTTTTGATCAGCTTATACATGCATTTTTTGGGAATAAAACAATAGAAATTACGGGATGTTATTGAGTCATGAATTGAAATAAGAAGTAAGAGGTAATTAATATATTAGGTCAGATCGATGTTCAACTTGATTCTATAAAATCAAAAACTTAGAGATAAAAGTATAACACAAAATTATAGACAGTATTATCATCATTCAAACTCGGACTATCAGCACCATTTCTCTCCATGTTCATATTTTTCAACCTCAAATCAAAGTTGAAGACAGGCTGACAGTGCTTTATGCAGCTTTTGTGTTTAATATGCTTTTTGTACCTTTCGTATTTTCTACACTTTTTGCACGCCTTGACCATCAATTGCACGTCGAACAGCAAAAGGTCCAAACTCTACACCTCACCTTTCCTCACTTAGTGCTCTCGATATATACTCCAAATTTTCAAAATTATCTTTCTTTTTAATACTATCATCCATATATTCATAATAAATCTTTCATATTCTTCAAAATTATCACACGCTTAAATATGTGCTTTTCAATTTCAGGGCTATCCATCGCTCTCTCATCAAATATTTATAGTTCAATTTACACCCCCATACCATTTTATCTTTCTTTTTAATATTATCATCCGTATATTCATAATAAATCTTTCATATTCTTCAAAATTATCGCACGCTTAAATATGTGCTTTTCAATTTCAGGGCTATCCATCGCTTTCTCATCAAATATTTATAGTTCAATTTACACCCCCATACCATTTTATCTAAATATGCTTATAGTATAGACAGCACAACATGCTATTATGTAGCTGCACGCCTAAGCATGTATTTCCTAAATTGTGAGATAACATTCTGATATTTACAAGTTGAATGTTATGCTTTTAATAACTAAAGTGGAACCTGATGCTCATATTATATGGTGAGTTTCCCGCCAAACTTTTAGCATACTGAAACAACAATATAGGTTTCACATCAAATGTCCTCGAATTGGAACTGTTTGAGAAAAATAATTTTGGTATTGGTGGATTATTTTAATGTCCCACCAAAATCCTCAATGGTTGGCAAAAATCATATCCAGAAAAGAGACCATACACATAAAGTACAATAACCTCCTAGTATTGTATAAGCTCAAAAATAAAGGTATAAGAAAAACTAATTTAAAATGGGCAATTTAGCAAGTGAACTATGTCCAATATTTGACCTGGTAAAATTATTGCATAGAGAGGCACTAAATACAACATTTAAATATCACTATGCCGTTGTCATATTCACATATCCTAAATATTTGTACCTAAAACTATAGCAAGCATCAACACAGACATTAGTACATTATAGTAGACCCAAATTTAAAATTTCTACTGACGAAATGTTAAACAACCTAACAGAAGATGGTTACCAGTTTATCATCTGAGGTATTTGTCTAGAACAATTTTATAGGCCAGGGAATAGGAGCATAGGAAAGTCAAGGAACAGAAGCATAAAAGGAATTATAGAGGGTCCCCACTTTTTATCCCTGCATGGCTACATCTGACACAATTTTCTTTTCCTATATACTTTCTGATCATCTAGCATTTTTGATTCATTTGACTATTTGACTAAGTACAAGCATTGTTTGTTTTGAAAAACAACTTCTAAATGATGTTCTGAAACGATAAAAATAAACAATCAGCCAAAAAAAAAACCGCTTGCATTGAATCAGTAATAAGCTATATTAAGGTCAATTCAGCACTGTTTAACCAGCGGACTAAAATTGCTTTTTACAAGATACAGATTTGAATAAATGATGTAACTTACCTATAACACCCCTGTGTATTGCCTATATAAACACCATCATTGTTTAATGTTGCATACTCTCTCTGGAGCATGAGGAATCTATGTATTTCTCAGGTGAAGTTCTTTCTATTTTGCTAAATGCTACTTTATCAAATGAAGGTAAGTACTGTTATTCAACCTACTATTTTATGCACTTTCTTCTTTAACAATTTGAAGTATTTAGGTACAAGCAGGCTTTCTCACATAGCATTAAAGTGATGTACTGAAACCTACTAAAATCACGAAAGTGATGTACATTATTTGTTAAATAAGTAAATAGACTATCTCACTTTTTTTATATTAGTACACAAACTAGTATGACATGTTACAATGGTAGTAGCTATGAAACCTATCAACATATACTAATGCTACTAAATATGATTATAAATATGTTTTATGTATAGGATATGGTATGGTCATCAAGCTAGTTTAATGCATGTTAGTCGAAAGACTCGAAACATGCACTTATGGTTAGAAGATTGAATTTGAATTTTATACCTTTAGATTAGAACTGGGAAGCTTTTCAGGTTTGGTTTAAGCAGTTTCTTCAAGCTTAATTTACATGTTTCACAAATGCATATTTGTACTTAAATTTTTTTAATTTACTGGTGATAAGATTAGAAATGCATATTTGCACATATGATTAGAAATTTACTACATTTATTAACCAATAGTTGACGTCGGACAAAAGCGCATGAAAGTTAGCAATCCATGTATCAGAACCATGAACATAAGGTTGGTGTAGAGGTAGTGTTTTTAGTTTTAGATTATTGGATTAGTGAATAGAAACCTAAGACGTAGTGTTTAGTCTTCAATCTCTACTACTGCTAGTATCATCATTACCATTAAGATTATTATTATTACTATTATTTGGATTTGGATTTAATATTATTTGTTTATTGTTTACTTTATTTTGTTTTTATCTTCATTTCTATTTTCACTTTTAAATTCATTGTTTTATTATTACTTTTAAGTTGACTTTATCATTTAGTTTTGGGATCCATCTCTAACTGATCCCAACTTGCTAGGAGTTATGGCTTAGTTGTTGTTGTTAACCAATAGTTAAAACTTACAAGTACATTTATAACCAACAAAATTTGTTTGGGAAAAAACCTTTGAAAATGCAGATGTGCAAGATAGATTGATAAAAACTAAATAACATCATAAGCTGTCCCGTAATAAAACCTGTTATTGTTGATATCTCCTTCTCGGTTCCTTTCTCCATAGCCCAAACTTGGGAAAACATACTTCTATGGGTAGGGTGACTTTTTCAAAACATGATAAAATGGAAAACACTTCCATTTGTTGTGCTCAAGATAAGTCACTAGTTATATACAGGAGTTTCACTTACCCATGAATCATGGAAAAGAATGGACAAAAAATTCAAAACAAAGTGCAGCGTCAACTATGCACATAAGAAATTCAAAAATCAGTATGACTCTGATTAAGAACTTTGGGTGAAACGACCAAATTGTCTGGACGTGATTTGCTACCAATCTAAATACTATATTTTGACCCCTTGGAAAATGGAGTGAGGTCATCCATGCAAGTTCATCACATATGTTTATACAGTGTTGTTGTACCATGATTAATATTTGAATTTGAGTTTTAGAATATAGGATTAGTGAATACAAGCCAAAGACATCCTCAGACTCTATTAGTACTAATACCATTATTATTACGACATATTATGGCACGTATTTGAATATGAGTTCATTACATATGTTTATACAGTATTGTTGTACCAACATAATAATTGATATTTGAATTTTAGAATATAGGATTAGTAAATACAAGCCGAAGACGTCCTCAGTCTCTATTAGTACTAATACCATTATTATTACGAGATTTTACGGCACGTGCATCGCAGAAGCATAAAAAAACCTTGTAAAAGTATTAAATTTCAAATTACTATGTATTCATGATAGAAATAAATTGAGAAACACAAAGAATAAAATTGTAATTTTTCTTTGGTTGAACATGATTTTGAACTTGTAAACTTATTCACATTCCAAACTTTTTATTTGAAAGGAGACGTTGGTTTTAGTTCTTGGTGGGATTTGAACCCTGACATCTTGTTTGCATGTAAGGGTATTTTTAAAGCTTCGCGGTTGGACCAAAAGTTTGTGTTTCTACTCTTACTATTAATAAAGATTAGTATTATTATTATTAGTATTACTATTATCGTGCTTTTTTTTTTTCTTTATTTATTTTTATTTTTATTTTACTTATTATTATAATATTACTATAGCTATTTGTTTAATTGTTTTACTTTATTTTATTTTATTTTTACATTTAAATTTACTATTGTATTATTACTTTTAGATTGACCCTGCCATTTGATTTTAGGTTACATCTCTAACTAATCCCAATTTGTTCGAAAATAATAGCTTAGTTGTTGTTTTAGTAGTAATCTATTATATACATTTCATTGAACAACAATGCCCTGAAGCAGAAAATTTCCGCATTAATCCTTTTGAAACCACACTCACATATGAACATTAGGATAGTCATACGCATCAGTAGATCCACCACATAATAATGACCATACTTACTAATGGCGCACAGTGTAAGTCCTTCCTAGAGCCTTGGCACATGGAGCGGCAAATGACATGCATCTTTTGAATTTACTGCATATGCTTATAATTCATTTTTAAAAATTAAATAAATAACAACTAATTTAGAAATTTTAATATGATTTTTTTTTTAACTAAAACATATATGTAACAAGGTTTTTACACTTTGCTAAAAACTTAATTTAATATAATATCGTAAACATATAATTTCAAGCATAATAGTCTTCAAAACCCAAATTCCAAGATAAGAGCACATATTACTGATAAACTAGAAATTTGAATTTAATTAAGCAAACATATTTTCTGAAATAATATCTACATCATCAGATAGATTCATAAGCTTGGCCAATTTCTTCATTTGTCTTGTATCGATTAATAATTTGTTAGTGTCACCGTAACATGAACATATAGTTGGAAGTTTGTTGGAGATTAATTTGGAAAAAAAATATTCATTTGAGATTATTTGTTTGATGCAACAATAATTGGAATAGTGGTTGAAATTCATTCGAGATTAATTTGGAAAATATGACCATTTGAAATAATTTGTTTGATGCAAGGGTAGTAATTAGACCATTAGTATCTGGACCCATCCCAATGGTTTTCGATTCTAGTCAACTATTTTATCGAGCCCAACTTGTATATTTTAAAATCTTGAGACAACCCGATGTTTGATCTGCTCAGGTGGAATTGGATAATAACACTAATACCGTATGTATTTTCTTGTTTTTTAATCTAATCTTCCAAATCAATATGTTTTCATGTTTTTTTTTAATCAACTAGACCCGACTCCGAATACATCGGGTTCAAGTCGAGTTTGGTTTGACTTGATTCAATTTTAAAGATCTTAATTCTAATTGTCTCTCGTAGTTTGATGCGGAAATAATATAATAGCTTCAAGTTTGTTAAAGATCGGTTTGAGGTATAATCGTATTATTGTATAGAAAATATGTAATATGTTCAATCATTATTGGACAATAGTTTAGACTGTGAAGAATGAAAAATAAATTATTAACGTAAAAAATAATTAAATTATGAAAAGACACGTCGTATGTATGTCGTGCGCCGTCTGCGTCATAAGCGTCATTCATTGTGCATTTCTTTGTGCGTCGTACCATATTGAAAAAAGCGCAAACGTCGTGTTGCCCCTTTCATAACTATGATAATGACAACTACAATAACGATGATGATCAAAGGGGTGATCAAATATTAGCCGAAGGAGTACAACAATTGAGAAACTGGTTTACATAACTATGGATACGATGAGTTCTTGAGGCGATAACAATTACTGAGAAGCGTGATGCTCTATTGGATGGTGAAGTTGGTGACAATGATTTGTTCAAGGCTACATCTCTCTCTCTCTCTCTGTCTCTCTCTCTCCTAAAAAAGAACATTGATGGTGAAACAAAAGGGAAACAAAATGAAGATTTATTTGGAGTTATAAAAATTTATTTTGACAACAAAAAGACTAACAAAGGACCTTTGAATGGCGTGAATGTAGCTTTAAAAAAAAATCAAAAAGCACGAGCGCGTTATCACAGTAGGAATAAGTCAGTCAAAATGTTATTTTGTCAGAAACTGGAGTGGAAAATAGCTTTCGTATATGAGAAAAATACAATCAAAGGAATGAATTAAAAACTATAGCCAAAGCGTACGAAATAATAGTACTCATTTGAGGCGTTTGCTATGTTTAATGCTTTAACAAATAACTATATTAAAAATAACTGCTATGTAGGCTAAGTAGATATGATGTCAATATGTTTGTTTGAAACTATGTTACGTGTTATTTGTTTCAATTAAATTTACCTGCCTTCATGTTTTATGACGGATATTATGTGATATTCTACATTTATGCCAAAGTACTTCACATTTATACACATGTTACAGGATTTTGGAAATGTTTGAGTTTATTTCTGGTATTGTACGATGTTGCCAAAAACCTTTCTATTAACGAGATTCTTATCTAATTATAATATTACTTTGATGAATAATTGTAAAATTATCCCTTAATTTTTTTAACTTCGATACATGTAAAGATAAAAGGTCCATCCATGTGATGTATGACATATTCAAAATGAATATATCATCATTTGCAAAGTTACGTTATTTCTTTCAAAAAAAAAGATTGGCCTCAAGATAGGAATTATACAGATGTTGAAGAGAAAATGACAATGTTTTTGTCCATCATAAGTCACAACACAAATCAAATTGCAATGTATCGTTTATCAACATTCGAATCAGATGAGAAGCACGTGTTTCCATGAATTTTGATAGCCATGAAAGAATTCACTGGAGAAATCATAGTTCCACCAAACTTTAACGAACCTCTTGAAAATATACATCTCATGTTGAGTAAGAAATAGACCTTCTAAATGAGCAGTTGAGGCATTAGATGCTACCTTAATAGGTGTAAATAAATCAATTCATTATCAAGTTCCGTTCAAAGGAAGATGCCGGGTAAACTGTTGTCAAAATGTCATGGAAATATTTGAATTTGATATGAAATTTGCGTAAATAATGGTAGGATTGGAAGGAATAACGCATGATTCAAGGTTCCTTAACAAAACAATTTGCAATCCTATCAATAATTTTCCTATTCTTCCTTTATGTCAACGAAGTTAAATATTTTAATTTCCTGTAATATAATGATAACATGTTGATTCAGTTTTTCACATGTACATAATACCTATGTGATGCAGCATATACAAACACCAAAGGGTTTCTTACTCGTTATCACAACACATGTTTTTGGTACAAAACCTACATAAACAACAATCAAACAAATAAAAAGAAGAGATTCAACTATGCACGCGTGCAGCAAACGGCAAAGAGATGTCATTGAATAAATTTTTGATATATTAAAAAAAAAAGATTTCTCATTAGTTAAAATGCCTCCATACAAGTTCTTCGTTCAATTATCGCACGCATAATTGCATGTACGATGGTACATAAATTTTTGTGCCATGTTTCCCCTTCATGACAAGTTATTTCTACAAGCTGAAGAAGAAGATTACGGTCCAAATGCTTCTGATGAAATAAATAATGAATTTGACAAACAGTAACCACCACAATCTCCACTGATTCTTAATAAAGTGTTTTCATCTCAACCGCAAGCTTTTATAACGAATTCACATGATGAAATTCAGGGACGGAGGTATGTAGGAGGTACCTTGGGCTACAGCCCGGGTGCAGTATATATATATATATATATATATATATATATATATATATATATATAGAACCCATTACCCAGTCCAATAGCCCAAGTGCCCAACAAACCAACCCTAATAAACTAAAATCAAAAGATAAAAGAAACGGTAGTTCCTTTCCTTCTCACGCAGGCGCAGATCCTAGCAGAGCACGCAATACCCAAATATCCATCTCCTCCTCCTTTGGTGTTCAAATCCATCTAAACTGAAATAAGGGTAATTTCTAATTGAAAATTTCTTCTAATTTCTTTTTAATCATTGAGATCTCATCTATGTTCATAAAGTAGTTGCAAACTTCAAATTATTTGTCAAAATTGTATTCAATTTAAACCCTTGATTTGTTCACCAGATAATGATAAATAATAGTAAGGTTCAAATATTTCTTTCACCGGCAATATGCGTTTTATAAACAAAAGCATTATGAAAAAAGAGAAAATCCTTTTTTTTTTTAACGTTCTTACATTTTCTAACACTTGTGATAGAATCCCTTTGTCAGGGGGGTTAATAAAAGGGATTATGGGCCGATGTATGAAATTTGTGAATTCTGCATTACCTTCATTACTTTGGTGTACTAATGATTTTTAGTAGCTTGATGACGTTCATCAAATAGCAGTAGGGCAGTCTTTTCAGTTGCAAAACCTTTTTTTCCTCTAAGCACCTAACAACAGCAGACATGCCAGATTTGTTGTGCAAATTAGTTGCCTTGATTTTCCATACAAAATGCATAACTTAGACCACATAAATAATTGCACGAAATCTGTTACTACTTTAAGCTATTTTATTGGTTTTAAAGTTGCCTCTAAACATTTTCAGAAAACCAAAGCAGCTTGTTTAGATTAAAAATAGTGGCATATATTTTGTTGGTGTTGGTAAAAGAGTATATTCAAGGTAAAGGAGCAGGAGTTTGTTCAGTTATGTAACTCAAATTTATACTAACAACTAAACCGTTGTGAAATGATAATGTTTCAGACTTTCAGTGGGCTGATACTAACAACTAAACAGTTATGTAACTCAACCAAATTAAAAACTACTTTTTGCATCTTTTGATACAATTTAGCTTCTTCTTCTTTTTTCATATCTCTAACTTAGCCCAGGTCACAATGAAATCTGGCTCCGTCCGTGATGAAATTTATCTATTTCGTAGATTATTTTTTAATTTATTAGTACTGGCCGATAATCAAGTGAATATATGTTCTTTATTTTTCTTGGAGTAGACATTTCATGTATACGCATCATAAGTGAATAAATCATAAACAATGGCAGGGGTAGCTTGGACAACATAATTAAACTTATTTTAATAAATCAGTATTCAACTCTTTTATTCAGCCATCAGCTTTCAAAATTCAACATTCAACCACCAGTTTTCAGCCTTTCAAATAAATGAAGCCTAATTTTTCTTCTGCTACTTTGATTCACTATACCAGAACTAATCATTTTAGCTCATCATAAACATGCAACAGTTAACCCACTTTAGAATCAATAGCTTAACTAAAAGCAAGCACAGAAAAATACTTGCAAATAATACAACCAAACAAAAATTCAGATCATAAAAGAAGACTACTAATTAAAGAAGAAAACAATCTTACCGCAAATCTTAATAGGAGCCTCAAGTTCTAAAAGATTAGGCTGGTTCAAAAATATATCTTTTGAAGCAACACATAATTGCCTAATCTCAGCCTCGGATAACTGCACTTGCTTTCCAGGCCTGCTTCCTTTCACTTCCAATAATCTACTTATTATATCGTCCAAAACATCAGGATCCATCTCTCCTTCCTTTTTACACAAGTCCCCTCAAATCTTTCGCTTTTTAACCAGAGGAGGAAGACGGAAATAGAATTCCCAAATTATTTCAGAAGACAGATATTTTCCCAATATTCCTCCCTTCTTTTTTACAGAAGAGTGAGATTTTTATAATTTTTCCCTGAGGCTGATTGAAAAATTGAGGCAGGAATAGATGACCTAAATAAAGAGTGGGTTTTTGATGCGGGATTACTGGACGGCTTAGATTGTCTTATCTACTTTTTTTAATTTACCTTTTGAAATTCGTTGTTCTGAATGTGACAGTTTAATTCGATTTTAAGACCGACCATAGTTTAGTTCAGGGACAATCCCAATCTAATTCAAATTAATCAAAAATATTAAAATCAAAATAACTCTTTCAAAACATAAACCAAAATGAATCAATCAAACCAACAATCTTTTTTTTCTGACTGAAGGCAACATTTTACCTATTTGGTTTATCCTAAAATGAAATAGATCTAATAGTTATTGATATAATATAAGACTAAATACTAAATGAGTTCATTTGATGTAAGTATTTTTTTCAAGAAAACCAATCTATTAAAAATATTAGTGTGAAAAAAAAAAAAAAAAAAAACTTATGGAAATATCTATACTATACTAAAATTAGTAAGTTAAATTTCTAGAGCACAGAGGTCTTCATACACTTTTTAAAGTCAATCGACAATCGCAATTTATTTCTTTTTTCTGTTATCGTTGTCCTTGCCTTCTCCATTTTCGTATAACCTAAATAATAAAAATCTCACTCAATTTGTTCCCTTTTCGTTATATCGTCGTCGATCGATCCCCTTATCTCCGTCGTCGGCCCAGTTGACTCTGAATCATCGCCAGATCGACTACTGACCACCTTCACATCTCTGTCCTTTCGGCTTTTCTTATATGTTCTTCAATGGTGGTCATCATCTCCTGCATTCGTATGAATGGAGGACAATGCTTCATTGATGGAAAATCTTCAAAGTTGCCAACACATGAGTAATTTTGTATTAGGTCGACAAGTTACTTAAACACTAGCACTATTTTTTCTTTTGAATGTTTACTTTATTATCACATATTCATAACTAAAAAAAGATAATTAATTATTCTTTCTAATCGTTGTAGAACTATGATGTGAACCTGAACTAAAAGATGGAGGATTTCACTGAATAAACCATCTTAGTAATGATGAGCGACAGATGATTTGAAACAATTCATTCATATTTAGGTTTTTTTTAATGATTTTATTTCAATTATCGATTTCATGGAATTATTGGTCTTCTTTTTAACATGCATATGAATATGCATCAGTAAGCTTTTACAAATAAATTATAAGACGTTGGGGACAACAAAAATATGAACTGATAGGTTCAGAATTTATCAATATCACTTGTAATGGATTTTTAATTACTTTTGATTTGAACGTCTCTCTTTTAGCTTAGCTATAACATGTAAAGCTAATCGTATGACATAAGAGTTGGATCTTCGTATATGATCTGATGAGCATCAAGCTAAACAAATAAGTTCACCATGAATAAATGACCTTTTAAAGTTATTTCATCCATTGACAAATGATAAATTTGAAATGCAGTTAAAAATGCTAAATTCAAGAACTACAACAACTGTAGAACTTTTGATATTACGAGCAATTTCATAAACGGTAAGAAACATGATTGCAGGCAAATATGTAGTTTGATTTGTAATACACTTGAAGGCACTAAGAATTTATGAAGCTTTATAACACTTGTGCCTTTTACAAATTGCAAAAAAAAAAAAAAAAAAAAAAAAAAGGAAGAAGAAGAAGACAGAACTAATCAATAAATGTTTGTTCCAGTTCACGTTGCACAAAGTTGGTACAACTCCAAACTGATTGAGTAAAATATTTGGATAATTATAAGTTAGGGAAGTCTTTACTCAACCATAAAGAGTACAAACAATAGAATTACATAGGAAATGAAAGTGTAAGTCACGGTGGATTTCGAGATTATCCTCGAAAAAATGATTCTGAACCCTTATTTCGAGTTAATGTAACATGTGTTTATCCTTGGTTTTATTTGTGTTTAATATAGGTTGGGTCGATCGTTGTCACTTTAACTTCCAATAATTGCATTTCTCTGTTACTTCACATTTTTCCTTCTTCTAAATATAGTTGACCCCGTGTGAGTCAATGAATGCAACTTACTTTTAATTCATTTTGTTGTTGGTTAATTCTATTGGAACCCATAGAAATGCTAAGTACACCCATATTTTTTGAAAAAACATAAAAAAAACCGTGATTTTACTGAGTACACTGTACGGCCATTTGAATTTAAAAAAATGAAAATACTCTTCTACACACTAGTTCTACGTGGTGCTCTGAAGGCACCACGTAAGGCAACTACGTGTACACAGAACTGATTTTAAAAAAAAAAAAGAGTATTTTTGTCCTTGAATTTTTTGTAAAAACATATGTGAACTCAGCAAATTTATGAGTTCGAATAGAATTCACCTATAACATTCTTGAATTTGTCAGCAGTAAACCAGGATTTTGCCCATTTAAAAATTTAAGTTTAATAAATATATAAATTTTAAAATAAATTAGATAGACTTATTTGCAGTTTAAAACGATTAAAAATAAGGTCGGGAAGTGTTAGTATTGCTTGTCGTTTGATCGGAATTTTCAAAAGTTGAATAGAAGTTGAAATATAGTGATATATATTAGCATAACATTTCTGTAACGCTACAAATAAGCGCTGCCAATTCTATGGTAAAACCATGCATGTTAGTCCATGGTTTTAATTTTCAAAGGCATGTGGTCTCTTCCTTTAGCTCAAGGTTTTACCTTGGAAAATTTGGCTTAATCCCCTTGGAAAACTTCATTTGTCCCGCTCCCTCACTGCTATAATAAATATCCTTTCTCCTTCATTTTCATTTATTTCTCTTCCTTTTTTTCCACTTTCTTCTTAAGCTTAGCCATGACTTCCATGTCATCTTAATCTCCTCCCTCTTCCTCCATTTTTTTCCTCCCCTCCTCCTCCTCGTCTTCCTCCTTGATTTTCGGCCCTTAGCCTCCCCTCCTCCTTGCCATGTCTAAAAACTCCACTCCCCCTTCCACGCCACCAACACCATCCCTCCCACGGCCCCTTCCATGTTAGCATCTAGCCCTCCCCCCCCCCCCCCACCTCGGCCATGTCACCCTCCCTCCACGGCCCCCACCTCGGCCACCCTCCTCCCCAAGCTCGGCCTCCACTACCTCCTCCTATAAGAAAAAGAGAAATTGTTTATTATGTATATTATATATATTTGCTAGAAAAGTCGGTGACATCAAACAGTCAGTCCAAGATAACTATAGTCGATTTAGCAGTCTACCAATAGAGATTGGCGTAGTGGAACCCCAAGTTGAGAATTCGACACTTATATTTGTTCTCTTTTAATGCGGTGTGAATGGTTGTTAATTTATTTAGTAATAATTGCAGTGTAAGCATTCATCGGCAAACCTTATACATACATGTATACATTGTTATATATGTTTGTGTAATGGATGAATGGTTGCTTCTTCGTCGTTAATAATGATAGTATGTGCACTACACTTGTTACATACACATATGTAGATTTATATGGATATCGGATAATTCTTAGACCAATTCGGTAATATAATGAATATTTTATTCATTTAAATATAAGGCGAATTTTGGAAAGTTGAAATATTGTTTTAAAATAGTTTAAATAACTATATGATGGTTTTCTAAAATATTTTAAAGTAATTTAGAATAATATTTATATTAAGTTATATTGCGGTCAGAATAGGATGTGTCACGCAGCGGTAGATCGCGATTTTTGACCGCTTACTTTAAATGGCTATAACTTGAGCAATTTAAATCGGATTTTTCTAAAACTGGAAACATTTGCTTTTAATTCATATTAGCTTTCAAATAAATAAATAAAGAATTTTCAAATTTTGTTATATAATTTTCAAGTTATGTTCAAAACAGTTTTGAAAAAGGTCGCTATAAGTGTAGTTCGTTGACCGTAATGGTAAACGGTTGTTATAAATTATTTAAAAATATGAAAGAAAAAGAATATTTTTTGTCAAATCATAATTAATTATTTAAAAGTGATTTATGTTGAAATTATGAAGTTTTGGATAATATAAAGCCGTTTTACTTAAACTGGCTAATATCGGTATCTTGAAACACTTTTTGTAACGCTTTTGTAACGCTGTTTACTTCAATATTGAGTTTTAAAGGAATTTAACTTTACAAATCTTTTCCAAACCTTAGTAAATGATTTTTAATGGATAATAAAATGTTTTAAATGATAATTGGAGTTTCCAAGTATTAAGTATGGACTGAGGCTTGATTTGGTCCTGTATATCCACATGGTTTTAAAATACCGCTTATTATTCGGAAAGACTGGGATCAGAAATTGGATCTGAAAATCATTTCAAATAATAAAACTACGTTTGGAGCCGATAAGCATACTGAAGACAATGTTGAAGACCGGGACCCTTCACATCGAAAGGATTGCTTGTTAAATGTCTCAAATGGGTAGCTCCCATTTGCAAGGATTTTATATCAGTTAAGTGGCAAGTAATCCGGTCGTATTTGGAGGAATTCCGGATTTGCAAGGATCTCTAATGTGCCTTCGATTTCGTTTAGATCTATAACGAACTTGTATGGATTGTGTGTCTGACATTGTAATTGACTATGTAGTAACTGATCTTTGTTAAATATATATCTGTTTGGCCGCAGATAATTTATTCTCTTAACTTAACACCCTTCTCTAAGACGTATGAGTTTAGAGCTTGTATGTTGATGGATATCAGTTATATGTGGTGAATGGACAATGTGACATACTTAAGTGATGAGTTAGTGATGATCAAAGCATGGCTTATTGAAGCGTAGCTTTGTGTATACCGTGACCTCGACAAGCCACATGCCCCTGAAAATGGCCGAAATAGGAAAGATGCGACGAGGAAATGGGTAGTCATCTCCTTCTAGATAAAAGGTGTTACGGGGCCCAGGTAATAACATATGTGGTAAACATCTACTTTTGTAGTTGTTAATGTGCGGGCACCCGGTTAAAGGTTGGTAACGACCGGAGGATGACTTACTTAGGCGCGATCTAATCGATCCAGTAAGGGAGTGTTGAAACCAAAAATGGTCACAACACCAAAGGTGTTATGGAAACACTTCACCAAACGGTTAAGTTTAGAAAAATGATGCCACAATCACAAAATAAAGAGCAAAAAGTAAAGAACAAGGAATTTTTAAAGTGGTTCCGTCAATTTAGACATATGTCCACCGTGGAACAACTTCTCATTATCATAGTTTGTTTACAAAATACATGAATTCACACATATTGTTCCTCTCTATCTTTTTTCTCTCTTTATGATCTAGATTACACTTGAATTTGCAAAGCAGTCAGTTAGATCTCGTGCTTTGTGATGGTGGATGCGTAGATCTTCGATCACTTTAGCAATTAAACGATCTTCATGGATTCTATGGTGATTTAGCATTTGATCTAGGCTTTAAAGAGAATTAGCAGAGATTAGAGTAGCTTGGATTGAACTTGAGAGAAAATTAATGGTCTTTGGAGAAGATTTGATCCACTTGATGTTGGAGGAAGATGGAGTGAGCTTAGGAATCCATTAATGGAGCTTAGAATGAAGTTAGAATGGTGGAGAAATGATTTTGGTGGCCCTTCGGGATAAAAGAATCGGTCTCTCTCAATTATGGTGTAGTGGGGTATTTATAGAAGTGTTTTAAGGGTAGTGGCACACTTGTAAATACGGGTGTACAGCTGGAAATTCACCTTTACAACTGGCGCGTGGCTGGCATGCGACTTGCGCTATGAATATCCGCGGCTTAAAGACTCGCATGGACCAGATGACATGAAAGAAAGCCACCTTCCTACGGCTTGGTTTAAATATTCTTCATTCAGCTTGGTCCATGCTCTATTCATATCACTCCACGTGTGCATGTCACGTTAATCCATTTGCTTTCACTCGTGGTTCCTGGGAATAGAATGATCAAAATAGTTTTTCTAACTCGTCACGTGTATTCAGTTTATACGGTATGATTCAAGCAGCAACTTTTCCATCCCACGTGTTGACAGCTGGTGCTCGCAGTCGCAACAACTTGCTTTAAGTTTCACGTATGGAGTTAATCTGTTGCGAAATGGATTGCTTCAAACACGTACAGGAACAATCCGCTATTCAAACTATGCATGCGACATGGTGCAAGGCACGACATGAAATAAACTGCGGCATGATTTGATTCATTTGTACGTGGCGATCTTAACATCGCTGGAAACTTTGCTACCCAGATTCAACGTGTATCCTCTATGTTATTTTTGCTCCATCATGTTATAACGGTTGCCACATGGCTTGTCCTTTTTTGCTAACATTATGTAGCATCATTTTGTAATCTTCACACGAGATGAAGTCGATCTAATATACATGGCTAGCTTCATATATTAGTCATTGAAGTGTACGGATGACTCGGATCCCAGCTTATACATGCTTCACGTCATGGACCATTATTCCTCTCTCATAACATGCTTTATATGCATGCATGTAGTCCACAGCTTGGATTGAGCAACCTGCTTTTGATGTGTTTGTTTTAACGACATAAGTTGAGTACTTTACGGCATGAACATATCCTTGTGATGACAGCTAGCCTCTTCTCTTTAAAACTGTCAACTTGTAAACCCCACGCAAATACATGATTTGCTTTGTGAATTAGGATGCTTCCACGTGGATGTGTTCGTCTTGAGCACGGTATGAATGACCTACTTCAATGTTGCGCCATAAAATGAATTTGAACGATATGGCATAACTAGAAGCAACGACATAGAATGATTATATTCATGCGTTCCTGGTTTGTATTATACTTACAAGGTTCACGGTCTAACATATTTGTGAATGCCTCACATTTCATGTATGCAGTTTGTGCCACGTATCCACTCTTGTATAACATAAAACCATCCTATGCGGTTTTCCTGGACACCTCACAACAAGAAGCCAGGTGTTATTATTTGTACAATGCATTATGGATAGCAATCTGTTGATACAAGAGCTGACGTGGAGCGATATGTCTCCATGCCGTATGTTGAATAAGCCTTAATGTCAGAACGACGTGTCGTTCAAGGAAACGACTTGGTTTACTGCATGATGACTGGTCATTAGTGTGCTCGAATGACTTGCTTCTCAAGCCCATGAACAACATGAAGCTGCGAATGGCATGAGTGAAAACCATGTCATGCCGTTATCTCATGTTATATCGATATCAACAACTTGAGTTTGGTCTTTTATTTGCCACATCATCTATACGACATGAGTCATGTCATACGCACTGTAACAACCCGGATCTCGACAAACCGATTTTTTTTCAAAAACCCAATCCATCGAAACCCGTGTTGGTTTGCTCTGGTATCCTGCAGAAAAAGACAGAGACATAAAACATGTCAGAGTTCGGAAAACACCTCACAGAGGAAGGAACAAAATATAATATAATCAAAACATAGCTTTACCTTAATAATAATACTGCCCAGCCAATATCCAAAGCTATAACATCTCTGTCTCAAGCCTAACCTGCAACTGTGTTATGAGGAGGCGGTCAGAACATAAGTTCTGTGTGAATGAATTTAAAGTACACATTCTGGATAATCCTACATATACCGTTCAGTTACATTTTCTTATTTATTAGGTTATTGGTGTCAATAGCGCTCCACGCTTACACACTCGTCGTACCCATCTACTCCCTAGTAGATTAACCTAATATAGTGTATATGTAGCTAACCCCAAACTAAGGTACACCCCATGGTAGCCCACTCGCATGGTCTCCCCTGTGACACCACATTAATATGCGCAGTCCCTCTTCCTATGTCATAGTAGCGTACATATCTATATATAAATATACATCTAACAATGCTACATCCGCATAGAACCACTATCGCTGTACTACGTAAGCGTACCAACTGCTATCCTCAAACTTTTCCATCGAGTTAGATTCTTCCATCGAGTAATGCCCCAGAGCCTACGATACACCACCCAGAGCGGACATGCATGTATCTAGACTTTTCCACGTACGTATCATCAACGTATTTAATGCCTATCCCGCACACCTATCGTGTGTGCGTGCCCAAAGTTCCGTGGCAGGGCTACACAAGAAACACGGAACTCGGTCGGGAGCTTTCTTCATATCTGTGCAGGCCCGCCTTTAAGAGTCTCTCACACAAATATCCTTAGGGTCTGTTTTCTATGGTGGCTATGGACCTACCTCAGCCCCTCCCTCAAGTAGTAAAGACTACAAGAGCTAAGCGATAAGCCCCTAAGCAAACAATCTAAACATCCATGTGGAGTCTCCCCTCAACCACACCGTCCCACGATAGTGAATGGTTAATGGTATCTTGGGTCTAGCTCTAGTCTTTCTGCATCCTACTGGCTGCTGATGACAGGCACTCGACGACCTACTATCCTTGTTGGTCCTGACACTCCACCTCCGTTGAGGCAACCGCCGAATCACCCTTATGTCACCTCGTCACAGCATTCTGACTGCCGAGCTACCCTTGCAGTCAAGGCTCACCCACCTGATAGTAACGCGCAGACCCAACCTCTGTAATCCTAGCCCGAGGCTATACCACCACAAAGGACTATCAGGAGCACCTTTAACGTCTCAGGAAGCTGTGTGCTTCCCCTTCCAGTCCGTTGGAGCTAATAAACTAATCAAATGAACGTGCGCTCCCCTCGTGCCTTACGACACCACGATGATCTACCCTGTTTGGTTATTCATCTTCTAATATACGGACTATCCCAAGCGCCTCAGTTTACTGTGTCATTAGATCCTATATCTAATCATCAACTACGCGCTTGCTCCACCTCGACAGATTTCCAATTAACTTGGTTGTTTCCATTTTCCTTTGACTTCTTCAAGTTACTAAGTTTCTCTTGCTTATTAACCTCATTCATAACTTAATTCATTTAAGTTCATTAATAAGCCTACAACATGTTATTCTTTATACTGTAATTCAATATTCATAATTCATTCTCTTTACACTACTCTTTGTCCCCATCTCATGGTTGCCATAACATGTTCTACCTAATTTATAATTAAGTACATCTTAATTTACATGTTTTCTATTAACATGTCATTCAACATTTATGATTAAATACAACTTAATTATCTCCATAAGTTTTCCTTCTTCTTTCTCATTTAATCATAATCTCGTCGTACACCATCATTACAATTTATCATAATTTACTTATTAACTTAGTCTTCTTAACTAAGGTTTACTAATAAGTTTCTCTTTTCCTTCATGTAACTTATGTTATCCTCATTTATGGATTTATTCTTATTCTCGCTAATTACTTAATCTTCGGTTCAGTACAACTTTATTACATAAGTTATTTCATCTTCCCGTATCGTTCATTATAACTTACCTTATTTCTTAAGTTATAATCCCCACTGGTCCCTAGGACAAGCCTACCTATTATCTTACCTTTTCCTATTCAAGTTCATTCATAATAGGTTATTATCATTCGCCATTTTGGCATTAATTAAGATTAACTTAACCCTTCCCACTTCTTTAATAAGTTTACTTAACCCCTTACTCAATTCAACTGGTTCGTAACACCACTACATATTTAATTAGGTTAAGTATTCCAATTTAACAAATTATCCATGTTACCCATGTTACCCACTTAACCCCTTTATTATTTCCATGTCAACCTTACATGTGTCGTCTTGGTTAAATGTTCATTATTATTTATTATGTCTGTAAACGCGCAAAACCTCTCACATTAGTTTGCCGTTTGCGGTTGCTGGATATGCCGGGCGGTTCCGGGCAGACTTCTACCGCATCTGAATCTAACCTCGTGTCTTAACACCATTACGGGTCCAATTTCCACCTAAGACCTCTCACATTAGATTACCGTTTGCGGTTGCTGGATATGCCGGGTGGTTCTGAGCAGACTTATACCGCAAACCAAATCTAACCTCATGTCTTAGACATATAAGTTCTTATTATAACTTACACCCATAATTCAAATCTTGGATTATAATATATGTCAATTACCCACAAACCACAATGCTTATAATCCTATCAATAGATTATGCCTATAATCTCAATTCAACTTAAAATCCCAATTTCATATTCATAATTCCAATTTGACTTGTATTCATAAATCCCACCATAGTTGTATTCATAATTCCAAGCATAGTTATGCCCATAACCCCATTATAAGTTGTGCCCCAAACCTCCCAATCCCATGTTATAACCAAATCAACCTTTTCCCTTTTATTCCCAATATCGTTTCAATTGCATAAATCCGTAATAGACGTATGCTCGAAGATAGCCTAGCTATAAAAATAAAAAGAGAAGAAAGAAAGGAGGAAAACAAGCATAGGCATAAGACAACTGTTCATAATAACAAGTTAAATATACGATGATAAAATTAGGCATAGGTGGATTCTAGATCTGATCTACAAACTATGGTGAACTGATATGATTCTAGTCCAAATCTTAGATCCAATTACTTATTAGGTATTTTAATCTATAAGTACTACAAACTCACTTTTTCGGATTAGTTCTTTCAATATATTTATATGTGTGTAAATGGGGAATGGCGAACGATAGATCCACTATTATACAAAAAATGTATTTTAAATCCACTCACATTTGATTTGCTTTCCCAATTCTGAATAATCTTGAATCTAATCCATATCTACTCTTTCATGTCTTGATTTGGAACCTCATATGCAACATAAATCTAGGTGCTTTTATCGCAAAATCTGAATTCTTTTCTCTAACTAAGAAGAAGAAGCCTAGATTTAATCTTTTTTTTAGAATATGTTTTGGAGGAGAAGAGAAAAGGGCAGAGCTTTCTCTAGTTGAAGAAGAGGAAGAAGAATAGGTTTAGAGGTAGAGTTTTGGCGTTGCCTAAGAAATTGTGAGGATGAAGTGACCCTAACCACCTTATTTATAGGCATGCTAAACTAATATAGTCCTTTAGATTTAATTTAAAACCCCATCCAAGCTAACACGTCATCCGACCAATAGGAAATAGTCATGTTGCAAAAAAAAAAAACATTAACCAATGAAAACGCGCCATGTGTGCAGCATGATGCGCAGCGGCAGGGGGGTATCAACACCCACACGTCATATATATATATATATACATATTTTATTTCTATTTTTTTATTTGAAATTTTATTTATCAATAATCAAATTTCAAATATCCTCTTTTGTTCGTGCGCAACCCTTATTCTGAACTATGTTTATCTGCATTCACCCCTTACGCGTATACTAAGCTCTTGTACGCGAAAAATTATTTATTTGGTTTCCAATATAATTATCTTAAATAAATCAAATCATTTATTTTTCTTTTTAACCTTCTTTCCAATTAATCCTTTTTACATTAAACCGCTTTATAATTGAACTGCGTTCACACTAAGCCACTTTTTAGTCATTCCCCAAAAACAAAAATATGGCGCTGGCAGGGATTGAACTTTGAACCTCTTATGTATAAGTCACATGTACTAACCAAATGAGCTACTAAGTCTTTTGTTAACAAGACTTAGGACAATGCTACACGTTATTCTTTTCTCATTCCTCTTTTTCATGTTTTGTTGTAATATTTAATTAAAGATATCTTTTTCATCTTAAATCAGATTTCTGCAACCCATAGGTCTAAATTGACTAGAAAATCGCCACGAACGCAATGGCGCTAATTTCGTGACCAAATTGTGGAAGCTCTTCAAATTTCCCTTTTTCTTTTCAAATGTTCGCATGCATTTCTTCGCATTTCATGTATTGCATGTAATTTCTTTTATCAATCTTTTTCTTCATTTCACTGCATTAACTTATTACATGCAATTTTATTGTCATTATTTAATTTTTCTCTTAAATATATCTATGTATATAATATATATACATATTTCCACATTTTTAATTTCATTAAAAATGCGGGGTGTTACACTTACGAGTTATTCTAAGCGGCATGACTTGCAGCATGATCATGTCGTGCCAGGAACTTGATCTCATGTCGTGATAAAGGCATGGTTTGAATGGTATGACTAACGTCGTTCATACGACATTGATTTCATACAGATTTGACATCCTGATGAACTCTTGTAGCTTAGTATCAGCTTCTTGACTTGACGTATTATTTTCTGAACCGCGTTTTATAACAGGGTTAACATTTTTCCCTCATTGCTTTTATTTCTTGCTTGTGAGAAATGTGGGCTTTGAAATGAAAACAATTTGCGTTGAGATTCAGTCGTAGCTTTTTTTTCCGCTATGGCAAGTCATGCTTTGAATTTGTATGCTTCATGCCACCTGTTTTGTAACCAAAACAAGCACTTGCACGATTTTGGACTTATACTTCATATTTACCATCCACACCAATAAAAGATTAGTTTAATCATTAGAAAATGAATTATAGTGAATTTCATTTTGAATTGAATAAAGTTTTTGCACATGATTATTTTATTCAATGGTTTATAACTCATCGAATATTATTTACACAAACACGATATTCTAATTCGAATTCGCGTTCACGCTTAAGATCAACTAATCGACTAAAACCGACTGTGGGTTTCAAGCATCATTGTTTTAATGACTTATATGATGGTGTATGATATTTAACATTTGGGAAATACGTATTTTTGATTTATTTTATGTTCTTCCATGGAGAAGCTTTGAATATTTATGCCCCTGCCTAGGGAGTCGTCATTATTCTTCATTATGGGAAGAATTTTTACTATTCAATGTTTGTTTGCCTTGTTGATCAGTTCTGACATCGGAGGCTCCATTGGATGCCCCATGTTTTGGAGAGGTCGTTTATAATCCAACGTTAGTCTTCTCCTGCCGACTGGATCAACATTGCAGACTTCATTGAGGATAGTTGATCTCTGCTATGGAGAAGTTGCTCTTTCTATGAAAGGATTGCCACACTTGGGAAGGACTTTGAATTTCGTGCCCCTGCTTGGGCTAAGATCTAACACTTGTCATGTCTGGGGTATTCGAACACTACGCAAGTTGGTTGGTTAAGATCCAACACTCGTCGCATCTGAGATATTCAGACACTACGCATGTTAATTGGTTAATATCCAGCACTTGTCGCATCTGATATATTCATACACTGCATAGGTGATTTACATTCTTCACATCTGGGATTCCAAATGCTACGCAAATGAGTTGATCAATCTTCACATCTGAGATTTTCAGATGCTATGCAAGTGGATTACATACTTCACATCTGGGATTCCATATGCTACGCAAATGGTTTACATTCTTTACATCTAGGATTCCAGACGCTGCACAAATGGATTACATTCTTCACATCTGGGATTTCGCTACGCAAATGGATTACATTCTTCACATCTGGGATTCCATATGCTACGCAAATGAATTACATTCTTCACATCTGGGATTCCAGACGCTACGCAAATGATTTACATTCTTCACATCTGTGATTCCGGACGCTACGCAAATGGATTACATTCTCCACTTCTGGGATTCCAGACGCTAGGCAAATGATTTACATTCTTCACATCTGGGATTCCAGATGCTATGCAAATGAATTGGTCATTCATCACATATGATATTTTCAGATGCTACGCAAATGGATTACATTCTTCACATCTGGGATTCCAAACACTACGCAAATGACTTGGTCATTCTTCACATCTGAGATTTTCAAATGCTATGCAAATGAATTGGGTGGTGTTATATCGTTCCAGGGGGCAGCCATTAGTTCCTCTGTCGGACGCTTGACTTGGCATGCCATTTCAGTTTAGGAACTGGGCCTTTGAACCTCTCACTCGAGGGAGTGCCCTTTCGACAAAAGTCACAAATCCCTCGTTTGTTTGTCGTGCTCATTGTTTGAATCTTTGCGACTCTTCCCATTCACTTTTCAAGGCGGTGCTTCTCTATTTTTGCATTTGTGCATGTTGATATTTACAACATTTGGCACTTGAACTAGTGTTGTTGGGTCGCTATGTTTTGTCAGATTTCACATGAACAAGCGATCGACAGATAGCCTGCAATATAAAATCAACTTTTAAGCAAGTTTTGATTTGACATAAAATTTTACAGGCAAAAAATTTACTCAGGTAGATATTCTCTTAGTCCTAGAGCTAATGTTTAGTAGAACGTTTATAGAATATTACACACTTTTTACCAGAAAGTAGAACATAACAAGGAGTAAAGTAATGCAAGAAGTAAAGTAATGGCGAAGAAGATCGCTTATTCTGAGTCATTAAAATTAGAGCACCACTGGTTGTCAGTCGATGATAGGCCTTGCACTGGTTCGAGCAGAAGCTTTTTTGCTTGGACCAACCTGGCCATACAATTCTCCTTACCTCGGGGGAGTTGCAGAAGGATTTGCATCTTGGAGATTCTTTACATACTGTTGCAGCCTGTTTTTCCTAATCAATTCCTCTATGAGGTTCCTCAAATGTCGGCATTCATTAGTGGTATGACTAGGCTGGTTGTGAAACCTATAGAACTTTCCCGAATTTGCCGCCTTGTCGCCTACCCTTATCGGATTTGATTCTGCATATTCCTCAGAGTTCTTAGTTGCCAGATGGATATTTTCAGGAGTGTCACTCAAAGGCGTGAGCTCTGATGAGTTAAAAAGCCGAGACTTCTTATGATCTTTGTTGCCCTTCCAATCGTTGGCGCGCCTCTGCCCCTGAGTGTTCTTCTGGTCGCATTGAGTAGCAACATTTTTGGGAGCTTCAAGAAATTGATTAGCATCAATAATCTGAAGAGGCACAGGATTTTTGTCCACTCTCATATACTCCTTTGCCTTTTTGTAGAATTTATCAAGCATGTTTGGTTCTTTCATTTTAATCCATCTACCAAATTCGCTATTTTCATCTATGGCGTTGATTAGAGACATGAGGATTATGCAAGGCTCTGGATTCCTCACTTCGGACAAAACAACATTGAATCGACTGAGAGAAGATTTAACGGATTCCCTTGCATTCTGCTTCATTGCTGAAAGTGTTATAGCATCCTTGGCTTTGGTAGCATACAGGCGGAACTGCTCCTTGAACTTTTTGGTCAAGTCAGAGAACTGTTCTATGGATTTAGGTGGTAGCTTTGTGAACCAAAGTGACGCAACACCTTCTAAGTAGGGAGGGAAGTATAAGCATCTCATCTCGTCTGTTGCCTTTGCTGCGCTCATATGCTACTCGTACTTGAACAGAAAGTAGTTAGGATCAACAAGGCCGTTGCAAGGAGGCAAAGTTGGAGATTGAACTTCCTTGGATACTCTGTTTCTCGTATTCTCTCGGTAAACGGAGTCCTATCAGGAGAGAAATCCTAGTCTCTTTCATCATCATTGCGATCTTGATTCCTCTTCATGATTTGTTCTATCATATCTGAGATGTATCCTTCAGTGTTATACCGCTCTGCGAAGCTGAGCTCTTTACCAAATGTTCATCTAGGCATGCGATCCTGGTTAGAGAGCTTAGGTCCTTTACCTTCTCGACGAGGAGGTGCCCCCGTAGCGGGACTAGTAACCCTTCGAATATTTCCCTCGGAATGATTCTTAGCTTTTAGGTTTAAGTCCTCGACGTTAGCGTCGTCTTTGTCGCTTAACCATTCATTATCATCTTCCATGTTGTCATTGTGATTACGGTCCGAAGCGGATGAGTTGGCATTCTCTTCGAGATCAACATGGACCTTTTGAGGAGGTGGATTTGGTTGAGCCTTAAGAATAGCATCAAGTTTTCCATCGTTGCCTTGGTAGAAGCATCCATTCATTGGTTCATTTTGGCAATAGCAGCATCCAACTCATTCTTAGTCACACCAGCTCCACCTATCGAGTTTTCGCCAACTTCAAAGCGGTTAGTAAGTGGTGTAACATCATTAGCAACATTGTCGGTTTCTCCAACGGTTCTACTTGTAGTCCTATTAGATTTAGCCATGATTTCGGATAAGGCCTTGAATTTCAACGCAAGGCTCTCAAACTTGAGAGAAGTGTGAAAGAAGGAAGTGCGAACGTGACCCCACGGTGGGAGCCAAATGTTGAAACCAAAAATAGTCACAACACCAAAGGTGTTATGGAAACACTTCACCAAACAGATAGAATTAGAAAATTGAGGCCACAATCACAAAATAAGGAGCAAAAAGTAAAGAATAAGGAATTTTTAAAGTGGTTCGGTCAATTTAGACCTACGTCCACTGTAGAATCACTTCTCATTATCATACTTTGTTTACAAAATACATGAATTCACTCATATTGTTCATTTCTCTCTTTATGATCTAGATTACACTTGAATTTGCAAAGGAGTTGGTTAGATCTCTTGCTTTGTGATGGTGGATGTGTAGATCTTCAATCACTTTAGCAATTGAATGATCTTCATGGATTCCTTGGTGATTTAGCGTTTGACCTAGGCTTTAGAGAGAATTAGCGGAGATTAGGGTAGCTTGGATTGAACTTGAGAGAGAATTAATGGTATTTGGGGAAGATTAGATCCATTTGATGTTGGAGGAAGATGCAGTGAGCTTGGGAATCCATTAATGGAGCCTGGAATGAAGTTAGAATGGTGGAGAAATGATTTTGGCGGCCCTTCGGGGTAAAAGTATCGGTCCCCCTCAAGTGTGGTGTTTTCGGGTATTTATAAAAGTGTTTTAGGGGTAGTGGCACACTAGTAAGTACGGGTGTACAACTGGAAATTCACCTTTATAGCTGGCATGCGACTTGCGCTATGAATATTCGCGGCTTGAAGACTTGCATGGACCAGACGACATGAAAGAAAACCACCTGCTTACGGCTTAGTTTAAATATTCTTCATTCATCTTGGCCCATGCTCCATTCATATCACTCCACATGTGCATGTCACGTTAATCCATTTGCTTTCACTCATGGTTCCTGAGAATAGAATGATCCAAATAGTTTTTCTAATTCGTCACGTGTATTCAGTTTATACAGTATGATTCAAGCCGCAACTTTTCCATCCCACGTGTTGACAGCTGGTGCTCGCGGTCACAACAAGTGGCTTTAAGTTTCATATATGGAGTTAATCCGGTGCAACATGGATTGCTTCGAACACGTACAGGAACAATCAGCCATTCAAACTATGCATGCGACATTGTGCAAGGCACGACATGAAATAAACTGTGACATGATTTGATTCATTTGTACGTGGCGATCTTAACATCGCTGGAAACTTTGTTACCCTAATTCAACGTGTATCCTCAATGTTATTTTTGCTCCATCATGTTATAACTGGTTGCCACATGGCTTGTCCTTTTTGCTAGCATTATGTAGCATCATTTTGTAATCTTCACACGAGATGAAGCCGATCTAATATACATGGCTAGCTTCATATATTAGTCATTGAAGTGTACGGACGACTCGGATCCCAGCTTACACATGCTTCACGTCATGGAGCATTATTCATCTCCCGCGACATGCTTTATTTGCATATGCGTAGTCTACGGCTTGGATTGAGCAATTTGCTTTTGATGTGTTTGTTTTAACGACATGAGTTGAGTACTTTGTAGCATGAACATATCCATGTGATTACAGCTAGCCTCTTCTCTTTACATCTGTCAACTTGTAGACCCTACGAAAATACATGATTTGCCTTATGAATTAGGATGCCGCCACGTGGATGTGGTCGTCTTGAGCACGGTATGAATGACCTGCTTCAATGTTGCAGTATAAAATGCATTTGAACGATATGGAATAACTAGAAACAACGACATGGAATGATTCTATTCACGTGTTCCTGGTTTGTATTATACCTACAAGGTTCACAGTCTAATATATTTGTGAATGCCTCACATTTCATGTATGCAGTTTGTGCCACGTATCCACTCTTGTATAACATAAAACCATCCCACACGGTTTTCCTGAACACCTCACAGTAAGAAGTCAGGTGTTATTATCTGTACAATGCATTATGGACAGCAATATGTTGATATGTGAGTTTACGTGGAGCGACATGTCTCCATGCCATATGTTGAATATGCCTTAATGTCAGAATGACAAGTTGTTCAAAGGAAACGACTTGGTTTCTTGCGTGATGACCTAGTCATTAGTGTGCTCAAACGACTTGCTTCTCAAGCACATGAATGACATGAAGCTGCGAATGGCATGCGTGAAAACCATGTCATGTCGCTATCTCATTTTATATCGATATCAACGACCTGAGTTTGGTCTTTTATTTGCCACATCATCTATACGACATGAGTCGTGTCATACGTACGAGTTATTCTAAGCGGCATGACTTGCAGCATGATCATGTCGCACCAGTGACTTGATCTCATGTCGTGATAAACGCATGGTCTGAACGGCATGACTAATGTCGTTCATACAACATTGATTTCATACAGCTTTGACATTCTGATGAACTCATATAGCTTAGTAGCAGCTTCTTGACTTGACATATTATTTTCTGAATCACGATTTATAATGAGGTTAACCGGGAGACACCACCCTCATTTTGGCAGAGAGCCCGTTTGGTTCTGGGGGTGTCCCTCTAAAGGCGTACCCATCGGTTCAGTAAGGAAGTTCCTTTTCCTGGTCATTTGTTGGAAACCCAATCTTCACTACGAGCCTTTATGATTTCAGTTGTATAGCCTACTAGTTACTGGTAGGAATACATCAGTATAATGGGATTATGCATTATGCTGGCTATTATTGATACATTTACTTTTGAAATTGATTTTTTCTCTATGCACTAATAATAATATCAAAATGGTTTTAGCGTATTAAGCATTTTTTCTATCATAAGGAGAAACCTCGCCTAAGTGTGTGTTTGCATTGTGTGTGTGCCACGAGACCTTATGTTAGTTTCATTTTCCAAAAAAAGCATTGCAAATATTATTACACAAACAAATATAGTAATTTCTAATGTCAGTATCATGACTGACCCAGAGTTGTTTTGTTTTCACACCAAAACTCTAAGTTCCCATAATATTCCACGCGAGCAGCCTAGTGTCAGGTTTAATAGCAGTATTTGGAGCTTGAATCTTGGAACCTTTTCTAGTGTGTCGTTTGCTTTCGTGGAGTTGTTTTTGCCATGAAGTATCCTTAGCTATTTTTCTTTGGAGCATCTTATTTTGTAAGAATTTGTGATCTGGAGCTACTCAAATGAAGATGGAGTCTGTTTTTGGATTCACCTTGATTAGTCAATTTTCGTTGTTCTTTTGTTATCCTGTAGTTGTGGATTATGTTGTACTCTGATATTGTATTTGTTGCAAATTATGATGTAATCTCATGTTATATAATGGGAAGTTATTTTATTTCATTGTGATTGTTTTGAATGTGTTATATCCCAAGACAATCAAGAATCCGACACTTGAATATCCGGCGTTTTGAATATAAGAAGGTACTAAAGTGCTGATTTTCGAGGGTTGAAATTCTGGTCGTCACAGTTGGTATCAGAGCTTTGGTTATACAAAGCTTTGGGGGTATAACTCATTAGGTAGATCATCATAGATGGGGTTAGCAATACCTTAGAATGGTTAGAATCCGATGAAAAGAGTTTAAATTGTTTCATGACTCCTTAGGTAATTCTTCTACATGTCTGACAGCATTTTCATACTATATTCAGATAGTGGAAAATGAGCAGTAGAGACAGACATAGAGGAGGAAGCAGTACCACAACCAATGGTCATAATGCTACGATGGTTAATGAAACAATGATTCAAGCCCCGACTCAAACTAGTCTTCCAGTTCTGCACAAGAATTACGCGAAATTGGGTGGGGAACCGTTTAAGTGATCTAATGATGTTATGGAAACTCAAGCCTAGATTAACTCATGCGAGAAGATTTTCAAAGGACTTAATCTGGAACATAACCAGAAGAGGGTGCTAGCTACGTGGCAATTACAAAAAGGAGCTGCTGCATGGTGGGAGACTATCATCCAAGGGAAATCGGAAGATGACTTTTCATAGAAGGATTTCAAAGAAGTTTTCGAATAAAGTTACATGCCTTCAACAACAGGGATTTCTCGAATGTACGAAGAATTTATGAATCTTAAGCAAGGTGATATGTCATTTGAGGAATACCTAAATAAGTTCAACGAGCTTTCTCGCTTTGGACCTGAACTGATAGACACCGCGCTAAAGAAAAATGAAAGATTTATTAAGGGGATGAATCTAAGGCATCATGAGAGGATGATTGTGCACATTAAGAAATCATTTGTTGATTTAATAGATATGGGATATAGGCATGCCACCATTAACAAGCAGAAGGGTACTGAAACAAAGGAAGGAAAAGTGGCGGAAATGGTAAAAAGAGAAAGTTCGACGGAAAGAAGCCTTGTCAGAACAAGGCAAATCATGGAGCTAAGGAAGATTATCTTAAGAAAGTCACCTGCTACAATTACCAAGAGAAAGGTTACTATTCTCGCGAATATAAGAAACTGAATAAGTTAATGAAGCCAAATCAAGAAACCCCAGAATGTTTCTAGTGTCACAAACTGGAACACATGATCAGAGACTGTCCTATGATGAAGAAAGATGAAGTGGAAAAAGTCTTCGCTATCAAGGAAGAGCCCCTCGACTTTTAGGGGTGATAAAGGGAAAGATGCTTTGGAAGGTAATAGTTTTGTTTTTGATAGATTAGTTCGAGTTCTATTTGATGCTAGTGCCTCACATAGTTTCATTTCAAAACCACTCGTAAAAGAATAAAAGCTAAATTCCAAATTTGTTGGCGAACCCCTATGTGTAAGTAACCTGGTAGGGGACCCCCTAACTTATGTTTGTATCGTGATGGTATTCCAATCTCTTATTCACGCTATGAGTTCCCTTTCAATCTATTTATCCTTGATTTCAACGAATTTGAGATTATACTCAAAATGGATTGGTTAAATAAGTATGAAGCCAAATTAGATTGAGTAAATAGAAAAGCACTGATCAAAACGAGTTATGGGAGTTTTATCGAAATATCTTGTATAGGCCCTAGCCCGAAAAGAGGCAACTTAATGTATACCCTGGGTCACTCTCGCATCGACCTAGAAACCATACCCATCGCTAGGGATTTCCTCGATGTATTTGAAGAAGTCAATAGCCTTCCTCCATACAAAGAAATTAAATTTAGAATCGAATTAGTACCCAATGCTTGACCCATAGTCCATCCTAGTCGTAGAATGTCCCCAAAAGAGAGGGAAGAGCTGAATAAGCAAATCCAAGAACATTTAAAGAAAGGATTCATTCGACCTAGCCGTTCAAGTTGGAGATCAACAGTAGTATTCGTAGCTAAATCCAAAGTTCCTTGAGGTTATGTGTTGACTATAGAGACCTTAATAAACAAACCCTCAAGAATAAATACTCGTTGCATTGTATAGACAACCTATTTGACCAGTTAAGTGGTGCTCGATTCTTCTCAAAGATGGACTTGGCTTCCAGTTTCCATCAATTAAGAATTGCAGAGGATTGTATCCATTTGACTGATTTTCGTGGACCCGGTACCTTTTATGAATGATTAGTAATGCCATTTGGATTAATAACTGCCCCCGCCTATTTTATGGACTGATTACTCGAGTGTTCCGTGACATCTTGAATAAATCGTGTTAGTCTTCATTGATGACATCCTGCCGAGGAAGAACACGCTGAGCATTTGAGAATTGCTCTAGAGATATTAAGAAGAAATGTATTTAAAGCTAAACTTTCCAAATGTCACTTTTGGAAAGAGAAGTAAAATTTCTCGGGCATATTGTATCCGAAAAGGGAATTTCAGTGGATCCAGGAAGATTTCAGCTATTTTAGATTGGAAGCAACCTACGACCCTGAAGGAAGTCAGAAGTTTCTTAGGATTGCCTGGATACTATCAAAGATTTGTCCAAGGTTTCTCAAAAATAGTCTCTCCTTTGACAAAGTTAACCATAAAGAATGCTAAATTTAATTGGTCCCCCAAGTGTGAAGAACCTTTCAATGAATTAAAGAAAAGTTTAACCACTGCCCCTGTGTTGGCTATTATCAATAGCAATAAAGGATTATCCTTTTATACAAATGCTTGTAAAGAAGGAGTTGGTGTCGTCTTAATGCAAGAAGGCGGAGTAATCGCCTATGCAAGCATATAATTGAGACCCTATGATAAAAATTATCCAACTCATGATCTGGAGCTTCTCATGGTGATATTTGCTATGAAATTTTGGAGACACTATCTGCTCAGAGAAAAATTTGAGTTGCACACTGACCACAAGCCCTGAAGTATCTGTTCACTCCGAAGGATTTGAGTTTGAGACAACAAAGATGGTTAGAATTCCTAATATCTTATGATCTAGATATCCAGTATACCCCTGGGAAAGCCAACGTTGTTGTCGATGCCTTAACTCGAAAGTATGATGTCCTTGCCTACTTGGTTATCACTCCGACTCTCCTAGAGAAAATTGCTCGCAAACAAAGAAAGGATGAATTTCTATAAGGAATTTCTAAAAGAATTCAACAAGGTGAAAAGAAAAACTTCGAAATTTATGATAAGGGTATCATAAGATTGAAGGGAAGAATATGTGCCCTGAATATTAAAAGCTCAAGCAAGAGGTATTGGATGAGTGTCATAAGTCCAAGTTTGGCATCCATCCAGGAATCAATAAGATGTACTGTGATATCAAGCGCACTTTTTAGTGGAAAAGGATAAAAAGAGCCATATCTATTTATGTCAACCAATGTGCCACTTGCCAGCAAATAAAGAGTAATCAACAAAAGACTCCGAGATTACTTCAGTCTCTGGAGATACCAAAATGGAAGGGGGATTAAGTTTCGATGGACTTCATCGATGGTTTACCTCGCCCTCATAAAGGAAATGAAGGAATATGGGTTATTATAGATCGCCTAACTAAAAGTTCCCATTTCATTCAAGTAAGGCCCTCTAGGGCTGCCGCTAGTTTGACAGAGTTATATATCAGGGAAATCATTCGGTTACATGGAACTCCAAGCAGCATCGTGAATGAACGTGACTCTATCTTCACTAGTCGTTCTTGGAAAGCTTTTCAAGATGCTTTGGGAGCTAAGTCAAACTTTAGCACTGCTTACCATCCGTAATCAGACAGATAAACGGAATGAGTTAACAGGATATTCAAAGATTTGTTGCGAGCATGTGCTCGCGATTTTGGAGGTTCATGGGAAAATCACTTGTCATTGGTTGAATTTTCTTATAACAATAGTTAGTATTAAGATGACACCATTTGAAGCACTCTATGGCCTTCCATGCAAATCACCAATATGTTGGGTTGAGTCTGGAGATAGACTTGTTCTTGGACTGGATATGAGCAGAGAAGCAACAAAGAAAGTGAATTTCATTGAGAATAAGCTAAAAATGGCCCAAGATCGACATAATTGCTATGCTGATCGAAGAAGAAGAGCTTTGCAATTTGCGGTTGCAGATTCCATATTTCTAAAAGTATCCCTATTGAAAGGAGTTACTAGATTTGGGAAAACAGGAAAGTTAGCTTCGCAGTGTATTGGACCATTTTCTTCTCTGGAGAGAATTGGACCGTTAGCTTATCGAGTATAGTTACCAGAGTGGTTTTTTGGTGTGCATGATGTGTTCCATGTATCCAATCTTAGGAAGTACGTGCATGACCCAGACCAGATTATAGAAGAAGCTGCTCAACAGAATTCGGATATCACACCCAATTTAGCAGTTAAAAGGGAGCCTTTAAAGATCATGGAATTGTATAAGAAAAGATTGAGGAACAAGATAGTGAAGCTTATTAAAGTACAGTGGAGTGGCGGTCCAAATGGCTATACTTGGGAAACTAAAGAGAGTATGTAGAATCTCTACCCCGATTGAATCGACATTGAGACTTAGCCTAACCCTCGGTAAACTCCTATCTTTTATCTATTTCCTTTCGTTTTCCTTTCTTATTCAGTTTCGAGGACGAAACTTCTTTAAGGGGGGAAGAATGTAACATTACTAAATTTGTTATTAGTAAACCAGGATTTTGCCTATTTAAAAATTTTAATTTGATAAATACATAAGTTTTAAAAATAAACTGGATAGGCTTATTTTCAGTTTATAACGATTAAATATAAGGTTAAGATGTGTTAGAATTGTTTTTCGTTCGATCAAAATTTTCAAAAGTTGAAATATACCGATATATATATAAGCATAACCTTCTTGTAACGCTTCAAAACGCTGCAAAAATTCTATGGCAAAACCATGTACACTAGTCCATGGTTTTAATTTTCAAAGGCACATGGTTTCTTACTTTAGCCCATGGTTTGTCTTGGAAAAATTGGCTTAAGCCCCTAGAAAAACTTCATTTAGTCCCCTCCCTCACTACTATAAATAAGCATCATTTCTCCTTCATTTTCATTCACTTCTCTTCCTTCTTTTTCCACCTTCTTCTTAAGCTTAGCCATGGCTTCCATGGCATCCTAATCTCCTCCCTCTTCCTCCATTTTTTTCTCCCTTGCTCTTCTTGATTTTCGGCCCTTAACCTCCTCCTTGCTATGCCTAAAAATTCTCCTTCCCCTTCCACGCTACCAACACCCAAGCTCCCACACCGCGGCCATGTCACCCTTCTTCCACGACCCCCACTACAGCCACCCTCCTCCCCAAGCTCGAACTCCACCACCTCCTCCTATAAAAAAGAGAAATTATATTATATATATTTACTGGAAAAGTCGGTGACGTCAAACAATCAATCCGAGATAGCTATAGTCGGTCTAGTAATCTAGCAATAGAGAATGGCGTAGTGAACCCCAAGGTGAGAACTCGACACCTATATTTATTCAATTTTATTGTTGTGTGAATGGTTGTTAATCGTGAGGTTAATTAATAATAATTGTAGCGTATGCGTTCATCGGCAAACACTTATACATAATATGCATATTGTTATATATGCTTGTGTGATGAATAAATGGTTGCTTCATGGTTGTTAATGGTGATAGTATGTGAACTACACTTGTACACATGCAAATGTCGATTTATATGGGCATTGGATAAGTCTCAGATCAATTTAGTAATATAATGAAAATTTTACTCATTTAAATATAAGGTTAAATTTGAAAAGTTGAAATATTGTTTTAAAATGGTTTAAAATAGCTTATATAAGTATACAATGGTTTTCTAAAGCATTTTAAAGTAATTCGGAATAATATTTATATTAAGTTATGTTACGGTCAGAATAAGACTTGTCGCACAGCGGTAGTTCGTGATTTTTGACCGCTAACTTTAAACGATTATAACATGAGCAATTTAAATCGTATTCTCCTAAAACCCGGAACTTTTGTTTTTAAAACATATTAGCTTTCAAATAAAAAAAATGAATTTTCAAATTTTGATATATAATTTTCAAGTTATGTTCAAAATAGTTTTGAAAGAGATCGTTGTAAGTGCAGTTCGTTGACCGTAACGACAAACGGCTGTTAAAATTATTTAAAAATATGATTTTTTTTGTAAAATCATAATTAATTATTCAAAAGTGATTTACGTTGAAATTATGAAGTTTTGGATGACATAAAGGTTGTTTTACTTAAACTAGCTAGTAACAGTATTTTGAAACACTTTTTGTAACGCTTTTGTAGAGCTGTTTAATTCATTGTTATGTTTTAAATGGATTTAACTTTACACATCTTTTCCAAACCTTAGTAAATGATTTTTAATGAACAATAAAATGTTTTAAGTGATAATTGGAGTTTCCAAATATTAAGTATGGGTTGAGACTGGTAGAGGTTATAAATGTTTAGTTAACTGGGAGGCGTGTTGTAAGCCCAAGAAGGATGGGGGCCTAGGGATCATTAATTTATTCAATTTTAACTCTTCCTTGTTAGCCAAATGGTTATGGAGATTTAGGTGCCTAGATGTGTCAGCTACTTGGAAGAGTATCATTTCCAAATTTTATTATTCTGGGGGTGTGTTTATTGTTGGTTCTGGTTTTAATTGGTTTAATAGATTATCTTATTTTTGGAAGTTTGTTCTGAATTGTTTTGATTTTTTTTAATTTAGGTTGTAAGTTGACTGTTCATTCGGGGAACCTTACTTTCTTTTGGCATGAAGCTTGGATTTCATGTTTGCCTCTTAAGATTGAATTCAGTGAGCTTTTTAATAACAACCGCTTTAAGAACGCTTTGATTATAGACGTTTATAGAGGGGATTTAGATCCTCCCTGGGTGTTTGCCTTTAATAATATTTTAGAAGAGGGAATGTTAAGGAAATTAGCCTTACTAAAAGCCAAGTTAGCTTTGTATCATTTGGATGAGAATGGAGATTGTATTAGTTGGGGTTTTGATAAGTGTTCGGTATACTCTGTTAATTCTATGTAAAAATTTATCAATTTTTCTAGTGTTTCTTCGTTCCCTTTAAGTTTCTTTGGGAATCCAATTCTCCTGCTAAAGCTAAGTTTCTTATGTAGTTAATTATACATAAGAAGCTTAATACGGTGGAGCTTTTAAAGAAGAAGAATATTATTTTTGATGTTAAGTGTTGTTATTGTAATATTTTGAATGAAGATGTGGATCATTTATTTTTCTCTTGTAATTGTACCAATTATATTTTAGATATGATCTTAAGAATATTTTTTTGGTAGTTTCAATTCTTTTAGTAGTTGTGTTGATTATTGGGTTAGTTGTAGATTTGTTCATAAATCTAGACAGAGATATGTGTTGGATTCTTTAGTTACCATCACTTGTTGGTTTATTTGGTTGGAGAGGAATCAGAGATTTTTTTCATTCTATTTCTGTTTCTGCTGATAATTTAATCATTAAGATTGTCAATTACTGTCTCGATTGGATGTCTAACTCGTACTTTAATCTTTTTGGTGAATCTTGTTTTGATAGTTTTTTTATTAGAGTTAGATCTAACTTTAGTCTTTTTATCAGATTCAATAAGTATTTTAGATATAATGGTTTTCGCATTAGTTGTTAAATTGTGTTCTTTGGTATTTGCTTATTTACCTTTTTTCATTTATTCGTCTTCACATATATGTATGTATATATATATATTAGATATATATATACACACACACATATGCTCATATATATATGTGATGGATACTTATGGTTTGCCTAGTTTCTTTCAGGTTTCAGGTAGTCGATTTTTGCTAAAGAGATTAGTGGATAGCTGCTGGGATTGGTTGTTGTTTTTTCTTTGGAGCTTTATTTTCGTGGTTTTTGGAGAGTTTTTTGGGTTATTCTGGTTTCTTTTTTGTTTTTAGCTTGGGATGACTAGTTTTTGTATTGGAGTAGATATACTTCACTATCGGGTGGTAGCTTTGCCGGAATTCGATATTGAAGTATGATGGGCGGTGGTTTATCCGAAGCTCATCTATCTACTTTCCTTTACATTCATTTAGTCTTGAGTTGTATTGATTTTGTCTCCTTTGGGTTTGTAGTTGGATATTGTAGCCTTTTTGTTTTATATTATATATGTATGCTCTCTTCTCTTTAGAAGATCACACATTTTTGTCTTTCAAAAAAAGTATGGGTTGAGACTTGATTTGGTCCTGTATATTCATATGGTTTTAAAATAGCGCTTATTATTCGGAAAGATCAAGATCAAAATTGGATCTGAAAACCATTTCGAATAATAAAATAATGTTTGAGAAAATAAGCATATTGAAGACCTTGTTGAAGACCGGGACCCTACAATCAAAAGGGCTGCTTGCTGAATGTCTCAGATGGGTAGCTCTCATTTGCAGATGGATTTTAAATCAGTTAAGTGCCAAGTAGTCCAGATGTATTTGGAGGAATTTAGAATTTGCAGGGACCTCTAAGGTGCTTTCGTTTCATTCAGACTCAGAACAAACTTGTATGTATTGTGTGTCGGACATTGTAATTAACTGTGTAACAACTGATCTTTATTAAATATATATATTTTGGTGGTGGAGTATTTATTCTCTTAGATTAACATCCTTCTTTGAGATGTATGAGCTTAGAAGTTATATATTGATGGATATTAGTTATATGTGGTGAATGGACAATGTAGCATACTTAAGTGATAAGCTAGTGATTATCAAACCATGGATTATTAAAGCGTAGCTTTGTGTATATCATGACCTCGACAAGCCTCACACCCCGGAAAATGGCTGAAATAGGATTAATGCAGCGAGTAAATGGGTAGTCATCTCCTTCTAGATAAAAGAAGTACAATGATATGGGGCCCAAATATTAACCTATGTGGTAAAGTCTACTTTTGTGGTTGTTGATGTGCGGGCGCCCGGTTAAAGGTTGGTAACGACCGGGAGATGACTTACTTAGGCGCGATCTAGTCAATCCAGTAAGGGAGAGATCGACCTCATGTTGCTCGAGATCCCATTTTGTTCTCGAGGCATCCCTCTAGAGGCGTACCCATCAATTCGGTAAGGAAGTTCTTTGCCTGGTCATTTATTGGAAACCCAATCTCCACTACGAGCGTGTACGATTTCAACTGTATGGCCTACTGGTTACTAGAAGGAATACATCAATATAATGGAATGAGGCATCATTCTGGCTATGATTGATACATTTACTTTTGAAATTGATTTTTACGTTATGCTAATAATAATATCAAAATGGTTTTCGTGTATCAAGCATTTTTACTTTTATAAGGAGAAACCTCGTCCAAGTATGTGTTTGCATTGTGTGTGTCGCGATACCTTATTTTAGTTTCATTTTCCAAAAAAAGCATTGTGAATTTTATTGCAAAAACAAATATAATGAGTTCTCACACCAATCCCATAATTTACCCGGAGTTTTTTTTTTCGCACCAAAACTCTTGGTGCCTATAATTTTCTACACGGGCTTCCTAATATCAGGTTTAGTAACAGTATTTGGAGCTTGTATCTTAGAGTCTTTTCTAATGTGCCTTTTGCTTTCGTGGAGTTCTGTTGCCATGAAATACAATTAGCTATTTTTCTTTAGAGTGTTTTATTTTGTGGGCATCTATGATCTAAAGCTACTCAAGTGAAGAAGGAGTCTGTTTTTGGATTCACTTTGATTAGTCAATTTCTGCTATTCTTTTGTTATCTTGCAGTTGTGAATTTTGTTGTACTCTGATATCGTGTTCATTGAAAACTCTGGTGCAATCTCATGTTATATAAATGAGAATTTGTTTTATTTCATTGTGATTGTTATAATGTGCTATATCCCCAAACAACCAGGAATCCAACACTTGAATCTCCGACACTTTGAATACAATAAGGTATTAAAGTGCCGATTTTCGAGGTTCGAAATTCCGGGTCGTCGCATAGCCTTTCTTATTTTATGGCTAAAAACTATCTTATAGAAGTAAATTTAGTTGTTCAAGATATAAGACCACATGACATCAGTTAATTTTTAGGTTCAAAAATTATATTTCATTTACGTGTAATATGTTCATTTCCTAAATTTATAACTTTATTTTCAAATGTTTGGTATATAATAATATATAACTCAATGTTATATTTTGTTATAACTAATGTCTTCCAAGGATAATCAGTTCAATTGATATATGATTATAATGATTAATTCATCATTTTTGTTTGAAACAATACTATGTGATCATTACAAGTTTTGAATTTGATTATTTAATTTCTATTGTCGTAAACTTCAAAACATACAATGTTGTAATTGCATATGCAATTTTAACATCATTTATATCAATTTTGGATAAATCAAGTAATGTAGTAAACAAGATTATCATGCTTCCACTTATATATCCATTATTAACATTACTTTCTTCTACATTATTTTCAAAAACTATATTGAATAAAAGAATTAGAAAGAAAATAAATAAAGATTTTTTGTTGATATGGAAAATTGGCGTCACACCCAGCGATTCTCGAGGATATGAGAATAAAATTTCACGTACAAAAAATAAAGTGCGGGAAGCAGAAACACATGATTTATAATTTTATTCACAATTGAGGGTTTACAATGATGGACATCATCATTACAATGGTTTACAATATTTGGTTAATAATCTAGGAGTCACTTTTTGTATGTAGGCGGCCTTGAGAAAAAGTTAGTTCTTCTTCTTCCTCAAAGCTCAAGAAGCTAATGGTGTCCAAAGGTCCTTTCAAAGTGTCAAATCAAGAAAATGCCAACCCCTTGAAGTATGAGGTATGTGGGTATTTATAGGTAGTGGATTTGGTGAGAATAGGGGCCATAAGCTGAATTTTACATCCCGAAGTAGCTGAAGCGGAAAATTCACATCCCTTAGGCGATACGAATTTCGCATGCCGAAGGATACGAAATTTGTATCCCTTAGGGATATGAATCTTACCATCCCATGGGGACATGGAACTTCATATCCTGTTGGGATATGGAGTCTCATATCGCGTGGGATACAAGATGGCTCATATCTCATGGGGATACGAATTATCATATCCTCATAGTGATACGATAACTCATATCCCATAGGGATACAAAATATTGTATCCCTGCAGGGACACGAAACTCGCATCCCAAGGGATGCGCTGTATCATCTTGCCGGCCTTTTTGATAGGATGCGAAGAAATATGGGACGCAAAATATATGTTAAGGCACTTTGGAGAGGTTGTGAGGCCTACGCCTGCATGACTCCTTCGGGGACTGGATCTGTAACAACCCGAATTCCAACAGACCGATTTTTTTTTTCAAAAACCCAATTTATCGAAACCCGAGTTAGGTGCTCTGGTATCCTGCAGAAAAAGACAAAGATAAAGAAGCATGTCAGAACTCGTAAAGCATCTCACAGCGGAAGGAATTAAAGTATAATATACTAAACATAGCTTTATCTTATAAAACATACTGCCTAACCATTATCCAAAGCTTATACCATCTCTGTCATGAACCTAACCTGGAAGTATGTAATGAGGAGGGGGTCAGAACATAAGTTCTGTGTGACTGGACTTAGAATAAACTTTGTATAATCCTACATATACCGTTCAGTTATATTTTCTTGGTTATTAGGTTATTAACAATGTTAGCTCTTTAAGCTATACTTATCCATCCACTAGTAGATTAACCTAATACCATGTATATGTAGTTACCCCCTACTCGTGTCACATCTTCATATGTATGTAGTTCCTTATCCAATGCCGTATGTCGTACGGGCTTTCATGTATATATATATATATATATATATATTATCACTACGTCTTCGTAAAACCACCATTCCTGTGTTGTGTAAGCGTTTAGACTGCCAACCTAGGCCTTACTAGGTTCTGTTACCGAATACTACCTAGATCCAACTAGGGTTTACTTACCAAACGCTTCTGAGATTCAACCAGGGTTTACGCAACCTAGTTCCAACTAGGGTTTACTTACCGAACGCTTCCTAGATTCAACCAGGTTTACGCTACTTAGGTCCAACTAGGGTTTATGCTACCTATCGAACAATGCCCTCTAGTCTAAGACACACTACCCAGAGCGATGTGTGTTCCTAGACTTTACGTCCCAATTGTATCGTTAAACGTGCTAGATATCTAGTTGCACATATCCTATATATGTGCGACCCGAGTCCCGTAGCAGGGCAAATCAAGGAACACGGAACTTAGTCGGGAGCTTTAATTCATCTGTCGATGTAGATGCTAAGGTCTATTTTTACTGTGGCTATGGTCCTACTTGACCCCTCCCTAAACTAATGAAAGGCACCCAAGAATATCAAGAATGAGAACTGTACGCAGGCCCTCTATACCCCCACAAACCTATTGGCCAACTTTACCCATAACTAAATAGCAAGTATATGGTCTTTTGGAGTTCTCTGCCTTTCCGCTTCACGTATCTCGACTGAATCAAGATGATAGGTAGCCGACGACATGCTATCACAGGGCCAACTGGTTATCGCCGACTCACGCTGGTCCATCCTAGTCTTTAGGTTGCCTTATTATTGCAACCAAGGCATACTCTTGGTTCTTCTAACGCAGACCTTAACCTCTGTGAGCCCAGGCGGATCATCTGCATTCTCGTAGAGGGATACCAAGAGTATCCTCACGTCCCCTCGGAGCCGCGTGCTTCGTAACCCAGTCCGTTGGAGCCCTCTATATGATCAGATGGACGTACGCTCTCCCTCGCGCCCTACGGCACCGTGATGATCTACCGAGTTTGGTTATTCATCCCCTATCATATTGACTGGTACAAGCGCCTTATCCTTTCGTACTATTAGACCTTATGTCTAAACTTTAGATTACGCGCTTGCTTTGTCTTATTAACTTGGTTATCCTCATTTTTGTTGTCCTTCGATTCTAATTACCAAGTTTCTCTTTAACTAAGGTTTATTACTTAGTCCTCTTCAACTAAGGTTTATTACTTAGTTATCTTCATCTTTATTTACTTAGTTCTCTAGCTAAGGTTCGTTACCCAGTGGCTACTTTACTTAGTTCTCTAGCTAAGGTTCATTACTCATTTGCCATTTTACTTAGTTCTATTAACTAAGGTTTACCAATGAATTCAAACATGACTTAAGTTTTCTTTATCAAACAATAGCGTACGGGTGCTTTCCCACATTTTCAGCTTAGATTAACTTATTTCATAGTATGAGTCGTCCCACCCTTCAAGTCTTGTATTACATCTTAAGTCATAATCTTCCCTTGTCCCTAGGACAAGTTTTACCTATTATTTAATTTTACATTACCGCAACTCTGGTTTATAATAGGCAGATATCATTCCCCATGTTGATTAAGTTTGTCCGTATGTCAAGTTTTACTTAACCCTACCTTCCCGCTTATGCATTACCCATATATATTCCACAAATTTGGTTAAGTGTTATCTATTAGTTCATATTGACTTAACCTACCCATGCATCATTTCAAATTGGTTAAGTGTTGTTAACCTAACCTTACCATACTAGCATGTGTCATTAGCAATAATTGATTATTAATGCACCAACCTCTCACATTAGATCTATTGTTGCGGTTGCTGGATGTGCCGGGCGGTCCCGGGTAGTCTTACACCACAACTCCATCTAACCCCGGGTTTAAGCGCGTTATGACTAACTTCTCACATTAGACCCTATTGTTTGCGGCCACTGGATATGCCGGGCGGTTCCGGGCAGAATTACGCCGCAAACTCATTCTAACCTTGAGTTAGTCATGTTTCATCTTTAGCCATTTAACAAATTCACAAGTGTGTTATGCCACCAGTGTCAATTTCATATTATATTTCTAAACTTCCCATTTCTTTACCGATCAAACCCAATTTTAATTAAAATACCCATGACTCATATTTCAGGCTTTTGAATTAGATTTCATAGTTACAATAGACAGATTAAACCCAAGTTTATCCAATTCCCATTAGGTTTCTAGTTTACCTATTTCTTCACCAAATTAGGATTTCTGCTTTTAAATCATTTTTCCCAGATCCCCAATTCCACCTTTATTTACCATTAGCCTAAGTTACTCCAAATTACCAATTTCACGATCCTTTCCACTCACTTCATTGAATAATATCAATATATACTTCGCCAATTACTCCAATATTTGCAATAATAATTGTTATGCCACAAACCCCGAATTACAGATTATATTCCATGATTGCATAAAATAGATTATGCCTAATGTTCCCATATTGCAATCGTACGTATGTATAATAAGATTTCGTCTAGGTTCGAGATAACCTAGATCTAAAAACAAAAAGGAAAAGGAGAATAAAAGAACAATCATTATAACATGAATCTTGAATTGAATTTATAATTGGGGAATGATGAATGATATTTATACCATTATTCAAAAAGTTTATTATAATTCCACTCGCCTTGCTTTTCATCTTCAATTCATGGATTTGGTTTTACTTTGATTGATTTCATGCCCCAATCCACAGATATGTTCTATCTTTGATTTCTTTGCGCAGCGTAAGTTGTGGATCTGAATTTCTCCTCCTTGTGTAGTGTAAATTGCGAATCTGAATCCCTTTTTCTCTTTAATTTCTAGGTTGTCTTGATTCTAAACTTTTAATTTTAAGAATAGATGTTTTGAAGAGAAAAGGGGAAGAAAGTGGATCTAGAAATCTCTTGGAGAAGAAGAATTTGAGTTAGAACAGAGCCATGGCATTGCCATGAATTTTAGTGAAGATAACAATAGGCCTAGGGGTGTTTTTATAGCTGTTAGATCAATGTATAGAGCCAAAAATCGCGTCCGGGTACAGAAAAACGAACTCAGTCTGTTTCTGGGCCAGCATAGATCATTCAGGTCAACCTCCCTGGGGAGGTCGACCTCATGGTCAACCTCCCTTGAGGGAGGTCGACCCCCAGGTCGACCTACCTGCTTGGGCGGGAATTTTCCCGCCTAGCCCAGGTTTTCGATTTTGAAAGTTTGAATTCGAATTTCTGAGCTGGTTATTTTACTATTTAATTTCTGAATCTTCGGAAGGCCATAACTTCTTCGTACGAAGTCCGATTTACGAAAACTTGAACTCTATTCCAAGAAGAATTCCGAGACGAATGCAATGGTGATGTACTCTTTACTTAATTCCTGATATTTAAATTAATTATTCTTATTTTATTATCTTTTCCGTTATGCACACTATTATCGAATTAATAACTTTTTATTGTACATCACCATTATTTAATTATCTATGCATATGTACATTTTTAAAAAATGCGGGGTGTTACATTCTCCCACCCTTAAAGAATTTCATCCCCGAAATTCGATAAGAGTAAAATAGATAATCCCTCACAATATCCATCCATCAAGTATTCATGCAATTGTTGCAAACATTGTGCCCATGTGCAAAGTGAAATACACTATAATAAATTATGTATGCCTAATTTGGTACCACCTATATGTATGCAACTCTTTAAAAATTTCTTTCAAAATATGATGCTCACACCCTAAATATACATATGAATGCAATGTTTTTTTTGAAAAATTTAAAATATTTTTTTCATCCAAATTTTCCCACACCCCTATAAAATAAGGGTGCAGTGCATCCAATCGTCACATCCAAAACCCTATCAATCACATTTAAATTTCAAAATCCAGAAAAATCTAATTTTCCAAATTTTATTCCCTAGGTATTAAACGGAAAAATCTATATCTTCCCGTTTTATTTTAGCATTCTAATTTTAGTTAATTTAAATTTTCTCGTTTTCTGTGCTCTTTGTGATATTTTATTAAGATGTAATATTTCCATGCATACAAAATCATAACAGTTTTAACTAAGCAAACAACTCGTAAATTACGTCGAAATAAATTCTAGTACACCACTACAACTAACTAAAAAAAGAAAAATAGACATGCACTACATAATAAGATACTACCCTACTGATACAGTAACACAGGTCAAGACCCTATTAGAAGAAACTACGAATGAGATCTTCTATACCACCAATCTTGCTCTCCACCCTATCAAGTTGCTCTGTATGCTGTCTAGCCTCCTGCCTAACTTCTAACTACAAGTCCTGTAGCCTAACCCCTAACTGATCATAGGAGGTGCCCATCTCCTGTATCATCTGCTGCTGAGTCTGTCCTAACTCAACCTGTGTCTGGAGCATCTCCTGCTGTGTCCTGAGGATGTCATGCTGATCTCTAACTAACTGAGTCTGTAACTCGGAAACTGGTCTCAACTCAGCCCTCCAATCTAACTCTTTAGTAACCCAAGGATCCCACCCAGATGTACCGGAAGTACCCCAAACTGGAGCCTGGGAAGTCCAAGCACCTTCCCAAGCCTGCTCTGTCTGATATGGATATGATCCTGCCGGCGGTACATCCTGGGGCTCCTCATCATGTCTGGGCTGATAATCACCACCAGGCGGTTCCTCCTCCTGTACATGTCCCTCCTCCTTCCCCTTATCTCCTTCATCATGCTCCATGGGTTGAGGCTCTAATAAAACATGTAGGTGAATGTGCATCCTCATTAGTGCGGCCAAATCTATAATGCTGGAGGGATGAGAAGGAAGTGATATGAAATCTTCGTTATGTAGAGGAACATTGCTCCGTGTAAACACTACTGTCCATAAATTTCCGAAAGCAATGTTTGCCTGTCTCGACTCTCTAGTGGAGTCATAATACTGTAGGATAGTGCGAGCCCAGTTTATATGAATACCCCCAAAATAGCATATATGGCTCGTCTAACGGTATGTGTAATCCTATCAAATCCACCAGTTTGGCCCACAATATTATACTGCAAAATCCGGATAACAAATCTAGCTAACGGACATATATGGGCATAATCCCAAGCCCTCTCGTACTCATCATAGAAAATCCTACGCCATACAGCTAAGTCTGTCATCTCAAAATCCTCTATGTCGTGTCCCGTGCTATGGATGTTCAACATTTTCCCAAACTGTATTTCATTGAGACTAATGATAGTTCCCTTTACGTCCGAATTATATGTAATCAAACCCTCATTGTCTACCCCAACGTTTAGATTAGCATCAAAAAGTCGCACTAACCTTTTATAGCCCCTTCGCTCGACCGTACTAACATCCAAAATTGCGATTAAACCCGCATCCGCGAATAAACCCTCCAAAGGAGTTCCAAAGAAATCACCAAACCTGACCGGACGCCCTAACAACAACTTCAAATCCGCGGTGTAGACGTATGCCTCGACTACCTCTCTCTGAGTGTTGCACCAAGCGATTTCTCGCGGCATAAGGTGAGGAAAAGAGGCAAGAAGGGAAGGTTGCTCCTTCATGGCGATTTAAGCTTGAATATAGATGGAAAAGGTATAGATTTGGGTAAAGGAGGCTGCAAGATTTAATTTGGTGGTAATTTTGTGCGAAATAGTGGAGATTTGAGGTGGTGGGAGGTGAAAAACGTGGTTGTGGAGGTGGGTTTCCTGCTCTCGGTGATGGGGGAGTTGGAACGAATGATTGACCCGAAGGCCTTCGGCCTTTTTTTTCTTCTGTACAGGGTAGGTCAACCTCCTGGTTGACCTCCCTAGGGGTAGGTCGACCAAGGTGTCGACCTATATTTTTTTTAAGTTTTCACTTATATTTTCGTTCCGTTGCTCTCCGTCTTCTTTCTCGATGCTTCACCTCCTCTCTTGTGCTATACCGTTGGCCCAAAACTTGATGTGTACACTAGTGTCTGCTTATTCTTTCCTCGTGTCTATTCCAATTCCATGAAATATAAACTTAAGCGGAACATGATTTCATAAATATCCATTTTTATGTACACCTTTTTTTCTTTAACTTAAAGGTTTGAAATTTTTTCTTGATTTCCATTTTTGGTGTACGGGGGTAAAAATCTCATTCTTTTCCGGACCTATTTCTCAAGCGGGCTCCTTATACTAACCTAGGTATATATATATATATAATATTTGTTTTTTTCTCAAAAATACAAATACACTCACTTATAATTTTCCCGAGGAAAACTAAACCTAAGCTTTGATACCAAATGTAACAACCCGAATTCCACAGACCAATTTTTTTCCAAAAACCCAATCGATCGAAATCTGAGTTGGGTGCTCTGGTATCTTGCAGAAAAAGACAGAGATAAAGAAACATGTCAGAACTCGTAAAGTATCTCACAGCGGAAGGAACTAAAGTATAATATACTAAACATAGCTTTACCTTATAAAACATATTGCCTAACCAGAATCCAAAGCTTATACCATCTCTGTCATGAAACTAACCTGGAAGTATGTAATGAGGAGGGGGTCAGAAAATAAGATCTGTGTGACTGGACTTAAAATAAACTTCTGTATAATCCTACATATACCGTTCAGTTATATTTTCTTGGTTATTAGGTTATTAGGTTATTAACAATTTTAGCTCTTTAAGCTATAATTATCCATCCACTAGTAGATTAACCTAATACCATGTATATGTAGTTACCCCCTACTCGTGTCACCTCTTCATATGTACGTAGTTCCTTATCCATTGTCGTATGTCGTACGGGCTTTCATGTATATATATTATCACTACGTCTTCGTAAAACCACCATTCCTGTGTTGCGTAAGCGTTTGGACTGCCAACCTAGGTTTTACTAGGTTCTGTTACCGAATACTACCTAGATCCAACTAGGGTTTACTTACTGAACACTACCAAGATTCAACCAGGGTTTACGCTACCTAGTTCCAACTAGGGTTTACTTACCGAACGCTTCCTAGATTCAACCAGGGTTTACGCTACCTAGGTCCAACTAGGGTTTTTGCTACCTATCGAACAATGCCCTCCAGTCTAGGACACACTACCCAGAGCGATGTGTGTTCCTAGACTTTACGTCCCAATCGTATCGATAAATGTGCTAGATATCTAGTTGCATATGTCCTATATATGTGCGACTCGAGTCCCGTAGCAGGGCAAATCAAGGAACACAGAACTCAGTCGGGAGCTTTAATTCATCTGCCGATGCATATGCTAAGGTCTGTTTTTACTATGGCTATGGTCCCACTTGATCCCTCCCTCAACCAATGAAAGGCACCCAAGAATATCAAGAATGAGAACTGCACGCAGGCCCCCTATGCCCCCACAAACCTATTGGCCAACCTCACCCATAACTAGATAGCAAGTATATGGTCTTTTGGAGTTCTCTGCCTTTCCGCTTCACGTATCTCGACTGACTCAAGATGGTAGGTAGCCGACGACGTGCTATCACAGAACCAACTGGTTATCGCCGACTCACGCTGGTCCATCCTAATCTTTAGGTTGCCTTATTATTGCAACCAAGGCATACTCTTGGTTCTTCTAACGCAGACCTTAACCTCTGTAAGCCCAGGCGGATCATATGCATTCTCACAGAGGGATACCAAGAGTATCCTCACGTCCCCTCGAAGCCGCGTGCTTCGTAACCCAGTCCGTTGGAGCCCTCTATATGATTAAATGGACGTACGCTCCCCCTCGCGCCCTGTGGCACCGTGATTATCTACCGAGTTTGGTTATTCATCCCCTATCGTATGGACTGGTACACGCGCCTTATCCTTTCGTACTATTAGACCTTATGTCTAAACTTCTGATTACGCGCTTGCTTTGTCTTATTAACTTGGTTATCCTCGTTTATGTTGTCCTTCGATTCTAATTACCAAGTTTCTCTTTAATTAAGGTTTATTACTTAGTCCTTTTCAATTAAGGTTTATTACTTAGTTATCTTCATATTTATTTACTTAGTTCTCTAACTAAGGTTCGTTACCTAGTGGATACTTTACTTAGTTCTCTAGCTAAGGTCCATTACTCATTTTCCATTTTACTTAGTTTCTGTTAACTAAGGTTTACCAATGAATTCAAACATGACTTAAGTTTTCTTTATCAAACAATAGCGTACGGGTGCTTTCCCACATTTTCAGCTTAGATTAACTTATTTCATATTATGAGTCGTCCCACCCTTCAAGTCTTGTATTACATCTTAAGTCATAATCTTCCCTTGTCCCTAGGACAAGTTTTGCCTATTATTTAATTTTACATTACCGCAACTCTGGTTTATAATAGGTAAATATCATTCCCCATGTTGGTTAAGTTTTTCCGTATGTCAAGTTTTACTTAACCCTACCTTCCTGCTTATGCATTACCCGTATATATTCCACAAATTTGGTTAAGTGTTATCTATTAGTTCATATTGACTTAACCTACCCATGCATCATGTCAAATTGGTTAAGTGTTGTTAACCTATCCTTACCGTACTAGCATGTGTCATTAGCATTAATTGATTATTAATGCACCAACCTCTCACATTAGATCTATTGTTGCGGTTGCTGGATGTGCCGGGCGGTTCCGGGCAGTCATACACCACAACTCCATCTAACCTCGGGTTTAAGCGCGTTATGACTAACTTCTCACATTAAACCCTATTGTTTGCAGCCACTGGATATGCCGGGCGGTTCCAGGCAGAATTACGCCGCAAACTCATTCTAACCTCGAGTTTGTCATGTTTAATCTTTAGCCATTTAACAAATTCACAAGTGTGTTATGCCACTAGTGTCAATTTCATATTATGTTTCTAAACTTCCCATTTCTTTAACCGATCAAACCCAATTTTTAATTAAAGTGCCCATGACTTAGATTTCAGGCTTTTGAATTAGATTTCATAGTTATAATAGACAGATTAAACCCAAGTTTATCCAATTCCAATTCGGTTTCTAGTTTACCTATTTCTTCACCAAATTAGGATTTTTGCTTTTAAATCATTTTTCCCAAATCCCCAATTCCACCTTTATTTACCATTAGCCTAAGTTACTCCAAATTACCAATTTCACGATCCTTTCCACTCACTTCATTGAATAATATCAATATATACTTCGCCAAATAATCCAATATTTGCAATAATAATTGTTATGCCTCAAACCCCGAATTATAGATTATATTCCATGATTGCATAAAATAGATTATGCCTAATATTTCCATATTCCAATCGTACGTATGTATAATAAGATTTCGTCTAGGTTCGAGATAACCTAGATCTAAAAATAAAAAGGGAAAGGAGAATAAAAGAACAATCATTATAACATGAATCTTGAAGGATGAGAAGTTGAATAGTCCATATTGTAAAATACATAGGAACGAAGCTGTCAATTTGATACAGTACCAAAAATACATATTAAGATAGGAAGAAAAATTATTTTGGTTCATTTAATAAACTGCAATTTTATTACAATCTAGACCACTATGAGTAAGGTTCAAAGCTTAAAATGACATGCCGATGACACATAGCATCTAAAAAGCTGATGTGGTTTTCAAACATGATTTTTCATCATCAAAAGAGCTCCATGGATATGCATGATTCTAAACGTTTAAAATCCACAGAAAGATATCCTAATCTTGAAATTTGAGAAATACAAATTTTTCATACAGCCGTTTGTAGGATACAAATCAGTCTCTTCCAATAATCTAAACCAACTCAAAACCATATAATTCAAAATTTACCACCTTAAATATAATCAAACAAATTGTTAGAAAAAGCACATAACATACATACCTAGAAGAGTTTGACATTTAAAAATGTTATAGATCAGGCCGTTTAAATCAGCAAAAGAATGCAGGTCCTTTTCTTCCTCACGCATGTTCAGATTTCTTCCTCTAACGCACCACGGGTTGAGTATCAGAATGAATCACTAATTGAGTAGCTATACAGTAGATTGAGATGTCTAACCTATGCTATTGAAATTTGCACTTGGTGGATGTCATCCTGGAATGTGTAAGTACGGTTAGTTAACTAAGAAAAGAAAAATATGCTCAATGGTGCCACATACCAAGGAAACATATGTAATTTTTCAAAATTCGTTAAAGCAACAACATACATGCTACTTTAGGCTTTGGTTAATATTTTTCCTCAGTTTCAAACACTTTGACGGTAATTTAAAAAAAGGCACTTTCCTTACTACCCATGGCATGTCTGTCATGTGACCAGACTTAAAATTTTAAGTAAAGACTTGATGTTAAATCATCAATTACTTTCTAAAAATTAAGCCTGGTTAAAGTATTTAATATCAATATGTTTCTAACAAAAATCATACCAACCAACCTTGTCATATTCTCAAACAGTCAAAGTGGAAGTGGAAATTAATTGTTTATTTTTAATAGTATTTAATTTGCAACCACTATATATGAATATGTGATATTTCTTCAGATTAGAAACATACTACATATTGACAATATTATTTCGTAGTTACTTCTATTTGCCACTTTTTAGTACATTCCATATTAATTCATAATCATTACACTTTGACCCTAATCATATGTACCATAAATGTCATACCTCAAAATAAGGTTTATTTTGAATTATTTGAGAAGCTTTTATGCTGGTATCCTATGGTTTTAACAATGCAGAATATTCCATAAGAAGATACAAAAATTCAGTAAAACATGTAATGCAACATAATGGCAATCCTCCATGTTTAGTTGGTCAAAAAATTTGAAATTTTACTGGATTTGATAGTTAGAGTTGTCTCTGTTGTGATTTGTGACATGAAATCACATGTGTTGAAGAAGACGAGGCGTGGATGTGCTCGGCGATAGAGGAGATGAAGTGGCGGCAAAGAGAAGGCAAAAGGAAGAGCAGTGTTGTTCTCAGCTTCAGCGCAGACATCTGAGGGGTTCTGGTCAGACGTCTGTGTGTGCAGGGTTTTGAATTCTGAGAGTGGGGACAGACGTCTGTCCAATCTGGGTCAGACGTCTGACTTGTCAGGGATTGTAATCCGAGAGCAATGACAGACGTCTGTCATATGTAGGTCAGACGTCTGAGCGGGTTTTCTGCGGTTTTGACTGGTTCCTTCTGTGACTTATTCTGCAAGCAATGAAGGGGCAAATTGGGTATTTGCCTAGGCTTTCTTTTCTTCTATAAAAGCAGCATCCAGAGTTGGATTCAACATGATGGAATCAAGACCTAATTAATTAATCAGAGGGTTAGCCGTCATTCTTCACTGTTCTCCTTCTCCAACAAAATTGTAGTCATCTTGATATTTTTCCTTTCTCAATAAGGTTATTGATTCTTGTAGTTTGTTTATTGTGGGTTGTTGAACCAGTGAGTGTAAACATTATTCGTTTTGAGAATCAATAAAGAGGGTGGTTGGGAGGAATATTTTGTGTTTGCGTGTGTAATTTCATATCTGTGTTTGTTTCCTTAAAATCATCTTTAAGTAATTGGGTGAATAAGATCCTGGACGCTTCCGCAAAGGCGCAGTTTACCATAACAGTCTCCTCCAAGACGAACATTAGTTTTAAATAACAGGAGTGTTTTTCATGTAGACAGAGCCCTCTTGAAGACTGACTTTGTTGTTACTTGAAGAGAAAAAATATTGACGGACATGTTTGTGAAATATAGAACCAAAACCAAAGAATTGATATTATCTATATTATATTGCAGTTATAAGGGTCGAGAATTCATGAATATGATATAAAACTTGTTCTTCAATTCTTTTTTTTAAATAACTCTGTTAAAAAGTACTTTTAAATTTGAGCATTTCCATAAATCCGTTAGTTATAAATTCACAGAAAAATATATACATTTTCACAGTTACCCTATATATCGGCGCATCTAGACATATGTGCCGGTAATTAAGATTTAACGCACTAAGAATATAGAAAACCTTTCTTGGATAGTTACTGGAAAGCTTGAAACATGTTTTTGATGGGAAAAAAGAACATAATAAGCCAAAAGCTTGGTATATACAATATAGATAAATAAGAGGAGGAAAAAAATTTGACAATCTATTTTAGACACAGATATAACATCTATTCTATCATATTCCATTGTTCGCAAAAGGTTAAATTTAAAAGGAAAAAACCTGTTCTAAAATACCACACCATAAAAAAAATTTCTAACACCTAAAAATGCTATCGTTGAAATGCTAAAAAGGTCCGTGTTTGGTAGTTTCATGTTATGCATTTACCAACATAATAAATAGAAAGTATTAAAAAAATTACATGCTCAGCTCTTAATTATTCTTTTAGATGAAATTTAAATACATGAAATAACTTAGCTTATAAATCGTGCTATAGAAGAAAGGAAGTTAATATAGGTGCAAGGTACCCTATATAAAATTCACTTACCTAGTAAACTCAAACCTAATAAAATTTGTACCATTTCCTATATTTCTCTTCCTGTACACAATTTTGGATCTATTATTGTCTTAATGAGTACAGATGTTTATATAAATAAAAAAATTAAAATAAAATTATGCGGAAACAACTGATAAATGTAAATAAATTATGCGTTTAAAATTTAGGTAAATATGGAAGTTTAAAATCCAAAAAGTAAATAATAGAACAATGATATAATAATGGATCCACATAATCATGGATCCCAAGTTTGGGTGCTAATCAACATAATTATATGTATAAAAAATTTAAAATTAACTTATGTATGTATGGTAGAAGGTTTAAAATAAATTTTGATAAATTCACATTTCGGATTTAGTGACAGTTCATAGAAGTAATGCAGAACATCGTTAATGATCATAGTACTTTGGTTTATATTTTTTATTTGAGTTTTTAGCTTTATTGTCAACAATACACTTGAGTGTCTTATAATACGTATATTCTGATCCACTTTTTTTATTATTGTTATAAAGGAGAATTTAAATTACAATTTAAAAAAAATGGACAACAACGATATTAGTGATTGTAATAATTTACGGCAACCATTAGCTCTTAGCTGTAGAATGACAGTAATTTCACAACTAGTTAATCAAAAATGATATTCAAATTAATTCATGCTTGTTTCGGTTGAAGACGTAAAACGTTAATGAAAATCCAAAAAAATATGGTGCTAACGACTATTTAAAGTAAGGTAAATAATGGACAATTAACATAGTTCACTTTTTTGTAACTTACATACAGATTGAACGTTAATGTCTGCAACACTAAATTCTCACCATCTGAAACCTTTGAAACTAAAAAAAGAAATGCAAGCAGATATCATACAGTTTATACATCAGTTCGTAACTCATATTCAACAACTGTGGAAAAGGAGCATAGCTTTTATGTATTATTTTTTAAAATTCCACACTACAGGAACTATTATTTTATTAATTGGGAAATAACTTTGATTAATACACTGAGTTCTTTTTTTTCTTTTAATGAACTTGTACCGATGACTTTGATAATATGAATATCCAATGTAATGAAATGTGGTGCATCAAACACATTTCATTAGGTGCATGTACTACAATATATCGAAAGAAAAGGAACTACCTGAATAATATTACAAAATATAGACAAACATTATGAAAATTATAATTCAGTTCCCCCAACAAAACCATATATACGCGACTAAAAACAACAAAAGTGAAACTTGGAAGAAAAACAAATTACTTAGGCCTTCCAAAAGAAAATTAGAAAGAACACAGTTGAAGAATATTACATCAAAAAATTACAATCTACTGAAAAGCTTCCTTTCGGTGGAGACCGTTAATGGTGACAAAGATTGCCCTTTTCTACCCTTCTTCTTTACCGCATCTTTAAACTGTCCCTCAAAATCTTTCAAATCGCCAACTCCCCACTCTTCTGTTCTTTCTCCCCACTTTGCTTTCACTGTGCGTGGTCTCCATCGAAAATCATCATAATACTTCAGATCTAAGCTTTTCTTCTGTTTACGCTCTTATGTAACTGAGCTGAGCCCCTCCTTCCCCTACTAACCCAACCTCATCTCCACAGTTCCTAATCTACTCTACTGCGTCTGTCAATTTTCCTACCTTGCGCCGCTTCCTTTTCAGGCAACTGCTTCTTCGAGCTATTCATCTGGAGGTAGCGGTCTAGGTCTGAAATCAGTCATCAACGCGGTGCTTCGCAGGGAGCAGTAACTCCTACCAGTATCTGCTGTTATCGCGTCTCGTTATTGGCGATGCCATGTCTGTGATGGTTCAGTTCTGCTCTTAGGTATTAATTGTTCTTCTGTGTTGTCGACTTGTTGGTTGTACTCTCTTTGATAGGTTGTGTGCTGGTGGTTTTAGTTTCTGTCGAGGTGTTTGGTTCTTCTTTTGGAAGAGGAGCTTGGTTCTATCTTCATGCAATTTTTGGGTTAGTATTGTTTGTGCGTGTTTATGGTGGCGAGCTGGTTTATTGTTATGCATGCTCTATGATTTTGGCAATATACTCAAACTTTGCTGATTTCGTAGAGCCTTCCTCTTATCCTTCCACCTTTCATCCGCCTGCACTTACCCTCATGTATTATCTGTTGGCTATCGGATTATGCGTTTGCTCGGCCTTACCGTTTGGACGATATGGAAGAGCTTGCTCTCGAACTGTCTTTTCATTTTGGTTGGGTTCACCGCATTTTTCCAGCCAGCGGTTGTGCTTCAGGAGCACATGGAAATCACTGTTGCATCCCTGTAGCAGTATGCTTATAAAGTATTGGAGCTGTTCTTGCAGCCTCTCATGTCACTTCAGACCATGGAGCAGCGTGCTGCCCATCATGTCACCCCACGTTCTTACTTTGCAGAACTGTTCTTATGGCGCCTAGTGCTTCCGTACTATGGTTTAATTATTATTTTTTGCCTAGTGATAATGTATGTAATGCTCTACCTTGTGTAGAATGTAGCTGTAATGTAAATCACTCCCTGTGCGGAGACGTTTCAGTGGACGGTCCACTTTAAATGCCGTATGTGGTGGACGGTCCACCTTAAAAACCGAAATAGCTGACTGCTAACTTCAGTCACCTGAACCATAATGTAATTTTATTATTAGTTATAATAAAAAAGTGTTACGGAACACTATAAAAACCGGTCGGCTATGCCAAAAAAAGAATATTACATCAACTGATGAAATATTTCAGTTTAAGATGGTGTTTTTTACTAAAAGAAAATTTGTAAATTTGGAAGAAAAATGAAGATACCTCAAATGAACAAAGAAGAGCATAAACTGGTAATAAATCAGTTCACCGAACATAGAGCTTTAAGATTTGGTGATCGACTTCTTGGGAATAAGGACACGGAGGTTCATCTTCTCTACCCAACGCAAACAAATATTTTGTAATTTCTCTACTATTTTTTAAATTTTGTCAGACTGGAGTTCAGTTTCCCCGAAGTAGAAAGAAAGGAGAATACTAAGAATGGAATTAAATAATTGTGAAAGACATGGAATTATAGGACCAAGTGGAGAAACAAATAGTTGAGAATATGTAGTTTGGAAGATAAAGACGTGAGTTTGCATTTTACCGTATATAGTTTAGAACATGGAGGCAGATATCGGTTTCTCTGTTTTTTGACATAAATAACCTGCATTGATAGTTTGGAAGGTTTTAGCAAGAAAGTCATTTTCCAGGTGATAAAAAGGCTTATTTTTGACTCTTTGACCGAAGGTTTTGCATTATATATAAGATATGTACATTCAATAAACTTCCATACATTACCGCTATAACTGCAAATTGCTCAATAACAGTGCATGAGAAATCTTGTGAAACACATAATGGTCAAGCATGCTAAGTTTTACAAATCAGCTTCAGTACCATGTCATCATAATCTTTTTTTGCCAACAGTAAAACAACAGTTGATTATTGTAATTGATTTATAAAACATCTTGATTTGGTTCAAGAATATTTCTCTCATAGACACAAAACACATTAACACTATTTTGAACTTTAAAATGGACGCAAATCTGCTTAACTTGTCCAATTTTTCATACAGAAAAAAAAAATTGGTTATGATGGCTTGTTGCAATATTTAATGATATTTTTATGCTTGTTGGACCAACAAAAACATGGATTTGCAAGGCTCATAGCTATGACCAACGTATTTAAAGGAGTGGAATATTAAAAATATAGAAGCTTATGTTATTATTATTTTTCTAGAAAAAACAAATTATACCTTTGTAATTCTTTTATCTAAGATGAGTCGACTGAATATTCACTTTTTAATTATAAAAGCAAGTTCACCTTTTAGTACAGATCAACCAAAAATTACTTCGCTCGGTTAGAATTGAAGAATGTGGCTAATAATTTTGTAGAGTGATATTAATAAGTGTTTCACTCTTAGGAGTTGCTAATGCCCTCAATGTTACAGTTAATCATAATAATCATAGTGCAAATCCTTGGTCTATAATTATACATTAATCTTGGAAACGGAGGCTATGTAAAACTCTATTTGCAGTACATGCAATATATTCTATATAAAAATTCAAGTACGATATCATTTTAGATTAAATTGATATTTAATATGCAGAACAATAACGGCAGAAAGATTTAAAACAAACATGATCTGATGAAGGAATGCATTATTACCATACTTACCAAAATAAATCTAGATAATAACAAATTTTTTCTGCTATTATTTCTAGCAGATATATAAACCATGGTTAAGGAAAGATGTCAAATTCAGGACTACACAATAATGATCAAATAACAATATGACCCAACAGAATATGTGTGAAAAAGGATAAATAAGTTTTAACAAAGTTGGTTGCTAGCATATTTTTATCTTTCAACTACTATATAACCTCACCTATTTTTTTATTTTTTTAATTCCCTCAGCCTGTTGTTTACAATATTACCCGATGAAGTAAAACATGCAAGTTAATAAGCTAATTTGTTGTAACATTATGAAATGAAAATGGAGGAATAACTAAAAGCATGTAGTATAGAACTAATACATAAGAAATATACTTCCAAGCAGTTTTATTTAGCACTTGTCATCTGTAACACTAATGTATAGTTTTATACAGATTTAGGCCTGTAAACGATCCGTTTAATAAGTAGTGCTTTAAGCGATAATTTTAGACTCCACTGCCTCTAAATATATAGATGAAAGAAAAATTGGACTGTGATGTATGTGTCACATAACAAAGACAGTAATACATCGTTCTTTCCTGTCTTTAATCAAAGCGTAATAAGTAGATCTGAGAAAATAGTATAAGAGGAGCACGATTTCATTTTTAGATTTAACACATTAAACCCAATCATAATTTTGAACCAAATAAAACTGTTAAAATGTCACAAATAAGGGATTCACAAATTACCCGTTATAAGATTAGGATCTGTTGTTCCTCTGTCGTCACATTGAATGTTGAAGTGCACTGGTAATATGTACTTCCTCTATAAGTAGCATACTAGTTCTTTCAGTTCGCGTTGTTCAGTAGACTTTCTCAATAATCTGTCACCCGCAATGGAGGAACAAATTAAATGAAATTGTATGTGTGAGTGCCAAATTAAAAATTTATGGAAACGTAAAATTATAAATGAAACTACTGAACTTACAATTTTTGAAAGTCGCAAGATCCAGCAAATGTCAGGTTACATCAGCAAAATCGAACATGGAGAACGTCGGAAATCGCCAAGATCTATGACGAAAACCAATCGTTTCAATGGCTGAATTTTTGTGTGTTTGGGATGGAACTGGTAGATACGGAGAGAATAAAAAATTTGTGAAGTGCGATTTTAGGTTTTTGAAAAGGGATTAGAGAACAAAGAAGACAGCGTGGTGGAAAAATGTACACGACCAGCATGGTTGCCAACGACGGGGATGGAGGGGAAGCAGATTGTCGGGGGGAAGGTGTAAGGTGAGAAGGGATAATTAGGGGCGATAACGTCCGAACATTGCCAGATTTACTTAATTTGATATTTTCGTTGTGAAATCAATCGGGGAGAAGATGGAATTGGGGACTGAACGTAACTACCAAAGAGTGCTGAATTGAAAATCATAGCGAAGAAAATAACACGTGAACTGAAGGGGACAGATGTCACCACCCAAATGTCTTAGTTTCTTCTTTCCAGTATAAGTAATAGAAGATATGCAACATTAAAATAAAGCATTGTTATAAGAATGTATTTACATTGAAAATTTACATTTAATGTATACGAAGACATTAAAATAGAACATTACTATAGAAATGCATTTACACTGGAAATTTACATTTTTATGTATATGAAACATTAAAATAAACATTTTTATAATAAAAATGTTTTACACTAAGCTTACATTTTATGTCCTTTAAAAATAGTCGTTGCAATAACAAAAAGTGTTTTCTTTGAAATTTACATTTTTGTTTTTAAATGAAAACATTTAAATGTCAATTTTTATGTAAAATATGTCTTCTTAGAAATATACATTTTCAAAGTAAATGAAATTTTGAAGATGATCATTAGTTAAATAAAAATGTGTTACATTGAAATTTATGTTGAATCATAAAAAAAAATACTCATTGGTTTGAAGGGGAAATATAATAAAAATTCATATTTTATTGTATATAAGAAAATTTACATTTTTAAAGGAAGAAAAGTTATCTAAGAAAATTTACATGGTTAATCAAAGAAAAGAATGATTAGAGAAAAATTACATTTCTCAACGAAATAAAGAAAGAAATAAAAGATTTTATTTTTCAATGTAATTATATATTGAAATAAAAAAATTACATTTTTCAATGTAAATAAAGAATGAAATAGAAAATTTCATTTTTCAATGCAAGAATAGAGTGAAATGAAAGTTCATATTTTTCAATGTAATAACACACTGAATAAAAGTTACATTTTCTAATGTAATCATATAGTGAAATGAAAGTTTACATTTTTCAATGTAATAACACATTGAAATAAAAGTTACATTTTCTAATGTAATAATGTGGTGAAATGAAAGAGTACATTTTCCAATGCAATAATATATTGAAATAAAAAAATTCAATTATCTTATGTAATATATATGAATCACATAAAAGAATCAATGCGGGAAGAATTTGTATTAACATTTCATTTTTAATGTAATATATGATTTCATATATAAAAGAAATAAATATTGAATTGCAAATGGTTTGAAATCATTGAACAATTTATATTTATATATATAAATATAAATTAAAATAAAACGAATCGCGCTGCTGCAGTTCGTGATTTGAAATCGTAACTTCAAACGATTGTACCGAGAGATCCGACCGTCGGATTTTCCCAAAACTGGAACCGTTAGGTCCGCTTTGGGAAAATCTTTCCAACGATATTGTTAGACCAAAAATTGGTTCTAACACCCAAATTAGCTATGATTTTAATGAAATAGAACTAAAAAGCAACGAAGAACACACGATTTATAGTGGTACGGCACTAAAGGGCCTACGTCCACTTTCTATTCTTTTAATTAATGATTTGAAAGCAAATACAACAACGATTCTCCCTCAATTTCACAATTACAATGCATAAGCTCACTCAAATCTCTCAAAAATAGACTTTAAGAGGTGATTTTGATCTGAATATGGTTATGAAATTCGGCTATAAAGGAAGTTAGAACCGAGAATTTGCTAAAAGATCCTTTCAAATGCCTCTTGATGGTGTATTTATAGGTGAAAAATCTCCTCGAAGTGGCTCCGGGTCAGAACTGCGTGGCACCCATCCCATAAGAGTCGGGTTCGAAGGCCTCCAGATGGTGACAACGCATCGATCTAGTGGGAGATCGTGGGAGGAAATGGTTGTGCTTGGTCCGAGTCTTCAGGAAACGTGTGCAACAACCGTCACAGGCTCAGAATAAAGGGGTTCGGATCGGCCTCCTCCGATCCGATCCGATGAGGCTACTTGCTTTCTTTTGGTGTCGCTGAAGTGCTTCTCCGAACCGAACCGATGTGATGTCTGCGTCTTTGATTTCTTCTTCTTTCCTGCGCTGGTTCCCTCCGATCCAAACCAGTTGATGGCTTTCCCACTATTTGCTCTTTATGTAGGCTAGTTCACAAAGTAGGCTAACATTTTGCCCCCTCGAAGTACACTCTTATTTAAGATAAAGTGTGCTTCGAAGTAGTTTACAAAATAGTCTTTGAATTAAAGCCATTGAATGATCGCTTCCGTTTACTTGTTGAGACGTGCCACTTCATAAAGTCATGCCTTTTGTTGCTTATACATAAACCATATGAATTACTTTCTTCATTTTCAAACAACTTTGAGAGCTCTTTTTAATGTCCAGTGATTCCTCCAGGTAAGCTTTTTCTTTATTTTTCCTTGAATTCAATCTGCATGCCAAGTCAATGTGTATAATCCCTTTCAGTTCGGATTCCGACCCGAACGGATTTCTCTCTTGTATTGCTCAATACTGGATTGACAGGCCAGAATGCATTTGTGGGCTCGTAACTCCGGTCCGAAAGGGGGGAAAGACTGGAAATATAATGAGTCACTATAAACACATATATAAACTCGCTGCCTATCTCCTTCCTCTTTCTTTTATTTCATTGCTCCTGTTTATCATATTTTACACCGAAACTCTATCTTTCAAAAACTCCAAAATTCTTCTCGTTATTCTTAAAATCAAACTCGTAAGTAGGTTAAAAACTTTGATTATCATTGTAATGACTGATTTCAGTTAAAATTTGCAGTCAATTTCGAGTGATTTGGTCATGGCCTTTTCCCGCTTCGACGCCTTGGCCTCCTCTCTCTTCACCGTCGTCATTGGTGGTTCTGTCACCACCTCGAGGCGTTGGGAGAGGGGATTAAGATTCTGCTGGATATTTGAGCACGTAAGTGCTTGGTCTTAATTGGGGTTTTTGACATGGAGTTGGGTTCGGTGTTGGTTAAGCGAGATGGGAAATGGAGAAGATGAAGAAGAGGACAGGAACTGGGATCGGTTCGGGTGGAGAGACGCTGGAGTGAAGAGAAGGGAAAGATGTTTACAAGATTGGATCGAGTCGGAGAAAAAAAAAGGCAAAAAAGGGAAACAAAGCCTACCTGACTGGGTCGGATCGGAATAAGAGACAAGGAGGAGAAGACGCATGATTATTCAAGCCGATCCAAACCCCTCCGAAAGCCTACATCCGAACCGATCCGGTTTTACTTACTGGTGTGAATGTCTGTTTCCGACCGAAACATGACTTTGCCCCCCGATCTGATCCCAATAGACATACCCGAACCGAACCGAAACAATCCAACTCAATGCACGAGAATTTATCCAACTAGCTTAATCAATGCTTGGCATAACCTTCAACTTGATGAACAGTTAGGATAGCGCCTTACGAACATAACAAACATCAAGAACTATTCTGAAACATTATTACTCCTTTGAATCTTTATATCACGCTCTCATGTGTTTACTTTGCATCTTTGGTACACATAGCACACACTTTAGTTCACATACACACATGGGGGGATGCGGGCTATCTTACTCTAACTTATGTTATTACTTCTTCAATAGTCTAGTGATCATGGCTGAGAGACGTTCAACTAGGTTAGCAAAGAAGATAGAAGTTGCAGAAACTTCTGAGAAATTTGCTTTTGATGACATATTTTCTTCTTCAGACCCTGAATGGGACGATAAGGGCCCAGATTATGAAGTAGGAGCACATAACAGCGAAACACCTTCCGATAGTGAAGTTTCTCTGGGCGATGAAGAGGAAGGAGGGATATGGGATAATCGAGCTCCTGATGAGTTTGAGTCTGCCATTATACTGGAGTTACCCAAAGATTCTGTTGAATCGACGATTGATGATGACAGACTTGTTCGAATATGTTAAAAGCACGGGATATGAAAAGAGATGCCCTGGTGCCATCGGAAGCTGATCGTCCCCACAATCCTCTGGAAGGATTTATGGCAGTTACTCCATTGATGTGTGTGGTTGGGTCTATTCCACCGTTCCCGCCTTTTGTCGTCGACTTTCTGAGACAGATGCGGATTGCCCCCATGCAGTTACACCCCAACTCTTATGCTTATTTAAATACCTTATATATAGCATACAGAGAGGTTTTAGGTATAGAGCCTACCTTCGATGACATCCACTTTTTTATAATTTCAAGCATTGGACTCAAGAGACTCCTTCCTTCTGCTATTTTGAATCAGTTCCAAAGAGGAAAATTATTTCAGCTCCATTTAGTAGCAAGGCCGGCGATTCTAAGCTCGAATGGTTTTATATCAGCCAACAGCCGGGGTGCGCCAAGAGATGGACCAAATCAAGTAAAGCTTCGATTTTCTAGATCTCAATTTTGAATGCTCATGCCAACACATTAACCTGCTTTCTCTTTTGTTCGCAGTTGATAACCCAAAACAAATATCGGATCAATTGTACTTTGATCGGTTGCATCGGCTTCTCAATGGCGATCAAAATTTTCTAACCATCGACGAAGTTCTAAAGGACGAGTATCTCCATCGTCACGGGTTACTATCCATTACCCGTAGCATAGGTCATGGGTCGGGTCCATATGTATACATCCCCCCAGTGGACATTATTCCTGAAAAGGGCGAGGGCTCATGATTCTTATCCCCCCAGTGGACATCATCACGGGTTACTATCCATTCCTGAAACGGGTGAAAGCCGGGGTAGAGAGGATAGAAGGCCTCATGATTCTTATCGACCACACACCACGCGCTCTCGCTCCCCCGTCATGTCGGATCCAGACCGATATAAAAGCTATCAGAGTCGTCGAGGAGAATACACATCGCAGCCCAAAGACCGAACTTCTCCTCAAGACAAACACAGTCGGGAAAAAGTCCACCGAAACATACCGATTCACGAGACAAACATAAGGTTTCTGAGAAGTGACCTAGAAAGGGTGATACAACCATCATACCTACTAAGCGTAGAGACACTGATCTAACATACTGCAAACCTCCACCACTGGATGCTGAGTCATTCAGACTTTAATTACAGATGTTAATTCGATGAAAAAGACTGTAGATGCCGATGAAAAGGCCTTGAAAAATTTGGAGAAGGACCTTGAGGACACACAGGCTCAACTTGTCATCGCTCAACGAGATGCTAACAACTTCAAACAGCAATTCGAGGAGTTACAGAAGCGTTACCATGACTTGCTGGAATCTCATAGTCAAGATCGTTTGGAGTTGAAGAAACAAGCGGAAGATGCTAAGTCGGACAATGTCAAAATGCAACTGGCTAACAATACTCTTGAGCGAGAAAAAGCCGAGTTAGCGAGAAAAAATGCTGAATTGGAGAAATGAAACGCTGACTTGGAATCCAAGTTAATGGAAGCCGAAAATAGGGCTGCCCCAGCTGAGGGGAATGTGGAAAATGTTATTAAGTCTGCTGAAGAGACCCGTAAATGGCTATCAGAGGCTCAGGAAGAAGTGCGCGGTTTTGGCGAATTACTGATTGAAGTCTTCGCGCACATAATTCGTCGCCGAAACATCTCTTGGATAGAAGGCTATCCAACTACCTTAGTTCACGTATAGAGTCAAATCATCGAATTGGAGAAAGAGGAACTTAAGGTAGACTTCGTCGATGAAGATAAACTTATGGAAAAGTATCTGAGAGATGATGAGCCGGCATGCCTGGCCGAGGGGCATCGCCTCATTGCCGCTGCTATGGAGGAGGAGAAGAGGATGGCCAAACAAAAGAATATCCCTGAGGCTGGTTCTTCTTCCACTACTGCTGAAACTTCTGAAGTCGAGGGATATGATCCCGAGAACCCGGGGATCCCTTAGGCATCTCTTTTATCTCCTATACCCGAATCAGCATCAGAGACGGTAGTCACTCCAATTGAGAAACCATCAGAAGGCATTTCTACCTTTTCACCTCAATTCATCAAGGCCGTCTCCACTTGTCACCATATGATTGGGCAATCGATGGAGGATCCTTTATTTTCTCCTGAGTTGATAATCGTTTCTTCTCATTCTGTAGGTGTTGAACCGGCCGAGAAGACTGACATGCATCAGGGAACCACCACTGGGGTAAAATCCATGGAAAAGACTCAAGGAGAAAAGGATAAGGCTACCATTGTAGAGTCGAGAGGGGGAGATGAACTGTCTAAGGCCGACACTTCTCATGATGACGAGATGATAGATGCCTTGAAAGACGATGGTGGTAGCGAGGGGCACGAAGAAGATCCTGATGTGGCTTTAATTGGGGACTCAAAAAGTGTTGATGACGTCACTTTGACTGAAATGAAGGCCAAACAAGACAAGCGTATGCAGCTAAAAGTTGAAGACTTGAACCTCGAAAGCCTTAAACCCCTTGCAATGGTGGATCCTAGATCAAGGTTAGTCGTTAAGCTTTCATCTAGGTATATTATAGAGGAACTTGCTAAAAAATCTTCTCTTGATTCCAGTGTTCCGACTCCTAGTAAAAAAATCAACCGATTCTAGCACTTCGATTGCAGAGAAGAAAAGGCCGAAACGCATTATGACTGATGCTGAAAAGGAAGCTAAGGCTACTCATAAAGCTGCCAAAAAATCCAAGTCCGCTCCAAAGCCCAAGTGACGGAGTGCTTTGTTTTATTTTGGCATTTACTTGGTCCACAATTGTTGCAGCGCGTGTGGCCCTCGCATCCTTTGCTTGATTTCCCTGTACGAACTCATGCGTTTGTAAATAATAATAATTTATTACCTACAATGTCTGATAGTTGTTAGTTAAGTACTTAAGTAAAAATGCAAGAGCATGTCATATTACAATTATATAATGAAGTCAATATTGAGGGGAATATGCGTACACATATATGCCCCCAGTCAATCTTGGATGACTAAGCAAGAATTATTCAAGATTGATTAAATTAAAAATTCAATTGCCCCCAATTCTCCGACGGGGCCATATTCCTTTCATCATTGATGCCTATTCTTTCTAGCATCTTTATACTCTCCTGTCTCATAATCAGGTTAGAGTATCATTGAGGCGGTCTCTCATCTGGGTGCACCTTCACGCCTCAAGGGACGTCGTCTTCCCGTCCTTTATACTCTCTCTCGATTCTTGAGAGTTAGAGTTAAGAATGTTGTCTTCCCATTCTTTTATTTTGCAAACGATCGTTTTATTTGTTCCTGCACACAGGTCATCTTCAACTTTCCAAATCTAACTTAATATTTCGTGTTTCATAGTCACGATAGAATAATTGTTGAAGATAAAATAATTCAAAAAAAGTAAATGACATACGATATTTTTATAGTGGTTCATCTAAGTCGTAGCCTACATCCACTTCATAATCCTTTGTTCACATAAACAGATTTTTAAGGCAATTCGTGCCTTTTTACATAGCTTATAAAAACAAAAGGGATGACATTTCATATTTAGCTCAGATATCGTCGTAAGTCTAAGCGTTCCGAGCTCTGGAATTCCTCACCGTCCACGGTCATTAGCTTGAATGCTCCTGTATCAAGCTTCCGTTGGATGGTGTATGGCCCTTCCCATTTTGGACCCAACTGGGTCGAAGGCGGGAAGACTCGTTTCAGTACTAGGTCTTCTGGTTCAAAAGTTTTGAAGCGAACTTTCCGGTCATAACAACATGCTACTTGATGTCGATGTCTCGAGGCACGCAAGTCGGCTTCATCTCTTTTTTCTTCAATCATATCAAGAGATTCTAGGAGGAGTGCTTTATTTGTCATCGGGTCATAATACGCAACTCGATGAGAAGGGACTTCCAATTCTACTGGGATCACTGCTTCTGACCCAAAGGAAAGTGAATAGGGAGTATGGCCGGTAACTGTCTTAAAGGTTGTCCTGTAGGCCCATAAAGCTAATGGCAACTCGTCTACCCATCTAGCTTTAGCCCGCTCCAACCGCTTCTTTAGAATTGATTTAATGACCTTGTTTATGGCTTCGACCTGGCTATTTGACTGCGGATGAGCTACTGCAGTGTATCGTTTATAATTCTTATATTTTTGGCAGAAGTTTTTGAACTCGATGTTGTCAAACTGCGTCCCATTATCGGTTATGATGGTCTTCGGTATCCCAAATCGACAAATAATGTTTCTGACCACAAAACTGATCATCGTCCTCGCCGTGATGGTTGTTAAAGGTTCAGCTTCCACCCATTTTGTAAAGTAGTCCACGGCAACAATCGCGTACTTAGCTCCTCCTCTGGCAATAGGTAACACTCCAATAATGTCAATTCCCCACATGGCAAATGGCCATGGACTTACCATCGACTTGAGCTGGGTCGGAGGCGCTCTGGGAACTTTGGCGAATCTTTGACATCAATCGCAGCGTCATGAATAATCAGCCGCATCTTTATTCACGGTAGGCCAGAAATACCCGTACCATAATACTTTCTTTGCTAAGGTTTGGCCCCCAGTATGATCTCCACACTCACCTTCATGTACTTCTTGTAGTACATGTTTAACGTCGTCGTGTGCGATACACCATAATAGGGGCATTGAAAACCCTTGGCGATAAAGGACGTCGTCCTATAAAACGTACCTTGCAGCCTTGCATCTTACAGCTCGTCTTTCGCTTTTTTTAACGGGAGGGTTCCATTTTTGAGAAAATTCTTAATCGATGTCATCCAGGATTCTCACTCTGGTTCAACTTTCAGGGCTAGCTCTGCTTCCATTAGGTCGAAACTCGGTGATTTCAACACCTCTATCGGAACCATTTCAGTTTCTTTAGGATTATCAGAACTTGCTAGCTTCGCCAGTCGATCTGCTTTCTGATTTTCCGCTCTTGGAATGTGTGTTAGGCTATGATGCTACAAACCTCCCAACAACTCCTTTACCTTTCTGAGATAAGTAATGAGTCGAGGGCCTTTAGCAGCAAATTCTTCCCGAACTTGGCATACAACTATCTTAGAATCGCAATATATATCTAGTGTCTTCACTCCCAAATCTTTGGCGAATTTCAGCCCGGCAATCAGGGCTTCATACTAGGAATCATTGTTAGTAGCAACAAACTCAAACCGTAATGCATAGTAAATAGATCGTCCTTCAGGAGTTATTAAAAAAACTCCGGCGCTGGACTTTCGGTCATTCTTGGCTCCATTCACATATAGTTTCCACGGACTAAGCTCTAACTCTCGATCCAAAGTAACTACCTTGTCACCCACCGTTTCCTCTTCAGGAATTGTAAATTTAGCTATAAAGTCAGCCAATGCCTGCCCCGTTATTGATCTTCGTGGCGGAAAGTTCAAATCAAATTGACTCAGCTCAATATTCCATTTAAGTAAACGCCCTGATGCTTCAGGTTTCTGCAACACTTGTCTCAAAGGTTGATCGGTATATACAACAATCGGGTGTGCCTGAAAATAATGGCGAAGTTTGCGGGAAGCAATCAGGAGGCTATAAGCAAGCTTCTCTATCTTCGGATAATTACATTCTGCAACGGCTAGTTTTTTGCTTACGTAATATACAGGTTTCTGGACTTTATCCTCTTCACTTACTAATGCTGTGCTGACGGCGTGAGATGATACCGCCAAGTAGACGAACAAATCCTCATGTTCCACAGGCTTTGATAATATTGGAGGCTTTTCAAAGAAGTCTAAAAGATTCTGGAACACCTCCACACAGTCGGGAGTCCACTCAAAATTTCGCTTTCCCCGTTTTATGAGATCGAAGAAAGGTACACATCTATCTGTAGCTTTGGAAATAAACCTATCAATGCAGCAACTTTTCCGGCCAAGCTTTGAACATCTTTGATCTTGCGTGGTTCTTCAATGTCCCTTACTGCTGCTATTTGGTTAGGATTTATCTCAATTCCTCGAGAACTCACAATAAACCCCAGGAATTTTCCAAATGCGACCCCAAACGAACATTTTAGGGGGTTTAACTTCATCCCATACCTTTGAAGAATATTAAACATTCCTGCTAAGTCCCTTGTATGATCAGAAGACTGTTTGGACTTCACAAGCATGTCATCCACATAAACCTCCATGGTTTTCCCGATTTGATTGTAAAACATGCGGTTGACTAGGCGCTGATACGTGGCTCCAACATTCTTTAACCCAAATGGAATTACCACGTAACAATATAACCCCAAATCTGTGATAAAGCTTGTATGCTCTTGATCTGGTATGTGCATGGGAATTTGATTGTACCCGGAATAGGCGTCCATAAAGGATAAAAGCTCATGTCCGACCGTCGAATCAACTAGCTGATCAATTCTGGGGAAAGGGAAGCTATCCTTCGGGCAAGCCTTGTTCAAATCAGAAAAGTCTATACACGTTCTCCACTTCCCGTTTAACTTTTTGACCAGGACAGGATTCGATATCCAGTCGGGATATCTCGAATCCATAATGAATCCATTATCTTTTAATTTCTCTACTTCTTCTTTTAAAGCTGCTGACCGCTCTAGGCCTAACATCCGTCTCTTCTGCTTGACTGGTGGGTGCTTTGGATTAATACACAAAGAGTGGCTCATGATGGTAGGCGAAATCCCATGCATGTTAGCGTGAGTCCAGGCAAACACATCCAGATTTGCCTTTAAGAAATCAGCCAATTCCCTCACTCTAACTGGATCCATTTGCGAGCCGATCTTTAGTACTTTTGTTGGATCTGTTTCATCAATAGGTATATCTATTGTTATTTCGTTGGGAGTTGCCTTCCTGTCCCCGAGTTCTCTATCCTCTCTAGGATCTATATCCTCGAGCACGTCTGAGGGTGACTCTCCTGGGGTAGGATCCCTTAATTGCTATGCTGAGGCCTCCTTTGGAGGGGGCGGAATCGTCCTTAGCTTCTATATTCAACCCCTTCATTAACATCTTTAACTCTTTCATGTAACAAGCTTGTCCCGTAGCTTGGTCGCCCCTCATCACCCCAACTCCTGAGTCAGTCGGGAATTTAAGCAGCAAGCACCAAGGTACAATACATGCCCTAAATTCGGCAAGGGTCGGTCGGCCTAGGAAGGCATTGTAAGGCGACTCCACATCCAAAACTACAAACGGCGGGATCCTTACTCTCTGGTGATCTCCCTGCCCTAGTGTGACTGGTAGTTCCACAAAACCCATCGGAGCTGTAGATGCTCCATTAAAGCCACGTATCCATCCTTCACATGGCTTTAAATCTTTTACTTCGAGTCTCATTTGTTCGAAAGCTTTCTTGAAGAGGATATTGACCGAGCTCCCGTTGTCCACTAACACTGTATGGACTAAAGCAGGGCCAATTGTTGTGGTAATCACTAGGTGATCGTCGGTTGGAGATTGAACTCCGGAATCATCTCTATGGTAGAATACGACGTCGTCTGACATCGTCTTTTTTTGTTTTACTGGAGTAACGTCTTCGAGGCTACTGCATTCTCCTACCTCAAAATGCTTGGCGGCATTGACATACTAGTCCATTGCTTTAACACTATGACTAACTAAGTGAGGTCCGCCTAAAATAGTATTAATGACGATCCCCTTATCTTTTTGTTGAACTGTGGGCTTTGAAGCAGGCTGGTTGTGGTCCGGGGCTTGTCCCCCTTGTCCCTTGGGGCGACCTTGAACTCGTCTAACTTCCCTTCTCGCAACAACCTTTCGACGATATCTCTCAAATGACGGCATTCATTGGTGGAATGACTGTGGGTACCATGAAACAAGCAAAACTTTCATGTTGCAATCTCTTTCTCAGTGGAGTCTCTGGGTGGTGGTTTTTGGTACTGCAATATGCTATATGTATCTGAATAAATATTCTCCAACGTATCATTTAATGGCGTATAATTTTCAAAAGTCTGGAATCTGGGTCTTTTATTAGAGCTATTCCCTCAGTTTCTGTTCCTTCTATTGTCGTTCCCATTTCCGTTGCTATTACCCCCACTCTCGTTACCAACATTTACTTCCACCTCCCTGAATTGTCACCAGATTGTTTCATAGCAATGTTACTCTGGACACCTTCCTTCGAGGCCCCTTCGGGCATTCTCTTTTGATTTGCCTTAGCTTCTTCTCGCCTTAAGTAGATATTAGCCTTTTCATAGAACAATTCTCTAGTAGGAGGTGGTTTTCCAGCCAAGTAATCCCCAAACTCTGTGTCAGGATCTACCCCTTCTATCAAGGCCATCAGTATAGTGGGATCATGGGGATCACTAACTTCGGTGATGGCCAGGTTGAAACGATCCAAATATGACTTTAAAGATTCTCCTAGGGCCTGTTTAATCCGTGACAATTCTATGATGCTCTTGGACTTTCGGGCATGGAGTCGAAACTGATTCATGAAGCGCTCACTCAATTCTGTGAAATATGATATCGACCGAGGGAGGAGTCGGGTGAACCACATTAACACTACGTCTTCAAGATAGGTTGGAAAAGCTTTGCATTTTACGACATCTGGGGCTGCTGTCGCGTTCATGAACCATGCATACCTCATCAGATGCTGCCCCGGGTCTGTTCTTCCTGAATATCGATCCATCTGAGGCAAGTTGAATCGCCGAGGGAACTGGAAATCCAGTATGTCATCTGTGAAGGGGGGTATGACTTCGCTCAATGCCCCAATCTTCATTAGTATACCGAAGGCTTTCGGACATAATCTGGAGCACCATTGCCCATACATCGGCGTTTGTTAATGGCTGCACAGGCTCTCTAGGTATGATGTTCGGATTACCCCTGGGTTCCTGATCAGGGGATAACCTCCTGTTTCTAGCGGCAGCTACACTACGTTGCTCTCTATGCTCCCGGTCAATCTCATGAGGTAATGGTTGGAGAAGTTGTTGCTTCGTGGGGTTGGTAATATTAGGATCCCTGGGTAGGACGTGGGATCCGCGCATGGGTAGCAATATAGGCTGTTGCAGGCTCAGGTCATCAGGGCCCAATACACGAGCGGCGTCTTCTCGGGTTCCTAAAGATCCGAAAGTCAATTGATCGAGGTTCTGAGGTCGTTCAAGCGGCCTTCTCTCGCGAGGGCGTTCCTTGTCCGAAGAAGACGAATCATCTGTAGTAAGGCGACATATTGGGGAAGGAGTCTTCTGCCTCCGGAGCCCCTGTAGTTCTCTATCCATAGTGATCATGTTTTCCTGCATGCGAAGGATGTCACGCCTTTGGGCTTCCAATGCTTCTTTAGTGCTCTGGAGCATGTCAAGAAAACGTGAAAAGTCTCCCTGGGTAATGGGTGCAGATGGATCAGGCTGAACATTAGTCATCGTGGCTGGAATCGGAGCGTTAAAGGGAGCTCGAGTAGAAGTTCCAGCTTCATTCTGATTCAGATCGGATCGGTTCACAGTCGCCTGGTCGGGGCGGTTCGGATGGAGAGAGTGAGTGCCCTCGACCTCATTAGACCGGATCGGATCGGTGCCTTCCATCTGGTTCGGATCGGCGCCTTCCATCCGGTTCGGATCCTCCTGATCGGAGCGGTCTGCTCCAGAGCTTTGAGCGTGTGACCTCGTTAACACGATGGCTTGCCGATCTTCTCTAGCATCGTTTCCCCTAGCGCCTTGCACTTCTTTTCCTTTGGTCTTAGCCATGATACTCGATTCTTCAACAGTTAGTCAACAAGTACTGAAAGATGTCAAAGACAAAGGATTAACTTCTTTGAACTTGAAAGTCCAAATAGTAGAATGATAATCCTAAAAAGGCTGAGAATTCGAAGGTTTCTCCGTGAAAGCACCAAAATGTTAGACAAAAAATTGGTTCTAACACCCAAATTAGCTATGATTTTAATGAAATAGAACTAAAAAGCAACGAAGAACACATGATTTATAGTGGTTCAGCACTAAAGGGCCTACGTCCACTTTCTATTCTTTTAATTAATGATTTGAATGCAAATGCAGCAATGATTCTCACTCAACTTGACAATTACAATGCATAAGCTCACTCAAATCTCTCAAAAATTGACTTTAAGAGATGATTTTGATCTGAATATGGTTATGAAATTCGGCTATGAAGGAAGTTAGAACTGAGAATTTGCCAAAAGATCCTTTCAAATGTCTCTTGATGGTGTATTTATAGGTGAAAAATCTCCTCGAAGTGGCTCCGGTTCGGAACTGCGTGGCACCCATCCCATAAGAGTCGGGTTCGGAGGCCTCCAGATGGTGACAGCGCATCGATTTAGTGGGAGATCATGGGAGGAAATGGTTGTGCTTGGTCCGAGTCTTCAGGAAACGTGTGTAGCAACGGTCACAGGCTCAGAAAAAAGGGGTTCAGATCGGCCGCCTCCGATCCGATCCGATGAAGCTACTTGCTTTCTTTTGGTGTCGCTGAAGTTCTTCTCCGAACCGAACCGATGTGATGTCTGCATCTTTGATTTGCGCTTCTTTTCTGCGCTGGTTCCCTCAGATCCGAACCGGTTGATGGCTTTCCCACTATTTTCTCTTTATGTAGCTTAGTTCACAAAGTAGGCTAACAGATATAAATTTCGTTAAAATCCAACGTTTAGATTTCGAGAAATATGAAAATCAAATTTAGGTAAAAACAGTGCTAGGGCCACCATATGACCTGAAGCGTCGTTTAACTAAGCATGGTTATTTTTATACATATAAAAATGCAATAAATCGTTATGAAATATTATTAATGACATGGAATGAAAATAAACCAATTCCCTCTGGTTTATAATTGATTTGTACGGTTAAACTCAATCGATACTAATCTATAACATTGGATTGAATTTGACCAAGCGAAGAAATGATTTTGAATTATATATATTCGCAAATTATTTGGAAAGGCTGAGTTAAATCTCATTCCAAATAATTATACGTCGATTGGAAGTCGAAGATTTGAAGACGGTGACTGAAGACTGTCGATCTTCACATCGAATAGATGAGTTGCTACTGATGCCCATGATTGGAGTAGCTACCTTGAAGGGGCTACAGTGGTAGCCGTCCGGACGTATTGTTGATTGTTCAGATATGCGAGGTATAAGGTGCCTTCGGTTTCGTTCAGACCCAGAACGAACTTATAAATGGATGTGTGTCTGACACTGGATTTCGTTCCATGTTGATTGATCTCTATTAATATTTATCCATTGGTGGCGGAGAATTTATTCTCTTGCTCAACACCCCTAGAGAGTATATATTAATAGACATCAATCGCATGGCGTGAATTGTCAATGTGGCATGCCAAGATGTAAATGATCAAGGCTTATTGTTGAAAAGCAGAGCCTTGTGGTTGAAGATCAAAGCACATCTTTAATTAGCATAGCTTTGTATAGCGTTACTTCGCGAGCCTCACACCCCGGTATGAACCAGAAACGGGAGAAGGACTGCAGGGAGGATATACGTTTCTTTCTAGCTAGAAGTGGTGTCACCGACTTACCAGCCCTGATATTTTTACCTATGTGGATGATAGAATGAGGCGCCTCGGTTATTTGAGTCCCTAGTGGCTCTATTTACGCCCCATAGGGCGGGAAAATGTATTGTCCAGGAATTGCCAATCCACTAACAATATTTGTGGACCGGCCCTATTACTCCAAGGTGCAGTTGTGGCTGAGCCTGAGGCTCAGGCTCGAGAGTATCGAATTCGGTAAGGACTATCTTTTGCATTGGTTCATGATGGAAATCCAACTTCCAATATGACACTATGCGGTTTTGATTGTATAACTATTATGGCGACATAGTATATGGTAGCTATGCCGTCTATGATTGATACATTATGATTTAAATGTTTTTAAAACATATATACACTAATAATAATATCAAATCCGTGTTTACGAATCAAGCATATTTTGACCATTATAAGATAAAACTCTATCCTCCGGTTTGCGTTGCATTGTGTGATGGGACTTGAGTCTTATAATGGTTTCATTTTTCGAAAAAGCATTGCGTTGTCTAACGATTTACTTTATTTCCTGCACTGGCAATCCAATGGAGTAAACTCATTCCGCGTTAGTGGCGTAGTCCTGTGATTAGCCTTATTGTTAAATAAGTTAAATATATTTCTCATACCAGTCCCATGACTGACTCGTAGTTTGTTTCACTTTGCAAACTCGGGTGCACTCTTTTCCACACGGGCGACCTCTTATTCAGATTTTAGCATTCTCATTCTGGATAGCTATGGAGCTGAAGATGGATCTTATCATTTGTATTATGCTGTTCAGACTTCTCTTAGTATATTATGTTTTTATTCCGCTACAAACATTTTATATTAAGTTGAAAACTATATTCTGTGCTAAGTATGATCCTCTTATGCAGTGTAACTCTGATGATGTATTATTTCTAGTGTAATTTGATGATCATTGAATGTTGTAATTCTCTATTTTTGTTCTGTTGTTATTGTTTATATGTTATATTCCAATGATTATCCTTGCTTCTATATCACGGGAGTTTGGGGTCATCACAGTAAAGTACTATATTTTGGAAAGTACTCGTGATTATTATGTTGTAAAATGATTTTCCCTAGTTCGGGACATAAAATGATTTATTATGTGGCTAAAGATGCGACTAAAAGTATGGGCATAAGACAGTGTAGTTCCTCGAGGGTGTGGGAGGTGCATTGGATGGTGTAGCCTGCTCCATCGTGGAAGGTGCACCTATATATATATATATATATATATATATATCGAGTGACTAAGAAAAGCGACCCTTTGCCTTTTTAATGGGAGAAACCTCCCGATATTTGATTGCATACTGTTTGTATGCATTATGATGTTTTGGAATTCATATTTCCAAAGATTTTTGTTTGAGATCCCGAAGTAAAATCTACTTTGATATAAAAGCTAGATATGTATTTCAAATGATTTGAAATAAGAATTCGGGAAATAAAGTCCAAAGGAATAATTTCTGTAAAGATAATTGGATTTGGAAAATCTAAATTTGGGATTAAGCCTAAATGGGTAGATTGGAAAATTGCATGTTGTATGATGCCTTGTAGATCCATATATCTATTATTGGTTATTGTTTAGGCACTAGTATTCATAGGGGTAAACCCGTTCCATGACATGCGGCATGGTCCCGTGATTTACCATATTTTAAAGTAAAGATTTATTAACTGTTTTAGTTCTCACGCCAGTCCCATGACTGACTCGGAGTTTATTGTTACTACCTAAACTCTAGGTGCCCATATTTTCCACATGGGCAGCTTGTAGTTTTGGTTTTCGCAGATATTTCTTTTCACAGGATCCTGGATTACAGCTGGAGCTATATTCGGAATGCTTTGTATCCGTGTAATTCATTCAATTGTGGTTGTTGATATTTTCCGCTGCACATTATGTTCATGTATTTAAAATGTAATTTTAATCTCTGATATTGTATTTTCGTTGTGTAATATTTATTTATTTACTTGAACTCTGATATATTTTTGTACTTTGATGTAAACTGTTGTAATAACAATGAAATGTTCTATTGTTTGTGTTCTGATGCGTCGTGTTCTCAAAATAGTCCGAGCTCCTCTGTCTCTTTTGGGATCGAGGAAAGTTTAGTTCGTTTCAAAAGCATCCATGACCCAGAACTCCTAAGTTGAACCACGACCGCTGGAATCCAATGGAGGTTCAGCGTGCGATTTTCACCAACATATGGTCCGATGGATCATAAGAGCAACACGGGGGCACACCACCGACATTCGAGAAAGAATATGAGGAGTAACCCCTTTACTCGGACCGTCCACGAAGCCGAATGGGCCTTGACGGTTTGATATACCCTAACTAATGGTTAAATCGGGGAAGAATGGTCCCTAAAACTTTTTAAAATGTTATGCATGGCATGTGGACTCAAGTCGAGCCATAAACGCCGTCAATGCAATTGCTTTCCAGTGTTCTTTGAAGACGTAACTCTACTCTGGTTTTCTCAGCTTTCAGCAAGATCCATATCTACCTTCGTCCAGCTCGCTTCCAAACTAGTGAAGAATTTCAGAATGCATTTCACAAGAATGAAGGAAACCCTAACTCTATCAAATATTTACCAGGGCACGGGGAAACTCTTTCAAGAATTCCCTAGCGGAGGTCGATGATCTTGAGTCAATCATAGTCTTGGTTCAGCTTGCCAAGGGCACTCTGCCCAACTCCGAGTTTGGGACTTGAATCGATTGGAAACGGCCTAAGACTGTGGAGGTTTTCTACGAAAAGGAAAATCAGTTTCTATGCCAAGAAGCACGAAGAAACATGGTAGCTCAGACAGGTCATCCTCACAACCCACACCAGGGCACTATTTAGGACAACTCAAGGGAAAGCAAGTCGGGGAACCTTTCGACAAGCATAAAGGGGTGGCACCATTCAAGACCAAACCTAACAATGACAAACCAGGTGGCTGCAACAACCAGTCACCTGGAGATCAGGAGAAACAAAACCACTACCCAACATTCATGGTCTACACTCCACTCAACCGCGAGTTGGAGACAATCTATCTTGAGACCTGTAATATTATTCTGTATAAGAAGTTTAACACAAGAAATTCTACCGAATGGGAGAAGAACACCACCAAATACTGCAGATTCCACGACATGTTCAGCCATAATAGAAACAACTATTTTCACCTAAAGGATGTAGTTGAGAAGCTCATCTGAGAGAAGTGCTTAAAGTGGTATGTTCAGGAACCAGCTCCCCAAGAAGCAGCCGCGGGCCATTCAATGCCCAAATTCCTCAAGCTTGCCTCATAAATGAAAGCTTTTGGCGTATGGAGGAATACACCAACTCTATCAAGCATGTTGATTTGGAAGCATGCTCTGCCATGGACGAATTTGTCCCGACCAAAATTCAGAAGACTATGCGAAATGACACAGTTTTCCATGAGAGGGATTTTACCAGAATAGAGATCCCAACCATTGATCCTCCCATCATTTCTACTACCATAGGCCCTCCCTTTGTCCGATGAGTTCTCAACCACTCATGGAGCTCTGTTAATATCATCTTCAGGTCTTCCTACGACCAAATGAGATTTCAGGCCAAAGACTTGAAGCCTTGCCATGCCACCATCGATGGCTTCAATGGCACCTCTAACTAGCTAGTAGGAATGGTGGACCTACTGGTCAAACTTGAGGATGGGGATCGAGTAGAGTCTGGATCCTCACTTTTGTTGTTATCTATGTCATTTCTCTCTACAATGTCTTTCTAGGCATCCTTTCCTTATAGAATCACAAGTATGCATGGCACCTTGGTCCCTTCTCATGAACTTTCCAATTGAGAATGGGATCGGAACCACCAATGGCGACCAAGCCATCGCAAAAGCCTGCTACCTCGCAGAGTGGAAAGATGTCATTGATAAGGAGAAGGGAAAGAGCGAAGAGTCGATCCTCTACGCCAAAACCGCTAGTGCATAGCAACCACCGGAGTCTGAGTCATGGCTCAGACGTTACTACTGTCTTTTCAACAACCACAGTCCAAGGGAAGCCGAAGATCCTGATTTTGAAACGGTTACACCGACGGAGCCAATTGTCGGCATTCCAATCAATCTCGCCGAGCCGACTAGGGCCTTGAAGATTGGATCACAATTCTACCCCGCAATAAAGGAAGAGCTCATGGACTTCTTAAGGGCCAACCTCGATGTATTTATTTGGACTTATTCAGATATGTGTGGCATCAACTTAGGAATCAATTGTCACACGCTCAGTATCAACTCAAAGCACCTTCTAGTCAAGAAAAAGCGCAGAATCTTAGAAATAGAGATATCGATGGCACTCAAAGAGGAGGTGGATAGGCTTCTTAATAGTGGCTTTATCCGCGATGCCCTCTACCTATAATGGGTCTCCAACCTATTCTTGGTCAAGAAATCAAATGGGAAGTGGAGAACGTGCATCAACTACTCAAACTCATACAAAGCTTTCCCAAAGGACAACTTCCTGCTCCTAATGATCGACCAACCTGTTGATTCAACTACAGGCTACTAGCTTCTCTCCTTCATGGATGCGTACTCAGGCTACAGTCAGATTCCAATGTACCTTCCAGATCAGGAGCACGCTTCATTCACCATCGACCTTGGGCTCTATTGCTATGTTGTCATGCCCTTTGGTCTCAAGAATGCTGGAGCCACCTATCAGTGACCGGTTAACCGCATGTTCGTAGACTAGATAGGGAGATCTATGGAGGTGTACATGGACGATATGCTCGTGAAATCGATGGTGTTGAACGACCACATCAACGACCTTATAGAAATGTTTGATGTTCTCCGTAAATATGGCATGCTCTTTCGGCATTACGTTGGGAAAATTCCCGGGTTACATTGTCAATTCACAAGGAATCAAGGCAAATCCTAAAAAAATCCAAGCTATTTGAGATATTCAGGCTCCTGAAAGCATCAAAGATGTTCAAAGCTTAAACGGGAAAGCGGCTGCCCTAAGTCGATTCATATCAAAAGCTCCTGATAAGGGCATTCCCTTTTTCAACTTGCTCAGGATAGGGAAGCGCAATTTGTTATATACACCAGAGTGCATTGTTGCATTCTAGGATCTCTTGAATCACTTAAAGCGACCACCTATCTTATCAAAACCCATTGACCATGAAAGCTTGTTTATCTACTTGGTTGTTTATATGCAGGAAATTTGCTTGGCACTAGTGCGCGAATAAGTCCAACGACCCGTTTACTACATTAAAAAAGACTGACAGACATAGAAAAGAACTATCCAAAGCCCGAGAAGCTTGCTTATTGTCTATTTATCTCTTCTTGAAAGCTACGACCATACTTGCAATCCCATCTAATCAAAGTCTACACTGACCAATCGCTATGATAGGCCCAACAACGACCTGAGGCATCTATGCAACTTTTGAAATGGAATGTAGAGCTGAATCAATTTGAGATTACATTCGTTCCACATCAAGCTATCCTTGAATAAGCCTTGGCAGACTTCATCAAAGAGTTCACTATTCCAGAAGAGCCACCTATGGAAGATAGCGAGCCACCCAACATTCATTGGAAACTATTTGTGGATGGTTCATATAACAGTCGGTGTTCTGGAATTGGAGTCATACTCATTACTACTAAGGAACGCTCGATTTGTTATGCTCTGAAGCTCAACTTCCTTGCAAATAACAACGATGCAGAATATGAAGCCTTGATTGCTAGATTCAGAATTGCAATCGAACTCAACATCAAGTCTATCCATATTTACTCTGACTCCCATCTCATCTTACTGCAGGTGTAGGGTGAATATCAACCCAAGGGGGCGCGGCTTGCTCCCTATCTTGCTCGGGTTTGTGAATTGCTTACTAGTTTCAATCACTACATCATCACACACATTCCTCGAGAATATAATGAGAAAGCCAATTCACTGGACAAGCAAGCAAGTTCTAGGGTGTAATGACCCGGGTTTTTGACGACTTTGGTTATCGACATAAACACGATGACGACTAACCAAACATCGAAAAAAACCGGTCATTAATGAAAGAAATTAGAGGATGAGGAAAGATAAGATAGAAACTTAGAGTAGAAGAAGAAGAAGAACACAACATCAGAGTAACACGAACCTCACAGCGGAACGAATAACATATAATATATATAACATAACTTGAATTATACATCTGTACTTGAATATACATCATTATCAAAGTACAACACTTACAACACAGCGGAAATAACTATAGCTATATAATCCTGAAGCCTCCTGCTCCAAGATCTTCCAGTATATCTGTATATCCTGACAACTTGACTGCTCGTACAAAATTGGGCACCCAAGAGTTTAGGGAAAACAACAAAATAAACTCCTGGTCAGTCATGGGACTGGTATGAGTAAAACAGTTTAAAACGGGTTGAACAAGTAAACGATATCTCATAAGACCACGCCGTATAATGGGACGGGTTTTTCCCTTATGAGAATCCAAATTATCTTTATATCAAAAACCTTTTGATATTATAATAATGTCTATCAACCACAATATAATAATCATCCAGTAGAAATGCTTTCATCTCACGTTCTACATATATAGTATATAATCAAAACCGCAAGCACGTATTGGGTAATGGATTTCCAACTATGACAAGGTATGGAAACACCTTTCGCTAGTGTAACTCTAGAAAGGAATACACTGGGTTCAACAAAAACATCTTGCAACCCGACCACACATGACCGACCACTCATTTCGCTTGAGTGTATCGAATGTATATCACCAACGGTTGGGATCAGCAACCGTTTCTCGAATGGGACAGCATCAACAATAGATTTTTAGAAGTAAATGAAACTCTAGATCAGGTGATTATACACCATACTTCAGAGCGACCGACTTAGCCATGCTACCTGCCCGATTTCTGTCATTTACCGGTTGATGAGGCTTGAGGTTACGCTTCAATATCACACCAGATTCACTTTGAATGCCACATCGTCAAATCCATCAAATCACCGATTGACGTCCTCAACCATACATTATGTGTTAGCTAAAAGAAGTTTGCTTCTCCGCTTCCACTCTTGGTACGGTTGGAGAAATCAATGTACGTGACCTTTCTGGAAATACTTTGTCAGACATTCATCCATACAAGTCATCCAGGAACAGGATGAACTGAAGGCACTATTCAATACATCCTTCTTAGGCACTGTTATCTAAGAATTATACAATAGCCCTTGCACTTTACTCCGTCTTCAACTATCTTTGGCATATATGATTCGCAACGCTTATGCCAATACAGAGTGGTTCTTTGGATAATAATCCAACCGGTTTCTCCATATTAACAACGTTAAAATGGTCAAAACTTCGATAGTCTGTGATTTTACCATCAAAGAAAAACAGGTGTGCAAACAACGATATTATTTCCAGATGGAAATTCTATCAATCAATCATCATTCAACATTCATCTCTTTATTTCATTAATTTACTTATCTCCTGTTTCCCTATATTCAACATTTGCTATTTTCTAAATTTAGAAAATATACGTTATTTACATTGGGAACATTTCCATTTCTTGTTTTCTATATTAGAAAACATTTCTGATTCTTGTTTGGGAAAACATTTCCAAAACTCCTACGTTTGGATTAAATAGATGTTTAGATAAAACATCGCTATGCCAACTCAAACCATTTCCTTTAATTACTAAATTCACTTAACCATCCTTTACTGCCGAACCTTAATCATTCCTTAGTTGAAAACGAAGTCAATCAAGTTGGGGTAGAACTACCTCTCAGACCTTAACTGAACAACATTTCTAACTTTGAAATAGGAAAAGTTCACTTTATATTTCTTTAACTAACTTCCTTACGTAACTCTCTTTCAAATCATCTCTATTTGATAATCCTTTCCTTCGAATAAGGATCTTGTTTCGCGAGATTCTCTTAAAAACCCAATCGCGTTGAATTCTTCTTCTACCTGATAATAACGACGGCACCACACCATTTTCTGCTGCTCCGTGACCGATTCTTAATAACCAATTTTATAAATCTCGATCCACCTTCATTCAAAGGTTCAGCACAATCCATTTTACATTTTCATTTTGATAAATCATTGGGTTGACCCACGTTTGCTTCCTCAGTTCGTCTTCCCCAAATAGCATACGCTCTCCCACTTACCAAATACCATAACCACACTTGCTCACCCTTAATTCCTTCTTGTTTATCCATCAAATAATAAAGTTGGATAAAAAGCTGCTCACGCCTGCTACCATCTTCAATTCCTTCATGATACACAGTCCGCTCCTCCAGTATACTTCGACCGCATTTCCCCTCTTCATACTTGTTTGTTCCTCCATACATCAATACACAGTTATACCCATTTTTCAACAGCAACTGCCGCCCCTTCTACTCCCCTTGACTTCTCACTTCTCTCTCCTTCTTTCACACGCACTCCACCATTTTAAAACTCACGCTTCCAGTTTCATTCACACCATTTCCATCTTCCATTTCCTGCTTCCATCTCCTCCTTCTTCCACCATGAACACAAACCGGATATACCGTTCAATCCTCCATCCTTCTCCTCTTCATATGCGTGAAACACTTCAGCTTCAAAATGTCAGCTTCAAAACGTCAGCTTCGGAAAGCATGCAGTGTTTGAACGGAAATAATAGGATCAACTTATTTTTGTTTTGTTTCGCGGTTTGAAGAAGAAGAGAAAAAGGAAGTGGCGGCTGATCTTTTAGTTTACAGAAGATGGAATTGAAACTAGGTCATAAGGCTTTAAGGGTTATTTATATATGTTGGTTAATTTACTTTAAGAGGGTGTGAGTTTTCCACATTAAGGAGAAAAGGAGTGGCTGGAAAAAATGATGCGTGGATCCTTTCTAGGCTTAGTATAGGTTAGGATATTTTAGTGTTGGGTAAAGATAATTTTATGTCCATTTTATTATTAAAGTTTTACACACCCTGTTACATAAAATTCTGCTTAAGTAAGGACAGAGATAAAAACACCATCGTGACGAGCGAGATGTCCCGACTCCAGAAATATAATAATATCGGTAGGTTGACTCATTTTGTGAAACCTCAAAATGTTGATTACAGGGTGCAAAATACTTCAAACAAAAAGTCGCTTATTTAATTAATTAAAAATTACAATAAAATTTTAAAAATTAAATTATCGTTATGTCACAATAGAACCTTGTCTAAATTCAAACCCGATCTCTAGTTATATCGAATAAACCGATATGGTCGATAAACGATTCTATAGCGACTATTTTAAAATTTGATTTGGACATATCTCAAAATTTACACGACGAAATCCTGATTTTTCTCTTCCACTAGAAAGATATACTCCACCAGCTCCGTATGTTTCTTGTTTCACGAAAATCCGATTTAAAATGAACCCTGTACATTCAGTTGAAGTTCGAACCGCCAATTCGCGAACTGCCTTGCCATTTCGAGCTCGATTTTAATTATAATATAATTATGCGTTCAAACTGTCATTCAAATAATATATTCGTTATTCTAATTCAATTCTAAACCGAACTAAATATCACAGATGATCCGGTTCACACCATATCGTCATTTCAGCCAATTCTGATAATTTCGGAATTAAATATATTATTTAATTTATATTTTAATTAAATATTCACCATTATTTAATCCCATGACCATTAAATTCACTATATCACTATTTATATAATAAAATTAATTAATTATAATACCTCTGCCAATGCGGGTCATTACATAGGGATGTGTAAGTGTTGGGACTTGTCCCAGTCAAAGTACTCAATTCTCTGAGTATCGATCAAATGTAGATTGATTAGATATCAACGACATAGACCGAACCCGAGTCTTAGATAACAACGATCAAGAATTAAATACTTTATGGAATCTTCCCCAATAACTCAAAGGAAAAACGAGCACTCATTCATAAGTCATCATGCTACATCATTCAGGACCGACTGCTCTACCGAAGAGGATTCTCTATTCCATTACTCCGGTGTGTAGCCTATTACGACGTCGGTCGTGTAATGCTAGATGTGTATGAAGGCAAGTGTGATGGCCACATTGGGGGTAAACTATGGCAAAGAAGATTCTTCGATGCGACTATTTTTGGCCAATACGTGAACGGGATGCAGTAGACTATGCCCGCAAGTGTGACAAATTCCATAATTTTTCCGAAATTCTAAGAGCCTCGCCTACCGAACTAACGCAGATGGTTGGTCCTTGGGCGTTTTCTATGTGAGGAATCATTATCATTGGGACACTTCCGATGGCCAGAGGCAGCGCATGATATGCTATCGTCGTTAATTACTTAACCAAGTGGGCAGAAGCCGAGCCCCTTACTGCAATTACTTCCAAGAAAGCGCATGATATGTTGAAACGACCTGGATTTTTGGTCGATTCATTTTAAACATTTAAATTCATTTTAAATGTTGAGTTTGAAATATAAATGGATTTTTATATTGAGTTTATCGATTTAATAATCGATATACGATTAATTTCAATTGTATCGAATAATCGTAATACGAAAATGAAATTTAATTGAATTTGAAGTTAAAACTGAATCGAAATGATTCAGATGTTCAATATAAATGGTATTTGACTATTAACAACAACAACAACAATATATTATCGAGAAATTGATTATTCCTGAATTTAAATTTATTTTATATTGATTTAATATGGTTATTTTATATATACATTTGAATTAAATTTCAGAACCTATTCCGTTGCATTCAAAATAGTGCTCTAACCTCATAATGTCAGTCCTTAAGTTAAAATAGGGCTTTGCGGTTAAAGTTAGGAACCGCGAGATATTTTAGGGTATTATATGATATGAAATCTAACGTAATCTACCCAAATCAAATCATATAAATTAAAGCCTGGCAATGTCTTGATAACACTCCCTAATGACTAAACATCGCAGCATAAAACTTAAAATCGCACATGCCTAAGTCGAATTCACATAGACCTATTCCTCTACCCAAAGTATACTACCTTTATTTAAACAAACCCATGTCTTCCTTTTTCTTTTTCATTCATTCGAAAGCTTCAGGAATTCAAAGAAAAAAAATGGCCTCCTTTTTGGAATTGAAAATCGAATCCCACTGTACAAAAAAGAATAAAAATGGAAGCCGCCTTCAACGAAGATTCTCCACTTCATAAGAAATTGAAATCGTTCAAAAAAGAAGAAGAAGAGGGAATTAGGTATTGCGAGATCCATGGAAGCTCGTATTAGAGATTATGCCCTAGAGGCAATCCATTTGATGGGATTGATAACACTGTTGATGTTATTATTTTATTTGGAATAAAATAATATTCTATTATATTATATTTACTGCATAATATAAATATTAATACATTATAAGTCCTTAGAATTATAATGCGGAATTATATAGTTCAAGTAAGTGACTTGAACTTGAGATTATATAATATGATACGTATTATAATTCTTAAATGTCCTTAGTCGAGTTTTATTGTTTATATAGGACAACAATAAATCCTGATGATCACATCTCATTGATCATTAATATACGTGATATTAAAGTCAAGATATAAATACGTATTGTAGAATAGCGTATTGGGATGACCCGCCGTGAGATAGCCATATGGAATATAATTAACAGTATCATAAGTTATTCTCATAGTGATAGTGATGTAATGGTCCTCAGACCTGAAATCATTATAATTTTATTCGAGGATATTTGTGTTTTGATATCATCTAAAGTTATTTGTAATAGAGTAACGATAACGGTGATTATTGGATACATCTCAAATCGAATGAAAATTATGAGTGATCTAGATGGAATTTAACCCTACGATATATTCGTAGTGACATCCATGGGCCTCTTGACTGAGTGAGACTCTGAAATGCATGGCCGTGCTCAAATATTGATTTGTTTTAAACAGTCTACTCATCGATCAAGATAAACGGATTAAATTATAAAGAGGATGATATGATCCATGCCTTGAGTTTAATTCTGGATTTATTGGTTAAAAGGATTATATTACATTGAGACACTGGTCAAAGAAAGGTAGTATTGAATCATTGATCTTATTGTAACTTTGGTAGAAGCGATGTATTGCTAGATGCCAATCGCTGTTTATGATTTAAAATATGATTTAAAATCATTGCCAACGTTGTAATAACCTATGGGGTCACACAATAGAGCGTTATAAAATAGAAATTATTTTGGACAAATAAAATATCAATACGTTGATATTTTATTTGAAGTTGGAATGGGCTTTCGGTCTAGATCCTAATTTTATGGTTAATTTCCACTTTATAAAGGAACACACACATCCTTTTAAAAGGATGGACGACTAACCCTAATTAGAGATTGATAAGATCAAAAAAGGAAAAACCACTGAAACCTATTTTCCCAAATCCTCAGTAATCGCGGCTAGCACCGATCTATTTTCCTTCTTTCAATTCGATTGAAAAAGGAGATGCTCTCGTGGATACCAATAGAGGCATGACGCTTGACATGTTAGGGATTCGATTCTTCCAGACTCAAACAATTTAAGACTCTATCAATTTCTTTAGGGTTTCAGCAGCGTCAGGTATTTATTCTAACCTAAATTAGATTTTGATTTCAATTTTGCATAGATCCTTGATTTAAGTTCGTTAAATCATCAAAATTGGGTTAAACCATTAGACTGTGAACCCAACAGTGGTATTAGAGCCGGATTTGCAACAAATTGAAATACAATTTCTGTTTTAGGTTTATTTTGTTCATATTCCTAATTATTCGATACTATTTCTTATAGAAATTTATGAATTTGATTCTAATTTGATTAATTAGGAATGTTAAAATGAATTTTATTTCTGGAATAATATGTGTTTATTTAATACAAATTGAGGATACGAAAATTAATCTATCTGAATTTTTTTGGATTTTGAAAATTAAATTTGGAGAAACTTTGATTTGTTTTAGATTGAATACTGATATGTTTATACGAGTAAACAGTATTAAAATTATCATCAAATTGTTTGATTGATAAACAAATTTGAAGACTTATCATAAATGTTCTTCTTATCTTTAAAAACTGCTCCTTGATGATTGATGAATCATATTTTTCTTATTAATCTTGATTTACTGAAATCAAGTATATAAAAAATAATAATGATAATAATAATTTGTTAAGACAAAATATTATGAATCTGGTCCTTTTTGGTTATAAAACGAACTATAATCTATTTTCTGTAGGAATTATGAAATTCTTGCATAAGTCATATAGTTCAATGTTTACATTATATAGAATAATGTAAGGAATATTTTCAAATCATAGTAGATGTATTATGATTATTAATTCTGTAAAACACATATAGATGTGTTCTGATTAAAATGACTTTATTGAATAGAAAATCTATAACATGATTTTCATATCATTTTGATTTAATAAAGGCATTTAAATCGATATTCGTTAAGACCAATTTCAGAATTGATCTTAATACATGCAGATAAAATCAAATTTATTTGATTTAGTCAAAACATTGTTTTTGGTTTTAATCCTTAATTTTAAGTATGAACCAGAACATTTGAGTTTAATTCTATTTACAGAATTGTCTGTTTTATAATGAAACAGGGGTTAGAAATATTACTTTTGAAATCTGTCCCTTGTATGCTTCAATTATGGATATAGAAATATACATATGTTTTATTGTACTGTGTATAAGCAATGTGAGATTATAGTAAAAAAGGATTCAAATTGTTTGAATAGGCTTTGTATGATAAATAAGTATTATGAATACTAATTTTAATGATAAATAGGATGTGTATGTTACAAGGATTTGATCATGACATGAAATGTTTTCACAGTAAACGAAATCTGAATACAATGGTGAAGTAATATATGATACTAGTTCGGTCATGATTCCAGTCTAATTTGTTCATATTTGACAATGTATACTCTAGAATCTAATTTTCTTGTTAATCTTTGGGTAAATTATTTTAAATGTTCAGATTTAAAATAATTCCTCAGAGGATAATAATTTAAAGTGTTTAATTAAAACAACACTCTTGTTTAATTATTTTATCTGTATTTGACAGATAACTAGCAAGAAGGACAATACCTTTAAAAAGCAAACCTGTAAGTATGATAATAGGATCAGGAACATGATAAATAATCGATCGTGAATTGGATTTTTTTTGTAATCGATTTAGAATTAATATATGATATTAATTCGATCATGTGTATTTTCAGTACCTATTATTACTTGCTAAAATATGTGATATAAATCATTTGTAAATAATCTAAACACTTTCTGTTTTAGGTTATAACCCGTAGAAGTTCCACTTCATTGTATATGCTTGTTAATGCATATATATATATATATATATGTGTCTATTTTGGCATATATATACACACACACATATATATTTACGTGTATAGATACGTATATGTGTTTATCATGAGCCAACTAGCATCTATGCGTAAAATCATAAAAATATATTTCTTGAATGCATCTAATAGCAATTTGATTGCATTATAAATTTAATACTGCAATTTGACTTGCAGTATTATCATTCTCTTACTGGTTTAATTTTTGTGTGTGTTAACGTTTTCTAATATAAAATAGTTTTAGATTAGAAACTATTAATGTGTATTGATCCATTTATATGCCATCTAGTTTATGCAGATGGACACACAATAGGATTTTACACATTACTAAGACTATTGGTTTATTTGATGACTTGATTGTAATTGTATTGTCAGTCATGCTGTTTGCGTCATTCACAAGATGGTTTTTGAAATTGTTCAAAATTGCATATACTACCTGATAACAATATGCATAGCATGGTTAATCTTAGTATAGGTTCAAGATCAGTATGTTTACTTGATGAAAGATGCAATTGATATTAACATTGATCAATTTTGTCAAAAATTGTTTTGAACCTAATAGAAGCAATAGGGTGGAACACCTATTAACACTTATATATTAACCACTTATATATTGTATATGGATACAAAATCATCCTTTTATTGATTGTGAATCAGTTTTATTTTGGAATCAAGGACCCAGATTCGATGATTAATTGAATCATTGAATTAAAAGCACATTAATATAACAGTATGATGTATGCATATTTGATATACATGTATATGTGAATTCACTACCTTATCGCTTTGTATATAGTTAGTTAGATGTTAAAATCTACTATAGACATATATACACAAATATACATATATTTGATATGTATTATTTATTACCATAATTTTACAGGATGATTTAATCCAAATGTATGCTTAATAAAACTCCTTTGTACCTATTGTATATATATATATGATATATATAATGCAAACTAATGATACAGAAAGGTTTCAGTTTTATCTATATATCATAATAAAGGTACTTACCCTATGCACATGCATAAAGATGCTGAAGTGGATCTATACAGTTCATATATTAAAGGATATTGATTCCTGAATATACAAGGAGTGCATTTACCTACTAGTTTACAATCTCTGTTATATGTTCACTTGTATATTATGATATTGTTAGACAAAAAAGTGGTTCTAACACCCAAACTAACGATAATTCTAACGAAATGAAATCAACACCAAAAAGAAACACACGATTTATAGTGGTTCGGCGTTAAAGAGCCTACGCCCACTTTCTATTCTTTGAATTGATGATACGAATGCAAGTACAACTGTAATTCTCACTCAATTTCACTTATACAATACATGAATTCACTCAATGGCGATGGATTTTTGCTGGGAGATGTGGTAAAGATCAGAATATGGTGATAGAATTCGATTTGCAAAGGGGTTTTAACTCTAAAAATGCCAAAAGATCCCTTCAAATGATCCTTGATGGTCTATTTATAGGTGAAATATCTCCCAGGAGTGGCTCCGGTTCGAGGACACGTGGCAAGCATTCCGCTCGGTTCAAAAATGAGGGCTCAGAGATGCTGCCAGCGCATAGCAGTTGCAGATGAACATGGGGAACATGTATATAACCGCTCCGTGCTTCAAGGGATCGTGGGTGATAACCGCTTCAGTATTTGAATCGAGTCAGACGTGTTTGGAGAAAAGAGAGGTGGAACGGGCTCCCCCGACCCGATCGGGATTCTTCCCTATCTCTTTTGTTTCTATTTTGTTTCGGGGGGCTTCAATGTGAGACCCTCGATCCGATCCGAGATGCCAGCGTATGATTTTTCTGGTCAATACTCTTCATCAATTCCACTTTTAACTTTGTGTATCCTAGTTCACAAAGTAGGCTAACATTTTGCCCCCTCAAAGGATGCTTCTATTGGAGATAGAATGTGCTTCGAAATAACCTATCTGTTATCTTTTGAACTGGCATCGTTGAATAATCACCCGCATTCGTTCATAGTGTTATATCACTTCGTAAAGTCACAACTCTTGTTGCCTATAAATACCTTCTGAGATACACAAAAATTGCTTAAGTTATTTCAAATAACTTCGATAATTTTGCTCGATGTTCAGTAGCTCCTCCAGGTAAGCTTTTGTATGTTTCTCTTTACATCCACTCTATGTGTTGAATTAAAGTCTGGGGTTCTGCCTGGACTTGGATTCGATTCCTATGGCCATCCCTGCATTTCAAAACCATTAAGTGATCGGGCCAAATGATCATGGGCCAGCCTTCCGATCTAACCGGAGTCACGTTAGCAGGAATACAAAGGGCCGCCCCAACCCATATAAATTGAACGCTCCTCCATTTCCCTTTCTTCCTTTCATTTCCATCGCTTTCCAAGTTTTACGCAAACAAGAAAAACCCTAATTCCTAAAACTCCAGAAATTTTCTTCAATCCTCAAATTGATCAAATAGGTGGGTCTACAATTTCGATTAACTCTGTTTTGATTGATTCCAACTCGAATTCATGATGAATTCAAGTAGTTTCAGTGTGATTTTCTGTTAATCTCGATGCCACATCCTCCATCTTCTCGTTGTCGTCGTCAATGGCCAAGTCGCCACCTCGAGGCTGTTGCGGAGGAGATTTAGGGCTAGCGTTGGCCATGTCAACCCATGAGCATTCAATTGTGTCTGGGTAGTTGGCAAGAGACTAGGTGGTGCTGAAGGAATGGAGAGGAAGAAGGAAGATGAAGTGGTTCGGTTCGGATCAAATGTTTTATGGAGATATTGAGGAGCAGTTAAGGATAGTGGATAGAACTGGTTCGGATCGGCGAAGCTGATAGCGATCACAGAGGGAAGTTGAATTGGGAGGATAGGCAAATAGGCTTAGGGGCGGTTCGGTTCAGTGTCAATTAACTCACACTGGGCTTCTTCCCTGAAGAGATGTCCGATCTGAACCCCGCTGTACTCAAATCTCGATCCACGTGCAACGCAGATATCGAACCAAGTCATTGCTGTTGAAGTAAAAAAAAATCTGAACCGACCCCTTTTTTAGAGATGCATCTGAACCGATCTGCAGCAACGCCTATGTGCCTTAATAAACTTAGTTAAAATTTGATACACATTGTAATTTTTTGGATAGTTAGGATAGATCCTTTTCAGCGGAACCTTTGGACTATCGTCGAACACATAACTGCCTTGCTCATCGTCATAATTGCAGTGCATTCCTTTATGTTCTATTTGTATTGTTATACACACACTTGCACGTTTTAGCTCACACACATGCACGGGGGTCATAGGCAATTTTACTGTAACTTCTACCATTGCTTCTTCAATAGCTCAGTAATCATGGCAGAAAGACGCTCGTCCAGATTAGCAGGAAAGAGAGATGTTTCCAGATCGTCGGAAGATCCACCTGTTGGGGAAGTATCCTCTACTTCTGATTCAAGCTGGGATAGTGAAGGCCCAGATTATGACATGAAAACTCATAACAGTGAAGTACTTTCTGGAGGTGATGTTTCTCTTGGTGATGAAATGGAAGGAGGAGCAGGAGATAACCGTTCCCCAGATGAATTTGGAAATGTTGAGATCTTGGACCCGCCTAAAGATTCAGTGAAGTCGACAATTGACAGTGATAGGCTGCTATGGATACGCCTAAAGCATGCAATTCCTAAAGCAGACACTCTGTTACCTTTAGAAACAAATCCTCCCCATAATCCACCAGAGGGATATATGGCTATCACTAGATTGATGTGCTTAGTCGGAGCAATACCTCCATTTCCACCATTCGTCGTCGATTTTCTAAGATAGTTAAGGATTGCTCCCATGCAGCTCCTTCCCAATTCTTACACCTATTTGTATACTTTGTACATAGCCTATAGAGAAATTCTTGGTGAAGAGCCTTCTTTCGAATATGTTCATTTCTTTTATAACTTCAAACATCGAAACAATGATACTCCGTCCTTCGTATATTTCGAATCGGTGCCAAAGAGAAAAATCATCACCATTCCGTTTAGTAATAATGTCGAGGATCCAAAACCCGAATGGTTTTATATTAAACAGCAGCCAGGGTGCGCCAGAAGATGGCTTAAGTCAAGTAAGGCATTAACTTTTTGGGCCACAACTTCCAAATTCTTATGTCATCACATTAATTGGCTTTCATTTTCATTCGCCGTTCCCAATCCAAAACAGGTGACGGGTCAAGTATACTTCGATCGTTTGCACCAGTTACTCACTGGTGACCAAAAGTTCTTGACTATTGATGAAGTTCTTAAAGATGAATATCTCCATCGTTATGGGTTGTAATTGAACCCGTAGCATAGGTCATGGAAAGGTTCCTTACGTATACATACCCCCAGTTGATGTTATCCCTGAGACGGGGGAAAGTTCGAGGGGTCCTCCAATGCCGGCCAAGATCCCTTCTCCCACATCCTCCTCAACTCAAGATGATATACTGGCAAACATACCGACCGAGGAGAGATATAAATATATTTCTCCTGAGGGTACGGTCACTCCCGAGAGGCCAATCTCCCCAAAAGGGTTGCCACCCGTCATCCCTCTAGGATATACTTCCACAGCAGATGAGTCCGCATTTTGAGGCTTGGGAGATCTTCCCTTGCCCGAAACCTTTTATTCTCAAGAAGACTTCTCAACAAATCCTCTCACTTTTACTTCCGAGGAAGAGATTACTCCCATAAAGGCCTGGGAGACTGCACGTACTAGCACCAATCTAGGCTCTGGTCGGTTTGGGGGGAAACATCACATAGGATGCACATAGCACTCTAACACTGCACGTCACAACACTTGAGCTTTACGTTAATGTTAATTCTAATATTCTTTTATTTCTTCTTATAGGACATATGGGAAGGCAACGTTACTACGTGAGGGATGTTCATAAGAGTATGCCCCCAATAGATCCCGAAGAGGCACATGACCAGCATGAGGGCAAGGGCAGAGATGACAGGAGGGATCGACCTCCAAGACCCTATCGATCTTCCCGCTCTAGGTCTCCGCACCGTAGGGATTCAGATAAGCACAAGGGCCAGATAACTTCTCAAGAACGGGACAGAGATGCCCCCAAGTCTTCCTCCATGTCCAAAGACAAGATTCCACCACATAAATCTTCGAAGAAAGCACTCGCCCACAAAGAAAAGTGACCAGAGTCGGTAAAAGAAGTTGAAAAGGGAAAATCTCTCATGCCAATGAAGCGTCATAATATCGATATTACTACTACAGGACCGGTCATGCTTGATGATGAAAACAAAGCTAAACTAGAACTTTTACCGCAACAATTTCCTGAATCATTTCGGGCATATGCACTTCGTCCCGTATCTCAAACTGGTGAATCCTGATTGGGCCACTGACATTAAGGCTTCCGTAGACTTTGTAGACGAATAGTATAGGGAGATGAAGAGATATTCAAGGAACCTCTCTAAAATCATAAGTGACCTGGTAGCAGACATGAAGATTATGCAGGATGCCGCCAAATATGATATACAAGCCATTGAAAGTAGGGAGAAAGAACTTGGGGATGCCTAAGCCCAACTTGCCCTTGCACAACGCGATGCGAACAACTATAAACAACAATTTGAAGAACTGCAAAAGCGTTATCATTCCGAGGTTGAGTCGCATAGCCAAGAGCGAATAGACGTAAAGAAGAAGGCCGAGGACGCTAAGTCTGAGAGCACTCGTCTTGCCTTAGAGAAAGCAGACTTAGTCAAAAAGAATGCGAAGCTCGAGGCTAAACTACAGGAGGCTGAAACAAGGGCAGTTCTTGCTGAAGGGAATGCAGACACGGCTTTGCAACAAGTTAGTAAAGTCAATGAGCAGCTTAAAGATGCTCAAAGAAAAATTGATGAGAGTGGTGAAATCATGGTTGGATTCTTTGTACATGTGATTCGTCATCGCAATCTTGCTTGGATCAAAGATTATCCTATCCCCTTGGTTTACGCATGGGACCAATTGGTCGAATGGGAGAAAGAAGAACTTGGAGTAGACACAATTGATGGGGACAAGCTGATGGAATAGTACTTGAAGGGTGATGAAACAACCCGCTTAACCGAAGGTCGAAAACTTGTTGCCGCCGCCATAGAGGAGGAGAAACGTCTGGCCAAGGGAAAGAATACCCTCGAAGTTGGCTCTTCTTCTACCATGGTTGAGGCTATAGTAGTAGAGGGATATGATCCGGAGAGACCGGGAATTCTTGGTGCTTCTCTCTTGTCTCCTATAGTTGAATCTACCTCGGAGGGTACCGCTGCTCAAGTTGAAAAGTCTACTGAAGATATTTCCACTTTTTCGCCTCAATTCGTCAAAGTTGTTTCAACCTTTCGTCATATCATTGGACAAACAATTGAAGACCCCATGTTTTCTCTTGAGTTAATAAATGTCACTTCTTGTTCTATAGGTACTAAGCCCATTAAGAAGACTGATGACCCGCAAACGACAACAACTCAGGGTGAGAACTCCACCGAAGAGACTGGGGAGAAATAGGGTGAAGTCACTACTACAGCACCTGGGATGGGAGATGAGGGTGAGAAGGAGGAGGTTATCAATAAAGCTCATGTACCGTCTAACACCGAAACTCCTCAGGATTGGGAGAAAATAGCTGCTTTAAGGGATGATAGTGGTGACGACAGGCATGAAGAAGATGTAGATGTCACTTTCACCAGGGATTCGGGGAACAATGACGATATGACCCTGACGGAGATAAAGGCCAAGCAGGATTTGGGCCTAAAGGAAAAGTCTGAAAACATGGAACTTGAAGATCCCAAACCCGTTTCATTAGTTGACCCCAAATCCAAGGTAGTTATTAATCTATCTACCAGGTCAATTACAGGGGAGCTTGCCCAAAAGTCTCATGTCGATCCTACCTCTCCAACTACTGAGAAGATGAAGTCGAAGCGTGTTATATCTGATGCTGAAAGGACAACAAGAGACGCTCTTAAATCTGCCAAGAAAGCCAAGTCCGTTCCGAAATCCAAGTGAAACTGGGTTTCGTGTTTTGTTTTGATTTCGCAATGGCCCGCTGTTGTCGTAGCGAGTGCGGCCCTCGCATCCTTTGTTTAGCTTTCTTGTAAAAACTCACATGTTTGTGAATAAAGTAGTTAGTTTTCCTGCAATGTCAAATACTTGCAAGTTCATCATTTAAGTAGAATATAATCAATAAATAACATGTCATGTCATAATCATACGATAAAGTCATTATTACTAAGTAGTAGATAATATATATCGGGGACATGTGTGTATGTATGCCCCCAATCAATCTTGAACAGGCTGCCTGATTAAGGCTTGTTCGAGATCGATTAAGCTTAATATTCGGTTGCCCTCGACTCTTCGGCGGGGCTATCTCTTCTTTGTTGTTGATGCTTATTCTTTTAGCATCTTTATACTCTCCTGTCTTATAACCAGGTTAGAGTTTTGTTAAGGCGGTCTCTCGTCGAGGTGCACCTTCACGCCTCAAAGGATGTCGTCTTCCCGTCCTTTATACTCTCTCTCATTCTGTGAGAGTTAGAGTTAGGAATGTCGTCTTCCCATTCCTTCTGTCATGTCACGTAAACGGTTGTCTCGTTTTCCCCATTCATGTGAATTGTCCTCAATCTTTTATATTTTAATGTAATAGTTAACATTTCATAATCAGGACAGAACAGTCGCAGAAGGTGAAAATAATGCAGGAAAAGTAAATGACACAAGATATTTTTATAGTTGTTCAGCTAAGTCATAGCCTACTTCCACTTTATAATCTTTTGTTCATATAAACAGACTTTTCAAGGCAAGTCATGCCGTTTTACATAGCTTGTAGAAACAAAAGAGAACACTACATATCTACTTTATATATCATCGCAAGTGCTGTGCATTCCAGGCTCTGGGAATCTCTTCACCATCTACGGTTGTTAGTTTGAAGGCTCCTATATCAAGCTTCCGTTGGATGGCGTATGGTCCTTCCCACTTTGGACCCAATTGAGTTGGAGGCGGGAAGACTCGTTTCAGCACTAAGTCGCCAAGTTCGAATGATCGAGGTTGAACCCTCCTGTCGTAGTATCGTGCCACTTGGTGTCTATGCCTAGAGGCTCACAAGTCCGCTTCATCCCTCTTTTCTTTGACCATATCCAGGGATTCAAGAAGGAGTGCGTTATTTATCATTGGATCGTAGTAAGTTGTCCGGTGAGAGGGGACCTTTAGCTCCACTGGAATCACGCCTCCGACCCGAAAGAAAGCGAGAATGGGGTATGACCTGTCGTTGTCTTAAAGGTTGTTCGATATGCCCACAAAGCTAATGGCAACTATTCCACCCACATCGCTTTTGCTTTCTCCAATCGCCTTTTCAAAATGGATTTGATGACCTTGTTTATTGCTTCGACTTGTCCATTTAATTGGGGATGAGCTATTGAGGTATATCTATTACCAATCTTATACTTTTGGCAGAAGTTTCTGAATTCTGTGCTATCAAACTGAGTCCCATTGTCAGTTACAATCGTCCTCGGTATCCCGAATCGGCAGATAATATTCCTGACTATGAAGTTTATCACCTTTTTCGTGGTTATTGTCGTCAAGGCTTCGGCTTCTGCCCATTATGTGAAATATTCTACCACTAGTATTGCATAGTTCACTCTTCCTTTGGCGATTGGTAGAACTCCAATGATGTCTATTCCCCACATGGCAAACGGCCATGGGCTTACCATCGACTTAAGCTGAGTCGGAGGTGCCCTGGGAATCCTGGCGAACCTTTGACACTTGTCGCAGCGTCGTGAGTAATCATCTGCATCTTTATTTATGGTGGTCCAGAAATAGCCATACCGCAATACTTTCTTTGCCAGGGTTTGACCCCCAGTATGGTCGCCACACTCTCCTTCATGTACTTCTTGCAGTACATGTTCGATGTCGTCGTGTGCTATACATCGTAACAGGAGCATGGAGAAACCCTGGCGGTATAGGGTCTCATCTTGTAAGACATATCTTGCGGCCTTTCAGACCACAACTCGTTTTTCACTATTCTTTAACGGGAGAGATCCGCTCTTAAGAAAATCTTTAATTGGCGTCATCCATGACTTCTTTTCTAACTCAGTTTCCAAGGTCCATTCAATTTCCATTAGGTCAAAACTAGGTGATTCCAATATCTCTATTGGTACCATTTCAGTTTCCTCAGGGTTGTCAAAACTTGCTAGCTTAGCCAGTCGATCTGCCTTCTGGTTTTCCGCTCGTAGAATGTGTGTTATTCTATAATGTTCCAAGTTACCCAGTAATTCCTCTACTTTTTCACGATAAGTAACAAGCCGAGGTCCCTTGGTTGCAAATTCCTTCCGAACTTGGCAGACAACTATCTTTGAGTCATAAAAAATGTCCAGCGTTCTTACTCCTAATTCCTTGGCGAGTTTCAGCCCGGCAATCAAGGCTTCATACTCTGAATCATTATTGGTGGTTGGAAATTCTAGTCGCAGGGCGTAGTAAGTGGATCGTCCTTCAGGAGTGGTTAAAACAACTCCGGCACCGGATCTTCGCTCGTTCTTTGCCCCATCCGTATACAGCTTCGACGGACTAAGTTCCAACTCCTGCTCTAAAGTAACAACCCTATCATCCACTGTTTCTTCTCCGGGAAATGTGAATTCCGCTATGAAGTCGGCCAAAGCCTGCCCCCTTATCGATCTCCTTGGTTGAAAATTCAAATCAAATTAGCTCAACTCGATATTCCACTTAAGTAGTCGTCCCGATGCTTCGGGTCTTTGTAACACTTGTTTTAAAGGCTGATTAGTGTATATGATAATCGGGTGAGCTTGGAAGTAATGGCGGAGCTTTCGAGAGGCAATCAAGAGACTATAAGCAAGTTTTTCTATTTTTGGGTAGTTACTCTATGCAACAGCTAACTTCTTGCTCACATAATATACAGGCCTCTGAACCTTGTCCTCTTCTCGCACCAATGTTGTGCTTACTGCATGAGATGACACTGCCAGGTAAATGAACAGGTCTTCATGATCTACGGGTTTCGACAAAATAGGGGGCTTCTCCAGTAAGTCTAGCAGGTTTTGAAAAGCCTCTACATAATCGGGAGTCCATTCAAAGTTACATTTCCCTCTTTTGATTAAATCAAAAAACGGGATACACTTGTCTGTGGCTTTAGAAATAAATCGGCATAATGCAGCAACCTTTCCAGCTAAGCTTTGAACGTCTTTAATCTTCCGTGGCTCTTTAATGTTCTTGATTGCTGCTATTTGGTTAGGGTTAATTTCAATTCCCCAGGAACTTACAATGAAACCGAGGAATTTCCCTAATGCGACCCCAAATGAGCATTTTAGAGGATTCAATTTCATCCCATATCTTCGCAAAATATCGAACATTTCCACCAGATCCTTTGTATGCTCAGAAGACTGCTTGGACTTCACGATCATGTTATCCACGTAGACCTCCATAGTTTTTCCGATTTGATCATAAAACATTTGATTCACCAGTCGCTGATACGTGGCCCCGACATTTTTCAGCCCGAAGGGCATCACTACGTAACAGTACAACCCCAAGTTTGTAATGAAGCTCGTGTGTTCTTGATCTGGCACGTGCATAGAGATCTGGTTCTATCCTGAATACGTGTCCATAAAGGAAAGGAGCTCATGCCCAGCTGTTGAGTCTATTAGTTGGTCGATCCGAGGGAGAGAGAAGTTATCCTTCGGACAGGCCTTGTTCAGATCGGAGAAGTCGATGCATGTTCGCCATTTTCCATTTGATTTCTTGACTAAGATATGATTCGATATCCAGTCAAGATACGTCGAATCTCTAGTAAACCCATTATTCTTCAACTTCTCAACTTCTTTTTCAAAGCTGCGGATCGTTCCGGACCCAGCATATGCCTTTTCTTCTTGACCAGAGGATGATTTGGGTTCAAACTTTGCGAATGGCTCATAACTGCTGGAGAAATTTCACACATATCTGCATGAGTCCAAGCGAACACATCAAGCTTTTCTTTTAGAAAGTTGGTCAATTCCTTCGTTTGAAAGGAGTCCAAGTGAGACCAAATCTTCTAGACCTTTGTCGGGTCATCGTTAGCGATTGGTATATCAACAGTCACATCATTGGGTGTCGCCATTCTAGATCCTGGTTCTTCATCCTCCCTGGGGTCGATATTCTCGGGAGTTTCATCAGGCGATTCCCTAGGTGATATGGCCTTTAGTTGCTATGTCGAATCCTCCTTGGCAGGAGGAGGAGTGTCCTTGGGGCCTAATTTCAAGCCTTTTAGTAACATCTTAAGCTCTGCCATGTAACAAGCACGTCCGGTGACTTGATCACCTCTCATTACTTCAACCCTGGCCTCGGTTGGGAATTTCAGCAATAGGCACCAAGGTGCAATATAAGCTCTGAATTCTACAAGAGCTGGCCTACCCAAGAAAGCGTTATAGGGCGAGTCGATGTCCAAGACTACGAACTAAAGAATTCGCACTCTCCGACGGTCTCCTTGTCCTAATGCCACTGACAATTCTATATATCCCATCGGAGCCATTGATGCCCCATTGAAGCCGCGAATCCAACCCTCATAAGGCTTCTAATCTTCCGGCTCGAGTTTCATCCGATCGAATGCCTTTTTGAAAAGAATATTGACCGAGCTGCCGTTGTCCACCAGTACTTTATGAACTAGGGCAGGACCAATAGTAGTCGTGATAACCAACGGGTCTTCAGTAGGTGATTGAACCCGAACGTCGTCTCTGTTACGGAACACGACATCATTAGACATTGTTTTTTGTTGCTTCACCGGAGCAATATCTTCAAGATTATTGCACTCCTCCACGCCAATGTGTTTAGCTGCATTGACATATTGGTCCATTGCCCTGAAACTATGGCTGGATGGATGAGGCCCACCTACTATAGTGTTAATGACAATTCCTTTACCCTTCTGTTGAGCCATAGGTTTAGGGGCAAGTTGATTTTGATTTGGGGCTTTCTCCCCTTGCCCCCTGTCTCTCAGGGCAACTTTATACTCATATAGCTTTCCTTCCTAAAGTAGTTTCTCGATGACATCCCTTAAGCGACGACAATCATTTGTGGTATGCCCATGAGTCCCATGAAACAAGCAAAATTTCCCAATCGCGAGCTCTTTCTCAGTAGAGTTCCTGGGTGGAGGTTTCTTGTATTGAAGGACCTTATACGTATCCATATAGATATTTTCAAAGGTGTTGTTCAATGGTGAGTAGTTCTCAAAAGTTTGGAATTGAGGTCTTTTGCTGGAATTGTTCCCTCGATTCCTATTCCTCCTATTACCATTTCCATTCCTATTATTGTTACCTTCGTTTTTTTACCAACGTTCACTTCAACCTTCCCCGAACTATCACCGAACTATTTTACAACGACATTGATTTGAATATCTTCTTTAGAACCCCCTTCAGATTTCCTCTTTCTGTTTGCATAGGCTTCCTCTCGTCTCAAACGAATATTGGCTTTTTCGTAGAACAACTCCCTTATGGGGTGCGGTTTCCCAGATAGATAATCCCCGAATTCGGTATCAGGGTCAACTCCTTCTATTAAAGCCATCAGAATAGTGGGTTCGTGAGGATCACTGACTTCGGTAACGGCTAGGTTGAAGCGATCCAAGTATGACATTAGAGATTCACCCGGGGCCTGCTTAATCCTTGACAACTCAATAACACTTTTAGATTTTCGAGCATGGAGTCGAAACTGGTTCATAAAGCGTTCACTCAGTTCTTTAAACGTTGATATCGATCGCGGTGGGAGTCGGGTGAACCACATCAATGCCACATCTTCTAAATAAATCGGGAAGGCTTTACATTTTACAGCATCTGGAGCTGCTGCGGCATTCATTAACCATGCATATCTCATCAAATGCTGTCCCGGGTCGGTTCTCCCGGAATAGCGATCCATCTGTGGCAAGTTAAATCGCCGAGGGAATTGGTATTCCAAAATGTCATCGGTGAATGGGGTGTGACTGCGCTCGATACCCCAATCTTCATTGGTATAGCGTCGGCTATCGGCCATGATCTGACGCACTTTTGGCTCTACATCAGCATATGTTAATGTTGGCTCTGGCTCTCTGGCCCTTATGTTCAAATTACCCCTATGTTCCTGATTAGGGAATGTCCTCTTGTTTCTAGCAGTAGCTGCTCTACTCTGTTCCCTACGCTCCCGGTCAATCATGGGAGGAAGGGGTTGGAGAAGTTGTCCTTGTATGGGATTAGTAATATTGGGATCCCTGGGTAAAACATTAGATCCACGCATAGGCAGCAGCATAGGCTCCTTCAGGCTCTGGTCATCGTGTCCCAACACACGAGCAACATCTTCACGGGATCCAAAGGTCAACTGTTCAAGGTTTTTAGGTCGTTCAAGCGGCCTTCTTTCACGAGGGAGCTCTTTGTCCGTAGAGGATGAATAATCTTCTGCAAGGCGGCGTGTTGGAGAAGGTGTCTCCTGCCCACGAAGTTCACGGATTTCCCTACTCATAGTGATCATGTTCTCTTGCATACGGAGGCTGTCACACTTGTGAGCTTCCAAAGCATTTTTAGTACTCTCTAGTATATCAGGGAAGCGTGAGAGATCTCCATGTGTGACTGGTGTTGACTGACCAGGTTGATCACGGCCAGCATCGGAGCATTGGTGGGTGCTCGAGTAAATGTATCATTTTCAGCCGCATTCGTGTTGGATCGGAGTAGGGTAGCAGAGTCGGTTCGATTCGGAGGGGGGTGCGAGCAGCTTCAGAGCCTCCAGATCGGTTCGGGTTCACGCCGTCAGCTTGGTTCGGATAGGACATGTCCAGAGCTCTGTTTACTTTTCCTCAGTTATTACTCAGCAAATACTTTAGCCATAATGTCCAATTCCTCAGTTATTACTCAGCACATACTTGAAAATGTCGGAAACAAAGGATTAACTTCTTTGAACTTGAGTGTCCAAATAATAGGATGATAATCCCAAAAAAAGAGGAGAATTCAAAGAATTCTCAGTGAAAGCACCAAAATGTTAGACCAAAATGTGGTTCTAACACCCAAACTAACGATAATTCTAACGAAATGAAATCAAAACCAAAAAGAAACACACGATTTATAGTGGTTCGGCGTTAAAGAGCCTACGTCCACTTTCTATTCTTTGAATTGATGATATGAATGCAAGTACAACTGTAATTCTCACTCAATTTCACTTATACAATACATGAATTCACTCAATGGCGATGGATTTTTACTTGGAGATGTGGTATAGATCTGAATATGGTGATAGAATTCGGTTTGCAAAGGGGTTTTACTCTGAAAATGCCAAAACATCCCTTCAAACGATCCTTAATGGTCTATTTATAGGTGAAAAATCTCCCAGGAGCGGCTCCGGTTTGAGGACACGTCGCAAGCATTCCGCTCGGTTCGGAAATGGGGGCTCTGAGATGCTGCCAACGCATAGCAGTTGCGGATGAACGTAGGGAACGCGTATAAAACCGCTCCGTGCTTCAAGGGATCGTGGGTGATAACCGCTTCAAGATTTGAATCGGGTTAGACGTGTTTGGAGAAAAGAGAGGTGGATCGGGTCAGACGTGTTTTGCATATGGATATTGTTAAAGATGTTCAAACTGTTTTGTTGCAAGGGTATATGCTGTGTTAGACGTGTATATATATATATACTGCTTTGGACAAGATATTCAAGACTTTCTATGTAACATATAAACTAACAATGCTTCTATAATATATTGAATGTCATAAAATTGGTTAATACGAAATCTGTTTTAGATAAGAATATATTTGATACAGAAGTTATTATAACCAAACGTTTTGAAATGTTCAAAAGGATATGTAGGCAAGATTCCCATACATTGCTGAATTTAAATATATATAATGTATATACATGTTTATACATATATTGTTTAAAATCTAATTTATATTATGAATATAAAGTACATATATTTTGATATGTATAAATAACTCTGATACTGTTCGCCGCTACAAATTATAAATTCCCTTTAAAGCAAATTTTGTTATATTGAGTCATGGTGACAGCTTCCAATAATACACTCATCAATGTCCAAAATGACCGGATGCAGGTAATGCCAAAGCATTGTGCATCCTTTTATTTTGGTTATATGCGACGGAGTAAAAGTGATACTTGAATTGTATTATTGGGTCTGACTTAACTGAGCTGCATAATAAGATTATGGCTTGGAGAAAACAACGTGAATTATTCTATATTTGAGCAAACGAATAACACTGAACAAAATGTTCATCATGCAATCCAGGAATTATATACACGATATAATTGACATAAGATGTCTACCTAAAAGGTTGTGTTTTGGGGATTAGCCAAAGCTAGGTTAAGGCATGACTAGATATAGGTCCTAGAACACCATATTATATATATATATACTGATATATGTATATAAATAAAGGGATGTTAATTTGAGTGGGAGCATATTTCAGTTCAAATTACACATTTATGTTAATATAAAATTTTGATTGTCAAAGTTTATATTAAATAAATATTAAAGAATTCGATATTATTTTTATCTACTGTAGATATTAAATAATAAATAACTCCGATAATTTAAATTAATCTTTAAGAAGGATAAATTGAATTAAATCAAATTTCTTGACTGACATTGAAATTTGAGGATTGTCCTCAAACAATTTAAACGTATTTGTTTTAGAAATAAAGAGAGGATCTAAAATAAGTTAAAGTATGACTTCAAACAATTAAGATATAAATGTTATAGAATCTACTTATACATCTCTAGTATTAGATACTAGATATGAATAACACAAGTGTATGTGAATTTACAGAAATTGCAGAATAAGTGGAAATCTGATAAAAGGACAAGTGGACTTACGATTGGAAATGAAGAAAATACTGTTGGATTATCCATAGGAAGTTGATTCTTGTTAATTATATTGGCTTAATTAAATAAATAAATAAATAAATTATTATTATGAAATTCCACTTAAAGTAAATGTTATAATATATCTTGTTCAGACAAGATTGAATTTCATTTGTAATAAAAGAATAATTGTTATTCATTTTATTTAAATGAAATATAGTATGGAATTTCACAAACAGTTAATGATATTTGTAAATCCTTAACTATAACGTACTTGACATTAAAAATGACTAGATTAAATTTAGTGATTTAAATCCAATATACCTTTAGTATTACCAGTTAGCCAAGTAAACAAGAAAGTATATCAAAACTCCATAATGATGGGTTTTGAGATCAATTTGATTTTGAATTATATAAAGAAACATATCTTGTTTATTAGGGAAAATAACTGAATCATCATTCACTTGACATAGTGAATGAGTGATAAATATTGGGTCTCGTACATAATGATGTAAATGGAGCAATGAATACATAAACTAGAGGTAGGTTTTATTACTTCATTATATTTACTGATGATATCAGTAGATACAGATATGTGTATCTTATGAAACACATATCAGAATCCTTTGAAAAAGTTCAAAGAATTCAAAGTGGAGATAGAAACCAATTTTAATGAAAAAATAAACACTTTTCGAATGGATCGAAAAGGAATTAAGTCAACTATTTAATGACTATCCAGATGAGTTTGAAATTGTTTCACGACTCACTCCACTTAGAACACCATATTAAAATAGTGTGTCTGAAAGGAGTAATCACACCGTATAAGATATGGTTCGACCAAGATAAGTCATGTAGATCTTCCAATAAATTAAATTTAGAACAATTGCATTTAATACTACTAAAATGATTTTAAAGACGCCATATAAGATATGGACTAGGAAATGTCCTAGTGTGTCTAATGCAAAGATTTGGGGCGTAAGGCATTTATTAAACGACCTTCCTCTAATAAGATTGGACCCAAATCAGATAACTATTTTGTGGAATATCCAAAAGAAATAAATGGATACTATTTCTATAAATCCTCTGAGATTAAAATGTTTATTGCTCGAATTGGTATCCCTTCTAAAGGAGAGTCTGTCTCTAAGATATCAATAGAGATGAAATGGAATTCGAAATGTCTCGAAAACCACAAAATACCATTGAATCTTGTAAAGACAAGAAATTGAGTGGGAGTGACTCAATAATTCTAATGTTATTTGATAACACATTAATTATTGTAAATTATGTTAGTTTTAAAAAGAAGAAATAAATACTAATTCTAAGAAAGAAAATGTTTGGATTAAGAAGTTCATGATTGAACTTAATTCATTGTTGATCCAATGATATACATTGCGATAACAATATGGCTGTTGCTTAGGCCTAAAATATTAAACTCATTATCGATCCAAACATATATTTAAGAAATATAATTCTTGTGTGAAGTTGTTCACAGAGGAAATGAACATATCTGAAAAGTTACTAACGTTGTAATGTTGTAGATCTACTGAATTAAATTTTGTCACAGCAGAAGATTAATAGTCACACCAGTTTCATGAGTATAAGATACGTGAATGATTGACTCTAGTGCAAGTGGGAGGCTATTAGAGTTTGTGCCCTAGAGGCAATCCATTTGATGGGATTGATAACACTGTTGATGTTTTATTTTATTTGGAATAAAATAATATTATATTATATTTACTGCGTAATATAAGTATTAATACATTAGAAGTCCTTAGAATTATAATACGAAATTATATAGTTCAAGTAAGTGACTTGAACTTGAGATCATATAATATGATAAGTATTATAATTCTTAAATGTCCCTAGTCGAGTTTTATTGTTTATATAGGACAACAATAAAGCATTGAGACTAGTATATTGATTCAATGATGATCACATCTCACTGATCGTTAATATACGTGATATTAAAGTCAAGATATAAATACGTATTGGAGAATAGCATATTGGGCTGACCCACCGTGAGATAGCTAAATGGAATATAATTAAAAGTATCATAAGTTATTCTCATAGTGACAGTGATGTAATAGTCCTAAGACCTGAAATGATGATCTAAAGTTATTCGTAACAGAGTAACGATAACGGTGATTATTGGATACATCTCGAATCGAATGAAAATTATGAATGATCTAGATGGAATTTAACCCTACAATATATTCGTAGTGATATCCGTGGGCCACTTGATTGAGTGAGACTGTGTAATGCATGGCCGTGCTCAAATATTGATTTGTTTTAAATAGTCTACTCATCGATCAAGATAAACGGATTAAATTATAAGGAGGATGATACGACCCATGCTTTGAGTTTAATCCTGGATATATTAGTTAAAAGGATTATATTACATTGAGACACTGGTCACAGAAAGGTAATACATCTTATTATAACTTGGGTAGCAGCGATGTATTGCTAGATGCCAATCACTGTTTATGATTTTAAATATGATTTAAAATCATTGCCAACGTTGTAATAACCTATGGGGTCATACAATAGAGCGTTATAAAATAGAAATTATTCTGGACAAATAAAATATCAATACATTGATATTTTATTTGAAGTTGGAATGGGCTTTCTGTCTAGATCCTAATTTTATGGTTAATTTCCACTTTATAAAGGAACACACACTTCCTTTTAAAAGGATGGACGGCTAACCCTAATTAGAGATTGATAATATCAAAAAAGGAAAAACCACTGAAACCTATTTTCCTAAATCCTCAGTAATGGCGGCTAGCACCGATCTATTTTCCTTTTTCAATTCGATTGAAAAAGTAGACGCTCTTGTAGATACCAATAGAGGCATGACGCTTGACATGCTAGGGATTCGATTCTTCCAGGCTCAAACAATTTAAGGCTCTATCGATTTCTTTAGGGTTTCAGCAGCGTCAGGTATTTATTCTAACCTAAATTAGATTTTGATTTCAATTTTGCATAGATCCTTGATTTAAGTTCATTAAATCGTCAAAATTGGGTTAAACGATTAGATCTGTGAACCCGACAGCTCGGCGTCATGATTTAAGCGCGCACTATTTAAGAAAGACGTATGTTTGGGGCATCGCGATTTCTAGAGGGTTTCGGTCTGATTGTAGATCGCGGGTTCACTAGTGTAACAGCTTCAATGGCCAATTACGAGCGCGATGGAATGGGGAAGCTCAAATTTTCATTCGTACATGTTACTGTAGGAGCATGAAGGATCGTGATGATCTAGAAAGGACCAGAGGTGAACTCGACATTGGGGTTGTACTCGTGGAGGGTGTTGATATCAAAATTGGAATCAACACCAAGAGTACTAGAAGTACTTTAAAAAATACTTAAAAATAAGAGATGTGGAGTCACTCAATAGAAGAAATGCAAGTAAAATAAGACACAATGTTTTCTAGTGTTTCGATCAAGTGCGATCTACATCCACTTTGAATAACAATTCCATTATTGCATTTAGAATTACAGGATTAGCATGTTCTCTCATTACATTCATTATTGCTCTATCTACTTTCCTCTTTAAATTCAATGGAGATTATTAGGAGAAATCGATGAGATCCTTCAAATATAGCAAATGGTAGGACAAATCTAGTCTTTCTCTTAAGTTTTGATGAATTCCCATATCTTCATGATGAATTCGGAGTTAGACCTTTGATTCGAGATGGTTGGAGACAATCAAATCACTTAGAAAAGGTTGAGAATTGGATTTGGCAGCCCTTCGGGGTCATGAAAAATCCTCCCCCATTAAAGTGGAATTGATCCCCAATTTATAGGAGTGAGGAATGGCTGAAATATAGCCTTCAGGTTTTGGGTCGGCTTATTGGGTATTTACGAAAATGTCACTGCCAGCTATCGCCAACTAATTGCCAGTTTTCATGTACTTGACCGATCTAGACTAGTCCTGGCCGATCCAGTTCCTGCCCGACCGATCCAAATGATGTATGATGTTACTTGTGTCTGACCTAGCTGATCCAGTAATGGTCTGGCCCACCTTATTACGGAATGGACCGACCCGCCTCATTGCTGAATAGCCCGACCCGGTGCTTCCTAACTAGGCCGATCCGATGCCTTCAACTATGCCGACCCGTTCCTTCAGGACTGGGCCGACCCACTTGCTTTGCTGAACAGACCGAGCCGCTCCTTGTTGAATGGACCGACCCGATGCCTTCAGACTAGGCCGACTCACACTGAACTAACCGGCCCGTTTCTGATTTGGACATGCCCGATCCAATACTTAGTAGACATAGCCGACCCAATTCTGGATGAATGGATTAATCCATATTTGATCTATTGTATACAACTTTTGCGGATAACATTTTGCCCCGCGGAGTTCATGATTTTCGTCTATAGAAAATTATGGGCTTCGGAACATTATGAACCATCGTGATTGGGTCGTTTACACTAATTTCCTGGACTGGGTTGGTTAGTTTATGCTGATCGGATCGAGCTTCTTGCATTGGATCGTGTCGGCTCACCATACGAGACCGTTATAAAGTCCTCTCCAGCCTCTTGCTCTTCTCATTTCCATTTCATTTTAGTTGGAAGCTTTTAATGGCGGAGGCACCATTTTAAAGTGAATTTATTCAACTCATGTATCTGATTTGGCTTCCCACTTCGTTTCGTACTCAATCCACTTCCATTTCTCGACCAACTCGAGCTGACGATTCAACCTTTTAGACCCGCGCTTCTCCAAACTCTCCGAACCCGAATCAGTCCCTTTAATTCGTCCAATTGTAGGTATTTTTTGTATTTTGTCTGACAATTTTCGATTTTGAATTTGGACTGGGATGAATTAGGGCCGAGGTGATGATTTGGGCATATAGGAGTTCATGAATTATCAACTTGAGTTTGTTTTTTTGGGTTTTAGGGTTTTGGATTATGGATTTCTGTATTAGAATAATTCAGGGTAGGATTGGGCTCGATTGGAAGGGTTTTATGTTTGTGTATGAAGAGCTTTACATGTACTACTTCTCCTTTGAATTTGGTTTGGTTCCACGCCCACTACGTGCTTATAGAAATGTTTGTGACACTAGAATCATGTAGAACACTCATTTTTGTTGCTATGTGTTGATTGCATTTCAGAACACCGTGTTTTGGTTGCCACTGATCGCACAAACCCAACTTTACCAGATCCTTCATAAGAAAATCAGACCGATCCAGTTCTGGTGAATGATAACTGTCCCAATTTGGGGGTGTTATAACCGACCCGATCGGGGTCAATTATGACCGATCCGATCGGGGTTAGTTAACCCCGACCTGATCAGGGTCAGGTACGACCGACCCGATTAAGGTTGGTTACGACCGACCCGATTAGGGTTGGTTATGACCGACTCGGTCTGGTCAGTTACAACAGACTCTGTTTGGATCAAAATTGGTTTCCTTGTGTTTTCAATCATTTCTCCACACTAGTTTTCATCCTGTAATTCAAGTATATTTTTCTGGGCCAATATACACTATTATCGATTGCCCACATTGATAACAAGTTAGATAATTAGCTTAAAACACTTGTATGCAACCTTTTACGACTTATATTGGATTGCCTTGTTCGTGTTAGAAGGCTCTACTGGCCATTATACCTAGGCATTTGAACATAAGCTCGTAATAAACTTGAAATTGACCAATCACCTTATGATGGTTTGCAAGTCTCGAGTCTTACCTCTATTTAGCTACACACAGTATTTTCTATTATAAAAACGATATACCTGTAGCCTGTTGTCAAACACAATTATTTGTGTAGAAATGGATACTAGACAGAAATCGCGCCAACGGCTCGAAGCAACATCAAAATCCACGCATGCTGACACTTCTACCCAAGCTATGAATATGGCTATGAATAGTGTCCCCAGACTAGGCACCAATCCAGAATTCCCTATACCTAAGCCTCCTAGAGTACCTAATGATAAGAAACCAAACAAACTAGGTGAACGCGCATACAAAAGCTTATGTTCTCAATTCAGTATAGCGGAGACCGAGGCCAAATTTCCAGAGAAGAATGAGTTCGCAGACTCTCCTCCCCCCGGATTTGTCGATGTTAATCGACACATGTTGACAATGGGTGGCGTTCCTCCATTTAACCCCTTTATAGAGATGTTTATGAAGTGTTTAGCCATTGTGCCCATGCAACTTCATCCCAACGGCTATGCCATTATAACAGGTCTTTACATTCTCTTTATGAGGACAAAGCAACGTGCCCCCACTTTTGAAGAAATTTGTTCGCTATATCTTTTCAAAAAGAGGCAAGGAACACTATTGATCATTAATTTAGAAGGGAAATACCCCAAAATTATAACTGAATTGATGGATAGCGCCAAGGGATTTTTAAAAAATTATTATTTTGTTTGTTGCTCTAATAATTTCTACGGAAGGTGGATGGAAGGAGGTAATAACACGCTATCATATTTCTTTGTTTGTCCATACAATAAACTTCCAAGTATTAAATCCTTCTTTTGTTTTGCAGTACTCCCTTCTTCTGACTCAAATGATACTGCTGGCCAAGAGCTATATGACACTTTGCAGACTATAGTCAAAGCTTGAAGAAGTAGGAGATACTTGATCATGGAATAGTTTCTTTACCAGTATCATTTGCTTGACCCTTCCCGTACTCTCAAATTGAATCTGTTTCCTAAGAAAGGGGTTACTAGCAAATGTCCCCCTAAGAAATCTCCTTTACAAAAATGTTCTGACATTACAGGTAGTAGCAAAACACCCCCCAAACCCAAATTGACTTATATCCAAGAAGGGGAGTCTGAATCACATGAGGATAAAAGTAAGCAAGTTGATAAAGTGAAGGTTTTGACAGGGACTTCTTCTGATCAGATGGCTAAACATCTCGGGAACATAGAACCTCCTTCTAAGAATGTTGCAAATAAGTCTAACAAAGGTCATATTGTCCAAGTTACTCAAGGTGAGAGTTCTATGGACACTTATAAGAACTTAAGTGACCTTAGCCTAGCCAGGGACATTGTCTAGGGTGAAGTTGTTATTCAGCCTCCCAAGTCTCAAATCATGAGAACAGAGAATGTAATCGGTCTTTTAATACTCAGCCAACCTTAGAACAAACTATGAAAACTGGTTCGTCGTTGGATACACACCGACAAGCGTTTACCCTTTTCATTGCTTTCTTGTACTTTGCATTTGTTTTTTAAACTTACCTCAGTTTTTATTTATGCGAATATTAAATTCCTGTCACTTCTCTTTTCTCAGGTACAAAGGGAATGCCGAAGCCTTCGTTCATGACGGATTTTAATGAAGTGATAAGCCATTAAGATCCAAAGCGCTTTCTAAATAAATCTTGTTCTTCGCAATATTCAAAACATTCACAAGACCTGCAACCTTCCTATCAACCTTACCAAATTGGTGATCTTATTGAGACTCATCAATAGAGGGAGTGGAGGCATGATCATCTTGAAATGCTTGAGGCACAAAAGAGGAAAGAGCTGAGGAAACAGAAGGAGAAGTATCATAAGAAGAGGGGAAGAAGTGGTAAGGATGACAGTGGCCACGAAAAGCATCACAGATCAGACAAACTTCCAATGTTGGATTATTCAATCTTAGACATTCAGAACACTGGTGATAACACACCTTTGGCTCCGCCACCTGCGACTCCTACTTCATTTGATCTTCAGATAATCATGGATATACCTCGCTATCGGATAAGGCCGACTAGTTTAATGCTTGCTGAGCGCTTTCATGGTTGGGACTTAAGAGGAATGTACTTTAATGTGTATTTGCATCCTAATGACAAACGAGATCTCCTTAAGGAAATAGTTGGTACTAAAAGCAGCATTGTTACTCAATACGACGTTGCCAGAAGCCAAGCTGAGGTTAAATTAGACAGACTAAGGAACATGTCGAAAAACAGCTCACTGAGTGTAACACCCCACATCCGTTAATGTCACTCACAAAGGGAATGCATTAAGTTTCGAGGAGTGTTTAAGTAAACAGAACAGAATATTACAAGACAGATACATAAAATAGTACTTGAAAAAGTTTATAACTGTATTGCAGCAGAAAAAAGAAATAAGTTAGGTTACATCTTTCAAAATCACAATACCAAAACTCAAGTACATAAATATCAGCCTTGTTCAAAAGCAATCAGAGTACAAAACTTTAAAATCATAATCCCCATAGAAGTTGCCATAAAAAGGCAAGCCATACTTTAAGCACTTCAAGCAGAAGAAATCTGGATCAAGCTAGAGTATTACCTCCTTGAAAACCTGGTAGGGGGAATGGAAGAAAAGAGGCGAAACAACAAGGGTCAGACAAAAAGTCTGGCAAGTCCAGTGATTTTCAGCTATGAACAGATAATAATGTCATGGCATGCAAATAAAACTGGATGAGAGATAACATTAATAGGAGTAGCAGATATACTTAGGTTAAACAGAAGAAACAAAATGATATAAGCTATTACTTTTCACTTCTCTACACTAATACTAATATAACAGGATTAGGTGTTACCCTAATGTCTAAACAGAAACAGGAACAGGAATAGAAACAGAATAATCTCTACAGAAACAGAATTCTAGTAATGGGCCTTTACCACCCCAACATAGACAGAAGGTGCAGAAAACAGAATATTAATAATGGGCCTTTACCACCCCCAACTAATGGGCCTTTACCACCCCAACAGACGGTACCACGAAGAAGCAGATAGGTGTTACCTGCCGAACAGAAACAGACAGTACCTCAACAGAAACAGACAGAAGTAGGTGTACCCTAAATTCTACCCCAAGCGATCGGCTCCCTAATACATAAATACCCTGTGTCAGCCGTACAGAAGGATGTATCATTCCCTAAAGTAGCAACCTATAGACACAGACCTATTTACAGATGTCACGGTGTCTTACATCCTCAGAGCAGACCAGATCCATGCACGCACATGACCCGGTTGGAATGCGCCATCAACACCCCTCTCCATTATCAGAATGAACCACTTATAATTAGTTACGTAAGCGTGCCCGGACCCTACCTACTATTGGGTCATAGTTTTGATACCAATAAGGGTAACTGACTAATATGGGTCCCACACAATAGATTACACAAGTAATTACCCAACCTAACCTTGTGTCCCCAGACTAACAGATTTCAGATTAACTTGCTTACAGATTTCAGATGTACAAAGTTCAGATTAACTAGTTCTCAGATCAGACATACAGGTTAACAAGTTTTCAGACTAGCGAATCAGATGTACGGATTAACAGTCTTATAGATTGTTTCACCTAACTTTTTATTGGGCCAACAGATTCACGAAACGGGTTTATTAGATTCATCAGTCCAGTTGATTTAACCCTATCCACCCAACACGTTTTAGGCATCATACTTATCTTAGATTTTCATTAATTAATTATTAATGCACATACCTCTCACATTAGGTCGGTAGCTTGTGGCCGCTGGATGTGCCGGGCGGTTCTGGGCAGACTTCTGGCACAAGCCAGACCTAACCTCGTGTCTAGGCATCTTTTAGCTATGCCTACGACCTCTCACATTACACTGACAGTTTGCGGCTACTGGTTAAGCCGGTTGGTTCCGAGCAGGTTTCCACCGCAAACTGAGTCTAACCTCATGTCTCAGCATTCTTATTATAGCTAAAATATTCATTCACAAATTCTGCCAATAACAGACTAATTATGCCAATATCAGACTAATTATGCCAATTTAACAAATTAACTTCTTCACAAGTTACAGCAGATTATTCAAACATGTTTTGCTCAATCTTAGATCGAGCCTACAGATGCATACTCAAATTACAATATTCAGTTTCAACAGATTTAGTAGATTAGGCAGTTAAAACATATCTCTAAAGTTCCATTAACATATCTTGCTTAATTATAAATTAAGCCTATAAATCTACATGCCCAAATTATGGTCATAAATCACAACATACAAATGCCCCCATATTTTAGTTAAATTTGCATAGTACAGAATATTCCCCAAAAACCCCAAAATCATGGTGCACAATATAAACTATGCCAAATTATAGCCTTTTATTACCGCATATGTCAAATATCCAAAAATCCAAATTAGGCGTATTCACATGAATAGTTATCCCTATTTTAATATAGGTTTTTCAGGCCTAATTCACAAATCCTTTTTCTTCCAAGTCATAAATTGTCATATAAAATATGCCCCAAATCTAGATCTTAAATTCAACATGTATTATGTCCTCAAAATCAGATCTTGAATTATAACATGCATTATGTCCCCAAATTACAAGTCATATGTTATCATATAATAATCTTCCTTATTCTAAATCATGAATCGTCATACATATAGTATGCCCGGATCTAGATATTAAATTACAACATGTGTTGTGTTCTCAAATCAGTCACAAATTAGTTATGCCCAATTATGCATCTTCCAATATTTTCCCCAAATTTAGCGTTTGTGCGTTCATCTCTTATGAGATTTGGCTCAGGCTCGTGGTAGCCTGGCTATAAAAACAGAAATGAAGAAAAAAGGGAAAAGATACATAATAGTCACAATAAATAAGATAGATTCACAGGAAAACAGATCAGATAAACAAAAATAGGCATCATCTCAGATTCAGATTCATTATCATGCTACGATCATAATTAAATTTCATATCGGAAAATAACTGTACTTGCCTTGGTTGGATTCTAAAAGAAAAAGGTGTTGTAGATGTTCTCTTTTAATCCTAATCAGAATTGGAGGAAGAAGAAGCTCTATTCCCATTAGACATCGGTTAAGAGAATAATTCCCTAAGTAGCAACCCTGAAGACCGAAATCAACATCAGATTGACACTCAGTGAATTACTCCCATTAAACAATGTCAAAATTGGAAATCTACTTCATGCTTCGAGTAAAAACCCCTATCCTTTTCAGAAATATTCAGATACTTACAGACTACTGGTACGGATCAGATAATCAAAAGATTCTTAGGAAACTAAGCATGATAAAACCCCACCATATCCTACAAAACCCAGAATGTATGCATTATAGTCAACTTAACGCCCAACACAGATTCCCTTAAACCCCAGCCTATCACAAACAGATGAGTCGTAACCCTTATGGGATTTTGAGACTATTGTGGGATCAGAAACAAGACTAGTATTAAAGTGCAGAGTCTCAATTACAGAAAAATGCCAGAATCAAAAAGAGTTGTAACACAAAAATCAGATAAGAAAATTAAACCTCCTACAGAAATTTTTCTATTTCTATCCTATCCATCAGCCACGAGAGCATTCGCCTGCCCTCCAGAAGTAGGTCATGTCTTCTGCGCTTGCCCTCGTTTCTTCGGGCAGTCCCTAGCGAAGTGTCCCATCTCACCACAGCTGAAGAAAGCGCCCTTCTTTGGATCCACTTTCTTATCGTGTGTCCTATCCATGTCTCCCATGTACGTTCTCCATTCGTGACCTTCCACCAAAATGAAGCTTCATCCTTCATTAACCAAGCAGCTGGTTGAACCTTCCTCCCATCGTGTATCTCAAAGGTACCAATAAGTCCTCCACTCAGTTGAGCCAACTTCTAGCCTCGACAACGTCTCAGTCCCATAAAGCGGTTTTCCGCCTATCGCACGGAAGTCCTTACATATCTTAGAAAAATCATCAATACGCGGAGGAAGAGATTCAAAAGGGAAAGAGGAAGGAACTCGAAACAAAGAATCAAAAGAAAGACATATGGGTTTTGGTTTTGGGGATTATTTTCAAAATAAGCTTTACTTTTGAAAATACTTCCTTTTTAAAACCTTTTTAAAAATAGTTTTCAAAAACTTTTTATCAATTTCAGCTCTGATACCAAGTGTAACACCCCACGTCCGTTATTGTCACTCACAAAGGGAATGCATTAAGTTTTGAGGAGCGTTTAAGTAAACAGAACAGAACATTACAAGACAGATACATAAAATATTACTTGAAAAACTTTATAACTTTATTGTAGGGGAAAACAGAAATAAGTTAGGTTACATCTTTCAAAATCACAGTACCAAAACTTAAGTACATAAATATTAGCCTTGTTCAAAAGCAATCAGAGTACAAAACCTTAAAATCATAATCCCCACAGAAGATGCCCTAAAAAGGCAAGCCATACTTTAAGCACTTCAAGTGCTTCAAGCAGAAGAAATCCGGATCAAGCTAGAGTATTACCTCCTTGAAAACCTGGTGGGGGGAATGGAAGAAAAGAGGCGAAACAATAAGGGTCATACAAAAAGTCTGGCAAGTCCAGTGACTTTCAGCTATGAACAGATAATAATGTCATGGCATGTAAATAAAACTGGATGAGAGATAACAGTAACAGAAGTAGCAGATATACTTAGGTTAAACAGAAGAAACAGAATGATATAAGCTATTACTTTTCACTTCTCTGCACTAATAATAGTATAACAGGATTAGGTGTTACCCTAATGTCTAAACAGGAACAGAAACAGAATAATCTCTACAGAAACAGAATGCTAGTAATGGGCCTTTACCACCCCAACAGAGACAAAAGGTGCAGAAAACAGAATGTTAATAATGGGCCTTTACCACCCCAACTAATGGGCCTTTACCACCCCAACAGACGGTACCACGAAGAAACAGACAGGTGTTACCACCCCAACAGAAACAGACAGTACCTCAACAGAAACAGGCAGAACTAGGTGTACCCTAAATTCTACCCCAAGCGATCAGCTCCCTAATACATAAATACTCTGTGCCGGCCCCACAGAAGGGTGTATCATTCCCTAAAGTAGAAACCTATAGACATAGACCTATTTACAGATGTCACGATGTCTTACATCCTCAGAGCAGACCGGATCCATGCACGTACATGACCCGGTTGGAATGCGCCATCAACACCCCTCACCATTTTCAGAATGAACCACTTATAATTAGTTCAGTAAGCGTGCCCGGACCGTACCTACAATTGGGTCAAAGTTTTGATACCAGAAAGGGTTACTGACTAATATGGGTCCCACACTACAGATGACGCAAGTAATTACCCATCCTAACCTTGTGTCCCTAGACTAACAGATTGCAGATTAACTTGCTTACAGGTTTCAGATGCACAAAGTTCAGATTAACTAGTTCTCAGTTCAGACATACAGGTTAACAAGTTTTCAGACTAGCGAATCAGATGTACGGATTAACAGTCTTACAGATTGTTTCACCTGACTTTGTATTGGGCCTACAGATTCACGAAACGGGTTTATTAGATTCATCAGTCTAGTTGATTTAACCCTATCCACCCAACACGTTTTTGGCATCTTATTTATCTTAGATTGTCATTAATTAATTATTAATGCACAGACCTCTCACATTAGGTCGGTAGCTTGTGGCCGCTGGATGTGTCGGGCGGTTCTGGGCAGACTTCTGCCACAAGCAAGACTTAACCTCGTGTCTAGGCATCTTTTAGTTATGCGTACGACCTCTCACATTAGACTGACAGTTTGTGACTACCGGTTAGGCCAGTTGGTTCCGGGCAGGTTTCCACCGCAAACTGAGTCTAACCTTGTGTCTCAGCATTCTTATTATCGCTAAAATATTCGTTCACAGATTATGCCAATAACAGACTGATTATGCCAATATCAGACTAGCCAATTCAACAAATTAACCTCTTTACAAGTTACAGCAGATTATTCAAACATGTTTTGCTCAATTTTAGATCGAGCCTACAGATGCATACTCAAATTACAGTATTCAGTTTCAACAGATTTAGTAGATTAGGAAGTTAAAACATCTCTCTAAAGTTCCAATAACATATCTTGTTTAATTATAAATTAAGCCTATAAATCTACATGCCCAAATTATGGTCATAATTCACAACATACATATGCCCCCATATTTCAGTCAAATTTGCATAGTACAGAATATTCCCTAAAAACCCGAAAATCATGGTGCACAATATAAACTATGCCAAATTGTGGCCTTTTATTACCGCATATGTCAAATATCCAAAAATTCAAATTAGGCGTATTCACATTAATAGTTATCCCTATTTTAATATAGGTTTTTCAGGACTAAGTCACAAATCCTTTTTCTTCCAAGTCATAAACTGTCATATAAAATATGCCCCAAATCTAGATCTTAAATTCAACATGTATTATGTCCTCAAAATCAGATCTTGAATTATAACATGCATTATGTCCCCAAATTACAAGTCATATGTTATCATATAATAATCTTCCTCCTTCCAAATCATGAATCGTCATATATATAGTATGCCCAGATTTAGATCTTAAATTACAACATGTGTTGTGTTCTCAAATCAGTCACAAATCAGTTATGCCCAATTATGCATCTTTCAATATTTTCCCCAAATTTAGCGTTTGTGCATTCATCTCTTATGAGATTTGGCTCAGGCTCGTGGTAGCCTTGCTATAAAAACAGAAAGGAAGAAAAGAGGGAAAAGATACAGAATAGTCACAATAAATAAGATAGATTCACAGGAAAACAGATCAGATAAACAAAAATAGGCATCATCTCAGATTCAGATTCATTATCATGCTAGGATCATAATTAAATTTCATATCGGAAAATAACTGTACTTGCTTTGGTTGGATTCTAAAAGAAAAAGGTGTTGTAGATGTTCTCTTTTAATCCTAATCAGAATTGGAGGAAGAAGCACAAGTCCTAGCTTAGGTTTCAGCAGAGTAGAGACGCCATTGATTTATTTTTTTAGAGAAGAAGAGAGCAATGGAGGCTAAAGAATTGTGTAAGAGATTTAGGTTTAGGTTAGGGATGTATTTATAGATGTCTAGGATCGATTAGAGCTGTTAAATTAACCCAGAAACCATCAGGACCACTCAGATGCCATATCAGCCCTTAGGGCGAATCGGGCCACGGGTTGACAGCCAAACACCCTGAATTGACCCCTAGTCGACCCAGCGGAGCTCGGATCGGCTCCAAAAATGTTGCGGTTCGGTTATTCCCCCTCCCGATTCGCTATTTTAAACTTTTTTGAATATTTGTTTATTTAATTTTTATATATATCTATATATATATTTCTCTTATATGCATACAAACTTCAAGGCTTAATAACTTCCTCATAATTAACCATTTTCACACTAAACCACTTTTTGAACTGTGTTCACACTAAGCCAATTTTAGCCATTCCCCTAAAACAAAAATATGGCGCTGGCGGGGATCGAAATCTGTACCTCTTGTATGCAAGTCACATGTTCTAACCAAATGGGCTACTAAGTCTTTTGCTAACAAAACTTAGAACAATGCTAAACATCATTCTTTTCTCATTCCTCTTTTTCAAATAAACTATTCTTTAATTTGTTATTTTAATATTCTCAGAAAATACGGGGTGTTACACTGAGTGGAACACATTTGCTTATGACCTCCAATGGCTTAACTCAATTCGCCTTGACCACATCGAAGTGTTGGAGAACGACAAGGCTGCTTTAATTCATGCACTCAAATCTCAGGGTTCCAAAAAGTATTTGGAGGACGAGGTTGCCAAGCTTAAAGAAGAACTTGCTACCGCCAAATAAAGAGAAGATGCGCTTGAGAAGCAGGTTCAACAAGCTCAAACCGCTCAGCAGTTTGTTGAATCTCAACTAGCTGGGGAGAAAAATACTTCCTCCACTTTACGATAAGAGAACACTACCCTTCATGAGAGGATTTCTTCCCTAAATACAACTCTTTCCTCAACACAACAAGCCATCGAAGAAGAAAAGCTTAAAGCTGTCGCTGATCTCAAGGAGGCCCGTTTAAATGTCGATACCTCTTTGTTTAACTATTACGTTTACAGCGTTATAAACAAAGGGAGCTTATGCTTCTTGGAAGACAAATTTGGGATCACTCTGGCTCTTGTTTGGGAATGAATCCTTGAGCTTAACGAGGGCGAGCGTAGCGAAGATGATCTCATCGAGGACCTTCTAGATCCAGAGTCCCGCGATGCTTTAGTCATGGGGAAGGCTAAGTTGGCAGCGACAAAGGGCTTCCTTAAAGACAAGGCCAGATGTTCTGGAGAACCCATTCAAGATACAGATGTTGATGTCCCTGCAATCACTGTCGATGCAGAGGCCTCTGGTTCGCAGACCCCTGCCGATCTTCCTGCCCCTCAAAAAGACAAAGTCGAAGGTGACGATGATGATGGTACCCTTGATGCAAGTGGTTTTGAGATCGAGGCACGCAGGGATATTGAGGCGAGTCTTACAACTGCAGATAAAATTGAGGTTGCGCAATCCATACCAAACTTAAACTATTTGTTTTCTTCACCTGGTACAACTACATACTTAGCTCACTGTTCATCTGCCTTAGGTTTAATTTCACCAAATCTTCCTTCTGGTGGATTTACCGCTACGATGACTGAAGCCATAGCTACCGACTCAGTTCTGATATCGACACCCCCGCCCCAGCCTATATTCCTCGTCCGGGTGACATGTCTTTGCTTGAAGCTATGACCCCAAGATAGCAGGACACTAAGATTGGTAAAATTACTGATTTGGACAAGGATGACGATTATTTTCCAAGTGAGGAGGATTCAACGAAGACTGGCACAAGACACTGAAATTCAAGGAAAGCGGGGAACACCATCGGGCCGAAAAGGAAAGACAATGGTCACGAAGAAGAAGAAGAGGAAGGAAAAGGTCGTTACTATATCTTCGCAAGAGAGCCCCAGTAGTACAATAACCAAAGGTGGGGACGAATCAGTTGGACCGGTTTGGGGTCTGGGGACTCAAAGAATGGAAAGAAGAAGTAGCGCTTACAACCAGTTTCCCTTATTTCCTGTTATTTCCTTTTATGCATTTCATTCATACCTGTTGTATATGCGGGTGTCGGCCCTCGCTCGCTAATTTTACGCTTGTTACTTTGCGCATTTTTGCGTTTGACACTTTGTACTTGACTTGCAACCTTGTGATTTGATTCTGTGTTGTTGAAATGAAATTGTGCTTTGCTTATTGTATCTGAGCTTTGTCGTACTTTGCTGCTTTGCATTCTACACTTTTCCTTTTCGTGTTTACAACACAAAATTTTCACACTACAAGTCATATGTTATTACAATAGTCTATACTGAAATGATTTCCTGGCGCTTTCGGAAAGTTGATTTTTCAGTTATAGCCATGAATCATTATTTGTTGGACCTAACTTAACCAATTTTGCTGGATTTCCTTGATTTTGACTATGGCAATTTTTGAAATTTATATGAATAACCACCTTTATACTTGTCATAATATCGGCGTTATCAATTTTGCCTTTGTCATTTCTAAGTTCTGCTTTATTGGTCAAATTAGTTCTTGTAAATGCCTAACCCTTAATTTTAAAGTTGTGATGAGTTTGTGGTATGCCTTGAGAAGTGAGCATCATTAAATCTCTTTAATGCGGTGGTGATTCCCCCATATCAAAATTTGTTATAGACTTCAAGGGTGCGGCGTCGTGCGACCAACTTCATTTGGAATCTTTTGATCACGTATTTTTGCCATTGTTGGACTTTTTGGCATGATTCCGATCAAAGTTTTCTAGTTAGTTGGTCTTACTTATGCCTTTTTACAGAGATGAACTCCTGTTTTCGTGCCCTTGCTTGAGAGGTATTATATATTGTTCCTCTAAAGAGGTATTAGTGTACCCGTTATTCTTTGTGGATGAACAACTCAGCCACTTGTAGAATTTGTAGGGCGCCTTCGAAAAGGGCTTTGGATCCATCACTAACTGAATTTGGAAGACCCAACATATGATTGAATGCCCCAATAGGGGTCTTTTAAAGTCTGTCAGTAACTGAATTTGGAAGACCTAGAATTAATAGCTGGATTTGGAAGATCCAACATCTGATCGGATGCCCCCGAAGAGGTCTTTTAGAACCCAGTGTTTATATGCTATCCAACCATGTATTAATTGCGTCGACGATCAACCAGGTGCCCCTCGGGGAGGTCTTTGGTTTTAAAGCCCAGTGTTTGTCACAATCTAGCCATGTATCAATGGCATCGGCGATCAACTGGGTGCCCCTTGGGGAGGTCTTAGTTTTATAGTTACTCTGTTTTACGGGACAGACGCTAGTTCATCCATCGGGTTTTACCATGATTTGTTAGAACTAGGGCCAGAGACCTTGCAATTAAGAAGTTGCCCCTTCGGTGAAACTCACAACTTCATCTGCAACTTGAGCGCCACATCATTTGACAGTTCAATTCCTGGTGTCCCCTTCTTGCACTATTATGCTTCACATCTTTGAGTTGATTGCAAATGATGTTTTAAGCATTGAGGAGTGGATATTTGAGCTATCCCAATCGGGATGTGTTGTGATGATCACCAGGCCTTACTAAATCATAGATGCATCAGCGTTCTTTTTAGGGGACCTGCAATCAAAATCGAATCTTAGCAAAGAATATGAAAACGTATGATTTAGGCAAGTAATGTAACTCCTTTCATTTATATGTACAAAGCTTGTAATAATGTTGCATGGTTTTTAGAATACGTGATATTACAACTTTTCCTGAACATATAAAAGAAACATTAAGTAAAGTAGTGACGGAGGTGTACATCATTTCATGCTCTTAGAAGCTGGATTTTGTCCGTCATTTCTAGCTCAAATGTGCCATGACTCTGAGTTCTAACTCTTTTATTCTTTCTTCCTTGCTTCTGCAAGCTCAGCTAAATAGCACTCCCATGCTTCCTGTTGGTCGCTTTTCACGATGCCAGTCCCACAGTGGGGAATTTCATTGTTAGGCACCATGAGGCCATCGTAATTCTAAATGCCGCAAGAGTGTCTTACAAGGAATGCGTTATAAGCGGATAACTCATCGATTACGACAAAATCCTGCTTTTGTGCAGTCTTTTGCTCCCCTTCTCCGAGTTAAACAAGCAAATTGATTATTCCAATTGGCTGAACGACTTGTCCCGTGAATCCATGAATTTTGTTCTGGCAAGCTTTCATGTCCTCCATGGAGAGTTTCATTTTATGAAAGGCATTGACGAAAAGGACATTGACGGATGCTCCACTGTCAACTAAAACCCTTCTGACAATGGCAGGACCCAATCCTATGGTTATCACCATTGGATCCACAGTTGGAGTTATCAATACCTCTGAGTCTCGATCTTTGAACACAATGTCATCCCATGGAGACCTTGGCATCTTTGCTGAAAAATCTTCGTCCATAATCATGAGTATTTCTCCTTTCGGGAGGTTCTTCATCTCATTAGCATATTTCACATTGTCTCCCCAGCTTCTTACGGCTGGGTGTGGACCTCCTGAAATGGTATTAATAATCAATCTCGGCATGACAACATTCGCGGCGTTCTCACTTGGCCTTGGTTGTGCTGTGGACGTTCCCTGGCCTTTAGGAACTTGAGTATTTTGCGGATTCTTCGTGTACTACTGAAGTCTATTCTTTCTTATCAGTTCCTCGATTAGGCTCTTCAGGTGTCTGCACCCATTTGTACTGTATCCTGGCTGGCTATGAAATCGATAGAATCTTCTGGATGTGATCGCAACATCACTAACCTTTATTTGCTTCGGGACTGGGTACTCTTCAGACTCTTTGGCGGCCATGAAAATGTATTCCACGGTATCATTCAAGGGAGTCAACTCCGAGTTTTTGAAGAAGTGGAATTTCTTGTTGGCTCGGTTGTCTTTCCTATCTTTACCCCATTTCTGACTTCCAGGGTTTTTCTGGTCGTTTTCTACCTCATTATTCTTCTTTTCGGGTTGTACGTTGTTTTCCGGAATATCCATAGCATAAGCAGGATCTTCATCCACACCTATGTATTCTTCAGCCTTATCAAATAACTCCTTAAATGTACTCAGTTTTTTCTTTTTAATCCACTGACTGAGCTTAGACTTTTTACTTATAGCCCACTTTAAGGCCATTAAAGTTAGACAAGGCTCATAATTTCCAATCTCAGCCGCAGCGGTATTGAAGCAGGTGAGAAAGGATCTGATAGACTCTCCCGACCTCTGCTCAAGCTCATTCAACTCCATAACATCTTGCACCTTTGTGGCTTGGAGCCTGAATTGCTCCCTTAATAGCTTAGCCAGAGTAGCGAAATCATCCATCGACCTAGGTGGTAACTTTGTGAACCAAAGCGATGCCACCCCTTCAAGATAAGTCGGAAAGTACAAGCACTTCAACTCCTCTGTGGCACGGGCTCCATCCATGTGCTGATCATATTTAAACAGAAACACATTAGGATCAGTCGTTCCATTGTAGGCTTGCACTGCCGAAGGCTTGAACTTATTTGGATATGGGGCCATTTTAATCCTCTCCATGAGCGGAGTTTTCGTGGGAGAAAATCCCCATTCTTTCTCATCATCTTGCTTCTTCAAGCTTTTCTCCATGATTTTACGGACCATATTTGATATACGCTCATCCTCATTGTGTTGGCCCGTGGGGCGGACGCCATCCTCCTTGTTGGATGTATGCCTAGGAAAACGGTCATGGTTTGTATTCCGGGTCCCTGAACCTCACCTCCCGCTTGGGGAGGTGCCCCTTGGGCGAAACTAAGCACTTGTTGAGAAGTTTCTTTATCGGAATGGTTGTGAGCGGGCGGCTTAACTTCCTTACGGTTAGGATTTTTCACTTCCTGAACATAATTCTCTCAGTTTGGGCTTGAAGAAGAGGAACTCGTGTTTTCCGTATGTGGAGCTTGTACGGATTTAGCATGGATGGATTTCATGGTGACTTTTGCCGTAGCAGCTGCTGTAGCAAACATTGCTTCAAGTCTCTTCATCATGGCTTTATTTGCAATGTCCATTTGGCTTATAAAACCTGCCATAACTTCATCTACCTCCCTCCTCATCATCGCCTCTCCATCCTTAGAGGTTTCTCCATCCTCAAATCGGTTTGTGAGAGGAGTAGTTTCATTGTTGGCGGCAACATCATTATCTTCGACATTTTGACTAATGACCTTCTTCGATGGTCTACCTAGTTTACCCATAACTTCAGGTAAGGGCTTGAAGTAACTCGTAGCGAAATTGGCTTAGTTTTTTGATGCAAGGCTCGGAACCTTGTTAGAGAGTGTGAGAGACCGGAAAATCGAATGTGGGCCCCATGGGGGGCGCTAAATGTTGATCTCCAAATTGGAATCAACACCAAGAGTACTAGAAGTACTTCACATAATACTTAAGAATAAGTGATGTGGAGCCACTCAATAGAACAAATGCAAGTAAAAGGAGACACAATGTTTTATAGTGGTTCGATCAAGTGCGATCTACATCCACTTTGAATAACAATTCCATTATTGCATTTAGAATTACAGGATTAGCATGTTCTCTCATTACATTCATTATTGCTCTCTCTACTTTCCTCTTTAAACCCAATGGAGATTATTAGGAGAAATCGATGAGATAATGTTAGGACAAATCTAGTCTTTCTCTTAAGTTTTCATGTATTTCCATATCTTCACGATGAATTCGGAGTTAGACCTTCGATTCGAGATGGTTGGAGATGATCAAATCACTTAGAAAAGGTTGAGAATCAGATTTGGCAACCGTTCGGGGTCATGAAAAATCCTCCCCTATTAAAGTGGAATTGATCCCCTATTTATAGGAGTGAGGAATGGTTGAAATATAGCCTTCAGGTTTTGGGTCGGCTTATTCGGTATTTACGAAAATGCCACTGCTAGATGTCGCCGAATAATTGCCAATTTTCATGTACTTGACCGATCCAGACTAGTCCTGGCCGATCCAGTTCCTACTCGATCGATCCAAATGAAGTATGACGTTACTTGTTTCTGACCTAGCCGATCTAGTAATGGTCCGATCCACCTTATTATGGAATGGACCGACCCACCTCATCGTTGAATGGCTTGACCCGGTGCTTCCTAACTGGGCTGATCTGATGCCTTCAACTATGCCGACCCATTCCTTCATGACTACGCCGACCCACTTGCTTTGCTGAACATACCGACCCGCTCCTTGTTGAATGGACCGACCCGATGCCTTCAGACTAAGCCGACTCACACTGAACTAACCGGTCTGATTTTGATTTGGATACGCCCGATCCAATGCTCAATAGACATAGCCGACCCAATTCTGGATGAATGGACCGATTCATATTTGATCTATTGTATACAACTTTTATGGATAATAGAGGGTTTTTAGGGTACTCAGTAAACATGGGGTTGTCTTTGTGATGTAGTTTGATGCAAAGATGAAGAACTGGGTTCGATAGTGGAGTAGTGGGGAAGAGTTCGATCACTTGTTTTGGCTCAAAATGGAGTAGGGTGCTTAATGGATTGATTTTATGAATGAACTGGTGGAATCGGAGTTTGGCAGTATGTATGCTGAGAAGATGGGTTTGTGTTTTTGGAGTAATAGCATGGTTGTAGGCAACTTCCTGTCATTGGAAGAGGGGTTTGTCAGGATAGTGGAGCTGAGGACTAATGGTTTGAGGGTTTGTAGTGTTACAATAGGGATGGATGCAGTGAATAATGGCTTGAAATGGTCAGAAATGTTGGATGTGGAAGAATGCAGAGTTGTTAGTGTAGTATTTGATGAAAAGCCGAAGTGAATGATAGCGGTTTAGAGGTTGTTTAAACAAAAGTTGATTGACTATTACTTAGTTGGCTTCAAACATCGAGGTATACGTTTTATAAATTTTAATATACGTAGGATAATTTATTTATTTGTTAAGTTAATTTAATATAGTCTAATCATTAAATAATATCGAATGGTTATAGGTGCTAGACAGACGACCCGAGGCGATTTGTAAGCGCAACACTAAGGAATTTAAATGGATATTCGGCAAATAAAATAAAGTGAGTAAACTCACTCTTTGGATTCGTTAATAATTTTATTATAAACGAATTTTTATTTTAAATAATTTTTATATGTTGTTTGTTGGTTGTTTGGATGCATTGAAATATTGTTGTGGCTATTATATATATATATATATATATTGGTAGTTGGATATTTCCTGCAGTACCATTAGCGAATGCTCGCACTACCATTAGCGGATGACCTTATGCACCCCACGATATATATAGTGGATGACCTTCTATATCACGATATCCTGCCTTGAAGCAAGATGGGTATTATAACATCTGTGGATGCAGTAATACAGGTTAGAGGGCTCCAACGGGATTTATCAAAATTTATTATTTGCTTGTTTTCATAAATATTATCATTGACCTTAAATGTGATTGATAATATGTGATTGATAATTAGTTGTTTTGGACATTTGAATATCACTGATCTTAAATGTTGATATATAAAAATATACCGTGAAAAGAAATTCTGAGATTTAAAAGGGAAAATCTATTTTTTTCTAAAATAGAATTTGAATTTCGAATGGGCTAGAAATTATTAACTTGTTTTGAATAATAAAAACTAGTAGTAAATTTATAAATGGTGTTTATAAATGGAATAATTTTCAATGGATGATGTAGGCAATGTAAATTCAAATGTGAATTTAAAAAAGGGAATTGAAATTAGCTTCAAAAATAAATAAAGAAACTTATCCCGATGTTCGTAATGAAAATTGATTTAAAACAAATCCATATAGATTTATGATTGGAACTCGATTATGTTGAATTTATAAAATAAATTATTTCTAGAAAGAATATTTAAATTGTATTAGATAGAAACTAAAATTAAATATGAAAATAGATTCTATAATTATACATATGTGTATATATATATATATATAAGTTATAATAATAAAATATACCGAAATAGGAGTCGGATTTCAAATAGGTTTTTGAAATAGAACTTGTTTTATTGTATAAGACAAGGAAGTTGAATTTATAAACGATGTTACAAATCTAGTGAAATAAATTATCATTTTTCATTAGAGGATTTGGAAGTTTAAATTCCAGTATGAATTTAAAAGTGAATTGGAAATCGTTTTGAAAAGGGAACGACAGATTTTATTCCAGAATTCGGAATATAAACTGGATTTGAGTTAAATCCAAGTAAGTTAATAGGAATTCGATTATATAGAATTTTTATAAAATAATTTTTTCCAAAATGAATTAGAATTTAATATATAAGATTAAGTTGAAAATAAATCAAAACTGAGTTATGAAATAACAAACGATTAGGAATATTCGAAAATATTAAGTTGGATTTGGAAAACTTGACTAGTTTATTAAATTATATAAGAATGAGATTGTGATTTATTAAAAAACAAAGTTTAAATGTAATATTTAAATTTAATTAAAATAAACTCATCGCAGCATGGTAGTTCGAAAAGTGACGTTTTGGACTTCAATTGAGTATACAGAACTCAACTTAATTCGGAATTCTTTGAAATAAGAATCGTCATGATCAATTAAATAATATTTTTTTAATGGGAGAGAGAAAACCGCATTTCATCTTAAATATTTTGAGTTATGTCAAAATCAAATTTCCAGAAAAACAGCGCTATAAGTGTTTAAAAACCATAACGGTTTGTTTAAATTAAATAAAACTTAGATTTCCATTAGAAAAAAATCCAGACTTGGGTTATTAAATATATCTGAAATCAAGTGGGGTAATGAATTGATTTTTAATACAAAAAACAGATTTTAAATTATTGAATAAAGTTAACTAATTTGAAAAATAATTAGTCAACGGAGTTGGATCGAATTTAATTTTGATTAAGTAAATTGGTTTGGTGAATTAAAAATTAGGAATTGAATCTAGAAACTTGAATTAAATTTGGAATAGAATAGGGAAAGTGAATTTGACTTGTTTATTAGTCAATAACAATGTGTTTAAACACAGTTGATTCCAATTAAAAGTGAAATAGGCAAATGAGCTAACTAAATATAAATTAGCGAACTGATTGGGGTAAAATGAAAATGTTGAATGGAGTTGGAATAAATTGGGAATAGTTAGATATATGTTAAGTAGGGTTGAAATGAAGAGAACGAATATTATACTTTGAGTGCCTGACAAAAAGGTATATATTTAAATTCCATATGATAATTTATGAGCCTATTGGGCATACTGCTTGGCTTTTTGATTTTCTTGTTGAATGGAAAGGGCCTAGAGAGGCAAGTTGTAGTTGTACCGATTGAGCCATACTAAGGAAATGTTGGCGAAATTTTCCGAAAATTTAAGGAGTAAGAATACTTTTAAGAAAATTTGATAACTAGAAATCAATATATCAATATGTATAGAATTCGATAAGGAAACGAACTTAAAATAGAATATTATAAACAAAAAGGAAATATATAAATTTAAATCTGGTACAAATAGAAATAGAATCTTATACACATAAAATAATGGAAAATTAGTTTTAAATGATGCTGATTATTCGAGATAAGTAGTTTTCTCAGTTTTGAAGTTAAAAGTGTTATTCAGTCAAGGTCTGAGAGGTAGTTATACCCTAACTTGATTGATTTCACTATTAACCGATAAATAGAAAGATTCAGTCTCGAAGATCAATGTTTAAATAAAATTTATTTCAATCTAGTATTTTGGGTTGTTGTAATGATGTTTTACACAAAATTCGTTTAAGTGATATTTTGGAAATCTAATAATAAATATTTCCTAAGTATAGAAATAAATGAGTTCGGGATAAAAAAGATAAGTAATTGGAATGTTTGCCAATTATAAATAGAAGATATTTTTTAAGTATAGAAAATAAAAGAAGGTGATATATGAAAATGTTTTCCAAATAGCGTAAGAGGCTAAGATGATTGTTGAAAAGATTGTATTAACAAATATTGATAACGAAATTGGGAAGTGATTTAATTAATGAACTATTAATTAAGGGGCCTAGTGATTGTTTAGTGCTTTGGATGAATGCTTGTTTTTTCTCGATAGTTAAATAACCGACTATCAGAGTATTGACCAATATCGTTGTCAATATTGAGAGACTGGTTGGATTATTATCCAAGAACCACTAAGTATTGGCAGTAGCATTGCGAATCGGATTATATGAAGACAAATTGAACATGTATAGACGAATGTCTGACTGAGTATTTCCAATGATTGCATATGTTGGTCTGTACAAATATAAATCTGGTGGCGAAGAATTTATTCTCTTAGCATAATATCCAGAATATCTTTGTGCAAATAGATTAGTGGTTAACGGATCTAACAAAGTGGCATTCAAAGTGATTGTGCTATCAATGAAAGGTAAGTAATCGTAACCTCAAGTCTCACAATCGGGAAATGGTATAAATTTGGGTAGGTCGCATGGCTAAGAGGGTCGCACCCAATTAGGGTGTATTGTCACCTAATCTAGAGAAAATTCTTTTGCTTCTTTATCTTATCGTTTTTGTTGCTTCGGAACGGTTGCTGATCCCAACCATTGGTGACAATACATTCGGTACTCTTAAGAGAAGTGAGGGGCCGGTCATGTTTAGCCTGGGTTGCAAGATGTTCTTGTTGAACTCGATGTATTCCTCTCTAGATATACACTGTCAGAAGTGGTCCTATACCTTGCCAGTTGGAATCCATTCTCCAATAAGTGCCTGCAATTTTGATCGTATACTATGCATGCAGAGCGTGAGATGCAAGCGTTCTGCTAGATTGTTATTTGCTTGATTAGACACTATTATAATATCACAATAGTATTGATTTCAAAGAATGTTTTGGGTTATCGTAAGGTAAAAAGCATCCGTGTTAATGTGTAGATCAGTCTTACAATTATCTTTTCTTTTGAAAAGGATTCTTAAAAAGTTAAACAAGTGGTGAATTTACTAACACCTGTCGCATGACTGACCCAGAGTTTTTTTCTTATTTTACCCTAAACTCTTGGGTGCCCAAGTTTGTACGGACGGTCAAGTAGCTTTGGTATTTACATATATACTTGGAGGAGCTTGGGTTAGGAGGCTTCAGTGCTAGATATTTGTTGTTTATTTTCAGCTGTATTGTATTATATTCTGATTATGACATGTATATGAATATATAGTAAAAAAATGTATCCCAAAAGATTGTTATATATATTATATTATATTTTATTTCGCTGCAATGTGATATTCTATGTTATTGTTTCAGTTTCTACTTCTATCTTTTTCTTCTTTATTTCATAATTATTTGTATTTCTGTGTAATTAGGGTTGGATGTGTGGTTTATTTAGTCAACTCAGATCGTAGGATTTATGGGCCATTACAGTTGGTATCAAAACTTATGTTGAGCGAATACCTAGGCTTTGGTGGGGGTTTACGAATTATAGATAGGGTCAACAGTACCCTAGAATGAGTTTGAGTGTATAGATACGAGCGCGCGTATTTGTTAGTTAATATAAAAATTGTTTTATAGTGTGTTGGCTTGTCTGTTGAGTGGCATATGAATTCTGGTCGAATCGTGGGATGCCATGACGTCGATAGGAGTTTATAAACACTTGAACATAAAGTTGGCATAATACTGTTTTAAAGTGGGTAAATGAAACAATTTTACTTAAAACTATATTTTGATATAGAAAGGAAATAATTTTCTGAAATTATTATTATTATAAATGGATGTGTTGGTTGTTGTTATTATAATCAAATAAGATTATAATAAAAGAGAATAGTTATATATAATCAAATATAATTTGTATTAGAATAAAATATACAAATGAGATGAATTAAAGTTGAATTCAAACCAGAATTCGGAATATAAGTCCGGGAAGTTGTAAAATATTATCTGAAACATATTAAAATAACATAGCAGCTTTGGTTTGAAAGGATTTTTGAATGAAAATAGTTTTGAGGATTTTGAAAATGATAAAGCACCGAGCTCACTTTAGTCGCTAGAAAATAATTCTGATGATGACTGCAACGTCATCAGTGTTCATTTTCGAGTTACTAAGTAATGGATTACTAACTTAGAAAAGTTTTTAATGGGAATTTGTTTGAAAGAAAATAAGTTGGTTTGAAAATTCAATTGTTTTGAATTTGAGGTGGAAATAAATATACGTATATATTTATGTGATTTCCAACGGATTTGGAATTTAAATTTAACTAAATTAAGTTAAACGGATTGAAGTAAGTAAATTGATTAGAATCAAGTTAAATGGATTTGAGTGCATATCAATAGAATATGAAATACATTTGTTGTAAATCATTCAGATTAAATGAATGTAAGCATATATGGTGTGCAATATGAATGGAAGCCAAAAAGTTTTGTTGGAACTAAATTTGTAGAAATATGAAGAGTTGAGTTCAACATAAGTAAGTTTTTGAAAATTTATGGGTTTGTAGCATTTTTCCAACCATAGTTATTTCGGGGACGAAATTCTTTTAAGGGGGAAGAAAGTAGCGACCGAGATTTTTGGTCGATTAATTTTAAATATTTAATTTATTTTAAATGTTGATTTTGATATATAAATGGACTTTTATATTGATCTTATCTATTTAATAATCGATATACAATTATTTTTTATTGTATCGAATAATTATAATACGAAAACGAAATATAATTGAATTCGAAGTTAAAATTGAATTGAAACGATTCAGATGATCAACATAAATGGTATTTGACTATTAATGATAATAATAATATATTATCGAGAAATTGATTATTCCTAAATTTAAATTTATTTTATATCGATTTAATATGGTTATTTTATATATACGTTTGAATTAAATTTCAGAATCTGTTCCGTTGCATTCAGAACAACGCTATAACCTCGTAAAGTCAATCGTTAAGTTAAAATAAGGGTTCGTGGTTGAAGTTAGGAACCGCGAGATACTTTGGGGTATTATATAATATAAAATCCAACGTAATCTAACCAAATCAAACCATATAAATTAAAGTTGGCCTATGTTTTGATAACACCACCTAATGAATAAACATCACAGCCTAAACTTAAAATCGCACATGCTTAAGTTGAATTCACGCAGACCTATTCCTTTTATCCAAAGTATACTTCTTATATTTAAACAAACCCATGGCTTCCCTTTTCTTTTCATTCATTCTGAAGCTTCAAGAATTTAAAGAAACAAAATGGCCTCCTTTTTGAAATCGAAAAACGAATCCCACTGTATATAAAAAAGAATAAAAATGGATGCCACCTTCTTTGAAGATTCTCCACTTCAAAAGAAATCGAAATCATTCAAAAAAGAAAAAGAAGAGGGAATCGGGCATTGCGAGATCCATGGAAGCTCAGCGTCAATATTTAAGCAGGCACGATTTAAGAAAGATGTAGGTTTGAGGCATCGCAATTTCTAGAGGGTTTCGGCCGGATTATAAATCGGGGGTTCACTGTTGTAACAACTTCAATGGCCAATGACGGGCGCGATGGAATAGGGAAGCTCGATCTCATTTTTTGTTTGTACCTTTTACTCTAGGAGCGTGAAGGATCGCGATGATCTAGAAAGGGCCAGAGGTGATGAGACGACCCAAACTCACCCTTGCGGGAAAGCCCAAATTGAATTGAGAACACGACAAATCAGAACACGAACAACATAACATTTCATTGCTTATCACAACAATTTACATCAGAGTACAAGATATCAGAGTATGAATAAATAATTTACAGTGGAAAATATCAGAGTTTTAAAATACAAAGCAACGGAAATTTAAAGGTATAAATAAAATGACTAACACAACTGAATGAAATACACGGATACAAAGCTTTCCGAATATAGCTCCAGCTGTAATCTAGGATCCTGGGAAAAGAAGTATCTGCGAAAACCAAAACTACTAGCTGCCCGTGAGGAAAATATGGGCACCCAGAGTTTAGGTTAAAATAATAAACTCCAGGTCAGTCATGGGACTGGTGTGAGAACTAATACAGTTATTTAAAAATTTACTTTTAAAATAAGGTAAATCAAGGGACCACGCCGTATAACACGGAAGGGTTTACCCCCAAGAATACCAGTGCCTAAAACAAACAGCGCAATGCTAAATAAAGAAAAATGAAGCTATTATAAGACTCAGGACCCATCACACAATGCAACGCAAGCCAGAGGATAAAGTTTTACCTTATAATAGCCAAATATGCTTGGTACGCAAAATTTATCTTTTATTATTACTAGGTGAAGAAATCAACTTCAAATATAAATGTATCAATCATAGATGGCATGAGCGCCTCATCCCACTATGTCGCCATATATAGGTAAACAATCAAAACCGAAAAATGTCGTATTTGGAAGTTGGATTTCCATCCTGATGGCTACTGATTCGAAAGATCGATCACGTAGTGCAATTCCCAACGGCTTACCTCGTAGGCATGCGAAAATGCCGTAATGCACATCCACACTATCTTGGAAATCAAGTATCTCAACGGCTTACGTCGCAGGAATGCGAAAATGTCGTATACTCTATCCAATATGGGAATTAGGGGGTGTGCCCCTATCACTACTAGGTGTGTAGCGACCACACCCAGCCTGCCTCGGTCGACCAAATCCATCCTCTCTAAAGTATACTGATCTAACCATTAGTTTACCACCATACCTGTGTGTGAGGCTCACGAATTAATGCTACACAATGCTATGCTATTTAAAGCTGTGCTTTGATCATCATCCACTAAACTTTGCTTTTCAACAAAAGTTTGGATCACTGCATCTCAGCATATCACAATATCAATCCATGTCGTACCATTGACTTCAGCCGATATATAACCTCTAAGTTCATACGTCTCAGAGAAGGGTGTTAAGCAAGAGAATAAATTCTCTGCCACCAAATAGATGTATATTTAGCAAAGATCAATGAACACAGCATAAAGGAATACAATGTCAGACACACCATCCATATACAAGTCCGTTCTAGGTCTGAACGAAACTGGAGGCACTTTATACCTCGTCCCGTATGTCCAATATAGAAGAGAGGCCCTCGCATATTCGTACAATCAACAAGTACGCACGGACGACTAACAGTGTAGCCCCTTCAAGGTAGCTACTCCAATCATGGGCATCAGTAGAAACCCATCCATTCGATGTGAATATCGTCGGTCTTGCACCGTCTTCAATCTCTTCGACTGTTAGTCGTTGAATCAGTTATTCAGAATGGGCATAAACCCGATCTTTCCGAATAACTCGTGTATCTTATAATCAAGTGCTATAACAACACATCATACGCCTCATTCCAATATAGAATATTCTTCAAATATTCTTTTCACAATTTAAACCAAATTGAGGTTTTCCAAACTAGTCGGGATTAGCGAACCTTACTGAAGTAATCATTTATTTTATTTCCCAATCCCAACCTATTCATCCCATGGAGCAAAACTAGTAATACTCCATATCTAACACCACGGTGTTATCGGTAAAATTAATTACCATTTCACGTTCAAACCTAATTAAAGATTTAACTATCGCCTAGAGTAAAACTAGTGGTACTCCATTCTCGATCATTTTCTTCAATTGATAATTTTAATTATCACATTCACTTTTCAATCTAATTAAGGATTCATTAAAACTCCACTTAGTTTTAATCTTCCCACAAATCATTATTTAATGATTATTTAACTTAGGAAATAAATCATGTTTTTACTTGGGTTAAAGAACGAATGTTATTTAGAACACAGTTCACGATAAACCCAAAATCATATTCCATCAAACTGGAATCTACACGGAAATCAGAACAGTATATAATTGATATAAATTCCCATATCAGACTAATAAAATAAATGGAATACCGACAAAGCTTTTTAAATTCCATATATAGTAACAGCCTTCCTTCACAGAAGCTCATCTCGATTATTACCAAATGAATTTCATTCAAATCCAATTTAATATATTAAATTGGAAAACTTTACTTTGGAAAATTCCATTAATCTTAATAAAAAGAGTATAAATTCCAAATCATATTCTTCACTGTTAATTGGGTTAAAGAACGAATGTTATTTAAAACACTGTTCACTGTAAACCCAAAAATCCAATTCTTTTATTCAATTCCAATTAAATATTAATTAATTGGAAAACTTCACTAAATTTTAAATTAAAGATTTATCCTTTTCTCAACTGGCTTTTAGAATAGTGTTAATAAAGACACCATTCACGATAAACCCAAAATTCAATTTGATATTAAATACAAGGCTCTAAATAGAAATTATATCGGCTTGTATTCAATATCAAATTCTGAAACTAATGGATATCGTATTGGGAATAACGATATCTGTATCTTCCAAATTCCCATAAAAATATCTGTATAACCACGGAATCCAATATCGAAATATTCCGAAGATTATTTCCTTTCCAATCCATTCCAATATATTCATTGGAAAAATTCTGATTATTTAAAACCCATTTCAATCCAATTTATTTGTTTCTAAAAATGATTGGATTATTATTCTAGTTATTAACTAGTTCATTTCGATAAAAATATATTTTTATCTTTTCAAATATGAAAATTTTCATCCAAATTCTTTCTAAATCATTTATTATGATTTTACATAAATTATTGACATTTTTAATAATTTTAATATCGCCCGTACAGCCGGTTTCCAATAACGGCCACCGAACTGCATCCATAGCGACCTTTTTTCAAATTGATTTGGACATAACTCCAAATCCAACTGTTAGATTTCAAATCTCTTGCATTCATTGAAAGCTCTTTTCAATACGAACCCAACGGTTCCGGTTTTAGGAGAATTCGACAGTTGGATCTCCCGTTACATCAATTCGAAGTTAATGGTCGAAATTCGCGAATAGTCGCTACGCGGCGCGTTCTATTCAGGCCATTATATATACAATATATATATTATATATGTCGTCGATTTCCATTTAAAACTTATTTTATAAATCGTATTAAATTCGTTTTAAAAACGAATTCCATTTCCATTTCAATTTTAAATCAAAACTGAATATTGCTTAATATATTCGATTTAAATTCATTTTAAAACGATGTCAATTTCATTTTAATTTTCAAATCAAAATTGAATATTCCTGTATTCGTTTTAAATTCATTTCAAAACGATTTCAATTTCATTTCAATTTTCAAATCAAAATTGAATATTCCTTAATATATTTGTTTTAAATTCATTTCAAAACGATTTCAATCTCATTTCAATTTTCAAATCAAAATTGAATATTTCTTAATATATTCGTTTTAAATTCATTTCAAAACGATTTCAATTTCATTTCAATTTTCAAATCAAAATTGAATATTCCTTATCACTTTAGTATTAAAATAATAATATTTTCAAAATATCATATTTTGAAATCACTTTTCGATATCCATTATAAAATGAATAAAATCGACTGAAAATCTCGTTCGTGTTAAAATGGCGTTTAACTACTTAACACGGCTTCACATTTCAATATTTTCGTGTCCATCCAAAATCGGACATCAAAATCTCATTCTGGTTATTCACTGAATATTATTTTAAAATATTCGTTAATTCTGAACTGGAATCAGACTCAATCAATTACCATATAATTTTAGTTATATGGATTTCATACATTGCATGTATACACCAATAATCATAAACAATCATTAAAAATTCATACAACATCCAGAGTGCATTTTACAACTGTATAAGCATTAAAATAAATAAATAAATAAATAAATAACGCTTATACAGTCTGTCAACCCATCGATTGACATACCAGTAATTATTGAGATCAGTATATGTCAAATATCATCCCAATACATGTGTGGTGTTTTCAAACAACAAATACTGATTATTATTTGTGCAGTTGGGCGAATGTGTAAAATTTATCATTCCAATCAATATCAGATAAATTGGTGTACATAAACAAACCGTCCGATTTGTAAATGAATATTTATTTCAACGCATCACAATTTTATCTAGTTCATATATTCAATAAAAATGATATTTCTATTGTTAAAATATTTTATTCAACACATGAATATTTTATTTTCCATTTGACATCACAATCACAATCAATTATCACAACACAATACAATACAATCAAACAAGTCGTCCATGGTATGTGGACGACGGGGTCAGGAGCTACTAAGCCCCGTCTGCAACCTAGTATATATCTAACTGTAAAATAATTAGTGAGAAAGAGTTCTCACGTTGGGTTCCACTCCGCCATTCCTTTCTGGATGGCGGTTTGAATTTGGATTTGTTCCACTGCATAGTGTCCTTCACTGTGATTTCAATGTAATCCGTTTCACGCAGCTTATATTAAAAATCACATTTTTAAAACAATGCACTATATATAAAAATCATATTTTATTCCAATGTTATTTATGTAATAAAAATCACATTTTTATTTAAGCAAGAATCATTTACAACAAATCACATTTTTAAACTGTCTTATATATTTTATTAAAAATCATAATTTTAAAACAAAGTCTTTTATAACAAAAACCATATTTTAAAAACAAAGTTATATATAAAAACCATATTTTAACACTATGTTGTTATGTATAAAAATCATATTTTTATACATACTATATATATGTAAAAATTTCATTTTATCCAATGTTATTTATTTATAAAATCTGAAAATAAAATCAATGCAAATTCATTTTAAAATCTGAAATAAATCAATACAATTTTATTTAAAACAATTCAATTTTTATTTACAAAGACAATGCTTTTTTTTAATTTCAGATTTTCAAAACTATGCTATTTATAAATAATTTTTGATTTTAAAAGCAATGTTATATATAAAAAAACTGAAAATAAAATCAATGCTGATTATATAAAAATCAGATTTTTATCAATGTTATTAAATAAAAAAAACTGATTTTGATTACATAAGAAAAAATAAAACCTTTTCTCTGCCTCGTTCGTTACTCCCAGGTCAACCAAATGCAAACTGAACCCATCATCGTGCCATTCTTCCACCTGTGCGCCTCCCATTGCACCACCTGCCATTGATCGGAGGTGACCACATGAACCCCCTGCGTCAGCGCTCCCCACGGTCAGAACGACGGTCAACTCGGCTGCTTCAGGCGCTAGGAAACTTAGCTCGAACAACTAGGGTTTCAACCTCGATTTTGCATGATTCTCGAAATGAGAATCGATCTTGCCCGTTGAAGTTATCAATCTCATTGAGCTCTTCAATTTCCTCTTTGAAGATCCCTGAAATCGTTGGACGTATTCAAAGTTTTTAGTTGGCGAAATGGGGAGCAACTTTAGCCATCGGTTTCTAAATGACGGCGGGCTGAGGAGTGTTTGACCTAGCTGAGAATAATTGAAGGGTTTTGGCTATATATATATATATATTAATATTAAATTCTCTAATTGATTCCTTTTCGTTTGAACTCCAAAATGAGACCCAACGACTATTGCCCCTAGCTAAATACCCCCATTCCGAACACAATGAGATATGTTTCGTAAGCCAATTCAATTGTTTCGATCAATTTTCTTCAAAATTAAAATATAAATCAATATATATTGAATTTGAACGTACATTTTAATTTACTGGGCCACATAATGACTCCAAAAATTCCAGAAAAATGAATCTAGTTATGTTTTGACAATACGGTCCTAAGAAAACTAATTTCGTCAAGTTTGGAGACCGTTTGAAAAATGACCATTTTCTGGTCGATCCAATTCAAACTAAAACTGTCAAAACACGTTTTCTTTTGCCATGCTCACATATTGATTCCAAAAATTATGAAAATTGGAATCTAGCAACAATATCTGGATCCAACAAAAGTGGTTTCATCGAAAAACGGAGGTCGTTTGCAAAATGGCTATTTTTAAGGGCTATATATTATTTTAAAATATATATAAATTCCATAGCTACTATTTTAAATTTTAAACTGGACATATCTTTCAATTTATAAAGTGAAATCTCATTTCCTTACATTCGTTAGAAAGATATAATTAAACAGATTCAAATATTTCTTATTTCGTCCAATTCTGATTTAAAATAAATTCAGTATAATCAATTGAAATTAGAAATCGAATTTTCAAACAACCGCGCCATTTCTAACTCCTTTTGTAATTCAAATAAATTTATACGTTCTAACTTCGATTTAAATAAATTTTTAGCCGTTATTATTTAAAATAAATCATTTTAAATATTCAAAATACATTAAAATAGCTAAAATAAATTTTTTAAATTGGTTATGAAATTCCGGGTTGTTACAGGTGAACTCTACTTTGGGGTTACACTTGTGGAGGATTTTTGGAGTACGCAGTAAACATGGGGTTTTCATTGTGATGTAGTTCGATGCACATATGAAGAACTGGGTTCGATAGTGGAGTAGTGGGGAAGAGTTCAATCTGTTGTTTTGGGTCAAACTGGAGTGGGGTGGTTAATGGAGTGATATTGTGAATGAATTAGTGGAATCGGAGTTTGGCAATTCATATATTGGGAAGATGGGCCTGCATTTTCGGAGTAATAGCATGGTTGTAGGCAACTGCTTGTCACTGGAAGAGGGGTTTTCCGGGATTGGAGCTGAGGGTTGATGGTTTGAGGCTGTGTAGTGTTGCAGTAGAGATGGATGCAGTGAATTGTGACTTTAAATGGGAAAAAATTTGGATGTGGAAGAATGCAGATGTTGTTAGTGTAGTATTTGATGAAAAGTCGAAATGAATAATAGTGGTTTTGAGGTTGTTTCGACAAAAGTTGATCGATGATTTCTTAGTTTGCTTCAGACATCAACGAATATGTTTTATAAAATTTAATATACATTGGATAATTTATTTATTTATTTGTTAAGTTAATTTAATTTAATTCAATAGTAGTCTAATCTTAAATAAAATCGAATGGTCATAGGTGCTAGATAGACGACTCGAGACGATTTGTAAATGCAACACTAAGGAATTTAAATGGATATTCGGCAAATAAAATCAGGTGAGTAAACTCACTCTCTAGATTCGTTTATAATTTTATTATAAATGAATTATTATTTTATATAATTTTTATATGTTGGTTGTTGGTTGTTTGGATGCATTGAAATATTATTGTGTGTATATATATATATTAGTTATGTTAGCTTGGTGGTTGTGGCTATATATATATATGTATATATATTGGTGGTTGGATATTTCCCGCAGTACCATTAGCGGATGACCCTATACGCCCCACAATATATATATATATATATATATATATATATATAGTGGATGACTTTCCATACCGTGATATCCTGCCTTGGAGCAGGATGGGTATTATTTATGTTGGCTAACATATGTGGATGCAGGAAAACAGGTCGGAGGGATCCAAATGGATTCCTCAAAAGATTTTTTTCATATATATTATCATATATGATGTGTTAGAAAACCTATGATTGATAACTGGGTGTTTTAGACGTTTGAATGTCACTAGCCTTAAATATTGATATATATATATATATATATGTAAAAATATATCATGAAAAGAAATTTTGAGATTTTAAAAGGAAAAACTATTTTTTGTGAATAGAATTTGAATTTCGAATGGACTAGAAAATATTAACTATTTTGAATAATTAAAATAAGTAGTGAATTTATAAACGGTGTTTATAATTGGAATGGAATAATTTTCATTGGATGATGTGGGGAATGTAAATTCAAATGTGAATTTCAAAAGGTGAATTGAAATTAGTTTCAAAAAGAAACGATGAAATCTATTCCGATGCTTGGAATGTAAATTGAATTAAAATAAATGTAGGATTTATGATTGGAATTTACTATGTCGAATTCATAGAATAAATTAGCTCCAAAAAGAATATTTAAGCCGTATTAGATAGAAACTAAAATTAAATATGAAAACAGATTCTACAATTATACATATGTATATATATATACAAGTTATAATAATAAAATATTCCAAAATAGGAATTGGATTTCAAATAGATTTTCGAAATGGAACTTGTTTTATTGTATAAAACAAGGAAGTTGAATTTATAAACGATGTTATAAATCTAGTGAAATAAATTATCATTGGATGATTTAGAAGTTTAAATTCAAGTACGAATTTAAAAGTGAGTTGGAAATCATTTCGAAAAGGGAATGAAAGATTTTATTTCGGAATTCGGAGTATAAACTGAATTTGAATTAAATCCAAGTAAGTTAAAATTGGAATTCGATTATATCGAATTTTTATAAAATAATTTATTCCTAAATGAATTAGAATTTAATATATAAGATTAAGTTGTAAATAAATTATAACTGAGTTATAAAATAAACGACGATTAGGAATAAACAGAAATATTAAGTTGGATTTGGAAAACTGGACTAATTTGTATTAAAATATGTACGAATGAGAATGAAAATTATTAACAAACAAAGTTTAAACGTCATATTTAAACTTAATTAAAACGAACTCACTGTAGCGCGGTAGTTCGAAATTTGACGTTGCAGACTTCAGTTGAGTATATATAACTCAATTTAAGTCGGAATTCTTTGAAACAAGCATTGTCACGACCGATTAAATATTTTTCTAATGGGAGAGAAAAATCTGGATTTCATCTAAAAATTTTGGGTTATGTCAAAATCAAATTTCTAGAAAAACCATAATGGTTTGTTTAAATTAATATAGGATTTTTAAGTAAATAAAATTTATATTTACATTAGAGAAAAATTCAGACTTGAGTTATAAATTATATCTAAACTCAAGTGGAGTAATGAATTGATTTTTGAAACAAAAATCAGATTTCAAATTATTGAATGATGTTAACTAATTATAAAAATAATTAGTTAATATAGTTGGATCGAATTTAATTTTGGTTAAGTAAGTTGGTTTAGTGAATTAAAAATTGGGGATTGTATATAGGAACTTGAATTAAATTTGGAGTCAAATATGGAAATTTAATTCGACTTGTTTATCAGTCAATAACAATGTGTTCAAACATGGTTGATTCCAATTAAAAGTGATGGGCAAATGAGCTAATTAAAGGATAAATTATCAAATTGGATGTGGCTAAATAGAAATGTTGAATGGAGTTGGAATAAATTGGGAATGGTTAGATATATGTTAAGCAGGGTTGGAATAAATAGAATGAAGAATATATTTTGAGTGCCCGACAAAAGGTACATGTTTAACTTCCATATGAGATTTTATGAGCCTACTGGGCAAGCTGCTTGGCCATTTGATTTTCTCTTTGAATGGAAGGGGCCTAGAGAGGCAAGTTGTAGCTGTACCAAATGAGTTGTACAAAGGAGATGGTGCATCATAATTTTCCAAAAATTTGAGGAGTTAGAATATTTTTAAGAAAAATTGATAACTAGAAATCAATATATCAATATATATAGAATTCGATAAGGAACGAACTTAAAATAGAATATTATAAACAAAAAGGAAATCTTTAAATTTAAATCTAGTAAGAATAGAAAGAGAAACGTATACACATAAAAAAATGGAAATTTGTTTTATATGATGTTTATTATTCGAAATAAATAATCTTGTCGGTTTTGAAGTTAAGAATGTTATTCAGTCAAGGTCTGAGAGGTAGTTATACCCCAACTTGATTAATTTCGTTATTAACCGATAAATAGAAAGATTCAGCCTCAAAGATCAATGTTTAAATAAGATTTAGTTGAATGTAGTATTTTGGGTTGTTGTAACGATATTTTACACAACATTTGTTTTAACCCAAGTAAGTAGAATTTTGGAAATATAATAATAAATATTTCCTAAGTATAGAAATAAATGAGTTCAGAATAAAAAGATAAGTAATTGTAATGTTTTCCAATTATATATAGAAGATATATTCTAAGTATAGAAAATAAAAGAAGGTTATATATGAAAATGTTTTCCAGATAGCGTAAGAGGCCAAGATGATTGTTGAAAATATTGGGTTAATAAATATTAATAAGGAAATGGAGAAGTGATTTAATTAATGAAATATTAATTAAGGGGCCCAATGATTGTTTGATGCTTTGGATGAATGTTTTTTTTCTACGATGGTTAAACAACCGACTATCGAAGTATTGGCCAATATCGTTGTCAATATGGAGAGACCGGTTGGATTATTATCCAAGAACCACTTCGTATTGGCAGTAGCGTTGCGAATCAGATTATATGAAGACAAGTAAAAGACGGAGTAAAGTGCAAGGGCTTTTTCTGCTAATCCTAGTTAGAAACTGTCTAAGATGGATTAATGGAAATTGTGCCTTTGGTTTCGTTCCCTCCCAGAACAAACATGTTTGGACGAATTTCTGATAGACTATTTCCAATAAGCGCATATGTTGGTCTGTACAACTATACATCTGGCGGCAAAGAATTTATTCTCTTAGTATAATATCCAGAATATCTTTGTGCAAATCAATTAGTGGTTAACGGATCTGACAATGTGGCATTCAAAGTGATTATGCTATCAATGAAAGATAAGTAATCGTAACCTCAAGCCTCGCAACTAGGAAATGGTATAAAATCGGGTAGGTTGCATGGATAAGTGGGTCTCACCCAATTAGGGTGTACTACCACCTAATCTACAGAAAACCTTTTGCTTCTTTATCTTATCACTGTTGTTGCTTCGGAACAGTTGCTGATCCCAGCTGTTGGTGACAATACGTTTGGTACTCTCAAGAGAAGTGAGGGGTCGGTCATGTTTAGCCTGGGTTGCAAGATGTTCTTGTTGAACCCAGTGTATTCCTCTCTAGAGATACACTGTCGGAAGGTGGTCCCATACCTTGCTAGTTGGAATCCGTTCTCCAATAAGAGCCTGCGATTTTGATTGTATACTATGTATGTAGAGCGTGAGATGCAAGCGTTCTGCTAGATTGTTATTACTTGATTTAGGCACTATTATCGTATCAGAATAGTATTAATTTTAAAGAATGCTTAGGGTTATCATTAGATAAATACCATCTGTGTTTATGTGTGGATCAGTCTTACGATTACCCTTTCTTGAAAAGGATTTTAAAAAGTTAAACAAATGGTTGGAATTTACTAACACCAGTTCCATTAATGACCCAGAGTTTATTTTATTATGTTTTACCCTAAACTCTCGAGTGCCCAAATTTTTATGAGCAGTCAAGTAGTTCTGGTATTTACAGATATACTTGGAGGAGCTTGGAGTAGGAGGCTTCAGTGCTAGATATTTACCATTTATTTTCCACTGTATTGTATTGTACTCTGATGATGAAATGTATATGAATATATAGTTTAAAAAATTGTATCCCAAAAGATTGTTACACATACGTACATATATATTTATATATATTCCACTGCAATGTGAGATTTTGTGTTGTTGTTTCTGTTTCTGCTTCTACTTCTATCTTTTTCTTCTTTATTTCATAATGCTTCGTATTTCTATGCAACTTGGGTTGGACGTATGGTGTATTTAGTCAACTCAGATGGTATGGATTTGCGGGCCATTACATATGTCATTTTGGAATTTCTAAGACAATCGTTTCTTATAACGGGACCTAATTCGAGAGTGCAGAGTTTAAGACCTTCTGCCAATGCAACAACATTGAGAAGAAATTTTCGGTAGTAGCTCGTCCCCAAGCCAATGGGTAAGTTAAGGCTGTCAACAAAGTGATCAAGTCCGTTATCAAGAAGCATCTGAAAAAGATCGGAGGCTTATGGGTAGAGGAAATCCCTTTAGCCCTTTGGGATTACCGGACTACTCATAAGTCTACAACCGGTCACACTCCATTCGCACTCTCAAATGAATCTGAAGCCGCCATTCCCATTAACCTTAAGCTCTAATCTCATTGAATTACATACCATGATCCAAAGACCAACCAAGATCTTCTCTTGGAATTACTTGACTTACTCAAAGATAAAAGAGATGAAGTTGAACACAGAGTTATCGCTCAACAACAATGAGTCACTCAGTACTTTGACTCCAAACTTTGCTTAAAGCACTTTGAAATTGGTGACCTTGTCCTTAAATGGATTTTTTCCACACCGACCGGTTTCGTTCCTCGCTGGGAAGGTACGTACGCCATACAATGGAGGCCTGGAGATGGGACCTTTAAGCAAAAGACAGTTGATGGCGACGAACTACAAAGAGCGTGAAACAAAGAACACCCCCTCTACTACTTGTAACACCCCGAATTTTTGAATAATCAGATTAACTAAATTAAAGAATACTTAATTTCGAATGTGGGAATTAAGGGAAATGGGTCGTGCCATTGCGTTCGTCTCGGAATTCTGCTTGAGATAGTGTCCGAGTTTGCGTAAAACGGATATGTATGAAGAAGATATGGACGAACGCACGATAGTTGTTATGCAAGTTGATAGGTTGTTAATTCATGAACCTATGATAGTTGTTATGTTGTGGATCATGAACCTGTGTAAGTCACCTATGCAAGAAGTTATGTTATGAATCATGCAAGTTGTTATATTGTGAATCATGAACCCATATAAGTTGTTGATTGTGTTGGGAATCCTGAACCTATGTTAGTTGTTAATTATGTTGTTAATTCATGAACCTATGCAAGTTGTTATGAATCCATGCAAGTTGTTAATTATGTGGTGAATCATAATTATATGTGAAGTTATCATGTCATTTTCCCTAGTTCTCATGCTTATGCCAAAAATTGTACTGAACGATCACCTTGTCATTCCCTTTTATTTTATTGTTATGTCGAGACTATTTTGTAGCCTCGATGACGCCAAAAACGCAAACGGTTGCGCTAGTTAAGAAGCGGGGAAAAAGGGGAATTTGTAATAGGCATAATTTACTTAGTGATTATGTAAATTGGACACATGATTATGGTAGGGAAACATATAAATAATTACCTATTATGACATGGGTAAAATTAGGTAAAAATGGTATAATTTGAATATGACCATTTATGGATAAGAATTCCAAATTGTTAATAAGATAGGTATTGACACCTATGAAAAAGGAAAGGATTAATTAATTAACTTAATTAATCAAAAGAGGAATGTTTAAGCAATTAAAGTCTAAAGATTTAATATTGAGAATTGGCATAAAATAAATTTGTGATGTTAATTGGTATGATTTTACATACCATAAATAGATGGACATAGTTGAGTCAATTATGGCCATAATCAAATTTGGAATTGATTGATAAATTGAATAGGGAAAGAAATTCAAATTTGGGAAGATTAATTAGGTTTAATTAATCGTCTAAGACACGAGGTTAGGCTCTTTTGTGGTGTAAGACTGCCCAGACCCGCCCGGCAAATCCAGCTGCCACAAATGCCAGTCTAATGTAGGAGGTCTTAGGCATAAATTAAATGTGTGACAGTTGTAAAGACACGAGGTTAGGATCTTTTGTGGTGTAAGACTGCCTGGACCCGCCCGGCAAATTCAGCTGCCACAAATGCCAGTCTAATGTGGGAGGTCTTTATGAGGTTACGGTCTTAATGAATTAAGAAATACTTAACCAGATAACAAGTAGTGGGACATGAGGGGTAAGGTGGGTGCCGTTGGTGGCATGTGGAATTAAGTGGGTACCTTGGGTGGCATGTGAAATACGATTAGTTGTCCCAATAATTAATTAATGCTAATTAAAGACAAATATGGATGATAAACAGAAGTTTGGTTGAGTGAGTGATTCTCTGGGTAACGATCTGATGTTGATCTCGGTCTTTGGGGTTGGTACTCAAGGAGTTATTCTCTTAACCAATGTATCTGTGGACTAAGGAGAACCTAATCATAAACTAAGTGAAGGGGTTAAGACCAGCTTAACCAATATAACCCTAATTGGACATGGTAATAAGAAAAGACTACTTAACCTAACTTAATACTTATGGACTGTATGATGATAGGGTTAAGTAAAACGAATTAAATCAGTGGGTGGGTTAAGTACAACTGATGGGTAGGTGGGTAATATTAATATATATATAGGCCCACAAACTTAACCATTAAATAAATAGGATTAAATCAGTGGGAGGGTTAAGTACAACTGATGGGTAGGTGGGTAATATTAATATATAGGCCCACAAACTTAACCATTAAATAAATAGGATTTAATCAGTGGGAGGGTTAAGTACAACCGATGGGTAGGTGGGTAATATTAATATATAGGCCCACAAACTTAACCAGATAAAAAGGGTTATGTAATTAAAGACACCTAACGGTATACATAACCGGGGCAAAATAGTAAAGTTATGTATTAAAGACACCCATAGGGGTATGCATAACTAATGGGAATAGATAGAGTTATGTATTAAAGACACCTATAGGTACGCATAACCGATAGGTAGAATAGGATTATGTATTAAAGACACCCATAGGTACGCATAACTGATTGAGGGCTATGTAATTAAAGACACCTTAGGGTATACATAGTCAGTAGAAGACCTAGTGGGAAATACTAGAGGGGACCAAGCTTAGGTGGATAGCTTGTGTCAAGTCATGGTGGCCCATTTCAACCAGTAACCCATACGTATCTTTGTGGGCTCGACCCAAGTCGAGGACGGGACACGCATACTGGGCTTGACTGTAAGAGGCCAAACCAGGTTAGCGGTGGCAACGCAAGTCCAACGGGTTCATATGCGTGTGTGGACCCGGGCTGGTAGGTAAGACGTTGTTGCATCGTGTAGGTATAAGCCGTGCATCTCTGGTAGTTTTGGGTTGCCACTTTGGGGAGTGGTACACCCCACTGTGGGACCAGCACGGGTATCTACGAGTTAGGGAGCCGATCGAATGGGGAAGGTAGTGGGTACGACTAGTGGAGATAGGAGCAGGCGGCACCTATGACAGCAGCTAGGAGTACAGCTACCATATTATGAATATTGTAATTAGAATGGGGAGGGTAGTGGGTACCACTAGTGGAGATAGGAGCAGGCGGCACCTATGACAGCAACTAGAAGTACAACCACCATATTATGAATATTGTAATTAGAATGGGGAGGGTAGTGGGTACCACTAGTGGAGATACGAGCAGGCGGCACTTATGACAGCAGCTAGGGGTACACGAAACTACCATCATCGTTATCATTAGCAGAAGGGATCATCCCATCTTGATTTGACTAGTAATATTGCAGAGTAGTTTGTAGCGAAGCATACATCTTACCTTATTTGTCCTGTCATACCTGTCATCTGTACCGTGAATCCTCTTATCCACTTTATATGCCTATCATGTTTATCTTTATTTATTTACTGGCTAAAAGTTACTGGACTCACCAGACGTATGTCTGACCTAGTTTGTTTCGCCTCTTTTCTTCCGTCCCCCCGGGTTCTCATGGAGGGAACACACAGGTTTAGTCAGGATTTGGATATCATCTTTTAGGAGCTACTTCTGAAGTATGGCTCGAGTCTCTGTCTCTTATATGGCTTGCTCTTTAATATGGGGAATGGTGTTTTCCTTTAAATACCTATGTACTCTGATAATATAAGACAGAAGTGCTTTGTTGTAAGGGTTCTATGACTCATGGTATTATGTAATAAAATATTTTGGTGATTTAATAAAGTTGTTTATTTTCCACTGCAAAATTTTTATATCTGTCTTGTGATATTCTGTGTCTGTTTACCAAAAACTCTCCACTGAAGTTAAGGCATTCCCTTTGTGAGTGACTTTAATGGAGGTGGGGTGTTACACTTGGTATCAGAGCTGACGGTTACCAGATTAGATAAAAGTTTTTGAAAACTATTTTCAAAAAGGTTTTAAAAGAAAGTATTTTCAAGAAGGAAAGCTGTTTTGAAAAACATTCCCCGAAAAGCCATATGTAGTATCCTTCGGTCCCTTTGTCTAAAATCTCTTCCTTTGATAGGATAGGAGAATGCTCTCGCGGCTGATGGATAGGATAGGGATAGGAAAATTTATGTAGAAGGTTTAATTTCCTTATCTGGTTATGAAGCTAAGACTCTTTTTGAATCTGTAATCGAGACTCTGCACTTTAATACTAGTCTTGTTTCTGATCCCGTAGTTGTTTCAAACCTCATTTGTGGTTCGGCTCAATTGTTAGTGGTTTGTAGGGGTTTGAAATTATCTGTGTTAGGCGTCAAAAATTTGAATGTGACATTTGTGTGCTCAAGTTTATGGGCTATGGGTTGGGTCTAAATGGACCAGCTTTCTATGTAAAGGGTCGTTCTAGATTTTGAGAGGAGGGTCGTTAAGTTTCTAACTTGTCATGGGAAGACCCCAAAGTTTCTTGTGGCCCGCAAGGGTGTTTTATGCTTAGCTTTCTGAGAATCATTCTGTAATCTGATCTGTAATGGTAGTCTGTAAGTATCTGGATATTTCTGAAGGATACGTGTTTCTATTCAAAGCATGGAGTAGATCTCCAGTTTTGACATTGTTTAATAGGGGTAATTCTTTGGGTGTCAGTCTGATGTTGATTTCGGTCTTCGGGGCTGAGACTTAGGGAATTATTCTCTTAACCGATGTCAAATGGGAACAGAGCTTTTGTTTTAGTTATATCATTTGTTTATATCCCATCAACCAAATCTTCGACCTTTAGATAGGAAATCCATGGATGTAAACTTGTGCTTGAGACATGTTATGTTTGATGGTTGCAAGTGGATACAAGTGTTTGCTAGTGGTTGCTCGTGGATGCATTTACACACAAATTAGGCACTAGATCGGCTCAAATCACTTTCATATTACATATAAATGTGTGTGCATATTTAGGTTAATGGATAAACAATGGTTGTGTTATCATATGGATGTTGCATTTTGATGAATGGTTGAGCATACATGTAGAAATAATATGCATCGATAGGATTCTTTCGCATACATAATGGACGCACGGCAGTATCATGGTTTGCATTAAGGAGGTCAACTGAATCAGTAGACCGCCTGATTTTGCATTAGATAAGGAACATATACACACACTTTTTGCATATGTTCATACAACATTAGAAGTTTTCTAAGGACAATGGATGCTTGTGGAAGATGGTTGAGTAGATGGGTGATTGGATGGTAGGACACATTCTTCTTAACTTGAAGATTTCGGGGACGAAATCCTTTAAGGAGGGGAGAATGTAACACCCCGAATTTTTGAATAATCAGATTAACTAAATTAAAGAATACTTAATTTCAAATGTGGGAATTAAGGGAAACGGGTTATCCCATTGCATTCGTCTCGGAATTCTGTTTGAGATAGAGTCCGAGTTTGCGTAAAACGGATACCGTATGAAGAAGATATGGACGAACGAAGTTAGGCAGAAAAACCAGAAATGGGCCAGAATGCACTGGCGCACTTGGGAAGTGTGCCAGAACAAAATTGCACTGGCGCACTTGGGAAGTGCGCCCATGCAATATTGCACTGGCGCACTTAGCAGGTGCGGCTAGGCCGAGTTAAAAATCTGCACAGATTTCTGAGGCTTTGGTTCGAACGGTGAGTCAGTGCTGAGTCATTTCTGACTAGATAATGAGTCATTAGGGTTTCTGGATAGTTCTAATCTGGACTGAATGGTTGCGATTAACTCTAGGGTCATCCGACGACTATAATTAAATTGAAATTCTATATAAACATGTGTAGACTCAAACCCTAGAATCAAAATCAAAATTAGATCAGTGGCCGTCATGTTGTCACTCCAAACCCTAGAGTAGCCGCCACCAACTAGACGCAAGTTAAAGACAAAAATACAATTCAAATCAAGCCTAAAACTACAACAACGAAATTGTCTACAACAAGGGAACACTAATCAATTACAGAATTCAGAACCCAGAACTCAAGACCCCTTATTTGGTGAGTTCTAGTCACTTTTAGGTTTAAATAAATAAAAGTGAATTGTGGTAGACTATGATTTGGGTATATGTTGTTTGTAGTTATGCAAGTTTATTGTTGTGAATCATGAAATAATGCAAGTTACTTATTGTTGTGAATCATGAAATGATGCAAGTTCCTTATTGTTGTGAATCATGAAATGATGCAAGTTCCTTATTATTGTGAATCATGAAGTTATGCAAGTTCATCATTGTTGTGAATCATGATATGATGCAAGTTTATTATTATTGTGAATCATGAAGTTATGCAAATTATTATGTTGAGAAACTATGAACCCATGCAAGTTACCTATGCAAGTTGTTGCATTGTTAATTCATGAATCTATGCTAATTGTTATGTTATGAATCATGAACCTATGCAAGTTACCTATGCAAGTTGATAGGTTGTTAATTCATTAACCTATGATAGTTGTTATGTTGTGGATCATGAACCTATGTAAGTCACCTATGCAAGAAGTTATGTTATGAATCATGCAAGTTATTATATTGTGAATCATGAACCCATATAAGTTGTTGATTGTGTTGAGAATCATGAACCTATGTTAGTTGTTAATTATGTTGTTAATTCATGAACCTATGCAAGTTGTTATGAATCCATGCAAGTTGTTAATTATGTAGTGAATCATAATTATATGCGAAGTTATCATGTCATTTTCCCTAGTTGTCATGCTTATGCCAAAAATTGTACTGAAAACGATCACCTTGTCATTCCCTTTTATTTTATTGTTATGGCGAGACTATTTTGTAGCCTCGATGACGCCAAAAACGCAAACGGTTGCGCTAGCTAAGAAGCGAGGAAAAAGGGGAATTTGTAATAGGCATAATTTACTTAGTGATTATGTAAATTGGACACATGATTCTGGTAGGGAAACATATAAATAATTACCTATTATGACATGGGTAAAATTGGGTAGAAATGGTATAATTTGGATATGACCATTTATGGATAAGAATTCCAAATGGTTGATAAGATAGGTATTGACACCTATGAAAAAGGAAAGGATTAATTAATTAACTTAACTAATCAAAAGAGGAATGTTTAAGCAATTAAAGTCTAAAGATTTAATATTGAGAATTGGCATAAAATAAATTTGTGATGTTAATTGGTATGATTTTACATACCATAAATAGATGGACATAGTTGAGTCAATTATGGCCATAATTAAATTTGGAATTGATTGATAATTTGAATAGAGAAAGAAATTCAAATTGGGTAATGATTAATTAGGAGTAATTAATCATCTAAGACACGAGGTTAGGCTCTTTTGTGGTGTAAGACTGCCTGGACCCGCCCGACAAATCCAGCTGCCACAAATGCCAGTCTAATGTGGGAGGTCTTAGGCATAAATTAAATGCGTGACAGTTGTAAAGACACGAGGTTAGGCTCTTTTGTGTTGTAAGACTGCCCGGACCCGCCCGGCAAATCCAGCTGCCACAAATGCCAGTCTAATGTGGGAGGTCTTTATGAGGTTACGGTCTTAATGAATTAAGAAATACTTAACCAGATAAACATGTAGTGGGACATGAGGGGTTAATAAGGTGCCGTTGGTGGCATGTGGAATTAAGTGGGTGCCTTGGGTGGCATGTGAAATACGATTAGGTGTCTCAATAATTAATTAATGCTAATTAAAGACAAATATGGATGATAAACAGAAGTTTGGTTGAGTGAGTGATTCTCTGGGTAACGATCTGATGTTGATCTCGGTCTTCGGGGTTGGTACTTAGGGAGTTATTCTCTTAACCAATGTATCTGTGGACTAAGGAGAACCTAATCATAAACTAAGTGAAGGGGTTAAAACCAGCTTAACCAATATAACCATAATTGGACATGGTAATAAGAAAAGACTACTTAACCTAACTTAATACTTATGGACTGTATGATGATAGGGTTAAGTAAAACGAATTAAATCAGTGGGTGGGTTAAGTACAACTAATGGGTAGGTGGGTAATATTAATATATATAGGCCCACAAACCTAACCATTAAATAAACAGGATTAAATCAGTGAGAGGGTTAAGTACAATTGATGGGTAGGTGGGTAATATTAATATATAGTCCCACAAACTTAACCATTGAATAAATAGGATTAAATCAGTGGGAGGGTTAAGTACAACTGATGGGTAGGTGGATAATATTAATATATAGGCCCACAAACTTAACCAGATAAAAAGGGTTATGTAATTAAAGACACCTAACGGTATACATAACTGGGGCAAAATAGTAAAGTTATGTATTAAAGACACCCATAGGGGTACGCATAACTAATGGGAATAGATAGAGTTATGTATTAAAGACACCTATAGGTACGCATAACCGATAGGTAGAATAGGGGTTATGTATTGAAGACACCTATAGGTACGCATAACTGATTGAGGGCTATGTAATTAAAGACACCTTAGGGTATACATAGTCAGTAGAAGACCTAGTGGGAAATACTAGAGGGGACCAAGCTTAGGTGGATAGCTTGTGTCAAGTCATGGGGGCCCATTTCAACCAGTAACCCATACGTATCTTTGTGGGCTCGACCCAAGTCGAGGACGGGACACGCATACTGGGCTTGACTGTAAGAGGCCAAACCGGGTTAGCAGTGGCAATGCAAGTCCAACGGGTTCATATGCGTGTGTGGACCCGGGCTGGTAGGTAAGACGTTGTTGCATCGTGTAGGTATAAGCCATGCATCTCTGGTAGTATTGGGTTGCCACTTTGGGGAGTGATACAACCCACTGTGGGGCCATCACGGGTATCTATGAGTTAGGGAGCCAATCGAATGGGGAAGGTATTGGGTACGGCTAGTGGAGATAGGTGCAGGCGGCACCTATGACAACAGCTAGGAGTACAGCTACCATATTATGAATATTGTAATTAGAATGGGAATGGTAGTGGGTACCACTAGTGGAGATAGGAGCAGGCGGCACCTATGACAGCAGCTAGGAGTACAGCCACCATATTATGAATATTGTAATTAGAATGGGGAGGGTAGTGGGTACCACTAGTGGAGATAGGAGCAGGCGGCACCTATGACAGCAGCTAGGGGTACACGAAACTACCATCATCGTTATCATTAGCAGAAGGGATCATCCCATCTTGATTTGACTAGTAATATTGCAGAGTAGTTTGTAGCGAAGCATACATCTTACCTTATTTGTCCTGTCATACCTGTCATCTGTACCGTGAATCCTCTTATCCACTTTGTATGCCTATCATGTTTACCTTTATTTATTTACTGGCTAAAAGTTACTGGACTCACCAGACGTATGTCTGACCTAATTTGTTTCGCTTCTTTTCTTCCGTTTCCACCCTCAGGTTCTCAGGGAGGGAACACACAGGTTTAGTCAGGATTTGGATATCATCTTCTAGGAGCTACTTCTGAAGTATGGCTCGAGTATCTGCCTCTTATATGGCTTTCTCTTTAATATGGGGAATGATGTTTTCCTTTAAATACCTATGTACTCTGATAATATAAGACAGAAGTGCTTTGTTGTAAGGGTTTTATGACTCATGGTATTATGTAATAAAATATTTTGGTGATTTAATAAAGTTGTTTATTTTCCGCTGTAAATTTTTTATATCTGTCTTGTGATATTCTGTGTCTGTTTATCAAAAACGCTCCACTGAAGTTAAGGCATTCCCTTTGTGAGTGACTTTAATGGATGTGGGGTGTTACACTACTTCACCTATTTTATTGTATAGATTTACTGCTATCTATCTATGTTTTGTTTTCAAAGTTCAAGGCATTAAAAAGAAAAGGCCATTACCACCAAATTTATCAATGAAGAAATTTTAGATGTCCATGTACTTGGTGTGTTTACTTTCTGCATAGTATGTACAAGCAACCATGAAAACCGACTTGCATACATAAGTGCACAACACAAGATTGACACCTTGAAACTTGGCATTGATCCACCCACTCGAGCCTTTATAAAGGCTCAAACCTTGTGATGTGGTCCGCCATTCGCAAGTCAATTCGAGTCTCGAACCAATGACAAGGCCGAGTATAAATAACTCGTAACGCTCGTTAACATGGGTGTCCAACCCCGTTCTTAGGTCTACAGACTTAGGGGAAACCCACCAATCTAGTGAGTGTGAAACTGACCTCTCACTCGGCTCCATTCGACCCAAAGGGTCTGGATCCGGGTACAAAATTGGCGAAGCAATGACACCCATGAACTCTAATCCGAACGAAACGATGGGAGAGTCTAAAGGATGAAAAAACGAAGTTTACCTGTCCTCCTCATGAATTGGAATCCATGACCACAAGCAGATCCTGGGAGAGGAAACACCGAATTCGAACTCCACACGACTCAGGACCAATGATTGAAAGGAGGTCTTAAGAGCGAAGTGCACATACTTACACTCCACACGACTCAAGGCTCCTTACCTAAGTAAGCCCCGAGAGTGGAGTCAACACTAAATATTTTGCATGACTTGAGACTCTCAAGAGCGAAGCCATAGACAACGCTTTCACAAGTGCAACAACGATTACATTTATGAAAATACAAATATTGGAAAGCGTAGATGAAAGTTCATACACTTAATACAACATGTGACATAAGAAAATTTAACTAAACTTTCATTTATAAAAACAAACTACAACTGTATATTCCTTTCTAATGACGTGATGTATATGAAAACCACACCACACCTCCAAAAGCGAGGGCCATACTCACGCATCCTATTGGCCTACATAACCAAAAAGCTTTCTATAACCATCACTTGGACAAGCTGCCCCTCTTCTTCTTCTTATCGGACTCAACACTGAATGGATCATCGCCAACATTCGTCTTCCTCTTTTGGGAGCTACTCCCTCTACTTCCCTTCCTTCCTCTGATCGGGGTAATTGATCCACGAGGAACCACCTTGAATTTTCCCTCATCATCGTCGCCTCTCGAAACCTCAGTCATCTGCTCGTTAGAGGGCACGATTTCTTGTAAAGGCTTGGGTGTGACTTCGCTGGCGAGTGCTAGCACTGCCGAGGTATCCTCCTCCTCCTTATCTTTCTTCGCATCCCTATCATCTTTTCTTTTGACCTTCCTGGCCGCTTTTTTTGGGCATCTCGTCCATCTTTGAGTTTCTTAGCGTCTTCCTCCCATAACTTCTTGAACGCCTCTTCACCTCTCTTCTTGGAAGCCTCATCGTCGGTTTTCTTCTTGGCCACCTCCTCCACCTTGGCCAGAGCTTTATTATCGGGTTTCTTCCTGGACTCATCCTGAGCCATTTTAGGTTCCCTCATCTGCCTTCCTCTTCTCCTCCTCCTATTCTAACTTAATTAGCAGCTCGTCTTTCTGTTTTTCAACCAAATCATGCATTGTTTGCTCGTCCGCTTCCATCGGTCCAGTTACTTGGACATCCTCGCCATCCTTCCTTTTCTCTTCCGAGAGAAGGTCCTATACTTTAAAATATCCAGGATCCAAGCCCGAGAATTTGTCTAAGTGATTTCCTCCTTCTCCGAGACGCTCCCCTTGAATTCCTGCACCAAACCCAGGCATTACAGGAAGTGTTGGCGCGAAGCCCATTGTCGCTTCTACCCCAGAGAAACCTGCACGATGAAAAGGAAGACGAATCGGTCTACTCCGACTTTGTGTTACCATCCTTCTAAGCACTTGTCAGAATGAGATTTTACATTCCAACACTTGTGGCATGGCTTCGGTAAGCATATCGCTCCCAACTTTTGGCTAAAGAGATTCCATGTTCCAACCCCAGATAATCGGGATCATACTCGGTAGTGGTAGGGACTGGGACCAACGGACCCTTTGTAGAATAGATGGGACAACCTATTACTGCTGAGAGATTCCTCCTTCAAACTCGTGAGAAACTATCACGCTCCCATTATCCACCTATTTTCCTTTCACAACAGCAAGTTGCGCCATCTTCGCCTTCTCCTCATCCTCTCTCAATATCGCCCTTCCTTCGTCCAACACCTTGCGCTCCATCTCTTTCAAGCATTCGAACATCAAATTAAGGTAAGTCCACCTATTTTAACCTAGCTTCAAACTGCACCAGCCTCTCCTAAGTCTGAGCCATCGTTCGGGGATAATCATTGTAACACCCCATATTTTAACAACACCAAAAGTGGATAAATTAAATAATAATTAATTTAACATTCATAATTAAGGGAAACGGACTGTGCCATTACGTCTGTCTCGAAATTCTGGTTGAGATAGACATTTAGTTTGCGTAAAACGGATACCGTATGAAGAAGTTATAAGGGTTTTAAGTTTGAATATGCGTAGAAGAATTATATATATACATATGAGTAAGAACTTATCCAAAAAGGTTTCAAAATTCGAAGTCGAGTAAAACAGAATGGGCGGCAAATTTCCCGTTGTTCCTCCCCCAGCTGCACCCGTTGTTCCTCCTCCTCCTCCTCCTCCTCCTCCTCCTCCTAAAGCAGACAACTTCACTAAGATCTGCAAAGACTTCCGTGCTATGGGAGGAAAGCCATTCCATGGGAATGAGACATTTGTAGAAGCGCAGAATTGGCTCAAGGAGATCGAGGACTTGTTCATAATCTTTGAAGTAGAGAATAGAAGGAAGATTCAGCTAGCTGCTTGATTACTAAAAGACAAAGCCTCATTTTGGTGGGAAGTTACCCAAGTTGGACGTCTGGTGGAAACTTAGGAAGATTTTAGGCAAATATTTGAAATGAAATTTCTTTCCCAAGCTGAGAGAAGCATGCAGATGGAAAGGTTCTTAGCACTCAAACAAGGAAACTTGACGGTGAAAGAGTATGTGAACAAATTCAACCAGCTAGCAAGGTTCGGGTTAGAGTTGGTGGATACGCCGCACATAAAGGATTTGCGGTTTGCTAAAGGGATAAATGAACTCATTCATGGGTTAGCCATGTCCCATATTCACATAGGGGCCACTTTTAAAAATCTTGTCGATATGGCCCTAATGTATGAGGAGGACAAGGGAGAAAAGAAGGAAGTAAAGGCTGAGGAAACGTCGCAAAATCAGAAGGTGCGCACCAAGAAGGGGCAACAACAGCAATAGAAGAAAGGAGGGAAGAATGAAAAGGCCAAGGATAAGAGGAAATGTCATAGTTGTGGGAAAGAGGGTCACTTGATCAAAGACTGTAAGAGAAGGAAGAACACTTGCTTCAATTATGGAGAGGTCATACATTACGCTAAAGAGTGCCAAAAGAAACAGGGATCACAGGTACAAGGTCAAAGGACAGGGACTTCTAGAGGGCATGTGCACGTTCTCGCGATCAGTGCTCCTGATAGAGGTAGAAAAATTTCTGTGGTAAGTTTAATTTCTCTTTCTAATCGTCCTATTAGAGCACTTTTTGATTCTGGCGCTTCACATTCATTCATATCTAGTTCTGTAGTTGAATCTCTACACTTAAATACTATTATGGTAGTGGATCCCGTAGTTGTCTCAAACCCCATTGGTGGTTCGACTCATTTATCTATTATTTGTCGGGGTTTGAGGATATCTGTGTTAGGCGTCGAGTTTGAGTGCGAGGCATATGTGCCCGGGTTTATGGGCTATGGGTTGATTCTGGGAATGGATTGGCTTACAACGTATGGTGCCATTCTGGATTGTGAGAAAAGGGTCGTTAGGCTTCTGACTTGTCGTGGGAGGACCCTTGAGATTTCTTGTGACCCACAAGGGTCTGTTATGCTTAGTTTTCTAGAGTCTCTAGATGCATCTATTGATGATCTGGAATCTGTTCCAGTAGTCCAAGATTATTCTGATGTTTTTGATGAGGTACGGGGATTACCTCCAAGGCGCGAGATTGATTTTCGTATATATCTGTTGGACAATGCAAAGCCAGTTGCATTACCAGTTCTCCATACGGCTCTGAGGGAAAGGAGGGAGCTGAGTAAGCAAGTAGGGGAGCTGCTTGAGAAAGGATTTATCAGACGAAGCATATCTGAATGGGGTGCTCCAGTGGTATTCGCAACGAAGGCGGATGGTTCACTTCTCCTATGTGTAGACTATAGAGAGTTGAATAAGCTCACTAAGAAGAACAGGCACCCGCTCCCAAGGATAGACGATTTATTTGATCATCTTGTTGGTGCCTCGGTATTTTCTCAGTTAGACTTGGCCATGGGGTTCCATCAGTTGAGGGTGGCTGAGGATAGCATAGATAAGACTGCTTTTAGGACTCCAGACGGTTTCTTTGAATGGCTTGTAATGCCTTTTGGGTTGACAAACGCACCCGCCTATTTTGTTGATTTGATGAGTAGGGTGTTTCGGGAGTTCCTAAACAAATTTGTCGTAGTCTTTGTTGATGATATCTTGATCTTCTCCAAAAGCGAAGAAGAGCATGCCCAACACTTGAGAGTAGTTTTGGAAACTCTCCTTGCGCATCTGCTTAAGGCAAAGTTCTCCAAATACCATTTATGGAGAAAAGAGATGAGATTCTTAGGGCATGTGGTCTCCAAAGAAGGGATAGCTGTGGATCCCGCAAAGGTGGTTGAAGTGCAAGATTGGCAGATTCCGAAAAATGCTACAGAGGTGAGAAGCTTTCTTGGGTTGGAAGGTTATTATAGGAAGTTCATTAAGGACTTCGCAAAGATATCAGCCCCACTCACCAGGCTGACAAAGAAGAATTTGGCATTTTCATGGGATATAGATTGTGATGTTGCTTTCCAATGACTGAAGAGGGCTCTGACAACAGCCCCAGTCTTGACCTTGCCTGATGGAAGTAAAGTGTTTACCGTTTACACTGATGCATGTGGTACAGGGCTTGGTGCGATTCTGATGCAAGATGGTAAAGTGGGGGTGTTATGGGGGTAGACAGTTGAGAGTTCATAAGAAGAACTACCCCACCCACAATCTAGAGCTAGCTTCCATAGTATTCGCACTTAAGACGTGGCGACATTATTCACTTGGAGGGAAGTTCAAGTTATACACCGATCATAAATCTCTCAAGTACTTGTTCTCGCAGAAGGATCTTAATTTAAGGCAACAACGGTGGATGGAGTTCCTAGCTTCTTATGATTTTGAGATTTCTTATACCCTTGGCAAGGGTAATGTGGTGGCAGATGTGCTAAGTAGGCAGAGGACGGCCTTGAGTCCTCTGTTTGTAGAGAGGAAGAGCTTGGAGTTCATCTCAACTTTTGACTTTAGACCCTCGATCGAGATTTTGCCAGATTTGTTTGCATCATTAGAGATACGACCAAATCTTATGGATCAGATAGGAGCTTCGCAGCAAGGTGACCTGCAAATTCTAGACATCATGGATAAGCTCAGAAAGGGGGAGACTTCCAGTCACCTCAGTAGATATTCCATTGATGAAAGGGGGTGGTTGCGACGAGATGAAAGGCTGTGTGTTCCTCAAACTGGAAGTTTGATAAAGGCAATCCTAGAAGAAGCCCACCATTCTAAGATGACTATTCATCCAGGCGACGATAAGATGTACAGAGACATGAAGAGGGTTGTCTTTTGGACTGGGATGAAGAAAGATGCCGCAAAGTTTGTTTCTCAATGCTTGGTTTTCCAGCAAGTTAAAGCTGAGCAAAAGAAACCCGGTGGTTTACTTCATCCTTTGGAGGTACCACGGTGGAAATGGGAGAGCGTCTCCATGGACTTCATAGATGGTTTGCTTAGATCAATGAAAGGCAACACCAGTATTTGGGTAGTAGTAGACAGATTGACTTAGAGCGCTCATTTCATTCCAGTGAAGAGTAAGAGGACGGCATCATGGTTGGCAACAATTTATGTTCGTGAGATAGTTCGTCTTCATGGAGTACCCTCTAGCATCGTAAGCGATCGTGACCCCATCTTTTTCAGTAAATTTTGGAGGAGCCTGCAAGAAGCCTTAGGTACACTGTTGTGTTTGAACACCGCATATCATCCTCAGACTGATGGATAGACGAAGAGGTTGAACAGAATTTTAGAAGATCTTTTGAGGCTGTGTATCGTAAACTTCGAAGGGACTTGGGAAGAGCACCTTCCTTTAGTAGAGTTTGCCTATAACAACAGCTATCAAGCCAGCATCGGCATGGAACCCTTCGAAGCATTGTACAGACGACCCTATAGATCACCAAATTGTTGGTGGGAATCTACAGAAAGTTTACTACTTGGACCAGATATGGTTAGAGAAACATCCGAAAAGATCGACCTTATTCGATGGCAGATGAAGACATCTCAAGATAGGCAGAAGTCCTATATAGACAAGAGAAGGACTAACATCGAATTTGAAGTGGGAGGCTTATTTGTTATCAAAGTATTACCTCTGAGGAATGTGGTTCCCTTCAGATCGGTAGGGAAGTTGGCACCTAGGTTTGTGGGACCATTTCCCATAACCGAGAGGATTGGCCAAATGGACTATAGAGTAAAGCTCCCAGAAAATTTATCTGGAGTTCATGATGTTTTCTATGTTTCTTATCTGCGGAAATGTTTGCATGACTCCGCAGAAGTTGTTGAGCCGAGCATATTGGAAGAGGTAGAAGTGGAATGGGAGGCGACAGTCAGGAGAGTCCCTACCCATATTCTTGGATCATAAGTTAAGAAGCTACGCAATAAACAGATCAAGCTGACAAAGGTTCAATGGGGAGATAATCTAGAGGATGCGCCATGGGAAACCGAAGACAAGATTCATGCTTCGTACCCTTTCCTTTTCGAGGGTATATTCTTAATTCCTTTTTCCAAAATCTAATCTGTGCTTGTTTCTATCATTTGAATATATTCTATCCATAGTATTTTCGACCTTTATATGGGAATCTTATGGATGTAAATATGTGTTTGAGACATGTTACGTTTGATGGATGCAAGTGGATGCAAGTGTTTGCTCGTGGCTGCCTGTGGATGCATACACACACATTAGGCACTAGATCGGCTCAATCACTCTCATACTACATATGGATGTGTGTGCATTTTCTTTTCTTTTATGAATGGAAATGGATGTATTAGCATATGGATGTTGCATTCAGACGAATGAGTATGCACACATATAAAACTCACCTGTTATAATAGGATTAATTGCATATATATAGGATTCATGGCACTAACACACATTACATTAAGGAGGTCAACTGAATCAGTAGACCGCCTGATCTTCGCATTAGTATTAGGACATATACACACACCTCTGCATATGTTCATATAAGCATTAGAATTCTTTAAGGACAATGGATGCCAGTGATTGATGGATGAGTAGATGGGTGATGGATGGTAGGATATGCATTCTTTTCAATTTGAAGATTTTGAGGACGAAATCCTTTGAGTATGGGAGAATGTAACACCCCATATTTTAACAACACCAAAAGAGGACAAATTAAATAATATTTAATTTAATATTCAGAATTAAGGAAAACAGATTGCGCATTACGCCCGTCTCGAAATTCTGGTCAAGATAGACATTTGATTTGCGTAAAACGGACAATGTATGAAGAAGTTATAAGGGTTTTAAGTTTGTATACGCATAGAAGAATTATATATATACATATGAGTCAGAACTTATCCAAAAAGGGTTCAAAATTTGAAATCAAGTAAAATAGAATGGGCGGCAAATTTCCCGCTCTATGGGTCAACTCTCCTAAATGGGTGTCGACCCATGGGTCAACCCACCTAAAGGGGTGTCGACACCCCTAGGGCTGATGTGGCATTCGGTTTCAGAGGGGCTGGCAGCTATATATATGTGGTCATTTCTCCTGTTTTCTTCATTGAGAATTCATGGTGGCCAAACTCTGCCGGTGCCTGAACTGATCTGGATCCGTTATCTTCTACAAACTAAAGCAAATCAATTGGAGATTCAAGATCCAATCTTTTTTAGTTCTATCTTCTTATCCAAAATCAGTGAGTTCCTAGTTGCTTTTAGATTTGAATATTTAAAAGTAAACATGTCACGACTATGATTTGGATTTGTTCATATGCTTAGATTATATCAGATCCATTATATGATGTGATTATATGACAGTTTGAATTGGTTAGGATTTGGATCTAAATATCTATCTAGTCGGATCCGTGGTAACTTTTGTGACATTCCATGATGTGAATCTTAAACCTCATTTGTGTAGATCTACTTTTGGATCTGAATCATGTGGACAATTAAAATTGTTAATCAGATGTAGTTTATCATCTTGTGCCTGTTATGTTAGATCTGAAATAGTTGGACATCTAAATGGTTAATTTAGATATTATTATGCTTACTATAACATCATAGTAATGATAGATCTAGTTTTATCATTACCCTTTTCACTAGATCTATTTCTTATGTCCACTATATTATGATGCCAATTACATGTCCATGCCAGTATGTATGTATATGTTCACCTTGTCACCATGTTAATATGTTTATGCCAAGTTATGTTAAAACTATCACTTTTGTCATATTCCAATTACCTTTCCTTTTATCGTTGATGACTAGGCTATTATCTAGCCTAGGCATGCCGCCAATTTTGTGAGTGTGCTAGCTAGGGAACGAGGAAAAAGAGGGTAATATTGGCATAAATTGGATATAAACATGAATTAGATATATAATTCAATAATTGGGTAAATGGGCATTAACACCTATAAAGGTATGGGTAGAATTATTGGATATTAATGAAATGCCTAGGATTACAATTAGAAATTGTAACTGCACTTATGGCACGAGGTTAGGTTGCATTAGTGGTGGAAGTCTGCCCGGACCCGACCGGCATATCCAGCAGCCACTAATGTTGAACCTAATGTGAGAGGCCTAAGTGTACAAATACGAGACGGGCTAAGACACGAGGTTAGGCACAACTTGTGGAAAAGTCTGCCTAGACCCGACCGGCATATCCAACGTCCATAAGGTGTAGGCCTAATGTGGGAGGTCTAGCCCATTATAACCATAAAAGGACATGGTAACGAATTAGAATACTTAACCTAGTAAATCCATAGGGATTGTGTGAACTTGAACTTAGCTTGGGGTTAAACTTGGTTGAACAAAGGGAGTGGGTTAAGTAAATTTGAGGGGGTGGGTAATATTCACATATAGGCCCACAAACTTAACCCGATAAAGTTATGTAATTAAAGACACCTTTTTGGGGTAACCATAACTATTAGAAATGAGTAGGGCTATGTAATTAAAGATACCTAGTGGTATACATAGTTAGTGAAAACCTAGTGGTGGATACAAGACAAAGGGGAGCTCTTGTGTCGTGTTGTGTGGGACCCATTTCAGTCAGTAACCCGGAGTTGGTATCAAACAGAATACTCCATACTAGGCGGAGAAGGGGCACGCTTACGGAACTAATTGTAAGAGATCCAAACGTGAAGTTCGATGTGGGCGGCGCAAACCGACCGGGCCATGTGCGTGCATGAGCCGGGCAGAGGGGGATAAGACGACCGTGACACCTGTAGATATGGATGTGCACATTTTTACGACGAGGGGTTGCCACTTTAGGAAGTGATACTCCTACTGTGGGGCCAACACAAGGTATCTACGAAGATTAGGGAGCCGATTGATTAGGGTAGTAGTTAGGGTACATTTGGACGTATGCCTAAGTTTACCACCGTGAAGTGTAAGTGATCATCTCATTCTGGTTATGCTAGTAATAGTGCAGAGTAATCATTAGAAGCATACACACCTTATCCTGTCTACCTTGTCACACTTGCCTTTTTACGTAGTAATCTCTCTTATCCACTTTATATGCCTATCATGCTACTTTTATTTATTTACTTGCTAAAAGTAAACTGGACTCGCCAGACTTTATGTATGACCCTCTTTGTTTCCTATTCTTTCTTCCGTTCCCCCCTCAAGTTCGCAGGGAGGGAATTCTCAGGCTTAGAAAAGACTCGGTTATCATCTTGCTGGAGCTGCTTTAAAGTATAGCTCAAGTTCTTATCTCTACTATGGCTTAGCTATTTTTGGGGAATAATCATGCTTTTTATATTTTTATGTACTATGATGGTACAAGACAGAAGTTATGTTGTTGTAATGGTTTTTGTGACTCATGGTATTTTAAACCACAGTATTATGATTAGTATTTGAAATAAAGATTTGAATTTTCCGCTGCTATCTTATTTATATTTGTCTTGTAATATTCTTTGTCTGTTTACCTATAACGCTTCACGAAACTTAATGGATTCCCTTAGTGATTGACATTAACGGACGTGGGGTGTCACAATCATTAACCCATGAGGAATCAAAGCGCTTTTGACGTACATGCCCCAAATATATGGCTCCATAGATTCCTCCACTCTAGCCTTAGTTTCTGCAACTTCAGCTTTGATCCTATCCACCACAGCCTGGTCAGTCTGGTGCTCGGCTTTTACACTGTTCACCTGGCACATACCTCCTTGTTTGAGACCTCAGCGTCCAAACTTCTTCTAGCTTGAGCAAGCTCAGCACTACTAAAGTTAGGAAGCTTTCTGAGCCTTGTATTCTTATTAATGGATCTATATGCCCACTCATTCTCCTCTTTTAGCTTCGTGTTTTCCTCAGCTAGGATTCCATTGCCTCTGCGGAGTAGATGCACCTCTTCATTCTCATTCATCAGTAGGTAGTTCTCCTCCGCCAAAGCCTCGTTATATTTCTTAAGTTTCCTATTCTCGGACGAGACCAAGGCTATAGTATCTTTGAATGACTCGAGCCCTATTCGATTCATACTTGACCTACACGAGTTCTCTCTATGCCTTCTTTGCAATAATAAGAGAGTTAGCGCAAAAACAAGTTACTCAAATACGAGGAAATAGATGAGGTAGAGCATTTTCTTACTTGATTTAGCCTCCCGATTCTTGAGGTTCTCTCTTTTAGCCTTGACATCCAGATCCAGATTCTGGAGTGCCACGTTCTTTTCGAGAATCAACTTCGACAGATGCCTTTCATACCTGTGCATTTCCCTATATTGAAAGTATGTGTCATACACTTTGATATACATATATTTTTTCACGTCCATCGACATCTGATGAATGTTTGAAAACTACGCCAGCTCATCAAAATAGAAGTCGGGGAATGACTACTTAAGCATCTCTTTCCTTTATTCGGGACTGAGCTATGGGATTCCCGACATATCAGGCAACTGTGGTCCCCTCTTTGCTACTCCTTTCTTCCTATGTCTCCATTCCCTAGGCGCCTACTCCTTACTTACAGATGTGGTCATGGGCGCCAAGGGTGGAACATAAGGAGGAATCATTGATATCTGTTGTCTTATGCTCAGAGTTTCTAGCCTTGAATCTGTTCCCGGTGACTGAATAAGAGGTGGCGGAGATTCCAAGTGTTAGGGTTGATCTCTATAACAATGATCACTACCACGATCATAAGAATAAGGGGGTGTGTAAACAGGTCTGTGCCTCGTTTGAAACTAATCAAGACCCCGCTTTCTTGGGGTCGGTGACCTCCTGACCCTTGACCTCGGTCTTTGTCACTATCTCGAGCCATTTCACCTTCACAGAGAAGATTCAAAGTTATAATCGAACACGCCATGCACACAAAAAAATGTTGTGTTATACAGTGTTTATGAGTGTGTATCTTAAGTGTTCTCTCCACGTACCAGATCGAAGCCTGCTTGAAGGGGTGACCTCCCAAACGTTCAGCGTAAGGCTCTCGATGCTTGTGTCACTGGGCCAAGATATTGTAAAATTAAGTAGGACCTCGTCCAATTCTTTGACTATCCCTCCAGTTCAAGCGACACGATGGTCCAGACGTAGCAATAGGAGAAACCAGCCTGGGCGATGCTCCAAACCTTGTCTTAACTGTTGGGGACGGGAGAGGGGCAGCTGACATACCCTTTCCTCCAGTAGTTTTCTCCTCGTCACCGGCTCCATGCTTACTCGGTTCTCCCTGAATTCTCACGACCTAGCGTCGTTTGAACGCAACAGGAGGCACTTTTGCTTGCGAACCTGAAGGACTATTTCCCCCCTCAGCTCCTGCCTCTTCTTCCTTTATGGCTCCAACCGGATGACCTATTGAACGATTTGTGGGAAGTAAGCCCATTCGAAGAAGGAGTTGGTCGGTCAGAACACTTTTGGTGGTGCAAGACTCAACTGGAATAACCTTCAGTGCTTCAAGATGCTCATGATACACTTGCCTTTGGAGACCAGCTACCGCCTTTCGTATCCTGGGGGGCGGACATAAAACCAATCGTACTTAAAACACTAAACCTGCTTCACTTCCATAGGATAAATCGAGTATTGGCTTGTGCCACCAATTAGACAAGAGAGGTCGCAACAGTAGATCTCCTCTTCTTCTGGAAAAGAAACCAGATGTCCTCCCAGTTGGCACTTTATGCAAGTACTTCATAAATAGAATGAAGGTACCAAGCAGAAAGGTGTACGCATTTGGATGAAACTGTGTCGGCGCTAAGCGGAAGTATCACAACATATTGCGGATGAACCCGCAGGACGGGGGCACACACCCAGAAGCACACATATGCCTGTTGCAGGCAGTGTATCCTTTTGGAGGTGTGTGTTCCCTATCCCCTTCGTTAGGTACGCGAACATCACCCCAGGGTATGTTGTACTTCTTACTCATGCGGCTTAGTGCGGCTTTGTCCATCTACGAAGGCATCGAATCTGATGGATCGTCGACAATGGTGGCATCCACCGTCACATCCGGTGCCTCCGGAATGTCTTCCACTACGATATCTACATCCTCTTCTTCCTCTGCGTTTCCTTCCGCAGCTCCATCCCCTTATGGTATTACTGGCTCGCTTGTGTGCTCAGTTAACTGTTGTAGTTTTTCTGACTGCGCACCCTGGTCGGGTACAATAGTTGAGCTTACATGATGGGAGGAGTGGAAGCTTCTAAGGTCTCAACCTCGCTTCCCCCCGAACTAGAATTACTAGATGGCCCAGTTGAGGATGGTGAGACTTCTGAAGCTTCAGCTTCCAAGCCCTTGAGTCATCGAGAAGATCTAGATGCCATTGCAAACTATACTTTTAACATAGTCGCATTAAATATAGCATTTTAAAAAATGTACCCCTTATGTTGGTATAATCTAACATGGAACGTGTAGTGTCGTGAGGTACTGATATGATTATAATAAAATAACTCGGAACACGGAGACGACCATTAGTCCCTAGGACTAAAACTATCTTCGTCATTAACCGATATCGTCGAGCTTTCGTTGAATCACGATTACGTTGTGATTGGGATTGGGAATCACATCCCAGGATCAATAGTGCCGTCACATGTCCATAGCTCGAGTTTATGCTCTAATCCTATATTCAAATCTGAATTACCAGTTCCGTCTTAGCTTAAAGGCGTTATTAGTCAATACATTCAATCCAATGTCCGATCCAATCACGTAACGTCGTGAAAGCAATACAAGTTCGATGACATAGGATTTGAATTTCCATTATGAATAGTGGGAAGTAACACCTCCAGGAGGGTTTGAAATCTGCTAAGACCCAGGAATGCGAAATTCGCATTCCTAAAACCGAGTTATTTTGCATCCCACCTGCCTTGGAAAATTTCATATCCCCCGATTTCATGTTATTTTGCATCCTGGGTCTCGAGCCCCTAGGTCTTGAAATCTTTAAGTCTCGAAGATACGAATTTTGTATCCTGGGGAATAGGAAATTTAAACTCTAAGGGTGGTGTGAAATTTCAAGACTTAGCATCTCCTCAGTAGATCCAGGGCACGAAACACGAATTCATATCCCTAATACAACTTCGGGATGCGAAGATCTTGAATTTCGAATTCTCCTCTCCATTTTTGCTTCGCATCCCTTTCAACTCCTTCCTCTCATGTTCCTTTCACCATCGAGATGCGAAGCCTTAGGGGGTTAAAACCCCGAAAACCTCAGCTCCTCTCCTTCGCCTTCCACGATTACACTTCGCCTCCTCCTTCTTGAGACGCCATGGCCAAGCTTCACGCCATGGTCTCGAGATTCATACGCCATAAAATTGCTCGAATCGAATGAGGTTAAGATGAGAAGATCGGACTGCACAATGGACTACCCATCGGAGTTTGATTCGAGATGAAAAGTGTGTTTTTCGAGATTTGGTGGTTGTGCGATTATATTCGAGAAAAATCCTAAGCCCATAAGATGCGAAAAATATGTCAGGTAACGTGGGGGAGGATTTCGTATCCTTATATTTGTACCGGGGAGAGTGTGAACTTGGGTGCGAAGTTCGCATGCTACCTGGACATGACTTCGTATTCCACTAGGGATGTGAAAATTTGCATTCCACCGGGATATGAAAATTCGCATTCATCTTCGTTATGAATTTTGCATCCCTAAAGAGATAGAAATCGTATCCCCTTAGGGGATAGAAATTTCATATATCCCTTTAAAAAAAGGAAAAGAGAGAAGTGAGAATCGAGTTTCCAATTCCAGGAAATTCCAAACTTATAACTCCAGCAACGACTACGTTATGCAGTTTCGAGACAACGACCATCGAGACCAATTCGATTCGCTAACCAATCATGTGCTCTTAAGTTTAAATGACTCAAGAGCATATGCCAAGCGATCGAGTTTACGATTCGATATCATTTTCGAAAATCAACTCATGCAATTGTAAGTCAAAGACATGCTTACTCATTATGTTCTAATTTAAAACTCCGATTGCGTCACACAGAACCACGTGAAAGCGTGTGAGCGCATACACGATGCTATGTCGATAACAATCTGTTTACGTTTCGATGTAAGCGGGAGTCGACGACTAACATTTAATTTATTGAGTTGACGTAAATTAGATATTCACTAAAGCTACCAAGGAATCGGAATTCTCAACGTGCTCAATGGAATGGTTACGACCAAGCGTCCGACACAACTTGGAGATCTTTCCAACTTCCAAAGATGATTGAATCAACTCAAAGCACATCATGTTAAGACAAGACGTACTTTGGGGGGAAGTGTTAACCGGCCTTTTGGTCCGGTTCCCGAAAGCATATCAAGCCTACTTGACTTGGTCGATCACGTGGTAAAAAGCCTGAAGTCTCGCCAAAACACTCAGGATCCTATAACACCCCACATTTTTAAAAAAATGTACATATGTATAGATAATTAAATAATGGTGATGTACAATAAAAATTTATTAATAATAGTGTGCGTAACGGAAAAGATAATAAAATAAGAATACTTAATTTAAATATCAGGAATTAAGTAAAGAGGACATCACCATTGCATTCGTCTCGGAATTCTACTTGGAATAGAGTCCAAGTGTTCATAAATCGGACTTCGTATGAAGAAGTTATGGCTTTCCGAAGATTCAGAAATTAAATAGTAAAATAACCTGCTCAGAAATTCGAATTCAAACTTTCAAATTCGAAAACCTGGGCTAGGCGGGAAAGTTCCCGCCTAGGCAGGTAGGTCGACCTGGGGGTCGACCTCCCTCATGGGAGGTCGACCATAAGGTCAGCCTAGGGGCCGACTTGGGGATCGACCTCCCCAGGGAGGTCGACCCGATCGACCTATTATGGTCCAGAAATAGGTTAAGTTCGTTTTTATGTACCCGGACGCAATTTTTGGCTCTATACGTTGATTTAACAGCCATAAAAACACCCCTAGGCCTATTGTAATCTTCACTAAAATTCATGGCAACGCCATGGCTCTGTTTTAACTCAAATTCTTCTTCTCCAAGAGATTTCTAGATCCACTTTCTTCCCCTTTTCTCTTCAAAACATCTATTCTTAAAATTAAAAGTTTAGAATCAAGACAACCTCCACACTACAACAAAAACACCATATTACAACTTTAATTTTACAACGGTGGTAAACGCACCGTTGTAATAAATGGGTTTTTACAACGGTGGTAAAAGCACCGTTGTAATAAATTGTTTTTTACAACGGTGGTATAAACACCGTTGTAACTACAACAAAAATACCATATTACAACTTTAATTTTACAACGGTGGTTAAAGCACCGTTGTAATAAATGTTTTTTACAACTTTTTTCCAGAAAAGTTGTAATAAATTTATTTTTAACAACTGTGTTATTTTGACAGTTGTAATAAAAGCCTATCAACTTTTATTTTTTGACTGTTGTAATATATGACTATATTTTAATATTAATTATTTTCATTATATAATTTTTAATAATTAATATTTACAACTAATTAGTAATTATTAATTAATAACCTATATATTAATATTAAATAATTAATTAAAAATACTTCAATAAATAAATAATTCATGCTAATAATTAGTAATTGACAACCAATTAGTAATTATTAATTAATAATCAATAAATACATATTAAATATTTAATAAAAAATACATCAATAAATAAATAATTCCTACTAATAATTACTAATTAACAACTAATTAGTAATTATTTAATAATAATCAATATATAAATATTAAATATTTAATTAAAAATAATTATATATAACTACTTCATTATTAAGTACTAGTAATTAATTAGTAAGTAATAACTAATGAGCGGTTAATAATCAATTAATAATCAATAAGTAAATAACAATTAATAAATATTTAATTTATAATTAATCATGACTATTAGTAGTAATTAATATTTAGTATATAATATTTTTTAATAAGTAATCGTTGTTGAAAGTTTTTCCAAAATCTTTTGTCAAATATGATCCCTACGGAGGGGGGGGTCCAGGGGGGGTGGCAACCCCCCTAGGTGGGGGTGCGGGGGCAACGCCCCCGCTAACGGGGTTCGACCGAAATTAGTAAGTACTGTTAAATAAAATTATTAATGGAAAGTGAATTTAGAAGCTTTCCTTGCAAAGAATAAAACAATTAAAAAAACAAAACAAAAATCTGTTGCCCACTTCACACAAATGATGAAATTTGGGCGGGCGACCGAAATTTTGGCTCCAAAGCTTCTCACTTTCGTATTTCTCCTCACGTGGGCCGACCACTCTTGCTCTTCTCTCACATCGATCCCCAATTTCGTTCCTCTGGAAAAAAATTACGTCTTAACATCGATCCCCATCTTCTTCTAGCCGCCTCCTCCCTCATCGCTTCAGTTCCATTATCCGCTTTGCTCCTCTACTTAAATCGATTCTTCTCTTCAAACCTCTCCAAGCTTTTCCTGGTCCTATCACTCTACCCTAGTTGCTCTTCTTCCTTTCTCGAGCGTGATTTCTCTCAGATCTGTTTCGGTCCAGATCTATCGGAGTGGCTTTGATCTCCATCTATTGGAGCGGCTCGGCGCGGTTCAGATCTTCAAACGACTTTGATCGACAGCTAGTTCTTTGGATTCCGCTTTGTCTGGTGGTTGTTTGCAGTGGATTCTTTTCATCGTGCTGGCGAGGTAATGTTGATTTTCGCAGTAATTCTTGGGTTTCAAAAGTGTCTGTGAGGTCGATGTTCAGTGGTTTGCGTCCCCTTGAGGGTGAATAGCATTTTTGTTTATGTTCTTTGGATCTGTTATCATTTGGTTTAAGGTGGTTGTTGCTGTTAGTGTGTCTGGTAGTGATGCTGCTCTCTGGAGCACTTGTCTGTGATTTTAAGTCATGCTTTTATTGAGCTTATGTAATATGCTTATGCCATTGGTATGGGTAGATCATGGTTCAGCTTACCTATCATCGTACTGCCACGGCAATAGCTATAAGCTATGGTGGTAGTTTGTTTATTGGTGTCTCTGATGTGTCTTATTATTCATTGGCAGTTTTGTTCATTGGTGTCAAAGATGCAATGCAATTTTGGGATGTGCTTCTGCCATTTATGCCTGGCAGTTTTGTTCATTGGCACTCTTATTGTTCATTGGCAGTTTTGGTTCTCTTGCTTTGCTGTTCAGTTAAATCTTGTTTCTCTTGGTACATGTCTAAGAATCTATCTATGGAGGATGAAGTTATCCTATCAGGTATGCCATGTCTCTTGACACTGTCTGCTATAGTGTGTAACCGTGTATCTTTGAGCTATGTAATTGTTCACACCTTTCGCTGTCCTTTACCTTTTGCATAAAAAGTCAGTCTGAATTAAAAAAAAAGTAGTAGAACATAAGTTTATTAATGTAAGGATACATGAACACAGATGGAGTATAACACAGTGTCCAATAATTCAACCTTGCAGAGTGTTTACATATAGATTTGCGTTGTTGAATCTGAAGGGAACTCAATTTTGACAAAAAAGTGCTTAGGAATGAATGCACAGAGTAATAAGGATATTTGACGATGAGCATGATGTTGAAATGGATGATCGATTGGGGATGCTGGAGCATAAAGACTCGGTGCATGTCAGTGTGTATGTATATTTATACGAAAGTGTGTATGTAACTGAGTGTATTGAGTGATCAGTTTGTAGTGAGGATTGTATGTATTGTTATGACCATATTATGTAAAAGTGAGTTGTACGATAGTGGATCAGAAAGTTGTACTAATTCAAATATTGAAATAAAATATTTAATTGATTATTTCAGATCAGTGTAGTATCATTTTATTCAATATAAATATTTATTTTTATATGAAATGTAATGTATAACGAAACAAAAATCGTATTGTTATAATTAATTGTTGCAGGAATTACTACAACGGTGGAAAAAAGTTGTAATATGTACTACTACAACAGTGCAAAAATGTTGTAATATGTATTACTACAACGGTGGAAAAAAGTTGTAAAATATACATATTACAACGGTGTTGCAACGGTGTAAAAACGTTGTAAAAGATATGAGTCTATTACAACTTCTTAATACACGACGGTTTGCCCACCGTTGTAAAATGTATATTACAACGGTGTTCCACCGTTGTAATAGGGTCATTTTGTTGTAGTGCCAAATTAAAGACAAAAAGGGATTCAGATCCGCAATTTACATCAAATATAGATCAGATCTGTGGATTGGGGCATGAAATCAATCAAAGTTAAACCAAATCCATGAATTGAAGATGAAAAGCAAGGTGAGTGGAATTATAATGAACTTTTTGCATAATGGTATAAATATCGTTCATCATTCCCCAGTTGTAAGTTCAATTCAATATACACTAACACAGTCATGTCAAATCAATTGTATAGGGTATTCAAAATTATTTTTATGTCATATTCAGCTTATCTTAATATCTTAATATGTATTATTCAAAATTATTTTTATGTTTGAAAACCACATCAGCTTTTTACATGTTATATGTCATCGGCATGTCATTTTAAGCTTTGAACCTTACTCATAGTGGTCTGGATTGTAATAAAATTGCAGTTTATTAAATGAACCAAAATAATTTTTCTTTCTATCTTAATATGTATTTTTGGTACTGTATCAAAATGACAGCTTTGTTCCTATGTATTTTACAATATGGACTATTCAGCTTCTCATCCTTATGTGTTTTACTCAATATACACTAACTCAGTCATGTCAAATCAATTGTATATGGTATTCAAAATTATTTTTTATGTCATATTCAGCTTATCTTGCCTACTTGATCTGCTATTTTTTCTATTCGATTCACACGCATCATGCATGTTATATTTTCAAAGGCTAAGTAAACATGTAAGAAATCATATATATTCTGAATGTTGATGTTTTTTGTGATTTACTTAATTTAACCTCATTAATAACTATTGTTACTGAACTTGACACAGTAGAACAACTTCTATAATATTGTCTATTAACGCTAAACTAACATAACTAAAAAAATTCTTGTGCTATTTACTTCCAAGCATTCTTTGGGATCCCAAATAGCCTATTCTATTTAACAATACCTCAAAATATATTTATCAATGATGCGAAAAGTGCAAGCATATCTATTTCTTCTGCCACTAGACGTGTGATTACAAAAAATATCTTTGGTCCAAGCTTACAACCTTCTGTTGCTTTGACTTGAGGCGTAATATAGTACTAAACTAATCATCTTCCACCAAGTTAGCAACATACATGAAATGATTTATTTATTAATTTTGATCTACTCTCATGTTCATTCTATTTTTTATATGTCATTAATTGCCTAATGGTTACCATATTGATATGAGAAAATTGCCATATGTAAAGACATAAACTAGATAAGAGCCTCTGTTGCTTTTAACGATTTATGTGCTCTGCATGTATTTACAACATTAGCTTCGCTTACTGAACTTTAGTTTAGGAAATTTTCTTGGTATTGAAATTTAGACTGCAAACTGCCAAATATGACTTCTGTTATCCTCATTCCATGTTTACCATCCTTCTATATCACATGTAATGGTCGGGGTTTCAGATTTGATTATTACCAGTATGGAACGTTATAATCTAAAAAGTTTGTGTATAGGCCTCATTCTAACTTCATTATAGGAAAAATTTGTCTGTGATTATTCTAAATTTAGGCATGACATGATATTATATATACTGGATGACAATTTAGAACCATCATCATTTTAATCAAGGAAGATATAATAACAATGAATTGATGAAAGATGCAAAAAATCAAAGGAATCAATAGGAGAAACTTTGCAAGTGCACGAACTCATGATAACAAGGTGATAAAAAATCGAGGAAAAAGCATTTCATGTTGGGGATTTTGTGGTTTGAGGCGCTTTTGGAGGACTAGAATCTGTCGTACTTCTGACTTCAAGGATTTGCGGAGCAAATTCTTTCAAACAATATTTCAACCCACTAGGTACAAACGGGTTAACGAACTATTGACTTCAGGATTCAATGAAGCCTTGAAACAGCGTAATCGATCAAAAATTTGTACGATTTTGATCCGACGAAGAACACTCTGATATTAGATTTCTAATGATGCAATTGAGATTAAAGAATGAAAAGTAAGAAGAAGATAGCAATTTTGCAACACTTTCAAAATTGAAACACTTTAGAAATGTTTCTGATAGAACAGTTTTGCAATAGTATAATGGCGTTGCAGAATATCTCAGTAAGAAGAAGAAGATCGAAATTGATTCTTTCATATGATTTTGTGCAGTTATTTATATAGGTAATGAGAGGAGGCATCCAGTAGTCAAGCATTGCAACTGTTTAATTGCAACAATCACTTCTGTTCGATATTGAACATAGGCATTCGTACAGTTTTGCAACGCTTCTGAAGCGTCGCATCCGTTTGGCTGGAAACCAGTTGACTGGCCAAATTGTCAACGGTCGACCGTTTTCAAACAGAGAACAAAACGGTCGACTGGTTGAGTTTTGGCCTATCGAATGATTTGTTTCCACAACCTAATGGATCACGAGAACCTAAGAGCCCCAAGGCCAATCTTTTGACATTTTAAATATTATTATCTATAACAAGCTCATGCTTAAGGCCCATTGCCTTATCTCTCCCTCTCTTCTTTCTTTTGATATCATGTATCATGATTTTACCTATATAGAGACAAACTCCTTTATATTTTACAATGTGGGACTAATCCGTACACCTTATCTTCTTCCATTCTTGCTTCCCTCTTCATAAACAAACCCATATCCCATCCCAAACTAATATTGAAAATTTACAACAATATCCCCCAATTTTCAAAATAAATTAAAGTGGACGGCTGGATCGCTAGTGTGACTTCCAACATACCCAAGTGGGATCAAGCCTATGTAGTTCTAAGATCAAGATTTGCATCATCGTGGAAACAACACATAAATAAAAGTTTCTTTTGGATTTGAACTTTTATTTAGTGTAAACTATTCAAAGTTCTATCGAGATTCAATGGTGAACGAACCTTGAACCAAGTATCCCTTAATGATAAAACTGGAACAATCACACATGTTGCATTCCTTATTTAGAGTGTTATGTACTGCTCAGCACGTTAGTGTCCATGTGCTTAAATCCTGGTTCATGAGTCTACTTAGAAAGCGGTCTTACTTTCCTAGGAAATAGCCTAATTTCTATACTCATATAGGTAAGTCACTTAAGGTGTTTCTGCGAGACACCTTTTAGTGTTTCTTGACTTATTAAGGATATTTATCCATCCTTTGTTCTTGCAGAATCCAAAACTAAACATTATGGGATTATTGATTTAATGTTCCATAAATATTTCCTTAACTTGTTGGTACCCATTGGACTTTGTCTATCCTTTTCAAGACACAAGTTGGGTTTCTATTAAGGATGATTAATCTTCATTCACAGACCTTAGTCCCATTTCTTTTGACTTTATAGAGACCATAGCCTTTGGAAGACTCTTCGTAAGTGGGTCAGCCAAGTTTTTCTTCGTTTCTATGTAGTCAACAGTTATAACTCCACTTTTGAGTAACTTTCTCACCATGTGATGTCTTAGACTCACATGTCTAGATTTTCCATTATATGTTTTATTAGAAACATTATATATCGTTGCTTGATTATCACAATTAATCAAGACCGCTGGAGATGGCTTCTTCCATAATGGGATTTCTACTAACAAATTTGTAAGCCATTCCGCTTCCTTACATGCGTCTGCTAATGCAATTAATTCTGATAACATAGTTGAATCAGGTATACAAGTTTGCTTTTTGGAAGCCCAAGACACAGCAGCGCCTCCTAATGTAAATATCCATCCAGTCATAGACTTGGATTTTGATTCTACATTATTCCAGGTTGCATCACTATATCCTTCTATTACAGCAGGATATCCTTTATAAGATAAATCATAGCTTATGGTTCCCTTCAAATAAGCTAAGACCCTGGAAATGGATTTCTAGTGTTCGAAACCTAGATTACTTGTAAATCGACACAATACACTTATAGCGTGTGTGATGTCTGGTCTTGTGCAATGCATAGCATACATAAGACACCCAATAATACTGGAATATTCTAATTGAGAAATGGTACGTCCAGTATTCTTTTATAATTTTATACTTGGATCTAAAGGAGTTGGTGCTGGTTTGTCATTATAATGATTATATTTCTTTAGGAACTTCTCAATGTAATGAGATTGAGTTAGTAATAACTCCCTCGTTTTTCTAATGATTTTAATTCCAAAAATTACATCAGCCTCTCCCAGATCTTTCATATCAAATTTAGATGATAGAAACTTCTTAGTTTCATTCACACTGGATATGTTGGAACCAAATATCAGCATGTCATCTACGTACAAACATATTATAACATAACCGTTGTTATCCGATTTGCTATAGATACATTTATCTGCATCATTAACAATGAATCCAAATGACAGTGCAACTTTATCAAACTTCTCATGCCATTGCATGGGAGCTTGCTTCAGGCCATAAAGAGATTTAACTAATTTAAAAGCTTTGTTTTCTAGGCCTGGGGTTATAAAACCTTCAGGTTGTTCCATGTATATCTCTTCTTCTAAAACTCCATTCAGAAAAGCTGTCTTTACATCCATTTGATGTATGACCAAGTTATGAATTGATGCAAGTGCTATTAAACAGTGTATCGAAGATATGCCAGCATCGGAGCATATGTATCAAAATATTCTACTCCTTGTCTTTGTTTATATCCCTTAGCAACTAATCTGGCTTTGAACTTATCAATGGATCCGTTTGTATTCAACTTTTTCTTGAATATCGATTTACATCCTATAGGTTTGGCACCAGGAGGTAAATCTCTTAATACCCAAGCTTGGTGTAACGACCCAGAAAATCTGAACCAATTTAAAAATTTTAAATTGGCTAAAATAATGGATTTTAAATATTTAAAATAAATATTTTAAATTATATCAATGAAAATTGAGTTTGAATCGACAATTGAGAACGAATATAATTAATTTTAATTATAAACAAGGCCTGAAATGGCGTTGCAGTTTCCAAAAATTGAATTCAAACTTTGTCGGACTGTACCGGGTGCAAAACAAAACGGATTTTAGCGAAACCAAAAATATTTAAATTTGTTAGTGAACACCTTTCTAACGAATCTAAAAAATCGAATTTTCATAGCGGAAAGCAAAAGTTATGGCCAAATGAATTTTCAGAAAGGTCGCTATGGAATTTATATAGCCCGTAAAATTGGCCATTTTGCATACGACCTCGGAATTCGACGAAACCACTTTTGTTGGATCCGGGATGTGAAGTTATTGCTAGGTTTCAAATTTTATAATTTTTGAAGCTAGTATGTGAGCGAGGCAAAGGAAAATGTGTTTTGGTCAATTATAGTTAAATTGGATCGACCAAAAATGGGCCTTTTTGCAAATGGTCTCAGAATTCGATGAAACTAGTTTTGTTGGGACTGTATCGTCAAAACATAGCTAGATTTATTTTTCTGGAATTTTTCGAATCAGTTTGTGGCCCTGGCAATTTGAAATGTACGTTCAAATTAAATATTGAATGTTATATAGTTTAAATTGAATGAAAACTGACTGAAACAGTCGAACGGGCCTACGAAACATATCCCATTGTGTTCGGAATGGGGGTAAAACGCTAGGGACGACAGTCGTTGGGTTTGATTTCGAGTTCGTTTAAGAAATCCCCAATTTTTGAATAAATATATATATCGGCCAATCAACTAATTCCTTCATAAATAAATAATAATAAAAAACCCCTGAAGCCTCGCGATCGACGACGGCGAACGCTCCTCCTTTCCCGTCCATTTTCTGGCGAATCCACGCCGAATTGCACCCCCTCCTTTGGAGCTTTTTGAAGACCTCGCCTCCCTCTTCAGATCCATACCCGTTTGGACCTTCCTGATGGCGCCGTCATCGAGTTCTACGCCTGAAAAGATCGCCGCCGTCGAAGCCGATTTCCCCTCCCCACGGCGATCGCACCTGACGCGGTTGGCACCCCCTGGAGCGGGCTTCGAAGCTCTACACCGTGGTGCGACTGGATCTTGACATCGTTGCACGGATTGATCGAAAAACTAAAACCTAGTTTTGAAGAAATCAAGCAGGTAACGGGTTTGAACTTCTGAACTGATTTCAACAGTTTAAAACTTTTGCAAACTTTGAAAAATCATATCTTTTTCGTTCGTTAACGAAATTCGATGAAACAGGAAACATCGTGACCGTGTGGATGTCTTCTACCTTCTAGAAGAGACCGCATATTTTTCTGAGCCTTCTGCTATTTTTGGTGGAGTGGAACCCAATGTGAGATTTCTAATTTATGAACGATATGGAAAACGACGATGTATAAATTATATAGTCGATGTATGAGTTATATAAGCGTTGTACACCTCATGTATAAGCGTGGACGATATTTATTGGTTGTGATTGGTGTGAAAATTGATTGATAGCAAATGGTTGATTGTGATTGTTTGTGGTTGATATTGGTTGATTGTGGTTGAAAAATACCCATTTGTGGTTGAGAAATATTTGGTTGAAACCACATAAGATTAGTTTGTGGAAATGAAATAAATATACATGCCGCCTGCGTGTGAACTAGATGCATGATCCCCATTGTCAAAAACCGCGAGGTTTTAAGGTAGAGCGAGGATCCGTACTAGGGACAGTCCCGGTTTTAACTACCCTGCCGTTATGCTGCCGAAATTTTGAATAATATTCATGTGTTTGAATTATTTTCATTTGATGAAACTATATTTATTCGTTGAATAGAAAACCTTCATGTGTTGAATCGATATTCATTCGTTGATTAGAAATTCATGTGTTGAATGGTATTCGTGTTTTAAATATAAAAATCACATTTTTAGCTATATATATAAACTATAGAAAACCTTCATGTGTTGAATCGATATTCATTCGTTGAATTGAAATTCATGTGTTGAATGGTATTCATATTTTGAAATAAATTGTTTCATAATAAAAATCACCTTTTATCAACTATATGGACTATGTAAAATAATCTCGTTTTAAAAGAAATTGTTTTATAATAAAAATCCTATTTTTATTACATATATAAACTATATAAAATAATAGTGTTTTGAAATGAATTGTTTTACATTAAAAATCTCATTTTTATTATATACATGAATTGTTGAAATGTGAAGTGTAAAAAATAGCCACTCGTTCAAATAAATATGCATGAGTTGAAATATTCATTAATTAGCTAATGATATGATTTTTGCCTATGCATGCAACATTAGAATGAATGGTGTTTTTAAACCAAATGGAATCAAATATGAAGTTGAATGGAAAATGATAAGTGATAAGAACTGTATATATGTACATGCATATTTATTGAACAGGTTATAGCAAAGGGGCTAGAGAAGAGGAATAAAATTTTTGTGCCCGACAAATAGGTACACATTTACTGTTTTGTTTGGGTGATGATTTTATGAGCCTGTTGGCTAGCCGCTTGGCTTTTTCTTTTTCTTTTTGACATGAGACGCCCGTGTGGCTATTTGAGAATTTTCCCAGCCCCTCCCGTACAAAGGAGGTTATGGCGAAATTTTCCAAAATTTAAAGGCGTTAGTGATATATTTGAAGTGAAAACAATATTGAAATTGTGGAATGAACCATATTTATATAAATATATAAATATAAATAAATTTAAAACGAAACGTGGCCGTGCATTTCGTGTTTTGAAACTGTGATTTCAAACAGCTAGTGCGGGAAATCCGACCATTGGATTTTCCCGAAACCGCAACCGTTGGGTTCGCCTTGGAAATATCTTTCAACGGCACCAACTTTGTAAAAATCCAACGGTTGGATTGTCTGGAATGTTTAATTCAAATCTAAAGAAAAATAGCGCCAGAAACGATGATATATATATATATAATTATATTTAATCGAATAACGACGCTGCAGTTCGTATTTTGAAATCGAAACTTCAAACGATTGTACCGGGAGATCCGACCGTTGGAATTTCCCGAAACTAGAACCGTTGGATTAGTTTCGAAAAGATCTTTCTAATGATGTAAATTTTGTAAAGATCCAACGGTTAGATTTTCAGATATGTGTAAATCAAATCTGAAGAAAAACAGCGCCACGGCCGCGTTATGGCCCGAAGCGTCGTTTTGAATAAATTGGCTATTTTAAAATAAATAAAAATAGCGATAAATCTTTATAAAATATTATAAACGATATGGATGTGATTTAGAAATTAACTGAAGGTTGGCTAAGACGAATGGTTTCCTGGGTGTTGATCTGATGTTGGTTTCGGCCTTCGGGGTTAATATTTGGGAAATCGTTCTCTTACTGATTGACGGTTAGTGATGAATGAATTGAAATGATGCGTGTATATGTTAGTGTTGCACTTGTTTATTATATACGCGAGTTGCTCAGAAAGACCGGGTTTATCCCATTCTGAATAACTGAATCGACGATAAGAAATTGAAGATGAAGACGGTGGTCGAAGACCGGAGATCTTCACCTCGTTTGGATGGTAACCGAGGTCCTGATTGGGAGGCATCCCGAAATATGGATAATGAGTGGTGATCGTCCAGACGTACGTGGTGATCGATGCGTTTGCGAGGTATATAGTGCCTCTGGTTTCGTTCAGACCCAGAACGGACTTGTAAATGGAATGTGTGTCTGACACTGGATTTTATTCTGTGTTGATTGATCTCTGTTAAATATACATCTGTTTGGCGGCGGAGAATTTATTCTTTTGCTTAACGTCCTTCTCTGAAACGCACGAGCTCAGAGGTTGTATATCGATGGACATCAGTCGCATGGCATGAATTGCTAGTGTGGCATGCCTAAGTGGCAAATGATCAGGGCTTCTGTTGAAAAGCAAAGTCTTGTGGTGATGATCAAAGCGCCGCCTGTATGGCGTAGCTTTGTGTATAATGTGAATTCGCGAGCCTCACACCCCGGTATGAACCAGAAACGGGAGAAGGACCTCAGGGAGGGCATGCGTTTCTTTCTAGCTAGGGTGGTGTCAGTGACCTACCAGCCCTGACATTTATATACTTTTCACCTGTGTGGTTGTTGCTATTGCGAGGCGCCTCGGTTTGATCGGACGATCCGGGTCCGATGGAGTCATTCGTTGGCTCGTTTACGCCCCAAAGGGCGGGGAGATGTATTGTTCAGGCATAATAATCCACATCAGTGGACCGGCCCTGACGATCAAGGGGCAGTTGCGGCTGTTCCTGAGGCTCGGGCTAGGCAATCTCGAATTCGGTAAGGACTATCTTTTGCCTTGGTTCAGGACGGAAATCCAATTTCCAAATACGACATCGTGCGGTTTTGATTGTATATATATATGGCGACATGATATATGGTACCCATGCCGTCTATGATTGATAGTTATGATTCGAAGTTGTTTTGAAACATGTAAACACTAGTAATAATATCAATTTCTTTTATTTTATTCGTATCAACCATATTTTGGCCATTATAAGGTAAAACTCTATCCTCCGGTTTGAATTGCATTGTGTGATGGAAACTGAGTCTTATAATGGCTTCATTTTTATAAAAAGCATTGCGATGTTTAAAAGAAAGATTTGTTTTTAAAGCACTGGCAATCCAATGGAGTAAACCCGTTCCACGAAAGTGGCGTGGTCCTGTGATTAGCCATATATTAAATGTGTTGAGTGGATTTCTCATACCAGTCCCATGACTGACTCGTAGTTTGTTTCACTTTCAAACTCGGGTGCCCCTTTTTCTACATGGGCAGCCTTGTATTCAGGTTTAGCTGGTTCTTTCTGGATAGCTAGAGCTGATGATGGATTCTATCATTTATCTCTTTTTATGCTGTTCAGCTCCTATTGTACATTATGTTTGTTTTTCCGCTGTAGACATATATGTATAGTTGAACTGCAATTGTACTAAGTAAGATCCTGTATATTGTGTAACTCTGATGATTACTTTTATCCAGTATTTTCTATTGTTCTTTATCTGGTGTATTTATTTGATTCTGTTCTGCTATTATCTGTTTCTGTGTTATATTCCAAAGATAACCCTTGTCTCCGTCAGTACGGGAAATGGGGTCGTCATACTTGGTTTAACATTGTGGAATTCATTTCATCATTGATAGCTTCTTTCCAGGAATCAGAATCTCTAGAACTCATAGCCTCAGAATAAGTTTTGGGATCATCATCGACGTTCATTACATATCTTGTCACATTAAGGACTTCGTCCTTATTGCCTTCTGCGAGATATGTTATGAAGTCAAGACCATAGTCCTTTTCTATTCTCGCTCTTTTACTTCTCCTGTGTTCAGTACTATCATCTGGTACTGATACTTCCTTGCTGTTTTGAGCAGGAGCATATTCATCATCATTTGTATCATTAGACTCAGTTGGTTCTGGACTAGATGATCTTAATGGATTCTCAATAGTTTGATTTTCGAAAAATTCTACATCTACAGATTCTATGACTTCTAAGTTATCAAGAATCATAAATCTATAAGTTATACTATTAAGAGAATATCCAATGAAAACACATTTAAAAGCTTTATTACCTAACTTTGGTCGTTTAAGGTCTGGTTTTCTAACATAAGCTAAGCAACCCCAAACTTTGAGTCTAGTAAGATTAGGTTTTCTATTAAACCATAATTCATAAGGAGAAATATTATTCTTCTTAAGTGGTACTCTATTTAAAATGTAACATGCAGATAACATAGCATCACCCCATAGGTTATAAGGCAAATTAGAACTTATGAGCATGGCATAACCATTTCTACTAAAGTTCTATTTTTTCTCTCAGAAACACCATTTTGTTGTGGTGTATAAGGGGTGGTACATTGGTGAATAATATCATTTTGTTTGCAAAACAAAGTAAACTCATTTGAAAAATATTCACCACCATGATCTGAATGTAATACTTTAATTTTAATTCCTAATTGTGTTTCGACTTCTGCTTTGTAAATTTTGAATTTATCAAAGGCTTCATCTTTAGATTTCATTAGATATATATAAGCATATCTAGAATAATCATCAATAAATGTTATCTAGTATTGGTTACCACCATAGGTGATATGACTCTTTAAGTCGCCCACATCACTATATACAAAATCAAGCAAACCAGTTTTCCTTTCAACAGATTTAAAGGATTTTCGATGTATTTTTGCTTGAACACATATTTCACTTAGAAATATGCATAAATTAGGATTAATTTCTAATTGTGAAGTCAGAAGTACGGCAGATTCTACTCCTCCAAAAGCATCTTAAACCACAAAATCCCCAATAAATTTTCATACAATAGTTCAACCCACTAGGTACAAACGGGTTAACGAACTATTGACTTCAGGATTCAATGAAGCCTTGAAACAGCGTAATCGGATTGAAAATTTGTACGATTTTGATCCGACCAAGAACACTCTGACATTAGATTTCTGATGATGCAATTTAGATTATAGAATTGAAGAGTAAGAAGAAGATAGCAATTCTGCAACACTTTCAGAATTGAAACACTTTTGAAATGTTTCTGACAGAACAGTTTTCCAATAGTATAATGGCGTTGCAGAATATCTCAGTAAGAAGAAGAAGATCGAAATTGATTCTTTCAAATGATTTTGTGTAGTTGTTTATATAAGTGATGAGGGTAGGCATCCAGTAGCCAAGCGTTGCAACTGTTTAATTGCAACAGTCATTTCTGTTTGATATTGAACATATGCATCCATATAGTTTTGCAACGTTTCTGAAGAGTCGCATCCGTTTGGCCTGAAACCAGTCGACCGCCCAAATTGTCATCGGTCGACCGTTTTCAAACAGAGAACAAAACGGTCGACTGGTTGAGTTTTGGCCTGTCGACTGATTTGTTTCCGCAGCCTAATGGATCACGAGACCCCAAGAGCCCCAAGGCCCAAGGCCCACCTTTTGACATTTTAAATATTATTATCTATGCCAAGCTCATGCTTAAGGCCCATTGCCTTATCTCTCATTCTCTTCTTTCTTTTGATATCATGTATCAAGCTTTTACTTATATAGAGACAAACTCCTTTATATTCTACAATGTGGGACTAATCCCTACACCTTATCTTCTTCCATTCTTGCTTCCCTCTTCAAAAACAAATCCATGCCCCCAAATTAATATTGAAAATTTACAACAATCTCCCCCAATTTTCAAAATAAATTAAAGTGGACGGCTGAATCACTAGTGTGACTTCCTACATACCCAAATGGGATCAAGCCTATGTAGTTCTAAGATCAAGATTTGCATTATCATGGAAACAACACATAAATAAAACTATCTTTTGGATTTGAACTTTTATTTAGTGTAAACTATTCAAATTTCTATCGAGATTCAATGGTGAACGAATCCTGAACCAAGTATCCCTTAATGATAAAACCGGAACAATCACACATGTTGTATTCCTTAGTTAGAGTGTTCTGTATTGCTCAACACGTTAATGGCCATGTGCTTAAATCCTGGTTCATGAGTCTACTTAGAAAGCGGTCTTACTTTCCTAGGAAACAACCTGATTTCCATACTCATATAGGTAAGTCACTTAAGGTGCTTTTGCGAGACACCTTTTATTATTTCCTGACTTATTAAGGATATTTATCCATCCTTTGTTCTTGCAGAATCCAACACTAAACATTATGGGATTATAGATTTAGTGTTCCATAATCATTTCCTTAACTTGTTGGTACCCATTGATCTTTGTCAATCCTTTTCAAGACACAAGTTGGGTTTCTGTTAAGGATGATCAATCTTCATTCACAGACCTTAGTCCCATTTCTTTTGACTTTATAGAAACCATAGCCTTTGGAAGACTCTTCGTAAGTGGGTCAGCCATGTTTTTCTTCGTTTCTATGTAGTCAACAGTTATAACTCCTCTTTTGAGTAACTGTCTCTCCATGTGATGTCTTAGACTCACATGTCTAGCCTTTCCATTATATGTTTTATTAGAAACATTATATATCGTTGGTTGATTATCACTATTAGTCAAGACCGCTGGAGACAGCTTCTTCCATAATGGGATATCTACTGACAAATTTCTAAGCCATTCCTCTTCCTTACATGCATCTGCTAATGCAATTAACTCTGATAACATAGTTGAATCAGATATACAAGTTTGCTTTTTGGAAGCCCAAGACACAGCAGGGTCTCCTAATGTAAATATCCTTCCAGTCGTAGACATGGATTTTGATGCTACATTATTCCAGGTTTCATCAGTATATCCTTCTATTATAACAGGTTATCCTTTATAAGATAAACCATAGCTTATGGTTCCCTTCAAATAAGCTAAGACTCTAGAAATGAATTTCCAGTGTTCGAAACCTGGATTACTTGTAAATTGACACAATACACTTATAGCATGTACGATGTCTGGTCTCGTGCGATGCATAGCATACATAAGACTCCCAATAATACTGGAACATTCTAATTGAGAAATGGTACGTCCAGTATTCTTTTCTAATTTTATACTTGGATATAAAGGAGCTGGTACTAGTTTGTCATTATAATGATTATATTTCTTTAGGAACTTCTCATTGTAATGAGATTGAGTTAGTAATAACTCACCCGTTTTTCTAATGATTTTAAATCCTAATATTACATCAGCCTCTCCCATATCTTTCATATCAAATTTAGAAGATAGAAACTTCTTAGTTTCATTCACACAAGATATGTTGGAACCAAATATCAGCATGTCATCTACGTACAAATATATTATAATAGAACCGTTGTTATCCGATTTGCTATAGATACATTTATCTGCATCATTAACAATGAATCCAAATGACAGTGCAACTTTATCAAACTTCTCATGCCATTGCATGGGAGCTTGCTTCAGGCCATAAAGAGATTTAACTAATTTACAAACTTTCTTTTCTTGGCCTGGGGTTATAAAACCTTCAGGTTGTTCCATGTATATCTCTTCTTTTAATTCTCCATTTAGAAAAGCTGTCTTCACATCCATTTGATGTATGACCAAGTTATGAATTGATGCAAGTGCTATTAAATAACGTATCGAAGATATGCGAGCCACCGGAGCATATGTATCAAAATAATCTACTCCTTGTCTTTGTTTATATCCCTTAGCAACTAATCTGGCTTTGAACTTATCAATGGATCCATTTGTATCAACTTTTTCTTGAATATCCATTTACATCTTATAGGTTTGGCACCAGGAGGTAAATCGCTTAATACCCAAGTTTGATTTAACATTATGGAATTCATTTCATCATTGATAGCTTCTTTCCAGAAATCAGAATCTCTAGAACTCATAGCCTCAGAATAATTTTTGGGATCATCATCGACGTTCATTACATATCTTGTCACATTAAGGACTCGTCCTTATTGCCTTCTACGATATATGTTATGAAGTCAGGACCATAGTCCTTTTCTATTCTCTCTCTTTTACTTCTCCCTTGTTCAGTACTATCATCTGGTACTGACACTTCCTTGCTGTTTTGAGCAGGAGCATATTCATCATCATTTGTATCTTTAGTCTTAGTTGGTTCTGGGCTAGATGATCTTAATGGATTCTCAATAGTTTGATTTTCAAAAAATTCTACATCTACAGATTCTATGACTTCTAAGGTATCAAGAATCATAAATCTATAAGTTATACTATTAAGAGAATATCCAATGAAAACACATTTAAAAGCCCTATTACCTAACTTTGGTCATTTGGGGTCTGCTTTTCTAACATAAGCTAAGCATCCCCAAGCTTTGAGTCTAGTAAGATTAGGTTTTCTATTAAACAATAATTCATAAGGAGAAATATTATTCTTCTTAAGTGGTACTCTATTTAAAATGTAACATGCAGATAACATAGCATCACCCCATAGGTTATAAGGCAAATTAGAACTTATGAGCATGCCATTAACCATTTCTACTAAAGTTCTATTTTTTCTCTCAGCAACACCATTTTAAAGGGGCGGTACATTGGTGAATAATACCATTTTGTTTGCAAAACAAAGTAAACTCATTTGAAGAATATTCACCACCACGATTTGAATGTAATACTTTAATTTCAATTCCTAATTGTGTTTCGACTTCTGCTTTGTTAATTTTGAATTTATCAAAGGCTTCATCTTTAGATTTCATTAGATATATGTAAGCATATCTATAATAATCATCAATAAATGTTATATAGTATTGGTTACCACCATAGGTGATATGACTCTTTAAGTCGCCCACATCACAATATACCAAATCAAGCAAACCAGTTTTCCTTTCAACAGATTTAAAGGATTTCCGACGTATTTTTGCTTGAACACATATTTCACTTCGAAATACGCATAAATTATAGTTAATTTCTGATTGTGAAGTCAAAAGTACGGCAGATTCTACTCCTCCAAAAGCTTCTCAAACCACAAAATCCCCAAAAAAAATTCAGAAAATAGTTCAACCCACCAGGTACAAATGGGTTAACGAACTATTGACTTCAGGATTCAATGAATCCTTGAAACAACGTAATCGGATTGAAAATTTGTATGATTTTGATCCGACCAAGAACACTCTGATATTAGATTTCTGATGATGCAATTTAAATTATAGAATTATAGAGTAAGAAGAAGATAGCAATTCTGCAACACTTTCAGATTTGAAACACTTTAGAAATGCCTCTGACAGAACAGTTTGCAACAGTATAATGGCATTGCAGAATATCTCAGTAAGAAGAAGAAGATTGAAATTGATTCTTTCAAATGATTTTGCGCAGTGGTTTATATAGGTGATGAGTGGAGGCATTCAGTAGCCAAGCGTTGCAACTGTTTAATTGCAACAGTCATTTCTGTTCGATATTGAACATATGCATCTGTATAGTTTTGCAACGCTTTCGAAGCGTCGCATCCGTTTGGCTTGAAACCAGTCGACCACCTAAATTGTCACCGGTCGACCGTTTTCAAACAGAGAACAAAATGGTCGAGTGGTTGAGTTTTGGCTTGTCGACTGATTTGTTTCCGCATCCTAATGGATCACAAGACCCCAAGAGCCCCAAGGCCATCTTTTGACATTTTAAATATTATTATCTATGCCAAGCTCATGCTTAAAGCCCATTGCCTTATCTGTCCTTCTCTTCCTTCTTTTGTTATCATGTATCAAGCTTTTACCTATATAGAGACAAACTCCTTTATATTCTACAATGTAGGACTAATCCCTACACATTATCTTCTTCCATTCTTGCTTCCCTCTTAAAAAACAAACCCATATCCCAAACTAATATTGAAAATTTACAACAATCTCCCCCAATTTTCAAAATAAATTAAAGTGGACGGCTGAATCACTAGTGTGACTTCCTACATACCCAAGTGAGATCAAGCCTATGTAGTTCTAAGATCAAGATTTGCATCATCGTGGAAACAACACATAAATAAAAGTATCTTTTGGATTTGAACTTTTATTTAGTGTAAATTGTTCAAAGTTCTATCGAGATTCAATGGTGAACGAATCTTGAACCAAGTATCCCTTAATGATAAAACCGGAACAATCACACATGTTGTATTCCTTAGTTAGAGTGTTCTGTATTGCTCAGCACGTTATTGTCCATGTGCTTAAATCCTGGTTCATGAGTCTACTTAGAAAGCGGTCTTACTTTCCTAGGAAACAGCCTGATTTCTATACTCATATAGGTAATTCACTTAAGGTGTTTCTGCGAGACACCTTTTAGTATTTCTTGACTTATTAAGGATATTTATCCATCCTTTGTTCTTGCAGAATCCAAACTAAACATTATGCGATTATTGATTTTGTGTTCCATAAATATTTCCTTAACTTGTTGATACCCATTGAACTTTGTCTATCCTTTTCAAGACACAAGTTGGGTTTCTGTTAAGGATGATCAATCTTCATTCACAGACCTTAGTCCCATTTCTTTTGACTTTATAGAAACCATAGCCTTTGGAAGACTCTTCGTAAGTGGGTCAGCCATGTTTTTCTTCGTTTCTATGTAGTGAACAGTTATTACTCCACTTTTGAGTAACTGTCTCACCATGTGATGTCTTAGACTCACATGTCTAGACTTTCCATTATATGTTTTATTAGAAACATTATATATTGTTTCTTGATTATCACAATTAATCAAGACCGCTGGAGATGGCTTCTTCCATAATGGGATTTCTACTAACAAATTTCTAAGCCATTACGCTTCCTTACATGCGCCTGCTAATGCAATTAATTCTGATAACATAGTTGATTTAGGTATACAAGTTTGCTTTTTGGAAGCCCAAGACACAGCAGCGCCTCGTAATGTAAATATTCATCCAGTCGTAGACTTGGATTTTGAATCTACATTATTCCAGGTTGCATCAATATATCCTTCTATTACAGCAGGATATCCTTTATAAGATAAACCATAGCTTATGGTTCCCTTCAAATAAGCTAAGACTCTGGAAATGGCTTTCCAATGTTCGAAACCTGGATTACTTGTAAATCGACACAATAAACTTATAGCTTGTGCGATGTCTGGTCTCGTGCAATGCATAGCATACATAAGACTCCCAATAATACTGGAATATTCTAACTGAAAAATGGTACGTCCAGTATTCTTCTCTAATTTTATACTTGGATCTAAAGGAGTTGGTACTGGTTTGTCATTATAATGATTATATTTCTTTAGGAACTTCTCAATGTAATGAGATTGAGTTAGTAATAACTCCCCCGTTTTTCTAATGATTTTAATTCCTAAAATTACATCAGCCTCTCCCAGATCTTTCATATCAAATTTAGAAAATAGAAACTTCTTAGTTTCATTCACACAGGATATGTTGGAACCAAATATCAGCATGTCATCTACGTACAAACATATTATTTCATAACCGTTGTTATCCGATTTGCTATAGATACATTTATCTGCATCATTAACAATGAATCCAAATGACATTGCAACTTTATCAAACTTCTCATGCCATTGCGTGAGAGGTTGCTTAAGGCCATAAAGAGATTTAACTAATTTACAAACTTTTTTTTCTTGGCCTGGGGTTATAAAACCTTCAGGTTGTTCCATGTATATCTCTTCTTCTAAATCTCCATTTAGAAAAGTTGTCTTTACATCCATTTGATGTATGACCAAGTTATGAATTGATGCAAGTGCTATTAAACTACGTATCGAAGATATACGAGCCACCAGAGCATATGCATCAAAATAATCTACTCCTTGTCTTTGTTTATATCCCATAGCAACTAATCTGGCTTTGAACTTATCAATGGATCCATTTGTATTCAAATTTTTCTTGAATATCCATTTACATCCTATAGGCTTGGCGCCAGGAGTTAAATCGCTTAATACCCAAGTTTGGTTTAACATTATGGAATTCATTTCATCATTGATAGCTTCTTTCCAGAAATCAGAATCTCTAGAACTCATAGCCTCAGAATATGTTTTGGGATCATCATCGACGTTCATTACATATCATGTCACATTACGGACTTCGTCCTTATTGCCTTCTACGAGATATGTTATGAAGTCAGGACCATAGTCCTTTTCTATTCTCTCTATTTTACTTCTCCTGTGTTCAGTACTATCATCTGGTACTGGCACTTCCTTGCTGTTTTGAGCAGGAGCATATTCATCATCATTTGTAGCATTAGTCTCAGTTGGTTCTGGACTAGATGATCTTAATGGATTCTCAATAGTTTGATTTTCAAAAAAATCTACATCTACAGATTCTATGACTTCTAAGGTATCAAGAATCATAAATCTATAAGTTATACTACTAAGAGAATATCCAATGAAAACACATTTAAAAGCCCTATTACCTAACTTTGGTCGTTTAGGGTCTGGTTTTCTAACATAAGCTAAGCAACCCCAAACTTTGAGTCTAGTAAGATTAGGTTTTCTATTAAACCATAACTCATAAGGAGAAATATTCTTCTTCTTAAGTGGTACTCTATTTAAAATGTAACATGCAGATAACATAACATCACCCCATAGGTTATAAGGCAAATTAGAACTTATGAGCACGGCATTAACCACTTCTACTAAAGTTCTAATTTTTCTCTCAACAACACCATTTTGTTGTGGTGTATAAGGGGTGGTACATTGGTGAATAATACCATTTTGTTTGCAAAACAAAGTAAACTCATTTGAAAAATATTCACCACCACGATCTGAATGTAATACTTCAATTTTAATTCCTAATTGTGTTTCGACTTCTGCTTTGTAAATATTGAATTTATCAAAGGCTTCATCTTTAGATTTCATTAGATATATATAAGCATATCTAGAATAAACATCAATAAATGTTATATAGTATTAGTTAACACTGTAGTTGATATGACTCTTTAAGTCACCCACATCACTATATACCAAATCAAGCAAACCAGTTTTCCTTTCAACAGATTTAAAGGATTTCCGATGTATTTTTGCTTGAACACATATTTCACTTAGAAATATGCATAAATTAGGATTAATTTCGGATTGTGAAGTCAGAAGTATGGCAGATTCTACTCCTCCAAAAGCGTCTCAAACCACAAAATCTCCAACAAATTTTCAGACAATAGTTCAACCCACCGGGTACAAACGGGTTAACGAACTATTGACTTTAGGATTCAATGAAGCCTTGAAACTGCGTAATCGGATTGAAAATTTGTACGATTTTGATCCGACCAAGAACACTCTGATATTAGATTTCTGATGATGCAATTTAGATTATAGAATTGAAGAGTAAGTAGAAGATAACAATTCTGCAGCACTTTCAGAATTGAAACACTTTAGAAATGTTTCTGACAGAACAGTTTTGCAACAGTATAATGGCGTTGTAGAATATCTCAGTAAGAAGAAGAAGATCGAAATTGATTCTTTCAAATGATTTTGTGCAGTTGTTTATATAGGTGATGAGAGGAGGCATCCAGTAGCCAAGCGTTGAAACACTTTCAGAATAGAAACACTTTAGAAATGTTTCTGTTCGATATTGAACATATGCATCCGTACAGTTTTGCAACGCTTCTGAAGCGTCGCATCCGTTTGGCTTGAAACCAGTCGACCGCCCAAACTGTCACCGGTCGACCGTTTTCAAACAGAGAACAAAACAGTCGATCGGTTGTGTTTTGGCCTGTCGACTGATTTGTTTCCGCAGCCTAATGGATCACGAGACCCCAAGAGCCCCAAGGCCTATCTTTTGACATTTAAATATTATTATCTATGCCAAGCTCATGCTTAAGGCACATTGCCTTATCTCTCATTCTCTTCTTTATTTTGATATCATGTATCAAGCTTTTACCTATATATAGACAAACTCCTTTATATTCTACAATGTGGGACTAATCCCTACACCTTATCTTCTTTCATTCTTGCTTCCCTCTTCAAAAACAAACCCATATCCCAAACTAATATTGAAAATTTACAACAATCTCCCCCAATTTTCAAAATAAATTAAAGTGGACGGCTGAATCACTAGTGTGACTTCCTACATACCCTAGTGGGATCAAGCCTATGTAGTTCTAAGACCAAGATTTGCATCATCATGGAAACAACATATAAATAAAAGTATCTTTTGGATTTGATATTTTATTTAGTGTAAACTATTCAAAGTTCTATCGAGATTCAATGGTGAACGAATCTTGAACCAAGTATCCCTCAATGATAAAACCGGAACAATCACACATGTTGTATTCCTTAGTTAGAGTGTTCTTATTGCTCAGCACTATGAGTCTACTTAGAAAGCGGTCTTACTTTCCCAGGAAATGACCTGATTTCCATTCTCATATAGGTAAGTCACTTAAGGTGTTTCTGCGAGACACCTTTTAGTATTTCTTGACTTATTAAGGATATTTATCCATCCTTTGTTCTTGCAGAATCCAACACTAAACATTATGGGGTTATTGATTTAGTGTTCCATAGTCATTTCCTTAACTTGTTGGTACCCATTGAACTTTGTCTATCCTTTTCAGGACACAAGTTAGTTTTCTGTTAAGGATGATCAATCTTCATTCACAGACCTTAGTCCCATTTCTTTTGACTTTATAGAAACCATAGCCTTTGGAAGACTCTTCATAAGTGGGTCAGCCAAGTTTTTCTTCATTTCTATGTAGTCAACAGTTATAACTCCACTTTTGAGTAACTGTCTCACCATGGGATGTCTTAGACTCACATGTCTAGACTTCCCATTATATGTTTTATTAGAAACATTATATATCAGTGCTTGATTATCACAATTAATCAAGACCGCTGGAGATGGCTTCTTCCCTAATGGGATTTCTACTAACAAATTTCTAAGCCATTCCGCTTCCTTACGTGCATCTGCTAATGCAATTAATTATGATAACATTGTTGAATCAGATATAAAAGTTTGCTTTTTGGAAGCCCAAGACACAGCAGCGCCTCCTAATGTAAATATCCATCCAGGTGTAGACTTGGATTTTGATTCTACATTATTCTAGGTTGCGTCACTATATCCTTCTATTACAGCAGGATATCCTTTATAAGATAAACCATAACTTATGGTTCCCTTCAAATAAGCTAAGACTATGGAAATGGCTTTCCAGTGTTCGAAACCTGTATTACTTGTAAATCGACACAATACACTTAAAGTATGTGCGATGTCTGGTCTCGTGCAATGCATAGCATACATAAGACTCCCAATAATACTGGAATATTATAATTGAGAAATGGTACGTCCAGTATTCTTTTCTAATTTTATACTTGGATCTAAAGGAGTTGGTACTGGTTTGTCATTATAATGATTATATTTCTTTAGGAGCTTCTCAATGTAATGAGATTGAGTTAGTAATAACTCCCCTGTTTTTCTAATGATTTTAATTTCTAAAATTACATCAGCGTCTCCCAGATCTTTCATATCAAATTTAGATGATAGAAACTTCTTAGTTTCATTCACACTGGATATGTTGGAACCAAATATCAGCATGTCATCTACGTACAAACATATTATATCATAACCGTTGTTATCCGATTTGCTATAGATACATTTATCTGCATCATTAACAATGAATCCAAATGACAGTGCAACTTTATCAAACTTCTCATGCCATTGCGTGGGAGCTTGCTTCAGGCCATAAAGAGATTTAAATAATTTACAAACTTTCTTTTCTTGGCCTGGGGTTATAAAACCTTCAGGTTGTTCCATGTATATCTCTTCTTCTAAATCTCCATTTAGAAAAGCTGTCTTTACATCCATTTGATGCATGACCAAGTTATGAATTGAAGCAAGTGCTATTAAACAGCGTATCGAAGATATGCGAGCCACCGGAGCATATGTATCAAAATAATCTACTCCTTTTCTTTGTTTATATCTCTTAGCAACTATTCTGACTTTGAACTTATCAATGGATCCATTTGTATTCAACTTTTTCTTGAATATCCATTTACATCCTATATGTTCGGCACCAGGCGGTAAATCGCTTAATACCCAAGTTTGGTTTAACATTATGGAATTCATTTCATCATTGATAGCTTCTTTCCAGATATCAGAATCTCTAGAACTCATAGCCTCAGAATAAGTTTTGGGATCATCATCGACGTTCATTACATATCATGTCACATTAAGGCCTTCGTCCTTATTGCCTTTTACGAGATATGTTATGAAGTCAGGACCATAGTCCTTTTCTATTCTCGCTCTTTTACTTCTCCTGTGTTCAGTACTATCATCTGATACTGACACTTCCTTGCTGTTTTGAGCAGGAGCATATTCATCATCAGTTGTATCATTAGTCTAAGTTGGTTCTGGACTAGATGATCTTAATGGATTCTCAATAGTTTGATTTTCAAAAAATTCTTCATCTACAGATTCTATGACTTCTAAGGTATCAGGAATCATAAATCTATAAGCTATACTATTTAGAGAATATCCAATGAAAACATATTTAAAAGCTCTATTACCTAACTTTGGTCGTTTAGGCTCTGGTTTTCTAACATAAGCTAAGCAACACCAAACTTTGAGTCTAGTAAGATTAGGTTTTCTATTAAACCATAATTCATAAGGAGAAATATTCTTCTTCTTATGTGGTACTCTATTTAAAATGTAACATGAAGATAACACAGCATCACCCCATAGGTTATAAGGAAAATTAGAACTTATGAGCATGGCATAACCATTTCTACTAAAGTTCTATTTTTTCTCTCAGCAACACCATTTTGTTGTGGTGTATAAGGGGCGGTACATTGGTGAATAATACCATTTTGTTTGCAAAACAAAGTAAACTCATTTGAAAAATATTCACCACCACGATCTGAATGTAATAATTTAATTTTAATTCCTAATTGTTTTTCGACTTCTGCTTGTAAATTTTGAATTTATTAAAGGCTTCATCTTTAGATTTCATTAGATATACATAAGCATATATAGAATAATCATCAATAAATGTTATATAGTATTGGTTACCACCATACGTGATATGACTCTTTAAGTCGCCCACATCACTATATAAAAAATCAAGCAAACCAGTTTTCCTTTCAACGGATTTAAAGGATTTCCGATGTATTTTTGCTTGAACACATATTTCACTTAGAAATATGCATAAATTAGGATTAATTCCTGAATGTGAAGTCAGAAGTACGACAGATTCTACTCCTCCAAAAGCGTCTCAAACCACAAAATCCCCAACAAATTTTTAGACAATAGTTCAACCCACCAGGTACAAACGGGTTAACGAACTATTGACTTCAGGATTCAATTAAGCCTTGAAACAGCGTAATCGGATTGAAAATTTGTACAATTTTGATCCGACCAAGAACGCTCTGATATTAGATTTCTGATGATGCAATTTAGATTATAGAATTGAAGAGTAAGAAGAAGATAGCAATTCTGCAACACTTTCAGAATTGAAACACTTTAGAAATGTTTCTGACAGAACAGTTTTCCAATAGTATAATCAGATATACAAGTTTGCTTTTTGGAAGCCCAAGACACAACAGGGCCTCCTAATGTAAATATCCATCCAGTCGTAGACTTAGATTTTGATTCTACATTATTCCAGGTTGCATCAGTATATCCTTTTATTATAACAAGTTATCCTTTATAAGATAAACCACAGCTTATGGTTCCCTTCAAATAAGCTAAGACTCTAGAAATGGATTTCCAGTGTTCGAAACCTGGATTACTTGTAAATTGACACAATACACTTAAGGCATGTACGATGTTTGGTCTCGTGCAATGCATAGCATACATAAGACTCCCAATAATACTGGAATATTCTAATTGAGAAATGGTACGTCCAGTATTCTTTTCTAATTTTATACTTGGATATAAAGGAGCTGGTACTAGTTTGTCATTATAATGATTATATTTCTTTAGGAACTTCTCATTGTATTGAGAATGAGTTAGTAATAGCTCCCCCGTTTTTCTAATTATTTTAATTCCTAAAATTACATCAGCCTCTACCAGATCTTTCATATCAAATTTAGAAGATAGAAACTTCTTAGTTTCATCCACACAGGATATGTTGGAGCCAAATATCAGCATGTCATCTACATACAAACATATTATAACATAACCGTTGTTATCCGGTTTGCTATAGATACATTTATCTGCGTCATTAACAATGAATCCAAATGACAGTGCAACTTTTTCAAACTTCTCATGCCATTGCATGGGAGCTTGCTTCAGGCCATAAAGAGATTTAACTAATTTTCAAACTTTCTTTTCTTGGCCTGGGGTTATAAAACCTTCAGGTTGTTCCATTTATATCTCTTCTTCTAAATCTCCATTTAGAAAAGCTGTCTTTACATCCATTTGATGTTTGACCAAGTTATGAATTGATGCAAGTGCTATTAAACAGCATATCGAAGATATGCGAGCCACCGGAGCATATGTATCAAAATAAGCTACTCCTTGTATTTGTTTATATCCCTTAGCAACTATTCTGGCTTTGAACTTATCAGTGGATCCATTTGTATTCAACTTTTTCTTGAATATCCATTTACATCCTATATGTTTGGCACTAGGTGGTAAATCGCTTAATACCCAAGTTTGGTTTAACTTAATGGAATTCATTTCATCATTGATAGCTTCTTTCCAGAAATCAGAATCTCTAGAAGTCATTGCCTCAGAATAAGTTTTGGGAACATCATCGACGTTCATTACATATCTTGTCACATTAAGGATTTCGTTCTTATTGCCTTCTACGAGATATGTTATGAAGTCAGGACCATAATCGTTTTCTATTCTCGCTCTTTTACTTCTCCTATGTTCAGTACTATCATCTGGTACTGAAACTTCCTTGTTGTTTTGAGCAGGATCATATTCATCATCATTTGTATCATTAGTCTCAGTTGGTTCTAGACTAGATGATCTTAATGGATTCTCAATAGTTTGATTTTCAAAAAATTCTACATCTACAGATTCTATGACTTCTAAGGTATCAAGAATCATGAATCTATAAGTTATACTATTAAGAGAATATCCAATGAAAACACATTTAAAAGCCCTATTACCTAACTTTGGTCGTTTAGGGTATGGTTTTCTAACATAAGCTAAGCAACCCCAAACTTTGAGTCTAGTATGATTAGGTTTTCTATCAAACCATAATTCATAAGGAGAAATATTATTCTTCTTAAGTGGCACTCTATTTAAAATGTAACACGCAGATAACATTGCATCACCCCATAGGTTATAAGGCAAATTAGAACTTATGAGCATGGCATTAACCATTTCTACTAAAGTTCTATTTTTTCTCTCAGCAACACCATTTTGTTGTGGTGTATAAGGGGCGGTACATTGGTGAATAATACCATTTTGTTTTCAAAACAAAGTAAACTCATTTGAAAAATATTCACCACCACGATCTGAATGTAATAATTTAATTTTAATTCCTAATTGTTTTTCGACTTCTGCTTTGTAAATTTTGAATTTATCAAAGGCTTCATCTTTAGATTTCATTAGATATATATATAAGCATGTCTAGAATAATCATCAATAAATGTTATATAGCATTGGTTACCACTATAGGTGATATGACTCTTTAAGTCACTCACACCACTATATACCAAATCAAGCAAACCAGTTTTCCTTTCAACAGATTTAAAGGATTTCCGATGTATTTTTGCTTGAACACATATTTCACTTAGAAATATGCATAAATTAGGATTAATTTCTGATTGTGAAGTCAGAAGTACGACAGATTCTACTCCTCCAAAAGCGTCTCAAACCACAAAATCCCCAACAAATTTTTAGACAATAGTTCAACCCACTAGGTACAAACGGGTTAACGAACTATTGAATTCAGGATTCAATGAAGCCTTGAAACAGCGTAATCGGATTGAAAATTTGTACGATTTTGATCCTACCAAGAACACATTGATATTAGATTTCTGATGATGCAATTTAGATTATAGAATTGAAGAGTAAGAAGAAGATAGCAATTCTGCAACACTTTCATAATTGAAACACTTTAGAAATGTTTCTGACAGAACAGTTTTACAACAGTATAACAGCATTGCAGAATATCTCAGTAAGAAGAAGAAGATCGAAATTGATTCTTTCAAATGATTTTGCGTAGTTGTTTATATAGGTGATGAGAAGAGGCATCCAGTAGTCAAGCGTTGCAACTGTTTTATTGCAACAGTTATTTATGTTCGATATTGAACATATGCATCCGTACAGTTTTGCAACGCTTCTGAAGCGTCGCATCCGTTTGGCTTGAAACATGTCGACCGCCCAAATTGCCACCGGTCGACCGTTTTCAAACAGAGAACAAAACGGTCGACTGGTTGAGTTTTGGTCTGTCAACTGATTTATTTCCGCAGCCTAATGGATCACGAGACCCCAAGAGCCCCAACGCCCAAGGCCCATCTTTTGACATTTTAAATATTATTATCTATGCCAAGCACATGCTTAAGGCCCATTGCCTTATCTCTCCTTCTTTTCTTTCTTTTGATATCGTGTATCAAGCTTTTACCTATATAGAGACAAACTCCTTTATATTCTACAATGTGGGACTAATCCCTACACCTTATCTTCTTCCATTCTTGCTTCCCTCTTCAAAAACAAACCCATATCCCAAACTAATATTGAAAATTTACAACAATCTCCCCCAATTTTCAAAATAAATTAAAGTGGACGGCTGAAACACTAGTGTGACTTCATACATACCCAAGTGGGATCAAGCCTATGTAGTTCTAAGATCAAGAATTGCATCATCGTGGAAACAACACATAAATAAAAGTATCTTTTGGATTTGAACTTTTATTTAGTGTAAACTATTCAAAGTTCTATCGAGATTCAATGGTGAACGAATCTTGAACCAAGTATCCCTTAATGATAAAACCGGAACAATCACACATGTTGTATTCCTTAGTTAGAGTGTTCTGTATTGCTCAGCACGTTAATGGCCATGTGCTTAAATCCTGGTTCATGAGTCTACTTAGAAAGCGGTCTTACTTTCCTAGGAAACGACTTGATTTCCATACTCATATTGGTAAGTCACTTAAGGTGTTTCTGCGAGACACCTTTTAGTATTTCTTGACTTATTGAGGATATTTATTCATCCTTTATTCTTGCAGAATCCAACACTAAACATTATGGGATTATTGATTTTGTGTTCCATAATCATTTCCTTAACTTGTTGATACCCATTGAACTTTGTCTATCCTTTTCAAGACACAAGTTGGGTTTTTGTTAAGGATGATCAATCTTCATTCACAGACCTTAGTCCCATTTCTTTTGACTTTATAGAAACCATAGCCTTTGGAAGCCTCTTCGTAAGTGGGTCAGCCAAGTTTTTCTTCGTTTCTATGTAGTCAACAGTTATAACTCCACTTTTGAGTAACTCTCTCATCATGTGATGTCTTAGACTCACATGTCTAGACATTCCATTATATGTTTTATTAGAAACATTATATATCGTTGCTTGATTATCACAATTAATCAAGACCGCGGGAAATGGCTTCTTCCATAATGGGATTTCTACTAACAAATTTCTAAGCCATTCCACTTCCTTACATGCGTCTGCTAATGCAATTAATTATGATAACATAGTTGAATCAAATATACAAGTTTGCTTTTTGGAAGCCCAAGACACAACAGTGCCTCCTAATGTAAATATCCATCCAGTCGTAGACATGGATTTTGATTCTACATTATTCCAGGTTGCATCACTATATCCTTCTATTATAGCTGGATATCCTTTATAAGATAAACCATAGCTTATGGTTCCCTTCAAATAAGCTAAGACTCTGGAAATGGCTTTACAGTGTTCGAAACCTGGATTACTTGTAAATCGACACAATACACTTATAGCATGTGCGATGTCTGGTCTCCTGCAATGCATAGCATACATAAGATTCCCAATAATACTGGAATATTCTAATTGAGAAATGGTACGTCCAGTATTCTTTTCTATTTTTATACTTGGATCTAAAGGAGTTGGTACTGGTTTGTCATTATAATGATTATATTCCGTTAGGAACCTCTCAATGTATTGAGATTGAGTTAGTAATAACTTCCCCGTTTTTCTAATGATTTTAATTCCTAAAATTACATCAGCCTCTCCCAGATCTTTCATATCAAATTTAGAAGATAGAAACTTCTTAGTTCCATTCACACAGGATATGTTGGAACCAAATGTCAGCATGTCATCTACGTACAAACATATTATAACATAACTGTTGTTATCCGATTTGCTATAGATGCATTTATCTGCATCATTAACAATGAATCCAAATGACAGTGTAACTTTATCAAACTTCTCATGCTATTGCATGAGAGCTTGCTTCAGGCCATAAAGAGATTTAACTAATTTACAAACTTTCTTTTCTTGGCCTAGGGTTATAAAACCTTCAGGTTGTTCCATGTATATCTCTTCTTCTAAATCTCAATTTAGAAAAGCTGTCTATACATCCATTTGATGTATGACAAAGTTATGAATTGATGCAAGTGCTATTAAACAACATATCGAAGATATGCGAGCCACCGGAGCATATGTATCAAAATAATCTACTCCTTGTCTTTGTTTATATCCCTTAGCAACTAATCTGGCTTTGAACTTATTAATGGATCCATTTGTATTCAACTTTTTCTTGAATATCCATTTATATCCTATAGGTTTGGCACCAGGAGGTAAATCGCTTAATACCCAAGTTTGGTTTAACTTTATGGAATTCATTTCATCATTGATAGCTTATTTCCAGAAATCAGAATCTCTAGAAATCATAGCCTCAGAATAAGTTTTGGGATCATCATCGACGTTCATTACATAACTTGTCACATTAAGGACTTTGTACTTATTGCCTTCTACGAGATATGTTATGAAGTCAGGACCATAGTCCTTTTCTATTCTTGCTCTTTTACTTCTCCTGTGTTCAGTACTATCATCTGGTACCGACACTTCCTTGCTGTTTTGAGCAGGAGCATATTCATCATCATTTGTATCATTAGTCTCAGTTGGTTCTGGACAAGATGATCTTAATGGATTCTCAATAGTTTAATTTTCAAAAAATTCGATATCTACAGATTCTATGACTTCTAAGGTATCAAGAATCATAAATCTATAAGTTATACTATTAAGAGAATATCCAATGAAAACACATTTAAAAGCCCTATTACCTAACTTTGGTCGTTTAGGGTCTGGTTTTCTAACATAAGCTAAGCAACCCCAAACTTTGAGTCTAGTAAGATTAGGTTTTCTATTAAACCATAATTCATAAGGAGAAATATTCTTCTTCTTAAGTGGTACTCTATTTAAAATTTAACATGCAGAAAACATAGCATCACCCCATAGGTTATAAGGCAAATTAGAACTTATGAGCATGGCATTAACCATTTCTACTAAAGTTCTATTAATTCTCTCAGCAACACCATTTTGTTGTGGTGTATAAGGGGCGGTACATTGGTGAATAATACCATTTTGTTTGCAAAACAAAGTAAACTCATTTGAAAAATATTCACCACCACGATCTAAATGTAATAATTTAATTTTAATTCCTAATTGTATTTCGACTTCTGATTTGTAAATTTTGAATTTATCAAAGGCTTCATATTTAGATTTCATTAGATATATATAAGCATATCTGGAATAATCATCAATAAATGTTATATAGTATTGGTTACCACCGTAGGTGATATGACTCTTTAAGTCGCTCACGTCACTATATACCAAATCAAGCAAACCAGTTTTCCTTTCAACAGATTTAAAGGATTTCCGATGTATTTTTGCTTGAACACATATTTCACTAGGAAATATGCATAAATTAGAATTAATTTCTGATTGAGAAGTCAGAAGTGCGACAGATTCTACTCCTCCAAAAGCGTCTCAAACCACAAAATCCCCAACAAATTTTTAGACAATAGTTCCACCCACCAGGTACAAACGGGTTAACGAACTATTGACTTCAGGATTCAATGAAGCCTTGAAACAGCGTAATCGGATTGAAAATTTGTATGATTTTGATCCGACCAAGAACACACTAATATTAGATTTCTGATGATGCAATTTAGATTGTAGAATTGAAGGGTAAGAAGAAGATAGCAATTCTGCAACACTTTCAGAATTGAAACACTTTAGAAATGTTTCTGACAGAACAGTTTTGCAACAGTATAATGGCGTTGCAGAATATCTCAGTAAGAAGAAGAAGATCGAAATTGGATCTTTCAAATGATTTTGCGCAGTTGTTTATATAGATGATGAGAGGAGGCATCCAGTAGCCAAGCGTCGCATCCGTTTTGGCTTGAAACCAGTCGACCGCCCAAATTGTCACCGGTCGACCGTTTTCAAACAGAGAACAAAACGGTCATGAGACCCCAAGGCCCATCTTTCGACATTTTAAATATTATTATCTGTGCCAAGCTCATGCTTAAGGCCCATTGCCTTGTCTCTCCTTCTCTTCTTTCTTTTGATACGATGTATCAAGCTTTTACCTATATAGAGACAAACTCCTTTATATTCTACAATGTGGGACTAATCCCTACACCTTATCTTCTTCCATTCTTGCTCCCCTCTTCAAAAACAAACCCATGTCCCAAACTAATATTGAAAATTTACAACATTTTAGTCTGATTAAATAAGGCCGAAAATGCGTTCACCATCCCATAACTAAACTCGGACTAATGCAACATTCATAAGTAACCGTATTGTCTACGTTGATCAAAATTATAGAGGGGGCACACATTTTTCACTTCGGTTTTCTGCTTACTAAAAGTTAACCTGCAATGACTGATGAATTAACGATATAATTTGGGATATTAGTTCTGCACAGGGTGTTTGTATGTATCTTCTTCTTACTGTTTGTTGTCCAACACCTAAACCAATGGAGCAGTTTCTTAACTAATTTTGTTGTCCAACACCCAAACCAATGGAGCAGTTTCTTAACTAATTTTGGTTACGATCTATAGGTGCAAACGTAAATGTTTTTCATTTTTTCTGGTATTGTTCAATATGTACTTACCTATTTCTATTGGATAAATATAGGCATATTTTCTTTTCTATTTTGCTGTTGTTTTTACTCAGATCTTACTTCACATTCTTCATGTTATTTGGATGTCCAGTTCATGTGGAAATCAAGTCCAATGCAAATTCATTTCGATGCTTAGCTTACACATTAGCATTTTTAATCCAATTTTTGCCTACACAAATGGTTTAATAGTTAATTTTCATTGTATTGTCGATTATAAATATTTTCTACTTGCATATTGTGCTTAACAGCCGCATTTTTGTTTGATAGGTTTTTTCATCATTCTACATTTGTGCAGGCTATCTTGGATGGCTTGAATCATCCCAACGCTTGATGTATGTCAAAGATGCCCATTGTCTCAGTGATATTTGCAATATTTTGGTAAACATGCATGTGATCATCAAACAACCCAGTGAGTCTTCTGAAGTTTCAGTGGTACTAAGGAAAAAACAACACATTTCCCACTTTGGCTTGGTTAGGTAATCTTTTCCATAATGAGTACGTCAAAATAATTGTGTGTAGTGCAACTTCTGTGCTCTCTATGATGAATAATATTATGACATTCTAATCTAATAATCTTGGTGTATAATTTTTTTGCACATCTTTGAATCCTAACATTAGTCTTTTCAGGATCATTTTGTTCTTTGTCAACGATTGCAAAAGACAGTGGAACCGTTAGATTGGAGCCTAGACTCATAGATCCTTTTCCCTTTCTTTTTTCGTCAGTGTGAAATTGGATTATAGCATATGTTTATCCTGTATATCCATTATTATAGTATGTAATAGACACTATTTTGTATTACGGAAAATATTTGTCCTTTTATGTGTCATCATTTAATATATGCGATTTTACGGTTGCTTGGGTAGAAGTATAATTTGAAAATTTTACACCTATTAAAATATTAAATATGTATGTGAAGTGTTGATACTTTTATTTTTTACTTTCCATTGAAATCTCTGATGCAGCTTATAAAAATGACATATTGACCATTATTATTTCGGTAGATTAGATCATGGATTGCACATGGAATATGCAACCGAAATATAGGTTTGACATATATAGTAGTTTATTCTAGCTCCAGTATGTAGTAGGATATTCCGCAGTTAGTGTTGGGCTTCAACGTTTGGCCATGCAGATTTCGCGGGTACAGCGAGTTGCTCAAAAATTTCTTCTAATACTGCAGTGCACGTGCGTTTGCACTGGTTATTTTAGATCATAACCATACATTGAACGTCCTATAACATCGATTACCAGTTGCAATTTACTCTATGTTATTGTACTTGATGATTAATATTAATTGAATTATTCATTAATTATAATATCGTGGGGGCCATCATCTATTTATAAATATTTTAGTGACAGTTATTTCCAAATTAACCAATCTAATGTTGGCAAATTATATGTATAATCGATTCAATAATGGTGACGCCTCTTATCCCTCATGCAGAAGAACCATAATTTTATTGCATGTAGCTTTCAATCTTGGCATGGACTCATGATTTGGTCATGGATAAAGTTGAAAGCCTACATGAGCACTTTCTAGACATGAATGTTTTGTAATCTTTTTGATGATTATCCTGAACGCAGGACAAAGGCAAAAGTTTTAAAATGAAAGTGTTAAATAATTGTATACTATGGTTGAATCCACCGTTTTATATGCTAAGAACAAAAAGAGTCCACTTCTTTATACGTCATGAAAACACTTTCAAACATTTATTGCTTTAAATACCGTTGTTGATGAGCTGCTTTAAACACCATAATAGTCGTTGTGTCCTACGGTAAATTCTGCTGTGCCAACTGCTAAGCACTTTGAGGATTTATTGTACTATTTTTGGATACATTTGTTCTTTGAAAGCAAATGCAGATTTAATCATGTATAATCTGAATAAATATAACTAACCACATAGAATAGATGTGTTTCTTCTCTGAGAGCGCACGAAGGTACAAATATTTATATTTTGATAATCATGGATTTTGGGTGGATACAAATTCTAAACTATAGCTCTATTTCTTCATAAAACTCAAAGAAAAGAAGGATAGATTTGCTGATAACTGAAATTTGAAGGATAGATTCAATGATAAATGAAACTTAAGTCCACGAATAATATTAAAGTGACCTGTATTAGGTGTTACTATTCAACCAGTTAAGTATTTATATATTCTATCAAGAGGGTCTTTGAACCCAATCTCATATGTGTGAATTCGTCGTTCAAAAGTAGCCATTATATTATGATGCTAATTTAAATTAAATTGTATACCTTTCATGTAATATGAGTTTGAAGGCATAATGTGCCTTTTTCTTCACCCAACATCCAGTTATCAGACGAATATAGTCGAAATATTAGACATAATGAGAACATCTATTAGGGTACAAAATTTGACATAAGCTTAGATATATAAATTCAGAATCATTGGATTTATTTGTCTTTATTTGAAAACTGAAACTCATGTGAAGATCTAATGATTGAAATTGCAAATGTCTAAATTTATGTCATAATTTTGTGCAATAAAATAAACAATAAAACATTACTATTTATGTAACATAAAATATAACCAGTCCACAATTATATTTTCAGAACTAATGTCTCATTTTATTCTTAACAATGACTATCATTCGTGACATATATAATTTAGCTACCTCTCATTTTGTTCTAGGATTTTTTCTATTTGTGGGTCATTTTTTTTCAATTGATTTTTCTTACTTTCATATCTGAAAAAATGGAAACTTAGGTAAGTGTTTTCAATAATGACAAAGAAGAAATAATTTTAGTCTTAACTTACTATTGCATTTTTTTTCAAAGATATACAGAACTATGCATGAATTTATATATAGAAAAATCAATTATATTATACTAACCATTTCAAAGAAAACAAACCTCAATATAATTCTCTAAATTTAAAGTAATAATATACAAAAACAACGAATGTAGTTGTACTTAATTGAAATAGTCGTATAAGGAACAACACTATGCTATGCATAATGGGGGTGTGTGTGTGTGTGTGTATATATATATATATATTTGTTTATAATTTGTATCATTGCATGTGTTTTGTTCACTGGTTGATGGAAACTAAGATTAACAGATGCGAGGGTACTGGTGTACGTAGAAAAATAATTCATCATTTATAACTGTTACAATGGGAAAGCTTTGTGATTAATGCTCATTCCAAGGATTGACATGTTATTGTCTAAAATTGATTGTATTTTAAAATTTTGATGGTCCTAATTTTGCTATGTTGTTTTAAAATCCAATAATTGATATACTGAAAATGTAATGTTGTTGTACCAAACTGTTAATTTTAACCATATTTCATTTTGGTCATAATAAGCCTTTATGATATCTACAGTAATCATTTAAGGATCTTAAAATTATATGTATTTTGTTTATGTCCCTAAATTCGTTTTCATTTGTCGATAATGGATTTAAACGGCTCATATATAACAAAGAGATTGCTTACATTTTTTTATTTAGGTGTATTAAGTATTTTTTTCGTAAAAGTAGAAATTGCTGGTTCTAATACCGACATAAACACATCAAATTTAATTTAGCATATGGATCCTCTTTATTTCTATTAATAGTAGTTTATATAGGACAATTCACCATATGCAAACATATATCTTTAAATATCAAGAGGGGGATAATTATAAATGTAAAAATCATAAATTTATGTAATCTTTGTAAATTTTACGCTGCGTATTGGAGAATTGTTTATGAGTTTTGTTGGCAACTGAAAGATCGTTTTACAAATATATTTGTTTATTTTTAAAAAATAAACATGAGTCATATGGATTAAAACTACTAAATCTTAAAGGTGAACTCGATATTCAATTTACCCGGTAAATAAAACATGCATTAGGTGGATATAACCATAAAAGGGAATTAAGTTTTCATTCCACAATGAATATTTTATGATTGAATATCGCAACATCTTGATATCAATTTTTCCCCTATCAATCATTAGTTCTTGCAAAGAAATGAGATGAAAATGCTACAAGGACAAACACATATATGTAGGTATGTATATATACTACAGAGACAAACACATAAAGATACAAACACATATATATATATATATATATATATATTTGTGCATATATATAATGTTTGCACTTCAACATCATAATAAACTAAAAACATACATTCTCCTACTTTATAAAAAAGTTCATTTTCGATATTGTATTCTACACAACTTTGAACATCAATTTAGTTACTGACGATACCCGTATGCTAGCACGGGCCACACACTAGTATATATTAAAAAGGTAAAATCCAATATCAAAACATTTTTGTTTCAAAATGTTTATTTTAATGTTGCATTTACATTAAAAATGTAAAATCAAATGTGGGGACATTGTTATTAGGGGTGAGCGTTTGGTTGGTTTGGTTTATCCGATGATAAATTTTTTAAACCAAACTAAAACCAATAAAAATGAAAACCAAACCAAACCAACCAAATTAAGTTTGGTGGGTTCGGTTGGTTATCCGATTAAACCGAACTAAAAATATTTTACACTTTGTGTTTGAAATATTCACTATAATTTGAAACAAATCATAAATATATGGTTATATTATTATTATTTTTGATTTTTATGGGTTTTAATATTAATTTTGATACTTAGATTATGATTAATTTATACTTAAATAACTAAACTAACCTAAAATATTTATTATAATACCGATAATTTTGAAAATATAGTAAGAATTCAGTTAGTTTGGTTAAATTGATAACCGAACTTAATATTTTTTTGGGCCGATTACAAACCGATTCAATTTCAAAACCGAACCAAACCGACCAAAATAAATTGGTTTGGTTGGTTTATTTGGTTTAACCGAATAATGCTCACCCCTAATTGTTATATCATAATGTTTTATTTTTAATGTTCATGTACATTAAAATGTAAAATTCAAAGTATAAACATTTCTACATGACAAGGTTCATTTTTTAAATGTTTATTTACATTAAAAAAATGTAAATTTATTATTGGACAATTTTCATTCTAAATAATGATCATGTTTTTATATATATACAATAAAAATCTAATTTTTATTGTTCAAACAATCCTATATTATAAAATATAACATGAATATTTCACAACATACAATTATTTCAGAAAGATTCAATCACCAAAAATCAACCAATTTCACATCACAATACAATCAAGTCGTCCATGGTCTGTGGACGACGGGTGTCGGGAATTTTTAAACTCCATCTGCATCCTAATATAATTTTATGTAATCAAATTAGATTCAGAAATCTCGCATTGCTTTTAATTTCTTCTAAAATTGTAGAAGGCTCCAAAAATTTTGCGGTCTCTTCTGAACTGTAGATCTCCATGTCACGAGTCCAACGCTTCCTGTTTCATCAGATTTCGCTTTTGGATGAGAAAGATATGATTTTACGAAGTTTGTAAATAATTTAAATATAATTAATTAATTAATCCCAACACCTTCTTCCACTTCACAGAATAACAAATCGATCGTTATTCAAATCTTTCGAATCTAGGGTTGGTATTTCCGAGCCACACAACCACCTTCACGCCGATCGGACTACACCACAACGTAGAGGCTCGAGAGGCGCATTAGGGGACCCCGACCACCTCGAACTCGATCGGGCCCTAGGGTGGAGGCGGCGCTTCGAATGCTCTGACTTCGGGATCTGGATCTCGAAAACCGTGCAACTACAGAGGAGGAAATTTATACGAGATCGAAGAGGGTGAAGATCTCTGTAAAACCTTAACTGGAGTCTATGTTTTTATTGTAAGGTTGAGAAGGAATCGAAGGATGAAGAATGGAGCACAGTCGCCGTCGAGTTTGGGTAGATGGCGGCTGATTACGATCCATATTAGGGTTGATAGTATGCCATATTTATATTGTGTATTTCTATTTTAATTTTAATTTTATTTTTAATTCTTTTAATTCAATAAAGGTCCAGCAACCCATATGAATTCCAATTCAAACCCAATGAGTGTCGCCCCTAGCCAAATACCCCCATTTCGGACACAATAAGATATATCCCATGAGCCAAATCAACTATTTGATAGGTTTTCTTTAAATTAAATATATATCAATATATGTTTAATTTACCAGGGCCACATACTTACTCTAAAATTTCAGAAAAATATATCTAGCTATGTTTGACGATACAGTCTCAACAAAACTAATTTCGTCGAATTTGGAGACCGTTTGAAAAATGGCCATTTTCTAGTCGATTAAATTTGACTAAAATTGACAAAACACATTTTCTTTTTACACGCTCACATATTAATTTGAAAAATTATGAAAATTGAAACCTAGCAATAATTTGACATTCTGAATCCAACAAAAGTGGTTTCGTCGAAAATGGAGGTTGTTTGTAAAATGGCTACTTTTAATAGCTTTAATATTATTTAAAAACAAATTTTTTAATTTCTGCTACATTTTCCAACAAAATTTCTTGAAATAAATTTTTTAAATTGGTTCTGATTTTCCGGGTTGTTACAATCTCCCTCACTTAAAAGCTTTTCGTCCCTGAAAAAGAAACAATAGTAAATTAGGAAACAAAACAGAAAATGCAAAATGTTGTAAATGTATCTCAACACAAGAGTTACTCGAAGCTATCCACTCTGCACTTGGGATATGCCTTTTTGATGCTATCCTCAGTCTCCTATGTACAGTCTCTAGGATCCCCGCTCCACTGCACTTTGACTGAGTGGATCCTCTTGTTCCTCAGAATTCTGGTTTCTTTGGCGATGATTTTAAATGGCTCTCTCCTCACTGCTAAGCTTGGGGTAATCTCCAAATCTTGTTGGGCTGCTTCCTCCACAATCATATTTGGATCATGTACATGCTTCTGAAGTTGAGATACATGGAATACATCATGCACCCCTGGCAACCAGCCATGCAACTGAACCCTATAAGCGAGAGTTCTAATCCTTTTGAGAATAGGAAATGGACCAATGAATCTCGGCGGCAACTACCCAGTCTTCCCAAAACGAATTACACCTCTCAGTGGGGAAACTCTCAAGTACACATAATCGCCAACAGCAAACTCTAAATCCCTTCTTCTTGAATCTGCATAGCTCTTGTGTCGGCTTTGAGCAGTCAGTAGTCGCTTCTTAATAAAATCAACTTTATCTGATGCCTCACGAATCATGTCGGGACCTAATACTAATCGATTGCCTGGTTCCACCCAACATGCGGGAGATCTGCATGGCCTTCCATATAATGCTTCAAATGCCGACATCTGCAAGCTTGCTTGGTAACTGTTATTATAAGAGAACTCAACCAAGTGCAAGTGATCTTCCCAAGACCCGGTAAAATCAAGAATGCATGCTCGCAACAAGTCTTCCAGTATACGGTTCACCCTCTCAGTCTGACCATATGTCTGAGGGTGATAAGCGGTGCTCAGATTCAACTTTTTCCCTAGCTCTTCTTGGAAACTTCCCAGAATTTTCTAGTAAATATCGGATCACGGTCATTGACAATGCTACTGGGAACTCCATGTAGTCTGACAATCTCTCTGAAATAAAGCTGCGCCAGACTTCGAGCTGTTCTATTAGATCTGATAGGGATGAAATGGGCAGTCTTTGTGAAGCGATCTACAATCACCCATATACTGTCATTGCCTTTCCTAGTCCGAGGAAAACCATCAATAAAGTCCATAGAAATTTCATCCCACTTCCACTTTGGAACTTCTAGTGGTTGCAACAATCCTGCTAGCTTCTGCTGATCGCTTTTGACTTGCTGGCAGGTGGGACATCTAGTAACATATATGGAAATGTCTCTCTTCATAGATCTCCACCAAAATGTGCGTTTGAGGTCATGATACATCTTGCTCAACCCTACATGAATACTGAGCTTAGATTTGTGACATTCATCCACTACTTCCTTTCTGAGCTCAGGAAGGTTCGGAACACAAATTCGGCCTAACAGCCTCAGAACCCCTTTGTCATCAATCTGGAAACTCGTGGGTTTGCCTTCCCTAACTCTTTTGCTAATTCTTCGAATAAATTCATCATTCTTTTGAAGAGAAGAGATCTTATCGATTAAGGAAGGTGTATTAATGAGATTGGCGAGGATAAGATTGGTGCTGGCCGTATTCTTCCTGCTGAGTGCATCGACTACTACATTGGCTTTCCCCAGAGTATATAAGATGTCCAGGTCATAGGCCGTAAGAAATTCAACTCAACGCTACTGCCTCAAGTTCAAATCCCTTTGGGTGAACAGATACTTCAGGGATTTGTGATCAGTATACAGTTCGAACTTCTCACCCAATAGATAGTGCCTCCATATCTTTAGAGCAAATACGATGGCCATCAACTCAAGATCATGAGTGGGGTATTTCTTCTCACGTGGTTTCAACTGGCGGCTAGCAAATGCAACTACTTTGTCCCTTTGCATTAGCACTGCATCAATACCTTATATAGATAAAAGGATAACATGTTAAAATAAGATTTGACATTAAATAAATGTCATCTCTAACATGTTTATTTAGATAAAAAGAATAACCTTCTCTAGAAGCATCTGTCCAGACTTTTAGATCCTGATTGCCATCAATAATGGTCAACACAGAAGCAGTGATCAACCTCTGTTTCAGCTCTTGGAAAGCTGCCTCACATTCGGGTGTCCAAATGAACTTTGTAAGCTTCGTCAATGGACAAGATAGCTTCGAAAAATCCTTAATGAATTTCCGATAGTAGCCAGTCAATCCTAGAAAACATCGGACTTCTGTAGGAGTGCTAGACTGCTTCCAATCCCGAATGCCTGTGATTTTGCCTAGGTATACTGAAATTCCTTCCTTTGATACTACATGACCGAGGAACTTCACCTCTACTTGCTAGAATATGCATTTAGAAAATTTGGATTTTAATATATTTCTTCTCAGAATCTCCAAAACTTCCTTCAAATGCTTTTCATGCTCAGCGGTGGATTTAGAAAAGATCCAGATGTCGTCGATGAAAACCAGCACAAATTTATTCAAGACATCTTGGAATACTTTGTTCATCAGATCGACAAAGTAGGCAGGAGCGTTGCATAAGCCGAATGATTTTACTAACCACTCATAAAATATGTCTGGACCTCTGAAGGCTGTCAAAGGAACACACTCTTCGGCGATACGCAGCTGATGGAAACCTATAGCTAGGTCCATTCTTGAAATCACTTTCGCACCATTCAAAAGGTCCAATAGATCATCAAGACGCGGCAATGGATATTTATTCTTCAGCGTTTGCTTATTGAGATCTCGGTAGCCCACACATAGTCTGAGGGTACCGTCAAACTTGGGAACAAACACCACTACTGCACCCCACTCCGAGAAGCTAGGTCTGATCAAACCTTTCCACAAAAGATGTTTGGTTTGATTGCTCAGTTCTCTTTCTCCTTCCATGTCATTCTTCGAATAGGATGCACCACTGGCCTTGCATTCAGATCTAAGTCAATTCTGAAGTCAATTTCTCTCCGCGAAGGTAAGCTATCAACTTCTTTGAACATGTCCGCATAATCCTTGATGACGGGAATATCTTCAATAGTAGTGGGGGAAACCTCTAGAGCAGCCCAAAATTCTTGTCGATATGATTCTGAGCCAACACATGGTATCGTTATATAGCTCTTAAACTTGGTCTTCGCCCTAACAATTCTTTCGGCGCACTTAACTTCGGCCGCATACTTGGTCAACAATCTAATCCAAGTATAATATCGAATCCCGTAAGATTCATAACAATCAAATCAAACGAAAAACGATATTGGTAATAGGAGACGGGCACTCTGCAATACCAACTAAGAACGAGGGAACCCCCAATCAGATTATGAACACTAATGGATTCTTAAAGGCACCTCCATTTTAAATTCAATTTCTTGACCATAATACTTGAAATAAAACTTCGTGAAGCTCCCATATCAAACAGTACTTTAATCGGAATATTGTTGATAGTAAGTGTGCCTTCTAAAACATCTGGCCTTTCCTCACTAGTCGAGGATGCTGGGGCTTCTGCCACCTCATTGACTTGAGCTACTTTGGTTGGTTTCAAAAGCTGGCAATCTTGCTTTACATGACCAGCCTGATGGCAAAGGTTGCATTCCCTGGTCTCTCGAAACTTCTTATCGGATTTAGATTCAACATTCTTTCGTTTCTTTGAAGATTTGCAATTTATTGACAAATGTCCTTTCTTATTGCAGTTAGAGCATGTGTCAGTCGTTAACTGTTCTCCCTTGTACCTTTTCTTTGTCTTATTGGCTTTGGGCTTCTTACAGACCTCAGGCTCTGCACTTGCCTCAGGGCTATTAGCTTCAGACTTCCTTTTGTTGCTAGATCTGCCTTCATCTTCATCTTCTCAACCATGTTGCTTATCATTATTCTCATAGCGACAAGCCATATCTACCATTTCAGAAAAAGGGAGGTGAATATTTGTAGTTACTCTATTTAGGTACTTTCTTTGAAGCCCTTTGATAAATCTCTGATTTTTCCTCAAAGGATCTTGAATTAGTTCTGGGGCAAAGCGGGAAAATTCCTCGAATTTATTCTGGTACTCCAGAATGGTCATATCTCCTTGTTCCAGATGGTAGAACTCATCATATAGCCGCTCAATTGCTCCTGGAGGAATAAATTTTTCTGTGAAAATTTCTTTGAATCTATCCCAGGTAATATTACCTTATGGATTTTCCTTAACGATCGAATCCCATCAGATTAAAGCTTCGCCTTTGAGTGCCCAAGATGCCACTAATCTTTTCTGATCATCCCTCAGCTTTAAGCCTTCAAAGATTCACTCAGCAGAACGCATCCATGCTTGTGTTTCAATAATGGATTTCTTGCCCAAGAATGGTGCTCCACCCAGATTTCGATACCTCTTTACTAGAGCTTCTAGATCTGGTTCTGGCTGAGAGAGCACAATTGGCAAAGTAGATTGCTGAACCATAGAATTATTTCTTCTATTTCTACCACTCATTTTCAGTCAGTTCTGTACCATCAAGGAAGAGCAGACCAACAGAAATGATAATTTTTAAGGAATGGTAAGGATAAAGGACAAATGAAAAAAAAATGATGATGTAATGACTGATTATGGTATGTTATTCTGCTGTGCTCATTCTAGGACATTACTAATCCTATCTCTAATGAGCTACTCGCCTTAGAATACTGATGATTCTATCTAGACGAATTGTTTTAAATATGTTATACTCTGAAGCTAAGATTAACCAAAGCTCTGATACCAACTATGATGACCCCAAACTCCCACGATACAGAAGCAAGGATAATCATTGGAATATAACATATAAACAATAACAGCAGAACAGAAATAGAGAATTACAGCAGATAATGATCATCAAATTACACTGGAAATAATACATCCAGAGTTACACAGCATAATAGGATCATACTTAGCACAGAATACAGTTTTCAACTTAATATAAAATGTCTGCAGCGGAATAAAAACGTAATATACTAAGAGAAGTATGAACAACATAATAGAAATGATAAGATCCATCTTCAGCTCCATAGCTATCCAAAATGAGACTACTAAAACCAGAATACAAGGCAGTCTGTGTGGAAAAGAGGGCACCCGAGTTTGCAAATTGAAACAAACTACGAGTCAGTCATGGGACTGGTATGAGAAATCTATTTAACCTATTTAACAATAAGGCTAATCACAGGACCACGCCGCTAATGCGGAACGAGTTTACTCCATTGGATTGCCAGTGCAGGAAATAAAGTAAATCGTTAAACAACGCAATGCTTTTTAGAAAAATGAAACCATTATAAGACTCAAGTCCCATCACACAATGCAACGCAAACAGGAGGATAGAGTTTTACCTTATAATGGTCAAAATATGCTTGGTACGTAAACACGGATTTGATATTATTATTAGTGTATATATGTTTTAAAAACATTTAAATCATAATGTATCAATCATAGACGACATAGCTACCGTAAACTATGTCGCCATAATAGTTATACAATCAAAACCGCATGGTGTCGTATTGGAAGTTGGATTTCCATCATGAACCAAGGCAAAAGATAGTCCTTACCGAATTCGAGACTCTCTAGCCCGAGCCTCAGGCTTAGCCGCAACTGCACCTTGGAGCAACAGGGCCGGTCCACAAATAATGTTAGTGGATTGGCAAATTCTGAACAATACGTTTCCCCGCCTTATATGGCGTAAATAGAGCCACTAAGGACTCAAATAACCGAGGCGCCTCATTCCATCATCCACATAAGTAAAAATGTCAGGGCTGGTAAGTCGCTGACACCACTTCTAGCTAGAAAGAAACGTATGTAACCCTGCAGTCCTTCTCCCATTTCAAGTTCATACCGGGATGTGAGGCTCGCAAAGTAACGCTATACAAAGCTATGCTAATTAAAGTTGTGCTTTGATCTTCAACCCCAATGCTCTGCTCTTCAACAATCAGCCTTGATCATTTACATCTTGGCATGCCACATTGACAATTCACGCCATTCGATTGATGTCTATTAATATATACCCTCTAAGGGTGTTGAGCAAGAGAATAAATTCTCCGCCACCAACGGGTAAATATTAATAGAGATCAATCAACACGGAACGAAATCCAATGTCAGACACACATCTATTTGAAAGTTCGTTCTGGGTCTGAACGAAACATGAGGCACCTTATACCTCGCATATCCGAACAATCAACAATACGTCCGGACGGCTACCACTGTAGCCCCTTCAAGGTAGCTACTCCAATCATGGGCATCAGTAGCAACTCATCCATTCGATGTGAAGATAGCCGGTCTTCAATCACCGTCTTTAAATCTTCGACTTTCAATCATCGTATAATTATTTGGAATGAGATTTAACTTGGCCTTTCCCAATCATTTGCGAATATATATAATTCAAAATCATTTCTTTGCTTGTTCAAATTCAATCCAATGTTATAGATTAGTGTCGATTGAGTTTAACTGTACAAATCAATTATAAACCAGAGAAAATTGGTTTATTTTCATTCCATCTCGTTAATAATATTTTATAACGATTTATCACTATTTATTTATATATATATTAAAATAGCCGAGCTTAATTAAACAACGCTTCAGGTCATATGGTGGCCTTGGCACTGTTTTTACCTAAATTTGATTTACACATTTCTCGAAATCTAACCGTTGGATTTTAACGAAATTTATATCATTGGAAAGATCTTCCCAAAGCGGACCTAATGGTTTCAGATTTGGGAAAATCCGACGGTCGGATCTCTCGGTACAATCGTTTGAAGTCACGATTTCAAATCGCGAACTGCAGCAGCACGATTCGTTTTATTTTAATTTATATTTATATACATAAATATAAATTGTTCAACGATTTCAAACCATTTTCAATTCAATATTGATTTCTTTTATATATGAAATCATATATTACATTAAAAATGAAATTTTTAATGTTAATACAAATTCTTCCCGCATTGATTCTTTTATGTGATTCATATATATTACATAAGATAAATGAAATCTTTTTATTTCAATATATTATTGCATTGAAAAATGTACTCTTTCATTTCACCACATTATTACATTAGAAAATGTAACTTTTATTTCAATGTGTTATTACATTGAAAAATGTAGACTTTCATTGCACTATATGATTACATTAGAAAATGTAACTTTTATTTCAATGTGTTATTACATTGAAAAATGTGAACTTTCATTTCACTCTATTCTTGCATTGAAAAATGTAACTTTTATTTCAATGTGTTATTACATTGAAAAATGTGAACTTTCATTTCACTCTATTCTTGCATTGAAAAATGAAATTTTCTATTTCATTCTTTATTTACATTGAAAAATGTAATCTTTTATTTCAATATATAATTACACTGAAAAATAAAATCTTTTATTTTTTCTTTATTTCGTTGAGAAATGTAATTTTTCTCTAATCATTCTTTTCTTTGATTAACCTTGTAAATTTTCTTCCTTTAAAAATGTAAGTTTTCTTATATACAATAAAATGTGAATTGTTATTATATTTCCCCTTCAAACCAATGAGTATTTTTTTATGATTCAACATAAATTTTAATGTAACACATTTTTATTTAACTAATGATCATCTTCAAAGTTTCATTTACATTGAAAATGTATATTTCTAAGAAGACATATTTTACATAAAAATGGACATTTAAATGTTTTCATTTAAAAACAAAAATGTAAATTTCAAAGAAAACACTTTTTGTTATTGCAATGACTATTTTTAAAGGACATAAAATGTAAGTTTTAGTGTAAAACATTTTTATTATAAAAATATTTATTTTAATGTTTCATATACATAAAAATGTAAATTTCCAGTGTAAATGCATTTCTATAGTAATGTTCTATTTTAATGTCTTCGTATACATTAAATGTAAATTTTCAATGTAAATACATTCCCATAACCATGCTTTATTTTAATGTTGCATATATACATTAAAAAGGTAAAATCAAATATCAAAACATTTTTATTTCAAAATGTTTATTTTAATGTTGCATTTACATCAAAAATGTAAAATCAAATGTGGGGACATTTTTATATCATAATGTTTTATTTTTAATGTTCATGTACATTAAAATGTAAAATTCAAAGTATAAACATTTCTACATGATAAGGTTTATTTACATTAAAAAAATGTAAATTTATTGTTGGACAATTTTGACTATAAATAATGATCATGTTTATATATATATATATATATACTATAAAAATCTAATTTTTATTGTTCAAACAATCATATATTATAACATGAATATTTCACTACATACAATTATTTCAGAAAGATTCAATCACCAAAAATAAACCAATTTCACATCACAATACAATCATGTCGTCCATGGTCTGTGGACGACGGGTGTCAGGAGTTTCTAAACTCCGTCTGCATCCTAATATAATTTTATGTAATTAAATTAGATTCAGAAATCTCACATCGCTTTTAATTTCTTCTAAAATTGTAGAAGGCTCCAAAAATTCTGCGGCCTCTTCTGAACTGTAGATCTCGATGTCATGAGTCCAACGCTTCCTGTTTCATCAGATTTCGCTTTCGTATGAGAAAGATATGATTTTACGAAGTTTGTAAATAATTTAAATATAATAAATAAATAAATTAAACCCAACACCTTCCTCCACTTCACAGAATAACAGGTCGATGGTTATTCAAATCCTTCGAATCCAGGGTTGGTATTTCCGAGCCACACAATCACCTTCACGCCGATCGGACTACACCACAACGTAGAGGCTCGAGAGGAGCATCCGGGGACCCCGACCACCTCGAACTCGATCGCGCCCTAGGGTGGAGGCGGCACTTCGAACGCTCTGACTTCGGGGCTCTGGATCTCGAAAACCGTGCAACTATAGAGGCAGAAATTTATACGAGATCGAAGAGGGTGAAGATCTCTGTAAAAACTTAACTGGAGTCTATGTTTTTATTGTAAGATTGAGGAGGAATCGGAGGATGAAGAATGGAGCACTGTCGCCGTCGAGTTTGGGTAGATGGCGGCTGATTACGATCCGTATTAGGATAGATAGTATGCCATATTTATACTGTGTATTTCTATTTTTTTTAATTCTTTTAATTCAATAAAGGCCCAGCAACCCATATGAATTCCAATTCAAACCCAACGAGTGTCGCCCCTAGCCTAATACCCCCATTCCGGACACAATAGGATATGCCACGTGAGCCAAATAAAAAGTTTCGATAGGTTTTTCTTTAAATTAAATATATATCAATATTATTTGATTTAAACGGACATTTTAATTTACCTGGGCCACATACTGACTCTAAAAATTTCAGAAAAATATATCTACCTATGTTTTGATGATACGGTTTCAACAAAACTAATTTCGTCGAATTTGGAGACAGTTTGAAAAATGGCCATTTTCTAGTCGATTAAATTTGACTGAAATTGACAAAACACATTTTCCTTTGCCACGCTCACATATTAATTCGAAAATTTTTGAAAATTGAAACCTAGCAATAATTTGACATTCCGAAACCAACAAAAGTGATTTCGTCAAAAACGGAGGTCTTTTGTAAAATGTCTATTTTTAATAAATTTAATATTATTTAAAAATAAATTTTTTAATTTCGGGTACATTTTCCAACAAAATTTCTTAAAATAAAATTTTTAAATTAGTTCTGATTTTTCGGGTTGTTACATTTACATTTGCAATTCACATATATGATCAGTCACTATTAATCACATAACATTTGAGCTCGTACGTCTCAAAGAAGGGTGTTAAGCAAGAGAATTAATTCTCCGCCACCAAACAGATACATCATCAAATCCAACTAATCGGTTATGTGATGAACTACAATGTCAAACACATAATACATTTCAAAATCATTTCGACAACATCGGGTTTAGGCCTCGAAATCCTTTCTGTTTTATAAAACATTTTTATAAAACATTCCCTGCCCAAAATCGGGAATACATTTCTTTTCACTTAAGAAAAATATCATTTCAAAATCATTCATTAAATTTGAAATGAACTCAACAACATCGGTACACATCTCGTAGTCTAATCGTGAAGTGTTTCACAAGATGTTAGCATACAAATATTTATACCCAACCTAATGCTAAATGTAAAAGCATATTTTGCTCATAAACTGGTCGAGCACGATCCAAACAATAAATCACAATCAATACCAAAAACCAAGTATATTTGGTTTATCTCACATTTCATGTTTTGGTAAATTTAATTACCATTCATTCATTCAAATATAATTAAAGATTTAATAAAACTCTTCTTAGCTTTAATCTCTGAAATTCATTACTTAATGATTTCTCAATTTTCTAGGAAATTAATCCTATCTTTAACTAGGTTAAAGTACCAATGTCATTTAAACAAAGTTCACGATAAACCCAAAATCTTCTTCCATCCAAATGGAATCTTCACGGAAAATAGATCAATATATAATAGATATAAATTTCTATATCGGACTAACAAAATAAATGGAATAACGACAAAGCCTTTTAAATTCCATATATAGTAATGGTCTTCTTTCACAGAAGCTCATCTCGATTATTATTACATCGAACTCCATTTTTAATATTTTAAATTGGAAAACTTTACTTTGGAAAATTCCCATTAAATCTTAGAATAAAGATTCATAAATTCCAAATCTTAACTTCACTGTTAATCGGGTTTAAGAATTAATGTTGTTTAAAACATTGTTCACATCAACCCAAAATCAACTTCCATTTAATTCCAATTATATTTATTAATTGGAAAACTTCATTAAAACTTGGTTAAAAGATTTATTCTTTTCTCAAAGGGGTTTAAGAGCAGTGTTATTAAAAACACCATTCACGACGAACCCAAAATCCAATTTGATATTAAATACAAGGCTCTAAACAAAAATTATATCGACTTATATTCAATATCAAATTATGAAACTAACGGATATCGTATGGGGAATAACGATATCCGTATCTTCCAAATTCCTCAGCAATATCAATATAATCACGGAATCTAATATCAAAATATTCTGAAGATTATTTCCATTCAAATCCATACGTTGGAAAATTTTGGTTATATTAAAACCATATGCAATTCCAATTTATTATCTCTAAAAATCATTGGATTATTATTCTAGTTATCAACTAGTTCATTTCGATAAAAATATATTTTTATCTTTTCAAAACTTGATATTTTTCAACCAAAATCTATCCAAATAATTCATTATGATTTTACATGATTTTTCCATATTTTTAATAATTTTATTAAGTCCCTTACAGCCGGTTTCCAATAACGGCCACCAAACTACATCCATAGCGACCTTTTCCAAAATAGATTTGACATATTTTAAAAACTAACCATTCAAATTTGAATCTCATGTATTCATTGGAAATACCTTTTCAATACAAACCCAACAGTTCCAGGTTTAGGAGAATCTGACGGTCGGATCTCCCGTTATGTCAATTTGAAGTTAATGGTTGAAATTCGTGAACTGTCGCTGCGTGGCGCGTTCTATTCAATCCGTTTAAATATATATAATATATATATCGTCGATTTCCATTTAAAACATATTTTATAACTCATTTATAAATTCATTTAAAAATGATTTCAACTTTATTTTCAATTTTAAATCAAAAACTGAATATTCTATGTCATTATAATATTAAAATGTTAATATTTTCAAAATGTATGATTTTGAAATCCATTTCCTTTCGATATTCATTATAAAATAAATAAAATCGACTAATAAACCCATTCGAGTTAAAATGGCGTTTACATACTTAACTTCGCTTCACATTTCAATATTTTTGTATCCAAAATCAGACATCAAAATCATATTTATATTCTTCACTAAATATTATTTTAAAATATTCGTTCATATTCTGAATTGGAATCAGACTCAATCAATTACCATATAATTTGATTTATATGGATTTCATACATCACATGTATTCAACAATAATGATAAATTATCATTAAACATTAAAACATCATCCAGAGTGCATTCTACAACTATATAAGCAATAAAATAAATAAATAACGCTTACAACAGTCTGTCAATCAATCGATTGACATACAGCTAAATATTGGGATCAGTGTATGTCGATTATCATCCCAATACCCATGTGGGGTTTTCAATCAACAATAGTAATTTCAAATAAATCATTGGTTAATGAATTTAACCAATACAAATTCGATTCGAATTGTTTTTCAAATTACCCAATTTTACGTAGACAAGTAATGAAAATTTACAGTTCAATAATAAATGGATATTTATATCTCATTTCAACAACCACAAAGTGTCTATCCACATTGTTTGAAATACGAGTGTCGTATATTCAAACAACGCTTCTTGTGCAGATGAGTCGTGAATAGTTCATGTGTTGAACTCAAACAATGTCACATACATCAGATAAAAATCAACACTGGCAATTCATATATTTTCAGTTATAAAATAAATAACTGTACAAATATTTTAGCGACAGAATTCTCACTTTGGTTTCCACTCCTCCAGTCTTTATTTATGAATTTCTGTTTTTAAACTAAATTAAATATGCATTTAATTTAGCTAAAAATTCCATTGGCTCCATTTACGTTCTGGTCAGTTCCATGTTGTAGTGTTCGTCGTCAACATCGCAATGCAACTAAAATCGTCGGATTTTGACCTCGTATGAAAAAGATATTGGTTTACAAAATTTAACGACATAATTAAAATAATTAATTTATAATTAATTAACTAATTAATTTATTTCCCCCTAAATTACCCTCTAATCTCGTCGTTCCCTTCCTGATCAAAACCGTACCCAACTTCGCTTTCCTCATCACGTCGTCACGCCTCCTCTAAGCGTCGCCACCCTGATCTAACGTTGCCACGAGCTCCGCCGTCACGAGCTCCACCTGCGCCTCCCTCCCTAGCCCACTCGCAGTCACCATCGCCCCTGAAATCTGCCTCGAAGTCGGCAAGTTTGAGCATCAAATTCGAACTCCATAAGCAACGAGGAATCATGATCACCGTATAGATTCGTAGATCTCATGAAGCACTTCGATTTTCCCTTTGAAAGATTTGAATTTTATTGGTTAAATTTAGAGATCGAGGAGGAAGAAATTTTGAGCAAAATTGGCCTTCGATTTAATGAAAGGCGGCGGCATCTGTAAATGACCCTAGGGTTAGGAGAATTATTTATATATATACTATTTATTATTATTTAATTCAAAATTTTCTTGTTTAATTTCCGAAATCCAAATCAAAACCAACGACTATTGTTCTCAACCAAATACCCCCATTCCAGACACAGTGGGATATGTTTCGTAAGCCAATTCTAATGTTTTGATCAGTTTTTATCAAAATTAAAATATAAATTAACATAACGGTCAATATTGAATTTGAACGTACATTTTAATTTACCGGGGCCACATATTTACTCCAAAAATTATGAAAATTGAAATCTAGCTATATTTTGATGATGCAGTCCTAACAAAATTAGTTTCGTCGAATTTGGAGACCGTTTGAAAAATGACATTTTTCTAGTCGACTAAATTTAAACTAAAATTACAAAACACATTTAAATTTACCACGCTCACATATTAATTCCAAAAATTATGAAATTTGAAACCTGACAATAATTTGACATTCCGGATTCAACATAGGTGGTTTCATCGAAAATGGAGGTCGTTTGCAAAATGGCTATTTTTAAGGGCTATATAATATTAATATATATATATATAAATTCCATAGCGACTATTCTGAATTTTAAACTGGACATAACTTATAATTTATAAAGTGAAATCTCAATTTCTTAAATTTGCTAGAAAGATATTGTTAAATAGATTCTAACGTTTCTTGTTGCGTCCAATTCTGATTTATATTGAATTCTGTATATTCATTTGAAGTTTAAAACCAAAATTTCAAACTACCGCGCCATTTCGAGTTCGTTTTAATTAAATTTACATTTATACGTTCTAACTTCAATTTAAATAAATTTTAAATTGTTAATTCTCTAAATAAATCATTTTAAATATTCTCAACCCATAAAATAGCTAAAATTAAAATTTTAAATTGGTTCAGAAATTCTGAGTTACTATAATCTCCCCCACTTAAAATCTTTTCATCCTCGAAAAGAAACGGAGCTGAAAGTTGTTTAACTAACCAACTCAACTTTAATTCTGGCTTGAGTTCTTCAACCTTCAGTTTCTAAGAACTTTCTAATTTCTCAAAATTTTTGCTAACACCTTAAATTTTCGAAAAATTTCGCAATAACCTCGTTTGTACGGGGAGGGCCTGAAAATTTATTGGGTCGTATTCGGCACCCAATAAATCAATAAAAAGTATACACATTTTTGTGTGACCTATCTATGCCCAAGGGAGATGTGTAAAAAGTCGAAATCTCATACCTTGCCCCAGTGTTGGAAATAACAATGAAATGACAATGAAACATATGGGCTCTGATACCCCAATGAAACGACCCAGACTTCCCCGATCCCCGAAGAGACGGAGGATCCCATATTGTTTTGAGTACACGACGCATCGAAACACAAACAATAGAACATTTCATTGCTATTACAACAATTTACATCAAAGTAAAAGATTATATCAGAGTACGAATTAATATTATACAGCGGAAAATATCATATCAATGATTAAAATACATAGCAGCGGAAATAAAAATGTATAAATACAATGCACATCGGAAATACATCAACTACCATAATTGAAAGAAATACACGGATACAAAGCATTCTGAATATTGCTCCAGTCGTAATTCAGGTTCCTGTGAAAAGAAATATCTGCGAAAACCAAAACTACTAGCTGCCCTTGTGGAAAATATGGGCACCCAGAGTTTAGTTGAAAACAATAAACTCCATGTCATTCATGGGACTGGTGTGAGAACTAAAACAGTTATTAACTTGATTTTAGTGTTGGGTAAATCAAGGGACCATGCCGTACAACACGAAACGAGTTTACCCCTAAGAATACCATAAAACCAACAATAGACATATGGATCTACAATGCATCAAACAACATGCAATTTTCCAATCTATCCATTTAGGCTTAATCCTAAATTTAGATTTTTCCAAATCCAATTCACTTTACAGAAATTATTTCTTTGGACTTTATTCTAATTAAATCTTTAAAAGTGAATTTCGCATCCGAACTCCAAATCAAACCCAACGACTATCGCTCCTAGCCAAATACCCCCATTACGGACACAATGGTATATGTTTCGTAAGCCAATTCGACTGTTTTGATCAGTTTTCGTCAAAATTAAAATATAAATTAATATAATGGTCAATATTGAATTTCAACATATATTTTAATTTACCGGGGCCACATACTGACTCAGAAAATAATTAAAATTGAAATCTAGCTATATTTTGACGATAACGTCCTAACAAAATTGATTTCGTCGAATTTGGGGACCGTTTGAAAAATGGCCTATTTAACTGGTCGATTAAATTTAAACTGAAACTGAAAACATGTTTAAATTTACTGCGTTCACATAATAATTCCAAAAATTATGAAATTCTAAACCTGACCATAATTTGACATTCCAGATCCGATAAAAGTGTTTTCATTGAAAACAGAGATCGTTTGCAAAATGGCTATTTTAAGGGCTATATATTATATTAAAATATATATAAATTCCATAGCGACTATTGTTAATTTTAATCTGGACATAACTTACAATTTATAAAGTGAAATCTCAATTTTTTGCATTCGTTAGAAAATTACAGTTCAAAATATTCAAACGTTTCTTGTTTTACTGAAATCCGCTTTATTTTGAATCCTATATACATTCAATTGAAATTTAAAATAGAATTTTCAAACTACCTGTAACAACCCGGAAAATCAGAACTAATTTAAAATTTTTATTTTAGCAATTTTAATGGATTTTGAATATTTAAAATGATTTATTTTAAATAATAACGACTAAAATTTATTTTTGACAAAGTTAGAACGTATAAATTTATTTTAAATATAAAACAAGCTGAAATGGCGCGGTAGTTTTAAAATTCGATTTCTAATTTCAATTAAATATACAGAATTCAATATAAGTCAGAATTGGACAAAACAAGAAATATTTGAATTTGATTAACTATATCTTTCTAATGAATGTAAGAAACTGAGATTTCACTTTATAAATGATAAGTTATGTCCAGTTTAAAATTCAGGAAAGTCGCTATGGAATTTAATATATATTTTAATAACATATAAGCCCTTAAAATAGTCATTTTGCAAACGACCTCCGTTTTCGACGAAACCACTTTTGTTGGAACCAGAATGTCAATTTATTGCTAGATTCCAATTTTCATAATTTTTTAAATTAATATGTGAGCGTGGCAAAAGAAAACGTGTTTTGACGGTTTTAGTCAATTTGAATCGACTAGAAAATGACCATTTTCAAATGGTCTTCAAATTTGACGAGATTAGTTTTGTTAGGACCATATCCTTAATACGAAGCTAGAAATATTTTTTCGGGAATTTTTAGATTCAATATGTGGCCCCGGTAAATTAAAATGTACGTATAAATTGAATATATATAGATTCATATTTTAATTTTACCCAAAAATGATCGAAATAGCCGAATTGGCTTACGATACATATCCCATTGTGTTTGGAATGGGGGTAATTATCTATGGGCGACAGTCATTGGGTCTCGTTTGGTGTCCGAATAAAAAGTTAACATTTTTGGGAAAATAAATTAAAATAAATAAATTATAATAGCCCCCCCTCTATTCTCTCTCCCCGTCCGATTTTTATAAAACGAAAAAAAACCATAAAATCTAAATCGCTCGTCGCGATCTCCACTCCCTGCCACCGCGCGCGACGGCGCCGCCCCCTTCAGGCCATTCTCCCCCTCTGCCTCTCCTTCCCTTCCCCTCTCCAATTCGAGCTTCCCAGCCTTGAACCCGCACACAGACCCCCCGAGCCCCTCCTTTGCCGAACCACCACCGGCCGCCGACCCCCTCCGACCTCAGACGATGGCACACGCCCTCCCCCCTCTCTCTCGCTAAAACCTGTAAGTGTTTTTTTTATATATAGCTTTGTTTTTTATTTATTTATATGATTTTTATGTTAATGAAAAATATGATTTTTATGCTGATAAAAAAGGGATTTATATGTTATTAAAAATAGGATTTTTATGTGAAGAAATATTGAACTTTTATAAGTAGAAAGATTTAATTTTTATATAAGGAAAAAATTCGATTTTTATATATATGAAGTACAAATAAAAATATGATTTTATATATATATATATATATATATATATATATAAAGATATAAAAATATGATTTTTATTTCTTAAGGAGCGTTATAAAAATTAGATTTTTATATATATTAGCATGACAAGAATACGATTTTTATACATGAAGTGATATTATAAAAATGTGATTTTTAATCATATATAGAGATGTTAAAAATGTGATTTTTAACATATAACGCGTGAAACAGATCTCGTGGGAAACATGACGAAGATTTTCTACATAGGAAGAGTCGCGACGTTTGGTCTAGTTTCTAGGTGCGAACTCCTCACTTTAATTTCTTATACAGTTATTTATTTTCATAAGTGCATATATGAATTGTTCCCCGTCATCCACAGACCATGGATGACTCGTTTGGTTGTTTGTGTTGATTGATGTGTTGTTTGAATATTGGTTTGGGGTGTGAAATGAATTGATATAATTTGGTTTGTGTACGACGTGCGCCATTATTAGGCGAGGGATAAGGCTAGACCTTATCCTAGTTCTAGTATCGCGCCGTTATGCTGCCAAAATTTTCTAAAATATATTACAACAATAAAAATTTCATTTTTATCGTGTAAATGAACTGAATAGAATATTCAAATGTTGAATAAAATATTTTATCGTTAAAAATATAATTTTTAACGTGAAATGAATAAAATAAATATTCATTTACAAATCAGATGATTTGTTTGTTGATTGATATTGATTGATACTGATTGACTAATATTGATTGGGACGATAAATTTTACACATCGCCCAACTGCACAAATAAAAATCTGTGTTTGTTGATTGAAACCCCACATGGGTGTTGGGATGATGTTTGACGTACACTAATACCAATTGTTTAGTTGTATGTCGATCGATTGGTTTACAGACTGTGTAAGCGTTAATTATTTATATTTAATGCTTATACAGTGTAGAATGCACTCTGGTTGATGGTTGATTGTTTATCGTTATTGTTATGCACACGTGTTATATAAAAATCCATATAAATAACATTATATGGTAATTGACTGTGTCTGATTCCAATTCAGAACTGAAGAATATTTTAAAATATTGAATATTTTAAAATAATATTCTTTAAAGGATCAAAACGTGATTTTGATGTCCGAATTTGGATGGACACGAATTATTGAAATATATAAAGCCGTGTTGATTAGATATGCGTCATTTTGACGCGAACGATATTTATGTCGATTTTGTTCATTTTTATAATGAATATCGAAAATGAAGTGATTTCAAAATCTGATGTTTGAAAATATTATCATTTATATGTTAATGATATGGAATATTCAATTTTGATTTAAAATTGAATATGAAGTTGAAACCGTTTTTAAAACGATTTATAAAATACATTTTAAAAATGAAATCGATGAAATATATATAATATATATATATATATATTATATATATATTTAATGGCCTGAAAAGAATGTGACGTGCCGTGGTAGTTCGCAAATTTCGACCATTGACTTCGAATTGACGTTACGGGTGATCCGACCGTCGGATTCTCCTGAAACCAGGACCGTTGGGTCCGTATCGAAAAGACCTTTCCAACGAATATAAGAGATTTGAAATCTAACGGGTGGATTTGGAGTTATGTCTAAATCAAATTTAGAAAAGGTCGCTGTAAGTGCAGTTCGATGACCGTTTTATGGAAATCGACTGTACGGGCCTTGATAAAATTATTAAAAATATTAATAATTTGTGTAAAATCAAAATAAATGATTTGAAAAGAATTGGAATGAAAATTTCCAAGTTTTTAAAGGTAAAATTATATTTTTATCGAAATGAACTAGTTGTTAACTAGAGTTATAGTCCAATTAATTTTAAATAAATAAACTGGATTGAGAATGGTTTTAATATAACCAGAAATTTCCAATATAAGAATTGGAATGGATTTGACTCAAAATTATCTTCGGAATATTTTGGTATTGGGTTCCGTGATTATACGGATATTGTGGAGGAATTTGGAAGATATATATATATATATCGTTATTCAAATACGATATTTGTCGGTCTCAGAATTTGATATTGAATATAAGTCGATATATTTTCTATTCAGAGCCTTGTATTTAATATTGAATTGGATTTTGGGTTTGTGGTGAATGGTGTCTTAAATAACAATGTTCTTAAACCCCGTGTGAAAAGAATAAATCTTTTAATTAAGATTATTAGAGGAATTTTCAGTCAATTAACATTTGATTGGAATAAAATGGAATGTGAATTGGGTTTATCGTGAACAGTGTTTTTAACGACATTTGTTCTTTAACCCGATTAACAGAGAAATGTGATTTGGAATTTGTAAATCTTTTTATTAAAATTTAATGGAAAATTTCCAAAGTAAAGTTTTCCAATTAATTAATATTTAATTGGAATGGAATGGAATTCGATAATAATCGAAGGAGCTTCTGTGGAGGAAGAGTGTTAATATATATGGAATTTAAAAGGCTTTGTCGTTATTCCATTTATATTATTAGTCGGATACGGAAACTGATATCGATTATATATATTGATCCGTTTTCCGTGAAGATTCCATAATTAATGGAATGTGATTTTGGGTTTATCGTGAACTGTGTTTTAAATGATTGGTTCTTTAACCCAGTTAAAGACATGATTACATGTGTAGCATTGTATTTCAAACTATATGGTTGCTCTCTGTTAAATATATATCCGTTTGGTGGCGGAGAATTTATTCTCTTGCTTAACACCCTTCTCTAAGACGTACGAGCTTAGAGTTTATATATCGGCAGAAATGAATAGTACGGTGTGGATTATCGATGCGGCAAGTTTGGTTTCCCAAGTTAAATAATCGTTAGTATTGACTTTTGGGAAGATTAAAACCAAGTGGAGTTTTAATGAAACTTTAATTAGATTGAAATGATCGAGAATGGAGTATCACCTGTTTTACTCCAAGCGATAGTTAAATCTTTAATTAGATTTGAACATGAAATAGTAATTACTATTTACCGGTAACACCGTGGTGTTAGAAATGGAGTATCATCAGTTTTGCTCCATGGGATGAATAGGTTGGGATTGGAAAATAAAATAAGTGATTACTTCGGCGTGGTTCGTTAATCCCGACTAGTTTGGATAAACATTAATATGGTTTGAAATGATATCCAAAGGATGATAAAAGAATAAATTTTAAAGAATTTATCTTTGATAAAATTAATGGGAACCTTTCCCTAATGATGAAGAATATTCTAATAAAAGAATATTCTGGATTGGAATGAGGCGTATGTTGTGTTTGTGTAGTACTTGTTTATAATATACGCGGGTTATTCGGAAAGGCCGGGTTTAATTATACCCATTCTGAATAACTGATTCGACGATATGTCGACAATGAAGACGGTGGTTGAAGACCGATGGTCTTCACATCGTTTGGATGATTACTGATGTCTTGATTGGGTTGTACACCCAAGATGAGGTAATAAGTGGTGATCGTCCAGACGTACTTGGAGATCGACGGATATGCGAGGGCCTCTCTCCTGTATTGGACATATGGGACAAGGAATAAGGTGCTTCCGGTTTTGTTCAGACCCAGAATGAACTTGTAAATGGACTGTGTGTCTGACATCTCTGTGTTGATTGATCTCTATTAAATATACATCTGCCTGGTGAAGGGGAATTTATTCCCTTACTTCACCCTTCTCTGAGACGTATGAGCTTAAAGGTTGTATATCGGTTGACATTAGTCGCATGGAATGAATTTCCTGTGTGGCATGCCTAAGTGACAAATGATCAAGGCTTTTGTTGAAAAGTAAAGTCTTGTGGTTGTTGATCAAAGCATAGCTTTAATATAGCGCCACTTTGTGTATAGCGTTAATGCGTGAGCCTTACACCCCGATATGAACCAGAAACGGGAGAAGGACCCCAGGGAGGACATGCGTTTCCTTCTAGCTAGAGGTGGTGTCATCGTTTGCAAACCCTGACATTTATATTATTTTTACCTATGTGGTTGATGGAAATCGAGACGTTTCGGATATATCGGTTACTACGGAGCTGATGGATTTTACGCCCCATAGTGCGGGGAAACGTATTGTTCAGGGATAACTAATCCGCTATGTGTGGACCGGCCCTGGCGTTCCTAAGGCTTGACAGAGTACTTGCCTGAGACATGGGCTAAATTGTCTCGAATTCAGTAAGGACGATCCCTTGCCTTAGTTCACGATGGAAATCCAACTTCCAATACGACATGTGCGGTTTTGATTATAAACCTATATATGGCGACTTGATATATGGTACCCATGCCGTCTATGATTGATATTATGATTGAAATTGTTTTGAAACATATATGCACTAGTAATAATATCAAATGGTTTGTTTTTAAACGTACCAAGCATGTTTGGCTATTATAAGGGAAAACTCTATCCTCCGGCTTGCGTTGCATTGTGTGATGGGACCTGGGTCTTATAATAGCTTCATCTTTCCAAAAAGCATTACGCTGTTTGTTTTATGCACCGGTATTCTTGGGAGGAAACCTATTCCGTGTTATGCGGCGTGGTCCCTTGATTTACTTTATTTTTAAAATAAAGTTTTAAATAACTGTTTTAGCTCTCACACCAGTTACATGACTGACCTGGAGTTTATTGTTTTAACCTAAACTCTGGGTGCCCCTATTTTCCACACTGGCAGCTAGTAGTTTTGGTTTTGCACATTATATTCACAAGATCCTGGTTTACACCTAGAGCTATATACGGAAAGCTCTGTATCCATTTTCTTTAAGTTGTGTTTTGTATTATTTTTCCATTGCTATGTATTTTTAAATCTCTGATATTTACCAAATGTATAATATTTATTCATACTCTGTTGTATTCTTGTACTCTGATGTAAATTGTTGTAATAAGCAATGAAATGTCCTTCCGTTTGTGTTCTGATTTGTCTTGTCCTCAAAGCAATCCACTCTTTCTCTTCTCTTCAGTGATCGGGGAAGTTCAGGTCGTAACAATTGGTATCAGAGCTTTGGGTTACAGAGCTCGAGAACAAGACACATTAGAAACGAACGAAAGAATTCATCAGAGATGGGATTAGTAATATCCAATGAGAATAACTCGTTAGAGATGGGTTCAGTAGCGTCCTAGAATGAGTGTGAAGAATGTTATTTTTAAAATAAAAATGAAAACTAACGTTGTTTTGAAAATTAAATCGAATAATGCGTATTTGGGTATTCTATTTATATTGAATTTGGACAATCGAGTATAAAAAGATTTTGCATATATGCCTTGCAAACGTATATTCGAAGTTTTAATATACTGGATAGATATAGAATCACACTCTAGTCGCCCGAAGATGGTTCTGATGATCACTATAGCGATCGCGTCATCAACATTTATGTTCGAGTTTCAAAAGTGAGATATCTATATATTTCCAATTGACTGGTGTGAGAACCAAAACTTGGATAGGGTTATTTGTTGTGAATTGGCATCAAAAACATGATTTTTGGGTATATAAAAATTATGAATTCGAAATGTTAACCAACTAACTGATTGCTGGTTGTGTGATATGATTATTGGTTTGATTAATTAAAATTTTGAGCCATTAGCCAAATCGAATTAAAATCTTAAAATGATAAGATTAACATTTTTATCATGTATATGAAGTGCTACAAATAGCTGTGTGGTGAAATAGATATTTATTCGCTAAAAATATTATTTTTAGCTTAGATGTGCATATATATACATATTGTTAAACAGGTAAATGGATTTGCTGTTGAGTAAATAATTTATTTGATTGCCCGACAAATAGGTAAACCTTAATGAGTTGGATGCGCAATTTTATTTATTATACAAACTACTGTGAATGCCATTGAATGCGGAGTGCTGGTTGTTCTATGTGAGATTATAAACGTCGCCATAGGATAGTAACAATTAATTTTGAACTACACTACATGGCATACTGCCTGAAGATAGCATACTCTATCATATACCACATAAGCATTTGGAGCTTATGTGACGAGATTGAAGATTTACCATACAAGCGAGAGGCTTGTATGGCGATGACTATACTTCAGGTTGAACCGAAGACTGATATGGACTATATAAATTATAACTGTAAATTGCCAGATTAATAAAAACCCCACACGGGTCTGGAGTTGATCACGTCTCTCTAGTTGGTAAGGCACAAAAACTATTTATAGGGTGAAGAGAATTTATTCTCTGGAGTCATGATCTAAACACACTCCCCTATGGACACAAGAATATATCACTATAAATATGTGTATGCTTTTTAGGATTTATTGGGTGCCTAATACGGCCCAATAAATTTCCAAACCACTCTCTGTACAAAGGAGGATGTGGCGAAATTATTTGAAATTTTAAGGTGTTAGCCAAATTTTTGAAAAATTAAAAAATTCTTAGAAACTGAAAAGTTGAAGAATGAAAGCCAGAATGAAAGTTGAGTTCATTAGTTAAACAACTTTCAGCTCCGTTCCTTTTCAAGGACGAAAAGATTTTAAGTGGGGGAGATTGTAACAACTCGGAGAATAAGAACCAATTTAAAAAATTTATTTTAGCAATTTTAATAGATTTTTAATATTTAAAATGATTTATTTTAAATAATGACGACTAAAAATTTATTTTCAATGAAGTTAGAATGTATAAATATATTTTAAATATAAAACAAGCCTAAAATGGCGCGGTAGTTTGAAAATTTGATTTCTAATTTCATTGAATATACAGAATTCAATATAAGTCAGAATTGGACGAAACAAGAAATATTTGAATCTGATTAACTATATCTTTCTAATGAATGTAAGAAACTGAAATTTCACTTTATAAATGATAATTTATGTCCAGTTTAAAATTCAGAAAAGTCGTTATGGAATTTAATATATATTTTAATAATATATAAGCCCTTAAAAATAGTTATTTTGCAAATGACCTCCGTTTTCGAAGAAACCACTTTTGTTGGAACCAGAATGTCAATTTTTTGCTAGATTCCAATTTTCATAATTTTTGAAATCAATATGTGAGCGTGGAAAAATAAAATGTGTTTTGACGGTTTCAGTCAATTTGAATCGACCAGAAAATGGCCATTTTTCAAACGGTCTTCAAATTTGACGAAATTAGTTTTGTTAAGACCGTATCATCAATACGAAGCTAGAAATATTTTTTCGGTAATTTTTAGAGTTAGTATGTGGCTTACGATACATATCCCATTGTGTTCGTAATGGGGGTAATTAGTTATGGGCGACAGTCGTTAGGTCTCGTTTGGTGTCCGAATAGAAGTTCAACATTTTTGGGAAAATAAATTAAAATAAATAGATTATAATAGCCCCCCTCTCTATTCTCTCTCCCCATCAGATTTTTGTAAAACGAAAAAAAAAACCCTAAAACCTAAATCGCTCGTCGCGATCTCCACTCCCCGCTACCGCGCGCGACGGCACCGCCCCCCTTCAGGCCATTCTCCCCCTCCGCCCCTCCTTCCCTTCCCCTCTCCAATTCGAGCTTCCCAACCTCGAACCCGCGCACAGACCCCCCGAGCCCATCCTTTGCTGCACCACCACCGACCGCCGACCCCCTACAACCTCAGACGATGGCGCACACCCTCCCCCCTCTCTCTCGCTACAACCTGTAAGTGTTTTTTTATATATAGCTTTGTTATTTATTTATTTATATGATTTTTATGTTAATGAAAAATATGATTTTTATGCTGATAAAAAAGGGATTTATATGTTATTAAAAATAGGATTTTTATGTGAAGAAATATTGAACTTTTATAAGTAGAAAGATTTAATTTTTATATAAGGAAAAAATTCGATTTTTATATATATGAAGTACAAATAAAAATATGACTTTTAATATATATATAACAATATAAAATATGATTTTTATTTCATAAGGAGCGTTATAAAAATTAGATATATATATATATATTAGCATGACAAGAATACGATTTTTATACATGAAGTGATATTATAAAAATGTGATCGTTAATCATATATAGAGATGTTAAAAGTGTGATTTTTCACATATAACGCGTGAAACAGATCTCGTGGGAAACACGACGAAGATTTTCTATATAGGAAGAGTCACGGCGTTTGGTCTAGCTTCTAGGTGAGAATTCCTCACTCTAATTTCTTATACGGTTATTTATTTTCATAACTGGATATATGAACTGTTCCCCGTCGTCCATAGACCATGGATGACTCGTTTGGTTGTTTGTGTTGATTGATATGTTTGTTTGAATATTGGTTTCGGGTGTGAAACGAATTGATATAATTTGATTTGTGTACGACGTGTGTCATTATTTGGCGAGGGATAAGGCTAGACCTTATCCCGGTTCTAGTATCGCGCCGTTATGCCGCCAAAATTTTCTAAAATATATTAGAACAATAAAAATATCATTTATCGTGTAAATGAACTGAATAGAATATTCATATGTTGAATAAAATATTTTATCATTAAAAATATAATTTTTAATGTGAAATGAATAAAATAAATATTCATTTACAAATCAGACGATTTGTTTATGTACACTCATTTGACTGATATTGATTAGGACGATGAATTTTACACATCGCCCAACTGCACAAATGAAAATCTGTGTATGTTGATTGAAACCCCACACGGGTGTTAGGATGATGTTTGACGTACACTAATCCCAATTGTTTAATTGTATGTTGATTGATTAGTTGACAGGCTATGTAAGTGTTAATTATTTATATTTAATGCTTATACAGTGTAGAATGCACTCTGGTTGATGGTTGATGGTTGATTGTTTATCGTTATTGTTATGCACATGTGTTGTTTGAAAATCCATATAAATAACAGTATATGGTAATTGACTGTGTCTGATTCCAATTCAGAACTGAAGAAAATTTTAAAATAATGAATATTTTAAAATAATATTCTTTAAAGGATCAAAATGTGATTTTGATGTCCGATTTTGGATGGACACGAATTATTGAAATATATAAAGCCGTGTTGATTAGATATGCGCCATTTTGACGCGAACGATATTTATGTCGATTTTATTCATTTTTATAATGAATATCGAAAATGAAGTGATTTCCAAATCTGATGTTTGAAAATATTATCATTTATATGTTAATGATATGGAATATTCAATTTTGATTTAAAATTGAATATAAAGTTGAAACCGTTTTTAAAACTAATTTAAAACGATTTATAAAATAAGTTTTAAAAAGGAAATCGATGAAATATATACAATATATATTATATATATTTAATGGCCTGAATAGAATACGCCGCGGTAGTTCGCTAATTTCGACCATTGACTTCAAATTGACGTTACGGGAGATCCGACACTCAGATTCTCATGAAATCGGGACCGTTGGGTTTGTATCGAAAAGAGCTTTCCAACGAATATAAGAGATTTGAAATCTAATGGTTGGATTTGGAGTTATGTCCAAATCAAATTTGGAAAAGGTCGTTATAAGTGCAGTTCGATGACCGTTTATGGAAATCGACTGTTCGGGCTTGATAAAATTATTAAAAATATTAATAATTTGTGTAAAATTATAATAAATGATTTGAAAAGAATTAGAATGAAAATTTCCAAGTTTGTAAAGGTAAAATTATATTTTTATCGAAATGAACTAGTTGTTAACTAGAGTTATAATCCAATTATTTTTAAATAAATTGGATTAAGAATGGTTTTAATATAACCAGAAATTTCCAATATAAGAATTGGAATAGATTTGACTCGAAATTATCTTCGGAATATTTTGATATTGGGTTCCGTGATTATACGGATATAATAGAGGAATTTGGAAGATATATATATATATATATATAGTTATTCCAATACGATATTTGTTGGTCTCAGAATTTGATATTGAATATAAGCCGATATATTTTCTATTCAGAGCCTTGTATTTAATATCGAATTGGATTTTGGGTTTGTCGTGAATCGTGTCTTAAATAACACTGTTCTTAAATCCCGTGTGAAAAGAATAAATCTTTTAATTAAGATTATTAGAGGAATTTCCAGTCAATTAACATTTGATTGGAATAAAATGGAATGTGAATTGGGTTATTGTGAACGGTGTTTTTAATGACATTTGTTCTTTAACCCGATTAACAGTGAAAGGTGATTTGGAATTTGAAAAATCTTTTATTAAGATTTAATGGAAAATTTTCAAAAGTAAAGTTTTCCAATTAATTAATACTTAATTGGAATGGAATGGAATTCGATTCGATAATAATCGAAGTGAGCTTCTTTGGAGGAAGAGTGTTAATATATATGGAATTTAAAAGGCTTTGTCGTTATTCCATTTATATTATTAGTCGAATACGGAAACTGATATCGATTATATATATTGATCCGTTTTCCGTGAAGATTCCAAAATTAATGGAATGTGATTTTGGGTCTATCGTGAACTGTGTTTTAAATGACATTGATCCTTTAACCCAGTTAAAGACAGGATTACATGTGTAGCATTGTATTTCGAACTGTATGGTTGGTCTCTTTTAAATATATATCTGTTTGGTGGCGGAGAATTTATTCTCTTGCTTAACACCCTTCTCTAAGACGTACGATCTTAGAGGTTATATATCGGCAGGAATCAATAGTACAGTGTGGATTATCGATGCGACATGTTTGTTTTCCCAAGTTAAATAATCGTTAATATTGATTTTTGGGAAGATTAAAACCAAGTGGAGTTTTAATGAATCTTTAATTAGATTGAAATGATCGAGAATGAAGTATCACCAGTTTTACTCCAAGCGATAGTTAAATCTTTAATTAGATTTGAACGTGAAATAGTAATTAATATTTACCGGTAACTTCGTGGTGTTAGATATGGAGTACCACCAGTTTTGCTCCATGGGATGAATAGGTTGAGATTGGGAAATAAAATAAATGATTACTTCGGTGTGGTTCGCTAATCCTGACTAGTTTGGATAAACCTTAATATGGTTTGAAATGATATCCAAAGGATGATTAAAGAATAAATTTTAAAGAATTTATGTTTGATAAAATTAATGGGAACCTTTCCCTAATGATAAAGAATATTTGAATAAAAGAATATTCTGGACTGGAATGAGGCATATGTTGTGTTTTTGTAGCACTTGTTTATAATATACGTGGGTTATTCGGAAAGGCCGGGTTTATACTCATTCTGAATAACTGATTCGACGATATGTCGACGACGAAGACGGTGGTTGAAGACCGGAGGTCTTCACATCATTTGGATGATTACTGATGTCTTGATTGGGCCGTACACCCAAGACGAGGTAACAAGTGGTGATCGTCCAGACGTACTTGTAGATCGAAGGATATGCGGATGCCTCTCTTCTGTATTGGACATATGGGACGAGTAATAATGTGCCTCCGGTTTCGTTCAGACCTAGAACGAACTTGTAAATGGACTATGTGTCTGACATTGGATTTTGCTCTGTGTTGATTGATCTCTATTAAATATACATCTGCCTGGTGAAGGGGAATTTATTCCCTTACTTCACCCTTCTCTGAGACGTATGAGCTTAAAGGTTATATATCAGTAGACATAAGTCGCATGGAGTGAATTGCCTGTGTGGCATGCCTAAGTGGCAAATGATCAAGGCTTTTGTTGAAAATCAAAGTCTTGTGGTTGATGATCAAAGCATAGCTTTAATATAGCGCCACTTTGTGTATAGCGTTAATTCGCGAGCCTCACACCCGGGGGTGAACCAGAAATGGGAGAAGGAGCCCACGGAGGACATGCGTTTCCTTCTAGCTAGAGGTGGTGTCAGCATTTGCAAGCCCTGATATTTATATTATTTTTACCTATGTGGTTGATGGAAAGAGAGACGTCTCGAATATATCGGTTACTACGGGCTGATGGATTTTACGCCCCATAGGGCGGGGAAACTTGTTGTTCAGGGATAACTAATCCGCTATGTGTGGACCGGCCCTAGCGTTCCTAAGGCTTGACAGAGTACTTGCCTGAGACATGGGCTAGATTGTCTGAAATTCAGTAAGGACAATCCCTTGCCTTGGTTCACGATGGAAATCCAACTTCCAATATGACATGTGCGGTTTTGATTGTAAACCTATATATGTCGACATGATATATGGTACCCATGCCGTCTATGATTGATATTATGATTGAAATTGTTTTTGAAACATATATACACTAGTAATAATATCAAGTGATTTGTTTTTAAACATACCAAGCATGTTTGGCTATTAAAAGGGAAAATCCTATCCTTCGGCTTGCGTTGCATTGTGTGATGGGACCTGGGTCTCATAATAGCTTTATTTTTCCAAAAAGCATTGCGCTGTTTTTTTTATGCACTGGTATTCTTGGGAGGAAACCCGTTCCGTGTTATGCGGCATGGTCCCTTGATTTACTTTATTTTTAAAATAAAGTTTTAAATAACTGTTTTCGTTCTCACACCAGTCACATGACTGACCTGGAGTTTATTTTTTTAACTTAAACTCTGGGTGACCCTATTTTCCACACGGGAAGCTAGTAGTTTTGGTTTTGCAGATTATATTCACGGGATCCTGGTTTACAGCTGGAGCTATATACGGAAAGCTTTGTATCCATGTATTTCTTTCAATTGTGTTTTGTATTATTTTTCCACTGCTATGTATTTTTAAATCTCTGATATTTACCAAATGTATAATATTTATTCATACTCTGTTGCATTCTTGTACTCTGATGTAAATTGTTGTAATAAGCAATGAAATGTTCTTCTGTTTGTCATCTGATTTGTATTTTCCTCAAGGCAATCCGTTCTTTCTCTTCTCTTCGGAGACCGGGGAAGTTCGGGTCGTAACATTACCGCGCCATTTCAGGCTCGTTTTATAATTAAAATAAATTTATACGTTCTAACATCGATGTAAATAAATTTTTAGTCGTTACTATTTAAAATAAATCATTTTAAATATTCAAAATCCATTAAACTAGCAAAATAAAAAATTTAAATTGGTTCAGAAATTCCAGGTTGTTACAATCTCCCCCACTTAAAATCTTTTCGTCCTCGAAGAGGAAGAAGGAACTGAAGGTCGTTTACTTAACCAACTTCACCTTTGCTTGACTCAAGTTCTTCAACTTTTCAGTTTCTAAGAACTTTCTAATTTCACAAAAATTTTGTATGCGATATATGATTTATTGGGTACCTAATACGGCCCAATAAATTTTTCAAACCCTCCCCATACAAAGGAGGCTATGGCGAAATTTTTCGAAAATTTGGCTAACAATTTAATATTGAACGATATATTGAATTATAATTTAATTTTGATAAAAACCGATCATAACGATCGAATTGGCTTACGAAATATATCCCATTGTGTTTGGAATGAGGGTATTTAGTTAGATGCGACAGTCGTTGGGGTTCGTTTGGAGTTCGTGGTGATAAACAAGTATTACTTGAATTAAATAATAATAAATTAGTATAAATACCCCTACTCCTAAACCCTAATCGTTAGCAGTCACCACCCTAATCTAAAGGGCCGAAATCACTGCGATTTCATTCCCTAATTTCTCCTAAATCACTTCAAATTACACTCTGGTTTCAACATGAAGATTAAAGAGAATTTTGAGAGCTTTAAATTCGTATGGGTATGATCATGTTTCGTGGGATATTCTGTGCGATTTTTGCGGTCTAAGGTTCAACGTTTGCTAGCGGTTCAAGGTCATGGGGAGTGTTCAAATCGGCCGTCGTTCAAGGGGGTGGCGCGACTCACATGGCCGGACGTCGCAACGTTCTCCTATGGGGTCCAAGTCGACTGTGGGTGGCGCATGAGATGGATTGGCGAAGTCAGCGATATTGGGTTTCACGGTTCGACCTTGTACAGGAGTTTTAAATGAAGGGAGAGGGAAATTAGGCAGTGTAATCAATTTTAATTATTAATTATTTAATTTTAGTAATTAATGTAATTAATAGCATATTTATTTCATACGAGGTCGGAATTCGACGATTTCAGTCACGTTGGAATCGTGGCAACGAACTCTACAACATGGAACTGACCAGAATGGAAACAGAGCAAATATGAATTTTAGCTATATTAAATGCGTGTTTAATTTAGTTTGAAAATAAAATCATCCATTAAAGACTGACGGAGTGGAAACCAAAGTGAGAACTCTCTCACTCGATTATTTTGGTTAAGATATTATTGTATTCATATTTATAAAAATAAATAAATTGTCATTGTTGATTTTTATCTATTGTATGTGACATTTCTTGAGTTCAACACCTACACTATTCACGACTCATTTGCACAAGAAGCGTTGTTTGAACATACGACACTCGTATTTCAAACAATGTGGATAGACACGTTGTGCTTGTTGAAATGCGATATATATATATATCCATTTATTATTTAAACAGTGAAAAAATGGCTAATAAGAAAAATAATTCGAATCGAATTAGAATTGGTTAAATTTATTAACCAGTGATTAATTTGAATCGACTGTTGTTGTTTGAAAACCCCATATGGGTATTGGGATGATATTTGACATACACCAATCCCAATATTTAGTTGTATGTCAATCGATGGATTAACAGACTGTGATAAGAATTATTTAATTATTTAATGCTTATACAGTAGTAAATTACATTTTGGATGTGAATTGGCTGTTCAATAGTAGTTTATCACTATTTTTGAATACATGCGATGTATGGAATACATATAAATAAAATTATATGGTAATAGATTGAGTCTGATTCCAATTCAGAAATAACTAATATTTTTAAAATAATATTCAGTGAAGAATCAAAATATGATTTTGATGTCCAATTTTGGATGAACAAAAAAATATTGAAATATTCATAACTGAAATGAATATGAAGCCGGGTTAAGTAGATATACGCTATTTTTAACTCGAACGGATTTTTATGTCGATTTTATTCATTTTTATAATGAATATAGAAAAGATTTGATTTCAAAATATGATATTTTGAAAATATTATCATTTTAATTTTATAACGATGTAGAATGATTAATTTTTATTTAAAATTGAAAATAAAGTTGAAATCATTTTAAAATGAATTTATAAACGATTTATAAAATACGTTTTAAATGGAAATCGACGAAATATATTATATATATTTAAATGGTCTAAATATAATGCGCCACGCAGCGACCGTTCACGAATTTCAACCATTAACTTCAAATTGATGTAACGGAAGATTCGACCATCGGATTCTCCTAAAACCGGGGCCATTGGGTTCGTATCGAAAAGATCTTTCCAATAAATATAGGAGATTTAAATTTGAATGGTTAAATTTCAAGATAAGTCAAAATCAATATTTGAAAAGGTCGCTGTAAATGCGGTCCCATGACCATAATTGGAAATCGACTGAAATGGCCATATTAAAATTATTAAAAATATGGATAAATTGTGTCAAATCATACTAAATGATTTAAAAAGATTTTTGATTAAATATTCCAAATTTTGGAAAGATAAAGGATATTTATCTAAATGAAGTAGTTAACAACTAGAATAAAGAACTGAAAGAAATTATAATGGTTTTAATATAACCAGAATTTACCAACGTATGAATTGTAATAGATTTGAATGGAAATAATCTTCGGGATATTTCGATATTGGATTCCGTGATTATATAGATATTGTTGAGGAATTTGGAAGATATAGATATCGTTATTCCCAATACGATATCTGTTAGTTTCAGAATTTGATGTTGAATATAAACCGATATGATTTCTATTCAGAGCCTTGTATTTATCATTAAATTGGATTTTGGGTTTGCGTGAATTGTGTTTTCCATAACATTGTTCTTAAACCCTATTGGGAAAGGAATAAATCTTTTTATTAAGATTAATGAAGTTTTCCAATTAATAAATATAATTGGAATTAAATGGAAGTTAATTTTGGGTTCATTGTGGACTGCGTTTTAAATAACATTAGTTCTTACAACCCAACTAACCGTGAAGTTATGATTTGGAATCTATAAATCTTTTAACTAAGATTTAATGGAAAATTTTCCAAAGTGAGTTTTCCAATTTAATAAACTAAATTGGAATTGAATGGAATTCAACTTAATAATAGTCGAGATGAGCTTCTGTGAATGAAGACCGCTACTATAAGTGGAATAACGACAAAGCCTTTTAAATTCAATAAATAGTAAAACGATATTCTTTAGATTCATAATTTGTAATTGAATATAAGTCGATATAATTTCCATTCAGAGCCTCGTATTTAATATCAAATTGGATTTTGGTTTTGTCGTGAATGGTATCAGAGCTTTGGTTAATTCAATTCTTTGGGGTACAACTCGTTAGAACATAATAAAAGACTCATCAGAGATAGGATCAATAGTATCCTAAAATGAGAATACTCATTAGACATGGGGTTAGTAATGCCCTATAATGAGTTGAGAGTGATATGTTTATAAGTAACGTATTTGTGATTATATATATTCCGATTTTAGAAAATATATTTTTGATTATATATAAGTTATATATGTTTGAGAAGCTAATCAACTAATTGATTGCTGGTTGTGATATGTGATTGTTTGTTCAACTAATTAAAATATTGGAATGATAAAACCGATATGAAAATGAAAGGTAAATTGCAAATATAGAACCGAGTTGAAATTTGATTTGAATTGCGTACATATACATGTACATATATTAAACAGGTCATAGCATGGAAGCTACGAAGAGGAATAAAATTGTATGCCCGAGAGGGAGGGTCACTACATATGGTATTGAAAATTGGTTAATTAGAAAATAATTCAAATCAAATTAGAATTGGTTAAATTTATTAACCAGTGATTAATTTCACTTCATGGTTGATGGTTGAAACCCCACACGAGTCTGGGGATAATAATTTACTCACATCTCCCTTGAATTTATTTATATGTCAACTGATTGATTGACAGACTATTATAAGCGTTATTTAATTATTTAATGCTTATACAGTTATAAATTGCACTTTGGATGTGAATTGACTGTTTAATAGTTGTTTATCACTATTTTTGAATACATGCGATGTATGGAATCCATATAAATAAAATTATATGGTAATTGATTGAGTCTGATTCCAATCTAGAAATAACGAGTATTTTAAAATAATATTCAGTGAATAATCAAAATATGATTTTGATGCTTGCTTTTGGATGGAATCGAAATATTCATAACAAAAATGAATATGAAGCTGAGTTAAGTAGATATACGCTATTTTAAACTCGAACGGACTATCGATTTTATTCATTTTATAATGGATGTCGAAAAGATTTGATTTTAAAATCTGATATTTTGAAAATATTATCATTTTAATATTACAATGATATGGAATATTCAGTTTCGATTTAAAATTGAAATGGAAGTTGGAATCGTTTTTAAAATTGTAAAACTGCTGTAATAACAATGAAATGCTCTATTGTTTGTATTCTAATGCGTCGTGTTCTCAAAACAATCCGGGCTCCTCCGTCTCTGCGGGGACCGGGGATGTTTGGGTCGTTTCAGTTTGGTGTCAGAGCACAAGAATATATCAGAGTTCAAATAAATAAATAAATATTACGTAGCGAAATACAATATCAGTGATTAAAATTACATTTTAAATACATCAACATAATGTTCAGCGGAAAATATCAACAACCACAACTGAATGACATACACGGATATAAAGCATTCCGAATATAGCTCCAGCTGTAATCCAGGATCCTATGAAAAGAAACATCTACGAAAACAAGAACTACAAGCTGCCCATATGGAAAATATGGGCACCCATATTTTAGGTAGTAATAATAAACTCCAAGTAAGTCATGGGACTGGTGTGAGAACTAAAACAGTTATTAAATCTTTACTTTAAAATATGGTAAATCACGTGACCATGCCGCATGTCATGGAACTGGTTTACCCCCATGAATACCAGTGCCTAAACCATAACCAATAATAGATATATGGATCTACAATGCATCATACAACTTGCAATTTTCTAATCTATCCATTTAGGCTTAATCCCAAATTTAGTTATTCCAAATCCAATCATCTTTACAGAAATTATTCCTTTGGACTTTATTTCCCGAATTCTTATTTCAAATCATTTAAAATATATATTTAGCTTTTATATCAAAGTAGATTTCACTTCGGGATCTCAAACCAAAATCTTTGGAAATATGAATTCCAAAACATCACAATGCATACAAACAGTATGCAACCAAATATCGGGAGGTTTCTCCCATCAACAAGGCAAAGGTTCGCTTTCCTTAGTCACTCGATATATATATATATATAGGTGCACTCCCACGATGGAGCAGGCTACACCATCCAATGCACCTCCCACGTCCTCCGGGAACTACACTGTCTGATGCCCATACTTTTAATCGCATGGGTTACTCGAATCTTTAGCCACATACTAAATCATTTTATGTCCCGAAGTAGGGAAAATCATTTCACAACATAATAATCACAAGTACTTTCCAAAATATAATACTTTACATTAGCAATTCACACATATGATCAGTCACTATCAATCACATAACCTTTGAGCTCGTACGTCTCAAAGAAGGGTGTTGTAACGAATGCGAAATTTTCAACTTAGAAAATCGACACACAACACCATGTCGACTATTCAAAAGTCGGAAATACCGGAATGTTAATAGAAAGAAATTAGAGGGTGAGAATAGATAAGATAGAAAATTAGAATAGAAGAAGGAAAAGATAAATACAACATCAGAGTAACATGAATCTCACAGCGGAACGAATAAAATATAATATTCAACATAACTTGAAGTAAAACTAGTATCTGTATATAATACCATTTTCAGAGACAACACTTACAACACAGCGGAAATAAACACTAGCTATATGATCCTGAAGCCTCCTACTCCAAGCTCTTCAAGTATATCTAAAAAATCCCGACTACTTGATTTCCCGTACAAAATTGGGCACCCAAGAGTTTAGGGAAAACAAAACAAAATAAACTCTGGGTCAGTCAAGTGACTGGTGTGAGTAAACTTCAACCATTTGTTTAACTTTAAAAATCCTTTTTAAAAGAAAGAATAATCGTAAGACCGATCCACACATAAACACGGATGGTTTTTACCTTACGATAACCCAAACAATCTTTTAAAATCCATACTCTTTTGATATTATAATAATGTCTAAATCAAATAAATAGCAATCTAGTGGAACGCTTTCATCTCACGTCCCATATATATAATATATAATCAAAAACCGTGGATGCTTATTGGGTAATGGATTCCAACTCTGACAAGGTATGGAACCACCATTCGATCAGTGTACTCTAGAAGCGAAACACTGGAGTTCAACAAGAAAATCTTGCAACTCGACCACACATGACCGGCCATTCATTTTGCTTGAATGTTCCGAATATATTGTCAACTTACGGTTGGTATACCAACATAACCATTCCCGGGAGATACAGAATTGAAAGAAGTAACAAATAATAAATTCCTTTTTATAAAGTCTTCTTTGATTTTATAAATATTTTCTCTTTTATAAAATCCTTTGATTTTATAAATAATTTATTTTCAATATTCATTTTGAAAATTTCCTTTTTAACATTCCGGTATTTACCATATCAAATCACGATGGCCAATATCGTCTAAACACACATAATCGACAACAGATTATATATCACATCATATATTTCGATATATGAAACAAACAGTAAATTAAATATTGAGGAATCCTATTGGATCCCTCCAATCTTTTTCCCTGCATCCACAGATGTTAAACAACATAATTATCCTCAGTTTCAGATCAATATGAAATATTCTGATAGGCAGCATCAATATATTTTTAACGATATATATGTATATATATATTTCAATCAACTGACTAGCAGTTCAATCAAACAATCAACACACAGTCAATCAGCCAATTTTTAACAGTTCTAAAAATACATTATAAAAATATAAACTGTTCAGAGTTAGTGAGATTTACTCATTTTGGCAGTTTATTGTTAAAGAACAATAAACTGTTGTTTGATTTGAATCAAACAATGTATTTCACCATAAATTCAAACGAGCTCAAATCCACTTCCAGTCAGCTTCATTGTGAAGCTCTCGTCCATACAATTCCAACGGATCCAACCGTTCAAAATTCTGGTATTGTATGACCAAGTTATCGCGTTAATAAGTTAGTACACAATTTAAATAAAACTTGAGTTTTAAAATAAAGTATATGGGCCTTAACTCTTTGAACCGGCCCATGGCCCAACTCCAACCTTTACTCCTTCTTCCCCGATTGTACTGACCGAACACGCTGCAGTTTCTCCCACCATAACTGAAACATTGTTACCCCATGCTCCTTTATTTCAACATGAAATTTCAAACAGAAACCGCCCATCTCCCTCTTCTCAAACTCTCAGCGTCATCATCTCAAAAAAATACGACTCTATCCTCCTTTTTACCATTGCGTCGCTCAGCAGTTCCATCGAGCTTGACAATTTCGAGCGATATCCTTTATCATGGAAAATCCCAAAGTTTTGCACACATACTTTAAAACCCCTCAACATTTTAAATATCAACTCAAAAATCCAAATAATGCCTTCATTATCTCGAAATGTTGAACCCTAGATCAGCTGCTACAACCGCATCCAACTACAGCACGTTCGGTCTCAACAAAAAGTATACACAGATGAAGCTAAACCCTCCCCGGATCCAAATATACGGGTTTAGTGATTTCTAGATTTTTGAGTGAATTTATTTTTATTTTTGAAGATGTCCTTGGTTTGCCGTACTAGAAAAAAACCCGACGCTACAAGTTTTTGATCCGAGAAATTTATTTTAGGTTTGGAAAAATAAAAAGTAACTAATCTATACTTGCCAAATTTGAAGACGTGGTCTTCTATGGACCTCAACGTGGTATTTGCGGTTAAAACACATGCACGTATTGTTTAAATTGTTTTAAGGAAAATATCTGTATCCCTTTCGTAAACTCCATATATATATAAACTGCTATAGACAGAATTAGCTATATCGTTGTGACGACCAATGTGCCAGCATCCAAAAAATATAATAATATCGGTAGGTTAACTCATATTGTGAAACCCTAAAATATTGATTACAAGGTGCAGAATTCTTCAAATAAAAAGTTGCTTATTTAATTAATTAAAAATTGCAGTAAAATTCTAAAATTAAATTATCACTATGTCTCAAAAGAACCATGTCCAAATTCACAAACGATATTCAAATATTTTTAAATAACCGTTATGGCCATGAATGAATATAGTGCTGTTTTTCTGAAAATTTGATTTTGACATAACTAAAAATCTTCATGACGAAATCCTGATTCTTTTGCATAGCTTGCTAGTGCAGGAGATTCTCCAATGTTGGGACTAATTCCTATTGAAGTCCTCAAGGGGATGCTGCCAGATGATTTGAAGAAATGAAAGAAATTTCTCCGAAAAGCATCTTTATATCTCATTCAGGATGGCCGTCAATATAGGCGAGGCTTCTCTATGCCTCTGCTTCGATGCGTGACTAAAGAGGAATCTACGACAATCTTAGTAGAACTTCATGAAGGATAGTGTGGAATTATACATGAGGGAAAACTTTGGCTAAAAAAATTCTGCGATACAACTATTTCTGGCTTGATATAAACTTAGACTCCGCAACGTACGCCAAGAAATGTGATCGATGTCAAAGGTTCGCGAAGATCCCTAAAGAACCATATACGGAATTGACTCAAATGGTCAGTCCATGGCCATTTGCAGCCTAGGGCATCGACCTGATTGGAGTACTCCCTACAGCAAATTCAAAGTTCAAATACGCCATAAAGGGCAGAAGGAGAGTGCTGGCCACCATCACTTCAAAAAAGGCGATTAACTTCGTCTTGAAAAGTATCATATGCAGATTTGGTGTGCCGCAAAAGATAATCACGGACAATGGAACACAATTTGAAAGCGATGAGTTCAAAAGCTTATGTGCCAAGTACAAGATTTAAAAGAGTTTTGCAGCAGTTGCTCATCCGCAGGCCAACAGGCAAGTTGAAGCGGTGAACAAAATCATAAAATCAACTATCAAGAAGCGTCTCGAAAAGGCCAAAGGTAGTTGGGTAGATGAGCTTCCACTTGCACTATGGGAGAGTCTACGACCAGGCATACCCCATTCTCTCTAGCCTTTGGGTCCGACGCCATGATTCCGGTAGAGCTAAAAGTACTTAATCATCGCAGAATTCACTTCAACCAGACAGAGAATGAGAAGCTGCAGCTCGAAGCACTTGACCTGCTCGAGGAAAGAAGAACCGAAGCAGAACTCAGAGCTGCTGCACATCAAAGAAGGATTGCCAGACATTTTAGTTCTAAAGTCAAACAAAGGACCTTCAAGATTGGGGACCTTGTGTTGAAAAAATTTATGACGAGAGCAGGGGTCTTTGGGCCGAATTGGGAAGGACCCTTCATCATAAGCCAAAAGCACCTAGACGACACCTTCATGCTAAAGACGACGGACGAAGTTCAAATTCCCAGGGTTGGAGTAGCAATCACCTCCGGTGTTATTTCATTTGAATATTTTCATTCATACTTTGGTAAAAAGTTATAAATACTTTCTGTACATTGTAACCAAGCTTTGTGCATATGAATGAAAGTACTAAATTTGCTTTCGTGAATCATACATTTGCAAACTCTTGTTTAATTATTCAAAGTTGCTAAACGACGATTTTTGATTGCAGCACATTTAAAGAATACTCCCTCGCCCGCTATCTGATGAAGTTTGGTGCCCTTTTGTGAAGCATTTCCAAATGGGAACAAGTCAAATGTCGAATGCAACAAGCATCGTTCGCAAAAATACGAGGGTGAAAAGCGTCATCTTATAAATAAATGACAAGGGACACCGAGACCAAACAGAGGAGGGGTGCAATGAGAAAATTAAAGATAAAAATTGGAAATTTCGCCGTAAAAGCACCTTCTTAAGTTTAATGTTCAGGACCTCAGTTCCAAAAATCGTGATAGTTCCTGATAAGAGAACTGACGCCTGCCTCGTGGAACAATGCAGTATCATGTCGAAAGGATCGACAAACCTGAGCTGGAAGTACCAGCATAACGCCGGAAGGACCGGCAAACCCAAGCTAGAAGGACCATCATTATGTCGGAAGGACCGAAAAACCTGAGTTGGAAGTACCAGCATAAGGCCGGAAGGACCGACAAACCCGAGCTGGAGGGACCAACAAATACAATAATCATAGCTGAAAAGGGACACCCGATTAGATCGTCAGTGTCAAGAAGTACCTGACCCGATTACGACATATATCAGGGTAAAAAGAAATACCTAGTCGTAAGGGGGTACCCAGTTGGATCGTCAGTGTCAGGAAGTACCTGACCCGATTGCGACGAATGCTGGGGTAAAATCAGCGACCTCTTCGGTGGCATCCAATAAATTGCATAGTGTTAAAACTTGTCAAGCAGGGGCATACTATACAAAGTTTAAGAATATTCAATGAAGTTGGGTTTTCTCGGAATTAATAAACTTGAAAGCTAAGGGTAAGTTGGCTAAAGTAAAAAAGCTTTGTCACAAACAAAGATCTTCCAGTATATTAATCCACAACAAGAAAACTTAACATAGTTTAATATTTCTAAGTTCTAGTGACTTGTGATGATTAATGGCATGGGGGCAACACCATTACACTGGGACGAACCAACGCTCACAAGGCATGCCATGTCTAGATCACAAAATCGTACCAAATAAGAAGCTTGTGATCCAAAAAGAAGCAAATGCATAAGAAAGCACAACAAATCTATGGTAATAACTATTACTTAAAGTACAAAAAATGCATTAACAAGCTTCATAATAGCAGCAACACCAATCACAGAGTCACAAATACAGAATTTTCAAACATGGATGTTAATAAAGTAATAAGCGAGGACCGACACTCGCATATACAACCGGTCTAAATGCAGTACGTAAAAGGAGATAACATAAAATAAAGAAAGCTGGTCACAAGCACTTCTTCTTATTCTTGGAATCACTAGACCTCAAAGATAATTTGGTAGAGGAAGGAGTAGGAGTACCGACTGGATGATTCCCATGACCACTATGCCACCAGAACTCTCTTGGGAAGACACGTTGAAAACTCCTTTCTTCCTAATAGCACGCTTTCTTCCTTTGCATCCCGAAGATGATAAAGGCTTAGTTTTCTTCTTACTCAGGTCCTCGGTATCTTTTTCTGGGGTCTCATCGGTATTTTCTGAATCTTCATCACCAGGGAGATAATCAACATCATCATCCAAGTTGACGAGTGTACCAATCTGTGTGTCTTGTGACCCTGGAGTCGCACCAATAAGCAAAGATGCATCCCTCGAAGGAGGCGTAATAGCAGGGGCAGAAGGAGGAGTCGATGTCAAGGTCGAGTCGGTAGTAATAGCCTCAGTAGTCGTCGCGTTGCCTACAGCAGGAGAAAGCTATGATGGCATTAAGTCTAATGCAAAGGTATAATGGGCATGGAATGCAAGAGTTCCTGGTGAAGTAAAAAGAGAATCAAAGTACGACATAGTCATGTCGATCTCAGTTTTACTTGGAGCTGGAGGATTTATGTACTCAACCCTGTACTTTTCTGCATTATCATTGTCATCGCCTTCCCCATCTCCGTCGTGCTCCTCAACAACGTCCTGCATGATAGTATGCTCCTCAATAGTTGCGTCTTTCTCTTTGGAAACATCAGGGGGATCAATAGGATAATTGATCTGAGTTTGGGAACCCGAAGTCTTAATGTTGATAAAACTTGTAGAAGCACCAGTAGCAGCTACATCTGAGGCTTTCTCCCTAGAGGGTTTGGGTCGTTTCTCCATAAGTTGTTTCTTCCCCTTAGATAAGGCTTCATGATCCTCTTCATCAAGAAGATCGTGCAAGAGAGACTCTTCATCATGATTATCCCCAGCATGCTTAAGTACTTTTTCCCAGACTAAGGCCAAGGTCAAAGAATAGTCATTTCCCAGATAGCGCAAGCTTCCACGACTCATGATGTTGAATACATCGAATCTAAACAAATTGGCATCGGCGTCCGCCTTAACTTTCTTATAAGCACTCACAGCTTTGGCTTTATCCTCTTCAAGAAATTCAATACTGTTAGTTATCGCAGAAAGAGACATACTCTAAAAAGTAATCTTGTCCTGGAGGGTAGCATTCTCTTTCTGATAGGTAGATGAAGCATTCCTCTATGCAGTTAATTGAGACTCAGCAAGTTTTCGAGCAGATTGAGCCTCTTGGACTTATGCTGCTAGAGTACTCTACCTCTATTTTGCGGCAGCAAGCTCTGCTTTGAGCTTCTTATTCTCAGCTTCTAGGCCCACCAGCTCTGTATTTCTTTGAGTAAGAGATGCAATAGTTTTATCCGGAGATTTGAGAACTTTTTCTAACTTAACTTTGTCATTTTCTAAAGTGGCAATTCGATCATTTTTCTCTCTATTAAGTCTCTGTAGATCATGAGAGAATGTGTACCATAAACCCAATTGTTTTTCGGCATTGTCTCTAACCTTGTCTAACTGAACCTCGAGTTGACACTTGGTGGTATCAAACTGTGTAAGCATGCGGCTTTTCAAGGTGTCCATTTCATTAAGAACGACCCGTTTGTTAGATGGATAAATATCCAAATCAAAGTGCAACTCTTTTAGACAACGCCCCTTGAATCATTTTGCAAGCTCGAATATGGCTGATCCAAGAGCATAGCGGGTCTGTTTATAATCGCCTGAATATCAGCAAGAGTCGGGGTGACAAATGGAGAAGCAAGGGACAAGTGCTCCGAAGTAGTTTGAATACCTAGTACTGGAAGACCATCCGTCTTATGTCGTTTCCGAGCGTCTCCCTTGCCTTTATCACCCCTATCCCTTTTCTTTTGTACTTTCCTTCAACGGCGTTGTTCTTCTTCCCTCTCCTTTGTAGCTTGTCTTTCTGCAGCATCTTGTATCTACGGCCTTTGCTCTCCAGTCAGCTCATAATCAGCACGTGCATGCTGAGTCTGGTAAGAGGGTCCCGGGTTTTGAAAGTGCTGAGAATGCTTTGCATGTTGTGAAGGGATGGATTTCAGGAAGTGTGCTATTCAAAACTCTTCGCAAACGAATGACTCATTTATAGACGTGGAAAAAGGACAAAGTAGAATTTTAATACTTAGATTGGAAAGTAACGGGGCAAGTTCAAAAGCTGATACGATATATCATAAACTTATAGCACAAATAAAAATGCCTGGTATACGTAACAGACCCATAAGAGTCGCATCTAAGTTCATTCCTATGTCCGCTGGAATTTTCCCAGGTGGAGGATCTCGAGATGAATACTTCTTAGTTCTAGTTTTCGCAACCAAAGCTGTCGGATCCGAGATCACAGCTTCACCCTGGATAAGATGCTTAGCTGAACTAAGGCACTTAGGTTATTATAAGTGTCTGCGGAGCCCTCCCCTTGAATATCCGAAACAACGGGGTTCTCGTCTGCCTTCTCAACATCTAAGTTATCCTCAGAAGTCGCTCTAGCATCGCTAGATTGTTGAATCCCCTTCATCAGGTGGGATAGTTTCTGGAGTAGTTCTATCTTCCTCAACCGACTCAGTTTCTTTCGAAGGATCTAGGGTAGTACCTTCCTTCCCGATTTGTTAGGATGAAATCATAAGACTCTTATACCCTCGTGCTATTGGAACTCCTCCTCTTCAATAGAATCCAACTTAGACTTAAGAGATGTTTTACTACTACCCGTAGGATTAGAACATTTCTTTAGAGAAGCTTTCTTAGTGGGGGATTTACCAATAATATCTTTCTAAAAAGATGGGCCTAGCACAAGTGTTCGCGAAGGATGAAGAAGGTGATATTGGTGAAAAAATTCTTCCGTAATTTAGAATCTTCTACTTCTCTCCTCCTCGTCAACGACTTTCACAGAATCAAACAACTCCCGGTCAACAACAACTTCTGGATCATAAGGTGGAATTTCTGTAAAACAAAGAAGGGATCTAAAACTCGAAGCTTAAAGAAGAAATAAAGGAGGATTGAGAAATAGATTCTCACCTCCCTCTATCCACATGCCATAAAAGCTGTCGGGATGCCGTGTGTAGCATTAGTGATCTACAAATCCCTTAACGCTTTCTATTAGGTCAGTTATCATTTTGGAATTTCGAATTCCATCAACAAAAATAATTGATGGTTTTTCTTGTCTCCTTTTATAAACATATAAAGAACATATTTCGTCGAAAGTAGGGCACGCTTTTTAGACCTCATAAAAAGCACGTAAAGGCCAGTTAAAATGGCATAGTCATTCGGGTGTAATTGCATAGGGGCAATAGCTAAGCGCCTAAGGAACATTTCCAGGAATGGACTGAAAAGAGGCAAGGCTCTCATCGCTAACTTATGTCGGTTTACTCCAACATATCCAAGAGGTGGGGAATCCGCAAATTCATTCTTTTTTGGGAGTTTGGCATCAACTCCTAGAATCCAAAACTGAGCACATAAGCTCTTATATGAACGTTCAGAAAGTTTAGTTGGTGTTCTCTCACTGGGTACTTCAGTAAGTTATCGAGGAACAGGGAATTCTATATTAACATATGACCCAAGGGCATTAGCTGTGGCAACATCTGGGACTTGAGCAGAAGTATCGGCTTGAGTAGACTTAGACGCTTCCTTAGGTTGTTGGCGTGATCGATGTCGAGTTTCCATTTCTACACAATTAACTGTGCTTGAAAACAAACTACAGGTGCACGTTTCCTAAGATAAGGGATGTTATGTGCAGCTATATAAAAGTAAGGTTTTGAGTCAATGAGTCATCATGAATTGGTTAGTCGATTCCAAGCGTTACTACAAACTTATATTCGAATGCATAAATTTGTGTAAGAGATGTGCGACCAAATTTAAATGGTTAATAAAGCACCCAAGTGCAATCATATCATTCAAATATAAGTCATAAAACTGCTATATATAAACTCTCCGAGCATTTATCTAACTTGTTGTCAACATGGGCAGTCGACAACAGAGAATACTAGCCCAAAACAAATGTTTGTATCGCAGGACAAGAAACAATAAGGAAAACACATTCAAAGCATAAAGCATAAGTGGACAAGTCTCAATCGAACCATAACGGGTCGATCTTAACCAATCCATAGGTCAGTCTCAACCGACCCATAATCAGTCAACTTAAAACGATCCATACTGGATCGCCCCTAAACCGACCCATAATGGATCAGTCTCAACCAACCCAAATGGGTCGGTCTCAACCGACCCACAATGGGTCGACCCTAAACCGATCCAAATCGTTCTCAACCGGCCCATGATGTGTCGGCCTTAAACCGACCCATAATGGATCGGTCTCAACCAACCCATAATGGATCAATCTCAACCGATCCATAATGGGTCGGTCTTGACCGATCCTGGATGGGTTGGTGGCAACTGGTCCACCGTAGCCTATGATTTTCGACCTAGCAAGTGCAAATATACAGCATAGCAAAAGAAGAAAAAAGGACACACTCTCGCAACAACGATGTCAACTGCAAATTCTGCTCAAAGGCTATCCAAACCAAAAGTTATGCTCAACGTCATTACCAAAGCGTGAAAGTCGTGTTAACATTGCGAAACTAAAATCATAATACAATAAGTAATCAAGGGTTCTACTCTTGGGCAATTCGACAAGCACCTCATGTGCATCAAACCAAAAGTCAGAATTTACATACAACCTTAATCCCAATTCAAGTCTCAACGATTACAAATCCCAAACTATCCCGTCAAATTCAATCTCCGGTCAAACCAATTCAAAATGACAATCCAAAACCCCTATATATTCGAGTATTCATCTCAGCCCTAATAACGATCCAACTCAAACCCTTGCACAAGAAACACCAAACTCAACACAAATTCCAAGAAGAATAAATACCTGCAACTGCTCGATTTTGAATGGCGAAGACTGATTTGAGCTTAGGAACTCTGAAGGTGAACGGATTTAAGAATTTTCGCTCCGAAATCAGCTCAAGTTAACCCAAGGCAAAGCGGTGCCTGAACGTGAATCGAATTGAGGAGGATTTGGATTGAAAACGAGGAAGCAAAGTGAGATGGAATCAAACTTTATTCAAGGATTTTCTACCACCGTTAAAAGCTATCGGTTTGGGATGCAAAAATGAAGAGGTGCAAGGGGTTAAAAGAGATTATACAAAGGTCGTGTGTAATGGACCGACCATGTAACGACCAGCATTCTACGCATCGGAGGATCGTAGAATATTTATTTCATTCACATACAAAGTCGTATGGTCGTGTAACTTTAGGGAATGACTATTGGGGTCACTTCTCATGTTCACGATTTTTTTTGAATTTTAAATGACCATTTTACCCCTGGAGAACCTTGTTTCGCCTAAACTTTTGATTGGTAAGGAGTTTTGACCTAAAACCACTTCCATTGGATTCAAATGATGGTTTACTTTTCAGTAGAGTGGTCACACTAATCAAACGGATTTACCGTTTGGGAGATAAGGCTGAAATAAGGTTTGGAAGATGAAAAACAGCATAATCAGGCTTAACGGGGTGATTAGCAGCTAAACCCATAACCCATTTCGGGATTAGGGTTATGGTAGGGCTGAAAGGGTTTGGGAAAACATTTCATTTCAGTTTTCAAGCTGCCACTAACCTCTCTTGAACCCTAGCAATGGTCTCCATCTTCTGAATTCATACCTAATCACTTCCTAATCACATATTAGCCAAATCTACATCAAATTAAGGCGGATTAGCATAGAAATCGAGATAGAGCTACTGGAATACATTGAGAACCATGCCAAATGAGTTAGAGTTTCAGATCTAAAATTTATTTGTGCTAAGGTGAGTGATTTGCACTTTTATTCACTAATTACGGCTAATTCGAAGTGATTAGTGATAATTAGCGAAATTATGCATCATAAAAATCTGGAAAAATATGTAGAAATTCTTAAATACTACTTTATGTCACTGGTGAAAATTTGGGATTAAGTTTGCTAATCTTATAGTTAAAACATGCTTCAGGGGATTAAGAGGAAAATCATGCTTTTTGGATATGTTTGATCTAAAATATTTCGTGTTATTGATATTTTGGTGTTTTTGGTTGATTTTACATGTTACTATTGTTGTTTGGTATGTTTTGTGACTTCATTGTAAGATTAGAATGGTTGAAAACACCATCCTTTGGCGAAATTAGCTTATTGGAAATTTTTTGTAGAAAACCTGTTCCTGAAGGGGGTATGCCTCACGAACCACCCAGGAGAACTTCAATTCCTGAAGGAGGTATGTCTCACGAACCGCTCCAAGATGATGGTCACGAATTGCTCCAAGATGATGGTCACGAACCGCTCCAAGATGATGGTCACGAACCTCTCCAATATGAGGACTCACGAACCGGGGAAGGGTGTCACGAGCCGGGAAGGGGTCATGAGCCGGGGGTGATCACGAACCGGGGGGGTGGTCACGAACCGGGGGGGTGGTCACGAACCGGTGGGGTGATCTTTCCTGTACTTCGTCACTTCATCCAAGCGAGAGCGGGATTCCGAAAGCGGGAATCTGAGAGCGGGATTCCTAGAGCGGGATTCTGAGAGCGGGATTCCAAAGCGGGATTCTGAGAGCGGGATTCCGAGAGAGGCAGGAATCCAAGATCGGGATTCCGAGAGAGGGATCCCAAGAGCAGGAATCCGAGAGCGAGAATCCGAGAGTGGGATTACAAGAGCGGGATTCCAAAGCGGGAATCTGAGAGCGGGATTCCGAGAACGGGATTCCGAGTGTGGGAATCCGAGCTTTCCTATACTTTGTTGCTTCATCCAAGATGATGATTCCAAACTGAACCAGATTCAAACTTCTACCAAACGACGACAATTGTGAACTTTTCTGAAGATCAAAACTATTTGAATAAAAAATGACTCAAAAACCAATGATATGAAATCACACTTCACCAATTATGGTTAGGAATTAAAAGAGCCATAATCGCAAAATGAACGGGAAAAGGTAAATAAAAGACAAGGGGTTTTTATAGTGGTTCGATCTTAGCAAAGATCTACGTCCACTTTTGAAGTGTTTTCCATTATCATGAGGAGATTTACAAAGTTTATTATCTCATACATTTCACTTTCACTCATTCTCTCTTTACATAGTGATTTTCCTCTCTTTGCTCTCTTTTAGCTTTAGATCACACTTGAATTCATAGAGAAATGGATTAGATCTCGTGGATTGTGAAAGTTATCTTGTAGATCTTCAATCACTTTGGCGTGTAGATGCTTTTCCTTGATCCCGAGACGAAGTTTATGTCAGATGCGAGCTTTTAGAGAAGGTTAATGGCAGTTGGAGAGCACTAGGATTGAGTTTGAGCCCATTTGGATGGAGAAAAGATGCGATTTGATCTTCATGTTGTTAGAGGAAGAAGTAGAAAGCTTTGGTGGACATTAATGGATCTTTAAGGAGCTTTGGAATGGTTGAAGAATGATGATGCAATTTGATCTTCATGTTGTTAGAGGAAGAAGTTAAAAGCTTTGGCGGCCATTAATGGATCTTTAAGGAGCTTTGGAATGGTTGAGGAATGATTTTGACAGCCTTTCGGGGTAGTGGAATTGGTCCCTTGAATAGTTGAGAAGTGGCCTATTTATAGGCGAAGTTTGAAGGTAGTGACCGTGTTGTAATTTTGTATGCATTAGTCTAAGATTTCTGCCCAGTCCACGGTATAAAAAGTGCCCTGTCCATAAACTCGGGAAATGCCCTGTCTATAAAATTGCCCTATCCATGGACTCGAAAACTGGCATGTCCATAGAACTGGCATGTCCATAAAACAGGCATGTCCATAGAACTGCCCTGTCCATAGTACTGGCCTATCCATAGAACTGGCATATCCATAAAACTGACCTGTCCATAGAACTGGCTTGTTCATAAAACTGGCATGTCCATAGAACTGGCCTATCCATAAAACTGGCATATCCATAGAACTGGCATGTCCATAGAACTGCCCTGTCCATAGAACTGCCATGTCCGTAGAACTGGCCTATCCATAGAATTAGCCTATTCACAGAACTGCCCTGTCCATAGAACTGGCCTGTCCATCACTTATAACAGTGTTGACTGATCCATGATATATGCTTTTAACACATTTTTTTATACCGCGTTTCACAATGGGGTCAACATTTGCCCCTCGAAATTTATATTTTTGCTTATGAAAAATGTAAATTTCAAAGTGACTGCCTTCAATATAATTTATGTCAACGCATATTGATGGATCGTCAGCAAGTTTTTTAAATGGATCAGAGCCTGGTCTCAATTTGGATCCGGAAACAGTACTATACATGGAGCGGAAGGGATCTGTTGAGTGATGGAACGGACATACTAGTTTTGTTAGAGAAGTTTCCTTTGACTAGAAGGATTTGTTGTGTGATTAACTGAATGGTTGATCTCGATGTTTTGCAGTTGAAGTCAGATCTCGACTTTGTCAGTTTAGAGTTTCGAAAGCATGGGTCTCGGAGTTATCCCTTACGCTGGTTCATGCCAAAGTATTGGCTGCTTGTTTTATGAACATGTGCTTGTCCACTGAACCTCTTTTGAATCAATGCACGTCTTTTGAAGGCAATCCATAATGATTTGTCTTCGTAACAGGAAACTCTTGCATGTTTTTTCAATGCTACGACAAATCATACATTGAATTCACATGCTTCATGTCACCTGTTCTGTAATTAAAACAAGCACCTATGCAATTTTGGACTTATACTTACCAACGACTGTCCATATCAATAATGGATTAGTTAATGACTTATAGCGAATTTAATTTTGAATTGGATAAAGAGCTTGTACCAGATTGTTTTACTCAATGGTTTAAAACTCATTGAATATTATTCGCACAACTACGATATTCGAATTCGCATTAATGCTCGAAATCAACTAATCGACTAAGGCCGACTGTGGATTCCCAATGCTATCATTTTATGGCTTATATAATGGTATATGCTATTTCTCATTTGAGAAATACGTATTAGTAATTTATTATCTGCTTCTCTTTGGAGAAGTTTCTTAATTTTTCGTGCCTCGGCCTAGGAGGTCCTTTAGTCTTTTTCTTGGGAAGAATGTTTTCACTTCTCGATGTTTGTTTACTTAGTCAATTAGTTTTGGCATTGGAGACTCCATCGGATGCCCCGTGTATTGGAGGGGCTATTATAATCCAACATTAGTCCTCTCCTGTTGACTGAATCAACATTATTGAGTTCATCGAGCATTGTTGATTTTTCCTGTGGAGAAATTGCTTTCTCTATGGAAATGATTTTTGGTTGTCGTATTGTTTCACAGTGCGAACTCCAACGATCCTTGTGGTGAGGGTTGCATCGCTTCGCGCCACAATCTCCTACGCTTCTTTTCACTTATAGTGAACTCCAGCGCTCCATTTCACGTGACGAATTCCAGCGAACCTTTGGTTGGTTGCATCACTCTGCGCTTACGAAATCCCACGCTTCGTTTCACGTATAGTGAACTACCGTGCTTTGTTTCGTGCTTACGGATTCTAGCGAACCTTTAGTGGGTTGCATTGCTCCGCGCTTACAAACTCCCACGTTTTGTTTCACGTATACTAAACTCCCGCGCTTCGTTTCGCGCTTACGGATTCCAACGAACCTTAGGTGTGTTGCATCGCTCCGCGCTTACGAACTCCCACGCTTCGTTTCACGTATAGTGAACTCCCGCGCTTCGTTTCGCGCTTACGGATTCCAGTGAACCTTTGGTGGGTTGCATCGCTCCGTGCTTATGAACTCCCATGCTTCGTTTCACGTATAGTGAACTTCCGCACTTCGTTTCGTGCTAACGGATTCAAGCGAACCTTTGGTGGGTTGCATCGCTCCGCGCTTACGAACTCCCACGCTTCGTTTCACGTATAGTGAACTCCCACGTTTCATTTCGTGCTTATGGATTCTAGCAAACCATTAGTGGGTTGCATCGCTATGCGCTTACGAACTCCTACGCTTTGTTCCACATATAGTGAACTCTCGCGCTTCGTTTCGTGCTTACGGATTCCAGCGAACCTTTGGTGGGTTGCATCGCTCCGCGCTTACGAACTCCTACGCTTCGTTTGACGTATAGTGAACTCCCGCGCTTCGTTTCGCGCTTACGGATTCCAGCGAACCTTTGGTGGGTTGCATCGTTTCGCGCTTACGAACTCCCACGCTTCTTTTCACGTATAGTGAACTCCCGCGCTTCGTGCTTACGGATTCACGTGACCTTTATGGTTTCAGATCCATGGCTGCTTGCTTCACTCTTCACCGTTTGAATCAATGAGAATTTCCTTATTCACTTGTCGAAGTGGAGTTTTTCATCCCTGTATCATGGATATTAACGGATATAGCACTTGACATTTGAACTGTTGTTTGTCTGTATTTCCCTACTTCGTCAGGCCTTGAGAGAGAAGACGCTCGTTGGATAGCCTGTAATGAAAAGTCGCCTATTAGCAAATTTTCATGTATATTTTGCAAGCCAGAGATTTATACAAGTAGGTAATACTCCATTCGTAGAGCTATTATTCGGTACAATGCATGTAAATCATTACAGCCTATTTACAAGAAAGTAGAACATAGCGAAGAGTAAAGTAATGCAAGAAGTAAAGTAAAGGCGATAGTGATCGCTTATTCTGAGCCGTAGATATTAGATCATCATCAAAGGTCTTCAGTTGATTATCAACCTTGGAATAGTGTGAGAAGAAGCTACGTTGCTTGGAACAGATTGTTCATTTGATGCCCCTTGCCCCTGGGGAGTTGTAGAATGATTTGCATCTTGGGAATTCTTCACATACCGTTGCAGACGGTTCTTCCTAATCAGCTCTTCAATCAACGATCTCAGATGCCTACGCTCATTGGTATTGTGGCCAGGCTGATTATGAAAACAACAGAACTTCCCAGACTTGGTCAGATGGTCATTCATCTTTATTGGCCGAGGCTCCGGGTAATTTTCTGCATCCTTTGTGGCAAGGTAGATGTTCTCAGGAGTGTCGTTCATAGGTGTTAATTCAGACGAGTCAAGGAGGCGAAACTTTTTGTTAGCTTTGTTGTTCTTTCCGTTGTTGGCTCGCTTCTGCCCTTGAGTATTCTTCTGATTGGATTGAACAACCGCACTTTTAGGAGCTTCAAGGAGTTGGTTACCACCGATGATCTGAAGAGGTATAGGATTATCATCCACTCTCATATACTCCTCTGCTTTCTTATATAACTTGTCAAGTGTAGTTGGTTTCTTCATCTTTATCCATCTTCCGAATTCGCTTGTTTTGTCTATAGCATCGAGTAGAGCCATGAGGACTATGCGTGGTTCCAGATTCCTTACGTCAGATAAGGCAATATTGAATCGACTAAGGAAGGCTTTTATAGTTTCCCCTCGTTTCTGTTTCATTGCTGAGAGCGTTATAGCATCCTTAGCTTTGGTAGCATACAAGCGAAACTGCTCCTTTAACTTTCCGGTCAGGTCAGAAAAACCGATCGATAGATTTGGATGTGGCAGCTTTGTGAACCATATTGATGCAGCACCTTCTAACTAGAGAGGAAAATATGTGCATCTCATCTCATCAGTTTCTTTAGCTGCGCTCATATGCAAGTCGTATTTGGATAGGAAGTAGTTTCGATCAACAAGACTGTTGTATGGAGGCAAAGTCAGAAGATTGAACTTCTTTGGACATTCTGCTTCAAGGATTTTTTCGGTGAATGGAGTCCTATCGGGAGGGAAGTCCCATTCTCTTTCATCGACTTTGCTAGCTTGATTTCTCTTCATGATTTGCTCTATCATATCCAAGATGTATTCTTCAGTGTTATGCCGCTTTACGAAGCTGAGCTCTTTACCAAATGTCCGTCTAAGCATACGATCTCGATTAGAGAGCTTTGGCCCTTTGCCTTCTTGATGAGGTGGTGCCCCAATGATAGGATTAGTGACCTTTCGAGCATTCATTTCGGAATGGTGCTTAGATATTGATTTCAATTCTTCGATGTTAGCTTCGTCCTTGTGACTCCCCCAATCATAATCGTCTTCCATGTTGTCATAGCGGTTATGATCAGAAGCGGACGATTTTTCATTCTCTTCGAAATCAACATGGACCTTCAGAGGGGTTGGATTTGGTCAAGCATTAAGAATGGCATCATGCTTTTTCATCATAGATTTAGTAGAAGCATCCACTCTTTGATTCACATTGGCAATAGCGGCATTTAATTTATTTCTTGTCACACTGGCTACACTTATCGAGTTTTCACCAACATCGAAACGGTTAACAAACGGTGTTTCTTCATTAACAACATTATCGGCTTCTGCCACAGTTTTGCTAGTAGCTTTCTTGGACTTTGCCATGATTTCGGAGGAGGATGCGGTTTAGAACTTTAATGCAAGGCATTCAACCTTGTGAGAGTATATGAAGGAAGGAGATGTGAACGCGGGCCCATGGTGGGCACCAAACGTTTGAATCAAAAATGACTCAAACACCAATGGTGTGAAATCACACTTCACCAATTATGGTTTAAGAGCCACAATCGCAAAATGAACGGGAAAAGGTAAACAAAAGACAAGGGGTTTTCCACTTTTGAAGTGTTTTCCACTATCATGGCAGTTGGAGAGCACTAGGATTGAGTTTGAGCCCATTCGGATGGAGAAAAGATGCGATTTGATCTTCATGTTGTTAGAGGAAGAAGTAGAAAGCTTTGGAGGCCATCAATAGAGCTTTAAGTAGATTTGGAATGGTTGAGGAATGAACACATGATTTGATCTTCATGTTGTTAGAGGAAGAAGTAGAAAGCTTTGGCGGCCATTAATGGAGCTTTAAGGAGCTTTGGAATGGTTGAGGAATGATTTTGACAGCCCTTTGGGGTAGTGGAATCAGTCCCTTGAATGATTAAGAAGTGGGCTATTTATAGCCGAAGTTTGAAGGTAGTGGCAATGTTGTAATTTTGTATGCATTGGTCTAAGATTTATGCCCAGTCCATTGTATAAAAACTGCCCTATCCATAAACTCGGGAACTGCCCTGTCTATAAATTTTCCTTATCCATGGACTCGAAAACTGGCCTTTCCATAGAACTGGCATGTCCATAAAACTGGCATATCCATAGAATTGCCCTGTCCATAGTACTGGCCTATACATAGAACTGGCCTATCCATAAAACTGACGTGGCCATAGAACTGGTCTGTCCATAAAACTGGCATGTCCATAGAACTGTCATGTCCATAGAACTGGCCTATCCATAGAACTGCCCTGTCCATAGAACTGCCCTGTCCATAGAACTGGCATATCCATAGAATTGTCTATTCATAGAACTGCCTTATCTATAAAACTGCCATGTCCATAGAACTGGCTTGTCCATCACTTATAATAATGTTGAATGATCCATGATATATGCTTTTAACACATTGTTTTTATACCGCGTTTCACAACGGGTTTAACAAAAATCAATTCAATCAAAACCCGAAATGCAAAGGAGGTCCAAGTGATAAGTTATTACTCAAGATCTAGCTGAGAACCAATGAGTTAACATTTAGAGTTGGGCTTTGCTGCGGGACGTGTGCAAAGGGGTTATCGATATTCTAAATTTTGGTTCACCACTGAGAGACGGATTATGGGCTATGGATCAGTGCAATGGGGTCATTGTGACTCCCAAGTGCAAAGTGATCGTAGAAAAGGATTGGGTGATCGAAGTGGTGGATATCGTATGCTTTACGCAGTGAGTGAGAGATGTGAGGATGGTTGTTATGTTTGATGTTTGCTATCACCATGACATGTGCACCTCCACTTTACACTTTATGTTAGTGTTAACTTAGAGTACTGTACATCTTGTTGTGCTAACTCTTTGGTTGTAGGTCCAGGTTCTGGTATGATCATTTATACCTGTTATAGTTTTGCTGCTATCTCTCATACCAGACTTTTTTCTGACCCAGAGTTTTATGTCTCTTCTTATTACTCTAGGTGCTCCTAAACGAGTAGACTAGAGACAAGTTAGGTGGTTATGCACGAGTAGCTGTCTGGAGATGAGCAGGAGGCTTCTATGCACTATTTACATATATTCTCCCTATGTGGTTGCCGGTCACTATTTTGGGCATTAGTAGTGTACCTTTCCTATTTTGCTTTAGGCACAGTATTTTAAAGTTGTAATAGTGGTTTTGATCATAAGATGTATTTTGGATCCGCTGCTATGATGGTTTAGTTTTCAGCTTATGCATTATCTTGCCAGTTTTATGTCAAGTTATGTTATTATTATATTTTATTCCATGCGTTGTGAGATATACTACAAGTTATTGATGATTCATTGTTTCAAAACCCTTTTTCCTTGACGACCGTCCTATGCTAGTCAGGCATTGGCACAACGCATTTCAGGGAAATATCGGCTGGTGCAGGGCGGCCGTCACACTTGGTATCAGAGCCTAGGTTGCATAGTTAACCTAGGGGAAGACATCAGGGAGAGATAGTATACGTAGATGAGAGCGCGTATTTGTGATATTTTGGTTTTCAAAAACTATATATATATACTATTAGTACATCTAAGGAATAAGTCGCACTGCACTGGCACCACTGAGGAGATGGTTAATCATTTTCTCTTTACAGATTGGATGATGAGCCTAAAGATGAGGAGTACGGGTTCAGGGGCCAATAATAGGAATGTCCCTGATATAAGGAGGATGTTTACTACCATCATGAGAGAGATGCTTAGGGATGCTCAGGGAGCAGTTCCTAATGCTGCTAACGGTGGTGGTGCAGCGGTGCAGGCGCATAGAGCCGATTTCACCAAGCTATGCAAGGATTATACTAGTCTTGGTGGGAAGCCATTCCACGGAACGGAATCGGATACAGAGTTTCAAGATTGGCTTGATAATTGTGAGCGCATTTTCAAGGATTTGGGGATCGATGAAGAGAAAGCTAGCATCGCATCAGCTTCAAGGACGGGTGATGAATTGGTGGAATGTTATTAAAGTGGCTACTCCTGAGGATCAAGTTACTTGGAATCAGTTTAAGGCCCGATTCAGTGATACGTTTATTCCAGCTGCTCAGAAATCGGAATTGTTTAGGAAATTCTTGGAGCTTAAAAAGAATGGTAGGACAATCTCGGAGTATATTGCTGAATTTGATACCTTATCAAAGTATGGATTGTCCCTTATCGATACGGTCGAGAATAAGAACGAGAAGTTCATAACTGGCCTAGATGAGTACTTGAGGGAGAGACTCATAAACTATATCGATGAGACTTTCGAACCTATTGTGGGAAATGCATTGAGATCTAAGAGCCTTTACCCTAAGTCGAAGACCGAGGTTGCTATTACATCTGCAGAGGAGCGAAAGCCGCAGGCAAGCGGTGGAGGAAAGAATAATTGCCAGAACAAGAGGAAACAAGACCAAACCAAGGATGGTTAGAAAAAGAAGAATAAGAAAGATGGCGAGTGCTTTAGTTGTGGCAAGAAGGGCGACTATGCCACGGATTGTCGGGAAAAGCCTGGGGAAAGGAAGTGCTTCAATTGCGGCTAAGCGGGACATCACAAGGATAAATGTCTGCAGCCCCCTAAAGAGAAGCAGATAGTGAAAGCATATGCTATCAACACGGTTCCTTCTTCGTTGAATTCCCCAACTGCGGCGCAGAAGGGAAAGGGTGTCGTTATTCAAGGTATGCTTTCTGTTTATGACGTTCCAGTTCGAGTGTTGTTTGATACCGAGGTTTCTCATTCCTTCATATCTAGTGACCTGGTAGATAGGTTGGGATTGGAACCCGAGATAGTCGATAGACCTTTAGTTGTGATGAACCCGATTGGTGATTCGACTAGCCTTAGTATGATTTGTTGTAATGTGGTCTTATCAAGTCATGAATGTATGTTTGCTTGTGATTGCTTTGTTTTGGGATTTACTGGGTTTGGCATTATTTTGGGAGTCGATTGGCTCCAAGGGTGGTATTGGGTGCCTACCTAGTGCTGGAAATAATAACTGGAACAAAGAGATTCGGGTTGGCCATGACTCGTGAAGGAAGGACCTTTGGAAGCATTTTTAAACGCTATGGTGAATTGCTCGAGCGTTGTGGTATTCCGTAGTAAATGAGTGATTACTATAGATTGTTTAGGACTTTTTGTTGATGTTCTCTTTGGTTCAAGAATGGTAACAACTTTGGAGTAAATTCAATGGGGAAATCTCGAAGCGATAAGATGTGTTCGTTGATCGTGGGGATGCAACAAAGGTTAGGACGATTCAAGTTGGACTTGAACTCGTAAACAATGGTTGCTCGTTAATCTTGGTGATGCAACGAGTAGGGAGACGGCTCATATTGGACTTGAGTTTGTGGGTAATGGATACTCGAGACTTGGTCTGAGTTTGTGGATAGTCGCCGGCGATGTCGACTAGAGTTATAGAGAGATTATCATTGTCGTAAGTTCTAGTAGTATCCGGGAGGCAAATGTACGTTGAACCTGCAGTAGTCTGGTTAGAACTGGGGTTGCTATTTACCCTTGACATATGGCATGGGTCGTCATGCGATCAACGATAGTTTCGAAGCAAGATTAATGAGGATATCCATAGTTAGTTATGAGTGCTCGAGTGTTTGGTTGCTTTGTTCATATCATCTCACATAGATTGTCTAGATTCGGAGGAGATGTTCCTTAAGTGCTTGTCTGATATCGGTTTAGGCCTTTGGCGCTTGTGCTTGGGGAATGTCTAGTTCGTCTAGGATGGTTTGCATGAGATAAGTAGTTGTTGTGATTTCCATTAAATACGTCTTGGTTTACTCGAGGAGTGATGGGCAGCGTGACGACTGTTCGATGATGTGGACTGTCCGAGTTGGACTCGATAGGGCTATGAGATGACTCGAGTGGGACTCAAGAAGGCTGCGATATAATGGATTGACTTGGGTTGGACTCGAGTTGAAGATGGAGTTGTGGATAGCTCTTCTGATGGGGTGCCAAGGAATCGTCGATAGTTTGGAGTGTTCTAGGCGGACTCAAAGCAGGGGTATCTGGGGACGCCCATTTACCTTGGATCCGTTGGATGTGATCTAGTTATCCTTGGAGGATAAACGCACATTGGACGTGCGGTAGTCCGTTTGGAGTCGGGGCTTCCAGTGGCCCTTGATATTGGTTGAACCAGTCATACAGGTATCGACATATTCAGGCTTTAGCAGGTGATAGATAGGATTTGTTTGATGGATGCTACGGTTGCTATGTTTGTTACTATTTTTTTCTCTTGAGTAGACTATCACCTGTAGGATTATGGCGATAGGATATGAAGAGATGAGTATACAGATACCTGTGCTACCGGACTAGGTGCGATAGCTGATGCATTGAGTAGGAGACATGCCAGTTTAGATGCTATGTTTCTTGAATGGAAGCAACTGGAGTATATCGTGGGATATGATTTCAGAACTAATCATTGTTTGGGTCCAGAGATGTTAGCAAGTTTGATGATTAGACCGACTTTGATTGAGCGGATTGGTTCCAGTCAGAGGGACGATCCTAACCTAATAGAAATAATCTCCAAGGAAGAGATGGATATCGATGGTGAGAAAATGAACACGTATGGACTTGATGGAGAAGGATGGCTTCGAAAGGATGGGAGATTAGTTGTATCCAACGTTAATGGATTGAGAGATGAAGTGCTTAGAGAATGTCATCACTCGAAATTGACTATACATCCCGGTGGTAACAAAATGTATCGAGACATGAAGCAAACCTACCACTGGAAAGGGATGAAGAGGGACGTTGGGAAGTTTATCTCCAAGGATATGAATTGCCAGTTAGCTAAAGCTGAGCAAAAGAGGCCTAGTGGTTTGTTACAACCGTTGTAAATTCCCAAATGAAAATGGGAACAAGTCTCAATGGACTTCATCGATGGTTTACCAAGGACTAGATCCGGCCGTGATAGTATTTGGGTGATTGTGGATCGATCGACCAAAAGTGCAAGGTTTATACCCGTCAAGTTGATTAGAGCGGCAGATAAGTCAGCAGAACTGTATATGAAGTGGTGTGATAATGAGAATGACTGTACTTGGGAAACATAGGAGAACATAAGGAAGTCGTATCCAGAACTCTTTGCTTGGTAAGGTTTTAATAGCGATATAGTTATTCTCTTATTAGTAAACCGCATGCCATGATAGACTTTTTGTGTTACTATGTATGTTTGATTGTTTGTAAATGGTTGATGGGCATGCGGGATACCATTGTATGTTTTGATTATGGAATTTCGGGGGCGAAATTTCTTAAGGGGGGAGAGTGTAATGACCCGCATTCTACGCATGGAGGATCATAGAATATTTATTTCATTCACATACGAAGTCGTATTGTCGTGTAACTTTGGGAAACGACTATTGGGGTCATTTCCCATGTTCTTGATTTTTGTCGAATTTTGAATGACCGTTTTACCCCTGGCAAACCTTGTTTCGCCTATAACTTTTGATTGGTAAGGAGTTTTGACCTGAATCCACTTCCATTGGATTCGTGTGATTGTTTACCTTTCCGTAGAGTGGTCAAATAAATCAAAACGGCTTACCGTTTGGGAGATATGACCGAAATAATGTTTGGAAGATGAAGAACAACATAATTGAGCTTAACAGAGTGATTAGCAGCTAAGCCCATAACCCATTTCGGGATTAGGGTTATGGGAGGGCTGAAAGGGTTTGGTAAAACATTTCATTTCATTTTCCTAGCCGCCACTAACCTCTCTTGAACCCTAGCAATGACCTTCATCTTCTAAATTCATCCCTAATCACTTCCTAATCACATATTAGCCAAATCTACATTAAATTAAGGCGGATAAGCATAGAAATCGAGATTGAGCTGTTAGAATACATTGGTAACCGTGCCAAATCAGTTAGAGTTTCAGATCTGAAATTTATTTGTGGCTAAGGTGAGTGATTTGCACTTTTATTCACTAATTAGGCTGATTAGGGGTGATTAGTGATAATTAGCGAAATTATGCATCATAAAAATGTGGAAAAATATGTAGAAATTCTTAAATTATTTTATGTCACTGGTGAAAATTTGGGTTAATTAGGATTAAGTTTGCCAATCTTATAGTTAAAACATGATTAAGGGGATTAAGGGGAAAATCATGCTTTTTGGGTATGTTTAATATAAAATATTTCATGTTATTGATATTTTGGTGTTTTTGGTTGATTCTACATGTTACTACTGTTGTTTGGTATGTTTTGTGACTTCATAGTAAGATTAGAATGGTTGAAAACGCCATCGTTTGGTGAATTTAGCTTGCTGGAAAAAAACTACAGAAAACCGGTTCCTGAAGGGGGTATGCCTCACGAACCGCCCAAGAGAACTTCGATTCATGAAGGGGGTATGTCTCACGAACCGCTCCAAGATGATGGTCACGAACCACTCCAATATGAGGATTCATGAACCGAGGAAGGGTGTCATGAGTCGGGGAGGGGGTCACGAGCCAGGGGGTGGTCACGAACCGGGGGGGGGGGGGGTAAGCTTTCCTATACTTTATCACTTCATCCAAGTGAGATCTGGATTCCGAGAGAGGGAATCCAAGAGCGGGATTCCAAGAGGGGGATTCCGAGAGTGGGATTCTGAGATCGGGATTTCGGGAGCGGGATTCTGAGAGCGGGAATCCAAGAGCGGGTGTAAAGGCCCGTAAATCCGTACCAACTTGAGCTAACTAATATTCTACACACTCAACCCAAAGTGCACGAAAATACAGATCGCTAATAGAAAGAATTTAAAGGATGAGAAAGATAAGATAGAACTAATAGAATAGAAGAAGAAGAACTCAACTGAACATAATCAGAGTAAACACGAAACTCACAGCGGAACGAATAAAATATATTATGTAACAAAATCTTGAAATACAAATCTGAATTTGTATATACATACCATATCAGAGTGTAACTCATTTACATCAGAGCGGAAATAATCTCTAAATAACTAACAGTGGAGCATGCTGCTTCGAGCTCCTTCAAGTGAATCTGCAAAATCTTGAAACACATGTCTGCCCATTCAAATTTGGGCACCCAAGAGTTTAGGGAAAAACAAACAAAATAAACTCTGGGTCAGTCATGGGACTAGTGTGAGTAAATTCCAACCATATTGTTTAACTTTGAAAATCCTTATGAAACAAAAGGATAATAGTAAGACCAGCCCACACATAAACATGGACGGTTTTTACCTTACTATAACCCAAATATTCTTGATATCCAAATCCAGTGATATTATAATAATGTCTAATCAAATAAATAACCAAATAACAGAACGCTTGCATCTCACGCTCCACATATATATAGTATAAAATCATAAACCGCAGGGCGCTTATTGGGGATTGGATTCCAACAGACAAGGTATGGGAGCACCTTCTGATCAGTGTACTCTAGAGGGTATACACTGGGGTTCAACAAGAACGTCCAACAACCCGACCACACATGACCGCCCACTCATTTAGCTTGAGTGTAGCGAATATATTGCCACCCACGGTTGTTGGCCATCCAACCGTAATCCGAAGATACAGAATCAAAAAGAAAAATAAATACGAATTTTCTCTAGATCGGTGACAATACACCCTGCTTGGGGATGACCCAACTGGTCATGTTGCCTAGCCCAACTTTTTTTACTTCCTGGTTGTGAGGTTAGAGGCTACGTCTATCTTCAGAACATCTGATCACCATTCACCTTGAATGCCACATCGTCAACCCGTCAATTCACTAATCGATTTCCAAAAATATCACGGGTATAAAAAGCTAAGAGGAACGAACTCCTCCGCCACCAGACGTAATACTTTTAAGAGATCAACCATACGTGATTTGTTAGGTATACTCTGTCAGACACTCGTCCATACAAGTTGTCCTGGGACTGGACAAACAGAAAGCACCATTCTGGAACAGGATGACCCTTGCAATATACTCCGTCTTCAATAGTCTTCAGCATAATCTAATTCGCAGCGCTTATGCCTACACAGAGTGGTTTTCGGATAATGTATCCAACTGGTCTCTCCGTATCGACAACGATGGTCAAAACACTTCGATAGTCGGTTATTTAACTATCGAAGTAAAACAAACATCCATTCAAATGTACAACTAAACATCACACAATCATTGGCCCTCTTTATTTAATCATTAATTTTCTAGTTTCCCATATCTTTCCAGATATTTCCCAGAACCCGTTTAGCCTTTCATATTTCTTGGGAAACATTTCTATTTATTTTAACTCTTGGTTTTCCCCTATTTCAAAATATATGTTATTATTGTTCGAAAACATTCCCCTTTTTACCACATTTCTTATTTGATCTAAAACCAATCTTGAATGACATAATTTATCATTAATGTTGCTTTTATCGATTTCCAAACTTTGAAGATTTCCATTCAATACGGAAAATATATTAAATCTCAATTATTCGTCTTTATTCCCAACCCAACATAACGCTCCTATATTTCTTTGGACAAACATCGTTACTTTTTACTTTAGAATGAGTGGATTTCAAACCAAATTGTTTTCATTTCCTAAGGAATAGTGTTATATATAAAAATCACGTTTAAGCTTGGTCAGCAGGCTAATTTATCGTTATAGTTCAAAAACTTGTCATACGCTGTAATATTTCCCTTTATAACTAATCTCGACATAACAATCACGCTTAAGCCTAGTCAACAACGTTATTTTATCGTTATAGTTCAAAGACTTGCAATATGCTACTATATTCCACTTTATAAAATGAACTATAAAATACCAGTTTATAATAGAACTTTTATTATAATTTAAACTTTGCTTAAATTATAAAAATATATTTTTTATAATTATCTTCGTTGATTTGCCTGATGGCCAATCAACTTCTTAACAAAAATGGGTTTATGGTCGACTGTTGCTATTTTCTTAATCGGTATCGCCTATTTATTTAATCAACATAACGTTGAATTTCCATTCAACATGGTTCAAACAGTGCATATATAAAAAAAACAGTACATATAAATATTGAGGAATCCGGTTGGACTCCTCCAACCGGTTCCTGCATCCACAGATGTTAGTCAACACAAATCACATAAATTCGATAATATGGAATATTTTAATCGATAGAATTGGTATCCAGTTAATGATGTATATATGCAATGATATATCTACAATCCAACCAATTTAACTATAATTTACCTGAACGACCATCATAAAGCATTCAATCATTATTAAAATATAATTATAATATTTTAAAATAGATCAGAGTTAGTAATTTTACTCACCTTGGCGCGTTAACCGTTAAATAACGATTTGCGTCAATTGATTTAATCGTACGCTCTAATCTGCCTAGAATTCAACCGAGTTCCAAGTCGCTCCGGATCAACTCCTGTACGTAGCCAATCAAACCCGGTCTATCCGTACTTGAGAACCTCAAATCCACCAAGAACAATGCTTCCGTTGTCTGCTCCTTTTATACCTCATCTTCGTGAACTTCGCATCCACACACCGACTTCATTCTGCCATGACAATGCACCGGAAAAACCACCGTCGATCATTACTTCAAGTCAGCACCCACTTCCACCCCTTTTGCCTGAGAATTTCCCGGCGCATTGCGTATATTTTCCCCCATGTCCAATTTTTTTCTTCTTTTTATTTATTATATATATATATATATATGTGTGTGTATAAAAATAGCTGGGCTTACCGTTCTTACACTTGGCCCATCTTACCACACGGTATTCAGACTTGTACAGTGATCTTCCTCATCTAAGAAGGCGCCACCTGCTCCTGCTCATTGGCTCTGACCGTGCTTTGTGCTTCTCAAATCGCACCAATTCTTCTGTGCCGAAATTCGGTGTGCCCCATGTCCCCAACCAATCACAGCCCCCTGATTTTCGCCTTTTACAGTTAAACCCTTTAATTGTCCGGGGACTAAAATGCAAAAAAACCGAAATAGGGAGATTTGATTGGAGGGAACATTGGGGATAGGGGAATTAGTTACAGAAGAATTGGTCTCTTCTCAAATGTCATCCCTATACTCCATGGTTTTCGGTTGTGACAACCATCAGTTTCCCCTATTCACGCATCAGATCCTAACACATTTTCTTTTATTAAAAACTCTATGGCTCCAGAACGTCACCCCCATTTTGCTCCATTTGCCAAGTTTTCATGCTCTCGTTGCATCTTTGAACGTGAGCCCATTGAAATGCATGCAACAGTCCTCCATACTTCCACCCACCGTGTCACTCCTAGGGATGGCAAAAAAATCCGTACCCACGGCTACTCGCGGATAAAATCTGTCATGGGTATGAAACGGATAGCTAAATGGGTACTCGTGGATAAAATAAACGTGTTTTTTTAATATTCACTTATTAATGGGGCGGGTACGAATAGTAAGATATCCATGCCCGTGGGTACCCGTACCCGTATTGCATATATTTTTCCAATGCATAAATCATTATTGCTGGCTTTTGCGTATTTATGCGCATGTTTTTATGAAAAATTTTACTCATCCTGCAAAAGTTCTTGCTCGACTCCTCCTTACTGGTTTATATCAGTACGTCGCCAAATCATGCAACGCGTTGCCAAACTACAAGCCATGTCTAATTTGTTTTTTTATTGGATGTATTTTTAAACAATTTCAATAGACGGTTAAAAAAGGAACTTAATAAAATATTATTATGGGTACCCGCGGGTACCCACGAATACCCGCAACTTTTTTAAAACTCGTTTAATGGATACCCATGTAGGTACGGGGCGGACACGGGGCACAAAATTACCAAATGGGGCGGGTGATGGGGGGATACTACCCGTGCCCGCCCTGCCCCATTGCCATGCCTAGTCACTCCTCTCTCCATCTTTTGAAGTACCTTGCGCAAGTTTACCCCATGCCATCTTACATGAAACTCGAGCGTGAGCTCTTACTTGCGTAGAAAACAAGTTCACCTCGAGCCCTCACTTATGGAAGCAATAATTTCGAGCTTCACCACTACGGGTTTCAAGGAACCTGCGCTAAAATGTTCACCAGTTTGGCCCACCATTTTTCCATACCCAGACCTGCGTGAAATACTTCTTTTTCAATACCATACGTTCTGCTCCCGTATACCCTAAAAGCCTCCTTCTACAGTGTCTTCACCGTTACTTTTCCCAATAGCTTTCATGCCGAACTCCAGCAAGCTCACTGCTAGCTTGCGTTTCCCATTTCATCATCCCGTAAACCTTCCATCTTTCATACCCCTTTACTCTCAACCCAGTTTACAGCGCCACTCCCTGAAATTGCGTTTCACCAACTTCGGAACTACAGGAGACAGAAGAATTGGCACCTTCCCCTGTTGGTTGCATGTGGAAAAAGAAGAATGTATCCATTTGTTCCAAAGAGTACGTTTTTGCGTTAAATTTTCTTCACTGGTCTCACGGCGAAAAGAAGATGAGGCACAACATATTTATAGATTTAGAACCCAACGTTGTGAAGGAATAGGGTGTTATAGGGTCATGGTGCTAGGTAATGGTTTTCAAAGTCTAATTCATTAAATTGACAACGACTGGAGCATGATTTTCATGTCTTAGCTCCTTTACTCTTAGGCATGCGGTAGCCTGTACTAAACTTTGGGAAAGTGTGGTGTTCATTTAATGTATGGGAGAAACGTAGGTATGCTTGGTGTTTAGGTATGTGAAAGTATGGTTTATTTAATGGGTAGAGTACCCTTTTGTCTCCACGTCTTAGTTATATAAACATTAAATATGAATGTAAATTACTTTTGTAAACTTTTTCCATGTTTCATATGTTTGATTTTGTCCCATTTACTTTAGGTTTGATTCATGATGGAGACATATCTTACTACGGAAAATACCATTCACTTACGGACAGAAGTAAGAGTATAATTGTGCTCAACGAGGTGTCACGATCCCAAAAATATAATAATATCGGTAGGTTAACTTATTCTATTAAACCCCGAAATGCTGATTTAGGGTGCAAAACATTTCAAATAAAAAGTTGCGTATTTAGTTAATTAAAAATTACTGTAAAATTCTAAAAATTAAATTATCATTGTGTCTCAAAAGAATATTGTCCAAATTCGAATCTGATATTTAAATAACCGTTATAACCATAAACGAAAATACTGCTGTTTTTCTGAATATTTAATTTGGACATATCTTGCAGTCTATAAGATGAAATCTCCATTTTCCCCTTCCATTAGAAAGATATAGTTCAACAGATTCGAATGTTTCTAGTTTTGGGGAAATCTGATTTGTAACGGATCCTGTGCGCTCAATTGAAGTTCAAAACGTTAAATTACGAACTGCAGCGTCGTTATGAGCTCGATTATATTTAATATATATTTCAACATCGTTTTAATTAATATATAAATCCACTTGTATTGCGATTTTAATATTAAATTGATTTAAATATTCAAATACAAACCGATAAAAATGCGGGAAGTTACATTCCTTCCCCCTTAAAAGAATATCATCACCAAAATTACCAAGGTAGAAAAATTGTTATGATCCCTATTATAACCAGGTTAAAAAAATTATTTAATTTCTTACATTCGGTTTTCAACAGAATCGACTTATTCTAATTAAAAATATTAATTCCTTTTTATTAACAAATATTTTCAGAAATTCTGAAAATTTCCTAACAGCTAAAATTTTTGGAGAATTTCGCCAGCATCTCTTCTGCACGGCTCATTTGGTACTACTACAACTTACTTCTCTGGGCTTTCTCCAATTCAACAGAAAATTAAACATCCAAGTGGCTTACCCAAAATAACTCATAATTCTCATATCCAAATATAAATTCGCACTTTTTTGTCGGCATTTCAACTCTATTACTTTCATTTGCTATCCAATTAGCATGTATAGGTGCATTTCCATTTGATCTCCAATCACTTCTCCCTTAAATCAATCATTCACTTATGTCCAAGCAACTTTCAATTCAAACTCCAATTCCAATCCAATTTCAAATTATTATACAACCAAGCTTGGTTCCAATCTAAAATCTTAATCAGTTACTTAACCAAGTTAAATTCTTATTCCAATACAATTCCCACTTAATTGGCTTTGATTCCATTTCAATTTTATTTAACTTAGTTTTTAAGTTAAATTCATATTTATTTATTTTTACCATTTCAATATATTTAACTTTATTTTAAAAATTGAAATTCCTGGGTTTCCATTTCAAAACATATTTGAAATCATATATATATATATGTATATGTATATATATATTCGTATATAACATAGCAATTCGAAACATTTGAATTTCCAAACAACTTATTTCAAAACAAAATCTTTGGTAGTAATCTGTCACTTAGAACTCGAAAATGAACACCGATAATGCCGCGGTTCATCATCGGAATTATTTTCCAGCAACCGAAGTGAGTTCAATACTATATTACATTAAAACTCATTTTAAAACATTTCCATTTGAAAATTACTCTCAAAATATCTGTTCAAAATGCTTGGATAACATTTCAAAATCTTCCAGGATTTCAAATTTCCATATTCTTCATTCAACATCCATTTACCACCCTTTTCAGGTTTTAGAATTTTAATTTCCAATTCTAGTTTAAATTCATATTTGTATTTCAAGATTTTGTTATATGATATATTTTATTCATTCCGCTGTAAGTTTCGTGTTTACTCTGATTCTGTTCAGTTGAGTTCTTCTTCTTCTTCTTCTATTCTATTAGTTCTATCTTATCTTTCTCATCCTCTAAATTCTTTTTATTAAAGATCTGTATTTTCGTGCACTTTGGTTTGAATGTGTAGAATATTAGTCAGTTCAAATTGGTACGGATTTATGGGCGTTTACAGCGGGATTCCGAGAGCGGGATTCCGAGTGTGGGATTCCGAAAATGGGATTCCGAGAGCAGGAATCCAAGCTTTCCTATACTTTGTCACTTCATCCAAAATGATGACTCCAAACTGATCTGGATTCGACCTTCTACCACGCGACGACAATTGTGAACTCTTCTGAAGATCAAAACCAATTCAACCAAAAGCCAAAATGCAAAGGAGGTCCAATTGAGAAGTTATTACTCAGGATCCAGCTGAGAACCAATGAGTTAACTTTTATAGTTGGGCTTGCTGCGGGACGTGTGCAACGGGGTTATCGATATCCATAATTTTTGCTCACCACTGAGAGTCGGATTATGGGTTATGGATCAGTGCAATGGGGTCATTGTGACTCCCAAGGGAAAAGTGAATGTAGCAAAGGATTGGGTGATCAAAGTGGTGTATATCGTATGCTTTACGCACTGAGTGAGAGATGTGAGGATGATTGCTATGTTTGATGTTTGCTATCACCATGACAAGTGCACTTCCACTTTACACTTCATGTTAGTGTTACCTTAGAGTACTGTACATCTTGTTGTGCTAACTCTTTGGTTGTAGGTCCAGATTCAGGTATGATTATTTATACCTATTATTGTTTTGTTTTGCTGTTATCGCTCATACCAGACTTTTGTCTGACCCAGAGTTTTATGTCTCTTCTTATTACTCCGGGTGCTCCTAAACGAGCAGACTAGAGACATGTTAGGTGGTTATGCACGAGCAGCTCTCCGGAGACGAGCAGGAGGATTCTACACACTATTTACATATATTCTCCTTGTGTTGTTGTCAATCACTATTTTAGGCATTAGCAGTGTACCTTTCTTATTTTGCTTTAGAGACAGTATTCTGAATCTGTAATAATGGTTTGGATCATAAGCTGTATTTTGGATTCCGCTGCTATGATGGTTTAGTTTTCAGTTTATATACTGTCTCGCCTGTTTTATGTCAAATTATGCTATTATTATATTTTATTCCATGCGCTATGAGATATACTATAGGTTCTTGATGATTCATCATTTCAAAACCCTTTTTCTTTGACGACCGTTCCATACTAGTCGGGCATTGGCACAGCGCATTTCGAGGAAATATTGGCTGGTGCGGGGCAGGCCGTCACAGACCCGATCCATCGCAGGCAAGCAAACTTGGTCCATGGAGATAAAGCACCGACCCACGAAGCGTGAAGTGCCCGATCCATACAAATTTATTCATAACCGACCCGTAATTGAAATGTACTATGCAACGTGAACGGTCCATCAAGGTATATTGTATTTAAAATGCTTATTTCGGAGCTTAAAATTTTTACAAATAAAAATTATAAACTCCCAGGGGCAAATGTTTAACCATTAAAAATCATATATACTTTGATGGATCGAATGTAAGGAAAAAATTATGGGTCGATCAATGTATATATCACAAGGGACGGTCGCAATGATGTTTCATGGCTCGATCATCATAGACCATGGATCGGTCGCACTACATTAGAAAAGCAATTTTGCCATGGCTAATTAGTTTTTCCACGGCTTCAGACCATGGAAAAACTGGGTGTGTCAAAAAAATTTCCACGGCCCAAAGCGGTGGCAGATTTATGTTTTGCCATGGTCCAAAGCCATGGCAGATTGGTATTTTATATTCGAACTTTTTTAATATAATTTGGCCACTATTCAAACCATGGCTAAATTCAATTGGAGAAAATGCACATCAATCAGAAACCTCTGCTTGAAGCATAAAGCCCCGACTTGAACAAAATAAGAGCATATTCTACCCATCAATGTTGAACAAAATAAGAGTATATTCTACCCATCAATGTTGAACAAAATAGCATTGATCACTCAAAATGGATCTAAACATATATGTTTTCCTAATAAACTATACTAACTCATAATAAAAGACTAAAATCACAAAAGCTAACTGTGCGGTTCAATAAGGATAACCCAAGAAACCAAAAATCATACAAATAATAAAAGCATAAGCTTAAAATTGTCAATTACAAGACAGATAAACAAAACAAAAACAAGTTCTATAATCACTGAATTCAAGCTCATATAACTCTTCAAGCTCATATGGCTATGTAACAGTCATGTCCAATGTTGTAACACCCCATATTTTTTTTAATATAATTAAAAATGAAATAAAATATATGAAAATATGCTTATGATCGGTAAATAATGGTGATGCATAAGGAGAATTAATTAATACATGGAAGAGAAGAAAAATTAGTTCGTTAACGGCGTATGTAACAGAAAAGATAGTAAAATAAGGATAACTAGTTCAAGAATCAGGAATTAGGTAAAATGGACATCACCATTGCGTTCCTCTCGGAAAAATACGTGAAATAGAGTCCGATTTTTCGAAAATTGGAGTCCGTATGACCAAGATATGGCCAAAACAAGATTTCAGCAGACTTTTTGGCAGACTGACCCAGGTCGACCATAGTGACGACACTATAGTCGACCTGCCCCCCCCCCCAGGTCGACTGTAGTGTCGACCCCCCCCCTCTGTACAGGTCGACCTGGTCGGCCTGGGGTGGTCCAGAACCTATTTTTGAGGCCCGGGACGAGTTTTGATGGTCCGGATGGGTTTTAGGGTTAATCCGATGGCTGAAATGAAGTGCTACACCTATAAAATAACACCTAGACCTAGCCTAACTCACACAAATTCATATGACACCTAAATGATGCTGGAATCTCTCTTGAGCCATGGTCGCCGTCTCCAAATTAAAGTTTAAGCGTTCAAACCCAAATCAAATCAAAGATCAATGCTTCTACAACAAATTCAAGAGGATAGATCAATGACACTGCAACTTTCTACGACAAATTCACTCCCTAATTCATTAGCCGTTCTCTGTAAGTTCTAGTTATTTTCATTTTTAAATATTTAATTATAATATGGCGATGAAATAAAGTGAAATTGATGTAAGTTTAGCTATATTTGCGGAATGTGAATTAAGATTAAAATCATGTTTTGCGGTCAAATGAAAATAGTACGATGCTTATTATGTTTGGTTATGTTGTATAATATTATGCCAGTGATTTGATTCTATTATCATGTTGGATTGGGAATTATTGAGTACAATGTTTGTCATGTTGTATAATATGCCAGTGATTTGATTCTATTATCATGTTTAATTGGGAATTATTGATAAGTTTATTATGCAAGTTTATGTTGTAGATTCATGCGACAAATGGTCAAATCTACATGTTTATGTATAAGAAAAACCTATGCCACACTTATCATATATTTGTGATTGGCTTGTGAGTATGTTAATTTAATCTATATTGCCAAGTAACGCATGTGTATGTTGATTTGCCTATGTTGCAAATTAACATATGTATATTGATTAGTTCATATTGCTAATTCTCATGTATGTATGTTAATATGGCCTATGTTAAAAATACACATATATGTTGAATTAGCTAATAATTGCGAGTTCACACTTATGACAATATAATGTTCATAATGGTTATTTTGCAAGTTCACCCCTGTAATGTTCATGATGTCATTTTGCAAGTTCACCCCCTGTAATGTTCATGATGTCATTTTGCAAGTTCAACCCATTATGTTCACATTAATTATGCCATCAATGTCAAAATTATACCTTTGTCATGTTTATGATTGTGTATTTGTGTACATTAAATTAGGCTAAGTTTTTAGCCTAAACTTTATACTCAAAAATCATACAAACGTAAATTAGGCTAAGATAATTAGCCTAATATTAGACGGGGTAACGGTGGGTTAAAATGATTAATTATAGGAAAACTTGCCATAAATTGGTCATTTATCACATAAATGATTTATGGCATAAAATGGTATTAATTATATACCTAATTTAATGAGATTGATTGGAAACAAATTGGGCATTAAATCTGAATTTGAACAATTTACATAATTAAAATGTAAATTAGAATTATGGCATAAAATGGTATTAATTATATACCTAATTTAATGAGATTGATTGGAAACAAATTGGGCATTAAATCTGAATTTGAACAATTTACATAATTAAAATGTAAATTAGAATTATGGCATAAAATGGTATTAATTATATACCTAATTTAATGAGATTGATTGGAAACAAATTGGGCAGTAATATGAATTTGAATAATTTACATAATTAATGTAAATTGGAAAATACGAATATGCTTAGCACGAGGTTGGATTGAGTTGTGATGTAAACCTGCCCGGACCCGCCCGGCTGTCCAGTAATCACAGCAGTACCTATCCAATGTGGGAGGCTAAGCATTAGGCCCAATAAAGACCCGAGGTTAGACTGAGTTGTGGCGTAAGACTGCCCGGACCCGACCGGCACACCGGCAGCCACAACAATATCTGTCTAATGTGAGAGGTTGGTGCCCTAATTAGACAACTAGAGCTGAGCTAGGGTTGGTAGGGTTAAGTTAACTAGAACACTTAACCAATTTCAACATGTTAACTAAATTGGCGGGTAGGGTTAGGATAATCTGGGCACTTAACCAATTTAATATATTGACTACGGGAGTAGGTAAGGTTAAGCAAATGTTTAACTATTATAACATGATTAAACTGGACTAGAGAGTGAGGTTAAGTTAATGAGAACACTTAACTAATACAATGGGTTAATTAGACAAGTGGTTGCGGTTAAGTAGTAACACTTAACCAACATAACAGGACAAGAGGGTGGGCTAAGTTAACTTGAATAAGTTGATAACACTTAACCATTATAATATGACTAGTGGATGGGGTTAAGTTAACATGCACTTAACCAATCTAATGTGATGCGTGGTAGGGTTAAGTAACACACGGGGTTAAGTTAACAAGAAAATCCTTAACCAATGTAATCAGATAGACGAACGGGGTTAAGTTAATAAACCACACTTAACCAATCAAACATAATAAGCGAGAAAGGTTAAGTTAACTAAGGTAAACACTTAACCATGGTAACATAACGAGTAGGAGGGTTTAGTACATATCGGGTTGGTGGGTAATATTAATAAATATAGGCCCACATACACTTAACCATTAAATACACATGCTTGAATCAGTAGCGGGGTTAAGTACACATCAGGGTTGGTGGGTAATATCAGAGAATATAGGCCCACAGACTTAACCACTAGAAAAACCTAGTAACGGGGACCCATTTCAGCAGTAACCCACATTAGGTATCAACGGAACCCTGAGCTAGGCAAGGTGGGGCACGATTACTGGGCTGATTATAAGAGGTCAAATTAGCGGCGGTTGGTGCAGCAGTGCAGGTTCTAACGGAGTGCGGGCGTGCACACACTTCGGCGCAGAAAATTTAGTCATTGGGCATTAGTAGATATAAAGCTGTGCATCTTGATTGTGTCAGGGTTGCCACCATGGGACTTGATACACCCCATGGTGGGACCAGCACAGATATCTACAAGTAGGGGGCCGCGTGACACAAACGAGAACTAGGTCAAGTAGGGAGCCGATCGATAAGGTAGTAAGGGTGCATCGAATATATACATGGCCATTGGGGTGATCAAGGTGGAATCCTCATAATCAATGTACACCTGAAAGCTACCATAATTACGGGGATTGGGATCACATTGTAATTATTATATAACACGGGCTACTAGTTGGGACACTAGTAGGGGGTACGGATCCTTGTTACACAGGACACTAGTTGGGACACTAGTAGGAATACGGATCATTCAATGTAAGACACTTATGAGGATGTTAGTTAGGTGGTGCAGAGCAAATAGATATCGTTTTAATGGTAAAGCTTAGAAACCTTGCGATGTTATTCTTGATAGAAACCATGCGGTGGGATACTTGATAGGAATTATGGGATGTTATACTTGTTTCATCGTGCCCGAAGTTTATCTTGTTACCTTAGTTTATCTTGTTATCATAGTTTATCTTGATATCTTAGTTTATCTTGCCTACCTTGTTATCATGCTTATGTTTACTTTCAGTTTATTCATGCCATGTTATCTTTACCTATTTTTATGCTGAAAGTCACTAGGACTTACTCAGTCTTTATGACTGACCCGTTTTGTTTCGCCTCTTTTTCTTCTGTTTCCCCCCCTCCCAGGTTCACAGGGTGGGAATACAGCTTAGTTCGGATCTTACCAAGCTCCAAGGCTCTTTCATGTATGGCTTGGATTTCTCTTGGCTATGGCTTGCTTTGCTTTATTGAGGAATACTACAGTTTGTTTTTATGCTTCTTTGTTTTTGAGCAAGACAGATATTTTAACTATGAAATTGGGTATTAGAAGTTGATGGGATTTTCTTGTAAACATTTATATTTAATAAATGATTTGAAGTACTTCCACTTTATTTTCCGCTGTTTTATATATATCTGTCTTGTAATATTTCTGTTCCAGTACCCATAATACTCCATTGAAGTAAAGGCATTCCCTTTGTGAGTGACCTTAACAGATGTGGGGTGTACAATTTGGTATCAGAGCAGAAGGTTACCAGACTAGGCAAAAGTTTTCAAAAACCTTCTGAAACTAGTTTTCAAAACGTTTACAAAGAAGCAAATTTTCAAGAAAACTTTGTTTTAGTTAAAAGGCATATTCCCCAAAGCCATATGCACTATCTTTTGATTCTCTCTTGAAATCTCTTCTCTCTCTTTTCACCATAGTTTAGTAGGCATCCGACACATGTCGGAGGGCAAAGGAGTGCCCAACCTCCGTCTGTAGCCGTGGTAGTTCCATCTGCGTCTAATCTTATTTCAAGTTGGGTAGAGTGTCGTGCGTTGGAGGTAGCTTCGAAAGACTTGTCAACAAACTATACAAGGACAGTAAGAACAAGAAGCTAGTTGTTATAGCTGAATCCACGAAGGAGGAAAAAGGTGAGAGGAAAGAGGCCAAAGTGAAAGAATAGTAAAACCCATGACAAGTGAGAGTATCTTTAGTGAGAAGGGACATGTAGTTAAGTATTATAGGACAAGGGCAAGGGACAAGATCGTCGAGAGGGCAATTGTATGCTCTCACTACTAGTGTACCTAAGAGAGGTGGTAACGTTTCTGTTAAAGGTTTAGCTTTTCTTTTCTATCATCCCACTAGAACTCTGTTTTTGTACATCGCATCCTTTTTATTCTGCTTCGATAGTTGAGTCTCTGCACCTTAATACTAGCGTATTAGAAGATCCCATTTTCGTCTCAAATCCTGTTGGGGAATCGGCTCATTTATTCATGACTTGTTTGGATTTGAGAATGTCTATGCTAAGTGTTGAGTTTAGAAGTAATGTTTATGTTTTGGGCTATGGGTTGATTCTAGCGATGGAGTGGTTATCCAGTAAAGGGTAACATTTTCGGTTTTGAAAAGAGGGTAGTTAGACTCTTGACTTTCCTCGGTAATACCCTCGAAGTCTAGTGTAGCCCTTAGAGTTCTACCATGCTTAGTTACCTAGAATCTCTTGATACATTTATTGATCCGCTCGAGTAGTGTTCGCCACTAAGGCGGATGGTTAATAAGAAATGGGTTAACATCTGTTTATTTCCACCTGTTTATTTTATTCGTAGAAAGTTGCCATGTGTTACATTTGGCAACATGGTTGACATCTGTTTATTTCCAAGAGATAGTTCTTCTGCGTGGAATACCTGATAGTAAGTGAACGAGATCCAAGATTCACTAATGAATTTTGGAGAGCTTGCATGAAACCATGAGTACGCAGTTATGTTTGAGCCGAGTATACTAGAAGGAGAATAAGTGAAAGTGGAACGAGAGGCAACAGTGAAATGGGTTCCAACTCATATTTTGGAAACAAGAATTAAGATGCTACAAAATTGTGAAGTTAAAGACGGTCAAAGCACAATGGAGTTAAGCTCAAGGAAATGCGACTTAGAAGATTGAAGACTAGATTCGCGCATCATATCTCTTTTTAAGAGTATATCCTTGATTCCTCTTTTCCTGTAGAGCTTACTCACATGCTATCTTTTGTGTATATCCTCTCGGTCCTATCCTCAATCTAATTTCTGTTGCAAAACCCATAGGGAGTATGACTCATCTGTTAGTAACACATGTTGGGGCTTGAGGGTGTTCGTTGGGTTGACTAAACTTTTTGGGTTTTATAGGACACGGGTTGGTCTTAGGAAGGGATTTCCTTGTGACCTAATAGGAGTCCATCATGCTTAGTTTCCTAGAATCATATATATTGGTTGGGATGAGTAATTCTTTGGGTGTCAGTCTGATGTTGATTTCGGTCTTCGGGGCTGATGCTTAGAGAGTTCTTCTCCTAATCAATATATATGTGGCATAGATTTCCAGTTTTGACATTGCCTAATGGGCACAAAGTTTTTACTTGCTTCTATCATTCGACTATACCTTTAGATAGGAACAATTGGGTGTAAACATGTGTTTGAGACATGTTATGATTGATGGTTGCAAGTGGCTGCAAGTGGTTGTTAGTGGTTGCTCGTGGATGCATTTACACACATTAGGCACTAGATCGGCTCAATCACCTTTCATATTGCATATGCACGAGTGTTTACACTTGTTTGTGGATGAAGTTGAATGTGTTATCATGTGGATGTTGCATATGGATGGATGTTTGTGCACACATATAGTCTTTATGTGACTAGGACTATTTGCATACATGTTGGACTCATGGCACTAAACATATTTTGCATTTAGAAGATCAATCAGGCCTGATCATTTGCATTAGATAAGGAACATATACACACACTTCTTGCATATGTTCATACAGCATTAGAAATCTCTTAAGGACAATGAATGCCTGTGATTGATGATTGAGTAGATGGATGATGGATGGTAGGACACATTCTTCTTAACTTGAAGATTTCGGGGACGAAATCCTTTAAGGAGGGGAGAATGTAACACCCCGTATTTTTTTTAATATAATTAAAAATGAAATAAAATATATGAAAATATGCTTATGATAGGTAAATAATGGTGATGCATAAGGAGAATTAATTAATACATGGAAGAGAAGAAAAATTAGTTCGTTAACGGCGTATGTAACGGAAAAGATAGTAAAATAAGGATAACTAATTCAAGAATAAGGAATTAGGTAAAATGGACATCACCATTGCGTTCCTCTCGAAAAATACGCGAAATAGAGTCCGAGTTTTCGAAAATCGGAGTCCGTATGACCAAGATATGGCCAAAACAAGATTTTAGCAGACTTTCTGGCAGACTGACCCAGGTCGACCATAGTTCTGCCCCCCCCCCCATGTCGACTGTATTGTAGACCCCCCCTCTGTACAGGTCGACCTGGTCGGCCTGGGGTGGTCCAGAACCTATTTTTGAGGCCCGGGACGAGTTTTGATGGTCCGGATGGGTTTTAGGGTTAATCCGATGGCTGAAATGAAGTGCTACACCTATAAAATAACACCTAGACCTAGCCTAACTCACACAAATTCATATGACACATAAATGCTGCTGGAATCTCTCTTGAGCCATGGCCGCCGTCTCCAAATTAAAGTTTAAGCGTTCAAACCCAAATCAAATCAAAGATCAATGCTTCTACAACAAATTCAAGAGGATAGATCAATGACACTGCAACTTTCTACGACAAATTCACTCCCTAATTCATTAGCCGTTCTCTGTAAGTTCTAGTTATTTTCAGATTTAAATATTTAATTATAATATGGCGATGAAATAAAGTGAAATTGATGTAAGTTTAGCTATATTTGCGGAATGTGAATTAAGATTAAAATCATGTTTTGCGGTCAAATGAAAATAGTACGATGCTTATTATGTTTGGTTATGTTGTATAATATTATGCCAGTGATTTGATTCTATTATCATGTTGGATTGGGAATTATTGAGTACAATGTTTGTCATGTTGTATAATATGCCAGTGATTTGATTCTATTATCATGTTTAATTGGGAATTATTGATAAGTTTATTATGCAAGTTTATGTTGTAGATTCATGCGACAAATGGTCAAATCTACATGTTTATGTATAAGAAAAACCTATGCCACACTTATCATATATTTGTGATTGGCTTGTGAGTATGTTAATTTAATCTATATTGCCAAGTAACGCATGTGTATGTTGATTTGCCTATGTTGCAAATTAACATATGTATATTGATTAGTTCATATTGCTAATTCTCATGTATGTATGTTAATATGGCCTATGTTAAAAATACACATATATGTTGAATTAGCTTATAATTGCGAGTTCACACTTATGACACTATAATGTTCATAATGGTTATTTTGCAAGTTCACCCCTGTAATGTTCATGATGTCATTTTGCAAGTTCACCCCCGTAATGTTCATGATGTCATTTTGCAAGTTCACCCCATTATGTTCACATTAATTATGCCATCAATGTCAAAATTATACATTTGTCATGTTTATGATTGTGTATTTGTGTACATTAAATTAGGCTAAGTTTTTAGCCTAAACTTTATACTCAAAAATCATATGAACGTAAATTAGGCTAAGATAATTAGCCTAATATTAGACGGGGTAACGGTGGGTTAAAATGATTAATTATAGGAAAACTTGCCATAAAATGGTCATTTATCACATAAGTGATTTATGGCATAAAATGGTATTAATTATATACCTAATTTAATGATATTGATTGGAAACAAATTGGGCATTAAATCTGAATTTGAACAATTTACATAATTAAAATGTAAATTAGAATTATGGCATAAAATGGTATTAATTATATACCTAATTTAATGAGATTGATTGGAAACAAATTGGGCATTAAATCTGAATTTGAACAATTTACATAATTAAAATGTAAATTAGAATTATGGCATAAAATGGTATTAATTATATACCTAATTTAATGAGATTGATTGGAAACAAATTGGGCAGTAATATGAATTTGAATAATTTACATAATTAATGTAAATTGGAAAATACGAATATGCTTAGCACGAGGTTGGATTGAGTTGTGATGTAAACCTGCCCGGACCCGCCCGGCTGTCCAGTAATCACAACAATACCTATCCAATGTGGGAGGCTAAGCATTAGGCCCAATAAAGACCCGAGGTTAGACTGAGTTGTGGCGTAAGACTGCCCGGACCCGACCGGCACACCGACAGACACAACAATATTTGTCTAATGTGAGAGGTTGGTGCCCTAATAAGACAACTAAAGCTGAGCTAGGGTTGGTAGGGTTAAGTTAACTAGAACACTTAACCAATTTCAACATGTTAACTAAATTGGCGGGTAGGGTTAGGATAATCTGGGCACTTAACCAATTTAATATGTTGACTACGGGAGTAGGTAAGGTTAAACGAATGTTTAACTATTATAACATGATTAAACTGGACTAGAGAGTGAGGTTAAGTTAATGAGAACACTTAACTAATACAATGGGTTAATTAGACAAGTGGTTGCGGTTAAGTAGTAACACTTAACCAACATAACAGGACAAGCGGGTGGGCTAAGTTAACTTGAATAAGTTGATAACACTTAACCATTATAATATGACTAGTGGATGGGGTTAAGTTAACATGCACTTAACCAATCTGATGTGATGCGTGGTAGGGTTAAGTAACACACGGGGTTAAGTTAACAAGAAAATCCTTAACCAATGTAACCAGATAGACGAACGAGGTTAAGTTAATAAACCACACTTAACCAATCAAACATAATAAGCGAGAAAGGTTAAGTTAACTAAGGTAAATACTTAACCACGGTAACATAACGAGTAGGAGGGTTAAGTACATATCGGGTTGGTGGGTAATATTAATAAATATAGGCCCACATACACTTAACCATTAAATACACATGCTTGAATCAGTAGCGGGGTTAAGTACACATCAGGGTTGGTGGGTAATATCAGAGAATATAGGCCCACAGACTTAACCATTAGAAAAACCTAGTAACGGAGACCCATTTCAGCAGTAACCCACATTAGGTATCAACGGAACCCTGAGCTAGGCAGGGTGGGGCACGATTACTGGGCTGATTATAAGAGGTCAAATTAGCGGCGGTTGGTGTAGCAGTGCAGGTTCTAACGGAGTGCGGGCGTGCACACACTTCGGCGCAGAAAATTTAGCCACTGGGCATCAGTAGGTATAAAGCTGTGCATCTTGATTGTGTCAGGGTTGCCACCATGGGACTTGATACACCCCATGGTGGGACCAGCACAGGTATCTACAAGTAGGGGGCCGCGTGAAACAAACGAGAACTAGGTCAAGTAGGGAGCCGATCGATAAGGTAGTAAGGGTGCATCGAATATATACATGGCCATTGGGGTGATCGAGGAGGAATCCTCATAATCGATGTACACCTGAAGGCTACCATAATTGCGGGGATTGGGATCACGTTGTAATTATTATATAACACGGGCTACTAGTTGGGACACTAGTAGGGGATACAGATCCTTGTTACACAGGACACTAGTTGGGATACTAGTAGGAATACGGATCATTCAATGTAAGACACTTATGAGGATGCTAGTTAGGTGGTGCAGAGCAAATAGATATCGTTTTAATGGTAAAGCTTAGAAACCTTGCGATGTTATTCTTGATAGAAACCATGTGGTGGGATACTTGATAGGAATTATGGGATGTTACACTTGTTTCATCGTGCCCGAAGTTTATCTTGTTACCTTAGTTTATCTTGTTATCATAGTTTATCTTGATATCTTAGTTTATCTTGCCTACCTTGTTATCATGCTTATGTTTACTTTCAGTTTATTCATGCCATGTTATCTTTACCTATTTTTATGCTGAAAGTCACTAGGACTTACTCAGTCTTTATGACTGACCCGTTTTGTTTCGCCTCTTTTTCTTCCGTCCCCCCCCTAGGTTCATAGGGTGGGAATACAGCTTAGTTCGGATCTTACCAAGCTCCAAGGCTCTTTCATGTATGGCTTGGATTTCTCTTGGCTATGGCTTGCTTTGCTTTATTGGGGAATACTGCAGTTTGTTTTTATGCTTCTTTGTTTTTGAGTAAGACAGATATTTTAACTATGAAATTGGGTATTGGAAGTTGATTGGCTTTTCTTGTAAACATTTATATTTAATAAATGATTTGAAGTACTTCCACTTTATTTTCCGCTGTTTTATATATATCTGTCTTGTAATATTTATGTTCCAGCACCCATAATACTCCATTGAAGTTAAGACATTCCCTTTGTGAGTGACCTTAACAGATGTGGGGTGTTAAAAATGTTTTCCAATATTTATAAGACAAGGTATCCAATCACTATCAATGATAATCAGTCCAATATAGGCTTGGAAGACAATCAACCCAATTGTGGCTTCCTCTGCTTAACATTGACTGAACAACTGCATCGATATAAAAAATGTATCGGTAGAAATCTTTAAAGATAATGCTTCATGTTACGAATATTAAAAAACTGAAAATGATTTCAGTGCATAATTTAACTGCCAGAATATATATAATATATATGCAATGCTTTCAGTTTTGGTTGATGCTCTTTGATTACAAGATTCATAAAAAACTATAATGTGGTCTTTATTTCAAACCGAGCTTTTCAGTTATAGTTCAATTGTAAAGGAGCCACAGTCAAAAATAATCAGTCTATGCGGATGTTTAAAATTAAAATTAAAATTACATATACCTACAAGTTAAATTTTAATTAAATGTATATATTTTGCTAAACACATGATACATACAAAAAAGAAAAGAAAATCAAATGTGAAATAGTAACTGCATGTAATTTTTAAAGCCAGAATAATGACCAATTGTGTAAAAAAGTTTTAAAACCGATTTTCTATGAAAACCAAGAACTGAGATGACACAATTGGTGATATAATCATGGTTATATAATAATATCTAGTTTTGGCGAAACCACGAGTCGCTTAAAATGATACAGTGCAGACACAAATTATATATTAAACCGTCAATTTTTAAATACTCTTCCAAAAATAAAGATGTTTGATCTTGTTTTTGTTATTTTAAACAAGTTATTCCTAATTTCAACACGAACTTATAAGTAACTTGTATAAATAATTGAAGGTCTAAATGGATAGAAATAAAGAAAATTCCAATTAAAAAATGCTTTGTCAGCAGAAATTATTACACAAAATAGAGCTTCGCTTATAAAATTTCTATCTAAACTGAATCCTAAACCTCGTCAATTTTTTTTTTCTTTCACAGCAGCATAAAATCTTACAATGAACCATTGTCACTGCATACAACTGGATTTTGAGTATTTCTGCTCAAGATACTAGATTAAGGGTGCGTTCTCGGCGAACGGAAACGGGGTATTTGAGCGTGGCATGTGAGCGGGGAATGTGAACGTGGTACTGTAGCGAATGGGGAATGTGTTTTTAGCTGTGAACGGGGTATTTGAGCGTGGTATCTGAGCGGGGTATTTATTTGTTAATTTATGCGTTTAATTGTAATTTATGATTAATTCATTTGTTAATTTATTTATTAATTGTAATTTATATTTAATTTATTTGTTAACGCTAATTTAATTTACTGTGTGTTTGTTGAAAACAATTTCATTGGGAATCTTCGGTAATAATATACTGTGTTGGTTTTGAAAGTTTGTGGGAACGACGCGAATTACTCAATGGGAACCGCGAATTACTCAATGGGAACAAGCGAAAGGATTTAATGCTGGAACCAACGTCTTTTGATATGCTGGAACCAACTGTGCATTTAATTAACACATGAAGCACGCATAATTAACAAACAAAATGGGTTGGCGTCCGACGCGTCGGACGCCAACACCTTGATTTCCAGCATTCGGAAATCGTTTCATCTGAACGGGGAGAAAGTAGTTGGCGTTCGACGCGTCGGACACCACCAAAAGTCCCAACGTGCCAAATATTGTCTGCGAACGCACCCTAAGTGCACCTGCATCCTTCAGTTGTTGTACATTAATTCTTGACACCAAAAGAGATACCCAGAACATACTCTCATTGCTATCTATATCCCAATTTCATTCACTACTATACATTAACACTTACTAAATTCAGTTTGACCACAAGCCATATATAACCAATAAACATTATTGATTCGCAGACTAACATTAAATATTGCACTAATCAAGTAATAAAAAATATGCACCCCAAAACAAAAGGTAAAAACATACTTGAACAAAAAGTAAAAACATAATTGCAGTTGTAGCAGTTTTGGTAGCCTTTTCCTTTGTGTGTGTTGTTGCTTTCTTCATCTTCCAATTACTCAACGGTGATGCTTTCTTCTTCGTCATCTAATATAACGGTTGTTGCTCTTTTGAATGTTGTCTTCGTTGGCAGGCTGTGTTTTTTTCCAGTGCTACCAAAAAAAAAAACAAAGACATCATAATTGCTAAGTTTTAAGGGTGAATTATTACATCCTCATCATATATGTCCTTGTTCAGGCAAAGATTCCAAGTCGTACGCAGCTAGATAATCGTTTAGCTCGAGCACATTTGCATCCTCATCAACACTTTCAGTAATAGCACCAAGCCAACATTATCTAGTAAAAAGGTGCATCCATCAAATACCGTAGGAAGTGCATACTAGCAGCAGTTGTAATGTCCGCGCTTATTGTAAAGCTCATGCTCTGATAAATGAAAAACTAAAAAAGAGATCCTCTTCGAAAGTTGCTTAGTTTGATATGTTGAATAGCAAAACTAACTGACCAGTTTTCCGTCATTTGACACCTCCTAAACATCATCAGTGAAATCATCAGTGAAAGCATTTTAACAAGATTTTAGCAATACTGTCATTTTATAATTTCCTAATTATTCAGTAAATTTCCTAGATTTTAGCAATACTGCCTTCTTGGTCTAACAACCTGTCAGCTCTCTTAGTGGTTCTCTTAGGCCATGTTGACGCACCTAGTTGGTTTTGCGTGCACGTCACCTTATAAGGTTGCTAATCTTCTTTTTATAACATAATTTTTCCAATCGTGCTTGAAGGGACTCTTAGCACTCAAGTTCGCTTAAGTTACAGTAAAGTAAACATGCAACAAAGAATAATTCACATGCATAAATTAATACTTTAGTTTGCTGCTTATGTTTAAAACTTGAAACAGATGCACAAATCAAATTCTGCATTATGCATTTTATTTCAATTCAAATACAAGTGCGAACTAGACAAGGAGGATGACTCGTATAGAAATGTAGAAGAGTACAAATAACTTTCCTAGTTTTCTATATTTTATTTCATGTCAAGCTTTGATATTCCAGTTTTTGTTTGTGACATCGTGCACCACAAGCTCTCATATAACATCATGTAAAGATCGGGACCGAGTAAACAATTCAATTGCAAAGGTACCTTAAGAATGCATGATACAGGTTAGATGAAAAACAAATAGTACAAAATGCCTTAATAAGTTTGTTGATTAGCAAGGTTGAAGAAAGCTCCTTTTTTCTCATAAGTTGAGCATAAGTGCTACGTTCTGCTACTTTTCTTTAATCAAGAAAACCTATGGAGTCTAGGTTTTTTATTGTACTGAGTCTCTGGGCCACCATTAAAGTTGACATGATAATTTTACTTAGTAAATGTCACACAATATAAAATCCAAGTAAAAATTATATTGACTATTTATCTTTACTATTTATGATTGCATGGCAATATACTAATATTGTGAGACATCGGAAGAGTGCTAATATCATTATCTCAGCTCTAATTGTCAAGCAAACATAAATAAGAAAAAACTTAACAATACACCGAGTATGCAAATGTTGCAAATAAAATAAAAAATTGAAAACTAACATGTATAAACAATGAAATATTTATTAACATAGTTACCATCTTTCTTTCGCAGTCATCTTTTGCACCCACTTGCTTTTGACTATATCAATCGGTGACATATATCTCAAAGCCCAAAACCCGAAAACATGAACTAAAAATCAAAGGAGCTAAAAATGAATTTCATCCACCATTTATGAATATTTATAGCCACCTTGTCGTCAAGTATATCATAAACACCAAAATGCAAGAGCAAGAACTGAATACTACACACTGAAATACCAAATCCCATACAAAGTTGTTGTCAAATAATATTCAAGACAGGGTTTTAGTACAGATTATTATGGCCTAACTATGATCAAAGATGCAAGTGAATACCATAAAGCAAGCAAAGCTACGATGTACTGGTTCAAGTTAATATCATTTTATCATATGAGCTACCCGAAACTGAATTTACACTTCATTACCATAAAATTCAACTACTTGCCACAGCACCACTTCCTCACCATCCAACTCAAACCTCCCTGAACTTAGCTAGAAGCCCCACTGAATGTTGTGAAAAATTTCGACTATATATATTATTTCTAATAGCATTATCTATATAAAAAATTGACTTGTTTATGTTCTATTTTCTTCATTACTAGGACAGACTTCTAAAAGCTCGTTCCGTAAAAAGTTGAAAATCATTTGGATCCTGGAAATCAATTCTGATCAGATCACAATGCATCTACCAGTTGATGTACCGACTACTTAATCTCCTAATTGGACATCAACTATATAAAAAAAACCAAAATTTCAGATCTAAAACTTAAAACAGGAAAGAAAACTAATTAGGAGAAATATACCGACGAAAAAAGATATTCAGAAATGATTTCTGCATTTTTGATGACACCGCTGAAAAAAAATCCTTGTCTTCGTCCTCTTCGTTTAAATAACAACCATCATCAAAGAATATTCCGAATCCTAACAGCTAACCGCATCAAAATCATGTGTTGTTAGCTTAATAAATCAGCATTGGAATCTCAGATCCAAATGTAACACTAAAACATAAATTCACGTAGCCATACCTGGATCTGAACGAAAATAGCAAGAGGACTACAATAGAATATGCTTGCGGGAAACGAATCAATAGCTTTGTACCCCACGACAATTTTGGAAAACTCGATATAACTTATTTTGAATCCCTAACTTGAAAAATCAGATTTTTTTTGAAAAATAATGGAGGCCTCAAATCGCCATCGAATTGAATGAGGATTTTAACATCCATTAAATAATTGGGGATCGAATCAAACAGAGTGACGATCTTTTTATTTTTTTAAAGAATCGATTTGAGGGGATGGTTTAGTTTGGGACGGGGAGCTTTAATTTTATTTTTTGTTTCAGTAGGTAGTGGACATGAAATAACTGGAACACAGAGTAGGAGAACCGTGAAATCTTTTGCTTAAGATTAGAACGGTCCAAACTCATTCCAAATTTGCCATGGCTGAAAACCATGCCAATCCATATTGCCACAGTCCAAAACCGTTCCGAAATTGTCATGGCTCAAGACCGTGCCAATTCTTCCGAATTTGGGTGTGGCAAAACTGGCAATATGGTGTTGTGTCGGTACCATTAAATAGTGGTCGTCAGTTCTTTATTATATGGGTCGGTCAGTAATGAAGTGGGTGGTCAGAAATCACCTAAAGTGGATCGGTTGGTTCCTTTACAGATGGATCGGTCGTCACAGATATCATGGATCGGTCGGCATCAAGTGGGTCGGTCAGGGAAGGTGACACCTTGAAACAATGGTGATAGTTGTAAAGTAGGCCAGTGGCATTTTCGTAAATAAATTTGAGACCAATCCATAGCCTGCACACCATATTTCAGCCTTCCACTTCATTCTCTTCGCACCTATAAATACCCCATGACCTCCACCATTAATGGGGATTGATTTTCCTCACCACGAAGTGCTATGCAATTGATTCCCCCACTATTCCAAAGCAATTTTATCTTCATCAATTATGTCCAAGTGAAGATCCAACACCAAATCCGCCATGAAATCATCCAAAATCATTCAAGCGTCCAAAAAATTGTAGATTAACATCAATTCTCACCACATTCAGAGAAATCCAACAAATTCCTTGGCAAATTTGAATAAGATCAAAGAGAAGTACTTGTGGGAGAGAGAGAATAATTGTAATGAGAGAGAATTTGTGCCTTGTAAACTCCTAAGTGATAATGCAAATCCTTTCTATAGTGGACGTAGGATATTTCTAAGCCGAACCACTCTAAAATTCTTTGCTCTCTATTTTTCATCATTTTTTGCGATTGTGGCTACATAACCTCAAATCGTACCTTTTGGTGAAGTGCTCTAGAAGCAACTTTGGTGTTGAGGTCATTTTTTCACTAAAACATATATATATATATATATATATATATATATATATATATATATATATATACACACACACACACACACACTTCCAATATATTTTTGAAACAAAATATATGAAACATAAGTTGATGATCAAAACTGATAACTAGAGTTTGAGTTGACATTTTCATATTGAAAACATGTCCTTTCAAAATTTGAAATTAAAGAAAAGACTAGTGGAATTTGAATTTTTAAGAAAAGAACTCTTCTAAAAAAAATTAGTAGGTATATTAATAAGTAAATTATGGTGTATAGATGTACGAACCAAAATATAAAAAATTATATACAGATAAATTTCTATACTTAACTATATGCATAGATGCATATTTCTAAATATAATGATAATTATGAAAATATTGTAAGGCGTACCTCTTTTTGCAATCCTCCATTTTGTTGTCCTTCCATTGCTATGAACCACACGTTCACATCTTTCAAAATTTGATGATGAGATCTACTCTATTGCGACGGGCTCGTTTTTGTCATCAACATAATATATTCATTTGCTGAATCTGAAGACCGTATGAGAAGGATATTAATGATTTAATAGTTCAACCTACTTGGTGCCAAATCTTGATTTTGAATTTGATTTACAAATGAATGGACACTTCATTCTTTTATAAATAAGCCCAACGGCCACTTCCTTTCATAAACTCTCACTTATTCCTTTTTTTGCCTCTTTTTCTTTTTCTATTAATCTTTTAGAAGCCATATCTCCCTCGTTTTTTAACGGAATTGGATGAAACCAGCTGCAAATTGAAGAGGAATCCAAGGGCTATGATCTAATAATAGTTTGTGGATGAACTTGGATTGTATTAGGGTGCAGCAAGTTGAAACAGTAGGAGAGACGTAAGAACTCCCGTACACAATTTTCAGTTTTACATATCCAACTTCAAATAGTCATATCTCACACGATTTTGATCAGAATTCGTTGATCTACCAATCAAACAACCGCGAGAACAAGATCTACAATCTGGAAAAGGATAGTCTAACCTGTAGGCGCAGTTTGAAGATAATCGCCGACAATTTTGGTTTCCTTCTCTCTTTATTCACCAAAACTTTACTTGATCATTACTTGGTCAATTTTTGACAGATTCTTATGAAACCAACGACATTACGAAGCAAATGAAGAGAAGTACAATATGAACTTAAGTGGTAGATGAAAATCAAAAGTTGTAAATTGATCTAGTACCCATTTCTTTGTTGATTTGCATTATATATATACATCCATTTCTTCCTCTTGATGTCTTTTCACCAACCGTCATTACTCTTCTCCTGCAAATCAAAACTACTTTTCAAATAATCAAATGACTTTTCAAAATAACTAAGTACAATTTTAAACAATAATATCATGATGGTTTTGTACATATCCATATATCAAAAATTTCAAAATTAAAAAATTTCAAATTTCAAAATTTCAAATTTTTAAAAAAAAATTCAAAAATCAGATTATGAGTTTAAACTAGTGTTATAAATTATTTTAGAATTTGCCATTTAATATTTCCAAAAATCGTATTATGAACTTTTTGAAAACCCACACTGTGATATCAACTGGTAGGGAATGCGGAAGGCAGATCTTAAGGCAAAACAAACACTAGAGGCGGTGAATAGTATTTTCAAGGAACTTATGAACATCTAAAACTTATATGATTTACTATATGAATCACACACAAAAGAGATAATCACAAACACAGAATAAAACACAAACATAGAAACAAATAAATATAAAATGCAAAAAAAGGAAAGAACACACCGGATTTTATACTGGTTCGGATTACTCCTACGTCCAGTCCCATGCAATGCTGGATTGCGCATAGTTTTATTAATAGCACTATCCAAGTACAATCCCCTTGATTTCATAGCTACAAGGTTAACAACGCTCCAGCCACTCTTAATTTCACAGCTACAAGATTCCCATCGCTCCCTTTCCTTGATTTCAGGGATACAAGAAACACACCTTTTCCCAAACAATTCCCAAATGATTACAACAACCCTATAATTCTTCAATAGCATTTCAATTCAAAGAGTATTGGATAAAGAGTAAGAAAAGAAGAAGTTTTATGTAATTAGAGTAGAAATCGACAAAGTAGAAGTCTAGAAATCAATAAAATAGTAAATATTAATGGTGGATAAAGAGGGGTGTAGATAGAGAAGAAGAATTATTAAAAAAATCGAAATCAACCCCTATTTATAAGATTTGAAAGTCTGCAATGTTTCTAGAACATTACGAATAGTGAAAAGACACTTCCTTTGAGAATTGAATTTCTGGCAGTTATATGTCGACATAGACATATATGTGTTGAGTCATACGCATGTACAAAATATTTTCAAGACTATTTTTCAAGTGTTTAATTGTATATATTATTCTGGAAATTCTTGAATTAAAACTTACTGATATAAATGAGGATTCTAAAGTATAAAACCATATGGAAACATAAATATATATTATGTAAACATATTTATAAAATTATAAGGTTTAAAACTATATAATTATAAAACAATAAAGCTATATAACTATATAACTATATAAACTTATATAAACATATATATATATATATATATATTAAATTTAAAACTTATATTTGAAATCATAAGTAAGATAGAAAGACAATTTAAAAAAAGAAATTTGAAAACCAGAATTTGAAATTTAAAAATAAAAAGCAGAAAAGCAGAATTTGAATTTGAAACAGGAGTGCTATTCAGATTCTTACATATAAACTAGACTTTATTAGTATATTTGTCTTGAACTCTTGAACTCTTGATTACTCATGAATCATGAATCTTCTCTGAATTATGAATCTGTTGAAACTCTATAAATGTATAGTATTTAGCATTTAAACCTATATATAAATCCTGCATACATGTGTGCATATAAATTTTAGATAGAGATGTTAGTATATATTTTGTAATCATGATAATTGAAATAAGGTTACTGTCATCAAAACTCCATTCTCCAACGTATATTACTTGTGGCATTTAGTTGTTTGTGTGTGCCTTCCCTAGCAAAATGGTATCAGAGCCACTTGGTTAATTTGTAGTGTCCCCGTGGATTCTATTAATATCAACATTAGTAGAATGATTAGTTAGAATGGATCTAATTAACTATCATATTTGGAAGAGAAAAAATAAAGACTTGTTGCATGTCAAAAGTTGGCATTTACCTGTTTTTAGTGATGAAAATTCAGAAGGTAAAACTGATGATCAGTGGCTATTTGAACCTGAATTGGTGTGTGGATTTATTCATCAGTGGGTTGACGATAATGTTTTGAATCATATAAATGATGATGTTCATGCAAGCTCACTCTGGTAAAAACTAGAATCCCTTTATGCTAATAAGTCTAGAAATAATAAATTGAACCTAATCAAGCAATTGATGGGCTTGAAGTACAATTCATGGAAATCACTTTCAGATCACCTGAATGATTTTCATGGCATTATTCAGCAATTATCAACTATGGAAATAAACTTTGATGATGAAATTCAGGGACTTTTATTACTTGGTGCTCTTACTGATTCATGGGACACTTTCAAAATGGCACTTTGCAACTCAGCACCACATGGCAAAGTTATAATGGATATTGCCAAAGTTGGTATTTTGAATGAAGAGATAAGGAAGAAATCTCATGGTGTGTCTTCTTCGTTCGAGGAAGCATACGTTGCTGAAAATATAGGAAGAAGCAAGAGTAAAGCTCCAGTTTCCTAAGACAAAAGTAGAAGGTCTCGTGGAAGATACAAAAATATGAAGTGTCATTATTGTAATAAATCAAGTCACATTAAGAAATATTGCTATAAGTGGAAAAGTGACAACAAAGGTGGTAAAAGAAGTGAAGATAAGAAGCAAGATCAAAAGGATTATTGTAATGGTGATCGAGCTACTACTACAACCGATGGTGATCTTATCATTGTACTTGATGAGAGCTATGTGAAGCTTGCTAAATATGAGTCGAGTTGGGTCATTGACAGTGAAGCATCACTACATGTAACATCACATAAGGAATTCTTCACATCATATACACCTGGTGACCTTGGGGTATTGAAGACGGGTAATGATAATGTGGCTCAGGTTGTGGGCATTGGAGATGTATGTTTGCTGTCCGACATTGGAGCAAAGTTAATTCATAAAAATATTAGGCATGTTCCAGAAATGCGATTAAACTTGATCTCTACTGGAAAACTCGACGATGATGGCTATTGCAACACTTTTCATTGTGGTCTTACAAAAGGTAACACGATGCAAGCTCATGGGAAGAAGCATACAAGCCTGTACTTGCTCCAAGCCTCAATTCGCGCTGATTCTGTAAATATGGCAAATGTTGATCTTCCAAAATTGTAGCATATAAGACTTGGCTATATAAGTGAAAAGGGGCTAAGTTGTTTGATGAATAAAAATGCACTACCTGATTTGAAGTGTGTAAAATTGGACAGATGCCCTCATTATTTTGCAGGAAAGCAGAATCGGGTCTTCTTTAAGAGACATCCTCCTTCAAGAAAATTAGGTTTGCTTGATCTTGTCCATTCCGATGTTTGTGGTACATTAAAAGTTAATACCTTTAGTGCTGCACTTTACTTTGTTACTTTTATTGATGAGTGTTCAAAGAAATTATTGACTTATGTTTTAAAAAATAAAGATAATGTACTTGATGTTTTTAAGAAGCTTCAAGCCTTGGTTGAAAGGCAATCTAGTAAAAAACTAAATAGTTTATGTTCTAACTATGGTGGTGAGTACATCGGACCACTTGATGAATATCGTAAGGCACAAGGTGTTCGACATCAATCTACACCAAAGAAGACTCCACAGTTGAATGGTGTAGCAGGGAGAATGAATAGAACTTTGTTACAGAGAATAAGGTGCATGCTTTCAGAGGCTAGGTTGCCAAAACACTTTTTGGGGTGAAGCTTTGTTTACAGCTTCACATGTGATTAATTTGTCTCCTTGTTTTTCTTTTAGTGTTGATGTTAAGGTTTGGCTTGGCAAGGAGATTTCTTGAGGTCATTTACGTGTCTTTGGATGTAAGGCATTTGTGCATGTGCTAATGATGAAAGATCAAAGCTGGATTCCAAGACTCACCATTGAATCTTTGCGGGCTATGGTCTTGACCAGTTTTACTACAATTTTTATAATCTTATAGAGAATAAATTGATTCTTTAAAGGGATGTAGAATTTGTTGAAGAACAAACAATTGAAGATATTCAAAAATCACAAGAAGTAACATCTCATAGTGGCTACGATCTGGTTAATTTAGATTTTCCTCCTTTAACTCCTGCACCAACTCCAATTGAGCATGTTTAATAAAATGACGATGAAGGTCATGTACCTGAGGACAATGATCCCCATGATGAAGATGCTGAAATTGACCATCATGCTTCTCCTGAAACTCAAACAACCAATGTAAGGCGATCTACCAGGGAACGACTTCCTTCCACTAGGTATCCTTCTTCCGAGTATGTTCTCTTAACCGATAGAGGAGAACCTTTGACCTTTAACGAAGCTATAGACAACAGCGATGAGCCACTTTGGTTAAATGCAATGAAAGAAAAGGTGAAATCGTTGCATGATAACAACACTTTGATCAAGCGAAACTACCAAAATGAAAGAAGGCTTTGAAAAATTGTTGGGTTTACAAGTGGAAGAAAGATGAAAATGCAAAGACAATATGGTACAAAGTAAGACTTGTTGTAAAAGGATGCAACCAGAGAAAGGGAATAGATACTTTGATGAGATATTTGCATAGGTTGTCAAGATGTGTTCTATCAAAGTTGTTCTGGGTCTTGCTGCTAGTTTGAATTTAGAAGTTGAGTAGGTGGATGTGAAGATCGCCTTTCTTCATGGTGACCTTGGAGAAGAAATTTACATAGAACAACCAGAGGGCTTCAAAGTTAAAGGAAAGGAAGAATATGTGTGCAAATTAAATAAGAGCTTGTATGGTCTAAAACAAGCTCAAAGATAAAAGATAATGGTATTGCAATTTTAACTCTTTTATGGGGAGCAAGGCAACAAAAAGACATATAATGATTATTGTGTCTTCTTGAAGAAATTTGCTAACGATGATTTTATCATTTTGCTACTTTGTGTCGATGACATTCTTATTGTAGGGGAAAATGAAGATCAGATTGCTTGTTTGAAGCAACAGTTGAGCAAGAATTTCTCCATGTTGGAACTTGGGCTGATGAAGAACATTTTAGGAATGAGAATTATTCGTGATTGCAGGGTTCGAAAATTATGGCTGTCACAGGAAGCATATATTCAGAGATTGCTTAAAAGGTTCAATATGGAGAAAGCAATGTCTGTGAGTACTCCACTTGCTACGCATTTTAAGTTGATTTCTCAACAGTGTACTTCCACAAAAGAAGAGAATGAAAAGATAGTGCATTTTCCTTATGCTTCCGCTGTGGGTATTTTTAAGTATGCAATAGTTTGCACTTGTCCCGATATAGCTCATGTTGTTGGTTTGGTTAGTAGATTTCTTTATAGTCTAGGTAAAGAGCATTGGAGTGTTGTGAAGTGGATTATGAGATACTTACAAGGTACTGCTGATATGAAGCTTTTTTTTTGGAGTGATAAGTGTTGGAAATGTTTTATATATGTAATGAATTTATATAAAAAATTAATTGTAATTACCAAAAATTATTATTAAGCAATCAATGCAATAGAGACATTGAAAGTTATTACTGTAATATATTTACATACATGTAAATATATTAATAAGCCATTATTGTGATTGAACCGTCACGGTCATATATGTATGTGATATTTTATGAAGCTATTACAAAAGCTGCGCAGTTAAAGTGTTTAGCAGTTTTATAGTGGCGGAGGTGCATAAAGGTGTAGCGAGGATCAAGAGGGGATATTGCGGGGATAAGGCACAAAAAGGTTCACTAGATGTGAAACCAAATATTTAAAAATGAATTTATCATATTTCTCACATTATATCTGTACAAGAAAAATAATATTAATCTATTATCTATATTAGCGGTTCTATAGTGGATCTGTAAATGAAACGGAGATGAGTAACGCATTTCGTGTTATGTTAAAACGAAGGAATCTCGATAACAAGGCGGGTCTGTTGTAGAGCGACACGTTGGATATGGAAGAAAAGGAAGGCTTCCAACTCAGCTTTCCATTTATTTTTCTTTCTAATATAGATAATAGATTTCCAGATTCCAAATTGTTCATGCTTTTCGAATTTCTCAGACCGTGTCTCTGATTGTGTGGGAACAACAGTAGCATAAACTATTTCCGACCATCCAAAGCATGGAACTGCTAGATCCAACTCAGATCGATTAACCTTCTCCATCATAACCCTAAACCGATCTTCATAGTTGAAAGTATGGAAAACGATATGTCTCCGAATGAAGAACGCAAAGCCCAAATCGATGGATAATTTCAAATCGCTTAAAGGTGAGTAATTAATTTTATCTTTTCTTGATTTTTTGGAAAATCCCTAACCAAATTATGTTTTATCCTCTCACTACCATGTTGCCGACCATTAATAGTAAATTGCCGTAATTTTTTTCACCATACTTGATAATTATTAGCAATTGATGTCTTTCCAATCGCAATAATTAAACGCTTCCTAGAGTAAAGTGGTATAGTCTATTGTGGGTTGCAAGCCTTAGTTACTTGAGTTTGGGCAAGGCTTTCTTTTCAGTAAGGTAATATTGGTACAGCTAATTTTATTTAACACAAAATTTGTGCTAAAACGTATAAAGACTAGGTTTTGTAGAAGGGAATGGCGAAAGCACATATGTATGAATGGCATACCTTAGTAAGTTTGACATGTTTGTATTTGTCTAAACTTTTGTTGCCTTCTGTATACTTGCATTTTGACATGTTTTGTATTATTTCACATATTTATGGTATTACTTGAAGGACATATACAGTCTCTAACATACATGCTTTTATAGAAATTTATTTTTATTACTTCACATTGAAACTCTTTTAATCTCACAGAAGTTTTTCCATCCATACGTTTCCTCAACATATGAATATGTTACAGCATTTTTTTTCCTTAACTTGCATTTTAAAACACCCTAACTATCATATAAATGGAATATATTTGATATTAGCCTTTGAAATAATTAATCACAATACACCGAAATATGTATCATCGGACTGAAGGGCCCTGAAGTTTTTTCGTTTCATGAAAATTTGTTCTAAATAAAGGATTCTTGTTGGTGAACATGTGAAAAATAGGATGTAATGAAGAAGGGATATTGTGGCTAATGCAAAAGGACCACTCATGGCAAAAGGACCTTATATCTGCCTTTGTGGAAATAAATATATATCTGATGATTGTTATATTGTGCAAAAATATATTCCACATATAATTGATCACAATTAGCAGTTTTCTGTACTTTATAGAAAGAGCAAAATTCAAAATTTAAAATATGATTTCCTAATTTATTATCTCTTAATTAGATTGTAAAACTTTTGAGTTCAGGTTTTGATTAAAGAAAGCAATAAAGATCACTTCAGGTATTGGGTGATGTGAATAGCATCAGCGTAGCATAGGAAAAAAGCAAGGTACGTTGTTCAACTGCCGATGCTATAATTGTCTGCATGTATTAAATGTGTAATTGAATTTTTAATCACAATAAAATATTAGTTATTAAGAACACCAATGTTTATTGTTTCTAAGTGCTGTAATGAATGTGAGTCATTCAGAAGGGGAACTGATTCCTTTATTGAATTCCAATGTTGCTGATTTAAGAATCTATAAATTCAGGTTCATTAATATTGACAATCTTTGGTTTTTTGAGGAATTTGTTTCTCAAATTTGTTCAGTGATGTCAGTTTTTGTTTTTCCAAAGGTTATTCAATCTAACAGTAGATTATTAATTTTTAATGGTGTTTGAACAAGCATTTGAAGTGAATTATGAGTCTTTAATGTGAAGTGGAATTTTTTTTAATGTATTCCTCGAGTGCATCAATAATCATATGATCTTTGTAATTTTAGGTGAGAATGTGACCCCACATAAGGGCTTGGTGGAGATTTTGTGTCTCCCCATTTATGTATATTTTTTGTATTCAAATAGACTTTTTTATATCGAGACGACTATTTGGGCACAAAATTTAAAACAAATTGAGGGACATAAAGTTTCGACCGTTGGATCTTTTTGTTGTTATATGCAGGGGTGGAATTCAGGGGGAGATCCAGTGATTGAGATCAATTATTTCACTAATTGTGTCAAAATGTCGTGTCTAAATACACTTTCCGTCTCTCTCTCTCTCCCACACTATCTCTCTCTCTCTCTTTCTCTATATATATGTGTATATATATATATGTATATGTATATATATATGTATGTATATGTATATATGTTTAAATATGTGTATATATAGGTGAAACTCTATTTAGACATAAAATGGTGATACCGATTTAAATACATAAAATCTCATCCATTAAATCCTCTTTTGAATTCCATCCTTCATTTAAAGACAAACAAATCCAATTATTTAGAATTTTGCATATCTAAATTTGTGTTAAATTTGGTATACCAATAGTCGCTCTATATGTATGTATATTATGTACCCAGATGTTTGTATATGTATATGTACATTACACTCGTGATTTTTGGGCCTTATACAGACAAATTCCTAATTTAGTAACACCTACAAAAAATTAACTATTTGCTTACGACTTGAATATAGGGAAAGCTACATCGAAACTAGATTTTTAAAGTTACATGCCAGACATCTAAATTGATGCATTTCTCATTATGATTGGTTTTTCTATTGAGCAATTCAAGGTGCAGTAATGCTTGAGTGCACTTGAACAATTAATAAGTGATAGAACAAGATTTCAAAATGAGTAGCAACACCGTTGACATATCTTACCATTTGCTTTGACATGCACCATTGTTTTAACTATAAATGGTTAACTGATTAACTCAGTTAATATAAAAATTTCTAACTTTATTACAATAACACCTGTGTTGTGTTTATTATATAAGATTTATTTAAATGTATGATGATCAAGTTCACTGTAAAAATTATGGGAATCTCATTTTGAGTTGTTTGTAAGTCATCTACATATGCACATCATATTCATCACTGGATTCTCAACTCAAGATCCAATCATCAATTAAGGTATATTGTGTCAATTCTATATTACACATCACTTTCTATAAACACCTTTGAAAAACAACTGAACCTATTCATGTAGTATTTATGTATATCTTGAACTGATATGTTATTTGACCAGCTAGATATGCAAAATTCTAAATAATTGGATTAATCCATTGAGGTAAACTAATGGTTGATTATAGATAGAGGCAAAATTCTAAAATTGTGATATAGTATTTTTGTTGCCAACTGTATCTATAATCCACTAGATATAGCAGCACAGTTGCTTCTCAATTTAATTTATATTTGGATTTAAAAAATTGGATACTTATACTATGAATATTTATCTATTACATGAAAAAAACATAGCATGCATTTTTCCATCTGAAATATATTTACTTTCAGTTAGGATGACAGTTTATGAAAGGCATTTCCCTGCACCATAAATGATATTATGTTGTCTGAGAACGTCGATAACTTTGTATTTTAGCATCTTTGTTACATGACTAAGCAATATTGATTACTTTTGGTGCAACATGCGAATAAATTTCCCGTATATACGAAAGATGAACAAACTATATCGTGAAGTGTGGATTCCCTTCTTATGTAAACAAATATTTTTAAAATTATGGAAACGCCTAGCTATATAGTGAGTTTCTAATATATATTGCCAAGCTAATCAACGTTGTATAAATTGATTGTGTGTTCAAAATTGAAATGATAATTTCCAACACCCATTTGTCTGTTTGGACTCTTAAAGTGACCATGTGTTGAACTAAACAATCCAGGGGCGGATCTATTCACAGAAGACAGGGGGCAACTGACCCTCCTAAAACAATAATTTGCCCATATTACTTAACCCAATTTGGCTCAGTTTGCCCCAGTTTTACCCAACTTTGCCTAAAACTTTGATCCCTCTAAAAGGAAAGGTTGGATTCGCCCCTGAAACAATCAAACTGAAATTGATTTGTTATAATACAATATACATCATATGTCAAGTATGTGCACGTCTTTGTATTGTCTTTGTTGGCGTTCTTCACGAAGTGATACTTTATTGCATGAGCTTTGTAAATTTGTCCTTACTGTGCAACTCAGTTGTTTTGTATCTCATATTATTATATTGTTGAAATGAACTGCAGTAAATGGGTGATGATGAATCAATACACCAGAAAGCTTTAGAGAAAAACTAATGAAGTCAAGGAGGAATATCTCATCTTTTGCCCATAGACACTTAGGTATTCTCCTCATAATGGATCAAAAAGAAAATATTTCAACATGCAGTGTACTTAATTAATTACGTAAGATTTGCTACAAAAGCATGTATTAACAATTAATTAGTTATATAAGACTTATTGCAATATGTTGGATGCAATAAGGCTTGCTTTTCCCAAGGAGGATAAAAGTAGCTTGATGAAAGCCCATAAGCTTGAAAATGTACATAACTGTAAACAGTTTAAGGGGACCATCCGTGAAATTCTTACGTCTTAATTTTCAACAAATTTAATATTTTTTGTAGATTTAAATGTCATTACACTCAATTTACATGTGTACTATGATATAACAAGTTTTCAAGTGAAGTAAATGTCATGTCTATCTCCATACAATTAGAGAATGCACGTGTGTGTAACTTTTACCGCAAGTGCATATTTAGTTATTTATTTTCAACTTAAATTCATTTACTGGCATCGATGTTCATGTTATGTGTGCACCAATATTTTAAAACGCAAAAAGCGTACGTGAGACATTTTCGGGTTCGTGAGGAGAGACGTAAGTCTTTCGGGTTAAAAAACGCGCAACACATTCATTTAATTTTTAATATGGAATAACATTAAGCGTCAAATAGTAAGTAAAAACCATAGCGCATTCAATTCCATGACTCAAATAGTAAGTAAAAACAATAAACCATAAAACAAAAAAATATAGCACAAAAAAAAAGACAAAAAAAATGGATGATTGGAATCAAGCTCGATTCCTTAACTGAAATCGAACTCGATTCCAGTTGAATCGAGTGATTCCAGTTCGAAATTTCAACAATTGGTTACCTTTTTACTTTTCCATTTTGAGGTTTGAATATTTGCTCGATAGGCCAGAAAACGAAGCAGTGAAGAAGTGAGAAGTATTTTGAAAATAAACAGGTAAGATTTTTTTTTAAATATACGTACGCCTCAGCCAATTAAGGCTCTGAGACGTACATTTTTTGCGCTTTTCACGCCTCAATTGGTTGAAGCTTAAGCCTAAGAGGTAATATGCCTCATGAGATGCGCCTCAAGGCCTTTTTGCCTACGCCTCGCCTCAAGGCGTGCCTCAGGCGCGTTTTTTAATACACTGGCATGCACACATGTTTTCACAGTGTCTCACAGTTTTTCTATTCCATTTTAGTTTTAGTTTTTTTTCTACTGTTAGGTTAGGTATCCTGTATCTTTATGGTTATGTTTTTTCTATCAATAATATAGATGATGACCGATATATGACTTTACGAGTAGCAGTGGTTCATATTTTAGAGGAGTTTAGGGCATGATACAAATGAACATTTTGTATTATCCATCTGTTTGTTTTTGCTTCCTCATGAAGTTATTGGGAAAAATAGTTACAATGAAATAATATGTTGACTTCTATATTTGTGTATTCTCACATCATGAACATGTTTACAACCGACTTGCATGTTTCTTTTGTTTGAGTATTTTAACCTGAAGACGTGGCCTCTTTGTATCCCACATTGGATTCCTTTATCATGATCGTCTTCTTCCATTCAATGCCATTGCAAATCTTAAGGACATTTGGTGATTTAAATTAGTTTTCACTTATGAAAGTGTAACGTGGAGTGCATAATAAAATTATCTTATTTGTTGTTTATGCTAGAGTGGTTATTGTTTAAGTAGAATACATTGCCTATAAATTATAACTCATCACCATTATCTATGTTTATACATGCATATAATATGTGTTCATGCTTGACCAAAATATATAAGGAATATAATTAAAGATTATGTTTAACATATGTTGTTTCCAAGGAATGTATGAAACACTGCTAAGAATAAAATTTTATCCATTATGATGTTCTATTGCTGCCTGAGATTCTTAGGAACAATTCGAAATACAACTTTATATTTATGATAACAAAAGTATCTTTGGATAGGAAACACAATAAACATAAATATTACGTATACAAATAACTATGGTTGTGAATCTTGTGATTGCCACTTTTATAGCTTTTCATTTAACTTTGGTAGAAGATAAACGGTTGATTGTATGCAGGACCCCCAAAAACAGGCTTAAAAAGCATGCGATGCCAAAATTTGGTCTGCAAAAAGCATTCAGATTATCATCTTTGCTTCTTTATTCGTAAACTTTTCCATTTGACCCTTGCTATTAATAAATGTGCTTTTTTTTATATGACCTGATTTCCATCCACCGTTACTTTTGTGGATTGAATGTAACTAAAGTTGTTCTTAGTATAATGTTTTATCAATAGGTTTTACTTTTTCTTTTCTGGTCATACAATGAGGAAGAAATAAGCTTGACATGTATGTTTAATGATTATTTTTAATATATTTTCAACCTATGATATGACGAAGATATGGTAAATTCATAATGTGCAACCGTGCATGTCAGTTTTCTGTAAACATATTGTAAAAAACATCTATTGATTGCTTTAACATATATTAGTTATTAGTTATCCACAATTTGTGACTTTAAAATTTGAACTATACAGGTATTCAAAGGACTAAATTGTATACTTTGGACTATCTACAATTTATGTGACTCCCAAGGAAGGTTTCACCTATGCTAGCAATGAGAAGAAACAGTATCATCCTTGAGAAACTGGAATTTGCATCTATGTGTAGAGTTTGATAGGATCGATTTCAAGCTACACCCACAATATCACACACAAGACAATCAATCAACACACCATTCAAATAAATAAAAAAGATACGATGAAAGTAAAATAGCAAGACACAAGATTTTATACGTGGAAAACCTCTTCGATGTGAAGAGTAAAAACCACGAGACCTCTTAAGGAGTCTACCCTCTTCTCTTATTGATAAACCAAAAAGGGAAAACAACCCCAAAATGTTTACAAAAGATTCGCTTCTAATCATCGAAATCCAAAAACAATAAGAGATGAAAAAGGTGTAAGAGAACACCCTATGTGTGCACTTCAGGCCAGCGTGAATCGAGCAAGAATAAAGCTCAATCTTGAAGACCAAAACACCTTGAAGAAGATGATAAATGACCAAAAACTGCTACTGCCTTATGTGACCAGATCTGGTTATATTAACCCTCTTTTCTTTTAATGTGCATACCAAAAATGTGAGTAATCTCCCAAATGTCTTTCCTGAAAAGAAAAGATATTGTTGCACAAAAGGCATGCTTGCACAACAAATCTAGTAAAAAGGCAAAACCAATAAATCTCACCCACAAACTAAGCATGGCCTGCATAAAAAAGATATGCTAAATATGTCTGTATGAAATTACGCCAAATATGCCTGCATAAAATTATGCCAAATATGGGCTGGAATACCCAACAATCTCCCCCTCCAGCCCAACTTGGGGAAGATGTGCATGCTTCAATCATCATTTGAAACTCATTCCCACAAGCTTGCTACAAACATCAAGCTTGTTTCCTGGAACCACTTTAGTCAACATATCTGCATCATTCTTGTTTGTATGAATTTTCTTTAACTTAGGCATATTTTCTTCAATCACATTTCTTAACCAATGATATCGAACATCAATATGCTTAGTGCGTGCATGATACATGGAATTCTTGCTCAAATCCATAGCACTCTGACTGTCACAGAATGCTATATACTCTTCTTGTTGCAAACCCAACTCTTGAAGGAACCTCTTCAACCAAAGCATCTCTTTACTTGCTTCCACAGCTGCTATATACTCTGCCTCGATTGTAGATAAAGCCACACACTTTTGTAACTTGGATTGCCAAGAAATGGCTCTCCCTGAAAATGTGAACACATAACCTGAGGTAGATTTTCTACTATCAATATCACCAGCCATGTCTGCATCTGTATACCCCTCAAGAACATGTTTGCTACCTCCAAAACATAAGCAAAATCTAGAAGTACCACGCAAATATCTGAAAATCCACTTTACTGCATCCCAGTGAACTTTACCAGGATTGGATAAGTATCTACTCACCAAACCAACAGAATGTGCAATATCTGGCCTAGTGCACACCATAGCATACATCAATGAACCAACAACAGATGAATAAGGAATAGAAGACATGCTTGCTTTTTCCTTCTCCGTTGTTGGACAATCCCTCTTACTTAGCTTAAAATGAGATGCGAGTGGTGTACTAACCGGCTTAGCATGCTTCATATTGAACCTTTCAAGCACACGTTCAATATATTTTTCTTGAGATAGCCACAACTTCCTAGCTTTTCTATCACGAACAATCTCCATGCCTAAGATTTGCTTTGTAGGACCCATGTCCTTCATGTCAAATGACTTGGACAAATCTTTCTTCAAGTTGCTAATCAATTCTAAGTTTTGTCCAACTACCAACATGTCATCCACATATAAAAGAAGAATAATGAAGATATCGCCAGGAAACTTTTTAAAATACACACAAGGATCTGCAACAGTCCTCTTGTAACCATTGCTTGCCATAAATGAATCAAATTTGTGATACCACTGCCTTGGTGCTTGCTTAAGTCCATAAAGACTCTTCTTCAACTTGCAAACAAGTTTTTCTTTTCCCTTTTCTTCAAATCCTTCAGGTTGTTCCATGTAGATTTCTCCCTGCAAATCACCATGTAAAAATGCGGTTTTACATCAAGTTTTTCCAATTCAAGGTCACAACTTGCTGCTAAACCCAAAATGGTTCTGATAGAAGTCATCTTGACAACTGGTGAAAAAATCTCATCAAAATCAATGCCTTTTTCTGATTGCATCCTTTGACTACCAATCTAGCTTTGCGCTTTACTATCTTCTCACCATCTTTCTTGTTCTTGAAAACCCATTTGTTTTTCAAAACTTTCTTGCCTTTTGGAAGTTTCACTAGCTCAAAAGTCTGATTCTTCATCAAAGAATCCATCTCCTCTTTCATAGCCTCAAGCCAAAGATTCTTGTCTCGACTAGACAACACTTCTTGGAAGCTCTCGGGCTCACCATCAGCTGTAACTAAGATATAATCTGTGCTTGGATATCTTGTAGATGGTTTATGTTCTCTGGTTGACCTTCTAACTTGAGCATCATCCACTTGTGGGGCAATTTGCTCCCCCTGCTCATAAGCCACTTCTCCATTTGGTTGAGCTTCATCATGAACATCATCATGAACATCATCTAAATGTGCATCATCAAGTTGTGCATCATCAACACCTTCATGTGCTGCATCAAGATCAGCCTGTATTGGCTGTTCAACAAAACCACGAGTAGGGGACAAAGAAACATCAGTAGTATCAATAAAAAAAATCTGAGCTAGTATGATACCTTGCACTCAAAAGTTCTGCACCTTTTTCATGCTCAAAGAACACTACATCTCTACTTCTTACTATCTTTCCTTTTTCTGGATCATATAGCCTGAACCCATACTCTTCATCACCATAGCCAACAAAAACACATGGATTAGTCTTGGAATCCAGCTTTGATCTTTGGTCTTTTGGCACATGCATGTATGCCTTGCATCCAAATACTCTAAGATGTGTATATACAGGATCACATCCCTTCCTTGCTCTCTCTGGAATGTCAAGCCCCAATGGAATAGATGGAGAACGGTTGATCAGATAAACTGCTGTATTCACTGCTTCAACCCAAAATGACTTTGGTAGATCGGACATCTTCAACATGCATCGCACCTTCTCCACAATGGTTCTATTCATCCTCTCAGCTACACCATTGTGTTGGGGAGTGCCTGGAACTGTCTTCACATGTCGAATACCATATTGCGCACAATAATTCTTGAACTCATGTGAAGTATACTCTCCACCATTGTCTGAACGAAGGCACTTCAACTTGCTTTCTGTCTCCCTTTCCACCATAACATGAAACTTCTGAAAAGTTTCAAACACTTGGCTTTTGGTCTTCAAAATGTAAATCCATGTCTTTCTAGTAGCATCAACAATAAAAGTGACAAAATATTTGTTGCCACCATTGGATTCAACCTCAATAGGACCACATACATTCGAATGTACAAGCTCCAACTTAGCCTTCTTTCCTGTAGACTTTCTAGAAAAAGAAGCTCTATGTTGTTTTCCTGCTAAGCAATGATCACAAGGGTTAAGAGAAATTGTAGTATTGACAGGAATAAGAGATTTACCTGCTAAACATTTCAAACCCTTTTCACTCATGTGTCCCAATCTTCGATGCCACAAATTAGGAGAATCTTTTTCTTCCACTGCATTGAGCTCACCAAAACATACAGTCAAATATGTCTTGTACAAAAAACAACACTACTCGCCTCTTGCAATTGTCATGGATCCCTTGGATAATTTCCACTTACCACTCTCAAATGTGTGACGAAAGCCTTCTTGATCAAGAATATGAGCTGAAAGCAAATTAAGACGCAAATCTGGAATATGGCGTACACCTTTCAATGTAAGCATGCATCCAACATTAGTCTTCACACGAATATCACCAATCCCAACTATGCTTGTTGAACTCTGGTTACCCATTTTGACACTGCCAAAATCAGCTTCTTGATAATTCAAAAAATACTCTCTCTTAGGAACACAATGATATGAAGCACCTGTATCAACCAGCCACTCAGAATCTGTACTGCTAACATGATGACATTCACTAGTTGCGCAAATTAAAGTGATATCATCATCACTTTAGAGGCTATTGCCGCAACATTTTTATCATCGCCTTCTTTCTGAAAATCATTCTTCTTCCTATGTTCTCTTTTCCAACGATAGCAATACTTTTTAATATGGCCAGGCTTCTTGCAATAGTTGCATATGAAGTGATTCTTTCCATCACTAGACTTGGATCTTCCTCTTGAGTTATCACGGCCTTTGGGTCCTTTGCTCTTGCTTCTTCCTCTATTCTCCACAACAAGAGCTTGTGAATTGTCAACTCCAATCTCCTTTCTTCTAATTTCTTCATTAAACATGCTTTCTTTGATCACATCCAAAGATAGCACACCATCTGGAGCTGAATTACTAAAGGTCACAACCAAAGTTTCCCAACTATCTGGCAAAGAAGTCAATAAGAACAAAGCTTTCAATTCATCACCAAAAATGATCTTCATAGTTGTCAACTTGTTAATAATGTCTTGGAAATCACTAAGATGCTCAGAAACTGACTTTCCACCTTTCAACTTTAGATTAACAAGCCTTTTAATCAATGAAGCTTTGTTATGGGCGGTTTTCCTCTCATACAAACCTTCTAATTTCTTCCACAAATCATATGGATCGGTCTCTTGTGACACATGGTTAAAAATGCTAATGTCAACCCATTGTCTAATGGTTCCTAAAGTTTTCCTTTTTAACTTTATCCATTCATTCTCTTCCATTTTATCGGGTTTAGAAGGTTTAGAGATAATACCACGCGAACTAGTGACGGTTTCAATTGGGTCATGTAAATCCTTGCAATATAACAAGTCTTCCATCATAGGTCTCCAAATAGAATAGTTGGTTGATGTCAACTTAATCATTGAGCTATGACTGCTCGACTCCATAGTGTGATAAATAACCTACCTCATTGTAACAACCCGAAAATCTGGGCCAGTTTAAAATTTTTATTTTGGCAATTTTAGCGAATTTTGATTATTTAAAATAAATTATTTTAAATAATATCGACGAGAAATTTATTTTGAATGGAATTAGAACGTATATATTATATACGTCGTCGTTAGAATATAAATAATTATTTATAATTATAAAAGGAATTGAAAATGGCGCGGTAGTTCGATAATTTGATTTCAAACTTCAATTGAACATACCGGGTGCAAAACAATCCGGATTTTAGTGAAACCAAAAATATTAGGATCTATTTGATGTTATCTTTCCAACGAATCCGAAAAATCAAAATTTCATAGCGGGAATCAAAAGATATGTCCAGTTGAAAATTCTGAATAGTCGCTATAGAATTCAGGCCCTTGAAAATGGAGATTTTGTAAACGACCTCGGATTTCGACGAAACCAGTTTTGTTGGGTCCGGGATGTCAAGTTATTGCTAGATTCCAAATTTCATAATTTTTCGAATCAATATGTGAGCGTGGCAAAGGAAAACGCGTTTGACCAGTTTCAGTTGATTTTAATCGACTGGAAAATGACCATTTTTCCAACGGTCTCAGAATTCGACGAAATTAGTTTTGTTAGGACCGTATCGTCAATACGAAGCTAGAAAATATTTTTCTAGAATTTTTAGAGTTAGTATGTGACCCCGGTAAATTGAAATGTACGTTTAAAATTCAATATAATGATTTAAATGTAAATTAAGCGGAAACTGATTCAAACAGTCGAATCAGCCTATGATACATATCCCATGGTGTTTGGAATGTGGGTAATTAGCTAGGGGCGACAGTCGTTGGGTTTGATTTAGAGTCCGGATGCAAAAGCATACTTTTTCGAATAAAATATTATTAAAAGTATAATATATAAACATTTCTGGCCAATCAAAAGAATCTGAAACCCTACTTTTCCAAAATCAGAAAAACGCGCCTCTCTCTCCAGCGATTTGCGGCGGAAACTCTTTGAAACTTCTCCCCTTAAAATCTTTAAATCCGCTCATTAATTCCCAAAGATTTATAAGCTAATAAGGGAGAGCTCATCAGGATCTTTCAATCCATGCGGGGTGATGGAGTTTCGAGCTCTGGAGGGGCGGGAATCGAGGCTAACAGGGCAGGGTTTTCGAGCGGATTTTGGTGCTTGAGAGAACGTCGAACTGGGAGTTGTTCGGGGGGGATGACGGTGGCGTGTGGGTGCATGGCGTGGTGGCCTCCGATCAGAGCACGACGCCTTGGTTCTCGCGCGAGGAGGAGCCCTAGTGGCGGATATTGGTTCGAAGAAGAAGGCCGAAGCCTGGGGTGTTAACAGTGAAGAAGAAAGGTCTAATAGTTTATTTATTTTCAGTTTTATTTCATTTCATCAGTTTTTAACAGTTTAAATTCAGGTTAAAATTCAGTTTAGAATTCAGTTTAAAATTGTTTTGAAAATCAGTTTAAATTTGTTTTAAAAATATATAGACTTTGTTTAAAATATATAAATAGAAATGTTATTTTTATAGAATGGAATATATATATATATATAACTTTGAAGATAAAAAGTTGAGAGTTCTATATAAGGAAATTCGAGAATTTTATATATATATATATATATATATCGACATGATAAAAATAGGATCTTTGTATATATAGTGTTTTGAAATAAAAATTCGATTTTTACATATATAGATTTGAAAAAAAAAATTATAATAAAATTCGATTTTTATATATTGAATAGCGGTGTAAAAATGTGATTTTTACATATGTAGAGAATACGGGCAAAGAAAGTGACAAAGGGCAAGTGCCGAAGATTTTCGACAAAGAAGCATCGAGGCGTTGGATTTAGCTTTATGTGAGAATTTCTCACCTTTCAATTTCTTTTTCTAATTATATATATATACTAGGATGCAGACGGTGTTTAGTAGCACCCGACACAATCGTCCACAGACCATGGACTTGTTTGTTTGGTTGCATAGATTAGTTAGATGATTTGATTTGAATTGGTTGTTTGGTGGATTTGATTGATGTGTGAATGGCGTGGGCCTTCACTAGACCGGGGATAAGGCTAGGCCTTGTCCCGTTTCTAGTATCGTGCCGTTATGCCGCCGAAATTTTCTAAAATAAGTTAGAAAATAAAAATATCATTTTATTTAAAGAATGAACTGAATAGAAATTCATAAGTTAAAATAAAATGTTTTATCGTTAAAAATATAATTTTTAACGTGAATATGAATATAGTGAATGCGAATAAATAAATATTCATTTACAAACCGGACGGTTTGTTTATGTACACCTATTTGAAGGACATTGATTGGGTCGATAAATTTTACACATCGCCCAACTGCACAAATAAAATCTGTGTTTGATTGCTTGAAACCCCACACGGGTGTTGGGATGAAATTTGAAGTTCACTCATCCTAACTGATTCAATATGTCGATCGATTGATTGACAGGTTGTTATAAGCGTTAGATATCTATATTTGATGCCTATACAGTGGAGTGCACTTTGGTTGATGGTTGATTATTTTTCAATGCTATGATATACGTGTGATGTATGAAAATCCATACAATTAACTTTATATGGTGATTGATTGGGCCTCATTCCAATTTAGAAAATAAAGAACAATATAAAATAAATGTTCATGTGTTGACTGTACTCATCCGTTGAGATTAGTCATGTGTTGAACGAAATATTTTAATAATAAAATTTACTTCTTTATCAATATAAAGTAAATGTTCATGTGTTGACTGTACTCATCCGTTGAGATTAGTCATGTGTTGAACGAAATATTTTAATAATAAAATTTACTTCTTTATCAATATAAAGTAAATGTTCATGTGTTGACTGTACTCATCCGTTGAGATTAGTCATGTGTTGAACGAAATATTTTAATAATAAAATTTACTTCTTTATCAATATAAAGTAAATGTTCATGTGTTGACTGTACTCATCCGTTGAGATTAGTCATGTGTTGAACGAAATATTTGGAATAGAAATATTTGAAATGAAATATTTGAAATGAAATATTTGAAATGAAATATTTGAAATGAAATATTTGAAATGAAATATTTGAAAAAGGAATATTTGAAAATTGAAATATATGAAGCCGCGTTGATAGTTTGACGCCATTTTGACGTGAACGATATTTATATCGATTTTATTCAAATTGAAGTGAATATTAAAGAGAATTGAAATCGTTTTGAAATGAATTCAAATAGAGTTGAAATCGTTTTTGAAATGAATTCAAATGAATTTGAAATGAATTCGAATAGAATTGAAATCGTTTTAAAATGAATTCGAATAGAAATTGAATAGAAATGAATTCAAATTGAAATTGAATAGAAATGAATTCAAATTGAAATTGAATAGAAATGAATTCAAATTGAAATTGAATAGAAATGAATTCAAATTGAAATTGAATAGAAATGAATTCGAATTGAAATTGAATTGAATTGAAAACGAATTGAAATTGAATTAGAAATCAATTTGAATTGAAATCAATTTGAAATGAATTTAAAATGAATTTAAATTGGAATATTCAATTTTGATTTGAAATTGAATATGAAGTTGAAACCGTTTTGAAAATGAATTTAAAACGATTTATAAAGCACGTTTTAAAAGGAAATCGACGAAGTATATATTATATATATAATATAATGGCCTGAATAGAAAGCGCCGCGCAGCGGTAGTTCGTGAATTTCGACCATTTATTTCAAACGGACATTACGGGAGATCCGACCGTCGGATTCTCCTAAAACCGGAACCGTTGGGTTCGTATCGTAAAGAGCTTTCTAACGAATATTAGAAATTAGAAATCTAACGGTTGGATTTGGAATTATGTCCAAATCAAATTTAGAAAAGGTCGCTGTAAGTGCAGTTCGATGGCCATTGATGGAAATCGACTGTACGGGCCTTGATAAAATTATTAAAAATAGTAATAATTTGTGTAAAATCATAAGAAATGATTTAGAAAGAATTGAGATGAAAAACTCCATATTTGAAAAGACAAAAATAATTTTTTATCGAAATGAACTAGTTTTGAACTAGAATTATAATTCTATTTATTTTTAAATAAATAAATTGGATTTGAAATGGTTTTGAAAATAACCAGAACTTCCAATAATTGCATTGGAGTGGATTTGAATCGAAATTGTCTTCGGAATATTTCAATGTTGGAATTCGTGATTATACGGATGTTGTTATGGAAATTTGAAAGATATATATTTATATCGTTATTTCCAATACGACATTTGTTAATCGTAGAATTTGATATTGAATATAAGCCGATATATTTTCTATTCAGAGCCTTGTATTGAATATCAAAATGTGATTTGGGTTTGTCGTGAATGGTGTCTTCACTAACATTGTTCTTGAACCCAGTTGAGAAAAGATTAAATCTTTTTATTTAGATTTAATGAAGTGTACCAATTAAATAATATTTAATTGGAATTGAATTGATATTGATTTTTGGGTTTATCGTGGACAGTGTTTTAAATAACACTCGTTCTTTAACCCGATAATTAATGGAATGTGATTTTGGGTTTATCGTGAACTGTGTTTTAAATGACACTGATTCTTTAACCCAGTTAGCGATTAAAACTAAGTGGAGTTTTAATGAATCTTTAATTAGATTGAAATAATCGAAATGGAGTATCACCAGTTTTGCTCCAAGCGTTAGTTAAATCTTTAATTAGATTTGAACGTGAAATGGTAATTGAATTTACCGATAACACCGTGGTGTTAGATATGAAGTATTACCAGTTTTACTTCATGGGATGAATAGGTTGGGATTGGGAAATTAAAACAAATGATTACTTCGGTAAGGTTCGTTAATCCCGACTAGTTGAATCGAAATTCAAAAGAAGATTTGAGAATAAATTTTAATGATTTATCTTGGATAAAATTAATGGGAACCTTTCCCTATGAATGTGAAATTTAGTAACGAACTGTCGGTTAGCTAAGCATAATGGTTTTCTGGATATTGATCTGATGTTGGTTTCGGCCTTCGGGGTTAATATTTGGGGAATTATTCTCTTGATTAATTTACAGTTAGTGACTGATGAATTGGAATGAGGCGTATGTTGTGTTTGTGTAACACTTATTTAAAGTATACGCGAGTTATTCGGAAAGACCGGGTTTATCCCATTCTGAATAACTGATACGACGATAAGTCGAAGATGAAGACGATGGTCGAAGACCGGAAGTCTTCACGTCGTTTGGGTGATTACTGATGATCTTGATTGGGTTGTACACCCAAGAAGATGGAAACAGTTGGTGATCGTCCAGACGTACTTGGAGATCGATGGATATGCGGGGTACTAGGTGCCTCCGGTTTCGTTCAGACCCAGAACGGACTTGTAAATGGACTGTGTGTCTGACATTGGATTTTAGTCTGTGTGATTGATCTCTATCAAATATATATCTGTTTGGCGGCGGAGAATTTATTCTCTTGCTTAACGCCCTTCTCTGAGACGTACGAGCTCAGGGGTTATATACTGATGGATATCAAACGCATAGAGTGGATTGCCTGTGTGGCATGCTAAGATGCAAATGATCAAGGCTTCTGTTGGAAAGCAAAGTCTTGTGGTTGATGATCAAAGCACCGCCTGTGTGGCACAGCTTTGTGTAACGTGAATTCACGAGCCTCGCACCCTGGTTGTGAACCAAAAATGGGAGAGGACCTCAGGGAGGGCATGCGTTTCTTTCTAGCTAGGGTGGTGTTAGTGACCTACCAGCCCTGACATTTATATACTTTTCACCTATGTGGTTGTTGCTGTTGCGAGGCGCCTCGGTTTGATCGGACGATCCGGGTCCGATGGAGTCATTCGTTGGCTCATTTACGCCCCAAAGGACGGGGAAACGTAGTGTTCAGGCATAATATTCCACATCGGTGGACCGGCCCTGACGATCCAAGGGGCAGTTGCGGCTGTTCCTGAGGGGCGGGCTAGAGCGTCTCAAATCGGTTGAGGACTATCTTTTGCCTCGGTTCATAGATGGAAATCCAATATCCAAATACGTGACATTTGCGGTTTTAATTGTAGAACTAGTATGGCGACATGATATATGGTACCCATGCCGCCTATGATTGATACTTATGATTTGAAGTTGTTTTATACACTATGCACTTATTATAGTATCAAATGATTTGTTTTCAACGTATCAAGCATTCTTGGCTATTATAAGGTAAAAACCCTATCCTCCGGCTTGCGTTGCATTGTGTGATGGGAACTGGGTCTTATAATAGCTTCATCTTTCATTATTTAGCATTGCGCTGTTTGTTTTATGCACTGGTATTCTTGGGAGGAAACCCGTTCCGTGTTATACGGCGTGGTCCCTTGATTTACCTAACTTTAAAATAAAGATTTATAACTGTTTTAGTTCTCACACCAGTCACATGACTGACCTGGAGTTTATTGTTTTAACCTAAACTCTGGGTGCCCTTATTTTGTCACGGGCAGCTAGTAGTTTTGGTTTTGCAGATTTATATTCACAGGATCCTGGTTTACAGCTGGAACGATATCCGGAAAGCTTTGTATCCGTATATCTCTTCTAGTTGTGTATTGTATTATTTTTCCGCTGCTATGTATTTAAATGTAATTTAAATCTCTGGTATTTCTGTGTAATATTCATTTATACTCTGTATATTCTTGTAATCTGATGCATTGTTGTAATATACAATGAAATGTTCTTTTGTATGCGTTCTATTTTGTCATGTTCTCAAACGATAGGGCGTTTCGAACGGTCTGGGTCGGTTTAGCGACTGGTTCGGACCGAGCGAAATCCCTGATCGTCACACTCAAGCTCTGATACCAATTTGATAGGATTGATTAAGGGTTACTTCAAGCTACACCCACAATATCACACACAAGACAATCAATCAACACACCATTCAAATAAAAAAAAGATACGATGAAAGTAAAATAGCAAGACACAAGATTTTATACGTGGAAAACCTCTTCGACGTGAAGAGTAAAAACCACGAGACCTCTTAAGGAGTCTACCTTCTTCTCTTATTGATAAACCAAAAAGGGAAAACAGCCCCAAAATGTTTACAAAAGTTTCGCTTCTAATCACCGGAATCCAAAAACAATAAGAGAATAAAAAGGTGTAAAAGAACACCCTATGTGTGCACTTCAGGCCAGCGGTGAATCGAGCAAGAATAAAGCTCAATCTTGAAGACCAAAACACCTTGAAGAAGATGATAAATGACCAAAATCTACTACTGCCTTATGTGACCAGATCTGGTTATATTAACCCTCTTTTCTTCTAATGTGCATACCAAAAATGTGAGTAATCTCCCAAATGTCTTTCCTGAAAGGAAAAGATATTGTTGCACAAAATGCATGCTTGCACAACAAATCTGGTAAAAAGACAAAACCAATAAATCTCACCCACAAATTAAGCATGGCCTGCATAAAAAAGATATGCTAAATATGCTTGCATAAAATTATGCCAAATATGCCTGCATAAAATTACGCCAAATATGCCTGCAAAAAATTATGCCAAATATAGGCTGGAATACCCAACAGAGTTCTTAAATGATTTATGTCTAAATATATCTAACTTGCTGTTACAATATTTTGAGCTCATGAATAAGCTGCACCATGATAATATTGGGATCAATGATAGCAAAGGCGTGGAGAATGTGGAGCATGCTTTGCCAATTGATGTTGTGATAGTTTATTGCTATTTTACTGTTGTTGGCGATGACAGTTGACATTTCTTTGATCAATTCTTTAAAACATGGATGAGTATGAAGTTAATAGGAAGAATGTGATGGGGGCAAGTTGGTTTAATAATTATTTGTGGTCTTCTTTACCTGTTGCTGTCCTTTAGGCCTACTAAGTGGCAAAGCCAAGATAAAATAACTATAGCAATTTTTAGTGTTTTCATTGTCTGTTTGAAATAAATGGCTTTTATCATAGAGAAGTTTAGTTTGTTTTTTATTATGGGATATCATAGCTATAATTATTATTTTTGAACACTGTTTTTGTTATACATGTCATCTTAATCGAAATTGAACTTCTGATGACTTACAGGGCAAAGCAACAATGAAAAACAGCTACCTGTGTATGTTTGAACTTATTTCTTCTCTTCTAGGTTTTATTTCATAAGTCTAAGCAATAATATTACATTGTACCATTGTCAAACCATAAACATTTATGCTTATATATGCAGAAACTTATACATTTTCATATGTACATGTCTAACTGACCTCGCAGTTTATGCACATATACACGGTTTACATACCATGCATCATCTATTTCATTTTCATTCTTCTAAACAGATTTTCTTTATCAAACAAATGTTTAATTAACTATTTTACAAGACAGAGTTGTTCATTCTTATTCATGCATGAAATTTAGACTGCATATCCATTCGTATTGAATAACATCATATTTATAACCTTTTCACCACAATACTTAGTGTTTACCTACTGTTTTTTTTACATAATATTTAATATAAATCATTGCATTACAAGTTGCGGCCAAAAGTCAATAATGAATGTAAAGCATAAGACCCGCCATTAGTCACGCACTTGCTTTCTTTATACAACCGTTGTGGCATGCGATTCACGCATGATAATGACATATGCTTGATGTGTGAATTGTTTATCTATAAATTGTTCATGTAACAAATTCAGTAGAATTATTCCTACTAAATTTAGCTATATTTCAATGTTGAAATCATATGTAGTTAGTATCTATTTTGATTTCTATTTTACGACGTCTAATTTTATTTTACTTTGAATTTTTTACTTTGACTACTAATATACATTGAATTTGTAAAGAAATATATATGTTAGATTATATTTGTAAGTTATATTATGATATGAAAATATTTGTATATTGACTTTGAATTTGTAAATAGGATTTGAAATTAGAGGTTATTTTAAGGGATATTATGATTTGAAAATATTGGTAGAATAAGGTTTTAAATTAATAAACTGAAGCTTATTTAACGAAACTTATTTATAAGAAGATTTAATAATATTTATAGCAATGTCATTTTTGGTAGTCTACATTTACACATAAAAGTGTGATTACAACTATTTACAAAAATATAAGCTAAAAATAGTAGGTATACAGCTGCTCTATGCATAGCACGAACACTCACTAACATATTTAGAAGTTATGAGTTCAAAAACGAAATGAGCATATTTTAATTATGTAATTTAAGCTAAAAAATTGCTTTCAACAATTGATTACGGGAGTAATGCTACAAAAGTAGAGATTAAGAGATTTATAATCTTTTTTTGCACGTATATACTACGTATATCCTTTCATCTACATACCTATCTTTTTATTGACTATGTTAACTTACATAGATTTGTACTGAAAAAATAATAATAATCCAAAACCATACTACACACATGCATAATTAATTAACTATATCAGCCAATATTACAAACGTCCTACTCTTTATTTCACATTGCCCGTGTATGTAACACGGGCCACCAACCTTAGTGTTAAACTGGCTTAATTAGTTGAAATAATTCTGGACCATAGAGAATGATATTTTCTTATATATTTTTCTTCATGTGGTTTCTTGCAGCTGTTTAGATGGATGCTTCTCCAAATAGATATTCATGTGCTTATATTGCATATTTATATGCTAACTGATCTTTTAAAAAAAAAACTTTTCTTTGCTTTACACAACAAAAAAAATCTTATATACCATTTAATCCACTAAATTTCATACCATGGCTTGAAATACTTTTTTTAATGTTCCCTTAACTGACTTAAATAATGCCACATATGCATTTCCAGCTGAGCTTTTATCTATGTTTACATAACCCACTAAAATTTTCTATTTAACTGCACCTTAACATTAGGTGCACACACACTACTTTTATGGTCCACCACGATCCGACCGCCCCTCCAACCTACGACATATAACTACAAATTTCCACTAATTTCCAATTACATTACCAATGATCAAATACTATTTAATCTTTATTGCAACGAACTAACTATGTCCCTACCGCATGACGTTTCCTTCCTTACACCACCAACTCTCACATATGCTTACATAACTAATACACAGGTCAATTCATTTAATGTCTACCCGTACACACCAACAAGCATCACAAACCAACTCCAAGCTGCTTCTCCTTCATACTAACTCTTCCCTACCTGTCAGTGTGCGAAGAACGGGTTCCAAATTAGTTAATCTTATATAACAAAACAAAGGAATATCATAGTTATGTATGCTAAATTTGATGAGTGTAATTGATTGTTACCGTATATTAAGCACATATGCCTTAAATTTAGCCCCTTAAGTTAAATTTATTGAATTTTTTAAAAGGAAAACTAGTCAAATAATGCAATATATATCTATACTATACTATTAAAGCTGAGTTGTTTTTAGAGGGCTCCCAAGCCCCCTCAATTTCTGTTTGGACTGCTTATTAGCTTGACACGTGTAAATGTTTAGTGAACCGCCTCTGCCTTTCCCAAATCACATTTTCGCGTTTCTTTCGCTTCCTCTTCCTACTTTTTATTCACACCTCTGCGCCCTTCACCTTCATTTTCCCCTGCCATCTCTTGCCATCTCCTCCCTCTGTCCATGCCCAACAATTCCTTTAGTGCCCACAATCTCTGTAGCGGCGTTCCCTATCCTTGCCAGTCGCACCGCCTGCTCTGTAAACCCTAGGTACCGTCATTTCCTCTTTTTTCTCCTTTTCGTCAGTTTTCCCTAGGTCCACTCCGTCTTCAGGCCATATGCCATTGTGCGGTTTACTCCCTCCCGAATCTTGTGTAAGTTTTTAATCATGTCAGCTTGGTTCGTTTATTTTTCCTTTAGTATATAATTAGGACTGACGGTTTTTTATTTGTCTTTCAGAATCAACTTATGCAAGGTTTTCTGTTTAAATCATGTTTGTCTTGCTGAATCTACTGGTTTAGCGAATAAACATGCTTCGATTTGAAAAGCGTATGCTGGATTTGAATCATCATAAGGTATGTTTTTTTCCCAATCTGTTACTTCCCTTAAAAGCGAACATGGAGATATAAAATTTCATATACCTGTTGATTTTTCTTTTCCATCTTATGCTTTTTAAGCCAGGTGCACTTCATATTCTCTTAGTGAAAGTAACGTTAAGTTACTGCAAATTTATATCTTTCACTCCTGTGAAATATAACAAGGGTGTAACATTGGTTGTTATATGGTAACTATTCAGGTTTTTATTTTCTTCGACCTGGTAAAATAACATTTTTTTTTTGAATTTTGATTGCTAATGGGAATGGTAGCAGATAATCTTAATTTCTAAATATGATACCTCTAAACTTTGTTTAACCAACTGAATTGTCTCCGAAATATATTTTATTAATGGGTGTGAGGCATTGAACTCTTTTCAGTTCATATTACTGTGCTTGATTTTTGAAGCCTTTGCAAAATAAATTTGTTATCAATTCATTATTAAAGGCGTTTTAGAGTATGGTTTTTTTTGTGTTCTTATTTTTATTTATCTTTCCATAGTCTGGCTTCATAATCTGTTCAATCTGATTGTTGTTTTCTCTTTCCTTTTAGGTTTTTGTATCGTAAATATGCAGTACTTTAAATATGCAGTACTTTAAATCAACGGATGGCTTTACCTTCAAATCAATCTTAGCAGCTATATTATTTTAATATATTTTGTTTGTTTTAAAAATGATTTAAGATGGTATTGGATGTTATAGGTTTTCTGGAATGAAGATGGAATTAAACATCCACAATGTCTGATTTTCCCAAAATGGTAGCAAATTTAGAAAACTTATATCTCAGTTCATCATCATCTATTGACTACAAAATAGCATTTCTACTACCTGTTGGTTTGGTTTATGCACTTTAGACAACTTTTAGCTTGAGTTTAATACAGCGGACTTCGGGTTTTTTTTTTTTTTTTTTTTGGTGATCTCAGGATATATACAGTATTAGTTATGTTATACACCGAGGGCCAAAGATATAATATTTTGTTATGTTATGTATATTTTGCATGGTTCATTATTCTTGTGTCGTTCTAGCATGCAGCGAACATGCTCTTTAAATTTGTAGCTTTCATTTTCCAAAAGAAATATGATATGTAATGCAAAATATTTACTTTCCTCATTCAATTCAAATGTTACAAATTTGATTTTCCTAACATGGTAGCAAATTTAGAAAACTTAATCTCAGTTCATCATCATCTGTTGACTACAAAGTAGCATTTCTACTACCTGTTGGTTTGGTTTATGCACTCTAGACAACTTTTTGCTTGAGTTTAATACAGTGGACTTCAGGTTTTTTTTTTTTTTTTTTTTTTTTTGTGATCCCAGGATATATACAGTATTAGTTATGTTATACACTAGAGGGCCAAAGATACAATATTCTGTTATGTTATGTATATTTTGCATGGTTCATTATTCTTATGTCATTCTAGCATGCAGCGAACATGCTCTTTGAATTTGTAGCTTTCATTTTCCAAAAGAAATATGATATATGTAATGCAAAATATTTACTGTCCTCATTCAGTTCAAATTTTACAAATCTGCTTTACAATTAGGTAATTACAGCTTTGATGCACGATATTCTAATTTCAACTTTTTTGTATAAAAATGTTTTGTCTATTTGATAACATCTTAATGCACACAAAATAATGACCCAACACAATCTCCAAAATTAGATATATATGAGAATAACTATAGTTAGAATATGGTAGGGGCCAAATTATACATTAATGGTTTTTACACTTATATCAAGATAGTGGAATATATCAGTGAAAATTTTATTGAATATAAACTCTTCCAAATTCCCCTTTTCTGCCACACGGTTAGCATTGTTGAGGCCTTAACATTTGACGCAGTGATGGTTTCTTCCGGTGAATATACAAATTATCAACTACAGAATTAAACATTACAACGTTATTACAAGTCCTTAGATAGTACTCATGGTAGATCAAACATTGAGAATCCCTACTGCAAGCTTGAGGGATGCAGAGGACTGTGATTGGCCATTTTCAATGGGTAAATTTATTCCTATTTTTTTTCCTTTGTCTGTTTGAAGTTTATGTATAGAAATCATTATTTGTTGCTAAAACTTTGTCTCTGCCACTGCTATTATTATATTTTCAGTATATGAATCTATAAAATGAATTATAACTTTCATATAATGTTTAGTAATAACATTGTAAGGACAATATGGACCCAATTTTCTAGCTAACAGTCATTATTTTTACTAAAAATCTTTTGTAATTTTGAATATATAAATTAGCAATCCATGTACAACTATTATTGCATTAAGTAGTAGATACTCAACCAAAAAGTGGATTAACACAAATACTTTCATCTCATTTTAGATGTTTTGCTGCGTAAATGATAACATCATGTTTTGAGTTTTAGCTCTAACATTTTTATTTATTTATTTTCACACCTTATTTGTGTTATCCAATTTGTAGCAAATATATTTCCCACATTTAGATTTAGTATTTTGGAACCTTCTTCAAATGTTTTATACACTATTTGGCATTACTCTGGTGTTTTTACTTCATAAAATTTGTCTCATAATCAAGTTGTTTGATATTCATACAAATTTGCATTCTTGGTAGTTATTTTTTAACTTATCTTATTTATTTGGCTTTTCGCCTTTGTTTCTTATGTGTGTGTGTGTGTATAGTTATATATGTATAGTCATATATATATATATATAATGTTTGTCGATTTTTAAACATTAGTAGATTCATAGTTGAGGAAAGCAAGGCGTCATGTACAAAAAGAAGGTAAAGCAAATAGAACTTATGAACACTATCAAGGTACCCGAAATTCGTTTTTGTACTTTAATTTTATCTAGAAGTTTCCTAAAATTAAAAATTTGTCATCGTTTTGTTTGGACATGTCGATCCTTCTACAAATTTTACATGCAATAGAACATCTTTTTTTTTAGGAACCTAATAAGATGAAATGTATGCGTGCACATAGATAGCATCATGAATGTAGGATTTAGGTTTATTTACTATATAGGATATCCAGCTCTTCACACACATGCATATATGTATGTCTTTCCATACCAATGCAAGGCACCAAAAACTGGTTGTTTCATTCTTCTTATTCCATTTAATTTAGAGAAAATATAAATTTATAGAGGTATATTGGAGATATGGGTGTGTATAAATTCATTCACTGTAGTTGTGCAATTTTGTTTGTGAAATATACTTCTGAATATTTTCTTTAAGGTAAATTTTTAATTGAATTTAACTATTATTCTTAGTTTTTTCAAACATAATTAATAATGGCATTTGGCTTATTTGTGTGCTAAAATTAACAAATTCAATATCAACCATTTTCTTTTAAAACTCCAGAACGAAAATAGTTTTTAAAAAAATACATAAATATTGTAATTACAATTGTCATAGTTTTGCTGCAACAACTATAATTAAATATTTGTAAATGATTACTGATTTTTTCCGAAACATACAAATGTGCATCTGCTGCATGCTTCAAAGTTGTTTTCCTCTTAGGAAACTTAAAACGTCGGTTATTATAGGATTAAACAATCATTCAATACATATCATTCAAGAAAAAGAAGAAGAGTAGTAGATATGATCTTCATATTGTTTTGAAAATTGTTAATGTATCATCATTTCAAATGGGCCGAAGCTGCAACTTTTCTAATATATTTTTTTTGGCAAGCCAATAGTAAGTTCTATATGGACGACCGATGCCACGGTGGATGCATTAGATTTTTATTTTTTCTATTTATTGGCTGATTAGTTTGTACATATATTTTTAATATAGATGACGTGACTTAATTTCTGAAATACAAATATATATATATATATATATATCATTGCGGTTGTTTATCTTTGGATTCATGAAATACAATAAGGGATGTACTTAATCTTATGTGCCCTGTTTTTATATAAAACAAATAAAATGGTTGCTAATTTTGTTAATTTCATGAAGCATAAGTGGAATTTATCAATTTTGTTCTTTGACATTATTTTTATCAGTTGAATCGATATAGCCATCAAATATGATACAAAATGAGGTTCCCATTTTTAACTAAGATACATGTTATAATGGTTGAACTCATATTGCATACACGCCAAAGCTAGAAAATAAAATACATTTTTGAACATAAACAGAATTTAGATAGAATTCCATAAAGTTATTATTATCTCTTATCCTCCAAGATCATGTTGACAATGCTTTATTCAAAAATATATATCCTATAGGAATTTTAGTAATTCTTTTATGCTCAGTTTAGCCTTTGACTATCACAGTAACTGTTTAATCTAAGATCTACAATTCTTCACGTTAACCTATCATGCTTATGTTATGAACATCATTAATATACTATTTTCTATAAATCTTCTATGTGCACAGCAGTTTTGAAAGTTGTATTCTTTGTTGGTAACATTATTGTTGGTTGTTCAGATTGTCCAAATTTAGCGCTAGACCCAAAGAATTTTCAAAAGCTTCAATGTCTTTTCTTAGGAGTTTCTTGCAAGTTAACCATTTTCAGTTTGGCGCTATTTATCATCATGACCATTATAGATAGTTTGCATGAGTAGATTATGTAAATGTTAGAATATATAGCGATCCTGATTTTCATTCTTATCCTTCTGAGTTACATAGGTTTTTCTTTTGATTTTATTGATGACTATTACAACTGTATAGTTTGCTACCAATTAGTGGTATGCCTAATTGTTGATTTTGAAATTTTATTAAGTACTGCTTTCATCGAGGTACCATCTAATTTCAAAACTTGGACGTAATTTTTGCTTCCTCAAATTCATTCATGTTGAGTAGAAATATAGGTAGATATGAGACTAAGAATATGTTTAGTCATTTGTCTAAAGTGTTGTTTTTAACACGTTAATTTTAAGACTTTTTAAAGCCATTCTTTGTATTGATATTAATATTTTGCTGAATGTTAGAGACATATGAAATGATATGCAATAAAATTATCCCAATCAAGCTACTTAATGATTTTAAAGTTCTTTTCTTTTTATACGCCTTTAGAGCTGCATGATGAGCTATTTAGTCTGATGAATATGAAAAATGTCAATGTGTCCATGAACATAGAGTAGGCTCATATTCTTGAGGGGGGAAAAGTGCATACTTACTTTTATTTTTTTATCACGCATCTCACAAATCAAAGACGTGATTTATAATTTATTTCTATGTCCGTATCGTTACTACTTAGGTATGTGTTTTTATCCAAAAAATTCATTTTACGACTATCAAATTTCATCGCTTTTGAAAATGTTTTCACAAAGCGCATGTCAACCTTGCAACTAAACTTACTTCTTTTATTGGTAGAAAGTAGGGATTCAATTCACATACATTATTGTGTAGGAATTTTTGATAAGGAACTAATATCAGATCCATTGTCATATAAACTTTTCTGTAAACACATCAAAACTTGCCCTTTTCTTCACATAAAAAGCATTCAAACCGATGCTATAAGTCATAGCTAAATTTTGCGTTTTTAATTGGAAAGCATCTGAGCCTTTGTTTTAACTACCATTTCAAAAGGAAAAAATCTACTCCTATTTACATGCTAAATGATGCACGTTTGAGAATTGAGTGCATTCAATTTACTTATGTGATTCGTTATTCAACTTTATCAAAATGCATGATTCCTAAAACGTAACTAAAAATTGTTATCTTCATGAATATGCAATGTTCACTAACATCGTCATTGCCTACTATTTGGGATTTACCACATGAAAAGACCATGTTAAATTGTGAATTTTTACAGGTATCACTATGATTGATTGGAAATGAAATTGATTTGTTGATTTTAGTTCACGCTGCAAGTTATGGTATCAATACTAATTACGTACGTCTAAGTCTCTATGCATGTCAAGATTGCGAGTTTTTGTTTCATCCTCTTCTTTTGTACATGTTCAGATGATATCTATTTACGATGGTCATCCGATCATACATATTATAGTACTTTTACTGTCGCTACAACATCTTCATTCTTTTCTTATTGATTTTGTACTGTCTTACATATTATTCTACTTATTGTTTTCCTTTGTTGTTCAGTTAAGATTTTTACTCTACTTTATTTTGTTTGTATTAAAATGTGATAATTTTTTTGGAAGCTAGACCGAATTATCATCATCAGTAATTGCAGAAAAATTAATTTTAATCTCGATTTCAATCTTGATTTTATGGGGTTGGTACTAATGTGCTTAAATTTTTGTGTTTCAAACTCAAATTTATATTTGAATATGACCATGTTATTTTTTTTGTCAGAAGCATTTACTGTATGTAAACCAAAATCTCTTGCCAAATTGCCCAATAATAGAGGGAAAAAAAATTAATACTAAAATTTCCTTTCTAGAAATTTTAGATATCAATATTGTTTAAATATAAATGTTCCATGTTATAATTTTTTCTTGACCAGTGCATGGGGAAGGAAAATAACCAGTTTATCCTTTTATTTTCATTAATATAGTAACTAGAGGTTTGGGAGCTTGAGAAACCACGATTCATAGATTGTTATACATTAAATGACTTTCTGTGGGATGAATTATTTATTTATTTCATTTGAAAATACATCGAAACACTGCTCTTTATATTTTTGATTTCAGGTTGCTAATAAGGAAGGAGAAAAGTATCATGTTGGATTAGGAAGAGCAGGAAAACGTACACTGCATGGAAAAAAGTAGAGACAAAGCTTCTAATTTAATGCATACAAACATAAGTAAGTAAAATCCCATTACATTATATTTTCAGTTTGTGATGTTCCATGTTTTATTTCCCTTTTTCCCTACTTTTATTAAAGATTTACATTGATTTGCCTCATTAAACATTAATGTTCTTTCACTATTTGTTTAGTGACAAAATTATCCTGAGGTAAATATATTCGTATACGAATATGGCAATAAACCTTGACTATAACTTTTAATAACACAAAGTTTCCTTTAAATAGAAGAGAAGAATGACAGTACGCCTGGAGAGTACACCATAACAACTGAAAATGATTTTGGTTTAGGAAGGCTATACTACTGATTGTAGTTAGTTATATATGGAAGTTTGTTTGAGCATATGGTAGCGAAAAAATCGGTTATTTTGAAATCTCTTCTTGACAATTTTCTATCAAATAATGTTTTAGTTGGACTTAATCTTAAATTTTGATACTTTTATTTGCTTCATTTTTTCATTTCGCTCATTATGTGTGAAACTTTATAACTATCAATATCCATATTAACTATATAACCTGTTGTATAACTGGTGTAGGGACCAATGTTTCCAAACTATATTGGCCATTATATCATTTTTTCTTTTGGATATTGGGATTTGTACACCTACTTTGTTTCAATTCTTCTTGCAACGATTACCACTTTCCCAAAATAATGGCAGCGATACATTTGTACTAGAGAAATTCCTTATGAATTGCGTAGAACGATTTCTCAACAAACCCTATACTTCTCGAAAACCCTAACAATTTCTTTGTTAAAAATCTTTTGTTATAATCACCACTGCATTGGCATATGGTATGAGTTTCTTCTATTCTTTAACCAAATTTAAGTCCCCATGAAGAGGCAATGTCAATTTGAACCAAGTATTTCTCTTATTCTTACATATTCAAGATTTAGATTTATTCAAGTATCTAAATATATTCTCTATGAAGATTTGATTCATTGTAAATGTCCAATATTGTGAAAATAAAGTATAAATGCCAAATGTTATAGTTTGAAGATCACTATAATAAACTGTAAATGTTAAAACTAAATAGTTATTTTAAAGACAAATTCAAAATTCAAGCGCATCATATCGCAAAATAACATGGTCATTTGAAAGTTAATCTACGGTGAAATGTCATGGTCTATATAATGTATAATTTATGGTATGTACTTAATTGTATTTAGCAAATCAAGGGATCATGCAAAGAAAGTAAATGTGGAGCCAAATATGGATAGCTTAATCAGGATTGGCTCTAGGCTCGCAGCTACCCTAGGCATGCAATGGAAAAGAACTAAAAAACAATTGAAAATTCGGGGAACTAAAACATTATTTATAATTTATACTATTGAAACTCAAAGTCGAGTGTTGAGCCCGCAGATAGTGATCAAATGTAGCGCATCAAACTAAGCCAAAAGAGCATTACACCAATTATTCATATGAGATCCTTTTATTTTGTAGATATCGGTACTGGAATTTTCACAAATACTTGTGGTGAAATTTCACGAAGGTGTCCCCTTATTTAGGATACTTGCCAGTCTATCCCTGAAACAAGGCTTGAACGCAATGTAGAAATTAATTAAGGATCTTCCTCCATTACGTGCATAACTTAATTATGTCTACTGCAGACAAATAGAAGGAAAAGCTCAAGCTGAGGTTATCATCCTTATGATGAGTCTCTTCTGTGCCACTCCTTAGTTACCTTTTTCAGTATTATCTTTTATCACATTTATCAGGATGTAAATTTCTTCATCGATATGTTTTCCATTTATATTGTATATAAATTGACTCATAATCCTAAATATTATAGCTACACATAATTCATCTGTTTGTTTATAAAGAGACGTATACTGATTTTAGGATTCAAGTTTGTTTAACATTTATTTATGATTCTTCTATTGGGCCTCTGTTTGCTCTATCTCAACCTCAAGGAAGATATCACTCCGCTAATGTCTACATTTCTCAAGTATTATCTATTTTTCTACAATTCTTTCAAGTCACATCATAACTCTATAGTCTATAGATCTGTATGTTGGTTTCCGGTTTGTGTTTTCTTTCAGATCAGAATTGTAGAGACGTGGAGGCTATTGTTCGCTTGAAATTAGAGAAGCTGTGAAGTAGTTTTATAACCTGTTGTTGAAGTCAGTTGATTGCCTCAGATATCTGATATCTCCCCTTGAATTGTCATTTTCATGGCTTTTTTTTGTCTGGTGCCTCAAGCTTTTGTTTGAAATGAAGATTTGTAATTTTATTTCATCTCCAAGTTGTTTTTTTGTGATCCATTATGAGTTGTTTGTTGTCCAGCTACTATTGGTCTGTGGTTATTGGTGATGGGGAATATGGTTCTGGCTTTGAATTGTTTTTGTTGTTGGTATTCTTCGAACATTGTTGGTATGTGTTTGATTTTCTTTAGCGCTACCATAACGAAAGAAGTTTATTTGGAAAGATGGAGTTTAGTTGAGTGTTTTATCAAGGGCGGAGGGATGAGTTATGTTTGTTGGCTGCAGGTTGTTTCGGCCTGTTTTTGCATGTTTTATTTATCTTGATTATGGGTTGGTATTGTGTTGGATTATGGCCTGTAATTAAGGCAAGGAGCTGAGTTTTATTTATCTTGATTATGGGTTGGTATTGTGTTGGTTTTGATATTGATGGCTAATTTGTGCGTACTGTAAATGTTTTTCTTATAGCAGTAAATGCCAATGGATCCTCTTAAAAAACATTGATTTGAGGTCACTTTTAAGTGTCCATATTAATTGTATTGTTATTCAGTATGAAATCTGAACAACAAGGTATGAGTAATTTGGATGTTTGTTGCTCAATTGAATGCATGGGCTTATGACTTTCAGAATTTTTCCAGTAATTAATCTGGAACTTTTTTTTAGTGATTCTCATCATCTTGGTTCAAACCTGGCACGATCAGATTGCTTACCAAAGAATATTTTTTGTGTTGTTACTCCAATGAAATTGGTCTATGGTATAATGCATAATATGCCCGCTTCATTCACCAATTGGGAAATGAGTTGCTTACATTTTGTAGCATTATATATTTATGTTAGTCTCATTTCCATGAGCATTGATTGAAATGAAAATTGAATTGCAAGAAATTCGCAAGTGAACTGTACTCCTGCAAATACATAATATGCCCGCTTCATTCACCAGTTGGGAAATGAGTTGCTTACATTTTGTAGCATTATATATTTATGTTAATCTCATTTCCATGAGCATTGATTAAAATGAAAATTGAATTGCATGAAATTCGCAAGTGGACTGCACTCACACAAATATTTCCATAAGAAATCAATTAAAAAACTAATGATAATTGTAAAGTAAAAATGAAGCGGCAGCCTGTATTTTTTTTTTTTTTTTTGGTCGTTTATACTCCTTTTCATATTTTGTTAATTATTATTTGACTTATACAATTGCATATCAATGGAGTATAGAGCTTATTTAAAGTATGACCCATATAGAGAAAATTTACATTACTAGGTTTATCACAAAATTTAATTCTTCTATAACTAAATAAATTCTATTAACTAAATCTAATGAAAAGACTGAGCTTTGAAAAAAAAAGTTAAAATTTCAAAAAAAGGATTCTCTTACAGACTTATTAATACCCTTTTTTCTGCTTGGTAATATTGGTTTAGTCCCTAACATTGAACCATGCATAATCAATTATCAATATTTGGAAATCTAAATATTTTACGTATTTACTAATATTTATTATTAGTATCTCTATATCCACTAATTAGATATTTGCAGTGTTTTATATCGCAGATAATTGGCAATATCATACATTGATAGATTAAGCAAATAACATATTTACGAATATGGAATAGCATTTATGTCCACTATAGACGGTAATAATGTATACAAAAATTGAATGGCCCTAATTTTTACTGTCAACTTTTTATAATAGGTTGGAAGATAGAGATAGGGGTGAGCGTTTGGTTGGTTTGGTTTATCCGATGATGAAAATTGTCAAACCAAACTAAAACCGATAAACATGAAAACCAAGCCAAACAAATCAATTTAAATTTGGTTGGTTCGGTTGGTTATCCGCTTTAACCGAACTAAAAATAGTTTTGACTTTATGTTACTATAATATCAACTATAATTTGAAATAAATCGTAAATATATTATTAGAGTATTATTATTTATGATTATTATGCTTTCTAAATATAATTTTGAAACATACGTGATGAATAAAATTTACTTGGATGACTAATCTAACCAAAAATATTTACTATAATATCGATAATTTTGAAAATATAATAAAAATTCAGTTAATTTGGTTAAACCGATAACCAAACTAAATATTTTTTCAAACCGATTACAAACCGATCCAATTTCAAAACCAAACCAAACCGATCAAAATAAACTGGTTTAGTTGGTTTATTCGGTTTAACCAAATAATGCTCACCCCTAGATAGAGTTGCCTTTAACTTTGTTGTCTTGATAATTTCGACATTGTAATTATGGAAGTGAAACTAAAAATAGTATAAATGGATTGGAATTGATATTGATGGTTGTTGGCAGAAGGTATATAGAAGTTTTAATATTAGACAAGAAACTTATTTTTATAGCTTTGCATAAATATGAAACTGTACATAGTGTTACCAATTAGCTTGGCATACATGGAATTTCTATTTAACATTATTTTTTCCCTTCTCCATTTTCAACCCAGAATGCGTATTATGGATAATTAGTGTGGTTTAATTGTTTCCACTATTTACCTTCTCTCTTGAATGAATATTGTGAAGGATCTTGATGCTTAAGTCTAATCATATACGGCTATACATTTTCAAGCATGTAGTTTAATAGTTTGATCAAGATTACAAAGTATGATTTCTTTGTTTTGTGTGCTAGAAATAAATATGATTACTACCACAATAACAACAAGCACCAATTTACCTCATTAGACATCAGGCATAATGTTCAATGTAGTTGTATCCAATTTTATTACACATGTGCCCTATCCGGTGCAAGCCCAATCATATTTACTGTCTTAGCCAAATTTTAAAAAGTAAAGGTGAAAATAAGAAAAATCACTAATCCTTCAAAGATGATAATATAAACCACTACATTAAATCACATCTCAATTACAAGTTGCCCTTTTGTTTTACAGATTCCATTTCATATAAAAACATTTATAAATTTTGTTGACCCTTTGGTCATCCTCAGCCGTGTGCGAAGCACGGGTTCACACTTGTTAATATTAATAAAGCAAATTATGAAAAGCCTTGATTTAGCGGATGTAGCGGAAAATAGTGGGGCTAAAAGCAGAGCTACTGTTCATCAGCGCTAAATTGAAATAGTGTAGCGGTTGAAGAGCGCTATGGGCTATAGCGGGGATATTGTGGGGCTTTAGCGGTGATTTAACTGTATAGTACAAAAGAAAAAATAAATGGTATTAAAATATTACTATGAATGACAATCAATTAAGATTTATTATCATTTATCTCTTTTGAAACTTATGCAATTTACATGTTAAAAATTACAACTTTCTTTTATCTTATAATGCTATTAATTACGTTCCAATTTTCCTCCCACTAGCCCAGCTACTATTATTCCTTTTTCTTTCTATATAAGGAATAGGATAGACAAAGCATTAGATACAACGATTTTTTTCTTTGCTCTCTTTCTCAAAAACTCTCTTGGCTTTATTGAATTTTTATTACAATACAAAAGAGCATTACAATTTTTTTTGCTTGAGTGCAAATCAGGCTCAACTTGTTTTGCAAGCGAATTGATATTATAGAAGAGGCTGTTTTATCCTAGAGGCAGCATTGGAAGTTATGAACGGCTTTGCACCACTGAGTAGATCGTCGAAACGCCTTCAAGAATGCAACTTTGTACGTGACTTAGCCATTAGTTTCCCAACAAATTGAAGACGGTCAGACAACTAATGGCTTCTACTTCCCCTACCATTGCATTTAACACCGAGATGTCGTGCCTGCATCAATGTTCCAAATCCCACTTGTCACTGCCGCAACTTTCAGGTTTGAAGGTCTCCACTTCAAATGCTAGCGACAAAAATTGGTGTTTTTTCTGACTATGCGAAAACTCGTCAACACTTTATCAACTGAGAAACCGCAATTTCCAAAGAAGCCAAATTAAGACGATGCAGATTAGATGGCAGTTTAGACAGAGAAATCGAACCAATTGCAGACTTAGACTGATTAGGACTATATGTGCAAGAACTTCATACTCAATGGCCTCAGCAATGATCTGTTCGACTATTACAATTCAGACAAATCAGCAAAGGAGATCTGGGAGGTTCTAAAGAAGAAGTATAACACTGAAGAGGCAAGCGCAGAGAAGTACGCAATCAGCCGCTACCTCAAATATCAGATGACGGATGACAAGTTAGTAGAGATGCAATCACATGAGCTTTAGAAAATAACTCATAAGATCATCTCCGAAGGTATAGCTTTGGATGAACAATTTCATATTGTTGTAATAATTGACAAATTGCCCCTAGGTTGGAAAGATTTCAAGAATGTGCCGAGGCACAAGACCAAGGAATTTTCCTTAGAGAGCTTGATCACTCGCCTTTGTATTGAGGAGAAGGCATGCAAAAAGGACCAAAAAGAGGAAGTGCTGGTCATCACAAACAACAACGCGAAAAAGACCAAACCAACTGTTTGATCGAATGTGAAAGCGTTCAAAAATCAAAATCGTCGGAACAAACAGAATTGGAACCTGCAAGGGAACCAAAAAGGACAGTAGCAACCAGCCAAAAAGAGTGAACCTGGATAGTTGTTTCTCTGTTACAATTGTGGAAAACCAAGTCATATGGCACATAAGTGTCGGAACAGACCTGGCCCTACACCGCAGGCTAGCCTGACTGAGGAACCTTTAACGACTTTGATTACTGAGATTCACCTTGTTGGTGAATCAATGGGTTTGTGGGTAGATATTGGTGCATAATGACCTGCCTTTTTGACCGCTCCAAGTCGGTAATTAAACCAACTCGTAACGTTCAAAACGACATATTGTTATTAGCTTAATAGGTCTAAACAGAATAAACACAAAAATCACATACAAAAAATATACAACAGTATATCTCACAACGAATTTTATATACAAAATCAGAGTTGTACAAAAACCTTATATATAGCAGAAGATTCATAAACAATTTTTTAAAATAAAAATTACACTTTCAGTCGGGACTTGCGCGCGCATATGCATCTTGTGTCTTCACGTTCCTTTCCAGTTTGGCGAGCTGAAATCTTTAAAATCCTCGGAACACTTAGGACCTGACCCGAGTGTTCCATGCAAAAAACAAAACACTCGAGTCTGGATTAAACCTATTTCAAGTAAGTCACTTCAGAAACACATAAATATGATCAGTTTAATCTCGACAATTTATTTAAATGGTTCGAGTATGATACATTATAGGACTGCCAAAATTACTTGTCGATATAGTTAAGTATTTTATTATTGCCAAGATGACACCAAACGGGAAGCATTATAGGTTTCCGGGTTAAATTATGGTTTCAAAATGGCGTACAATGCTGGGCATCATTTCATGGTTCACAACACATGCAATACATATGTATCATGCATAAAAAGATGAATTTCTAGCTTAAACAAATAGTGATTAAACAGTCCATCCTAGGCGCACGAATTCCAAATTGACAAGTTTAGCTCAAGTCATACGATGATGCCTACAATGTTCAGCGCAGCCTAGGTTGGTATAAGATTTGTTCAAAGTGCATGCATGCTAATAATACATGGTTCAGGCATACTAACAGCGAATGGCCATAATGTAAGTATCATGGAACATCGAAGAGCAAGTAACGTACAGGTAAGTTAATGTACCAAATTTACCCAGCATGGTATTGGAAAAAGTTTTAGGTAGTGCCACATGAAACTCTGCAAACATATAAATATAAACTACAGACCATCTGGTAGTAAATAACCAAAAGTGCCACACGAAACACATTCAGTTTTTTTTCACTTTTGCGCATCTTTCTTCTTCCACCAGGCTTTCCAGTTGCAAAATGAAGTGGGGGGAGGATGTACTAAGACAAGAGCAGCTTAGACCACAATGCAAAGTGCAATAATTGTTCAAGAATAAAAGTATGGACCAACTTGAACATGCAAAAGTGGATAAAAAGAATCAAAATGTAGCTTCCCTCCCATCCCCTTTTCTGTTCCACCATGCATCCTCTATTTATATAGATACATTTCAAATTTTAAATCTTCTCTTGAACCCGGAGAGACATCATCTATTTATATCGACACAGGTGATAATTCTAATACCCCAGACTTTAATGAGTTTTTTTCAACCCAATAAGCTAAAGTTTGTATAAACCAAAGATCTGATACCAATTGTAACGACCTACTCTTTCGACTGTTTCAAGTTAATAGTTAAACCAACTCAAACTGTTCGAAATAGCAGAAATTAATTGTTATGAAGTTAAAAATAAATCATAACAGACACGGAAATGCAGAATATCTCACAAAGGATGTAAATTTTTTCAATAATACAAATTTTCATTAATACATATCAGAGTACAGAAATAATACCAATGCAGATGAAGACTGAATACAGAAGAATACATAAATCAATGGATGGAACAGAATAACACCCCGCCTCCGCTAGGGTCACTCGCAAAGGAATGCACTAGCTTTAGAGGGGCATTATTGGTAAACATGCACAGAAATATCACAAGACAGAACATATAAAATAGCGGAAGTAAAATCAAACTTTCATAACATGAATAAATAAGGTCTAAAGCCTTTTACATCAGAGTACATCAAAACCTGTCTTGCAATAGTAAAGAAGCATAAAGACATTTTCGAAAATTATTTCCCAAGTAAAACAGTAAAGTAGCCATAGCCAAGAAAAGTCCCAGCCATCCATGATGACCTTCAAGCAGAAGAAGTCCGAATTAAACAACAGTATTTCCTCCCTGTAACCTGGGGGGGAAACGGAAGACAAGAAGCGAAACAAAACGGGTCAGTCAAAAAGACTGAGTAAGCCCTATCTACTATCAGCATAAAAACTAGTAAAGTTAACTGACATGAGAAACTGAGATGAACATAAGCATGATGACAAGATAGATAAGCTAAATCAAAATAACAGGATGAACTACTGAACTAAGGTGTCATGATAAATTACGATGTCAAGATAAACAAGGTATCCCATCGTCAGGTTCCTATCAAGTATAATATCCCCAAGATATCTATCACGTATAACGTCCCATGGTATCTATCCTGTATTTTAGCTCTGCACCTACCATACTAGTATCCCCACCGTATCATGTGTTAACCATGAATGACCCTTACTCAAAAGTCGTGTAATGGTTCATGTCAACCTAATATATCGCATTTATAGGTTACTCAACTCGTATGTTTCTTTCCATGTAAATGTTCAGTTCCTTGCCGTAGACCGTACGGGCTTTCCCATGAGGTTCTATACTACTCCAATGTAATTCCATGATCCTTAAGCTCGTTTGGACTGTTACCCTAGACCTAGCTAGGCTTTCCCAACATGAATCATCGTTTGTGTAACTAGGACTTATGCCACCTAGGACCACTAGTGATTATGCTTACCTATTGCACGTTTTCGTATTTCGGTTTGGGTTCAACCACCCAGGGCCACTAGGAATTACGCAAACCGTCAACCGCGCCCTTTTTCCCACGCATTCATCGTGAATCGTTTTTCCATGACTGTATGCACATGTATCACATCGTGCCATCCGAGTCCTGTCACAGGGCAGATCAAGAAATACAGGACTCGGTCGGGAGCTTTCGATTTATCTGCCGATGCGGATGCTAAGGTCTGTTTTTCCTATACGTGGCTATGATCCCACGAGACCACTCCCTCAACTAGTGAAAGACAAGACAGGATAAATCCTGTATGAGAACACACTACTGGCCAACCCACAATCCTAGCCTTACCGCAACCATAATTAGATAGCAATTATGGTCTTTTGGGTGTTCTCTGCCTTTCCGTACGTACACACTTGACCAAAGATGGTAGGTAGCCTGACGAAATGCTATCTAGGGCACGACCGTGTATCGTCGACTATCCCCTATCCATCCCCGTCTTTAGGTCGCTCGTATAGCAACCAAGGCATACTCTTGGTTCTTCTAACGCAGACCTTAACCTCTCATGAGCCTAGTGTGATCACCTGGCAGCTCACAGAGGGATACCAAGAATATCCTCACGTTCCCCGAAGCCGCTGCTTCGTTACCCAGTTCGCTGGAGCCTTTATCTAAATCAGATAACTTGCTCCTACTCGTGTGCTTAACTGATGACCTACCGTATCGGGTTACTCATCCAATCTATGAACTGGTCCAAAATTCCTTGACTAAGAATTATTACTTGGCTATTCTCCAACTAAGGTTCACCACTTAGCTTATTCCCGTTATTCTTGTTAATTACGGTTATCCACCTAATTTTCGAAACTAGGGTTTATATAATGGATTAAGTGTCACTTAAGTTCATGACTTAATCCGTCTACAAATCATGTCAAAATTGGCTAAGTATCCAAGTTCAAGACTTAACCCTACAAACCATGTGTCAAGTTGGTTAAGTATATTAAGCAATTCACGACTTAACCTCGTCCAATTATCATTCTAGATTGGTTAAGTATATATTAACTTGACCCTATCAATTTACTTAGTCAAATCGGTCAAGTGTATTCAAACGATTCGTGACTTAGCCTTATCATGTTATCACGTTAGATTGGTTAAGTATTGGTTAACTTAACCTTATCAAATAACCGAGTTGGAGTGTTTAAGTATAGGTTACTTAATCACTTCAAAATTACCGAGTTAGATTGGTTAAGTGTTGGTTAACTTAACCACTTCAAAATCACCGAATTGGATGGGTTAAGTCTAGGTTAACTTAACCACATCCCCTAACTGTATTATACGGTTAAGTGTAATTAGGAAAGCTTAATTAACCGTATCAAATTCACGTGTTGGTTTGGTTAAGTGTTGGTTAACTTAACCCCGTCCACTAGTCGTATAAAAATGGTTAAGTGTCATTAGGCAAATCAAGTTACTTAACCTACCCAACCTTGTCATGTTTTGTTAAGTATCGTTAGCCTAATCAAATTACTTAACCCATTTGTCCATGTCATATTTGGTTAAGAGTCATTAATCAAATTAACTTAACCCTATTATGTGGCATTAATTAATTTAATGCACCTCAACCTCTCACATTAGACTTTGTTGTGGTTACTAGTTAAGCCGGTCGGTTCCGGGTAGCTTTACACCACAACTTGGTCTAACCTCGGGTTCAAGCACAACATGACCAACTTCTCACATTGGGTCCTATTGTTTGCAACTACTAGTTAGGCCGGTCGGTTCCGGGTAGCTTTATGTTGCAAACTCAACCCAACCTCGAGTTGGTCACTTTCATGTTTAGTCTAGTGTCATGTTCATATTCAAGTTTTCTTAAGAATATGGGTAGACCTAACTCAATAGGTAAATTCCCAATTCCATAGTATGGGTAGACCTAACTTAATAGGTAAATTCCCAATTTCATATTTTCAAGCATACTTACATGTCAACTTCCATGTTATATTTCAAGTCATGTTTTTAAGTTATATTTTCATGTCATTAGAAATTACCCATAACATAACCCAACGCTTTTAAACTCGCATATACGTTCGCAACAACGTAATGGATTAAAAGAAGAGACTTGGCAAAGGCATGACAAAAACGGATATTAAGCCACAAGTTAATCATGGTGGCAAATGAGGCACAAATGTGTTCATTAACTTGCATGTTACATTCTTAAGCCTCAAAAACATGCATAAACCCAAACTTGGCACATAAGCGAATCATGGTGACAAAAGACATGGAATGATGACTAGTAACTCGCATATATCATCATATAAGGGTTATGACTTCATATGCAAGTTGACATAAAGGTTATGAGGGTTCTCATGTTGCATAATGCAACATTTCAACATAAAGGTTGTAGCTTTTAGCCCACAAGATCAAGATAATGACTTCATAAACTTGCATGACATGATAGCATGTATCATACTTAATGATCAAACCCAAACTTGCAACATGAACATTTAACTTCATAGTTAATATCTAAGAGTAGGGAAAGGGCTTACATTGCTATGAAGGCACAAATCGATATGCAAAACAAAGATTGAGACGAAGCTCTTATGCAATCAAATAAACCCAATATGAAAGCTCCAAATCAATAAAAACCCTTGCTTTATGATGTAAATATGGAAACTTGACTTGAATGCAAGCTAATGATGCTCATACAAGCTTGAAAACACTTGTATGCATGGAAAATCTCCCATAGAAATTTATTTAGGAATTTTATGAAGAGAGTGGAGGCCATGAGAGGAATGATTTTGCCATAGTTTAGTTGCATGAATGAATAATGAGGATTTAGGGGTAGGTTAGGGGCTTATTTATAGAGATTAGGATTAGTTAGGACCCTTAGATTAACCCTAGGATCAACCTGAACCATCAGATTTCGAACCAGGCCCAAAAACCTAGCCAAAACAGAAAACAGGTGCACCAGGCAAAACTGCCCGGCCACCATAAGTCGACACCCAAGTCGACAGGGCTGTCGACTTGGGTCATGCCATGTCGACTCCCAAGTCGACAGCCCTGTCGACTTGGGGTGGCTGGCGGGAATTTTCCCACCAAGCCTTCTAGGCCAAATTTTCGAAATTAGAACTCGTTTTTGAACTTGAATTTTCTGAAAACTTCGTCGGACCATAACTTGGTCATACGGACTCCGATTCTCGAAAACTCAGACTCTATTTCGTGTATTTTTCCGAGACGAACGCAATCCCATAGCCCGTTTTACTTGATTCAGAATTTAAAATTAAATTCTGCCTTAATTCTCGTCTTAACATATTATCGAAATACGGGTTGTTACATTAAATATGATAAATGACCGAACTCCAGCGATACTCAAGCTCCAATAAACGAATCTCCAATAGTTGAAATCCTCAATCTGACCCAAGCATTTGGAAGAAAAAACAAAATACTCGAGTCAGGACTAAAATTCTCATATAAGTGAATTAATTCAAATGAAATGTTTAACGAAATGTTAATAACTTAAAGGATGTTTGGGGCTCCATCCTTTAAGGATCTGTGAAAATAGTACATATAATAATACGCTATTATAATAGTGTCTATTCAGTAAAGTATAATATTTTAAATATAGCGTAAGCATGATTACATTTTTACCCTTATGCCGTTTACAAACATTGTCGTACACATTGCATATAAAACACCAGCACGTCGGCAGATAGGGATGCGTCGTGATACGACAACTTAAATCAAAATCGTAGGGGGCTCGATCAGGATAATATGACAAGGCACGCAAGACAATACCCAGTGTAGGATTCTACCAGTTGCACTCACGGACCGGTGGTAACGCATAGTAGCAACTACCGCCCACCTCGGAACACACTCCCTAATCAAAGGGGCCCCAAATCGATCACATTGTAATAGAGATGGTATTGAAGATGCTTGTCCGATCGGAGATGCGATCTCACTTAGTCACGGTATAACTCCTTATTTAGTCATTTTAATTATGACCCGAAGGTCAAGGCCAATCCATCATCGTTTTCTTTCTTCAATCCAGCAACGTTCGCCATTCATCCTATTTCTTTATGGAATCTCCACCACGTACGCAGTTATTAAAGTGGTATCCGCACTAGCAGAGAGTATGTCACTTACCGACTCAGGTCTTTTTAACAACCAAACGCTTATATTTTTCACACTGTGGTCATTAGATTTGAAATCATATTTCAAGTATCGCAAATCGATTAATTTCAAGTATTACCCAAAACCGATTACTCAAATAAATTCACCATTTGGTTCAGTTAGGATAATAAATCCAATATTTGACGTTATCCCTTTTGTCAACCATTTGGTTTCAAAGTTCCAACTTCCACGAAATATCGTTAATACTTGAAATCCTTTATTCCACCTTTTGGATTCACTAGATTGGATTGGACATAAATCTTGTTTGATTTGATAAAATATGTTTAAAATAGTAAGTTTGAAAATAATATATATATTAAATTTAAAAATAATGTATACATGTATACATGCTTATGCAAGTAGTTATGAAGTAGTGTGAAAATCTTTTATTTGCCAAAATAGCAATAAGTTTACATCGAGTTTATACAATATAATAAGAAAGTAACTTTTAGAAATGTAGTGGGAATATATATATATATATATATATATATATATATATATATATATATATATATATATATATATATATATATATATACACACACACGTTTATATAAATAGTTGAAAATAGTTATAAATTTTATAAAAAAAGTTTAGTATGAAAAAGTTGCATTTATGAAAATATAGTTCTATTCAACAACATTGATCCAATCCACCCCAAATCCGTGTTTCATAATTTTCCTTTAATCCACTTAGATTTCCCATTCGAACCAAGTTCTCTTTTAATTGGTTTGATTTCAAATCCTTACATGGTTAGCATGATTTCAAAACCATTATTTACCATGGATTTCATACATCTTGAAATATAATACATTTCCGTGCGTTAATCGTTAACTCAAATGTAACGTTTGTTAAATTTCAATTTTTCAATAAATCCGTATTTTTACCATTAAATTTTGGTTATATATAGTATAATACAAGAGCGGCACCTATAATACGCATATATATCAAAAAGACAACGGGGACAAGCATAGAGTTGAAACCAGTTGTCATTGCACTTTCTTTGACTGTTGTTACCCAGTCTTGCTTGACATTCACGTTGTGTGTGCGCGTGTGTAAGATCATTTAGCTGACCAGTAAATTTGTGGAGACCCTAATCAAAATTGCATGCTTTGCGAACATACCATTTTTAGTTTTGATCATTATATTTCTTAAGCTATGGTACCTTACTGAAGATAATATACATAGCATTTTAATTGACAGAAGAGGGTATGGCTTTATATGTATACAACATTGATTTTGATTTGAGTACCTTTTATTTAACCTCGACACAGGAATGATATGTATTTCTTGCTCTACCACAACAGTTAGCTTTACAAATTTATACGCTGCTGAGTTTAACTTAGCTGATAGGTCCATGCATGCACCATATATACATTAGAGCATGTGAATGATAAACCCAATTGCCATTGCATGCATACTTCAATATGTCAAGAAACCGGAGCTAAAATATATCTTATGGTATTTTCCGTAGCATGAAGTGAATCAACCTGAACTTGTTACTAGTTTGATTTATGTTGAAACTGCACAAGCATGGACTATACGTACATGGGTTTAGCTAGAATATTGTAGCATCTTCTCGCATTTACTTCACTGGAACTTGTCACCTGCCACCATTTGCTTTTATATTATTCACTTAACCATGAAAAATTCTACTCTGCAACCATGAAACTCTATGCGTGATTTGCATTACATAAGCTTTGATACTAAAATAACTACCCGTCATTTTGAACGTTCTGAGTTGGTTCAAATACCGATTTGGAGCGGCCAAAAAGACGAGTTGTTAAAGTTGCATATTTCAAATAATATTATCTATTTACATTTGATTTTCGAAATCGCCTTACTTCAAAAGTCATCATTTCAAATTTTCATATATTCAATTCAATTTAAATCGAAATCTTAAAATAACAATTTCCAAACTCATTTAATTTCTCACAATTGTTGTTAAAATCCTTCGCACAGGACAAATGTTGGATACATTTTTCCAAATCATTATCCGATCAACATTTCGAAACTAATTCAATTTCGAGATCGTTTCACGAACATCGATTGATTATTTTAAATTTCAATTAATAGAAATCCAATTCAAAATTTAATTTATTTGCAAAATCACCAAACCAAAATTTAACAAAATTTATCGAAGTTACTATGAAAACTACTTTGCCTTTTACGAAAATTATTTTATCACTCTTCTTAGAACTTTAACCACATTCTAAATCTTTTCCGAGTAGTATTTTATATTCCCATTTAATCCCAAATGATTTTATTTCAAATTATTCATTTTTAAATTTGCAAATCTTCATTTCAAATTAAATCGAATAGAAATTTCATAAAAACTCATTCGATTATTGTTATGAAATCACTGTTTGCATAAAATACATTATTTGTGTCGTAGTTCAAAATCGTACTTTCTTTTAGGAACATTGTTTAAATATTCAGATTCCAAACCAAATTTAAATATAATTCAAAATTTAATTATAAATTTTAATAATAAAATCGCGATTTGCATGACAAGGAGATTTAAATCGATTATCCGTACAATTCCACAACTATGGTGTGTGATGCAAATCATAAATACACAAATAAAACAACCATACGAGCAATGAATCCATCCATCGTAACATGCAAGTAAAATAACAAATCTTGTTGTGCGCAAGCGTTACGTTCAATAATGCTTCGTGTTCAGTGTGTTTCAACTACATATTGTCCATCCAAATATTTCGTACAACAATCATATCCATGAGCAATCAACTAGCATTAATTCAATATAATGGTCAATTAATTATAATCAACAATTTCTATTAATTTAAAATAATTTTAAACGAGGAATTCTAACCTTCCGTTGCAGTCTGAATGTTGAAATTTGCTAGACTGACATGGATACTCAACGCAATGACTCGAGCAAGTGACAACGTTCCATTAACAAAATCCCAACCAACTGCTATGGCAGACTACAGATCAACCGATGAGAATCTCCCCATCACAATATAAAGTACCCAGACAACTCCGCCTAAATCCAACTCCTGTCAACCAAAATAAAGCAAATGGCGACCAAAACCATACACCTAGCTTGTCGAGCCAAGATCCTACCCAAATGGAAACAACTTAAAGAATTACAGTCTGCTTCAAAGAGGAAAAATGCAAGGGAAGTGGAATCAGCACTAGTGTGGAGGATCTATCATGTTGGGAAAGTTGTCGCTGGGCGTGAGAGGGGTGGTGATGGACGAAGGAGCATTGTGGCGGAAAGAGGAAGAGGCCGAGCGATATTCTGGGGAGAGTGAGGGTTCCCAAAGGTTCCAGAGAAGAGAGGGAGGAGAAGCAAGAAATAGATAGATAAAATGACGTTCTTTGAACTTGTTTGGGCCGATCACCCAATACGAGGTTATAAGTGGCATAAGGTCTGAATATATTTAGATATTTCTGGATTGTGGTTCCGTTCAGACCCAGAACGGACTCGTATGGATTGTGTGTCTGACATTGAAACTGACTGCGTAGCACTGATTTCTGTTGATATATATCGGATTTGTGGCAATAAATTATTCCCGTCATTAATACATATGCATTTAGGGCTTAAGTATTGACAGAAATCAGTGATATGTAGTGAATTGTCAATGTGGCATACTCGAGTTATGAATTGAGCTAATGATGATCAAAGCATAGCTTATTGAAGCATAACTTTGTGTATATCGTGACATCGACGAACCTCACACACTGGATTGATGGTAAAATGGCGGTTAGGTTGTATATATAATCTCTAGTGAAAATCAAAAGCTACTGCGGTAGATCTACCTTGAAACCTGAGGGAATAAATATATACGGTGTCCGATGTCTGGATGTTAACCGGGATATATACTTTCGCGCTATGTATTTGGTGTCCGTTGTCTATGTGTCAACCGGGGATACTTAGCTTCGTGTCCTCGATTGATCTTTCGTGCCAGGAACCATCATGTTGGAAACCCGTTAACCAATACGAGCCTTTCACTTTAGTTGTAAACTATGTATGCGGGCATAGTTACTATGCTTGCTAAGATTTATATATTTATTTGCAAAATGGTTTTCAACACTATGCACTAGTGATAATAATAAAAGAGAATTTTTTTCGTATAAAAGCATTTTTGGTTATCGTAAGACAAAACTCGCTCATCTTGTGCGCGTTTGCATTGTGTGATTTGGGACGAGATTATGATAGCTTCATTTTTCAAAGTCATTACAGATTTCTGTGCACGAGAATTCACATGGACTAAACCCGTTCCGCGTTTGCGGCGTGGTTCGGTGAATTTTCCCAAATTTAAAATAAACCTGAATAATAACTGTTTTGAGTTCTCACACCAGTCCCACTACTGACTTAGAGTTTATTGTTCCCTTACCTAAACTATGGGTGTCCATAATTTTGCACGGGCAGCTAGTAGTTTAGTCTGCAGGTTTAGCCTTCGGGGCTGTATTCAGATTTGAAGCTAGCATTTTGTTTTGGTTTTTCTTCTTTCTCCGAGAGCAGATTTGTTTCCACTGAGTTTGTATTATACTCTGATTATTTGTAACTCTGATGTAAACTTTTGTAATAAAATAAAAGTTCTATTATTTGTGTTTAAGTATGTTAGTACCCATAAGTTTCGAAAATGAGATAACTTGATTTCAGATGTTAAAAATAAGATAAATAATCCAAAGAATGATTTGAATAGTCTTGAAAGGAATAAGGAAATATTAAAGAATTTGGTAGAAAGGTGGAGAAGATGGTTATTAGATTTCCAACAAGATGGTTCCTGGCATGAAAGATCAATCGAGGACACAAAGCTAAGTATCTCCCGGATAACATCCAGACAACGGACTCTAAATACATAGTGCGAAATTATATATCCTGGTTAACATCCAGACATCGAACACCGTATATACCATAACCAACAGGTCCCAGGATCGGAATTTACTTCTCGAAACCTGAGGGAATAAAGTATATACGGTGTCCGATGTCTGGATGTTAACCGGGATATATACTTCCGCGCTATGTATTCGGAGTCCGTTGTCTGGATGTTATCCGGAAGATACTTAGCTTCGTGTCCTCGATTGAACTTTCGTGCCAGGATCCATCCTGTTGGAAATCCAATAACCATCTTCTCCACCTTTGCAAAACATGAACATTTCAAGTTATAAATCTTCTCTGGAACCCGGAGAGACATCATCTATTTATATCGATACAAGTGTGAATTCTAATTTAAATTTATTTTTAAATTAGTTATAACGACGAATTATAATTAGTTGTTAATTATAAATAATAATTCATTGATCAACGGTTGAGATGACTACAGGGGTAAGGAAATTTAATGAATCCAACCTTGAATTGAAAAGAATTGATAATGATTTGGAAAGGTGATTTGAATTACTTAAGATGCTCGTAAAGTCCATAGCTATTGTTTTAAAGTACGCTTATTATTTGGAAAGTCCGGGATCGGATATATGTTTGATAACCATTCCAAGTAATAATACGACGTATAAAACTGGAAACTTGGAAATCGATAAGTGAAGACCGAGTATATTCGAATTGTTTGGGTTGAATGCTGATGTCTCAGATCGGGCCGTACACCTGATACGAGGTTATAAGTGGCATGAGATTTGAATATATTTTAATATTTTTGGGATTGTTGTTCGTTCAGGCCTAGAACGGACTTGTATAGATTGTGTGTCCGACATGAAGTTGACTGCATAGCACTGATTTTCATTAATATATATCGGATTTGTGGCAATATATTTTCCTCGTCTCTAAGTCATATGAACTTAGAGGTTAGGCATTGATATAAATCAGTGATATGTCGTGAATTTTCAATGTGGCATACTCAAGTTATGGAATGAGCTAGTGATGATCAAAGCATGGCTATTGAAGCGTAGCTTTGTGTGTATCTTGACCTCGACGAACCTCACACCCTGAATTGATGGTAAACTGGCGGGTAGGTTGTATACATAATCTCTAGTGAAAACCGAAAGCTTCGGTGGCAGATCTACTTCGAAACCTAAGGGAATAAAGTACACACGGTGTCTAATGTTTGGATGTTATCCGGGATATATACTTTTGCGCTATGTATTCGGTCTCCGTTGTCTGGATATTAACTAGGAGATACTTAGCTTCGTGTCCTCGATTGATCTTTCGTGCCAGGAACCATCATATTGGAAACCCAACAACCAATACGAGCCTCCCGTTTTGTTTGTAAACTATATATGTGGGCATAATTACTATGCTCACTAAGATTTACATATTTATTTGTGAAATGGTTTCAACACTATGCACTGATGATAATATTAAAAGAGGATTTTACGTATTAAAGCATTTTTGGTTGTCATAAGATAAAACTCGCCCATCTGGTGTGCGTTTGTATTATGTGATATGGGATTAGCTTATGATATCTTCATTTTTCAAAGTCATTGCAGATTTCTGTGCACGGGAATTCACATGGAGTAAACCCATTCCGCGTTAGCAGCGTGGTCCGATTAATTTTCCCAAATTTAAAATAAACCTGAATAATAATTGTTTTGAGTTCTCACACCAGTCCCACGACTGACCTAGAGCTTATTGTTTCCCTACCTAAACTCTGGGTGCCCATATTTTTCTCGGGCAGCTAGTAGTTTAGTTTGCAGGCTTAGTTTCAGTGCTAGATTCAGTTTGGAGCTAGAATTTTGGCCTTACTTCTTCCGCTGTGTGAGCATTTTGTCTTCCACCGAGTTTATGTTATACTCTGATTTATTTTAACTCTGGTGTAAAATTTCTGTAATGAAATAAAAAGTTATGTTCTTTGTGTTTCAAATATGTTAGTACCCATAACCATCTGTCTTTATGAACGATTCAAGTTGGTTTAATTACCGGCATGAATCGTGTAAAAAGGCGGGCCGTTACATGGTGCTTCTCGCCATGTCTTCTTTGATCGTGATATGTTTACTACATACACGACTGTTGATAATCAGAAAGTGCTATTGGGCAATTCTCACACCACTAAATTTGCTGGGATTGGAAATGTGGAAATCAAGTTTAGCTCTCGAAAGATTGTGATTCTGAAAGACGTGATGCATACTTCAGAGATGAGAAAGAATCTGGTTTCTAGCTTTCTTCTGGATAATGCTGTCTTTACTCAAGTTATAAGGGTTGATTTGTATACCTTAACTTAGAAGGAAACAATTGTGGGAAAGGGTTATGCTTGTGAAGGTATGTTTAAGTTGAATGTTGAATCTATTAAAGTAACTAGTTCTACTTATATGTTGTGTGATTTTGAACTTGGCACTCTAGATTGTGTCATGTTAACAAACACATAATTCACAATATGAGCGCTTTAGATATGATTCCTAAAATGTTAGAAACTGATTTTGATAATTGTGAATTATGTACTCAAGCTAAAATCATAAAGAAACCTCATAAATCTATTGAAAGAGTATATGAACCCTTAGACTTGATTCATTCTGATATATGTAAGCTTGATGGCACTTTGACTAGACACGAACATCGTTATTTTATCACTATTATTGATGACTGTTCCGATTTCACCTATTTATACCTTAAGAAAAATAAAAGTGAAGCATTTGACATGATTAAAACATTCAAAATTGAAACTGAGAATCAAGAAAGTAAAAAAAATTAAGAGACTTCGTAGTGATAGGGGAATATGAATCTACTTCCATTTTGGATTTTCATAAATTACATGGTATAGTACATGAGAGAACTGCACCCTATTCACCTGAAATGTACGGTAAAGCTGGAAGAAAAAAACAGGATCTTTACCGAATTAGTAGTTGCCATTTGATTAAATTTTGGTGCAACAAAACATTGGTGAGGGAATATATTATTAACCATATGCTATGTTTTGAATAGAATCCTTAAATCTAAGAATTAAATTTCACCTTATGACACTACAAGAAAAATACCTTATTGCAACTAGCTATTTGCAACAGGCGATAAATGAAAGTTGCAGTAAATGATATTTAGCAACAGACCTATTACAGCAGTTGCAATAGATAAGATTTAGCAACAGACATTTTATTGTTGTTGCGAAAAACATATTTTTAGCAACTTCGCTTCTCTTCCTGTTGCAAAAACATACTTTTAGCAACTGTACTTCCATAACAGTTGCAACAAACATATTATTTGCAACTGCGCTTTCTTGCCTGTTGCGAATAAATATCTTTAGCAACTGTTCTAGCCAGTTGCGAATGAATATCTTTAGCAACTGTTTTCGCCACTTGCGATAAATGTATTTTTTTTACAACTGGTAAAGCCAGTTGCGAAAAGTAGTCTTTTAAAATTTATTTTTCCCCACCTTTGGTAAGCATAATTACTATTAAATACAAACGTACGTGGTAATAAGTAATATTTAGTTATAATATAATAAGTATTAAGCAATTATTATTATTAATTAATATGAATTAATACTAGTAATTTAAACTAAATATGTAATAATTAATAATTATTATTAATAATCAATTATATATACATAATGATTAACATTTAGTACTTAATATACAATTATAGTCATGAAGTATTAAATAATATTTAACAAATAAGAAGCTACATTATAATAATTAACAGTTAGTACTAAGTAATAAATAATTGATATGTAATAAGTAATAATCAAAATTAATAACTAATGTATTTAGTAGTTAATAATTAATAATTATTAGTATAATATAATTAATTAATAATTTCTAGTAATAAGGTATAAAACATATTTTGTATATATTCATAAAATTGATTAAGAATTAGGGTATACTTATGAGCTAAAATTGATAATTGAATATAATTAGTGATTAGTATTAAATTATCAATAATTAATTACTAATAATTTTTTATGTTTAGTTTTTAATAATTACCGTTTGCAGTTTACCGCTTTATTACAAGTATACTACTGTATTGAACTTGCTGGAAAACCGAAATTTAGATCCAAGAAAGGATCCCGCTTCTAGATAACTCTAACAATTTATGGATCCCGCTTCTATTTTTCGGTTTCCCGCTTCTCTTTTTTCGTTTCCCGCTTTACCATTGAGACCCTATTTCCTAGGTCCCTTATTTCCTCAAAAATCATAATATCTGAAAAGTCCCAAACGTAAAACTCGATTCACTTCCTCTCCTACACCGACCACAACATGAAAACCCTTTTCCCTTCGATCAACCCGTTCGTCCTTTGGAAGCCACTACGAGAAACGGATAATTATGAGGAGTCACCGAATCTGTAATTGTCGGGGAGTGTCCAATATCCAATCAATTAGACGCGAAATCCTAGATCTTGACCCCGAGTCGTTTGTGGTTTCCAACGTTGACCAGGCCCCCTACGAAGCGATCTCCCCGACGGCGAACAACCTTTTAGATATGGTCCAATGAATTTAAAAAAGATCCAACTAGGTGTTTACAGCAAGAATGGCGGAAGTTTGGGATGATGGAATCAGAAAGGATTCGGTGAAGATGTTAGAGGCATTGGAGGAGGGTAAGTAGATTCAATCAGCTAGTTCTGTTATGTATAGCTTCTAAACACCATTCATTCCACAAATTTCCATATTAGTTTTTGGTTTCTGTTTTCATTGTGTTGGTCTGTTTTTGTTTTTGGTAGATTCAATCAGCTGGTTCTGTTTTTGTTTTTGGTAAAATTTAAAATGCTGAAGCTGGCAAGTGGAGTAGTAACAATAAACTCCATTTAGTTGTTTTTCCCTGCAGAGCCAGTTAGCCCTTTCTGGAGAAATTTTAACGTGTAAAATTTAAAATGCTGCTGATAATTCATAGCTCCTGACAAACTTTGCATGTGATATTTGTTTTTGCATTCATAATGTTTCGACCCTTGTGCATTATTCTAGATATCAGGCTGGTTCATGTGCCGTATTTTCCATGCGGATGTGACCAATTTTCAGGCTGGTAGGAGTATGCTTCTTCACTGCAAATCTCTACCATGTTTTGAGCACAACGGGGGATGGATCCAGGCACTTGTAGGAGAAGCGGAAAATGAGACGATGCATCTGCAGATATTCATGATAATTTCTCAGCTTCACCGATGGTTTGAGCTGGAAAAGATAATAAGGTTGATGGTTTGATGGTTGTGTTAATCAGATGAATGGCTGATGGTTTGAGCTGGAAAACATAATAAGGTTTGTGGAGCCACTGAAAAATGAGTGATATCAAATGAATGAATGTTGTCTTTGTTGTGGCTTCTAGGTTAGTGTTGAATTAGATTCACCTTTTGTATTAAAAGAAGGGTTGTTTTGAAGAGAGACATTAATGATGTATATGTATTTGCTTTATCAATGGATTTCTTCATTCTTTAGTTTATAGATGTTGTAATGTTATCTGAATCTTTTTTTATGGCTTAACAATGTATTTGAAAGTTTTATGTTTGAATCGATGCATAGTACATATATGAGTTATTAAATTTTGAATTAATGAAAGCATTGGAATAATCAAATGGGTTTCTTTTTTAAATTTTGCAACTGTTATTTGTTGTTGCAAAATGATCTGTTGCAACAAGAAAGCCCAGTTGCAAAAAAATATACCGCAACTTCTTATTGCAACAGGCAAAAATTGTTGCAGACTTTTTACAACTCCGGCTATACCAACGGGCGCAGGCCTGTTGCAATAGGTCTACTGCAACAGATATTGCCTGTTGCGAAAAGTGTTTTTTGTTGTAGTGTGAAATTTTAAAGAATTATAAACCCAATGTGTCCTACTTTAGATTTTGGGGATGCTTAGCATATGTTCGCATTCCAGGCCCTATGTGAATAAAATAAACAAGTAGAGCATATGAATGTGTATTTATTGGCTATGCAGTTAATAGCAAAGCATACAGATTTTATAACATAAATACACATAATATAATTGAATCAAATGATGCTTAATTTTATGGAAAAAAATTCCTTTTAAATTAAGGAATAGTGAGGGCACATCAAGTAATTTATTATCTATAAGAACAGAACCTAATGAAGATTCTGAAAACGAACCTATAGAAGTAAAAGAGCAAGAACCACAAAATATTTTGGTTTATATTTATGTGCTTTTACTATAAAGGATGATCCCTTAAACCTCCAAGAGGCCTTATTGTCACCAGAAGCCGATTCTTGGAAAGTGGCTATAAATGATGAGATGGATGGAATCCCATAAGACTTGGCACTTAGTTGATTTACCACCTGCTTGTAAATCTATAGGCTGCAAATGGGTGCTTGAAATAAAAATAAAACCTGATGGCATTGTCGATACATATAAAGCCCGTCTAGTGGCTAAAGGTTTTTAACAAAGAGAAAATATAGATTTCTTCGACACTTTTTCACCTGTAACAAGAACATCCATTCATGTATTAATCTCACTTGCTTCTACTCATAATTTAATAATACACCAAATGGATGTCAAAACTGCATTTTAAACGGTGATTAGACACTACACCATAATGGCCATTTGGTAACCCTTTTTTCTTTCAATTGCCAACACTTATTTATGTTGTAGGGTAATAACAATAATAAGCGTTGCTATATTAAAAAAGTGTTACCAATAATACATAATTGTAATTTTTTTATTGCCAATGCTTATTTGTGTTGTTAAGGCTGGTTTTCTAAGGGAAAACCGTAAACTAACGGTCCGTAGCCCTATTTCCCATTTCTCCTTTCTTTGCCCAACGCTTTTACAAGAAACGGCCGCCTACATCAGATATCCAAATTCACGATTTCAGAACGAGGAAAGAAATAAAAAAAATTCGAATCCAAATCCCACGAATCCAGCATGAAGGGGATTAAAAAGTCGATTTCGTTCCTCTCTAATCGGATTTTGGGGGTCGCTTCAGGGAACAACTTGGATTCAATTTTGGAGATTGATTTGTGCTCGCATTCACCTAACATTCAACTCGAATTCAATCGCATTCATTCGCTTTGGGTGTAAATTTTGTTCGATTTGTGCTTTTGTTTTCAGGTATAAATTTCATTTATCCAGTTTTTAGGATTCACAATGAGTTAGCTTTTATAAGGTGTTTTGTGGGTCTGGTTTTATTATAATAGCCTATGGTTCATTAGTAGTTATTGTTTATTTAATAAGCATTTGATAGTAGAACACTTGTTAAATAAGCACCATGTTGATATGCCCATGTTGCTATGCGAAACCCCGAATATTTATTTAGCTTTGAGTATTTTGGACTGAATTTGTTATAGGTTTAAGGTATAAAAGCCTCTGTGGGATCATTTTCATTTTCATGTTTATTTTTCATTATATTGCTTTTTTTTTTTAGAAAACAAAAATTGATTTTATACATAGAGTAATATAACATTGTCATATAATAATTACCAACTTGCAGCAAAAATCAGTTCCAAAATATCATTTGGGAACGATAGTTGGATACCTATATGTATAAGAAGAAATAATTAATTCATGTAACCTCTAATCTATATAGAATCTATGCAAACTCAAAACAATAGTCAACCCATATGCCTCCAATTAGGTTGTGATGATAAACTAGTATCACCATTTACATTTTTCCCACCAAGAGTCGAGTACTGTTTCCTTGCTATGTTGTATGAGTTTCCAGTAAGACCCCCTCTCATAGTTCCTAATGGCTGCTAATTCTGATTGTTTAGCCTTTGGTAAGTCGCGGAATCTGCAATCATGAGAGTATCAACAATTAGCTTTTTTGCTCTTGATCATTATTCACATACTCTCTGTTTTGTCCACTTAAATTGCTATAATGTCATTCCCATGTAACTATTATTGTGTTCCTATGTCAGGTTGCTGTAAATACTATAGTACTAGATGAAAAAGAATTTTTGGATCATATCATAAGGTCAACTAACATGAAGTGCCTCACTCCTCCGCAAGTATTCTTCTTATGTTCATCCATATTGTTTTATTTTTGTCCAAATCAAACTTGTGTTGCTTGAAGTGTAATCATTTCCATTTCATTTGTTTACTAATTTACTATTACTATGTAATCATATTTTTATGGAAATTTATCCATTGACATTACAAAATTTCATGAAGTAAACAAATATTACCATAAACTTAAATCCGTAATTATGATCTTTTTACCTGACCATACATGGCTTGTAGTTCTCAAACTTTTTATTATTGTATTTTGGATAATCAAACAGGTAATTTTGAAATTTTATAGTATGTTAATGCATGTTGCATTTCGAATTATTGAAGTTCAATTTTAGTTGTTAGTCTACAGTTCAGCTTATATTGTTTTATGAACTTTGGGCATGTCTTCTACTGACACACATAATCATTAATTGAGATATTGGAAAGACATTGAGATACTTTCTATATATCTGTTTAATGAGATATTGGATAAAGCTGATTATTTATCTGGAAATATGATCACAGAAATAACCTTTTTGTTTACTGCACCAGGATCATTATATTTCTCATTCACTTTGATATTTTATTTTTTATATGTACTTTAAGTTGGTATAAATATAGTCATTATTCATGATTAAGTCCAACGTAACGATACTTTTTACAATAACTTTAGCATTTATGGGAGAGTATATTAATAAGTTACATTGTCATATTACATCTTGAGAATACATGAAAATAATATGATGTTGAATTAATAGAAAATATTTCACACATCTTGTTTATGTTGTACTAACATCAACAGTGTGTGAAACGTGCTATTTATAACACAAGCTACAATTAGTTAGCTAAAAATCCTTACTTTTTGAACCTGTAATCTGACTGTATTCATATTTGAACCATACACTTTTGTAATGGCATTGTTTGTATAGAAAGTCAAAATCAGAATATCAAAATAAAATAAAATTAAAAGCTGAAAGTAAAAGCTGTCAACTCTTGAGAAGTCAGCTATTCAACTTCTTAAATGTTTTGTAAAATGGATATCTTTCTATTTATTCCAGGTTATCCTTAATTGAATTCATTTGTGGTATACTTGCTACTCTAAATATTTAATACTTTATGTCATTATGGATCAATTACTGTACCAAGCATCATTTTTTGTCAGCTCTTTATGTTCCATATAGAAATAAATCCAACATATTCATTTCTTATTTTTCTTCATTCATAAGGAATAAAATAAAATGAAATGAAAAACTATTATTTTTATAATCTAGGAATTTACATATACTAGTTTTTTTATTTAAGTTTGCTGGAAAAAATTAACTATGTTGCTGGAATTGAAAATTTTCTGATTTACTGTTATGGACAACGCTACTTGTCTTTGTGATTTTAAATAAACTAGATGTGTTTTGTTTGGTTAAATAATGCAACATTACTGTCATATATAATTCACAAATCCTCAACATCGGTTTTTTGTATAGGATCATTCTAAGTACTAGTGCCAAAAAAGATGTGATATATTTTTTAGAAATAAATGAAATGAGCGTAATTATAGCATTAATTAATTCTAACAAAGGAGAATATAGGTTTTATATAGACATCATACTAGAAAAATGAAACGTGCAACATTAGAAGCATACAGCAGTTTTTTTTGTTTTTTTTTTTTTTTTTTTTTTTTTGTGATCATAACTACATAAATAACATCATGTTTTTATACGTCACTCCCTTTCCTGCCCGCTTCTTCTTACTGTTTTTTAATAAAGTGTCTTTCATCTCTCATTCCAAAAGTTATAAACATTTTAGTTTAGAAAAACATAAAGATTCGTTGATTAAACTGTGTATTAACAAACAAGGTTTTTTTAGAAAAAAATAGAGAATGAAGGAGGTAAAACAGAAGTAGATAGTTCAACTTTTAAAGAATGTTTTTCCTTGACTTGGAAAAATCCTTATGTTCTTTTCTTATCTTTCTCTATTAGGATGGGTGGCTTGCTTTTAGATAAGATACAGGTTCATTTATTATGAGGATGATGTTTTCTAAAGTTCATTGCAGCTCTTCTTGGTTGTAGACTTATGTATAAAACATTATTCACATTTTCGCCATTAATTTCATTTAATACCCACTCCTCTTCGTTTATTCACATTTGCTAGGAGATTCCTCTCCATTAATTTCATTTAATATTCACATTTAATAGCCACACTTTAAAAGTTAAAACCATGTTGTGATAACATCAGATATTTTGCTTTCTTTAGTTGTAAGTTGTTTGATGTAGAAGGGAACAAAATACTTACAAATGAGTAGGAAATAGTACTGAGTTAAAGCTTTACTACAGCTCCGCTTTATGACATTTCATGTTAATTTTCATTTGTCGAAAACTAGTGATTGTAGTAGTTTAAGGAGACGTTTATTTTATATTAACTTGAATGTTTTTCAATAGCCTCTAGTGATTGTAGCAGTTTCACTAGTTTAATTTACCAATTGTCGCATTGTTTGAACATAATTTGTCAAAGACTGACATGAATGGTTTTGTCAAGGGTTTTTTGACAGTTTGTCCTACTTCCTTAATGAGTTTCGAAGAAGAAAAGTCAAATATGTCAAGGGCTTCTTGCCAGTTGGTCCTATTACCTTAATGAGTTTCGGAGGAGAAAAGTCGAAAATGGCATGAATGGTTTTGTCAAGGGGTTTTCGTCAAGGGATTTTTGACATGGTAGCAATTGCATTCATAGCAATGGCAACTTCACTGGCTGATGCAAGCATGTCTTGTGGAATGGTGTACTCTGCCATATTCCATGCATTGGCTACCTCACCAAAAACGGGCCACTTGGTGGTTGCTGTGGTGGGGTTAAGAACCAACCTTTATTACTTGGAGATATTTGTATTAATGAACCAATCCTTAATTACTTGGGTATCAGTTAGTCACTCGTATTAATGAAGCAATCCTTAATTACTTGGGCAGTGTGTATAAACACAACCACTGTATTTGTATGAACTATATTACCATTTATACATGTCATTATTGAACCTACCTTTAAGCAGTCTAGTGTTGAAGTTTGTTATATGTCTATTATATTTATTCTTCTTTGGTTGGTTGATTTTCATAGGAGCGATTGGAAGGAGAATTGGTTGTTGCTAAAGAAGAATCAGAAAAATTGTCTGGAAGCCTAAAGGTACACTTTTGCAGAATTTTTTTGCTCCGTAAATTTGTAATGTGGATAGCAAGTAAACCAAGTTTGCACAAGAATTGTTTTGCAACCACAAACTTTCATCGTCTTCCTATTTCTCCATTTTCTTTCATAAATTATTATTACTTCATCCCTTTTTACAAAGCACCATTTTTATGTGTATCCATGCTCAAACATACATGAGGGGAGGTGTATATAAACGTGTACAGGCATTTTACTTAGAAGGAAAGGATGTGTGGATTAGTAGACAAGTGGAAAACATGACTTGCAGCATATGTGCATGTCTGTGTAAGTGCAAGTATTTGTGTGCGTGAGTGCAAGTATGTGTATATGAATGTATATGTGTGTGCTGTGTGAGATGGAGAGGTGCGTGTGCACTGTACAGGCATGAAGGATTGATGATAAAAAGCAGCTACTAGATCTTACATAAAATTCATCTTTAGATGATTCCTACCCTGCTATTCTTGGATATCCTAAAAGTAGGTCATTGTTACTATGAATAGTTGGGCATATATGTTTTTTTTAACTAAATATAATATAACAAAAACGGAGAATCTAGCTATTCTCCAACGGCTCACAAAAACGGTTTCTGCTGAGCGCTGAAACCGTGCATACACACACGAACAAACGAAACAAAATACAGATAAAACCCACAAAAGAGCATAAGTAGACTGATAGAAAGCATTGAATGCGAAGGAAGGAAGGTCCCTCGAAGAAGTCCCCTCTCCGATCCTAGAAGATGACAAGGATCCCATAAACCATGGAGGAAAGAGCTGGAAGAGAAGCTCTAAGCATAGCCCTGACTAGACTAGCATCTGATCCAAATAGCTATCTAAGCCCCATCTGATCCAGCGGTCCGACCCAGGAGGAGAACATCAACTAGCATGTTGCACATAACAGCGCCTGCCCAACAATCTATACGTCAAAACCTGAACCACTAGCAAACAATGTCAGAAGCGGGGGGGGGGGGGGAGGGGGGGAGGGGATGTGAAGAGAAGGACCGCAAAAACACACGACCCACACAAACCGAACTCAGCCAATACCTTGTCTGGGGTGGCTGTTAGCGTTGAAATGTCAAAGTTAACAGCCAACCTCGTAGATCGGGAACCAATCACACCTCTGAACGGCCTTCCCCGAAACGCTAGGAAAACAAGCATATATGTTATTTCAATATAGTAAGAACATTAAAATTTAAACTTGTAACCCTTAATTACACTGGTATATGTGATAGTTAGTCAAGAATTACGATAGTATGCGAGAATGTTATATAATATAATATAGTAAACTGATTAGCTATATCGAGTTAATGACAATCAGATGGAATTAGTAGCGTATTTAGATTTTTGAAACATGTTAAATTTTCTAAATTGACTGATGAATGCTATATCATATAGTGCTAGTATCCATCCTAGCTAGATTGACTCAAGGTAGCACCTTATATATATATATATATATATATATATATATATATATATATCCAATGTCACTAGTCCAAGAATTTACTATACAAGCTTTATTGTTATGCCTACATGACTAAAATATAATAATGGATAGAAAGGTAATCAGAGGATAAACCCAGGTGTGTCATGTACAATACTATTGATTAGTGGGTGCACCCACAATGCTAATCCATGGCTGATACTGGGTATTACTATGTGTTAATTCAGTTTCGGTATATTTGAGCCTTAAATGATATTGCATTGAATAAATGTCAATTTAGTTTTGGTATTTGATAAATTTGTCACAAATATATTATTATAATGCAGTATTAATAATTGTGAGCGAATAATCATCTCATTTTTGTAGTCCCATCTCTATATTATTTATCCTCCCAAAACTTGTGTGTATTATTGGTAAAATGATTTACCAGATCCTATTAGGCTTAGCTCAGTTTAACTGAGCCTATTAGGCTCGGTATAGTTGAGTCATTATGCTCAGTTTTACTGGGCCTTAGGCTCAGTAAAACTGAGCATTATGGATCAGTTATATTGAGCCATACAAGCTTAGTAATACCGAGACTAATTGGTGGATTTAGTTGGTTCATGTAACAGCATGCTGATGGTGGTGATTTGAGTATATTATTACAAGTTGAAGTTACACCGAAAGCAAAGAATATAAAATGAATAGTATGGATTGGCCTTTAATCGAAAGGCAGCAAGATCATGTAGGACATGCCAAAAAAGTCTGCACAAGGATGGATGTAAGTGTTTGTTTTGTACCATAGCTAATCCTGTTTGCTATGTACCATAGTTAATCCTGTCTGTTAATCACAGAGGTGGTATTATTTTTTTGTTTCTTTATCTTTATTTAAAATTTTAATGGTTTTTTTGGGGGAAAAACTGAGATTTTATAAGTCGTTAGCAAGTCGAGATATAAAGCGGATGCCAATTCTACATGTGCGTCTTCGCTTGAAGATAATGGTGCTGCCGTTGATTGTAATTTGTCCTCATCTCAAAATCTGCTCTATCTTGAAGAGAGCATTGAGAAGGTAATTTTCTTCTCCAATGTATTTTCTTTTCAGAACTGACATATATGCGTGAGGCGTGCTCTTTTAAATTACAAACATGTCAGTTGCAATAATTGACATTTTGATTTTACTACTTTATGATTTTCATTACCAGATTATGTTCAACAAGCTACCACCCTAGTTTAATATAAATACTTTTTGTTCAAAACACATTCCTAAATCTATTCTTAACTCAGTTGCCTTCATCTCAGTCAGTGGCAAGCATAATTACCAGGATTTTTTTAATTTGGCCTCGTTTTGACATTTACACTCAAACAGTTTATATTGCTGGAAAGGAAGCATGCAATTTTGTTTTAATTTTTCACTGATATTCTAAGACGACCACCAATAGTCTACGTCGCAGTTTGCTTAAATAAGCACAATGTGATAGCCATTTTTGTACTTGGTTGCAATAATTCACATTTAAACAGGAAAAAAAAGTATGAGCTTGCAACTAAGTTGCAAACTCGGCTTGCAACTGAGTTGCAAACTCGGCTTACAACTGAGCTTGCAACTCGGCTTGAGAGCAACAAATGCTTAGGTCAGCTCAGACACTGCATTTTGTTTCTAACATGACGTGTGTTCTATATGCCCTATTACTTTAACTACTATTTTTAACTTGTTGTTCATTATACCTTTTCCTCCTTTTTGTCATTTTTTTTGGGAATTTAAAGTATCTTAGTATGTTCTACAATGGGGTCACTAGCCTTGTAATGGTATAATCTCCTTAATCCATCTTTTAATCACATCTCAGCTAAGTTGTGCAACTCAGTTGCAAACTTAGTTTTCAAAACTGAGTTGCGCAACTGAGCTTTCAAAACTAAGTTGCGCAACTCAGTTCGGCGAACTGAGTTTGCAACTCAGTTTGCCGAACAATTTGGCTGCACAACTGAGTTTGCAAGTCAGTTTGCAACTGAATTTGCAGCTCGGTTTGAAATTAAATGTTGAACTATTGCATCATTTTTTTAGCATTGATGTCTTGGATTTAACTAATAACTTCAAATCATTGTGATATTGAATGCATGTAGGTACTTCTAGAAGAAAAGAGAAGATTGGAGGGTAATTGTAGTGGTTATGATGAAAATCTTGAATTTTTAGATAGAGGCTTTGTTGTATGGCCCGAGTTTCGTATTCGGTAGTTGTAGAATTTCATTTATGTATTGAATTTAAAAACTTAATTATATATTGTATTTGTGTGCTGTTAACTGATATTCAATGTTATGACTTGATTATGAATGTTGTTTATTGATATTCATTGAGTTATACATTTTAGACTGAGAATAATATTAGTTTTGGATTCATATTAAACATCTTCTATGTTAGAATCATGTTAGTTATTAATTGTCATTTTAGCAACATTAATTGACTATTAATGATATTAACTGATTATTCATAAGAAATTCTACCAACGCTTATAAGCGTTGCGAACGAAAATCTACCAACACTTATAAGCGTTGCGAACGTAAATCTACCAATGCTTATGAGCGTTGGAAGGGAAAATCTACCAACGCTTATAAGCGTTGGAACAGAAATTCTACCAACGCTTATAAGCGTTGCGAAGGAAAATATACCAACGCTTATATGCGTTGGAAATGAATTGTCTCGCCCCCATAGCAACACTAATAAGTGTTGCTGAAATTGTTTGCGACGGTTATACTCGTTGGTAGTCGCCTATTTTGGTGTAGTGAGATGAAGAAATTTATGCGGACCAACCAAAAGGATTTGTAGTACATAGTCAAGAACATAAAGTATGAAAATTAGATAAATCATTATTTTGCTTAAAACAAGCACCTAAACAATGGTATAAAAAATTTGCTAACTTAATCATTTCACTTGGTTTTTGAAGTTAATAAAAGTTGCAAATGAATTTGTTACAAATCTAAGAATGACATTTGTGCTATTATATGACTTTATGTAGATGACCTACTGATTTTTGGATCAAATATTCATGCCATAAACAATATTAAATCTTTGCTAAGTGCCAACTTTGATATGAAAGATCTAGGTGAGGTAAGTGTAATCCATGGTATTAAGATTACTAAGTCAGAAAAGGGACTTTCTTTGGATCAATCTCATTACATTGAGAAGGTACTAAAGAAATACAATTATTTTGATTGTAAACCTGCATGTACACCATATGATCCTAGCGTAAAGTTATTTAAGAACATTGGTGAAGGTGTAAGATTGTCTGACTATGCGAGCATCATTGGCATCCTTCGGTATGCTACTAATTGTACTAGACCCGACATTGTCTATGTTGTAGGAATATTGTGCTGGTTTACCAGTAGACCTAGTATAGAGCACTGGAATGCTATTGAGAAGGTCACGAGATACCTAAAATGAACAATGAACCTTGGATTATATTATGAAAAATTTCCAGCTGTACTTGAAGGATATTCCGATGAAGACTGGAATACTTTATCTAGTGGTTCAAAAGCAACCAGTGGCTATTTTGGCTCATTCTACTATGGAGTCCGAAATGATAGCACTAGTCACAGCTAGTGAAGAAGCAGAGTAATTGAGAAATCTACTAGCTGAGATTCCCTTATCGAAAAAACCATACCAGCTGTGTTGATCCATTGTGATAGTACCGTGGCTATTGCAAAAGTTCAGAACCTTTATTATAACAGTACGAGACGACAGATACGTTGTAAGCACAATACTGTGAGAGAGCTAATCTCTTCAGGTACTGTTAGAGCTGATTACGTACGTAGTGATGATAATTTGGCAGATCCTTTGATGAAAGGATTGTCTAGATAGAAAGTCCTTAATACTTCTAAAAGAATGGGACTATTGCCTTTAGATTATTGAGTCACACGCAATGGTAACCCGACCTAATGATTGGAGACCCTAAGAACTAGGTTCAATGGGTAAAAACAAGTTGTGTAGTGATAGTAGTTGAACGTGCTATTTTTTGTATATTAAGAAGCATGTATTCCTAAAGTGATTAAAGGATGAATTAAAAGAAATGCTTAATGAAATCTATACTCTATTTGGGGTGGAGTACCTACCACCAGGAGTGCTCTTAATAGACATACCTATGTGAATGTGGAAATGTGGTTGTTTCCTATGAAGTTTTGGGGAAAACATCTAGAGCATTCACTAAATTGTGATAGATGTGACTTCCCAGATTTTCGAATGTTAATTACAAATATTTAAATCCGTTTTAAATATTGATTTGGTTAAATAAATGGGTTTTATATCGAAATTATTTATCGAAAGGAAGTTCGAATATATATATATATAAATATATATATTAACGAGCTCAAAATGGCACGGTAGTTCATAATTTACGATTTAAATTTCAACTGAATATACAGAATCCGTTATAAGTCGGATTTATATGAAACAAGAAACTCAGGATCCATTTGATGATATTTTTCTATTAAAAGAGAAAAAGTCAGATTTCATTGTATAGATTGAGAGTTATGTCCAATTCTAATTTTCAAATAGTAGCTATGGAATTCGTTAATAAACGATAATGATTTATTCAATGTATATAAGGATTTTTATATAGTTTTGAATATCTTTTAACCCAAAATTCGTGATATTAAGTCTAAAAAGCTATATTGATTGAATAAGAAGCTATATGATAATTTATTATCGCTAGAATGTATTGTTTTGGAATTAAATATTACTTTATCGATATTATATAGGCCTCGAAAATGTTTATTTTTTTAAACGACCTCTGTTTTCGACGAAATGAGTTTTATTGGGATACGTATAATTAATTATTGCTAGATTTCCAATTTGGAGCCAAATGGAGTTATTTTGCCGGTAGACGAAATTTATGTTGTATATAACGGTGTTGTATACACAATTATATGATTTTTGTTTGATGATAACAACCAAATATATTATATAAATGTGTTTGTTACTGTACTGTTCTATATTTACATCACAGACAGGAATGTAATATTTATATTTAAATAAAATACATCTGTACAGAAAATCAAATACATCTGTACAAATAATCAAATACATCTGATTATTTGTAATATTCACAGACATGAATGTAATATTATATTTCTAACATTCAAACAGTACATCTATTTTAACTCCACTATTTAATCACTTCACATATTTGTACTTATAAATAAACAGAATAGAATAGACAAATCTGTTTGACAACAATGAAATAATATTATTATCTCAAACAGATTTTGTTTATTATAAATAATCAGTACAATCACTTTTTCATATACATTAACTCCTCACTATAACAGTCATACATTCACTAAGTTTGCATTTCATATATACAATTTCATTTACATATATTTGTATATATTTACACAGACACACTGACACTCTTCTTATTTTTACTGTCTTCTGTCTTTTATCTTTTGTCTTCACAGCTTTCTGCATTCAGTCCAGTCTTCATACCTGTCATATACAGAAACACACACACAGTACACTGCAATAGAAATAAAAACTGAATACATGCAGATTTGAATTTTATTTTTGAAATTTTATTTGCCTCAGTTTTCTGGTGTGTTTCTCATCATTTTTTTGACTTGATCTGATTTGTTAATCCGACTGTGTCTAGACAGTTTATATATAGTACAGGGACAGAAAAATATTCTGATGGCTGCGTGTACACACGTGCATGCATATACACGTGTGCACTGCCTCGCCAATCAGTGTGCGACTGAGGAGTAGCCACGTGGACCATCTCGACTCAATGCACAACAGTGAAATAAAAGAGTCGCAAGAAATGTTCAAACTTCCAATATGGCCAAGCATAAGAAAATGTATGCAAGCCAGCAAATGAAAAATTCAAAGTGCACAAAACAAGTTTCAGTAAAACTCAAAGTGAACACAAACAAACATGATCAAAACACAATATGAATGGAATAAAGCAAAACAAACTGGAGCAGCCAAAGCAGTTCAGATCAGCTAAAACATGCACGCAAATCACATGGCAGATCAGTTCAAGAAAGCTTGTGTAAATTGCAAGGAAACATTTAAACAACCACAGCTTGTTCATTGAATGATCAACACAAAGCATGTCTGGAACATGCTATACATAAACAAAATGGTGAAACAGCATACACAATGGAACATGGCTCTATACAGCAAAGAAATGGACATAGCAGCATATAAGTGAACAAGTGCCAAATCTGTATGGATATAATTCAGTGGTCATGTACATGGAAGAAAGTAACATGGTGTTTTGTGCATCATGGATATGCATATACAGTATGGTAACAAGGGTATCAATGCATGCTGAGTTACAAGTCAGCAAACTCAAGTGTAGCAGCTAAAAAGCATGGGTGAGACAAAGCAATGTCATGGTGCATATCAATGAAGTATGGGATCGACATATATTGAACCAGCATAGCATGTGCAAGTGCAACTATAGGAACAGCAGTGAGACATTGAGCAGTGCAAACACTTCATTGCAGCTTTGCTGAGATACAAATATACATGGAGTTGCAATGTAAACTGGTCATTGGTGTGCATCAAAACTTAAAGCAGTTCAGGATGTTGTTTCAAGTCCAAGAATCAGTGTGGGGTAAATACATGACAGCTTTTAAATAGTGGAGATGCAAGAAGAGACAAGCACAAAACAGAGAACTACAAAAGTGAAAACTCGAACATGGCATACAATAGTAAAGTGATGGATAGCATTAAGAAATGCATGCTTATCTACAAAAGGCACAAGTGATTAAATTACATGCATGTATGGTACACACACAGCATGGTCAATCAGGTTCATCAAGCATTAACATAGTTTTTTTTAATTCTACAAATTCAATGATAATGCTTCAGGAAATAAATGTTTATTTGTTTTCATTGATTTCCAGAAATGAATGCAATCAAGGTAAAAAAAATTTTGGCATTCAAGTTTTAAATTGTTTCCTGTTTGGGAATGTCAAATTGAACACTTAAAATGCTTTCAAATATCAACATGCATTTCTGCCAAGAAATCCTTTTCTGGCCAAAAGATATATTTCCAAAATATATTGTAGAAATCTTTTTAAATCTGTTTCCTATATTTTTGGTGAAGCAAATCAGTGCAGGGAAATCAGTATCACAATACTTGACAAGTGTTAAATTTTAAATTGGACAAAAAATCAAAACTTTCCAGAAATGATGTCTTTCAAAAATCTCCAGAAATTTGTTTGGGTATGCACTCAATCTTTTTCAGAAATGGATTGGCAAGTGATAATTAAATTTTTCCAGAATTACTCAAAGCTTCAAAAGACCAATTTCATGTCTAAATTCATCTCGTAAATCACGACAACAAGCAAGGAAACGAGTACAAATCAGGCCGAGTCATTCTTATGAAATCAGAGATATTAGGGTTTCTATTTTACCCCATATAAACACCCATTTACATCACTGGAAAATATATCGAAAACCCACAAATCAAATCAAGTATTTTTCAAAGAAAGAATTTTCAGAAAAACTCACAGATTCAATCGATCGAGAGAGACAGACGAATTTTCCCAAAATCAGTGAGGCAAGAAGCATCGCAAATCGATCGACATCATCAAAGTGAAGCAATCAGAGAACCATGAATTCATTTTTCATCAAGCATCGCTTCAGATTTAGGGAAGAACAAGAGAAACCCTAGTTTTTTCTTTCAAGCCGCCGCCATTTTTATTTGCAAATAACAAAAGGGATCGGACTAATAGAATGGGTGCAACACAAACAAAAGAGGCCGGCCAAGTTTCTAAAAGGAAAAGGGATGACCCCTTTTAATTTAAACTCCCAAGGGTTTTTTTGTTTATTTTATCTTGTATTGTTTTGCTTCTTTTTGTTCTTTCATCTGTAATCCAACCATCAGTTCTAGAGTCTGTAAAATCTAGGGAGATACAGTCAGGGTGTTGACTGACAGTTATTAGAGTCTGTAAAACCTAGGTTATAGGTTACAGAGTTGTAATCAGGGGAAATCTGTTCTAGGGGATTAGAACAGTCTAGGGTTCTGAGCGTACGGTTAGAATAGGAGCAGGATTTGCGAGTGTACATGGTCTTGTATGCGGGATCTGTTCTTTCACCTAGTAGAAACCTTAGAAATGCAGCAGTAGGCAGGGTTTTGCCAAAGCTGGGTATATCTGTGTGTGATTTATTTTCTGCATTTCTGTTTCTGCTATATTCTGTGATCTGTTTATTATTTTAATATCCTGTCAGTTTTTTTAATTCAGTTAAAAACTGTGATAAACCCTATTCACCCCCCCCACTAGGGTTAATCTAGATCCAACATTTGGTATCAGAGCAGGTATTTCTTTAACTCTAGAGTCATGGGTAATCCTAGTCGTCAGTCTAGTGAGAGTCAGTCCAGTTCACATCCAACTATTTTCGCTGGAACAGATTTTTTAAACTAGAAGTCCAAAATGGAATTTTATTTAAAATTTGTTAATATTAAATGTTGGGATGTTGTTGTCAATGGGTACGATATGGTAGATAAAGTTTTTAATTCTCGTACTACATATATTCTGTATTCTTATCTTGATGATAATCAATACAGTCTGATCTCCCATTGTTTAACTGCGCAGGAAATTTGGACAGCTCTCAATACGAAGTATGGACAAATTGACAACAATTGCTCAAAACCCCAAAGTGCCTACTCAGATTCAGAGTTTTGTTTAACAGGATTTACAAATGAAAACTCAGAAAGATCAGATGATGGAGAATCAACAGATGCTGAAACAGAAAATTTCTCATACGAAGATTTAGTTTACATTTGTCATGATTTAACGAAATCTGTTTATAAACTCCAACTGAAAAATAAGTCTTTGAAATCTAAGAATTTTGAGTTCACCAGCAAAATTGATGATTTGGAATCACAACTTAAATATGTTAAAAATTCTTCAAATTTAGTTTGCAAAAATTGTTTGAAATTGAAAACCAATCTTGTTCATCTCAATAAAAGTATTCAAAAGTTTGAAGATGAAATTTTGATCTTAAATGAGAACAAGACTGAGTTATCAAATTTGAATAACCTTCTGCAAAAGGAATTTGAAAATTTTAAAACAGATATATATTCCAAATTTGAAATTGCTGAAAATGAAAATTTGGTGAAAATTGGTTTGGTTTTGAAATAACTTGAAAATGAGATTGAAAAATCCAAGAATTTTGAATCTGAAAAACAAAAACGATTTGCACTTGAAATTTCCGAATCCCAAACCAAAATTAAATTGCTTGAAAATGAGAATTTGGTTTTGAAACAGTCCAATGCTGAACAGAAGATCGCTATAAATAATTGCTCAAATTTATTAAAAGAAAATAGTGATCTAAAATTCGAAATTCAACAATTGGAATCAACTTTGGATAAATTTTCTAATGGGGAAAAATTGTTGAATATGCTGTTACAAAACCAAGTTTCTATTGGAAATTAATCTGGTCTTGGCTTCGGGAAAAATGATGTTTTTGGAAAACAAAATTCAAATGATTTGAAAAATCCCTCAAACTGTTTTGGAAAGAACTGCTTTGAAAATTTGAACTCTAAAAATTTCAAAGGCTTTTTGAATCAAAATTGTGATGAGAAATCGTTTTATGATAAACCATTTAAACATTCTTGGATCCCAAAAACTAAAACGGGCTTCGTAAAGTTCAACATATTTGGGTTCCTAAGGGTACGAAAGTTAATTCTAATGGTTTGTTGTATAAACAAGTCTGGATTCAAAAACATATGAATACAACTGTGAGTGGTTTTACAAATTTTGTTAAACCACTCGATCCCCTCAACTGTTAGGTACCAAAGGATGGCTGAGGAACTACTGTGCTGAAAAGAAATTTGAAATCAAGCTGGTTTATACTTTTGTATCATTTACAGTTCCTTTAGCCAAGATCTGATGAGTTAGAGATTCTGATTTTCATTGGATTCTGGTATGATCTCTAAACTCACCTTTGTAAATATTCTTTGTTTTTATTTTCTTTGTTTATTTCTCCTTCTATCCCTTCTGCTTATTTTTTTTGTTTTCTTTTGTTTTGATTTGTCACTGTCTTACCTTTGTAACTTCTTAGGCTTCATTAACTTCATATTGCAGAATTCATTTTCTTTTTGGAAAGTTGCTTCATTTCTATAAAATTATGATGTGTTTAATCATGTCCAGATCTTAAATTTATTTTTGTAAATATCTGCAGTTGATTTGAAGTTTGTTTTCTGATTCTTTGAATTCATAACAGTGTTGATGTATTCATGCCATATCTTGAACACTGTTAATCTGAAATTCTAAATTGTTTTGAAGACCTGAAAATTATATGGAAATTCACACACCTTTACTGTTCTAAATTTATTCTAATCCTTTTTAGAAAAGCTCAAAATATTATACTTATTACAGCACACTGTTACTTATCTGTTGTGACAATTCCAGTAATTTTCAGATTGGCTTGAATTTTTTTTTGAAATGTTTTGTCTCAGTGATACATCTTAAAATTCATTTTTATTCATGATTAGTACAGTTGAAATTAGTTTGTTTGAAATCATCTAAAATTTCTGATATTTTGAATCTCACACACCTTCTAAATTTGAAATTATCAACCTTGTGTGAGTGATTCATTATATTCTAAAACTTGACATCGATTCAAGTGGTTTCAAATAAATTATTCTATTTTTCTGGATCATGAATACCTTTCAAAATTGATATAGATGATCTGAAATTTCTTTTAGGCTTGTTTGAATTTTTTGTGAAAATTTGATTAGAAAATCAAGTCTTAAAAATCACTGTTATTTCATGATAATTTGATTTGAATATCTGTTTGTTTAAAATCATTTGAAATTATTGATTTATTGAATCTCACATATATCTTGAAGCTGAAATTAATAATCTGGTGTGATCGATTCATTGAATCCTGAAATCTGCATATTCCTCAAATGATTTCAAAGAAACGGTATTCTTTAATCATTGGTTCATGAATCATCTTGTGTGACCAACATCTTGTCAAGTCTGATTTGAAGCTGTTTTTGTTATGCTGCTCTGATACTGTTTTTCAAAGAACTGCCCGTTTTAACCTGTCTGCTGCTTGGCTAATTTGTTATACTATCTGCTTGGTCTTTAAATTTCTGTTGACTGTGATATCTTGGTTTGTCCCCAGTATCTTTGCGATTAAAATTTATTAATAGAGACACCAAGTGGTATCAGAAGTGCCTCATATTTGTTTCACCCATCTGATATTGTTTTGAAAATATTCTGTAATTGCTTGTTTATGATCTGTTTGCTGCTATGATACTGTTCTTCAAATAATTGCTTGTTCTTGTCTACAGCTCTGATAAATGTGCCAAATTTGTCAGTTTTGTCTACTTGGGCGTTGTGTTTGAAATTTCTTTAATCTGAGATATCTAGGGTGTGAATAAATTCCTCGATAAGGGAGACTACAACTGGTATCAGCTTTTTCATCCATTTGTCTTGAATTTTCACTTTGTATAGACACCATACACATTTTTTTCTTTGTATAAATCTTTATAAATTCCTCTTGTAATTGATTTTCAATTTTAAAATTATTTATTGATTATTCTTTCAGAAATTGAAATCAATATCCAAATTGAACTGTATTTATAATTCATCAAAATTATTATCAGATTTTGAAATTGTGATGAATTGTGACTGTAGTATATTCCACAACAAGAGGAGATTTTATTTGTATTTTCATGATGGTTGAATATTTATTATAATATCTTTGAACTGGCAATTATTTCACGACCATCTTCTATATCTATCAACCGTCTGCCATCCATCATGATTTTATATTAATGTGGAGAGTTAATTTTTTTTTAAAAAAAAGGAGGAAAAGTCATCTTGTGTTTAAAAACAGTGAAAATATTTGTGATAGAATTTAGACTATGTTATTATTCAGAATTAGTGACAATTGAAAATTTTCAATAATCCCGGTATAGTCGAGCTTATCTCATAATATAATTAATTTAGAAATTTATTTCACAGTCCAATTCTGTACCTACCACATTTCTATCATCCATATTGGTTTCATATACCGAGGAATTTTTTTCCTCTATAATGCTGAAAATAATAAATATAATTAATTTATAAGAGTGTCTCTAACCTCATTTAAAAATCCAAGCTCTGGTTATGCATGGTTATGAGACGTCTTATAATTTAAGCTGCGACTGATCCCATTTAAAAATCCAAACTCTTGTTATGCGTGGTCAGTGTGCTCTTAAATAATAATAAAAAAAAGGAAATAAAGTGCTAAAAATAGAAATTAATCTGAAATTCTCCTCAGTGTATAAAAACCAGCCTAGCAATCCATCTTTCTAATCTGTGAAATGTGTTGAAATATTATGACGTATTATGATTTGTTGATTGATAGATATTGGGATTTGAGATTATTCGATCTTGTCACTTAAATTGAATTATTAATTGTAGTCCAAATCCATCACTGTTTTTGTGCTTTTTTTTATTAAAATCCTTTGAAAATAATTGGAAATGAATTGTTTTTAAAACTCTCTCCATTTTATATAAAATTCATCGTATATTCGTCATTCTCTACAATGTGAAATATGCCACCGGTTTTTGGATTATTATGATTTTTGTTTGACTGATTGAAATTTATGATGATCGTTCTTCCTCTTAAGCTGAAATTATATTTTTAGTCAATTTTCATTTGTATTTTAAAATCTGTATCCTTTTGATGATAACAAAAGGGGGAGAATGGATTAGATTTTGATTTATGAGTGAATATTTTAAAAATATTGTTACTTTTGAAAATTCATTATCATCCAGTTCAATTCACTCATGCACAGTTATAGGGGGAGTTTTCTGTTGTAGGGGGAGCTAATAAATAGGGGGAGTTCATTTTTCACTGTAAAACACATTTGTTGGATTCAAAATCTTATATTTGTTTGTCATCGTCAAAAGGGGGAGATTGTTGTATATAACGGTGTTGTATACACAATTATATGATTTTTGTTTGATGATAACAACCAAATATATTATATAAATTTGTTTGTTACTGTACTGTTCTATTTTTACATCACAGACAGGAATGTAATATTTATATTTAAATAAAATACATCTGTACAGAAAATCAAATACATCTGTACAAATAATCAAATACATCTGATTATTTGTAACATTCACAGACAGGAATGTAATATTATATTTCTAACATTCAAATAGTACATCTATTTTAACTCCACTATTTAATCACTTCACATATTTGTACTTATAAATAAACAGAATAGAATAGACAAGTCTGTTTGACAACACTGAAATAATATTTTTATCTCAAACAGATTTTGTTTATTACAAATAATCAATACAATCACTTTTTCATATACATTAGCTCCTCACTATAACAGTCATACATTCACTCAGTTTGCATTTCATATATACAATTTCATTTACACATATTCGTATATATTTACACAGAGACACTGACACTCTTCTTATTTTTACTGTCTTCTGTCTTCTGTCTTTTATCTTTTGTCTTCACAGCTTTCTGCATTCAGTCCAGTCTTCATACCTGTCATATACAGAAACACACACACAGTACACTGCAATAGAAATAAAACCTAAATACATGCATATTTGAATTTTATTTTTGAAATTTTATTTGCCTCAGTTTTCTGGTGTGTTTCTCATCATTTTTCTGACTTGATCCGATTTGTTAATCCGACCGTGTCTAGACAGTTTATATATAGTATAGGGACAGAAAAATAGTCTGATGGCTGCATGTACACACGTACATGCATATACACGTGTGCACTGCCTCGCCAATCAGTGTGCGACTGAGGAGTAGCCACGTGGACCATCTCGACTCAGTGCACAACAGTGAAATAAAAGAGTCGCAAGAAATGTTCAAACTTCCAATATGGCCAAGCACAAGAAAATGTATGCAAGCCAGCAAATGAAAAAGTCAAAGTGCACAAAACAAGTTTCAGTAAAACTCAAAGTGAACACAAACAAACATGATCAAAACACAATATGAATGGAATAAAGCAAAACAAACACGAGCAGCCAAATCAGTTCAAATCAGCTAAAACAGGCACGCAAATCTCATGGCAGATCAGTTCAAGAAAGCTTGTGTACATTGCAAGGCAACATTTAAACAACCACAGCTTGTTCATTGAATGATCAACACAAAGCATGTCTGGAACATGCTATACATAAACAAAATTGTGAAATAGCATACACAATGGAACATGGCTCTACACAGCAAAGAAATGGACATAGCAGCATATAAGTGAACAAGTGCCAAATCTGTATGGATATAATTCAGTGGTCATGTACATGGAAGAAAGTAACATGGTGTATTGTGCATCATGGATATGCATATACAATATGGTAACAAGGGTATCAATGCATGCTGAGTTACAAGTCAGCAAACTCAAGTGTAGCAGCTAAAAAGCATGGGTGAGACAAAGCAATGTCATGGTGCATATCAATGAAGTATGAGATCGACATATATTGAACCAACATAGCATGTGCAAGTGCAACTATAGGAACTACAGTGAGACATTGAGCAGTGCAAACACTTCATTGCAGCTTTGCTGAGATACAAATATACATGGAAGTTGCAATGTAAACTGGTCATTGGTGTGCATCAAAACTTAAAGCAGTTCAGGATGCTGTTTTAAGTCCAAGAATCGGTGTGGGGTAAATACATGACAGCTTTTAAACAGTGGAGGTGAAAGAAGAGACAAGCACAAAACAGAGAACTACAAAAGTGAAAACTCAAACATGGCATACAATAGTAAAGTGATGGATAGCATTAAGAAATGCATGCTTATCTACAAAAGGCACAAGTGATTAAATTACATGCATGTATGGTACACACACAGCATGGTCAACCAGGTTCATCAAGCATTAACACAGTTTTTTTTAATTCTACAAATTCAATGATAATACTTCAGGAAATAAATCTTTATTTGTTTTCATTGATTTCTAGAAATGAGTGCAATCAAGGCAATTTTTTTTGGCATTCAAGTTTTAAATTGTTTCCTGTTTGGGAATGTCAAATTGAACACTTTAAATGCTTTCAAATATCAACATGCATTTCTGCCAAGAAATCCTTTTCTGGCCAAAAGATTTATTTCCAAAATATATTGTAGAAATCTTTTTAATTCTGTTTCCTGTATTTTTGGCGAAGCAAATCAGTGCAGGGAAATCAGTATCACAATACTTGACAAGTGTTAAATTTTAAATTGGACAGAAAATCAAAACTTTCCAGAAATGATGTCTTTCAAAAATCTCCAGAAATTTGTTTGGGTATGCACTCAATTTTTTCCAGAAATGGATTGGCAAGGGATAATTAAATTTTTCCAGAATTACTCAAAGCTTCAAAAGACCAATTTCATGTCTAAATTCATCTCGTAAATCACGGTAACAAGCAAGGAAACGAGTACAAATCAGGTCGAGTCATTCTTATGAAATCAGAGATATTAGGGTTTCTATTTTACCCCATATAAACACCCATTTACATCACTGGCAAATATATCGAAAACCCACAAATCAACTCAAGTATTTTTCAAAGAAAGAATTTTCAGAAAAACTCACAGATTCAATCGATCGAGAGAGACAGACGAATTTCCCCAAAATCAGTGAGTCAAGAAGCATCGCAAATCGATCGACATCATCAAAGTGAAGCAATCAGAGAACCATGAATTCATTTTTCATCAAGCATCACTTCGGATTTGGGGAAGAACAAGAGAAACCCTAGTTTTTTCTTTCAAGCCGTCGCCATTTTCATTTGCAAATAATAAAAAGGGATCGGACTAATAGAATGGGTGCAACACAAACAAAAGAGGCCGGCCAAGTTTCTAAAAGGAAAAGGGATGACCCCTTTTAATTTAAACTCCCAAGGGGTTTTTTGTTTATTTTATCTTGTATTGTTTTGCTTTTTTTTTTCTTTCATCTGTAATCCAACCATCAGTTCTAGAGTCTGTAAAATCTAGGGAGATACAGTCAGGGTGTTGACTGACAGTTGCTAGAGTCAGTAAAACCTAGGTTACTGGTTACGGAGTTGTAATCAGGGGAAATCTGTTCTAGGGGATTAGAACAGTCTAGGGTTTTGAGCGTAGGGTTAGAATAGGAGCAGGGTTTGCGAGTGTACATGGTCTTGTATGCGGGATCTGTTCTTTCACCTAGTAGAAACCTTAGAAATGCAGCAGTAGGCAGGGTTTTTCCGAATCTGGGTATATCTGTGTGTGATTTATTTTATGCATTTCTGTTTCTACTATATTTTGTGATCTGTTTATTATTTTAATATCCTATCAGTTTTTTTAATTCAGTTAAAAAATGTGATAAACCCTATTCACCCCCCCCCCCTCTAGGGTTAATCTAGATCCAACAATTTAAAGGTGAACCGATAAATTAAAATATCATCGTTGTGCAAACGGAGTCCGTTTTCAGTGAAATTAGTTTCATTAGAACCGTAATGTAAAATTTTACCGTGGCGTCCGTTTTCGTTATTTTTGAAGTTCGTGTATGGTGGTGCGTATATTGAACGTTCAATAGCGGTATGGTTTAGCCGTATAAAATAATACATACCAAATGAAAGCCAAAAATATAAATAAAATATAAATTTTTATCCATACCACATTCAGCCTACCAATATTTCTTCCATATTTCATTTCAATACCTATTCCAAAGCATGACTACCCTTGCTCCTTCTTGTCACAGCACGCCTATTTTGTTTGTTATATACACATATACCCATAGTGAGATAAAAGCAAACATACAACCTATTTTCCAGATAAAGCATGTCATGCGGACATGTAGTAACAACAAGAGAAATTCTTCTGTGCCCACTCTCCCTGTCCCCGTGTGTGCCCACCAATCAAATCTCCCAATTCCCAATTTTTTACATTTAAATCCCCGAACAATTAAAGGGTTTAACTGCAAAAAGCGGAAATCAGGGGGCTGTGATTGGTTGGGGACACGGGGCACATACAATTTCGGGACAGAAGAATTGGTGCGAGTAACAACACATGATACTGTGCAGTGCAGCCATACCTCAATTTTATGTGTAGCTCTGAAGTTTAAGCACAAACCATACTGGGCGGAAATTTTTCTGCCTACTCTATACGCTATTGACAAAACCGTGTCCTTATCCTTCCCTGTTTTCCCCTATATAAAACACAAGTCCAGATTCTTTTTCCTTTAGGAAATTCTTAAACAAAAAAATGCAAACTCCTCTCAAAACTAATTTGAATCTCCTCAACCAGTGAGTTTCTCCCTTTGTTGCGTGAGGTCGGCGGTCGGAACTGGTTCTCCAGTGGACAAGTGGTGGCATAGTTAGTTAGGAAAGACAAGCTGTTGTTGGGTTCTCAACTTGTGCATGTAAACGGAAGTGAGTGAAGAAATGAGCATGCATAGGTTAACGTGATCGGTTGTTCTTTTAGTTCGGGTACAGGAAGTGCGTGCTGCTAAGCCTGGAGGTGGACGAGCAGTTTTAGACCAAGGAAGGGCAAGTCTGGCATGAAAATTGATGTAGGATGATGGTATTTTTGTGTTAATCCGCGGCTCTGTACCAGTGGAGATTAATGGTGGGTTTTGTTCTAAAACCGTAAAGAAGAAAAGAGAGATGAAGGGTGAGCCTGCGTGTGAAACAATGGCTTACGGTGGGAAGCACGTGCATGGGGATGTGGTGTCAAGTTCATAAGTGAGGTAAGGAAGAAGAAAATGCAAGACTGATGAATGGTTTTGGAAGTGAGCAACGTGTACAATGGTGAAAACAGGAGCAGTGTGCATGCAACTTAGACCATAACCAACAATCTGTTCTGTTGACTTATTCTCTCTCTTGTTTTGCAATCGATCGAACGAGCCGAGCAACCAGAAGGAGCGAAACACCCAGAGGCAAGCCACAGAAGAGATTATAACGGCAAAGAGTCTGTCATTATAAAATTACAATGGCAAACACTTTGTCGTTGTAACATTATAATGGCAAACACTTTGCCGTTATAAAAATACAATGGCAAAGTGTTTGTCGTTGTAATCCTACACTCAGTAACTCCCCCCCCCCCCCCGATGCCCCCTCTATCTTCATTCGTCTCCCCCATTTTCCAACCCGAAAATTCCAATCCATCCCCCAATTTTCACCCAAATCTTTCCACCAATTCACCAATCCGTCAGCTTCTAACCAAATTAACTACCGTTTTCGAGATATTCGTTCAAAAATATGTCTAGACTCCTTAAAAAATTACGCAAAAAATTCGTGCATGGCGACGATGGTGGAACCGGCGGCAGCGGCCCATGTGGGAATGGTGTAGGTGGTAGTGGCGAACAACCAGATGTACCGCACGTGCCCGGAATAGAAGATTTGCTTGCAGCCACTGAAAACATGGAGAACCAAGAAGTAGACGTCGAGGAAGACATGGGTGTAGCCATAGAGGAAGGCGGTCGTCGTGGACGCGGCGGCCGTAGGGGTAGACAAGCTGGCAGGTCGTGTAGGGGTGTGGGATGGGTTTCCACTAGACATGCTGATCTCGATGGTTGTGTGGATCCGAACCTCAGCGCCGCGAAGCTTCCTATGCTATCCAACTTTCGCACGCTTCCAAAAGGCCAAGTACACGTTAGCACACTGTCGAGTTTGGCTGTAAGTATTTTTAGTATTATTTAAATAATATTCTTTGATTATTAGACATTGGGTATATAGTATAACTTTTTATTGAACTGTTGACAGTCGCGGAATATACGTTAACGTGGTTCGTTAGCGAACACACTTAGATATTATCATGCATACTTCGCAGGTAAGGAGGGGGTCTGTAACACCCCACGTCCGTTAATGTCACTCACAAAGGGAATGCATTAAGTTTCGAAGAGTGTTTAAGTAAACATAATAGAATATTTCAAGACATATACATAAAATAGTACATGAAAAACTTTATAGCTTTATTGCAGCGGAAAAGAAAAATAAGTTTGGTTACATCTTTCAAAATCACAGTACCAAAACTCAAGTACACAAATATCAGCCTTGTTCAAAAGCCATCAGAGTACAAAACTTTAAAATCATAATCCCCACAGAAGATGCCATAAAAAGGCAAGCCATACTTTAAGCACTTCAAGCAGAAGAAATCCGGATCAAGCTAGAGTATTATCTCCTTGAAAACCTAGAGGGGGAATGGAAGAAAATAGGCGAAACAACAAGGGTCAGACAAAAAGTCTGGCAAGTCCAGTGTCTTTCAGCTATGAACAGATAATAATGTCATGGCATGTAAATAAAACTGGATGAGAGATAACAGTAACAGGAGTAGCATATATAATTAGGTTAAACAGAAGAAACAGAATGATATAAGCTATTACTTTTCACTTCTCTGCACTAATACTAGTATAACAGGATTAGGTGTTACCCTAATGTCTAAACAGAAACAGGAACAGAAACAGAATAATCTCTACAGAAACAGAATGCTAGTAATGGGCCTTTACCACCCCAACAGAGACAGAAGGTGCAGAAAACAGAATATTAATAATGGGACTTTACCACCCCAACTAATGGGCCTTTACCACCCCCAACAGACGGTACCACGAAGAAACAGACGGGTGTTACCACCCCAACAGAAACAGACAGTACCTCAACAGAAACAGACAGAACTAGGTGTACCCTAAATTCTACCCCAAGCGATCGGCTCCTTAATACATAAATACCCTGTGTTGGCCCCACAGAAGGGTGTATCATTCCCTAAAGTAGCAACCTATAGACACAGACCTATTTACAGATGTCACGGTGTCTTACATCCTCAGAGCGGACCGAATCCATGCACGCACATGACCCGGTTGGAATGCGCCATCAACACCCCTCACCATTATCAGAATGAACCACTTATAATTAGTTCATTAAGCGTGCTCGGACCCTACCTACTGTTGGGTCATAGTTTTGATTCCAGAAAGGGTTACTGACTAATATAGGTCCCACACAACAAATGGCACAAGTAACTACCCATCCTAACCTTGTGTCTCCAGACTAACAGAATTCAGATTAACTTGCTTACAGATTTCGGATGTACAAAGTTCAGATTAACTAGTTCTCAGATCAGACATACAGGTTAACAAGTTTTCAGACTAGCGAATCAGATGTACGGATTAACAGTCTTACAGATTGTTTCACCTAACTTTGTATTGGGCCTACAGATTCACGAAACGGGTTTATTAGATTCATTAGTCCAGTTGATTTAACCCTATCCACCCAACACGTTTTAGGCATCATATTTATCTTAGATTTGCATTAATTAATTATTAATGCACAGACCTCTCACATTAGGTCGGTAGCTTGTGGCCACTGGATGTACCGGGCGGTTCCGGGCAGACTTCTGCCATGAGCCAGACCTAACCTCGTGTCTAGGCATCTTTTAGTTATGCCTACGACCTCTCACATTAGACTGATAGTTTGCGGCTACTGGTTAGCCCGGTTGGTTCCAGGCAGGTTTCCACCGCAAAGTGTGTCTAACCTCGTGTCTCAGCATTCTTATTATAGCTAAAATATTCATTCACAGATTATGCCAATAACAGATTAATTAATCCAATATCAGACTAATTATGCCAATTAAACAAATTAACTTCTTTACAAGTTACAGCAGATTATTCAAACATGTTTTGCTCAGTTTTAGATCGAGCCTACAGTTGCATACTCAAATTACAATATTCAGCTTCAACAGATTTAGCAGATTAGGCAGTTAAAAATCTCTCTAAAGTTCCATTAACATATCTGGCTTAATTTTAAATTAAGCCTATAAATCTACATGCCCAAATTATGGTCATAATTCACAACATACGTATGCCCCCATATTTTAGTTAAATTTGCATAGTACAGAATATTCCCCAAAAACCCCAAAATCATGGTGCAAAATATAAACTATGCCAAATTATAGCCTTTTATAACCGCATATGTCAAATATCCAAAAATCCAAATTAGGCGTATTCACATTAATAGTTATCCCAATTTTAATATAGGTTTTTCATGCCTAAGTCACAAATCCTTTTTCTTCCAAGTCATAAATTGTCATAAAAAACATGCCCCAAATCTAGATCTTAAATTCAACATGTGTTATGTCCTCAAAATCAGATCTTGAACTATAACATGCATTATGTCCCCAAATTACAAGTAATATGTTATCATATAATAATCTTTCTTCTTCCAAATCATGAACCGTCATATATATAGTATGCCCAGATCTAGATCTTAAATTACAACATGTGTTTTCTCAAATCAGTCACAAATCAATTATGCATCTTTAAATATTTTCCCCAAATTTAGCGTTTATGCGTTCATCTCTTATGAGATTTGGCTCAGGCTCGTGGTAGCCTGGCTGTAAAAACAGAAAGGAAGAAAAGAGGGAAAAGGTACAGAACAGTCACAATAAATAAGATAGATTCACAGGAAAAAAGATCAGATAAACAAAAATAGGCATCATCTCTGATTCATATTCATTATCATGCTAGGATTATAATTAAATTTCATATCGGAAAATAACTGTACTTGCCTTGGTTGGATTCTAAAAGAAAAAGGCGTTGTAGCTGTTTTCTTTTAATCCTAATCAGAATTGGAGGAATAAGAAGCATAAGTCCTAGCTTAGGTTTCAGCAGAGCAGAGACGCCATTGATTAATTTTTTAGAGAAGAAGAGCGAAATGGAGGCTAGAGAATTGTGTAAGAGATTTAGGTTTAGGTTAGGGATGTATTTATAGATGTCTAGGATCGATTAGAGCTCTTAGATTAACCCAGAAACCATCAGGACCACTCAGATGCCATATCAGCTCTTAGGGCGAATCGGGCCACGGGTTGACAGCCAAACACCCTGGATTGACCGTGGTTCGGCTATTCCCCGTCCAGATTCGCTGTTTTGAACTTTTTTGAATATTTATTTATTTAAATTTTTTTATATATCTATATATATATATTTCCCTCATATGCATACAAACTTCAAGGCTTAATAACTTCTTCATAATTAACCATTTTCACACTAAACCACTTTTTGAACCGCGTTCACACTAAGCCACTTTTTAGTCATTCCCCTAAAACAAAAATATGGCGCTGGCGAGGATCGAACTCTGTACCTCTTGTATGCAAGTCACATGTTCTAACTAAATGAGCTACTAAGTCTTTTGCTTACAAACCTTAGAGCAATGCTAAACATCATTCATTTTTCATTCCTCTTTTTCAAATAAATTATTCTTTAATTTTTTATTTTAATATTCTCAGAAAATATGGGTGTTACATTTTCACCTCCTTAAAGGATTTTGTTCCCGAAATCTCCAAGTTAAGAAGAATGTATATCCTACCATCCAATCATCCATCTGCTCAATCATCAAACACAGGCATCCATTGTCCTTAAAATATTTCTAATGCCATACGAACATATGCAAAAAGTATGTGTATATGTTCCGTATCCCATGAAAAATCAGGCGGACTACTGATTCAGTTGACCTCCTTAATGCAAATTATGATAGTGCCATGCGCCCATTATGTATGCAAAAGAACCCTATTGGTACATATCATTTCTATATGAGGGCGCAACCATACATTCAAATGCAACATCCATGTTAGGAGTCAATCATTCTTCATCCATAAAAATTAAAAAATGCACACACATCCGTATGCAGTATGAGAGTGTTTTTGAGCTGATCTAGTGCCTAGTGTGTGTATATGCATCCACGAGCATCCACTAGCAACCACTTGCATCCACTTGCAACCATCAATCATAATGTGTCTCAAACACATGTTTACATCCATTAGATTCTACCTAAAGGTCGAAGGCTCAATTAATAGGATACAGCCGAGTGATAGAAGCAAGTACAATTAAAACAAAAGCTCTGTTCCCATTAGACATCGGTTAAGAGAATAATTCCCTAAGTATCAACCCAGAAGACCGAAATCAACATCAGATTGACACTCAGTGAATTACTCCCGTTAAACAATGTAAAAATTGGAAATCTACTTCACGCTTCGAGTAAAAACCCTATCCTTTTCCGAAATATTCAGATACTTACAGACTACTGGTACAGATCAGATTATCAAATGATTCTTAGGAAACTAAGCATGATAAAACCCCACCATATCCCACAAAACCCAGAATGTATGCGTCATAGTCAACTTAACGCCCAACATAGATTCCTTTAAACCCCAACCTATCACAAACAGATGAGTCGTAACCCTTATGGGGCTTTAAGACTATAGTAGGATTAGAAACAAGACTAGTATTAAAGTGCAGAGTCTCAATTACAGAAAAATGCCAGAATCAAAAAGAGTTGTAACTCAAAAATCAGATAAGAAAATTAAAGCTCCTACAGAAATTTTTCTATTTCTATCCTATCCCTTAGACACGAGAGCATTCGCCTACCCTCCAGAAGTAGGTCCTAACTTATGCCCTTCCCTCGTTTCTTCGGGCCGTCCCTAGTGAAGTGTCCCATCTCACCACATTTGAAGCTTGCGCCCTTCTTTGGATCCACTTTCTTATCGTGTGTCCTATCCATGTCCCCCATGTACGTTTTCCATTCGTGACCTTCCACCAAAATGAAGCTTCATCCTTCATTAACCAAGCAGCTGGTAGAACCTTCCTCCCATCGTCTATCTGAAAGGTACCAACAAGTCCTCCACTCCGTTGACCCAACTTCTAGCCTCGACAATGTCTAAGTCCCATAAAGCGGTTTTCCGCCCATCGCATGGAAGTCCTTACATATCTTAGAAAAAGAATCTATACGCGGATGAAGAGATTCAAAAGGAAAAGAGGAAGGAACTCGAAAGAATGATATATTTCTTATGGGGATTTTTTTTTCAAAATAAGCTTTACTTTTGAAAATACTTCCTTTTTAAAACCTTTTTGAAAATAGTTTTCAAAAACTTTTTACCAAATCTGGTAACATTCAGCTCTGATACCAAGTGTAACACCCCACGTCCGTTAATGTCACTCACAAAGGTAATGCATTAAGTTTCGAGGAGCGTTTAAGTAAAAAGAACAGAATATTACAAGACAGATACGTAGAATAGTACTTGAAAAACTTTATAGCTTTATTGCAGCGGAAAACAGAAATAAGTTTGGTTACATCTTTCAAAATCGCAATACCAAAACTCAAGTACATAAATATCAGCCTTGTTCAAAAGCCATCAGAGTACAAAACTTTAAAATCATAATCCCTACAGAAGATGCCATAAAAAGGCAATCCATACTTTAAGCACTTCAAGCAGAAGAAATCCGGATCAAGCTAGAGTATTATCTCCTTGAAAACCTGGGAGGAAACGGAAGAAAAGAGGCGAAACAACAAGGGTCAGACAAAAAGTCTGGAAAGTCCAGTGACTTTCAGCTATGAACAGATAATAATGTCATGGCATGCAAATAAAACTAGATGAGAGATAACAGTAACATGAGTAGAAGATATACATAGGTTAAACAGAAGAAACATAATGATGTAAGCTATTACTTTTCACTTCTTTGCACTAGTACTAGTATAACAGGATTAGGTGTTACCCTAACGTCTAAACAGAAAGAACAGAAACAGAATAATCTCTACAGAAACAGAATGCTATTAATGGGCCTTTACCACCCCAACAGAGACAGAAGGTGCAGAAAACAGAATATTAATAATGGGCCTTTACCACCCCAACTAATGGGCCTTTAACACCCCAACAGAGACAGAAGGTGCAGAAAACAGAATATTAATAATGGGCCTTTACCACCCCAACTAATGGGCCTTTACCAACCCAATAGACGGTACCACAAAGAAACAGACAGGTGTTACCACCCCAACAGAAACAGTCAGTACCTCAACAAAAACAGACAGAACTAGGTGTACCCTAAATTCTACCCCAAGCGATCGGTTCTCTAATACATAAATACCCTGTGTCGGCCCCACAAAAGGGTGTATCATTCCCTAAAGCAGCAACCTATAGACACAGACCTATTTACAGATGTCACGGTGTCTTACATCCTCAGAGCGGACCGGATCCATACACGCACATGAGCCGGTTGGAATGCGCCATCAACACCCCTTGCCATTATCAGAATGAACCACTTATAATTAGTTCAGTAAGCGTGGCCGGACCCTACCTACTGTTGGGTCATAGTTTTGATACCAGAAAGGGTTACTGACTAATATGGGCCCCACACAACAGATGACACAAGTAATTACCCATCCTAACCTTGTGTCTCCAGACTAACAAATTTCAGATTAACTTGCTTACGGATTTCAGATGTAAAAGTTTAGATTAACTAGTTCTCAGATCAGACATACAGGTTAACAAGTTTTCAGACTAGCGAATCAGATTTACGGATTAACAGTCTTACAGATTGTTTCACCTAACTTTGTATCGGGCCTACAGATTCACGAAACGGGTTTATTAGATTCATTAGTCCAGTTGATTTAACCCTATCCACCCAACACATTTTAGGCATCATATTTATCTTAGATTTGCATTAATTAATTATTAATGCACAGACCTCTCACATTAGGCCGGTAGCTTGTGGCCGCTGGATGTACCGGGCGGTTCCGGGCAGACTTCTGCCACAAGCCAGATCTAACCTCGTGTCTAGGAATCTTTTAGTTATGCCTACGACCTCTCACATTATACTGACAGTTTGCGGCTACTGGTTAGGCCGGTTGGTTCCGGGCAGGTTTGCACCGCAAAGTGAGTCTAACCTCGTGTCTCAGCATTCTTATTATAGCTAAAATACTCATTCACATATTATGCCAATAACAGACTAATTAAGCCAATATCAGACTAATTATGCCAATTCAAAAAATTAACTTCTTTACAAGTTACAGCAGATTATTCAAACATGTTTTGCTCAATTTTAGATCGAGCCTACAGTTGCATACTCAAATTACAATATTCAGTTTCAACAGGTCTAGTAAATTAGGCAGTTAAAGCAACTCTCTAAGGTTCCATTAACATATCTTGCTCAGTTATAAAGCCTATAAATCTACATGCCCAAATTATAGTCATAATTCACAACATACATATGCCCCCATATTTTAGTTAAATTTGCATAGTACAGAATATTCCCCAAGAACCCCAAAATCATGGTGCACTATATAAACTATGCCAAATTATAGCCTTTATTGTTGCATACGTCAAATATCCAGAAATCCAAATTAGGCGTATTCACATTAATAGTTATCCTATTTTAATATATGTTTTTCAGGCCTAAATCACAAATCCTTTTTCTTCCAGATCATTAATTGTCATATAAAATATGCCCCAAATCTAGATCTTAAATTCAACATGTATTATGTCCTCAAAATCAGATCTTGAATTATAACTTGCATTATGTCCCCAAATAACAAGTCATTAGTTATCATATAATAATCTTCCTTCTTCCAAATCATGAACCGTCATATATATAGCATGCCCAGATCTAGATCTTAAATTACACCATGTGTTGTGTTATCAAATCAGTCACAAATTAGTTATGCCCAATTATGCATCTTTCAATATTTTCCCCAAATTTAGCGTTTGTGCGTTCATCTCTTATGAGATTTGGCTCAGGCTCGTGGTAGCCTGGCTATAAAAACGGAAAGGAAGAAAAGAGGGAAAAGATACAGAACAGTCACAATAAATAAGATAGATTCACAGGAAAACAGATCAGATAAACAAAAATAGGCATCATCTCAGATTCAGATTCATTATCATGCTAGGATCATAATTAAATTTCATATCTGAAAATAACTGTACTTGCCTTGGTTGGATTCTAAAAGAAAAAGGTGTTGTAGGTGTTCTCTTTTAATCCTAATCAGAATTAGAGGAAGAAGAAGCATATGTCCTAGCTTAGGTTTCAGCAGAGTAGAGACGCCATTGATTTATTTTTTAGAGAAGAAGAGAGCAATAGAGGCTAGAGAATTGTGTAAGAGATTTAGGTTTAGGTTAGGGATGTATTTATAGATGTCTAGGATCGATTAGAGCTCTTAGATTAACCCAGAAACCATCAGGACCACTCAGATGCCATATCATCCCTTAGGGAGAATTGGGCCACGGGTTGACAGCCAAACACCCTGGATTGACCCTTAGTCGACCCAGCGGAGCTTGGGTCGACTACAAAAATGGTGCGGTTCGGCTATTCCCCATCCCGATTCGTTGCTTTGAACTTTGTTGAATATTTATTTATTTAATTTATATATATATATATATATATATTTCTCTCATATGCATACAAACTTCAAGGCTTAATAACTTCTTTATAATTAACCATTTTCACACTAAACCACTTTTTGAACTGCGTTCACACTAAGCCACTCTTTACCGCTTCCCCTAAAACAAAAATACGACGCTGGCGGGGATCGAACTCTGTACGTCTTGTATGCAAGTCACATGTTCTAACCAAATGAGCTACTAAGTCTTTTTCTTACAAACCTTAGAGCAATGCTAAACATCATTCTTTTCTCATTCCTATTTTTCAAATAAATTATTCTTTATTTTGTTATTTTAATATTCACAGAAAATACGGGATGTTACAGGGTCATAGCACTATTACATGCTCTTGGATTTCATTATTTCCTAGGTAATATTAATGACCTTTTAATGAAACTGAATAATTTATTAGTCCTAGTTTACCTTAGTGTGCGCTTTACAATTTTAGGAATCAACCATTTTATAAATGTTGATGTTCAATTGTGCACGGCCATTGCTCTACGGTGGTACAAAACCACCCACACATTTCACTTTCCTTGCGTTGAGTTAGGACTTACACCGCTTGATTTCTCTATGCTTACCGGTATTAGTATTGGAGTACTTACTTATGCCCTACTTCCTTTGATGATGCTCGATGGTGTGATCGTGCACTTCTTCATGATCTACTGCCTTATTTTGACGTTTCTGAGATGTCTTATCAGGCTGGAGGCGCTTTTAGAGTGAGTGTCATCCGTGCGACCATAGATAACATACTTACTCATTACTTTGGTGATGACGACTTGGAGCTTGCTCGATTATTTGTCTTATACCTTATGGGTAACCTATTATTTAGTTCATCAAGCAGTAGTTTGCCTGTCGGATTTGTTGCGGTCGTGGCTGAATTAAATCCCGATGGGGTAATTTTATATGATTGGGGCACACCTATCCTTGCATACCTATATAGATGTCTCGACATACAATGCACCATATCTGATTCTAAGGTTTTTTTATATGGTTTCTGGGAGTTTTTACAGTATTGGTATTTTGAATACTCTAGGAACTTTCATTTCGTCACCCGTACTTCAGACCCTTTGACCTTTTTCCCCCATATACAGTTTTGGACTACGGACAACTGGGGCCGAGGGATAATGAGTCACACCTTGTGTATTCAGTTGCCCACAACCAGTTCGGCCTAAGGATGCATAGGGATCAGATTATATGGCATCCATTTGAGAAGAGTACATCATTTGGTCTTGATATCATAGAGGTTGCTAGGATGCTTGCCGGACGGAGATTGCCACTCATATCTTATCCCTCGGCGTTAGGTGCTTATTGGTTTCTTGGGGAGAGGTGCTGGAGACAGTTGTATTACTTCAACGCTATTCCCGATGATCCGCACCCACATACTTATCGTTGTATGATTTACCCATCCAATCAGCTAGATTTTTCCAGGGCAGCAGGCTGGTAGCCGGCCGAAATCTTTGTTACCACCGGACAGTCATACATTGACTTCTGGCGCAGAATTTTTCACCGGTTCCTCAGACACAATTACACATGCAGCATCCATTGATTTAGTAGGGCCATCTGCTATACGACACGGCATACATCCACTTGTTATCGAGGATATTACCCAACCGAGCCAAGGTTTTCGTGCACCTGATCATGTGGCGGCCGCTAGTCATTTTGGTTGGACCATGGCAGTGCCTATTATTGGACCAGATCGTTACATTGACGTGTTTCATCCTTCGGCCCATCATGATTACCCAGATCCGACACAGATATCATATGATGATCAGTATGATATGCAGATGGGGATTAGGCATACGGGCTACATAGAGCATAGGCGTAGCCGCGTCGTGTTGACGAGGAAGCACGACAGCATCAGGCGCATTTAGAGGCCCAGCTTGAGGCAGAGCGCAAGAGATTTCAAGACATGCAGATGTATTACCACCAGTTTTCTGGTGCTGGGTCGAGCCATCCTCCAGATGATGATGATGACGAGAGACGCCATCGGTGCCACACACTTGCACGTACAGATGGATCGGACCAATGACTTATTACCACTACTATGTACTATCGATGTATTACAGTTTCGCAGTTGTTAACCGGCCTTTTGGTCTAGTCACCAAAAGCACTCAAGACAAGCTCGACTCAACCCATCACGTGAAGCCAGGGCCAAGGGCGAAACTCAGGAAGTACAGGAGAAAAGACCAAAGAGAGATCGTGCCAACAAGAACCTCGCACCATCACCTTCACGTCGCTGCGTCAACGGAGCCAACCAGCCTCAACAACACCACTCGCCAAAATCCATTTTGCACCCAGCCAGGTGCGAAATTTCGCACCTACCAGGTGCGAATTTCCGAGGGCCGACAACTGGAAGCGCGAATTTCTGGAAGATGGTCCCCATTTCTACCTACTCCTACCAAACCCCTACCTAACCACTTCTTATAAATACCCCATGGCCTCACACTTCAAAAAGGTTGGATTCTTACGCCTTGAGACCTCCATAAAGCTTCATTAATGACATCTCCTCTTTGAGGAAGAAGAAGGAAAAAATTGTATTTTTCATTTTTATTCAATATATGATAATTATGACATCATATATCATGGAACATGAATGTAATGAGATATCATGAGATAGTCTCAACCTTGTAATTCTTCCAAGTGATTAATAATATTCCAGCGACTCTTCAAAGTGGACGTAGGCTCTCACTGAGGCCGAACCACTATAAATCTCTTGTGTTATTTACTGCTTATACTTTATTTGTGTTCTTGTCTGTGTGACCATATTTATAATTCCTAGTAATTGGAATCTTTGGTGTTTGCGACATTTTTTGCCATCAACATTTGGTGCTTTCACTGAGAAAACCCGAATATTGCGTCTTTCTTGCACATTACCATCTCGACTTTGCCGAGCTTAAGGTTCCTTGCTCAACCTGCTGTCGAGTCCACTTACGATGGTAAAAAAGTCAAAGAACGCAATGATCGGCTCTTAAGCCGCCGCCGAGGCCAGTACATCTCAACCAGCGGATATCCCGGCCACTAATGAAGTCGAACCTCCAATTGTGGACCCCAAAGCGCCCGTGACACAAGCGCAAATCCGCACACTTAATGAAAGATACGAAAATACAGTTGTCGATCTTAATCAAGCGCTAAGGAATAACATTCACTGTATGCGGCAACTTCAAGAAAGTCAGCGCGTCGTCGCTCGACTGCAGCTAACTCGGAACAATGCTCGACCTCGACCACCAACATCGAAAAATTCCTCTTCCGAGTCAAGGGGCCCACACCAAAGAAGGAGGTTTACTCTCATCAACAACGTCGCCGCCCAAACTAACGCCCTCGACAACGGCAATGGCAACGGGTATGTCAACGGCAATGACGATCGGACCACGGTAACCTATTGCGAGGGCGCCCAATATCGGGACCATTCTTGCCTAGTCATCAATGAAGGACCCGCTCCTACTAACCGACTTCCTTCTCAACAAGAACCAACAGTCGCTTGTCGAGACAATGAACCTACTATTCAGATGGCCCGCGCCTTTCCCGAAACGGATCCGCACGACCCCGCTCTGCATCACCATGCACAACTGAATCCCGTTATAGATGTCGAGGACATGGAAGAAGACGATCTAGACATCCAGCCTAGAAGACGCCCTCGTGCCAGAACTCTGGAGCCTTGCCAAAACCCATGAGTCCCGATGGCGGACCCTCATCCAACTTACCTCCCCGACCTGGTCTGAAGAATCATGAAAGAGATGCGAGGGAATGTGCATGATTCATGGGAAGCACACATTAGGTGCAACCCTTTCACCCAAAGAGTAAATGAAGCTGAATGGCTGCGACGCTTCAGCATGCCACAGATGCCGCTCTATGATGGCACCACTGACCCTTGTGCTTTCCTAAACCGTTATGAGTGGAAAATGGACTCAAGCAGAGGTGACGATCTAGTCAAATGTAAGTGCTTTCCAGTCTTCATTTCGGGGACCGCTCTATTGTGGTTCTCTCGCCTTCCGCTTGATTCCATCAACAACTTCGACCAGTTAGCGACACAGTTGGTCAAGCAGTTCAGAATGCACATCCTGACTCCGAAGAACGCCCTCACTCTCTCCAACCTATACCAAGGGCCCGCGGAATCACTCAAAAGCTACCTTTCCAGGTTCAACATCGCTCTCACCGAAGTCGAGGATCCGGATCCGCGCACCGTACTCTTTCATCTAGCTAAAGGTGTCCTTCCTACTTTCGAATTTGGGGGCATGGATCGACCGAAAACAACCAAAGAGCCTCGATGCTTTCTCCGAAGCCAGCCGCCCCACTAACCCTCGAGCTGACACCGCAAATAACCGCCCTAGGGGGGCGAGAAGCAGGAGGACCCTCTAATCCGAACACGGGGAGAGGACCCGCAAGATAAAGACCGAGCAACGGTGGACAAGGTGGCCGGGGCAACAATAAGGTCCAAACAGAACCAAGGAAGCCCGGCCCTTACCAAGCTTACGAGACTTATACTCCACTAAACGATGATCCAGAAAATATCTACTTGGAAACATGTAACGCTTTGCCATATCCAAAAGCCCGCGTCAGGGAGTCGACCGATTCCGAGAAGAACTACGGCAAATACTGCCGATATCACGACATGTATGGACATAACACAAATGAATGTCGTCAGCTTCGAGATGCGATTGAAAAGCTCATCCGTGAGAAGCGGCTTGAACGATATGTTCAGGAGCCCTTTCCGCCCTAAGCCAATCCAAAACCTCCAGCACCAACTCCTCAGACGGCCACCATGACAACCTCAGGACCATCTAATGTGAGGCGAGTGATCGTGATCAATACTATATGCGGTAGGCCGGGCCCCACACGTGACAGTTTCCGAAAAATGGAGGAATATGTGGGTTCCATTAAACATGCAACCTACGAGTCTTGCTCTACTCCCGATGAGTCTATCTCGGCAAAGCTCGAGAAAACCATGCGAGACGGCATCATTTTCCATGAAAGGGAGTCCACGGGAATCGAAATTCCGACCACGAATCGTTTTGTCATCACGGCCCAAATTGGCGTTGCAACCGTTCGAAAGATATTGGTCGATTCGGGAAGCTCGTTCAACATCATTTTCAAAGCCGCCTACGATCAGATGAAGTTAGAAGCCAAAGACCTCAAACCATGCCACTCTAGAATCCATGGCTTTAAAGGGGCATCCAGCTGTCCGGTAGGAGTCATCGACCTACCCGTCGAGCTCGGTACAGGGGATCAAAGATGAGTTCGAATCCTTACCTTCGTGGTTATCGACATCATCTCGTCATACAATGTCTTCCTCGGACGCCCCATCCTCACAGAATTTCGCGTCTGCCTATTGCCATGGTCTCTCCTAATGAAATTTCCAATAGAAAATGGGATCGCAACAGTCAGAGGCGACCAAGTCAATGCCAGGGAATGTTAAGCGATAGAATGGAAGAACGCGCGCAATAGGGACACGGGTAAAGCAGTGCCCTCCCCCTTTTGTGCCGAGACCACCTCCGCATAGCAATCAGCGGCATCTGGCCTTGGCTCAGGCGCCACTCCTGTCTTTCCGACGACCTTGACCCAAGGAAAGATGAAGAGCCCGAGTACGAGAGACCTACTCGAGTCGAGCCCACGGTAGACATACTCATTAGCCCCGACGACCCGTCACGAGCATTGAAGATACGGTCGCACCTTCACCCAACAATCAAAGATGATCTTGTGGACGTCTTAAAAGCTAACTTGGGCATATTTACATGGACTCATTCCGATATGAAGGGCATAGATCCCGCGATTGCTTGCCACTCCTTATGCATAGACCCTATGAAGCCTCCCGTTAAACAGAAGCACCGCTTCCTGGGACCTGAAAGATCCAATGCACTCGAAGAAGAAGTGGATCGCCTGCTGAACAACAATTTCATCCGCAAAGCCGATTACCCTAAATGGATCCCCAACCCGGTTCTCGTCAAGAAGGCCAATGGAAAATGGGGAACGTGTATCGACTTCTCTGACTTAAACAAGGCATGTCCTAAGGACAACTTTTCGCTTCCAAAGATCGATTGGCTAGTCGTTTCAACCGCCGGATACCAACTGCTATCATTTATGGATGCCTGCTCCGGTTACAACCAAATCCCAACGAATCTCCGCGACTGGGACCATACCTCCTTCATAACTGACCTTGGACTTTACTGCAATCGCTTCATGCCTTTCGGCCTTAAGAATGCTGGCGCTACATACAAGCGGATGGTTAATCGACTCTTCAAAAACCAAATCGGGAAATCCATGGAGGTGTACGTGGACAACATGCTAGTTAAATCAAATATGTCTAGCAATCATGTTCACGACCTCTCTGAAATGTTCAATGTCCTCCGCCAGTACGACATGAAACTCAATCCTCTAAAATGTTCCTTTGGCATCGCTTCAGGAAAATTTCTGGGTTTCATCGTCAACGCCTGGGGCATCGAAGCTAATCCCGAGGAAACCCAATCCATTCGGGACATCTATGTCCCCGAGAATATCAAGGATGTCCAAAGTTTAAATGGAATGGTCGCCGCTTTACGTCGATTCATCTCCAAGGCCACCGATACTTCGAAAGGGAAATGCAATTTCAAGTGGAACCCTGAATGCGTTTCTGCATTCAAGGAACTCTTGAATCACTTAGAGCGACCACCCATCTTATCTAAGCCTATAGACCATGAGGACTTATATCTTTACTTGGTTGTTTCTGCGCAGGCGATCAGCTCGACATTAATACGGCTCGAAGACCAAACCCAACGACCTATGTATTACAAAAGCAAACGATTGACGGAGGCAGAAAATAACTACCCAAAGCTCGAGAAGCTAGCACTCTACTTACTGATCTCCTCCCGGAAGCTTCGCCATATTTCCAGGCTCACCCTATCAAGGTCTTCACTTACAAACCTCTACGTCCAGTCCTGCGACGACCGGGGCACCCGGCCGACTGCTAAAGTGGAGTATGGAGCTAAGCCAGTTCGAGATAACATTCATTCCCCATCGAGCCATCCTCGGACAAGCCCTTGCCGACTTCATAGTAGAATTCACAGCTCCCGAGGAAGCTTCTACGGAGGACACCGAGACCCCCGACGAGAAATGGAAGCGAATTGCGGATGGATCCTCCAACACCAAGTGCTCGAGAGCCGGTATCATATTCACCACTCCCGAAGGGCACCAGATACACTATGCGCTAAAGCTAAATTTCCCTGCTACTAGTAACGACGCGGAGTAGGACGCGTTGATAGCTGGACTAAGGATCACGATCGTGCTCTAGCTAAAGGTTATACAGATTTTCTCCAACTCACAACTCGTCGTGCGCCATGTGACAGAAGAATATCAAACGAAGGGTAAACGACTCGCTCTATATCTATCTCAAGTTCTGAAACTGCTCACCCACTTTGACCACTTCACCATCACTCACATTCCGTGAGAACAGAATGAAAAGGCCGACTCACTGGCCAGGCTAGCAGGTTCGCCCCCGTCGAAGTGCTCAACTCCCCCAACACTAAGCTAGTACAAACCAGTGCGTCCATGAACGCCGAACCCGAGCCGGAATCGTGGATGATGCCGATCAAGAGCTACTTGCAACAAGGGACCCTCCCAGAGAGCCGCAAAGAAAGGCAAGTGCTCACCCGCCGGTCAGCCCGTTACCTACTTGTAGACGGGATACTATATCGAAGATGCTTCTCTGTCCCCTTACTTAGATGTGTGGCCCATGACGACGCCCTAAAAGTTCTTACTAGCGTGCATGAAGGAGAATGCGGTGATCACACAAGGGGGAAAACACAAGCCAGAAAAGTACTCCCCCCAACAAAACTGACACAAATGACCAGCCCATGGCCATTTACCATATAGGGAATCGACATTATCGAGACTCTTCCCATGGCCAAAGGTAGGGCACGATATGCTGTTGTAGCTATTGATTACTTTACCAAATGGGCGGAGGCCGAAGCCCTTGCCACAATCACCACCAAGAAAATGATCAACTTCGTGGTACGCAACATCATCACCCGGTATGGGGTCCCTAATGCTATCATTTCAGACAATGGCACTCAGTTCGAGAGCACGTAATTCAAATACTTCTGCTAGCGGCACGACATCGAAAAGAGATTCTCGACCATGGCTCACCCCCAGGCTAACGGACAAGTCGAAGCAGTCAACAAAGTCATCAAATCCATCATCACGAAGCGCCTCGAGAAGGCTGGAGGCATGTGGGCAGACGAACTTCCTTTAGCCTTATGGCCTTACCGAACAACCGACAGGACATCAACCGGGCATACTCCCTTCGCCCTCGCTTACGGGTCCGAGGCCGTCATCCCCATCGAGCTCGAGCTTCAGTCTCATCGAGTTACCTACTTCGATCCAAAGACAAATTAAGACTTGCTTTTTGGGTCACTCGATTTGCTAGAAGAAAAGAGGAACGAAGCTGATCTATGGGTCGCCGCCAAATGACAACGAGTCGCCCGGTACTTCAACTCTCGAGTCCGCCACAAGGACCTCAATATCGGCGACCTCGCCCTAAAACGGGTCTTCCCTCCGCCAACAGGCCTCACTCCTCATTGGGAAGGACCATACTCTATATTGCGAAGGCTCAGCGATGGAACTTTCAAGCTTGCGACCGTGGACGGAGCTGAACTACCAAGGGCTTGGAACAACGAGCATCTCCTCCGCTACTTCACATAACTTAGCACATGATTGTTTATGCTTTCAAGCAATGTTTTGTTTTGTAGCAATTCAAGGCAAAGTAAAGGCTACCCATGCCAGAAGTGATTAGTGGAAATGATGTTCAGCTTTCTATCTCTTTACTCTATGTTTACTCCTCACGTGACATGTTTGGTTAATCCCGACAGCTAGCTTTTGTAAATAGCCGACCGTCGTACCGGTCCCTGGTATTAGGGCCGGCACCACCGTCTCAACCGCGAACCAGCCCTGCGGCCTAATCACATTGGCAACGACCGGTACCCCGAGCACGGGATTCGGCCACGCTGCTCAAGTCGCTAGCCTGCGGCGCGACCGAGTATAAATAACCTCTAACTCGAACCTTGGCCCAAGACCGAGGCCGAGGATAAATCGTTCAACCACCCAACAGCCAAACGGGGCAATATAAACTCCCCCTGAACTATGGGTTATGGTCGGACCTTGGCGCAGTACCAAAACCGACCCTTAAATCGTCACATCCCCGAAGATCTCAAGGCTAAGGGGTAGCTCACGGCCATGATCGGACCTTACGAGCTGATGATTCGGGCTTCTCTTCCCAGGCGAACGACGACGCCGTTAGGCTCGCCCAAACCCAATGAACGACGGGAGAGCCTATACCGGATGGACCGCATAATGCGACGTCATACACCTTCGCTACTCTTAGGGTTAACCCCGGGCAACTCAAGAAAAAACAGCAGGCGCTCTAGCCGGGCTTCGCAAACTACGGGTTTCCTGAGATGAGGGTGACCGACTAGAAGCCTGCGCATTGTCTCGCCCCTCTAGAACAATGACCCAGAGCGCGGCTCTCAACTACACCCCCTGGAAAAACCAACCAGGGGCACAGCACTCACAATCGCTTTTTTGATAAATGTAACGATAAGTATGCCTATGTAAGTACGGGACGCCCGAAAACATAGGAGGGACATCGAACATTTAACATAAAACGCGATCTTTACTAATTCATTTCTAATTACAACACACACACCCATTACAACCAACTACACTACTAATATCTTTCTTTCTAATGGCAGGGTGTACATGAGAACCACACTGTGCCTCGAAAAACCAAAAGCGAGGGCCGAACTCGCGTAAACAATCGGCCTACACTACCACAATGATCGCTAAATTAATACTTAAGCAACTAACGCTAACTAAGCTTCTTCTTCTTACCTTTGTGCTTCTTTGTAGATTCGGCGCTCGACGGTTCATCCTTTGAGACGGGCCTCTTCTTGCTAGATCCATCCCTCCCACTCCGGCTCCTCAGCGAGGTGGTCGACTCGTGAGAAGCTGATAGACGCCTCTCATTCGTCCCGTCGCCACTATAAATCTCAATGACATCAGCAGGGTCAACATACGTCAAAGGCCTGGGGGCACCTCCGGCAGCAGGGCCTATCATCGCTGCACTCGTCTCCGGAACAGTTTTTCCATCTCGTCTAGCTTTCTCCTTAGCTTCTCTAGCGGCTAGCGACTCGATCAGTTTTTTGGACTTATGCTCTAGATCACCGGCTCTGGTCTTCTCATGAGTCTCAATGGCCCTTCGCTGAGCCTCTTCATCCTCTCGCTTCTTCTGAGCCTTGTCCACCGCCCTCCTCTTCTTCGCCTCATCATCGGCCTTCCTTTGAGCAACAGTCGCGGTAGCCCTCTTTACAGCATCCTCCCAGGTCTTGACTATAACCTCCTGCCTGGCAACTTCATCCTCCCTCCGCTTTTCCTCCACTTCCTCGTTTTTCGCCACCATCTTAGCCTTCTGCGTATTCACCACGGCAGCCATGGAGGACACATCGACCTCCATCGGACCTTGGACAGTCGCACTTTGCCCATCTACCTCCTCTCCTTCGTCAACAAGGCTTTCATAGAGGCTGGGAGCTGCCCTCATCCCCGTGAAGGTATCAAGATGATCTCCACTCTCTCCAAACTGAATCCCCTCGAGTCCTAACCCAGACTCAGTCGCTTGGGGGATCGCAGGGGAAGAATCCAATGCAGTAGTTAATCCAGAAGGGACTGCACAATGAAAACACAATCTTTCAGTCCATAAATTCGGTAACCACATCATCCTCCGGGATGCATTGTAAAGGGAATTTACCTCTAACCAAGGACGACGTAAGAAGAGCAGAATGGGCACTCGGCGCAACATGCAATGTACGTTCAGTCTCTCCAGACTCCACACGCTCAGAGTCATGCTCGATCGACACCTGGATACGAGTGGTTGGGTCACTCGTTGTAGCCAATCCACGGGTTGGTGGCCGATAAGTGCTTCCATCCGCAAAGGTATCCATCACTACAACACTCTCAGTCATGGCAGACTTCCCCTTTTCAGCAGTCCACTTCTCCAGCCTTTCTCTCTCCGCATCTTCCTGCAGCAACCTTCCACCCTCCTCCAGCTTCTTGGGCTCCTCCACAGTCAAGAGGTCAATCATGAGATGTCAATCACTCAAGGACGCTACATCCACCTAGCACAAGAAGGCTTGTAGGGGACCAACCTATCCTAGGTTCGAGCTAGCTCCCGGGAGTAATCATCCATCCAAGAAATCCCACGGAATTTCAGGACCTTAACAAGCATGTTCTTAATGTCTTCCTCAACTAGGGACTATGCCCGGAACTCGGCACTCCCTAGCTCGTTTCTTAATCGATCCACTTCCCTCAAATGTTCAGCTTTCAATTCCTCTGCGGCGCCTAACACCTCTCGATTACTGGCCTTCGCATCTTCCTTCGCTCTCTTCGCTGCCTCAAGTTCTCTCGTTAGACGGTCGTTCTCTGCTCTCAAATTTTTGTTGTCCTCCTGAAGCTGTAGAACTTGCGCATTATCTCTCCTTAACTCAGCACAGACTTTGTCCGCCTCCGCCTTTTCCTTCTTTAGGGCAGTGTTCTGAGTAGTCAAGTCATTTATGGTCTCTTTCCGAACAGAGTGTGTATGGTCGGTCTCCTTCTTAAGCACCTCGCACCGATGCTTCTGCCCGACTGAAAGTAGCATACACCGCAAGTTAGTAATGCAAAGACGTAAGGGGCAAGCAGTACTCAGAACGAAGAAGGAAGCTTACCTAATTCAGCGTTCAGGTAAGCAATGGAAGTCTGCCCGTCCTCAATGATTGTTTGCCGACTAGCAAGTTCTTGGTTCCTTTTCCTATTCAGATCCGACAAGTGATGAGAGTACTTGGTAAGTACATCAGCATGGCGATACGCATCCCTCACATGCTCCCATACCTCCCCGGATTCCCTACCAGGAGCAGGACGAAGATCGGGAACAAACATTAGCTCATCCAGATACAATTGAGGGAAATGGTGTTTCACGAATGCCATCCTCTCCTCTATGGAAAGCCTTCTAACTTGAGATTCCGTCAGATCTTGCGTCTCTACTACAGATGCCCTATCCGGCCTTGATGGGTCAAGGGGCGGCCTTTCTCCCTCAGTCATCTGAACGGGAGCCAATGGAACAGAAGCCAGTGGAGTGGGGCTGGACGGAGTTATTGACGACATGTGACTCACCCTTCCTATATCGAGCCGTGAATATCCTTTGGACACTCGAATTGGAGGAGGGGGAGGAGGAAGAGTCATAGAAGATTGAGGCCTATCTTCAGGACGACTCCTGCTACCATGACCTCGTGGTGGTGGGGCATTCCAGTGTAAGCTAGCCCCTCTCCTGAAGGAGCTAATGAAAGCACTCTCGGGGTAGTGGCGGTCTCCGTGCCCTCATCCTCCGCTTCCTTCTGCAATGTCACCTGTCAAAGAAGTAAAGCAAAGTCAGCCAAGCAGCACACACAGGCACTCTTCTATGTAATTCAGCGTGTACAAGTGTGTCCTAAGTGCTCTCTCATCAGATCAAATTGTTCCCCACTTGAGGGAATTAGCCCCTCCGCGGCACGAGCTAGATCCTCTATACTAGCTGCGCTCGGCCATATAGACAAGTCCATAGGAACCGTACTCAGATCAGCAAACTGATCTACTTTGTTGAGGGAGCCGGTAGCTTCTGGAGAGATCACAGGGGAATGAGGACTAGCCAACGCTTCTTCTCCCGCCCCTCCCATTGGGGGCGGGACAGAAGCATCAAAAAGCACCTCATCCCAAGCAGCCATCTCCACACTACCAGCCTTATCGCCGCAAATGTCTTCCTGGAACTTAACAGCCTTTTTCGGTCCAAGCCCGGTAGGAGCTGTCTTCCTCTTCAGTATGGAAGCAGCAGGGCTTTCCATCGATCTCTCCAATATTCCACTCGCCACGGCAGGCCTGATTATGGACCTGTTGGCCCGAAGCAACCCGGCGCGCCGAAGGCGGTCTTGATCTACCACGGTATCCGTCTTACGGGAGTCGTCAGGGATAGCCCGCAGACCAACAAGACGTTGCCGATACTCATCACCGGTCGGTGCCTCTGGATTCCCTGCCACAATCAAAAATAATAAGTCGAGGAACCCGACAGCTTGTAAAATGAAACGAAGACAAAAGATACTCACTTCCTTCTATCCATCTCCTCGCAAATCCGGGAGGGCAGCGGACAAAGAACCAATCGTGCTTAATCACCGATGGTTTGGGCCACTTTCGACAAAAAATCTAGTAGCGGGAGGCGCTTCTAAGAACCATTATGAGGACGATGCGCCAGTTGACCGCCTAAAATGAAAGAGATACCGAATATCCTCTCCGATGGGATCCCGATGCAGGAACTCTCGAAAAAGAACGCAAGTGCCCAAGAGCGAAGAATAAGCATTCGGATGCAGCTGTGAGGGTGCAAGGCGAAAATAGAATAACATTTCCCATATGAAGTCATTGGTCGGGGGCACGCACCCCGCAAGGCAAGTGTGTTGATTCCAAGCGGTGAATACTTCTGGTAGAACATGGGCCCTTCCGCCCGTTCCAGGGGCATGAGCATCCCCCTTTGGGATGATAAACCGCACTAACAGCTTTCTAACCACCGCGGCATCCAAGCGCGACGGAACCGAATCTGGAGGATTGTCCAAGATAATTGCATCAGGAAGCATGTCTGGAGCTACTGGGGCAGGCGGTTCGCCGCCACCCATAATGTCTACATGCTCCATCTCGGCGTGTATAATTGGATAATTTAGTCTTTCGGTATGTTCCTCGTGCTCAGATACCTCAGGCGAACTCCCGACTGGGAAGGAACCGACTCTTCAGTAGTCTCAAGTTCGCTGCTTCCTGAGCTGGCATTGCTCGTAGAATCAGAAGAGTTAGGCGATGGCGAGGAAGCCTTTGCTTCCAGAAGTTTCCTGGTCCTCAATCTTGTTTGCATAACCCGCTATACTTTAATATACTAGTATTAGACATTGCAATGGAATAACCTGTACCCCTCGCGTTGGTGAAAATTAACAAGTGTGTGCGGTGTCGTGAAAAATTCAAAACGTACATAGAAACGTTAAAGATCCTAACAGTTCGGTTACGGTCCAGATATATGCTCCATCCTATGTGAAAGATTCAAGTCCCTGTCCATACAGTTATCAATGTGCGCAATGGTACATTCTTGCAATCAAGCAAAGTGTATATGTCTAAGGGAAGGCAGTCAGGAAATCAAAGTTCGAAGTGGCGAAAGCAGGCATCCGGCCAAGGCAATGCGCTGAACCATGCCCCAGGGCACGAAGTTTCCGAAAATACCTAAGACCATACCGGGTGCCTCGAAAATTCGAACCCTTTGGGGTTTGAAAATTCGAACCCCTCGGGTTCGAAAATTCAAGCCCTGGTGGTTTGAAAATTCGAACCCCATAGGGATCGAAAGCTCGAACCCTCGAGGTCCGAAGATTCAAAATCTAGGGGATAGGAGCCTCGAACCCATCGAGGTTCGAAAATTCGAGCCCGAGGGCTCGAAATTTCGAACCCTACAGGGTTCGAGGATTTGAGCCCCATCAGGTTCAAGTTTCCGAACCTCCCTGTCGGGCTCAAGATCTCGAGCCTCCTCCGTCGCACCTCGAATTCCCTCCTCCCTTCCCTCGACCAAGTCCATTACCTAATAAATTTTTTTAAGTCAAAGGGATCGAGAAATGAAGCTTTCAGAACAGTGGCAGTCGACGCGAAATAGAAGAAGAAAGAAAATAAGGGGGAGGGGGCCTATATATAAGGAAAAGAAAAAAAAACCTTTGTATTCCAAGCCTAGGCTCGAATTTCGAACCTGAGGGGTCGAAATTTCGATCCTTCGGGGTTCAAAATTTCGAGCCCCATGGCTCGAATTTTCGAGCAGCTCAGGTTCGAAATTTCGAACTCGTTAGGGTCGAAATTCTGAACCCCGGTGATTCGAAATTTCGTACCTCTAAAAAAGGACTATTTTCTCTACCTCGCACGCATATTTCCTACCAATCGCCTAAAACGTGCGACGATGGCACCATGCAAATACTTGGCTGTGCAAGTGCGATACCAATCCAATAGTAGCTCGCTCATAGTTTCACAACGAACAAGCCCGCTAGCCTAGGCATTTTTTCCAATATCTTACAGGATAAATCCGCAACCCAACTATCATCTCAACTTTCATTCCAAAGCACATCATGCCAAGACAAGACATCAAGACAAGATGTACTTTAGGGGCAAATGTTAACCGGCCTTTTGGTCCGGTCACCAAAAGTACTCAAGACACGCTCGACTCAACCCATTGCATGAAGCCAGGGCCAAGCGCGAAACTCAGGAAGTACAGGAGAAAAGACCAAAGAGAGATCGCGCCAACAAGAACCTCGCACCATCACCTTCACGTCGCCGCGTCAATGGAGCCAACCAGCCTCGACAACACCACTCGCCAAAATCCATTTCGCACCCAGCCAGGTGCGGAATTTTGCACCTCAGCCCAGGTACGAATTTTCGAGGGCCGACAGCTAGAGGCGCGAATTTCTGGAAGATGGTCCCCATTTCTACCTACTCCTACCTAACCCCTACCTAACCACTTCTTATAAATACTCCTTGGCCTCACACTTCAAAAGGGTTGGATTCTTAAGCTTTGAGAGCTCCATAAAGCTTCATTAATGGCATCTCCTCTTTGAGGAAGAAGAAGGACAAAATTGTCTTTTTCCTTTTTATTCAATATATGATAATTATGACATCATATATCATGGAACATGAATGTAATGAGATATCATGAGATAGCCTCAACCTTGTAATTCTTCCAATGATTAATAATATTCCAGCGACTCTTCAAAGTGGACGTAGGCCCTCACTGAGGCCGAACCACTATAAATCTCTTGTGTTATTTACTACTTATGCTTTATTTGTGTTCTTGTCTGTGCGACCATATTTATAATTCCTAGTAATTTGAATCTTTGGTGTTTGCGAAATTTTTTGTCGTCAACAGCAGTTGTCAGTTGTATGTTCTTATTATTTGAGTAGACGTTCTGTATTTGTTGACTACCACTATTATGTACTATCGATGTATTACATTCTCGCAGTTGTCAGTTGTATGTTCATATTGCTTGAGTAGACGTTTTGTATTTGTTGACTACCACTATTATGTATTATCGATGTATTTCATGTACGTTCTGGTTATGTTTCTGTGTAGAGACTGTGTTTTTGGTTCTGGGTGTTTACCATTATGCTTACAACTTTAATAAATAAATGTTGGAGCTGTTTGTCTTGGTTCTGACTGTTCACCATTACGCTTGTAATTGTGTATGAACTGGCAGTTGCAGCTTTAAATGTTGGAATCCCATATCACTGAAAAAGTTGACCTATCATTGTCCATAGTGATTCACTTTATTACTTTACGGCAGCACTGTATCGTTGTATCACTTTATGCCAATGTTGTTGTATTATTGTACTTTGAATTTGATGTTGGTATGTTCTGTTGTTCTAGTTCCTATAAGTGTTGTTTGGAACGTATTAACATTTGAATTTGATGTTGAACAAGATTTCCCTCTTCTCGTTTAGAAATGCAAAATTCTTAAATAGCACGCCAACATAACAAGATTTATAGATAACTTCATACTCTACATATAAACATCAAATTAAATAGACCTTAAAACAACAATAAATTATAATAACATAAGCCTACTCAGTTCCATGGCGGGTCAACCAACTGTAGCGGAGTTTATACGCTTTGTAACCAACAAATTCCTCACCGTACTCGAAAAGGTAATGAGAATCATATGTTGCTTGATTTGTTTAAAATATGTTCTCGTCTTCAACAGTTTCAATAATCTTTGTGTATAGATCACAAGCGTCTGCAAAGTAACGGTTAGCCATTTGGATTTCAACTGATGTTCGTCTAGTCGGCCAAGAACGATTGTTGTTATATAGCCTCGTGATCATTGTCCATCTTTCTTCATATGTTAAACCGCCTCCACTTTGCATTAGTAACTCATCTCATTTTTCAACCTCAATATAGGCTTTTATGAGGGCCAGAAAATCCTTGGAAGAAAATTCTCGAGTTGGAGAATTCAATGTTTGAACACTATTACTAGGTCGTTGATTTACTAGAGATGGAGGTGGAGCTGTAACCACTTGATGCTAAATCGCTTAAGGAACCTCTTCAATTTGTGTATCATGAATTAATCCAACTTCTTTATCATTGATTAGGTTCCGTTCGTACTCATCAAATATCCTTCTCATTTATTCATCACTTATTTCGGAATCGTCTATGTAACCTATGCATCAGTAGGATAACTGGAGTTACTAGAAGCACGAAGTTTGTTGATAATAACGTTACCTTTAAGCAAACAAGGAAATAAATTTTTTCACTTGAGTCTGGAATGGTGTTGCTTGAAGATATAAATGGTATGGGATGGATTAACAAATATGTAGTGCTTATAAGGATAACGTACTACCAACAGCTACAATTCAACAGAGTAGAATACTCATTATTGAGTTCTCGTGATATTATGTTAGATTCCCTATAGTGACCGTTCACATCATTGCAGTACGGAAAATGTTAGCATCATAAGAAATGTTGGCATTTACTATTAATCTCGTGATATTATGTTAGATTCCCTACAGTGACCGTACACATCACAAGAAATGTTGGTATTTACTATTAATCTCGTATACTGCTGTCATTTATTTCGGGAAAGTGTACTATGTATCAGTGTGTAGTCGTGTCAATGTTTTGTGCTATGTCTCAGTTGTGGTTAAGTCTTTAAGTTAACATGTGAGCTCTTCTACTTCCATTCTGCATTGATTATAAAATATGTCTCTATGTCAAGTCATTTCAATGATTGTAGCAGGCTCTGGAAACATTATGGTGAGTCGTATTGTCACCGTATCAAGTTTGTATACATATAGGAGTTAAAAAAAGGGGTCGTCCCTGGGTGAATTAAACAATTCAATCCAATCCTCTTAATTCAACTTACTCCCTCAAAATACTCCCAACTTACTCCATTCAAAAACCTTGTTTCCAACCCCTCTTTTCATTCCCACAGCCATGCCTTCGTGGCCATCAGCTACTGACTCCGAGGAAGAGGCGTACGAACAGAGGAGACTTCAGGAGATGGAAGACGAATTACAGTTTCTAAACAAACTAAGACTTCGGGATCAAGCACTTTACGGACCGGGGAACGTTCAACATCCACCTTAAGCTTAAGTAGCCCACGTTCAACCAGCGTACGAACAGTCGGTCCCTCAACCACAACAAGAAGTTGAGGTGTATCGAGTACCTCTTTCTGAACATGAAGTGGACTCTTATCCAGTTTGTTGCTATTGTGGTTATGCGGTTGAAGTGGTTGTTCGAGCAGAGGGAAACAATATAGGTTGCTGCATGTAGAAATGTCCATCGTATCCTAATGGATGCAATTACATGGAATGGATAGACGACCCACTTTGCCCAAGGGGAATAGCCTATGCAAACGAACTAGAACAGGAGATTAGACGCCTGGAAAACAAAAATGAGCATTTACGATTAAACATAAGGAGACTCCCTTTAGTTTCAACGTAATGAGACATTCGCTTCGCAAACTATTTCCTATGTTTCCTGTTTTGATGTTGTACTTGGCATCGTGTATCAGTAATTGATGTATCTTTGTGATTTGTTATGGGATTACGCTTATTGTTAATTATATTGTTATGCGAAGTAGTATATGTATCATGTTTGTTCTCAAATGTTTAATTTACAAGAAAATCCAATTAAGTCGGTAAAAACATTATAAATGATTAAAGGTGTCTTTACGAGTGACCAAGTGGCACGGTAAAGTCGCCGTCAACTGTACAAACTAGACAAGGAATCTTTGTTAACATGGTCTGGTCAGCATCCACATTAGAAACGAGACAACGAATCATTGCTAGGCTTAGCTTCAGAATAAAATCGACTTCACTAGTACAAATGAGACAGGGAATCTCCGCTACCTGTCCATCATTCTTAAAAACCGCGCCATGGAAAAATACAAATGAGTAGACAAATCGCCCCAATTAATATTTTAATATATCGGGAAGTGGACTTGTGTTATTAAAGAGGACCCTGCATCTTCTTCATGTCTTCAATATTTTTAACCCTCCAATAATTTTCTGCTATCCACATTTGATCTACATACAATGTCTAGTTGGGAATACGATGATGAAACGATGGTTCAATTTTATGATGCATAAGGAATAAGAAACCAATCGAAGATGTAGAGATTGTGCCAGAAACATAGGCGGATGTCCAAGTCGAACCTGGAGTAGTGGAATCTGAACTTTTTAGTGCCGCACAACCAAACGTTGTTGTCTCAAGAATTGGACTGATGCAAAAAATCCATCATGCTCATATGATGGAAGTAATTGCTTGCCAGAACCCCGAAAGCTCGAGCTCTAACATTACGGGTCGGACCGTTCTTTGCTATTGTGGAGTGGAATGCAACATGGTTGTTTCAAAGAGTCAAACCAATGCTGTCCGTCGATTTTATGGGTGCAAGGTGCACATTGCTGCACAAAACCGACAAGGGTTCCAACGTTGTATTTTTTTCTCGTGGTACGATCCACCTTTGACTGGGAGGGGTGTCCAGTATGCACTGGAGATGCAAGCAGAGATCAGTCGCTTGGAAAGACTGAACGTTGCAACAAAAGCAGAAATGTTGTATGGGTGGAGCGGTTCTTCATGAAACTAAGCCTACTAGTAATCTGGATTGTTCGGTCGTTCTGCTGTATTGTATCGTAGTTGTATGTTGAATTGAATTCTGAATGTATCTTGTATCTTATATTTGGATATACTGATGTTGTATGTTGTACGTTGTATGTTATAATGATGTTGTATCCCATATTTTGTTATAATGATGTATCCTTTATTGTAGTTGTATGTTATCTGCTCTCCCCGTTTAGACTAATCGACATTTATCCACAATAATACAATTAATTAGCTATTAGCCCAACTAGTACATAAACAACAACCCTGAATACACCGGAGTTTCCCTAACATAAGCAAAAACTAGTACATACATACTACAAATAGTTCACAATCATATTACAACTCAACGCAACATATATAGGTAGTCCTTATATGAACCACTGTCGCTTCCGCTTCCTTTATATTTTCTGTACTCTAAAAGCTGCTCGGTTAATAGTTCTTGCTATAGAGGGAAAAGCTTACTAAAATCACATGTAATCATTTTAATATAATTTTTCTCTCGCAGCATAGCTATCTTCTCCTCGTGCTTCTCTCGTAGCATGACTTGTTTCTCCATCTGTGCTTGTCTTCGGAGCTCTCAATCATCACTAATTGCCTTTTGGAACTCTTCGTCGCTGCGGTTTCTTTATGCTGAAAATTTAACTTTATGCTCTCTTGTCTCCTTAGCCGAATTCTCTATTGTTTCCAGAAATCTAGATAACTCTACACCGCATGGCTCCAACTGAATTGACTTGGCTCTTCCAATAGGTTATCTGTCACTAGTTCCATATAAAGGGCTTCTTTCTTGCGATCTCGGGTCACTTCCTGGACAAGAATAAGAGTAGTTCATCCTTCGAGCTTTGTTCTGCTGCTCAAACATGAAGTTGCTTGGGTTCTTCCACTTCGGCAAACTAGATAGAAGCTCGAAGCAGCCTTGAAATTTAAATGGATGTCCATACTATTGTTGGTAGGCCTTTCGTGACTCTTCAATATGTAACACAATGTCGAAATTGTATGAGCGTATGACATTTCTAAGTAATCATAATACAGTATGTTATTTTTTAAAATAATCTATGGTACTTACAACGTCATAAGTTGCAGCACTGCTTTGCTGCATATTCTTCAATCTTGTCAGTATTGCCAGATAGTTCTAACATGCGGCATTCATAACTCTATAACCGCCTCTAAGTGATCCCCATTTTCTACTCATCGCTTCCAACGAATTGTAAAACTCTGCAACTCTTTCCCAAAATTTCCGACCTTTCATATTATTCCGAGTAATGTTGTCCTGTGAAATGCGTATCCAAGATCTAGCAATTGAAATGTACTACTCGGAAGTAAACTTACATTGTTTTTTTCTCCCATCCGCTGTTGTTCCTTCCCTTTCGGCATGTTCATCCTCAATTTCTTCTAATCCAGGATTTGCCTCTGATTCAACTTTGGTTTGTTGTCGTTTATTGAAAATGCCGCTTAAAGACTTCCACTTAGTCTTCTTTTGGTTATATTAGGGACTGATAGGTGCAAGGTTTTCTTGATTACATTCTTCAGAATTTGTAACATTCGCATCCTCGTTTGTATCTTCCTCCTCCGCCTCCTCCGTTGAGGTTTCAACATTTTCTTCGTTAATAGGAGAGGCATACCCGTATGAAAAATGTCTTTGCAGATTTTGCATACATTCGCGATCACGAACGTCAGTCTGTTGCGGAGTTATGTGAGGTTGTTGACTTTGATTGGTCTGCATCATCATTGACATATACGAAGAATGATTGCCATGCATGCCTACCACGGGACGTTGTTGGTAAAGTTGTGGTGGGGCGGTAGAATGGATGGGAGGAAAATTAGGAGGAGCGAGCGGTTGGTAAGGTGGTCGGTATGGAAAATATGAATACGGTGATTTTCCGTATTCGTGAGATGGCTGAAACGATTATTGTTGTTGGACTAGACGTTGCATGGCATATGATGATGAGTGCGGTTGGGACTTGGGTTTCTTCTTGATTACAGTTGTTTTCCGGGTTCGCTTGGATGCAGAAGAAGACATTTTTTGTTGTTGTAGAAGAAGTTAAAGAAGGTGGTGTGGTTAGGCGAAAGAAGAAGAAGGTAGGTTGGTATAAAGGGGAGGGAATGGGACCGTTGCACTAGCCATTGTGGTGCAACGGCTATGAAATATAACGGCAAAGAGTTTGCCATTATATGCTTATAACGGCAAACTCTTTGCCGTTATACATTTATAATGGCAAAGAGTTTGTCATTATAAACATATAACGGCAAACTCTTTGTCGTAATACCCACCAACCCCTGTTTAGTGAACTAGCCACCACCCAGCTCCAAAGCAGCCACAGACTAGCCACGGATGACTAAACAAGCCATACTGGTTGCTCCATGACTTGTTTAGTAATTGAACAAGCCATTATTGGTTGTTCTCTTAATGCATGGGGAGTTTGGGTGAAGTCTGAAGCAAGCATGTTGGTTCCAGTAAGCATTTTTCTTTCGTGAAGGACAGAAAGGGAGATTATGTTGGACATATAATTGTTTTTGAGTGTAAGTGTATACGGTGGAGCAGGCATGCAGTGTAAAAGGTGGGTGGCTCACATGAAGAGGGACGAACAGCAGGGTGGTTCTTTACTGAAGCGTGTAACAAAAAGGAATGGAAGAGGATATATATGTGAGTGACGCAAGAAGGGTACGAAACTTTGATAATAAATTGTGTTCACAGCAGTTTTTCGTGAAAAACAGTCGGGTATCACATAATATATCATAATATAATACTAATACCACATAATAGTTTTTCAGTGAATGTTACATTCCTACATATTAGGCTGAAACCGCAAGTACTAACACTGAATAGAAATGTATTATTGCGGACCATATGGTAATTGTTTATTATGCAAACGACCAATTTATTATGAACATTTAGGTTAAGGTTTAATTAGGATTAACGTGCCTAATTAGGTGATAAACGCTAAATGTAAAGTCATATTTATTTGATTCAAACCCATAACGGTATAAATTCTGTAACATGCTTATATGTTAACAAAATTCGAAAAGAACGGAGAAATTGGGACTGTATCGACGGATGTTATATATGAGCTATTCTGATCAGAATTGAACTCAGCTGAAAGCTTGAAAAACGAACCGTTTTAGCAACGAATGGAAACTCAAGGTGAGTACAACTCACTCAGTTTATCCCATTTATATTATATATAAACCAGGTTTTTGAATTTGTGTGCATTGTTTGCTATTGATTGCTGATTTGATGACCGTCTGCATGAGTATTGAATATTTTAATATTCATTGATTAAATTAAATGTTTGTTTAATTTACTTGTTATAAATCGTTATTTTAACGATTAAATTTCCAAACAAGGTAACTTACCTTGATTTGTTACGTTTATAATAATATAAACGCATTAGATAAATAATTTGATGTTCGTTTGGATGATTGTTAAGCTGTTTATTTATGTCCATTGTGACATTGTTTTGATGCAAGGAAGGACGGTTTGGAGTGATCCAACCGGATCCCTCGAATATATTGAATGTTACTTATTCTGAACTGTTGAATGATTGAACTAATTGTTAGTTGTTATTGTGATAAACAAATGGATAATATCGGTTGAGTAATTAGCACCGAATGACCAAATAATGAATCGTTTTACAAATCTTGATTTACTGCCAAGTAGATCGACTGAAATAAAAGCTATAAAATTTGTTTTAGAACTGGAAATAGATTTTTTTTTCTATTAAATAAAAGTTTCATTAAGGGAAAACAAATATTTATTATTTATTATCCAAATTTATAGGTTATTTTAAAAGTGATCTTAAATAAAAAAAGTATAAAGGCAAGTTAGGAAGGGATCAATATTATAAACGGTTTTCAAGAATCGAAACAAGTTTATGATTCGAGTATAAAACTTAAGGAAGATTAAATGGAATTTAAAGGTTTTGAAAAATGTTAAAGTATGAAATGTAGTTAAGGTAAGAACTTTGAATGGATTCAATCGGGAATGCAAGTCAAGTTTGTCAATTCGGTTTAAAATCGAATATTTGAAATACAAAAAGGAGATTTGTTAAGGTAAAACCAAAATAAGTTTGAATAAACCTGTAAGACATTTTATAGGGGATTTTATTTATCAAGGCTTGTATGAAATAATGAAGATGTTAGAAAGAAATGGATGTAATTTGAATTAAGTAAATGGGTTCAGATTAAAGATTTCGAAGCTTGATTTACAAATGATAATTTAAAGAGACCAAGTGACGTTGTGTACTGAACCAGTAAATTCATTTTATTTTTATGGATGTATGATTGTTTAATTTTGATAGTTAAATAACCGACTATCAAAATTTGGCCAAACCATTGTTGGTATGGAAGGACCGGGATCAAATTTATATTTGAAAACCATTCCGACTAGATATGTAACGCTGAAGATATAAGATGGAGCAATTGAAGACCGTGGATCTTCATAAGCGAAAGGATTACTTATAATCTCTAGTTAACCCCCCCCCCCCCCCCCCCCGTTTTAAATGAAAAGAATTTACAAAATATTGTTTTGATAAATGTTTAACCAGAGATATACTGTGATTCTGTCGTGGTTGGAATCTGCGGATTGCAAGGACTTCTCGCTACTGATCTATTGGGTGATTCCTCGGATGCGGTAAGAGAGTACCCTCGGTTCATCCTATTCCTGGATATCTTGTATGGACGATGTGACATTCAAAGTGATATATTGTTCAAGAAGATAAATGTAGCCTCTAGCCTCATCAACCAGGAAATGAAAAAAAAATCGGGTAGGCAGCATGGCTAGGTGGGTCATACCCAAGCAGGGTGTATTATCACCATCTAGAGAAATTCCTTATTTGTTCTTATTTCGATTCTGTATCTTCGCGGATGGACAGTGAGCCCTTAAATCTGTCGGGTGGTAATATATTTGCTACACTCAAGCTAAATAAGTGGGTGGTCATGTGTGGCCGGGTTGCAAGACGTTCTTGTTGAACCCTAGTGTATCCCCTCTAGAGTAGACTGATTGGAAGGTGATCCTATACCTTGTCATAGTTGGAATCCAATCTCCAATAAGCGCTTGCGGTTTTCGATTATATATTATACATGTAGAGCGTGAGATGCAAGCGTTCTAATACTTGGCTATTTACTTGATTTACATCAATATGATAATATCAGAATAGTATTGATTTAAAAAATGGTTTGGTTATAGTAAGTTAAAAATAGTCCGTTTTTATGTGTGGGCTTGTCTTATTATTACCCTTTTCTTTCAAATAGTTTCAAAGTTAAGCAATATGGATGTTATCTATAAACTTAGTTGGTTTTACTCATGCTGGTTCACCAGATTGGTCCATGGCGTTTGTAATGTCTCGGGTCAGCCCGAGTACAGCTTTAGGTTATCGGAAGATAGGGATTTCAGAAGAGATGCTGAAAGAGTCCAGATGTATGATATTATTCCGCTGTGTATTGTATCTAAGGGATAGATCATTATAACTGTCCAGATTTGTCTGCTGTGATCTGATGTATGTAAGTATTTTTATTCAGGTTATTTATAAAAATTATTTTCATATTATATTTTATTCCATTGCGATGTGAGACTCTGGATTTGGTGTTAGTTCTTCTTATTCTTCTATTCTATTGTTTTCTATCTTATCTTTCCTCATCCTCTGATTTCTTTCTATTAATGTTCTGCTTTTCTGAATAATTTGGGTTGACTGTAATAGTTAAGTGTCATCTTAAATTGTACAGGAAAGTGGGACATTACAACTTGGTATCAGAGCTGAAGGTTGAGTAGTAATCTTGGCTTTGTGGTGTAAATCAATAGAGATGGGGTTAGTAATACCCTAGATTAAGTTTGAATGTATATATATATATATATATATATATATATGAGAGAGCATATTTGTAAATTTTATATAAAACTGTTTTATATTGTGTTGGCTTATTGGTTGAGTGGCTTATGAATTCTGGTCGACGTTGGGGCGCCACAATGTCGATAGGGGTTTCTAAACATTCAAATAGGATAAGTTGACACAATATTGTTTTCGTAAATAGGGTAAATGAATTGATTTTGGCCAATCTATATTTTTATAGAGAGTGTATATTTTTCCAAAATAATAATAGTATTGTTGTGTTTGTTTGATTGGAATTCAATTCAAATTAGATTATAAGGTGAAAGTGAATCAGTTAGTAAATTGAATATGAAATATGACTTAACTTGGTTGGAGTAATATACTAGTAAATTGAATATGAAATATGAAATATGAAATATGACTTAACTTGATTAATAAATCATTTTCAAATCTACTAGTATATATTTATAAACCTTTTTCTCGTTCGTATGAGAAATCTAATTAAACGCCTTAGCAAAAACAAGGACTATGACTCCTTGTGTTTATTTCGACGGTTAGTTCTTGGACTCGTTCGATTGAAAACTGTGGCAATGATCATTTTGTGTTTTTAGTGGACTATACACCTTGTTCGTAAATATTCGAGTAAAGCAAGTTGTAATGGGACATGTAGCTTAACTCTTATATTTACTAGCTTGGAGTAACTTACACTTTCCTTGTTCAATTATGATCTTTTTGATATTTTAGGCTAGCTCTATGCGATGTCTTTGAGTTATGGAATTTATTCCATATTTTTAATGATCTCCAGATCATCTTGAGGAACTTCGGTTCATTTTGAATATTTTAATGATCTTCAGATCATTTCGAGGAACTTCGATTCATTTTGAATATCTTAATGATTTTAGTATCATTTTGAGGAACTTCGGTTCATTTTATGGAATTGCATTACTTTGATCAATTGTGATCTTTTCATTTATTTTATGCATTATGATGACCTTCAGGTCTTCTCGAGGAACTTCGGTTCAATTTGGAGCGGGGTCGCAACCCGCTGTCTTCGGACCATTCGAGGAGCTTCGGCTCAACATTATAGGCTATCAACCTGGAGATCGTGTCTCATTCGAGATACACGTGTCGGTGAGTCTTTAGGCTCCCGTTTAGAGATAGTCCTTACCCCCTCCCTTCGTGATTCTCTAGATTTCTAATTTATTGATTTCTGGAATTTGGAGTTTTATTGATATAATGTTATCAATTTGAGATTTATTAGTATTTATTTATCAATTTTTGAGTTGATTTGATATGAGTTTCCTATGTGTAGCTATATAATTTTGAATGAGATATTCTTTTATAGCTCTAATATAGATTTGAGATATACTGTAGACATTTTTGGGCTTCTTACTTATACATGACATTGTTATTATCGTATTTATGTCTACATTTATTTATATCTCTTATTATATCCCAGTTTATGAGGTAAGTACAGCTAGACTGGTCCGTTTATTGTTTATCTTTGTGTTAATAATACTCCGGTCAGACCGAGGTATTTCAGGTGATTCTTCTTGACTCCAGCATTGATTATCCTCAACTTTTGGGCTAACTACTTTAGTGTTGTACTTTTTGAGTTATATGTATATGAGACTCCTTTGTATACATATTATTTTTGAGTAGCCTTGTACATATTCTTTCGTTGTATAGTGGATCCAGTATGACCATTATCTTGTATTTACACCCATATGTTATATTCATACCTATTTCCGCCTTAGTGATGTGAAATCTGTGTCTGACTCTGATTTATTGTTATGTATTTTATATTGCTTTCCGAATAATATTTAACCGCTGTGTAGTAGTTTTGAACTTGAATTGGATGTGTTGGATTTCCTCATGAGATTTAAAAAAGCCACATTATCCAATATGTTTAACACTCGTTCAAAGCTATTATACAGACGGTCGCTCTCAACAGCCTTATTCTTCGGGTTAGTAGACACTGTTGCTTGAATGGCCTTGGCAAACGCGAGTATAGAGGTGGGGCGTTACATTTGGTATCAGAGCTAAGTTCGGAACAATATAAGATATTATGGCGAGGGTCATTGTCCTAAGTCTCTCTTAGGAAATCGTGTTTTAGGATTAGTTCAAGTCTTAGGGCCCATCATATTCTATCTTATATCACGATCCTTGTTTGACCAATCATATTTACTTGACTTCATCTATGTGACATCTTGGGCTTGACAAACCTAGAGTCCCATCCCTTTTTCTTGATTAGAAATTTGGAAATTGTTTTTTATTTTTGGATTGAAATAACTTTTGGGACTTAGTTTTGTTGATTTCTAAATTATTTTATAAAATGGTTTAATAAAGTAATTTTGGCCGAGTAAAATACTAATCCGCTCGAGATTAGCTTTAAGAGGCGAAATGAAATTTCCGCTAAGCATTGTGAAATGTTTTCATTTATTTATTTATGATTACCAATTTAGTTCCTAAATAAATGGTTGCACTCCTGATCATTTATTTACAAATTTGCGCCCCTAATTGGACGCAATTTGTTTATCGTGTTGAGTTGCCCATTGAGTACGTTAGGAGTTCTGATTGAGAAGTGGGACGCCACGATATCAAAAAGAGTTTCTGAACACTTCAATGAGATGATTCCGACACATCCCTTATACAAAATATTAATGATGTGCATCGCCGTTGAACCGTAGCATTAGCAACTTTATATAAATAAATGGCGAGGCAAATCATTAGTATTGATTGTTAACTTGAAACCATAGGGAATCTAATAAGATAATGATTTGAGAACGGGATATATATGACCATCGTATATATCCTTTAAAACTTTTCATTGTTTGAATTTTTAACTATGAATTTGAGATATCTTAATTTTAGTAAGGAAATTAATGCGTACTTTCCTCTTTACCTTTTATGATGATGATTACCATGATCATCTCATTTGATTTCTTTTGAAGTGTGACCATCTACTTTTTTTTTGCATCAAATGAACTTAAGGACACCATGTCCTTCGAAATTAGTGGGTGCTTGCTTTATATCTAAGTATGTAGATTTTCCAAACCTAAGTTTTGTGAAAAATCTTACATGCTACCTTGAGTTGTCATTAACCATTTATTCTTCTATTGATAAGACTTTAGTTTTCTTTGGGTAATGATTATGTATTCTCTTTTGCTTTTGTGTGTTACTTGTTTCAAACAAGTAATTTTTCCTTTTCGATTGAACAAGGAATTTAATTAAACGTCTTGGTAAAAACGAGTGGGTCGACACACTTGCGTATACTTTGCCGGTTAATTTTGGACTTGGTCAATTGAAATTCAACTTTTTTTTATTGGATGTCAAACTCGATATATTTAAAGAAAATAATATTGGTGATGACTGCAACATCATCAGGATTTATTTTCATATTTTTAAGTAAGAATTGTTTGAATTTGCTTCCATTCTTCTTATGCTCGGCTATGATGGCCGTTTATATGTTTTCTTGAGTAACCTTTGGTTTATTCCTTTTTGCAATTATGCTTTGAACATTTTTGCATTTTTACAGTGGAGTTTGCAATTTGTTCGTGAATATTTGAGCTAAGTCAATGGTTATGGGACATTTGGCTAAACTCGCTTATTTACTGACTTAATGTAAATTACGCTTTCTTTGTTGATCGTTGATGAACACTTTGTGATTTTGTGTTATTCAAGAATTCACCATTTTCGTAATGAGTACCTTGTATATATATATATATATATATATATATATATATATATTTACACTGCTTTGAAGACATCGAAGTATTTGTGATTTATATGGTGATTTCAGTAATTCATGAGTTCTCTTTATTTATTTATGACACGAATTACTTACGTGTTCATTTGTGGAGGTGAATCCTATAACACCTCGAAATTTTAACAACATTAAAGTGGATAAATTAAAGAATAATTAATTTAATATTCAGAATTAAGGAAACCGGACTGCTCCATTGCGTCCGTCTCGAAATTCTGGACAAGATAGACACCTGTTTTGCATAAAACGGATAACGTATGAAGAAGTTATGGAAGGTAGAAGTCTGGCGAAAACAGCAGAAATTACCAGCGCACTTGACAAGTGCGCCAATGTATTTTTGCACTAGCGCACCTGTAAAGTGCCCCCATGAATGTTTTTGGGCACTCGGACCCAAGTGGGTGTCGACCCATGGCCCGATTCACCCTAGGGCTGTGGTGGTATTCGAATTCTTGAGGCTGGCAGCTCTAAATATACCTCAGTTCTCATGTTTTCTCATACTAAAAAACAATGGAGGCCAGATGCCGTCAGTGCCTTAATTGAATCTAATCCTATCTTCTTCTACAAATCAAGTTTAAAAGATTCAATCGTTTCAACTTTAGTTCTGAGATTCAACACCAATAATTTCTTTTCTATCTTCAAGATTACAAACACTGTGAGTTAGTTACTTTTAGATTTAAATGATTAAAAGTAATTTGTGATATGACTATGATTTGGACAAACTGTAAATTGCAAATCTATGATATTCTTGGATCCTAAACCTTATCATTCTAGATCTACTTTTCTAGATCCAATTCATTATGGTTAATGTATCATGTTATCTTTATGGATCTTGATCCTTATCCATGTTGTGGTTAATGTATCCTGTCATCTTTTTGGATATGAACCTTTACCTATTATTGTGGCTAACTTGGAAATATCATTAATTGGATAGTTAAATATTTGCCTAAATCTAGATCATCATGTTGTGATTAATTAAGATCAGTCATTTTGGACATATGAATTCTTATTTGGATCTGTTCATCCTAATTATGTTAGATCTAGTTGTATCATTACCCCTTTAGACCTGAATTATGTGGACATTCTTTGATGTAGATCTTAATCCTTATTTGTGTTAGATTACTTTTACCCCTTTAGATCTGAATTATGTGGACATTCTATGATGTAGATCTTAATCCTTATTTGTGTTAAATATACTTTTACCCCTTTAGATCTGAATTATGTGTACATTCTATGATGTAGATCTTAATCCTTATTTGTGTTAAATCTACTTTTACCCCTTTAGATCTGAATTATGTGGGCATTCTATGATGTAGATCTTAATCCTTATTTGTGTTAGATCTACTTTTACCCCTTTAAATATGAATTATGTGGATATTCTATGACGTAGATCTTAATCCTTATTTGTGTTAGATCTACTTTTACCCATTAGATCTGAATTATGTGGACACCCAAATTATTAATCATATCAAGTTGATTATTTGGATCCCCTTGTGCTTATCATATTAGATCTGAACCTGTTAGACATCTAAATTAATATTTAGATCATGTCATGTTTATCTTATCACCTTTGCTATAGTTAACTGCCACAAGTTAATTTGATCTATGCTTATATGTTCACCATGTTAGTATATGTTTATGCCAGTTATGTTAGAACATTCACCTTTGTCACATTCCCATCATCTTTCACTTTTTATCGTTTATGACTAGGCTGTTATTTAACCTATACATGCCGCGAATTATGTGAATACGCTAGTTAGGGAACGGGGGAAAAAGGTTATTATTGGCATAATTTGAATATAAACATGAATTCGACGTATAATTCAATAATTGGGTAAATGGGCATAAACACCTATAAAGGCATAGGTATATTTAATTGGATATTAATGAAATGCCTAGGATTACAATTAGAAATTGTAACTGCACTTATGGCACGAGGTTAGGTTACATTAGTGGCGGAAGCCTGCCCGGACCCGACCGGCATATCCAGCAGCCACTAATGTTGAACCTAATGTGAGTGGCCTAAGTGCACAAATATGAGACGGGCTAAGATACGAGGTTAGACCCAACTTGTGGAAGAAGTCTGCCCGGACCTGACCGCCATATCCAGCATCCACAAGTTGTAGGCCTAATGTGGGAGGTCTAGCCCATTATAACCATAAACGGACACGGTAATGAATTGGAATAAACAAGGAAGGATAGTAACCTATTATGATTAATTACTTAATGAAAGGGTTGTATATAATAGGTAGGCTTGACCTAGGGACAAGTGGAAATTATAACATAAGTTATAATAAAAAGGAAAGGAAGCTTATTAGTAAACCTTAGTTAAGGAAACTAAGTTAATAAGTAAACAACGTCAAGTTGTAGTAATATGTTAAACAGAAAACAGGCGAACTTAGATGAAGTATACTTAATTACATATTAAGTAAAACATATTATTATAACTATGGAATCAGACAATGGATAATACAAAGGGATTGTAAGATTACTTCCATTAATTAAATCCAAGGGTGAAAGATTGTAAGATTACTTCTGTTAATTACAATCTAAAGAATAACATGTAATGGGGCTAATTAATGAACTTAAATGGATTAAGTTATATTTATATGAAATTAATAAGCAAGTGGAATTTTGGCAAGTGAAAAGAAGTCAGTGTGAATAGGGATAACCTGTTAGTCTGTAATACTTAACCTAGTTGAATCCATAGGGATTGTATGAATATGAAAACTTGATTAGGAGTTAAGTAATATTTGAATTAAATAGTGGGAGGGTTAAGTACATCTTGGGTTGGTGGGTAATATTTGTATATATAGGCCCACAAACTTAACTTGTTGGGGTTATGTAATTAAAGATACCGTTAGGTAAACATAACCGGTGGAAAACCTAGTAGTGGGGATGCTAGACAAAGGGGGGAGCTTGCATCATCTTGTGTGGGACCAATTTCAGTCGGTAACCCTTAAATAGGTATCAAACGGGTACTCCCAACAAGGTCAGAGTAGGGCACGCTTACTGAGTTGAATATAAGAGATCCAAACGTGGAGGACGGTGTCATGACAACGCGTTCCATCGGGGTTATGTGCGTGCATTACTCCGCCTTCTCTGGAAAATAAATGCTGTGACATCAAAAGATATGGTTGAGCACATTCGTAAAATGAAGGTTTACCACTTTAGGGAGTGATGCACCCTACTGTGGGGCTAGCACAGGGTATCTATGGAGTACGGAGCCGATAGATTAAGGTAGTAGTTAGGGTACATCTAAACTCTGGTAAGTTTAGGAGTCCGTTATTGGGGCTGCCTGTGGATTGTATGGGGTTAAATCCTCTCACTAGAAGTACGCCTAAGTTTACCATTTCATACATGTTGGGGATCATCTTTTTCTAGTTATACTAGTATTAGTGCATAGAAGTCTCTAGAAGCGCAATATACTCTATCATGTTTACCTTGTCACACTTACCCATTATGATGATATCTCTCTTATCCACTTTGTTTTCCTATCATAATACTTTTACTTATTTACTTGCTAAAAGTAACTAGACTCACCAGACTTTATGTCTGTCCCTTTTTGTTGCCTCTTCTTTCTTCCGTTTCCCCTCCAAGGTCTCAAGGTGGGAATACTCAGGCTTGACCATGATTCTGCTTTCATTTTGCTGGAGCTGCTTAGACGTATGGCTCAAGCTTTTATCCTTGCTACTGTGATTATGCTTTATTTGGTGAATTATGCTTCTTTTATGTACTCTGATGTTTTAAAGTACAAGACAATAGTTTCAATGATGGTTTTCTGTATTTCAGACATGTGATGTTTTTGAACCACGATGCTTTATTATAAATAAAGTTTTATTTCCGCTGCTATTTTTATGTCTGTCTTGTAATATTTCTGTTTCTGTTCACCTATAACGCTTCGTGAAACTTAATGCATTCCCTTTGTGATTGACATTAACGGGCGTGGGGTGTCACACTTGGTATCAGAGCTGAAGGTTACCAGATTAGATAAAAGTTTTTGAAATTATTTCCAAAAGAATTTTTAGAAACCATTTTTCACAAAGAAAAGTTTGTTAGGAAAAAATATTTCCCGAAGCCATATGTAATATCCTTCGGTCCTTTGTCTAAATCTCTTTCCTTTTCTTTTCAGCATGTCTGGGGAACCAAATATTCCAGAGGGAGTTACGTTACCTGGCTGGTTCTGTAGGTATCTGGATGCCACGGCGCCTGCCGAAGGCCAAGGAAACGTTCCTTCCCCAGCTGCACCAGTCGCTCCTCCTCCTCCTCCTAGAGCAGATAATATTGCTAAGATCTGCTAGGATTTCCGTGCTATGGGAGGAAAGCCATTCCATGGGAACGAGGCATTCGTAGAGGCGTGGAATTGGCCCAAGGAGACCGAGGACTTGTTCGTAATCTTTGAAGTAGAGGATAGAAGGAAGATTCAGTTAGCTGCTTGGCTACTGAAAGACGATGCCTTATTCTGGTTGGAAGTTACCCAAGCAGGCCATCCAGTGGAAACTTGGGATGACTTTAGACAAAGATTTGAAATGAAATTTCTTTCCCAAGCCAAGAAAATCATGCAGATGGAGAGGTTCTTGGCACTCAAACAGGGAAACTTGACTGTTAAAGAATATGTGAATAAATTCAACAATCTAGTAAGGTTTGGATTGGAATTGGTTGACACTCTGCATAAGAAGGCTTTTCGGTTTGCTAAAGGAAAAAATGAACCCCTTCATGGGTTAGCCATGTCTCATATCCTAATGGGAGCCTCTTTTGAAAAGCTTGTTGATATGGCCCTAATGCATGAGGAAGACAAGGGAGAAAAGAAGGAAGTAAAGGCTGAGGAAGCAACGCAAAATGAGAAGGTGTGGCCCAAGAAGGGACAACAGCAGCAGCAGCAACAACAACAACAACAGTAGAAGAAAGGCGAAAAGAATGACAAGGCTAAGGGTAAGAGGAAGTGCCATAGTTGCGGGCAAGAGGGTCACTTGGCCAAGGACTGCAGGAAAAGGAAGAATGCTTGCTTCGTTTGTGGAGAGGTCGGGAATCTTATTAAGGATTGCCCGAAGAAACAAGGACAAGGTCAAAGGGTAGGAACATGTGGAGGGAAAGAGAATGCTCTCGTGGCCAGTGCTCCAGATCAAGGTAGGAAATTTCTGTGGAAGGATTGATTTCTCTTTCCAGTCACCCTATTAGAACTCTTTCTGACTCTGGCGCCTCACATTCATTTATATCTAGTTCTGTAGTTGAATCTCTGCACTTAAATACTATTATGGTAGTGGATCTCGTTATTGTCTCAAACCCCATTGGTGGTTCGGCTCATTTGTCCATGATTTGTTGGGATTTGAGAATATCTGTCTTAGGCATCGAATTTGAGTGCGACGCATATGTGCTCGGGTTTATGGGCTATGGTTTGATTCTAGGGATGAATAGGCTAGCCATGTATGGTGCCATTCTGGATTGTGTGAGGAGGTTCGTTAGGCTTCTGACTTGTCATGAGAGGACCCTCGAGATTTCTTGTGACCTACAAGGGTTTTTCTTGCTTAGTTTCCTAGAATCACTTGAGGCATTTATCGATGATTTGTGATCGGTACCAGTAGTCCGTGAGTATCCTGATATATTTGATGAGGTTCGGGGTTTACCCTCGAGGCGCGAGATTGATTTTCGTATATATCTGGTGGATAATGCAAAGTCAGTTGCATTACCAGTGCGCCATATGACTCCAAGGGAAAGGAGGGAGTTCAGCAAATAAGTAGGGAAGCTACTTGAAAAGGTGTTGGTTAGGCAAAGCATTTTTGAATGGGGTGCTCCGGTGGTATTCACAACTAAGGCGTACAGCTCGCTTCGCATATGTGTGGATACTAATGATGTTTTTCCTCATTTCTTATTTATCGAAGTGTCTACATGATACAACAGAGGTAGTTGAGCCGAACATGTGTGAGGAAGTAGAGGTAGAACGGGAGGTGACAATTAGGCGAGTTCCTACCGTATACTTGGATCAGAGGTTAAGAAACTGTGCATCAGAGAGGTTAGGTTAATAAGATTGCAATGGGGAGAAGACAACGAGGATGCGACTTGGGAGACTGAATATAAAAATCACGCTTCATACCCTTTCCTTTTTGGGACTATGTTCTTAACTTCTTTTTTCAAAGCTTTTATTCGTACTTGCTACTATCATTTAGGTGTATCCTATCGATTGAATCTTCGACCTTCAGGTAGGAATCCCATGATTGTAAACATGTGTTTGAGACATGTTATGTTCGATTGATGCAAGTGGATGAAAGTTTTTGCTAGTGGTTGCATGTTGATGCATATACATACACATTGGGTAGTAGATCGGCTCAATCACTCTCATACTGCATATGGATGTGTGTGCATTTTTCTTTTCTTTTAATGGATGAAAATAGATGTACTATCAAATGGATGTTACATTTGGATGAATGATTAAGCACACATATAGATCTTACATGTTATAACAGGATTATTTGCATACACGCTGGATTCATGACACTAACATACATTGCACTAAGGAGGTCAACTGAATCAGTGGACCACCTGATCTTTCGCATTAATGTTGGGACATATACACACACCTTTGCATATGTTCATATAAGCATTAGAAAATTTTAAGGATAATGAACGCCTATGATTGGTGGATAAGTAGATGGATGATGGATGGTAGGATACATTCTTCTTAACTTGAAGATTTCGTGGATGAAATCCTTTGAGTATGGGAGAATATAATAGCCCGAAATTTTAACAACATTAAAGTGGATAAATTAAAGAATAATTAATTTTTATTCAAAATTAATGGAAATGGACTGCGCCATTGTGTCCTTCTTGAAATTCTGGTCATGATAGACACCTGGTTTGCGTAAAACGGATAATGTATGAAGAAGTTATGGACGGTAGAATTCTGGCAAAAAGAGAAGAAACTCCCGGTGCACTTGACAAGTACGCCAATGTATTTTTTCACTGGCACACCTGTAAAGTGCGCCCATATATGGTTTTGGGCACCCGGACCCAAGTGGGTGTCGACCCATGGCCCGATTCACCCTAGGGCTGAGGTGGTAATCGAATTCTGAAGGTTGGAAGCAATAAATATACCTCAATTCTCTTGTTTTCTCATACTAAAAAAATAATGGAGCCCAGATACCTTCAGTGCCTGAGTTGAATCTAAACCTATCTTCTTCTACAAATCAAGTTTAAAAGATTCAAGCATTTCCACTATAGATCTGAGTTTCAACACCAACAATTTCTTTTCTATCTTCAAAAATACAAACACTGTGAGTTAGTTACTTTTAGATTTAATTGATTAAAAGTAATTTGTGATATGATTGTGATTTGGACAAGTTGTAAATTGCAAATCTACGATATTCTTGGATCCTAAACCTTATCATTTTAGATCTACTTTTCTAGATCTAATTCACTATGGTTAATGTATCATGTTATCTTTGTGGATCTTGATCTTTATCCGTGTTGTGGTTAATTTATCCTGTCATCTTTTTGGATATGAACCTTTATCTAGGATTGTGGTTAACTTGGAATTATCATTAATTGGATAGTTAAATATTTGCCTAAATCTAGATCATCATGTTGTGATTAATTAAGATCAGTCATTTTGGGCATATGAATTCTTATTTCGATCTGTTCATCCTAATTATGTTAGATCTAGTTGTATCATTACCCCCTTTAGACCTGAATTATGTGGACATTCTATGATGTAGATCTTAATCCTTATTTGTGTTAGATTACTTTTACCCCTTTAGATATGAATTATGTGGACATTCTATGATGTAGATCTTAATCTTTATTTGTGTTAAATATACTTTTACCCCTTTAGATCTGAATTATGTGTACATTCTATGATGTAGATCTTAATCCTTATTTGTGCTAGAGGTACTTTTACCCATTAGATCTGAATAATGTGGACACTCAAATTATTAATCAGATCTAGTTTATTATTTGGATCCCCTTGTGCTTATCATATTAGGTCTGAACCTGTTGGACATCTAAATTAATATTTAGATCTTGTCATGTTTATCTTATCACCTTTGCTATAGTTAACTGCCACAAGTTCATCTGATCTGTGCTTTTATGTTCACCATGATAGTATATGTTTATGCCAGTTATGTTAGAACATTCACCTTTGTCACATTCCTATCATCTTTCCCTTTTTATCGTTTATGGCTAGGCTATTATTTAGCCGATACATGCCGTGAATTATGTGAATACAATAGTTAGGGAATGGGGAAAAAGGTTAATATTGGCATAATTTGAATATAAACAAAAATTCGATATATAATTCAATAATTGGGTAAATGGGCATAAACACCTATAAAGGCATAGGTATAATTAATTGGATATTAGTGAAATGCCTAGGATTACAGTTAGAAATTGTAACTGCACGTATGGCACGAGGTTAGGTTACATTAGTGGCGGAAGCCTGCCCGGACCCGACCGGCATATCCAGCAACCACTAATGTTGATCCTAATGTGAGTGGCCTAAGTGCACAAATATGAGACGGGCTAAGACGCGAGGTTAGGCCCAACTTGTGGAAGAAGTCTGCCCAGACCTGACCGCCATATCCAGCATTCTCAAGTTGTAGGCCTAATGTGGGAGGTCTAGCCCATTACAACCCTAAATGGACATGGTAATGAATTGGAATAAACAAGGAAGGATAGTAACCTATTATGATTAATTACTTAATGAAAAGGTTGTATATAATTGGTAGGCTTGTCCTAGGGACAAGTGGAAATTATAACATAAGTTATAATAAAAAGGAAAGGAAGCTTATTAGTAAACCTTAGTTAAGAAAAATAAGTTAATAAGTAAACAACGTCAAGCTGTAGTAATATGTTAAACCGAAAACTGGCGAACTTAGATGAAGTATACTTAATTACATATTAAGTAAAACATGTTATTGTAACTATGGAATCAGACAATGGATAATTCAAAGGGATTGTAAGTTCTGTTAATTACAACCCAGGGGTGAAAGATTGTAAGATTACTTCTGTTAATTACAATCTAAAGAATAACATGTAATGGGGCTAATTAATGAACTTAAATGGATTAAGTTATATTTATATGAAATTAATAAGCAAGTGGAATTTTGGCAAGTGAAAAGAAGTCAATGTGAATAGGGATAACCTGTTAGTCTGTAATACTTAACCTAGTTGAATCTGTAGGGATTGTATGAACATGACAACTTGATTAGGGGTTGTAATATTTGAATGAAACAGTGGGAGGGTTAAGTACATCTTGGGTTGGTGGGTAATATTTGTATATATAGGCCTACAAACTTAATCTGTTGGGGTTATGTAATTAAAAACACCGTTAGGTAAACCAGTGGAAAACCTTGTAGTGGGGATGCAAGACAAAGGGGAGAGCTTGCATGGTCTTGTGTGGGACCCATTTCAGTCAGTAACCCTTAAATAGGTATCAAATGGGTACTCCAAACTAGGCCGGAGTAGGGCACGCTTACTGAGCTGAATATAAGAGATCCAAACGTGGAGGATGGTGTCATGAGGGCACGTTCCATTGGGGTTATGTGCGTGCGTGACTCCGCCTGCTCGAGAAAATAAGACGTTATGACATCAGTAGATATGGTTGTGCACATTTAGAAAATGAAGGGCTTCCACTTTAGGAAGTGATACACCCTACTGTGGGGCCAACACAGGGTATCTATGGAGTAGGGAGCCGATCGATTAGGTTAGTAATTAGGGTACATCTAGACTCTGATAAGTTTAGGAGTCCTATATTGGGGATGCCTGTGGATTGTATGGGGTTAAAACCTCTCACCAGAAGTACGCCTAAGTCTACCATTTCATACATGTTGGGGATCATTTCTTTATGATTATACTAGTATTGGTGCAGAGAAATCTCTAGAACAGCAATATAATCTATCATGTTTACCTTGTCACACTTACCTATTATGATGATATCTCTCTTATCCACTTTGTATGCCTATCACGATACTTTTACTTATTTACTTGCTAAAAGTAACTATGCTCGCCAGACTCTATGTCTGACCCTTTTTGTTACCTCTTCTTTCTTCCGTTCCCCCCTCCACCCAGGTTCTCAGGGTGGGAATACTCAGGCTTGATCGTGATTCTGCTTTCATTTTGCTGTAGCTGCTTAGACATATGGCTCAAGCTTTTATCCTTGCTACTATGGCTATGCTTTATTTGGGCAATTATGCTTCTTTTATGTACTCGTATGTTTTAAAGTACAAGACAGTAGTTTCAATGATGGTTTTATGTATTTCAGACATGTGATGTTTTTGAACCACGATGCTTTATTATAAATAGAGTTTTATTTCCGCTGCTATTTTTATGTCTGTCTTGTAATATTTCTGTTTCTGTTTACCTATAACGCTTAACGAAATTTAATGCATTCCCTTTATGAGTGACATTAACGGACGTGGGGTGTCACAAATCCATTCTTGTGTTATGAGAACCATTTTTGAATAACATTTTGATTTATGGATTTATATGCTCGCACTTGTTATGGCTTGAGTGTATACCCATTTTATATTTTTCTAGATATCTTCGAGTGACTTCTAAAGCTTGGGTGATTCGAGTTTTAATTGAAAATTATCTCGGATCTTCTTTTGAAATGCAATAAGTTATATTTTTCTTTTTGTTCTTAGTCTCTTGTTTCCGGATTTCAAATTTTTATCTCCGGGCTTTTATAACTGGGGATCATGCATGAATTCCCACCTTTTGACTTTCGTATACTAAACTATTTTAGTATTTTGATAGATCAACTTTGCAAAAAGTTGTTTTTCCTTTGAGAAGTCATCCTTGAGACTAACATTGGTGGATTTTTAAAAATCATGTTTTTATGGATGATTAACTCTCTTTTATGCGGCTATTCCTTCCATGCTTATTTGCGTGTCTTGTTTGCTTTAGTATCGTGGTGATTCTCGGGATGGATTGACCTATCCATTCTGAGGTCCGCATATTATTTTCTGAGAATATCATCCATCTTTACATCCCATACCTATAGGATAGTTTCTTGTTGTTCTTAACGACTCTAATTTAGATTCGTTAGCTTCCTTATGTTTTATAAATTCTCATAACAATGAGAATAACCTTAAAGAAAACGTGTTTTGTAATTCACATTACTATTGAATTTTTCAGAATCTTTATACCCATTTTACGATGATCTATTCGACATGTTAGTGGTGCAAAAGTCATTCCACTATTTGATTTAGCAATCGAGTTTTCGCCAACTGATTTTTATTTTTGTGCTCGTTTTATCCTTGTGGTTAGCAAATATTCCAGTTTATTTTGTTAACCTTAATGAACACAACTTTGGAGGCCATAACTCGACTGGTTTGACCTCATCCTTATCGGTGATATTTTTGTGTATTTGAAAACCAAAAGTTTTCAAGCTTGATGGAATTCTTTCAACTTCTACAATTTATCATGTTTATATGATTTAGAAGTTGTTCATGAAATATTAGAGGACGTGCTAATATTTCAAATTTGAGATTTTTGGGGTTTACTGGAAACTTTAAAGCTCTGAGTTAATTGTTATTTTTTGAAATATTAGAGAATGTGCTGATATTTCCTATGTAGGGTGTATAACCCGAATTTTGTTTCATGGTCTTTTTCCCCAGCGAGATCGCTTATCCTTGTGAATGGGATATGCATGACCATCGTATACATCCTTTTTAATTTAATAAAAACTTTGTTAGCTAGAATACTTTTAAGAAATCTTTACGGAATAAAATCCTCTAGCTAAAATATGGTAGGGAATGTTCGACGATTCTGGAAAGTCGATATTTCCAACTTTTAATTTGAAATGTTTAATTAGTTCATATTGGAAACATAAGTGTATGGGTTTATAGTTTATACACTTATTGAAAGTTAAACAAATTAATTAAATTTAATTAAAACGAGCTTGCCACATACGGTAGTTCGTGATTGTGAGAAACGGTCTTCAAAGGAATGTATATGATCCAATATAAGTCGGAATTCTTCGAAACAAGAATTATCCTGACCTATTGGATTATAATTTTCTAATGAAAGAAAAAGATTTGAATTTCATCTTGTAGATTTTGAGATATGAGTAAACCAAGTTTTCATAAAAATCGCATTAAGGTAGTTTGCAATCTTTTTTTTTTTTTGAAATTAAGGTTTAGAGTACGTAGAGTTTGAGTAAGAAAATTCTATTTTTCTTAAAGACACTTATGAGAAAAACAAGTTAGTTGCTCGTATATGTCTGTGACTTTTACTTGGACATTATACGTACATAAACTTAAGTTATATAGTGATTTATAACTCAGAGTTTAAAATTTGTGTAATAATTATAAGTGAATTTATTATTCATTATAATTTTGTATAACAATTCATGGTAAATGCTGGGTTGTTATCTATATTGAGTTTTTCCTTAAATAATTTTGAGGACGCAATTTCTTTAAGGGGGGAAGTCTATAACAACTGGCATATTTAACGATAATATATTTAAATATTTTATCTAAATATAACGGCGTTAATCGTTAATCGTATATATGCCCTAAAAGTCACATTTTTGCATATGGATGAATTTGGACACGAAACCACTTCCATTGAGTTCGGATCACCGTTTACAACCCTTTTGACTATAAACATCGATATGTTTGGAGCTATGGAAATTTGTGTTTCGGATGTGTGCTTTGAACCGGGCTAGACTAGCCCACTTTGATCCTTAAAACTGGCCAAACCCTCCTCCTATCAGCCCACTCTCCCCATTCTCTCTTCCTCTTGTAAAATGAAAGCAAAAAGGGGGATTAGAATGGGAAATTAAATTTCTTAAGCTGGGGTATTCAATCCAAAGCTCAATTCAAGTGCAAATCCAATTCTAAAACATCGGCAAACTCTCTCTTGCTCTCCTCTACCTAGAGCTCTTATTAATTTTGGATTTTTGCTCTTGCCCTAAAACATATATTCCCTTATGTATGTATTTGTTGTGATTTTGGAGGAGCTAATGAAGTGGGATTGCTTTCTAGCTTATGTGTGTGCTTCTCCCTCAACTACTCAAGTCAAAGGTGAGTTCGTTTAGAACTCACATCTATGCCTTAAGCTATAGGCTTGTCTAGTGTGCCTTTGGCACTTATATGTTGTGTGTTTATGGAGTGTTTTGGATTGTTTGTGTTAATCCCTAAAAAATCAGTACACACATTGAGAAAGGAATACGGCGCAAGCGTCATCAGGGTCGGTCGCACGAAAGGTTATTGAGGCACTAAAAAAGCTCATAATGGATGGGAACGACCATAAGAGCAAGACCTAAAAATCAAGCCCAGAACGAATCAGATCGACCAGTACGACCAAAGGGAGTGGCGCAACATGACATGGGGTGTGCAACCCCAGAATCAGGTATGAATCATGATTCAGGTGCGGAAGCGGAGATCGTTCGTTCATAATGAGACAAAGTCGTTCAACCATCGAATCAAAACAAGTCGCCCATTCAACTAAGTGGGAAAGACCTCATAGCATAACCACGAAGGCAGTCAGCGCCATATAAAAGCAACAAAAGCATGAGCACCCTCAAACCAAGACGGTCGATCGCGCAAGGAACAAAGAAGCATCAGTTCTAATCCTGCGATCATCTCTCACAAAGAGTCCTAAAGCATTCAACCTAACAAGAACACCCGCTCTTATGGACCCGCTCAGCTACTTAAGGTGCTCGGTCCATAAAGTCACTTGCACATAGCAACCTAGTACAGCTCAAGACAGCTGGCTACAGCTGGCCGATGGCATGATTGTAATTAATAGAATGAGCGATCCGCAACTTGCATAAAGGGATTTGAGATCATTTCCCATGGAAACTCACCTATAAATACACCATGGCTGCCAACATAGAGGAGATCCAACTTTTGAAACCACGAAGTGCTGCTAAATTTCGTCCTCGATTACGGATCTGGCCATGGCGTCAAGCACAGTCTTATGATTCAAGGAAAACGAAGACATCCTCCTTCTCAATCATTCATTCATCCTTCTTCCCATCAAATTCAAATATTCTCTGGTATAATTTCCTAGACTGAAATATATAAGCGAGGATATATTGAATGAACAGAGAGATGTATGAAAAGAGAGAGTTGATGTACTTTGTAATCCCCATTATAAGATTGCAAATCACCTTCACAGTGGACGTAGGCCTCGTTAACGGATGAAACACTCTAAATCTCGTCTCTATTTTACTGTTTTATGCATTTTTCATTTTAATTGCTGATTGAACACTGTTCCACTTATTTCTTACCAAATTGGTGAAGTATGGTTTTAGTACCTTGGGTGTTCAGACCATTTTTGGAGTAAACATTTTGGTGCCCACCATGGAGCCGTGTTCGCGTCTCTCCCCATTCAGATCTGACAAGATCTTCTAAAAAAACGTGGTACCTGAAATCATGAGCATGCCGGGAGAAATTGCTGCTGACAAAATTGATAGCATCTCTGGTGCTGACATCTCACCTACCATCCTTTCCAAAGAAAAGGAACCGCTAAAAGTCGAGGCGGCCGTAACCAGGAGGGATTTAGAATAAGTAATGACAAGGATAACAAATCAGGTAACTATTGCAAACAACGCATTGGTAAAGAAGATCGAGTCAATGTTCGTTGTCCAGGCTTCTGTCATGAAAACCACACTGAGTGTCGCTGACTTTCCATTCGCACAAACAAGTCGTGAAGGCGAAGTAGATTTTTCTGCTGAACAAGAAAGTTCCTCCCCGAAAACTACCTGTCATGGTTATGGGCCTCGCCAAAGACCAGAAAGAAGAAAGGCATTCGTTTCACGGAACGGAACGAAAAACGAAGGTATGTCTTGGGTGCAAGAGAAGGAGCCAAGCGGGACAAAAGAAGACTGCGCTTTTTTAAGAATTCTGAATTCACTCCTCTCAACGACACCAAAGAGAATATCTTCAGGGCGACCAAGAATATTATAAAATACCCAGTCCCAGAACGGGTGCAATTCAAAGATGCTACCATGAAATCAGGAAGGTTCTGCCAATTCCATGATCAACCAGGACACAATACTAATGAGTGTAGGCACTTGAAATCGTTGATTGAAGGGCTGATCAGAGAGAACTATTTGCAACAATATATACAAGTCCATCGTCCCATTTCTCTGTAAACAAGGGGCAGCAACTTCTCCAAGGAAAAGGCCTAAACTAGCTCGAGACTGATGCCTGGTCAAGGATCAATAATCCGTGTTCTGATCACGGAATTTTGAACTAAGATTCCTGTGACTCTGTCTTATTACTTCATTTTTATCCTGTTTATTTAAGAAGTAGTATCTGTTTTACTTTGTTTCACCACTTGATATATCCATGTTTGGCGATGAATTACTTACAAGTGTCGTGTACAAAGGAAATTATTGTGTGCTCATTACTCATCGCTTCACACTAAACGCCAACTCTTTAAATGTAGGCATGGTAGAAGCGGTTAATCATATCCATCCTAATTGCAAAGGGAAGGTTCTTAAAGCATATCTTGAGCAAAGCGACTTGAGAGTGTCAGGAAAAGCATGCAAACCAATTTAGATGTATAAGCATCACTTCAACAAGACATGCTGTTCAAAAAGAGACAACAAGCCAAAAGATGGAACTTCCCTAAGCAAGCATTTGCTGGAGAAACTAACATCAGGATTCAAAAAAGGTACAGGGGAAATAATAAAAATGTCCCACGGATAAAATATCTGAGCCCACCAAAGAAACACCTTCTTAGGTGTTGGGCACAGGCTCCCTGACTTGGAAGGATTTCTTAATTTTTTCAATCAGGCGAACCAGTGTCTGTTTCCTAGGGCAAGGCACAAATTCGGAAAGACCGTACAGAAACCCTGGCCGAAAGGAGGTGTCCATTCTTGTTCTTTGTTGTAAACTAAGTCAAACAAAGCTAAGGTTGGATTACAAGCAGAAATCCCAACCGAAAGGGGGTATCAGAAATCCTAGCCATTTGGGTGTATCCAATGAGGTCTTTCAGTCCAAGAAAAATCAGGAATGACAAGGCCGAAATTGTGTCGAAATAGGAGCCCAAGACCTCCCATAGGGGCACCCAAAAGAAAACACATAATAACCACGCGCTGTAAAAAATCATAAGTCGATCAAACGAAATCACGATTCAAATTAACGAAATCTGTCAAATTAAAAAGAGCCTTGGTGTGGGGACATCAACATTGTGTAAAAAATCACCAATGCCCGTTCAAAACAAACCACTGGCTAGTTAAAAATTCATCACGAGAACTATTCGAACGATAAAATTCGTGCGAACAACAAACTAAAGGTTCAACCACTCATAAAAATCAAAGTAATAAAACTGTGATAATGCCTAAAACGATACAAGCGTGAGCGCTCAAAACATAAAATATTAAGCGAGGGCCGGCACTCGCACAAACAACCGGTCTGTGTACACGACAAGTAAAAGAAAATAAACTAAAATCAAACCATGAAGGTCACAAATGCCATCTTTCATGCAGGACAGGATCAACCAATTATCCAGGCACTTGCTGATCTATCCGCCCAGAAGTGTCATCAAGGAGAAAAGGCTCATGATCTTCAAATATTAACTAGCTAGTTTCCTTTTGCGTTTCAGGGTGGATACAACCTCGGTATGCCAAATCTCATCATCATCTTCCGGGAGTTAATATTTGAAGATCATGAGCCTTTTCTCCTTGATGACACTTCTGGGCGGATAGATCAGCAAGTACCTGGATAATTAGTTGATCCTGTCCTGCATGAAAGATAGCATTTGTGACCTTCATGGTTTGATTTTAGTTTATTTTCTTTTACTTGTCGTGTACACAGACCGGTTGTTTGTGCGAGTGCCGGCCCTCGCTTAATATTTTATGTTTTGAGCGCTCATGCTTGTATCGTTTTAGGCGTTATCACAGTTTTATTACTTTCATTTTTATGAGTGGTTGTACCTTTAGTAAAAATGAAAGTAATAAAACTGTGATAATGCCTAAAACGATACAAGCGTGAGCGCTCAAAACATAAAATATTAAGCGAGGGTCGGCACTCGCACAAACAACCGGTCTGTGTACACGACAAGTAAAAGAAAATAAACTAAAATCAAACCATGAAGGTCACAAATACTATCTTTCATGCAGGACAGGATCAACCAATTATCCAGGCACTTGCTGATCTATCCACCCAGAAGTGTCATCAAGGAGAAAAGGCTCATGATCTTCAAATATTAACCAGCTAGTTTCCTTTTGCGTTTCAAGGTGGATACAATCTTGGTATGCCAAATCTCATCATCATCTTCCGGGTCGAGCGCATCTGATAAAGGTGGGTCATCTGATGGAGGTGGGAGGATAGGAGTAATACTGGTGGACATTAAAACAGAATCAACGGTAGTAGGTTAAGCGGCGGTATCACAAGCAGCTAAAGAAGGCGGTGAAAGAACACCTGATGCAAATGGATAACAAGCACTAAACTCAGCAATCTCAGGAGAAGAAATGAGAAAATCCAAATCTGGGGCACCGGACAAAGAAATATTGATCCGGAACCCCTTAGCACCATCCGTCAGGCCCGTTATAATTCTATCATGCATACTTTCCATAAAAAAGAAAGAAGGGTCGTCAACCTCCCTTTTCTTAAAACTATATAAAGAGAAGATATCCGCAAATATGGGTTCCCGCTGTCGGATTTTCATAAAAAGGATGTACAGTCCAAGCAAAGTTTGATATCCACTACGATGCATTTGATATGGGGCAATCGCCAGATGCCGTAAAATGGACCCAAGGTAAGGGTAAAAGGGGGGAATCGCCCAGCTGGACAACATTTATAGTTAACCGCCACTATCCTGAGGGCGGGCAATCAGCCATTTCTCCCTTTCTGGGAAACCTGACTTCGTCCTCTGAAAGCCTAAAGCGATTGCACATTTTTAGATATTGTTCAAAAGGAAGCGTCGATTTGCGACAGCTAGTCGCCACCCTATCAAAAAAGCGAGGTTGAGGATGAACTGGGCCAGTAATTAAATCAGAAGCAGTAGCTGGGGCATCTCCAATCGCCTGATCCGGACCTTCTTGTTTCCCAGACATGATGAAGTAACTGGGATTAAGATGAATAAGCAGTTAATCACGTGACAGCATAGACAAGTGTGCTTCAGAAGAAATTACGAAATAAGTTGTTAAAAGACTAGAGAGAGCAACTCAGGATAAATACATCTTTCAAATCAGATCATCAGCCTTATCCGATAAAAAGGTTTTACTATCAACATAATCATATAAAGGAAAAGTTAGGTGTTCAAAAGTATGAGAAGCACAGGCTCAAATTTAGTCGGTCATGACTCTTGATCGTACCTCCCAAAAGAATGATGGGAGGTGGAGAACGGAATATCTCTACGATGTAGATAATCCATTAAACACCCGATTAAGGCATTATGAATTAGGAAATATCGTCTCACAGGCATTTCGGTAAATGACTTTCCAACATAAACAAGGCTAAAATTTATCACATAAAACCATTGGAGGATTCTACGTGGAATCCAGGCCATACCAAGTCAAACCAATGCCTCTCAAATATCATGACCATGTGTTTTAACCTCTCGATGTTACCAATTGGGAACCCTCTTTAGCAAAACCAAAAGAATTAGCCCTGAATCAGAAATAAAAAAGGAAAAAATTTAACTTACAAGCGAAATTCAGCTCGAAGAAAGGAACGTTGTAGCTTGAGACAGAGCTGAGGAAAATCATCGACTAGAGAATAAGATCGAAACTTCGGGAAGAAATAACAAAGTCTTTTACGGTGAAATCGCCATTAAAATAAGTTTATCCTTCACCATTAAAATAAGTTTATCAAAAAAATATATACAAAAGCGGGAATATGAAGAGGCAATACTTATGAAGATTAGAAGCCCCCTTTTTAATGATGTGATAGCCCAATTATGATTTAGTGATCCGGTTCAGTGTACCCGGGAAATATCTACCAAATGTCCAAAGATCAGCAGTTGTTGGAATATCCAATTTTGAAAATAAGAGCTATTTGAGCCCACACCGAGCCCTGCGCTCATAGAAGAAAGACAAAATTGGCCCTCCTAAACGAAATGATCCCGAATTTCTCGCACGACCAACCCTTCAACAGATTAGGACAAACCTTCTCAACAATGTGCGATCAAATATGTCGAAGCCAGTAATTCCTCACTAAAAGAAATCACAGACTTCGAGGGGCAAGTGTTAAACCCTAAAAAATCAGTACACATATTGAGAAAGGAACACGGCGCGAGCGTCATCAGGGTCAGTCGCACGAAAGGTTACTGAGGCACTTAAAAGGCTCCAAATGGATGGGAACGACCATAAGAGCAAGACCTAAAAATCAAGCCCAGAACGAATCAGGTCGACCAGTACGACCAAAGGGAATGGCGCACCATGACATGGGATGTGCGACCCCAGAATCGGGTACGAATCACGATTCAAGTGTGGAAGCGGAGATCGGTCGTTCATAATGAGGCAAAGTCGTTCAAACATCGAATCAAAACAATCGCCCATTCAACTAAGCGGGAACGACCTCATAGCATAACCACGAAGACAGTCAGCGCCATATAAAATCAGCAAAAGCACAAGCACCCTCAAACCAAGACGGTCGATCGTGCAAGGAACAAAGAAGCATCAGTTCCAATCCCGCGTTCATCTCTCACAAAGAGTCCTAAAGCATTCACCCTAACAAGAACACCCGCTCTTATGGACCCGCTCAGCTACTTAAGGTGCTCGGTCCATAAAGTCACTCACACATAGCAACCTAGTACAGCTCAAGACAGCTGGCTACAACTGGCCGATGGCATGATTGTAATTAATAGAAGGATAAATTGACAGGAATAATCCGAAGTTTGACGTGTCTTCCCATATTAATCCGAAGTTTGGATTATTTTTAATTAATCCCAAGTTTGGGGGGTCCCTTCCCATATTGATCCCGATGACTTATTAACTTGTTGTAGCCAGTTATCAAATTTAAATTTGTCTTCCCCAAACTAGTTTCTCACTCCAGAAAAATCATTTGGGAAAGACGAATTTAAGTTTAATAACCGACTACAACAAGTTAATAAGTCATCGGGATCAATATGGGAAGGGACCCCCTAAACTTGGGATTATTTAAAAATAATCTAAACTTCAGATTAATATCAGAAGACACGTCAAACTTCGGATTATTCCTGTCAATTAATCCTTAATAGAATGAGTGATCCGCAACTTGCATAAAGGGATTTGAGATCATTTCCCATGGAAACTCACCTATAAATACACCATGGCTGCCAACATAAAGGAGATCCAATTTTTGAAACCATGAAGTGCTGCTAAATTTCATCCTCGATTACGGATCTGGCCATGGCATCAAGCACAGTCTTGTGATTCAAGGAAAACAAAGATATCCTCCTTCTCAATCATCAACTGGCCGATGGCATGATTGTAATTAATAGAATGAGCAATCCGCAACTTGCATAAAGGGATTTGAGATCATTTCCCGCGGAAACTCACCTATAAATACACCATGACTGCCAACATAGAGGAGATCCAATTTTTGAAACCACGAAGTGCTGCTAAATTTCGTCCTCGATTACGGATCTGGCCATGGCATCAAGCACAGTCTTGTGATTCAAGGAAAACGAAGACATCCTCCTTCTCAATCATTCATTCATCCTTCTTCCCCTCAAATTCAACTATTCTCTGGTATAATTTCCTAGACTGAAATATATAAGCGAGGATATATTGAATGAATAGAGAGATGTATGAAAAGAGAGAGTTGATGTACTTTGTAATCCCCATTATAAGATTGCAAATCACCTTCACAATGGACGTAGGCCTCGTTAACGGTAGAACCTCTCTAAATCTCGTCTCTATTTTACTATTTTCTGCATTTTTCATTTTAATTGCTGATTGGACACGGTTCCACTTATTTCTTACCAAATTGGTGAAGTACAGTTTTAGTACCTTGGGTGTTTAGACCATTTTTGGTGTAAATAGTTTGTTTTTAAACTTCCCAATTCATGAGTTTTGGATTTCATTTCGATGAATTCATGTATAAATCTTTATATATGTTTGAGTCTTGTAATATGAAGTGTTTCGACGAGCTTATGAGGCTTGTTATCATCTAGATCAAGTGCTTAGCCCCCGTGGTTCACCGGAAACGATTCATATAAGATTTGGCTAACAAAATAGCCAAAATGGCCATTTGACATCCACCAGTCGACTTCTCAAAACATACCAGTCGACTGGTACCTACTACTATAATTTATGTCCACTAGAAAAAATAACCAGATGACTGGTCAAAAAAGGACCAGTCGACTAGTCCTGCTGTTTTTTGACAGTAGACCTGTGGAGACCATAGATTTGAGCCCATTCCCGGTTGAGTTTCGGCCTATTTCGACTTTATTTGTGACTTTTCAGTTTCACAGCAGCACAGATTTCTGCAGCTTGTTTTTATAGATTTTCGACTTATTCATTATGAATGAATTTTATAATCGATAATTATGAGATTTAACTTACATTATTAAAACTTGAATTCTTAGTTCGGTCGTTATTTCGATTGTTATTATACGAGATTTTCCACTTCGAAACTATATATAAAGGGTTTTATATTATTAGTAGATACCAAATTCTTCTACCAAAGTGGTTTCCAATCTCACTTCATTATATGAAGTTATTTTACGAAATCGTTTTTTAAATCATTTTCAAATCTACTAGAATATATTTTATAAACCTTTTTCACTTTCGTATGAGAAATCTAATTAAACGCCTTAGCAAAAAAAGGACTATGACCCATTGTGTTTACTTCGACAGTTAATTCTTGGACTCGTTCGATTGTAAACCATGGCAATGATCGTTTTGTGTTTTTAGTGGACTATACACCTTGTTCGTAAATATTCGAGTAAAGCAAGTGGTTATGAGACATGTAGCTTAACTATTATATTTACTAGCTTGGAGTAACTTACACTTTCCTTGATCAATTGTGATCTTTTTGATATTTTATACTAGCTCTACGCGATGTCTTTGAGTTATGAATTTATTCCATATTTTTAATGATCTCCGAACCATCTTGAGGAACTTCGGTTCATTTTGAATATTTTAATGATCTTCAGATCATTTCGAGGAACTTCGGTTTAGTTTGAACATTTTAATGATCTTCAGATCATTTCGAGGAACTTTGGTTCATTCTGAGTATTTTAATGATCTTAGGATCATTTTGAGGAACTTTGGTTCATTTTATGGAATTTCATTACTTTGATCAGTTGTGATCTTTTCATTTATTTTGTGCATTATGATGATCTTTGGGTCATCTCGAGGAACTTCAGTTCAATTTGGAGCGGGGTCGCGGCCCACGGTCTTCGGACCATTCGAGGAGCTTCGGCTCAACATTATAGGCTAGCTACCTAGAGATCGCGTCTCGTTTGAGATACATGTATTGGTGAGTCTTCGGGCTCCCATGTAGAGATAGGCCTTACCCCTTCCCTTTGTGAATCTCTGGATTTCTAATTTATTGATTACCGAAATTTGGAGTTTTATTGATACTATGTTATCAATTTGAGATTTATTGATATTAAGTTATCAATTTTTGAGTTGATTTGATATGAGTTATCATTTCCTATGTGTAGCTATATAATTTTGAATGAGATATTCTTTTATAGCTCTGATATAGATTTGAGATATACCGTAGACATTTCTGGGTTTCACACTTATACATGACATTGTTATTATCGTATTTATGTCTACATTTATTTATATCTCTTATTATATCCCATTTTACGAGGTAATTACAGCGAGACTGGTCCGTATATTGTTTATCTTTGTGTAAATAATACTCGGTTCAAACCGAGGTATTTCAGGTGATTCTTCTTGACTCCAGCAAGGATTATCCTCCACTTTTGGGCTAACTACTTTAGTGTTGTACTTTTTGAGTTATATGTATGTGAGACTCCTTTGTATACATATTAATTTTGAGTAGCCTTGTACATATTCTTTCGTTGTATAGTGGATCGATTATGGCCACTATCTTGTATTTACACTCTCGTGTTATATTCATATCTATTTCCGCCTTAGTGATGTGATATCTGTGTTTGACTCTGATTTATTGTTATGTATTTTATATTGCTTTCCGAATAATATTTAGCCGCTGTGTAGCAGTTTTGAACTTGAATTAGATGTGTTGGATTTCCTCATGAGATTTAAAAAAGTAATACCACATTATCTGATACGTTTAACACTCGTTCAAAGCTATTATACAGACGGTCGCTCCTTAACAGTCTTATTCTTCGGATTAGTTGATATTGTTGCTTGCAATGGCCTTGGCTAACGCGAGTATAGAGGTGGGGCGTTACACGATGCCAGTTAAGTAGATTGAAATATTAAGCATGAACAAAAATATGCGCTAAACAAGCAAATATCCCTCTATAGGAATAGATCTTCACAACCTTCTTAATCAAACTTAAAAAATGCCTTAATTTTTAGCATATTCTATATGATAGTTGGTGTAAAAAACATTCTTTGTGTTCCTCTTTCTTTGTAATCATTTTTTTATTTTTTAGAATTAATCTTCTAACATTGCATTGTTAACTGACATTGTGAACCTATATTAGAAACCTGAGATGACCTTGATATTTATGTCTACAAAGTTTAATGAGAAGCGAGCATAATATTGGTGATAACGGCTACATACCGAATATCTAATTTTTTTTCATAGGTCTTACAAATGAATTTTTTTATTAACAATAGCTTTAATAAAATTTTCATTTTGTTTTTTTGTTATTACAAACCTTGATTATAATGGAAATGTTATATGCCTGCCTTCACATGGATGATAAACTAGATCTAATACGGTCGGCACGTTCTTACTATCACTTTTGAAGGTTACTCAAAGTATATTTTATTCTATTGATAATTATTATGGTGTTTTACACTGTTCAACATATTTGAAAAAAAAATAGTTGTTTACAAAACATAAATGACTATCTTGAATTATTACTGTGCATGGATCATAAATGATTTCAATCTCAATGTACTAATGGTTGAATCATTTTTATTACATTGGCCAATAGACTAGAAAATACATTATTGCATTGTATTAAAGAATTTTTTATTTTTTTTATTGTAATTCATTTTTTAAAGCATTATTTTAATTTTCAGGGGTATAACTTTCTAAGCTATCAAGAACACAACTTACCATTTTTTTCTTTTTGAGTTTATTGTCTATATGATTGTATTATCTATCATTCTAAGTAGCATCACTCAAGTATTTCTTTTGCTTTAAATCGTATCAGTCTTAAACAATACCCACGACACTCATGTAATATGTAATGCCATTTCCTAGGTTTTAGGCAAAGCTGTGAGTTATAGATTGATCATACTTATATATATGCAAGACCTCATCAGGAACTTCCAGTCCAAAATCTCATTCAGGTAATGACCCCCATTTTCTGCTTTTTGTTGGGCAATCAATCTACGATTTTTATCATTACATTTGTATATGTTGCTATAAAGGGCCAACTACAACTAGAACCCTGCTAGGTTATGTTCTCATGAGTTCCCCTTTCATTAAAATAGTATTACTTCATGTGTATTTGACGAACTTCTGTCGGCTAGCTGTAACATTTCCATTTCTTAATTTTCATATTATTGAATAGTTATTCTATTGTCTAATGATTTGGTATTGACGTTCAATACGATTTTAGGTTTTAAACTATGTGAAAAGTAACGTAGGTTGTTCCAACGTAATGTTGCTTCATTACGCACTAACAGCTTGAACTTGAGATAGCGATCATTAACGATCGTCTATTATGCCTTACTAAGAACTCTTACCCCCTCGCTGTTCAGCGAAAGGCGCTTGTGATCCTGTCCTGCGTCTTGGTGTGTCTTCGGGGTCTTCTGGTGTTCGTGTGGACTCTGCTCCCACGTCTTTTCGTTCCGATCGTCGTAGTCGTCGTACGGCTCCTCGCACCTTCCGTACCATTCGCACACGCTCTGTAGCGGCGTCTGAGCAGATCGTCAGATCTACTCGTCATTCTCTTTACCATATCTGACAGAGGCCGGTTGCCTAATCCGCGTCACCTACTCCTGTGTGAAGGTTGCTTCCTTGGGTTGTCTCCTCATGGCGAATTTCCTTTTCTGGAATGTTCGGGGGATTGGGAATGAAGAGTCGGTGGCTAGGCTCAAACGTATGGTCCGTAAGCACTCTATCTGTTTGGTAGCACTTCTGGAACCATTTATGGGTCCAGAAGCGATTACCTCTTCGATCTTTTCTCTTGGATTTGGTGGGGCCATAGCTAACGTGTCAGGCAAGATTTGGATCCTCTGGTCCAAAAGTGTTGTCGTGCACCCTATCTTCGATTCGGATCAGCTTTTATCCGTGGCTTGTTCACTCCCCGATCTTTCTTCGTCCTTCCTCTTCTCAGCGGTCTATGCTAAGTGCGATAGAATAGAGAGGAAAGCCCTGTGGGCGGATGTTCTTTCTTTGTCTGACTTGGGCTTTTCCGTTTCTGTGCTTGGCGGAGATTTTAATGTAGTGGCAAGTCAAGCAGAAAAGCGTGGTGGAAATGCCGTTAACCGTCTGGCGATACAGGATTTCAACGCTTTCATTGCTCGTTCGGGGCTTTCAGAAGTGTCTTTTGATGGATCGGCTTTCACCTGGTGTAACAACCAAGAAGGCCCTAACCGGATTCTGTCTAGGCTGGACAGAATCTTTGCTTCTGAGGGTTGGTTTACTCTTCCTTTTTCGTTTTCTATCACCCATCTTCATCGTACTTTTTCGGACCATGCCCCTTTGCTTCTTATCTGTTCGCCCCGCTCCCTGTCTGGCCCTTCCTCTTTTAGGTTCCAAAGCATGTGGCGTTCTCACCATTCCTTCCTCGGTGTCGTTGCGGAATCCTGGAGAGTTCCTATGAGAGGTGCCCCCTGTGTTGCCTTCTCTCGCAAGCTGAAAAGGCTCAAATCTTGCCTAAAGGAGTGGAATCTGCAGGTGTTTAAGAATATATTCGACCGTGTTAGAGCGGCTGAAGAAATTCTTATACTTGCGGAAGCATCTTTTGATGAAGAGCCAACTTCCGTCCATAAGGAGGCTTGGGCGCTGGCCCAGCTCGCCTTCTCTTCTGAACTGCGTATCGAACACGACCACCTTAGGCAGAAAGCTAGAATCAAGTGGATTGTGGAAGGAGATACAAACTCCAAGTTCTTTCACTCGACTATTCGCAAGAAGAATAATCTTCTCTCCATCCGTCAGATTCGTCGCCCAGACCTTTCCTTGGCTTCCACTCCTAGTGAAGTCAAAGATACTATTCTCTCCCACTTCCAATCCTTCCTCTCCTTCCCCTCGGTTTCCTCGCCTGACCTGTCTATGCTTGCTTTCATTCCTAGCTTGGTCCTTCCGTCGGAAAGCTCTGATCTTGCCGCACCCCCTTCCGTGGAAGAAATACGTACTTGCGTTTTTGCTCTAAGTAAGGACAGTGCGAGTGGGCCAGATGGTTTCAACGGAGTTTTTTATAGAAGCGTGTGGCCTATCATTCAGGCAGATTTTTGCCTAGCCGTTCAGTCTTTTTTTTCTGGTGAAGATCTCCCCGCTGGATGGACTTCCACCAATTTAGTTCTCATCCCTAAGACTGATCATCCTACCTCTTGCTCGGACTTCAGACCTATTAGCTTGTGTAACTTCTCTAATAAGGTCATTTCCAAGGTTCTTACCTCTAGACTTGCACCGTTTCTTGAGCGCATTATTTCTTCTTCGCAGGCTGGGTTCGTTAAAGGAAGACTTATCACCGATAACGTCCTTTTAGCTCAGGAACTGATTTCTCAGATCGACAAGAAGGTTCGAGGTTCTAATGTGGTTGTTAAGCTAGACATGGCAAAGGCTTACGACCGCATGTCGTGGTTCTTCATCATAAAGGTCCTCAGGGCTTTCGGCTTTCCGGAACCCCTTATCGATGTGATCTGGAGACTAATCTCGAACTGTTGGTTTTCTGTGCTCATTAATGGCTCAGCTACCGGCTATTTCAGGTCAGGTAGAGGTCTCCGTCAGGGAGACCCCCTGTCTCCTTCCCTTTTCGTTATTGCTGCCGAGGCTTTTGTTCGTGGACTCCACTCCCTTACGATTGCAGGGCAGATCCAAAGGTTTGGTATTCCGAGGGATTGCCCTATCATCTCCTCCTTATCTTTTGCGGACGACATCATCATTTTCACTAATGGCTCTCATCGCTCTATTTGCTGTCTTCTAGGTTTAATCAGTAGGTACGAAAGTTGCTCGGGGCAACTCGTGAACACCGACAAAAGCTGCTTTGTGCCTGCTAAAGACCTTTCCTCGATTAGATCCTCCTGGATTGAATCTATCTCCGGCTTTAAGGCTAGTTCCCTCCCGCTTCCGTATCTTGGAATAGTTCTATATCGAGGTAGGAAGCTCAACGCCATTTTCGATCCGCTAACTGACAAAGTTAGGGGTAAGATAATTAGGTGGAATGCATCCCTCATCTCTCAAGCTGGTAGACTAGTTCTCATTAAGTCTGTTCTTGACTCCATGGGCTCTCATATCTTTGCTGCTATGACACCCACTGCTTCCTTCTTTCGATCTTTCCGTTCTTTGGCCTCTTCCTTTTTCTGGGGCAACAAGGACAACGTTTCTCCTCATCATTGGATTTCTTGGAGCGTCATTTGTCGTCCCAAAGATGAGGGAGGTCTTGGCCTCCGTAACCCTAAGGATATCTGTTTGGCCTTTGCTTGCAAGCTTTGGGCGCGGTTTGAAGCGAATAACTCCCTTTGGGCGACGTTTCTACATGCCAAGTACCATAGGCTAGCAAGCTCAAATTTCACAGGTACCCCGTATAATGCTAGTGAGACGTGGAAACGTATGCAGTCCGTAAAAGCATTAAGGGATGGTCATGGGAATGGTACCATTTGGGACGGTTCTCCTTTCTCTCTCAAGGCAGCGTGGGATTCAGTGCGGAGTTCTGGTCCACGCCTTCCTGTTTTCAGCTTTATCTGGAATGTCTGAATTCCGCCGAAGGTTTCTCTGTTTATGTGGAAAACATTGCATGATGGTTTACCAATAGATGAGAACTTTCAGCGAATAGGCATCCCGCTCGTGTCCAAATGCAGGTGTTGCAGCACTGGACACACCGAGACGTCCTTTCACTTGTTATTCACTGGTTCCTGTGCCAGAGCTGTCTGGAATTACTTCGGGAACCTTACGAGTTGTCGAGGTAGTGCCATCTCTATGGAAGGTTTGCTGAGCATCTGGGGGACTGGGAACTCTAGTAAATCCTTTCGATCAATTCTACGACGTCTGATACCTTGTCTTATTTGCTGGCACATCTGGTGCTCCAGGAATAAGGCGGTTTTCGACGAAGTAGCGATGGATCCTCCTTCGATTATCCGGAAAGTCACAAATGATGTCTTCCTAGCTTTTCAAGGTCGTCCTTTCAGAGGCGTGCTGAGTGGCCGCTCTAGGAGATTGGCGGATTCGTTTGATATCTTATCGTCTACGACTAATCTGTGGGCTGGCATCGGTTGATTTTGGGTTTCCTAGTTTTGCTTATTTTTTGTTTTCAGGTTTCTGGTTTTGTTTTCCGCAGCGGCTTTTCTTTTCAGTTTGCTTGGCTCTTCCTTTATTGTTTCAGTTTCCAATTTTCCTTTTGCGTTATTTTTTTTCCTCCTCCCCCTTTCATTCCTCATCCAACCCCCCCCCTTTTTGATGTTGTTTGTTATTAGTACAGGTCTCTTAGGTCCGTGGTTTACTATGCTTGGAGCTTGGTGGCTGCATCTGTTTTAGGATTCTTGGCAGATTCCTACTGGAGTGCACGAAGGACTGAGGACTGAAGACTATTGGGCTCTGGGGTCCAGAAGGAAGCTGTGGGAGCTTAGTTTTTCCATAGTTTTGCTTTGTAGCGTTAGTTGTATTACAGTTTTATCTTCTTTTTGTGAGTGCACGATTTCTGTTATTCAGAAATCGTTTTTGTGAGCCTTTGGAGAATGGCTTGATTCTCCCTTTTGGTATGATATTTTCCTTTTCCAAAAAAAAAAAAAAAAAAAAAAACAGCTTGAACTTGAGAGTTGTGAAGCAGGTCAAATTGAAGTTGTTGCAATCTTTTCGGGAGTGTAGTTAACTAGCAGTCTTTTGAATCCAGTCAATATTTAAACGGTTCTGGAAAAACTATCCAATGATCTATTTTTTCAAATATAAAATAGACTAAATAGTATTTTGAAATCCATTTTAGCATCTAATTATATTCAAATAAATATATTATCCAAAACGACTTACAAAACACCATTTGGCAAATTACAGCTCTTTCATAAGATAAAAATTTATGTTAAAAATGCTGGATATGTTGAAATCCTTCAAACTTAATATCCTCTTCACCATGGAAAAATGGACGTTCTACTAGAGATTCTCATAATAGATTACGTGAATAATTTGTCATACGCATAATCTGCATATTGTTGCAGCTGTGATTTATGCGAAGCAAGGCATTAAGATTGGGAAGTACAAGATAAATGATTTGCTGGGAATACCACTTTAGTACAACAGAGACTGTCACATAAGCCCATTCGCTTAACCTTCCAAGTAAGTTTACTCATATCCACTTTGTTTTATTGACTTAAGCCCCCCCCCCCCTCATTGTTTTACAACATAGCTAAAAAGGAGACAAGCTGTTGCATTCATGTTAAAACATGAAGAAACGTTTCTTCTATCAAAATTTTATACTTTTATCAATTTTCTATGCATGTTTGATTTTTTGAAAAAAGGAGAAACCAACTTTTTTTTACTGAAGAAGTAATATTTGTTACCTTATTTTTGAATGTACATGAAAGTATTCGTTAATGGTTTCATTTGCTGAATTAAGCTTTCAGACCATGCTGTTTTCCAAAGTGGTACAAGCTCTACTTGTTTCAACAGAATCTAATAAGTTAAACTACTTTTGACCCACATATGTGTACATATGTAGTTCTTTTGTTTATTAGGATGATTTCTGGTGATGAAGTGTATTGCTTTCATGATCACAACCATTTACTATGAGCTATTCCAAGGGATGTATAAAATAATATATATTTTTATCATCACTAATGTGAGGCTAGAAGCCACAATTTACTATGAGCATTCTTTAGCAACTCTATTTTATGAAATCTGAAAGAAATTCATGTAATTGTAGATTTGTCGAACTCGAATGGCATCCACAGCACATGTAATTCAAGATATTGCTAAAGATTTTTTTTCCGCGTATACGATGGTGGTGTATAATGGTTGAATATTGTGTTGTATAACCAATTGGGTATTGTGCTACATAGCAGATTCTGATGTAGTGTAGTTTTTTGAATTACTATCGAAGAAATACAATACTTAATGTGGGCACCAAAAAAAAAAAAATCAATATTGATTGCTCGACTGACATCCAACATCCATTCATTGCATGAGCGAAATAATTGTTACAACATTGTTTGTTGGGTATATTAATCCATGATTACTTTTTAGCCTGCAAAAGAATAGTTTAAGTTCACACATTTGCTGATATACCTTTTCTATTAATCTAACAAAAATGTGTCTTCCATTTTTCTTACTTAATAAGATTATGGTAAACCATGATGTATATGATAAATAAACTATCGATTTCTTCATGCATACGACTTAACCAACATCGGATCCATTATAAAATTCCAACGCTAGCCAACTTATTTCTTCAAAACAATTTAATTTGCTGATATTTTAAGCGCAGATAAATTTGTGCTACATCATATGTTATTTTAGGGTTTGAGCATTAGATTGGGGAAGAAGGAAGCCATTTTATTAACCGAGAATTGGTAAAGTATAAAATGACTTTACACCCGTAAAAGAAATACAACCCAGGTTTATATATACAACAGCTCAGCAAAGACTAGTCAAACATATTTTGTTTATTAACCGTATAACACATCAACACCCCCCTCAAGCTGGCGAGTGATACAATTATCCCAGCTTGGACAGAATTTGATTTTGCTGATTAGAAGGCAGAATCTTAGTGAACACATCAGCTAATTGTTCTTAAGATGGAACATAAGAAAGCTTTAATAGTCTTTCTATGACTTTATCTCTAGTGAAATGACAATCAACTTCTATGTGCTTAGTCCTCTCATGAAAAAATGGATTCTTTGCAATATGCATAGCTGAATGATTGTCGCAGAATAAGGTGATTGGCTTGATTGGATCAACTTGTAATTCTTGTAACAAGCGAACTAACCAAGTGATCTCAGTAGCAGCCTGTGCCATAGCCCTACATTCTTCCTCTGACGAACTTCGGGACACAATTGCTTGTTTCTTGGATTTCCAGGAAAGAGGAGAGGAACCAAGTAGAATAACGTACCTAGTAACAGATCTTCGAGACATAGGACAAGCTGCCCAGCCTGAATCTGAAAATGCTTGCAATGAAAGCTGATTACAACCATTGAGTAATATTCCCATGCTTGCAGTACCTTTGATGTATGATAGTGTGTGTTTCAAAGCTTCAAGACGTGGAGTTCAAGGGTGTTGCATAAATTGACTAAGTGTTTGAACTGCAAAGCTTAAATATGGTCTGGTATTTGTGAGATAATTCAGCTTACCAATAAGAATCCTATAGTGTGTAGGGGTTTGTAGAAGATCACCATCAGTGGCGTTTAATTTCAGATGAAGAGGTAATGGTGTTGAAGAGCATTTCGAAAAAGTCATTTGCGAAGCAGCCAATAACTCGGTTGCGAATTTGTGTTGTGTCATTACAATTCTAGAAGCAATGTGATTGATTTCAAGGCCTAGGAAGTAGTGAAGAGGGCCCAAATCTTTGATGCTAAAAGTGGTATGTAGAATAATCTTTAACTATTCGATTTCAGAAGAATCAGAACCACTTAGCAAGAGATCATCTGCATAAACAGCTAGGATAGTTTATTAAACCTGATCTTTTCTTGGTAAAAAGAGAGTAGTCATTCTTGGATTGAGAATATCCACGAGATTGTAAGGCTGAAGTAAGTTTGTGAAACCACTGTCGTGATGCTTGTTTTAATCCATAAATAGACTTCTTAAGTCTGCAAACAAGGTGATTGGGATTGGGAATGCCTTTGGGCATTAACATGTAAACTTCTTCATCTAAATCTCCATGAAGAAAAGCGTTATTAATATCAAGTTGATGAATTATCCATTTCTTTGAGGCTGCAACAGCAAGTACAGTTCGAATGGTTGTCATCTTAACAACAACAACAAAGCCATATATCCCAAACAAGTTGGGGTTGGCTAGATATGGAACCCAAAATTAAAATAAAATAAAATTAATAATGATGATGATGATAATAATAATAATATATATAAAGGGTTTAAAATAACCAATCAAATAAAAAGTCATCCAATAAAGGTTTTTTTTTAAATAATAATAAGAAGAAGAAGTAAAAATGTTCAATAAAAGTGAAATAAAATTTAAAATAGTAAATAAAAAGTAAAAATGTTCAGTAAAAAAAAACCACTATGGTTCTGGTACATGGATTGCCAATTTCCATGCACTCCTATCAACTACCAGCTCTTCCGATAAACTCCAGTTACTTAAATCTCTCTTCATTATCTCCTCCCATGTCATTTTAGGTCGACCTCTACCTCTCTTTGGGCCTTCGGCGCGACATAGAATTCCAGCGCGTACAGGTGCATCGTATGGTCTACGTTGGATATGTCCAAACCATCTCAAGCGATATTGGACTAACTTCTCTTCAATAGGTGCAACTCCAAGTTTTTCCCGAATATCCTCATTTCTAATCCGATCTCGTCTGGTATGCCCACAGCACCAACGCAGCATTCGCATCTCTGCTATACTTATCTTCTGGATGTGTTGCCTCTTAGTAAGCCAACATTCTGCACCATATAACATTGCAGGTCTAATTGCTGTCCTATAGAACTTTCCTTTAAGCTTCTGAGGAATCTTCCGATCACAGAGAATGCCAGATGCTAGTCGCCATTTCACCCATCCTGCTTGAATTCTAAAACTAAGATCCTTATCAATCTCTCCATCAAACTGCAACATAGATCCTAAGTATCGAAACGATTCCTTCTTGGGTACTACTCTACCGGCCAGGGTAACATCTCCGTCATCTGACCTGACACTGCTAAACTCACACTTCATATACTCTGTTTTAGTTCTGCTAAGCCTGAAACCCTTTGATTCCAAGGTCTCCCTCCACAACTCCAGTTGTCGATTAACCCCTATTCTACTTTCATCAATCAGCACAACATCATCGGCAAAGAGCATACACCAGGGAATCTCCCTTTGTATATCTTTTGTGATTTCATCCATCACTAATGCAAAAATATAGGGGCTCAAAGACGAACCTTGATGTAACCCTATGTTAATTGGAAAGTCTCTGGTCTCACCATCGCATGCCCTAACACTAGTCACAACCCCCTCGTACATATCCTTAATAAGGGTAATATATTTTGATGGAACTCTCTTCCTTTCTAGCGCCCACCACATAACCCTCCTCGGTACTCTGTCATAAGCTTTCTCCAGGTCAATAAAAACCATGTGGAGATCTTTCTTTTGCTCCCTGTATCTCTCCATAAGTTGCCTAACCAAGAAATTCGCCTCAGTGGTTGACCTTCCCGGCATAAAACCAAATTGATTCCTAGAGACACTTGTCAACCTCCTCAAACGCTGCTCGCAAACTCTCTCCCAAAGCTTCATTGTGTGACTCATAAGCTTAATTCCTCTATAATTTGTGCAACTTTGAATATCTCCTTTATTCTTGAAGATTGGAACTAAAATGCTTCTCCTCCACTCATCTGGCATTTTGTTTGATTTGAAAATATTGTTGAACAGCTTAGTTAGCCATCTTATCCCTGCATCTCCACACCTCAATAGGAATATCATCAGGCCCTACCGACTTGCCTGATTTCATACGTTTCAACTCCCCCTTTACCTCAGCTTCTTGAAATCTCCGCACAAAATGTCTATTGGTGCTATCGGCTAAGTCTTCCAACTCAATCGAAGAGCTATCACTTTCTTCGTTGAAAAGCTTATCAAAGTATTCTCTCCACCTATTCTTTATCTCATCTTCCTTCACCAAAAGTCTATCATTCTCATCCTTAATGCATTTAACCTGATTGAAGTCCCTTGTCCTCCTCTCGCGTAGCCTAGCGATTCTGTAAACGTCTTTTTCGCCCTCCTTTGTACTTAGCCTTTGATACAAATCTTCGTACGCTCGTCCCCTTGCTTCACTCACTGCTCTCTTTGCAGTCTTCTTTGCCACTTTGTACCTGTGCATGTTCTCTTCGCTTCTATGACGGTAAATGCGTTTGTAGCATTCCTTCTTCTCTTCGATAGCCTTTTGCACCTCGTCATTCCACCACCACGAATCCTTGGGTTCTCGCTTGCTTCCTCTTATTATCCCAAATACCTCAGTGGCGACTCTCCGAATGCAAGTTGTCATCGCATTCCACATGACATTTGCTTCTCCTTCCACATTCCAAGCTCCTTCTCCCATCACTCTATCTTTAAACACCCGTGAAGCATCTCCTTTGAGTTTCCACCATTTCGTCCTGCTAATCTTCGCTCCCTTATCCTTCACCACCCGAAGACGAAACACGCACACCAACAGCTGGTGTTGTGAGACGACACATTCTCCAGGTATGACCTTGCAATCAACACAATCTCGTCTACTATCTCTTCTAGTTAGGACAAAGTCAATCTGGCTAGCCTGTTGGCCACTACTGAAGGTGATCAGATGTGATTGTCTCTTTCTAAAGAAGGTATTAGCAATCATGAGATCAAAAAAGAGAGCGAAATTCAAAATATCTTCACCCTCTTGGTTCCTACTGCCAAATCCAAAACCACCATGCACTCGCTCAAAACCCCCGCTAGATGAGCCAACATGGCCATTGAAGTCTCCTCCTATAAAAAGTTTCTCGCTACTATGCACATTCCTAATCATGACATCCAAGTCTTCCCAGAACTTCCTTTTGGCTTCTTCACTTAGACCTACCTGTGGGGCATATGCGCTAATGACATTCAAAACTGCCTCGCCAACTACTAGCTTAACTAGGATAATCCTATCCCCTCGTCTTCTGACGTCAACCACATTGTTCTGAAGGTTCTTGTCAATCAATATGCCTACCCCATTCTTGTTACGTACTTCTCCCGTGTACCACAATTTGAAGCCAGTGTTCTCCACCTCCTTCGCCTTCTGACCCACCCATTTAGTCTCCTGAACGCACAAGATGTTAACCCATCTCCTAATCATAGTATCCACTATCTCTCTTAATTTCCTGTTAAGGACCCTACATTCTAACTACCTAACCGAACCCTACTATTGTCGACTAGCTTCCTTGCCTCTCGCATCCGCCGAGAAAAATGCGAGGACCCTTGCTCACTTATCACCACACCGGGGCGTCGGTGTAGCGCGCCACTAAGAGAATGGCGGCCCAGCCCTTGCATATTTAACACCATATCCGAGCCTCGATATAGCGCGTCGCTAAGAGGGTTACGCCCCAACGATATATCATAAGGTTCCATATCCATAAGAGTGGCTAAGTTTTACGTTGGCTCGCCAAGCCTATCACAACCCTCCTCCTTTACCCTGGCTTGGGACAGGCTGCATGGAAAACTACACAGGCGGAGTTACCCTCTTTTTGTGTAAAACCCTTAGCTACTAATCTAGCTATATACCTTTCTAAAGTCCCATCTGCTTTAAGTTTGACTTTAGAAACCCACTTAGACCCAATTGGACTTTTACTTGCTGGAAGATTAACCAAATCCCAAGTGCCATTTGACTGAAGAGCATCTACTTCATTTTCCATTGCTAAAACCCAATTTGGATCATTTGAAGCATCAAAGCATGAAGAAGGTTCATGATAAGACGAAATAGTTGAAAGAAAATTGAAATGAGAAGAGGGGAGAGAAGATGAACAGATTAATGATGTATGTGTTTGATCAGGAAAACAGGTGTTGCAAATATAATTTTAAAGATAAGCTGGTTGTTTGTGTTGCCTTAAAGATTTTCGTAAATTTGGTTCAGTAGTGGCAATAGGTAAAACTTCTTGTGCATTATTAACAACTGGACTTGAACTATTAGAAAAAGATGTATCACTGAACATGTCATTTTGAGGAGTAGAAGAAGTGTTTGGTGAAGTATCAATTTGAATTGGTGTGAAGATAAAATCTGCAGGATCATTCTGAATGGTGGGTAAAGTTATGGGATGTGAGTAAGGTTTTATATGAAAGGGAAAATTGGACTCATGAAAAACAATATCTCTTGATTCAATTATGTTATGTGTAGCAAGATCTAAATCTTTGTAACTTTTCTTGCCAAAGGAGTAACTAATGAATACACATGGTTTTGCATGAGGTTGAAATTTATTTCTTCCTTGAGGTATGGTAGATACAAAACATAGGCAACCAAATGTTCTTAGGAAAGAATAATCTGGTGTTTTATTGAAGAGTTGAAAATAGGGAGAATTAAATTTAAGAGATGGTAGTGGTGTTCTATTTATGAGATATGTATCGGTCAATATGCATTCTCCCCAAAATTGTAAAGGTAAATTGGATTGAAAAAATAGGGATCTAGCAACTTCAAGAAGATGTTTGTGTTTTCTTTCAACTATTCCATTTTGTTGAGGAGTGTATGGACAAGAAGTTTGATGAATTATGCCATTTGAAGCATAAAATTTTAAAGCATTAGTACCACAAAATTCTGCTGCATTGTCAGACCGAATGATTTTGATTTTGGAATGAAATTGTGTAAAGATGAGAGTGTGAAAATTCTGTAAAAATAGTAAGTGAATCACTTTTTGAAGTCATGAGAAAAGTCCATGTACATCTAGTATTATCATCTACAATGGTTAAGAAATATACAAAACCATTGTGAGTAACATGTTTATAAAGACCCCAAGTGTCAATGTGTATAAGATCAAATGGTTTAGCAGCTTTAGTTATGGAAGTAGGAAAGGAATTTCTGTGTTGTTTTGCTTGTGGACAGATTTTGCATAAATGAGAAGGTTTAACAGAAGAATCAAAAACATTTATATGTTTAAGCTGAGCAAAAGGTATGTGGCCAAGTTTATAATGCCATAACTCAGGACTGTTATTTTTAAGAGCAGAAGAGAAAGAAAAAGACAAAGCAATATCATTCATGTAATGTGCTACAGATGAGTTTATCATTGAAACATCAGTAGTAACATTACTAGAAACTGAAGGAACAGTAAAAACAGGTTTACAAGTATTATCAATGTTAACAATGTAAAGCCCTTTTATCTCACTCCCAATCAAAATTGGCTTCTTCATCAAAGGGTCCTGAAGGAAACAAAATTGAGGAGTGAACAGAACATTAGTGTTCTTGCTTGTTATGAGTTTTCGAACAGAAACAAGGTTAAAACAAAATTCTGGTACATGTAGAACATTGTTCAGGGTTAACGAAGCAGAAAGAACAATTGTTCCAGAGTGTAAAACATTGCATGTTTTGCCATTTAGCATAGTGATAAGTATTGGTTTAGGCAAAGATGAATAATAGTGAACAAATTAGGATGAGGAGTCATATGGTCAGTAGCTCCACTATCAATGATCCAAATAGGTTTAGTTTCTGAAGAAATAAAGCAAAAATTCTTACCAGCCAAAAAAGTAGTTGAATCCGACGGAGCAGTGGTATTATTCTTCAACAAAGCTAATAGTTGATTATATTGCTCATTAGTAAATCCAGAGTGAGATATTACTGCAGTTTAATCCTTCGAAGATGATGCAGCAGCTGCAGTACTAGGAGCTTTGCCTGGTGGATAACCATCTTTCTTCCAGCATTTCTCTGCAATATGTCCTCCAAGCGAACAATGATCACGGAACATAGTATGAGAATGTAATTTCCAGCAATTATCAGTTGTATGACCACCAATTTTACAATGATCACGATACTGAGATCCTCTACCACCTTTGGCAGCACCACCACGACCTCAAAAGAAGTATAATTGCCTCTATTTGTATTCATGGGATCAACAAAGCGTTGAGAAGCTAATGCAGAGGTAAGATCGGTCAAGGAGGATACAGAGGGAGTTTTATTACGTAGTTCTCTTTGTTCCTCTTCTTGCAATAGAAGTTGGTAGACTTCATTTAAGGATGGAGGTGGTTGAATCATTAAAATTTGCGCTTGTGCAGAATTGTAAAATAATTCAGGCTTGCCAAAAACTGTACAACTTGCTGATCTTGAAGAATATCATGAATTAAAGCTACATAACCACACACACAAACACGATCTTCAAGCAGTAAGGTATACTCATCCCATAGGTTTTTTGATTTAGTAAAATGAGATGAAATTGAAGATGTATCCTGGGAGAGTGTTGACAACGATTTTTGAATTTGAAAGAGACGAGTTCGATTAGATCGAGCAAATCGAATCGCCAAATCAGGCCAAATCGCAGAAGCAGATCGATAATAAAGAATAGATTGAGCAATATCCTTTTCAACATAATGTAATAACCAGGAAATTACCATGTTATTACAGCGATCTCATTGAGACGCAAGAAGCAAATTATCATTTGGTCGAAGGCATAGTCCAGTAACAAACCCTAACTTGTTTTTCGCTGTGAGAGAAACTTCTACTGAACGTCGCCAGTGGCTGTAATTCCGATCAGAGAGTGGAATTGTGGAGAGGACATAATTGGGATGATCGGAGTGATGTAGAAACAACTCATCGTTAGAGGTGAGTGAAGAGAGATCAGTGGTTATTGAAGCGGTTGAAGATTGAGGCGGTGGTGGAGGCGGAATTGGCGGCGGCTTTGATACCATGTTATTTTAGGGTTTGAGCATTAGATTGGGGAAGAAAGCCATTTTATTAACCGGGAATTGGTAAAGTATAAAATAACTTTACAGCCGTAAAAGAAATACAACCCAGGTTTATATATACAACAGCTCAGCAAAGACTAGTCAAACATATTTTGTTTATTAACTGTATAACACTCAACATGTGTTGTATTTGTATATTAATGTTTGCCACTTCCTTTTAAGGTGAAATTCAGTAATCATTTATATTTATCTTGATAAATTTCATAATTGATTAAATTTCCATATGAAAGTGTGCTGAAAAAATTATGCACATTCAAAAATCTCAATTCTTGATTAAAAAAGAAGTTTATACAAATGAGCTATATCATCTTTGTACCTTGTGATGGTAAACGACCAAAATTTCAATGTTTGAAAGTAAATCTTTACATGATCAGCTTAAACTTATAAAATTCTTCAACGTATTATAGACAAATGAAATTTTTTGAATGTAGCATAGATTCATTCTTTTGTTTGGCGAGCCTTAGATTTTCATTGAGTTCTATGTCATTGGATAGATGTTCATTCAATATACTTCATAGATTAGATTACATAATAGATTTACTTGATGGATAAGATTACATAATCAGAATATGAGATGTGCGTCTTTTGAAAAATTATGATGCTGCATACACTGTTCAAATAGCATTAATTGTTTGCCCATTATAGGAGAGACATCTCATTTAATCTTAATACTCCATGGAAAAAATAACGTTGTCTGACTACCCACCATCGTAACATCATTAATGAGTCATATATTAGAATTTGAGAAATGCTAAGCACACTCTCCCTTAGGGAGAGTGAACTTGTACTTGCCACCTGATTGGTGAAAATGGAATGGCATCAATAAATAGCTTTGTATGATGTAATAAATGCCAACCCATTTTAACCAATCAGGTGGCAAGTATAAGCTCACTCTCCCTAAGGGAGAGTGTGCTTAGCATTTCTCTTAGAATTTATTCTCTGTGCATGTATACATTCGTCTTTTGCTTTACTTTATTATATATTTTTTGTTGTTGTTTCATAAAGTCGATCCTCTGCATAATAATGTGGAAGTTTGAGTGGTTGACTAGTAGGTGAGCACTGCAATGTTCAGTAGGTTAGGTAATAAATTATATTTGTTTAATTATTTGCGTGTAGTGGCAATTATAATCTAAATTAGCGCTTTTACATGGCATGCCAAATATTTTTTTATTGGGTAACTATATTTGGTAAATTATTTAAGTTTAGGGGCAATTATAACCCAAAAATTAGCGCTTTTACATGGTATGTAAAATATTCTTTTTTTCAAGTCTTTGTAAGTTTATTATAATAATGTAATAAATCTTCACATATGAGACAACTCTATCTTTTTTCAATTTGATTTTAGTACTCCTCTGTTAATGTATGTCAAGTTAATAATATTGTAATAAATCTTTGCACACGAGACACCTCTATCTTTTTCTCAATATGATTTTAGTAATCCTTTGTTAATGTATGTCAAGTTATTTCTTTGCATATATATTGGTGTATCTGATTCCTGTCGTTCTAATAGAAACATTAAGTAGCTTGCTAAAGTGGTGGACTTTGGTATGTTTACATTCTGATATGGCAAGCAGTATCTCAATATAAACACCAGGTAACCAATCTTTCAATACAACTAATGATTTTTAATAGAATTCTCATATGATTTATTCCTATAATTACTTCATTTTGACTAAAATGAAACATTCATGCTGTTATATTTCATGTTTGGATATACTTGATGATAAGATGATTGAGTAGCATGTTTGGTGTGTATTTTTGTAAAATTATGCTGCTATATAAATGTCTGAATAACATAAATCATTTCTTCATTATAGGAGAAACATCCCTTTGAATCCTTAATACTCCATAGAGAGTGTAAAGTTCTCTGAGTGGCCACCACAATAAAATCATTACAATGAGTCATGTATATTAGAATTTCTTTTTCTACCAATATATATGTGCCACTTTTCCTTAGTTATAAAATATTTTGGTGTTGTGCAATGTAATCAATCCTATACATCAAAAATATTTTGGTGTTGTGCAACGTAATCAATCCTATACATCAAAACAGGTAGAAGTTGAGTGATCAATTGGAAGGTGAGCATGACAAGATTTAGTATGTTAAGTAATAAGTTAGTGTGCTGCTATTCACACCCCATTTAGACTACTGGTCACCTTTAAAAAATTAATAGATTGTATTATTTTTAACTTACTTCCTACCAGCACTTTATTTCTTTTCACTCAGTCAATAATAGTCGTACTGTCTCTTCTCTTCTCAAACAACGTAAATTCTCAGATATCAAACCTAAACCATAAGAAAAAAATAATTTTTTTTAGCTGAGTAGAGGATGGAAGATAAAGACAAAAAAGAGATTAGTTTTGTATATCATGCTACATAATCTATTCTGTTGTTATAGATTTTATTTATTTATTTAGGATTTTGTATTAATTTTTGTAGAAGCTTTCTTTCACCCTTCTCTCTACTTCGAGTTTGTAAGACATTAATTTCGATGATGTTGTAATAGAGAATGACATTGTAAGTTATTGAATTTTGGGGTTTTCTTCATACAACAACAATTTATATGTCAAAATTTACAAAAAAAAATTCATTTTAATTATTTTTATTTGATTTTTGTAGGAAGATAATGTGAATGACGATAAACTTGATAACTATGTGGATGATAGCAATAGGCCGCAAGATGATCGGTCAAATGTCGTTGAAGACACAAAAGTTGATTTGATAGATCATTTTACAACTGATGAAGTATGTAGTTTGTACTTACTTTACACTATGCCATAGATCGCCTACGGCATCCCCAGAGTAATGACGCAGTAGGTGCCAAAAATTGTTGGTAAAGGCAAAAAATGATCTATGACAACACTTTTTTGGGGTTGCCTTTTGCCGCATTGCCTTAGAGTCAAAGGCAACACATTTGCGACCTTAAGGAAACATCATCACCGGTGTTGCCACAAGTACTAAATTTACAAAAATGTGGGGTCCACTAAAATTTGTAACCCGGGTTCACGGAATCCTATTGTGGCTGTAGCCTAGGTTCACGGAATCATGTTGTGGGACCCACATGCATTAATCTTTGCAATACTTTTACCATTCAATGACAACACCATATCATAACAATGACAACAGTTCACATTACATACATGAACATTATATAAGAGCTACGTTCAACAATAAATCACATACTGCAACATTACAGAATTTTACATCACACTGATCAATTAAACTACTGATTATCTCGGATTCACAGGCGACGCAAATATTAGTACTTACAAACATACTTACAAATGTAGCCAGAAAAATCATGTTCATAGAGCATACTTACAAACACAGCTAGTACGTGCTAAATATCAATTCATGTTCACTACAATTGCGCACAAAGATCCCCAATATCATGACTAAGAGCGCGAGCCTCCACTGCGTTCACTGCTTTCAGTTTCAGTGCCTTCACTGCGAACTATCCACTAAAATCCCCAATATCAATGTGCATGTGCGGGTTTGCTTCACCTAATTTCTTCAGCATCCTTGTCAAGTTCTCCTGAACTTTTTCGTCCACCTTTGCATCAAATTCACTTTGGACCATCTTGTTCACCTTTGCTTCGACTTCGTCGGTTATATCTTCCCTTATCTTCGTTGCCAGCTCCTGTATGTATGTGCCTGCTATTGGAGCAGCTTTTGAAACTTTTGGAGACTTGGTGTGCCTTCCTATAAGCCACGATGGACTGTGCCACTTTCCATCAGAAACAAGTTCATAAACAACTCCATCATTGCTTCCTTCACCAATTGCTTTTTCAATCTTCTCCCGCAAAAAAAGCAGTTTTAAAATGTGACATTAAATAAAATTAACAATTTTTAAACAAGAATTGCGGCATATACACACTGAAACCCAAGGTAAAAGATCACACCCATTGTTATGATCGATCCTGCTATCGGTTTCAACAAAACATGATCTAATTCTACAATAATGATGATCATGTGCAAAATGAAGCATTGTTTTTGACACCTGATTGAAGAGAAAATAAAATTCTTACAATTCTATAGTTCATTATTGAAGGATCAGTCTTGTACACCTTTCATTCTTTCCGCTTGCGAGTTTTAACATAAAGTTCTCCATCAGATTCCTTGGCCTGATACAAATAAAAAAACATTAGATAGTAAAAGGATATCAAACCAATTGTTCCAGAACATATATCACTAATATTGCTAAACAAGTTAAACAAGGATATGTAGTTTATTTACAAGTTAAACAAGGATACCGCATTCGAGTTAAACAAGGATACTGCAATATTCGAGTTAAATAAGCAAAATATATACCATTTTATGCCGAATTTGGGAAAAAAGTTTTGGACCAGCAGTGTGCATGTCCGTATATAATTTCCGATTTGCAGAATTCGTAAGGGCCTTGGACTACAAAACAACATGAAATAAATATGTTTATCTGACTGATTTGAATGAATAAAAAGGGAAAAAAATTCTGTGATAAAACTTAAAATTATACCTGAACTTTTTCATCTCCCCAAGACTGCAAGAGTACTTTGAAATCCTGAAGTGGAATTTCGTCGGACCTATTTTCAAGTCTCTCTTCATCAGTTTCATAAGCCGTATAGTGTGCCTCTTTAATACGACTCTTGTACCCCCTCCAAGCATCACGAATTGACCTCAAAGCCCAATATTCACATTCACTCGGAATAATATACCGTTGCTTAAATACAAATCAAACATTAAAAAGAACAGTCATGCTACTTTTGTGACAAATTTATTATATTTAAGTAAAATTCAGCTAAGTTTGCAAATTACATTCACATAGCTCCACAACGTGTCTTCCAAACTTGCAGGGACATCAAACTAAGATTTGTAAGTAAGTGGAACACTCCTCTTCAGTGTTCTTAAAAAATAACTCAGTTCAGTCATTACTTGGTCATCGTCTGAAATAGGTTGGCCCCGATCATTCTGGATTACAAATCTTTTGTCATATTGCCTTGAATGAACTTTATCCATCTTTGTTTTTCTCCTGAGCCTTCTGGGAGCTCCGACTACCGTTACAAAGTACATACAATAGTAATGAGAAGGCTAAGCAAAACATAAATGAGAACTTAAACTATTAAAATCAGAACTCAACCAAATACTACCTTCATCTTCTGATACTTCATCTTCTTCGTTTTCAATATTTGTCGAGACATTTCCGACAACAGCCTTATTCCTTACACTTCCACTTCCACTACTGTTAATCTTCTGGCGTTCTCGCATAGCCAAATAAGCCGCCATTGTTCCTATCCCTTCATTGTGTGGTAACTCAACGCTACATGGTGGACCATCAGATTGCGTACGAACTGGTACTTCCCCTGCCTTAGGAGTTGCATTATTATCAGTTGAAGATTCGACATTGGCTCGTGAACGAGTTGTTGGTCCAGACTGAGACTTTGTAACCCTATCTTTTTTTGTTCTTTAAAATACGCACACAAAAACAATAAAATAAAAAAATAATGAAGCTAGTCTATAATTACCAATATAAAATTAATTCTTTAGCTATAATGCACCTTTGCCTAATTTTTTGAAGTATCATCTTCAAATTCTGGAACATGATCTTCGCTTTCCTCATCAAGCATCTTTGATTTTGCTTTATTTTTTCCAAATTCATTTCTCATTCCAGAAACTAATTTAGGCATCCCAAGTTTTTCAAAAACTTTATTCTTTTGTGAGACATTTTTATCTCTCTCCATTTCGTACTATGTAAGCGGCGGAGGTGGCGGAGGTGATAGATCATCATTCTGAAAGTAATTAAACAAGACATTATTGTAAATATTAGCAAATATGTAGATCATATATTAGAAGATTAGGTTGTAGTCTTCTTACCAGAAACTCATTTTCAACTGTATTTTCCTCTTCATCATGTGGAGTATTGAAATGCAATTTACTTTTGACACCTGCTGAGTTGGTATTCAAAGTTGCATCGCTGACTTCAGTTGGATTTTCCTTCTTGGGTAACTTCATCGAACTACTGACTCTAGTTGACTTCTTGATGACCCCTTTTTTCTTCTTCATACATGGACTCGCAGCGGTTTTGCTGATCACTTCTGGATTGTTCGCCACTGGATTATTTAGCCGTACCGACTTTCTAGGAGTAAAGACTTGATCGGTCTGCTGCTTCTTTTTCGCTACTTGTTGTAGATGGTGAGAGGTGACAAACTGCCGTTTCTGTGAATTCGCAGCTGCAACATGCAAGTTCTTTATTATTCTACTAAGTGCACTAAAAATCAAACAAGTCCTAAATGAAAAACATATTCAGCAAAATGACCAACTTCATCAAAATAGTACAAATAAGAAGACATGTTTATACCTGGAAACAGATTCTTCCCCGGCCGTACGATGACAAGTGGCTGCATTTGTTTAATTGGCTCGGTACTATCCTCGACGACGGTGTCGGCATAGAAATCAATGTAATCACCATTATTTTTTATTTGCATCATAAACAACAGCTCTACATCATCGGCCACCAATTTTCACTCACTCGTTGGACCTTTCCATGGATATATTACTCCAATTTCGGTGTACTCTAGCTCTTCCTTGACAAACTCCATCAGTACTGTATACGAAAACCTATCCAGATCAACATGCTTGACAATAGCCTCTTCTCCACCAACATATCATTTCTTCCGAAATTTTCTCTTGTGATGGAACCTAAGATTTTCCTCCATCCTACACAAAATGGAGAAATTAGCATTCGATTGAAATAATTATAAAATAAAATAAATCAACCACATTATAAAATAAAACAACCACTTCATTAACATGTAATATAGGCAGAAACAACATTTTCTTACTTAAATAGCATGCAGTTATTTTCCTTGAAACACCACAAGTTTTGCAGTTATTTTCCTTTTCATTTTTTGCCCAATATATAGCATGCAGTCATTTGGACATGCATGTATTATTTGGTAATCGAGGCCTAAATTTACACACAAATATCATGCAGCCATCTGAACTTATGAAGTATAGCCCATATTTTTTCCTCGTTCATCACTAATTTACACACACATAACATACACAAATATTATTTAGCCATGACTATAAGGCAAAAAAACAGAATAATATCATATAAGCAGTGCTCAAAATAAGTTTGTAACAAAAATAAACATAATAATAAAATCAGGAATATGATTACGCTTGAATACACAAGTAAATCTGTGAATTAGGCAACACAACAATTAAATTAGGAAATACTTGAAATATACATTGAGTGATACCTTAAGCAGCAGATTAAATCGAAGCCCTAACTGAAATTTGAGACCCAGACGAACCCAATTGAAGACCTAATTGAAACACCGAAGCCCTAATTGAACTTGAACTCGAACTTGCCGTAATCGAACCCCAATTAAGCTTGTAAACTTGAATTTTTAGCCCTAATTGAAATTGCGAGTGAGAGTCTTTGACAGATTGAGCGGCGACGTACTTTGTTAAGTTTTCGATTGAAACCCTAACTGAAAATTTGGCTAAGTTTTTTGCCGCTTTGTTTTTTGTTTTTTGTTTTTACTTCCCGCGTTAAAGATTATTTCACGTCACGCGGATTGCTAACGTGAATCGTTGTCTCGTAATCACCCGGATTGATAAATTTATTCACGTGGCTACTGCAACACCTTGGATTTTCTATGGTAACACTTTGAAGCCTATGTTGCAATAGACAAAAAACAGCATACCTATAGTAACATTGTAGCTAGCAACACCTTAGATTTTCGTTGCGATAGACCATCTATGGCATAGTGTTACAATCACTATTATTCATGTAAAACTGGAAGTATGTTTTTTTTGTTAAACGATGTAATTTCTGGTATTTGATTCGCAGAACGCGCTGATTTCATGGTGTAAAACAACAGGGAAAAAGTTATCAGCTAATTGGATGCTTGAAATTGTGTTGGTAATTTAGGGATATCTTCAAGTTTGTAGAGCGATGGAGAAAATTTCAGGAAGAAGACGTTTTTTTTTTAACGATAAAGAATTAAAGGCAGAGGTGGTAGCTAGAGCCGGCTCGGGGGTAGGCTGAGTAAGCGGCTGCCTACGGCAACCCCCTCGGCGGAGCAACCACCAGACTGGTGGTGGCAGTTATCATGAGCCAAAAAAAAAATTTATATCAAAGAAAAGCTACTGCACTATGTTTACAAAGAACATTGCGGGTGAGTTGGTTGTGTAGTGACTTACCTCACAAGAGGTGCAGGGTTTGAATCATGAAAGCAACAATTTTTGCCTACGGCAACCCCCATTTTTCTGAATTCTGGAGCCGGCTCTGGTGGTAACCGATTAGAAATTGAATAAGTTAGGTGGTGTATAGAAGTAGAGGGGCGTAAAAAAGAGGTGGCCAGTAGTCTAAATGGGAGTGTGAATAGCAGCACACATAAATTATATTTCGTTAATTTTTCAAGTGAAGTGGAAAGTTTGATTGAAATTAGCACTTTGACTGGTATGTCAAATATTCTTTATTGATTCTTTATAAGTCTTTATTATTGCAATGTAATAAATTTTTACATATGAGACAACTTTATCTTCTGCAATGTGATTTTAAGAATCCACTTTCAGTATATGTCAATTGTCAAGTTATTTCCTTGCATATATTGGAATATATTTGATTCCTATCTTTCTATATAATATAAACATTAGGAAGCCTTCTAAATTGATGAACTTTCCTAGCTTTGGCATATACACTCTATGGAATTGTACATGTGTTTGTACTATGAAAATGGATGCGATAAATAAGTGATACGTCTTGACTTCACTCATCAAATATATTTATGCGTTGCCATCAAGGTAAATTAATCTGGATAAATTATATTCCAGATCTTTAATATATATATTATAAGTCCTTTATTCTTTTGGGATGCATAAATATTGAATAATTATATCATTGTAATATTGAAATGTCACTACATTTTTTCACCTACATATTATTTAATATTTTGCATTTGACATCAATGATTTAGACTAAACTATCAAAATTTGAAGTTTTTACTGAACTATTGCATCCATGGAAAGATTAAGAAAACATGGTGCATTGGAAAGAAATGGAATAACAAAAAAAATTGCACAATAAGGCATAATTTGCATGGACTATAACTATTCAACAGGGATGATATGTACCCTTTTCGGCAAATTTTTCCCTCACCCTAACTACAAAAGTCAAAATTTTATAAATCCATTAGAAACTGCCGCTAAGTAGCTTAAATAATTTGACCAATGATATAGATAAGCCCTGCTGTCATAGAAGCATGTGCCATCATAATTTGCTTCATTGTAGTCCTTGCAATGAAATTTCTTACGTTGATGATTGATGCTTGATGCAGGTAATATACAAATATTTGACCCTTTTTTCATGCTGGATTGTTTGTTAATTGTTGGCTGCAAACTTTCGAAAAGATAGGTGAATAACATATTTTTAAATATGGCTTCTTGACTGATTTATCCCAAGCACAGGTGATAATGTTACCAAATAAACTGAAATTTTGGGAAAATGTATGTGAAGCACCTTTGGTTACATGGAGATCAACCAGTCAGTCCGAGTTGTCTTTGGATTGAATTAATAAATTCTTTCGCTATTGATCACCACAGGTGATATCTGCATTGCCACATTGCCTTCCCATTGTAAAGTATATATCTAATTTGATCTATTTATAGTTTGCAGCTCAGGAAACGGGGAGGGTATCTTCTATTATTACTTATGTTCCTCAATGGTTTATCACATATAGATATAAATGACACTTTTAACTATACTAATTTTTTTATTCTAGCGTGCATAAAATATTTGTTTCATATGATATACCTAGGCCTGGACTATCGAGTTTAAAGGTCTGATGCAATGGGTGCTTCATATTGTGTCAAGCATCCACATCTCCAGTCCAGTTGAATTAGCACAGGGAGAATGATTCATTTGCATTAGAAGTATCAGACGTCAAAGCCCCCGTTACCTCCTAATTCATCCAAAAACTCTAAATTCAGTTTGTGACTTCCATCTAATTTATATTCAGCCTACTGGCTTTATAGAAAGCCAATGATCTAATACGGTGCAAAGCTAACAGTGTTATTGTAGTTATAGGTGAAGGATACAATGAAACTCTTGGTTGTTTTATGTTTAATTTTGTTCCTCCTATCTAACTATTTTTAAACTTTGGTACATTTAGTTGGGTTTTTCTATAAGCTAATACTTATTATTGAAGCTGTTACCTTCATTCCTGAATTGATTTTTTGGATTATTAAGTTATCATTTGACAGTTACTTAACTCATATATTGTTCTTATTTTGGGAATTATTATCTGATGTTTTTTAGATAGCTAGAAGGATAACAAACGTACTTATTTGAGTAGCTTAATTTTATCTTGTATTTGGCATTATTATACAATAATGATGTAGTGATCATGTCACTATTATGAGTTGAGATTCAGGTGTAAATTTAGTCTAATTCGTAACCTTCTTTTGTAGTCTTAAGATTGTTTCATTTTAGCTTTTGTTCTCTTGCGTAAATATTTTGGTTCTACATATAGACAGCTACATGTATTTGGTGTCGCGTTTTCTTCAATTTTTTAATGATATATAAAACTTATTGATATAAACTTTATATGTGTTTCAATTTTGAAACCGTTGATCCAGAAATTCAACATGCGTAAATCTTTTTTCTCAAAGTTATTGTTGTGCGGAGACCTAGATGTTTAGTATGTCGGGTATTTTAATTAGAGTCGAAGGTTAACATACCGACTGTGCTACACCTTACCATTTTCACTTTCTATTTCCCTCTTTTGCTTAAATATAACTAAATTTTAAACATTCTACACACAAATAATGAATTTACTACATTTACTAGGAACGGAAAATGAATAAACAAAATAATGTACTAAGAAGGCAATCTGCAAGTCTATTATACCTCTTACAAATTTGGATATGATTCCTATAAAGTATATATAACTACAATATGTTCATGGTATCCGTATGCTATCTTGAATTTTATAATTTTATAAATTATGATGTTGATATGTGACTCTTTCTAAAATAATGATCAAGATGAAGATTATCACAAACGCACACGCTTGCTTTCTATGTACAAGTGCTTTTTCTACTAACTTATTTGTAAAATTTAGGTGGTTAGCACTAAGTAAACACGCTTTCCAAGTCTAATCGCCGATGAGGTTCACGAAGAGCATACTTCTCTTTTTTGAAATCTCTTAACACATAGATACTTACACTACCAACTTTTAATGCGCAATGTGATCTTTTAACCTATTTTTACTCATTGATTTCTAATCTTTTTACCTGTGTGCGAAGCACGTGTTCACACAAGTAATTTAATAAAAGATCTCATTGTACAAAATCAATTTTAAGTGCAATAGAATGAAATACAATTGAAAAGGCAAATAGTTATAGCGAGAAGGTAAACAACAAGGAAATAAATAACAATTAAATTAGATATAGTTAAATTCAATTCCAATATCGAATACCCTATTTAAAAACAAAAAATAAATCAAAACCTATCGTAGGCTTAGGTTGGTTGAACTGATTGAAAATTAAAGAATAAACTCCATGTAATACCAAATAATGGGCTAACAAATCTTATAGCATGAGGAAACCCGGTATTATTGCTAAATAGAATAAAATGACAATGTGAGAGCAAGATATGGAGGTTTCTTATAAGAAATAATAAGGAATTAATAGCTAATAAATAGAATGGTTTCATTTGAAGTTACTAAGGAATTAATAACTGACAAAAATAGAACGAAAAAAATAAATCAGCCTTCCTTTTTAACAGGAAAATAATGTGAATGACAAAATTAGCTAAAATTTATCCAAAAGGACAATGGACAAAAAATTTAACCAACAGGACAAACTTTAGTGTAAAGTATGAAATGATAATAGGCCCCTGAATTCCTCCATTTACACTAAAAAGTGTCCTTGTAGTTAAAATTTTAGCCTCTTGTCCTTATGGATAATTTTTTTTTTGTTATGTTGTGCTTAAAAACCCCTATTGTTAATGCCACTCCAAAAATGATTAAGGGGGGTCATATTTTATTTTAACTCCATTAAAAATTAAGTTGTTAAGGCGAGGCCAAACACAATGGAAAAATAAATAAAAGAACTCGATTTGTCCTTCCATTCAAATACACAAATCACGGTAAAAACGACAAGAACATACTGAAATTCAGTACAAAGTTTGAAATAACATACCGAAAATAGATGATCTGAAGAAAAATTAAAATCTTATATGTTCGGCAATAGTGCGTCGGAAAACACGATTAATCCAAGTTGTTGTTTGCTTTTTTTTTTAGTAAAAATCATGGTGTTTTCCTTTAAAAGGTTAGAAATTTCGTTAGATATTAGTTTCTCCATGAAAAAAGTGGTTAATTGTTCACTTTGAGAAGAAAAAGACGATGATTAGGGTTTAACGAATAGTAAATTGTTATTAGGATAAATAATAAAAGAGCATTTTTGTCTATATTTTACAAATTGTGGGGGGGAGGGGGGGGGCTATGTTAAATGATCCTCCCCTTAGCTAATTTAAAACAAAAAACAAAAAATGACCACCTGTTAACCATTTTTTGAGTGACATTTACAATATTCCATGTGGAACTAAACATAATATTACCAAACAAGAAAAAAGGCTGAAGGAAAAACTTAGAATTTTTTTTAGTCTTAAGTACAACAAGTTTGGATTTTAGCACAAGGAAACTTTTTAGTGTAAGGAGGAAATGATAGTTGCTCCCCAAAGTTCCTCATTTACACCAAAAAGGGCTTTGTGGCTAAAATCCAAATTTTTTGTCCCTAAAACTAAAATTTTATGGAGATGTGAGAATTCAAAGGTGGATAGTGGTTCCTATACGACCAACGGAAAGGAAGTATGCGGACTGAGATTTGTATTTGATTTAAAATAAATGGTTTGGTTTGTAGTTGGAGGGGATGCTAAGCGTTGTGTTTATCTAATAAATTGGAGAGAGTATGTTGTAGCCATTTCTTATGATGATACATTGATATGAAAATGTGAAACTTTTTAAAAAATTGCAATGTGTGATAAACAACTAACTAATGATTATTGAATATATAATATTGATTAATTAAATTAGGGCTTGTTATTGACACTCCAATTTATGTTAAGGGGTGGCCAAATTTTAAGGGCACTCCGCTATTTTAAAATTGTTAAGGGGAGTCAATGTAGTTAGCTAATTTTTTTAACTTCTTACATTTTACCCTTACTTTTATAAACTTACGCATCGTAAAGTCATCAAACCCCTGAATCAGAAAACCTTAAATCGTTTAGCTGCAAATAACGTCAGAGAATAGTTGATATCATATGCATACGATTTAATAAATTGAAATTAATGAACTGAAATTAGATCTTAACCCTAACAACACGTGCATATGATTTAATAAACTGAAATTAATCTCCTCATCTCATCACTCTAATCAACTCCAACATAACATTCACCCTCCCATATATGCCAATATCATATTGTTTTCTTTTTTGATCAATTTTTTTTGTTAGAGTTTGATTTCTCCACAACTAATGGTGTTGATTAACCATAAAAAATTAGACTAATTAACAAAAATGTTGAATTAAGCCAAAATCAATAATAAGGTAAAAATAACCTTTATTTGTTAAGGGGAAACTTTCTTCATTGGTAATCCCCTTAACAAAAAAAAAAAGGCTTCCTCTTAACAATATTTGGAGTGTCAATAACAATGCTCTTTAAATTTTTCTTACTATTTTTAAATTGTTAATCACTAATTATTTCTTATTTCAAAATAATTATTAGTACTCAATAAATATGTGATTTTACCAGGAACATTGATAAGATATGCGAACGAAATCTTCATTCAAAAAATTAAATTAATAGGGTAGGCTTTTTTTTACACATCATCATACAACTCGGCATTATTTTTAGTGAAAAGTTAAAATGATAGAAGGGAAATATAAGCGCCAATTGCAAAGAACTTACCCTTCAATTATGTGTATGTACAAATTTTTACCTACTCATATTTATTAGTAGATAATCATCATTCCAACATGTTATGATCTTGACTATATTTACTTGCCAATAAATTTTACCATTAAATATTAGTAGATAAAAATTATCTTGCTTACTCATATATATTGGTAGGTAAAACATATGTATGTAAAGATCAGATTTCTTGTAGTGATTCTCCAAAGTACTATTCAGATCCCCAATCATCTCGTCTCTTCATATTGATTTAACAATGAAATAAATTTTCAATCCCATTGAAAGGAAACCTTCTTGTTTATTTTCTAAGTTGTGCTTCCTCTTAATTTTTTTTATTAAACTCTGATTTATCATTATTTTTGTATGTAAACTACATTATGTTGTTTTGTTAGATTTGAAGATGATATATTTTGAAAGATCATCTGGAGATGTTATTATACTATAACCAAATTGGATCATCATCTTATGCCGCTGCATTTATTAATGTGGGGGTAAACATGAACTTATTCTAGTGCTTTGTAAACGCTTTTGCATATTTTATTTTTCCTCTTCGAGTATTAGCACACCAAGTTCTTAAAAATAATACCCTATTGAATTATATCAATTTTACTTTCTTTTTATTTGAATTTTTATGGATTTTATAAGGTTTCTTGATGATGGTGCCATTGATTCACTTATTTGGTACGGATGTAAAATTGTACAATTGAGCATTAATTTCCTTCAATACATCGCTAGTAAAATGGTAAGTTGGCTTCATATTATCAAAATATTTGACTAAATGATGTGCAACCCTTAGTAATGATAATACTAACAATCCTATAAACAACAAATATGAATATTTTTATTCCATGTTTGTTAGTATTTTTTATTTTGATTTTGATTTTTCATCAAAATTATTACTTACCAATTTCATCATTGATCAACCCATTAGAAAAGGGTTACTTTATTATGGTCTTCCATGAATGGATAGATAATTAAATGCTTAATTGTGTTCATTATATAAAATTGATTCTTAAATGACTTGCCACATCCTTGATTATAATATCAAATGAAATATTAATCATCATGTTTAATTATCAATTTCATAGAATAAAGACAATTTAGAATCTAATCGTCCATCCATTTTAAGTTATGTAAGGCTTGAATTATCTAAAGGCAAATTCTATTTATACACCAAAAATTACCTAACATACACAATTATTTTGTTAAAAACTATATTACTGCATTACCCTTCTTCTTTATTGCATTCTTGTTTTTGTAATTATAACTCATCAAACTGAACATTGCCATTAACGATATTTACTATATCTATGTAAGAAATTTAAAGAACATAATGTGTTTTTAAACATGAAACCAAAAGTTTGAATTATGAGAATTAGTGCAAGTAAGTGCACAAATTTAAAATCATTTTATATAGAAATAAGGCCTTCTTTTTACTGAAATTAAGAATTTTTTGTAGAACGATGAATTGATTACCATATATTCAAAAATCTGAAATTCAGTTTACTAAACATAAACTTTATTTAATGCTCTGTACATAAGTTTAAAGTTTTAAAGAAAGAAGATGGTGAAGAACAAAATAAGGCTAATATTGTAAAAAAGACAGTTTATGTAAAGTAAATTTTGATGTATGATAGTTTATTTTATTTTATAGTGTATGTTAAGGGATTGTTGGTGTATGAATAGAATTAGCCTTATCTAAAACATGACATTTTTTAAATGAACATTTTTTTAGGGTGTTATTATTGACACTCCAACTACTGTTAAGGGGGGTCACTTTTTAAAAACACCACACTCTTTAAAATATTGTTAAGGGGCTACACAAACATATTATTTCACACTACTTAATATTCCTGATTTGCCCCTTTAAATTAGATTAAAAAAAATTATTCGATAAGGGAAACCAAATTAAAATAAACAGTTCGTCACCACTGCATCAAATGCAACATGTAATCAATTATATATGAATTCAACAGTGTTATGTCGAAAATTAATAATCATTTCGGTGCATTGCCTCCGTAATAATAAAGTTCGGCATATTTATGTCAACAACAAAAAAATAGTTCGATCTTATTCCCCCGAAAACGCTTATCCTTTAGGGTTAAAAAATATCGATATATACGAATCGAAAAAAAAAAATACTATAGCCCTTGCAATATTTGTTATGGTAAATTTACCATTATTGGTTATGGGGCTAAATGGGTAATAAAGTAAAATTATCCTTATTTGTTAAGGGACTACTTTACTCATTGGTACTCCCCTTAACAATTTTTAAAAAAAGAAAAAATTGACTCTCCTTTAATAAAATTTGGAGTGTCAATAATAATGCCTATTTTTTTACCATGGCTTTAAGCACAAGTACAAACTTAATAAAAAAAATATTCATAAGGACAAGAGGCAAAAATTCTAACTACAAAGACATTTTTTAACGTAAATGGAGGAACTCAGGTGACATTATGATTTCATACTTTACACGAAGTTTGTGCAATATAAAAGGGGGATTAATTATCAAGAATAATCTGAAGTTTAACGTGTTTCCCATAATAGTCTGAAGTTTGAATTATTTCTGAATAATCCGAAGTTTGGGGGTGTCTTCCCATAATGATCCCGATTACTTTTTGATGTGTTATTTTGCGATCAATATGGAAGACATCACCAAACTTCAGATTAATATGAGAAGATACCAATAAATGAGATTAATATGGAAGATACCCTCCGAATTTCGGATTATTCTAAATAATATAAAGTTGGAATTAATATGGAAAGTTTAACAATTCATCCAATAAAGGGCCGCTATTGCCTAACTACTAACGTTTCCCATTCGTAAGCCCTATATTATTTCCATTTCTCGGCGGCTACGAAAACTGGACAAAAGCAGAAGAAAAATTTATCTACGACTGAAAAGAATTGGGAGCAGAAATAATTCATCCTTCTTCAGCTGTGAGTATGTATTTGGATTGCTGTATTTATGGGCTTTCAAATTGAATTAATCATTCATTTTCTCCCTCTTGATTCACGCTTGGGTGAATATAGTTTGTTTTTAATTTGAAAGAAAGATGCTAGGATAAGCGATGCAAAGATGCGGATCTGAAAATGGACGAGAAGCAATTCACGGAGGAAATACTGCGATGGTTGCATTAAGCAATTTGAAATTTTATTCGATTTCTGCTGTTTTTCCCTTGCTTTCGGTTTCAATTATACCGTTCCTTCACATGCCCCCTGACCCCCAAAAAGTAAAAAAATACCGTCCAAAGGCCCCAAATCTGAATCCATAATAATAATATACATTATTTGTTCAAAATTCTTATTCTTTTTCCGTTTTATTTATTGCATTGAATGCTACAGTAATTTTGTTTTTTTAAGGGGATTGTTAATGACACCCCTTTTTTGGTTAAGGGGTGTCATGAAAGTGACTTTTTCATTTTTTGTTAAGGGGCGAACGCTACAGGCTAGACACCCCTTGACAATACGAAATAATAAGACCAAAATACCCTTAATCTGAAAACGGTATACTCTTACCGTTTTCGTTGTTTGTTAAAGTTTCTTATAGAAATAGAAAAAATGGTCTAATGAAACCGTTTTTATTAAATAAAAACGGTATACTCTTACCGTTTTTACAGGGTTATTTTTGTCCCGTAAAAGTTTGTTTGATGTTGCCCCTTAACAAATTTTCCAACGTCGGTTTCCCCTTAACAAAATGACACCCCTTAACCGAATCGGTGGTGTCATTAACAATCCTCTTTTTTAATTCCAACGAAAAATCCACTTCTCTCACACCAATAAGATATTCGACCTCTATGGCCATTTTTTGGATTTTCACATTGTCTAATTGTAACAACTACACCCCACGACTTTCCAATATTTTTGCACCATTCAGTAAGTTCATCACGTGAGTTAAAGATCTAAGATATATATGAAAAATTAATTGGTTTTATATCATTTTTGTAATGTTAAAATAATTTGTTTTGGTCATACTTAAGTAGTTCGAATTGCATAAGTGCAATCTCTATCTAATACTTGATCTTTGAAGCAAAGTAGTGAACTATCCTGGATAACAAAGTACTAAAGTAAACACAAAAAAGCAAAATAAAACTGTGTAAAATATTCAAAAAATTAAACTTAAAATTTACCATGCTGAAAGTTAAGTTTTCGGGATTACCAACACAATGCTCCATGACATCATCGTTGTGTGTTTTTTCTTTTTTTGCTATTGTTCCATTTAGACACTCCCCATCTGTTTCATTACTTATAATTTTTGAATATGCTAACCATTGTTCACTTTCGTTTGTACTTTGTACTAAAAATGTTGATGTTCTCATTTGCATGGGAGACCTCTTTTCAGACATGTTCCCGTTGAACCTAGATCAAAAGACATGATTTTAAAAAATACTTTTTTTTATGATTAAATTTTCAGGAGCAAACACTGTAATTTCATTCATTTGTTTCACATTAGTTTCAATAGTCAATAAATCAATAATTGATTTTGGAAGATGATATCATTTTGAAAAACAATTAAATTTATAATCAAAACTCCATTGCATATCGAATCATCTTAAAAATATAATTTTTTTTTCCTTTTGAAAATAATGCATCTTACCTCAACCGTCTACTTTACTACTTCAAAGTTGGGTTTACTCTTCTTCATAGAGCATTATAATGAGAAGAAAAAGAGAGTAGTTTTGACAATTATTCTTTTATTTTTTGATTTATATGTATTTGAGATTTGATTATAAGAAGAATGAAGAAGGAGAAGCATGGAAAGAGAAATGCCTGAACAGAAAGCGGAACGTGAAAACAAAAAGAAAGTATACCGTATACGTTGTGTGGATAAACTAATCAATTTTTAAAATTCAAATAACCCATAAAATTTGGTAATAATCCTAAAATTTAGGGTGGATTAACTAATAGGTATGGTGAATAAAATCAAATTTCTCCTTTTTTATTTGTGCATCCTTGATTATGGTTATGATTTTATTTCCTATTTGTGTGTCTTTGATTGTGGTTGCTTATTTTTTGTGATATTAATTTTCTGTTTATTCTACCTTGCAGTCTTATTATTTCCATTGCATTTGAGGGTGTTAATCCACAATTTCCCAGTTGGGTTTAACAAAACCTGAGTCGGGGACGGAGAACCGAAAAATCTGTTCGATTGTCATCCCTAACTAAATGCACAAGTACTAAAAAATGTTGTATGAGGAGGTTATGATTGGCAAGTGTTAACATTGTGATTAGTTTGTCCTTGAAGTTTGCATTTTTAAGTGTGTTACTTTTTATCAACTTTGCGTATGTAACATAATTTCGATTTTGTTATTCATTAGGCATCAAGCAACGATGATAGCAAGTATTGTAACTTGGGCTACGTCACTACTGATGACGAGGGTGAAGTTTCTAACGATGATGTTGTGCGGCTTCGTTGGAAGAGGTATAAGAATTTATCGATTAACAAAGATCTAGTAGTATATGTTTACAGGTTCACTTCCAAGTTTTACTTTTTTTTTATCTATTGGCTAAACAGACCCAAATGGTTTGCTCATAAACATGCATTATGGTAAATGGTAGGGCCCTTTCGGTATCCTTTTAAATAATAAATTTTGCATTTTGTAATATACAGTAAAAATAAATAAATTATGAAGAGCGCGGGGAAGAAAATATAAAATTCTTAGCGGTTACGACAATGAAGTTGATAGAACTTTTTTTTTCTTTTGTTATCTTTTGTTTTTTTGTTCTGTTTGTTTTTGGAACATGCAAAACAAAATAAATTTATTTTCTGTGCTTTTGAGACATGACAAAAGCACAGAGAAGAATTCAATCATCCAGTCGTCCGTTCGTTGTCGAATTACTAGGGATTTTAGATAATTTGTTTCTTATTCTTTCTAGTATTCTGTAATACATAATGAAACCGCAAAGCTTAAAAATGAAATCAAACATGGCCTTACAATTTAAAACTTTGAAAAAGTAGTAAATAACAGTCCCTCATTATGTGTGAACGGGGAGTGCGATCAAGTGAAGGAGAGAGAAGCATTGGAGTTGAGAGAATTCTCGGGGTCTGATCTACCTACCGATGTGGTACGATTGATATTTTCGAAGCTGCGATACGAAGACGAGATGAAGTTGGCATGTGTGTGCAAGAAATGGAGGGATAGAATTAAAATGTCAATGCCCATCTATCCTGTAGGCAAAAGCCCCTTGTTGATCCATGTAAAAAGTAGAGGAGGAGGAGGAAAGGGGGCCATTTTGCACTACCACAGCCCATTGTTAAACAAAGCATTCCAACTGGAATTCCCTTTGAACTTGAGAGGATGCGAAATCATTAGTGCAAAAGATGGAACTCTACTGATCTACAACCAGGATGAGAAGCAGATGAGGATGGTCGACCCTTTAAGTGGGTACTCAATTGAGATCAGAAAATTAACCAGGAACATATCCTTCAATGGCGCTGCTATAGGATCGCATAACAACAGCTACGCAATATTTCTAATCGACACCTCTCATGAAGACCAAGTCATCGTGCACTTCTACTATGAGAGATGGACTTATGATATTGTGTTCGACGTCGGTAGCGGGTCATTTCACTTGTCATCGAACCCAGTGTACTGCGATGGTCAATTCTACTGCTTGAGTAGCAAAGGCGACAGACTAGGGGTCTTCAGTTTATTAGAACGAACTTGGGCCGTTTACAATATTGATTTGAACAAATATGTTTATGATATCCGCTGCTGCTACTACCTTGTTGATTGGATCGACACAGTGATGGCGGTTCGAGTAGAAAACAATGGGAGCAGGAATCATTTTTTTTGTTCTTGATCGAAAGAGGATGCTCTTGAAACCGACTTATAACCTGCATGGCCGAAGTTTGTTTCTCGGATCTACCCTGTCTACCATGTTCCTGCCAACCTCTAAGAAGCTTCAGAACCGGGTATTTCTACCCCACTCTCATGAAGATGAACCCAAGGCAGTGATTGTGGCGGATCGAGTCTATTGGCCTGATCAATTTTATTTCGTGTCAAAACGGGAGTCTTGTATTTCAAGTGAGGAAAAAGACCACGCTACAGCAGCTCTATGCTGCTGTAATAACAGTGGGGAGGAATCACTGTATTTTGATTCAACCCAAAATGAGGACTACTGTACTATTTGGTATCAGCCATTCTATAAAGGTATCGCATATGATGTTTTGCTTTTTTTTTCTTAAAATGCGATCAAATCACACACACAAATGCTTTCATGTTTCTTCCTTTTTATCTTCAAACTCGATCATATCACGTGGGTGCATGCAAAATCTGTTTTCTGTGTTATACAGACTCATGATTAGATCCTGACAGTAGTTTTTTGCTTCGTTTCCATGCAGGTTGAGTGATGGCTGAAATGTAAGCGTGTTGGTTTTTCCAGTTATTATGAAGTTGTTTCCTTTCTTTGTTTAACTAATTGCTTACTGTCTTTAGTAATATTCAAATATATTCCAGACGTGCACTGCACAGATTTACCTCTATATGCATGATAAGATAAGTTGAATATGATTCACTTGGAATGTTGTTAACGTCTATAAACTTTAATATCATTCATTGCAAGTCTCCTGGACATTAATAACACTATTACTGTTTATGTACTGAAAGAAATCAATTTCACAAAGAATAACTCCCTGGCTTCAGCTAAGATACCACACGCGTGCAATTCGTGTACATAAGCCCACCCTCGTTTCCTAATTATAACTTTACCCATCTTCCATCTTCCTCCTGCTACAATTTAACCAACAACCCTTATTTTTTGTCCATCGACTAAAGTAATCGTCTGTTGGCTTACGTAGTCTTCTGTAAAAGATTGTTTATGTTATCATTTTCCAAAGAGGAATTTCTTTTAAAGGACAAAATTACCAAGTTTTTTAGTTAAATGTATACAAAATTTTGAAATTGGTGAGAAGGACAAAACTTAGGCAAAGGTGGAATTCAGGAGACTCACTCTCATTTCCACTTTTATTCTATAACTTGTCCTTTTTCTTATTTTTAAAACTTACCATACTTTTGGTTAAAACTTTTGCTAACTTTGTTCTTCTCTCTATTTTCCACTTCTCCAAATTTGTAAATTTATTATAAATTTAGGCTTGTTCTAAAAGTAATTACGGATACAGACCAGTTTTGATCACGTGTGCAACTGAATGAGATGTTTTAGTTGGCGATTTTTCCAAACCAACTGATGATTTTTCAAAAATTACCAAGATGGAAAAATTGAAACTAGTTACCGATTTTTGAAAAATCGCCAACTAATTCTAACTTTTTGTGTTGTTCTTTTCCGAAAAATCGCCAATTAAAAATAGCCAGCAAAGTACATACGTGATCAAAAGTGGTTTATTTCTGTAAATATTTTCAAAAGTGGCATAAACATGTAATCATTTCTAAGTAGACGCCTAAATATGAAAATTTCCCTTTTTCTATAGAAATTAGAGTTACAAACCGGAATGTTGCCCAATATTTATCGCTCAAAACAATTCGAATTCTATTTCTATTGAAATGTGACGTCAAAACATTCCTGTCTGTTGTAAAAGCAAAAAGAGTGTACAAAGCTGTAATGAATCAGTTCAACCAAACTATAAAAAGCAATCGGAAAATTGCTTCAATGGTTGAACCGAAAAATCGAAATAGACACATTAGTCTTAGAAGGGATCGGGTCAAATGGGGAAACTTATGCAAATTTTATGCAACAAAACCGGTTGGTTGAGATTCAGGTAAACAAAATATTGCAGGTGGCCTTGGGTGGTGGAACGATCCTATAAAGGAGTTTTTCATATATGAAATTTTTTGTTTGTTATTTTCTATTAATTTTCTTCTTTACTTCAAGGAACTTGGAATGTGTAATGACCTGGATTTTTAACCGTTTAGAGTAAACATTTAAAACTAGTTTAAATCTTGATTTGAATATTTAAATAACTTGAGTTCTACTATTTAAAATATTAAATTAATTTGAATAATAAAATAATAAATTTAATCATGAAATAATTGAGAGTAAGCGGGATTTGAAGTATAGCATGAAATGGATAATTTATTAAGACCCAATTTAGTTTAAATTTGAATCATAATGAGAAATTCATTTATTAAACGACGTTTGAGCATATAGTTTGTTTCAAAACGAGCTCGTAAAATCGCGGTAGTTCGTGGTTTTACGTTTTGAACTTTAATTGACTGTACATTGTCCAATATAAGTTGAAATTCTTTGTAACAAAAATCTTTCAGATCTATTTATTTATAATTCTCTAATGAAAGAGAAAAATCAAGATTTCACCTTGTAGATTTTGAGTTATGTCAAAGTTAAATTTTAAGAAGGTCGCTATTGTTAAAGATATTTTTCGTCAACACCGGAGATAAATCTATGGAAATAAACCTAAGGTAAAAATGGGGTTATTTAGCTTTTACGAGTCTGAGTTAGTTCACCGTTTCCTAGATATCTAGGTTTAAAGCCCTAAAGATTAGTTATTCTCCCATTAATGGGGTAAGCATTACGCTTAAGCGACTCTAGAACCAACAGTTACCTTGGGACGAGGGTTCCCTAAGCACAACCCTCGATAAAGGGCTAAACGGCTTGTAGGAAGGGGTTCTGCACTAACTTTGCGGAAGTGTTTAGGTTTAAATAAGAACTTGTAACCATGTCGAAAACATATAGCATGCCATGTATGAGATAACTAAGAAATCACATGAGAAACTCATAAGAAAATACAGTAAGCATAGATCCGCTCTTTATTGATCTTTGATTTGAGGTACATAAGTGATTACAATCGGAATCCCCAAATTGATTTAGAAATTATGCTTTACTCTAGAGAAAAAAGTATAAGAATGAGAAATGAAAAAATCGCTCCGAAAAATGAGACCCCTAGGGTCTTATTTATGGACAAATCGGACCCCCTTTTGCTATAGGGCCACCAGAAGCCCTTGTCAGTCGCTTTTCCCTTTGGTTTCGGAAGCTTTGGCTCTCGGCTGCTTCTCCTTTTGGTTCCAAAGGTTTTGGCTCTCGGCTTCTTTTTAGGCTCTGCTTATGGCTTTTTAAGGTGCCAGTTCTGGCTCTCGGGAGGATGGTCCCGATCTTTGGAGCTTCTTGTTGATGTCAAACCTGTCGGTATGGATAGCTTTAGAAAGGCTTTGGGCTTCCGGATATAGGCTTCTGGTCATGAGCTTTCGGTCTCGCTGTTAATTCTTTGTGGAACTTGCCTTCATGATTCAAGTAGATGGTTAAAGGATCCACCACTCTTGTCGGTATCAACACTAAGTGCATTTGTGTGGATAGCTCGTCCCTTCCGGAGGCTTTGACTTACCTTTCGGCGAATCCGTGGAATGTGTCTAGGCTTCCCGAAGGGTTGCTTCGGTGCTTTATTAGTTGTTTATTGAAGTGGCCTCTCGGCGATCTTCTAATGATGGTCCAGGTAGCTAGTTCCCGGATGATCCACTTATGCTCTCATATTTCGATGTATCGGTATTAAGCGAGTTAATACCATTATCCCTTACGTCCTTTTAGGTCTCGGTCTGTAGGTTTTCTGGTCTTCCTCTTCATTGGCTTCCGGTTTTGGGTGACCCTCCGTTACTTATCCTTCGTGCCGGAACTACCCTGCCGGTATCCTTTCTTTGTATTGATTTTGAGTTCTTTCCTTTAATGAGGGTGTCAGTTGCCTGGCTTTCGGTTGTACCTTTAGGCTTTCGGTTTTACTTTGTGCTTGATTTTTGCTTACAGGTTATTCTTCTATGTTTGTGACAGTCCGATACCCCCTCACCGATAGACTGTTTCGGAGTTAATTTTGGTAGTAACATTTGCCCTCCCTTGTGAAGGGGTATTTTCGACTTTTCAAGTCAAGCCTTTGATTTTGTTTTGGTGTTTCGACACTTTGTCTCTTGGCATTCTCCAATTAGACACGTTGATGGGTTTCTATCTGTACGGCTTGGATTTTCCGGGTAATTCAATATAAATACTTCTCCTTTTTCATCTCCGTCCTTTACCTGCAAATCAAATAAGCGAGCAAGATTATCACTTCTAAGAATTACTCAAGTTTCTTCTCGCGGAATTTCGAATCTGATTCTCTGTAAATATCTTTATTCCTATTATAAGTTGTAATCTAAATTATGCACTTAAATCGATTGGAAAAACCGATCAAGATTTCTTCATACTTAATGCTAGTTTAATCAATAATGATAGCTTCAACAGTAAGTAATGGCTGAAACGATAGGTTACTTATTTGCTTAATACACCCTTTAAGAGGTTTGGTATGCCAAACTAGTTATGTAAAGGGGCTAATTTTATCATGAAGTAAATTGTCATGCTTTCGGTACGAGTTAACGCAATCACCATTACTGCCATTTTATTTTGCTTTTGACCTTGCCGACACTGCTTATATTTATTTAGCTTTTGTCTAAGGGTGCTGGGTTAGCTTGAGGGCATCGGTAAGGGTTTGCAAACCTAATTCGCCGGGACGTCTTGATCTTGATTTACTCGTATTGGGTTTGGGAGCCAATTAGACTTTCTTTGACGATACTGAATTATTTGGTCCCGGCTGAACCACCATTATATATCATTGACTTTTTACCTTGGCATATGCCTTTCATCTTCCAAATTTTGACGTTGGGATAACTAGTTTTACCATCACCGAAGGCCTAATCCACTACACCAGAAATGCCAATTAGGCAGTGCTCATGGCCGTATCTAATTCGGTTTGGCAGTGCTCCGAGTCGTATCAAATTTTGGCGTCTTCATCAATTTGATACGGCTAATAGGCGTATCAAATCGAGAATTTGATACCGCTCATGGCCGTATCAAATTTAAAAAAAGATATGGTCGTTATACTTATCAAATTTAAATAAAGATACTGCCAATGGTCGTATCTTTATTTAAATTAGACACGGCCATGAGCCGTATCTAATTTAAAATAAAATAAAATAAATACATTGTCCTACTAGAATATCATTGATAAATACAAACATTTATTTTAGAACATCAGTGATTAATACAAATACGGTTAAGCGTTTGACTTTGTAACTTAGAATATATATAAAAAATATATTCCTCCTCCTAACCGGGGCCTGCACAAAAAAGAAAAAAAAACATTCATCTGGGCCTTCGCTTCTTGATTCAGTTTGTGGGGTTTTGCACAAATCTTCAGGATAGAGCAATCTTCGCCATTTTTTTTGGGGTCCATACTAGAACATTACTTCATTGAAAATAAGAAGACCATCAAATTTAGGTTCACATCACTGCATAAGTTGCTGCAATCGAGAACGACCTACACTACAACAAAAATACCATTTTGCAACTGCCAAAAACAGTTGTAATAGGTCTATTACAACTGACGACCGCCAGTCTTTATATCCGCAGTTGTCATAGAGCATGATTATTTTATAACTGCTTTTTGCTGTTGTAAAAAGATTCTTTTGTAACTCCTTTTAGCTGTTGTAAAAGACTAGTTTGCAACTGTTTTAAGCTGTTGTAAAATATTTCATCAACTAATATTTTAGTAATTACCACATATACTAATAATTCAACTCTTCACAACCGCTAATAACCATAAATTTCATAATATTATAACTAAAGCCAGTATTTCATGAATAGTAACCGCAATCATTTAAATTATTCAAAACAACACGAACTGCTCACATTCATAATAATAGAAAACAATTCAAATTCACATCATTTTTGAAGTCACGACTCCTTTACAAAACATAACTAAATTGATAACATACATCAATAGAAGGATACATACATACTAATCAAAAGAGAAAAACTCTTCATGCCAAGCAACAATAATCCCAACTTGTCCATCAAAAGAGATACCTGGATTCACTACCAAATCAATCCAAACATCTCAAGCATATACTTCTAACGGTAATGGTGGACTATAAGCATCGCCTTGTTAGCAACTTCTTCAAAAATATACGACTGCAAACAAAACAAACACCCAATAGTCACCTTTTTCCCAACTTTTCCTTTCTCCCACTCAATGCCTTCTACCAAACATTTAAAATAATGATTTATGAAAGAACCATAACAATTGAATACCTTGACCAATCAAAGTCGAAGAGCTTACTGTGCAAGTTTCCAAAGAATTCATCTTTCGGATTCAATTACTTTGAGAGAGTGCCATTAGGTCTCCATTAATTCCTAGAAAAAAATGAATGGTTTTGAATTGTTAAAGCCATCAAACAAGTTATAAGTAAGAGAAGGAAAAAGAATAAAAATATTGATTCTGCTCTTATGTCAAGGACTCGTAGCTTGGCAGCAGGTTTCTTTATTCTTCTAGTTTCAAGCGTCTTCTTATGTAATTGTGCGGGCCATATGCTATGAGAGAATTTCGCACTATACACATTATTCATTGTGTTCAGTTCGGGGGAGAATATCTTATAGCAGCAATAATGGCAATCAGAAAAAACTTATGTTTAGCTCAATCTAAGCCCAGTGTACTTAGGCTATCTGGACTCTAGTTAAGTTATTTTTCACTATTTAAAACTCGATAAATGTTTAAATGCATACATCCACATAGTCATGGTCAAAGTCAATGTGAAACAGTTTGTAAATATATTTTTCCAGAATTTAGAGTGAATGAAATATAGAAGAAGCTAAACAGTTTGTAAATATAGTGCTATAAATGGAAGAAAGAAATTCAAATCAACTTGAAGCGGAGGTAAAAAAATGATACCAGTAGTTTTAGTGAAGCATCTCAATAGAACTTTTTAGCATACTGCTAGCTTTGACCTGAATGACTTGGCTTACTGCTAGCTTTGACCTAAATTGATATAAACTACAAAAATGAGAATGACAATACTATGGTAATAAATATTTCATCGTTAAATGCTAAATACTAAGAAAACAACTTTATCATGATACAGTCAATAGGTAACAGTCAAATTTTTATTTACTATCTCCAAAAACTCAAGCTGAAAGCCGTGACTATATTATTTATGCATATTTTCTGTCATTTTGCTAAAGAATGGCTGTTAAACACACTATTCACTAAAATATTTGTCTCAAACAATTATAAGACCACAAGAAGCAAGCAAATATATTTAACACCTCTTATATATCATCAGCATCACTTTTCTCAAGCATCACAAGATTATGTAAGGGAAGACCTCATCCATTTCCAACAGAAAAACCATCGCTTCTTCCCAAACTAGAGCTCAACATCGCATACTAAAAATCAGGCAAAAAATCAAGACAAAATACCACAAAATCAAAACACTCATAAACTTTAATCTAGTCAACCATTATCCCAAACCGTTGCCAAGTTGCAAGCAATCGAATAAAACAAACAAGTTTCGGTAAGAGAATTTCGAACCTCAAGGCGCTGAAGTAGATTTCTCGACATCTATGAAGGCCGGAGTTAAACAGCAAGCCCTACTTTCCAAATCTACGGTCTGAGGCGTAGACGAACAAGACGTGCCCAGATCCGATTAAGCACCAGGCGTTTCGCGCGAATACTCCAGATCGAAGCATGATGAATAGGGCCTATGCGATTATTTCGAGAAAGATTTTTTTTTCAATGCTAAGGAGATTAATTTTAAGATAGAATTTGTTCTGATTGGGAGCCATTACCATTTCGGATCTGAACATAAAAAGAGAAGATAGGGAGGCGTGCCTAGGGTTTGTTTTGAATGAGAGCTGGAAAGGTGAATGAACGGACGGATTAAAAGTAATAAAAAATAACGGTGGATGGGTTAAATACGAGTTGAGCCAAGAATCTGTAGATAACGGAGCGGCAAAATTTCAGGGTTGGGGGGAAATTTTGAATGGCTGTAGAAAACAATTCAATTTGAACAGAAAAAGATAAATTGAAGACAAAATTTTTGCTACATAAAATGAAAGAATACTTGAATATATTAAGTAAAAATTATTACTAAAGAAAACCTCACGATACATATAGATAGTAGAAGTAATAACTAACGAATAACTTTTATATTTTTCAAATTTTTTAAACATCTATGAGTTTTATGAAATCTGAACAATAAATAAGAAATTCTAATTAATAAAAATTTTTTATCACTAGTTATTACTTATTTACGATTAATTATAACCTATTAATTTTTATTTATTAATTATTGCTTATTACATCCTAGCTATAATTTAATATTTGTAATTGGAAATTAATTATTATGTACATGTTTTACTCGTTATCAATTATAAAATATTTAATAGCAATAATTAGGAGCTAATTACTATTTATTAATTTTTAACTATTAATTAATAATAGTAATGATTGATTTGTAAAGTTATCATTAAATATTAACTATTCTAAAACATTTATATTGTTAATAAATAATTATTAAAAGTTAATTATATAATATTTATTATTAATAATATTTCTTAAAAAAACCTTAATTATTAGTAATGGATTGTAAAAAATTAAATATGAAATAATATTCTTAATTACTGGTACTAATTATTAAAAGGGGCCAAAAAATTTGTTGTTTTTTTTATAACTGACATAAAGAGTTGTAATGTACATCTATTACAACTAACAAAAATCAAGAATTGTTAAAAGCAGACATCTTTTACAACTGACATGAAAAGTTGTAACAGACATCTATTACAACTGACAAAAAAGAAGAGTTCTAAAAAATAGGTGTCTATTACAACAGATAAAAGATAACAGTTGTAATAGGCATCTATTACAACTAGTAGAATGGAAGAGTTGTTAAAAACTAATCTATTACAACTTACAAAATAAAACAGTTGTAAAAAACCTATATTGCAACTGACATTTTGTGACACTTGTAAAATTACAGTTGTAGTAGGGTATTTTTGTTGTAGTGCGGCCTCTTTCAGATGATGCTATGAGGCTGCTATATGTTAAGAAAATTACCCCTTCTTTGATTCCGACAGCCCTAGAGTCAAGTTTGGGGTACGGTAACTTGCATTGATTTGTTCATCACCGAGCGACAACATCAATTTCTATTGAAAGCTTCTGACTGTAGGACAATAAGTGTAAAATAAATTAAAATTCAACATTAAAAAAGAAATGACATATATGAATAACTCTAAAATAATATGTTCCAAATACCATTCAGCTTAAATTCGAACTTGTCTTGCAAATAATATGACAAGTTCCACCTTTTGCATCAATGTAAAAATTATAAATATATGTATACCTATTCATACTAATCTGTTTTGGCATATAAAAGTCGAAATCACAGTAAGTAGAGTGCATGTAGAACTTTTTACCCTGAGAATTAAACATGCAATCCAAACACATAACCAACAAAATAAAATCCATACCTTTAACAGGTCTTTCCCCAGCTTTTTTGCAGTCAAAGCCAGCATATCTCCCCCTTTCATCAATTTACCCTTCAACATCAAACCAGATAAATAAAAACTAATACCAAACTTAATTGCAAAAGCCTCAGAAATTTATATAATCCATATTTGACTGTTATGGTATTCCACACTCATTACCCTAGAAAAAAAAGCGGGAATAAGAAAACGTTGCAACTTAGTAATATTGCTTCAAGTACTTACGTGTAGCTGTTATGTAACGACGGTTGAAACAAAGCCCCCTCTCCTTGCACGCATATGAGCTGGCAGACAACTCCCATATAACAAAAGGAATCCCTGATGTTACGTGTCTACCAGCTTATATTTATACACAATTCCTTCAATATATTCCGTGATGTGGGACTATTGTATCCAAACCATCATTCCTCCTTTACAACATGAGATACAAACCTAACAGTCTCCCCCTTGACTCGCATCCTACGAGTATCTTTTGAGAGCACTGTTTTGCCTGCATCGCCCAGTCCGAACCTTCAGCTTTGATACCACTGTTATGTAACGATGGTCGAAACAAAGCCCCCCCTCTTTGCACGCATATGAGCTGGCAGACAACTCCCATATAACAAAAGGAATCCCTGATGTTACGTGCCTACCAGCTCATATTTGTACACAATTGCTTCAATATATTCCGTGATGTGGGACTATTGTATCCAAACATCATTCCTCCTTAACAACATGCGAGACAACCCTAACAGTAGCGTGTTATTTCCAAGTTTTGCGATCTCGGTTTCAGATTTCTGTAACTTTAAGAATTTCAAAAGAAGCCTCCTTCGGCCGCTTTTCCTTCCGGTTCCGAATGCTTTGGCTTTCGGCTGCGTTTTTGGCATTGCTTATTGCTTTTAAGGTGTCGGTCCAGCTCTCAGGAGGATGGTCTCGGTCTTTGGAACTTCCTTTTGATGTCATATCTATCTTCTTTGTATCGATACTAAGCATGTCGGTATGGATAGCTACTTCCAGATATAGGCTTCCGGATGTAGGCTCCCAGTCTTGTCATTAATTCTTTGCGGAACTTGCCTTCATGCTTCAAAGGTATGGTTACAGGATCCTCCACCCCTTTCGATATCAACACTAAGAAGATTTGCGAGGATAGATCATCTCTCTTAGAGGTTCTGATTTGCCTTTTGGTACACCATTGAAACGTGTTTCGGCCTTCCGGAAGGGTGCTTTTGGTGTTTTATTAGTTGTTTCCCGAGGTAACCTTTTGTCGCTCATCTAATTGGGCTCTCGGTAGATGGCTCTCGAACAATTTCCATATGTTTCAAACTTTGTGCTTTTGATGCTCTCGTTTCTTAATGTATCGGTATTAAACCAGTTAATGTCGATAGCCCTTTTGTCCTTTTGGGTCTCGAGTTATAGAATCCTTGGTTTTTCTCTTCATTAGCTCCCGGTTTTGGATGACTTCTTGCCGGTTACCCTTCATGCCGGAACTACCCTATCGATAGTCCTTCTTCATATCGCATTTGTGGTCCCTTCCTTGATGATGGTGTCGGTTGCTTTCCCTTTCGGACACTTCCTTTAGGCTTTCGGTTTTATCCTGTGCTTGGTCATTGCTTATGGATTATTCTTCTGTGCTTGTGACGGTTCGATAACCCTTCACCGTCAGCCTGTCCCAGTGCTTATTTTGGTTGTAACAAAAGGAATGAAATATGTCTAGCTAAAATGAGATGAGAAGACTAATGAATCAAATTTCATTTTTATTGGGGCTTGCTGAGATAGATGCAGAGCGAAATTGCTTTTGACATGAAATGTCGTGGTTTGAATCGAACGTATTCCATTTGAACAAGGATGCTTCCAAACATGAATATGATCTAGGCTGGCAAACTAGCCGAAACTGATGCGGTATAACGCAGGATAAGACTAAAGGCAACCATAATAATAATACGGAGCAATTGAAAAAAAGAATGTTTTTGCACCTAGACTATCACAATTGGTGAGTTTTGCTATGGTTTGTTCCCATGATAAAAGTTTGGAAAACTAGGTTTCTTTATTTTCTTAATAGTTGAAAATAATTGTTGGTAACGGGTCCCTTCCTATGTGGAAAAGACCATATTTATTTGAAGCAAAAGTTGATGCTATGGTACTTCATGATTTTGTTTGAAAAGGTGACTTGTTGACCTTTGTTGTGCCTTGGTAAGTGCACCTTGATGAGGAATAATCATCTTATTAAATATGGTTGTTGAATGGAGATTTCAATGTGTCTTCACTAGTACAAAAAGCACCTATTGCTTCTACTTATTTGCTTCTGATGTGCTTGCAACAGAGGCAAATAATATTATTTGCTTCTGTTCCATCATTACATCAGAAGCAATTAGCACAAGGAGGACAACAGAAAATCCAACTATTGAAATTTGCTTCCGACGTTGTAGAAACAGAAGCAATAAGAGGAAGCGGATTTAGCTTTTTGCTTCCAATCATTATACAACAGAAGCAATTTTTTTATTTGCATCCGACTCCCTGACCATTGGACGCTAATTATAATGTATGGCATAATCCCGAATCTCCCCACTAAAAGAAGTCTCATCGGGCCCAAATTTCAGTCAACACCTATCGTTTATTGAAGGAAAAAAAAGTAAACTTTAAGTTTATTGACAGAAATCGTTTATCGACAATAAAAGAAAGTAAATTTCCAATCAATAGAAATCGTCTGTCGATGTCGACGTAAAGGTTGAATATCGACTTTGGATCTGCATGTATAGAGATCAAGATCGAATTTTTATCTTCAATGCTAATTTGGATCTGCCTGATTTACAGATTCGCTGGTTTGGATTGCTTCAGGTATTAACCGATTTATGAATTCCCTTTTTGTACTTCCCTAAATTTATGTTATGCATTTTGAGTTTAGGAGTTTAAAGATTGGTTATACGTTTAAAAAAAGTTAGAACTCTCGATAATGTACTTGTAGGAGAGCTTTGGTCTGCATCTTGATAATGTACTAGCAAAGTTTAGCGAAGAGTTTTATGTGACATATTGTTTGGCAAGTTAAATAGCGTAGTTGGTTGATTTGAGGCATCTAGTTTTATTTATCTTTTGCGTACTTTTGTAGTCTTGGAAACAACAATGCATATAAGTTGTTTGTTTTAATTCTACTTCGGTTCTATCATTTATTTCAACACAAGCAGCTGCTCATGATGAGGTTGACAATTTTCTGAAAGGTGTATACTTATTCTAGGTTAAGTTATACATTGTTGTTCATGCAATCCATTACAAATTTAATGGAAAGTTTTAATTTATGATTTTCTGAAAGGTGTATACTTATTCTAGGTTAAGTTATACATTGTTGTTCATGCAATCTATTACAAATTTAATGGAAAGTTTTAATTCTTCCTGGGGCAACCCCTGGATGGGGGCAACAGCCTCCATGGTCAGTGATGAAATATTATATTTATATAAATAAGTGTTAATGGCCATAATTTCATGAATAATAAGTAGTGTAGTTGGTTATATGTGTGGTTCCCGACTGGAAGATGCAACATTTAAGTCTGAGAAGCTTCAGATTTTTAATTTCTCTTACTGGTGCCTAAGTACTTACTTGTTAACTGGTTTTTTTGATAGGTGAATGTTATTTTTTTTCCAACATCGATAAACAAGTAAGTAATAAATTGCGATGAACATTTCATTTATTGGCTCCCATTATATACAGCCTGAAGCATTTTTAAAATATTGTTTATTGTTTCCTGCACCTTTGCAACTAGAAAACAAGAAATTAATTTAAATATATTGTTGCTTCTATTTTTGTAGCAGCCATGTATTTTTTGGAATGTAGATTATTTGTATGTATCACTTAGAAGAATCAGGTTATTGAAATTGGATCAGTTTGTTATCTTACCTAAAGTTCGCTGAATCTTCAGCCTCTTTCATTTTAGTAGAGGCAACATATTTTGGTTTATTCATAGGGCAACCCAAAGTATAGAGCCGGCATTAGAGTCGTTGACTAGTTGAAAAATACAAATTGTCTATTTGGTTTGATGGTGCAAATTGCACCATTCCGCTACAAACAGAGAGTGTTTATTTCTATTTTAATAGACGAACTATCCCAATTGGCACTAGCATAGTTTGCTCCTAGTTTACATTGGGTTTTGCGCTCATGTAAATATAAGTGCAAGCATATGGTTTACATATAGATGTAACCATCATAGTGCAAACTTATTTTTTTGTTGTTAGTGGGTCTAGCAATCTACACTGGGACTTTGGTTATGTTGGAATTGTCCCACATTAGGAAATTGTCTACCTAATCTTCCTTAATATATGAGGAGTTCCCCCTTCACATTGCCAATTGGTTTTGTGATAATTCCGGGTTCTCTAACATGGTATCAGAGCGCTGATTCAAAACTCTTCTTCATGATCTGTCCTACGTAACCAAAAAAAAAGATCCATGTGTTAGGCTAAAAGATACGCTACACGTGTGGGGGCGTGTTGGAATTGTCCCACATCGGGAATTTCTCTACCTAATCTCCCTTAATATATGAGGAGTTCCCCCTTCACATTGCCAACTGGTTTTGTGATAATTCGGGGTTCTCTAACATGGTATCAGATCCTTGATCTCCTCTTCTTCAATGCCTCTTCTTGCCCACGCCATCCCAATCGTCCACGTGCTAGGGCATATGTATGCCTAGCCGTGCGTGGGCGTGTTGGAATTGTCCCATATTAGGAAATTGTCTACCTAATCTTCCTTAATATATGAGGAGTTCCCCCTTCACATTGCCAATTGGTTTTGTGATAATTCGGGATTCTCTAACAGGTTATACTGATATTGTAGTTAATAACAACTAGAAATCAATTTTCCAATTTCTGAATAACTTGGCTTGTTATAACAAAAATAAATGAGGTGTATGCTATTTTTAGTTTGATCCACTGACTAACTTGTTTTTCAAAGCTTCTCCAGGTTGCCACTTCTGATGCATAATCCGTATTTTCGTGTATTTAGTAGATGCTACACAATCCTTGATTAACTGGTCAAGAAAAATGAAGCAGACAGAGAGGTTCAGTTAGTAGTCCACATGTAATTGCTTCGAAAATGCAATGGTAATAATTTGAAAATAGAATCAGTCAAATGTACACTATTAAATAAAGTTCAGTAAAATACAGAGAACAATCCAAGCTCCATTTTATTGCAGCAACGTACAAATATAAGGGTTAGTTGTGACATTGCTCCAAACTAACTTACATATCATATTTTTGAGGGACATGCATATATTTTGATTGAAGTAGACGTTTCAGGCTATCTTATAGTTAGTAAATTGCAGGAAATTATTTTGAATAAAGATAAGTGGTAGACAAGGCCTTGAAATTCGAAGCTTAAATATTAAGCAAAGGTAATTCATATGTGCCTACTCCTCACTAAAACTTATCAGCTGTGATATATGCCTTTAGCGTACCCTTTATAATATTTGATAATACGTCTTATTTCATCCTAACTCATAATACTAATATGTTGGTGTGATACCATTTATTTTATAATCCTCATATTTCCTATTTGAGAACTAACAGATTGCATGAGTATGGATGCTCTGCTATGCTGTCTTGATTGGCTGCTTCATTAGCTTAAACTTTAATGCAGTGGGTACTTAATTCAATACATTTCACTTGTCTGTTACGATAAACGAAGAAATACATCATGTTATATTTTTGCCTTGATAGAGCTAATTATCTAAGCGTATTTTATTTATCATCAGTTATATTAGCAAACTGCATACATTCTATAGTATAATGCAAATGAGTACAGAATTTTATTACCTGAATCAAGTTGTTGTATGACGACGATATAATGACGCTTTTAATAATAACTACAATTACAAAGAATTATATTGTATGTTATCGATTTATAAATTGTTTGTTTGTAATGCTACCATTAACCATGTTATATGTTATTGGTTCACAAATCATAATAATTGCATGCAATCCACCAGTTGTTACCCCTCCTTTTCCCATTTTTGAAAAGGTCCCGCTACATCACCCTCCCGTTCAAAAATGGGTTCCAAAGCCCTCTTCTCACCTAGATGGAAGCTTTGGTGCTACTTTATCTTCTCTTGCTACTGTGCCCATTTTGACATCTCTGCCTATCCTTGACGCTACCCCTCCAGCTCCTGTTCTTTGGAATCCCATTGATAAAGACTGGTTTTAAAATGTCACAAAAATGTATTACAACCTGCAACATGCAAACATTTTATAATACGTGGATGAACCAGATGGAAATTGTCGTGTATATTATGAAATACCTAACGAGGATTTATCGTTATACATCCTAGGAAAACTTTGAGTTATAAACAAGTCCGTCTTAGCACATGACACTTGGGATAGGAAATTGTTTAATTGTATGGAATCTTCTAACAATATTCCATCTTCAATGGTGATGTTTGAAGACTTCTTTCACGATACGGGCTTAATTCTTCTGATGATGGCAATGAATCCTCCTCTACATAGGACTAGTTCTTTAAAGTCAGTAGCTTTGGTGCATAGCCGATTTTAATTCTTTCTATAATGTTTTGGCACGTGCTAATTATAACTTGACATGTGCAGAACACCTGTTTTTATTTTCATAATAAAAGTGGTATAATTATAAAATTAGCAACTTCTAAGGTAAACAGTATATTTTCATTTTTCCACCTTTCATATTTGCTTTTATTTTTGTATTCGTTTTATTTTATTTTTTTATAGCTTGTCCTTGACATTTAAAAATGGATCGTAGTTGGATGTACAATGTAAAACATTGCAGTCTTGAGTTACTCAACAAAATTGAAGAGTTCATCAATTGTGCATTAAATGATCAATCAAGAAGAGAAGATGAAACTATTTTTTGTCCTTGTAGACTTTGTAAAAATTTGAGGGGACTACATAACATAGATCAAATCAGGGATCATATAATTCGTTATGGGTTTAAGCAAAATTATAAATGGTGGATATGGCATGGTGAAAGTATACCCAGTAGAGCTAGTTCTAGTAATCATGTGAATGATGGGAATGATCGGGAGAATGACGAGAATGATCGGGAGAATGATGTGAATGAGGCAAATGACAATAATGATTGCATTCATGAGATGTTTTGTGATGTTGAAGATCATTTGATGAAAGAAACAAAGTTACATGAAAGAATATTAATAGATGTCGAGAAGTCTTTGTTTGATGGTAGTGCATTCACAGTGTTGTTTGCCGTGCATAAGATTTTTAATTTAAAATCGAAGTACGGATGGAGCGACAGAAGTTTTACATCATTGTTGATACTTTTGAAAGAAATGCTTCCGGAAGGTAATGAGCTTCCTACTTCTAACTATAAGGCAAAGAAAATTATGTGTCATATTGGTACAGGGTACAAAAAGATACATGCATGTCCAAACAGTTGTATACTATATCGAAATGAATATGAGAATTTGCACGAATGTCCCAAGTGTGGATTATCCCGTTACAAGTCGCGAGGGAATCTTCACAACGATGCAGACAAGAAAGGGTCTCCGGCAAAGGTCTTATGGTATTTGCCAATTATATCATGGTTTAAACGCTTATTTGCAAATAAAGAAAATTCGAAAAACCTTAGATGGCATGCAGATGTGAGGAAAGATGATGGGTTACTTAGGCATCCAGCCGATTCTTCGCAGTGGAGAAACGTTGATGCAATATATCCTGATTTCGGTGAAGAAAGTAGAAATCTTAGACTTCGTCTTTGCACGGATGGCATAAACCCATTTGGCAACCTAAGCAGTCAGCATAGTACATGGCCTGTTCTTTTAGTGATTTACAATCTTCCACCTCATTTGAGTATGAAGCGCAAGTACATCATGTTGTCTCTTCTAATTTTAGGACCATGACAACCTGGAAATGATATCGATGTTTATCTTGCTCCTCTTATTGATGATCTAAAACTCTTATGGGATAAAGGAGTCCGTGTGTTTGATGCATATAGTAAAAATGAATTTACATTGCGTGCCATGATTTTTTGTACCATAAATGATTTTCCTGCCTATGGTAACTTGTCTGGCTAGAGTCCAAAAGGTGCCAAAGCATGCCCAATTTGTCAAGATGATATGATTGTTGAGCGTTTGCATTTTTGCAAGAAAAATGTGTATATGCATCATCGTAGATTTCTCCCTGTTAATCATCAATATCGAAAAAAAGAAGCCTTTCAATGGAGAGGTAGAAAATAAAGTTGTTCGTTTACCGTTAACAGGAAATGATGTTTATGAGCGAGTTATGAATATTGAAAATGCATTTGGCAAAGCCTTCCCTCTTATAGAAGGGCTCGTGGAAGAAGAAATCTATATTTTGGGAACTTCCATATTGGAGACATTTGCATGTTAGACACTACCTAGACATAATGCATTAGAAAAAAATGTTTGTGACAGTATCATTGGGACGCCCTTGAATATACCTGTTAAAACAAAGGATGGTGAAAAAGCCAGACAAGATATGTTGAAAATGGGTATCCGGAAGGAGCTAGCATGAAGGATTTGAAATTAATCGGCATGAAATCTCATAACTGTCATGTGCTAATGCAACATTTATTACCTATTGCAATTCGAGGTATATTTTCTAAGCATGTTAGACATATTATTACAAAGCTTTGCATCTTTTTCAATACAATATGTAGTAAGGTGAGTGATCCTGATACGTTGGATGCGCAACAAGCCGATGTTATTATTACCTTGTGTCGATTTGAGATGTATTTTCCCCCTTCATTGTTTGATATTAGGTGCATTTAACTGTTCATTGGTAAGAGAGATCAAAATTTGTTGTCCTGTGTTTAAGAGATATATGTATCCATTTGAAATGCACATGGGAACTTTAAAAAGAAAAACAAAAAATGGATATAGACCTGAAACAAGCATGGTAGTAGGTGTTGTGGCTGAGGAGGTTATTGAATTCGTCACCCAATACTTACCGGATGTTGAACCTATTGGACTTCGCAAGTCTCGACACGAAGGGCGACTTGATGGTCATGGAATAATTGGGTTAAAGTCGATTTCTATCGGTGATGAAATGTTTCATAAAGCCGAACTACTTGTTTTACAACACCTTAGTGAAGTTCATCCTTATTTGGAAGAGCACATGGCAATTTTAAAGTCTGACAATCCTTCAAAAAACGAAAAGTGGTTGACAAATGAACATAACCGTTCATTTGTCAAATGGTTTAAAAAGAAGGTACTGAATCAGCGGGATGAAGCAAATCATGTTATTTCTGATACAATAAAATGGGTAGCATATGGGCCTCGATTTCAAGTCAATTCGTATGAAGGATATGATATTAGCGCTATTTTTTTATACGAAAAGACGAGATGAGAAGAGCAAGATGAAAAATAGTGGAGTTAGTGTCGTGGCTTCTACAAGGGAATTTGCTAAACTAAAGATAATAGACCGATAGACGCGACGATGCCATATTATGGGGTGATTGAGTATATTTGGGAGCTTGTGTATAAAGACTTCACGATCCCGCTATTTCGATGTAGATGGGCTGATAATCATCATGCTGTACGAGTAGATGAACATGGATTCATGCTTGTTGATTTTAGTCGAGTAGGTCACGATAATGATCCACTTATCTTGGCATCTCAAGCAAAGCAGGTCTTTTATGTGACTGATCCAGCTGATAATAAGTGGTTCGTTGTTCTTCCTGGTAAAAGACGCATTGTTGGAATTGGTGATGTGGTAGATGAAAAAGAACATAATCAGTTTGATGAAAACCCACCTTTCTCCGTCGGCATAAGTCTACAAGAAGATGAAGTTGATTTAAATGCAAACTATGCACATTCTGATCATAATGAAGGAGAATGGATTGCGGGGTAATTTTTTCAATGCTCATCATGCTTTTACTTTTCGTTTAAAATCATAGATGTGAAATTTGTGTTTGTATAATATTTTTTTTTTGCTGTTTAATTTTTCGTTGTCAAATTGGTGTGCTTTTTGTGTATGACGATAGAGTGTGCATGCTTTTTTCTAGCGTTTCATAAAAAAAACACACATTTGATATTAAATGATAGTATATTTGTGTCTTGTTAGTTACATAATGTTTGACTAATCAATAGCTAATACTTACGTTGTATTTGCGGAGATAGAGATATCGATCTGTGATTTCAACCAACCATCGACAACTTTAAAGGTAACCAATTTAAAATAATAATTTATCATTATGTCTGGTAATTATTATTGTTGCTACTGCTGTGACTGTGTGGGGGCATGACTTCTGTATTCTCCCATGGTTGGGTTCAGGACATTTGCTTCCAGAAATAGGCAACGTTCTGCGGATAGAAACATAATATTTGATTTAGACATTAACAACCAACATGGTGGAGCATGCATTGGTCAGTCTGATGATCAGAAAAGGTTCATACAGTTTATCATGGCATATGGTTATTTTATGCTATATTAATATAAGGATGGGAGACAAGTCCATAATAATAAAGAAAAAAAATTGACTGATCTGTAATTACCTTTTGTAAGTCCCCACTTTTACACATCCATATTCATCTTATGCCCAACCCGCACTCATGACTAATAAATTAAACCAAGTAATGAATTTGCAATTAACTGAATGGACAAGCAGTGTGCACTATGTCAGAATTACCATGCAGAGCTGAGTAAGGACAAATGTGTGTATTGCTTGATGTGTTTTGGTGGTCTCCATAAGTAGAGCTGCTCACTGGTTCATGATCTGGTTGACAAAAGGAGTGGATGTTATATATTGTAACTAATTATGAATATTGCATTACAGTAGCTTTTGTAGTTTAATAATAGCTTACAAGAATTCAGCTGTGACTCTCCTTCCTTGAATAAAAATAAATAAATAATTAGCTGCCAATATATTCAAATGATTAGCTACCAATAAAAATAATAATTAGCTATGACTCTCCGTCTCATGTAAGAAATATATCCCATTCTATGATCAATCGTATATAATTAGCTTCCAATATATTCAAATGATTATGATAATCGACTTGAAGTGATATAGATCGGAGGAAACACAAATAAACATGAAAATTTATATAATACGATCAAGATTATGTGTTAAAAAAACAGAACACTAAACAAAATTTATATAAGCGACTTATTGTATTGGCGTTGTATAATTTATCATTATGTCTTAATTTCATATATAGGAATAATGTAAATAGAACCATGTAGACAAAATGAAGAGCAGAACACTTCTTCAGGCGGTCGTCCTCTAAGAAGAAGGGAAGAGGTCCGACAACCGGAAAAAAATACAGAACACAAGAGCCAAAATATATTGAGTGGGGTGATAATGGCAAACCTATTGGAAAGTGGCCGATGTCTTACGAGGTGTATGTGGGTGATGCAGCTAGATCCAAAATTGATTTCACTGTTAAGAGTTGGGACGACAAGAGTCAAGGGCTTAAGGACGTTATTTGAGGAAGATGTCAAGGTATTAAATTCATTTATATTTGCTTGTTTTTAATTGGTTGAAACTCGCTGCTCTAGTTATTCAATTGTTGTATTTGTACTTGCTGTATGCATATAGATAAACTTTTGAAAGGAGGATAGAATAATTCTGAACTGTGCGACGTGCACATATATTTTCCAAGTTAAATTACCGATGTGATTTATTACTTTATAACGTATACAATGACATTGAATCAATGTTGCCACTATGACACTATTTCTTATTTGGTCAGTTTTATAATAAGTCGTATGTACATTTCATAATAATCAATGTGTTAATTATTATTCTGTTAAGAGTAACAAATCTATTATTTTATTACTTTTTTATCAAGTAGCATTATGATTTTAATTTACGGTTTTGTGGTATAGTGATCCCGTTATTCCTTTTACTTTCCATTTATCCTGATCAAAAAATTTGAAGGAAAAATTAGAAAAAGATTTAAGATTCAAGACTTTACGGAAAAGTTCATTTAAACCAATTATTTCACGTTTTCAGTAAATACGAATACTAAAAATAAGTTTGTTTTTTCTTATGAGTTGTGATCGACTTTGAACAGTTTTTTTCTTAGAGTGGATTGCAAAATTTTGAATTCGCATTAAAATGGCATGGAAAAAAAAAGAATGAACTTATTTATTTCATACTAGATGCGCTAGAATTTCTCTTACTTTGTGCCATTGAAAAATGATCTTCCAGGTTTACTAATATAACAAGCAAGTTTGTTGAAAATCAAACCTTTTAAGTTTGTCTACCTCTATTTTGTTAGGAAGCCGCATATGATTTTGAAATTGTAGTCTGTTATGCTAATAACATATACTTGTACCTGAAATGGTACAAATCAGAGCATGAAACTTATATTTTTGCTGATGAAAAATTTGTAGTCTGGTCTGGTCTATTCTATAGCCATTGTTGAAACACAACTACATATGACTAAAAAAGATTGAAGATTCAAAAATGATACCTAGGTTCAAGTTAGAGAGATTCATCAATATTTCTTATAGAACAAACATAGTTGGGAACATTAGCGTGAAACTTCAACAAATTTCATCTTTTTTTTTGCATAATGCTTTTACCTAAGTATTTTTAATTTATCGTTTAGATCTCATTTCTCCCCAAGTTTACCCATGGACATCAAAATGAGTGGTCTACTTGAATGAAGAAACAAAATATCTTTTTATTCCTAAGCTTCTTCTGAAAGCTTTTTAATAGCTAAATGGTACTCAGATTTTCCTTTGATAAAAAAATTTCATTTATAATTCTACTTGAAATTTCATGTCAATTTAAAGCGTAGCTAGAAACCAAATCCTTTTTGTTTACATGCATTTATTTTGGAATAGCATTTTTTTAATTAATACAGACCGAGTATCATATTGATGACAAAATGTAACAACCTCAATTTTTAGAGTATTTTAATTAATGATTTAATTTAAAATTTTGGTTTATTTATTTTATTTGTTTGCATTCAATCTTGAATTTTTATATAAATATTTAATTTGTATAATTATACCCTTCGTTTTCAATATGTAATTATATCTTTAATTTAATTTCAATGCGTATTGATTGTGTTGGTGCAAACATTGATTACGTTTTAATGTTCAATGTACGTTTCTTTGTATTAATGTTTTGCTTACATGTTCATTATTTTCAAAATTTAAACCATTCTTTTGTTTTGCCAAATACTCTTTCAAGCCATTAGTGTTTTTCCATATATGACTCTTCATTTATTTTGTCTTGTATCCATTTATAACAATCCGTTAATTTACCTAACGTTTCCATTCATCTTTTATTCTCCACGTATATTCACAGTTGTTTATTCTTTTCAAAATTTCTTTCTAATTTTTGTCCTTCCCTAATCCTCGCATGCTCCATATTAAACAAATTCACTTTTTTTTATCTATCATGTAACTTTCCTTAACACTTTCTATGCTACCTCCTCATTTTCCATATTCTTTTATTATTACATGCAAATGTGAAGATAACAACTCCTATTTTATTAAATCTAATTGTTCCTTGAAATTGCCAAGCGTTATCAAGCATTAAATGCCAATAGGCACCTTTCTCCGCATGCATTATGTTTCCATATATTTCTGAATCCATCTTTATCCATTTATCCCCATTACCGTATTTGTCTCCGTTTCCATTCCTTTTTTTAAAGCTACTCCATTCCCGTATATTTATTCTTCATATTTCTCCTTTCTGTCCCTTTTATTTCTCATCTCTTCGCAGATGCAAGAAAAAATAGGCATTGTAGCTCTAATTTATACCCATGCCAGTTTTTCTTCTACCAATTTACACGTTTGTACCCTTTACCATGTTTTTCCTACTCATCGCCATTCCCTCTCCTCAACATACAAAAGACCTACGCTCCCTCACAACCCCAACCGATCAAACTCGTGCCTACAACCCACCAGCGTCACGTCACCAGACTACGCTCAGCCGTAGCTGCACCCGCCTGAATCCCACGTCCACACTCTCGCCTCGCCTTTGAGCCATCTCCAATCGAACCCATGCTTCCACGTTTTCCCTTTTCCCTTTGTGTGTACATGTGTATAAGTTTTTTTTTATGGGAATGGCATGAGTTTTCTTTTTTGATTGTGGTGTGTGTTATGTATATCTTTGTGTGTGCATGAGTGCCTTGTGTGAGTTCTTATCTTAGTGTATATTTATATATATATATTTATATGTTAATAAGGGTTGCTTTTTAAATTTATTTGTTTTGGAAAATATATGTATAGATATATTTTTGTATATGTGTATATATTTATTTATTTATATATAATGATTTTGGTGTAAGTTGTTTTGGAAATTTATTGGTTTTCAAATTATATGTATACATATACATATATATATGTTTAATTGTTTATATGTAAATATATATGGTTTGCGTGCGTTTGTGTGTGTATTGAGTTTTGTGTGTTATGTTTAGGCGTGCATGTTGGCGTGTGTATATATAATATTTGGGATAGACATGTTTGTGTGTAGTTTGTGTGTGGTAATATACATATGTATGCGTTTGTTTGAGTTGTATCTTTGTGGCGTGGTGTTGAGTGTCTAGTTTGGAGGGTGTTTTCTTGTTGGTTGTATGTTGTGGGTGTGAGTTATTACATATGTATATATATACTTGTTTGAAAATTTATTTGTTTTTTGTTAATTAAATAGTTATATAATTGGTTTGGGTGTTTGTAAAATTTATAATACATATATGTTATAATTTGTATTGTGTGTACGGTGTGTGTGTGTATGTGTTTGTTTTAATACAAATTATGTATGCATATATATATATATATGTGTGTGTGTGTGTGTGTGTGTGTGTGTGCGCGCGCGCGCGCGTGTGCGTGCATGTGTGTTTGTGTTTTACGGTTTTATTTGTGTATGTTTGCGTTGTATATAATTTAAAAATATATATGGTTTGGTGCTATATAATTTAATATATATATATATATATTTATATAATTAATTTGGAATGTGTCGAATTTTAAATATATAGGTATATATTAATTTTACTGTGTATACGTTTATATTAAATATATATACTATTTTTAAAAAGGATTTGTCGTGTGTTTATGTATAATTTATAATATATATACTGTTATAATTTGTGTTGTGTGTACGGTGTGTGTGTATGAGTTTATGTGTGTGTTTCAAATTATATATTATATATAAGTGTATATGATTTAGTATGCGTTAGCATTGTGTTTTATTTAAATGTATAATTTATAAAATATATTTTTGTGCATCGAATTATTAATATATATATGTTAAAATTTTCTATGTGTTTGTATATAAAAATATATATTTTTTGTGTAAAGAATTTATTGGGTTTATTTTGAGTCAAGTTTGGTATTGAGTTTGAGAACGCGCCAAAACCCAAATAGCCGTACCGATCCATTGAAAATTCCCTAGCCTCCTCTTATAAAATAAAATATTGAGCGATCATCGAGTTAAAATCCATTCTGAATCATGCATGCAAGTCGTCGTTTTATTTTGGGCCACGAAAGGTGAGTTTATCTCACACCTGACTCACATTCTTCCATAGATGTTAGATTAACTAAATGAACTATTATGAAATGTATAGGAGTGCTAGTAGAAATTGTCTGTTTAAAATATACACTTTCATATGTGACACGATATTCATATGACATGTATGTACACTGATTATATACGACTATGATGTGATCTATGATACGTGATGATTTGTTGTGTTGTGGATACCCCTAGTTTAGGAAAAATCACTAAGGGTTGAAATGATACATACCTGAACAGTCATTAGATTAGGGAAAATTTGTTATGGGTTGAAATGATATACCTGAATGATTTTTACTAAATTTGGGATTGCAGGTTGAAATGATAAACCCGTACAAATTTTATAAATTGCGGGTTGAAATGATAAATATCCGTATCACTTGACCATAGGGTAGAAAACTATATACGGACACCGTTGGTCATGTTTTCGAATTGAAATGATTTGGAAATTTTGATTGTTATAATATTAATTTAAGATCTTATATTTTGTATTATATTTTAAAGATTTATATTTAAATTTTGTAAATTTTTATATTATATATTTTAAAATGATTTTATGAGTAAAAATGTATTTAAATGCTTATTTAAGATATTACTTATAATTTATTTATTTTAAACTGTATAATTTAATCATATATGTATTTTTAACTTTAAATTAATATATTATAATAAATAATTCTTTTTAAACCTATTTATAAATTATTTTAAACCTATATATGTTTATAAAGAATATTTTTTTACATAAATTTATAACTTATAAATATATTTTCAATGCTTATTTTATATATATTTTATAAACTTTAATAATAAACTCAATAGGTGGATAAGTTTTGATTTTGCGATTTAAATTCTAGGTTTAAGGATTTAATTGTATATAACGATACTTGATTCAATGAATTTGATTTTAATTCAACTAAATGTGAATTTCGAGTTGACTTAAGTATTGAACTTTATAGGAAATGAACGTGAACTGCGTAATTAATTGGAATTTTAATTTATAATCGATATGAATATATAAATTCGATTATAAATTGACTGAATATGAATTGAAATAATTTTATATATGGAATTGATTCATATTGGTTTGAATTAAAGAAAATTCTTAAATCAAATTTATTTCAAGATATGATTTTATAAAATGGCCATGGTGTGGAAAATGTAAACGTTTGGTTGTTAAAGAGACCGGGATCGAATATTGTCATACTCTCTGCCAATACCGAAAACCACTTTAACAACTATGTACACGGTGGAGTTCCAGAATGAAGTAGGATTGTTTAGTGGCGATTACTGGATTTGAGGAAAGAGAACGCTGATGGATAGCCTTGACCTTCAGGTCATAATTAAAATGACTAAAACAGGAGCCATGCCAAGGTTAATGTGAGTTAGCTCCTCTTGGCAGACATGCTTCTTCGATACCGTATATATTACTTTGTGATTGATTGGAGCCTTTGATTTTTGGGAGCATTGTCTAGGGTGGGCAGTAGTCGCAGCAATGCGTTACCACCGACCTGGGTCTGCGATCCGGTAAAATCCTACTGATGGGTATTGCCTCGATGCCTTGTCATATTTATCCTGATCGAGCCCCTACGATTTTGATTTGACGTTGTCGTATAGCGGTGCATCCCTATCCACCGGCCATTATTGGTGTTTTATATGCAATGTTTACAACAATGTTTATAAACTGTGTAAGGGTAAAAATGTAATCCCGCTTACGCTATTTTAATATGTTATATTTAACCATAGACACTATTATAATAGCGTATTATATGATATTATTTTAATGTATCCTTAGAGGATGGTGATCCCAAACATCCTTTAAGTTACTGGTGCATTTTATTGAACATTTCATTTGAGTTGATTTAACTTTAATGAAAATGTTAGTCCTGATCCGAGTTGTTTTTTTTTGCATTATTGCTCGAGTCAGATCGAGTATTGATGTGTTGAGATTTCACCTTTTGAAGCTGGAGACTATTGAAGATATCACCTCTACCTGTTGATTCTGGCTATTTCTCTTTTGTTTTATAAATTCTTGTATTTAGACTTCTGCTGTATTTAATTTTGAAACTCTGATATTCTGTATAAACTTTGATTTTTTATTTAGTAGCTTCATGAACTACTATTGTATAATTTATTTATTCCACTACGAGATATTCTGTTTTATTGTCGCTGTGATTCTGTGATTTATTCTACTTACATCAGAAGCTAATAACATTCTGCCATTTCAAACGGTTTGAGTTGGTTTAATTACCAGCTTGAAGTGGATGAAAGACGGTAATGTTACATTTGGTATCAGAGCTGGTTAGAGAACGTGATAGGGGTTCTCGCTTGGTTGTTTGGTGGCGAACAGAAGACTCTTACCCCTACACATCCCAATGGGAAGATTGGGTTGGTTGTTGCAGTCGCGAACTGGCCGTAAAATCAGTTCTGAGGTATCACTGTATGTCACGGTGGGAGGTTAGCCTACAGCCTGATGGTTGCAAAGCATAGGGTCGTTACACAAAATGAAAGCCATTGTGTTGAGAAATATTTGGGAACGGTGGAAGGATTTCAAAACAAAATTGGTTAGTGGTTAATTTACGAAGACAAGAAAGTATTCAGAGGACCAGAAAAAGCCGTTCGAGATCTATGATGCTCTTACAAAAGAATAATGGGAAGAATTTAAGAAGAATTGTGAAACAGATGAATTTAATAGGGGCGGGCATAAACCGCACCGCAATGCGGAAACCGCCTAGACCGAACCGCAAAAAATGGTGCGGAAAACCGCACCGGGTTCTCTCTCTAAAGCAAAAACCCCTAACCGAACCGACTTGCAACGATATGGTTCGGTTGCGGTTTGAACTTTTACCAAACCTTATTAAACCGAACCGAACCGCATAGCTACACCGACAATGTTATGATAAAAAAATAACAAAGTCTATCTGACTTTTAATTTAACGATATATATTCTATTTTCAACGTATGTTGTAGTTATATTAATTAAAGATAACACTATGTGTTTTAACCTTCATGTGACACAACGTCATACAATCGTAAATTGATTGATGATTGAAGTGATTTTCTTGTTTCAAATTTAATACGGGCTCAAACCGGATCGAACCAAGACCGGACCGTATTACATTGAAACTGAACCGAAACCGAACCGTTTGAACGGTTAGTAAAATGGTTTGTATTTTTGATCAGCTGTTTGATGCGGTGCAGAAGCAGTTTGAGTTTCAAACTGCACCGAACCGAACCGCGCCCACCCCTAGAATTTATGCTATATATCTTTTATCATTTATGAACAAGTTCCCTGAATAACATGAAAATTTGTTAACCATTACTGGTTAATAACATGAATAAGTGATGCACCACCACATGATAAAAAGAAAAAATAGAATGTAGAACAAAAGAAACTAGAATACAAAGCAGGGTTGTTGTATATTATTTTAGGCCGGGTTAACTTATATCTATATATTATATGCACCACATGCTGATGTTTTATATATATGCAAAACCATGATCTTCTATTTGTTCATTATCCTAACAGCAATTACGTGAGAAAGCTAGAAAAAATCAGAAGCGCAACGAGCATCCTCACTATTTACGACAAGCCGGATACATAGGAAAAAAAGCTAAATGGATAATGGAAGGCTATAATTCTTCGATGACATTACCTAGTGGATCTATTTTGGATCGAAGTGTTGATTGGGTCTTGGCAAGATCCAAAAAAGGAGTTGATGGAAATTATATAATCCCGAATGAGAAAACTAAGATTGTTGCAGGAAAAAGTGGTATGATTAATTTCCATCTATTTTATCTATTTTGGTTAATCTCCTGCAATACATAACAATATATAATTATAATACAATCAACTGTTTTTGCCAAGTTCACCTAGATTCTTAAGTGTGAAATTTAGATGTAGCATTCTGAGATCTCTTCTAGCAAAGGTTCAGAAGGTATAGTTTCTAAGCAAAGGCATAAAAAAGTGATTTTCCATTTGTTTATCCAATTTTAAAAATGTATCACTTGACATGAGTAGATAACTTCAGATTTCAATCTTCCTCAAGGTTTTAAATCTTATGAAGCAATAAATTGTCAATTAATTTTATATGCTTATTCTCCTTCGTTCCTTCCTTTTCATGTTTCTTTAACCTTTTTTCGGTTATGGCTGTATGCCTAACTCACATAAATTCTTTCTTTTATTACACTACATGTTTTTGATAATTTTAATATTTTTACGCACGAGCACTCATGTACACACACACACATATTACAACCACTTTATTATTTTTACTAGTCTAGTATAGAGGCACAATATGAACTTCCATGTACCGTGAGGTGTAAATTTATCATCTAAATTTCCTAGCTACTGAATATTATTCTTTTATTATTTTTGATATTTTATATATTTCTGTACAAGTCATGGAGCTGTCAAAGTAATCATAAATGAGGACTAACCATTCTTAAATATCATTGTGCTATATGACTTTTGTATATCCAAGATGTAGACACTTTTTGTGTCAAATAATTTTACTAGTCTGGTTTCAATGACCACAGCTCTACCTTAATGATTTGTCTACATCTTACTCATGTAGGAGTGTGAATTTGAAACCAAAAATATTCTTTCTACTCTGTGCTTCCTCAATATGCATAGTTATGGCTTTGCCATTGAACAAATGTAGGTTCATACATAGTTGAATCAGATTTGGTATGTGCTTACATGCACTTCTAAGCTTGTTTTTAAAATAGCCTGGAATATTATAAATCAGCACAAATTATAATATATGAATTAGCATCATATTAGATGCAACTTCTAATTACTTGTACACTTTTTGCGCTACAACGATATTCTATCTTGGGAAGTTTATTGATCACTAGCTCTTAAATTTGACATTCAATTTGTTTGAGCAGTTTTAGAAATATAAGATGGTAATGAAATTTGCTAACATAAAAAAATGTGCTCTCACTATTTTTTTTGGATGGCTTTGGACAAAAATATTACCCTTTGCTAGTGGACAAAAAGTTTTTTGGAGGGCTGTGGCGGATTCTTAAGTGTGCATGTGTCTGTTTATACCAAGTTCACCTAGATTCTAATAATTTATGAATGTGGTACTAAAATTTGCATAACAATATATAATTATCTCAGGTTCATAGTAGATGGAAATTATATAACTATGTTTTATTGACAGAATAATTGGAGAGAAAAATAAATCGAAGGATCATGGGTTCCTTATAGACACGACGATGTCTTAAGCCGTGCACTTGATAGAAAAGAGCACCCAGGCTGAGTTAGAGGTATTGGTGGGTTGGTTGGTATTAGGGATGGCAATGGGGCGGGTCTAGGGTCCAAACCTGCTTGGCCCCCCTGTTTTGACCCATTTAGACCCGCCCCATAGGGTCTTCGGGGCGGGTAGAGCCGCGATGCGCTTTTGGAGCTCCGGTTCTAGGGTCGGGTCTGTGGCACAGCTAACCCGCCCCAACCCGACCCGCATGATTGAAACATCATCAAAACACTTTATAACTATAATTATTACTTGTTAAACTTCTTAGGTATACATGGTTATATCTCGAATATTACATTCTTTCAATCAACAAACAATAAAGTTTTCATATTACTAAGTGGCATCAATGGTAATCATACAATAACAAATGCCTACATTTTGAATTATTATCTTACAACTCATTTTATTATATTCTCTTATCATTGTGAACACATTATAATATGTATATAATTTATCATTTAGTGATAAAAAATATAAGTATTCAAATTTGTGTACATTAGAACGCAATATCACCGGGTCGTAGGACGGGTCGGGTCTACCCTGGCCCGTACGGGTTTCGGGTACAGGGCGAAATTCGAGACCCGAACCGGGTCTACGGGGCGGGTCTGGGGTGGAGTTTAAAAAGTCTAGGTCGGGTCTAGGGCACGAGAAACCCGCCCCATTTCCATTCCTAGTTGGTATCAAAGACATATTTGGAGAGGTAGAAAGAAATAAAGATAAATGTCCAAGTGGCGTAATATCGGCAAATAAGCTACATTGTATCACTGAGGAAATAGAGGCTAAAGTGAGCCAAAGATTCTAGTCCATGGTTAATGAGACGACCCAAAGTCGCCCTTACGGGGAAACCCGGATTGAGTTGAGAACACGACAAATCAGAACACAAACAATAGAATAGTTCATTGCTGTTACAACAGTTTACATCAGAGTACAAGAATATAACAGAGAATGAATAAATAATATACATCAGAAAAATATCAGAGATTAATATACATTACATAGCAGCGGAAAAATAATACATAACACAACTGAAAGAGATACACGGATACAAAGCTTTCTGAATATAGCCCCAAGTGTAAACTAGGATCCTGTAAAAAGAAATCTACAAAACCAAAACTACTAGCTGCCCGTGTGGGAAATAGGGGAACCTAGAGTTTAGATTAAGACAATAAACTCCAGGCCAGTCATTGGATTGGTGTGAGAACTAAAACAGTTATTTAAAGCTTTACTTTAGAAATAAAGTAAATCAGGGGACCACACCGTATGACACGGAACGGGTTTACCCTCATGAATACCAGTGCATAAAACAGTTTATAAACAGCGCAATGCTTTTCGAAAAATGAAGCTATTATAAGACTCAGGTCCCATCACACAATGCAACGCAAGCCGGAGGATAGAGTTTTACCTTATAATAGCCAAACATGCTTCATACGTTTAAAAACAAAAATCATTTGATACTATTATAAGTGCATAGTGTATAAAACAACTTCAAATATAAATGTGTCAATCATAGACGGCATGGGTACCATATATCATGTCGCCATACAGGCTCTACAATTAAAACTGAAATGTCACGTATTGGAAATTAGATTTCCGTCATGAGTCGAGGCCAGGGATGGCTCCTCAACGATTCGAGACACTATAGCTAATGCCTCAGGATCACACCTACGGGCAACCCTTGGATGCCTCAGGGCTGGTCCTCCCTTATGTTTGAGGATTAGTTATTCGTGAACACACGTTTCCCGGTCCAATCGGACCTATCCATCAGCCCCATAGTGATCGATATATCTGAGGCGCCTCGCAATCTATCGTCCACGTAGGTAAAAATATAAATGTCTGGACTCTAGACCATGACACCACTCATAGCTAGAAAGAAACGTCGTGCACTCCCTGCAGTCCGATCCCGTTTTTGACTCATACTGAGGTTTGAGGCTCGTGAATTAACGCTATACAAAAAAGCTATGCTATTTAAAGTCGTGCTTTGATCATCAACCACAAGACTCTGCTTTTCAACAGAAGCGTTGATCATTTGCATCTCAGCATGCCACACAGGCAATTCATGCCATGAGACTGATATCTATCGATATGTAACCTCTAAGCTCGTACGTCTCAGAGAAGGGTGTTAAGCAAGAGAATAAATTCTCCGCCACCAAACATATATATATTAAATAGAAATCAATCAACACAGAATAAAATCCAATGTTAGACACACATCCATTTACTAGTTAGTTCCGGGTCTGAACGAAACCGGAGGCACCTTATTCCTCGTCCCATATGTCCAATATAGGAGAGGGGTCCTCGCATATCACGTCGATCTCCAAGTACGTCTGGACGATCACCAATTATAACCTTGTCCTTGGTGTACAGGCCCAATCAATACATCAGCAATCATCCAAACGATGTGAAGATCTCCGGTCTTCAACCAATGTCATCATCGTCGACTTATCGCCGAATCAATTATTCAGAATGGGTATAAACCGGGCCTTTTAGCATAATTCACGTATCTTATAATCAAGTTCATAAAAACACAACATACGCCTCATTCCAATCCATAATATTCTTTTATTCAAATATTCTTTTAACAATTTAAACTAAATTAAGGTTTACTAAACTAGTCGAGATTAGCGAACCATATCGAAGTAATCATTTGTTTTATTTCCCAATCCTAACCTATTCATCCTACGGAGCAAAACTAGTAATACTACATGTCTAACACCACGGTGTTATCGGTAAAATTAATTACCATTTCACGTTCAAATCTAATTAAAGATTTAACAATCGCCTGGAGTAAAGCTGGTGGTACACCATTCTCGATCATTTCCCAAATTTGATAATTTAGATTATCACACTGCAATCTAATTAAAGATTCATTAAAACTTTACTTAGCTTTAATCTTCCAACAATCATTATTTAATGATTATTTAACTTTGGGAAATCAAACATGCCGCATCGACAATCTACACCGTACCATTGTCTTCTTCCATTTAAATTTAGTAGAGATCAACTACACAGTTCGAAATATAATTCTAGACATGCAATGTTGTCTTTAACTGGGTTAAAGAACTGTTGAAACCAAAAATGGTTCAACAACAATAGTGTGAAATCACATTTCACCAATTATGGTTAGAAATTAAAAGAGCCACAATCGGAAAATAAATGGAGAAAAACAAGTAAATGACATGGAATTGTTATAGTGGTTCGATTCACAATGAATCTCCATCCACTTTTGAAGTATTTTTCATCATTATGGAGATAATTACATATTTTATCATCTCATGCATCTCGCTAATTACACTCGATCTCTTTTGTGATAATTCTCCACTTTTTTCTCTTTTTCCGCTTTAGATCTCACTTGAATTCAAGGAGGAACGGATTGGATCGTGTAATTATACACTTTTCTTGGTTCCATCATGAAAATGGTGTTAGATCCGAGCTTTGAAGAGGAGCAATGACGGTTGGAGATCACTTTGAGTAGATCAGAGTGTGAATTAATGGTGCTCGGAGAAGATAAGATTCATTTCATTTAGGAGGAAGGAGAGAAGTTTTGCGGCCATTAGTGTAGTTTTTAGAAGCTTTAGAACGGTTGAGAATTCATTTTGGTAGCCCTTCCGGGTAGTGGAATATGTTCCTTCAATTGGGGAGCAAGGGGCTATTTATAGGCAAAGTTTAAGGGTAGTGGCAGTCTCGTAATTACAGGGTGCAGAGTTTGGATCGGGCTAAAAATTATTTACAGAAATGCCACTGGTCCATTTTACAGTTGTATACAGCTGTTATGGTCTGTATTTACAGTTCTGCCACCGCTTAGTATTTTGGACTGATCCAAACTGAGTTGAAAGCATCGATCCACTTCATTCTAATGTACTGCTCCATTTATAATTATATGACCGATCCACTTCTAGTGTAATGCACCGATCCAGTTTAATTATTCAGTACGGTAGCCACTTCCGCATATTTGGAGCACCGATCTAAACATTTCCAAGCAATGACCGATCAGCTTTCGGTGTATTTACATCCTCTGCCACCACTTATTTTACTGCTCCAACCCACTTTAATAAAACAAGACCGATCCAGTGTGACTTTAATGTACCAATCCACCTCATCATTATTGGACCGCCCTATTTCCAGTATTGCTGCTACTACATGTATTACAAACTGCTCCTACTAGTACTCACATTGGAACATATGACCGACCCAAATGATTTGCGTTTTAGCAATGTGGACCTGGTCTTTGTGTATAAAGTCTCCAAACCATGCAACGTTAATCTCCTTTTTGCTATTTACTGGGTAATATAGGTTTATGTGGACTTCAAGTATATCTTCTTCCCATACTTTATTGCATACTCATCTATTCGTGCACGTGAACACTTCATCATCTCTATGCCCTGAAGCCAACTCATGCATACGTTTTGTATGTAACAGGCTCCTTTTAGCTTGGACACGTGGAATTTTTGAAGCCGACCCAACCTTATAGTTTGGCACCGACCAGGTTCTTTTGCAAACTATTAGCAGTGGTATGCTAGTGTGCCATATGTAAGTAGCATGATGGAACAAGTACGCCATGCTCCTGGAACCATCCAATGTTGAAATCACTTGAAGCTAACCCGGTACCGGAATCTGATCGTCCCAATACTTCTGCACCAACCGACCTGGTCCATTGATATTGACCGACCGATCCGCATTGTTGAGGCTGATCCATATAATCAACCGACCCGGTGCTTTGAAATTACAGACCCGGTCCATTGATATCGACCAACCCGGTTCTTTGAACTGACCGACCCGGTCCATTGATATCGACTGACCCGGTTCTTTGAACTGTGTTTTAACAGGGTTAACATTTTCCCCTCGAAGCCTATATTTTTTTCTTACGAGAAATGCGGGCTTCGAAATGAACATTATTGTTGATATAGTTATGATGAACCATTCTTTGAATTCATATGCTTCCTGTCGCCTGTTCTGTATTCAAAACAAGCAATTGCATGATTTTGGACTTGTACTTCACCATCGACCGTCCATATCGGTAGTGGATTAGTTAATCATTAAAAGATGAAATAAAGAAAATTTTATTTTGAGTTGAATGTGTATGCACATGATCATTTTATTCAACGGTTTAAAACTCGTCAAATACTGTCAGTACAAATACAATATTTGAATTCGAATCCGCATTAACATTTGAAATCAACTAATCGACTAAGTTCGACTGTGGATTCCAAATGCTATCATTTCAATGATTTATATGACGATAGACAACATTTCAATTTTTTTTTGAAAATGCACACTCATGATTTATTCCTCGCTTCCTTTTGGAGAAGGCTTAGATATTTTGCCCCTAGTTTAGGAGATCATTGTCAGCCTTCCTCTAGGGAAGTACTTTGGATTTGTGGCCTCGCTTGGGCTAAAATCTAATACTTCTCATATCTGAGATTTTCAGACACTACGCAGGTTAATTTGTTAAATTCGAACTCCATCCAGAATCCGTCTTGGTTAATTCAGATATTGGAGAATTTCGCCACTCAATTATATTGATTAATCCAAGCGGTGGTTTGTTTAGAAGCGGTGCCTTCATAAAGTACTTTGGTTAGAACCCCAATGTTTGTCGTTATCACATCAGGTGCTTCCTGATTCTAACGATCTGTTGGGTGCCCTTGAAGAGGATTTTACATGCTATGCCCCCACTAAGGGTGGACTTCGGGTTTAGTGCCCAATAATCCGTCGTGTTTGAAATGATCAGATGTCACATGAATGGATTTTATTCTTCACATCTGGTGGATTCCAAATGCTACGCGAATGGTTCGACACGCTTAACATCTGAGATTCCAAATGCTACGCAAATGGTTTTCATTCTCCACATCTGGGGATTCCAGATGCTATGCAAATGGTTTGGCACTCTTCACATCTGAGATTCCAGATGTTATGCAAGTGGTCTTCACATCTGGGGATTCCAGACGCTACGCAATTGGACTGACACTCTTCACATTTGAGATTCTAGATGTTACGCAGGTCGATTGACACTCTTCACATCTGATATTTCAGATGTTACGCAAGTGGATTGATCATTCTTCACATCCGAGTATTCTAGATGCTATGCAAACGGATTGACACTCTTCACATCTGAGATTCCAGATGTTACGCAAGTGGATTGACACTCTTCACATCTGAGATTTCAGATGTTACGCAAGTGGATTGATCATTCTTCACATCCGGGAATTCCAGATGCTACGCAAACGGTTTTCATTCTTCACATTTATGGATTCCAGATGCTACACAAATGGTTTGGCACTCTTCACATCTGAGATTCCATACGCTACGCAAGTGGTTTTTATTCTTCACATCTGGGGATTCCAAACGCTACGCAAATGGATTGACACTCTTCACATCTGAGATTCCAGATGTTACGCAAGTGGATTGACACTCTTCACATTTGAGATTTCAGATGTTATGCAAGTGGATTGATCATTCTTCACATCCGGGAATTCCAGACGCTACGCAAATGGATTGACACTCTTCACATCTGAGATTCCATATGTTACACAAGTGGATTGACACTCTTCACATTTGAGATTCCAGATGTTACACAAGTGGATTGACACTCTTCACATCTGAGATTTTAGATGTTACGCAAGTGGATTGATCATTCTTCACATCCGGGAATTCCAGACGCTAAGCAAGCGGTTTTCATTCTTCACATCTGGGGATTCTAGATGCTACGCAAATGGTTTGACACTCTTCACATCTGAGATTCCAGATGCTACGCAAGTGGATTGGAGTGATCGTTGTATTGTCCAAGGGACAACTACTAGCTTATTTGTCGGACGATCGACTTGGCAGGCTACTTCAGTTTAGGAACTGAAGCTTTGAACCTCCCACTTGGGGAAGTCCCCCTCGACAAAGGTTATAACTCCCTCGTTTGTTTGCCGTGGCGCTTGTTCGTTGTTTGAATCTTTGCGACTCTTCTCATTCACTTTTCAAGGTGGTGCTTTTCTATTTTCACATTTGTGCATGTTGATACTTATAGCATTTGGCACTTGAACTTACGCTGTTGGGCCGGGTCGCTATGTTTCGTCAGATTTCACAAGAACAAGCGCACGACAGATGACCTGCAATATGAAATCAACTTTCAAGAAGGTTTTTATTTGACATATAATTTTGCAAGAAAGAAATTCATTCATATAGATATGCTCTTATTTGTAGAGCTAATGTTCAATGCACCACTTGCGGATTATTACAGACTATTTACAAGAAGTCTTGAATATAACAGAAATTAAAATGCGAAGTAAAGCATGAACTAAAGCAGGAAATAGAGCAGGAAGTAAAGCGGTAGCAATGTTGATTACTTATTCTGAGCCATTGAAATTGGAGCACCGTCAGCGGTTATCAGTTGATAATCAACCTTGACATGATTTGAGCAGAAGCTACGTTGCTTGGACCAGACTGGTCATTTGATACCCCTTGCCTTTGAGGAGTTGCAGAAGGATTCATGGCTTGTAGATTCTTTACATACTGTTGTAGCCTGTTTTTCCTGATCATCTCCTCAATGAGGTTCTTCAGGTGTCAGCACTCATTAGTGTTATGACCAGGCTGGTTGTGGAATCTGCAAAATTTTCATGAGTTTGCTGCTTTATCGCTTATCCTTATCGGATTTGGCTCCGCATACTCTTTAGAATTCTTTATCGCAAGATAGATATTCTCAAGAGTGTCATTCAAAGGCGTCAGCTCTGATGAGTTGAAAAGGCTAGACTTCTTATTAGCCTTGTTGTCGTTCCCATCGTTGGCACGCTTCTGTCCCTGAGTGTTATTCTGATTATACTAAGCAGCAACATTTTTGGGAGCTTCAAGGAGTGGGTTAGCATCAATAATCTGAAGAGGTATTGGACCAGTTTCGACTCTCATGTACTCCGCAGCTTTTTTATAGAATTTCTCGAGCGTGCTTGGCTCCTTCATTTTAATTCATTTACCAAATTTTCTATTTTTGTCTATGGCGCCGATTAGAGACTTTAAGAAGGATTTCCTTCGGATACAGCATCATAAAACCTTTTGAGGAAAGCTTTGACAGATTCCCCTGGATTCTGCTTCATGGACGTAAGAGAGATAACGTCGTTAGCTTTGGGAGCTTGCAATCTGAATTGCTCTCGGAATTTCAGAGTCAAATCATCAAATCGGTCAATGGATTTAGGCGGGAGTCTTGTGAACCATAACGATGCGACATTTTCTAGATAGAGAGCCAAGCACAAGCATTTGATCTCGTCTGTTGCCTTGGCTGCGTTCATGTGCCACTTGTATTTATACAGGAAGTGATTCGGATCAGAAGTCCCATTGTACGGAGGCAGAGTAGGATGAGTGAATTTTTTGGGGAATTCAGCCTTGCGGATCCTCTTTGTGAACGGATTTTTGCTGATGGAGAAGTCCCATCCCCTTTCACTATCCTTGCAAGGCATGTTATCTTTCATGATTTGCTTTACCATATCCGCGATATATTCTTTCGAGTTGTGTTGTTCCGGAGAGCGGACTTTGACCCTTTTCCGCATGCTTGTCGTGGCGAGCGATAGTGTTTAGAGAATCTAGGTCTCTTACTTCCACGATGGGAAGGTGCCCCTTGACAGAACTTGCAACTTGTTGGATATTTCGATCGGAATGGTTTACAGCTTTCAACTTTGGGTTTTCGATATTAGCATCGTCTTTGCCAACAAATCCTTCCAAGTTGTCATTATGAGGATCGGAGGCCGATGAATTTGCATTCTCTTCTAGGTTGACATGGATTTTTGGAGGAGAAGCAGGATTTGTTGAGCTTTTAAGAGAGCGCTCACTTTATCCATCAAAGCTTGATTAGCATCCACGAGAGTTTTATTAGCATCGATTAAAGCTTTGTTGGAAGCGTCCATGCGTTGACTCAAGTTAGCGACGACGACATCTAATTCAGCTTTGGTTACCCAGGCTTCGATATTGAATTTTCTCCAATTTCGAAACAGTTAGCAAGTGGAGTGGTCTCGTTGTTAACGACATTGTCATTTTCTTTACCAGCTTTACTAGTATTCTTCTTCGATTTTTCCATTACTTCAGAGAAGGCTTTGAATTTGGAAGACAATTAATTGACCGGCCTAGCTCTTAGATTTGCAAAATCTATGATAGAAGTAGGCTCTTAGAACTTCAATGTGAAGGAAGGAGATGCAAACGAGGCCCCATGGTTCGCGCCAAATGTTGAAACCAAATGGTTCAACACCAATGGTGTGAAATCACACATCACCAATTATGGTTAGAAATTAAAAGAGCCACAATCACAAAATAAATGGAGAAAAACAAGTAAATGACACGAAATTTTTATAGTGGTTCGATTCACAATGAATCTACTCCACTTTTGAAGTATTTTTCATCATTTTGGAGAGAATTACATATTTTATCATCTCATACATCTCGCTAATTACACTCAATCACTTTTGTGACAATTCTCCACTTTTTGCTCTTTTTCCGCTTTAGATCTCACATGAATTCGAGGAGGAACGGATTGGATCGTGTAATTATACACTTTTCCTTGGTTTCATCATGAAAACGGTGTTAGATCCGAGCTTTGAAGAGGAGCAATGACGGTTGGAGATCACTTAGAGTAGATCAGAGTGTGAATTAATGGTGCTCGGAGAAGATAGATTCATTTCATGGAGGAAGAAGATGGAGAGAAGTTTTGCGACCATTAGTGGAGTTTTTAGAAGCTTTAGAACGGAGTTGAGAATTCACTTTGGTAGCCCTTGGGGGTAGTGGAATCCGTCCCTTCAATTGTGGAGCAAGGGGCTATTTATAGGCAAAGTTTAAGGGTAGTGGCAGTCTCTTAATTACAGGGTGTAGAGTTTGGATCGGACATAAATTTGGATCGGGCTAAAAACTATTTACAAAAATGCCACTGGTCCACTTTACAGGTGTATACAACTGTCATGGTCCGTATTTACTGTTCTTCCACCACTTAATATTTTGGACTAATCCAAACCGAGTTGAATGCACCGATCCACTTCATTCTAATGTACCGCTCCATTTATAATAATATAACCGATCCACTTCTAGTGTAACGCACCAATCCAGTTTAATTATTCAGTACTGTAGCCACTTCTTCATATTTGAAACACCGATCCAAACATTTCCAAGCAATGATTGATCGGCTTTCCATGTATTTACATCCTCTGCCACCGCTTACTTTACTGCACCGACCAACTTTAATAAAACAAGACCGATCCAGTGTGACTTCAATGTACCGATCCACCTCATCATTATTAGACATGTACCGATCCACCTCATCATTATTGGACCGCCCCATTTCCAGTATTGCTGCTACTACGTGTACTACAAACTGCTCCTATTAGTACTCACGTTGGAACATATGACCGACCCAAATGATTTGCGTTTTAGCAATGTGGACCTGGTCTTTGTGTATAAAGTCTCCAAACCATGCAACGTTAATCTCCTTCTTGCTATTTACTGGTAATATAGGTTTATGTGGACTTCAAGTATATCTTCTTCCCATACTTTACTGCATACTCATCCATTCATGCACATGAAACACTTCATCATCTCTATGTCTTGAAGCCTATTCATGCATACGTTCTGTATGTAACATGCTCCTTTTTAGCTTGGACACGTGTATTTTATGAAGCCGACCCAACCTTATAGTTTGGCACCAACTAGGTTCTTCTGTAAACTATTAGCAGTGGTATGCTAGTGTGCCATATGTAAGCAGTATGATGGAACGAGTACGCCATGTACTTGTAACCATCCAATGTTGAAATCACTTGAATCTGACCCGATAACGGAATCTGGCCGACCCGATACTTCTGCACTGACCGACCTGGTCCATTGATACAGACCGACCGATCTGCATTGTTGAGGCCGATCCATATAATCGACCGACCCGGTGCTTTGAACTGGCCGACCCGGTCCGTTGATATCGACCGACCCGTTCTTCGAACTGACCGACCCGGTCCATTGATATCGACCGACCCGGTTCTTTGAACTGTGTTTTAACAGGGTTAACAAGAACCAATGTCATTTAAAACACAGTTCACGATAAACCCAAAATCACATTCCATTAATTATGGAATCTTCATGGAAAACAGATCAGTATATAATCGATATCAATTTCCGTATCCGACTAATAATATAAATGGAATAACGACAAAGCCTTTTAAATTCCACATATAGTAACAGTCTTCCTCCACGGAAGCTCACTTCAATTATCACCAAATCGAATTCCATTCAATTCCAATTTAATATATTAAATTGGAAAACTTTACTTTGGAAAATTTCCATTAAATCTTAATAAAAAAATTATATATTCCAAATCACATTTCACTGTTAATCGGGTTCAAGAACGAATGTTGTTAAAAAACACAGTTCACAATAAACCCAATTCACATTCCATTATATTCCAAATACTAAATATAACTGGAAATTCTAGTAATCTTAATTAAAAAAATTATTCTTTTCTCATGGGGTTTAATAATAGTGTCACTGAAGACACCATTCACGACAAACCCAAAATCCACTTTGATATTAAATATATGGCTATAAACAGAAATTATATCATCTTACATTCAATATCAAATTCTAAAACCAACACATATCGTATGGGGAATAACAATATATATCTATCTTCCAAATTCTTCCATAATATCCGTATAGTCACGGAATCCAATATCGAAATATCCCAAAGATAATTTCTATTAAAATCCATTCCAATTTATACATTGGAAATTTCTGGTAAGATTAAAACCATTCCAAAATCCAATTTATTTATTCAAAAACGTTGGATTATCATTCTAGTTATTAACTAGTTCATTTTGATAAAAATATATTTTTATCCTTTGAAATATGGAATTTTTCATCCAAATTCTTTTCAAATCATTTATTATGATTTTACACAAATTATTAATATTTTTAATAATTTTATCATGGCCCGTACAGTCGGTTTTCAATAATGGCCACCGAACTACATCTATAGCGACCTTTTCCAGATTTGATTTGGACATAATTCCAAATCCAACCATTGAATTTCAAATCACTTATATTCGTTGGAAAGCTCTTTTCGATACGAACCCAATCAATTCGAAGTCAATTGTTGAAATTCGTGAATGGTCGTTGTGCGGCGCGTTCTATTCAGGCCACATAATATATATAATATATATATTATATAAATTTCGTCGATTTCCATTTAAAATGTATTTTATAAATAGTTTATAAATTCGTTTTAAAACGATTTTAACTTCATTTTCAATTTTAAACCAAAATTGAATATTCCATATCATTAATATATAAATGATAATATTTTCAAAATATCAGATTTTAAATCATTTCCTTTTCGATATTCATTATAAAAATGAATAAAATCGATATAAAAATCGTTCGCATCAAAATAGCGCATACCTAATCAATACGGCTTCACACATTTCAATATTTTCGTGTCCATCCAAAATCGGACATCAAATTCACATTTTAATCCTTTGCTGATTTTTTTTTGAAATATTCATTATTTTAAAATATCCGTCATTCCTGAATTGGAATCAGACACAGTCAATTGCCATATAATGTTATTTATATGGATTTCATACAACACATGTACACAACAATAATGATACACAACCAACCATCATCCAGAGTGCATTACACAACTGCATAAGCATTAAATATAAATAACTAACGCTTACAACAGTCCGTCATCCAATCGATTGACATACAACTAAACAATTGGGATTGGTGTATGTCAAATATCATCCGAATACCCGTGTGGGTTTTCAACCAACAAATACTGAATATTATTTGTGCAGTTGGGTGATGTGTAAAATTTATCGTCCCAATCCATGTCAGTTAAATGGGTGTACATAAACAAATCATTCGATTTGTAAATGAATATTTATTTTCATTTCAGGAGAATTTTTTGATGTTCACATATACATTAAAAATTATATTTTTAACGATAAAATATTTATTTCAACACTTGATTAATTTATAAAGTTCATACATTCAATAAAAATAATACTTTTGTTGTTCAAACATTTTATTCAACACATGAATATTTTATACAGTTCATATACACATTAAAAAAAAATATTTAATGAACAATATTTATTTCAGAAAATTTCGGCATTATAGTGGCGCGATAATAGAACCGGTAATGTCTAGCATTACCCCTCTCCTAATACTGGCTCGCGCCATTCACAATATTCAATCCAATCAACAAAACCACAATACAATCCATTCAACACAATGCAGCCAATTACACCACAATTCAATCCAAACAAACAAGTATGGTTTGTACTATAAATAGGGTCGGGGGATACTAAGCCCCGTCTGCATCCTTGTATATATTTAACTGTAAAATAATTAGAGTGAGAAGGAGTTCTCACATTGGGATCCACTCCGCCGTTATCTTCTGATGTTCTGATTCGCTGTTCTATTTCCAGAATTTGCAGGCGAGCTCCAAACTTCACACCATTTTTTTTCCAGCTTAAATGTGCCATTCCAGACAACTTTCGCCTAATGGACTTTTTCCCGAAAATGCTCAATTTCGCCAGAATTTGCGAAAAGATAGTATTTGGACAGCAGACTTTGGATGCGTTTTCCGAACAACTCCGCAATCCAAAATATGACTTTGATATAATCAAATCGAAGAGAAAATCGTGCTCTTCGATTTTGGTACTGTGGAGTTTTGGCCAGAAATGCACGGTTTGGGAGTTATTGGCTAAAAAATGTCAGGGGGTTATTTGCAAATACGGGAATTTGTAAAAAAATTATTTTTTTGAGGAAGGGGGGCCTCATGGACGGCGCTGGTGGCCTGAGGGGCAGCGTCGTGGGTGGTCAGGTCGATGGGTGTGCTGATGGTGTGGCGGTGGTGGGTGGATTTAGGCCCTAGGATTTGTTAAAGAAAGGAGAAAGAGAGGAGAGCGGAGGAGGAGGAGGTGGTGGACGGTTGCTGGTGGCGGGTGGAGGAGGTGCGGTGCACAGAAGGAGGAAGCGACGTTTTTTTCCTTCTTTTTCTGATTTGAAACGAGATAGAGGAAGAGAAAGGGGGTTTGACCAAGTGTATATATATTTAATTAATTTTAATTCCAAAAAGTTACTTTTTTCATTCGAACTCCAAATCGAACCCAACGACGGTCATCCTTAGCCAAATACCCTCATTCCAGACATAATGGGATATGTTCCGTAAGACAATTCAACCGTTTCGATCAATTTTCTTTAAAACAAAATATAAATTAATATAACGTTCAAAATTAAATTCAACTTACATTTTAATTTACCGAGGCCACATACTAACTCCAAAAATTCCAAAAAAATAATTCTATCTATTATTTGACGATACAGTTTTAATAAAACTAATTTCGTCGAATTTGGAGACCGTTTGAAAAATAGACAATTTCCAGTCGATTAAATTCAAACCGAAATTACCAAACACGTTTAGATTCACCATGCTCACATATTAATTCCAAAAATTATGAAAATTGGAATCTAGCAATAATTTGACATTCCGGATCCAACAAAAGTGGTTTCATTGAAAATGGAGGTCAATTGCAAAATGGCTATTTTTAAGGGCTATATATTATATAAAAAATATATAAATATATATAAATTCCATAGCGACTATTTTAAATTTTAAACTAGACTTAACTTTTAATTTATATTATGAAATTTCAGTTTATTACATTCCTTAGAAGGATATAATTAAACAGATTCAAATATTTCTTGTTTTACTAAAATCCGATTTATATTTATTCTGTACATTCATTTAAAGTTTAAAATCGAATTTTCAAACTACCGCACCATTTCAGGCTCGTTTTATAATTAAAATAAATTTATACGTTCTAACTCTGATTTAAATAAATTTTAAATCTTTATTATTTAAAATAAATCATTTTAAATATTCAAAACCCATTAAAATAGCTAAAAAAAAAATTAAATTGGTTCTGAAAATCCGGGTTGTTACAATCTCCCGCACTTAAAATCTTTTCGTCCTCGAAAAGGAACGGAGCTGAAAGTTGTTTAACTAACCAACTCAACTTTCTTTCTGGCTTTCATTCTTCAACCTTTCCGTTTCTAAGAATTTTCTAATTTCTCAAAAATTTGGCTAACACCCTAAACTTTCAAAAAAATTCACCATAACCTCCTTTGTACGGGGAGACCTTTAAAACAACAACTTGACTCACCGGGCCCTCATCATCTAAAAAGAAAAAGTCAAGCGGTTAGCCAATCGGCTCATAAAATCATCAAAACCCAAGAAAATAGTAAACATGTACCTATTTGTTGTGCATACAATTTTATTCCTCTTCTTAGCTTCCATGCTATGACCTGTTCATTATATATACATGCATTTATGTAATTTCAATAAATTTTCGATTCAGTTCCATATTTTGAATCGATTTGGCTAAATTTTGTATTTTGTTCACATATAGGTTTGACCATTCCAATATTTTTATTAGTTAAACTAATAATCAAACATCACAACCAAAAATCAATTAGTTGATTAGTTTTTCCAAATATATAACATTATATATAGTCCAAAATCCAATTTTTATTGTCAAATAACAAGCAATAAACTATAGCTTAGGTTTTGGTTCTCACACCAATCAAATTGGAAATATATAGATATCCCACTTTTGAAACTCGAACATAAATGCTGATGATGTCGCGACATCACTAGAATTATGTTCGGACGACTAGAGTGTGATTCTATATCCACCCAGTATATTTGAGACTTCGAATATACGTTCATGATGCATATATGCAAAATCTTCATATACTCGATTGCCCAAATTTAATATAAAATAAAATACTAAAATACGTATAATTAGATTTAATTTTTAAAATTATAATCGTTTTTATAAATAATACTCTTCAAACTCATTCTAGGATACTATTGATCCCATCTCTAACGAGTCAGTCTTATTGGATATTACTAATCCAATCTCTGATGAATTCTTTCGTTTGGTTCTAATGTGCCTTGTTCTCGAGCTCTGTAAACCAAAGCTCTGATACCACAAATGAGAAGACCCAAACTCGCCCTTACGGGAAAGCCCGGATTGAGTTGATAACACGACAAATCAGAACACAAACAATAAAACATTTCATTGCTGTTATAACAATTTACATCAGAGTATAAGAATATAACAGAGTATGAATAAATAATATACATCAGAAAAATATCAGAGATTAATATACATTACATATCAGCATTAAAATAATACATAACACAACTGAAAGAGATACACGGATACAAAGCATTCCGAATATAGCCCCAGCCGTAAACCAGGATCCTATAAAAAGAAATCTGCAAAACTACTAGCTGCCCGTGTGGGAAATAGGGGAACCCAGAGTTTAGGTTAAGACAATAAAGTCCTGGTCAATCATGAGACTGGTGTGAGAACTAAAACAGTTATTTAAAACTTTACTTTTGAAATAACGTAAATCAAGGGACCATGTCGTATAACACGGAATGGGTTTACCCCCATGAATACCAGTGCATAAAACAGTTTATAAATAGCGCAATGCTTTTCAAAAAATGAAGCTATTATATGTCTCGGGTCCCATCACACAATGCAACGCAAGCCGGAGGATAGAGTTTTACCTTATAATAGCCAAACATGGTTGGTACGTTTGAAAACAAAAATCATTTGTTACTATTATAAGTGCATAATGTATAAAACAACTTCAAATATAAATGTATCAACTATAGACGGCATGGGTACCATATATCATGTCGCCATACTAGGCTCTACAATTAAAACCGAAATGTCACGTATTGGAAATTGGATTTCCATCATGAGTCGAGGCCAGGGATGGCTCCTCACGGATTAGAGACACTCTAGCTAATGCCTCAGGATCACACCTATGGGCAACCCTTGGATGCTTCAGGGCCGGTCCTCCCTTACGTTTGAGGATTAGTTATTCCTGAACACACGTTTCTCGGTCCTATCAGACCTATCCATCGGCCCCGTAATGACCGATATATCCGAGGCGCCTCGTAGTCCATCATCCACATAGGTAAAAATATAAATGTCTAGACTCTATACCATGACACCACCCATAGCTAGAAAGAAACGTCGTGCACTCCCTGCAATCCGATCCTGTTTTTGACTCATACCGAGGTGTGAGGCTGACGAATTAACGCTATACACAAAGCTATGCTATTTAAAGCCGTGCTTTGATCATCAACCACAAGACTCTGCTTTTCAATAGAAGCCTTGATCCTTTGCATCTCAGCATGCCACACTGACAATTCACGTCATGCGACTGATGTCTATCGATATATAACCTCTTAGCTCGTACGTCTCAGAGAAGGTGTTAAGCAAGAGAATAAATTCTCTGCCACCAAGTAGATATATATTTAATAGAAATCAATCAACACAGAATAAAATCCAATGTCAGACAGACATCCATTTACTAGTTCGTTCTGGGTCTGAACGAAACCGGAGGCACCTTATTCCTCGTCTCATATGTCCAATATAGGAGAGAGGTCCTCGCATATCACGTCGATCTCCAAGTACATGTGGACGATCACCACTTATTACCTCATCCTGGGTGTACAGCCCAATCAAGACATCAGTAATCATCCAAACGATGTAAAGATCTCCGGTCTTCAACCACCATCGTCATCATTGACTTATCGACGAATCAATTATTCAAAATGGATATAAACCAGACCTTTTCGAATAATTCACGTATCTTATAATTGAGTGCTATAAAAACACAACATACGCCTCATTCCAATCCAGAATATTCTTTTATTCAAATATTATTTTCACAATTTAAACCAAATTAAGGTTTTCCAAACTACTCGAGATTAGCGAACCTTATCGAAGTAGTCATTTGTTTTATTTCCCAATCCCAACCAATTTATCCCATGGAGCAAAACTGGTAATACTCCATATCCAACACCACGATGTTATCAGTAAAATTAATTACCATTCCAGGTTCAAATCTAATTAAAGATTTAACTATCGCCTGGAGTAAAACTGGTGGTACTCCATTCTCGATCACTTCCCAAATTTGATAATTTAGATTATCACATTTCAATCTAATTAAAAATTCATTAAAATTTTACTTAGTTTTAATCTTCCAACAATCATTATTTATTGATTATTTAACTTTGGGAAATCAAACATGCCGCATCGACAATCTACATCGTACCATTGTTTTCTGCCAATACATACCCTCTAAGCTCGTACGTCTCAGATAAGGGTGTTAAGCAAGAGAATAAATTCTCCGCCACCAAATAGATATACATTTAGCAGAGATCAACAATAAAGTTCGAAATACAATGCTAGACATGCAGTCATGTCTTTAACTGGGTTAAAGAACTAATAACGGCAAAGCCTTTTAAATTTCATATATAGTAACAGTCTTCCTCCACAAAAGCTCACCTCGATTATCACCAAATCAAATTCCTTTCAATTCCAAATTAATATATGATTGACATAGAAATGTGTTTATTTTATGCTCTTATTTCTTATCTTTTGTATATAAATAAATATTACTTGGGTATTGTTTTGTTACTTTTACAGATATTCCAACCCAGCCCGCTTGCAACCAGAAAAATAGAGAAATGGAGATCAAATTGGTATATATTTACATTTTGAAGAATTGTAGATGAAGATCTCACATCTAGTTGCTGTTGGACAAGAAAATGATTGGTAGAAAGACCAAGAATTTCTCAAATCAAGGGAAGCTTGTCAAAGAACCAAGAGGAAAAGAAGAAAGGCCAAAAGTTTAATAGATTTAACTAAGGCCCATTTGAAACTCTCATTGTAAACTCTTTTGTGAATTCCCTAAGGCTCATCTATCATTGTATTAGGGTTAGGGTTAGGGTTTGGTTACCCCCTATAAATACCCCTGTAATGTCATTGTAGCCACCATCTCCATTTTTCTGTATTCTCTTCTCCATTAATAAAATTTCTTCTTCTTTTTCTGCATTTTTCTTTTTCTTAGCAATCGGTGTTGTCTTCACAATTAGTTTTGGAAGAGCACCAATTGTATTTTACATTTTTTGTTAGTGATTAGTCGTTTGATTAGTTTCAACGACAATCCTATTTTACCTTTTTGTTGTTCTTCTTATTCTGCACTTTTATTTTCTGCCTTGTTGTTCTTGTTTTGCAATTTACTTTCTTTAGTGATTAATCGTTGATTAGATTCAACTATAATCCTAAGTTCGCAATTTCAATTTGTTTTTATTTCAACAAAATCTCCAGGCTTCGTCTAACTCGCCCAAGAGATTAGATAAATAATTTAATTTTAATTTACCTCCCTGTGTTCGACCTGTATGCTACACACCTGTGCGCTTGCAGAATTTTATCACAAATATCGTGCTTTTCTAGCGTCGATCAAGTTTTTGGCGCCGTTGCCGGGGAGGTAACAATTGAATTTTATTATTTATTTAATTTCTGATTCGTGTTAGTTTTTTTTTCTTTTTGTTTGATTTTGTAAAAAAAAAATCTTGCCAAATTTTCTTTTATTTTCCTATTGTTTTCTTGTAGATATATATAGATAAAAATCTTGATTAGTTGATTGTGTATCACATATTGATATCATAATCTCTAAGACAAGGAAAAAAATCTTGCCACTTTTTCTTTTAATTTTCCTTCTTTTTTTTTCATTTATTTCTTTTTTTTTGCATTTCTTGCATTTCTTGCAATCTGATTCCTTCAAGAAGAAAAAAATATATACAAAAAAAGAAAGTTGCTAATTTTTCTTTAATTTCTTTCCATCTTTCTACCACCTTGCTGATTTTCACAATTTTCTTTTCCCTTTCCTTTTCTTTTTATTTGTTTCCATCTTTTGTCTACAACTTTCTAAAAAAAAAACTTTTGCAATTTCTTCTCTGTCTACTTTGATTTCTTTCTTGTTTTTGTCTGCTTTTATTTCTTTCCTCAATTTCTTCTACCCTTCCTCTCTACTCAAAAAAACCTTAATTTTTTTCTTTTATTTCCTTCCTCTTTTAATTTTTTTTCCCTTTTTTGTTTGGGTTTTTACCATTCATTTCTTTCCCTTTCTTCTTGTTCAAATTTTCATAAAAAAAAACTTGCATTCTTTTTTTAATTTCTTTCCAATTGCATTTCTCATTCACCTCCTACAATCTCTCTTTCCATTTTTTTCTTTCCGGCTCTCTCTTTCATTAAAAAAAAATCAACTTTCAATTTTCCTTTATTCTTTCCATCTTTCCACTTTCTTTCCAATCATCTACATTCTTTTTCGTTTTACAAATTTCAAAAAAAAAGATTCCTCTTTTGCAAAAAATTTTCTTTTCTTCTTTTGTCTTTCTTGTTCTCAATACATTTGATTTCTTTTCTTCTCTTACAAATTCCCTTTCTTTTCAAAAAAAAAATCCTCTTCTAATTTTACAACAATAAACAAAAGGAAAAAAAATTCTTTCTGTTTTTGTCTTCTCTTTTATTGCTTTCCCTTCTCAATTTCTTTTCCAAATCTTTTACAATTACTTTCCTTCCTTCCTTTACAATTCTCTTTCTTTCCTGAAATCTCTCTTCCCATTTTTTTTTTGTCATTTGTTTCTTTCCTATTTGTCCACTTTTTCAACAATAATAAAAAAAGGGAAGGTCATAAAAAGATTCATTCTTTTTTTTTTCAATTATTTTTCCCTGCTTCATTTCTTCCCTCAAATCAAATACCCCTTCCTCTCACATAATCTCATTTCACTACAGTTTTTTTTTAATCCACACTTCAGCACCATCTTCTCCAAAAAGTTAGCTTCTTTTTTTTGTTAATTCCTTTGTTTCTTTTTCTTGTGCTTTTTTTTTGTTATTCAATTCATTCAAAAAAAAACCAAAAAAAAAAAGAGATTTCGAACTAAGGACAAGGTGACTGGAGTTCAAGCAACAAATCAAGATTTCAGAAATCAAAAGAAATTGCAAATAGTGAGATTTCAATCATTGACGCTACTCGTTTTTTCTGGATGGACAGCCATACCCCACTGTAAATTTCTTTTAACTCTACAGGTGTTCTGCTGCAAAGAAAAAAAAATATAGACAATTGTTGTAAAAAAATTCTGCAGGGGCAGCGGCTTGCTATGTACAATTTTTAATTTTCTGCAATTTATTCTGTGACTGTTCTGTGACTGAATTTTCTGAATATATTTGGTGAGGAACGAATTTCCATTGCTACTATCATCAATCTCATCGTTTTTCAACAATAAAATTTTGATTTTTCAAAATAATATTATTGAAAAGTGGTGTTTTGTGAAGTTGACTGTCTCGTATAATTGGATCGCGGATATATATTAGTTCAATTTATTGAACTTTTAGCAAAAGAGGTTGCATACTACCCATAAAACATTGGTCGTATCCCTTAGTATTTATACTATACGTGAACGACCATAAGACCCTCTTCCCCCTTCCAATTGAGTCAGTTAATTAATAGAGCACAACTCATTATTTTATATTATTTTGAATTGAGAATAATTTCTGTCTTGCCGTGATTTCATTTCAAATGTCTGATTCAAAAAAATCTTTGAGAGAATTGTGGGATAATAGTCGAAGTAGACGTCCGCTTGAAGAGTATGATTTTGAATTACAACTCATGAAGCAAAATTTTCCAAAATTTCGCGAGCCAAATGTGAACAATTTTCAAAATTTTCAAAATGACCAACATTTTCAAAGTTATGATCGAAATGACGACTTCAATTCAAATTTCAATAATTTCGATTATGGGCCACATCCACATCAAAACGGCTTTGAATCGCAACATACCTTTGATCAACATCAATATGGGGTGGGAAACCAATTCGGAAATAATTCTGAAAATGATTTTCAAATCGATCAAAATTTTCAAAATTACAACCCATATCCACATTTTGAATATGACCAAAATTGTAATTTTCCCTCGAATTTCGACAGTTTTGGTTACGAACATAATTTTCAAAATCAAAATGATTTCCAATACCATTTTTATGAAAATTCAAACAACTACCACATTGGAAATAATTTTGATTGTGAAATTGATGTGGACTACAATTTTGAGAATCAAGAAATCCAAAATGAGAGCTCTCAAATCAATGATTCTGAAGAATGTCACTTTGATGAGAGGGCAGAAAGGCTAAATAAAAAGATGGATGAACTTCTTTGTTTAATGGCGTCTTATAAAGAAAAACTCGAGCAACAAAATCAAATTCAAACAAGCGATGAATCAGAAAATAATCCAATTTCTACTGACATTGAAAATTTTCAAATAACGACTTTGGAAATTGTGAATAATCATCTTGCTGAAGTTTTTCAAAATTCAACAAATGATTTGGACTTCAACTCTTTTCAGAAAAAAGATTTAAGCTTAGATTTTGACCTTCCTCTTTCAGGCTGCGAGAAACTTGAAATTTTTGAAATTGAACAAAATGAAAATGTTGAATTTTTCAAAAACTCAGAGTTGGAGAAGAATTTTAATGAACATGAATTCTTTGGATTGTACGAGGATGAGTTGCCAAATGAGGAAGAAGTGGATTCACGTCACGAGTTCGAAAATTTTAACTTTGAGAAAATTTCAAACAAACTTGAAATTGTCAGTGTCGAAAATACGTTGTCAGTTAATGATGAGAAATGTGATCACATAGTCTTGAACAACACTCAGAATTCAAATTTCACTGAATTTATATACGATCACAAATTCTTGAAAAATTACACTGATAAATTTGTTGAACACATGAACTATTTTTGGAATGTTAGCTTTGTTGAAAAACTTCATGTTAGGACGACCCTGAACATTCATTTACTGGACTATAAATCTAGGTATAAAGATGAGATGGTTTTCAAAAACCTTTGCTTATTAGAACATATGCCTAGACATAGTGGGAATGGGATTCATCGGGCTAGAACCAAGTGTGGGGGGAAAAGTTGGTGGAATTCTTTGCATCGCGTGCACCGCAAACACATATATCATTGTACATATGATCCATTCTTACATATAGTTAGAATGCATTTCATTCTGCAAATCATTTTGCATCTAATCCATCTATGGGTTTTATCTTTCAAATTTAGGAAACGTTCACAGTGTGGACACTGTTTAGTTCTAGTGTGGGGGGAGTCTGCATTTCATTCATTTTTATTTTTTTTTATTTTTCTTTCTTTTCATTTTCAGTATTTAAAAAGGACCATCATGTATTTTAAATCGTAGTAACATACCATTTTTTTTTAAAATACGACTCATTTTAGATTGGATACAACAAAATAAGTTAAGGATTGTTAATCAGTTGATAGTATTTTTTCTCTCAACTTCGATCGAATATGAAATATAATGAAAAGTTTAATTTTGAGGGATAATAGTGTAACTGGTACATACGGAGATTCTTAGGTGATGGCCATGAAATCTATTCTATATTGTAGACTTTGTTTAAATAAGTGGAGGACTTAAAATACTTATAATGGCTTGTCAAACCTTTAAAACTAAGTTGTGTTAAGCTGAATTCGCGTAACTCTCTTTTTGTGCTTATAAATTCAATAATAATAATAATAATAGTAATCCAAGGGTATCCAACATTGCTTGTATATCGAGCGTTGGTGTGCAAACCCGCCAAGCTCTATCCGACATGTTGTTGACAAAGTCAGCGTTGGAATATCTTGGTCTCATTTTATGAGATTGGACACCTAAGGATTACCGACACGTTGTTGACAAAGTCAAAGTCGGCCTGCACAATCCGCCAAGCTCTTTACCCACTCTCCGTTAGTCCGCGAGGCAGTGCATGGGTGGTATACCTTGGTCTTCTAAGTTAGGTGTATGTACTTAGTCATAAATTTTAAAATTTTAGAGAATAAAGAATAAGCGATGATGCCCAAACACTTCTTGACCTTATTGATTTGACTAGCCATACACAAGGAAATTAGAATACCACTTTACAAACTGTGCCAAGCAAACTAAGAATCTATTTCATGGCTGCACTATGTTATCAACCGAACTAACTGGCCAAACTGGAATTTAACATTTGAAAACTTGATTTATATTGAAAATTTGTGACAAGTTGAGGTATCTGAAATAGAATCAACTGATTAGAAACTGTTAACTTAAATTGTTGTACCACTTCCCGAAACAAGTCGTGTTTTCATTTTTTGTTTTTAATTGCATAAGTCCTCTGCATTCATGTAGTTTCATTAGAACCATATCATACTGCATTTGGATTTTGTGGGTAGTATCCGCTGAAAACCCTCACGAGACACCACTCGTCCTACTAGGGACACCTAGAGGTTTAACGGCTTGTTGCATACGCTCAATGCAATCGTGTTTCCTACGAAAGTGTGACCTATCTAGTTTGATTTTTCATTTCTTGTTTTACTCGAGGACGAGTAAAAGATAAGTGTGGGGGTATTTGATTGACATAGAAATGTGTTTATTTTATGCTCTTATTTCTTATCTTTTGTATATAAATAAATATTACTTGGGTATTGTTTTGTTACTTTTACAGATATTCCAACCCAGCCCGCATGCAACCAGAAAAATAGAGAAATGGAGATCAAATTGGTATATATTTACATTTTGAAGAATTGTAGATGAAGATCTCACATCTAGTTGCTGTTGGACAAGAAAATGATTGGTAGAAAGACCAAGAATTTCTCAAATCAAGGGAAGCTTGTCAAAGAACCAAGAGGAAAAGAAGAAAGGCCAAAAGTTTAATAGATTTAACTAAGGCCCATTTGAAACTCTCATTGTAAACTCTTTTGTGAATTCCCTAAGGCTCATCTATCATTGTATTAGGGTTAGGGTTAGGGTTTGGTTACCCCCTATAAATACCCTTGTAATGTCATTGTAGCCACCATCTCCATTTTTCTGTATTCTCTTCTCCATTAATAAAATTTCTTCTTCTTTTTCTGCATTTTTCTTTTTCTTAGCAATTGGTGTTGTCTTCACAATTAGTTTTGGAAGAGCACCAATTGTATTTTACATTTTTTGTTAGTGATTAGTCTTTTGATTAGTTTCAACGACAATCCTATTTTACTTTTTTGTTGTTCTTCTTATTCTGCACTTTTATTTTCTGCCTTGTTGTTCTTGTTTTGCAATTTACTTTCTTTAGTGATTAATCGTTGATTAGATTCAACTATAATCCTAAGTTCGCAATTTCAATTTGTTTTTATTTCAACAAAATCTCCAGGCTTCGTCTAACTCGCCCAAGAGATTAGATAAATAATTTAATTTTAATTTACCTCCCTGTGTTCGACCTGTATGCTACACACCTGTGCGCTTGCAGAATTTTATCACAAATATCGCGCTTTTCTAGCGTCGATCAATATATTAAATTGGAAAATTTCCATAAAATCTTAATAAAATATTTATATATTCCAAATCACATTTCACTGTTAATCGGGTTAAAGAACGAATGTCATTAAAAAACACAGTTCACAATAAACCCAATTCACATTCCAATTTATTCCAATTAGTAATATAACTGGAAATTCTAATAATCTTAATTAAAAGATTTATTGTTTTCCCACGAGGTTTAAGAATAGTGTTACTGAAGACACCATTCGCGACAAACTCAAAATCCACTTTGATATTGAATATAAGGCTCTGAACAGAAACTATATCGGCTTACATTCAATATCAAATTCTAAAACCAACACATATCGTATGGGGAATAACGATATATATATCTATCTTCCAAATTCCTCCACAATATTGTATAGTCATGGAATCAATATCGAAATATCCCGAAGATAATTTCTATTCAAATCCATTCCAATTTATACATTGGAAAATTCTGGTTAGATTAAAACCATTCCCAAATCCAATTTATTTATTTAAAAACGTTGGATTATCATTCTAGTTATTAACTAGTCCATTTTGATAAAAATATATTTTTATCTTTTCAAATATGTAATTTTTTCATCCAAATTCTTTCCAAATCAATAATTATGTTTTTACTAAAAATAATTAATATTTTTAATAATTTTATAAAGGCCCGTACAGTCGGTTTCCAATAACGGCCATCGAACAACATCCATAGCGACCTTTTCCAAATTTGATTTGGACATAATTCCAAATCCAACCATTGGATTTTAAATCTCTTATATTCATTGGAAATCCCTTTTGATACGAACCCAACGGTTCCGTTTTTAGGAGAATCCGACGGTCGGATCTCCCGTAATGTCAATTCGAAGTCAATGGTCGAAATTTGCGAACGGTCGCAGCACGACGCGTTCTATTCAGGCCATATAATATATATAATATGTATATTATATATATTTCGTCGATTTTCTTTTAAAATGTATTTTATAAATCATTTATAAATTCGTTTTAAAACAGTTTTAACTTCATTTTCAATTTTAAATCAAAATTGAAAATTGCATATCATTGATATATAAATGGTATTATTTTCAAAATATCTGATTTTGAAATCATTTCCTTTTCGATATTCATTGTAAAAATGAATAAAATCGATATAAAACCGTTCGCATCAAAATAGCACATATCTAATCAATACGGCTTCACACATTTCAATATTTTTGTGTCCATCCAAAATCAGACATCAAATTTACATTTTAATCCTTTGCTAAATATTATTTAAATATTCGTTATTTTAAAATATCTGTTATTCCTGAATTGGAATAAGACACAATCAATTAACATATAATGTTATTTATATGGATTTCATACAACACATGTACACAACAATAATGATACACAACCAACCATCATCCAGAGTGCATTACACAACTGCATAAGCATTAAATATAAATAATTAACGCTTACAACAGTCCGTCAACCAATCGATTTACATACAACTAAACAATTGGGATTAGTGTATATCAAATATCATCCCAATACCCGTGTGAGGTTTCAACAAAAAATACTGAATATTATTTGTGCAGTTGGGCAATGTGTAAAATTTATCGTCCCAATCCATGTCAGTTAAATGGGTGTACATAAACAAATCGTCTGATTTGTAAATGAATATAGTTTTTATTTCAGGAGAATTTTATGCTGTTCACATATATGTTAAAAATTAAATTTTTAACGATAAAATATTTATTTCAACACTTGATTATTTTATATAGTTCATACATTCAGTAAAAATAATATTTTTATTGTTCAAACATTTTATTAAACACATGAATATTTTATACAGTTCATATACACATTAAAAAATATATTTTTAATGAACAATATTTATTTCAGAAAATTTCAGCATTATAACAACACGATATTAGAACCGGAGTAATGTCTAGCATTACCCCTCTCCTGATATTGGTTCGCACCATACACAATATTCAATCCAATCAACAAAACCACAATATAATCCATTCAACATAATACAGCCAATTACACCACAATTCAATCCAAACAAACAACTATGGTTTGTATAATAAATAGGGTCAGGGGCTACTAAGCCCTGTCTGCATCCTAGTATATATCTAACTGTAAAATAATTAGAGTGAGAAGGAGTTTACATTGGGATCCACTCCGCCGTTATTTTCTGACGTTCTGATTCGCTGTTCTGATTCCAGAATTTGCAGATGAGCTCCAATCTTTGCACCATCTTTTTTGTCTAGCTTAAACGCGCCATTTCGGACAACTTTCGCCTAATGGACTTTTTTCGAAAATGCTCCATTTCGCCGGAATTTGTGATAAGACAGTATTTGGGCAATAGAATATGGATGCGTTTTCTGAACAACTCCGCAATCCAAAATATGACTTCCATACACTCAAATCGAAGAGAAAATCATGCTCTTCGATTTTGGTACTATGGAGTTTAGGCAAGAAGTGCATGGTTTGGGAGTTATTGGCTAAAGAATGTCAGGGGGTTATTTGCAAATACGGGAATTTGTAAAAAAATTGATTTTTTTTTAGGAAGGGGGGCACATGGCCGGCGCTAATGGCCTGAGGGGCGACGCTGTGGGTGGTCAGGTCAGTGGAGGTGCTTGTGGTGTGGAGGTAGGGCAAGTAGTTGCGGTGGTGGGTGGATTTAGGCCCTAGGGTTTGTAAAAGAAAGGAGAGAGAGAGCGGAGGAGGATGAGGTGGTGGAGGGGTGCGCGGCTGCTGGTGGCGGGTGGAGGAGGTGCGGTGTGCAGAAGGAGGAAGCAATGTTTTTTCTTCTTTATTTTCTGATTTGAAACGAGAGAGAGGAAGAGAAAGGGGGATTTGACCAAGTATATATATATATTATTTATTTTAATTCCAAAAAGTTACTTTTCGTTCGAACTCCAAATCGAACCCAATAACTGTCGTCCCCAGCCAAATACACTCATTTCGGACACAACGGGATATGTTCCGTAAGCTCATTCGACTGTTTCGATCAGTTTTTCTTTAAAATAAAATATAAATTAATATAACGTTCAAAATTGAATTCAACATACATTTTAATTAACCGGGGCCACATACTGACTCCAAAAATTCCAAAAAAAAATAATTTTGTCTATGTTTTGACGATACAGACCTAAAAAAACTAATTTCGTCGAATTTGTAGACAGTTTGAAAAATGGTCATTTTCTAGTCGATTAAATTCAAACTAAAATTACCAAACACGTTTAGATTCACCACGCTCACATATTAATTCCAAAAATTATGAAAATTGGAATATATCAATAATTTGACATTCTGGATCCAAAAAAGTGGTTTCATTGAAAATGGAGGTTGTTTGCAAAATGGCTATTTTTAAGGGCTATATATTATATAAAATATATATAAATTCCATAGCGAATATTTTAAAATTTAGACTGGGCATAACTTTCAATTTATATTATGAAATCTCAGTTTATTACATTCATTAGAAGGATATAATTAAATAGATTCAAATGTTTCTTGTTTTACTGAAATCCGATTTATATTTCATTATGTACATTCATTTAAAGTTTAAAATTGAATTTTCATACTTCCACGCCATTTCAGGCTCGTTTTATAATTAAAATAAATTTATACATTATACCTCTGATTTAAATAAATTTTAAATTGTTATTGATTTAAAATAAATCATTTTAAATATTCAAAATCCATTAAAATAGCTAAAATAAAACAAAATTAAATTGGTTTTGAAAATCCGGGTTGTTACAGTTAATACAATGGTTGAGCAAAAAATGACATGTATTTTGAACAAGTTGGGTATGAAGATGTCCGACAATATGGGGGTCGACAACACAACTTCAATTGGTATTCTTGTAGTTGTCAATCAACATACTATGAGAAGGTACAATCTACAAGCAAAGTTCAAGAGATGGATCCTTTTACGGACTTGCAGGCAAACAACTCAAATGTTTATTTTTGCGAATCAATATCCTTTTATCTATTTGATATATGTATGAAAAATGTTTGTTTTGTTAATGTCATTCTAGAAACCAACCAAATGTCGTTTGGCTGCAACTATCAATTCTGAAATTATCGTAGTGGGTCATGGTATGGTACACCTTGCTTCAAGGCTCGGAGATAACTGTCATAATCAACAACTCTTGCTCGACCATGTAAAGGTTGGGATTGACGCGGTGGAGCCTATTAATGTAGAAATCCCACTTCTAGTTCCAACTCAATATCTCACCACAATAGGAGAAGCGGTTGGTAGTTTTTCTCAATGGCCTAAAAATCTTGTGCTTTTAGGAGACAGTAATACGGTAAAAATGCACTTTAAGTATACATTTTTTTTGTTGAGCTTTGGCATTTCTGGCTTGTTTAGTATCTTTGTACCACCTAATTTATGCATAGAAAAAGAAATGTACATACTACAAAACATCCTTAAAATTTGATTTTCTTCTTTCACCCTATTTGTAAATATTACTATTTTCTCCATGCATCAAATTGTTATATTATTGTTCTATAATCTATAAAAAAATTCCTCATAGTTTCAATAAGCTTGAATCTTTCCATTTAAGACCATATTTATGGCTTCGGTATCCTTAATATGTTCATAGTAAGATTTAAATTTTCCATTTTGTAAATATTTGTTCTGATTTAAACACCTAATGTAACACCCCACATTTTTAATACAATTAAAAATGTGCATACAGATATATGCATAAACATAATTAAGAGTAAATTAATAAATACATACACTGATTGAGCATTTATAATAAAAGAAATAAATGCATACAACAAGTTTAACGTAATATGTTAAATGGAGTAAAATAATAAGTGCAAGCAAGGAAAAGAAACGTCATATGTGAATAACAAATACGTAAAAATAAAAATAAGAATGATGTATTAAATGGAAAGATAATATTGCATTGGAATAATGCATGGGTTAATGCATTAAGAAGGAGATTGTTTGCAATAAAGGTATGCAACCAAGATAGAGAGAACAATTAAATAATTGCAATAGTAAAATAATGACACTTATGGCGGAGCAAATAATAAAATTAATAGTTTAAAAATTGTATGTAGAATATGCATTAGTAGTATAATGCACGCATTAATATATATAAAAGAGAAAAGTAGAGTGCATTAAAGAAAATGTGCATCTTTTGAGATAAGAATGCATTAATTTGTAACATACATACATGTGCATAGAATAATTAAAACGTATATAATGAATTGAAGAAGAAAGAATTGAGCGTATAAATGAAGAATGCATTAATTGCAATGAAATAATAAATTAAGGAAGGAAGTAGACCGCATATATATATATATATGTATATATATAGGAAGATAAGCAATAAATTTGATTGCACAAAAGAAAGCATTGTGAAAAGGGTTAGAAAGGGAAGAAAATCAATTAATTTTTGAAGGAAGAATAAAACAAATAATTATTCACATATAAATACTTAATTTACGCACAAAGGTGGAATATAAATGAATATAATTTAGAACAAGCATTACACGCGAACAAAGGAGCAACCGAACAATGAAAGAAAAGATTGTCTTGAAATTTTATTTATGTGCAATAAATAAAATTTCTAATTAAAAAAAATGAAAATTTTATTTTAATCACTAAATGCATATGAGGTTCGACGCACACCCCTATGTGCATGGTCTATGGGTGCAGCGCACCCTGGGCTGTTCTAGAACTTTCTTTTCTTGGATGAGGTGGATGGTTTAGATGAGTTTTATTTTTAATCCAAGAGACCTAGTTTCTCTAACACATATATAAATAGATTGCTAGGTTTTCTTCCACCAAAACTTCGCTCTTCTCTTCTTCCTCAAGCAATTCTATGCAAAAATAAACAATGTCTCTTAGCCTATTCTTCTCCTTCCTCTCCAAACCTTTTCTTACAGCAAAAGATCAAATGAAATCAAAGATCAGTGATTCAAGAAATACAACCTCCTTTTAGATCTAATCAAAACAAGGTATTGAGAAAAGTATAGATCTAAAACAACAAGGCCTAATTCTCTTCCTCTGATCCAATCAATGTGAGTGGGATTAAACTATGAATTTTCGATAATATTATAGCTATAGTTTAGCATTCCCATATATATATATATATGTATATGTATATATATATATATATGAATGTAAATTGTGAAATTGCAAGTTTAACTATAAATTGCGATTATAAAAAGATGAAATATAAAAATGAATAGATCGGCGAATTCATGTCTTGAATCTAGTAAATTATGGGAATGGTTAGCATTACATGACATCAATAATTTGTTTATTGAACCAGTTGAACGTTTACATGATTAATAGAATAACATTGAGCATGTAAGAAAAATTCATACATCGGATTAGTCGGAGTATTATAAATTTCACATGAAAAACTGTCATATTTATGTACAAGGAATGGCTTGAGTAAGTTTATGACTATATTGACCAAATTATGTTTAAAGATCCGAAATTTGATTATAAGTATAAAAATAATTTGGGTATGAAATGGGATATGTCTAAATAGTGATTTGGGACATAAATTAGAATGTATGTGAACATGAATTTTAGGCATAAATTAAAAAATATGTTGGTTTGGGTTGGTGCAATATACATACATACATACATATATATATATGTACATTCATATATATATATATGCCATAATTTATGATATGGGGCATAATTAAAAGGTGAATTAAAAAGAGTCATAAAAGTCTATAATTTGAATAGTGAATTAGACATAATTCAAATGTGGAACGGTCTAGTTGATTAATTAATTGATTATTTAATTAATAATGGAATGTTTAGTAATTACAATTAGGAATTGTAATTGTATTTATGACACGAGGTTAGGTTACATTAGTGGTGGAAGTCTGCCCGGACCCGACCGGCATATCCAGCAGCCACTAATGTTGAACCAAATGTGGGAGGTTTGAGTACGTAAATGCGAATCGGGCTAAGGCACGAGGTTAGACCCAACTGTGGGATAAGACTGCCCGGACCTGACCGGCATATCCAGCATCCACACGTTGTAGGCCTAATGTGGGAGGTCTAGCCCATTATAACCATAATTGGACATGGTAATGAATTAGAATAGTTAACCCAATTAAATCTGTAGTGGTGTTATGAACCAGTTGAATTGGGTAGGGGTTAAGTAAACGTGTTAAAGAAGTGGGGAGGGTTAAGTTAAACTTAAATAATGCCAAAATGGGGAATGATAATAATAACCTATTATGAATGAACTTAAGAAAAGGAAACGATAATAGGTAGGCTTGTCCTAGGGACAAGTGGGAAGAATAACTTATGGGATAAGGTAAGTTATAATAAACGATGGAGAAAATAGAAAAACTTATGGAATAAGGTAATTATAAAGAACGATAAGGGAAAATGAAATAACTTATGTAACAAGGAAAGTTGTACTTAATTGAAGATTAAGTAATCTGTAAAGGTAAGAATAAACCTACAAATGAAGACAACATAAGTTATATGAAAGATATAACATAAGATTGGTTGAGTTGAGTAAATCTCTGAGTGTCAATCTGAAGTTGATTTCGGTCTTCGGGGTTGATATTTAGGGAGTTATTCTTTTAACCAATGTATATATGAATTAAGGCATACTTAATTATAAATTAAGCAGAACATGTTATATAACCATAATAGGGATAATTATTAGATTATGAATATAACATGTTGTAGGCTTATTAATGAACTTAAATGGATTAAGTTATACATTGAATTAATAAGCAAGGGTAACTTGGTAAACTTGAAAAAGAAAGTCAATATGAATGAGAATAACCAAGTTAAATGAGAAAATTGATGAGGTGGCGCAAGCGCGTAATTAATGATTAGACGTAGGGTCTAATGACATATAAAACTAAGGAGCTTGAAGCAGTCCGTACGTTATAGGATGAATAGCGCAACGAGGTGGATCATCACGGTGTCATAAGGAACGAGGGGAGCGCCCGTTCATTATTCTGGCGGCTCCAACGGATTGGAAGGGGAGGTAGGCGGCTTACTGAGACGTTAAAGGTGCTCCTGGTAGTCCTCTGTGGTGGTTTAGCTCGGGCTTGGATTACAGAGGTTGGGTATGCGCGGAACTACCAGGTGGGTGGGCCTTGACTGCACAAGTAGGGGCAGTCAGAATGCTGTACGCGGTGGCATTAAGGGTGGTTCGACGGTTGACTCAGGCAGAGGGTCAAGGTCAAACGATAGCAAAGTCATCGGACGCCTATCACCAACATCCTAAGGAATGCGAAAAGACAAGAGCTAACTCCTAGAGATCGTTAACCTTTGCTATCAAGGGACGGGTGCGGGGAGACCCCATATGGATGTTTAGATTGTTTTCTTGTTAGGGGTGGTCGCTTAGCTCGTGTGGTCTTTACTAGCTGAGGGAGGGGCTCAGGTGGGGCCATAGCCACCACAGAAAAACCAGACCCGAGGGATATTTGTACATTGGACACTCTTAGAGGCGGGCCCCGTACAGATATAGAAAAGCTCCCCACTGAGTACTGTGTTTCTAGTGTAGCCCTGCCACGGAACTCGGGTGCACAAGTAGAGGTTATGTGCAGTAGAAACATCGAGTACGATTGATGATACAAACGTGGGAAAGTCAAGGTACAACCATGTCTGCTCTAGGTGGAGTATCGTAGAATAGATGGCATTATTCGATGATGAAACCAAATTTGATCGAATAGTTCGAGGATAGCAGTCAGTACGCTTACGTAGTACAGCGATAGTGGTTCTATGCGAATGTAGTTGTGTTATATATATAGAGAGATACGTACGTTACTATGGCATAGGATGAGGGACTGCTCGTATTACTGTGGTGGTACGGAGGAGACCGTGCGAGTGGCGTACCACGGGGTGTACCTCAGTTTGGGGGCAGCTACATATAAATTATATTAGGTTTATCTACTAGGGAGTAGATGGGTGCGACGTGTGTGTGAAAGCCTTGAGAGCTAATAACACAGATAACCTAATAAATGAGAAAATGTAATTGAACGGTATATGTAGGATTATTCAAGAAGTGTAGTTTAAATTCATTCTCACAGAACTTATGTTCTGACCCCCTCCTCATAACATTCGCAGGTTAGGTTCGTGATAGAGACTGTATAGCTTTGGATAATGGTTTAGTGGTATTATTATTAAGGTAAAGCTATGTTTCAACCACATTATATTTTATTCCTTCCACTGTGAGATATTTTCCGAACTCTGACATGTTTTATGTCTTTGTCTTTTCTGCAGGATACCAGAGCAAACCAACTCGGGTTTCAAAGGATTGGGTTTTTGAAAAACAAATCGGTATGTCGGAACGCGGGTTGTTACATTTGGTATCAGAGCTTCGGTTTAGGGTTTCTAGGGAAATAATGAGTGAGCGTATTTGTATTTTCAAAAATATAAATTTATATAAACCTAGATCCATAAGGAACCCACTAAATAGAAAGAGATAAAATATGAAAGAAATGGGATATCTGTTTTGTACACTAAAGAAATGAACATAGAAATTTTGAGACCCTTAGGTGGTTTGGGTGGAAAGTGTACAACATGTTTTAGAGAAAAACGAATCCCATATGATAGAAACTGAAATGTTAGTTTTTCAGATTAATGGGTTCAGAAGTGAAACCTTATAAATTAGAAAAAGGTTAAAAAGTGGAGAATCGATTAGGAATATTTATAGTTGAGAGAATTGACCTTGTGGGAAGTGTCTAGGAAAGCCTAGTTGAGTTGGAGACCCACTTTAAGTCTAACCCAATGATTAACTTTTAAGAACTTGAAATTATAAAAGTTTTGGCAAAAAGGGATTTGTGGTGTTTTCAAGTTTTAATCTTAAATGTATTTCTGATGTTTGAAGAAAATATGTAGAAAAACATATTTGAAAATGTGTGTTGGGTTTTAAAGTAAAGTGGTGTATACTTTGTAAAATATTGATTTCTTATTTTAAAATAATTCTCTCACGAAAAAAAATGTACATTATAAAGCATGCATAGCTCACTAGTTTTCATATTTAAATATATAAAAGGATTGAAAAGTAAAGCATACAAAATGTTGCACTTTGTAAAAGGAAGTTTTGAAATCTCTATCCGGTTAACAATAAGTTCTGATTATTGTTTTAAAAAGAAATTTTGTTAGGTGGACAAAATAAGTTGTAGAATGCTAGAATAGAGTAGATGTTTGCACCTTATAGAAAGTTGCCAAAATTAACATTGTAGGTAGAAACAATGTGACCCGACAGTTGTTCTTATTGACTCCTATTTTGTGATTTGAAAAAAATGTGTTTTGTATTTTTGTTGTGACAAGTTTTATGGTTTGTCAAAAGCAAGTTTTAGAAAAGAAAACAAAGTTTTAACCACTTCTAATTTTTGGAAGGAAAATGATATAAAAAAAATGAGGCCAAACCATGTTTTGAAAAAAAATGAAATAGGTAAGGATTAGTGTCTAGAAAAAATGAGAAGAAGTTTGAGGCTATGAAGTAAATAGCAAGGGCCATCTTGGAATAGTGGGAAATTCCCGTCGAATGCATAAGCATTGTGAGGCCTAGAGTTGTTGCTTAAAAAAATGTAGGCCAGTAATACACAACAAGGACTATTGGTGACTACTAGATAGTGTAAGGGCAAGTAAGTGTTGAGAGTTTGTAGTTGGACTTTTCTTTACTGAAACAGTCTTATGATTCATGGCCCGTAGTAGTAGCTGTGTAGGATGTTGTTTGCGTTGAAAACAGAAAAGCTTATTTGGAAAATAAATTTAAGTAATTGGAGTAAGTCAAATAGGCTAAGAAAGAGAATAGCCTAACTAAGAAGAAAACAACAAATTAAGTGAAGCAACAACACATGACGGGAAAAGAAAATGAAAATTTTAAGATGGATAAAAATGAAATTTTTCTAAGATAAGTTGAAAAAGAAGAGAAATTTTCTTATGTAGTTGTACTTGGATAGGAAAATAGGAAATCTTTATAGAGTAGTTACATAAAATCCAAGTACAATTAGAAAAGGTACATAAAAGAAAAACGGAAGAAGTGAATTTTTCCGTTTTATACCTTTTTGTAACATAAGAAATCGAATTTAGAAAATTAGATTTTTCTAAATTTCAAAATTTAATGATGGTTGGTAGGATTTTGGATGCAACAATTGGATGAACTATGCTCTTATTCTGTAAGAGTGTGGGAAAATTTGGGTGAAAAATGTTTTGATTGTCAAAAATATTCCATTCATATAGAACTGCAAGTATATTTAGGAAGTAAGCATCATGTTTTAAAAAGAGTTTTTGAAAATTTGCATACATATAGGAGGTACCACTTAGGCATACATGTATTATTGTAATGTATTGCACTTTGCACATTTGCACAATGTTTGCAAAAACTGGATGCACACATGATGGATGTATATTATGCAAGGGATTATCTGTTTTACCCTTATCAAATTTCGGGGACGAAATTTCCTAAGAGGGGGGGGGGGGGGAGAATGCAACACCCTGCATTTTTAATACAGTTAAAAATGTGCAGATATATGTATAAACATAATTAAGAATAAATTAATAAATACATACACTGATTGAGCATTTATGATAAAATAAATAAATGCATACAACAAGTTTAATGTAATATGTTAAATGGAGTAACGTAATAAGTGCAAGCAAGGAAAAGAAATGTCACATGTGAACAACAAATACGTAAAAATAAAAATAAGAATGATGTATTAAAATGGAAAGATAATATTGCATTGGAATAATGCATGGGTTAATGCATTAAGAAGGAGATTGTTTGCAATAAAGGTATGCAATCAAGATAGAGAGAACAACTAAATAATTGTAATAGTAAAATAATGACATTTATGGTGGAGCAATTAATAAAATTCATAGTTTAAAAATTGTATGTAGAATATGCATTAGTAGTATAATGCACGCATTAATATATATAAAAGAGAAAAGTAGAGTGCATTAAAGAGAATGTGCATCTTTTGAGATAAGAATGCATTAATTTGTAACATACATACATATGCATAGAATAATTAAAACATACATAATGCATTGAAGAAGAAAGAATTGAGCATATAAAAGAAGAATGCATTAATTGCAATGAAATAATTAATTAAGGAAGGAAGTAGACCGCATATATATATATATATATATATATATATAGGAAGATAAGCAATAAATTTGATTGCACAAAAGAAAGCAGTTTGAAGAGGTTAGAAAGGGAAAAAAATCATTTAATTTATTGAAGGAAGAATAAAACAAATAATTATTCACATATAAATACTTAATTTACGCACAAAGGTGGGTTATAAATGAATATAATTTAGAACAAGCATTGCACGTGAACAAAGGAGCAACCGAACAAAGAAAGAAAAGATTGTCTTGAAATTTTATTTATGTGCAATAAATAAAATTTCAAATTAAAAAAAAATAATGAAAATTTTATTTTAATCACTAAATGCATATGGGGTTCGACACACACTCCCCTGCGCATGGTCTATGTGTGCAGCGCACCCTGGGCTATTCTAGAACGTTCTTTTCTTGGATGAGGTGGATGGTTTAGGTGAGTTTTATTTTTAATCCTAAAGACCTATTTTCTCTAACACATATATAAATAGATTGCTAGGTTTTCTTCCACAAAAACTCCGCTCTTCTCTTCTTCCTCATGCAATTCTATGCAAAAATAAACAATGGCACTTAGCCTATTCTTCTCCTTCCTCTCCAAATCTTTTCTTAAAACAAAAGATCAGATGAAATCAAAGATCAGTGATTCAAGAAATACAATCTCCTTTCATATCTAATCAAAACAAGGGATTGAGAAAGTATAGATCTACAACAACAAGGCCTAATTCTCCTCGTCTGGTCCAATCAATGTGAGTGAGATTAAACTATGACTTTTCGATAATGTTATAGCTATCGTTTAGCATTCCCATATATATATATATATATATATATGTATGTATGTATGTATGTAAATTGGGAAATTGCAAGTTTAACTTTAAATTGCGATTATAACAAGTTGAAATGCAAAAATGAATAGATCGGCGAATTCATGTCTTGAATCTAGTAAATTATGGGAATGGTTAGCATGACAAGACATCAATAATTTTTTTATTGAACCAGTTGAACGTTTACATGATTTATAGAATAACATTGAGCATGTAAGAAAATTTCATACATCGGATTAGTCGGAGTATTATAAAGTTCACATGAAAAACTGACATATTTATGTACAAGGAATGGCTTGAGTAAGTTTATGACTATATTGACCAAATTATGTTTAAAGATCTGAAATTTGATTATAAGTATAAAAATAATTTGGGTATGAAATGGGATATGTCTAAATAGTGATTTGGAACATAAATTAGAATGTGTATGAACATGAATTTTAGGCATAAATTGGAAAATATGTGTGTTTGGGTTGGTGCAATATATATATATATATATATATATATATATATATATATATATATATATGTATATGCCTTAATTTTTGATATGGGGCATAATTAAAATGTGAATTAAAAAGAGGCATAAAAGTCTATAATTTGAATAGTGAATTAGGCATAATTCAAATGGGGTAAGGTATAATTGATTAATTATTTGATTAATTAATTAATAATTGAATGTTTAGTAATTACAACTAGGAATTGTAATTGTAATTATGACTCGAGGTTAGGTAACATTAGCAGTGGAAGTCTGCCCGGACCCGACCGACATATCCAGCAACCACTAATGTTGAACATAATGTGGGCGGTCTGAGAACGTAAATGCGAATCGGACTAAGACACGAGGTTAGACCCAACCGTGGAATAAGACTGCCCGGACCCGACTGACATATCCATCATCCAAACGTTGTAGGCCTAATGTGTGAGGTCTAACCCATTATAACCATAATTGGACATGGTAATGAATTAGAATACTTAGCCCAATTAAATAAGTATTGGTGTTTCGAACCGGTTGAATTGGGTAGGGGTTAAGTAAACGTGTTAAAGAAGTGGGGAGGGTTAAGTTAATCTTAATTAATGCCAAAATGGAAATGATAATAATAACCTATTATGAATGAACTTAAGAAAAGGAAACGATAATAGGTAGGCTTGTCTTAGGGACAAGTGGGAAGAATGACTTATGGGATAAGGTAAGTTATAATGAACGATGGAGAAAATAGAATAACTTATGGAATAAGGCAAGTTATAAAGAACGATAAGGGAAGATGAAATAACTTATGTAACAAGGAAAGTTATACTTAATTGAAGATTAAGTAATCTATAAAGGCAAGAATAAACCTACAAATGAAGATAACATAAGTTATATGAAAGATATAACATACGATTGGTTGAGTTGAGCAATTCTCTGAGTGTCAATCTGATGTTGATTTCGGTCTTCGGGGTTGATATTTAGGGAGTTATTCTCTTAACCAATGTATATGTGAATTAAGGCATACTTAATTATAAATTAAGTAGAACATGTTATATAACCATAAGAGGGATAATTATTAGATTATGAGTATAACATGTTGTAGGCTTATTAATGAACTTAAATGGATTAAGTTATACATTGAATTAACAAGCGAGGGTAACTTGGTAAACTTGAAAAAGAAAGTCAATGTGAATGAGAATAACCAAGTTAAATGAGAAAATTGATGAGGTGGCACAAGCGTGTAATTAATGATTAATCGTAGGGTCTAATGATATATAAAACTAAGGCGCTTGAAGCAGTCCGTACGTTATAGGATGAATAGCCCAACGAAGTGGATCATCACGGTGTCATAAGGCACGAGGGGAGCACACATTCATTATTCTGGCGGCTCCAACGGACTGGAATGGGAGGCAAGCGGCTTCCTGAGATGTTAAAGGTGCTCCTGGTAGTCCTCTGTGGCGGTTTAGCTTCGGGCTAGGATTACAGAGGTTGGGTCTTCGCGGAACTACCAGGTGGTGGGCCTTGACTGCACAAGTAGGGGGCAGTCAGAATGCTGTACGCGGTGGCATTAAGGGGGGTTCAGCGGTTGCCTCAGGCAGAGGTGGAGGGTCAAGACCAAACGATAGCAAGATCGTCGGACGCCTATCACCAGCAGCCTAAGGAATGCGAAAAGACAAGAGCTAACCCCTAGAGATCGTTAACCTTTGCTATCAAGGGACGAGTGCGGGGAGACCACATATGGATGTTTATATTGTTTGCTTGTTTGGGGTGGTCGCTTAGCTCATGTGGTCTTTACTAGTTGAGGGAGGGACTGAGGTGGGGCCATAGCCACCATAGAAAAACAAGACCCGAGGGATATCTGTACATTGGACACTCTTAGAGGCGGGCCCCGTACAGATATAGAAAAGCTCCCGACCGAGTTCCGTATTTCTGGTGCAACCCTACCACGGAACTCAGGTGCACAAGTAGAGGTTATGTGCAGTAGAAACATCGAGTACAATTGATGATACGTACGTGGGAAAGTCTAGGTACAACCATGTCTGCTGTGGGTGGAGTATCGTAGACTAGAGGGCATTATTCGATGATGAAACCAAATTTGATCGAATAGTTCGAGGATAGCAGTCAGTACACTTACGTAGTACAGCGATAGTGGTTCTATGCGGATGTAGCGTTGTTATATATATAGATATGTACATTACTATGGAATAGGATGAGGGACTGCGCATATTACTGTGGTGATACGGAGGAGACCGTGCGAGTGGGGTACCACAGGGTGCACCTCAGTTTGGTGGTAGCTACGTATACATTATATTATGTTAATCTACTAGGGAGTAGATGGGTGCGACGTGTGTGTGAAAGCCTTGAGATCTAATAACACATATAACCTAATAAATGAGAAAATGTAATTGAATGGTATATGTAGGATTATCCAAGAAGTGTAGTTTAAATTCATTCACACCGAACTTATGTTCTGACCCCCTCCCCATAACATTCGCAGGTTAGGTTCATGACAGAGACTGTATAGCTTTGGATAATGGTTTAGCAGTATTATTATTAATGTAAAGCTATGTTTCAACCACATTATATTTTATTCCTTCCGTTGTGAGATGTTTTCCAAACTCTGACATGTTTTATGTCTCTGTCTTTTCTGCAGGATACCAGGGTAAACCAACTCGGGTTTCGATGGATTGGGTTTTTGAAAAAAAATCGGTCCGTCGGAATGCTGGTTGTTACATCTGGTATCAGAGCTTCGGTTTAGGGTTTCTAGGGAAATAATGAATTAGCGTATTTGTATTTTCAAAAATATAAGTATACATAAACCTAGATCCAAAAGGAGCCCACTAAATATAAAGAGATAAAATATGAAAGAAATGGGATATCTGTTTTGTACACTAAAGAAATGAACATAGAAATTTTGAGACCCTTAGGTGGTTTGGGTGGAAAGTGTACAACATGTTTTAGAGAAAAACGAATCCCATACGATAGAAACTGAAATGTTAGTATTTCAGATTAGTGGGTTCAAAAGTAAAACCTTATAAATTAGAAAAAAGGTTAAAAAGTGGAGAATGGATTAGGAATATTTATAGTTGAGACAATTGACCTTGTGGGATGTGTCTACGAAAGCTTAGTTGAGTTGGAGACCCACTTTGAGTCTAACCCAATGATTAACTTTTAAGGACTTGAAATTATAAAAGTTTTGGCAAAAAAGGGTTTGTGGTGTTTTCAAGTTTTAATCTTAAATGTGTTTCTGATGTTTGAAGAAAATATGTAGAAAATCATATTTGAAAATATGTATTGGGTTTTAAAGTAAAGCGGGGTATACTTCGTAAAATAATGATTTCGTATTTTAAAAGAATTCTCTCATGAAAAAAATGTACGTTATAAAGCATGTATAGCTCACTAGTTTTCATATTTTAATATATAAAAGGATTAAAAAGTAAAGCATACAAAACGTTGCACTTTGTAAAAGGAAGTTTTGAAATCTCTATTCCGTTAACAATAAGTTTTGATTATTGTTTTAAAAAGAAATTTTGTTGGGTGGACAAAATAAGTTGTAAAAAGCTAGAATAGAGTAGATGTTTGCACCTTATAGAAAGCAGCCAAAATTAACAATGAAGGTAGAAATAATGTAACCCGACGGTTGTCCTTATCTACTCCAGTTTTGTGATTTGAAAAAAATGTGTTTTGTATTTTTGTTGTAACATGTTTTATGGTTTGGCAAAAGCAAGTTTTGGAAAAGAAAACAAAGATTTAACCACTTCTAATTTTTTGAAGGAAAATGATAAAAAAAAGAGAGGCCAAACCATTTTGAAAAAAAGGGAATAGGTAAGGATTAGTGTCTAGAAAAAACGAGAAGAAGTTTGAGGCTATGAAGTAAATAGCAAGGACCATCTTGGAATAGTGGAAAATTCCCTTAGAATGCAAAAGCATTGTAAGGCCTAGAGTTGTTGCTTAAAAAAATGTAGGCTAGTAATATACAGCAAGGACTAGTAGTGACTACTAGATAGTGTAAGGGCAAGTATGTGTTAAGAGTTTGTGGTTCGACTTTTTCTTTGCTAAAATAGTCTTATGATTCTTGTCCCGTAGTAGTAGCTGTGTAGGATGTTGTTTGCGTTGAAAACATAAAAACTTATTTGAAAAATAAATTTAAGTAATTGGAGTAAGTCAAATAAGCCAAGAAAGAGAATTGCCTAATTAAGAAGAAAACAAAAAATTAAGTGAAGCAACAACACACGACGGGAAAAGAAAATGAAAATTTTAAGATGGATAAAAATGAAATTTTTCTAAGATTAGTTGGAAAAAAAGAGAAATTTTCTTATGTAGTTATGCTTGGATAGGAAAATAGGAAATCTTTAAAGAGTAGTTACATAAAATCCAAGTACAATAAGAAAGGTACATAAAAGAAAAATGGAAGAAGTGAATTTTTCCGTTTTATACCTTTTCGTAACATAAGAAATCAAATTTAGAAAATTAGATTTTTCTAAATTTCGAAATTTAATGATGGTTGGTAGGATTTTGGATGCGACAATTGGAAGAACTATGCTCTTATTCTGTAAGAGTGTGGGAAAATTTGGGAGAAAAATGTTCTGATTTTCAAAAATATTGCATTTATATAGAACTGCAAGTATATTTAGGATGTAAGCATCATGTTTTAAAAAGTGTTTTTGAAAATTTGCATACATATAGGAAGTACCACTTAGGCATACATGTATTATTGTAATGTATTGCACTTTGCACATGTGCACAATGTTTGCAAAAACTGGATGCACACTTGATGGATGTATATTATGCGAGGGATTATCTATTTTACCCTTATCCAATTTCGAGGACGAAATTTTCTCCGGGGGGGGGGGGGGGGAGAGAGAATGTAACACCCCCCATTTTTAATACAGTTAAAGATATGCATATAGATATATGCATAAACATAATTAAGAATAAATTAATAAACACATACGTTGATTGAGCATTTATAATAAAATAAATAAATGCATACAACAAGTTTAATGTAATATGTTAAACGGAGTAACATAATAAGTGCAAGCAAGGAAAAGAAACGTCATATGTGAATAACAAATACGTAAAACTAAAAATAAGAATGATGTATTAAACGGAAAGATAATATTGTATTGGAATAATGCATGGGTTAATGCGTTAAGGAGATTGTTTGCAATAAAGGTATGCAACCAAATAGAGAGAACAATTAAATAATTGCAATAGTAAAATAATGACATTTATGGTGGAGCAATTAATAAAATTAATAGTTTAAAAATTGTATGTAGAATATGCATTAGTAGTATAATGCACGCATTAATATATATAAAAGAGAAAAGTAGAGTGCATAAAAGAGAATGTGCATCTTTTGAGATAAGAATGCAATAATTTGTAACATACATACATATGCACAGAACAATTAAAACGTATATAATGCATTGAAGAAGAAAGAATTGAGCGTATAAAAGAAGAATGCATTAATTGCAATGAAATAATAAATTAAGGAAGGAAGTAGACCCCATATATATATATATATATATATATATATATATATATACATATATAGAAAGATAAGCAATAAATTTGATTGCACAAAAGAAAGCAGTGTGAAAAGGGTTAGAAAGGGAAGAAAATCATTTAATTTATTGAAGGAAGAATAAAACAAATAATTATTCACATATAAATACTTAATTTATGCACAAAGGTGGAATATAAATGAATATAATTTAGAACAAGCATTGCACGCGAACAACGGAGCATCCGAACAAAGAATGAAAAGATTGTCTTGAAATTTTATTTATGTGCAATAAATAAAATTTCAGATAAAAAAAGAAGAATGAAATTTTGATTTTAATCACTAAATGCATATGGGGTTCGACACACCCCCCCTGCGCATGGTCTATGGGTGCAGCCCACCCTGGGCTGTTCTAGAACGTTCTTTTCTTGGATGAGGTGGATGGTTTAGATGAGTTTTATTTTTAATCCTAGATATTCTAGTTTCTCTAACACATATATAAATAGATTACTAGGTTTTCTTCCACAAAAACGCCGCTCTTCTCTTCTTCCTCAAGCAATTCTATGCAAAAATAAACAATGGCTCTTAGCCTATTCTTCTCCTTCCTCTCTAAACTTATTCTTAAAACAAAATATCAGATGAAATCAAAGATCAGTGATTCAAGAAATACAACCTCCTTTCATATCTAATCAAAACAAGGGATTGAGAAAAGTATAGATCTACAACAACAAGGCCAAATTCTCTTCGTCTAATCCAATCAATGTGAGAGGGATTAAACTATGACTTTTCGATAATGTTATAGCTATCGTTTAGCATTACCATATATATATATATATATATATATATATGTAAATTGTGAAATTGCAAGTTTAACTATAATTTGCGATTATAACAAGTTAAAATGTAAAAATGAATAGATCGGCGAATTCATATCTTGAATCTAGTAAATTATGGCAGTGGTTAGCGTGACAAGACATCAATAATTTGTTTACTGAACCAGTTGAACGTTTACATGATTTATAGAATAACATTGAGCATGTAAGAAAAATTCATACATCGGATTAGTCGGAGTATTATAAAGTTCACATGAAAAACTATCATATTTATGTACAAGGAATGGCTTGAGTAAGTGTATGACTATATTGACCAAATTATGTTTAAAGATCTGAAACTTGATTATAAGTATAAAAATAATTTAGGTATGAAATGGGATATGTCCAAATAGTGATTTGGAACATAAATTAGAATGTATGTGAATATGAATTTTAGGCATAAATTGGAAAATATGTGTTTTTGGGTTGGTGCAATATATATATATATATATATATATATATATATATATATATATACACATATGTATATGCCTTAATTTATGATATGGGGCATAATTAAAAGGTGAATTAAAAAGAGGCATAAAAGTCTATAATTTGAATAGTGAATTAGACATAATTCAAATGGGGAAAGGTTTAATTGATTAATTAAATTATTAATTAATTAATAATGGAATGTTTAGTAATTACAATTAGGAATTGTAATTGTACCTATGACATGAGGTTAGGTTACATTAGTGGTGGAAGTCTACCCGGACCCGACCGGCATATCCAGCAGCCACTAATATTGAACCGTATGTGGGGCGTCTGAGTACGTAAATGCGAATCGGGCTAAGACACGAGGGTAGACCCAACTGTAGAATAAGACTGCCCAGACTCGACCGGCATATCCAGCATCCAAATGTTGTAGGCCTAATGTGGGAGGTCTAGCCCATTATAACCATAATTGGACATAGTAATGAATTAGAATACTTAGCCCAATTAAATCTGTAGTGGTGTTACGAACCAGTTGAATTGGGTAAGGGTTAAGTAAATGTGTTAAAGAAGTGGGGAGGGTTAAGTTAATCATAATTAATGCCAAAATGGGGAATGATAATAATAACCTATTATGAATGAACTTAAGAAAAGGAAACCATAATAGGTAGGCTTGTCCTAGGGACAAGTGGGAAGAATAACTTATGGGATAAGGTAAGTTATAATGAACGATGGAGAAAATAGAATAACTTATGGAATAAGGTAAGTTATAAATAACGAGAAGAGAAGATGAAATAACTTATGTAACATGGAAAGTTGTACTTAATTGAAGATTAAGTAATCTGTAAAGGCAAGAATAAACCTACAAATGAAGATAACATAAGTTATATGAAAGATATAACATAAGATTGGTTGAGTTGAGTAATTCTCTGAGTGTCAATCTGATGTTGATTTCGGTCTTCGGGGTTGATATTTAGGGAGTTATTCTCTTAACCAATGTATATGTGAATTAAGGCGTACTTAATTAAAAATTAAGTAGAACATGTTATATAACCATAAGAGGGATAATTATTAGATTATGAATATAATATGTTGTAGGCTTATTAAAGAACTTTAATGGATTAAGTTATACATTGAATTAATAAGCGAGGGTAACTTGGTAAACTTGAAAAAGAAAGTCAATGTGAATGAGAATAACCAAGTTAAATGAGAAAATTGATGAGGTGGCGCAAGCGCGTAATTAATGATTAGACGTAGGGTCTAATGAAATATAAAACTAAGGCACTTGAAGCAGTCCGTACGTTATAGGATGAATAGCCGAACGAGGTGGATCATCACGGTGTCATAAGGCACGAGGGGAGCGCACGTTCATTATTCTGGCGGCTCCAACGGACTGGAATAGGAGGCAGGCGACTTCCTGAGACGTTAAAGGTGCTCCTGGTAGTCCTCTGTGGTGGTTTAGCTTCGGGCTAGGATTATAGAGGTTGGGTCAGCGCGGAACTACCAGGTGGGTGGGCCTTGACTTCACAAGTAGGGGGCAGTCAGAATGCTGTATGCGGTGGCATTAAGGGTGGTTCGGCAGATGCCTCAGGCGGAGGTGGAGGGTCAAGACCAAACGATAGCAAGATCGTCGGACGTCTATCACCACCAGCCTAAGGAATGCGAAAATACAAGAGATAACCCCGAGAGAACGTTAACCTTTGCTATCAAGGGACTGGGATGCGGGGAGACCCCATATGGATGTTTAGATTGTTTGCTTGTTAGGGGTGGTCGCTTAGCTCGTGTGGTCTTTACTAGTTGAGGGAGGGGCTGAGGTGGGTCCATAGCCACCATAGAAAAACCATACCTGAGGGATAACTGTACATTGGCCTCTCTTAGAGGCGGGCCTCGTACAGATATAGAAAAGCTCCCGACCGAGTTCTGTGTTTCTGGTGTAGCCCTGCCACGAAACTCGAGTGCACAAGTAGAGGTTATGTGCAGTAGAAACGTCGAGTACGATTGATGATACATACGTGGTAAAGTCTAGGTACAACCACGTCTGCTCTGGGTGGAGTATCGTAGACTAGAGGGCATTATTCGATGATGAAACCAAATTTGATCGAATAGTTCTAGGATAGCAGTTAGTACGCTTACGTAGTACAGCGAGAGTGGTTCTATGTGGACGTAGCGTTGTTATATATATAGATATGTACGTTACTATGGCAAAGGATGAGATACTGCGTATATTATTGTGGTGATACAAAGGAGAGCGTGCGAGTGGGGTACCACGGGGTGTACTTCAGTTTGGGGGTAGCTACATATACATTATATTAGGTTAATCTACTAGGGAGTAGATGGGTGCGACGTGTGTGTGAAAGCCTTGAGAGCTAATAACACAGATAACCTAATAAATGAGAAAATGTAATTGAACGGTATATATGTAGGGTTATCCAAGAAGTGTAGTTTAAATTCATTCACACAGAACTTATGTTCTGGTCCCCTCCTCATAACATTTGCAGGTTAGGTTCATGGCAGAGAATGTATAGCTTTGGATACTGGTTTAGCAGTATTATTATTAAGGTAAAGCTTTGTTTTAACCACATTATATTTTATTCCTTTCGCTGTGAGATGTTTTCCGAACTCTGACATGTTTTATGTCTCTGTCTTTTCTGCTGGATACCAGAGCAAACCAACTCTTGTTTCGATGGATTGGATTTTTGAAAAAAAATTCGGTCCGTCGGAACGCGGGTTGTTACAATTTAATACATTTGAGAGTTTGTATGAAAATAGACTTTATTGCTTTCAGAAACTTTCGAAAGAAATGTAATGATATTAGACTTCGTATTATCATAATACGTAGTCACGTACAAAAAAAATTCTATTAAATCTTGGACTTTGGTGCAGTTACATAATTTAAATCGGCAACAAAGGATTTCATAAACAGCTAATCTGGGGAACCAAACCAAAATTCACATATTGTACTTCCGTCAATGCAATGACGTTGAAAACTATTTTGATCTCTTTAAAACCGAGTACCGAACAAAAATTAAAACTAAAAACCAAACATAATGTTATTTGTTTATATCTTATATTTCCATCCTAATCTTTATATTCTTTATAGATTAGCATATATCTATACTAATTTTCAGACGATGAATTATATTCACTGAATTAACAGTTTAAGCATATCATGATGATGATGGTTTATCTGGTCGTGGATTAAATCGTGAGTAAACACTGTCAATAGATTAATTTAACTCTCAAAAGTGTTCAAAATATTTTCCCCAAAAATGGAAAATAATCATTCAATTTGTGGAATCAAAACATCAAACTGGCAAATAACTTTAGGTAAATCAGTATAGACATTTGTAACAACCTGGAAAATCAGAATCAATTAAAAAATTTTATTTTGGCAATTTTAATGGATTTCGAATATTTGAAATGATTTATTTTAAATAATAACAACGAAAAATTTATTTTTTGATGAAGTCAAAACGTATTAATTTATTTTAATTATATAACGAACCTGAAATGGCGCGACAGTTTGAAAATTCGATTTCTAATTTCAAATGAATATACAGAATTCAGTATAAGTCAGAATTGCACGAAACAAGAAATATTTGAATCTGATTAATAATATCTTTCTAACGGATGTAAGAAACTGAGATTTCACTTTAGAAATTATAAGTTATGTTCAGTTTAAAATTCAGAAAAGTCGCTGTGGAATTTATATATTTTTTAATATAATATAATATATATCCCTTAAAAATAGCCATTTTGCAAACGACCTCCGCTTTCGACGAAACCACTTTTGTTGGATCCGGGATGTCAAATTATTGCTAGATTCCAATTTCAATAATTTTTGGGATCAATATCTGAGCGTGGCGCATTTAAACGAGTTTGACCAATTTCAGTTGAATTTAGTCGACTGAAAACTGGCCATTTTTCAAACAGTCTTCAAATTTGACGAAATTAGTTTTGTTAGGACCGTATCGTCAATATGAAGCTAGAAATAATTTTTCGGGAAATTTTAGAGTCTGTATGTGGCCCCAGTAAATTGAAATGTGCGTTCAAATTCAATATATAGATTTATATTTTGATTTTGATGGAAACTGATCGTAACAGCCGAAATGGGTTACGAAACATATCCCATTGCGTTCGGAATAAGGGTAATTAGCTAGGGACGATAGTCATTGGGTTTGATTTAGAGTTCAAATGAAAAATCCCACTTTCATAAATTAAAATACTAATAAATAATTAATATAAAGGCCCTAGAATCTAGAAACCCTAGCCATTATTTCAGAGCCGCCACCCTTTTGAAGAACAGCCGAAATCACTTAGATTTTCGCACCCAAATCCCACACAATCCACGAAATGATATTCAATGCCTCCCAAACCAAATAGAAGAGCTGAGAGAGACGAAAAACTTCAACGGTGATGATCGCTTATAATTTCGTGGATTGGAAGTATTTAGGCTTGGAAGTCGTCGGGTTTGAAGCCATTTCAAGAGATGGTGGGGCCACCGCGCGTGGCGCAACTCCTGCCGGCAGCGGCTCTGGTGAAGGGCAACAGAGTGGTCACATCAGATCGGTCAGCTAGGGCTTAGGGGCGATGCGATTTTGGTTTAAAGGATTGGAGCGGTTGGGTTTTCACCTTTTGATGGCTACAGATCATTACAAATAAGAAGAAGGGGGTGATCGGCCGTTCAAGGCTTAAGACATAATTAGTGTTAATTAAGTTTGTTAATTAATTTAAATTATATAAACTTAAAGTTCCAATAACTTTTGATACCATTATCAGAATGAAGCAAATCGAAGTGCGTTAAAACCGTGAAATTAAGAGCTTCGCGATGAAGCCAACTTGGAAAATTCAGACAGTAATGCAAAAGAACAGTGAGCTTTCTCTGGGTTTTTTATATATAAATAACATTGTTCATAAATGTGATCTTTAAATTATATAACCTTGTTTTGGAAAGTGATTTTTATATAAATGACATTAAGTTGAAAATCAGATTTTTAATATATATATATATATATATATATATATATCATTGTTTTAAAAAAATGTAATTTTTAAAAGAAATGACATCGGCAATAAAAATGTTTATATAAATAGCTTTGATATAAAAAAATATGATATTTATATATAGAATAACGATTTATAAAAATATGATTTTTATATAGAATAATGATTTATAAAAATATGATTTTTATATATGAAGTGACAGTATAAAAATATGATTTTTATATAGGAAGTAGCGATATAAAAATATGATTTTTATATATGAAGTAGCATTAAAAATTGGATTTTTATTGTATGAAGAGCATTATAAAAATATGATCTTTATCGAATGTATACTATTATTAAAATGGTTAAGCTGTGTAAATATTTTTAGAAAGCTAAAAATATGATTTTTCAGATCATATACGCTATACATAAAATAGTTGTACTATGGAATAACTTTTAATTCGATAAAAATATGATTTTCAGACTATATGTGCGATGGATAAAATTTGAGATTGACGATCAAAGAATGACGGAGTGGAAACCCAAAGTGAGAACTTCTCACTATGATTTCTTGTTCAGTTATTTATTTTGTAAAATATGAACTGTTCCCCGTCATCCACAGATCATGGACGACTTGTTTGATTGTATTGCGTTGTGGTTGATGATTGTGATGTGAAATGAAAATTATAATATTCATGTGTTTTGAAACCAAAAATGTGTGATCTTCTGTAAGGAAGAGAGCGCACATATATAATATATATCTAAAATGCTACAAAGTCCAACTATAAACCCAGAAGGAAAACAATACAACGACACACGGCTATGTATGAGTGTACAGAAAAGTAGATGGATGAGCTCCGGATAAACCACCGTCCATCATACTCTAATTTCGAATTCCGGCAAAGCCACCACCCGATATTGAGTATATCTACTCCAATACAAATAATAGCCGTTACAATCAAAATGTAGCTAAAATAGAATGAACACCCCATAATCACTACATCATCCGCTAAAAAATATCAAATAGTGAAACTGCGTCCAAATCTCCTGCTATCTACTAAACTCTTCTACTATATCCTCAACCTGGAATCTGCACAGTCCTAGACAATCAATTAGTTTTACAACATATATATATGATTATTTGTATGTGTATATGTATATATATATCAAATAATATATATATATATAAATGTACATACTCTTAACCATACATATATGTGTAGCAGAGAAATAAAATAAAGGAAAAAGGATAACATACGTAATCGACTAAATGAGATTAGTAACAAAGCCGAGCTATATTGTTAAAATATCTGTTAATTCTAATAAACAATTTCAAATTGGATCTAACCTTAACCAAAAAACTGACAAAGCACAATTCTCTAAACAACTTGTATTGTGAATTTGACATCCAATCCAGACATTAATGAACTATTCTAATAATTAAATTATCCGGGTTATCTATGGTAGAATGAAAAAACTTCTGATTTCTCTCTAACCAAATAAACCAGCTTATAATGATGATTAAAGAGTCAAGCACATATCTTTGTTTAGGCTTATAATTAAATCTATAAAAGACCCAATAGTCTACACAACTACTATGAGAATTATAACTATCAAACACAAAAATTCTTAAAATCGTATTAAAAACAAAATTTGTAATTTTGCAATTGAAAAATAGATGGTCTACATCCTCGTTCAAAAGATTACAGAAGCAACACTTAACATCAAAAATAATATTCTTTCTCTTTAAAAGTTCTACCGTATTTAATTTCTTATGAGTAATCAACCACATAAGAAACTTAGCTTTAGGAGGGGAATTAGGTTTCCATATAAACTCGAAATGATGAAGAGAGACCCCCGAAAAATTAATGAAATTATACATATAATTAGTGGAGTAGACTGAACTTTTATCCCAACACCAACAAATTAAATCACTATTCTCATCTATATGATATAAGGCCAGCTTAGCTTTAAGTAAAGCTAATTGTCTTAACATTTCTCCTTCCAAAATATTTTCAAATGAAAACATCCATGGGGGATCTGAATTCCCACTATAGATATCTTTTATCAAAGCATCTTTAAAGCTGCTATTATTAAACAATTCCCTAAATTCAATTTTATGTGGTAAACACGAAATCCAAGCATCATGCCAAAAATAAGTAAGATTTCTGGAATGAACATTCATCTTACACCCTAAGTTAAAAAGATCGAAACAATACAAAACAGACTTCCAAAAGTAAGATAGTTTATTTGACCCTCTTACACTAGGATCTGCAATAAACTCACTACCAGAATAGTAAAATTTAGAAACTAAACTCTTCCACGTAGCCAACACATCAGGACATCTAAATCTCCATAACCATTTGGCAATCAAAGATGAATTAAAATTATATAAGTTAATGATCCCCAAACCCCCATCTTTCTTTGGCTTACAACAGATCTCCCAACTAACTAAGCATTTATACCCTCTACCAATTGTATCACCATTCCTAAGAAAATTTCGTATTATTCTATCAATTTTTTCTAGAACCCATTGTGGAAATCTATGTATAGCCATCCAATAGGTAGGTAAAGCTGATAACACTGAATTAACGAGTACTAATCTACCAGCTCTAGACAGAAATCTATTATTCCAGTTAGATAATCTATTATCAATATTGTCAATAATAATTAGCCAATCGACCTTCTTAAGCTTTGAAGGCCTAATCTTAAACCCCAAATAATCAAAAGGAAATTTCATAACTGGACAGTTTAAAGTACTAGCAACCTTGTTCTCAACATTATCAAAATCATTAATGACCATAACAACACTCTTATCAAAATTAATTCTGAGACCAGATAACATCTCAAAACAGTATAGAATAAATTTAAGAGACGTAATATGTTTAGGTAGGTGTGATGAAAATAATAATGTATCATTTGCAAATTGAAGTATTGATAATTCATTGTTTAATTCTTCATTACCTATGTTACCAAAGATGCCTAATCTCACATCTCTCTTTATTATTCTAGAAAAAACATCAGCTGCTAGATTAAAAAGAAATGGTGATAGGAGGTCCCCCTGACGTAGATCTCTCTTAGATTGGATCTTCTTACCCACTACCCCATTTACAACTATATTAGAGCTCCCTGATTTAAGTAAGAGCATAATCCAATTGATCCATCTGACGCTAAAACACCTAGCAAGACATAATTCGCAAATAAAATCCCAATCAATACAATCAAAGGCTTTCTCAAAATTTAATTTCAAAATTGCGCCAGAGAAATTATTTTTACAACATATATTAATATATTCTTGTACCGCTGCTACTCCATCCACTATATTTCTACCTTTAATAAAGGCAGTTTGGGAACATTCTATCAGATTGTTCATTTTAATACTAAGCCTATTTGCTAAAACTTTTGAGATAATTTTAACCGAAACATTAATTAATGAGATTGGTCTAAAGTCTTTTAAGGAATTAGCTTCTACTGTTTTATGAATAAGGATAACGTTAGCAAAATTGAAACTACCTAAACGCAAGTCCCCACTATAAAATTCATTAAATAAATTAATAATATCAAATTTCAAAATCTCCCAAAATTGTTTATAGAAAAGAACGGAAAAACCATCAGGTCCTGGAGCTTTATCACTAGGCATATCACAGATAGCCTTCCAAATCTCCTGTTCAGTAAAAGGCTTATCTAAATCAACTAACTCGCCCTTATTATCACTTGGATAAATGTCCTTCCATCTAATGTTAATTCTTGTCTTTATAGTATCCCCAAAAATTTGCTTATAATATTTTGTGAAATTTTCATTTAAGTCCCTCTGAACGGTCAATTCCACGTCATTAATAAAAATAGAATGAATTAAATTATCACGTCTCCTCTTATTAGCTACACTATGAAAAAATTTCGTATTACTATCCCCTTCTTTAATCCACTGGACTCTGGATCTTTGCTTCCACATAATCTCCTCTTTTTCCAAAATAAATTTGAGGTCCTTTTTAAGATTACAAAGTCTATCCCTTTCCATATTATTTAGAGTCCTTAACTCACTAACCTTATCTAAATCTAGCATCTCACACATAATTTTATCTTTACTAATTCTGACACTACAAAGACAAACTTGTTCCACCTTTTAAGGAAAAATCTTAATTTACCCAACTTTGCTACTAAAATCTTTGCAGAATTGCCATTATATAAATTATTGAAATAAAATAGAGACGCCCACTTGACAGAAACAAGATTTATAAAACTGGAATCCAAAAGCCACATTTTTTCAAATTTGAAGGTACTAGTAATAGAAATGTTCATGTCACATGATAGAATGATCGGACAATGATCCGAATATAAAAAAGGTAAACCCTTGACCCTACAGATGAAAAATCTGTCCTCCATTTCAGAATTAATAAGAAATCTATCTAACAATGCAAACGAAGGGCAATCACTAACATTAGACCTAGACCAAGTGAATGATCTATTTTTAAGAGGAATTTCTATCAAATTATTATCTAAAATAAAATCATTAAATTCCTCCATTGCAGAAAAATCACCTTCACGAGGCGATCTCTCCCCTAAAAACCTAGTAACGTTAAAATCACCCCCCATAATCCATAAGTTAAGCTTGAGATTTCTAAATTCAACACATTCACCCCACAAAATTCTCCTCTCAACTTTAGAATGAGGGCCATACACATTAGAAATTCCCAGCACAGAATTATCCCTATAGGAAGTTAGAATGATATGTAAAGAATGTAATTTAGGAATTTCTTGTATTAGTCTATATTGGTTATCTTTCCAACCTATCATGATTCCCCCTGCACTGCCTCTAGCTGGTAGACTTGACCAATTGCCAATAAGGGTCCCACCTAAACTCACAAATAAACTAGTATCAGGTTTTTCAATTTTAGTCTCTTGTAATAAAACTTTATCAATGTGAAAATCTTTAAGAAAGGTTCTAATCTTACCGCACTCCTTAGGATCGTTTGAACCCCTAACATTCCAACTAACTATCCTCAACATCTCAATGAATTCACTCTCTCTATATCTGTAAAAATAAAAGCAGTATCATCCGCAAGTTTAAATAATTGTCTAGTCGAAAGGTTACCTAAAGAAAAAGGGGAATAATCACTACCATACACAGTAGACATACCTGAGCCCGAAGCTGAACCGCTACTACTAGCGTCCAGGCTTGGGGACCTACCACTCGTAGATAAAGTATGAGATCTAATCCTCGCACTTTGTCTTACTAATCCATTGGTGGGAGTAGCTCTTCTTCGCCTTCCCCTCCTTGATAAAATAGGAGTCTCTTCACTGGCTAAAGAAGACTCTCCACTAATTTCCTGCAGCCGTACAATGCCTTGTTGTGCTGAAAAAGATGTCAGCACATTATACATATCATCCATACTTTGATTCATATTATAACTGGGCATCAGGCTTAAGTGAATGTACTTCACATCCGATAATCCCATAATGACCGAGCAGCTCATCAGATCAGTTTTTAGATAAAGGTCACCCACTCCAACATATATAGATCCGTTCACAAAATCATTCTTCCACCACATATTCACTACATCATTCCTTAATGCATTAGCAGTTTGCATGTGCTTTCCACCAATAACACTGTCTAAAGTATAACAGTTTGCGTACGTTTCCCACCCATCTTTATCATTGTCCATCCAGTTGTTTCCACATACAAACATTGCATCAGAGTTTTTCAAAATCATCGTAGTGTCTGTCATCATTACACTGATATCATTCTCCAATTCTTCGTGTATTTCAGTCCTTCTTAACAAACTGAAATTCGTTAATGAACCCTTCGGAGAGCCTACCTTCTTATTATTACTATTTCTTCCATTCTTGTAGGGAGACTCCTCGTCCATCTCATCCAACAACTCAAAGCTGTTGAATAAGTCGATGTCCTCCACCACATACCAATTTACATCACTCATACTATTGGTTGACCCATTCTTTCCTCGACCACCAGAAGCATTCCCCTTCATATCTATCCAGTCGAACCCAGTCATCCTCTCCTTATCCTTGCCAATATTCTTTATCTTAGATTCTAATACCTCCTGTCCCTAACAACACTACACTGAGGGGTCGAGCCTCATTGGATCAAGCTGATTAACACCACCATTCCTCTCTACTGAACCGATCAACTTATCTTCCCAACCTCTCCAACCATCCATCTTATCAACATGAGAATCATCTACTCTAAAGGCCTCAATCACCTCCTGCTCATTCATGTTTATATCAATATTTTTATCCTTTAATCCACATTTATCCATCCCATTATGTATTGGCTTAAATACACCATCATAGTGCTCAATGTTCACAATGGTATTAACAACATCAAAATGTAGCGTCATCTCGTGTAACAGTCTTACAGCCTTTTCCCTTTTATTTGATTTAGAGTCTGAAAACAATCTCCGCAATTTCAAAATGTTTAGACTAAATTTGAAAGCGTGCACTTTTCTAACCATCGGGTGTGGTAATGGGGGAAAAACTGCATCACACGAATCCGACTTTTTCCATAATAAACCATCAACTAATCCTTCTAAATGCCAACCTAACGACAGTACCAGATAAGCCCCTTCATTCCCTAGTTTATTGAAATCCAATTCGTATATATTCACAAGAGATAATAGTTTCTGACAAATGACCGAGTAGTTGAAGTGCATTAATTCAATAGTAGATCCGCCACTAAACTGTTCAGGACAATTTTTCCTCTGATGACCTGTTTTACCACAATGAAGACAGCAAGTTTCCTTTCTACAATCCTTCGCTAAATGTCGAGTATCACCACATCTAAAGCATACTCTAGTTTTGACATTTAAGCTAGAGGATGAATTGTTTTCCAGAGAAGCTTTATTGTTAGAACAAGAAGCGAGTATAGGAGTATACTGTCGAGTGACGTCTGCATATGTATTCTGATGAACCAATTCAGGAATTCCATTAATCATTTGACTCACCTCTTCTTGAAGCTTTGACACAGATCCCTATCTAAATGTTAGGTTGAGTCTTCCTAATCTCATATTAGTCTTCTCAACAAGCATTTCTGGAGTCATTCCTTTGAAGATGCGAGTAATTCCATGAAAAATATGCCTTGATTTACCACCAAAGATTAGAACATCGCCTAATTGTAGTATCACTTTCTTATTCACTCCACTATCCCTCTCTTCTCTATTTACAAATTCAGCCGAATCACCAATCGAGAATGATATTACAGGAAGACCAGCCCCCAGGCTTTCTTCGCTTTCATCCTTGTCTTGATGTAGTCCCAATTTACCATCATCATCATAAAAATTGACTATGCATATATCCGGAGACATTCTAGGAAGATCCATCGTTCTCCCTCCTCTTTCTACAATTTCTTTATGAGCAGCCTCTATAAATTCCCTACCAACACTTTGAACTCTTCCGGGATTATTGGAGGCATCTCTCCATCTCATGATCGCTTGACTTCGTACATATTTGTCCTTGGATTCCAGTTTTTTCCAAGACACAACATGTAAAGATTCAATTTTGCCCCGTTATCAAATTCTGGTCTATAGAAGCCCCCCTCGCCAATTCCTAGTTCTTGGCACTTTTTAACAATATCGATCTGATCTTGAAAGCTTATATATTTCTTTAGTAGAATCATACCTGAATTTAAGATTTGATGATGAACCACATAATTTCTAGCCTCCTTTCGGCCTTGAAGGCAGATGTTAAACGTCTGTTTCCCCAAATTAGCATCTAAATGGATTTCCCCATTCTTATCGGGGGATATACCTCTAGAAGATTCCGCACAATTAAAACTTTTGTGACCATCTTTGCCACAATTGAAGCACTTAATTTGGTTATCACAATTTTCAACAAAATGATTTCGATCTCCGCATCGAAAACACCGCCCAAGACGTTTCCGAGATCTTTGAGAAATTAAGTACTCCTTATTCTTCGCAACATACGATCTAAAATCACCAAAACAAAATTGGTAGAATAGAAGATTAGGACGCGATTTGTTCCTCGATGAAGAAGAGAATCTTGCTGCCGCCATTTTTTCTAATAATAGCGGAATAATATTCATGTGTTGAATAAAAAATTTATCGTTAAAAATATAATTTTTAACGAGTATATGAATAAAATAATAATCATTTACAAATCAAACGATTTGTTTATATACACCCGTTTAACTAAGATTGATTAGGATGATAAATTTTACACATCGCCCAACTACACAAATAATATTCAGTATTTGTTGGTTGAAACCCCACACGGGTATTGGGATGATATTTGGTGTACACTAATCCCAATTGTTTAGTGATATGTCGATCGATTGGTTGACAGACTGTAGTAAGCGTTAATTATTTATATTTAACGCTTATACAGTATAGAATGCACTCTGGATGATGGTTGATTGTTTATCATTATCGTTATGTATATGTGTTAATTGAAATCCATATAAATAAAAATATATGGTAATTGACTGTGTCTGATTCCAATTCAGAATGAATGAATATTTTAAAACAAGGAATATTTTATAATAATATTCAGTAAAGGATCAAAATCTGATTTTAAGGTCCGATTTGTGATGGACACGAAAATATTGAAATATATGAAGCCGTGTTGATTAGATATGCGCCATTTTGACACGAACAATATTTATATCGTTTTTATTCATTTTTAAAATGAATATCGAAAATGAAATGATTTCAAAATCTAATATTTTGAAAATATTATCATTTATATAATAATGATATGGAATACTCAGTTTTGATTTAAAATTGAAAATGAAGTTGGAATCGTTTTTAAAATGAAGTTAAAACGATTTATAGAATATGTTTTAAATGGAAATTGATGAAATATATATATATATATATATATATAATATTATATATATTTAATGGCCTGAATAGAAAGCGTCGCGCAGCGACCGTTCGTGAATTTCGACCATTGACTTCGAATTGATGCTACGGGAGATCCGACCGTCGGATTCTCCAAAAACTGGAACCGTTGGGTTCGTATCGAAAAGAGATTTCCAACAAATATAAGTGATTTGAAATCTAATGGTTGGATTTGGAATTATGTCCAAATCAAATTTGGAAAAGTTCGTCGTAAGTGCAGTTCGATGACCGTGTATGGAAATCGATTGTACGGGCCTTGATAAAATTATTAAAAATATTAATAATTTGTGTAAAATCATAATAAATGATTTGAAAAGAATTAAGATGAAAAATTCCTTATTTGAAATGACAAAATATTTTTTTATCGAAACGAACTAGAATTATAATCCAATTTTTTTAAATAAATAAATTGGATTGAGAATGGGTTTTATAATAACCAGAATTTCCAATATATGAATTGGAATGGATTTGAATCGAAATTATCTTCGAAATATTTCGATATTGGTTTCCGTGATTACACGGATATTATGGAGGAATTTGAAAGATATATATATCATTATTCCAATACGATATTTGTTGATTTCAGAATTTGATATTGAATATAAGCCGATATATTTTCTATTCAGAGCCTTGTATTTGATATCAAATTGGATTTTGGGTTTGTCGTGACCAATGTCTTAAATAACACTGTTCTTAAACCCCATGTGAAAAGAATAAACCTTTTAATTAAGATTTAAAGAAGAATGACCAATTAGTTAACATTTAATTGGAATTGAAATGGAATGTGAATTGGGTTTATTGTGAACTGTATTTTAAACAACATTCGTTCTTTAACCCGATTAACAGTAAAATGTGATTTGGAATTTATAAATCTTTTTATTGAGATTTGATGGAAATTTTCCAAAGTAAAGTTCCCAATATACAAATTGGAATGGAATGGAATTCGATTTGCTAATAATCGAAGTGAGCTTTTGTGAAGGAAGACCATTACTATATATGGAATTTAAAAGGCTTGGCCGTTATTCCATTTATATTATTGGTGGGATACGGGAGTTTATATCGATTATATATATGTTGATTTGTTTTCCGTGAAGATTCCATAATTAATGGAATGAGATTATTGGTTTATCGTGAACTGTGTTTTAAATGACATGAGTTCTTTAACCCAGATAAAGATAAGATTAATTTCTTAACTTTTAATAATCATTAAGTAATGATTTTTGAGATTAAAACTAAATTAGAGTTTTAATGAATCTTTAATTAGATTGGAAAGTGAATGTGGTAATTAAAATTATCAATTCAAGAAAATGATCGAGAATGGAGTATCATCAGTTTTGCTCCAAGCGATAGTTAAATCTTTAATTAGATTTGAACGTGAAATTGTAATTAATATTTACCGATAACATAGGGGTGTTAGATATGGAGTATTACCAGTTTTGCTCCATGGGATGAATAGGTTGGGATTGGGAAATAAAATAAATGATTACTTTGGTGTGGTTCGCTAATCCCGACTAGTTTGGAAAACCTTGAAATGGTTTGACATCCAAAGGAAGATTAAAGAATAAATTTAAAAGAATTTATCTTTGATAAAATTAATGGGAACCTATTCCCTAATGATGTGAATAATTGGATAAAAGAATATTCTGAATTGGAATGAGGCGTATGTTGTGTTGGTGTAACACTTGTTTATTATATATGCGGGTTATTCGGAAAGGCCGTGTTATACCCATTCTGAATAACCGATTTGACGATAAGTCGACGATGAAGACGGTGGTTGAAGACCGGAGGTCTTCACATCGTTTGGATGATTACTGATGTCTTGATTGGGCTGTACACCCAATATGAAGTAATAAGTGGTGATCGTCCAGACGTACTTGGAGATCGACGGATATGCGAGGGCCAGTCTCCTGTATTGGACATATAGGACGAGGAATAAGGTGTCTCCGGTTTCGTTCAAACCCAGAACGGACTTGTAAATGGACTATGTGTTTGACATTGGATTTTTCTCTATGTTGATTGATCTCTATTAAATATACATATGCCATATGAAGGGGTATTCATTCCCTTACTTCACCCTTCTCTGAGACATACGACATCAGAGGTTGTATGTCGATAGACATCAGTCGCATGGTGTGAATTGCCTGTGTGGCATGCCAAAGTGGCAAATGATCAAGGTGTCTGTTGAAAACCAGAGTCTTGTGGTTGATGATCAAAGTACGGTCTGTGTGGCATAGCTTTGTGTATAGCGTTAATTCATGAGCCTCACACCTCGGTGTGAACCAGAAACGGGAGAGGATCTAAGGAGAACATGCGTTTCTTTCTAGCTATAGGTGGTGTCAGCGTTTTACAAGCCCTGGCATTTTACTTATGTGGATGATGGATCGCGAGGCGCCTCGGATATATCAGCTACTGCGGGAGCCGATGGAGTCATTTGGCTCATTTGCGCACTGTAGGGCGGAGAGACGTATTGGTTAGGGTTTTATTTAATCCACTCTGTGTGGACCGGCCCTGTGGCTCCTAAGGGACGATGCGTTCTGTCCCTGAGGCTCGGGCTAGAGAGTCTCGAAGCGGTAAGGACTATCTTTTGCCGTGGTTCACAGATGGAAATCCAGCTTCCAACACGACATTTTGCAGTTTTAATTGTAGAACTAGTATGGCGACATGATGTACCTATGCCGTCTATGATTGGTACATTTATATTTGAAGCTATTTTTGACACTATACACTTATAGTTATAATAAAATATGAAATTTCACGTATCAAGCATTATTTGGCTATTATAAGGGTAAACCTTATCTTCCGGCTTGCGTTGCATTGTGTGATGGGACCTGGGTCTTATAATAGCTTCATTGTTCTTTATTTAGCATTGCGCTGTTTGTTTTATGCGCTGGTATTCTTGGGGTTAAAACCCGTTCCGTGTTATATGGCGTGGTCCTTCGATTTACCAAACTTTAAAACTAATATTAATAACTGTTTTAGTTCTCACACCAGTCACATGACAGACCTGGAGTTTATTGTTTTAACCTAAACTCTGGGTGCCCTTATTTTCCGCACGGGCAGCTAGTCGTTTTGGTTTTGCTGATTTATTCTTACAGGATCCTGGTTTACAGCTGGAATGATATTCGAAAAGCTCTGTATCTGTGTATCTCTTTCAGTTGTGTTTTGTATTATTTTTTTGCTGTTATGTATTTAAATGTAATTTAAATCTCTGATATTTATCAAATGTATATTATTTATTCATACTCTGTTATATTCTTGTATTCTGATGGAATTAGTGTAATAAGAAATGAAATGTTCTTCTGTTTGCGTTCTGATTCATCTTGTCCTCAAAGTAATCCACCTTCTTTTTCGGTTTAGGCCGGCCGGGATGTTCGGGTCATTACACGTGGTATCCGAGCTTTAGTTTACAGAGCTTGAGAATAAAACACATTAGAACCAAACGAAAGAATTCATTAGAGATTGGATTAGTAATATCCAATAAGAATGACTCGTTAGAGATGGGATCAGTAGTATCCTAGAATGAGTTTCAAAGAGAGTTGTTTTAAAATAAAATTGAAAACAAATTTTGTTTTGAAAATTTCATTTAATTATACGTATTTGAATACTTATTTTATATTAAATTTGGATAATTGAGTATATAGAGATTTTGCATATACGCGTCATGAACATATGTACGAAGTCTTAAATATACTGGATATATATAGAATCGCACTCTAGTCGCCCGGGAATGATTCTGATGATGGGTCCCATCATCAGTGTTATGTGCGAGTTTCGAAAATGGGATATCTATATATTTCCAATTAACTGGTATGAGAACCAAAACTAGACAGGATTATTTGTTGTGATTTGGCCTCAAAAACATGATTTTTGACTATGTATTAAAGTTATGTGTTTGTAACAATAATCCACTAATTGATTGTTGGCTGTGTTGTCTGATAATTAGTTCACTAAGTTAATTATTCCAACCCATATGATAATATAAGGTAAATTTAGTCAAGTTTGAACTGAATTGCAATTTGATTGGAAATGCATGCATATATATGTATATTCATTGAACAGGTCATAACAAGGAGGCTAGAGAAAAGGAATAAAATTGTATGCCCGACAAATAGGTACATATTTACTAATTTATTGGGTTTGGATGATTTTATGAGCCGCTTGGCTTTTTATTTTTATTTTTGAGATGAGAGGGCCTGTGTGGCGGTTTGGGGATTTTCCCGATGCTCCCGGTACAAAGGAGGTTATGGCGAAAATTTTCGAAAATTTAGGGTGTTAGCCAAATTTTTGAAAAATTAGAAATTCTTAGAAACTAAAAAGTTGAAGAATGAACGCCAGAATGAAAGTTGAGTTGGTTAGTAAAACAACTTTCTGCTCCGTTCCTTTTCGAGGACGACAAGATTTTAAGTGGGGGAGATTGTAACAACCTGGAAAATCAAAATCAATTTAAATTTGTTATTTTGGCAATTTTAATGGATATTGAATATTTAAAATGATTTATTTTAAATAATAACAATGGAAAACTTATTTTCGACATAGTTAGAATGTATTAATTTATTTTAATTATATAACGAGCCTGAAATGGCGCAGTAATGAAAATTCGATTTCTAATTTCAAATGAATATAAAGAATTCAATATAAGTCAGAATTGCACGAAACAAGAAATATTTGAATCTGATTAACAATATCTTTCTAACGGATGTAAGAAACTGAGATTTCAATTTAGAAATAATAAGTTATGTCCAGTTTAAAATTCAGAAAAGTCGTTGTGGAATTTATATATATTTTAATATAATATATAGCCCTTAAAAATAGCCATTTTGCAAACGACCTCCATTTTCGACGAAACCACTTTTGTTGGATCCGGGATGTCAAATTATTGCTAGATTCCAATTTCCATAATTTTTGGGATCAATATGTGAGCGTGGCGCATTTAAACGCGTATGGCCAGTTTTACTTGAATTTAGTCGACTGAAAAATGGCCATTCTTCAAACGGTCTTCAAGTTTGACGAAATTAGTTTTGTTAGGACCGTATCATCAATATGAAGTTAGAAATAATTTTTTAGGAATTTTTAGAGTCCGTATGTGACCCTAGTAAATGGAAACGTGCGTTCAAATTCAATATATAGATTTATATTTTGATTTTGACGAAAACTGATCGTAACAGCCAAAATGGGTTACGAAACATATCCCATTGCGTTCGAAATGGGGGTAATTAGCTAGGGACGATAGTCGTTGGGTTTGATTTGGAGTTCGAATGAAAAATCCCACTTTCATAAATTAAAATATTAATAAATAATTAATATAAAGGCCCTAGAATCTAGAAACCCTAGCCATTATTTCAGAGCCACCACCCTTTCGTAGAACGACTGAAATCGCTCAAATTTTCGCACCCAAATCCCACACAATCCACGAAATGATATTCAATGCCTCCCAAACCAAATCGAAGAGCTGAGAGAGACGAACAACTTCAACGGTGATGATCGCTTATAATTTCGTGGATTGGGAGTATTTCGGCTTCGAAGCTGCCGGGTTTGAAGCCATTTCTGGCGATGGTGTGGCCACCGCGCGTGGTGCAACTCCTGGTGGCGGCGGCTCTGGTGAAGGGCAATGGAGTGGTCGCATCAGATCGGTCAGCTAGGGCTTAGGGGCGATGCGATTTTGGTTTGAAGGATTGGAGCGGTTGTGTTTTCACCTTTTGATGGCTACAGATCATCACAACGAAGAAGAAGAGGGCGACCGACCGTTTAAGGCTTAAGACATAATTAGTGTTAATTAAGTTTGTTAATTAATTTAAATTATATAACTTAAAACGCCAATAACTTTTGATACCATTACCAGAATGAAGCAAATCGAAGTGCATTAGAACTGTGAAATTAAGAGCTTCGCGATGAAGCCAATTTAGACAAATTCAAACAGTAATGCAAAAGAATAGTGAGCCTTCTCTTGGTTTTTTTATATATAAATAACATTGTTCATAAATGTGATCTTTATATAAAATATTTGAAAGTGATTTTTATATAAATGACACTAAGTTGAAAATCAGATTTTTAATATATATATATATATCACTATTTTAAAAAAATGTAATTTTTTAAAAGAAATGATATCGACAATAAAAATGTTTATATAAATAGCTTTGATATAAAAAATATGATTTTTATATAGAATAACGATTTATAAAAATATGATTTTTATATAGAATAATAATTTATAAAAATATGTTTTTTATGCATGAAGTGGCGGTATAAAAATATGATTTTTATATAGGAAGTAGCGATATAAAAATATGATTTTTATATATGAAGCAGCGTTAAAATTTGGATTTTTATTGTATGAAGAGCATTATAAAAATATGATCTTTATTAAATGTATACTATTATTAAAATGGTTAAGGTGTGTAAATATTTTTAGAAAGCTAAAAATATGATTTTCAGATCATATGCGCTATATATAAAATAGTCATACTATGGAATAACTTTTAATTTGATAAAAATATGATTTTCAGATTATATGTGCGATGGATAAAATTTGAGATTGATGATCAAAGAATGACGGAGTGGAAACCCAAGGTGAGAACGTCTCACTACAATTTCTTGTTCAGTTATTTATTTTGTAACTGCATATATGAACTGTTCCCCGTGGTCCACAGACCATGGACGACTTGTTTGATTGTATTGCGTTGTGGTTGATGATTGTGACGTGAAATGAAAATTATAATATTCATGTGTTGAATAAAAATTTTATCATTAAAAATATAATTTTTAACGAATATATGAGTAAAATAATATTCATTTACAAATCGAATGATTTGTTTATGTACACCCATTTGACTGAGACTGGTTGGGACGATAAATTTTACACATCTCCTAACTGCACAAATAATATTTAGTATTTCTTGGTTGAAACCCCACATGGGTACTGGGATGATATTTGGCGTACACTAATCCCAATTGTTTAGCGATATGTCGATCGATTGGTTGACAGACTGTAGTAAGCATTAATTATTTATATTTAATGCTTTTACCGTGTAGAATGCACTCTAGATGATGGTTGATTGTTTATCATTATCGTTATGTACATGTGTTGTACGAAATCCATATAAATAACGTTATATGGTAATTGACTGTGTCTGATTCCAATTCAGAACGAATGAATATTTTAAAATAAGGAATATTTTAAAATAATATTCAGTAAAAGATCAAAATCTGATTTTGAGGTCCGATTTGTGATGGACACGAAAATATTGAAATATACGAAGCCGTGTTGATTAGATATGTGCCATTTTAACGCAAACGATATTTATATCGATTTTATTCATTTTTATAATGAATATCGAAAAGGAAATGATTTAAAAATCTGATATTTTGAAAATATTATCATTTATATAATAATGATATGGAATACTCAGTTTTGATTTAAAATTGAAAATGAAGTTGGAATCATTTTTAAAACGAAGTTAAAACGATTTATAAAATACGTTTTAAATGGAAATAGATGAAATATATATAATATACATTATATATATTTAATGGCCTGAATAGAATGCACCACACAGCGACCGTTCGCGAATTTCGACCATTGACTTCGAATTGACGTTACGGGATATCCGACCGTCGGATTCTCCTAAAATCGGAACCGTTGGGTTCGTATCGAAAAGAGATTTCCAACGAATATAAGAGATTTGAAATCTAATGGTTGGATTTGGAATTATCTCCAAATTAAATTTATAAAAGGTCGTTGCAAGTGCAGTTCGAAGATCGTATATGGAAATCGACTATACGGACTTTGATAAAATTATTAAAAATATGTGTAAAATCATAGTAAATGATTTGAAAAGAATTAGGATGAAAAATTCCATATTTGAAAAGACAAAAATATATTTTTATCGAAATGAACTAGAATTATAATCCAATTTTTTTAAATAAATAAATTGGATTGAGAATTGGTTTTAAAATAACCAGAATTTCCAATATATGAATTGGAATGGATTTGAATCGAAATTATCTTCGAAATATTTCGATATTGGTTTCCGTGATTATACGGATATTGTGGAGGAATTTGGAAGATATATATATATATATATATATATTGTTACTCCAATACGATATTTGTTGATTTCAGAATTTGATATTGAATATAAGCCGATATATTTTCTATTCAGAGCCTTGTATTTGATATCAAATTGGATTTTGGGTTTGTCGTGACCAATGTCTTAAATAACACTGTTCTTAAACCCCATGTGAAAAGAATAAACCTTTTAATTAAGATTTAAAGAAGAATTACCAATTAATTAACATTTAATTGGAATTGAAATGGAATGTGAATTGGGTTTATCGTGAACTGTATTTTAAACGACATTCGTTCTTTAACCCGATTAACAGTAAAATGTAATTTGGAATTTATAAATCTTTTTATTGAGATTTGATGGAAATTTTCCAAAATAAAGTTTTCCAATATATAAATTGGAATGGAATGGAATTCGATTTGGTAATAATCGAAGTGAGCATCTGTGGAGGAAGACCATTACTATATATGGAATTTAAAAGGCTTGGCCGTTATTCCATTTATATTATTGGTGTGATACGGGAGTTTATATCGATTATATATATATTGATCTATTTTCCGTGAAGATTCCAAAACTAATGGAATGAGATTATGGGTTTACAGTGAACCGTGTTTTAAATGACATGAGTTCTTTAACCTAGTTAAAGATAAGATTAATTACTTAACTTTGAAAAATCATTAAGTAATGATTTTTGAGATTAAAACTAAATTAGAGTTTTAATGAATCTTTAATTAGATTGGAAAGTGAATGTGATAATTAAAATTATCAATTCAAGAAAATGATCGAGAATGGAGTATCACCAGTTTAGCGCCAAGCGATTGTTAAATCTTTAGATATATTTGAACAAGAAATGGTAATTAATATTTACCGATAACACATGGGTGTTAGATATGGAGTATTACCAGTTTTGCTCCTTGAGATGAATAGGTTGGGATTGGGAAATAAAATAAATGATTACTTCGGTGTGGTTCGCTAATCCCGACTAGTTTGGAAAACCTTGATATGGTTTGACATCCAAAGGAAGATTAAAGAATAAATTTAAAAGAATTTATCTTTGATAAAATTAATGGGAACCTATTCCCTAATGATGTGAATATTTGGATAAAAGAATATTCTGAATTGGAATGAGGCGTATGTTGTGTTGGTGCAACACTTGTTTATTATATACGCGGGTTATTTGGAAAGGCTGTGTTATACGCATTCTGAATAACTAATTCGACGATAAGTCGACGATGAAGACGGTGGTTGAAGACCGGAGGTCTTCACATCGTTTGGATGATAACCGATGTCTTGATTGGGTTGTACACCCAAGACGAGGTAATAAGTGGTGATCGTCCAGACGTACTTGGAGATCGACGGATATGCGAGGGCCTCTCTCCTATATTGGAGATATGGGACGAGAAATAAGGTGCCTCCGGTTTCGTTCAAACCCAGAATGGTCTTGTAAATGGACTGTGTGTCTGACATTGGATTTTGTTCTGTATGTATTGTTCTCTAATAAATATACATCTGCCTGGTGAAGGGGAATTCATTCCCTTACTTCACCCTTTACTGAGACGTATGGGATCAGAGGATGTATATCGATAGACATCAGTCGCATGGTGTGAATTTCCTGTGTGGCATGCTTAAGTGGCAAATGATCAAGGCGTTTGTTGAAAAGCAGAGTCTTGTTGGTGATGATCAAAGCACGGCCTGGGTGGCATAGCTTTGTGTATAGCGTTAATTCGCGAGCCTCACACCCCGATGTGAACCAGAAACGGAAGAGGATCCACGGAGAACGTGTGTTTCTTTCTAGCTAGAGGTGGTGTCAGCGTTTTACAAGCCCTGACATTTTACTTATGTGGATGATGGATTGTGAGGCGCCTCGGATATATCGGCTATTGCGGGAGACGATGGGGTCATTTGGCTCATTTACGCCCCATAGGGCGGGGATACGTATTGTTCAGGGTTTTATTTAATCCACTCCGTGTGGACCGACCCTGTGGCTCCTAAGGGACGATGCGTTATGTCCTTGAGGCTCGGGCTAGATAGTCTCGAAGCGGTAAGGACTATCTTTTACCTTGGTTCACATATGGAAATCCAACTTCCAATACGACATTTTGCGGTTTTAATTGTAGAACTAGTATGGCGACATGATATATGGTACCCATGCCGTCTATGATTGATACATTTATATTTAAAGCTGTTTTTGACACTATACACTTATAGTAATATTAAAATATGAAATTTCATGTATCAAGCATTATTTGGCTATTATAAGGGAAAATCCTATCCTCCGACTTGCGTTGAATTGTGTGATGGGACCTGGGTCTTATAATAGCTTCATTGTTCTTTATTTAGCATTGCGTTGTTTGTTTTATGCACTGGTATTCTTGGGGTTAAAACCCGTTCCGTGTTATATGGTATAGTCCCTCGATTTACCAAACTTTAAAACCAATATTAATAACTGTTTTAGTTCTGACGCCAGTCACATGACTGACTTGGAGTTTATTATTTTAACCTAAACTCTGGGTGCCCTTATTTTCCGCACGGGCAGCTAGTAGTTTTGGTTTTGCAGATTTATTCTTACAGGATCCTGGTTTATAGCTGTAATGATATTCGGAAAGCTCTGTATCCGTGTATCTCTTTCACTTGTGTTTTATATTATTTTTCCGATGCTATGTATTTTAATGTAATTTAAATCTCTGAAATTTATCAAATGTATATTATTTATTCATACTCTGTTATATTCTTGTATTCTAATGGGATTGTTGTAATAAGCAATGAAATGTTCTTCTGTTTGCGTTCTGATTCGTCTTGTCCTCAAAGTAATCCGCCTTCTTGTTCGGCTTAGGCCGGCCGGGAAGTTTGGGTCGTTACAATATTTGTCCATCTAGATGGGATATGCTATATTATCCAATCATATAAACATTTTTATGGACATCATATATGCACATCAATTTAGATTTTATATCTGTTGTAAAATCTAAAATGTTGGTTTCAAACGATTTTGCCTCCAAACCCATCCAGGTCCATTATATCCATTATGGATATGTCAGTGCTAAAATAAAATAAAATAAAAATTTACTAAAATTTCATTCAGAATGCTTGTGTTTATCAAGAATCCATAGTTTCGGTTAGTCCATGTTTAAGCGATTGATCCTCGGTTCATGCTTACTGTCTAGTGTCCGCATAATGATTTTTACAACTTGGAATATATACAACTATACATGGACATAAACGGTTCCCAGACCTCTTCTTAATGCTAGGCTCACTGAAATTTAAATATGTTTATTTGTCTGCTAGACCACTACATTAATCTACAAGTTTTTTGTGTGCAGGCTACACATGTTTTGAGCAAAGATAAAGGGGAAGAATGTGTTGCCGGTGTCTTGAATAATACTAAAAAGATCGTGAATACACTGTCCAATGAGGTCGCAAAGTGTAAGGCAATCATTGATGAATAGATCCTCAAAACTTTGATGGATGAGTGCAAATATTTCCATGACCTTGTAGTTCAAATGCCAACCGGTGATAATGTTATCAATGCTATTCACGTGAAAACATACATATTTACACTTGAGGAGGATTTTGAAATTCATATAACGATGAGATTGTCTAGTTTCTTAGCATGAAATGGTTGAATGCATCATGGTTACAGATTTACATCTTGTGAGTATTTGAAATCCATACCTTTTTTTTAAAAACATCTTATAGGTATTTACATCATGGTTGAATGCATCAGTTTTTTTCTCCCAATTTGCATGCCTTGGAAAGAACATATCTTTAAATAATGCATAGGTGGTTAAATAATATGTGCAATAATCTGAAGTGAAGGTCATCGGGTTTATGTGTCCCAGAAGCTTTCCCAGGTGCGGAAGTATCAAGATGCGACAAATACATATATCTCAAACACATGTCGTGCATCACAATCTAAGAGCTTACTCTTAGCCACATACTACGAAGGGTATGAATATCAAACTTTTAGTAACTTTTACAAATTTGAGGTTGATTTTAATGTCTACAAGTCTTATATTGTATGAAACATTGTATACTAATTTTTTTTCGTTTAGAAAAGAACGAGGTTTATGTTTTGGATCCCTAATCCGAACTCAAATACAAATTGGAAATCAAGACACAAGTGAATATGTATGTTTTATTTTTTTGCTTTTTAATATCCTTTTGGCTCGTTGGATAAGTGATAATATCAAACTAATTGTGTAGCGGTGTGTCTAATCTACACGAAGAGTTAGTGAATTGTATATTTTTATTTTGTTGTATTATTTTTTGTTTTAACATTTGTTGCATGTTCAGGGCCTTCAAAACCTACAAATTAGCATATGGCGGCAAGCGTCGGGCGAGCCCCTTGAAATGGAAGATTGTTAAGGTTATCTATTTTGTAATGATAGTAGTAGTAATAATAAACTTATATGTTGTTTTGGATATAAACCCATTTTAAACTGACTATTTAATTTTCTTGAAATATTGCTATAGTGTCCCCAACAACTAGGATCAACGGATTGTACGTATTATGTGATGAGGTATATGCATGATATAATAAAAAACCACCATCAAATTATCGAGTCACACGAGGTATTACTTTCTTAGTTTTATCATTTCCCTTCATATTTTATATTAAGTAATCTTATTATTAATTTTTTTGATAAAATATATCTTTTAATTACATAATTTTATACAAGTTGATTCTTATAGTCAACAAGTGATGGACGAGATTCGAGATAATATGGCTAGTTATATCATGCAGAACTTGGTGTAGTCATCGTATATGCTTCATTATTGTGAGTTTATTCTCGTCTCTTTTAGTCGCATCATATTAAAATAGCTTCAATATTGTGACTTTATTCTAGATGATGATTAGAACGGGTTAATTTATATTTGAAGTTGTAGAAAGACAGGGTGTATGTGATGTAAAGTTATAAAATAAATGCACCTAGTGACTTATAATCTTTGGCGTCAATAGTTCGTAATTCAATCGCTTGCTAGGTTATCAACTGATGTTCCATTGACTTGAATTTTATATATGGAAGGGAAATGATTACATCCACAACAAATGGAGTTGGCATAGACCAAGGGTTCAAATTTAGATAATTAAAGCGATGTTAATTTATAACGGAATTGATCAAGCACTGTTAAGACCAGGGCGGATGGATATGCATGTTCATATGGGGTAGTATAGCATGTCGGCCATTCGTATGTTGGCTATGAATTACCATAACAATGAATTGTTCATTTTAATTTCACAAATGTGTCAAAAACAGCTCATTTATGTTTTGATATGAAATAGCAATTTTAATGGTTCATAATATAGTTTCAAACAACTCACTAGGTGAATCATGTTACAGTTTTAAATATGCGTAGACATATAACAGTTTTCAAACAACTCACTAGCTGTGCTGATTGAATTTTGGAAAGAACCAAGCACTTAAATCTGTCTATTTGTATAAATATATTTATGAATCTTATTTTTTCATATAAAGAAGGGAAATTGGATTCATCTAGTTCGACATACCTGATTTGAGTTTTTCTTATATGCGTAGAGCTGTTAAAAAATTCCCATGGAAGCCGCCTCCTTAACAAATCAAGAAATGTCACGAGGTAACTCTCCTATTACGAGATGCAGCCTTTTTGATATTATATTGCTTTACTTTTAGTTTTCTATCTAACTAAATTGAAAACCAGTTATTGTTATTAGAATAAAGTTCAAAACCATTTATACCTCTTTTTACTGTAACCTGAATAGCATGATGATTAGGTGATGTATGTTGAAAATAATATGGTAATGTAGGTAGAACGACTGCAATGAGATAGGGCTAGGCATGAAATGTGAAGTAATAAACCTGCATGAATGGAAATGGAGAATTAGGCTGGTAGGCACTGATTATAAGGTTCTATCATTATTTAACAAAGGTTGGATATTCATTTGCTGAAGCTCAAACCCATGAGTATATGAACTAGTGTGTGCATTGTTGAATTAGGCTGAGATATTAAAGGCTGTGAGTAATTTTGGAGTGAGACGGGCTTGAAAAGAAGTTAAATTGCTTAATGTTTATAGGGATGCGACATCTGATGGGTTTATACTTGGGGCATGGAAATTATCATTTGTGTTGCTTTGGTTTAAGGAAATGTAGCATGGCAAAGCAGTTTGGGAATATATATACTTGTGATCAGTGATACAAAATTCTACTGATCCTATGTATGTACAAAAATTACATATTAAGCTACATCCTCAAAAGATCGACTTTCTTTTAAAATTAGCCCCTCGTCATTTTAAACAGTGTTTCAACTCTGCTCAGAAAAGAAGAAAAATAATCACATAGATATTCTTTTTTTTCCTGTATGTAGTAACTTATATTATCATCACATAGATATAAGATACCAATTATTTTGGAAGGTTTCTATACATTCAGCACCTTCCTCAATTTTTTGACTTCAGTCTTCGAGAAGGAGAGATGATGATGATGATGACAGTCATTTTATTTCAGCAATTTTAACCACCATAGAAACCCTATATGTTGCCAGGTCTGCATTTTCCAACAGTTGTTGAGCTCTAGCTCTAAGCTTTATAGCTATATCTGCTGCTTTGTCTGCTTTATAGCTTTATAGTAATATATGGCCTGAATTTGAATAAGATTTGTGTTTAATCCAGTAATATATGGTCTGCATTTGAAAAAGTTTTTTTTTTTAAGGTTTTGGGGTAGGTAAGTTCACTACAATAGAACTGGTATTTTATAGCGCCCTACAGCCGCTATGAATAAGAACTATAGCGGTTCCATAACTACTGTATATGAACGTGTTATAAAAAACTGCTAAATATTTATAACGCTTTATTTGCCGCTATAAAAGAGCATGATTTTATAGCACAAATTTGTTGTTATGTTACTTAAAGACAATAACTCATGCTCACCACTATTAAACATCTGAATCTCAGTGAAAGTGGGAATCTTTTATAACACATTATAGCCGCTATAACATATTTATTTAATAATGGCTATATGATGCTATTAAATTATCATGTTATAGTATTGCTAAAACCTTTTACAACTCATATACGCTGCTATAAAATTCACAGAGCTATGCATATATGTATATATATATATTACATTTTAATAATAGCAATCAAAATAAATCTTCATAACAATTTAAAAAGCAATGTAAGAACGAAAAAATATAATAATCAACAAATATAACACATATTCATGATAACAAAATAAAGTATCAACTAACAAAAAATAATTTCAATCCATGAGTTACCATATTTAATACATATGTCTTCAATCCATGAGTTACCATATTCATGATAACAGGATAAATTATCAACTAATAAAAAATAACTTCTGGCACCATCTCTTCAAGTACTCCCATTCTATTTCTGTTTTCTTCAGTTTTGTCCTGTTATTAGATGATTATTGTTAAGATTGCTAAACATGAAAGTATACTTGTATTATGCAACTTCTCCAAACGTTAGCTTGCTCATCTATTTCGAAACCAGACTTCGACTTGCTCGGGAGTTAAGTTCATCTGCTTTGCAAGTGCCGCCTCCTCTTTCTGCACATACACATCATTCTCAAAACTAGTCCGACAATGCAACCAACAACAATTTATTTTCAAGTTTCAGCGTAACTTACATTATTAAGCATGTTATGCTCCTTGAAGCTTTCTTCAAGCACCATGGTTTCCTCTTTTGTCATCCTCAATATGAGGGTACTTAAACACATGGGAGAGATACGCAGGTTGATGCTACACATGGATCCCCACAGAGTGTCATCTTGTCTATTGAGATTCAGTTAGCCACATTGGAGAACCATTCTATCGAATTTTTCCAATTCACATTATCTGATTGAACTACATGAATAAATGTGATCACATGAAATCATAAATGTTATGAATCCTGTTCTAACTACCGTTAGTCTCAATGTGTGCATAAAATCATAAGAACCTCCACAAGAAATTCCTTATTCCCCTGAAGTCCATTCCTATCCAGCTGTTTTACAGCGAATACCTACAGAAATCGAAAGCATTAAAGACATTTATTGATACCCCTATTATTTTAAATAGAGGCCATAAAATTCCTTAAATTGCCCTTATTAGTTTGAAAGGCAAAATAGTTCCAGCCCCAAAAAGTGGCATCCTAAAATAAATACAATAAAATATCTTATATATTATAGGTAGATAAATGAAGAGAGTCAAATGAAGACAGCAACGAGCAACCAATTAGTTAGGACCAATGATAAATGTCTACTCAAACAAATTCAGTAAATCCATATCAATCATGCACTCAGTAATGAACTGTCAACCGTCATGCATGTTATTCCTTTTGTATTTCTCTATTGTTTGAAAGACTCCTAAGTTTCTTTTACATTAAACTAGAAATCAGTATTCATTAATGAAATGGTCATTTGTATCATGTAAATACAACATGTACCATTATTTTTTTGGGTGATTTTGATGACAAATTTGTCTAATTAATGAAAAAAAGATAAACATAGGAAAAGGGCACTCATTTTCTTCACAATAGTAATAATCTTTAAAAGGAAAAAATTGCAGATGTCAAACAGTGGTACCTTACTGTATCACAGAAGAAGTACAATGCAACATCATTTGTGTTGGGCGGTTCAGACTCAAATAATTTTTGGCCATACTTTGCTAAGCGGCAACTCCTTGGGTTCTACTTTTTCTAGTAAACTTTTACAGAAATTAACAAACTTGGGATTTACATCACAAGAAAGATGTAACGACCCAAATTTTTGACCATTCAAATCGACAATAAACCACACATGTCGACCCGAACAAATCGCAATTGCAGGTAGTTATTGGGAAAAGAAGGAAAGGAAGAAAGAGGAAAAAAAACAATCACAGAACCTCACAGCGGAAGGACAACATATAATAAATAAATAGCAGTTTAGATGCAGTTGAAATATATATACGTTGACTATAACCTTCAATGATTATCAGAGTTACATATACATACAGCTGTACATAATAAGCAGCGGAAAATAATGCAGCGGATATACATATGTATAGATAATAGATATACCAAATCTTCGTCTTCGATCTCCAAAGCACAGTCATCTTCGGTAACTGCAACGTCTGCTGACCCGAGCGTATTGCATAAAAAGAAACACAACAAACACTCGGATCAGCACTAAATCATTCTCATATTAGTCAAATTAAAATACGAAACAACTTGAGTATCGTGGGTGCAGTAACTCAAGAGATGTTACGGGATATTTCCATCTCTCAAGGATCCGTTAAACTAATACATACATAGTATAATACGCTATTATGATAGTATCTATTCAGTAAAGTATAAATACTGAAAATAGCGTAAGCGGGATTTCCATATTACCCTTACGCAGTTTATAGGCATCAACGGTCTATACAGTACCGTAAATTCACCGTACTGGTGTTATCAGAGGGCACTCCATAGAAAGCAATGCTAAATAAGAATCGTAGGGGGCTCGATAAGGATAAATATGAAAAGGCACTCGAGGCAATGCCCAGGGTAGGATTCTACCAATTGCACTCCCGGACCGGTGGTAACGCATAGCAGCCACTACCGCCCACCTCGGAACACACTCCCAAAGTCATAAATAGGCCCAAATCATCATCATTATAGTCATATAAATAGCATCGAAGAAGTGTGTCCGATCAAAGGCGCTAACCTCAATTAGTCACGGTATAGCTCCTGTTTTAGTCATTTCAATTCTGACCCGAAGGTCAGGGCTATTTCGTCATCGTTCATCTTCATCAAATCTAGAATTTGCCTCCAAGTCATCACATTTCATTCTAGATACGTCATAACGTTCACAATTGTTAAAGTGGTATCGACACTGACAGAGAGTATGCCTTATGTCGACTCCGGTCTCTTTAACAACCAATGCTTACGTCTTTCACATCGGTCGGTTCTTTTATATTTGATAAGGGTTCACCTTCATATCAAAATATCATCTTCTATTTCAAACACAATTTATGTTCGAACGAATAAAATTTTCATATCGACATATCATAACCATATCCAAACTGATTATATTCTAAACTAGAATATATTTCATATCATTACATTATAATCACGTAATATTTCAAAAACGACTTATATTCAAATAGAATATAATTTATCTCAAAGATTCAAATTATCATGGATTCTTATCTCAACTTCATTTGAACCAGCGGTTCAAACTCAAGCATTTCCATTCAGAAGAAATTTAAAATTTCAACTTACTTGTAAACTAAATGTTTATATAATAATAATAATAATAATAATAATAATAATAAATTTTATATAAATAAATATGTAGATATATATATAGAATATAATAATTAAAATAAATCAGTAATTTAGATATTATATATATATACTTAAAAATAAGATTTACTAGAACTTTTGAAAAAAAATGAATTATAAGGAAAATTATTTAAATACAATAGTATTAAGTAAAGGCAATTTAATAGATTTAAAACAAGAATAATTATTTGGAATCAAATGCATAAATATATATATATATATATTTTAAATAAATTTCTCTAATCAAAATCTTTCTTCCTTCCAAATTTCAAATAATTGAATTTATCCTCCGGTCTCAACGGAGTCCATTAAATTCCCTATCTCGTTTCAACCCCGTTCAAAACAACTATTTGAGTTCGAGAGTTCAAATACATACATATATATATATATATTCAAACTGAGTTAAAAACAACTCAGATATCCTTGAATTCCAAATTTCCCAAAATTTGATTTCCATAAGAATTTATTTCGTTCTAATCCAAACTCTTGTTTTGAAAAGATTTCAAATCATATTCAAACGCCAAATTTAATATTTCTACTTTGTTTTGGAAATTCCTTTAACCCTTTTTAATCAACATCCCAGTTCAGAATCTTTAAGGAATTGAAAAATCGAGTATTGGCACATTCTTTTAAATGAAATTTTATCAAATAAAATTTCAAATATTTAAAATCATTTAACCAACCGATGTCTGTATGTAATTATCTATCCAATGGCCAAGTGATTTAATATTAATTTCTCGATATTTCAGGGATGGATCTATCATTTTAATCCGAATCAGGGTCACAGAGATTTATCATTTCACTCCGTGTCCTAAATTTATCTTATCGATAATTCCCGGGTTTATTAGATGCCCGTAACATCAAGGGTAAATGGGATTTATCGTCACAAATCAACATGCATTACAATATACTGAAATAAGGAGCATTTACAATGTCATTGCAAATTTAGTAATAAATTTCAACCAACATCATCACAACAATTTCATTCAACTGATCAGCATTTAACTATTCCAGGATTTAACACGGGTTCGAATTCCAACTAGATATTTAAAATAAATTAAATAACTAATCATTTACTTAGATTGCATGTTAATACACTTGCATGTTAAATTTAAACCACACAGCAACCATCCAACACAACCATGCAACCAAACTTACTTCATAATTTAATTCAATAAATATGGGAATAATTCAGTATTTTGTGAGTGGAAAAATCACTCACCTTTGAGTCCATAATTAATCGAACGTCCAACTAAGGGCCAAAATTTGACAGTCACCAAATGCAGCTCAGTTAGTGCCAAAACGTCCGCAATTCCGCCACAATCCCAACGCAACAAACCGCGTCCAAAACCGAGTTCATACGAGAAAGTTATCAGTGTTTTACTATTTAAAAATTTAAAATATATATATATATAAATTAAATAATTCCCACCAATTAAGTAGTGCCACCTCAGCACCATTTCCCGCTCGTGCCCTTCTTCTTCGGCTACAGTAAACCGAGCAAAACGAACCCAATACACCGAAGTTTGACCGCCACTACCGTACGACTCCGACCACCGGAGGAGCTCCGACCAACCTAAGATGAACGCCCGGACCGAGCCGCACCCAAACACCCCGACGCTGACATCTCCGATGACCCCTAGGGCTGCCGACGCTGGCCTGAACGGACGGGTTTCAAACCCTAAAACTTGAATTCCCGTCGATCTACTTCATGATAAAACCTCCAACCACCACCTATAAATTCGTATCGATCCCCTCTACAATACCCATAAGTTGATTTCTCTGATTAAGCCATAAATCGAAAAACCCCAAATCGAGTTCTAGGGTTTCGCGAATCCAAACTTTGACCATCGATTTTCGTCAAATCCGCTAACTGCATGTTGAAATAAATCATACCAATAGCTTCGTATCGTCGAGGCCTTCGATTTGATATATAATTTGCTATAATTTGGAGAAATTTTATTTTGAAGCATGAATTTTTGTTTCTAGGGTTTTTGGAAAAATAGTTTCAGCCATTAACGATAAAATTTTGAGGGAAGAAAGTGTACAGATAATGATAATGGGCTGATGAAGTGTATAAGGGGTTTCATTTATACTTATATAGGAGGCCCAAATACTAGAACAACCAATTATCCATTTACGTAGATCTCTTTCACACTTTCTCTTGTACGGTCAAACGGTAAATCGGATTTAAACGGAAATTGGAATCCTAACATAATTCATCAATGGCGCCAGTTCCGTCGAATTCCGAGACAGTCGCCAAAACAGTTAAATTTTACAGTTAATTAATTAATAAAATATTCAATTATTCGATTAACTGTTTTAATTCAAATTAAATATCCATTAAATTTAAATTTAAATCAAATTATAACTTAAATAAATTCTATAGATTTATTTCATAAATTTAAGTTCCATATTTGATTATTTACAAATTCAAATTTGAATTCCAAATTTAACTTAAACAGCTTAAATTCCATCGTTTAACAAATCAAATATGAATTCTCCTTTAATTCAACACAGCTTAAATAAATTTGTTTCACAAAATTTTAAGTTCCCGGATCTTGATTATTTCTCAAATTATATCTGAATTGTAAACTCAAATAAATGAATTTGCTTTTACCTCAAGTTATTCCATATCAATTCCAAAAATCCACAAATTCCAATTTAAAATTTGAATTTCGCTTTTAAATTAACCTACTCAAATTAATTTAATTATTTAAATCTTAAATTTTCAAAATAACCTTTCTAAATAAAACTACATTTGAAAAATCTATTTATACTAAATTCAACCAATCACCATCATTAAAATTAACAAAAAATTGATTTCCCTAATATATTCCAATTTATTTATCTTAAATTGGAATTTAAATAAACTAAAAATTATGGGATGTTACATTCTCCCCCACTTAAGATCTTTTCGTCCTCGAAAAGAGAACGAAATATGATATTAACCATATTCATACTTCCAAATCCATACTTATAATATAATATTCATAAAATAAGTATATAGTTGTAAAACCCCATAAATTTTCTAACTCCCGAATTCACGGAAAATTTCGGCAGCATCTTCTTTGTACGGAGAGGTCCGGAAAATCACGACATATATAAAATTCAAATATACATCTCATCATTCGATGAGGCATCCCAAAAAATGGGAAAAACACAAAATAAAAACCCAAAACCAATATGACACTAATTACGTACCTCCTTTAGCATTTATTTTGCGGTTTTTATTTACCTTCGCATTTTAGTTTTAACGCAAGCGAGCTCCAAGCGTACCACCATTCCCTGCACCCACTAAAACACTCAAACATGCATAAGAATCAACATATAACCATACATAGCAATTCCATATGACTTACAGAACATAACTCGAACATTTCAACTACAAAAATCAAGATTTTTATAACAGGACAGCGAACAAATCATCAATTATCACTTAATAAATGATAGAATTTGCTTAAGACACCCTAGGCAAAATTTGTAGTATTCATTTCAGGCTTTCCGAATTGTCCGGATTCGTCGAATTCGGATACTCCGTTTGAAAGTTAGGATTGTTTTAGTAAAACCGAACGCTTCAGCCCATACACTGTAAATGCAGGTCTGAATTGTTCTATCATGTTTTTAGCCTTCTAAACATCAGAATTTGACTCAACATATTTAGAAAAAAATTAGTTTACATTCTGGCCTTTCCAAATTGTACTCGCACATCATGATCCGACGCTCGGTTAGGGAGTTATGGTCAAAACAATATTGGTATTCGCTTCGGTTTTAAAATTTCCTGCACATGTACAATAACTACAACATGAATTTTGGTTTAGCAAACATAATAATTTTGACGTGGTGCTATCTACGAAAGTTTTAGTTCAGATTCTAAGGTTTCTGAAAAGTCCGGAATCATCCGATTCTGATCATCCGTTCAAAAGTTATGTTCATTTTCGTTTCAGCTTATTGACTATTTCAGATTCTTACATAAACACCGATTTATTTTGTTTGAAGTTTTTCAACTTTCAATTCTGAAATTAGATACTTCAGAGTTGTTATTATTTCTTCACTCGGAAAAATGGATTCGAGTTTAAATTTGATTACCAAATTCCGAAACACCTTATTTATTTTCCTTATTCCATATTCCAATGGTTTGTTCATTTTATAAGTGTTAAATCGCTATTCTTTCAACTAAATTGAATCCACTTATATTAAATTCGAAATCGACCCCATTTATTTTTTTCCAAGTTTACTTTCATTAGCTTAAATTCACTTGACTTATTTGGATTCGCTTAGTTCCCGACTCTTTCGACACTCTAATTTCTTCATCATAGTTAGTTAACTTCAAATCTATACCCATAGGTTAAGGTTAGTTGTGGCTTTTATATATATATAAGCTTTTCTATTTATTCCATTCACTAATTTCATCTCGTTTAAATGTCTCAAATTTACACATTAGAGATTGTTTAACTTATTATCTTATTCCGTATACGACAAATTTTATATTTGCATCACATTTTCTTCGTCTCACATCTCGATTCATACCTTCAACCATTTCTTATCCTTCTTTTTCTTATTATCATTTTAAATTAATTATTATTCCTTTTTAACTAAGTTAAATTTTCTCGACTTGCCAATTCAAGAATTTAATTAAGGATTATCTATACCTCAAGTTTTATACTCGGTTCTCAAACCATTTTTTTTTTTTTTTTCTAAGTTAAACTTTTATTTAACTCGAATTTCTACTCAAATTTGAGTTATGTTCCATATACTTCATAATTCATGTTTAAATTCATATTCGATGTATCTTCCAAATGAGGTTTAACCATTTAAAGTTTCTATGGCTTTATTTCGCATTTACATTGATCCATAGAAGGTGGTTCCATCGAATACGGACCGTTTGTAAGATTTCCATTCTTAAGCTTATATATTAATAAAATATATAAATTCCATAGCGCTATTTCTAAATTTTGATTTAGTCATAACTTACCATTTATAAAATGAAAACTGAATTTCTTACATTCATTGGAGAGATATGATCAATTCGATCCTAGTGTTTCTTGTTTTATCCAATTTCGACTTATTTTGAATTTTATATATTTATTCGAAGCTAAAGATCGAATTTTCAAACTACCGCGCCAATTCAGGTTCGTAATATAAATTTATAAATTTAGAACTCAAGTTTCGTTTTAATAAATTTATAGTCATCATTAGTTAAAGTAAACTAAACGCTTGTTCCTGGTCTTGCAAATCAAGTTTAAAATAACATACATATATACTTATATTATTTTATAAACCATACGATATGAAATTTGAAATCCAAACCTTTTAAATTTAAGCAAGAAATTTAAATTTTAAGTTTAAATTTAAATTCAACTTGAAATATCGTAAACTAATACCTTTATATAATTTATATAATATAAAGTTAAATTCAAAATTCTTTGGCAACCCAATTAAAATCATCATTGAGTGGTCTCTCCCCCACTTAAACTCTTCAGAATAACCATCGATAATGTGTGCACTCATTACCAAGGCTATCCTAAAGTCCAGGGAGGAATTACACCCTTATTTCGTTTATAATCCTTTTTGAAAACCGTTTCCTTTCGAAAATATTTATAATACGATTTTATTTCAAACTTGACAAAACTTATTTCAAAAGCAAACCCAGGATCAAGTTCCTAGTTCATTTTTCTTTTAATCACATGTATTTTATGTAACTAATTATGCTCAAAAGATTTTATTCCTGAATATTTTATAAAACCATCCCATCTCTCTTATTATATCTATTATTTAATTGACCATAATAGGTAATAACCTACTATTACTACCTACTAGTGTCGAATGCATATTCTTAAAACCAAAAGTAATATATTTAACATATATCAGAATATAATCGAAAACCTTATCATGTCCATTCATTCTATTCGACTATTTAGGAATTCCTATCGATTCTATGGCGTCTCATATATCGATCAGAACCCATAAATATTCAACAGAACAAGACAACACAATATGAAACCATTTTATATCAAAATACAAGTACGCCCTCTCATATATCTCTCGAACTCATTTTTGGGCGTTTCTAACCCCATCTCTAATGAGTTTATTCCCAACAGAGCCAAGGTTATCGCTAACCATCGCTCTGATACCAAATGTAACGACCCAAATTTTTGACCGTTCAAATCGACAATAAACCACACATGTCGACCCGAACAAATCGCAATTGCAGGTAGTTATTGGGAAAAGAAGAAAAGGAAGAAAGAGGAAAAAAACAATCACAGAACCTCACAGCGGAAGGACAACATATAATAAATAAATAGCAGTTTAGAAGCAGTTGAAATATATATACATTGACTATAACCTTCAATGATTATCAGAGTTACATATACATACAGCTGTACATAATAAGCAGCGGAAAATAATGCAGCGGATATACATATGTATAGATAATAGATATACCAAATCTTCGTCTTCGATCTCCAAAGCACAGTCATCTTCGGTAACTGCAACGTCTGCTGACCCGAGCGTATTGCATAAAAAGAAACACAACAAACACTCGGATGAGCACTAAATCATTCTCATATTAGTCAAATTAAAATACGAAACAACTTGAGTATCATGGGTGCAGTTACTCAAGAGATGTTACGGGATATTTCCATCTCTCAAGGATCCGTTAAACTAATACATACATAGTATAATACGCTATTATGATAGTATCTATTCAATAAAGTATAAATACTGAAAATAGCGTAAGCGGGATTTCCATATTACCCTTACGCAGTTTATAGGCATCAACGGTCTATACAGTACCGTAAATTCACCGTACTGGTGTTATCAGAGGGCACTCCATAGAAAGCAATGCTAAATAAGAATCGTAGGGGGCTCGATAAGGATAAATATGACAAGGCACTCGAGGCAATGCCCAGGGTAGGATTCTACCAATTGCACTCCCGGACCGGTGGTAACGCATAGCAGCCACTACCGCCCACCTCGGAACACACTCCCAAAGTCATAAATAGGCCCAAATCATCATCATTATAGTCATATAAATAGCATCGAAGAAGTGTGTCCGATCAAAGGCGCTAACCTCAATTTTTCACGGTATAGCTCCTGTTTTAGTCATTTCAATTCTGACCCGAAGGTCAGGGCTATTTCGTCATCGTTCATCTTCATCAAATCTAGAATTTGCCTCCAAGTCATCACATTTCATTCTTGATACGTCATAACGTTCACAATTGTTAAAGTAGTATCGACACTGACAGAGAGTATGCCTTATGTCGACTCCAGTCTCTTTAACAACCAATGCTTACGTCTTTCACATCGGTCGGTTCTTTTATATTTGATAAGGGTTCACCTTCATATCAAAATATCATCTTCTATTTCAAACACAATTTATGTTCGAACGAATAAAATTTTCATATCGACATATCATAACCATATCCAAACTGATTATATTCTAAACTAGAATATATTTCATATCATTACATTATAATCACGTAATATTTCAAAAACGACTTATATTCAAATAGAATATAATTTATCTCAAAGATTCAAATTATCATGGATTCTTATCTCAACTTCATTTGAACCAGCGGTTCAAACTCAAGCATTTCCATTCGGAAGAAATTTAAAATTTCAACTTACTTGTAAACTAAATGTTTATATAATAATAATAATAATAATAATAATAATAATAATAACAATAATAATAATAATAAATTTTATATAAATAAATATGTAGATATATATATAGAATATAATAATTAAAATAAATCAGTAATTTAGATATTATATATATATACTTAAAAATAAGATTTACTAGAACTTTTGAAAAAAAATGAATTATAAGGAAAATTATTTAAATACAATAGTATTAAGTAAAGGCAATTTAATAGATTTAAAACAAGAATAATTATTTGGAATCAAATGCATAAATATATATATATATATATTTTTTAAATAAATTTCTCTAATCAAAATCTTTCTTCCTTCCAAATTTCAAATACTTGAATTTATCCTCCAGTCTCAACGAAGTCCATTAAATTCCCTATCTCGTTTCAACCCCGTTCAAAACAACTATTTGAGTTCGAGAGTTCAAATACATATATATATATTCAAACTGAGTTAAAAACAACTCAGATATCCTTGAATTCCAAATTTCCCAAAATTTGATTTCCATAAGAATTTATTTCATTCTAATCCAAACTCTTGTTTTGAAAAGATTTCAAATCATATTCAAACGCCAAATTTAATATTTCTACTTTGTTTTGGAAATTCCTTTAACCCTTTTTAATCAACATCCCAGTTCAGAATCTTTAAGGAATTGAAAAATCGAGTATCGGCACATTCTTTTAAATGAAATTTTATCAAATAAAATTTCAAATATTTAAAATCATTTAACCAACCGATGTCTGTATATAATTATCTATCCAATGGCCAAGTGATTTAATATTAATTTCTCGATATTTCAGGGATGGATCTATCATTTCAATCCGAATCAGGGTCACAGAGATTTATCATTTCACTCCGTGTCCTAAATTTATCTTATCGATAATTCCCGGGTTTATTAGATGCCCGTAACATCAAGGGTAAATGGGATTTATCATCACAAATCAACATGCATTACAATATACAGAAATAAGGAGCATTTACAATGTCATTGCAAATTTAGTAATAAATTTCAACCAACATCATCACAACAATTTCATTCAACTGATCAGCATTTAACTATTCCAGGATTTAACACAGGTTCGAATTCCAACTAGATATTTAAAATAAATTAAATAACTAATCATTTACTTAGATTGCATGTTAATACACTTGCATGTTAAATTTAAACCACACAGCAACCATCCAACACAACCATGCAACCAAACTTACTTCATAATTTAATTCAATAAATATGGGAATAATTCAGTATTTTGTGAGTGGAAAAATCACTCACCTTTGAGTCCATAATTAATCGAACGTCCAACTAAGGGCCAAAATTTGACAGTCACCAAATCCAGCTCAGTTAGTGCCAAAACGTCCGCAATTCCGCCACGATCCCAGCGCAACAAACCGCGTCCAAAACCGAGTTCATACGAGAAAGTTATCAGTGTTTTACTATTTAAAAATTTAAAAAATATATATATAAATTAAATAATTCCCACCAATTAAGTAGTGCCACCTCAGCACCATTTCCCGCTCGTGCCCTTCTTCTTCGGCTACAGTAAACCGAGCAAAATGAACCCAATACACCGAAGTTTGACCGCCACAACCGTACGACTCCGACCACCGAGGAGCTCCGACCAACCTCAGATGAACGCCCGGACCGAGCCGCACCCAAACACCCCGACGCTGACATCTCCGATGACCCCTAGGGCTGCCGACGCTGGCCTGAACGGACGGGTTTCAAACCCTAAAACTTGAATTCCCGTCAATCTACTTCATGATAAAACCTCCAACCACCACCTATAAATTCGTATCGATCCCCTCTACAATACCCATAAGTTGATTTCTCTGATTAATCCTTAAATCGAAAAACCCCAAATCGAGTTCTAGGGTTTCGCGAATCCAAACTTTGACCATCGATTTTCGTCAAATCCGCTAACTGCATGTTGAAATAAATCATACCAATAGCTTCGTATCGTCGAGGCCTTCGATTTGATATATAATTTGCTATAATTTGGAGAAATTTTATTTTGAAGCATGAATTTTTGTTTCTAGGGTTTTTGGAAAAATAGTTTCAGCCATTAACGATAAAATTTTGAGGGAAGAAAGTGTACAGATAATGATAATGGGCTGATGAAGTGTATAAGGGGTTTCATTTATACTTATATAGGAGGCCCAAATACTAGAACAACCAATTATCCATTTACGTAGATCTCTTTCACACTTTCTCTTGTACGGTCAAACGGTAAATCGGATTGTAACGGAAATTGGAATCCTAACATAATTCATCGCTACGGATCCAATGGTGCCAGTTCCGTCGAATTCCGAGACAGTCGCCAAAACAGTTAAATTTTACAGTTAATTAATTAATAAAATATTCAATTATTCGATTAACTGTTTTAATTCAAATTAAATATCCTTTAAATTTAAATAAAATTATAACTTAAATAAATTCTATAGATTTATTTCATAAATTTAAGTTCCATATTTGATTATTTACAAATTCAAATTTGAATTCCAAATTTAACTTAAACAGCTTAAATTCCATCGTTTAACAAATCAAATCTGAATTCTCCTTTAATTCAACATAGCTTAAATAAATTTGTTTCACAAAATTTTAAGTTCCCGGATCTTGATTATTTCTCAAATTATATCTGAATTGTAAACTCAAATAAATGAATTTGCTTTTACCTCAAGTTATTCCATATCAATTCCAAAAATCCACAAATTTCAATTTAAAATTTGAATTTCACTTTTAAATTAACCTACTCAAATTAATTTAATTATTTAAATCTTAAATTTTCAAAATAACCTTTCTAAATAAAACTACATTTGAAAAATCTATTTATACTAAATTCAACCAATCACCATCATTAAAATTAACAAAAATTTGATTTCCCTAATATATTCCAATTTATTTATCTTAAATTGGAATTTAAATAAACTAAAAATTATGGGATGTTACAAAAGATGAGCCCGTACTCCTTGGTAAGGAGGTAAGAGAAAATTTCCATCCAATATCTAAAATGTCCCTCTGCACATTTTTTTTTGTTAGATTTTTTTGTTCGTATAAGAAGTAAATCAACGATGAAACTTTATGATACAATTTTAAGCATGTTCACTCAAGAGATAGGAAAACAAACTAGATAGTAATATGCAATTGTCTGTTCCTTTTCAATGGAATGAAAACCAGTTTTTGCACATTTTCAAACAGTCCTAAACTTGTATGAGAGAAAGTTCAATACAAACAAGCATTAAGAGGACAAAATGAGGTCTGATAGTCATTTATAGTAAGAAGCCAAGATATTGACTCTAATCAGCATATTCTGGATAATAAAAAACTAATTTAATGGTATTTAATTGCAAAGTTAGATAAGGTGATATTATGGATGAGTATTTAGAAAAGATTTTCAAATTCTATGAAATTGACTATACACACATAGTAAGTTATTACACCATATATGTATATATATATAATTAGATTGCGGCCAGCGCTATAGAGGAGTAGGCACTCGGTTCAGTATAATAACGTAAACATTAAGTATACCTTCAACATTAGAGGATGTCTTCATTTGGTATGTATGTATGATGTACTCCCATTGATACAGTGATCCACAACTGCTCCTCGTCTCCTGAAACACCTCACCTCCGTTAAGGTCACTCACAAAGGGAATGCATTAACGTCGGTGAAGCATTATAGGTAAAAGATATAGATAATTTACAAGACAGACATATAAAACAGCGGAAAGACTGAGATTATTTCATAAGCATAGTGGTTCAGTCAAAACATTACAACCATTGTCTCAAAACCCAACTTTTACATTATTAAAATAAAACCCCTATCTTGATTAAAAACTTCGAATACATAAAGAAGCATAAAACAGTATTAAAGCAGCATAAATCCCCAATAAAAGTATAACCACAACCATAGCCCAAGAAAAGAGAATCCAAGCAATACATCTACTTTCTTCAAGCTGGAAAGGGTCTGAGCTAAGCTGAAGTATTCCCTCCTTGTGGACTTGGGGAGGGGGGGAACGAAGAAAAGAAGACGAAAGAAAACGGGTCAGACATAAAGTCTGGTAAGCTCAGTGATTAATAGCATGTAAACAGAAAAAAAGATCATGACACGAATAAACTGAATATAGGACAATACCATAGTAGTAAGATAACATAAGACAAGATAAGGCAAGATAAACTGAATATGCTATCGCACCCATTTCTATTTCTCTGCACCTACTAACCATTGTTTCAACCAGCCTCACGTGTTCATAATGAAATGATCCCTTTATCGATCGGTTTCTACTTGCATGCATTCATTACTTGTGTCATTCGGTCCCGCTTGTTTGTAGATACCTATGCTGGTCCCACCATGGGGTGTATCAATCCCAATGATGGCAACCCGACACAATTCAAGATGCATAGTGTATAACTACTGATGCCCAGTGCCTGATTTTTCCACTCCGGAGTACGTGCATGCCCGTACTCCATCGGAACCTACACTGACGCACCACCCACCGCTATTTTGACCGCTTATAGTCAGCCCAATAATCGTGCCCCACCCTGCCTAGTTCAGGGTACCGTGATACATCTATGTGGGTTACTGCTGAAATGGGTCCCTGTTACTAGGGTTTCCTAACCAACATGTTATAACGGTTAAGTGTTCTCAAATTAACCTAATCCCACCCATTTGTTTAAATTAACATGTTTTATTGGTTAAGTGTCGCCTATTCATATGTTACTTAACCTTACCATCCTTAACATGTCTGTTCATTGGCATTAATTGATTTATTAATGCACCAACCTCTCATATTAGAACTGTTGTTTGTGGTCGCTAGATGTGTCGGGCGGTTCCAGGCAGAATTCTACCGCAAACTCATTCTAACCTCAGGTTTTTCTGGGCATGATGCGCTAACCTCTCACATTAGACCTGTTGTTGCGGTTGCTGGATGTGCCGGGCGATTCCGGGCAGTCTTACACCGCAACTCAATCTACCTCGGGTTAGGCATGTTCGTCTTTTTGACTAATTTACATATTTTCTATTCATGTAAATTATCCACAAGTATAACCAATTCAATCTATGTCACATTCATTTGTCATGGAAATATTACTAAATTAAGTTATACCCAGTTCCCCGCGTTTCAATCGCATGTATAACGAGATTCAAACTAGGTTTCCAAATGAACCTAGTATTCATAAAATAAAACTAGAAGGGGAATAGTGAAGGAACACAAGAATTGACTTGAGAAAATGATCATGTAAAGGTGTACCAAACACAAGGATCATGGTTCCAATAGACTTGTTGTACATTAACCATATATATGAATAAACTGGCAAGTTACACCATAGGCATAAAGATTCGATAGAACCTAACATAAAAGGATTACCAATTCGATGTACAACATGATAGGTCCAATTGTATCAATCATAATAATCTCATAGGCATAGGTATTTTCAGATTTGACAAAATGATAAGCATGAATCAGAATTGATTATCTTACAATTAGGCATAGTTGTAGATCTGATTCATCACAGTCATGATTTATAATCAGAAAAGTGTTTAAATATGAACAATAGCTGAACTTACAGCGATTAGATTAGAAAAGGAGAATTGTTCAACGCTGCAGTGATTCTAACCTCTCTTCGTTGATTGAACTAGAAAACCTTTACTCTTATTAGAAGCTCTCCAATTTGATTTCTAGTTTGGAGAAGAAGAAGGTGGCTAGGCTATAATAGAGATGGACAGCATGGTGGCTTCATAGAATGAGGTAAGGGCTAAGCTTATAAGTATTTATATAGGATTATGAGACTATTCAGAGCCTTTAGATCAACCTAGAATCCATCCTAGCCACTAAGTCCAAGAAAATTTGTCATCAGTCCAATCAGAAGACGCCATGTAGCCCTATAACCCAGAAAATCGTCACTGGACACATCAGCCCAGATCTGGCCGATGGGGGTCGACACCCCTATAGGGGGGTCGACACCTGTAACGACCCGTATTCTACACATCATAGGATCGTAGGATATTTATTTCTTTCACATACGAAGTCTCATGGTCATGTAACTTTGGGAGGCGACTATTGGGGTCATTTCCCATGTTCATGATTTTTATCGATTTTTAAATGACCATTTTACCCCTAGTTGGCACTGTTTTGGCCATAACTTTTGACTGGAAAGGAATTTTGACCTGAAACCACTTCCATTAGCTTCGGATGATGGTTTACAATTCCGTAGAGTGTTCACATTAGCCAAACGGACTCACCGTTTGGGAAATATGGCCGAAACAAGTTTCAGATGGTGAAAAACAGCTTAATTGGGCTTAACCGGGTAATTAGCAGCTAGGTCCAAAGGGGATTTCGGGATTGGAGATGTATAGGGGTTGATTAGGGTTAGAAAACATTTCTTTCAGCCGTCACTTTCATTCTTGGAACCCTAGCAATGGCCTCCAACACCCAAATCACCTTCTAATCACTTTCTAATCAAGTTTTGGCTTAATCTACATCAAAATAAGGAGAGGAAACACGAAAGCAAGGTTAGAGCTACTGTTAGACACCAGTATTCACCCAAATCAGCAAGGTTTCAGTTCTGAGAAATTTATTTGTGGCCAAGGTGAGTGATTAGCATTGTTTTGACACTAATTACAGTTAACTAAGGGTAATTAGTGAAGATTAGCAAATTTATGCATTAATAAATTCTGGAAAAATATCTATAAATTCGAAAATAATATTTTATGCCTCCGGTAGAAATTTGGTTTAATTTGGTTAAGTTTTGTTAACCCTATGATTAGTTTTGCTTAAACATGCTTAAGGGAAAATATGGGGTTTTGGGTATATTTGATCCATTTTGACATGTAAATTCATTGTTTTGGTGTTTGTGGTTAGTTTGCTATGTTGCTATGACTGTTTGACATGTTTTGTGATTGATTAGAATAGTTAGATTGGTTGAAAACGTCGTCGAATGACGTAAAACACTTGCTGGAAAAGTTGCAAGAAAAGAACAGGTTCTGGACCGGATCGGATCGGATATGAGGGCTCGGATCGGATAAGTTGAACTGGGCAAGGGATTCGATTAGATCGGAACTGGACACTTGAGAAAACTGGCAAAAAGGAAGACCACGCTAATTGAACTGGGATCGGATCGGATAAAGGGGGAGAGATCGGATCGGAGCATGTGAAGAACGAGGGAGCTGATCGGAGCGGAAGCACGGACTGGATAGGAGATGGCCATCCGACCCGAACCGATGCAACGCTGTGGACCCGAACCGAACCGCTACAGGAGAAGACTACGAACAGAACCAACTCAAGGTAGAGGACCCGACCCGAACCGATGGCTAGAAGGGGAAACCCGACCCGACCCAGTATTGACCAATAACCTGAGATGCAAAGGTAGTCCAATATGGGAAGTTAGAGCTCAGGATCCAGTTGGGAACCAATGAGTTCACTTCATGATTGGGCTTTGCTGCGGGACGTGTGCCAAGGGGCTATCGATGTCTATGACTTTGGATCACTATGTATGGGAGGTATGTGAACGGATTCAGGGCCACAGTGGCCTAGGTACGACTAAAGGGCTATAGACCAATGAAGTGGGGTCATTTGTAAGGATTTGGTCATGACTCCATGTGGTAAGCTTGGTAGTAGCAGTAGTTGTACAAGTTGAACACCATCACTACTTCGATGGGTCTAGTGATTGACAGTGGTGGACATCGTATGCTTTACGCACTGAGTGAGAGATGTGAGGATGGTTGCCATGGTTGATTTGTTTGCCATCATTATGACATGCACACCCCACCTCCATATTTTCTACACTATTTATTAGGGCACCTTGGAGTATTGTACGGTATGTGGTACTAACTCTTTGGTTGCAGGTCCAGGTTCAGGTATGGTTTAGTATACCTGTTATTGTTCTGTTTAGATGCTTATCGCTCATACCAGGCTATATATCTGACCCAGAGTTTTATGTCTCCTCTTATTACTCTGGGTGCTCACACGAGCAGACTAGAGACAGATTTGCTAGTGATGCACGGGTAGATGATCCGGAGACGAGCAGGAGGCTTCCACGTAATATATATATATAGTATTCTCCCTGTGTTGTTGAAGATCACTGCTTGGGCATTTGTAGTGTATCTTCTACTTTATCTTTCTTTTGTTTTAGAAACAGCAAATTTGGAAAGTTATAATAAGCTGTATTTGGATTTCCGCTGCTCTGATGTTGATGTTGGTTTTAATTATCAGCTTATGCACTCTCTCACCTGTTTTATGTCAAGTATGTTATTATTATATTTTATTCCATGCGCTGTGAGACATTCTACAGGTTCCTCTTTAGTTAATTCCCTTCTTTCCTTTCTTCTGACGACCGTCCCATGCTAGTCGGGCATGTGTACAGCGCACTTTCGGAGGAAATGCAAGTTGGTGCGGGGCGGGCCGTCACACTTGGTATCAGAGCCAGGTTGCGTAGTTAACCTAGGGAAGTTATCAGGGAGAGATAATATACGTATACAAGAGAGCGTATTTGTGATTACTTTGGTTTTTAAAAGCTATATATGTATGTACTATTAGTAGTATAAGGGTGAAGTCATACTGCACTAGCACCACTATGGGGTCATTAATCGTTTCCTTTTACAGATCGACGATAAGCCGATATGCTAGAGGTACCGGTAGACGGGCCAATAATGGGAATGCTGCTGACATAAGGACGATGTTTACTGACCTCATGAGAGAGATGCTTAGGGATGTGCAGAGGGCAGCTCCCAATGGTGGAAATGGTGGTGGTCCAATAGTGCAGGCGCCGAGAGTCGACTTAGCCAAGCTAAATAAGGATTATACTAGCCTTGGTGGGAAGCCGTTCCACGGAACGGAGTCGGCTACAGATGTTCGGGATTGGTTGGATAGTTGCGAACGTATCTTCGAGGATTTGGGTATCGAGGATGCGATGAAGAGAAAGCTAGCGTCCCGTCAGCTGCAAGGGCGGGCAATGAATTGGTGGAATGCTATAAAGGCAGCTACACCTGAAGATCAGATTACTTGGGAGCAGTTTAAGGTCCGCTTTAGCGAGAAGTTCATTCCAGCTGCTCAGAAGTCAGTGCTGTTTAAGAAATTCTTGGAGCTCAAGCAGAATGGCAGAGCTGTCTCAGAATATATTGCTGAATTCGATACTTTGTCGAAGTATGGGTTATCTCTTATTGATACTGCCGAGAAGAAGAATGAGAAATTCATAACTGGTTTGGATCAGTACTTGGGGGAAAGGCTTATTAACCACATCGATGAGACGTTTGAATCGATTGTGGGGAAAGCATTGAGATCAGAAAGTCTCTACCCTAAGTCAAAAACTGAGGTTGCATCTGCAGAGGAGCCAAAACCACAAACAAGTGGTGGAGGCAAGGGTGGTTCCCAGAATAAGAGAAAGCAGAACCAGACTAAGGATGGTCAGAAGAAAAAGAATAAGCAAGATGTTGAGTGCTTCGGCTATGGTAAGAAGGGCCATTATGCTAGTAATTGTCGGGCCAAGCCAGCGGATAGGAAGTGCTGCAACTGTGGCCAAATGGGACATCACAAGGACAAGTGTCTGCAACCCCCTAAAGAAAAGCAAATGGTGAAAGCATATGCTCTTAATGCTATTCCTTCTTCGTCAAATGCCCCAACTGCGGCGGAGAAGGGAAAGAATGTCGTCATTCAAGGTAAGCTTTCTGTTTATGATGTTCCTGTTAGAGTTTTCTTTGATACCGGAGCTTCCAGTTCTTTCATATCTAGTGACCTGGTAGATAGGTTGGGATTGGAGCTCGAGATTGTCGATAGACCTTTAGTAGTGACGAACCCGATTGGTGGTTCGACTAGCCTTAGCATGATTTGTCGTAATGTGGTCTTATCGAGTCATGGATGCATGTTTGTTTGTGATTGCTTTGTTTTGGGCTTTACTGGGTTTGGCATTATTTTGGGAGTAGATTGGCTCCAAAGATATGGGGTGGTGGTAGACTGTGAGGGCTTTTTGGTGACAGCTAGAACGGATGATGGGCGGAGGATAGTGTTTGGTGGTCTACCCAGTGAGGGGGTATTGGCTAGTTTTCTAAACTCCCTCGATATTCCGCATAGTGAGTTGTCAGGTTTGCCCGTGGTTGGCCAGTATCCGGATGTTTTCGAAGAAGTGACTGAGCTTCCACCACATCGAGAGATTGAGTTCCGTATTGATTTGGTGAAAGATGCCAGACCTATAGTGATGCCACTTCGTCGTATGGCACCAAGGGAGCAGCAAGAGCTCGAGGTGCAAGTCAGCGATCTTTTGAAGAAGGGATTTATCAGAAGGAGTGTTTCTGAATGGGGAGCACCAGTTGTGTTTGCTACCAAGGCGGATGGTTCCCTTCGTTTGTGTGTAGACTATCGCGAGTTGAATAAAGTGACGAGGAAGAACAAGTATCCTCTACCGCGGATAGATGATTTGTTCGATCAGTTGAGTGGCGCGAGAGTATTTTCTCAGTTGGATCTCGCGACAGGTTTTCATCAGCTTAGAGTGGAAGCTGAGAGTATAGCTAAAACGACATTTCGAACGCCGTCTGGATTTTATGAGTGGTTGGTCATGCCATTCGAGCTGACCAATGCCCCAGCATATTTTGTGGATCTTATGAATAGGGTATTCAGAGATCAGTTGAATAAGTTTGTCCTTGTGTTCGTTGATGATATTTTGTTCTATTCGAGGACAGAGGAAGAACACAAGAAACATTTAAGAATAGTGATGGAGGTGTTGAGAAAACACCAATTGAAAGCAAAGTTTTCTAAGTGTCACTTCTGGAGGAGGGAAGTGAGGTTCTTGGGCCATGTTGTTTCCGAGAATGGTATTGCCGTGGACCCGGCGAAGGTGGCTACGGTACAGGATTGGCCTACGCCTAAGAATGCAACAGATGTAAGAAGTTTCTTGGGATTAGCTGGATATTATCGTAAGTTTATCCAAGGTTTCTCCAAGATAGCAGCACCATTGACCCAGTTGACCAAGAAGAATCAAGCTTTTGTCTGGGATGAAAGGTGCGAGAATGCATTCAAGAGTCTAAAAGAAAAGTTGACGAGTGCGCCAGTGTTAGTCATTCCTAAAGGGAATGAAGAAATGACAGTATACACGGATGCTTGTGGTACCGGACTAGGTGCTGTATTGATGCAAGGTGGTAGGGTTGTAGCTTATGCAAGTCGGCAATTGAAACCGCATGAGAGAAGATACCCTACCCATGATTTGGAATTGGCAGCGATCGTGTTCGCATTGAAGATGTGGAGACACTATCTCTTGGGAGAAAGATTTGAGTTGTTTACCGATCATAAGTCGTTGAAGTATATTTTCTCTCAGAAGGATCTAAATCTCCGGTAGCAAAGGTGGTTAGAATTCTTAGCTTCCTATGATTTCGACATCGCATATACACCGGGAAAGGGTAATGGGGTGGCTGATGCATTGAGTAGGAGACATGCCAATTTAGGGGCTATGTTTCTAGAATGGAAGCAACTGGAGTACATCGCTGGGTATGATTTCAGACCAAAGTGCGAATTGGATCCAGAAATGTTAGCAAGTTTGACGATCAGACCCACTTTGATTGAGCGGATCGGCTCTAGTCAGAGGGACGATCCTAACCTATTGGAAATCATCTCCAAGTTAGAGATGGGTATCGATGAGGAGATGAACAAGTATGGGCTTGATCGAGATGGATGACTTAGAAAGAATGGAAAGCTTGTTGTACCCAATGTCAATGGATTGAGGGATGAAGTACTTAGAGAGTGTCATCACTCAAAACTGACTATACACCCCGGTGGTAATAAGATGTATCGAGACATGAGACAGACTTACTACTGGGAAGGGATGAAAAGAGACGTTGGGAAGTTTATATCCAAATGCATGAATTGCCAGCTAGTTAAAGCTGAGCAAAAGAAGCCTAGTGGGTTGTTGCAACCATTAGAAAATCCCGAATGGAAATGGGAGCAAGTCTCGATGGATTTCATCGATGGTTTACCAAGGACTAGATCGGGACATGATGGCATTTGGGTAATTGTGGATCGATTGACCAAGAGTGCAAGATTTATACCAGTCGAGCCAAACAGGACGACAACTAAGTTAGCGGAACTGTATATAAAGTGGGTAGTCAGATTTCATGGAGTACCTAAAAGCATTGTGAGTGACCGAGACCCGTTGTTCACTAGTGGGTTTTGGAAGAGCTTACAAGAGGCTCTGGGGTCAGAATTACATCTCAGTACCGCGTATCATCCTCAGACCGACGGTCAGACGGAGAGGGTGAATCGTATATTGGAAGACCTCTTGAGAGCTTGTGTACTGGATTTTGGCGGATCATGGGATGACCATTTGCATCTAGTAGAGTTTGCATATAATAATAGCTACCAATCCAGTATCGGGATGGCTCCGTTTGAAGCTTTGTACGGAAGACCGTGCAACTCGCCATCATGTTGGATAGAGACTGGCGAGAAGTTTATGCTTGGACCAGATGCGGTGAGGGAAACTTCAGGCAAGATCAAGATCATTCAACAACGAATGAAAGCTGCCTAAGATAGGCAAAAGAGTTATGCTGATAAGAGGAGAAGAGACTTAAAATTCTCCGTTGGTGACATGGTGTTTGTCAAGATTTCTCCGTTGAAGAGCGTGATACGATTTGGCAGGAGAGGCAAGTTAGCACCAAGATTTGTTGGCCCATTCCTTGTTCTTGAACTAGTCGGGAATTTGGCATATAGAGTTGGCTTACCAGAGAAGATGGCGGGAGTTCACAACGTATTTCATATTTCCCAAATAAGGAAGTTCGTTCACGACTTAGATATGACTATTTCACCTGATCAGTTGGAGGACTTCGAAGTAGAACCTGAGGCGGTTGGGGACCGCAAACCGATCCGTATTGTCGAGCACGATATGAAGCAACTTCGAAGGAAGGCGGTGAAGCTAGTCAAGGTTCAGTGGGGCGAGAACGAGAATGACTGTACTTGGGAGACAGAGGAGAGTATTAGGAAGATGTATCTAGAACTCTTCGCTGGTAAGATTTTAACTTCCATTTAGTTTTCCGCATGATAGGATAGGCTTGTTGCTTGTTTTGCATGTTTGATTGTTGTATGTGGCTGTTAGGCATGCGGGATCCTTTGTATGTTTTAGTTTAAGGAATTTCGGGGACGAAATTTCTTAAGGGGGGGGGGGAGAGTGTAACGGCCCGTATTCTACGCATCATAGGATCGTAAGATATTTATTTCTTTCACATACGAAGTCGCATGGTCATGTAACTTTGGGAGGCGACTAATGGGGTCATTTCCCATGTTCATGATTTTTGTCGATTTTTAAATGACCGTTTTACCCCTAGTTGGCACTGTTTTGGCCATAACTTTTGACTGGAAAGGAATTTTGACCTGAAACAACTTCCATTGGCTTCGGATGATGGTTTACAATTCCGTAGAGTGGTCACATTAGCCAAACGGACTCACCGTTTGGGAGATATGGCTAAAACAAGTTTCAGATGGTGAAAAACAGCTTAATTGGGCTTAACCGGGTAATTAGCAGCTAGGCCCAAAGGGGATTTCGGGATTGGAGATGTATATGGGTTGATTAGGGTTAGAAAACAATTCTTTCAGCCGCCACTTTCATTTTTGGAACCCTAGCAATGGCCTCCAACACCCAAATCACCTTCTAATCACTTTCTAATCAAGTTTTGGCTTAATCTACATCAAAATAAGGAGAGGAAACACGAAAGCAAGGTTAGAGCTGCTGTTAGACACCAGTATTCACCCAAATCAGTAAGGTTTCAGTTCTGAGAAATTTATTTGTGGCCAAGGTGAGTGATTAGCATTGTTTTGACACTAATTACAATTAATTAAGGGTAATTAGTGAAGATTAGCAAATTTATGCATTAATAAATTCTGGAAAAATATCTATAAATTCGAAAATAATATTTTATGCCTTTGGTAGAAATTTGGTTTAATTTGGTTAAGTTTTGTTAACCCTATGATTAGTTTTGCTTAAACATGCTTAAGGGAAAATATGGGGTTTTGGGTATATTTGATCCATTTGACATGTAAATTCATTGTTTTGGTGTTTGTGGTTAGTTTGCTATGTTGCTATGACTGTTTGACATGTTTTGTGGTTGATTAGAATAGTTAGATTGGTTGAAAACGTCGTCGAATGGCGTAAAACACTTGCTGGAAAAGTTGCAGGAAAAGTGCAGGTTCTGGACCGGATCAGATCGGATATGAGGGCTCGGATCGGATAAGTTGAACTGGGCAAGGGATTCGATTGGATCGGAACTGGACACTTGAGAAAACTGGCAAAAAGGAAGGCCACGCTAATTGAATTGGGATCGGATCGGATAAAGGAGGAGAGATCGGATCGGAGCATGTGAAGAACGAGGGAGCTGATCGGAGCGGAAGCACGGACTGGATAGGAGATGGCCATCCGACCCGACTCGAAGTGGGACACCCGACCCGAACCGATGCAACGCTGTGGACCCAAACCGAACCGCTACAGGAGAAGACTACGAACAGAACCAGCTCAAGGTAGAGGACCCGAACCGAACCGATGGCTAGAAGGGGAAAGCCGACCCGACCCAGTATTGACCAATAACCTGAGATGCAAAGGTAGTCCAATATGGGAAGTTAGAGCTCAGGATCCAGTTGGGAAACAATGAGTTCACTTCATGATTGGGCTTTGCTGCGGGACGTGTGCCAAGGGGCTATCGATGTCTATGACTTTGGATCACTATGTATGGGAGGTATGTGAACGGATTCTGGGCCACAGTGGCCTAGGTACGACTAAAGGGCTATAGACCAATGAAGTGGGGTCATTTGTAAAGATTTGGTCATGACTCCATGTGGTAAGCTTGGTAGTAGCAGTAGTTGTACAAGTTGAACACCATCACTACTTCGATGGGTCTAGTGATTGACAGTGGTGGACATCGTATGCTTTACGCACTGAGTGAGAGATGTGAGGATGGTTGCCATGGTTGATTTGTTTGCCATCAAAATGACATGCACACCCCACCCCCGTATTTTCTACACTATTTATTAGGGCACCTTGGAGTATTGTACGGTATGTGGTACTAACTCTTTGGTTGCAGGTCCAGGTTCAGGTATGGTTTAGTATACCTGTTATTGTTCTGTTTAGATGCTTATCGCTCATACCAGGCTTTATGTCTGACCCAGAGTTTTATGTCTCCTCTTATTACTCTGGGTGCTCACACGAGCAGACTAGAGACAGGTTAGCTGGTGATGCACGGGTAGATGTTCCGGAGACGAGCAGGAGGCTTCCATGTAATATATATATATAGTATTCTCCCTGTGTTGTTGAAGATCACTGCTTGGGCATTTGTAGTGTATCTTCTACTTTAGCTTTCTTTTGTTTTAGAGACAGTAAATTTGGAAAGTTGTAATAAGTTGTATTTGGATTTCCGCTGCTCTGATGTTGATGTTGGTTTTAATTATCAGCTTATGCACTGTCTCACCTGTTTTATGTCAAGTATGTTATTATTATATTTTATTCCATGCGCTGTGAGACATTCTACAGGTTCCTCGTTAGTTAATTCCCTTCTTTCCTTTCTTCTGACGACCGTCCCGTGCTAGTCGGGCATGTGTACAGCGCACTTTCGGAGGAAATGCAGGCTCGTGCGGGGCGGGCCGTTACAACACCCTAGTCGACACCCCTCTTGCGGGGTCGACACCTATGTCGACCCCCCTAGGGGGAGTCGACCCCTCTGGGCAGGAATTTTCCCGTGCAACCGCTTTTCGGAATTTTTGAATTTCGAATCTGTTTTGACTATTTAATTATTATTTTTAATTAATTTCTATTTAAACTTGAAATCTTCTGAACTCCATAACTTCTTCATACAGAGTCCGATTTACGCAAACTCAAACTCTATCTCAAGCAGAATTCCGAGATGAACACAATGGCGTAACGCGTTTCACTTAATTCTTCTTTTAAAATTTGAGTGTTCTTAGATTTGTTAATTTAATATTCATAGAAAATACGGGGTGTTACATTCTCCCCTCCTTAAAGGATTTCATCCCCAAAATCTCTGAGTTAAGAAGAATGTATCCTAACATCCAACATCCATCTACTCAACCATCAATCACAGGCATCCATTGTCCTTAAAAAGATTTCTAATGCTTTCATGATTATATGCATAGTGTGTGTATATGTTCCTTATGTAATGCAAAATCAAGCGGTCTACTGATTCAGTTGACCTCCTTATTGCGAATTATGTCAGTGCCATGAGTCCATTATGTATGCAATTATTCCTAATCGTACTTTATAACTTCTACATGAGTGCACAATCATTTATACAAATGCAACATCCATATGATAACACATCAAGTTTCAATCCCTATACAAACACATATATGCATATGCAATATGAAAGTGACTGAGCCGATCTAGTACCTAATGTGTGTATATGCATCCACGAGCAACCGAACTTGTAACCACTTGCAACCGTCAATCATAACATGTTTCAAATACATGTTTACATCCATTGGTTTCTACTTAAGGATCAAGAATAGGACCGAGGGGATATACTTAAAAGATAGATACAAGCATGCATGAACTTATTGGAAAAAGAGATCAAGGATATATCCTCAAAAAGAAAAGGGTAGGCTGCACATATCTTGTCCTCAGTCTCCCAAGTCGTGTCTTCTTCAGCGTCGCTCCATTGTACTTTAACTAGCCCGACTTCACGATTGCGTAGCTTTTTGACTTCTGTTCCCAAGATACGAGTTGGAACTCTCCTCACCGTCGCTTCTCGTTCCACTTCTACTTCCTCTAGTATGCTTGGCTCCACAACTTTCGCAGACTCATGTAAGCACTTTCGTAGATGAGAAACATGAAAAACATTATGAACACCAGCCAATCTTTCGGGTAGCTCCACTCTATAAGCCATCGTCCCAATCCTCTCAATGATAGGAAATGGCCCTACAAACCTTGGTGCCAATTTTCCTACGGACCCAAAGCGAACGACATTCTTCAAAGGAGATATCTTAAGGAAAACCCTGTCTCCAAGTTCGAACTCAAGGTCGGTCCTTCTTTTATCCACGTAGGAATTCTGTCTATCTTGTGTGGTCTTCATTCGTCTTCGTATCAAGTCCACATTCTCTGAAGTTTCTCTGATCATGTCGAGCCCAAGTACGAGCTTGTCTGTAGATGCCCACCAACAAGTTGGTGATCGGCATGGTCTTCCATATAAAGCCTCAAAGGGTGCCATGCCTATGGTGGCTTGGTAGCTATTGTTGTAGGCGAACTCCACCAAAGGAAGATGATCTTCCCATGTTCATCCAAAATCAAGAATGCACAACCCTCAAAAGATCTTCTAATACTCTGTTCACCCTTTCCGTCTGACCATCGGTTTGAGGGTGATAGGCAGTGCTTAAGCGTAGCTGTGCGCCTACAGCCTCTTGCAAACTCTTTCAAAACTAGCTCGCAAAGATAGGATCTCGATCACTTACTATGCTAGAGGGTATCGCATGCAGTCGAACTACTTATTTAAGATAAATGGATGCTAATGATGAGGCGGTCCTCCTACTCTTAACAGTTATAAAGTGAGCGCTTTTAGTGAGCCAGTCAACTATTACCCAAATACTGGTATTGCCCCTTCTTGACCTAGGCAACCCATCTATAAAGTCCATCGAAATGTTATCCCATTTCCACTGTGGGACCTCTACAGAATGAAGCAGACCACCAGGCTTCTTCTGCTCCACCTTGACTTGCTGGCATATCAAGCACTTAGAAAAGAATTCAGCAACATCCTTCTTCATGCCATTCCAAAAGAAAACCCTTTTTATGTCTTTATACATCTTGTCTCCACCTAGGTGTATGGTCAACTTAGAATGGTGTGCTTCTTCAAGAACTGTCTTCACCAAATCCCTTGCGTGTGGGACACATAGCCTTCCATTCCGTCTCAACCAACCCTTGTCATCAATAGAGTATGAGGTGACTAGAAGTCTTACCTCTAATTAACTTCTCCATCATATCAACTATCTGAGGATCTTCACGTTGCGCGGCTCCTATTGAGTCCAATAGCGTAGGCCACACCTCTAGCATTGTTAGCAAACCAGGTACAAACTCAATAGAGGGTTTAAAGTCAAAGGCTGCTATGTACTCCAAGTTTTGCCTTTCCACGAAGAGAGGACTTAAGGTCAGATTTTTCCTACTCAAGGCGTCTGCTACCACATTGCCCTTGCCAGAGGTGTAAGCAATCTCAAAATCGTATGAGGCAAGAAATTCCATCCACCTTTGTTGTCTTAAGTTAAGATCTTTTTGTGAGAAGAGGTACTTTAATTATTTATGGTCAGTAAACAATTCAAACCTTTCTCCTAGTAACTAATGACGCCATGACGTAAGAGCGAAAACAATGGCAGCAAGTTCTAAATCATGAGTTGGGTAGTTCTTCTCATGTACCTTCAACTGCGTTCCCCCATACCAAACTACCTTTCCTTCTTGCATCAAGACAACGCCTAATCCAGTGCCGCATGCGTCCGTGTATACAGTAAACATCTTATCCCCATCAGGCAATGTCAGAACTGGGGCTGTTCTAAGAGCCCTTTTCAAACGTTGGAAAGAAACATCACAATCCAAATCCCAAGCGAAAGTTAGGTTTTTCTTCGTCAATCTTGTAAGTGGGGCTGATATCTTCGCAAAGTCTTTAATGAATTTTCTGTAGTAGCCCGCTAGCCCAAGAAAGCTTCGTATTTCGGTTGCATTCCGTGGAATCTTCCAATCTTGCACCGCAACTACTTTTGCGGGATCCACAGCTATCCATTCTTTGGACATTACATGTCCAAGAAACCTTACTTCTTCTCTCCAAAAATGGCATTTGGAGAATTTTGCTTTCATCCGATGCGCTTGAAGAGTATCCATAACTTCCCTTAAATGCAAAGCATGTTCTTCCTCGCTTTTTGAGAAAATCAAGGTGTCGTCCACGAAGACCACCATAAACTTATTAAGGAACTCCCTAAACACCCTGCTCATCAAGTCGACGAAATAAGCGGGTGCGTTTGTCAAGCCGAAAGGCATGACAAGCCATTCGAAGAAACCGTCCAAGGTTATGAACGCGGTCTTATCTATGCTGTCATCAGCCACTCTTAGCAGATGAAATCCGATAGCCGGATCAAGTTGACTACACCTACAAGCTGGTCGAACAAGTCATCTATTCTTGGAAGTGGGTGCCTATTCTTCTTGTTCAGCTTGTTTAGCTCCCTATAATCCACGCATAGGCAAAGTGAACCATCCTCTTTGGTTTCAAACACCGCTAGAGCGCCCTATTCAAAAATACTCCGTCTTATGAACCCCTTTTCAAGCAATTCTTTAACTTGCTTGCTGAGCTCATTTCTTTCCCTTGGAGACATGTGTCTAACGGGTAAAGCAACCGGTTTTGCATTATCAACCAGGTATATGCGGAAATCTATCCCTTGCTTTGGAGGTAAACCCTTCACTTCTTCGAAGACATTTGAGTACTCACAGACTACTCTAACAGATTGCAAATTTTCAACAGACGCATCAAGAGATTCTAAGTAGCTAAGCATAATAAAATCCATAGGATTACAAGAGATTTCGAGAGTATTACCGAGGCGAGTCAAAAATCTAACTACTCTCTTTTCACAATCGAGGATGGCACCTTTACTGGATAGCCAATCCATGCCTAGAATCATCCCATAGCCCGTGAAGCCAAAACATAAGCATTACATCTAAACCCAACGCTTAGTATAGAAATTTCCAAATCCAAACAAATCATTGAGAAATAAGCCGAATACCCAATTGGATTTGAAACAACCAAGGGATCCTCTACTATACTGGTATCTAGGTGCAGAGATTCAACAAAAGCCGTAGATATAAAAGAGTGCGACGCGCTAGAATCAAAAAGAGTGCGAACAGGATGATCTAAAAGATAAACTAAACTCTCAACAAAAATATTTCTACCTCTTTCTTGCGTAGGTGCTATGAAAGTATGAATCTGTCCTCCAAAATTAGATCCAGTCCTCTGCCTTTACCCTTTCTTTCTTTGGCAATCCTTAGCTATATGTCCAGTCTCGTCGCATTGAAAACAACCACCCATCTTCCTTTTCTTCTTCCTGCAGTCCTTAATCAGATGTCCAGGTATGCCACAAAAATGACACTTCCTCTTGTCACGGGGTTTGTTATTCTTCCCGCCCTTCTTGGAATCCGTCCTCTTATTCGGCGATCCCTCCACTTTCTTGTCTAGAGGTTCTTCCGTCTTTTCATCTTTCTTCCCATCCTTGTCTTCCGCCTGTAACAGTGCCATCTCCATCAATTTCTGATAAGTCGCGCCCATAGGTAAATGGGACATAGCTAGGTCGTGCAGTGGCTCATTTAACCCTTTAGCGAAATAGAGAGACTTTTTATGTGGGGTGTTTACCAAATCCAGTCCTAACCTAGCTAGCTGGTTGAACTTGTTGACGTATTCCTTAACCGATAGGCTTCCCTGTTTGAGTGTTAGGAACTTCTCCATCTGTAAGCTTTGTTCAGCTTGTGAGAGGAACTTCATTTCAAACCTAATTCTGAAATCCTCCCAAGTCTCAATTGGTCTCTCAGCATTAGTAACTTCCCACCAGAAAGAGGCTCCGTCCTTAAGTAACCAAACAACCAACTGTATCTTCTGCCTATCGTCCACTTCGAAGATAACAAACAAATCTTCTGTTTCCTTGAGCCAGTTTCTTGCTTCCACGAATGATTCAGTCCCATTAAAGTTCTTTCCTCCCATAGCTCGAAAGTCTCTACATGTCTTCGAGAAAGCATTCACACGCAGAGGAGGAGGAGGAAGGATGTGACGACCCAAACTTCCCCGTAAAGGAAAGCCCGGATTGCTTTGAGAACAACACACATCAGAACACAAACAGAAGAACATTTTATTGTTGTTACAACAATTACATCAGAGTACAAGAGTATTCCAGAGTATGAATGAATAATATACATTGGAAATACAATATCAGAGTTTAAATTACATTTAAATAGCAGCGGAAATATAATACAAAACACAACTGAAAGAAATACACGGATACAGAGCCTTCCGAATATCGCTTTAACTGTAGACCAGGATCCTGCGAATATAATATCTGCAAACCAAAACTACTAGTTGCTCGTGTGGAAAATATGGGCACCCAGAGTTTAGGTTAAAACAATAAACTCCAGGTCAGTCATGGGACTGGTATGAGAACTCAAAACAGTTATTAACTTTATTTTTAAATTTTGGTAAATCAAGGGACCACGATACTTTCACGGAACGGGTTTCCTCCCAAGAATACCAGTTCATAAAACATCGAAAGGCTTTTTAGAAAAATGAAACTGTAACACCCCGAATTTTCTGTTAACTGTAACTTAACAAATTGAAGTATAATTAATTCTATATGATGGAATTAAGGGAATTGAGTTACTCCATTGTGTTCGTCTTGGAATTCTGCTTGAGATAGAGTCTGAGTTTGCGTAAAACAGATACCGTATGAAGAAGATATGGACGAACGTAGTTGGGCAGAAAAACCAAAAACGGGTCAGAATGCACTGGCGCACTTGGGAAGTGCGGCAGAACAAAATTGCACTGGCGCACTTGGGAAGTGCGCCAGTACAAATTTGCACTGGCGCACCTGCCAAGTGCGCCCAGGCCAGAAACCTGCTTGGTCAGGCCCTGGCTGGCCTAGTCGGGTTCTGGTCGATTTCTGAGGCTTGGCTATGTCACTAGGGCTTACATGTCGCTTTCTGATTGGTTTCTCTTAAGATGGATGGTCTGGATTCACTCTAGCTTCATCGACGGCTCTAATCAGTTTAAAATTCTATAAATACAACTCAAGTCTAAACCTAAATTCACACAAATAATATAGTACTAGAGCCGCCATGCTGCTGGAAAGAAACTAGGAGTGGCCGTCAGTTAGAAAGCTTAGAGACAAGCCAATACTAAAGTAAAACCTCAATCAAAACCACATTAGTCTACCCAAAGGAAAGCATATCAAATTCAGAACTCAGAATCTAGAATTCAAGTTCGTCGTTCGTTGTAAGTATAGTGATTTTTCCGATGAGAATAAAACTAAGACTTGATTCGATGTAAATTGGAAGTGGAATTGTGCAATTATGTAACGACGATGTTAACTCATATCTATGTATTGAAATGATTGTGTTGTGAATGGAATTGGGATGTTTGTGGTATAATTAAAATTAATGTTGATCCTATTGTATTTTTAGAATGACAACAACATCACAAGCAAGTTGTATAGTTCATGTTTATGTGATTATATAGGTTGTTTGTGATTAGAACCTCATGTATATACTTTATGCTAGAACCTTTATGCCTAAATGGTTATGTTCATATACATGCTCCTATGTTTATACAAAGGTTGCAAGTTCCTAATTGGATCCATGTAAAGTTCCACTTTAGTACATGTTTCATGTTGTAATTAGATATATGATTGGATCTAGTTTACACCCTTATCATAAAGTTATACATACTTATGAAAATGTCATATTCTTGTCATATGCTAGTGATGTTCGATGTTATGCCTAGATCCTAAACATGTTTTGACTTATGTTGTCTAAATCATATGCTAATTTATGTGACGCCTATTTGGTTAGATCCCTGTTTCAATGCAAGTTCACATATATGTAAGTTGAATTAGGCTATGTTGCAAATTCACATGTATGTTGATTTAGTCTAAGTTGCAAGTTCACCCCTATGACATTCATGTTGACTATTTTGCAAGTTCACACCTATGATGTTCATATTGACTTTGCTAAAAATGCAAAGTTTACACCTATGTCATGTTTATGTTTATGAATTCCCTTATACCAATTTTGTGTGCGCTCAATTAGGCTAAGTTTTTAGCCTAATATTACATGTTAAAAACAATGCGAACGAAAATTAGGCTAAGGTTGTTAGCCTAATATTTAAACGGGGTAACGTTGGGTATATTGGTAAAACTTAACATAAAAATATATGAATTTGGCATGTTTGTCACATGCCAAAATTAGTGGCATTTAAACCGTATAATTTCTTATACCAAAAACATTAACTTGGAAAAGTGGGCCATGACATTTAATTTACATATAACTGGTAATAAAGACAAATATGTAAATTTAGAAAATACGAATATGCTTAACACGAGGTTGGATTGAGTTGTGATGAAACCTGCCCGGACCCGCCCGGCTGTCCAGTAGTCACAACAATACCTATCCAATGTGGGTGGTTAAGCATTGAGCCCAATAAGGACCTGAGGTTAGACTGAGTTACGATGTAAATCTACCAGGAACCGACCGGCACATCCAGTAATTGTAACAATATCTGTCTAATGTGAGTGGTCGGTGCTTTAAAAAGCTAAGGACAGACAAGTCGGGATGGTAGGGTTAAGTTAACTAAAACACTTAACCAATTCAACATGTTAATTAAACTGATGGGTGGGGTTAGGTAAATACAGACACTTAACCACTCAACATGTTTGACTAGAAACCCTAGTGATGGGGACCCATTTCAGCAGTAACCCAATTAGGTATCATGGTACCCTGAAACTAGGTAGGGTGGGGCACGATTACTGGGCTGATTGTAAGCGGTCAAAGCGACGGCGGTGGGTGCAACAGTGTGGGTTCTAACGGAGTGCAGGCGTGCAGGCGTGCACACACTTCGGAGCAGACAAACAGGGCACTGGGGGCACCAGTAGTATAACCTATGCACTCTAGAATTGTGTCGGGCCACCAACATGGGACTTGATACACCCCATGGTGGGACCAGCATAGGTATTTACAATCTTTGGGGGCCGTAAGACACAAATGATTATGCGAGTAGGAGCCGATCTTTACAAAAAGGGGATCACTTCACCTCCTGCAAGGGGTGCCAGTTAAGATAGTACAAATAGGTGCAGAGTTATAGTGTGGGGTGCAATAGTATATTTGTTTCAAAACTACTTTATCTTAGTTTATGATACTTTCCTGTTTCCAGTTTATACCTATCATGCCCTTATTCTTATTCTCATACTGAAGAGTCACTAGACTTACTAGGATTTATGTCTGACCCTATTTTCTTTCGTCTTCTTTTCTTCCGCCCCCTCCCCCCACGTCCACAGGGAAGAAACAACCCAGCTTAGTCAGATTCTTTGATAGCTTCAAGATAGTAGATGTACGGTTTGGACTCTCTTTCCTTGGCTATGACTGTTGGACACACTCTATGGGGATTTATGCAGTTTTAATTATGTTTTTATGCTTCTTTATTTAATAACCAAGACAGAAATGATGATGTAAGGTTTTGGGAGTTATTATGTGACAGTTATGGAAATGTCTTGTATGAACACGCATTTATGAAATAAAAAGTCTATTGTTTTCAGCCGCTTATATATATATATATATGTGTGTGTGTGTGTGTGTGTGTGTTTATATCTGTCTTGTGTTTTATCTGTGACTTTTACTTACAAACCTCCACCAAAGTTAAGGCATTCCCTTTGTGAGTGACCTTAATGGAGGGTGGGGTGTTTCACTTGGTATCAGAGCATAGATTTACCAGACTAGATAAAAAAATTTGAAACCATTTTCAAAAAGAAGTTTAAAGAAGCATCATTTTCAAGAAAAAAATGTTGTTTTTAAAAGGCATAATTCCCCAGAGCCATATGCACTATCCCTCTATCCCTTTATCTTGAATACTTTCCTTTTCGTTCCAGTATGTCTGGAGATCTTAACCTTCTAGAAGGAGTACCAATCCCTAACTGGTTCCGAAGGTACCTAGAGGCTAGGGCCAATGGTGCGGGCCCAGCAGACATTCCTCCTCCTACGGTGGCAGCGGTTCCTCCTCCTCCTCCTTCTCGTGGGAACACTTTCGCTAAGAGTGTAGAGACTTCAAGGCTATGGGAGGAAAGGACTTTTATGGAATAAAATCATTTGTGGTAGCAAGGAACTTGCTGAAGGAGACTGAAGATTTATTCGTTATCTTCGAAGTTGATGACAGACAAAAGATACAGCTAGCCGTGTAGTTGCTCAAAGATGAAGCTTCCTATTGGTGGGAAGTTACGCATGCAGAGAGACCAATGGAAACATGGGAAGATTTCAGGATGAGGTTTGAGATGAAATTCCTCTCCCAAGCTGAAAGAAGTCTGCAGATGGAGAAGTTCCTAACTCTTAAGCAAGGGAGTATGACGATCAGGGAGTATGTCAATCAGTTTAATCAGCTGGCCAGATTTGGGCTTGATTTAGTAAACATCCAACACAAGAAGGCCCTTCGCTTCGTCAAAGGCCCGAATGAGCCTCTACACAGCCTTGCTATGACCCATATACCCACGGGGTTGACCTATGAAAGCTTGGTGGACATAGCGCTGCTACACGATGAGGCAAAGGCGGAAGCGCCTCAAGAAAAGAAGGAGGGTTTACAGGCTAAGAAAATAGACTTCAAGAAAGGCGGGAAGAACAACAAATCCCGTGAAAAGAGAAAGTACAATTTTTGTGGCATTGTGGGACATACTGCAAAAGACTGCAGAAAGAAGAAGGCAAAGATGAATGGTGGTTGCTTCAGTTGTGGCGAGACTGGACACTTGGCTAAGGATTGCCCAAAGAAGCGGGGGCAGGGACAGAGGACTGGATCCACCTCAGGCGGACAAGTTCACGCGCTGGTGGCACCTCCACAGGAATGAGGTAGAAATATTTCTGTAGAAAGCTTAGTTTATCTGTATGATCATCCAGTTCGCACTCTCTTTGATTCTGGTGCATCACACTCATTTATTTCATCTGCTTTAGTAGTATCTCTACACCTAGACACTAGTATGGTAGAAGATCCCTTGGTTGTTTCAAATCCGATTGGGGGCTCGGCTTATTTGTCAATGGTTTACTTGGATTTGAAAATCTCTATTCTAAGTGTTGAATTTAGATGTAGTGCCTTTGTTTTGGGCTTCTCAGGATATGGACTGATCTTAGGCAATGATTGGTTATCCAGTAATGGTGCCATTCTTGATTGTGAGAAAAGAGTGGTTAGGCTCTTGACTCGGGTCGTTAACACTCTAGAAATTTATTGTAATCCCTTGAATGCTGTTATGCTTAGTTATCTAGAGTCGCTTGACGCTTCTGTTGAGAATTTGTAGTCGGTTAGAGTAGTCCGGGAATATCCGGTTGTCTTTGAAGAGGTGAAATCCTTACCTCCGAAGCGGGAAATAGACTTCCGCATATATCTAGTGGATAATGAAAAGCCCATAGCTCTGCCTGTTAGACACATGGCTCCAAAGGAGAGAAAGTAGCTCAGTAAGCAAGTTAAGGAGCTTATCGGGAAGGGGTTTATAAGGAGTATCTCAGAATGGGGTGCTCCAGTGGTGTTCGCCACTAAAGCAGATGGTTCACTACGTCTTTGTGTGGACTATAGGGAGCTAAACAAGCTGACTAAAAAGAATAGACACCCGCTTCCCCCAATAGACGATTTGTTTGATTAGCTTGTAGGTCTATCGGTCTTCTCCCAACTCGATCTGGCTACTGGGTTCCATCAGCTAAGGGTAGCTGAAGATAGCATTGATAAAACGGTGTTCAGAACCCCAGACGGTTTCTTCGAGTGGCTTGTCATGCCTTTCGGCCTGACAAACGCACCTGGTTATTACATAGACCTAATGAGCAGGGTGTTCAGAGATTTCCTCAATAAGTTCGTGGTGGTCTTCGTAGATGATATTTTGATCTTCTCGAAGAATGAGGAAGAACATGCTCAGCTTCTGAAGGAGATCATGGAAACTCTTCGAGTTCATCAGCTAAAAGCCAAATTCTCCAAGTTCCACTTTTGGAAGGAAGAAGTAAGATTTCTTGGACATATAGTGTCCAAAGAGGGGTTAGCTGTGGACCCCGCGAAAGTGGTGGCAGTGCAAGATTGGAAGACACCAAAAAATGCAACCGAAGCCCGAAGCTTTCTTGGGCTAGCCGGTTTTTACCGAAACTTCATTAGGGATTTCGCGAAAATCTCAGCTCCACTCATAAGGCTAACAAAGAAGAATCTGGCGTTCACTTGGGATTTGGATTGCAATTTTGCTTTCCAACAATTAAAAAGGGCTCTCACAACAGCCCCAGTTCTGACTTTGCCGGATGGAAGCAAAATGTTCACAGTATATACGGATGCTTGTAGTATGGGGCTAGGCATTGTTCTAATGCAAGAAGGGAGGGTAGTAGCTTATGGTGGAAGACAATTGAAAGTGTATGAAAAGAACTACCCAACCCACGATCTTGAGTTGGCCGCCATCGTCTTTGCGCTTAAGTCTTGGCGCCATTATCTCCTAGGTAAGAAGTTTGAATTATATACTGACCATAAATCGTTGAAGTATCTTTTCTCGTAGAAAGATCTTAACTTGAGGCAACAAAGGTGGATGGAGTTCCTTGCCTCGTATGACTTTGAAATTTCCTATACTGCTGGCAAAGTGAACGTTGTAGCAGACGCGTTGAGCAGAAAGAAGTTGACCCTAAGCCCTCTCTTTGTAGAAAGGCAAAGCTTGGAGTATATAGCCAGTTTTGACTTTAGACACTCCTTAGATTTTATACCTGGTTTATTGGCATCCCTAGAAGTACGACCCACTCTTTTAGACTCGATAGGGGTCGCACAATGTGAAGACATGTAGCTTGTGGATGTGATTGATAAACTAATTAGGGGTGAAACTTCCAGTCACCTCAATAGGTACTCCATCGATGATAAGGGTTGGCTGAGACGGGATGGAAGGCTATGCGTCCCACAAGCTAGGGATTTAGTGAAGAAGGTTCTCGAGGAGACCCATCATTCCAAGATGACAATACACCGGGTGGAGATAAGATGTACAAGGACGTAAAGAGAGTTTTCTATTGGAGCGGCATGAAGAAGGACATGGCAGATTTCGTTTCTAAGTGCGTGACATGCCAACAGGTCAACACGGAACAAAAGAAGCCTGGAGGATTGCTTCATCCTCTAGAAATCCTGCAATGGAAGTGGGATAGCATTTCGATGGACTTTATTGACGGGTTGCCTAGGTCAAGAAGAGGCAATACTAGCATTTGGGTAATAATGGACAGACTTACTAAAAGCGCCCACTTTATACCTATCAAGAGTAGAAGGACTTCTTCGTCTCTAGCTTCTCTTTATCTCAAGGAAATAGTTCGACTCCATGGAATACCCTCGAGCATAGTGAGTGACAAAGACCCCATCTTCACGAGCGAATTTTGGCGGAGTCTGCAAGAAGCTGTCGGCACACAGTTATGCTTGAGCACGGCCTATCACCCCCAAACTGATGGTCAGACAGAAAGGGTGAATAGAGTACTAGAGGATCTTCTAAGACTGTGCGTTCTTGACTTCGGAGGGACATGGGAGGATCACCTTCCTTTAGTGGAACTCGCCTATAACAACAGTTACCAAGCCACCATCGGTATGGCGCCCTTCGAAGCTTTGTATGGAAGACCGTGCCGACCACCAACTTGTTGGTGGGAGTCCACTGACAAGATTATACTTGGGCCAGACATGATTAGAGAGACTTCAGAAAAAGTGGACTTGATACGAAGGAGAATGAAGACTGCCCAAGACAGACAGAAATCCTACGCCGACAAAAGAAGGACCGACCTTGAGTTTGAGGTTGGGGACAGGGTTTTCCTTAAGGTATCCCCTTTAAGGAACGTCGTTCGCTTTGGATCCGCAGGAAATCTAGCACCAAGATTTGTAGGTTCGTTCCCTATCATCGAGAAGATTGGGAGAATGGCTTATAGAGTAGAGCTGCCTGAAAGATTGGCTGGAATTCACAGCGTCTTTCATGTTTCTCATCTCCGGAAATGTCTATATGAATCTACGGAAGTGGTGGAGCCAAGCATTCTAGAAGAAACCGAAGTGGAACGCGAAGCAACTTAACTCGAATTGTAAGAACTGAAGTAAAAAAGCTAGCAGCCGCAAAGTCAAGCTCGTTAAGGTTCATTGGAGCGACGCCGAGGAAGACGCGAGTTGGGAAACCGAGGACAGAATACGCGCGGCCCACTCTTTTCTTTTTGAGGGTACATCTTTGACCTCTCTTTTTCCTTAAGTTGTGCTTGTATCTATCTTTTTAGGTATATCTCCTCGATATGATCCTTTATCCTTAGGTAGAAACCCCTTTGGATGTAAACATGTATTTGAAACATGTTATGGTTGATGGTTGCAAGTGGTTGCAAGTGGTTGCTAGTGGTTGCTCGTGGATGCATATACACACACAACCTAGGTTTTAGATCGGCTCAGTCACTTCATACTGCATACGCATATATGTATTCATATTTGTATGTGGTTGAAACTTAATATGTCGTCATATGGATGTTGCATTTGTATAAATGGTTGCACACTCATGTAGAATTATGAGTAGGGACAAAATTGCATACATAATGGACTCATGACACTTACATGATTTGCATTAAGGAGGTCAACTGGATCAGTAGACCGCCTGATTTTGCATTAGTTAAGGACATATACACACACTGTGCATATAATCATAAAGCATTAGAAGTCTTTTAAGGACAATGGAGGCCTATGTTTGTTGGTTGAGTAGATGGACGATTGGAGGTCAGGACTTACGTTCTCCTAGACTTGAAGATTTCGGGGACGAAATCCTTTAAGGAGGGGAGAATGTAACACCCCGAATTTTCTGTTAACTGTAACTTAACAAATTAAATTATAATTAATTCTAAATGATGGAATTAAGGGAAATGAGTTACGCCATTGCGTTCGTCTCAGAATTCTTCTTGAGATAGAGTCCGAGTTTGCATAAAACGGATATCGTATGAAGAAGATATGGGTGAACGAAGTTGGGTAGAAAAACCAGAAACGGGTCAGAATGCACTGGCGCACTTGGGAAGTGCGCTAGTACAAATTTGCACTGGCGCACCTGCTAAGTGCGCCCAGGCCAGAAACCTGCTTGGTCAGGCCCTGGCTGGCCTGGTCGGGTTCTGGTCGATTTCTGAGGCTTGGCCGTGTCACTAGGGCTTACATGTCGCTTTCTGATTGGTTTCTCTTGAGATGGATGGTCTGGATTCACTCTACCTTCATCGACGGCTCTAATCAGTTTAAAATTCCATAAATACAACTCAAGTCTAAACCTAAATTCACACAAATAATATAGTGCTAGAGCCGCCATGCTGCTGGAAAGAAACTAGGAGTGGTCATCAGTTAGAAAGCTTAGAGACAAGCCAATACTAAAGTAAAACACGAATCAAAACCACATTAGTCTATCCAAAGGAAAGCATATCAAATTCAGAACTCAGAATCCATAATTCAAGTTCGTCGTTCGTTGTAAGTATAGTGATTTTTCCGATGAGAATAAAACTAAGACTTGATTCGATGTAAATTGGAAGTGGAATTGTTCTATTATGTATCGACGATGTTAATTCATATCTATGTATTGAAATGATTGTGTTGTGAATGGAATTGGGATGTTTGTGGTATAATTAAGATTGATGTTGATCCTATTGTATTTTTAGAATGACAACAACATCACAAGCAAGTTGTATAGTTCATGTTTATGTGATTATATAGGTTGTTTGTGATTAGAACCTCATGTATATACTTTATGCTAGAACCTTTATGCCTAAATGGTTATGTTCATATACATGCTCCTATGTTTATACAAAAGTTGCAAGTTCCTAATTGGATCCATGTAAAGATCCACTTTAGTACATGTTCCATGTTGTAATTAGATATATGATTGGATCTAGTTCACACCCTTGTCATAAGTTTATACATACTTATGAAAATGTCATATTCTTGTCATATGCTAGTGATGTTAGATGTTATGCCTAGATCCAAAACATGTTTAGACTTATGTTGTCTAAATCATATGCTAATTTATGTGACACCTATTTGGTTAGATCCCCATTTCAATGCAAGTTCACATATATGTAAGTTGAATTATGCAATGTTGCAAATTCACATGTATATTGATTTAGTCTAAGTTGAAAGTTCACCCCTATGACATTCATGTTGACTATTTTGCAAGTTCACACCTATGATGTTCATATTGACTTGGCAAAAATGCCAAGTTTACACCTATGTCATGTTTATGAATTCCCTTATACCAATTTTGTGTGCGCTAAATTAGGCTAAGTTTTTAGTCTAATATTATATGTTAAAAACAATGCGAGCGAAAATTAGGCTAAGGTTGTTAGCCTAATATTTAAACGGGGTAATGTTGGGTATATTGGTAAAACTTAACATAAAAATATATGAAATTGGCATGTTTGTCACATGCCAAAATTAGTGGCATTTAAACGGTATAATTTCTTATACCAAAACCGTTAAACTTGGAAAAGTGGGCCATGACTTTTAATTTACATATAACTGGTAATAATGACAAATATGTAAATTTAGAAAATACGAATATGCTTAACACGAGGTTGAATTGAGTTGTGATGTAAACCTGCCCGGACGCGCCCGACTGTCCAGTAGTCACAGCAATACCTATCCAATGTGGATGGTTAAGCATTGAGCCCAATAAGGACCCGAGGTTAGACTGAGTTACGGTGTAAATCTGCCCGAAACCGACCGGCACATCCAGTAACCGTAACAATATCTATCTAATGTGAGTGGTCGGTGCTTTAAAAAGCTAAGGACAGATAAGCCAGGATGGTAGGGTTAAGTTAACTAAAACACTTAACCAATTCAACATGTTAATTAAACTGATGGGTTGGGTTAGGTAAATACAGACACTTAACCACTTAACATGTTTGACTAGAAAACCCTAGTGACGGGGACCCATTTCAGCAGTAACCCAATTAGGTATCATGGTACCCTGAAACTAGGCAGGGTGGGGCACGATTACTGGGCTGATTGTAAGCGGTCAAAGCGAAGGCGGTGGGTGCAACAGTGTGGGTTCTAACGGAGTGCGGGCGTGCACACACTTCGGAGCAGACAAACAGGGCACTGGGGGTACCAGTAGTATAACCTATGCATTCTAGAATTGTGTCAGGCCGCCACCATGGGACTTGATACACCCCATGGTGGGAACAGCATAGGTATCTACAATCTTTGGGGGCCGTAAGATACAAATGATTATGCGAGTAGGAGCCGATCTTTAGAAAAAGGGGATCACTTCACCTCCTGCATGGGGTGCCAGTTAAGACAGTACAAATAGGTGCAGAGTTATAGTGTGGGGTGCAATAGTATATTCGTTTCAAAACTAATTTATCTTAGTTTATGATACTTTCCTGTTTCCAGTTTCCAGTTTATATCTATCATGCCCTTATTCTTATTCTCATACTGAAGAGTCACTAGACTTTAGTCACTAGACTTACCAGGCTTTATGTCTGGCCCTATTTTCTTTCGTCTTCTTTTCTTCCGTCTCCCCCCCGGTCCACAGGGAGGAAACAACCCAGCTTAGTCAGATTCTTTGAAAGCTTTAAGATAGTAGATGTACGGTTTGGACTCTCTTTCCTTGGCTATGGCTGTTGGACACACTCTATGGGGATTTATGCATTTTTAATTATGTTTTTATGCTTCTTTATTTAATTACCAAGACAGAAATGATGATGTAAGGTTTTGGGAGTTATTATGTGACAGTTATGGAAATGTCTTGTATGAACACGTATTTATGAAATAAAAAGTCTGTTGTTTTCCACTGCTTATATATATATATATATATGTTTATATCTGTCTTTTGTTTTATCTGTGACTTTTACTAACAAACCTCCAGCAAAGTTAAGGCATTCCCTTTGTGAGTGACCTTAATGGAGGGTGGGGTGTTTCAGAAACCGCTATAAGGCTCAATCCCTTGCAACGTATGCCGAAGGATAGAGTTTTACCTTATAAGGGTCAAAAATGCTTAATACGCGAAATTCATCTTATATATCATAAGTGCACAGTGTAGAAAACAATTTCAAATATAAAAGTATCAAAACTAGGTGGCATAATATGTTATGTAAGTGACATAATATATTATGTCACCATATTATTATGCAACTAAAAACCGTAAGCTTGTATTGGAAAATTGGATTTCCAGCACGATGGTTTCTGATTCGAAAGATCATTCGCGTCATGTATCTCCACGACTTACGTCTCGGCTAGAGAAAACACCGTAATACATCCTAATCGCACTAGATAAGCAACGATCTACTCTACCTCCATGGGTTTCGGCTGAAACCTACGTCCAGAGTACAGCGACCACCCTGACTCCTTCGGCTGACCTAATCCATTATATAAAGTATATTTGTCAATCCGACCAATCAAACAAATCATTCACCATCATACCGTGGTGCGTGAGGATCGCGAGGTAACGCTGTACACAAAGCTGTGCTTTGGTCTTCAATCCACAAGGCCCTGCTTTTCAACAAAAGCCTTGATCATATCTTAGCATGCCACATTGTCAGACTGTATCATATCATCGATCATCTATCAATATATAACAGGGTGTTAAGTGAAGAATAAATTCTCCACCACCAAACAGCTACACGTTAAACAGATATCAATGAATACAATATAAAGGAATACAATGTCAGACACACAATCCATTTACAAGTCCGTTCTGGGTCTGAACGAAACCATATCCGGTAGATCTCCAAGTGCGTTTGGACGATCACCAATTATTCCATCGTCTTGGGTGTACGGCCCAATCAAGATATCAATAATCATCCATCCAACTTGGACATTTCCCGGTCTTCAATCGCCATTTTCATCGTCGCTCTTCAATCGACGTATGAATTATTCAAAATGGGTTAAACCCGGTCTTTCCGAATAATTCATGTAATTTAAAATCATGTGCTAAAGGGAAACACAACCAACGCCTCATTCCAATCAAGAACATTCTTTTAATTAAAAGATATTTCTCTGGGAAATGTTCCCATTAACTTTATCAAAGATAAAATTCCTTTGAACATATAGTTTGATAATCTTTTGGATATCATTTTCAAAAGATTTAACCTTTTCTTAACTTAAACTACATTAAGTCTTATCCAACTAGTCAGGGTTAACGCCTTACCGAAGTAATAATTTATTTCATTATCCTAATTCTAACCTATTTATCCCATGGAGTAAAACTGGTGGTACTCCATATCTAAACCCAATGTGTTACGGTAAATTTAACTACCATTTTATCGTTTGAATCTAATTAAAGATTCAACTATCGCATGGAGTAAAACTGGTGGTACTCCATTCTTGATTTCTTCTTAAATTCGGTAACTTTAATTACCTTATTACCATTTCAATCTAATTAAAGATTTATTAAAACTTTATTTAGTTTTAATCTTCTAAAATTATTATTTAATGATTATTCATTTTTCAAGAATTTAATCTTGTCTTTAACTAGGTTAAAGAACAAATGTCACTGAAAACATCGTTCACGATAAACCAAAGAATCCTATTTCATTTAATTCCAATTTTATATATTAAATTAGAAAACTTCTCTTTTGAAAATTTCATTAAATCTTTTTTAAAGATTAATAAATTCCAAATCCAAATTTTCACAGTTAATCGAGTTTTAAGAACTAATGTCTTTTAAAAACATTATTCGCAATCAACCCAAAAATCAATTTCCAATTTATTTTCAATTATGTTTATAAATTGAAAATCCCCATTTAAATCTTAAATTAAAGATTTATTCTTTCCTTGACTAGGTTCAAGAACAGTCTTATCTAAGGCACCATTCACGACAAACCCAAAATCTAATTTGAAATTAATATAAGGCTTTGAATAGAATTATATCGACTTATATTCAATATCAAATTCTAAAACCAACGGGTATCATATCGGAAATAACGATATTAAATATCTTCCAAATCCCAAAATAATATCTGTATAATCACGGAATTCAATATTGAAATAATCCGTAGATAATTTCCATTCATATTCATTCCAATATATTTATTATAAAATGGATAAAATAAATCGATAAACACGTTCGGGTTAAAATGGCGTTGCTATTTAAAACAGATTAAATAGCCCAATTCGTTATCTTATTCATTTATATTTTATACTGGGCCAGACCTCCTACATTAAGCCTGCGACTTGTGGATGCTGGATATGTCGGGCGGGTCCAGGCAGACTTATCCCACAAGTTGGGCTTAACCTCGTGTCATGGTCCGTTTCGTATTTGCGCATTTGGACCCCTCACATTAGGTCCAACATTTGGGGTTGCTGGATATGTCAGGCGGGTCCGGGCAGACTTATACCACAAATGTAACCTAACCTCGTGTCCAAGTACAATTCTAATTAATAATTATAATTAATTCACTGAAAATATTATTTTAAAATAAAGATATGATCTTTACATTGAATTGTTACTAATTTTATTAAACCCTTTGTTTCCGAATATCCTAACTAACATTTCAATTTTTAATGAAAAATTGAACTTTCTATATTATTATTATATTATAATAAAAATCTTTTCAAAATGTTCAAATTTTGAAATCAAACCTTCTTATCTTACCAAACTGACCGTAAAGATGAAATCTTTTTAATTGAATCCCTTTTATTATAACTTTTAAACAATAAAGATATAATCTTTATAATTCATACGTCAATTAATTCCATTTACTGAATATTAAATTAAAATATTCCTTTGATTCAAAATTGGAATGAGACTCAATCCATTACCATAAAATTTTAATTATATGGATTTCAAACATCGCATTAATTCCATAATAATGATAAAACATTCAATAACAGCCCAAGTGCATTTTTAAACTAACCACAAGGGCGATGTGTAGTTAGAATATCAACCCAAGACCCGTGTTGGGTTTCAACCAACACAAATTCAAATTATATTATTAATTGTGCTTTTGGACGATGTGTGAAAATTTATCGTCCAATCAACATAAACATGTCAGGCAACTTGTAAATGGCAGTGTAAACATGTTTTAAATATCATAAATGCCATAACAACATGTTAAATATTTCAAAATTTCAAACAATTCACAACAGTCATTCAAATCAACATTTATCCAACAAACAATAATTCCAACACAGATAATTAATTACTATTTAATGATAAAAACAATTAACTGTTCAAAAACTTGAGTGAGATAAAAGTTCTCGCCTTTGCCAGGTTTTAATTGACGGTTCGGGCCCAATTTTGGCCCAAAATCCAACATGCTCTAAAATTGACAAAATTGATGTCCACGCGAAGCTCTCGACTCCACGATCGCAACAAATCCTGTTTCGTGTGATTTCGAGTGCGTATCAAAAAGATATGAATTTTCGAAGTTTGTAATAATTAAATAATTAATTTAAATTATGAAAATTACCCAAATTTTCGACTTGCTCAGAATTGAACATAGTTAGTGTCATTGCGAAGCTCTCGACTCCACGATCGCAGCGGATCTGAAATCATCAGATTTTGACCTCGTATGTGTGAGATATCGCGTGATAAACATTGAAGATAAAATAAAAATAAATGTTTTGCGTTTAAGCCCTTCACCTTTTTTTACAAACGACACCCTCAACTTAAAATGCTCGCCACGGCCAAACCGTAAGTCGGAGTTGCACGAAACCAGGGCCATTGTCTCCGGCTTCTCTCCCTCTTTCCAAGGATGGTGGTCCCCCTCCAGTTCGCCACGTGGGCCCCACGATCTACAGTTGAACGGAAAACTGCAGTTTTCGTTCATCTTGGTACTGCGGCCACCTAGATACTCCAAATGCCACCAATTTTTGTCAGTAGCTAGATCTCGACCTCCCGAAAAACTTTCGTTCACGTCACTTCGCCCGAAAATGCACGGATCGACGGGAAATTGCTCATCTTTGCGACTGTCCTGTTTTCAGCACCCCTTCAATCGAATTGACATTCCGACCAACTCCGGCCACCTGGGACCATGCCACCACCGCCAAAAGAACCGTATGCTTCCCCTCTACCACTGGTTGAAGTCACTCGACCTAACTCTCTTCGTGGGGCCCGCAGCGAGCAAATAACCGAAATCAACTTTCTGTCTTTCAAGCTAGATCCCGGCGAATCCGTGCGAGGATAGGTTCTGAATTTTTCATGGCAGGTAGTGGTTATTGAGATGAACAAAACCCAGAAAGGGTTTGGTCTGATTTTGTTCGGATTGAGAGATTTAAATTATTGAAATTTCAGCGTTTATTTGCAAAGAAGAATTTACAGAGGAGGCCATGAATGTGAAGAAGAAGGTGGCTAGTGTTTTCTCTTAGGTTTAGGAGTTGTTGGAGATATTATATATGGGCTGGGTAATTATGTTTTAATCCTTGTTTAATTTAATCTTGTTTAACTTTATAATTATAGCCCTTTTGCAATTAAAGTTATTCAATTTTCAATCATTTTAACGGTTTTAAAATTCTTGCGAACACATACGGATTCCAATTTCAATGGAAATTGGAACACAACTATTATTTGACATTACGAATCCAAAGAAACTGGTTTCGTTGAAATCCGAGTCCGTACGAATAAATAGTGAAATTTTAACAATTGAAAATTATCTGTTTTTCACTTAAAAATTAATAACGACCACATACTAGCTTCAAAAATTACGAACTTTGGAATCTAGCAATAATTTAATATTTTGGATCCATAGAAAGCAGTTTCGTCGAATTCGGAGGTCGGTTGCAACATTTCCATTTTTAAGGTGTATATATTTTAATATTAAAAATACATATAAAAATGAATAATTCCCGAAACTCAAAATATATCGATGTTTACACTTTTCGAATTCAGAAACGTCATTTTGAACTCAATGGAAGTGATTTTGAGTTCAAATTCTTTCATATGCAAAAAGTAGCGTTTTGGGCCATATATAATAATATATATAAATTTCATAGCGTTTTTCTGAGATTTTGAATTTGTCATAACTTACAAATTATAAGCTGAAATCTCAATTTATAAAATTCATTAGAAAGATACCGTCAATACGATCCTAGCGTTTCTTGTTTCGTCCAATTCCAATTTATAATTAATTTTATATAATTTTCCAAAGTTTGAAATCGAAAACTGAAATTACCGCGCCATTTCAGGCTTGTTTTATAATTAAAATAAATTTATATGTTCTAACTTCAATTTAAATAATTTTTTCGTCGTTATTATTTAAAATAAATTATTTTAAATATACTGAACCCATTAAAATAACTAAAATAAAATTTTTACATTTGCCCCAAAATTCCGGGTCGTTACAAACGAAGGGTGCAGCTAGAGGAATGTTTCATTGGCCTTCAGCGGGTGCCGTGGCCTCCAAATACCTACAGAACCATCCGGGTATGGTGACTCCCTCTGGGATATTAGGGATATTTTGTTCCCTAGACATGCTGAAACGAAAAGAAAAAGATTCAAAATAAAGGATAGAAAGATAGTGCATATGGCTTTGGAGAATCTGCCGTTAAAATATAACAACACTTTGCTTGAAAATGCTTCTTTAAAACTTCTTTTTGAAAAATAGTTTCAAAAACTTTTATCTGATCTGGTAACCATCAGCTCTAATACCAAGTGAAACACCCCACCTCCGTTAAGGTCACTCACAAAGGGAATGCATTTAATGTCGGTGAAGCATTATAGGTAAAAGATACAGATAATTTACAAGACAGACATATAAAACAGCAGAAAGACTGAGATTATTTCATAAGCATAGTGGTTCAGTCAAAACATTACAACCATTATCTCAAAACCCAACTTTTACATTATTAAAATAAAACCTCTGTCTTGATTAAAAACTCTGAAGACATAAAGAAGAATAAAACAGTAGTAAAACAGCATAAATCCCCAATAAAAGTGTAACCATAGCCATAGCCCAAGAAAAGAGAATCCAAGAAATACATCTACTTTCTTCAAGCTGGAAAGGGTCTGAGCTAAGCTGAAGTATTCCCTCCCTGTGGACCTTGGGGGGGGGGGACGAAAGAAAAGGAGACCAAAGAAAACATGTCAGACATAAAGTCTGGTAAGCTCAGTGATTACTAGCATGTAAACTGGAAAAAAGATCATGACATAAATAAACTGAATATAGGACAATACCATTGTAGCAAGATAATATAAGACAAGATAAGGCAAGATAAACTGAATATGCTATCGCACCCATTTCTATTTCTCTGCACCTACTAACCATTGTTTCAACTTGACTCATGTGTTCATAATGAAATGATCCCTTTATCGATCGGCTTCAACTCGCATGCATTCATTACTTGTGTCATTCAACCCCGCATGTTTGTAGATACCTATGCTGGTCCCACCATGGGGTGTATCAATCCCAATGATGGCAACCCGACACAATTCAAGATGCATAGTGTATAACTACTGATGCCCAGTGCCTGATTTTTCCACTCCGGAGTATGTGCATGCCCGTACTCTGTCGGAACCTACACTGACGCACCACCCGCCGCTATTTTGACCGTTTATAGTCAGCCCAGTAATCGTGCCCTACCCTGCCTAATTCAGGGTACCGTGATACATCTATGTGGGTTACTGCTGAAATGGGTCCCCGTTACTAGGGTTTCCTAACCAACATGTTATAACGGTTAAGTGTTCTCAAATTAAACTAACCCCACCCATTTGTTTAAATTAACATGTTGTATTGGTTAAGTGTCGCCTATTCATATGTTATTTAACCTTACCATCCATAACACGTATGTTCATTGGCATTAATTGATATATTCATGCACCAACCTCTCACATTAGAACTATTGTTTGCGGTCGCTGGATGTGCCGGGCAGTTCCGGGCAGACTTCTACCGCAAACTCATTCTAACCTCTGGTTTTTCTGGGCACGATGCGCTAACCTCTCACATTAGACCTGTTGTTGCGGTTGCTGGATGTGCCAGGCGGTTCCGAGTAGTCTTATACCGCAACTCAATCTAACCTCGGGTTAGGCATGTTCGTCTTTTTGACTAATTTACATATTTACTATTCATGTAAATTATCCACAAGTATAATCAATTCAATCTATGTCACATTCATTTGTCATACCAACATTACTAAATTAAGTTATACCCAATTCCCCGCGTTTCAATCGCACGTATAACGAGATTCAAACTAGGTTTCCAAATGAACCTAGTATTCATTAAATAAAACTAGATGGGGAATAGAGAAGGAACACAAGAATTGACATGAGAAAATCATCATTTAAAGGTTTACCAAAGATAAGGATCATGGTTCCAATAGACTTATTGTACATTAACCATAAATATGAATAAACTGGCAAGTTACATCATAGGAATAAAGATTCGATAGAACTTATCATAAAAGGATTACCAATTTGATGTACAACTTGATAGATTCAATTGTATCAATCACAATAATCTCATAGGCATAGGTATTTTCAGATTTTACAAAAGGATAAGCATGAATCAGAATCGATTATCTTACAATTAGGCATAGTTCTAGATCTGATTCATCACAGTCATGATTTCTAATAAGAAAAGTGTTTAAATCTGAATAATAACTGAACTTACAACGATTAGATTAGAAAAGGAGAATTGTTCAATGATGCAGCGATTCTAATCTCTCTTTGTTGATTGAAGCAGAAAACCTTTACTCTAATTAGAGCTCTCCAATTTGATTTCTAGTTTGGAGAAGAAGAAGGTGGATAAGATAGAATAGAGGTGGACAACATGGTGGCTTCATAGAATGAGGTTAGGGCTATGCTTATAGGTGTTTATATAGGAGTATGAGACTATTCAGAGCCTTTAGATCAACCTAGAATCCATCCTAGCCACTCATTCCAAGAAAATTCATCATTAGTCCAATCAGAAGTCGCCACGTAGCCCTATAACCCAGAAAATCGTCACTGGACACATCAGCCCAGATCTGGTCGATGGGGGTCGACACCCCTCGACACCCCAGTCGACACCCCTCTTGGGGGATCGACACCTATGTCGACCCCTCTGGGCGGGAAATTTCCAAAAAAATTATCTTTGATAAAATTAATGGGAACCTTTCCCTAGTAATGTGATTTTGGGTTTATCATGAACCGTGTTTTAAAGGACATTGGTTCTTTAACCCAGTTAAAGACAGGATACGATTTCCCAAGTTATATAATAATTAATATTGATTTTTGTGAAGATTAAAACTAAGTGGAGTTTTAATGAATCTTTAATTAGATTGAAATGATCGAGAATGGATTATCACCATTTCTTGTTGCAGTCCTGATGGGGGGTTCTCACCATGTGGTTTGGGGGCGAACAGTGGGCTCTTACCCCTACATGTCCCTGGCGGGGGTTGGTTAGGCTATGGCTGGGAGGCTCGAGAGGGTTGCCGTAAAACAAGTGATACTGGGGGACCGGTGTAAGCCGCGGTGGGTTTTACCTGCTGTACTGGAGGATGAAGGGATGGTTGCAAAGCCTACCAGATTTCGCGGTATCGTTACATTTGTCGGAATTTTTGAATTTCGAATCTGTTTTGACTATTTAATTATTATTTTTAATTAATTTTTGTTTAAACTTGAAATCTTCTGAACTCCATAACTTCTTTATACGGAGTCCAATTTATGCAAACTTGGACTCTATCTCAAGAAGAATTCCAAGACGAACGCAATGGTGTAACCCATTTCACTTAATTCTTATTCTAAAATTTGAGTGTTCTTAGATTTGTTAATTTAATATTCATAGAAAATACGGGTGTTACATCTCCCTTGGTTCAAAATTTATCTACTGAATCCCAAGCTCTTGTATCAGTCAATGCCGGTCTTAATAGTGCCTCCACTGTCTCGATTCAACCAAATATTCAATGTTGTTGTGCCATTCCCACTTGTGCATATCATGCATAATACTGATACATATAAAGAAAAATTTATTTTCGATAACTGAACGTTACAAAAGGTGAGCGACCTCTTTGAAATGATAAATAGAATGATCAAACAACAAGCTAGTTGTTTCTTGACTGCTGCCAATGTGGTTCATGCTACTAATCTGGTCAACTAATTGTTTGACGTTAGCATTCGTTCTGCCTCACGTGGGCCCTGCAAAAACGTTACTAGTACAACCGCACAACGGTGGGAAAACCGACCGTTAAGTTGTGTGATATCAAAAAACAAATACTATTAACTATTTTATTTAACAAAAAATTAACTGAAAAATCACTGTGTTATTTTAAAAAAATGAGTACAAACATGTAAATTCAATTAATTGATATATTTTATAATATTGAGATTTTTATACCTTTAAATCATTGCTGAGTGTAAAATGAAATGATAAATCAAACAAATATTAATTTAAAATACAACATTATCTTTTTGAATACTCAATTAAAGAAGATGAAAAATGCAATAATATGTATAATAAATAAATCACATATCAATGAACTATTTATTTTAAAAGTTTTCAAGATATTCCAAACAAATCATCCAAGGTTTTTATAAATAAATCTATCCACAAAAATTATGATAGAGTTAAGGAAATGAACCAAAAGCTATTTTGTACAAAAAAATTGAAATGTTAAAGATTTAAAATGTCACAAAATAATTAATGTAATTTATCCCATATTCTATATAAAGGCTAAATGTGTATATACCTATACTAAATGTATGAAAGAAGCACTAGGCTGTAATACTTGCAACTTAATATTTAAAAACATTTTCAAAGCCTATGTTCTATATAAAGATAACACTACCAGGTGATTCAAAGTAAACAATCAAAGAGCAACTCATATATATAATTGTACGTGAGGGATACAGAGAAAATCCATGCCAATCCGACTTTCAGCTTTGGGAAGAATGAGTTCGACCAAACTTTACGCACCCCTTTTCATACGAATCTCCAAAAGCAATAGTTCAGATGCAACGAGGTCGAGTCTGGGTCTGCTTTCGATCATCCCTTCTCTGGTGAGTTCAAGCAGCACGTTGAAGTTGGTCCTATGAAGTGGTGCTTCTCTTTTGTTGATTACTGTTGCCTGTGCTGTTCCCACTAGGAATGATGTTGATTTATCTTATGTGATATGAGAAAATAAAATATACATTATGTATGCTTATTAGCATCAAATATTTGTTGGATGGTTGAGGAACATATTGCCTTGTAACTGATGGAGGTAAATTTCCGCACACACACAAAAAAAGTTGGGATGAAAAGTGTAATTATACCAGCATAACTCTCTCCTTATATGTAGAAGTCATGAGATTTATATTGTGGGAATCTCTTCAACCAATTGACGAGGAAAGCATAAATCATTACGCTGCATGCAAATAAAAACTAGAAATTAATGCTTGTAACATTAAATTTGTGGATTTTCTCTTTAAATTAATTTTTATCTTTAAGTTAGTTTCACATTAAAAGACGTAAAGTACAACACACTTACAGTGAAAAGTTCTTCTAATGCATTATCATATAGATGCAGAGACTTGTCATCTTGTTGTAGAGTGTTAAATCTATCCAACTGAAAGCAGGTTGTGTAAATTAAAATAAATACTATGACACTAATTTGATAAATGGACTAAATCAAAAAACACTACGTTGAAACTGACATATGCACCCCATGCACAAATTACTGTAAAAAATTTGTTTAGTTATTTCAATTTTCAGCATTCCAACTGGCATTCATAATTTTAAGATGCCCCAATTCAAACATAATAGTTTTGGATGGGATTATTATTAGGGACAGTTTCTCTCCCACCCACTCAACAGTTTCATAAGTTTCTGAAAAAACACTATTTCACGGAACACCTTTGTCAAAATTTACAGTAAAATATGCATTTTAAATCGTATATATTTGCAGCTATAACCGCAAATATCTGCATTTCTACTACTAATATTTCTGGTTCAACTTGCATATTTTTGTAAAATGAAAAGGTTACAGTGGACGCTACAAAAATGTGCATTCTACACTTTAAATATTTGTAGTCCACACTAAATTTTCATTCTGTAATTTTTATTTTACGAAAATGTGCAGTTAGAACTGCAAATATTTGCAGTTTTAGCAACAAATACGTACACATCAAATACATGTTTTTGCTGAAAACTTTAACAGAGGTTTTTTGTAGAACTTGTTTTTAAGAAGGGTTTTAAGGAATTAATTTTGAAAATAAGGGGTTGATCCTAATTTCCACTCATTATTAACCTCATGTATGAGAACAGTACCCTAGTAACTAAGCATGCATTTGAAGTTCAAAAAGAAAATTTTCGGTTGTATGACATTTTGCATACAGAATTTTCCTCCATCCTGGTTTTGACAATAATTGTTTAGACACAAAATGGCTATTAATGTGTCGAAAACTGATAAGGACTGAATTCCAAAGATCATCAACAATGTTAATGTCTAACTCTGTCTACAAGTGCATTGAGTCCAAAAATCATTAAGATAGAAAGAACAAACGCGACATTGAATTACCAGTACTTACCATAACAAATAAGGAAAACACGAATGAAATCTATTACCAGTACTTACCATCTCAGCCACCTCTTTCGACAACCCATCTTCTTTGTAACCTGTTCTTGCCAACCCATTGGTGAAGCTTAATAAATGATGGATAACATTTAATGTAAGTCAATCAAAATGTTTTATTAACCAGGCTAGATGCTTCAACAAGTCATCATGGAAAGGCATCTTCAAACCGGTTGCTGGTACCTGTCAAATTCAACCATCTATATTATGAATTTATAGAATGAAACATCTAATTTCGAAATTCAAACAGATGATCAACTATCAAAAATATATTTTCAGTGACCTATGAACAAGTTAATTAATATATAAGTTTATCCAGTCAAGATCAGGTTTTAATATTATACGGATCAGTCAGAGATAATTGAAACTGAAATTCAATTTATGAATCTATGAGTTTTGAATGAAACTGAAAATCATGGCAAAGTGAGAAGTAGGCAGTCACTTATTAGTAACAAGATTTTGCCATATTATTTTATACTGCAAGGATTTTTAACTTTCGCTCATTGAAGCATGTTTAACTGCATCATGATTGGCCCATTGAAGCATGTTTAGCTTTCGCTCCAAAATCAGGTTCCTATTAATGTGATCATGATGATAACCAGCTAATCCCATCCAACAACTTCTTTTGTGCAAGTTGACTCTGCTTATCTGTACAGTTTTGAGGTTGTTCCTCAAACACACACAAGGTTGATTATGCTGTGTCTCCTAGTAATTTCCTACTGTATCCAGATGTTCTTTATCCTATTTTACATTCATATTCATAATCAATACAAAATAAACAGCTTACAAGCTTTTGAGTATTGTATCACACTTATAATAACTAATTCAGATATAATTGTTTTGTGAAAAGCTAGCTACTTTGCGACATATATCCAATATATCTGCAAAAATAACTATTCTAATTATAAAGAAAGATGATTATTCTTCCAATGTGTTTTATTCTTCGACTACGAGCAACATGCTCGATAATACGATTATCTAAACAAATTATAAAGACAAATTTTTATGTGAAAGCTAGCTATTGTTGTAACATGGTCGATAATTAAGCACGGAGACGAAAGAAATTACCGAAGCACGATCCTTTTATTGTTATATCTTTCTGGATGAGGACAAAGCAACCGTTTTATAGGATATTAAAGAAAAATTTATAATATTTCACAAAACTATATTATTATATATTATATACAACAACATCTTAGTTATTCTTTGAACGCGTTCAATATCCTCTATTACATGCTCTAAAGGGTTAATTATTAGTACTTTTAGTGCTAACTAAAACATTAAGTTGCAAGCGGTTGCACAAATTAATTGCTTGTAATAATTCTTGAATATATCTAAGGTAATAATACAAGAGAAACCAATAATATGGTAGTGGAACCTCATGAAAGCACACATGTCATGTGTTGGAACAGAGTTATACTGCCCAAAGTAGCACCTTCACCGTCATTGCTGATTACTGACCCAAAATGTCTGAACCAAACACGAAGTCCGTAAATTATAATTATATAATACATGTGCATCATGTCATTATAGTTATAACACACACATTCATACACACACACACACACACATATATATATATATATATATATATATATATATATATATGCATATGGATACATATATATACAAAAACAACCATTTGTTTGAATAACCTTCACTTTTGATTTTCACAATGATTTTCAGAATGTCTGCAAACCATAAAGCATAACATAGATTAATGCCCATCTTTAATGTGTTGTATTTGACATGGCAACACAGAATTACGTGGACAATGGGGGTGGGGAGGGGGGGGCAACAATCAAATCAACTCCATTTTAGTTCAGCAAATAAAAAAGGACTTTGTGACTATCCATGTGACATGTAGAATCGAACTTATTTACTTGCACAACTAAACATAATTATATTGCTTCAGTTGAATAATGCTTACAAGTTCATATGATATACTTTTGAAATATAATATTGCTTTTATAACATCTCTAATAAAAAGGAAAATCCAAAATAAAAAAGTAATCAATTGGTTTTTACGTATGGATACCTTAAGATTGCTAGTTATTCCTATGTAATGTATGACATTTTGAAAAGTTCAAATAAAGGTAGACTGGATCCAACTTTGTATAGTGTTTGACATGTACAATGAGAAATAAATAAATACAATATGTAAATGCATTCCAAAAATAAAATTTTATATAGTAGAAAAATGGAAGTTAATGGGATTGAAGTCCATTTGAGAAAATAAATGTAGTATACTGCCTAATATAAAAAAATTCAAGGCACAAAAGGTACAAAAAATAGTGGACTGTTATATACATGGTTCATAGAGTAGATTAGATGGAAGGAACTAAATCTCAAATAAGACCCAAATCATCAGGATGGTAGCAAACATCCTTGTTACTATAAAATCGAAAAGTAGCACGACGTAAAAACATATGTTCTTTGTGTTATCATCAAATTTAGATGCAGAGCAAGCAGTCAAGATAACATTAGACATACAGGCTGGAAAAAGTAGAACGCATATAGTTAAAAACCTGAGATGCTGGATGACTGAGATAGCCTGATCTTGAAATTATGGATCTGTTTATGCTTATGGAAATGAATAGCTTCATTTTTTATTGAGCCTTCTGTACATGAGACAGGTATAAAATTTGATATACTGCAACATATTAGCATTTGTACCTTAGTGTATACTTGGAAAGTGAACAGTAGTGTTATCAAACAACATATAAACTTTAAGCTCTGAGACATTCATACAACCACACATTATTTTGTCCTCGATTAAAAGATTCAAAACAAGCAAGAAGCAGTAGAAATGATGGCCAAGATTATGTGTAATAAAGTCGCTTGAACAAAAGTATTTTTGCTGAAAATAAAAGAGATAATATATATGAATAAAAATTCCTTGCTAACATTTTTATTGCAAGTATAACTTATGCAAGCACTTACGTTTCAAACAACCAAGTAAACATTGAACAAAAAAGAAAAAGAGAATTAATAGATACTATCAGAGCCACACTATGATAATCTACTCTCTAGACGTAATTGGACTGATTCACTTGCTATAAAATCCAAGGAGAGAATTTTACCTAACAAGAAAGCAAGAAGTCATGACATTGGTTGCCAAGCCATTAAAAGCAAACTCGACCTATCAAAGATTGTGGCGAATATCTATATAAATTTTCTTGCATTCAAGGATAGAAATTCAGATATATGATATCAGGATAGAAATTCAAAGATATGGAATAAACCTTCTTTAGAACCTGTGGCACCAGGTATCAATTCAAAGTTGATGATAACCATAGCTTGAGCGAAAAAAGGAAAAAATATATAGACAGGTACAGAAGACACCTAAAGGTGAGTTTAAGAGCGGAACACACTATCAGAAGCTGGACCTAGAGCATTTTGATCAAACAGGCATACCTTCACTTTCATTATGTACTCCACCGTATGATTGTTATGTATATATATATATATATATATATATATATATATATATATATATATATATATATATATATATGAAATAAGTTGAGCAACCTCACTGTGATGCATGCCTGACCATTAAATACAATGCATTCCATGTTTTAAAAATTTCAGTTTGTGCTTTTCTATACATATCATCAGTTATTTGACCGTTCATTTCTATAGATATGATTGATTAATATTTGTGCACTAACCTCCTTTTGAGAGATTATGTTGCCTCTTCAGGAACTTAACCAAATTGTATATGAGCTTCCAGCTGACCATCCTTTTGCTGATTCAAGGCCTATAAGTGAACTTTTGGGTCACAACCCTACACGAGTTTTTTCATTTTTGTCTTCCTCTCTCTCTCTCCGTCCCTTCTTGTTAATCATTTTGTATAACCATATAAAAGCAAGTTAAAACAGAACTGGAGTTGTCCTTTTTACCTCCCTCTTGTTGTAGCTGAGCATCCATGTTTTTTGTGATATTCATATCATATCCAATTGGGTTAATCCAGAAGTTTATTTGAGTAAGGTTATAAAATAAAAATAAGAAAACAATAATTTTTTCTAAATAAATTACTTATCTATCTCAAAATAAAAAGGGACTGTTGTAGATTACGTTGTTAGTAAAAAAAGTATCTATAAATCATCAATGTCAATTGCTTCTGTCAACCGTACATTGATTATTAATAAATTTCATTTGGAAAAACACAAACAATAGAGGCTGCGGTTTAGATTACAAATCGTAAGCAATCCACGACATATAAAAGAAAGAGCTTTGCAGTATAAAACCTGGATTTTGAACCTGGGAGTCTTTCTTTCTTTGATTCCACAATCGTAGAAATGACCAAATATGGATGAAAGGTGAAATCGAAGATAGAAGATTAGGGTTTCAGACGTCGTGAGTTGACTACTGAGTAGCGAACTACTGTAGTGGAGAAGGACAGCTGTGAAAATCTGAGATCGAGTGGACAGATTTGATTAGGGTTATTTCGTTGAAGATAAAATTGGGAAGGAGATATGAAGTTGATTGTATTCTGGAGAGGGAAACACGGGTTAATTGTTATTTTGGTGGGAAATGAAAATTTTGGAGCGAAGAAGCGTAACACAACATATTATAGAATAAAATGATTTAAAGAACAAATGTTTAACCATAATAACACTTTAGAATAACGTGTTATTAAATGGCGTTATTAATAACATATTTCCTTATAATGGTTAAGGTTGGACCAGTACTAGTTGGCACAGTAGATATCAAACAAATGGGCAAGAGTAGTGTTTAATCTGGTAGCTTGCACAGTCATCTAAAATTTGATGGTTGGTTAATAAATTTAGTTCAATGATAACTCATCTTCTACCTCCCTTTGTAAAACGATCCAAACTCGCCCTTATGGGAAAGCACAGATTGAGTTGAGAACACGACAAATCAGAACGCAAACATAAGAATATTTCATTGCTATTACAACAATTACATCAGAGTACAAGAATATAACAGAGTATGAACAAATAAGATACATCAGAAAAATATCACAGATTTAAAATTACAATGTAGCGGAAAAATAATACATAACACAACTGAAAGAAATACATGGATACAAAGCTTTTCGAGTGTAGTTCCAGCTGTAAAATCCAGGATCCTGTGAATATAATATCTGCAAAACCGAAACTACTAGCTGCCCATATAGAAAATAAGGGCACCCAGGGTTTAGGCTAAAACAATAAACTCCAGGTCAGTCATGGGACTGGTGTGAGAACTAAAACAGTTATTTAAAACTTTACTTTAGAAATAAAGTAAATCAAGGGACCACGCCGTATAACACGGAACGGGTTTTCTCCCAAGAATACCCGTGCATAAAACAAACAGCGCAATGCTTTTTGGAAAAATGAAGCTATTATAAGACTCAGGTCCCATCACACAATTTAACGCAAGCCGGAGGATAGGGTTTTCCCTTATAATAGCCAAAATATGCTTGATACGTATAAAGCAAAATCATCTGATATTATTTTTAGTGTATATATGTTTCAAAAACAATTTCCATCATAATATCAATCATAGACGGCATAACTACCATCTACTATGTCGCCATACTAGTTTTACAATCAAAATCGCACAATGTCGTATTGGAAGTTGGATTTCCATCATGAACCAAGGCAAGTGGTCATCCTTACCAAATTCGAGACAATCTAGCCTACCATGTCTCAGGACTCAGTCGCAACTGCACCTGGAGCCACAGGGTCAGTCCACAATTAGAGGACTAAAAATTCCCTGAACAATACGTCTCCCCGCCCTATGTGATGTAAGTCTGGTCAGTATGTCGACCATATCATCCATCGTCCCCGTAGTGACTGATATATCCGAGGCGCCTCGCTTTCCATCATCCACATAATTAAAAATGTCTGGGCTCCATACCATGACACCACTTCTAGCTAGAAAGAAACACATGTTCTCCTTGGGTCCTCTCCCGTTTCTGGTTTATACCGGGGTGTGAAGCTCGCGAATTAACGCTACACAAAGCTGTGCTATTTAAAGTCGTGCTTTGATCATCAACCACAAGACTTTGCTTTTCAACAAAAGCCTTGATCATTTGCACTCAGCATGCCACATAGGCAATTCGCGCAGTGCGACTGATGTCTATTGATATATAACCTCTGAGCTCATACATCTCAGAGAAGGGAGTTAAGCAAAAGAATAAATTCTCCGCCACCAAACAGATATATATTTAATAGAGATCAATCAACACAGAATAAAATCCAAAGTCATACACACAGTCCATTTACAAGTTCGTTCTGGGTTTGAACGAAACCGGAGGCACCTTATTCCTTGTCCCATATGTCCAATACAGGAGAGAGGTCCTCGCATATCCGGTCGATCTCCAAGTACGTCTGAACGATCACCACTTATTACCTCGTCTTGGGTGTACAGTCCAATCATGACATCAGCAATCATCCAAACGATGTGAAGACCTCTGGTCTTCAACCACCGTCTTCATCGTCGACTTATCGTTGAATCGGTTATTCAGAATGGGTATAACTCGGCCTTTCCGAATAACCTGCGTGTATTATAATCAAGTGATATAAACACGCAACATACGCCTTATTCATATCCAGAATATCCTTTTATTCAAATATTCACATTTTTAGGGAAAGGTTCCCATTAATTTTATCAAAGATAAGTTCTTTTAAATTTGTTCTTTAATCTTCCTTTGGATATCAAACCAAATTAAGGTTTATCCAAACTAGTCGGGATCAACGCACCTTACCGAAATAATCATTTATTATATTTCCCAATCCCAACCTATTTATCCCATGGAGCAAAACTGGTGACTCCATATCTAACACCGTGGTGTTATCGGTAAATATTAATTACCATTTCACGTTAAAATCTAATTAAAGATTTAACTATCGCCTGGAGTAAAACTGGTGGTACTCCATTCTCGATCATCTAACAAATGTGATAATTTAAATTATCATATTCACATTCCAATCTAATTAAAGATTCATTAAAACTCCACTTAGTTTTAATCTTCCCAAAAATCAATATTAATGATTATTTAACTTTGGGAAATCAATCATGTCTTTAACTGGGTTAAAGAACAAATGCCATTTAAAACACCGTTCACGATAAACCCAAATTCTCATTCCATTAATTATGGAATCTTCACGGAAAACAGATCGATATATATAATCGATATAAACTTCTGTATCCAACCAATAATATAAATGGAATAACGTTAAAGCCTTTTAAATTCCATATATAGTAACGGTCTTCCTCCACAGAAGCTCACTTCGATTATTACCAATCGAATTCCATTCCATTCCAATTTATCTTATTAAATTGGAAAACTTTACTTTGGAAAATTTACAATAAATCTTAATAAAAGATTTATAAATTCCAAATCACATTTCACCGTTATTCGGGTTAAAGAACGAATGTCGTTAAAAACACAGTTCATAATAAACCCAATTCAAATTCCATTCCAATTAAATGTTAATTAATTGATATTCTTCTCTAAATCTTAATTAAAAGATTTATTCTTTTCACATGGGGTTTAAGAACAGTGTTATTTAAGACACCGTTCACGACAAATCCTAAAATCCAATTCGTTTATTCAATTCCAATTAAATATTAATTAATTGGAAACTTCACTAGATCTTAATTAAAAGATTTATTCTTTTCTCAACTGGTTTTAAGAACACTGTTATTTAAGACACCGTTCATGTCAAACCCAAAATCCAATTCAATATTAAATACAAGGCTCTGAATAGAAATTATATCGGCTTATATTCAATATCAAATTCTGAAACTAACGGATATCGTATTGGGAATAAGGATATTTGTATCTTCTAAATTCCCATAACAATATCCATATAACCACGGAATCCCATATCGAAATACTCTGAAGATTATTTCCATTCTAATTAATTCTAATTTATACATTGGAAAATTCTGGTTATTTTAAAACCATTTCGAATCCAATTTATTTATTTAAAAACATTGGATTATTATTCTTGTTAATAACTAGTTCATTTCGATAATATATATTTTATCTTTTCAAATATGGAATTTTTCATCCTAACTCTTTCCAAAACATTTATTATGATTTTACACAAATTATTAATATTTTTAATAATTTTATCAAGGCCCATACAGTCGGTTTCGAATAACGGCCATCGAACTGCACTTACAACGACCTTTTCCAAATTTGATTTAGACATAATTCCAAATCCAACCGTTAGATTTCAAATCTCTTATGTTCGTTGGAAAGCTCTTTTCGATACGAACCCAACAGTTTCGGCTTTAGGAGAATCCGACGGTCGGATCCCCCGTAATGTCAATTCAAATTCAATGGTCGAAATTCGCGAACGGTCGCTGCGCGGCGCGTTCTATTCAGGCCATTAAATATATATATATAATATAATATATATATATATTTCATTGTTTTCCGTTCAAAACGTATTTTATAAATTCGTTTTAAAACGATTCCCACTTCATTTTCAATTTTAAATCAAAATTGAATTCTCCTTATCATTATAATATTTAAATGATAATATTTTCAAAATATCAGATTTTGAAATCATTTCCTTTTCGATATTCATTATAAGAATGAATAAAATCGATATAAATATCGTTCGCGTCAAAATGGCGCATAACTAATCAACACGGCTTCACACGTTTCAATAATTTCGCGTCCATCCAAAATCGGACATCAAATTCACATTTTATCCCTTTACTGAATATTATTATAAATATTCGTTCTTTTCAAATTAGAATGAGACCCAATCAATTACCATATAATGTTATTTATATGGATTCCATACAACACATGTATATAATAACAATGATAAACAATCATCCATCATCCAGAGTGCATTACACAATTGCATAAGCATTAATTATAAATAATTAATACTTACAACAGTATGTCAACCAATCGATTGACATACAGCTAAAAAATTGGGATTATTGTACGTCAAATATCATCCCAATACCCGTGTGGGATTTCAATCAACAAACATCGATTTTATTTGTGCACTTGGGCGATGTGTAAAATTTTATCGTCCCAATCAATATCAGTTAAATGGGTGTACATAAACAAATCATCCGATTTGTAAATGAATATTTATTTTCATTTTAGGAGAATTTTATGCCGTCCATATATACGTTACAAATTTTCTTTTTAACGATAATATATTTTATTCAACACATGAATATTTTATATAATTCATTCATTCAATAAAAAATGATATTTTTATTGTTCAAACAATTTATTCAACACAATATAATCAAACAAGTCATCCATGGTCTGTGGACGACGGTGTCAGGAGCTACTAAGCCCCGTTTGCAACCTAGGATATATTTAACTGTAGAATAAATGTGTGAGAAAGAGTTCTCACATTCGTTTCCACTCCTCCATTCTTTTATTTCTGAATTTATGTATCACTTGGACTTGAATTTGCCTGAAATTCTGATTTGCTCTGTTTCAGTTCTAGTCAGTTCCATCGCGAAGCTCTCGTTGAGACGAACCCAACACATCTGGAATCACCCGATTCTGTGCTCATATGCTAAAGATATGATATGGAATACATTATTTACATTATTGAATAATTAAAATAATTAATTTCTTAATCCACAATTAGTTACATTAAAAAAACGTGGCTTTCTTTTTCATCTTCTTCTAGAATCCGTCTTCCTCCTGTACCATACACGAACCCACCTCAACCCAAAAACTTCGGCCGCACTTAAATCACAACATCCGGAGTGTGATCCTTTAATACCACACGATAGCCCGTTGTAAGAGCCACCACCCCCCAGAAGCTCTGTCAAACTCGGATGCCCTCAACCCCCTAAAATGGCATTCGAACGCCAGTCCTTTGAGGCCATAAATCGAGAGATGTTCTTCATGATAATCGATCTTATCCGTATGATTTTAAAGATCCCTCCAAGCTCTTTGATTTTGGTTTAATCTCCATAATCTAATTCGAATTCTATTTAAGGAAAATGTGGATCGAAATTTGGAGCTTTTGGGCCCTTTAAATCGGCTGACGGCGGCTCCCCTTTTTGGGGTTAGAGTTTTGACTACGGTGGAATTTGTTAGGGTTATATATATTATTTATGTTATTATTTTATCCAATTTATTACTTATTCAACTCCCGAACTCCAAATCAAACCCAAAGACTGTCGCCCTAGCTAAATACCCCATTCTGGACACAATGGAATATGTCTGGTAAGCCAATTCGATAGCTACGATCAGTTTTCATCAAAATTAAAGTATAAATCAGTATATTTTTAATTAGAACATACATTTTAATTTACCGGAGCCACATACTGACTCCAAAAATTCCAAAAAAATAAATCTGGCTATGTTTTGACGAAATAGTCCTAATAAAACTAATTTCATCAAATTTGGAGGCCATTTGAAAAATGGTCTTTTTCCAGCGATTAAATTCAACTAAAATTGGTCAAATGCGTTTAAGTCCGTCACGCTCACATATTAGTTCCAAAAATTATGAAATTTGGAATCTAGCAATAATTTGACATTCCGAATCCAATAAAAGTAGTTTCATCGAAAACGGAGGTCGTTTGCAAAATAACTTTTTGTAAGGGTTATATATTATATAAAATATATATAAATTCCATAGTGACTATTTTAAATTTTTAACTGGACATAACTTTCAATTTACATTATGAAATCTCGGTTACTTACATTCGTTAGAAAGATATAGTTAAACCGATTCTAACGTTTCTCCTTTCGTCCAATTCTGACTTGTAGTTCTATATATTCAATTGAAATTAGAAATCCAATTTTCAAACTACCACGCCATTTCAGGCTCGTTTAATATTTAAGATAAATTTATACTTTCTAACTTCATCGAAAATAAATTTTTGGTTGTTATCATTTAAAATATATCATTTTAAATATTCAAATCCTCTAAAATCGCTAAAATAAATTTTTTAAATTGGTTTCGAAAATCCGGGTTGTTACATTTTGGCTTGGATGTTGTACGTGCATTGAGTTATTTGGCGCTCATGGTTGGTTAATAAATTTAGTCCAAAATATGCAGTCAGATGATCATAAGCTATAAGTTTATTTTGCGCTGAGTTATTTGTCTAAAGTAAAATTTTTTTAGAGTGACATTAAACCGGTGCTAAAAGTTTATTTTGCTTTTGTTGTACAGGTACTGCACTATGTTAATTGTAGTCAACAATTAGAGAGTGACATGTTTGAAGAAGCCAATGAGAAACTAAATTTCCCTTAGAGAGTTGTATTTTGTAAAAACCGCACTTCATCTTAAAACTATGATTTTATAATTAGTAGGTGTTTTCTTGTGTTAAGACTAGATTATTAACATTATTACTAAATTATTTTGTTATTTGTTATGTTATTGCTTTTAAGTGTATGAACTATAATGCTATCAATGAAATTATTACATTCAATTGTCCAACTTCTATTATTACATACTCCGGTTATATAATTGCAAAAGATAATTATTTGTAATATATATCAATAGCTTATGTGAGAATTATAGTGATTTGAAAGGGGTATATTTTATTGTTAAATGTAGGTTTCTGCTTCTGATGTAAGTACAACAGAAGCAATAAATAAGGTCCCCTTACTCCTTTTTGCTTCCGATAGTTGGGAACAGAAGCAAAAAAGGGAAGTTTTTGTTGCTTCCGTTGTGTAACAGAAGCAACAAATTTGGATATATTTTCGTCTTCTTCATTTGCTTCTGATGTCGAACCGAAGCAACAGAGGGTAAGAAACCGAAGCAAAAAATCTTCTGCAATTACTTCTTTTGTTGAACAGAAGCAACAGGGGTTCGACAACAGAAGCAATAAGCTAGTTTTGTAGTAGTGCTTTTTGATGTCTATAAATATATATATATATATATATATATATATATATGTACACACGCACATATATACATATCCACATTTTAGGTAGCAAGAACAACAATTTGGACATCCTTGAATAGAAGACATCTACCATCAAATTTTAACAGCTTCTCCGAGACATTCTGGGCTACTTCTATTCCTTTGATATAGCCATTTGCTAGCCTGTTTTGCGAGATCTCTCAGCCTTTCTAAGCTTTGTTTTCTTGTGATATTTTTCACTTTCTCACTTTTGTGTTGATGCTGTCATTACTAGTTATTGTTGGATGATTTGACTATCCACTTTGTGACTTGGATTTGGATTTGTGTATCACTCCATTATCGTAATCTGAGAAGTTTGGGTGGACCCCCATCATTGGTCCCGTTGTTTTTTCTCTTCACATCGAAGAGGTTTTCCATGTTAAAAATTAGTATGTGTTCATGCTTTATTATTATCTCTTGTTCTATTGATTATTTGCATTGATCATTGGTGATTGTGGTGCATTTTGCTGGAAGTATATTAAGGTTCAGAGTATATTGTTAGGGAATGCGGAAGGCGGATCTTAAGGCAAAAGAAACAATACAGGGGGGGTGAAAAGTGTTTTCAAGAAATTTATGAAAATCTAAAACTTATATGATCTACTATATGAATCACACAAAACATAGATGATCACAGACACAGAATCAAACTGAAACAGATAAATATAAAATGCATAAAAAGGAAAGAACACACCAGATTTTATACTGGTTCGGATTACTCCTATGTCCAGTCCCACGCAACGCTGGATTGCACAGGCCGGGTTTTATTAATATCAATATCCAAGTACCATCCCCTTGATTTCACGGCTACAAGGTTAACACCACTCCAACTACTCTTGATTTCATGGCTAAAAGATTACCATTGCTCCCTTTCCTTGACTTCAGGGCTATAAGGAACACACCTTTTCCCAAATGATTATAACAGCCCTATAACTCTTCAATAGCACTTCAATTCAGAGAGTAGTGGATAGAGAGTGAGAAAAGAAGAAGTTTTATGTAATTAGATTAGAAATCGGCAAAGTACAAGTCTAGAAATCAATAAATAGTAAATATTAATGGTGGGATGAAGAGGGGTGAAGATAGAGAAGATGAATTATTAAAAAAATTCAAAATTAACCCTTATTTATAAGATTTGAAAGATTGCAACGTTTCTGGAACATTACAAATAGTGAAAAGACGCTTCCTTTGAAAATTGAATTTCTGACAATTATATGTTTACGTAGACATATATGTATGTCAACATAAGCATGTACAAAATAATTTTAAAACAAATTTTCAAGAGTTTAATTGTATATATTATTCGGGAAATTCTTGAATTAAAACTTGGTGATATAAATGAGTATTCTAAAGTAAAAAACCATATGAAAAGATAAATATATATTATGTAAACATATTTATAAAATTATAAGGTTTAAAAATATATAATTGCAAAACTATGAAGCTATACAACTACATAACTATATAAACTTATTTGAAAATGTAGCAACCCGGAATTTTAGAACCATTTTAAATTTTTTATTTTAGCTATTTTAATGGATTTTCAATATTTAAAATGACTTATTTTAAATAATAACGACTAAAAATTTATTTTAACCGAAGTTAGAACGAATAAATTTATTTTAATTATAAAATGAACTGGAAATGGCGCAGTAGTTTGAAAATTCGACTTTAAATTTCAAATGAATGTATAGAATTCATTTTAAATCAGAATTGGACGAGACAAAAAATATTTGAATCAGTTTAACAATATCTTTCCAACGGATGTGAAAATATAAATTTCATTTTATAAATTGAAAGTTATATCCAGTTTAAAATTCAGAATAGTCGCTATGAAATTTATATGTATTTTAAATAATATATAGCCCTTAAAAATAGCCATTTTGCAAACGACCTCCGTTTTCGACGAAACCACTTTTGTTGGATCCGGAGTGTCAAATTATTATTAGATTTCAAATTTTATAATTTTTGGAATTAATATGTGAGCGTAGTGAATTAAAACGTGTTTAGTAATTTCAGTTTGAATTTAATCGACTGGAAAATGGCCATTTTTCAGTTGGTCTTCAAATTCGACAAAATTAGGTTTGTTAGGACGACATCGTCAAAATATAGCTAAATTTATTTTTCTGTAATTTTTGGAGTCGGCATGTGGCCCCGGTAAATTAAAATGTACGTTGTAATTCAATCTGTATTGATTTATATTTTAATTTTAAGAAAAACTGGTCAAAAAAATACAATTGGCTTACGAAACATATTCCATTGTGTCTGGAATGGGGGTATTTAGCTAGGGCAACGGTTGTTGGGCTTGAATTGGTGTTCGAATGGAAAAACTTACTTTTATGAATTAAAATATAATATAATATAATATATATATTATAATGTTATTTTCTAAACCTAATCACTTTTAAATCGTCCGCCGTCAGCTAAAGAAATCGAAGGCAAAAACCTTCCATTTGATCTACCTCCCATCTCTCCAAATCCGCGAATTATTTCACAAAAGTTTATAAGCGAAAAATGATCAGCACGCTGAGATCTTCTAATCCAACGGTGGTGATTGTTTTTAGTCGCAATAGGAAGCTGAAATCGAGCCCCAAAGGACGTTCGTTGTATCATCCCGCATTTTTATCGGTTTGTATTTGAATATTTAAATCAGTTTAAATATTGAATTCGTAACATAAGTGGATTTATATATTAATTAAAACGAAGTTGAATGTGTAAAAAAAAATATTAAAGATAATCGAGCCTGTAATATCACGGCAGTTCGTAATTTAACATTCTGAACTTCAACTAAGTGTACATGATTCGTTATAAATCGGATTTCTTCGAAACAAGAAACGTTTGAAACACTTAAAGCATATTTTTCTAACAGAAGTGAAAAATCGAAATTTCGGATTATATATTGTAAGTTATGTCCAAATTAAATATTCAGAAAAGCAGCGGCATATTCGTTTATGGCCATAACAGTTATTTAAATACATTTAAATATCGGTTTCGAATTTGGACAATATTCTTTTGATACATAGTGATAATTTAATTTTTAGAATTATATTGTAGTTTTTAATTAATTAAATACACAACTTTTTATTTGGAGTATTCTGCACTCTATATCAGTATTTCGGGGTTTCACAATATGAATTAACCTACCGATATTATTATATTTTTGGGATCGTGACACCTCGCTGGACACGACTGTATTTTTATTTCTGTCTATAGCGATCCGTAACACAAGGAGATTCGGTGTAACAGAAACCGTATAACTTCGCTTTGGAAATCAAAACCCAACATTACATCTATGTCGCAGAAAAAAAAATCAGAAATATATTTAATAAAATATTTCTTAATTACTTAACAAGTAAGTGAAAGTGATGGCAAGATACCCTAGTATCCAAGTCCTCACCTACACTATAAACTATGCGGAAAAGTAACCAATGCAAATTGTTTTCAAATCAATCTATCACTGAGAATTGGAAGCCATACCCAAAGTTAAAAACATTTAAGTAGAGTATTGAATTGTTTCCATCAAACAAGAGACCTATACTCCCTAATGCTTCATGACAAAGAGACTCATATTTATGCAGAGACAAGCTAACTCAATGATCGACTAAAAGTAGTGTGCAGGAAACCTATCCTCCCTACACTCCTCTTCTCTTAGACCTTAAGCATCCTCTGCTATATAAACATGAGCTCACCGCCTCCATTCTTCTATAGAATAACCTCAAAACGGTATAAAACAATATATATATATATATAAGGAATTCCTCCATTTCTCTCCTGTCAAGCTGAAACTATGTCGTGCAGTGCATAGTTGTGATGTTTCAAAATATACCTTCAAACCATAATACAACTCTAAAAATCTATATATATACTTATGTATCGGGACTGGGAGCTGAGTTCGGAAAGGGTTGATGGCGTGAAGGAAGTGACATGGAGCGTTAGAGATTATTGGCGTGCTATTTTGAGAAGAGTTCGGTCTTGAAATATACAGAAGTCGAGATGTATATCAAGGAGAAGTAGGGACGTGAGCATGTGGAGGAGGCCAGGCTAGTGCGCGAGTGGGTATGGGTGTAGAAGTGATTGGCCATGGGTTAGAAGGTCGGAGCAGTAGCAGGTTGAATGAGAAGGGGTTCTCTCGGTTTTGGATAGGGTACAGAGCCTACTGTTGCATTATACTTCTTAAATTTGATCCCTTGCTTCTGCAAATATAACCTTCCACTAACGAGTTCTCTTGCAATGCAATATTGGAATCATTTCATTTTCAAGTTGGTTGACATCAACAAGGTGGCAGTAGGGATATTAACAAGAAAGGGTAAATTGTTAGACCTTTCGCATGGGGCAAGGTGTATGTGGACGTGAGAGAGCGGATCAAAAAGGAACAGTGAACTGAGTGAACTAAGGGGGGACAATCACGTTTTAAGAAGGGATTAGCAAGGTATAAACCGTCGGCTTGATTTCTTTGAGGATGAGAATTCAAAAGAAAAAAGGTAGTTACATGGTTGGATTTACGGTAAGGATTAAGTACTGGAAGGAAAGAATAGAATAACATATATAGTGGCATCGTGTAGGTATGGTAAGGTGGTGATTTTCGTTAGGTTGGCTTGACCTTTGGAGTGTTATGGGCCACAGTGGTAAAGTCCAATTCAAAGAAAAGAAAGAGAAGGGGCGGAAACATGAATTAATGAAATGGAGGATGGGATTTCTTTTCTTGTGATAATCAACCGTGGATTAGAAATTTGAAGCTGGCGGGATCATAAGTTTTACCAACAGTCTGTCACATTAGAATCGCACGGGAGCTGGCGACGCTATGAAGTCGGTTTGGAGCAATTTGAAGTACGTTGAATTTATAGCAGAATTAAAGCACCGGGTATAATCAACTGATGCAAATCGTTATTTAACGGTTAACACACTAAGGTGAGTAAACTCACTAACTCTAATTTGTTTTAAAATATTATAATTATATTTTAATATTGGTTGAATGCTGTGTGATGGTCGTTTAGGTAAATTACAATTAAATTGGTTGAAATAATATAAACCGTCATATATCTAAATTGTCGATTGAACACTGATGTTGTTTACCATTATATTTCATAATAATATGAAATAGGTGATATTTATTATGGCTAACATCTGTGGATGTAGAAAACTGGTTGGAGGAATCCAACCGGATTCCTCAATATTTATATGTATTGTTTGTTTATATTTTTATATATGCAATGTTTGAACCCAAATGACACTGAAACCCTGTGTGGATATTAGTGTTGAATGGAAATTCAACGTTATTTTTTATTAAATCAATAGACGATATCGATTAAGAAAGTAGCAGCAACCAACCATAATCCATCATTTGGTTAAGAAATTGATTTGCCGGTAGGCGAATCAACGAAGTTGGTTATAAAAAATTGTATTTTAAAATTAATACGAAGTTAAAATTATAATAGAAGTTCTATTATAAACATTCTGTAGTTAGTTTTTATAAAGTAAATATAAACGATTATTTGACATTTAAATAAGTTATAAAGCTGTAATTATCCTGCGAGTAAATATTGGATAATTAATTTAAGACAATCGGTTTTTGAATATTAATGGATTAATTATATTAATCAAATGAAGAGAAGTAATTAAAATCAGTTAACGAATTAACTGATGGTTTGAAGTTGATTAAATCAGCTGTTTTATTAGAAATTGATTATTAGATTAATTGGCCTTAAATTCATCTAATGGAAATAGCTTAGCAATAAATCGATCAAAATTAATAAGATTTCTTATTAATTATTATTAATTAATAAAGGATTATTGAACTAATATAATTAGTTATTTTAGATGAAGTAAACTGTTTACTTCAGCAATGATGAAGTAAAGTATTATTTTTAATTGAATAATTGTTTCTTAAATGGACCTCATTTAAGATATTATTAGATTGAGATGTTACTTGCATTAAGTAAAATGACTCAAATAAAAGTAAAATTTCAAGAGACAAAGAACGTAAATGGATTTTGGTAAAAAAAGTTATAGATATATAACAAAGACACAGCAAAGAGTTAATATTTAAATAAATAGTTGTGTAGAACTGAGTTTTCAAATTAAGGATATGGCGTCATAAAACCATATTTAAAATAAAGCAAGAAATATGATTTGACAGAGTATAAATAATAAGGAGTTAGCAGTACAGAATTATATCTATTTTAAGGTAAGAACGTCGTCGATCAAGGTTTGAGAGGTAAATAAAATACCCCAACTTGAACGGCTTCACTATTATCAAGGAACGATATCAGTTTGTAACGAAAAGAGATGTCAAGATTAGTTATAAAGGTGATATCGCAGCGTATTGCAAGTTTTGAACTCTAACGATAAAGTAACATTGCTAATCAATCTTAAGCATGATATTTATATACAACACTAGGAAATGGAAAAAATTTGGTTTGAAATTCCCTGATTCTAAGTAATAAGTAACGATGTTTGTCCAAAGAAATATAAGAATAAGATTAGAAAGAAAAATTGGAGAATCATTTCAGAAAACAATGACATCATTTCGATGATCGAAATGTGATTAGAACTAAACCATTAGGACTTGGAATTATAATTCGAAAATGCCGGATATTATGAAAATAAGTTATTCTTAGGAATTATAAATTGATAGAATAGGTTAATACTTGGTTTTAAACCAATAAATTATAATAGAATATGTAACCAAGTTTAAAGTTAAAAACGTGATATCTATTAAATGAGTAGTGACTTAGAAACATAGTTTATGAAGTGGAATGGGAAGATAAAATAATAGAATAACTCGGTAAATAAGATTGAGCCCGTAAGGGTATCTATTACTCAGATAAAGATTTATTTGAGAAAGGTGTTCAGGTTTCTATAAATGGATTATATTCACATTTTAAAGTGAATAGAGTTTAAAAAGCGAATGTTGCAAATTAACTAGTTATAATGAAAACTGGAAATGTTTTCCAAGAAGTGTAAGGCTTAACGGGTTTCAGGGAAATATCTAGGAAGATACTGAAAACTAGAAAAATTTTGTTAAAATAAAAAGGGCAGGTGATTGTGTGATTTTTAGTTGTACATTTGAATGGATGTTTGTTTTTACTTCGATAGTTAAATAACCGACTATCGAAGTATTTTGACCATCGTTGTCAATAGGGAGAGACTGGTTGGATATATTATCTGAAAACCACTCTGTATAGGCATAAGCACTGCGAATTAGATTTTGTTGAAGATAACTGAAGATGGAGTGAAATGCAAAGGTCGTTCTGTTTAAAAATGGTGCTTTCTGTTTGTCAAGTCCCTGGATAACTTGTATGGACGAGTGTCTGACAAAGTATACCTAACAAATCACGTATGGTTGATCTTTTAAAGGTATTACGTCGGGTGGCGGAGGAATTCGTTCCTCTTAGCTTTTTATACCTGTGATATTTTTGGAAATCGATTTGTGAATTGACGGGTTTGACGATGTGGCATTCAAAGTATATGGTGGCCAGATGTTCTGAAATGATAGACGTAGCCTCTACCCTCACAACCAGGGAATGATAGAAATCTGACAGGACAACATGGCTAGTTGGGTCATACCCAAGCAGGGTGTATTGTCATCGATCTAGAGAAAATTCATATTTGTTCTTCTTTCGATTCTGTATCTTCGGATTACGGTTGGATGGTCAACAACCGTGGGTGGAAATATATTCGATACACTCAAGCTAAATGAGTGGTCGGTCATGTGAGGCCGGGTTGCAAGACATTCTTGTTGAACCCCATTGTATACACTCTAGAGTACACTAATCGGAAGGTGATCCCATACCTTGTCTATTGGAATCCAATCTCCAATAAGCGCCCTGCGGTTTATGATTTTATACTATATATGTGGAGCGTGAGATGCAAATGTTCTGCTATTTGTATATTTACTTGATTAGACATTATTATAATATCACCGGATTTTGTTATCAAAATAATTTGGGTTATAGTAAGGTAAAAACCGTCCGTGTTTATGTATGGGCTAGTCTTACTATTATCTTTTTGTTTCAAAAGGATTTTCAAAGTTAAACGGTATGGTTGGAGTTTACTCACACCAGCCCCATGACTGACCCAGAGTTTATTTTGTTTGTTTTCCCTAAACTTTTTGGTGCCCAAATTTATACGGGCAGTCAAGTGTTTTAGGCTTTTACAGATACATTTGGGGGAGCTCGAAGCAGGAGACTTCATCATTAGTTATTTAGAGATTATTTCCACTGTGATGTATATGAGTTATACTCTGGTATGATATGTAAGTACTAATTTAGATTTGTTATTGTATAATATATTTTATTCGTTCCGCTGTAAGTTTCATGTTTACTCTGACCCTGTTCAGTTATGTTCTTCTTACTCTTCTATTCTATTAGTTCTATCTTTCCTATCTTATCCTCTTATTTCTTTCTATTAAAAGATCTGTATTTTCGTGCACTTTGAGTTGAATGTGTAGGATATTAGTCAGCTCAAATTGGTACGGATTTATAGGCCTCTACATTTGTTCAAGCTGGAATTCGAGGCGCTGGGACCCACCGGATCGGCCAGCGTTCAGGCCGAGGGCGCCTCTAGAGGAGGCACGCGCGATGGGGGTCTGATCGACGCCACGACGGTCGTAACGGTCTGTCAAAAGGGGGAGACAATGGGTTCATACGGGTGAGAACGATACAGAGGAAGGTTAAGGGATTTTCTTTTATTATTAATTAATTAATTATGAAATAAATGAAATCAATGTTTATAAATTCGTATCTTCCTCATACGAGGTCTTAATCACACGAAACTGGATCCGTTGCGATCGTGGGGACGAGAGCTTCACAACAAGACTAACGAGGCCCAATTTGGAGCTAGTTAGAATTTAGGGTAGATTAAATCTGAACCGTCCAGTTAAAGAATGGCGGAGTGGATCCCAATGTGAGAACTCCTTCTCACTCTAATTTATAATTAAATATATCCTAGGTTGCAAATGGGGCTTAGAAGCCCCCGATACTATTTATTGTACAAACCATGGATGTTTGTTGGATTGAATTTTGTCGAAATTGACTGTATTGTGTTTATTGATTGAATGAACTATATTCTTGTGTTGAGTAAAATGTTTGAACAATAAAAATATCATTTTTATTGAATGTATAAACTATATAAAATATTCATGTATTGAATAAAATATTTTATAATTAAAAATATAATTTTTAACGTATATTTGAACGGCATAAAATTCTTCTGAAATGAAAATAAATATTCATTTACAAATCGGATGATTTGTTTATGTACACCCATTTAACTGACATTGATTGGGACGATAAATTTTACATATTGCCCAACTGCATAAATAATAATCAGTGTTTGTTGACTGAAACCCTACACGGGTATTGGGATGATATTGGACGTACACTAATCCCAATTGTTTAGTTGTATGTCAATCGATTGGTTGACAGATGTAACGACCCGGTTTTTAGCGACTTTGGTTATCGACATAAACTCAATGACGACTAACCAAACATCAAAAAATACCGGTAGTTAATGAAAGAAATTAGAGGGTGAGGAAAGATAAGATATAAACTTAGAATAGAAGAAGAAGAAGAACATACGACATCAGAGTAACATGAATCTCATAGCAGAACGAATAAAATATAACATAACTTTAAAATAAAAGATTGTACTTGAATATATCATTATCAAGTACAGCACTTACAACACAACGGAATAACAATAGCTATATAAAATCCTGAAGCCTCCTGCTCTAGCTCTTCAAGTATCTGTAAATCCCGACTACTTGACTGCCCGTACCAAAATTGGGCACCCAAGAGTTTAGGGAAAACAAAACAAAATAATCTCCGGGTCAGTCATGAGACTGGTATGAATAAAACAGTTTGAGCATGTAAATGATATCTCATAAGACCACGTCGTATAACGGAACAGGTTTTTCCCTTATGAGAATCCAAAATATCTTTATATCAAAAACCTTTTGATATTATAATAATGTCTATCAACCACAATATAATAATCATCTAGCAGAAATGCTTTCATCTCATGTTCTACATATATAGTGTGCAATCAAAACCGCAAGCACGTATTAGGTAATGGATTTCCAACTATGACAAGGTATGGAACTACCTTTCGCTAGTGTACCTCTAGAGAGAAATACACTGGGTTCAAGAAAAACATCTTGCAACCCGGCCACATATGACCGACCACTCATTCCTTTTGAGTGCATCGAATGTATATCACCAACGGTTGGGATCAGCAACCATTTCCCAAATGGGACAGCATCGACAATAGATTTTTAGAAGTAAATGAAACTCTAGATCAGGTGATTATATACCCTAATAGGTGTGACATACATAGCCATGCTACCTGCCCGATTTTTTTCATTTCCCGGTTGTGAGGCTAGAGGCCACGCTTATCTATGACAGATCACACGTTTATTCACTTTGAATATCACATCGTCATACCCGCCAAATCACAAATTGATTTTCCCCGAAATACCATGGGTATACAGCTAAGAGAAACGAATTCTCCGCCACCAAACGTAAATACGTTTGAAGAGATCAACTTACGCGATCTATTAAATATACTCTATCAGACATTCTTCCATATAGGTCGTCCTTGGACTGGACAAACCGAAGGCACTATTCAGTACATCCATCTTAGGCAATCTTTACCTAAGATTTATACAACAGCCCTTGCACTTTACTCCGTCTTCAATTATCTTTGGCATATATGATTCACAACGCTTATGCCAATATGGAGTGGTTCTTCGGATAATAATCCAACCGGTCTCTCCATATTAACAACGTTAAAATGGTCAAAACTTTGATAGTCTGTGATTTAACTATCAAAGAAAAACACGTGTGCAAACAACGATATTATTTCCAGATGTAAATTTTATCGATCAATCATCATTTAACATTTATCTCTTTAGTTCATAAATTTACTTATCTCCTGTTTCCATATATTCAACATTTCTTATTTTCTAAATTTAGAAAATATACGTTATTAATAATGGAAAACATTCCCATTTCTTGTTTTCTATATTAGAAAACATTTCTGATTCTTATTGGGAAAACATTTCCAAAGCTCCTTCATTTGGTTTAAACAGATGTTTAAATAAAACATCGCAATGCCAACTCACCATTACACTCATTAACTAAATTTTCTTAACCATCTTTCACTATCAAACCTTATCATTCCTTAGTTAAGAAGGAAGTCAATCAAGTTGGGGTATAATTACCTCTCAGACCTTAACTAACAATGTTTTAACTTCGAAATAGTCAAAGTTTATCTTTTAAATCTTTAACAAACTTCCTTACGTAACTCTCGGATTCTATTTACGTATCCACTTCTTTATTGAAAACATTGGTTATAACGATAACGTTATAATCCCTACTTTTGAAATATCTAAATTCAATTTTAACTTTTATTCTTTAATGTGAATAAATAAATGAATACCTAATTTATAAATAAGTAAATCTTGATTTAAAAAAAAACTGGAAAGTATAAGTACTTTCCCAAATTCGATATAATCGAATTCGTCGATTAACTCTCTTCGAGAAATCTCTATTTGATTAACTCTTCTTCGAATAACCTATATTCGATTATCTCTCTTCGAATAACTTATATTCGATTAACTCTCTTCGAATAACTTCTATTCGATTAACTCCTTTGATTCTATTCGAATAAACTATATTTGATTTACTCCTTTAATTCTATTCGAATAAACTATATTCGTTTAACTCCTTTCGAATAACTAGATTCGATAACTCCTTTCGAATAACTAGATTCGATAACTCCTTTCAAATAACTAGATTCGATAACTCCTTTTAACTCGATTCAAATAACTAATATTCGATAACTCCTTTTAACTCGATTCGAATAACTAGTATTTGATAACTCCTTTTAAATTTATTCGAATAACTAATATTCGATAACTCCTTTTAACTTATTCCTTTGAGTTATCTCCTTTGATTAATTCCTTTTCTATTTGTTTACTTAACAAATAATTATTCCCTTTTCAATTTTATTTATTTAACAAATAAATATTTCTTTTATCTTTTCTGTTTATTTAACAAATAAATATTTCTTTTATATTTTCTATTTATTTAACAAATAAATATTTCTTTTATCTTTTCTATTTATTTAACAAATATTTCTTTTATATTTGTTTTCTTAACAATTATTCCCTTTTTATTTGTTTTACAAATATTTTCCTTTATATTTGATTTCACAAATATTTTCCTTCATATAATTCTATTTATTTCATAAGTATTTCCTTTTTCAACTTTATTTATTTTCTAAATAGATAAATTCTTTTTTTCAATTCTATTTGTACAACAAATAAATATCTCCCTTTTTATTCTATTTATTTCTCAAATAAATATTCCATTTATAATTCAATTCATTTTCTAAATAGATATCCCTTTTATTTATTTATCAAATGATAAATATTCCTTTATAAAATCCTTTGATTTTATAATTATTTCTTCTTTTATAAAATCCTTTGATTTTATAAATAGATTTCTTTTCAAATATACTTTAAAAATTACTTTTTACATCCTAGTATTTCTTACGGTGTTTAAAATACCAAATCACAATGATCGATATCATTTAAACACACATAATCATCAACATATTATATATCACAACATATGAAACAAAATAGTAGTTAAATATTGAGGAACCCAGTTGGGTTCCTCCGACTTGTTTCCCTGCATCACAGATGTTAAACAATATAATTAACATCATTTCATTTACATATGAAATATTCTGCTAAACAGAATCAATATTTGATTAACGATTTATATCTATATCGTTATCTATAATTTCAACCAATACATAAACAATTCAACCAAACAGTTAACACACATCAATCAACAGATAATTATCAGTTCTAAGAATACGTTATAAAAATATAACTGTTCAGAGTTGGTGAGTTTTACTCACATTGGACGATCATCGTTAATAACGATAACCATCTCTTGATTCAGACAGACAATTTATTTCGCTGTAAATTGTAACGAGCTCATATTCATTTCCACTCAATTACATTTTGTAGCATTTGTCGAGACGGCCCCAACGTCTCTTGTTTCGTCAGATTCTGATATCGAACGAGTGAGATATAATTATTCTAAGTTTGTGTAAAATTAATGATTATTAACTCATTTCTTAATTACACAATTAACCTTGATTATCTTCATCATCTGGTTTAAGCGCTAACTCTTCTTCTTCTTAGATTAACCATCCCGTGACCTGTTGTCAACCCGCACCACGAAGAAAACATGGCGACTTCATTTCACTTTTCTTTCTTTTTTCTTATGGGCTTAAACACTTCGGCCCACCCACACAGCAAAACCCATACCCGTTCCTAACTACGCGGATCCGCTCATACCATCTTCTCCAATAATGAATGCGACCTGCTCCTCGTTTTTTTGCCATTACCGCCCTTTACCCTCACAAGAACTCATTCATCTCTCTTCTTAATTTTCTTTATTCCCATATATATGTTCTCTTCAATTCGCATAACTGGTTCCATCACGTTAAACAGCAAACAGGACCCAAACTGTAGCGATATAGTTATTCCCTTTCTCACTTTTAAAACCCACGCAAATGGTTCCATCACTACCCATTATCAAATGCAGAAAGAAAAACAAATACCCTGCTCCATATGTAATACCATTTACGCTGTATCCTTCCACTCTTCACAACACGAAAACATCATCATGCGAACTCGCGCCACACTTACTTCTCGACTCCGTTCAAAACTGAAACTTGCGATTTCCAGTTCGAATCCCTTACAGATTGACCGCCAATAACCTTCTAAACTTCCAGCTAAAACCACAACACTTCTTCTTATCAAAAATCCGCAACCCCTCAGCAACTCATTCGAACACCTTGTACCCGTGAAAACATCGAACCATTTAATCCCCAAAACCAGATGTCTGCTCCAGTTCAGTTTTGACACACCATTGCCATGATTTTAGACCCCACCGCACCACTATTTCTTCATAGATCTCCAACCGAACACCACCATCATCATCCCCTTCTCAACCTCTTTCACTTTCGATCAACCCTAAACCCAAACTCTGTCACGATGGTGCTGCGTTGCAACAGTATCACGACGAACTCAACAAAAAGTTATCGACACCTTCCTATATGGATTCCTCCCAGACTTTGAACGCAACAGCCATTTAACCTTCTGAACTCGATTCCAATCTCCAAGACACCAATCCGCGCCTCCATCTCCCACAGTCTTAAGCCCTAGCTTGCGATTTGATATTTTTCAGCAAACGAGGATGATGTCGATCTCAGCAAAATGGGTATGAGACTGAAGAGGAACCCTCAAGGAATTCGGCAATGTTTACTTTGTGATTTACAGAAATTTATTTCTATTTCTTTTGGAATTTTGAAGAGATGATTTTTCTGTTGAAACAACTAGGACCGACGGCGGAAATTGTTTGGCTAGAGGAAGTTGAAAATTAGGTCATGAGGATAGGTATATTTATAGGAGTAGAATATTAATTTTTTATTCGATTAGTTAACGAATTTATATCGAACCGTTGCTTGTATTTACCTTCTAAAAATTCATATGATCACATACGATACCCAAAAATCACGAAACTGGACATGCAGCTACAGTTCGACATTGCGGGCCCAATGAAACTGGTTTTGTCGAATTCGGACTCCGTTTGCTCACACAGCGTATTTTTAACTGTCTAAATATCGACTGTTTTTCCCATTAAAATCCCGTACAGCCACGTACTAACTTCAAAAATCACGAAACTTGACATCTAATAATATTTTAACATCGCGGATCCAACAAAATTAGTTTTGTCGAATTTTGACTTCATTTGCAAAACTGACTATTTTTAAAGCTCTAAATAAACCTTTTTAAATATTAAATATATTTAAAAATAATTAAATTAAATATTTTTAAATAAATATTATTGTATTTATTCTCAATAGAATATCATACATTCCCTAAATAAATACATCGCGATTTATAACTGGATATTTCAAAGTTCCCAGTTATATCGATATTCGATTTATATATTAAATTCCTTTTATAATATAAATAAATCGATATAAATTATAAAGGAATTCCACAGCGACTTTTCTGAAGTTTGATTTGGACATAAATCAAAATCTACACGATGAAATCCCGATTTTTCTCTTCCACTAGAAAAATATACTTCACCAGCTCCGTACATTTCTTATTTCATAGAAATCCGATTTAAAACGAACCCTGTACATTTAGTTGAAGTTTAAATCGCCAAATAGCGAACTGCCACGCCATTTCAAGCTCGATTTAAATTATATTATAATTATACGTTCGAACTTCGTTTAAATAATATATTCGTTATTCTAATTCAATTCTAAACTGAATTAAATATCACAGATGATCCAATTCTCACCATATTGTGAATCCCACTATTTCTGACTATTTCAGAAATTAAATATATTATTATATTATTTATTTTAATTAAATATTCAATATTATTTAATTCGGGTCATTTTAAATAACCAAATCATTATTTAAATAATTAAATAAATTATTTATATACCAAAAAAATACGGTTCGTTACATTTTCCCCCCTTAAAATAATTTCGTCCTCGAAATTGCTAAGGTAGAAAATAAACCCTATTAACTACATTAAAAATTATTTGTTCACTTCTTAATTTCAGTTTTCAACTGAACCAATTTAATTTCAATTAAATATTTAATTAATTCTTATCAACGATAATTTTCAAAAATCCTGAAAATTTTCTAACGCCTTAACTCTTTGAAAAATTTCGACAGCACCTCTTTTGTACGGCTCAATCGGTACAACCACAACCCGCCTCTCTTGGCCATCTCTAATCCAAAAGAAAATCAAACAGCCAAGCGGCTTGCCAATTCGGCTCATAATCTCATGCTTATATCAAATACAAACATGTACCTTTTTGTGGGGAATATCGTTATATCATTTCCATCTGCTGCCGATTAAGCATATACCAATATCAATCCAATCAAACTCTGATCAGTTTATCCTCAACCCAACCATTCGCTTATCCAAGCCAAATTCAATTTCAAATCAAAGTTCTATTCCCGATTTTCAAATTCTTAACTCATCGAACCTATACCATTTCAGATTCTATCTCACAAATTCAAAATCTGATTCTACTTGAAATATCATATCCAATTCAATTTCCAGTTAATTGGTTTCAATTCAGTTCCAACTTGGTTTCACAAATTTCTATTTAAATTTGTTTTTAATTCAAACGGTCTCTTCCTGGGAGTTTTAAACAGCTTTGCTTTTCTAAAACCAAATATTCCTTTTTGGATTTCAAACAACTTGTTTCTCTCAAAACAATTCAAAAAAATCTTTTTGGTAGTGATTCGTCACTTACAACTCGAAATTGAACACCGATGATGTCATGATCGTCAACGGAATCTATTTCCAGCTTTCGAAGTGAGTTCAATACTATATCGCTTTTCAAAACCATTTTTAACATTTCCACTTTGAAATTTATTTCAAAGTATCCTTCCAATGTTTGTAAAACAATTTAAAATCTCCCAGGATTTTAAAATTCTCATATACTTAATTTAACTCCATTTACAAACACCTTTCAAATTCCAGGGTTTAAATTTCAACTCCGATTTAAATTCAGATTTAATTCATTTTGTAACGCTTATACGAATTTTGATTGGTTATTCACATAACCATTTTACTTATAATCTTACTCGATTATAATCACAACCAATATATCCAATATATTATAATCATTCCAATATAAATCCTTTATATCAAAATATAATTTGGGTAAAATTATTTCATTTACCCTCTTTTCAAAACATACCATGGCGGTTCATCGTATTCAAGTGTTTATAAACTCCTATCGATACAGTGGATCAACTGATCGACCAGAACCCATAAACAACTCAACAAATAAATCTCCACAATATAAAACAATTTTTATATTGAATAACAAATACGTTCACTCGTATATATACACTCAAAGTCAATCTAGGGTATTACTAACCTCATCTGTACTGAGTCACGCCACAGAGCCAAGGTAATTCACTTAAGCTTAAGCTCAGATACCAACTGTAATGACCCGTATTTTTAACGAATTTGGTTATCGACATAAACTCAATGACGACTAACCAAACATCGAAAAATACTGGTAGTTAATGAAAGAAATTAGAGAGTGAGGAAAGATAAGATAGAAACTTAGAATAGAAGAAGAAGAAGAACATACAACATCAGAGTAACACGAATTCACAGTGGAACGAATAAAATATAACATAACTTTAAAATAAAAGATTGTACTTGAATATACATATCATTATCAAGTACAACACTTACAACACAGCGGAATAACAATAGCTATATAAAATCATGAAGCCTCCTGCTCTAGCTCTTCAAGTATCTGTAAATCTCGACTACTTTACTGCCCGTACAAAAATTGGGCACCCAAGAGTTTAGGGTAAATAAAACAAAATAAACTCCGGGTCGGTCATGGGACTGGTATGAGTAAAACAGTTTGAGCAAGTAAATGATATCTCATAAGACCACGCCGTATAATGGAACGGGATTTTCCCTTATGAGAATACAAAATATCTTTATATCAAAAACCTTTTGATATTATAATAATGTCTATCAACCACAATATAATAATCATCTAGCAGAAACGCTTTCATCTCATGTTCTACATATATAGTATACAATCAAAACCACAAGCACGTATTGGGTAATGGATTTCCATCTATAACAAGGTATGGAACCACCTTTCGCTAGTGTACCTCTAGAGAAGAATACACTGGGTTCAACAAGAACATCTTGCAACCCGGCCACACATGACCGACCACTCATTTCGCTTGAGTGCATCGAATGTATATAACCAACGGCTGGGATCAGCAACCGTTTCTCGAATGGGACAGCATCGACAATAGATTTTTAGAAGTAAATGAAACTCTAGATCAGGTGATTATACACCCTAATAGGTGTGATCAACATAGCCATGCTGCCTTCCCGATTTTTGTCATTTCCCGGTTGTGAGGCTAGAGGCCACGCTTATCTCTGACAGATCACACGTTTATTCACTTTGAATGACACATCGTCATACCCGCCAAATCACAAATTGATTTCCTCAAAAATACCACGGGTATACAACTAAGAGAAATGAATTCTTCCGCCACCAAATGTAAATACATTTGAAGAGATCAAATTATGCGATCCATTAAATATACTATGTCAGACATTCTTCCATACAGGTTGTCCTAGGACTGGACAAACCGAAGGCACTATTCAGTACATCCATCTTAGGCAATCTTTACCTATTTACACAACATCCCTTGCACTTTACTCCGTCTTCAATTATCTTTGGCATATATGATTCACAACGCTTATGCCAATACGGAGTGGTTCTTCGGATAATAATCCAACTAGTCTCTTCATATTAACAATGTTAAAATGGTCAAAACTTTGATATTCTGAGATTTAACTATAAAAAAAACACGTGTGCAAACAACAATATTATTTCTAGATGGAAATTTTATCGATCAATCATCATTTAACATTTATCTCTTTAGTTAATAAATTTACTTATCTCCTATTTCCATATATTCAACATTTTTATTTTCTAAATTTAGAAAATATACGTTATTAACAATGGAAAACATTCGCATTTCTTGTTTTCTATATTAGAAAATAATTTTAATTCTTATTGGGAAATCATTTCCAAAGCTCCTTCATTTGGTTTAAACAGATGTTTAAATAAAACATCGCAACGCCAACTCACCATTACACTCATTAACTAAATTCTCTTAACCATCCTTCACTATCAAACCTTACCATTCCTTAGTTAAGAAGGAAGTCAATCAAGTTGGGGTATAATTACCACTCAGACCTTAACTGAACAACGTTTTAACTTCGAAATAGTCAAAGTTTATCTTTTAAATCTTCAACAAACTTCCTTACGTAACTCTCGGATTATATTTACGTATCCACTTCTTTATTGAAAACATTGGTTATAACGATAACGTTATAATCTCTACTTTCGAAATATCTAACTTCAATTATAACTTTTATTATTTAATGTGAATAAATAAATGAACACCTAATTTATAAATAAATAAATCTTGATTTAAAAAAACCGGAAAGTATAAGTACTTTCCCGAATTCGGTATAATCGAATTCGCCGATTAACTCTCTTTGAGAAATCTCTATTTATTAACTCTTCGTCGAATAACCTATATTCGATTATCTCTCTTCGAATAACTTATATTTGATTATCTCTCTTCGAATAACTTCTATTCGATTAACTCCTTTAATTCTATTCGAATAAACTATATTCGATTTACTCCTTTAATTCTATTTGAATAAACTATATTTGATTAACTCCTTTCGAATAATTATATTCGATAACTCCTTTCGAATAACTAGATTCGATAACTCCTTTCAAATAACTAGATTCGATAACTCCTTTTAACTTGATTCGAATAAATAATATTCGATAACTCCTTTTAACTCGATTCGAATAACTAATATTCGATAACTCCTTTTAACTTTATTCGAATAACTAATATTCGATAACTCCTTTTAACTTATTCCTTTGAATTATCTCCTTTGATTAATTCCTTTTCTATTTGTTTACTTAAGAAAAAATTATTCCCTTTTCAATTCTATTTATTTGACAAATAAATATTTCTTTTATCTTTTCTATTTATTTAACAAATATTTCTTTTATATTTTCTATTTATTTAACAAATAAATATTTCTTGTATCTTTTCTATTTATTTAATAAATATTTCTTTTAGATTTGTTATCTTAACAATTATTCCCCTTTTATTTGTTTTACAAATATTTTCCCTTATATTTGATTTCACAAATATTTTCCGTCATATAATTCTATTTATTTCATAAATATTTCCTTTTTCAACTTTATTTATTTTCTAAATAAATAAATTCTTTTTTTCAATTCTATTTGTATAACAAAAAAATATCTCCCTTTTTATTCTATTTATTTCTCAAATAAATATTCCATTTATAATTCAATTCATTTTCTAAATAGATATCCCTTTTATTTATTTATCAAATGATAAATATTCCTTTATAAAATCCTTTGATTTTATAATTATTTCTTCTTTTATAAAATCCTTTGATTTTATAAATAGATTTCTTTTCAAATATACTTTAAAAATTACTTTTTACATCCTAGTATTTCTTACGGTGTTTAAAATACCAAATCACAATGATCGATATCATTTAAACACACATAATCATCAACATATTATATATCACAACATATGAAACAAAATAGTAGTTAAATATTGAGGAACCCAGTTGGGTTCCTCCGACTTGTTTCCCTGCATCACAGATGTTAAACAATATAATTAACATCGTTTCATTTACATATGAAATATTCTGCTAAACAGAATCAATATTTGATTAATGATTTATATATATATCGTTATCTATAATTTCAACCAATACATAAGCAATTCAACCAAACAGTCAATACACATCAATCAATAGATAATTATCAGTTCTAAGAATACGTTATAAAAATATAACTGTTCAGAGTTGGTGAGTTTTACTCACATTGGACGATCATCGCTAATAACGATAACCATCTCTTGATTCAGACGGACAATTTATTTCGCTATAAATTGTAACGAGCTCATATTCATTTCCAGTCAGTTTCATTTTATAGCATTTGTCGAGACGGTCCTAAGTCTCTTGTTTCGTCAGATTCTGATATCGACGAGTGAGATATAATTATTCTAAGTTTGTGTAAAATTAATGATTATTAACTCATTTCTTAATTACACAATTAACCTTGATTATCTTCATCATCTGGTTTAAGCGCTAACTCCTCTTCTTCTTCTTAGATTAACCATCCCGTGACCTGTTGTCAACCCGCACCACGAAGAAAACATGGCTGACTTCATTTCACTTTTCTTTCTTTTTTCTTCTGGGCTTAAACACTTCGGCCCACCCACACAGCAAAACCCATACCCGTTCCTAACTACGCGGATCCGCTCATACCATCTTCTCCAATAATGAACGCGACCTGCTCCTCGTTTCTTTGCCATTACTACCCTTTACTCTCACAAGAACTCATTCATCTCTCTTCTTAATTTTCTTTATTCCCATATATATGTTCTCTTTAATTAGCATAACTGGTTCCATCACGTTAAACTGGAAACAGGACCCAAACTGTAGCGATACAGTTATGCCCTTTCTCATTTTTAAAACCCACGCAAATGGTTCCATCACTACCCATTATCAAATGCAGAAAGAATAACAAATACCCTGCTCCATATGTAATAACATTTACGCTGTATCCTTCCACTCTTCACAACACGAAAACATCATCATGCGAACTCGTGCCACACTTACTTCTCGACTCCGTTCAAAACTGAAACTTGCGATTTCCAGTTCGAATCCCTTACAGATTGACCACCAATAACCTTCTAAACTTCCAGCTAAAACCACAACACTCTTTCTTATCAAAAATCCGCAACCACTCAACAACTCGTTCGAACACCCTGTACCTGTGAAAACACCGAACCATTTAATTAGCAAAACCAGATTCCGCTCCAGTTCAGTTTTGACACACCATTGCCATGATTTTGGACTCCCACTGCACCACCATTTCTTCATGGATCTCCAACCGATCACCACCATCATCATCCTCTTCTCAACCTCTTTCACTTTCTATCAACCCTGAACCCAAACTCTGTCACGATGGTGCTGCGTTGCAACAGTATCACGGCGAACTCAACAAAAAGGTATTGACACCTTTCTGTATGGATTCCTCCCAGACTTTGAACGCAACAGCCATTTAACCTTCTGAACTCGATTCCGATCTCCAACACACCAATCCGCGCCTCCATCTCCCATAGTCTTAAGCCCTAGCTCGTGATTTGATATTTTTCAGCGAACGAGGATGATGTCGATCTTAGCAAAATGGGTACGAGACTGAAGAGGAACCCTCAAGGAATTCGGCAATGTTTACTTTGTGATTTACAGAAATTTATTTCTAATTTTTTTAGAATTTTGAAGAGATGATTTTTCTGTAGAAATAACTAGGACCAACGCGGAAATTTTTGGCTAGAGGAAGTTGAAAATTAGGTCATAAGGATAGGTATATTTATAGGAGTAGAATATTAAATTTTTATTCGATTAGTTAATGAATTTATATCGAACCGTTGCTTGTGTTTACCTTCTAAAAATTCATATGATCACATACGATACCGAAAAATCATGAAACTGGACATGCAGCTACAGTCCAACATTGCGGACCCAACGAAACTGGTTTCGTTGAATTCCGGCTCCGTTTGCTCACACAGCGTATTTTTAACTATCAAAATATCGACTGTTTTTCAAATTAAAATCCCGTACGGCCACATACTGACTTCAAAAATCACGAAACTTGACATCTAACAATAATTTAACATTGCAGATCCAACAAAATTAGTTTCGTCAAATTTCGACTTCGTTTGCAAAACTGGTTATTTTTAAAGCTCTAAATAAACCTTTTTAAATATTAAATATATTTAAAAATAATTGAATTAAATATTTATAAATAAATATTATCGTATATATTCTCACTAGAATATCATACAGCCCCAAAATAAATACATCGGGATTTATAACTAGATATTTCAAAGTTCCCGGTTATATCGATATTCGATTTATATATTAAATTCCTTTTATAATATAAATAAATCGATATAAATTATAAAGGAATTCCACAGCGACTTTTCTGAAATTTGATTTGGACATAAATCAAAATCTACACGACGAAATCCCGATTTTTCTCTTCAACTAGAAAAATATACTTCACCACTTGCGTACGTTTCTTGTTTCACAGAAATCCGATTTAAAACGAACCCTGTACATTCATTTGAAGTTCAAATCGCCAAATAGCGAACTGCCGTGCCATTTCAAGCTCGATTTAAATTATATTATAATTATACATTCAAACTTCGTTTAAATAATATATTCGTTACTCTAATTCAATTTTAAACTGAATTAAATATTACAGATGATCCAATTCTCACCATATTGTGAATCCCACTATTTCTGACTATTTTAAAAATTAAATATATTATTATAATATTTATTTTAATTAAATATTCAATATTATTTAATTCTGGTCATTTTAAATAACCAAACCATTATTTAAATAATTAAATAAATTATTTATATACCGAAAAAATACGGGTCCTTACAACAGACTGTTGTAAGCGTTAATTATTTATATTTAATGCTTATGCAGTTGTGTAATGCACTCTGGATGATGGTTGTTTGTGTATCATTATTGTTGTCTACATGTGTTGTATAAAATCCATATAAATAACATTATATGGTAATTGGTTGGGTCTGATTCCAATTCAGAAAGAGCGAACATTATAAAATAACAAATATTTTAAAATAATATTCAATAAAGGATTAAAATCTGATTTTGATGTCCGATTTTGGATGGAAACGAAAATATTAAAATATGTGAAGCCGCATTGATTAGGTATGCGCTATTTTGACGTGAACGATATTTATATCGATTCTATTCATTTTTATAATGAATATCGAAAAAGGAAATGATTTTAAAATCTGATATTCTGAAAATATTATCGTTTATATATTATAATGATATGGAATATTCAATTTTGGTTTAAAATTGAAAATGAAGCTGAAATCGTTTGTGAAAAGAATTTAAAATGATTTATAAAATACGTTTTTAAATGGAAAACGGCGAAAAATTATATATATATATATATATATATATATATTCAATGGTCTGAATAGAATGCGCCACGCTGTGGTCGTTCGCGAATTTCGACCATTGACTTCGAATTGACATTACGGGAGATCTGACCGTCAGATTCTCCTAAACCCGGAACCGCTGAGTTCGTATCGGAAAGATCTTTCCAATGAATATAAGAAATTTGAAATCTAGTGGTTGAATTTGGAATTATGTCCAAATCAAATTTGGATAAGGTCGTTATGGATGCAGTTCGGTGACCGTTATTGGAAACCGACTGTACGGGCCTTGATAAAATTATAAAAATATTAATAATTTGTGTAAAATCATAATAATTGATTTGGAAAAATTTTGGATGAAAAGTTCCACGTTTGTAAATATAAAAATACATTTTTATCAAAATGAATTGTTATTAAGTAGAAAGATAATCCAACGTTATTAAATAAATAAATTGGACTTGTAAATGGTTTTTAATAAAACCTGAATTTTCCAATGTATAAATTGGAATGGAAATAATATTTGGAATATTTCGATACTGGATTCCGTGGTTATAAGGATATTGTTATGGCAATTTGGAAGATATAGATATCGTTATTCCAAATACGATATCCGTTAGTTTCAGAATTTGATATTGAATATAAGCCGATATTAATTTCTATTCAGAGCCTTGTATTTGATATCAAATTGGATTTTGGGTTTGTCGTGAATGGTGTCTTTATTAACACTGTTCTTGAACCCAGTTGAGAAAAGAATAAATCTTTTAAATAAGATTTAGAGAAGTTTACCAATTAGTTAATATTTAATTGGTGTTGAATTGAAATTGGATTTTTGGGTTTATCATGAACAATGTTTTAAATAACATTTGTTCTTTAACCCAATTAATAGTGAAGATATGATTTGGAATATATAATATTTTAAATAAGATTAATGATATTTTCCAAAGTAAAGTTTTCCAATTTAATATATTAAATTGGAAATGAATGTAATTTGATTTGGTAATAATCGAGATGATCTTCTGTGAAGGAAGACCGTTACTATATATGTAATTTAAAAGGCTTCGTCGTTATTCCATTTATATTATTAGTCTGATATAAGAATTCATATTGACTTTGACTGATCTAATTTCTGTGGAGTCTCCATTTAGATGGAACTGGATTTTGGGGTTTATCATGAACTGTGTTTTAAAGGACATTAGTTCTTTAACCCAGTTAAAGATAAGATTACATTCTTAAATTTGAATAAACATTAAGTAATGATTTTGAGATTAAAACTGAATTAGAGTTTTAATGAATCTTTAATTAGATTGGACTGAGAATAAGGTAAATAAATTTATCGAATTCATGGAATGATCAAGAATGGAGTACCTCCATTTTTACTCCAGGCGATAGTTAAATCTTTAATTAGATTTGAACGAGAAATGGTAATTAAATTTACCGACAGCACCATAGGTGTTAGATACGGAGTACTACGAGTTTTGCTCCATGGGATGAATAAGTTGGGATTGGGATAATAAAAGAAATGATTACTTCGTATGGCTCGTTAATCCCGACTAGTTGGATAAACCTTAATTTGGTTTAGAATTGAAAAGATAATTAAATCTTTTGAAATGATATCCAAAGAAAGATTAAAGAATAAATTTAAAAGAATTTATCTTTGATAAAATTAATGGGAACCTTTCCCTAAAGATATGAATATTTGAATAAAAGAATATTCTGGATTGGAATGAGGCGTATATGGTGTTTTTATAGCACTTGTTTATAAGATACGACAGTTATTCGACAAGACCAGGTTTATCCTATTCAGCATAATTAATATGACGATAAGTCAACAATGAAGACGTTGGTTGAAAATCGGAGGCCTTCACATCGTTTGGATGATTACTGATTTCTTGATTGGGTTGTACACCTAAGACAAGGTAATAAGTGGTGATCATCCAAACATACTTGGAGATCGACTGGATATGCAAGGACCTCTCTCCTGTATTGGACATATGGGACGAGGAATAAGGTGCCTTTGGTTTCGTTTAGACCCAGAACGAACTAGTAAATGGATGTGTGTCTGATATTGGATTTTATTATGTGTTGATTGATTTATATTAAATATATATATATATATATATCTGTTTGGTGGTGGAGAATTTATTCTCTTGCTTAACACCCTTCTCTGAGACGTATGAGCTTAGAGGTTATATATCGATAGGCATTAGTCGCATGGCATAAATTGTCAGTGTGGCATGCTGAGATGCAAAGGATCAAGGCTTCTGTTGAAAAGCAGAGTCTTGTGGTTGTTGATCAAGGCACGCCTTTAAATAGCATAACTTTGTGTATAACATTAATTCGCAAGCCTTACACCCTGGTATGAAACAGAAACGGGAGAGGATTCATGGAGAACACGCGTTTCTTTCTAGCTAGGAGTGGTGTCATGGCATGGAGCCTTAACATTTTTACTTATGTGAACAATGGAAAGCGAGGTACCTCAGATATATCGGTCACTACGGGGCCGAAGAATGGATATGGTCGACATACTGACCAGACTTACTCCCCATAGGGCGGGAAAACGTATTGTTCAGGAATTATAATCCACTAACGTAAGTGTGGACCGACCCTGTGGCTCCAGGTGTAGTTGCGGCTGAATCCTGAGGGATGGGCTAGATTGTCTAGAATTCAGTAAGGATGATCCCTTGCCTTGGTTCATGATAATCCAATTTCCAATACGACATCGAGCGATTTTGATTGTATACCTAATATGGCGACATGATATATGGTACCCATGTCGTCTATGATTGATACATTTATATTTGAAGTGGTTTTATACACTATGCACTTATAATAGTATCAAAATGATTTGTTTAAACGTGTCAAGCGTGTTTGGCTATTATAAGGAAAACTCTATCCTCCGGCTTGCGTTGCATTGTGTGATAGGACCTGAGTCTTATAATAGCTTCATTTTCCCAAAAAAGCATTGCGCTATTTGTTTTATGCACTGGTATTCTTGGGAGAAAACCAGTTCCGTGTTATAAGGCGTGGTCCCTTGATTTACTCTATTTTAAAAAAGTTTTAATAACTGTTTTAGTTCTCACACCAGTCCTTGTCTCCGGCTCTGGGAGCTGGGTACGCATGATAGAGGGTTCTCGCCATGTAGTTTGGTGGCAAACAGTGGGCCCTTACCCCTACATGTCCCTTTTGAGGGTTGGTTGACCAGTCGAGAGGCTGGCCGTAAAACAAGGTGACCGGGGGATCACTTGTATGCCATAGTGGGTTTTACCTGCTGCTTTGGGGGATGAAGGGATGGTTGCAATGCCTACCGGATTTCATCTGGCTATTTCATTTTGGTATCATAGCTTTAGTTTACAGAGCTCGAGAACAAGACACATTGGAACCAAATGAAAGAATTCATCATGGATTGGATTAGTAATATCCAATAAGAATGACTCGTTAGAGATAGGATCAGTAGTATCCTAGAACGAGTGTGAAGAGTGTTATTTTTAAAAATCAAATTTAGTTTAAAAATTTTATATCTTATTATACGTATTTAAGTATTCTATTTTAAATTTATTTCGGATAATCAAGTATATGAAGATTTTGAATATACGAGTAATTAACGTATATCCGAAGTCTCAAATATACTGGGTAGATATATAATCACACTCTAATCGCCCGGAGATGATTCTGATTATTGTTGCTACATCATCAGAATTTATGTTCGAGTTTCGAAAGTGGGATATCTATATATTTCCAATTAACTGGCGTGAGGACCAAAACTAGATAGGGTCAATTGTTTGTGATTTGGCATAGAAAATGCAACGTCCCACATTTTTATCGGTTTATATGAATATTTAAATCAGTTTAAATATTGAATTCGTAATATAAGTGGATTTATATATTAATTAAAATGAAGTTGAACGTATAAAAATATATATTAATTATAATCGAGCCCGTAATATCGCGGCAGTTCGTAATTTAATGTTCTGAACTTCAACTGAGCGTACAAGATTCGTTATAAATCGGATTTCTTCGAAACAAGAAACGTTTGGATCAATTGAATTATATTTTTCTAATAGAAGAGAAAAATCTAGATTTCGGATTAGATATGGTAAGTAATGTCCAAATCAAATATTCAGAAAAGCAACGGCATATTCGTTTTGGGCTATAACGGTTATTTAAATATATTTAATATCAGTTTCGAATTTAGACAATGTTCTTTTGAGACGTAGCGATAATTTAATTTTTAGAAATTTACTGTAATTTTTAATTAATTAAAAACGCAACTTTTTATTTGAAGTATTTTGCACCCTATATCAATATTTTGGGGTTTCAGAATATGAGTCAACCTACCGATATTATTATATTTTCACTGGACACAATCATATTTTTATTTTTGTCCATAGTGGTCTATAATGCAAATGAGATTTTATATAGCGGAGACAGTTAAACAAAAGAAAATGAACTGATCGTATCAATGCAACGTTGAAAACCAATACTAAAGTTGTTCATTGTCCATTAATATGACTACACTACTAACAAACTAAGACCCATGCTTCCACGCCTAATTTCAAACGCTTGCAGACAAAGGAAACTTGCACCATTTACCTATCCTAATCTAAACACATGCACCTATTGCTTTCCATTGAAGAAAAACGGACCATACTTCAGATACCACATCAATTTAATGAAACGACGTGCCTAGGAAATTATACAGTAATTCTACCTAGAAGCTACTACTTAAGCGTTAAGGAATCATGCTCTATAAAATGGTGCTCCACATCCTGTTTTTCTTTTCTGAAATGGAAACAAGTTTTAAATGGCATTCTAAAATTTTAAAACAAATACAGTCCATTTAAAATCTCATATTTCGATCGGTTTTAAATCCCTGCTTGTAAAGTTTTCATTCTACTAATGAATGGTTGGTTGCGACGGCCTTTAAGGATGCTCGAAGGTTGTTCAGACGGCCTAGGGCTGGATCGGACTATCAGGTTGTGCCATATCATGGAAGGAGGACTGTCGGATGCTGGACGTCGGGCAGAAGGTGGCAGTACCTGGTCTTCGATGGTGCGAACTGGAGGAAAAACAGTGTGAGGGCGAGATCTTCAAAAATCTTGAAAATGATGGAAGTTTATACACTGTACTGGAGATAGGGGTTATAAGAGGAGGTGTATGAGATGAAGTGGTCTCTAAGTGTTCGGATGTATAAATGTTGGAGCTCGCATGTTTAAAAGATGAATACTCGGCTCGCAATATTTAAAAGAGGAAGCATGTAAGTATGGTGGGTTGGAGCATGGAGGGACTAGGCGTGTACATGTGAAGAGGAGGACGTGATGTTTATAAATTTTGGAAGATAAAGAGCTGGGCATGTTCGAAAGTATACTGTTGTGGAAATGTTAGTATGGGGAGCAGGTTTCAGGAGCTCACATGGTATTCTTCGGAGAAGATGAAGTACCCTGTTCATACGGGTGTAGAAATGATTGGAGTGGGCCAGTTGAAGTGAACCGTGGGTTTAGTTGGTAAGGGAAAGGAATTAGGTGATGTTTTGGTGATGAGCTGAAATCTTTTGGTAAGGTCAGTGTGAAGGATGGTAGAAGAGAATGGTGACAGTGAGAAGGTACTGGGGAACGCAAGTTCTAAGTTGCTTGCGAGCTGCTGCTGTTGGTGGCATATGGAAGAGATGAAATGGAAGCGGTGAAATAAGAATGAGGCAGTAGATGTTCAAAGTTGTGTGCATGGGAAGCAAGTGCACATCTTATTGAACACATGAATTACTGTGGTGACACGTTGAAAACGTTTTAAGAGTGGGCTTTTTTTTCAATGTGAAGAAGAGGATGGTGTGCTCATAGGAAGTTATCAGAGAAGAAGTTGAGGTTTAGGCAAGTTTTCACGGTGGTTGGGATGTTAATGAATCATGGGGAAAGCACATAACAGGAGGAGATGGTACTAACTGGTGCGGATAAGACTAATAATGGGCTGGGTTTGCAATTGGAAAGACCATACGAATGAGAAAAAAATATGTTGCATGATTTAAAGCAAGGACCTAGCTGTCTAAACACGGCTGCAATGGGACCGACGAGTTTTGAAGGGCAAGATGCATGCAAAGACTCAGTTTAAGGGTTTTCCACTGCGTTCTTCACCACATCAGCAAGACGGCCGGACGACGAGATAAACGGTGGCAGCGAGTCGAACAACATGATGGCGGGTTTATTAATGGAAAAAAAAAAATGCAACCTGCGTAAGTGTGGGTCGCCGGTGAACTAAGGCGTTCACGAAGAGGTCGTGCAAATCTTGGAAGAAGAAAGCAACTTGAACGGAGGGTTTGAACATGATCCGAGTGGAGATCGAAATGTTGGCGAAGTATTGCAGAATAAAATGCCTGCTAAGATCTATCAACCGACGCAAATCTTCATTTAATGGTTAACGCATGAAGGTGAGTAAATTTACTAACTCTGATCTATTTGAAAATATTACAATTATATTTTAATATTGGTTGAATGCTGTGTGATGGTCGTTTAGGTAAATTACAATTAAAATGGTTGAAATAATATAAACCTTCATATATCTAAACCATCGATTGAACGCTGATGTTGTTTACCATTATATTTCATAATGATATGAAATTGGTGATATTTATTGTGACTAACATCTATGGATATAGGAAACCGGTTAGAGGAATCCAACCGGATTCCTCAATATTTATATGTGTTGTTTGTTTATTATATGCACTGTTTGAACCATGTTGAATGGAAATTCAACGTTATGTTGATTTAATAAATAGACGATATCGATTAAGAAAATAGCAATAGTCGACCATAAATTCATTTTTGTTAAGAAGTTGATTAGCCGTCAGGCAAATCAACGAAGATAATTATAAAAATTATATTTTTATAATTTAAGCGAAGTTTAAATTATAATAGAAGTTCTATTATAAACTTGTATTTTATAGTTCATTTTATAAAGTAAATATAAACGATTATTTGGCATTTAAATAAGTTATTAAGATATAATTATCCTACGAGTGAATAATCTGGATAATTATTTTAAACAAACAGTTAAGAAATATTATTAGATTAATTATATTAATTTAATGGTAAAAGGTAATTAAAATCAGTTAACGAATTTACTGATGTAATGAAGTTGATATAATCAACTGTTATTTGGAAAATGATTATTAGATTAATTGGTCTTCAATTAATCTAATGAAAATAACTTAGCGGTAAACTAATCAAAAATTAATAAGGTTCCTTATTAATTACCCTTTTTAATCAATGAGGTATTAAAGAATTATTGAAACAATATAATTAGTTATTGTTTATATAAAGTAAGCAACCAATCCATTTTAGATTGATGATGAAGTAAACTGCTTACTTCAACAATGATGAAGTAAATTATTTTTTAATTTGTAATGACCCAAAAATCCAGTCCAATTTGAGCTGACTAAATAACACAAGTCCAACCCTAAATTGCACTGAAAACTTGGAAATTAATAGAAAGAAATTAGAGGGTGAGGAAAGATAAGATAGAAACTTAGAATAGAAGAAGAACAACAACACAAAATCAGAGTAACTTGAACCTCACAGCGGAACAAATAACATATAATATATATAACATAACATGAAATATACATCTGTACTTGAATATATATCATTATCAAAGTACAACACTTACAACACAGCGGAAATAAACTATAGCTATATGATCCTGAAGCCTCCTGCTCCAGCTCTTCAAGTATCTGTAAATCCCGACTACTTGACTTCCCGTACAAAATTGGGCACCCAAGAGTTTAGGGAAAACAAAACAAAATAAACTCCGGGTCAGTCATGGGACTGGTATGAGTAAAACAGTTAAAACAGTTCGAACAAGTAATCAATATCTCATAAGACCACGCCGTATAATGGAAGGGGTTTTTCCCTTATGAGAATCCAAATTTATCTTTATATCAAAAACCTTTTGATATTATAATAATGTCTATCAATCACAATATAATAATCATCTAGCAGAAACGCTTTCATCTCACGTTCTACATATATAGTATACAATCAAAACCGCAAGCATGTATTGGGTAATGGATTTCCAACTATGACAAGGTATGGAACCACCTTTCGCTAGTGTACCTCTAGAGAGGAATACACTGGATTCAACAAGAACATCTTGCAACCCGGCCACACATGACCGACCACTCATTTCGCTTGAGTGTATCGAATGTATATCACCAACGGTTGGGATCAGCAACCGTTTCCTGAATGGGACAGCATCAACAATAGATTTTTAGAAATAAATGAAACTCTAGATCAGGTGATTATACAACCTACTTAAGAGCGATCGACTTAGCCATGCTGTCTGCCCGATTTTTGTCATTTACCGGTTGATGAGGCTTGAGGTTACGCTTCATCATCACATCATATTCACTTCGAATGCCACATTGTCAGATCCATCGAAAATCACTAATTGACATCTACAACAGTACATTACGTGTTAGCTAAAGAAGGTTCCTTCTCCGCTTCCACTCTTGGTACGGTTGAAGAAATCAATTTACGTGACCTTTCTGGAAATACTCTGTCAGACATCCCTCCATACAAGTCATCCAGGAACAGGATGAACCGAAGGCACTATTCAGTATATTCATCTTAGGCGCTTTTATCTAAGATTTATACAACAGCCCTTGCACTTTACTCCGTCTTCAATTTTCTTTGGCATATATGATTCGCAACGCTTATGCCAATACGGAGTGGTTCTTTGGATAATAATCCAACCGGTCCCTCCATATTAACAACGTTAAAATGGTCAAAACTTCGATAGTCTGTGATTTAACTATCAAAAAAAAACATGTGTGCAAACAACGATATTATTTCCAAATGGAAATACTATCAATCAATCATCAATCATATATGTATCTATATATATATTCATATTTCAAATTTCAATATTCGATTACGTTTCTGATTCTATTTGGAAAACATTCCAACTCTTCTTTACTTGGATTTAAATAGATGTTTAAATCAACATCGCGACGACAACTCCAACCACTATACTTATTTACTAAATTCACTTAACCACTTTCTCTCTCGAACCTTAACCATTTCTAAATTAAAAACGCAGTCAATCAAGTTGGGGTATAACAACCTCTCAGACCTTAACTGAACAACATTTCAAATCTCGATATAGGTTAAGTTCATCTTTTAACTCCTTAACACTTCCTTACGTAACTCTCCTTCGAATTATCTCTTATTTGATAATTCTTTCCTTCGAATAAGGTACATTCGATAACTCTATTCAATTTACTTTATTCGATTAACCCTTATCAATTAACTCTATTGGACTAACGCTATTGAATTAACTCTATTTGATTTAACTCTAGTCGATAACTCCTTTAACTCTATTCGAATAAACCAAATTTGATTAACTCCTTTAATTCCATTCGAATAAACTATATTCGATTTATTCCTTTAACTCCATTCAACTCTATTCGAATAACTAATATTCGATAACTCTATTTAACTCTATTTCGAATCACTAATATTCGATTAACTCACTTGATTTAACTCCAATCGATTAACTCCATCGAATAACTAAATTCGATAACTCCTTCGAATAACCAAATTCGATAATTCCTTTCGAATAAACTATATTCGATTACTCACTTCGATTAAACAAATCGATAAATCCTTTCGATTACCAAATAATCGATAAATCCTTCGATTTACTAAAAATTGATAACTCCTTTCCTTTAACTCTATTCGAATAAACTAATATTCGATAACTCTATTTAAATAACTCCAGTTCGATTTAACTCTATCGATTAACTCAAACTGGTTTACTCTAACTGGTTTACTCTAACTAGTTTAACTTTACTGTTTAACCTAACTGGTTTAACTCTAATGGTTTAACCTAACTGGTTAACTCTTTATCCTTATTCAGTTTCAAACATCGATGTTGAAATCGATTCTTACTCCTCTATATGAGTCCTGACTTATATATTTTATTTATCCAAATGATAAATATTTAACTTAATTTATAAATATCATTTATAAATCAAATCTGTTCCTTTTATTTGTTTACTTCTTCATATATAAGTTCAGACTTATATATATCTATTTATCCAAAGATAAATATTTCCATTATTATAACTTATCCTTCAATTTTATAATTTTTTTCTTTTATAAAATTCCTTTTCCTTTTCTATATAAAATCCATCGATTTTATATAAATAATTCATTTTCAAAATACACTTTGAAAATCCCCTTTCCCACATTTAACATACCATATAACAATGATAAATATCGTCCAAACACAGATAATCAACAACAGATTATAAATCACATCATATATCCAAATATATGAATCACAGTAAAATAAATGTTGAGGAATCCACCAACCTGTTTCCCCGCATCACAGATGTTAAACAACATAGATAACATCACTTTCAGTTCCATATGATATATTCTGTTAAACAGAATCAATATAGAAATTCAACTAACTTACCAGCAGTTCAATCAAACAGTCAACACACAGTCAATCAGCCAATATTCAACAGTTCTAAAAATACAATATGAAATTATAAACTGTTTAGAGTTAGTGAGATTTACTCACATTGGCAGTTCAACGTTAAAGAACGATAAACTGTTATTTGATTTGAATCAAACAAATTTATTTCGCCATAAATTCATACGAGCCCCAATCCACTTCCAGTCAGTCCCAGTGCGTTGCTCCTGTCCATACGATCCTAACGGATCTTGTTTTACTGAATTTCGATCATGTCTGACGAAGTTATAACCTTTCGAAGTTAATACTATTAAAAATAAATAAAACTTGAATTTATAATATAAACTTGGGCCCTTAACTTTTTCCTCCATCCCGGCCCATTCTCGTTTTAAATACCGAAGCCCACTGTAAAATCTTTCATCCCCAAATGACCTCTGCGCGTTTCCTCCTTCCATCGCCGATTCTTTGATCCTCCCTTCTTCATCATTTCAATTGTAAAATCCCAATTTAAACACCACAACCGAACTTCTCAAACCATCCTCTTCCACCTCAGCCAACGTTCTTCAACTCGAGTTCAACTGCATCGCGTCGCTACAGGTTGTTTCGCTCATTCTGGAAATCGCGCGCCAAGAATTACCACTGAAACCCATCAAAACTTGTCATTAGTTGCTGCTCGATCTCCTAATTCCAAAACAAATAACTAAACCATGGATTTCTGCTCTTATCCCCTTCGACCTTGAACCCTAGTTACCACGGTGAAGACTTGGAACTCCAGGAAGATGCATCGAGCGCCACAGTCTGCATACCGTCTTGAAGAGAATACCACCGGCAACTCATATATGTGGATATTTGGATTTATAGAATTTTATTGGAATATATTTTGATTTTTATTACTCACGAGATGTTTTTCTCTGAAGAAGAACTAGCGGCTACCACGCCGTTGACCAGAGAATGAAATAGCAATTAGGTTAAGAGAGTTAGGGTAGTGGTATTTATAGTGGAGACAAATATCTAGATATTTTGTAGAATGGAATATTCCCGGTATATTCTCCATCGTTAATTCGTCTTCTAAAATTCCTGTGATCACATACGATACCTAAAAATCACGAAACTGGACTTGCAGCTACAGTTCGACATTACGGTCCCAACGAAACTGGTTTCTTCTAATTCCGACTTCGTATGCTCACACAGCGTATTTTTAACCGTCAAAATACTAACTGTTTTTCACTCTAAAAATCGGTACGGCCACATACTGACTTCAAAAATCACGGAAATTGAAATCTAACAATAATTTGATGTTACGAATCCAACAAAATTGGTTTCGTCGAATTCCGACTTCGTTTGCAAAGGTGTCTATTTTTAAAGCTCTAAATAACCCATTTAAATATATAAATGTATTTAAATATAATTAAATTTAATATTTAAAAATAAATATTATCGTCTATATCTACAGTGGAATACCATACAGCTTTAGAAAAATCTTATATGGATTTCTAACTCGATATTTCAATCTGGGTCAACCCAATATTCGATTTATATTGAAATTCCTTTTAAAAATACAAATAATTCATTTATAAATTATAAAGGAATTCCACAGCGACTTTTCTAAGATTTGATTTGGACGTACATCAAAATCTACACGACGAAATCCCGATTTTTCTCTTCCACTAGAAAGATATACTCCACCAGCTCCGAACGTTTCTTGTTTCACAGAAATCCGATTTAGAACGGCTTCTGTATATTCAGTTGAAGACCTAATCGCCAATTTACGAACTACAGCGCCATTTCGAGCTCGATTATAATTATAATATAATTATATGTTCAAACTGTCGTTCAAATAATATATTTGTTATTCTAATTCAATTCTAAACTGAATTAAATATCACAGATGATCCAGTTCACACCATATCGCCACTTCAGCCAATTTTGATTATTTCAGAATTAAATATATTATTTAATTTATTATTTTAAATAAATATTCATCATTATTTTATTCCACGACCATTTAATTCTCTAAACCACCATTTCAATATTTAAATAAATTAATTATAATACCTCTGCCAGTGCGGGTCATTACAATCTTCCCCACTTAAAATAATTTCGTCCTCGAAATTGCTAAGGTAGAGAACGACCCTATTGACTGGTTAGAACATATTTGTTCACTTCCTAACTTCAGTTTCAACTGAACCAATTTAATTTCAATTAAATTATTAATTAATTCTTATCAACGAAAATTTTCAAAAATCCGGAAAAGTTTCTAACGCCTTAAATTTTCGAAAAATTTCGCCAGCACCTCCTTTGTACTGATCAATACGTCAGACCACCACTCGCCTCTCCGGACAATCTCCAACCCAAAAGAAAACCAAACAGCCAAGTGGCTTTCCAATTCGGCTCATAAATCTTATATCCTATAGAAATATAAACTTTTACCTTTTGTCGGCATATCATTTTATCCTTTCCACCTGTTATCAATTCAGCAGATACAAGGGTTATCCCAATCAAATTCCAATCTGCTTTTATCCACAACAAAACCATTCGCTTATATCCGAGCCAAATATCATTTCAACTCGAGTTTCTTCTCGATTCCCAACTCTTAACTTGATTATCACATTATACTTCAAATTTGAATCTCACAATCCAATTTGTCTTGATATCATTCTAATTCGATCTCAGTTACCACTTTACTGGCTTTACTTTAATTCAATTTTGCTTTCACAAATTTCTGTTAAATTTGTTTTTAATTCAAACAGTCTTTCCCTGGGAGTTTTTAAACAGTTTACTCTTTTCAAAAATCAAATTTTCCTTTTGAACATGTCACTGAGCCCTTAATTAATATTCCATTAGTTAAATCACTTCTCTATTTCTTTATCAATATTTGTTAACCAAATATTTTCAATAACCATATTGACCTTTTATGTTATTTGGAAAACATTTCCGAATATCGCCTTCCTTTATTTTCTAAACTTTAGAAAATATATTCTATTTATAATTGGAAAATATTCCAATTACTTATCTCTTTTCCGATCTCGTTTATTTATATACTTAGGAAATATTCTTTATTATATTTGTAAGCTTACACCTATTTGGGTTAAAACGGATGTTGTGTAAAACATCGTTACGATAACCCAAATACTATATTCAACTAACTCTTATTCAACATTGATCTTCGAGCCTGAAATCTTACTATTTATTTGTTAATAATGAAATCAATCAAGTTGGGGTATAACTACCTCTCAGACCTTGACTGAATAACATTTATAACGTCAAAACAGATATGACTACTTACTCGAATAATCAATACCATACAACTACTTATTCACTTTTAACACGTACACTTTCTCTTTCTATGCTTACTAGATTTTATTCTTAGCCTTTTTTACTATTCTATTTTTAAGTTCGTTTCCTTATCGACTTCTATATATATATATATATATATATATATCGATACGTTGATTTCTAACTATCAAATTATCTTAAAAATATTCTAAGTCCTTAAATTCCCGGAAAAATTCGCCATAAACTCCTTTGTACCAGGAGCATCGGGATATTTCAAATAGCCTCCCATGGCCCTCACCGATCCAAAAGAAAAAGAAAAAGCCAAGCGGCTAGCCGATACGGCGCATAAAATCTCATATATGAATTAAATACATATCTTTTCGTCGAGCATTCTATTTATATACCTTCATACCTTATCCATACCTATCTCATGTATATTTATACCTGCCTAATCTATTTTAACTATACCTGATCGTTTTAACTCAATTCGTTAATTAATTTGTTAATTAACTCTTTAGTCTATTTCACTTTTATATTTGAACATGACATGTTCAAATATATTTTAACTTGCTTATGGACTAATTTGAATCCAAATTTCAAATTTAAGTTCTATATTCGATTTGGAATATCCATTTACAAATCCAATTCACCTTTCAAAGTTCAACTTCAAATTCCAAACTCGATTAACTAATTCCTCTTCGACTTATGTAATTCTATTCAATTTCTATTCAAATTTTATATCACTAATCCCATTTGAATTTCTATATTCAAATTCTATATATTCAATCCTATATTTTAATTCCATTTGAATTCTATATTCAAATTCCATTTCACTTTCGATATTCAAATCCTATATTTGAATTCCTTTAAATTTTCTATATTCAAATCCTTTACTTGAATTCCATTTGAATTTCAATATTCAAACCCCATTTGAATTTCTATATTCAAACTCTATTTCAATTTCATTGAATTTCATATGTTCAGACTCCCTTTGAATTTCTATATTCAATTTCTATATATTCAAATTATATTATTCAAATTCTATATTATAAATTCCATTTGAAATTCAACACAACTTGTCTTTCCCAAAATAAATTCAAAACAGTATCTCTGGTAGTGATTCGTCACTTACAACTCGAAAATGAATACTGATGATGCAGCTGTCATCATCAGAATCTATTTTCCCGCGATCGAAGTGAGTTTAATACTATAAAACCATTTCTAAACATTTCCACCTTGAAATTCATTTCAAAATATAATTCACACTGCTTGTAAAACAATTTAAAATCTCCCAGGATCTTAAATTTTCCTTACTTTTAATCCAAATCCATTTACAAACACTTACCCAATTGTCCAGAGTTTTAATTCAATTTCTGTTTTCCTCTGATTTTACGTATTTCACTTATATGAATTCTGATTGATTATTTACATAACCATTTTACTTATAATCTTACTCGATTATAATCACAACCAATATATCCAATATATTAAAATCTTGATATTTATATCTTCTTTATATCAAGATATACCTTGGGTAACTTATTTTAATTTACCCTCTTTTCAAAACATATTGTGCCAACCCATCGTATTCGAGTGTTTATAAACTCCTACCAATACATTGGATCAAACTGATCGACCAGAACCCATAAAAAACTCAACCAATGAATCTGCACAATATAAAACAAATTTTCATATCAATAACAAATACGTTCACTCATATACATACACTCAAACTCAGTCTAGGGTATTACTAACCCCATCTCTACTGAGTCACGCCACAGAGCCAAGGTAATTCACTTAACTTAAGCTGTGATACCAATTGTAATGACCCGAAAATCCGGTCCAATTTGAGCTGACTAAATAACACAGTCCAACCCCAAATTGCACTGAAAATCAGGAAATTAATAGAAAGAAATTAGAGGATGAGGAAAGATAAGATAGAAATTTAGAATAGAAGAAGAAGAAGAACAACACAACATCAGAGTAACATGAACCTCACAGCGGAACGAATAACATATAATATATATAACATAACTTGAAATATACATCTGTACTTGAATATACATCATTATCAAAGTACAACACTTACAACACAGCGGAAATAAACTATAGCTATATGATCCTGAAGCCTCCTGCTCTAGCTCTTCAAGTATCTGTAAATCCCGACTACTTGACTGCCCGTACAAAATTGGGCACCCAAGGGTTTAGGGAAAACAAAACAAAATAAACTCCGGGTCAGTCATGGGACTAGTATAAGTAAAACAGTTAAAACAGTTCGAACAAGTAATCGATATCTCATAAGACCACGTCGTATAACGGAATGGGTTTTTCCCTTATGAGAATCCAAATTTATCTTTATATCAAAAACCTTTTGATATTATAATAATGTCTATCAAACACAATATAATAATCATCTAGCAGAAATGCTTTCATCTCACGTTCTACATATATAGTATACAATCAAAACCGCAAACACGTATTGGGTAATGGATTTCCAACTATGACAAGATATGGAACCACCTTTCGCTAGTGTACCTCTAGAGAGGAATACACTGGATTCAACAAGAACATCTTGCAACCCGGCCACACATGACCGACCACTCAATTCGCTTGAGTGTATCGAATGTATATCACCAACGGTTGGGATCAGCAACCGTTTCCCGAATGGGATAGCATCAACAATAGATTTTTAGAAATAAATGAAACTCTAGATGAGGTGATTATACACCCTACTTCGGAGCGACCGACTTAGCCATGCTGCCTGCCCGATTTTTGTCATTTACCGGTTGATGAGGCTTGAGGTTACGCTTCATCATCACATCAGATTCACTTCGAATGCCACATTGTCAGATCCATCAAAAATCACTAATTGACATCTACAACAGTACATTACGTGTTAGCTAAAGAAGGTTCCTTCTCCGCTTCCACTCTTGGTACGGTTGAAGAAATCAATGTACGTGACCTTTCTGGAAATACTCTGTCAGACATCCCTCCATACAAGTCATCCAGGAACAGGATGAACCGAAGGCACTATTCAGCATATCCGTCTTAGGCGTTGTTATCTAAGATTTATACAACAACCGTTGCACTTTACTCCATCTTCAATTTTCTTTGGCATATATGATTCGCAACGCTTATGCCAATACGGAGTGGTTCTTTTGATAATAATCCAACCGGTCTCTCCATATTAACAACGTTAAAATGGTCAAAACTTCGATAGTTTGTGATTTAACTATCAAAGAAAAACACGTGTGCAAACAACGGTATTATTTCCAAAAGGAAATACTATCAATCAATCATCAATCATATATCTATATATATATATATTCATATTTCAAATTTCAATATTCGATTACGTTTCTAATTCTATTTGGAAAACATTCCAACTCTTCTTTACTTGGATTTAAACAGATGTTTAAATCAACATCGCGACGACAACTCCAACCACTATACTTATTTACTAAATTCACTTAACCACTTTCTCTCTTGAACCTTAACCATTTCTAAATTAAAAACGCAGTCAATCAAGTTGGGGTATATCTACCTCTCAGACCTTAACTGAACAACATTTCAAATCTCGATATAGGTTAAGTTCATCTTTTAACTCCTTAACACTTCCTTACGTAACTCTCCTTCGAATTATCTCTTATTCGATAATTCTTTCCTTCGAATAAGGTATATTCGATAACTCTATTCAATTTACTTTATTCGATTAACCCTTATCAATTAACTCTATTGGACTAACGCTATTGGATTAACTCTATTTGACTAACGCTATTGGATTAACTCTATTTGATTTAACTCTAGTCGATAACTCCTTTAACTCTATTCGAATAAACCAAATTTGATTAACTCCTTTAATTCCATTCGAATAAACAATATTCGATTTATTCCTTTAACTCCATTCAACTCTATTCGAATAACTAATATTCGATAACTCTATTTAACTCTATTTCGAATCACTAATATTAGATTAACTCACTTGATTTAACTCCAATCGATTAACTCCATAAAATAACTAAATTCGATAACTCCTTCGAATAACCAAATTCGATAATTCCTTTCGAATAAACTATATTCGATTACTCACTTCGATTAAACAAATCGATAAATCCTTTCGATTACCAAATAATCGATAAATCCTTCGATTTACTAAAAATCGATAACTCCTTTCCTTTAACTCTATTCGAATAAACTAATATTCGATAACTCTATTTAAATAACTCTAGTTCGATTTAACTCTATCGATTAATTCTAACTGATTTACTCTAACTGGTTTACTCTAACTGGTTTAACTTTACTATTTAACCTAACTGGTTTAACTCTAAGGGTTTAACCTAACTGGTTAACTCTTTATCCTTATTCAGTTTCAAACATCGATGTTGAAATCGATTCTTACTCCTCTATATGAGTCCTGACTTATATATTTTATTAATCCAAATGATAAATATTTAACTTAATTTATAAATATCATTTATAAATCAAATATGTTCCTTTTATCTGTTTACTTCTTCATATATAAGTTCAGACTTATATATATCTATTTATCCAAAGATAAATATTTCCTTTATTATAACTTATCCTTCGATTTTATAATTATTTTCTTTTATAAAATTACTTTTCCTTTTCTATATAAAATCCATCGATTTTATATAAATAATTCATTTTCAAAATACACTTTGAAAATCCCTTTTCCCACATCCGGTATTTCTTATGGTATTTAACATACCATATAACAACGATAAATATCGTCCAAACACACATAATCAACAACAGATTATAAATCACATCATATATCACAATATATGAATCACAGTAAAATAAATGTTGAGGAATCCAGTTGGATTCCTCCAACCTGTTTCACTGCATCACAGATGTTAAACAACATAGATAACATCACTTTCAGTTCCATATGACATATTCTATTAAACAGAATCAATATAGAAATTCAACTAACTGACTAGCAGTTCAATCAAACAGTCAACACACAGTCAATCAGCCAATATTTAATTGTTCTAAAAATACAACATGAAATTATAAACTGTTCAGAGTTAGTGAGATTTACTCACATTGGCAGTTCATCGTTAAAGAACGATAAACTGTTATTTGATTTGAATCAAACAAATTTATTTCGCCATAAATTCATACGAGCCCCAATCCACTTCCAGTCAGTCCCAGTGCATTGCTCCTGTCCATACGATCCTAACGCATCTTGTTTTACTGAATTTCGATCATGTATGACGAAGTTATAATCTTTCGAAGTTTATACTATTTAAAATAAATAAAACTTGAATTTATAATATAAACTTGGGCCCTTAACTTTTTCCTCCATCCCGGTCCATTCTCGTTTTAAATACCGAAGTCCACTGTAAAACCTTTTTTCCCCAAATGACCTCTGCGCGTTTCCTCCTTCCATCGCCGATTCTTTGATCCTCCCTTCTTCATCATTTCAATTGTAAAATCCCAATTTAAACACCACAACCGAACTTCTCAAACCATCCTCTTCCACCTCAGCCCAACGTTCTTCAACTCGAGTTCAACTGCATCGCGTCGCTACAGGTTGTTTCGCTCATTCTGGAAATCGCACGCCAAGAATTACCACCGAAACCCATCAAAACTTGTCATTAGTTGCTGCTCGATCTCCTAATTCCAAAACAAATAACTAAACCATGGATTTCTGCTCTTATCCCCTTCGACCTTGAACCCTAGTTACCACGGTGAAGACTTGGAACTCCAGGAAGATGCATCGAGCGCCACAGTCTGCATACCGTCTTGAAGAGAATACCACCAGCAACTCATATATGTGGATATTTGGATTTATAGAATTTTATTGGAATATATTTTGATTTTTATTACTCACGAGATGTTTTTCTCTGAAGAAGAACTAGTGGCTACCACGCCGTTGACCAGAGAATGAAATAGCAATTAGGTTAAGAGAGTTATGGTAGTGGTATTTATAGTGGAGACAAATATCTAGATATTTTGTAGAATGGAATATTCCCAGTATATTCTCCATCGTTAATTCGTCTTCTAAAATTCCTGTGGTCACATATGATACCTAAAAATTACGAAACTGGACATGCAGCTACAGTTCGACATTACGGTCCCAACGAAACCGGTTTCGTCTAATTCCGACTTCGTATGCTCACACAGCGTATTTTTAACTGTCAAAATACTGACTGTTTTTCACTCTAAAAATCGGTACGGCCGCATACTGACTTCAAAAATCACAGAAATTAAAATCTAATAATAATTTGATGTTACGAATCCAACAAAATTGGTTTCGTCGAATTTCGACTTCGTTTGCAAAAGTGGCTATTTTTAAAGCTCTAAATAACCCATTTAAATATATAAATATATTTAAATATAATTAAATTTAATATTTAAAAATAAATATTATCGTCTATATTCATAGTGGAATACCATACAGCTTCAGAAAAATCTTATACGATTTCTAACTCGATATTTCAATCTTGGTCAACCCGATATTCGATTTATATTGAAATTCCTTTTAAAAATATAAATAATTCCTTTATAAATTATAAAGGAATTCCACAGTTACTTTTCTAAGATTTGATTTGGACGTACATCAAAATCTACACGACAAAATCCTGATTTTTCTCTTCCACTAGAAAGATATACTCCACCAGCTCCGAACGTTTCTTATTTCACAGAAATCCGATTTAAAATGGCTTATGTATATTCAGTTGAAGTCCGAATCGCCAATTTACGAACTACAGCGCCATTTCGAGCTCGATTATAATTATAATATAATTATACGTTCAAACTATCATTCAAATAATATATTCATTATTCTAATTCAATTCTAAACTGAATTAAATATCACAGATGACCCAGTTCGCACCATATCGCCACTTCAGCCAATTTTGATTATTTCAGAATTAAATATATTATTTAATTTATTATTTTAAATAAATATTCATCATTATTTAATTCCACGACCATTTAATTCTCTAAACCACCATTTCAATAATTAAATTAATTAATTATAATACCTCTGCCAATGCAGGTCATTACATAATTTTTTTTAATTAAATAATTATTTCTTAATGGACCTCATTTAAGATATTATTGAATTGGTAATGAGATGTTACTTGCATTAAGTAAAATGACTCAAATAAAAGTAAAATTTCAAGAGACAAAGTACGTAAATGGATTTTGGTAAAAGAAGTTATAAACATAATTGTATAACGAAGACACAACAAAGGGTTAATATTTAAATAAATAGTTGTAAACAACTGAGTTTTCAAATTTAGGATATGGCGTCATAATGCCATATTTAAAATAAAGCAAGAAATACGATTTAACGGATTATAAAGTATAAGGGGTTAGAGTTACGAACTTATATCTATTCTAAGATAAGAATGTTGTTGATCAAGGTTTGAGAGATAAATAAAATACCCCAACTTGATCGACTTAACTATTATCGAGGGATGATATCAGTTTGTAACGGAAAGAAATGTCAAGATTAAGGGAATATAGCAGCGTATTGCAAGTATTTGAACTACACTATAAAATAACGTTGTTGACTAGGCTTAAGCGTGATTGTGATGTTGAGATTAGTTATAAAGAGGAATTTTATAGCGTATGACAAGTTTTTGAACTGTAACGATAAATTAGCGTTGTTGACCAAGCTTAAGCGTGATTTTTATATATAGCACTATACCCTAGGGAATGGAAACAGTTTGGTTTGAAATCCGCTTATTCTAAAGTAATAAGTAATGATGTTTGTCCAAAGAAATATAAGAAAGAGTTTAGAAGAGAAATTGGAATTTTTTTTCAGAAAATAATGACATCATTTCGATGTTCGAAATGTGATTAGTATTAAACCATTAGGATTTGGAATTATAATTTGACAATGTCGAATATTATGAAAATAATTTATTTTATAAATTATATATTGATAGGATAGTAAATAATTGGTTTTAAAACCAATAAATAATAATAGAATATGAAATCAAGATTAAAGTTATAAACGTGATATCCCTTAACAAGAAGTGACTTAGAGATAGAGTTTACGAAGTGAAATGGGAAGATAAAATTATAGAATAACTCAGTAAATAAGATTGAGCCCGTAAGGGTATTTATTATTTAAATGAAGATTTATTTGATAAACGTGTTCAGATTTCTATAAATGGATTATATTCACATTTTAAAGTGAATAGTGTTTAAAAAGGCGAATGTTGCAAATTAAATAGTTGTAATGAAAAGTGGAAATGTTTTCCAAGAAGTATAAAGTTTAAACGGGTTTTGGGAAAATATCTAGGAAGATATTGGAAACTGGAAAATTAATGTTAAAATAAAAGGGCCAGTGATTGTGTTATGTTTAATTATACATTACAATGGATGTTTGTTTTTACTTCGATAGTTAAATAACCGACTATCGAAGTGTTTTGACCATCGTTGTCAATACGGAGAGACCGGTTGGATATATTATCCGCTCTGTGTAGGCCTAGCGCTGCAAATTAGATCGTGCTGAAGAAAATTGAAGACGGAGTGAAATGCAAGGGTCGTTATGTTCCAAAATGGTGCTTCTGTTTGTCCAGTCCCAGGACAACTTGTATGGATGAGTGTCTGACAGAGTATACCTAACAAATCATGTATGGTTGATCCCTTAAAGGTATTACGTCTAGTGGCGGAGGAATTTGTTCCTCTTAGCTTTTTGTACTCATGATATTTTTGGAAATCGATTTGTGAATTGACGGGTTTGACGATGTGGCATTCAAAGTGAATGGTGATCAGATGTTCTGAAGATAGATGCAGCCTCTAGCATCACAACCAGGAAACGACAGAAATAGGGTAGGGCAGCATGGCTAGTTGGGTCATAGCAAAACAGGGTGTATTGTCATCGATCTAGAGAAAATTTATATTTGTTCTTCTTTTCGATTATGTATCTTCGGATTACGATTGGATGGCCAACAACCGTGGGTGGCAATATATTCGATACACTTAAGCTAAATGAGTGGTCGGACATGTGAGGCCGGGTTGCAAGACATTCTTGTTGAACCCCAGTGTATACCCTCTAGAGTACACTGATCGGAGATTGCTCCCATACCTTGTCTGTTGGAATCCAATCTCCAATAAGTGCCCTGCGGTTTATGATTTTATACTATATATGTGGAGCGTGAGATGCAAGCGTTCTACTATTTTGTTATTTATTTGATTAGACATTATTATAATATCATTAGATTTTGATATCAAAATGGTTTGGGTTATAGTAAGGTAAAAACCGTCCATGTTTATGTGTGGGTTGGTCTTACTATTTTCCTTTTTCTTCAAAAGGATTTCCCAAAGTTAACAATATGGTTGGAGTTTACTCACACCAGTCCCATGACTGACCCAGAGTTTATTTTGTTTGTTTTCCCTAAACTCTTGAGCGCCCAAATCTATACGGGCAGTCAAGTGTTTCAGGACTTTACAGATTCACTTGGAGGAGCTCAAAGCAGGAGGCCTCACCATTAGTTATTTAGAGGTTATTTACGTTGTGATGTATATGAGTTGTACTCTGACATGGTATGTATATACAAATTAAAATTTGTATTTCAAGATTTTGTTATATAATATATTTTATTTGTTCCACTATGAGATTCGTGTTTACTCTGATTCTGTTCAGTTGTGTTATTCTTACTCTTCTATTCAATTAGTTCTATCTTTTCTATCTCATCCTCTAATTTCTTTTTATTAATGACTGGGTATTTTTGATACTTGAATAGTCAACGTTGTGTTTTTATGTTAATTTTCGGGGTCGAAAATTTCTCGGCCATTACATTGGTATCAGAGCTGAAGGTTAAGTTATTACCTTGGCTCTGTGGCGTAACTCAATAGAGATGGAGTTAGTAATACTCTAGATTGAGTTGAGTATATATATGAGCACGTATTTGTAAATCAATATAAAAATTGTTTTATATTGTGTTGATTGATCTGTTGAGTGGTATATAAATTCCAGATCGACGCGTTTAGTTGACGGGGCTAATAGGGATTTATAAATGCTTGGATAGAGTAATTCGACAAAATATTGTTTTAAAAGCTGGGTGAATAAAATAATTTTACCCAAAATATATTTTGATATAAAAGAAGTATATAACTTGATATTATTATAATATATTGGATGTGTGATCATTATTATGATCAAATAAGATTTATAATTGAGTTGGTTATATAAATAACCAATCGAAATATTATATAAGTATAATATGCAAAATCAGATGAACTAAATCTGAATTTTAAACCAGAATTGAAATAAAACTCTAGAAACTTAGAGAGATGTTGTAAATGAAATTGGATTTAATATATGGAATTTTAAATCCTGGGAATTTAGAAATGTTTTTCCTGACATTTCGAAAGGATATTTTGATGTAATTTCAAAATGAAGTGTTTAGAAATGAGTTTTTGAAAGTAATATAGTATTGAACTCACTTCGATGGCTGGAAAATAAATTCCGACGATGATCCAGACATCATCGGTGTTCATTTTCGAGTTTCTAAGTGACGGATTACTACCAAAGATTTTGTTTTGAATTATTGTGAGGAAACAAGTTCAAATGTTTTGAATTATATATGATTTCAAACTGATTTGAAATAAATCCCATGAATTTGAATTCTGAAATAAAAATTTAACTTATGGAGTTAAAATGGTAAAAATGGAACTTAAACTAAGATAAACAAACTTGGACTGAATTTGGAACGATCTAGAATGGAAATTGTAAAAGAGAAATATTGGAGATTCGAGTTATTAAAATGAATTGATTCTTGGAGAATAAGAATCGAATTTTGAATTCGGAGACGAAGAAAACTGATTTAAGAAATAAACCACTAAATGGAATTGGAGTCGAAATAGAAATTTGGCTTAGTAAAAATGAAAGATTGATTTGAGATTGGATTGATGGGAGATCAACCAAGGATGCTTGGATATAGGTTATAGTGATAGCAAATGGCAGAGATAGAGTTAAATGTCAACAAAAAGGTACAAGTTTACATTATATTGGAGTATGAGATTTTTATGAGTCTGTTTGGAAAGCCGTTTGGCTATTTGATTTTCTGATGAATTGGAGAAAGTCCAGAGAGGCAAGTTGTAGTAATACCGTATGAGCCATGCAGAGGAGATGCTGACGAAATTGTCTAAAAATTAAGCTGTTAGGAAATTTTCAGAATTCCTGAAAGTATTTGTTAATAAGAAAGAATTAATATTTTAATTAGAATTAATCGGCTCTGTTGAAACTAGATTCAAGAAATTAAATAAAAGATTTTAACCTGGTTATAATAGGGATCATAACAATTTTTCTACCTTGGTAATTTCGGGGACGAAATTCTTTTAAGGGGGAAGGAATGTAACGTCCCACATTTTTATCGGTTTGTATTTGAATATTTAAATCAGTTTAAATATTGAATTCGTAATATAAGTGGAGTTATATATTAATTAAAACGAAGTAGAATGTGTAAAAATATATATTAAATATAATCGAGCCCGTAATATCGCGGCAGTTCGTAATTCAACGTTCTGAACTTCAACTAAGCGTACAGGATTCGTTATAAATCAGAATTCTTCGAAACAAGAAACGTTTGGATCAGTTAAATTATATTTTTCTAATAGAAGAGAAAAATCAAGATTTCGGATTAGATATGGTAAGTTATGTTCAAATCAAATATTCAGAAAAGCAGCGGCATATTCGTTTTTGGCCATAACGGTGATTCACATATATTTAAATATCGGTTTCGAATTTAGACAATGTTATTTTTAGACGTAGTGATCATTTAATTTTTAGAATTTTACTGTAATTTTTAATTAATTAAATATGCAACTTTTTATTTGAAGTATTTTGCACCCTATATCAATATTTTGGGGTTTCAGAATATGAGTCAACCTACCGATATTATTATATTTCTGGAATCGTAGCACATCACTGGACACGACTGTATTTTTATTTTTGTCCATAGCGGTCCGTAATGCAAATGAGATTTTATATAGCGGAGATGGTAAAACAAAAGAAAATGAAATGATCGTATCAATGCAACGTTGAAAACCAATACCAAAGTCGTTCATTGTCCATTAATATGACTACACTACTAACAAACTAAGACCCATGCTTCCACGCCTAATTTAAAACACTTGCAGACAAAGGAAACTTGCACCATCTATCTATCCTAATCTAAACACATGCACCTATTGCTTTCCATTGAAGCAGAATAGACCATACTTCAGATACCACATCAATTTAATGAAACGACGTGCCTAGGAAATTATACAATAATTCTACCTATAAGCTACTACTTAAGCGTTAAGGAATCGTGCTCTATAAAATGGTGCTCCACTTCCTGTTATTCGTTTCTGAAAAGGAAACAAGTTTTCAATGGCATTCTAAAATTTTAAAACAAATATATTCCATTTAAAATCTCATATTTCGATCGGTTTTAAATCCCTGCGTGGAAAGTTTTCATTCTACTCATGAATGGTTGGTTGCGACGGCCTAGGGCTGGATCGGACTGTCAGGTTGCGCCATATCATGGAAGGAGGACTGTGGGACGCTGGATGTCGGGCAGATGATGGCAGTACCTGATCTCCGATGGTGCGCATTGGAGGAAAAACAGTGCGAGGGCGAGAGCTTTAAAAAGCTTGAAAACGATGGAAGTTTATACACTATACTGGAGATAAGGGTTATAAGAGGAGGTGTATGAGATGGAGTGGTCTCTAAGTGTTCATATGTATAAATGTTGGAGCTCGCATGTTTAAAAGATGAATACTGGGTTTGCAATACTTAAAAAGGAAGCATGTAAGTATGGTGGGTTGGAGCATGGAGGGACTAGGCGTGTACATGTTAAGAGGAGGACGTGATGTTTATAAATTTTGGAAGATAAAGAGCAGGGCATGTTCGAAAGTATACTGTTGCGGAAATGTTAGTATGGGGAGTGGGTTTCAGGAGCTCACATGGTATTCTTCGGAGAAGATGAAGTACCCTGTTTATACGGGTGTAGAAATGATTGGAGTGGGCTAGCTGAAGTGAACCGTGGGTTTAGTTGGTAAGGGAAAGGAATTAGGTGTTGTTTTGGTGATGGGCTGAAATCTTTTGGTAAGGTCAGTGTGAAGGATGGTAGAAGAGAACGGTGACAGTGAGAAGGTACTAGAGAACGCAAGTTCTAAGTTGCTTGCGAGCTGCTGCTGTTGGTGGCATATGTAAGAGAATAAATGGAAGTGGTGAAATAAGAATGAGGCAGTAGACGTTCAAAGTTGTGTGCATGGGAAGCAAGTGCACACCTTTTTGAACGCATGAGTTACTGTGTTGACATGTTGAAAACGTTTTAAGAGTGGGCTTTGTTTTTCAATGTAAAGAAGAGGATGGTGGGTTCATAGGAAGTTGTCAGAGAAAAAGTTGAGGTTTGGGAAAGTTTTCACGGTGGTTGGGATGTTAATGAATCATGGGGAAAGCACATAACAGGAGGAGATGGTACTAACTGGTGCGGATAAGACTAATAATGGGCTGGGTTTGCAAGTGGCAAGACCATACAAATGAGAAAAAAAATATGTTGCATCCTTTAAAGCAAGGACCTAGCTGTCTAAACACAGCTGCAATGGGACCGACGAGTTTTGAAGGGCAAGATGCATGCAAAGACTCAGTTCAAGGGGTTGCCACTGCGTTCTTCACAACATCAGCAAGACAGCCGGACGACGAGATAAACGGTGACCGCGAGTCGAACGACACAGTAGCGGGTTTATTAATGGAAAAAAATGCAACCCGCGTAAGTGTGGGTCACCAGCGAACTAAGGGGTTCACGAAGAGGTCGTGCAATTCATGGAAGAAGAAAGCAACTAGAACGGAGGTTTCGAACATGATCTGAGTGGAGATCGAAATGGTGGCGAAGTATATCAGAATAAAATGCCTGCTCAGATCTATCGACCGACGCAAATCGTTATTTAACGGTTAATGCGCGAAGGTGAGTAAATTCACTAACTCTGAGCTATTTGAAAATATTATAATTATATTTTAATATTGGTTGAATGCTGTGTGATGGTCGTTTAGGTAGATTACAATTAAAATGGTTGAAATAATATAAACCGTCATATATCTAAACTGTCGATTGAACACTGATGCTGTTTACCATTATATTTCATAATGATACGAAATTGGTGATATTTTATTATGACTAATATCTGTGTATACAGGAAACCGGTTGGAGGAATCTAACCAGATTCCTCAATATTTGTATGTACTGTTTATTTATTATATGCACTGTTTGAACCATGTTGAATGGAAATTCAACGTTATGTTGATTTAATAAATAGACGATATCGATTCAGAAAATAGCAACAGTCGACCATAAACTCATTTTTGTTAAGAAGTTGATTAGCCATCAGGCAAATCAATGAAGATAATTATAAAAATTATATTTTTATAATTTATGCGAAGTTTAATTATAATAGAAGTTCTATTATAAACTGGTATTTTATAGTTCATTTTATAAAGTAAATATAAACGATTATTTGACATTTAAACAAGTTATTAAGATATAATTATCCTGCGAGTGAATAATTTGGATAATTATTTTAAAGAAAACAGTTAAGAAATACTATTAGATTAATTATATTAATTTAATGGTAAGAGGTAATTAAAATCAGTAAACGAATTTACTGATGTAATGAAGTTGATTTAATAAACTGTTATTTGGAAAATGATTATTAAATTAATTGGTCTTCAATTAATCTAATGAAAATACCTTAGCGGTAAACTAATCAAAAATTAATAAGGTTCCTTATTAATTACCCTTTTTAATTAACGAGGTATTAAAGAATTATTGAACCAATATAATTAGTTATTGTTTATATAAAGTAAGCAACCAATCCATTTTAGATTAATGATGAAGTAAACTGTTTACTTCAGCAATGATGAAGTAAATTATTATTTAATTATTTTTAATTAAATAATTGTTTCTTAATGGACCTCATTTAAGATATTATGGAATTGGTAATGAGATGTTACTTGCATTAAGTAAAATGACTCAAATAAAAGTAAAATTTCAAGAGACAAAGAACGTAAATGGATTTTGGTAAAAGAAGCTATAAACAAAATTATATAACGAAGACACAACAAAGGGTTAATATTTAAATAAATAGTTGTAACCGACTGAGTTTTCAAATTTAGGATATGGCGTCATAAAGCCATATTTAAAATAAAGCAAAAAATACGATTTGACGGATTATAAAGTATAAGGGGTTAGATTTACGAACTTATATCTATTCTAAGATAAGAATGTTTTTGATCAAGGTCTGAGAGATAAATAAAATACCCCAACTTGAACGACTTCACTATTATCGAGGAACGATATCAGTTTGTAATGGAAAGAAATGTCATGATTAAGGGAATATAGCAGCGTATTGCAAGTATTTGAACTATCACGATAAAATAACGTTGTTGACTAGGCTTAAGTGTGACTGTGATGTTGAGATTAGTTATAAAGAGGAATGTTACAGTGTATGACAAGTTTTTGAACTGTAACGATAAATTAGCGTTGTTGACCAAGCTTAAGCGTGATTTTTATATATAGCACTATACCTTAGGGAATGGAAATAGTTTGGTTTGAAATCCACTTATTCTAAAGTAATAAGTAACGATGTTTGTCCAAAGAAATATAAGAATGAGTTTAGAAGAGAAATTGGAAAATTGTTTCAGAAACCAATGACATCATTCCGATGTTCGAAATGTGATCAGAATTAAACCATTAGAATTTGGAATTATAATTCGACAATGTCGAATATTATGAAAATAAGTTATTTTAGAAATTATAAATTGATAGGATAGTAAATACTTGGTTTTAAAACCAATAAATTATAATAGATTATGAAATCAAGATTAAAGTTATAAATGTGATATCCCTTGACAAGAAGTGACTTAGAGACAGAGTTTATGAAGTGAAATGGGAAGATAAAATTATAGAATAACTCGGTAAATAAGATTGAGCACGTAAGGGTATTTATTACTTAAATGATGATTTATTTGATAAACGTGTTCAGATTTCTATAAATGGATTATATTCACATTTTAAAGTGAATAGTGTTTAAAAAGGCGAATGTTGCAAATTAAATAGTTGTAATGAAAAGTGGAAATGTTTTCCAAGAAGTATAAAGCTTAAACGGGTTTTGGGAAAATATCTAGGAAGATATAGGAAACTGGAAAATTAATGTTAAAATAAAAGGGTCAGTGATTGTGTTATGTTTAGTTATACATTAGAATGGAAGTTTGTTTTTACTTCGATAGTTAAATAACCGACTATCGAAGTGTTTTGACCATCGTTGTCAATACGGAGAGACCGGTTGGATATATTATCCGAAAACCACTCCGTATAGGCCTAAGCGCTGCGAATTAGATCATGCTGAAGATAATTGAAGACGGAGTGAAATGCAAGGGTCGTTATGTTCCAGAATGGTGTTTCTATTTGTCCAGTCCCAGGACAACTTGTATGGACGAGTGTCTGACAGAGTATACCTGACAAATTGTAGTGACCCATAAATCCCCGCCCTTTGGATCGACCATAAACCACACATGCCTGATCCAAAAGTCAGAAATCATCGGTTCACTAACTCTGGGCATACAACACATCAGAGAAAATAACAGAAGACTTTTATAAACATCATAATAATGTTACATCAGAGTACAGAATATCAGAGTACGAAAATAATATACAGCGAAAAGTAAATTTACATAAAATGTAATACAATGCACAACGGAAACAAAATCTAGCACAGCGGAAGACTATCAATGCCCTGGACATAGCTTTAAGCTTCGATCCAAAATCCTGCACAAAATATCTGCAGAATAAGCTACTCGACAGCCCATGTGAAAAATATGGGCACCCGAGTTTGCAAAGTGGAACAAACATTGAGTAAGTCATGGGACTGGTATGAGAAATCTACTTAATAGTTTAAACAACAATAATAAGGCAAATCATAGGACCACGCCACTTTCGTGGAACGGGTTTACTCCATGATTGCCAGTGCATGAAATAAAGTAAGTTATTTAAACAATGCAATGCTTTTTAGAAAAATGAAGCCATTATAAGACTCAGGTCCCATCACACAATGCAACGCAAGCCGGAGGATAGAGTTTTACCTTATAATGGCCAAGAAATGCTTGATACGTATAAAACAAAAGTGTTTGATATTATTACTAGTGCATATATGTTTCAAAAGAAATTTCAAACATAAATATCAATCATAGACGGCATAGTACCTCATACTACTATGTCGCCATTCTAGTTCTACAATCAAATCCGTAATTTCGTATTGGAAATTTGGATTCCATCATGAGTCGATTCCAGGGATGGCTCCTCTCCGTTCGAGACACTGTAGCAAATGCCTCCGGGCTCGGACGCTGGCGAACCTTTGGATCTTCAGAGCCTGTCCATACATAGCGGATTAGTTATACCTGAACACACGTTTCCCAGACCTATCGGACCTATATCCATTGGCTCCGTAGTAACCGATATATCCAAGGCACCTCGCAATCCAACAACCACATAGGTAAAAATATATAAATGTCAGGCCGTGTAAAAACCATGATACCACCCATAGCTAGAAAGAAACGTCGTGCACTCCCTGCAGTCACGATCCCATTTTTGACTCATACCGAGGTGTGAGGCTCGTGAATTAACGCCATACACAAAGCTATGCCACACAGGCCATGTTTTGATCATCAACCACAAGACTTTGCTTTTCAACACAAGCCTTGATCATTGCATCTTCGCATGCCACACAGGCAATCCACTCCATGCGACGGATTTCTATCGATATACAATCTCTGAGCTCGTACATCTCAGAGAAGGGTGTTAAGTAAGAGAATAGATTCTCCGTCACCAAACAGATGTATATTAATAGAGATCAATCAGCACAGAACAAAATCCAATGTCAGACACGCATCCATTTACAAGTACGTTCTGGGTCTGAACGAAACCGGAGGCACCTTATTCCTCGTTCCATATGTCCAATACAGAAGAGAGGCTCTCGCACATCCAGACAATCAACAAGTACGTCCAGACCACTACCACTGTAACCTCGTCAAGGGAGCTACCCATATCAAAGGCATCAGTTGTAATCTACATGATGTGAAGATCACCGGTCTTGCATCGTCTTCATATCTTCGACATTTATTCATCGATCAATTATTTGAAATGAGAATCAACTCGGCCTTTTCAAATAATTCACGTATATTAGAATTCAAATCAATTCTTTCCATGGTTAAATTATTCGACATCCACATTTGAGTTCTTTAGTATAATTTTCATGTCAAACACATTCAACCATCAAATATCAATCAAACCAAGTAATATCGGTTTATTTCCATTCCATATCGTCAATAATATTTTATAATGATATCTCTCTATTTTTATTTATTTAAAAATAGCCTAAATTAATTAAACAACGTTTCAGGTCATGTCGTGGCACTGGCGCTGTTTTTCTTCAGATTTGATTTACACATATCTGAAAATCTAACCGTTGGATCTTAACAAAATTTATATCATTGGAAAGACCTCTCTAAAGCGAACCCAACAGTTCTGGTTTAGTGAAAATCTGTTGGTCGGATCTCTCGGTATAATCGTTTAAAGTTACGATTTCAAAACTCAAACTGCAGCGGCTCGATTCGTTTTAATTTAATTTATATTTATATACATACTAGTACGAAGGCACGTCCATTTGACGTGTGCATAGACAATTCGAACAAAGCTGGGTTAAGTGCAGAATCAGATGGAAAGATAAGAAAAATAACCACCACCAACATTAGCAACAACCAAAATGCAACATCAAAAGGCACAATATCAGACTGCCAGTACAAAATTTGGACATAATTATACAAAGCCGCCCACCGACAAAACATAAAAATATTTTTATGTAAACTACATAAAAAACCTACTGCCCAAGGTATAAACCATTAATAAAAGACAGCTACCATCATAAACACAATTGTCAACTCGTGCACAACTCAAACTTAAAACACCGCTTCAACTTTATACACAAACTCCAAACCCTTCAAAGTGAACAGGTGAAAGGATAGAAGCTTACTGCTCTTGTCCTGGCAACTTTCTCCGAAACTGAAAACATCACACAGTTCACTGATTAGTTGGCATACTTCCAGTGATTTATATTCCTTCACTATTGCCTATATTTAAAGGTCAAATTATCTGGGTTAGTAACCAAATTATCTAAAATTATGTGTTTTGTTTAAATATTTAGAACCTGGAATAAATTATATTACAACCGTTTAATAGGATTCTGTTACAAATCTTATTACTCGTCAATGCATGCTATATTGCAACAAGTCAATAGATTATAACAATGGCAGCTTTATGTGTTTCATGCTATGACATCACGTGTTATAACTATGCATTGATTAGAAATGTTAAACTTCCTGTCACTCCTTTATGCAAGAAATATTAATACCCAAATTTATAATAGCTTGGCATTCCAGATCAAATATCAACAACTCTAATAACAGTTTGTACTAATAACAGCTTGGCATCGGCGGTGATAAATATGGATAACTGCACAGGAATATAAACATACAAACATTCAGAATTACAATAATAACTGTTTTCATTAGTATAATTAATCTTAATAAGTGCAAAACTACACTGAAATGAAATCTAAATATGCAAAAATATATGCATTGAAATGTAATCTAAATATACATACATAAATAGCAAAGTGAATGCTTCAACTTTATACACAAACTACATGCCCTTTTATACACTATCCACAAATTAAAAAATCTTACAATATAAACGAAAAGGAATTTTCAGATTAATTAAATAATAGTTAAAGAACTTCCCCAATATTAGGCAGGTGACTAAACAGTAGACATGCAATAGGATATCAAAATCATTGTATAGCAACAAAAAAATACAACATATATGAATATGTAAAGGATATCAAAATTTTGCACCTGATCGATGAGCTCCTCTGAGTATTCATTTGTACCCACTGGCCTTTGAACACATCTTTTCTTCGAGAAACAGTCGGATTGGCATTAATTAAGCCATTCATTGCCTAATACGCCAATAAGAATGTGCAGTACAAAATGAATTTCAATGTTATCCAACTTCTAATGTCAAAATAAAAGGAAAAAAACAGTAGATTGCATTGCGACAACTTCCTTATATATCAGTCTTATGTCCCAAATTAGAAATAGATGAAATTTCATGCATTTTCACCACTGTTTGTGACAAAGTTTTAATAGTAAAAGATCGGCGAAATAATTCAGATAGATATAGAACAATTATCCCGATTCATATAATCCTCATAGTCACATAAAAACTGAATTTTATATCAGCTTGCTTGCCCCTAAAATTTTATTGCAACTCAATCATAAGTTTTGTTTAGGAAAATCATCGAAGTTGGTAAAAAGCTCAATAAATTTGCTCATAACTCCATTCATAAAATTAACGGTTTCATGGGTCGTATCAAAACTTGGTGGACAAAATTGCATATGCAGAAAAAAGTTAACAAAGGTTAATGCCTATAAATGCATAACTGATAGTCAACTATTAAAATACACTGAGCATGTTTGTCTACGGCTAGAGATTTATGTCAACCTACAAACAAATACACATACCCTTAGCTTTTTTATAACTTAATTATTGGTAAATTTAAGTAATTTGTTAAACACATCATAACATTTGAAATGTTCAAAGCCAAGATTAGTAAGACTTATCGAGAGATAATAACTGCATTTGGTTGGTGTTTAATATAGAAGTTTATGGCCCAAAAAAATTAATACAGAAGTTTGATAATAGTTGGATTATTTTGCAATTACATTATTATATATTTTCTAAGTTTTTGAAATTATTACATAGTTGATGGGGTCCCATTTGTAAAATAGGTGAACATAGTAGGTTGAAAGACAGTAATATATATTGCATAGTTGAGGCTACTGTTTTGATCAGAGATAAAATTTATGTAGTTTATTTTGACAATAACATTGTAAATGTACATGGGATAAAGCCAGAAATAAGTCGGGATGATTTTTAGTTAGCTCAGTGCAGAAATCCCTATATTGTGTTCACGTTGGATTTGAACTCATGAGTGTGTTGTGAATTAAGTTTCAAACGAACTATAAAAAATGTAAAATTTAAAGTCACTACGTCATATTAGCAACAAGCAAAAAAGTTAGAAGAGAACTCACCATGTGATTAGAACGTGACGGCCGCAGGTGGACGGTCGGTGATTAAAAAGGATTTAAGCATCGTAATAAATTTTAATATCAATAATGACGTTTTTGAAAGTCTAAAAAAAGCTTCACTTTAACCATGTTTACTGGCTTTTGGAAACTACCAACGTACGTAAAAGTGGTGGATAAGTCAGTGTAAGCTACTAAGGAGAATCTGCGTCAAACGAATGAAAAGGAACAAAAGTTGAAAACATCAAACTGTTTAAAACTTATATTGTGAATTCAAAACCATATAAAGTAGCGACAACACTCTTAATGCTAACCAAAAGAATCTTAACGTGCATATACGTAGCAGATCGTTACATGTATTACGACAACATACGTAAAGCTAAAGAACACAATGGAAAAGAGTATATACATAAGCATTAAATTTTAGCTGATTATATACATATGCTTCAGCATGACCTTTTACCTTATTATATATAGTATTTAAATCTCATCGGATGAAATTTAGCAGGTATTTCTTTCATGCAGTCACAAAATTCAAGCTGTTAAATTAAATCAAAAGGATCTCAACCATAGCTCAGTACATGTCAATTAGGTGCAGAAATTACAGTCATTATAGTCTTTCCTTAAATCTATATGTAAATAAGTATAAAAGAAGATTAGATATATTCTTTTAAGTATGTACATAATTAAGTTTATTAATTAATGAATGTACCTTATTAATATATGTACCTTTTCCGTTGTTTATAACAGAAAATAGAAACATTTTAAACTTGGTCGTAGGATGCAACTAAGGTAAAATCCATTTGCAAAAGCAACTACAGTATATAAGTTATGAGAAAAAGCAGTCACAGTATATGTCATTATAAGTGGAAAACATGTAAACAGGCGCTAAAAAGTGGTTAGCTGAATACCTTAAATTCCTTCACTTCCTAGTTCAACTTAACCCATGTCATCTTCAATTTCCTCGACATTCTTTAACATTTGTCCTCATATTGATTTAGCTTCAAAATTCTTCTTGCCTCATCTTTAGTTTCCTTAGCAATCTTTGTCCTTATTTTTAACTTCAGATAAAATGGTATCGATTTGTCTTCATACACAATCCAACTTAAACCTGGAAAAATTGCAGATTAAAGGTAATTCTGTTAATCCACAAAATTATCATAAATCTTTATGAAACAAACTTCTCTGCAACAAAAACTATAATGTAATAAAATTAATGGTACTGATAATGTGGTCACAAATTGTGAATATATTTATGAGATACACCTCCCAATCAAACAGAAGTAAAGATGATATCCTATGGCATGAAAGATAATTATCATCAAAACATTATTCATATATATATAAATTACTTAAATTAGTAAGAACACTAAAAGGAAATAACATTCAATGTCAACCACCGCAATTCAAAATAAAGGATGCAAAATATAGTTTAAAATGTTCCAATCATACAAAATTAACCAATTGACAAACCCCGGTTGTTGAAGACTGAAACTAAACAGCAAATAGAAAGTATAAAATAAAAATCATAGCAAATTTTAGCGGTTTTACCGGTAATGTGTTCCTGGAGGTCGAACATGGTTCATCCACTAACAGATCTAAAGAGAAGTAGAGATCTGAGGAAAAACCAAACCATCGAATGGGTTGCAACACAATCCACGTTAAGCCTAAATAAATTCAATAGATTACAGGATGAAAAACAAAGATTAAAGTAGTCTAATGTGTAAAAATAAATAAACAATAGATTAAATCCGATTCTTGAATATCGGAAGGAAATAAAAAATAGATGCGACAAAATAAAATTAAGAGTTTTACCGCTAATGTCGTAGTAAAGGTGGAACACGGTTCGTCGACTGGTAGATCTGAAGAGAAGTAGTTGATCTGAGGAAAGCGGCAAGCAACATAGATTTTAGGGCAGATGGTAGGCAGAGGTGAAGATGGAAGCAATTAAAGGTCGGATTAGATGGTAGGAGTTCGATTTAGTTGATGGCTGAGAGTGGGGAAGGAAGGCGATGGAAAAATATGGAAAACGTGAAGAACGAAATAGAAGGAGAGTGGGAAACGGGTCTCAGAAACGATGAAGCAGTAGTGGGCCTCAGAGACGGGTGTAGGAGGTCAACAGTTGGAAGGAAATAGGTGGAGTAAAACTTGAAGATTTAGTCGGTTAGGGTTTGGGAATGGGGAAGACATGGATGGAAAAAAAAGAAACGCGGAGAACACAGTGCGAAATGGAAGAAAGCAGAAGAAACGCGTGGAAAGTGGAAGCTGTTGAGTAACCGACTATCGTGGTGTATCAGAGAAACATAATGGAAAGTGGGATGACGATATTGCCCTTAAACCCTACTATTTTCTGAAGTTAAGCAGTGGGAGGATAGCGGTTATTTCTGGAAATGAATAAAAGCTTCACCATCCCAAAAAGATTTTCTTTATTAGTAGAGATAAATATAATTCATTCGACGATTTCTAACTCGTTTCTACTTCAAAAATATGGCTAACGCCTTTAAATTTCTGAAAATTTCGCCATAGTTTCTCTTGTACGGAGAGGGGTTTGGAAATTTATTGGGCCGTATTAGGCACCCAATAAATCCTAAAAAGCATACACATATTTATAGTGATATATTCTTGTGTCCACAGGGGAGTGTGTTTAGATCATGACTCCAGAGAATAAATTCTCTTCACCCTATAAATAGTTTTTGTGCCTTACCAACTAGAGAGATGTGATTATTGTCAACTCCAGACCCGTGTGTGTTTTTTTTATTAATCTGGCTATTTACAGTTATAGTTTATATAGTCCATATCAGTCTTCGGTTCAACCTGAAATATAGTCATCGCCATACAAGCATCTTGCTTGTACGGTAATCTTCAACCACGTCACATAAGCTCCAAGTGCTTATGTGGTATATGATAGAGTATGCTATCTTCAAGAAGTATGCCATGTAAATGTGGTTCAAAATTAATTGATGCTATCTTATGGTGACGTTTATAATCTCACACAGAACAACCAGCACTCCGCATCCAATGGCATTCACAGGAGTTGATAAAATAATAAAATTGCGCAGCCAACTCGTTAAGGCTTATCTATTTGTCCGACACGCAAATATATTCTTTACTCAACAACTAATCCATTTTCCTGTTCAACATATGTATATATATGCACAACTAAGCTAAAAATAATATTTCTAGCATACAAATGTTTATTTTAACATACAGTTATTTTTAACACTCCATACATCGTATAAACATGATATTTTTGGCGAACAAATATATATATTTCAACTCACGACCATTTTATTCAGTTCGTATACATGCTAGAAATAATATTTATAGCCAAGAACATTTGTTTCAACACTTGTGTATTTTAGCAAGTCGTATACATGATAAAAATGATATTTTTATCGTTCAAAATATTTATTCAACACATGAATATTTTTAGCACTTCATATACGTGATAAAAATGGTGTTTTTATCATTCAATCCATTTATTCAACACAAGAATATTTTTAACTTCACATACATGATAAAAATGTGATTTTTATCGTTCTAGATCTTCATTCAACATATGAATATTTTCTATACTTCGTGCATGCAATAAAAATGTGATTTTTATCGTTCTACATATTTATTCAACATATGAATATTTTCTATACTTTGTTCATGCAATAAAAATGTGATTTTTATCGTTCTAAATATTTATTCAACATATGAGAATTTTCTATTCTTCATTCATGCGATAAAAATGTGATTTTTATCATTCTAAATGTTTGTTCAACATATGAATATTTTCTATACTTCGTTCATGCGATAAAAATGTGATTTTTATCGATCTAAATATTTATTCAACATATGAATATTTTATATAGTTCATATATATGATAAGAATGTGATTTTTATCTTTCAAAGAATTTATTCAACACATGAATAGTTTTAGCGATTCATACTCACAATAAAATGTAAATTTTATTGTTCTAGCAATTTATTCAACACATGAATATTTGTAACACTTTCTATACACAATAAAAATGTTAATTTTATTGTTTCAACAATTTACTCAACGTATGAATATTTTATATAGTTCATACATATAATAAAAATGTGATTTTTATTGTTAAAACAATTTATTTAAAACACGAATATTTTATATAGTTCCTACATAAGATAACAATGTTATTTTTGTCGTTCTAAAGATTTATTCAACACATGAATGTTATTAGAACTTCATATATAAGGTAAAAATTTATTTATGTCATTCTAAAGATTTATTCAACACATGAATGTTATTAGAACTTCATATATAAGGTAAAATGCTATTTTTGTCGTTCTAAAGATTTATTCAACACATGAATGTTATTAGAACTTCATTCATACAATAAAAATGTTAATTTTATCGTTCAATCCTTTTATTCAACACATGAATGTTTTTGGTGATTCGCATACATGATAAAAATGTGATTTTTATCATTCTCATATTTTATTTAACCCATGAGTATTTTTAGTGACTCATATACGCGATAAAAATGTGATTTTTATTGTTCTAATCCTTTATTCAACTTATGAATATTTTTCATACCTCATTCAAGCGATAAAAATGTGATTTTTATCGTTCTAACTTTTTATTCAACATACGAATATTTTTCACAAACTAATCCAATTTTGTTTCAAGCACAATCAACCATAATCAACCATTCGCAATTGTCAACCATTCGTAATTATCAACCATATTTCACGTCAATCACAATCAAGTCGTTCATGGTTTGTGGACGACGGGTGTCGGGAGTTTCTAAACTCCGTCTACAACCTAATATATTTTATTTCTAAATTAAATTGAATTTAGAAATCTCACCTTGCTTTCCACTCCTTCTTAAATTATGGATAGCTCCATTTCCATTCTGGTATGTTCCATTGCGTAGCGCTCGTTGTCAGGGTTCCAATGAATCTTTGTTTATCTAATTCTGATAAGAATCGAACAAGTTATCAACGTTTATAGCTAAAATAATCTAATTTAAATAATCCTTCCGTTAATTACTTAATTAAGAAACTTAACTATCCACTAATCCATCTCCCTCCTTCGTATTACTGGAACCGAACACCCCTAGAAAGCTCGACCTCCAATCTTCACGTTGCACGATGATCAGAACAACAGGCCACCCATCCAAACGCCTCACACCGACCGCCTTGCCAACCTCTCCCACCGTCAGTGACAGTGACCAGTTCGACCTCCTCCAGCGGCCTGAGAACGACCTTGAACATCGCGCATTTGAGCATGGAATTCACGAAATCCAAAACACTATAGTCGATCTTACCCATATGGATGAGAAGATCGGAAGAAGCGCTCTAATTTTCGTATAAGAATCATGATTTAATTTGAGATGGATTAGGAAAATTTTGGGGATGAAATCTGGATTATCTCGGCGGTTAAACGAAGGAAGTGGCGGCACTGTCATAATGAGTAGGGTTTCATATTTTCAACGTGTGTATATATATATATTTTAATTCCTTTAATTGTTTTAAAGCGATGTTTTTCCTCCAAACTCCAAATGAACCCCAACGACTATCGTCCCTATCTAAATACCCCCTTTTCGAACACAATGGGATATGTTTCGTAAGCCCATTAGACTGTTTTAGTCAGTTATTATTCAAATTAAAATATTAATCATTCAATTTTAGATTTGAACGTACATTTTAATTTGTCGGGGCCACATACTGATTCTAAAAATTCCAGAAAAATAAATCTGGCTATGTTGGGATGATACGGTCCCAACAAAACTGATTTTGTCGAATTTGGAGACCGTTTGAAAAATGGCCATTTTCTGGTCAACCCAATTGAAACTAAAATTGCAAAACACGTTTTCCTTTTCCACGCTCACATATTGATTCTAAAAATTATGAAAATTTAAACATAGCAATAAATTGATATCCCGGATTCAGCCAAAGTGGTTTCGTCGAAAACGGAGGTTGTTTGCAAAATCGCTATTTTTAAGGGCTTTAATATTATTAAAAAATGGAATTTTTAAATTTGACCAAATTTCTGTTAAAATTATTCGAAATAAAAATTTTAAATTGGCTCTGATTTTCCAGGTTGTTACAATCTCCCCCACTTAAAACTTTTCGTCCCTGAAAAGGAACTAAGCTTAAAGTTGTTTAATTAACCAACTCAATTTTCATTTCATTTATTAGTTTCAATAATTTTATTAGTTGAACTAATAATCACACAACACAATCATCAATCAATTAGTTGATTAGCTTTTCAAATATATATATATAACTTTTATATATTCAAAAATCATATTTTCTGAGATCGGATTATATATATAATCACAAATACGTTAATTATAAACTTGTCACTCTCAACTCATTCTTGGGCATTGCTAACCCCATCTCTAACAAGTTTTCTCATTCTAGGATACTACTGATCCTATCTATAATGAATATTCTTTTATAGGATATTTCTAATCCTACCTCTGATGAGTCTTTTGTCCAGTAATAATGAGTTGTACCCTAAAGATTTGAATTAACCAAAGCTCAAAACCTATATGTAGTGACCCGTAAATCCCCGCCCTTTGGATCGACCATAAACCACACATGCCTGATCCAAAAGTCAGAAATCGTCGGTTCACTAACATTGGGCATACAACACATCAGAACAAATAATAGAAGACTTTTATAAACATCATAATATATTACATCAGAGTACAGAACATCAAAGTACGAAAATAATATATAGCGAAAAGTAAATTTACATCAAATGTAATACAATGCATAGCGGAAACAAAATCTAACACAGCGGAAGACTATCAATGCCCTGGACACAGATTTAAGCTTCGATCAAGAATCCTGCTCAAAATATCTGCAAAATAAGCTACTCGACTGCCTGTGTGGAAAATATGGGCACCCGAGTTTGCAAAGTGGAACAAACATCGAGTCAATCATGGGACTGGTATAAGAAATCTACTTAACAGTTTAAACAATAATAATGAGGCAAATCATAGGACCACGCCACTTTCGCGGAATGGGCCAATGCATGAAATAAAGTAAGTTATTTAAACAACGTAATGGTTTTTAGAAAAATGAAGCCATTATAAGACTCAGGTCCCATCACACAATGCAACGCAAGCCGGAGGATAGATTTTACCTTATAATGTCTAAGAAATGCTTGATACGTATAGAACAAAAGTGTTTGATATTATTACTAGTTCATATATGTTTCAAAAGAAATTTCAATGATAAATATCAATCATAGACGACATAGTACCCCATACTACTATATCATCACACTAGTTCTACAATCAAATACGTAATTTCGTATTGGAAATTTGGATTCCATCATGAGTCGAGGCCAGGGATGGCTCCTCTCCGTTCGAGACACTCTAGCAAATGCCTCAGGGCTCGGACGCTGACGAACCCTTGAATCTTCAGGGTCGGTCCACACATAGCGGATTAGTTATACCTGAACACACGTTTCCCGGTCCTATTGGACCTATATCCATCGGCTCCGCAGTAACCGATATATCCGAGGCGCCTCGCAATCCAACAGCCACATATGTAAAAATATATAAATGTCAGGCTGTGTAAAAACCATGACACCACCCGTTGCTAGAAAGAAATGTCGAGCACTCCCTGCAGTCACGATCCCGTTTTTGACTCATACCGAGGTGTGAGGCTCGCGAATTAACACCATACACAAAGTTATGCCACACAATTCATGCTTTGATCATCAACCACAAGACTTTACTTTTCAAAAGAAGCCTTGATCACTGCATCTTAGCATGTCACACATGCAATCCACTCCGTGCGACTGATTTCTATCGATATACAACCTCTGAGCTCGTACGTCTCGAAGAAGGGTGTTAAGCAAGAGAATAAATTCTCCACCACCAAACAGATGTATATTAATAGAGATCAATCAGCACAGAATAAAATCCAATGTCAGACAAGCATCCATTTACAAGTCCGTTTTGGGTCTGAACGAAACGGAGGCATCTTATTCCTCGTTCCATATGTCCAATACAGAAGAGAGGCCCTCGCTCATCCGGACAATCAATAAGTACGTCTAGACCACTACCACTGTAACCTCGTCAAGGGAGCTACCCATATCAAAGGCATCAGTAGTAATCTACATGATGTGAAGATCACCGGTCTTGAACCGTCTTCATATCTTCGACATTTATTCGTCGATCAATTATTTGAAATGAGAATAACTCGGCTTTTTCAAATAATTCACGTATATTTGAATTCAAATCAATTCTTTCCATGGTTAAATTATTCAACATCCACATTTCAGTTCTTTAGTATAATTTTCATGTCAAACACATTCAACCATCAAATATCAATCAAACCAAGTAATATTAGTTTATTTCCATTCCATATCGTCAGTAATATTTTATAACGATATCTCGCTATTTTTATTTATTTAAAAATAGCCTAAATTAATTGAACGACGTTTCAGGACGTGCCGTGGCACTGGCGCTGTTTTTCTTCAGATTTGATTTACACATATATGAAATTCTAACCGTTGGATCTTAACAAAATTTATATCATTGGAAAGATATCTCTAAAGCGAACCCAACAGTTTCGGTTTCGTGAAAATCCGATGGTCGGATCTCTCGGTATAATCGTTTAAAGTTACAATTTCAAAACGCAAGCTGTAGCGGCTCGATTGATTTTAATTTGTTTTATATTTATATATATATAAATATAATTCATTTGACGATTTATAACTCATTTCTACTTCAAAAATATGGCTAACACCTTTAAATTCTGAAAGTTTCGCCATAGTTTCTCTTGTACGGAGAGGGGTTTGAAAATTTATTGGGCCGTATTAGGCACCCAATAAATCCTAAAAAGCATACACATATTTATAGTGATATATTCTTGTGTCCACAGGGGAGTGTGTTTAGATCATGACTCTGGAGAATAAATTCTCTTCACCATATAAATAGTTTTTGTCCCTTACCAACTAGAGAGACGTGATTATTGTCAACTCCAGACCCGTGTGGGTTTTTTATTAATCCGATTATTTACTGTTATAGTTTATATAGTCCATATAAGTTGTAACACCCCACGTCCATTAATGTCACTCACAAAGGGAATGCATTAACTTCCATGGAGGTTTTAAGTGAATATAGAACAGTAAAATTACAACAAGACAGATATAAAATGGTACTTGGAAATTCAAAAACTTTATTTCATTGTAGCAGAAGTCAAAACATGTTTGATTACATCATAACACCATATTCAATGTCAAGTACAATATCTATCTTGATAAAACAAGTACATAATCCCATTACATGAATAGCCATTAAAAAGATAGATAACAAGCTGGACTTTACTTCAGCAGTCCAAGCTTTCCAGAAGATAAGCGATCCAACTAGACTCCACTAGAACTTGGCCCAACCTGCGGACCTGAAGGGAGAAAAAGGATGGAAAAGAGGGGGTCAGACATAAAGTCTGGTGAATATGATAATTCTACAATACTATTACCAAAATAACTGGACTAAGGCATAAGCTGGAAAACAAGAAAATGTCTATGAAGAGCATATTAAGGACATAGACAATCGCTAAAGGCAACGTTATAGGCGCTCCTAAATACTAAAGGATAAACACTATACTGCACCACACTAGTCACCCTAAAGATTCATCCCACTTAGCTTCACTTAGAAACTTTCCCAATGGCTTTACGTACCCCTAGCTGACTACATAGGTGCCGCCTGCCCCTATCTCCACTAGGTGTACCCTACTTCCCATTATTCGATCGGCTCCCTAACTCGTAGATACCCGTGCTGGCCCCACAGTGGGGTGTATCACTCCCCTAAAGTGGCAACCTGATACAACGGACATGCACGGCTTATACCTACACGATGCAACAACGTCTTACCTACCAGCCCGGGTCCACACACGCATATGAAACCCGTTGGACTTGCGTTGCCACCGCTCCCTGTTTTGGCCTCTTATAGTCAAACCCAGTATGCGTGTCCCGTCCTCGACTTGGGTCGAGCCCACAAAGATACGTTTTGGGATACTGGTTGAAATGGGCCCCCACTATTTACCACAAGCATTCCACCTAAGCTTGTCCCCATTAGTCCATCCCACTTAACCCACTTAGTCATGTTCATTTACATGTGTGTTTGGTTAAGTCTAATCGTATTTCAAATGCCTCTAAAGGCAACCACCGGATTCCTCATGCCACCCAAGGCACCTACTTAACCCCCATGTCCCACCTTACATGATTATCTGGTTAAGTATTTCTTAGTTCATTAAGGCCATAACCTCATAAAGACCTCTCACATTAGACTGGCATTTATGGCAGCTGGATTTGCCGGGCGGGTCCGGGCAGTCTTACACCATAAAAGAGTCTAACCTCGTGTCTTTACAACTGTTATGCTTTAGTTTGGGCCTAGGACCTCTCACATTGGGCCGACATTTGTGACTACTGGATTTGCCGGGCGGGTCCGGGCAGGTTTACATCACAAACGGGTCCAACCTCGTGTCCTAAGCATTGATTATTAATAATAATCCACTTTCCCCCAATTTTAATAATTCCCTACTTGAATTATTAATTACTTCCAATTTTTAACAATGTCCATAATTGACTCAATTATGGACATCCATTCATGGTATGCAAAATCTTACAAAATTGCACCCAATTTATTAATTCCTAATATTACCCCTACCCCACGTTTGAACGTTTATTCGCAAAATATATGTTAGACTCGAATAGCCTAACTCATAGCATAAAAGAGATTATCATAATAACATGTATATGTGACCAAATGAATCATAATAAGGGGTGAAACTTGCATATGTCCAACTTGCATAGATTATACATGTCATGGACCTAAAGGTGTCAACTTGTTCAAAATTCACCTAATATAATCTCAATCAATTTTCATAAACTTACATATGAACATGTGTGAATCAACATCATCTAATTTTTTTAACAACATGGTTTTATATGGGTACACCTAACTCAATAGGCAAATTCCGATAATCAAGTTTTATTTAATTATAGTTTCAAGTTTATGGGTACACCTAACCTAATAGGCAAATTCCCATAAACAAGATCCATTTAAATTAAGAAAAAAAAACATAACTTTAAGCATGATCCAACAACATCATGATTTTTCAACATAATATAGCATGATTTATAACATGGCATAGTATGATAGTATAACATAGCTTGACATGATTCTCAACATAGCACGACATAGCATAAGAGAATTTACAACATAGCATGACATAGCATATATAATTTACATCATACGACAACATAATAACATAATAAGAGATCCACAATATATAGAATTTACAATTACAAATCACATCACTTTCTTGTGATCCATTCATAACTGAGTCAAATTAGTTTGTAATAGTCTTGTGAGAATCATCATACTCACCAACAAAAGAAGAGAATTAGAGAGAGAGTTCTTTGGTTTGATTTGTTTTGTTGAGAAGAATTTAGTTGTAGTAGATTAGGCTTCCTCTTCTTTGTTTGTGACGGCTATGCTGAACTCCATGGCAGCAGCATGACGGTAGCTTCTCTAATTTTACAAGTGATTTAGGTCTAGGGTCTACCCACTTATTTATAGATTTTAGAATGCGTTTAGGCCATTAGATTTAACCTAGAAATAACCGCAGCCGTCCAGACAAGATGGGGTTTATCTTGTTGACTCAGCAATGAGTCAGAAGTGACTCAGCAAACACTCAGCATATTAATAAACTTCTATTCATGTCATAAATATATATATATTTTCTACAATGTACATATTAGATACATCCCCCTTTACTTATTATTGTTTTTATATACACATTAGATACATCCCCTCTCTCACACACTTATTAATATTTTTATATTCATATTAGATACATCCCCTCTCTTACACACTTATTAATATTTTTATATTCATATTAGATACATCCCCTCTCTTACATACTTATTAATATCTTTATATTTATATTAGATACATCCCCTCTTCTACACACTTATTATTATTTTAGCAACTTTAGTGTTAATAGAAAATTCGGGGTGTTACATTCTCCCCTCCTTTTAGGATTTCGTCCCCGAAATCTTCAAGTCTGGAAGAATGTATATCCTACCATCCAAACGTCCATCTACTCATCCATCATACATAGGCATCCATTGTCCTTACAGACTTCTAATGCTTTCGTGTTTAAATGCACAGTGTGTGTATATGTCCGTATCTAATGCAAAATCAGGCGGTCCACTGATTCAGTTGACCTCCTTAATGCAACTATGATCGTGCCATGCATCCATTATGTATACAAAAGATTCTTAATGCTACATAATACTTCTATATGCATGCACAACCATCATCTGAATGCAGCATCCATATGATAATACAACCATCGTTCATCCATTTTACTAAATACATCCATATATATGCAATATGCAATATGAAGTGACTGAGCCGATCTAGTGCCTAAAGTGTGTGTATATATGCATCCACGAGCAACCACTAGCAAACACTTGCATCCATTTTGCATCCATCATACATAACATGTCTCAAACACATGTTTCAACCATAGGATTATCCTAACTAAAGGTCAAAGATACTAATGAGAGGACATACTAAAGATAAGATAAGATAAGCTAAGCGATAAAGGAGAAATTAAAAGACATACCCTCAAAAAGAAAAGGGTACAACGAACGCATCTTCTCTTCTGTCTCCCAAGTTGCGTTGCTCTCATCATCTCCCCATTGCACTTTAACCAGTCTGACCTCTCGATTCCTCAACTTTTTGATTTCCGACCCAAGAATGCATATAGGAGCTCGTCAAATTGTTGCATCACGCTCTATTTCCTCCTCTTTAAGCAAGCTCGGCTCTACCACCTCCGCGGTCTTGTGCAAACACTTCCTCAAATGTGATACATGGAATACGTCGTGTACTCCACTAAGTTTCTCAGGCAACTCCACCCTATATGCCATCTTCCCAATCCTGTCTTTTACAGGAAACGGCCCTACAAACCTTGGTGCTAATTTCCCCACGGACCCAAAGCGAACAACATTCTGTAACGGAGATACTTTGATAAAAACCATGTCCCCAATGTCAAACTCAAGATCTGTCCTCCTCTTATCAGCATACGATTTCTGCCTATCTTGTGCTGCTTTCATCCTCCTTCGAATCTTCTCAATCTTCCCCGAGGTTTCCCTAACCATATCGGGCCCAAGTAGGATTTTATCGGTAGATTCCCACCAACATGTAGGCGAACGACAAGGCCTTCCATAAAGAGCTTCGAAAGGTGCCATGCCAATACTAGACTGAAAGCTATTATTATATGCGAATTCTACTAACGGAAGGTGCTCTTCCCATGTACCCCCAAAGTCTAGGATACAAAGCCTTAAAAGATCCTCTAGAATGCGATTCACCCTCTCGGTCTGGCCGTCTGTCTGAGGATGATATGCGGTGCTCAAACATAGCTGAGTCCCTACCGCCTCTTGTAAACTCTTCCAAAATTCGCTAGTAAAGATGGGGTCACGGTCGCTTACTATACTAGAAGGAATACCGTGCAAACGAACTATCTCCTTAATGTATACAGAAGCCAACCACGGAGCAGTCCGCTTACTTTTCACGGGAATAAAATGGGCGCTTTTAGTAAGTCTATCTACTATAACCCAAATCCCCGTGTTACCCTTCCTTGATCTTGGTAATCCATCCACAAAATCCATTGAGATGCTTTCCCATTTCCATAGTGGAACTTCTAATGGGTGAAGCAACCCACCGGGTTTCTTTTGTTCTGCTTTAACCCGTTGGCACACCAAGCATCTAGCGACGTACTCGGCCACATCCTTTTTCATACCGGCCCAAAAGAAAACCCGCTTCATATCTTTGTACATCTTATCCCCGCCGGGATGAATGGTCATTTTTGAGCGATGAGCATCATCAAGAATGGCCTTCCTTAAGTCTTCGTCTTGTGGTACACAAAGTCTATTATCCCTTCGTAACCAACCCTTATCGTCTAGGGTATACCTACGAAGATGGCTTGACGAATCCCCCCCTTTGAGCTTTTCTACTATCTTAACCAACTGTGGGTCGTCTCGCTGTGCCTCACCAACCCGTCCTAGAAGTGTAGGTCTAACCTCCAAGGATGCTAACAGACCGGGTACTAAGTCAACGGAGGGTCTAAAGTCAAACATAGAGATGAATTCTAAGCTTTGTCGTTCAACAAACAACGGACTCAAGGACAACCTTTTCCTACTTAAGGCGTCTGCCACCACGTTACCCTTGCCCGGGGTATATGCTATTTCAAAATCGTAGGAGGCTAAGAATTCCATCCACCGTTGCTGCCTTAAATTCAAATCCTTCTGAGAGAATAAGTATTTTAATGATTTGTGGTCAGTGAACAGTTCGAATTTCTCACCAAGAAGATAGTGACGCCAAGACTTAAGCGCGAAAACAGTTGCGGCTAGCTCTAAGTCATGCGTGGGGTAATTCTTTTCATGAACCCTCAACTGCCTTCCACCATAGGCTATTACTCTTCCCTCTTGCATGAGGACCGCGCCAAGTCCCGTCCCACAAGCATCAGTATAGATGGTAAACGGTTTATTCCCGTCTGGCAGCACTAAGACTGGGGCTGAAGTTAAGGCTCTCTTTAAACGTTGGAACGCATCATCGCAATCTTTGTCCCACGTAAAAACCAGGTTCTTCTTCGTTAACCGTGTTAATGGAGCTGATATTTTTGCGAAGTCTTTGATAAACTTCCTATAATAGCCAGCCAACCCCAAGAAACTTCTTACTTCGGTTGCATTTTTAGGGACCTTCCAATCTTGGATGGCCACCACCTTTGCGGGATCCACTGCTATCCCTTCTTTGGAAACCACGTGCCCTAAGAACCGTACTTCCTTCCTCCAGAAGTGACACTTAGAAAATTTTGCCTTAAGGTTATGCGCTCGAAGGGTTTCCAACACTTCCCTAAGATGTAGGGAGTGCTCTTCTTTATTCTTAGAAAAGACTAAGATGTCATCCACAAAGACTACCACGAATTTGTTAAGGTATTCCCTAAACACCCTACTCATCAAATCAACAAAATATGCAGGGGCGTTTGTCAAACCAAAGGGCATCACTAGCCATTCATAGAATCCGTCAGGAGTCCTAAAAGCAGTCTTATCTATACTATCCTCAGCCACTCTCAGTTGATGAAAGCCAGTGGCTAAGTCCAACTGCGAAAACACTAAGGCGCCAACTAACTGATCAAAGAGATCGTCAATCCTCGGCAGTGGGTGTCGGTTCTTTTTAGTAAGCTTGTTTAGTTCTCTATAGTCCATACAAAGTCTAAGAGACCCATCCGCCTTTGTGGCAAAAACTACAGGAGCACCCCACTCCGATATACTACGTCTTATGAACCCCTTCTCGAGCAACTCCTTTACTTGCTTATTGAGTTCCCTCCTTTCACGAGGAGCCATGTGGCGCACTGGCAAAGATACGGGTTTAGCATTATCCACAAGATAAATTCGAAAGTCTATCTCCCGCTTTGGAGGTAAGCCCTTCACCTCCTCAAACACATCCGGATATTCCCGGACCACTTCTACCGATCGCAGGTTCTCTACAGACGCGTCAAGCGATTCAAGATAACTTAGCATAACGGAATTTATGGGATTACAAAAGATGTCGAGAGCATTACCAAGGCGAGTCACAAGCCTAACTACTCTCCTTTCACAATCAAGAATGGCCCTATTTCTAGACAACCAATCCATTCCTAAAATTAGCCCATAGCCAGTGAAGCCCAATACATAAGCATCACATCTAAATTCAACGCTAAGTATAGAGATTTTCAAATCCACATATCATGGTCAAATGAGCCGAACCCCCAATTGGATTTGAAACGACCAAGGGATCCTTTACTAAATTGGTGTTCAAGTGCAGTGATTCAACTAATGATGCAGAGATAAACGAATGAGATGCGCCAGAATCGAATAAGGTACGGACAGGATGATCAAACAGAAAAACTAAGCTTTCAACAGAAATTGTTCTACCTCTTTCTTGCAGCGGTGGGGCCGCAATAGCCTGAACTTGCCCCCTTGCCTGCCCTGGTGCCATAAGAGCCTGCACCTGTCCTCCCGAGGTAGACCCTGCCCTCTGCCCCTTCTTTGGACAGTCCTTCACTAAATGTCCCGCATCTCCACAATGAAAACATCCAGTCTTCTTTTTCTTTCTACAATCTTTGCTGAGATGGCCAGGCGTCCCACAATTGAAGCATTTCTTCTTCCCTTTTCCATTATTGTTTTTACCACCCTTCTTATTTTGCTGTTGGGGTTTCTTCTGATCCCCTTTCTTTTCAACTGCCTTATCCTCATGCATAAGTTCCATTTCTACTAGCTTTTCAAAGGTGGCTCCCATAGGGATGTGGGTCATAGCCAACCCTTGCAACGGTTCATTCAAGCCTCTAACGAACCTCAAAGCTTTCTTCTCTGGCGTGTTCACCAACTCCAAGCCAAACCTTGCTAACTGATTAAATTTATTGACATATTCCTTTACTGATGAGCTCCCTTGCTTTAGTGCCAGGAATTTTTCCATATTTAAGTTCTCCTCTGCCCTTGAAAGAAACTTTGCCTCAAACCTTCGTCTGAAATCCGCCCATGAATCAACTGGACGTTCCCCGTTAGTGACCTCCCACCAGAACGAGGCCTCTCCCTTCATTAACCAAGCAGCTAAACGGACTTTCCTCCCATTTTCCACTTCAAAGATATCCAACAATTCCTCAGTCTCCTTAAGCCAATCTCTGGCCTCCACAAACGTCTCAGTCCCTTGAAAAGTTTTTCCTCCCATAGCCTTGAATTCCTTGCACGTCTTTGCAAAAGTGTCAACACGAGGAGGAGGAGGAGGAGGAGGAATGGGTGCAACTAGGGGTGGAGGAGTATCCGCTGGGCCTGCAGTGGTGGCCCTAGCCTCCAAGTATCTCCTAAACCACCCTGGAATCGTCACACCTTCTGGGAGATTAAGATCTTCAGCCATGCTGAAACGAAAAAGGAAAGATTCAAAATGGAGAATTCGAAAGATAAAGATAAGGATGTGGCTATTTGGGATTATGTTTTTCATAAAAACTCTCTTTAAATAACATGTTTTTTTTTTGAAAGCACTTCTTCCAAAAATACTTTAGAAAAAAAATATTTTTCTAAAAAAAAAAAAAATTTATCTGTTCTGGTAACCTTATGCTCTGATACCACGTGTAACACCCCACGTCCATTAATGTCACTCACAAAGGGAATGCATTAACTTCCATGGAGGTTTTAAGTGAATATAGAACAGTAAAATTACAACAAGACAGATATAAAATGGTACTTGGAAATTCAAAAACTTTATTTCATTGTAGCAGAATTCAAAACATGTTTGATTACATCATAACACCATATTCAATGTCAAGTACAATATCTATCTTGATAAAACAAGTACATAATCCCATTACATGAATAGCCATTAAAAAGATAGATAACAAGCTGGACTTTACTTCAGCAGTCCAAGCTTTCCAGAAGATAAGCGATCCAACTAGACTCCACTAGAACTTGGCCCAACCTGCGGACCTGAAGGGAGAAAAAGGATGGAAAAGAGGGGGTCAGACATAAAGTCTGGTGAATATGATAATTCTACAATACTATTACCAAAATAACTGGACTAAGGCATAAGCTGGAAAACAAGAAAATGTCTATGAAGAGCAGATTAAGGACATAGACAATCGCTAAAGGCAACGTTATAGGCGCTCCTAAATACTAAAGGATAAACACTATACTGCACCACACCAGTCACCCTAAAGATTCATCCCACTTAGCTTCACTTAGAAACTTTCCCAATGGCTTTACGTACCCCTAGCTGACTACATAGGTGCCGCCTGCCCCTATCTCCACTAGGTGTACCCTACTTCCCATTATTCGATCGGCTCCCTAACTCGTAGATACCCGTGCTGGCCCCACAGTGGGGTGTATCACTCCCCTAAAGTGGCAACCTGATACAACGGACATGCACGGCTTATACCTACACGATGCAACAACGTCTTACCTACCAGCCCGGGTCCACACACGCATATGAAACCCGTTGGACTTGCGTTGCCACCGCTCCCTGTTTTGGCCTCTTATAGTCAAACCCAGTATGTGTGTCCCGTCCTCGACTTGGGTCGAGCCCACAAAGATACGTTTTGGGATACTGGTTGAAATGGGCCCCCACTATTTACCACAAGCATTCCACCTAAGCTTGTCCCCATTAGTCCATCCCACTTAACCCACTTAGTCATGTTCATTTACATGTGTGTTTGGTTAAGTCTAATCGTATTTCAAATGCCTCTAAAGGCAACCACCAGATTCCTCATGCCACCCAAGGCACCTACTTAACCCCCATGTCCCACCTTACATGATTATCTGGTTAAGTATTTCTTAGTTCATTAAGGCCATAACCTCATAAAGACCTCTCACATTAGACTGGCATTTATGGCAGCTGGATTTGCCGGGCGGGTCCGGGCAGTCTTACACCATAAAAGAGTCTAACCTCGTGTCTTTACAACTGTTATGCTTTAGTTTGGGCCTAGGACCTCTCACATTGGGCCGACATTTGTGACTACTGGATTTGCCGGGCGGGTCCGGGCAGGTTTACATCACAAACGGGTCCAACCTCGTGTCCTAAGCATTGATTATTAATAATAATCCACTTTCCCCCAATTTTAATAATTCCCTACTTGAATTATTAATTACTTCCAATTTTTAACAATGTCCATAATTGACTCAATTATGGACATCCATTCATGGTATGCAAAATCTTACAAAATTGCACCCAATTTATTAATTCCTAATATTACCCCTACCCCACGTTTGAACGTTTATTCGCAAAATATATGTTAGACTCGAATAGCCTAACTCATAGCATAAAAGAGATTATCATAATAACATGTATATGTGACCAAATGAATCATAATAAGGGGTGAAACTTGCATATGTCCAACTTGCATAGATTATACATGTCATGGACCTAAAGGTGTCAACTTGTTCAAAATTCACCTAATATAATCTCAATCAATTTTCATAAACTTACATATGAACATGTGTGAATCAACATCATCTAATTTTTTTAACAACATGGTTTTATATGGGTACACCTAACTCAATAGGCAAATTCCCATAATCAAGTTTTATTTAATTATAGTTTCAAGTTTATGGGTACACCTAACCTAATAGGCAAATTCCCATAAACAAGATCCATTTAAATTAAGAAAAAAAAACATAACTTTAAGCATGATCCAACAACATCATGATTTTTCAACATAATATAGCATGATTTATAACATGGCATAGTATGATAGTATAACATAGCTTGACATGATTCTCAACATAGCACGACATAGCATAAGAGAATTTACAACATAGCATGACATAGCATATATAATTTACATCATACGACAACATAATAACATAATAAGAGATCCACAATATATAGAATTTACAATTACAAATCACATCACTTTCTTGTGATCCATTCATAACTGAGTCAAATTAGTTTGTAATAGTCTTGTGAGAATCATCATACTCACCAACAAAAGAAGAGAATTAGAGAGAGAGTTCTTTGGTTTGATTTGTTTTGTTGAGAAGAATTTAGTTGTAGTAGATTAGGCTTCCTCTTCTTTGTTTGTGACGGCTATGCTGAACTCCATGGCAGCAGCATGACGGTAGCTTCTCTAATTTTACAAGTGATTTAGGTCTAGGGTCTACCCACTTATTTATAGATTTTAGAATGCGTTTAGGCCATTAGATTTAACCTAGAAATAACCGCAGCCGTCCAGACAAGATGGGGTTTATCTTGTTGACTCAGCAATGAGTCAGAAGTGACTCAGCAAACACTCAGCATATTAATAAACTTCTATTCATGTCATAAATATATATATATTTTCTACAATGTACATATTAGATACATCCCCCTTTACTTATTATTGTTTTTATATACACATTAGATACATCCCCTCTCTCACACACTTATTAATATTTTTATATTCATATTAGATACATCCCCTCTCTTACACACTTATTAATATTTTTATATTCATATTAGATACATCCCCTCTCTTACATACTTATTAATATCTTTATATTTATATTAGATACATCCCCTCTTCTACACACTTATTATTATTTTAGCAACTTTAGTGTTAATAGAAAATTCGGGGTGTTACATAAGTCTTCGGTTCAACCTGAAATATAGTCATCACCATACAAGCATCTTACTTGTATGGTAATCTTCAACCTCGTCAAATAAGCTCCAAGTGCTTATGTGGTATATGATAGAGTATGCTATCTTCAAGAAATATGCCATGTAAATGTGGTTCAAAATTAATTTTTGCTATTCTATGGTGACGTTTATAATCTCACACAGAAAAACCATCACTCTGCATCCAATGGCATTCACAGGAGTTGATATAATAATAAAATTGCGCAGCCAACTCCTTAAGGCTTACCTATTTGTCGGGCACGCAGATAAATTCTTTACTCAACAGCTAATCCATTTTCCTGTTCAGCATATGTATATATATGCACAACTAAGCTAAAAATAATATTTCTAGCATACAAATGTTTATTTAAACACATAGTTATTTTTAACACTTCATACATTGTATAAACATGATATTTTTGGCGAACAAAAATGTATTTCAACTCATGACTATTTTATTTAGTTCATATACATGCTAAAAATAATATTTATAGCCAACGAAATTTGTTTCAACACTTGTGTACTTTAGCAAGTCGTATACATGATAAAAATGATATTTTTATCATTCAAAATATTTATTAAACACATGAATATTTTTAGCACTTCATATACGTGATAAAAATGGTGTTTTTATCATTCAATCCATTTATTCAATACATGAATATTTTTAACTTCACATACACGATAAAAATGTGATTTTTATCGTTCTAGATCTTCATTCAACATATGAATATTTTCTATACTTCGTTCATGCAAAAAAAATGTGATTTTTATCGTTCTAAATATTTATTCAACATATGAGAATTTTCTATTCTTCATTCATGCGATAAAAATGTGATTTTTATCATTCTAAATATTTATTCAACATATGAATATTTTCTATACTTCGTTCATGCGATAGAAATGTGATTTTGATCATTCTAAATATTTATTCAACATATGAATATTTTATATAGTTCATATATATGATAAGAATGTGAGTTTTATCTTTCAAAGAATTTATTCAACACATGAATAGTTTTAGCGATTCATACTCACAATAAAATGTAAATTTTATTGTTCTAGCAATTTATTCAACACATTAATATTTTTAACACTTCTTATACACAATATAAATGTTAATTTAATTGTTTCAACAATTTATTCAACACATGAATATTCTATATAGTTCATACATATAATAAAAATGTGATTTTTATTATTGAAACAATTTATTTAAAACACGAATATTTTATATAGTTCCTACATAAGATAAAAATGTTATTTTTTTCATTCTAAAGATTTATTCAACACATGAATGTTATTAGAACTTCATATATAAGGTAAAATGTTATTTTTGTTGTTCTAAAGATTTATTCAACACGTGAATGTTATTAGAACTTCATATATAAGGTAAAATGTTATTTTTGTCTTTCTAAAGATTTATTCAACACATGAATGTTATTAGAACTTCATTCATACAATAAAAATGTTAATTTTATCGTTCAATCCATTTATTCAACACATGAATGTTTTTGGTGATTCACATACATGATAAAAATGTGATTTTTTTCGTTATCTTATTTTATTTAACCCATGAGTATTTTTAGTGACTCATATACGTGATAAAAATGTGATTGTTATCGTTCTAATCCTTTATTCAACTTATGAATGTTTTCCATACTTCATTCATATAATAAATATGTGATTTTTGTCGTTTTAACTTTGAATATGAATATTTTTCACAAACTAATCCAATTTTGTTTCAACCACAATCAACCATTCGCAATTATCAACCATTCGTAATTATCAACCATATTTCACGTCAATCACAATCAAGTCGTCCATAGTTTGTGGACGACGGGTGTCGGGAGTTTCTAAACTCCGTCTACAACCTATTATATTTTATTTCTAAATTAAATTGAATTTAGAAATCCCACCTTACTTTCCACTTCTTCTAAAATTATGGATTGCTCCATTTCCATTCTGGTATGTTCATTGCGTAGTGCTCGTTGTCAGGGTTCCAACGAATCTTTGTTTATCCAATTCTTATAAGAATCGAACAAGTTACCAACGTTTATAGCTAAAATAATTTAATTTAATTAATCCTTCCTTTAATTATTTAATTAAGAAACTTAATTATCCACTAATCCATCTCCCTCCTTTATATTACTAGAATCGAACACCCCTAGAAAGCTCGACCTCCAATCTTCACGTTGCACGATGATCAGAGCAGCCGGCCACCCATCCAAACGCCTCATACAGACCGCCTTGCCAACCTCTCCCACCGCCAGCAACAGTGGCCAGTTCGACCTCCTCCAGCGGCCTAAGAACGACCTTGAACATCGCGCATTTGAGCGTGGAATTCACGAAATCCAAAACAATATAATCGATCTTACCTATATGGATGAGAAGATCGAAAGAAGCGCTCTAATTTTCGTATAGGAATCGTGATTTAATTTGAGATGGATTGGGAAAATTTTGGGGATGAATTCTGGATGATCTCGGCGGTCAAACGAAGGAAGTGGCGGCGCTATCATAATGAGTAGGGTTTTCGGATTTTCAACGTGTGTGTATATATGTATATATTTTAATATTTTAATTCCTTTAATTGTTTTAAAGCGAAGTTTTTCCTCCGAACTCCAAACGAACCCCAACGACTATCGGCCCTAGCTAAATACCCTCATTCCGAACACAATGGGATATGTTTTGTAAGCCCATTAGACGATTTTACTCAGTTATTATTCAAATTAAAATATAAATCATTCAATTTTAGATTTGAAAGTACATTTTAATTTGTCGGGGCCACATACTGATTCTAAAAATTCCAGAAAAATAAATCTAGCTATGTTGGGATGATACGATCCCGACAAAATAGATTTCGTTGAATTTGGAGACCGTTTGAAAAATGGCCATTTTTTGGTCAACCTAATTCAAACTGAAATTACAAAACACGTTTTCCTTTGTCACGCTCACATATTGATTCTAAAAATTATGAAAATTCAAACTTAGCAATAAACTGACATCCTGGATCCAGCCAAAGTGGTTTTGTCAAAAACGGAGGTCGTTTGCAAAATCACTATTTTTAAGGGCTTTAATATTATTCAAAAATGGAATTTTTAAATTCTGGCCAAATTTCTGTTAAAATTATTCAAAATAAAAATTTTAAATTGGCTCTGATTTTCCGGGTTGTTACACAAATCACGTATGGCTGATCTCTTAAAGGTATTACGTCTGGTGGCGGAGGAATTCGTTCCTCATAGCTTTTTATACCCGTGATATTTTTTGAAACCGATTTGTGAATTGATGGGCTTGACGATGTGGCATTCAAAGTGAATGGTGATCAGATGTTCTGAAGATAGACGTAGCCTCTAGCCACACAACCAGGAAATGACAGAAATAGGGCAGGGCAACATGGCTAGTTGGGTCATACCCAAGCAGGGTGTATTTTCATCGATCTAGAGAAAATTCATATTTGTTCTTCTTTTCGATTCTGTATCTTCGGATTACAGTTGGATGGACAACAACCGTGAGTGGCAATATATTCGATACACTCAAGCTAAACGAGTGTTCGGTCATGTGAGGCCGGGTTGCAAGACGTTCTTGTTGAACCCCAGTATATACCCTCTAGAGTACACTGATCGGAATGTGCCCCCATACCTTGTCTGTTAGAATCCAATCTCTAATAAGCGCCCTACAGTTTATGATTTTATACTATATATGTGGAGCATGAGATGAAATCGTTCTGCTATTTGGTTATTTATTTGATTAGACATTATTATAATATCACTAGATTTTGATATCAAAATGGTTTGGGTTATAGTAAGGTAAAAACCGTCCATGTTTATGTGTGGGTTGGTCTTACTATTATCCTTATTCTTCAAAAGGATTTTCCAAAGTTAACAATATGGTTGGAGTTTACTCACACCAGTCCCATGACTAACCCAGAGTTTATTTTGTTTGTTTTCCCTAAACTCTTGGGTGCCCAAATCTATACGGGCAGTCAAGTGTTTCAGGACTTTACAGATTCACTTGGAGGAGCTCAAAGCAGGAGGCTTCACCATTAGTTATTAAGAGATTATTTCAGCTGTGATGTATATGAGTTATACTCTGACATGGTATGTATATACAAATTAAGATTTGTATTTCAAGATTTTGTTATATAATATATTTCATTCGTTCCGCTGTGAGATTCGTGTTTACTCTGATTCTGTTCAGTTGTGTTCTTCTTACTCTTGTATTCTATTAGTTCTATCTTTTCTATTTCATCCTCTAATTTCTTTCTGTTAATGACTCGGTATTTTTGATACTTGAATGGTCAACGTTGTGTTTTTATGTTGATTTTCGGGGTCGATAATTTCCCGGCCATTACAGAAAATATGATTTTTGAATATGTATAAAAGTATATGTTTGACAAGTTAATCAACTAATTGATTGCTGGTTGTGTTGTTTGATTATTAGTTTAACTAATAAAACTATTGGAAACAATATGTAAGTGAAAGGTAAAATTTAGCCAAATCGAATCAAATATTAAATTGAGTTGTCAATTGATTGGAAATGCATGCATGTACGTATATACGTATGAACAGGTCATAACATGGAAGCTAAGAAGAGGAATAAAATTGAATGCCCGACAAATAGGTACATATTTACTGTATTTCTTGGGTTTGATGATTTTATGAGACGATTGGCTAGCCGCTTAGCTTTTTCCTTTTCTTTTGGATTGATGAGGGGCCTGTAAGGTTTGTTTGGTTTTTACCGATCAGCCCGTACAAAGGAGGTTAGGGCAAAATTTTTCGAAAGTTTAGGGTGTTAGCCAAATTTTTGAGAAATTACAAAATTCTTAGAAACTGAAAAGTTGAAGAATGAAAGCCAGAATGAAAGCTGAGTTGATTAGTTAAACAACTTTCAGCTCCGTTCCTTTTCGATGACGGAAAGATTTTAAGTGGGGGAGATTATAACAACCCGGAATTACAGAACCAATTTAGAATTTTTATTTTAGCTATTTTAATGGATTTTGAATATTTAAAATGATTTATTTTAAATAATAACGACAAAAAATTTATTTTAACCGAAGTTAGAACGAATGAATTTATTTTAATTATAAAACAAACTGGAAATGGCGCGGTAGTTTGAAAATTCGACTTTAAATTTCAAATGAATGTACAAAATTCATTTTAAATCAAAATTGGACGAAACAAGAAATATTTGAATCTATTTAACAATATCTTTCTAACGAATGTGAAAAAAATAAATTTCATTTTATAAATTGAAAGTTATGTCCAGTTTAAAATTCAGAATAGTCGCTATGGAATTTATATATATTTTAAAAATATATAGCCCTTTAAAATAGCCATTTTGCAAACGACCTCCGCTTTCTACGAAACCACTTTTGTTGGATCCGGAATGTCAAATTATTTTAGGTTTCAAATTTCACAATTTTTGGAATTAGTATGTGAGCGTAGTGAATTAAAACGTGTTTGGTAATTTCAGTTTGAATTTAATCGACTGGAAAATGGCCATTTTTCAAAAGGTCTCTAAATTCGATGAAATTAGTTTTGTTAGGACTGTATCGTCAAAACATAGCTAAATTTATCTTTCTGTAATTTTGGGAGTTAGTATGTGGCCCCGGTAAATTAAAATGTATGTTAAAATTCAATCTATATCGATTTATATTTTAATTTTGAGAAAAAATGGTCAAAACAATAGAACTGGCTTACGAAACATATTTCATTGTGTCCGAAATGGGGGTATTAGCTAGGGGCAATGGTCGTTGGGTTTGAATTGGAGTTCGAATGGAAAATCTTACTTTTATGAATTAAAATATAATATATATATATATATATATGTATATGTATATTATTACGCTATTTTCTAAACCTAATCACTTTTAAAATCATCCGCTGTCAGTCAAAGAAATCGAAGGCGGAAACCTTCCATTCGATCTTTCTCCCATCTCGCCAAATCCGCGAGTTATTTCACAAAATTTTATAAGCGAAAATTGATCAGCACGCTGAGATCTTCGAATCCAACGGTGGTGATTATTTTTAGTCATAAGAGGAAGTTGAAATTGAGCCCCAAAGGACGTTCGTTCAAGCTAGAATTCGAGGCGCTGGGGCCCACCGGAACGGCAGCGTTCAGGCCGAGGGTGCCTCTCGAGGAGGCGCGCGCGATGGGGGGTCTGATCGATGCCACGGCGGTCGTAGGAGTTGCGGCGGTCCGTCAAAAGGGAAGGAAGATGGGTTCATACGGGTGGGAACAATAAGAGGAAGGCTAAGGGATTTTCTTTTATTTTTAATTAACTAATTATGAAATAAATGAAATCAATGTTTATAAATTCGTATCTTCTTCATACGAGATCCAAATCGCGTGAAATTGGATCCGTTGCGATCGTGGGGACGAGAGCTTCACAACAAGACTAACCGGGCTCAATTTGGAGCTAGTTAGAATTTAAGGAAGATTAAATCCGAATCATCCAGTTAAAGAATGGCGGGGTGGATCCCAATGTGAGAACTCCTTCTCACTCTAATTATTTTACAGTTAAACATATCCGAGGTTGCAGACGGGGCTTAGAATCCCCCGACACTATTTATTGTACAAACCATGGATGTTTGGTTGGATTGAATTATGGTGAAATTGACTATATTGTGTTTATTGATTGAATGAACTATATAAAATATTCATGTGTTGAATAACATGTTTGAACAATAAAAATATCATTTTTATTGAATGTATAAACTATATAAAATATTCATGTGTTGAATAAAATATTTTATCCTTAAAAATATAATTTTTAATGTATATATGAACGGCATAAAATTCTCCTGAACTATAAATAAATATTCATTTACAAATCGTACGATTTGTTTATGTACACCCATTTAACTAACATTGATTGGGACAATAAATTTTACACATCGCCCAACTGCACATATAATAATCGGTATTTGTTGATTGAAACCCCACACGGGTATTGGGATGATATTGGATGTACATTAATCCCAGTTGTTTAGTTGTATGTCAATCGATTGGTTGATTGACTGTTGTAAACGTTAATTATTTATATTTAATGCTTATGCAGTTGTGTAATGCACTCTGGAAGATGGTTGATTGTGTATCATTATTGTTGTGTACATTTGTTGTATAAAATCCGTATAAATAACATTATATGGTAATTGGTTGGGTCTGTTTCCAATTCAGAAAGAACGAATATTTTAAAATAATATTTGGTAAAGGATTAAAATATGATTTTGATGTCCGATTTTGGATGGACACGAAAATATTAAAATGTGTGAAGCCGTATTGATTAGATATGCGCTATTTTGATGTGAACGATATTTGTATCGATTTTATTCATTTTTGTAATGAATATCGAAAAGGAAATGATTTCAAAATATGATATTTTGAAAATATTATCATTTATATATTATAATGATATGAAATATTCAATTTTGGTTTAAAATTGAAAATGAAGTGGAAATCATCTTTAAAACGAATTTAAAACGATTTATAAAATAAGTTTTCAAATGGAAATCGATGAAATATATATATTATATATATTACATATATTTAATGGCCTGAATAGAACGCATCGCGCTGCGACCGTTTGCGAATTTCAACCACTAACTTCGAATTAACATTACGGGAGATCCGACTGTCGAATTCTGCTAAAACTAAAACCGTTGATTTCGTATCGGAAAGAGATTTCCAATGAATATAAGAGATTTGAAAGCTAACGGTTGGATTTGGAATTATGTCCAAATCAAATTTGAAAAAGGTCGCTATGGATGCAATTCAGTGGCCGTTGTTGGAAACCGACTATACGGGCCTTGATAAAATTGTTAAAAATATTAATAATTTGTGTAAAATCATAATAAATAATTTTGAAAGAATTTGGATGAAACATTCCATGTTTTTAATGATAAAAATATATTTTTATCAAAACGAACTAGCTATTAACTAGAAAGATAATCCAACGTTATTAAATAAATAATTTGGACTTGTAAATGGTTTTTAATAAAACCGGATTTTTTCAATGTATAAATTGGAATAGAAATAATCTTCGGAATATTTCGATATTGGATTCCGTGGCTTTACAGATATTGTTGTGGGAATTTGGAAGATACAGATATCGTAATTCCAAATACGATATCCGTTAGTTTCAGAATTTGATATTGAATATAAGCCGATAGTAATTTCTTTTCAAAGCCTTGTATTTGATATCAAATTGGATTTTGGGTTTATCGTGAATGGTGTCTTTATTAACACTGTTCTTAAACCCAGTTGAGAAAAGAATAAATCTTTTAAATAAGATTTAGAGAAGTTTACCAATTAGTTAATATTTAATTGGTGTTGAATTGAAATTGGATTTTTGGGTATCGTGAACAATGTTATAAATAACATTTGTTCGTTAACCCAATTAATTAACAATGAAGATATGATTTGGAATATATAAGCTTTTAAATAAGATTAATGAGATTTTCCAAAGTAAAGTTTTCTAATTTAATATATTAAATTGGAATCGAATGGAATTCGATTTAGTAATAATCGAGATGAGCTTCTGTGAAGGAAGACCGTTAATATATATGTAATTTAAAAGGCTTTGCCGTTATTCAATGGAGTACCACCAGTTTTACTCTAAGCGATAGCTAAATCTTTAATTAGATTTGAACGAGAAATGGTAATTAAATTTACCGATAGCGCCATGGGTGTTAGATATGGAGTACTACCAGTTTTGCTCCATGTGATGAATAGGTTGGGATTGGGATAATAAAAGAAATGATTACTTCGGTATGTCTCGTTAATTCCGACTAGTTGGATAAGCCTTAATTTGGTTTAGAATTGAAAAGATAATGAAATCTTTTGAAATGATATCCAAAGGAAGATTAAAGAATAAATTTAAAAGAATTTATCTTTAATAAAATTAATGGGAACGTTTCCCTAAAGATACGAATATTTGAATAAACTAATATTCTTGATTGGAATGAGGCGTATGTTGTGTTTTTATAGCACTTGTTTATAAGATACGCGAGTTATTCGAAAAGACCGGGTTTATCCCATTCTGAATAATCAATACGACGATAAGTCGACGATGAAGACGGTGGTTGAAGTCCGGAGATCTTCACATCGTTTGGATGATTACTGATGTCTTGATTGGGATGTACACCCCGGTATGAACCAGAAACAGGAGAGGATCCAGGCAGAACATGCGTTTCTTTCTAGCTAGGAGTGGTGTCATGGTATGGAACCCAGACATTTTTACTTATGTGGATGATGGAAAGCGATGTACCTCGGATATATCGGTCACTACAGGGCTGATGGTTCGATATGGTCGACATACTGACCAGATTTACGCCCCTTAGGGCGGGGAAACATATTGTTCAGGAATTATGATCCACTAACATGTGGACCGGTCCTGTGGCTCCAGGTGCAGTTGCGGCTGAATCCTAAGACATAAGCTAGATTGTCTCAAATTCGGTAAGGACGATCCCTTGCCTTGGTTTATGATGGCAATCCAATTTACAATATGACATCATGCGGTTTTGATTGTATACCTAGTATGGCGACATGATATATGGTACCCATGCCGTCTATTAATGATACATTTATATTTGAAGTGGTTTTATACACTATGCACTTATAATAGTATCAAAATGATTTGTTTAAACGTATCAAGCATGTTTGGATATTATAAGGGAAAACTCTATCCTCTGGCTTGCGTTGCATTGTGTGATAGGACCTGAGTCTTATAATAGCTTCATTTTTCCAAAAAAACATTGCGCTATTTGTTTTATGCACTGGTATTCTTGGGAGAAAACCCGTTCCGTGTTATATGGGTGGTCCCTTGATTTACTCTTTTTTAAAGTAAAGTTTTAATAAATGTTTTAGTTCTCACACCAGTCCCATGACTAACTCGGAGTTTATTGTTTTAACCTAAACTCTGGGTGCCCCTATTTTACACATGGGCAGCTAGTAGTTTTGGTGCTCGCAGATATTTCTTTTTACAGGATCCAGGATTACAGCTGGAGCTATATTCGGAAAGTTCTGTATCCGTATATCTCTTTCAGTTGTGTCAGTTGTTATTTTCCGCTACGCATTGAACTTATGTATTAATTTCTGTTGCTATGTATTTTAATTTCTGATATTATTTTCCGTTGTATATTATTTAACTTATATTCTGATATATTCTTGTACTCTTATGTAATTGTTGTAATAGCAATGAAATGTAATTTTGTTTATGTTCTGATTTGTCATTTTCTCAACTCAATCCGGGCTTTCCCGTAATGGCGAGTTTGGGCCATTTCAGAAAATATATATATTAAATTCAATACTTATAATTGAAATCATACGTAAGATAGAAAGACAATTTGAAATAAGAATTTTGAAAACTAGAATTTGAAATCTAAAAATCAGAATTTGAAAAATAGAAATTGAATCTGAATTTGAAATTGGAGTTCTATTCAGAGTCTTACATATAAACTAGAACCTATTACTATATCTGTCTTGAACTCTTAATAACTTGATTACTCATGAGTCTTGAGTTTCCTCTGAATCTCTTGAAACTCTAAAACTGTATTGTCTTTAGTATTTAAACCTGTATACAAATCCTGCATATGTGTGTGTGTGTGTATTCTAGATAGAGATGTCCGTATATATATTTTAATTACAATGATAATTGAAATAAGGTTGTTGCCATCAAAATTCCGTTCTCCAACAATCTCCCCTTTTATATGATGACAACCTTAAAAAATATTATACTTCTTCATACTTGTTGATTCCGATCCTTTTAATACTCCCCCTGTCATCGTGAATTCTACATACTCCCCCTAAAACTAAGCCTAACTATTCCTTATTTTATAGTTTCTCCCCCTTTGTCATTATCAAAAATAAATTTTAAATATACTCCCCCTAGATCCTATATTTATCTATATATCATATGATTATAATAATTGATTCTATACTAAAGTACTAATATATATAACTCCCCCTAAATTCATGCCTATAAATAATACTCCCCCTAAATTCATGCCTATAAATAATACTCCCTGAATTGAATAATCTTATACTTCCCTCTAAATCTATGATTCTAAACTTCAATTTTATAACTCCCTCTAAAATTCTGACTATACTAGTCTAATAAACTAAATAGAAGGATAATAAACTAAGCAATCCAATTTATAATCCATTCAAACAAGCAACTCAAACAAACAAGCAATTCTAACAATCAATCTAAACAATCCAAATCAAATCAACCAAAGCAAAAATATATGTCAATTCAAAAAACACTTCTTGAAACTTTATCTAATCCTAGAGACTATAAAGATCCCCCTTAATCTAGTACTTGATAAGCTATACGTAATAAAATCTGAAAAAGATAGTTATATTATTTAATACCTACATGGGTATAAGTATATTTCAATCCTATCAACACGCGTATCAAATCCAACTAGGCCAAACAAACCAATCAAGCCAAACAAGTCAAACAAATAAATCAAGTCAAATAAGTCAAACAAATCAAAGTATATATGTTATGTGTTTAATTAATAATCCTATATATTTATATGACAATAATTCCCCATATAGTATACTTGTTATGAGGAGTTAAAAGTTAATATGAATTGCAGCGTGTGTGGTATGTTGGTTATACTGCATTAAGAAATGTATGTCATAATATGAAATGATATATTGAATGAAATGCAACTTGTGATGTGAATGATTTTGATTTGAGATGCATTGTAATTTATAATAGTGATTTATGACGTGTAATGATAATATGCAGAATGATTTGGTGATGCTATCTAATTTGGTAAAAGATATTCAAAGTACTATGCATATACATATATATTATAAATTATTTCAATTAAACAAAGGTAATATATATTAATCGCTAAACTTAGGTTAATGATACTAATGAAAAAGACTGAAATAATAGTATAGATAATAATTTGATGATTATTCAAAATTTATTCATGATAGGGAGCAAAATATTAAGAATAATTTTATGAGAAATATGGAGTTAAATAATCTTAGTAAGATGCTTCTTTAAAATAATATAGTAAATATTGAAGATCCTTTTAAAGAGAATATACAATTTTATCATATGAAGTAAACTATAAACACATATTCATAATTGTATATAAAAACTGATTTTAAAAGGACTTAAAATTTAATTTATTATTAATCTTACGATACAAATAAAATTTAAATTTAAACTTTAGAAATAAAAACATACTAATTTGCTAAAGAACCATAACTATAATAAAACTATAAAAGAAATCCATACTTATAATAAAATTATTCTTGATGAAATCAGATAATAGAAAGTATGCTATAAATCTATAATTTCTTATATTTTAACTATGATTATAAGACATTATAAATTATATATGTATATATATACTTTTAAACTAAAACATTAGTTAAATATACAAGTTTTATAAATCTTAATAAAATAAGAAATCAAAATTAATATTAAGTTACAGATAGAATTTGTGATAATGTGATCCAAAGTTGTTATGAAATTATATGTAAAAAAATATTAGTTAAACTATGTATGTTTAAACTACATATAATATACATACATACATATATATATAAGTATATTTTAAAACAATATCAAATGTTTGAAAATTTTAAATTATTTTAATCATATTAACATATCTATGTACTATATTGTTTAACCATTAAAAATCATGTATACTTTGATGGATCGAATGTAAGGAAAAAACTATGGGTCGGTCAATGTATATATCACATGGGTCGGTCGTAAAGATGTTTCATGGTTCAGTCGTCATAGACCACGGATCGGTCGGTGATACTAAGTAAGGGTCGGTTAGTTCTTTATTATATGAGTCGGTCGGTATGAAGTGGTTGGTCAGAAATCACCTAATGTGGATTGGTTGGTTCATCTGTAGATGGATCGGTCGGCATCAAGAGGGTCGATCGGGGAAGGAGACAGCTGAAAACAATTGGTGACAGGTGTAAAGTAGGCCAGTGGCATTCACGTAAATAAGTTTGAGACTGATCCATATCCTGCACACCATATTTCAGCCTTCCACTTCATTCTTTCCACACCCATAAATACCTCATGACCTCCACCATTAATGGGGATTGATTTTCCTCGCCACAAAGTGCTTCCCAATTGATTCCTCCACCATTCCAAAGAAATTCTATCTTCATCAATCATCTCCAAGTGGAGATCCAACACCCAATCCGCCATGGAATCATCCAAAATCATTCAAGCGTCCGAGAAATTTTAGATTAACATCAATTCTCACAACATTTAGAGAAATCCAGCAAATTCCTTGGCTAATTTGAGTAAGATCAAAGAGAAGTACTTATAGGAGAGAGAATAAATGTAATGAGAAATAATTTATACCTTGTAAACTCCAAAGTGATAATGCAAATCCTTTCTGTAGTGGACATAGGCTATTTCTAAGCCGAACCACTCTAAAATTCTTTGTTCTCTACTTTTTACCTTTTATTTTGTGATTGTGGTTCCATAACCTCAAATCATACCTTTTAGTGAAGTGCTCTAGAAGCACCTTTGGTGTTGTGGTCATCTTTTTACTAAAACATATATATATACTTTCAATATATTTTTGAAACAAAATATATGAAATATAAGTAAATGATAAAAACTGATAACTAGAGTTTGAATTGACATTTTCATATTGAAAAGATGTCCTTTCAAATTTTGAAATTAAGGAAAAGAGTAGTGAAATTTGAATTTATAAGGAAAGAACTCTTCTGAAAAAATTGGGTAGGTATATTGATAAGTATATTATAGTGTATCGCCGTATGAACCAAAATATTTAAAATTATAAAAAGATAAATTTATATACCTAACTATGTGCATAGATGCATATTCCTAAATATAATGTAATTATGAAAATATTGCAAGGCATACCTATGTTTGCAATCCTCCATTTTGTTGTCCTTCCATTGTTATAAATCACACGTTCACATCTTTTAGAATTCGACGATGAGATCTTCTCTATTGCGACGAGCTCGTTTTTCTCATCAACATAATATATTCATTTTTGAATCTCAAGACCATATAAGAAAGATATTGATGATTTAGTAGTTCAACCAACTTGGTGCCAAATCCTTGAGTTTGAATTTGAATTACAAGTGAATGGACACTTCATTCTTTTATAAATAAGCCTAACGGCCACTTCCTTTCATAAACTCTCTCTTACTTCTCTTTTTCCCCTTTTACTTTTTCTACCAATCTTTCAGAAGCAATATCTCCCTCGTTTTTTTAATGAAATTGGATGAAACCAATTGCAAATCGAAGATGAATTCAAGTGCTATGATTTAGTAATAGTTTGGGGATGAATTAGGATGGTATTATGGTAAACAGTAGGAGAGATGTAAGAAATCCCATACACGATTTTCAGTTTTACATAGCCAACTTTGAATTGTTATAACTCACTCAATTTTGATCAGAATTCAATGATCTACCCATCAAAACAACCGCGAGAACAAGAACTACAGTTTGGAAAAGGATTTGGGACAAAATGGTCTAACCTATGGATGAAGTTTGAAAATAATCGTCGATATTTTTGGTTCCCTTCTCTCTATATTCCCCAAAACTTTACTTGATTATTACTTGGTCAATTCTTGATGAATTCATATGAAACCAGTGGCATTACGAAGCAAATGAAGAGAAGTACAATATGAAGTTAAGTGGTAGATGCAAATCCAAAGTTGTAAATTGATCTAGTACCTATTTCTTTGTTAATTTACATTATATATACACACACATCCATTTCTTCCTTTTGATGTCTTTTCACCAGCCATCATTACTCTTCTCCTGCAAAACAAAATAATTTTTCAAATAATGAAATGACTTTTCAAAATAACTAACTAGAATTTTAAACAATAATATCATGGTTGTTTTGTAACATGTCCATATATCAAAATTTTCAAATTTTAAAAAAAAAATCAAGATTCAAAATTTTAAATTTTAAACAACAAATTTCAAAAATCAGATTATGAGTTTAAACTAGTGTTATAAATTATTTCAGAATTTGACATTTAATATTTAAAAAAAAAATCATATTATGAACTCTTTTGAAAATCTACGCTCTGATACCAATTGTTAGGGAATGCGGAAGGCGGATCTTAAGACAAAATAAAACACTGGAGGGAGTGAATAGTGTTTTCAAGGAATTTATGAAAATCTAAAACTTATATGATTTACCATATGAATCACACAATACATAGATGATCACAGACACAGAATCAAACACAAACATAGAAACAGATAAATATAAAATACGGAAAAAGGAAAGAACACACCGGATTTTATACTGGTTTGGATTACTCGTACGTCCAGTCCCACACAACGCTGGATTGTAAAGAGTTTTATTAATATCACTATACAAGTACAATCCCCTTGATTTCATGGCCACAAGGTTAACCCCACTCCAACCACTCTTGAGTTTACGGCAACAAGATTGCCACCGCTCCCTTTCCTTGATTTCAGGGATAGAAGGAACACACATTTTCCCAAACAGTTCCCAAATTATTACAAGAACCCTATAACTCTTCAATAGCATTTCAATTTAGAGAGTAGCGGATAGAGAGTGAGAAAGTAAGAAATTTTATGTAATTAGAGTAGAAATCGGAAAAGTAAAAGTCTAGAAATCAATAAAATAGTAAATATTAATGGTGGATGAAGAGGGATGAAGATTAAGAAGAAGAATTATTAAAAAATTCGAAATCAACCCCTATTTATAAGATTTGAAAGGCTGCAACGTTTCTGGAGCGTTACAAATAGTGAAAAGACACTTCCTTTGAAAATTGGATTTCTGACAGTTATATGTCGACATAGACATATATGTATGGTGTCATAAGCATGTAACCTATTTTTCTAGTGTTTAGTTGTATATATTATTTTGGAAATTCTTGAATTAAAACTTAGTGATATAAATGAGTATTCTAAAGTATAAAACCATATGAAAATATAAATATAAATATAAATTATGCAAACTTATTTATAAAATTATATGGTTTAAAACTATATAATTACAAAACTATAAGCTATAAAACTATATAACTATATAAACTTATATAAACATATATATATTAAATTTAAAACTTATATTTGGAATCATTAGTATGATAGAAAGAGAATTTGAAATAAGAATTTTTAAAACCAGGATTTGAAATTTAAAAATCAAAATTTGAAAAACAGATTTTGAATTTGAAATTGGAGTGTTATTCAGAGTCTTACATATAAACTAGACTCTATTACTATATTTGTCTTGAACTCTTGATTACTCTTGAGTCTTGAATCTCCTCTGAATTTTGAATCTCTTAAAACTCTAAATCTGTATAATCCTTAGCATTTAAACCAATATACAAATCCAGCATATATATATATATGTTTATATATTCTACGTAGAGATGTTAGTTTATATTTTATAATGAATGATAACTGAAATAATGTTGTTGTCATCAAAACTCCATTCTCCAACGTATATTACTTGTGGCATTTAGTTGTTTGTGTGTGTCTTACCTAGCAAAATGGTATCAGAGCCACTTGATTAATTTGTAGTATCCCACGATGGATTCTAGTAATATCAACACTAGTAGAATGATTAGTTAGAATGGAGCTAAGCATCATATTTGGAAGAGAAATATGAAATACTTGTTGTATGTCAAAAGTTGGCATTTACAGTGTTTAGTGATGAAAAAGCAGAAGGTAAAACTAATGATTGGTGGCTATTTGAACATGAATCGGTGTGTGGATTTATCCGTCAGTGGGTTAATGATAATGTTTTGAATCATATAAACGATGATGTTCATGGAAGGTCACTCTGGCAAAAAATAGAATCTCTTTATTCTAATAAGTCCAAAATAATAAATTGTACCTAATCAAGCAATTGATGGGCTTGAAGTACAATTCAAGAAAATCACTTTTAGATCACCTGAATGACTTTTGTGGCATTATTCAATAATTATTTGCTATGGAAATAAATTTTGATGATGAAATTTAGGGACTTTTGTTACTTGGTGCTCTTTTTGATTCATGGGACACTTTCGGAATGGCACTTTGCAACTCAGCACTACATGGCAAATTTATACTGGATATTGCAAAAGTTGGTATTTTGAATGAGGAGATGAGGAAGAAATCTCATGGTGTGTCTTCTTCATCCGAGGAAGCATGCGTTGATGAAAACAGAGGAAGAAGCAAGAGTAAAGCTCCTGTTTCTAGGGACAAAAGCAGAAGAAGATCTCATGGAAGATACACAAATATGAAGTGCCATTATTGTGATAAATCATGTCACATTAATAAATATTGCTATTAGTGGAAAAGTGACAACAAGGGTGGTAAAGGAAGTGAAGATAAGAAGCAAGATCAAAAGGATTATATTAATGGTGATCGAGCTACTACTGCAACCGATGGTGATCTTATCATTGTACATGATAAGAGCTATGTGAACCTTGCTAAATATAAGCCGAGTTGTGTCATTGACAGTGGAGCATCACTACATGTAACATCACGTAAGGAATTTTTCACATCTTATACACCTGGTGACTTTGGGGTATTGAAGATGGGTATTGATGTTGTGGCTCAAGTTGTGGGCATTAGAGATGTATGTTTGGTGACCAACATTGAAGCAAAGTTAATTCATAAAAATGTTAGACATGTTCCAGAAATCCAATTAAACTTGATCTCTACTGGAAAACTCGATGATGACGGATATTGCAAAACTTTTCATTGTGGTCTTACTAAAGGTAACATGGTGCTGGCTCATGGGAAGAAGCGCACACGCTTGTACTTGCTGCAAGCCTCAATTCCTGTTGATTCTGTAAATGTAGTGAATGATGATTTTTCCAAATTATGGCATAGAAGACTTGGCTATGTAAATGAAAAGGGGCAAAGTTGTTTGATGAATAAAAATGCACTACCTGATTTGAAGTGTGTAAAATTGGGCATATGCCCGCATTGTTTTGTAGGAAAACAGAATCGGGTCTCCTTTAAGAGACATCTTCCTTCAAGAAAATTAGGTTTTCTTGATCTTGTCCATTCTGATGTTTGTGGTCCATTCAAAGTTATGACATTTAGTGATGCACTTTACTTTGTTACTTTTATTGATGAGTGTTCAAAGAAATTGTGGACTTATGTTTTAAAAAATAAAGATCATGTACTTGATTTTTTAAGCAGCTTCAAGCCTTGGTTGAAAGGCAATCTGGTAAAAAGCTAAAGTGTTTACATTCTGACGATGGCGGTGAGTACACCGGCCCACTTGATGAATATTGTAAGGCACAAGGTATTCGACATCATTTATACCAAAGAAGACTCCATAGTTGAATGGTGTAGAAAAGAGAATGAATAGGACTTTGTTTGAGAGAATAAGGTGCTTTCTTTCAGAGGCTAAATTGCCAAAACACATTTTGGGGTGAAACTTTGTTTATAGCTTAACATGTGATTAATTTATCTCCTTGTTTTTCATTGAATGGTGATGTTCCAGATAAGGATTGGCTTGGTAAGAGATTTCTTGCAGTCATTTACGTGTCTTTGGATGTAAGGCATTTGTGCATGTGCCTAATGATGAAAGATCGAAGTTGGATTCCAAGACTAGCCAATGCTTCTTTATGGGCTATGGTCTTGACAAGTTTGGCTACAAGTTTTATGATCTTATAGAGAAGAAATTGATTCATAGCAAGGATGTAGAATTTGTTGAAGATCAAAGAATTGAAGATATTCAGAAATTACAAGAAGCCGTATATCATAGTAGCTATGATCTGGTTGATTTAGATCTTCCTCCTTTAACTCATGCACCAACTCTAACTGAGCATGTACAAGAAAATGACAATAACGGTCGTGTACCTGAGGACGATGACCCCCCATGATGAAGATGCTGAAATTGATCATCGTGCTTCTCCTAAAACTCAAACAACCACTATAAGGCGATCTACCAGGGAGGCTTCCTTCCACTAGGTATCCTTCTTCCAAATATGTTCTCTTAACCGACAGAGGAGAACCTAAGACCTTTAACGAAGCTATAGACAACAACGATGAGCAACTTTGGTTGGATGCAATGAAAGAAAAGGTGAAATCATTGCAAGATAACAACATTTTTGATCAAGCGAAACTACCAAAGTGAAAGAAGGCTTTGAAAAATTGTTGGGTTTACAAGAGGAAGCAAGATAAAAATGCAAAGACACTACGGTACAAAGCAAGACTTGTTGTAAAAGGATGCAGCTAGAGAAAGGGAATAGATATTTTGAAGATATATTTGCACCAGTTGTCAAGATGTCTTCCATCAAAATTGTTCTGGGTCTTGCTGCTAGTTTGAATTTAGAAGTTGAGAAGTTGGATGTGAAGACCGCCTTTTTTCATGGTGACCTTGAAGAAGAAATTTACATGGAACAACCGGAGGGCTCCAAAGTTAAAGGGAAGGAAGAATAGTGTGCAAATTAAAGAAGATCTTGTATGGTCTAAAACAAGCTCCAAGACAATGGTATTGCAAATTGTACTCTTTTATAGGGGAGCAAGGCTGCAAAAATACATATAATGATCATAGTGTTTTATTGATGAAATTTTCTAACGATGATTTTATCATTTTGCCACTTTATGTTGATGACATGCTTATTGTAGGGCAAAATGTAGATCGGATTGCTTGTTTGAAGCAACAGTTGAGCAAGACTTTCTCCATAATGGAATTTGGGCCTAAGAACAACATTTTAGGAATGAGAATTATTTGTGATCGCAAAGCTCGAAAATTATGGCTGCCACAGGAAGCATATATTCAGAGATTTCTTAAATGGTCCAATATGGAGAAAGTGACGTCTGTAGGTACTCCACTTGCTATGCATTTTAAGTTAAGTTCTCAACAGTGTCCTTCCCCAACAGAAGTGATGGAAAAGATAGTGCATGTTCGTTATTGTTAATGATATTTTTCTTCAACACTGGAGATAGGTCTATGGAAGTGGACCTAATGGGAAATAGGTTGTTTAGCCTTCGCAAATTTGAGTTAGTTCACCGTTTCCTAGGTATCAAGGTCTAGAATCCATAAGAATAGTTACTCTTGCCACGATGGGGTGAGCATCAGGCTTAAGTGATTCAAGAAACAAAAGTTACCTTAGGATGATGGATTCCTAAACACAACCCTTGGTAAAGGACTTAACGATTTTAAGGAAGGCGCTCTGCACTCAGCCCGCGGAAGGGTCTAAGCTTGTAGGAAGCGGTGTTCCACTTAGGTTGCGGAATGGCTCGAGCTAAGGTTCATGTACATGTAGGAAACAAACATTAAGGTGTAGCAACAATAACTAAGAAACAACATGACAAACTCATAAAAAAATATAGTATTGATTCACTCTTTATTGATCTTTGATTTAGAATACATGAATAGAATAGAAGAAATCCCCAAATCGATCTAAGAATTAGGGTTTACTCTCAAGAAGAAGAATATAAGAATGAGAATGACAAAATTGTCCTCCAACTGTGACCCATGGGGTCTTATTTATAGAGAATTCTGGGCCCCTTCTATTGTTGGGCTATTGAGCTTGCAGAAGCCTCTATCGGCCGCTTTTCTCTTTGGTCTCTGATGTTCAACTTCCGGCCATCTTCGTGTCGCTGATTATAGCTTCTGAAGTGAGTGTCCCAGCCAGTTGGGGCTTCTTCGGGATTGATATGAGCTTGTTGATGTAAATGACTTTCAGAAGGCATTTGTACTCCCAGTAATGGCTTCCGGGTGTAGGCTTCCGGTTTTCTTATTCATACTTTGAGGAGCTTACCCTCGCAATGTACGTAGATAGCGGTCATTTCGGAAAACCCCTGTCAGTGGTGGTAGCGAGAAGATTAGTATGGACAGCTGAAATTCCCTTTTTGGGTTCCAATTTTCCTTCCGATGGAGCCTCTGGGTATAGCCTGGTCTTCCAGAAGGTTGCTCCCAGCGATTCGTTAGTTGTTAAACAATGTGACCTTTCAGTGCTTACGAAGTGGACGTTTCGGAAGCTGGTTCCGGATAATTTCTACGTGCTTACATCTTGGTGTTCTTGATGCCTTCTCTTCTGATGTATTGGTATTTAGCAACTTAATATTGACAGTCCTTCCGTTTTTCTGCGTTTCGCTTAGCGGAGCTCTTGGCTCCCTCTTTCTAAGCTTTTGACTTTGACGACCTTCCGCTATAGAATCCCCTGCCAGAAATACCCTAACGGATATATCTTGCTGGATATACTCTGCAGATAATCTATAGATTTTGAGCTCCTTTCACCTAAGAAGGTGTCGGTTGATGCAGCTCCCGAATCATTCCTTCATGCTCTTGGTTCTTTGTGGTGGTGGGCTCTTGCTTTTAGAGAATCTCTATGTGCTTGTGTTCATCCGATACCACTTCGCCGTCAGCTTGCTTCGGAGTTAATTTTGGTATAAACATTTTCCCCTAGTGAAGGGGTATTTTCGACTTTTCAAGTTAAAACTTTTAAGCGGACCTGCAATCTCTCTCTCTTCCAGTATATATATTGGCTCCTTCCTTTCTTTTATCACCTCCTAGAAAATTTTTCGTAAGGAAATATCAGCTATTTAGATAATCACATTGGTAAGTTATCCATATTTCTTGTTTCTTTACTACCCGTTTCAGGTGAACAACTCCAAATTGGATAGCTTAAATTAGCGATTTCATTTTGCTATTGGCAGGTTTAATGTAGTAAAATTCATCATTTCGTATATTGGTCTTACCTTGTTGCATAAAAAATTTAACAGATCATACCTGATATTATGGGAAAGAAGCACACTGCTTTCAAACCTGATAGGAATTGCCTTTTGCCAAATGATCTCTCTACCTCTAGGAAAGTTAGTGCCATCGAGAAGAATTCTTTGATTTCGTTTGAAGAGCAAGTTAATGTTATTCTTCAGGATTGTAGGATTTCGGGTGTTGACACCATCCTTTCTTGTGAAAAGGACTCCATTTCCTCTCCTCTGGAGGGTTACTTTGCTTTTTCTACAGTTCATATTTGGCATGGTGGTCTTATTCCTTTTTCAAATTTCCTTCATTGTTATCTACAACACTTGGGAATTTCTCTTATTTAGTTCTCTCCAAACACCTACACATCCCTGCTGGGCTTAGAACTTTTTTCTTTAGAATCGGGTAATGGTTCTCTAAGCCCTTCCACTCTTGACTATTTGGTTCGTTCCTCCAAGCTTAGTGATGCTAATCCGCGGATTTTTCTTGCAAATCCTATGAACAAATTGTTGTCTAAAGGAACGACAAGGTTCAAAGATTGGGAGAACCAATTTTCTTCATCCGGTGCCCTTTTGGTATCAACGGCGGTTTTCACCCCCTAAGTATGCATACATGAAAGTTTTTTTTTCTTTTGAGTATCCTGTCTTCCCCTTCACAGATTTTGTTCCCAAATTTCCGAGTTTCGCGGATAAGGAGTTAATTGATGCCTTGGGTGTTGCCTCTGGAAAGTACGATAACCGGTCTTTGCTGCTCACTTCTTCTATCTTTCGGAGGCATTCTCTATTGCCAACTGTCCAATTTATCATTGCAAAACCACCATTGGTCCTACTCAGCAAGTGGGTCCCTTTTTTGTCATTGGGAGAGATGCTCCTTTCTCTTCCAATTCTCCTTTATCCGTTGACAACTTAGGTATGCCTTTTCTTATCTTTAAGACAAAACTGTAATCTATCTTTCTCTACGTTTCTTATCACTGTGTTTTTTGAAGCTGCTTGTACAGGGTCCGGTAAGACTGGCTCTGTCTCCTTGGTCCCGAGAGCTGGGATTCCTTCACTCAATGATGCATTACTAAAATCTAGATAAAATGTAAAGAGGAAACTTTTGGAGAAAGGTTTAGAAGATTCTCCGCCGAAGAGGTCTAAAGGTGTTGTGAACCTAATTGCTCATTTTAATGTGGTTCTCGATATCCCGGAGATTATTTCTCTAATGAAGGTTTCTGGCTCGAACACTCATTATGTTGGGTCTTCCGAAGTCTCCACTGCACGCGATGGGCTTCTTTTCTTCTTCTGTAGATGTTGCTCCTCTTGATTTTACCAATCCTACTAAGGGTAGTAAATTCGATGAATTAGTTGGCCAGATTATTTCTTCTTCTGATTTTTCTAGCATTGACTCCTAATTATATTCCCCCCGAAGTTGTAAGGCTTTGGTTGAGCAACTACTCATGGTATTATGTTTTCCTCTTTTCTATTTTCTTGTCTTTCTTCTAGTATTTTGTTCCTGACTGTTACGCCCTTTATAGGCTATCAAGTGCTGGTTTGTGACTCAAGACAATACTCCCAAGCTTAGTTCTGAGCCGTTGAGGCTTAAAAGAGAGAACGTGACTTTGAAAAAGGAAAAAGATGCTCTGGTTCTTGAAAAAGAGGGTCTAACTATGGAGAAAAGAAACTTGGAGCATGCTTTATCAGAAGCTAGGAGTTATGTTGCCTTAGGAAAAGAATCCTACTCGGCCTTGGTCGAAGAAAATAATGCTTTGAAGTGGAGCCTGGAGAGATCCAAAGAGGATATCGGCCTGCTCGATTCTCGTTGTTCTTCCTTCCATGATCAGAATTCTCTTCTAGAAAAAGAGAATGGTTCCCTTAAGATCGAACTAGGTAAGAAGAAAGCGTTGTTGGCCAGGTTTTCTAGTGTAGTCAGTGACGCTAAACGGAGGATTTCTTGATTCCTTCAGACCACTTTGGACGAAATCATGATTAACTCCTTCGAAGATGCTTTCCTTCTTATTTATGCATATAACATAGATAAATGTTCGTATTTAAACTTTTCTTCTCTTGACCTGTCCTTGGTGGAAAGGTTTATGTCCAAGATATTTTGTATGAGGAAGGAAGAAAAAGTTTTTATAAGGAGGGAGATTGACGCACCTGAACTTTTGTTTATTGAAGATGTTCCTCTCGAGGATCTGCGTGTCGATGATGAAGGAGACCTTGCGATGGTACCGCAGGCTGTCCATGTCAATGATGACAACCCCAAGCGTATCAATGTTACTGTGGAAGAAGAGGAATGTAACGACCCGTGTTTTTGCCGTTAAATATTTAATTTAAATTAATAAAGAGATATTTGAGCGTAACTTGAGCAGACCATCGAATTAAGCCACGAAACCAGTTCCGTTAAGTTCGTATCGTCGATTAGAGTCAGGATAGGCATATAGTTTGTTATTTTTAGAGATCGGATAATTTGGTGTTCAAAAGGGCATCGCGGTGCACGTAAAAACAGCCTACCGGGGAAACAGTCTCAGAATGCGACGAAATTGGTGCCGTTGGGTTCGTATTGAAGAATTATTATAGGATATCGAGGTTTCAAGTTGATTTGATTTATCTGGTGGTCGTGAAAAAAATTAAACGCGTGTTCATTTCTGGTTTTATAAAGGAATTTTTTTCATACGACCTCGGATTGCGACGAAACTTGTCCCATTAGGACCGGAATACCTTTTTACACCAAGATTAGTTTTTTTATCAGTAAACAGAAGTCTATTTTGGTTAGTTTTACACAGCATGATGTAGTGTCTATCCGGCAGTTCGAATTAAGCATGCATTTTGTTTACAGCTCAGAGTACATCTGGTCTAATTTTAAATACTCTTTGTCATTGGAGACGGTCCATTTATCATTAATAAGAACATTGATAGTTGCTTTGTGTGGCATTTAAGTACGCACCATTCCTTATTCCTTTGCAAACGCAGCCTTCCCCAGTTAGTAACGCGAGACCAGATACCACCTCTGCTGACCTAAAGGAGAAACATGTATACCTACCAGTGAAGCTACTTTGTCCTTTCGATTGGAGAAAAGAAAATATCTCCCTGATGCCATTTACTTACCAGCGTGCCTGTCTGTACGAAGGCCTACAAATTGCATGGCCGTATGAGAAACTAAGTGCAGGCTTTTCGTGTATATATTTTCAAATCAGCTACCTACACATACTGAAACAACAGTTGCTTTAAACAGCTACTGTATGAAAAATGAATACTCATGCCGTCACCTATATTCGAAAAGAAATTACACTGTTAGCTACTCTACGCATTTTTTCTGTGAACCTATCTAGTCTAATAACTTGGCAACCACGGACCTTTCCCATATATAAACATGACTGCCCCTTTATTGTTTTCGTGAGTTCAGGCAATGGTGTAAATTGTTTTTCCCTCAACAAATTAAATCCAAACAACTAGCATTATACCTCAAAAGAATCCCGTAATTTGTTTATATAGGAGTTCCTCAGTGTTTTTGTACATTACTGTAAGAATTTAGGAAGGGTCGAGCACTTCTTTTTGGTTCAGAACAGGGAAGCCGTAGCCTGGAGATGTACACACGTGTGTACTGTGTTCCAACGTAGAAAATGGGAAGGCGGGTGGCGCTCGGATCAGTGGAGGTGGTTGGCTCAGCATGAGTCTGATGAAAGGGTGATGGAATGGAGTGAAGTAGCACGTGTTTGTTGAGCGGGGAAGTGTCTGGACGTTGCTCTATGGGTATTCTAGAATGGATGTGTGTGAAGATGCATGGGACATGAAGCAACAGTGGGGGAGTTTTGAACTGAAGAATGGGAGCACGCATGGACGGATCTGACGTGGGAAGAAGCACAATAGTCCAACAAAGTATATTTTCGTTTATACCTTAAGGGAGGATGCGTGAATAAGATTCAGCTTTAGCAAAACATAAGTGTATCCGACATAGCAAGCTATGCTGGGATCGTGACAACGAACAGAACACTATCAAACTGATTTGGGCAGGGACAGAGATAGATGGAGATTCCGGTTAAATTAAACGACTGTTTTAATTTAACCGTAACTGAACCGTTCAACGAACAAATAAGGTGAGTTAAACTCACTCAGTTTTTCCCATTTATATTTTTATATAAATTGGGTTTTTATTTTGTGTGCTCTGCTTGCCAATGTTTGACTGTTTGCTTGTTGATTTAACTGATGAAATAAAACCGTTGTTTAATTTTAGTGAAATACTGAATCGTTATCCTAACGATGGGTTCCAATAAAGGTAACTTACCTTGTTGGTCACATTTATAAAATAAACATGTTTAATTGGTTGAATTGTTTGAATTGCTTATCAGTTAAATGGTTGAATGATCTGTTTTGAGTTAACCATTTGTATATAGGGAAGGACAGGTTGGAGGAATCCAACCGGATTCCTCAAATATATTATTTATTTTCATATTCTCATATATGAACTGCCCTGTTGTATTGTTGGATTTAATATTCAACATCTGATTGGTTTAAACCAATGGGTGATATTGGTTGGGTATTTGGCAGCGTATGGCCTATAAAATCAATCGTGTCATGAATATTGATTTACAGTCAGGTGAACTGAAAAGATGAAGTTATAAAATTTATTTTTTATAACTGGAGTTGGTTTTTGAATATATTATTTTGAATAAAAGTTATAAAAGGGAAATAAAAAATATTTTATTTATTTAAGATTTTGATTTGTTAGAAATTTATCTTATAGAATAAATGTTGATATTAGATTGATTAGAAAGTACAAGATGAGAAATAAGGTCGCATAATTACACCTTGGTAATTGGGTTTTGTGAAGAAGAAATTTATGGAATTATTTAAATTAATTATATAATTAATTGATTTAAAATGAGAATTTATTTGGAATCGGCTAACGAGATAATCAAGTTTGAGGGAATTAAATCAACCAATTTGAATTTGAATTGATTATCAAATTAATGTGTTTTTGGATTAAATATCGTTTAAATTTGGATAAGGTTTTAAAAAAAAAGGTTTAAGATAAACCAGAATATATATAAATGAGTTTCAAGATGTAAATCATTAATATTGAATTAACGTTATTTGAAAATGAGATCAAGTAAAAAGGGAAATTTGAAATAAGATTTCAAGAGTGGGGAATGGTCGAACAGATTTGAAAGAAGATTGGAAATAAATGAATCTGGTTAAAGAAGTGGATTATAGGATTGTATAATTAAACCCAAGTTATAATGGAATGTATTTCGATATGGAAATGGGAATATTGATTTTGTGATTTCAACTGATATTCATTTGAGGATAAGAACGTTGCTTGATCAAGGTCTGAGAGGTAATTAAAATACCCCAACTTGAACAACATCGGGATTATCTGAAGCTGATATTAGTTGGCGATCGTGAAAGAGATTCATGTTAATACAATGAATGTTTTGAAAGGGGAATGGAGTGGAAATTGTATATGGTTATAAAGTATTTTACTAAGTATTATAACCTAATGGTTCTGAGGTCATTAGTATATAAGAATATAGTGATTCAAGTTAGAGTTGGTCAAACATAATTATGCAGGACGAGTTGCCATTTCGTACGACTGCTAGCGTAATTCGCAGGGCTGCTAATAGCCTACGGCGGTCGGATGTTTCCTGAGGGAATCAGGCGTAACCATTGTGATCGCTGTGATCTGGAGTCAAGCGAATGGATGTAAGTCGAGTATTAGTTAATCGATAGAAGTTAAACAAGAAGAGTTAATCAGTTAGAGTTAACCAATTAAAGTTAATCAATTAAAGTTAATCGATTGGAGTTTAATCGAATTAGAGTTATTCAAATATCGTATTTTGAATGTTAAAAGAGCTAGAAGTTTTGGGTTTAACAAAAGTAAATCAGTTGTTAAAGGCCAAGTGGTGCTGAATACTGGGCCAGTGAATTCATTGGATTGTCATGATTGAAACACTAATTATTTTGATAGTTAAATCACCGACTATCAAATCTGACCAATACGATTGTTGGTAAGGACAGACCGGGATCGAACTTAGGTTTGAAAACCATTCCGACCAACAAATACGTGAAGATATTGGGAGACGGTCGAGATGGAGCATTGAAGACCGTGGATCTTCATAAGCGGAAGTATTACTTATAATCTCTGGCTTAGCGGCCCGAAATAAACTGTGATTCTGTCGTGGTTGGAATTCACGGGTTGCAAGGACTTCTCGCTACTGATCCATGGGGTGATTCCTATATGAGATGCAGTAGGAGAGTGCCTTCGGTTCATCCTGTTCCTGGATGACTTGCATGGACGGATGTCTGACAGAGTATTTCCAAAGGGATCGCGTACGTTGATTTCTCCAAACGTACCTGGGTAGCTCCCAAATAGAGTATGTTTGTGGACGTCAATTAGTGATATCTGACGGATCTGACGATGTGGCATTCAAAGTGAATGATGGCCAGATGTTCGAAGAGATGAATTCTAGCCTCAAGCCTCATCAACCAAGAGATGACAAAAATCGGGCAGGCAGCATGGCTATGTGGGTCGCTCCCATTAGGGTGTATAATCACCTATCTAGAGGAATTCCTTTTGTTTCTTATTCTATCGATTCTGCCCATTCGGAAACGGTGGTTTGAGTCCAACCGTTGGTGATATACATTCGATACACTCAAGCGAAATGAGTGGTCGGTCATGTGAGGGCCGGGTTGCAAGAAGTTCTTGTTGAACCCAGTGTATTCGTCTCTAGAGATACACCATCGGAAGGTGGACCCATACCTTGTCAAGGTCGGAATCCAATCTCCAATAAGCGCCTGCGGGTTTTGATTGTATACTATATATGTGGAGTGTGAGATGCAAGCGTTCCACTAGATTCTATTTACTTGTACTTAGACATTATTATAATATCAGACAAGATATTGGTTTCAAAAATGTTTTGGGTTATCGTAAGGTAAAAACCGTCCGTGTTTATGTGTGGATTTGGTCTTACGATTATCCTTTTCTTTTGAAAAGATTTTGAACTTTAAAATCATGATTGGATGGTTCACCTTATTACTGTGCGAGTTTATCTCACTCTGGTTCACCAGACTGACCCGGTGTTTTGTAAATGCTCGGGTTAGACCGGGTTGTACAGGTACAGGTTATCGACTACTGTGAAGAGACAAGCTGGAAGAGTCCAGACGTATGATATTACTACTATTCCGCTGTGTGTTGTATATGGGAACAGGCTATTATAACTGTCCCATGGTATGATGTACTCTGATACTGTAAGTATTTTCAAAGCTCTCAATAAAGATTTATTTCTGTATTATATTTTGTTCCGCTGCGATGTGAGACTCCGTGTTGTGTTCTTCTTCTTCTTCTATTCTTATATTTCTTTCTTTCTTCTCTCACCCTCTAAATTCTTTCATTAGCAATCTGGTGTTCTCGGTGTTTGAAGGGTCGGCATGAGATACAATAAGGGTATCTATGTCGATTTTCGAAGCCGAAAACCCCGGGTCGTTACAAGGAAGAAAGAGGCGATAACTCCACGGGTGTCGGTGGTACCTTTCCGGCTTTTGATACTTTAGACAAAGCATGCGACAAAGGTACTAAAGACGTTGAAGATGAAAATATCTCAATTGTCCCCTCTGACCTTCCGAAAGCACGAAGGGTAGGGAAAGGCCCAAATTCCACGGGTTCCCTTCCTATTGAAAATTCACCAGTCTCTGCCCCTACTTCTGAGGTATGAAATATTATTTTATATATGGATTCTTTTGCTTTTCCTTTGGCAATCAACCAATAATCCTTTTCGTTTAGATGGGAGGAAAACAATTAAGTTTTAGGAATTCTATTCTTAGAATGACCCGATTGGAAGCGATTCATCTTACTAGGGAGCTAGACAAACAGACGAAGGAGTATAACATGCTATCCTACAAATATCAACTCCTTGACAAGAGTGCTATGAAGTTACTTCTTTTTAAAGAGGAAAAAGTGGCTCCTAGGCTGCGAACGACCCGGTTGCTGTGTGAAAGTCACTTAAAATAAAATTACGAGCTTGTGACTTTGTTTTGGATGTTAATCGAAGACAGAGACGCATTAGTAAACTTTTTGTATCAAAATTATTGTAGATATGAAACCATGGATTTCTTCTTTGTTTATGGTCATAGCGGGAGCCTGCTTAGACGTCTTCACAGAAGGTGCCTAGATGAATGTGTGTGGATTTACACCCGAGCGAATTCTGGAACCTTCCTCGAGTTACTTTCGCTCCTAGAAAGTTTCCTTTAGACAAACTTAAGTTTAACAAGCATCGATTTGTAACTGAGACCTTTAAGAGTTCATTCCTGCATGAGCAAGAGGAATATCCGTGATGAATGTACTTGTTTGATTGATAATATAATGATTTATCTTTTCTCTAATTTCTTTTGTTATTTTTCTTTAGAACTTGTCTTCTTCCTTGCATTTACTCTCTAGGGCTTTCTTAGAGGATTATGTTAAGTTGAAGAGAGACTATCGGGAGAAATTCCCTCTAATTGAGTCTTCTTCCTTGGCACGACATTGCTTCCTAAGGGATCTTGATAAAGTTTATACTTGCTATCCTCGGATCCGCCTTGCTTTCCTTGGCAAGAATAAGGACCATCTTTTAAGAGAGGTTCACATATATCGGTCGAGATTGATTCGTTGTTATGATAGCCCGCCTTCCGTAAAGCGGGACTATCCTAAATGTCTTCTGGTTCATACACTTGATGGATTCGAAGTCCCCTTTAATTCATCACTTTACCTTACTGTTGATATACTATATAAAATGAGGAAGGCTTCTTATTCATCCTGACACTCATGATAAGCACTTGTAGTGGTGCTTTTATCGAGAGCTAGATTATGCCTCCTACGAAAGTTCTAGCATTGGAGTATGGATGTTCTCCTTTCTGGAGACACATTTATTTTACGATCTTTTTGTAAATAATTATGTAAGGTGCGAAGTATTTGATATATCACCTGTCGCATGTAGTATTTTATAGTGATGGTGCTTATAAATAGAGGTCGGATCTATAATAGGACTATTTAACATGCGATCACACATTTTGGCGTAAACGTTTTTCTCTCATTTTGGCTTTACCGTGACATGGTGCTCATATTTAGCACACTTTGTTAGAGGTTTTCCTTATAGGCCTTTGTAAAGCGCCATTCGCTCTCAGTAGGGTTAATAGTTTCGAGGTAAGAGAGATATAAAATGTCTATAGTGCATACCTATGTTTTGTGTGTTTTACATAATGTATTGCTTTTACAATGTCATCGTAACATAGGATGTTGTAACGATAGAAGACCTACTTGTGCCAAGTGTTAATAAAAACTTCCCCATGTAGCAAGCATTTCTGGGAAAATCCCCACTATAAGATTTCCTAGAAAAGGTGTAGCCCTAGTTATAAGACTCTGTTAGGAATGTTCAGGATCATTTCCCTAGTTCTTTTCCGAACTTATGTCTTAATGTGATGCTATTACCTGTACCAAGAAGCTAGTATATTGGATAATAAATTGATGAATGCATAGTTGTAGACACTTCCCTAAGCAAGTGAGAGGGCCATGCGCTTATCCTTAGTAATGACAGAAGTGTAGTTTTGAGCCATATTCGGACTACTGAGAAGGTTGAACAGCTCCTTGTTTAGATTTAAGATTTTCAATTGATCCAGACTTGAATATTGGTGATGAGGCTAGGACTCCTCATCTGGTCGTGGTTTGCGTTTGAATCCACGCAGGCTTGGGTATCAGGACAAGAGACCAGAAATCAGCTTCTGGCCTTGGCTAAAAGTCAAATCAACTCAGATTCGGTTATTGAGATAGGACCATGATCCCACATTCGTTATTTGTGAATATTTGATCCAACCTAGATTCAGGTTATTAAAATAGGAGACCAAAAATCCACTTTTGGCCTTTTTTGGAAGTTGAATCAACCCGTATTCGGTATTGAGATAAGACAGAAATCCTACTTACGGTATTTGTGAAGATCCCATCCAAAGCGTAAGCCTCCGTTTCACCAACATTAATGCTAGAAATAGATTTCTGGTGAAACGGAGGCTTACGCTTTGGATGCTTTAACCTAGCCCCCTCTGATTAGAGAATAGAAAAAGTCTAACACACCATCCCCCTCCAGGGGATGCCTTGCCCTGACCGATTTGGCGATGACAATGGATTTGATCTTCTTAATGATATTTTTCGTTAACACCGGAGATAGGTCTATGGAAGTGGACCTAGTGGGAAAATAGGTTGTTTAGAATTTGCAAGTTTGCTTCCTAGATATCATGGTTTAGAATCTGAAAGAATATTTACTCTTTCCTTGATGGGATGAGTATCACGCTTAAGTGATTCAGGAACCAATAGTTATCCCCGGAAGATGACTCTCTAAACTCAACCCTTGATAGGAGCTTAATGGATGGTAGAAAGGGGTTCTGCACTATGCCTGTTGAAGGGTCTAACCTTACAGGAAGGGTTGTTTCACGAGACCTGCGAAAAGGCTTGGTTAAAGGCTTGTGTGCATATAGATAACAGACAGTAAGCTGCATCAACAGTAGCTAGGAAATAATATAACAAACTCATAACGAAATGATAAGTACTAATTCATTCTTTATTGATCTTTGATTTAGAATACAAGAATAGAGTAGGAGGAATCCCCAAATCGATTTAAGAATTAGTGTTTACTCTAGAGAAAAGGAGTACAAGAATCAGAAATGAGAAAAATCATCGTTCTAATGTGAGCCCTGGGGTCTAATTTATAGAGAATTCGGGGGCCCTTCTGCTGTTGGGCCGTTTGGCTTGCAGGTGCCTCTGTCGGCCGCTTTTCTCCTTGGTCTCGGATGTTTTTATCTTCCGGCTACTTCGTGGTGCCGATTATATCTTCCGTAGTGAAGGTTTCGGAACTTCAGGGCTTCTTTGAGATTGATATGAGCTTGTTGCTGTAGTAGCTCTTCAGAAGGTACTCGAGCTCCCGGTTGTATGCTCTCGTTTACAAGATTAGGGATATAAACTTCCGGTTATAAGCTTCTGATTTTCCCGTGAATACTTTGAAGAGCTTATCCTCATGATTTACGCTGATAGCTACCGGCCTGAAACCACCGTCGGTGTCTGTACTGAGTAGACTAGCGCGGATAGCTTGTATCTATTCTTGGGTTCTGACTAGCCTTCCAGTGGAATCTCTGGGTATCCGATCTTCCAGATGGTAGCTCTCTGTAATTTGTCTGTCGTCTATCAATGTGTCCCTTCGGTATTTATGCAGTGGATGTTTTGGAAGCCTATTTTCAGATAATCACTATGTGCTTCTGGCTTAATACTTTCGATGCCTTCGCCTCCTGATGCATCGGTTCCAAGCAGGCCAGTGACGATAGCTCTTCAATCCTTCCGTGTTTCAGTTAGTGGAGCTCTTACCTCCCTCTTTCTTAGTTCCCGACTTAAATACCCCTTCACTGTAGAACCTCCCGCCAGATTAGTTCTACCGGAAGTGCCCTGCCGGATAGATCCTATTGGTATTTTGTGGCTTTTGAGTTCCCTTGTCTTAGGAAGGTGTCGGTTTATGCAGCTCTCGGACCATTCCTCCCTGCTCTTGACTCTTTTTAGTGTTCGACTCTGTTTTCTGAAGGATTCCTATGTGCTTGCGGTCATTCGATACCCCTTCACCGTCATCTGGTTTCGTAATTGATTTTGGTAGTAACATTTGCCACCTGGTGAAGGGGTGTTTTTCGACTTTTCAAGTCAAGCGTTTATGCGGATCTGCTATTTTCATCCTCCTGTATATATACTCCTCCTTATTGTCTTCTTTCTTTCCTTTATCTTTTACAGAAAAATTTATCTCAAGGAAGAATTAGCTATCTAAATAATCATATCAATCAACCGTCCATGTTTTTAGCTTCTTTGTTACCAGTTTCAGTTGAACAATTCCAAATTTGACAGCTTAAATTAGCTTTTTGCCTTTGCTTTTTTCTTTTTGTGGTAGCGTTTGGAAACAAAACAACCTGATGCTGGTATTTTTCCGTAGATTAACAAAGTTCATATCCTTTCGGACATTGGTCTTAACTTTCTATGTAAAATTTAACAGGTCATACCTAGTGTTATGGGATAGAAGCACATTGCTTTCAAACTTGGCAAGAATGGCCCTCTACCGGTCAATCCTACTACCTCTAGGAAAGTTAGTGCCATTGGGAAGTATTCTTTCATTTCGTCTCAGGAGCAAATAGATGTTATCATTTAGGATTTTGGGATTTCAGGGGTTGACACCATCCCTCCTTGTGGAAAGGACACCATTTCCTCTCCTCCGGAGGGTTACTTTGCTTTTTCTGCAGTCCATATTTGGCATGGATGTTTTATTCCTTTTCCGGATTCCCTTCATGGTAACTTACAGCACTTGGAGATTGCTCCTATTCAATTTTCTCCCAATACTTATACCTACCTGTTGGGCTTAGAACTTTTATATTTAGAATCTGGTAATGTTTCTCTTAGTCCCTCTACTCTTGACTATTTGGTTCGTCCTTCCAAACTTAGTGACGCCAATCCTCAGATTTTCCATGAAAATCCTATGAAGAAACTGTTATCTAAGGGAACAACAAGGTTCAAAAATTGGTATAATCAATTTTTCTTTATCCGATGTCCTTCGAGCATCACTGGCGGTTTTCGCACCCTAAGTATGCTTCACCCGAAAGCCTCTTTTTCTTCTTCTTTTTAGTTCTCACTTTCTCTTCACAGATGTCGTTCCCAAATTGCCAAGATTTGCGGATAAGGAGCTAATTGATTCCCTTAGTGTGGCCTCCAGAAAATTTGGTAACCGATCTATGCTACATGCCTCTTCTATCCTTCGGAGGTATTCTTTGTTGCCAACTGGACAATTTATCATCGGGCAACCGCCCTTGGTCCTACTTAGTAAGGGGACCCCTTTTTTGTCATTGGGGGGAGATTCTCCTTTCTCCTCCAACTCTACCCTATCCCTTGACTACGCAGGTATGCCCTTTTTTTTAAAGACGGAATCGTACTTCGTCCTTCTTTTCGCTCCCTCTTGCTATGTGTTTTTGAAGTGGCTTGCACTGAGTCTAATAAGACTGGTTCCGCTTCCTTGGTTCCGAGAGTTGGGGTTTTCATTTAAGGATTCATTATTAAATTCTAGGGAAAATGTAAAAAGGAAGCTTTTGGAGAAAGGTTCGGATGATTCTTCGCCGAAGAGGTCAAAAGGCGCGGGGAACCTAGCTGCTCACTCTGGTGTGGTCCTTGATACCCCGGAGATTACTTCTCCATTGAAGGTTCCTGGCTTGAACCCTCGTGTTGGGTCTTTTGAAGTTTCCAATGAGTTACATCACGTAATGGGCTTCTCTTCTTCCTCTGAGGACATTGCCCCTCGTGACTTTATCAACCCCACTAACGGTGGTAAATTCGATAAACTAGTTGGCCAGATTATTTCTTCTTCTGCTTTTTCCAGTGTCGATTCCTCATTTGATTCCCCTCGGAGCTGTCAAGCCTTGGTTGAGCAACTACTTATAGTACTCTGTTTTCCTCCTTCCTATTTTCTTGTCTTTTTTAATCATTCCTTTTCCGACTGTTATGTTCTTCATCGGTTATCAAGCGGTGGTTTGTGATGTAAGATAATATTTCATATCTTAGTTCCGAGCTTTTGAAGCTAAAAAGGAAGATTGTGGTCTTGAAGAAGGAATAAGATGCTCTGGCTTCTGAAAGAGAGGGTCTAGCTGAGGAGCAAAGAAGGTTGGGGCATGCTTTATCAGAAGCTAGGAGTTCCATGGCCCTAGGAAAAAATCCTACTTATCCTTGATCGAAGAAAATAACGCTTTGTAGAGGAGCTTGAAGAAATCTAGAGAGGACATAGACTTGCTCAATTCTCATTGTTCTTCCTTCGATGATCAGAATACTCTTTTGGAAAAATAGAACCTTTCCTTTATGACCGAGCTTGGCAAGAGGAAAACGTTGTTGGCTAAGTTCTCTAATGTAGTCAGCGACACTAAACAGATAATTTCCGGTTTCCTTTAGTCCACCTTGGATGCGATCATGGTTAATTCCTTCGAACATTCTTTCCTCCTTATTTATGTTGATAACATGAATAAATGTTTGGACTTAAATTTTTCTTCTCTTTATCCGTCCTTAGTGGAAAGATTTATGTCGAAGATATCTCGTATGAGGAAGAAAGAAGAAGTTTCCATTGGGAGGAAAATTGGCACATCTAAACTTTTGTTTATTGAGTATGTTCCTCTCGAGGAGTTGTGTTGTTGAGGATGAAGGAGACCCTGTGATGGTGTCGCGGGTTGTTCATGTCAATGACAACAACCACCAATGTATTAATACTACTGCGCGTGAAGGGGAAGACAGATGTGACTTTTCCATGGGTGTTACTCTCTCTGCTTTTGATATTCCAAACAAGGTGGGTGGCAAAGGAACCAAACCCATTGAAGAAGATCATATCCCCATCGGACCTCCTGACCTTCTAGAAGCACGAAGGATGGGGAAGGGCCCAAACTCCCTATGTTCCCTTCCTGTTGAAAACTCACAAGTTTCTGTCCCTACTTCTGAGGTACGGCACCTTTTCTTATACGCAGATTATTTTACTTTTTCTTTGACAATCAATCAGTAGTTCTTTTCGTCTAGACGGGAGGAAACCAGTAAAGTTTTAGGGATTCCGCCCTTAGAAAGGCTCGGCTGGAAGCGATCCGCCTTACTAGGGAACTGGACAAACAAATAGTCGAGTATAACACACTGTCCCACAAATATCACCTCCTTGACAAGAGCGCTGCGAAGTTACTATTTTTTAAGAGAAAGAATTGGCTTCTAGGATGCGAGCGGCCTAGTTGCGACGTGAAAGACTCTTGAAGGAAAATTCTGAGCTTGTGGCTTTGTTTTGGATGTTAATCGAAGAGAGAGATACATTAGTAAACTTTCTGTATCATATTTATCATAGGTATGAAACCATTGATTTCTCTCTTTTACGTAATCATAGCAGGGGCCTGCTTAGATGTCTTCACAGAAGGTGCTTAGATGAATGCGGCATGAACCTACACCCAAGAAAATGCTGGAACCTTATGCAACTTGCTTCCGTTCCCAGAAAGTTGCCTTTAGATAAACTTAAATTTAATAAGCACCGATTTGTAACTGAGACCTTTAAAAGATCAGTATTGTATGAGCAAGAAGAATATCCACGCTAAATGTACTTATTTGATTTGAAATATGATGGTTTACTTTCTTTCTAATTCCTTCTGATGTTTTTCTTCAGAACATGTCTTCTACCTCGCATTTACTCTCAAGGGCCTTCCTAGAAGATTATGTTAAATTGAAGAAAGACTACCGGGAGAAACTTCCTCTTTTTAAGTCTTCTTCCTTAGCACGATATTTCTTTCTAAGGGACCTTGAGAGAGTTTATACTTGTTATCCTCGGATTCGTCTAGATTTCTTGGGTGAGAACAAGGATCAATTTTTAAGAGAGGTCTACACATATCGTTAGCGGTTGGTTTGTGGTTATGACAACCCGCCTGCTGGTAAGTGGGACTATCGCAACCGTCCTTCGGTTTATACACCTGTTGGATTCGAATTTTCCTTTGATTCTTCACTTGACTTTACGGCTGATATCATGAATAAAGTGAGGAAGGCTGCCTCCTTACATTGATATTTGTGATAAACTCCTGTAGCAATGCTTTATTGGAAGCTAAGTTATGGTCATATGGAAGCTTTAGTTTCGGGGTATGGGAGCTTTCCCCTATGGAGATGTGTTTATCTTACAATCTTTCTTGTAAATAACTATGTAAGCTATGAAGTAGCAGGTATATCATCTATCATATGTAATATTTGTAATAATGGTGCTTGTAAATAGAGATAGGAGTTATAACTGTGTCACTAATCATGAGATCATGCTTTCTGGTGTAAACGTTTTGCTCTCGTCACGACTTTGTCATGACAGGGTGCATGTCTTCGGCACTTTTCGTTAAGAATTTGTTTTATAGACCTTCGTAGAGCGTCATTTGCTCTTAGCAGAATTAATAGTACCAAGGTGCATTAAATATAAAATGGTTGTAGTGCTTACTAGTGTTTTGTGTGTTAGTGCAAACATTTGATGTACTTGGATAATGAATTGATGAATGTATGAGATTAAGACACTTTCCTGAGCAAGTGAGAAGGCCATCAGTTTGCATCCAGTAATAGCGGAAATGTGATTCCATTCTAGTACGTGTCGGTGAGAAGGTTGAACAAATCCTTCTTGTCTGGTTTCGAGCATCTGAATCGATCCATATCTGGATATTTATGGTAAGACCAGAGCCTTACCACTGGTTGTGATTTGCACCTGTATTGACCCTGATTTGGGCATTAAGATAGAAAATCAAGAATCCGCTTCTGGTCTTTATTGAAATTCGAATCAACTCGGATTCGGTGTTGAGATAAGACTTGGTTCCCCCTACCGATATTTGTGAAGGCTTGGACCAACCTAGCTTCGAGTTATTTTTAAAATAGGGGACAGAAAATCCTCTTTTGGAATTTATGAGGAGCTGAACCATCCCAGATTCGGGTATTAATATAGAAGACTTGAATCAACACTTGTTCAGGCGATTAAAGATTGAAGACCGAGTTTCCTTTTCGGTATTTGTGAAGAACCGAATCAACCAAAATTCGGGTATTAGTATAGTAGACCTGAACCAACTCTTTTTCAGGCGATTAAAGATTGAAGACCAGAGCTTCCTCTTTGGTATTTGTCAAGATCTAAATCAACCCAGATTCGGGTACTAATGTTTTGGTGTCCCTTTCGGAGTTGATTTGTGAAGAAGAGGTTGTACGTGCTTCTTGAGCCTCTCTAGGCTTTTGATGTCAAAGCAGAGATATACGTGCTTTGTTGGCCACTCTCTGGGCCTATGCTTTCGATGCGCTTAGCTAGCTTATCCACAAGCAGGGCCCGAGGACTTACCCGACCTCCCTCCAGGAGGTGCCTTATCCTGACCATCTTTGGTGATGATAAGTTTGTATAAACTTAAACTAGGCCATCGTAGGCATAGAACTAAGGTTACTCTTTTGATTACTGACCATCGTAGGAACTGATAGAGGCTTACACACCACCCCCTTCCGAAGGCTGCCCTATCCTGACCATCGTATGCAATGATAGGGGTTGGCGTTCTCTTATGTGGGTAATGCGGAACATAAGCAGAGGTAGGACGTGCTTAGTTCTAGCAGAGGCAGGGCGTACTCTTCTACGAGCAGAGGCAGGGCATGTTAATTTTAGATGCACCGCCACGTCCATTTCTGGTGTGAAATGGAGGCTTACGCTTTTGATGCTTTGACCTAGCCCTCTCTGATTTGGACACGGAAAAAGACTAACACACCATCCCCCTCCGGGGGATGCCTTGCCCTGACCAATTTGGTGATGACAACGGATTTAATCCATTCATGGTTTGACCCCTTTTGGGTTTTATTTAAGCTTCGAAAGGAGGGCTTTCCGTGCCCTCGATCATGTTTGATAATCCTTTTCCTAAGGACTTTTATTGAACTTAATCCGATCCTTTTACAAACTCTCGTAATTGGCCTTGGTTGATGAATTTGATGACAGTTTCCTCAAGGATTCTGCAATGGTTAGTTTCGTGTCCATTCATCATGTGTTAATGACAACAGGGTCCTCCTGTTTTCCTTTAGTACTTGGGCTTTTTCTTCGTGATCGACCAGTAGTTGAGTTCGTGTTTGGTTAGGGAGTAGATATTTTCCATTGAAGTGGTAAGGCAGTATCCCCTTGGTAATTTTGGTGTAAGCCTCTCTCCTTGTCGTTGGGACCTCTTACCCATAACTTTGCTACTTCAAAGCGTTAGTCCAATCCAGGATGGAACAGCACCGGTAGAATGTGGTTGTTAACCACAAGGTCGGAGGTTCAAGCCCTCCCTCTAGCACCAAACTGTTAATGATATTTTTCGTCAATCCGGAGATAGGTCCAAGGAAGTGGACCTAAGGGGAAAATAGCTTGTTTAGCCTTCACAAGTTTGAGTTAGTTCACCATTTCCTAGGTATCAAGGTATAGAATCCGTAAGAATATATACTCTTCCCTCGATGGGGTGAGCATCACGCTTGAGCGATTCAAGAACCAACAATTACATTAGGATGATGGATTCCTAAACGCAACCCTTGGTAAAGGACTTAACGGTTTGTAGGAAGGGGTTCTGCACTCAGCCTGCAGAAGGGTCTAAGCTTGTAGGAAGCGGTGCTTCACTTAGCTTGCGGAAATGCTTGAGCAAAGGTTCGTGTACATGTAAGAAACAAACAGTAAGGTGTAGCAACAATAACTAAGAAACAGCATGGCAAACTCATAAAGAAATATCAAAAGTATTGATTCACTCTTTATTGATCTTTGATTAAGAATACATGAATAGAACAGAAGAAATCCCCAAATTGATCTAAGAATTAGGGTTTACTCTCAAGAAGAATAATACAAGAATGAGTATGAGAAAATCATCCTCCACATGTGACCCTTGGGGTCTTATTTATAGAGAATTCGGGCCCCCTTCTGTTGTTGGGCTATTGAGTTTGCAAAAGCCTCTGTCCAGCCGCTTTTCTCTTTGGTCTCGAATGTTTAGCTTCCGGTCACCTTCGTGGCACTGGATATAGCTTCCGGAGTGAGGGGCCCGGCCAATTGGGGCTTCTTAGGGTTTGATATGAGCTTGTTGATGTAAGTGACTTTCGGAAGGCATTTGTACTCCCGGTAGTGGCTTCCGGGTGTAGGCTTCAAGTTTTCTTATGCATACTTTGAGGAGCTTGCCCTCGCGATGTATGTATATAGCTGCCGGTTCGGAACACCTGTCGGTGTTGTTACAAAGCAGTTTAGTATGGATAGATGGTACTCCCTTTTTGGGTTCCGGTTTGCCTTCCAGTAGAGCCTATGGGTATGGCCTGGTCATCTGGAAGGTTGCTCTAGGTGATTTGTCTGTTGTTTATCAATGTGACTTTTCGGTGCTTATGCAATGGACGATTCGGAAGCTGATTCCGGATAACTTCTATGTGCACTCATCTTGGTGTTCTTGATGCCTTCGTCTTCTGATGTATTGGTATTTAGTAGGATAATATCTACAGCCCTTCTGTATTTATGGGTTTCAGTTAGCGGATCTCTTGCCTCCCTCTTTCTCAGCTTCCGACTTTGATGACCTTTCGCTATATAATCCCCTGCAGGACATACCCTGCCGGATATATCTTGTCGGATATACTCTGACGGTATTCTATAGTTTTTGAGCTCCTTTCTCCTAAGAAGGTGTCAGTTGATGGAGCTCTAGGATCATTCCTTCATTCTTTTGGTTCTTTCTAGTGTTTGGCTCTTGCTTTTGGAGAATCCCTATGTGCTTGTGTTCATCCGATACCCCTTCGCCGTTAGCTTTCTTCGAAGTTAATTTTGGTAATAACACTTATGCTTCCGCCGTGGGTATTTTGAAGTATGCAACAGTTTTCACTCTTCCCGATATAGCTCATGCTGTAGGTTTGGTTAGTAGATTTCTTTATAATCTACGTAAAGAGCATTGGAGTGTTGTGAGGTGTACAGGGTACTACTGATATAAGGCTTTGTTTTAGGAGTGATAAGTGTTGGAATTGCTTTATATATGTAATGAATTTATATAAAAAATTAATTGCAGTTACCAAAAAATTATTATTGAGCAATTAATGCAATAGAGTCATTGAAAGTTATAACAGTAATATATTTACATACTTGTAAATATATTAATGAGCCATTATTGTGGTTGAACCGTCACGGTCATATATGTATGTAACCTTTTATGGAGCTGTTACAAAAGAAAAAATAAATGGTATGAAAATATTGCTATAAATGATAATCAATTAAGATTTATTATCATTCATCTCTTTTAAAACGTATGCAATTTACATGTTAAAAATTGCAACTTCTTGAATGTTTCTTTTATCTAATAATGGTATTAATTACGGTCCAATTTTCCTCCTACTAACCCAGCTAATGTTACTCTTTTTTCTGTCTATATAAGGAAAAGAATAGACAAAGCATCATATACAATGATCTTTTTCTTTGCTCTCTTTCTCAAAAGCTCTCTTGTCTTCATTGAATTTTTATTACGATACAAAAGAGCAGTACAATTTTTTTAGCTTGAGTGTGAATCAGGCTCAATTTGTTGGGCAAACGAACTGATATTATAGAAGAGACTGTTTTATCCTAGAGGCGGCTGCGAAAGGTATGAATTGCTTTGCAGCATTGAGTAGATCGTCAAAACGTCTTCAAGAAAGCAACTTTGTACGTGACTCATCCATTAGTTTTCCAACAAATTGAAGACGGTCAGACAACTAATGGCCTCCGCTTCCCCTATCGCTGCAAATAACACCAACGATGTCGTGCCTGCATCAATGTTCCAGATCCTACTTGTCACTGCCACACCTTTCAGGTTTGGAGGTCTTCACTTCAAATGATGGCGACATAAAATGGAGTTTTTTCTGACTATGCAAAAAATCGTCAATGCTTTATCAACTGAGAAACCGCAATTTCCAGAGAAACCAAATGAAGACGATGTAGATTAGATGGTGGTTTGGACTGAGAAATCGAACCAATTGCAGACTTGGACTGAGTAGGACTATATGTACAAGAACTTCATACTCAATGGCCTTAGCAATGATCTATTCGACTATTACAATTCAGACAAATCAGCAAAGGAGATCTGGGAGGCTCTAAAGAAGAAGTATAACACTGAAGAGGCATGCACAAAGAAGTACGCAGTCAGCCGCTACCTCAAATATTAGATGACGGATAACAAGTCAGTAGAGATACAGTCTCATGAGCTTCAGAAAATAGCTCATGAGATCATCCTCGAAGGTATGGCTTTGGATGAACAATTTCAGATTGCTGTAATAATTGACAGATTGCCCCTAGGTTAGAAAGATTTCAAGAACGTGTTGTGGCAACGACTAAGGAATTTTCCATAAAGAGCTTGATCACTTGCCTCTGTATTGAGGAGGAGGGATGCAAACAGGACCAGAAAGAGGAAATGCTGGTTGTCACAAAAAACAGCACTAAAAAGACCAAACCAGTTGTTTGATCGAATGCGAAAGCATTTAAAAACCAAAATCGTCGCAACAAACAGAGATGGAACCTACAAGGGAACCAAAAAGGACAGCAGCAACCAACCAAAAAGAATGAACCTAGACAGTTGCTTCTCTGTTACTACTGTGGAAAACCAAGTCATATGGCACATAAGTATCGAAACAGACCATGCCCTACACCGCAGGCTAACCTGACTTAGGAGCCTTTAACGGCTATGATTAATGAGATTCACCTTGTTGGTGGATTAATGGGTTGTTTGGTACATATTGGTGCTTCTCGCCACGTCTTCTTTGATCGTGATATGTTTACTACATACACTGATGTGGATAATCAGAAAGTGCTATTGGGAGATTCTCACACCACTAAAATTGTTGTGTAACAGCCCGTATTTTACATATTGGAAGATCATAAAATATTTTTATTTTATTTTATTCCCTAGGGGTTGGATCATTCTCTTCTTTTAATATTTTTTTATAGGGATGTAAGACATGTCCATAATTTTTACCAATTTTGTTTGTGACCATTTTTCCCCTATTAGTCTTGTACAAGGCACAACTTTTGACTCAGGTCGAATCAGAGGGTGAGACATGTGCCATTGGAAAGGAATTGATGATTGTCGTTCCGCAGAGTGGTTACATTAAAGATTTGGCTCAGCGGTTTGGGAGTGTAATGACCCATATTTTTGAGATAGAATAATTAATTAATTTAATTATTTAAAATATCGATTTGGCGATATCGATGACCAGAATTAAATTATATGGAATATTTGATTAATATTAATAATAAATAATTTATTTAATTCTGAAATAGTCTGAATTTGTTAATTGACAATATCGTGTGAACTAGATAAATTTGAAATATATAATTCAGTTTAGAACTGAATTATATTAACGAAGTTATTTGAATAACGTCAGTTGAACGTATAATTATATTATAGGGTGCGTTTTTTAGAGGTCCCTATTAAGTTTCAAAATATAAAAAAAACCCGGTCATAAACTTATTGTAAATTTAGTCCCTGTTTTTCGAAAATTCATAAAAAAAATATTAAAAAAATATAAAAAAATCACGATAATTCGTATTTAAATTAAACATGTACTCGCCCAAAAATTCAGATCATAATAAAATCAAAACATGCATCAAAATCAAAAAAATACAGAAAACAGCGAAAAATGCAGTAATCTGCATCAAATCATGCACATATTTGGAATACTTGCATTCATCTGTGCAAGTATTTCTCTGTTATATTTTTACATGCAATACTTGCATACATGTGTGCAAGTATTTCAAATAGTTGCATACATGTATGCAAGTTTCTGCACACATTTTATTTTCACATGTAAATACTTGCATACATGTGTGCAAGTATTTCAAATAGTTGCACACATGTATGCAAGTTTCTGCATGCATTTTCAACTAAAACAGCTTCAGAAATACTTGCATACATGTATGCAACTATTGGCAAAAGTTGCATACATGTATGCAACTATTTTGCAAGTTTTAAATTCACAATACATCCCTGTGATGTTTTCTCTGTAAACCCGCCCCCTATTTTAGCTGCCGCCTGGAATCTTCCGCCTGCCACTTTCCATACCTCCGCCTCTTTCGTTTTCTGTCCAAATTTTCAGGAGCTATCACTTAAAAAAAAAAAAAAAAAATTCTAAAATCTATAAATATTCCCGGAAGTCCACAGAAATTAAAAAAAAAAAGTTGCATAAATGTATGCAACTTTTACGAATAGTTGCATACATTTATGCAACTATCCGAATACAAATGCATATGTTTATGCACGCCTGTTTGAAAAATTGCATACATGTATGCAGTTTTTCCACATAACTGCATACATGTGTGCATATATGTCAAAATATATGCAAACCTGAATAAGTTGCACGTAGATATGCAGTTTTTAAACAAATGCATCAGCAGATGCATGTTTTAACAATATGTGCATACATGTATGCATTTATACTGCAGTTTTGACGCAGATTTGAAATAAATGCATACATGTATGCAACTAATCGATTTATATGCATGTTTTGATGCAACTTACTGCATTTCGTTGATTTTCTGTATTTCATGATTTCGACGTTGTTTTTGATGTTTGTTTGATCTGATTTTTTTCACGATTATTTGATTTAATTAATTACGAATTTACATGATTTTTTTATATTTTTTTTGTATTTTTTTGATGAATTTTCGAAAAATAGGGACTAAATTTACAATAAGTTTATGACCGGATGTGAGCCTAATTAAGTTTCGTTTTAGGGACCTGTGCCTAATATTCACTATATTATAATTATAATCGAGCTCGAAATGGCGCTGCAGTTTGTAATTTGGCGATTCGAACTTTAAACGAATATACAGAAGCCGTTTTAAGTCGGATTTCTATGAAATAAGAAACGTTCAGAGCTAGTGAAGTATATTTATCTAATGGAAGAGAAAAATCGGGATTTTCGTCGTGTAGATTTTTAGTTATGTCCAAATTAAATATTCATAAAAACAGCGGTATATTCGTTTGTGGCCATAACGGTTATTTAAAAATATTTGAATATCGACTTTGAATCTAGACAAGGTTCTTTTGAGACATAGTGATAATTTAATTTTTAAAATTTTACTGTAATTTTTAATTAATTAAATAAGCAACTTTTTATTTGGAGTATTTTGCACCCTTAATCAGCGATTTGGGGTTTCACAATATGAGTTAACCTACCGACATTATTATGTTTTTTGGAATCGTGACACCGAGCTCATCTCAACGGTGTATTTATCTCAGTCTGCAACGCTCGTACATGGATATGTCTATAATGCACCAAGTAGAAGATTTCAAAAGGGACGATGCTCAAAACACCATTAAATACATGTAAAATAAAATATCTAACTTTATATGATCAAAATAGAGGCCACGCACTATCATTTTCAGCCGCGCAAAACAAGAAAATATCTAAATCCTATAACCTATATAAGAGACCCACTAACACTAAACCCTTGTTCCTCATTTCCCCGATCAAATTGTTCAGCCGCCACAAAGTTTGCCTCAGCCCAAAAACCGCAACAATGGAAAAATCCAAATAAATTCATATAAAATGTTTTAAATTCCAGAATTGATATTTTTGGCTTCCGAATAGAATAAGCTTCCATTCTATACTGCTTTGGATTAGTTCGACATCCATTCTGGAGTTCGACGAGTTGGCAGCAGCGGTTTTGGGTTTGGAGGAATCGCCAGCGTTAGCGTCGATTTTAGGGAAGGGACCTGAAGTGAAAAGGAGGAGGAGGCGGAGGCGAGTTGGCTGGTGGTGGTGCTGTCACTGCTGGGGGTCGGAGGCGATGGAATCTCGTTGCTGAAGCATTTCCGTTTGCTTGAATTGAACGGAAGGAAGAGGAAGGTGAGCTGATCACTTAATGGCGGTGGTCACTTGGCTTTAAGTGAAGTATGGATGGAGCGAACCGGAAATGAAGGCACTGTAGCAGCGTTGGGGAGCATGCAAGGTTCGGCGATGGAATGAAGTATTACTGGAAGCTTGCGGTTTTGAGGAGTGAAGTTGCGATAGGAAGTTGTGAAGGTATAGGGGAGTGGAAGTGTACAGGAGAATGGGATGATTTGGGTGGCTTCGGTCTGATTTTCAGTAAGGTAAAGAGGAGAGAATTCAAAGGGGATTTACTTCAAAAAAATCGTTGTTTTGTTTGCTGAGTGAAACATGTTCATATCAAAAGCAAGGGGGGAGTAAGGAGGTCGAGTTGGGGAATCATTAGTTGATGGTGAGTGGGTTGATATGTTGAAGGTGATATGGTGGCAAAAGCTTTTGGGAAATTCACGTTTAGGGGGAGGACACACTACTATAGGAAGGTAAGCAGGTGTGGACATTATACGTTAGCAGAATACTGGAAGTTTGGAGATGGGTTAATGTCATGATCATTGGGGAAGTTGCGATAATGGGAGCAGGCCATTTTCACTGATGAAAGAAGGTGAATTGATGTTGATTGCGGTATTAATTTGGGTAGGCTGAATCTCAAAAAGGTAAGAGACAAGAATAGAAATAAAATTTAGTTTAATGTAATATTAACTTGGAAAAATAATATCCCCAACATATGTTATCAGTTTTACAAACGGATTGTCACATTGGAATCATGCTATCGTAGACTACGTGATGAATCTGGTTGGGAATGATGTGGAGCTCACTACAATTTATAGAGAAATAAATTGTATGATCCGAAACAACGACTGTAAATCGTCATTTAACAATTACGGACAAGGTGAGTAAAAATCACCAACTCTGAACAGTTATATTTTTATAACATATGCTTAGATCTGATAATTTATCTGTTGATTGCTGTGTGTTAACTGTTTGGTTGAATTGCTTATGTATTGGTTGAAATTATAGATAACGATATATACATATATACATATGAATCGTTAATCTAAAATCGATTCCGTTTAGCAGAATATTTCATAGTGAAATATTATCGATGTTAATTTTATTGTTTAACATCTGTGATGCAGGGGAACAGGTTGGAGGGACCCAACTGGGTTCCTCAATATATAAAATATTGTTGTTTCATATATTGTGATATGTGATGTGTTATGTAATCTGTGCTGATTATGTGTGCTTGGTTGATAGTAACCATGGTTATACGGAATTTTAAATACCATACGAAATACGGAAATGTAAAAAGGGAATTTTCAAAGTTATATTGAAAATGAATTTATTTATAAAATCGAAGGATTTTATAGAAGGAACAATTATTTAGAAAAGGAATAGGATGTTATAAAAAGGAAATTATTTATAACGGAATAGGATGTTATAAAAAGGAAATTATTTATAACAGAATACGATGTTATAAAAAGGAAATTATTTACGACGGAATAGGATGTTATATAAAAGAAATTATTTACATCGGAATATGATGTTACAAAAGGGAAACCATTATATAAAAGGAAACCGTTATATAAAAGGAAAACGTTGTTAAAAGGAAATCCTTATAAGTCGAGAAACGTTATTAGAAGAACATTTATAAAGTGAAGAACCGTTACTAAAAGTAAATCTTTATAAATGAATAAACGCTGTAAAAAGGATATCTTTTTAAATGGATAAACGTTATCAAAAAAGGGAAATCTTTATAAGGTAGGAGTTATCGAATAGAGTCAAAAAGGAGTTATCGAATAATAGTTATTCGAATAGAGTTAAAAGAGTTATCGAATATAGTTTATTCGAAAGAAGTTAAGTGATAAGAGTTAATGAATTAAAGTTAATCGAGTTAAAATTTATGGAGTTAGGGTAAATTGATTTGAGTTAATCGAGTTATATTTTGGAGTTAAATATTTCAGAAGTAGGGATTATAACGTTATCGTTATAACCAATGTTTTTATAAAAGAATAGGATTCGTAAACTGAATCCGAGAGTTTCGTAAGAAATTATTTGATAAGAAACAGAGTTAAAGGAAATTAGAAACTGACTAGAGATTAGGCAGGTCGAACGGTTTCCAGAGTATCGATCTGATGTTGGTTTCGGCCTTCGGGATTTATACTTAGGGAATTGTTCACTTACTAGTTTACAGTTAGGGACTGATGATTTTGAAAAGTAATGAAACGTGAATGGGGACTGGAAATGTTTTCCAATGTTAATAATATATATTTTCTAAATATAGAAAATAAGGAAATATGAATATATATGTATATATGATGATGATTGATCGATCGAATTTCTATCTAGGAATAAGATCGTTGTTTGTACACCGACATGTTTTCATTTGATAGTAAAATCACCGACTATCAAAGTTTTGACCATTTTAACAGAGTTAATATGGAGAGACCGGTTGGATTCTTATCCAAAGAACCACTCCGTATTGGCATAAGCGTTGCGAATCATATATGCCCAAGAAAATTGAAGATGGAGTAAAGTGCAAGGGCTGTTGTATAAGTCCTAGGTAGAGATTGCCTAGGATGGATGTACTGAATAGTGCCTTCGGTTTCGTTCAGTCCCAGAACGAACATATATGGACGAGTGTCTGACAGAGTATTTCCAATGATCGAATATGTTGGTCTGTACAAATATATATGGTGGAAATGGATTTATTCCCTTAGCATAACATCTAGAATATTTGTGCAAATCAATTAGTGATTAACGGATCTGACAATATGGCATTCAAAGTGATCGTGTTATCAATGAATGGAAAGTAGTCGTAGCCTCTGGCCTCAACAACCGAGAAATGACAAAAATCGGGCAGGCAACATGGCTATGTGGTTAGCTCCCATTAGGGTGTATTATCACCTATCTAGAGAATATTCATTTTCTTCTTTAATCTATCAATGTTGTCCCATATATATATATACGGGAAACAGTTGCTGATCCCAACCGTTGGTGATATACATTCGATACACTCAAGCGAAATGAGTGGTCGGTCATGTGTGGCTGAGTTGCAAGATGTTCTTGTTGAACTCCAGTGTATCGTTCCTCGAGTACACTGATCGGAAGGTGGTTCCATACCTTGTCATAGTTGGAAATCCATTACCCAATACGTGCTTGCGGTTTTGATTGTATACTATATATGTAGAACGTGAGATGAAAGCGTTTCTGCTAGATGATTATATATATTGTCGTTGATAGACATTATTATAATATCAAAAGGTTTTTGATATAAAGATATTTTGGATTCTCATAAGGGAAAAACCCGTCCCGTTATACGACGTGGTCTTATGAGATATCGTTTACTTGTTCGAACTGTTTTAAAACTGTTTTACTCACACCAGTCCCATGACTGACCCGGAGTTTATTTTGTTTTGTTTTCCCTAAACTCTTGGGTGCCTAAATTTTATACGGGTAGTCAAGTAGTCAGGATTTTACAGATACACTTGGAGAGCTTGGAGTAGGAGGCTTCAGGATTATATAGCTATAGTTATTTCTGTTGTGTTATAAGCGTTGTACTCTGCGATGTTATTGTATACATATACTATTTGTATTTCAAAAGTTATGTTATATTTTATTCATTCCGTTGTGAGATTCGTGTTTACTCTGATGATGATGTTCTTCTTCTTCTTCTATTCTATAAGTTTCTATCTTATCTATTCTCACCCTCTAACTTCTTTCATTAACCATTCGGTTTTTTTCGATCCTTGGATGTTCGATATGTGTTGTATATCGGATAACCAAGATCGTTCAAAATCCGGGTCGTTACAGGGAGAAATCGTTGTTTTAAGATTTTTCAGTTGGCTGTCCAAGTTTGGTAAGCCAAAATGGGCTGAATTGGGAAGGCCCATTAGGGGTTTTTTGGAAATTATAAATAGGCGGTAAGGGATATGAGAAAGGGTTTGAATTTTCCATTCTCTCATTCGGAGGTCTTGAGCTCCTCCTTCCTCTAACACCTTTCCACCATTAAAAATCCAAATCCAAGAAAGGAAATCATAGATCTACAGCATTAGAGGCTAGATCCGCATCATTTCAAGCGCGAATTCATCGGATCGAGGAGTTTGGTTCGAATTTCTCGTTGTCCGGGTTCATAATTCTATCATTTTAGCTTGTTTTGAAGAATCGGTGAGTGGTTTACATCTCTCACATGGATTCAACGAAGTGTATGAGTAGTTGATCATGTTTTTCATCAAATTCAATCATTTTCTCAATGATCTACACTTTGGTAAGGCCATTTTCATATAAATCACCCTATGATCTGATTTAGTAAGTTTAGATAGGTAATTTCCATGATATTTCATATGCTTATGCAAGTTAGAGCTGTAGTTTTGTTCATATGATCATTTTTCATGATTTGGAGTGATTTGCATAATTTGGTGAAAATCGTTGTATTCATGTTGATGATGGTTTCATAACATGCTTGTGGTCATGTTGGATAAATAAGATGAGTTAGTTTCGTCGAATCTATCGTTTGGCGAAGTTTTGGTCGAAATCGGAGTTGAATTGCAATATGCAGGTTTTGGGTCGGCCATAGTTGGGTCGGTCGGTCTCAAATCATATCTTGGAGAACAAGTCAAGTTGGGTTGGCCTAAAAGTGGGTCGGCATAAAGTGGGTCGGCATAAAGTTGGGTCGGCCATTTCTGGTCAGCCATTTCTACCATTTCTGGTCGGCCATTTCTAGTCGGATATTTATGGTGATGATGTGACTTCAAAGTGAATTCAATTGGAATGGTGGGAAGTATTGAAAAGTGTTCATTGATCGGCGTAGAACAATGAATGGTGTGACAACTCAAGGGTGTATTGAGTTCGTATGAAGGGATTGCTCTAAGGTGTTCTGAGCTGATTAATAATCGTAATTGATAACGACTAGAGATGAGAAGGCCGAGGAACTATAGTTGTCATAGGTTCTAGCGGATCCAAAGCAAGGGGTACAATTGAAGACCATTTGTACGTCGAATGCCCTGGGCATCGTGTATGGCCTAGACACGTGTTGGGTATAGCGTGTGGAGTTTTGCTAGAACCGGGGCGTCGTGTATGTTCCTTGACAATTGATGACAAGTTGTTAGCCAGTCATACGATAACGAGGGTTCCAAAGCAAGGTTGGCGGTGATAGCCAGAGTCAGCCATGGACGTTTGAATGCATGTTGTGATCATGATTGTGTTGTTATTGCTGTGTATGAATGGTTGTTCTGGTTACCATGGCGGAATTGTTATCCCTTTGGGTGTATGGATCGTAAAGGCTATACTGTCATGTTGTGGGGAAGGCAGGTGTAAGTTCTTCTCTGGAGCTGGGTAGATTAGTTCGTTTATTTACCCATTTTCATATACTTTATTGATGAAGTCTGTTAGATGTTTTATCGCTCACTAAGACTATTGTCTGACTCAAGATTTTATGTTTCCTCTTATTACCTTGGGTTGTTCATCCGGTTGTGGATGGGCAGACTGAATAACAGGTGACAGGTGATGCTTTAGTGAGGACGATGATGTTGATCGATGGCGAGCAGGAGGCTATTGTACTAGTTTTACTACTATCTAGTATTTGTTTCCGCTGTTTGATAATTCTCTAAGTGTTGTAGTGAGGCAAATTATACAAACACTATTGTTGTTGTCCACGTGCATGGGAAATACTTTCAAGTTGTTATGAAAGTTTAGTGTTTTCTGCTTCACTATCACTACCTGTGGTATATGTTCTGTTATATTTTATCCATGCGCTGTGAGTTTGTGACAGGTTCTGCGATTGTTATCTTACCATGATGATCGTCCATAGCTGTCTGGCACAACTTTCAGCGCATTATCTACTTGTTTAGTGTAGGGGTTATGGGCGGTCGTCTTATTTGGTATCATAGCTTTGGTTATCGATTTTAGCCAAAGTTTTAAGACATAATCACGTATGAGAGACATACTTGTAGATTTCAGTTGGATGCTTACTATATATATTAGCATATATAGTAGTAGCGGTTGTATTCTTTAGCAGTTTTTCTTGTAAGTGACTAATTATTCTAAATTGCATATTTAAAATGAGTAGATGACCATCAAGACACGCTGCTAGGGAAGCTAGTGCTGGAGGGGGTAATGGCGGGGCACATGACTACCCGGCCATGTTTGAAGCTATGATTGAAGAATGCCTCCGAAGGAAACCTGCTCCAGTAGCAGCTACGGTGGATGTTGAACTTCCAGTGCCTAGAGCTGCAGAATTTGCAAAGCTATGCAAAGACTTTTACTCATTATGGGGAAAATAATTCAAGGGCACTGAACCAGTTGAAGAATTCCATAGGTGGATGGATACTTGTGTTAGGACCTTCAAGGACTTGGGTATTGATGACGCAATGAAGAGAAAGCTTGCATCAATGCAATTAGAGAGCAGAGCAATGGATTGGTGGAACTCTGTCACACTTGAGACCCCAGAGGAAGAGATCTCATAGGAGCAATTCCAAGCTATGTTCGAAGCAAAGTTTATCTCCACCATGCAAAAGTCTATTCTGTTTAAGAGATTCGTGGAGCTTAAACAAAATGGTCGCCCAGTTCTTGACAATATTGTTGACTTCGAGGCTTTGTCGAAGTATGCTCGTTCATATGTGGATACTCCTTATCAAAAGAACGAGAAGTTTGTCTTAGGATTGGATGGATATATTGGGAATCAGCTTGTGGATCACCTCGATTATAGCTTTGAGAAGGTCGTCGAGAAGGCTTTGAGGCATGAAAGTCTTCTTCCTAAGAAGGTGTCTGTTGTTGCAGCTAAGGAATAACAGAAGCCACAGCAGGGTGGTAATAATAAGAAGAGAAAGCAGAATCAGCAGAAAGGAAAGGATGGCCAGAAGAAGAAGAAGGGAGATGTGACTTGCTTCAATTGTTGGCAGAATGGCCATTTTGCTAGTGAATGCAAGAATCCTAAGGCTGAGAAGAAGTGCTTCAAGTGTGGAAAGCTGGGACATGAGAAGAAAGATTGTCCAGAATCAGCTAAAGGAAAGCAAGTGGTTAAGGCGTATGCTTTAGGGGCAATGCCATCTTCTTCCAAAGCTCCTACTGCTGAGGAGAAGGGAAAGGGTGTCGTGGTGCAAGGTACTCTTTCTATTCGAGTTTGGTTTGACATTAGAGCATCGCATTCATTTATTTGCAATGAGCTTGTTTGTCACTTGAGCTTGGAACGCGGGATTTGTGATAGACCATTGATCGTGACTAATCCAGTTGGCGGTTCGTCCAGTTTGTGCATGTTGTGTCGTGGTCTAGTGTTGTCGAGTCATGGTTGCTCTTTTGTGTGTGATTGCTTTGTACTTAATTTCGCTGGGTTTGGGATCATCTTGGGCATGGATTGGCTCAAGAGGTATGCGACAAGGGTGAATTGCGAGAAGCTAGAGGTGAGAGTCGGGGATGCGGAAGGGCAAAAAGTGCTGATAAGGTGTAAGCGCGAAGAGGGTGTCTTCGTTAGCTATCTATATTCTCTTGTGATTCCACAAGAAGACTTGACATCTGTGCTAATCGCTAATGAGTATGAGGATGTCTTTGACAAGGTCAAAGGGTTGTTGCCGCATCATGAAATTGAGTTTAGGATCGGTTTGGTCGAGGGTGTTAGACCAATCGTTATGCCTCTTAGGCGGATGGACCCTAAGGAACAGCGAGAGTTGGAGCTGCAAGTTGGAGACCTTCTTAGGAAGGGATTCATTCGGAGAAGTGTTTCCGAATGGGGAAAACCAGTCGTGTTTGCAACAAAGGCAGATGGCTCATTGAGATTGTGTGTGGACTATCGTGAGATGAACAAGGTGACTAAGAAGAACAAGTATCTGTTGCCAAGGATTGATGACTTGTTGATCAGCTTCGCGAAGCCAAAGTGTTTTCTCAAATGGATTTAGCAACGGGATTTCACCAGTTGAGGGTGGCAAAGGATAGTGCCATCCGGGTTTTTTGAGTGGTTAGTGATGCCATTCGGGTTGACTAACGCGCCAGCGTATTTTGTGGATCTTATGAATAGAGTGTTCAGAGATCAGTTGAACAAGTTTGTGCTTTTGTTCGTAGATGATATTCTGGTTTACTCTAGGAATGAGGAAGAACACAAGACGCCCTTGAGATTTTTGTTAGATATCTTAAGAAAGCAACAGTTAAAGGCTAAGTTCTCGACGTGTCACTTCTGGAAGGATAAAGTGAGGTGCTTAGCTCATGTTGTTTCTGGAAATGGCATAGCGGTTGACCCCACTAAAGTGGCAGCAATCCAGGACTGGGATCGACCTAAGAATGCGACGGATGTTTGGAGTTCCTTGGGTTGGCAGGATATTATCGATGGTTTATCAAGGATTTCTCGAAGATAGTTGCACCGTTGACAGGATTAATGAAGAAGAACCAATTGTTCACATGGGATGCAAAGTGTGAACAAGCGTTCGCAATCCTGAAGGAGAGATTGACGAGTGCTCCTGTGTCGACGATTCCAAGTGGGAATGAAGAGATGATTGTGTATATCAATGCATGTGGTATAGGACTTGGAGCAGTACTGATGCAAAAGGATAAGGTTGTGGCCTATTCTAGTTGACAGCTGAAGCCGCATGAGAAGAAGTACCCAACTCATGATTTGGAGTTGGCAGCGATTGTGTTTGCTCTGAATATGTGGAGACATTACCTATTTGGAATTCGGTTTGAGTTGTTTATGGACCATAAGTCGTTGAAGTATCTTTTCTCCCAAAAGGATTTGAATCTTCGGCAGCAAAGATTGTTAGAGTTTCTGGTGTCGTATGATTTTGATATAGCCTATACTCCGGGCAAAGGTAACGCAGTGGCAGATGCATTAAGTCGTCAACACGCAAGTTTGGGTGCGATGTTTTCGGAATGGAAGAGCCTCGAGTATTTGGCAAGGTTTGATTTCAGGCCAAGGTGTGAGTTGGAACCTGAAATGTTGGCAAGCTTATCGATAAGACCCACTCTTACCGAAAGGATTGGCGAGAGCCAAAATCTAGATATAAGGCTTGTTGAGTTTATCTAGAAGATGGAACCAGAAGATAAAGAATTAGAAGTTGATCGAGTAGGTTGGCTTCGAAAGCAAGGGCAATTAGTTGTTCTTGATATCGACGGATTGAGAGATGAGGTTCTGAGAGAATGTCATCACTCGAAGTTGACGATTCATCCCGGTGGTAATAAAATGTATCAAGCCATGAAGCGAGTCTACTACTGGGAAGGGATGAAGCGAGATATTGGAAAGTTCATTTCTAAGTGTATGAACTGTCAGTTGATGAAAGATAAACAGAAGAAGCCGAGTAGTTTGCTTCAGCCATTGGAAGTTCCTACATGGAAGTGGGTGCAAGTATCGATGGACTACCTAGAACCAGAGCAGGAAACGAAGGGATTTGGGTCATCGTGGATCGTTTGACCGAAAGTGCGAGATTTATTCCAGTCAAGTCGACTAGGACGAAATCGAAATTGGCTGAACTTTATGTGAAATGGATAGTTCGATTCCATGGTGTCCCAAAGAGTATAGTGAATGACCGAGATCCGTTATTCACGAGTGGATTTTGGAAAAGTTTGAACGAAGCTTTGGGAACCGAGTTGTGCTTGAGTACAGCATATCGTCCCCAAACTAACGGTCAGACCGAGAGAGTCAATCGGGTTTTGGAGGATCTCCTAAGAGCTTGTGTGTTGGATTTTGGGGGATCGTGGGAAGACCATCTACATTTATTTGAGTTTGCTTATAATAATAGCTACCAGTCGAGCATTGGAATGGCACCATACGAGGCGTTGTATGGTAGACCGTGTAATTCTCCAGCTTGTTGGTTGGAAACTGGGGACAAGTTGATACTTGGGCCAGAAATGATAAGAGAAACTTCGGATTGTATTGAGATCGTTCGATAACGAGTGAAGGCAGCCTAGGATCGTTAGAAAAGTTATGCTGATAAGTGTAAAAAAGACTTGGAATTCGACATTGGTGACTTGGTTTTCGTGAAGATTTCGCCATTGAAGCATGTGGTTTGATTCGGAAATAAAGGGAAATTAGCTCCAAAGTTTGTTGGACCATATTGATAGTCGAGCGAATTGGAAAGCTCATATATAGATTGGAGTTACACGAGAAGATGTCGAGTGTGCATAATGTGTTTCATCTGTCGTTTCTACGGAAGTTCATGCATGATTCGAATGAGGTAGTATCTCCAGAGTAGTACGAAGATCTAGAAGTCGAAGCCATAGTTGTGAAACCTCGTAAGCCCCTTCGTGTTGTGGGGAATGACATGAAACAACTTAGAAGGAAGACGGTTAAGTTCGTCAAGATACAATGGAGTGAAGATGGTGATGATTGTGCATGGGAGACGGAAGAGGTCATGAAGGCGACTCATCCAGAACTCTTCATCGGTAGGACCCTTTGATATTGTATCATCGTTATATTGTTGTATCTTGTTGCTATTTGGTAGAATTCCACGTGCTAGGATAAGGCTATGGATGCATGGCTTGATGGTTGCTAGTTTGGATGACAGAATTGGCTTCTCATGGATGATAGGCATGCGGAATTGTTGTGATTGCTTGGAATTTTGGGGGCGAAATTCTAAGGAGGGAGAATGTAACAGCCCGCATTTTACGTATCAGAAGATCGTAAAATATTTTTATTTTATTCAGTATGGGTTGGATCATTCTCATCTTTTAATATTTTGCTTATGGGGATGTGAGACATGTCCATAATTTTTACCAATTTTGTTTATGACCATTTTTCCCCTGTTAGTCTTGTATAGGGCATAACTTTTGACTTAGGTCGAATCAGAGGGTGAGACCTATGCCATTGGAAAGGAATTGATGATTGCCTTTCCGTAGAGTGGTTACATTAAAGATTTGGCTCAGCAGTTTGGGAGAAATCGTTGTTTTAAGGTTTTTTTTCAGTTGGTTGTCCAGGTTTGGTAAGCCTAAATGGGATGAATTGGGAAGTCCCATTAGGGGGTTGGTGCAAACTATAAATAAGGGGTAAGGGATATGAGAAAGGGTTTGAATTTTCCATTCTCTCATTAGGAGGTCTTGAGCTCCTCCTTCCTCTAACACCGTTCCACCATTAAAAATTCAAATCTAATGAGGGAAATCATAGATCTACACCATTGGAGGCCGCATCATTTCAAGCGCGAATTCATCGGATCGAGGAGTTTGGTTCGAATTGCTCGCTGTCCGAATTCATAATTCTATCATTTTAGATTGTTTTGGAGAATCGGTGAGTGGTTTACATCTCTCACGTGGATTCAATGAAGTGTATAAATAGTTGATCATGTTTTTCATCAAATTCAATCATTTTCTCATAGATCTACACTTTGGTAAGGCCATTTTCATATAAATCACCCTATGATCTGATTTAGTATGTTTAGATAGGTAATTTCCATGATATTTCATATGCTTGTGCAAGTTGGATCTATAGTTTTGCTCATATGATCATTTTTCATGATTTGGAGTGATTTGCATAATTTTGGTGAAAATCGTTATATTCATGTTGATGATGGTTTCATAACATGCTTGTGGTCATGTTGGATGAATTAGATGAGTTGGTTTCGTCGAATCTATCGTTTGGCGAAGTTTTGGTCGAAATCGAAGTTGAATTGCAATATGCAGGTTTTGGGTCAGCCATAGTTGGGTCGGTCGGTCTCAAATCATGTCTTGGAGAACAAGTCAATTTGGGTCGGCCTAAAAGTGGGTCGGCATAGAGTTGGGTTGGCATAGAGTGGGTTGGCATAGAGGTGGGTCGACCACAAAATGGGTCGGCATAAAGTGGGTCGGCATAAAGTGGGTCGGCCATTTCTGGTCGAACATTTCTGGTGATGATGTGACTTCAAAGTGAATTCAATTGGAAAGTTTGGAAGCGTTAAAAAGTGTTCGTTGATCGGCGTAGAACAACGAATGGTACGATAACTCAAGGGTGTATTGAGTTCGTGTAAAGGGATTAATCTAAGGTGTTCTGAGCTGATTAATAGTCGTAGTTGATAACGACTAGAGATGAGAAGGCCGAGGAACTATAGTTGTTGTAAGTTCTAGAGGATCCAAAGCAAGGGTTATAATTGAGGACAAGTTGTACGTTGAGTGCCCTGGATATCGTGTATGGCCTAGACACGTGTTGAGTACAGCGTGTGGAGTTTTGCTAGAACCGGGGTGCCGTGTATGGTCCTTGATAATTGACGGCAAGTTGTTAGCCAGTCATATGATAACGAGGGTTCCAAAGCAAGGATTGTGGTGATAGCCAGAGTCAGTCATGGACGTTTGAATGCATGTTGTGATCATGATTGAGTTGTTATTGCTATGTATGAATGGTTGTTCTGGTTACCATGGCTGAGTTGTTATCCCTTTGGGTGTATGTATCGTAAAGGCTATCACTGTCATGTTATGGGGAAGGCAGGTGTAAGTTCTTCTTTGGAGCTGGGTAGATTAGTTCGTTTATTTACCCATTCTCATATACTTTATTGATGAAGTCTGTTGGATGTTTTTTTGCTCATTAAGACTGTTGTCTGACTCAAGGATTTGTGTTTCCTCTTATTACCTTGGGTTGTTCATCTGGTTGTGGATGGGCAGACTGGGTAACATGTGATGTTTTAGTGAGGACGATGATGTTAATCGATGGCGAGCAGGAGGCTCACGTACTAGTTTTGTTACTATCTAGTATTTGTTTCCGCTGTTAGATAATTCTCTGAGTGTTGTAGTGAGGCAAATTGTACAAACACTATTGTTGTTGTCCACATGTATGGAAAATACTTTCTAGTTGTTATGAAAGTTTAGTATTTTCTGCTTCACTATCACTACCTGTTGTATATGTTCTATTATATTTTATCCCTGCGCTGTGAGTTTACTACAGGTTTTGTGATTGTTCTCTTACCCTGATGATCGTCCATAGCTGCCTGGCACACCTTTCAGCGCATTATTCTACGTGTTTAGTGCAGGGGTTATGGGCGGTCGTCACATGCTGGGGTTGGAAATGTGGAAATCAAGTTTACCACTGAAAAGACAGTGATTCTAAAAGACGTGACGCATACTCCAGAGATGAGAAAAAAAAATCTGGTTTCTAGGTTTCTTCTGAATAAGGCTGGCTTTACTCAAGTTATAGGGGTTGATTTGTGCACCTTAACTTGTAAGGGAACTTTTGTGGGGAAGGGTTATGCTTTTGAGGGTATGTTTAAGTTTAATGTTGAATCTAATAAAGTAACTAGTTCTTCTTATATGTTGTGTGATTTTAAATTTGGCACTCTAGGTTGTGTCATATTAACAAACGCGTGATTCACAACATGAGCACTTTAGATATGATTCCTAAAATGTCAGAAACTGATTTTGATATTTGTGAATTATGTACTCAAGCTAGAGTCGCAAAGAAACCTCATAAATCTATTGAAAGAGTATTTGAACCTTTGACTTGATTCATTCTGATATATGTGAGCTTGATGGCACTTTGACTAGACATCGACATCGTTATTTTATCACTTTTATAGATGACTGTTCTGATTTCACCTATGTATACCTTATGAAAAATAAAAGTGATGCATTTGACATATTTAAAACATTCAAAATTGCGAGAATCAAGAAAACAAGAAAATTAAGAGACTTCGTAGTAATAGAGGAATATGAATCTACTTCCATTCTGGATTTTTATAAATTACATGGCATAGTATGTGAGAGAACTGCACCCTATTCACCTGAAATGACTGGTAAAGCTGAAAGAAGAAATAGGAATTTTACCTAATTAGTAGTTGCCATTTTATTAAATTCTGGTGCAACAAATCATTAGCGAGGGGATATATTATTAACTGTATGTTACGTTTTGAATGCAATACCTAAATCTAAGAACAGAATTTCACCTTATGAAATTTTAAAGAATTATAAACCCAATGTGTCCTACTTTAGAACTTGGGGGTGTTTAGTATATGTTTGCATTCTAGACCCTAAGTGAATAAAATAAGCAAGTAGAGCATATGAATGTGTATTTATTGGCTATGCGGTTAATAGCAAAGAATACATATTTTATAACATAAATACACATAATATAATTGAATCAAATGATGCTGATTATTAGGAAACAAAATTTCCTTTTAAATTAAGGAATAATGGGGGCACATCAAGTAATTTATCGCCTATAAGAGCAGAACCTAATGAAGACTCTGAAAATGAACCTATAAGAAGTAAAAGAGCAAGAACCACAAATGATTTTGGTTCAGATTTTTGTGCTTTTACCATAAAGGATGATCCCTTAAACCTCCAAGAGGCCTTATTGTCACCATATGCCAATTTTTGGAAAGAGGCTACAAATGATGAGATGAATTCTTTGGAATAATATACGACTTGGCACTTAGTTGATTTACCACCTGGTTGTAAATCTATAAGCTGTAAATGGGTGCTTAAAAAGAAATTAAAACCTGATGGCACTGTCGATAAATATAAATCCCGTCTAGTAGCTAAAGGTTTTAACAAAGATAAAATATAGATTTCTTCGACACTTTTTCACCTGTAACAAGAACATCCATCCGGGTATTAATCTCACTTGCCTCTACTCATAATTTAATAGTACACCAAATGGATGTCAAAACTGCATTTTTAAATGGCAAATTAGACGAAAAAATTTATATGGACCAGCCTGAAGGATTTGCAGTACATGGTCAAGAACAAAAAGTATGCAAATTAGATAATTCATTATATGGTTTAAAACAAGCACCTAAACAAGGGCATAAAAAATTTGATAACTTAATCATTTCACATGGTTTTGAAGTTATTGAAAGTGGAAAATGCATTTATTACAAATCTAAGAATGACATTTGTACAATTATATGTCTTTATGTAGATGACCTACTGATTTTTTGGTCAAATATTCACGCCATAAACAATGTTAAATCTTTGCTAAGTGCCAACTTTGACATGAAAGATCTAGGTGAGGCAATTGTAATCCTTGGTATTAAGATTACTAAGTCAGAAAAGAGACTTTCTTTGGATCAATCTCATTACATTGAGAAGGTACTAAAGAAATACAATTATTTTGACTGTAAACCTGCATTTACACCATATGATCCTAGTGTAAAGTTATTTAAGAACACTAGTGAAGGTGTAAGACAGTCTGACTATGCGAGCATAATTGGTAGCCTTCAGTATGCTACTGATTGTACTATGTCATGGGATTATTGTGCAGGTTTACCTGTAGACCTAGTATAGAGCACTGACATGCTATTGAGACGGTCATGATATACCTAAATCGAAGAATGAACCTTGGATTACATTATGAAAAGTTTCCAGCTGTACTTAAAGGATATTTCGATGCAGATTGGAATACTTTATCTGGTGGTTCAAAAGCAACCAGTGGCTATATATTTTGCTTTGTTGGAGGAGATGTTCCTTGGAAATCTAAGAAACAAACTATTTTGGCTCAGTCTACTATGGAGTCAGAGATGATAGCACTAGTCACAGCTACTGAAGAAGCACGGTACTTGAGAAATCTGCTAGATGAGATTCCCTTATGGGAAAAACCGATACCAGCTGTGTTAATCCATTGCGATAGTACTGTGGCTATTGCAAAAGTTCAGAAGAGTTATTATAACGGTAAGAGATGACAGATACATCGTAAGCACAATAATGTGAGAGAGCTACACTCTTCAGGTACTGTTAGAGTGGATTACGTACGTAGTGATGAAAATTTGGCAGATCCTTTGACGAAAGGACTGTCTAGAGAGAAAGCCCTTGATACTTCTAAAAGAATGGGACTGTTGCCTGTAGATTGTTGAGTCACTCACAATGGTAACCCGGCCTAATGATTGGAGATCCCAAGAACTTGGTTCAATGGGTAAAAACAAGCTGTGTAGTGATAATAGTTGAACATGCTATTTTTGTATATTAAGAAGCATGTATTCCTAAAGTGATTAAACGATGAATTAAAAAGAAACGCTTAATGAGATCTATACTCTATTTGGAGTGGAGTACCTACTTTTAGGAGTGCTCTTGATAGACATACCTATGTGAATGTGGAAATATGGTCGTTTCCTATGAAGTTTGGGGAAAAACTTCTAGAGCATCCACTAAACTGGGATAGATGTGCACGGCCATTAACGCACGAACTTATTTGATTGCACTATAAAAAAGATTGTGTGTGGTATGACGTTAGGAATAAAGTTCAAGGCTATGTGTCACTTTAGTAAAAACTGAATCTTATCCACTATGCAAAGGTTCAAGTCGGAAAACACCTTTTTTGATGCACAATCTTATTTTTATTTTTAGAAACTGCTCGAAAAATATTTTTAAAAAGATTCAAGTGAGTGATTGTTGGAAATGTTTTATATATGTAATGAATTTATTTAAAAAATTAATTGTAGTTACCGAAAAAATATTATTAAACAATTAATGCAATAGTGCCGCTGAAAGTTATAATACTAATATATTTCCATATATGTAGCTGTTACAAAAAAACAATAAATGAATTAAAATATTGCTATGAATGATAATCAAATATGATTTATTACCATTCATCTCTTTTGAAACGTATACAATTCACATGCTAAAAATTGCAACTTTTTGAATGATTCTTTTATTTAGTAATGTTATTAATAACGGTCCAATTATCCTCCCACTAACCCAACTAATGTTACTCTTTTTTCTGTCTATATAAGGAATATGATAGACAAAGCATTAGATGCAACAACCTTTTTCTTTGCACTCTTTCTCAAAAACTCTCTTGTCTTCATTTAATTTTTATTACAATACAAAAGAGCAATACAATTTTTTGTAACTCGAATGCAAATCAGGATCAATACGTTGTGCAAGTGAATTGACATTATAGAATACGCTGTTTTATCCTAGAGGCGAAGGTGAAAGTTACAAACTACTTTGCACCATTGAGCGGATCACTGAAACGTCTTTAAGAAAGCGACTTTGTACGTGACTCAGCCATTAGTTTTCTAACAATAAGCTTTATCTCGTTGGTTATTCAGATTCTGATATGGCAGGTGATATTGACTCGAGAAAATCTACTTTGGGTTATTTGGTCACTTTTGCAGGGGGAGCAGTGTCTTGGCAAACTAGGCTACAAAAATGCGTAGCTTTGTCTACTACTGAGTCGGAGTTTATTATAGTGACAAAGGCATGTAAGGAATTGTTGTGGATGAAGCGGTTTGTTAGTCTGCTTGGATTTACACAAAAGAGGTATGTGTTGTATTGTGATAGTCAAAATGCAAAGTCGAAGCATATTATGAAATAAGTTAATTGAGCTGTTTTTCATTTTGAAACTGAAAATGATAAATATATAATAAATATATAAGTGTGTCTCTAACCTCATTTAAAAATCCAAGCTCTGGTCATGCATAGTTAAGAGATAACTTATAATTTAAGCTGCGACTGACCTCATTTAAAAATCCAAGCTCTGGTTATGCGTGGTCCGTATGCTCTTAAATAAAATAAAAAGAAAAAAAGGAAATATTGTGCTATAAATTGAAATTATTCTGAAATTCTCCTCGATGTATAAAAATCAGCCTATCAATCCATCTTTCTAATCTGTGAAATGTGTTGAAATCTTATGATATATTATGATTTGTTGATTGATAGGCATTGGGATTTGAGATTATACAATATTGTCACTTGAGTTGAAATTATAATAATAGTCCAAATCCATCATTGTTTTTGTGCTTCAATTTATAAAATTCTTTTGAAAATAATTGGTAAATATTCATATATATTTTTAACTCTCCTCATTATTATATAATTCATCGTAAATCCGTCATTCTCTACAATGTGAAATATGCCACTAGTTCTTAGTTTATTATGATTTTTGTTTGACTGATTGAGATTTATGATGACTGTTCTTCCTCTTATGCTGGAATTACATTTTTTTTGGTCATTTTTCATCTATATTTTAATTTATGTATCCTTTTGATGATAACAAAAGGGGGAGAATGGATTGAGATTTTGATTTATGAGTGAATATTTTATAAATATTATTAATGCTGAAAATTAATTATTATTCATATCATTCATTTCACTCATGCACTGTTATAGGGGCAGTTGTCTGTTGTAGGGGGAGCTGATAATTAGGGGGAGTTCTTTTTCACTGTCAAACACATTTATTGTGCTCAAAATCTTTTATTTGTTTGTCATCATCAAAAGAGGGAGATTGTTGTATATAACGGTGTTGTATACACAATTATATGATTTTTGTTTGATGATAACAACCAAATATATATTATTTTATATGTGTTTGTTAATGTACTGTTTCATATATTTATCACAAACAAGAATATAATATCTATATTTAAGTAGAATATGATTGTACATAAATTCAAATATTCACACAGTATTCTATTTAAATATAATATTTTATTTCAATAATTAAACAGTACAGATTTATAACTCCACTATTTAAACACTTCACTTAAAATTGTACTTGTATATAAACTGAATATAATAAACAATTTTGTTTGAACATGAGTTTAAAACAACAATAAAATAATATTATATTTCAAACAAATTTGTTTAACACAAACATCAGTACAATTCTGTTGTTACACAGCTCCTCACTATAACAGTCTGTCTATACATCTCATATATATATATATATATATATATATATATACAATCACTGATTTTACTTTGTCATATACATTCACTGATACATTTACATTCACTGACACTGTCTCTTAGTCTTCTATCTTCAGTCTTCTGTCTTTCAATCTTCTGTCTTTACAGCATCCTCACAGTCAGCCCAGTCTGCATACATGTCACATGAAAATAGAAACACACAGTATACTGCAACAGGAATTTAAACTGAATACTTGCTAATATAATTTTAATTTTAAATTTTTTTTTTTTGCCTCAGATTTCTGGTGTGTTTCTCATCATTTTTCAATACTTGATCTGATTCATCTGTGTCTAGCCAGTTTGTATATAGTACAGGGACAGGAAATCTTGTCTGTTGGTTGCATATACACACGTGTATAAATATACACGCGTGTACTGCCACGCCAATCAGAGTGCAACTGAGGAGTAGCCACGTGAACCATCCCGACTTAGTGCACAGTCTTCAGTGGGACAATCAAATCAAAGAAGAAAGATGAAAATCAGCTCAGCAATGAAAACATGTGGCAGATCACAAACTTCAGTTCAAAATCAAGTGACTCAAGGCAAAGTTGAAATTCATGTTTTTTTTAAAAAAACAACAACAATGGAGCAGCTGCAAGTATGATACAGTACAGCTCGACTCAACATGCACAAAGACAGGAAAATGCAAGTGAACATGCCACGAACAAGTCATGACTCATTTCAGCATGGTTCAAGTAGTCACAATGCACATAACAAAGTTAACGCAGCTATACAAGTGCAAATACAAGTCGAGCAAAGATGGCAGAAAATCAAATCAGGGTCAACATGGTACCAGCATGGACTAAATGAACAAGTCAGGTCAAACCAGCACATGGACAAAATAGTTTTAAATGGTTCAGCAAATCAGTGGTATAGGAGCAAATATTGTGCACAAACCAGTACTGGCAACACAATAAAGCATGCATAAGTTTTTTAACTCAGCTGTATATGTGTAGAGTTTACAAGAAAGGGTCGAGCAATGCAAGTGTATGTTTCAGCAATATACACAAGGCAGCACACAACTTAGAATACAGTGTAAAAATGGTTGAGAGTGTGAAACACAATGATGGACTCAGTGGTGAAACTGGTGCACACAACAAAAAGGACAAGTGCAACAGCATGAGCTATTCATTGCTGAAGCAAATGACATAGTGACTAACATGTTTGGTGCAAAAGTGCACAATTATATGCAGGTTTACAGAACTCAGTGTTCATGGAGCTAAACAAAATGGTCAGAAATTCCTCCAGTTCTCAAACAAGCAAGTAAAAGTGCATTTTCAGATCATATTCAAAATAGTGAGCGTACATGGCACAAGCAACAACATAACAAATACAAACCAGCATGGATGAATGATGCAGACAATTTGAGTCGAGCACATCACAGTCCATACAGGCAAGGCACAAATCAGTAACATGAATATATGAATATAGCTTGAAGTACTCATCACACAGGAAAATGGATGCAAACAAATGCGAGCATGTTTTTTAAAGGATTTGCATATGGAATGATATCAATGCAAAGTTTCCTGAAATTGTATATTGAAATGCAGTATTTCAATGGTCAATTTTTTGGCAAGAAAAGAAGTTAATTGATCTCCAGAAAATTACAAAATCACATGCAAGATTTCAGGAATGCAGAATTCCATCAAGGGGCCACAACATCTAATTCGATTTCATTCCAAGAAAACAAATCAGTAAATAATATTTGGTAAGTTCTGTATTTCAGAAATGGATAGAAGCATTTTTGACACAAGAATTTTTTCAAGGACAAAGACACAGTTTTATGTTTTTGGCAAGAAATCCTTTTTTGCAAAATCAAAGGAACAAATCATTTTCTGAACCCTTTGATATTTTCTGAAACCAATTTTTTTTATATGTCAAGAAAACATTTCCAGAAATGATTTGTTTCAGAAAATCAATTCTTATATTTTTGGAAAGTTCTCAAGAAGAATGAATTCTAGAAAATCAGTAAACATATATTTGGCAAGTGTGATATCTTGGCATAAATTAAATTCCAGAATTTCAGTGTGCAGAAATCAGGTATATCAGAAATTTCCAGTTTTTTTTATTAAGGCTCGATTTAATCTAGCACTACATGTTTGGTAAGTTTTCAATCCATGAAAATCAAGCTTACAACCAACAAAGAATATTTTTGGGTGAATTTCAAAAGTGGAAACCGAGCTATTTCGCAAAAATCAAATCAAGCCATTTAAGTTCGAAATCAGAGAGTTTTCAGGGTTTATTAACCCTATATATTATCACCAATATCATCACTAGCAAATGCGTGTATCGAAACCAACAACAACAAAAATCAGAGAGAAAAATCTATTGAATTCAAGAACACTCACATTTCCAGAAGGTTTCGATCGCAAGAGCGAATAACCCAAAATTGTTGAAGCAAGGAGCTTCAGAAATCGATCGACATCATCAAGTTGAAGCTATCAGAGAACCACGACATAAATCCATAAAGCAATCGATTCGGATTTGGGAGATTTTCCAGAACCCTAGAGCCGCCGCCATTTCTCAAAGCAAAGAGATCAGAGTAACAAAAGAAAGAAGGGTGAACCATTTCTAAAAGGGTCGGCCTAGTCTACTTAGTTAAAGGGAGTTGTTTTGCTTTCTTTTTTAAACTAGGGTTTTGTTTTTAATTTTTAGTGTTGTTCTTGTATTTGATTTGTATACGTCAAAACAGTTCTAGAGTCTGTAAAATCTAGGGATTCAGTTAGGGGTTTAACTGACAGTTGCTAGAGTCTGTAAAATCTAGGTGTTTCCTAGTTTCGTCTGTAAAACTAGGCAGTTTACTAGAGTCTGTAAAACTAGGGGAAAATCTGGTCTAGGGGATATAGACCAGTCTACGGTTTTGAGCATAGGGTTAGGACAGGAGCAGGCGCTGCGAGTATACATGGTCTTGTATGCGGGATCTGTTTATAACACCTAGTAGAAACCTTAGGAATGCAGCAGTAGGAAGGATTTTGCCGAAGCTGGGTATCTCTGTGTGTTATTTCTTTTCTGCTTTTTATTTCTACTGCAGCCCGTGATCTGTTCATTACTATATATCTCGTTAGATTTTTAATTCAGTTAAAAACTATGATAAACCCTATTCACCCCCCCCCTCTAGGGTTAATCTAGATCCAACAGTTATTAATATTTGAAAGGGTGACTTATTATACGTCAATTTATATGAGATCAAACAGTAATTCATTATAATTCATTGTGATGCCTAGCCGATAAGAATTTCTTTAAATAAATATAATGATTTGCTTTCTACTGACACACTTTTTGGTAAAATCTGTCACACAAGGAATATCTGGATAGCATCGCGCTCGGGTATGGAGAACATCGTCAGAAAACTGGAAGCGATTTGGTTAGAGTAGCCTCACAAACAGAGAACGGCCCAAAACTCCTATCAGATGACCTCTTTTTGGCCCGAAAATAATAATTACAAAGTCTTACTTTGTAACTCTTGTAGCCCTCTGAATTAGCTTCAAGTAGAGCTTTCGTTTGGCTAAGACGGACTTACGGTTTGGAAGTTACGCCCGTTTCCGTGAATGGGTGTAATTTGGCGTCGATCGGCAATCGCTTGGACGAAGCATCGAAGACTCGGATTCCTGGAGTTTGCACTGGCTAGTGGGACCCACTCCGGCTCGTAGGGCCCACCCCGGTTCGTGAGACCCACCTGGGCTCGCCCACATTTCCTGCTCGTGGACTAGGATTGGCCCGTGAAGACCCCACCGGCTCGTGGTGCACCCCATAGCCATGACCCGATATGATCCTCTCCACAACTCTTCACCACCTCATCACGAACCGACTCGGCTCGCCCTACGTGATCACGAACCGACCACTGGACATGCTCGCTGCACTTGAGTTTGACCTATTCTGGTGGCTATCTTCACTCCTAACAACCCGGATCTGGTTACACATGTCATATGATGACTTGGAGAGGATATTTCCACATTTTCCACCTCATTTCGAGATTTTTGGGATGCGTGCCACGTGGATCACGAACCGCCTGCTGTAAGCAGCTATAAATACACCATTCGAAGGCATTTTCAAGGACTTTTGGCCATTCTCCTTCACGGTTTCCACCATTATCACCGCAAGGACTCCGCGAACAGTGGATGGCCAACTCTAATCAATTAAACACGAGGATTTCATGTATAAAATAACTCTCTTTTCTCCACTTCTTCATAAAAATACAAGGACGTTGTATGTAATTGGATCTCATGGATTGTGAGACGGCATTGTAACTGTAATTTATTAGGATTTAAGGAATTATAAAGTGGACATAGGCTTGGTTTGAGCCGAACCACTATAAAAATCTCGTGTGTTCCTTGTTTCTATTGTTTTATCTGCATTCTGTGATCTGAAATCTGCATTTGGGTGTTAGGCCCAGATTTTGGTCTAACATTTTGGCATGCTAGGTAGGGGGCACACGATATTACTTCAATTTCTAGCTTGGGTCATTGGAAATCAAAAGGAAGAAAACTGGAACTTCCACTCATGCTGAGGATGCTGACGCTGAAGGCGCAAGAAACAAGGAAAGCCAGGAGGCTTCCTCTCATGAAAACCCATCAGCATACTTGACTAGAGATGAGATGGATGGCGTTCTCGCTGAATTGAGAGATCAAATGGCAAGGCAAGACGATCTTCTCCAAAAACAAAAAAAAAATGATGGACGAATTCTTCGCTCAGATGGATGGCAGGCTGAGCGGCAACGTTCAAGCCATTGGAAATGAAGCCACTAAAGCGGCTCGTGCCTCATATGGACTCGGGGCAACCCTCTCACACTTGGAAATGGTCAGGATCGACCCACTTCAGCTCCAGTTCAGATGAACACCTGATCGCAAGCTCCCGATCTACACCAGGAACCGGCTCGTAATGGGCATCCAAACCAGGCTCGTGATGGGCATCCAGCACTACTACAAAACAAATCAGTTGCATCGGTTGTTTACCCCCTTTTTGCATCGGTTCAGCAACCGATGCATATGCAACCGATGCAAAAAGCCTAAACTTGTTGCATCGGTTGAACAGTCGATGCAAAAAAGGATTTTTTGCATTGGTTGTTTAGTAGAACTGATGCAAAAATAGGGATCACAGGCTTAAAAAATCTCCGTTTTATCATCGGTTTGTTAGTAACAACCGATGCACAACACAATGTTTTTGCGTCAATTATCAGTAACAACCGATGCAAATGCCAGCTGAAGCAAAAAATAATAATAACACTGTTTCAGTTTCTAAAACCTAAAACAATATTAAATCAGAATGATACATCATTTAGCTATAATACAACCAAAAAATTCAATACGGTAACATGTTAAATACTCATACTTTAAATTACAATCATTCATATATTTAAATATAAATAATCATAACAAGCACAATAGAACCAGTGTTAACAGTTTATAACACCATACTCTAAAAACCAATAAGTACAAAAATATAATAATATAAATAACAATATAATAATGTGAAGTGCACATTTACACTGCCCCAAAAACACTTGCAACAGAACTTGAGTGGCAAATAACCTTTTCTACTTCATACAAACTTCTTCAATTGTCTCTTTAGTCTTTTGGCTAAAATTCTTCCAATGTATGCTTCTTTAAAGTTTGGCACGGATCCCCACCTAAAATTAATAAAATAAAGTAAGTTAGAAACCAAATACTTAAGCATATTAAGCATACTCATAAACACAAAAAACTCTTCTATTCTTCAGTTTCACGATTTTGACATGCTTAATTTAATTGAAATCTAAACAACACATAATGAAACTAGAGTGTACTATTGTAACGACTTGCCCTTTTAACCGCTCCAAGTACAGTGTTCATTCAAGGCAGGGTGTGCAAAACAAAGGACAAGTAAATACTGGTAGAAAAATCGAACATGTGGTGCAGGTTTACAAACTTAATAAGGATCTAGTCTGAACATTTGTTTGGATCTTCCAAGGCTTATATGAAGTATTTTATTCATTTAACTTGTCATTCCTATACTGAATTATCAGTTCCAGAATTTAATATTTTTGGGACCATTCTATTGTGTCCCTGCTCGTTCAATACACATACATTAGGGATGATCCAAAATGGACTAAAGTGGCAGTGGTATATTTATAGACAGAAATATTGGTACAGGTATAATTATTGAAATTAGCTTTGTAAATTTCAGTGAAAGAAATAATTAAAAAAATTCGGATGAATATAGCCGTCGGGGCAGAAGTCATATACCCATACTAACGTACAAAATCTGTACAGACTGGGTTGCTGAAAGTAGGGAGAACGGATGAAGCGTTTAAATTGTACGAAGAGATGTGGGAAGCGGGATTGAATCCGGATGACACTATATATGATGCACTTATTGTAAGTATGCATATAAATAAAGAAGAAACAAGAGTGAGTTCATAGGCTGTACTGTATTTATGCAAAAATATGGACTTTAGAGGCAGAAATTTCTTGGAGTATCAGATTGTGCACAAAGATTAGTATTTTATAACAAACAATGATATAAACTTTTTGACTGAGCACTATTTCCCAACCACAAATCCTTATTTTCTTAAAATATTACCCAACAAGGTGAGTTTAGATTTTTCCCAGCATATACATGTTGTTCATATGTATTCAGGTGAACACAGACAATACGAAGGTACGGATAAACAGTTCAAATTTTTGTCCCAGGGAATTTCATCACTAAAAAAAATAGATTTAGTCTAAAGGCCAAGTACGCAAATAATAAAACTGACAAACTCAAGTTCAGGCAAAGAATCTGGTTTCAAACAGGAAAGGGTACGTATTCCATTTTTAGACAAGTACAATACATGTACACTACGTAACGAGCAAATCAAAACAACAGTTTTTCTTCATGGCACAATGCAGCCCTACTTTTTAAGACGCAAGCAACCAAAACATGGACAACTAGTATTCATAAGGATCAACGCAACGGTAGTATGTGATAATTTGCATGGCAGCATATATATGTTGTTCAACTTTTACAGAACAGAAAGAAAAGAAAGAAAAAAGTGATTCCGTTTCAAGCTAACACAAGATGGAAAATCACAGACAAACATGACCCTGGTATTTGACTACATATATATGTGAACTAGTTACAAGTATATATATATACATATAAATATTTATACACATACACATGCTGGCCTAAATACACATATACACAGTCATAATACACAGAATTTCGTTGCCATGTTGTGAGGTTCACATAACAGCTCAATATCTGGAAACCCAATACACAACTACACATACATGTGCATGCGTATACCTATAGACTTAAATATGCTAGTACACAATTCGGCATGCATGGCACAGGCAACAAAATATTAAATTTAAACCCAAATCAGTTTAAACGCACATGATAAAGCATTTCTATTTCAAAGCAAACATGAAGAGCAATATCAACAGGAAGTTTAAGTACTGTATCAGTGCTCACTACTGAGTAAGGACCAAATCAACGAAATCAAATCCACTGTTATATTTATAGTACCGCAAGTGAATTAATAACTTGAAATTAAGACTAACCGTGAGGAAAACTCACCTTAAATTAGCAAACATGGCGCTGGCGACGGGTTGGGTGTTGGAGTTCATCGAAAGGAAATGACTTGTGGTTGTTGGAGCAGGTTACGATGCTTTCGTGTTCCCGATTTTCTACTTCATGGTTGAGCGTGGCGGCTTCCACGGAGGCGAAGGCAGGGAAGCTTAGTGTCAGAAGTGGCAGCGAAGAGAGAGAAAGAGGAAGTCAATCAAATTGTTGCTGATAGTGGCCATTTGGGTTCAATTTGGTGGTGGAGGAAATGATTTTTCCGGTGGAGCCATTTTCGGATTTTTCCAAGTACGATTTGGAGAAAAATAATTTTGGGGAAAGGAATACAAGTAGGGAGGCAGCTACACAGGGGAAGAGACGAGGGTTTTAAACATCTTTGTCGGGTCGGGTTTTAGTGTGTAACCGGTTTTCCATAAAATACAAGTAGGGCCTATGTTTGCTACGTCATTTATCAAACAAATTCATTCAAGCAAGGCCTTTGTTTGCTGAATTTGTTTGCTACGTCATTACAAGCAAGGCCTTTGTTTGCTATGTTATTAACTATAATTTAATACTTTACCACTAATTTACTAGCTATTATTTATCAATTAATATCTATTTACTTCTAGTCTATCATTTAGTACTAGTTCATATATTTTGAATTTTACAAATATTTTAAATATTATGTTAGAATTTTTTTAAAAATTTAAATATAAAAATTATAGTATAATTATCAACAATAATAACTTAAGAATAATATTACTATTAAATTATTATAGATTACTTATTAATCCTTAGTTATTATAAACTAATTATTGAATAGTAAATATTGTATACTAGTTATAATTATTAATTAATATATTGTCAATATTTATTATTAATAGTATTAATTAATTATTATTTATCAAATATATAATTATTAAATATTAATCATAATTTACTAGTGATAACGAATTATAATAGATTATTACATATAAAAAAACTATTGATTATTCATAATAATTAGTTGTTGTGAATTATTTGTTTATAATCATTAATTATAATAAATTATGAATAATAATATATGTAAATTGTTGTTTACAATTATTGATGTATGCATTTGCTCGATTAACATTCGCTTTGATGCATTTGCATCAGTTCCAAAAAAACCAATGTGAATTAAACTATTTGCATCAACGCATTTGCTTCAGTTCTTAAGGAACAGATGCAAATAACACTATTTGCTTCGGCTGTGAGAAGAACCGATGCATATAACACAATTTGCTTCGAGGCACTTGCTTCAGTTGGCAGTAGAACCGAAGCAAATAGTCCTATTTGCTTTGGTTGTGTGTACAACCAAAGCAAATACAGTGAAGCAACTGGAAATAACACTATTTGCTTCGATATATTTGCATCGGTTGTTAAAATAACTGATGCAAATCATATCATTTGCTTCGGTTGTATTAATAACCGATGCAAATGAGGCAAAGCAACAGACTTTTTTTGTACTAGTGCAGATCTGGCTCATGATAGGGGATCACGACCTCATCGGCTCGCCCCCCTCGAACCATGAGCCGACCTCCACGAACCGGTCTCACGAGCCGACCTCCACGACTTACCTCACCACAACCCGGCTCGTGGTGCACCCCTGGCTCACGAACCGGTCCCAGCAAGTCACTTCCAGCAGCTTCCTTCTCCCACGCTTAATCCTGGGGGCACCAGCTATGATCTTGGCAGTTTGCAACAACTTTTCGAAGGCGATCGGCTCGCTAATTTGATTGAATGCCTCTCGAGGGGCCGCACTTATCAAAATGACGTGGATGACGTCAATCACAACCCGTTCACGCAAGAAATCAAGAATTCTCGCAATCCTCCGGATTTCAAACTTCCACAACTGGAGCCCTACAACGGCAGGACAGATTCCACCATGCACCTCATGCGCTACAAACGACATATGGAAGTTGAATCGGCATCGGAAAACGTTATGGCTAAATGCTTCCCACTCTTCTTGACTGATATAGCAGCCATGTGGATTCGGTAGCTAGAAACAGAATCGATCAACAGTTGGAATATGTTGGTATCTCGCTTTCTTGAACAGATTCAGGTCCACATCGCACGATCCAAGAACGTCATGTCACTCACCACAATCAAGCAGAGACCCAGAGAAACTCTGCGCTAATTTCTGGAAAGATTCAACGTTGCAGCAACATCATTTGATCGCCCTGAACCGTCGACGGTACTAATGGCATCGGTATCCACTGCTTGGATAACACGAAATTCAAAAAATCTTTGTACCGAGATCCACCGTGAAATCTCGGCGAATTCTACCTTGAAGCAGATAGATTTCTGCGGGAAGAAGACGCAACCTCCGAGAAGAAAGTTCTTGATGTCAACATGCTCAAATACAGAGAACCATCTGATTCTGGAAATAGCAAAGGAAAAGCCGCTGTCAAGAATGACCGCAACACTCAGTCCCGGAGAGAGCCCAGATATGAAAAGTACACTGAACTCAATGCCTCACTCTCAGATATCTATCTGAACACGAATGGTGCCATCTCTTATCCAAAGCCTCCCAAGAGGAAGCCATCGCAAAGAGAACGCGATTCTGGAAAGCACTGTATATTCCATGATTTGGATGGTCATGACACGAATGACTGCAGGCATCTGCGTGGTTTGATTGAGAAACGGGTTAGACGTAGAGATCTGCCCGAGTATGTGAAACCGCCAACAACGCCCGCACCTGCGATGCCTCCACCTGCTCCCTAGAGAGGGAACGAACCTGAATCGAGCTCTCGTAGGCTCATTATTAACTGATCTGGATGAGATCAGTCCTCATTTTCTGCATTTCTTAGGCTTTATGATTTGTTTTTGCTTTCATTAGGTTTTCCGATTGGTTGAATTGGAGTACACACGTACGGGGTTAGGATGTAGCCCCAAGGCGTTCTCTGGACACGGTGTCAAACCAATCAGGATTTGCTTTGGTTTTGCATTTTGAATTGAGTAAGGAAGGACTTTCCAAGCATGGATTATGTTTGGTGAATTTAAGTATCTTGCCAGGATGTGGCAAGATCCTCAATCTTGGTTAAAGTATGGCTTATACTTATTATGGAACCCTAGGTATGGATTGTGCCTAGGGATGGACTATCTTGTCAAGATGTGGCAAGTATAGCTTCACCTCGGTATGAGTAGGGTTTGTACTCACTTTGAATCCTAAGTATGGATTATGCTTAAGAATGACAAACGGTCTTGTTAGGATGTGACAAAAGAACTCGAGTATGGATTGTACTCGTAGTTGATGAGCTCCGGCTCCTAACTGGATCCATCCAGTATAAACAAACATTTAGCTCCGGCTCCGAACTGGATCCGTCTAGTATAAATAAAATCTCTTGGCATTTCCTTGATTGTCTTACCTCGGTAAGGCTGTCTCGGTACTGTTCTTGCATTGCTTGTCTTTTTTTCCTGCAGGTATGGATTTCTCGGATTATACAGAACACATCTTCCTTCAACCAGCAAGATATGTTCTGGGGGGCAAACTTGTTGACACCTTTTTTGGTAAAAGCTTTCACACAAGGAATATCTGGATAGCATCGCGCTCGGGTACGGAGAACATCATCAGAAAATGGAAGCGATTTGGTTAGAGTCGCATCACAAACAGAGAACGACCCGCAACTCCTATCAGATGACCTCTTTTGGGTTCGAAAATAGCAATTACGGAGCCTTGCTTTGCAACTCCTATAGCCCTCTGAATTAGCTTCAAGTAGAGCTTTCATTTGTCCAAAACAGACTTACAGTTTGAAGTTACTCCCATTTCCGTAGTGCACCACACGACTGCATAAGCATTAATTATAAATAATTAACGCTTACAACAGCCTGTCAACCAATCGATCGACATACAACTAAACAATTGGGATTAGTGTACGTCAAATATCATCCCAACACCCGTGTCTGGTTTCAATCAACAAACACAGATTTTTATTTGTGCAGTTGGGCGATGTGTAAAATTTATCGTCCCAATCCATATCAGTCAAATAGGTGTACATATACAAATCGTCTGATTTGTAAATGAATATTTATTTTATTCATTTATCTAATAAAAATGATATTTTTATTTTTCTAACATATTTTAGAAAATTTCGGTGGCATAACGACACGATACTAGAACCGGGATAAGGCCTAGCCTTATCCCTCGCCTCATAATGGCGCACGTCATAGCCAAACCAAATTATATCAATTCGTTTCACACCTCAAACCAATATTCAAACAAATACTTCAATCAACACAAACAGCCAAACAAGTCGTCCATGATCTGTGGACGACGGGGAACAGTTCATATATGCAGTTATGAAATAAATAACTGTATAAGAAATTTCAGTGAGAAGGAGTTCTCACCGATTAGCTAAACCAATTCGCCGCGACTCTTCATATGTAGCAAAATCTTCGCCTTGTTTCCAACGAGATCTGTTTCATGCGGTATATGTTAAAAATCATATTTTTAACAACGCTAAATATATTTAAGAATCAGATTTTTACATCGCTGCTGTATATATAAAAATCATATTTTTATATCAACTCTGAATGGAGAAAAATCACATTTTTATATTTTATCCCTACATGTATAAAGATCATATTTTTATAACGATATATTATATATAAAAATCATATCTTTATAACGCTACATGTATAAAAATTATATTTTTATAATCTCGCTACATAAATCAAAATCATATTTTTATACCGCTACTTCATTATAAAAAAATATATTTTGGTATTTATAAAAATCATGTTTTGTTTTCAAAAAATCAAATCTTTCTTGTTTTAAAAATCAAAACTTTCATATTTTAAAAATTACAACTTTCATGTTTTAAAAATCACTTCTTTCATTTAAAAATCATATTTTTATGAACGCTCCATTTATATAAAAATCATATTTTTATGTACGCCATTCATATAAATAAAATCCAATTTTTATACAACATTCATATACATGAAATCCGCAAGAAGAAAAAGAAATTCGCTTGGAATTACTCACATCGAAGCATCCCACATCCATGATGACTCGAGCGGTGCTTCACGGTGACGAAGAGGGGGCTCGTGGAGTTGTGGCGACGGTCCTAGTAGGCTAGAGGCAGATTTGCTGATCGGTTAGGGTTTTTTAGGGCGGTTTTGGTAGAGATGGAGGGAGGAAAGGCGAAGCAGAGGGGCGGTAGGCGTTGCCGGCGGTGGCAGGAGGTCGGAGCGGCAGTCAGAGGTGGCCGGCATGGCGGTTGGGCTTTGGGCGCGGGTTTCCATTCAGGAAAGGGAGGAGAGAGAGAGGCGCGCTAGAAATGGGAGGGGGGTTGGTCAGAGGGTGGATCGGAGGTGGTGGGCGCCAGGGGCACGGCGGTGGTGGGCTGACGGGCAACGATTTCCCCCATTGATCTCCTTTCTTCTTCTTTTTTATTTTAATCTGAATCGGGTTTGACCATGTGGAGAAAAGGAGGGGGCCTGCTTATATAAATTTATATATTTAGTTATATTATTATTTTAAATTCCTATAAAGTAACTTTTTATTTCGACCTCCAAACGAGACTCACCTACTATCGTCCATAACTAATTACCCCCATTCTGAACGCAATGGGATATGTCCCGTAGGGGTGGGCATTTAACCGACCATACCGACTTAACAGCCTTAACCGATCTATACCGAACCGACTTAACCGCTATAAGAGGTTAACCGACAAGAGCGGTTAACCGACCGCCTTAACCGAATATTTTCGGTTTGGTTAATGGATAACCAAATTTGGTCGGTCGGTTAACCGCTTAACAGATATAATATTACATTGACACCAGCCCAATTGATCATTACACCACGGAACGCAACGCACCAGCCCAGTAGCCCATTATCTATTAAGTATTAGTGTATTACCGGTTATCCTACCCACTACCCAGTACCCACTGTCTTCTTCGTGCCCTAAAATTAATTTATCCACAAAAAGTAGCAGCTGCGCTCACTTTTCAGTCCTTTTCACTCTTCGGTTTTCTTCCGTTCTTCGATAAACAAAAATCGATTGTTCTTCGTGGCTCGTGCAGTTTGTTTGAGTTCGAGAGGGGTGCGGATAATAGAGGATTAGAATGGCTTTGACTACAAGATTGACGAGGAAGAGAAAGCATGTAACTGTGAGTATCATTTGTTTGAATTTGAACTTCATATTGGTGATTTAATCCTTTGCTAATTTCTAGTGTAGTAACTAGTAATCGGTCGGTACTAAGTGCTCTTGTGAATTGCCTTGAATGCCTTCAGTATTTCTGTTGTCTGTATTCTGTAGTCTCTGTAGTGTTTTATTGTAAGAGCTTTAGAACTGATCTAGATGTAGTGTACTATTAGCACTTAGCAGGAGAAAAAGAAATGCTTGAACCGAGTGCAGAGCCTGCTAATGCAAGAAAGCCACCGCTAGGTCCTAAGCGCAAAGCCTCTACAAGAAAACCGTCCATGGTATGGGAACATTTTACTAAGGATGATCCTTCTAATATAGTAAATCCTAAGTGTTCTTGATGTCACTTTCATTTCAATGAATAACTGACTCCATTTTGCCATGTTCTTGCTGTTGCTGCAGTTGAAATATGAATACTGAATAGAATGACGATCAAATGTAACTAACTCCATATTCCATGTTCTTGTTGTCACTTTCATTAAGTGTATTTATTTGTTTTTACTTCTGTTGTTAGCACTTAGCAAATTGACATTGGAGTTTGGACATGCTCGGAAGTCGGAATGGAGAGTGCTTTCATCTGTTGTTGTTGCTCAGATGGAGACTTTAACTTGAGTATTAAAATTTCAATGCAATTTGTAACTATTTGTGTACCCTTTTATGCCTTCATTCTATTTTATGACTGTCACACTATTTCAATGTCTCCAGTGACTAGTTATAATTATGTATTTATGTAGTAGCCTAGTAGGTGTTTACTGTTTAGCATTATGTGAGAGTATGAAACTATTATTTAGAGATGATACAATATATGAGTTATGTAATATGTATTAGCAATTTGGCATGCTAGAGTAGAGCTGGTAGTGGTTGGAACTCGAACTTGGAAGTTGGAACTGTTATCTGCATTTGGATTTGGAAATGTTATCTCAATCTGCACTACATATATGCATGTTGGTTATTTGTTTATATGTAATATGTATATATCTGCCTATTGCAACAACTGTTATCTAACTTTGCAAATGGTTATCCGTTTGATTTAACGGTTAACCACTTGATTTAATTGGTTAACTGATCAGTGGTTAACTGATTAGATTGAGCGGTTAACCGTTTAAATTAAATAATTAACCATGGATAATTATAGGCCGGTTGGTCGGTAGATTTTTTGTCGATTAACCGACCAGCAGTTAACCGAACCGCCTGAATCAAGCGGTTAACCGAAAATTTTAATCGCTCGGGTTGGTTAACCGAACGCGCCCACCCCTAATGTCCCGTAAGCTAATTCGACTGTTTCGACCAGTTTCAATCAAAATTAAAATATAAATAAATATAATGGTCAATATTGATTTTAACGTACATTTTAATTTAACGGGGCCACACACAGACTCTAAAAATTTCAGAAAAATAAATCTGGCTATGTTTTGACGATACGGTCCTAACAAAACTAAGTTCGTCGAATTTGGAGACCGTTTGAAAAATTGCCATTTTTTGGTCGATCCAATTCAATTGAAATTGACAAAACACGTTTTCTTTTGCCACGCTTACATATTAATTCTAAAAATTATGGAATTTGGAATCCAGCAATAATTTGACATTCCAGATCCAACAAAAGTGGTTTCGTCGAAAACGGAGGTCGTTTGCAAAACGGCTATTTTTAAGGGCCATATATATATTAAAATATATATAAATTCCATAGCGACTTTTCTTAATTTTAAACTAGACACAACTTTTAATTTATAATGTGAAATCTAAGTTTCTTACTTCCATTAGAAAGATATTATTAATTTCGAATATTTCTTGTTTCGTCCAATTCTGACTTATATTGAATTATGTATATTCATTTGAAATTAGAAATAGAATTTTCGAACTGCCGCGCCATTTCAGGCTCGTTTTATATTTAAAATAAATTTATACGTTCTAACTTCGTCAAAAATAAATTTTCCGTCGTTATTATTTAAAATAATTCATTTTGAATATTCAAAATTGCTAAAATAAAAAATTTAAATTGGTTCTGATTTTCCGGGTTGTTGCAATACATAATACATCTTCCTTCAACCAGCAAAATATGTTCTGGAGGGCAAACTTGTTGACACACTTTTTGGTAAAAGCTGTTACACAAGGAATATCTAGATAGCATCGCGCTCGGGTACGGAGAACATCGTCGGAAAACTGAAAGCGATTTGGTTAGAGTCGCATCACAAACAGAGAACGGCCAGAAACTCCTATCAGACGACCTCTTTTGGGCCCGAAAATAGCAATTACGGAGTCTTGCTTTGTAACTCTTGCAGCCCTCTGAATTAGCTTCAAGTAGAGCTTTCGTTGGATAAAACGGACGTACAGTTTGGAAGTTACGCCCGTTTCCGTGAACGGGTGTAATTTGGCGTCGATCGGCAATCGCTTGGACGAAGCATCGAAGACTCGGATTCCTGGAGCTTGCACAGGCTAGTGGGACCCACTCCGGCTCTTGGGGCCCACCTCGGTTCGTGAGACCCACCGGGGATCGCCTACATTTCCTGCTCGTGGACTAGGACTGGCCCGTGAAGACCCCACCGGCTCGTGGTGCACCACATAGCCACGACCCGACATGATTCTCTCCACAGCTCTTCACCACCTCATCACGAACCGGCTCGCCCTACGTGATCACGAACCGACCCCTGGACATGCTCGCTGCACTTGATTTTGACCTATTCTGGTTGCTATCTTCACTACGAACAACCCGGATTTGGTTACACATGTCATATGACAACTTGGAGAGGATATTTCCACGTTTTCCACCTCATTTCGAGATCTTTGGGATGCGTGCCACGTGGATCACGAACCGCCTGCTGTAAGCAGCTATAAATACATCATTCGAAGGTATTTTCAAGGACTTTTGGCCATTCTCCTTCACGGTTTCCACCATTATCATCGCAAGGACTCTGCGAACAGCGGAAGGCCAACTACAATCAATTAAACACGAGGATTTCGTGTATAAAATCACTCTCTTTTCTCCACTTCTTCATAAAAATACAAGGACGTTGTATGTAATTGGATCTCACGAATTGTGAAACGACATTGTAACTGTAATTTCTTAGGATTTAAGGAATTATAACGTGGACGTAGGCTTGGTTTGAGCCAAACCACTATAAAAACCTCGTGTGTCTCCTCAAATTTTGCTATTTTCTACATTCTGTGATTTGTGATCTGCGTTTGGGTGTTAGGCCCAGATTTTGGTCTAACACTTTCTACCAAGTGAGGCTGTGTAAACGAAGATTTTCTCTTGTAATAAATCATAGCATTAGATAGGTGCATCCTAAGAAAATTTTATGATTCAATGCCGATAGAAACACTAATTCTTGCAAATAATTCCAAATATAGTCAAATTGGTGCATGAAGGTGAAGAAATGATTTCTTCGAAATAGTTATGCAATTAAAATGATGATGGACCATATAGCACATTACATAATCAATAATATATAATATTACCAAAGACCGTTTAGCATTTTCAAATATTGGTTTACTAAGGTACCCTGGACAATTCGTACGAATCAGTTTAGCATTCTTCTGCAAGTGTTCACCAAACTTAATTGTTTTACCAACGTAAGGTTTTTGTTTATCGCATTTAATTGTGTATATTTATATTTCATTTTAAGGTCTACTATAAATTTTGATATTCTTTTTTGGTCGCATCAAAATGGTTGATCTCAAAGTAAATAATAAGTCAAAGAGACTATGAAAATATATTTCCATAATTGCAAAAATATGAAAATTTATTCTATGCAACCTCATTTGAAAACAAATTTGCTCAGCCGAAACAACTAATCTATTATTATTGAGCAGTAGCATGACATTTTATTATTTAATCCAAATGTTCAAAAAGGAAAAAACGGTTGAAGACTAAGAAGTATGGAGAAGCCAATAAATAAAAGAACAAAAGAAAATTCAAGCTTCATAATGGTATAAAAAGGAGATCGTATTAACAACCAAATAATGTCGAATATTAATTTTACCACCAATTCGTTAATTTATCATTTAGACATATAAAACATCATATAAATTTCAAGTCATCGATAGAGGTGCCAAGCACTGAAAAGCTCAAACAACCATAAATCATCATCAGTTCCAGCATGGAAAGTAACTGAATTACAATCACCATCGCCCTAAAGCATGGATTGCTTAACAAGGAAAATTAGATCACAGTAAGAACCATACTTGGAATGAAGAGGTCTAAAATGAATAGAGAACAGCTTGGTTAGGAAGATTAAACGAAACTGTAGTGTCATAGGATGACGAAAATATTATAAAGAAAACAATTGAAGGAAATAAGGATTACATAAAATCCCGGCGATGAGAAAAACATAGCCCGAAGCACAGAGCAGGTTATCGGCAATTACAAATCAAACAAGCTATTACACTTCATTAAACCTATAACAACGCAAATAAAGCTATGAAAAAATGGATGCATAGCAGGTTTAAATTAATCATTTAGCAGGGAAGGAATTTGGATTCACAAAAGATCTACCAAAACGAACAAATTTTAGGAACAATCGAAACTTCAGATCATAAAGCCAAAGTTTGCAACCCTTTAGTTCAAAATTCAAGGAGAGAGGTATGTCATTTCTGCTTGATAACTCCCGATAGGTGGCTTGTAGAAAAAACGTTGTGGGTTGGATTTCCATTCTCGTCTGTTGTTTGATTGTTACTCAAGTTCCCGAGACGAAGTTCCTCCGCTTCGAGTTAACCTCAGATCTATTCAGATCCGCTTTAGATCTTCTCAGATCCGCTTTAGATCTTCTCAGATCTATGATCTATGAAATTTGAATCCTCTTTTTTGATTTTGAAGTAAAAATTGAGAGCAAGTTAATTAGGTTTTTTTGTCAAAGGAGAGGAGATCGGGAAAAACTGGCAGCAAGAGAAAGAACAAAAAGGAGAATGGAAAGTAAGCGAACGCAGAGAATTTTTCAAATGTGATGGTTGATTTGCTCAGAAGACTTGATAATATAATAACATACAAAAAGTAATCCGAAAATAAAATAAGAGAATCAATCAGAATACAGGAAACTTCTAAAATTAAAGAGAGAGCTTCAAATTCTTCTGTTTTACTATTATTTAATAGATAGGCAAAACCCGAAACATAAACAGTATAGTTCGAAATCAAACATCGTTCGAACACATAAAATGAACTACCATTGAGTTCAATTCGTCGATACAAATAGGTTAAAAAGTTGGAATTTTGCAATTTAACGATCGGGTGAAAGTTCAATATTTGCGCAATATCGATAATTGCTAACATAAATCAATCTCAAAAATTGATTTAAACTATTCCAACAATATCGGAATTCGACGAAACCAACATTGACATTTTACGTTATAAATTTTTTAAATTAATTCCATATAAAAATATAAGTATCTTAAAAATAATTGTTTCAATGTTTATTTGTTAATTGATTTTACGTCAATTTTAAAACAAATAAATTCTAAATTAAACGATCGTTTTAATTTCCTAAGTTCAAATAAAATAACATTTATAAAATTTAAATCTAAAAGTCCAATTCATTGATTTAAAACAAATCGAATTTCATTTAATTTTAAACACCAAATTTACGGTTCATTACACCCGGCCCCTACATAAATATATTTTCATTTAGCTTAATGCCTATTTTCTTTGGCTTAATGGCAGAATATTTTGGCTTAATGTTCTCTTGTTTTAATATTAGATAAGTTTTATCCAAATTACATCTTCCAAGTCATCTTTCTTTTTGCACTTCCAATCAAGCATCAATTAAAAAGGCCTCCTAATCTTTTTTCTAATTTCTCCTTTATTCAGATTTTCCATCACTTCCCGAATCCATTATGTTCAATACTGTTATGTCCTTAACACATTTATTATTGACAATTCTAGCTAGTTCATTATAATTAATTCAATATTTATAGGATACCTAAATCACAAAGAGATAACATTGATTGAAAACAGGATAGCTCAAACCACGATAACACAAGATATTCCACCCAACTACCATCTTTGTTGATTCACCAAAATTTTTGTTTACAATTAATGGAACAAAGCCAAAATAGGAAAACCACAAATTGGATCAATAACCAAATTGAGAAAGGAAATGAATATCTATTTGGTTAATATTGTTGAAGAGGAAGAACCATGAAGAACGACAGTAAACCCTTGACCTAGAGATTATCTTAAGATTAAAATCCTCTAATTCCAATTCAATTCAATTGCATTAGATTGCATCTTATCTCAAACTTGAAAGCGGCTTATATAGAAGAGTAGAAGATTGAGGAAAGTATTCAAATTGACCCTTTAAAATATCACAAATATATACAGAGGAAACAACCGATCAAACAGAAATACCCGACTCGAGCATTTGGTAGGAATGACCAAATGTCTGAGCTGAGTTTCTAGAATTTCCAGAGACATTGCTCAGACGTCTGGTACATACCCTTAAACATCTGAGCTTAAACACTTAGAAAATCTGACTCCATAATTTCCTCCTCCAAGCTCCAATTTGTGAATCATCTCCTCCATCATGAAGCTACTTCCATAACTAACACATATAGCCAGCTTCAATGAACATTCAAATATCATAAATCTCAACCTTCCACCTAGGTATGAAATCACATCAAAAGCTCCAACAAATACAAACATGTCATCACTAGCTTCTTTCATAAATTATATATCTCAATCGTACTACATTACAAACATAAACCACTGCCTGCAAGTGGTGCATCTCGCTCATGTAGTGCATCACACAAAATTGGTCTAAAAAACGTTTATAATACCACAAAGATTTCCATCTTATCTTTATGGATTTTCCAAATCGACACCCATCTACTGTAAAGACCCGGGGGATTTCGCGATCCTGGGCGTCGACATAAACTCACTGTCGATTACTCAAGCATCGGAAACACCGGATAGTTAATGAAAGAAAATAGAGGGTGAGAATAGATAAGATAGAAACTTAGAATAGAAGAAGATGAAGAACGTACATCATCAGAGTAAACACGAATCTCACAGCGGAACGAATAAAGTATAACATAACTTTGAAATAAAACCAGTATACAATAACATTATCAGAGTACAACACTTGCAACATAGCGGAAATAAACAATAGCTATAAATCCTGAAGCCTCCTGCTCCAAGCTTTTCAAGTATATCTGTAAAATCCCGACTACTTGACTGCCTATACAAAATTGGGCACCCAAGAGTTTAGGGTAAAACAAAACAAAATAAAACTCTGGGTCAGTCATAGGACTGGTGTAAGTAAACTCCAAACAGTTAGTTTATCTTTTTTAAAATCCTTTTAAAAGAAAGATAATCGTAAGACCAATCCACACATAAACACAGATGGTTTTTACCTTATGATAACTCAAAGCATTCTTTGAAAACAATATCGTTCTGACATTATAATAGTGATGTAATACAAGTATATAAAAATATAGCAGAACGCTTGCATCTCACGCTCTACATACATAGTATACAATCAAAACCGCAGGTGCGTATTGGGTAATAGATTTCCAACTATGACAAGGTATGAAACCACTTTCCGAAAGTGTATCTCTAGAGGAGAATACACTGAGTTCAAAAAGAACATCTTGCAACTCAACCACACATGACCGACCACTCATTTCGCTTGAGTGTATCGAATGTATATCACCAACGGTTGGGATCAGCAACCGTTTCCCGATAAGGGACAACATCGATAGATTAAAGAAGGAAATGAATATTCTCTAGATAGGTGACTATACACCCTAATGGGAGCTACCCACATAGCCATGCTGCCTGCCCATTTTTTGTCATTTCCCATTTGTGAAGCTAGAGGCCATAACTTACCTTTTTACATATTATATCTTCATTTACATTGAATGCCACATCATCAAACCCGCCAAACCATTTATCGATTTCCCAACAATATCATAGGTATAAAGCTAAGAGAAACGAATTCCTCTGCCACCAAACGTAATACATTTGAAGAGATCAATATATATATATATGATCTATTAGGCATACTCTGTCAGACAGTAATGACCCGGAATCTTATGGGTTAATTTTAAATATTTAATATGGATTTAAATATTGGGTGGATAAATATAAATGAATATTTATATTAAGTTATTAATTTAATAATTAATTTCGATTTAATATCGAATATGTTAAATCATCGTTATGCGAAAATATAATGCAGTTCGAGATTTAAAAAAAAAACTGAATTAAATACAGTTCAGGTGATCAGTATAAAAGTTTGTTTGAATCTGAATAATAATATTAATTTATTTTCACAGAGTATATTGTTTTGAATTTAAAATATATCGATTTAAACAAATATCTCCTTCAGACGATCGAATTGGACCTCGTGACCTATCCCAGTGTGTCCGGAATAGGGGTATTACCCTATAATTGACAGTTGTTGGGTTCAGAAAGGAGTTCAAGACCATGGAGTATTTTAATTTAATGGATACGGGTTTAAAAACAAATTTAAAATAAAATAAAGCCTTTAGTTGTATGGGCCGAAACAAAGCAACAAGGATGTCGTTGCTGTTCCTTTCAAAACCGCAGAAGCAAAATAAACGTGGCCTCTCTACCCTTCACGAGCATTCAAAATATAATGGCCATTACCCCCTTTAAAATCGCACCTCCATTTCAAAGCTTCAGATTAGAAAACAAAAGAAAATGGCCGCTCCTTCAATACACTTCGAAATGGAAGTCTCCGTCTCCCCCTTCATTGTCAGAATCAAAAAAACCGAAATCGAAGCCTCCAAATTCGAATCGAAAACTCGAAGGCCGAATTCATGAAGAATGAAGACACGCATAGTACTGCGATGGTGATGGGAGGGATCCGAGATTGGGTTCAACTCTATTTTCGGGAAACGCTACAGTCAAGCTCGCGAGTGGTGGGTTTAGGGTAGAAATTGATGTCGCGACTGTCACTGTTTATGGAGGAGGACTTGCGGTATGGCAGAGTTGGAAGAGGCGCTGGATCCTTTACAGGTTTGCGTGGTGTTTCTGGAAGTGGATTCGATGTTGTTCATATTGGCAGTAGAGGGAGATCGACAGTTCAATAAGTGAAGTGTTCGATCTGTGTTGGTAGTGAGACATAGCTTGGCCAGGTGCTGGTACATTAAGCTGTTTTGGGGAGTTCCTGTTCAGCAGTTTTGGCTCCGCAAGTTGGTGAATTCTCGCAGTGGAGAAGACAGTGTGAAAACGTAATTAAGGTATGTATTTAAAACTCGAAACAGTAGTTAGTTTATTTCAATATTTATACTAAGTATAATTATGTTATAAATTAAAGCTTCCATAATTTTGATGGAGATTAGTATAAGTCCATGTGCCGATTCAATTAAATTGTATCAACCAATATAGCTAGCCAATATAGTAATTTAATTTGTAAACTAATCCTTAAGAACGGAATTAAGGCAATATTAAAATTTTAAATTTTATCATTAGAAATCATTAATTTAAATAGTGTTTATTTCATTTGTACAAGATCCAAAATATCAATGCAAGTCGAATGGAACACTTAGCAGGAAATGTTTATGGAATTTTCCCAGAGACGGATGGAATATAAATCAAACATCTTCGATTTTATTCCGGCAATTTAAAAACCAATGTGAGTAAACCTCACTCACCATTTATTTAGAAATTTATTTTTATATAGTTAAAAATAATTGTCTGTGCTTGTTTGAATGCTGTCTGATTGTTTTAAATATATTAGTTATTTAGGACTATTATATATATATTGGGTTGATTGATTGGTTGGATTCCCGCAGTCTCATTAGCGGATGCCCGCGGTACCATAGCGGATGATTACCCTATACGCCCCACGCTATGATTAGTGTATGACCTTCATACCGCGATATCCTGCCACGAAGCAGGATGGGTATTACTATGTTGACTAACGTCTATGGATGCAGGAAAAACAGGTTGGAGGAATCCAACTGGATTCCTCAAAAATATATTATCTGTTTGTTGTTTGTTTGATTTCATATATATTCATATATGATGTAATAAAAATCAAATGATTGAAAATTGGTTGATTGATTGTTTAAAATATCCCTAGGGCTTGAATATTGATTCATAAAAATATCGGAAAGGGTATTTGATATTTAAAAAGGAAATTCTATTTTTATAAATAGAATTTGAATTTTAAATAAAACTATAGAAAATATTAACTTGTTTTGAAGGTATATAAAACAAGTAATTGAATTTATAAACGTTGTTTATAAATGGAAGATAGGATTTGAAGCGAATTTATAAACTTTGTTTATAAAGGAAAATATGGGATTTGAATCGAATTTATAAACTTTGTTTATAAAGGGAAATATGGGATTTGAATCGAATTTATAAACTTTGTTTATAAAGGGAAATATGGGATTTGAATCGAATTTATAAACTTTTTTTATAAAGGAAAGTATGGGATTTGAATTGAATTTATAAACGTTGTTTATAAATGGAAAGGTGGGATTTGAATTGAAATTATCAACGTTGTTTATAAATAATGCAGAGAATTCAATTAGAATTTGAATATAGAATTCAAATGGACTTTAACTATAGAATTTGAAATATAGAATTCAAATGGACTTTAACTATAGAATTTGAAATATATAATTCAAATGGACTTTAACTATAGAATTTGAAATATTGAATTCAAATGGACTTAAACTATAGAATTTGAAATATAGAATTCAAATGGACTTTAACTATAGAATTTGAAATATAGAATTCAAATGGACTTAAACTATAGAATTTGAAATATAGAATTCAAATGGACTTTAAACTATAGAATTTGAAGATAGAATTCAAATGAAGTTTAAATAAAGAGAATTCAAATAGAATTGAATTAGAAATTGAATAGAGAAGTCGATAAGGGAATGAGAGTATTAGTATAATTAGAATGTGTAATATGCAAGTTAAAAATATATTTGAACATGTCATGTTCAAATATGAAGGTGAAATAGACTGAAGAGTTAAGTAACAAATTTATTTAACAAATTTAGTTAAAACGATTGGTATAGTTAAAATAGATTGGACAGGCATAAATATACAGGAGACAGGTATGGAATAAAGTATAGAAGTGAAATAAATAGAATGCCCGACAAAAAGGTACGTATTTAATTCATATATGAGATTTTATGCGCCGTATCGGCAAGCCGCTTGGCTTTTTCTTTTTCTTTTTGAGATAAGAATGACCGGGAAAGCTATTTGAAATTTCCCGATGCTCCCGGTACAAAGGAGGTTATGGCGAATTTTTCCGGTAATTTAAGGAGATAGAATATTTTTAAGATAATTTGATAGTTAGAAATCAACGTATCAATATACATAGAAGTCGATAAGGAAACGAACTTAGAAATAGAATAGTATAATTAAAAAGGGAAGTATAAGAATAAAATCTCGTAGGAATAGAAAGAGAAAATGTATATGTGTTTAAAGGTGAATAATCAGCTGTATGGTATTGATTATTCAAGTAAGTAGTCTTGTCTGTTTTGACGTTAAATGTTATTCAGTCAAGGTCTGAGAGGTAATTATACCCCAACTTGGTTGATTTCATGATATACAGATAAGTAGCAAGATCTAGGCTCGAAGATCAATGTGGAATAAGAATTAGTTAAATACTGTATTTGGGTTGTCGTAACGATGTTTTACACAACATCCGTTTTAACCCAAATAAATGTAAGCTTGGAAATAGAATAACATATATTTTCTAAAGTTTAGAAAATAAAAGAAGGCGATATATGGAAATGTTTTTCCAAATAACGTATAAAGGCCAATATGGTTATTGAAAATATTTGGTTAACAAATATTGATAAGAAATAGAGAAGAGATTTAATTAATGGAATATTAATTAAAGGCTCAGTGATTGTTGGATGTTTGGATGAACATTTGTTTTATTCGATAGTTAAATAATCGACTATCGAAACACTTGTTTTTATTCGATAGTTAAATCACAGACTATCGAAGTTTTGACCATCGTTGTCAATATGGAGAGACCGGTTGGATTATTATCCGAAGAACCACTCCGTATTGGCAGTAGCGTGCGAATCAGATTATATAAAGATAATTGAAGACGGAGTAGAGTGCAAGGACTTTTTCTATTAATAGAAATAGTGCCTTCAGTTCATCCTGTTCCTGGGTGACTTGTATGGATGAATGTCTGACAGAGTATTTCCAGACGATCACGTATATTGATTTCTCCAACCGTACCAAGAGTGGAAGCGGAGAAGGAAACTTCTTTAGCTAACACATAATGTATTGTTGTAGACGTCAATCGGTGATTTGATGGATTTGACGATGTGGCATTCAAAGTGAATCTGGTATGATGATAAAGCGTAGCTTCTAGCCTCATCATCCGGTAAATGACAGAAATCGGGCAGGCAGCATGGCTAAGTCGGTCGCACCGAAGTAGGGTGTATAATCACCTGATCTAGAGTTTCATTTACTTCTAAAAATCTATTGTTGATGTTGTCCCATTCGGGAAACAGTTGCTGATCCCAACTGTTGGTGATATACATTCGATACACTCAAGCGAAATGAGTGGTCGGTCATGTGTGGTCGGGTTGCAAGATGTTCTTGTTGAACCCAGTGTATTCCTCTCTAGAGGTACATTAGCGAAAGGTGGTTCCATACCTTGTCATAGTTGGAAATCCATTACCCAATACGTGCTTGCGGTTTTGATTGTATACTATATATGTAGAACGTGAGATGAAAGCGTTTCTGCTAGATGATTATATATATACTGTGGTTGATAGACATTATTATAATATCAAAAGGTTTTTGATATAAAGATATTTTGGATTCTCATAAGGGAAAAACCCGTTCCGTTATGCGGCGTGGTCTTATGAGATATCATTTACTTGTTCGAACTGTTTTTAAACTGTTTTACTCATACCAGTCCCATGACTGACCCGGAGTTTACTTTGTTGTTTTCCCTAAACTCTTGGGTGCCTAAATTTGTACGGGCAGTCAAGTAGTCGGGAATTTACAGATATAATGGAAGAGCTTGGAGCAGGAGGCTTCAGGATCATATAGCTATAGTTATTTCCGCTGTGTTGTAAGTGATGTACTTTGATATTGATGTATATTCAAGTACAGATGTATATTTCAAGTTATGTTATATATATTATATGTTATTCGTTCCGCTGTGAGATTCTTGTTGCTGTGATGTTGTGTTCTTCTTCTTCTTCTATTCTAAGTTTCTATCTTATCTTTCCTCACCCTCTAATTTCTTTCACTAATTACCAGGATTTTCCGATGTTTTGGTTATCGACATCGAGCTTATGCCGATAACCAAAGTCGCTGAAAATCCGGGTCGTTACAGTTGGTATCAGAGCTTAAGTTAAGAATTACTTGGCTCTGTGGCGTGACTCGGTAGAGATAGGGTTAGTAATACCCTAGATTGAGTTTGAGCGTATATATATACGAGAGAGCGTATTTGTTATTTGATATAAAAACCGTTTTATATTGTGTTGACTAGTCTGTTGAGCGAATTATAAATTTTGGTCGAATCGTGGGACGCCACGATGTCGATAGGAGTTTATAAACACTTGAACAGAAGATTGGACACGATATTGTTTTTAAATAGTTAAGTTGATTGTTAGGATTATAATCAAATTAGATTATAAAACAGAAATAGTTATATATATAACCAATGGAATTTGTATATGAAATCAAATATACAAATGTGATAAATTGAAATTGAATTCCAACCAGAATTCAGAATTTAAAATCCTGGGAGTTTGGAAAATATTTTTCTAAATGGATTTTGAAAGAAATATAGTACTGAACTCATTCAGTAGCTGGGAAATAATTCTGATGATGATCGCAACCTCATCAGTGTTCATTTTTGAGTTTCTAAGTGATGAATTGCTGCCTTAGAAAAGTTTTGATGGAAATTTGTTGAAAAGAAACAAGTTGTTTGAAAATTCAAATGTTTTGAATTTGGGGTAGATATAAATATATGTATATATTTATATTACTTCAAAGGAATTTTGAAATGGTAATTGGAATATAGATTTCAAATAGAAGTGAAATGGGAATTGGAATATAGATTTCAAATAGAAGTGAAATGGGAATTGGAATATAGATTTCAAATAGAAGTAAAATATAAGGGAATTCAAATATAGAATTTGAACATAGAAATTCAAATGAGTTTGAATAAAGAATATTCAAATAGAAATTGTATAAGAAAAATTGAAATGTAATTTGAATTCAAGGGAATTCAAATGGATTTGAATAAAGAAAAGTCAAATAGAGATTTGAATATTAGAATTCAAATGGAATTTGGTTAAATAGAATTTCAAAGAGAATATAAAGTGGAGGTTGAATATTAGAATTCAAAGAAAATAAAAGGAGTTTAAATAGAATTTGAATTCAAAGTGAAATTTAATAGAATTTGAATTCAAAGGAGTTAAAATAGAATTTAAATTCAAAGGATTTCAAATAGAAATTGAACAAGGAATTTAAATAGAAATTGAATAAAGGGTTTCAAATGGAATTTGAATAAGGGATTTGAAATTGGTTTTGAATAAAGGATTTCAAATAGGAATTTAAGATAAGAAATTCAAATAGAATTTGAAGATAAGGAATTCAAAAGAATTTGAATAGAAGAAAAATTCAAATAGAAATTGAATAGAAGGAAATAATATAGAGTTTGAATAAAGAAATTCAAATGGAATTTGAATATTGTAAATATATAGGATTTGAATAAAGAAGTGAAATAGATCGGGAATATTATGTTGAAATGGAAAAATGGATTTGATATATATATCAGAATGAAGTTGAATTTATTATAAACAAAGTTAAAACGTTTATATAATTAAAATGAGCTCGCCGTAACGCGGCAGTTCGTAAATTGGCGATTCGAACTTCAATTTAGTATACAAAACTCAATTGAAGTCGGAATTCTATGAAACAAGAATCATCGGGACCGGTTGAACAATAGTTTTCTAATGAAAGAGAAAAATCTGGATTTCATCGTATAGATTGTGAGTTATGTCAAAATCAAATTTTTAGAAAAGCAGCGCCAGAACCATTATAAAACCATAACGGTTTAATTAAATGAATAAAAGGATTTTTAGGAAATAAAATCCGAATTGGCATTAGAAAAAAATCCAGACTGGAGATATAAAATAAATATGAACTCCAGTGAAGTAAGTGAAATGATTTTTAAGACAAAAATCATATTTTAAATGGTTAAATAGAATTAACTAAATTGGAGAATAATTAGTTAAGGGAAATTTGAGTCGAAATTGGATTTTTGGATAAGTGAAAGAGATTGAGAATTTATATTCGAAATCGAATATATAACTCGAGTTGAAAATATAATTAGATTAGTTTATAATTAAGTTGACATACATTTGAACAAGTCATATTCAAATAAAAAGGGTGAAATAGGCAAAACGGTTAATTAGCAACTAGTTAATGGAAATCTGAATGATTGAAATTTAATTTAACTGAAGTAAGTTAAATGGATCTAAATGAATAAATTGAGTGAAATCAATGTGAATATGAATTGGGTGTGAATTAAGGAAAAAACCCAAAAGAGTTAAAAAGAAAATATATTTGTAAATCAAATATAAAGGAAATATATTTGTAACACAAATACAAAGGAAGTTATGTGCAAACAAATAGAAGGAGAAATATTTGTAAAAACATTTACAAATAGAATTTAGAAGGGAATATTGTAAAACATTTACAAATAGATTAAATGGAAATATTTATTTATAGAAAATAAATAGAATTTAATCAAAGGAATATTTAGAAGATGAATAAAAAATGGAAATCTGTTTTAACAGATAAATAGAAAAGATTAATTTATAAATAATAGTTTATAAATTAAATTAAATATTTATCATTCGATAAATGGAATATATAAGTCCGAACTTATATAGAAAAGAGATATTGGTTTTTAACACCGATAGTTTTAAATAGAAGGGGTACACCACACTTGTATAAGTGAAGTAACGTTATTAAAGGGAACATTTATAAAGTGAAGAACCGTTACTAAAGGTAAATCTTTATAAATGAATAAACGTTATCCAATAGGAGTTATTCGAATAGGAGAAGTCGATTAGAGTTAGAAATAATCGATTAGAGTTAGAATAAAACGATTAGAGTAAGAATTAACCAGTTAGAGTTAATCAGTTAGGGTTAATCCATAGAGTTAATTGAATATTAATTATTCAATTAGAATTTATCGAATATTTGTTATTCAAATAAAGAGTTAACCAGATAGAGTTAATTGAACATAGTTAATCGAATGTGGATTTAACTAAATGTTAGTTATTCAATTAAAGTTGATCGAATATAGTTATTGAAATAGAGTCAGTCAAACATAGTTACTCAGGATAAGTTGCCATCTCGTACGACTGCTAGCGTAATTCGCAGGGCTGCAGATAACCTAGGGCGGTCGGATGTTTCCTGGGGGAATCAGGCGTAACCATTGTGATCGCTGCGATCTAGAGTCAAGCGAGTGGTGTTAAATCGAATATTAGTTTATTCGAATAGAATTAAAGGAGTTATCGAATATAGTTTATTCGAAAGAAGTTATCGATTATTAGTAAATCGAAGGAGTTATCGATTATTAGTAAATCGAAGGAGTTATCGATTATTTGTTAATCGAAATGAGCTATCGATTATAGTTTAATCGAAAAGAGTTATCGATTAGTTTAATCGAAGTGAGTTATATAATATTGGTTATTCGAAGGAGTTATCGAATTTAGTTAATTCGATGGAGTTAATCGAAAAGAGTTAAATCCAATAGAGTTAATTGATAAGAGTAAATTGAATAGAGTAAATCGAATATAGTTTATTCGAAGAAAGGTTTTCGAATCTAGTTATTCGAAAGAGAGATTATCGAATATAGTTATTCGAAGGGAGGAGTTATCGAATATGGATTTATTCGAAAGAGAGTTACGTAAGGAAGTTTGAAATATTGAGTATTAACATCAATAAGTTTTGAAAAGATAAATGGGTTTGTAGCACTTTTCCTACCTTAGCAATTTCGAGGACGAAATTATTTTAAGTGGGGAAGAATGTAATGACCCGGAATCTTATGGGTTAATTTTAAATATTTAATATGGATTTAAATATTGGGTGGATAAATATAAATGAATATTTATATTAAGTTATTAATTTAATAATTAATTTCGATTTAATATCGAATATGTTAAATCATCGTTATGCGAAAATATAATGCAGTTCGAGATTTAAAAAAAAACTGAATTAAATACAGTTTAGGTGATCAGTATAAAAGTCTGTTTGAATCTGAATAATAATATTAATTTATTTTCACAGAGTATATTGTTTTGAATTTAAAATATATCGATTTAAACAAATATCTCCTTCAGACGATCGAATTGGACCTCGTGACCTATCCCAGTGTGTCCGGAATAGGGGTATTACCCTATAATTGACAGTTGGTTGGTTCAGAAAGGAGTTCAAGACCATGGAGTATTTTAATTTAAAGGATACGGGTTTAAAAACAAATTTAAAATAAAATAAAGCCTTTAGTTGTATGGGCCGAAACAAAGCAACAAGGATGTCGTTGCTGTTCCTTTCAAAACCGCAGAAGCAAAATAAACGTGGCCTCTCTACCCTTCACGAGCATTCAAAATATAATGGCCATTACCCCCTTTAAAATCGCACCTCCATTTCAAAGCTTCAGATTAGAAAACAAAAGAAAATGGCCGCTCCTTCAATACACTTCGAAATGGAAGTCTCTGTCTCCCCCTTCATTGTCAGAATCAAAAAAACCGAAATCGAAGCCTCCAAATTCGAATCGAAAACTCGAAGGCCGGATTCATGAAGAATGAAGACACGCATAGTACAGCGATGGTGATGGGAGGGATCCGAGATTGGGTTCAACTCTATTTTCGGGAAACGCTACAGTCAAGCTCGCGAGTGGTGGGTTTAGGGTAGAAATTGATGTCGCGACTGTCACTGTTTATGGAGGAGGACTTGCGGTATGGCAGAGTTGGAAGAGGCGCTGGATCCTTTACAGGTTTGCGTGGTGTTTCTGGAAGTGGATTCGATGTTGTTCATATTGGCAGTAGAGGGAGATCGACAGTTCAATAAGTGAGGTGTTCGATCTGTGTTGGTAGTGAGACATAGCATGGCCAGGTGCTGGTACATTAAGCTGTTTTGGGGAGTTCCTGTTCAGCAGTTTTGGCTCCGCAAGTTGGTGAATTCTCGCAGTGGAGAAGACAGTGTGAAAACGTAATTAAGGTATGTATTTAAAACTCGAAACAGTAGTTAGTTTATTTCAATATTTATACTAAGTATAATTATGTTATAAATTAAAGCTTCCATAATTTTGATGGAGATTAGTATAAGTCAATGTGCCGATTCAATTAAATTGTATCAACCAATATAGCTAGCCAATATAGTAATTTAATTTGTAAACTAATCCTTAAGAACTGAATTAAGGCAATATTAAAATTTTAAATTTTATCATTAGAAATCATTAATTTAAATAGTGTTTATTTCATTTGTACAAGATCCAAAATATCAATGCAAGTCGAATGGAACACTTAGCAGGAAATGTTTATGGAATTTTCCCAGAGACGGATGGAATATAAATCAAACATCTTCGATTTTATTCCGGCAATTTAAAAACCAATGTGAGTAAACCTCACTCACCATTTATTTAGAAATTTATTTTTATATAGTTAAAAATAATTGTTTGTGCTTGTTTGAATGCTGTCTGATTGTTTTAAATATATTAGTTATTTAGGACTATTATATATATATTGGGTTGATTGATTGGTTGGATTCCCGCAGTCTCATTAGCGGATGCCCGCGGTACCATAGCGGATGATTACCCTATACGCCCCACGCTATGATTAGTGGATGACCTTCATACCGCGATATCCTGCCACGAAGCAGGATGGGTATTACTATGTTGACTAACGTCTATGGATGCAGGAAAAACAGGTTAGAAGAATCCAATTGGATTCCTCAAAAATATATTATCTGTTTGTTGTTTGTTTGATTTCATATATATTCATATATGATGTAATAAAAATCAAATGATTGAAAATTGGTTGATTGATTGTTTAAAATATCCCTAGGGCTTGAATATTGATTCATAAAAATATCGGAAAGGGTATTTGATATTTAAAAAGGAAATTCTATTTTTATAAATAGAATTTGAATTTTAAATAAAACTATAGAAAATATTAACTTGTTTTGAAGGTATATAAAACAAGTAATTGAATTTATAAACGTTGTTTATAAATGGAAGATAGGATTTGAATCGTATTTATAAACTTTGTTTATAAAGGAAAATATGGGATTTGAATCGAATTTATAAACTTTGTTTATAAAGGGAAATATGGGATTTGAATCGAATTTATAAACTTTGTTTATAAAGGGAAATATGGGATTTGAATCGAATTTATAAACTTTGTTTATAAAGGAAAGTATGGGATTTGAATTGAATTTATAAACGTTGTTTATAAATGGAAAGGTGGGATTTGAATTGAAATTATAAACGTTGTTTATAAATAATGCAGAGAATTCAATTAGAATTTGAATATAGAATTCAAATGGACTTTAACTATAGAATTTGAAATATAGAATTCAAATGGACTTTAACTATAGAATTTGAAATATAGAATTCAAATGGACTTAAACTATAGAATTTGAAATATAGAATTCAAATGGACTTTAACTATAGAATTTGAAATATAGAATTCAAATGGACTTAAACTGTAGAATTTGAAATATAAATTATGGACTTTAAACTATAGAATATGAAGATAGAATTCAAATGAAGTTTAAATAAAGAGAATTCAAATAGAATTGAATTAGAAATTGAATAGAGAAGTCGATAAGGGAACGAGAGTATTAGTATAATTAGAATGTGTAATATGCAAGTTAAAAATATATTTGAACATGTCATGTTCAAATATGAAGGTGAAATAGACTGAAGAGTTAAGTAACAAATTTATTTAACAAATTTAGTTAAAACGATTGGTATAGTTAAAATAGATTGGACAGGCATAAATATACAGGAGACAGGTATGGAATAAAGTATAGAAGTGAAATAAATAGAATGCCCGACAAAAAGGTACGTATTTAATTCATATATGAGATTTTATGCGCCGTATCGGCAAGCCGCTTGGCTTTTTCTTTTTCTTTTTGAGATAAGAATGACCGGGAAAGCTATTTGAAATTTCCCGATGCTCCCGGTACAAAGGAGGTTATGGCGAATTTTTCCAGGAATTTAAGGAGATAGAATATTTTTAAGATAATTTGATAGTTAGAAATCAACGTATCGATATACATAGAAGTCGATAAGGAAACGAACTTAGAAATAGAATAGTATAATTAAAAAGGGAAGTATAAGAATAAAATCTCGTAGGAATAGAAAGAGAAAATGTATATGTGTTTAAAGGTGAATAATCAGTTGTATGGTATTGATTATTCGAGTAAGTAGTCTTGTCTGTTTTGACGTTAAATGTTATTCAGTCAAGGTCTGAGAGGTAATTATACCCCAACTTGGTTGATTTCATGATATACAGATAAGTAGCAAGATTTAGGCTCGAAGATCAATGTGGAATAAGAATTAGTTAAATACTGTATTTGGGTTGTCGTAACGATGTTTTACACAACATCCGTTTTAACCCAAATAAATGTAAGCTTGGAAATAGAATAACATATATTTTCTAAAGTTTAGAAAATAAAAGAAGGCGATATATGGAAATGTTTTTCCAAATAACGTATAAAGGCCAATATGGTTATTGAAAATATTTGGTTAACAAATATTGATAAGAAATAGAGAAGAGATTTAATTAATGGAATATTAATTAAAGGCTCAGTGATTGTTGGATGTTTGGATGAACACTTGTTTTATTCGATAGTTAAATCATCGACTATCGAAACACTTGTTTTTATTCGATAGTTAAATCACAGACTATCGAAGTTTTGACCATCGTTGTTAATATGGAGAGACCGGTTGGATTATTATCCGAAGAACCACTCCGTATTGGCAGTAGCGTGCGAATCAGATTATATAAAGATAATCGAAGACGGAGTAGAGTGCAAGGACTTTTTCTATTAATAGAAATAGTGCCTTCAGTTCATCCTGTTCCTGGGTGACTTGTATGGATGAATGTCTGACAGAGTATTTCCAGACGATCACGTATATTGATTTCTCCAACCGTACCAAGAGTGGAAGCGGAGAAGGAAACTTCTTTAGCTAACACATAATGTATTGTTGTAGACGTCAATCGGTGATTTGATGGATTTGACGATGTGGCATTCAAAGTGAATCTGGTATGATGATAAAGCGTAGCTTCTAGCCTCATCATCCGGTAAATGACAGAAATCGGGCAGGCAGCATGGCTAAGTCGGTCGCACCGAAGTAGGGTGTATAATCACCTGATCTAGAGTTTCATTTACTTCTAAAAATCTATTGTTGATGCTGTCCCATTCGGGAAACGGTTGCTGATCCCAACTGTTGGTGATATACATTCGATACACTCAAGCGAAATGAGTGGTCGGTCATGTGTGGCCGGGTTGCAAGATGTTCTTGTTGAACCCAGTGTATTCCTCTCTAGAGGTACATTAGCGAAAGGTGGTTCCATACCTTGTCATAGTTGGAAATCCATTACCCAATACGTGCTTGCGGTTTTGATTGTATACTATATATGTAGAACGTGAGATGAAAGCGTTTCTGCTAGATGATTATATATATACTGTAGTTGATAGACATTATTATAATATCAAAAGGTTTTTGATATAAAGATATTTTGGATTCTCATAAGGGAAAACCCCGTTCCGTTATGCGGCGTGGTCTTATGAGATATCGTTTACTTGTTCGAACTGTTTTACTCATACCAGTCCCATGACTGACCCGGAGTTTACTTTGTTGTTTTCCCTAAACTCTTGGGTGCCTAAATTTGTACGGGCAGTCAAGTAGTCGGGAATTTACAGATATACTGGAAGAGCTTGGAGCAGGAGGCTTCAGGATCATATAGCTATAGTTATTTCCGCTGTGTTGTAAGTGATGTACTTTGATATTGATGTATATTCAAGTACAGATGTATATTTCAAGTTATGTTATATATATTATATGTTATTCGTTCCGCTGTGAGATTCGTGTTACTCTGATGTTGTGTTCTTCTTCTTCTTCTATTCTAAGTTTCTATCTTATCTTTCCTCACCCTCTAATTTCTTTCACTAATTACCAGGATTTTTCGATGTTTTGGTTATCGACATCGAGCTTATACCGATAACCAAAGTCGCTGAAAATCCGGGTCGTTACATAGACATTTGTCCATACAAGTTGTCCTGGGACTGGACAAACCGAAGGCACTATTCTGTAAACCCATCTTAGGAAATTTCTATCTAGGAATAACAAAACAGCCCTTGCATAATCTCCGTCTTCAATTATCTTCACATAAAATGATTCGCAACGCTATTGCCAATACGGAGTGGTTCTCAGATAATAATCCAACTGGTCTCTCCATATTGACAACAGAAAAATGGTCAAAACTTTGATGGTCGGTGATTTAACTATCAAATGAAATTACATGTGCAGACAACGATCTTATTTCCAATTGGAATTTCTATTGATCAATCATATATATATATATATATATATTCATATTTCCTTATTTCCTATATTTAGAAAATATATGTTATTAGCCTTGGAAAACATTCCCATGGCTTATTTACATATCACTATTCTTCCACATCTATCAGTCCCTGACAGTAAACTAGTATGAGAACAACTCCCTGAATATCAATCCTGAAGGCCGAAACCAACATCTGATCGATACTCCAGAAACCATTCAACTTAGCTAATCTCTAGTCAGTTCCTAATTTTTCTTAACTTTATTTCAATATTTCTTATCGACAAAGCATTTCATTTTTCTATATTTAGAAAACATCTTTGATTATATTTGGAAAATGTTTCCAAAACTCATTTATGTGGATTTCAAACTAATGTTGTATATAACATCGTTATAACCGCTAAACCCATTAATCACTTATTACCTAACTGTATCTCTAACCAACCTTCGCCATCGAACCTCAACTATTCCTTAGTTAATAACAAATTTAATCAAGTTGGGGTATAATTACCTCTCAGACCTTAACTGAACAACGTTCTTAACCTTGCAATAGATAAAGCTCACTGCTCAAATCTTAACAATCATTGCATACGCAAATCCTCGGATTCAGTTTACGAATCCACTTCTCTTATGAAAAACATTTATTATAATGCTAACGTTATAAACTCTACTTTTGAAATATCTAACTTAAACATCTAACTTTTATTTCCTACTTTGAATAAATAAACAAACAACTAATTTATCAATAAATAAATAAATCTTGATTAAAAACCGGAAAGTAAATAGTACTTTCCCGAATTCGATATAATCGAATGCGACATATAACTCTCTTTCGAGTAATCTCTATTCGATTAACTCTCCTTAGAATAACTAATATTCGATTAACTTTCTTTTGATAACTTATATTCGATTACCTCTCTTTGAATAACTTATATTCGATCAACTCTCTTTCGAATAATCTATATTCGATTAAATCTCCTTCGAATAACTAATATTCGATTAACTCTCTTTCGAATAACTAATATTCAGTTATCTCTCTTTCGAATAACTAATATTCGACTAACTCACTTTTGAATAACTTTATTCAATTAACTAACTTTAGAATGACTATATTCGACTAACTCACTTTTGAATAACTTAATTCGATTAACCCACTTTCGAATAACTTATATTCGATCAACTCTCTTTCGAATAATCTACATTCGATTTAGTCTCTTTCTATCTCATTCAATTTTCCCTTTGAATTTCTACTTCAAATCCGACCTTCTTTATAAATGTTTTTATTTTCAAAACATTTATTTAATCCATTATTTCATATAAAATATGAACAACATTTCTTTTATAATCTAAACAGTTTGGTTTCGTATTTAAAATAATATCTTCTTTTAAATATTCTATTTATACTTCTATTTATAAACCATTCATATAAAATCTTATTTTATGTTCAACACTTAATAATTCCATTAATAATTCTCGTTAACTCTACGTTCATATTCAGTTTCAAATATCGATGTTAAAATCGATTCTTACTTCTCTATATAAGTTCTGACTTATATATTCCATTTATCCAATGATAAATATTTAACTTAATTTATAAAGTATTATTTATAAATTATTCTTCTCTATTTATCTGTTAAAAACATATTTTTATTTAATATCTATTTTAAATAAATCAATTCATATTTCTTTTATAACTCAAAATTCCTTTGTATAATTCTATTTATTTCCGAAATATTTTCTTTTATAAAATCTGTTGATTTTATAAAATTCCTTTATTTCAATATACACATTGAAATTTTCCTTTTTAGATCCCAGGGTTTCTTATGGTATTTAAAATACCAACTAACAATGATCAATATCATCCTAACATACATAATCAATAACAGATTATATATCACATCATATATCACAATATATGAAAACAGTAAAATAAATGTTGAGGAATTCAATCGGATCCCTCCAACCTGTTTCCCTACATCCACAGATGTTAAACAATATAAATAACATCACTTTCATTTCAACATGAAATATTCTGATAAACAGAATCATATTTAATTAATGATTTCTATATATAACTATATCTACATTTTCAATCAATTAACTAGCAATCAATCTTAACAGCCATCGCATAGCATTTAATCAATATTTATCAATTCAAAAATACGTTTATAAAAAAATAAACTGGACAGAGTTAGTAAGTTTTACTCACATTGTCGTAAATCGTTAAATAACGATTTATTATCGTTGATTTGATTCAGGCGTTTAATTCTGTCATAATAATAGACGATCTCCAAATCACTCCAAACCAGTTTCAGAGTGTAATCGTCGTTCATACGATCCTATCGGATCCGAATTTGCTAAATTCTGATCATGTATGTAAAAGTTATAACATTTACAAGTTAAATAGAATACTTAAATTATTTAAATTCAATTCTTAAAACCATTTGGGCTCACCCTACACTCTCCGGCCCAAGAACAACCAACCTCGCCCATACCCGTTATTGTTAAACCCGCTGCATCATCCCTTCTTCCTCGAAACAAATCTCTGCACTCCAGACGTTCTTTGATGGCCTTGCGCAATACAACTCTCCACAACTCCTTCTCCATGATTCAAAAATGAAATTAATTAGCAAGCTTAATCACGTTTTTACCCCTAAACACCCCGTCTACTGCTGCTCATCCCCTTCCGCTTCGATCTGCTCTCTTACTCCAAGCCGTGCTTCAGCCAAAACTTGAACGCCATTTCCCTAACTTTCCATAGCTCATTCTCCTTCCATACTCACTTAACAATCAAGCAGAAATAACCATTATTCTTATCGTCCAATCCTCTACAACATCATACCATTTATGTGAAACTTGTGCCTCCATCCCAATTTGCGTTGACAGCTCCTGTTCGATGTATCCAGGAAGGTAGCGACACTTTGTGATACCGAATCCCTCCCAAAACTTGCACGCAAGCCATACTTCATCCCCTCGATCCAAATACGACATCGAAAACATGGATCGAAGCATCCAATTTTAGAAAAATCAGAACCCTAGGTTCGCTGTTGAAAACGTATAGCAAACAAATGACGATCGAAACCTACGAAATTCATACTAAATGTAGAGGATCACTTCAGGAGTCTGAATATATATGAATTTATAGAATTTTGTTGGATTTATTTTGGATTTCAAACTTTGGTTTTTCTCACGTTGGAAGAAAGTTTGTGGCGGCCGATATTTTGACCAGGGAAAAAATGTTTTGAGGGTTTAGTGAATGGGGAGGGTATTTATATGATATGTGGTAGCTTAGAAGTTAAGCTACTCATTTTAAATTATTTATTTTTATCATATTTCTATTTGTATCATTGATTAAAAATCCCTATAATCACATATAATATCCAAAAATTACGAAAATGGACACGCAACTACAGTTTGACATTACGGATCCAACGAAACATGTTTCTTCGAATTTCAAATTTGTTTGCTCACACAGCGTATTTTTAAAGGTTAGATTATCGACTGTTTTTCACATTAAAATTCCGTACGACCACATACTGAATCCAAAAATCACGGAAATTGAAATCTAACAATGATTGGTCATTACGGATTTTATAAAATTAATTTCGTCAAATTCGGAGGTCGTTTGTAAAAATGGTTATTTTTAGCGCTCTAAATAGACCAAGTAAATATATTAATATATATTTAAAAATAATTAAATTAAATAATAATTTGATATTATCGTATATATCCATATAGAATATCATACAACTCCAAAATATTCCTATCCGAATTTATACTCGACATTTCAAATCCATATTGAATCAGTATTCAATTTATACTGAAAACCCTTTTATAACGTAAATAAAACATTATAAATTATAAATGAATTCCATAGCGTTTTTCTGGAAATTTGATTTTGACTTAACTTACAATTTAAAAGATGAAATCTCTATTTTTCTCTTCAATTAGAAAAATATCATTCAACAGATCCGTACGTTTCTTGTTTCACAGAAATCCGGCTTAAAACAGATTTTGTATATTCAGTTAAAGTTCGAATCGCCAAATTACGATCTACTGTGTCGTTACATGCTCGATTTTAATTATATTATAATTAATACGTTCAACTGTCGTTTAAATCTCTAAATGACTATTTAAATAATTAAATAAATAAATTATTATATCGCTAAAAATACGGGACATTACATCTACCACTTGACCTAAGCTTATTAACTAATCATCATAGGTCCATCGAGCATGATTACCATGAAGACCCCCTCTGAAATATGACTCTCCATCCTAGAATCATCAGCAGTGACCACGTTGACCTCTCTACATTGTCGTGGACTAGGTAATTCAACCATCATTCGCTTCCCATAGTCAACTACAGAATCATCCAATCCATTAAGGTTTTCATTTTCCAAAACTCCTCTCATCGTTACATGACCGCCTTTCTTCACCCTTAAAACTCCACCCTAAGTCTCATAAGTGCAACCACGATGATCCAACTGAACGAAAGAAATAAGACAATGTGTACAAGTGGGTACATGTATAACTCCCGAGAGTTCCCAAACCACACCGTCATGCATACAAAATTAGATAGATCCATTACAACAAATCATTAGCTCTACTCCATTGGTCGTCATAATCATACCAACATTTTTCTTATAAGAAGAGAAACAGTTCACATCACTACAAACGTGAAATCTGGCTCCCGAATCCATCTTCTAAGGCTTAGTAAAAGTATTACTATTAGTAACTTTAGCAAAACCTGCCTATGCATCATCACTACTATCATCATCTGCAGCCTCTTATTATGTTGTATATAAGCATAACATTTTTTGTGTATGTGACCTTTCTTATTACAATAATGAAAGATGATAGAACTTTTATCATTAGTTTCTTTCCTCCTCCAACTTGTACCTTTCTTAGAGTCCCCTTCCACCATAGCTTCACTTTAAATTGATTTCAAACATGATCATTTTCTTCTAAGCTCCTCATTCAAAAGGTTGCTTCGAACAACTTCCAAAGAGGTAGTTCTATTAGCATTGGAATTACTCAATGCAACAACAAAAGTTTCCAACTTTCTGAAAGCGAACTCACCAATAAAAGAGCATGTAACTCATCATCAAAATTGACCTTTACATTTGCCAATTGATTTATTACATCTTGAATTTCATTCAAATGTCTGTAATAGAATTCTCTTCATCAAATCTTAGATGCACTAACTTTCAAACTAGAAAGGTCTTGCTTGTATCACTCTTTGACTCATACAAAGATACCTACTTGTCCCACGAATCCTTCGTGGATTCACAACTAGCCATATGATGAGAAATTTGAATCATCAGGGTACTGGCGAATCAAAGTAATCACCCTCTTATCCATCTTCTTCCACTTTCACTCATCTACATCAGAGGGCTTCTTCCCAGCTCCATCAATCAGATCATAAAGACCATTGAGGTACAAAACATCCTCAATCTTAGGCTTCCAAATCCCCTAATTTCTCCCATTAAAAATATCCATCTTTGAAAACAAAATCATATCCGACATCAAAAAACAAAATTTTCCAAACCAAAGTCACTCTTAGCTTGCGATGATCTGCTCTGGTACCAATTGTTGTGCCCAAAAAAGAGTATGCAACGCTTTGTGGAAGCGTATAACAGGATCTTATTAACCCAAATCACAAAGAGATAAATTTGAGAGAAAGCAGGATGGATCAAAACACAATAACACAAGATATTCTACTCAACCACCCTTTATATTGATTCACTAAAAGCTCTGTTTACACTTAATTGAACAAAGCCAGAATAAACAAACCACAAATTTAATCAATGAGCAGATTGAGAAAGGAAAGGAATATTTAGATGAATAATATTGTTGAAGAGGAAGAACCATGAAGAACGATAGCAAATCGTTGACTATAAATTATCTTAAGATTAAGATCTTCTAATTCTAATTCAACTCGGTTACATTGGGTTGCATGTTATTTCAAACATGAAAGCAGCTTATACAGGAGAGTAGAAGACTTAGGCAAATATCAAAATTGCCCCTTTAAAATATCACAAATATATAGTGGTGAAACAACCAACAAACAGATATATCTAACTCAAATGTTTAGTAGAAAATACCAGAGTCTGAGATGAGTCTTTGGAATTTGCAGAGAAAATGCTAAAACGTCTGATATATTATAGCAGCCTAACTCAAAATCTAGGTATGAAAAAGTTTCTAGAAATTTTGAATATACTAATTCAATCTGATTCAAACATTTATGTGTAATGAATACATACGTACATACATACATATATATATACATATACATATATATATACATATATATACATATATACACACACATATATATATATATAATACATATCTTATGACTAGAAACAAATGGTATATGTATATATATTTAAAAAATAAGAAATTTTGCGTATATATATTTAAACAATAAGAAATGTTGCATGAAATGATAAGGAGACGTGTCATCAAATGAATGGTACACGTGTCTTAAGATTAAAGGAGATAAACACACATAAACACATCATATGTCCATGTGTAGAAACATCTTAAGACACCCAAGGGGGTATGTGTCTACATCCTAAAGCTTGCATAAAGATAAGTTGGATAAGTGTCCAAAATCGAATTACTAAATTAGCCTTAAAGAATGTTATAAAAAGGGTTGAAATGTTCATTTCTTTTCATACCTTCACAAAACAAAAACAAGGTAGGATAAACAGGAGAAGATTAGGAAAAGCAAAGAGAATAAATAAAAGTACAAGCTACAATTCAAACATGAGAAAAACTATTTGAGAACATGTATTCATTTCATACTTCAAAGAATAGATGTGAAAATTAAGAATGAATGATAGGTCTCAACCCCATGAAAATGACGTTCGACATTTTGACCACAACTTCTTCATTTCTTAACGAAATTTTGATTTCTTTGATTTTTTGGAAAGCTAACTTAAAGGGCTACAATTTCTGTTGACCACTTTTTCAAATTCACTTATTTGTATATCTGAAATTTGGATTCAAAGCTGGGTAAAAATCTACCTGAAATTGACATATTAAAAATGCCTCGTATTGTCGAATTTTACATATTAGATTGATAAATGATTTTAAGGGTTTCTTTTCATGATAATTAAGTAGATAAGAAAGCTTCTTACTACAGAAAATTTGGAGTCAACAATATTTTTCATAGAGAAACATAATCAAACATTTTGCCGAAAAACTGGTTAAAACCTGAGTTTTGGAAATTTGAAGCACTTTTGGAATTTAAAACACTTTTTAAATGTTCCTAACACTGAAGTATCTCAAATCAGGATTTTTCGAGCATTTCTGAAGTGCTATCTTTTCTCTGAATTGTTTATAAAGCTCTCTAACAAGCCCCGAACTTTTCACAGTGCACCAGAAACATGGTAATAGCTGTTTTGTTTCTAAAACTATTATAAACTACCCAGAACTTTTTATAACGCACCAGAAATGCTGTAATAGCTGTTTTGAATCTAAAACTTTTATAAATGGTCTAGAACTTGAATGCTGAAGTTTTTATTTTATGATGCTGAAACCTTTTATAGTACTATTTGAAATGTTATCTTTCTTTTTTCCTTTGGACTTTAAAACCTTTATGAGGTAAATATAATTGTAACCGTTTACTTCAATATTTTTTAGGTCCTTCTTGACATATATTGGAATATTGCTAAGGTGGTTGCGGGTTTGTTTTAAACCCTAAAAAGTATGAATTTGAAAAATTAATTTAAGATTACTATTGGGAAACCTTTTCCTAATTATATTTCTTCGGTGGTGCGGTATAAAACAATAGATCTTGGGCAGTGCACTATTGCTCTATGTTGGTATTGAGACGAGTAGAGTACATTCCTATTTAGTGATGGGATGTTGACCGTAACAGGATAACATATCCTAAAATCTAAACTAAATCGAGGGTGTGATTTAGTTTCATAAACATGTATTTTGAAAAAGCGTGGGTTTTGATGGAATGAAGATTATTATGAACTTGCTTGATTTAATATCCTGAAGTCTTACTTGTTTATTGTTTTAAACTTTAGATTGATGAAACCTCTGATGAAGAAACTATAATACAACCCATTAAGATATGACTTGAAAACTAAGCTTAAATAGTTATCCCACTGTGTCTGTGTTGCTCATGATGCTACACTTCAAACTTTTCAGGTTTAAATGGTTAGTTGGCTGCTTTGAAGTGAAGATTTTATTATGTATATTATCTCTTTATGTACTCATATGTATAATTATTTGATGATTACTTGAATCTTTGTAACCTTGTTATATGATGGGATGATTGTATAATAGCTCTTCCATTTAAAATCATGTACTATGAATAATTTTATATTCTGATACACTTTTTTTTGTTGTGATATTATTCTATTAGCACCATGGTTTATATGTAGCACCACTGCTTCTGGATAAGTGTACCAGGGTGGGGGTGTTACGATAATTGGTATCAAAGCCAAGGTTTAAGGGGTGCTTTTGGAAAACTATACAGAATCATAATTTAATTCGTCGGAATAGGAAGTTTATGCAATTATTGACATCTTTATGACTATTTGCAGTTATAAGTTATGGCAATCAACAAAACTTGGTGTATAAGGGATTCATGGGGTGGTGTTAAATGCACCATCATATAGAATGAATGATTAGTTGTTGCAAGCCGCATAACGGAAAAGAATGTGCTTAATAAGAAAGCAAAGAAGATTCTCCTTGATGAGATATATGAAATTTATAATAGAGCTAATGACTATGACGAAGCTTTAAAAGGGACCTTATTCTCTACCGTCTATCCCAGAAAATGAAACCATTTGAAATGACAATTAAATTAGCAGAAAAGACTGACTATGGAGAAGCTTTAAGAATTTCTAAGACAAAAAGGAGAACTACCACCATAAGGAGGGAATATGAGACGTAACGATTTTCAAATAAGATAGTTGAACAATACGATGAAAATGAGTCTGAGTCAGTTGGCTCAAATGACCACTCTCAAGAAGTTACTAGACCTTCTCGAGCAGTGAATGATAAACGGAGTCCTTCTCCATCAAATGAATTAATAGTGATAGATTAATAGAAAAAAATAAATAGGAAGTTAAGTATTTAACATATCAAGTAGTATGTGCAACTATCTATATTTTGGGGAGTTTGCGAATAAACACCCAAATTTTGTTTGTAAATAGGGGTTATAAGTAAAATAACATATTTGTGTGTTCATGACTTGAGTATGTCGTTAGATATTCTTTATAACTGAAGGTGTATTTCATCCATGACCATAATTAAATTTATTCTTGTTGAAGGTCATGGAAAATCGAAATAACTCGACAACTCAAGTCAAGAGGCTTAGTCCTCGGCACAAACAAATGCTATAGAATTGTTTGCATATTTTATCAAGCAAATGGAGCACGTTTCTTCAACATCTTCAACAAACAGCCTTTTTAAGCCGTTTAAAAGTTTGAAACCTGGAAATTATGTTGGAGATGCAGTTCCAGTTAAGGCAGAGCAATGGATTCAACATCTAGAGGATATATTTGAAGTTTTGGAATGTAATTAAATTGACAAGAGGAAGTTGGCAGTCTTTCAATTATCAGAGGAAGCTCGAAAATGGTGGGAGCTAGTTCGAAGAACAACTAGTACAGATGAGATGGAACAAATGATATAGGAAATTTTTAACGAAAAGTCTTGGATAAGTATTTCCAGAAAATGAGAGAGAGAAGATGGAAACAAAATTTCAAAATCTTACTCAAGAAGGTATGTAAATAGCCCAATATCAAAATAAGTTTGAAGAACAATCCCGATTTGGAAATCATTTAACTGATACACCTGAAAAGTGTGCTAGACAATTTGTGAATGGAATAATTCGTACCATAAGAAGACAAGTTATTGGTGATTGACGTAAAACTTAGGAGATGATAGTAGTTGAAGATTTAAATTTCGAAAAAGGTTATCTTCGGTTCCAGCAAGAAAGGAAGGTTTCAAATAAAAGAAAACAAAACAAATTTTCTGGCAAGCATAAGAAACCAGATGAAAAAAAAATAAGAAATCAAATGGAGAAAGTAAAGGATCGACGGGGCAAGAAAAGAAGTTAGACAAAGCAAGGAGATGTTACCAATGCAATGAAACTGGACACATTTCTCCGAATTGTACAAAAGCAATCGTGTGTTACAATTGCAATGAAACTGGGCACATTAGTCGGAATTGCAAGAAGCCAAGGATGGACAAGCGAGGCAACAAGGACGAGTATATGCAGTTATCTCTGTACAGGTTCAAGTAGAAGGTACCTTATTTCTTTTTACTTTTCGAGCTAGAATTTTATTTGATATTGGTGCCACACATTCTCTTATATCTGAAATATTTGCTACTAAGATAGGATTATCTATTGAGCAAATATCGAACCCTTTGATAGCAGACAGTTTAGTAAGAGGAAGGACTAAACCTGAAAGTATATGTAGAAACTGTATCCTTAACTTTGAAGGTAATGATATGATGGATAATTTAATTATCTTCCTAATGAAACGTTTTGATACCGTCCTTAAGATAAATTAACTTTCATAATATCAAGCCATCTTGAATTGTCAAAACATGACCATAAGTTTGGCAATTCAAGAACATAAAACCTTTGTCTACTCGTGTGATAAAGTTGAAGATGTTTTTATATTTGGATATGTTACTCATATCAATATTGAGGACAATGGTCAAATGGTGGACCAAATCCCGATAGTAAAGGAATTTAAAGAAGTTTATCAGGTAGTACCAGGATTACCACCAAAAAGAGAAATTGATTTTAGTAACGACTTAATCCATGGTATCACTTCCATTTCTAAAGCAGATTAAGGAGATGGAGGATTAAGGATTTATTTGACCTAGAAAATCTCCTTGGGGAGCACCAGTGTTGTTTGTAAAGAAACATAATGAAACGTTTCGCTTATGCGTAGATTACCGAGAACTTAATAATGTAACAATTAAGAACAAATACCCATTACCTCGGACTGATGATTTATTTGATCAACTCCAAGGAGCTACCATATTTTCGAAAGTTAACTTAAGATCTGAGTATCATCAATTAAGAATAAAAGAGGAAGATATTCCAAAGACAACTTTCCAAACACGATGTGGACACTACGAATTTTTGGTGATGCCTTTTAGCATTACCAATGCCCCAGCAGTATTCATGGATTTAATGAATCATGTGTTTCACACATATCTTGATTACTATGTCATTTTGTTCATTGATGATATCCTTATCTACTCTAAAACAAAAGGGGAACATGAATGCCATTTACGTTTATGCCTCCAAACATTAAAATAACTTCAGCTATATGTAAAGTTAAGTAAATGTGAGTTATGGTTGGAGGAAGTAAATTTTCTTGGACATGTTGTCTCAATGAATGGAATAGGAGTAGACCCATCAATGGTTGAGGTGGTGTTCAAATGCAATTCTTCGACAACACCAATAGAAGTTCAATATTTTCTTGGATCAGCTGGTTAATACCGAAGATTTATTCAAGATTTCTCAAAGATAGCATCTTCATTAACAAAAGTAACTCGTAAGGAAACAAAGTTTATTTGAAATGAAAAATGTAAGACAACATTCGAAACCTTAAAGAAAAGATTGACCAAGGCACCAATTTTGTCTTTGCCAAGGAGTGGAGTCCCATATAAAGTATATTATGATGCATGCAGATAAGGATTAGGATGTGTACTAATGCAGGAAGACAAAGTTATTGCTTATGGCTCTCATCAGTTAAAGCCACATGAAGCCAATTATCTAACTCATGACTTAGAATTGGCTGCGAATGTGTTTGCTTTAAAATTTTGAGGCATTACCTTTGTGGAGAAATATTCCATGTTTACTCTGACCATAAAAGTATAAAAAATTTCTCTCAAAAAGAATTAAATATGAGACAAAGAAGATGGATGGAATATTTAAAAGATTATGATTTTACATTGAATTATCATCCAGGAAAGGCAAATATAGTTGCAGATGCATTAAGTTGAAAAACACATGGATTAGTAGCTTATTTAATGATAAGAGAATGGAGGGCTCTAGAAACCCTTGCTGATATGAATGCTTGCACAAGAATAATCAATGGAGCCATGGTTTACAAAGTAGCAATTCTATGTGATCTTAATATTCAGCCAACTCTAGTAATTAGAATATTGAAACCCCAAGCATAAGGTGAGGAATTGAAGGAGTTATTTATGAAAATGAAGTATAAGGAACCTAAAGATTGGAACATTGTTCAAGATGGGGGTTATAGGTTCAAAAATCGACTTTTTTTTTTCAAATCAAACTAAATTGAAAAATGAAATTATTTGTGAAGCACATCACTCAAGGCTTACGGTGCATCCAGGAAGCACAAATATGTTTAAGAATCTTAAGCGTCAGTTTTGGTGGAATGGAATAAAGAAGGATGTCGCTGAATTTGTGGCAAAATGTTTCATATTCCAATAAATTAAAGCTGAGCAGCAACGATCGGTAGGACTTCTACAACCACTTCCTATTGCTGAATGGAAATGGGAGCGTATAACAATGGATTTATCACTGGATTACCAATCACAAAACAAGGCCATGACGCAATACGGTTAGTGGTGGACCGCTTGACAAAGTCAGCACATTTCATACCTTACAGCATGACCTACTCAATGGAGAAACTAGTAGACTCATTGAAATAAATAGTCCGACTACATGGTATACCGGTTACCATTTTATCAGATAGAGAATCACGATTCACTTTAAAAAATTTAAGAAGCCTTCAAAAAGCACTAGGTACACCACTAAATCTGAGTACATCCTTTCATTCTCAAACAGATGGACAAACTGAAAGGGTGAACCGAATCATAAAAGAATGTTGAGATGTTGTGTAATGGAATTTGAAATCACATGGGAAACTCACATACCATTAATCGAATTTGCGTATAACAATATTTATAATGCAAGTATTGGTATGGCCTCATATGAATCTTTGTAAGGAAGGCCTTGCCGTTCGCCGGTATGTTGGGAAAAAGTTGGAGATCATGAGCTTTTCAGTCCTGATCTAGTAAAGGAAACAACTTTGAAGGTTTCTATCATAAGGGAAAGATTGTGAGCAGCACAATGTAAGCAAAAGAGTAATGTAGATCATAGAAGAAGGATTTGGAATTTGAAGTAGGAGATCAAGGCCTTCTTAAGGTTTCTCCTGTATGAGGAGTAATGCGATTTGGAAAGAAGAAGGCAAAATTGTCACCGAGATTTATCGAACCATTTCATATTACCAAGGAAATGGGAAAAGTTGCATACCATCTCGATTTACCTGATAAATTATCGGATATTCATAATGTATTTCACATATCAATGCTACAAAAGTATATTTCTGACCGATCTCATGTAATTAATTTAAGCGGCATTGAAGTTAAAAAGGGACCAAGTACATTGAAAGACCTATTCTAATTCTTGATAGAAAAGTTAGGAAACTAAGAATGACAGAAATTCCCTTAGTGAAAGTTCAATGGAACCATCACAATAAAGACGAATCAACATGGGAAGTGGAGTCTAAAATACATAGAGATTATCCAGAATTTTTTGAAACCTAGATTTCGAGGATGAAATCATTTTAAGGGTGGTGGAGTCACTACAACAAAACTTACTTTTAACTGCATACATTTTCTGCGTTCAAAGGTCAAATGCGGTAAATATTTGTTGTTTTGGGAGAAAAATTTGTGTCAACCGCTAAGAACGCTTATCTGTCAATATCTTTATTATTTGCCGCCTCTTTCATTATTTTACTTTACTAAAATTTTCCCTTTCCCTTTTCTATCAAAATCGTACTCCCTCGTTATTCTCCTTCAGCTACAGTTTCCCTCACTTTTCACTTTTTTTCAATTTTTCCTATGGCGGAGTTGATCATCATCGCCCTAGTTATGTATTCACACTTCAGGTAGATCCGTAATTTACTTCTTTAAGTCTTTATCTGATTCATCAATTTTAGGTTTGTTTTAATTTTTGATTTTGATTCACATATTCAGACTATTCCGATTTTTGGATTTCCATAAGTCGAACTTCATTCAATAATCAATTGTAAAGACGACTAGCAGAAAATTTGGTGAAGTCAAGTAAATGGAACTTTTCCTTAGCTATAATATGTTGCAAAGGTTGAATAATTGATGGTAAAGTTTTGATAATCAATTGTAAGAAAGTGCTACTATGTACCTTAATGAAACCTATTTGGCCATGCATGTTTACTTTTCGTGTTGTAATTTATACGGAATTATTTTTAGCAAAATTCTGGTCTTATGATCTGTAACGAACCGGGATTTTCGACTCCGAAAATCAACATCAAACTACCATGTTGACCATTCAGACATCGAACATTCCAGCTCATTAATAGAAAGAATTTAGAGGGTGAGATAAGAAAGAAAGAAATATTAGAATAGAAGAAGAAGAAGAACACAACACAACACAGAGTCTCACATCGCAGCGGAACAAAATATAATACAGAAATAACCTTTATTGAAAGCTTTTGAAATACTTACAATATCAGAGTACACATCTGGACAGTGATAATCTGTCCTCATACAACACACAGCGGAATACTAGTAATATCATACGTCTGGACTCTTCCAGCTCGTCTCTTCACAGCAGTCGATAACCTGAACCTGTACAACCCGGTCTAACCCGAGCATTTACAAAACACCGGGTCAGTCTGGTGAACCAGAGTGAGAAAAAAACTCGCACAGTAATAAGGGTGAACCATCCAATCATGATTTTAAAGTTCGAAATCTTTTCAAAGAAAAGGATAATCGTAAGACCAGATCCACACATAAACACGGACGGTTTTTACCTTACGATAACCCAAAACAGTTTTGAAACCAATATCTTTTCTGATATTATAATAATGTCTAAATACAAGTAAATAGCAATCTAGTAGAACGCTTGCATCTCACGCTCTACATATATAGTATACAATCAAACCCCGCAGGCGCTTATTGGAGATTGGGTTCCAACTTGACAAGGTATGGGTCCACCTTTCGATAGTGTATCTCTAGAGACGAATACACTGGGTTCAACAAGAACTTCTTGCAACCCGGCCCTCACATGACCGACCACTCATTTCGCTTGAGTGTATCGAATGTATACCACCGACGGTTGGGATCAGCAACCGTCTCCCGACACGGGACAGCATCGAAACATAGATTAAGAACAAATAGGATTTCCTCTAGATAGGTGATCATACACCCTAATGGGAGCGACCCACATAGCCATGCTGCCTGCCCGATTTTTGTTATTTCCCGGTTGATGAGGCTTGAGGCCAGAATTAACTTCTGATCATCTGGTCATCATTCACTTTGAATGCCACATCGTCAGATCCGTCAGATATCACTAATTGACGTCCACAAAAATACTCTAGCAGTAAGCTAAGAGAACGGCGATTCCCTGCCAACAACTATCGTACGTTTGAAGAAATCAACGTACGTGACACTTTGGAAATACTCTGTCAGACACTCGTCCATATACGTCATCCAGGAACAGGATGAACCGAAGGCACTCTCCTACTGCATCCAATATAGGAATCACCCCATGGATCAGTAGCGAGAAGTCCTTGCAACCCGTAGATTCCAACTACGACAGAATCACAGCTTATCTCTGCTTGCCAGGCAGAGAATATTAGTGGTTCTTCCGTTTATGGAAATCCACGGTCTTCACAGCACCATCTCGATCATCTTCTGAGATCTTCACGTATTTGTTGGTTGGAATGGTTTTCGAATATAAATTCGATCCCGGTCCTTCCATACCAACAATCGTATTGGTCAGATTTGATAGTCGGTGTTTTAACTATCAAAATATACAGTGTTTCAATCACGACACTCCAATGAGTTCACTGGTTAAGCATTCAGCATTACCTGGCCTTTAACAAACTAATTTCCTTTTTGTTAAATTGAAATTTCAAATTCTTTTAATATTCAAAAATACGATATTTGAATAACTCTAATTGATTAATTAACATTTGTCTTAACTCCATTCGCCTGACTCTAGATCACAGCGATCACAATGGTTACGCCCGATTCCCTCAGGAAACATCCGACCGCCGTAGGCTATCTGCAGCCCTGCGAATTACGCTAGCAGTCGTACTAAATGGCAACTTAGCCGAATAACTATGTTTGGCTAATTCTATCTCGAATAACTATATTCAATTTCCCATTTTGAAATCTCATTTAAAATTCTCCTTTTTACTAGATCTCGTTTGCAAGTAACGTTAATGTAAAGTTCACGCTTTACACTTTAAATCTCACTTAAAATCTCTGGTTTATAATAAACCCTTTTTATCGAAATCTCCTTTCACTTAATTCATATAATTGAGTACGTTTATTTCCTTTCACCATTCAATTGGCTTGCATCTCACATTCGGTAACTTTTTAAATGAATTCCCATTTAAAAATATATTCCTAAATTTATCATTAATTAAAATAATAACTTATTTCAAACATTAACTACTTTAGTAGTTAATCCCTTTATTAACTAAATTAAATATTAAACCCCTTTTAAAGCCTTATTTAGATTCAAACAATATTCGTTTAACTATTTTAGTCAAAACACATTAACTTGATAAACAATTCTAATTCCAAACGGTCGATTTAATTAACTCAAAAACTTGATTACCTCATTAACCGTTTTCAACAATCCTCGCTTTAAATTAACTAAAAAGATAGATTCTAATTATTTGTTTCTTTATAAAACAATTTTTCAAGGTTTAACCATTTGATTCATTCCTTATGCTTCAACTGGTAAATCTGATTAACATCTGCATATACTTTATAAAACAAACCAACCATAAATCAAGGTCTTAAATAAATAAAATATTTATTTATTTCCCTTTTATACTTTATTCAAATAATATATTTCAAGATCTAAGTCCAGTTATAAAATAAACTTTATAACTTCACTTTTATCGACTCACCTAACGGTGAATCCATATCTATAAACCGATTGATTTTTAAAGGCCATACTCTGCCAAACACTTAACCAATATCACCTATTGGTTCAAACCAAACAGATGTTGAATATTCAGTCAATACTCAACCATCAAATCAATCACACAAACAGATCAGTTCATATATGATAATATGAAAATAAATAATACATTTGAGGAATCCGGTTGGATCCCTCCAACCTGTTCTTCTCTGTATTCAAATGGTTATCTCAAATCAGACGGTTCAGTTTTGTTTAACTAAATAGCAACCATTCAACATTAACCACAAGCAATTCAAACCACGCAACCATTTTAAACATGTTTATAGATAAACATGACCAACCAAGGTGAGTTACCTTTATTGGAACCAATCGTTAAAAATAACGATTTGGTATTCACTGAAATTAAACACAGTTTAATTCCATCGGTTAAATCAATAGATAAATAACTAGCAAAACAGTCAACCATTGGCAAGCAGGGCACACAAAATAAAAACACCCAATTTATATAAAATATAAAAAGGGTAACTGAGTGAGTTCAACTCACTTTGAGTTGATACGCTGTTTAAACAGCTGATCTCGGTTAAATTAAACAAGTGTTTAATTTAACAGAAAATCCAGTTGATTCCAACTCTGTCCGGCACTGTTCCAAAATGTTCTGTTGGTCACCACTATCGCAATGCAACTTGCTTGGGACCATTCTGTCAACGGAATCAAAAGCTATTTAAGTTTAACCTTATACGATTTAATTAATCAATAACTAAATAACTTATATTTTAATTTCAGTTTTTCTTTAAAAGAACAAATTACCGGGTTGTGCAAATTACGTTAGTTAAGACAGTGTTTGCCTTGATCGAAAACTTCCCATATTCGTTCCTCTTGGTTCTAGGATCTGCTGTCCCCTTCAACTCAATTTACCCCACCGTGTATCCCAATACCCAGCGCCCATCATCCTCATCAACAGACCACGCTCCGCCCATTTCATCACTGTCGCACGCCTTGGAGTCCACCGGAAAATGGTCCCTTAAAACCCACGCTCCCTTCACTTTGTTGCTCCTCTTCACTTCACACATATCACATTTCGGTTCCATCATCACTCAGAACACTCTCCCCCCCCCTCACGTGACTGCATGGCTCCTGACATCCCAAACTAGCTGACCCCATACCCAAACGTGGTACCTTAGTTCTCCTCCTCCCCATGTTTCTTCTAACTTCCCACGTACAGTACTCCCCAAAAACAACTCACACTCCTCTCCCTTTTAAATGCCTGCGCCCCTTTTTCTTGTTTTTTTTTTTTTTTTTTTTTTTGAAGAGGGATAGGGTCGGTTCCATTCGACGATGGGAAAGACTGAAGCGAGCACCTGTTTATATAGAGAGCGATGGTTTGGGGAGCACGCGTATTGCCTTGGCACTCAAGGTTTCATGGTGCGTGGCTGTCACGTTTGAAGTAGGGTGAGGTAGGATAGCTGTTTTTTGATGGGAAGGATTTTAATATGTGGTCGGCACCGTACACATGATTTCTCAAATCAGAAGATTGTTTGTTTCGGGCGCAAGTAAAATAAAGTTTGGGGTACAGTGTTGAGGGAAATTTATTTATAATATAATCTAACGAAACTTCATTGCGAAGTAACACGTGAAACTAACAACAATCGTCTTCTGTTAACTGATAAAAAAACTAATCTTGGTGTAAAAATGTATTCCGGACCCAATGGGACAAGTTTCGTCGCAATCCGAGGTCGTATGAAAAAATTTCCTTTATGAAACCGGAAATGAACGCACGTTTAATTTTTCTACGGTCACCAGATAAACCAAATCAACTTGAAACTGCGAACATCGACAATAACTTTTCGATACGAACCCAACGGCACTGGTTTCGTCGCATTCTGAGACTGTGGCCCCGGTAGGCTATTTTTACCCCGAACCGCCCTACCCTTTTTAACATCAAATTTTCCGGTCTCTAAAAATAACAAACTATATACTTATTCTGGCTCTAATCGACGATACGAACTCAACGGAACTGGTTTCGTCGAAAACAGAGTCCGTTTGCAAAACGGTTACTTTAAAGGCCTATACTTAAATAACGATTTTCCATAGCGACTATTTCAAAATTTGATTTGGCCATAACTATCAAACTATAACACGAAATCTAGATTTTTCTCTTTCATATGAAAATTATTGCCAATACGGCTCCAACGTGTCTTGTTTCACAGAAATCCGACTTATATCGAATCATGTATTCTCAATTGAAGTTCAAAACTCCAATTTTCGAACTGCACGCCATTTTCAAGCTCGAATTTATATTATATATAAATATAAAATGTTTAACTTCGTTTTTAAATAACGGACTCAATATTAAATTCCATTAATATTTCAATATAATATTTAAAACTAATTTAAATATTCATATTCAAATGGTCGAAAAACACGGGTCGTTACATTCTTCCCCCCTTAAAATAATTTCGTCCTCGAAATTGCTAAGTTAAGAAAGAACGTTATAAGCTCATTAATTTCAAATCCAATTTTATTTAAATCAAAAATAAATTCAATACTGTGAATAAATATTTTCACAAATATCGAAAATTCTCTAACACTTTAAACTTCCGAAAAATTTCGCCAGCACCTCCACTGTACGGCTCAATCGGTACAACCACAACTCGCCTCTCTGGGCCTTCTTCAACCCAAAAGAAAATAAAACAGCCAAGCGGCTTGCCAAATAGGCTCATAAATCACCAAACCCATATAAAAATAAACGTGTACCTTTTTGTCGGGCATATCATTATATCCTTTCCATCTGCTATCTTGTCACCATATACAAATGCATCCCCAAAATTCCAACTTTATCCTCAAGACCAAATTCTTCATACGTCCAAGCCAAATCTCATCCTTAACTCAATTTCCATCCATTATCAATTCCAACTCTTAACTTACCAGTCCCACACCATTTCAGATTCCTGTCTCGCAATTCAAAATCTGGTTTTGCTCGATATAATATATCTCGATTCAATTTCCAGTTAATTTGTTTCAATTCAATACAGATTTGCTTTCACAATTTCTATTTAATTTTGTTTTTGTTCAAACAATTCCCCCCCTGGGAGTTTTTTAAACAGTAGCTCTTTCAAAAGTCAAACATTTCTTTCCAGGATTCAAAACAACTTGTTTTTCTCAAAGCAATTCAAAACAAAATCTTTGGTAGTAATCCGTCACTTACCACTCGAAAATGAACACCGATGATGTCCGGATCATCATCGGAATCTATTTTCCAGCTATTGAAGTGAGTTCAATACTATATCACTTTCAAAACCAGTTCTAAACACTTTCATTTTAAAATCCATTTCAAAATATCCTTCCCAAGGCTTGTAACACAATTTAAAACCTCCCACGATTTTAAAATTCTCATATATTCAATCCAAGTTCATTTACAGACCTTTCCCACTTTTGGGAATTTTAATTCCAATTCTGATTTTAATTTCAGATTTAATAAATCTGATTTTATATTATACGAATTCTAATTGGTTATTTATATAACCATTTCAATTTTAAATCAACCAACACAACCAATATATTATAATAATTCCCATATATATATTTTCTTTATATCAAAATATAATTCGGGTAAAATTATTTTATTTACCCTCTTTCAAAACATATCGTGACGACCCATCGTATTCGAGTGTTTATAAACCCCTATCGATACAGTGGATCAAACTGATCGATCAGAACTCATAAACAACTCAACCCAATAAATCTCCACAATATAAACAATTTTTATAAAATCTACAAATACGTTCACTCGTATATATACACTCAAACCCAGTCTAGGGTATTGCTAACCCCATCTCTACTGAATCACGCCACAGAGCCAAGGTAATTACTTAACCTTAAGCTCTGATACCACTGTAACGAACCGGGATTTTCGACTCCGAAAATCAACATCAAACTACCATGTTGACCATTCAGACATCGAACATTCCAGCTCATTAATAGAAAGAATTTAGAGGGTGAGATAAGAAAGAAAGAAATATTAGAATAGAAGAAGAAGAAGAACACAACACAACACAGAGTCTCACATCGCAGCGGAACAAAATATAATACAGAAATAACCTTTATTGAAAGCTTTTGAAATACTTACAATATCAGAGTACACATCTGGACAGTGATAATCTGTCCTCATACAACACACAGCGGAATACTAGTAATATCATACGTCTGGACTCTTCCAGCTCGTCTCTTCACAGCAGTCGATAACCTGAACCTGTACAACCCGGTCTAACCCGAGCATTTACAAAACACCGGGTCAGTCTGGTGAACCAGAGTGAGAAAAAAACTCGCACAGTAATAAGGGTGAACCATCCAATCATGATTTTAAAGTTCGAAATCTTTTCAAAGAAAAGGATAATCGTAAGACCAGATCCACACATAAACACGGACGGTTTTTACCTTACGATAACCCAAAACAGTTTTGAAACCAATATCTTTTCTGATATTATAATAATGTCTAAATACAAGTAAATAGCAATCTAGTAGAACGCTTGCATCTCACGCTCTACATATATAGTATACAATCAAACCCCGCAGGCGCTTATTGGAGATTGGGTTCCAACTTGACAAGGTATGGGTCCACCTTTCGATAGTGTATCTCTAGAGACGAATACACTGGGTTCAACAAGAACTTCTTGCAACCCGGCCCTCACATGACCGACCACTCATTTCGCTTGAGTGTATCGAATGTATACCACCGACGGTTGGGATCAGCAACCGTCTCCCGACACGGGACAGCATCGAAACATAGATTAAGAACAAATAGGATTTCCTCTAGATAGGTGATCATACACCCTAATGGGAGCGACCCACATAGCCATGCTGCCTGCCCGATTTTTGTTATTTCCCGGTTGATGAGGCTTGAGGCCAGAATTAACTTCTGATCATCTGGTCATCATTCACTTTGAATGCCACATCGTCAGATCCGTCAGATATCACTAATTGACGTCCACAAAAATACTCTAGCAGTAAGCTAAGAGAACGGCGATTCGCTGCCAACAACTATCGTACGTTTGAAGAAATCAACGTACGTGACACTTTGGAAATACTCTGTCAGACACTCGTCCATATACGTCATCCAGGAACAGGATGAACCGAAGGCACTCTCCTACTGCATCCAATATAGGAATCACCCCATGGATCAGTAGCGAGAAGTCCTTGCAACCCGTAGATTCCAACTACGACAGAATCACAGCTTATCTCTGCTTGCCAGGCAGAGAATATTAGTGGTTCTTCCGTTTATGGAAATCCACGGTCTTCACAGCACCATCTCGATCATCTTCTGAGATCTTCACGTATTTGTTGGTTGGAATGGTTTTCGAATATAAATTCGATCCCGGTCCTTCCATACCAACAATCGTATTGGTCAGATTTGATAGTCGGTGTTTTAACTATCAAAATATACAGTGTTTCAATCACGACACTCCAATGAGTTCACTGGTTAAGCATTCAGCATTACCTGGCCTTTAACAAACTAATTTCCTTTTTGTTAAATTGAAATTTCAAATTCTTTTAATATTCAAAAATACGATATTTGAATAACTCTAATTGATTAATTAACATTTGTCTTAACTCCATTCGCCTGACTCTAGATCACAGCGATCACAATGGTTACGCCCGATTCCCTCAGGAAACATCCGACCGCCGTAGGCTATCTGCAGCCCTGCGAATTACGCTAGCAGTCGTACTAAATGGCAACTTAGCCGAATAACTATGTTTGGCTAATTCTATCTCGAATAACTATATTCAATTTCCCATTTTGAAATCTCATTTAAAATTCTCCTTTTTACTAGATCTCGTTTGCAAGTAACGTTAATGTAAAGTTCACGCTTTACACTTTAAATCTCACTTAAAATCTCTGGTTTATAATAAACCCTTTTTATCGAAATCTCCTTTCACTTAATTCATATAATTGAGTACGTTTATTTCCTTTCACCATTCAATTGGCTTGCATCTCACATTCGGTAACTTTTTAAATGAATTCCCATTTAAAAATATATTCCTAAATTTATCATTAATTAAAATAATAACTTATTTCAAACATTAACTACTTTAGTAGTTAATCCCTTTATTAACTAAATTAAATATTAAACCCCTTTTAAAGCCTTATTTAGATTCAAACAATATTCGTTTAACTATTTTAGTCAAAACACATTAACTTGATAAACAATTCTAATTCCAAACGGTCGATTTAATTAACTCAAAAACTTGATTACCTCATTAACCGTTTTCAACAATCCTCGCTTTAAATTAACTAAAAAGATAGATTCTAATTATTTGTTTCTTTATAAAACAATTTTTCAAGGTTTAACCATTTGATTCATTCCTTATGCTTCAACTGGTAAATCTGATTAACATCTGCATATACTTTATAAAACAAACCAACCATAAATCAAGGTCTTAAATAAATAAAATATTTATTTATTTCCCTTTTATACTTTATTCAAATAATATATTTCAAGATCTAAGTCCAGTTATAAAATAAACTTTATAACTTCACTTTTATCGACTCACCTAACGGTGAATCCATATCTATAAACCGATTGATTTTTAAAGGCCATACTCTGCCAAACACTTAACCAATATCACCTATTGGTTCAAACCAAACAGATGTTGAATATTCAGTCAATACTCAACCATCAAATCAATCACACAAACAGATCAGTTCATATATGATAATATGAAAATAAATAATACATTTGAGGAATCCGGTTGGATCCCTCCAACCTGTTCTTCTCTGTATTCAAATGGTTATCTCAAATCAGACGGTTCAGTTTTGTTTAACTAAATAGCAACCATTCAACATTAACCACAAGCAATTCAAACCACGCAACCATTTTAAACATGTTTATAGATAAACATGACCAACCAAGGTGAGTTACCTTTATTGGAACCAATCGTTAAAAATAACGATTTGGTATTCACTGAAATTAAACACAGTTTAATTCCATCGGTTAAATCAATAGATAAATAACTAGCAAAACAGTCAACCATTGGCAAGCAGGGCACACAAAATAAAAACACCCAATTTATATAAAATATAAAAAGGGTAACTGAGTGAGTTCAACTCACTTTGAGTTGATACGCTGTTTAAACAGCTGATCTCGGTTAAATTAAACAAGTGTTTAATTTAACAGAAAATCCAGTTGATTCCAACTCTGTCCGGCACTGTTCCAAAATGTTCTGTTGGTCACCACTATCGCAATGCAACTTGCTTGGGACCATTCTGTCAACGGAATCAAAAGCTATTTAAGTTTAACCTTATACGATTTAATTAATCAATAACTAAATAACTTATATTTTAATTTCAGTTTTTCTTTAAAAGAACAAATTACCGGGTTGTGCAAATTACGTTAGTTAAGACAGTGTTTGCCTTGATCGAAAACTTCCCATATTCGTTCCTCTTGGTTCTAGGATCTGCTGTCCCCTTCAACTCAATTTACCCCACCGTGTATCCCAATACCCAGCGCCCATCATCCTCATCAACAGACCACGCTCCGCCCATTTCATCACTGTCGCACGCCTTGGAGTCCACCGGAAAATGGTCCCTTAAAACCCACGCTCCCTTCACTTTGCTGCTCCTCTTCACTTCACACATATCACATTTCAGTTCCATCATCACTCAGAACACTCTCCCCCCCCTCACGTGACTGCATGGCTCCTGACATCCCAAACTAGCTGACCCCATACCCAAATGTGGTACCTTAGTTCTCCTCCTCCCCATGTTTCTTCTAACTTCCCACGTACAGTACTCCCCAAAAACAACTCACACTCCTCTCCCTTTTAAATGCCTGCGCCCCTTTTTCTTGTTTTTTTTTTTTTTTTTTTTTGAAGAGGGATAGGGTCGGTTCCATTCGACGATGGGAAAGACTGAAGCGAGCACCTGTTTATATAGAGAGCGATGGTTTGGGGAGCACGCGTATTGCCTTGGCACTCAAGGTTTCATGGTGCGTGGCTGTCACGTTTGAAGTAGGGTGATGTAGGATAGCTGTTTTTTGATGGGAAGGATTTTAATATGTGGTCGGCACCGTACACATGATTTCTCAAATCAGAAGATTGTTTGTTTCGGGCGCAAGTAAAATAAAGTTTGGGGTACAGTGTTGAGGGAAATTTATTTATAATATAATCTAACGAAACTTCATTGCGAAGTAACACGTGAAACTAACAACAATCGTCTTCTGTTAACTGATAAAAAAACTAATCTTGGTGTAAAAATGTATTCCGGACCCAATGGGACAAGTTTCGTCGCAATCCGAGGTCGTATGAAAAAATTTCCTTTATGAAACCGGAAATGAACACACGTTTAATTTTTCTACGGTCACCAGATAAACCAAATCAACTTGAAACTGCGAACATCGACAATAACTTTTCGATACGAACCCAACGGCACTGGTTTCGTCGCATTCTGAGACTGTGGCCCCGGTAGGCTATTTTTACCCCGAACCGCCCTACCCTTTTTAACATCAAATTTTCCGGTCTCTAAAAATAACAAACTATATACTTATTCTGGCTCTAATCGACGATACGAACTCAACGGAACTGGTTTCGTCGAAAACAGAGTCCGTTTGCAAAACGGTTACTTTAAAGGCCTATACTTAAATAACGATTTTCCATAGCGACTATTTCAAAATTTGATTTGGCCATAACTATCAAACTATAACACGAAATCTAGATTTTTCTCTTTCATATGAAAATTATTGCCAATACGGCTCCAACGTGTCTTGTTTCACAGAAATCCGACTTATATCGAATCATGTATTCTCAATTGAAGTTCAAAACTCCAATTTTCGAACTGCACGCCATTTTCAAGCTCGAATTTATATTATATATAAATATAAAATGTTTAACTTCGTTTTTAAATAACGGACTCAATATTAAATTCCATTAATATTTCAATATAATATTTAAAACTAATTTAAATATTCATATTCAAATGGTCGAAAAACACGGGTCGTTACATGATCCATGCAGATGTGATTGCTATTAGAGACGTAGATATGTATGTTGTTTACCCAATGGAACTGCATAAACTAGTCTTATTGGCTTATATTAATTTGTTGAATAATGGGTTGACCATATTGTTTTCGTAGAACATAGGGGTTTTAGTAAAAAAAAAAGTGTAGTACTCCTTCATTTTTCCTTGAAGAAGATCATTATAAGTCTGCCAAAGCAGCTAAAGATAGCTGACCTTTCTACAGTACTGTCTTACTGAATTCTTTGTACACTAACATCGTTCTAAGTGTTTAAAACTTTACCACTTTGATTAAAGTAATTTTTTCCGTTAGAAGCATTGATAAGTGAGAAATATGGGACATCTAACTGCATAACGTTGACAAATATGAAAAGTGGGATGGTCAGGATCATAAACCATACCCGAGTTGCAGGTAATAATAGTCCTTTATACTTCCTAAATTCTGCTATATGTTTCAGTAATTTAATTATTTTTAGATAGGCAGCCTGGCTCAAATCTTCCATCCATTTTTTTGCTGAATTGCTTGTTGATGCTATTGTCAGGGTCTTTTTCGTATGGACTTTTTGTTATTTTACCTGTTTGAGAACTTATATTCCATACATAGCTTGAACTGTTGTGATTTGATTCAGTACTCCAAGTTTCCAACACATCAAATACATATAAATCAAAGACAACTTATTTGTATATTGCAAGATGTTATGGAAATGCATGTGCATATATAATATTCTTATAAAATTTAATTTTTTTAATCTTGGACAAATAAATTAAAATTTTATAACTTGTTTGTTGGAACGGAGTTTTGAACTTGTGTACTTATCTGCATTTCAAAATTTCTTCTTGTGCGATTCGAACTTTTGATTCTTTGTTTGCACGTAATGGTTTTTTGAACTTCGCAATCAGATTGAAATTTTGTGTTTTTGTTTCAACTATCAGTAAAGATATTCTGTTAATACCCTGTTGGTATATGTTTGTTTATACTATATATTACACTTGAAGTTATGAAGACATTGCACATTTTAATAGTTGCAATTAAGCATGGAAATAAAAATCTTATCCCATGTGAAAAATTGAAGCCATGCTATAAGCTTTGCGATGGTATATATGAGTTTGTGTTTGTGTGCACACACACACATTTAGCAGTGTAATAAGTGAGCGATTGGGTATCAGGCTTGATTTTCCAAAGTTTTAGATGAAGATATTTCTTTGCACCTTTTACATGTATACAATGTACTGTTTTTCCTAACACAACCGATCCGTAAACTTGAGAAACTTGAAATTGTTTGATAGAGTTGATCCATGTTTGAAGTAACTTTACTAATTTCATCCTAGTTTTCACCCTTATGCTGACATGTCTAATTTCTTAATTTTTTCTTTCCATTTTCATTTAGTATTATTTTTGATTCAATTCATCAATAATATCTATAAGGTCTCATTTTTGTTATTTGTACGGTGGTATCTGACTAAGTGGGACAGGGCAAAAATTGGATATCATGTTGGAGTTTATACTGTTAAAGGTTCTATAAGTGATGTTCATGCTTTAAAATAGAAACCAATTTTATTACACTAAATTATCAAACATGGAGTATACACTAAAGAAGTTATGCTTGAGAACATCAAAATTTTCATAATACATGAGCAAAACTAGGATACTTTAAAGTTAAGTGCCAGGGTATTCCATATTTATTATCCATTGTATGACTTATCTGGACTTCATTGAAAAGTTTAAATAATTAAATAATCGATAAATCATTATAACTGCTACTGCAAGTGTAATTGATAGAATCAACCATCATTGTACAATTGATTTTCAATACCATTGATTGGAATTTAGCTTTGAAAATTTAATGTACTTGATTGCTAGCTTTTACATTTTATAAGAATATTACAGTCCTTGTAAAAGAGGCATATTGCGAAAACGTACAACTGTGCTTAAACTTGTGTTGTGCAGTTCAAGAGTTCTACAGATAAATGTTTTTCATACATATGTTGACACAAAATTTTTCTACATATAAAAAGATGACAGAGCGCGTTATAATGATGATGTTGACCAGCAAGCGTGTGAAAGAAGTTCAATTTTCCTGCACGACTTGCTTGTTTTGATTGTTCTCATGTAACATAAAGTGTCTACTCAGAATTGAATTTGTTTATTTTGTTTTTAGAATTGTGTAGCTTATGACTGCAAAAAATTTAAATGAACAGTTATTTTAAATGAAGCTCAGGTTTCTTTCGCAACTCTTGGGCATGCCAGGTTTCCTCCAAGTCAGTAGTTTTAGTAGTCCTATAACAGGGTAGAAGCTCAGGTTTTTCTAGTTGAAAATTTTCAACATGCCAAGGGTGCTAATAACTTGCGGCTACTTCATGCAAGGCTTACTCATTTATTTATTTTCATATTTCATTCTACAAATTTGAAGTTAGTTTTCATATTTATTTGTTCTTACGTTGTCATATGGCTATCCCGACATGTATTTTTGCTAACTTTCACTTTAGAAATACCGTGATAAAGGATAAATTCATATCTATATATATTCTTGCGCAAGTTACAAGAAAAAAAGAAGTATTGTGCTCTTTCTATGCCACAAGGTTGTTGAAAGGCACCGTGTAAGTATATAAGTTAAAGTGCGCTAGCTGGTACAATAACAATGTATAAGATAAGAGGATTTGAAATACTATCATTATGAATATGAAAAAAAACATATTTTTTGGTGTTTTTGTGTATTGCAGAAATGAAGTTGGCAAACTCTAGCCCTGTGTATGTGTCTTTTTGTCCGTCTTATCTATAAATAAATAAACTACAAATTATCAGAAACTTTTAAGATGAAAGATGATAAGGATTGACATAATCTAAGTCAATCTCTGCATATATGGTATGCCATAATATGAGGAAATAGAATAAATATCATTAATGATATTATTAAATATCATTAATGATATTATTTCATAAATGGAGCATTATATATAAATGGTATGCCATAATATGAGAAATAGAATAAATATCATTAATGATATTATTCCATAATTGTTGCAGTGTGTATGACTGCATGTATCTTGTAACTTTATATATTTGTGATTCATGAATGGAAAAGTATCCTTCTCTTCAACTCTTCATCATGGTATTAGATCCTTGATCCAAAACAGTTCAACTTCCTCTTCTTCAATGGCTGTCATTAACCAAACTTCATCCTATTAGATTCATAATGGCAGTGATCCCACAAAGCCCTACACTTTTCTAGGCAAATATCAATGGTGCTGAGAACGAGGACATGTGATTGCTCATTGTCCGTAATTTAAGCAAAAGTTTCCTAATGTCATTCCTCCTTCAAATTCTTAACCTTCGTCAAACCTATTCACACCAAAACCTCAAGAAAACATCGTAAATCTCTCTGCCTTTTCATCCTCTTCAACATGGCTTCTCGATAGTGGTGCTTCCCACCACATCACGGCAGATTTGAACAATCTATCCCTCCATGCTCCTTATGATGGAACCGAAGAGTTGATCGTTGGTGATGGCAAAGACCTTAAAATCACTCACGTCAGTTCTTGTTCTTTATCATCACTCAAACTAAATAATGTCTTAGTTGTTCATGCTATGTCTAAAAATATAATTTATGTTTCTCAACTTTGTCATGATAACAATATCTCAATTGTCTTTTCTTCCATCTCTTTTCATATGAAGGATCTCGAAATGGGGGAATCTCTATTCCAAAGGCTGGTTGCAACAGACATTTATCAGCTCAAATCCACAACCCCTACATTCTACGCAAGCACAACTAGTTCACTTGATTGGCATCATCGTTTAGGGCATCCGTCTCGTAATGATTTTAGGCAAATTATTTCCAAAAATAAACTTCATGTTCCTCGTATCTCCACTTTAGATTGTAATTCATGTGCTTGCAATAAAAGTCATAAACTTCCTTTTTCTACTTCCTCTATTGTGTCTACTACCCCAATTGAGTATGTTTATTCTGATCTTTGGACATCACCAATTTACTCTCATGATGGTTTTAAATATTATCTTATTTTCGTTGATCATTTTTCTAAATACATTTGGTTGTATAATTTGAAACGAAAATCAGATGCAAAACATATATTCATTCGCTATAAAGCTCTAGTTGAAAAATACTTTCAACTGCCTCTCAAAACTCTCTACTCGGACAATAGTGGTGAGTATGAAAGCCTACCTAACTACCTATCCATCGATGGAATTTCGCATCTCACAACTCCACTCTACATCCTTCAACACAATGGCTATTCGAAGTGACGACATTGACACATTATTGAGACATTTCTATCTCTCTTAACTTATGCTAAAATGCCGCTTGAATTTTGGACAAATGCTCGCTCAACAGCTGTTTACTTGAATAATCAACTTCCCACGCCAACTCTAAACAATGTGTCACCCTACTTTAAAGTATGCGGCCAACATCTTAATTATTCCAAGCTTCGAAGTTTTGGATGTCTTTGCTACCCATGGCTTAAACGCTACAATTCTCACAAACTTGAACTCAAATCTCAACCATGTATTTTTGTTGGTTATTCACTTACTCAAAGTGCATATTATTGTCTCGAATTAAACACTAATCATGTTTATGTTTCTCGTCATGTTCACTTGATAGAGAACATTTTTCCTTTTTCTAAACTTAAAAATTCAACTGCTTCCTTGTCTGACCTAGTGGAATAATGAGCACCTCTCACATTATATATATTATCAGATGTTCAATCTTCTTCCTCTCATTCATTGCAAACTAGTTCACCTTCCAGCACACCTACTGCCTCATCCCCACTTCACCCCTTTCATTTCTTATGTCCACAACAAACTCATCTCAACCTCCTAATATCACTGCTGAGCTTTCCTCTACTTCATCTCAGTCAAACCTCGATATATCCACATCTACAAATTCAACACCCAACAATCCTGTACATTCTCCTCAAATGACCACAAGACTTCAACATGGCATTAGGAAACCAATTGGTAAACTGAATTTAAATGTGGAGGTCCATGAAATGGAGATCCCAAAAAATATCACCCAAGCATTAAAAAGCCCTGTTTGGCGTAAAGCTACGGATGAAAAGATTAATGCATTAGTGAAAAATAGAACTTGGGATCTTGTATCTTCATCTATGTCACAAAATGTAGTGGGATGCAAATGGATTTTTCGAATTAAAAAGAATAAGGATGGTAACATTATTCAGTACAAGGCTCGCTATGTTGCCAGAGGTTTTAATCAGAGAGATGGCATTGACTATGGTGAGACTTTTAGCCCTGTAGTTAAACCCGCCACGGTTCGGCTTGTGCTCTCACTTGCGGTTAGTCAAGGTTGGTCATTGCGCCAACTTGACTTAAACAATGCTTTTCTATAGGGCACACTCACTGAAGATGTATACCATACAACCTCCTGGCTACACAAATCCTATACATCCAAGACTTGTATGTAAATTAAACAAGGCACTGTATGGTTTAAAACAAGCTCCAAGAGCTTGGTATAGAGACTTATGGCAATATTTCACTGACTTGGGCTTCAAGAATACGGTCTCTAATTCATCCTTGTTCATATTGCACAAAAATGGTGACATCATTTACCTGTTGGTTTATGTGGATGATATTATTGTTACAAGTAATGCAACCCATGCATTAGAAGCTTTTATAAAAAGTTTGGCGACACGTTTCTCACTCAAAGACCTTGGAGAATTGTCTTACTTCCTGGGAGCGGAAGTAATGCCTCATCCAAAAGGTATTTTCTCGATTCAAAAGAGGTATATTGCTGATATTTTGTGCAAAGCTAATATGGACGATGCAAAACTAGTTGCAACACCATTAGAAACTCATCTTCCGTTAATTATACATGGAAATCTTCTCAACGATCCTACTGAGTATTGTACATCGATAGGAAGTTTACAATATTTAAGTCTTACAAGGCCTGATGTGGCATTCGCAGTGAACAAGTTAGCTCAATACATGTAGTGTCCAACTGAGGAACACATGCAATTCCTACATTGTCTTCTTCGGTATCTAAGTGGTACATCTAATGTGGGTTTGATTATACACAAAGATTCACCTCTCACTCTCCATGCTTATTCTAATGCGGGTTGGGCTCGTGAAAAAGATGATTACATTTCTAAAACAGCATATATAGTATATTTGGGTAAGAATCCTATCTCCTGGACGTCAAAGAAGTAGCGTACAAGAGCTAGATCATCTACCGAGGCTGAGTACGGGGAAGTGGCAAATGCTACTGCCGAAATTCTTTGGGTAGGAAATTTATTCAAGGAGCTTGGTCATAACCTCACTCTCATGCCAGTCATCTATTGTGATAATGCTGGAGCTACATATGGGAGTGCTAATCCGGTTTTTCATTCTAAAATGAAGCATCTGGGACTGGATTACCATTTTGTCAAAGAAAATGTGCAAAGTAGAAATTTGAGGGTCTCTTACATCTCCACTAATGACCAGCTTGTGCATTCCCTCACGAAGCCCTTACCACGTACCTCCTTCACAACATTGGTTAGCAAAATCGGTCTTTCATCTTGACAGTCTGTTTTGAGGGGGCGTGATAAGGATTGACATAATCTAAGTCAATCTCTGCATATATGATATGCCGTAATACGAGGAAATAGAATAAATATTATTAATGATATTATTAAATATCATTATTGATATTATTAGATATCATTAATGGTATTATTCCATAACTGGAGAATTATGTATAAATGATATGCCATAATATGAGAAATAGAATATATATCATTAATGATATTATTCCATAATTATTGCAGCGTGTATGACTGCATGTATAACTTTATATATTTGTAATTCATGTATGGAAAAGTATCCTTCTCTTTAACTCTTCATCAAAAGATGACTAAGTTTGAAGAATTTACACCATAGTTTCCAAACGTAACCCACTTGCACTTTAGGTTACTTATTTCTTTGGTTTGATAGATCTGGTCAACTTGCCATACATGATTCATTTATTATATAGTTTGAAATCATTTAGTGATTTTATAGTTAAATTCTCATAAATGTTGAACATCTTGCTTGTGCAATTTCCCAATAATAAAAGTACAATATCAGATCTTCAATTTTTTTGTGATATTATTTTAACTGCTAAATTGTTTTAATTAATTGATGTTAAAGCCTACAAAATTGAATTTTTTTTTTTTATTTGTTATTTCTTCTATAGTTCATTTGTAATTAAAAGATGAAGCATGTGGCACTTCTAATGTGCATGGATCATCTCTAACATGGCATGAGATGTCCACTTCTTATGAATTCTGTTTTTCTTTAAATCAGTAGATCTTACATATGTCTAGAGTAACCATGCTTTGAATCAACTTGAAGTGCAGCCAGAGCCCGATACAAATTATTTCATCGCACATAAGGCGAGGAGGTTTATAATTTATGTCCATGCGAAAATGATGATAGGTAAATATTCTTCCTTTGTTATAGTTAGTTTTTTTATTTTAGTTTGACACATACATGACTTGTTCATTTTTTGGTATGCTGCATGTGTTTATAACAGCAAGCAAGAAAATGGCACAAAAACAAATTCAACCTGCAGTCTTGTTAAAAATTCTTAAAATTCAACCTGCACTCTGGCTTGCTAAATATTCTTTTCTATCAAAAGTATAGCAAAGCTTTCTGTCAAAGAAGAAGTGGTATATAATACTTTTTGTATCCTATCCAGCCATTTTAAAGTAGAATTGCAAAATTGATTAAATTTCTTTGGCAATGACCAAGGGAATTAAGATGTGCAAAATTGTTAGCCAAAATATTTATGTGAAGTCATAAGTTTTTACAAATAGTCTGTTTTTTCCTCTTAGAAGAGTTATCAGTGTCAACAAATTTTACCTGAACGAGTGCGAGATATGTAACTATTTGTTTTTGCGGAGTTGATTATGTCATAATCCCTCTAATCACTTTCCTCCCCTAAACTTTCAGGTATGAACAAGCAAAATTTACAGAGAGCGAGCTACAAAAGATGGGAGAGCAAATTAAAACGATCACTGAAACTGTAAATGCAAAATAGGTAAAATTATTTCATAGAATGTTGTATAGGATTTTTCTTTGGCTGTCAATCTTACAAATGCAATTGTCAACGTGGCGACATTAATGCAACTGATAGCATGAACCCAATTGATGCAGTTGTCCGTATCACGAATAATTAGCTTAGTTCTTTAATGTGGATTGACAAAAAGGTAAATGTTTTATCCCCTTTTGTGTCATGTTTCTTTGGTGTATCTTGTATTTTGACAAGCTTCGGTACTTGATACCTAAAGTATAAATAAAGTGGAAATTGACCAAGAATATGGGTATAGAAGATTAAAATGTTTTAAGTTTATCTGACATATGGAGGAATAACAGAGGAGATGATGAATGGATTGTTTTATGTTATTTTGTTATTTTTTAAAACAAGAAAAACAAAACAAATTTGTATTTCGTTTTGTATGTTAACTTCAATTTTAAAATTGATTATTTGTTATTTTAATACTGGTTTGCTTTTTTTTCACTAGAATATAGTAATTATATTCTATCAACAAAGATATCATCTTCTACATTGCATAGCAAAGATATCATCTCCTTTTGACAAGTGAGTTGAGAAATGAAGTCATTTGATTAGGGATAATCAATCACGCAAGTGCTTTTAGCTTTGACATTAAATCATTTTTCTTTGCTTTGCATTTTGCGAGAAAGCATGTTTCTTGTTACTACTTAGTTATTTTCTGCTATGGGGTTTGGTTTGCCGCTCTAACGCAGTTTCATTTCCCTCGTAAGTTTGGATTTTGTTTCCTTTTCATCTCTTTGTGGACATTATGTAGTAGTTCTAATGGTGCATTGCACCGCAGTAATGATGGATTTGTGCACCACTGAAGTGGTGCAAATGCAGCACAGTGGTGAACTGCACCACACAGTAGTACATCTGCACCACTGTAGTGGTGCAGATGCACCACTGTGTGGTGCAGTTCACCACTGTGGTGCATTTGCACCACAAGAGTGGTGCACCTGTGCACCATTACTTTGGTGCAATGCACCATTAGCATCATTCCAAAATGTCCGACGATGACAACGATAATTAAAAGAAATCATCATCGTTACGCTTATAGATAATTAATAATGAGAATTGATTAAGCTTATATTATACCAGTTTGCTTTTGTCCATGTTTCTTTCATTATATTAAGACTACCCAATCCTGCAGTGTTGAAGCTCAAGTGAACTTGAAGCATTAAAGAGACGAACAATGGAGCAATCTGCAGTATGGCTAAAAGGAAGTGATAAACGACATGCTTAAGCAATATGTGCCAGAAGAAAGGTTGAAGGGAAAAATATGTATGTTTTTAACATGCATCATAAATAGGTTTGTTTTCATAAGTTTTTCCAATGTTGTATGACGCTATTTCATGAATTTATGTAAATTTTGTCTGCAGATATTGTATTTATATTAACTTTATGGAAAATGATAAATAATTATATGTTCATATGTCAGTTTCTAGTTTGAAACGATGTTATGTATATTGTTTAGTTGAAATATGATGAAATGAGTGTAGATTATTGGTATAAATAGTGCAATGGAAGGTGACAGTAGTGGAGTAAATATATCAGGAACTAATGATAGCGTTTATATAACGCTGTTAGTTCTATGAGAAGACAAAGTATATTCACTATAACAGCATAAGAAAAACGCTGTGAAAAAATAGTAACAGCGTTTATAATCTGCTGTTGAAAATGGAAGCAACACACACATAAAAACTATTAACACTCATTATAAATGTTGTGCATAAAGTATTAACAGCTCAGAAAAAACGCTGTGCATAAAGTATTAACAGCTCAGAAAAAACGCTGTGCATAAAGTATTAACAGCTTAGAAAAAACGCTGTGAAACTCACTTTTTAACTACATGTATTTTATGTTGTTGAAAATTAGGGTCCTACGACCGCATGTCATTATACAGCATTTATACTAACGCTGTTATAACTTTTAACAACATTTTTGAACCGCTATTAAAAGCCTTTTTTTGTAGTGAGTGCAACAACCTAACTCAAAATCCGGGTATGAAAAAGTTTTCAGAAATTTCGAATATACTAATTTTGTCTGATTCAAACATTTAAGTATAATGAATACATACATATATAAATATAGATGTGTATAAATATACATAAATATAACACATGGCTTATAACTATAAACAAATGGTATGTGTATATATAATTTAAAAATATGAAAGGTGGCATAAAATGATAAGGACACATGTCATCAAATAAACGGTACACATGTCTTAAGATTAAAGAAGATAAAGACACATAAACACATTAGGTGTCCATATGTAGAAACACCTTAAGACACATAAGGGGGTTATGTCTACATCCTAAAGCTTGCATAAAGATAAGGTGGACAAGTGTCCAAAACCAAATTACTAAATTAGCCTTAAAGAATGCTATCAAAAGGGTGGAAATGTTCATTTCTTTTCAAACAATCACAAAACAAAAAAGGGTAAGATAAAGAGGAGAAGCTTAGAAGAAACAAAGAGAATAAAATACAAGTTCAAGCTACAATTATAAGGCGATTTTTTTTTTTTTGAGTACATGTATTCCTTTCATACTTTGAAGAAAAGATGTGAAAATTAAGAATGAATAATGGGTCTCAAACCTATGAAAATGACGTTCAGCATTTTGATCATAACTTCTTCATTTATTAATGAAATTATTATTTCTTTGATGTACTGGAAAGTTAACTTAAAGGGCTACAACTTTCATGTTGATCACTTTTCAATTTCAATTAATTGTATATCTGAAAACTAGATTCAAAGTTGGGTAAAATTAGCCCGGAATGGACAGATTAAAAATGCCTCGCATTGTTGAATTTTATATATTGAATTGATAAATGATTTTAAGGGTTTCTTTTCATGATAGTTAAGTAGACTAAGAAAGCTTCTTACTGGAGAAAATTTGGAGTCAAAAAGTATATCTATCATAGAGAAACGTAATAAACATTTTGCTGAAAAACTTGTTAAAAATATGAATTTGGAAAATTGTTTGAAGCGCTTTTCAAATGTTCCTAATATTGAAGTGTTCCAAACCAGAACTTTTTGTAGCATTTCTGAAGCGTTGTCTTTTCTTTAAATTATTTATAAAGCTATCTAACAAGCTCAAACTTTTCACAGCGCACCAGAAACGCTGTAATAGTTGTTTTGAGTCTAAAACTATTATAAACTACCCGAAACTTTTCATAATGCACCATAAACGCCGTAATAGCTGTTTTGGGACTAAAACTTTTATAAGCTATCCAGAACTTTTCATACTGCTTTATAAATACTGCAGTTTTTATTTTATGATGTTGAACCGTTTATAGCACTTTTTGAAATGTTATCTTTTCTTTTTCTTTTGGACTTTAAAACCTTTATGAAGTAATTATAAATGTAACCGTTTACGTCAATAGTTTTGAGGACCTTCTTAACATATATCGAAATATTTCTAAGGTGATTTCAGGTTTGTTTTAAACCATTAAAAGTATGAATTTGAAAAGGTAATTTAAGATTACTTTTGGGAAACCTTTTCTTAATTATATTTTTTCGGGGGCATGGTATAAGACAGTAGATCTTAGGCAGTGTATTATTACTCTATGTTGGCATTGACCCGATTAGAGTACATCCCCACTTAGTGATGGGATGGCGACCGCTATAGGATAACTTATCCTAGAATCTAAACTAAATTGAGGGCGTGGTTTAGATTCATAAACATGTATTTTGAAAGAGCATGGGTTTGGATGGAATGAAATTTACTATGAGCTTGCTTGATTTAATATCTCAAAGTCTTACTTGTTTATTGTTTTAACCTTTGGATTGATAAAACCTCTTGAGAAGAAACTATAATACAACTCATTAAGATATGACTTGAAAACTAAGCTTAAATAGCTATTCCGCTGGGTTTGTGTTGCTCATGATGCTACCCTTAAAACTTTTCAGGTTTAAATGGTTTGTTGGCTTCTTTGAAGTGAAGAATTTTATCATGTATATTATCTATTTATGTATAATTATTTGATAATTAGACTCTTGAATCTTCGTAACCTTGCTATATGATGGGATGATTGTATAATAGCTCTTCCATTTAAAATCATGTATTATGAATGATTTTATATTCCGATACACTTTTGTTAAGTTGTGATACGGTCCTATTAGCACCATGGCTTATATGTAGATCCACTGCTTCTCGATAAGTGTAACAGAGTGGGGGTGTTACATACATACCCTTAGACGTTTGAGCCGAAACATTCGGAAAATATGACTCCATATCTTCCTCCTCCGAGATCTAATTCGCAAACCATCTCCTCCATCAAAAGCTACTTCTATAACTAACACATATAGCCGGCTTCAATGAACTTGTGATTTGATATCATAAATCTCATCAAAGATCAAATACTCCTTTAAATTCAAAAGCCCAGTTTTCATATCACAATTATGTGATTTCTAATTTATTTTTCATAGAACCAGTAATTTCTAAAATTATGTGATTCACTGCCAATTTTAATAAATTTTAACAAAAGTCGTAACCTAAATGTTTTTTCCATATCAAAATATTTAAATTTTACCCAAATAAATTTTTAATTAGTTTACTTTATATTTTTTATTTTAACTAATGTTGTACACGTTTATAGGCTTCCTATAAATTAATCAAAATAATTTCAATTTCCAAGGCTAATTCCTCTTCAATATCCTTTTCAACAACCCAATTTCTTTATATCTTAACAAATTCAGTATTGACTTCTCAAAATATAATAAGATTTTGATAAAACTATTGCTATTTTACGGAAGCCTCATAATTCATTTTTACAACATCAATCCACATAATTTATAACAATTTTTTTAAATAAAATTAGTGTACTTTATTAAAAATACTAATTGTATGCTTTCTTTATATGCCTCATTAAAACCTTGTAACCCCCTAACCTGCATGGCTGCCTTACCAGGGAAAAGAGCACATATAAATTTCATATGTTAATAGTACAAAGCTAAAGAGAGTAATGCATAAAAGCGTAAATAATACAATATTAATTACAAGCTAAATGGCCTAAATGGCCCACACCCGAAATAATTCAAATTGCATCCTCTCTAAAACACGCAATCATCCAGCGTCATTTGATTCAATCCCCGACCACTGAAGGAGTTGAATATTCTAACTTGTTCTTTCTATCTTGCTACCATTGTTGCGAACCAGATACGTTACCTATTTCTCTATCTACATAAGCTTGGTGGTATAACAGATTCTTCGATTATTGAAAATTCAGGAGTTATGTCCATTTTAGATAAAGCAAATAGCTATAGTGAAAGGAGCAAAGACCAAGTCTTTAGTCTGATTCCTCTTATGTAAAGTAGATTCCAATAAATTTTATTCTTCCTCAATTGTAAGCAAAATGGTTGGCGGAATTTGAAACATGAATTTCAATGAACACACGATGAAAGTTGAGTACTCACTTTAGAAGAATAGACGCTGCACAGTTTCTGGATCTTTATCACTAAGACAACGGGCCCTATTCTATAAAATTCCAAATTAATGTAACTGATCTTTAGTATTCAATTTGTTTATAATGGCTAAATATGAAATAAAATCCATATACTTACTATTCTTGGTGTTACAAACAACTTTGTAACTGGGTTTTATCAGACTTTTAGTATGTATCTTATCCTATGCTTTATGAAGAATAAACTTGCCACCTTCAGACCATTCATAAGCATTGAACATTTGAGTTGGGTATGTAAGGACATATTTTATTTCATTTATTATCTCTCTAGTGGTAGGACGGAGAATGGTTGAAGTCGATTACCTTTCATAATTATGTCCATAGTTTCAGCAGCATTACTAAAAGATTTGAATATGTTCATGCTAAGAAAATCAACAAGGCATTAGCAGTTGATCCACGGTTCAAACCATGGGAAAGTATCCCAACCATTTTGTTACCCATCTATCAGAAGCAGTCCAAGCCCACATGACTCAGCCCATCTAGTGGTTAAACGACCCAGAAGTGTTGCCAAAACATTCAGGGTTTGAGCCCAGATGGTGTTGTTTAAGTATAGTCGCCACAGCTCGGCAAAACTACTCAAAAACAACTAAGTACTTTAGGACCGATATGGTTCTCCATCAAATTTCGTATCCTAAAAATGGCCTCCCCATTTCGTACCCCAAATATTTTAATCTAATTTCGTACCCTAAAGTGGAATCCCCATCTTTATATCCCGACCTTATCACCAGATTTCATATCCCAACAAATGAACTTCCCTTATCGGCACGAAGGAGTTCGTATCCCCAAAGTTCATCTAGAATTCGGTCGAGTATAGCGGGATCGATGAAGACCATTTCGTATTATGGGATGCGAAGATGAAAAGAGAATTCAGAGCTTTAGAACTTAAGTGAAAGGGGCAGAAAATAAACTAAGTATCCTAGAATATGTACTGATCTCGAGATACGAAGAGTATGGGCATATGTCTCACATCATACCTGCTTCCTTCGACTATAAATACCCTGCTTTAGATCTGAGAAAAGGGATGGATTCTTATTCATTTGACACTTTTGGAAGAAGATATTGAACTTTTCACTCTATAGCCCACCTTTGAACTTCAGGAAGAAGTTCGCCTCCTTCTTGAAGACTTAGATTTTTGGACTTCCATAGGCAACTCGAGAAGAAGTTAGGCTCCATTTTGGACCTTATTGAACAAATTTTCCACCATTGCCTTTGTATTCATTTGGAACAATTGTTCCCACCATTGTAAACTTTACAAAAAAGTGAATAAAAGAGAAAAACCTTCCGTTGGCTTACTTTGTGACTAGGCCATACAAGGTTTAGACATCGTAATCACCTACATAAATAAGCGAAGACCATGAATATCCAAGGCCCATGACACCGGGTCAGGGAGTTCGGTTCTAGCTCGACCCATGTACAATGAAACCAACTGAAACCTGGGGCTATCGATCGGATCAGATTGAGGAAGGCAGGCCGAGTTCAACCCATTTGTGCATGAAAGAGAACCAGACCCAGAGCGTCAACACCGGATCAAATCAGAGAGCCCACGACTCGGCCCTCTCGGCAGCTGAAGACACCAAGACATGTTTACATCATTTGATCAGATCGAAAGCCTATATCCGGCCCTCCTGGGATCATGATTGCATATCTAAATGAAAACCTGTTCTAACTCCAAGGAAAGCAGATCGGGGCCACCTTATACCCACGATTTGAGAGCTATCTCTGATCTCCCACGTCCGACTCCGAGATCTCAAGGATCAGAGCCATGTCATCATCCGACCTGCTTGCCCCTTCATGCCTATAAACGCACCAAGACTTGACAATTTGAAGGATCTTCTGGCGCTCTACACACCTGAGCTCCACTATTATCAATATTTCTCTTATTTTTTCAAATTGTGCTCTAGATTATTGAGTATAGTTCTATAGATACCGAGAGATTATTGATTGTGTTTGTGAGATTGAGTGATTATCAAGATTGTATTTGTAATCTGTTACTCAATCAAAGAAATATAAAGTGGACGCAGGCTCGTTAATGCCGAACCACTATAAATTCTACGTGTTAACTGCTTTTCGCTTTTTTTAGATTATTATTCTTCATTATTCTCTACGAACTCTAGTCAATTGGGTGTTAGTGCCATTTTTTGGTCTAACACGTTTAAAGTGGATGTAGGTTCTCACGAACCAAACCATTATAAACGTTGTATATAATTACATTTTTGCATAATTTTCCATACTGTACGTTTAGTTTCATTATATTGGAACTCACTGGGTGTTGTTCTCTACCCCAATCTGACCTGCAGGGGCGACCCAAACCACCCTTTAGATGTTGATGCCCCTATCTGATACGACCCAGATGTTCCAACTCTAGCTGCAGTAACCTGTCATCAACCTCTTATACTTGCTCCTATTTCATAGATTGATTTTTCACGCTTACTTGCCAGGTTGGAAGAGACGAATGTGGCTCTAGAAGCCAAAACTTGATAGTGCCATGATCCGAGAGAATGTGAGTGGGATGGCTAGACAAATGGACGGGCTTCGCAGATAGAGAACACCTTCGCATGCCCATCGTCAACCAGCTGACTATTCATCTTCTTCAAAGTAACATGAAAGGCACCCATGTCATAGGAGGCCTTATGAGAGGTCTGAGAACCTCGAACACGTCACATTTAGCTTGCTAGGCTCTCATAAAGATGTTGCTCGTCGTTTGGGCCCTAATGACCCAAGCCTAGCAGAACCAATGTTGTTGCCGATGCGTGGATCTCATGTCCTTCCAAGAGACCCAAACATTACCAATCCTACTCAAGTCCAACTCCTTCAGCCCACACGTCCTATGAATGACCGGGATCGCCAGGGGCAAGGGAACTCCACTCCCGTAAGAAACCAAAGAACGTTTCCTGTAATAGGAGCTAGAAGTGCTAGAAGGGCGAGAAGTGTTGAACCCGAGCCTCCTTTAACCAATGCTGAAGTAGAAACTATGGTACGTCAAATTATGGCTGAAAACAGAAGCTACACTAATGAAGATTGGGGTATCGATCGCAGCCAGATACCTTTCACCGATGCATATTGGATGTTCAATTCTCAGGCGATTCGGCCTTCCTACCATGAACTGTTATGGAAGAAGAACTGATCCAAGGCAGCGTCTGATGAGATACTACTGGTATATGAACGCCGCAGCAACTCCCGATGCTGTGAAGTGCAAATCTTTTCTGATATACCTTGAAGATGTTGCAATGATGTGGTTTACCTGGCTTCCGCCGCGATCGATTTCCAGCTTCAAAGAGCTGAGCGAGAGTTTCCTAAATTAGTTTCGGATTCACGCCTAGAAGTCCATGAATGTTATTGAGCTTTCTGTAGTTAAGCAAACCCCGGGGGAAACTCTAAAATCGTGTATGGATCATTTCAGTCTAGCAGTTATGGAAGTGAGCAACCCCGAAGAATAGACTATTTTGATGTAACTAATAGACAGAGTTGATAAAGATACTGAATTCGGGAAATACCTGGTTGTAAAGCCATCATTGACCATAGAATTGTTCTGTGAGAAGGCTAATATCTACCTACGAAAAGAAGAGGTGTATGCTAGCCGGAAAAGGAAACCCAACAATGCCGCAAGAGAGGATATCCAAAGCAATGTCGCCATTAAGTAGTCTAGTGACAGTGATGGGAAAGTTGAAGTCAACGTTGGCAACCAAAGTGGAGGAAACGGCCGCCAAGGTGGGGATGGCAACAAGAGAAGTAGGAATCGAAGAAATGATCCCAAAACGAGGCCTCAAGTCCAACCTTTCGAGAATTAAACACCACTAGATGACATCTTGTAGAATGTCTATCTAAACACCTTCTATGTTGTCCAATACAAAAATCCTCCGCCAAGAGACTCAACTGAAAAGGAGCGTGAGACTGGGAAGTTCTGTTTTTTCATGAAACTTACGGCCACTTCACAAATTAGTGACGCCACATAAGGGATGTAGTAGAAAATTTGCTCCGAGCAGGAAAATTAGATGAGTATAAAGTTACCCCTAGGGACAAGGGGCAGGGAGGCTCAACTCCAAATCAGAGCCAGACGACCCCGAGAGCTACCGCCTAGTAGAAAGGAAAGAGGATAGTTATTAACACCGTGGTTGGAGGGCCACATCCTGCTGGATTCAGCAACAGAGCCATGGAATAATACATCAATGCCGCTAAGCATCCAGATGTGGGAGAATGTAGTTACCTCGAAGATACCACTCCTGCAAAGCAGCAGAAAACGAAAACCGATGACATCGTTTTCAAAGACATAGAAGGCGAGGGAGTAGAAGCCTCGAGTATAGACCCATTGGTGATTACAGCCCTCATCGACCTAGCAACCGTATGAAAAGTCCTTATTGACAACGGGAGTTCCATTAACATTCTATTTAAGAAAGCATTCGACTAGATGAAGTTGGAAGCTAAAAACTTGAAGCCATGCACCAGATGGATAAACGGCTTCAACGGTTCGTCAACAACACCAATGGGAGTGGTAGATCTATCTGTGGAACTTGGGTGTAATGGCTGGATTTTTCAAGCATCTGATATCTATTTTAATAAGGAAATTTAAATATATTTGAGTTGCTCAACCAATTAAAATGTGTATAATCACCTATATGTATGTATATACATATATGGTTTGCACTAGAACTTAACTTATATAAGGTATGTTTAATATTTATATTATAACATACTTAAGCAAACATTTGTGACAAAATTTCTAACTAAGAGAAGAGTGAGAATATTGGCAACACAAAATAGTGTAACTAAATCCTATTTACAACTAGCATATGGAAGTTAGCATACAAAAGCAAACAAGATCCAAACCCATCATTAAGTAGTAGATTAGGACCTAATCCCCTCATACATATATATCTGCGGCTAAAATGATAAGTGCAAACAAAATATCCAAGAGAAGAATAATCATTCTTTATCTTGACAAGAAGGGTTAAATTTGCATTTAATGAAAGTAAGCTATGCATTTAATGAAGGTGTAAGGGCTCATGTACTTGGAGAGGAGACCAAATAAGGTTGGTAGAAATATCTTAGGAGAAAGTACACATTTCTTTTGCTGTAACAATTTTCATCCATTCAAATAGGGGAGAGAGAGGGAAGGTAGAGAAAGAGTTTGCTGTAGAAAACTTGTGAGACATTGCCTATAAATACCACTACATATCCATGCATTTTCCTTTACACAAATACAAGTCTTTGCGGAGTTAATATCCATCTACAAGCTAGAAAATATAGGAGCTTATTTATGGGTGAGTAATCACTCACTCATGACAAGTTGATTTGCAAGTTTACTGATTTAAACAGTTTTATATGTTTTCATGTTTATCTATTACTGCAAGTTCTATCATGTTGTTAAACACCTTATAGATGCTAGAAACACCAAGTATATCATCAGTAAACCCTATATACCAGTGATAAATAGAAATGGTAGTGAGTTCATCACTATAACTTGATCAAGAAAAATACAGTTTTGTTTCCTGTCAAGAACATACTCTGTTTATTTGAAACTACAAATTGATCATTCCAAACACCAAATATACAAGTATATTCAGTAGTAATTTGTATACAAAACATCTACAACCTTTTCGAAAGCATTAAACAAGAGGAACTTGCTTTGAAAGGCCAAGAACAGCAGAGAAGCAGGATGTTCTCTATCTCAAACTTAATCACCAAATTTTCAAACATCATAGAAATGAATTACAGGGTTATAGATGTAATCGTAGCACTAAATAATGATTTTTAAAAGTAATTTCATGATTTTTAATGTTGAGATGAGGAAGAATGATTGAGATAACCGAAAATGGCACTTTGACCAAATTCCGGCGATCGGTGACGATGATGGTCGGGGCGTGGAGCGTGAAGGAGTTGGTCACATCGGGGAACACGAGAAAAATGCCCCATGATTTTTCTAGTGAGTGATTCGAGCTGTCGACCTCGATTTGCATTTTCAATGGCCGAATGGGTTCATCGGTTTGGAGGCGACGTGGGGGGCCCACGGTGGTGCGAGTTGGCCAGGGATGAACGTGGAGCAGCGTTGGGTCTTGGCGGAGCTGACGGCGGCGGTGCGAGGTGCTCAGGTGGTCGGAGGCGATGGGTCGAGCTGGGTTTAGGTGGGGTACTTTTCGAGCTGTGTACTGGGAGTTTTGGTGGAGTGGCAAAATCGAGGAGCAGGCGACGTACGGTGGTGGCGAGGCGTCGGTGGTGATGGGGGGACGAAGTGGAGTTTGTGAGTGGTGGTCCGGTGGTGGCATGGTGGCGTGGGGAGGCATGCACGTGCACAGCTGTGCACGTTTGCACAGCAATGTCGAGCAAGGTTTGGCACTTGGATTTTGGGGTGATCAGCAAGTCTTGGCACGAAGGTTTGGCAACATGGTTTGGCAAGGAGATCGGAGTGATCCTTTAGTGCTTTCGCATGGTTTCCGAAGTGATCGGAGTGGCTTGGCACGAGAGCTCGGCACGTGATTTTTGGCAAGTAAAAATCGGTGATCACCCCGTGGTGATCATTTGATTTTGAGATGCCAAGGATCCGATTTGGCAAATGCAAGAAAGAACAATTTTAAATGCAAGAATTTAATTAAACTGAATTTAATTAAATTAAATAATTTAATATAATTAATCAGTAATTAATTAATTTAAATAAATATATAGTTTTTATTTAAATATAGCATAGATCAGTGAAACAGTCAAGACGACAGTGCGGTCCCAGAATCAAAGTTGTTCGAAGGAGTTCGTCGAGTTAGAACTTGAGTTTTAAAAGATAATTTAATTTAAATAAATTATAAAACAATTTATTTAAGTTTAAATAAAAGAAATAAATACTTTACAAAACGAATCGGAGTATAGAACATCGTCTCAACGTCGATGGTACGCGAGGTAAAATACTGTGCGCGAAGCACGGGCTTTTTCTATACATCAATAAAATGATAAAAACTGTATAACTACTTGTGTGCGACGCACACACTTCAACTATACAACTGTAAATGTTATTTAAGATATGCAAAGATGAACCAAAGAATTTTATACTGTATATATAATTATAAATACAGGATGTGCAACTGAATTAAAGACAGTAAGCTGATAATAAATTATCGACTATAAAAGATATTTTGTACATCGTTTCGAAGAGTCCGGAATTCACATTTCCACTTCGACTCGAATATTACGACGTATACCGGAAATCGATAAAGATGAAGAATGCAAGGACTATTTCAAAATAGTATCTACGGTCTGTTAAATCCCAGAACAGATCCGAACAGTCGGATGTCTGATAACGTATATCAATCAGATTTTACACATCGACTTTACATAAGTGTATTATGTTGGTGGCGGAGAGATTCGTTTCTTTAGCCTTATACCCAGAATATGTTTGTGGAAACAAATGAGTGATCTGTCAGATAGGACGGTGTGATATTCAAAGACGTTGAAGAATAACCCGTCAAATGGTAACGTGACTTCAAACCTCACAACCCGAGAAAGACAATAGTTGGGCTACGTGGCATGGCTAGTTGGGTCATACCCAAGCAGGGTATATTATCACCATCTAGAGCAATTCCTTTTGTTTCTAAATCTATATTCACTTTTGTTACCTTCGGTAATCGGTGGGTCATTCCCGACCGTGGAGGTGGTAATATGTTCGTTACACTCAAGTTAAATGAGTGGACAGTCATGTGTGGCCGGGTTGCAGGATGTTCTTGTTGAACCCCAGTGTATCCTCTCTAGAGTACACTGATCGGTGGGTGCTCCCATACCCTGTTAGTTAGAAACCAAATTCCAATAAGCGCTCGACGGTTTTAGATTTTTTTTATATATGTGAACGTGAGATGCAAGCAATTCACTAGATGATTATTTATTTGATAAATACTATCGTAAATATCAAACATTTTGATATCAAAATACAAGGGTCATTTTCCATATGTTAGTTATGGAATTGGGTTTAAGATTTCTAAAGTAATTGAATCTATTAATAACGGAACACCTTATTCCTTATTTCCCTGTTTACATCTTTTTAACTATGTTTACTCACACTAGTCCCCTGACTGACCCGGAGTTTATTTTCTGTGTTTTCCCTAAACTCTTGGGTACTCACAATATATATTATGAGTAGGCAAGTAATTCAGGTTTGCAAATGGAACCTTACGAAGTTCAAGTTGCAGGACAAGTCTAGTAGTTTTAACTACACCTATGTATCCAGTTAGATTTGTATTTCCATATCATGATGTATTATTATGTGAATGTACTATGATGATGTAAGTTGTTGATGTATTATGATGTATCAGACCCTATGATGTAATGTATTTGTATTTTTAAATTCCGCTGTGAGATTTCTGATAACTTCTTATTCTTCTATTCTATTAGTTCTATCTTTTCTATCTCATCTTCTAATTTCTTTCAATAATGACACGGTTTTCGGAGGGTCGAAAATCGCGCCGTTACAGTTGGTATCAGAGCCTATGTTCTTCGGAAACATTTAGGCTTTGAAATAGTAAGAGAGCGTATTTTTACTAAAAACTATATTTTTAATATAGGTAGATCGTAGTTACTTAGGTAATTCCTCGACTTATTTTTCCAATTTAGTTAATAAAATTTCAATCCGTGTACTCAAGGAGTTGAAAATGAGTTCTCGTGGAGGAAGAGGCCGAGGAGCAAGCGGAGCAACTACGACAAACGGACACACTGTTAACCAGACCCAAGTGGATACTACTGAAGTAATCCGAGCACCAACTCAGCCTAACTTTGCTATGGTCTGTAAGAATTACACAACTCTGGGAGGAAAGATTTTCAGAGGTACTAAATCACTGGTCGGAGTCCAAGCATGGATTAGGTCATGTGAGAAGATTTTTAAAGGAATGAGGTTGGATGACGAGCATAAGCGTCTCTTAGCTTCATGGAATCTGGAAGGAGCCGCAGCAATATGGTGGGATGCCCAGACTGCTAACACTCCTGAGGAAAACTTTACTTGGCCCATGTTCAAAGAAGCTTTTGAAGGTCAGTATCTACCTGCTACTGGAAGGACAAGGATGTACCGAGACTTCATTGACTTAAAGCAGGAAAGCATGTCTGTCGCTGAGTACGAAAACCAGTTCAACGCACTTTCAATCTTTGGACCGGAGCTGATAAATACTCTTTTGAAAAAGAACAAGATGTTTGTTGCTGGTCTTAGAGATAATCTGCAAGGAAGGATGATGGGACATTTGAAGGATCCATTTGTGGAACTAGTAGACCTAGCACTCAGATATGAAGCACTAGATACAAAGAAACCAGGAGCGAGGATCCAGACTGGGGAGACGAGGGGGTGAATATCATGAAAAGAAAGGTCAACCCAGATTGGAATGATAATCAGGGCCAAGCTAAGACGGGGCAACAGACTGTGGAAGGTAAATTTAAGAATGTGGTGTGTCACAACTGCAAGCAAAAGGGACACATTGCACGATTCTGTAAACAAAAGGGGAACCAGAAACCCCAGCAATACCCACAACAGCAACAGAAACCCCAGCAATACTCGAGACAGCAACAGAAACCTCAGCAACAGAATCAGAACCAGAACCAGAATCAGAGGAACGAGATGGTAGTGAAGAATCTCTATTTCAACTGTCATCAACCAGGACACATGGTGAAAGACTGTCCATTGATGAAGAGGGCACCACAGCCTAGGGTTTTTACAATCAAAGATGAACCGTCTACTTCTCAGAATGTGAAAGGGAAGGGAGTGCTGGAAGGTACTTTACAGTTTAATGGAATTTACCTTCGTTTTTTATTTGATACCGGCGCTTCACACAGTTTTATTTCAGCCGAAACCATAGATCAGTTTGACCTTAAACCAATTATATCACCAAACCCCATTTGCGTATCAAACCCCATAAGGGGAAAAACTGAGCTTAAAATGTGTTGTGAGGATATGACTCTCTTATATCTCTCACACTCTTTTCGATTTGACTTCTATGTTCTAGACTTCAAAAGTTTCAATTTTATACTTGGATTAGACTGGTTAAGCAAGTTCCAAGCCAAGATAAAATGTGATAAAGAAATCATAACCCTTATAACTAGCTTAGAGCGAAAAGCTAGAATAACTTGTGGGAAACCGGGAATTCACACATGTAGTTTTCTATACGCTTTAGAAGCACCTCAAGAAAGTCTCGACACTTTGGAAGTAGTAAGAGAATTCAAGGACGTATTCGAGGAAGTCGGAAGTTTACCTCCGCATCGAGAGATCGAATTCCGAATTGATTTAGTCCCAGGAGCTAGACAAATGATTCAACCAAAGAGACGGATGGCTCCCAAGGAAGTTCAGGAATTTGAGAAACAAACTCGGGATTTGCTGAGTAAAGGCTTAATCCGACCTAGTTTTTCTAGTTGGGGCTCTGCGGTAGTTTTTGTAGTAAAGTCTGATGGGTCCTTACGACTGTGTGTGGACTACCGAGAATTAAATAAAGTAACCATCCGAAATAGATATCCATTACCTAGAATTGATGACCTTTTCGATCAATTACACGGAGCAACGGTATTCTCCCAGATGGATTTAGCAACAGGATTTCACCAATTGAGAATCTCTGAAGATTGTATTCCTTTAACAGCATTCAGAGGCCTAGATTTCTTTTATGAATGGTTGGTTATGCCGTTCGGACTAACCAACGCACCAGCTTTCTTCGTAGATCTGATGAACAGAGTCTTTAGGAAAATTCTTAATAAATTCGTTCTCGTTTTCATTGACGATATCTTAATCTTTTCAAAAACCGAAGAAGAGCACCGTGGTCATCTTAGAGTAGTGCTAGAAACTCTAAGGAAACACGTGTTGAAGGCAAAGTTTTCAAAATGTCACTTTTGGAAATCGGAAGTGAGATTTTTGGGGCACTGTAACACCCCGAATTTCAATTAACACTAATGGTTAGTAATTAAAGTATAATTAATCTCAGATGTGAGAATCAGGGGAAACGGGCTGCGTCATTGCGTTCGTCTCGGAAAAATACGCGAAATAGAGTCCGAGTTTGCGTAAAACGGGTACCGTATGAAAGAGATATGGACGAACGAAGTTAGGCAGAAAAACCCGAAACAGGCCAGAAATGCACTGGCGCACTTGTGAAGTGCGCCAGCACAAAAATGCACTGGCACACTTGTGAAGTGCGCCAGCACAAAAATACACTGGCGCACTTGGGAAGTGCGCCCATGTCGGGACAGGAAACCTGCACAGTTTCTAGAGAGTTCTGTGGTTGGGTGCACCAGTTTGGGGTTTGGGCTTGGTCTTAGGGCTGGTTTCTGGAAGGTTCCGAAATCTAAGGGTCCTAATCTAATCTAGGGTTAATCCTATGGCCTAAAACACTTGCCTAATCTATAAATAAGACCCTAACCTAGCCCTAAATCATCATTAATCTATCCTACAACTAAACTATGGCAAAATTTTACCTCTCATGGCCTCCACTCAAAACCCTAGCCTCCATCCTCTTATAAAACTATTATATGAAGGCTTTCATGTTCATACAAGCATCTTTGAGTTGTATGAGTGATCATTAGCTTGCATTCATCATCAAGTTGCAAGCTTTATGTTCAAGGCTAGAGTTTTTGGGTGATTTTTGGCAAGAGTTTGCTTATGGGAGTTTAGGGTGAGTTTCTATCACTCTAATGATCAATTGCTAAACTAAGTAGATGAGATATGATGAGATCATATGGTTTTGTTTGGGGATTAATGGGTTTTAAGTCATATGACATGATGTTAGTTTGCTAATGTATGTGGGTTATGCAAGTTTTGTGCTTTGTGATCATATGATAATATGCAAGTTACATGTATGATAATATGCAAGTTACATGTATGATATTATGCAAGTTGTATGTTTCTTCATATGCAAGTTTATGAGTTCATATGCAAGTATGTAACATGTTATGCAAGTTCATATGCAAGTTTATGAGTTCATATGCAAGTTATGTAGCATGTTATGCAAGTTCATATGCAAGTTATGTGACATATTATGCAAGTTCATATGCAAGTTATGTATTTGTTAATATGTAAGTTTATGTAACATGTTATGCAAGTTAATATGCAAGTTATGTGACATGTTATACAAGTTAATATGCAAGTTATGTGACATGTTATACAAGATTATATGCAAGTTATGTGACATATTATGCAAGTTCATATGCAAGTTATGTATTTGTTAATATGTAAGTTTATGTAACATGTTATGCAAGTTAATATGCAAGTTATGTGACATGTTATACAAGTTAATATGCAAGTTATGTGACATGTTATACAAGATTATATGCAAGTTATGTGACATGTTATGCAAGTTATGTGTTTGTTAATATGCAAGATGGCACCTTTGAAACATGTTCATACATATGCAAGTTGACACCTTTTATATGTGTTATGTCATGAGAACGAAATTACGTGGGAACGATGGGGTTAATTAAATGCATATGTTAATAAGATTGTGTGAAATTAATATAATTATGCATAACATAAAATAAATGAACATAGTATGGGAATTTGCCTATTAAGTTAGGTGTACCCATACTATGTGTAGGGAATTTGCCTATTTAGTTAGGTGTACCCACACTTTGGAGTTGGGAATTTGCCTATTAAGTTAGGTGCACCCATATTCCTAAAATAAACATGATAATTAACACAAATTATGGGGGTGATTAATTAGGAGTAATTAATCGATTAAGACATGAGGTTGGACCCGTTTGTAGTGTAAGACTGCCCGGAGTTTACCGGCTTAACCAGGCATCTACAAATGACGGTCCAATGTGAGGGGTCTTAATCATAAATTAAATACGTAACAAGGGTAAATGACACGAGGTTGGACCCGTTTGTAGTGTAAGACTGTCCGGAACCTACCGGCTTAACCAGGCATCTACAAATGACGGTCCAATGTGAAGGGTCCTTTACACGGTTACGGTGTTAATCAATTAAGAAACACTTAACCAGATAAGCATGTAGTGGGGCATGGGGGTTAAGTGGGTACCTTGGGTGGTATGTGGAAATTGCTAGTGGTTGCCAATAGAAAATATGATAAAATACTTAACCAAGATGAAACATGTAATTAAACATGATTAAAGGGTTAAGTGGGAAACACTAGTGTGTGGGCCAAGCTTAGGGGGATGGCTTGTGCTGGGTGCCCATTTCAACCAGTAACCCATACGTATCTTAGTGGGCTCGACCCATGTCGAGGACGGGACACGCATACTGGGCTTGACTATAAGAGGCCAAAATGGGTTAGCGGTGGCAACGCATGACCAACGGGTTTCATATGCGTGTGTGGACCCGGGCTGGTAAATAAGACGTTGTTGCATCGTGTAGATATAAGCCGTGCACCGTTAGTTTTATTAGGTTGCCACGTTGGGGAATGGTACACCCCACGGTGGGGCCAGCACGGGTATCTACGTTAGGGAGCCGATCGAATGGGGAGTAGTGTGTACACCTAGTGGATTGTAGGGCCCCGTGGCGTCTACTTAGTCACCTAGGGGTACGCGAGAACTATTAAGTTAATTTTATAAGTCCATGGGTGGGATCAACCTTTAAGTTAGGAATGACTGGTGTGGTGCAGTTTAGTAATTTACCTTTGGAAGGGTAGATGCGTCTTTATCTTTTATCTTAGTTTAGTTGACTGCTTAGTGTAGCCATTCATCCCCATTAGTTACCGTATATCAGTTTATGTCTCCTCTGGTTACTTTAACGATTGTATTGTTAAAGTTATAGGACTCGCTCAGACTTATGTCTGACCCCGTTGTTTTTATCTTTTTCCCAACCCTCAGGTCCTACGGTGGATCCTAGCAGTAGTGGAGCTTGATCGGATTGTTGTTCCAGTCTTTAGGAGCTTGGATAGATGTAAAGCTCCAGTTACCCAGTTATCTTTTCTTTTGTCATGGCTATTGTATGAGAGTGGGATTATGTACTTCTTTATTTTGATGGATATTGTACTTGACTTTTATTGTGGTTTTATGATGTAACCAGACATGTTTTACTTCCGCTGTTATGAGATGATGTTTTAAATTTCAAGTACTATTTATATCTGTCTTGTTGTAATTTTTCTGTTCTATATTCACTAAAATACTCCACCGATGCTATGGCATTCCCTTAGTGAGTGACCATAGCGGGAGTGGGGTGTTACACGTGGTATCAGAGCTTAAGGTTACCAGAACAGATAAAATTTTTAGAAAAACTATTTTCTAAGAATATTTTTGAAAGGAGTATTTTCAAAAACATGTCTTTTAAGAGAAAAGTTTTTGAAAGAAAAGCATAATCCCCAATAGCCATATCTATATCTTTCGAATTCTCCGTTTTGAATCTCTTCCTCTCTCGTTTTGAGTTTCCCCTCCGCGTATAGATGACCTTTCTAAGATAGATAAGAATGGAAAACCACTTCAAGGGACTTAGACATTAGTCGGATTAGAAGTTGGTTCAAGAAGGAGGAGGACTGGTAGGTATCTATTGGATAGACGATGGGAGGAAGGCTCAAATAGTTGTTTGGTTAATGAAGGATGAAACCTCATTGGTGGGAGTTTACGAGTGGAGAATGGAAGAAGAAGGCGAGTAGTTATCCTTTTGGAGGAATGGGACACCTTATTAGGATTGTCCAAAGGGGCATGGGCAAGGTATGGAATCTCCTGGAGGGTAGTTGTATTCCCTCGCGGCTAGTGTACCAGATGGGGATAGGACCGTCTAGGTTGGAATTTGGATTTCTTTATTATCCGGTTCGAACTTTATTTGATTCTGACGCATCGAGTTCGTTTATCTCATCATTGTTAGATGAGTCACTGCACTTAGACACCAGTTTGGTAGATGATCCCTTAGTTGTTTCAAACCCAATAGGGGCTCCATGATATGTTTGGGTTTGAAGATTTCTATACTTAGCGTTGAGTTTGGATGTGATGCTTTTGTATTGGGCTTCACGGGCTATGGGTTGATTTTGGGCATGGACTGGTTATCCAGTAATGGTGTCGTTCTTGATTGTGAAAGGAGAGTTGTCAGGCTTATGACCCGCTTGGGTAATACTCTCTAGATCTCTTGTAATCCCATGGAATCTGTTTTGCTAAGTTATCTTGAATCGCTCGATGCTTCGGTCGAGAGTTTGCGTTCTATCAGAGTGGTTCGGGAATATCCGGATGTGTTTGAAGAGGTGAAGGGTTTGCCTCCGAAGCGGGAGATAGATTTCCGAATTTATTTGGTGGATAATGCCAAACCAGTGTCTTTGCCAGTGCGCCACATGGCTCCCTCGTGATAGAAGAGAACTTCATAAGCAAGTAGGGGAGTTGCTTGAGAAGGGGTTCATAAGGCGAAGTATATCGGAGTGGGGAGCTCCAGTAGTGTTTTCCACGAAGGCGGATGGGTCCCTCAGACTTTGTGTGGATTATAGAGAACTTAATAAGCTCACGAAGAAGAATAGACAACCATTACCGAGGATAGATGATCTCTTTGATCAGTTGGTTGGCGCCTCAGTGTTTTCGCAGATGGACTTAGCTACAGGGTTTCATCAGTTGAGAGTGGCGGAGGACAGTATAGAGAAGACTGCTTTCCGGACTCCGGATGGTTTTTATGAGTGGCTTGTGATGCCATTTGGGTTGACAAACGCCCCTGCATACTTTGTTGATCTGATGAGTAGAGTGTTCAGAGAGCATCTGAATAAGTTTGTAGTGGTCTTTGTGGATGACATCTTGGTCTTTTCCAAGAGTGAAGAAGAGCATGCCTTACATCTCAGAGAAGTGTTAGAGACTCTTCGAGCACATAGTCTTAAAGCTAAATTCTCTAAATGTCATTTTTGGAGAAGAGAAGTGTGATTCTTAGGGCATGTGGTCTCTAAGGAAGGGATAGCTGTGGATCCCGCAAAGATAGTATCTATCCAGGATTGGAAAGTTCCTAGAAATGCTACCGAAGTAAGAAGTTTCTTGGGGTTGGCAGGATATTATAGGAAGTTCATCAAAGACTTCGCGAAGATATCAGCCCCATTAACCCGCTTGATGAAGAAGAATCTGGTTTTCTCATGGGACGTAGATTGTGATGATGCTTTCCGACGGTTAAAGAGAGCTTTGACCACCGCTCCAGTTTTAGTGCTTCCAGATGGGAGTAAGCCGTTTGTTGTTTATACCGATGCTTGTGGGACAGGATTAGGCGCAGTCTTGATGCAGGAGGGAAGGGTAATAGCCTATGGAGGGAGGCAATTGAAAGTGCATGAGAAGAATTACCCTACCCATGATCTAGAGTTGGCCGCGATTGTTTTCGCACTTAAGTCTTGGCGCCATTATCTTCTTGGTGAGAGATTCGAGTTGTTCACTGACCATAAATCATTGAAGTACTTATTCTCTCAGAAGGATTTAAACTTAAGACAGCAAAGGTGGATGGAGTTCTTAGCATCCTATGATTTCGAGATAGCGTATACCCCTGGCAAGGGTAACGTGGTGGCGGACGCCTTGAGTAGAAAAAGGCTATCTTTGAGTCCATTGTTCGTGGAACGGCGAAGCTTGGAGTTTCTTTCTTTGTTCGACTTCAGACCTTCTGTTGACTTTGTACCTGGTTTGTTAGCATCCTTGGAGGTTAGACCTACTCTTTTGGGACGGATTGGCGAGGCTCAGCGAGACGACCCACAGTTGGTTGAGTTGGTAGAGAAGCTTATAAGGGGGGAGTCGTCCAGCCATTTGGGTAGATACACCATAGATGATAGGGGATGGTTGCATAGAGACGGTAGACTTTGTGTACCGCAAGATGAGGGTTTGAAGAAGGCTATTTTGGATGATGCACATCGTTCAAGGATGACTATTCATCCCGGTGGAGACAAAATGTACCAAGACATGAAGAGAGTTTTCTTCTGGGCCGGTAAGAAGAAAGATGTGGCCGAGTATGTGGCTAGATGCTTAGTGTGCCAACAAGTTAAAGCGGAGCAAAGGAAACCCGGTGGGTTGCTACACCCATTGGAAGTTCCGCAATGGAAGTGGGATAGTGTCTCGATGGATTTCACCGATGGGTTACCGAGATCGAGGAAGGGCAATACGGGAATTTGGGTTGTGGTAGACAGACTTACCAAGAGTGCCCATTTTATACCCGTGAAGAGTAAGAGGACCGCTCCATGGCTTGCTTCAGTCTATGTTAGAGAGATTGTTAGATTGCATGGTGTACCATCCAGCATTGTGAGTGATCGAGATCCTATCTTCACTAGTGAGTTTTGGAGAAGTTTGCAAGAGGCGGTAGGGACTCAGTTGTGTTTGAGCACCGCATATCATCCTCAGACGGACGGTCAGACCGAGAGGGTGAACCGTATCTTAGAAGATCTCTTGAGGCTTTGTATCTTGGATTTTGGAGGTACATGGGAAGAACATCTTCCTTTGGTGGAGTTCGCATACAATAACAGCTTTAAGTCTAGTATTGGCATGGCACCTTTCGAAGCTCTTTATGGAAGGCCTTGTCGATCTCCTACATGTTGGTGGGAATCCACGGATAAGATCTTGTTTGGGCCAGATATGGTTAGAGAGACTTCAGAGAAGATTGATTTGATTCGAAGAAGGATGAAGGCAGCGCAAGATAGACAGAAATCTTATGCGGATCGGAGAAGGACGGATCTTGAGTTTGAGGTTGGGGACATGGTTTTTGTCAAAGTATCTCCGTTGAGAAATGTTGTTCGCTTTGGGTCCGTTGGGAAGTTAGCACCGAGGTTTGTTAGGCCGTTTCCTATTAAGGAAAGGATTGGACGGATGGCATATAGGGTGGAGTTGCCCGACAGACTTAGTGGTGTTCATGATGTATTCCATGTATCACATTTGAGGAAGTGCTTACATGAGACCGCAGAGGTGGTAGAGCCGAGCTTGCTTAGAGATGTAGAGGTAGAGCGTGATGCGACGATTCGACGAGCTCCTACTCGCATCCTTGGGTCAGAAACTAGGAAGTTGAGGAACAGAGAAGTTCAGCTAGTTAAAGTGCAATGGGGAGATGACGAAAGCAATGCTACTTGGGAGACGGAAACGAAGATGCGTTCTTTGTACCCATTTCTTTTTGAGAGTATGTCTTTTAACTTCTCCTTTATCACTTGTCTAGTACTTATCTTATCTTTAGTATATCCTCTCGCTAGTACCTATGACCTTTAGATAGGGTAAAACCTATGGTTGAAACATGTGTTTGAAACATGTTATGGTTGATGGATGCATGTGGATGCAATTGTTTGCTAGTGGTTGCTCGTGGATGCATATACACACACATTAGGCACTAGATCGGCTCAGTCACTTCATGTTGCATATCGCATAAATGGATGTGGTAGTTAGATTGATGGATGTATCATGGCTGTGTTATCATGTGGATGATGCATTTTTGTGTATGGTTGTGCACGCATATAGAAGTTGTATGTGTCAATAGGGTTTCGCATACATATTGGATGCATGGCACTATCATGGTTTGCATTAAGGAGGTCGACTGAATCAGTAGACCGCCTGATTTGGCATTAGTATACGGACATATACACACACTTTCTGCATATGTTCATACGTCATTAGAAGTTTCTAAGGATAATGGTTGCTTGTGGTTGATGGTTTAGTAGATGGTTGTTTGGTTGGTAGGATACGTTCTTCTTGACTTAGAGATTTCGAGGACGAAATCCTTTAAGTAGGGGAGAATGTAACACTACGAATTTCAATTAACACTAATGGTTAGTAATTAAAGTATAATTAATCTCAGATGTGAGAATCAGGGGAAACGGGCTGCGTCATTGCGTTCGTCTCGGAAAAATACGCGAAATAGAGTCCGAGTTTGCGTAAAACGGGTACCGTATGAAAGAGATATGGACGAACGAAGTTAGGCAGAAAAACCCGAAATAGGCCAGAAATGCACTGGCGCACTTGTGAAGTGCGCCAGCACAAAAATGCACTGGCGCACTTGTGAAGTGCGCCAGCACAAAAATACACTGGCGCACTTGGGAAGTGCGCCCATGTCGGGACAGGAAACCTGCACAGTTTCTAGAGAGTTCTATGGTTGGGTGCACCAGTTTGGGGTTTGGGCTTGGTCTTAGGGCTGGTTTCTTGAAGGTTCCGAAATCTAAGGGTCCTAATCTAATCTAGGGTTAATCCTATGGCCTAAAACACTTGCCTAATCTATAAATAAGACCCTAACCTAGCCCTAAATCATCATTAATCTATCCTACAACTAAACTATGGCAAAATTTTACCTCTCATGGCCTCCACTCAAAACCCTAGCCTCCATCCTCTTATAAAACTATTCTATGAAGGCTTTCATGTTCATACAAGCATCTTTGAGTTGTATGAGTGATCATTAGCTTGCATTCATCATCAAGTTGCAAGCTTTATGTTCAAGGCTAGAGTTTTTGGGTGATTTTTGGCAAGGGTTTGCTTATGGGAGTTTAGGGTGAGTTTCTATCACTCTAATGATCAATTGCTAAACTAAGTAGATGAGATATGATGAGATCATATGGTTTTGTTTGGGGATTAATGGGTTTTAAGTCATATGACATGATGTTAGTTTGCTAATGTATGTGGGTTATGCAAGTTTTGTGCTTTGTGATCATATGATAATATGCAAGTTACATGTATGATAATATGCAAGTTACATGTATGATATTATGCAAGTTGTATGTTTCTTCATATGCAAGTTTATGAGTTCATATGCAAGTATGTAACATGTTATGCAAGTTCATATGCAAGTTTATGAGTTCATATGCAAGTTATGTAGCATGTTATGCAAGTTCATATGCAAGTTATGTGACATATTATGCAAGTTCATATGCAAGTTATGTATTTGTTAATATGTAAGTTTATGTAACATGTTATGCAAGTTAATATGCAAGTTATGTGACATGTTATACAAGTTAATATGCAAGTTATGTGACATGTTATACAAGATTATATGCAAGTTATGTGACATATTATGCAAGTTCATATGCAAGTTATGTATTTGTTAATATGTAAGTTTATGTAACATGTTATGCAAGTTAATATGCAAGTTATGTGACATGTTATACAAGTTAATATGCAAGTTATGTGACATGTTATACAAGATTATATGCAAGTTATGTGACATGTTATGCAAGTTCATATGCAAGTTATGTGTTTGTTAATATGCAAGATGGCACCTTTGAAACATGTTCATACATATGCAAGTTGACACCTTTTATATGTGTTATGTCATGAGAACGAAATTACGTGGGAACGATGGGGTTAATTAAATGCATATGTTAATAAGATTGTGTGAAATTAATATAATTATGCATAACATAAAATAAATGAACATAGTATGGGAATTTGCCTATTAAGTTAGGTGTACCCGTACTATGTGTTGGGAATTTGCCTATTAAGTTAGGTGTACCCACACTTTGGAGTTGGGAATTTGCCTATTAAGTTAGGTGCACCCATATTCCTAAAATAAACATGATAATTAACACAAATTATGGGGGTGATTAATTAGGAGTAATTAATCGATTAAGACACGAGGTTGGACCCGTTTGTAGTGTAAGACTGCCCGGAGTTTACCGGCTTAACCAGGCATCTACAAATGACGGTCCAATGTGAGGGGTCTTAATCATAAATTAAATACGTAACAAGGGTAAATGACACGAGGTTGGACCCGTTTGTAGTGTAAGACTGCCCGGAACCTACCGGCTTAACCAGGCATCTACAAATGACGGTCCAATGTGAAGGGTCCTTTACACGGTTACGGTGTTAATCAATTAAGAAACACTTAACCAGATAAGCATGTAGTGGGGCATGGGGGTTAAGTGGGTACCTTGGGTGGTATGTGGAAATTGCTAGTGGTTGCCAATAGAAAATATGATAAAATACTTAACCAAGATGAAACATGTAATTAAACATGATTAAAGGGTTAAGTGGGAAACACTAGTGTGTGGGCCAAGCTTAGGGGGATGGCTTGTGCTGGGGGGCCATTTCAACCAGTAACCCATACGTATCTTAGTGGGCTCGACCCATGTCGAGGACGGGACACGCATACTGGGCTTGACTATAAGAGGCCAAAATGGGTTAGCGGTGGCAACGCATGACCAACGGGTTTCATATGCGTGTGTGGACCCAGGCTGGTAAATAAGACGTTGTTTCATCGTGTAGATATAAGCCGTGCACCGTTAGTTTTATTAGGTTGCCACGTTGGGGAATGGTACACCCCACGGTGGGGCCAGCACGGGTATCTACGTTAGGGAGCCGATCGAATGGGGAGTAGTGTGTACACCTAGTGGATTGTAGGGCCCCGTGGCGTCTACTTAGTCACCTAGGGGTACGCGAGAACTATTAAGTTAATTTTATAAGTCCATGGGTGGGATCAACCTTTAAGTTAGGAATGACTGGTGTGGTGCAGTTTAGTAATTTACCTTTGGAAGGGTAGATGCGTCTTTATCTTTTATCTTAGTTTAGTTGACTGCTTAGTGTAGCCATTCATCCCCATTAGTTACCGTATATCAGTTTATGTCTCCTCTGGTTACTTTAACGATTGTATTGTTAAAGTTATAGGACTCGCTCAGACTTATGTCTGACCCCGTTGTTTTTATCTTTTTCCCAACCCTCAGGTCCTACGGTGGATCCTAGCAGTAGTGGAGCTTGATCGGATTGCTGTTCCAGTCTTTAGGAGCTTGGATAGATGTAAAGCTCCAGTTACCCAGTTATCTTTTCTTTTGTCATGGCTATTGTATGAGAGTGGGATTATGTACTTCTTTATTTTGATGGATATTGTACTTGACTTTTATTGTGGTTTTATGATGTAACCAGACATGTTTTACTTCCGCTGTTATGAGATGATGTTTTAAATTTCAAGTACTATTTATATCTGTCTTGTTGTAATTTTTCTGTTCTATATTCACTAAAATACTCCACCGATGTTATGGCATTCCCTTAGTGAGTGACCATAGCGGGAGTGGGGTGTTACAAGCACATAGTAAACGGAGATGGGATATCAGTAGACCCAGTTAAGGTAGATGCAGTACAACTATGGAAACAACCTCAAACACCAACAGATATTCGTAGTTTCCTAGGACTGGCAGGATACTATCGAAGATTTATCCGAGACTACTCCAAAATATTGTCACATCTGACCAAGTTAACAAAGAAGGGCCAAAAGTTTATTTGGGACCCAAAGTGTGAAGAATCGTTTCAAGAACTAAAGAAGAGATTAACGGAAGCACCAGTATTAGTTGTTCCCGATGGAACGATCGGATTTGCAGTTTACACCGATGCTTGTGGAAAGGGAGTAGGAGCGGTGTTAATGCAGAAGGGACAAGTGATTTCATATGCAAGTAGGCAATTATGGATTCACGAGAAGAATTACGCAACTCACGACCTAGAGTTATTGGCAGTGGTTTTCGCATTAAAGATGTGGAGACATTATCTTCTGGGTGAGAGATTCGAACTTTTCACCGATCATAAACCATTGAAGTATCTGTTCACTCAAAAAGATTTAAATCTGAGACAACAGCGGTGGTTAGAATTTCTTGCATCATATGACTTGGATATCATTTATACACCGGGAAAAGCGAATGTAGTGGCAGATGCCTTGAGTAGAAATGCGATATTATCACTTTTGGAAGTCACACCGACTCTCCAAGAAAGGATAATGAGTAATCAGAAAAGGGACCCCAAACTGGAAAAGATTATTCGAGGAGTCACAAACGGAAAAGAGACTGACTTCGAGTTGGACAATCAAGGAGTATTGAGAATAAACGGTAGATTATGCGTACCTAACGTGGATGGGATAAGACAGGAGATTTTAAAAGAATGCCATGCATCAAAGTTGAGCATCCATCCAGGAATTCGTAAAATGAATCACGATATGAGACGAGTATTCTGGTGGTCAGGAATGAATAAAGATATCATTACTTCCGTAAATGAATGTCTATGTTGTCAGCAAGTCAAGGGAGACCATCAAAAGACTGCTGGACTATTACGGCAATTAGAGATTCCCAACTGGAAGTGGGAAATGATATCGATGGACTTCATCGATGGTTTGCCAAGAACAAGGAGAGGCTACGAAGGGATTTGGGTAATCGTAGATCGGTTAACTAAGAGTGCGCACTTTATTCCAGTGAAACCAACGCGCACTGCCATGACATTAGCCGAAGTATTCATGAAAGAGATAGTACGACTGCACGGTATTCCAATGAGCATTGTAAGCGACAGAGATACCATTTTCACAAGTAGATTTTGGGAAGCTTTGCAGAGAACGTTGGGAACAAGATTAAATTTCAGTACAGCTTACCATCCCCAAACGGACGGTCAGACGGAAAGAGTTAATCGTATATTGGAAGATCTTCTAAGAGCGTGTATTTTAGATTTTGGAGGATCATGGGAAGATCATTTACACCTAGTAGAATTTTCATATAATAACAGTAACCAGGCGAGTATACAAATGGCACCATATGAAGCATTATATAGAAGAGCTTGTAAAGCGCCTGCATGTTGGGTGGAGTCCGGAAACAAATTGGTACTTGGTCCGGATATGATACGAGAGGCAGCAGCGAAAGTGGAATTAGTGAAGCTGAGAATGAAGGAAGCCTAGGATCGCCAGAAAAGCTATGCCGATAAAAGGCGAAGAGATTTAGTATTCGAAATAGAAGATCTAGTTTTCGTGAAGATCTCACCAATGAAGGGAGTAGTAAGATTTGGAAAATATGGAAAGTTAGCACCAAGATATGTTGGACCTTTCCGCGTCTTAGAAAGAATTGGTTTTCAAGCATATAAAGTTGAATTACCAGAATATATGGCGGGAATTCACAACGTATTTCATGTATCACACTTGAGAAAATGTATGCACAATCCATCATTAATTCTGGAACCCTCTGTTCAGCAAGAGATAGAGATCGAGCCAGATTTGACAGTGATAAGACATCCATTTAGTATTATTGACCGAGAGGGAAAGCAACTTCACAACAAAGTGGTGAGGCTACTAAAGATCCAGTGGAGCGAAATCCCGAAAGACTGTACGTGGGAGACCGAGAAGCATATAAAGAAATTATACCCAGATTTTCCTACGGGTTAGGTATGATTTACTTTGGTATAGTTAAATGTAATGAAATTTCGATTTCTACATTTCTGGGAGCATTTGCATGTGTGTTTTATGGATTCAGTTTATTAGGACTTATGAACTCTCTTGTATGTTTACATCACTGATGAGTTCTATATTCTTGCTTACGTGTTAGATGGCTCCAGTGTGGAAGACCACGGCAAGAAAGAGGGTGACACCACTCCAGTTTCTTATGCTGCGAGCAAAGAGACAAAGAGTAGGAGATTCCGACAACAACCGAGAGAGATCACCCATCGACGACGAAGGTACACACATATCATCAGAAGGATCAGTGCTTGGCAGGAACGAACCATTAGAACAAGATGGAGGACACCAAGACTTTACTGATGAGGATGAAGTGTTAGGAGATGAAGGGAGTGTTGACGGTTATGGGGAAGGAGATGAGGGTGACGAGGAGGAGGAAGAAGTTGAGTATATGGACGCTGAGGAGGAAGAAGAGGAAGAATATGAAGAAGAAGAGGAAGAAGAAGACCAAGTTGTTCTAGGAACCCCAGTCATTGCTACGGGAAACCAGCAAGAAGAGCAAGTAGCCCAAAGGACAGTGATATGGAATAGATTGGAACAAGTTCTCGTCGAGTTTCGCATAGCAGGAGGAGGAGTACAAGTATTCGGTGAGTATGGATATCCCGTGGTGAGGCTATATTTAATACCACCAGTGGGTCTGATTTATATAGAGGATGACGAGGAGGAGACTGATGCAGAAGACGTAGTTGAGGTCCTTAATATATCTGATGACGAGGAGGTCGTAGAGATAATAGATATCTCTGACGACGAGTAGTAGGACAGAGAATGGAGGAGGATAGTTACGTATGTATATTTTGGGCCAATTTAGAACTTGAGTAGTCAAGTCTAGTATTATTGTATGTATCGAGACTAGTGTTAGTATAGAACTAGTCATATGTGTATGTGTACTAAAACAACCAGTTTATGAAATATTTTCTTTTGGAAACATTCTATCTTTCTTATGTAATTTCGGGGCGAAATTCTTTTAAGTGGGGTAGTCTGTAATGGCTGGATTTTTCAAGCATCTGATATCTATTTTAATAAGGAAATTTAAATATATTTGAGTTGCTCAACCAATTAAAATGTGTATAATCACCTATATGTATGTATATACATATATGGTTTGCACTAGAACTTAACTTATATAAGGTATTTTAATATTTATATTATAACATACTTAAGTAAACATTTGTGACAAAATTTCTAACTAAGAGAAGAGTGAGAATATTGGCAACACAAAATAGTGTAACTAAATCCTATTTACAACTAGCATATGGAAGTTAGCATACAAAAGCAAACAAGATCCAAACCCATCATTAAGTAGTAGATTAGGACCTAATCCCCTCATACATATATATCTGCGGCTAAAATGATAAGTGCAAACAAAATATCCAAGAGAAGAATAATCATTCTTTATCTTGACAAGAAGGGTTAAATTTGCATTTAATGAAAGTAAGTTATGCATTTAATGAAGGTGTAAGGGCTCATGTACTTGGAGAGGAGACCAAATAAGGTTGGTAGAAATATCTTAGGAGAAAGTACACATTTCTTTTGCTGTAACAATTTTCATCCATTCAAATATGAGAGAGAGAGAGGGTAGGTAGAGAAAGAGTTTGCTGTAGAAAACTTGTAAGACATTGCCTATAAATACCACTACATATCCATGCATTTTCCTTTTCACAAATACAAGTCTTTGCGGAGTTAATATCCATCTACAAGCTAGAAAATACAGGAGCTTATTTACGGGTGAGTAATCACTCACTCATGACAAGTTGATTTGCAAGTTTACTGATTTAAACAGTTTTATATGTTTTCATGTTTATCTATTACTGCAAGTTCTATCATGTTGTTAAACACCTTATAGATGCTAGAAACACCAAGTATATCATCAGTAAACCCTATATACCAGTGATAAATAGAAATGGTAATGAGTTCATCACTATAACTTGATCAAGGAAAATACAGTTTTGTTTCCTGTCAAGAACATACTCTGTTTATTTGAAACTACACATTGATCATTCCAAACACCAAATATACAAGTATATTCAGAAGTAATTTGTATACAAAACATCTACAACCTTTTCGAAAGCATTAAACAAGAGGAACTTGCTTTGAAAGGCCAAGAACAGCAGAGAAGCAGGATGTTCTCTATCTCAGACTTAATCACCAAATTTTCAAACATCATAGAAATGAATTACAGGGTTATAGATGTAATCGTAGCACTAAATAATGATTTTTAAAAGTAATTTCATGATTTTTAATATTGAGATGAGGAAGAATGATTGAGATAACCGAAAATGGCACTTTGACCAAATTCCGGCGATCGGTGACGATGATGGTCGGGGCGTGGAGCGTGAAGGAGCTGGTCACATCGGGGAACACGAGAAAAATGCCCCATGATTTTTCCAGTGAGTGATTCGAGCTGTCGAGCTCGATTTTCATTTTCAATGGCCGAATGGGTTCATCGGTTTGGAGGCGACGTGGGGGACCCACGGTGGTGTGAGTTGGCCAGGGATGAACGTGGAGCGGCGTTGGGTCTTGGAGGAGCTGACAGCGGCGTTGGGTCTTGGCGTAGCTGACAGCGGCGGTGCGAGGTGCTCAGGTGGTCGGAGGCGATGGGTCGAGCTGGGTTTAGGTGGGGTACTTTTCGAGCTGTGTACTGGGAGTTTTGGTGGAGTGGCAAAATCGAGGAGCAGGCGACATACGGTGGTGGCGAGGCGTCGGTGGTGATGGGGGGACGAAGTGAAGTTTGTGGGTGGTGGTCCGGTGTTGGCATGGTGGCATGGGGAGGCGTGCACATGCACAGCTGTGCATGTTTGCACAGCAATGTCGAGCAAGGTTTGGCACTTGGATTTCGGGGTGATCAGCAAGGCTTGGCACGAAGGTTTGGCAACATGGTTTGGCAAGGAGATCGGAGTGATCCTTCAGTGTTTTCGCATGGTTTCCGAAGTGATCGGAGTGGTTTGGCACGAGAGCTCGGCCCGTGATTTTTGGCAAGTGAAAATCGGTGATCACCCCGTGGTGATCATTTGATTTTGAGATGCCAAGGATCCGATTTGGCAAATGCAAGAAAGAACAATTTTAAATGAAGGAATTTAATTAAATCGAATTTAATTAAGTTAAATAATTTAATATAATTAATCAGTAATTAATTTATTTAAATAAATATATAGTTTTTATTTAAATATAGCATAGATCAGTGAAACGGTCAAGACGACATTGCGGTCCCAGAATCAAAGTTGTTCGAAGGAGTTCGTCGAGTTAGAACTTGAGTTTTAAAAGATAATTTAATTTAAATAAATTATAAAACAATTTATTTAAGTTTAAATAAAAGAAATAAATACTTCACAAAACGAATTGGAGTACAGAACAACGTCTCAACGTCGATGGTACGCGAGGTAAAATACTGTGCGCGAAGCACGGGCTTTTTCTATACATCAATAAAATGATAAAAACTGTATAACAACTTGTGTGCGACGCACACACTTCAACTATACAATTGTGAATGATATTTAAGATATGCAGAGATGAACCAAAGAATTTTATACTGTATATATAATTATAAATACAGGATGTGCAATTGAATTAAAGACAGTAAGCTGATAATAAATTATCGACTATAAAAGATATTTTGTACATCGTTTCGAAGAGTCCGGAATTCACATTTCCACTTCGACTCGAATATTACGACGTATACCGGAAATCGATAAAGATGAAGAATGCAAGGACTATTTCAAAATAGTATCTACGGTCTGTTAAATCCCAGAACAGATCCAAACAGTCGGATGTCTGACAACGTATATCAATCAGATTTTACACATCGACTTTACATAAGTGTATTATGTTGGTGGCGGAGAGATTCGTTTCTTTAGCCTTATACCCAGAATATGTTTGTGGAAACAAATGAGTGATCTGTCAGATAGGACGGTCTGATATTCAAAGACGTTGAAGAATAACCCGTCAAATGGTAACGTGACTTCAAACCTCATAACCCGAGAAAGACAATAGTTGGGCTAGGTGGCATGGCTAGTTGGGTCATGCCCAAGCAGGGTATATTATCACCATCTAGAGTAATTCCTTTTGTTTCTAAATCTAAATTCACTTCTGTTACCTTTGGTAATCGGTGGGTCATTCCCGACCGTGGAGGTGGTAATATATTCGTTACACTCAAGCTAAATGAGTGGACGGTCATGTGTGGCCGGGTTGCAGGATGTTCTTGTTGAACCCCAGTGTATCCTCTCTAGAGTACACTGATCGGTGGGTGCTCCCATACCCTGTCAGTTAGAAACCAAATTCAAATAAGCGCTCGACGGTTTTATTTTTATTTTTATGTACGTGAACGTGAGATGCAAGCGATTCACTAGATGATTATTTATTTGATAAATACTATCGTAAATATCAAACGTTTTGATATCAAAATACAAGGGTCATTTTCCATATGTTAGTTATGGAATTGGGTTTAAGATTTCTAAAGTAATTGAATCTATTAATAACGGAACACCTTATTCCTTATTTCCCCGTTTACATCTTTTTAACTGTGTTTACTCACACCAGTCCCCTGACTGACCCGGAGTTTATTTTCTGTGTTTTCCCTAAACTCTTGGTACTCATAATATTTATTATGAGTAGGCAAGTAATTCAGGTTGGCAAATGGAACCTTACGAAGTTCAAGTTGCAGGACAAGTCTAGTAGTTTTAACTACACCTATGTATCCAGTTAGATTTGTATTTCCATATCATGATGTATTATTATGTGAATGTACTACGATGATGTAAGTTGTTGATGTATTATGATGTATCAGACCCTATGATGTAATGTATTTGTATTTTTAAATTCCGCTGTGAGATTTCTGATAACTTCTTATTCTTCTATTCTATTAGTTCTATCTTTTCTATCTCATCTTCTAAATTCTTTCAATAATGACACGGTTTTCGGAGGGTCGAAAATCGCGCCGTTACATTGGGGACGGAGACCACTAGAGAGTGTGAATCCTTCCATTTATTGTCATGAACATTGATATCCGTATAATGCATTCCTAGGTCATCCAGCTCTGGCAGAGTTCAGAGCTGGTATCACCCATTGGTGTTTATTGTTAAAGTTCCAGACTGAGGCCGGAGCTGGAAGTCCTTCGTGACCAAGTTTCCGTAGGAGCCTGCTATTTGGTTGAGTAGAAGATGATGCATAACAGTGAAAGGTATAACCCAAGAGAGCCTCCCCTCCTGCAAAGGCGCCATTGGTATAGCAAATAAAGGAAGCATCACGGAAGGAGTCGCCTAATGATCTGCCCAAAGACATAGATCTCAGAGAGTATGAAGATTCAGGATGCATATAGCGATACCTAATAAAGCAACTATAGATACACCGATTGATGATGACGACCCAACAAAGGTCATGAAGATCGGATCTCACTTAGAACCCCTCCGAACGAGGGAATTGACAAATTTTCTACGGGTGAATCTCGATGTATTCACTTGGACCCATGCCGTTATGTGTGGGATTTCACCATTAATTATGAGTCAGCACTAAGTATTAACCCTAAGCATCCTCCAGTCAAGCAAAAGTAGCGCATGTTAGGCCCAGAGAGGTCAGTTTCCCTAAAGGAAGAAGTGGAGAAGCTGAGAGGAAATAGTTTCATATAAGATGCTACATGCCCTGACTGGATATCAAATCCTGTCCTTGTCAAGAAGGCTAATGGGAAATGACGTACATGCATTGATTTCTTAGATCTGAATAAAGCTTGCCCAAAAAGAACATCCCTTTATCTAGAATCAATCAGCTAGTGGATTCAACAACTGGACACGAGCTTCTTTCTTTTATGGATATATATTCGGATTACAACAAGATTCCCATGCATTTACATGATCAAGAACATACCAGTTTTATCATTGATCCCTAATTGTACTACTACATGGCAATTTCCTCTGGATTGAAGAATGTCGGGGCAACGTACTAGCGTTTGGTGAATCGTATGTTCTACAACTAGATTGGAAAGTCTATTGAGGTGTATGTGGTTGATATGCTGGTAAAATCCACGAAATCATCTGATCGTACGACTGACCTAGCAGAGTTGTTTAATATCCTCTGACACTATGGAATGAGACTAAACCCTTTGAAATGCTCTTTCGGGGTTGCGTCAGGAAAGTTCTTTGGCTTCATCGTCAGCTCAAGTGGAATCTAAATCGATCCCGCTCAAATAGCAGTGATCAGAAACATTAGTGAGCCACAAAAGATCAAAGATGTACAGAGCCTAGCAGGAAAGGTGGCAGCATTGAGTAGATTTATCTCCAGGTCCACCAACAAATGCATACCTTTCTTCGAATTGATAAAGTGAGGAAAGCGCAATTTCAAATTGACCCCGGACTGTGTTGAAGCCTTCCTGAGCCTGCCGAGTCATTTAATAAGACCCCTGATATTGTCCAAGCCAGTGGATCATGAAGACTTGTACATATGCTTAGCACTGTTATCTCATGCAATTAGTTCAGCACTTGTACGCGTGGAGGATAAAGTTCAGAGACCAGTGTACTATATGAGCAAGAAGTTAGTTGCGGTAGATCAAAACTATCCAAAGATAATAAAGCTCGCTTACATCTTATTGATCGCTTCAAGAAAGCTTTGCCACTACTTTCAAGCTTATCCAATTATAATATACATTGATCAATCGCTATGACAGGTCCTGCAACGACCTGAGGTATCAGGAAGATCGCTCAAATGGAACATTGAGCTAATTCAGTTTGACCTCAACTTCCTCCTAAGGAAGCCCATACAGGGGAAAGCATTAGCAGACTGTGTAGCTGAATTCACCATTACCGAAGAGGATGTATTATGTGAAAAAGACAGCAATTGAGTACCTGGAAGCTTTGTAGAGACGATGCTAAAAATGATCGACGGTTCTGCGTTTGAGTCATATCAATAACTCCTGAAGGATGGTCAATTTACTATGCCTTGCGAGTGAATTTTTCCTCTACTAACAACGATTCTAAATACGAGGCCCTAGTTTCCGGGTTGAAGCTCGCGAAGGAGTTGGAAATATAGGCGTTTAATATCTTTTGTGACTCTTAGATTGTTGTTTACCAGGTTCGGAAGGAATTCCAAACAAAGGGACCACGACTTGCAGTCTACCTAGAAAGAGTCGAGGAGCTATTAGATGGCCTAAAATGTTACAGAATATCTCATATTCCATGAACCAAGAATAAGAAAGCAGATAAGTTAGCCAAGTTATCAAGCTCCGATAATCCATTGGAGATAGAAGTGGTCCCAATTGAGACACTAGATACTCTGAGCATTGATCAGATGGAAGTTGATCTGGTGTTGAAAGATCGAGCCTGAGAGAGAGTCATGGATAACCCTGATAAATAACTTCTTGCAAAATGAAAAACTCCCAACAAAAAAGAGTGAGAGATGTGCCATCGCCTGTAAAGCTTCACAATATGTTATGCATGGTGACTTTCTCTATCGGCGGGGATTTCAATCCCGTTACTCCGGTGCATAGCACATGACGACATTAAGCGTGTACTGAGAGAAGTGCACGAAAGCGAATGTGGAGATCACACTGGAGGACAGACTCTGGCTAAGAGGATACTGCAATACGGCTACTTCTTGCCTACCGTAAATCGGGATGTAGTTGATTACTCATGACGCTGCGACAGGTGCCAAATGTTCATAAAGATTCCCAAGGCACCCCCCAGCCAGCTCACCTCGATGGTGAGCCCATGGCCATTCGTTGTATGGGGGATTGATATAATTGGAAGTCTTCCAATTGCTAAAGGAGGGGCAAAATACGCAATCGTGGCCTTCGATTACTTTACAAAATGTGCAGAAGCTGAACCATTGACCACGATCACGATCAAATGGGTGACTAATTTCATTATCAGAAATGTCATTTGCCGATTTGGGATCCCTAAAGTCATAATAACCGACAACGGAACTCAATTCACAGTTCGAAGTTTAGATATTTATGTCAAAGATACCACATTGATAAAAGATACACCGCCGTGGCGCATCCGCAATCAAATGGGAAAGTAGAAGCAGTGAACAAATCACCAATCCTATTCTAAAGAAGCAATTGGAACGAGCAAAAGCCATGTGGGTCAATGAATTGCCTCTGGACCTATGGGCCTATAGAACGACCAACAAGCCGGCTATTGGCCACACTCCCTTCTCACTGTCATTGGGATCAGAAGCGGTCATTCCAGTAGAATTGGAATTCCCCTCACATAGAACAGCATGCAATGATTCGTTGACAAATAAAGCGCTTCTCCTCGAATCCTTAGACATGATTGAAGAGAATAGAGATGAAGCGGACTTGCGTGCCTCGAGGCATAGACACCAGGTTGCTCGATATTACAACAGGAAAGTTTGACCCAAAACCTTTGAGTCTGGTGACCTGGTATTGAAGCATGTCTTCCCGGGCCCCGTCTTCTTGGGCCTAAAATGGAAGGGACCCTATGTCCTCCAACAGAGGCTTGATAAAGGAGCTTTTAAGCTAACGACCGTCGATGGCGATGAGATCCCTAGAACATGGAATGCCCAGCATCTGCGGCACTACTTGACTTGAGCTTTGTATTAATTCTTTTGTTGTTCAAACTATGTAAAAAGGCACGACTTGCCTAAAATAGTCTAGTTGATAACAAAAGATTATAAAGTGGACGTAGGCCATGATTTGGCCGAACCACTATAAAAGATCATGTGTTATTTACCATTCCTGCATTTATTTTTCCATGTTCTGTGATTGTTTTGATATGTGGTTTGATGTTGTGATGTAATTGGTTGGTGTAGGACCTATGGGAAAGGGATGATTCACCCCTTTATGAGGCTCGTTCAATTGCCGCTTGGACAAGCAGATTTAAATTCATGGCCGATCGAAGTTTGATTGGCTAACTTCGAGCTCGATATCAGCACCCGACGCGGTGGTTTGCACTTTGTGAACCAAAGTGAGGATACAAGGCCCAAGCATCGCACTCTCTCCATCTCACGATTCGATATAATGAGAGAGATTGGATTAGAAAGAGGGGGCACCTCTATCCTTAAATTGAGGATTAAGAGGTAGTGCCCTGGAAAGTGTGATACAACCGCTTGCCTAACGAGCTCCGTATGCCATAGAGAAGCGTGGAGTACATATTATAATCGATTTCGAGAACACACCCAACCTGACAGAATCCCGCTCTCGGAAATAAAGTGCAGAAGGAAAGCCAGGACGAATGGCATGATCGTTCGCCTGATCAACTCAAACTCTCTTGATTCGAGAGTGAGTATAAAAGCAGGCGTGATTGGTGCACCATGATTAAAAACCTCTTTAACCACACTCAAACCTAGGCATATGATAGGAGAGTATAAAGGCACCGAGACCAGGTGCCGAAGGAAATGGGTTCCTATCCCACTGAAGGATTGGGGGAAAAACTGAAAGCTGAGCCCACACTCTCCACAGAAAAGCTGCGGATAATAGAACATCGCTTTCAATCAATCCTGAACAAGCGCTGGCCAGGAAGATTATTCAAGATTGATTGGGGGAACACACATATTACACCCTTATGATAATTGCAATGTGACATGCTATTTATTACTTAGTTTAGTAATGATTCCTTAATTGCAGGAATTTTGATTTTTGATTTGCAAGGACGCTGAATAGGAGTCCTGGTTTGATATGTGATTTATTGTTTATTACTTAGCGTAGTTATGTTTTGATTACAAGTACATTCAATTGAGGTAGATAATAAACTGATATTGCAGGAATGCTACTTTATTTACTGAATGCAGATTTATACAAGACAACTGGTCGCGAGGGACGCACACGCAACAACAACCACAGGCCATTGGAAAGGAAAAAAGAAATTAAGACAACCCTCCACTTAGGCTTGGGAGAATGCTTGGCTTTCTTAGCGTCCATGAGTTTCTTCTTCTCCTCCTTTTCGGCATCAGTGATAATACGCTTTTTCTTCTTCTTCTTCTTCTTCTCAAGGGGAGGATCTATTGGATAAAAAATGACTTGGAAGCCAATTCTCCAGTAATCGATCGAGATGGAATCTTGATGGTTATTTTTCCACCGGAAAGAACTACTTGGAGGGGATCGATCGAGATGGGCTCTTTTTCTTTTTTGTCCTTTAAGAGCTCCTTAGTTCTAGTCTTCATTTGAGCAATGTTTTCGTCTCATCGAAAGCTCCAGTGATGGTGACTTCATCCTCTTCATCCTCCTTTCCATCGATATCCGTTAAGGCTTTAATCATTTCTCCGCCTTGAGAAGCTTCAACACTAGAGGGTACTATAGCCTTGTCAGCAGCTTCTTCCTACTTCTCTTCAGTCTCCTCAGTGGGCTTAGTACCTAAAGAATAGGAAGCAACAGTTATTAGCTCTGAAGAAAATAAGGGTCTTTCGATTGTCTGCTCCACGATGCGATGACACGCTATAATAGCTTTAACAAATTGTAGAGAAAATATGGAGATATCTTCGGTCGATTTGTCCCCAGGAGTAGCAGGATTGGCTGCTTCAGTAATAGGAGAGAGGAGGGTAGCCTTGGGAATCTATGGACGTTCCAGATCATATCCCTTGGTCTCTGCAACTCCAGGAACGACAGAAGAAGAACTGGAGCCACCTTCAATTGGATTATTTCCCTTGGCTTGGCTCTTCTCCTCCTCCATAGGTTCCTGAATTAATTTTCGTCCTTTAGCCAAGCGCTCTGGTTCTTCGCCTCTTAAGTATGTTTTCAACAGCTCATGTTTGTCGATGGTCTCAACCTTTAACCGCCTCTTCTCGTCATCAACAACTTGATCCCACACATCGACTAGAGTTGTCGGATAATGCTGGATCCAAGATATATCCTGATTACGAAGCACTTGGGCTCAATATTCATCTAACTCTTTTTGGGCTTCAGCAAGTTGTGTATTGGACTCTGAAGCAGATTTAAGAGAAATATTGGCATTCCCTTCTACGAGTACTTCCCTCTCCTAAGCCTTTGCCAGCATGGCTTTCAAATTGGCGTTTTCCTTTTCCAATTCAGTCTTTTCCTAGACGAGGCGAGCGCAAGACTGATTTAATCTGGTTCTCTCATAAGTGAATCCTCAACTTGTTTCTTAAGAGTTATGCGCTCTTAACTGTGAGAATCGAGCTCATTATAATAGCGCTTCTGTAGTTATGCATGATGTTTCTTATCATTCTCAATGTCACATTGCGCGAGAGCAAGCTTGGCTTGAGTGTCCTCGAGTACTTTCTCTGCGGTCTCTTTAGTAGATAAGTCGTACCCAGCCATTTGCTTTATGTTATCCATATCCTCCAACAGCTCAATGTTGATCTTGGAAAGCTTTCGTGTGAATTTACATGTTTCCTGATATTGTTTATCCACAAAAACTATTTGAGCTTTGACTTATGCCGCCCAATCTGAAGGTACCGGCTTAAGCTACAAGACAAAGTGCATATTCCCGAAGTGATAATCTGGAAATTGTTTCTTCAAAACCTTTATCCTCCCCTGTGTCTCGGAGTCGGGTATCACAGGACTTATTGTCGTGATGTCAATATTCCTACGCTTGGTGGGGACAAACGCCGCTTCATTCTTTTCTTGCTCCTTACTAATGTTCTTGGACTTGTCTTTTGGGTCTAAATGCTTCTTCGGAGGCTTCTGTTGAGAATGAGAGTCTTTTGGAGGAACTAGAGCTTTGGGAGGGTACTTATCTCCCCCACGTTGGTTGTGGTAGCTATTGTGCTTATCTGAATCTGAGCAGGCTAGAGAGTGAGAGCGGGAAGATTGATGGTGCTAAGACTGATAAGGCCTCCCGTCATCTCTCCCGCGGCTTTCCCGTCGATCATGTTCAGTATTGGAGTCGTACCGGCGAATGCTTGCACGAATGTCCTTGAGATCATATCTGCAACGAGGCATCCCTCCGAAAGTTATTAGAAACTAGTATTAGAGCCAAGAAGTAAAGTAAAACACAGAAGTTGTGACATGCAGTGTTTGTGTGGTGTATATCCTAAGTGATCCCCCCAACAGACCAGAGCCCAGAGTCAGGCTTATGGGTGTAGTCTCCCCCGCCTTCGCAGGTGTAGTTTCCTCTTCAGAGGTAAGAAAGAAAGATACTCTGCCAATATCTTTGGACGTATATATTTTGTCGGTCAAAGGAATTATTGCCAAGACTCATGGGATCCTCTAGCTGGGAATCAAGGGCATGGGACTTGGTCGGAGATGGTGTTTTAGGAGAAGGCCAGCTTTCATAAATAAAGGCATCTTTTGGATCAACATCTCGGGGTTCCTCCCCAATTGGCCTATTTAGAAGTTCTTGGTCTTGGATGTGCGTCGGGGAAGGACTCTTTAGAAAAGTAGTTGGATTTTGCTTAGGATTTATCTTATAATCTCCCAACTATGGCACTTGATCGGAACCCGTGATCTCTTGGCCTCTCGAGCTCTCACCCACCTCAGCTGAAGTTATAACTTGCCCCTCGACTGGGAGCACACTTCCAGTTTTTGCGGGCACGGGAGAAGCTTGAACTGGGGGCACATATGTATAAGCACGACATCCATGACTAATTATCTGACTCATATAAAGTAGATGGTGTCGATGAAGATCCTTATCCACCGAACATTTTCTGACATTCAAGGAGTCCGGATACCATTGGGCAGATGGCTCAACCGGTCTAAGTATACCTGGCCCTGCTCTTTTTTCGGATTCGGAACTGCAATAAGAGAGAAGGATCGGTGCATTCATTGATATAATTGAAACAGGAACACTATAGTCTGAAGCTTGCTCGACTGGAGACATCTCCTAGCACATCCAGCCTAGTGTTTGATAAAGAACCATTCAGGTTTTACATCCCCCGCATTTCCATATCCTTCGTTAAGAATCTTTCTCTTCGGCACGGATTCAAAGTAAACGAAGGAAGGGGTTTCCTTTGTACGATGCTTGAAATGATAAAATAAGTTCACATCCTCAAAAGTGGGCTCTGTTCCTAGGATTTCCATATATATTACATATAACATGTATAGGTAATCGCATAAATTAGGACGCAATTTCATGGGAGCAATCCACATTCGTCTTAGAAACTCGACGACGAATGGTTGAAACGGAGGGATAACTCCTATTGTGCACATCAACCGGTTGATGGTCACATAACCCTCCATAGGATTATGGGGTATGTCTATGCCAGTTGTGACCAAAACTTCTTCCCAAGGAATTCCATGCCTTAGACGTATCTGCCTGAGTCTAGCTTCATCGGTTGTCGAAACCATAGAATCAGCGGATGTGTCTAGAATGGCTGCACTCTCAAATTCATTGGGAGCCTGGTTGTCACCTACTCCCCTTCTTCTTCTTCTTCATCTATTGAAACCTCTCCTCCAGATGATTCCTCATTCTCATGAAGTCCGATCTCGAAATCAGGGCCTTTGTTGACCCATCCTGAATTTGATGTTGACGAAATATCATCGGCATTGGGGTTGCTAGATGACCATGGAGATTTACTCTTATCTGACTTTGAATATCTCATTTGATATCTTCTCGACATGTTAGCTATGTTATTAAACATCAAGAATTAGAGTATAGTTTCCCGTGTCCCCCATGTATATGTGCTAGCATATGCCAGTGTGTGCAGTGCAGATGTAAGAAGAGCAGTAAAAGAAAGTGATTGATTGATATGCATTGAATTATTGAATAATCTTATGTTTGTCAAATTTCGGATGTACTGTTTTGAAGGCCATGTCCTAACTTTCCGCGAGTTCATAAGTTGTAATTAGTCTTGGTCAGGTTAAGTGCAAGGATGTTATACGGATTCGTGTTGTCGATTTCCTCGAAATAACCAAGATCAATGATGTGCAGAAGTGCACAAGTATTTGGCCAAGCATAAGGAGCTCGGGTCGAAGCTCCCTGGCTAAAGCACCACGGGTCGTGCCCTAGAACCAAATTGGGTCGAAGCAATTCAACCCGATCCGACCTTAGTGAGAGCACAACTCCCTCGCCAACCATTCACCCTTGATCCCAGTCATGTCCTCGACTCGCCGATGCTGCTATCGCCCATGCCTTTCCTCTCTCTTCTACAATTCCATTGGTGACCCTTCTCCTTGAAGCAAAGATCGAAGTCCATGCCTTAAACTCCTTAATATCAGGGACTCAAACCCTATAACCGCCACTTGAAGACAAAACTGATGTCGCCTCAGTGATAGCAGAGGCATAGGGAGTCTTGGCGTCAAGATCTTAACATTTGATAACGGAAATCGACACAAAATTAGCGCACAATTCAATGTAGATTAAAGGAAACAGGATGTCGAATCCACCTTTGAAACGATTTTGAAGATCAAAAGGGTTTATGAAGTTTGGGAATTAGGGTTTTTATTCTAAATTCGAACGGTGCGATTCAGAAAAGGAAGTAAAGTAAAGAAGGAAAAGGAAAGAGTCGGTTTATATATAAAACTGAAGTGTTCTTCGTATCCCTATGATGTGATGGCTCGACCCAACCTAACAACCCAATAGCTGGAATAGTCCAAAGCCTCCTAATTTGAATGTCATAACGGATCGAATAAACCCGACCCGACCCCCTATGTGATTTTCAACCCAGTCGTCTAGTCGTAGAAACAAATCAAAGTGTCTCGGTCCGAAAGCAGAGCGGGTCGAATAAACTCAACCTGACTCGAGTCATGATTTCTGGCCCAATGACATGACTGTGATGTCGAATAAGATGGGGACAAATGAAATTGAAGGTAATGACTATGGACTGTGCATACATAAATGGAGACAAGTTAACAAAGTAATATAGAATCTTTCAAATAATTGTGATTTTTTGACTTGAAGAAAATCAGGAAATATATCTGGAAACGTTCTACTTGAATGCTCCAACTTGTTGAACTCAACAAAGACAATTATGGATCAGATTCCATATTTATACTTGACGTAGAAATCAATAAGTACGACTTCATAAAGCGTCACGACTTTACAAATAGACATGACTTTTGATTAACATCAATTCAAGAACAAGTGGATTTGCGGTTTCAAAGCACGTCCCATCTTCGATAAGACATACTTTAAGGGGGTAAACTATTGGCCTACTTTATGACCAGGTAATACAAAGTCTAGACATCATGATCGCCCACACAAAGAAGCGAAGATCACGAATATTCAAAGCCTATGACACTGGGTCGGGGTGTTCGGATCGAGCTCGACCCCAAGTACAATGAAATCAGTTGAAACCTGCGGCAACCGAATGGATTGAATCGAAGAAGGCGAGTCGAGTTTGACTCGTTTACGCACAAAAGAGAACCAAACCCAGAGCATCAACACCAGGTTGGGTCGGAGAATCCACGGCCCGACCCTCTCGACACTTGAAGACAGCAAGACATGTTTACATCGTTTGATCGGATCAGAAGCCTATATCTGACCCGCTTGTGATCATGATTGTGTATTTAAGTGAAGACCTATTCTAACGCCTAGGAAAGAGGATCAAGTCAACTTCATACCCACGATCTGAGAGCTGTCTCCATTCTGCCACGTCCAACTCTGAGATCTCAAGGATCAGAGCTACGTCATCATCCGACCCGCCTGCCCTTCATGCCTATAAATACATTAAGACTTGAAAATTTAATGAATCTTCTGGCACTCTACACACCTGAGCTCCACCATTATCAATATTTCTCTTACTTATTTAGATTGTGGTCTAGGTTATTAAGTATAATTCTACATATTCCGAGATTATTGATTGTATTTGTGAGATTGATTGGTTATCAACATTGTATTTGTAATATGTCACTTAATCGAAGAACTATAAAGTGGATGTAGGCTCGTTAACGTCGAACCACTATAAATTCTACATATTGATTGCTTTTTCTCTGTTTTTATATTATTATTCTTCATTATTCTCTACGAACTCTAGTCAATTTGGTGTTAGTGCCATTTTTTGGTCTAACAACTTCAAAGTGGACGTAGGTTCTCGTGAACTGAACCACAACAAATGTTTCATTTATTTGCTTTCCTGCATAATTTTCCATACTGGATGATTAGTTTCGTTATATTGGAACTCGTTGGGTGTCGTGCCAACTGTTGCACATCAACATTCTGGTGCTTTCACTGAGAACCTAAAGACTCCATCTTTCCTACTGCCCTTCCACCAAGACTTGGAGTGCTACTTAGGTCTCTTAGACTTACCAAACAAGTAGATTGATAATGGTGACTAAAGGAAAGACTATTATGGTTGTACCTTCTACTATTGCTCCTGACTCGGAAAACTCTCCTCAACATCAATCCATCGAAACTCCAACCAACTTGGATATTACTACTTCTTCCGGTCCTGAGGCTCTAATTACCAGAGCTCAGTTTGTCGAAGCCATGAATATAACAAAACAAAACAAACCCCTCTCCCTCCCAAATTATGTAATTAATGAAGTGCCAATGTTGTATGGATTTAATTATGTATGTAAATCAAGTGGATTCCATGTTTTCTAAAATCCCATATAACTTGGTTTATTTCATTTCCTTGCCTCTATTTCTTTTAGACTGTATGTTATCATAAAAATAATGGATTTAAAAGTAGTGAATTATATGTGATTCAAATCCTTTATTTTTTATCAAAAGTTATTAAATTAAAAGAGAAGTGAAATAAAACTAGGAAGAATTATAAAACTTATTTGTAACCAAGTTTCTCTGATTCATAAAGTTAATTGGAATTCAAAGTTACAAGTTAGTGGATGTGAATTACGGCCCTACTTTCGTCTGTAATGGTGAATATACTAGAAAAAACCTATTTTATGGATGTGATAGGAAAGAAGACTTTTGATTCCATATTTTTGGTATAAGGATTGACATTTCTCACGTTAGAACTAAATGTTATTAAAAACATAACTAGTATAGTTAAATATAAGGTAATCAAAATTTAACCAATACGTATTAAATGCGTGCAAGTTAGGATCTTAAATTTCGAATTTAAAAGTCTCCAATAGCAAACTATGTGTATTAGACAAGGAAGATTTTCTTCGTATGTTTATTCTTTTTTGTCGTGTGAGAAAATGGCCTTTATTATATTTGTAAATATGTTTGCTCGAGGTTAATCCCTTCTTGTAGTAGAAGTTTTCCTAGGCAACTGAGCTACTGATAGCTATAAAAAGTTTGGTTTATGTGAGGCGTCTAGTGTCGTGGTTCATTTAGAAATGTGAGGACCTACTTCAAGAGTTTGGTCTTAAGTGACTGATCCACCTTTTGAGGGTCTTAAATGGCTAAGACTCGCCCTTTTCCTTAGGAATTTATCCTAATATGAATTAATCCTAAAAAGTAAGGATAATAGTTTGGCTAGCCTCTTTTCTTATGAATTTATCCTTAGGATTACGGGTAATAGTTATATGGTCCGCTCTCATTAGGTATTAAGAGATCTTTCGGACCACCTCTCCCCAATATTGAAGTCTCAAATAATCATAAATGGGTAAGTGGGTTAATCTTTAGGAGTCTCTTCTTTCTAAGGTCTTAGCCGACTGGGTTAGAGTCCACCTAAGGGATAGGGTATTTTGATATCATAGTGTGCTTATCCTCATAGAAGTACTAAGTGATTAGAATATTACCTAATGATGTCTGGTCGATTGTAACATACGGGCCCACTAAATAAGGTCTTAAATGGCGAGTTGTCATCTATCTTATAGATATTTTGTGGCTGCATATTATCTCTCGTATTATTTAGATTACTTTATGGGATTCTGATTGTAGTGTCCACTTAGGAATTAGGTATTAAGTGGTTGTATTTTCCATTACTATCAAGTGATCGTTGGATTCGCCTTGGTATTAAGCGATCACAGGGCCCGCCTTTTTCTTATATATGTGAATAGCGGACAAACTTCATATTTGTATGTTAATGCCCGAGACTTATCCTTAGCAATATTCATACTACCCAAGTATAAATAAAAGATTAAGCGTAAGATTTATTCACTTGAACTTGTTGTTCTAAACCCTCCTCTTAACAATATAGGTTAAGTTTGATGGGAACAGAGAAGAAGCTTAGAGGCAGAAGGTGGTATTTTAGATGCGGTTATTTTATTAGCTATTAATGTTATGTGACTGCGGATATATGTGATGTACTCAAAATGAATATGTCTTTATTGGAAATTGTTGCATCATGACATCTTTATTTGATATATGAAATAAAATGGTACATTATTTGCTATTATATTTTGTCCATCCACTATGAGTTCTGATCGAACTAGTATGGTTTTGTAATGTTATTTTTCTTCAATAGCCAATTACTTTTTCTATGAGGGTTCATATTTTTGATGTGCCTTTCTGGGTCGAAATTCCTACCTCAACCATATGCCTTAAAATTATCAGAATAATACTTATTAGTTAGCTATTCAACAAGATCCTTATGCTTTAAATTATCAGAACAATGCTTATTACTCAAGACTGACCAAGCCCATATAGGATCCCGTTTTTTACATCATCATGCTACCACATAAGAGGGATGAGGTTTCTCTCGCTTTTGGCATAGCAAGCCTTCCCACTTGGAGACCCACACGAAGATGTATTAGTTTAACGGTAGAACATGCCCTTGATAATTACATCGCTGTCGAGTGAAGAATATAGGTGTAAGAAACCTATCTTTACCACTCTGAGATCATTACAACTCCTTCAAATTGATTGTCTTTCCGTTTTAACTCGGTTTAATTCCTGTTTCTTTTTTTAAGAAAAGAGAAATATCATTACCAAACAAAAGGAGCTTTCCGGGTCAAGGTAACAATGTAATGGAAAAGACCAAAGAGAAAAACAACATAAATAAAACTAGGATGGCCACCTAAACTGGCCCCACGACTATAAGCTTCACCCAAGTGATGAAGCCTACCTAAGCCAGATTGTAGAGTATTGTAGTGGTTATGTTGTAAGTCTTACTGAGTTGTTTTCTGGTTATTTTTCGTTTGGGCTTTGTTTTTGTTTCCGTTGGGCTTAGTCAACAGCCCAGTTTTTGTACATAAGTATTCACTTTGTCTGATGTAATTTTCCTGAGAGATTTCGCTGAAATGAAACATTTTACTTTACTCTTTTCATGGTATCAGAGCAGAAGGCGATTTCAGATCTGATTTTTTTCGTTTCTTAATTTCTCTTCTTCTTCTTCTAATTTCTTTTTCTTCTCTTTTTCAATGAATACTGATGGATCGGATTCGACTAATTCAGGGGTTCTTCCTCAAGGAATACAAGCAATCAATTTCCACGATCCATATTATCTCTCCAATTCAGATCACCCTGGTATGCAACTCGGAAACCATATCTTAGTTGGTTCGAATTATCTCAACTGGTCGAGAACAGTTCGAATGGCGTTAATTGCAAGGAATAAATTGCAATTTGTGGATGGAACTTTGCCTATGCCGATTACTGGATCCAATGATTATCAGAAATGGATCAGGAATGACTATATGGTAATGTCCTGGATCTTGAATTCCATGGACAAAATTTTATCAGAAAGCTTCATGTTCTGTGATTCTTCTGCGCAACTTTGGAAGGAATTGAGAGAAAGATTTGGGCAAACGACTGCACCAAGATTATTCGAGTTGCATCAAAGCTTAACATCCACTTTTCAGAATGAATTGAGCGTTGCTGAATATTATGGTAAGTTGAAAACTATTTGGGATCAATTACAAATGCTTGAAGGCTTTCCAGAATGTACTTGTGGAGTTTTGAAGGATTGTTCGTGTGGAATTCTGAAGAAAATGCTTGAAAATGAGCAGCGAAACAAATTAATGCAATCCTGTCTGGTCTCACGAAGGAGTATGATCAAGTAAGGACAAATATTTTGAGTTCAGATCCATTGCCTACAGTTCATAAGGCATATTACATCTTGCAGCAAGTCGAACATCAGAATAAAATAGGTGAAAAAGCTGCTATTCAACCTGAGATGAGTGCTTTCAATGTTGTGAAGAATTCTTTTAAACCAGGTTCTCAGAATTTTAAAAGGGAAAATAAAAGACTGAAAAGCGAGTTGTATTGTGAAAATTGCAAGAAAAAGGGTCATTCGATAGAGCAATGTTTCAAGATTATTGGATACCCTGAATGGTGGCCAAAAGAAGGATTTATGAAGACAAAGCCGACTCAAAAGAATGTTAATATTGCTGAAGCTTCTTCTGATCAAGGTGTACTTGGAGTTCATCCTCAATCTGGCAATTCTTCCAATGCAGCTGTTAATATTGCCAGTTCTGAAAGGGAACAGTTCGATCCAGTATTGGTATCTGCCTTATATACGCAAGTAATGAAGATGGTCAATGAATCAAATGCTTCTTCACAAATTCAAGACAATCCATTGGCATCTGCATTCAACTATGCAGGTAATTGTTATACAGGAACTGAAAATGGTGTTATAAAATTGAATGCTCAGAATTCTTGGATATTAGATACTGGTGCCACGGATCATATGACCTCTAACATAACATGCTTTGCTTCACTAAAGAAAATTAAAAATCCTATTAAAGTTAGTTTGCCTGATGGTTCGACTATCCTTGTTAATCATACTGGTACTGTGATTTTAAATCCAAAATTGCAGTTACATGATGTTCTATACATTCCTACATTTAAAAATAATCTCTTATCTGTAGGAAAACTTCTTGATCAAAATAAAATTGTTGCAAAATTCACTCATTCTTCTTGCTATTTTCAGGACCTTGAATCAAAGCAAATCCAAGCTGTTGGATCAAGGATCTCTGGTCTTTACAAATTGTGTTTGTCTCCGGTTTTACATAATTTTTCAGAATGTTCTGTTAGTTCCTGTTTTCTTGCTTCGATCAATAATTCAGTTACTTCTTGTACTAAACCTAGTATTGATATTTTACATGCTAGGTTAGGTCATCCTTCTATTAGCAAAATGAAATACTTTCAAACTCTTGTATCAGGCAAATTACTTAATAAAGATTTTTCTTGTGAAGCATGCGTGTTAGGAAAGCATCATAAACTGTCATTTTCTCATTCCGACTCATATGCTGATTCATCATTTGATCTAATTCATGTTGATTTATGGGGAAGATATCATAGACCAGCATTATGTGGTGAAACATATTTTTTGACTATTCTCGACGATCATACTAGAAATACTTGGACTTATTTGCTTCATTCAAAGGTTCAAGTGGCTTCGATTATTGCTAGTTTTATTGAGTATGCTTTGACTCAGTTTGGAAAAAAGATCAAAATTATCAGGTCTGACAATGGAACAGAAATCATTCAAGAGAAATGCAGACAGATTTTTGAGTCAAAAGGGATAATTCATCAAAGATCCATACCTGGAAATCCTCAGCAGAATGGTCGTGTTGAAAGAAAGCATAGACATTTATTGGAGACAGCGCGAACAATTAGATTTTACGCTGGTATGTCTTATAAATTTTGGGGTGATTGCATTCTTGTTGCTACTTACCTTATAAATTTAATGCCAAGTTCTGTTTTAAATTGGAAAACCCCATATGAATTATTGATGAACAAGACTCCTAGCTATGAACATTTACGAGTTATAGGATGCTTGTGTTTTCCTTTTCAAAAGTTACATGATAAATTTGATGAAAGAGCAAAGAAGTGTATTTTAATTGGGTATCCTAGTGGACAAAAAGGATATAAACTTTATGATTTAGACACTCATAAAGTAGTTTACAGCAGAGATGTACACTTTATTGAGAATGTCTTTCCTTATAAATTCAAGTCTGCTATTGTTTCACATCCAATTTCTTCATCTGAAATTCCTGCACCTGCATTAGTAAATCCAGCTCTAGATCAAAGTGATTTTTGTGTTCAATCTCCACAATCTAATCTTCAAATGGATCAGCAATTGTCTACTTCTTCTACTGACAATATTTGTCCTGACAGTACTCGTAATGAAAATTATCCTGATCCTAATCAAATATCCTCTCCACCTAATAATTCAACAACTTTACCTGTTAGAGCTTCTTCGAGAATATGTCAAATACCTAAGAGATATGATGATTATGTTATTGGAAAATTTCCTACAAGGCAGGTTGCTAATATGCAAAATAATGATTCAGTATCCTTTAATGTCTTCACTGAACCGTCATTATCACATCTGGATAGTAAAGAATTAAATAGTCTTGCAAATGTTTTATCATGTTTTGAACCATCCTCTTACAATAGAGCTAAAGATCATCCAGAATGGGTTAAGGCTATGCAAACAGAGTTAACAGCATTAGAAGATAATGATACATGGGAATTAGTACAACTTCCTATTGGTAAAAAGCCAATTGCTTGTAAATGGGTTTTCAAAACAAAATTTAAACCATCTGGTGAAGTGGACAGGTATAAGGCAAGATTGGTTGCGAGGGGAGACAAACAAATATCTGGAAAAGATTACAAATACACGTTTAGCCCTGTAGCAAAGTTAACTACAGTCAGGATTGTTTTGGCTTTAGCTGCTGCAAAAATGTGGAGCATTCAACAGTTGGATATTAATAATGCATTCCTGCATGGATATCTCGAAGAGGAAGTGTATATGTCTCCTCCTGCTGGATATAATAAGGCTTCACAAGGTCAGGTATGCAAATTAAAAAGGTCTATTTACGGTTTAAAGCAAGCTTCTAGATGTTGGAACCAAGAATTGAGCAAATTTTTAGTCAAATGGGGTTTCACTCAATCTAAGCAAGATTATTCATTATTCACATTCAAGCAGCAGAGTATTTTTCTTATAGTAGTGGCTTACGTTGATGATCTTCTAATAACTGGAAATAATATTTCTATGATTTCGACTTTAAAGACAGATTTACATCAGGCCTTTACTATCAAAGATTTAGGTGATATTAAATACTTTCTTGGTATTGAAGTTTCAAGGTCATCATCTAGTATTTTTCTTAATCAGAGAAAATACATTTTAGACCTATTGCGAGATTATAATGTTGAAAACTGCAAACCTGTTAAGTTTCCTATGGCAAAAGGTCTTAAACTTAGCAAATTTGATGGAGATGAGTTAATGGATCCAGAAATTTATCGACGGTTGATTGGTAAACTTTTATATCTGAATTTAACCAGACCAGATATTTCATACTCAGTCCAGCAATTAAGTCAGTTCCTTCAAGTTCCACGTGTGCCTCATTTTGATGCTGCTTTATCTGTGCTGAAGTATTTGAAAGGAACACTTAACTTAGGCCTGAATTTTCCAGCAAAGTCAGATTTTACAATCACTGCGTATTGTGACGCTGATTGGGGGATGTGTGCAGACACTGGAAAATCGTTGACAGGATACTGTATTTTTCTGGGTCAAGCTTTAATTTCCTGGAAAACTAAAAAGCAGCAAGTTGTGTCTAAAAGTAGTACGGAGGCGGAATATAGAAGTATGAGTTATACTTCAAGTGAAATTGTATGGATTGAGCGACTGTTATCAGATTTGGGTGTGTTGATACCAACTCCAATCAGTTTACATTGTGACAATATGTCTGCAATGCATATTGCAAAAGACCCATGCTTCCATGAGAAAACTAAACATATGAGGACAAAGCATCATAAACTTGATGTTCATTATGTAAGAGAACAAGTGCAATCAGGTTTTTTAGAGACAAAGTACGTCAAATCTTCATTGCAGCTCGCTGATTTGCTGACGAAGCCGCTTGGTGCTGATCAACACAAGATTTTGGTTTATAAACTTGGAATGGTGTGTCAAAGTTTATCTCAAGATTGGCCTTCTTCTAGTACGGTCAATCTTGAGGGGGGGGTGTAGAGTATTGTAGTGGTTATGTTGTAAGTCTTACTGAGTTGTTTTCTGGTTATTTTTCGTTTGGGCTTTGTTTTTGTTTCCGTTGGGCTTAGTCAACAGCCCAGTTTTTGTACATAAGTATTCACTTTGTCTGATGTAATTTTCCTGAGAGATTTCGCTGAAATGAAACATTTTACTTTACTCTTTTCACAGATGGATATGGTAATGATCACGGATCGATGCACCTAACAACCATAGCTACAATGATAATGATACTTTTTCGCCATAAACAGTTCAAAAGCCCAGACTTTAGTCTTAAGGATATGAAAGATAGATTGTAAGTCAAGATCCAACGAGCAACGCTGATCAACTCCATAATTCTGAGTGACTATACCATACTTGCTATCCAAAGCAAGATCGATTTTAGCAATAATATCATCATTAGAGTACAAACCATTGAAAGATATGCGTGAGAAGCCAACCGGAGTCAGCAAATAAACGATGTTGAGAGGAGCTGGAACCCTGGAAGAGTCTGACCTTCCATCAAGTAAAAGACCATCAGCAATCACCATGGCATCAGATTGAGTAATGGCATAATTAGCCATAGATGGATGAGAAACTGCATAAAAAGCATCAAAAGAGAAAAGAAAATCAACAGCTAAGGATGAGGCAAAGCATTCTAATGCAACAACATTTTGGAGTCGAGCATGGTCAGTGGAAACAACGTCATCACATGCCAAGGATGTGTAAGGGCAGGCGCAGCAGCCCCAAAACTAGAGCTATCGAAAGCTGAAGCTCAAGTGGCACAAGCATGTACAAAAGAAGGCGAATTAACATGCACTAATGTCGAGGTTTGACTGTCAAGCGCATGAGAAGGACAAACACAAGTATGAGCGGAAACCAAAGTGGCAACAAAAAGAGGGTTGACCAAGCATATGTTAGAAGTAGCATTTGTGCTGCTAAAGGTTCATTAGAAACTTAAGTAGAGCGTTCTAATGCATTAACAACCGAGACTAAAGCCAATGAAATGATCCCGCCTCAGCAACATATGCATGAAAAGCCAATAGGCCATCGGAACCGCCAGCCAGGCCATATTCAAAGCCAGCAACAACCAGTAGATCCGACTGAGACAAAATAACTTGACTAAACTCCAAAGATTTGGAGGCAGTAGGTGCAATAGAACAATGTGCAACAATAGAAGCATTTGCATGCGAGATCACAACTAGAGCAACGTGTGCACCATGCACAACATGAGCCTGGGCAAGAGGCCACCTAGCGCGACAACAGAGGCGATAGAGACCAAACCATCAGCATAATTCGAAGCATCAGGCTTTTTAGGAACCTACATAGAGGCATGCAAGGAGGAAGAGTGGCCAAACACGTGCAGGTACCTCCTCTAGGCAGCAAATACTTGTAAAGTACAGGCATAGCGTGTGTAAATACACTAGGATGCTGCACCACCATTCAACATATGTTTGAAATCATCATTCAACATATGTTTGAAATCATCCTCTCTAACAAACTTAACAAAGAAGAAACCATGTCTTCTAGAAAATACGTCAAAACCACCAATCAGTTTCCTAACACGCCTAATGAACAAAGTACGGCCTCGCCCCTACAACGTATAAAACAAGTGATTTACCCCGTCTAGACATGGATCTGTCCAACATAAATTCGCTATTAGAAATGCGGTCTTCTCGAGTAGCAATAAAGGTGGGGAGAAGTTTCACCCACATTAGAACGACCGCGGAAACCCGTCAGGGCCTCTTTCCAATCAAGGCCACCGGCTATAGTAGTCATAGAGGATGGAGGCACTGGAACCGTATCACCAGCAGAAGTGGAATTGTGAATTCCATCCGCACAACCTCCGTCAAAAACAGGCTCGCTAGGGTGAACCATGCACTTTGTTAGAAGACCCAGAACCAATCGTGATACCCTAACATCATCGACCCTGCTTGCGTCAGACACATCAGTGGCCCCCCAAAAATTCAACTAGCGAGGAATCGATCGCTATAGCAGGGTTAGCCAATGGTTCAGCTGTAAATGAGGCGCGAGACTTGAAAGCAGCGAGATCCAGAGCCTGTCTGAAATGAACCTTCTTGCGTTTGGCCATGGAGAACCACTATGGATCTAAACGCAGACATGAGAGTGTAAAGAGAGATGCATTATGCGAATAGAGAAACCCTATTTATATTTATCCAGCAACCATAGATGGTCTAATTCTCGTTCTTTGGTATTTGACTCAATATTTATTAATCGACTTTCTGATGTAGCTTACATTGGGAAGTTCCTGAATTTTTGATGGAGACAAATCTCATTCGTTCTCTCTCCCTCTCTCTTATTATTATTTTGCGTAGAGACATAGTTTATTACCTCATTGTCGTAAATCAAGAAGCATGCAATGAAGTATGTAAACATCGAGCATGTTTTTATATACTAGCATTATTATTATTATTATTATTATTTGTTATCTTTAGTTAGTTTGTTTATGTTTACTATGTATTATTAAATCTTATGTAGAAGTATTTTTCTTAGATACTATTATAACTACTATGTTGGGGACTCAATTGCACAAGGAAGGAGATTTCTATTTGTACAAATGGTAGAATTTGAAACGAGCATGAAGAAATTAATGATACTTTTTTAACTTTTGAGTTATTATATTGGATTGATCAATCAATATCTTCGGTCTTCACCTAGACTCGGATCTGATGAAAAAAAATAGGATCACTTCTTATGGATTTGTTCGGAATGCTTCTGATCTAGCTCGTAGAATGTTAGAAGTAATTGGCTCTCTAGCAAGATCCACATGGAAAGAAAAGGATTGCGGCTAGTTTGATAATATTCGAGTGGCATTGCTTCTTCGGTTCGAACTATGGAATATGTTAGATATAATGTAAAATGGATCTTTTTCTGTGTTAATCGGATATTTTTCTATGGAAAATACAATTCAAAGTTTGAAGAAGTAAGGGGCCGTCGACCCACAACTGATAGAGGATGATTTATTCAATCACATAGTTTGGACTCACAAAATATGACATCCTTGTGGCAATTTATTTGATTATCGAAAGACCCACTGAGTTGAGATTTCCTACCATGGCAATTCAAGGTAACTGGTTCAGTTATCATAAGAAGGATGACTTCAAGAGAATGATTCAGACTGTAGAGTGTCGGATATTTGTTTTACATCTTCTGTACAAAAATAATCAATTCACATATGATCCTCCTACTTATTACTCAAAAGGTCCAATAACATTTGTAAATTGGACTTTTTGAGAAAATTCGAGACGATAGGAAATAGTTCTAATTGATCAGTAAAAATACATTTCATTGGAATTCTTGTTTTCTTTAACTTATTTAATGCATTTTAAAAGGTAAAAGAAAGTAGAGTAAACTTATTTTTAGTGTACTGCTAAGGACACCTCGTTTTCTTCTTACTAATACTATTACTAAACAATACCATAACATTTTATACTACACTCTTTCTGATACCAGTCTTTTGAATGGGCTATTAAATACGTTATTTTTATTTATTTTGTATGGCGAACAACCGACGAACACTGTTTTCTGCGGCGATCAACCACCGATCAGCAGTACAGTAGTTCGACGATTGATGATCGTGAAAAAGGGTATTGGTCGGCGGTTGTTTGCCGTGCAAAACGATTTTGCACAATGATTAATTCCCATATGAATTACACGTGATATTAAGAAGTACATAAAATTTATTATTTTTGTTAGTGGTATTAGGAAGAGGAAAATGGTGTCCCCTTAACATTACATTATTTTTATTTTTCTCAAAATGAGTGCTCCTTTTCTAGGCATGCACATCCCTTGATAATTTTGTTTTGTAATAAATGGAGGAAAAAAGAAAAAGAAAAAAGACACTAAATAAATTTGTGGAAACGCCTTGTAGACAGGGGTGCCACGTTAAAAGTGCATCCGCTTCAAACCGCAGAGTTTTCCTGCCCTTTACGGAATGTAAAGTATATCAAACAAAGATAATCTTATGTCTACCTCATAGGCGTGATTTGGACTGCAATGGAGTTGGCCAATAAGAACGAGGTACGATAAAAGTCATGCGTTTGGCTATGGAGAACCACTGCGGATCTAAACATACACATGAGAGTGGAAAGAGATGTGTTATGCGAATAGGGAAACCCTATTTAGATTTATCCAGCCGCCATAAATGGTCTAATTCTTGTTCTTGGTACTCGACTCAACATTTATTAATCGACTTTCTAATGTAGCTTGCTTTGGGAAAGTTCCTTAATTTTTGATGGAGATGAATCTCTCTCTCTCTCTCTTATTATTTTGTGTAGATGCATAGTTTATTGCCTCATTGTGGTAAAGCAAGAAGCATGCAATGAAGTATGTGGACATTGAGCATGTTTTTATATACTTGCATTATTATTATTATTTGTTAACGTTATTTGTTATCGTTATCTTTTGTTAATCTATTTATGTTTACTACGTATCATTAAAGTTTGTGTAGAAGTATTTTTTTTAAATATCATTATAACTACATTTGTTGGGGACTCAATTGCGTAAGAAAGGAGACTTCTATTTGTACAAATGGTACTTTAAATTTGAAACAAGCATGAAAAAATTAATGATACTTTTTTAACTTTTGAATTATTATACCGGATTGATAGATCGATAACTTTGGTCTTCACGTGGACCCGTATCCGATGAAAAAAATATGATCACTTCTTATGGATTTATTGAGAATGCTTCTGATCTAGCTCGTAGAATATTAGAAGTAATTGGCGCTCTTGCAAGATCCACATTGAAAGAAAAGGATTGCAGTTAGTTTGATAATATTCGAGTGACATTACTTCTTCGATTCGAACATATGGAATATGTTAGATATAATGTAAAATAGATCTTTTTCTATGTTAATCGGATATTTTCTATGAAAAATACAATTCAAAGTTTGAAGAAGGGAAGGGGCCCTCGACCCACAACTGATAGAGGATGATTTATTCAATTACATAGTTTGGACTCGCACAATATGGCGTCCTTATGACAACCTATTTGATTATCGAAAGGCCCACTGAAATTAGATTTCCTACCATGGCAATTCAAGGTAACCGCATCATTTATCATAAGAAGGACGAGCTTCAAGAGAATGATTCAGACTGTAGAGTGTCAGATATTTGTTTTACAAATAATTCAATTCTCATATGATCCTCCTACTTATTACTCAAAAGGTCCAATAACATTTGTAAATTGGACTTTTTTAGAAAATTAAAATCCTTAGGAGATAGTTCTAATTGATCAGTAAAAATACATTTCATTGGAATTCCTTTTTTTTCTTTAACTTATTTAGTCCATTTTAAAAGGTTAAAGGAAGTAGAGTAAACTTATTTTTGGTTTTCTCAAAATGAGTGCTCCTTTCCCAGGCATGCACATACCTTGATAATTTTGTTTTGTAATAAAAAAGAAAAAAACACTAAATATATTGACTAGAATCAATTTGAATGATTTTAAATGCATATGAATGGAATATGAATTGGATGTGAATCTACTGATATTAAATCATTTGATTTGAATGAAATGACATGTATACTAAATATCAGGACTTGTATTAGCATATACGTGATAAATATACATGGTATGACTTATTTGGATATGAATCCATATGTTTAAATGTTTAAATGTATAAAAGTTATTGAAACTTCGTATTTATGAGACTCGTGAGTTTAAATTGAGTAAGTACATGTACATGGAGTTGCGACTTAGTTTTGGTTGCTTGGATTGCATAAACGCTAAGCGAATGCGCTTAATAAACGCTTATATAAGTTACGCCCATGCAAAAATACCAAATTAGGATATACGAACTGTTTCCGACTGTGTGGGTCGATGTATACTTTTTTATCTCTTTTGGTATAATGCAAAGGCTCCTTTATACAGGGGAGACTTTGCCCAAAAAAAATCCAAAATTTAGGTAGTTAGAATTTTTTTCAAATGTTTTGAAAATTTTTGTAAGCTAAAAGAGATGATTTTCAAATTGAGTTCAATTTGATGAATGTTGAATTGGAAATGGGAAGACCATTATTGGCATGAAAAATAAAATTTCTGGATAAAATTGTAGAAATATGAAAAGTTGAATTTTAACATAAGTGGATTTGGAATCGTTAATGGGTTTGTATCATTTTCCCTACCTTAGTAATTTTGGAGACAAAAATCTTTAAGGGGGAAGAATGCAACGACCCAGATTTTTAGTCGATTTAAAATAAACATTTAATATTGTTTTAAATGTTGAGTTGATAATATAAATGGATTTTTATATGGAATTTATCGATTAATAATCAAATATGATTTAATTTCGAATGTATTGAATTTTCGAAATACGAAAATGAAAATAATTGAATTCGAAGTTCAAACTGAATTGAAACAATTCAAACAATTCAGATGTTTAATATAAATTATATTTGAATATAAACGATAATAATAATAATAATTTATTATCGAGGAATTGATTGTTTTTAAATTTATATTATATTATATTGAATTAATAAGGAACTTAAGAATAGTTCATTCTTAAACAAACTCGAATTTCAACAAAATTAATTTTATTAAATCAATAATGGTTTATTTTTGTAAGATTTCCAGTTTCAAGTCAATTGGAATTATTTTGCGATCGTGAGAAATTAAAATGTGTATCAATTAACGTTGAGAATTAAAAGGAAGTTTTACAAATGATCTCGAAATTCGACGAAACCAGTTCCATCGTTTCTGAAATATTAAATTATTATAAGATTACAAGTTTCATCGCGTTGGAGCTCGTATGTGGTCGGTTAAACATGTTACTTTGAACGTAAGTTTCGTTAGAATAATTAATATTAAATTTCTCTATAAATAGACACCTATCCCCTTCCATTTCCTTTTATTTCTTTCTATTCCTCTTCGTTCAAGTTCTTCTGAACGATAATAATATCGAAGCCATTAAATTCAATTGTTCAAAATTCGAATAAAATCCTATAAATTTTAAAAGCTTTATTTTTGAGCTTGTATCAACTCGTTCTTCACTCTATTGTATTCAAATTGACTGTGCATGCAAATTTGGGAGGTCAAAGCTCGAACCAGCGAAAGTTGGCTTGCGTTTTGTTTTGGGGATTTCGATCAGTGCTTCCAGAAATCGATAGTGGATTTGAACTAGTAATGGAAGCGGGTACCTCATACCAAAATTCGGTGGTTTTTCGAGTAGTTAAATGTCGCGTTCTGTAGGTGGGGACTGTGGGGTCGCGACATGAGAAGATGTCGAGTTCGACAGTAGGGGGATGTGATGAAGGTTTGGATGGTGAATGGTATGGCAATGGTAGTGGAGTCGATCAATGATGGTGGAAGCAATGGGTAACTAGGATAACGACAAAGTGATGGAGCGATGAAGGATATGGGTTGTTGGAATGCACGTTATGGTGATGGAAGGGCTGTTGCATTCACTTGTAGTGAGGAGTAGCAAGTGTTTAATGGAATGCTGCAGTAATCGGGGTTAGGTTTGTGAAGGATGCAATGTCTAAACAAGTATGGAAAAGTATGGAATGAATTGGTTATTGAATAAATAAATAAATAAAATGGTTAGAATCAATAATGGTTTAGAGGTATGTCAAAAACTATTGTTAGATTTGGGCACCATACCCACTTGGTAATATTCGAATAGTCAAATTGTTGTTAAAACACTCTTTAGTTGAATTTGGTTTGCAGTATCCAATGTATATTTAACATATATAATTTAATTTAATTTATGACATCTAAATACGTTATAAGTTATAATGCGTATAATTATTTCATACGATAACAAAATTGCACGTAACGAAGTCCCTTGAATTTGTATGGACGAAGGCTACAATGGAATTGAATTGGAGGAGTTTGGAGCAGGAGGCTTCACCGTTAGTTATCCAGTATTATTTTCCACTGTGTACTATATATGTATTTGAAAACAGATAATTATAACGGTTCCAATGTTAGCTAGAAATAGTTGTTGTACTCTGATGATGATATGTATATATGGTGCAGAACTCTGTATTTAAAAGCCGTTATATATACAATATTTTGTTTCGCTGCGATGTGAGATTCTGTGTTGTTATTTCTGTTCTTCTTCTATCCTTTTCTTATTTACCCATAATGATTCGTATTTCTATGCGATTTGGGTTGGACGTGTATTGTATTTAGTCAACTCAAAGAATACAGATTTGCGGGCCGTTACAGTTATTTGTTATCGTTATCTTTTGTTAATCTATTTATGTTTACTACGTATTATTAAAGTTTGTGTAGAAGTATTTTTCTTAGATACTATTATAACTACATTTGTTGGGGACTCAATTGCGTAAGGAAGGAGATTTTTATTTGTACAAATGGTACTTTAAATTTGAAACGAGCATGAAGAAATTAATGATACTTTTTTAACTTTTGTGTTATTATACCAGATTGATCGATCAATATCTTTTGTTTTCACTTGGACTCGGATTCGATGAAAAAAACTAGGATTACGTCTTATGGATTTGTTGAGAATGCTTCTAATCTAGTTCATAGAATATTAAAAGTAATAGGCGCTCGAGCAGGATCCACATGGAAAGAAAAGGATTGCATTCAGTTTGATACACTATAACAAAAACACCATATTACAACTTTAATTTTACAACGGTGGTAAACGCACCGTTGTAATAAATGGGTTTTTACAACGGTGGTAAAAGCACCGTTGTAATAAATGGTTTTTTACAACGGTGGTATAAACACCGTTGTAACTACAACAAAAACACCATATTACAACTTTAATTTTACAACGGTGGTTAAAGCACCGTTGTAATAAATGTTTTTTACAACTTTTTTCCAGAAAAGTTGTAATAAATTTATTTTTAACAACTGTGTTATTTTGACAGCTGTAATAAAAGCCTATCACAACTTTTATTTTTTGACTGTTGTAATATATGACTATATTTTAATATTAATTATTTTCATTAAATAATTTTTAATAATTAATATTTACAACTAATTAGTAATTGACAACCAATTAGTAATTATTAATTAATAATCAATAAATACATATTTAATATTTAATTAAAAATACATCAATCAATAAATAAATAATTCCTACTAATAATTACTAATTTACAACCAATTAGTAATTATTTAATAATAATCAACATATAAATATTAAATATTTAATTAAAAATAATTATTTATAACTACTTCATTATTAAGTACTAGTAATTAATTAGTAAGTAATAACTAATGAGCGGTTAATAATCAATTAATTAATAATCAATAAGTAAATAACAATTAATAAATATTTAATTTATAATTAATCATGACTATTAGTACTAATTAATATTTAGTATATAATATTTTTTAATAAGTAATCGTTGTTGAAAGTTTTTCCAAAATCTTTTGTCAAATATGATCCCTACGGAGGGGGGGTCCAGGGGGGGTGGCAACCCCCCAAGGTGGGGGTGCGGGGGCAACGCCCCCGCTAACGGGGTTCGACCTGCCCGGTCAGGTCGCGGGGGTCCAGGGGGCAGCGCTCCCGGCGGGGTGCGGGGCAGCGCCCCGTCCGAAACGGTACATTTTGTGTACTGTTTAGTTGTAAATATTAAAACTTAAACCTGGGGCATGAAATTTAAACGCACGAAATTTAAACGCATGAAACTTAAAGCTGAGTACCAATAATCAGACCAAGGATAACTATACTAAAAATTTAAACTTAATTTCAGCCCAGTTTCAGGATCCAACCCATTATTAACGTGCAGCCCTCATTTGATTTACCAAACCCTAACACGCAAGACTCACTCAACAAGGAGCCGCCGCCTATACCTTTTGCATTCCAATTCGCTTGAAAAAAACCCTAGTTCCAAAAGAAAAAAAATGGCGATTACTCTCATTCGTTTTCGATTTCCAGCGTCTCCAAGCATTTTCATCCCCCCTTCGATTTCCAGCATCTTCATCCTCCTTCGATTTCCAGCATCTTCGAGTTCCGAGCTCCTAGCAATCGAGCATCCAACGAGGAAGGACCCGTTTACTGGTTTATTTATTCCCAGCAATCGAGCATCCCAGCAATCTCCGACTTTCGATTTCCAGCGACGCTATTATTGATTTTGAAGACGACGATGAAACTTGGACGGGTGGTGCCAGAAGACTCGATTTTGGGGATCAGAAAATCGACTTTGGGAGAGTGACCAGGCAAAGGCTCGATTTTGTTTACTGGTTTATATATATATTCTTGTTTCTTCTTCAATTCATTAGTTTAGTTCATTTTAAATTCCTGCCTTACTTTCAGTTAATTGTAGGTTGTTTTTCCATTCCTAGTTGATAGTTAATCATAGTTCATAGTGGATAATCATAGTTAATATTCCTAGTTGGTGCACAATACCGATTTAGATTCAACTATATTTGGAACTGGATTCTGCACTAATGTAAATAATTTTTATAGAGGAAAACCTGTAAACATTCAAAACCAAGTGATGACCTCAATTATGTGTCGTTGCTTTTGAGAAAATTGTGTTACGTTCAATATTCTTGTTCAGTTTTTCAACTGAATTTATGCTTTCTCTTTACACGAGCTGAAAAAAAAGTATTGTTTTTTATTAACTGCAATGGTGTTAAAAGAAAATTACTCATTGTTCAAGATTGGTTGCAGGAAAGAGATTGCTTTCATTGATTGCTTTCATTTAGTGGTTGATTTTGTTTTACGTCTCCAGTTGTTTATAATAATAGTAATAATTTTTGCTATTATTTTGATAGGAAGTGATAAAATCATTTCAAGTTTACAAATATCGGAAAGGATTGGTTCTTGGCAGAGATGAGTCATGGTCACAAAGCTCTATTTGAAGGTATGGATATGAAACCATAAGCTATATAATTTTGTTGATGTGCAAAATTATGAGTTATCTCCATCCACATGCGTACTCCAGTTAACAAAATCGCTACATGAGTTGAAATAATTTGTTATAAAAGAGCTAACATGATTGTACACTATTTGATATGTGGCTAGTGCTTCATCCAATCTCTTTTTATTTCGTCTACTCTTTTCAATTTCCTTATAAATTATCTGTTCATTACAAAAATAGTGTAAGACTTATCTAAGAGAGTAATAAAAGCTAATATTTAGTGATTCCGGTCAAGCCAGATCTTATACTGAACTTCCTAGTTTGGATATCTGCCAATTAGCCTTGGACATTTGGACTTGTATCATTTCTTGTCACGTTCAGTCCAACTTGAAATCTATCATTTTGTACAGCTTCAGTTCAACTAAGATCGCTTATATAGTTCTTGTTCAATCAAGTTCATTTATAAAGAAAACTTATTAAATGAGTCCAAATTAGTTGTGGTTGATGTAAATATGTGAGCTGCTACAAGTAGAATGTGTGGACTGCTTGTTAGGTGATATTATCACGTGCTTGTTAGCTGTTTATTTTGTGCACTCACATGTTTTCAATTTTCGTTACATGCATAAATCTATACTGCAGCACTAACAGTTTGATAATTTCTTTCTTAGGAATGGATATTAAGGAGAAAAAGGAGCACAAGGAGATTAACATGAGCAGAAGAAAGTTAGAACTGTTATAAAGTCTTTGTATCTTCAGTTTTGTCAGTGTATTATGTAAAAAAAATGATGAGTTTGAAATTAATAATATATTGTTTTCGTTTATGTTTTAAGTTTGTTTGATATCTTCAGTTTTTTTAGATAATATGTTCTGCAATGAATTCTTTTATTAGTAATATGTATATAATTTGTGGATATATTACAATTGTAAAATATAAAAATTGTAAAATATAAAAATTGTAATAAAATATATCACAACGGTTATAATTAGTTGTAAAAATTAAAACAACAACGGTGCATAACTGTTGTAATAAACTTATTACAACGGTGGAAAAAAGTTGTAAAATATACATATTACAACGGTGTTGCAACAGTGCAGAAAAGTTGTAAAAAATATTAGGCTATTACAACTTCTTAATACACGACGGTTTGCCCACCGTTGTAAAATGTATATTACAACGGTGTTCCACCGTTGTAATAGGGTCATTTTGTTGTAGTGATAATAATCGAGTGACATTACTTTCTGGGTTCAAACTATGGAATATGTTAGATACGATGCAAAATGGGTCTTTTTCTATGTTAATCATATATTTTTCTATGGAAAATACAATTCAAAGGTTGAAGAAGGGAAGAGGCCCTCGACTCACAACAGATAGAGGATGGTTTATTTAATCATATGTTTTGAACTCCCACAATATGATGCCCATGTAGCAATCTATTTGATTATCTAAAGGCCCACTAAATTGAGATTTCCTTATTAGGCCATGGCAATTCAGGGTAATTGGATCATTTATCATAAAAATGATGAGCTTCAAGAGAATGATTCAGACTGTAGAGTATTAGATATTTGTTTTACATCAAAATATTCAATTCTCATATGATCCTTCTACTTATTACTCAAAAGGTCTAATAACATTTGTAAATTGAACTTTTTGAAAAAATTCGAGACCTTAGAAGATAGCTTTAGTAGATCCGTATTGTTTTTCTTTTAACTACTTAGTCCATTTTAAAAGGTAAAAGAAGGTAGAGTAAACATATTTTAATTTTTCTCAAAATGAGTGCTCCTTTCCTAGGCATGCACATACCTTGATAATTTTGTTTTGTAATAAAAAAAGGAAAAAGGAAACACTAAATAAATTTGTGGAAACGCCTTGCACATAGGGGTGCAACGTTAAATAGGGCTGGCAATGGATACCCGAAAAATCCGATATCCGAAAAAGCGGATGCAGATACAGATACATAGATATCCGCATCCGAAAATTATTCGTTCGAATTTTTTTAACATTATGCTCAAAATTATATGTATTTTACTACAATGAATCAGATTTATTTATTCCTTCACTAAGTCGAAGGTTTATATAATATGCACAAAATACATATTAGCTACTCAAATCTATTCAATTTCATCATATATGCTTATTTTTAACACTTTAGTGATCAAAGAAATTGAAAAACATTTATGTTAAACAATAAATTTTCATTTATATTTCTTGATTTATCGATCGCAGGCGGATAGGATAATTATTCGATATCTGTCCGTATCCGCGGAGACGGATATCCGATATCCCAAAATAATTTCGGATACGGATACGGATATAGAACTATCCGTATCTGAAAGTATGGGTTGACCGCCTAACGTTAAAAGTGCATCCGCTTCTACCCCATGTGACTTGGACTGCAATGGAGTTTGGCCAATAAGAACGAGGTACGATAAAAGTCATGTGCGCAAATATTATGTTCATATCGCTTTGGCATCGGAAATGACGTAAAACTGATCAGCATATCTGTCATTTAGTTAATTAATAAGGCCGGCGCCCCATTTTTTTATTACTATTGAATTTAAGGAAGAAAAGAAGCTTTTTTACTCAAGTATTATTTCAGTATATATCATGATTCGTAGGTTCATCCCTCCTTTCCTTTCCCATCCTTTCTTGGATCCATACTCATACCTACCATAAATCAAACTATGAAAGGAAGAGATGCCTAATCAAGTCAAATACCCAATATTTAAGTGGTTTTCGCAGATGTTCCCCTGTCTAATTTATAATTACTGAAGATGATTTTTTTTTTTTTTTTTTTTTTATAGGTATTGGATTTTTGCATTATGTTCTTTTATGGTTTTCGTTTGTTGCTTCTCTAGGTGGGTCTGATTATCTTAATCCCAAATTGATATACTTTAATGCAGTGTTAATAACTATTTGATTTCAGTACAGTTTCCCACTATTTAGCATTATTATATGATTGATGAACAGCAGTTGGTGAATGTTTACATTGATAAGATTACATTTTTTATAAAATGGGATCTATTTTATGTTGATTTTGATTGATGGTTATCTTTATATATTTTCATTATTTATTTAACCCATGGATACCATCATAAGTTATGCTTTGTGTTTACTTTACTTTTGTATGTCACAACTTGTCTTTTAAGAATGAAAATCTATTCATTTTCTTTCTGTGGTTTAGGGATTATTTAAGGCTTTTGAAGGTCGCGTATATTGAATGAAGGTTTTTAGAGCAGATGTTACAAATTTTGATCCATGGTTTGTTATTGCTATTGCTTGCTCTTTGTCTACTTCTTCTTCCATCACATGCCTTGGAGATTGGGTTTGCACGATGCAGTTGCTTAGCTGAGAACTTTTGGAGCATCGAAGGAATCCTCCAATACCAAAAAGTCAGTGATTTTTTCATAGCAACAGCATATTTTTCCATTCCTTTAGAGCTGCTCTACTTTGCTACTTGTTCTACCTTATTTCCCTTCAAATGGATTGTTATCCAGTTCGGAGCATTTATAGTCCTTTGCGGGCTAACCCATCTCCTAAATGTTTTCACTTACGAGCAACATTCTTTCATGTTAATGCTAAGCCTGACAATTTCAAAGTTTTTCACTGCTCTAGTATCATTTGCCACAGCCATAACACTCCTAACCTTGATTCCTCAGCTTTTGAGAATCAAGGTAAGAGAGAATTTCTTAAGAATAAAAGCTCGAGAGCTGGATCGAGAAGTTGGAATGATGAAAATGCAAGAAGAAAGGAGTTGGCATGTTAGAATGCTTACCCAAGAAATAAGAAAATCGCTCGATAGACATAAGATCTTGTACACTACTTTAGTAGAGCTCTCCAAAACTTTAGGCTTAGAAAACTGTGCTGTATGGATGCCGAGTGAGGATGAGAAGGAGATGAACCTTACTCATGAGTTGAGACAAAATAGTTCATCGATGCTGTGTACTCGTTCAATTCATATCGATGATCCCGACGTTACAAAGATAAAGGAAACAAAAGGAGCTATCTTATTAAGACCAGGTTCAATGCTTGCTTCAGCTAGCAGTGAAGGTTCTTCCTATGAGCCTGGGCCAGTAGCTGCAATTCGAATGCCAATGCTGAAGGTTTCAAACTTCAAAGGTGGAACACCAGAAATAGTACAAACTCATTATGCAATATTAGTGTTAGTTTTACCTGGAGAAGCTTCTAGAGTATGGAGCTACTATGAGTTGGAAATAGTAGAAGTGGTGGCTGATCAAGTAGCAGTAGCTCTCTCGCACGCTGCAGTTTTGGAAGAGTCGAAGCTTATGGCTGACAAATTGGCTGAGCAAAATAGAGCTTTGTTAGTAGAGAAACAAAATGCTTTAATGGCAAGCGAAGCGAGGAATTCTTTTCAGAAGGTGATGAGTCAAGGCATGAGAAGGCCTATCCATTCCGTTCTAGGCATGCTGTCTATGTTGCAGCAGGATGGACTGAGCGAAGAACAAAGGCTTGTTGTCGATACGATGGCTAAAACTAGCAGTGTGGTTTCGACCTTGATCAATGATGTGATGGAAATTTCTACTATGAATAATGGAAGATTAACATTAGAGACGAGGTCATTTAGTTTGCGTTCTATGATTAAGGAGGCGGCTAGCGTCTCTAGAGCTTTATGCGATTGTAAAGGCTTTGGTTTCGGCTTTCAGTATGAAGATGTAGTGCCCGATAAGGTCGTGGGGGATGAGAAGCGGATATTTCAAGTGATACTGCATATGGTTGGAAATTTATTGAGCGGAGGCGATGAAGGCAGTGTAGAAATGAAGGTTTGTAGGTTTGATGAGGATAAAGGAAGGAGAGATCATGGTTGGGTTCCATGGAAACCAAGCTTTTCGGATGGCAGTGTTTGTGTGAAGTTTGAGATTTCAGTACAGAAGATGCAAAATAGTGCTGCAAGTACAATGTTAGCCATTGCACAACGCTCAAACTCTGAAGGTTTTGATATGGGACTTAGCTTCAGCATGTGCAAAAAAATTGTGCAGGTAATCTTTTTTTTTTTTTTTTTTGGCAAATGTGTACTGTTAGATATCATCAGTTGTGGTCACAACCGATAGAATTTTGTCTTTTGAAAGCATTCGAGTTTGTACTTTCTAACACCATAAAGTGATGCTAAAAATATAGTCAAAATCTGATGCTTTTAGTTCTACATTGTGGTGGTGTGGTGGTAAAAGCACTTCGTTTTGTGCTTTTGACTACGGCATCATGTCATGGTATTAAAAAGCGAAAGTATCGATGATTTTAGCAATACACGAGTATTAGATTATCTTGATCAGTACAATGTACCAATGATGAACATTTGGGGGAAATGAACAGATGATGCAAGGGAACATATGGATCAAACCGAACCTGCAAGGCCAGCCCGAAACCCTGATTCTACTGCTCCAGTTCCAAACACAGACCCTAGCTACAATATCCGAACTAGGCAGCTCTTCGGATCACGGCATCACTGCTTCCACGCCCGTTTTTAGCAATCTCCGAGTTTTATTAACGGATGATGATGTGATCAATAGAGCAGTGACTAGAAAGCTTCTCGAAAAATTAGGGTGCCAGGTCACTACAGCCTCCTCAGGAATGCAGTGTTTGAGCTCCATTAGTGTACGTGGAACCCCGCCGTTTCAACTTGTGATACTGGATCTGCACATGGACAAAATGGACGGGTTTGAAGTTGCGGGTAGGATCAGGAGCATTCAAAGCGGGTCGTGGCCTGCTATCATTGCATTGACTGCAAGTGCAGAAGATGGGATTTGGGAGCGGTGTTTGCAATCAGGTATGAATGGGTTGATCCGTAAACCGGTTATGCTTCAGATGTTGAAGGATGAGCTTTATAGAGTTTTGCGTATTGGCTAGGAGGTGAATGATGCTGTAATATTAGTAGGATTTGGTAGCTTTGTTGATTTTTACATCATCGATTTGTAAACTTGTAATCGAAAGGTTTCATTGGTTAGTGCATTTTTAGCATAATTCTACATTGTTCATGGATGGGGCAAACGTAGCCATGTAGACATTTTTGTCAATATTTCGTTTGGTGCTTAAACTCTGATGTCATATCTCACTTAGCACATAATGCCATTCAGATTAACATATGTGATAATACGGATCAAAGATCAGACAACGTGAATATGTAACACCGAAGAATTGTTATGGTCGAGGCATCGATGTATCTTAACAGAACATGAAGAATACTAGTATAATTCTTTCTTCTCCAAAGATACGACTAAATCTGACACTTCCATAGATGAAATCTATTTCTGTGTCAACCATGAACGGTGTAGCAAAGAATAAATAGACAGGAAAACAGAGATTCCTATCCTATTAAGACGTATTTCAACCTTGCCCCCAAGGCTGCTGAAAAGTGGGATATTCCCATTAAGACGTCAGAAATAGATGATGTAATATTACTACCTTACTTTACGTGCTCAAGAAAAAAAGATAAAAAAGATAAAAAAGAAATATTTCCAAAAGAACCAGGATTGGACGCAATCTGAAATTCAGAACAACATTTTAGCTACAAGGGCAACTTAAATAATTTAAACTCGGAGTCTTCTCAAAATGTAAGAATACAAAAATAAATACTTTTGGTACACTCTAGATAATTCAAACCAACTGAAAACAAATAAACTACAAACATAAAGTTCAAGATCTACAGCAGGTTCCAAGCTAATAAGTTATGCAGAAGGAGCGACCTTGCTCTTTTTAGGCATCCTATAGCCACCAACAACACAAGCATGATCACGCTCAAAGGGTTCAAGGGTGACCTGCTCCTCTGGTTTGAACTGTTCCTGCTGAAGCTTCTTCACTTCTTGAGCAAATACTGCTTCTGCAGGCACTGTCGAGTCTATGCAATTCGCCTACATATTATAACATGAAAGGCTGAGGTAATGTTTTTGTATGTAAACAAAAAACGGAGGACCAAAAATAAAAGAAATTTACCTTAATGGAGATGACAAAGTGACCCTCATTCTTCAGGAAATAAGACGCATTTAATGCTAATATCCTAGCCTGCATATCATTGAAATCACGTGGTAAGATCGGCAGCAGTTCAAAAATCACAATCTATATTAACCTAAACAATAGCAATTAATATCTAATGATGACTTGCTTAAATAATACAACTGCCAAATAGTTTGTTAATCTAACAGCAAAGAATATAGGGGGCAATGCACCATTAACACCCATGGCGTTTTTCTTTTTAAATAAAGCTTTCCTTGTACCATCGTGATTTCCTTAAATCGTAAGGAATTGGAACGTTTTTAATGTTTGGCTTAAATGGGTTCATTAAAAAAAATACTTTCCTTGTACCATCAGGATTCCTTGCACCATTAAGTTAGAACGCTTGGGTTCACAACTACGCTTGGGTTCATAACTACCAAGCAATAACTCCAACTCATTTCTCGCATCGCAGGCTAAACCCAAATAAAAATAAAAATAAAATCAGACATTTGCTGGCCCACTTTGATCAATTCTTGATTCTTTTATTCAAGCTCGCTTGATCACAACATGTTGTGATAAATCCAAAGTGTGAGACTCGAAATAGTCTTTATATACATCTTCTCTACCATGCAACTTCATTTAATGCCAAACACTATTGATCTAGCCAACAGCTCCACTTCCATCGCTTCCTCAATCAACTAAGCTAAACTATCACCCACCCAGGAATGAATGCACAAAAAAGGTAGAAGTGCAGTCATTGAGCATTAGTGTAGAGTTGATATATCATCCTAGACAGCCAACATTACAACCAACTGACAAAACGAATCACTAAAAATTCATCCAAGACAATGTTGTTAATTATTATAAATGTGTAAGCTTGTTTAATTATAGTACATGAGAAGATAATTAAGTATGAGTGTCAAAATTATTCTTGGAAAATGGCATGTCGTATGCTCTTGTATTTTGCCATGATTGGAATGAATGATATAAATGTATTCAGAGATAAAGGCGTACATGTCGTATGCTCTTGTATTTTGCCATGATTGGAATGAATGATATAAATGTATTCAGAGATAAAGGCGTACGCCGGTTTGGTTTCCAAATTGAAATGATGTTAAATGGTGATGTTTCCAGTATGATAATGATTATTAAAATACTTAAAAAATAAGGCGAAAATTTGAATACAAATCCACGGATTATTTTAAAAAAGAAAAAAAAAGGTATGAATGTGATATTTTGTGCCGTAAATGATGTGGAAGGGAATTTTTATATAAGAGTCTGTGAGAAATTTACAAACTACTTTCAGAAAAATAGGAAGCGATTTTTCACTCACGTTTTGTTGAGATATACATACGCATACATGATGGAACTGTGGAAAAATGAATTATTCAAAAAACTATGTTCTGCTTTCTACATAATGAAATTTGAGTTTCATGGCACTAAGAATTGGATGCAAGAAATTAAGCTTGACCAAGATGTTTATAATTTTTCAATTTCATGTGCCCCGCAATAGCAACCATAACTTCTGTGTTTGCTACCGGATTTTTTCCAGACTTCGTTACAAAGGTATGTTTATAAGGAACAACATCCATGTTACAGCAAATTGTTTTAAATATAGGTAAAAAAATTCATTATAAAAAAAAATAAACAGGTAACTGTTTTGATCGCAACTCTCAACCCGTTTATCGATCTTTGACAATTTTGTATTCACTGGAATAGGAAACAATTCCTGTTTCAAGTGCAATGCAAAATTTTGGGATTTACTGATGTTAATGAAAATGGATCAAATCTCTATCCTATTTATTATAATCGTCTGGCCATAACTTTCAAATTCATTATCATTTCCTACGATCTTATACTTGCTGGAAAGCTAAGATGAGTATTTACAAGTAATAATTTTCTAGTATCACATCAAATACCCTTCAGCGTTTCTAATCCACTTAATACTAATATATAATCTTTGCCCCTACAGCTGCGATGACTATTTTTGGCTAGACAACAAAATATCTAAACAGGTTCCATGCATCTTATCAGTCATTAAAAAATACTAATACCTAACCTTTTAGTAGGCAATAAATATTACTCTCAAAACTTATTTATCGAATTTCTATCCTATTTATTAAAATCTTAAGACAATAATTTTCAGACGCATTATCATTTCGGACAATCTTATATTTGCTGGAAAGTTAAGACGAATATTACGAATAAATGTTGTCTGGTATCACATCAAATACCTTCGGTATTTACTAACCTATATCTAATCTTCGCTTCTACAACTGTGATGACTTTTTTTTGCTAGAACAACAGAATATCTAAAAAGGTTCCATGCATCTTATCAATCAATAAATACCTACTCTTTTAGTAGACAATAAACATTGCTCTTAAAATTATCAATATAACAATTACAGAGATTGAAACACATCAACAAAAAGTGCACACATCTGCAGTTTCCTAACCATTGTTGATAAGATGCAGTTAGCAGCAAATTTGGCATATAAATCTAAAATTTGTATAAAAAAAACAGCAAAACAATATTATGTGATGTTATATCTTACAATAGTTGTCAGTGATACAAAACATCACATATCTGATTGTATTAATTTACAAATAGTAGCTTAAATATCTTAATTGTTATCTAGCTTGCTTCTCGAACTAAAAAAACATTACCCAGGAAACATATGCATCCGTGTGATTTAAAAATCAAAACAGTCTAATTTAAATTAAAGAGGGTTACATAATAACATTTTACAATAACAGTGTTCTACTGGTGCGATTTGAAGATTTTGCTTAGCATCCCACTTCCCCATTTTTGTTCTTGGAAAAAAAAACTAATATCCATGGAGTTTTATAGTTGGCAGAAGAAAAAACATCAGACTAGATGAGGCAAAAAGCTAAAATACAAGTTGTGGACTTGTTTATAAAAGGAAAATAAAATCAGTGGCACTCAAAAATGAGAAAATAACAAATGCACAACTACAAATAATCGTATGCATCAGAAACTCGAGCTGCATCATACAATCGATGTCCTGAAGGGGAATCCGAGTTATATCATCACATGCTTGACATTGTACAAAGAAAAATAAATATGCCTTAAATGTACAGCAAAAGATGTAGAAATATCACATCCGTGTTGGTGGACTTGTTTGGAAAAAAAAAATAGAAAACAAAAACCAGTTGTAGACGTTAATCAAACAAAGGTTTTAAAAAAAAGGTAAAAACAAAAGGGAGAAACTATCAAGAATGATCATAATATGGGGGAATACACAATAAACTCAAGTTATAAACAATCAACTGCATCAGAAACTCGAGCTGCATCATCCACAATTGATGTCCTGAAGGGGAATCCGAGTTATCTCATCATATGCTTGATAATGCCTTAAAGTGGCAACACAGGATTGATTAAAATCAAATACAGTTAAGGCAAAATTACGTCTTGAATTTTAAATATTAAAATTATTAATAACAAGGATAATACAGATTACTTCATAATGTTATAAAATAAAGATGCAAGCGGTTCTCTTTCTATAGAAATATCATGTCTGATACAAATTAAAAGGTTAAGGGGAGTAAAACACAGAAGAGCTATGCAAAAAGGAACTATCTGTGATATAAATTATACTAGGTTGTTTGATTAAAAAAACTAGATCAATGATCAAAGGAAAAATTGCTTGTGATGGATACAAGAAATGATACCAATGACAAACAACAGGAGATATACTACATCGGCATTTCTCAAAGTTGCAGCATTCAGTTTGACCCCACGTTACGCCTCAAATGCTTGTCAAAACTTCCGCAGTTCCATAAGAACAAGTTGCAGAAAATTCAATTTATTATACTACTAAAATTAAATACCGAAAATTTCATTCCATTTCCTTATTTTCAGTTCAGGTTCGTGAAATACCCCTTTTGAAAATATACTATAAATCACACCCCTATCTTTAATTTTGGTAAAAAGGTTATTTTTAAAAATTACATTTGTACATTATGTTTCTATGCTCAAAACAATATTTTTGAATTTTGTTAAGAAATGCAAATATTTGAAGATTTAGTTCTCTACAAATATCTTCAAATACCCTAACTCAAAAATACAGGATTTTGTTTATAACCTGTTTTTGAAGGGAAACAGTTGTATATTTTAAAATTTAAAAGAAGACGTCTTTACAAAAGTTCTCAATAAAAATAATAGCCTGAATCTCAGAACCATCTTCGTACCATGTAAATTAAGCAAATATATGCATAATTAAAGCTCACATCAAAAATATTCACAGGAGCGAACCAACATTGAGGATCCAAAGCAACAGCGAAGTTGCAGAAAAATATAGATAAGAGCATCTCCAGCAGTTGCTCCAATTTCGTGAGGAACAACACAATATTAAATGCCACAAATCCCCACTTCTCCAGCAATTGGGTGGGGGGTTTGCGTTCTTTTTTTCTATAATTTTGTACCCGCTATAAACGGGAAAATGAATCCCATTTATAGGTTTAAACGGGATTCATTACCACATTTATCCTATAAACAGGTTTCACAATCACCGCTTAGAAATATCGAATGGGGCGTTGTCCCATTCAAATCTCCTCACACTGCTCGAGCATGGGGAAAAAATCACAAATGGGGGCAACGCCCCATTAGAGCATCTCCAGCCACTGCTGGAGATGCTCTAATATCACAACAAGATCTCAAAACTATCTTCTTGTAAATTAGGCTACAAAATTATATAATTAAAGCTCATGTCATATATATTTATAAGCACTAGTAAAAGCGAACCATGAGATTTGAGATGACTAGGATGCAAAAGAACATTCTCAATAGATTTAACCGAACATATTCATGTAGAAGATATTAAAAGATAATCTAGGATATTCAGTTATAATGGAAGAATAGAATGATAATTCTGAAAAAGTTAACCTACTAATGATTTTAAATAAACTATCCGAGGATTTATCAGCTGTAAAAGCATGTGTACCTGATCTGGTTGGGCAACATCAGAGAATATAACATCAACCATTCCAACTAACATCCTGTATTTAGCAGGATGCCTAGCATCTTCTATGATGGGGATGACATTGGTTCTCTTTTTTGCCATGTTTACAAGGTCCCTTCCACTTCTGTGTGAGAATTCAACAGCATATACCATTCCTGTCTGCAAAATTGATAAACTCAATACTAAACAAAAACGTATGCGCATATTTCAGAGAATTACAAACACATAAAATACAGTATTAATAAACAACAGATAACTTACTGGTCCAACAAGATCAGACACATGAGATACTGTAGTTCCTGATGCAGCTCCAAGATAAAGGACACGGGCACCAGGTTTCTAATAGAAAAGAACACAGACATAATTGTATTATCTAACCAATAATAGCCACCCCAAAAAAACAAGATAAGGGTTGGCCTTCTGCAACACATTTAAAAGGTGAAGACCAACTGCATGTTACTCATAAACGATTTATTGCTCCAGTGAAATTTAATGGTAAAACAATTTATTACAAAGAATAGCCTCGTGTTTCATGGAAAAAACTAACAATTTGTCTACCTTTACAATCAAGACTATTCTCATATGTCATTGCATATAGTTTTGCATTTATCATTATTAACAATAAATCATTCATTCAGTTAAAACAAGCAAGCCTACCCTGTTTATTTATTTATTTTCAAACTTTCTATCATATTTTTAAACTACAAATCCTAACAAAATAATATCTATATTTATTTTCTTTATATCCCCTATTTAACATTAAACAATTAAAACCAATTAATGATTGCATGTTACCAAAGAATCTAAGACTAGCAGTTCATTTTACTAAAACATCAGCTTGACAAATTTTCAAGCTAAAATTTATAAAAACAGTGTTACACAAAAGGTGGTGAATGATGACTGTTAAGTTAGAAAATCATAGAAAATGTTGAATATCCTTTATTTTTTATCCATGCAATTTGAAGGATGTGCCCAAAAAAAAGGTAGTGCCAAAAAAAAAAAAGATGTGAATTTTTCATACTTCCTGTGTTCCTAATCAAAAAGAATTTGGTTGTTTTGGTTAAATTGAACAATAGACTTCAATCCATGTAGGGGTCAATAAAATTAGGAGGGACTGCTTGACTAGCACAACATTGTGAAACCGTAAAAGCCAATGGTCCAAATCAAAGTCAATCCTAGCTTACAGATAACACCACACTGATATTATCAAGAAAATAGCAAATACAAGAACAAATCAATTGACACTGATATAGTGTGGTTCACTTGCAGCTAACGCCACACTGATACAAGTAACCTCAACAGATCAGAATTTTATATCACAAAATCAATTAAAACCAGAGTACTTCAAAGGAACTCTCTACTGCAAAAATGAATATACTTACAATGTAAATCCTGTCAACACCACCTAAAATAGCTGCTGCTAGTTTGGACCTAAATGGATTCCAAACCCTATATTCCACCTTTGTCCCGTCTTCATTCTACAAATCATGCAATACACAATATTTAAACATGCTACAAACAGTGACGAAATTAATTAACATGTGTTCACTCTCCAAACATGCTTACAAACATTCTAATAGACTCCACTCAAATCAAAGTTAATGAACTTAACCCAAACAATTGGAAACTCAACTTAATTGTATTAATAAACTACCTGCACAGATACTCTTTTCTCTCCGTAGACACTCTCCCCAGAAACCATATTCTTTGTACAAAGCGCATCCTCCTTTCCTTTGGCAATAAAAACGCCATCATGTCTATGTGGTTGAACAACTACTTTGCTTCCTCCCTTCATTCCCCCACCACGACCGCCACCACGACCTCTTCCAGCTCCTCTGCCGCCCCCACGTCCACCAGCTCCTCTGCCTCTTCCACCACCAAATCCACCTCGGCCTTCACCTCCCCCTCTTCCTCCTCTACCCCCTCGGCCTCCTCTACCCCCATCGCTTCTTCCTCTGAATCCACCACCGCCTGTGTTAGACAACAGTTTAGATAAATAATATTAGCACCCGTCATCTAGACCGATTTGCTAAAGGTACCATTCCACTAAGGTACTACACAACAAATTAAATCAAATAAAAATTAGTTTAACATGAACGAAAACAGTTGATTGATTACAAATAACAGAACGAACAGTATTAAAATGATCAATTGTTCTATCAGACGGACTTTGAAACTCCAAAAGAATGATACTGAGAAGGAAAATTACCTCTTGGAGGTCTCATTTTGCGATGTAACTAAAAAGACCGAATTTAGAATATAGTGGCTGAGGAATTATGATGGACGAGAACAAGCGGCCTTATATAGCAGATCGATATATTAGGGTTTAGAGTAAGGTAGGGTTTTACGCTTTTGTATGCCATTTTGGGCCGGGCTGCACGGATTTTTTTTGGAAATACAGGGTATCTGGTGCTAAATATTTTTTTTTTTTTTTTTTTTTCTTTAAACACCACATTCGTTCTCGGCTCTATTTCTTCGCCTTCAACAATTTGAACTAGTTGAACTAGTTTAACGTTTTAGCTATCGTCGACAATTTAACCTTTGTAAACTACTTCTTTTGTGCTAAATAGTCTATAAAAGATCATGTAATGCGAACATTTTTCTTGCAACATATTGACTTCCTACTCTAATTCTTCGCTCTTCCTCATTTGAAGCAAAATTTTCGTTTTAGCCATCGTCAACAATGTAACATTTGCAAACTATATTGTTTACGCTACATAGACATAAAAGCGTTGTTTTATATCTACCATCAAAATTTCTTTCCTCTCATAAAACCTAACGTCCAATTAATGACATACGCGAAAATGGAGGATCACACAGATCGGAACCATCTCCCTTCTCATCCGTATAAGAGCTATTCGTCAGAGCTTTCGCTTTTCTGTCTTCTTCCTTACGTTGACTTCCGCTTAAGGTAGTCATCAATCCCTATTACCAAATTACATTACCCTCTTTTTCTCTGTTGATTTCAATCTGTCATTCTCTTCATTCAGTTGTTATAATATTCGCTTCTATTTCAGATGCTCTTTTGATTATTAACTTTTTTTTTTACGTTGCAGTTTTTGTTAGGTCTACATAATCCATATTCAAATCGACTCAATCTACCAGCCAGATCCAAAACACATAAACCCAACTCGATCCATCCTAGTTTGGGTCGGAAATGAGTTACAACTAATACTGTATACGGATTGGGTGTGCTATTTTATTTAGTCCAACCATATTTTAACTCAATCCAACCCGGTATTAAAAACTAATTTAATATCATTCCATTTAAAATTAGAATAGCAAATCCTAGAATAATATCTATATATTCTATAGTAAATATACAAATTCATGTCTGTCCAAAACAAATAGAGATTGACTAAAATATTTTAAGAAGCATTTTAATGTAATTTGAAATGAAACTCTTGCTCCAATGTATACTAATTTAATTTTATGTTTTGTGTTTTAAAATGAAATTTAAATAAAACATATATTACAACGAATCGATTATATTAACGCTTTATACTAGCTAAAATTTGATATTTTAGGCTGAAGGTTATAATATTTTCTTCATATTTGATTCATACAACCCAACTTAACCCTGTTAAATCCGACCTTACTCATATTCAACCTCATATAGGGTTGGATACGAGTTGAACTACATTTAACACATACATATGTGGATCCACCCGACCCAACCTATATTTTATGCAGCCCTAGTTTTCATTGATTGTCTGTTTTTCTTCTCTTCCTCATTTGTACTCAACCGCGATTTTGTTTACTCCACTTCGTACGTTGAGTTAAACAGTGTCGTTTCACTCTCATTGAACAAAAACCATTACATTGGTTAATTTAATGTTTAGTTATAATAAAATATATGAAAATTTGATGTAAGTTTGTAACGATCTGTATTTTTAAAGATTGGTATTTAGATATTTTATTTAAGTATTAATCATTAATTAATTATCAATTCCAAAATGTAATTTTCAAATACGACCGAATAAAGACATGAAACCACTTCCGTTATTATTTTCGATTTGTTGGCGTTTTCAAATGGAGGGTTGATCATTTATGGCCCAAATTTCCAAGAAGGTGAAGGCAGAGCGGCGGTTAAAATGATGGTGGTATGGTGACTTGGAAGTGAGCATAGCAGCCGGAATCGAAGTTTGAAGGTGGTAAGTTGTGTTGTGTTTAAATTTGAGATGGGAAGAAGATGAAGTCACGTGCAATACATGTGAGGCGGCGCTTGGAAGAAAGGGGCATGCGCGGGTGACGTGACATGCGTGGGTTGGTTGTTGAGGTGTGTTTTGTTTTGTTTCGTTTCAATGTTCGTTAAAATTTCAAATGTCCTAACTAGCATTACTTTGGCATACTATGCCTGTTTTGGACATGGTTTCTTCCGTCGGACTCGTATTGAATGACTATATGCTATGGCACTAATTTAGCCTGATTTGGCTAAAGTGAGTAATGTTGTCTCACGCTGAACTTTAATTGTTTGTACGATAAATAATGTGTAGTGCTAAAAGCACCCAGAAATATGCTGCCTAATACCATTACTAAAGACCACCTTATACAAAACTTAAACATGCTACCCGACACCATAAACAGGCTACCATAAACCCTAAGAAATAATTTCTCGCTTCTCTATCAATATCTATCAGCTTTCCTCACGTAAACCATCTTCATCTTCAATTTGGTTCGAACAACGCGATGAGAATTTGGAGAAGAGACATTCTACGTTGCCTTGTGCAGTTTTATGCCATTACTAGCTTGAAAGAAACTGTAAATGGCATAAGAGAATTTGGAGAAGAGACAGCAGCACCAGGGATACACTAATGTTATGTCCTGGTCATAAAGATGGTAGATCGAAGGTTGTTAATTTCATTTTAAAGACATTCTTATGGGTGGTGTGGATGTCCAATTCATTGTCTTTTTTTTCTTTTCTTTTTCGGTATTTTCCTTGTGTCATGATATCCTCTTATTTTCGATCATAAACCACCGTGATATATTTTTTCTCTCGATGAACATAGGTTGTGCCTTCTGTGTTTTTTTAAATTCTGTAAGTAATATTTGTCTGGTTACAACTTGTCGTAGTACTCTTTTCTGTTCGGTGATTAGGTGCTGAATGAATAATTAGAAGTGGTATTTAGAAGCATATGAATTAGTTAGCACTGATTAATTTTTGTAATGGTATTAGGCAGCATATTTCTGGGTGCCTTTAGCACTGCACTAAATAATTGATATTTGAAAATGATTTATAACCCCAAAATATAATTTCTAGGGCAGTTGTACCTAGTAAATAATAAATAAAAGAATTAAAAGGTAATTTAGTTAGTTTAAGCCTGAATATCATATTTTTATCAATGTGCGCGTTATTACGCATTATTCTAACATTATCAGTAGGTGTGAATTATTTTGACACAAACCCCCACCAATCACTTTAAATATGTTATGTTTACTTATGCATGTTTGTTTGTTGTTGTAGATAATTAAGAATTATTGGTTGCATGTTCACGTAGTTGGTTGAAAATGTCGTTCGTATGCGACATTGGACTAGGAAAACCTCATCTGCAAAAGTTTGGTGTACCGATCAAATGCACATGAGGTGCATAGTGATTGAGCGCACAAATGATGATAGACTCGAACAAATGGGATAGATTCATGGAGGAGCATCGAAATGTGAAGACCAATTTGAAGATGAAGGATCATTGAAGCGTATCTACAAATTTGACGATGGAGCAACGTTGGAGCTTGGACACTGATTAGAAAACTGAGCAACATTGGAGTTTAGCGATGCACCTAAAGATGGAGGATGAACTTGGTGATGTGCTTGGATTTCGCAGCGAATGTCGGATGTTTTCACTTGATATTTATTTCATCAATATTGGCTAAACAAATGATTAGTGTGGTCGTTATCGATTACTCTGGAGTGACTGATATCAACTACCATTGTTTTTGACCAATTTAACATGGATGATGGTGTAATTTCGAGGAGCCTCAGATGAAGGTTCATTTGATGGTGGCTTCGACATCGTGGCTCTCCGACTAGTGGTTTTGGCATGAGGCAAGGATGTAGTGCTTCGACGCACTGATTTCGTCATTCGACGATTGTGATTCAATGATGGAGAGTGTGGCTTCTACGATGGATGACTTTTTTGTTGGAGAATGGAGTTTTGATGACAACAACCTTATTTCAGTCATCATTATTAATTGATTATAAAATATATACTAACATTTTTATCTAGAATATATATGCATATATATATATATATGTATGTATGCAGGGTTTATATACATGATTTAATACTGAAGACTGTACGGTTTTAGAGTACCAAGAGATTCAGAATTCATAGAGAATCAAGACTCATGAGTATCAAGATATCAAGAGATTTCAAGAACTCAAGAAAATATGGTAATTAAGTCTAGTTTATATGTAGGACTCAAAATAGCACTTTATTTTAAATTCTGTTTTTCAAAATTCAAATTCTGTTTTCAAAATTTTGATTTCAAGATTATTTCAAACTATTTTTAAATAATTTCAAATTATTATGATTTCAAATATATATTTCATAAATTTTTATAATAATATGTTTAAAATATATATGTACATTGTTTTATAGTTTTAAATAAAATAACTTTATAAATATGTTTATATTATATATCATTATGTTTTTATATTTTAGAAACTTCATTTGAAACATTAGTTTTGATTCAAGAATTTCCAGAAAATATATATTGGTTTTAACACTTGAAATTTGATTTTAAAAATAAATATACAACGCATATGTCGACATACCGATATTGACATGTCGACATATAACTGTCATAAATTCAATTTTCAAAGGAAGGGTCTTTTCACTATATGTAACGTTTCAGAAACGTAGCAACCTTTGGGACACTATAAAAATGGGCTGATTTCGAATTTTTAATCATTCTTTCTTCTCCTTCTTCATCCCTTTACTTACCACCATTAAAATACTTAAATTTCTTGATTTCTACACTTATACTCTGCCAATTTCAACAAAATTTATATCATTCTTCTTCTCTTCTCATTCTCTATCAACTACTCTCTATTTGAAGAGTTCTATGGCTATTGTAATCATTTGGGATTTGTTTGGGAAAGGGTGTGTTCCCTCTAGCCCTGAAATCAAGGAAAGGGAGCGGTGTTAACCTTGTAGCTGTGGAATCAAAGGTGGTGCAATTGGTGTTAACCTTGTAGCCGTGAAATCAAGGGTGTTATACTTGGATATTGATAATAATAAAACTCTGCGCAATCCAGCATTGCGTGGGACAGTAATTCGAACCAACTTCCTTCTTTGCATTTTATTTCTGTTTATATTTGCATCTATGATTGTTTCGGTGTTTGTGATCATTTCTGGTGTGATAATTATTGTCTGATTCATATATTAATTCAACTTAGTCTAAGATATCTATAAATTCCTCATAAACACTATTTATCCCCCTTCCCCCTCTAGTGTTATTTCTGCCTTAAGATCTACATTCTGCACCCTTAACAATTGGTATTAGAGCATAGACTTTCAAAATTTCATAATCTGAATTTTGGAAAGATTAAATGGCAACTAACACTAGTAATAATAGTTCTTTTGTAGACCACTGTTAGACCACCACTATTTAATGACAGTAGTTATTCTTACTGGGCATGTAGAATGAAAATATATTTACAATAAGTAGGATTAGACACATGGAATATCGCGTAGACTGAATATGTTGAACCCACTACTAATTTTGCACAATGGACAAATGATCAAAAGACTGCTGCATAAAGTAATTCTAAAGCCATGAATATGTTATTTTATTCATTAGATAGAAATGAATTTAATAGAGTGTCGGTTTGTAAATATGCTTATGAAATATGGAGAACATTACAAGTTACTTGTAACACCCCACATCCGTTAGTGTCACTCGCAAAGGGAATGCACTAAGTTCTGTAGAGCATTTTGGGTAAAAGATGCAGATAAATTACAAGACAGACAGAAATTAAACAGCGGAAAATAAAACATTGCTTTATTAATAAAATAATTTGTACAATGGTTTCTTTACAATATCAGAGTATTATCTGTCTTACAAAATAAAGAAGCATAAAAACAACATTTATATTCCCCGATTTTAGCAAGAGCCAGCCATAGCATCTGAAAAGAGAATCCAAGCAAACTTCGACAAATCTTCAAGCTGGGAAAGAGTGGCAGTCCAACTTAACCTGAGCTAAACTATTCCCTCCTTTACTACCTGGGGGGGAACGGAAGAAAAGGAGACGAAAGAAAAACAGAGTCAGACATAAAGCCTGAGTAAGTTCAGTAACTTCTAGCATGTGAACATGGAAAAACAAAACGACATGAATTAACTGAATACAAGATTACACCATGACGATAGGGTCAACAAGATTAGACGAGGTAGTCACAAGATATGCTAAGATAGGATAAACTGGATACGCTCTAATACTTTCGCCGCTTCGCTATTTCCTTGTTATACTGGTTTCTATATCTCTGCACCGCCTATCTAGTGTCCCAACTAGTAACGATAACGTGATCCCAATCCCTGTAGTTTCCATCGCCTTCAGGCATCCATTTATTTATTTGTTACCTAGATTTAATCTAGGGTTTTCTACCAAGTGCTTTCTAGATTCAACTAGAGTTTACGCTGTCTGCTGAACGCTTCTCGGATTCAGGATTTATGCCACCTAGTTCAACTAGGAATTATGCTACCTGTCGAACGATGCCCCAAGTCTAGGACACACTACATAGAGTGGTATGTGTTCCTATACTTCCCCACGCATGTATCGCGAATCGTTATCGCTTGTCTAGATGCACATGTCCTGTAATGTGCGGTCCGAGTCCTGTGACAGGGCAAATCAAGGAATACAGAACTCGGTCGGGAGCTTTCAGATATCTGCCGATGCAGATGCTAAGGTCTGTTTTTATTTCAGTGGCTATGGTCCCACTTGACCCCTCCCTCAACTAATGAAAGGCACACCTTGTAAAATGAGAACTATACGCCGGCCCCCGGTGCCCCACTATCCTATGGCCATCCTCACCCATAACTAGATAGCAAGTATATGGTCTTTTGGGGTTCTCCGCCTTTCCGCTTCACGTATCTCGATTGACTCAAGATGGATGGTAGACGACGAGTCGCTATCACAGGGCTACTGTTTGCTCACCGAATCACGCCGGTCCATCCTAGTATTTAGGTTGCCATGTATTGCAACCAAGGCATACCCCTGGTTCTTTTGCGCAGACCTTAACCTCTGTGGGCCCAGGCGGATCATCTGCAGCCTCACAGAGGGATACCAAGAGTACCCTCACGTCCCCTCGAAGCCTCGGGCTTCGTAACCCAATTTGTTGGAGCCTCCTTTTTACTCAGACGGACATTCGCTCCTTCCCGTGTTATACTAAGAATTACTACTTAGTTTTACTAACTAAGATTTACCACTTAGTTTCCAGAATCGTTGTTTTCTTAACTAAGGTTTACTTAGTTCTCTTTCCCATCAATTTGGATTGGTTAAGTGTCATAGTCAATTCAAGCTAACTTAACCCTCCTCATTTACCCTGTTAAACTGGTTAAGTGTTACCAATAACTCATGTTGACTTAACCCTACCACAAACCAAGGTATATTTGTTAAGTATTTATTACTTAACCCTACCCATTCACCCTGTGTTGGTTACGTGTTCCTTTTTAACTTAACCTTGCTCGTCTGTTTTAACTAACATGTTATTATTAATGGTTAAGTATTATCCCTTCATGTTTTAGACTTAACCCCATTCCTTTATCACAACCTGACGGTTAAGTGTTCAGGTTTACTTAACCCTACGGTCTAGCCCAGCTAACATATCAAAATTGGCTAAGTGTATTAGATTTTACTTAACCCCAACCTCTAGTCTAGTTAACATATTAATTTGGCTAAGTGTATTAACTTTACTTAACCCCTACAAGTCTCGTTTTGCTACCTTGAGTTTGGTTAAGTGTCTCTATGGACTTAGCCCTCCCATTCTAGCTTAACTGTGTTAAGTTGGTTAAGTGTTCCTATGGACTTAACCCTCCCATTCTAGCTTAACTGTAGCTTAATTGTGTTAAGTTGGTTAAGTGTTCCTATGGACTTAACCCTCCCATTCTAGCTTAACTGTGTTAAGTGTCAGTCTGAACCTAACCCCACCCATCAGTCTAGTTATCATGTTGAACTGGTTAAGTGTCTTAGTTAACTTAACCCTACCATTCTTGTTCTAGCTTTAACTAAATAAATTAAAGCCGCTACCACTCACATTAGACAGGTATTGTTGCGACTACTGGATGTGCCAGTTGGTTCCGGGCAGGTTTACATCGCAACTCAGTCTAACCTCGGGCTAGGCATATTCGTGTTTTCTAAGTTCAAAGGGTTTCAATTTATTTTCAAATCAAGTTTTGAAAGTAACCATCCCGTTCGTCGGATCGGTTAGGGATAGCCAGGGAGAGCAGGAAACTTGTATTTTCTAAACCCAAGCCTAGACACTATCCTCTCTGTCACCCTAGAACTTTCTGGTTTATTATTAAAAGAGATGTCGTTAACAAACCTTTAATTTGTCTAAATTAACATTTCCTCATTTAGGACAAATTCTATAAGTAAATTAATCCTAATTTACTTATTTCTTTTAATGTAAATTGTCTACATTTATTACTACGGCCCATTTTCCCCTCTATATCATATTTATGCCTTTTGGTATGTAAACCATACCAATTAAGTGTCACTAACCATGATTTTGCTAAACCTGCCAATTACTCCCAATTATGGCCAATGCCAATATACTTACCGTGCCAAATTAGCTAATCCAATTCTAATTCAACATTCTAATTCTAGACTTATTACTCTAGTTCACTATTCATGTAATTGCTAAATTTACACGTCACTACTAGATTCAAATTACACATCTTATAATTCATGTCAAATTTATCCAATTTGCATTTCTATGAACATGCCATAATACATGTTCCCAATTCATGCCAATTTCCAAGTTAAACTACGTTTTTAGTAAATTTCATATTTTTCCCAAACCGCATTCCCACCGTTCGTGTAATCGTGATTCAGTTTAGATTAAATAAAGCTAGGTTCGTAGAAAATAGGGAATGAACCAAAGATGCTATGCAAAAGATAGACATACTAACTGGCATAAAAAGGGTTGAATAACGACGTCAGTTCAAGAACATGGGTAGACCTAACTTAATAGGTAAATTCCCAAGGTCTAAAACCAAAGAAAACCAAGAATAGACAGAATAGAGACATCGGTTCAAGAACATGGGTAGACCTAACTTAATAGGTAAATTCCCAAGGTCTAAAACCAAAGATAACCAAGAATAGATGATCGGGTTTAGACCCAATTTCATAGTCACAAAACTTAAGCAACACTTTCCTAGTCATAAATCATAGGTTTTTAATCACAGATGTCCTTGTTATGTCATCGGCAATAATTTATATTTCCTAATTAAAGGCATAGGCTTAGTCAAGGAAATAATCCTCATAGTCACAGTCATAGGCAATGTTCATAGTCATAGGCAATGTCCATAGTCATAGCCAATGTTCATAGTCATAGGCAAATGTTTATAGTCATAGAGGCATATGGTTCTAAGGTCCATAGTTTCATAGTCACAGTCTTATTTGTCCTCGAATCATAACAGTTCTTAATTAGGTTCAAGAGTATGGGCACTGATTTGAATAGAGAGAGAGAGATTTGGCATATTCTTTTATTCCTCTAATTTCATGTCACGAACAAAGAAAACATTCAAATCTAGAAATAACTGACTTACCGGGATTAGATTAGAATAGAAAGATGGCGTTGCTATGATTCGTAGAAAAACAGTCGTTGCAGTCGTTCGAATCTTCACTTGAATTCTAGCTTGAATCTCCTCTTTGAAAGTCTTTGAGCAGCACCTCCTCGTCTTGATTTATTTTTTATATATTACTTTATTTATTATTTAATTAAGAGGAGGAGAAGAAGCCATGTTCACTAAGAATCTTTGCAGCATAAGGGTAGAGAAGAATTGTGAATAGAGAAGGAGTCTAGGGCTGTTTATATAGTGTAGAAGTCAACGAATCTGGTCAGGATGGCGTCCGAATACAGAAGAACGAACCAGGTGCAGAAAACAGGGAAAAGCAGGGGGGTCGACCCCCAGGTCGACTACCCAGTCGACCTGGGTGACCCAGGTCGACTACCCAGTCGACCTGGGTGCCTTGGGCGGGAAAATTCCCGCCCAGCCCATTCTGGGTCTGATTTGAATTTTGAACCTGACCTGTTTTGAAATTTGAACTTCGCTGAATCTTCCGGAGGCCATATCTTCTTCATACGGACTCCGATTTACGCAATCTCGGACTCGTTTTCATGTAGAATTCCGAGACGAACGCAATGGCGCAGCCCGTTTCTCTTGATTTTGATTTTAACTTTTAATTCTGCCTTGATTTGTGAATCCTAGTGTTGTAGAATTACGGGGTGTTACATTACTCATGAAGGAACCAATAAAGTTAAACATAGAAAGATATTAATGCTAATCAATTAATTTGAGTTGTTTAAAATGAATGAGAATGAATATGTCTTCGATATGTATTGCAGATTTCAGGAAATCGTGCATTCATTAATGGCTATGGGGAAAACTTATTCAGAAGAAGACCAAGTCAGAAAAATACTTAGTTCATTGACTCCAGAATGAGATCAGAAAACACTAGAATTTGAAGAAGCCAATCATGTCAGTGAAATGAAGATTGAGGAGTTAATTGGGAATTTGATGTCGTTAGAAGTCCAATTACAGAAAAGAAAGGAAAATAAGCCCATAGAAAAGAAATCTATAACATTTAAGGCAACAACAAATGGTTCTGAGTCAAGCAGTGAGAATGATGAAGAAACTGCTTTAATGACAAGGAATTTCAGAAAATTTCTAAGATATAAAAGGAGAAATAATTTTCAGAGAAATAATCAAGGAAGTTCGGGACGAAATGATGATAGATGTTATAACTGCAACCAACCGGGTCATACAAAGAGAATGTGTCAATATCTGGATAAATCAGATCAACAAACAGATAATAGTAATTAGTTAAAGAAAAGAAAGAGAGCATATGCAGCAACTTTAGATAATTCAGATTTATCATCAAGTGATGAAAGCTATAAACCGGAAATTCAAATATGTGTTTCACAACGATTCAGAATTCAAAAAATGTCGAAGAAATGGATCTAAAAACCAGGTACACCTTAATTAATTTTTGATTTTTTTGGTTGATTTGGATGAATGGATGTTTTGTTTGCTTGTCTTGTTTAAATTTGAAATTTAAAATCTAAAATTCAAACTTGAAATTTAAAATTCATAATAATAATAAAAATATAATATAATAAACAATAATTAATTTTTTAAAGAGTGTTAGGATTAATATTATTTCAGGAAATAATAAAACCTGAAATATAAAACATTAATATAATAAAACAATGTCAAATAAAAACATGACTTTTCAAAATACACCTATATGTCGATATACCCAAACAGACATGTCGACATATGTTCCAGTAAATAGAAACATGTCTTTTCAAAAGTTTGAACTTATAAACTTCCCTCCAACTTTTCTCCAACTCTCAAGGTCTGAAAAAGTGTATTTAATTTCAAAAAAGTTGTGCCCATTCAATCTCTATTTACTAATCTATTCAATCCTATTCTCTCTACCTTTCATTCAAAATTCGAACAACTTTCTTCATATCTATCCTCTTCAAAACAACTCTTTAATGGCTTCCTCTAGCACACCAAAAACCATGAGGTTAACCAAAACCCTCAAAGGTCATCTCTATAATGATAGAGAAGTTATTCAAGCCTATCTTGACTGTATGGAAAATGGAAAAGTCAACACGGGAGCCTTCGCTATGTTTGAAGATTTTCCCTTTTATGCTCTTCTTTCTCTTTTCAATCAAAATGAAGTTCTAAGCTTGGTTGACACTCAGGATAACAATGAAGTATGTAACATGTATCTTGTCAAAATGTTTTACGCAAATCTAAATCATGGCTTTTATGAAGGAGATGAGAATCAAGTATGGAGTAGCGTAAAAGGCACTCAAATCATTTTGGATTGTGAAATTTTGGGTAATATTTTAAATTGTAAGTGTACGGGCTTGGATTTTTTGGAATTTGAAATTGATGAAATGGATCTGGAAACCTTTCATCATATATTTAGTGATGATCATTTTGAATTTAAATGTCGCTTTTTCTGCCCAAAAGCAAGAATCGTCAACCTACTCCTTCAACATACTCTCATACCTCGTTACAGAAATTTCAACAACCCTACCCTTAAAGTCTGAAAATCCCTCTTTGTCATTTTTGGTGTTTATGATATAAATTGAGCCGATGTAATTTTAAAATAATTTAAGCCCAAAGAGATGTCCACCAAAGAAATCAAGGAAAGGGAGTGGTATTGACCTTGTTGTCGTGGAATCAAAGGTGGTGGAATCAGTGTTAACCTTGTAGTCGTGAAATCAAAGGTGTTGTACTTGGATATTGATAATAATAAAATTCTGTGCAATCCAGCGTTGCGTGGGACTGGACATAGGAGTAATCCGAACCAGTATAAATCTGGTGTGTTCTTTCCTTTTCTGCATTTTATTTCTGTTTATATTTGCATATGTGATTGTTTCTGTGCTTGTGATCATTTCTGGTGTGATAATTATTGTGTGATTCATATAGTAATTCAAATTAGTTTAAGATTTCTATAAATTCCTCATAAACACTATTCACCCCCTCTAGTGTTATTTCTGCCTTAAGATCCGCATTCCGCATCCTTAACATTTTCTTTGAGATGCAGAGTTGGTGATGATGAGTAGAGATCGAAAGCTACTGGAGAGGGTTGGGAACAGTTGACTGGGCTGACAATAAGTCGGTTATCTACTCTTAATTTGATTGAGCTTAACGATAAGTCGGTTATCTATACTTTTCCTTAACCAAGGAGACTTCAAGTCGGGGTCATAAGAGTAGTTCCAGAAATAGATTATGCTGCGGAAGACATGAGCAAATGGATAATCGATGCGTACATTCGATGGGTACTCGAGAAGAAGAGGTAGTGAATGCAATGCCCATTGGACCAAGTCTAGTCCTTATCTCCAAGTCTAAGAGATTGTTTCCAAGTCCATGAAACTCACATGGAAAAGTCTGGGTCCTTACTTTGGGTTGTATGTTAATACAACTTAGTCCAAACCAGTTGGGTGACATGGATTCAAGTACCAAGAAACAAGAGTGTTATAATATATTTAATGCACTGAGCGAGTGAAAGTGAGGATGAATAATGGATTTTATGAATGTTGACATGTTTATCAACACTTCGATACTTAGATGCCTATCGTGCCTTTGACATGATATTTGGAATGGTATAGCATGTATCTAGTGTTATGTGCTAACTCAGTGGATGTACGAACATGTCAGATGACTCTCCATACCCTCTATGTCTTATACTATTATGACTTTTACTGTATTTTGAGATTTATTTATTGCTCACACCAGACTATTGTCTGGCCTAAGGTTTTATGTTCATCTTATTACCTTTAGTACTCATTGACGATGCTAATGAGTAGGCAAAGTAATAGGTGTTAACATCATTTAGAGTTGCGCAGGTAGATTGGCAGGACATAACATATTCTCATATTTATACTTGTATTATTATTTATTACATTATGTGACACTATAGAGTCATGAAAGTGTTCACTATTTATTAGAGACAATTTTCCAATGAGTTTATTTATCTCTTGTATAAACCCAAGACATGTCAAAGTACGAGCGAGCATACTCTGATTATACGGTTTATATAGTAATTACTATCTCATTTGTTTTATGTTAATAATTTCTACTATATTTGTAACAACTTAGAATTTGATGGTCTTATTTAAAGATATTTCAATTAGTTTAAATATTCAAACATGGGTGATTTCTAATTAATAATCAAGTTTAAAGTGATAATAATGATAATGGACTCATTCTGGGAAATATTTCCTTAGGGAAAATGTTGATAAAGTAACTGAAATTGTTTTATCAATAAAACTAATTTTTAGCTCTAAGGATCATAAACAGTTCTAGATACATACACTTATTTCATACCTGAACAAAAATATAAAATAAAATGTTATACTTATTTTTAAAAATTAGATGTATTGACGACATCATCAATATATTACAATTAATATATAATTTTAATACTTAAATAGTCAAGTTTTAATTATTTAATGATGATAAAAAAATTATTTTTAAATTTTGTTAACTTAAATGAATTGTTCAACTGAAAACTGAAAATAGAACCGAAAAGATGATTTTGGAAAATCGATGGTTTGATGAGTAGAAGTCGAACAATGTTGTAAACAATATGTAATGCACATATACATGAACGAATCTAAACCATTCTCCAATGATAAGCAAAAGAATTGATTTACATACGATTATAAAAATCAAGCATAAAAGACAAAAGAGTTTACTTTTCAACATCAACTCGTCTATATACCACATCACATCCACATTGATGTATGACAAGAAAGGAGGGTGGTATCTTGTGTAATTATGGGGAGGGTAAAGAAATTTGCGTCACTTCACATTTGAATTTTTTTTCCTAAAGTTTTCTATAAATACCATACCATTTCTTCTCATTTATTTACACCTAAATTCTTCTTATTCCTATTCTTTAAGCCTCTAATAAACTCATTAATGGCTCCCAAGCTTTAGGAAAAGCTTGCTCATTCCTTACTAACTTTTTCAAAATCATATCAAACGAAATCGAAATCCTCTCAAACTCTTCCAAAGTTCTTATATCATCGTTAGAAGGTTTATACCAAATTTGAAGTCAAGGCAAGACGGCTAGGGATACCATTCAATCTTGGATAAGCATAAAGAAGGAGAAGGAACTAGTTCGAGGTGCTTCGGTGCGATCATAGCTGAGCCATAGAAAATTTTAGGTACTCTAGAAACCAATGAGGTTGAGAGACTAAGGTATGGATGGTCCTAACCGTCCAAACATTCGTAAAACGAACATGTTGGCTATGTTTATATTAAATGATGACTAATAATAATTATGTACGCTATGATGATTGTTTTCCAAGTTTGATTGACATTATGTTGATTATATGGATTATTTAACAAGTCATGTTAAGTACACGTCGATCAACACAAAGGAAATAACTTTCCTATCATGAATGAAATGGTGTAATGGAATGATTAAACATCTTGAAAATGGTTTGAAATGCTTTAGAAACAAATTACAAATTTTTCTAAATGCAAGTATGAAGTTTGAAAAGAATATGAAGTTTGAAAAGAATATGAAATTTGAATAAATCTTGGTGTGTCGAAAAATAGTTATTCGCGACTATGCTCCTTAAAATATAGGTCTTTTGTATATGGAAAAATGTAAATTCAAACACTTTGAAATAAGATTTTTTTTTTCAAACTCTTGTAACCATGCCTTTCCAACGAATAGAAAAAAAAAAGATTTGGTTGAGTATATTTTGAAATATGACCAAAGTAAGTATTGAAAAACATCACAGTTTTGCACTATGAAATTCAAAAATGAAAATTGTTTGAAAATTATACTTTAAATTCAATAAAGTTATAGAATAAATCTTATAAATCATTTAAATTTTTTAAAAGTGATTTAAGCTGAATATATGGATTTCTTAATGACAGAAAAGTCATCTTGATATGTTAAACTAAAATAGCGCTTTCCACAACACTTTGTGCAAAACTTTTTCGGTAACTATTAAATTCATTTTTACTCTTTCCCGAATATCTTATGAATGTTTTTAAATGATTAAACAAGTGTTTCAAATATTATTTAAGAGTTTTATAACTTATTTGAAATTGATTTAATGATTGGATTTAACCAAAAGCTACAATAAGCAAGTGTTTTAGCTTGCCTTTAATAAGCCGACGAATAAATTCAATTTTTTATTTTTGAGATCTAGATGTTGGTGTTTAACTAACTGGTTGTTCAGGAATAAACAATGCCCTGCCTTACTTGACCCTTTTCTTGGCGAGGGATGGATATGGTTGAAATGTCATAAACGAGTTAAGTAATAAAGATCAAGACTTCTTAAGATAAATAAATTGGATCATTTAGAGATGACCTTATTGTATTTAGTATCAAATTTCGTGGAGAGAATCCTTACGACTTGTAAAAATTTAAAAGGTGTTTACATTGCTATTCAACGAATAGTGGAGATTAAACACGAAAAATGGTATCGAGTAAAATGAATATGATTTCTTCGGATCTATTATACTAAAATGGACTTACCATCCGAGAAGACTTAATGAATGAGGGTTAATGATTACATTTGTATACTCGAAAAGTATTTGAAAGATATACATCTCTAAAAGATAATTTATGAAAACTGAATTAAGAAATGAAGAACATCCAACACTACTTAAATAATATTTTTACAATGGTTGATTTGAAGAGACCAAGATCAGATTTAAGTGATTCCTATCTATAAACCACTTCGAATCAATTTACGTTTAGAAGAAAAGAATGATGAATGAACAAAGATTAATGAACAAGATCAATGGAGATTGGATGAAGGTTTGTTATCACTGACCCTCAAGGAATATTCTTATATTACTAAATTGACAGTGATTCTGAATTCAGATCTTCAATGCAAGGGCTACCCTTTATTAGATCACACGATCTAGTAGGGGTAGTTCCTTTGGTTTCTCCAAATGCAGGATAACTTGTATGGATGAATGTCTGCTCCTGCCTTTATGATACACATATATTGATTTCCATGAATGCTTATCTATTTGGTGGTATGGGAAGTAATTCTTTTGCACTATATACACCATTCTATAAGATGTACGAGCTCACAAGTTGTGCATTAGTGGAAATCAGTTGTGTGTAACACACTTGGCAATGTGACATTCAAAGTAAAGTATGTGCTTGATAAGGTAATCGATGGCCTTAAGCTTCATCACCCGGTAATGGCAGAAAAAGGGCACGTCGTGAGGATATGCGGGTTATGCCCATTAGGATATGATCATCAACTTTCTAGATTACTCATTATGTCAAGTATGTGATGTATGCTAAAAGACGTCCCAAATAGGCCGATTATAGCCGGGGTGATGTCATATTCGATTGGTGCACCATCTTCGGGTCTGTGTAGTCTGGTTGGTCTTGCCATGGGCGTAAGGGTTGTAGGCATCCTCGGGTACATTCCTCTAGAGATATACTATAAGAAAAGATAGTCCCTTACCTTTTCATCGTACAGAAATCCATTTTCCTTAAGAGCTTGTTGTTTTATATGCAAAGCCCCAATAGGGGCACGAAATTTAATAATGGTAACAATTTTGCACTTTGACTTGATTTATTTTAATGGATTTTATTCTGCAAATCATTAAAAATAATATCAAATAATTTTATTTTGCAAAGATTTGGTAACCATAAGGGGAAAAACGTGTGTCATGTTTATGTGTTGTTGTGGTATTATGGGATACTATTTTGTTTATTAAAACAACGAATTTAAGTTTCTCACACCAGTCTCATGACTGACTTGGAGTTATTTTTCTTTAAACTCTGGGTACCCCTATTTTCTTTGGACAGTCTAGCCTAGATTTTACTTGGATCAATTGGAGGGAGCTTGGAGCTGAAGATTTTGTAGATAGTCTTTTTTAAAGGATGATTAAATTTCACACTGTAATGAATTTGTATGATGGATATATATATTTACATTGTGAAAGATTCTATTATTTTCACTTCTTTCTATTTTCTTTCTTATCACATACAATTTGCTTCTCAAACACTTGGTTAACGACATGTGAATATCGTGGATGTATTATTGTCGATTTTTGATGATCGAGGAAGTAGGTCATTTCCATATTTTATTAATGCACTGTGAGATATATGACAAGTTATGTGATTATGCCTTATATTTTTTTCTTTTTCTTCCTTCTTTTCCTTTCTATTTCCCTTCTTTTCTTTTTTTTATTCCCTTAACAACTATCTTGCATCAACTAGGTGCTTATACAATGCACTATTGGGTTATGTGAGCACTGGCAATGTAGGGTGGTCATCACTTTTGATATTAGAGTATAGATTTGCGTTTTTTAACCTAAGAAGTATTGAATTTGAGAGTTAATATATACTAGAGAGTATGTATTTTTATATATTTTGGTTTTCAAAACTATATATTAATGGTATATATATAGTATATATTGTTTTGCACACGAATGCCATTGGAATAGTTTCCTCTTTTAACGACTGGTCATCCTAATCACTTATTTAAGATGATTTAGCAAATGAAAGATACTCTTAACTACTCTATCTCTAGATTTGAGGATTGGGTAGGGTTGAGCACCATTAGTCTCGATTCATATAATATGTTCTCAATAGTGGTACAAATCACTGTGTGGGATGTCCCAGTTTCTTTATTGGGTTCTAGTACTCAAGTGAAAGGAGTCGACCAAGCCAAGTTATGTAGATACTCAAGTGTTTGTGAGGCAAACTCTTCCTTGAATGAGCTAAGATGTGGTTGAGACAAGATTTGTTTGATTACTTGCAAGAAGTTCTTTGATGAGTTGGATTTGGATGGTGAAGCGAGATAGGAGTTTAACTTAAGGAAACTCTATAATTGAATACGAATTGGTGGAGAGTTCTTATAGCTTTGATTCTTCTAGATCAATGCATGGTTTCATTCAAAGAACCTTGTTATGACTTCTCCAAAGTTAGCGATGAATGACGAGTTCGCCAACTTGAGTGTGACTATATGTCTGTATCAGAGTATGTGGCTGAACTCGATGTTTGATCAAAGTGTGTGTTGATTTCTCTATTATTACTCCACACAAGTTGGATGGAAGTTTGTGACTAGGTTGAGAGATCGACTCGGAAGGTGATTGATTTCATTCGATGGGAGGATGAAAGCTTGGGAGTAGTTGGTCGAGGAAAACTCACAATGCTTGATCTTGTACCCAGTGAAGAGTTGTCCTATTTATATGGAACAATTATGGAAACGTATGTAAGCGAGTCCCTTATGGTTGAATGATAGCAGGTTAAGACATTATGTTTTTTAGTAGCAAGTCATCATCTAAGGTTATAGCTTGAGAGTATTTGTGAATATTCAATGAGGTGGCCAGATTTCCACCTTGATTGAGTTGAAATCTGTATTGACCTAGAATAAGGTGTTGGACCAATAGTTATGCCTCTAGGGCATGTTGTACCCGTGAATGGGAGACAAGCAATTCTTGATTGCTTATTTGATCAGCCCTATGCAGTGAAGCTGATTTCTTTGTTGAACTTTCAAAGGGGATCTAATCAAAGGAGAGTAGCTAGATGGAGTGTGTCAATGACGACGTCTAACATGCTGCTTTGATTTTGATTCATTGGTTATGCCATTCATATTGACCTGTAAGTCGACATATTTTGTTGGTTTCTTAGATTGTGTTCCGAGATATCACTTTGAGGATTTGTACTTGTACTACCCGATCGTATTTTCATCGTCCCATTGATGATGAAAACACAAGGTATTGGTAATGGTGTGTTAGTGGTGTGAAGAAAGCAATAATCGAGGTTTGGCTTTAAAGTATCACTTCGGAATGGGAAAAGTGAGATGCTTAGGTCACATTACCTTGATTAGGATATCTATATGGATCCTTGAAGGTTACAAAAGTTTGAAGTTCTAGTTGACCCTTGGGAGTTGCAGCTTTGGAGCCTGGTTGAGGAATTGGTAAGCGTATTAACATTATCATTTGTTGTGAGAGTAAGGAGTCGTTAGCATCTGTATGTTGATGTTGCTTTGGTAGGTGCATTGTTGGTGTTGAGATAGAGATTGTCGCATCCCTAGTCGACAACCAAAATCGCTATTCGACTGTCAATCCAGAGTCGATGGTGAATTAGTTCGCTTTGGAGATTTGAAGGCACTAATCATTAGGGAAGGAGCTAGGGTTGTTTAGTCATTTCACATCACTAGGTTTTCTCTTCTCCAACAGTGATCTCGACCATCATCAGTAGCGATAGTTAGAGTTCCTAGCATCCTAATGTTGTTGTTGCGTTTGAGTTAGAGATGTACTAGTTTAGGAGCGATATTCCATTTGGGGACACTGCTAGTATTAATTACTAGTTATGACTCCAGATATTGGAGTAATGCGGTGCAGACTCGACTGTGATGGTTGGTTTTGTATAGCAAAGGTGTTTATTGTTCCTGGTATCGTTAAAGGAAAGTGATTGAGAATTCATATCAAGATTTGTGGATGATCAACTAGTATTGCTAAACAGGAAGTATCGAGTCCCCTTATAACCACTCATGGTTCATGGGTGGACGCGGGAATAATTATCTATAGTTTCATCGAAAGTTTGCTAAAGAGTTGAGGATAACATGATGATGCTCTAGTCATATCTGATTCATTGACTAGAGATGTTGGATTTACATTCCTTATTCCCAGTGAGACGACAACCATGTTTGTCAATCCATATACTGATTGGATGTCATATTCAATGTCTTATACTGGGTAGGATAGTATCTTACATGCTAGGTGTAACAACCTGGGTTAAACATACCATTGCATGTTTTCTGTATCTTAATTTGAAAGTAAAAAAAAAAACGAGTTTGAGAGCTCAACTCGTGTAGTCTTTTGAAACCGAAAATAAGAAATTTGGGTTTTCACAATTCATGTTTTTGGAATAAATTAAATGTTCTTAACTAAATAAGTAATTTATTCCAATGTGTGTGTACTTATAAATTATAATTTGTGATTTAAGTAAATATTGGAAATATATAATATTGATTGGTAGTCAATATTTAAGTAGAAAATATGTTTTCAATATTAGTTGAAACAATTGATAAATTGCTTATGTATGTTTTAATTACAAGAAGTAATTCTTGTTATGATAAGTAGAGAAAGGTGTTTTATGTTATATTGGAAGATTTGTTTGTTAATTGTTGTTAATAAATAAATCTGTTGCTTTTATTTTAATAATATTAACAATAATATTGGTTTTTTAATTAGATTGTTCAATATATATATATATATATATATATATATATTGATGGTGAATCAATGTTTGTAGTGTACAATATTAATTTGTTAAATCGATAAAGGATGTAAACCTTGATGAATGAATATAAATGTGTTTTATAAGTAAAATAGTTGTTGTGTTAAACATATTTATATTAGTGTATCTAGGCAAATTAATATTTAAAAGTTATTTAGGGATGTGTGTTGTGTTTTATATATTAAACACAAATTGAATTGTAGTATTTTTATATGAAACACAATTCAATTAGTGCACGAATGTGTGTTAATGGTGTTATTAAACTTAATTAACATAAGTGATATAGATTTGGGCCTTTTTGGGTGGTTTGGCCCATTCCTCTCCTTTCTATTGCTTCTGGAGAAAGGAAATAACAGCACGATACTTAATATTTTCCTCCCTTTTCTCCTACCAAAATCTTTTCCTGGAAAGAAAAACTAAAATCAATGGCCTTATATTCCATTTTATCTTCCAAAATTCAGCCAATTAGGGCTGTCACTAGATACCCGAAAAATCCGAAATCCATTCGTACCCGAAGCTGTTTTCTGAAATCAAACTAGTTTATAATAAATAAAACCACACTTTTCTACACCCTTCGAGATGAAATATGGATATTTTATGATATCGTAAACCCTGTGGTATGGTATACAAAATTGGTTAATTTCCAGTTTCTACTGATTGAAGCTATTGATTTGTTGATTGGATGATTTCTGAGTTTTCTAGTGTGAAGTTGACAAGCGGCTGGTATACAAAACAGTGAGACCTTGTGGTATGGGATGTATTGTTATCACTGTTTGGGTTGCTGATGAGAGTCAGTGATGCATATTGAGGGTGAATGAGCCAACACTAGCTTTAGGGGAAGCCGAGACTTGGGGGAGTCACGTATACGTATTCACTTGATCGAAGTGGTTAAGATATACTCGACCGAAGTGGTCGCAGTAACGGCACCTAATTTGAATACGTATTAAATACTTGGCTAGGCTCAAAGCGGGCCTTATTAAAGCCCGAAGTGGAAAATAGTTCGAAGTGAGCTATATTATGATGGCACGTGCACATTACTTATAATAATTCCATTTTATGAATCGATGTTTTATGATTTTAACTTGAACGAGGCGATCGTATATTTGCGAAGTACTTCAGGGATTCTATTCCACTAGTTTTTGGGTTTATGATGTTTTGGAGTGAAGTACTCCTTTATTGATGATTATGGGGATTTGGATCCATTTTATGTCGTTTTGTTAAATTGATGATTGATGATTATTTGGATCCTATTGTATAATACTGTTTTGATTCTTATAGCCTTGTGTGTTATCTAAAATGGAGAAATTCTTGTGGGTTTCTTAAACTCGTGAGGCGAGTTTAAGTGTTGTCTTGCGAGTCTTCCTTGTTGTTGATGTGTCTTATGCATAGCTTTTTGCATAACACCTAAATGACAAAGTTGAACCCCTCCTTGTAGTTAATCATGCGCCTCTTGAGATTTTACAGGCTGCTTTGCCTTCAGTATCTCCTAAGTCGATAGTTATCATGAGTTATCCAATTTTTTTGGTGATGAAAGGAAATTTAGTTATATGTTTTCATATCCATTGTTGATTATAAATTGACATGTAAACTAGACTGATCCGTGTATGTAATACTCGGGTCAGATCGAGTTGTTTCAAGTACAGCCTTTGTCGATTCGTGATTTGCTGGTATTGCTTGGACTATCTTTTGAAGATACTTTATGTGTTTATTCGTATTTTTGAGTTATGGTATATTGGTTTAGTTTTCACCTTTGTATTCATTATGATGTATATTATTCGAGATGTATGTAACGAACCGACATTTTCACGATCCTGATTATCGATACACATACCATATCGACTAACCAAACACCAGAAATTACTAGATCATTAATAGAAAGAAATTAGATGATGAGAAATAGAAAGAAAGAAAATTAGAATAGAAGAAAATAGATAGAAGACAAAACTGAACAACACAGAATCTCACATCGCAACGGAATAAAATAATATATATATATATAACAGCTTTTGGAATAATATTTTTTTCTGTATATACATATCATCATCAGAGTACAACATTTGTTCATAACATATACAATACATCGGAAAAAACTCTATACATATCTAACATTGAAGCCTCCTGCTCCAAGCTCCTCCAAGGATATTTGAAAATACCTAAACTACTTGACTGCCCGTACAAATTTGGGCACCCAAGAGTTTTAGGTAAAACAAAACAAAATAAACTCTGGGTCAGTCATGGGGCTGGTGTGAGTAAACTCCAACCACTTGGTTTAAATTTTAAAAATCCTTTTTAAAAGAAATGATAATCGTAAGACCCGTCCACACATATTGTTTTTACCTTACGATAACCCAAAACACTCTTTGAAATCAATACTCTTCTGATATTATAATAGTATCTAAATAAAATAAATAACAATCTAGCAGAACGCTTACATCTCACACTCTACATATATAGTATACAATCAAAACCACAGGCTCTTATTGGTGAATGGATTCCAACTAGCAAGGTATGGGACCACCTTCCGATAATGAATCTCTAGAGAGGAATACACCGGGTTCAACAAGAACATCTTGCAACCCAGGCTAAACATGACTGGCCCCTCACTTCGCTTGAGAGTACTGAATGTATTGTCAACAACGATTGGGATCAGTAACCGTTTCCCGAAAGGGACAACATCGAAAGATTTAAGAAGCAAATGGAATTTCTATAGATCAGGTGACAATACACCCTACTTGGGTGAGACCCACTTAGCCATGCGACCTACCGATTTTATACCATTTCCCGATTGCGAGGTTTGAGGTTACGATTAGTTACCTTTCATTTATAACACAATCACTTTGAATGCCACATTGTCAGATCCGTTAATCACTAATTGATTTGCACAAAGATATTCTGGATATTATGCTAAGAGAATAAATCCTCCACCACTAGATGTATATTTGTACAGACCAACATATGCGATCATTAGAAATACTCTGTCAGACATTCGTCCATAAATGTTCGCTCTGGGACTGAATGATTTCATCAAACCATCTTAGGCAATTTCTACCTAGGATTAACATAAAAAAGCCCTTGCACTTTACTCCGTCTTCGGTTGTCTTCATATAATCTGATTCGCAACGCTACTGCCAATATGGAGTGGTTCTTGGATAACAATCTAACTGGTCTCTCCTTATAGACAACAATGGTCAAAAACTTCGATAGTCGGTTATATAACTATCGAAGGAAAAACAAACATCCAACCAAAGCATCAAACAATCACTGGTCCCCTTAATTAATACTTCATTAATTAATCACTTCTCCATTTCCTTACTAATATTTGTTAACCCAATATCTTCAATAATCATCCTGGCCTCTTACGCTATTGGGAAAACATTTTCATATATCACCTTATTTTATTTTCTATATTTAGAAAATATTTTCTATTTATAATTGGAAAACTTTCCAATTACTTATCTCTTTCACGACCATTTATTTCTATACACAGGAAATATTTATTGTTATATTTCCAAAATTTCCATTTATCTGGGTTGAAACGAATGTTGTGTAAAACATCGTTACAACAACCTAAAATGCTGCATTTAGCTAAATCTCTTTAAACATTGATCTTCGAGACCGAATCTTCCTATTTATCGGTTAATAATGAAATCAATCAAGTTGAGGGTATAACTACCTCTCAGACCTTGACTGAATAACATTCTTAACTTCAAAACGGACAAGACTACTTATCTCGAATAATCAACATCATATAAAACTAATTATTCATCTTTTTAAACGAGTATACGTTTATGTTTCTATTCTTACCGGATTTAAGCTAATTAATTCTTAAATTAGCTCTTTTGCTTATTCCACTTTTTAACTGAACATATCACGTTCATATACAATTCTAATTTGCTTATAAAGCAATCAAATTCCATTTTTAATTTAAGTTTCATATTCGATTTCGAATATAAATTTACAAACCTCTTTTACTTATCCAAAGTCCAATTTCGATTCAAAATTTCATTAACTAATTATTCTTCAAATTAATTAATTCTATTCAACAATTAAAAAACTGATTTTTGTTTCAAAATTCAATCCATTCACTCCACTTGAGTTCATATTTATTTTATAACTTAAATATGGATTTTTCTAAAGGAAATCTAATTTTTATTTGCTTAAAGTCCTTTTATTCATTTAAATAAACCGTTATGGTTTAATAATGGTTATGGCGCCTGAAAATTTGATTTTGACATAACTCAAAATCTATAAGATGAAATCCAGATTTTTCTCTTCCACTAGAAAACTACTATTCAATTGGTCATGATGATTCTTGTTTCAAAGAATTCCGACTTAAATTGAGTTACATATTCTCAATTGAATTTCGAAACGTCAAATTACGAACTACCGCGCTGCGGCGAATTCGTTTAATTAATTTTAAATATTAACATTTAAACTCCATCTAAACTAAATTTCAATCCCGTTCATATATATTTTAATATATATATTAAACAATTTTCCAAATCCAACTTAATATTTCCGATTATCCCTAATCGTCGATTATTTCATTATTCAGTTATCAATTCAATCACAACTCCATTTCTATTATTAATTTCCAATTTTAGTAGAAATAGATTATTTTATAAAATTTGATGGAATCAAATTCCAATTATAATCCATTGGATTTTTCTCAATTCAGTTTATATTCCGAATTCCGAAATATAATCAATCGTTCTTTTTTTCAACATGTTTTCCAATTCACTTTTAAATTCATTCTTGAATTTAGACTTCTAAATTATCGAATGATAATTTATTTCACTAGATTTATACACATCATTTATAAATTCAACTTCATTGTTTTATATACTAAAACAAGTTTCATTAAAAATCTATTTAAATCACAATTCATTTTATATTCTGAATTTCGGAATAAAAACCTTCGTCCCCTTTTCGAACGATTTCAATTTCTATTTTTAAATTCATACTTGAATTTAAAATTTTCAAATTATCTCATGATAATTAATTCACTACATTTATAAACATCGTTTATAAATTTACTTATTTTATATATTCAAACAAGTTCCATTTCAAATTCTGTTTTTAACCAAAATCTTATTTTGGTATATTCTATTTATTATAACTTATATATATAATTATCGAATTTATTTTTCATATTTAGTTTTAAATCTTAGTTTCTAATTAATACAATTCCAATACCCTTTTTGGATATAATTTATTTTATAAATTGGCATAACCTAATTAAATTGTTCGATTAAATTTACATTCCGAAAATCGGAATAGATTTCATCGTTTTCTATCTAAAACGATTCCCAATTCTCATTTTAAATTCACATATGGATTTAAATATTCATATCATACAACGATAATTATCCATTTCATTTATAAATACCGTTTATAAATTCATTTCAATTCCCTGTATTATCTAAGGAAAATTATTCCATTTTATTTATAAACATCGTTTATAAATTCACTACTTGTTTTTATTTTTCAAAACAAGTTAATATTTTTTAGCCCATTCGAAATTCAAATTCTATTTTTAGAAAAATAGATTTCCCCTTTTAAATCTCAAAATCTCTTTTTGCAATATTTTTATAAATCAACATTTAGGCCCATTGATATTTAAACACCCAATTATCAAGCACGGGTTTTTTAACACGTCATATATGATAATATATATATATATATATATTAAAACAAACAATAATAAATTTTGAGGAATCCAGTTGGATCCCTCCAACCTGTTTTACTACATCCACAGATGTTAGCCAACATAAATCATACCCATCCTGCTTTAATGCAGGATATCGTGGTATCGAAGGTCATCCACTATAATATATTGTGGGGGCGCATAGGGTCATCCGCTAATGATACTGCGGGCATTCGCTAATGGTACTACGGGAAATATCCGGTCACCAATATATATATACATATATATATATATAATGGCCATAAACACCAAGCCTAAATAACTAATATATATATATATATATATGATAGGCACAAAATTATTTAAATGCATCCACGCAACCAACAAACAACATATAAAAGTAAAAATTTCATTTATAATAAAATTATAAATGAATCAAAGAGTGAGTTTACTCACCGTGATTTCTAATTCGTAATTTACTCCAATCCGAATGCCATTGCTTAGTTATCACTAGTACGAGTTCAACATAGCTCGTTTTGTTGAAATCTATTATCATACGAATAATTTAAACAATTTGCAAGATTGAATATAATTATTCATCAATAACAAAATTTAACTAATAATTTAAATTTCCTAATCCCCTTTAAAGTTTAGTTCATGTTTCTATAGATTCTTCCTCTTCCAAAAACAACTCGCCTGAGCCCTTTCTAAGCCATTGTCATAACCCCCATCCACCCTCCATTATCGACGACATCAACCACCAGTTGCACCATCCTCCTCTTTCCAAACTCCACCTTCCTACCTCCGTAACAGCTAACCCGTGCCACTCCTGCTTGTCACGACATCACGCATATCCCACAAAGTAGTGCGACAGATTAAATCACGAATTCCCTTTATTTAATCGGACCCCATTTCTATCACACTCAACTGCAGGAAACCGCATAGCTCAAAATCAAATCGAGCTTCACTTTTTATTGCGTCCATGAAATGGCGCTTACTTCTCCTCTGCTACTTCACAAACACGAGCTTCAACGCCCTCCATTTTTACCCCAAAATCCTATCGCATCTCCATGATACCGTGCGCTACCCTATCCTTGCTTCCCCTTGTCGCGTCGGCTTAAACCGCTCCTCCCGTTTCCTTTATTCGATTTCGATACTCGATCTCTTTTTTTATTAATCGAACAGTGATTGATTTCAATATTGGAAGAGGAGAAACAAACGAAAGGGAGCGGTTTTTGAAATAGAGGGTTTTGATGAATTGAAACTAGAGAGGAAGGGTGTAGCGACATATTTAAAATGGGGAATTCGATCGATTTTATTTTGTTGCTGACAATCGAAGAATAAAAGAAAATAAGATAGGAGTTCGTGATTTATAGATGAGGAATAAAAGGATATGAACAACGTTTGTTTTCACAAGGGTACGGGTTGGTATTTAGGCATAGGTAGGCTTGTATTGTATGCTTAGCTTTGGAAGGAAGGAATTTATTTTATAATTTTTTTATTTTTTTATATTTTAGTCTGATTAGAACCGGTATGATTTATTTAATTTAAAATAACACGTGTTTTCCGAATTCCTATTTGAACGCAACAACTGGCATTCGTAGGGTTATACCACTATTCTTAACACACCGGAATAGGTTTCAGAACCCCATTCGATCGTATGGAGAAGATATCAATTTAATCGATATAATATAAACAAAAATTAAAACAATTAATTCCTTGATAATAAATTATTACTGTTATCATTTATATTCAAATAAAAATTTATATTGACCATTTGAATCGTTTTGAATCAGTTTTATCTTCGAGTTTATTTGTATATTGTTTTCGTATTACAATAATTCGATAAACTCAAAATTAAATAGTACATCGATTATTAAATTGATAAACTCGATAATAAAATAAATTTATATTATCAACTCAACATTTAAAATAAATTTAAATGTTTAAATTTAATCGACAAAAATCCGGGTTTTTACAACGTAGCACATGTATCTATTGTATTTATGTGATTTTATCAATGTGTAACTGTTCTGTGATCTGTGACTATGCTATGTTGTATGTTGTTCTGAAATGATCCTTATCCATAATAGTTTCTTATTAGAAGTATTGAGTATGTCGATCCACTTGAGTTAGTAAAAGAAAATTTATCACCCAATCGACGTATTTAATACTTGACTAATACAAAATTACGGATAGTCGCACCTAACCAGCCCTGTTATCCGCTCTAATAGACGAAATTACTTGTCAATGCTCTTTCTTAGGGTGGGTCTCTTAGTGGGATGTCACATTAGGGTGGTATGGATATTATTTTGATGATTGCTATTATTTTTCCCATGTATGTTTGATATCAAGTTGTGGTTTATACCCTTAGTGTATTTTCGATGATTTTATGCCCTATATATAATAGGTAATTTTTTGCTTTGGTTGGTTGATCCATATTTGGCTAGTTGTAGTTTGCCAGATTCAGCTGCATAAAGGAGATGCTGTCGAAGTTTTTCATGAACTAAGTTAAAGTTGGAATAAAAGTTGTTTAGTAAACTTTGTTAACGATAATTTTCGTCAACACCGGAGATAGGTCTACGGAAATGGACCTAAGGGAAAAATGAGATTATTCAGTTCCTATGAGCTTGAGTTAATTCACCGATTCCTAGATATCTGGGTCTTAAGTCCAAAGATTGATTACTCTTCCCTCCAGAGGTGAGTATCACGCTTCTGCCACTCTAGGACCGCCAGCTACCTTAGAATAGGAGTTTTCTCCACGCAACACAAGCGAGGAGGATGAACGACTTGCAGAAAGGTCGCCTAGGCTGGCTACTGGGTAAGAGGCTCGCAGAAGGATACTCGGTGACTTAAGGTCCGGGGAGAGGTTGGTATGGAAAGGTCTCTGTCGTGAGGAAAGCATCAAGTGGTTAAGAACCTAACAGTTCGCGTAAGAATATTTTGGTGATCCCCTCACACAATAGAATACGTACGGAAACATATTCAAGAACTACACAGTATGCGAGAAAAGTAAGAACACATAATTTATAGTGGTTCGGTTCGGCTTGAACCTACGTCCACTTCTAGGGCTTTGATGATTTTATTCATAGAGAAGGTTACATACGAAATCCCCCGATTGATTCACAAATTAGGGTTTTCTCTCTAAAATGTAAGAGAAAGAACGAGGAATGAGAGTTCACCCTGTTCTCTCCGATTTCTGGGAAAGAATTAGGAATCCTCATTTCCATTAGGACCCCTAGGGTCTTACTTATATGCGTATTGGGCCCCCTTTCTGTTGTGGACTCAGCAGAAGCCCTTTTTAGATAAGGAAACAAGGTTTTGGCCATTATTGTAAACTTCAGTTTCGGTAAAAGGTTTCGGCCGCCTTTCTTCCTATCAGATGTCTTGATGGATGCTCTTTTGCCTTCGGAATATCAATCTTGGGCTCTCGGGAGTGGTCCCGGTACCCTACTTTCCTGTAGTTTGGTCTTGGAATGTGAGAAGTTGGCCCTGGCGACTTTTGGTTTCGGGACCTCTGGTCTCGTTCCGTCTTTGTACCTCTCGGTTTTAGCAACGGGTTATGGAATTTTTGATAGCGGTAGAGGGTGCCGGCTTTAGCTTCAAACATATATATTCATCTTTAGTTATAAAGGTAAGCTTTTGTAATATCTTCCGGTGATGTTGAAGATGCTTCTCGATGTTGGTGTTGGTACCGTGTAGGTATCGGTAGGCTCTTTCCTTCTCATGCTCATGCTCCTGATTATATGCTTACGGTAATCCTTTCATCATCAGCCTCCGATATCAGGTGTAGTGCTTCCAGAATTATTACTCTATGCCCTTTTCAGTGTCGACATTATCTTGCCAGTATCTTCTCTTTCTCATATCGATCTTGAGCTTTCCTTTGTTATGACCTTTCTATCTTCTTCACTATTACTTTCTACCTTCAGTTGTCGGTATTGGACCAATATTGTTGTGCTCTGATTCTTCTTGGCTGTCGGTATCTGCTTTCGGCTTTTCCCCTTTTCCCTGTGGCTTTGCTGTTGGCTCTCGGACTTTGCTTCTGATAACTCCTTAGATTCGCTCTTTTCTCCACAAACCTAGTTTCGATGTTCGAAGATCCTTTAACCTTTCAGTTTTTAAAGCCTCTGCTTCTTCATATTTGATTGGCACGAATTTTGGTATTAACAGTTAGCCCCTCCCCCTCCAATATGAAGAAGCTTTTGTCCTTTAGGTAGTGATTCCTGTATAACTTGCCTGTCACTCAAGAATTATCATATAAATTTTAGGAATTAGTTCCATATTTTCCAGAATATTAATGCGAGGGGGAACATGAATCTTGCCAGTGGAAAGAGTTTGAATGCAACTTGCGAGTCATGAGCCCTAGTGTGTGAAAGACAATATGCATTCAAGTGGAATTTTATAATGTATAGTTCAGCATTCTCCATTAACAAGCATGATGTATTAATGAAAGATGATATTACTTGCACAAGTTTGACAATTATGATGTGTTTGACATAATTTTGACCATAATTCATGGTAGCAAATTTTAGGAGTAGACGTGCTATGAGTTTAGAAAACTCCCTGTACAAAGTGTTGTGAGACCGTAGTCCTTGTTAGGAAACTTCGGATGGTAGGTCAACAATACCTGCTTGCGCTCTATGCTAAGAAATTTTGTCTAGGAACAATATCGATATATTCGAATCCCGTATGGGAACATCGTAGAAAGAAATTAATATCCTATATGGAAAAAAGGGAAATACCAAGAAATGAAAGTTTAAGGCTTAAACATGAGTTTATGTAACAGGAATTCGAAAATCTGAATGTGATAGGAAAATTGAAAACCTATAAATAGAAACTCAGATAACGGAAATTCCCATCTGCAATTATTGGAAACCCCGAGACTCATGCTTTGGTAAATAGGAAATAAGAAATCACGAGACTCATGCTCGGATAAATGGGAACCAAAAATTCTTACAGAAACTTCGAGACTTATACTCAGGTAAGTAGAAACCAGAAATCGCATGGAAACCCCAAGACTCACACTTGAGTAAGCATAAATCGAAAATCATATAGAAAGCCCGAGACTCAAACTTAGTTAAATAGAAATCAGGAAATCATAGCAACCCCAAGGCTCACACTCGGGTAAATGGTAAGTCAGATACCATACGTGAAAATAATAGAAATCTCAAGACTCGTACTTGGGTAAATTGAAATCAGACATCATGGCAACCTCGAGACTCACATTCAGGTAAATAGAGACCAGAAATCCTAGAGAAACCCCAAGACTCACACTTGGGTAAGCAAAAATCAGAAATCATAGAGAAACCCCAAGACTCACACCTGGGTAAACTTAAATCAACCATCCTGCAATTTCCCGAGGTTAGCACTCAGGTGGGCATACACCACATTTATAAATCTAAGTTCGAATAGAACATATGACAAAAAGGCATAAAGGTTAAGCATATCATGCTAAGGAACATTTTGGAAGAATCACTCAGTACTATTTAAAAAGTTATCAATAGAAGCATCATCAATGATCAAAGGTTATTTATGCGCATAATGCTGAATAATTTTAATATCAGTGAGAGCAACTTATTAATATTAGGCTATCCATAGATTCCTCGGAATTTGGCTCTAATAAATCGCACGAGCGAAAGAGTCATAACTATCCTGAGAAATACCCTCTCGGACACATAGGTAGAGGACTGCTTCCGAAAATAAACTAATCCTATCCTAAACCAAATAGTCATTCAGCAGCAGTTCCGTTCAGTTCCAAACTATTTGATCCTTTAGCAATAGTTCCGTTCAGTTTCAAACCATTTGATCCTTCAGTGGTAGTTTTGTTCAATTGTTTCATCATATAGCCATTCAGCAGGTAGTTCCATTCAATCATCCAATCTTTCGATTGTTTGATCGTTCAGCATGTAGTTCCATTTGGCCATCTGAATCCACAATAGTTCAGTGAGAAGTTCCATTAGATCAAGCAGTTATCAGCCAGTCAGCGAGAAGTTCTGTCAGATCAAGCAGTTATCAGCCGTTCGGCGAGAAGTTCCGTTTGATTATTTGGCTGATAGGTATCTAATGCCTAACCTTAAATCTAACCCCCAGGATACGCAAATGAATGAGTGCTCTCTAAGAGAGTGACACAGGGCCCTTTATGGGTAGATGCTTAACTAACCCCCATATAAGGGGCAACTCCGCTAACCGAAGATACAAGTATTTTTAGCCCCCCCCTGTGGGGCACTCCATTGCTGGAGATGCAAGTATTTATGGCCCTACTTGATAGGCATTCCATTGCAGGAGATTCTTCTTGGAAGCTTCTTAGTGCTCCACCTTTGGAGGATTTTGTTAGTCGTGAATTCTCTCTCTGGAAGCTGTAACACCCCGTATTTTCGGTGAATGTATAAGTAACAAATTAAAATATACTTAATTTTTAGGAGAAGAATTAAGGGAAACGGGTTGCGCCATTGCGTTCGTATCGAAATTCTGCTTGAGATAGAGTCCGAGTTTGCGTAAAACGGATACCGTATGAAGAAGATATGGACGAACGAAGTTAGGCAGAAAAACCGGAAACAGGCCAGAATACATTGGCGCACTTGTGAAGTGCTCCAGTACAAAAATACACTGGCGCACCTGCCAAGTGCGCCCATACCGATCCAGCACAGAATTCTGGAGTGTTCTGTGATGACGTGTCTTCTTCTGAGTGGCCGGATGACCTGTCTTCGAGCTGGGTGGTTCTGATGACTTCTGGACTGATCTGAAGGCTCTAAATCACCCTATTCTCCTATAAAAACACCCCCAAACCTCACTTTCTCTCCACACAATTTCATTCTGCCTATACTCTGCCTCTATAATAAATAAATAAAATAATGGCGTCTCTACTCTGCTGGGATCAAAACTAGAACTAGTGCATCTTCTTCCAAATCTGAATAAGATTAAAAGAGAACTACTGCAAACTCTTCTTCTATAATCCAATCAAGGCAAGTGCAGTTATTTTCCGATATGAATTTTAATCATGATCTTGACATAATTATAAAACTGAATCTGAGATTACGCCCTTTTTCTATTTATCAGATCGGTTCCTCTGTTTTATTATTCTGTTTGTTCTGTATTTCTTCCTCCTTTCCTTCTTTTTGTTTGATAGCCAGGCTACCACGAGCCTGAGCCAGATCTCATAAGAGATGAACGCATAAATGCTAAATTTGGGAAGAATATTGAATAAGGCATATTTGGGCATAATTGATTTGTAACTAATTTGAGGATACAACGCATGCTGTAATTATGGACATAAATTTGAGGCATATTGTATAAGACGATCTATGACTTGGAAGGAGAGGATTATTGTGACTTAGAACATAAAGAACATAGGTTGAACTTAGAACATAAATCTGAGATATATAATTGGGCATGTTGTATTTAAAACATAAGGTGTATTTAACATATGACTTGGGATTTGTGGTGTAAAGTTTAACTGTGAACATGTAATTGATTTGGATGCATAGTACAAGTTGTAATTCAAGATCTAGATCTGGACATACTATATATATTATAGTCTGAAATTTGGAAAAAAAGAGAATTGATTTGCATTTAACTTAGGTGTAAAGATCCATATTAAGATTGGATAATTATTAAGTGTGAATACACCTAAGTAAGGTTTTTTTTGGATATGTGACATTCATTGTAATCAATGGCTATATTTGGCATAATTTATATGTACGGTTTTTGGAGAATATTCTGAACTATGCAAGTTTAACTAAAAATTGGGACATATGTTTTATGGTGGATTGTAACCATAATTTGGGAATATAAGTTTAGGCTTACCTTATGAATTAGGCAAAATATGTGAATAGGACTTTAAGGAATGTTTAAATCGGCTAAAACTGTTATCTGCTTATTATGTTAAATTTGCCTAATCTGATAAACCTGTTACCTGTTTAATATGTTGAATTGCCTAAACTGTTACATATGTTGAATCGCCTAATCTGCTAATTTTGCCTAATCTGCTAAATCTGTTGAGTTGCCTAATCTGTTAAATCTGTTGAACCGCCTAAGCTGCTAAATCTGTTAAATCTGTTGAAAAGCTGAATGGTTGTAAATTGTGTAAAACATGTTAATTTGTTTAATCTGCTGCGACATGAAAAGAAGTCAAATCTGTTAAATTGACATAATCAGTCTGATATTTGTATAATTTGTAATGGAATAAACTGGTTAAAATCAAAATGCTGAGACACGTGGTTAAACTCATGTTTGCGGTAGAAGCCTGCCCGGACCCAACCGGCTTAACTAGCAACCGCAAACTACTAGTCTAATGTGAGAGGTCGTAGGCATAACTAAAATATGCTTAGACACGGGGTTAGGTCTGGCTTGTGGCAGAAGTCTGCCCGGAACCGCCCGGCTTATCCAACGGCCACAAGCTACCGACCTAATGTGAGAGGTCTGCGCATTAATATTTAATTAATGCAAATCTAAGACAAATATGATGTCTAAAACGTGTTGGGTAGATAAGGCTAAACCAACTGGACTGATGAATTAATAAACCTATTTCGTGAATCTGTAGGCCCAATACAAAGTTAGACAATCTGTAAGTCTGTTAAAACTATACATCTGATCCGTTAGTCTGAAAACCTGTTGACTTGATTTTCTGGTCTGTGAACTAGTTGATTCTGAACTCTGTAGGCCTAAAACTTGTAAACAAGTTAATCTGAAATCTGTTAGTCTGGGGACACAAGGTTAGGAGGGAAAATACTTGTGTCATCTGTTGCTTGGGACCCATATTAGTCAGTAACCCTTTCTGGTATCAAAACTATGACCCAACAGTAGGTAGGGTCCGGGCACACTTACTGAACTAATTATAAGTGGTTCATTCTGATAATGGCGAGGGGTGTTGATGGTGCGTTCCAACCGGGTCATGTGCGTGCATGGATCCCGGTCTGCCTCTGAGGATGTAAGACGCCGTGACATCTGTAAATAGGTCTGTGTCATTTAAAGGTTGCCACTTTGGGGAGTGATACACCCTTCTGTGGGGCTGGCACAGGGTATTTATGTATTAGGGAGCCGAACGCTTAGGGTAGATTTAGGGTACACTTAGTTCTGTCTGTTTCTGTTGGGGTACCGTCTATTTCTGTTGGGTGGTGACACCTGTCTGTTTCTGCGTGGTACCGTATGTTGGGGTGGTAAAGGCCCATTTACTAGAGTACACCTAATTCTAACACTCTGTTTCTGTAGGGATTATTCTGTTTCCGTCTCTGATTCCGTTTATGTACCTTCTGTTTGTTGGGGTGGTAAAGGCCCATTACTGGTATTCTGTTCCTGTATAGATTATTCTGTTTCGTTTCTGTTTTAGTTTGGACATTAGGGTAACGCCTAATCCTGTTATACTAGTATTAGTGCAGAGAAGTAAAATATAAGTAAGAAGCATAACTTGGGCTATATCATTCTGTTTCTTCTGTTTAGCTTAAGTATACCAGTTACTCATGTTGTTGTTGTCTCTTATCCAGCTTTATTTTCATGTCATGATATTATTATCTGTTCATATGCTGAAAGTCACTGGACTTGCCAAACTTTATGTCTGACCTTGCTTGTTTTCGCCCCTTTTCTTTCGTCCCCCCCCCCCCCAGGTTTTTTTAGGGTGGAAGTATAAGAGCTTGATTCAGATTTTCTCTGCTTGAAGTACCGCTTGGCCTTGGCTCTATCTTTCCATGGCAGTTTATGTTGGGGATTATGATTTTAAAAACTATGCATTCTGAAGGCTTTTGTACAAGGCTGATATTTGGTACTTGAATTCTGATATTGTGATTTGAAAAGATGTAACCAGACTTACTTTGGTTTCTGTTGTAATAAAGTTATTAATTTTTCAAGTACTGTTTTATCTGTCTTGTAAATTTCTGTTCTGTCTACTAAAACGCTCCATCAAAGTTAAGGCATTCCCTTTGTGAGTGACCTTAACGGAGGTGGGGTGTTACACTTGGTATCAGAGCTGAAGGTTACCAGATTAGATAAAAGTTTCGAAAATATTTTTCAAAAAGGGTTTTAAAAGAAAGTATTTTCAAAAAGGAAAGCCTATTTTGAAAAACATTCCCCGAAAAGTCATATGTAGTATCCTTCGGTCCTTTGTCTAAATTCTCTTCCTTTGATAGGATAGGCGAATGCTCTCGCGACGGATGGATAGGATAGGGATAGGAAAATCTATGTAGAAGGTTTAATTTCCTTATCTGGTTATGAAGTTAGGACTCTTTTCGATTTTGTAATTGAGACTCTGCACTTTAATACTAGTCTTGTTTCTGATCCCGTAGTTGTTTCAAACCCCATTTGTGGTTCGGCTCAATTGTTAGTGATTTGTAGGGTTTTGAAATTATCTGTGTTAGGTGTCAAAAATTTGAATGTGACATTTGTGTTCTTAAGTTTATGGGCTATGGGTTGGTTCTGAATGGACCAGCTTTCTATGTAGAGGGTCGTTCTAGATTTTGAGAGGAGGGTCGTTAAGTTTCTAACTTGTCATGGGAAGACCCCCAAAGTTTCTTGTGACCTGCAAGGGTCTGTTATGCTCAGCTTTCTGAGAATCATTCTGTAATCTGATCTGTACCAGTAGTCTGTAAGTATCTGAATATTTCTGAAAGATAGGGGTTTCTACTCGAAGCATGAAGTAGATCTCCAGTTTTGACAATGTTTAATGGGAGTAATTCTTTGGGTGTCAGTCTGATGTTGATTTCGGTCTTCGGGGCTGAGACTTAGGGAATTATTCTCTTAACCGATGTCAAATAGGAACAGAGCTTTTGTTTTAGTTATATCATTTGTATATATCCCATCGACCGGATCTTCGACCTTTAGATAGGAAATCCATGGATGTAAACATGTGCTTGGGACATGTTATGTTTGATGGTTGCAAGTGGATGCAAGTGTTTGCTAGTGGTTGCTCGTGGATGCATTTACACACAATAGACACTAGATCGGCTCAAAAACACTCTCATACTGCATATGGATGTGTGTGCATTTTTTTATGGATGCAAAATGGGTGACTCAGCACATGGATGTTGCATATGAATGGGCGGTTATGCACTCATATAGAAATGAAGCATATCAAATAGGATTTCTTGCATACATAATTGGACTCATGGCACCAACATGGTTCACATTGAGGTGGTCAACTGAATCAGTAGACCGCCTGATCTTTACATTAGATAAGAGACATATAAACACACTTTTGCATATGTTCATACAACATTAGAAGTTTTCTAAGGACAATGGATGCTTGTGGATGATGGTTGAGTAGATGGATGATTGGATGGTATGACACATTCTTCTTAACTTGAAGATTTCGAGGACGAAATCCTTTAAGGAGGGGAGAATGTAACACCCCGTATTTTCGGTGAATGTATAAGTAACAAATTAAAATATACTTAATTTTTAGGAGAAGAATTAAGGGAAACGGGTTGCGCCATTGCATTCGTCTTGAAATTCTGCTTGAGATAGAGTCCGAGTTTGCGTAAAACGGATACCGTATGAAGAAGATAAGGACGAACGAAGTTAGGCAGAAAAACCGGAAACATGCCAGAATACACTAGCGCACTTGTGAAGTGCGCCAGTACAAAAATACACTGGCGCACCTGCCAAGTGCGCCCATACCGATCCAACACAGAATTCTGGAGTGTTCTGTGATGACGTGTCTTCTTCTGAGTGGCCGGATGACCTGTCTTCGAACTGGGTGGTTCTGATGACTTCTGGACTGATCTGAAGGCTCTAAATCACCCTATTCTCCTATAAAAACACCCCCAAACCTCACTTTCTCTCCACACAATTTCATTCTGCCTATACTCTGCCTCTATAATAAATAAATAAAATAATGGCGTCGCTACTCTGCTAGGATCAAAACTAGAACTAGTGCATCTTCTTCCAAATCAGAATAAGATTAAAAGAGAACTACTGTAAACTCTTCTTCTATAATCCAATCAAGGCAAGTGCAGTTATTTTCCGATATGAATTTTAATCATGATCTTGACATAATTATAAAACTGAATCTGAGATTATGCCCTTTTTCTATTTACCAGATCTGTTCCTCTGTTTTATTATTCTGTTTGTTCTGTATTTCTTCCTCCTTTCCTTCTTTTTGTTTGATAGCCAGGCTACCACGAACCTGAGCCAGATCTCATAAGAGATGAACGCATAAACGCTAAATTTGGGAAGAATATTGAATAAGGCATATTTAGGCATAATTGATTTGTAACTAATTTGAGGATACAACGCATGTTGTAATTCCGGACATAAATTTGAGGCATATTGTATAAGACGATCTATGACTTGGAAGGAGAGGATTTTTATGACTTAGAACATAAAGAACATAGGTTGAACTTAGAACATAAATCTGAGATATATAATTGGGCATGTTGTATTTAAAACATAAGGTGTATTTAACATATGACTTGGGATTTGTGGTGTAAAGTTTAACTGTGAACATGTAATTGAATTGGATGCATAGTACAAGTTGTAATTCAAGATCTAGATCTGGACATACTATATATATTATAGTCTGATATTTGAAAAAAAAGAGAATTAATTTGCATTTAACTTAGGTGTAAAGATCCATATTAAGATTGGATAATTATTAAGTGCGAATACACCTAAGTAAGGTTTTTTTTGGATACGTGACATGCATTGTAATCAATGGCTATATTTGGCATAATTTATATGTAAGGTTTTTGGAGAATATTCTGAACTATGCAAGTTTAACTAAAAATTGGGACATATGTTTTATGGTGGATTATAACCATAATTTGGGAATATAAGTTTAGGCTTACCTTATGAATTAGGCAAAATATGTGAATAGGACTTTAAGGAATGTTTAAATCGGCTAAAACTGTTATCTGCTTATTATGTTAAATTTGCCTAATCTGATAAACCTGTTACCTGTTTAATCTGTTGAATTGCCTAAACTGTTACATATGTTGAATCGCCTAATCTGCTAATTTTGCCTAATCTGCTAAATCTGTTGAGTTGCCTAATCTGTTAAATCTGTTGAACCGCCTAAGCTGCTAAATCTGTTAAATCTGTTGAAAAGCTGAATGGTTGTAAATTGTGTAAAACATGTTAATTTGTTTAATCTGCTGCGACTTGAAAAGAAGTCAAATCTGTTAAATTGACATAATCAGTCTGATATTTGTATAATTTGTAATGGAATAAAATGGTTAAAATAAAAGTGCTGAGACACGAGGTTAGACTCATGTTTGCGGTAGAAGCCTGCCCGGACCCAACCGTCTTAACCAGCAACCGCAAACTACTAGTCTAATGTGAGAGGTCGTAGGCATAACTAAAATATGCTTAGACACGAGGTTAAGTCTGGCTTGTGGCAGAAGTCTGCCCGGAACCGCCCGGCTTATCCAGCGGCCACAAGCTACCGACCTAATGTGAGAGGTCTACGCATTAATATTTAATTAATGAAAATCTAAGACAAATATGATGCCTAAAACGTGTTGGGTAGATAAGGCTAAACCAACTGGACTGATGAATTAATAAACCTGTTTCGTGAATCTGTAGGCCCAATACAAAGTTAGATAATCTGTAAGTCTGTTAAAACTATATATCTGATCCATTAGTCTGAAAACCTGTTGACTTGATTTTCTGGTCTGTGAACTAGTTGATTCTGAACTCTGTAGGCCTAAAACTTGTAAACAAGTTAATCTGAAATCTGTTAGTCTGGGGACACAAGGTTAGGAGGGAAAATACTTGTGTCATCTGTTGTTTGGGACCCATATTGGTCAGTAACCCTTTCCGGTATCAAAACTATGACCCAACAGTAGGTAGGGTCCGGGCACGCTTACTGAACTAATTATAAGTGGTTCATTCTGATAATGGCGAGGGGTGTTGATGGTGCGTTCCAACCGGGTCATGTGCGTGCATGGATCCCGATCTGCCTCTGAGGATGTAAGACGCCGTGACATCTGTAAATAGGTCTGTGTCATTTAAAGGTTGCCACTTTGGGGAGTGATACACCCTTCTGTGGGGCTGGCACAGGGTATTTATGTATTAGGGAGCCGATCGCTTAGGGTAGATTTAGGGTACACTTAGTTCTGTCTGTTTCCGTTGGGGTACCGTCTGTTTCTGTTGGGTGGTAACACCTGTCTGTTTCTGCGTGGTACCGTCTGTTGGGGTGGTAAAGGCCCATTTACTAGAGTACACCTAATTCTAACACTCTGTTTCTGTAGGGATTATTCTGTTTCTGTCTCTGATTCCGTTTATGTACCTTCTGTCTATTGGTGTGGTAAAGGCCCATTACTGGCATTCTGTTCCTGTATAGATTATTCTGTTCCGTTTCTGTTTTAGTTTGGACATTAGGGTAACGCCTAATCCTGTTATACTAGTATTAGTGCAGAGAAGTAAAATATAAGTAAGAAGCATAACTTGGGCTATATCATTCTGTTTAGCTTAAGTATACCAGTTACTCCTGTTGCTGTTGTCTCTTATCCAGCTTTATTTTCATGTCATGGTATTATTATCTGTTCATATGCTGAAAATCACTGGACTTGCCAGACTTTATGTCTGACCTTGCTTGTTTTCGCCCCTTTTCTTTCGTCCCCCCCCCCTGGTTTTTTTAGGGTGGAAGTATAAGAGCTTGATTCGGATTTTCTCTGCTTGAAGTACCGCTTGGCCTTGACTCTATCTTTCCATGGCAGTTTATGTTGGGGATTATGATTTTAAAAACTATGCATTCTGAAGGCTTTTGTACAAGGCTGATATTTGGTACTTGAATTCTGATATTGTGATTTGAAAAGATGTAACCAAACTTACTTCGGTTTCTGTCGTAATAAAGTTATTAATTTTTCAAGTACTGTTTTATCTGTCTTGTAAATTACTGTTCTGTCTACTAAAATGCTCCATCAAAGTTAAGGCATTCCCTTTGTGAGTGACCTTAACTGAGGTGGGGTGTTACAGAAGCTTTATTCGACGCTCCTCTTCCCGGAGGTTATATTTGTTGTTGCTTCTCTCTCTAGAATCTTTGTTCGACGCTCCTCTTCTGAGAGGTTGTGTTCGTTGTTGCTTCTCTCTCTAAAAGCTTTGTTCGACTCTCCTCTTCTGGGAGGTTGTGTTTTTTGTTGCTTCTCTCTCTAGAAGCTTTATTGCTACCCTTTATCAGGGGTAGGTTCCGTACCTTTTATTGAAGCATCTAAGTATGTCAATATAATATTTTTGACAAAGTCCAGGGAATTCTGAAATATGGAAGATAAGGTTTAGAAGAATCTTATTTAAGTCGAGCCATGAAGGGTGCTATCATTCATTTGTTGCATGTTTTGTATGAACATCTTCCACCGAAGCTTGTCTTTGATTGATAACCTTGTTGTGTGTTCATTCATGTATTGCGATTCTTTAAGTGCTTCCATTCGACCTTTCATTGTATGTATGATTCGGGACAGGGTTTGGTTTTTACCTTTGATAGCACTCGAGCTTACATTAGTTTTTGTTTGATTACAAATAAGAAGCAAAATGAAATGACTAAACGAAACAAGTATTTGAAGTAGAAAACTTATTGTTAGATCTTAATCTCTTTCGGAGGTGTCTTTGACATCATCCTTTCTGGTCACTTTTCAGCGTTTCTTGAATGGGCTCTTTTCACCTTTTGTTACGGATTCTTTCTGTCAAACCTCGTCATTGGCTGGTGTTGTGACTTTCTGCCTTGTGGTATGAACAATAGCCTTTCTTACTGTTTGGCCTCGTGGGATCATTTGCTGATAGATTGGAACTGAGCTCTTCTAACTCTAGATCCAGCTGCTCTAAGCTTTTCTTTGTATTGAGAGTCCTTTCCATACGAACAAACTTATCAGCTCTTGCATAGAAGTCATCTAAGCTTTAACATTCATTTAAGATAAGATCCTCCTAAAAGGGTGTCGGTATGAGCAATCCTGAATGCACAGCTATAAGCTTTTCGTTGTCTGTTTCTCCTTTTACTTTAAGCGACTCAGTATGAAATCTTTTCAGATAACCATTGAGCGATTCTTTGGACCTCTGTTCAAGGGTGGCTAGATCATAAATTCTAATGGTTGGATCCTTCCACACATGGAATTCTGTGCTAAAGGCAGTAGATACTTATTTCCAAGTGGTGATAACTGGGCCATGGTAATGTCTGTACCATTTTATAGCTTCTCCCCAAAGCGTTGTTAGTAAGATCTTGCAACATAGGGTTTCAGGTGTATTATATAAATCCATGTAGCATTTGAAGACATAAAGGTGGTGTTCTGGGTTTGTAGTTCCATCATACAAAAGTGGTGGCATTTTCATATCGAATGAAACTCTAGCCATTTTAATTACATTAGAGAAGGTGATTCCTTGCAAATTCCTATCTTCTGGCAACATAAGGTTCTCGCTTTCTTTCAAACCGTCTACTTCTTTGAACAACTGGTTGCTTCCTTGCATGACTGGAATGTTTTGCGGGCTTTGTGTGGTGCAATTTTGCATACTGAACCCTTGAGGTTCCATCGCTCTTGATTCCACCTCGTGAGGTTCTGCTTCGGAAGACCTTTCAACTATATTTTCTTCAATCAGCCTTCTTGCGATGTCGATTTGTGAAGCTAAATTCAATACCTTTAACTCATGACTCATTCCCTTCATTGGGCTTGATGGTCCCCTTGCCTGTAAACCTGCCAAGTTGAAGTCTGGGAGTATACCATCTTCTAGGGTAGATGATGCACTGAAATCTTGCTCATGATTCTTTCTTGGTCGTACCATCTTCAATGTATATTAGGAGTTCTCTTTGAATATCTTGGATCAACGATGTTTCAAGTAGTTGATCGGTCCTCACAAGCTCTTTATCAAAAATCTTTATCTATAATCTTGCTTCTTCAAAACTTCGTCCAACCTTGGACAGAATAGCACAGTTAGAGATGTGGCAAGGTTACCTAAAGGGTTTAAAGGTAGGAATAGGGATCGGAGGTTCAAGCCCTCCTTCTAGCGCCAAAATGTTAACGATAAATTTCGTCAACACCGGATATAGGTCTACGGAAATGGACCTAAGGGAAAAATGAGATTATTCGGTTCCTACGAGCTTGAGTTAATTCACCGATTCCTAGATATCCGGGTCTTAAGTCCGAAGATTGATTACTCTTCCCTCCAGAGGTGAGTATCACGCTTCTGCAACTCTAGGACCGCCAACTACCTTGGAATATGGTTTTCTCCACGCAACACAAGCGGGGAGGCTGAACGACTTGTAGAAAGGTCGCCTAGGCTGGATACTGGGTAGGAGGCTCGCAGAAGGATACTCGGTGACTTAAGGTCTGGGGAGAGGTTGGTACGGAAAGGCTTCTGTCATGAGGAAAGCGCTAGGTGGTTAAGAACCTAACGGTTTGCGTAAGAATATTCTGGTGATCCCCTCACACAACAGAATACATACAGAAACATATTCAAGAACTGCATAATATATGAGAGAAAACTAAGAACCCACAATTTATAGTGGTTCGGTTCAGCTTGAACCTACATCCACTTCAAGAGCTTTGATGATTTTATTCATGGAGAAGGTTACATAAGAAATCCCCCGACTGATTCACAAATTAGGGTTTGCTCTCTAGAATGTAAGAGAAAGAACGAGGAATGAGAGTTCGCCCTGTTCTCTCCAATTTCTGGGAAAGAATTAGGAATCCCCCTTTCCAACGAGACCCATAGGGTCTTACTTATAGGCATATTGGGCCCCTTTTCTGTTGTGCACTCAGCAGAAGCCCTTTTTAGATATGGAAACAAGGTCTTGGTCGTTCTAGTGAACTTCAGTTTCGGCAAAAGGTTTTGGCCGCCTTTCTTCCTATCAGATGTCTTCATGGATGCTCTTTTCCCTTTGGAATATCAATCTTGGGCTTTCGGGAGTGGTCCCGGTACCCTACTTTCTAGTAGTTTGGTCTTGGAATGTGAGAGCTTGGCCCTGGCGTCTTTTAGTTTTGGGACCTCTGGCCTCGGTCCGTCTTTATACCTCTTGGTTTTAGCAATGGGTTATGGAATCTTTGATAGCGGTAGAGGGTGTCGGTTTTAGCTTCTGACATATGTATTTGTCTTTGGTTATAAAGGTAGGCTTTCGGAATATCTTCCGGTGATGCTGAAGATGATTCTTGATGTTGGTGTTGGAACCGTGTAGGTATCGGTAGGCTCTTTCCTTCTCCTGCTTATGTTTCAGATTACATGCTTTCGGTAATCCTCTCGTCGTTAGCCTCTGATATCAGGTGTAATTCTTCTGGAATTATTATTCTGTGCCCTTTTCAGTGTCGGCATTATCTTGCCAGTATCTTCTCTTTCTCATATCGATCTTGAGCTTTCCTCTGTTATGACCTTTCGGTCTTCTTCAATATTACTTTCTACCTTCACCTGTCTGTATTGGACCGATATTTTTGTGCTCTGATTCTTCTTAGTTGCCGGTATCTGCTTTCGGCTTTTCCCCTTTGCCCTGTGGTTTTGTTGTTGGCTCTCGGACTTTGCTTCCGGTAACTCATTAGATTCGCTCTTTTCTCCACAAACCTAGTTTCGATGTTCAAAATCCCTTTAACCTTTCGGCTTTTAAAGCCTTCTCTTCTTCATATTTGATTGGCACGAATTTTGGTGTTAACAAACTTGTCTTCCGATTAGGAGTTATCGCTTTTATCTTCTATTACTCATTCATTTGAGAATACATGTACAAAATAGATGTTTGGTTAGTTATATCTATCTCATATTTGATTGTGATTATATGTAGGAATGAGAATTGCATCCCATGCGAAATTTGAGTCTATTCCCTTTGTTGTGATCACTTCTAATCTTTTTGTTTGAGAGGGGTAAGTGATGATTTATCTTATGTAGTCACTTATTCGAGAGTGTTGGGCTACATTGTTTCACCCTTGAAGATAATGGGGAGGAATACTTCAAGGAGGGGATTGTAACAATTCATATTTTTAACCATTAAATATTTATCTTGAAATAACCGACAGTTCCAAAATGTCACTTCTCACATGCAATCGAATCAGGATTTGAAATCAATTACATTAAGTTCGGAGGTTCTTTGCATGGTGCAAAAGTATAAGGATCACCATATTTCGATATGGGACATTTCAAGGCCAAAATGATCCCAGTACACACGAAAATCGTTGTTCTGGGATGCAATGTTGAATTACTACGAAAATTTTACTTTTTGAACCATAATAGTGAGGTAATGCGTGAATGTGAGTTTTGTTAGAATTGGATTTACCATTTGGTCGTGCGAGCTCTAAACAAATGTTAATTTTAATTGCGAAAATTGAATGTTTGGAACAACAACTAGGTGTCACAAATGATGGAATTTCGTCTTGAGACATATTCCACTGCGTTCGTGAGGCGTCTTTATGCCCAAATCGCCTATCAGTACATGTCACTCATAGTATGGATCAATTTGGCCCATTTGGACCTACCACTATAAAGATGGGCACACAATTTGATGATAATAATAATATTTTATTCTCAAACCCTAACCTTAGTCGTCTTGAAACCCATATTACTCATCTTAATCCGTCCACTTTTAGCAAAAACTCCTAACACAAAAGTTGTCTGTATCGTTGATAAAAAGTCATCCACGCTCGTTGTTCATCGCTTGGATAATCGGGATGCACGACAATCAAGAAAAATCAAGATTGCTCAATTTTGGTTTTTGCTCGTACAGGCCACATCGTCGAGAGTTAGCTAATAGCACCAAAAGGAAAAGTGTGGAGAATTGAAAAATGAAGAGAGTGACCTTAGTTTGACGTCGATCAGAGTTTGGATGAGAGAGAAATCTATGTTATATTATTTTTGGTTTTTAGATGTTTTCGGGTGGATTGCTAATCATCTATGTTCCAAATTTCCGATGAAGGTAGAGGGCTTAGAGGCGGTCATAGTAGTGGTGGTGTGATGACCTAGAAGGGATCATGGAGGCAGGAATTGAAGTGTGAAGGTGGTGGGTTGTGTTGGGTCCATATTTGAGATAGGATGAAGACAAAGTCACGTGCAATACACATGAGGCAGGCGTTGGGAAGAAGAGGCATGCACGGGTGATGTGGCAGCTAACATTTTATGTGTGGGTTGGTTGTTGAGGTGTGTTTTTGTTTTGTTTTAATATCTATTCAAATTTCAAGTGCTCCAACTAGTATAACTTGTGCATACGAGGTCTGTTTTGGATGTCATTTCTTACGTTCAACTCATACTTAATAGCTCTACGTCGTGGCATAGATTGGACTGATTCGGCTAAGGTGATTGATGTTGTCTCTCACTAAAATGTAACTATTTGTACGGTAGATAACTGACATTTGAAAATGATATATAACGCCATAATATAGTTTATAGGATAGTTGAACCTAATAAATAATAAATACAAGAATTAAAAAGTAATCTGGTTAGGCTAAACTTGAATATCACTTTTTATCCATTTGCATGTTATTATGCGCTACTTTGACATTATCACTAAATTTGAATTATTTTGACACCAAATCCACACCTCCCACTTTAGATAGGTTTACATAATTGGTGGTGTTATGGATATTTGTATGTTATTTTAGATAATTATAGGAAAACTGGTTGCATGGTTACTTGTTTTGCGTAGTTTGGTTGAAAGCGCCCTTTATTGCCTATATAGTACTAGGAAAACCTTATCAATTAGAATTTGGTGTATCGATTAAACATGCACAAGCTGCATATTGAATCATCGATTGAGTGCACAAGTGATGATAGTTTAGAACAAATGAACTAGATTCACGTAGGAGTATCAGAATGTGAAGACCAATTTAAAGACGAAGAAGCATTGAAGTGCATCTAACAATTTCAAGATGAAGCAACATTAGAGCTTGGAATCTAATTACAAGAAGGAGCAACATCATAGTTTAGCGATGGATATGAAGGTGGATGATGGACTTGGCAATGTGCTTGAATTTCACAATGAATACCAGGTGTTTCATTTGACGTGTATTTAATTAATTTTCATTAAATACATGACCAGAGTGGTCGTCATTGATTATTGTAGGGTGATCGATATATACTACCATTGATGTTGGTCACTTTGTCCAATTCATTGTAGATGATGATGCGGCTCTGAAGATCCACAGATGGTGGTTCGTTCAACAATGGTTTTGACATGGTAGCTCTTCGACTGGTAGTTTTGGCACAAGGAAAGGGTGTAATGCTTCTACGCAATGATTTCATCATTCGACGATGGTGATTCCATGATGGGAAGCTTGGCTTCTACGATGGATGTATTTTCTTTGAGATGTCGATTTGGTAATGACGAATAGAGATGGGAGGCTTTTAAAGGGAGCTTGGAACAATTGATGGGGTTGGCAATAATTCGGTTGTCTACGTATGAGTTGATTGCGTTTGACAACAAGTTGATTGTCTATGCTTTTTCCCTACCAAGGAGACTCCAAGTCAGGGTCATAAGAGTATTTTAGGAAAAAACTTTGCTGCAGGAAACGTGTGTAAAGGGGTTATTGGTGCTTAAGATTGAAGGGTACTTGAGAAAAAGGGGTAATGAGTGTAATGTCCATCGGACCGAGTTTGGGTCCTTATCTCCAAGTTTAGGAGATTGTTTCCATGTCCGAAAAACCTATGCCATTCACCTAGACCAAGTCCGAGTCCTTACTTGGGGTTATACGTTTGTATGTTTAGTTCCAAACCGACCGTGTGGCATGGAATTAAGTATTAAGGAACAAAAGTGTTATCGTATATTCAACGCACTTAGCGAGTTCATGTGAGGATGGATGCTATGAATGTTTACTTGTTTATCACTAATTTAGTAATTAAACATCTATCACACCTTTGACATGGTATTTGCGATAAGGTAGCATGTATCTAATGTTATATGCTAACTCAGTGGATGCAGGGATAAGTCAGACATGATTCACTATACCCTCTATACCTTATATATTCTGATTTTTACAGTATTTTGAGATTTATTTATCGCTCACACCAGACTGTTGTTCGACCTAAGGTTTTATGTTTCTTGTTATTATCTTGGGTACCTATCGACGATGTTGATGAGTTTACCAAGTAACAGGTGTAAACATCATTTAGACCTACGTAGGTGGATTGGTAGAAGATGAGGTCTTCTCATATTTATACTTGTAGTATTGTTTATTCCTTGTGTAACGTTGTGGGGTTCTGACAGCGTTAACTAATTATTAGAGACAATTTTCCGTTGTGTTTATTTATGTAACACATCGCATTTTTAAATAATTAAATAATTATAAACATTGGAAATAAACATTTACGGAGTTTTCAAAATTTAGCCTTGAGAGTTATACCATTGTGTTCATAGTGACTTTCTGATCAATTTACATATATTATATGTTCCGAATGGAGTTTGTACGGAAAAGTCATTGATGTCGAAATTTCATGTCGGAAAATAATCGCATATGTAAAAGAACGTATATATGTATATTATAAATATATAAACGTGTGAATTCCGGTAATAATGCACGTTTGAATTTAAAAAACTGAACATGCAAAATAATTGAGAACTAAATGAAAAGCTAACGTTATGTAAGCATAACGTTACAGAGATATAAATTAATTAATTTAAAATGGTTACATTATACAAAGGTAACATTATAAAATAATAAATGGGATCCAATAAATGTAACAACTATATAATGTAAAGTTACAGAATATGTAACAACCTAGATTTTGGAACCAATTTAAAATTTTATTTTTAATCGATTTAAAATTTTAATGGATTTTAAGAATTTAAAATGATTATTTTGAGAATTAACGACTTAAAATTTATTTAAATCAAAGTTAGAACGTATAAATTTAGAATTTAATTAAAACAAACTTGAAATCGCGCAGTAGTTTGAAAATTCGATTTTTAATTTCAAATGAATATACATAATTCAAAATAAACTAGAATTGGATAAAACGAGAAACGTTGGAATATTTTGAACTATAATTTTCAAATGAATGTAAGAAACTGATATTTCACTTTATAAATTATAAGTTATGACCAAATTAAAATTTAGAATAGTTGCTATAGAGTTTATTTATATTTTATATTATATATAGCCCTTACAAATAGCCATTTTGCAAACAACCTCCGTTTTCGATGAAACCACTTTTGTTAGATCCAGAATGTCAAATTATAGTCAGATTTAAAGTCTCATAATTTTTGGAATTAATATGTGAGTGTAGTGAATTTAAACGTGTTTTCAATTTCAGTTTGAATTTAATAAGCCAGTTAAAAGGCTATTTTCCAAACGGTCTCCAAATTCAATGAAATTAATTTTGTTAGGACTGTATCATTAAAACATAGCTAGATTTCAAAATTCATAATTTTTGGAGTCAGTATGTAGCCCCGGTAAATTAAAATGTATGTTCAAATTCAATATTGATCGTTATATTAATTTATATTTTAATTTTGATGAAAACCGATGGAAACTGTCGAATTGGCTTACGAAACATATCCCATTGTGTCCGGACTAGGGGTGTTTGGCTAGAAACGACAGTCGTTGGGTTTGATTTAGAGTTCGGATTGATAAACCATTAATATTGGAAATAAAATAATTAAATATATATATATATATATAATAAAAACCCTAATTCCTCTTTCATTTTTATCAACCATCGTTTGCAAATCGAACGCCTAAAATCGCTCCAAATTTCCTCTCAATTTTTCGCCAAATCCGTTGAATATTTTCAAACAGATATAAAACGAAAATCAAAGAGGGTGGAGAGAGCTTCAATTTCATATGGGGTTGATGAGTTATCGTGGAGTGTGGAGCTCGGATTTGGGCTTGGAACAGCCGTTGTTCGAGGGCTTTTCCCGGCGTGAGGGGTGGTGCGAGTGGGCCTTTGTGCCCGTCGCAGGGAGGCAGCGTTCCGGCCTTCCTCCTGGAGGCGGCTGATCAATGCCAGGCGCCTTGTAGTGCATGCAAGATCGAACCCTAAAAGTTGGCGATGGGTTCATTTTTGGGATTACCTGAATACGAAGGAGACAGACGATGATTAGGGGATTAGAAGTGTAATTAGAAATTAATTATATATTTAATTAATTTATTAATGTAGTTAAACTTTAAACTGACAAAACTTGTTCATACAATGTCAGAATTCTGTGAAACGAGTTAGGTTGCACTCATATCGTCGAGCACTACGACATGGAACTAACCAGAATGGAAACGGAGCAAGTTGGATTTTTGAGCTAAATTAAACTCGGTTTAATTTAGTTTAAAAACGAAATCTTTAGATAAAGATCGACATAGTGGAAACCAAAGTGAGAGCTCTTTCACTAAAATATTTGTATAGTTATTTATTTTATAACTGAAAGTAGCGATTGCCAGTATTGATTTTTATCACTTTTAATTATCACAAATGTTGTACGGTGCCTATTAGATCACATTCATTGTTGTTTGAAAACCCATGGATGATTTGATCAACTGTATTATGTTTTGTTTGTGATGTTGAAATGTGTAGCATATTAAAAATAATGTTAACATTAATGTGGTAGTTGAAATTAAATTATAAATATCCATTTATAATTTAAACAGTGAAAATTGGTTAATTAGAAAAATAATTCAAATCAAATTAGAATGGGTTAAATTTATTAACCACTGATTAATTTGAATTCATTATTATTGGTTGAAAACCCCACACGGGTCTAGGGATGATAATTAATTCACATTTCTCTTAGATTTAATTGTATGTCAACCGATTGTTCGACAAATTGTTATAAGCGTTATTTAAATATTTAATGCTTATACAGTTGTAAATTGCACTCTGGATGTGAATTGAATGTTAATAGTTGCTCATCACTATTTTTGAATACATGCGATGGATGGAATCCATATAAATAAAAATTATATGGTAATTGATTGAGTCTGATTCCAATTCAGAAATAACGAATATTTTAAAATAATATTCAGTGAAGAAGCAAAGTATGATTTTGATGTCCGATTTTGGATGGACACGAAAATGTTGAAATATTCATAACTGAAATGAATATGAAGCCGAGTTAAGTAGAAATGCGCCATTTTTTACTCGAACGGAAATTTCTGTCGATTTTATTTATTTTATAATGAATATCGAAAATAATTGATTTCAAAATATGATATTTTGAAAATATTATCATTTTAATATTATAATGATATGGAATATTCAATTTTGATTTAAAATTGAAAAGAATGTTGGAATCGTTTTAAAATGAATTTATAAACGATTCATAAAATATGTTTCAAATGGAAATCGACGAAGTATATTATATATATTTAAATGGTTTGGATAGAACATATCGCGCAGCGATCATTTCCGAATTTCAACCATCAACTTCGAATTGGCATAACGGGGGATCCGACCGTCGGATTCTCCTAAAATCGAAACTGTTGGGTTTGTATCAAAAAGATCTTTCCAAAAAATATGGGAGATTTAAATTTGAACAGTTAGATTTCAAATTATGTCCAAACGAATTTCAAAAAAGGTAGCTGTGGATGCAGTTCGGTGGCCGTTACTGGAAACCGACTATAAGGGGCCTTTATAAAATTATTAAAAATATGGAAAGATTATGTAAAATTATTACTAATGATTTGGAAAGATTTTGGATGAAAATTTCTGAGTTTGAAAGGGTAAATGATATTTTTATTTAAATGAACTAGATAATAACTGGAATAAAAATTCAATGATTTTGATAAATAATAAATTGGATTTGCGAATGGGTTTTTACATAACTAGAAATTTCATATAAATTGGAATGGATTTGAATGGAAATAACACTGTTTTTAAACCAAGTTGAGAAAGGAATAAATCTTCTAATTAAGATTAATGAAGTTTTCCAATTTATAAGTATGAATTGGAATTAAATGGTAGTTGATTTTGGGTTCATTGTGAACGATGTTTAAAATAACATTTGTTCTTAAAACCCAATTAATAGTGAAGTTAAGATTTGGAATTTATATTTTTTTTATTAAAATTAAATGGAAATTTTCCCAAAGTAAAGTTTTCCAATTTAATACATTAAATTGAAATTCATTTTAATAATAATCGAGATAAGGTTCTGTAAAGGAAGACCGTTACTATATATGGAATTTAAAAAGCTTTGCCGTTATTCCATTTATATTATTAGCCTGATACAGAAATTTATATCGATTATATATTGATCTGTTTTCTGTGAAGATTCCATAGTTAATGGAAGATGATTTGGGTTTATCGTGAACTGTGTTTTAAATGACATTGGTTCTTTAACCCAGTTAGAGATAAAATTAATTTCTTAAAGTTGAATAATCATAAAGTAATGATTTTTGAGATTAAAACCAAATTGATGTTTTAATGAATCTTTAATTAGATTGAAGTGAAAATAGGGTAATTAAATTTATCGAATTCAAGAAATGATCGAGAATGGAGTATCACCAATTTTACTCCACGCGATAGTAAATTTTTTATATAGATTTGAAATGTAATTAATTTTACCGATAACACCGTGGGTGCAAGATATGGAGTACTACCAGTTTTTCTCTATAGGAAAAATAGATTGGGATTGGGATTGGGATTAATAAATGATTACTTCGGTAAGGCTCATTAAGCCTGACTAGTTCTTAAACCGTAATTGGATTTAAACTGCGGAAAGATAAAATAAAATCTTTGAAATTGATATCCAAAGGAAGATTAAAGAATAGGTTTAAAAGAATTTATCTTTGATAAAATTAACTGGAACCTTTCCCTAAAGATGCGAATATTTGAATAAAAGAATATTCTGAATTGGATTGAGGCGTATGATGTGTTTTTATAGCAATTGAATATTGATTATAAAATACGCGAGTTATTCGGAAAGACTGGGTTTATCCCATTCTGAATAACTGATACGACGACTAAAAGTCGACGATGAAGATGATGGTTGAAGGTCAGAGATCTTCACATCGTTTGGATGATTACTGATGTCTTGATTGGGCTGTACACCCAAGACAAGGTAATAAGTGGTGATTGTCCCGACGTACTTAGAGATCGACCAGATATGCGAGGACCTCTCTCCTGTATTGGACATATAGGACGAGGAATAAGGTGCCTCCGGTTTCATTCAAACCCGGAACGAACTTAGAAATGGATCGTATGTTTGACACTGGATTTCATTATGTGATGATTGATTTCTGTTAAATACATATTTGTTTGGTGGTAGAGATTTTTTTTTCTTAACATCCTTCTCTGAGACGTATGAGCTTAGACGTTATATATTGATAGACATCAGTCGTATGGCGTGGATTGTCAGTATGGCATGCTAAGATGCAAATGATCAAGGGTTCTTGTTGAAAACAAGAGTCTTGTGGATGATGATCAAAGCATGGATTTAAGAAGCATGGCATTGTGTATAGCATTAATTCGCGAGCCTCACACCTTGGTATGAGTCAAAAATGGGATAGTGACTACAGGGAGTGCATGCGTTTCTTTCTAGCTAGAAGTGGTTTCATGGTATGGAGCCTAGACATTTTTAATTATGTGGATGATGGATTGCAAGGCGCCTCAGATATAGGGCTACATGCTCATAAGGCCAACGTACTGACTTGTTTGTAGGTCTGATAGGACCGAGAAACGTATTGTTCAAGAATAACCAATCCACTAAAGTAAGTGTGGACCGACCCTGAAGATCCAAGGGTTGCCCCGAGTGTGTAATCCTGAGGCATTTGCTGGAGTGTCTTGAATCGGTGAGGAAGATCACATGCCTCGACTCATAGATGGAAATCCAATTTCCAATACGCTAGTTTTCGATTTTAATTGTAAACCTATGTATGGCGGCATAATATATGGTACCTATGTCATCTATGATTGATACATTTATATTTAAAATTGTTTTTGACACTATGCACTTATAGTATCAAATGAGATTTGTTTTAAAATGTACCAAGCATGTTTGGCTATTATAAGGTAAAACTCTATCCTTCGGCTTGCGTTGCATTGTGTGATGGGACCTGAGTCTTATAATAACTTCATTTTTCCAAAAAGCATTGCATTGTTTATTAAATTGTTTTATTTCAAGTTTTAGTATTCATAGGAGTAAACCCATTCCATGACATACAGCGTGGTCCCGTGATTTACCTATTTTAAAGTAAAAGCTTAGTACCTGTTTTAGTTCTCACACCAGTCCCATGACTGACTCGAAGTTTATTGTTTCTACCTAAACTCTGAGTGCCTATATTTTCCACATGAGCAACTAGTAATTTTGGTTTTTCGTAGATATTTCTTTTCTCAGGATCCTAGATTACAGCTGGAGCTATATTCAGAAAGCTTTGTATCCGTGTATTTCATTCAGTTGTGGTAGTTGATGTTTTCTGCTGCACATTATATTTACGTATATATATTTTTCGCTGTCTTATAATTTAAATCTCTGTTATTTATTTTTTCGCTATATATTATTTATCTGACTCTGATATTCTTGTACTCTGATGTAAATTGTTGTTATAGCAATGAAATGTTCTATTGTTTGTGTTCATATGCGTCATGTTCTCAAAACAATTTGGGCTCCTCCGTCTCGTCGGGGATCGGGGAAGTCTAGGTCGTTTCAGAATAGTTAATGGAAGTAAAATGAAAAGCTAACTTTATATAAGCATAATGTTATATGGTAATAAATATAATGTTATGTTGTATAAGGATTAATTCAGTAGTAATAACAGGCGTGTAAACGCGCATGTATATATTTATTATATATAAATATGTATACATATAAATTGCAGAATTAAAGCGCATTTGAATTTAAAAAGTTAACATGCATCATAAGGGAATTAAATCACAAAATAATGGAAGTTAATTAATGTTTGAACATAACGGAAAATAAATTAAATATATATGAAAACAAAATTCAGAAGACACGTCATATCGACATTTTCAACTGCATGGGTGGACCTATATCATAGGTCGAGTCGAGTTTCATAGGCCGACCTAAGGGGAAAAGCGGGTCGACCTATACACATTGAAGAAAACATGTTTTTCCTAGTTTTAAACAATTATACTTTATTCAATTTTAATGAATCGACAACGCTGTTTTGGCTCTCTATAAATAAATGAACGAGGCCAGCCTTCAAACGCACTTTTTCGAAGTAAACGCGGAAGCGCTGTCATTTTTCTTTCTCCTCCAATTGTTCAAAAATTAAAAATATTAGATCTTGTTGTAATATGTAAAAGAAATAAGGCTGAATATGCTAGGAGGTTTTACTATAATTACAGGGCATGTAGACTCTATAAATAGCGAGGTTGTTTACATTGTAATATAGAACCGAATCAACAGAAATAAAAGGCTTATTCCTAATGTAACGACCCAGATTTTTAGTCTTTTAATTTTGAACATTTATAATTTATTTTAAATGTTGAGTTGGAAATATAATTTGAATTTAATATGGAGTTTATCGATTTAATAGAAGTAATACGATTTAATATCTAATATATTGAATTATCGTAATACAAAAATGAGAAATAATTGAATTCTAACTTAAAAATGAATCGAAAACGATTCTAACAATTTATAATAACTCTAGTTGAATTAGAATTAAGTTAATACACTTTTTAAAATGGAAATTTAAATGATTTCATTTATTATTGAAACAGTCGATTTATTCGACGCGTTAAATAGCCATTTTTCAAACGAACTCGGATTTCAACGAAATTAATTTTTTTAAACCCATAATGATTAATTTTTGCTAGATTTCAAGTTTTGTGTCAATCGGAGTTATTATGTGAGCATGCGTAATTCAAATGCGCATCGACTAACGATTTAAGATTTAAAATAGTATTTTAGTTCCAAATGGAATCGAAATTCGACGAAATCAGTTTCATTGGGTAAGGAACGTCAAACTATAGTAGGGTGTCAATTTTCATCACAATTGGATTTCTTATGTGATCGTACAAATTAAATATGTAAAACGAAAAATATGTGTATATATTATATTATAATAATCAAATCAAAATCTATTCATATTTCTTTTCAACCGACCTACAACGCCACTCTATAATGTACGAAGCCGACCTACCTATTTCATTTTGTCGCCCTCTTTCTCTATATATATGTATGCCATCCTTTCGTTTAACAGATTAACCGAAAAAGAAAAAAGGGAAATTCAGCTTTCAAAAAAATCAAATAAAATTCAATCCTTCACTAAAATTCTTGAAACAAGGTGTACTGATCTTCTTTTGTCTAGGCTTTCAATTTGGTATTAGATGTAGGAGATGCGTTTCATATTTATTGGGGTCGATATTTTCAACAACCGACCTAGGGCTCCTATTTTCTCAAAATAGGGGCGATGTTGGGACAAATGGAGGATGGCGTGGAGTTCGTAGGTGGAAGATGAGGCGATGGCAAAAAAATAGTGGATTTTGGGAAGAAAAGTATCGATGTTTTTAGGGTTGCTGCTCTTATATGCCATGAACGCAATTAGGAATAAGCATCTGAGTTTAATGTTATCTAGTAGAGGTGGAAGCTTCCAGGAAGAGGATGTTAATGGTGATGTTATTTTCTAATTTCATGAGGAATGGTGGTGATAGGAAGTGATGAAGGAGGCGACAATACATTCGTTGGATATAGGAAGGGAGGAAATTCGAACTAAGGTAGAAGAATTTAAAGAAAGATTAAGGTTAAGTATTTATTAACTAAGTTGTTAATGAAGTTTTAATTATTTAAAATGCATGTTAAATTATAACTCCAACATACGATGTATGATTTTGACGAAACGAGAAGTGTTGGAACCTATCAACGATAACTACATGTACAAGTTGAATTGGAGTGTCGTAGAGGCCATTGAAATTTTTGGTTAAATTAAACACTCATTTAATTTAATCAGAAACCAATCGTTATTTCGACAATTAAAAATCAAGGTGAGTAAACTCACCATCTTTGGTTCGTTTATAATTTATTACAAACAAATTTTTATTTAGTATAATTTTTATATGTTGTTTTTGGGCTGTTCGGATGCATTGATAAATTATTGATCAGTTGTGGCTATTATATATATTATTTATATTTAAGGTTGATAGTTGTATATTCCTGTACATTTTAACGGATGAGACCCTATGCGCCTTCCATAATAATGGATGACCCTGTGACACCCCACCCCGAGACCCACCCTAATAAAGAGTGTTACTAAGCAATACAGTCTATTAGAGCGGAGAATAGGGCTGGTTTGGGGAGACCATCCATAATTTCGTATTAGACGAGTATTGAATATGTCGATTAGGTGTAAAATTTTCTTTCTTTTCTCAAGTGGATCGACATATTCAATGCATCTAAATTGAAACTATGATGGCTAAGGATTGTTTAAAACAATATACAACACATCACAGTCAACAGATCACGAAACAATTACATATAGATATAATCACAGAAATTCAACATATACATGTGCTATTTCTGAAATAAAACATAATAATGAATATAACCATTTCCAAAGGAACAAATATACAACACCCTGAATATATGAAGAAACAACTGGAGAATGGCCTCATAGGATAGTCCAAGCTATTTTAGAAAATCAACAGCAGGCTGAACCTAAAAAAACTCGGTCTGGCCCGAGGAATACGCACACGGGTCAGTCTAGCTGAACTCATCAGTAAACTGGGCACTCGATAAGGTTAAGTGCATGAAAGATATGATATCCTTTTACTCAAAGGATGACATGCCATAATAGGGTTAATGATATTTCTTCTTGATAAGTAAAAGAGATAATAACTAATACAAGACGCATACAGATATACCTCATCCCATTGGCATATCCTAAAACCTCAAAATACTATTCATTGCATCATAAAACTTATTTAAAAGAATCTTCACGCTCATTTATACCTCATCTCATCGGTATAAATATAAGTACATCTAAAATCAATCATTAAATCTCATCGTAAAGGAATCTCCATAATCATTTATACCTCATCTCATCGGTATAAATATAAATACATCTCGAATCCATCTTGAACTCATGATAAAAGAATTATCCTAATTTATACCTCATTTCATCGGTATAAATATAGAAACACCTCAAATCCATCATTAAACTCATCATAAAAGAACTATCATAATTTTATACCCATCTTCTCGGTATAATTATAAATATATCTCAAATCCATCTTAATAAAACTCGAAAAGAGTTCAAAACATCATATTCAAAATCACCACACAACCATGTATATAAATAAGCCTTTTTCTCATAAGACTGTAATAAAGTATCGTCATCAAAACGATGAAATCGAAACATCTAAAACTTTTTGAAAAATAACGCGTGCTTACATCTTGACCAATACTAAATCTTGGCACCATACATCGTGATGACTTGGGGTCACATAACATAATAACATCGTGATCACCGTGACTGACTATGTCGAAAACATCGTGATGACGCCCAGTCACAAAACCCCGAGTAATAACATCATGATGATTGGAGTCGGGTAATAACATCGTGAACATCGTAATGAATCTAATCGAGTACTAGTAACATCGTGATAGTGCCTCAACTACTCGTATAGGAACCCATAAAGCATGAACTTATATCCGTACCATAGGTTCCCCCAATGTTTAAGTGGTTCTCCAAATTTATTTTTCCCATTGGTTCCCCTAATGTTCACATAAATGCAAATATCTTGTCCATGATTTCCCACCCATAACATATGCAACTTTCAATGGTGTCCTACCAAAACTCAATAACATTTATCCACGAAAGGTTATCCCCTTCCGACTCAATGATGCAAAAAGACTTTCACTTCGAAGGGAACCCCTTCAGAACCATTCATTATTCATCTCTGAAAGGCAACCCCTTCTAGATTTATAAAACAAAAAATCAATCATTTACTCCGGAAGCAACCCTTCCAGTACCATCAATTCCCCCGAAAAGAACCCCATTCGAATCCATGCAGTCAATCAATTAGCCAAGTCCTGGTGTCAAACCATGATGGCAGGGTATAGAGGAAAAAGCCTCTAACTCCTTTTCACAATCATAAAATAAAGTTCCCTTCACTGACATTACCAATGCTGCCAGCCATTTTAGGCAAAGCCATAAATCCTTTATTAAAAGATTTCCTTTCGGCCTGGTAATCACATCTAAGAAAACATGATAGGAAAGCAAGTTTTCAATGGCATGTCATCATAGACAATGGATTTGAAGGTTTTGACACCAGGACTTGGCTCACCCAAAACATGTAAAGTCCTTATTCAAAATAGTTTTCTTTCTTATATGCCGAAAGAGTGGAGGAAAAGCCTCTTGTGGAGCAGTTAAATTTCAAAATGTATAACTGTCAATACCAAAGCTCCTCCAGAAGGTAAGAGGAGGGTGTTTGAATACTTCCTGTACTATATATATATAAGATATTTTAAGTATCCAGCACTACCCAAAGGTGGCTTCCGCGAGTATCAGACTGTTACTTCCAGAAAGATAGTGGCACTAAGAGTAAATACTGACATATTGACTTATTTCTTTAAAAGTTCTACTTTATACTTACTCCACCATATTTATTGAATTCTCATTGGCTTATAAATTAAAATATTGACCGTATACAATCTTTTTGCAATACTTTTGCACTGGCCATGTATAAATATGTATATACATTTTAGCCATTTTAATTAACATGCAAGCTTTCCCTAAGCAATTCAAGCTTAGAAAAAATATAACTAAGTCATACCTCCATAAAAAATTATGAAATTTGAAACTCATCTCCAAAATCATATAAAAAACATCATACCAAAAATTCATGGTATTTTGAAATTTCTAACTATAGGTTTTACCCTAAAACCTAACCATATGCCTTGCCTTAAGCATTATTTTATTTGTTTCCAAGACCAACCTAATAGTTAATTTATTGGTACAAATCTCATTTCCTCCTTCACCCCATTATTTTCATTTAATTTATCCAATTAAATTCATCAATAATGTTATCAAACTTTAGGAGTATTTCATCCTTCCCTCCTTAAAAAAAATTCATTTGCAAAATTCAGTCAAGGACAAAACAAGCAAAACAGTCAGCAACCCAGCAAGCAATGCTATACAAAAATATACTAGCATACCCCACTAGTACCAATCTTTAAAGCGGTATAGATCTTACCCAAATCAATTCGAAAAATCCTATCTAATCCTGGCCTCTGTCTCCAAAGTATTGTCTCTTTCATTAGAGCTCCACTAGACTTCAACCAATTTAACCGTCTTGGTTCTCAATTTCCTTTCGTCTCTATCTACAACACAAATCAGTTGTCTCACAATAGTCAAATCAGGTTCCATTACCAACTCTTCCTATACCCACGAATTAATGGTAGCGTCAGGGTCATGTACTTACTTTAGCAATTGCAAAGCATGAAACACATTATGGACTTATGCTAGTCTATCTGGTAGCTCCACCATATAGGCAAGCTTTCCAAAACTAGAAAAGGCTCAATAATTTGGCGCAAGCTTCCCCCTCTTTCGAAATGTAACATATCTTTCATTGGTGACACTTTGATGAAAACCCTTTATCCAATAGAGAATTCTAAATCCTTACGCCTTCTATCTGCATAAGTCTTTTACATGGATTGTCATTCATCCGACCTCGAATGATCTTATTCTTCTCTATGGCTTCTCTTACTAATTTTGGACCATCAACTAGCCTGTCTCCTGTCTCCAGCTAACACGATGACAATTTACACGGTCCTCCATATAAATCTTCAAAATGCGTCATTCTTAAAGTAGCCTGAAAGCAATTATTATAGAAAAATTTCACCAAATGCAAATGGTCCTCCCAAGATCCACCAAAGTCTGGAACACATGTTCTCAACAAATCTTCCAATACCTTATTCACCCTCTTGGTTTCCCCATCCGTCTATAGGTGATAATTTGCACTCATCTTGAGTTTGTTCCCATTGCCTTCTGCAAACTTTTTCAAATTTCACTTGTAACCAATGGATCCCTGTCGATTGCAGCACTACTAGGAACTCCATGAAGCCTCAGAACATTCTTCATGAATAACTTATCCAACGCCATCCTAATTGACTTCACGGGAATAAAATAGGCACTCTTGGTTAGTTTATCCACGACAACCCATATGCTTTCATTCCATCTTCTGGATCACGACAGTTTATCAATGAAATTCATGGATTTCAAGTCCCACTTCCAAACTGGAATCTCCAATGGTTGTAACAAGCTAATAGACTTTTGATGTTTGGCTTTCACCTACTGGCAATTCATACAATGCTTACCCACAAGCCAAAATCACTCTTCATTCCTTCATAGAAGAAGAATCACTTCATGTCACGGTACATCTTGATTACCTCGGAATGTATCGTAAACTTAGAGCGATGACACTCTGTAAGAAGTTCCTTCCTCAGAATACCAACCTTCAGAACACATAGCCTTCCATCCCTCCATAACCAACCCTTTCAGCCATGAGAAAACTTTACAAATCTATTCCCTTCCATTTTGGTTCTGGGCTTTCCGATCTTTTTGTTAAATGAAGGATTCTCTTCCTTTTTGCGCCAAAACAGCTTGTGGGACCCAGGGGGTTGACACCCCTGTAGGTGTCGACACCCCATAGATTCATCGATGAATCTGGACTATTTTCTTAACAACGTTCAATGCTGACTCTGTGCTGCGTGTATGATAAGATCCTGAACACCTATAAATAGGCTAGCAAAGCCGAGCCTAAATCTCACATTTTCTGAGACAACTTCTAAGCTCCGCCATTCTTCCTCCTCAAATCTCTTCAGAAAAATAAGATAATTAGTTTAGGAAAATTCTGAATCAAGATCTGAAGGAAAAGAATGAATCTTAATAAGAAGGTGTTCAGAATCATATGCGAAGTAAGGTAAATTCTTAGATCTGGTCTATTCAATTTTCTTTTTCTTTCTTCTCTTTTTCTTTTGGTAAAAATTGTGGATCCATGGTTGTTAGCTTCTAAATCCAGTTAGGGGAAACCATGGAATGCTAGATCTGGACCAGATCCAAGAATTGGAAAGCAATTTAGGTGAGTGGATTTAATTTATATCATTTTTAATAATGATATATTATCATTTAACATTCCCCATTATTATGCAATGTAAAGTGATGAAATGCTAATATGACATGTTTAAATATTAATATATTGGAAATTCATATGTTGAAACGTATAATGTGCTGAAATGTTCACCTATGGAAATGTAAACTTGTTAAAAATACGTGTAGCGATTACTGTTGTTATAATTAAATGATTCACTTGTGGCATATTATGTACTTGAATTATTAGCTGTAGAATTGAGAAAATGACATGTTTTTTTAAATAAAAAATGTGTGATCTTCTAGAAAGAAGAGAGCATACATATATAAATAAAGAAAAATATAGTCTACAAAATCTGTCAACAAGTCAGAAAGGTAACCAAAAAAACTACGCAAGATATGACTATATGTATGTATAGCATAGTAGATAGATGAACTCTAAATAAACCACCGCCCATCATACTTCAATATCGAATTCCGGCCTGGCCACCACCCGATAGTGAAGTATATCTACTCCTACACAATACACTAGTCACTCCAAACTAAATACAACAAATATATGAGAATAGAACAACACAAAAAACTCTCCAAAATAGCACACCAGAAAACTCCAAAGCATATATCATCTTCCATCCAAACAGCTCCACAAAAGCTCCTCAGCTATAATCAACTACTTGTGCCCTGAAAGAGACTAGCCAACCATAAGCTACCATCACACACACACACACACATACATACATACATATATATATTTATATGAGTATATATATACACATCTATGTATATATATAAATATATCCATATATATGTGAAAAAGAGAGAAAAATAGAAAAAAAAAGAAACAAGCATGAAACTAAAAAAAAGCATAAATCAATAACAAATGCAAATTCTATTATGACTAAAATACGTATTTATTCTAATAAATAAACTCAAATTATATGATTAAACGATTACATGTTAAAATAGAATCAATTATATGTTAGGAAGAACATATGACATAAAATGGGCTTAATATGATGACATGTAAAATAGGTTGCAGTAAAAATGTGGAAAGAATAGTATGCCTAAATTTACAGTAAATAGAAAACTGTAACGCACCTAGATACGAGGTTAAATTCAACTTGTGGTAGAAGTCTGTCTGGAACGACCCAACAAATCCAGCGTCCACAAGTTGTTACTTTAATGTGAGGGGTCTAGTACGTAGATAAAACATGCAACGATGCTAAGACACGAAGTTAAGCCAACTTGTGGAAGAAGTCTGCCCAGAACCGCCCGACAAATCCAGTATCCACAAATGGTAGGCTTAATGTGAGAGGTCTAGTACATAAGTATACATATAAATATAAATAAATAAATATATATATGTATATATATAAGGATAGAATTAAATGACACTAACTGTGATCAATGGAAATAAATAAGGAAATGAATGAAAGATAATTACAAAAGTAAAAGAATTGGAATAAACAGGGAATGATAATAGCCTATTATAAATAAATTACATTAATGAGAATGTTATATAATAGGTAGACTTGTCCTAGGGACAAGTGGAGATTATAACTTAGGTATAAACTAGTAAGAAAATGAGATAACTTGTGTATTGAGATAAGTGGTACTTAATTGTAAATTAAGTAATCAGTAAATGGGGGAACATGAAACCAGTTGTTTGTAATAAGTAGAGAAAATGGAGAAAATTTATGAAATGTAATAAGTTGTACTTAATTATAATTAAGTAATCTATAAACTTGGAAGTCTGAAATTTCTTGATAAGAATAACATGTTTAGGCTTGTCCTAGGGACAAGAGGAAATTATAACATAGGTTATAATAAATGGAAAAGGGAACTTATTAGTAAACATTAGTTAAGAGAACTAAGTTAATAAGTAAACAACGATAAGCTGTAGTGACAGTATAAGATGGAATTATATTTAATAAGAAAGAATGAGGCAAACTTATGAAATGAAATAAATTATATTTAATCATAAATAATGACTGACATGTTAAATAGAAAACATGTGAATTGAGATATACTTAATTACATATTAAGTAGAACATGTTATTGTAACTACGAAATCAAATAAGAATATAAAGGGATTGCGGATTACAGAACTTGGATCACAATCTAGAGAACAACATGTTGTGGACTTATTAATAGGCTTATATAGGTTAAGTTACAAGACTTAAATTAATAAGCAAGAGGAACTTGGTAACTTGAATAAGAAGTCAATGTGAATGGGAATAACCAAGTTAAATGGAAACCCGATGAGGTAAAGGAAGCGCATAAAAGAATGCTTAGACACAGGGTCTAATAACATATTAAAATGAGGCGCTTGGACCAGTCCATACGTTTGTGGGTGAATAACCCAATGGGGTAGATCATCGTGGTGTCATGAGGTACGAGGGGAGCACACGTTCATCTGATTATTCTATCAGCTCTGAAGGACTGGAAGGGGAAGCACGCGACTTCCTGAGATATGTAAGGTGCTCCTGGTAGTCCTCTGTGTGTTGGCAGATGTTTAGGCTGTGCTCGCAGAGGTTGGGTCTGCGCGTTACTACCAGGTGGGTTAGCCTTGACTGCAAAAGTAGCTTTGCAGTCAGAATGTTGTGACGAGGTGACACTAGGGTGATTCGGCGATCACCTCAATGGGAGGCGAGGTCAGGAAAAACAAGGATAGTAGATCGTCGGGTACCCGTCATCGGCAACCAATAGGATGCGAAAAGACCAGAGCTAAACCTAATAAACCATTCACCTTTCACTATCAAGGTAAGGTGGTTGAGTGGAGACGCCAACTGGATGTTTAGATTGTTTGTTAGGGGAAAGTCGCTTAGCTCTTATAGTCTTTACTAGTTGAGGGAGGGGCTGAGGTCGGGCCATAGCTACCATGAAAAACAGACCCGAGGGATATCTGTATTTTGAGGCTCATAAAGGCGGGCCTGTACATATATGGAAAAACTTCCGAACGAGTTCCGTGTTTCTTGGATAGCCCTTCCACGGAACTCAGTGCACATTAGAGGTTATGTGCGGTTAAGGCATTGAATACGATTGACAATACGTACGTGGAAAAGTCTAGATACATGCATGTCTTCTTTGGGTGATGTATCATAGACTTGAGGGCATTACTCTAGTATGGAATTTGATTCGATCGATAGTGGCAGTCTATACACTTACGTAGCCTAGTAATGATAGATATATGTGGAACTTAATATTTTTATGTAGAGATCCATACGTCTCCGGCGTAGGATGAGAGACTGCGTTCATTTCTATGGCATTATGATGGAGATCGTATGAGTGGGGTACCAAGGGGCATACCTCAATATTGGGGGGTAACTACATATATACTGTATTAGGTTAATCCACTAAGAAGTAAATGGGTATGACGTGTGTGTAAGCCTTGAGTGTTGTTAACCCAAGTAACCTAGTAAATAAGAAAATGTGATTGAACGGTATATGTAGGATTATCCAAAGTGTATAGTTTAAATCCAGTCACCAAAACTTCTATTCTGACCCCCTCCTCATAACATACTCGCAGTTTAGATTTGTGGCAGAGATATGATAGCTTTGAATACTGGTTAGGCAGTATTATTACTACGGTAAGGCTATACTTTAATTATATTATACTTTATCCATTCCACTGTGAAATATTTTCTAAGCTGTGATATATTTTATATCCCTATCTTTTCTGCAGGATACCGGAGCAACCAACACAGGTTTCGATGGATTAGAATTTTGAAAAAAAAATCGGTCTATCGGAATTCGGATTATTACATCTGGTATCAGAGCTTAGGTTTAGGATTCCTGTATAGATAGGGAGTGAACGTATTTGTACTTTTATAAATATTAATTTGATATATATATATATCTAGATACATAGAGGAACCCACTAAATAGAAAGAGTATAATATAGTAAGAATTGGGACATCTGTTTTGTACACTAAAGGAATGAATATGGAAATTTGAGACCCTTAGGAAATTTGGGTGGGAAGTGTACAATATATTTTGAAATAGAGAAAGGAGGATCCCATATGTTAGTATGTCGGATTAGTGGGCTTGGCAGTAAAACCTTATAAATTGGAAAAGGTTAAAAAGAGAAAAATGGATTAGGAATATATATAGTTGAGAGAATTGACTCTGTGGGAGTGTGTAGGAAAGCCTACAAAATTTGGAAACCCACTTTGAGTCTAACCCCATTGTTAACTTTCAAGAACTTGAAATTATAAAAGTTTGAGAAAATGGTTTATGGTGTTTTCAAGTTTTAATCCTAAAAGTTATAGTTTTAAATATGTAAAGTACACATATTGAGTTTTAAAGTAAAATGGGGTATATTTTGTAAATAGTGGTTTCTTGCGAAAACTTTGTCTAAAGTAAAATTCTCTCAGTAAAAGGTGCATATTATAGAGCATGTATAGCTCGCTAGTTTTCTTGTTATATTGCATGAAAGGGTTAAAAAGCAAAACTTAGAAAATATTGCATTTTGTTAAAATCTGAGTAAAGAAAGTTTTGAAATCTCTATTCTTTTGACAATCATTTTTGATAAATTGTTTAAAAGAGAGAATTTTGTTGGGTGGACAAATTAAGTTGTAGAAATTAAGAATAGAGTAGATGGTTGCACCTTGCAGTAAGAGACTGAACCGACATTATAGGTAAGAACAAGTTATAGGCTCGATTGAGAAATAGTTGTCCTTATCTACTCCAGTTTTTGCGATTTGAAAAAAAATACGATTTACATTTTTTAAGATGACATGTCTTTTTTTGTTTGGCGAAAGTAAGTTTTCATGAGGAAAATAAAGTTTTGACACTTTTAATTTTTTGAAAGAAAATTTAAATGAAAAGGCCAAACCGTGTTTTAAAAAGTATGGAGTAGGTGAGGATTAATGATTAAGAAAGATGGGAAAAGTTTTGAGGCTATGACGAAAATAACGAGAATTATCTTGGAATAATAGTAAGTTTCCATAGAATGCGTAAGCATTGAAAAGCCTAGGGTGTTGCTTGTAATATTGTTGGTACACAACTAGAACTAGCAGTGACTACTAGATAGTAAAGGGCAAGTAAATATTAAGATCCTGTTGCTAATTTTCATGTTAGGGGTACTGAAACACCCCACCTCCGTTAAGGTCACTCACAAAGGGAATGCCTTAACTTTGGTGGAGGGTTATAGGTACAAGACACAGAAAAATTTACAAGACAGAAAAATTTAAGCAGCGGAAATTCAAACATTTATTGCATACGTAGTTCAATACAAAAACATTACAACAAATTGTCTGAAAATAACTTCCAAAACATTACACCATAATTTCTGTCTTGACTATTAAATAAAGAAGCATAAAACACAGATAAAACTGCATAAATCCCCAAGGGTCGTATCCAAAAGCCATAGCCAATGCAAGAGAGTCCAAATCATACATCTACTTTCTTGAAGCTTGCAAAGAGTCCGATTAAGCTGGAGTATTTCCTCCCTGTGGACCTGAGGGGGGGGGGGGGCGGGGAAGAACGGAAGAAAAGAAGACGAAAGAAAATAGGTCAGACAATAAGTCTGGTAAGTTCAGTGATTACTAGTATTTAAACAAGGAAAGGGATCATGACAGTGATAACAGAACATAGGACAATACCCTAATATAAGATAAGAGGAACATGTGATCGCACCCATTACTATAGTCTCTGCACCTACTTAACCATTGGTTCAACCAGCCCCAAACGACCCCCTTAATGATCGGCTCCTACTCGCATGCATTCATATCCTGTGCCATTCGGCCTCGCTTGACTGTAGCTACCTGCGCTGGTCCCACCATGGGGTGCATCAATCCCTCTGGTGGCAACCCGACACGATTCAAGATGCACAGTGTACACTACTGATGCCCAGTGCCTGATTTTTCCACTCCGGAGTACGTGCACGCCCATACTCCGTTGGAACCTACACTGGCCCACCAACTGCTGACGTTTTGACCACTTATGATTCAGTCCAGTAATTGTGCCCCACCCTGCCTAGTTTCAGGGTACCATGATACATCTATGTGGGTTACTGCTGAAATGGGTCCCCGTTACTAGGGTTTTCTACTCAACATGTTTATTTGGTTAAGTGTCCAAGTTTACCTAACACCGCCCATTCGTTTAGTTAACATGTTGAATCGGTTAAGTGTTTTCCTAATTGACTTAACCCTACCAATCTTGACTTAGCTTTAATTTATTAAAGCACCAACCACTCACATTAGACAGGTCTTGTTGTGGTCACTGGATGTGCCGGTCGGTTCCGGGCAGATTTACACCACAACTCAGTCTAACCTCGGGTTCTTTTTGGGCTTAATGCACTAACCACCCACATTAGACAGGTCTTGTTGTGGTCACTGGATATGTCGGTCGGTTCTGGGCAGATTTACACCACAACTCAGTCTAACCTCGGGTTAGGCATATTCGTCTTTTCTAAAATTCACATTTTTCTATATATGTCAAATTTCTTTTATGTGGATTAAATTTAATTTAAATCACGCCATAATTATCCTTTGATTTTGCTCAACATAAATGGTATATCAAATATACCATTTAATGAACAAACCTATGCCATGAATTGTCGTGTTTTCCCATCGTTATCCCCGTAGAACGTACGTATGAATCACATAAAGTGTTGGGCTAGCCAATTAGCCCAAACCCATAAACAAAAAGGGGTAATAAACAAGGAACATGAAATAAACATAAAATAGCATATATTTAACTTATCACATGTAACTTGGCATAGATGTATCATTATCTTAACTAAACAAGCAAAGGTGAACTTGTGACTAAGTTGGATCTAATTTTCATGTCAACTTGATATGGGTCTAACATGGAGGTTTAACATATAAACAAAATTTTAAACCACAATTTAGCATACTAACTTATGTATGTCAAAACGTAAGAAAGCTACTCTAACCATTTTTAAATTGCAACTTAGCATGATAACTTATGTGTGTTAAACATAAGAGGGCTGTTATAAACATATTCGAATTGCAATTTAGCATGATACTTATGTGTTAAAAACATAAGAGGATTGCAATTCCGACTTTTACAACGTAATTAGATTCAACCTAACATGAATATACATGACATGTTTTACCATTTAATTGGCAAATAAATCCATTACCCAATTATAATAGATTCCAATAACATAAAATGTTGTTCATCACCACAAGCATATAAACATGATTTATATACAACATGTTCATCGCCACAAGCATATAGACATGATTAAGTACAACAATATTTTTAAGATAAAAGAGAATCAAATCTTATACATAAGCATCATTCTACATCCAAATTACAACATGTCATGATTCAATTGAAAGAATGTTTAAATCTGCGTAATAACCCACTTACAAACTAAAAAGGAATTCTTTCGTTCTGAAATCTGAATTCTGAAATTGGAGATGCGCGCCTTTGATGAAGATCGTGGAATTAGACTAGTTTAATTTTGATTTTTGATGTAAGCTATTAACTCGTCTTTGAAATGAAAATGGTGACGACTGCTCCAAGTCCTCTACTGACGGCATTTTAGTTCTTGGTTTATTTTTCTGTGTGTTTTTAGGTTGAGCATTGAGTTGTTTATATAGAATTCCAGTTTAATTATAGCCGTCAGATGAACCTAGGGTTAATCACAGTCACTCAGACCCGATCAGGACCATCCAGAAACCCTAGTGACTCAGCATCAAGTCAGTAGTCGTTCAAAATTCAGATCTGGCCGGGGGCCAGGTCGACCCCCAGGTTAACCTCTAGGGGGGAGGTCGACACTAGGGTCGACCTGTCTGGGCGAGAATTTTCCCACCCAGCCCGCTTCTGACTTCTGTTTGAATTTTGAATTCGTTTTCGAGCCGTTTGAATTTTATTTGAATTTTCTGGAAACTTCCGACAGCCATGACTTCTTCATACGAAGTCCAATTTACGCAAACTCGGACTCTGTCTCAACCAGAATTCCGAGATGAACACAATGGCGTAACCTGTTTCTCTTAATTCTTACATTTTAAATTAAGTATTCTAGGATTCATTATTATAACGTTAATAGAAAATATGGAGTGTTACATTCTCCCCTCCTTTTAGGATTTCGTCCTCGAAATCTCTAAGTCGAGAAGAACTTGTATCCTACCATCCAATCACCCATCTACTCAACCATCAAGCACAGGCGTCCAATGTCCTTAAAAGATTTCTAATGCTTCATGATCATATGCATTGTGTGTGTATATGTCCTTATCTAATGCAAAATCAGGCGGTCTACTGATTCAGTTGACTTCCTTAATGCATATTATGTCAGTGCCATGAGTCCATTATGAATGCAATTTTTCCTACTCAAAATTTCCTACATGAGTGCACAATCATCCATACAAATGCAACGTCCATATGATAACACATCAAGTTTTAATCCATAAACCAATACATATATGCATATGCAATATGGAAGTGACTAAGCCGATCTAACACCTAATGTGTGTGTATATGCATCCACTAGCAACCACTAGCAACCACTTGCAACCATCAATCATAACATGTTTCAATTAAATGTTTACATCCAAATGGGTTCCTACCTAAGGATAAGGATAGGATTGAGGAGATAAAAGATAGATACGAGCATAAACTTGAGGAAAAAGAGATTAAAGACGTACCCTCAAAAAGAAAAGGGTAGGTTGCGCGTATTTTGTCCTCAGTTTCCCAAGTCGCGTCTTCCTCGGTGTCGCTCCATTGAACTTTGACGAGCTTAACTTCGAGGTTGCATAGCGTTTTGACTTCTATTCCCAAGACACGGGTTGGAATTCCCCTTACAGTTGCTTCTCGTTCAACTTCTTCTAGCATACTTGGTTCTACCACTTCCGCAGACTCGTGTAAGCACTTCCGCAGGTGAGAGACATGAAAGACATTATGAACCCGGACCAATCTTTCGGGCAGTTGTACCCTATAAGCCATCTTCCCAATCTTCTCGATGATAGGGAATGGCCCTACAAATCTTGGTGCTAACTTTCCTGCGGATCCAAAGCGAACAACGTTCCTCAAAGGAGACACTTTAAGGAACACCTTGTCTCTAACTTCGAACTCAAGGTCAGTTCTTCTTTTGTCTGCGTAGGACTTTTGTCTATCTTGGGCAGTCTTCATCCTTCTTCGTATCAAGTCTACTTTCTCTGAAGTCTCCCTAATCATGTCGGGTCCAAGTATGAGCTTGTCTGTGGACTCCCACCAGCAAGTTCGTGACCTGCACGGTCTTCCATATAAAGCTTCGAAAGGTGCCATGCCTCTGGTGGCTTGGTAGCTATTGTTGTAAGCGAATTCCACCAAAGGTAGATGATTCTCCTATGTACCTCCGAAGTCAATAATACATAACCTCAAGAGGTCTTCTAATACTCTGTTGACTCTTTCCGTCTGTCCATCAGTCTAAGGGTGATAGGCCGTGCTTAAGCATAACTGTATGACTACAGCCTCTTGTAAACTCTTCCAAAACTCGCTCATGAAGATAGGGTCTCGATCATTCACTATGCTGGAGGGTATCCCATGGAGTTGAACTATTTCCTTAAGATATATGGATGCTAGAGATGAGGCAGTCCTTCTACTCTTGACGGGTATAAAGTGGGTGTTTTTTGTGAGCCTATCCACTATTACCCAAATGCTAGTATTGCCCCTTCTTGACCTAGGCAACCCATCTATAAAGTCCATCGAGATGCTATCCCATTTCCACTGGGGGACCTCTAGAGGATGAAGCAAACCACCAGGCTTCTTCTGCTCCGCCTTGACTTGTTGGCATATTAAACACTTATAAACGAATTCAGCTACGTCTTTCTTCATGCCATTCCAAAAGGAAACTCTTTTGATATCTTTATAAATTTTGTCTCCGCCTGGGTGTATGGTCAGTTTGGAATGGTGTGCCTCTTCTAGAACCGCCTTTACCAAGCCCCTTGCTTGTGGGACACATAGTCTTCCATCTCGTCTCAACCAGTCCTTAGCATCAATGGAGTATCTATTGAGGTGACTAAAAGTCTCATCCCTAATTAACTTGTCCACCACATCGGCTAGCTGAGGGTCTTCTCTTTGCGCGGCTCCGATTGAGTCAAATAGAGTTGGTCGCACTTCTAATGTTGCTAACAAGCCAGGTACAAAGTCAATGGAGGGTCTGAAGTTAAAGCTTGCTATGAACTCCAAGCTTTGCCTTTCCACAAAGAGAGGGCTTAAGGTCAGTTTCTTTCTACTCAAGGCGTCTTCTACTGCATTGCCCTTGCCAGGAGTGTAGGAAATCTCAAAATCGTACGAGGCAAGAAACTCCATCCATCTTTGCTGCTTCAAGTTGAGATATTTCTGCGAGAATAGGTATTTCAACAATTTATGGTCAGTATACAGTTCAAATTTCTCACCTAGGAGATAATGGCACCAAGACTTAAGCGCAAAAACGATGGCTGCCAATTCTAGGTCGTGGGTTGGGTAGTTTTTCTCATGTACTTTTAACTGTCTTCCACAATAAGCCACTACCTTCCCTTCTTGCATAAGAACAACGCCTAATCCCGTTCCACATGCATCTGTGTATAATGTAAACATCTTGCTTCCATCAGGCAATGTCAGAACTGGGGTTGTTGTTAGAGCCCTTTTTAAACGTTGGAAAGCAATATTGCAATCCAAATCCCAATTGAAAGCTAGGTTCTTCTTTGTCAATCTTGTTAGTGGAGCTGAGATTTTTGCAAAATCTTCGATGAACTTTCGATAAAAGCCTGCTAGCCCGAGAAAGCTTCGGACCTCGGTTGCGTTTCGAGGAACCTTCCAATCTTGCACGACAACCACTTTTGCGGGGTCCACAGCTATCCCCTCTTTGGACACCACATGTCCAAGGAACCTAACTTCTTCTCTCCAGAAATGGCATTTGGAGAATTTCGCCTTCAATTGATGTGCACGAAGAGTATCCATGACTTCCTTTAGATGCTGAGCATGTTCTTCCTCATTCTTTGAGAAGATCAAAATATCGTCTACGAAGACCACCACAAACTTATTGAGGAACTCTCGGAACACCCTGCTCATTAAGTCAACGAAGTAAGCGGGTGCGTTTGTCAAGCCGAAGGGCATGTCAAGCCACTCAAAGAAACCATCGGGAGTTCTGAACGCGGTCTTATCAATGCTGTCTTCAGCCACTCTTAGCTGGTGAAACCCGGTAGCTAAATCTAATTGGGAGAAAACCGATGCACCTACAAGCTGATCGAACAAATCATCTATTCTTGGGAGTGGGTGTCTATTCTTCTTGGTCAGCTTGTTTAGCTCCCTAAAATCAACGCACAGGAGAAGCGAACCATCAGCTTTGGTTGCGAACACTACCGGAGCACCACATTCAAAAATACTCCGTTTTATGAACCCCTTTTCAAGCAGCTCTTTGATTTACATGCTGAGTTCCTTTCTCTCCCTTGGGGCCATGTAACACCCCACCTCCGCTAGGGTCACTCACAAAGGGAATGCCCTAGTTTTGGAGGGGTATTATCTAGTAAACAGTTACAGAAACATCACAAGACAGAACATAAATAAAATAGCGGAAGAACAAAAACCAAATTTCATTATTTCAAAAATAGAGTCAAAACCTCTTACATCAAAATACCAAGTCATTATTTCATTACATCAAGTTCTAAAGAAGCAAAGTACTTAAAACAACATAATTAAAATATTATTCCCCAAAAAGAGCATGAGTGCAGCCATAGCATAGCTCAAGACCAAACCGTACATGAGCTGTCAGAAAGCAAGCAAAGTCCAAGCTAAGAGCTAGAGTTTCCTCCCTGAGAACCTGGGGGGGGGGAACGAAAGACAAAGAGGCGAAAGAAAACGGGTCAGTCAAAAAAGACTGGTAAGCCCTAGTGACTATCAGCATAGAAACTAGTAAAGTTAACAAGACATGAATAAACTGGAACTAAACATAGGAATGATGATAAGTCTGGCATGATAACTAAGCTAACAAGATAACTCAAGTCTAACATTGCGTATTAAAGATTCGCCGTACCAACTATACTGGTATACTAATCCCGTGTCAACTATAAATCAAGAAATAATCCCTTGGCCCAATATCGTGAAGTGACCCAATTCGGGGTCCAACGGTACGATCTAATCGATCGGCTCCCTACAAGTCTAGCTCGTCGTGTGTCTGTGTCATACGGCCCTATCACGAATGTAGTCACTTGTGTTAGGTCCACCATAGGGTGTATCAAGCCCTATGGTGCCAACCTCCGACACGAATCAAGAACGCACAGATAATCCTACTGATGCCCAATGCCTGCTTTTTCAACTCCGGACTAAGTGCACGACCCTAGTCCGCCTGAACCTACAATGGCGCACCAACTCAGCCGTCGTTCTGGTCGCTTACAATCAGCCCAGCAATCGTGCCCCACCCTGCCTAGTCCCAGGGTACCGTGATACATCTAGCGGGTTACTGCTGAAAAGAACTGCGTAACTAGGGTTTCGTCCAACAGGTTAAGTTGTCATTTAAAATCGAGACTTAACCCCATCTATGTGTCATGTCAAATTGACTAAGTGTGTCGTTCTAGTTCAAGACTTAGCCCTATGAATCATGTGTCAAGTTGGTTAAGTGTGTTCAAGCGGTTCATGACTTAACCCTATCAAATCAACGTGTCAAATTGGTTAAGTATATTCAAGTGGTCCATGACTTAACCCTATCCTGTGGCATTAATTTACTTAATGCACCCCTAACCTCTCACATTAGACTTGGTTATGGTTACTGGATGTGCCGGGCGGGTCCGGGCAGTTTTACACCATAACCTAGTCTAACCTCAAGTTTTGAGTGCGATATGACCAACTACTCACATTGGGTCCTATTGTTTGCAGTTACTGGATTCGCCGGGCGGTTCCGGGCAGATTTATACTGCAAACTCAACCCAACCTCGAGTTGGCCACGTTCAAGCTATCTAAGTGTCATGTCCCAAATTCATATTTTCAAGTATAATTTCATGTCAAGTTCATGTTCATATCCAAGCTCAAGTTATAACAATATTCATGTTTTCAAGTTCATACTAAATTCAGGTTTTCCTAAACTACCCAAATCGCATCCCCAACGCTCGTGAATTCGAATCAAGGCAATAGATGTAACTAGGGAATAACTTAACAAGGATGGGTATAAAGTGGCAAAGGTGATTTCAAGGCAAGCATGGTGTAACTTGAGATATGATCATAACATCACTGACATATGAAATAGGGTGATAAACATAGCAATAGATGACATAAGATGATAATCCTAAACTTGTGACTAGCAATAGTTTCAACATCACAACATCACAGGCATGTTAAAATAATGGACATGATAGGGTTTAGGTTATGACATGAACATGCCCCTAAATCAAGTTCTTATCAGTATTCCACAAATCAAGGTTCAATATGAACGGTACTAGGTTCAAGGTGAATAGATCTAGGGTGAACAAGAGTAGATCTAACATAATAGATCAAAAAGAATAGTCATAGATCAAAGATTTACAAGAATAGGTCTCAAGTAGTTATCATGTTTATATTCAATTTCAATTTACACATGTCCATATTAAGTTTAGAGTTTAGATCTAAGAGTAACTGGGGCTTACAGATCGTGGTTTTTGAGAACTAAGAACAGAAATTGTCGTAGGATTGTTGTAGAGACGTTGATCTATTCCCTTGAATTGATGTAGGAACGTTGGTCTTTGATTTGGATCTAGCTTGAATGTTTAAGCTTCAAGTTTGGAGACGGCGGCCATGGTTCAAGAGGAGACTCAACAGCATAATGGTGTTAGAATGATTTGTTGTGGATTAGCTAGGGTCTTAGGGTGTTTATATAGGTGTAGGAAACAAGTTTAGGCCATAGGATTAACCCTAGAATCAATCCGGACCATCAAAACTCATCCCGGGCCTCAAAAATGGGTTCTGGGCCACACCAGGCCGACCATGTCGACCTGTACAGGGGGGAGGTCGACACTACAGTCGACCTGGGGGGGGAGGCCGACTACGCAGTCGACACTACAGTCGACCTGGGGTCAGTCTGCCTGAAAGTCTGCTGAATCTTGTTTAGGCCATATCTTGGTCATACGGACTCCGATTTTCAAAAACTTGGACTCTATTTCATGTAGAATTCCGAGACGAACGCAATGGAGCAACCCATTTTCCCTGATTCTTATTTTAAAATTTACTTCTGCCTTGATTTCTTGTTTTAACGTGTTATTAAAATTCGGGTTGTTACATTCTCCCCTCCTTAAAGGATTTCGTCCTCGAAATCTTCAAGTTAGGAAGAACGTATCCTACCATCCATTATCCATCTACTCAAAACATCACCCACAAGCAAACATTGTCCTTAAGAGATTTCTAATGCTGTATGAACATATGCAGAAAGTGTGTGTATATGTTCCTTGTCTAATGCAAATGATCAGGCCTGATTGATCTTTCTAATGCAAAATATGTTTAGTGTCATGAATCCAACATGTATGCAAATAATCCTAGTCACGTAAGCACTATATGTGTGCACAAACATTCATCCATATGCAATATTCATATGATAACACATTCAATTTCATCCATAATAAGTATAAACACTCATGCATATGCAATATGAAAATGTGTCTAAGCCGATCTAGTGCCTAATGTGTGTTATGCAACCACGAGCGATCACTTGCAACCACTTGCAACCATTCGCAAACATAAAACATAACATGTTTCAATTACATGTTTACATCCATGGGATTCTACCTAAGGTTCTCAAGATAGGATCGAGAAGATAACAAGACAAACATGGATAGCAAAAGAAAGGTATGCAAACTTATAGGAAAAGAGATCGAGAATGTACCCTCAAAAAGAAATGGGTATAGCGCGCGTATCTTTTCTTCGGTTTCCCAAGTTGTGTCTTCTTGGGCTTCACTCCACTGTACTTAACTAGCTTGACTTCTCGATTCCTTAGCTCCTATATCTCCGTTCCTAAGACACGAATCGGAACTCGCCTCAATGTTTCCACTTTTACGCCTTCAAGGATGCTTGGCTCAACCACTTCGGATCACTCTTCCGCCTTAACTTCATTCTTATCACTCATACCTTTCCTATGTAACATGTTAACAAGCCTCACGAAAACTATCTCCATCGTACGGAAAACCCTCTACGAAGCTAGAAAGAAGATTAGCTGCAGGTAAAACTACTGCGACTACAGATGGAGAAAAGAAAGGAAAAGAGATTCGAACAAGGAAACAAAGGATAGTGCTAATGGCTTTTGGGGAATAGCCCTTTCCAAAATAAACTTTTCTTGAAAAATGCTTCTTTATAAATGGTTTTGAAAATAGTTTCAGAAGGTTTTTAAAAGCTTTTGCCCAGTCTGGTAACCTTCTGCTCTGATACCAAATGTAACACCCCACCTCCGCTAGGGTCACTCACAAAGGGAATGCCCTAGTTTTGGAGGGGTATTATCTAGTAAACAGGTACAGAAACATCACAAGACAGAACATAAATAAAATAGCGAAAGAACAAAAACCAAATTTCATTATTTCAAAAATAGAGTCAAAACCTCTTACATTAAAATACCAAGTCATTATTTCATTACATCAAGTTCTAAAGAAGCAAAGTACTTAAAACAACATAAGTAAAATATTATTCCCCAAAAAGAGCATGAGTGCAGCCATAGCATAGCTCAAGACCAAACCGTACATGAGCTGTCAGAAAGCAAGCAAAGTCCAAGCTAAGAGCTAGAGTTTCCTCCCTGAGAACCGGGGGGGGGGGGGGGAATGAAAGACAAAGAGGCGAAAGAAAACGGGTCAGTCAAAAAAGACTGGTAAGCCCTAGTGACTATCAGCATAGAAACTAGTAAAGTTAACAAGACATGAATAAACTGGAACTAAACATAGGAATGATGATAAGTCTGGCATGATAACTAAGCTAACAAGATAACTCAAGTCTAACATTGCGTATTCAAGATTCTCCGTACCAACTATACTGGTATACTAATCCCGTGTCAACTATAAATCAAGAAATAATCCCTTGGCCCAATATCGTGAAGTGACCCAATTCGGGGTCCAACGGTACGATCTAATCGATCGGCTCCCTACAAGTCTAGCTCGTCGTGTGTCTGTGTCATACGGCCCTATCACAAATGTAATCACCTGTGTTAGGTCCACCATAGGGTGTATCAAGCCCTATGGTGCCAACCACCGACACAAATCAAGAATGCACAGATAATCCTACTGATGCCCAATGCCTGCTTTTTCAACTCCGGACTAAGTGCACGACCCTAGTCCGCCTGAACCTACAATGGCGCACCAACTCAGCCGTCGTTCTGGTCACTTACAATCAGCCCAGCAATCGTGCCCCACCCTGCCTAGTCCCAGGGTACCGTGATACATCTAGTGGGTTACTGCTGAAAAGGACCGCGTAACTAGGGTTTTGTCCAACAGGTTAAGTTGTCATTTAAAATCGAGACTTAACCCCATCTATGTGTCATGTCAAATTGACTAAGTGTGTCGTTCTAGTTCAAGACTTAGCCCTACGAATCATGTGTCAAGTTGGTTAAGTGTGTTCAAGCGGTTCATGACTTAACCCTATCAAATCAACGTGTCAAATTGGTTAAGTATATTCAAGTGGTCCATGACTTAACCCTATCCTGTGGCATTAATTTACTTAATGCACCCCTAACCTCTCACATTAGACTTGGTTATGGTTACTGGATGTGTCGGGTGGGTCCGGGCAGTTTTACACCATAACTTAGTCTAACCTCGGGTTTCGAGTGCGATATGACCAACTACTCACATTGGGTTCTATTGTTTGCAGTTACTGGATTCGTCGGGCGGTTCCGGGCAGATTTATACTGCAAACTCAACCCAACCTCGAGTTGGCCACGTTCAAGTTATCTAAGTGTCATGTCCCAAATTCATATTTTCAAGTATAATTTCATGTCAAGTTCATGTTCATATCCAAGCTCAAGTTATAACAATATTCATGTTTTCAAGTTCATACTAAATTCAGGTTTTCCTAAACTACCCAAATCGCATCCCCAACGCTCGTGAATTCGAATCAAGGCAATAGATGTAACTAGGGAATAACATAACAAGGATGGGTATAAAGTGGCAAAGGTGATTTCAAGGCAAGCATGGTGTAACTTGAGATATGATCATAACATCACTGGCATATGAAATAGGGTGATAAACATAGCAATAGATGACATAAGATGATAATCCTAAACTTGTGACTAGCAATAGTTTCAACATCACAACATCACAGGCATGTTAAAATAATGGACATGATAGGGTTTAGGTTATGACATGAACAGGCCCCTAAATCAAGTTCTTATCAGTATTCCACAAATCAAGGTTCAATATGAACGGTACTAGGTTCAAGGTGAATAGATCTAGGGTGAACAAGAGTAGATCTAACATAATAGATCAAAAAGAATAGTCATAGATCAAAGATTTACAAGAATAGGTCTCAAGTAGTTATCATGTTTATATTCAATTTCGATTTACACATGTCCATATTAAGTTTAGAGTTTAGATCTAAGAGTAACTGGGGCTTACAGATCGTGGTTTTTGAGAACTAAGAACAGAAATTGTCGTAGGATTGTTGTAGAGACGTTGATCTATTCCCTTGAATTGATGTAGGAACGTTGGTCTTTGATTTGGATCTAGCTTGAATGTTTAAGCTTCAAGTTTGGAGATGGCGGCCATGGTTCAAGAGGAGACTCAACAGCATAATGGTGTTAGAATTATTTGTTGTGGATTAGCCAGGGTCTTAGGGTGTTTATATAGGTGTAGGAAACTAGTTTAGGCCATAGGATTAACCCTAGAATCAATCCGGACCATCAAAACTCATCCCGGGCCTCAAAAATGGGTTCTGGGCCACACCAGGCTGACCAGGTCGACCTGTACAGGGGAGAGGTCGACACTACAGTTGACCTTGGGGGGGAGGTCGACTACTGTAACACCCCGTGTATTCTATAACAGTGAAATTCACAAATTAAAGTATAACTAATTTCAAATCAAAGAATTAAGGGAAACGGGATACGCCATTGCGTTCGTCTCAGAATTCTGCTTGGGATAGAGTCTGAGTTTGCATAAAACGGACTCCGTATGAAGAAGATATGGCCTCCGGAAGTTTCAGAATTCAGTTTAAAATTCAAACAGCTCAGAAATCAAATTCGAATTTCAAAAATCGGGCCAGATATCCCAGGGCGGGAATTTTCCCGCCCAAGGCACCCAGGTCGGCTGGGTAGTCGACCTGGGGGCACCCAGGTCGACTACAAAGTCGACACGGGGGTCGACTGGGGAGTCGACCTGGCCCCTAAGCCAGGTCGAACCCAACCCCCCTGGCTAGCCTGGTCTGTGCTTGGCCGAATTTCCGAGTCTTGCCTTGTCACTAGGGCTAGGTGTCAGCTCCTGATTGGTCTCTCCTTCAAACGAATGGCTAATATTAATCCAAGCTCCATCGACGGTCCAAATCAATTCACAAACTCTATAAAAAGGACCTAAGACTCCACCTAATTCATACAAATAAAAATTAGAATGAGACCGTCATGCTGCTGAGGAAAGACTAGAAGTAGCCGTCAAAATTGAGAGACGATTAGGAGACAATTCAAAAGCCTAAAGCAATGACAACTAAATCAAAACAACGCCTACAACAAAGGATAACATCTCCAAATTCAGAATTCAGAAACCTGAATTGAAGATTCGTCATACGTTGTAAGTAGAGTGCTATTCCGATATGAATGAATAATTGTGTTTTGATTTGTGTAAATGAGAAATGGAATTGTACTTAGTTTGTGGTGATGATAATTCATAATTGTATGTTGCTATGATTCTAATTATGAATAGATTTGGGATGTGGTGGTATAATGATGTTAGACCTATTGGATATTTGCAAGTATATGACTCATGTTGAAAGTTAACGACTATATGTTTGTGGTAGTTTATTACAACACCTATTGGATATTTGCAAGTATGTGATTCATGTTGAAAGTTAACGACTATATGTTTGTACAACAAAGTTGAGATTCATGCAAGTATATGACTCATTATTATGCCAACATGATGTATATTTTTTTTATGATCATTTTTGGTGTAATTGGATCCATTTGAGTATTATGATTCATATGAATTTATGTTGGAATTGGCATCATGATTCAAGTGTAAAACCATACTTTTGTGTTAGTGACAAAAGTAAGCACCCTTGTGAACTTGTGTTGACTTTATGAACATGGCTAGTTTATGTTTGACTTTATGCCCAAACAAAATATGTTTTAGGCCTATGCTGTTATCAAAATCATATGACAATATATGCGACACATAATTAAGTTAGATTTACATTTCAATTGCAAGTTCACATGAATAGATTAAAAACCATGATTCATGTTTAGGTATGTTTTATGTCATGATTATATGCTATTACAATGCAAGTTCACAAGTGCCTAATTTATGTTAATTAGATCGTTATGTTGCAAGTTCATGCGTTCACACTCCCCTTTTTATGTTACTTAGAATATATAAACACCATGTTCTAAGCCTCTCCTTTTTCATGTGGCTAAGTTGGGTTTAAATGTTAAACCCAACATATGTTATATTGTAGCGAACGTATAAAACGGGGATAATGACGTTTGGGTTAAAATATAAAACATATGTGTTAGCGTGTTTGACGCATGCCAACGACCTTGAGAACATCTAAGGGGTATAAATTAATTTTACCCAATAAAGATGAATTTGAATAATGGGCCGCAAATATTTACATATAAAAAGAAAAGAGACAAAATATGTAAATTTAGAAAATACGATGTGTTTAATCCGAGGTTGGATTGTGATGTAAACCTGCCCGGAACCGCCCGGCTGTCCAGTAGTCACAACAATACCTATCCAATGTGGGTGGTTAAACATTGAGCCCAATAAAGACCCGAGGTTAGACTGAGTTGTGACGTAAGACTGCCCGGAACCAACCGGCAACAGGCAGTCACAACAATATCTGTCTAATGTGAGAGATCGAGGCTTTAATAAGAAAATTAAGGCTGAGTCAGGATTGATAGGATTAAGTAAATTGAATTAAAACTTAATCAAAATGGAACATGCTAAACTATACAGACTGATTGGGGGTTAGGTTTACAAAACACTTAACCAACTTGGCATGTTGGCCAGAAATAGAAAACCTAGTAGCGGGGGACCCTTTTCAGCAGTAACCCTACAAGGTGTATCAGGATACCCTGAACTAGGCAGGGTGGGGCATGATTACTGGGCTGACTGTAAGAGGTCAAATCGACGGCGGTGGTGCAACAGTGTAGGTTCTAACGGGATGCGGGCGTGCACACACTCGGCGCAGAAAAATAAGGCACTGGGCACCGGTAGCATACCTGTGCATTCTAGAATTGTGTCGGGCCGCCACCATGGGACTTGATACACCCCATGGTGGGACCAGCATAGGTAACTACAACATCGGGGGCCGTAAGACACATGTAACTATGCGAGCAGGAGCCGATCATTAGAAATGGATCACTTCACCCTGATTATGGGGCGCCTGTTGGGAACTAGTTTATAGGGGTGCAGAGATTAATATGGGGTACGATAGTATATTCGACTCTCGACAACTTAACTTAGTTTATAGTGCTTTACCATTTCCAGTTTATACTTATCATGCCCAATTCTTTATTCATAGACCGAATAGTCCTAGACTTACTCAGGCTTTATGTCGGACTCTACTTTTCTTTTGTCTTCTTTTCTTTCGTTTCCCCCTGGTCCACAGGGAGGGAATACCGCAGCTTGACCAGTTTTCACATCCAGCTTGAAGAGAAAGAATGTATTGCTTGGATCTCTTTCGTTTTGGACTATGGCTTTGGATTGCAACTATGAGGACTTATGCAGTTTACTTTTGTTTTTATGCTTCTTTAAGTTATGAAATCAAGACAGTTATGAAAATGTAATGGTTTTTGGAAGTATTGTAAGACAATTATAACATGGTTTGTGTAAACACGTATTTTGTTGGAATAAAAGTGTTGTTGTTTTCCGCTGTTCAAAAATATGTGTATTTATATCTGTCTTGTGTATCTATGACTTATACTTATAAACCTCCACCAAAATTAGGGGATTCCCTTTGAGAGTGACCCTAACGGAGGTGGGGTGTTTCACTTGGTATCAGAGCATAGGTTTACCAGATAAGATAAAATGTTTTGAAAATTTATTTTCAAAAGAAAATTTAAAGAAGCATTTTTTTATTATTTTATTTTAAAAAAGGCATAGTCCCCCAAAGCCATAGGTACTATCTTTTGTCCTTCGTTTTGAATCTACCCTTTTTGTTTCAGCATGTCCGAAGAACTTAACTTGCCAAAGGGTGTACCAATACCTGGTTGGTTTAGACGATTCTTAGAAGCAAGGGCCAATCAGCCAGGTCCCACTGTTCCTCCTCCCCCAGCTGTAGGAAATCATCCAGCTGCAGCAGCACCTCTTCCTCCACCTCCTCCACGTGGTAATACTTTTGCTAAGATATGTAAAGATTTTAAAGCTATGGGAGGAATGGAATTTCATGGAACCGAGTCCTTCGTGGCAGCCAGGAATTGGCTGAAGGAAACCGAGGACTTATTCGTCATCTTTGATGTAGAAGATAGGCAGAAGGTACAACTGGCGGTATAGCTGCTTAAAGGCAAGGCTTCCTACTGGTGGGAAGTCACCAATGCAGAAAGACCAGTGGAAACATGGGAGGACTTTAGGGCAAGGTTTGAGGCTAAATTTTTCTCAGAAGCTGAAAGGAGCCTTCAATTGGAAAAATTCTTATTTCTTAAGCAAGGGAATATGATAGTCAAAGAGTATGTTAATCAGTTCGATCAGCTGGCTTGGTTCGGACTGGACCTAGTCAACACTCCGCACAAGAAGGCTCTCCGCTTTGTCAAAGGATTGAATGAGCCATTACACAGTTTGGCCATGACCCATATACCCATGGGAGCTACGTATGAAAGGTTGGTGCAGATGGCATTGCTGAACGAAGAGGATAAAGGCAAGAAGGAGACAAAGGCAGAAAGCTCTCAAGGGAAGAAAGAGGGTTTACAGCCTAAGAAGGCAGACTTTAAGAAGGGCGGGAAAGACAACAAAGAGAAGAGGAAGTGTAATTTCTATGGCAAAGTGGGGCACTTAGTGAAAGATTACCGGAAAAAGAAGGCCAAGATGAATGGTGGGTGCTTTTCTTGCGATGAAACAGGCCATATGGCTAAGGATTGCCCAAAGAAGCGAGGGCAGGGGCAGAGGGCTGGATCCACCTCAGGGGCACAGGTTCATGTGCTAGAAGCGCCACCTCTGCAACAGCGAGGTATAAATACTTCTATAGAAAGTGTAGTTTATCTTTATGATCACCCAGTTCGCACTTTATTTGATTCTGGCGCATCACACTCCTTTATTTCATCTGCTTTAGTAGAATCTCTGCACCTAGAAACTAGTATGGTAGAGGACCCCTTAATTGTTTCAAATCCAATTGGGGGCCCAGCTCATCTGTCAATGATCTGTGTGGGATTGAAAATTTCTATTCTAAGCGTAGAATTTAGATGTAGTGCCTTTGTTTTGGGCTTCTCGGGATATGGTTTGATTTTGGGCATGGATTGGCTATCCAGTAATGGTGCCATCCTTGATTGTGAGAAAAGGGTGGTTAGGCTTCTGACCCAACTCGGTATCACTCTGGAAATTACTTGTAATCCCTCGTATGCGGTTATTCTTAGTTATCTCGAATCGCTAGATGCTTCTGTTGAGAATTTGCAATCGGTTAGAGTGGTCCGGGAATACCCGGATGTCTTCGAAGAGGTGAAGGGCTTACCTCCGAAGTGGGAGATAGACTTCCGCATATATCTTGTAGATAATGCAAAGCCCGTTGCGTTGCCCGTTAGACACATGGTTCCACGGGAAAGGAAAGAGCTCAGTAAACAGATTAAAGAGCTTCTAGAGAAGGGGTTCATTAGAAGGAGCATTTCAGAATGGGGCGCTCCAGTGGTGTTCGCCACAAAGGCGGATGGTTCACTCCGTCTGTGTGTTGACTATAGGGAGCTCAACAAGCTAACGAAAAAGAATAGGCACCCTCTCCCCAGAATTGACGATCTGTTTGATCAGCTTGTAGGAGCGTCTGTTTTCTCCCAACTCGATTAAGCGACCAGATTTCATCAGCTAAGGGTGGCTGAAGATAGTATCGATAAGACAGCTTTCAGAACCCCAGACGAATTCTTTGAATGGCTTGTCATGCCTTTCGGCTTGACAAACACACCCGCTTACTTCGTGGACCTAATGAGTAGGGTGTTCAGAGATTTCCTCAGTAAGTTCGTAGTGGTCTTCGTAGACGATATCCTGATCTTCTCAAAGAGTGAAGAAGAACATGCTCAGCACTTAAGGGCAATCATGGAAACTCTGCGAGTCCATCAGCTAAAAGCCAAATTCTCCAAATGCCACTTTTGGAGAGAGGAAGTGAGGTTCCTTGGGCACATAGTATCCAAAGAAGGGTTAGCTGTGGACCATGCTAAGGTAGTAGCGGTACAGGATTGGAAGACACCAAGGAATGCAACTGAGGTCCGAAGTTTTCTAGTACTAGCAGGTTTCTACCGAAAATTCATCAGAGACTTTGCAAAAATATCAGCTCCACTCACAAGGCTGACAAAGAAGAATCTAGTGTTCAATTGGGACTTGGATTGCGAGTTTGCTTTCCAACGACTAAAAAGGGCTCTTACAACAGCCCCAGTTCTGATGTTGCCAGATGGAAGCAAGATGTTCACAGTTTATACAGATGCATGTGGGACATGACTAGGCGCTGTCTTAATGCAAGAAGGAAGGGTAGTAGCTTATGGCGGGAGACAGTTGAAAGTGCACGAAAAGAACTACCCGACCCACGATCTTGAGTTAGCTGCCATCGTCTTTGCGCTTAAGTCTTGGCGCCACTATCTCCTGGGTGAGAAGTTCGAACTTTACACTGACCATAAATCGTTGAAATATCTCTTCTCGCAGAAGGACCTTAACTTGAGGCAACAGAGATGGATGGAGTTTCTTGTCTCATACGATTTCGAGATCTCCTACACTCCGGGCAAAGGCAACGTAGTGGCAGATGCATTGAGCCGAAAGAAACTAACCCTAAGCCCGGTGTTTGTTGAAAGGCAAAGCCTAGAGTTTATAGCCAGCTTTGACTTTAGGCCCTCCTCCGATTTTGTACCGGGCTTGCTAGCATCTCTCGAAGTACGCCAGACTTTAGTGGACTCAATAGGGACAGCCCAACGCGAAGACCCTCAGCTTGTGGAGACGATTGATAGGCTAATTAGGGGTGAGACTTCAAGTCACCTCAACAGATACTCCATTGACGATAAGGGTTGGCTAAGGCGAGACGGAAGACTATGCGTCCCACATACAAGGGATTTAGTAAATACGGTTCTCGAGGAAGCACATCACTCCAAGATGACGATACACCCAGGCGGAGATAAAATGTACAAGGACATAAAGAGAACTTTCTTTTGGAGCGGCATGAAGAAAGACGTGGCAGAATTCGTTTCAAAGTGTATGGTTTGCCAATAGGTTAAGGCGGAACAGAAGAAACCTGGCGGTTTGCTCCATCCTCTAGAGGTCCCGCAGTGGAAGTGGGATAGCATCTCGATGGACTTCATTGATGGGCTGCCTAGGTCTAGAAGAGGCAACACTAGCATTTGGGTAATAGTGGATAGGCTTACTAAAAGCGCCCACTTTTTACCTGTCAAGAGTAAAAGAACTGCCTCATCCCTAGCATCTCTTTACCTCAAGGAAATTGTTCGACTCCATGGAATACCATCCAACATTGTTAATGACCGAGACCCTATCTTCACAAGTGAGTTTTGGCGGAGTCTGCAAGAAGCGGTAGGCACACAGTTATGCTTGAGTACAGCTTATCACCCCCAAACCGATGGCCAGACGGAAAGAGTGAACAGAGTTTTGGAGGACCTTTTAAGACTGTGCGTCCTTGACTTCGGAGGGACGTGGGAAGACCATCTTCCTTTGGTAGAATTTGCCTACAACAACAGCTACCAAGCCACCATCGGAATGGCGCCCTTCGAAGCTTTGTATGGAAGACCGTGCCGATCGCCCACTTGTTGGTGGGAGTCTACTGATAAGCTCATACTTGGGCCAGATATGATCCGGGAGACTTCAGAGAAAGTAGACTTGATACGAAGAAGGATGAAGACAGCCCAAGACAGACAGAAATCCTACGCCGACAAGAGGAGGACCGACCTTGAATTTGAGGTTGGGGACAGAGTTTTTCTTAAGGTATCTCCGCTAAGGAACGTTGTTCGTGTTGGAACCACAGGAAAGCTAGCACCAAGGTTCGTAGGACCATTTCCTATCATCGAGAAAGTTGGGAAAATGGCCTATAGATTAGAGCTACCCGAAAGGCTGGCCGGAGTCCACAACGTTTTCCATGTTTCGCACCTCCGAAAATGTCTACATGAATCTGCTGAAGTGGTAGAGCCAAACATCCTTGAGGAAGCTGAAGTGGAACGCGAAGCAACCGTGAGGAAAGTTCCAACCCGCATATTAGGAACGAAAGTGAAAAAGCTACGCAACCGCGAAGTCAAGCTCGTCAAAGTTCAGTGGAGCGATGTCGAGGAAGACGCAACTTGGGAAACTGAAGCTAGAATACGCGCAGCCTACCCTTTTCTTTTCGAGGGTACATCTTTGATCTTTCTTTTTCCTTAAGTTGCGCTTTTATCTATCTTTTTAGGTATATCTCCTCGACCTTATCTTTTAGGTAGAAACCCTTTGGATGAAAACATGTAATTGAAACATGTTATGGATGATGGTTGCAAGTGGTTGCAAGTGATTGCTAGTGGTTGCTCGTGGTTGCATATACACACACAATCTAGGTATTAGATCGGCTCAGTCACCTCATATTGCATATGCATATATATGTTTGCATTTGTATATGGTTGAAGTTTAATGTGTTGTCATATGGATGCTGCATTTATATATGAATGATTGTTCACTCATGTAGAATCATGAATAGGAACATTTGCATACATAATGGATTCATGACACTTACATAATTTGCATTAAGGAGGTCAACTGAATCAGTAGGCCGCCTGATTTTGCATTTGATAAGTACATGTACACACACTTCGCATATGATCATGAAGCATTAGAAGTCTTTTAAGGACAATGGACGCTCGTGTTTGATGGATGAGTAGATGGACGTTTGGATGTTAGGATATACATTCTTCCTGAACTTGAAGATTTTGGGGACGAAATCCTTTTTAAGTGGGGGAGAATGTAACACCCCGTGTATTCTATAACAGTGAAATTCACAAATTAAAGTATAACTAATTTCAAATCAAAGAATTAAGGGAAACAGGATACGCCATTGCGTTCGTCTCGGAATTCTGCTTGGGATAGAGTCCGAGTTTGCATAAAACGGACTCCGTATGAAGAAGATATGGCCCCCGGAAGTTTCAGAATTCAGTTTAAAATTCAAACAGCTCAGAAATCAAATTCGAATTTCAAAAATCGGGCCAGATTGGCCAGGGCGGGAATTTTCCCGCCCAAGGCACCCAGGTCGACTGGGTAGTCGACCAGGGCTACCCAGGTCGACTGGGTAGTCGACCTGGGGGCACCCAGGTCGACTACAAAGTCGACACGGGGGTCGACTAGGGAGTCGACCTGGCCCCTGAGCCAGGTCGAACCCAGCCCCCCTGGCTGGCCTGGTCTGTGCTTGGCCGAATTTCTGAGTCTTGCCTTGTCACTAGGGCTAGGTGTCAGCTCCTGATTGGTCTCTCCTTCAAACGAACGGCTAATATTAAGCCAAGCTCCATCGACGGTCCTAATCAATTCACAAACTCTATAAAAAGGACCTAAGACTCCACCTAATTCATACAAATAAAAATTAGAATGAGACCGTCATGCTGCTGAGGAAAGACTAGAAGTAGCCGTCAAAATTGAGAGACGATTAGGAGACAATTCAAAAGCCTAAAGCAATGACAACTAAATCAAAACAACGCCTACAACAAAGGATAGCATCTCCAAATATAGAATTCAGAAACCTGAATTGAAGATTCGTCATATGTTGTAAGTAGAGTGCTATTCCAATATGAATGAATAATTGTGTTTTGATTTGTGTAAATGAGAAATGGAATTGTACTTAGTTTGTGGTGATGATAATTCATAATTGTATGTTGCTATGATTCTAATTATGAATAGATTTAGGATGTGGTGGTATAATGATGTTAGACCTGTTGGATATTTGCAAGTATATGACTCATGTTGAAAGTTAACGACTATATGTTTGTGGTAGTTTATTACAACACCTATTGGATATTTGCAAGTATGTGATTCATGTTGAAAGTTAACGACTATATGTTTGTACAACAAAGTTGAGATTCATGCAAGTATATGACTCATTATTATGCCAACATGATGTATATTTTTTTTATGATCATTTTTGGTGTAATTGGATCCATTTGAGTATTATGATTCATATGAATTTATGTTGGAATTGGCATCATGATTCAAGTGTAAAACCATACTTTTGTGTTAGTGACAAAAGTAAGCACCCTTGTGAACTTGTGTTGACTTTATGAACATGGCTAGTTTATGTTTGACTTTATGCCCAAACAAAATATGTTTTAGGCCTATGCTGTTATCAAAATCATATGACAATATATGCGACACATAATTAAGTTAGATTTACATTTCAATTGCAAGTTCACATGAATAGATTAAAAACCATGATTCATGTTTAGGTATGTTTTATGTCATGATTATATGCTATTACAATGCAAGTTCACAAGTGCCTAATTTATGTTAATTAGATCGTTATGTTGCAAGTTCATGCGTTCACACTCCCCTTTTTATGTTACTTAGAATATATAAACACCATGTTCTAAGCCTCCCCTTTTTCATGTGGCTAAGTCGGGTTTAAATGTTAAACCCAACATATGTTATATTGTAGCGAACGTATAAAATGGGGATAATGACGTTTGGGTTAAAATATAAAACATATGTGTTGGCATGTTTGACGCATGCCAACGACCTTGAGAACATCTAAGGGGTATAAATTAATTTTACCCAATAAAGATGAATTTGAATAATGGGCCGCAAATATTTACATATAAAAAGAAAAGAGACAAAATATGTAAATTTAGAAAATACGATGTGTTTAACCCGAGGTTGGATTGAGTTGTGATGTAAACCTGCCCGGAACCGCCCGGTTGTCTAGTAGTCACAACAATACCTATCCAATGTGGGTGGTTAAACATTGAGCCCAATAAAGACCCGAGGTTAGACTGAGTTGTGACGTAAGACTGCCCGGAACCAACCGGCAACGAGCAGTCACAACAATACCTGTCTAATGTGAGAGGTCGAGGCTTTAATAAGACAATTAAGGCTGAGTCAGGATTGATAGGATTAAGTAAATTGAATTAAAACTTAATCAAAATGGAACATGCTAAACTATACAGACTGATTGGGGGTTAGGTTTACAAAACACTTAACCAACTTGGTTTGTAGGCTAGAAATAGAAAACCTAGTAGCGGGGGACCCTTTTCAGCAGTAACCCTACAAGGTGTATCAGGATATCCTGAACTAGGCAGGTGGGGCATGATTACTGGGCTGACTGCAAGAGGTCAAATCGACGGCGGTGGTGCAGCAGTGTAGGTTCTAACGGGGTGCGGGCGTGCACACACTCCGGCGTAGATAAATAAGGCACTGGGCACCAGTAGCATACCTGTGCATTCTAGAATTGTGTTGGGCCGCCACCATGGGACTTGATACACCCCATGGTGGGACCAACATAGGTAACTACAACATCAGGGGCCGTAAGACACATGTAACTATGCGAGAAGGAGCCGATCATTAGAAATGGATAACTTCACCCTGATTATGGGGTGCCTGTTGGGAACTAGTTTATAGGGGTGCAGAGATTAATATGGGGTACGATAGTATATTCGACTCTCGACAACTTAACTTAGTTTATAGTGCTTTCCCATTTCCAATTTATACTTATCATGCCCAATTCTTTATTCATAGACTGAATAGTCCTAGACTTACTCAGGCTTTATGTCTGACTCTACTTTTCTTTCGTCTTCTTTTCTTTCGTTTCCCCCCCAGGTCCACAGGGAGGGAATACCGCAGCTTGACCAGTTTTCACATCCAGCTTGAAGAGAAAGAATGTATTGCTTGGATCTCTTTCGTTTTGGACTATGGCTTTGGATTGCAACTATGAGGACTTATGCAGTTTACTTTTGTTTTTATGCTTCTTTAAGTTATGAAATCAAGACAGTTATGAAAATGTAATGGTTTTTGGAAGTATTGTAAGACAATTATGACATGGTTTGTGTAAACACGTATTTTGTTGGAATAAAAGTTTTGTTGTTTTCCGCTGTTCAAAAATATGTGTATTTATATCTGTCTTGTGTATCTGTGACTTATACTTATAAACCTCCACCAAAATTAGGGGATTCCCTTTGAGAGTGACCCTAACGGAGGTGGGGTGTTTCAACTACGCAGTCGACACTACAGTCGACCTGGGGTCAGTCTGCCTGAAAGTCTACTGAATCTTGTTTAGGCCATATCTTGGTCATACGGACTCCGATTTTCGAAAACTTGGACCCTATTTCATGTAGAATTCCGAGACGAACGCAATGGCGCAACCCGTTTTCCCTGATTCTTAATTTAAAATTTAATTCTGCCTTGATTTCTTGTTTTAACGTGTTATTAAAATTCGGGTTGTTACAGGCCATGTGCCTAACGGGTAAAGCAACGGGCTTTGCATTTTCAACGAAGTATATGCGGAAGTTTATCTTCCGCTTCGGGGGTAAACCCTTTACCTCTTCAAACACATCGTAATATTCACGGACTACCTTTACAGACTGCAAGTTCTCAACAGACGCATCAAGAGATTTTAGATAGCTTAGCATAACAGAGTTCAGGGGATTGCAAGAAATTTCAAGAGTGTTACCAAGGCGAGTCAGGAGTCTAACCACTCTTTTTTCATAATCGAGGATGACACCATTACTGGATAGCCAATCCATGCCTAGAATCAATCCATAGCCCGTGAAGCCAAAAACATAGGCATTGCATCTGAACTCAACACTTAGAATAGATATTTTCAAATCCAAACAAACCATTGACAAAAAAGTTGAGCCCCCGATTGGATTTGAAACAACTAAGGGATCCTCTACTAAACTAGTGTCTAGGTGCAGAGATTCAACTAAATCAGTAGATACAAATGAGTGCGATGCGCCAGAATCAAACAATGTACGAACATGATGATCAAAAAGATAGATTAAACTTTTGACAGAAATATTTCTACCTCGTTCTTGCGGAGGTGCTGTGAGAGCGTGAACTTGTCCTCCAGAAGAAGGTCCAGCTCCCTGCCCTTGCTTCCTTGGGCAGGCCCTAGCCATGTGTCCTATCTCACCACAGTGGAAACAGCCACCCATCTTCCTTTTCTTCTTCCTGCAGTCCTTGACCAGATGTCCAGGAATTCCACAGAAATTACATTTTCTCTTTTCACGGGGTTTGTTGTTCTTCCCGCCTTTCTTTGAATCAGCCTTCTTCTTCTGCGACCATTCCCCCTTCTTATCTTGAGACACTTATGCTTTTGCCTCATTCTTGCCCTTGTCTTCCTCATGTAAGAGTGCCATGTCCACTAACCTCTCGTAAGTAGCCCCCATAGGTATATGGGTCATAGCCAAGCTGTGAAGTGGTTCATTCAATCCCTTGACAAAACGGAGAGCCTTCTTATGAGGAGTATTTACTAAGTCCAGTCCAAATCGGGCCAGCTGATTGAATTGATCGACGTACTCCTTGACCGTCATACTTCCTTGCTTAAGAGATAAGAACTTTTCCAGTTGTAGACTTCGTTCAGCCTGTGAGAGGAATTTCATCTCAAACCTTATCCTGAAATCCATCCATGTTTCAACTGGTCTTTCAGCGTTAGTGACTTCCCACCAATAGGAAGCTTCGTCCTTGAGCAACCATACAGCCAGCTGTATCTTTTGTCTATCATCCACCTCGAAGATTTCGAATAGATCTACAGTTTCTTTGAGCCAATTCCTTGCTTCTAAAAATGATTCAGTTCCCATGAAATCCTTTCCACCCATGGCCCTAAAGTCTCTACAAGTCTTTGAGAAAGCATTTGCACGAGGAGGAGGAGGAGGAACTACTGCAGCTGGAGGAGGAATATCTGCTGGGCCTGCGTCATTGGCCCTCGCCTCTAAGTACCTCCTGAACCAGCCAGGTATCGGTACACCCTTTGGAAGGTTAAGATTTCCAGACATGATGAAACGAAAAAAGGAAAGATTCAAAACAAAGGATAGAAAGATAGTGCATATGGCTTTGGGGATTATGCCTTTTTAAATTTAAAACAACACTTTTCCTTGTAAAAATGCTTCTTTATATTTCTTTTTGAAAAAAATAGTTTTCAAAAACTCTCATCTGATCGGGTAAACCTCGCTCTGATACCAAGTGAAACACCCAACACCGTTAAGGTCACTCACAAAGGGAATGCCTTAACTTTGGTGGAGGGTTATAGGTACAAGACACAGAAAAATTTACAAGACAGATAAATTTAAGCAGCGGAAATTCAAACATTTATTGCATACGTAGTTCAATACAAAAACATTACACCAAATTGTCTCAAAATAACTTCCAAAACATTACACCATAATTTCTGTCTTGACTATTAAATAAAGAAGCATAAAACATAGATAAAACTGCATAAATCCCCAAGGGTTGTATCCAAAAGCCATAGCCAATGCAAGAGAGTCCAAATCATACATCTACTTTCTTAAAGCTTGCAAAGAGTCCGATTAAGCTGGAATATTTCCACCTTGTGGACCTAAGGGGGGGACGGAAGAAAAGAAGACGAAAGAAAATGGGTCAGACAATAAGTCTGGTAAGTTCAGTGATTACTTGTATTTAAACAAGAAAAGGGATCATGACAGTGATAACAGAACGTAGGACAATACCCTAATATAAGATAAGAGGAACATGTGATCGCACCCATTACTATAATCTCTGCACCTACTTAACCATTGGTTCAACCAGCCCCAAACGATCCCCTTAATGATCGGCTCCTACTCGCATGCATTCATATCCTGTGTCATTCGGCCCCGCTTGACTGTAGCCACCTGTGCTGATCCCACCATGGGGTGTACTAGTCCCTCTGGTGGCAACCTGACACGATTCAAGATGCACAGTGTACACTAATGATGCCCAGTGCCTAATTTTTCCGCTCCGGAGTACGTGCATGCCCATACTCCGTTGGAACCTACATTGGCCCACCAACCGCCGACGTTTTGACCGCTTATAATTCAGTCCAGTAATCGTGCCCCACCCTGCCTAGTTTCAGGGTACCATGATACATCTATGTGGGTTACTGCTGAAATGGGTCCCTGTTACTAGGGTTTTCTACTCAACATGTTTATTTGGTTAAGTTTCCAAGTTTACCTAACCCCGCCCATTCGTTTAGTTAACATGTTGAATCGGTTAAGTGTTTTCCTAATTGACTTAACCCTACCAATCCTGACTTAGCTTTAATTTATTAAAGCACCAACCACTCACATTAGACAGGTCTTGTTGTGGTCACTGGATGTGCCGGTCGGTTCCGGGCAGATTTACACCACAACTCAGTCTAACCTCGGGTTCTTTTTGGGCTTGATGCACTAACCACCCACATTAGACAGGTCTTGTTGTGGTCACTGGATATGCCGGTCGGTTCTGGGCAGATTTACACCACAACTCAGTCTAACCTCGGGTTAGGCATATTCGTCTTTTCTAAAATTCACATTTTTCTATATATGTCAAATTTCTTTTATGTGGATTAAATTTAATTTAAATCACGCCATAATTATCCTTTGATTTTTCTCAACATAAATGGTATATCAAATATACCATTTAATGAACAAACCTATGCCATGAATTGTCGTGTTTTCCCATCGTTATCCCCGTAGAACGTACGTATGAATCACATAAAGTGTTGGGCTAGCCAATTAGCCCAAACCCATAAACAAAAACGGGTAATAAACAAGGAATATCACATAAACATAAAATAGCATATATTTAACTTATCACATGTAACTTGGCATAGATGTATCATTATCTTAACTAAACAGGCAAAGGTGAACTTGTGACTAAGTTGGATCTAATTTTCATGTCAACTTGATATGGGTCTAACATGGAGGTTTAACATATAAACAAAATTTTAAACCACAATTTAGCATACTAACTTATGTATGTCAAAACATAAGAAAGCTACTCTAACCATTTTTAAATTGCAACTTAGCATGATAACTTATGTGTGTTAAACATAAGAGGGCTGTTATAAACATATTCGAATGGCAATTTAGCATGATTCTTATGTGTTAAAAACATAAGAGGATTACAATTCCAACTTTTACAACGTAATTAGATTCAACCTAACATGAATATACATGACATGTTTTACCATTTAATTGGCAAATAAATCCATTACCCAATTATAATAGATTCCAATAACATAAAATGTTGTTCATCACCACAAGCATATAGACATGATTTATATACAACATGTTCTTCGCCACAAGCATATAGACATGATTTATATACAACATGTTCATCGCCACAAGCATATAGACATGATTAATTACAACGATATTTTTAAGATAAACGAGAATCAAATCTTATACATAAGCATCATTCTACATCCAAATTACAACATGTCATGATTCAATTGAAAGAATGTTTAAATCTGCGTAATAACCCACTTACAAACTAAAAAGGAATTCTTGCGTTCTGAAATCTGAATTCTGAAATTGGAGATGCGCGCCTTTGATGAAGATCGTTGAATTAGACTAGTTTAATTTTGATTTTTGACGTAAGCTATTAACTTGTCTTTGAAATGAAAACGGTGACGTTTACTCCAAGTCCTCTACTGACAGCATTTTAGTTCAAGGTTTATTTTTCTGTGTGTTTTTAGGTTGATCATTGAGTTGTTTATATAGAATTCTAGTTTAATTATAGTCGTCAGATGAACCTAGGGTTAATCACAGCCACTCAGACCCGATCAGGACCATCCAGAAACCCTAGTGACTCAGCATCAAGTCAGTAGTCATTCAAAATCCAGATCTGGCCGGGGACCAGGTCGACCTCTAGGGGGGAGGTCGACACTAGGGTCGACCCCCTGGTCGACCTGTCTGGGCGGGAATTTTCCCGCCCAGCCGTCTTCTGACTTCTGTTTGAATTTTGAATTCGTTTTCGAGCTGTTTAAGTTTTATGTGAATTTTCTGGATACTTCCGACAGCCATAACTTCTTCATACGAAGTCCAATTTACGCAAACTCGGACTCTATCTCAACCAGAATTCCGAGATGAACACAATTGCGTAACCCGCTTCCCTTAATTCTTACATTTTAAATTAAGTATTCTAGGATTCATTATTATAACGTTAACAGAAAATACGGAGTGTTACAAGTACAACCCGTTATTGCATTCCTATTGGGATCGTTCTGCCATTTTGTTCCTGTTGGGTGGTTAGGGTAAAACCTAAACCTATCATTGATCCCGTGGTTCAAGCTTGCTGTATGAGGGGACATTGTCCCGAAATTCTTGGCCCTTAGTAGTAGCTGTGTAGAGTGTCTGTTTTTCTGTTTTAGTTGAAGAACTAGAAGGCTTATTTGAAACTAAACTTAGATCGGACAATTAAATAAGCTAAGAAAGGAGAAATGGTACAACTAAAAAGGAAACAACAAATTCAATAAAGCAACAAACATGACTGTTAAAGAAAAATGAAAAATTATGAAAAAGATGGATAAAAATAAAAAAAATCCAAGATAAGATGAAAAAGAAAATCAGTAAAAAGGAGAATTTTCTTATGTAGGTTGTACTTGGATAGGAAAATAGGGAATCTTTATAAATAGTTACATAAAATCCAACTACGGTTGGAAACAGGTATATAAAATAAAACGGAAGATGTGAAATTTTCCGTTTTCCACCTTTTTATAACATAAGAAATCGAATTTAGAAAATTAGATTTTTCTGAAATTCAAAAACATAAAGTTGGTTTGTAGGATTTTGGATGCAACAATTGGATGAACTGCGCTCTTGCTCTGCAAGAATATGGGAAATTTGGATGAAAATATATTTTGATTTTCGAAATATTGCATTCATGTAGAACTGCCAATATATTTAGGATGTGAGCATCATATTTTAAAAAGGATTTTTGAAAAATTTGCATACATATAGGAAGTACCGCTTAGGCATACATGCATTATTATGTTGGATTTCACTTTGTACAAGTGCACAATGTTTATAAAAATTGGATGCACACATGATGGATGTATATTATGCAAGGGGTTAATTATTTTTACCCTTATCAAATTTCGAGGATGAAATTTCCTAAGGGTGGGAGAATGTAACACCCCACATTTTATGACAATTTAATAATTAAATAATGCACACATATATATATATATATATATGTATGCAGAGACATAAATGTACATATGAAGAATAAAATAAAGATAATGCAGGTAAAAATGTAATGCACGGATTAAAAGAAAGAAAATATTGGTTGCATGCGGTGTAAATATGTTGCATGCACTGAGTATGCATTAATAATAAAAGAGAAATGAAAGAAAAGATTCATGCAATGGGTTAAATAAAATATTATAACAAACATGAAAAAGAAAAGTAAGAAAAGAACAATAATTACCATTGTTCCAAGCCTTATTAACAATAGCCTTAGTAGCCCAGTTGGTTAGAGTATGTGACTTGCATACAAGAGGTACAGAGTTTGATCCCCGCCGCCGTCATATTTTTGTTTTAAGGGAACGACTGAAATAACACATGTTCATGAGAGAACATATGTATAAATGCACATATAAGGAAAAATATACATATAAGGAAGTAAAGAAAATATATGTATATGTATATATATATATGAGAATATATACGTATATATGTGCAAATATATATATATATATATATATATACAAGAGTTAAAGTTCAAGATAAGGCTGCAAATAAAGAAATATGGCAAGAATCAATTAACGGTGCAACACCGTTTGAATTTTAAAACGAAACAAAAGTTGTGCGTATATATATACGCGTAAAATGGTCATTAGATGATTTATATACGTGTTTTCACCGAAAATGGTTCAAACACCAAGGGTACAAGGATTGTACTTCACCAATATGGTTATAAAATAAATGGAGCCGCACTCAACAACAATTGGTAGTAAAAATGCGAAGGAAACAAAATGAGACGGGGTTTTAGAGTGGTTCAGCCTTGTGTTAGGCTTACATCCACTGTGAATGGAGTTTTCATTATAATGATGATGATTACAAGACATATCAACTTTTGTTCTTTATACATCTTCTTATTCTCTTAATATATTCTCACTTTTACATACAAATCTCGCTTAGATTCACAAGATTCAATGGAGGAATGGTAGGATCTATGATGAAGGAGGACGAATAGGCGATGGAGCCGGAGGATGTCTCCGATCTTTTGCATTTACAGGATTTTAACGGACGCCATGGCCAAATGGATGAAAGATCTTCAGGTGATAATGATGATCATGGTTGGAATGTTTAAGGAATGGCTAAGGGCGGAATTTAGCAGCACTTCGTGGTGGCTTGCCGATCCCCCATTCCATTGGTAGTCATGGCCTATTTATAGTTGAGTCCTCACGAAAGTTTGAACTGGAATTCATACAAGTCGGTTATCCCATTAATTACTAAAATGCCACTGCCTTGTTGTAGCCAGCTGTCAGTAATCGCTTCTGACTATCCAGCATAAGTGACTTTACAGGAGCAAACAACTTTCTGACAGTGAGCGACTGCTTTCAATCCGAATAGTTTAGACGAGCGATTCCAAGCAAGCGACGGGCTGGTTGGAGTGGTCGTGTTTGATTGTAGACGAATGGGCGACCAATCTCTATAATCGGAGGGAAATGGCTAGTTGAAATAGTAATGACAGATTGAGCGAGCGACTAAGGCTATAATCTGTCGGCAGACATTGAGCGTGTGTGCGTTCCCTGATATCTAGGATCCTCAGCTGACTAGTCGGGAGTGGGATTTGTGACCGAGTTCTCTGAAATGGGGTGAGCGGAGGAACCCTTTCAGGATGTGCGAGTCTTTCTGTTATTGTGTCATATGTGGTCGGTCATGACTTTTTACAGACTGTTTGAGTGTTTTGGATAGCTCTTTGTATGACCAAGCCTAATAATGCTCGATCCATAATGCTAACGCACACTTAATAGACCAATATATTTGTGGTTTTTTAGGGATAAACAATATCCTCGCTTAGTCGTAGCCAAGACAGTTTTTTCCAGCTGTCTTGTGCGAGCGACTTCATAGGAGCGGGTGGTTGTATAAGAACGAGTGATTACATAGGTCTTGGCGTATTGAACAGGCAGACGGGCAATGAGTGCACAGGCGTGTCTTGTCAAAGCTTTTTGGTTAGTGTAGGAATGGCCGACCGGATCATACTAAGCCTTTTGTAATTGTCTGGTTGGTGTATCTGTATTTGATGGTGGATGGGCGACCGATCGAAGCTTATAGGGCTGCCATACGCGCGAGTGTTTTGGAGTTGATATATGTCAGGCTAGTAGATTGTGTATGATTGTAACATTAATGATTGATGGACGAGAGTCTGAGGTCGCAATCCATGAGCGGTGCATGGGGTACATGTGCGACCTTCTTTAGTATTCTTGTGTTCCCTGATAGGAGCGACTGCTTTCTTTGGTCATAAATGGTCGGTCCTCTGAGTTGTGCTCGTTTGTTGCACTCTTGATTATGTGCAAACGACCCTCGGATATTAGAGCGGGCGACCCTTACTTCGAGTAAAAATCTCCTAAGCTTGCCTTGGTTGTATTACCTTTTGGCGTAGTCGAATCAAGCTGTATGACCGGTGTTGGACTTATTAGTTTTGATGTTGTGTGTTCCTCCTTGTCGATCTATTCAGAGCGATTCGAGCATCTTGGATTGCTCATGCATGTCTAAGATCTGCAGTGATCGTTATGCATATCTTATGAAGATTTGATGTACCGATTAGGGATAAACATTTGCCCCTCGAAGTTCATAATTTCCTAGTTTCATGGAAGATTATGGACTTCAAAAGAAACTATGGTGATTTAGTGAATTAAATCTTCATTTTCCTAGGGGTAATTGTTCATGCTTCTCGGTTGTTCTGGATTGACCAAAATCAACACTTCCTTAAGTCGCTCGCATCGCCAGTCATAATATGGTGGTTCGGGCGAGTTAGTTTTGGTGGGTCATCATACCCACTTAGCTGGGCCATTTTGAATTTGACGAGGCTGACGTGGCAATAACTCTCGGACTAATTTACTTTATATGCCTTCCCCATCTCACCTCTTTTCCAAAGAAATCTTCTCGATGGTAACACCGTTCTAGAGAGCTTTACAAGGTAATCCACACCCTTTAATTTTTGCCTTGATTTTTCTTAAAAAATTCTCAACTCCTTTTAGCCCACTATCTTGTTTAATGCTTCCAGTAACTCTCGATTGACTAAGGCAACTTTATTCAGATCCAAAGAACCATGATTATTTTAGGTGAGTTCCTGCTTTTTACTTTGTCTTGTTTTGCTCGAGTAGTTGCCGATTTCATAGATAGTTTCGAGCTAAGGTGTTCTTAAGTGAGCTTCGATCAGCTCGAATATGGATTGGGATTTTGGCAACAATTAGGTCTGCTTGATGAGGGTGTTGATCCAATATGAACCTAAATAGCATGAATTTTTTCAAAACTTTGATTTTGATTTTGCCTATTAACTGTTTGCTGGAATGCCTCAAACATTATTGGATTAAACCAAATGTGGCTTCTGCTCACGTCTAAACCTAGTTGGGCTGTTTTGATTAACATCCAATCTTCAGATTGAAATGGCCCTTTGACGTTCGACACACCCTGAAATATCTTTTGATCTTTTCTTTAGGCTCAAGGATGAAATCTTTTATGTTAACAAGATCAAGGAAGAAGATAATAAAGAAGATTGGCAGGAATAGCAGGCCGAAGAGTCGAAGGAACTTGGGCAAATGTGTCCCTCGGACAGGTCGTACACTGGATGAACCTCTCGTCCCGGATACTCACACTGCTTCTGACCAACCACCTTGGCTTTTCCATCCGTCACCTCAAATTCTGCTGATCTTCCAACAATCATACGTAGGCCTCTTTATGTTCCTAATCCGTGCCATCTGGCACTTGCTGGACGATTCGAAGGTTGGTATATAGAAGGCATGTGCTCTGACTTGAACATGGATCCGTTTGATAAATGGATTATTGCTGGTAAGATGGATGCTATGAAAGACTGCATACTAGCTGAATTTAACCAGCTGGAGGCGCGTCCAAGTTTGGTTGGAGGCCTTATTGTGGAGGTCAGGGATTACATTATGAGGCAATTGGGCGCTTGGCATACTCTTGCTGGTGATCTTGAGAGGTTGAACAAAGAGAACATCGACCGAATCCATGCTTTGGAAAAAGACAAGTTTGAGCTTATCAAGGCCCTTGAATCCTTGGAAAGGGCCACTGCTTTTTCAACCTGAAAATCATAATTGGCTAGCTTTATCTTTTATTATTTCCGCTGTTTATCTTAATGTGCTGCGCTTAGACTAGCTTGTTTATACGGGTGCCAGCCCTGCTTATTATCACACGCTTATGTTGGACTTTATGCCTTGGTTCATGGTACTGCAACTTTTATTTATATATATATAATTTAGCTACATTCTCGTTGGTGCATCGCATGTTACACCTTTATCGCCGTTCACTTGTATGGTTGAGCATTTTTGTTAATCGTACGACTGCGCCCGAATTATGGTGTGCGATGTTAACATTAGTAGTTCATTTTAACGTTAAGGTTAAACCCCCGCACCAAAGTGCGTTATAATCTTAGACGTTCACGTATTTACTCGTGTTTCAGTAACATGTTAATCAAATACCTCGGGGTTCGAACCTGAAAACGTGCCTTTCGAAGAGGTTTATGTTCCCCATATTTAATTTGCGTTTTTCGCTGACCTGATGTCTCAAACCTTTCAGAGACTCGATTAAGTAGGCGTTCTCATATATATATATATATATATATATATGTGTGTGTGTGTGTGTCTTGAAATGTATTCAATCCCTCATCTCACTGACTCGGTGACCCAAGCCCTTCGAAGACTGGTCTGGAATATGTGCTTCCAGGGGAGGACTTGGGTTTCCAGTTTTCGATCCATTTTAGGTTCTGCTTGATCTTGTTATTTTGAGTTCAAGAAAGACCTAAAATGGATAACCCCTTTCGGCTAGGATTTCTGATTTTGTTACCCCCTTTCGGCTAGGATTTCTAATTTTTTTAACCCCCTTTCGGCTAGGATTTCTGATTTTTGTTACCCCCTTTCGGCTAGGATTTCTGATTTTTGTTTCTTCATGCTTCAACCCGGGAGGTGGACACTAATTCTTCTCATCGAATTTTTGATCGATTTAAAGAATTCGTATCCTGCACCTAACAAGGTGCCTCTTTTAGGACTAACAATTTCCATCCGTGGGACAAATTTGATGCTATCTTTGTATTTTCCTCAAGGCTTGACGCTAACCCTTCCAACGGATGCTAGCTAAGAGTTTGGCGTGTTCCATAATGAAAAGTGTAGCCTTCTGACTTGCAGCTTGCTTACTACGCCTTTCCAAACAATTTATTCTTTTGAAGCGAAGTGCTTATTTATCTGACTTAATTCGCATGATGTTTTGGGCTTCCAAATTGTTTTGCTTGAAACATGCTTTTGGAAGCCTTCCGGTATGGTTTAGTTGTCAGTGAGTGACCACTTCTATTATGCCTGCATTTTAAGAAACCAACTTTTAGTATGAGCTTGGAAGTATGTTACTCAGGTAAGCACATAATTCTTGGTTTGTAAGGTGTTTGCAGGTAAATTACTATCGATTACTTTCATGAATATAACAGGTTACAAAGTAGAATAGAGTAACTACTGGTTCTTAAGTAATAAGGCAAGACAAAAATAATAGAGCAAGGTAAAGCGATGGGAGTTGCTTATTCGGGGTCGCTGACATCAGAAGGCCGACTTTTGGTCCTTAAGTAAGTACCGGCTTTGGATTGGTTTAAATGATTTACTCATTACTTGTTGCCCCATGCATGTAGAGAGTTGGGGTAGTGCTCATGAACTAGTATGTATTACTGTAAACGATTCCTCCTGATCAGTCCCTCAATGAATGATTTTAAGTGCCTACAGTCATTGGTATCGTGCCCTGGCTGGTTATGAAATTGACAAAGCTTTCTTAATCTCATAGCGGTATCTCTGACTTGCATTTGTTTAGGGATCAGATATTTCTCTGTATCCTTAGTTGCCATGAAAATATTCCTTATGGTGTCATTGAGGGGGGTGAGCTCAGAATTCTTAAAGAAGCGTAGCTTCTTCTTAGCCCGGTTATCTTTTCCTTCGTTATTCCTCTTCTGACTGCTAAAGTCACTTTGCGCACCACCTTTCCTTTTTTGCGGTTCACATATTGGATTCTCTTAAATATTCATATATTCCTCGGCTTTACTGAGGAGTTGCTCGAGTGTGCTTGATTTCTTCTTCTTAATCCACCGTCCTAACCTGGTCTTTTTTCATATGGCCCCCTTCAAAGCCATCAATACTAGTCGGGGCTCAAAATTTTCAACTTCAGCCACTGCCATGTTAAAGCAGGTGAGAAAATCTTTGACGGTTTCTCCTGATCTTTGATGTATTTCGCTTAGCTCCATGACATCCCATACTGTAGCTGCCTATAATCTGAATTACTTACTGAACAATTTAGCCTAGGTAGCAAAGTCGTCCAAAGATTTCGGCGGTAGCTTTGTGAACCAGACGTAGTCCACTCCTTCTAGATAAGTCGGAAAATACAAACATTTGATCTCATCGGTAGCGCGTGCCCCGTTCATATGCTGACCGTATCTGCACAGGAACGCATTGGGGTCACTTGTCCCTTTGTAGGGTTGCAACATTGGAGGTTTAAATTCCTGTGGATATATTTCCATTTTGATTCTTTTGGTGAGTGGGGTCTTAGTAGGAGAAAATTCACACTCCTCTCGATTATCTTCTTTTCTTAGGCTGTCCTTCACAATTTCGCAAGCCATTTCTAAAATATGTTCCTACCCTTTGTTCCGACCCCTGGAACAAGCGGCTTCTTCCTTACCAACTCCTTGCCCAAGTGTGTAATTACAATCTGGAGACGGGGAATATGGGCTCTCTTTTGAGAGAGACGCCCCTTTTGTAGGATCATTTACCATTTGAGAAGTTGTGCCAACGGGGTGGTTGCGCATGGGCACTTTAGCTATTCCATGGTCCAGATCAACATGATATGTGACTTTCTGAATGGAATTTTGTTGTTTTTTCTGAAGCAGAGGATTCTGCACCGTATATTTGGCTTGTTCGAGCGGGTAGAAAACAAGCGGTACTTAGTGTGGTTTTTGCGGTAGCGGCTTGAATAACAAACACTGATTCAAGTTTTTTCATCATTGCATCATTTGCAATGGTTATCTAGCTCGTCATTCCCGCCATTGCTTCTTCTAATTCTCTTCTGGTAATAGCTTCCTCAATCTTCGATGATTCTCCGACTTCAAATCGGATGGTGGGCGACTCGACAATATTGACACTATTGATGGGGTCGTCGGTTTTACCAATAGCTTCCTTCGCCATGCTCATGATTCAAGAAAAGTTTCTCTTAGGGAATCTCGTTGAACTTAAACAAGAAAAGATGTAAATTCGGGCCCCATGGTGGGTGCCAAATGTTTTCACCGAAAATGGTTCAAACACCAAGGGTACAAGGATTGTACTTCACCAATATGGTTAGAAAATAAATGGAGCCGCACTCAACAACAATTGAAAGTAAAAATGCGAAGGAAACAAAAATGGTGGCGGGGTTTTAGAGTGGTTCAGCCTTGTGTTAGGCTTACATTCATTGTGAATGGAGTTTTCATTATCATGATGATGATTACAAGACATATCAACTCTTGTTCTTTATGCATCTTCTTATTCTCTCAATATATTCTCACTTTTACATACAAATCTCGCTTAGATTCACGAGATTCAATGGAGGAATGGCAGGATCTATGATGAAGGAGGACGAATAGGCGACGGAGCCGGAGGATGTCTCCGATCTTTTGCACTTATAGGATTTTAACGGACGCCATGGCCAAATGGATGAAAGATCTTCGGATGATAATAATGATCATGGTTGGAATGTTTAAGGAATGGCTAAGGACGGAATTTAGCAGCACTTCGTGGTGGCTCCCTGGTCCCCCATTCCAGTGGCAGCCATGGCCTATTTATAGCTGAGTCCTCACGAAAGTTTGAACTGGAATTCATACGAGTTTGTTATCCCATTAATTACTATAATGCCATTGCCTTGTTGTAGCCAGCTATCAGTAATCATTTCTGGCTGTCCAGCATAAGTGACTTTACAGGAGCAAACGACTTTCTGAGAGTGAGCGTCTGCTTTCGATTCGAACAGTTTAGACGAGCAATTCCAGGCATGCGAGCGGGCTGGTTGGAGTGGTCGTGTTTGATTGTAGATGAATGGGCGACCAATCTATATAATCAGAGGCAAGCGCCTAGTTGAAATAGTAATGACAGATTGAGCGAGCGACTAAGGCTGTAATCTGTTAGCAGACATCGAGCGTGTGTGCATTCCCTGATATCTTGGATCCTCAGCGGACTAGTCGGGAGTGGGATTTGCGACCGAACTCTCTGAAATGGGGGTGAGTGGAGCAACCCTTCCAAGCTGTGCGAGTATTTCTGTTATTGTGTCGTATGTGGTCGGTCATGACTTTTCACAGACTGTTTGAGTGTTTTGGATAGCTCTTTGTACGACCGACCCTAATGATGCTCGATCCATAATGCTAACGCACACTTAATAGACCAATATATGTGTGGTTTTTTAGGGATAAACAATGTCCCTTCTTAGTCGTAGCCAACTGGTGACAGTTGTTTCCAGCTGTCTTGTGCGAGCGACTTCATAGGAGCGAGTGGTTGTATAAGAACGAGTGATTGCATAGGTCTTGGCATATTGAACGGGCGGACATGCAATGAGTGCACAGGCATGTCTTGTCAAAGCTTTTTGGTCAGTGTAGGAACGGCCGACCGGATCATACTATGCCTTTTGTAATTGTCTGGTTGGTGTATCTGTATTTGATGGTGGATGGGTGACCGATCGAAGCTTATAGGGCTGCCATATGTGCGAGTGTTCTGGAGTTGATATCTGCCAGGCTAGTAGATAGCGTATGATTGTAACATTAATGATTGATGGATGAGAGTCTGAGGTCGCAATCCATGAGCGGTGCATGGGGTACATGTGCGACCTTCTTTAGTATTCTTGTGTTCCCTGATAGGAGTGATTGCTTTCTTTGGTCATAAACGATCGGTCCTATGAGCTGTGCTCGTTTGTTGCGCTCTTGGTTATGTGCAAACGACCCTCAGATATTAGAGCGGACGACCCTTACTTTGAGTACAAACCTCCTACGCTTTCCTGGGCTGTATTACGTTTTGGCATAGTCGAATCAAGCTGTATGACCACTGTGGGACTTATTAGTTTTGATGTTGTGTGTTCCTCCTTGTCGATCTATTCAGAGCGATTCGAGCATCTTGGATTGCTCATACATGTCTAAGCTCTGCAATGATCGTTATGCATATCTTATGAAGATTTGATGTACCAATTAGGGATAAACAATACATATAAGAGAATTACATGCGAATATAACAGTTAAATAAATTCTAGAAAATTCAAACATTCGAAAATCAAATTTCTGCACTAAAATAGCTTATGGGACCCAGGGGGTCGACACCCATGTAGGGGTGTCGACATTGGGGTTGACACCCTATAGATCCAGCCAGAGTCATCGATGAATCTGGACTGTTTTCTTAACAACGTTCAGTGCTGACTTAGCGTTGCGTGTATAATAAGATCCTGAACACCCTCGGGCATCTTCACAAACACTGCTGATGCGCCCTAAGGCTTAAATGAACAAAGCTCTCACCTTCGAACTCAACAAGTTGCACCTATAACTTCTTCATCTCCGAAGGACACATTCTCACTAAAAGGCCTACTTACTGGCTAGGCTCCCGACATAAATCAATCCTTAGCTTAGTAGCTTGTTTTGGCGGTCATCCTTCCACTGGCATGCAGACGTTAGCAAATTTCTTAACAATAAGAATGCTACTTACCTCATCCTCAAATCGTAAACCGCATATCAAAGAAAACATATGTGGAACTGTTCTCTCCACAGTGAACACGATATCTATCATTGCTACCGGGATTTTCCAATGATACTTATCGTCTTCGATGCAACACTTTTGCATCATAACAACTCAACCAATCCATACCTAAAATAATTCTGAAACCCTCAAAATAAAACAACTTCTTCCTTATTCCTTATTCATTTTGGGCTTTCCCTCTTTTTAAGTCGTCTCGCCCTTGACGAAATTCCTTTTCCTTTCCTGATAACCCTGGTTCTCCACCTCTGCAAGCATTTCTTCATTACGAATGGTCATCTCCACCACCACATCACTGTGTGTCTTGCTAGTGAGACATCGTTGCTTTAGCAATCTCGAATCTCAGCCCCTTGATGAACTTCTCATTCCTCAATATGACAGTGTCAATTTTCCCTAGGGTATAGCGAGACAATTGATCAAATCTGGTGGCATACTTCACCACTGTCATATCCCCTTGCTTCATGTTAGAAAATTTCCTCATCATTATGGACTAGGCAACTTCCAACACAAATATTTCCCTAACCCTCCTTTGGAAATCCTACCAAGTGATTCCCTCTTTCAATGTCGCAACCATTAAATTGTTCCACCAATGCAAAACATTGTCCTACGGCTATCCCGAGGTTAGTCTTCTCTTCTTCTCTTCAACCAAGCCTAAGTCCCCAAAGATTCTTTCATAATGCAACAACCAAGTATCCGCTGCACCAAAATCCTCTATTCCAAAAAATGTCTTATCACCCAAACTGGTGTAATCCCTAGTAAATTTCGCATGGTTGTTTCCAACTTGCGCTTTTGGATTCACTCTTTTGGGATCAACAACAGCTCCGGCTTTCAATATGTGGATAAAAGTCTAGAACAGGTTCCCTATATCCACTAGTGGGTTTGCAGCATCCTGGTTCTCATTGGCCCTTCGGCCCAGGCCTTCCGCTTCAGGTCAAACGTTACCATCAGTCGTAGTGCTCCCGACACCGATATTCAGTCTTGAACTCCTTCTCGCCGTATCTCACTTATTCCTTCTTTAGATAAATTTTAGTAAGATATCAAAGTGGTTCATAAGACTGAAAGGCATATACGTACTTATATAATACAAATACAAATACAAATACGTAATAATTTCTCTATCCCACCCTTAGAATTTCTCTTGTCATTCGGATTTTAATTTAAAAATCCTTGTGAAGGATACATTTCCTTAAATTTATATAAACTTATACTCTAGTACTAAACTTTTAACACCCCTTAGCCAAGAACGAAACCGCAATCTTATAGATGCTGCAGTCATAAGAATGACATCAACGACGGTTAATTTCGAGTTTCAAAGTGAGATAAATGTATATGTTTCCGGTTGAGACATTGAATTGATACTTAAACTATTTTTGTAAATATCTGAAATGTTTAATAAAACAAATATATTTGGGAATACTAACTTGTTAAATAAATGTGAAATTAAAGAAGCAAACAAATCATAAATAAAGATAAATCTTCATAAATCGATTTAAAATATAAGGTAAATTTTGCACAGAATATTTAAAAAAATTAAATTGGAACTTTAGAGGTAAGTAATAACTTGAATGAAGTTGTAACAAAAGAGGAATGAGCTTTTTAAAATTAATATAAACATAAGAACGACAAATGAATTGTTCCATTAATGAATTGGAGATTTCATCTGAGTTGAAATAAAAATATAAACTTAAGTTATAAAATTATATTATTAACTCAATGTAAGAAATTTAAGTTTAGCAATATAAATCCATTTAACGATTAAGGAAGATGATTTTAATAAAATGTCACCCATGAAAAAAATTAGCGAAGTGAATTTTCGAATTTATTGTTAACTCGAGAGAAATTAAATGTAATAAATGAAATAAAATAGGTTAATGAAATTATGAATTGACTAAACCAAAAGAGAGATTGGATTGAAATCAATGAAAGTGAAATGAAAATGATGTATGTAATTATATATAAGTCAACTTGGTAAATGAATGAAACTTAATAGAATGAAATTATATTTTACTGAAAGAAGGGAATGTAGATGATAATGAATTTTGATAATTGAATGAAAGAATGGAAATAAAAGTATAAGACAAGTTAATATAATTCATAATTTGAGTCAACTAAAATAAAAGTTGACATGAATTTAAAAAAATGCATGTTGATTGAAAATAAATCATAGTGGATGAATTGAATATAAATCAACATAAGTAAATTAAAAGTGAATGACTTGTAAGTAAATAACTTATATGCAAATAAATTGAATGATAATAAGCATGAAAAATATGTATTTGAATGTTAACATTGCATGTAAGTAGGATGGATGAAAAATTATGCATTGAATGACATAATTGCTTGTGATTTTGTTTATGTCATATTGTCATGCCATGATTGTTCACGTCATACGTTACTTATGCTAGGTATGTTACTTTTACTACATGTATGCATGATTCTCGTAGCTTATTGAGTATTTAGTATGTAGCAAGGGCATGTGTTTCACATATGAAGCTCGCTTTTGTGTTGTTTGATAAACTGTAAGCTAACTTGCGTATAATGCTAATAAAAGGTATGTATCTCGGATTACATATCGTACGTGGGTTATATATTGTTTTCCCGTGGTTTGAGATGCCTCGTTACTGAGATGATATGTATATTGATATTATATATGAATTGCAAATTTTCCCGATCGAGCCACATGAAGGTTATGCTACCGAGATTTTCCGTAATTTTGGGTGTTTGAAAATTTTGGAGACTTTAAAATACCATAACTTATATTTTCTCCAAATAAGTTTAAAACAAAGTAAATATTGAAAAGTTAAGTATTTTGTTTAAAAATTATATCTAAGTATGATATTATGTTGTTCATTTTTGAGAGCGAAAAGCTTTGAGTGGGAGAGAGTGTAATGACTCGCAAACTCAAATGTTTTAAATTAATATAATTAATTGAACTATAACTCAAAATTTGAATTGTTGATTTAATATTAATTAAAACTTGTTCAATGACCTCTATTGATTCCATTTAGTTATTTAATATTGATTGTAAATTCATTTTGTAAATTTATAAACAATAATAAATAGTTTGAATTTGAATCAATAACTGAATTGTATTACAAAATAATGTTTTAATATGAAAACTAGTCATTTTACAAGCTATCACGGAATTCGATGAAACCACTTTCATCAGATCTTGAATTGTAAATTATTGTACAATGTTGAGCTTTGCATCAATCAGACATTATACATGATTGTGCGAGATTGAAACACCCGAAGAAAATCAAAGGTGAATATACAAAAATTTAACCATGAAATAAAAAAACAAAAGCAACACGTATTTGAATTTGCAAAAGGATAAACATGCATCCTCCTTCACTCTCTCCCTTCTCTCATCTTTCCTTTTGTTTCCATCTTCTTAAATAGAAAAAATAGCATCCCCACATAACAAAACCATTCATCTCTTTCAAAAATCAAGAACGAGTCGAAAACTCAACTAAAATTTTTGAAACAAGTTCTTATGGCTTTTTTTGAGATCTACGCATCTATGCCTATTTTAGTGGTGCGGTCATGATTGGGTGGCAGTTCCTATTAAGGCGACATCTAGGGCTTGGGTTTTATTGATACTGGAAGGGAGTTAGGTGTAATCGGGTTTGAATTTGGCTCCAACCCAGAAAGAGGCTTCGCTGGTGGCAAGATGGCGTGGTCCGATGCATTTCTCTAACGCGTTACCTAGAGGGGTAATGTTTTGGTGATTTTTCGGCATTTGTCGGAGCGACGTGAGTTGATTGTGCTGATGAGGGATAAATTGAGATTCAAATGAGTAGTTAAATGATAGTGGTGATGGTGGGTTTCGTATTGGTTTGTGGAGTTGCTAGCTTCAGGAGATTCGACCATGGTAGGTTTCGTAACAGGCAATAAGAGGAAAGAAAGATTTGATTCACATTTTATGGGTAACTTTTTACTAATATTGGTGATTAAGTTATTAATTAATTTGATTGAATCCATAACTTGTAAAATTAACATCTCACTCGTACGAAGTCAGAATCGGACACCGTTAAATCAATTGAACTCACGTCAACATGTTCTACATTTTAGAATTGGATTGGTGGAATTCTTGTCCTATTAGGATTTATGCTACAATCAAATGTAATTTGATTTAAATTTAAATCATATCGCTTCGACATAAATTAAAATCAAGGTGGGTTTACTCACTCGCGACTAGCATTTTTATTAACTGAATTATCACTTTTGAAATGATACACGGAAAGTCGGGATTGCATTAGAAAATTCATGATCATTTGTTATATAACTTGTGCACATGTGACAAGCACCCATATGACATAAATGACACAATATAAATTGCTATGTGATTTTTTGTTATGTTCTGATTGCTGTATGATATCTGTGGTGTTATATTTATTTTATTTTGTTCTCACATATCCGAACGACTGCATAGATTTAGAAAATAAATTCGAACCAATTTAGGATGCGGGTTGAAATGTACATTCCCGGGATTCGAACTTTAAAAACATATTAAAATGATAAATATCTGTATCACTTGACCCTGGAATAGAAAATTATATATGGACACTGTGGTCAATAAAATATTTTATGAATTTTTACAAATACGAATTTATTTTGAAATTTAATTTAAATATCTTAGAATAATTTGAGATTCGAAATAATTTTACTTGCATGTATATATTTAAGTAAAATTGATTTAATGGAAGGATTTAATATGATTTTTCTAAATTGAATTTGCTGTTTGTAGATAATATAATTTTCAGATATTTTATAAGTATGTCTTGCCATATCCATTTTGATTTTGATATTTAATTTATACTTTAAGTTTGAATTAAAGTTTCAAATATATAAACTTGAATTTATAAGTTAAAACTTAACTGATTTAATGAATGGTCTTTATTTAAAAAATAAAAAATAGATTTGTTGCTTTGAAAGTTAATATATAAATACGATTATATGATTTTAAAAAGGTTTAAAATTTTAAATTTGTTTAAAATTGATTTAATGGAAAGATTTGAATTAATGTTGTAAGAATTTTGCTAAGTGAGAAAGGTTTAGTTGATTTATGTAACAACCCGGATTTTCAGAACCAATTTAAAATTTTTATTTTAGCTATTTTAACGGATTTTGAATATTTAAAATGATTTATTTTAAATAATAACAAGTAAAAATTTATTTTAATCGAAGTTAGAACGTATAAATTTATTTTAATTATAAAACGAACTAGAAATGGCACAGTAGTTTGAAAATTCGATTTTAAATTTCAATTGAATATACATGATTCAAAATAAATTGGATTTCAGTAAAAAAAAAGAAATATTTGAATCTGTTTAATTATATCTTTCTAACGAATGTGAAAAATCCAGATTTCATAACGAGAATTGAAAGTTATGTCCAGTTTAAAATTAAAAATAGTCGCTATGAATTATATATTTTTTAACATAATACATAGCCATTTTTCAAATGACCTCCATTTTCGACGAGACCACTTTTGTTGGATCCGGAATGTCAAATTATTGCTAGGTTTCAAATTTCATAATTTTTGGATTAATATGTGAGCGCAGTAAATTTAAATGTGAATTGGATTGACCAAAAATTGACCAATTTTCAAATGGTCTCCACATTCGAAGAAATTAATTTTTTTAGGACCGTATCGTCAAAACGTAGCTACATTTATTTTTCTGGAATTTTTGAGTCAGTATGTGTCCCCAGTAAATTAAAATGTACGTTTGAATTCAATATATATTAAATTATATTTTAATTTGGATAAAAACTGATCGAAACATTAGAATTGGTTTATGAAACATATCCCATTGTGTCCAAAATGGGGGTAATTAGCTAGGGGCGACAGTCGTTGGGTTTGAATAGGAGTTCGTAACGATAAACAAATATTATCGGAATTAAATAATACTAAAATAATATTATATATATATATATATATATAAATTTTCCTAAATTCTGATTCGCCATTTCAGATCCGCCATCTTCATCATCTTCGAGGGCTGAAAAAGCTCAAAAATTCGAGCTTAATTTTATTCCAATACAGCTCGAATTAAAACAGGGTTTATTTACGAAAATTGTAGAGCGATCTAGGATCTTCAAATCTAAACCGGTTTGATCGGATTTCAACAATTCTGGGGCGCGATTTTCCATCTCCAAGCGTCGCCGTTTGAGGCCAAAATCAGCCACCACCACACCACCGAGTTCAACGCGCCACCGTCCAGGAAAAGCTCTCAAGTAGGCGCACGACGTGGAGAACCTGGTCGTCTTCTGGAGCGACGTGGCAGCAGTGATCTGGAACCCTAGGTTTGAAGAATTGGATTCTGTACTTCGTCGTTCAGCAGAAAGAAGGAAGGAGGTTTAAATTTAATTAACTAATTTATTAATTATCTTTAAAAGGTCATTAATCTTTATAATAGCATATCTTTCTCATACGAACTCCAAATCGCGTGAAATAGGATCCGTTGCGATCATGGGGACGAGAGCTTCACAACAAGACTAACTGGGTCAAATTTGGAGCAAATCAGAATTTTAGGCAAATTAAAATCCGAACAGTTCGAAAATTCAGAAATTAAAACTGACAGAGTGGAAAACGAAAGTGAGAACTTTCTCACACTCAAATTATTTTCCAGTTATTATATAATAGGTTGCAGACGGGGCTAAGTAGCCCCCGACACTATTTTTTTTGTACAAACCAGTTGATCGTTTGTTTGGATTGTGATTTGGACTGTCATTGTTTGATATTGTTGTATATAAAAATTATTTATATAAACTATATATAAAAATTATCATGAAATTAAAATAAAATAAATATTCATTTACAAATCGGACAATTTGTTTATGTACACCCATTTTACTGATATTAATTGGGACTATGATTTTTACACATCGCCCAACTGCACAAATAATAAACTGTATGTGTTGTTTGAAAACCCCACACGGGTATTGGGATAATATTTGACATAAACTGATCCCAATAATTAGTGGTATGTCAATCGATGGGTTGACAGACTGTATAAGCGTTATTTATTTTAATGCTTATACAGTTGTAAAATGCACTCTAGATGTTGTTTGAATTTTTAATGATTGTTTTTCATTATTGTTGTATACACACGAAGTATGAAATCCATATAACTGAAATTATGTGGTAATTGATTGAGTCTAATTCCAGTTCCGAATTAACGAATATTTTAAAATAATATTTAGTGAATAGTGAAATGTGAAGCCGTGTTAAGTAGTTAAACGCCATTTTAACACGAACGAGATTTCCTGTCGATTTTATTCATTTTGTAATGAATATCGAAAAGTGATTTAAAAATCAGATATCTTGAAAATATTGTCATCTTAATATTATAATGATATGGAATATTCTAATTTGATTTGAAAATTGAAAATGAAATGGAAATTGTTTTAAAATGAATTTATAATGGAATATTCAATTTTGATTTAAATTTGAAAATGAAATTGAAATCGTTTTAAAATGAATTTAAAACGAATTTATAATCGAATATTCAATTTTGATTTAAATTTTAAAATGAAACTGAAATCATTTTAAAATGAATTTAAAACGAATTTATAATGGAATATTCAGTTTTGATTTAAATTTGAAAATGAAATTGAAATCGTTTTAAAATGAATTTAAAACGAATTTATAATGGAATATTCAATTTTGACTTAAATTTGAAAATGAAATTGAAATCATTTTAAAATGAATTTAAAACGAATTTATAATGGAATATTCAATTTTGATTTAAATTTGAAAATGAAATTGAAATCGTTTTAAAATGAATTTATAATGGAATATTCAATTTTGATTTAAATTTTAAAATGAGATTGAAATCGTTTTAAAATGAATTAAAATGAATTTATAATGGAATATTCAATTTTGATTTAAATTTGAAAATAAAATTGAAATCGTTTTAAAATGAATTTGAATTCAATTTATAAAGGAATATTCAGTTTTGATTTAAAATCAAAATGGAAGTGGAAATCGTTTTTAAAACGATTTATAAAATTCATTTTAAATGGAAATCCACGATATATATTATAATGGCCTGAGTAGAACGCGCCGCGCAGTGTCCGTTTGCAAATTTCAACCATTAACTTCAAATGGTTGTTACGGGAGATCCGACCGTCGGATTCTCCTAAAACCGGAACCGTTGGGTTCGTATCGAAAAGAGCTTTCCAATGAATACAAGAGATTTGAAATATAACAGTTGGATTTTAAGTTATGTCCAAATCAATTTCCGAAAAGGTCGCTATGAAACTAATTTGGTTGCCGTTATTGGAAACCGACTGTACGGGTGATAATAAAATTATTAAAAATATGGAAAAATTATGTAAAATCATAATAAATGATTTGGGAAGATTTTGGATGAAAAATTATTGTTTTGAGAAGATAAAAATATATTTTTATCGAAATGAACTAGTTATTAACTAGAATAATAATTTAATTATTTTTAGAAATAAATAAATTGGATTTGAAAATGGTTTTAAAATAACCAGAATTTTTCCAAAGAATAAATTGGAATGGATTCGGAATGGAAATAATCTTTGGAATATTTCGATACTGGATTTCGTGATTATACAGATATTGTTGAGGAATATGGAAGATATATATACATATATCGTTATTCCCAATACGATATTTGTTGGTTTCAGAAGTTGATATTGAATATAAGCCGATATAATTTCTATTCAGAGACTTGTATTTGATATCAAATTGGATTTTGGGTTTGTCGTGAATGGTGTCTTTAATAACACTGTTCTTAAACCCAGTTGAGAAAAGAATAAATCTTTTAATTAAGATTTAAGGAATTTTACCAATTAATTTAATTGGATTGAAATTGGATTTTGGGTTTGTCGTGAATGGAGTCTTTAATAACACTGTTCTTAAACCCAGTTGAGAAAAGAATAAATCTTTAAATTAAGATTTAGTGAAGTTTTCTGATTAATTAATATTTAATTGGAATTGAATAAAAGAATTGGATTTTTGGGTTTATCGTGAACGGTGTTTTAAATAACACTTGTTCTTTAACCCAATTGACTGTGAAGAATATGATTTATAATTTATAATCTTTTAATTAAGATTTATGGAATTTTCCAAAGAAAAGATTTCCAATTTAATATGTTAAATTAGAATTGAATGGAATTCGATTTGGTATAATCGATATGAGCTTCTACGGAGGAAGATTGTTTATATATATGGAATTTAAAAGGCTTCGTCATTATTCCATTTATATTATTAGTCGGACACGGAAATTTATATTGATCTATTTTCCGTGAAGATTCCATAATTGATGGAATGTGATCTTGGGTTTATCGTGAACTGTATTTTAAATGTCATTGGTTCTTTAAACCAGTTAAAGACAGGATTACATGTCTAACATTGTATTTCGAACTGTATTTGTTGATCTTCACTAAATATATATCTATTTGGTAGTGGAGAATTTATTCTCTTACTTAACACCCTTCTCTGAGACGTACGAGCTCAGAGGTTATATATTGGCAGAAATTAGTGGTACGGTGTAGATGGTCGATGTGACATGTTTGATTTGCTAAAGTTAAATAATCATTAATAATGATTTTTGGGAATATTAAAACTAAGTGGAGTTTTAATGAATCTTTAATTTGAGAGAAACGTGAATGTGATAATTTAAATTATTAAATTTGGGAAAATGATCGAGAATGGAGTATCACCAGTTTTGCTTCAAGCGATAGTTAAATCTTTAATTAGATTTGAACATGAAATGGTAATTAATTTTTACTGATAACACCATGGTGTTAGATATGGAGTATTATTGGTTTTGCTCCATGGGACGAATAGGTTGGGATTGGGAAAATAAACAAATGATTACTTCGGTAAGGTTCGCTAATCCCGACTAATGGTTTAAATTATGAAAAGAATATTTGAATAAAAAGAATATTCAGGATTGGAATGAGGCGTATGATGTGTTGTTATAGCACTTGATTATAAGATACGCGAGTTATTTGGAAAGGTCGGGTTTAACCCATTCTGAATAATTGATACGACGAAAAGTCAAAAAGATTGAAGATGGTGCAAGACCGGCAATCTTCACATCGAATGGATCATTATTATAATATATCTTTCTCATATGAGCTCCACATCGCGTGAAACATGATCCGTTGCGATCGTGGGGACGAGAGCTTCACAACAAGACTAACCGGGTCAAATTTGGAGCAAATCAGAATTTAAGGCAAATTAAAATTCGAACAATTCAGAAATTAAATCTGACGGAGTGGAAAACGAAAGTGAGAACTTTCTCACACTCAAATTATTTTCCAGTTATTATATAATAGGTTGCGGACGGGGCTTAGTAGCCCCCGACACTATTTTTTTTGTACAAACCAGTTGATTGTTTGTTTGGATTGTGATTTGCACTGTCATTGTTTGATATTGTTGTATATAAAAATTATTTATATAAACTGTATATAAAAATTATCATGAAAATAAAATAAATATTCATTTACAAATCGGATGGTTTGTTTATGTACACCCATTTTACAGATATTGATTGGGACTATAATTTTTACATCGCCCAACTGCACAAATAATAAACAGTATTTGTTGTTTGAAAACCCCACACGGGTATTGGGATAATATTTGACATACACTGATCCCAATAATTAGTGGTATGCCAATCGATGGGTTGACAAACTGTATAAGCGTTATTTATTTATTTTAATGCTTATACAGTTGTAAAATGCACTCTTGATGTTGTTTGAATTTTTAATGATTGTTTATCATTATTGTTGTATACACACAATGTATGAAATCCATATAACTGAAATAATATGGTAATTGATTGAGTCTGATTCCAGTTTCGAATTAACGAATATTTTAAAATAATATTCAGTGAATATTGAAATGTGAAGCCCTGTTAGGTAGTTAAACGCCATTTTAACACGAATGGGATTTTCTGTCAATTTTATTCATTTTATAATGAATATCGAAAAGTGATTTCAAAATCAGATATTTTGAAAATATTATCATTTTAATATTATAATGATATGGAATATTCAAGTTTGATTTGAAAATTGAAAATGAAATGGAAATCGTTATAAAATGAATTTATAATGGAATATTCAATTTTGATTTAAATTTGAAAATGAAATTGAAATCGTTTTAAAATGAATTTAAAACGAATTTAAAATGGAATATTCAATTTTGATTTAAATTTGAAAATGAAATTGAAATTGTTTTAAAATGAATATAAAACGAATTTATAATGGAATATTCAATTCTGATTTAAATTTGAAAATGAAATCGAAATCGTTTTAAAATGAATTTAAAACGAATTTATAATGGAATATTCAATTTTGAGTTAAAGTTGAAAATGAAATTGAAATCGTTTTAAAATGAATTTAAAACGAATATGTTATGGAATATTCAATTTTGATTTAAATTTGAAAATGAAATTGAAATCGTTTTAAAATGAATTTAAAACAAATTTGTATTGGAATATTCAATTTTGATTTAAATTTTAAAATGAGGTTGAAATCGTTTTAAAATGAATTTAAAATGAATTTATAATGGAATATTCAATTTTGATTTAAAATGGAAAATGAAATTGAAATCTTTTTAAAATGAATTTAAAACAAATTTATAAAGGAATATTCAGTTTTGATTAAAAATCAAAATGGAAGTGGAAATCGTTTCTAAAACGAATTTAAAACGATTTATAAAATTCGTTTTAAATGGAAATCGACGATATATATTAAATATATATAGATTATAATGGCCTGAATAGAACGCGCCGCGCAGCGACCGTTCGCGAATTTCGACCATTAACTTCAAATTGTTGTTACGGGAGATCCGACCGTCGGATTCTCCTAAAACCATAACTGTTGGGTTCATATCGAAAAGAGCTTTCCAATGAATACAAGAGATTTGAGATCTAACGGTTGGATTTTAAGATATGTCCAAATCAATTTTAGAAAAGGTCGCTATGAATGCAGTTCGGTGGGCGTTATTGGAAACCGACGGTAAGGGCGATAATAAAATTATTAAAAATATGGAAAAATTATGTAAAATCGTAATAAATGATATGGAAAGATTTTGGATGAAAAATTCCAGTTTTGAAAAGATAAAAATATATTTTTATCGAAATGAACTAGTTATTAACTAGAATAATAATTTAATTATTTTTAGAAATAAATAAATTGGATTTGATAATGGTTTTAAAATAACCATAATTTTTCCAAAGAATAAATTGTAATGGATTCAGAATGGAAATAATCTTTGGAATATTTCAATATTGGATTTCGTGATTATACGGATATTGTTGAGGAATTTGGAAGTTATATATATATCGTTATTCCCAATACGATATTTGTTGGTTTCAGAATTTGATATTGAATATAAGCCGATATAACTTCTATTCAGAGACTTGTATTTGATATCAAATTGGATTTTGGGTTTGTTGTGAACGGTGTCTTTAATAACACTGTTCTTAAATCCAGTTGAGAAAAGAATAAATCTTTTGATTAAGATTTAGGGAATTTTACCAATTAATTTATATTTAATTGGATTGAAATTGGATTTTGGGTTTGTCATGAACGGTGCCTTTAATAACACCGTTCTTAAACCCAGTTGAGAAAAGAATAAATCTTTAAATTAAGTTTTAGTGAAGTTTTCTGACTAATTAATATTTAATTGGAATTGAATAAAAGAATTGGATTTTTGGGTTTATCGTGAACGGTGTTTTAAATAACTCTTGTTCTTTAACCCAGTTGACATTCAAGAATATGATTTAGAATTTATAATCTTTTAATTAAGATTTATGGAATTTTCCAAAGTAAAGATTTCCAATTTAATATATTAAATTGGAATTGAATGGAATTCGATTTGGTAATAATCAAGATGAGCTTCTGTGGAGGAAGACTGTTAATATATATGGAATTTAAAAGGCTTCGTCGTTATTCCATTTATATTTTTAGTCGAACACGGAAATTTATATCGATTATACATATTGATCTGTTTTCCATGAATATTCCATAATTAATGGAATGTGATTTTGGGTTTATCGTGAACTGTGTTTTAAATGACATTGTTTCTTTAACCCAGTTAAAGACAGGATTGCATGTCTAACATTGTATTTCGAACTGTATTTGTTGATCGCTGCTAAATATATATCTATTTGGTGGCAGAGAATTTATTCTCTTGCTTAACACCCTTCTTTGAGACGTACGAGCTCAGAGGTTATTGGCAGAAATCATTGGTACGGTGTAGATGGTCGATGTGACATGTTTGATTTCCTAAAGTTAAATAATCTTTAATAATGATTTTTGGAAAGATTAAAACTAAGTGGAGTTTTAATGAATCTTTAATTAGATTGAAACGTGAATGTAATAATTTAAATTATCAAATTTGGGAAAATGATCGAGAATAGAGTATCACCAGTTTTGCTCCAAGCGATAGTTAAATCTTTAATTAGATTTGAACGTGAAATGGTAATTAATTTTTTACCGATAACACCATGGTGTTAGATATGGAGTATTACCGGTTTTGCTCCATGGGATGAGTAGGTTGGGATTGGGAAATAAACAAATGATTACTTCGGTAAGGTTCGCTAATCCCGACTAGTTTGAAAAACCTTAATTTGGTTTAAATTGTGAAAATAATATTTGCAAAAAAATAATATTCTGGATTGGAATGAGTCGTAAGATGTGTTGTTACAACACTTGATTATAAGATACACGAGTTATTCGAAAAGGCCGGGTTTAACTCATTCTGAATAATTGATACGACGAAAAGTCGAAGAGATTGAAGACGGTGCAAGACCGACGATCTTCACACCGAATGGATGGGTCGCTACTGGTGCCCATAATTGGAGTAGCTACCTTGAAGGGGCTACAGTGGGAGCTGTACGGACGTACATGTTGATTGTTCGGATATGCGAGGGCCTCTCTCCTGTATTGGATATACGGGACGAGGAATAAGGTGCCTCCGGTTTCGTTCAGACCCAGAACGAACTTGTAAATGGATGGTGTGTCTGATGTTGTATTTCTTTATGCTGTATTCGTTGATCTTTGCTAAATGTATGTCTATTTGGTGGCGGAGAATTTATTCTCTTGCTGAACACCCTTCTCTGAGACGTATGAGCTTAGAGGTTATATATCGGCAGAAATTAGTGGTACGGCATGGATTGATAGTGTGGCATTGTGAGATGCAGTGATCCAAGCTGTTGTTGAAAAGAAGAGCTTGGTGGATGATGATCAAAGCACAACTTTAAATAGCACAGCTTTGTGTAGCGTTAATTCGCAAGCATCACACACCAGTATGGTGGTAAACTGATGGTTAGATCAGTATACTTTAGAGAAGAGGATAGACATCCTACGGGTTGTCATGGATTCAATCGACCGAGGTGATACTGGGTGTGGTTGCTCCACACCAGTAGGGATAGGGCACACCCCCTGATTCTCAGATGGATAGAGTTAGCGGTGTTTTCCAATGCTTGGACGTAAGCCATGGTAACTTGTTTCCTGGATATAGTGCGGATGTGCATTATGACTTTTTCTCATGCACGGGACGTAAACCGTTCGGTATTGCACTACGCGATAGATCTTTCAAATCAGGAGCCATCAGTATGGAAATCCAAACTTCCAATACGACATTCGCGGTTTTAGTTGTAAACCTACATATGGCGACATAGTGGGATGGGGCGCTCATGCCGTCTATGATTGATACATTTATATTTGAAGTTGATTTCTTCACTTATTGTAATAATAAAAGATTTTCTTTAAGACGTACCAAGCATATTTGGCTATTATAAGGTAAAACTCTATCCTCCAGCTTGCGTTGCATTGTGTAATGGGACCTGAGTCTTATAATAACTTCATTTTTCTTTATTTAGCATTGCGCTATTTTTTTTATGCACTGGTATTCTTGGGGTTAGACCCGTTCCGTGTTATACGGCGTGGTCCCTTGATTTACCTTATTTTAAAAGTAAAGTTTTAAATAACTGTTTTAGTTCTCACACCAGTCCCATGACTGACTCGGAGTTTACTGTTTTAACCTAAACTCTAGATGCCCATATTTTCTACATGGGCAGCTAGTAGTTTTGGTTTTCGCAGATATTTCTTTTTCCAGGATCCTGGATTTACAGATAGAGCTATATTCGGAAAGCTTTGTATCCGTATATCTCTTTCAGTTGTGTCAGTTGTTATTATCCGCTACGCATTGTATTTACACATTTTATTTCCGCTGCTATGTATTTTAATCTCTAATATTTTTCTGTGTAATATTTATTTATACTCTGATATATTCTTGTACTCTGATGTAAGTTGTTGTAAATAACAATGAAATGTTCTTTTGTTTGTGTTCTGATTTGTCGTGTTCTCAATTCAATTCGGGCTTTCTCGTAAGGGTGAGTTTGGGTCATCTCAGTTGGCACCATAGCTCTGGTTTACAGAGCTCGAGAACAAGACACATTAGAACCGAACGATAAAATTAATCAGAGATTGGATTAGTAATATCCAGTAAGAATGACTCGTTAGAGATTTGATCAGTAGTATCCTAGAACGAGTGTAAAGAGTGATATTTTTAAAATAAAAATGAAAACAAATTAGATTTTGAAAATTTTATAATTTATTATACGTATTTGAATATTTTATTTTATATTGAATTTGGACTATCGAGTATATGAAGATTTTAAATATACGCATATTCGAAGTCTCAAATATACTGGATAGATATAGAATCACACTCTAGTCGCCCGGGGATGATTCTGATGATGAGGCCTCATCATCAGTGTTTATGTTCGAGTTTCGAAAGTGAATATCTATATAATATCCAATTGACTGGTGTGAGAACCAAAACTTAGCTAGAATTTACTGTTTGTGACTTGACACTAAAAATATGATTTTTGAATATATATATAAAAGTTATACATTTGAAAATTAATCAACAAATTGATTTCTGGCTGTGATGTTTGATTATTGATTCAACTAATAAAAATATTGGAATGATAAATATAGTATAAATCAAGATATTTGTTAAGTGAAAAATAATATTATCCCTCTTGATGAAATCATAAAATATAATGTAGGATATGGACGACTGTGGCTTATCTCATATAGAATTCTGGTTGACTCCGAAACAAGCAAGGAGAGCTCAGCGGAAAGCAGAAAAAGAAAGAGAGTTGAAGTTAGGAACACCCAAGGTTGTTTATTGTCGTAAATGCAGAAAAGAAGGCCATTACGCAATTATGTGTCCTGAGAAAAAGAGAAGCAAAGAGAAACAGATAAGAGTGGACATAGTCTGTTTCAAATGCAAAGAGATGGGACATTTTATACATACGTGTCCGAACGTAAAGAAAAAATCTAGAAAACTAGGAAAAGAAAAGAAATGCTTCCGATGCAAAGAAGTAGGGTGTCTAGCCCGAGATTGCCTGTTAAAGAAGGGTGATAAGAAATCCAAAGGAGAGGAGCTATCTGCTTTGGAAATTATGCAAGGAGGCACGACTTCCTAGGAAATTGGGTTTTAATGTAATGAACTTGGATTTTGGATATATGTATGTATATGTATGATGCTTGTATGAACGTATGTATGCTTTTTGTTTTAAAAATGTATCGGTACTGTATAATATAACTAATGTAAGAAAAATGTTGAACTAAGTCAAATTTAGCATCAAATATTGAACTGAATCGAAAATTATTAGCATTGCATATTTGTACATGTATACATTGAACAAGTCATAGCATGGAAGCCAGGAAGAGGAATAAAGTTGTATGCCCGACAAATAGGTACATGTTTACTAATTTATTGGGTTTTGATGATTTTATGAGCCGATTGGCTTTTTCTTTTGGATTGGTGAGGGCCCTGTGAGGCTAGTTGTGGTTTTAAAGGTCTCCCCGTACAAAAGAGGTTATGACGAAATTTTTTGAAAATTTAGGGTGTTAGCCAAATTTTTGAAGAATTTGAAAATTCTTAGAAACTAAAAAGTTGAAGAATGAAAACCAGAATGAAAGTTGAGATGGTTAGTTAAACAACTTTCAGCTCCGTTCCTTTTCGATGACGAAAAGATTTTAAGTGGGGGAGATTGTAACAACCCGGATTTTCAGAACCAATTTAAATTTTTTATTTTAGCTATTTTAATGGATTTTGAATATTTAAAATGATTTATTTCGAATAATAAGGACTAAAAATTTATTTTAATTGAAGTTAGGATGTATAAATTTATTTTAATTATAAAACGTACTAGAAATGGGGTGGTAGTTTGAAAATTCGATTTTAAATTTCAATTGAATGTACATGATTCAAAATAAATCGGATTTCTGTAAAACAAGAAATATTTGAATCTGTTTAATTATATCTTTCAAACGAAAGTGAAAAATCGAGATTTCATAACGAGAATTTCTAGTTTAAAATTTAAAATAGTCGCTATGGAATTATATATATATTTTAATATAATATATAGCCATTTTACAAACAACCTCCATTTTTTCCTAAACCACTTTTGTTGGATCTGAAATGTCAAATTATTGCTATGTTTCAAATTTCATAATTTTTGGAATTAATATATGAGCGCAGTAAATTTAAATGTGTTTGATAATTTAAATTTGAATTGGATCAACCAGAAATTGACCATTTTTCAAACGGTCTCCAAATTCGGTGAAAATAATTTTGTTAGGACCGTATCGTCAAAAAATAGCTAGATTTATTTTTCGGGAATTTTTGGAGTCAGTATGTAGCCCCGATAAATTAAAATGTATGTTTGAATTCAATATACATTAAATTATATTTTAATTTGGATAAAAACTGATCAAAACATTAGAATTGGTTTACGAAACATATCCCATTATGTCCGAAATGGGGTTAATTAGCTAAGGCGACAGTCGTTGGGTTTGAATTGGAGTTCGTAACGATAAACAAATATTATCGAAATTAAATAATATCAAAATAATATTATATATATATTCCTAAATTCTGGTTTGCCATTTCAGATCCGCCGTCTTCATCGTCTTCGAGGGCCGAAAAAGCTGAAAAATTTGAGCTCAATTTTCTTCCAATACGGCTCGAATTAAATCAGGTTTTAGTTATGAAAATTGTAGAGCGATCTAGGATCTTCAAATCTAAACCGATTTCATCGGATTCCATGAATTCCGAGGCGCGATTTTCCAGCTCCAAGCGCCGCTGTTTGAGGCCAAAATCTGCCACCACCAGGGGCGGAGCCATGCCCAGGCTGACCTGGGCAAGTGCCCCCCCCCCCAGCAAAAAAAAAGTTTTCCTGTGTACTGGATAATTCTAGGACATACGGTGCAGCTTTCCTGTGTACTGGAATCGTGATATTTGATAATATTAGGACATACGGTTCACTTTTATTTATCAGAGAACTTTTTTAGGTTGGACATACGGTTCAGTTCCATACCTGCCCTAAATGCACCGTATGTCCTATATGACTGTAAGATGATAGCTGTACTCCAACAATTTAGCAAACAATAATATTATGTGATGCTAAGAGTGTAAGCTATTATGATATTGTAAATCATATTGCATGTATAAAATGGATAATTTAGCTCATAGTGATACAGCTGAATGTCCATGGATGATTGCAAACATATGTATATGGGTTACATTGTAATTCATACTTCACAGTTGCACTAAAACACTCTTATGTGTGTTTGAGTCTTTTATTACGCACAACCATTAGCATATTTCAACAAAAATTAGGATTATCAGCCAACAACCCTGTGCCCTAAATGCACCGTATGTCCTAATTACTATGCTCAACAATCCCAGAAAAAATATATTTCGGGGGCTGCCGCCCCCGAACCTCCGCCCTTACTGTCTTGCCCCCCCATCCGAACATTCTGCCTCCTCCACTGGCCACCATCACACCATCGAGTTCAATGTGCCGCCGTATAGGAAAAGCTCTCAAGAAGGCGCACGACGTGGAGGAACCTAATCGTCTTTTGAAGAATTGTGTTCTATACTTCGTCATTCAGCAGAAAGAAGGAAGGGGGTTTAAATTTAATTTATTTATTAATTATCTTTAAAAGGTCATTAATCATTATTATAATATATCTTTCTCATATGAGCTCCAAATCGCGTGAAACATGATCCGTTGCGATCGTGGGGACGAGAGCTTCACAACAAGACTAACCGGGTCAAATTTGGAGCAAATCAGAATTTTAGGCAAATTAAAATCCGAACAGTTCGAAAATTCAGAAATTAAAACTGATAGAGTGGAAAACGAAAGTGAGAACTTTCTCACACTCAAATTATTTTCCAGTTATTATATAATAGGTTGCAGACGGGGCTAAGTAGCCCCCGACACTATTTTTTTTGTACAAACCAGTTGATCGTTTGTTTGGATTGTGATTTGGACTGTCATTGTTTGATATTGTTGTATATAAAAATTATTTATATAAACTATATATAAAAATTATCATGAAATTAAAATAAAATAAATATTCATTTACAAATCGGACAATTTGTTTATGTACACCCATTTTACTGATATTGATTGGGACTATGATTTTTACACATCGCCCAACTGCACAAATAATAAACTGTATGTGTTGTTTGAAAACCCCACACGGGTATTGGGATAATATTTGACATAAACTGATCCCAATAATTAGTGGTATGTCAATCGATGGGTTGACAGACTGTATAAGCGTTATTTATTTTAATGCTTATACAGTTGTAAAATGCACTCTAGATGTTGTTTGAATTTTTAATGATTGTTTTTCATTATTGTTGTATACACACGAAGTATGAAATCCATATAACTGAAATTATGTGGTAATTGATTGAGTCTAATTCCAGTTCCGAATTAACGAATATTTTAAAATAATATTTAGTGAATAGTGAAATGTGAAGCCGTGTTAAGTAGTTAAACGCCATTTTAACACGAACGAGATTTCCTGTCGATTTTATTCATTTTGTAATGAATATCGAAAAGTGATTTAAAAATCAGATATCTTGAAAATATTGTCATCTTAATATTATAATGATATGGAATATTCTAATTTGATTTGAAAATTGAAAATGAAATGGAAATTGTTTTAAAATGAATTTATAATGGAATATTCAATTTTGATTTAAATTTGAAAATGAAATTGAAATCGTTTTAAAATGAATTTAAAACGAATTTATAATCGAATATTCAATTTTGATTTAAATTTTAAAATGAAACTGAAATCATTTTAAAATGAATTTAAAACGAATTTATAATGGAATATTCAGTTTTGATTTAAATTTGAAAATGAAATTGAAATCGTTTTAAAATGAATTTAAAACGAATTTATAATGGAATATTCAATTTTGACTTAAATTTGAAAATGAAATTGAAATCATTTTAAAATGAATTTAAAACAAATTTATAATGGAATATTCAATTTTGATTTAAATTTGAAAATGAAATTGAAATCGTTTTAAAATGAATTTATAATGGAATATTCAATTTTGATTTAAATTTTAAAATGAGATTGAAATCGTTTTAAAATGAATTAAAATGAATTTATAATGGAATATTCAATTTTGATTTAAATTTGAAAATAAAATTGAAATCGTTTTAAAATGAATTTGAATTCAATTTATAAAGGAATATTCAGTTTTGATTTAAAATCAAAATGGAAGTGGAAATCGTTTTTAAAACGATTTATAAAATTCATTTTAAATGGAAATCCATGATATATATTATAATGGCCTGAGTAGAACGCGCCGCGCAGTGTCCGTTCGCAAATTTCAACCATTAACTTCAAATGGTTGTTACGGGAGATCCGACCGTCAGATTCTCCTAAAACCGGAACCGTTGGGTTCGTATCGAAAAGAGCTTTCCAATGAATACAAGAGATTTGAAATATAACAGTTGGATTTTAAGTTATGTCCAAATCAATTTCCGAAAAGGTCGCTATGAAACTAATTTGGTTGCCGTTATTGGAAACCGACTGTACGGGTGATAATAAAATTATTAAAAATATGGAAAAATTATGTAAAATCATAATAAATGATTTGGGAAGATTTTGGATGAAAAATTATTGTTTTGAGAAGATAAAAATATATTTTTATCGAAATGAACTAGTTATTAACTAGAATAATAATTTAATTATTTTTAAAAATAAATAAATTGGATTTGAAAATGGTTTTAAAATAACCAGAATTTTTCTAAAGAATAAATTGGAATGGATTCGGAATGGAAATAATCTTTGGAATATTTCGATACTGGATTTCGTGATTATACAGATATTGTTGAGGAATATGGAAGATATATATACGTATATCGTTATTCCCAATACGATATTTGTTGGTTTCAGAAGTTGATATTGAATATAAGCCGATATAATTTCTATTCAGAGACTTGTATTTGATATCAAATTGGATTTTGGGTTTGTCGTGAATGGTGTCTTTAATAACACTGTTCTTAAACCCAGTTGAGAAAAGAATAAATCTTTTAATTAAGATTTAAGGAATTTTACCAATTAATTTAATTGGATTGAAATTGGATTTTGGGTTTGTCGTGAATGGAGTCTTTAATAACACTGTTCTTAAACCCAGTTGAGAAAAGAATAAATCTTTAAATTAAGATTTAGTGAAGTTTTCTGATTAATTAATATTTAATTGGAATTGAATAAAAGAATTGGATTTTTGGGTTTATCGTGAACGGTGTTTTAAATAACACTTGTTCTTTAACCCAATTGACTGTGAAGAATATGATTTATAATTTATAATCTTTTAATTAAGATTTATGGAATTTTCCAAAGAAAAGATTTCCAATTTAATATATTAAATTAGAATTGAATGGAATTCGATTTGGTATAATCGATATGAGCTTCTACGGAGGAAGATTGTTTATATATATGGAATTTAAAAGGCTTCGTCATTATTCCATTTATATTATTAGTCGGACACGGAAATTTATATTGATCTATTTTCCGTGAAGATTCCATAATTGATGGAATGTGATTTTGGGTTTATCGTGAACTGTATTTTAAATGTCATTGGTTCTTTAAACCAGTTAAAGACAGGATTACATGTCTAACATTGTATTTCGAACTGTATTTGTTGATCTTCACTAAATATATATCTATTTGGTAGTGGAGAATTTATTCTCTTACTTAACACCCTTCTCTGAGACGTACGAGCTCAGAGGTTATATATTGGCAGAAATCAGTGGTACGGTGTAGATGGTCGATGTGACATGTTTGATTTGCTAAAGTTAAATAATCATTAATAATGATTTTTGGGAATATTAAAACTAAGTGGAGTTTTAATGAATCTTTAATTTGAGAGAAACGTGAATGTGATAATTTAAATTATTAAATTTGGGAAAATGATCGAGAATGGAGTATCACCAGTTTTGCTTCAAGCGATAGTTAAATCTTTAATTAGATTTGAACATGAAATGGTAATTAATTTTTACTGATAACACCATGGTGTTAGATATGGAGTATTATTGGTTTTGCTCCATGGGACGAATAGGTTGGGATTGGGAAAATAAACAAATGATTACTTCGGTAAGGTTCGCTAATCCCGACTAATGGTTTAAATTATGAAAAGAATATTTGAATAAAAAGAATATTCAGGATTGGAATGAGGCGTATGATGTGTTGTTATAGCACTTGATTATAAGATACGCGAGTTATTTGGAAAGGCCGGGTTTAACCCATTCTGAATAATTGATACGACGAAAAGTCAAAAAGATTGAAGATGGTGCAAGACCGGCAATCTTCATATTGAATGGATGGGTTGCTACTGATGCCCATGATTGGAGTAGCTACCTTGAAGGGGCTACAGTGGTCGCCGTCCGGACATACTTGTTGATTGTTCGGATATGCGAGGGCCTCTCTCCTGTATTGGATATACGGGACGAGGAATAAGGTGCTTCGATTTCGTTCAGACCCAGAACGGACATGTAAATGGATGGTGTGTCTGACATTGTATTCCTTTATACTGTATTTGTTGATCTCTGCTAAATTTATATCTGTTTGATGGCAGAGAATTTATTCTCTTGCTTAAAACCCTTCTCTGAGACGTACGAGCTTAGAGGTTATATGTCAGCAGAAATCAGTGGTACAACATGGATTAATAGTGTGGCATGCTGAGATGTAGCGATCCAAGCTGTTGTTGAAAAGCAGAGCTCAGTGGATGATGATCAAAGCACAACTTTAAATAGCACAGCTTTGTGTAGCGTTAACTCGTGATCCTCACACACTGGTATGGTGGTAAACTGATGGTTAGATCAGTATACTTTAGAGATGAGGATAGACAACCTACGGGTTGTCATGGGTTCGGTCGACCGAGGTGATACTAGGTGTGGTCACTCCACACCAGTAGGGTTAGGGCACACCCCCCGATTCCCAGATGGATAGAGTTAGCGGTGTTTCCAATGCTTGGACGTAAGCCACGGTAACTTGTTTCCTGGATATAGTGCAGATGTGCATTACAGCGTTTTTCATGCATACGACGTAAGCCATTCGGTATTGCACTACGCGATAGATCTTTCGAATCAGGAGCCATCAGTATGGAAATCCAAACTTCCAATACGACATTTCGCGGTTTCAGTTGTAAACCTATATATGGCGACATAGTGGGATGGGGCGCTCATGCCGTCCATGATTGATACATTTATATTTAAAGTTGATTTCTTCACTTATAGTAATAATACAAGATTTGTTTTAAGACGTACCAAGCATATTTGGCTATTATAAGGTAAAAATCTATCCTCCGGCTTGCGTTGCATTGTGTGATGGGACCCGAGTCTTAAAATAGCTTCATTTTTCTTTATTTAGCATTGCGCTGTTCGTTTTATGCACTGGTATTCTTGGTTCCGTGTTATACGGCGTGGTCCCTTGATTTACCTTATTTTAAAAGTAAAGTTTTAAATAACTGTTTTAGTTCTCACACCAGTCCCATGATTGACGCGGAGTTTATTATTTTAACCTAAACTCTGGGTGCCCATATTTTCCACACGGGCAGCTAGTAGTTTTGGTTTTCACAGATATTTCTTTTCCCGGGGTCCTGGATTTACGGTTGGAGCTATATTCAGAAAGCTTTGTATCCGTATATCTCTTTCAGTTGTATCAGTTGTTATTTTCCGCTACATACATTTTATTTCCGCTGCTAAGTATTTTAATCTCTGATATTTTTCTATGTTATATTTATTTATATCTGATATATTCTTGTACTCTAATGTAACTTGTTGTAAATAGTAATGAAATGTTATTCTGTTTCTGTTCTGATTTGTCGTGTTCTCAATTCAATCCAGACTTTCCCATAAGGGTGAGTTTGGGTCGTCTCAGTTAATATAATTTTAACTTTTGAAGAATTGATTTAAGTAATAAAACTTAATACTCGAAAATTTGAATGTTTGTTTAAAACTAGTAAAAAGAAATGAATTTAGAATTCAAGTTCAAACCAAATTGAAATTATGGGTTTAAAAGTGGAATTTAAGTTGTAAGCTTACTTGAACACTTAATTTTAAACTTAAAATTTATACTAATTGAGGCCTAAGTTAAATTTAATTGAACTTATAAATCTGAAGTAAAGTTAAGTTTTAAAATTTTAGATAATTGATTCAGATTGGATTATTTTTTGAAAATGATATTATTCCATTTTCAACTAATATATATCTTACGACTATTTATTTAAACTATTTTTTTATTAAACTTATCCACCTTGTTTAAACCATTTTATATCAAACGTAACTATCTTATTTAAACTATTTATATCAAACCTATCCATTTTATTTAAGTTGAAATTAGGGAGACAACCTTAAAGTGGAACATTGGGTAAAGCGGATCCCGCCCTAAGTTTTCATGCAAAACGAATCCCTATTTTATTGTAGCCACATTGTTTTGTGGTTTTTTGCTCTACTATATGAAAAAAAAATCAAAAAAAATATAAATATTAACGAACAGTTTCTGGAAAAAAAGTTGCTGAAATGTTTGTACTTATTGCAAAAAAGTGCAGACATCTCAACAACAATTGCATAGTGTATTGTTGATATAGGAAAATAAATTGTTGAAAAGTCTTCAATTATTTTGAATAATTGCCGACATATCAGCTACTATTCCATAGTGTATTGTGTAAGGAAAAATAGGTTGCTGAAATGTTAGCGCTTATTGTAAATAAATGCCGACATATCTACAAAAACCACATAGTGTATTGTAGACATATATCTCAGTGTATCTTATAACTACAGACATATCTGCAATTTTTCTATGGGTTGCTGATATTTCTGCAATTTTAGTGGAAGTAATATATTTTCATTTGTGTGCAATGTTTATCATTTTTTGATGATTTATCTACAATAATGTGGTGTTTAAATAAGTGTAGACATTAAATTTGAAAGTTTGAAGCAATTAGCAAAAATTACATAAGCGTTGTCTGTAGTTTTTCGAAAATTTGCTGGATTTTGCTGAAATGTGATTTTTTTTTCGGTTTTCTTTGTTTTTGAATCATTTTTTGTACTTTTCTTACATGAATGTGAGCACAATTATGTATTGAATTAAGTTTCGAAGTTTGGTAAATTTTTACGTTGATTTTTTTGATGACTTTCGGAAAATAGGGACCTAATTTATAAACATTTAAGATAGGGAGTTATTTTGTATTTTTAAATTTAAACTAGACCTTAGCCATATTGTCCCTTTATTTAAACTATTTTATATCAAACTTAACTATTTTGTTTAAACTATTTAATATTTACTTAACTATTTTAAAAAATAAAAGTATGTATTTCCAATTCGAGCAATTTAAGCCCAAAATGAGCATGTGTAAAGGTTCAATTGAATATTGATATTTGTGACATGTAATCCAAATTGAATGCGAAGTTTTGATAATGAATTGATTGGTAAATATGAATTTGAAATTTGAAACGATATCGAATAATTGAATTGATCTGAGAAATTGATGAATAAAAATCAATACTTGATGTTAATTGATTTGTAATGTTAGAATATGCTTTCTAATTTAACGACTGCAGTGTGAAATAAGCTTTTGGATGTTAAAGAGACCGGAGTAAGTATTGTTATACTCCCTTCCAATATTGATACCACTTTAACAACTGTGTACGTGTGAAAGATCCAGAATGAAGTAGAATGGTTTTGAGAACTATACTAGAATGAAGTACGAGAATAATGATGGGTAGCCTTGACCTTGGATTCATAATTAATATGACCAAAACATGAGTCATACTCAGCCAAATGAGGTCGCTCTTCCTATCGGACAGCTTCTTCGATACCATATTTCTTACTTTGTGATTGATTGATGGCCACCCACAATTTATGGGAGTGTTGTACGAGGTAGGCGATAGTTGCGGCTATGCAGTACCACCTACCTAGGTCCGCAATCCAGTAAAATCCTACCGTTGGGTATAGCATTGGTGCCTTTTCAAATTATTCTGATCGAGCCCCCTACAATTTTGATTTGTACCGTACATATAGAGCGCTCTTTGATAACCACTAGTTTACGGTGGACTTTATGGTATTTGTATAGACTACGGTGCCTATAAACGGTGTAAGGATAAAATTGTAATCTCACTTACGCTATTTTAATACCTTACTGAATAAACACTATTACAAAAGCATATTCTATTATATGCACGTAGTTCCACGGATCCTTAAAGGGTGAGAATCTTAAATATCCTTTAAATTACTGATGCATTCGATTGAACATTTCACTTGAGTTGACTCACTTACATGAGAATGTATGTCATGACTTGAGTCTTTTGTTCTATGTTATGCTCGGGTCAGATCGAGTATTACAACTTTGAGATCTCACCTTTCAAAGGTGGTGACTGATTAAAGACCTCATTTCTATCGGCTAAATTATGTCATTGCCTTATGTATTAGAAATCATATGTATCTAAATTTCAGTCGTATTTATTTATGTAAATTCCGATATATTGCATTATTTTATTCCGTTGCATGATGTTATATTATTCTATATTTGTGATATTATGATTTTATTTTTATCAAAACCATAGTACTAACAATCTTCCATTTTGAACAATTTGAGTTGGTTTAATTTTCGACTCGAAACATTCGAAAGAGCGGGTCGTTGTATAAGGAAACAACCAAAAGGCGGCCTTGAGAGTGGGATATTCAATAACATATCACGTAACTAAAGGCAACGACCAAAAAGAGGCCTTGAGAGTGACATCTTTAATCTATGCACATACTCATGAGTGACAGATTGTAACATAAGTTGTAACACCCCCACGTTCCTTAATGTCACCTGTATGAAGATTTCATTAAGAAAATATGAAGCATTGTAGGTATAAAGACATAAAATATCATAGAGATTAAGATTTCACAAGACATAAATTTACAACGGAAGAAGAAACTTCCATTTTTAAATACAAAACCACCTTTGTTTCAATTAACTAAATAGTTACAAAGTTTTATGTTTTCAAATATCAGTCAAAACAACATCAAAGCACAATAGTATTATTCCCCAAATAGTCAAAAAGATACAACCTAACATTGGAAAGAGAACAGGAAGTAATTTATCTTATGTAGAGATCCCTCATGACAGAATCAATAAAGAAATCTTAATTATACACTTTCTTTCTGTAAGCCTAGGGGAAAGAAAAGAGAAAGGAAGAAAGTAATAGGATCAAACATAAAGCCTGGCGAGCTTAGGGCTATCAATTTCCTACATGACCCGAAACCCGACTCGAAACCCGCACAGAAATTAGCAGGTTAACCCGACCTGTTAAGATAGTCTTTTATGTATGTTGTTAGTGTTAATCTTTTATGTATGCAGTAATCAGTATGATCATATATTCTTGTGTAAGTTGTTAGTTATATATTAATTACGTATAACAACTGTATCTCTTCCATACTGCTAGCCTTTTATGTATGCAGTTTGTTCATATACTCTTATGTATGGAGAATGATTTTGGATATGGAGATTTCATGATTTATATATCTGCTGCCTATTATTGATTTTGTAACTTATTTCATGTTGGTGATTTTGTAACTTGCGGCCTGTTGGTGATTATATAATAGTGCTACTAGTTGGTGATTTGTTTTTTGATGTTTATATTGGTGGGCAATATTTGCCAATGGGTCAAACGGGTAAACTGGATCTGACACGACCAATTTAGTTAAACGGGTTACATGGGTCGGGTCAAGTCAACCGGTTTATAAACGGGTCGGGTTAGGGTTGGGAAAAAATCACCCGTTTAAAAAACAGGTTGACCCGACCTGTAACAACCCGGAATTTTGGAACCAATTTAAAATTTTATTTTAGCAATTTTAGTGAATTTTTTTATATTTAAAATAATTTATTTTAAATAATAATGATGGAAAATTTATTTAAATCGAAGTTAGAACGAATACATTTATTTTAATTATAAAAGGAGTTAGAAATAGCGTGGTAGCTTGAAAATTGGAAATTGAACTTTGACTGAATGTACAGGATTTAAAATAAATCGGATTTCAGTGAAACCAAAAATATTTAAATCTGTTTAAGAATATCTTTCGAACGAAACCGAAGAATTGAAATTTCATAGGGGGAATCAAAAGTTATGGCTAGTTGAATATTCAGATTAGTCGCTATAGAATTTAATATAATATATAGCCCGTATAAGTAGCCATTTTGCAAACGACCTCCGTTTTCGACGAAACCACTTTGGATGGATTCGGAATGTCAAATTATTGCAAGATTCCAATTTTCATAATTTTTGGAATTAATATGTGAGCGTGGTAAATCAGAACGTGTTTTGTCAATTTCAGTCAAATTGGATCGACCAGAAAATGGCCATTTTCAAATGGTCTCCAAATTCAACGAAAATAATTTTGTTAGGACCGTATCGTCAAAACATAACTAGATATACTTTTTTCTGTAATTTTCAGAGTCAGTATGTAGCCTCGGTAAATTAAAATGTACGTTTAAATTAAATAATTAAATGATTTATATTTTAAAATAAAGAAAAGTGGGCTGAGACGATCAAATGGGTTGATGGGACCTAGTCCATTGTGTCCGGAGGGGGTTATTTGGTTAGGGGCAACATTGGTTGGGCTGAATTTGGAGCTAGTATAAGTAAATGAGCTTTTTCTGGAATTTAAAGAATTAAATATTAATTAAATAATATTATAAGTAACCCTCTCTCTCATAAACCCTAATATCCAAACTCACCGCCATCTAACATTTCTAATGGCCGAATGCAACCGAAATTAAAACGTTAATTTCTTCTCATCCGCTTCAAATAAGATCCTGCTCCTGAAGCAAATATTGTAGACCTTTTTAATCTCTTCCATTTGATACGGATGATGATACGATTGGCTTCGTGAAACCGCCAGAAAATGGACGGGACCATGGCACGGTTCGAGATGGTTCTGGGGCGGATGGCGCAACCGCGGGTCACGAGCTTGGGGGCGGTGGAAGGCCTTGGTGGCGGCGACGAGGTGGTGGTCTCGGATCCATGGATGGTGGCTTGTGTGGTGGCGCGCAGGCAAGGATTGGTGGCGATGATTTCACGTTTTTGGTTACAGGGTACTGCGATGTGGAAGAAAGGGTATTACCCTTAATTATGTAATTAATAAATAAATAAATTATCAAGGTAATTAAATTTTAAAATTCTATAATTTTGTCATACGGAAACAGAATCAAATGATTTCGGATCCGTTGGAATCGCAGAAACCAGATCTACGTTATGGAACTGACTAGAGCTTAAATGGAGCATGTTGAAAATTCAGACAAAAATCAATGTGATATATCTGATCTTATAATTAAAATTGAATTATTTATCGTTATATGAAATCCATGTATGTACATTATTATAAATCATATATGTGATGTACGGAATTAGAATTGGTTAATTTTGATTGCGATGTATGAATGGGTTGGATTTTGATATTCATGTCTATAGATCTGATTTTATAATAAAAATTCTTCTTTTATTTGAATCCACGAATTCTGATTTGGTTTTTGAAATAAAACATCTTTATCGAACCCATGAACTTTGATTTGGGTTTTGAAATAATAAAAATATATTTTTATTGAAACTATGAACATGGTTTTTGTTTAGATTTTGTTTAACAATAAAATATCATTTTTATTGAATCTATGAACATAGGATATATTGGATTTGTTCTACAATGAAAATATCCTTTTTATTGAATCCATCATCCATGAACTTGTCACTTAACATGTTTCATTAGATTAGAAAGAAGAACATTTTTTAATTGTTATTGTCACTTTATTTCAATTATAAAGATTAAAATAAAAAGTTCACATTTTTATTTTCATTTGGTTGCAATATAAAGAATGGAATAAAAAGAGTTGAAATAAAAGAATATATTTTTATTGTCAGTTTGTTACAATAAAAAGATTTAAAATAAAAGAACATATTTTTATTGCCATTTTGTCACAATAAAAGATTAGTTATCAAAGATCATATTTTATTGTCACTTTGTTTCATTAAAAAGATTAGAATAGGAAAATATCATTTTCATTGTTCGTTGTTTTCAATAAAAAGATTGCACCTTAAAAATTACATTTTTAATGTAGTTTAGTATCTTAAAGATTGGATTATGAAAATGTCATGATAGATTAGAATATCATTTATGTTAGAAATGTTACATTAGATTAAAATGTCATTTATGTTAGAAATGTTACATTAGACTAAAAATGTCATTTGTGTTAGTGATAAATATGTCAATTATGTTAGGGATAAAAATGTTGAAACTTCAAAATTCATATTTTTAATATAAAGATAAAATATATAAAATATTCATTGTATGGATAATAATGTTGAAACATTAAAATTTACATTTTTAATGTAAAGCATGATTTATGTAAAATGATCATTGGTTGAAATATAAAAATGTTTAGCAATAAAAAGTTCACATTTTTATTGTATATGAGAAAATATGAAAAATGAACATCTGTTTTTAAAAGATTCAAGTCAATAAAAATTTTGTTTACATTAAAAATTACATTTTTAATGTAAGTATGAATCATATAAAAGGATTCAAGTTAATAAAATTTTGTTTACATTAAAATTTACACTTTAATGTATGTATGAGTCATGCTAAAAGATTCATTGTTAGAGGTGTTGGTCCAACGCTTGGTCCGATAGCCTCTGAGTCTTTGGTTGGGAATCACTGCATGCCTAGTGTTTGTGGGAATGACAAATTGAAGGAAGCTGCTGTAACAACTAATCAAACTCATGTGAACCCAGTTAGCCCTCCTAGTTGGACATCATTGTTCAACACCCTCCCTTTGGCGGCGGGTACCTACACACCACAAGATAGTTTCATAACTAAGGTTGTGAAAGGTCGGTGTGTCATGCCTGATGATGTTCATCATGTTGGTGCTAATTTCTGGGCTGATCATTTGGTAGGCTTTTTCCTCGATTCCACTTCACCTTACCAAGTTGTTCGTGAAAAATGTAATCGATTCTGGAGATTACGAGGAAAGCTGCAAGTCCAGTTCTTTGACTCGTTGTTCTACCTCAAATTCAACAACAAAGAGGATAAAATGAGTGTCCTTGAGCGTGACCCGTTGGTTATTGAAGCAAAACCCTTCATCATAACACCATGGAGCGTTACTATTGGCAAGGTGCATGAACAAATTCTTTCGATTCCAGTTTGGGCTACGCTTACCAATATTCCTTCTGTCCTCCAACCCCTCATCGGCCTTAACTGGCTAGCTAGCTTGATAGGTAAACTCCACTGCTTCGACTCCAATACTGTTGCTAGGAGGAGCATGAAATATGATCGGGCTCTTATTGAAATCTCTCCATCCATGCCGCTGCCTGATAAGTTGAAAGTTACTCTTGTCAAGGGGTTCGACGTTGACATTGATGTTTCGTATTCATGGCATCCTGATATTTGCTCGAACTGCAAGTCTTTTGGACACAACGATGATAAATGTCCTATCCTCCCTGCAGATAATGCGGGCATCCAAGCTGCTAAAATCCCATTGCATAAGCCTAAATTTTTAAGGTTGCCTAAGCCGAAAGTTGCGGCTTCTCCTGTTCCAGGTTCGCTTGTTGATTTGGAGGAGCCTTTTTCTCCGACTTCGCCAAGTGCCGACCCTGCTCTCTCTGCTGTGAAGGTAGTTGATGTTGATACACTATCACTGGACCCTGCTATCCTTGCTACTTCATCACGCTATGTGGTTCCAAATTCAGTCGATCCTGTATCTACTACTGCACAGGCAGTGTGTGTTCCTGGCTCTGTCAAAGATGTTTTCTGTTGGAATACTAGTGATTGTGCATGGGTACATAAACAAACGGATATACGTTATCAACCGGACACAAATTTATTTTACTCTTATGTCAGTGGTGTAGCAGGTGAGAATAGATTTCTTTGGTACAGTGTAGTTAATGGTGAATTATCTCTGACTACAGAGGGTACTAATGGTGCTGCAAATAAGGAAATGCTCAAAGATGTAACTTGGGATAGACGCTACATATACAACAGGCAATCGGTTCCTTACTACCCGAACATTGCAGCTCTTTTTGCTCCGTTCAGGAATGTCACTGGCACATGTGATGTGGTTGGGGACTAGTGTCCTCAGTCGCACTTAGTACGTAGTCTTGGTGACATTGTCAAGCTCCTGTTTTAATGTTGTGTGCTGGCACTTCAACCAGATAGAGTGGACGGAACACTATAAACTCCATAGGCGGTGGTCGGTCCACCTTAAAAACCGAACTAGCAGATTGTAAACCACAATCACCTGTCCTAAACTGTATTTTTATTATTGTTTATAATAAAAGCTGTTTGCGGTCACCTTAAAAACCGGTCGGCTTTGCCAAAAAAAAAAAGATTCATTGTTTGAAAATTTGTTATCAAATTAAAATTTACATTGTTAATGTAAAAATGAATCATCAGAAAAAGGTTCATTGCTTGAAAAATGTTTTTACATTAAAATTTACATTTTTAATGTAAATGAATCATATGAAAATAAAAGATTCATTGTGTAATAAAAAATATTTTGACATTGAAATTTACATTTTTAATGTAAATAAATCATTAGAAAAAGTTTCATTGTTTAATATATTATGTTAACATTAAAATTATATCTTTAATGTAATAATGGATTGATTAAAAAGTTTAAACTTTGGTAAAAATGTGTTAACATAGGAAAGTACATTTTTAATGTACAAATGATTATATAAAAGATTAAAATTTATAATATGTTTACATTCAAAAGCTCGTTTTTAATGCATAAGAGGATTCAATAAAAAGATCATTGTTTGATAAAAATGTTTTTACATTAAAAATTACATTTTTAATGTAAGTAGGAATAATTAAAATATGCATTGTTTAATATTAACATTTACATGTTATAGAAGTAGAAATGTTCATTTGTTTGATATCAACATTAACATGTCAGAGAAGTAGAAAAATGTACATTGGCAAAACATTATCATGATTATGTTAGCGATATTAGAAATAATTCAAACTGAATTATAATTGGTTAAATTTATTAAACAACGATTTATGTATGTAAACTGTTGTTGTTTGAAAACCCCACATGGGTATTAGGATGACATTTGTCATACACTAGTTCCAATATTTAATTGTATGTCAACCGATGGGTTGACAGTCTGTGATGAGCATTATTTATTTATTTATTTATTTTAATGCTCACACAATTATAAATTTCACTCTGGATGGGAATGGATTGTTTATTGATTATCTCTCATTATTGTTATATACATGCGATGTATGCAATCCATATAACTGAAATTATATGGTAATTGATTGAGTCGCATTCCGATTCAGAATATTTTTAATGTAAAATATATTTTAAAAAGGAATCTTTTGAAATAAAGAATATTTTGAAATTATGAATATTTTAAAATAATATTCAGTGTAAAATAAAATTATGATTTCTATGTCCCTTTTAGACGAATATAAAAATATAAAAATGTGAAGCTGAGTTAAGTAACAAACGTTATTTTAACCCGAACGGGTTTATCGATCGATTAGGTTTACTTTATAATGAATATAGGAAGAAGTGATTTATAAATCTAATATTTTGAAAATATAAATATTTAATATGAGAAAAATATAGAATGTTCAATTTTTATTTAAAATTGAAAATGAAGTTAAAATCGTTTTAAAACGAATTTATAAAATATGTTTTAAATAGTAAATGACAAAATATATATAATAATATATATAAAAATAATATATATATTTAATGGCCTGAATAGAACGCGCCGCGCAGCGACCATTCGCAAATTTCGACCATTCACTTCAAATTGATGTAACGGGAGATCCGACCGTCGGTTTCTCCTAAAACCGGAACCGTTGGGTTCGTATCGAAAATAGCTTTCCAATGAATATAAGAGATTTGAAATCAAATGGTTGGATTTGGAATTATGTCCAAATCAATTTCAGAAAAGGTCGCTATGGATGCAGTTCGGTGGCCGTTATTGGAAACCGACTGTACGGGTCTTGATAAAATTATTAAAAATATAATAAACTGTGTAAAATCATAATAAATGATTTAAAAAGATTTTGGATGAAAAATTCCATATTTGAAAAGATAAAAATATATTTTTATCGATATGAACTAGTCATTAACTAGAATAAATCTTTAAATTAAGATTTAACGTAGTTTTTCAATAAATTAATATTTACTTGGAATTAAATAAATAAATTGTATTCTTGGGTTTGTCGTGAATGGTATCTTCAATAACACTGTTCTTAAACCCAGTTGAGAAAAGAATAAATCTTTTAATTAAGATTATTAGAGTTTCCAATTATATTTAGGAATTAGAATAAAATGAAATGTGAATTGGGTTTATTGTTAACTGTGTTTTTAAATGACATTTGTTCTTTAACCCACTTAATAGTGAAAATATAATTTGGAAGTTACAAATCTTTTATTAAGATTTAAATTGAAAATTTCCAAAGTAAAGTTTTTCAATTTAATATATTAAATTGGAATTGAATGGGATTCAATTTAATAATAATCGAGATGAGCTTCTGTAAAAGAAGATCGTTATTATATATGGAATTTAAAAGGCTTTTTCCTTATTCCATTTATATTATTAGTCTGATACGGAAATTTATATCGATTATATATTGATTTGATTTCTGTGAAAATTCCATATTTAATGGAAGATGATTTTGGGTTATGAACTGTGTTTTTAAACGACATTTGTTCTTTAACCCAATTAACAGTGAAAATATAATTTGGAAGTTACAAATCTTTTATTAAGATTTAAATGGAAATTTTCCAAAGTAGAGTTTTTCAATTTAATATATTAAATTGAAATTGAATGGGATTCGATTTAATAATAATCGAGATGAGCTTCTGTAAAAGAAGACCGTTATTATATATGGAATTTATAAGGCTTTGTCATTATTCCATTTATATTATTAGTCTGATATGGAAAATTATATCGATTATATATTGATTTGATTTCTGTGAAAATTCCATATTTAATGGAAGATGATTTTGGGTTTATCGTGAACTGTGTTTTAAATGACATTAGTTCTTTAACCCAGTTAAAGACAAGATTAATTTCTTAATGTTGAACAATCATAAAGTAACGATTTTTGATATTAAAACCAAATTGGAGTTTTAATGAATCTTTAAAAAGAAGATTAAAGAATAAATTTAAAAGAATTTATCTTTGATAAAATTAATGGGAACCTTTCCCTAATAATGTGAATATTTATTTAAAAGAATATTCTGAATTGGAATGAGGCGCATGATGTGTTTTATAGCACTTGTTTATTGATTATAAAATACGTGAGTTATTCGGAAAGACTGGGTTTAACCCATTCTGAATAATTACTACGATGATTAAAAGTCGAAGATGAAGACGGTGGTTGAAGACTGGAGATCTTCACATCGTTTGATGATTACTGATGTCTTGATTGGGAGGCATCCCAAGACAAGGTAATAAGTGGTGATCGTCCAGACGTACATGGAGGTCGATGGATATGCGAGAACCTCTCTCCTGTATTGGACATATGGGACGAGGAATAAGGTGCCTCCAGTTTTGTTCAAACCCAGAATGAACTTGTAAATGGATGGTATGTCTGACATTGTATTCCTTTATGCTGCATTCGTTGATCTCTGCTAAATATATATCTGCTTGGTGGCGTAGAATTTATTCTCTTGCTTAACACCCTTCCCTGAGACGTACGAGCTCAGAGATTATATATTGACAGAAATCAATGGTATGATATGGATTGACAATGTGGCATGCTAAGATGCAAATGATCAAGGCTTATTGTTGAAAAGCAGAGCCTTGTGGTGAATGATCAAAGCACAATTTATTTTTGGCATAACTTTGTGTATAGCATAACTTCACGAGCATCACACCCCGGTAAGAGTTAGAAACAGGAGAAGGGAACGCAGGGAGTGCATACGTTTCTTTCTAGCTAGAAGTGATATCAGGGTTTTGCAAGCCCTGACATTTTACTTATGTGGATGATGGATTACGAGGCCTCGGTTATATTGGTCGATAGTGACCAATGTATAGGTTCAATAGGACCGGGAAGCGTGTGTTTAGGTATAACTAATCCACTAAAGTATTTGTGGACCGGCCCTACGGGATCCACAGGTTCGCCAACATTCGAATCCTGAGACATTTGCTAAAGTGTATCGAATCGGTAAGGAGATCGTCCCTAGCCTTGATTCATGATGGATATCCAACATCCAATACAACATCATGTGGTTTTGATTGAAGAGCTAGTATGGTGACATAGTAGGATGGGGTACTATGCCGTCTATGATTGATACATTATGATTGAAATTGTTTTTGAAACATATATACACTAATAATAGTATCAAATCCGTTTTATCGTACCAAGCATTTTTGACCATTATAAGGTAAAACTCTATCCTCTGGTTTGCGTTGCATTGTGTGATGGGACTTGAGTCTTATAACGGTTTCATTTTTCTAAAAAGCATTGCGTTGTTTAACGATTTACTTTATTTATGCACTGGCAATCCAATGGAGTAAACCCGTTCCGCGTTAGCAGCGTGGTCCTGTGATTAGCCTTATTATTAGATTAGTTAAGTAAGATTTCTCATACCAGTCCGATGACTAACCTGTTGTTTGTTTCACTTTGCAAACTCGGGTGCCCTCTTTTCCATACGGGCAGTCGAGTAGCTTGTTTTGCAGATATATTGAGCAGGATTCTGGATCAAAGCTTAAAGCTGTGACCAGAGCATTGATAATCTTCCGCTGTGATTAGTTTATTTGTTCCGCTGCACTGTATTAAATCTATTGTAAATATATCTTCCGCTGTATTATATTCGACATACTCTGATATATTCTGTACTCTGATGCTACGTTATTATGATGTAATAAAAGTCTTCTGTTATTTGTTCTGATGTGTTGTATGCCCAAAGTTAGCGTATTCGGGTTTTTGAACGGTCTTAGTCGATTTTGCGATCGATTAGGTCTAGGCGAAATCCAAATCGTTACAGCTGGTATCAGAGCTTTGGTTAGCTCAAATCTTTAGGGGTACAACTCGTTAGAACGAAACAAAAGACTCATCAGAGTTAGGATTAGTAATATCCTATAAAAGAATACTCATAAGTGATAAGATCAGTAGTATCCTAGAATGAGATACTCATTAGAGAAAGGTTTAGTAATGCCCTAGAATGAGTTGAGAGTGACAAGTTTATAATTAATGTATTTGTGATTATATATTTAATCCAATCTTAGAAAATATGATTTTTGAATTTATAAAAGTTATATATATTTTAAAAGCTAATCAATTAATTGATTGACGATTGAACTATGTGATTATTAGTTCAACTTATTGAAACCAATAAAAGAATGAAAATTGAATTGGTTAGTTAAACAATTTTTAGCTCCGTTACTTTTCGAGGACGAAAAGATTTTAAGTGGGGGAGATCGCAAACACCCGAAATTTTGGAACCAATTTAAAATTTTATTTTAGCAATTTTAGTGAATTTTTTTATATTTAAAATAATTTATTTCAAATAATAATGATGGAAAATTTATTTAAATCGAAGTTAGAATGAATATATTTATTTTAATTATAAAAGGAGTTAGAAATAGCGCGGTAGCTTGAAAATTGGAATTTGAACTTTTATTGAATGTACAGGATTCAAAATAAATCGGATTTCAGTGAAACCAAAAATATTTAAATCTGTTTAAGAATATATTTCCAATGAATCCGTAGAATTGAAATTTCATAGCGGGAAACAAAAGTTAAGACCAGTTGAATATTCAAAATAGTCGCTATAGAATTTAATATAATATGTAGCCCGTATAAATAGCCATTTTGCAAATGACCTCCATTTTCGATGAAACCACTTTGGTTGGATCTGGAATGTCAAATTATTGCAAGATTCCAATTTTCATAATTTTTGGAATTAATATATGAGCGTTGTAAATCAAAACGTGTTTTGTCAATTTCAGTCAAATTGGATCGACCAGAAAATGGCCATTTTTCAAACGGTCTCCAAATTCGATGAAAATAATTTTGTTAGGATCGTATCATCAAAAAATAACTAGATATATATTTTTTCTGTAATTTTCAGAGTCAGTATATAGCCTAGGTAAATTAAAATGTACGTTTAAATTAAATAATTAAATGATTTATATTTTAAAATAAAGAAAAGTGGACTGAGACGATCAAACGGGTTGACGGGACCTAGTCCATTGTGTCCGGAGGAAGGGTATGTGGCTAGGCGCAACATTGGTTGGGCTGAATTTGGAGCTAGTATAAGTAAACGGGTTTTTCTAGAATTTAAAGAATTAAATATTAATTAAATAATATTATAAATAATCCTCTCTCTCATAATCCCTAATATCCAAACTTAGCCGCCATCTAACATTTCTAATGACTGAATGCAACCGAAATTAAAAAGTTAATCTCTTCTCATCCTGTTCAAATTAGATCCTGCTCCTGAAGCAAATATTGTAGACCATTTTAATCTCTTCCATTTGATACGGATGATGATACGATTCGCTTCATGAAACCGCCAGAAAATGGATGGGAACATGGCACGGTTCGAGATGGTTCTGGGGCGGATGGCGCAACCGCAGGTCATGAGCTTGGGGGCAGTGGAAGGCCTTGGTGGTGACGACGTGGTGGTGGTCTCAGATTGGTGGATGGTGGCTCGTGTGGTGGCGCGCAGGCAAGGATTGGTGGCGATGATTTCACATTTCTGGTTATAGGGTACTGCGATGTAGAAGAAAGGGTATTACCCTTAATTATGTAATTAATAAATAAATAAATTATCAAGGTAATTAAATTTCAAAATGCTATAATTTTGTCAAACGGAAACGTAATCGAACGATTTTGGATCCGTTGGAATCGCAGAAACCAAATCTACGTGATGGAACTGACTAGAGCTTAAATGGAGCATGTTGAAAATTCAGACAAAAATCTATCTGGTCTTATAATTAAAATTGAATTATTTATCGTTATATGAAATCCATGTATGTACGTTATTATAAATCATATATGTGATGTATGGAATTAGAATTGGTTAATTTTGATTGCGACGTATGAATGGGTTGGATTTTGATATGCATGTCTGTAGATCTGATTTTATAATAAAGATTCTTCTTTTATTTGAATCCATGAATTCTGATTTGGTTTCTGAAATAAAAATCTCATCTTTATCGAACCCATGAACTTTGATTTGGGTTTTGAAATAATAAAAATATATTTCTGTTGAAACTATGAACTTGGTTTTTGTTTAGATTTTGTTTAACAAAAAAATATCATTTTTATTGAATCTATGAACATAGAATACATTAGATTTGTTCTACAATGAAAATATCCTTTTTATTGAATCCATGAACTTGTCACTTAACATGTTTCATTAGATTAGAAAGAACATATTTTTATTGTTATTGTCACTTTGTTTCAATTAAAAAGATTAAAATAAAAAGTTCACATTTTTATTTTCATTTGGTTGCAATATAAAGAATGGAATAAAAAGAGTTGAAATAAAAGATTATATTTTTATTGTCAATTTGTTACAATAAAAAGAGTTAAAATAAAAGAACATATTTTTATTGCCATTTTGTCGCAATAAAAGATTAGTTATTAAAGATCATATTTTTATCGCCACTTTGTTTCATTAAAAAGATTAGAATAGGAAAATATCATTTTCATTGTTCATTGTTTTCAATAAAAAATTGCACATTAAAAATTACATTTTTAATGTAGTTTAGTTTCTTAAATATTGAATTCTGAAAATGTCATGATAGATTAGAATATCATTTATGCTAGAAATGTTACATTAGATTAAAATATCATTTATGTTAGAATGTTACATTAGATTAAAAATGTCATTTATGTTAGTGACAAAAATGTCAATTATGTTAGGGATAAAAATGTTGAAACTTCAAAATTCATATTTTTAATGTAAAGATTAAATATATAAAATATTCATTGTATGGATAATAATGTTGAAACATTAAAAAATACATTTTAATGTAAAGCATGATTTATGTAAAATGATCATTGGATGAAATATAAAAATGTTAACAATAAAAAGTTTACATTTTTATTGTATATGTGAAAATATGAAAAATGAACATCTGTTTTTAAAAGATTCAAGTCAATAAAAATTTTGTTTACATTAAAAAATACATTTTTAATATAAGTATGAATCATATAAAAGGATTCAATTTAATAAAATTATGTTTACATTAAAATTTACACTTTAATTTATGTATGAGTCATGTTAAAAGATTCATTTTTTGAAAATTTGTTTTCACATTAAAATTTACATTGTTAATGTAAAAATGAATCATTAGATAAAGGTTCATTGCTTGAAAAATGTTTTTACATTAAAATTTACATTTTTAATGTGAAAGAATCGTATGAAAATAAAAGATTCATTGTGTAATAAAAAAAATTGACATTGAAATTTACATTTTTAATGTAAATAAATCATTAGAAAAAGTTTCATTGTTTAATATATTATGTTAACATTAAAATTACATTTTTAATGTAATAATGGATTGATTAAAAAGATTAAACTTTGGTAAAAATGTGTTAACATGGGAAAGTACATTTTTAATGTACAAATGATTATATAAAAAGATTAAAATTTGATTATAATATGTTTACATTCAAAAGCTCATTTTAATGCATAAGAGGATTCAATAAAAAGATCATTGTTTGATAAAAATGTTTTTACATTAAAATTACATTTTTAATGTAAGTAGGAATAATTAAAATATGCATTGTTTAATATTAACATTTACATGTTATAGAAGTAGAAATGTTCATTTGTTTGATATCAACATTAACATGTTAAAGAAGTAGAAAAATGTACATTGGTAAAACATTATCATGATTATGTAAGCGATATTAGAAATAATTCTAACTGAATTTTAATTGGTTAAATTTATTAACCAATGATTTATGTATGTAAACAGTTGTTGTTTGAAAACCCCACACGGGTATTGGGATGACATTTGTCATGCACTAGTCCCAATATTTAGTTGTATGTCAACCGATGGGTTGACAGTCTGTGATGAGCATTATTTATTTATTTATTTTAATGCTCACACGGTTATAAATTTCATTCTGGATGGGAATGGATTGTTTATTGATTATTTCTCATTATTGTTATATACATGCGATGTATGCAATCCATATAACTGAAATTATTGGTAATTGATTGAGTTGCATTCCGATTCAGAATATTTTTAATGTAAAATATATTTAAAATAAAGAATCTTTTGAAATAAAGAATACTTTAAAATTATGAATATTTTAAAAAAATATTCAATGTAAAATAAAATTATGATTTCTATGTCCCTTTTTAGACGAATATAAAAATATAAAAATGTGAAGCCGAATTAAGTAGCAAACGTTATTTTAACCCGAACGGGTTTATCGATCGATTTGATTTACTTTATAATGAATATAGGAAGAAGTGATTTATAAATCTAATATTTTGAAAATATAAATATTTAATATGATAAAAATATATAATGTTCAATTTTTATTTAAAATTGAAAATGAAGTTAAAATCGTTTTAAAACGAATTTATGAATGATTTATAAAATATGTTTTAAATAGTAAATGACGAAATATATATAATATATATATATTATATATATTTAATGGCCTGAATAGAACGCGCCGCGCAGCGACCGTTCACGAATTTCGACTATTAACTTCAAATTGATGTAACGGGAGATCCGACCGTCGGATTCTCCTAAAACCAAAACCGTTAGGTTCGTACCGAAAATAACATTCTAATGAATATAAGAGATTTGAAATATAACGGTTGGATTTGGAATTATGTCCAAATCAATTTCAGAAAAGGTCGTTATGGATGCAGTTCGATGACCGTTATTGGAAACCGACTGTACAGGCCTTGATAAAATTATTAAAAATATTAATAAACTATGTAAAATCATAATAAATGATTTAAAAAGATTTTGGATGAAAAATTCCGTATTTGAAAAGATAAAAATATATTTTTATCGATATGAACTAGTTATTAACTAGAATAAATCTTTAAATTAAGACTCAACGTAGTTTTCCAATAAATTAATATTTACTTGGAATTAAATAAATTGTATTTTTGGGTTTGTCGTGAATGGTGTCTTCAATAACACTGTTCTTAAACCCAGTTGAGAAAAGAATAAATTTTTTAATTAAGATTATTAGAGTTTCCAATTATATTTAGGAATTAGAATAAAATGAAATGTGAGTTGGGTTTATTGTGAACTGTGTTTTTAAACGACATTTGTTCTTTAACCCAATTAACAGTGAAAATATAATTTGGAAGTTACAACTCTTTTATTAAGATTTAAATTGAAATTTTCCAAAGTAAAGTTTTTCAATTTAATATATTAAATTGGAATTGGATGGGATTCGATTTAATAATAATCGAGATGAGCTTCTGTAAAAAAAGGCCGTTATTAAATATGGAATTTTAAAGGCTTTGCCGTTGTTCCATTTATATTATTAGTCTGATACGAAAATTTATATTGATTATATATTGATTTGATTTCTGTGAAAATTTCATATTTAATGGAAGATGATTTTGGGTTTATTGTGAACTGTGTTTTTAAACGAAATTTGTTCTTTAACCCAATTAACAGTGAAAATATAATTTGGAAGTTACAAATATTTTATTAAGATTTAAATGGAAATTTTCCAAAGTAAAGTTTTTCAATTTAATATATTAAATTGGAATTGAATGGGATTCGATTTAATAATAATTGGGATGAGCTTCTATAAAAGAAGACCGTTATTATATATGGAATTTAAAAGGCTTTGCCATTATTCCATTTATATTATTAGTCTGATATGGAAATTTATATCGATTATATATTAATTTGATTTCTGTGAAAATTCCATATTTAATGGAAGATGATTTTGGGTTTATCATGAACTGCGTTTTAAATGACATTGGTTCTTTAACCCAGTTAAAGACAAGATTAATTTCTTAAAGTTGAACAATCATAAAGTAATGATTTTTGATATTAAAACCAAATTGGAGTTTTAATGAATCTTTAAAAAGAAGATTAAAGAATAAATTTAAAAGAATTTATCTTTGATAAAATTAATGGGAACCTTTCCCTAATAATGTGAATATTTATTTAAAAGAATATTCTAAATTGGAATGAGGAGCATGATGTGTTTTATAGCACTTGTTTATTGATTATAAAATACGCGGGTTATTCGGAAAGACCGGGTTTAACCCATTCTGAATAATTACTGCGACGATTAAAAGTCGAAGATGAAGACGGTGGTTGAAGACCAGAGATCTTCACATCGTTTGATGATTACTGATGTCTTGATTGGGAGGCATCCCAAGACAAGGTAATAAGTGGTGATCGTCCAGACGTACTTGGAGGTCGATGGATATGCGAGAACCTCTCTCCTGTATTGGACATATGGCACGAGGAATAAGGTGTCTCCGGTTTCGTTTAAACCCAGAACAAACTTGTAAATGGATGGTATGTCTGATGATGTCCTTTATGCTGTATTCGTTGATCTCTGCTAAATATATATTTGTTTGGTGGCGGAGAATATATTCTCTTGCTTAACACCCTTCTCTGAGAAGTACGAGCTCAGTGGTTATATATTAGCAGAAATCAATGGTATGGATTGACAATGTGGCATGCTAAGATGCAAATGATCAAGGCTTATTATTGAAAAGCAGAGCCATGTGGTGGATGATCAAAGCACAGCTTATTTTCGGCATACTTTGTGTATAGTGTAACTTCACGAGCCTCACACCCTGGTAAGAGTCAGAAATAGGATAAGGGAACGCAGGGAGTGCACACGTTTCTTTCTAGCTAGAAGTGGTATCAGGTTTTGCAAGCCCTGACATTTTACTTATGTGGATGATGGATTATGAGGCCTCGGTTATATTGGTTGATATTGACCAATTTATAGGTTCAATAGGACCGGGAAGCATGTATTCAGGCATAACTAATCCACTAAAGTATTTGTGGACCGTCCCTGCAGGATCCAAGGGTTCGCCAACGTCCGAATCCTGAGATATATGCTAGAGTGTCTCAAATCGGTAAGGAGATCGTCCCTAGCCTTGACTCTGATGGAAATCCAACTTCCAATACGACATCATGTGGTTTTGATTGTAGAACAGGTATCGCGACATAGTAGGATGGGGTATTATGCCGTCTATGATTGATACATTATGATTGAAATTGTTTTTGAAACATATATATAGTAATAATAATATCAAATCCGTTTTATCGTACCAAGCATTTTTTACCATTATAAGGTAAAACTCTATCCTCTGGTTTGCGTTGTATTGTGTGATGGGACTTGAGTCTTATAATGGTTTCATTTTTCTAAAAAGCATTGCATTGTTTAACGATTTACTTTATTTATTCACTGGCAATCCAATGGAGTAAACCCATTCCACGTTAGCGGCGTGGTCCTGTGATTATCCTTGTTATTAGATTAGTTAAGTAAGATTTCTCATACCAGTCCCATGACTGACCTGTAGTTTGTTTCACTTTGCAAACTCGGGTGCCCTCTTTTCCACACGGGTAGTCGAGTAGCTTATTTTGCAGATATATTGAGCAGGATCCTAGATCGAAGCTTAAAGTTGTGTCCAGAGCATTGATAGTCTTCCGCTGTGATTAGTTTATTTGTTCCGCTGCACTGTATTAAATCTATTGTAAATTTATCTTTTGTGTATTATATTCGACATACTCTGATATATTCTGTACTCTGATGTTACGTTATTATGATGTAATAAAAGTCTTCTGTTATTTGTTCTGATGTGTTGTATGCCCAAAGTTAGCGTATTCGGGTTTTTGAACGGTCTTAGTCGATTTTGCAATCGATTAGGTCCGGGCGAAATCCAAATCGTTACACGACCCGTTCATAAATCAACCCGAGCCCGATTTGACCCAACCAGACACGACCCATTGACAGCCCTAGGTGAGTTGTATGATTACCATCTCAACTACTAAGTTAAGTAAACCAGATAAATATTGGTTCTAATGTCATAAAAGGGTAAGTGTCTGTACATATCTAAAGGTGAACAATAAATAATAATGATAACAATGATCATATTCATGCAGGATGATTGTTTTGCACTACCACAAGTTCAGACGAAAACAAGTAATTAAGAAGGAATTTCAAAATGCTACCCATCGATCGGCTTCCTATACAAGATGTGAATAACCTATGCCAACTATGACATTTGGGGATATCAGTCCCGAACCCATTAACTAAAAAGACACAATCCTATCCACTGGCGTTACAGCGTCTTATCTTCCATGTTCGTAAAGATGATTGCTCATCATTCCGTCGGAACACGCCTGTTCCCACCTTCGAATTTGAACCTCTTACGATCAAGCATCAGTAAAGCATGCCCCAATCTCTACCTAGTGCGAGACTCCGATGATAACAAGAGGGTACTGATTGATACACGTTTCAAGCAAGCAAGCAAGTAATAACAAGGTTTTCCTTGAGCCCCTTATATCCCATTAGAACAGACCCCTTTCAAGATTAGCTTATTAATTAGACAAGTTTAACTTAGCACGCCAAAGTTCATTAATAATCCCACACAAGCAAGCAAGTATTTGAACCCCTTATATCTCATTAGAATAGACTCCCTTCAAGATTAGCTTATTAATCTGACAAGTTTTAACTTAACACTTTTAAGTTCAATAATAATCCCAATATAAACCCGTGTTATATTCCTAGGTTATAATTAACAAATCTAATCTACAACGCTTTCCCATGTCAAGTCAAGTTCAACACATCGCTATTAAGATGTTTTACAACTGTAAGTTACTTAATAAACAATTAAGTGTCATTCATTCCAATTGATATGTTTTCCAAATACAGGTTACTTATTGTCAAATTAAGTACAATTAACATGTTTTCCAAATTAATGTCAAATTAATATGTCTTCCAAACTAATGTCAAATAAACATGTTTTCCAAATTAATGTCAAATGAACATAAATGTCAAATTAACATGTTTTACAAATTACCGTCAAGTTAACATGTTTTCCAAATTAATGTCAAATGAACATAAATGTCAAATTAACAAGTTTTTCCCAAATTAATATCAAATTAACATTTTTACAAATTACTGTTAAGTTAACATGTTTTCCAAATTGATGTCAAATGAACATAAATGTCAAATTACATTTTATTCCAATTCACAAGTTTGCATATTATTCCTTTAGAATTTACCCTAACTTACAGTCTACAATTAATCAATTCTCAATAAGATCCCCTTTTTAACATTCTTTCAGATTGTTCCAATTTTTACGCAAATTAAACATTAAAGGCCTAGGCTCTCGTTGGTCTAGGCTCAGCGCAATACAAAGTATAAAGAAGAAATAGATCTAGGCTTAGAGATAAACAAAATAAATAAATAGGAATTATAAGACTGTAAACAAACAATGAAAGAGAAGGGGATAAAGAAGAATGATTTATTTATAAACAAATAACAACTGGACAAGAATAAATAATAGACAACAAATAAATTGAACAATAATTTGTAAAAGACAAACTTATAATTCCTGTAATTGTCAAACTTTCAAATATAATATTTTTTACTATCTTAATCCTTTTTATTTGGATCTAAAATCACTGTAACAACTATTGTATCTATTTTAACATTAACTTAGAAGAAATCTGATAATCACATTAATACTCACAAAAATATGAACAAATCCAATGAGCTTATGCAGATCCTATCTATCTATGAATATCCCCCTATATGTGTAGAACTGTGACGGCAAGGAATTTCGCTCGGTCCGAACCAGTCGCTAAACCGACCCAGACCGTTCGAAACGCCCTATCGTTTTGAGAACACGACAAAACAGAACGCATACAAAAGAACATTTCATTGTATATTACAACAATGCATCAGATTACAAGAATATACAGAGTATAAATGAATATTACACAGAAATATCAGAGATTTAAATTACATTTAAATACATCGCAGCGGAAAATAATACATTACACAACTAGAAGAGATATACGGATACAAAGCTTTCTGGATATCGTTCCAGCTGTAAACCAGGATCCTGTGAATATAAATCTGCAAAACCAAAACTACTAGCTGCCCGTGTCAAAATAAGGGCACCCAGAGTTTAGGTTAAAACAATAAACTCCAGGTCAGTCATGTGACTGGTGTGAGAACTAAAACAGTTATTAATCTTTATTTTAAATCATTAGGTAAATCAAGGGACCACGCCGTATAACACGGAACGGGTTTCCTCCCAAGAATACCAGTGCACAAAACAACAGCGCAATGCTAAATAAAGAAAAATGAAGCTATTATAAGACCCAGGTCCTATCACACAATGCAACGCAAGCCGGGGGATAGGGTTTTTACCTTATAATAGCCAAGAATGCTTGATACGTTTAAAAGAAATCATTTGATACTATTATAAGTGCATAGTGTATAAAACAACTTCAAATCATAAGTATCAATCATAGGCGGCATGAATGCCCCATAACACTATGTCGCCATATATAGGTTATACAATCAAAATCGCAAAGTCAAGTATTTGGAAATTGGGTTTCCATCTATGAACCGAGGCCAGGGATCGTCCTCTACCGATTCGAGACGCTCTAGCCCGTGTCTCAGGAACAGAACGCATCGTCCCTTGGAGCGACAGGGCCGGTCCACCGATGTGGATTAAAATGCCTGAACACTGCGTTTCCCCGCCCTTTGGGGCGTAGGTGAGCCAACTGAATGACTCCATCGGACCCGGATCGTCCGATCAAGCCGAGGCGCCTCGCAACAGCAACAACCACACAGGTGAAAAGTATATAAATGTCAGGGCTGGTAGGTCACTGACACCACCCTAGCTAGAAGGAAACGCATGCCCTCCCTGAGGTCCTCTCCCGTTTTTGGTTCACAACCGGGGTGCGAAACTCGCGAAGTAAACGTTACACAAAGCTACGCCACAAAGGCCGTGCTTTGATCATCACCACAAGACTTTGCTTTTCAACATAAGCCTCGATCAATTGCCACTTAGGCATGCCACACAGGCAATCCACTCTATGCAACTGATATCAGTCACACAGAATGAAATCCAATGTCAGACACACAGTCCATTTACAAGTCCGTTCTGGGTCTGAACGAAACCGGAGGCACCTAGTACCCCGCATATCCATCGATCTCCAAGTACGTCTGGACGATCACCAACTGTTTCCATCTTCTTGGGTGTACAGCCCAATCAAGATCATCAGTAATCACCCAAACGACGTGAAGACATCCGGTCTTCGACCATCGTCTTCATCTTCGACTTATCGTCGTGTCAGTTATTCAGAATGGGATAAACCCGGTCTTTCTGAATAACTCGCGTATATTTTAAATAAGTGTTACACAAACACAACATACGCCTCATTCCAATTCATCAGTCACTAACCATAAATTAATCAAGAGAATAATTTCCCAAATATTAACCCCGAAGGTCGAAACCAACATCAGATTAATATCCAGAAAACCATTCTGCTTAGCTAACCGACAGTTAGTTTCTAAATTTCACATTCATAGGGAAAGGTTCCCATTAATTTTATCCAAGATAAATTCCTTGAATTTATTCTTTAATCTATTTTTGAATATCAATTCAAACTAGTCGGATTAGCGAACCTTACCGAAGTAATCATTTGTTTTAATTTCCCAATCTCAACCTATTCATCCTATGAAGTAAAACTGGTAGTACTTCATATCTAACACCACGGGGTTATCGGTAAATTCAATTACCATTTCACGTTCAAATCTAATTAAAGATTTAACTATCGCCTGGAGCAAAACTGGTGATACTCCATTCTCGATCATTTCAATCTAATTAAAGATTCATTAAAACTCCACTTAGTTTTAATCGTTAACTGGGTTAAAGAATCCGTGTCATTTAAAAACACGGTTCGTGATAAACCCAAAGTCACATTCCATTAATTATCGGGTTAAAGAACAAGTGTTATTTAAAACACTGTCCACGATAAACCCAAAAATCAATATCAATTCAATTCCAATCAAATATTATTTAATTGGTACACTTCATTAAATTTAATAAAAAGATTTAATCTTTTCTCAACTGGGTTCAAGAACAGCGTTAATGAAGACACCATTCACGACAAACCCAAATCACATTTGATATTAAACACAAGGCACTGAATAGAAATTATACCGGCTTATATTCAATATCAAATTCTACGACTAACAAATATCGTATTGGAAATAACGATATAAATATATATATCTTTCAAATTTCCATAACAACATCTGTATAATCATGAAATCTAACATCGAAATATTCCGAAGACAATTTCGATTCAAATCCATTCCAATGCAATCATTGGAAATTCTGGTTATTTTTAAAACCCTTTTCAAATTCAATTTATTTAAAAATAAATAGAATTATAATTCTAGTTCAAAACTAGTTCATTTCGATAAAAATCTATTTTTATCTTTTCAAATATGGAGTTTTTCATCCCAATTCTTTCTAAATCATTTCTTATGATTTTACACAAATTATTACTATTTTTAATAATTTTAGCAAGGCCCGTACAGTCGATTTCCATCAACGGCCATCGAACTGCACTTATAGCGACCTTTTTCAAATTAGATTTGGACATAATTCCAAATCCGACCGTTAGATTTCAAATTTCAAATATTCGTTAGAAAGCTCTTTTCGATACGAACCCAACGGTTCCGGTTTTAGGAGGATCCGACGGTCGGATCTCCCGTAATGTCCGTTTGAAATAAATGGTCGAAATTCGCGAACTGCCGCGGCGCGGCGCGTTCTATTCAGGCCATTATATTATATATATAATATATATAATATATATTTCGTCGATTTCTATTTAAAACGAATTATATAAATAGTTTTAAATTCGTTTCAAAAGCAATTTCAACTTCCTTTTCAATTCAAATCAAATTTGAATTCTTCTTTATAAATTCGTTTTAAAATTCATTTCTATTCAATTCAAATTTCAATTCAATTTGAATTCATTTCAATTCAATCTGAATTCGTTTTCAATTCAATTCATTTCGAAATCGTTTTCAATTCAATTCATTTCAAAATGAATAAAATCGATATAAATATCGTTCACGTCAAAATGGCGTCAATCTAATCAACACGGCTTCATAAATTTCTATTTTCAAATATTCTATTTCAAATATTTCTTTTTCAAAATAGTTGTTATTATCAAAATATTTCGTTCAACACATGACCAATCTCAATGGATGAGTACTGTCAACACATGAACCTTTATTTTATATTGATAAAGATGTAAATTTTATTACCAAAATATTTCGTTCAACACATGACCAATCTCAATGGATGAGTACTGTCAACACATGAACCTTTATTTTATATTGATAAAGATGTAAATTTTATTACTAAAATATTTCGTTCAACACATGACCAATCTCAATGGATGAGTACTGTCAACACATGAACCTTTATTTTATATTATTCTTTATTTTCTAAATTGGAATGAGGCCCAATCAATCACCATATAATGTTAATTATATGGATTTTCATACATTACACACATATAATAGCATTGAAAATAATCAACCATCAACCAAAGTGCACTACACTGTATAAGCATCAAATATAGATATCTAACGCTTATAACAGCCTGTCAATCAATCGATCGACATATTTAATCAATCAGGATGAGTGAACTTCATATTTCATCCCAACACCCGTGTGGGGTTTCAAACAATCAAACACAGATTTTATTTGTGCAGTTGGGCGATGTGTAAAATTTATCGTCCCAATCAATGTCAGTCAAATCAGTGTACATAAACAAACCGTCTGGTTTGTAAATGAATATTTATTTATTCACATTCACGTTAAAAATTATATTTTTAACGATCAAACTATTTTATTCAACCTATGAATATTCTATTCGGTTCATTTATTAAATAAAATGTTATCTTTATTTTTCTAACTTATTTTTAGAAAATTTCGGCGGCATAACGGCACGATACTAGAAACGGGACGAGGCCTAGCCTTATCCCCAGTCTAGTGAAGGCCCATGCCATTCACACATCAATCAAATTCACCAAACAACCAAATTCAAATCAAATCATCTTACTAATTTATGCAACCAAACAAACAAGTCCATGGTCTGTGGACGATTGTGTCGGGTGCTACTAAGCACCGTCTGCATCCTAGTATATATATATAACTAGAAAAGAAATTGAAAGGTGAGAAATTCTCACCGATAGCTATCCAAATACCACGGCTCTTCGTTGATAGAAATTTTCAACGTTCTCGCCTTTTTCTCATCTTCGCTGCCCGTAGCCACTACATATGTAAAAATCGAATTTTTACTTCGCTATTCAATATATAAAAATCGAATTTTTACTTTGCTATTCAATATATAAAAATCGAATTTTTATTACGATGCCATATAGATAAAAATTCCATTTCAAAAATATAGATTTCGCCTTTATAAAAATAAAGATTTCGCCTTTTTGTCGCTTTCGTTGCCTGTACCCACTATATATATAAAAATCACATTTTTACTTCGATGTTCAGTATATAAAAATCACATTTTTACTTTGCCACTAGTATAAAAATTATATTTTTAACCTCATGATCATATAAAAATTATATTTTTATCTTCCTACTCGAATAAAATTATTTTTTTCTCGCTACTCATCTAAAAATCACATTCTCTACTTATGTAAAAATCATATCTTTGCAACATCACTACACGTATAAAAAGATCACATTTTTATTTCTCCTCATATAAAAACCATATTTTTCTAAGCTAACAAAAATCGGTTTTCTTTGAATAAATTAAAAGTTAGAAGGAAAAAAACTTACTGCATTTTTTCTTTTTGAGTGGTTGGAGACACGTGGCTCGATTGGAGGAGGGAGGAGCTCGCTGTTGGAGGTGGTGGCGGGTAGCAAAGGGTCGGCGGATGTTGATCTGGGCGCTGGCGAAAAGGGGAGGGGTAGCTAGGGCGTTGGGTCTTGGAAAGGGCGGCTTCCAATAGAGGAGGAGAGAGGGAAGCAAGAGAGGGGGGGAAAGGTCGACGGAGGGGCGCTGGCGAGGGGAAGAACGGCGGTGGGTGGGGAGTGGTCGACGGTGGCTGACGCGATGGGAGGGGCGCGATTCGCTCCAGCATTCCTCTTCTTTTTCTTTTTCTTTTTTTATTTTGACTGGTCAACTGAGGGAAGGGGAAGGGAAATAAAGGCTTATATAATATATAATTATTTTATTATTCTATTATTCAAAAAGTAACCTTTCCTTTCGAACTCAGAATCAAACCCACCGACTGTCGTCCCTAGCGTTTCACCCCCATTCCGAACACAATGGGATATGTATCGTAGGCTGATTCGATAGTTACAATCAGTTTCCGTTGAATTTACATTTAAATTATTATATTGAATTTTAAACGTACATTTCAAATTACCGGGGTCACATACTAACTCGAAAAATTCCCGAAAAATATTTTCTAGCTTCGTATTAACGATACGGTCCTAACAAAACTAGTTTCGTCGAATTCTGAGACCGTTTGAAAAATGGCCAATTTCCAGTCGATTAAAATCAACTGAAACTGGTCAAACGCGTTTTCCTTTGCCACGCTCACATATTGATTCGAAAAATTATGAAATTTGGAATCTAGCAATAATTTGACATCACGGACCCAACAAAACTGGTTTCGTCGAAATCCGAGGTCGTTTGCAAAATTCCCATTTTTAAGGGCCTGAATTCCATAGCGACTATTCAGAATTTTCAACTGGACATATCTTTTGATTCCCGCTATGAAATTTCGATTCTTCGGATTCGTTGGAAAGATATTATCAATTAGGTCCTAATGTTTTTGGTTTCGCTAAAATCCGGATTGTTTTGCACCCGGTACATTCAATTGAAGTTTGAAATCGAATTATCGAACTACCGCGCCATTTTCAATTCTATTTATAATTATATATAATTATTTATATTCTAACGACGACGCGTATAAATATATACGTTCGAATTATATTCAAAATAAATTTCTCGTCGATATTATTTAAAATAATTCATTTTAAATAATCAAAATTCGCTAAAATTGCCAAAATAAAAATTTTAAACTGGCCCAGATTTTCGGGTTGTTACAATCTCCCCCACTTAAAACTTTTCGTCCCCGAAAAGGAACAAAGTCGAAAGTGGTTTGATCAATCAACTCTACGTTTGATCTGGCTTCCATTCTCCAACTCTTTAGTTTCTGAGAATTTTCAAAATTTCAAAAATTTGGCTAACACCCTAAATTTTCGAAAAATTTCGCCATAACCTCCCCTGCAATGGGAGCATCGGGAAATCTCAAATAGCTTCCCCGGTCCTTCAGATCTCAAAAAGAAAAAGAAAAGGCCAAGTGGCTAGCCAATAGGCTCATAAAATCATCATCACCCAAACAAAACAGTAAATTATATAGTAAACATGTACCTATTTGTCAGGCAAACAAATTTTATTCTCTGCTCTAGCTTCCTTGCTATGATCTGTTCAATGTAAGTACAAGTATATGCAAGCAAATGCGACCAAATTCAATACAATTCAATATTTGATCAATTAGGCGTAATGGTTCAAAATTATCAACCAATTAAACAAACAACACAAACATCAATCAATTAGTGAATTATCATTTGAAATTCATAACTTTGATATATAGTCAAAAATCTCATTTTTGATGCCAAATCACAACAATAAGCACTATCTAATTTTGGTTCTCACACCAGTCAATAGGAAATATATAGAAATCTCACTTTCGTCACTCGAATATAAACACTGATGATGAGGCCTCATCATCAGAATTATCTCCGGGCGACTAGAGTGTGATTCTATATCTATCCAATATATTAAAATTTCGAACACACGTTTGCAAGACGTATATGCGAAATCTCTATATACTGGACTGTCCTAATCAATACAAATAAATAATCAAATACGAATAATTGATTTAAATTTTCAAGACAGAATTTGTTTTCACTTTAAAAATATACTCTTCATACTCGTTCTAGGATACTACTGATCCTATCTCTAACGAGTCATTCCCATTGGATATTACTAATCCAATATCTGATGAATTCTTTCGTATGGTTCTAGTGTGTCTTGTTCTCTGCTTTGTAAACCAAAGCTCTGATACCAACTGTGACGGCAAGGAATTTCGCTCGGTCCGAACCAGTCGCTAAACCGACCCAGACCGTTCGAAACGCCCTATCGTTTTGAGAACACGACAAAACAGAACGCATACAAAAGAACATTTCATTGTACATTACAACAATGCATCAGATTACAAGAATATACAGAGTATAAATGAATATTACACAGAAATATCAGAGATTTAAATTACATTTAAATACATCGCAGCGGAAAATAATACATTACACAACTAGAAGAGATATACGGATACAAAGCTTTCCGGATATCGTTCCAGCTGTAAACCAGGATCCTGTGAATATAAATCTGCAAAACCAAAACTACTAGCTGCCCGTGTCAAAATAAGGGCACCCAGAGTTTAGGTTAAAACAATAAACTCCAGGTCAGTCATGTGACTGGTGTGAGAACTAAAACAGTTATTAATCTTTATTTTAAATCATTAGGTAAATCAAGGGACCACGCCGTATAACACGGAACGGGTTTCCTCCCAAGAATACCAGTGCACAAAACAACAACGCAATGCTAAATAAAGAAAAATGAAGCTATTATAAGACCCAGGTCCTATCACACAATGCAACGCAAGCCGGGGGATAGGGTTTTTACCTTATAATAGCCAAGAATGCTTGATACGTTTAAAAGAAATCATTTGATACTATTATAAGTGCATAGTGTATAAAACAACTTCAAATCATAAGTATCAATCACAGGCGGCATGAATGCCCCATAACACTATGTCGCCATATATAGGTTATACAATCAAAATCGCAAAGTCAAGTATTTGGAAATTGGGTTTCCATCTATGAACCGAGGCCAGGGATCGTCCTCTACCGATTCGAGACGCTCTAGACCGTGTCTCAGGAACAGAACGCATCGTCCCTTGGAGCGACAGGGCCGGTCCACCGATGTGGATTAAAATGCCTGAACACTGCGTTTCCCCGCCCTTTGGGGCGTAGGTGAGCCAACTGAATGACTCCATCGGACCCGGATCGTCCGATCAAACCGAGGCGCCTCGCAACAGCAACAACCACACAGGTGAAAAGTATATAAATGTCAGGGCTGGTAGGTCACTGACACCACCCTAGCTAGAAGGAAACGCATGCCCTCCCTGAGGTCCTCTCCCGTTTTTGGTTCACAACCGGGGTGCGAAACTCGCGAAGTAAACGTTACACAAAGCTACGCCACAAAGGCCGTGCTTTGATCATCACCACAAGACTTTGCTTTTCAACATAAGCCTCGATCAATTGCCACTTAGGCATGCCACACAGGCAATCCACTCTATGCAACTGATATCAGTCACACAGAATGAAATCCAATGTCAGACACACAGTCCATTTACAAGTCCGTTCTGGGTCTGAACGAAACCGGAGGCACCTAGTACCCCGCATATCCATCGATCTCCAAGTACGTCTGGACGATCACCAACTGTTTCCATCTTCTTGGGTGTACAGCCCAATCAAGATCATCAGTAATCACCCAAACGACGTGAAAACATCCGGTCTTCGACCATCGTCTTCATCTTCGACTTATCGTCGTGTCAGTTATTCAGAATGGGATAAACCCGGTCTTTCTGAATAACTCGCGTATATTTTAAATAAGTGTTACACAAACACAACATACGCCTCATTCCAATTCATCAGTCACTAACCATAAATTAATCAAGAGAATAATTTCCCAAATATTAACCCCGAAGGCCGAAACCAACATCAGATTAATATCCAGAAAACCATTCTGCTTAGCTAACCGACAGTTAGTTTCTAAATTTCACATTCATAGGGAAAGGTTCCCATTAATTTTATCCAAGATAAATTCCTTGAATTTATTCTTTAATCTATTTTTGAATATCAATTCAAACTAGTCGGGATTAGCGAACCTTACCGAAGTAATCATTTGTTTTAATTTCCCAATCCCAACCTATTCATCCCATGAAGTAAAACTGGTAGTACTTCATATCTAACACCACGGGGTTATCGGTAAATTCAATTACCATTTCACGTTCAAATCTAATTAAAGATTTAACTATCGCCTGGAGCAAAACTGGTGATACTCCATTCTCGATCATTTCAATCTAATTAAAGATTCATTAAAACTCCACTTAGTTTTAATCGTTAACTGGGTTAAAGAATCCGTGTCATTTAAAAACACGGTTCGCGATAAACCCAAAGTCACATTCCATTAATTATCGGGTTAAAGAACAAGTGTTATTTAAAACACTGTCCACGATAAACCCAAAAATCAATATCAATTCAATTCCAATCAAATATTATTTAATTGGTACACTTCATTAAATCTAAATAAAAAGATTTAATCTTTTCTCAACTGGGTTCAAGAACAGCGTTAATGAAGACACCATTCACGACAGACCCAAATCACATTTGATATTAAACACAAGGCTCTGAATAGAAATTATACCGGCTTATATTCAATATCAAATTCTACGACTAACAAATATCGTATTGGAAATAACGATATAAATATATATATCTTTCAAATTTCCATAACAACATCTGTATAATCATGAAATCTAACATCGAAATATTCCGAAGACAATTTCGATTCAAATCCATTCCAATGCAATCATTGGAAATTCTGGTTATTTTTAAAACCCTTTTCAAATTCAATTTATTTAAAAATAAATAGAATTATAATTCTAGTTCAAAACTAGTTCATTTCGATAAAAATCTATTTTTATCTTTTCAAATATGGAGTTTTTCATCCCAATTCTTTCTAAATCATTTCTTATGATTTTACACAAATTATTACTATTTTTAATAATTTTAGCAAGGCCCGTACAGTCGATTTCCATCAACGGCCATCGAACTGCACTTATAGCGACCTTTTTCAAATTTGATTTGGACATAATTCCAAATCCAACCGTTAGATTTCAAATTTCAAATATTCGTTAGAAAGCTCTTTTCGATACGAACCCAACGGTTCCGGTTTTAGGAGGATCCGACGGTCGGATCTCCCGTAATGTCCGTTTGAAATAAATGGTCGAAATTCGCGAACTGCCGCGGCGCGGCGCGTTCTATTCAGGCCATTATATTATATATATAATATATATAATATATATTTCGTCGATTTCTATTTAAAACGAATTATATAAATAGTTTTAAATTCGTTTCAAAAGCAATTTCAACTTCCTTTTCAATTCAAATCAAATTTGAATTCTTCTTTATAAATTCGTTTTAAAATTCATTTCTATTCAATTCAAATTTCAATTCAATTTGAATTCATTTCAATTCGCTTTCAATTCAATCTGAATTCGTTTTCAATTCAATTCATTTCGAAATCGTTTTCAATTCAATTCATTTCAAAATGAATAAAATCGATATAAATATCGTTCACGTCAAAATGGCGTCAATCTAATCAACACGGCTTCATAAATTTCTATTTTCAAATATTCTATTTCAAATATTTCTTTTTCAAAATAGTTGTTATTATCAAAATATTTCGTTCAACACATGACCAATCTCAATGGATGAGCACTGTCAACACATGAACCTTTATTTTATATTGATAAAGATGTAAATTTTATTACCAAAATATTTCGTTCAACACATGACCAATCTCAATGGATGAGTACTGTCAACACATGAACCTTTATTTTATATTGATAAAGATGTAAATTTTATTACTAAAATATTTCGTTCAACACATGACCAATCTCAATGGATGAGTACTGTCAACACATGAACCTTTATTTTATATTGATAAAGATGTAAATTTTATTACTAAAATATTTCGTTCAACACATGACCAATCTCAATGGATGAGTACTGTCAACACATGAACCTTTATTTTATATTATTCTTTATTTTCTAAATTGGAATGAGGCCCAATCAATCACCATATAATGTTAATTATATGGATTTTCATACATTACACACATATAATAGCATTGAAAATAATCAACCATCAACCAAAGTGCACTACACTGTATAAGCATCAAATATAGATATCTAACGCTTATAACAGCCTGTCAATCAATCGATCGACATATTTAATCAATCAGGATGAGTGAACTTCATATTTCATCCCAACACCCGTGTGGGGTTTCAAACAATCAAACACAGATTTTATTTGTGCAGTTGGGCGATGTGTAAAATTTATCGTCCCAATCAATGTCAGTCAAATCAGTGTACATAAACAAACTGTCTGGTTTGTAAATGAATATTTATTTATTCACATTCACGTTAAAAATTATATTTTTAACGATCAAACTATTTTATTCAACCTATGAATATTCTATTCGGTTCATTTATTAAATAAAATGTTATCTTTATTTTTCTAACTTATTTTTAGAAAATTTCGGCGGCATAACGGCACGATACTAGAAACGGGACGAGGCCTAGCCTTATCCCCGGTCTAGTGAAGGCCCACGCCATTCACACATCAATCAAATTCACCAAACAACCAAATTCAAATCAAATCATCTTACTAATTTATGCAACCAAACAAACAAGTCCATGGTCTGTGGACGATTGTGTCGGGTGCTACTAAGCACCGTCTGCATCCTAGTATATATATATAACTAGAAAAGAAATTGAAAGGTGAGAAATTCTCACCGATAGCTATCCAAATACCACGGCTCTTCGTTGATAGAAATTTTCAACGTTCTCGCCTTTTTCTCATCTTCGTTGCCCGTAGCCACTACATATGTAAAAATCGAATTTTTACTTCGCTATTCAATATATAAAAATCGAATTTTTACTTTGCTATTCAATATATAAAAATCGAATTTTTATTACGATGCCATATAGATAAAAATTCCATTTCAAAAATATAGATTTCGCCTTTATAAAAATAAAGATTTCGCCTTTTTGTCGCTTTCGTTGCCTGTACCCACTATATATATAAAAATCACATTTTTACTTCGATGTTCAGTATATAAAAATCACATTTTTACTTTGCCACTAGTATAAAAATTATATTTTTAACCTCATGATCATATAAAAATTATATTTTTATCTTCCTACTCGAATAAAATTATTTTTTTCTCGCTACTCATCTAAAAATCACATTCTCTACTTATGTAAAAATCATATCTTTGCAACATCACTACACGTATAAAAAGATCACATTTTTATTTCTCCTCATATAAAAACCATATTTTTCTAAGCTAACAAAAATCGGTTTTCTTTGAATAAATTAAAAGTTAGAAGGAAAAAAACTTACTGCATTTTTTCTTTTTGAGTGGTTGGAGACACGTGGCTCGATTGGAGGAGGGAGGAGCTCGCTGTTGGAGGTGGTGGCGGGTAGCAAAGGGTCGGCGGATGTTGATCTGGGCGCTGGCGAAAAGGGGAGGGGTAGCTAGGGCGTTGGGTCTTGGAAAGGGCGGCTTCCAATAGAGGAGGAGAGAGGGAAGCAAGAGAGGGGGGGGGGGAAAGGTCGACGGAGGGGCGCTGGCCAGGGGAAGAACGGCGGTGGGTGGGGAGTGGTCGACGGTGGCTGACGCGATGGGAGGGGCGCGATTCGCTCCAGCATTCCTCTTCTTTTTCCTTTTCTTTTTTTATTTTGACTGGTCAACTGAGGGAAGGGGAAGGGAAATAAAGGCTTATATAATATATAATTATTTTATTATTCTATTATTCAAAAAGTAACCTTTCCTTTCGAACTCAGAATCAAACCCACCGACTGTCGTCCCTAGCGTTTCACCCCCATTCCGAACACAATGGGATATGTATCGTAGGCTGATTCGATAGTTACAATCAGTTTCCGTTGAATTTACATTTAAATTATTATATTGAATTTTAAACGTACATTTCAAATTACCGGGGTCACATACTAACTCGAAAAATCCCCGAAAAATATTTTCTAGCTTCGTATTAACGATACGGTCCTAACAAAACTAGTTTCGTCGAATTCTGAGACCGTTTGAAAAATGGCCAATTTCCAGTCGATTAAAATCAACTGAAACTGGTCAAACGCGTTTTCCTTTGCCACGCTCACATATTGATTCGAAAAATTATGAAATTTGGAATCTAGCAATAATTTGACATCACGGACCCAACAAAACTGGTTTCGTCGAAATCCGAGGTCGTTTGCAAAATTCCCATTTTTAAGGGCCTGAATTCCACAGCGACTATTCAGAATTTTCAACTGGACATATCTTTTGATTCCCGCTATGAAATTTCGATTCTTCGGATTCGTTGGAAAGATATTATCAATTAGGTCCTAATGTTTTTGGTTTCGCTAAAATCCGGATTGTTTTGCACCCGGTACATTCAATTGAAGTTTGAAATCGAATTATCGAACTACCGCGCCATTTTCAATTCTATTTATAATTATATATAATTATTTATATTCTAACGACGACGCGTATAAATATATACGTTCGAATTATATTCAAAATAAATTTCTCGTCGATATTATTTAAAATAATTCATTTTGAATAATCAAAATTCGCTAAAATTGCCAAAATAAAAATTTTAAACTGGCCCAGATTTTCGGGTTGTTACAAGAACCAAGCCCCCAATACTCCATTAAAATTATATTTGAGAAGAAGATTATTTGAGAGGTAGAGAAATGGAGTAGTGAAGACTATGTTAGGTTTTGGAGGCTATTTATAATAGAGTTTGGTGTCCGGCTTCATTGGATTTTATGTCCATGTTCATTGTATTTTATGTTTATATTTTAGGCCATTATATTTTAGGTTTTTAATCTAAACCATAGAAAACACCTCAGAATGAGTCAAAAAAAGAATAATCTAGAAACAGGCATGTTAGGCCAAGCACAGGCTCCTACCTGGCTCGAAGTCGGTCGACCCACCTTCTATGTGGTCGACAAGTGTGTTGACCCAGGGGTCGACACGGGGTTCGACCCATATAGGGCCTGGGTCGCTCATTTATCGTTGCCTTTTTAAATTATCTAATATAACTTCAAACTTTGATTGATCATAACTTGTTCATTTTTAGTCCGATTTATGCAAACTAAAAGTCTATCTGATTTAGAATTTCGTAACAGACGCAACAGTGAAATCCATTTTGCTCAATTTTCAATATTTTTCTGGTTTATTTTATCAGTTTAATCCTCAATTAATTAATTAATTAATTCATTATTGTTTGTTAAAAATTCGATTTGTTACATAAGTGCAATGACGAGTAGCGAATTGCAAGTACATTGAAAAGAAATTGCGATGACTTGAGCACTTGAATGACCAAAGCACCTATAATTGAAAAAAGTACCCATTTTATGCATATGTCTAAACTTGAAACGAGTGTGGTCCGACCACCCATCTCTTGCATTACTCCTAGACTAGGGGCAATGCTGTAGAAAATATAAAAAAGGCATGACTCGACTGCCTGTGATTTACTCATGCCTTAGACTTCGCAGGACACTTGTAAACCACGAGGTAGATGCAACTTGACTATGCATTGGCTCCCATGTTCCGACGGTAAGAGCACAAACACGACTAAACACAACTCTACCATCCTACTTCAGACACCAATTGAGTGTGACAACCATTTATTCCTCAACTTTTCCCCTTAACGCAAGGGAAAAAATGGAGCGCACAAGGTGGCTACAAACTGATTTTTTGTTGTCTAACACTGGATCTCAAAGCTCGGATAGGAGTACAGAAGAGAAGTGAATATGAGTCGATTGTTCATGCAGCATCATCCAACCTTCATCGTAATAAATATAAATTAATATGGGATAGGTGTCAATCAATCATCCTGCATTCATCTCTAACTCACGATTCAACGAGAGATATGAAACCTAAGGAGACATGGCTATGTTTTCTACTAATCAGCCAACTCTCAATGATTGGGGGCAAAGAACGCGAACTTCAAGCGGTATGATTCGACAGCCTAGTAACTAACTCTAATCCTCAACCCTGCAATGGAGAAACTATCCTGAGTTGGAAACGACATAGCCATCCAATCTGTAACTCCTTTCCTTGATTTATAAGAATAAGCATGAATCAAGAAAATCAGGACCTTACACACATTCGCAAAACCCTACCATCCTCATATAGGGTCCAAACATGCAATCTGGAAAGAAGCGGAAAGCCATGCCTCGCTCTTGACACTTGTATCCAAAGTTTCACAAGTTCCCAAGCTAGGTCGAAAGGATGGCTCCAAGGTTAACTCCTTATATCAACGCCCGGACATTTGAGCAACCTACCATCGTATAAAATTAGACAATGAGTGATCAACCGCAAATACTTTGATAAAGAGCGCGTCTTCGAACAATCAATGCAAATGCCACCTACATTACAGTACAATACATGAAGTTGAGCTCGACTTAGCATCTTTTTCTTCATATGTAGAAGCTTGATTGATGGCTATTGCAAACATATGATCAATGGTTCATAACTCAAAAACCCATGATGAGATTCAGAGTACGACTGGAGCGACCATCACTTCACACATAATCAATTTATTCTCATGCCATCGACTATGCATGTGGGGAGAATTAGGACTCAGGATCAACTATCATCAAAAAAGCTTGAAGATCCATACATATCAATATTCGATTTCTTGACCTAATAGAATTTCTTTCATTACTTGGAACTCCAAAAAGAGAACCGATTTTGGCAACTGAGCCTTATTAATGATAAACTCAATGAGACCGAGCATAGAAACAAACTCAACAAGAGTGCGATGTCTATTCCAAACTGCAAATGAAATCCTTTTTGACAACTTTGGCTTACCTCAATTCAAAGACCGTCCCATTTTCAATGCGACGTACTTTAGGAAGCAAATGTTAACCCCTGTTTTTACAAGGTCGTCATGCTTTGGACCTCTCACCATTGGATCACTCATGACGTGAGCTTGGACTTACATAATCTTGGAAAATCTTGATTGAAGCAACGAATTCACAGATACTCGAGTATTGGAGGACTTAGATCTAGCTCGACATAGTGAACTGCCTTGGTTCGGCCTTCACCCATTGCCTGGATTGGTATTTATTCACTTGACCCCAATTTTGCCTAAGCTCCATTCACCCCGGTGATGTGCACGTAAAAATGCACATTTATATTCACATATTTATTCTTGTTTAGTTGAATAAATGAACATTTTTGGGTATTTTGTATGATCAAACCATGTTTTAAATATTTTCAAAATCATCACTTATTTTGGGAAAAAAGTGGGTCACTTGTGCATGTCTTAATTTGTGAAATCTTTTACTTGTTCCTTGTTATTAAATCTTGTAGGAATTTATGACCTAAAATGATATATACACATGAAGAGCTGAAGGAAAGCATGCACATACACAAGAGGAGGCAAAGAAATTAATTCATCTTATGGATAGTGGAGGACCCATCTTTCAACTAGCCCACTTGCTCTTAAGCTTCATATTATTGAATGGGACAAAAGGCCTCATGCATTCTACATGACATACTAGTGGCTAATATCAATTAGAAGCTTCATGAATGAGCATTTTAGGGAATTCCTAAGGAAAGTGATTAGGGTTTTAGGGTTTTAGATCATGTACATATAACCCTTTGTTTCATGTATTTTGTATCTTTTTTTTAGCATATGAAAGTGTAAGTGATCAAATAAATAAAAATGGCTTCCAAGCCTATTTCTTTTATGTCTATCTTATATCTCTTTAATTTCTATGCTCTACTTTATGTTCATAGTTTAGATTTATTTATATGCTCTCTACTTCATGTTCATAGTTTAGATTTATTTACATGCACTTAGTTTAGTTCTTTTCTTGTTCTATTTAGATTTTCTTTCATTTTGCTTTATTTTCCAGTGTTGAAACTTACATGTGTTAATATGATAACATACATTAGAGGCTAAGCCCCTACAATTTAGGGGTAATGAAGCTCTCTAATTTTATGAAAGTTCAACATTTATATGATTTGTGATCTCTCATTTTGTGCTCCTTGATAGTGGATATTGATGTAAGTTTATACATATGAGTTTGATAGCTTATGTTGCATTTGCAAATGAGCTATTCTTATTCAATATAAACACAAGTTACATAAATATTTGCTAAGTGGTTTTTGATTATGAGATATAAGCAAAAACAAAATTTGATTATCTATGTCACTAATTACAATAGTGAATAGATCATATGTAACACCCCGTATTTTCTGTAACATTAAAGTAACGAATTAAATAATAATTAATTACAAATGTGAGAATTAAGGGAAACGGGTTACGCCATTGCGTTCGTCTCAGAATTCTTCTTGAGATAGAGTCCGAGTTTGCGTAAATCGGACTCCGTATGAAGCAGTTATGACCTTCAGAAGATTCAAGAATTTAAATAATAAAACCAGCCCAAAATTCAAATTCAAGTTTCGAAATTCAAAAACCCCGAAGCAGGCTGGGCGGGAAATCTCCCGCCCAGAAATCAGGTCGACCAGGGGGTCAACCTGGGTCACATAGGTCGACCAGGGGGTCGACCTCCCCCTCGGGCCAGATCTGAAACATGACGTATTTCTTTGAGTGACGATTTTCTGAGTCATTAGGACTTGTGTGGCAAGTTCTAGTTGGTTCTCTTAGGTTTGAATGACTTTGATTGGCCCTAGGTTGATCTAACGGCTCCTATTAAATCAAACTTCTATATAAGCAACCTAAATCTAAACCCTAAGCCACACAAAAATATTCCTAGAGCCGTCATGCTGTCAATACTCAACCTAGAGTAGCCGCCATTCTCCTTCAACTAGAAAGCAAGTTAGAAACTACGAATCAAATCTAATTCAACTAAGAGAATTCAACGTCTACAACAAAGGGGAGCTATTCAGTTTCAGAATACAGATCCCAGAACACAAGACTAGTCTCCTTTTTGTAAGTCCAGTTATCATTTAGACCTAAATGATATTAGAATCGTGACTAAAATAACTGGATGTAGAACAACGCCTAATGTAAATTTATGCCTATCCTTTTTATTAAAACTGAATTGATTTAGACTATGACTCTTATCATATTAAGATTGTGATCATGTTGTATGTAATTTGATGATAAAACTACCATGTTAAATGCTTAGCAATGAACCTATATGTTGTATAATTTGGCGATGACATATCATGTTGTATAATTTGGCGATGACATATCATGTTGTATAATTTGGTGATGACACCTATATGTTGTATGTCAATTTGGGAATTTTGCTATGTTTATGCAAGTTCAACCGTGTTCACATATATGACTAGAACTACATGCTAGTATGTTTAAGTTTATGTTAATTTGATCCAACTCAATTTGCAAGTTCACAACTACATGTCTAATTTAACTTTATGTAGTTCTATGTAAAACCCCTATTTTACGATTTATGTTGAGTAGATCTAAATTTGCAAGTTCATAATTAAATGTATATTGTTCTATGCCGAATTCATATGACACATGTGTAGTTAGATCCATATTTTTATGATGTTGGAATATTACATGTTCCTCTTTTTCCCCTTTTGTGTATGAGTTAGGCTATGTAGCGAGCCTAACATTTTATGTGATTTATGCGAACGTTTAACGGGGGTAACGTTGGGGTAAAACATGAAATTACATGTAATTGGCATATTTGACTCATAATCATGTAAATGGTTTATGGCATAAAGTGGTATAATTTTTATACCAAAAACTATGAACTTGATTTAAAGGGAAAGTGGGGCTTGACTTGGATGACAATAATTTACATATAAACATAAAGAGGTAAATATGTAAATTTAGAAAAGACGAATATGCCTAACCCGAGGTTAGATTGAGTTACGGTGTAAGACTGCCCGGAACCGCCCGACACATCCACCAACCGTAACAATATATATCTAATATGAGAGGTTAGTGCATTGAGCCCAAATTAGACTGAGTTGCAGTGTAAAACTGCCCGGACCCGACCGGCACATCCAGTGACTGCAACAATACCTGTCTAATGTGAGTGGTTGGTGCTTTAATGAATGAATTAAAGCTAAGTCAGGAATGGCAGGGTTAAGTTAATTAAGGCAACACTTAACCAATACAACATGTTAACTAAACTGATGGGTAAGGTAAGGTTAACTTGGATACTTAACCAATTTAATATGTTGATTAGGAAACCCTAGTAACGGGGACCCATTTCAGCAGTAACCCACATAGATGTATCATGGTACCCTGAACTAGACAGGGTGGGGCACGATTACTGGGCTGATTATAAGCGGTCAAAACAACGGCGGTTGGTGCATCAGTGTAGGTTCCAACGGAGTACGGGCGTGCACATACTCCGGAGTGGAAAAAGCAGGCACTGGGCATCAGTAGTTATACACTATGCATCTTGAATCGTGTCGGGTTGCCACCATAGGATTTGATACACCCCATGGTGGGACCAGCACAGGTATCTACAATCGAGCGGGGCCGTATGACACAAGTAGAAATGCGTGCGAATAGGAGCTGATCGATAAAAAGGATCACTGGGTTTGAACTCATGATGATGGTTGAATTATCTAGTAGGAGCAGAGAATATAGATATGAGTGCGATAGTATGATTAGTTTATCTTGCCTTGTTTATCTTGCCTTATTCTATGTTACCTTATTTCTTTGTTGTTGTCCTGCGTCCAGTTTATTCATGTCATGGTTCTCTTACCAGTTTACATGCTGAATAATCACTGGACTTGCCAGACTTATGTCTGACCCATTTTCTTTCGCTCTCTTTTCTCCCCCCCAGGTAGCCAGGGAGGGAATAGCTCAGCTTAATTTGGACCGTTCATCTTTCCAAGCTTGAAGACTCTGTGACGTATAGCTTGGAACCTATTATCTTTGGATATGGCTTTGGACACACTGCCACTTGGGGGATTTATGCAGTTTTATTGTGTTTTATGCTTCTTTATGTTATAATCAAGACAGAGATTTTGATGTAATGATTTGGAGGTTGTTTTGAGACAGTGTGCTGTAATGTTTTTGTTATGAACCACGTGTGAAATAAGTTTAGTTTTTCCGCTGCTTATATATGTCTGTCTTGTAAATTATCTATAGCTTTTACCTATAATGCTCCACCAAAGTTAAGGCATTCCCTTTGTGAGTGACCTTAACGGAGGTGGGGTGTTTCATCATACTTAAAATAGATTTTGCTTTGTTGTTATTTTCATGAGAACAATTAGTGGTTTAAGTGTTGTGTTATAGTTTGATAGTTTATGTTATGTTAACTAATAACATAAATAAACTACACTTATGATAAATGCAACATTTATGTCACTTAATATTACAAATAGAGATCATAGATTGTATGTTTGTAGATTTACCTAAATATGAGAGAGGATTTACCTCTAAATTGCTCTCTAATCTCATATTTAGCCCTCAACTTAGTTTTTAGTTTTTCTTTGGTTTTTGTTAGTAAACAATCCAAAGTTTGGTTTAATTTGATTGAGTAAGATCGAAGTTGTTTCTTTCCCCGTGGATCGACCCGTACTCGCTCCGTACTAACAATTGTATGTCGTGCGCTTGCGGTCTTATTACGATATTTCGTGTTAACGGTTTTCTAATTCAATATAAATTCCGTTAGCAAACAAGTTTTTGGCGCCGTTGCCGAGGAAGGAATTTAATTTTTGATTTTATTCTTCAGATTAATTCTTTTGTTTGTTGTACCTTTTAAAAAAAATAGTGTGTTTGTTTTGTTTGATTTCACTTTTGTTTGTGTGTGTTTTCATTTTAGTTGAGTGATTGTGTTTCTTTTGTGTTTTCATTAACCCAAATTTTTTTTGTGTTTTCCTTTTTTTTCTTTGGTTCAGTTTTGTTTAGGTGTGTTTGTTTATTTGTTTTTATTTTTCTTTGTTACATAAAAAAAAATTGTTCTGTATCTGTTGTGCTGTTTCCAAATGTCTACTTACTGTTTTTAACAATCCATTAGTTCAATTACTGTGAAAAAACTTTTTGTTTGCATAATTTAAAAAAAAAACAGTTTTCAATTTTTATTTTATGTTGTTTGTCAATTTCCGTTTTTAGGTTTTATTTTCTGTTTCAACTTCCCCTAAACAAGCAATTGCTAATTTCTGCTATTTTTATTGAGTGGCTACAAATTTCAGAACCTCTACAAACAAACATTTTGATTGATTAAAAAAACTATGTCTTGATTTTTACATTGTGCATGTTTGCACCATTTCACTTCTGGTTTTACATTTTCCCCTGCCTACAATTTGACTTTCTCTTACGTCTCTTGTTTACAACTTGAGGTTCTGGTTTTACAGTTTTTTGTTTCCCTCTTGCAGTCATCCATACTGCTACATCAACACTCCACAAAGTAGCATTGCCATACCACCCTCTGCACAAACAAAAGTTCTCCACCCATCATCATTCTTCACTTACAAATTCCCAAACTCCACAACCAGTATCACTCCAAACCGTTCTCACACCTATAGACAATAAGTCACAAAACAGTTTGACTCACATCTCCTCTCAACACAACATAGCAATACTGCTACACTAACTTCATCACGTCATACCCCCTCCACTTCAACCACCATATACACAATACCCAGTGCCCTCCACCACATACATCAACCACTTCCACACTCACAACATCACACACCACAAACCACCCATTCATTCAGCTCACTATCTTCACATCAACCCCATTCAACAAAATTCCACAAATACAAACTGTCTTCACACTCACAAAATTCTACAAATCAACCTCCACAACATTAGTCGGCCACCATACATTAACTTCCCTCACCGCCTACTTCAGCCATACATATCCACTGCTGTCACAATCAAACTTCAATAACCCCCTCTGTCACCTTCATTTTCACAAATCCATTCAACCATCCACTGTCCGAGAGCCCTCACCAACATACAACAGCCACCTGCCATTCAATTTACAATAGCGAACTCTTAGCCAAATCGATCTCTTCAACCCCCTCAAAGCAACTACACTGTTGTCAGTCAACTCATGATTCATCACCTAACAACCTTACTGATACATCATCATTCACCCTGAAACAAACCACTTCACTGTCAAGCTTCTCTGCTGCACCATAACACCAGAACCACCAGAACAGACCGAGCTTAACCTCCAGAAAGTTACATCACCAAAATCACCAACTGCTTTAGCCTTCCTCAATTACTTCTACCATTCTAACTTCCCAAAACCAACGTGAATCCATCATCTCTCTTCAAAGCATCACCCGAAATTCACATACCCGCCTTCACGCAATCAAACCCCTTAATTCAATTTCCTCAACGCGCCTTGGATCTAAAATCCGAATCGAAAAACCTCAAAATCGAGATCACCAACTCGAATTACCACTCCAATTTTCCAATCGCCAAGACTTTGCAACAAGAATCGAAAGACTTTCAGCAATTTGAATTTCTAAATTCGATTTTCAAAAAAAAAAAGGGAGAAGCCGTGAGAAGGAGAATTGAATTTTTGTTTTCGAGAATTTTTGTTTGTAACTGCTGAAATTTTAATTGCGTACTCCTGAGCATGTGCAGATATTAAGTTGGGCGTATTGGGCTTCCAATCGGGCTTGGTTAGGTTTTGATTTAGTTTTGTTTTTTTATTATGATTATAGTCGTGGTTTTTAGTTTTGTTTTGCTAAATTGTTCAGGTTCTTTAGAAAAAAATCATTCTCTTTGCCTTTTGTTTTTATTGTGCTTTTCACTTCATTTATTTTTTAGTTTCATTTCGATTTTCTCTCAAAAAAAAACAAAAAACAAAAAAAATCTTTTCTATCACTTCTTTATATATCGTGTCCACTCTTTTAGGTTTCAAAAGGCAAATTGGAGTTGCTTGCTTGGATTGCTTTGCACTCGCTTGCTTGCTAAAAAACTGCCGCTAAATTTTTCTTCTTTTTTTTGCTAATAAATTCAAATGCTTAGGTATCGTGTTTTAACCCATTATTTTCATCACATAGTTGTTTACTTGCATTTGCATTAAAAAAAAATCCAAAAACAAAACTAAAATCATTTGTAGCTGCATTGTTAATACACGTTTAATTTCTTCTTTGCATTCATCTCATTTTATTTTATTTTCTTAAGGGCACACCCCAGTTCACATAAGGTGGGGAGTTCATTACTCTTCCTTAGCCCAGAAAATTGCATATCATTGTAGAATCTGACTAATAATAACGGTTAGACGTTGGACTTAAGGGAGTCACGGGCTCATTTAGGGCTTAACTATATTGTGATAGTTGATATATTTGGAACAAATTATTTCTTGGTGTCTAAACTACGATAGAGAAATAACCACTTATAAATATTACGGTGATTCGTAAATATTATATCGGTTGTTACTCTAAGGGTACTTAAACCTTGGGTTAGGAGCCACTAAGGACAGAAAATTTTGTAGTTAATCTTTGCATTCATTTAGCTGAATTAGATTCATGCATATATATAAAAAAATAGAAAAAAAATCAAAAATCCAAAAAAAAATCATCTTCATTTGTAAATCGAATTGTTTTTTTCTTATCCAAAAATTCAAAAAAAAAAAAGATTTTCATTTTGTAAAAGTCAGCTTTCCTTTCTCTTTAAAAAAAAATTCAAAACAATTCTCATTTTGTAAAGAAAAATTAGCTTCTATTATTTTCTCAAATTTGTTCTTTCTCTTCTTCTCTTATTCTTCTCACTAGTGCATGAGTATTTGGACTCACGACACTAATACGAATCGTTGGACACGTGACTCTTCCACTAATCGTTTAGTTCGAACGAGCGCCATTCAACCATGGGCGAAGAAAACCCCCCTCGAACTCTTATGGATAGAATCTTCCCTGATCGAGTTTCTATTCCTTCTTGCATCATATTGCCTGCCCCAACGGGTAACCACTTTGAAATTCATTCAAATCACAAAAATACTCTTCCAAAATTTGGTAATTTGAACGTGATGACTCTTACATTTTCTTAACCAAATTTGAACAAGTTTGTGCAACCATGAAATTTCAACAACTAAGTGACGATGGAATCAAACTTAGGTTAATTCCATTTGCACTTACCGATTACGCCGAAAAATGGTTGTATAGCTTGCCTTCAAATACAATTGGAACGTGGGATGAATTTGTGAAAGTTTTTCTAAAGAAATTTTACCCCTTGGAAAAAACATCCAAAATTCGAAATGAAATCGTTAATTTTCATCAATTTGGGGGTGAATCCTTTGCAAAATATTTCGAAAGATTTAAAGAACTTCTAGTCAAATGTCCACATCACAATTTTGTAAAATGGACTCTTTGTCAAATTTTATACGATGGACTCGAAAATAACTCTCGAACCTTGCTCGAATCGATGTGCCAAGTAAACTTTCTGCCCAAAATCACGATGCCGCTTGGCAATTTCTCGAAAACTTGGCCGAAAAATCAGCTCAATGGGAACGATCTAACGAGAAATCGATTTATTCCCGATCAAACGCTCATTTGGTAGGATCTTCATCAGCTTTAGAAGCGAAAATTGACGCGGTGTTAATCAAATTCGATAATGTCCTTTCATCAGATTAAATGAATCAAGCTCAAACTTCTCAACCCTCGTGTTTCAAATGTAACGATCCTACCCATATTGCCGATCAATGCCCACACTCGTTAGAACAACTCAACGCTTTCAACAAAGTTAGGAACGACCCATTCTCTCCAACGTATAATCCTGGTTGGAGAAATCATCCTCACTTCTCTTGGACCCAAAACAACCCAAATTCGAATTTGGTTCGACCCCCATTTCAACCATTTCCGAATAATCCTTCGAATCCCCCCTTTCAACAAAATCAATTCCAAAATTTTGCACCACCTTCTCAAAATCAAGCGCAACAATCTTCTGTTCCCCAAGACGAAAAACAATTGACTTCACTTGAGAAAAGTCTCGAAACATTGACTAAAGCAATGACTTAAAATCTCCAATCAAATAAAAATTTGCAGAATTTATTGACTTCGTACATGCAAAACACGAGTTAATCGATCGCTAAACTTGAAATGCCAATGAGTCAGTTAGCCACGTCCGTAAGTGAATGGAAAAAAGGCACTTTCTCGAGTCAACCCATTCCAAACCCTAAGAGCCAAAATCCAAGTCCAAACCAAGCTCACGTCATTCAGGATAGCAATCTAACTCAATTGAATGCTATCACGACTTTACGATCTGGTAAGAAAATCGATAATCAAGTTGAAAACCCAAATAATGTAGCGGATCTTCCTCTCGACTCTTCTAAAACCACGAATGATCTTGATTCAAATTCCGAGTCTAATTCTTCTCCAACTCAAGTAGACCGACCTACCGAGTTTCGTATTCCATTTCCTCATCGTCTTCGACCAAAGAAACATTCCGACCAAATGGAAAAGATGTTGGAAATTTTCAAACAAGTGAAAGTTAACATCCCTCTTCTTGACATCATTCAGAAAGTCCCCACCTACGCTAAATTTCTCAATGATTTGTGTACCCAAAAACGACACACTCATGTACCCAAGAAAGTCTTCTTAGCCGCCGGACTTAGCGAAGTCTTGACCCAGTCGATCCCCGTCAAATACAAAGATCCTGGATGCCCTACGACCTCGTGCATGATAGGAGATAAAACAATTAACAAATGCCTAGTTGATTTGGTTGCGAGTGTCAATTTGATTCTATATTCCGCTTACCAACAACTTGGTTTGGGTGAACTTAAACCAACGAAAATAACTCATCAATTTGCTGATCGTTCAATTAAAAAACCCATTAGAGAAATCGAGGATATAGTCATAAAAGTGGGTCAATTCATATTCCATGTCGATTTCATTGTTTTGAAAACTCAACCTGTCAATAATCCGACGAATAAAATTCCATGGATTTTAGGTCAACCCTTTTTGGCTACTTCAAATGCTTTAATAAATTGTTGCAACGGTTCAATGAAAATATCTTTTGGAAACATGATTTTAGATCTTAATATTTTCAATCTTGAAATTCATTCGAATGAATCGTGTGACCAAACCTTGAAAGTTAATGCCATTCACGAAAATTCCGAAAACGAATCGATTGACCTTAATGATGAATGTGAGGCCGAGTACGAAAAATTGTTCCAAGTCGCTCCTAATAAAGTTGAATACATGCTTCCATTTGAATCGCTTTCAGTTGAGTCCAAATCTCAAACAAGTTCTTTGATCAAGAAAACAACAAAGTTGGATCTTAAGCCTATTCCCGATCACCTTAAGTACATCTACTTAGGTGATATCGAAACTTGTCCTGTCATAATTTCTTCAAATTTAACTCGTGATCAAGAAATCTCTCTTCTTTCAACTCCTTCTACAAACAAAGACGCAATTGGTTGGTCTATTTCTGACATCAAGGGAATTAGTCCCGCAATCGTTCAACATCGTATTCACTTAACTGATGAAGCCAAACCCACTCGCAAAGCGCAACGTAGGCTTAACCCTAAGATGAAAGAGGTAGTTCACGAAGAAATTCTTAAACTTCTTGATAACGGTATCATTTACCCCATTTCTGACAGCTTGTGGGTCAGCCCTATTCACGTTGTTCCTAAAAAGTCCGGACTTACCGTCGTCGCAAACGAACAAAACAAACTTCTTCCTACTTGGACTCAAATAGGTTGGCGTGTTTGCATCGATTATCGAAAATTGAATGCTGCAACATGTAAAGATCACTTTCCTCTTCCCTTCATCGATCAAATGCTCAAACGTTTAGCCGGTCATGAATTCTATTGCTTTCTTGATGGTTATTCTAGCTATAACCAAATTCCAATCGCTCCCGAAGATCAAGAGAAAACGACTTTCATATGTCCATTCGGTACCTTCGCTTATCGACGTATGCCTTTCGTACTTTGCAACGCTCCTGCGACTTTCCAACGATGTATGGTTGGCATCTTTTCCGATATGATCGAACGCTTTCCTGAAGTTTTTATGGATGATTTTTCGATCTTTGGCGATTCTTTTTCCTTGTGCTTACATCATCTTGAACTTGTTTTAAATCGATGTAAAGAAAAACACTTAACATTGAATTGGGAAAAATGTTACTTTATGGTCAAACAAGGCATTGTCCTTGGACACATAATTTCAAATAATGGCATTGAGGTTGATAAAGCAAAAATTGGCGTTATCTCAAAACTACCCATTCCAAAATGCGTTAAGGACATTCGTTCATTTCTTGGGCATGCTGGCTTTTACCGACGCTTTGTGAAAGATTTCAGCAAAATTGCTCGTCCTTTGACTATTCTTCTAGGTAAGGACATCCCATTCGATTTTAACTCTGAATGTGTCGCTTATTTTGAATGTCTTAAAAATGAACTCATTTCAGCCTCAATAATTTGTTCGCCTAATTGGGAACTACCTTTTGAAATCATGTGTGATGCTTCTAACTTCGCGGTTGGTGCTGTTTTAGCACAATGCATCAACAAAACCTTTCACGTAATTTACTATGCGAGTATGACCTTGAACGACGCTCAACTCAATTATACGACCACCAAAAAAGAACTTTTAGCTGTCGTTTTCACGCTCGAGAAGTTTCGATCTTACTTGATTAGTTCTCACATCACGGTCTACACTGACCATTCTGCTCTTTGACGCCTTTTTGCTAAAAAGGATGCTAAGTAACGCTTAATTCGATGGATCCTTTTACTTTAAGAATTCGATCTTACAATCAAACATAAAAAAGGATCTGATAACGTTATTGTCGATCACTTGTCTCGTCTTCCGAACGTACCATCTTCTTTGTGAATCAACGAAAACTTTCCTGATGAACAACTCCTTTCTGTTTCAATCGATCCTTGGTTCGCCGACATTGTGAACTATCTAGTCACTCAGGAAACTACCTCTTTTTAGTCCAAACAAGATAAATACAAATTTTTGTCCCAAGTGAAATACTTCTACTGGGACGACGCATACTTGTTTAAGTATTGTCCGGTCCGGACCAAATCATTCGTCGATGCATTCCTAATAGCAAAATTAGGAGTGTTCTCTCGTTCTGCCATGATCATGCGTGCGGTGGACATTTTGGTCCTAGGAAAACCGCTGAAAAGGTGCTTCAATGTGGTTTTTATTGGCCTACTCCATTTAAAGACGCGTTTGAATTCTGTAAAACTTGCAGTCGTTGCCAAATGCTAGGAAACATTTCTCGACGAAATATGATGCCTTTGAACCCCATCCTTACGATCGAAATCTTCGATATTTAGGGTATTGACTTCGTGGGACCTTTCCCAAACTCTTTCGGAAACTTGTATATTCTTCTCGCCGTCGACTACGTTTCGAAATGGGTCGAAGCCGTTCCATGTAAAACCAATGATCATAAAATTTTGTGAAATTTCTAAAAGAAAACATCTTTTCGAGGTTCGGCACACCTCACACAATAATAAGCGACAACGGAACAAATTTTTGTAATCGATCTTTTGAATGCTTACTGAAAAAATACTCGATAACCCACAAGTTGTCCACTCCTTATCATCTGCAAACTTGTGGTCAAGTCGAAGTATCGAATCATCAAATAAAACAGATTTTGGAGAAAACTGTAAACAAAAATCGAAAAGATTGGTCACAGAAATTGATCGATGTGCTTTGGGCTTACCGTACTACTTTTAAAACTAATCTCGGAATGTCCCCTTTCCGATTGGTTTACGGTAAAGCCTGTCATTTACCCGTTGAACTTGAACATAAAGCAGTTTGGGCAATAAAGAACTTAAACTTTGATCTTGAACAAGATGGCGAAAATGGAAAATTGCAACTCAACGAATTCGAAGAAATTAGGAATGACGCATACGAAAACATGAAAATTTATAAGGAAAAAACCAAAGTTTTCCATGACAAGTCAATAGTAAGACAAACGTTTTTGCCAGACCAAAAAGTTATATTATATGACTCACGACTTCGTTTATTCCCTGGGAAGTTAAAGTCAAGATGGACCGAACCATATGTTGTTCGAACTGTTTTTACACACGGTGCCATCGAAATACAAAACCCAACAAATGGATCCAAATTCAAAGTAAACGGTCAACGTCTGAAACCATTCTTGGAATTGCACACTGATCATGATCTTCATGAGCCATGCTACGTCAAGTAAAAAAGTTAAGTTTAACCCTCCTTTGTAAATATGTAAATATTTTTTTTTCATTCACTCATTGTGTCATGCATTGACTGTAGGGACACAGTCGAAATTAAGTTTGGGGGAAGTCTCATTTTCGTTCTGTTTTGCATAGTTTAAGTTTGTAAAGTTTCCCTTTTTCTTTTACTTTTAAAACCAAAAAACAAAAAAAAAGTTTTGCATTTTTATTTACTTTTAAATATGACATGATGAAGTTAACATACAATTTTGGTCGTTCAATTAAAATGTTTAGAAATTTACTTCTCTTAATGGATAACGAAAGAAAAGTTTGAATTATGAGCAAATATGGTGTAACTGGTTTATAGGGAGATTCGTAGGTGACGATTATGAAATGTTTTCTAAATTGTAATCCGATTAAATGATTGGTTAATTTAGATTACTTGCGATAACATTTTAGATCTTTTAAGTGAAGTTGTGCTAAGATATTCTCGCTTAACTCTCTCTCTTAATAAAAAAAATATATAAAGAAAAAAGAAAAAGAAAAAGAATGTATATAGATATAATAATCCAAGGGTATCCAACATTGCTGGTACATCTGGCGTTGGTGTGCAAACCCGCCAAGCTCTTTCCGACACCTTGTTGACAAAGTTAGCATCGGTATACCTCGGTCTCATTTCATGAGTTAGAAGCCTAGGGATTACCGACCCTCACTAAGTCGTAATGCAGTGTAGGGGTAGTGTTTTCACCAAAAAATGGCTCAAACACCAAAGGTACTAGAATCGTACTTCACCGATACAGTAAGAAAATAAATGGAGTCGTACTTAATAACAATTGACAGTAAAAATACGAATAAGGAAAAACAGAGATGAGATTTAGAGTGGTTCAGCCTTGTGCCGGGCCTATATCCACTATGAAGATTACTTGCATTCTTAAAATGGAGATTACAAAATACACCAACTCTCTTTTCTCATACATCTTTATATTCACTCAACATACTCTCACTCATACATATCAATCCTGGAATTTCATGAGAACATGGTAGAGTTTGAGGAGGAGAATGACAGATGGATGATTGAGAAGGAGGATGTCTTTGATTTTTCGATTACGAGTTGTACTGGATGCCATGGCCAAATCAGTAACGAACCTTTTGGATGGAGAAGATGATCCAAATCTTTAAGGAATGATTGAAAATAGAATTTAGCAGCACTTTATGGTTCGAAAGATTCCCCCTTTATGTTGGTAGCCATGGCCTATTTATAGGTGAGCCTCTCCGGAGAAATGAGGTGAAGTTCATATATACAAGCGACAAATCGTTTCAGCCGGTAATTACCAAAATGCCACTGCCTGGTTGTTGCCAGCTGTCTGTAGCTGTATCCAGCTGTCATGTGCGAGCAACTTTACAAAAGCGATCGTTTTGAGTAGTCGAGTGAGAAACTTTAGTCAATGCCCTTCAGACGTGGCTATATCTGGCACTTGGTGAATAGTTGTCTGATTCGATTGATTGTAAAATGAACGGGTGACTGAGATTGTGCTTGTAGTCGAGTGGCTCTGGAGTGAAGTATAGGACTGGGATCAGTTCTTCTTTGTGCTTTGCTCGACTGAATTCCTCGGTTTACGAATGTGCGACTTTCTCTGATTCGAACGCTCTTAGTAGGTTGCTTAAGGATATTCATTCTCACTGCCTTTTCACCGCGCCGTTTCTCAGTATGGCTATGCTATGTGGTCGCTCCTAATCCGGTTAAGTGAATAACTCGTCTTGTTTTACCGTTCGAGCGGCTTTGTTCTAATATGAACGACCGACCTTTACTTCCGTGACCGGGTCACGAGTTGCATCTGGCTTGGTTTGAAACATGGGTACATAAAAACATTGTGAGTGCTTGCTTTGTAGTTCTAACTCAGTCTCGGTCCATTAAAGGATAAACATTTGAATCTTGTTCTATATGGTTGCTTCTTATTCTTTGCGAGTCGCTTAAGCGCCTTGGTCAATCAATATGCATGAGCGACCCTGATGGCGCTCGTTCTGTAGTTTCTGCTCAGATTTTGTAGTCTAGTGTGCGTATGGTTTTTTAGGGATCAACACTTGCCCTTCGAAGCTTGTAATTTTCTGGCAGAAGGTTACTGGCTTCGACATGATTGATCGCAACATTGTTTGGCAGGTTTGATCTGATTCATTAAAGGGTCGCTCGTGGAAAACTTAAGATTGTTTCAGCGTAGTGGATTGATATCGTCCCTTTCCGTGAGCGAGACACCTGAAATATCTTTTCATTAATGCAAATGACCGAATTGTGGGGCGCCGGCTGGATCTTGATGGGACACTTATGTGTGCAATCGAGCACTGAGTTGATGTGGCGAGAATGCTCTGGATGTATGTCCTTTAATCTTCCATCTTATTTACTTTTAACCTTCTTTATTTTACCTCTTCTCCTCAGAAATCTTTTTTTTTCTTTTATATTGTAACCGTGCTCTTCGAGAATTTTACCAGGTAATTCACTTTTTTTTTGTTTAGCCCTTGTTCAAACACTATGTTTCCTTATTATCTTGCTTAGTGTTTGCAGTAACACTTGTTAAATCAAAGCAATTCTCCCTTGGACCCGAAGCATCATGATCTTTTTGGGTAAGTTTTTTCTTCATTTTGCTTCGTTTTGTCTGAACAGTGGTATTCCTCAAAGCTAAGATGTTTTAAGTATAGTCTGACTGGCTTAAGCATGGATTGGGATCCTGATAATAATCAGACTTTGTCTAGTGAAGATCCCATTTCTGTAATTATCTTGAAGAATCTGAATCACCTGTTGACTTTTGCAATCTAGGTGTTGGTATTGCTCGTAAGTTGTTCGATAGAATACCCCAGGCTTCTCTGGGTGAAATGTTTATGTTCACGTCCGAGTCTGGTTGGGTTACTTTCGATCATTTATGATTGTTGTTTGAGTCCATATTGATTTCCCTTTTCTTCCTCTTTTTCTTTAAAATAGGCCGCCCAAGGATGACATTCTTTATGTCAAAGAGACTAAAGAAGAAATCGGTGAGAAAGGTCGGCAGCAAAAAGACGCTTTAAGGTAAAAAGAACTTGGGTGCAAATGATATGCAAAGCTTTCATTCATTGGATGAACTCCCTGTCCCAGACATTCAGGTTGCCCCTGATTAAATCCTGTTGGCTTCTCCGTCCATTACTTTAGACCCTGCCAACTTTCAAATGATAGTTCCGAGTCCTCTTTGTGTTCCTAATCCTTTTCATCCCGAACTTGATGAGCAATTTGAGGGTTGGTGCCCAGTTGGTACATATTCTAGTGTGTACATAGACCCGTTCGATCGATGGATTGTTGCAGGAAAAATGGATGCTATGAAGGATTGCATATTAGCTGAATTTAATCAGTTGGAGGCGCGTCCGAACCTGGTTAAGGACCTTATCATAGAGGTCAAGAATTACATTGTAAAGCAATTGGGTGTTTGGCATACTCTTGTTATAGATCTTCAGAAGTCGAATAAAGAGAATGTTGAGCGAATCTATGCTTTGGAAAAAGATAGGATCGAGCTCGTCAAGGCCCTTGAATCCCGGGAGAAGATCATTGCCTCCCTTATCTGAATGCTGTGCCTTTTTTAGTTTTATATTTTATTATTTTCGCTGTTGTTATAAGATGATACATTTAGTCTGGCTTGTATATGCGGGTGCCAGCCTCACCTATTATCGTACGCTCATGTTGGTGACTTTTATGGCCTGTTTTGGACCTTAGTGTGCTACAGTTTTTTTTTCTTTCAAAAAAACCCAGCCACCTTCACGTTGGTGCGTCGCACGCTGCACCTTTATTTTAATTTTCATGTTTGATTGGGTGCATTTTTAATCGCGTGGTTACACCTGATTTACGCTTTTTTATCGGTTTGTCTTGATGATTTGTTATTTACCGTCGGTTATTACACGCATGTTTGTATTCTCATAACACTACAATAAAAAACACTTTTCCCAACAGGCAATATCTGTTGCAGTAGACCTATTGCAACAGGCTAGCGCCTGTTGGTATAGCCGAAGTTGCAATAGCTTCGCAACAGTTTTTGCCTGTTGCAATAAGAAGTTGCTGTAGACCTTTTTGCAACTGGCGTTTATTGTAGCAATAGATCTTTTTACAACAACAAATGACAGTTGCAAATCGGGAATAGACATTTAAAAAGTGAGATACTACAACCATTTCTGACCGTTGCAAGTGACTCAACCATAACTATTTAAAACAATTGTAATTCAATTATTTGCAACACTATATATATATATATATATATATATATATATATAATAATTCATTGCTGAAAACAAATATCATAATTAAATAATAAAAAGAAAACTTCTTAAAGAAAAGAAAAATACAATTACATCACAAATTCTTAACGTACATTTCAAAATATTTGATAAGTTACATTCAACCAGCAACTTATAACATATTAAAAACACATAATACATTAAAATGATTATATCCATGTTGATGCCACGTTTCTCACCAGCAAACTTTTTGCCTTGAGCTAGAGTTGGGCATGTCAGTTCCAATAATTACATTCAATTCATGTCTTTATGTTGAAAATAAAGGAGATTGAGTTCGCAGCCTGCATGTGTAATTATAGGGAAAAATGATGTGAGTCATAGGATACATGAAGACAACACTTAAAACAACAATTTGCATACGAAAAACAAAAACAATACAACATATAAAACTCAAACAGACAAGTGTTAGTTTACGTAGCTTTAGTGCAAAAACATAATGATATGACACCAAACAGCATGAACTAATTATACTGGAGAATTTAGAGTTTATCACACTCTATGTATACATCAGAAAACTGGGTTATATCAAATGTTTATTATATTTTAAGCTGCCATTTATATTTTGCAAATCCTACTGTAATTAAAAAATTCATTCCAAAGCATGTCCTTAAGCATGTGCATACAAGGCATTAGAATTATGTAGTAAGCTATCCTAGCAGCTGCTGAATTATCTACAAAAACCATCGAGTTCCAGAAAGCATTAGCAATGCTCACTAACATACGCAAACAAGTTACAAATCAATTAATCTAGTACATAAGAAAATACAATAACTAAAGGTGAAGTGAACCAAATACAAATAGATGGATTACTATCCAACATAATAAAGTTGAACACAAAAACCATCAGTGTCCCATGGTTATAAGTAATTGATGTTCTAACTAATCTAATGGGGGAGTATTAGCTGATTTTACATAAGTCTTTAAACCAGAAAAACATCTACTCGATATCCCTTTTATATAGAAACTATATTTAAATAAAAAGGCAATTTCTACAAAGCAACGTTGGCATATATGTACCTGGATATCATTTATAATGTATAAACACACCATTTCTTCCATATTTATACAACCGCAACCATATTCCTTTGAAGTGAAATGTATATTATTTTCAGAGAGTCAAACCTTTTATAGCCTTTTCACAACAAACGCACCTTCACCCTTCTTTGTTCAGGCCCAGTGTCAAGAAAACAAACGAACCGTTAGTCTAATGCAATATATTTCTACATGCAAACATCAATCATTAACTTACCCTGATTGCAAAACTAACCAAAGGAATCTCCCATACAGAACTGCTCTGCCTTCAAATCATCCACTCCTACCAAACTGCCAGCAAAAGCCATCTTTTCCACCTGCAAACTATCACTACATCACAAAAAAAAAAACTACTACTATACACTTACAATTCTTTACCATCAACCACTAGCAACATCTCATTGCTTTTCATCGCAACAGCCATCCAGACTGCACCCTCCCCCTTGCAAACTCCGTCCACACATTCCTCACTACAATGTCAACTCCAACCATTACACTATTCATGACTTCATCCCCACAAACAACAACCACTTCCTTCCTCCACAAAATACACTCTGACCATCCATCTGATCAAACAAAACATAAGCTGCATGACCTATATAATTTAAGTACTGGAACAAATTACTCAAAATATAATTTATAATTGAAAGAACAAATTACTCTTAAGTATAGTTACTCTAAAAAAACAGAAGCAACAGCATAATCTATTACTTAATTTCAATTACTGTTTTATAGTAAAATTATTCTATGATTTAAGTCTGTTAGTATAATAGAAATCTAAAAGAAAAGAACAAATCACTGTAAGTATAATTGAAAGAACAAAACTTAAATCTATTAGCATAATTTTAATTGAAAGAACAGAACTACAAAATCTGTTCCAACACTTAAGAATTGAAATATGTACAGTAATTTTCTCAATTACTCCATGGTAGAAGAAGAAGAAAGCAGAAGCAACAACATAATCCAGTAGGAAATGAAACACTTGTTATTTATAATTCGAACATCTGCTAAAAAAACAAAAAAAAAACCAGTACTTGCTTAACATCTGTAAGTAATAATTTTATTTTTTAAATTTCATACTTCACACTAGAAGTGATATAACATACAATTAATTACATAGCTACAATACCCTGCCTCTTGAACAACAGAATACCGACTAAGAGGCCACAAGAAAGAAGCAAGAGGGGAAAGTACCATGAAGACTTTAACATTGCAAGGTAGTAAACCAAACTTGTACATAATAACAATAAACTTTTGATATGAAATGATGTCTCGACACCATTCCAAAGATTGGGCAAAGAATGACCAAAATCAGCAATTACATTGAGCAGTATGTCATCAGAACCCCGTTGACATGCCAGCCAAAAGATGGATAGAAAACATTGCCAAACACAACATGGGGCAGTGAAACATGGAGTGGGAGTAAAATACCACATCACCAGCTATAATCTGGTCAAAGCCTCACGTTTATAGCCGGAGGAGGTGATATACAATGGAATGTTAGCCATGTTTCACCACATCTCAACCCCGAACAAGAAAAAAACAGATCTACAGAGCACAAAATCACAAAATGACCCCATTCAAAATAGACGCAGTACACATACGAAAACACTCATAGTTAAAGCAAAATCCCCCGGAAAAACTATACCAGATTTAGCCCCTCGTTGTAGAAAACAGTCTCTTGTGAGGGTCAAATAGTATAGCAGATCACAAGGAAATCTGAGTTACTGCACATGAGTTAAAGATAAGAATCATCAGAGAGTTGAAAACGGGGAATCTGAGGTAAAGGCTCGTTAGATCTGAAAAGAGACGAAACGTTTGAGGTGGAGAGCAACCTCATGTAACTAGGCTTGGAGAAAACTGGAGCCGATTGAGTGTAGAGATACCATGAAGATGAAAGAAGAGAGCGACAAAAGGAAGATATAGAGAAGAAAAAGAAATGAAGTTGATTTGGCTCCAGTCGCCATTTCCGATTACATGAGGAAGCTTGCAATTGGCTTGAATGACATCCGCAAGTAATTCAACGCGCTTCAGTCTAATAAAGCTTCAACAAACCAGGGAAGAACAAAATTGTCAAAAATTGAAAATTTGAAATCAAATTGGATATTTCATTAAAAATCACAAAAAAAATTGCCTACGTGTATACCTCAATTTCGAGCATTAAGATTCGATTATGGCGATGATTGATTATACTCGACAGTTACGTCGAATTAGGGCTCCGTCCAGTCTTCAAATGGAGCGGCTTGGGGGTAAATGGAGTTTTAACATCGAAATAGGACTACACACAACAATTCTTTCCCAATTCTTGGGTTGTACAACTCCGAACTAGGGTTAGGCAGTGGTTGAGTCTGGACAATAACAAGCATGAAGTTGGCGTGGGAGGCGGAAGTGATTAGGCAGCAAAGGAAGGATAAGGGGAGAAGGAAAGGGCGACCGCAGAGTATGGAGATGAATGGCGAAGAGGTAATCGGTGAATGGAAATGAATGGTTTTAGGGATTTGGATTTAATGAGGTTTCGAGTATAGGTTTAGTGAGGAAGAGGTATGCGGTGAAACTTAAATTAAAGCGGATCTGAAATTTTTGGACACCGCCATTTTTTTACTTCTAACCTATACGTAACATATTTGTTAAAATAAAACGCTGGTTAAACAATGGTTCGTGTTTAATAACGTTTCCATATTTTCCTAACTTTGGATCACAGGTTGTAGAACGTAGGTTTTGATGTTTTTCTTACTTTGAAAAAGAAATGAAGTATCGATTATAATTATTAAATAGTACTAAGTAATAAAAATACATACTAATATTAATTATCAAATTTAATAACGTTTAATTATTAGTAGTTTTACTTCTTAATTATAATTGAATATTACTTGTTAGATACAATATACGATTAATATTTATTAATTATTTAATATTGTTGTTAATTAGAATTATTAAATGTAATTAATAGTTGTTAAATATAATTTACAAACTATTAATAACTAACCATGATAAATTATTAAAGTATTAACTCATTTCAATTAGTTATTATTACTTAATACTTATCAAATTATAACTAAATATTACCTATTATTTCGTACTTTTGTATTTAATAATAATTACGCTTACCAAAGATGGGGAACAAAATAATATTTAAAACTTTTTTTTTCGCAACTGGCTTTACCACTTGTAAAAAAAGACAATTTATTGATCATTAATAATTAAATTTAATATTATAAATATAAAAATAATTATCAATGATAACCAGAAACTATTAATTAATTCATAAAATGCCTTTATCAACATAAATTATAAATTAATTAATACAAGAAATTATTATTAACTATTAATTACTCCTTAATAGTAATATTAATCAATTACCATTTATTTATTTATTATAAATTTATTAGTTATTTAATATTTAAAGATATTCTTCATTTCAAATTAATTATCAATTATTACCTATTAGTTTTTTATTATTAATTTATTATTATTTAAAAATTATTTTTTTACTTTTAAGATGTTAATTACTATTATTATTAAATTATAATTATCAATTATAAATATCACTTTAAAATACTAAATTTTTATTCTTAATTAATAAATATTAAATATTAATCTTAATTATTATACTATTACTAGTAGTTAATCATTTAATAGTAACTGTTTAAAATTAATTATTAAAAGTTAATCATTAAAAACTAATACTTATTTTTAGTATGTTTTCCGCAACTGACTTTACCAATTATAAAAAAATATAGTTATTGCAAGTGGTGGAAATAGTTGATAAAGATATTAATTCGCAACTGGCTTGGAAGCAAAGTTGCAAATAATATGTTTGTTGCAACTGTCCTGAAAGCATAGTTGCTAAAAGTATGTTTTTGCAACAGAAAAGAAAGCGTCGTTGCTAAAATTGTGTTTTTCGCAACAGAAAGAAAAGGCCAGTTGCTAATTCTCATCTATTGCAACTGTTATAATAAGTCTGTTGCAAAATATCATTTATTGCAACTGTCATTTGTCGCCTGTTGCAAATAGCTAGTTGCAATAGGGTATTTTTCTTGTAGTGTAAGCGTGTTTGTTATTATTTTTTATTAAGTTTTATTCAACCCCGCGCCTGACTGACTTGGTGGACCAAGCCCTTCGGAGACTGGTTTTGAATACGTGCCCCCGGGGAGGTCTTGGGTTATAAGTTTTTGACCCACTCTAGGCCATGTTTGATATGCTTTTTTTTTCAAAAAAGATCCAGAATGGATACCCCCTTGCGGCTAGGATTTCTGTTACTCCCTTGCGGCTAGGATTTCTGTTACCCCCTTGCGGCTAGGATTTCTGATTACGCTAGTCTTTCCAGCATGTTTGTTGGGCCTTCCGACACTAGGACTGGGGTTTCCAGCCTAGTTTTTTTTTAATTGCATTGCCCCTAGGGGGCGGACATTAATCCTTGTTACCGAATTTGGTTTCGATTTTAAGGAATTCGTGTCCTACACCTAACAAGGCACCTTTTCGGGACTAGCAATTTTTATCCGTGAGACAAATTTGGTAATATTTTTACATCTCTATCGAAGCCTGATGCCGATCCCTTGAATGGATGTTTGCTAAGAGTTCGGCATATTTCGCAATGAGAAGTGCATCCCTCTGACTCGTTGTTTGTCTTAGAACAACTTATTCTCTTGAGGCGATGCGCCTATTCATCCTTTTTGATTTTGCCTAATATTTGTGGTTTTCAAGCCGCTTTGCTTAAGATGTGCTTTGAGATTCTTTCCATCCTAGTTTGGCTGTATATGATCAATTGCTTCTATCATGCCTACATTCCAAGAGATCGGTTTTTAGCATGAACTGGTAAATATGTTACACAGGTAAGCACATAATTGATTTTGACGCACATGAATTTTTGCAAGTAAACCATCGTTAAACATTTGCATGAATATGACGAGTAACAAATCAGAGTAAAACGATTTCAGTAATAAGATAAAAACAAAGTAGTAGAGCAAAGTAGTGGGGGTTTTTGCCCAAGACTCCATAATCATGACACTAGTTACTGATCCTTAAGCAAGCGTTGGTTTCGGATTGGTTTGGCCCTTTTTTCTTTAACTCTTGCTGCCCCTTGTTCGCGGAGAACCGGAACAATTTTCATGGTCTCGTACGTATTGTTGCAAATGGTTTTTCCTGATTAGACCCTCGATTAATTACTTCAAATGCCCGTAGTCGTTGGTATCGCGTCCTGGCTGTTTATGGAATTGACAAAACCTTCCTGATTTCATGGCAGCATCTTTGACCTGCCTTTTTTCAAGACCGGATATCTCTCGGTGTCCTTAGTCGCCATGAAGATATTTCCAATACTATCATTAAGAGGAGTGAACTCGGAGTTCTTGAAAAAGCGTAGTTTCTTTTTAGCCCGGCTGTCTTTCCCTTCGTTGCTCCTTTTCTGACTATCAGAGCTACTTTGCGCATTATCTTTCTTCTTTATTTGTCCATATGCTGAATTTTCTTCAATACTCATGTATTTTTTAGCTTTATTGAGCAATTTTTCAAGTGTACTCGGTTTCTTCTTCTTGATCCACCGTTCTAATCCGGTCTCTCTGCATATGGCCCCTTTCAAGGCCATCAGGACTAGGCGGGGCTCAAAATTTCCGACTTCAGCCACCGCCATATTAAAGCGAGTGAGAAAGCTTTGATAGACTCTCCTGGTCTTTGTCGTAGTTCACTTAACTCCATAACATCCCGAACTCTGGATGCTGGAGTTTGACTTGCTTACTGAATAATTTAGCCAAGGTAGTAAAGTCGTCCACAGATTTCGGCGGTAGCTTTGTGAACCATAGGTAAGGTAAGCCACCCCTTCTAGATAAGTCGGGAAATATAAGCACTTGATTTCGTTTGTAGCACCTGCCTCATTCATATATTGATCATATTTGCATAGGAATATGTTAGGGTCGCTTGTCCCATTATAGTTGGAGGTTCGAATTTTTGAGGATATACAGTCTTCTTAATCCTTTCAGTAAGTGGGGTTCTAGTTGGAAAGGGTTCCCATTCTTCTCGATCATCTTTCTTCTTTAGACTTTCTTCCACAATTTCACGTGCCATTCCCAAAATGTATTTCTTCTTTTTTGCTCTGATCCATGGATTGAGCGTCCTCTTCCTTGCCAACTTCTGGTTTAGGTGTATAATTATGATCTGGAGTTGGAATTTGGGTATTCTTCTGGGAGGACTCTCCCTCTGGCAGCGAAGCTGTCTAGCCGCTCCGAGATTGTGTCATTGAAGTAGTCACGCTCAGGTGATTTGTTCTTTCCATGATCCCGATCGATGTGATATGCAACTTCTTGAATGAAATTTTCCTGTTTCGAGCTCGAAGCAGAGAATTCTGCCTCAGATCCTTGGTGCGTTTGAGTGAATGGAGAACAAGTGGCCCTTAGCGCGGCTTTCGCGGTGGCGGCTTGAATAGCGAGTATTGACTCGAGTTTCTTCATCATTGCATTGTTCACAATAGTTATTTGACTCGTTAATCCTGTCATTGCTTCTTCCAACTCTTTCATGGTTACGGTTTCTTCAACTCTAGGCAGTTCTCCTGCCCCGGAGCGGGTAGTGGACGATGTGATGATATTAACACTGTTGATGAGGCTGTTGACTTCGTCAGTGACTTCCCTCGGCATGTCCATGGTTCCAAGCACAATTTTCTCAGAGAATCTCGTCGGACCTTATTAGGGAGAGATGTAAATACGGCCCCATGGAGGGCGCCAAATGTTTTCACTAAAAAATGGCTCAAACACCAAAGGTACTTGAATTGTACTCCACCGATATGATAAGAAAATAAATGGAGCCATACTTAATAACAATTGATAGTAAAAATGCGAATAAGGAAAAGCAGAGACGAGATTTAGAGTGGTTCAGCCTTGTGTCGGGCCTACATCCACTATGAAGATTACTTGCATTCTTAAAATGGAGATTACAAAATACACCAACTCTCTTTTCTCATACATCTTTATATTCACTCAACATACTCTCATTCATACATATCAATCCTGGGATCTCATGAGAAAATAGTAGAGTTCGAGGAGGAGAATGACGGATGGATGATTGAGAAGGAAGATGTCTTTGATTTTTCGATTACAAGGTTGTACTGGATGTCATGGCCAAATCGGTGATGAACCTTTTGGATGGAGAAGATGATCCAAATCTTTAAGGAATGATTGAAAATAGAATTTAGCAGCACTTTGTGGTTCGAAAGATTCCTCCCTTTATGTTGGTATTCACGGCCTATTTATAGGTGAGCCTCTCCGGAGAAATGAGCTGAAGTTCATATATGCAAGCGACAGATCGTTTTAGCCGGTAATTACCAAAATGCCACTGCTTGGATGTTGCCAACTGTCTGTAACTGTATCCAGCTGTCATGTGCGAGAAACTTTACAAGAGCAATCGTTTTGAGTAGTCGAGTGAGCGACTTTAGTCAATGCCCTTCGGACGTGGCTATATCTGGCACTTGGTGAATAGTTATCTGATTTGATTGATTGCAAAATGTGCGGGTGACTGGGATTGTGCTTGTAGTCAAGCGACTCTGGAGTGAAGTACGGGACTGGGATCAGTTCTTCTTTGTGCTTTGCTCGACTGAATTCTTCGGTTTACGAATGTGCGACTTTCTCTAATTCGAATGCTCTTAGCATGTTGCTTAAGGATATTCATTCTCACTGCCTTTTCACTGCGCCGTTTCTCAGTATGGCTATGCTATGTGGTCGCTCCTGATCCGGTTAAGTGAATAACTCGTCTTGTTTTTCCATTCGAGCGGCTTTGTTCTAATACGAACGACCAACCTTTGCTTTCGTGACTGGGTCACGACTTGCATCTGGCTTTGGTTTGAGACATGGGTACATAAAAACGTTGTGAGTGCTTGCTTTGTAGCTCTAACTCAGGCTCGGTCCTTCAAAGGATAAACATTTGAATCTTGTTCAGTATGGTTGCTTCTTATTCTTTGCGAGTCGCATAAGCCCTTGGTCAATCAATATGCATGAGCAACCTTGATGGCGCTCGTTCTGTAGTTTCTGCTCAGATTTTGTAGTTTAGTGTGCATATGGTTTTTTAGGGATCAACAAGTAGTATACCTAGATGTGTGTAAAGAGTAATAATATAAATATTTTTTAATAAAGAGAGAGTTAGCACTTGAAATCTAAGCACACTCTTCACTTAATTGACCTAACTTGTTAACCAAAAGTAAATAAATATGCCATTTTACGATTGTTGATATCGGTTATAGAATTCATTTTATATTTGCACTATGTTTCTACCAAAACAACTGGTCAAGCTGGAGGAGTTTGTAACGATAACCGACTTTTGTTTGAAGTTTTGATTAGTAACGGACTAAAATTTCATAGTGACGACTCAACTTGTATTAACTTCTTCATGTCATTTTTAAAAAGTGCCAGTGTGTAAATATTCTTTTGAAAAAATGCATTTTTGTAAATATTTTTACATTTAATATATGGATTTTGTGGGTAGTATCCGCTGAAAATCCTCACGAGACAACACTCATCCTACTGGGGACACCCAGAGGTTTAACGGCTTGTTGCATACGCTCAATGCAATCGTGCTCCCTACGAAAGTGAATTTATCTTAGTTTCTTGACTTTATTCGAGGACGAATTAAAAGATAAGTGTGGGGGTATTTGATGTGCACGTAAAAATGCACATTTATATTCACATATTTATTCTTGTTTAGTTGAATAAATGAACATTTTTGGGTATTTTGTATGATCAAACCATGTTTTAAATATTTTCAAAATCATCACTTATTTTGGGAAAAAAGTGCGTCACTTATGCATGTTTTAATTTGTGAAACCTTTTACTTGTTCGTTGTTATTAACTCTTGTAGGAATTTAGGAGCTAAAATGATATATACACATGAAGAGATGAAGGAAAGCATGCACATACACAAGAGGAGGCAAAGAAATTAATTCATCTTATGGATAGTGGAGGACCCATCTTTCAACTAGCCCACTTGCTTTTAAGCTTCATATTATTGAATGGGACAAAAGGCCTCATGCATTCTACATGACATATTAGTGGCTAATATCAATTAGAAGCTTCATGAATGGGCATTTTGGGGAATTCCCAAGGAAAGTGATTAGTGTTTTAGATCATGTATATATACCCCTTTGTTTCATGTATTTTGTATCTCCTTTTTAGCATATGAAAGTGTAAGTGATCAAATAAATAAAAATGGCTTCCAAGCCTATTTCTTTTATGCCTATCTTATGTCTCTTTTAATTTCTATGCTCTACTTTATGTTCATAATTTAGATTTATTTACATGCTCTCTACTTCATTTTTATAGTTTAGACTTATTTAGATGCACTTAGTTTAGTTCTTTTCTTGTTCTATTTAGATTTTCTTTCATTTTGCTTTATTTTTCAATGTTGAAACTTACATGTGTTGATATGATAACATACATTAGAAGCTAAGCCCCTACAATTTAGGGGTAATGAAGCTCTCTAATTTTATGAAAGTTCAACATTTATATGATTTGTGATCTCTCTTTTTGTGCTTCTTGATAGTGGATACTGATGTAAGTTTATACATATGAGTTTGATAGCTTATGTTGCATTTGCAAATGAGCTATTCTTATTTAATATAAACACAAGTTACATCAATATTTGCTAAGTAGTTTTTGATTATGAAATATAAGCAAGAACAAAATTTGATGATCTATGTCACGAATTACAATAGTGAATAGATCATACTTAAAATAGATTTTGCTTTGTTGTCATTTTCATGAGACCAATTAGTGGTTTAAGTTTTGTGTTATAGTTTGATAATTTATGTTATGTTAACTAATAACATAAATAAATTACACTTATGATAAATGCAACATTTATGTCACTTAATATTACAAATAGAGATCGTAGATTGTATGATTGTTGATTTACATAAATATGAGAGGGAATTTACCTCTAAATTGCTCTCTAATCTCATATCTAGCCCTCAACTTAGTTTCTAGTTTTTCTTTAGTTTTTGTTAGTAAACAATTCAAAGTTTGGTTTAATTTGATTGAGTAAGATCGAAGTTGTTTCTTTCCCCGTGGATCGACCCTTACTCGCTCTGTACTAACAATTGTACGCTATGCGTTTGCGGTCTTATTACGATATTTCGTGTTAACGGTTTTGTAATTCAATAGAAATTCCGTTAGCGGACACCCGGGTTGGCATTTCTTTGATAGACTTGAATCGGTCATTTTTCATTTCGGCCTTCAAATTGTGCATCCAAGATCGGTGCAACCAAGCTGCCTTGGTTCAGTATGACTTTTGTGGTCTCGGATCGTGTTACCCTAATAGGCCTAGTTCGGCCTCCTCAACCTAGCAACCCGGTTCGGCCAAAACACGTCTTTACCAGACTGGATCCGTATAACTTCTAGCATCAGGACAAGGTTATGCACGAGGACAAAGTGATCAAGGAAAGTGGGTGCACAACTTTTGCTTCTTCCCAGATTGGTACCGATCCGGATCTAGATCAGTACTGGTCTTCGGCCAAAACACATCTTTTCCAGACTGGATCAGTATAACTTCTAGCATCAAGACAAGGTTATGCACGAGGACAAAGTGATCAGGCAAAGCAGGTGCACAACTTTTGCTTCTTCCTAGTTTGGTACCAATCCGGATCTAGATCAGTACTGATTCAGGCCAATGTTAGGTGGTCAACTCGAATTCTTCTCACCAGCAGACTTGGTCTACCCCGCTCTCTCTCCACTACTCCGATCTTCATGTCACTATTCCAGGCCGACCCATATGCACATGCAGTTACAACTACCTCTCAGATTGTTATTTCGGGGGGGGGGGGTCTTCTTAAATCTTTGACCTCTTTATGTTTTCATCCTTCATTACTGACATTGTACTCAACGGGGTTATGATCTGGAATCAAGTATCCATAAAATATCATTCAATAAAGAGTTAGAGGAGAAAGTGGATGTAGGCTTTTCAACGTTAATTAAAATGTTGCTTGTTCCATTACTGACACTGACATTTCTTCTTATTTCCTTACTCAACGTTAATTAAAATATTCCTTGTTCCATGCTTCTACTATTTTAGTTAATTAAAATCTATATATGTATGTATAGATCTTATGCTTTCTTATATAATTCTCTTAGCAGTTACGGACACAACTACTGGTTCTTACCGAATTCATACGAGCTCAAGGATTTCAGCATTTGTCTCATGTTGTTTTGTTGTTTGTTTCTAGTATGTACCTTTGGAGAGTTTTTCTGTATAAGGGGATTCCGCTACCTACTAGACTTGTCGGTCACTCGTTTTTAAGTGTGGAATAAAATTATATAACTGTTCTTCTCCAAGCGAGGATCACTTATTTCTCTTAAACAAATTTTATAATGATTATTGATAAGTATAAAAAAATCAGTACTAATCAACATAAAATAGGGCACCATATGAGCATGAACATACAATTTTATATATGCAATATGAGTAAAATATGATAAATATATCTATTATTTAAATTTGAGTTAAAGAATGTAATATATTTAAATATCAATACTTATTATTCATATTTTAGAGTTTGATTCCATTTTGACTTATACATCAAATCATATATTGCTCCAGAATTAATGCTACATGATGTTAGCTGATTAAATTAATTACAATCAACGAGCATATTCATTCAATAAAAATTAATTAACTTAGAATTAAAAACAAGAAAGCATTATAGTGTTTATTAATAATATTATCAATAACCATGTTAAGAAATGACCTTTTCTCAGTTAAACATATATAAAATATTGTTTTTATAATATACAAATTTAAGTTTAAACTAAAAGCATAATTTTAGTCAAACTTAACATTATTTTTGAAAATGTAACCATATATGCTAAAGGTTGGCCTTTAAACCTAATAGCTAGTTAGTCATTTATGTTTATGGATGATACAAAAATTATGGGTATTACTAAAGAAAATCCTTATGTTCTTTTGCACATTTGCGACTATATACATACATACATACATATGTATACCCATTTAATTTTTTTAATACCATAAGTTAATTTAACCATTTAATAGTTAGTTAGATGTTGTAAAACATAATTTTACTTGCTAATATCCATGGCCAATTTTTCACCGAACATTAAAACTTTGCTAGCGAAATTTCGATAATGTCTGATATAGCATTTTCATCGCTCATTGATTTTTATCAAAGTTTTTAAAATGATTTACTAATGCTGACTTTATCAAAATATTCAGCAATAACAACGTTTACATCATTTTGTGAATGCTAAAAGAATTTAAAACGAATTATAAAATTTGGAAAATTTAAAAAGAAGTGGAAAAATAATTTTGGATTTGAAAATAAAATTATTTTATATTCTGTTTATATCAATAAATTATTAAGTAAATAACAATAAAACAAAGTTTTACATCCTCTTTGTAATAAAAGAAGTTTTTTCCCTCTCTTTGTTTCTTTTTTTTTCAACTATATAAGTTATCATTTCAAATTCAAAAAGAAATCGGATCTAATTTGGCAATTTCATCAGCATGAAATTTTACATTCACTTTTTGTTAAAATAACATATATATTTCTACATTAGGAATAAATTGCAATTTCCTATCATGGTATAAAATTAATACTAACATAAATGTCACATTGATTTGCCATTAGTCAATTTTGAAGTTGAATCGACACACCAAAATTAAAATAGTTGAAAATGATTCGTGATATTAATGAAAGAAATTATAGAATATATGTATATTAACCACTGTGTTATCCAAAATCATGTGTCAATGCATAATAATAAATGGGTTGATCTAGTAAGAATGTTCTAAAGATTGAGTTGATGTCTAAAATCGTTAGAATTTTTTTCTCTTCTTGGACAAATGACATATAATAATTGAAAATAGCTAGTACGTACAGTGAAATAACAAAGATGAAGAAATTATAGGACAATTTATGAGAGAAATTAATCTCATAACATAGGAGTTTTGTCCATTGATCTATACTTTGCTTCCTAAAAAAATATATGGAAAGGAAGATGCTAAAATAGCAGGTAAAGCACCTGTCGCATATCCATTTTAGAATTGCTTTTGAATTTTCTCTGTTAGATGTTAAATACCATGGCTTATCTCATTATCATAAGAGATTTATAACAATAGCACAAAAGGGAAAAAAAGAAAGAAAAAAAGTGGTTTTCTCATCAATTAGATGATAAGAGAATATGAGGGAAAAATGAAAAGGAAACATCCATGAATAAATAAATAACTAAAAATAAGATTCTACATTTAAGGAAGAAAAAGAAAAGAAAAATACTGAAAAGTCACGTGTATTTAACCATGGACAACGATTAATTTAAAAAAGAAATATAATAGGATGATAATTTATAAAACATCAATGTGGCCACTGCTATTTTTTAAGGAATCAACGATAGTAATGAAATGTTTGAACGAACTTAATTACCACAACAAATTGCAGTACAATGAAATTCCAAAAATACCGAGAAGGAAGAGGCACGGTAATTCAAACTTGACGGCATGTTTTATTCGTACACCATAAATTACTTTACATACACCTAATTAATAGTTAAATCATATACACCGTATTTCACTTATTATACACCATACATATTACAACATTACCCTCATTTTAAATTAAAGTACGATAAATTTATCTTTCTCCTTCCTTCCTTCTCTTCTTCAATCTGCTCACTTCAACCAATCAAACCCATAAATTATAAAGTACAATTAATAATTTTTGGGATCGAGTTACACATGGCCGAGCCCGAAAAAGAAGCATGCCACGTTGCACTCAACGCAGCCCGCCTTCTCGTCTATAAATACCTCCTTATAAGAAATAGAAAGCATATGAAAATCTTGGATTCTCTATATGAAAGCTCATGTTGGGCTAGCATGCTGCACACTTCAAATATAACACAAGTATTTTGTGTATAAACCACTTCTTTCTCTACTTTTTTCAGTCAAAACAACTGTAACCTGTAATCGACAATATAAATAGAGATTAAAAAGTGGACATAGGCTTGGTTGAAGCCGAACCACTATAAAAATATTGTGTCTCAGGTGCTTACTTTCTGTTTCTTGTTCTCTGCGATTATAACTGTGTGTGGACAACACACTTTGGGGATTGAATGTCACTATACCTACTTTTGACGTCAACACTTTGCCGCGTCAGGTAGGGGTTGAACCTTCGACTGCCTTTAGCAATATACAATGGTAAAGCGGAAGAAGGATGCAACATCTTCCCACGTTCAAGTAGCTGGTGCAACAGACGCAACATCAACGGAGGTATGCCAGGGGGCTTCCTCCCACGAAAATCCGTCCTAATACTAAACTAGGGATGAGATGGACTAAGTTCTAGCTGGACTCAAAGCTTAGATGGAAGACCAGGATGGACTCCTCAAAAAGTAACAGGAAATGACAGACAACTTCTTTGCTCGGATGGAAGGAAGGCCGAGCAACCCAGCATCACTTCCTGCATCAGGCGAAGCTGGGGCAACAATTAATCTTCAATCTAATGAAATCCAAGCCCCAGATCGGTCTATAGCTCTACCTCCACCTGGTTCAACTTCAGTTCCCGATCAGCCAAATCTTAGGTCATCACTCCCTGCAACCAATGAAGCTGGAACGACGGCAAAACCTCAGGTCGGCCAAGGCCAAACCCCAGGTCGGTTGACTATTTTGCCTCCAGTCCAAAGTTCGACTCGACTCCCTAGACAAGGAGTTCTTGAATCAGTGCAACTTATGGGTCGACCAGAACATGGATCGATGCAACCTCCGGTCCGATCTAGTATCTTACCGCAAACTCGTCTTACGCAGCCCCCCACTCAGCCTTTCCGACATGCCGATCTAAGCAGGGATGGGGGAAGCAACCCTCTGTCTCACTAATACCACTCTACCATACCAGTTCCTAGCAAAACGAAGGAAAACGCTACAAAAAATCACCATGACATCACCCCGAGCGGGGGCAATACCGAGCCTCGAGCTGATAACGCTTACCCGAACCGGTCCAATCCTACATGCATAGGTATGGTTCAGACCAACACACATGCCAATTCAGGACCCCCGGACAATCTAGAACATACAACCGAGGCTGGGGACCACCTCCACCCATCACTCGTGGGTCGTACCGAACTGACTCCAAGAACTCACGCATGCTCCCACCCCGTACTGGGATTCTCACCGATGTCCACAGTGCGGAATTAGACTCGTGGCAGCAGCTTCTTGCGGATGGAAATCAGATCGCAATCATCATTAAGCGCTTCACACGAGGCGCTACTTTTCAGCACGACGTGGATAACGTCCATCGCAGTCCATTCACATGAGAAATCAGGAATTCCTGAAATTCACCTAACTTCAAGCTTTTGGTCCTGGAACCTTACAACGACAGAACCGACCTGAATATACATCTCATGCGATACATGAATCACATGGAAGTACTATCAGCATCGATCAATGTCATGACCAAGGGCTTCCCTCTCTTTGATATTGGTGGCATGTGGTTTCGGCAACTAACAATTGAATCGATCAACAACTGGAATATGTTGGTTACCCGTTTCATCGAACAGTTCAGAGTTCACATCTCTTGAACGAAGAGTGTCATGTTCCTCACAACCATCAGGCAACGGTCTGGCGAGACCCTACGCTCCTTCCTCAACGCGGCTGTAGCATCAGTCGATCGACCCAAACCGTCGATTGTACTTATGGCCGCCATGGCTGGTGTCTTGGACCGAACTGATTTCAAGATCTCCCTCTAGAGGGACCTTTCTAGAGACATCGGAGACTTCTACTCCGAAGATGACCGATTTCTCCGACAAGAAGATGCCAACATCGAGATGGAAAATCTCGAGGTACTCGCTACAAAGGATAGAGGACCGGCCGTTGTCCAAAACAAGGGTAAAGGGGAAGCCTCGGAAAAGAACGACATGAATGTTTGATTTCGGCGATCAATACACCGAGCTCAACTCCTCCCTACTGGATACATACCTCGATGTACAAGGATCTCTACCTTTTCCAATGCCTCCCATGAGGAAGTCGACCCAAAGAGAACGTGAGTCAGGAAAACACTACATGTATCATGATATGGCAGGTCCTGGCACCAATGACTGTAGGCACTTGCATGATATCATCGAAGAACAGGTTAACAATGGAGAGCTACCTGAGTATGTTAAGAAATCCGCGGCAAACGCACCGCTACCGCTACCCTCCAATGCTCCTCGGAATGGTTCACATGCTCCTCGGAATGGGAAGGATCCCGAGCTAAGCACTCGTGGCATCATCATCAACTAGTCTGGATTAGACCGCTCTACTGCATCTCTTAGGATAGAAGAGATCCACCACCATTAATTTTTTTTATCTTTAATGATAGCCCAGCTCTATGAATAAAACGTTCGGGGTTGAAGTACACACGAACGGGGTTAGGATGTAATCCCAAGGCGTGTTCTGGATTCAACCATGGACCAGTCAAGACTTCTCTTTAATTTTGTAACGATTTAGGCATAAATAAAATTTATTTCTCAAACATGGATTATGTTTGGTAAATGAAAGTACTTTGCCAGGATGAGGCAAAGTCCTTAATCCACAACCAAGCATGGCTTATGCTCGTCCTTAAGGCATGGTTGATACCTGGATATACAATTCACTCGTCAGAATGTGACGAACCTAACCTTCTCCCAAAACGAGCATGGTTTATGCCCGTCCCCCAAGGTACGGTTGATACCTTTCCTAAAACTCTACTTGTCAGGGTATGACAAGCTTCGTTCTTCTCCAATAAGAGTATGGATGACACCCGGACTAAACCTTGTCAGGACTTAACAGGTAAATGCCACTAAGTCTCGAGTATGGTTTATACTAGGTTTCCTTGGAAAGATCACACCCCGAGCATGGTTGATGCTCGAAATCAGAATTTCAGGTATGGTTTATGCTTGAAAAGTAGACTTTCTAATCAAGCTCGAGTATGGTTTATACTCGACCCCCGGATATGGCTTATACCTAGCAGATCAAACTCGACTCCTATCACAAATGAGTATGGTTTATGCTCGAACTCTAGGGTATGGTTGATACCCCTCTCTAAACTTAAGGGTATGGCTTATACCCCTCCTTGGCTTTCTTGGTACGGTTTATACCTCTCTTTAAAACTTCCCGGTATGGCTTATACCTGACGAACCGAGCTACCTTGTCAGGATTTGACAAGAAAACTCGATCACAATCCAAGTGTGGCTTATGCTTGATAACATCGAATGACATCGTCGGGATTTGACGTGCCTACCTTAAGCTCAATACAGGTACGGATTAACTAGGCGAGATCTCGGTTCTTCTGCTTCCCTCCAAAGTCGATCTGGTATGGTCGATTGGTTTTCTGGCATTCTTGATCTACGGCCTTAATACAATCATTGGCGATTGTCGGTTTTCCGGCCTTAATACGATCCTCAGTGATCGTTGATTTTTTGGCCTTAATACAATCATCAGTGATCGTCGGTTTTCTGGCCTTCTTCATAATATGGTTCAGTGTAACCATGGCTTTCTGGATTACCATACATCGGATTCAACATTCTCTGGAAGATCCAAAACACATCTTCCTTTTTCCAAAAAAGATAAGTTTTAGGGGACAAAGTGTTGACCAGCTTTTTGGCAAAAGCCATCATAACTCAAGACCATGATTCATTCTCAGATACCGATCTTCACTGTGGATCGATCAACTATGGTTCGACTTGGACCGATCTATTAGCAGACAAAGATATCTTCCTCTAGATTTGGCAAATGACTTCCCAAATCAATCGAACTGATCGATCGACTCACTCCTAAGAGATTGGATCGGGCCTGGAATACCGAATCAAAATATCAGGACAAATTATATGCTATAAGATGAAGTCCTATTTCCAAGGCCACAAAACCGGTCAGCTTTGACCTGCACTACTTTTCATGCACCAGATTTCGAACTCCACAGAACCGGTCAGATTTTATAAAAAAAAAATCAACCGTGTATGTAAAGTAATCTAGTGTATGTTAAACCCTTTTGACATTTAACTAAGGGTGAGCATTATACAGTTCAAACCGAATTAACCGACCAAAACGGTTATTTTGGTCTGTTTTAAAACTAAATCGGTTTGAGTTTAGTTTGAAAAATAATTCTATTTAGTTATCGGTTTAACCAGATTGATCGAACTTTTAATTTATTATCTAATTTTGCGATATTGTAGTACTTTAAATAACTATTTTAGTTATATAATATAAAAGAATTTATTGTAAATAGATCAAATCTTATCATAAACATAAAATTCATTATATAAAATTTCTTCAGACATGAATTTGTGTTTTACTTTGAGTAAATGCATCATTTGAATAATAATACATCCTTCAAGTTTGATTAAATTGGTTACCGACCGAATTAACTGAAATTAATTTGGTTCGGTTCGGTTTGAAAAAATTTCGGTTCCAATTCGATTTGAGGTTTTTTAGCTCCAAACCAATGAAACGATCGAACGCTCACCTCTGCATTTAATTTTTCTTATGTTGTAGCAGGATGTTGTACAAGTGAATACGCATTTGTTATCTACCTTGTGGTGCAGTATTTAGATTTAGATCCTGTAACAACCCAAAAATTCTGAGCCAGTTTAAAATTTTTGTTTTGGCGACTTCGACGAATTTTGAGGATTTAAAATGAATTATTTTAAATAATATCGACGAGAAATTTATTTTGAATATAATCGAACGTATATATTATATACGTCGTCATTAGAATATAAATAATTATATATAATTATAATAGAATTGAAAATGGCGCGGTAGTTCGATAATTCGATTTCAAACTTCAATTGAATGTACCGGGTGCAAAACAATCCGGATTTTAGCGAAACCAAAAACATTAGGATCTATTTGTGAATATCTTTCCAATGAATCCGAAGAATCGAAATTTCATAGCGGGAATCAAAAGATATGTCCAGTTGAAAATTCTGAATAGTCGCTATGGAATTCAGGCCCTTAAAAATGGGAATTTTGCAAACAACCTCGGATTTCGACGAAACCACTTTTGTTGGGTCCGTGATGTTAAGTTATTGCTAGATTCCAAATTTCATAATTTTTTGAATCAATATGTGAGCGTGGCAAAGGAAAACGCGTTTGACCAGTTTCAGTTGATTTTAATCGACTGGAAAATGACCATTTTTCCAACGGTCTCAGAATTCGACGAAACTAGTTTTGTTAGGACCGTATCGTTAATACGAAGCTAGAAAATATTTTTCGGGAATTTTTCGAGTCCGTATGTGACCCCGGTAATTTGAAATGTACGTTTAAAATTCAATATAATGATTTAAATGTAAATTCAACGGAAACAGATCGAAACGATCGAATCAGCCTACGATACATATCCCATTGTGTTCGGAATGGGGGTAATTAGCCAGGGACGACAGTCGGTGGGTTCGATTTCGAGTTCGAAATAAAGAGTTGCTTTTTGAAAGTTAATAATAAATTAAATATATATTATATTCCTTTGGTCAACTACCCCCCCTTTTATTCTCTCTCCCTCCCCCGTTTCTATTCAGATCGAAAATTTAAAAAAAAAACATCATCGGAGCGCTCACCTCGCCAGTGGCGATCCGCGCAAACCCCCCCCCCCCCCCCCGTTGATGATCCTCCCCATCGCGCCCCCTTAACCCCCCCCCCCCCCCTCGATCGACGAGACCCCCGTTCGACGCCCCCTCTCTCGCGCGACACCGCGCCGCCCTAGGTGGCGCTGACCACCACCGCACCCCTCCCTCCTCTTCCCCTTCTTCTCCGCCTTCTCCTTCTCCAGTTCGAGCCCAAGTCCCAAATCGTCCAGCCCTAAATCGACTTCACCGCGACCCCAAGGGCGCGCGCCACCCAACGCGCCGTCGTCCAGGCTGGCCCCACCCCTCATCGCACCTTCCCCCACCTCTCAGCGCCTCGGTAAAAACTCTCCGGCGCAAGATCCGATTTTTACAGTGGAAAGGGTAAGTTTTTTTTGTTTAATCCATTTAAATTCGAATGCTCAGTTTTCATATGTTAATAAAATCATTATTTGGCAAAGGAATTTTATACAAACTATTTTAGGATGAAAATTTTGATTTTTATTTATATAAATGCCTACAAAAGTGTGGTCTTTATTTTTAGGATAAATGAAATAAAAATTAGATTTTTATTTATGGAAAGAGCAAATAAAAATTAGATTTTTATTGTTTGAATGGTAGAGAAAAGATTAGATTTTTAAAATAGAAAATATTAGATTTTTAAAATAGAAAAGATTAGATTTTTAAAATAGAAAAGATTAGATTTTTGAAATTTGAAAAGGCGAAATCTTTATATTTGAAAAGGCGAAATCTTTATATTTGAAAAGGCGAAATCTTTATCTATATAGTAGCGTTGTAAAAATATAATTTTTGTCTATATAGTAGCGATGTAAAAATAGAATTTTTATCCATATAGCGTGATTATAAAAATGAGATTTTTTATATACATGGCAACTAAGTAAAAATTCGATTTTTATATATTGAATAGCGAAGTAAAAATTCGATTTTTATATATTGAATAACAAAGTAAAAATTCGATTTTTACATATGTAGAGAATACGGGCGACGAAGATGGCAAAAAGGCGAGAACGATGAAGATTTCTATAAATGAAGTGTCGTGAAGTTGGGATAGCTTTCGGTGAGAACTTCTCACCTTTTAAATTTTCTTTTCTAGATATATAAATATATACTAGGATGCAGACGGTGTTTAGTAGCACCCGAAACCCGTCATCCACAGACCATGGATGGCTTGTTTGTTTGATTGATGTGTTGTGAAAATTGTTTGTGCTGTTGATGTGAAATCGAAAATAAAATGTAGATGGTTGAAATAAATTAATTATTGTTAAAAATATAATTTTTAACGTGAATGTGAATAAATGAATATTTATAAACAAATCGGCCGATTTGTTTATATACACTAATTTGACTGATATTGATTGGGTCGATAAATTTTACACATCGCCCAACTGCACAAATAAAAATCTGTGTTTGTTGATTTGAAACCCCACACGGGTGTTGGGATGATATTTGGGTACACTAATCCCAATTATTTAATTATATGTCGATCGATTGGTCGACAGACTGTGTAAGCGTCGATTATTTATATTTGATGCTTATGCAGTTGTGTGGTGCACTTTGGATGATGGTTGATTATTTATCATTGCTATTATATACATGTGTTGTATGGAATCCATATAATTAACTTTGTATGGTAATTGATCGGGCCTCATTCCAATTTAGAAAATAAAGAATATTATAAAATAAAGGTTCATGTGTTGACTGTACTCATCCGTTGAGATTAGTCATGTGTTGAACGAAATATTTTAACAATAAAATTTACATCTTTATCATTATAAAATAAAGGTTCATGTGTTGACAGTACTCATCCGTTGAGATTAGTCATGTGTTGAACGAAATATTTTAACAATAAAATTTACATCTTTATCATATAAAATTAGAAATTAACTGGAAAATAGATAAGATGAGTGGTCTCCTGGATATTAATCTGATGTTGGTTTCGGCCCTCGAGGTTAATATTCAGGGAATCGTTCTCTTAATAATTTACGGTTGGAGTCTGATTTGAAATCAAACGATAGATACCATAATTTTTATAAAATATATTAAACAACAAAAATAGTCACACGTGGACAGTACTCATTCGTTGAGATTAGTCATGTGTTGACAAAAATATAGATTCACGTATTGAATAAAATAAATATTCATTTGTTGAATAGAATAACAGAATTATTGAAATATATAAAGCCGTATTGATTAGAGATGCGTTATTTTGACGCGAACGATATTTATATCGATTATATTCGAATTTGAATTGAATTGAATAGAAAACGAATTTGAGTCGAATTGAATAGAAAACGAATTTGAATTGAATTGAATAGAAAACGAATTTGAATTGAATAGAAAACGAATTCGAATTGAATTGAATATAAAACGAATTCAAATTGAATTGAAAACGAATTGAAATAGAATAAAAATCGATTTGAAATGAATTCAAATTGAATTGAAATTTGAATTGAAATGAATTTTAAAACGAATTTATAAGAAAAAATTCAATTTTGATTTGAATTGGAAATGGAAGTTGAAATGTTTTTGAAACGAATTTAAAACTATTTATAAACTTCGTTTTAAATAGAAATCGACGAAATATATAATATATATATATATTATATATATAATGGCCTGAATAGAACGCGCCGCACCGCGACAGTTCGTAAATTTCGACCATTAACTTCGAATGGACATTACGGGAGATCCGACCGTCGGATTCTCCTAAAACCGGAACCGTTGGGTTCGTATCGAAAAGAGCTTTCTAACGAATATTAGAAATTTGAAATCTAACGGTTGGATTTGGAGATACGTCCAAATCAAATTTGGAAAAGGTCGCTGTAAGTGCAGTTTGATGGCCGTTGTTGGAAATCGACTGTACGGACCTTGATAAAATTATTAAAAATAGTAATAATTGTGTAAAATCATAAGAAATGATTTGGGAAAAATTGGGATGAAAAACTCCATATTTGAAAAGATAAAAATAGATTTTTATCGAAACGAACTAGTTTTGAACTAAAATTAAAACCCATTTATTTTTAAATAAATAAATTGGATTTGAAATGGTTTGTAAATAGAATTGATTTGTGGGTTTATCGTGAACGGTGTTTTAAATAACACTAGTTCTTTAACCCGATAAGAAATAGAATGTGATTTGGGTTTATCGTGAACTGTGTTTTAAATGATATTAGTTCTTTAACCCAGTAAAAGAGAGTTTTAATGAATCTGCAATTAGATTGAAATGTGAATTGATAATTTAAATTATCAAATTTGGAAAATGAGCGAGAATGGAGTATCACCAGTTTTGCTCCAAGCGATAGTTAAATCTTTAATTAGATTTGAACGTGAAATGGTAATTAAATTTACCGATAACACCGTGGTGTTAGATATGGAGTATTACCAGTTTTGCTTCATGGGATGAATAGGTTGAGATTGGGAAATAAAATAAATAATTACTTCGGTGTGGTTCGCTAATCTCGACTAGTTTGGAAAACCATAATTTGGTTTGAAATGATATTCAAAGGAAGATTAAAGAATAAATTTAAAAGAATTTATCTTTGATAAAATTAATGGGAACCTTTCCCTAAGATTATGAAATTTAGAAACTAGCTGTAGGTTAGCTAAGAAGAATGGTTTCCTGGGTATTGATCTGATGTTGGTTTCGGCCTTCGGGGTTAATATTTGGGAAATTGTTCTCTTGTTGATTTACGGTTAGTGACTACTGAATTGGAATGAGGCGTATGTTGTGTTTGTGTAACATTTGTTTTTAATATACGCGGGTTGTTCGGAAAGGCCGGGTTTATACCCATTCTGAATAACCGATTCGACGATAAGTCGAAGATGAAGACGGTGGTTGAAGACCGGAAGTCTTCACATCGTTTGGGTGATTACTGATGATCTTGATTGGGCTGTACACCCAAGATGAGGGAATCAGTTAGTGGTCGTCCAGACGTACTTGGAGATCGATGGATATGCGAGGAAAGTGCCTCCGGTTTCGTTCAGACCCAGAACGAACTTGTAAATGGATTGTGTGTCTGACATTGGATTTTATTCTGTGTTGATTGATTTCTGTTAAATATATATCTGTTTGGCGGCGGAGAATTTATTCTCTTGCTTAACGCCCTTCTCTGAGACGTACGAGCTTAGAGGTTATATATCGATAGATATCAATCGCATGACATGAATTGCCTGTGTGGCACGCTGAGTTGCATGGATCAATGCTTCTGTTGAAAAGCAAAGTCTTGTGGTTGATGATCAAAGCACGGCCTTTGTGGCGTAGCTTTGTGTATAACGTGAATTCGCGAGCCTCACACCTCGGTATGAGTTAAAAAGGGGATACGGACCGCTGGGAGGGCACGACGTTTCTTTCTAGCTTTGGTGGTGTCAGTGACTTACCAGCCCTGACATTTATATACTTTTCTCCTTTGTGGTTGTTGGAACGAGGCGCCTCGATTATAGGTCTGTAAGGACCGGGAAACGTGTGTTTAGGAATTGCCAATCCTCAAACGTAAGAGAGGACCGGCCCAGCCGATTCCAGGGGTTACCCAGAGTGTGTAGTCCCGAGGCATTTGCTAGAGTGTCTCGAAGCGGAGAGGAGTTTGCCCCTTGCCTCGACTCATGACGGAAATCCAATTTCCAACACGTGTATCTCGGTTTTATTTGTAGAGCCTAGTATGGCGACATGATAGATGGTACCCATGCCGCCTAGGATTGATATTTATGTTTGAAATTGTTTTGACACTATACACTTATAATAGTATCAAATGATTTGTTTTAAACGTACCAAGCATGTTTGGCTATTATAAGGGAAAACCATATCCTCCGGCTTGCGTTGCATTGTGTGATGGGACCTGGGTCTTATAATAGCTTCATTTTTCGAAAAAGCATTGCGCTGTTTATTCTATGCACTGGTATTCTTGGAAGGAAACTCGTTCCGTGTTATACGGCGTGGTCCCTTGAATTACTCTCTTTTTAAAGTAAAGTTTTAAATAACTGTTTTAGTTCTCACACCAGTCACATGACTGACCTGGAGTTTATTGTTTTAACCTAAACTCTGGGTGCCCTTATTTTCGACACGGGCAGCTAGTAGTTTTGGTTTTGCAGATTTATATTCCCAGGATCCTGGTTTACAGCTGGAATGATATCCGGAAAGCTCTGTATCCGTATATCACCTTCAGTTGTGCTTTGTATTATTTTCCGCTGCTATGTAATTTATTGTAATCTCTGATATTCATCGAATGTAATTTATTCATTTATATTCTGTATATTCTTGTATCTGATGGAATTGTTGTAATAGCGATGAAATGTTCTTCCGTCTGCGTTCTTTTGTGTGTTGTTCTCAAAGTATCCGCCCTTTCCTTCACGGGGAAGTAACGGGTCCTTACAGATCCAAAATAGCGCATTAAGTTTATTTATGAAAGATTGCACCAAAAAAGGAGTGGCCCAACCGTTCAACAATTAGTTCCAAAGAACACCGAGGTTTTGCTACTGGAATTTAGATTTGGCAACGGATGCTTTCGAATACGGATCTGCATCGGCATCCAAAATTATTTTCAGATATCGAATATCCGCATCCGTGGATATGAATAGATATCGGATAATTATCTGATCCGCTAACAATCGATAAATCAAAGAATATGAATGAAAAAAATTAGTCTAACATAAAGGTTTTCAATTCAATTGATTATCAAAGTGCTAAAAATCAACAAATATGATGATAACAAATAATTTTGAGCAATTAATGTACATTAGTGTGCATAATATAGACTTTCAACATAATAATTTAGTATATTTTATTATTGCTAAAATACACATAATTTAAACTATAATCATGAAAAAAAATGAATAGCTCAGATGCGGATGTGTTTATATCCGCATCTGGCTTTTCAAATATCAGACATTTATTGGCTTTTTGGATATGACTGCAGACGGAGTTCGAATTTTTCGGGTATCCATTGATAACATTATTACAATTTATTCTTCAACAGCTCATTTCTTTACCAAGGAAAATTTCTCGACCTTGCACTATTTGCTTTAAAGCATCACCAATAGCGCTGATAGAAGAAAAAACAGTAGAAAAAAAAAGATGATTTATATTTTTTAAGACGTGGATTGATAAAGGGAACTGTTAATAGGACTCCAATTTTGGTTAATGGAGTAGAAATTTAAAGGGACTCCTTATTTATTTTTTGATAAGGGTAGGATCAGATATAAAAAATAAAAAATAAAAAGAGACTAATGTACCCTTCCCTACATCATCATGTGCTACTTTACTCAAAATTTAGCATTAAAATAAGCCTCCAAAAATCGATCGATGAAACTGCGCTGCTTTAAAAATCAAACTAAATCGACTTTTAATCAACCATGCAACTTTCCTTTGTCACCATCACATTATCAAATTCCATTTTTAATTCATATAACATTAAATTAAATTGGTATTCTTCATTAATAAAATTGAGTTTAAGGTTTAAATTAAGTAAGATTAGAAGGTTAGTATTGTAATTTTATTTATATTTTATTTTATCCCCCAATAACAATTTTAAAATAAATCAAAATTGTAAACCCCGCTTAACCAAAATTGAAGTCCATTAACAATACCATTGATAAATGAGAATCAGAAAACAGTTTAGGTTGTAAATGGATTTTTAAAGCCCGTTTATATCCTGTGCAGGCTTTTGATTTCAACTCACATGTACTTTTCTTAAATACTCTATAACGGTTTCTACATAGGTATTTCTATTAAAGAAACAACTGCCGAAGTTGGACAAACTTAGGCCTTTAATTCAGCTCCAAAAATCACGAGAGTTAAAACCAATACATAGGATTGCATTTCAATTCGAATATCATCAAAATAAAACAAAGTATCCTACTACAAACTCTCTCTCCCGTGTACATTTCTTGACTCTATTTGACTTCGTTCTGGCATGATCAAAATTATATAAACTGTACATAACAAATTTTATACACTTGTTACTGATAGATTAAGAAGACATAATTTTAGTATGGTGTTAAGTGCACCCCAATGTTCTCTTTCTGTTACCACAACTAAAAAATTAAAATTAAAACACATTAGATTTTCCGTGCTTACTAATACCACATTGAGCTCTTCATAATCTCACACTCAACCATTGATTGCTTAAATAATCAAGTATTCAACCCTAACCTAAAACCCTAATTCATTCGTTTCTTTACCGCCACTGCTTTTCACGGCTTCAAAATTCATCTTTTCTTTCTTCTTCTATTTTGCTAAATTCAATCTTTGTTCACAACTTTTTTATGCAACCACTCATTCTTGTAGTAGCGTAGAATTTGATGGAAAAAAAAAATGGATGAACACGTCGAAAACAAAAATCATAACAGTCTCGGGTTTTCGAAAGAGAAAGAACGGACAAACTGAATCTGAAAGGAAGAAACATGTATAAAAGGTGATAACCCATATTTTTTAATGTGAGGTACTAGGAAGAGTGAAACGGTAATTTTTATGGTATTTTTTGTTGTTGTGGTAATAAAAACAGGAAATTATTGACATACTTCCTTAGAGCATAATTTATCGAAGACAGAAGTTTCGGGGGTTCTGTGTACATTGAAATAAAAGTGTCCTAAAGAAAAAAGAAAAAAAAAGTATTATTCTATTGAATAGAGGTCAAGTTAAATATGGTCTTAAACAACTTCGCACACTGCCAAGGTAACTTAACAGCATTCTAGTTCGATAGTCACTAGTAAAATTGAGCTGCTCTAAACAATTCAAAAGTAACTTCGTTTATATTTATAAAAAAAGAAAAGGGAAAAAGATGCGGTTGTGTTTGGCCACCTTTCAAATAACCACAACTAACTTTCATCCATCTCGATTATACTATCCTTTAGTACAACAAATTGCTATCACAAACACAAACAAATCCACCTTGACTTCTTCAATAAACTAATCCCCGTCTTAAACATCTCCACTGACCCATCAAATCGTTCATTTGAATCTTAACAGAAACTAGATTCAGCTCACCAAATCAAACCATAAAGCTAACTCCCAAAAGCAAACCTTATAACATGCACACAAACTGCTTACATTCTCTACAACTTCTCCCTCCATTTACATCATCATCATCGCCATGACTTCAATACTATCCTTCATCCTCGAATTCAGAACCCTAGAGCTCCTCGTCGCTGCCTTCATTTTCATCTCCATCCATTCCATTCGGAAACGTTCCACTCTAGGCCTTCCTTCATGGCCAATTGTAGGCATGCTTCCTTCTCTAATACTCGGTCTACGCGGCAACGTCTACGACTGGATCACCGACATCCTAAACAATAAAGGCGGCACTTTCACGTTTTCAGGTTCGTGGCTTACAAGCTTGGAAGGAGTCATAACATCCGACCCTAGAAACCTTGAGCACCTGCTCAAGACCAAATTCACCAACTTCCCTAAAGGCCCCTACTTTCGTACAGCAGTTCAGGACCTTCTCGGAGAAGGAATATTCGGTGCAGACGATGAGGCGTGGAAAAGACAAAGGCGTACTGCAAGCCTTGAGTTTCACTCTCCTTCCTTTCGTGCAATGACCACCGAGTCAATTTACACTCTTGTCCATTCCAGACTACTGCCTGTTCTTGAATCAGCTTGTAAAGACCGGTCGCAGCTCGACCTTCAGGATGTGCTATTAAGGCTTACCTTCGATAACGTGTGTATTATAGCATTCGGTACAGACCCCGGCTGCCTCGCGCCAGGATTGCCCGACATACCATTTGCGTGCGCGTTTGAAGATGCGACTGAGGCTACCATTGTGAGATTTATAACGCCCACAACTATATGGAAGGTGTGTAGATTTCTCGATGTTGGGAATGAAAGGTGGTTGAGGAAATCACTGGAGGATGTGAATGCGTTTGCGTATGGTGTGATAAAGAATAGAAGGGTTGAATTGGAAAATAACGTGAAGGAGAGGTCTGACCTTTTGACGATTTTCATGAGGTTGAAAGATGAGGAAGGGAAAAGGTATTCAAAGAAGTTCCTAAGGGACATATGCGTAAATTTTATACTTGCGGGTAGAGATACAAGCTCGGTTGCTTTGGCGTGGTTTTTCTGGTTGCTCGAGAAGAATAATGAAGTTGAACTGAAGATCATAGATGAAATCGATAAAATTGTGAAAGAGAGAGAAGACAGTGATAACTATGATGGTAGCAATATAGTGTTCAAACCAGAAGAAATCAAAAGGATGGAGTACCTGCACGCAGCACTCTCTGAAGCTTTAAGGCTGTATCCTTCTGTTCCTGTGGATCAGAAAGAGGTAACCATAAGTTATTTTCAGTTATGAATAAATCAACGTCGATCAACATACTGTAATATGTAATAATTAATATTTCAGGTGGTAGAAGATGATGTGTTTCCAGATGGAACTGTACTGAAAAAAGGAAGAAAAATACTATACTCTATTTATTCAATGGGAAGAATGGAAAACATCTGGGGGAAGGATTGCAGAGAGTTCAAACCTGAGAGATGGATTAAAGATGGTCGATTCATGAGTGAATCAGCGTATAAATTCACAGCTTTTAATGGAGGGCCAAGGTTGTGTTTGGGTAAAGATTTTGCTTATTATCAAATGAAGTATGTTGCAGCTTCTATTATATCTAGATACCATGTAAAAGTTGTTGACAATCATCCAGTGGAGCCAAAGTTAGCCTTGACGATGTATATGAAGCATGGACTGAAAGTGGTACTTGAGAAGAGGGAACTACAAGGACTTCACTGAATATGCATGACATAGGTGACTCATTTATGCATTTTAAGGACATAAAAAATATATAACAGAGTGTAAGGTATATACACATGCATTTGTACCGTATGCATGTATAATAAGTTGTGTGCACATTTCATTTATCCAACTCTGGAAACAGAGGGATTAGTACTGTATGTAGTATTCTGTTTTCATATTATACCACGGAATGGAAATTATACACCTTACGATTGTTGACTCTGTATAAAAACAATTAAAGAACTTCCCCATATTTTCAACTCATTTCTAAGATCATCTGCAGTGGAGATACTCAGAAATGGGGAAAACCCCTATTTGTCTTGATTCACCATGCGATAGCAGGAGGTATTCGAACGTGGGGAAGCAATTGAAATGGGGCTTTGCCCCAATTTTTCTTCCAATATGTCGATCTATAAACGGGGAAATGACCCTCGTTTATAGTATAAAAAGCAAACAGATTGCTGTTTAGTATAAACGGCAATTTGTTTGATGTTTATAGGATTTTTCAAAAAACTTTTAAACGATTTCCAGAAAACCATTCACACTTTTTGTTTTTGTGTTTGGGGAAAGTCATTTCTCCCGCCCGTTGCTGGAATAGCAGGAGGAATTGACACTTTTTTCAAGTTTTCTCGTGCCAAAATCCAGCAGCCTGCCGGAGATGCTTTAATGGCCTACCTTTTTCACTCGCAACATGGGTTTGCTTTGTGCAACTAACATATTGTATCACTTACCAGCCATATAAGCTTGGGCATAGCTAAAATGATGAGATAATGATTGAAGTCTAGAAGATCAGCAGCAGCTGGGTTGAAATCCATGACCATATATGGAAATTGAAAGGTGTAACATTGGTATTACAGCTCCCTGATTCCTTGTGCAAGATTTGGGACTAAATTTATCATAGGCCTCATAACTATTATTCAACAATCTTTTCTGCTTCCTATGCCAAATTACATGTAGAAAAAAGTAATGGTGAAAGACATTGATTATCATTGTGAGAATTGTATCAAACCTTGTTGAATAGTCCAAAAGATCATGATAAACTATGTAAATTTTCATGGAGAAAATAAACTAGAACCAACTATAAACAATAACATGATGAAACCATTGTTAAGTCAAAATCAAACTACATAAGAGCTGCCACTCTAATGACAGGATAAAATTTGCAATTCAGCTAAATGATGCGGATAGTTGAGGCAATGAACACTAAAAGTGCACTAATTAACCATATAAGGAAGAGGCACATGATTTCTCTATACCATTTAGTTCAAGCTAAATCAAGTGGCAATGATCTGTTGCATATACCTCTGCGCATTTCAACCTGAACAAATGATATAGCAAGAACATGTGTTTCTTTCAAGCAGTTTATAAATATTCCCTTCAGACAAGTTATTGCAAATTTTGTTTGGATTTCACATAAAGATACATAATATGTATCGCTACTTGGCCAACTACATAATAGTACCACATTTTACAATACCAAATTATTAATCATTCAAGATTAGTATGCCTAGCTCTCATTTCATTCTTGCTTACCCCAAGCAGATCCATCAATTTAATCACCACCATTTCAAACAACACAAACATTGCACCTTCATATAAACTACCCATCGGTAACCGCACCTCACCTTCCTTACCCTCGCCTTCTTCATCTGCCATAGTCTGCGCATCCAAATGAACTACAGCGTCTGCATTTACCGTGACATAATCGGGTCTGGCAGTGAGCAGAACCACACGGGCTCCGCTTTCCTGGGCAACTCTGACGATGGCATCGACGGTGGAGAAGGAGCCGGGACCGACGGACGAGATGAGGAGGTCGCCCGCGGAGATGGGCGGAGTGGTGACGTCACCTATTAAGTGGCTGGTGAGGCCTAGGTGGTAGAGGCGCATGCAGAACGAGCGCAGCATCAGGCCTTCGCGGCCAACGCCGTGGAGAAAGATTCGGTTGGATGACGTGGCGACGGAGGAAATTTCAGTGGTTAGAGTTTGAAGTGGAGAGGATGAAGTGAATGCTGACTGAATTTGTCTACAGATTTGGGCGGCCATCGTTGAAGCGGCGTTGCCTGATGAATTAGAGCGGCTACCCATTTTATATCAGTCGATCCTCGTCCAATTTCTGATGAAAATGTGGTAGAAGAAACATGAGATTTTAATTTATTGGCCAAAAATCGACTAGGATTTCAGATAAGTCTGTATTTTCTGTGATTTTAGTTTGTGGTAACTGAGGCAAGGAAGAACGTTTGTACACGCCAACGTCTAAACCACTCCTCGGAGTCGTACGGATGGACGCGGGTCGTTTGGTCCATTCAAACTATTTCCGCACCGCTTTATAGTCAATTAAAATCGATAATCATAATTGTATTTTAGTATGGTTCGGTTTCAGTCATATTTAATGATATTAAAATCTGACTTTGATTCGATTCGATTCGATGTGAACACATATTACAATACACACAAAATATTTAAAAAAATAACATCAGACTCAAATAAAAAAATATTTGTTCCTAAATAATATGTATTGTTTGTATCATTAGATATATCAGGCACTAAAATAGTTTATTACCTAAATATACGAAGTTCAGACACTCATGCACTTGGTATTTTGGCAATTCTAAATAATATAAATTCAAATTCTCATCAAAATATTTGAGTTTAAGCGGTCAGCTCTGTTTTGATGTGGTTGGTTCGATCATTTAAGCCGCAAACGCATCATACTAAACTAGGTCATTCTAGTTTAAGACCGAGAGCTCGATGCGGTTTACCGTACTATTTTAGCTCGATACGGTTTGTTCTATATGTCAACGCGGTTTATGTCCACCATCGGTACGTCTTTTTGAAAGGGCATCATGAAGAAAGTATGAACGTCGAGGACTCCATTGTTTTTGGTAATGCCGACCGGTTGTTAAAGTGGCCGCAAACACTTATTATTATAACAAATAAGAATAACAGTATTACAGGAGATTGATGGTTTATCAATCTACTATAAGTTCGATTTTTAAGGTGGACCGTCCATCATTACCCACTCATGGTTACAGCTCAAGAGCTAGCTACAACTAGACTACATATTTCTATACTCCTCGCATGGTGTTTATTACATTTAAAATATTATTATAGGATTTACATGAATAAAAAAGTTGCAAGCTGTCCACTAAGACAAGCAACAGTAAAAAGACAACAATCTCAAGCCTCAAACTAGCATGGCGAAGGACAAGGTACATAGTACCTTACAATTACTTCTAGGAAACCTGGGAGATGACTTCTGTTAAAACACAATGTAGTGACCTGGGCAGATTCCAAAGAATTCACCAGCCATGATCGACCTAGGAAGAACGAGCTGAGGAAGGATAAAGAGCCACCTACATACCCCAACAATGTCGAGTGCCGAAGCATCACAATGGTTGCCAAGAGCACAGACGGTGGGATAGTCAACTAGCACACCAAAGAAAATCATTCCTCCCAAGTACAACAAGATTACAAACTCCATAGTTCCAAGAAAAAAACCCAGCAACATCAAAGCAATCTAAACTACCCAAAAATCACAAAAGCCAACTAGTTTTTTCCAACATGACGACTTCCAGATACACATTGAATATCATCCCCTTATTTTCACCATCACAATCGTAACAACTAGCCAGCATAGCCAATATACTGCATACACTCACTTACCAAGCTAGAAGAACAAACTTACTCGGTAAATTGAAATAAAACAAAGCTTACCCGTATAGGTTAGGTGAAATGCGAGACAAACAAAAGGACTGAAGTTACTGCGTGTCCAGAAGCTCCATGAAGAAAACAAAACCTCCTCCGCTCGAACAAGCCGAAACCAACACCAAAACTTTGTCAAGCTATACTGTCAAGAACAAACAGGTGACCAAGTCTGACCAAGGTCGAACAATTAAAACACCAGGCAATGAAAAGCTCTGAGTCGCCTGGAGACCTGGCGTGATAGTAATATGAATATTTTTTATTTGATTATTTTGAATTATTTTGAGTATTTTTGCCTCAATATTAATAACTTATATTAAATTATAAATGAATATAAAATTTGTGAAATTAAAAGTAGGAATATGGAAAAAAAATTAAAGTGGTTATGTCCTAAAATTTAGGAGATGATTTCACTCTGATGTTTAGAGTGAAGTGACCATGGTTCACCTTCTTTAGCTCTGTCTTCTTTTTTGCTATCCTAACACTCAATGCATTAGCCAAACGACTTACTTATCTCCTCTTATTTGGTGGGACACATCATGACCCCTGAGAAAGGGATTAACAAACTGTGTACCAGTAGGTACGAAGTTGGCCAGTCCCGTTTCGATAAGCTAAATGCATGCGTGATTCCAACATCGACATTGACTCCTAGTGAAACATTAACCCTTAGTGCTATATGGGAAATAGCATTTGTCCAGTTTGATTAATTTAGTGTTAGTTCAATATAGTTTGAGTCACAACCAGTTTGGTTTGTAAAGTCCTAAATTTACATAGCTCCTTCTTACTTTATCTGCTCTCTTACATCCATTCTTGATGGGCTGCAAACATAATTTCAAACTTGATCTCTTTGCACTTACATTAGTATTATTTGCATCATAAGTCTAAGAAGCAATCCATTATTTTCAAACACTTAGCTAGGAAAGTAGCTACCATATTATCCACTACCTATAATCACCCCAGCGTCTTCTCTAACTGTTAAACTAGGCAGCCTTCCTAATGTAATGTGCAACAACCCTGATTTTTGTGGGATTACATGTGAGATAATTAAAATATAATTAATTGGATTAATCTTGATTTGGGAAGTTTAACTCGTAAGAATCCCTAAATTTTGTAAGTTAAGGATTTTTGAGAGTTAAAAATGTATTGCTACTTGGCCATCGTTGAAGCGGGGTTGCCTGATGAATTAGAGCGGCTACCCATTTTATATCAGTCGATCCTCGTCCAATTTCTGATGAAAATGCCGTAGAAGAAACATGAGATTATAATTTATTGACCGAAAATCGACTAGGGATTTTAGATATTTCTGTATTTTTTGTGATTTTAGTTGAGTCTGATAAATGAGGCAAGGAAGAACGTTTGTACACGCCAACGTCTAAACCAATTCTCGGAGTCGTACGGATGGACGCGGGTCGTTTGGTCCATTTTGAAGTTCAAACTATTTCTGTACCACTTTATAGTCAATTAAAATTGATAATCATAATAATGTATTTTAGTATGGTTTGGTTTCAGTCGTATTTAATGATATTAAAATCTGACTTTGATTCGGTTAAATTCAATGTGAACACATATTGTATACACACAAAATATTAAAAGAAAATAACTTCAGATTCAAATAAAAAAATATTTATTCCTAAATAATATGTATTGTATGTATCATTAGATGTATCAAGCACAAAAATAGTTTATTACCTAATCATACTAAGTTCACACACTCATGCACTTAGTATTTTTGCAATTATAAATAGTATAAATTCAAATTCTCATCAAAACATTTGAGTTTACGCGATTAGCTTCGTTTTGATGTGGTTGGTTTAATCATTTAAACCGCAAACGCATCATACTAAACTAGGTCTGTATGGTTTAAGACCGAGAGTTTGATGCGGTTTATAGCACTATTTTAGCTCGGTACGGTTTGTTTTGTATGTCAACGCAATTTATGTCCACCCCTAGTTTATGCACACCACTGGTACGTCTTTTCGAAAGGGCATCATGAAGAAAGTATAAATGTTGAGGACTCCGTTGTTTTTGGTAAAACTGACTGGTTTTAAAGTAACCGTAAACACTTATTATTGTAACAATTAAGAATAACAGTATTACAGGAGATTGATGGTTTATCAATCTATTATAAGTTTGATTTTTAAGGTGGACCGTCCATCATTACCCACTCAAGGTTACAGCTCAAGAGCTAGCTACAACTAGACTACATATTTCTATACTCCTCACAGGGAGTTTATTACATTAAAAATAACATTATAGCATTTACATGAATAACGAAGTTGCAAACCGTTCACTAAGACAAGCAACAGTAAAAAGACAGCAATCTCGAGCCTCAAACCAGCATGGCGAGGGACAAGGTACAAAGTACCTTACAATTACTTCTAGGAAACCTGGGAGATGGCTTATGCTAAAACACAATGTAGTGACCTGGGCAGATTCCAGAGAATTCACCATCCATGATCGATGTAACGATCCAAGTTTTCAATGCTTGATATATGAAATTTGTTTGGATTTTCTGAAATAATTTAATTTAATATGGTATAAATACATATATTGATTGATAATCTTTTATATATTAGTTTAAATAATTATTTTGTTCCATTTTATAAATGTGATTTTGTAAGAGGAAACTTATTTTAAGATTATGTTTGACATATATAATATTTTATGAGTAATTATTTTATATGATTCATTCAAATGTTATTCAATGTAGTGCATAAGAATTTTGCAAATCTATTGTGAATATTAAGATTTAAAATGTTATATGTATGTATGTGTGTGTGTGTGTGTATATGAGAAGCGTTCAAGAGCACCTCAAATAGTGTAGCACCCCTTTAGCCCCCTTGATTTCCACCACACATTCTTATTTCTCTCTTCTCCCACTAACTCTCTCCCCCCACTAACTTATTTAATCATAAATGCTTGGTTGTGGTTCGGATGCAAAAGGGGTGCCATATAACCCTCCTCTCTCTCTCTCTCTCTCTCTATATATATATATATATATATATATATATATATATATATATGTATGTATGTATGTATGTATGTATGAATTTTATAAAGATTTAAGATTTTAATTGTTTTGGTCAAATGTTAATTTAAGACAATAACATTTTTTTAAATATGGTAGAAATTAATTTAGTTAAAAATGATGTTCCTTCTGCAGAAATAGTTCGTTGTTAATAGAATTGTCTCAACAGTTGTTTATTTAGTGGCTATAACGATTAGAATTAGAATTTGAATAATAATTAAATATCGGTTCAAAATATGCATTCAGTTTCTGTATGCACGGTCTTAAATATTTTATAGAATTTTACTGAAATTTTTTAATTTGAAAAATAAGCACATATTTTTCTAGCGTATTTTAGGGCAACTATGGTCCTTTTGGCACTTTACAAAATTAATTAGTCGGTCTACTTCATTATTGTTTTGAGAGCGTAGCACATTATGGTACACGGTTATAGTTTTATTTTGTTTTGGTTCATAATCAAATAATAGTACGAATTATAAACTAAGGAAAGAACATCCCAATGGAACTCATGCTTATGGCCCTTGCATATATGTGAACGCATGGCAATATAGGAATGGGAAATTTTCTTTTAAAACGTGTAAATCAAATGGCAACAAAGTGGAGATATGTCCTTATTTAATTTAATAATTCCACATGTGTTTTCTTCCTATGGAAAAGAGAGAATAATAAAAATAAAAATCATTCAGCTCCTCATTCACATTTCATTTCCTTCCACTACAAGGCTCTCTCCACTTCTTTTCTCTCCTCTTCTTCTATGTTAAACAGTCAGTCTCTTTATAATTCAATTTTTAAACCTCAAATGATTATAACTTGAACAGTTTGAATCGAATTGACGTGAAACGAAAAACGATGGATTTATATTGATAATGGAATTTGTATAGAAGAGGAATCTCCAAATTCCATTGTATGGTTTTCGGGTTATGTTCAAATTAAAATTTGAAAAGGTCACTATATGTGCAGTTCGTTGACCATAATGAAAAATAGAATAAAATGGGCTTATGAAAATTATTTAAAAATCCAGAAAAATACGATAAATTATAATTTATTATTAAAAAGTGTTTTAAGATAAAATTTGTGAATTTGGAATTGATGTTGGATCTATTTGGTTAAAAACCATTTTACAACGCTTTCCATAACGCTTTAATGTTATTATACCATTCTTTGGAAATAATTGGAATTTGAAGATTTTTAACCCGAACTATAATGGAAAAGGATTTGTTAATTATATTGGAAGGTTTGAAGAGATTTTAAGATATATTTTATGAAATCTATTTTAATTACCAATAAGATATAGGAAATCTGAATTAAAAAGGGAATGAGTTTGGATAGAGTTGGTCTTCGGATATTCGATATGGAATTCTAGGAGCGGACGAATACTATCGGAAATATTAAAACGTATTCATACCCGGAATCCGATGATATTTGCCCGAGTTTGTGAATCAGTATTAAATATAAGTCGATTAAACTCTATTTAAACTTATATTTGAAAATATAAATTATTTAAATGGAAATTCAAATCCAAATAAAGATTTGGAAGTTTCGAGATATCGACGAACAAATGAAATTTGTCTTTGAAATTTAAGGATGGAAATGAATATTGAACGTCAAGAAAAGGGATGAGATGATAACGGGGTTTTCGGGAATTAAACCAATTCAACCTTAATTCGAAGTAAATTGATAATATTTGGAAAGGAGATTTGAATTGAGAAACTTGTATAGTCCACAGCTACTATTTTTTTTAGTTTGCTTATTATTTGGAAAGCCTGGGATCGGATATAGGTCCGAAAACAATTCCAAATAATAATACGACGTCATAAAGAAACTGAAGACTGGAAAATCGATAAGTGAAGACCGAGTATGTTCGATTGGTTTGGGTTGATTGTTGATGTCTCGGATTAGGCCGCACACCTGATACGAGGTTATAAGTGGCATGAAATCTGAGTATATTTGAATATTCTCGGGTTGTTGTTCCATTCAGACCCAGAATGGACTTGTATGGATTGTGTGTCTAACATTGAAATTGACTGCATAACACTGATTTCCATTAATATATATCTGATTTGTGGCAATATATTATTCTCGTCTCTAAGTCATATGAACTTAGAGGTTATGCATTGATCAAAATCAGTGAATTGTCAATGTGGCATACTCGAGTTATGAAACGAGCTAGTGATGATCAAAGCACGACTTATTGAAGTATAGCTTTGTGTATATCATGACATCGACGAACCTCACACCCCGGATTGATGGTAAACTGGCGGTTTGGTTGTATCCATAATCTCTAGTGAAAATCGAAAGCTTCGGTGGTAGATCTACCTTGAAACATGAGGGAATAAAGTATATATGGTGTCCGATGTCCGGATGTTATATGGGATATATACATTTGCGCTATGTATTCGGTGTCCGTTGTCTGGATGTTAACCGGGAGATACTTAGCTTCGTGTCCTCCAATGATCTTTCGTGTCAGGAACCATCATGTGGGAAATCCAATCTCCAATACGAGCCCATGCGATTTTGATTGTATATCTATATGTCAATATAACCAATTGGGGTTATGGGGCTATGATTCTATATTTATTTGCGAAATGATTTTTCGACACTACGTATGAATGATAACATTAAAAGAGGATTTTACATATTAAAGCATCTTTGATTATCATAAGGCAAAACTCGCCAATCTGGTGTGCGTTTGCATTGTGTGATGTGGGACGAGCTTATGATAGCTTCATTTTCCAAAGTCATTGATGGAGTAAACCCGTTCCGCATTAGCGGCGTGGTCCAGTGAATTTTCCTAACTTTAAAATAAACCCGAAATAATAATAACTGTTTTGAGTTCTCACACCAATCCGACGACTGACCTGGAGTTTATTGTTCCTATACCTAAACTCTTGTTGCCCATATTGTGCACGGGCAGCTAGTAGTTTAGTTTGCAGGTCTAGTTTCGGAGTTGGATTCTGGTTGGAGCTAAAGTCTTATTTTGGGTTTTTCTTCTTCCGCTGTGAGCATTTGTCTTCCGTTGAGTTTATGTTGTACTCTGATTTACTATAACTCTGGTGTAAAATTTCGATAATGAAATAAAAAGGTTCTGTAATTTTTTTAAATATGTTAGTACCCATAACCATCCGTCTTTGTGAACGATTTAAGTTGGTTTAATTACCTACGAGAATCAGGCAAAAAGGCGGGTTGTTATATTTAAGGTTTAAAAATCTGTTATTTTGTTTAAAAATGTTCAAGTTATAATCATTTGAGGTTTAAAATTTGATATTATCGAACTGTCGCTATACGCAGTGATTTTGTAACGTTGTTTGTTTAAATTACTGGAGGAAGGGATAGTATAATACGTGCAGGTTGTTACAAGTGAAGATTTTTGAGCTTTGAAGGTGAGAACACCTGATTTGAATTTATTTAAATGGTTAATTATAATTAGTGGTTAATTATAATTTGTTAGCATTAATTTATGGCTTAGGGTTGTTGTTTGTTATGTGTGACGGTTGAATGGACGTTATGTAGTTAAACACATTTGAACACAGAGCGTTATTAACCGTAACGCCTTGCGCACAGTGAAATCGATTGTTGGAAATTTGTTGTGTTTACGATAAATGACTGCGTGCTTGTATGGTTGATTTTTGATTTGTCTATGGTTGTGTCACACATCGTAGTTGTGGAATTTTGCGAAATCGATTGAAATCTCCTTGCCTTGCAAATAATGATTTTATTATTAAAATTTTGAAATTTGAAATTTTAAATTATATGTAAATTTGTTGAAATCTAAATGATTAAACGATGTTTGGAAAAATAAAAATTTGAATAAACTAGTTAGAAAAAAAAAAGATGAGATTTCGAATTTTATAGGCGAAGAATGGATTTCATGCAAATGATTAAAGTCGAACGAGTTTTAAGAAATAATTACTAAATTTAAAATTGAAATGAATGTTTGAAAATTTAAAAGATGTTTCAGAATAAAGTCATTCAATGAGAATATAAAATATTGATTTGAAAAGATTTGGATCATGGGTTGAAATGAAAATTTTAAGTAAAGTGATTTTGTAACTCAAAAATAAATTTTAAATACTATCGGAATATGGTTTTTCAGAAGTTAGCCGATTTATATTTATTCATTATATAGCTCGAATTGAACGCGTCGCATAACGACAGTTCGTAAATATCGATTTTAATTTTCAAATGACTCTAACTTGAGCGTTTAAATTCGTATTGACACGAAACATGAAATGTTGGAATTCTATTAATAATAACTATTGAATAGAAAAGAAATTTTCAAATTCTAATGTATGATTTTCGAGATATGTCCGAAATAAAATTGGAAAAGGTCGCTATACGTGCAGTTCGGCGATCATAAAGGAAAACCGAATAAACAGATTTATATGATTTATAAAACATGGAATGAAATTAAATATGATTTTTTATTACTCAAATTTAATAGTTTAAGCGGAATTTAACAACTCTCTTAAGCTAATTGTAAAAATAGTATGTGATGCTTTTGGAATTGTTCGAGACTTGGATTGAATATGAACTTAAATTTGAGAGGTCATATTTGAATGTTGGTTGAATTGAGATATGGAAATGAAATAAATTTATCGAAGCGGGAATATAAATTTTGAGCTTTTGAAATTGGAAGAAGGGAAAAATATGAATTTTGAAAGAATTAACTATATATATACCTTGTTTGGAATAAATTATATTAATTATAACTTTTATTATTTAAAGATTATTTGTTATTTAAAGATTATTTTAGAAAAGGTTGATATACGTATATACATATATATAGTGATTTAAATTATTTTATTCTAATTATTTTATTATATATACATAAAAAGGTTTTATTTAAATGTTTTACAAGTTATTTTAAATATTTGTAACTTCTTATTAAACTGGAATTGTTCTCGATTTAAACCATTGATTCAAGTTGAGATTTGGAATAAAAATATATTCTCCTCTGGATATAAACCGATTTTGGAAGACCGTGGTATTACTAATTGAAAGAATATTCTATGTGAATATAAAATCTACTTTGAAATGATTATGATGTCCCAACATGAAAGTATATTATATTTTAAATATAAACGGGTTAGAGTAATTGCGATATTGGGTATAAAATATATCATAATTTGAAATACGAATTGTGTGAATTATTGGGAGTGGAATTTAAACCAAAGTTTGATTTGGAAATGTTGAAAACTTATGAAAAGATAACAACGAATAAAAGAATTATGTTTGAAGTATAAGATTTGAAATTGAATAATAAATTTCGTGGAAGGGTTATGGTGATAACGGGGTTCATGGAATTTGAATGAATCCAACTTTGTTTGCAAATAAATTGACCATAATTTGGTAGGAGATTTGAATCAAAAATCAGTTATTGTTTTAAGAATGTGCTGATTACTTGGAAAGACCGGGATCGACTATATGTTCGAAAACCATTCCGAGTAATAATACGATGTTATGAAGAAACTGAAGACTTGGAAATTGATAAGTAAACACCGTGTAACAACCCGGAAATGCGGGCCAGTTTAAAATTTTTATTTTGGCAATTTTAGCGAATTTTGAACATTTAAAATAGATTATTTTAAATAATAACGACGAAAAATTTAATTTGAATAGAATTCGAACGTATATATTTATACACATCGTCGTTAGAATATAAATAATAATATATAATTATAAAAGGAATTGAAAATGGCGCGGTAGTTCGATAATTCGATTTCAAACTTCAATTGAATGTACCGGGTGCAAAACAATCCGGATTTTAGTGAAACCAAAAATAATAGGATCTATTTGAGGATATCTTTCCAATGAATCCGGAAAATCAAGATTTCATAGCGGGAATCAAAAGATATGTCCAGTTGAAAATTCTGAATAGTCGCTATGGAATCCAGGCCCTGAAAAATGGAAATTTTGCAAACGACCTCGGATTTCGATGAAACCAATTTTGTTGGATCCGCGATGTCAAATTATTGCTAGGTTTCAAATTTCATAATTTTTCGATTCAATATGTGAGCGTGGCAAAGGAAAACGCGTTTGACCAGTTTTAGTTGATTTTAATCGACTGGAAATTGGCCATTTTTCCAACGGTCTCAGAATTCGACGAAATTAGTTTTGTTAGGACCGTATCGTCAATACGAAGCTAGAAAATATTTTTCTGGAATTTCTAGAGTTCGTATGTGACCCCGGTAAATTGAAATGCGCGTTCAAAATCAATATGTAGAGTTATATGTTGATTTTAACGGAAACTGATCGAAACGGTTGAATCAGCTTATGGTACATATCCAATTGTGTTCGGAATGAGAGTGAAACGCTATGGACGACAGGCGGTGGGTCTCGTTTTGAGGTCGAAACAAAAAGTCAACTTTATAGAAATTAAATTAATAAATAAAAATAAAAATAAAATCACTCCTCTCCCTCTATACACTCAGCCCCCACCCCTGGTTCGAAATCGAATCAGAGAAAAAAAAAGGGCGAACGACGGGGGGAAGGATCCGCCGCCGCCACCGCCCGTGGTGGCGCAGCCCACCGCGACCCCCCTCCCCCCTACTCCCCTTCTCCTTCTTCTCCGACCTCCCCTTTAAACCCTGCCCAACCCGAGCCTCCACAACCAAACCCGACGCTGACCACCCCTTCTCCCCCACCGCCGACGGCCTGCAGCCATCCCCGACCACCGCCGCCCTCTCCTCGACCCTGCGCCGCCACCACATCCTCTCCGACCCTCTTACTCCCTCCGTTTCCTCCTTCTTCTGTCCTAGAACGCGCAATGAACCCCTCCTCTCCGTTCGAAGACAATGTAAGTTTTAAATTCAAGTTTTATTTATTTTTCTTAAGTTAAAAACTGAATTTTTATTTGATAGGAAAGTTAAAAACTGAATTTTTATATGATAGGAATGTTAAAAATATAATTTTTATACTAGTGGCACATTAAAAATGTGATCTTTACATAATAGAAGATATAAAAATACTATTTTTATATAAGTAGTGTATTGAAAATAAGATTTCTATATAATAGAGAATATAAAAATATGATCTTTATATATGTAGCGAAATAAAAATCTGATTTTTATTATATATATAGTGATGTAAGGAAAAGGCGAAATCTTTACTTTTGAAAATATAAAAATCTTTATATTTGAAAAGGCGAAATCTTTATATTTGAAAAGGCGAAATCTTTACTTTTGAAAATATAAAAATCTTTATATTTGAAAAGGCGAAATCTTTATATTTGAAAAGGTAAAATCTTTATATTTGAAAAGGCGAAATCTTTATATTTGAAAAAGTAAAATCTTTATATTTGAAAAGGCGAAATCTTTATATAGAGAATAGCGTGATAAAAATATAATCTTTATTATATGAACATCATTGTAAAAATAGAATTTTTATCTATATAGTAGCAATGTAAAAATAAATTTTTTATCTATATAGTAGCGGTGTAAAAATAGAATTTTTATATACATAGCAACAATATAAAAATATGATTTTTATATATGTAGTGGCTACGGGCAACGAAAGTGATGAAAGGCGAGCATAGTGAAGATTTCTACATAAGAAGAGTCGTGATATTGGATTAGCTATCTGTGAGAACTTCTCACTCTAAATTTTCTTTTTCTAGTTATATATATATACTAGGATGCAGACGGTGCTTAGTAGCACCCGACACCCCTATAAATATTAAGTAAGTATAAGTCTTGGTTTTTTCCGAATGGTAACTCTAATCATCATGAAAATTGAAATCCACTAATAATATAATATTGCGGAACCAATGGAAATGGTTTCGTCAAATTCCGATATCTTTACAAAAAATTATTTTTGTTATCAAATCGTTAATTGATATGCGTTTATATCGTGCACGATCACAAAACAACTCTAATTGACACGAAACTTGAAATTCTACAATAATTAACCATTACGAATTTTATAAAATTAGTTTTGTTGAAATCCGAGGTCATTTTAAAATTGGCTCTTTCCATTTGTTTAGTTAAAATGAGAAAATATAAATCGATTTCAAAATAATCAAATCCATTGATAATAAATTATTATCATTTATATTCAAATAGGATTCTATATAACTTCAAAATAAACTAATTTGTATTTTAAACTCAATATTATAAATTTCAAATTAAATTGATATCCGATATATTAAAAATCCTTTCATTTTATTTAATAAATCATTATAGTTCATAAACGATTATACCATGATTTTTCTGAAAAATTGATTTTGACACAACTTAAATTCTACAAGATGAAATCTTGAATTTTCTTATTCATTAGCAAACTATAATCCAATAGATCTAGAAGGTTTGTTTCAAAGAATTCCGACTTATATTGAATCCAATATACTCAATTGAAGCTCAAACCGTAAAATTTCGAACTACCGCGACATGGAGAGCTTGGTTTTAATTAATTTAAAATTAATACATTCAGACTTCATTTAATTTATAGATCCTTATTATAATTCAAAACTGGGCTTAACTGGATCTTTTAAAATCATCCAATTCATACTGTACCTCAAATCCAATTTATTTGCAATTGTTTTAGAACTAAATTTATTATTTTACTATTCAAATTAAATTAGTACTCAAAATCGTAGAGTTTGGGTTATTTAGATTGCCAAATCAATATTTAAATAATTAAATTATTTAAATACTCAACCACTAAAAATATGGGTTGTTACATTCCTCTTCCTAAAAAGAATTTCGTCCATGAAATTATTAAGATAGGAAAAATACTTCAAATCATCCAATTTTTCACAAATCTACTAAGTTAAAATATTTTTCCCCTAATCCGAACTTTTAGTTTCAGCTGATCCAATTAGTTTCAATCAAAATTCCAATTCATTTCTATTAACAAAAATTTTGAAAATTTTCTAACATCTTAAATTCCCGAAAAATTTCGGTAGAGTCTCCCCTATATGGAGGGACTTTCACAATATAATAAGAGAGATAAATATGTATACATCGACCCACGCAGTCGGAAAACATAATTCATATATCTTATTTTGTATTTTGTGTAGGCATACCTTATATGAGCGTTATTGAGCTAGTTCACTTAATATTATGCAATTCACGCTAGCATAACCAAGCCATACAGCTCCATATGCCCGTACTTACTTAACTGGATCACGTAAGTCTCAATTATATGAAATTTTAACCATATTCCATTCAATTAGAATGATATATAGCTAAATTGTTTGCATTCCAATCATATACACACAATATACTCATATTTACTATAATTGGATTCTAAACTAATTTATTTATTTAATACAACTAATATAGATTTTCAAATATAACTCGAACATTTCAACTGTTCAAAAATCATCGAATATTCCATTGCGTATCCATAAAATATCATATTAAGTCAAATGCATAATCAACCAACACTTATACTTAGGATCTACATGCATCCATAATATAATTAGGTCAAGAATTTTAGACCCAAACTCCAGATTTCAAAATCATAAATTATGCATCCAAAACTAACTTTTTTTTTAAATCCAATAATTTATCTAAAATAGCAAGTCTTACTTAGAAACTCAAAATAGAATATGAAGAGGGAACTCGGACAGGTCGATCCAAGCGTTCTTTACTCGCAGGCAGAATATAGGACTTGTAACCAGCAATTGATGCATGTAACATTATTTGATTTATTTATTAAGAATTTTGTTTATGTTGAAGTTCGTCTATTGACTTATATAACATTATATTCATTGTATATGGAGGTTAGTGAGGAAGAGGGGACTATCGACCATACGTCCACTCTTAAGCAAGTTACGCCTAATCATCCAGAGGTTTTGGCACTACTAGATAGAGCCGGATTTGACCTGGTGCACAGGTAGGCTACGCACAACTTTCTTGAAACTTTATCACGGCATTTCTTGATAGGTGGAGACCCAAGACATCCACATTTCATCTACGAGTTGGTGAGATGACGATAACGTTGAAGGATGTGGCGGTATTATTCGGTTTATCAATAGATGGTGGTCCGATTATTAGACTTAATGTTGTACATGATTACAAGCAAATGGTTGAGGATTTGGCTAGCTTGACTCCTCCGGAAGAGGCTTAGTACAGGAATGAGAATGTTGTGACTACATGGTACCGTTCTCAATTGGTGGATGATATTCCGCTAAAGGCAACTCCACTATAGATTCAACAACGAGCTCGTGCTATCATATTTCATATTATTACTCAGCACCTGTTCTGTGATAGGTCAAAATCTAGAGTCACTCTTTATTGGCTCCCTTTGATCGAGGACTTTGATGAGTGTAGAATATATGAATGGGATGTGGCGGTTCTAGCTACCACATATGCAAAGTTCACTAAAGGAGCTTTAGTGCAACAAAGGGATACCGGTGGATGCTTGAGTCTCATTCAGGTATTATTGCAAATGATTATGTTTTATAAGTATGAGAAAAAATGAAAAAAAAAAACACATAATTATTTTGCAGCTTTGGTCTTGGACCAACATTCCAGTCGGTCATGTATAAATGAAGAGACCAGTAGTGGACAACACAAAGCCGTATGCAACAAGACACAAATTTAATTACTATTTTGGGTTGAAAAACATTTGCATTCATGGTAATTTGTAAACACATCTGTGTATATGTTGGTGAATCGGACCGAAAAATACCGAAGGTTTCCAAGACGCAGTTTATTGCTCTATAGGAACGAATTAGATGCTCCTTTTGTTGATGCAGTGACGTGGAATCCCTAAAACAAAGGGAAGTTCTTGTCGATTAAACATATCCTGGGTTCTTGATTGTCTAAGAACAAAATGGACAGACCACGACCTCCTACACCACCTCCGCCGCCAACTGCTCAATTGGATGTTTTTCAACTACTTGCAGCTCCTTCACCGCGTAAAAAGTATGAAACCCCAGGAAAGGGAAAAAAGTTTAGGCATCTGGTGCGTCATCTTCGTAGCATTCTATACCGGTCGGAAGTTCATAACCTCCTGCAGAACATATAAAGGAGGGCATCCAGTAAGAGGAAGAGGAAGAGGAGGAGTCAACACTAGAGGAGGAAAGACTTGAAGCACAACCAAAAAGAAAAACTCCTCGGCTTTTGAGACATTTGAAGTAAACTATGTGATTTTTAACTTTGATTGAATAACTATGGTTTTTATCTATGTAATGATTCTGTATGATGTTTTGGGCTGGTTGGATATGTTATTGTTTTGTTGGTAGATATGTTATTCCATACGATGTTTTATGTAGAACCTTAAGATTGTCATGTAATTTGGATATTTTTTTGTTATGTTCGTTATGTAATTTGGATATGTTATTGTTTTGTTCATTATGTAATTTGGATATAATTATGTTTTGTTGGTGGTTATGTAGTTGTCTTGTTGGTCAAATAGTATTCGTTGATTTCTTGGTCGTTTTGTAATATGTTTTGTTGTTCTCTTATGTTGCGGAGGCCTAAATGTACTCACTTCCTCTTTTGTAGGCAGTGAGCTAACAACATAGCGTTATCTCGGATAACGCTCAAAAGCATCGAGATAGCGCTAAAACAAATGCTCACTGCCTCTTTTGGAGGTAGTGAGCAATCAGTAGAGCGTTGTCTCGGATAACACTAAAAAATGTTATCCAAGATAGCGCTAAAACAAATGCTCACTGCCTCTTTTGGAGGCTGTGAGCATTCGTCAGAGCGTTATCTCGGATAACGCTAGTAAGCGGTATCCGAGATATCACTGGAACGAATTCTCACTGCCTCCAAATTAGAAAGAGAATACATGAATTGCCTAACTTTTCCACCTACTTTCATTATTTCCTTTGTCTCTTGTGCTTTCCTAAAACTTCAACAATGACAACCTAATTTTCTATCTATTCTCTATTTCAAGAAATTACCAATTTGTATCTTAGTATTTGCAATCAAGCTGGAAATCAGGTTAGATTTTACATTCGAATTCTTTAATAGGTTAAAGATTTTGTTTCTCTTGCTACTCTATAGTTCTACTATATAGCTATTTTACTTTTGTTCTGGGTGAAAATTGGATAATCGGGAAATTGATGATGTGACAATGATGAAAATATATGATGAATTTGAAAAACTCATATTGGTGCGGTGGTAGAAGATGGTTTAACCTACGACGTTAATTTTGTTCTTGAGACCCAACTTTAAGCTGTGTAGCAGGATCTGCAGAGACACATTTCGGAGGAAGCAGTGGTAGAGTATATCCAAGATGGTTGTGGCCAAATAGAGTGACAGACGTAATGTCGTATCACAGCTTACATTCGCTTCACAGTGTACCACCTCCTAGAGTATATTGCGTTTGTGGTGCAGAATGTGATATAGTTGTTTGCAGGAATGGCAGGAATGTTGGACGTCATTTCTACCGCTATGAATATTACGAGGATCATAAAATTTGGCCTAAAGCTATTGCATGTTGCGATTTTTTTAAATGGTTGGATTCAGAGATGTGCCCTAGAGGGGTTGAATACGTTGGAGATGCAAGCTGAGAATAAACAATTATAGAGGCAAAATTTAGAGTATCGGAACACGTTGATGGATCGAGAATACAACTTTACAGAGTACCTTCATCGTGGATCAGGTGTTGGACCAAGTAATAGGAAGTAACTATATTGTGGATACGTTGTAATCTATTAATTATGAAACTTATATAATATGCTAAAGAATTATGGAACGAATTATATCGAATGGACTATGAAGGAAACTCAGATGCATTATGTTATATTAAAGAGTTACAAGTACTACAAAGATAATACAATTACACAAATTTATATAGATGAAGTACAACGATTTTTCTTATGACCAACAACACTGCATTTGCTGCACCTGTTTCCCTTTGATGTCTGACCTTCGTCCATAGTATTTTTAAACCTAGTGGATTTTTGCCGTCTAGGCAGCCTTTTCACTACAGGAGTTAGTACCAACTGATTATCCATTAACGTCCAACATTGCTTATCCCTAATGGGGTGAAATTCTGGTGTGTACGTAGCCAAATACTTCACGACTGTATAGTACGTTGAAGCAAAATCGTGATGTGCTCGATTAGCTCCTGTTGAAACTGGTGAACATGCCAACATTACATGCATAAAAGGTAAACGTTGGAGCAAATAAATATTGCACGTACAAGAGAAAGTGTCATCGTTGATCAGCACTTTGAATTCATCCCCAAAATAATGCACCACAAACCATTCTACCGAGCTAAATCGAATAATCCTTATGCGTCTTGCTTCATCGGCTCGTTCAGCAATCTTCGTTTCCCATTTAGATGTAAGTTGGGTTTTGAGACTTCGTGTTGTTTCTCTTCTTTGGAAAAATTAATCCACCGATTGGAAAAAAGCACGAACAACAAATGCTTTCACAAGTAATGATCGAGTCCCTTTCAATACACCATTAAAGCTTTCTGATGCGTTTATGGTCAATACATGAAATCGACCATCATCAACTTTGCAAAGATTATAGTTTTCCTCTTTTCCGTGTGAACTTTTTTCAATCCAATTATGCCCCCGTTGGTTAATTTTCTTTATTTCTTCATGATTTTTTTGGTGTTTGATTTCCTTCGAGGCACAAGCCGCAGCATAAAATGGCCCGGTCAGTTTTTGCCTTTAAAGCCAGCTGCTTGAAAGTTAGCCTTGAGATGTCTGTCACAAAAACAATGCTTATAAGGAAAATGTCACTTTGTTTCCAATGCACTCGGTATGTCCTTCATTCTTTCATAAATAAAAGTAACTCGGCGACCATTAACAGTATGAATGAAGTGACGCATGCAGGAAAAAACCAACCCCAACTATCCGCGGATTAAAACTGAACAAGCGCATATGCCAATGGATATAGATGGTCATCCACGTCAACATCAGTAGCTACTAGCAATGTTTCTTTGTATTTCCCACATAAATGTGTACCATCAATACACAGTAACGGACGACAATGTGCAAATCCTTCAATACACAGTCTAAATGCCTAAAAAGCACGTTCAAACACTCTAAATTTGTAACACCCCACCTCCATTAAGGTCACTCACAAAGGAAATGCAGTAACTTCAGTGGAGCGTCATGAGTGTATAGAACATATAAATTACAAAATAGACAAAATTTAAATAGCGGAAAATAAATAAAACTTTACTTTATTGATGAACAACAGCTTGATAAAACAACTTGTACAAAGTTTGTCTTCCAATACCCATTACAACAAAGCATCTGTCTTGTTTAACAAAATAAAGAAGCATAAAATGACAATGAGATTCCCCAATAAAGCATGATCCAGCCATAGCAGTGGAAAAGAGAGTCCAAAGTAATGCATCGTCTATCTTCGAGCTTGGGAAGAAAACCGAGCTAAGTGGTAGTATTCCCTCCCTGTGAACGGGGAGGGGGGGACGGAAGAAAAGAAGGGGAAAGAAAACGGGTCAGACATAAGTCTGGTAAGTCTAGTGATTATTCAGCATGTAAACAGGTAAAAGGATCATGACATGAATAAACTGAATACCAGGCATAACCATGAAAATAAGCATAGCAAGACAACAAATGATGATTGTTTGATATGACAAGGTAAGATATACTGAATGCGCTTCGGTTCTTTCTCTGATTTCCCATTTTCTCTGCACCACCCAACTAGCATCCTAACTAGTGTCTTTTAACGAACGATTCGTATTCCCTACTAGTGTCCCGACTAGTATCCTATGAAAAAAGATCTATATCCCCTACTAGTGTCCCAATTAGTATCTGATGTTATAAAATAAGGTGATCCCAACCCCGCAATTGTGGTAGCCTTCAGGTGTACATCTAGTATGAGGATCTTACCTCAACCAGCCTTACTGCCATGAAGATGTTAGATGTACCCTTACTACCCTATCGATCGGCTCCCTACTTGTATTAATTTTCCTTGTGTCTGTGTCAATCGGCCCTCTCTTATGTGTAGATACCCTGTGCTGGTCCCAACATAAGGTGTATCAATCCTTATGATAGCAACCCGACACAAATTCTAAATGCACACTGTATACTACTGATGCCTAGTGCCTGCTTTTCCACGCCATAGCACGTGCACGTCCGTACTCCGTCGGAACTACACTGCTGCACCACCTGCCGCTATTTTGACCACTTATAATCAACCCAGTAATCGTGTCCCACCCTGCTTAGCTCAGGGTACCGTGATACATCCATGTGGGTTACTGCTGAAATGGGTCCCCGTTACTAGGGTTTCCTAGGGTCTATTCGTATACCCCCCAAATTGGCTAAGTGTTATCTATCCATTCAAGTTAACTTAACCCATCCACACGTCATGTCATGTTGGTTAAGTATTTCTTATTAACTTAACCCTTCTCATTCAATCATGTTATAATTGGTTAAGTGTTTTCTGTTAACTTAACCCTGTTCACTCATCATATTATATTGGTTAAGCGTTTCCCATTAACTTAACCCTACTCGTTCATTGGTTAAGTGCTAACTTAACCCTACCGCTGGTCATGTTACATTGGTTAAATGTTGCCCTCTTGTGTTACTTAACCCTACCACTTGTCATGTTACATTGGTTAAGTGTTGCCCCCTTGTGTTACTTAACCCTACCACTGGTCATGTTACATTGGTTAAGTATTACCCTCTTGTGTTACTTAACCCTACCAATTGTCATGTTACATTAGTTAAGTGTTGCCCCCTTGTGTTACTTAACCCTATCACACATCATGTTATATTGGTTAAGTGTTTCTCTCTTGTGTTACTTAACCCTATCACACATCACGTTAAATTGGTTAAATGTTGCTCTCTTGTGTTACTTAACCCTATCACACATCATGTTATATTGGTTAAGTGTTGCTTTGATTAACTTAACCCTACCATTCTTAGCCTGTCTGTTTCTTAGCTTTAATTTATTCATTAAAGCACCAACCTCTCACATTAGATCTATATTGTTGCGGTCGTTGGATGTGCTGGGCGGTACCGGGCAGTCTTACACCGCAACTCAATCTAACCTCGGGTTTTTGGGCTTAATGCGCTAACCTCTCACATTAGATCTATATTGTTATGGTTGTTGGATGTGCCGGGAGGTCTTACACCGTAACTCAATCTAACCTCGGGTTAGGCATATTCATCTTTTAATTAATTTACATATTTACAATTTATGTTTATATGTAAATTATCCACCAGTGTTGTCAATTCAAGTCATGCCCCATTTACCCTTTAAATTATGTCCATAATTTTAGGTATACAAATTATACCATTTCATGCTACTAATCATTTGATTATGAGCCAATCTATGCCAATAGCATGTAGTTAAATATTTTTCCCCAACGTCTCCCCCGTTATTCGTTCGCATAATTCACACAGAACATTAGGCTCGCAAATTAGCCTAACTTATAAACAAAAGGGAAAAGAAAGGGACATGTAATATTTCAACAGGCATAAAAAATATAGATCAACATGCGTAGTATAAATTTGGGATAGAACGACATAAACTTAATCAGCACATGAACGTAATCTTGCATTTAAATTAGATCCAATTAACATGCGAACTAGCATAGGTCTATAAGCATGGACTTATATAGATCTTAAACATGGGTAATAGCTTGGATCTAACATATAACATGTATGAACATAACTTAGCATGTAATTCAATGTACATAAAAGAACCACAAATTTAATACAACATGATAGGTTCAAATGTATCAGTCCCAATAGTCTCAAAGGCATAGGATGTATAACATGATAGGTTTCATCATATAAGTTACAACAGTCCAATAGGCATGATAGTTTTCTATGTCAGTCACAACAGTCCAATAAGCATGATAGGCTTTTCTATATCAGTCTCAACAGTCCAATAGGTATGATAGATTTTTCTATGTCAGTCTCAACAGTCCAATAGGAATGATAGGTTTTTCTATGCCAGTCACAACAGTCCAATAGGCATGATAGGCTTTTCTATGTCAATCACAACAGTCCAATAGGCATAAGAAATTCAGAATTCACAAAAGGATAGGCACGAATAGAACTAGGCATAGTCCTAGATCCAGTTATTATAGTCATGATTTCTTATTAGGTGTTTAAATCGGAACAATAACTGAACTTACAGAAAAAGGACGGATCTTGATTTCCGTGATCTGATTTCTGAATTTGAAAAGCTATCATTTGATGTAGACGTTTGATTCTCTAGTTCTTCTAATTGATTCCTAGTTTGAATTTGATTCTCTAGTTCTTCTAATTGATTCCTAGTTTGAATTTGATTCTCTAGTTTGGGATAGATGAATGAAGGCTTAGGCTAGCTTGTAGACGAACATCATGATGGCACCATAGTTTTAGGGTTATGATGTTAGGGTTTAGGTTTAGCTACGTATATATAGATGTCTATGATTATTTAGAGCCCTTAGATGAACTAGGAGTCCATCAGAACTACCCAGCTCTAATACACATCATCCGGCCACTCTAAAGAAGAAACATCATCACAGAACACTCCAGAATTATGTGTTGGATCGGTATGGGCGCACTTGGCAGGTGCGCCAGTGCATTTTTGTACTGGCGCACTTGTGAAGTGCGCTAGTGCATTCTGGTCGACTTCCGGTTTTTCTGCCTAACTTCGTTCGTCCATATCTTCTTCATACGATATCCGTTTTACGCAAACTCGGACTCTATCTCAAACAGAATTCCGAGATGAATGCAATGGCGTAACCCGTTTCATCTAATACTTCTTTTAATAAATAATTATTCTTTAATTATCTCTTATGTCCCGTTTTAAAATCACGGGGTGTTACAAAATTCATCCGTAATAACATGTCCAATGCTTCCCGGATTTGTTCTTGTAATTTCTGTGAAATACTGCCTTAAGGTACTATATGATTCCGCCCAATCACCATTATTTTTTTGGACTGCCTTATTCAATTCTCTCCATGCCTTTATATAACTAATATTAACAAATAGTTGTTCTTCATTAAAACATGTACAATGCCAATGGTTATATTCAAATCAGTTTTAATAAACGATAAGATCTTCGAAACCATAAATGAGGGCGTTATATGCTTGTGATTTGAGTTAACCGTAGGATTCATGCATTTGTGCCCGCTTGGATATTTTCTTACAATCCACTAACTTTGCTTGGATTTTTTTTGACATAATTGCATGAATTCTCCATGGACAATTAACATCGACATTACAAATAGCAGTATATTTGGTTTTACTGGACTTTATAGGTTTAAAGGAGACATCATGAAGAATTGATAATTCACTTAATTGTTGTTTGATTTTTTCTTTTGTTCAAAAAACATACCTACTTTGAAACCGTTTTAGACACTTAACATTGAAAATATCTCAAATTTGAATTGAATATCTACAACAATTGACTTTGCCATTAATTAGGCCGTACATAAGTCATCATCAATGGGTACTTCCATTTCAATCTCATTACTATCTTCTGGAGATCTATCTTCCAAACCAGCAATATCATTGTTTAATAGTTCATTATTTACTTACATACTATCTATCCAAGAAACGTCATTCTCTGATATGCTCACTACATCCATGCTATTAATATGGGGTCCTCATACTCCCCTTCATATACTCCAATCGTTCATTTTCAATATTGTCTGGTGCCTCATTTGCTACAATGACCTAGTTAACTACTTGGGTATTTAATTATATAGCAAAATCTTGAATTTCAACACTGAATATTCAAAAAAGGTGACATATGAGAACTGTATGTATTATTTTGACATACAAAACCAACGAGTTAACTATAAATATTTCACATACCTCTCACTTAAATGTTGTAACTCAAATTGTGTAGGAAGCATGAAAGGGACATGTAATAATTTAACGGTCCAGCAGGCAAAAAAGATTCGATTGTTGAGTAAAAAGACTGCATACAAAAAAAAACTTAAGAACTACAATAATAATATATGCTTATAGATCCAACACATAACCAAAATGCAATTAACCTTTCGATCATATGTGTAAAACTTCCTTGAGTAGAATTGGGGTTATTGCATCGAATATCATGTTGATAACTTGTACAGGGTGGAAACCCAAAGGATGAAGTATTAAAGCTCGACGGATTAAAGCTCGACAATGCATTCTGATGATCAATTCTTTCATCAATATTTTGTCATTCAAGGTTATCTTCTATTGGACCGATTTCTTCAAATACTTGAATCCGTTTGCTCTTTATAACAAAAAACTCTATGGATTTCGTTATCGTTCAAAACATTATATCAACATCACCATCATCGACTATTTTAATGGCCTCCGATCCAGAATTCGTAGACCAGTTACAAACCAAATCAATGTCAAATTCATCTGATTTAATCTTAGTCGATTTATATACCGAATCTTTCAACTGAACCAAGTGACAACCTCAAACTACTTTTGCTGGTTTATACGACCCTCCAACTTATTTACCAAAGTTATCATCGTCTACCACCAATTCACCATCGTAATAACATATGATAGAAATACATTTAGGAGTCATTCTACATACAAAACAACAACTAATTCACTATCTACAATGAAACAACCGTCAAAACATACCTAAAATCATATATTACAAAATTAAATTGTAAATAACCGTACTTTGAAAACAAAATGGGATCAATCACTAGTGGATTCAATAAATCTTCTAATAGAAAGATGATTATGACTTTGTATGAGTTTCAGAAAATGGGGAAAAGGTTTTTTCTTAAGAAGTGGGGTTGTGAAAAATAGGGAAGGGATGAAATGGGTGTTGGAAGAAAGGGGGCTGAAGGATTAAATGTCTTTGGGCATTATCGCTGATAATGCAAACTAGTGTTATCTTAACGCCAATGTTATCCCAGATATCAGCGTGATCTGGGATGTCGCCTTTGTTAAAAAAATAACTGATGTTATCTGGGATAACGCCGGTTAAAAAAGTATGGTCTATTTTTGTAATTAGTTTTGAAAGTGACATATATCAGTTATAAGTTTTCAAAATTAGACTAAATGAAAAAAAATCCTATAAGAAAGGCTTCTAATGGTATTCTCACAGAATCTATACATATGAGAAGACAAAGGCAAGTATTTTTAAAGCTCTTCAAGGCATCAAAATTAACATAGTTCATTCAAGATTACTGATCGCTAGCAGTACATATTCAAGATATTTGGTAAGCCTTACAAGTTAGACTCGTGAAAACAAATCTGGATTCCTCAAATTATGACCGTAAGCTTGTAAATTCATTCAATAGATTTGGCTTCTGCAACCTTGTTAGATACCCTATCATTGTCTGCTTTTGGTTTAACTACGGAACAAGCAGTATGCTCACATAATCCTGGAACTAGCTCTACAAGTTCAGCTTTGGTTTTCTTTTAACATCCTTTTTCTCGACATCTACACCATTACCTAGGGGAATAAACCGAACATCTGGGATATTTTTTACTTTATTGGATGTCTCCTCATCAATGGCACATCCGAACGCATTATAACTAGAAACATCATAAGTCTTCTTTTTTGCCTTCTCTACGCTTTCAAGAACTTTAGTCAAAGTCTGGACAAAATAATCACTCTTTTGCTCCTTGATAGCACAGTCAGCCCCAGGGCTATCCATAACTACCAGCTAGTGCTCAAAATTGCATCCGGGGAAATACCAATCCGTTGCATGCAGATGGAAGTCTGGATCAACATCAGCACCATTAAAACTAGATGAAATTTTGAATGAATTAATAGAATGATCCAATTAAAGTAGATTAGCAACGTCTTCTCCTTCGTCGTTGGACCTGGATGGAGTGTCAGACAAATAGATGGACTGACCTGTTATGAATTGAGCAGGATTCATCTGGGATGCTACTATAGCTAATGAAGAAACGAAGTCGGTTAGGGAATGTGGGTGATGATAAGGTGGAGGATGGGTGAAAGAGGGTGAGGAGAAGAGGGTTTCTACATAAAAAGTAGTCGATGATAGGATATGGAACGACGCAACAAGGAGAGCGCCACTGATTAACTTGATTCAAGAGAAGCAGAAAAACCCTGATTTCGGTTGAATCTTTATGCTGGTATTGTACTATATTTTAAAATTGTAACTTGGATTTGTGTTGTGTAAATGTATTATTTGTTTTGACATGTTACAGGTTTGAATGTAACTTTATTAAACATTTTGAAACGTGTATTAAAACCTCGTGCATGTAATTTTATTTTGTTCAGCGTTTAGGAACGTGTTTTTAGTTATTTCATTGTGATATTTGTTTTCAACTATGAATTATTACATACCGAAAGTGCTGAATAATACACACAAACACACACACACGCAGCGGCCGATTAAGTAGCAGCCTACTGTTTTTTTTTGCAACAATTAATAGCAGTTGCAAAAGAACCTATTGCAACAGCTTTTGACTGTTTTAAAAAGCTTCAACCGCAACCAAAATTTGCAACTGTCCTAAACAGTTGCAAAGTATAAGCAACATATTGCAACTGTAGCTATCCAGACTGGAGTGTGTCAGTTGCAATAGATCTACTGCAAGCAATACTGCCAGTTGCGAAATAATTATTTTGTTATAGTGATAATATTTTCTGCTTCGTAAGTCATATTACTTGTGGAGAAAAGCAATAGTGAAAGACACATTAATTATCATTGTAAAAATTATATCAAACCTCTTGAATTCGTCTAAAAGATCATAAAAAACTCTGAAGAATTTCATGGAGGAAATAGCTTAATGTTTTTGAAAGAATACCAAAATTCAATAAATAGCTTAAAGTATGAGAGAACAACGCCCTAGCACAAGTTACATAACCATATCTGCAAGCTAATAAATATCCTTTTGTTATCTTAGATATCATTTTTTGATATCAACATGAGCTATAAAAAATGCCAACATTGATATCCCTTTAAAATAGAAATAATGACTATACTTCCTTTACAAATTCCTTTATTTCACTAAATATTAACGAATTTCAAAGTCACAAAAGAAATGTCCATTACGATTTATACAAAAATTAGAAATAATAAATTTTTAGTCATAGTGTAATATCTTTAATGTCATAATTTTTTGATGTTAACGTGAACTATAAAAAACATCAATTTGATATCCCTTGAAAGTAGAATAAAATATTTTAGAAAATAAATAAAATCCTTTAGAAATATGATCTAACAAATAACCTTTTTACAAATTTTTATTGATTAATGATACAAATAAAAAGTTAAAACCAATTAAAAGTAATTGTGATTTAAAAATAAATAATTCAAACTAGCAACATGTGATTTCAACGTAAAATATAAATAAATATTTGTATAAATCAATTTTTATTGTATATATGCTAAGCATATAGACATTTTGTATAAAAACTATTCATCCAGGTGTCATGATCTCAGTGTCATATAAATCATATTCTAGATGCATTTCAACAAAACGATTTGGATAGCTGAAGAAGGAATACAAAAGTGCGCTAACCATGTAGGGAAGAAGCTTATGCAGCATTACCAAAAACCAGTCTGTGATCTATAATGTCAACAAACCGTGCATGGAAGGCAGCACCATTTGAACCACATATTTTGGTGGCAATAGAGATAAGTTGGGAAGTAAAGATACTTTAGCTCGTCCGTGGCACGTGCCGCATGCATGTGTTGGTCATACTTGAATAGGAACACGTTGGGATCGCCAGTCCCATTATAGGCGGGTACCATTGTAGGCTTGAACTTCTTTGGGTACGGAGTCATCTTGATCCTCTCCGTGAGTGGAGTCTTCATAGGAGTGAATCCCCACTCTTTCTCATCATCCTGTTTTTTCAAGATTTTCTCCATGATTTTGCGGACCATTTTAGATATGCGCTCCTCTTCATTGTGCTGGTCAACGGAGCGGACACCATTCTCCTTACCGGATGTTTGCTTAGCAAACGGTCACGGTTTGGATTCTGGGGCCTTGGGCTTCCCTTTTTGGGAGGTGCCCCTTTGGTGGAACCAAGCACTTGTCGAGAGGTTGCTTTATCAGAATGGATGCGGGTAGGTGCATGGTTTGGCTTCTTTATGATGTGGATCGTTAGGATCTGCAACCTCTTGGACAGAATTTACCCGATTTGGACTTGAAGAGGAGGAACCCGTATTTTCCGGACGAGCAGTTTGAGCAGATTTATCACGGGCGGCATTCATGGTGACTTTTGTTGTTGCAGCTTGAATAACGAACATGGATTCTTACTTAGCATGGCATTGTTTGCGATATCAATTTGACTTGTTAGACCCGCAACAACTTCATCCATCTCCTTCCTTGTTACAGCCGCTCCAGCTCTAGAAGTTTCACTAACTTCAAAGTGGTTGGTGGACGGCGTAGCATTGTTGTGAGGTTATGGGTCTCTTTGACAGTCTTACTAGCTTTACTCTTCGATGGTCTACCCATAGCTTGGACAAGGCTTTAAACTTGTGAGAGAATTTGTTGAATAGCTCGGACTCTAGATTCAAAAAAAAATATAGGAGGAATCGTGAATGACTTAAAAAAAGGAAGTGCGAATGGGCCCCATGATGGGCGGCAAATGTTTAAACCGAAATTAGCTTAAACACCAAAGGTGCCACGAAGGCACTTCACCAATCGGTAAGGAGTGAGACTACAATCGCAATAAAAAGGTAAAGATACAAAGATTTTTATAGTGGTTCAATCTAAGATAGATCTACATTCACTTTGGCAAGAATTTTATTATGACATCAATGATTACAAGGCATGAAATCTCTCTTTGTACATTCATCTTCTCCTGTTACAAGTAAATCTCTCTTAGATCTATACAAATTGATGGAGAAATGATAGGACCCGCGGAAAAATGGTGAAATTGGCAGAGGAATGGTGAGAAATCTTCAAATGCAAGGAGGATCTTCAATCTCTAAAATACTTGAGCACTTTTGGCGGATTCCATGATGAATTCAATGCTAGATCTTTGCTTTGAGATGGTAGATGATGTCAGAATCACTTGAAATGGGAGAGGAAGCAATTTGGCAGCCCTTCGGGGTCGCGGAAATCGATCCCTAAAAGCATGGGAGCTGTGGCCTATTTATAGGAGAAGTTGGAGTGAAGTAGTGAGCTAAGATTCGTATGTGCAGGTTTTGGGTCGCTCGCTCAGGTAATTACGAAAATGCCACTGCCAGGTGTAGCCAGCCTGTCACCAGTTGTTATGAACGACCGACCCTCAGATGAGCGATTGACCGAGATTCGAGCGAGCGACTGAAGCATTAGCGGCTTGAAGGATCAAAGCTTGAACGAGCACGTGAATGTGCGAGCGACCCGGGACATGGTTGAATCAATGCGCGACTGACCCTCTACACTTGTTTATCATATGAGATGGCACGACCCAATGATGTGAGGCTTACCGGAATGCTGCTCGACCGACCCTAGGGTAAGCGAACGATCCAATGAGTGACCAAATAATGTACTGGTGATCAAAGTAACACGCGAGCTCTATATTGCTCGACTAACTGATGTGCACGTACGACCCACAGAGCGAACGAGCGACCAAGTGGTTGTCTAAATAATATTGGATGGTGAATGACCGAACCTGGCTCGTGTGACCGACCCTTTGGCATTCGACCGGTCCTACTAGAACTTGACTGATCTTATCTATGGTACGACCTGGGATGTTCGAGCTTTATGGTGCGACCGTTGTATGCTCGTGCCTTGCTTAAGTTTGAACAATGCCCATGCTCACCCGCGCCATGCTCGATCTATTAACGAGTACATGATTTTAATGGATAAACATAATGACTATACTTCCTTTACGAATTCCTATATTTCACTAAATATTAACAAACTTTAAAGTCACAAAAGATATGTCCATTACAATTTATACAAAAATTAGAACTAATAAATTTTAATCATAGTGTAATATATTTAATGTCATAATGTTTTGATGTTATGATGTTAACGTAAACAATAAAAAACATCATTTTGATATCCCTTGAAAGTAGAATAAAATATTTTAGAAAATAAATAAAATCGTTTAAAAATATGATCTAACAAATGATTTTTTTTACAAATTTTTACTGATTAATGATACAAATGAAAAGTTAAAACCAATTAAAAGTAATTGTGATTTAAAAATAAAAAATTCAAACCAGCAACATGTGATTTCAACAAAAAAATATAAATAAATATTTGTATAAATCAATTTTTATTGTATATAAGCTAATTGCTAAGCATATATACATTTTGTAGAAAATCTATTCATCCAGGTGTCATGATCTCAGTGTCATATATATCATATTCTAGATGCATTTCAACAAAACGACGTGGATAGCTGAAGCAAGGAATACAAAAGTGTGCTAACCATGTAGGGAAGAAGCTCATGCAGCGTTATCAAAAACCAGGCTGTGACCCATAATTTCAACAAACCGTGCATGGAAGGTAGCACCATTTAAACCATGGGAATTTTGGCTCAACCGGTCATTTCCAAAGTTTGCAACCAGGCCGATAATAAAATTTATGCAGGCCTGTACGTAACAGCCTCAGTGGAAAGGACCTATCATTTTTCAGTGGTAAAGATCTTCTTCCCAATGGGAAATTGTATTTTGTTAAATACCGGATAATACCATTTTAGGTAACTGGCACTGTAGCCCTGTAGCCATCAAGTATGGATGGAAGCCCATGATCAATGATTATTCTTATCTATTTGTTTTACTATACATATTAGCATTAATAAAATTCTTATGTTCCAATATAACCACATGTATTAGCATTAAACTTTGAACCTTAACATGTTAGATCCTAAAAACCATGAGCTCATGTTTTGCCTGTATTGTTCAAGCAAAATCAACTGGACATTGCAATGTTCTGGTGCGAGCTTAGATGCATTTCTACTTGATCAAACGATATAGCAAAATATGAGTTTCTTTCAAACAAATGACTGCAAACTTTATTTCAATCTCACTTAAAAAGAAACATAACATGCAATATAGCTTGGTGAACTACACAACATTACATTTTGCAGTATCAGATCACTAACTATTCAAGATTAGTATGCCTAGCTCTCATTTCATTCGAGCTCACCCCAAGCACATCCATCAATCTAACCACCACCATTTCAAACAGCACAAACATCGCGCCTTCATACAAACTGCCCAACGGCAGCCTCACCTCGCCTTCCTTACCCTCCCCATCTCCATCCGCCATGGTCAGCGCGTCCAAAAGAACCACAACATCAGCATTTACCCTGACGTGGTCCGGTTTGGCGGTGAGCAGAACGACACGGGCTCCGCTTTCCTTGGCCACCCCGACGATGGCATTGACGGTGGACAGCGAGCCGGGACCGGCGGAGGAGATGAGGAGGTCGGCGGAGGAGATGGGCGGAGTGGTGACGTCGCCTATCAAGTGGCTGGAGAGGCCCAGGTGGTACAGGCGCATGCAGAACGCGCGCATCATCAGGCCCTCGCGGCCACAGCCGTGGAGGAAGATCCGGTTGGATGGCGTGGCTACGGAGGAGATTTCGGTGGTCAGAGTTTGAAGTGCGGAGGATGAAGTGAACACTGATCGAAGTTGCCTGCAGATGTCGGCGGCCATTACTGAAACTAGGCTGTCTGACGAATTATAAAGATTGCCCATTTTGTATTATATTATAACTCGATCGATGTTCGTCGAGGTTTATGATGAAAATATAGTGCTTATTATAGGCGGAAATCCGACAAGGAATTTGAGATATTTCTGTATTTTTTTTGTTTGTGTGCGATAATTGAGGTGATGGGAAGAGTGCACATAAGCATCTAATGACCATTTTTGTTTTTGAGTGACAATTGGGCAAGGCCACGACAAAGAACATGTAAAGTGATAGGACGGTATGAGTTTTTCTGTTTCCAACTCCAGTGTTCCATGTACCGGATCAATCTTATTCATTGATTTACACAAAATCTAATGGTTTTGAGTGAATTGTAGAATCCGTTCATTAGATTATTAATAGTATGTGTGTTTGATGTGTGGTTGGTGATTTGAAAACATCGGAGTTGGGTACAGAAAAATTGATCTGGATAGGACCACGTGGTTTTTATCGTATCGTGAGATAGAAGCCAAAAGTAGAAAGAATATGTGTATTTATGTCCTTTAACTTGTTTTAAGGGCTTTAAGGAAAAAAATTAGTGCACAAACATAAATAGATACAAGAATATATGAAATAAATACCAAATTATATTGTTACGACTAGTTTGTTTATAAGTATAACGAGAACTAAACAGTGTGTTTCGTATGTTCGATCCCAAGCCTCAAGCAACTTCATGCGGTTTAAACATTAGAAATGGTAAGAGACATTTTTTTTTTTTTTTTTTTACTTAGAGTTGTCGACATTTTGTAAATGTTTGTTTGTCTAGTCGACTTCACACGATTAAAAATAGCATTGCATTTCGACTTGCCGTTGTGGTTAGGTTTTCTGTTTTCGAACGAGATTTCTTCGTTAGACGCTCGTATGTCACATCGGTAAGATTACTTTGTTTACTCATGGTCTATTTACAATGTCTTCTACCACTGAAAGTTTTATTACTAAAGGATGAGTCACCATCCTAAGGTATGGGGGTATGGTAGGGAACAACTGAATAGGTTGTACCCGCACACATTGAATATCATTAAAGACGATTCGATAGTTAACGTGAGGAAGATGAACATGATTCTTCATTTTGGTGTATCAGGAGCAAGAATGCAACGAATCCAATTGCATGTGAATCGTAAGATGTAATCTGTAGTAAATTTGCATTCTTTACTGGTCCTCTCATATATACCTTAGTGTAATAAATCAACCAAGTTGTTTGACCTGATTGCATCACTATTCTTTGGTATTACACAAACTTTCCTTTGTTGAATCCCAACCTCATTCGAGTATTGCACAAAATTTATGAAACCATCAATGGTTTGTTGAATGCAATGTATTTGTCTTGAACTATCTTTGGTCGCCTATATTAGGATACGTCTTCAAGTCCTTATTTATAAGCGGCACTATTTTTTTAATCGGTTCCTCCTTGTTTCCAACGATAATACATACATAATTATAGAAAATGTAAATAAAAAATAAAAGATTTTTTTTAATGAAGTTTTGCATCATTTTTGAAAAGTTGAAAAAAGTGAGATTGATATGGAAAAAGAAGAATGATTCTATACACGAGAGTGAATAGATAGCCATTAAAAAGAAATTGGACTACTGAAGTGTAATAACCCGTCTGGAGTGGGCCTAAATTTTGATCCAGAAAAGACCCAACGAAACTTAAAGTCACTCTAAACGGACCGTTGATTTCTATAAGGAAATATTAAACAGGTATCGTAAAGCAGAATAAACGATAATCAGAATGTCACAAAGCGGAAGGATAAAATATAATAACATAAAAATAGATGTATCATTATCTAAAAACCACAAATTTAGAAACAATATGTCTCAAAGGTTCAAAGCACATCAATTATTCAATATCCTATTTACATAACAACAACAATAATAAGGCTACTGTCACTAGAACTAAGTCTTCGGGAGTCTTCTCCTCCAAGCAATCGTCTCTTATCCTCAGTCAACAGTCTCACCTACTAACCTGTTAATGTTAAGAGGAGGGAGGTCAGAACATAAAGTTTTGGTGAATGAAATGCATATGGGTTTGGAATAACTATTCCCTTAAATTGGTAGTATAAACTCTTCATGTTATGTCTACATAACAAACATACACACAATCAAACATATAAGACGAACATTCTAATAGTCACTTAAGTCCTATTTGTAAATATAAGAATAGATGTACGTACGGTTGCTTAATACCCACAAAATAATTTAAGGGGGGGGGGGCATTATTTATAGTCACTTAATACCCCCATGAGGGGGGTTATTCCTAGTCGCTTAAGGCCATTTAGTAATTCATCAAGGGTGGACATACCTACAATCACTTAATATGCTATGGTAGACCCCTAATCACTTAAGACCTCATCACTAACGTCAACGTCATAATATATATTCTCTTTGTAGGTCAAGAAATAGTAGTGACCCCTTGCTACCAGGTTAGGGTCAGGAACTCATTTTTTAAGAGAACCCTTCCGACGGACCCTCTTGTTACTATCTAGTTGTCCGTACGGGTGAACTCCTAGCCACTTAATACTTCCCTTGGACGGTGGTTCCTTTGGGCTATGTATGTATGTGTGTATCTATCTATCTATATATATATATATATATATATATAATGTCCCTAAGTGAGCTTTTACTAGCCTCTAGATAAGAAGCAGATATTACTTGGAGAACTACCATACTTACATTACCGTCTATTAAGACCATTTAATAACTTATCGGAGAAAGGCGGACCTAACAACCATTTAATTCCTCAAAGGGCGGGTCTTATGGCTTGGATCGTGAACCAAGGAATGAACCTTGTGGAACAAGACCTAGTCCTAACCACTTAGTATACAAAAGAGAAAGGTCGACTGCCTAATACCATTTACCCAAGGCAGGCCTACGTATTTTGAGTTCGAGTATTTGGACAACTCTGATTTACCCTACGGCGCGTTTGGTAATTTATTTTGAAGAGCATGAGGACGACATATCGTGAATCCTATGGATTTGGGCTTGGTGACCAGACAGAAAGCTAGCTACGACTGAGATAGTCATAATTTCTTGTGTTTTGGTTTCATTTGCGAGTTTCAGTAGATGACCTTTTTTGGTCTTGAAACGTGAAATTCACATTGATGTGTTGTTATAGTCCGAAAATATAATTATGAAATATATTCATTTGATATTTTGCTTTGTAAATCTGGGTAATCTTTTGATAGACTATTCTTTTGAGTCCTTGGTCTCATACTCGAAGAGATTTCAATTTTAAAACTTTTTCAGAAATAAAAAGAGTTTCAAAAGTTTTAACTTATAGTTTTCAAGAAATTATTTAATAAATAAATTATGCAAATTAAATCTACCATATTTCAGGTTGTTGGGTTTTGTGAAATTTTAATAAATAATCCATTTTAGTAAAGAGAAGAAATAATCCATTTTAGTAAAGAGAAGAAATTTAAGAAATTATTTAATAAATAAATTTTGGAAAAATTAAATCTAACCATGTTTCAGATTTTTGGGTTTTGTGAAATTTTAATAAATAATCCATTTTAGTAAAGAGAAGGAATTTAAAAATGACAAGGAATAAGCCTCGAAATTCAGAAACTATTATTACCCATTCGTTACGATTTTTAATATTCTCCTTTTTCGATAATTCTGATGATTTATAGAAATGATCACAAATAACATTTTTGAGATTTGAGAATCTCAAAAATTCAAAATACGGAAAAGTTCTAGTCAGTAATATAATTGGAATATAAAATAATAAAATAAATTTATAATATAAGACCCTTAGTTCCTAAATAAATTTAATATCGAAAAGTTTTCAAAAAGATTCTCTCGAAAAAGACAACGAAAATTTTCTATTTGGCTTGGGGTATTTGATTTTAAATGTTTGAATCGTTTTTCAGCTAGATAAGGAAAAATCTGTTTTAATTTATTACAGATTTCTAGTAGAGTTTTCTTTTCGAAAATTCGTTCGTTTGATGGTCGCAGCTGTTCTGAGGCGAATATGTAGCTCTGGGGAAGTTATTTCTTGACTTTACGAATGGTGGACGTCGGCATGAGATTCCTAGTGGTGTCGGGAAGGTGATATGATTTTATTTTAATTTTTCGGAGTCGAACTGTCAGTTTGGGTCCAAGTTCAGGCCGCACCCCAAAATGGTTAAGCGATCGACTGCCCTCGGGTCGACTGCCCTACCCTATCGGGCACGACCTGAACCTGGGAAGATATATATGATATCGCTTCTGTAACACCCCGCCTCCGCTAGGGTCACTCGCAAAGGAATGCACTAGCTTTAGAAGGGCATTATTGGTAAACATGCACAGAAATATCACAAGACAGAACATATAAAATAGCGGAAGTAAAATCAAACTTTCATAAACATTAATAATTAAGGTCTAAAGCCTTTTACATCAGAGTACATCAAAACCTGTCTTGCAATAATAAAGAAGCATAAAAACCTTTTCATAAATTATTCCCCAAAGTAAAGCGGTGAGGCAGCCATAGCCAAGAGAAGACCAAGCTATACATCAAGCCATACATGATGACCTTCAACAGAAGAAGTCCGAGCTAAACAACATCATTTCCTCCCTGAAACCTGGGGGGGGGGGAAACGGAAGACAAAGAGGCGAAAGAAAACGGGGTCAGTCATAAAGACTGGTAAGTCCTATCTACTTCCAGTATAAAAACAGGTAAAGGTAACATGACATGCATAAACTGAAAGTAAACATAAGGATGACTACAAGATAGATTAACTAAACCATGGTAGCAGGCTGAACTACTGTAGCAAGGTAAACTAAGATATCGTGATAAACTACGGTGTCATGATAAATCAAGGTATCACATCGTCAGGTTTCTATCAAGTATACTATCCCAAGGTATCTACCCTGTCTAACATCCCCCGGTGTCTATTATGTAAATTTTTCCTGGTTCTAACATGTATATTTGCTCTGCACCCTCCGTACTAGTATCCCAGCCTTGTTATGTGTTAACCATGAATGTCCCTTACTCAAAGTCGTGTAATGGTCCATGTCAACCTAATATATCGCATATATAGGTTACTCAAATCATATGTTTCTTTCCATGTATATAAGTTCAGTCCTTTGCCGTACCTCGTACGGGCTTCCTCATGTCGTATTATCCTTGAAATCGTTTGGACTGTCACCCTTGTTCTAGCTAGGCTCTTCCATATGAATCATCGTTTGAACTACTAGGACTTACGCCACCTAGCACCACTAGGGATTACGCTTACCTATTGCACGCTTTCGTACTTCGGTTTGGGTTGAACCACCTAGGCCACTAGGGATTACGCTAACCCTCAACCGCGCCCTTTTTCCCACGCATTCATCGTGAATCGTTTTTCTATAACTGTATGCACATGTATCACATCGTGCCATCCGAGTCCTGTCACAGGGCAAAACAAGAAATACAGGACTCGGTCGGGAGCTTTAGATTTATCTGCCGATGCAGATACTAAGGTCTGCTTTTCTACACGTGGCTATGGTCCCACGAGACCCCTCCCTCAACTAGTGAAAGGCAACACAAGAGAAAATCTTGCATGAGAACTACACTCCGGCCAGCCCACATCCTACGGCCTACCTCACCCATAATTAGATAGCAAATTATGGTCTGTTGGGTGTTCCCTGCCTTTCCGTACGTACACGCTTGACTCAAGATGGTAGATGATCGACGAACTTGCTATCTCGGGCACCTTATGTATTCGTCGACTCACTGCTATCCACCCCAGTCTTTAGGTCGCTCGCATAGCAACCAAGGCATATTCTCGGTTCTTCTACCGCAGACCTCAACCTCTCGTGAGCCTAGTATAATGACCTGGCAACTCACAGAGGGATCCCAAGAATATCCTCACGTTCCCCGAAGCCGCTGCTTCGTTACCCAGTTCGTTGGAGCCTTTATCTAAATCAGATAGCCTGCTCCTACACGCATACTTAAACGTTGACCTAACGTATCGGGTTACTAATCTATCTAAGAAATGGTCCAAATTTCCGTGACTAAGAATTATTACTTAGTTTCCCTTAACTAAGGTTTACCACTTAGCCTTATTTCCATAATCCTTGTTAACTATGGTTATTTACCTAATCCTCCGAATTAGGGTTTATCTAATGGGTTAAGTGTCACTTAAGTTCATAACTTAGCCCGTCTACAAACCATGTCAAAATTGGCTAAGTATCCAAGTCCAAGACTTAACCCTACAAACCAGGTGTCAAGTTGGCTAAGTATATTAAGCAATCCATAACTTAACCTCGTCTAATTATCATTTTAGATTGGTTAATTATATAAATTAACTTGACCTTGTCAAATTTCCGAGTCAAATCGGTCAAGCGTATTCAAGTGATTCGTGACTTAGCCTTATCATGTTTTCACGTTAGATTGGTTAAGTATGGGTTAACTTAACCCCCCATAAATTCACGAGTTAGATTGGCTAAGTATAGGTCACTTAACCACATCCAATTAACGAGTTAGATTGGTTAAGTTTAGTTCACTTAACCTCATCAAATTAATGAGTTAGATTGGTTAAGTTTAGGTCACTTAACCACATCAAATCTTCATGTATAATTGGTTAAGTATAAGTTGCTTAACCCCATTAAATTATCACGTTAAGTTGGTTAAGTATTGGTTACTTAACCTTATTGAATTACCAAGTTTAAATTGGTTAAGTGTCTAACTTAACCCCATCGAATTACCGTGTTTAGATTAGTTAAGTGTGGATTACTTAACCCCATCTAATTACCGTGGTTAGGTTAGTTAAGTCTTAATTACTTAACCTCATCTAATTACCCAGTCGGATTAGTTAAGTGTAAATTACTTAACCCCATCCCCTAATCATCTTGCATGGTTAAGTGTCATTAAGGAAATCAAGCCCGGTCCCACTTAACCTACCCATTCGTGTCATATCGGTTAAGTGTCATTAGTCAAATTTACTTAACCTTATCATGTGGCATTAATTTAATTAATGCACTCTTAACCTCTCACATTAGACCTTGTTGTGGTTACTAGTTAAGCCGGGCGGGTCCGGGTAGATTTACACCACAACCTAGTCTAACCTCGGGTCTTAAGCGCGACATGACCAACTTCTCACATTGGGTCCTATTGTTTGCAACTACTAGTTAGGCCGGTCGGTTCCGGGTAGTTTTACGTTGCAAACTCAACCCAACCTCGAGTTGGCCACACTTATATTATCCAAGTTCATCATGTTTCCAAAACATGTTACAAGTTTTTCAAGCATTTGGGTAGACCTAACTTAATAGGTAAATTCCCAAAGGGTAGACCTAACTTAATAGGTAAATTCCCAAGCTCATGTTTTTATGCATACTTACATGTCAACTTCCATGTTATCTTTCAAGTCATATTTTCAAGTATAAACACATGTCATATTCAAGTTAAGATTTCGCGACATGTTCATGTTTATCTAACTACCCAAAATCGTGTTTTCCCAACGCAAGCAAAGCGAGTCAACATAGTAGGCATACTATGGCTACATGGAGACCCCAAAACATGCGCGATGCCACAAAGGGGATTGGCTCCAAACATGCATGGCGTCATAAGGGGGTTTGGCCTTAAAACATGCATGATAGAGTCATATAGGGATTGACCATAAGCATGCATACTATCATATAGGATTTGGCCACAAACTTGCATGTTAGCATAAGGGGTTTGGGTTCATAAACATGCATAAGCCCCAAAATCTTGTCTTAGCCAATGTTTCACAAGTAAAGTGGTTCCTAAAGGTTCATGCTAGCATTTCATGCATAAAGATCCAAACTTGCAAGTTAAACTAGGTTATGCATAGCATGAGAGGCATGATTAAGTCACTCACATGGCCTAAAATCATAAACATGAACACAAGAGGCAAGGTAAGGTTCATATAGGTTCGCATAATCATGTTTAGCCTCATTTTATCCCATGTCATTATCAAAACTACCGTTTCCATCTAAAAGTAGCTAGAACTTACTTAGGTAAGGCTTAGAAAAGGGGTCATGCATCATCTTGACGAAGAAAGGTGGCTCCTTTGAAGAAGAACCTTCATGAAACTCGCATAGCAATGATGATTTGGCCTCTATTTGGTGTAGCAAGCTTGCACCTTTTGATTTGAACTCGATTTGAATGCATAGGCTCTAGGGATTTGAGATGGAGGCCATGAGAGTAGAAATTTGGCCATAGTTTAGTTACATGAGTGAATAATGAGGGTTTAGGGGTAGGTTTAGGGTCTTTTTATAGAGATTAGGATAGTTTTAGGCCCTTAGATTAACCCTAGGACCAACCTGAACCGTCAGATTTCAAACCAGGCCCAAAAACCTAGCCAAGGTAGAAAATAGGTGCACCAGACCAGAATCAGCCGACAGGGCAAGTCGACAGCCCTGTCGACTTACCTGTCGACATGCCTGTCGACTTGCAAGTCGACAGCCCTGTCGACAGCCCAGTCGACTTGTCTGGGCGGGAATTTTCCCGCCTGGCCCCATTTCTGCATGTTTCGAAATTCAAATTTCCCGAAAACTTCTTTGGGCCTTAACCGGGTCATACGGACTCCGATTTACAAAATTTCGGACTCTATTTCGCGTATTTTTCCGAGATGAACGCAATGGCATAGCCCGTTTTACTTGATTCAGAATTTAAAATTAAATTCTGCCTTGATTCTCGTTTTAACATGTTATCGAAATACGGGTTGTTACATTCTCCCCACCTTTTAGGATTTCGTCCCCGAAATCTCTAAGTTAGGAAGAACATATCCTACCATCCATCTTCCATCTACTCAAAACATCATCCATAAGCAACCATTGTCCTTAGATGATTTCTAATGCTGTATGAATATATGCAAAACGTGTGTGTACATGTTCCTTAGCTAATGCTAATGATCAGGCCTGAATAATCTTTCTAATGCAAAAATATGTATAGTGCCATGAATCCAACATGTATGCAAATAGTCCTAGTCATATAGATACTATATGTGTGCACAATCATTCATTCATATGCAACAACCGCATGATAACACATTCGATTTCATCCATAAACAAGTATAAATGCTCGTGCATATGCAACATGAAACGTGATCGCGTCAATCTAGTACCTAACGTGTATTCGCGCATCCACGAGCAACCACTTGCAACCATTTGCAATCATATCAATCATAACATGTCTCAAATACATGTTTACATCCATAGCGTTCTACCTAAGGTTCCCAAAATAAGATCGAGAAGATAAACAAGACAAACTCCTTACGGGGTTTGTAACAGAAACAGGACCGAGAGGATATCCACCAAGCGATAGCATGCAAGTAAGCTTTACCGGTGAACCAAGGATCAAAGATATACTCTTAAAAAGAGATGTAATGTGCTCGTCCAAGCCGCATTTCCATGAGCTTAATTCCATCGTGCCTTGACCGCCTTTGACTTCATGATTTCGTAGTTCCTTGCTTCCTATTTCCAAGGTGTGAGTGGAACTCATTTCACTGTCGCCTCTCGTTTCACTTTCACTTATTCTTCCCCTAGTATGCTCGGCTCACACATGTCTGCGTACTCATACAAGCTCTCCAAAATTCACTAGTGAATTCTGGATCTCGTTTTCCGATGCCAATCCATGTTGCCAAGGGTTCTTACTAAGGTGATTCCCATAACTCATGCATAATCGAAACGAACCATCCGCCTTATCAGTGAATTCTATTCGAGCGGATTACCAACAACTGCATTCCGGGATTCTAGGTAACTAACTATGACAGAACCCAAAAAGGTTACACGAGACTTCGAGGGTATCACCAAGATGAGTCGAGAGTCTAACTACCCTCTTTCCAAAACCAAGAATGGCACCCCTTATTGGGTGACCACTTTATCCTCAGAATCTATCCGTAGTTGAGACATGTCATTCTCAAATCCAACAAGTCATGAAGGAATGGACCAACTCTCCAACCAGATTTTCGGGACAAAACTGGGATCCTCTACCATGCTAGTACTAAGGTGCAGAGACTCAACTATCGAAGCGGACTTAAAAGATGCGGTGATCAAAACAAAGTCCCGACATGATGATAGAGAATAAAAGCTAAACTTTTAACAAGATCGTTACCCTCCTTCTGAGGTACCCTAGAAATGAGAGCATACTATTGCCCTCCGGATGATCTTGTCCCTGTTCCATGATACTTAACTATCCGTCCCGTTTCACCATGCCAAAGGTACTCTCTCGTCATGGGTTTCATTATTCATCTTTCTCCCTCCTTTTAGGACTCAGCCATACCAACATGTTGCTTATCCCTGAGCTCGTATCCTTTATCCTTGTTCTTACTATCCTTTCATGCATAACTCTGCAACGGTCTCTCGAGAACCACCTCCATCGTACGGGAAACACTTACGCAGCTAGAAAGACTAGTCGCAGTCAAAACCACTGTGACTACAGATGGAGGAAAGAAAGGAAAAGAGATTCAATCAAGGAAACAAGGATAATGCTAATGGCCTTTGGGGAATAGCCTTTTTCTTTTTAAAAGAAAATTTTCTTGAAAAATGCTTCTTTGTAAACGGTTTTTCAAATAATTTTCAGAAGGTCTTTAAAAACTTTTGCCCAGTCTAGTAACCTTCTGCTCTGATACCAAATGTAACACCCCGCCTCCGCTAGGGTCACTCGCAAAGGAATGCACTAGCTTTAGAGGGGCATTATTGGTAAACATGCACAGAAATATCACAAGACAGAACATATAAAATAGCGGAAGTAAAATCAAACTTTCATAAACATTAATAATTAAGGTCTAAAGCCTTTTACATCAGAGTACATCAAAACCTGTCTTGCAATAATAAAGAAGCATAAAAACCTTTTCATAAATTATTCCCCAAAGTAAAGCGGTGAGGCAGCCATAGCCAAGAGAAGACCAAGCTATACATCAAGCCATACATGATGACCTTCAACAGAAGAAGTCCGAGCTAAACAACATCATTTCCTCCCTGAAACCTGGGGGGGAAACGGAAGACAAAGAGGCGAAAGAAAACGGGGTCAGTCATAAAGACTGGTAAGTCATATCTACTTCCAGTATAAAAACAGGTAAAGGTAACATGACATGCATAAACTGAAAGTAAACATAAGGATGACTACAAGATAGATTAACTAAACCAGGGTAGCAGGCTGAACTACTGTAGCAAGGTAAACTAAGATATCGTGATAAACTACGGTGTCATGATAAATCAAGGTATCACATCGTCAGGTTTCTATCAAGTATACTATCCCAAGGTATCTACCCTGTCTAACATCCCCCGGTGTCTATTATGTAAATTTTTCCTGGTTCTAACATGTATATTTGCTCTGCACCCTCCGTACTAGTATCCCAGCCTTGTTATGTGTTAACCATGAATGTCCCTTACTCAAAGTCGTGTAATGGTCCATGTCAACCTAATATATCGCATATATAGGTTACTCAAATCATATGTTTCTTTCCATGTATATAAGTTCAGTCCTTTGCCGTACCTCGTACGGGCTTCCTCATGTCGTATTATCCTTGAAATCGTTTGGACTGTCACCCTTGTTCTAGCTAGGCTCTTCCATATGAATCATCGTTTGAACTACTAGGACTTACGCCACCTAGCACCACTAGGGATTACGCTTACCTATTGCACGTTTTCGTACTTCGGTTTGGGTTGAACCACCTAGGCCACTAGGGATTACGCTAACCCTCAACCGCGCCCTTTTTCCCACGCATTCATCGTGAATCGTTTTTCTATAACTGTATGCACATGTATCACATCGTGCCATCCGAGTCCTGTCACAGGGAAAAACAAGAAATACAGGACTCGGTCGGGAGCTTTAGATTTATCTGCCGATGCAGATACTAAGGTCTGCTTTTCTACACGTGGCTATGGTCCCACGAGACCCCTCCCTCAACTAGTGAAAGGCAACACAAGAGAAAATCTTGCATGAGAACTACACTCCGGCCAGCCCACATCCTACGGCCTACCTCACCCATAATTAGATAGCAAATTATGGTCTGTTGGGTGTTCCCTGCCTTTCCGTACGTACACGCTTGACTCAAGATGGTAGATGATCGACGAACTTGCTATCTCGGGCACCTTATGTATTCGTCGACTCACTGCTATCCACCCCAGTCTTTAGGTCGCTCGCATAGCAACCAAGGCATATTCTCGGTTCTTCTACCGCAGACCTCAACCTCTCGTGAGCCTAGTATAATGACCTGGCAACTCACAGAGGGATCCCAAGAATATCCTCACGTTCCCCGAAGCCGCTGCTTCGTTACCCAGTTCGTTGGAGCCTTTATCTAAATCAGATAGCCTGCTCCTACACGCATACTTAAACGTTGACCTAACGTATCGGGTTACTAATCTATCTAAGAAATGGTCCAAATTTCCGTGACTAAGAATTATTACTTAGTTTCCCTTAACTAAGGTTTACCACTTAGCCTTATTTCCATAATCCTTGTTAACTATGGTTATTTACCTAATCCTCCGAATTAGGGTTTATCTAATGGGTTAAGTGTCACTTAAGTTCATAACTTAGCCCGTCTACAAACCATGTCAAAATTGGCTAAGTATCCAAGTCCAAGACTTAACCCTACAAACCAGGTGTCAAGTTGGCTAAGTATATTAAGCAATCCATAACTTAACCTCGTCTAATTATCATTTTAGATTGGTTAATTATATAAATTAACTTGACCTTGTCAAATTTCCGAGTCAAATCGGTCAAGCGTATTCAAGTGATTCGTGACTTAGCCTTATCATGTTTTCACGTTAGATTGGTTAAGTATGGGTTAACTTAACTCCCCCATAAATTCACGAGTTAGATTGGCTAAGTATAGGTCACTTAACCACATCCAATTAACGAGTTAGATTGGTTAAGTTTAGTTCACTTAACCTCATCAAATTAATGAGTTAGATTGGTTAAGTTTAGGTCACTTAACCACATCAAATCTTCATGTATAATTGGTTAAGTATAAGTTGCTTAACCCCATTAAATTATCACGTTAAGTTGGTTAAGTATTGGTTACTTAACCTTATTGAATTACCAAGTTTAAATTGGTTAAGTGTCTAACTTAACCCCATCGAATTACCGTGTTTAGATTAGTTAAGTGTGGATTACTTAACCCCATCTAATTACCGTGGTTAGGTTAGTTAAGTCTTAATTACTTAACCTCATCTAATTACCCAGTCGGATTAGTTAAGTGTAAATTACTTAACCCCATCCCCTAATCATCTTGCATGGTTAAGTGTCATTAAGGAAATCAAGCCCGGTCCCACTTAACCTACCCATTCGTGTCATATCGGTTAAGTGTCATTAGTCAAATTTACTTAACCTTATCATGTGGCATTAATTTAATTAATGCACTCTTAACCTCTCACATTAGACCTTGTTGTGGTTACTAGTTAAGCCGGGCGGGTCCGGGTAGATTTACACCACAACCTAGTCTAACCTCGGGTCTTAAGCGCGACATGACCAACTTCTCACATTGGGTCCTATTGTTTGCAACTACTAGTTAGGCCGGTCGGTTCCGGGTAGTTTTACGTTGCAAACTCAACCCAACCTCGAGTTGGCCACACTTATATTATCCAAGTTCATCATGTTTCCAAAACATGTTACAAGTTTTTCAAGCATTTGGGTAGACCTAACTTAATAGGTAAATTCCCAAAGGGTAGACCTAACTTAATAGGTAAATTCTCAAGCTCATGTTTTTATGCATACTTACATGTCAACTTCCATGTTATCTTTCAAGTCATATTTTCAAGTATAAACACATGTCATATTCAAGTTAAGATTTCGCGACATGTTCATGTTTATCTAACTACCCAAAATCGTGTTTTCCCAACGCAAGCAAAGCGAGTCAACATAGTAGGCATACTATGGCTACATGGAGACCCCAAAACATGCGCGATGCCACAAAGGGGATTGGCTCCAAACATGCATGGCGTCATAAGGGGGTTTGGCCTTAAAACATGCATGATAGAGTCATATAGGGATTGACCATAAGCATGCATACTATCATATAGGATTTGGCCACAAACTTGCATGTTAGCATAAGGGGTTTGGGTTCATAAACATGCATAAGCCCCAAAATCTTGTCTTAGCAAATGTTTCACAAGTAAAGTGGTTCCTAAAGGTTCATGCTAGCATTTCATGCATAAAGATCCAAACTTGCAAGTTAAACTAGGTTATGCATAGCATGAGAGGCATGATTAAGTCACTCACATGGCCTAAAATCATAAACATGAACACAAGAGGCAAGGTAAGGTTCATATAGGTTCGCATAATCATGTTTAGCCTCATTTTATCCCATGTCATTATCAAAACTACCGTTTCCATCTAAAAGTAGCTAGAACTTACTTAGGTAAGGCTTAGAAAAGGGGTCATGCATCATCTTGACGAAGAAAGGTGGCTCCTTTGAAGAAGAACCTTCATGAAACTCGCATAGCAATGATGATTTTGCCTCTATTTGGTGTAGCAAGCTTGCACCTTTTGATTTGAACTCGATTTGAATGCATAGGCTCTAGGGATTTGAGATGGAGGCCATGAGAGTAGAAATTTGGCCATAGTTTAGTTACATGAGTGAATAATGAGGGTTTAGGGGTAGGTTTAGGGTCTTTTTATAGAGATTAGGATAGTTTTAGGCCCTTAGATTAACCCTAGGACCAACCTGAACCGTCAGATTTCAAACCAGGCCCAAAAACCTAGCCAAGGTAGAAAATAGGTGCACCAGACCAGAATCAGCCGACAGGGCAAGTCGACAGCCCTGTCGACTTACCTGTCGACATGCCTGTCGACTTGCAAGTCGACAGCCCTGTCGACAGCCCAGTCGACTTGTCTGGGCGGGAATTTTCCCGCCTGGCCCCATTTCTGCATGTTTCGAAATTCAAATTTCCCGAAAACTTCTTTGGGCCTTAACCGGGTCATACAGACTCCGATTTACAAAATTTCGGACTCTATTTCGCGTATTTTTCCGAGACGAACGCAATGGCATAGCCCGTTTTACTTGATTCAGAATTTAAAATTAAATTCTGCCTTGATTCTCGTTTTAACATGTTATCGAAATACGGGTTGTTACAGCTTCTAAGTGGAGCCATTCGTTCCTTCATCCTCACTTTCTTTTCCAGCCATCGAAACCCATTCCTCCACCTTCCCCAAGACCTAAAAATCGAGGCTTTAAGCTCTGTTTCTACTCTAATTACCATAAAAATCTCTACGTGGTATATCTAGCCCCTTTTATACCTTTGATTTGCATTTTCTTTCTTTGATTTCATCAATTTCTCAGTGGACCCTACTAGAGCTTCCAACAACCTTGCACAGCACACCGGTTTCATGCCTCAAGAGGCTGCATGGTTGGATCGCAACCCAAGGAAGATTGACGCCTATTTGAAAACAACAAATTTCAAGTTTCACCAAGAGCGCCCGGTGAAATTCACTGATTTTGCCCCTTTCCACCTAGAGGAGCAATTCGTCGGTGCAGGCCTGACACCAATCCTGCGCAATGACACCTTTGTGTGTGAGTGTTATCCTCGCTGCATTCATCTTTTTGACTCCCAGATGGCCGCCAACTTTGATGAGGGTTCTAGTCTGATTCGGTCTGAGGCTAAAAGGTTACATACGAGTTCACTAACCAGAATTTGACAAAGATCTTGGATATTTCTGCACTCAGAGCGGATTTGGACGACATAGAGATAACCGACTCTTATGTCCTTTCTTGGAGCTTCCAATGTTTGGACACTGGTAAGTGCAATCTGCCGTCCATCTTGTTGTGCGTATCATTAGCACAACAATATCCCGAAGACGGAGAGCCTCGAGCAGATTTATCTTTCAGTACGCTAAGCCACTTATGCTATTGTCAACATCCTAGCCGTCAATTATGCGTGTGCACTGATGATCCACTTCTCCGAGCCTTTAGAGGGTATTCCATGGACCCACTTCCCATGCAGTATCTTCTCATCCGTGTCTTCTGACACTTTTAGGTGAATCTTTGGGGGGAATCCGTGGTCAAGAAGAACCCTACAACCATTGATTGTATCTCTCTCAGGAGGATGGGCATCCAGCTTCCCGTAGTTCGCGCCTTGACTTTTGCTCTAGTTCCTGCACCTCCCACTCCAACTGAGCAATAGAAGTCGCCGCAGCAGGCCAGGACAGCCCTAAGCTTTTCGCCCTTTGCCGAATCAAGGCAGAGCTACGCGAGATTCGCAGGGAGCAGCATCGATAGGTACACGAGATATAATGCATTTCTTCCTTCATACGTTTCAGCGTGGATGTGGCAATGGATCAAGTTCTAATCAAGGCGCTCGACCTTCTTCTAGCCTGTAGGCGATGTCTTTTGTATATTGTGTATCGTGCGAATCTTTCCCTTTCCAACATTTTTGTCTTTGTCGTGGTAATCGTTGTGTCTATAACTATTAATGTTGTTGTTTTTGTAAACCACACGACAATGTAATGGGATTTCAATTGTATTTTTCTTTCATGCTCAGTTGTATTTGAATTAGAAATGAAATTTCATTTTTCTTATCTAACTAATAGTCATTTAAAGCTGGAAGGTATAGAATTCTATGGTGAGTAAATATTAGCGAACGACAAGTTTTTGCATTGTTTCGTCATGGGTATATTTATTATTTGTTGTCTGTTTCTTTTTGAGCTAAATTTTTTTTTTTGAATTTGTGTATGGTTTCATTTTCGCATTTTCTGCTTGACCGACTTCTTTCCTCGCTAACATGTGACTTGAGTCGTTTAAATTTCCGCAAAACATGTTTTGAAACTTTTTGCGAATGTTGTTTGAAAAAAAAACATTTTTAAAATTTATTTTTCCTGATTTATTTTCTTATTAATCTGATTTATACAAAAACACAAATTTGGGTAATGTGGTTTACGTATTCTTAAACATCTGTTTGTATAAAAATAGATGGTTTAAATGTAGCAAAACGCATGTTACAAAAAAAATTGCAAATCTGGAATGTTAAAATAAAGTAGTACCAAAAACGAATTTCAAAATTTACATTATGTTTAAAGTGGGAATTTATTTTTATGCAAAATTTTGATTTTTATAGTCACATGTTAAGCATAAGGAAGCTTTTGGATGGTTTGTTTGCGCATTTAGTGGTGCATTAGGGACGACAATGCATAGAAACGTTAACGATAACAAGGAAATGACTGTTTTAGCCATGGAAAAATTGTTTCCATACCTTGTCGATGATGCGTGCAAGTTATTAATTAACTCATTTTTACGTTTTAGAGCATGTTTAAACCCTCTTTTACAGTCTGCAGATAGAAATTTTTGGTGTATTTTGGGCAATTGAGATAAAATTCCACTATAGAATGGGAATTGAACATTTGTAAACAGAAAGATCGTTCAATTTCTGCGCTTTGATTTAATTTTTCCAGCTTAGGAGAAGTTAATAGGAAACAATTTAGATACATTGACGTGTTGGATGGTAGGGTTTGGATGCAAAATTGATTGCTTTACATTTCTATTCGTTGTCATGTGAGGGTTATGGATGAAAAATATTTTCAATTTTTTTTGTTTTGCATTCACATAGAACTGCCAGTATATATTAGGATGTTAGCATCATGTTTTTTAAAGTGATTTCAAAGATAAAATGCATATATATAATAAGAACCAATTTAGAATCATTATGCATGCATAGTTTGTGGTTGCAATTATGTACACTATGCACATGTGCACATTGGTTGCAAAACTGGATGTACACTAATTGACATGTAGTTAGGGTAATTAGGTGCTAGCACCATGACTTAGTCGTCGGTAAATTTTCGAGACAAAATTTCTTTTAAAAAGGGAAGAATGTAACTATTCAAAATTCTGGTGATAATTAATTTATTTATTTAATTATATTTCAAAAATAGAATTTCGCAAAGACCATGAAACTTGGACTATTGCGTTCGTAACGGAATTCTGGTCAACTTTCATGTTTGGAACTTCGCGAATGGAGTCTGCATAAAAAAGTTACAAATGAAATATGAAAATGGACGAAAAATAAGTGAATAGAATATATAATAAATAACATACCATTTATCACCTTCTGTCACTGGGCAGGTTGACCCTAGGGTCGACCGGGCGGTCGACCAATGCATCGACCCTTTGGTCAATTCTAGCCCAATGACTGTTGGATCTAGATTAACCCTAGAGGGGGTGAATAAGGTTTATCACAGTTTTTTTAACTGAATTAAAATTCTAATAGGATATATATAATAATAAACAGATCACAGAATATAGCAGAAACAGAAATGCAGAAAATAAATCACACATTGATATACCCATCTTCGGCAAAACCTACCTACTGCTGCATTCCTAAGGTTTCTACTAGGTGATAGAACATATCCCGCATACAAGACCATGTACACTCGCAAAATCTGCTCCTATTCTAACCCTACGCTCAAAACCGTAGACTAATCTAATCCCCTATATCAGATTTCCCCTAATTACGACTCCGTAACTAGTAACCCAGATTTTACAGACTCTGTCAACTGTCAGTTAACACCCTGATTGATTTCCCTAGTTTTTACAGACACCAGAAAAACTGTTTGATCATTTACAACTCAAATTATAAATTACAAAATGAATTAAACAAATAAAACCCTAGAGAAAAATAAAGGAGTTAAATAACAAAGGGTCACCCCTTTTCAAAACTTGGACTATCTTGGTCGGCCCTTTCACAAATTGGTTGGCCCCTTGCTTAATTTAGTCCATTCACATTGCTTTGTGGAAATCAAACATGGCGGCTCCCTAGGGTTTTCTAAAAATTTCAAATCATATCAATAGCCTATTAGAATTGATCGAATCTTTGTAGCTTTGAATCAGATGATGTTTGGCTCTTGATTGCTTTGTGTCCGCTCCTTCTTGCTCGATCAATTTGGATTTTCTATTGATCGAGACCCTAAAAGAAAAAATGTGAGTATTCTAAATCTTTTTAATTTTGATTTGAATTTCTTGGTTTCAATTTTCAATCCCTAGCCTATGATGTAATGGTGTTATATAAATGGGATTATATAGGATAAAATAAATCCTAAAAATCACTTCTCTGATTTCGCTATATGCCTTGACTGATTTGCGTGGATTCCTCTTTTGCTTGGCTGATTGATTTGATTACTTGCTCGAAATCTTGAATGATTTGTAAATGCTGAATCATCACTGGAATTTCAGGAAACTAATTTGCAGATTTCTTGCTATAAACAAAAGTGATGAATTTGTAACAAAAACGTCTTGATTTGAATTGTTTACCACAATGGATCTGGTCGGTTTTAATTTGTCCAATAACTTTTGCAATTACTAGAAAGAAATTAATGTTGCCTCTTGAATTTGATTCAAATCACTTCTAAAAAAAATCACTTTCCAAATATGTTCCTGCGTGATTTATGAACTGCTGCCTTGAATGCTTTGATGAAATGCGTGATACCCAGTGATAAAACATTTATCACGTTTTGGAAATAAAGATTGATTTGTTTCTTACATAACATTGTGCATGCTGTAATATTGGACATCATTCAAGTTGGTTCTATTTGATAAAGCATTCCCCTTTTGCTGGTTCCTTGATTTGCTTGATTAAAAGCAATTGCCAAGTATGCTACTACATATCTGAAAACTGATTTGCTTTGTTATTTCTGGAGATATATCATCTTGCTAAAAATCATTTTAGATGCAAAAGGTCTATTTGAACCATGCATTGAATCCATTCAACTATGCCCTGCTTTATTACTGACTCGCTTACTTGTATTCGACCATGCTGATTTCCTTGAAGTATGACCATATACGTGACTTGTATTTGTGTATTAGTGCACTTCTATTCACTTGAGCATTCTTGAACAATTATACATGCGTCAACTGTGTCTCTACATGTTGCCTCTCGCTTTGTTCCACCACTCCATTGCTTGAGCATGTATATTGATATTATTGAAGCTGCACCATCAGTTCATAATGCTTGACCTTGAATGAACTCTACTATGCTGCTCTGTTTTGATCATCTTTGATCCGCCACCATGCTTTAGTCATGCTATTTTGTTGCATCATGTTATACTTTGCATTTTGACATGTGTTGGTTGCACCAGCCCCTTCAAGTTGACTCCACCATTCTGAACTATGCTTAGCTTGGTCTTGACTTTAGTTTCACCATGTTGTATGCTGCACTTGATCACTTTATATATTGATAAACCTGCCTTGAAATGTTGTACACTTGTGTACATAATCATGTACATGAAGCACCCCTGAATCTGCCTTATACTGTTGCTTGCATATGTGTATTTTTGTCATGATCCATTCATGTATATGTTGCTGAAACCATTATTCTGTCCATGCTTGAACCTGACCCATCCATGATGGCTTGTATGTGTTATTCCTCTATTGATTGTGCACTGAGTCGAGATGGTCCATGTGGCTACTCCTCAGTTGCACACTGAATTGGCGTGGCAGTGCACACGTGTATATATATACACGGCCATTCAGAAAATTTCCTATCCCTGTACATATACAAACTGTCTGCCTAGATACAGATAAATCAGATCAAGTCATGAAAAATGATGAGAAACACACCAGAAAACTGTGGTAAATAAAATTTTAAAATTAAAATAATATTTGCCAGAATATGAAATTATTTCTATTCAAGATTACCCTGTGTGTGTTTCTGTACATGACAGGTATGAAGACTTGACTGATAATGAAGTGCTGTGAAGACAGAAGACTGAAGTTGACAGTGAAAGAGAGTGTCAGTGTGTGTCAGTGTATATATATATGAGTCTGTGTAAATGAATGTATATGTGACTGTATAAAGAGTTGAGTGTCTGCATATGAATCAATGTGAATGTATATTGACCGGGTTGTAGTGAAGAGCTGTGTATGAATGAAAAATATTAGTGAAGTGTACGAATAGTGGAGTTGTAATTCTGTACTGTTTGATATCGAAATAAAATACTGTGTGAATATTTAAATTTGTGTACAGTAGTATTCTATTTAAATATAAATATTATATTCCTATCTGTGATTTAAATATAGAACAGTACAGTAACAAACACATTAAAATAATATATATTTGGTTGTTATCATCAAACAAAAATCATATAATTGTGTATACAACACCGTTATATACAACAATCTCCCTTTTTGATGATGACAAACAAATATTAAGATTTTGAATACAATAAATGTGTTTGACAGAAAAGAACATAACTCCCCCTATTTGAAAGCTCCCCCTACAATAGAGACTCCCATTATAACTTTGCATGAGTGAAATGAAAAATAATGAATTTTCAAAATTAAAAATATTTATAAAATATTCACTCATAAATCAAAATCTCAATCCATTCTCCCTCTTTTGTTATCATCAAAAGGATATAGAATTTAATATTTGTTATACTTTCTGCTTGGTCTTTAAATTTCTGCTGACTGTGATATCTTGGTTTGTCCCCGGTATCTTTGTGATTAAAATTTATTAATAGAGACACCAAGTGGTATCAGAAGTGCCATATATTTGTTTCACCCATCTGATATTGTTTTTGAAAATATTCTGTAATTGCTTGTTTATGATTTGTTTGCTGCTCTGATACTGTTCTTCAAATAATTGCTTGTTCTTGTCTACAGCTCTGATAAATGTGCCAAATTTGTTAGTTTTGTCTACTTGGGCTTTGTGTTTGAAATTTCTTTAATCTGAGATATCTAGGGTGTGAATAAATTCCTCGATAAGGGAGACTACAATTGGTATCAGCTTTTTCATCCATTTGTATTGAATTTTCACTTTGTATAGACACCATACACATTTTTTTCCCTTGTATAAATCTGTATAAATTCCTCTTGTAATTGATTTTCAATTTTAAAATTATTTATTGATTATTCTTTCAGAAATTGAAATCAATATCCAAATTGAACTGTATTTATAATCCATCAAAATTATTATCAGATTTTGAAATTGTGAAGAATTGTGACTGCAGTATATTCCACAACAAGAGGAGATTTTATTTGGATTTTCATGATTGTTGAATATTTATTATAATATCTTTGAACTGGCAATTATATCACGATCATCTTCTTTTTCTATCACCCGTCTGCCATCCATCATGTTTTTATATTAATGTGGAGAGTTTATTTTTTAAAATCATCTTGTTTTAAAATAGTGAAAATTATTTGTGATAGAAATGGGACTATATTATTATTCAGAATTAGTGATAATTGAAAATTTTCAATAATCCCGGTACAGTCGAGCTTATTTCATAATATAATTAATTTAGAAATTTATTTCACAGTCCATTTCTGTACCTAACACATTTCTATCATCCATTTTGGTTTCATATACCGAGGAGTTTTTTCTTTTAAAGATGAAATGATAAATATATATAATAAATATATAAGTGTGTCTCTAACCTCATTTAAAAATCCAAGCTCTGGTTATGCATGGCTATGAGACAACTTATAATTTAAGCTGCGACTGACCTCATTTGAAAATCCAAGATCTGGTTATGCGTGGTCAGTGTGCTCTTAAATAAGGACATGTTGTGCTATAAATTGAAATTATTCTTAAATTCTCCTCGGTGTATAAGAATCAGCCTATCAATCCATCTTCTAATCTGTGAAATGTGTTGAAATATTATGACGTATTATGATTTGTTGATTGATAGATATTGGGATTTGAGATTATTCGATCTTGTCACTTAAAATTGAATTATTAATTAGAGTCCAAATCCATCACTGTTTTTGTGCTTTATTTTTATAAAAAACCTTTGAAAATAATTGGAAATGAATTGTTTTTAAAACTCTCTCCATTTTATATAAAATTCATCGTATATCCGTCATTCTCTACAATGTGAAATATGCCACTTGTTCTTAGAATATTATGATATTTGTTTGATTGATTGAAATTTATGATGACCGTTCTTCCTCTTAAGCTGAAATTATATTTTTTAGTCAATTTTCATCTGTATTTTAAATCTGTATCCTTTTGATGATAACAAAAGAGGGAGAATGGATTAGATTTTGATTTATGAGTGAATATTTTATAAATATTTTTACTTTTGGAAATTCATTATCATTCGGTTCAATTTACTCATGCACAGTTATAGGGGGAGTTTTCTGTTGTACAGGGGAGCTAATAAATAGGGGGAGTTCATTTTTCACTGTAAAACACATTTGTTGGATTCAAAATCTTTTATTTGTTTGTCATCATCAAAAGGGGGAGATTGTTGTATATAACGGTGTTGTATACACAATTATATGATTTTTGTTTGATGATAACAACCAAATATATTTTATAAATGTGTTTGTTACTGTACTATTCTATATTTACATCACAGACAGGAATGTAATATTTATATTTAAATAAAATACATCTATACAGAAATTCAAATATTTACTGTATTTTATTTAAAATATAAATATTATATTTCTAACATTCAAACAGTACATCTATTTTAACTCCACTATTTAATCACTTCACATATTTGTACTTATAAATAAACAGAATAGAATAGACAAGTTTGTTTGACAACAATGAAATAATATTTTTATTTCAAACAGATTTTGTTTATTACAAATAATCAGTACAATCACTTTTTCATATACATTAGCTCCTCACTATAACACTCATACATTCACTCAGTTTGCATTTTATATATACAATTTCATTTACACAGATTCACATATATTTACACAGGCACACTGACACTCTTCTTATTTTCACTGTCTTCTGTCTTTTATCTTTTGTCTTCACAGCTTTCTGCATTCAGTCCAGTCTTCATACCTGTCATATACAGAAACACACACACAGTACACTGCAATAGAAATAAAAACTGAATACATGCAGATTTGAATTTTATTTTTGAAATTTTATTTGCCTCAGTTTTCTGTTGTGTTTCTCATCATTTTTCTGACTTGATCTGATTTGTTAATTCGACTGTGTCTAGACGGTTTATATATAGTACAGGGACAGAAAAATAGTCTGATGGCTGCATGTACACATGTGCATGCATATAACGTGTGCACTGCCTCGCCAATCAGTGTGCAACTGAGGAGTAGTCACGTGGACCGTCTCGACTCAATGCAAAATGAAAATCAGTACACAATAATTCAAGAGTCAATCAACAAAATCAAACTCAAACTCAAGTTCATCCACATATTATTCAAGCAAGACAGTAAAGAACAAAGTCATGGTGAATGTGATAGTGCCGCACAATGATGGACTCAAATGGTGCAACAATGGTGAAGATGCAATGTTAACAGCCGAACATGGAAAAGCAAGGAATGCTCAAGTTAGCATGGACCAGAGACAAGAACACAATGGTGATCAAGTTTACATGGACAAGGCAGTGTGGTACACAACAAGCAACATTGACCAAGTGGTCAACACAGTCAAGATCAGCCAAGCCAAGTAAAACAGGTGCATCACAAAACAGTTGGGTAGCAACTTTAAATGCAGTTTTTTTGGGCATTTCAGTTTTAAAGAAAACTTAAGTGACAAGTCATACAAACCAACATAAACAGCAAAGTGATCAAGTGTCGAGAAAATCTCATATGAAGTGCACAGGTCAAGGGAAGATATAATGTTGCTGCATCAAAGTTACAAGCAGTTCATGTGATACAAGTGACAAGAGGATGGCACAAATTCAGTAAAAAAAAAATCAGAGAGAGAGTATCTTTTTTTTGGCAAGTATTAGAGTGTGAAAATTCAAATACTTTTCAGGAAAGTATTAAACAGCTAATTGAAATGCAAGAATCAATGTTTTCCAGAATTCATTCCTATATTTTAGGAAAGGAACCAATGCAGTAAAAGAGGAAACATATCCAAGAACCATGCCGATGCTTATATGTGGCAAGAATTTTTAATGTAAGATTCCAGGCAGGAGAAAGCAAAGTCGGTATTTAACAAGTTTTTAAACTGTTTCCAGAAATCAGAAAATATTTTTTTTTGGCAAGCAATCAAGTCGCAGAAACCACCACATTCATAGAAGAAAAGGATTTCGACCAGGTTCATCACTTTTGGATGAGAGCATAACTTTATTTACGGCAAAGTGTTTTCAGAATACATATATGGAAAATTACTTATAGCATGGAGCAGATATATACACATTTCTAATTTGGCAAGTTATTTCAGAAATACAGTGATCAAAGAATGGCAAGATATCACATTCTTTTTCCAGAAATCATCAAACAATTTAAGGCAGTTATATCTTTCCAGAATTGCCACATTCAATCAGGGCCGATGCTGCTTAATTTCAAAAAGGGAAATTATGTTTTAAAAGGCAACAGATCCAAATTCATTTCAAAGCCGATTGATTGAAAAACACGAGACAAATTCAGATCAAATCAAAGTGCGAAATCAGAGTTGATTTAGGGTTTCCTAAATCCCTATTTAACACAACCAATTCATCATCAGCTTAGTGAGATTGATTGAAACCCAAGCATCAAAAACCATTGAAAAAAAACACAACAATTCGAAAGCAACAAAAAGAAATATAATCCAGATAACTCACAATTTTCACAAGAGTTTCGATCGCCTGAAAGCCCCAAATCAGTGAGCAAGAATGCATCATAAAGCCACAAGAAATCGAAGGGATAGAGATTCACTTCCACGAAGCAAGCGTTTTGATTTTGGGAAGAAACCCTAGCCGCCATTTTTTTCCAGAAACAAAGGGATCGAGCAAATAAACAAATGGGCCGGCCAAGATGAAAAGGGGCTTTTGGATTTGTCTTTTAAAAAGGGGATGACCCCTTATATTTAAACTCTTTTGTTTAATTTCACAAGGGTTTATTTAGCTTTTATTTTTGTTGTTTTTTAATTCTGTCTTCTTTGTAAACAAACAACCAGTTTCTAGTGTCTGTAAAATACTAGGATTTTCAATCAAGGAGTTGACTGACAGTTGACAGAGTCTGTAAAATCTGGGTTACTAGTTACGGGGTTGTAATCAGGGGAAATCTGATCGAGGGGATATCGATCAGTCTACGGTTTAGAGCGTAGGGTTAGAATAGGAGCAGGGTTTGCGAGTGTACATGGTCTTGTATGCGGGATCTGTTCTATCACCTAGTAGAAACCTTAGAAATGCAGCAGTAGGCAGGGTTTTGCCGAAGCTGGGTATATCTGTGTGTGATTTATTTTCTGCATTTCTATTTCCGCTATATTCTGTAATCTATTTATTATTATATATTTCGTTAGATTTTTAATTCTGTTAAAAACTGTGATAAACCCTATTCACCCCCCTCTAGGGTTAATCTAGATCCAACAAGTGGTATCAGAGCAGGTATTTTTGTTTAACTCTAGAGTCATGGGTAACCCTTGTTGTCAGATTATTGAGAGTCGGTCCAGTCACATCCCAAACATTTTCGATGGAACAGATTATTTGAATTGGAAATCCGAAATGGAATTTTATTTAAAATCTGTTAATTTTAAATGTTGGGATGTTGTTATCAATGGGTTTGATAGTGTAGATATTACTTTCAATGCTCGTGCTATGAAAATTATATTTGATTATCTTAGTACTGAACAGTTTAATCTTATCTGCCATTATTTATCTGCACAGGAAATCTGGGATACTCTCAATACGAAGTATGGAAGATCTGACAACGATAGCTCAAAACCCGAGAAAGTCAACTCAGATTTAGAGTTCTGTTTGACCGGATTTACAAATGAAAATTCAGAAGGATTAAATGATGGAGAATCAATAAATGCTGAAACAGAAAATTTCTCATACGAAGATTTAGTTTATATGTGCGTTGATTTAACTAAATCTGTTGATAAACTCCAATCTAAAAACAAATCTCTGAAATCAAAGAATTCTGAGTTGACCAGCAAAATGGAAGATTTGGAATTACAACTAGAACATTTTAAAAATTCTTCAAATTCAGATTGCAAAAATTGTTTGAAATTGAAAACCAATCTTGTTCATCTCACTAAAAATATTCAAAAGTTTGAAAAAGAAATTCTGATCTTAAAAGAGAACAAGATTGACTTATCAAGTTTGAATAATTTGTTACAAAAGGAATTTGAAATTTTTAAGACTGATATATATTCAAAATTTGAAATTGCTGAAAAGGAGAATTTATTGAAATCCGATTTGATTTTGAAAGAACTGGAAAACGAGATTGAAAAATTCAAGAAATTTGAGTTTAAAAAACAAAAACTTTTTGAATCTGAGATTGCTGAGTCCCAAACCAAAATTAATTTGCTTAAAGATGAAATTTTTTTTTTGAAAAATGTAAGATCACTGAAAATCATTGTTCAGATTTATTGAAAGAAAATGGTGATCTTAAAACTAAAATTCAACAACTTGAAACAACCCTTAGAAAAATTTCAAACGGTGAAAAATCTTTAAATATGTTGTTGAAAAATCAATTTTCATCAGGAAATAGAAGTGGACTTGGTTTTGGGAAATCTGAGTTTTCTGAAAGGAGAAGCTCGAACGATTTTAAAAATCCTTCAACCTTCTTTGAAAAGGATTGTCTTGATAAGTTGAACTTTGTTAATTCCAAAGATTTTTTGAATGAAAAGCAAAATTTGAATTTATTGTGTAATAATCCATCTAAACAATCCTGGATCCCAAAAAGAGATAAAACAAACTTCGTTAAATTCAAACAGATATGGGTTCCAAAGGGGACAAAGGTAAATTCAGATGGATTGTTATATAAACAGGTCTGGGTACCAAAACATTTGAATACAACTGTGGGTGGTTTTGCAAATTTTGTTAGACCACTCGATCTCTTAAATTGTTAGGTACCAAAGGAGGCTGAGGAACTGTATTGCTAAAGAAAAACTGGATTCAAACCGCTTCATGTCACTAAATCATTCACAGTTCCTTAAGCCACATCTATTGAGTTAGAGATTCTGATTTACATTGGATTCTGGTATGATATCTAAACTCACCTGTGTAAATATTTTTTTTGTTTGTTTCTTTCTCCTCTATCTCCTTCTGTTTTTGTTTTCTTTTTTGATTTATCACTTCCATTTTTTTCTTTTATTCTGGGCTTTCTTAAACTTCCAATTGTAGAATTCATGTTTGTCTGGAAATTCACTTCATGTGTATTAAAACTCTGATATTTTTAATCTTGTCCAGATCTTGAATTTATTTATGTAAATATCTGCAATTGATTTGAAGTTTATTTTTTCTGATTTCTGAATTCATTACAGTGTTTATGTGTTCTTGTCATATCTTGAACACTGTTAATTAGAATTCTAAATTTTTGAAGATCTGAATAATTATTGAAATTTCACACACTTATGCTGTTTTTGAGTTTCTTCCAATTCATTTTGGAAACGCTTAAAATATTATACTCATTACAGTACACTGCTTCTTATCATTTGTGATAATTTCAGATATTTTCAGATTGACTTGGATATATTGATTTGTCTTAAATCTCAGTAATACATCTTGAAAACCATCATTACTCATGATCATTATGGGTAGAATTTGTTTGTTTGAAATCATTTGAAATTATTGATATTTTAAATAATCACACACCTCCTAAATTTGAAATTATCAACCTTGTGTGAGTGATTCATTACATTCTAAAACTTGACATCGATTCAAGTGATTTCAAATAAATTATTCTATTTTTTCTGGATCATGAATACCTTTCAAAATTGATATAGATGATCTGAGATTTCTTTTAGGCTTGTCTAAATTTTTTGTGAAAATTTGATTTGAAAATCAAGTCTTAAAAATCACTGTTATTTCATGATAATTTAATTTGAATATCTGTTTGTTTAAAATCATTTGAAATTATTGATTTATTGAATCTCACACATATCTTGAAGCTGAAATTAATAATCTGGTGTGATCGATTCATTGAATCCTGAAATCTGCATATTCCTCAAATGATTTCAAAGAAACGGTATTTTTTAATCATTGGTTCATGAATCATCTTGTGTGACCAACATCTTGTCAAGTCTGATTTGAAACTGTTTCTGTTATGCTGCTCTGATACTGTTTTTCAAAGAACTGCCTGTTTTAACTTGTCTGTTGCTTGGCTAATTTGTTATACTGTCTGCTTGGTCTTTAAATTTCTGCTGACTGTGATATCTTGGTTTGTCCCCGGTATCTTTGTGATTAAAATTTATTAATAGAGACACCAAGTGGTATCAGAAGTGCCTTATATTTGTTTCACCCATCTGATATTGTTTTTGAAAATATTCTGTAATTGCTTGTTTATGATCTGTTTGCTGCTCTGATACTGTTCTTCAAATAATTGCTTGTTCATTTCTGCAGCTCTGATAAATGTGCCAAATTTGTTAGTTTTGTCTACTTGGGCTTTGTGTTTGAAATTTCTTTAATCTGAGATATCTAGGGTGTGAATAAATTCCTCGATAAGGGAGACTACAATTGGTATCAGCTTTTTCATCCATTTGTCTTGAATTTTCACTTTGTATAGACACCATACACATTTTTTTCCCTTGTATAAATCTATATAAATTCCTCTTGTAATTGATTTTCAATTTTAAAATTATTTATTGATTATTCTTTCAGAAATTGAAATCAATATCCAAATTGAACTGTATTTATAATCCATCAAAATTATTATCAGATTTTGAAATTGTGATGAATTGTGACTGCAGTATATTCCACAACAAGAGGAGATTTTATTTGGATTTTCATGATGGTTGAATATTTATTATAATATCTTTGAACTGGCAATTATTTCACGATCATCTTCTTATTCTATCACCCGTCTTCCATCCACAATGTTTTTATATTAATGTGGAGAGTTTATTTTTTAAAATCATCTTGTTCTAAAATAGTGAAAATTATTTGTGATAGAAATGGGACTATATTATTATTCAGAATAAGAGATAATTGAAAATTTTCAATAATCCCGGTACAGTCGAGCTTATTTCATAATATAATTAATTTAGAAATTTATTTCACAGTCCATTTCTGTACCTACCACATTTCTATCATCCATTTTGGTTTCATATACCGAGGAGTTTTTTCTTTTAAAGATGAAATGATAAATATATATATAATAAATATATAAGTGTGTCTCTAACCTCATTTAAAAATCCAAGCTCTGGTTATGCATGGCTATGAGACAACTTATAATTTAAGCTGCGACTGACCTCATTTAAAAATCCAAGCTCTGGTTATGCGTGGTCAGTGTGCTCTCAAATAAGGACATGTTGTGCTATAAATTGAAATTATTCTTAAATTCTCCTCGGTGTATAAGAATCAGCCTATCAATCCATCTTCTAATCTGTGAAATGTGTTGAAATATTATGACGTATAATGATTTGTTGATTGATAGATATTGGGATTTGAGATTATTCGATCTTGTCACTTAAAATTGAATTATTAATTATAGTCCAAATCCATCACTGTTTTTGTGCTTTATTTTTATAAAAAACCTTTGAAAATAATTGGAAATGAATTGTTTTTAAACTCTCTCCATTTTATATAAAATTCATCGTATATCCATCATTCTCTACAATGTGAAATATGCCACTTGTTCTTAGAATATTATGATTTTTGTTTGACTGATTGAAATTTATGATGACCGTTCTTCCTCTTAAGCTGAAATTATATTTTTTAGTCAATTTTCATATTTATTTTAAATCTGTATCCTTTTGATGATAACAAAAGGGGGAGAATGGATTAGATTTTGATTTATGAGTGAATATTTTATAAATATTTTTACTTTTGAAAATTCATTATCATTCAGTTCAATTCACTCATGCACAGTTATAGAGGGAGTTTTCTGTTGTAGGGGGAAGCTAATAAATAGGGGGAGTTCATTTTTCACTGTAAAACACATTTGTTGGATTCAAAATCTTTTATTTGTTTGTCATCATCAATAGGGGGAGATTGTTGTATATAACGGTGTTGTATACACAATTATATGATTTTTGTTTGATGATAACAACCAAATATATTTTATAAATGTGTTTGTTACTATACTATTCTATATTTACATCACAGACAGGAATGTAATATTTATATTTAAATAAAATACATCTGTATAGAAATTCAAATATTTACTGTATTTTATTTAAAATATAAATATTATATTTCTAACATTCAAACAGTACATCTATTTTAACTCCACTATTTAATCACTTCACATATTTGTACTTATAAATAAACAGAATAGAATAGACAAGTCTGTTTGACAACAATGAAATAATATTTTTATTTCAAACAGATTTTGTTTATTACAAATAATCAGTACAATCACTTTTTCATATACATTAGCTCCTCACTATAACACTCATACATTCACTCAGTTTGCATTTCATATATACAATTTCATTTACACATATTCGCATATATTTACACAGGCACACTGACACTCTTCTTATTTTCACTGTCTTCTGTCTTTTATCTTTTGTCTTCACAGCTTTCTGCATTCAGTCCAGTCTTCATACCTATCATATACAGAAACACACACACACAGTACACTGCAATAGAAATAAAAACTGAATACATGCAGATTTGAATTTTATTTTTGAAATTTTATTTGCCTCAGTTTTCTAGTGTGTTTCTCATCATTTTTCTGACTTGATCTGATTTGTAAATTCGACCGTGTCTAGACAGTTTATATATAGTACAGGAACAGAAAAATAGTCTGATGGCTGCATGTACACACGTGCATGCATATAACGTGTGCACTGCCTCGCCAATCAGTGTGCAACTGAGGAGTAGTCACGTGGACCGTCTCGACTCAGTGCAAAATGAAAATCAGTACACAATAGTTCAAGAGTCAATCAACAAAATCAAACTCAAACTCAAGTTCATCCACATATTATTCAAGCAAGACAGTAAAGAACAAAGTCATGGTGAATGTGATAGTGCCGCACAATGATGGACTCAAATGGTGCAACAATGGTGAAGATGCAATGTTAACAGCCGAACATGGAAAAGCAAGGAATGCTCAAGTTAGCATGGACCAGAGACAAGAACACAATGGTGATCAAGTTTACATGGACAAGGCAGTGTGGTACACAACAAGCAGCATTGACCAAGTGGTCAATACAGTCAAGATCAGCCAAGCCAAGTAAAACAGGTGCATCACAAAACAGTTGGGTAGCAACTTTAAATGCAGTTTTTTTTGGGCATTTCAGTTTTAAAGAAAACTCAAGTGACAAGTCAAACAAACCAACATAAACAGCAAAGTGATCAAGGGTCGAGCAAATCTCATATGAAGTGCACAGGTCAAGGGAAAATATAGTGTTGCTGCATCAAAGTTACAAGCAGTTCATGTGATACAAGTGACAAGAGGATGACACAAATTCAGTAAAAAAAAATCAGAGAGAGAGACTATCTTTTTTTTTGGCAAGTATTAGAGTGTGGAAATTCAAATACTTTTTGGGAAAGTATTGAACAACTAATTGAAATGCAAGAATCAATGTTTTCCAGAATTCATTCCTATATTTTAGGAAAGGAACCAATGCAGTAAAAGAGGAAACAAATCCAAGAACCATGATGATGCTTATATGTGGCAAGAATTTTTAATGCAAGATTCCAGGCAGGAGAAAGCAAAGTCAGTATTTGGAAAGTTTTTAAACTGTTTTCAGAAATCAGAAAATATTTTTTTTGGCAAGCAATCAAGTCGCAGAAACCACCACATTCATAGAAGAAAAGGATTTCGACCAGGTTCATCACTTTTGGACGAGAGCATAACTTTATTTACGGCAAAGTGTATTCAGAATACATATATGGAAAATTACTTGTAGCATGGAGCAGATATATACACATTTCTAATTTGGCAAGTTATTTCAGAAATACAGTGATCAAAGAATGGCAAGATATCACATTCTTTTTCCAGAAATCATCAAACAATTTAAGGCAGTTTTATCTTTCCAGAATTGCCACATTCAATCAGGGCCGAAGCTGCTTAATTTCAAAAAGGGAAAATATGTTTTAAAAGGCAACAGATCCAAATTCATTTCAAAGCCGATTGATTGAAAAACACGAGACAAATTCAGATCAAATCAAAGTGCGAAATCAGAGTTGATTTAGGGTTTCCAAAATCCCTATTTAACGCAACCAATTTATCATCAGCTTAGTGAGATTGATTGAAACCCAAGCATCAAAAACCATCGAAAAAAAACACAACAATTCAAAAGAAACAAAAAGAAATATAATCCAGATAACTCACAATTTTCACAAGAGTTTCGATCGCCTGAAAGCCCCAAATCAGTGAGAAAGAACGCATCATAAAGCCACAACAAATCGAAGGGACAGAGATTCATTTCCACGAAGCAAGCGATTTGATTTTGGGAAGAACCCTAGCCGCCATTTTTTTTCAGAAACAAAGGGATCGGGCAAATAAACAAATGGGCCGGCCAAGATGAAAAGGGGCTTTTGGATTTGTCTTTTAAAAAGGGGATGACCCCTTATATTTAAACTCTTTTGTTTAATTTCACAATGGTTTCTTTAGCTTTTATTTTTGTTGTTTTTTAATTCTGTCTTCTTTGTAAACACACAACCAGTTTCTAGTGTCTGTAAAATACTAGGATTGTCAGTCAAGGAGTTGACTGACAGTTGACAGAGTATGTAAAATCTGGGTTACTGGTTACGGGGTTGTAATCAGGGGAAATCTGATCGAGGGGATATCGACCAGTCTACGGTTTAGAGCGTAGGGTTAGAATAGGAGCAGGGTTTGCGAGTGTACATGGTCTTGTATGCGGGATCTGTTCTATCACCTAGTAGAAACCTTAGAAATGCAGCAGTAGGCAGGGTTTTGCCAAAGCTGGGTATATCTGTGTGTGATTTATTTTCTGCATTTCTGTTTCCGCTATATTCTGTAATCTATTTATTATTATATATTTCGTTAGATTTTTAATTCTGTTAAAAACTGTGATAAACCCTATTCACCCCCCTCTAGGGTTAATCTAGATCCAATAGGTCACATAAGATGATTCATGATCCAATGATTAAAGATACTGTTTATTTGAAATCATTTGAGGATATGAAACTCTCACGATTCTATGAATCAGTCTCACCATATTATTGATTTCAGATTCAAGATATGTGTGAGATTCAATAAACCAATAATTTCAAATGATTTTAAACAAACAAATATTTATATCAAATAACTGTAACATCCCGCACCTCCGATCACGTAAGATATTGTCCCCAACTTAGCCACCATATAGGTGTGCGGTTTTGTTCCTCAAAAGGCCTCGGCGTTAGTAAGAGATAGACTCTACTATATAAGTACCCACTTTATACAGGCTTCCACGATGTGGGACTTAGGGGTGTTACATTCTCCCCTCCTACAGAGCCCAACGTCCCCGTTGGCTCACAAACACCTCACCCAAGCGTTGTGGTCCACACAGGAGCCACAATTCCGGCTGGGTATTGGCTCTGATACCAACTGTAACAGCCCGCATCTCCGATCACGTAAGATATTGTCCCCAACTTAGCCACCATATAGGTGTGGGGTTTTGTTCCTCAAAAGGCCTCGGCGTTAGTAAGAGATAGACTCTACTATATAAGTACCCACTTTATACAGGCTTCCACGATGTGGGACTTAGGGGTGTTACAATAACCATGAAATAATAGAGAGTTTTAAGACCATCTTTTCAAAGAATTTTTCACAAATTTTTCTGTTAATCACACAAGAGTAATCTCAGATCATTTACATCAGGTTTCATAGATATTCATGATCCAAAATAATTTATTTGAAATCACTTGAATCAATGTCAAGTTTTGAAATATAATGAATCACTCACAAAAGATTAATAATTTCAAATTTACGTGGTGTGTGAGATTCAAAATATCAGAAATTTCAGTTGATTTCAAACAAACAAATTCCAAACAAAAATGATCATGAATATAAGATGAATTCAAAGATGTAAACAATGTGATATAAGAATATCTAAGCCAATCTGAAAATCAGTGAAATTATCACGACTGATAAGTAGCAATGTGCTGTAATGAGTATAATATTTCAAGCTTTTCTAAAAAGAATTAGAAGAAACTCAAAACAACATAGGTGTGTGAAATTCCATTAAATTTTCAGATCTTCAAAAATTTAGAATTCAAATTAACAATGTTCAAGATATGACTAGAATACATCAACACTGTTATGAATTCAGAAAACCAGAAAACCAAATTCAAATCAATTGCAGATATTTACAAAAATAATTTCAAAATCTAGAAATAATTAAACACATCATAGTTTTACACAAATGAAGCGAATTTCCAGAAAAATATGAATTCTACAATTGGAAGTAAATGAAGCCCAAAAGAAGTTACAATGATATGACAGTGACAAACCAAAAACAAAAGAAAATAAAGAAAAAACAGAAGAGATAGAAGAAGGCAAAACAAAAAAATATTTACAAAGATGAGTTTAGATATTATACCTGAAATTGATGTAAGCAAATGAATCTCTAACTCAACAGATTTTGGCTGAAGGAACTGTAAATGATACAGAAGTATAAACCAGCTTGATTTCAAATTTCTTTTCAGCGCAGTAGTTCCTCATCCACCCTTCGGTACCTATGAATTTATAGGATCGAGTGGTCTAACAAAATTTGCAAAACCACTCACAATTTTATTCACACATTTTGGTACCCAGACTTGTTTACACAACAACCCATCTGAATTCACCTTTGTACCCTTAGGAACCCAATTCTGTTTGAATTTAATGAAGCCCGTTTTATTTCTTTTTGGGATCCAAGATCGCTTAAATGGTTTGTTATAAAACAAATTATTATTTTGTTTATGTTTCAAAAAATCTTTTGAATTGCCAGAGTTTAAAAATTCAAAACAATCTTTTCCAAGATAATTTGAAGTGTCTTTAAAATCATTTGAATTCATTCTATCTAAACGATTGATATTCCCAAAGCCAAGACCAAATTTATTTCTAATAGAAACTTGGTTTTGTAACAACATGTTCAACGATTTTTCCCCATTAGAAAATTTATTCAAAGTTGATTCTAATCGTTGAATTTTGGATTTTAGATCGCTATTTTCTTTTAATAAATTTAAGGAATTATTTATAGCGATCTTCTGTTCAGCATTGGACTGTTTCAAAACCAAATTCTCATTTTCAAGCAATTTAATTTTGGCTTGGAATTCAGAAATTCCAAGTTCAAATCGTTTTTGCTTTTCAGACTCAAATTTCTTGGATTTTTCAATCTCAATTTCATGTTCTTCTAAAATCAAATTTGATTTCAACAAGTTCTCCTTTTCAGCAATTTCAAATTTGGAATTTATATCTATTTTAAAATTTTAAAATTTTCAAATTCCTTTTGCAGAAGGTTATTCAAATTTGATAACTCAGTCTTGTTCTCATTTAAGATCAGAATTTCATTTTCAAACTTTTGAATATTTTTATTGAGATGAGCAAGATTGGTTTTCAATTTCAAACAATTTTTGCAAACTGGATTTGAAGAATTTCTAACATATTCTAGTTGTGATTCCAAATTATCAATTTTGCTGGTCAACTCAAAATTCTTAGATTTCAAAGACTTATTTTTTAGTTGGAGTTTATCAATAGATTTCGTTAAATCAAGACACATGTAAACCAAATCTTCATATGAGAGATTTTCTGTTTCAGCATTTGTTGATTCTCCATCATCTGATCCATCTAAATTTTCATCTATATGACTTGTCAAGCATAGATCTGAATCAAAGTTGACATTCTCGGGTTTTGAGCTGTGGTAGTCAGATCTTCCATACTTCGTATTGAGAGTATCCCAGATTTCCTGTGTAGATTAACAATGACAGATAAGATTAATCTATTCAGTACTAAGATAATCAAATATAATTTTCATAGCACGAGCATTGAAAGTAATATCTACACTATTAAACCCATTGATAACAACATCCCAACATTTAATATTAATAGATTTTAAATTAAATTCCATTTTGGATTTCCAGTTTAAAAAATCTGTTCCAACGAAAATAGTTGGAGATGAACTTGACTGACTCTCTATCGGTTGACAACTAGGATGACCCATGACTCTAGAGTTAATGAAATAACCTGCACTGATACCAATTGTTGGATCTAGATTAACCCTAGAGGGGGGGTGAATAGGGTTTATCACAGTTTTTAACCGAATAAAAATTCTAACAGGATATATATAATAATAAACAGATCACAGAATATAGCAGAAACAGAAATGCAGAAAATAAATCACACATAGATATACACAGCTTCGGGAAAACCTTCCTACTGCTACATTCCTAAGGTTTCTACTAGGTGATAGAACAGATCCAACATACAAGACCATGTACACTCGCAAACCCTGCTCCTATTCTAACCCTATGCTCAAAACCGTAGACTGATCTAATCCCCTAGATCAGATTTCCCTGATTACGACCCCGTAACCAGTAACCTAGATTTTACAGACTCTGTTAACTGTCAGTCAACACCCTGGCTGATTCTCCTAGTTTTTACAGACACCAGAAAAACTGTTTGATCGTTTACAACTCAAATTAATATTACAACACGAATTAAACAAATAAAACCCAAGAGAAAAATAAAGGAGTTAAATAATAAAGGGTCATCCCCTTTTCAAAACTTGGACTATCTTGGTCGGCCCTTTCACAAATTGGTTGGCCCCTTGCTTAGTTTAGTCCATTCACATTGCTTTGTGGAAATCAAACATGGCGGCTCCCTAGGGTTTTCTAAAAATCCCTAAATCAGATCGATAGCCTCTTGGAATTGATCGAATCCTTGTAGCTTTGAATCAGATGATATTTGGCTCTTGATTGCTTTGTGTCCGCTCCTTCTTGCTCGATCGATTTGGATTTTTTATTGATCTAAACCCTAAAAGAAAAAACGTGAGTATTCTAATTATTTCTAATTTTTATTTGAATTTCTTGGTTTCGATTTTCAATCCCTAGCCTATGATGTAATGGTGTTATATAAATGGGATTATATAGGATAAAATAAATCCTAAAAATCACTTCTCTGATTTTGCTATATGCCTTGACTGATTTGCGTGGATTCCTCTTTTGCTTGGCTGATTGATTTGATTACTTGCTCGAAATCTTGAATGATCTGTAAATGCTGAATCATCACTGGAATTTCATGAAACTAATTTGCAGATTTCTTGCTATAAACAAAAGTGATGAATTTGTAACAAAAACGTCTTGATTTGAATTGTTTACCACAATGGATCTGGTCGGTTTTAATTTTTCCAATAACTTATGCAATTACTAGAAAGAAATTAATGTTGCCTCTTGAATTTGATTCAAATCACTTCTAAAAAAATCACTTTCCAAATATGTTCCTGCGTGATTTATGAACTGCTGCCTTTAATGCTTTGATGAAATGCGTGATACCCAGTGATAAAACATTTATCACATTCTAGAAATAAAGATTGATTTGTTTCTAACATAACATTGTGCATGCTGTAATATTGGACATCATTCAAGTTGGTTCTATTTGATAAAGCATTCCCCTTTTGCTGGTTCCTTGATTTGCTTGATTAAAAGCAATTGCCAAGTATGCTACTACATATCTGAAAACTGATTTGCTTTGTTATTTCTGGAGATATATCATCTTCCTAAAAATCAGTTTAGCTGCAAAAGCTATATTTGAACCATGCATTGAATCCATTCAGCTATGCCCTGCTTTATTACTGACTCACTTACTTGTATTCGACCATGTCGATTTCCTTGAAGTATGACCATATACATGACTTGTATTTGTGTATTAGTGCACCGCTATTCACTTGATCTTTTTTGAACAATTATACATGCATGAACTGTGTCTCTACATATTGCCTCTTGCTAAGTTCCACCACTCCATTGCTTGAGCATGTATATTGATATTAATGAAGTTGCACCATCAGTTCATATTGCTTGACCTTGAATGAACTCTACTATGCTACTTTGTTTTGATTATCTTTGATCCGCCACCATGCTTTAGTCATGCTGTTTTGTTGCATCATGTTATACTTTGCATTTTGAGATGTGTTGGCTGCACCAGCCCCCGCAAGTTGACTCCACCATTCTGAACTATGCTTAGCTTGGTCTTGACTTTAGTTTCACCATGTTGTATGCTACACTTGATCACTTCATATATTGATAAGCCTGCCTTGAAATGTTGTACACTTGTGTACAAAATCATGTACATGAAGCACCCCTGAATCTGCCTTATACTGCTGCTTGCATATGTGTATTTTTGTCATGATCCATTCATGTATATGTTGCTGAAACCATTATTCTGTCCATGCTTGAACTTGACCCATCCATGATGGCTTGTATGTGCAGTTCCTCTATTGATTGTGCACTGAGTCGAGATGGTCCACATGGCTACTCCTCAGTTGCACACTAAATTGACGTGGCAGTGCACACGTGTATATATATACACGTGTGTATATGTAGCCATTCAGAAAATTTCATGTCCCTGTACATATACAAACTGTCTGCCTAGACACAGAAAAATCATATCAAGTCATGAAAAATGATGAGAAACACACCAGAAAACTGAGGCAAATAAAATTTTAAAATTAAAATAATATTTGCTAGAGTATGAAATTATTTATGTTCAAGATTACTATGTATGTGTTTCTGTACATGACAGGCATGAAGACTGGATTGATAATGAAGTGCTGTGAAGACTGAAGACTGAAGTTGACAGTGAAAGAGAGTGTCAGTGTGTGTCAGTATACATATATATATATATATATATATATATATATATATATATATATATGAGTCTGTGTAAATGAATGTATATGTGACTGTATAAAGAGTTGAGTGTCTGTATATGAATTAATGTGAATGTATATTGACATGGTTGTAGTGAAGAGCTGTGTATGAATGAAAAATATTAGTGAAGTGTACAAATAGTGGAGTTGTAATTCTATACTGTTTGATATCGAAATAAAATATTATATTTAAATAAAATACTGTGTGAATATTTAAATTTGTGTACAGTAGTATTCTATTTAAATATAAATGTTATATTCCTGTCTGTGATTTAAATATAGAACAGTAGAGTAACAAATACATTAAAATAATATATATTTGGTTGTTATCATCAAACAAAAATCATATAATTGTGTATACAACACCGTTATATACAACAGTGATGGCTAGGGTTGCGTAGGTAAATATATTACGAAATTTTATATTAACCAACGGATCTTTATAAAATTATATCTAATGGTTCATGGTCATTTCTACGTTTATAAATAAAGGGCTAGACCCCCCTCCCCCACACTCTTTTGCTAATATTTTCTGGAGGCACCAGCGTAGCTCTGCCATTCCCAATTCTCCAGACTCTTCTAAAATTCTAAATTATAAATCTATTCAAATCAAATAAGTAAGGATTGGATATATTGAATCTATATCTGCGAAAAAATGTTGGTTACACAAATGGGTAATCTATATAATTAAATTTCCTTCTTTTTTAAGATCTACAAATCTAAATCTGTGTTTGTAAATCTCTTTTGTAAGTAGATTGTAGATTTCTAGGATTTGGGATTGTAAGCCTAAAAGCTGTGTTCAGATTCAGATTTGGATAGCTTTCAAGTGAGGAGGAAATGTATACCTTGTTTATAATAACTTATATAATTCGTTTGTGTTTAATTTAAATTACATACCTAAAAGTTATCAGATTTGTTTGTTTTTTTTCAAATTCGAAGTTAGGTGTGGATTTGTAGGCCTCATAGTTTAATACTGTCATATTGCCTATAATCACTCTTATGTTGTTTGTAGTTATTTATAACACCTCGAATCTTGAAATTATTCCCAAAATTATCATTATATGTGTAGTATTTTATTCCAGATTCATATGGTTTGAGATTTAGTTTATGGTTTGTGCACCTTTAGTTAGAATAAGAATTATGTTTGTGTTTGAAATTGTTTGGGGTTTTACTTGGTTTTTGAAATAAGCCCTTTTTGTTCTTTTGAAATAAAAAGGAGTTATTTAAAATCAACGAGAAATATAAACAATGAATATTTCCAATTTCTTGTGGTTGGATTATTCCGATATTCCTTTTTTAAATAGTTTGAGCAGAATTTACAAAAACTATATTTATTAAGCTTTCTATGAGATTTTTGAATCTCGAAACAAGATTAAAACACAAAAGGGTTGTTTTGGTCGTTATTTTAAACCAGAATATAAATAGTAAATAATAATAAAGAAAAATAAGTAACTGTGCTAATTCCTGCTTGAAATATGAATATAAACATATATTATAATCTTATCCATCCAAATCTACGTAAATAATGCTACTATATTATATTAATAAATGTTGTCGTTAAGCATTTGAATTGTTTCCATTTTATACGGATATATATGGAAATATAACTCGTCTTAAATGGAAATAAATATCATAATCATCATAGCAATCAATGTGGAATTGATGTGTTATAAATAAACAAGTCATGAATAAGGTAACAAGTATTGTAACCATGTTTGTTTGGTAAAATGAGTATAACAAGAATTAAATGCCTTATTGGTTACAATTTAAATTGTGATTAGGAATAGTGATTGTAACTCCAACTACGAAAATAAATAAGTAATAAACTTATGTGTGTGTGTGTGTATATATATATGTATGTATATTCAAATAAGAACTAAATGGAATTAAACTAGTATTTGGGAGTTACGATAATTAGATTAGAATTTAAATGGGACTGCTATAAATAGGATTTAATAAATTAATTAATGCCTCATGAAATATGACCGTTAGGGTCATAAATGGCAGATTATCTTAATAGAAATAATAAAGTGAATATTAGGCTCACATCCCTATTCTTGAACTTAATAAAACCCACGTTCTTGTTAACCTTTAATTTCAATCCCGGTCCCTAGAATTGCCGCCGCCCGCCTTCTTTCAAGGACTTCCGCCTTTCTTCTTTTTGGTTCCAACTTTTACGTGTTTTGTTATAAACAAAGGCACCGGTCTATAAAAAAGATTCAGAAATATGGAAATGTACTCAACATATATGTATGAAACTATTTGGATAGGTATGCAAGAATGTGTGTACGCGTTCTGAATAATTGCACAGAAGTATTCACTTATTCTGGATAATTGCACACAAGTATGCAACTATTTTAATAGGCACGTAAGTGATTGTTTTCCAGGCAGAAATTGAATTGTTGCATTAAACAATGCATGTATTCATGAAATCTGCTTATATGTATGCACTTATGCTGCTGTTTTGACGCGGAGCTGAAATAGATGCATGCATTTATGCTAATATTTGAAATATGTGCATTTGTGTATGCATTTTACTGCAATTCGCTATTAAATCTATATTTGTTGATTTTTACGTCATTTTTGATGGTTTTTTGGCGTGAATTTTTCAACATTCATGTATTTTATTTAAATACATATTTCCATATTTTTTTATTTTTTTAGTTTTTTTATCTACTTTTAAAAAATAGGGACCTAATTTATAAAAAGTTTATGACCGGATGTGAGCCTAATTTTAAAACTTTATAGGGACCTGTAAAAAACGCACCCAATAATAGATGGAATAAAAGAGATTAATGTGTATTGGTTGCCGTAGTGCTAAGTCCAATAATGAAATAATTAATTAACCATTCTAGGATAGGAAGTTAAAGGTTTTCCTTATCTATTCTAGTCAGTCTAGAATTAATATAATTAGAAATAAGTATTGGACTTAGTGGGTTAGTGTTGCGAGGTTAGTTGCCTTATTCAACTGAGGTCTGCACTTTCCAGTGGTCGGGTATATGTACAACTGATCTGAGATATTATTAACCATAAGAATCTGTGATGATAGGTAACTGCACAGCGAGAATTATTTCCTTAAATAAGGTTTACTTCAAGTGTTGAGGTAATAAGTGGCTATAGGTCCCACCTTCCATCGAAAATAAGAAACCAAAAAGGAAATAATTTATAAGCGTAGCCTACTTATGGAATTGAGATATTAAGTAGTGGGATTTACCTATTAGGTATTAAGTGATTCGACTCACCCTACCTCAAAAGGGTAGATTCATTTGGTCCGCCCTTAAAAAGCTATTAAGTTATCAGATAGGTTGCCTCTCCACAAATAAGAAGTATTATAGGCTAATCTGGTGCAAGATTGGTAATTACTATGATGGTCCGCTTTCCTCTTAAGTATTAAGTGATGGGTTTCAGAGTCCGCCCTAGGTGAAGGTATTAAATGACCGCTGTAGAGGTACCGTAGGTCTGCCTATCCTGCGGGAAGTAATAAATGACTAGTGAATATCCAATAAGGTTTGTTGGATAGTAACATGGGGTTATGCTGGGGAAGGTCATAAATGACGATTAGTCGTCTACCTATCATGTCGGTAATAAGTGACTACTTACTATCACATGCCTTATGCGGGGAGTGGACATATGCATGAATAACGAAAGCCTAAAAATTGGTTGGACTTAGTAGCTAGTGTTCTCTAATTTACATTAATGTAGGGTAAGCCTATAGGATCTGGATTAACACTAGAGGGGGTGAACAGGGTTTATTACAATTTTGAGGAATATAAAAATTATCATAGTAGAATAAATAAATGCAGCAAATAAATAACATGGATTTTACTCAGCTTCGGCAAACCCCTGCCTACTGTTGCATTCCCTAAGGTTTCTACTAGAATTAAAACAATCTCTACGCTTACAATTTCCTTGTAAACTCGCAACACCCGCTCCTAAATATTCTAATCCTACGCCCACAACCCTGCACTAATCTTTATCCCCAAGATCAGATTTTCCCGAATTACAAACTCGTAAACCCTTGTTTAGAAAACTAGAAAACCTCAGAGAATTACAAATGAAATGCAACAAAAAAAACTAATTCCCAAATAAACAAAATATCAAGTCAGCCCCTTTTATTTCTTTGACACTTAAAAATCGGCTTTCTCTCTTTGCTTCAATGGTGACCTAGAGAAAAAGAATAGGGTTTTGGAACTTCTCCAAATCACGATGCTTTAAAATCTGTGATAGGATTATTTCTCTGATGCTTCGAATCTTGTCTCTTTGGTCGATTGATTTGGCTTAAGAAGATCGAAAACCCTTGTGAGTAACTTTGATTTTAATTTTTCTTGCACCCAAATTTATTGCTTGGTTTTCGATACTTGTCGTTGATGAAAATGGTGATATATATAAGATTTTCAAATCACTTAATTCTCCGATTTCATTGCGTGATTTGGTCTTGATCTTGCCATGAGTTATGCTTGTTAAATTTCGTTCCGATTTTATGGAATGTCATAAAATTGTGAATCCATCCTTGCATGATTTTTTCGTGGATGCATTTGTTGAATACTTCACTTTTTGCCTGAGATAAAACTTACCACATATACTTAGTCAATTTATAGAAATGTTGATTGCCTAAAATGCGTTCTTGCAATCTCCTATAAGATTTTGAAAACTTAAATTTATCCTTGCTAAAAATAGTTTTTTCCTCGTGAAAAAATCTTTACACTTGTAAATAAGTATTGGATGATTGTTTTGTAAATTGATTCTCTTGCCAATTATATTCCTGAAATTTTTTCTTCCTTTCCGATTTTAACAAATGCAAATTTCCAAATATATTCATTGTAGTTTAGCTCTGGAATTTCTTCTTGCCAAAGATAGATTTATGACTATCTAAAACCTAACTGTGAGTCTTGATTTTTCTGCATGAATACTTACGAGTAGCTTGTATATTATTGCACATATGACCTTGTGCTTCGTCATGAACCAGTGTGTATCTTCCCACTGTTGTATTTGCTTGCCTTTTGCTTCAGGGCTGGTTTGTATGCCTGGTGCACATAAAACTTGAAATTGTTGTGTTTCCATGTACTTGACTTGTTCAGTTGAAGTGCTGCTTAAGCTTGTTCTTGTATTTGCGGCACCCTTTGTGCATGCCATTTCTACATGTTAATGAACCTGACATTATCCTCATTTGCTTGCATATGTGTCCAGTTGTGTGTATGTTTGATCATCTCAAACTTGTATCTGAATTATGTTTGTTGTGTGCACTCTTGTGTATACTGCACTTGAGTGTGTCACCGTGGTTTAACATGTACACTGCCTTTGTATGATGTACGTCTTGGCATGTATATTCACCTTTTATACTTGAGCTTGTACACTGCTTCAATTGCTCTTCCATGTCATCATTTGTTGTGGCCTGTTGCATCATGTTAATCCTTGTTGGCCACTTGTCGTTTGTCCAAATTTCCATTCATGCCTTTGAGTGATATTGTACCTTCTTCGTGTCATGTTGTCATGCTCCACTGGTTTGTGCATTCATGTAGTTATTCTTTTTGTTTTTTCTCACTTAGCATTCGACCAGTTTTGTGACTTGCTATTTCATTTAAGAGCCTCTTTTTTCCTGCATCTTTAATGTATGTGCGGAGTGCATTTGCATGTATTTGGAGCATTTGTCTTGGTCCATGAGCTTGGTCTTGTGCACTGGTGTTGATGTCTTCTAATCCTGTTGTGATGTTCAACCATGTTATACATTGTGTTGTGCACTTTACACTTATATGTGATTGAAATGCTTTATCCGCTTGATTTTGAAGTTGGCTTGATGCCACTTTTCTATCATTAGCAAACTTGAACCTTGATGCTCCTTGTCTTCTCTGACTGGTCATACATGAACCATGCTTCCATACTTGAAATTTTGTCACCTTCCTTGTTGTGCTATGCACCCTGATCTGGACATGTGCATGCCTATGCACTTGAACCCTTATAGCCTGAGTCTTTGTTGGACCTGATGAGTTTTGGCATCTTGTATGTGTTCATTGCCTTGTGATGCTTGACTGGTGCATGTGTTACTTGGAAATGTTGAGTTGCTTTGTATTTATTCCATTTGAAACTCTTATTCATTTTATTTCCACACCTATGTGACTTGAAACTGACTTCCATGCCATCTTGACCGTGCTTGGTCTATTTAGTGCATTGACCTATGTTGTCACCTGCTCCTTGCATGCTTGATGCAATGTCACCATGCACATTTGTAGTTGTATGTCGCTGTGTATTTGTTCCCTGTTGTATTTGCCAGAAATATTGATTGCAAAGTGTGGATGCATGCTCTTTGGCCTTGCTGAGTTGTAGTCACACTTTTTCATGCTTTTTATATTCTCGACATATGCACTTGCACAATATAAATGTATATGTGTATATACATACACATGTATGTGTATACATGTATCATGCATGTGCAATTATATTTTCTATTTACATCAGCATACCACTGTACGATGAGTCATGGTTGGTCAAGATCAGCAGACCACAAATGTGAGTTGAGGCTAGTCTTGATCAACGGACCATTATAGTTGTGTTAAGGCTGATCTGCAGGCACAATTTACATAGTCTACCTTGTGGTATTTACAGTGAATCACTATGAATATCACAAGTAGTCTAGACTCAAATAAATGTATATACATACCAGACCAAATCTAGAAATAAGATGAGAAACACATCAAAGTTCTTAGGCAAATAAAATTGAAAATAAATTTATATTTGACTACAATAAATTCTATTTTGTTCCAGATTATTATGTGTGTTTTTGTGATAGGTATACAGGTGATTGGATTGAATCTAAAGCATATTAAAGATAATGTGTGAGTCAATGTGTGTAACAGAGTCTATATATGAAAGAATGAATATGTAACTGAGTGAATGAGTGTTGTAGTGAGGAACCAATGTATATGAAATTGAATGTATTATATCACAGTGAAATGTAAAATAGTGGAGTTAGAAATATGTACTAATCCAAATGTTGAAATAAAACATTTATTGGAATAAAAACACTATTTGAATATTAAATTCTATGCAATAGTACTTTATTCAGAATAAATATTTACTTATGTATGTGATGTACTATATAATAGTATAGTTATAGACACATTTATATTATAATATATATATATATGTTTGTTATCATCAAACAAAAATCATATTGTTATATTCAACAAAACCACCGAGTAAGGCAATAAGAGATCGATTGTATCTGTCCTGGGTCTTATGTGATCAAAAGGACCTACACTTATCTTATATTAATAGTGAGGCTTTAAGTGGCTATATAGAAATAACACACCTCCTTATGACAAATTAAGTAGTTTGAAATCCCGCCCCTTAGTTTTCGATAGTTGGTCAAATGGCGGTTTAAAGGCTTATACTAATGCGTAAGAGCTCTATCTCGGTATATTATGTTAACATTATCTTGGATAGTTGATCGTTGTGTAAATCTTTACAAGGCTGGGTTAAAATGACTAGCTTTGTTAGACATATGTTTTAGGTGGAGACCCAACGAGATACATTTGTGTATGGAAAATGTTATACATTTTTTAATCACCAGGATTTGTTATATGGACCCGCTTCCTCATAGCAACTCTCAGGTTTACCTCGAGGAAGAAAAGTCTTAGTAAGTGTTCAAGTTTCGTTTTCAGTTCTAGTTCTCTGATGCTCGGTATTACTGTAGAGATTTGCTTTTAAGGTAGTTGCCTAAGTCGATACTTGTTATCCTATCTTGTTTCCATTGCGAGTTAGTTTTATTGTACTCTGATTATGCTTAAACTCATTTTTGCACGTACTAGATTTATACTCTCCATGCTTGGATGGGTTTGAGTTTCGATATTTGTCGAAATTCGGGCTTAGAAAATTGTAGTGTGTTACAAGTACATCCCTATACATGTTTAACCGGTCCATCCCTAAGATCATCCTGTATCCCAAAAATCCCAAAACATTGGAATCACAATCAAACTCAACGCATAATATGAACAAATTAAAACCCTACAAATCTTAGATTAGTGCGCCAAACCACCCATAGGGTTTGAAACTACTATGAGATCAGTAACTAGTGAGATTTCTAAGTGCAAACAGTCAACCAAAGTACTAGAAACAAGTGAATGAGAAGCTCCCGAATTGAAAAAGTGAGTATAGGAAAATCAAAAATAGAGATCAATTCTTCTACACAAAATTTCCTACCTCTGTCCGGGTCACCACTAGTTGGAACTGCCTCCAACACATGCACCTGGGTTGTCGATGTACCAAATCCTTGTCCATCCTTTTGTGGACATGCCCTACTATAATGCCAAGCTTTCCCACAGTTGAAGCACTTACCCTTAAACTTGTTAATCCTTAATGAGATGTCCTGCTTTCCCGCACCCATGACACTTTATCATAGTCTTGATCTGCCCTTTATGAGGATTCCTAGTTTGCTTTTTTTGGTCCTTCTTTTCCCTCCATTTATTTTTAGGGCCATAAGAATTGGAAGCTCCACCCTTATCATCCTTGAATTCTTCCTTCTTATCCTCATGCATCAATTTCATCTCAATCAAAGCCTCGTAAGTTGTACCTATAGGAATGTGAGTCGTTCTCAAGCCTTGGAGAGGTTAATTCGACCCTCTCGCAAATCAAACAACATACTTGTTAGCTATGTTAACCAAATTCAAACCAAATCTTGATAAATCATTGAAGTGATTGATATATATTCTTTTACCGACATATTTCCTTACTTCAAATTCAAAAATCGCTCCAATTGCATTCCTTCCTCAATAGATGATAGAAACTTCCTCTCGAACCTATCCCTGATTCTAGCCCAACCCATAAGCCTCCTCTCAGCCTCTATAGTCTCCCATCAATACGAGGCTTCCTCCTTAAGTTGCTAAGTTGCAAGTCGAATTCTCATCCTATCCTCGATTTCCAACAACTAAAAAATTCTCTTTAATCCAAGTGCGCACCTCCAAAAACTTCTCGTTACCCGTAAAAATATTTTCCTCCAAGTTTGAGAAGTCCTTACAAAGCTTAGAAAAATTCGCGGCTATAAGTGGGTTAAGAGGAACCACCACTACAACAAATTCACCCTATAACAATGACGCAAAACCGTTGTAATATCATTTTACAACGGTGCCCCCACAAGTCGTGTATCCCAAAGTTGTAATATATTCAAATCTTTTACAACTTTTCTACACCGCTGCAACACCGTTGTAATTGGGTTATTTAACAATAGTTATATGCCATTGTAATAAATTTTATTACAACTCTAGTGTAACACCCTGCATTTTCAAATTAAAAATGTACAAATATGTATATATGCATAGATAGATAAATAATGGTGATGTATAATGAAAATTAATTAATATATGGAAGAGAAGGAAAAATTAATTCGATAACAGTGTGCGTAACGGAAAAGATAATAAAATAAGGATACTTAATTTAAATATCAGGAATTAAGTAAAACGGACATCACCATTGCGTTTGTCTTGGAATTCTGCTTGGAATAGAGTCCAAGTTTTCGAAAATCAGACTCCGTATGAAAGAATAATGGCCTTCCAAAGATTCAAGAAAATTCCGAAATTAAATAGTAAAATAACCCAGACAGGTCGACCTATACCAAGGCAGGTCGACCTACCCCAGGTAGCTCGACCTGGAGGTCGACCTCCCCCAAAACAGGTCGACCTGGGGGTCGACCTCCCCCCCAAATCTGGGAAGAATTCATTTTCTGCACTTGGACGCGATTTCTAACCTGATACGTTGACTAAACAGCTATATAATGACCCTTAACCCATTCTTTTTCTTCACTCAAGCCTATGGCGAAGCCATGGCTCTGTTCTAACTCAAATTCTTCTTCTCCAAGAGATTTCTAGATCCACTTTCTTCCCCTATTCTCTTCAAACATCTATTCTTAAAATTAAAAAGTTCAGAATCAAGACAACCTCCAAATTAAAGAGAAAAAGGGATTCAGATCCGCAATTTACACTACGCAAGGAGGAGAAATTCAGATTCACAACTTACGCTGCGCAAAGAAATCAAAGATAGATCAGATCTATGGATTGGGGCATAAAATCAATCAAAGTAAAATCAAATCCATGAATTGAAGATGAAAAGCAAGGTGAGTGGAATTACAATAAATTTGTTGCATAATAGTATTATTATCGTTCGTCATTCCCAGTTATAAATTCAATTCAAGATTCATGTTATAATAATTGTCCTTTTATTCTCCTTCCCCTTTTTATTTTTGGATCTAGGTTATCTCGAACCCAGATGAAATCTTATTATACATACGTACGATGGAAATATGGGAATATTGGGGCATAATTTATTTTATGCAATCGAGGAATATAATCTGTAATTTGGGGATTGTGGCATGACAATTATTATTGCAAATATTGGGACAACTGGAGAATTGTATATTGGGATTATTCAATGAAATAAAGCTTGAATTGGGAATTTTGGAGCATATTTCAATAATGAATCTATGGGTATGTTTTGGAAACATGAATCTATGCTGAATAGTGCGCACCTATGAATTACGATTTATAATGTTAACCTGAAATTATGTAAATTTAATGGGAATTATTGAATATGGAACGGGTTTGGGAAGAAGTGATTTATTTCAAATCTAATATTGCGGGATTGAGGTTTTAAACTATAAGTTTAAATTTTGGGTTTTGGGAAAAACGAATCTAAAAGAATCCTAAGTTGACAAAGGAACGGATAAAACTTAGCTTATGCGATTATGAGACTTCTTATGTGATTATGAAACCTAACTCATAACCTCTTATGTGATTATGAAAACTAACTCATAACCTGAAATTGATGCTTAACGTTCTCATAAAAATTGTTAATTGGCTAAAGATGAAACATGACTAACTCGAGGTTAGAATGAGGTTGTGGTGTAATTCTGCTCGGATCCGCCCGGTATATCCAGTGGCCGCAAACAATAGGGTCTAATGTGAGAAGTTAGTCATAACGCGCTCAAACCCAAGGTTAGATTGAGGTGTGGTGTAAGACTGCCCAGAACCTCCCGGCACATCCCGCAACCGCAACAATAGGTATAATGTGAGAGGTTGGTGCATTAATAATAAATTAATGCTAATGACACATGCTAGTATGGTAAGGTTAGGTTAACAACACTTAACCAATTTGACATGATGCGTGGGTGGGTTAAGTCAACAAGAACTGAAAAACAACACTTAACCAAATTTGTGGAATATATGAGTAATGCATGAGCGGGAAGGTAGGGTTAAGTAAAACTTGACATATGTGCAAACTTAACCAACACAGTAATGGGGAATGATAACTACCTATTATATACCAGAGTTGCGGTAATGTAAAATTATATAATAGGTAAACTTGTCCTAGGGACAATATAAGATTATGACTTAAGATGTAATACAAGACTTGAAGGGTGGGGCGACTATTGTTTGATAAAGAAAACTTAAGGTCATGTTTGAGTTCATTGGTAAACCTTAGTTAGTGAACTAAGTAAATAACGATAAAGGCAACCAAGTGTTGAACCTTACTTAGAGAACTATGTAAATAATGATGATGGCAACTGGGTAATGAACCTTAGTTAGAAAACTAAGTAAAATGGAAACCGAATTAACAAACCTTAGTTAGAGAACTAAGTAAGCAACGGTAAAGATAACTAAGTAAACCTTAGTTGAAGAGGACTAAGTAATAAACCTTAGTTAAAAAGAAACTTGGTAATTAGAATTGAAGGACAACATAAACGAGGATAACCAAGTTAATAAGACAAAGCAAGTGCGTAATCAGAAGTTTAGACATAAGGTCTAATAGTACGAAAGGATAAGGCGCTTGGACCATTCCATTCGATAGGGGATGAATAGCCAAACTCGGTAGATCATCATGGTACTGTAGAGCACGAGGGGGAGTGTACGTCCATCTAATCATGTAGAAGGCTCCAACGGACAGGGTTACGAAGCACACGGCTTCGAGGGGACGTGAGGATACTCTTGGTATCCCTCTATGAGAATGCAGATGATCCGCCTGGGTTCACAGAGGTTAAGGTCTGCATAAGAAGAACTAAGAGTATGCCTTGGTTGCAGTAATAAGGCAACCTAAAGACTAGGATGGGCCAGCTTGAGTCGGCGATAACCAGTTGGCCTATGATAGCACGTCGTCGACTGCCTACCATCTTGAGTCAGTCGAGCTCGAAAAGCAGAAAGGTGGTGAACTCCAAAAGACCATATACTTTCTATCTAGTATGGGTGAGGTTGGCCAATAGTTTTGTGGGGGTATAGAGGGCCTGCTTACAGTTCTCATTCTTGATATTCTTGGGTGCCTTTCATTAGTTGAGGGAGGGGTCAAGTGGGACTATAGCCACAGTAAAAACAGACCTTAGCATCTGCATCGGCAGATAACTTAAAGCTCTCGACTGAGTTCCGTGTTTCTTTATTTGCCCTGCCACGGGACTCGGGTCGCACATATAGAGGTCATGTGCAACTAGATATCCAGCACATTTATCGATACAGTTGGGACGTAAAGTCTAGGAACGCATATCGCTCGGGGTAGTGTGTCCTAGACTAGAGGGCATTGTTCGATAGGTAGCATAAACCCTAGTTGGACCTAGGTAGCAAAAACCGCAGTTGAACCTAGGAAGCGTTCGATAAAGTAAACCCTAGTTGTACCTAGGTAACACTCGATGGTAAACCCTAGTTGGATCTAGGTAGTATTCGATAACAGAACCTAGTAAGACCTACGTTGGCAATCCAAACGCTTCCTTAACAAAGGAATGGTGGTTTTATGCAGACTTTCACGTATATATATATATATATACATGAAAGTTCGTACGACGTACGACATCGGATAAGGAACTACGTACATATGAGAAGATGACACGAGTTGGATAAGGGACTGCGTACACATGAAAAGAGGACACGGGTAGGGGGTAACTACATATACATTGTATTGAGTTAATCTACTAGTGGATGATAAGTATAGCTTAAAGAGCTAACATTGTTAACAACCTAATAACCAAGAAAATGTAACTAAACGGTATATGTAGGATTATACAGAAGTTTATTCTAAATCCAGTCACACAGAACTTATGTTCTGACCCCCTCCTCATTGCATACTTCCAAGTTTGGTTCATGACAGAGATGGTATAGCTTTGGATACTGGTTTAGCAGTATTGTTAATAAGGTAAGGCGCTTTTTGAATATACTATACTTTATTTCTTTCCGCTGTGAGATGCTTTGCGAGTTCTGACATGTTTCTTTATCTCTGTCTTTTTCTGCAGGATACTAGAGCACCCAACTCAGATTTCGATATATTGAATTTTTGAAAAAAAATTCGGTCTGTTGGAATCCGGGTTGTTACATCTGATATCAGAGCTTCGGTTTAGTGTTCCTAGGGAGCTAATGAGTGAACGTATTTGTATTTTCTAAAAAATATATATATATTATATATAAACCTAAATCCACAAAGTAGCCCACTAAGTATGGAAAGAGTTGGGTTAGCTATTTTGTACACTAAAGGAATGAACCAAGAAATTCTAAGACCCTTAGGTGGTTTGGGTACAATATGATTTGGTATTGAAGAAAGGAAGTATCCCATAAGAATTAAAACTGAAATGTTGTTATTTTAGAGTAGTGGATGTAGAAGTGAAACTTTATAAATTAGAAAAAGGTTAAAGTGTGGAAAATGGATTAGGAATATATATAGTTGAGAGAATCGGTTTGGAAAGTGCCTAATAAAGCCTAGTTGTGTTGAAAGAACCACTTTGAGTCTAGCCCAATGATTAACTTTTAAGAACTTGAATTTGTAAAAGTTTTGGTAGAAAGATATTGTAGTATTTTCAAGTTTTGATCTTAAAAGGTAACTTTGGATGTTTGAGAAATTATTTAGTGCATGTTGAGTTTTAAAAGTAAAGTGGGATATATTTTGTAAAGCAATGATTATTTGTTAAAAAAAATTCTCTCATCAAAAGGTGCATAATATAGAGCATATACAGCTCGCTAGTTTTCATATTATAATATATGAAAGGATTGAAATGAAAGCGTTTCGTTTTGTAAAGGAAGTTTTAAAATCTCTATTCTGTTAACAATAAATTTTGATTATTGATTTACAAAGAATTTTTTTTGGGTGGACAAAATAAGTTGTAGGAGTAGAATAGATGTCTGCACCTTATAGCGAATAGTTAAATTAACATTGTAATTAGAAACAATGTAAGCCTGATAGTCGTCCTTGTCTACTCCAGTTTTGTGATTTGAAAAAAAAATGTTTTGCATTTTATTTTGTAACATGTTTTTATGGTTTGGCGAAAACAAGTTTTGGAGAAGAAAATAAAGTTTTAACACTTTTAATTTTTGAAAGAAAAATGTAATGAAAAGAAAGCCGGCCAAACCATGTTTTAAAAAGAATGGAGTAGGTTAGGATTAGTGCCTAGAAAAGAATGAGAGAAAGTTAAAGCTATGAATTAAACAATTGGAACCAACTAGAGAATGGTTGAGTTGAGTGATTCTCTGTGTGTCAATCTGATGTTGATTTCGGTCTTCCGGGTTGATATTTATGGAGTTACTCTCTTGCTAATTTACAGTCAGGGATTATATTAAAATAATGGAAAAAATCTCATAGAATGCATAAGCATTGAGAAACCTAGGTTTGTTGCTTGAGAAAAAGAAAAAGGATAGGCTAGTAATACACAGCAAGGACTAGTAGTGTCTACTTAGTAGTAAAGGGCAAGTAAGTGGGTAGATCCTGTTGTGTGGACTCGCAATTGTCCGAGATGAAAAAGTCTTAAGATTCTTGGCCCATAGTAGTAGCTGTGTAGGATGCTGTTTGATTTGAAAACGAAAAGGCTTATTTGAAAATAATAAACTTAAGTAATTTGATTAAGTCAATTAAGCTAAGAAAGAAACTAGCCTAACTAAAAAGAAAACAACAAATCCAGTAAGACAACAAATGTGATGGGAAAAGAAAATGAAAATCTTAAGAAAAAGATGAATTAATATGAAATTTTTCCAAGATAGTTGAAAAAGAGAAGAAATTTTCTTATGTGGTTGTACTTGGATAGGAAAATAGGAAATCTTCATAGAACGGTCATATAAAAATCCAAGTACGATTAGAAAAGAAAAACGGAGGATGTGAATTTTTCTATTTTATACCTTTTCGTAACATAAGGAAATCGAATTTGGAAAATTAGATTTTTCTAAATTTCGAATTTAATGATGGGTGGTAGAGTTTTGGACGCGACAATTGGGTGAACTATGCTCTTATTCTATAAGAGTACGGGAAAACTTGGATGAAAAATATTTTGATTTTTCAAGAATATTGCATTCATATAGAACTGCAAGTATATTTAGGATGTGAGCATCATGTTTTGAAAGAGTTTTTAAAATTTGCATACATATAGGTAGATCAAAATTAGGCATACATACTTTACAATGATGTATCTCACTTTGCACATGTGCACAATGTTTGCAACAATTGGATGCACACTTGATGGATGGATATTGCGAGGGATTATCTATTTTACTCTTGTCGAATTTCCGGGACGAAATTCTTTAAGGGTGGGAGAATGTAACACCCTGCATTTTTAATTAAAAATGTACAAATATGTATATATGCATAGATAGATAAATTATGGTGATGTATAATGAAAATTAATTAATATATGGAAGAGAAGGAAAAATTAATTCGATAACAGTGTGCGTAACGGAAAAGATAATAAAATAAGGATACTTAATTTAAATATCAGGAATTAAGTAAAACGGACATCACCATTGTGTTTATCTCCGAATTCTGCTTGGGATAGAGTCCAAGTTTTCGAAAATCGGACTCCATATGAAAGAATTATGGCCTTCGGAAGATTCAAGAGAAATTCCGAAATTAAATAGTAAAATAACCCAGACAGGTCGACCTATACCAAGGCAGGTCGACCTACCCCAGGCAGCTCGACCTGGAGGTCGACCTCCCCTAAAACAGGTCGACCTCGGGGTCGACCTCCTCCCCAAATCTGGGCAGAATTCATTTTCTGCACCTCGACACGATTTTTGACCTGATATGTTGACTAAACAACTATATAATGACCCTTAACCCATTCTTTTTCTTCACCCAAGCCTGTGGCGACGCCATGGCTCTGTTCTAACTCGAAATTTTCTTCTCCAAGAGATTTCTAGATCCACTTTCTTCCCCTTTTCTCTTCAAAACATCTATTCTTAAAATTATAAAGTTTAGAATCAAGACAACCTCCAAATTAAAGAAAAAAGGGATCCATATCCGCAATTTACACTACGCAAGGAGAAGAAATTCAGATTCACAACTTACGCTGCGCAAACAATTCAAAGATAGACCAGATCAATGGATTGGGGCATAATATCAATCAAAGTTAAATCAAATCCATGAATTGAAGATGAAAAACAAGGTGAGTGGAATTACAATAAACTTGTTGCATAATAGTATTATTATCGTTCGTCATTCCCCAGTTATAAATTCAATTCGAGATTCATGTTATAATAATTGTCCTTTTATTCTCCTTCCCCTTTTTATTTTTGGATCTAGGTTATCTCGAACCTAGATGAAATCTTATTATACATACGTACGATTGAAATATAGTAATATTGGGGAATAATTTATTTTATGCAATCGAGGAATATAATCTGTAATTTGAGGATTGTGGCATAACAATTACTATTGCAAATATTGGGACAATTGGCGAATTGTATATTGGGATTATTCAATGAAATAAAGTTTGAATTGGGAATTTTGGAGCTTATTTCAATAATGAATCTTTGGGTATGTTTTGGAAACATGAATCTATGCTGAATAGTGCGTAACTATGAATTCCGATTTATAATTTTAACCTAAAATTGTGTAAATTTAATTGGAATTATTGAATATGGAACGGGATTGGGAAGAAGTGATTTATTTCAAATCTAATACCGTGGGATTGAGATTTTAAACTATAAGTTTAAATTTTGGGTTTGGGAAAAACGAATCTAAAGGTAAGAATCCGAAGTTGATAAAAGAATGGATAAAACTTAGCTTATACGATTATGAGACCTCTTATGTGATTATGAAACCTAACTCATAACCTGAAATTGATGTTTAACGTTCTCATAAAAGTTGTTAATTAGCTAAAGAAGAAACATGACTAACTCGAGGTTAGAATGAGGTTGCGGTGTAATTCTGCCCGGAGCCGCCTGGCATATCCAGTGGCCGCAAACAATAGGTCTAATGTGAGAAGTTAGTCATAACGCGCTTAAACCCGAGGTTAGTTTTAGTTGTGGTGTAAGACTGCCTGGAACCGCCCAACACATCTAGCAACCACAACAATAGGTTTAATGTGAGAGGCTGGTGCATTAATAATCAATTAATGCTAATGACACATGCTAGTATGGTAAGGTAAGGTTAACAACACTTAACCAATTTGACATGATGCGTGGGTGGGTTAAGTCAATGTGAACCGAAAGACAACACTTAACCAAATTTGTGGAATATACGAGTAATGCATGAGTGGGAAGGTAGGGTTAAGTAAAACTTGACATATGGACAAACTTAACCAACACAGTAATAGGGAATGATAACTACCTATTATAAACCAGAGTTGCGGTAATGTAAAATTAAATAATAGGTAAACTTGTCCTAGGGACAAGGGAAGATTATGACTTAAGATGTAATACAAGACTTGAAGGGTGGGATGACTTATACTATGAAATAAGTTAATCTAAGCTGAAAATGTGGGAAAGCACCCGGACGCTAGTGTTTGATAAAGAAAACTTAAGTCATGTTTGAGTTCATTGGTAAACCTTAGTTAGTGAACTAAGTATATAACGATAAAGGCAACCAAGTGTTGAACCTTACTTAGAGAACTATGTAAATAATGATGATGGCAACTGGGTAATGAACCTTAGTTAGAAAACTAAGTAAAATGGAAACCGAAGTAACAAACCTTAGTTAGAGAACTAAGTAAGCAACGGCTAAGATAACTAAGTAAGTAAACCTTAGTTGAAGAGGACTAAGTAATAAACCTTAGCTAAAAAGAAACTTGGTAATTAGAATTGAAGGACAACATAAACGAGGATAACCAAGTTAATAAGGCAAAGCAAGTGCGTAATCAGAAGTTTAGACATAAGGTCTAATAGTACGAAAGGATAAGGCGCTTGGACCAGTCCATACGATAGGGGATGGATAGCCAAACTCGGTAGATCATCATGGTGCTGTAGGGTGCGAGAGGGAGTGTACGTCCATCTAATCATATATAAGGCTCCAACAGACAGGGTTACGAAGCACACGGCTTCGAGGGGATGTGAGGATACTCTTGGTATCCCTCTATGAGAATGCAGATGATCCGCCTGGGTTCACAGAGGTTAAGGTCTGCATAAGAAGAACTAAGAGTATGCCTTGGTTGCAGTAATAAGGCAACCTAAAGACTAGGATGGACCAGCGTGAGTCGGCGATAACCAGTTGGCCTATGATAGCACATCGTCGGCTGCCTACCATCTTGAGTCAATCGAGCTCGAAAAGAAGAAAGGCGGTGAACTCCAAAAGACCATATACTTTCTATCTAGTATGGGTGAGGTTAGCCAATAGTTTTGTTGGGGCATAGAGGGCCTGCTTACAATTCTCATTCTTGATATTCTTGGGTGTCTTTCATTAGTTGAGGGAGGGTTCAAGTGGGACTATAGCCACAGTAAAAACAGACCTTAGCATCTACATCGGCAGATAACTTAAAGCTCCTGACCGAGTTCCGTGTTTCTTGATTTGCCCTGCCACGGGACTCTAGTCGCACATATAGAGGACATGTGCAACTAGATATCTAGCACATTTATCGATACGGTTGGGACGTAAAGTCTAGGAACGCATATCGCTCGGGGTAGTGTGTCCTAGACTAGAGGGCATTGTTCGATAGGTAGCATAAACCCTAGTTGGACCTAGGTAGTATAAACCCTAGTTGAACCTAGGAAGCGTTCGATAAAGTAAACCCTAGTTGGACCTAGGTAACACTCGATGGTAAACCCTAGTTGGATCTAGGTAGTATTCGATAACAGAACCTAGTAAGACGTACGTTGGCAGTCCAAACGCTTACGCAACAAAGGAATGGTGGTTTTATGCAGACTTTCACGTATATATATATATATATACATGAAAGTTCGTACGACGTACGACATCGGATAAGGAACTACGTACATATGAGAAGATGACACGAGTTGGATAAGGGACTGCATACACATGAAAAGAGGTCACGAGTAGGGGATAACTACATATACATTGTATTGAGTTAATCTACTAGTGGATGATACGTATATCTTAAAGAGCTAACATTGTTAACAACCTAATAACCAAGAAAATGTAACTGAATGGTATATGTAAGATTATACAGAAGTTTATTCTAAATCCAGTCACACAAAACTTATGTTCAGACCCCCTCCTCATTACATACTTCCAGGTTAGGTTCATGACAGAGATGGTATAGCTTTGGATACTGGTTTAACAATATTGTTAATAAGGTAAGGCGCTTTTTGAATATATTGTACTTTATTTCCTTCCGCTGTGAGATGCTTTGCGAGTTCTGACATGTTTCTTTATCTCTGTCTTTTTCTGCAGGATACTAGAGCACCCAACTCAGATTTCGGTATATTGAATTTTTGAAAAAAAAATCGGTCTGTTGGAATCTGGGTTGTTACATCTGATATCAGAGCTTCGGTTTAGTGTTCCTAGGGAGATAATGAGTGAACGTATTTGTATTTTCTAAATTATAAATATATATTATATATAAACCTAAATCCACAAAGCAGCCCACTAAGTATGGAAAGATTTGGGTTAGCTATTTTGTACACTAAAGGAATGAACCAAGAAATTCTAAAACCCTTAGGTGGTTTGGGTACAATATGATTTGGTATTGGAGAAAGGAAGTATCCCATAAGAATTAAAACTGAAATGTTATTATTTCAGAGTAGTGGATGTAGAAGTGAAACCTTATAAATTAGAAAAAGGTTAAAATGTGGAAAATGGATTAGGAATATATATAGTTGAGAGAATTGGTTTGGATAGTGCCTAATAAAGCCTAGTTGGGTTGAAAGACCCACTTTGAGTCTAGCCCAATGATTAACTTTTAAGAACTTGAATTTGTAAAAGTTTTGGTAGAAAGATATTGTAGTATTTTCAAGTTTTGATCTTAAAAGGTAACTTTGGATGTTTGAGAAATTATTTAGTGCATGTTGGGTTTTAAAAGTAAAGTGGGATATATTTTGTAAAACAATGTTTATTTGTTAAAAAAATTCTCTCATTAAAAGGTGCATAATATATAGCATATATAGCTCGCTAGTTTTCATATTATAATATATGAAAGGATTGAAAAGAAAGCGTTGCGTTTTGTAAAAGAAGTTTTAAAATCTCTATTCTGTTAACAATAAATTTTGATTATTGATTTACAAAGAAATTTTGTTGGGTGGACAAAATAAGTTGTAGGAATAGAATAGATGTTTGCACCTTATAGCGAATTGTTAAATTAACATTGTGATTAGAAACAATGTAATCCTGATAGTCGTCCTTGTCTACTCCAGTTTTGTGATTTGAAAATAAAATGTTTTGCATTTTATTTTGTAACATGTTTTTATTGTTTGGCGAAAACAAGTTTTGGAGAAGAAAATAAAGTTTTAACACTTTTAATTTTTGAAAGAAAAATGTAATGAAAAGAAAGCCGGCCAAATCATGTTTTAAAAAGAATGGAGTAGGTAAGGATTAGTGCCTAGAAAAGAATGAGAGAAAGTTAAAGCTATGAATTAAACAATTGGAACCAACTAGAGAATGGTTGAGTTGAGTGATTCTCTGAGTGTCAATCTGATGTTGATTTCGGTCTTCCGGGTTGATATTTAGGGAGTTACTCTCTTGCTAATTTACAGTCAGGGATTAGATAATATTAAACTAATGGAAAAATTCCCGTAGAATGCATAAGCATTGAGAAACCTAGGTTTATTGCTTGAGAAAAATAAAAAGGATAGGCTAGTAATACACAGCAAGGACTAGTAGTGACTACTTAGTAGTAAAGGGCAAGTAAGTGGGTAGACCCTGTTGTGTGGACTCGCAATTTTCTGAGATGACAAAGTCTTAAGATTCTTGGCCCATAGTAGTAGCTGTGTAGGATGCTGTTTGAGTTGAAAACGAAAAGGCTTATTTGAAACTAATAAACTTAAGTAATTTGATTAAGTCAAACACGCTAAGAAAGAAACTAGCCTAACTAAAAAGAAAACAACAAGTCCAGTAGGACAACAAATGTGATGGGAAAAGAAAATGAAAATCTTAAGAAAAAGATGAATAAATATGAAATTTTTCCAAGATAAGTTGAAAAAGAGAAGAAATTTTCTTATTTGGTTGTACTTGGATAGGAAAATATAAAATCTTCATAGAATGGTCATATAAAAATCCAAGTACGATTAGAAAAGAAAAATGGAGGATGTGAATTTTTCTATTTTATACCTTTTCGTAACATAAGGAAATCGAATTTGGAAAATTAGATTTATCTAAATTTCGAATTTAATGATGGGTGGTAGAGTTTTGGATGCGACAATTGGGTGAACTACTCTCTTATTCTATAAGAGTATGGGAAAACTTGGATGAAAAATATTTTGATTTTTCAAGAATATTGCATTCATATAGAACTGCAAGTATACTTAGGATGTGAGCATCATGTTTTGAAAGAGTTTTTAAAATTAGCATACATATAGGTAGATCAAAATTAGGCATACATACTTTACTATGATGTATCTCACTTTGCACATGTGCACAATGTTTGCAACAATTGGATGCACACTTGATGGATGGATATTGCAAGGGATTGTCTATTTTACTCTTATCGAATTTCCAGGACGAAATTCTTTAAGGGTGGGAGAATGTAACACCATACATTTTTAATTAAAAATGTACAAATATGTATATATGTATAGATAGATAAATTAAGGTGATGTATAATGAAAATTAATTAATATATGGAAGAGGAGGAAAAATTAATTCGATAACAGTGTGTGTAACGGAAAAGATAATAAAATAAGGATACTTAATTTAACTATCAGGAATTAAGTAAAACGGACATCACCATTGCGTTCATTTCCGAATTCTGCTTGGAATAGAGTCCAAGTTTTCGAAAATCGGACTCCATATGAAAGAATTATGGCCTTCGGAAGATTCAAGAAAAATTCCGAAATTAAATAGTAAAATAACCCAGACAGGTCGACCTATACCAAGGCAGGTCGACCTACCCCAGGCAGCTCGACCTGGAGGTCGACCTCCCCTAAAACAGGTCGACCTTGGGGTCGACCTCCACCCCAAATCTGGGCAGAATTCATTTTTTGCACCTCGACACGATTTCTGACCTGATACGTTGACTAAACAACTAAATAATGACCCTTAACCCATTCTTTTTCTTCACCCAAGCCTGTGGCGATGCAATGGCTCTGTTCTAACTCAAAATTTTCTTCTCCAAGAGGTTTCTAGATCCACTTCCTTCGCCTTTTCTCTTCAAAACATCTATTCTTAAAATTATAAAGTTTAGAATCAAGACAACCTCCAAATTAAAGAAAAATGGGACCCAGATCCGCAATTTACACTACGAAAGGAGGAGAAATTCAGATTCACAACTTATGCTACGCAAAGAAATCAAAGATAGGCCAGATCTATGGATTAGGGCATAATATCAATCAAAGTTAAATCAAATCCATGAACTGAAGATGAAAAGCAAGGTGAGTGGAATTACAATAAACTTGTTGCATAATAGTATTATTATCGTTCGTCATTCCCCAGTTATAAATTCAATTCGAGATTCATGTTATAATAATTGTCCTTTTATTCTCCTTCCCCTTTTTATTTTTGGATCTAGGTTATCTCGAACCTAGACGAAATCTTATTATACATACGTATGATTGAAATATTGGAATATTGGGGAATAAATTATTTTATGCAATCGAGGAATATAATATGTAATTTGGGGATTGTGACATAACAATTACTATTGCAAATATTGGGACAATTGGCGAATTGTATATTGGGATTATTCAATAAAATAAAGTTTGAATTGGGAATTTTGGAGCTTATTTCAATAATGAATCTTTGGGTATGTTTTGGAAACATGAATCTATGCTGAATAGTGCGTAACTATGAATTCCGATTTATAATTTTAACCTGAAATTGTGTAAATTTAATTAGAATTATTGAATATGGAACAGGATTGGGAAGAAGTGATTTATTTCAAATCTAATACTGTGGGATTGAGGTTTTAAACTATAAGTTTAAATTTTGGGTTTTGGGAAAAACGAATCTAAAGGTAAGATTCCTAAGTTGATAAAGGAATGGATAAAACTTAGCTTATGCGATTATGAGACCTCTTATGTGATTATGAAACCTAACTCATAACCTGAAATTGATGTTTAACGTTCTCATAAAAATTGTTAATCGGCTAAAGATGAAACACGACTAACACGAGGTTAGAATGATGTTGCGGTGTAATTCTGCCCGGAACCGCCCGGCATATCCAGTGGCCGCAAACAATAGGGTCTAATGTGATAAGTTAGTCATAACGCACTTAAACCCGAGGTTAGATTGAGTTGTGGTGTAAGACTGCCTGGAACCGCCCGACACATCTAACAACCGCAACAATAGGTTTAATGTGAGAGGTTGGTGCATTAATAATCAATTAATGCTAATGACACATGCTAGTATGGTAAGGTTAGTTTAACAACACTTAACCAATTTGACATGATGCGTGGGTGGGTTAAGTCAATGTGAACTGAAAGACAACACTTAACCAAATTTGTGGAATATACGAGTAATGCATGAGCGGGAAGGTAGGGTTAAGTAAAACTTGACATATGGACAAACTTAACCAACACAGTAATGGGGAATGATAACTACCTATTATAAACCAGAGTTGCGGTAATGTAAAATTAAATAATAGGTAAACTTGTCCTAGGGACAAGGGAAGACTATGAATTAAGATGTAATACAAGACTTGAAGGGTGGGACGACTTATACTATGAATTAAGTTAATCTACGCTGAAAATGTGGGAAAGCACCCGGATGCTATCGTTTGATAAAGAAAACTTAAGTCATGTTTGAGTTCATTGGTAAACCTTAGTTAGTGAACTAAGTAAATAACGATAAAGGCAACCAAGTGTTGAACCTTAGTTAGAGAACTAAGTTAATAATGATGATGGCAACTGGGTAATGAACCTTAGTTAGAAAACTAAGTAAAATGGAAACCGAAGTAACGAACCTTAGTTAGAGAACTAAGTAAGCAACGGTAAAGATAACTAAGTAAGTAAACCTTAGTTGAAGAGGACTAAATAATAAACCTTAGTTAAAGAGAAACTTAGTAGAATTGAAGGACAACATAAACGAGGATAACCAAGTTAATAAGACAAAGCAGGTGCGTAATCAGAAGTTTAGACATAAGGTCTAATTGTACGAAAGGATAAGGTGCTTGGACCAGTCCATACGATAGGGGATGAATAACCAAACTCGGTAGATCATCACGGTGCCGTAGGGCACGAGGGGAGCCTACGTCCATCTGATCATATAGAAGGCTCCAACGGGCTGGGTTACGAAGCATGCGGCTTCGAGAGGACGTGAGGATACTCTTGGTATCCCTCTGTGAGAATGTAGATGATCCGCCTGGGCTCACAGAGGTTAAGGTCTGCGTAAGAAGAACCAAGAGTATGCCTTCGTTGCAATAATAAGGCAACCTAAAGACTAGGATGGACCAACGTGTTTCGGCGAAAACCAGTTGGCCTTGTGATAGCACGTCATCGGCTACCTACCATCTTGATTAGTCGAGCACGAAAAGAGGAAAGGCAGAGAACTCCAAAAGACCATATACTTGCTATCTAGTTATGGGTAAGGTTGGCCAATAGGTTCTTGGGGGCATAGAGGGTCTGCGTACAGTTCTCATTCTTGATATTCTTGGGTGCCTTTTATTAGTTGAGGGAGGGGTCAAGTGGGACTATAGCCACAGTAAAAACATACCTTAGCATCTGCATCTGCAGATAACTTAAAGCTCCCGACCGAGTTTCGTGTTTCTTGATTTGCCCTGCCACGGGACTCGGGTCGCACATATAAAGGACATGTGCAACTAGATATCTAGCACATTTATCGATACGGTTGGGATGTAAAGTCTAGGAACGCATTTCGCTCGGGGTAGTGTGTCCTAGACTAGAGGGCATTGTTCAATAGGTAGCATAAACCCTAGTTGGACCTCGGTAGCGTAAACCCTGGTTGAAACTAGGAAGCGTTCGATAAAGTATACCCTAGTTGGACCTAGGTAACACTCGATGGTAAACCCTAGTTGGATCTAGGTAGTATTCGATAACAGAACCTAGTAAGACCTTGGTTGGCAGTCCAAACGCTTACGCAACAAAGGAATGGTGGTTTTATGCAGACGTAGTGAGAATATATATATATATACACACAGATACGTATACATGAAAGCCCGTACGGCGTACGACATCGGATAAGGAACTGCGTACATATGACAAGATGACACGAGTTGGATAAGGGACTACGTACACATGAGAAGAGGACACGAGTAGGGGGTAACTACATATACATTATATTAGGTTAATCTACTAGTGGATGGATAAGTATAGCTTAAAGAGCTAACATTGTTAACAACCTAATAACCAAGAAAATGTAACTTAACGATATATGTAGGATTATACATAAGTTTATTCTAAGTCCATTCACATAAAACTTATGTTCTGACCCCATCCTCATTTCATACTTCCAGGTTAGGTTCATGACGGAGATGGTATAGCTTTGGATACTGGTTTAGCAGTATTGTTAATAAGGTAAGGCTATATTTGAATATATTATAGTTTATTTCCTTTCGCTGTGAGATGCTTTGTGAGTTCTGACAAGTTTCTTTATCTATGCCTTTTTCTATAGGATATTAGAGCACCCAACTCGGGTTTCGATAGATTGGATTTTTGAAAAAAAATCGGTCTGTCGGAATCTGGGTTGTTACGTCTAGTTATCCGTTGTTGTATATGCTATAGTAAAGTAAGAGTATACGTATAATAACTTTTGTCACCGTTGTAATAAACTATATTACAACTTTTTTCCCGTTGTTGTAGATATTGCAATATCGTGAGTCCACAGATATAACAACATTTTTACACCGTTGTAATAAACTGTATTACAACTTTTATCCCCGTTGTTGTTCATATTGTAATATCGTGAGATCATAGATATAACAACATTTTTACACCGTTGTAAGTTCCTTAATATTACAACATTTTTACACTGTGTTGATTTCCCAGATATTACAACATTTTTCACCATTGTAACATGGCTTATTACAACTTTTTTGTTGTTGTAATTTATACAGACCTGACTAGTAAAACAAATTCATATATATTAATAATAATATGATTCACATTTCAACGCAACAAATATTACCACACGAAGTCATTCATATTACTTGACATAATATTCGATCAACATAAAACAAACATACGTAGTACATCACCAACTTAACCCATCACAAAAAACATAACCGTTTCAAAATACATATGATCTAACCCAAAATACACATAAGAAAGATAAAGTATTGTCTACAAAAGGCTGCATACCTTACGAAAGCACTCTAGCTGAAGGCAACATAATTTTTATTCCAGGCTACAGTCGATCCAACAGTTTCTCCAATAGTAGTCATTTCGGAATTCGGCCTCCACAAGAAAGCTTCTGCATCCACCGCCGCATCAATCCAAACTTTCCAACCTTGCATTCCAATTTTTTTAAAGTGCACCAAATCTTCTGGATCAGTTGATACCAATGTTCCTTCTGCAACTAATTGTTTGTCCTAATTCAGTATTTTACATTTTCTTCCCTCATTTTGTTCAGCGTGATCATTTTCAGTGTTCTTTCCAATTTGTTTATACTGCTGAACTGGTCTTCTATCCTGATTACTTTCTTCTTTCTTTCCATTTTGTTTAGACTGTTGAGCTATTTTTCTGGCCTCATTTTCAACTATTTTCTTTTCATTTTCAGCTGCTTGCTGTGCAATTTGTTGTTGAACTATCAAGTTATTGCTTCCGCGGTGTGACTGCAAAAACAAACAAAGAATTAATAAGTTCAGCACAATAAGATTGTGAATAAACTGAAAAATGACTCTTCGCTTTACCCAGTGCAAAACTCAATGCAAAACTAATTAAATAAAGCGGTAAGTATTAATGGTTACTGGTTTAGCATATAAAAATTTATAACAGATTTTCTCTTTTGTTAATTAAACTCAAGCAGTATATTAAACTCAAGCAGTATATTAAGCAGTATATTAATTAACAAATTTGAACACAAGAAGTATATTAAACTCAGTGCAAAACTTCCCTTTTATTCTTTTCTCTTCTGTTTTAGCATATAAAAATTTGAACACAAGCAGTATATTAATAGTTATTGGTTAAATTAACAGATTTGGATCCAACTCTTGACTTATTTTTGGGAACTGAAGAGAACAAGACTTGTACTACAAAGCCTGAAATGAAACAGTTAACAATAATTAACAGATTTGGTTAAAATGTATTTACTTCACAGGTAAATGAAATGTATTTGCATTCCATTATTTACCTAGTGCTGCCACTCAGCGATGTAACTCACTAACAAAATCGCTGAAGACAAGTGAATTCAGGAGGAGAAGAAGACAGGAGCGATTCAGGTCTCATATATTCTCCTAAAAACAATAAGAGGTCATTTAAATGATCAACAGAAGGTCAAGATATACAGGGTTGAGAAAATTGGGAACGCACTGTGTGCATGTACAGTTCTGGTCACCTAATTCCTGCATGTTTGGAATACTTGGGCGCCATTATCGATGTATGATCATGGTTATTATCATTGTATAATCAAGTCTCGGAGAAACTTCAATGACATTTTTTTCATTTTGAACATGTAGCGTGCTATATCCCTTTCTCCCCTTTTTTTTCCATGATAATAAAATAAAAACCTGATTGCAGTGTAATTTTACGCTATTTCCAGTTTTTTTAATTTTTTTATCTAAGTCAGTCAAATTCTAGATCATTATATAACACATATATGTTGGTGTAGACTATAGATATATGATGATGTGGCAAAGCGACAATAGTTTTCTTAACACGTTATTTGCTTTCACCAATCATTTAAACAAACAAATTGGTGCTGCGAGCTAAAGAAAATCGATTTTCAAATTACTATGAAGTCAAGAGGATTACCCTTCTTAATTAATTGTGGTAATACTGTGGAGACCGATTCAAACAATCTATTGAATTGACCGTAAGGACGAGAGCATTGATTTTTTAATCTCAAAACAAAATAGTGTTGAAAGACATAAGCAAGGAGAAGAGGATGAAAAAACTTGAATTTGTTGTGCTTTCTTGGCGTTTCTGAATCTGTGAAAATAAAGTGTATCGAAATACTTTCCAAACATTGCAGATTTAAGGGAGATCTGGTATGCACACAAGATAGTGCCACATTAGAGGCTCATTTTACCCATTTCTCAATTTACCCAACCCCCATCGAAATACCTTTCTAACAGTACCCAACCCCCCTCCATTTACTGTCCTTAAAATCACCCTAAACTTTCATAGCCCTAGTTAATAGCATTTCAATGTTCACCAAACATGACACCTAACAATTAAACTTGCATTGTCAAAAAAAAGTTGATGCATTTTAACAGCAATATTCCAATCCCGTAGATCATGAAATGTTACAGCTTTCTATTAATTATACCGATAAAAAGGGGTACCTGAGGCGTATTACGATCAAGAGTTGTTGGATTTCCCGCATTACTTGCTTGCTTTTCTTTTAGCTCCTGTAAAGATTGCATGGACTGAAAACTATATATACTCAACTATAAATACATATATCAGTTCAATTATAAAAAAAAGTCCCCCCAAACTATAAATTACTTCATTCTATACATTCTATTCCCATCACGTACGCGTCATCTACTGATAATGACGCTTATGAAATGGATGGTTTGCCGCTGGTTCACAACAAGCATCATAGCATTGGATTCTACCTTCAAATCAAATATTAATCATTGTAAACTTAAAATATCAAATTTGTCATGTTAGATAAATTCAAAAGAACCCATAATGAATACACATCCTCTACGTCACCTCATATTGTATATAGGCAATATACAGGGATTTTAAGAATAGTTCATGAGGGGTTTTAAAATGATTGAATGAGCAAGGAGGATCCAAAATATATAGGCTATATATAGGATATGGTTCATTGTATATACATAGGTCATATAAAATTAGCACACAAATAGTTTTGATTATGGTCATATAAAACTAGCACAAGTGGGAAGCCGCAAATTTAAGAACAGTTCATTTCCATTTAGGATGACGGTTTATATAACAACCCGTATTTTTATAACATGTTAAAACCATAAATCAAGGCAGAATTAATTTTTAAATTAAGAATCAAGGGAAACGGGTTACGTCATTGCGTTCGTCACGGAATTCTGCTTGAAATAGAGTCCGAGCGTAAAACGAATATCGTACGAAGAAGATATGGACGAACGAAGTTAGGTAGAAAAACCAGAAACGGGCCAGAATGCACTGGCGCACTTGGGAAGTGCGCCAGAACAAAATTGCACTGGCGCACATGGGAAGTGCGCCCATGCAGTTTTGCATTGGCGCACTTGGCAGGTGCGCCCAGGACGAGCAGAAACCTGCTTGGTCAGGCCCTGGCTAGCCTGGTCAGGTTCTGGTCGAATTTCTGAGCTCTGGTGTGTCACTAGGGCTAACTTGTCACTTTCTGATTGGCTTCTCTTGAGATGGATGGCCTTGATTAACTCTAGCTTCATCGACGACTCTAATTAGTTTGAAACCCTATATAAACAGCCTCCTAGCCTCATTCTCTTTACACCATTCTTCTCTAAACTTATGCTGCTCAAACTCTTGATGATCATGGCTTCTTCTTCTTCCTCCAAATTAAATCAATTAAATTAAAACGCGAAGATTATTTCTTGAACACTATGGCTAGGAATTGGGGATTTTCTTCTACAATCAAAGCAAGATTCAGCGATTCAACAATTCAACGACAAATTTCTAGACTTGACTTCTACATCTAAATTTCTTAGACCACGATCTGTAAGTTTCAGTTACTTTTAGATAAAAACTATAAATCTAATATGGGCATGTTATAAACTGGAATTGATTTATGTATGATTCGTATCTATTCTTGTTTTCTTCTTGGATCTTGACTATTGGGAATATTGCCTATGACGTTGAAACTATTGTTAATGGCCTAAGACTATGACGGTGAACATAAGACTACGCCTATGACTGTGAACATAAGACTATGCCTACGCCTATGACGGTGAACATAAGACTATGCCTATGCCTATGACTATGAACATAAGACTATGCCTATGCCTATGACTATGAACATAAGACTATGCCTATGCCTATGACGGTGAACATAAGATTGTTCCCTATAACTATGACAAGGACAATTGTGACTAATCACCTATGATTCATGACCAAGAGGTTATTGCCTAGAGTTATGACTATGAAATTGAATCTAGATTATTATTCAAACCTTTTCATGTTCATAATGTTATGCCTGCGATGTTTTAATCAATTTATTCAGTTATGTCATGCCTTGGAAATAAATGGATAATAGGACAATGTTTATTATGGAATTGAATGATATTGATTTGTGCCTGTAGTTTTATTATCATGTTGAATTGGGAATTAACGAATAAGTCTATTAATATGTATATGAACTTGGAATATAACCTGTTATGACAAGTTGAGTAGTTTATCATGTTATGCAAGTTTTAGGTTGTGAAATCATATCAACATATGTGACCAATTGTTAGATCTACATGTTTATGTGTATATGTTAAACCTATGTCATATTTCAAGTTCACACTTATTCATATGTTCGTGATTGATTAGCAAGTTCACATATAGGTAAGTTGATTTAGTTTATGTTGCAAATTCACATATATGTATGTTGGTTTAGTCTACGTTGCAAGTTCACACCTATGATATTCATGTTGATTATTTTGCAAGTACACACCTATGATGTTCATATTGACTATGCCAAAAAGATGACAAGTTTACCCAATGTCGTGTTTATGTTAATGAATCTCTTTATGCCAATTTTGCGTACGTTAAATTAGGCTAAGTTTTAGCCTAATATTATATGCCAAAAATCATGCGAACGAAAAATTAGGCTAAGATTGTTAGCCTAATATCTAGACGGGGTAACGTTGGGAAAAATCGGAAATTATAGGAGACTTGGCATGAAACTTGCCTTGAAAACATGACACGAACTCGAAATGAAAACTTGAACATGGACATGAAATTAGAATGAACTTGAAAATGGCCAACTCGAGGTTGGATTGAGTTTGCCGTGTAAATCTGCCCGGAACCGCCTGGCAAATCCAGTGACTGCAAACAATAGGATCCAATGTGAGTAGTTGGTCATATCGCGCTTGAAACCCGAGGTTAGACTGAGTTGTGGTGTAAATCTGCCCGGAACCGCCCGGCATATCCAGTGACCACAACAACAGGTCTAATGTGAGAGGTTGGTGTGCATTAATGAATTAGTGCCACATGATAGGGTTAAGTCAAGAACATGAAAGATAACACTTAACCAACTTGAGACATGATTGGTAGGGTTAGGTCAAGAACTTGAACGACAACACTTAACCAACTTGGCACGTGAATTGTAGGGCTAAGTCACGAACTTAAATGACAACATTTAGCCAATTTGACATGCTAGACTGATAAGGGTTAAGTCTCGAATTTAAATGACAACACTTAACCTGCTGGACGGAAACCCTAGTTACGCGGTCCATTTCAGTAGTAACCCACTAGATGTATCATGGTACCCTTGAACTAGGCAGGGTGGGGAACAATTATTGGGCTAATTGTAAGCAACCAAAACGACGGCTGTGTTGGTGCACCAGTGTAGGTTCAGGCGGGCTATGGTCGTGCACGTGGTCCAGAGTTGAAAAGGCATTGGGCATTAGTAGTTTATCTGTGCATGCTTGATTCGTGTCAGTGGTTGGCACCCTAGGGCTTGATACACCCTATGGTGGACCTAGCACAGGTGACTACATTCGTGATAGGGCCGTATGACATAGACATACATGACGAGCTAGAAGTTGTAGGGAGCCGATCGACAAGTGGATCGTCCCGTTGGACCTAGAAATGGGTCATTTCATGATATTGGGCCAAGGAATCATTTCATGATTTATATAAGACATGGGTTTGGGATTCTAGTACAGTTGATGCAGCGAACCTTGAATATGTGATGCTATACTTGATTTATACTTGATTTATCATGTTATCTTAGTCTATCTTGCCCACTTTGACAGCATCCTTATGTCTACTTTCAGTTTATACATGTCATGTTACTTTTATCTGTTTTTATGCTGAAAGTCACTTGGACTTACCAGTCTTTATGACTGACCCGTTTTCTTTTGCCTCTTTTTCTTCCGTTCCCCCCACAAGGTTCTCAGGGAGGAAACTCTAGCACTTAGCTTGGATATCGCTTGCTTTTGATTCAGCTCATGTACGGTTTGATCTTGGGCTATGCTATGGCCGCATTTTCTGCTACCTTTGGGGAATTAAGCTACTTTTGATGTTTTAAGTTTATGCTTCTATGTTTATGCAAGACAAAATTTATTGTAATGGAAAATAATGACCTTGGCTATTTGATGTAAAAGGTTTTGACTCTTTTTGAAAGTAATGAAATTTATCTTTTGATTTTTCCGCTGTTTTACTTATGTTCTGTCTTGTTATATTTCAGTGTTTGTTTACCGCGATAACGCTCCTCCAAAACTAGTGCATTCCCTTTGTGAGTGACCCTAGCGGAGGTGGGGTGTTACGTTTGGTATCAGAGCAGAAGGTTACCACACTGGGATTTTTTTTTAAAACCTTCTGAGATTATTTTCAAAAACCGTTTACAAAGAAGCATTTTCCATGAAAAGTCTTGTTTTATTTAAAGGCTATTCCCCAAAAGCCATTAGCACTTCCTTTGTTTCCTTGTTTGGATCTCTTTTCCTTTCTTTTCTCCATCTGTAGTCACAGTAGTTTTTACCTACGGCTAATCTTCTTTCTAACTTCGTAGAGGGTTTTCCGTACGATGGAGATAGTTTCCATGAGGCTTGTTAACATGTTACATGGGGAAGGTATGAGATTTAAGTTAAGGCGGATGAGTCTCAGAACAAGAATGTAGACTCCGAGAAAGGAGGCAAGAACAACAACAACAAGAATGATAACAAGACACGCGAGAAAAGAAAATGCCACTTCTGTGGTATTGAGGGCCATATAGCCCAGGATTGTAGAAAAAAGAAGATGAAGATGGGAGCATGCTTCCAGTGTGGTGAAACTGGACATATCAGCAAGAACTGCCCTAAGGAGCAAGGGCAAGGCCCGCAAGTAGGACCTTCTGGGGGTACATCTTTAACTTCTTCTCCTAGATGCTTTGTTTTATCTTGCTTGTCTTCTCAATCCTATCTTGAGAACCTTAGGTAGAACCCTTTTGGATGTAAACATGTGATTGAAACATGTTATGGTTGATGTTTGCAAATAGTTGCAAGTGGTTGCTCGTGGTTGCATAACACACATTAGGCACTAGATCGGCTCAGACACATTTTCATTTTGCATATGCATGAGTGTTTATACTTGTTTATGGATGAAATTGAATGTGTTATCATGTGGATGTGGCATATGGATGGATGTTTGTGCACACACGTAGTGTTAATGTGACTAGGACTATTTGCATACATGTTGGATTCATGACACTAAACATATTTTGCATTAAGAAGATCAATCAGGCCTGATCATTTGCATTAGATAAGGAACATATACACACACTTTCTGCATATGTTCATATAGCATTAGGAATCTTTAAAGGACAATGGTTGCTTGTGGATGATGGTTGAGTAGATGGTTGATTGGATGATAGGATGCATTCTTCCTAACTTGAAGATTTCGGGGACGAAATCCTTTAAGGAGGGGAGAATGTAACAACCCGTATTTTTATAATGTTAAAACCATAAATCAAGGCAGAATTAATTTTTAAAATAAGAATCAAGGGAAAGGGTTACACCATTGCGTTCGTCTCGGAATTCTGCTTGAAATAGAGTCCGAGTTTGCGTAAAACGGATACCGTACGAAGAAGATATGGACAAACGAAGTTAGGCAGAAAAACCAGAAACGGGCCAGAATGCACTGGCGCACTTGGGAAGTGCGCTAGAACAAAATTGCACTGGCGCACTTGGGAAGTGCGCCCATGCAATTTTGCATTGGTGCACTTGGCAGGTGCGCCCAGGACGAGCAGAAACCTGCTTGGTCAGGCCCTGGCTGGCCTGGTCGGGTTCTGGTCAAATTTCTGAGCTATGGTGTGTCACTAGGGCTAACTTGTCACTTTCTGATTGGCTTCTCGTGAGATGGATGGCCTTGATTAACTCTAGCTTCATTAACGGCTCTAATTAGTTTGAAACCTTACATAAACCGCCTCCTAGCCTCATTCTCTTTACACAATTTTTCTCTAACCTTATGCTGCTCAAACTCTTGATGATCATGGCTTCTTCTTCCTCCTCTAAATTAAATCAATTAAATTAAAACGCGAAGATTATTTCTTGAAGACTATGGCTAGGAATTGGGGATTTGCTTCTACAATCAAAGCAAGATTCAGCGATTCAACAATTCAACGACAAATTTCTAGACTTGACTTCTGCATCTAAATTTCTTAGACCACGATCTGTAAGTTCCAGTTACTTTTAGATAAAAACTATAAATCTAATATGGGCATGTTATAAACTGGAATTGATTTATGTATGATTCATATCTATTCTTGTTTTCTTCTTGGATCTTGACTATTGGGAATATTGCCTATGACGTTGAAACTATTGTTAATGGCCTAAGACTATGACGATGAACATAAGACTACGCCTATGACTGTGAACATAAGACTATGCCTATGCCTATAACGGTGAACATAAGACTATGCCTATGCCTATGACTATGAACATAAGACTATGCCTATGACTATGAACATAAGACTATGCCTATGCCTATGACGGTGAACATAAGACTGTTGTCTATAACTATGACAAGGACAATTGTGACTAATCACCTATGATTCATGACCAAGAGGTTATTGCCTAGAATTATTACTATGAAATTGAATCTAGATTATTATTCAAACCTTTTCATGTTCATAATGTTATGCCTACGATGTTTTAATCAATTTATTCAGTTATGTCATGCCTTGGAAATAAATGGATAATAGGACAATGTTTATTATGGAATTGAATGATATGGATTTGTGCCTGTAGTTTTATTATCATGTTGAATTGGGAATTAACGAATAAGTGTATTCATATGTATATGAACTTGGAATATAACATGTTATGACAAGTTGAGTAGTTTATCATGTTATGCAAGTTTTAGGTTGTGAAATCATATCAACATTTTGTGACCAAATGTTAGATCTACATGTTTATGTGTATATGTTAAAACTATGTCATATTTCAAGTTCACACTTATTCATATGTTCGTGATTGATTTGCAAGTTCACATATAGGTAAGTTGATTTAGTCTATGTTGCAAATTCATATATATGTATGTTGGTTTATTCTACGTTGCAAGTTCACACCTATGATATTCATGTTGATTATTTTGCAAGTACACACCTATGATGTTCATATTGACTATGCCAAAAAGATGCCAAGTTTACCCTATGTCGTGTTTATGTTAATGAATCTTGTTATGCTAGTTTTGCGTACGTTAAATTAGGCTAAGTTTTAGCCTAATATTATATGCCAAAAATCATGCGAACGAAAAATTAGGCTAAGATTGTTAGCCTAATATTTAGACGGGGTAACGTTGGAAAAAATTGGAAATAATAGGAGATTTGGCATGAAACTTTCCTTAAAAACTTGACACGAACTCGACATGAAAACTTTAACATGGACATGACACTAGAATGAACTTGAAAATGGACAACTCGAGGTTGGGTTGAGTTTGCAGTGTAAATCTGTCCGGAACCACCCGACAAATCCAGTGACTGCAAACAATAGGATCCAATGTGAGTAGTTGGTCATATCGCGCTTGAAACCCGAGGTTAGACTGAGCTGTGGTGTAAATCTACCGGGAACCGCCCGGCATATCCAGTGACCACAACAACAGGTCTAATGTGAGAGGTTGGGGGGCATTAATGAATTAATGCCACATGATAGGGTTAAGTCATGAACATGAAAGATAACACTTAACCAACTTGAGACATGATTGGTAGGGTTAGGTCATGAACTTGAACGACAACACCTAACCAACTTGACACGTGAATTGTAGGGCTAAGTCACGAACTTAAATGACAACACTTAGCCAATTTGACATGCTAGACTGATAAGGGTTAAATTTCGAATTTAAATGACAACACTTAACCTGCTGGACGAAAACCCTAGTTACGCGGTCCATTTCAGCAGTAACCCACTAGATGTATCATGGTACCCTGGAACTAGGCAGGGCGGGGCACGATTACTGGGCTGATTGTAAGCGAACAAAACGACGGCTGTGTTGGTGCGCCAATGTAGGTTCAGGCGCTATGGTCGTGCACGTGTTCCGGAGTTGAAAAAGCAGACATTGGGCATCAGTAGGTTTATCTGTGCATGCTTGATTCGTGTCGGTGGTTGGCACCCTAGGGCTTGATACACCCTATGGTGGACCTAGCACATGTGACTACATTCGTGATAGGGCCGTATGACACAGACACACATGACGAGCTAGAACTTGTATGGAGCGGATCGACTAGTGGATCGTTCCGTCGGACCTAGAAATGGGTCATTTCATGATATTGGGCCAAGGAATCATTTCATGATTTATATAAGACATGGGTTTGGGATTCTAGTACAGTTGATGCAGCGAACCTTGAATATGTGATGCTATACTTGATTTATACTTGATTTATCATGTTGTCTTAGTCTATCTTGTCCATCTTGACAACATCCTTATGTTTACTTTCAGTTTATACATGTCATGTTACCTTTATCTGTTTTTATGCTGAAAGTCACTTGGACTTACCAGTCTTTATGACTGACCCATTTTCTTTCGACTCTTTTTCTTCTGTTCACCCCCCCAGGTTCTCAGGGAGGAAACTCTAGCACTTAGCTTGGATTTCACTTGCTTTTGGTTTAGCTCATATACGGTTTGATCTTGGGCTATGCTATGGCTGCATTTTCTGCTGTCTTTGGGGAATTAAGCTACTTTTGATGTTTTAAGTTTATGCTTCTTTGTTTATACAAGACAGAATTTATTGTAATGGAAAATAATGACCTTGTCTATTTGATGTAAAAGGTTTTGACTCTTTTTGAAAGTAATGAAATTTATCTTTTGATTCTTCCGCTGTTTTACTTATGTTTTGTCTTGTAATATTTCTGTGTTTGTTTACCGCGATAACGCTCCTCCAAAACTAGTGCATTCCCTTTGTGAGTGACCCTAGCGGAGGTGGGGTGTTACAGTTTACTACAAGGAAACAGAAAAAATCTTAAAACTAATGAATTTGGCAGCAAACTGAGGGCAATAGCCACACCTGCTGCTGGCAATAGCCACACATGCACTATCTATAACAACACCATTTTTATTCCTAGTTACTTGCTCGACACTGCATTATTAGCTTCAATCGCAATGCCTATTTCATCAGATGACACCAAACCATCCTCCCCCATAACAACTAAATTTTGATGACTATTGTTGACCACAATTGCAACCTCTGAAATCATACTAGTCATGCCATTATGACAAACATTTCTCCCCACATCACTTTTACTATCGTTGTCCACTTTAATGACTGACTCTCCACTTTTCCTAAACTTCTCGCTAGCTTTGCAGGCAGAGTGAACCGCTTCATTCTCATTAATTAAGGGGTTGAATCGTCAACTAGAGTGCTCTCAGTCGTGTCTCTATCAATTTTAGCCCCTTAACAAAATTTATAGTATTTTTGATTTGAAGGAAAACAGGAAAAATCACCATTAAAATAAATTTCTAATACCATCAACATCGAAGTAAGCTCCTGTACTTTGTTTTCCAAGCCACTAACTTGGTTTTACAATGCATGTACTTCACCTAATGATTTACCCCGAATACGAAGCTGAAATGGTACAACCCCAAAACCAAGCCCTCTTACACGTCCTCCATGCTCCTGACCAAAAAGCTTTGACATGCCATCTTGAGTAACCGATGTTCCTCCCTTAGAATCCTGACTTGCAGCATTATGATGCTCTGTTATCTTAGATACAAATTCAAAAACAACCAATATTTAGAAATTAAAATTAAAACTATATTAATAATAGCAACAGTTTCTTATATTGTGTATTAGAACTTTTTCTTACTATGCATTAGGTAATAACTGAATTCAGAGGTTTTCCATCTTTTCTAGCATGGCCTTTGCACCACAATTCGTCTCTAGTGATACTAGATGTTGCCTTTTCCTTTTTCTGCAAAAATAGCTTAATTAACAACTTAAAAATGTACAAGTGATAACAAATAAAAATTGCTTTAACAATATTTTTTTACCATTTCTTCTTCCAATCTTGCATAACCTTTTCTGCTCATGGTGTGCGAAAGTTTATTCTTTTCTCTAATACTTTTGAATCTTTGGCTTGTTGCCTATAAGATCAATTAAATAAATAAGGTATAGGAAAATGTAATATATTTAACAGTTAAAATCAATCCGACAAAAATAACCACCTCAAACTTTTTTGATAATTTTTCATTTACAAAAGCATTCCACTTATCAGCATTGTTTATGTTTAACGGTTTTAGGCTTGCTAAAGTATTGGTAGAGTCGGGATTTTAAGACGGTTTTTTGATAGCTGCAATGTAACGACACGGATTTTGCCCGACCTTAATTGATCGCTAAATCGACCAAGACCTTTCAAAACTCGCATACGTTAACTTTGGGAATACAACAACATCAGAACAATAACAGCAGACTTTTATAACATCATAATAAATGTTACATCAGAGTACAGAATATATACCAGAGTACATTAAATAAAGTAAACTACAGCGGAAGATAAATTACAACAGATTTAATACATTGAACAGCGGAAGACTTCTATGCTCTGGACACAGCTTTAGGCTTCGATCCAGGATCCTGCTAAAGAGAGAGATGTCTGCAAAAAGCTACTCGACTGCCCGTGTGGAAAAGAGGGCACCCGAGTTTGCAAAGTGAAACAAACTACGAGTCAGTCATGGGACTGGTGTGAGAATTCTTAACTAGTTTAACTAATAGTAATAAGGCAAATCCAAGGACCACGCCGCTAATGCAGAACGGGTTTACTCCAATGGATTGCCGGTGCATAAACTAAAGTAAATCGAGAAATAACGCAATGTCTTTTTGGAAAAATGAAACCATTATAAGACCCAAGTCCCATCACACAATGCAACACACACCAGAGGATAGGGTTTTACCTTATAATGGTCAAAAGATGCTTGATACGTATAAAACGGATTTGATATTATTATTAGTGTATATATGTTTTAATAAAAAGATTTGAATCATAAGTATCAATCCTAGACGGCATGGTTACCATATAGCATGTCGCCAATACTAGTTCTACAATCAAAACCGCAAGGTCGTATTGGAAATTGGATTTCCATCATGAGTCGAGGCTAGGGGCAAGCTCCTCTCCGATTCGAGACACTCTAGCAAATGCCTCAGGATCCCCCGCAGTGAACCCTTGGATCTTCAGGGCCGGTCCCCGCCTATGGGCAGTGGATTAGTTATGCCTGAACACACGCTTCCCGGTCCCTTTGGACCTATAGTATGACCACCAACGGCCTATAAAAATAACGAGGCGCCTCAAAATCCATCATCCACATAAGTAAAATGTCAGGGCTGGTAGGTCGCTGACACCACTCTAGCTAGAAAGAAACGTGTGCACTCCCTGCAGTCCATATCCCGTTTTTGACTCATACCGGGGTGTGAGGCTCGCGAAGTCACGCTATACACAAAGCTACGCCTAAACAGGCCGTGCTTTGATCATCAACCACAAGGCCTGCTTTTCAACAAAAGCCTTGATCAATGCATCTTAGCATGCCACATTGTCAGTCCATACAATACCATTAATTTCTACCAATATATAACCTCTAAGCTCGTATGTCTCAGAGAAGGGTGTTAACCACCAAACAGATATATATTAAGAGAGATCAACGAATGTAGTATAAGGGACTACAACGTCAGACATACATTCCATTTATAAACTTATGCCCTGGGTCTGGGCGAAAGTCAAATCCGTGCAATCAACACTACGTCCGGACGGCTACTACTGTCGCCCCTTCAAGGTAGCTACTCCCATCATGGGTCTCAATAGCAACACACCCATTCGATGTGAAGATCGTCGGTCTTCAATCACCGTCTTCAACTCTTCGAACGTCGTATCATTATTTGGAATGAGAGTAAACTCGGACTTTCCAAATAATTCTCGCATATATAAATTTGCAAACCATTCTATATCGTTATTTATTCTTTTATAAATATCGTCCATTCATTTCATGTATATATATCGTCCATTCATTTCATAAATATCGTCCATTCATTTCATATGCAGTAATACTACTATAAACATGAATTTTTATATCATATGTGGTTTCTTGATTATGCATTTCATATGCGACTTCATGCTTTTTAAAACATGTTAAATTTTCATATGCGGTTCATGCTTCTAAATCATGTTTCATTTCATATTTTTATATTTTTATTCGCATGTGAAATGTAAATAAAAATTCCCTTCTTATTTTCATCTTTTTATTTACATGTGAAAAGTAAATAAAAGTTTCATTCTTATTTTTATCTTTTATTTACATGCGAAATGTAAATAAAAGTTTCATTCTTATTTTCATCTTTTTATTTACATGTGAAATGTAAATAAAAGTTTCATTCTTATTTTCATCTTTTTATTTACATGTGAAATGTAAATAAAAGTTTCATTACTTTTATTTATAAAAAATATATAAATAATATAACCATTTCATGTTTTCATTCATTTATTCATTTATAACATGAAAATATTCATTGTTTTATGGTTCATTTTCCATTTTCGATCACTTTCTTAATTCAGTGATCTTAACTACTTAATTCCCTTTCAATCTAATTAAAGATTTAATTAAAATTTTATTTAGTTTTAATCTTCCAAAGTCATTATTAAATGATTATTCAATTTCTAGGGAATTAATTTTATCATAAATTCGGGTTAAAGAATAAATGTTATTTAAAACATAATTCACGATAAACCCAAATTTAAATTTCATAAATTTCCCATTTAAAATATAATTAGACATCATTTATTTTAGAGTATTTCATTTAATCTTAAATAAAATATTAATCATCTTCGATTTCCTTTATAGAATATATAACATAATTTACACGGGTTAGAATGGAGTTACTATTTTTTTTAAATGGACCGAATGGCCCAATTCATTTTCCTTATCCATTTATTATGTTTATCTTTACATTTTATTATTTAATAGCGGGCCAGACCTCTCACATTAGGCCTACAACTTGTGGATGCTGGATATGCCGGTTGGTTCCGGGCAGACTTCTACCACAGGTTGGGCTTAACCTCGTGTCTTGACCCAATTCGTATTTGCGCACTTGGACCTCTCACATTAGGCCCAACATTTATGGCTGCTGGATATGCCGGTTGGTTCCGGGCAGACTTCCGCCATAAATGTGACCTAACCTCGTGTCCAGGTACAATTAATAAAATTTATTTATAAATATTATCCAAGAATATTATTTTAAAATATCCTACTACTTAATATCATTCCTTACTTGAAATATTCTTTCATATAAAGCTTTATTATTCCATTTCAATACATATTAACTTTCCATATTATTATGATATTATAATAATAATAATTATAAAAAAACGGTTTTAATTTGTGATATTAAAACCTACCATTTCAATATTAAAATGAAATCAATTTAAAAACATTTCAAATTTTGAAATCCATCTTCCATTTTTAATGTTAACATAAAAAGTAATCTTTTCAATTTATAATCTTCTTAATATAATTGGAATGTGATTTACTAATTCCAATAATTTGTTTATAACCTTCCAAATGTTAAAGGTTTTTTATCTACTTAATTCAAGCGTCAATTAATATCATTAATTGAATAATAAATGGGCATTTATTTCCTTCATTCGAAGGAAATATTGTCAATTCAAAAGCTTCTTTATTATTTCCTTTTTAAATGGAAAATTAAATCATCTAAATACTTCAACTTCCAATTTATTTCATTAATTTGCATATTTATTACTTTACTCAAAATTGGAATGAGACCCACCATTTCCATATAATTTAATTATACGTAAAATCAAACATTAATTACATAACAATTTCAGAACATCCATCCAAAGTGCATTTCTAATTATTCCAAGGGTGGCGTGTATTCAAAAGTCAACCCTTGACCCGTGTGGGGTTTCAGCCAACACAATTCACATATTTAAAATAAACTGTGCTTCTGGACGATGTGTAAAAATTGATCGTTCACTCACATAAACAAGCCAGGGTCGCTTGTAAATGGCAGTGTATACAGGTGCATAAATGGAACATAGACAATTTGCACAATTTAACAATGTTCACATATTGGGTATTGCCCTTTTTATTTCATTTGATTTAATGACACAAATTCACCATAAAATATATTCCTTTATCTAACTTAAAATAAAAATAAAATCTTTTATTAAAAGTCAAAATTATAATTATTCTAAAATAAATATCAAAACTTTATTTATTATAATCGTCTCAAAATAAAGATGAAATTTTTATAACCAAAACAAAGTTTTAATCTTTATAAACAAAACAAAATTTCAGTCTTTTATAAGCAAAAACAAGGTTTTAAATCTTTACCAACAAAACAAAGTTTTGTTCTTTTTAAACAAAACAAAATAAGGTTTGAACTTTTATTCAATAAACAAAACAAAGTTTTGTTCTTTTTCATAAACAAAATAAAGTTTGTTCTTTTCAAAAACAAAATAAAGTTTCAATTTTATATAAAAAAAAACGCAAACAAAGTTGTAAATTTTTTTTTTTTTAGAACAAAAACAAAGTTGTAATCTTCTTAATCCCATTCAAAGTTATAATCTTTGTAAACATAAACAAAGTTTCATTTTTTCTGAACAACAATGAAAATTGTAACTTTTATTTAAATATAAATTTCCATACATTTTAAATAAATAAATAAAAATGAATTTATCATTTACATCATGTACATCGTTTCTATTGATTCAACAAATTTCATCAACAGTGTATGCAACAACAATTTGTCCATAATAACCCAAACAACTATCACCAATTCTCAAACAGACATCATACATCATCAATCCACAATCATGTACATACAAACATCAAAACCACAAGAAAAATAATTTAAATTTAATAAATTATAAAATAGAATCTCACATTGATTTTTGCTGAAAATTTGACTGTCTCGGATTCAGCTCTGGTCTGCGCCATCGTGAAGAGCTCGGAAAGACGAGTCCAATGCAATTTACGGTTCATCAATCGGACCTCGTACGAGAGAGTTATGATTTATTAAAGTTGGACATAATTAAATAATTAATTAATATTCGTGAAAAATACCTAAAAATTTCACTGTCTCAGAATTGGACAAAATTAGTGTCCACGCGTCCATCTCGTCGCCACGATCCCAACGCACCTGAAATCGTCGATTTTCGACTTCGTATGAGTGAGTTATGCAATTTTAAAGTTCTGGAAATTAATTAAATAATTTAAAAATAAAATAGAAAATACCCTCAGCCCGTTGACCGAAAACACTGTTCACCGCCGAACTTTGACCGCACTTTGCCGCTGCCTCGGGCCACCTGACGCCACGGGACCACCGCCAATGTCTTCGTCTTGGCGAGACGCACCACCACCAGAAAGGGCCGCCCCTAAAGCTTCTCCGATCATCGGGAAATCGCCTAGAAAGGATTTCGCCTCGCGGGTCCCACAGGCCGCCTCACACGTACAAACTGCCTGAAATTTTCTGAGCATCTTCGTCTTGCGTAGACGAAGAACTTCCGTGTTCGTGACTTCGTCTAATTCTTCCTCGATTCACGGGAATTTCTTGATTTACGTTTTGAGTTTCTGAATTTCGAAAACAGCGAGCTTTAAGACGAGATTCCGGCGAATCCGAGCGCTGTTTGACAAAACCGACTACACCATTAGCTTCGTATCGTCGAGACCTTCGAGAAAACATATAATTTGCTATGGTTTGAAGAGATTTTATTTTTTTATGAATTTTAGAGGAAGAGGGAGCCGCCATGGAAATTGAGAAAAAATGATGGAAAAGAGAGTGGCTGCTGTGCATTTCGAATTTCAACCCTAAAACTCAGAAAAAAGATAATATATACCATGGGTTTAATTCTGGTTTGGGCCCAAATATCATTATGTGCCCAATTACTCAATTTTCAACTGTTTTCTTCAGTTCAAAAATTCTTATAAATACATGCTGATTTCAAAATTAATCAAATTTTAAACATAATTATTTCAGGTCATTACGAACCCAATGAACCTGATTTCGTAATTTTCCGATTCCGTATGAATTTATTATGAATTTCCGAAGTCTGAAAATAGGCTGTATTTCCACTGTAAAAATTATACAGGCCACAAAATAATTCCAAAAATTATAAATTTTAGAATTTTACCTTAATTTAATATTCCGAATCCATAGAAACTGGTTTCGTCGAATTCGGAGTTCGTTTGCAAAAATTCTATTTTTCAGGTGTATATTTTAATATTTTAAAAATACCAAAAATAGTGGAATTTTTCCGAAACTCAAAAATATAAGTTCTTATAGTCATTTTTATATGTAAACAACATTCTAAAACCAATGGAGATGGTTTCGGGTCCTAATTCCTTATTCTGCAAAATGTAGCATTTTGGCCCTTATAAATTTCACAGGGACCATTCTAGATTTTAATTTTGACATAACTTTTGATTCCCGTTATGAAATTTCGATTTTTCGGATTCGTTGGAAAGATAAATTTAAATAGATTCTAATATTTTTGGTTTTACTAAAATCCGTTAAATTTTGCATCCTGTACGGTCAGTCAAAGTTCAAGTTTGACTTTTCAAACTACCGCGTTATTTCTAACTCTTTTTATAATAAAAATTAAATCATTCATTCTAACTTCGATTTGAATCAAATTTGTGATCATTATTATTTAAATAAATTATTTTATATTGTCAAAATTCATTAAAATTTTCTAAAATAATTTTTTTAAATTGGTCCTGATTTTTGCGGGTTGTTACAATCGCCCCCACTTAAAATCTTTTCGTCCTCGAAAAGGAACTAAGGTAAAAGTTGTTTAATTAACTAACTAAATTTTAATTTCTCTTATTAATTTCATTTGTTGACTAACTTATCAAATATACATACTCTTTTATATATTTAAAAATCATATTTTCAGAAATAGATTATATAATCAAAAATACGCTAATTATAAGCTTATCACTCTGAACTCATCCTAGGGCATTACTAACCCCATCTCTAATGAGTGTTCTCATTCTAGGATACTGCTGATCCTATCTCTAATGAGTATTCTTATTGGATATTACTAATCCAATCTCTGATGAGTCTTTGTTCAGTTCTAACGAGTTGTACCCCAAAGATTTGAGCTAACCAGAGCTCTGATACCACCTGTAACGACACAGATTTTGCCCGACCTTAATTGATCGCTAAATCGACCAAGACCTTTCAAAACTCGCATACGTTAACTTTGGGAATACAACAACATCAGAACAATAACAGCAGACTTTTATAACATCATAATAAATGTTACATCAGAGTACAGAATATATACCAGAGTACATTAAATAAAGTAAACTACAGCGGAAGATAAATTACAACAGATTTAATACATTAAACAGCGGAAGACTTCTATGCTCTGGACACAGCTTTAGGCTTCGATCCAGGATCCTGCTAAAGAGAGAGATGTCTGCAAAAAGCTACTCGACTGCCCGTGTGGAAAAGAGGGCACCCGAGTTTGCAAAGTGAAACAAACTACGAGTCAGTCATGGGACTGGTGTGAAAATTCTTAACTAGTTTAACTAATAGTAATAAGGCAAATCCAAGGACCACCCCGCTAATGCAGAACGGGTTTACTCCAATGGATTGCCGGTGCATAAACTAAAGTAAATCGAGAAATAACGCAATGTCTTTTTGGAAAAATGAAACCATTATAAGACCCAAGTCCCATCACACAATGCAACGCACACCAGAGGATAGGGTTTTACCTTATAATGGTCAAAAGATGCTTGATACGTATAAAACGGATTTGATATTATTATTAGTGTATATATGTTTTAATAAAAAGATTTGAATCATAAGTATCAATCCTAGACGGCATGGTTACCATATAGCATGTCGCCAATACTAGTTCTACAATCAAAACCGCAAGGTCGTATTGGAAATTGGATTTCCATCATGAGTCGAGGCTAGGGGCAAGCTCCTCTCCGATTCGAGACACTCTAGCAAATGCCTCAGGATCCCCCGCAGTGAACCCTTGGATCTTCAGGGCCGGTCCCCGCCTATGGGCAGTGGATTAGTTATGCCTGAACACACGCTTCCCGGTCCCTTTGGACCTATAGTATGACCACCAACGGCCTATAAAAATAACGAGGCGCCTCAAAATCCATCATCCACATAAGTAAAATGTCAGGGCTGGTAGGTCGCTGACACCACTCTAGCTAGAAAGAAACGTGTGCACTCCCTGCAGTCCATATCCCGTTTTTGACTCATACCGGGGTGTGAGGCTCGCGAAGTCACGCTATACACAAAGCTACGCCTAAACAGGCCGTGCCTTGATCATCAACCACAAGGCCTGCTTTTCAACAAAAGCCTTGATCAATGCATCTTAGCATGCCACATTGTCAGTCCATACTATACCATTAATTTCTACCAATATATAACCTCTAAGCTCGTATGTCTCAGAGAAGGGTGTTAACCACCAAACAGATATATATTAAGAGAGATCAACGAATGTAGTATAAGGGACTACAACGTCAGACATACATTCCATTTATAAACTTATGCCCTGGGTCTGGGCGAAAGTCAAATCCGTGCAATCAACACTACGTCCGGACGGCTACTACTGTCGCCCCTTCAAGGTAGCTACTCCCATCATGGGTCTCAATAGCAACACACCCATTCGATGTGAAGATCGTCGGTCTTCAATCACCGTCTTCAACTCTTCGAACGTCGTATCATTATTTGGAATGAGAGTAAACTCGGACTTTCCAAATAATTCTCGCATATATAAATTTGCAAACCATTCTATATCGTTATTTATTCTTTTATAAATATCGTCCATTCATTTCATGTATATATATCGTCCATTCATTTCATAAATATCGTCCATTCATTTCATATGCAGTAATACTACTCTAAACATGAATTTTTATATCATATGTGGTTTCTTGATTATGCATTTCATATGCGACTTCATGCTTTTTAAAACATGTTAAATTTTCATATGCGGTTCATGCTTCTAAATCATGTTTCATTTCATATTTTTATATTTTTATTCGCATGTGAAATGTAAATAAAAATTCCCTTCTTATTTTCATCTTTTTATTTACATGTGAAAAGTAAATAAAAGTTTCATTCTTATTTTTATCTTTTATTTACATGCGAAATGTAAATAAAAGTTTCATTCTTATTTTCATCTTTTTATTTACATGTGAAATGTAAATAAAAGTTTCATTCTTATTTTCATCTTTTTATTTACATGTGAAATGTAAATAAAAGTTTCATTACTTTTATTTATAAAAAATATATAAATAATATAACCATTTCATGTTTTCATTCATTTATTCATTTATAACATGAAAATATTCATTGTTTTATGGTTCATTTTCCATTTTCGATCACTTTCTTAATTCAGTGATCTTAACTACTTAATTCCCTTTCAATCTAATTAAAGATTTAATTAAAATTTTATTTAGTTTTAATCTTCCAAAGTCATTATTAAATGATTATTCAATTTCTAGGGAATTAATTTTATCATAAATTCGGGTTAAAGAATAAATGTTATTTAAAACATAATTCACGATAAACCCAAATTTAAATTTCATAAATTTCCCATTTAAAATATAATTAGACATCATTTATTTTAGAGTATTTCATTTAATCTTAAATAAAATATTAATCATCTTCGATTTCCTTTATAGAATATATAACATAATTTACACGGGTTAGAATGGAGTTACTATTTTTTTTAAATGGACCGAATGGCCCAATTCATTTTCCTTATCCATTTATTATGTTTATCTTTACATTTTATTATTTAATAGCGGGCCAGACCTCTCACATTAGGCCTACAACTTGTGGATGCTGGATATGCCGGTTGGTTCCGGGCAGACTTCTACCACAGGTTGGGCTTAACCTCGTGTCTTGACCCAATTCGTATTTGCGCACTTGGACCTCTCACATTAGGCCCAACATTTATGGCTGCTGGATATGCCGGTTGGTTCCGGGCAGACTTCCGCCATAAATGTGACCTAACCTCGTGTCCAGGTACAATTAATAAAATTTATTTATAAATATTATCCAAGAATATTATTTTAAAATATCCTACTACTTAATATCATTCCTTACTTGAAATATTCTTTCATATAAAGCTTTATTATTCCATTTCAATACATATTAACTTTCCATATTATTATGATATTATAATAATAATAATTATAAAAAAACGGTTTTAATTTGTGATATTAAAACCTACCATTTCAATATTAAAATGAAATCAATTTAAAAACATTTCAAATTTTGAAATCCATCTTCCATTTTTAATGTTAACATAAAAAGTAATCTTTTCAATTTATAATCTTCTTAATATAATTGGAATGTGATTTACTAATTCCAATAATTTGTTTATAACCTTCCAAATGTTAAAGGTTTTTTATCTACTTAATTCAAGCGTCAATTAATATCATTAATTGAATAATAAATGGGCATTTATTTCCTTCATTCGAAGGAAATATTGTCAATTCAAAAGCTTCTTTATTATTTCCTTTTTAAATGGAAAATTAAATCATCTAAATACTTCAACTTCCAATTTATTTCATTAATTTGCATATTTATTACTTTACTCAAAATTGGAATGAGACCCACCATTTCCATATAATTTAATTATACGTAAAATCAAACATTAATTACATAACAATTTCAGAACATCCATCCAAAGTGCATTTCTAATTATTCCAAGGGTGGCGTGTATTCAAAAGTCAACCCTTGACCCGTGTGGGGTTTCAGCCAACACAATTCACATATTTAAAATAAACTGTGCTTCTGGACGATGTGTAAAAATTGATCGTTCACTCACATAAACAAGCCAGGGTCGCTTGTAAATGGCAGTGTATACAGGTGCATAAATGGAACATAGACAATTTGCACAATTTAACAATGTTCACATATTGGGTATTGCCCTTTTTATTTCATTTGATTTAATGACACAAATTCACCATAAAATATATTCCTTTATCTAACTTAAAATAAAAATAAAATCTTTTATTAAAAGTCAAAATTATAATTATTCTAAAATAAATATCAAAACTTTATTTATTATAATCGTCTCAAAATAAAGATGAAATTTTTATAACCAAAACAAAGTTTTAATCTTTATAAACAAAACAAAATTTCAGTCTTTTATAAGCAAAAACAAGGTTTTAAATCTTTACCAACAAAACAAAGTTTTGTTCTTTTTAAACAAAACAAAATAAGGTTTGAACTTTTATTCAATAAACAAAACAAAGTTTTGTTCTTTTTCATAAACAAAATAAAGTTTGTTCTTTTCAAAAACAAAATAAAGTTTCAATTTTATATAAAAAAAAACGCAAACAAAGTTGTAATTTTTTTTTTTTTTAGAACAAAAACAAAGTTGTAATCTTCTTAATCCCATTCAAAGTTATAATCTTTGTAAACATAAACAAAGTTTCATTTTTTCTGAACAACAATGAAAATTGTAACTTTTATTTAAATATAAATTTCCATACATTTTAAATAAATAAATAAAAATGAATTTATCATTTACATCATGTACATCGTTTCTATTGATTCAACAAATTTCATCAACAGTGTATGCAACAACAATTTGTCCATAATAACCCAAACAACTATCACCAATTCTCAAACAGACATCATACATCATCAATCCACAATCATGTACATACAAACATCAAAACCACAAGAAAAATAATTTAAATTTAATAAATTATAAAATAGAATCTCACATTGATTTTTGCTGAAAATTTGACTGTCTCGGATTCAGCTCTGGTCTGCGCCATCGTGAAGAGCTCGGAAAGACGAGTCCAATGCAATTTACGGTTCATCAATCGGACCTCGTACGAGAGAGTTATGATTTATTAAAGTTGGACATAATTAAATAATTAATTAATATTCGTGAAAAATACCTAAAAATTTCACTGTCTCAGAATTGGACAAAATTAGTGTCCACGCGTCCATCTCATCGCCACGATCCCAACGCACCTGAAATCGTCGATTTTCGACTTCGTATGAGTGAGTTATGCAATTTTAAAGTTCTGGAAATTAATTAAATAATTTAAAAATAAAATAGAAAATACCCTCAGCCCGTTGACCGAAAACACTGTTCACCGCCGAACTTTGACCGCACTTTGCCGCTGCCTCGGGCCACCTGACGCCACGGGACCACCGCCAATGTCTTCGTCTTGGCGAGACGCACCACCACCAGAAAGGGCCGCCCCTAAAGCTTCTCCGATCATCGGGAAATCGCCTAGAAAGGATTTCGCCTCGCGGGTCCCACAGGCCGCCTCACACGTACAAACTGCCTGAAATTTTCTGAGCATCTTCGTCTTGCGTAGACGAAGAACTTCCGTGTTCGTGACTTCGTCTAATTCTTCCTCGATTCACGGGAATTTCTTGATTTACGTTTTGAGTTTCTGAATTTCGAAAACAGCGAGCTTTAAGACGAGATTCCGGCGAATCCGAGCGCTGTTTGACAAAACCGACTACACCATTAGCTTCGTATCGTCGAGACCTTCGAGAAAACATATAATTTGCTATGGTTTGAAGAGATTTTATTTTTTTATGAATTTTAGAGGAAGAGGGAGCCGCCATGGAAATTGAGAAAAAATGATGGAAAAGAGAGTGGCTGCTGTGCATTTCGAATTTCAACCCTAAAACTCAGAAAAAAGATAATATATACCATGGGTTTAATTCTGGTTTGGGCCCAAATATCATTATGTGCCCAATTACTCAATTTTCAACTGTTTTCTTCAGTTCAAAAATTCTTATAAATACATGCTGATTTCAAAATTAATCAAATTTTAAACATAATTATTTCAGGTCATTACGAATCCAATGAACCTGATTTCGTAATTTTCCGATTCCGTATGAATTTATTATGAATTTCCGAAGTCTGAAAATAGGCTGTATTTCCACTGTAAAAATTATACAGGCCACAAAATAATTCCAAAAATTATAAATTTTAGAATTTTACCTTAATTTAATATTCCGAATCTATAGAAACTGGTTTCGTCGAATTCGGAGTTCGTTTGCAAAAATTCTATTTTTCAGGTGTATATTTTAATATTTTAAAAATACCAAAAATAGTGGAATTTTTCCGAAACTCAAAAATATAAGTTCTTATAGTCATTTTTATATGTAAACAACATTCTAAAACCAATGGAGATGGTTTCGGGTCCTAATTCCTTATTCTGCAAAATGTAGCATTTTGGCCCTTATAAATTTCACAGGGACCATTCTAGATTTTAATTTTGACATAACTTTTGATTCCCGTTATGAAATTTCGATTTTTCGGATTCGTTGGAAAGATAAATTTAAATAGATTCTAATATTTTTGGTTTCACTAAAATCCGTTAAATTTTGCATCCTGTACGGTCAGTCAAAGTTCAAGTTTGACTTTTCAAACTACCGCGTTATTTCTAACTCTTTTTATAATAAAAATTAAATCATTCATTCTAACTTCGATTTGAATCAAATTTGTGATCATTATTATTTAAATAAATTATTTTATATTGTCAAAATTCATTAAAATTTTCTAAAATAAAATTTTTAAATTGGTCCTGATTTTTGGGGGTTGTTACATGCAACTAACCTTGATTTCTGCAACTAACCTTGATTTCGACTCCTTTCATCGCTGTCCTATTATCATTAACAGGTAATCCTTATACATTTCATCTACCTTGAATCTTGACTGAACCAAAAAAAAAAAGCAAATTACTCTCTAACAGTATTGTAAAATGCAATGTTATACCATAAGCATATGCATAATGCATATTGCACATAGAGGTACTATAATAGCAGGTATATAATATGTTGCTTTGAATATTGAGACATATAAGTACTATAACATAAATAACATCGAATCAGTAAAACTAAATGCAATTGAAAGCCATATTTTATTGTTCACTTGCTCATGTTATCGCCAACAGCTGGTATATACGAGTCAAATATCAATACTTGTATACAAGTCCACAGATCATCCCTCAAATTGTCATCGACTTTTCTCCATGAGCTAATGGTAAAAGACACCATCTTCCTTGCTAGAGTACCAATATATATGACAAATGTTTGGAATTAGTACCTATTGCTTGTCCGCGTTCATTAAATTCAACTTCTGGCTTCTCATCCGGTATCATAGCTAATGATTTCAACATCGCTCTACCTTTCTTTTTTCTGGTTTGCATCAATCTTTGACCTTCACTAGAATCTGGTTGAAGTTCGTTTGAACTGGAATCTGAGGTGGCTGTAGTTTGCTGGAAGTTTAGTTGACGGACAGGGGGCTGTGCTGGGTTTGTATTATCGATGGGGCTGTTACTGGAAGGAGGGGCTGAATCTGGTTTGTAGTGTCGACGGGGCTGTTACTGGAAGGAGGGGGCTGAATTGGGTTTATAGCGTCGACGGGGATGCTACTGGAAGGAGGAGAGGGTTGCATCCATTTTGTAGTGTGGCCAAGGTTGCTTCCAGTTTTACGAGGAGTAGTGCGTATTGGGTATTCAACATGCTTTCGAGGAGATCTTCATATAGCAATATTTAAATCAGGAAGCAACGAAATTGGTCCACTTGGGTGTTCGCTGATTCTAATCCCAACCATCCTCTCATCATCAGCATTAGCAGCTGCAAGTGCAGCTAAACTTTGCTTTTTTGCTCTTTTGTTTGCTACTTTTGAGCTCTAAAAAATAAAAATCTTAAGTCAGTTTTCAGTAGTTAAGTCTTTGTAATCGTGCTGTTTAAAAACAGACAAGTAGCAATGAAAGAGGCTGATCCATCTTTAAAAAAATAAGGACATCAAGTACATTTTTAGGAAAATTGTTTATTAAGCTCTCCTTAGTTTGGATGACTTAAATAAGTTATTTTTTAGTTTTTTGAAAGCTCAATGAATAGATTTTGCCTTTCAAAAAGCTAGAAGGTAACATATGTGATTTAAATGGGGCCTAACTAATTTTCTTTTGTTTAAGAAGTTTCTCCTAGTACTTGTAGTTGTCTAATGGTAGATTTGATTGCAACTGAACAGAAGTAAACATTGTTGATATTTTCCATAGCTACGGGCTCTTTGGTCATTGAACAGACTTTGTATGATATATCTGATTGCATCGCACTATGAATATGTTAACATGTCTTTTACTTTGACGACTTAAGCAGTGCACTGTTGATACTTACTAATGTCCAGTGAAATTCGTCTTGAGCTTTGTATGTGTTGAGCATGTTCTATTTTGTAAGAAGCGTATTGAGTAGGTGTTTTTATATCCTGAGTTTTGCGTTTTATTTTCATGTATAAGTTACAAGAAAAAATATAAATACTTACGAATGCTTTCCTTGAGTAGCTGCAATAAAAATTATATTGCCTTGATACTCTTAGTTCGATTATGTTGTATATGTTGACGTCATCATAAATTATTGATTGTCCAAGAATTATTAATGCATGTAAGCTGAAATTTTAAATCAGGTATGTATTTTTTTTTTAATTATTGATTTGAAATATCCTTTTTTATAATGTTTCAAAAAAAATTGAAAATAATCTTTCAATTTGCTGAGTTACACTGTCCAAAGAAGATGAAGAAAGAAAAAAAAATCAAAATCAAAATCAAAAATATCCCAAATAGGTCAATTTTGTTTTAAATATTTCTATAAAAATAAGGGTTCGATCAACAATTTAAAGTTACAATAGAGTTTGCCTTCGTAAAGTTTTTACAGTGCAAGCAAACTGTAAATTGTTTAAAAATCAAATTTGCCTTCTTGGAGTATTTACAGTTTGCATAAAAAGAAAACTGTAAATTGTTTAAAAATCTTTACTACTACCAACTTAAATCATGGACCAAATTAACTGAAATATAATCAAATCCGAACCCCTGAAGTTGTTCAGTGGTCATGGAATTAAAGTCCTTTGATTTTTCCCGTCTACTGGGCTTATTCATGTATGTACCTAATGCTCGGCTCGCTTGATAAATATTGCCTTCGTTCAAGAAACGACGAAGATGCTCTCAACCTGAAATGTTAAATCAGGTATTTATTAATTTTTTTTGTAATTATTGATTTGAAATATCCTTTTTTATAATGTTTCAAAAAAATTGAAAATAATTAGAAAATGCTAATTAGCTTGTAGTTTTCGACAAAAAAGGCAAGTTAAATTGCATTTCTCAAAAAGTTATGTAGGATTTGGGAATTAAATATTTTATGTCCATAAATAGTAATACTAATCAAGTATGAATTTAGCAAATAACTATTATGTTTTAGCATTTTCAAATTTTTTGAACTTTTATGTTTTTTCAATGGATTTTCTACTAGAAAAATACAGATCATTTTGCATTTTATTATATTTTAAAAATAATGATTTGATTTACAAAATCATTTGTATAAGCTTTTTTTCTTATAACATAAAAAACATAGATATGTAGCTATTTTCTTCGTCTTAAATTTTTGTTATAATCAGGTAAATGTCTGTAATTTTTCAACAAACTGCATCTGTTCCTAAAAGTTTTGCTGAAACTTGATTTTTCTGTTCATTTTTGTGCTTTCTTATACTTTTCTAACATAAATACATCTCTCTTTTTTTTTTCAAAATGTTTCTTTGATAAGTGAGAGCTTAAAATTATAAAGAAAAATATTATGAAAATCATATTGAGATTATAATTTGAACTTGTGGTATAATTTATGTACGAAAAATTCATCTAAAAATACTTAATTTTGTTTTGAGCAGGATCTAAACTAGCGATCTCTAATTTATATACATAAGAGTGTTTTTTTAATTTAATAATTGAATCAAAAATTGTATTTCTATTAATATTATTAATTAGGATATATTGTCTCGCACGGGAATCAAAGAAAATACAAAGGTGCATCATTTTGTAATGAAGAAGAGATACATGTGTATCGAAATAACACACCTAGAAAAATTAAAAGGCAATTTACATATTTCAATGTTATTTGCAAAATAAATGTATGTAAACATATTTTTTGAATGAGTAATAATGTTTTATAATTATTTGAAAAATACACAGTTTTGCAAGTAATTCAAAAATAATCTAGTATAAACTTAAATTCATACAAGATGGTTGAATACCTCAACACAACGTACCAAAAAAAATAAAAAAATAAGGCAGAAGTAAAAATAACATGTGGTAAAAAATGCATATGTAACATGAATACCTCTGCATCGTGTAGCACCATCTTCCTCGTCGATAATACAAGATCAATCTTTCTCGTCGACCTATAAAAAAATAACGATTTACAAAAGATTAGAACATCACACTAAATATAGCACTACTTTGTAACAACCATGTACAAAATGAAATACACAGTCAAAGAACACGTAAAATAGAAAATAAAATTATTTTGATACACGCTAAGATGTCAATCTATATCAGAATTTTTTTTAACCATCCAACAACTCATTTTATGGTATACATGAACATGCAGAAAATAAAAAAATCAATAAAATATGCTTATAACATACCATAATACTGTTACAACCCTCCCTTATGTAACTTTCATCCCTATTATCTACGTCTCTATCATCAAGTTGCGACTCATCCAAGGTTTACTAGTTGATTCTTCATCCTCGTCGTATTTTTCCAATTCATGAATACCTCTAGAGGGCGCTCTCAACACAACATACCAATTTGAAGAACTACCTACTCTAGAGAAGAAAACTTGAACTGCTTGTGTTGCTAAGATAAACAGGTCGCTTTCAAACTTATTTTGAAATTGATGCAAATTGACCAATGTAAATCCATCTTCAACTTTGACTCCACGATACATATTTGCCCAATCACATTTAAACAAGGCAACTCGAAATTGACGATAATCCAACAAGAAAATCTCAGCAAGACCCCATAATATATTACTTTTTCTATAGACCCATCTACACAAACAGTACTTGCCTCAATGGAAACACCACTATTTTGTGTAGCCTTCTCATAATCTTTCATATGAAAACGTCGACCATTAACAATATAGCCATAATAAGAAATTATTTGCGAACGAGGTCTGTACGAAAGCCATTTTATTATATTGCTGACATTGGATATACGTCTATCCTCTCTAACCTGGACAAATACAATATACTAAATAAAGATTTATGTTGATCTATTACTTTCATCGTTAACAGTTTTTTAAGATATAACTATCAACCTTTTTTCCAAACCAAAAACTAAAAGTCTCCGATTGCAATTTTGACAATTCCAAATCGTCTTGTGCAAGATGAGGATGCAAACATTTTAGCTCCTGTTTGTGCATTCTGCATACATAAATGTAATTTAAGGATCTAATTTATTTTGTATGTCATAGTTACGTTAGGCTTATACTTATTCTAAATACGGCTCTACTTCTTCCATATTAAACAAAATGTACCGATGAGCAGCGTTAATCACCTCCTTATCAACTGTAGTAGGTTTTCCTTTGGAAATAGGACGCCCCTCAAGTATAAAATCATTTTGTTCCACTTCATTTCGGTTTTTCCTCTCTCTAATTTGTAATGCATCTTTAATATATCCAGAGCAATATTTCATACATTTTTCGGCAACATAGCGCTCAGCAATGCACCCTTCAGGTCGTGCTTGATTTTTAATATATCCTTTTAATATTTTCATATATCTATAACCAAAATGAATAAACAAGTTACTTTCATAAATATACATACTTTTAACCTTCAATTATTTATAATAAATATTACCTCTCAAATGGATACATCCATCGATATTGGACCAGCCCACAAATTCTTGCTTCTCTCCCTAAATGTATTGTTAAGTGAATCATGATATCGAAAAAGGAGGGGGGAAAGAACCTCTCTATATCACATAGTGTTAATGCAACTTGATACTCCATTAATTCTAGTTTATCCCTATCAAGCACTCTTTAGCATGTGTCATTATAAAATGAACATAGTCGAAGTAGTGCATTCCTTATCCCTGTAGGTAGAAGTCCTCTTAATGCAACGGACAATAGTTGTTGTATCAATACATGATAATCATGAGACTTAAGGTTTGATATCTTGTCTTCTTTTGCAAAACATTTTCCAATATTTGAGCTATATCCATCAGGCACTTTCAAGTTCTTCATTCTGCTATAAAAGATCTCTTTTTCTTGATCGGATAAGGTGCACGGTGCGGGTGGGAGCAATACTTTATTTCCAATGTCTATCGGATGCAGTTTTTTTCTAATGCCCTTTGCTTCTAGATCTTGGCATGATTTAAGGCCATCTTTCGATTTTCCTTTTATATCAAGCAATGTACCAATAATACTTTCACCAATATTTTTCTCAATATGCATCACATCTAGATTATGTCGCAAAGGAAGTGCCTAAAAATTGACAAAACACAAATAATTAAGTACTAAGTAGCAAACATGAACGGAAAATGAAAAGCAATGTGTTTTCTATTTAAATTTCACCTTCCAATAAGGCAAGTCAAAGAAAATGTACCTATTCTTCCATATTTTACATCCTTTTTTCATCATAGTTTTCCTTTTTCTTTCACCTTTCTCTTCCTTTTTTTAAAATTTTCCCCCAATCATTAATAATATCTTGAACATCATCAAAGATTTAAACACCAATTTGTATCTGAGGCCTTTATCTATTCTCTATAATTCCATCAAATAAGTTTTTCTGTTGATGATACTCATGGTTAGGTTCAAGGAATCATCTATGACCCATATATGTACACTTTTTACTAAATGCAGCCATATTGAGAAGGTATTGACACCACAAACAGGACATGCTATCCTACCATTTACAGTGCAACTAGCTAAATTTCCGTAAGCTGGAAAATCATTGATTGTCCACATAAGAATAACATGTAATCTAAATTCACTACGACCGTAAGCATCGTACACTTTCACCCCTTTATCCCACAATTTTTTCAAATCTTCAGTAAGTGGTTGCAAGTATACATCAATATCATTTCCCAGTTGTCGTGGCCCAGGAATTAACAAAGATAACATCATATTATCTTTGTGCATACAAAGCCACGGAGGAAAGTTGTAAGCAACAAGAAACACCGGCAACAACTATATCCACAATTCCAATCACCAAAAGGATTAAAGCCATCAGATGCAAAGCCAAGCCTTAAATTTCGTGGATAGGAAGCAAAAGAATGATACATTCTATCAATCGTAGCTCACTGAGTAGAATCCACTAGATGACGCAATTTACCATCTTCACTCTTATGACTGCTATGCCATATTAGTTGTTCTGATGTTTCTGGGGATGCAAACATTCTTTTCAGTTTTGCTATCAGTGGGAAGTATCTCAAAACCTTCATAGGTATTTTGGTTTGCTTCCCATCTTTAGTGGTCTTGTTTTTTTTCCAGCGAGACTTACCACACTTAGGACAGAAATCACTATTTGCAAGCTCTTTTCTAAATAAACAACAATCATTTACACATGCATGTATTTGCTTATAGCCTAAACCAAATGACTTAAGCAACTTCTTTGTTGCATATGTAGAATCGGGAAGCATGTTTTCTTTAGGCAACATATCCTTTAGAAGTTTAAGAAGCTCTGTAAAGCCCGTGTCCGATAAACCATTTCGCGCTTTATGCTTGAAAAGAAGTACTGTAGCAGACAACTTTGTGTGGCTTGCACAACCGGGATACAAAGGAATTTCGGCATTCTCCATCATTTCCTTTATACCTTCCCCATGTCTTTATTCAACATTGGCTTCTACCTTCTCATCATAGATTTGTGCATCAATATACATTCTATAAGTATCAGTCTCACTTTTATTTTGTGATGGCCTTTTTCTCCATGAAAAATCCATATATCATAGGTTGGGTCCATTCCAAAACAAATCAAGTGTGACACAACTTCCCTTGATGTTTTCCAAATTAGATTCCTACAATTACGACATGGGCAACTGATTTTTTCGGGATTCCCTTCACTCGCAGCATGCCCATATACAAAATTTTAAACAGCTTGCCTATATTCGCTTGTCATTCTACAAAACAAAAAATGTATTAATACTCATTCTTAAATACTTATAGTGTGATGCTAGGGCACCTCGTTTTCTTCTTGCTAATATACAAATTTTATACTACATGCTTCCTAACACCAAACTCATTCATAAATACTTATATTTATTTATAATGGTATTAGGAAGTACATAAAATTTATTGTACTTATTATTTTATTCGTGGTATTAGTAAGAGGAAAATGATGTGCCCTTAGCATCACACTACTTATACCTATGGAAGTAACAACCAAAATGATGAGATTGACCCATGCTTTGTCCATCTTGGTAAGACAACGCCTCTAATTTTCGGACCTACTGGAAAGAATTATGCTCAACATTATTGTACAACTTGGTTATATGCAGCCATCTTGGTAGATTACCCCTCTTATGTAACAAATATTAACTTATATATTTGTTAGAGTTTTATATCTCAAATGATCATATATTGTTCAATAGTTCATTAATGAATTGGTTAAACTTAGTAATGAAGTTGATAGTTTTATACATCCATATCCTTATTTTCTCTCACTCTTTTATATCTCATTTCCAAATTTAATAACGAGTGTTTCCAAACTTAGTAATGAATAGTTTCTTATTTACTGCTCTCATTATCATTCTAGCTCCTGTCAGTAGACCATAACTAACATAACTGGAAAGTGTACGCAACGTACATCACATACTAGAGATAACTCCATTGCAACCAACCCATTGATCATCCTATCTCCACCTAGATGACCAGCTCCAAGGGAACTAAACTTAAACTGCTCCGCCATATTAGCATATAAACCAACACATTGCCTATCTAATATATTTATTATTTATTTTGTTTATCAATTTTAACTTTTTATATATGAGCAGGAACTGGAGCCAGTATCAAACAAATAAAAAGTGTGATGATAAAGTTGTTAAATTAGGCAATCAAAATACGATAATTTAGAGAAGATCCCAAAGCATTGCTGATCTTTTTAATTCAGAGAATATCCCAAAACATATGTTTAGCCTCATAACGAGGTAGGTATTTATATATCAATTATTCATGGGCAACAAGTATATACAATTAACAAGCATACTTATGCTACAAGCGTATTTATAACAAACATTGGGTATATATATAACATATAAGTACACTTAGCAAGAATATCTATCAAATAGGACATGAAATACAAGTAACAAATATACTTCCAGTTTAATTCATCAAGGATGAACATCAACAACATTGTTGTGGTCCAGGCCTGATATGTAGGGGACAAAACTAAGTACATACATGACTTCTGGTTTCTAAATACACAAGGTAACAAATGCTCAGTTTTTTCTTTTTAGGTTATGCTATTATTTCAGAATGCCAATATATCAACCCATATATATATATATATATATATATATATATATATATATATAACCCAAAAAATGTCAAAGTGTACTCATTAATATAGGTAAGATGTCAATATGGGCAAGACAACAAACCACCGATGTACCATAGTTTAAAAGTTTGCAGGAAGGTTATGGGAAGGAATTTAATCAGAAGTTCCAGGACCAAATATGTTTACTCATTTCGTAAAACTACATTGGAAATAGTTTTATAAAATTCCTTTAAATACGCTATGCTTTATTTGGACAATACATGACAGGGCAGCCGGGTACATGATAAACTAACATGCCTACAAGTTTCCACCTAATATATAGTGTGACATATATTCAGTTTTCAACTAGACCCACAGAGACAAACTAGTGCAGCAATAATTATGTATAGCTAAAATCAAGTATGTGTTTTCGGTTTTAACCAAACAATATGGGTGTTTCATCTTTACAAATCAAGGCAGAATTTACATGGTGAAATAATTTAGATAATGGCTTTAGCAAGGCTAATAAAACTTATCAAGATGACCACAAGGGACAATGCATGTTAATTTAACAACAATGTAGTTGTATGAATCTCAATGTAGACCAAATGTAAAAATATATAAGCATGCCTAATACAGAAGCATACATATATATGAAATATATATATATTTCATATATTACCCCGTCTTAACATCATATACGTATATGAACCTGGTTAAAGTTCTTGCCACTTACATATATATATACGTATATGTATAGGTGTATATTTAATAAATGATTAACTAGTATTAACCCATGCTTTTTATGGTTAAACGTAATCCTGACTGTATACAAAAATAACGCTGATATAATGTGTGTGTGTGTGTGTATTCCAGCCTATAAAGTCAGTACCGTAGTACAAAGTATGAAAATGCAAGCGAACAAACTTTGGTCATTCTAACATACTGGTTTATGGCAAATACTCTAGCACCACAGAGTCGTACAAGGCATGCAGGTTTACTTTAGTGATTAGTTTTTGAATGTGACATAGCATTTCAAATAAATAACATCCTGGAGAGCGGCAATCTATTTATGTAGTTATCTATATTCATTTATGCAGCTATGCACCTCGAGCCCTACTGTGCATGTTAGTGATTAAGTTTTAGCACAATTAATTTTTACATCTTACATTGAAAGCTGAAATTTATAATAGCTATTCCAAGGATAGAGTCAACAACTAATTCATCTCTATGGCTTCCTCAGCTTTCTTTAGCATAAATATAAATAAATAATTGATAATACAACATACCCTATAAACTTACAACAGTTTCTTGGTCATTATTGAGGTTTGTCATCAAATTATATACAAAGTTCAACCTAAAAGGAGCATTGTTACAATCAATATGACACAGTAGCATGAGCCAAAAAGTTGGTCAAACTTTGCGTGTGTAAGGGATTGGATATATGGGAAATACTGACGGGGAGCATTCTCATGGTTATCAGCGAGAGGAAAACAGTAAAATTACACAAATGCAATAGCGGAGGGAAACAGTAAAATTAAAATCACATGCAATTGAAACAACGAATAAAAATTTACCAACGAGAGAACGCAGGCAAGATACGTCAGCGATCGAGCAGTGGAGGACGGAAATAGAGAGCAGCGGTGATTGAGCAGCGGCGATTGAGCAGCGGAGATCGAGTACTGGCGATGTGAACTGGAGGAGATCGCTATGCTAGCCTGATTATCGAAAGGGGAATTAGGGTTTGCGGTGGAATACGATGGAAAAGGAAATGTACTATGAACCGGTGGAAAAGGAAATGTACTGTAAACCGATGGAAAAGGAAATGTTGTGAACGGATGGAAAAGGAATACGATAGAATACGATTGAAATGTTGTGAACTGATGTTAAAAGGCACAACGTTTCATCCACAGTGGGAAGATTAATTGAACCGATGGAAATTTTGTTAAGTGTTAGGGGTGAGAAATCTGTTTGGAGCTGAGTTATATTCCAGTATTCTCAAAAAACGTTTTCAGCCTTATGCTTTGAATTGTGCCATATTTCAAATTAATAATTATTATTAGTCTTAGTTATTAATTATTATATATTTGTATTTAATTTTTATTGTTTATTAAAATCTTATTTATTAATTATTATAATTGTTATATTTATTGTTAATATTTTTATGAATTATTATATAATTTAATTGCCAAATATTAAATATTACTTTGTAATTAAAATTTTCAAAAGCCGGTAGATCAAAAGGAAATGCCAGGGACTACTTACAACATTAAGTTTACACGCAAATAAAAAAAAGTCTATCAAAAGCACACAAACGTCTATAATGCGGTTGTTAACTGTTGAACAAACAAATTTGCCAAAATTATATTCATTAAAACTACTGAAATAGCAAATATTACTTATTAATAATATCTATTAATTAATTAACTTTTACTTATTTTCTATTTAGTTAATTATAATCAAGAGTAATACTTGTTAAAAGCTTATGTTACTATTAATTTATAAAGTAGCTAGTTAACATACATTAACTATTAAAAAAAATTACTACTTATTAACTACTAATTATTTAATAATAATTGACAAATATTATTGATTCCTAAGTTTATTATTAATTATTATTATTAAATATCAATATAATTAGTTATTAAATATAGATATTATAAACATTAAGTTTGCCCTAGGCTTCTCTATTACAACCAATAAAATGAAAAGTTGTGATATATATGTTTATTACAACAGTTATTATTTCATAGTTGTAAAAAACATTTACTACAACAGTGTGTTTTGCACAGTTGTAAAAAAGCATTTATTGCAACTGTGCTTTACGCACCGTTGTAAAATTAAAGTTGTAATATGGTGTTTTTGTTGTAGTGCACTAAAGTAGGTGATGAAAGTTATGCATGTCCTTGTCCCTTAGTGGGTGTGGTAGCCTCTAAGTATCTATGGAGCCAACCGGGGATAGGAACACCCTCAATAAGATTAGGATCTCTCAATGTAACACCATGTGAAATAAACATAAATTGGACATAAGGTAATTTAATGTTAAATAAATAATGAAAATCAATAATAAGCAAATGGACCGAAAAATGAAATTTTAAGTAATTAGGAATTGGGCCACAAAAATATTGTAGTTGCGTTCATGGAAAAAATTCTAATCAGTTTTCATATTTTATTTACTAAAAATGGAGCCCTCTATGCAAAAGATATTAATAAAACAAGTTGTGTGTATATATTGACACCCAAGGTTTGAATTTCAAATAAATATACAAATTTTGGAATATATTAATTTAGATAAGCATGAAAAGAATATTCCTATTAAATTCAAATTTGTGTGTGTATATATTTATATACAAAGGGGACAAGAATAATCATTTAAGGTAAGCAATAAATCAAATCAATCTAGTAATTAATCAAAAAGAAACATACAAGGAAAAAATATCCTGGGCTCGACCCCAAAAGGGGGTCGACCGCTCCTCTAGGAGGGGGGTCGACTGGGGTTGTTTGTCGCCCTCCTATAGGAGCGGTCAACCGGCGTACTGTAGGGTGCCTAGCGAAGGTGTTTTCAAAGAAGGACCTATTTATATTTTTCATCAAACGGGCTGCGTAGATTAAATCTATTGAATCTAACGGTCCATATACAAGATTTTTAGTATAAATAAGACCCAACCATCACTCAAAACCCTACATCTATTCTTCTGCATGCCTCCCTGATGCCTTTCTACCATTGTTAATTCCGGAGAAGAAAAGGGTTAAGGTTTTTCTTCTATCTTCCTAACCTATTCTATCTCTTTTGTTCTATTTTAATATAGATTAGATTTATATATATAAGATTCTAATATGTGAATCTTATATATATATATATATATATATAATAAAGAGTTGGAACATGATTGTTTATGAAGTTCAAATCCAAAACTTATTCTACTCAACTGTTGTTGCTCATTCTTATAGCACTGTGAGTGGAATTCATTTAAGATACTATTTTCTAAGATTTGCTAGTTTAAAGTTGGATTATTGTGTCTAGGAAGATTTGTGTTATTACGAAAGAAAACTATCTCAAATCCCTTAAATCTTCCATTTGTTTTATATTTGTACGAATAAATGGTCATTCTATTTGTAATGTGGTTCTGGATTATTAAAATAATAAAAAAGACGCATAATTAGCATTGTATAATTCTATATATTGATCAGATTCATTTTATTTTATTTTGTATAAATTCATGTATACGGTAATGTGCAAAGGATTAAGATTTAGATGGAATTGTAATTTTGAATAGGTTTAAATCTCTACTTTCTGAATAGAGTATTTGAACGTGTCGTTTACAAGATGTCTAAGTATTAAGGTTTTGCATGTAAATGTACATAAAAGTGAATACATTCAAAATAGGAATTATACATGTATATGTCAGTCATATGTGGCACTATGTTTGACTTTTATTATTGAGATAATCAGGTGAAAACGGTTACAAGTTCTGTATTGCTATTGCTGTTTTCCCATTTCAATTGTTACATGTAAATATTTATCTTTATGCAATGATTAAAGGGAATATGAGAAATAACTTGTACACTTTAATTTAAAAAAGGGAATGACATTTCAAATGTGGTTCGGATGTTAATTGCGTCCGCTTAATTCACGTATATATATATTAGTGTGAACAACGTAATATTAATGAATGTTAAGTGCGCAATAAATACGTTTAAATTAGGGATTTGAATTCGAATGTCCCCTTAGGAATTTGTATAAGTGTGTTAATGGATTTAGATATATTAATGACACATAGACACGAGGTTAACCATTACTTATAGAAGCCATCTCGGAACTGACTAACATATCCAACATCTAAAAGTAAGCCCGTTTAATGTGAGGGGTCTAAGTGTCATAGGCCATTATAATTAGTACATTATGATACGAGGTTAAGCCCAACTTATAGTAGAAGCCTGCCCGAAACCGCCCGGGAAATCCATCATTTACAAATGATAGGTCTAATGTGAGACGTCTAGTGTGTATATATATTGTGGGTGAAGCAAGCCTGCCTTGGAAAAAATATATTAAGTGGTTGGCCTACCTCTTGTTTTGTATTAATTGGTTAGGAGTAGGTTTGTTTCTAAGGTTCACTCCTTGGTTCGGGACCTAATTCATGGGACCCACCACCTGAGGATCTAAGTGATTATTGGGTCCGCCTTTCTCCTATAAGGTATTAATTGGTCTAAATAGAAGATAACGTGAACATGGTTGTTCTTCAAGTAATGTTTGCTTTTTATCAAGGGGACAGTGAAGGTTGACCCAAGGATGGATTATATATATGGCCTGAAGGAGCCACCGTCTATGGGAAGTATTAAGTGGCTTGGAGTTCACCCATAAGGACAACTAGACAGTAACAAGGGGGTCCGCCGGGAGGGTTCTCTTAAAATGAAGTTGAGTTCATGACCCAAACCTGGTAGTAAGTGCCTGTTACTATTTCTCTACCTACAAGAGAAATCATTTATGACGTTGACATTAGAAACGAGGTCTTAAGTGGTTGGGGTCCACCATGGGTATTAAGTGACTATAAGGATGTCCACCTTCAATAAATTAGTAAATGGACTTAAGTGACTAGGAATAGCTCGCTTCATGGAGTATTAAGTGATCGTAAGAATTAGGCCCTTAAAATTACCATGTGTGGGTATTAAGTGACTATAAGCACGTTCACCCTTAGATTTACAAATTGGCCTTAAGTGACTGTTGGTGTGTCCGCCTCATATGTTTAATTTTGTGTATGTGTGTTGCGTAGACATAACATGAAGAGTTTATACTACCAAATATAGGTAATAGTTATTTCTAAACTTATATATATTTCATTCACCGGAACTTTATGTTCTCACCTCCCTCCTCTTAACATTAATAGGTTAATAGGTAATACTATTAATTGAGGATGAGGAACGATTGCTTGGAGGAGGAGACTCTCGAAGATTTAGTAATTGCGGCAATAGCCTTATTGTTGTTGTTGTTATGTACTTGGGATAATGAATGATGTACCTGTTATCAACTGCGAGACTTATTGTATTAGAATTTATGGTTTTTAATAATGGTACATCTATTTTATGCTATTATATTTTATCTCTTCCATTGTGTGAGATTCTGATTTTCGTTTAGACTGCTCTGTGTATCTATTGTAGTAATTCCTTATAGGAACCAATGATCTGTTTAGAGTGGCTCTACGTTCCGATGGGACTTTTTTAGATCAGAATTTAGGCCATTTCTGGGCGGGTTGTTACACTCGACATCTGCGCAAAAAAGGATAGAAATTTATAATTCGAAGGAATCAAAGGAAAGTTGTAACTGATTAGAGGGGATATGTTTTATTTTCAAAAATTTAACTTTTGGCTTTTGAAAAAAGTTTTCTATTAAAAATACCCTTCTTTTAAAACAAAATATTGATCTTGTAACCATAGGATTGAATACCAAATGAAACACCCCACACCCCTTAACGTCATCCTAATATATAATCCTGTTAACAAATGCGGAGCGTTATTGGTATAAAGACGTAAAATATCAATGAGACCAAGATTCCATAAGACAAAAGAAAATAAATTTACAGCAGAAGAAGAAGACAATTTACAATGAAATGATAAAACCATTTATTTCAGCAAAACCAAATTGTCTCAGAATATCATGTCTTAAATCTCAGCCAGAAAGAAAAAAATAACATCAGTGTACATAATTATTAATATTCCCAAAATATTCAAAAGAAACAACTAAACTGTGGAAATGAAATGTGACACCCCACACCCTTAATGTCACTCATATGAGGATGCGCTAAGGTTTATGAAGCGCTTAGGTATAAAGTAACAAAATAGAGACCAAAATTTACAAGACAAAAATATAAAACACAGTAGAAACTTTTAAAACATTATTAAATAGGAAAATCAAGTCACAACACTTATTACATTTCAACATAACAAATAGTCATCCTCATAAAATAAACATACTGTCTTATGGAAAAATATCGGAGTACATAAGTAAAACCACAAAATAATTCCCTCTCATAAGCCCATATAATGATCAGAAAACAAGAATTGAACCAGTACATGAATCTGGAAAGAGTCTAAATCCAAGGTGAACCAAATAATCAAGAATCACTGCTGAGACCCTCCACCCAGTGGACCAGGAGGAAGTAAGAGAGAAGAAGAAAACAAACTAGGTCAGACATATTTCTAGTGAGTTCTAATAATTTTTAGCATGAGAATACGATAAGGAAGCACTTAGACAGATGAACAGTTCTAATAGCAATGGATATAAAAGCATAAATGAAATAGCAGGAAAGATAAACATGAATAAAGATTGGCTTCTCATTCATATCTGAAAATCGCTGCTCCAACTACCAAAATATCACAATTAGGCTTTACCTAATTTCTACCTGTCGAATGACTACTTTACCCAAAATGTGATAACCTGCACCAACTAGGGAATTCAGGGTTATCAATCCTGAACCCATCAAATAAAAGGACACAACCATTAATCACATATGTTACAGTGGCTTATCTTCGCCAATCAGAATGATGCACGCTCATCGTTCTACCGAAATGCGCCTGTACCTACCTCGTTTGAACCTCTTACTATTCAGTTCAGTAAAGCATGCCCTAGCCTCTACATAGTGTGAGATTCCATGATAACAAAGGGATACTGACTGATACGAGTTCCCAAATTGAATTGCAATTGACACAAGTTACCCTTTGACTTGGTCCCCAATTCTTTATTTTGATAGGCCTCTTATCTTCCCCAATCAGGCCCACGCTGCCGGAACATACCCAAACTAGAATTTCATTATACAATTAGGCCTCTTATCTTCCCCAATCAGTTACACCAGAACAGACCCAATCTACGAGCCACTTTTCTTCTCCAATCAGCCCCACATTGCCGGAACAGACCCCCTCTATCTTAGCTTATTAATTTCATAAATTTAGATCAGCATGTTTAAGTTTATTAGTAATCCAATATAACCACATGTTATATCCTAGGTTGTAATTAACATTTCCAATTAATGTAATCTTTTTATACAACCCTTCCGTATGTTATGTAATGTCCAATTAACTCCAATTTATTCCAGTTTACATCTGCATGTTAAGGTTTTATCACCAATTTACAATCCAATCTTATTATAATACCTAGTCAATTTCAATATGCCCAAAAATCTCTTTTTATTTAATTTCAAAATTATTCCAATTTAACGCATAGTTAACGTTAAAGGCTTAGGCTCTTTTTAGGCCTAAGCTCAGTGCTAAAAGAAAAAGGGAAGTGGTCTAGGCCACTCACAAGGCCTAGACTCAAAATAAGCAAAAATGAATAAAATAGGCATAAACATAACTGTAAATAAACAATAACAAAGAAGGGGATAAGGAGAAAGAGATTTACTCATAAACAACTGGAAAGAAATAGGTGTAGACAGTGAATAAATTACAGTAACTTACAGAAAACTAAACCCATAAAAACTTTTGTAAACTAAAACTTGGAAATTAAAACTACTTAACTGTCTAAAGATTCCTACGCAAATAAATACTCTAAAATTTACGTAAAAACTCGCAAATCCGATGAACAAAACTTCCCTCATGGCCTTCTTCTAAAATCTAGCAGTACCTTCTCCACCCTAAGTATTTATAAAAATAAATATTAAAAAATTAAGAGCTACTTCACCTATTAAAATTTTATTTAGGTGGTCTTTCCTAATTTGAGGATCGACCTGGGGAAGAAGAAGAAGACAGAATGGTTGTAAAGAAATGAGAGAGGCTCTCTCAGCCATTCAAATATAAGATTAGATCGGGTCTAGCCATGTCATCAGACAAATAAGAAAGCATGACGTTAGCCTATGGTTTAAAATAAACTAATAAAACAATGCTAACTCAGCTGAAAATAACGTTGGAAATTAATTAACATTCGAGCCTACGTGTCAGGCAAGGCACGTAGTTTTCATTACCTGGGTCGACCCACCAGCCTTCCTAGGTCGACATAGGGGTCGACCCAGATGGCCTGGGTCGCCCAGTGACCGTTGGTTCTACTTGTTTATTTATTTATTTTTTCAGAATTGTTCTTTAATTCATAACTAATTCATTTTAACTTTGATTTTAGAAAATCTAGCGTCCATTTTGGTCAGAAAATTACAATGGCCCCAATGGTGCTAGTCCCGTTGTCTATTTCTAAATATTATTTTGGTTAATATTTATTTATTAATCTTTTATATTCAACTATTTTTTATAAAAATTCAGGTTTTTGCATTCTCCTCTCCTTAAAGGATTTCGTCCGCGAAATCTCTAAGGTTAGAAGAATGTTATGAATGTTATCAACCATTATCTACACCCATCTACTCCACCATCAACCATTAACATCCATTATCCTTAGATTTTCTAATTCTTTTCATGAATATATGCAAAAGTGTTGTGTATATGTCCCTAAGCTAAGGCGGAAAATCAGATGGTTTATTGATTCAGTTGACCTCCTTAATGCAATTCATGTTTGTACCATGCATCCAATATGTATGCAAAGGAATCCTAATGGTACACATGTAAAACTCTATATGCGTGCAGTAACCATTCAACAAAATGCAACATCCAAGTAATGATTCAACCATCTATTATCCGTATAAAATAAATAAAATGCGCACACACCCATATGCAATATGTAAGTGTCCAAGTTCAACAGATCCCTAACTAGTGCCTAGTGTGTGTATATGCATCCAATGCATCCACTAGCAAAAACTTGCATCCACATGAATCCATTCAACCATAACATGTTCTATTAACACATCTTAAACAATTTCATACCATCTGTAGGCTTCTTCTACTTAAGACTTATGGTTCAAACGATAGAAAAAAAGATTCAGATTCAAAGCTTAGGAAAGAATAAGAGCGTACTCTTAGAGAGAAACAGAAAAGAATCATGAATCTTATCTTCTGGTTCCTAAGTCATGTCGTCTTTGTCTTTTGCCCACTGAATCCTAACAAGCTCGATCTCTTTATTTCATAGCTTTTTCACCTTAGATCCTTGTATCCGAGTAGGAACCCTCCTGACAGATGCTCGCTCTCTACCTCGATATCCTCTAGAGTACTCGGCGCAACTACATCCGCGGAATCATGTAGACACTTCCGTAAGTGTAAAATATAGAACACATCATGAACTTCTGTCAGTCTCTCCGGAAGTGTAACTATGAAGGCCATCCGACTTATCGTCTCCACTATAGGGAATGACCTTACAAACCTCGGCACCAACTTCCCTGCCGAATCGAACCGAACAACACTCCTCAAATGTGAAACCTTAACAAAAACCATGTCTCATACCTCAAACTCTAGGTCTGTCCTCCACTAATCGCATACGACTTCTGTCTGTCCTAAGCTGCCTTCGTCCTCCTCTAAATCAAATATATCTTCTCTAAGGTCATCCTAACCATCTCATGTCCAAGTAAAAGTCAATCCGTAAACTCCAACCAACATGTACGTGATCAACAGCGTAACGAACTGGGATTTTCGACTCCGAAAATAAACACAAAACTACCATGTTGACTATTCAGACATCGGAAATACATGATCATTAATAAAAAGAAGTTAGAGGGTGAGAATATATAAGATAGAAAATTAGAATAGAAGAAGAAGAAGATCACCACAGAACAGAATCAGAGTAATACGAATCTCACAGCAGAACGAACAAAATATTATATATAACATAACTTTGCAATAAAACAGTATATATATAATAACATTATCAAAGTACAACACTTACACACAACAGAAATAACAATTGCCATATCATCCTGAAGCCTCCTGCTTCAAGCTCCTCCAAGTATATCTGTAAAGACCTGAACTACTTGACTGCCCGTACAAATTTGGGCACCCAAGAGTTCAGGGAAAACAAAACAAAATAAACTCTAGGTTAGTCATGGGACTGGTGTGAGTAAACTCAAATCAATTGGTTTAACTTTTCAAAATCCTTTTCAAAGAAAAGGTAATCGTAAGACTGATCAACACATAAACACGGATGGTATTTACCTTACGATAACCCAAAACAATTTTGGAAATCAATATTTTTCTGATATTATTATAGTGTCTAATCACAAGTAAATAACAATTTAGCAGAACGCTTGCATCTCACGTTCCACATGTATAGTATACAAATCAAAATCGCGGGCTCTTATAGGGGATTGGATTTCGACTATGACAAGGTATGCGACCACCTGCCAATAGTGTATCTCTAGAGGCGAATACACTGGGTTCAACAAGAACGTCTTGCAACCCGGCCCACACATGACCGACCACTCATCTTTCCTGAGTGTATCGAATGTATATCACCAACGGTTGAGAGCTACCCACTGTTTCCTGAAAAGGGACAACATCGAAAATAGGTAAAAGAATGAAATGGATTTTCTCTAGATAGGTGATATACACCCTAATGGGAGCGACCCACATAGCCATGCTGCCTGCTAGATTTCTATCATTTCCCGGTTGACGAGGCTTGAAGTCATAATGTATCTTTTGGAACACCTGACCACCATTTACTTTGAATGCCACATCGTCATACCCGCCAAATCACAAATTGATTTCCCCAAAAATACCATGGGTATAAAGCTAAGAGAAACGAATTCCTCCACTACCAAACGTAAGTACGTTTGAAGAGATCAACTTACGCGATCCGTTAGATATACTTTGTCAGACATTCGTCCATTCATGTTGTCCTGGGACTAGACAAACCGAAGGCACTATTCTGTAAACAGGATAGCCCTTGCATAACTCCGTCTTCAATTATTTTCATCATATTTGATCGCAACGCTAACGTCCATACAGAGTGGTTTTCAGATAATGAATCTGATCCCGGTCTCTCCGTATTGACGATGGAAAAATGGTCAAAAACTTCGATACTCGGTGATTTAACTATCAAAGAAAAATAGGTGTAAAAACAACGATCTTATTTCCAGATAGGAATTCGATCGATCAATCATCAATCAACATATATCTCTTTTAATTTAATTTATCATTACTTTATTCATTTCCCATTTATATATTTTTGTAAATTCTTATTTTCTAAATTTAGAAAATATACTTTATTAATCATTGGAAAACATTTCCATATTTGTTCCCATTTCTTATTTTCTATATTAGAAAACATTTTTGATTCTTAATTGGAAAACATTTCCAAAACTTTTTCATTTGATTTAAACAGATGTTTAAATATAACGTCGCTATGCGAACTTGAACCATTACACTCATCAACTAGATTCACTTAACCAACCTTCACTATCGAACCTTACCCATCCCTTAGTTAAAAACGAAGTCAATCAAGTTAGGCTATTATTACCTCTCAGTCCTTAACTGAACAACATTTCTAACCTCGAAATAGACAAAGTTCACCCTTTTAAATCTTTTTAACCAACTTCCTTACGTAACTCGGATTCTACTTACAAATCCACTTCTTTTACCAAAATCATTTGACTATAACGATGGTGTTATAATCCCATACTTCCGAAACAAAATAACTTAAATATAACTCTTCCTTATTAATTTGGATAAATAAACAAATAACTAATTTATTAATAAATAAATAAATAAATCTTGATTTAAAAATGGAAAGTAAATAGTACTTTCCCTAATTCGATATAATCGAATTTTAACTCACACTTCTCTCTCAAATAATTGCTATCCGATGACTCCTTTTTGAATAACTATATTCGATTATCTCTCTTCGAATAACTATATTCGATAATCTCTCTTTCGAATAAACTATATTCGATAACTCTTCCTTTCGAATAGCTTATATTCGATTAATTTCTTCTTCGAATGACTTATATTCGATTTATCTTCTTTGAATAACTTACATTCAATTATCAAATATCGGTTTCCAACTGAATACTAATTATCTTGTTAAATCCTGATTTATTCAATATATAATTTCTTCAAATAATTTATTTTTAAAACATCTGGCTTAGTTGAATTCTAATTACAAACCTTTACATATTTTATTTAATCCTTTTTACATTTCGAATATCGAAATGGATTTTATCGTACCTTTTAAAAACAACTCCAAATTTCCCATCTTCCAAATTCACTATTGAATTTGCAATCTCAATTATCTAATGATAATTATATTATAGTTCATTTATAAACATTGTTTACAAATCACAACACCAGTTTTCATTATTCAACAAGTTATCTATTTCTAACCATTTGAAATTCCATTTCTGTTTAATTTTTTATTTCAAAATCGACTTTCCTTTATAAATGTGTTTATTTGCAAAATATTTGCTTAAGTCCATCATTTACACCAAATGTGAAAAATATTCCTTTTATACAATCTCTTTAGTTTGATTTCGTATTTCAAAACAATATCCCATTTTCCAACTTCTATTTACACTTCTATTTAGAATTATACATACGAAATCTCCTTTTTATTTCTAATACTTAAATCACATTTAATTCCCATTATAAAGGCTGAGTTCACATTCTATTAGAAATAGCGATGTTGAAACTGATTTCCACTTCTCTATATAAATTTAGACCTATATATTCATTTATCAGAAGATAAATATTTCCTTAATTTATAAACATCATTTAAAAATTATTCTTCTCAAGTTATTTGTTAAAAACAGAATTCTATTAAATATTTACTATAAATCAATTTCCTATAATTCCTTTATATCTCGCCATTCCCTTTTATAATTCTATAAATTTTCTAAATAATTCTCTTTATAAAATCCATTGATTTTAAGAAATACTTAAACTCAATATTTACTTCAAAAATTCCCTTCTATGAAATTCTTTGATTTCATATAAATATTTCCTTCTATTAAGTAATTTACCCAAACGGTCTTTTAAACTGCCATATAACTGTTAATAATTTTATATAGAAATTTATTATTTAATTTGTATATCCCTTCTTTTAAATAAAAACCTTTTTGATTTTATAGAATTCTTATTTCAAATTATAGTTTAAATTTCCCTTTTCACATTCTAGTATTTTCTTTGGTATTTATAAGTACCAAATAACGATGATCAAACACACATAATCAACAACAGATTATAAATCACATCATATATCACAATACATGAAAAACAGTAAAATAAATGTTGAGGAACCTAGTTGGGTCCCGCCAACCTGTTTCCCTTCATCCACAGATGTTAATCAACATAAATAACACGAATATGAAATATTCTGATAACAGAATCAATATTCGATTAATGATTTATATCTATATCGTTATCTATATTTTCAACCAAATAACTAGCAGTTCAACCAAACTGCCAACACACAGCTAACAACCATCATTTATAAATTCTAAAAATATTTTATAAAAATATAAATTGGGTAGAGTTAGTGAGATTTACTCACATTGGACAGTTATCGTTAAATAACAATTAACCATCTTTTGATTCAGATAGACAAATTATTTTGCAATAAATTGATGGGCTCCAATTCAATCCTAGTCAGTTCCATTGTGTAGGCGCCGTCCGTAGGATCCCAACGGATCTTGTTTCGCTTAATTCTGATCACGTATGAGAAAGATATCAAGATTACAAGTTTGTATATTATTAAATAAAGAATTAACTTGATTTCTATTAAAGTTTTGGGCTTTACCCATCAAACCTGGCCCAAATGATATAACCCGCTCCTACCCTTCTTCCCCGTCGCGTGTAATCCCTCCACTCCAGACACTCTCAATCACCATTTCCCATTCTTTAACTCCAAACCTCACCTTCTCTATACCCTTAAAAATAAAAGTAAAAATATCCTCAAACTCCTCTTCGTCTTCTTAATCTCTCCATACCCCTGACATTTAACTCGCTGTACCCTATTGGAAACCGTTCGACAGGCTTTGCATCGTCTACAGTCAATCGCGAGTTCCAATTTACCATCGAAATCCACCAATTCATCATATTTGAACCTCCTCTATCTCGTAAGCACAACGACACCCTCTGAATCGGCCAATGGTGATTATAGCTCACCCAAAATCCAACCCTAGGTGGCGCTGCTGAAACCCACCATCCCAAAGACGCGTGCGCACTCGCCAAATATTATACCAGCTTGATGCTTAAGCTCATACGAGCTCAAAAATATAGGTCTTGCGATTTATAAACTTCTGGTTGATTTTGTTTGAATTTTTGAAGCCTCGCGATTTAGGTTAGTGGAGAAATCTGGCGGCTCCGAAGCCTTTGACTGTGGAATAAATTAGTTAGGGTTAGTGGTAGGATGGGTGTGTATTTTTAGGAAAATACAACATCTTTATATTTATTATTTTATTGATTTATAATGAACCGTTACTTGTATTTATATTCTAAAAATCCATATGATCACATACGATACCCAAAAATCACAAAAATTGGCACGCAGCTACAGTTTGACATTACAGACCCAACGAAACTGGTTTCGTCGAATTCCGACTCCGTTTGCTCACACAGCGTATTTTCAACCGTCAAAATACTGAATTTTTTTCACATTAAAAATCCATGCGGCCACACATTGAGTCTGAAAATCACGAAAATTGAAAGCTAGCAATAATTTAATATTAAGGATCCTACAAAATTAGTTTCGTCGAAAACGGAGTTCGTTTGCAAAACTGGCTATTTTTAAAGCTCTAAATAACCCATTTAAACATATAAATATATTTAAAAATAATTAAATTAAATATTTAAAAATAAATATTATCGTATATATCCACACTAGAATATCATACAACTCCAATTGGATTTGTAACTCGATATTTCAAAATTCCCAGTTATATCGATGTTTGATTTATATATTAAAATATATATTTATAAATTTCAAAGGAGTTCCATAGAGACTTCTCTAAAATTTGATTTGGACATAAATCAAAATCTATACAATGAAATCCCAATTTTTCTCTTCCATTAGAAAAATATACTTCCCCAGCTCCGAACGTTTCTTGTTTCACAGAAATCCGGCTTAAAACGAATTCTCTATATTCAATTGAAGTTCAAATCGCAAAATAGCGAACTGCCACGCCATTTCGAGCTCGATTATAATTATATTATAATTCTGCGTTCAAATTATCGTTCAAATAATATATTCGTTATTATAAATCAAATTCTAAACTGAATTAAATCAGTTAAATGATTCAATTTTCACATATTGCCATTTCAGCTAATTCTGATTATTTCAGAATTAAATATATTATTTAATTATTATATTAATTAAATATTCGCCATCATTTAATTTAAACCATTTAAATCTATAAATTACTATTTAAATAATTAAATAAATTAATTATTCTATCATTGAAAATACAGGTCGTTACATTCTTCCCCCCTAAAAATATTTTCGTCCTCGAAATTGCTAAAGTAGAAAACAAACCCTGTTAACTGGGTTAAAATTTATTTATTTACTCTTTTAAAGTCAGTTTTAACTGGATTAATTGATTTCAATTAAATTATTAATTTATTTCGATTAACGAAATTTTCAAAAATTCTGAAAATTTCTAGCACTCTAAGTTTTCGGAAAATTTCGCCAGCACCTCCTTTGTACCGGTCAATAGTTCAAACCCCAACTCGCCTCTCTAGGCCCTTTTCCTTTCAAAAAGAAAATCAAAAAGCCAAGCGGCTTGCCGATTCGGCACATAAAACCTCATATGGAAATTTAAATATGTACCTTTGTGTCGGGCATATCATTATATCCTTGAACTTGCTTCTACTCAATACCTGCTGATCATATATCCATCTATACTAATCGATTTCCAATCAATTTCAACCAATCAAATCTCAACACAATTATTCGCTTATATCCAAACCTCATCTCATTTCAACTCAAGTTCCATTTTTTTTTACTCGTCAATCCTATATACTTAACCAAGTTAAGTTTCATTCCCACGTTCCATTAACTAATTAATTTCTATAATCAGTTATCTTCATCCCAAAATCACAATTCTGATTTTTATATCAAAAATCAATCCATTTACTCAACCATAGTCCAATTATGTACAAAATTCCAATTTTACTCGATTACTCTGTTTCAATTCAATTTCCACTTAACTGGCTTCAATTTCAATTTTAATTTGCTTTCACAAATTTCAATTCTAATTTGGTTTTAATCCAAACAATCTTTCCCTGGGAATTTTAAACAGTTTACCATATCGAAAATCAAACTTTCATTTTCGGAGTTCAAAACAACTTGCTTTTCTCCATACAATTCAGAAACAATTTCTTTGGTAGTAATCCATCACTTGCCACTCGAAAATGAACACCGATGATGTGGCCAACATCATCAGAGTTATTTCCCAGCTATCGAAGTGAGTTCAATACCATATCACTTTTCAAAACCAAATTTAAACATTTCCATTTTGAAATACATTTCAAAATATCATTCACGATGATTGTAAAACAATTTAAAATCTCCCAGGATTTCAAAATTCTCATATACTTAATCTAAATTCATTTATAAACACTTTCCAACTTTTAGGAATTTTAATTCCAATTCTGATTTTAATTCGGATTTAATTCATCTGATTCCATATGTTTCTCTTATATGATTTCTGATTGGTTACTTACATAACCATTTCAATTTATAATCTTACTTGATTATAATAACAACCAATATATCCAATATATTATAATTCCAATATATATATTTTCTCTATATCAAAATATACTTTGGGTAAAATTATTTCATTTACCCTCTTTTCAAAACATACTGTGTCGGTTCATCGTATTCGAGTGTTTAGAAACTCTTACTGATACAGTGGATCAAACTGATCGATCAGAACCCATAAACAACTCAACCAATAAATCTCCACAATATAAAACCATTTTATATTGAATAACAAATATGTTCACTCGTATATATACACTCAAACTCAATCTAGGGTATTACTAACCCTATCTCTATTGAGTCACGCCACAGAGCCAAGGTAATAACTTAACCTTAAGCTCTGATACCACTGTAACGAAATGGGATTTTCGACTCCGAAAATCAACACAAAATTACCCTGATGACTATTAAGACATCGGAAATACCTGATCATTAATAGAAAGAAGTTAGAGGGTGAGAATAGATAAGATAGAAAATTAGAATAGAAGAAGAAGAAGATCACCACAGAACAGAATCAGAGTAATACGAATCTCACAGCGGAACGAGTAAAATATAATATATAACATAACTTTGCAACAAAACAGTATATATATATATATATATAATAACATTATCAGTGTACAACACTTACACACAACGGAAATAATAATAGCTATATAATCCTGAAGCCTCCTGCTTCAAGCTCCTCCAAGTATATCTATAAAGACCTGAACTACTTGACTGCCCATACAAATTTGGGCACCCAAGAGTTTGGGGAAAACAAAACAAAATAAACTCTAGGTCAGCCATGGGACTGGTGTGAGTAAATTCAAATCATTTGGTTTAACTTTTCAAAATCCTTTTCAAAGAAAAATTAATCGTAAGACCAATCCACACATAAACACGGACGGTTTTTACCTTACGATAACCCTAAAAAAAATTGGAAATCAATATTTTTCTGATATTATAACAGTGTCCAATCACAAGTAAATAACAATTTAGCAGAACGCTTGCATCTCACGTTCCACATATATAGTATACAAATCAAAATCGCGGGCTCTTATCGGGGATTGGATTCCGACTATGACAAGGTATGGGGCCACCTGCCGATAGTGTATCTTTAGAGGAGAATACACTGGGTTCAACAAGAACGTCTTGCAACCCGGCCTACACATGACCGACCACTCATTTCTCCTGAGTGTATCGAATGTATATCACCAACGGTTGGGAGCTACCCACCGTTTCCTAAAAAGGGACAACGTCGAAAATAGATAAAAGAATGAAATGTATTTTCTCTAGATAGGTGATATACACCTTAATGGGAGCGACCCACATAGCCATGCTGCCTGCCTGATTTCTGTCATTTCCCGGTTGATAAGGCTTGAGGTCATAACGTATCTTTTGGAACACCTGATTACCATTCACTTTGAATGCCACATAGTCATACCCGCCAAATCACAAATTGATTTCCCCAAAAATACCATGGGTATAAAGCTAACAGAAACGAATTCCTCCACCACCAAATGTAAGTATGTTTGAAGATCAACTTATGCGATCCGTTAGATATACTTTGTCAGACATTCGTCCATTCACGTTGTCCTGGGACTGGACAAACCGAAGGCACTATTCCGTAAACATGATAGCCCCTGTATAACTCCATCTTCAATTATTTTCATCATATTTGATTGCAACGCTAACGTTCATACAGAGTGGTTTTCAGATAATGAATCTAATCCCCGACTCTCCGTATTGACGATGGAAAAATGGTCAAAAACTCCGATAGTCAGTGATTTAACTATCAAAGAAAAATAGGTGTACAAACAATGAACTTATTTCCAAATAGGAATTCGATCGATCAATCATCAATCAACATTAATCACTTTTAATTTAATTTATCATTACTTTATTCATTTACCATTTATATATTTTTATAAATTATTATTTTCTAAATTTAGAAAATATACTTTATTAATCATTGGAAAACATTTCCATATTTGTTCCCATTTCTTATTTTCTATATTAGAAAACATTTTTGATTCTTAATTGGAAAACATTTCCAAAACTCTTTCATTTGATTTAAACAGATGTTTAAATATAACGTCGCTATGCAAACTTGAACCATTACACTCATCAACTAGATTCACTTAACCAACCTTCACTATCGAACCTTACCCAACCCTTAGTTAAAAACGAAGTCAATCAAGTTGGTGTATTATTACCTCTCAGACCTTAACTGAACAACATTTCTAACCTCGAAATAGACAAAGTTCACCCTTTTAAATCTTTTTAACCAACTTCCTTACGTAACTCGGATTCTACTTACAAATTCACTTCTTTTACCAAAATCATTTGACTATAACGATGGTGTTATAATCCCATACTTCCAAAATAAAATAACTTAAATATAACTCTTCCTTATTAATTTGGATACATAAATAAATAACAAATTTATTAATAACTAAATAAATCTTGATTTAAAAACGGAAAGTAAATAGTACTTTCCCTAATTCGATATTATCGAATTTTAACTCACACTTCTCTCTTGAATAATCGCTATCCAATAACTCCCTTTCGAATAACTATATTCGATTGTCTCTCTTCGAATAACTATATTCGATAATCTCTCTTTAGAATAAACTATATTCGATAACTCTTCCTTTTGGATAGCTTATATTCGATTAATTTCTTCTTCGAATGACTTATATTCGATTTATCCTCTTTGAGTAACTTACATTCAATTATCAAATATCGGTTTCCAACCGAATACTAATTATCTTGTTAAATCCTGATTTATTCAATATATAATTTCTTCAAATAATTTATTTTAAAAACATCTAGCTTAGTTGAATTCTAATTACAAACCTTTACGGATTTTATTTAATCCTTTTTACATTTCGAATATCGAAATGGATTTCATCGTTCCATTTAAAAAAAACTCCAAATTTCCCATCTTCCAAATTCACTATTGAATTTGCAATCTCAATTATCCATTGATAATTATATTATAGTTCATTTATAAATATTATTTATAAATCACAACACCTGTTTTCATTATTCAATAAGTTATCTATTTCTAACCATTTGAAATTCCATTTCTGTTTAATTTTTATTTCAAAATCCACTTTCCTTTATAAATGTGTTTATTTGCAAAATATTTGCTTAAATCCATCATTCACACCAAATGTGAAAAATATTCCTTTTATACAATCTCTTTAGTTTGATTTCGTATTTCAAAACAATATCCCATTTTCCAACTTCTATTTACACTTCTATTTAGAATTATACATACGAAATCTTCTTTTTATTTCTAATACTTAAATCTCATTTAATTCCCTTTATAAAGGCTGAGTTCACATTCTATTTGAAATAGCGGTGTTGAAACTGATTTCCACTTCTCTATATAAATTTAGACTTATATATTCATTTATCAGAAGATAAATATTTTCTTAATTTATAAACATCATTTAAAAATTATTCTTCTCAAGTTATCTGTTAAAAAAAGATTTCTATTAAATATTTACTTTAAATCAATTTCCTATAATTCATTTATATCTCGCCATTCCCTTTTATAATTCTATAAATTTTCTAAATAATTTTCTTTCTAAAATCCATTGATTTTATAAAATACTTAAACTCAATATTTACTTCAAAAATTCCCTTGATTTCATATAAATATTTCCTTCTATTGATTAATTTACCCAAACGGTCTTTTAAACTGCCATATAACTGTTAATAATTTTATATAGGAATTTGTTATTTAATTTGCACATATCCCTTCTTTTAAATGAAAACCTTTTGATTTTATAAAATTCTTATTTCAAATTATAGTTTAAATTTCTCTTTTCACCTTCAAGTATTTCCTTTGGTATTTAAAAGTACAAAATAATAATGATCAAACACACGTAATCAACAACAGATTATAAATCACATCATACATCACAATATATGAAAAACAGTAAAATAAATGTTGAGGAACCCAGTTGGGTCCCTCTGACCTGTTTTCCTGCATCCGCAGATGTTAATCAACATAAATAACACGCATAAGAAATATTCTGATAACAGAATCAATATTCGATTAACGATTTATATCTATATCGTTATCTACAATTTCAACCAATGAACTAGCAGCTCAACCAAACAGCTAATACATAGCAAACAACCATCATTTATAAATTCTAAAAATATTTTATAAAAATATAAATTGAGCAGAGTTAGTGAGATTTACTCACATTGGACAGTTATCGTTAAATAACGATTAACCATCTTTTGATTCAGATGGACAATTTATTTTGCAATAAATTGTAATGGGCTCCAATTCAGTCCCAGTCAGTTCCATTGTGTAGGCGCCGTCCGTAAGATCCCAACGGATCTTGTTTCTCTTAATTCTGATCAAGTATGACAAAGATATCAAGATTACAAGTTTGTATATTATTAAATAAAGAATTAACTTGATTTCAATTAAAGTTTTGGGCCTTACCCATCAAACCCGACCCAAAAGATATAACCTGCTCCTACCATTCTTCCACGTCTCGTGTAATCCCTCCACTCTAGACACCCTCGATCACCATTTCCCATTCTTCAACTCCAAACCTCACCTTTTCTATACCCTTAAAAATCAAAGTAAAAATATCCTCAAACTCCTCTTCCTCTTCTCAATCTCTCCCTACCCCTGACATTTAACTCACTTTACCCTACTGGAAACCGTTCGATAGGCTTCACATCGTCTACAGTTAATCGCGAGTTCCAGTTTACCATCGAAATCCACCAATTCATCATATTTGAACCTCCTCCATGCCGTACGCACAACGGTACCCTCTGAATCGGCCAATGGTGACTGTAGCTCACCCAAAATCTAACCCTAGGTGGCGCTGCTAAAACCCACCATCCCAAAGACGCGTGCACACTCCACAAAAATTATACCAGCTTGATGCTTAAGCTCATACGAGCTCAAAAATATAGTTTTTGCGATTTATAAACTTTTGGTTAATTTTTTTTGAATTTTTGAAGCCTCGCGATTTAGGTTAGTAGAGAAAACTAGCGGCTCCGAAGCCTTTGACTGTGGAATAAATTAGTTCGGGCTAGTGGTAGGATGGGTGTGTATTTATAGGAAAATATAATATTTTTATATTTATTATTTTAATGATTTATAATGAACTGTTACTTGTATTTGTATTCTAAAAATCCGTATGATCACATACGATACCCAAAAATCACGAAAATTGGCATGAAGCTACAGTTTGACATTATGGACCCAACGAAACTTGTTTCGTCGAATTTTGACTACGTTTGCTCAAACAGCGTATTTTTAACCATCAAAATACTGACTATTTTTCGCATTAAAAATCCGTACGGCCACACACTGACCCTCAAAATCACGAAAATTGAAATCTAGCAATAATTTAATATGACGGATCCACCAAAATTAGTTTCGTCAAAAATAGAGTTTGTTTGCAAATTGGCTATTTTTAAAGCTCTAAATAACCCATTTAAATATATAAATATATTTAAAAATAATTAAATTAAATATTTAAAAATAAATATTATCGTATATATCCACACTAGAATATCATACAACTCCAACTGTATTTATAACTCGATATTTCAAAATTCCCAGTTTTATTAATATTCGATTTATATATAAGATCCTTTTATAATATAAATATATATTCATAAATTTCAAAGGAATTCCATAGGGACTTTTCTAAAATTTGATTTGGACATAAATCAAAATCTACACAATGAAATCCCGATTTTTCTCTTCCATTTGAAATATATACTTCCCCAGCTTTGAACGTTTCTTGTTTCATAGAAATCCGGCTTAAAATGGATTATGTATATTCAATTGAAGCTCAAATTGCCAAATAGCGAACTGCCGCGCCATTTCGAGCTCGATTATAATTATATTATGATTCTACGTTCTAATTGTCGTTCAAATAATATATTCGTTATTATAAATCAAATTCTAAACTGAATTAAATCAGTTAAATGATTCGATTTTCACATATTGTCATTTCAGCTAATTCTGATTATTTTAGAATTAAATATATTATTTAATTATTATATTAATTAAATATTCACCATTATTTAATTTAAACCATTTAAATCTATAAATTACTATTTAAATAATTAAATAAATATATATTATATCATTGAAAATACAAGTCGTTACAAACAAGATCGTCTATATAACTCCTCGAAAGGAGCCATACCAATACTTGTCTGATAGCTGTTATTATATGCAAACTCTAACAACGGGAGACACTCCTCCCAAGTCCTTCCAAAGTCTACGATACACAGCCATAATAATCCTCGAGAATCCTATTAACCCTCTCCATTTGTCCATCTATCTGAGGGTGATAGATGATACTAAGTCGTAGTTGTGTCCCCAATGCCTCCTTCAGCCTCCTCAAAACCTTGCTCGTAAAGATGGGATCTCGATCTCTAAAAATACTAAAGGGTACTCCATGAAATCGGACGATTTCTCTAAGGTATATTGATGCCAACCAAGTTGTCATCCGCTTACTCTTAACTGGAATAAATGAGCGCTCCTAGTTAATCTATCGACTATAACCCAAATACTGGTGTTACCCTCCCTCGACCTGGGAAACCCATCTATAAAGTCCATCGAGACCCTCTCCCACTTCCACTGTGGCACATCCAAGGACTGAAGTAATCCACCAGGTTTCCTCTTCTCAGCCTTCACTCGTTGACAAGTCATACACCAAGCTACATACTTTGCCACGTCCTTCTTCATTCCTATCCAATGAAAGACCCTCCTCAAATCTCTATACATCTTATCACCGCCTGGATGGATAGTCATCCAAGAGTGATGAGCCTCCTCTAAAATCGTTCTAAAAAAATCATCATCTCTAGGAACACACAATCTCCCATCATGATGTAGCCACCTCTCTCATCCATAAAAATACCTAGCAAGGTGACTAGAGGTCTCTCGTCTACTGAGTCGGTCCATGATGTATGCCAACTACTGATCCTCGCGCTGAGTTGATCCAATGTGATCTAAGAGAGTAGGTCGCATCTCCAACGATGCCAATAATTTGGGTAAAAAATCCGTAGATGGTCTAAAATCGAATGGTGGGATAGACTCCAAACTCTATCACTCTTCGAACAGCGGACTCAAAGTCATTCTCTGCCTACTCAATACGTTTGCTACCACATTCACCTTCCCCTGGGTATACGCTATCTCGAAGTCATAAGACACAGGGAACTCCATCCAATGTTACTGTCGCAAATCAAGATCTTTTTACGAGAACAAGTATTTAAGAGACTTATGATCTGTATAAAGCTCGAATCTCTCACCTAATAAATAGTGTCTCCAAGACTTGAGCGCAAACACTATCGTCGCTAGCTCCAAATAATGGGTAGGGTAGTTCTTCTCATGTACCCTCAATTTCCTACTCCTGTACCAGACAACCAAATCCTCCTACACTAAGCACCACACATAAACCTATGCCACAAGCATCTGTATAAATGGTGAACATCTTTGTACCATCAAAAAGAGTCAATACTAAAGCCGATGTTAGTGCCTCCTTCAATCTCAAGAATGCATCCTCGTAATCTATATCCGAAGCAAAAACTAGGTTCTTCTTGGTCAGGCGAGCAAGTGGAGCTGAGATCCGCGCAAAATCCTTAGTGAACTTCCAATATTATCCTGCAAAACCTAAAAATCTCCTCACCTCTGTCGCACGCTTAGGGGCTTTCCAATCCTGAATTGCGACAACCATAAAAGGATCCACCGCTATTCCAACACCAGAGACAGCATGCCTTAAGAATCTTACCTCCTTCCACCAGAAATGACACTTAGAAAACTTCTCCTTCATCTGATGTGCATGGAGAGTATGGAGGACCTCTCCCAAGTGCAAGGCGTGCTCTTCCTCATTCCTCGAGAAAACCAAGATATCATCAATGAATACCACCACGAACTTATTCAGGTACTCCCTAAATACATGGCTCACCAAATCCACAAAGTACGTTTGTGCATTGGTTAGCCCAAAAGGCATAACCAGCCACTCAAAGAATCCATCGGGACTCCTAAAAGTAGTCTTGTCTATGTTGTCATTCTCTACCCTAAGCTGATGAAAACATATAGCTAAATCCAACTGTGAGAAAACTAAAGCGCCCACTAATTGATCAAACAAGTCATTTATCTATAGGAGTTGGTGTCTATTATTCTTCGTGAGTTTGTTCAATTCCCTGTTATCCACACAGAGACGGACACTACACCAAACAGGCCCGTTTGTTACACTTATTTCGTTGTTAATTATCACGGTTATTATTGTGATAATAAACTAATGGTTATTACCGTAATTTGGTATCCTCATGGTTAATTCCGTGAGCAATTCAACTACCTGGGCAAGATTGCCATTTTCACATTCCAGCGTTTATCACGCTTCCAAGTCACAAATACGATTAGGTTTTCTCTCCCAAATCTTATGCGGCGTAAAGAATACGGTTATCTTTTAGAATCGGTTCTCGTCTATTGTCTATCGACTATGGCTTAAAGAATAAGATTACGATTTGGATCTCTTCTCGTCTGTTGCTGGAATCAGTCCTCTTTCAGCACGTATGGTGTTTATTTGCTTTTTGTACGATGTAATTCTATGGTCGAAGTATGCAATTAGGTTTTCTCATCTATTGTCTAATTAGTTTGGGATTACAAAAGGATGTCAGTTTATTAGTCTAGATCTCATCTTGGGATTACAAATCGTATGCCTATTAGTCTAGATCTCAGTTTATTTTTTGTTCATCACATGCGTGCTTGTTTTTAAGCTTATGTGGGTGTGCATTATCATTCTCTCTAAACATTTTGTATACTTAAGCTTCTTTTTGAATGGGTGCTTGAGTTCCTTCTTATGAACAACTATTTTCAAATGCTGCTACCGCCCCTTTTGTTTGGTAATGTTAAAAGTTGTTGTCTCCTTCTTAGTGGTAATTCTCTCATGCATGCTTGGGTTTTCCATTTGTTTATATAAGTCAGTTTCTTGAGCTCTAAACACCACTGTTTCATATGAGCTGATGGCATAGGCATAATAATATGAGTTAAATTTGGCGTTGAATGTTGATGTTGAACGTACTTATTGTGTATGTTTGATTATGAGTTTTTTTTAATAGTTTGGTTCGATAATGGTGCAGGAAAGGAGTATTGTAACATTGAATTTATTTGTCAATTATTTTGTATAGATGTGAAGTTTTTAAAAGAGTACAAGTTTACAAAGATTATTCAGGCAAAGCATATGAACTGTTACAAAGGTTTAATGGTGGCGTTGCAAAACAGTTACTTCGTGCTATGAAAATTGCATAGTGTATTATAATATACTCTATTTATTTAGATAGTCATTGACTACTATTGAAAAGTTTATTATTATTCATGTGAGATGTTAGCATAACATCAGACTTTTTTTAATCATTCTAGTTGAAGAAGTATTTTTCTGAGATTGGATATTGTTATTGTGTATTTATGTTTGCTAGAAACGCTTCGATAAGAACTATGATTCAATAATTGCATAGGTAATGAATATGTGGGATATGTTGTTTTCTAACACCATGTTGATTATGATTATAATTAAATAAATAACTTTTTAACCTTATAATGAAATTTATTATTTTTCTCACTATGATTTCAATGTCTATATGACTAACTGAGAAATGTGTGCTCATTATATTTAGTGAATAAGAATGTTTTAAAATGAGTATTAATTTTTTATAAGATATCGAATTAGTTTTAGCAGCAGAGCATTATACTTTGAATATAATTGCTGCTAAAGCGTTTAAGGTTATTGTGTGCTTCATCTTGGCTTCACTTAAATATCATAAACTTTTTGAACTAATATTTTCAATACTCTAAGATTGATTTGTTGTAGTTGCGCTTCTCATTTCTCCTGCTTTTTTTGAGCATGTCTCAAGCTCATCATAATATTATCCATGGATTTTCCAGCCTTTTCTTTCTGTAAATTCTCCCATGCGGTAATTATAGCTTCCTCTCTCTTTGACCTATAAATGTAAGTTAAATATCCTTGCGCCGCTGAAAAATATGTAAGTAAAATAGTCTACCGTGTTTAGTTTTGGCTTGATAAAGTATGCACTTTTCTGTAATTGTACTTTCTTGATATATTTAACTTGTTTAAGTATTAGCTGACTACTAATCTTGTTCAGCCAATTAAGCATACAAACTTATTTTAGCAACTAGAGGAGGCAAGTTGTTTTGCATATTATATGTTTTAAGTATTCCATGTTATCCCTTGTTTTGCATGCAAAAAAACCTGCAACATGGCAAGTAGCACGGTAACAGTACAACTTGCCTCCATGTTATTCCTTATTTTAAGTATTAGCTGACTGCTAACCTAAAATCAAAACTACATTCTGCATCAAAATCAACAATTATAGAAATTACATACCAAAGATAGGAATGCTAGCCTAATGTAAATTATTCCGTCGAAACAGTTTCAGAGGCACTTGTTAAAGATAAATTTACTAGTAGACATAACTATCAATGGACTTAGTGAAAAATTAAACATAGATTAGAAATATTACTTGGACTGTATTTTTAATGCTTAGAGTAGTTTAAAAATGAGCAATTTTCTTAATTATGTCATAATATATATAGTACTGTAGTATGCATATGATATAATGTCTATAAGTCACATTTTTTGTAATAGAAAATAACATTGCTGGCATATTAGTTGTTTCATTCTTTATGCGTCGAGTTATGAAATATGTAATATGGATGTATATCTTGAACTCATTACAATATAAGCAAGATGTATTTCCACTGCGCACTTTACAAATTACTGGTCATGGTTACTTTTTTAATAAGTGTAGGAAATAAATAAATAAAAGGAGAAGGAAATATTTAATCGTATGAAGTTTTAAAATGTCCATTTGAACTATTAAACTGTTTTGAGTATAGTGAATAGTAATTATGACTTCCTTGCTGTAATCTTTTTCCAGTTGAAACTACAAATTGGTAATTCAACTTCATATATCTTATAATTTCTATTTCATCTATCTATTTGGTTTTATATATATCAGTGCAGCATAAGAACCACTTTGAAGTAAAAAAGTATACATGTTGGATTTTTATGGTAAGAAAATTTGAGTTAAACAGATTTTGGGATGCTTTTTTAATCTACGGAAATAGTTTATATGATCTGTATAACCTGGAAAATTGGCATGCCAACAAGCATGTCTTGCTAACATAAGGATATCCTTGCTGCTTAAACGGTCAGGTGAGTCGTTGTGAATATTAATAGAGTTTCTATGGAAAGGCAGTAAAGCTGGATAACTAAACAATTTTGTTTGAATAATATTTATTATTCCAGATTCACCCTAATGGGAGACATTCAATTTAATGTAATCCATTTATTTTAACTTGGTATTTTAGACAAGGAAAAAAGGTCCTAGAGGCTTTTAGCTTTAGCAGACTAGCCCCTCTGTTTGCTATATGAAGAAACTTAGATTTTTTTTATGATGCCCTTTCCTCCTATTATTCTCTGTGTACTCCAATGTCCTCTTTTATACCTTCATTATAACTTTTGATAATTAAAAAATACTGTTTGGGCTAATTATTGACTACTAGCTAATCATGATATGATATAATGATATGTATAGATTTTTATGGTAGAGATTAAAAATTTAATTTTTTTTTTTGGAATTATAATTAATGCATTCATCATTACTTTTTGCTTTGTTTAATTCAAGAGTTAAGTTTTCCTTTTTTTCTCTTTAGGTGCTAAATATAAACTGATATTCTATTTTTATTACTCTTCATGTAGAAACGACAAGCATCTTCTATGTCCCTTATAGTCATATCATTTTTGTTTTTGTAAGATAACAATAAGCATCTTCTATGTAATTTCTTTTTTTTCCTCCTCCTCCATTGGATCTTAAGGCTTGAATGTATTGTTATGCAAATATACATGCATTTGTATCTTTAGTCTACAGACATTTCTTTTGTTCAGTTTACTACTCACATTGCAAAGAAATCATACATGTTAAATAACTCAAACAAGTCCAAGTAATATTTCCAATTGACTAATGGGTCATATTTCAACTTTAATGCTTAGAACTCTTCTATTCTTATTGTATTTTTACATGCTAAATAATTCAAACAAGTCCGAATATGTTGTTTATTCATTCAAAAAGAATAACCAATTGCATAGTTTGAGATTTTGATTAAATCTTACAGTCTGTCATTTCCGAATGAAATATGGTAGTATTTTTATTTATGGTTTCTTCATATCTACGGTTATCGGGGATCATTACTATATTTTCTATTTAGCATCAGTTATTAGTTACAAGTTTGCTATTTAGCCATGCTACAGGTTTTAAGTATAACAACGGGTAGTTGCATTACTATAATTAGATAAGAATTATTACTATAATTTTGAAAAAAATTGCAGTCCTGTATAACTTGAGCTACATTTATGAAGGTCTTATATTCAAATTTACTAGGATGTGTGCATATCTAATTGACACAGAAGTAACTAGTATATGTAGAAGCTTATTTTTATTTCTACTTTTTATATGCTTATAAACATGATTACATAATGTATATGCTTATAAAATATGTAGGCATTGATAGAAGCAGTTGAAGAAAGACAAAAGTCAGAATCTAGTGTTAATGGAGGTGATGGTATAAGAGGCTTGGAAGATTTGAAAGAGACCCCATCACTGATGTTTTTGGAGATGATGGTAGGAGATCTTTTTGTCGTGCTACTAGCTCTGCGTTGAATGCAAAACATGTAAAACTCATGCAAGCTTCAAAGACAATAGTCAATTATCGAGAGAATGTGAATCAGAAATGGCGAGAGAAAATGAAGAATAACCATAATCAGAGGTTTGCAGAGATGAAAACAATGAGTTCGACTTTCGTTGATTCCAAATAATGCATGGCGTTTCTTATTAATCGATTTAGAGGAAATGCGACGACACCAAGACCGGATGATGCTTCCAATGCCGAGCAAAATCTCAATAATCTGATACCTAACGAAAGTGCTCCATTAGATAACTTGATAGTATCTCCTACGGAAGGAAAACAGTTAGTAACGCTATTAGGACCAGGTTCGACGGAGGTAGCGAGAGGACATATCGGGACGCATAAGATATGTCATGGTAGAAAGGTGGTTGAAGGAGAACAAATTGTTTGGGTAGAGGATGTTCTCGATCCAGACGCTTCACTTTTTGATGCACCGCAAAATGGTCGTTACACACTGTCCGAGCTAATTGACAGAGGTTTTGTGATTTGGCCCGAGCATCATCTATGTTATCAGTAAAATTATGAAAGTTCATTTTAATATTTTGTTGTTATTTTTAGTATTTTGTTAGTACTGTTTTGCATTTTATTATCAAATTTCAGAGTCCTTTATAAACCCAGACTCATGATAGGCTTTAGGGGATTATTTTTTCTTAATTCTCACGACTAAAAATGCGTATATGCTAATTTCATATAATTTGTTTAGCGTGAAAATTAAAACACAGAAGTTGTATTGTATGTATTTCATTCTTTTATTGACAGATAATGAATTTTAACTTTTACATAACTTTTTATGTTTTATCAAAACAGATTCGATTGAATTAGCTGGAAAAATGGAAATTGGACTTGATTTGAGTGATTTTCTGGGTAAGTGTCTCTGTTATTCCCCTCAGATAATTTTTTTGTTTCTTTGATTTTTTTTTGCAAACAATATACAATCTATTCAACCTAATGAACTAACATTTTGCATCATTGGTCCCATCAGGTTGGAAAGTTGTAATGTCCCGAATTTTTACGATATAATAATTAATTTATTTAATTATTTAAATAGTGATTTAGAGATTTAAATGGTTATTTAATTAAATAATATTGAATATTTAATTAATATTTATAACATAAAAATATATTATACTTCCGAAATAGTCAAAAATAGTTGAATTCACAATACTGTGTGAATTGGATCATTTAAAGTATTCAATTCAGTTTAGAATTTGTTTAGAATAATGAATATATTATTTGAACGACGATTGAACGTATTAATTATAATTTAATTATAATCGAGCCTGAAATGACACGGCAGTTCGTAATTTGGCGATTCGAACTTTAAACGAATATAGAATCCTTTTTAAGCCGGATTTCTGTGAAACAAGAAACATTCGGAGCTCGTGAAGTATATTTTTCTAATGGAAGAGAAAAATCGAGATTCCATCGTGTAGATTGTGAGTTTAATCCAAATCAAATTTTCGAAAAGTCGCTATGGAATTCCTTTGTAATTTGAAACGATTTATTTATATTATAAAAGGATTTTTAATATAAATTAAATACTGATATAATCTGGAATTTTGAAATATCGAGTTATAAATCCAGATATATTTATTCTAGAGCTAGATGATAGTGTATGTGAATATATATACGTTAATATTAATTTATTAATATTTAATTTAATTATTTTTAAATATATAAATATTAAATGGGTTTATTCAGAGCTTTAAAAATAGCCAGTTTTGCAAACAAACTCCGTTTTCAATGAAACAAATTTTGTTGGATCCAGAATATTAAATTATTGCTAGATTTTAATTTCGGGATTTTAATGTGAAAAACAGTCGATAATTTGGCCTTTAAAAGTATGCTGTGTGAGCAAACGGAGTCAAAATTTGACAAAACAAGTTTCGTTGGGTCCGAATGTCAAACTCTAGTTGCATGTCAATTTCCATGATTTTTGGGTGTTGTGTGTGATCATGCGAATTTTTATAAGATGAATACAATGAATAATTACCTAAATAAAATATACAAATTAAATAAAAAATAATTTAACCTATCCCAATAAAATTCTAACCCTAACATAATTCTCTACAATGGTCAAAAGTGCAGCCGCCTCCCTAGAAAAATTCCAATAGTAAACCCCTAACTTCAAAAATCCAAATCAAATTCAAATCTCAATAAAATCCAAACTTTATATATTTGTGATCGGCGGTTGATGCTCTTCGATTCTATGTAAAAGTTGAAGGGTTCGGAGAAGTTTTGCATCGCTCTAGAAATGCACAGCGCACGATAATGTAGTTAGGGTTGGATTTTGTGATCGATTTAAGCATCGATGCTTGTTTTCAGTATTTTTTTTGAGTTCGTAGCAACATTTAGCATCTCGTGTGAATTTTTGAAGCGATTCGGTGCAAATTTTTGTCGAGGTTTTGTTGAGGGATGTTGTACATGGGTCGGCGTCGGATTGTTGATGGTGGGTTCGAGTTTGATTCTAAGGTGATGGGTTTGTGGAGATTTCGAAGAGAAGATAGATGGCGTAATCGGTTTCGAGTTTAGTTGAGAAATAGAGGAGGTTGGATGAAGGAAAGGTACGGCCGTGGTGATGAAAAGGAGGAGCAGCGTGATGTGTCTAGTATTGGAGAAGAAGGAGTGCAGTGTGGGCTTGGGTGATAGGGTAGTGGGCTAAAATTTAAAGGGTAAAGGCCCATTTATATTTAAATACATGTTTTAACTAGTTTAACATGTATGTTAACTTATAAATGTCATAACTTTGTCGTACGAAAATGAAATTCAGCGAAATCGGTTGGATTGAGATCGCAAGGACGAGGGCTACAAAATAGAATTGGTTTAGAGTGATTTGGAGCTCGTCTCAATTTATTGCAAAATAAAACGTCTGAACCAGTCCGACGATCGAATATCATTATTTAACAATTATCGCCCAATGTGAGTGAAACTCACTAACACTGTTTAAATTATATTTTTATAAATATAATCAGTACTGATAAATAATGATTAATTTCCGTGTGATGATTGTTTGGTTGAATTATTGATTGTTGGTTGAAATTTACAGATAACGATATACACACATATCGTTAACAAACCTTGTTTCTGTTTATCAGAATAGTACATATTGAACTAAAATTGCTCTGAATTATATTGTGTAACATCTGTGGATGCAGGAAAACAGGTTGGGGGGATCCAACTGGATTCCTCAACATTTATTTACCATTTTTCACATATTGTAATATATGTTGTGCAATATAATTTGTTGTTGATTGTTAGACCAAAAAATGGTCCTAACACCCAATTGATAATGTTTTGTAGAGAATAATGAGGAATCATGAACAAAAAGCAAGAAAAATCAATCAACACACGAAATTTATAGTGGTTCGGCGTTAACAAGCCTACATCCACTTCATAGCTTCTCAATTCATTCAGAAATTACAAATACAATGAGTATTAACGCTCAAGCACTCAATTACAATGAATAATACTTATGAATTCATTGATTTTATTAAAGAGGATGAAGGATTTTCGTTGGTGGCCATGGCCCAAATAGATAGAGCTTCCTTGAGGCCAAAAAAGTCCCCTTAAATGATGTGTTGTATGTGTATATATAGGTAGAAATTCGGTTAGGGTTGAGTGGCCACGTGGCAGCTTCAGAGTAAATCTCGGAAGTAGTGGAGAACATGGGGAAATGGTCTTTAACTGCCCAGAATTCGGTTAGGGGTAGAGACCCGATTCGGTTGGCCCGATCCGGATAACCCGACCCGGATGACCCGATCCGGTTTACCCGATCCGGTTTGGTTGGTCAGAAATATTCGCTTTAGCTTGATTCGAAATGGTGGAATCCAACCCGAAGCTTATGTGCACAGAAATACGAGTTTTCCCATCCTTCGTTACTTCGTCCAAGCAGATGTCGATCTCTGGCAGTTCATACTCAAGCCCTGAGTGGCCTTCCTGATAGAGTTCTTCGGCTTTGGATAGTCTGGTCACAAAGCAGGCTAACATTTTGCCCCCCAAAGTACATCTTGTTGCAAATAAGATGTGCTTTGAATAAGTTGAGATGAATCTATTTGGATCTTTTTCTGTATAAATGGCTTGTCATATGCCGCATTGCTCCTGTTGATGCTTATCGGGCCAAATTTCATGGCTAGAATGGTCAAGATGATCAAGTAATCGTTTAGACTTCGTCGAATCAAGAGGTAGAATTCCTTCATCATAGGTCATGCGGTATGTTTGGCTCCCATGTGAGATCGTACATGTAAAAGTTGATGCCAAATGACGCCATCTTCCTACACAAGTCAAGTGCATTACTAAGCTAAGATTTCTTTAATGTATAAGTCAATGTATACAATAGCCGTCCAAGTCATAGTATGGTGTCAGAATCTTCGTATCTTGAGCTAGCATCTGGACCGTTCAGATAGAGCGCATCAGAGTCGGCATATGAATTTGTCATTTTTGCTTGGATTTGGACTATCTCGATATCAGGATATTAATCTAGGACTCCATGATTGCATCTAATCATAATAATAGTGCATCCGAAAGCCATGATCACTTCAGATCGTTTTATAGTCCCGTGATCTCATACGAGTCAGTACGAGATGTTATTGAAAACATGCAAGCCAATAGCTGGTAGGATTATCACAATTGTAAGGCAGCAGAGGAGTTCATCATACTCTCCATTTGATGCAGTTGCAGATCAAGTCTTTGAATTCTTGCTTGATCCGTAATTTCGCTCACTTGGATGGTCGAGATGAATCACGTCATATTCTAAAGATATAATGTATATCTTCTGAATCATGCATTAAGTCAGGGTCATGTTTAAAGTCAATCTGTCGGTTGAAGTTGATGTTCCTAGCATTAGTGGAGGACGAGCGAAGTCAGTGCTTATGCCCCCAGCACTGTTGGGAGTTATGATATGTCAATCGGACATCCAGTCTTTTAGCCTTTATACTTTTTTCTGCCGCATCGGGTCAGATATGCAGGTTCAACAATCTTAGACACCCTGTGTCGTTCTGTGCACATTCCCAAGTCATCAAGGGCTGGATTTGTATATGCGAATGGTCGAATCACATTCGCGTCGGGGTCAACAGATCTGTTTAGTCAGAAAGCATTGATCGCCTTATTGAGTATCAGCAAACTTAGATACTCTCCTTGCATCAGACACAGTGTTGAGTAAGCTCGTCAATCTTGCAAGCGAGCGAACGTCGTTAGTGAGTTATTCGAGCTCCTTCGTTCACGCTTTGGCATAATCTGAAATGGCCATCATAGTCTTGTTGAGTCTATCTCCCGTGCTTGGTTCCATTAAGCTTGACAATCAAGACCGCGGGCCCGATTAATGACATTGGTCTTTTCCATGATTGTAAATTCCTGTTAATCATTCCTGGGGCTTTTATTTTTCCTTTATTATTTCAAGAGTCAGATGGTGCTCCATTCTGTCGTGAAGACATTGAAATCATCCATTTCAACATTAGCACACTCTTATTGCATGAATCTGTCTGTCTCAGGATAGGATTTTCCAACATTTCTAGGAAAATCTCATGGTAGAGAGATACCGAGGTTTGTTTCAGAGGTGAATCCTCCAAGTCCTCTTGGTGGATCTCGATGAAGAGGGATTTTGAAGTTTGAGATATCCAGAATACCGGATACTACAGCAATCAACACCATATATGGTCCAGGTCGATGTACCGATGCTGCTGCAACGTTGACTCTTTCAAGGAATGCATGCAGGGTCTCGCTGGATCTCTGTTGAAACATCAATTAATATTGCCAATTTGGCCCTCGCCTTTGAGAAGTTGTCACCAATTATCTAATTTAGCGCTGGTGCCCTCAGTATGAAGTCTTGAAGAGGGTGGAAGCCAGTTTCTGGCTTCTTGGTTACGCATATGTAATAGCCGTCAATCAGGCTTCTGTCTTTTAATTCTAGATGGTGATCCGCTACTCGGATGTATGCAGGTTGTTCTTTGAGGAGCCATTCTTCTGGTTATAGGCTGAGATCTTGCGGGACTCCGATGATAATAAATGTGCATAAAGTCGAATTACGTTACTCGAAACTTGTGTTCTATGCCCTCCTCTACAGGGGTTCTGCTATGTGGTGAGCACCAGATCCATTTCTTCTCTGAGTTCACACTTCTTCATCAAGTCATGAGTCAGAGTTTGGCATAAAATAATTTGTTCGTGTCTGACTCATGTTAGTTTTGGATCTCCCATCCAAGCTCTGAGGATTGGAGTCGAATGGCGATATGTCAAATTATTGCCACTTCGAATGCTTCTACTTTCCCCCTTCATGGGGAGCCTCATGTTGAGGTTGAGCTGGGTTTTAAACATTCATCTGTATAGAAGCAAAGGTTGGTCGGGCTCCGTTTAAGTTTTTCGGCGGCTCTTACATATCCATCGTTTTCATCCAAAATGTCACGGTCGGAAGTTGCATGTTACAAATGCCTAGGAGGAGGTTAGTTGCATCTTTGTTTCATCAAAGACGACTATGCCAACTTTTCCTAGGGTCTCATATTATCTGGACCACGGGGCAGGGAGTGTATGAGCCAAGTTCATTGTCATTTGAATTCCCATGGTGCTCATTCTAGCGAATAAGTCGAAGCTACTAGGCCTTCCATCTATCCGAGTAGAGAAGTTATCCACCATTTTCTGTCGTTTCCGGAGAAGTTCATCTCGCTGATCCATTTGAGTTCACAAATCAGCAAGGGTACCATCCATTTCATATCTAGCTTGACATGCTGAGGGATCATCACAAGAAGAAATCTGCTACCTTCCTTCGATCCTAGCGCCTTCTGCGCCAATATCCTTAGCACGGAAGAAATTTCTATCTTCCTTCTTCTTAGCTTTTGAGTCTGAGTGTCAGGCAATTCGCCTCCTCGCAAGTTAGGAGTCAAAGCAATGGCATCTCCCTTTACATGGGTTCTTTCAACCGGGAAGTTGGTCCGGACTAGCAAATGGATGTTCACTCTGCATCCATTTCGTGGTCCTCAAGCAGCCTGTCAAGATCGAGGTATAAGTTAGACACAGACATATAACATTTATGAATATTTTCAGCAGTGCGGCCCCAGTCCGGGGTAATGGAGAAAGGTCGGCAGTTGTATCACATCCCTTTTAAATTTAGACGTGGATGCACGGAAGGGAGACATTGTTTTCAAAGCTTATGTGATTGAGTTATCCAAGTGCTCGAGTTATCGCGTTTTCTATTCAATATATTTGTTAGGTGGCACTCGTCGTTGCACTTGGGCTATGGCTAGTCATACATGGGTGTGTATGTTGATTTGACATATCACGCTTAGGGCCTCATTTCGGTCGTTGCCTTAAGTCGTGTGACACGTTATTAAACAGTTCACTCTCAAGGCCTCCTTTCGGTCGTCGCCTTGAGTCGCATGAAAAGTTTAGCATTAGGCATCAGCGTCAGCCTTCTGGACGTGGCCCTTTGTTTGTTTTCCACCAGCCTGCTGCGGTTGTCGCGAGTGCGGCGCTCACATTCTTGTCTTGTTATCTTGTACAAGCCTGCACTCTATAAACAAAGCAATTTCCTAAGCAATAGGTAATAAAGCACATCATAATCAAACAAGGGTTCCAATTCAAAAACCCCTGAAATCAAATAATATCTAGCTAATCATATAGAATTTATCTAAAAATGGGGGTGATGTGTGTCATGAATAAAGTGCCTGGCTAGGGCCTGTTTAGGATTGATTAGGATCGATAGTGCGTTGCCCCCCATGCCCGGACATGAAGGGTTCGGGCTCAGCTTTCACTCTTGTTCCCGATACTACAGCGGCGTAGGAGCCCTTTTATGGCATTTAGTCAACATGCCTTTATACTCTCCTGTCGTATGCCTAGGATAGAGTTTGAACTCAGCTTTCAATCTGCTCCCCGATCCTTCAGCAGGGTAGGAGTTCTTGTGGAGCCAGTCTCTGGCTCCTTTATACTCTCCCGTCGGATGCCAAGGGTAGAGTGGAATCAGGGCGGTCTTTTAATCGTGGTGCACCTTCACGCCTTGAGGACGTCGTCTTCCCGTCCTTTATACTCTCTCTCGAATCATGAGAGTTAGAGTTACGGACGTCGTCTTCCCGTCCTTTATACTCTCTCTCGAGTCACGAGAGTTAGAGTTACGGACGTCGTCTTCCCGTCCTTTATACTCTCTCTCGAGTCATGAGAGTTAGAATTACGGACGTCGTCTTCCCGTCCTTTATACTCTCTCTCGAGTCATGAGAGTTAGAGTTACGGACGTCGTGTCATTCGCCCTGGTGCTCCTTCTTCAGTCTATTTCAAAGAGTAGGAGTCTGCCGTCTCGAGCTTCGTTCTCAAACTCGTTTTTAGTCCTTACCCCACGCTTCACTCTGGCGGATGGAGCTTTTCGAGCAAGCGGTCGGATCACACTCGCCGAGGCGCTTCCTCATAACCCCCGATTCGTGGGTAAAGATGGGTGTTTGTAATGATCATAAAAATGTATTTTTTCCAAAAATAGTTGTTTCGGGTCGGATCGGATCATGCCTTCAAATTTGCGGTTCGGAGATTGTCTTCAGGTTGGGTCGGATCGGACTAGTTCCTCCGAGCCGGATCGGAGACGTCATTAGCCAGTCGGTTCAGTATATATGAAAGAGCCGGTCCAGATCTCCTCCTCCTGTTCGGATCAGTCTTCCCTGCCCTGCATCTCCACTTTCCTACGGTTCGGGTCATGGCACCCTCTTCGGTTCGGTTCGGGGTACCCACTTCGGTTCGGAGATGCATCACCAGGTCGGATCGGGGTATCAACAGCAGCTGGATTCGAGTCCTGCTCAACGGGTAGGGTCGGAGCATTGTCCCCGGGTCGGTTCGTTGTGCCACTCCGGGTTAGACGTCTTCGGGTCGGATTGGATCGGGTATGTCATTGGATCGGGTCGGGGTTACGTCATCAGCGAGCGGCCGGTTCGGATCCCCCTCTCTAGTTCGGGTCGGAGGTTGTTTTTCAGGTCGGGTAGGACCAGATTCGACCCCCTTATGGATATTAGTCTACACTTCATCTACATCCGATCCAAGAGCTTCATTAGCATCCGACCCGGTAGCTTCGTTTGAACTAGAAACACATCTGATCCGATTCGAAGTCGAGGTCCATGCTGGACGTTGCTGTTGTGCTGGGCGAATCTTTTCGAACCCATGACTTCATTCCAGAGACATCTATGCTTTGGGTAGAATTACTGAAATCGTCGAAAGCTTCGAAAGTGATGAGAATACGGATTATCTCTTTAGACTTGGAGATCCAAACAGTAGATAAATAATCCGAAAAGCTGAGAATATTCATTTCTCAGTGAAAGCACCAAAATGTTAGACCAAAAAATGGTCCTAACACCCAATTGATAATGTTTTGTAGAGAATAATGAGGAATCATGAACAAAAAGCAAGAAAAATCAATCAACACACGAAATTTATAGTGGTTCGGCGTTAACAAGCCTACATCCACTTCATAGCTTCTCAATTCATTCAGAAATTACAAATACAATGAGTATTGACGCTCAAGCACTCAATTACAATGAATAATACTCTCCGAATTCATTGATTTTATTAAAGAGGATGAAGGTTTTTCGTTGGTGGCCATGGCCCAAATAGATAGAGCTTCCTTGAGGCCAAAAAAGTCCCCTTAAATGATGTGTTGTATGTGTATTTATAGGTAGAAATTCGGTTAGGGTTGAGTGGCCATGTGGCAGCTTCAGAGTAAATCTCGGAAGTAGTGGAGAACATGGGGAAATGGTCTTTAACTGCCCAGAATTTGGTTAGGGGTAGAGACCCGATCCGGTTGGCCCGATCCGGATAACCCGACCCGGATGACCCGATCCGGTTTACCCGATCCGGATGACCCGATCCGGTTTACCCAATCCGGATTGGTTGGTCAGAAATATTCGCTTTAGCTTGATCCGAAATGGTGGAATCCAACCCGAAGCTTATGTGCACAGAAATACGAGTTTTCCCGTCCTTCGTTACTTCGTCCAAGCAGATGTCGATCTCTGGCAGTTCATACTCAAGCCCTGAGTGGCCTTCCTGATAGAGTTCTTCGGCTTTGGATAGTCTGGTCACAAAGCAGGCTAACATTGATATGTATGTTTGAATGATATTGATCATTGGTATGTGGCATGTTAAACACCATAAGAAGTAATAGAATGTAAAAAGAGAATTTTTACAGTGTAGATTGAAAATAAAGTATTTATATAAAATAAATATATTTTGTAAAGAGAATATTTATAAAATGAAAGTATTTTATAAAGAAGAATATTTATAAAATGAGCATATTTTATAAAGAAGAACAGTTATAAAATGAGCATATTTTATAAAGAAGAACATTTACAAAATGTACATATTTTATAAAGGAGAACATTTATAAAATGAACAGATTTTATAAAGTGGATTTGGCAAGATATTAAAGAACAACGAGAAGATGAATTCAAAGTAGATTGTAAATGGAATATATTAGTTTGAACTTATATAAAGAAGTAGAAATCGGTTTTAACACCGATATTTTATATAGAATGTGAACTCAGCATTTATAAAAGGAATTATAAATGAGATTTAAGTGGTAGGAATAAAAAGGAGATTTTGTTTGAATAATTCTATAAAGAGAAGTACAAATAGGATTTAGAAACGCGATATTATTTTAAAATACGAAATCAAACTTAATGGATTATATAAAGGAAATATTATTCACATTCGATGTGAATAATGGGTTTAAGTAGATATTTTGCAAAGAAACATATTTGTAAAGGAAATTGGATTCGTGAAACAAGAATTTAAACAGAAATGAAATTCGAATGGCTAGAAATAAATAACTTGTTTAATAATAAAAACAAGAAGTCGGATTAATAAACAAAGTTTATAAATGAATTAAAATATAATTATAAATGGATAGTTGAGATTGCAAATTCAACAGTGAATGTAAAATGGGGAAGTTGGGAGTTGTTTTAAAAAGAAAACAATGAAAACCATTTCGATGTTCGAAATGTAGAAAGGATTAAATAAAATCCATAAAGATTTGTAATTAGAATTTAACTAGGCAAAATGTTATAAATAATTTATTTAAAGAAATTATATATTGAATAAAGCAGGATTTGACAAGGAAATTAGCAGATATTTTACGATTGAATATAAGTTATTCAATGAGAGTTAATCGAATATAAGTTACTCGAAGTGAATTAATCGAATCTAAGTTATTCGAAGTGAGTAAATCGAATGTAAGTCATTTGAAAGAGAATTTATTGAATATAGTTATTCGAAAAATAGTTAGTCGAATATAAGTTATTTGAGAAGAGTTAATCGAATAGAAATTACTTGAAAGAGAGTTATATGTCGAATCCAATTATATTGAATTCGGGAAAGTACTATTTACTTTCTGGTTTTTAAATCAAGATTTATTTATTTAATAAATAAATTATTATTTATTCAAATTAAGAATTAAAGGTTATAGTTTAAAGTTAGATATTTCGGAAGTAAGGTTTATAATGTTATCATATAACCAATGTTTTATCCAAGAAGGAAACCCGTAAATATAAATCCGAGAATGTGCGTAAGTGAAGGTTGTAAAAATTGGAGCGTGAGCTTTATCTATTGCAAGGTTAAGAACGTTGTTCAGTTAAGGTCTGAGATGTAATTTTACCCCAACTTGATTGACTTCATAATTAACTAAGGAATAGTTGAAGTTCGATGGCGAAGGTTGATTCGAAATATTCTTAAGTAATAAACGATAAATGGATTGAGCGATCATAATGATGTTTTATATAACATTAGTTTGAACTCCATATAAATGAGATTTGGAAATGTTTTCCAAATATAATCAGAGATATTTTATAAGCATAGAAAATGAAATGTTTGTTGATAAAAAATACTGAAATGACAGGGATACGTGAATAAGAGATGGAAATGTTTTCCATTGTTAATATTGTATATTTTCTAAATGTAGAAAATAAGAATTTATGAAAATATTGAATTAGGAAATGGGTAAATAAATACATTAATGATAAATTAATTTAAGAGATAAATGAGGATTGATGATTGATCGATAGAATTTCCATCTGGAAATAATATCGTTGTTTGTACACATGTTTTTCTTTGACAGTTAACTCACCGATTATCAAAGTTTTTGACCATTTTTACGTCGTTAGTATGGAGAGACCGGGATCAGATTCATTATCTGAAAACCACTCTGTATGGAAGTTAGCGTTGCGATCAAATATGATGAAGATACTTGAAGACGGTGTTATACAAGGGTTGTTCTGTTTACAGAATAGTGCCTTCGATTTTTCCAGTCCCAGGGCAAATTTATATTGAGGAGTATTTGACAGAGTATATCTAAAGGATCGCGTAAGTTGGTCTTTTCAAATGTAGTTACGTTTGGTGGCGGAGGAATTCGTTTCTCTTAGCTGTACACCTATAATATGTTTGGCGAAATCAATTTGTGGTTTGGCGGATATGAGAATGTGACATTCAAAGTTAATGAAGACCAAAAGATACGTTATAAACTCTAGCCTCACAACCGGGAAATGGTATAAAATCGGGTAGGTCGCATGGCTAGTTGAGTCATACCCAAGCAAGGTGTATTATCACCTGATTTAGAGAAATTCCTTTTGCTTCTTAAATCTATCGATGCTATCCCTTTTGGGAAACAGTTGCTGATCCCAACCGTTGGTAATAATACATCCGGTACTCTCAAGCTAAGTGAGGGATCGGTCATGTTTAGCCTGTGTTGCAAGATGTTCTTGTTGAACCCGATGTATTTCTCTCTAGAGGTACACTGACAAAAGGTGGTCCCGTACCTTGCCAGTTGGAATCCATTATCCAATATGAGCCCATGGTTTTGATTGTATACTATATGTGTAGAGCGTGAGATGAAAGTGTTCTGCTAGATTGATATTACTTTTATTTAGACACTATTATAATATCAGACAAATATTGATTTCAAAGAATGTTTTGGGTTATCGTAAGGTAAAAACCATCCGTGTTTATGTGTGGATCGGTCTTACAATTATCTTTTCTTTTAAAAAGAATTTTTAAAAGTTAAACCAAGTGGTTGGAGTTTACTCACATCAGTCCCATGACTGACTCATAGTTTATTTTGTTTTGTTTTACCCTAAACTCTTGGGTGCCCAAATTTGTACGGGCAGTCAAGTAGTTCGGGTCTTTACTGATATACTTGGAGAGCTTGGAGCAGAAGGCTTCAGCGTTAGTTATCTAGTGTTATTTTCTGTTGTGTTATAAGTGTTGTACTCTGATAACGTTATTGTATATATATACTGTTTTATTTCAAAGTTATGTTATATTTTATTCGTTCCGCTGTGAGATTCGTGTTACTTTGATGTGCTGTGTGCTTTTCTTCTTCTTGTACTCTAATTTTCTATCTTATCTATTCTCACCCTCTAACTTCTTTCTATTAATGATTTGGTATTTTCGAATCCTGAATAGCCGACATGGTGTTGTATGTCGATTACCGAAATCGAAAATTTACCGGGCCGTTACAAAAGTACTTCAAACGGATCGGACCCTTGATACAAAAATTTGGAATTATACAAGATTTTATCATGGAATGTGCATGTTACAACTTTAAGTTGAATAAAAATTTCAATATAGTAAGATGTATAAGTGTTTTTTGTCTTGCAAAAAATAAACGGTTTGTTATGATTTGTTCCCTCATAAAAGACCTGACAGTTAAATGCAACCTGATAGTAATCACTATCATGAATTTGTGCCTTCAACCTGATAGAAGGTTATAGGGATGAAATTTTACTAGATTATTAGGAAAAACTGATAGTAGAAGAACATAATGATCCATATGAACGGTTGATTGATAATCCCAAAAGATTATTGGAAAAAACTGGAGGTTGTAATTTTTAGGGTTTTGAGATAATTTATAACATGCCAATGGGAACATCAGACATAAATCATAGATAAAATGAAGAAGACTGGAAAATTATTGCAATCTACCTCATGGGAGGTAAAAATACATCTCTCTACTTATATTGGTCATCACTTTTACCAAATTGTGAAATTTGTATGAAATTTGGCTACTTTCATAAGTCCAACATTAATGGAATCATTTTTTAGAAGTATATGTCACGGTCTTCTACAGATAAAACTGCAGGTTAAGTACATTCATATGTGTATGTATAGGATATTTCATTACCAATTATTAACCTTAGATTTCTAATGTAAAGAATGGTGTGCTATAATTAATAGCCATGACAGCATAGACAATGCACATGAATTGTTTGATGAGTTGATGAAAATGAAGCACATATGCAATTTGGCTAGTTTGGCTGCTACTTGCAAAAGTTCAAACTTGATTTGTGGCTTTCATGGTAGTGTTAAGTGGGGTTCACCTCATGTTCATCTTTCATAAATATGTTTTGTTCAATCGATCTCAAATATTTAGGTTCATCTCATATATGCATGGTTTTTCAAAAATAAAGGTTTCATTATTAAGTACCATTATCCGTGCCTACAAAAAAAGAAAGGAAATATACAAGCTTTTGTCATGGATTGAACGGATTGAAAGGGATATTAAAAGACAAAGGCATCACAATCATGTCATTGATGGCTAAATTTTACTAGACTAATTTTTGTGCCTTCTTTCACCATAGTTACAGAACTTTGTGAAATTATTTGCGGCCATCTAAAGATGATAGCTTGCTTCGTGCTTCTATCAATTTTTTGAAAAACCAATTTCGTATTTGTTTTGTAAAATGAGTAACCTGTAAGGAGGGATAACTCTCTTTGTCAATTATTTTCATGTCAATTAACATAACTTCCTTTAACCATGTGTATTTTGCTACTCATGTGATGTTTTATTGTGGTTTTCTACAGGTACAATTAAAGTTGTGTGGCTTGTGGTAGGATTGAAGTTAATTTGGTAGATGATTGAAGTTATTTTGCTAATCACATGATTATTAGTGTTTGTGTTAAGACTGGATTTAGAAGAAATATGTTGAATATTGTTTTAAAACTTATTATGTGTGTTAACGACGGTGTATAACTCTTGGTATCATAAATTTGTTATGTATGCTATTTTAAACTATGTGCTATTTGCTGTTTTAATGTTGTTATTGTGTATGTACCAACACTAGTACTGAATATTTATTTGTGTATATTTGATATGAAATATAGGTCTTTTTTGTAGCAACCATACTATGTGTCGTTTCTAACAGTTATAACCGTTATAGTTTTGGCACCAACCACATTTAAAATCGTCAGAAAGTAGGATAATATAACAGTTATAACCATTAGTAAATAGACAAATATCACATTTATTACCGTTATTGAATAAAAAAATATAACGTTTATTACCGTGATAAAAGAAAATATTATAACACATATAACCGTAAGTAAATAAAATAGCATAACTGTTATAACCGTTACTAAACAGAATAATATCACGTTTATAACCTTGACAACATCCATGAGTATTTATCGCGGTTATAACCGTGATAAAAATCACCAAATGCCTGCTGGGCAAACAGTTAAAACCGTGAGTAATTTGATTACTCACACTTATAAGCGTGACAAATGGGCTTTTGGGTAAACCCTTTCTATCTCAAACAACACACCCACTTGCTTACTAAGCTCCCTCCTCTCTCTCGGAGCCATGTCGTACACTAGTAACGCAGCATGCTTATAATTTTCCATCAAGTATATCATACAATCTGTCTCATGCCTGGAAGGTAGCCCACTCACCTCCTCGAATACGCCCGAAAATTCTCTAACTATGGGAACCAAACTGAGATCATCAATATAAGCATATAGGGAATCTATGAAACAGAGCATGACTGATCCTTGCGGGTCACAAGAAATCTCGAGAGTCCTACCATGGTTTGTAAAAATCCTAACAAACTCTCCTCTTACAGTCAACGATGACACCATACATGGCCAACAATCCATCCCTAGAATAAGCACGTAACTCATAAAACCCAGTACATACACGTCACACTCAAACTCGATGCCAAGAATAGAAATCCTCAAACCCCTACACATCATAGACAGGTGAGTCGTACCTATTATGGGTTTGAGATAACTACTAGATCAGAAACCATAGAAGTATCTAGGTGCAGACTATCAACAACAGAACTGGATATGAAAGAATAAGAAGTACCGGAATCGAATCCTAATGGGAAAGTCAAAAGGAGAAATCAAACCATCTGTAGTGACCTTCCTACTTCTATCATGGTTGTTACCACTAGTTTGAGTCGCCTCAAGTGCATGAAAATGTGCCCCAGATGCACCTGCCCTTGTCCCTGCTTCTAAGGGCACTTCGTGTTGTAATGTCCTATCTGTCTGCACCAAAAACAAGCACCCTTCTTAGTCGTCTTCTTACAATCTTTGATGAAGTGTCCCATCATACCACAGTTATGACACTTCCTTCTTGATCTTTTGCTTTATCCGACTTCTCTTCCCTTTTCACTGCACCTTTCTTGGGCCACCACTTTTTCTTTATTGTACCCGTCATGGACACCTCAGTCTTATCATCTTGTTTACTTACCTTTCCATCCTCATGCATAAGAGACATATCCACAAGTCTCTCAAACATAGCTCCTATCAGGATCTGTGTCATCGCTAGTCCTTCGAGGGGTTGGTTTAGACCCCACGCAAATCTCAAAGCCTTCTTATGCCCAGTATTAACCAGATCCAAGCCAAACCTTGCCAACTCATTAAAGCTATTCACATACTCCTTCACCGACATACTACCCTATCTCAAACTCAAAAATGCCTCCAAATGCATCCCTTCTTCATCTAGAGATAAAAAATTTGTAACACCCCGAATTTCAGTTAATGCTAAAATTCACTAATTGCAGAATAAATAATCTCAAATGTGAGAATTGGGGGAAACGGGCTGCGTCATTGCGTTCGTCTCGGAAAAATACGCGAAATAGAGTCCAAAATTTTGTAAATCGGAGTCCGTATGGCCCAGTTATGGCCCAATGAAGTTTACAGAAAATTCAAAGTTCAAAAACAGATTTAAAATTTCAGGTTCAAATTTCGAAATTGGGGCCATTGGGCGCAGGAGGGAAAATTCCCGCCTAGCTACCCAAGTCGACAGCCCTATCGACTGGGCAGTCGACTTGGCTAGGACCAAGTCGACAGCCCTGTCGACTTGAGTGTCGACAGGGGGTGCTCGGCCAGTTTGGCCTGGTGCACCATTTTAGGGTTTGGCTGTGTTTTGGGGCTGTTTTCTGGAAGCTTCCAAGATCTGATGGTCCTAATCTAATTTAGGGTTAATCTAATGGCCTAAAACACTTGCCTAATCTATAAATAAGACCCTAAGCTAGCCCTAAATGATCATAATCCTATCCTCTAACTAAACTATGCCAAAATTTTCTATGATCATGGCCTCCACTCAAAACCCTAGCCTCCATCCTCTTTCTAAACTATTTCTATGAAGGCTTTCATGTTCATACAAGCATTTTTAAGTTGTATGGGTGATCATTAGCTTGCATTCATCATCAAGTTGCAAGCTTTATTTTCAAGGCTAGAGTTTTTGGGTGATTTTTGGCAAGGGTTTGCTTATTGGAGTTTAGTGGTGAGTTTCTATAGTCTTAATAATCAATTGTTAAATTGATTATGATAGGATATGATAAGATATGGCTATGTTTGTGGATCAATGTGTTTATGCAAGTTTAGTATAGTGTATGTTGTGTGTTTTGCAAGTTTTATGCTATATGCAAGTTTAATGCTATGTTTTATGATGCTCATTATGCAAAACACTATGTTGAACATTGATTCATATGTAACATGTTATGCAAGCTATATGTGAGATTATATGCAAGTTCATATGTAACATGTTATGCAAGCTATATGTGAGATTATATGCAAGTTCATATGTAACATGTAATGCAAGTTATGTGCATGATTATATGCAAGTTCATATGTAACATGTTATGCAAGTTATGTGTTTGGTTATATGCCAGTTATGTGCATGATTATATGCAAGTTCATATGTAACATGTAATGCAAGTTATGTGCATGATTATATGCAAGTTCATATGTAACATGTTATGCAAGTTATGTGTTTGGTTATATGCAAGTTATGTGCATGATTATATGCAAGTTCATATGTAACATGTTATGCAAGTTATGTGTTTGGTTATATGCAAGTTAACACGTGACATGCTATGCAAGTTCACACCTTTGTATGACATAAGAATCATATGCAAGTTACCCCTTTGTGACATATGTGCTTCATGCAAGTTTGGGTTAAATGCTAGTTGGGTTTAATGTATGCTCATATATGCAAGTTGACACCTTTTAAACCCATGATAAAGTTATATGCTATGTTGGTTAAACCCATGGCATTTGTGATGAATCTTCCCTTTATTATGTCATGTTATAAGAACGAATTACGTGGGGAACGATGGGGATAATATGCATGTTAATAAAATGGTGTGAAATGGGTATGCTTAAGGATAACATAAAGTGAATGGACATAATTGGGAATTTACCTATTAAGTTAGGTCTACCCATATTATGGAATTGGGAATTTACCTATTAAGTTAGGTCTACCCATATTATGGAATTGGGAATTTACCTATTGAGTTAGGTCTACCCATATTCTTGAAATTGGTAATTAATTAGGGATAATTAATACAAATTATGGGGGTGATTAATTAGGTGTAATTAATCGACTAAGACACGAGGTTGGACCCTTTTGTAGCATAAGACTGCCCGGAACCGACCGGCAAATCCAGCGGCTACAAATGATTGGCCCAATGTGAGAGGTCTTAGTCATAAACTAAATACGTGACAAGTGTAAAGACACGAGGTTAGACTCTGTTATGGTGTAAGGCTGCCCGGAACCAACCGGCATATCCAGCTGCCATAAAAGACAGTCTAATGTGAGAGGTCTTTACAAAGGTTTACGATCTTAATTAATTAAGAAACACTTAACCAAATTAGCATGTAGTGGGGCATGAGGGTTAAGTGGGTGCCTTGGGTGGCATGTAGTAACTAGTGGGGGTGCCTTGGGTGGCATGAGGAAACTAGTGGGTTTCCTTGGGTGGCAATAGAAAATACGATTAGAATACTTAACCAAAGTGGAACATGTAATTAAACATGATTAAAGGGTTAAGTAAGTGCCTTGGGTGGCATGTGGGAATCAAGTAAGTGCCTTGGGTGGCATGTGGAAATCTAGTGGGTGCCTTGAGTGGCAATTAAAATATGATTAAAAGACTTAACCAAAATTTATAACATGTAAGTGGACATGGTTAAAGGGTTAAGTGGGATTCACTAGAAATGACAAGCTTAGGTGGGTAGCTTGTGGGGGCCCATTTCAACCAATATCCCAAACGTATCTTTGTGGGCTCGACCCAAGTCGAGGACGGGACACGCATATTGGGCTTGACTGTAAGAGGCCAAAACGGGTTAGCGGTGGCAACGCAAGTCCAACGGGTTTCATATGCGTGTGTGGACCCGGGCTGGTAAGTAAGACGTTGTTGCATCGTGTAGGTATAAGCCGTGCACCGTTGATATTATCAGGTTGCCACTTTGGGGAATGATACACCCCACTGTGGGGCCAGCACGGGTATCTACGTTAGGGAGCCGATCGCTTGGGGAGTAGTGGGTACACCTAGTGGAGATAGGGGCAGACGGCACCTATGTAGTCAGCTAGGGGTACACGAAACTACTATTAAAAATTACTAAGTACACTTAGTGGGATCAACCTTTAAGTAGGAATTACCCTTGAGTGGGTAGATCTGGTGTGGTGCAGTGTAGGAATTACCCTTGGGTGGGTAGATCTGGTGTGGTGCAGTGTAGGAATTACCCTTGGGTGGGTAGATCTGGGGTGGTGTAGTGTAGTAAATATCCTTGGGTGGGTAAATGCGTCTTTTCGGTTATCTTAGTACATCCTGTGTTTAGTTGGCTACTTAGTGTAGTCATTATCCCCAGAGGTACCGTACCTTGTTTATATCATACCCTAATTACTTTAATGATTGTATTGTTAAGGTTATAGGACTCGCTCAGACTTATGTCTGACCCCGTTGTTTTTTTATCTTTTTCCCAACCCTCAGGTTTTCAGAGTGGGCCTAGCACTAGTGGGCTTGGATCAGACCGCTATATCTATCTTTTGGGGCTTGGACCGTAGAAGTAAAGCTCGGTTTATCTTTTCTATTATGGCTATTATCTATGTAGTGGGATTATGTACTTCTATTTTATCAGGATGGATATTATGTACTTGACTCTTGTTATGGTTTTGTGATGTAACCAAACATGTTTTACTTTCCGCTGCAATGAAATGATGTTTTAATTTTCAAGTATTACTTATATCTGTCTTGTTGTAATTTTTCTGTTCTATACTCACTAAAAATACTCCACCGAAACTAAGGCATTCCCTTAGTGAGTGACCTTAGCGGGTGTGGGGTGTTACACGTGGTATCAGAGCTTAAGGTTACCAGAACAGATAAATTTTTTAGAAAAACTATTTTTCTAAAACATTTTTGGAAGAAGTATTTTCAAAAACATGTCTTTTAAGAGAAAAGTTTTTGAAAGAAAAACATAATCCCCAATAGCCATATCTTTATCTTTCGAATTCTCCGTTTTGAATCTCTTCCTCTCTCGTTTTGAGTTTCCCCTCCGTGTATTGATGATCTTTCTAATATAGATAAGAATGGAAAACCACTTCAAGGGACTTAGACATTTGTCGGATTAGAAGTTGGTTTAAGAAGGAGGAGGACTTGTAGGTACCTATGGGATAGACGATGGGAGGAAGGCTCAAATAGTTGTTTGGTTAATGAAGGACGAAACCTCATTGATGGGAGGTTACGAGTGGAGAATGGGAAGAAGAAGGCTAGTAGTTATCCTTTTGGGAGGAATAGGACACCTTATTAGGATTGTCCAAGGAGGCAAGGGCAAGGTACGGAATTTTCTGGAGGGTAGTTGTATTCCTTCACGGCTAGTGTACCAGATGGGGATAAGACCGTCTAGGTTGGAATTTGGATTTCTTTATTATCCGATTCGAACTTTATTTGATTCTGACGCATCGAGTTCGTTTATCTCATCATTGTTAGTTGAGTCACTGCACTTAGACACCAGTTTAGTAGATGATCCCTTAGTTGTTTCAAACCCAATTGGGGCTCCATGATGTGTTTGGGTTTGAAAGTTTCTATACTTAGCGTTGAGTTTAGATGTGATGCTTTTTGGGCTTCACGGGCTATGGGTTAGTTTTGGGCATGGACTGGTTATCCAGTAGGGGTGCCGTTCTTGATTTTGAAGGGAGAGTTGTTAGGCTTATGACCCGCCTGGGTAACACTCTCGAGATCTCTTGTAATCCCATGGAATCTGTTATGCTAAGTTATCTAGAATCGCTTGACACGTCGGTCGAGAGTTTGCGATCTGTTAGAGTGGTCCGGGAATACTCAGATGTGTTTGAGGAGGTGAAGGGCTTACCTCCGGAGCGGGAGATTGACTTCCGAATATATCTGGTAGACAATGCCAAACCAGTATCTTGGCCAGTGTGCCACATGGCTCCTCGTGAGAGGAGGGAACTCCATAAGCAAGTAGGCGATTTGCTTGAGAAGGGGTTCATAAGACGAAGTATATCGGAGTGGGGTGCTCCAGTAGTTTTTGCCACGAATGCGGATGGGTCCCTCAGATTTTGTGTAGGCTAAAGAGAACTAAATAAATTCACAAAGAAGAATAGACACCCATTGCCGAGGATTGATGATCTCTTTGATCAGTTAGTTGGCGCCTCAGTATTTTCGCAGTTGGACTTAGCCACGGGGTTTCGTCAGTTGAGAGTGGCTGAGGATAGTATAGAGAAGACTGCCGTTAGGACTCCGGATGGTTTTTATGAGTGGCTGGTGATGCCATTTGGTTTGACGAACGCCCCCGCATACTTTATTGATTTGATGAGAAGGGTGTTCAGGGAGTACCTAAATAAGTTCGTGATGGTCTTTGTAAATGACATCTTGGTCTTTTCTAGGAGCGAAATAAGTTTTTGTATGTGCTTAATAGGTTGAGCAAAGCCAGTTATGAGAAAAACGGTGGTTTTGGAGCGAGACTGGCGAAGACATCCAAAGTTGGTCAAAGGCTTAATTGTTTAGCCATTTTTACTAGTATCATCTCACGTAGGTCGTCTGAACTCGAAGGAGATATCCCTTGGGTGTTTGTCTGATATTGGTTTAGGCCTTTGGGGCTTGCACTTGGGGGATGTCAAGTTCGACTAGGATGGTCTGCGTGAGAGATGGACAGTTGTGATGATTTTGGATGGGGTAATATCCTGGTTTTCTCTAGAAGTGGAGAAGAGCATGCCCTACATCTTAGGGAAGTGTTGGAGACTCTTCGAGCACATAGTCTTAGGACAGCAAAAGTGGATGGGATTCTTAGCATCCTATGAGTTTGAGATAGCGTATACCCCTGGCAAGGGTAACGTGGTGGCAGACGCCTTAAGCAGAAAAAGGCTGTCTTTGAGTCCATTGTTCGTGGAATGGCGAAGCTTGGAGTTTATTTCTATGTTTGACTTTAGACCTTCCGTTGACTTTGTACCCGGTTTGCTAGCCTCCTTGGAGGTTAGGCCTACTCTTTTGGGACGGATTGGCGGGGCACAGTGAGACGACCCACAGTTGGTTGAGTTAGTAGAGAAGCTCATAAGGGGGGAGTCATCCAACCATTTGAGTAGGTACACCCTAGATGGTAAGGGGTGGTTGCGTAGAGACGGTAGACTTTGTGTATCGCAAGACGAGGGTTTGAGGAAGGCTATACTTGATGATGCACATCGGTCGAAGATGACCATTCATCCTGGTGGGGACAAGATGTACCAAGACATGAAGCGAGATTTCTTTTGGGCCGGTATGAAGAAAGATGTGGCCGAGTATGTCGCTAGATGCTTGGTGTGCTAGCAAGTGAAAGCGGAGCAGAAGAAACCCGGTGGGTTGCTTCACCCATTGGAGGTTCCGCTATGGAAGTGGGATAGTGTCTCGATGGATTACCGAGATCGAGGAAGGGTAATACGGGAATTTGGGTTGTGGTAGACAGACTTACTAAGAGCGCCCATTTTATACCCGTGAAGGGTAAGAGAACTGCTCCATGGCTAGCTTCAGTTTACATTCGAGAGATTATTAGATTGCATGGTGTACCTTCCAGTATAGTGAGCGATCGAGATCCTATCTTCACTAGCGAGTTTTGGAAGAGTTTGCAAGGGGCGGTAGGGACTCAGTTGTGTTTGAGTACCGCATATCATCCTCAGACGGACGGCCAGACCGAGAGGGTGAATCGTATTTTAGAAGGCCTTTTAAGGCTATGTATCTTGGATTTTGGAGGTACATGGGAAGAGCATCTTCCATTGATGGAGTTCGCATATAATAACAGCTTTCAGTCTAGTATTGGCATGGCTCCTTTCGAAGCTCTTTATGGAAGGCCTTGTCGATCACCTACATGTTGGTGGGAATCTACGGATAAGATCTTACTTGGGCCCGATATGGTTAGAGAGACTTCGGAAAAGATTGATTTGATCCGAAGAAGGATGAAAGCGGCGCAAGACAGACAGAAATCTTATGCGGACAAGAGGAAAGCAGAGCTTAAGTTTGATGTTGGGGACATGGTTTTATCAAGGTATCTCCGTTACGGAATGTGGTTCGCTTTGGATCTGTTGGAAAGTTAGCACCAAGGTTTGTTGGACCGTTTCCTATTAAGGAAAGGATTGGACATATGGCATATAGAGTGGAGTTGCCCGACAGGCTTAGTGGTGTACATGATGTATTCCATGTGTCACATTTGAGGAAGTGCCTACATGAGACCGCTGAGGTGGTAGAGCCGAGCTTGCTTAAAGAAGTAGAGATAGAGCGTGATGAGACGATTCGACGAGCTCCTACTCGCATCCTTGGGTCAGAAACTAGGAAGTTGAGGAATCGAGAGGTTCAACTAGTCAAAGTGCAATGGGGAGAAGATGAGAGCAACGCTACTTTAGAGACGGAAGAGAAGATGCGTTCATTATACCCATTCCTTTTTAGGATATGCCTTTTAATTTCTCCTTTATCGTTTGACTAGTACTTATCTTATCTGTAGTATGTCCTCTCGTTAGTACCTTTGACCTTTAGATAGGGTAAACCTATGGTTGAAACATGAGTTTGAGACATGTTATGATTGATGGATGCAGGTGGATGCAAGTGTTTGCTAGTGGTTGCTCGTAGATGCATATACACACACTCTAGACACTAGATCGGCTCAATCACTTCATATTGCATATTGCATATAATTGGGTGTGTAGGTAGCTATATTTATGGATGTATAATGGTTGTGTTATCATATGGATGATGCATTTAGGTGAATGATTGTGCACTCATGTAGATATAGTATGTGTCGATAGGGTTCTCTCGCATACATATTGGATGCATGGCACTATCATGGTTTGCATATGTTCATACATTAGATAGGGAACATATACACACACTTTTTGCATATGCTCATACATCATTAGAAATTGTTTTAAGGACAATGGATGCCCGTGTTTGATGGATTGAGTAGATGGTTGTTTGGATGGTAGGATATGCATTCTCCTTAGCTTAGAGATTTCGGGGACGAAATCCTTTAAGGAGGGGAGAATGTAACACCCCGAATTTCAGTTAATGCTAAAATTCACTAATTGCAGAATAAATAATCTCAGATGTGAGAATTGGTGGAAACGGGCTGCGTCATTGCGTTCGTCTCGGAAAAATACGCGAAATAGAGTCCGAAATTTTGTAAATCGGAGTCCGTATGGCCCAGTTATGGCCCAATGAAGTTTACAGAAAATTCAAAGTTCAAAAACAGATTTAAAATTTCAGGTTCAAATTTCGAAATTGGGGCCATTGGGCACAGGAGGGAAAATTCCCGCCTAGCTACCCAAGTCGACAGCCCTGTCGACTGGGCAGTCGACTTGGCTAGGACCAAGTCGACAGCCCTGTCGACTTGAGTGTCGACAGGGGGTGCTCGGCCAGTTTGGCCTGGTGCACCATTTTAGGGTTTGGCTGTGTTTTGGGGCTGTTTTCTGGAAGCTTCCGAGATCTGATGGTCCTAATCTAATTTAGGGTTAATCTAATGGCCTAAAACACTTGCCTAATCTATAAATAAGACCCTAAGCTAGCCCTAAATGATCATAATCCTATCCTCTAACTAAACTATGCCAAAAATTTCTATGATCATGGCCTCCACTCAAAACCCTAGCCTCCATCCTTTTTCTAAACTATTTCTATGAAGGCTTTCATGTTCATACAAGCATTTTTAAGTTGTATGGGTGATCATTAGCTTGCATTCATCATCAAGTTGCAAGCTTTATTTTCAAGGCTAGAGTTTTTGTGTGATTTTTGGCAAGGGTTTGCTTATTGGAGTTTAGTGGTGAGTTTCTATAGTCTTAATAATCAATTGTTAAATTGATTATGATAGGATATGATAAGATATGGCTATGTTTGTGGATCAATATGTTTATGCAAGTTTATTATAGTGTATGTTGTGTGTTTTGCAAGTTTTATGCTATATGCAAGTTTAATGCTATGTTTTATGATGCTCATTATGCAAAACACTATGTTGAACATTGATTCATACGTAACATGTTATGTAAGCTATATGTGAGATTATATGCAAGTTCATATGTAACATGTTATGCAAGCTATATGTGAGATTATATGCAAGTTCATATGTAACATGTAATGCAAGTTATGTGCATGATTATATGCAAGTTCATATGTAACATGTTATGCAAGTTATGTGTTTGGTTATATGCCAGTTATGTGCATGATTATATGCAAGTTCATATGTAACATGTAATGCAAGTTATGTGCATGATTATATGCAAGTTCATATGTAACATGTTATGCAAGTTATGTGTTTGGTTATATGCAAGTTATGTGCATGATTATATGCAAGTTCATATGTAACATGTTATGCAAGTTATGTGTTTGGTTATATGCAAGTTAACATGTGACATGCTATGCAAGTTCACACCTTTGTATGACATAAGAATCATATGCAAGTTACCCCTTTGTGACATATGTGCTTCATGCAAGTTTGGGTTAAATGCTAGTTGGGTTTAATGTATGCTCATATATGCAAGTTGACACCTTTTAAACCCATGATAAAGTTATATGCTATGTTGGTTAAACCCATGGCATTTGTGATGAATCTTCCCTTTATTATGTCATGTTATGAGAACGAATTACGTGGGGAACGATGGGGTTAATATGCATGTTAATAAAATGGTGTGAAATGGGTATGCTTAAGCATAACATAAAGTGAATGGACATAATTGGGAATTTACCTATTAAGTTAGGTCTACCCATATTATGGAATTGGGAATTTACCTATTAAGTTAGGTCTACCCATATTATGGAATTGGGAATTTACCTATTGAGTTAGGTCTACCCATATTCTTGAAATTGGTAATTAATTAGGGATAATTAATACAAATTATGGGGGTGATTAATTAGGTGTAATTAATCGACTAAGACACGAGGTTGGACCCTTTTGTAGCATAAGACTGCCCGGAACCGACCGGCAAATCCAGCGGCTACAAATGATTGGCCCAATGTGAGAGGTCTTAGTCATAAACTAAATACGTGACAAGTGTAAAGACACGAGGTTAGACTCTGTTATGGTGTAAGGCTGCCCGGAACCAACCGGCATATCCAGCTGCCATAAAAGACAGTCTAATGTGAGAGGTCTTTACAAAGGTTTACGATCTTAATTAATTAAGAAACACTTAACCAAATTAGCATGTAGTGGGGCATGAGGGGTTAAGTGGGTGCCTTGGGTGGCATGTAGTAACTAGTGGGGGTGCCTTGGGTGGCATGAGGAAACTAGTGGGTTGCCTTGGGTGGCAATAGAAAATACGATTAGAATACTTAACCAAAGTGGAACATGTAATTAAACATGATTAAAGGGTTAAGTAAGTGCCTTGGGTGGCATGTGGGAATCAAGTAAGTGCCTTGGGTGGCATGTGGAAATCTAGTGGGTGCCTTGAGTGGCAATTAAAATATGATTAAAAGACTTAACCAAAATTTATAACATGTAAGTGCACATGGTTAAAGGGTTAAGTGGGATTCACTAGAAATGACAAACTTAGGTGGGTAGCTTGTGGGGGCCCATTTCAACCAATATCCCAAACGTATCTTTGTGGGCTCGACCCAAGTCGAGGACGGGACACGCATATTGGGCTTGACTGTAAGAGGCCAAAACGGGTTAGCGGTGGCAACGCAAGTCCAACGGGTTTCATATGCGTGTGTGGACCCGGGCTGGTAAGTAAGACATTGTTGCATCGTGTAGGTATAAGCCGTGCACCGTTGATATTATCAGGTTGCCACTTTGGGGAATGATACACCCCACTGTGGGGCCAGCACGGGTATCTATGTTAGGGAGCCGATCGCTTGGGGAGTAGTGGGTACACCTAGTGGAGATAGGGGCAGACGGCACCTATGTAGTCAGCTAGGGGTACACGAAACTACTATTAAAAATTACTAAGTACACTTAGTGGGATCAACCTTTAAGTAGGAATTACCCTTGGGTGGGTAGATCTGGTGTGGTGCAGTGTAGGAATTACCCTTGGGTGGGTAGATCTGGTGTGGTGCAGTGTAGGAATTACCCTTGGGTGGGTAGATCTGGTGTGGTGCAGTGTAGGAATTACCCTTGGGTGGGTAGATCTGGGGTGGTGCAGTGTAGTAAATATCCTTGGGTGGGTAAATGCATCTTTTCGGTTATCTTAGTACATCCTGTGTTTAGTTGGCTACTTAGTGTAGTCATTATCCCCAGAGGTACCGTACCTTGTTTATATCATACCCTAATTACTTTAATGATTGTATTGTTAAGGTTATAGGACTCGCTCAGACTTATGTCTGACCCCGTTGTTTTTTTATCTTTTTCCCAACCCTCAGGTTTTCAGAGTGGGCCTAGCACTAGTGGGCTTGGATCAGACCGCTATATCTATCTTTTGGGGCTTGGACCGTAGAAGTAAAGCTCGGTTTATCTTTTCTATTATGGCTATTATCTATGTAGTGGGATTATGTACTTCTATTTTATCAGGATGGATATTATGTACTTGACTCTTGTTATGGTTTTGTGATGTAACCAAACATGTTTTACTTTCCACTGCAATGAAATGATGTTTTAATTTTCAAGTATTACTTATATCTGTCTTGTTGTAATTTTTCTGTTCTATACTCACTAAAAATACTCCACCGAAACTAAGGCATTCCCTTAGTGAGTGACCTTAGCGGGTGTGGGGTGTTACAAAATTCTTCTCAAACTTATCCTTAAACTCATCCCATGTCTCGACGGCATGCTCAACTCAGCTACTTCCCAACAATATGAAGCCTCTCCTTTTAGTTACCAAGTGGCCAACTAAATCCTCCTTTGGTCATCATGCTCTAATAATCCAAACACACAATCAGTCTCTCTTAACCAGTTATGAGCATCAACAAAACTCTTCGATCTAAGAAATGGCTTTCCGCCAATAGCAGAAAAGTCCTTATAAAGCTTAGAAAAATTAACTATTGTATCGGGTGGAAGTACCACGGCTACAGCTAGAGGTGAAGGACTTCCTTGCCCTTCGGCTGGCTCGTAGCTTCAACATATCTATGGAACCTTGCCAAAATGGGGATGCCCTCTGGAAAATTGGAAGCCTCAGATATGCTGGTAAGAATAGAGGCGAGGATTCAAAAAGGGATCAAAGGAATATTGTAATTGACTTGAGAGTATATTTTTCAAAAAAATTTACTTGAAAATTCTTTACTTTTGAAAACAATTTTTCTAAACTTTTCTCTGATCTTGTAACCTTAGGCTCTAATACCAAATGTGACACCCCACATCCCTTTACGTCACCCACATGTTGATGCGCTAAGGTTTATGAAGCTATTAGGTATAAAGTAACAACATAAAAAATAGAATTCACAAGACAGAAATATAAAACACAGTGTAAACTTTTAGAACATTTATTAAATAGGCAAATCAAGTCACAACACTTTGTACGTTTCAAAATACTAGATAGTCATCATCAAAAAATAAACAAATTGTCTTATGGAAAAATATCAGAGTACACAAGTAAAACCACAAAAGTTATTCCTCCCATAAGCCAATACAACAATGATCATAAAACAAGAACTGAACCAATACATGAATCTGGAAAGAGTCTGAATTCAAGCTGAACCAAATAATCAAGAATCACTGCTGAGACCCTCCACCCTATGAACCTTGGGGGGGGGGGGGGGGAAGGGAAGATAGAAGGAGAAAACAAACTAGGTCAGACATACGCCTGGTGGGTTCTATTAAGTTTTAGCATGAGAATAAGATAAGGAAGCACTCATACAGGTGAATAGTTCTAATAGCAATGGACATAAAAGCATAAATGAAATAGCTAGGGCTGCACAAAGTATGGGTTGGGTCGGGTTGGACCAAATAATACATCCGACCCGCATAAGTATGGGTTTAAGGAAGTTCAACCCGTATCCGACCCTGATGAGGTTGGATATAGGTTGGGTTAAAGTATGGGTTGGGTCGGGTTTAATAGGGTTGGGTTGCTTGAATATAATAAAAAATGAGAATAGAGAGAATTTTTTTAAAAGCAGTATTAAAATATTCAACATAATATATCAGATTTTTGCTAGCATAATGCATTTAAAAATAAACGATTCATTATAAGATATATTTTATTAAAATTCCATCGTAAAACACATCATATAAAATTAATTTACTACATAGTTGAACAAGTGTTGCATTTTAAGATATACTGAAATGCACTTTAAAATATATTTTCCAAATTCTACCTAGTTTGGATTGACATGAAATATGTTTTTTTGTGTATTTACTATAGAATACATAAACATTATTCTAGAATTATACTATTCTAATTTTAAGTAGGCTGATATTAAATTAGTTTTTTAATATAGGGTTGGGTTGGGTTAAAATAAGGTTAGATTGAACAAAATATCAAATCTGACCCGTATGTAGTATGGGTAACATATTGTAACCCATATCCGACCCGAACTAGGATGGGTTGGGTTGGGTTTATGTGGGTTGGGTCAGGTTGGTGGGTTGGGTCGGGTTGGATATGGGTTTTGTGCAACCCTAGAAATAGCAGGAAAGATAAAAATGAATAAAGATAGGCTTCTCATTCATATCCGAAAATCACTTTACCAACTACCAAGATATCACAATTAGGCTTTACCTAATTTCTACCCGTCGATCGACTACTTTACCCTAAATGTGATAGCCTGTGCTAGCTACGGAATTCGGGGTTAACAATCCTATACCTATCAACTAAAAGGACATTACTTTATCACAGGTGTTACAACGACTTATCTTCCACAATTAGAACAATGCATCCTCATCGTTCCACTGGAAAGCTCCCGTGCCCACCTCATTTGAACCTCTAACTGTCTACTTCAGTAAAGTGTGCCCTAGCCTCTACTAAGTGTGAGACTCATGATAGGAAAGGGATATGGAATGATACGGGTTCCCTAACAAAAATGCAATTGACACATGTTATCCCTGGACTTGGTCGACAATTCATTATTTTAATAAACCTCTTATCTTCTCCAATCAACCCCATGCTGCCGGAACGGACCTAAACTAGGATTTCATTATACTATTATGCCTCTTATCTTCTTTAATCATCTCCATGCTACCGGAGTAGAACTAATCTACGAGCCACTTATCTTCCTAATCAGACTCACGCTGCTGGAACGGACTCCCTCTATATTAACTTATTAATTTCATAAATTTAACTTAGCACATCTAAGTTTTATTAATAAGCCCAATATAACCACATGTAATATCCTGGGTTGTAATTAATATTTCCAATTAATGTAATCTTTTTTGTACAACCTTTCCCTATGTTGCTTAATGTCCAATTAAGTCCAATTATTCCAGTTTACATGTTCTCCAATTGCATGTTAAGGTTTTATCCCCAATTTACAGTCCAGTTTGATTACAATACTTAATCAGTTTCAGTATACCCAAAAATCCTTTTTTATTCAATTTCAACATTATTCCCATTTAATGCATAATTAATGATAAAGCCTTAGGCTCTTTTCAAGCCTAAGATCAACGCTAAAAGAAAAAGGGAAATGGTCTAGGAAACTTGCAAGGCCTAGACTCAAAATAAACTAAAGTGAATAAAACAGGCATAAACATAATTGTAAATAAACAATAATAATTTTCTAAACATTCCTACATACATAAATAATCTTAAAATTACATAAAAACTCACAAACCTGATGATCAAAGCTTCCACGTGGCCTTCTTCTAAGTTCTAGCAGAACCTCCGCCTCCAAAAGTGTTTATAAAAATAAATATTAAAATCTTAAGAACTTCTTCACCCCTTAAAAAATTAATTAGGTGTCTTTTCTAATTTTGAGGATAGGCCTGAGTAAGAAGAAGAAGAGAGAACGGATGTGAATAAATGAGAGGGGATCTGCTAGTTTATTTATAAGGCTTACTAGATGCACTCAGTCGTTCAAATCTAAGATTAGATCAAGTCCACCCATATCATCGGACCAAGAAGAAAGGGCCACATCAGCCGATGGTTTAAAATAAACAAATATAATAATGCCAACTCAACTGAAATAACGTTGGAAATTAATTTACATTCGCTTCCTACGTACCAAGAAAAGGACGCAATTTTCTTTACTTAGGTCAACACATATGTCGACCTAGATGGCCTGGGTCGCCCAGTGACTGTTAGTTCTGCCTGTCTATTTATTTATTTTTTCTGGGTTGTTCTTAAATTCATAATTAATTAATTTTAAGTCTGATTTTAGCAAACCAAGTGTCGATTTTGATCAGAAAATTACAACTGATCCAATGGTTCTAGTATCGTTGTCTAGTTCTAAACATTATTTTGGTTAGTAATTAGTTTATTAATCTTTTATACTTAATTATTATTTATAAAAATTCAGGGTGTTACATGAAACAAAAAGCATTGCATCTTCAGCAAGAATCCTCTAAGATAGACTCAGCTAGGCAGTCCAAACTATGTGCTCCTCCCTGAGAGCCTGAGGGAGAAAAGGAAAGAAAGAAAGGAAAAATGGGTCAAACATAAAATATGATGAGCTGCTGTGATTGCTAGCATGATTGATGAGCAAAGGAAAATAGACAAAATAGTAGTTCTAGTGTCATAAGCTGGTAAGTGTCTGTATACACCTAAAAGTGAACAGATAGGAATGTAGATAGTAGAAATGACATAAAAAATTGATTGTTCTCATTCATAGGTTTTTTATAATGATGACTGCTATGCACTTCTACAAATTCGAAGCAATATAAATAATTAGAAAGAAATTTCCTAATACTACCCATCGATCGGCTGCAAAGTTAGATCTAATCCAATTATTCCCTTTATAGTTATAGTTTTCAACATGTCCAATTTAGTCCCAGTTCAATGATTCCTAATCAATTAGATTTACCCCAATCCAAGCGTAGAAATAAATAAAAGAATAATAATCCATCATAAGCTATTAGGCATACAAATATATGCCTAATTCAATTGTATTCAAATGTCTTTTTGGCATATTTAGGCATAACCAAAATAAACTACAAAACTAGAAAATAAAAAAGGGAAAAGAAATCTAAACATAACAATTTACATAAACCTAAATATTAATTATATAGAAACTATAGAGATATAAAGAAAGATTTGCTGAAAAGAAATAAGAACAAACTGAATCATTTGGTAAACTGTAAACAATCTGAATCTGAAAATAAACTATAAATAATTCAGATCTTAAAACATTTAAAATTAATATTTTACAAATTATACTTTAACTTATTAGAAATCTAAATAATCAAAGCAATTTCACCAATAATCACTTCCAACATACCCGGTAGAACTCCAGAATATTTGTAAACAATCCTCCAAAATATGTATGTAAACGATCTTCTAGAATTTTATGTATAAATTATGTAGGAGTGTTTTATTTCAAAACTCCATTGTTTTCAAAAAGAATATTTGCATAGCATAGGGGAGAAGAGAAGAGTTATGAGGAATAGGGGAAGGGGTGGAGGATTATTTATGGTTAGAGTAGAAGACCCTTAACTATAAGATATTTGGTTTTCAATCTGAACCACTCTGTCCTAGGGTCAATCCGGATTGTTCATATCAGCAATTCTCAGCCATAAACATTGCACTAAAAACTAAAATGCAACCATCCTTCTTTTCATGTCAGGCATGGAATCATTCCTAGCTTGTTTTACGGGGTCAACCTATCACCTAGGTGGGTCGACACATAGGTCGGTTGTTATATGGCTTGGATAGACCCTTGGGTCGACATGACCGGGGTCTGGGTCAAGTGGAAAAGCAATTAATATTTATATATTCATATATTTGTGTTTTTTATATTAAATCTTTCTATTTGAATTTCAGACTTTTATTTTCTATAACTTCTTCATTTTAAGTCTGTTTTACGCAAACCAAATATCTGTCTGAATGTATAATCGTAACAGACACAATAGCGCAATCCCTGTAGCCAAATTCCCCATATTTTATAACTTATATTTTAATTTGTTGGTTTATTAATTATCCATTTCATATTAAAATTTGGGTTGTTACACAACATCTAAAAGTGGTCGGTTAAATGTGAGACCTCTCGCGCGTGTGTGTATATATAATTGTGTGTGAAGTAGGCATACCTTAAGAAGGCGTTATGTGGTCCACCTACATTGTTTGGAGTATTAAGTGGTTATGACAAAGTCTGTTCCCAAGGTTCACTCTGTAGTTTAGGACCAAAGTCATGAGACTCGCCCTTATGAAAGTATTAAATGGTCATTGGGTCCGCCTTTCTCATAAAAGGGTATTAAAGGGTATTAATTAAACAATATGCGTTTGACTAGGGTAGTTCTTTGGAAGTGTCTGCTTCATATCTAAGGGAATATGAGGGCATATCTAGGGATGTGAATATAAGAGTTCTTACGGAACCACCCATCTAAAGGAAGTATTAAGTGACTACGAGTTCACTGGTAAAGAATCTAGATAGTAACACATGGGTCCTCCAAAAGGATCATTGATGAAAAAAGGAGTCTACCTAAATTTGTTATTAAGTGGGAAATTACTATCTTTCGATTTACATTGAGAATATATTTGATAGCGTTGATAATTACAAGACGAGGTCTCAAGTGACTGGGATCCGCCGTATGGCCTTAAGTGATCAAAGGAGTTCACCTATAAACAAATATATACATATAATTGCCTTGAGTGACCAATTGATAGTTCGCCTCGTAGGGTATTAAGTGATTATAAAGAATCCTCCCTTAATTAAATGAATAACACGTAGGCCATACGTGACTATAAGGTAGTCCGTCTCATTATTACGTATGTCTGATTGTGTGTTAGATCTCATAAACATAATTCAATGAATTCATACTGCCAAGTATAGGAAATAGTTCTTAAACTTATGTGGTTTTCATTTACTAGAACTTATTGTTTTGACCTCCCTCTTCTCAACATATAAACAGGTCAACGGGTGGGAATGCTTGATCAGTGATGCCCTAGAGAGTGGAGCCTGACAGAAGAGGGCCCATAGCTATTAGTTATCATTTGCGGCAGTACTATAATTGTTGTTATGTTCTCGGAATAATTATTATTATTGATGTATCTCTAAATGACGGATGAAATTCATTGTGATCGATGTTTTTATAGTTTTTAATTTATGGTATATATATTTTATCCCTTCTACTATTTGAGATTCTGATTTTGGTTTTGTTTTCTCTGTTATATTTGTTAAATTATTTCCTTCTAGGGACAAATGATCCGTTTAAAATAGCTATAAGTTCCGATGGGCCTTTTATGGGTCGGAATTTAGGCCCATTTTGGGTGGGTTGTTACAAATAGTTCAGTTCTACTATAATCCATGATAAACTCATTGCCAATATTGATGTAATATTTTTAGGATCAGATATAGAAAATATTGTCACAACTCCCTATCAAACATGTGGTTTAGGGATTAGACTGCAAAAAGCACCCCAATTTTATCGTTTCTTTCCTGGAAATTTCATAAGTACAACTCATGATTTTGAGTCGACCTTGCAAAGATAGGCAAATATATTATTTACGTTTACATCTAGCAACTGCACAGATGCAAATAAATTTACCTTGATTCCTTTTGTAATCGCCATAAACATGGAAAACTGATTCAATGTTATAAGCATACAAGCTTGAAGATAATATACTCGATGCTACATGGCCTATCAAATTGATATTACAAAAGTTTTCATCTAGGTTTGGATAAAGTATTTGAAACAGTTGAACCTAGGATATGAAATTAAAATACAACAAGCCCAGATAGATTTTTTGAAGCTGTATGGGTAAATAATAAAGGTAATACTCAAATCTTATAGGTTAAATTTGCACAAATCTTACCCATTATTAATCAAAGTTGGTTCTTAAATCCAATGTTCACTTGATCAAATCAAAATTTGAATGATCTTTGAAGGGCCGATTTGGAGGGATAGCCACTATTGATCAAACAATTCTCAGATCTAAACGAACAAGGAAGCAATTGAAAGAATTAGGAGAAAATCAGCATAAAATATTAACAATGAAAATCGTTTTCACTGAGTCCCCAAACTATGAAGTCTTGTTCCTCGTATATTCGATTGAAGTAATATTCAAACTATTTTTTAAGCCTTGATTTAGAGAAGTCTCGTTCCTCTGCAAATGAATAAGATTTATGGTTAACGTATTTCGTGGCTTTGTTAAAGTAGCGGTTTCAAGTGATCAGACGGAAAGGATGGAGAACAAGATCGTCTTTTTTCATTCCTCCATTAGAAAGAGGAGAAAACCTCCTTATATATATTGAAAAATAATAAATGCTAACGTCCTTATGGTTATTTATTCACTCTTATTTAAAAGTTCCTATGGATATGCATGGGTAAATAACATTAATCTCTATATAGTTGCTTCCATTCTCATTTAAAAGTCCTCACAGTTATGCATGGATGTAACTCAATATAGAAGAAAGATAAAACGTATGCAAATTTTTCAAAAACAATAAAAGCCTAAAATCCTCATGGTTGTGTATTAATTCTCATATAAAAGTCCTTGCGGTTACCCATCGGTGAATGACGATAATCTCGGTATATGTGCTTCAATTTTCATTTAAAATTCCTCACGTTTATGTATGGACAGAATCCATATTAGAGAAGGATAAAAGTCTAAGTATTTTTCTAATCTCATTTAAAATCCTCACAGTTATGCATAGTTAGAATTTTTTTGACAATTAGCTCAGTTTACCTGAGTTAGGTGTATATATAATGTTAATATCAATAATTTTTGTAAAGTAATAATAACAAGAGGGAGTAAGCAATTGAAACTCAAGTACCATCTTAACTTTGCTGATTTAATTTGTTATACGAAAAGAAATTAGGATACCACCGCACAAACTTTGATGATCTATTAAAGAACTTATTTCATATTTACATCGTGATTCAATCAAAACATCTAGTCATACTAGAGTCGAAATGTAACGAAATCTTAATTTTTGTTTGAAGTTGCGACGTGTTAAAAACAGAATTTCCTGATGATGGCCAAAACTTGTACTTTACTATCGCGCGCCAATTTAAAAGTAAACTATTCATTTTGTAAATAAAAAATCAACATCCATATCTTTGTAAATAAACTTTCATTTAGAACATTTGCATATGAACTTTATGGGTAATAGCTGTTGAAACTCCTCATATGTCAACACACGTCCCACAAGGGATACCTAGAGATTTAACAGCTTGTTGCGCACACACAATGCAATCATGCTTCCTATGAAAGTTGAATTTATCTTAGTTTATTTTATTCAAGGACAAATAAAAATATAAGTGTAGGGCTATTTGATATGCACGTAAAAATATTTTCTTTATTTATATAATTATTCTTGTTTTAAATATTTGCATGGCATATTAGGATGATTTTACATGCCTTAAGCTAAAAAACAAAAATATTTTCAAGTAATCAATCGCTCATTTACATAAGGGCAAAACGGTCATTTTTCGTATGAATTAATTTGAAAAAAAATTACTACACATTTTTGTTTTGTGTTGTAGAAATATAGATGCAAATGGAAGATGTTATATGAAGATATATGCATACATAATTGTTAATGCCCAAAAGCATGAAAAAAGAAATAACTCCTACAACATGAGGAGCCTAGTTACCCACCGGTTAACATAAAACAAATCAAAAGAAAAAGAAAAGTTAGTAGATAAGTATTTAGAGGCTAATGATTACTTGGATCCTATACTTCCTCAAGGGTATTTTGGGTAGCATGCTAAATGTGAATTAAGGTTTTAGGCATGTATAATACCCTCTTATGTTTCATGCAATGATATATCAATTTACTTATGTAAGTTGTAAACATGCAAGTTGAGAATAAAAGCCCTTTGATGTTTTTTAGCCTTCTCCATTATTATGCATTCTTACTTTCACTTCTTCTATTTCATGTATTTTATTTTATGCTCTTTTCATTTATGCTAATCTATTTTATGTTCTTCCCTTCATGTTAGTAGCTTAGATTATTTTTATGTACATTAGCTAGTTGTTTTTATTCCTTAGTCATTTCCTTCTTCTCTTTTTATGTGCATATCCACTTCTTAGCTAAATCCCTTCAACTTAGAGATAATGAAGCTCTCATTAATCATAAAAAGTTAAGATAAGTGATTTAATTATAATCATCTATTTTCATTCTTAATGGAAAATTATATGTTTATGAGTATTTGTTGTTTAGCACTGAGTTTGATAGACTCTGCAGTTCAAACCAAATAGGCTATGTTTAATCAAAATAAACACAAATTACCTCTTCATCAATGCATGATTATGGTAATTAAGCTGAGATTAAAATTCAGATATGATACTTTATGTTACTAACTCAATAGTGAATAGAGTGTGCTTAAAATAAATTTTATTTTCAATTTTTTGTCCTTTTCATGAGAGCATGTAAGCGGGCTGTAGAGTGTATTAAAAGTTTGATGGTTTATGTTTGTTAATTAATAACATAATTAGACAATGCTTATGTTAAATACATCCATCAACTGCACACAGATTGAAAAGAAAGATCATAAAATTGTTATATGTTGATTTGTGTGGCCATGAGCATGAATTTGCCTCTTGTTTTCTAGATTTTGCTAATTTTTAGTTATTAACACAATCTCAAAACTTGGCTTAATTTGATTGAATAATTTTAGTAATTAAAAACTTTCATTACGGGTCAACTCTTACTTACATATGTGCTATAATAGTATGCGTGCGCTTGAGATATTTTAATGATTTATAAATTCTGTGGATTTTCTAACCAATAGAAAAATCCATGCAAATCAGTAAAGTCCTTTTGTCTTTTTATGCAAACTTTTTCCTAATATTTCTTACTTTAACTAATCACCCCATTAACCTTATATGTATATTTTATAATGTGCACATATGCATGTATATGTATGTCACACCTTGGTTACAACTTCATACAACTTTCATCTGTCTAACCCTTGAGAATTCAGAAATCATTTATTGGTCATTTTTTTAGTATTTAGTTACACATTTTATCTAGGCAAACAAAAATTAAAAATGATTTTTTATCATTAAAAAAACATGGTTACTATTTTAAATCATGTTAATAATTATTTTCAAATATGAGCATTATACCGATATGTGAAACTGGCGTTTTCTTATATTTCCAAATCGAGTACATAATTATTCAAAACTTCTTATGTATGATTACCTACAATTTATTCCAATATCTATCACTTTGAATTTTAAATTAAATCTGGATTTTGACTAGTTCAAATCTTTTAAATTCCCTTAATAAAAGTGGCTTAATTTCTAGACTGTTACAGAGTTGTAGCACTAATGGAACATCATGCCATATCCCTATGTAGTCATGGACTTTTTAACCTACCATTGCACTGCTAGACTTCATCTCATTGTTTTTCTATACACAAGTAGCCTGTATGTTTGCGAACCTTTATCTTATTTCATGCATTTATTTTGAAACCTTCTTTTGTTTTAATATATTCAAGCCATTTCATTGCAGCGTTGAGTGATTGGAATATAACTGACAATGTGTTTGCATCACAAAGAAATTCCATATTAGGTTTGAAAAAGAGATGATTAAAAAAGGAGTTCTACAAATCTGTGGATGTTCTTTTAGTTGTTTTTATATACGGTCAACAACAATAAGGTGTATAATTTTCATTCAATTGTATAATATGAAAACGATTGCTAGAAACATAACTAACTTATCTATTTCTAAAATTTGATAAATGGAATATGTTTATAACTCATTATACAAGCACATATAGGAAATGTATATACCTTGCATTTTGTATAATTTACAAACTGGTATGGTATTAGGTTTTTTCTATTTATACTTGTTTCTACCAAGTTTGGTGGGAAAATGTACCGTGCTTAATTACATGATGATGCATTGAGATGATAATTATTTATACATTTAGTTATTTAATTCCAATTGTGTTGTTGTGGACATTTTTACCCATAATAAGTTAGATATGAAAATCCATCTAAAGAGCATAAAAAGGGCCCGAAGATACATGATAAGGGCTTCACTAGATAGTTATGAGGGCAAGACAAAGTATTAGAGACAAAGTTGACATAATCATAAATTTTGGTTAAAGCATTTACAAAATTTTCCTAATATTAAGACATGCATGTAGGTTGAAACTCATTGTTGGAGATTATAAGACATTATCATCTAAAAACTAGTCTGCCACCTGACTAACTCGAGCTGTGCCTTAGAGAACGACTATGTATTTTAGGAAATAGGAATATTGAATACTCTACTCAACAATACAATGTTGTTGGTCTAGTTTTCATTAAATTTCGATTTGAAATGAAGGAGCTATAAAATAAAAATATGTGAAGCATAGTGGTAACGACTTGTGCCTTTCAGCCAACTCGTTCCGATTTAAGTTTTAGAAAACACATGATTATTATTGAACGTGAGGAATGGTTCGAAAGGATTCTAATGAGGACCAAATTAGATGGGACATCGAGTGGAAACTTAGGGAACCAAAATAGAAAGGGGATAACACAAACCAGAGCAAGTTATTGCTAGACCAACCGAGCAAATCGCCTAACGAACCAAGCTTGAGGGAGCCTATCGAACCAAGAGGATTGAGCAAAAACATATCCATCTACACTAGCGTTGGCCAACCTACACTGGACATAGCTTCTATCCAAACTAAGCAGTACATATATGGAAGGAAACAAATACATATTTAAAAATTATAGGACGTATTACAAATACCCTCATTTAAGCGAGATATATAAGGAAAGTATTGGTGTGATATTCCTATATCTCCAACTCCTATAAATACCAAAGCATGTAATAGTCTAGTAGGGTTACGTAGTATAAATAGTTTAGTAGTCTAAAAGAAATAGTCTAGCAGTATATCATGAATAGCCTAATGATGGCTACTTAGCAAGAACACCCAATAATAAACAGTTCAATAGGAATTTTCCAACATAAATTATTGAACAGGCTTCCTTTGGATACATCTTGCTTTATTCCAAGCTAAGAATCATTTTATTTCATATCTCTAACATTATATCAAAGATTTATAAGAAGAATAATGAAAATGAATGATGGATGTATGCACATTATAGCAAAGTCATTATATGTTTTTATGTTTTTTTACTTAACTTACTTTCTACTTGATCTGTATGGAATTAGCGCTCTAAAATATAGTCATAATACTAATACAAAAGCTCTGTTATACACCTCGTATTCACATTTCTACAATTAGTAAATTGGAGTGTCTACCAATTTTTTTATGGAAACATATATAGTGCTTTCAATGAGAACCAATTCTCAATATACCTCATAAATTGAAGTATAAGATGGTTGGTACTAGAAGGGGTGCCAAGCATGATGTTGTAGCATATGTAACCGTTCTTCTAATCTTCCAACTCCACATAGCATCACTTGGGCAACTTTGCGGAGTTTGTGGTGGATCTCGATACTAGCTTTGTTGCCTAATTGTAAGCTATTATGAATCAAATCATGACACGCTAGTGGAAGATGCAGCAAATTGCCCAAAATACTGAAACCAGAAGTAGAACCGGGTCCTAGGGATCCAGAAGACAAAGAAAGTCCTTCTTCAGTGGAAAATCATATTAAGAAATTCAAGGAGAGGGACAAGAAAATGCTAAGGAAGTAGGTTCAGCAAGGTCTAATCTAGATGTTAGACCATAACCAACCATCCGTTCTGTTCAGTTATTCTCTCTCATGTTCTGAAACTGGTCCAACGAGCCGAGCACCCAGAAGGGGAGAACCAGCCACGGACTGGTTGGGGAGTGGGGATACAACGGCAAAGATATTGCCGTTATTAATATTACAACGGCAAAGTCTTTGCCGTTGTAATATTATAACGGCAAACACTTTGCCGTTATAACATTATAACGGCAAAGTGTTTGCCGTTATAATGTTCCCCCCCAAAAACCCTCGCCGCCACCCCTCCTCTGCTCCATTTCTCTTTCTCCTTCTTCAAACCCGAAAACCCATTTTCCTCCCCCATTTTTCACCCAATTTTCTCCACCAATTCACCAATCCGTCAGTTTTTAACCAAATTAACTAGCTTGTGTGAGATATTAGTTCAAAAATATGGCTAGATTACTAAAAAATTTCGCCAAAAAATTCATGCACGGCGACGATCGTGGCGCCTGCGGGAGTGGTGAAGGTGGTAGTGGCCAACAGCCAGTGCTCGGAATAGAAGACTTACTTGTAGCCGCCGAAAACATGGAGAACGAAGAAGCAGAGGTGCAACAGGGAGGCGGTCATCGGGGACGTGGCGGGCGTAGAGGCGGACGAGCAGGCAGGGCACGTAGGGGTGTTGGATCAGTTGCCGCTAGAGAGGGCCAACTCGATGGCTATGTGGATATGAACCTCAGCGCCGCGAAGCTTCCTGCGCTATCCAACTTTCGCATTCTTCCAGATGACGAAGTACACGTTAGCACGTAGTCGAGTTTGGCTGTAAGTATTTTTAGTATTATTTACATAGTATTCTTTGAGTGTTATATATTGGGTAGATGGTATAACATTTTGTTGAACCGTTAACAGTCGCGGAATATACGTCTACGTGGTTCGTTAGCGACCACACTTAGATATTATCATGCACACTTGGCGGGTAAGGAGGGGGTCGCAGGACTGTTACATGCTCTTGGATTTCAATTTTTTCTAGGTAATATTATAGACCTTTTAATGAAATAAGTGGATAATTTAGTAGTCATATTTTATCTTATTGTGCAATTTGCTATTTTAGGAATAAACCATGTTGTAAATGCCGATGTCCAATTGTGTGCGGCCATTGCTCTACGGTGGTACAAAACCACCCACACATTTCACTTTCCTTGTGGTGAGTTAGGACTTACACCGCTTGATTTCTCCATGCTTACTGGTATTAGCATTGGAGTAAGTGCTTATCCCCAACTGCCTTATGACGATGGTCGTTGGCGTGATCGTGCACTTGTTCATGATCTACTGCCTCATTTGGATGTTTCTGCTACGTCGTATCAGGCAGAAGGCGCTATTAGAGTGAGCGCGATCCGTGCGGCTATGGACAGGATACTCGAGCACTACTCTGTTGATGACGACTTGGAGCTTGCTCGATTATTTGTGTTATACCTTATGGGTAACCTTTTCTTTAGTTCTTCGAGCAGTAGCGTTCCTGTGGGGTTTTTTGCGGTCGCGGCTGAGATAAATGCCGATGGGGCGATTTTACATGATTGGGGCACACCTATCCTTGCATACCTATACAGATGTCTCGACATGTAGTGCACCATCACTGATTCTCAGGTTTCTTTATTTGGATTCTGGGAGTTGTTACAGTATTGGTACTTTGAGTACTCTAGGAACTTTCATTTTATCACCCGTATTGCTGACCCATCGACCTTTTTCCCCCGTATATGCTTTTGGACTACGGACAACCGGGGGCCCAGAGATAATGAGTCATGCCATGTGTTTCCCGTTGCCCATAACCAGATTGAGCTGAGGATGTATAGGGATCAGATTCTATGGCATCCATTTGAGCAGAGTACATCCATCGATCTTGAGATCATGCAGATTGCTAGGATGCTTGCCGGACGGAGATTTCCACTTATATCTTCTCCCGTGGCGCTAGGTGCTTATTGGTATCTTGGTGAGAGGTGCTGGAGACAGTTGTATGACTTCGATGCTATTCTGGATGATCCACACCCACATACTTATCGGTGTATGATTTACCCGACGGAGCAGCTAGATATAGCCAGGACAGCAGGCTGGTGGACGGCTGAGAGCTTTGTTATTATCGGGGAGTGTTACCTTACCTTCTGGCGTAGATTTTTCACCGGGTCCTCAGATACGATTACGCATGCAGCATCGATTGATTTAGTAGGGCCATCTGCTATACGACACGGCATACGTCCACCTGTTGTCGAGGATGTTACCCAGCCCAGTCAGAGTTTTCGTGCAGCTGATCATGTGGCGGCCGCCTGTCATTTTGGATGGACCATGGCAGTGCCCACCATTGGACCGGATCGTTACGTTGACGTGTTTCATCCTCCGGCCCATCACGATTACCCGGATCCTACACAGATATCATATCATGATCTGTATGATATGCAGATGGGGATTAGGCATACGGGCTATATAGAGCATAGGCGTGGCCTAGATTACTATGATGGTGAGCTACGTCGTGTTGTAGAGGAGGCACGACAGCAGCAGGCGCATTTAGAGGCCCAGCTTGAGGCAGAGCGCAAGAGACTTCAGGACTTGCAGATGTATTACCACCATAGGTCTAGTGCTGGGTCCAGTCAGCCTCCAGATGTTGGTGATCATGAGAGACGTCATCGGCGCCGCACACGTCCACGTACACATTCAGATGACTCGGACGAGTGAGTTACTATCACTTTTATGTACTTTCGCAGTTGTTAGGTGTATGGTCCTACTGTTGGAGTAGACATTCTGCATTTTTTGAGTACCAGTTTTATGTACTTTTGTTGTATTACCACTGTTATGTACTTTTGTTGTTCTACGTATTCCTAGTTGATAGTTGTCTGTTCTTGTTATTTGAGTAGACGTTCTGTATTTGTTCACTACCATGATAATGTACTTTCGATGTTTTACGTTTTCGCAGTTGTCAGTTGTATGTTCCTATTTTTTGAGTATGCGTTCTGTATTTGTTGACTACCGCTATTATGTGCTTTCGATGTATTTTGTGTACGTTTTGATTATGTTTCTGTGTAGAGACTACATTTGGTTATGTGTAGACACTGTATTTATGTGTAGAGAATGTTTTTGTGTAGAGCCGGTATCTTCTGTTGTTCTAGTTCCTGTAAGTGTTATTTGGAATGTAATAACGTTTGAATTTGATGTTGAACAAGGTTTCCCTCTTCTCGTGTAGAAATGCAAAATTCTTAAACAGCACGCCAACATAACAAGGTTTACAGATAACTCCATATTCTACGCACAAACAGCAAAGTAAATAGACAGTAAAACAACAATAAAATCACAATACCATAAGCCTACTCAGTTCCATAGTGGGTCAACCAACTGTAGCGTAGTTTATACGCTTCGTAACCAACGAACTCCTCACCATACTCGAAAAGGTAACGAGAATCATATGTTGCTTGATTTGTTTTAAATATGTTCTCGTCTTCAACAGTTTCGATAATCTTTGTGTACCGATCACAAGCGTCTGCAAAATGACGATTAGCCATTTGGATTTCAACCGATGTTCGTGTAGTGGGCCGAGAACGATGGTTGTTGTATAGCCTCGTGATCATTGCCCATCTTTCTTCATATGTTAAACCCCCTCCACTTTGCATTAGCAACTCATCTCTCTTTTCAACCTCAATATAGGATTTTACGAGGGCCAGCAAATCCTTAGACGAAAAATTTGGAGTAGGAGAATTATTACAAGCACTATTACTAGGTCGTTGATTTACTTGAGAAGGACGCGGAGCTGTAACCGCTCGATGCTGAATCGCGACGGGCACCTCTTCAACTTGTGTATCATGAACTAAACCCTTTTCGTTATCGTTCACTAAGTTTCGTTCGTACTCATCAAAAATCCTTCCCATTTCTTCATCACTTATTTTTGAATTGTCTATGTAACCTGTGCATCAGTAGAATTAGTAGAGTAACTAGAAGTACGAATTTTGTTGATAATAAACGTTACCTTTAAGAAAACAAGAAAATAAATTTTCTCCCTTTACTCTACAACGGTGCTGCTTGAAGCTGTAGAAGGTATGAGATGGATTATCAGATATGGAGTACTTATAAGGGCAATGTACGACCAACATTTACAATTCAACATACTTGAATACGGTTTACAGGGTTCTCGTGTTATTATGGTTGATTCTGTACAATGTCCGGTCACATCATTGCAGCACCAAAAATGGTGCCATCACATGAAATGTTGGCATTTACTATTAATCTCATGATATTACGTTAGATTCCCTACAGTGTCCGGTCACATCATTGCAGCACGATAAATGGTGCCATCACAAGAAATGTTGGCATGTACTATTAACCTCGTGATATTATGTTAGATTCTCTACATTGTCCAGTCACATCATTGCAGAACGAAAAATGGTGCCATTACTATTAATTTCGTATACTGTTGTCGTTTAATTCGAAAGAGACTACCAGCACCAAAAAAAGGGTCGTCCACCAGTGCTTTAACCATTTCAATTCACGAAATGGTTACGAAAAATGGGCCGTTCCCAGGTGCCTTATTTCTGCTTGCGACATAATGAAAACAACTATAATATCACGACAACTAGTAGAACTATTGACAAACCATAATCATACAAATTTCAACAACTAGTACAACTATTGAGCAATTAAAACAACTGGAACAATGACAACTAGTAGAACAGAAGGAAATGCCAAACCATAATCATACAAACTACAACAACTGAGCACACCAGCATCAAATTCAAACACGTACACCTACCATGGTTTAGGGAAAGGACCATCTCTTGTCTTACCGGCATTAATCTTGCTCAAGCGTCTTATTTCTGCTTGTGCTTCGAGTGCATACTGACGTCCATGTTCGCAAATGGGAGGGTCAATCCACTCCTTAAAGCAACAACAATCAATGGCATCAGGATAATTCATGTGGTCGTTGAAGGCTTCACAACCGAAAAATCGACGACCGACATTTGTTTCGGTCTCGTCAACAACAACGACCGACACTTGTCCACAATAGCAAACAGGGTTGGATCCAATCGTCCCTAGTGGCTCGGAAACCTTCCCTTCGAGTACAATTTCTTTTCCAGCTCTTTGATAAACGGAATGAGCATCGTCATTTGAATACTGTTGGGGTTGGGATAGGGGTTTCTTGCTTACACCTTTTTTTCCGCTTCGCTTGGGTGCAGAAGAAGACATTTTTTGGGTTGTACAACTTGAAGTTGAGAAGGTAGTGTGTTAGTGTGGAAGAAGGAGGAGGTAGGTTGATATATAATGGGAGGGATTGCGACCGTTTAAGTAGCCGTTGGGGCGCAACGGCTATAAAATAAAAAGGCAAACAGTTTGCCGTTATATTTTTATAACGGCAAACAATTTGCCGTTATATTTTTATAACGGCAAACTCCTTTATGCATTGGTAACTGCATCTCCTCCTACATATATCGAATGTCGTTTCACTAAATCCTATCCATCTACTTAGAGCGTAGTCTGTTGTTCTAGTTCCTGTATGTGTTGTTTGAAATGTATTAATGTTTCGTAACCATCTGTAGTTGGTCGACGGACTGTAGCACATTGACTGGTCACGTCTTGCACAGTTCGCATAGTGCAGTCATCTTTTATGTGACAGTGGCGTCATGTCACTCTTTGTCGAGAGTTATTGGAATATAGTCCAGCTCTCAGTCTGTAGCCACAGGGGGTCGTCCTCGATACACTTTATCACTAAAAAGCAGATTCCCTACAGTGTTCCCAACAGTCGTACCATTGACCGGTTACATAAGTATTTTGTTGGTTTACCTACACAAGCTTTGAAAATCACAAAGTGTAGCTAGTGACCATTCACACCATAACTAATATTGCAGCTATATATACATATGTTACTTAGTCACAACTTACCGCACTCAAACACCTTCGTTCTCATTCTTAGAGCACATCCTTCTATTAGAACTCACTGAAGATGTCTTCGTGGTCATCTTCTACAGACTCCGAGGAACAGGCGTACAACGAAATGAGGCTACAGGAGCTTGAAGACGAATTTCAGTTCCTAAACCAAATTAGACCGCAAACTGAACCGTCGTACGAACAGCTGAACGTTCAACCTCCATATGAAACTCAAGTCCCACCTGTTCAAGTATCATCTGAACAAGCTGTCACTCAGTCAACTCAGGAAGCAGAGTTCTTTCGTGTACCACTGCAGGAACAAATAGTTGATTCCTATCCAGTTCATTGCTACTGCGGGTACGCGGTTGAAGTTGTGGTTCAAGCAGAGGGAAACAATATAGGTCGGCGCATTCAGCGATGCCCAGCCTTTCCAAATGGTTGCAATTACACGGAATGGATAGACCAACCTTTGTGTCCTCGGGGAATAGCATATTGTAACGAACTCGAACGGGAAAATAGACGTGTTCGAAGTGATAATGAGCAGTTGCGATTGAACATCAGGCGACGCCCGTAAGACTAAACGTAAAATGCATTTTAATGAAGTTACTAATTCCTACTCCATGCTTTGATTGAGCTAGTTCGCATGTACTATCGTCAGTTGTTGTGTCTGTATGAACTATTTCAATCATAAATATAAATTTCAATCATAAATATAAACCGTTTGAAAAATGGCTATTTTCCAGTCGATTAAAATCAACTGAAACTGGTCAAACACGTTTTCCTTTGCCACGCTCACATATTGATTCGAAAAATTATGAAATTTGAAATCTAGCAATAACTTGACATCACGGATCCAACAAAAGTGGTTTCGTCGAAATCCGAGGTCGTTTGCAAAATTTCCATTTTTAAGGGCCTGAATTCCATAGCGACTGTTAAGAATTTTCAATTGGACATATCTTTTGATTCCCGCTATGAAATCTTGATTTTTCGGATTCGTTGGAAAGATATTCTCGATTAGATCCTAATGTTTTTGGTTTCACTAAAATCCAGATTGTTTTGCACCCGGTACATTCAATTGAAGTTTGAAATCGAATTATTGAACTACCGCGCCATTTTCAATTCTATTTATAATTATACATAATTATTTATATTCTAACGACGACGTATATAATATATATATTCGAATTATATTCAAAATAAATTTCTCGTCGATATTATTTAAAATAATCTATTTTAAATGTCCAAAATTCACATCACAACAACTGTCCGAATTGACTACTCAATGACAGAGCCATTATTGGCAACCAATTAGTGCCAACCTTTCACATCACAACAACTGTCCGAATTGAGTACTCAATGACAGAACCATTATTGCCAACCATTTAGCGCCAACCTTTCACATCACAACAACTATCCGAATTGACTACTCAATGACAGAACCATCATGTTGGAACCATTATTGCCACCCATTATTGCCTACATGTACTCTATGTCAGAGATATTTAGTTCACCATCCCTGCTTATATACATCTCTCGTTCAGATACGCTTAGAGATAAAAACGAAACTCAACTTATAAAAAAGCAAGCAATGGATCCAAATCTATACTACCATTACTACAAAAACAAGAAGAATCAAACTGATAATTCCGAACTAGAAGTGGAGCAAGAGACGGAGGAGGAGCTGGAACAGCACGCAATGGTTGCATATTCCAATTATTTCGCTGAAGGCTCAACTAGCAACCATCGGGGTAGCATGCATGGCCGGATTGACCGACGGTATAAGAGAGACTACAAGGATGGACATGAAAGACTAATGAGGGATTACTTCATCGACAATCCAACCTTTGATATAACTTTGTTCCGCCGTCGTTACCGTATGAGTCCGGCTATTTTCTCAAAAATATATCTTAAACTTCACCAGTCAAATCCATATTTCACTTATAGACTGAACGGAGCACAAGAAATCGGCCATTCACCACACATCAAAATCACCTCGGCGTTGAGGATGTTAAGCTATGGAACATCTGGCGATCAAATGGATGAATATTTCAGAATCGCAGCATCAACAGCAATAGAGTGTCTGAAAGAATTCTGTAAAACAGTTGTTGCAGAGTTTGGGAAGGAGTATCTACGGACACCTGGACCTAACGATATAACCAGGATACTACGCAGGGCAGAAGCCAGAGGATTTCCAGGTATGATTGGAAGTTTAGATTGCATGCATTGGGCTTGGAAAAACTGCCCAACGGGATGGAAAGGAATGTTCACCGGACATAAGAAAGTGCCATCAATGATCCTTAAAGCAGTAGCAACAGACGATTTATGGGTTTGGCATGCTTTTTTTGGAGTCCCAGGTTCATTGAATGATATAAATGTTTTAAAACAATCATATCTTTTCACAGAACTTGCTAATGGATTGTCAACAGATGTTTCATATAAACTTGGTAATATCGAACACAAAACTGGGTACTACCTAGTCGATGGAATATACCCAAAGTGGAGAACTTTGATGCAAGGGTACAAAGTTCCATCAAATGATAAAGAAAGGTATTTCACTGAAAAAGTAGCTAGCTACAGAAAGGACATCGAACGTACGTTTGGTGTTTTACAAGCCCGATTTCATATTTTACGAAATCCTGCTCGTTTTCATGATGCAAGAGTGCTTTCAGAAATCATGTATGCTTGTATAATAATACATAACATGATTGTGGAGTCTGAAAGAGGCGGATATAAGAATCAAAAGTCTAATTATCCTGACATGTTTACGGGCTCAAATGCAAAACCCCATAAAGATGTAAACTCAATGGAAGAATATGTTGATATGGTTCAACACATTGAAGATCAAGCTGCACACTTCCAATTGCGTGACCAGTTGGTGGAACATTTGTGGGCGCATAAAGGAAGGAATAGTCGGAATCAGTAGTTGGTACTAGAACTATGTATCAGTGTGTAGTTGTGTACTATGTATCATTTGGACTATCTATCAGTGCGTACTTGAGTCAATAAATGTGGTTTCCAATCATATTGTAGATTGTATCATTATTTCAACTCAACCCAACATATACAGCTCGTACATAAACAACAACTACTACATTAATACTAGAAACATGTCACAATCATATTACAACTCACCCCAACATATATAGCTAGTACATAAACACCCACCAGCACATAAATACTACAAACAGTTCACAATCATATTACAACTTAACCCAACATACATAGCTAGTCCATATACGAGCCACTAACGCTTCCGCTTCTGCTTCCTTTGTTTTTTCTGTACTCTCCAATCTGCTCGGCTACTAGTTCTTGCTGTAGAGGGGTAAGCTTACTAAAATCACATGTAATCATTTTAACATAATTATTCTCTCGCGCCAAAGCTTTCTGCTCCTCCAGCTTCTTTTCTTCCATGGCTTGTTTCTCCGCATGTTCTTGTCTGCGGAGCTCTTGATCATCCCTAACTGCCTTTTGGAAATCTTCGTCGCTACGGTTTCTTTCCACCGAAAATCGAGCTCTATGCTCTTTTGTTGCCTTAGATGAACTCTCCATTGTTTCCATAAATCTAGCAAACTCTGCACCTCGTTGCTCCAGCTGAATTGCCTTGGATCTGCCGACAGGTCGTCCATCACTACTTCCAAATAAAGGGTTTCTTTCTTGCGAACTCGGGCCACTTCCTGGACTAGAATCAGAGTAGTTCATCCTTCTAGCTTTGTTCTGCTGCTCAAACATGAAGTTGCTGGGGTTCTTCCACTTCGGCAACCTAGATAGAAGCTCATAACAGTCTTGAAATTTAAATGGATGACCATACTTTTGCTGGTAGGCCTTTCGTGACTCTTCAATCTGTAACACAAAGTGGATATTGTATGAGCGTATGTCATTTCTAACTAATCGATCATAGTATAGTAAGTTATTTTTCAAAGTAATCTACGGTACTTACAACGTCATAAGGTACAGCACTGCTTTGCTGTCTGTTCTCCAAGGCTGTCAATATTGCAAGATAGTTCTGACATGCGACATTCATAACTCTATAACCGCCTCTAAGTGATGCCCATGTTCTATTCCTCGCTTCCAACGAATTGTAGAACTCTGCTACTCTTTCCCAAAATTTCTCACCTTTCATATTATTTCCAACAATGCTGTCTTGTGAAATGCGTATCCACGATTTAGCAAGTGAAACGTACTGCTCGGAAGTAAACTTACATTGTTTTCTTCTTCCATCCGCTGGTATATCTTCCCCTTCAGCATTATCATCCTCAATATCTTCTATTTCGTGATTCGGCTCCGATTCAACTTCGGTTTGGTGTCGTTTACTGAAAATGCTCCTTAAAGACTTCACCTTCTTCTTCTTCTTTTGGTTATATTCGGGACTGATAGGTGCAACGTATTCTTCATTCAATTCTTCAGAATTTGTAACATTTACTTCCTCATTTGCATCTTCCTCCTCCTCCTCCGTAGAAGTCCCAACATTTTCTTCGGTAGTAGGAGAGACATACCCATACGAAAACTGTCTTTGCAGATTTTGCATCGCTTCGCGGTCACGAACCTCGGTCTGTTGCGGAGTTAGGTGAGGTTGTTGACTTTGCTCGGTCTGCATCATCATTGACATATACGACGAATGATCGTCGTACACGCCTACCCCGGGCGGTCGTTGGTAAAACTGTGGCGGGACGGACGATTGGATGAGAGGAAAATTAGGAGGACCGAGCGGTTGGTACGGTGGACGGTATGGATAATTTGAATACGGCGAGTAGCCATATTCATGAGATGGCTGCAACGGTTGCTGTTGTTGGATTGACCGTTGCATCGCATACGATGACGAGTGCGGTTGGGACATGTGTTTCTTGTTTATGGTTTTTTTCCCGCTTCGCTTGGGTGCAGACGAAGATATTTTGTTGATGAAGAAGTTGGGAAGGTGGAGTGGTTGTGTGGAGGAGGAAGAAGAAGGAGATAAGGTGGTTTATAGGGAGGAAGTGAACTAGCCGTTGGTGTTGCAACGACAAGTGATTATAACGGCAAACTGTTTGCCGTTATAAGATTATAACGGCAAACACTTTGCCGTTATAATCTTATAACGGCAAAGTGTTTGCCGTTATAATCTTATAACGGCAAACAGTTTGCCGTTATAAGAACCAGTCTCTGTTGGGTGAACCAGCCACGGAGGAGCTCAAAACTAGCCACAGACCAGCCACGGGTGAGTGAACAAGCCACACCTGGTTGCTCCGTGGCTTGTTTAGTAACTGAACAAGCCATTGTTGGTTGTGCTCTTATATCGAAGGACTGGTCTGATACTAAACTGCACACAGGAGACGAGCTCAGAGCTGTCAAACCAAGGGTGATCGTAGCTAGATCTTTCTAACCTAGGAAAGGCTCCTGGTTCTTAGATAAGGTAGCAATTGATGGAAGGTGAGCTCATCACAACAAACGATTATGAAGCAGGGAATAAAGATATAAACACGGGTCAAGTCATCATGGATGATATAAAAGAAGCCTCTCACCTTAATGGGAGATGTCGACCTAACTTCGCTTATTCCCTTAACCAGAAGATCATACAGTGTGACTTATAATGAAGTATGCTCATTGTGAGAAGAGATTTTCATGTATGTAGGTCGCTTTATGAAAACAATTATGCATATAGTCTTGTTTCAAAAGTAATAACATATATAGACCTGTTTTGGGATTGCTAAAGGTGAATTTTGGGAATTCACACAAAGGCGAATTTTGAGAATTTGCCTTCAGAAATGCCCACATTCAAACAATTTTTCACACAATACTTCATTCGAATAAGTTTACGTACAACGGCCCTACATTGTTCACTTCTAGGTAATTTCTAAATAACAAAATGTTGTAATGCTATGTCGACTATTCCTTTCACATTAAAATTGACATTTAATTTATATTAAAAACGATTTATAAATTTTATTATAAAGCGTTATGGTTTATAAACGATTCCACAGCGATTTTCTGAAAAATTGATTTGGACACTAATCAAAATATATAATATAAAATCTCCATTTTTCTCCTCCGATATAAAAGTATAGTTTAGTAGATTCAAATGTTTCTTTTTTCAAAGAAATCCGCCTTATTAAGAATCATGTATATTCGGTTAAGGTTCAAAACGTAATAATACATATTATTGTGACGTTACGAGCTCGTTTTTAATTATATTATAAATTATACATTCAAATATAACGACTTTCAAAAACCAAATGACAACAAATGTTAACTAAAAATTGATTACAATAGATCCTAACATAGAAACTTAGGATGCAACAGATACTAACACAGAAATAGGTAATAATACTTAGGATATAACAGATGCTAACATGGGACTAGGTATTAAAACTTAGGCTACAACATATGCTAACTAGGAAATAAGTATGCAACCAAACTACATCTCACGTTCATTCTCTAGGGTTTCTAAAGTAGTTCTAAGATGCCTTAACTCTAGTTCTAACTCGTTGGCAAAAGAAATACCCCGTGAACATAAATGGTCGTCCGTCCATTTAAAGAAATAGCAGTCGTACGGCCATAATGAGCATAACTGGAGCCTAGGACCAATATTTCTCTATCTTCCCTTACCACTGAATGGACAGCGTACCCACAGTCGCAGCAGATGAGGTATGATGGAACCTCGTGATCGCTTGGAGGCTTGGAAATAGTAGCCGCTCGTACAAGTTATTCATAATGAGGTCGAACCACTGAGAATTGATCTATCACTTCTTAAGCTGGAGGTTCATTAACAGTAGTCGCACGTACCTCTTGTTCATAATGAGATTAAACCACTGAGAATTGATCTATCACTTCTTGTGATGGAGGTTCAGTAACAGTAGTCGCTCGTACCTCTTGTTCATATGCAGGTGGAACTACCAGATGACTATCATATGCAGGTGGAACTACCAGATGACTAAAATCTAGGACATAATCAATAGCTTCATGAAGTATAATTAGGCTCAAATTTGGGAAATCATGACGCACCTCCTCGTAGTGTCGTTCTTGTATTCGATAAGCCAATCAATATCGGCTCTTGGACTAGTTGTTAGAGCTTGCTGATTCCAAGGAGAGTCGGAATCCATAGACGAGGGCCATGAAGGCATTGCTTTTGGTATGCTAAATGTGGAGAACAAAAAAACTTGTTTGAGTGTAGAGTGTAGAATGGTGAGCAAAACCCCTAGAGATATGTAGCCACTTAATACCAGGTGAATACAACAAATTGTGATGTGATAGGTCATTGTAGGGAATCTGCTTTATGTACTATCCTTCACTATTCGATTTGACTGGTCATTGTAGGGAATCTGCTTTACATACACAGATGCTACTGCGGAGTGGAATGTAATGTGATTGTTTCTAAAAGTCAAAAAATGCAGGTCATCGCTTTTATGGCTGCAAAGCATACATAGATGCACAGATTCGTCATGAATTGAAAAGTTGTAATTTTTTTGTGGGTCGATCCAGCATTGACGGAGAGGGGTGTCTAGTATGCAGCAGAGATGCAAGCCGAGGTTAGACGCTTGGAAAGAGTGAATATTGCATCAAAGGATGAAATGTGTACGGGTGCTATGGTTCATCTAGAAACTATGGGTCGTAGTTATGCCGTATTGGGTCGTACTTATGTTGTTGGGTCGTACTTATGTTATATTGGGTCGTACTTATGTTGTATTGGGTCATACTCATGTTGTTCCGGGTCATAGCTATATGGTTGTATGCTTTGTCCTGTAATTTGTAGTATCGAATTGGATGGATGCAGTTTGTACGATGTATGTTGTATTGATCAACTAACTTGTTCGTGTGTTGTTTGGTTGGACGAAAGCTGGTGTTACAACGTTTTGTCATTCAGAAACATACAAGTACTAAACATTGTTTGTAGGTTGAATGTACACTAATTTAATTTAATTTTAAATTGTTTATGTAAATTGGTTTAAAATTGTCTATACTGGTTTTTAAAAAGGTAAAACCAAAGGCGAATTTTCAGAATTCGCACGTTGGAGAACTTTCAAAGTTTGCCTTCACAAGCCTACCTACCCAAAACAGGTCTATTTCTATAATTAAGTTCAAAAGATGGCTAAACCCGTTATGGTTTTCTAAAACAGGCCTACATATGTTAATTTCCCTTATGAGAAAATAGAATTTGGAACAACTAAATTGAAGAAATTCATTTATAAGGCGGCAAAGTATATAAGGTTGGAATGCACCGTGTGGCACCCCATTCCGCAACCTATATAAATAAAGAGCATCAATGGGTAATGTCATCTACTTATACAGAGAATAGGATTGTTAGGAGCGATATCTAGATTCATGAATTGAATAAGTATTAAGTATGTTGAAAATGTACCTTAATTTTTTTTAAATGGTCGACATACTTAAACTCATATAATACATTACTCTAGTAGCTACATGATTTATTCAGAACATAATACAATGTATAATAGAACAATCAACACAATCAAAAATATACATATACATCAGGTACAATACATAGAGTAGTACAAAAAAGGTGATATAATCACCATATACAAATATATACTGATTCCACACCAGAAGAATATGTACAATCGAGTCGAAACTATCCAAAATATACAATATAAAAACTATACAGTCTATTCCTAAAAGTTTCTAAAATATCCATGGTGAGATAGCTAAGATAATCCAAGAAACCTAACTTGCTACTCAGTCAGACCCGACCAATAAATACGTCGGCTAGTCTAGCGGAAATGGTGATTAGATGACAATAACACAAGGTAATACAATGAAGAACTCTTCTAACTACGAGAAGATTACGTAAATTATGTCACATAGAATATTGGGTCACAAGCATTGTAATATTGATATAAGGGAGTTCACTATAAACTATAAGTGTTAGCTTTGAGCTAACCACATATCATCTTTTAAATCGCTTAGGGCAGTAAAACACCTACACCAAATTATCATCAAAATGCTCCAAATACTATGTAATAAACTCATAAGATTTTAATTCAACAAAAGTGATCACAAATTTTAAATACTCAAATTAGCCGTAAGGCTATAACAGAAATTCAACACAATATGTCACCAAAGATGGATCCAAAACATCACAAACACCAAATATCACCAAAACTACAAAATGGATCCAAACCGTCAAAAAAATGGCATGTGCTTTATTAATGAGCTCCTCCCAAAGCTTATGCCAAGTACTTTACATGTACTCAAGTGCCAATCACTACAACCCCCTAACTGAGTGTATCTTGACCCTTTGTTAAGAGAATACACATACAAGACCCCTCCTCCGAGTCTAAGTTTAACCCAAAACGAATACTAGAATACACAAACAATAAAGAATGTGTCATAGACTCACAAACAATAACTCGAAAAGTGAAAATAATACATCTTATACTGCACGTTTCACTAATCGATTCACTATAAGTTAGTCCACTTCACACTGGAAAATACAATAATAACTTAAACCAATGAGCCCAGAATTAACTGATATAATTGATTCATGTGTCTCATACCAAGCGATTAATTAAACCATTTAAATAACAATCTCGCTTTCACGAATGGTGCAAAAACGTGTGATTTTTACACAAAAAATAAGTAGTTTTAGAAAATAGATTTTATAAAACGATTTAGGAACCATTGGATTATTTCTTAAAAATCACTATATCAATAAAATATTATATTTACTATTGCCTTGAGGTAATCTAATTTATAAAACCAAAAAATCTTGTTATCCCAAAGATATACATATAGAAAAGTCCTTCAAAACTGTTACAAATGTGCATGGTATCACAAGAAAAACGCTTAAATTTCAAAAGGAATCAGCACTTGAAATCAATACAAAACTTAAGAAATGAACTACGGATTTTGTATACTATTGGCCTATCCTAGATTAGGATTTAAGCATCATCAGATTATCACTAAATTCACTATAAGAATCACCAAAACCATAAAGGAAATGAACTAACTGGTTCCAACAACTCATAGTAAAAGCCAGAATTGCTTGTCCAATTCCTACGCCTGTTTGCATGCGCAATTCCTGTGCCTTGTGTCGACAAAGTTCATCACTGTATCGATGCAGTGAATTCCTGTGTCGTCACAAATTACATGATTTGCACAGGCTATTCTGCCTATTATGATGTCGGTTTCAGGTCGATTTTCAAGTGATCAAACGACCATATTACACAATGAAACTTTGCAAAATCAACGACCAAAACAAAAGAAGCATACTGAACCAAGAATTGCAACAATTAGATAAAAACTGAGAGATTTATGCACACTCAAAGATGCATAGTTAACATTTTTGCAAGTTGAAACTAGGTAGAGATGAATTTGAGTTTTACAATAAATAAAGCTCAACCTTCAAATTTTTAGAATGCAACAAATTTTAACTAGAATGGGTAAGCTTACTCACCTTTACAATGGATATATGGATTTTGCAATGAACATTTGGTGAAGAAACTTGCTTTATGCCTTAAGATGACCTGTTTTTGCCTATAAGAGAATATACTATTAGGAACCGAGATGATGGTTTTGATGACAACAACCCTTTTAACTATTATTATTATAAAATATGTACTAACACTTTTGTCTAGATGTACACACATGCATACACAGGTATTGTATGAAGGTATTGAACATGAAGATTGTATAATACAAAGATTCAAGACTCAAAGATGAAGAATTCAAGATTGAAGACTCATCAATATCAAGAATTCAAGACTGAAGACTCGTAAGTATTAAGAATTCAAGATAAGTAATAGAGTCAGATTTATGTTAAACTCCATAATAGCACTAACATCTTTATTCAAATTTTTATAATGGGAAATTATTTTTCAAATTTCATTTTCGATTTTTTAACCTCAAAATCAAGACTGTTTCAAATAATGTATTTTTGATTTCTAAATATTTCTTATTTTACTCTTTGTTATCTTTGTAATTTATTATTTTTAAATTTCGAAATTCTAGCCTTAATCTCAAATTACATTTTAAATTTAATTTTCTTATATTCATATTTATAGTTTTATAATGTTGAGTATTATATTTAAATCATTTTCTAGAATGTTTAACAAGTGTTATTACTTACTTATATTATGGTTAGAATGTTTTATAAATCTCAAAATTGTTTTAACATGTTTTAAAGACAAAATTTTAATATATACCAAAGTTTTAATATCACTTTTATATATTATAAAAATATGTTTCAAATTTATATTCTTACACTATTATACTATTTTACAATATAGGAAAATAGTTTATGTTAACTCTAGAATTATCTTGATTTATTTAAACATTATTTCTATTATTTTCAAAATTTTAAAATTCAAAAATTCATAGGGGATGGCGACATAGGGGGATGACCCATGTCGACATAATAGCCGTTTTTTCAAAAATTCAAATTTCAAAAGAAATGTCTATTCGTTTAATCCTTTTCCGAATAGACATGGTTATCGATTCCATATATATACCCAACTAAAAACAGATTTTTTTAACTACTTTTCGTTATCTTCTTCACTCCTCTACTCCATTTTCTTTCTGAACTTTCAAGATTTCTTAACTAAACTCTACTGAAATTCAAAGAGAATCAAATCAGATCTTCTTTAGTTTAATTCTCCATCACTCTCTCAAAGATCAAAAGATTAAAGTCCTATCGAGTACCTCTATCAAACTATTACTGAAATGTATGGTTGTACCCCGTTTAAATCAACTGGGTATGATTATAGCCCATGAATCAATTAGGCGGTCTTTTATCCTGGTTAAATCAAGAGAGATCCTGTATGCTCGGAAGCAGTTGAGGTCAGACCTCGTGAACTTGAAATAAAAGATTGTAATATTAGAGATAATTTGAAAAGAAATTCGCATAACCCTGAGTTATGTAGGATTGGACGTAGGGTAACTCCAAACTAGCATAAAATCCTGATGTGTTCTTTCATTAACGCTTTTGCTTATTATTTGCATCTATAACTGGCTCTGTGACTACTTCATATCTATGATTCACTTTTGATTTTGATATATTCAAATATTTTCAAAATGTTCATAAATTCCTTTAAACACTATTCTCCCCTATAGTATTAAATTAGACTTAAGATCATAATCAGCATTCCCAACAATTGGTATTAAAGTATAGGTTTTCAAAGTTTCATAACCTGAATTTTTGAAAAGTTTATGATGGCAATTTTTGGAATGTATGTTAAGTCTAGTTCAAAATTGTTTAATTCATCATTGTTCCATGAGTTTGCATTTAGTTATTTTGAAAAAAAATCAAATTATTTGCTGAATTGGTGCGTTTTGTAGGAATAGGTGTGTTATATGGCTTTTGATGATTCAACTCAATGGACAAATGGCGCAAATTAAGAAAAAAATGGATACTCGATAGAGGTTGCTAAAGATACATGACTGGAAATCCAGATATATCGAATAATATAGTTTACGAAGATGGATGAATGGTTAATTTTGGAGAAAACTCAAAAAGACATGTAATTGGCATCGGAAATGTCAGTAATTCTAAAATTCCAACTATTTGTAATATTTATTAATTAGAAATTTAAAACACAACTTACTTAGTATAATTCAGTTACATGATAAAGGTTACAAAATAAAATTTGAAAAAGATAAGTGTCACATCGAAGATGACAATTCAAATATTATATTTGAAGGAGTTAGGAAGAAAAATATTTATATTCCGAGTATGAAAATTTCAAATGACAACTTGTGTCTTTTGGCAAATACAAGTGATCCTTGGATTTGGCATAAAAGATTTCGGCATTTGAATTTCAAACTTCTGCCTAAACTTTCTAAGCTAAAGTTAGTAAAAGGACTCCCTAAAATGGACATTAAAATAGATAGTTTATGTGATGCTTGTCAACTAGGAAAACTTAAGAAATGTTCATTTAATTTAAAATATGTGACTTTCACTTCAAAATCTCTAGAGTTACTTTATTTAGATTTATTTGGTCGATCTCAAATACATTCAATAAATCATAGTAAATATGTTTATGTTCTTGTAGATGATTATTCTAGATGCACCTCAACTCTTTTTCTCAAACATAAAAGTGATGCCTTTGATTTATTTAAAACTTCTGCGAAAAGAATTCAAAATCAATTTTCTTTAAAAATCAAAACTTTACATAGTGACCATTGTAGAGAATATGAAAATGAAATTTCATAAGTTTCTATAATAAAAAGGGAATTGCTCATAACCTTTCCTTTTCATGAACTCCACAACAAAACAGAGTAGTTGAGCATAAGAATAGAATGATTCAAGAGTATGCTAGAACTATGCTCTCAGATAGTAAATTACCACGAAAATTTTAGGCTGAAACAATTGCTACAACTTGTTATATTTTGAATAGAATTTAATTAAACCACTAACCATTAAAACAATATATGAACTTCATTTTAATAAGAAACCAAAAGTATCTTATTTTAAAGTTTTAGGAAGAAAATGTTTTACTTTAAATGCTAAAGAAAATTTGGATAAATTTGTTCCTAAATCGGATAAAGGAATTTTTATTAGATATTTAAATAGAAGTAAAGCCTACAGAGTTTTCAATTTAAAAAATAACACCATTGAAGAAACAATGTATGTATCTTTTGATGAAAATTTTAAAGATATTAGTAAAATAAATGATAAAGATGAGTTTGATAATAATGAACCAAATGAAATAAATTGTGAAATTAATCAACCTAATAAAAGAATTAGACTTTTAAAAGAACATCTAATAGAAAATATACTAGGAGATATTGAATATATAGTTAGAACAAGGAATCAATTAAATAACATGAGTAATGTAGCTTTTATATCAAATATTGAATCTAAAAATCAAAAGGAAGCCTCATCTGATGATTCATGGATACTTGCTATACAAGAAGAACTGAATCAATTTACCATAAATTAATGATGTGTGAGATCTTTTTCCTAGACCTAAGGACAAAACTATAACAGGAACTAAACAGGTTTATAGAAATAAAATGAATGTACTTGTCGAGGTAGTTAGAAATAAAGCTCGATTAGTCGTGCAATGTCAAGAAGAAGGAATAAATTTTGATGAAACCTTTGCACCCATAGCAATATTTGAAACTATCAGAATGCTACTTTCTTTTGCTAATTAAAATAATTTGAAATTATTTCAAATGGATGTGAAAAATATTTTTCTAAATGGTTTTGTTAAAGAAGAAGCTTACGTTGAACATCCTCCACTTTTCAAAGATGAAAATTTTCCGAATCATGTTTACAAATTTAAGAAAGCTTCATGTAGTTTAAACAAGATCTTAGAGGTTGGTATGATAGATTAAGAGCTTATTTATCACAATCAAAATTTGAAATTAGTTAAGTAGATAATACTCGTTTTATTAAAAGAAACAAAAATGGTACTTAAGTAGTACAAATTTTTGTAGATAATATTATATTTGGATCAACAAATAATGAAATAAACAAAGAGTTTTCTGACATTATGATAAAAGAGTTTGAAATAAGTCATATGGGAGAGCTCACTTTTTTAGGACTGCAAATAAAATAGTTAGGTAATAGTATTTTTATTAGTCAAGAAAACTATGTTGGGATTTAATTAATAAATTTAATATGATCGCTGCAGGTGGAAACCCACACCCATGGCAACAAATGAATCAGTGAGCAGAGATGATATATCAAAAGACGTAGATCAAAAATTATATAGGGATACGATTAATTCACTACTCTATATCACTACGAGTAGGCCAAATACTATGCACAGTGTTTTCCTTTGCGCTAGATATCAATCTCAACCTAAGGAAACTCATTTAAAAGGCTACAAAACGTATTCTAAGGTATGTGAAACACACTTTAGGCTTTGGTTTACTTTACCATAAAAATGATTCATTTGATTTAATTTCATATTTTGATGCTGACTATGCCGGTTGTAAATCAAACCGTAAAAGTACAAGTGGAACATGTCAATTTTTAGGACATTTCCTGGTTTTTTGGTTTAGTAAAAAGAAAAATATTGTATCCTTGTTGACAACTGAAGCAGAATATATCTATGCTTCTTTGGCTTGTTCTCAAATAATTTATATGCAACAAACTTTAAAATATTTTGGATTAAACTTCACTAAATCACCAATATATTGTGATAATACTATTGTAATAAATCTATCTGATAATCCTACACTTCATGCTAGAACTATACACATTGATGTTAAACATCATTTTCTTAGAGGTAATGTATATAAAGAAAATATTTCACTGGAATTCATTTAAACTAAGAATCAACTTGCATATAATTTAACTAAACCTTTGAATGAAGCAACATTTACCAAATTAAGTAGAGAGTTAGGTATTTGTTCTTTAACCGAAATTTAATAACTAGATATATTAGCATAAATATTAAAATATAAAAGAAAAAAGTATTAAAATTAACATACCCAAGTCGACATGCCCATTCCTTCATATCGACATCCAACAATCAAATTTCAAAATTTAATATTTGCTTCAAAATCATTTTATTTGCTTATTTAAACTTCTAATTTCGAAATTTCCTGTCTCTTCACTCATTTCTGTTGTTAATAAACTTCTGGAAATAAGAAATTAATGGCCTCCTCATCAAATACCGATAAAAACAACACCTTTTCCTTCCATTGGAATCCTTTAGGACTATTTCAACATACTACGCTCTCTCGTTTACGAAAGTAGAAGAGTCTTTGAAAGATTTAGTGCAAATACTCATTGAAATTCAAGTTATGCAATTTTGCATGGCAAAGGAACAAGAAAAGCTAGGGAAAATTCTTAGGAATCTACAGAAATTCCTAATGGATAATCATTCTGACCCGATTGTGATTGAAGATGATTCTTCCTATATATATATCCATAATCCTATAGAAGATAAAGAGGGAGAAGTAGAAGAAGAAAAAGAAGAGAAGTAAGAAGAAGAAAACGAGCATATGAAAGAAAGCGATTAAGCTATATGCATCAGGGAGGTTTGTTTTGATAAAAATAGGAATGTAATTGAAAAAAAGGAGATTTTTGTCCTTATTATCCAAATTGTCCAATTCACAAATCACCCATTATAAAAAACACTCATTAAATAGGTTACTTTTTTATATTCGTTGTAAAAATTAGTTAGGAACCTATTGTATTGTTAAAACAATCTTATTATGTAAGCTCTTATATTTGTAAAATAACATTATAAATATAAGTTTAGTTTAATCATTATATCATTTGGTTAAGGCTTGTATTAGTTAAAGGGGAATATTATACTTTAGATATAGTTATATAGTTTTTGTCGATGACAAAGGAGGAGAATTATAAAATAAGTTAGACTAGGCTTAGATTAAGGGAGAGTTGGGAGTTAGTAATTTTAGGAGGGGATGTTGGATTAAGGGGGAGTAATTGAAGAATCAAGGTATCATTAATTATATTTTATAAACAAAGGTTATCATCATCAAAAAGGGGAGAATGTTAGGAAAATGAGATGATAGTTTAGACGATTACAACATTTTTAACTATTACTATTATAAAATATACTAACACTTTTGTCTATATATACACACAAGTATTATATGCAGGTACCGAGAATGAAGATTGTACAGAATAAAGATTCAAGACCCATGATTCAAAGATGAAGAATTCAAGATTGAAGACTCATGAGTATCGAGAATTCAAGATAAGTAATATATTCTAAATTTATGTTAAAAATTCATAATAGCATTAACATCTTTATTCAAATTTTTATAATGTGGAAGTGTTTTTCAAATTTCCTTTTCGATTTTTAACCACAAAATCAAAATTGTTTTGAATAACTTATTTTTGATTTCTAAATATTTCTTATTTTACTCTTTGTTATATTTGTAAATTATTGTTATTTTTGAGTTTCAAAGTTTTAGTCATAATATCAAATTATATTTTGAATTTAATTTACTTATATTCGTATTTATAGTTTTATAATGTTTGAGTATTATATTCAAATCATTTTCTAGAATGTTAACAAGTGTTTTATTTACTTATATTATGATTAGAATGTTTTACAAATCTCGAAATTGTTTTAACAAGTTTTGAAGTCAAAATTTTAATATATAGTTAAGTTTTAATATCACTTTTATATATTATAACAATATGTTTTAAATTTATATTCTTACTCTATTATGTTATTTTACAATATAAGAAAATAGTTCATTTAAACACCAGAATTGTCTTGATTTATTCAAACATCATTTCCATTGTTTTCAGAGATTTAAAATTCAAAAATTCATAGGGAATGTCGACATAAAGGGATGACCCATGTCGACATGGTAGCCGTTTTCAAAAATTCAAATTTCAATAGAAATGTATGTTCAATTAAATCTTTTCCTGAATAGACATGGTTGTTGATTCCCTATATATACTCAACCAAAAATGAATTTTTAACTAATTTTCATTATATTCTTCACACTTTCTTCTCTACTCCATTTTCTTTATAATTTTTCAAGATTTTTTAACCAAATTATACCGAAATTCTAAGAGAATCAAACCAGACCATCTCTAGTTTAATTCTCTATCACTTTCTCAAAGACCTAAGCGTTATTCAGAGTTATAGGAGCATTTTTAATCAAATATTGAAAGATCAAAGCCCAATCTAGTCTCTTTACCAAACTATTACTGAAAAGATGTGGCTGTAGCTCATTTAAATTAACTGGAGTAATTGTAACCCGTAAATCAGTTAAGTGATCGGTAAAATCAAAAAGAGATCCCTGTATTCGGAAGCATCCTCATGGCCTTGAAATCTAGGATTATAATATTGAAGATTATTTGAAAAGAAGTCTGCACAACCCATGAGTTGTGTGGGACTGGATGTAAGGTAACTTCAAACTAGTATAAAATCCCGTTGTGTTCCTTCCTTTACTGCTTTTACTTATTATTTGCGCCTATAATTGATCCTGTGACTGTTTCATATCTGTGATTTACATTTTGATTTTGATATATTCAAAAAGATTTCAAAATTTTCATAAATTCTATTAATTACTATTAACCTCCTTTCTAGTTTTATATTAGCCTTAGGATCCATAATCCGAATTCCCAACAGATACCGTAACATGCAAAAAAAATCTATAAAAATCAACAACAATCAAGATTAGGGATAGAAAATTCCTGAATTTGGGAGAGATTACCTATAGGAATACATTACAAATATTTTTTTTCACTTATGATTAGAACTGGGTGCTTTGAATACTTGGATTTGAGGAGGATTTAGCAAATTTCTTTTACTGTTGGTTTTTGATAAGAAAGAAAATGATGTTTTCTTTTCTATAACACCCTACACTTTTCCGAGCATAATTTTGACAAAAATCGAAACTTAAACCCATCCAAGCACAAAGAGTATAAGTCTGGTACCTGCAATTAATGAGCATGAGCTTAATCAAAGTAAAATAAAACTAACTCACAGAGGAAACGAAATAAGATAACAAATATCGACTAAAGCGACTACCTTAAGGCATGCCACCGCATAGATATCGAGCATGAGAGAAAGAGAACCGAAAACCAAATTTGAACACTTGCTAAGACCTGTCTTCCCTGAGCAAAACCTGAGAGTTGTTATGATGAGGGGGGGGGGTCGAAACATCAAGTCCTGGTGAACAAAAAATGTATAACACTATCTACAATACACAAAGTACTCTATTTAGTCAAACCAAAAACTTATATCTAAAAGGGACAGTGAAACGACACGAACTTCCCCGATAAGGAAAGCACGGATTGAGTCGAGAACAAGCCACATCAGAACGTAGACAGAAGAACATTTCATTGCATATTACAACAATTTCATCAGATTACAAGAATATACAGAGTATGAATAAATATTACACAGAAAATATCAGAGATTTAAATTACATTTAAATATATCGCAGCGGAAAATAATACAAAACACAACTAGAAGTAATACACGGATACAGAGCTTTCCAAGTATCGTTCCAGCTGTAAATCAGGATCCTGTGAATATAAATCTGCAAAACCAAAACTACTAGCTGGCCGTGTCAAAATAAGGGCACCCAGAGTTTAGGTTAAAACAATAAACTCCAGGTCAGTCATGGGACTGGTGTGAGAACTAAAACAGTTATTAATCTTTATTTTAAAGTTAGGTAAATCAAGGGACCACGCCGTATAACACGGAACGGGTTTCCTCCCAAGAATACCAGTACATAAAACAACAACGCAATGCTAAATAAAGAACAATGAAGCTATTATAAGACCCAGGTCCCATCACAAAATGCAACACAAACCGGAGGATAGGGTTTTACCTTATAATAGCCAAAGAATGCTCGATGCGCTAAATATCATGTTTTACTAATACAATAAGTGTATAGTGTCAAAACAATTTCAAATCATAGTATCAATCATAGACGGCATGAATGCCCCATACCACTATGTCGCCATACTAGGCTCTACAAATAAACTGCAAAGTTACGTATTTGGAAATTGGATTTCCATCTGTGAACCGAGGCCAGGGATCGTCCTCTACCGATTCGAGACAATCCAGCCTACCATGTCTCAGAACCCAGACTCAGGTGGGCCCTTGGAGCGACAGGGTCGGTCCACCAATGTGGATTGAACTCAAATCCTGAACACTGCGTTTCCCCGCCCTTTGGGGCGTAAACGAGCCAACGAATGACTCCATCGGCTTCACATAGTCACTGATATATCCAAGGCGCCTCGCAACAGCAACAACCACACAGGTGAAAATAATATATATGTCAGCCAGTTTAAGCACTGACACCACCTCTAGCTAGAAAGAAATGCATGTCCTCCCTGAGGTCCTCTACCGTTTCTAGTTCACAACCGGGGTGTGAGGCTCGCGAATCAACATTACACAAAGCTATGCCACACAGGCCGTGCTTTGATCATCAACCACAAGACTCTGCTTTTCAACAAAAGCCTTGATCATTTGCCACTTAGGCATGCCATACAGGCAATTCACTCCATGTGATTGATATCCATCAATATATAACCCCTGAGCTCGTACGTCTCAGAGAAGAGTGTTAAGCAAGAGAAAAAAATTCTCCGCTGCCAAACAGATGTATATTTAATAGAAATCAATCACACAGACTAAAATCCAATGTCAGACACACAGTCCATTTACAAGTTCGTTCTGGGTCTGAACAAAACCGGAGGCACCTTGTACCTCGCATATCCATCGATCTCCAAGTACGCCTGGACGATCACCAACTGATTCCCTTCTCTTGGGTGTACATCCCAATCAAGATCATCAGTAATCACCTAAACGACGTGAAGACCTCCGGTCTTCAACCACCGTCTTCGTCTTCGACTCATCGTCGAATCAGTTATTCAGAATGGGATAAACCCGGTCTTTCTGAATAACTCACGTATATAATAAACAAGTGTTACACAAACACAACATACACCTCATTCCAATTCATCAGTCACCAACTGTAAATTAGTAAGGGAACAATTCCCCAAATATTAACCCCGAAGGCCGAAACCAACATCAGATCAATACCTAGGAAACCATTCTTTTTAACAAACCTACAGTTAGTTTCTATATTTCACATTCTTAGGGAAAGGTTCCCATTAATTTTATCAAAGATAAATTCTTTAAATTTATTCTTTAATCTTCTTCTGAATATCAATTCAAACTAGCCGGGATTAGCGAACCACACCGAAGTAATCATTTGTTTTAATTTCCCAATCCCAACCTATTTATCCCATGAAGTAAAACTGGTCATACTTCATATCTAACACCACGGTGTTATCGGTAAATTCATTTACCATTTCACGTTCAAATCTAATTAAAGATTTAACTATCTCCTATAGCAAAACTGGTAATACTCCATTCTCCATCTTTTCAATCTAATTAAATATTCGTTAAAACTCCACCTAGTTTTAATCTTTGACTGGGTTAAAGAATCAGTGTCATTTAAAACACGGTTTACGATAAACCCAAAAATCAATACCAATTCAATTCCAATTAAATATTATTTAATTGGTACACTTCATTAAATCTAAATAAAAAGATTTAATCTTTTTCTCAACTGGGCTTAAGAACAGTATTACTGAAGACACCATTCACGACAAACCCAAATCACATTTGATATTAAATACAAGGCTCTGAATAGAAAATATATCGGCTTATATTCAATATCAAATTCTACGACCAACAAATATCGTATCGGAAATAACGATATCTATATATCTTTCAAATTTCCATAACGTTATCTGTATAATCACGAAATCCAACATCGAAATATTCCAAACACAATTTCAATTCAAATCCATTCCAATTCAATTATTGGAAATTCTGGTTACTTTTAAAACCATTTCAAATCCAATTTATTTATTTAAAAATAAATAGAATTATAATTCTAGTTTAAAACTAGTTCATTTCGATAAAAACCTATTTTTATCTTTTCAAATTTGGAGATTTTCATCCCGACTCTTCCCAAATCATTTCTTATTATTTTACACAAATTATTACTATTTTTAACAATTTTATCAAGTCCCGTACAGTCGATTTCCATCAACGGCCATCGAACTGCACTTACATCGACATTTTCCAAATTTGATTTGGACATAATTCCAAATCCAACCGTTAGATTTCTAATTTCTAATATTCGTTAGAAAGTTCTTTTCGATACGAACCTAATGGTTCCGGTTTTAGGAGAATCCGATGGTTGGATCTCTCGCAATATCCATTCGAAGTCAATGGTCGAAATTCACGAGCTACCGCAGCGCGGCGCGTTCTATTCAGGCCATTATATTATATATAGTATATATAATATATACTTCGTCGATTTCTTTTTAAAACGTATTTTATAAATCATTTTAAATTTGTTTTCGAAACGATTTCAACTTCATTTTAAATTCAAATCAAAATTGAATTTTTCCTTATAAATTCGTTTTAAATTCATCTCAAATTGATTTCAATTTAAATCGATTTTTAATTCAATTTCAGTTCGTTTTCAATTCAATTTCAATTCGAATTCATTTCTATTCAGTTTCAATTCGAATTCAATTCTATTCAATTTCAATTCGAATTCATTTTCAATTCGAATCCAATTCTATTCAATTTCAATTCGAATTAATTTTCTATTCGAATTCAATTCTATTCAATTTCAATTCGAATTCATTTCAATTTGATTTCCATTCAATTTCATTTCGATTCGAATTCATTTTCAAAATATTCGATTTTGAAATCACTTTTCAATATTCATTATAAAAATGAATATAATCGATATAAATATCGTTTGCGTCAAAGTGGCGTCAATCTAATCAACACGGCTTCATATATTTCTATTTTCAAATATTCTATTTCAAATATTTCTTTTTCAAATATTCCTATTCAAATATTTCTTTATCAAATATTCTATTTCAATATTTCTATTCAAATATTCTATTTCAAAACTGAAATGAGGCCCAATCAATTACCATAGATTTTATTTCTATGGATTTCCATACAACGCATGTATATATCAGCAATGACAAATAATCAACCATCATCCAAAGTGCATTCTACACTGTATAAGCATCAAATATAAATATTCAACGCTTATAACAGTCTGTCAATCAATCGATCGACATACAACTAATTATTGGGATTAGTGTATGTCATATATCACCCCCAATACCCATGTGGGGTTTTCAAACAATCAAACACAGATTTTATTTGTGCAGTTGGGCGATATGTAAAGTTTATCGTCCTAATCAATATCAGCCAAATGTGTGTATATAAACAAATCGTTCGATTTGTTTATATTTATTTCATTTACACGCTAAAAATTATATTTTTTAACTATAAAATATTTTGCCCTATAAAATATTTTATTTCATTTCACATCACACAATCAACTACACATCAGAATCAAACAAACAAGTATACAAGTCGTCCATGGTTTGTGGACGACAGGTGTCGGGTGCTACTAAACACCGTCTGCATCCTAGTATATATTTTAACTAGAAATTTAAATTAAAGTTGAGGAGTTCTCACCGAGGATTCCACTCCGCCATTCTCTATTTCTGAATTTCAGAACAGTGCTGACTCGCCTGAAATCCCAACTTCATTTTCACGCTGCTCATATTAAAATCACATTTTTAATATTCTACCAATATAAAAATCATATTTTTATTTAATTAAAAATCCCTTCTTTATATTATGAACATCGCGATTAAAATCACATTTTTATTTCAACATATATATAATAAAAAAACAGATTTTTATTTCGCTGCATAGATAAAGATCAAATTTTTACTAGTTATATGACATAAAAATCGTATTTTTAATATCTACATTATATAAAAATCATATTTTTATTGTCTCTACTATATAAAAAATATATTTTTACTTTGCTACATACATGGAAAAATTATATTTTTCTTCGCTACTTCATACGATTAAAAATCCCACCTTTCCATGATTAAAAATCGAATCTTTTTAATGATAAAAATCTAATCTTTCCTATGTTAAAAATCATAGCTTTCATTAATAAAAATCCCATCTTTTCTACAATAAAAATCTAACCTTTTTATTTCCAAAAATCGAATCTTTATATTTTATACTTCATAATAAAAATCGAAATTTTTTGTTTATAAAAATCAACCCTTTTTACTATATATATATATATATATATATAAATTGATCTTTACATTGCCATTTATTTTATAGACTGTAAATAAAAACACTGTAAATAATTAAAACAATGGAAAACTCACAATTTTTCAGTGAAGACAAGGAAATGGGGGCTGTTCAATCGATGGAAAGGGCCGTGGAGGGGCAAGCGTGGCCGGAGTAGGTCTAGGGGGGTGTCAGGCTCGGTCGGCGGCCTTGGGTGCTCAGGTGGGTGGCTACGTCGGATTTTAAGGGTTTAGGGGGGGGGGGGTGCTAGGGTTTTTAGAAAGGAGAGGAAGAGCGGAGCGACGGAAGGGAGGAGGTCAAGGGGAGAGGGGTGTGCGAGGGTGGTGGCGCTGGCAGGCAAGTGGCTCGATTGGTGGAGGGCGTCAGGTAAAGGAGGCCCGTCGATCGGTTTTAGTTTTTTTTTCTTTTTACTTTATCTGAAAGAGAACATGGGGGAGGGAGAGATAAAGAAGGTGAAGGGTTGACTTTGGTTTAGTTATATATTTAATTATTTTTAATTTCAAAAAGCAACTTTTTATTTCGACCTCGAAATCGAACCCACCGCCTGTTGTCAATAGCTAATTACCCCCACTTCGAATTCAATGGGGTATGTATCGTAAGCTGTTTCGATCAGTTTTCGTCAAAATCAACATATAACTCTATATATTTAATTTGAACGCGCATTTCAATTTACCGGGGCCACATACTAACTCGAAAAATTCCATAAAAATATTTTCTAGCTTCGTATTGACAATACGGTCCTAACAAAACTGGTCAAACACGTTTTCCTTTACCACGCTCACATATTCATTCGAAAAATTATGAAATTTGAAACCTAACAATAATTTGACATCGCGGATCCAACAAAAGTGGTTTCGTCGAAAACCGACGTCGTTTGCAAAATGGCCATTTTTAAGGGTCAGAATTCCATAGCGACTATTCTGAATTTTCAACTGGACATATCTTTTGATTCCCGCTATGAAATTTTGATTCTCCGGATTCGTTGGAAAGATATTCTCAAATAGATTCAAATATTTTTGGTTTCGTTAAAATCCGATTTATTTTGAATCCTGTATATTCATTTGAAATTTGAAATCGAATTATCGAACTACCGCGCCATATTCAATTCCTTATATATATATATATAAATATTTATATTATAACGCCGATTCAAATAAATATATACGTTCTATTTCTATTAAAAATAAATTTCTCGTCGTTATTATTTAAAATAATCTATTTTAAATATTCAAAATTCACTAAAATTGCCAAAATAAAAAATTTAAATTGGCTCGGATTTCCGGGTTGTTACAATCTCCCCCACTTAAAACTTTTCATCCCCGAAAAGGAACGAAGCCGAAAGTTGTTTCAGAAATCAACTCAACTTCCAGTATTTTCATTATTTTCCTTAAGGCTTAAGTTCTTCAACTTTTCAGTTTCTAAGAATTTTTCAAATTTTTCAAAAATTTGGCTAACACCCTAAATTTTCGAAAAATTTCGCCATAACCTCCCCTGCACCGGGGACTTCAGGATATTTCATATAGCCTCCCATGGCCTTCTTCAATCCAAAAGAAAAAGAAAAAGCCAAGCGGCTAGCCAATTGGCTCATTAAATCATCATCACCCAAACAAAACAGTAAATTATGGTAAACATATACCTATTTGTTAGGCAAACAATTTTATTCTGCTGCTCTAGCCTCCTTGCTATGACCTGTTCAATGTAAGTACATGTATATGCAAGCAAATGCGATAAATTTTCAATACAATTTACTATTTGGTTCAATTTGGCTAAATGGTTCAAATTTAATTAATCAACCAATAATCAAACAACACTATCAGCAATCAATTAGTTGGTTATCATTTCAAACTCATAACTTTGATATATAGTCAAAAACCACGTTTTTGATGCCAAATCACAATAATAGGCCCTATCTAATTTTGGTTCTCACACTAGTCAATTGGAAATATATAGAAATCTAACTTTCGTCACTTGAATATAAATACTGGCGATGGTGCCCCGTCACCAGAATTATTCCCGGGCAACTAGAGTGTGATTCCATAACTATCAAGTACATTAAAACTTCGAATACACGCTTGCAAGGCATATATGCAAAATCTTTATATATTGGATTGTCCCAATTAATTTAATATAAATATTCAAATACGTATACAACGATTTAAATTTCAAAACAAAGCTTGTTTTCATTTTTATTTTTAAAAACTACACTCTTCACACTCGTTCCAGGATACTACTGATCCCATCTCTAACGAGTCATTCTCATTGGATATTACTAATCCAATTTCTGATGAATTCTTTCGTTTGGTTCTAATGTGTCTTGTTCTTTGATCTCTGTAAACCAAAGCTCTGATACGACGATGAAACGACCCGAACTTTCCTGGTAAGGAAAGCACGGATTGCGTCGAGAACAAGCCACATCAGAACGCAGACAGAAGAACATTTCATTGCATATTACAACAATTTCATCAGATTACAAGAATATACAGAGTATGAATAAATATTACCCAGAAAATATCAAAGATTTTAATTACATTTAAATACATCGCAGCGGAAAATAATACAAAACACAACTAGAAGTAACACACGGATATAGAGCTTTTCGAGTATCATTCCAGCTGTAAATCAGGATCCTATGAATATAAATCTGCAAAACCAAAACTACTAGTTACCCATGTCAAAATAAGGGCACCCAGAGTTTATGTTAAAACAATAAACTCCAGGTCAGTCATGGGACTGGTGTGAGAACTAAAACAATTATTAATCTTTATTTTAAAGTTAGGTAAATCAAGGGACCACGCATATAACACGGAACGGGTTTCCTCCCAAGAATACCAGTGCATAAAACAACAATGCAATGCTAAATAAAGAACAATGAAGCTATTATAAGACCCATGTCCCATCACACAATGAAACACAAACCGGAGGATAGGGTTTTACCTTATAATAGCCAAAGAAAGCTTGATACGCTAAATTTCATGTTTTACTAATACAATAAGTGTATAGTGTCAAAACAATTTCAAATCATAAGTATCAATCATAGACGGCATGAATGCCCCATACCACTATGTCGCCATACTAGTCTCTACAAATAAAACCGCAAAGTCACGTATTTGGAAATTGGATTTCCGTCTGTGAACCGAGGCCAGGGATCGTCCTCTACCGAATCGAGACAATCTAGCCTACAATGTCTCAGGACCCAGACTCAGGTGGGCCCTTGGAGCGACGGTCCGGTCCACCGATGTGGATTGAACTTAAATCCTGAACACTGCGTTTCCCCGCCCTTTAGGGCGTAAATGAGCCAACGAATGACTCCATCGACTTCACATAGTCACCGATATATCAGAGGCGCCTCGCAACAGCAACAACCACACAGGTGAAAATAATATATATGTCAGCCAGTTTACGCACTGACACCACCTCTAGTTAGAAAGAAACGCATGTCCTCCCTGAGGTCCTCTCTCGTTTCTGGTTCACAACCGGGGTGTGAGGCTCGCGAATCAACGTTACACAAAGCTATGCCACACAGGCCGTGCTTTGATCATCAACCACAAGACTCTGCTTTTCAACAAAAGCCTTGATCATTTGCCACTTAGGCATGCCACACAGGCAATTCACTCCATGCGATTGATATCCATCAATATATAACCCCTGAGCTCGTACGTCTCAGAGAAGGGCGTTAAGCAAGAGAATAAATTCTCCGCCGCCAAACAGATGTATATTTAATAGAAATCAATCACACAGACTAAAATCTAATGTCAGACACACAGTCCATTTACAAGTTCGTTCTGGGTCTGAACGAAACCGGAGGCACCTTGTACCTTGCATATCCATCGATCTCCAAGTACGTCTGGACGATCACCAACTGATTCCCTCCTCTTGGGTGTACGTCCCAATCAAGATCATCACTAATCACCTAAACGACGTGAAGACCTCCGGTCTTCAACCACCGTCTTCGTCTTCGACTCATCGTCGAATCAGTTATTCAGAATGGGATAAACCCGGTCTTTCTGAATAACTCGTGTATATAATAAACAAGTGTTACACAAACACAACATACACCTCATTCCAATTCATCAGTCACCAACCGCAAATTAGTAAGGGAACAATTCCCCAAATATTAACCCCGAAGTCCGAAACCAACATCAGATCAATACCCAGGAAACCATTCTTTTTAACAAACCTACAGTTAGTTTCTAAATTTCACATTCTTAGGGAAAGGTTCCCATTAATTTTATCAAAGATAAATTCTTTAAATTTATACTTTAATCTTCTTTTGAATATCAATTCAAACTAGTCGGGATTAGCGAACCACACCGAAGTAATCATTTGTTTTAATTTCTCAATCCCAACCTATTTATCCCATAAAGTAAAACTGGTCATACTTCATATCTAACACCACGGTGTTATCGGTAAATACATTTACCATTTCACGTTCAAATCTAATTAAAGATTTAACTATCGCCTACACTAAAACTGGTGATACTCCATTCTCGATCTTTTCAATCTAATTAAAGATTCATTGAAACTCCGCTTAGTTTTAATCTTTGACTGGATTAAAGAATCAGTGTCATTTAAAACAAGGTTCACGACAAACCCAAAAATCAATACCAATTCAATTCCAATTATATATTATTTAATTGGTACACTTCATTAAATCTAAATAAAAAGATTTAATTTTTTTCTCAACTGGGCTTAAGAACAGTGTTAATGAAGACACCATTCACGACAAACCCAAATCACATTTGATATTAAATACAAGGCTCTGAATAGAAAATATATCAGCTTATATTCAATATCAAATTCTACGACCAACAAATATCGTATTGGAAATAACAATATCTGTATATCTTTCAAATTTCCATAAAGCTATCTGTATAATCACGAAATCCAACATCGAAATATTCCAAACACAATTTCGATTCAAATCCATTCCAGTTCAATTATTGGAAATTCTGGTTACTTTTAAAACCATTTCAAATCCAATTTATTTTTTAAAAAAATAAATAGATTTATAATTCTAGTTTAAAACTAGTTCATTTCGATAAAAACCTATTTTTATCTTTTTAAATATGGAGTTTTTCATCCCGATTCTTCCCGAATCATTTCTTATAATTTTACACAAATTATTACTATTTTTAATAATTTTATCAAGGCCCGTATAGTCGATTTCCATCAACGGCCATCGAACTGCACTTACAGGGACCTTTTCCAAATTTGATTTGGACATAGTTCCAAATCCAACCGTTAGATTTCTAATTTCTAATATTCGTTAGAAAGTCTTTTCGATACGAACCCAACGGTTCCGGTTTTAGTAGAATCCGACGGTCGGATCTCCCGCAATATCCATTCGAAGTCAATGGTCAAAATTCACGAACTACCGCAGCGCGTTCTATTCAGGTCATTATATTATATATATAACATATACTTTGTCGATTTCCTTATAAAACGTATTTTATAAATTGTTTTAAATTTGTTTTCGAAATGATTTCAACATCATTTTAAATTCAAATCAAAATTGAATTTTTCCTTGTAAATTCGTTTTAAATTCATCTCAAATTGATTTCAATTTAAATCGATTTTTAATTCAATTTCAGTTCATTTTCAATTCAATTTCAATTCGAATTCATTTCTATTCATTTTCAATTCGAATTCAATTCTATTCAATTTCAATTCGAATCCAATTCTATTCAATTTCAATTCGAATTCATTTTCTATTCGAATTCAATTCTATTCAATTTCAATTCAAATTCATTTCAAATTGATTTCCATTCAATTTCAATTCGATTCGAATTCATTTTCAAAATATTCGATTTTGAAATCACTTTTCAATATTCATTATAAAAACGAATATAATCGATATAAATATCGTTTGCATCAAAATGGCGTCAATCTAATCAACACGACTTCATATATTTCTATTTTCAAATATTCTATTTCAAATATTTCTGTTTCAAATATTCCTATTCAAATATTTCTTTTTCAAATATTCTATTTCAATATTTCTATTCAAATATTTCTATTCAAATATTCTATTTCAAAACTGAAATGAGGCCCAATCAATTACCATAGATTTTATTTCTATGGATTTCCATACAACGCATGTATATATCAACAACGACAAATAATCAACCATCATCCAAAGTGCATTCTACACTGTATAAGCATCAAATATAAATATTCAATGCTTATAACAGTCTGTCAATCAATCGATCGACATACAGCTAATTATTGGGATTAGTGTATGTCATATATCACCCCAATACCCGTGTGGGGTTTTCAAACAATCAAACACAGATTTTATTTGTGCAGTTGGGCGATGTGTAAATTTATCGTCCCAATCAATATCAGCCAAATGTGTGTATATAAACAAATCATTCGATTTGTTTATATTTATTTCATTTACACGTTAAAAATTATATTTTTTAACTATAAAATATTTTGCCCTATAAAATATTTTATTTCATTTCACATCACACAATCAACTACACATCAGAATCAAACAAACAAGCATACAAGCCTTCCATGGTCTGCGGACGACGGGTGTCGGGTGCTACTAAACATCGTCTGCATCCTAGTATATATTTTAACTAGAAATTTAAATTAAAGGTGAGGAGTTGTCACCGAGGGTTCCACTCCGCCATTCTCTATTTCTGAATTTTAGAACAGTGCTGACTTGCCTGCAGTCCCAACTTCATTTTCACGCTGCTCATATTAAAATCACATTTTTAATATTCTACCAATATAAAAATCATATTTTTATTTAACTAAAAATCCCTTCTTTATATTATAAACATCGCTATAAAAATCACATTTTTAATTCAACATACATATAATAAAAATCAGATTTTTATTTCGCTACATAGATAAAGATCAAATTTTTAGTAGTTATACGATATAAAAATCGTATTTTTAATATACATTATATAAAAATCATATTTTTATTGTCTCTACTATATAAAAATTATATTTTTACTTTGCTACATACATGGAAAAATTATTTTTTTTCTTCGCTACTTCATACGATTAAAAATCCCACCTTTCTACGATTAAAAATCGAATCATTTTAATGATAAAAATCTAATCTTTCCTATGTTAAAAATCATAGCTTTCATCAATAAAAATCCCATCTTTTCTACAATAAAAAATCTAACCTTTTTATTTCCAAAAATCGAATCTTTGTATTTTATACTTCATAATAAAAATTGAAACTTTTTGTTTATAAAAATCAACCCTTTTCCTATATATATATATATATATATATAAATTGATCTTTACATTGCCATTTGTTTTATAGACTGTAAATAAAAACACTGTAAATAATTAAAACAATGGAAGAACTCATAATTTTTCAGCGAAGACAAGGAAAGGGAGGCTGTTCAATCGGTGGAAAGGGCCGTGGAGGGGCCAGCGTGGCCGGAGGAGGTTTAAGGGGGGTGTCAGGCTCGGTTGGCGGCCTTGGGTGCTCAGTTGGGTGGCTGCGTCGGATTTTAAGGCTTTGGGGGGGGGGGGGTGCTAGGGTTTTTAGAAGGGAGAGGAAGAGCGGAGCAACGGAAGGGAGGAGGTCAAGGGGAGAGGGGTGTGCGAGGGTGGTGGCGCCGGCAGACAGGTGGCTCGATTGGTGGAGAGCGTCGGGTAGGGGAGGCGCCTCGATCGGTTTTAGTTTTTTTTTTTACTTTGTCTATAAGAGAACGTGGGGGGAGGGAGAGATAAAGAGGGTGAAGGGTTGACTTTGGTTTAGTTATATATTTAATTATTTTTAATTTCAAAAAGAAACTTTTTATTTCGACCTCGAAATCGAACCTACCGCCTGTCGTCCATAGCTAATTACCCCATTTCTGAACTCAATGGGATATGTATCGTAGGCTGATTCGATCGTTTCGATCAGTTTTCGTCAAAATCAACATATAACTCTATATATTGAATTTGAACGCGCATTTCAATTTACCGGGGCCACGTACTAACTCGAAAAATTCCAGAAAAATATTTTCTAGATTGACGATACGGTCCTAACAAAACTAGTTTCGTCGAATTCTGAGACCGTTTGAAAAATGGCCATTTTCCAGTCGATTAAAATCAAATAAAACTGGTCAAACGCGTTTTCCTTTGCCACGCTCACATATTGATTCGAAAAATTATGAAATTTGAAACCTAACAATAATTTGACATCGCGGATCCAACAAAAGTGGTTTCGTTGAAAACCGACGTCGTTTGCAAAATGTCCATTTTTAAGGGCCAGAATTCCATAGTGACTATTCTGAATTTTCAACTGGACATATCTTTTGATTTCCGCTATGAAATTTCGATTCTCCGGATTTGTTGGAAGATATTCTCAAATAGATTCAAATATTTTTGGTTTCGTTAAAATCCGGTTTATTTTGAATCATGTACATTCATTTGAAATTTGAAATCGAATTATCGAACTACCGCGCCATTTTCAATTCCTTATATATATAAATAAATATTTATATTCTAATGACGATTCAAATAAATATATACGTTCTATTTCTATTCAAAATAAATTTCTTTTCGTTATTATTTAAAATAATCTATTTTAAATATTCAAAATTCACTAAAATTGCCAAAATAAAAAATTTAAATTGGCTCGGATTTTCAGGTTATTACAAATAGTAATTCTAACCTACCTCGTTTAGGATTTGTGCACGATGACTAATTACTAAACCCAAGGTAGACATAACAATATCAAAATACTGAAATAGAGCGTTTACGCATAAGTATGAAGCCTTTAAACCACCATTAACTCTTTTCCAAAGATTAAGAGGTGTGCAACTAAATTCTTGCTGTCGCATAAGAAGGGTACTTACTTTATATATAGCCACTTAAGAGCTCGCTACCAATGTAAGGTAAAAGTGGATCCTTTTGATCACTTACCAAAGGCGGGCCTATTGGTCGCTTAATACCTTATATGATGGTTTATCCTACCCTAATATAAATTAGAGGACACTAGCTACTAAGTCCTACTAATTTAAGGCTTTCGTCATTCATGCATATAACCATTACCTACATTAGACTATAGATAGTAAGCAATCACTTATTACCTGCAGGATAGGTAGAAGACATCTCGCCATTTATGACCTTCCCTTGATGGACCCCCTCATTACTTTCTAGTTGGCCTTATTAGATAATACCCTTAGTCACTCAATACTTGCCGCAGGATAGACAAACATTTGGTACCTCCGAAGCGATCATTTAATACCTAATCCCAAGGCAGTCCCTCAACCCGATCACTTACTACCTAGAGAAAAGGGACTAATGTGGGAATTACCAAGATCGTACCCAATAGCCATTTAATGTTTCCTAATTATAGGGAGGTGAGCTACGCGATCGCTTAATACCCTTTAAAGGGTGGATCTAACTACTTTAAGACCTTTACCTCGAAACAGGCTGTGCTATGAATTATTTCCTTTTCAAGGTTTCCTTTTTTGGGATGGGAGGTGGAAACCTCACACTTAAGATAAACCTTGTTTTAAGAAATAACTCTCATTACGCAATTAACTATCGTCATGGGTTCCTATGGTTAATGATATCTCACATCAATTGTACAAACATCCGACAGTTGGAAGGTGTGGACTTCTGTTGAATAAGGCAAATGACCTCACATTATTAACCTACTAAGTCCAATTATTTCAAATTATAATAATTATAGATCAACTAGGAATTTATAACTTCATATCTTAGGATATTTATTTATTGATTTACTTATTGGACTTAGCATTTACTACGCTAGTCAATCTCCACTAATTCCCTTTTCTATTCTGTGACGATCAGGAATTTCGCTCGGTCCGAACCAGTCGCTAAACCGATCCAGGCCGTTCGAAACGCCCTATCGTTCGAGAACAAGCCACAACAGAACGCATATAAAAGAACGTTTCATTGTATATTACAACAATGCATCAGATTACAAGAATATACAGAGTATAAATGAATAATCATTACACAGAAATATCAGAGATTTAAATTACATTTAAATACATCGCAGCGGAAAATAATACAATACACAACTAGAAGAGATATGCGGATACAAAGCTTTCCGGATATCATTCCAGCTGTAAACCAGGATCCTGTGAATATAAATCTGCAAAAACCCAAAACTACTAGCTGCCCGTGTCAAAATAAGGGCACCCAGAGTTTAGGTTAAAACAATAAACTCCAGGTCAGTCATGTGACTGGTGTGAGAACTAAAACAGTTATTATCTTTATTTTCAAAGTTAGGTAAATCAAGGGACCACGCCGTATAACACGGAACGGGTTTCCTCCCAAGAATACCAGTGCATAAAACAAACAGCGCAATGCTAAATAAAGAAAAAATGAAGCTGTTATAAGACCCAGGTCCCATCACACAATGCAACGCAAGCCGGAGGATAGGGTTTTTACCTTATAACAGCCAAAGCATGCTTGATACGTTTAAAACACATTATTTGATACTATAATAAGTGCATAGTGTATAAAACAACTTCAAATCATAAGTATCAATCATAGGCGACATGAGCGTCCCATGCCACTATGTCGCCATATATAGGTTTACAAATAAAACCGCAAATGTCACGTATTGGGAAATTGGATTTCCGTCTATGAACCGAGGCAAAAGATAGTCCTCAACCGATTCGAGACAATCTAGCCTACCATGTCTCAGGATCAGAGCTCGAGTGACCCTTGGATCGTCAGGGCCGGTCCACCGATGTGGATTAAAATGCCTGAACACTACGTTTCCCCGCCCTTTGGGGCGCAAACGAGCCAACGAATGACTCCATCGGACCCGGATCATCCGATCTAACCGAGGCGCCTCGCAACAGCAACAACCACACAGGTGAAAAGTATATAAATGTCAGGGCTGGTAGGTCACTGACACCACCCTAGCTAGAAAGAAACGCATGCCCTCCCTGAGGTCCTCTCCCGTTTTTGGTTCACAACCGGGGTGCGAAACTCGCGAATTCATGTTACACAAAGCTGTGCCACACAGGCTGTGCTTTGATCATTACCACAAGACTTTGCTTTTCAACAGAAGCCTCGATCAATTGCCACTTAGGCATGCCACACAGGCAATTCACTCCATGCGTTTGATATCCATCAATATATAACCCCTGAGCTCGTACGTCTCAGAGAAGGGCGTTAAGCAAGAGAATAAATTCTCCGCTGCCAAACAGATATATATTTAATAGAGATCAATCACACGGACTAAAATCCAATGTCAGACACACAGTCCATTTACAAGTCCGTTCTGGGTCTGAACGAAACCGGTGGCACCTAGTACCCCGCATATCCATCGATCTCCAAGTACGTCTGGACGATCCCTAACTGTTTCCATCTTCTTGGGTGTACAGCCCAATCAAGATCATCAGTAATCACCCAAACGACATGAAGACTTCTGGTCTTCGACCACCGTCTTCATCTTCGACACCACGTCGAATCAGTTATTCAGAATGGGATAAACCCGGTCTTTCTGAATAACTCGCGTATATATTATAAAAGTGTTACACAAACACAACATACGCCTCATTCCAATTCAGAATATTCTTTTATTCAAATATTCCCATACTTTGGGAAAAGTTCCCATTAATTTTATCCAAGATAAATTCTTTAAATTTATTCTTTAATCTCCTTTGAATATCAATTCAAACTAGTCGGGATTAGCGAACCACACCGAAGTAATCATTTATTTTATTTCCCAATCCCAACCTATTCATCCCATGAAGTAAAACTGGTAGTACTTCATATCTAACACCACAGTGTTATCGGTAATTCAATTACCATTTCACGTTCAAATCTAATTAAAGATTTAACTATCGCCTGGAGTAAAAATGGTGATACTCCATTCTCGATCTTTTCAATCTAATTAAAGATTCATTAAAACTCCACTTAGTTTTAATCGTTATCTGGGTTAAAGAATCAGTGTCATTTAAAACACGATTCACGATAAACCCAAAATCACATTCCATTAATTATCGGGTTAAAGAACAAGTGTTATTTAAAACACTGTTCACGATAAACCCAAAAATCAATACCAATTCAGTTCCAATTAAATATCATTTAATTGGTACACTTCGTTAAATCTAAATAAAAAGATTTAATCTTTTCTCAACTGGGTTCAAGAACAGTGTTAGTGAAGACACCATTCACGACAAACCCAAATCACATTTGATATTCAATACAAGGCTCTGAATAGAAAATATATCGGCTTATATTCAATATCAAATTCTACGACTAACAAATGTCGTATTGGAAATAACGATATAAATATATATCTTTCAAATTTCCATATCAACATCCGTATAATCACGAATTTCAACATCGAAATATTCCGAAGACAATTTCGATTCAATTCCACTCCAATGCAATCATTGTATATTCTGGTTATTTTTAAAACCATTTCAAATTCAATTTATTTATTTAAAAATAAATAGAATTATAATTCTAGTTCAAAACTAATTCATTCCGATAAAAATCTATTTTTATCTTTTCAAATATGGAGTTTTTCATCCCAAATCTTCACAAATCATTTCTTATGATTTTACACAAATTATTACTATTTTTAATAATTTTATCAAGGCCCGTACAGTCGATTTCCATCAATGGCCATCGAACTGCACTTACAGCGACCTTTTTCAAATTTGATTTGGACGTAACTCCAAATCCAACCGTTGGATTTCTAATTTATCACATTCGTTAGAAAGCTCTTTTCGATACGAACCCAACGGTTCCGGTTTTAGGAGAATCCGACGGTCGGATCTCCCGTAATGTCCGTTTGAAATCAATGGTCGAAATTCGCGAACTGCCGCGGCGCGGCGCGTTCTATTCAGGCCATTATATTATATATATAATATATACTTCGTCGATTTCTATTTAAAACGAATTATATAAATAGTTTTAAATTCGTTTCAAAAGCAATTCCAACTTCCATTTCAATTCAAATCAAAATTGAATTCTTCTCTATAAATTCGTTTTAAAATTCATTTCTATTCAATTCAAATTTCAATTCAATTTGAATTCATTTCAATTCACTTTCAATTCAATTTGAATTCGTTTTCAATTCAATTCATTTCGAAATCGTTTTCAATTCAATTCATTTCGAAATCGTTTTCAATTCAATTCATTTCGAAATCGTTTTCAATTCAATTCATTTCGAAATCGTTTTCAATTCAATTCATTTCGAAATCGTTTTCAATTCAATTCATTTCGAAATCGTTTTCAATTCAATTCATTTCGAAATCGTTTTAAAATCGATATAAATATCGTTCACGTCAAAATGGCGTCAATCTAATCAACACGGCTTCATATATTCCTTTATTTTCAAATATTCTATTTCAAATATTTCTTTTTCAAATATTTCTTTTTCAAATATTTCTTTTTCAAAACTGGAATGAGGCCCAATCAATTACCATATAAAATTAATTATATGGATTTTCATACAACACATGTATATAATAGCATTGAAAATAATCAACCATCAACCAAAGTGCACTACACTGTATAAGCATCAAATATAGATATTCAACGCTTATAACAGCCTGTCAATCGATCGATCGACATATTTAATCAATCAGGATGAGTGAACTTCAAATTTCATCCCAACACCCATGTGGGGTTTCAAACAATCAAACACAGATTTTATTTGTGCAATTGGGCGATGTGTAAAATTTATCGACCCAATCAATGTCCTTCAAATAGGTGTACATAAACAAACCGTCCGGTTCGTAAATGAATATTTATTTATTCACATTCACGTCAAAAATTATATTTTAACGATAAAACATTTTATTTCAACACATGAATTTCTATTCAGTTCATTTCTTCAATAAAATGATATTTTATTTTTCTAACATATTTTAGAAAATTTCGGCGGCATAACGGCACGATACTAGAAACGGGACAAGGCCTAGCCTTATCCCCGGTCTAGTGAAGGCCCACGCCATTCACACAACAATCACAATCACCAAACAATTCAATTTCAAATCAAATCATCTAACTAATCTATGCAACCAAACAAACAAGTCCATGGTCTGTGGACGATTGTGTCGGGTGCTACTAAGCACCGTCTGCATCCTAGTATATATATATAACTAGAAATAAAATTGAAGAGTGAGAAATTCTCACATATAGCTATCCTAGCTCCACGGCACTTCTAATGCAGGAAACCTTCGCCAACTCGCCTTCGTTGTCCGCTTTCACTACATATGCAAAAATCGAATTTTTACTTCGCTATTCAATATATAAAAATCATATTTTTATTTCGAAGTTCAAGATATAAAAATTCTATTTTTCTTTCGAAGTTCAATATATAAAAATTCTATTTTTCTTTCGAAGTTCATTATATAAAAATTCTATTTTTCTTTCGAAGTTCAATATATAAAAATTCTATTTTTATTTCTATTTCAAATATATAGATTTCGCCTTTTCAAAAATATAGACTTCATCTTTTCAAAAATATATCATTATAAAAGTCACCTTTTTATTCTTCTACACATATAAAGATGCTATTTTTAATATTTCTATCATGTAAAAATTATATTTTTAATTCTTCTATATAGTAAAGACTATATTTTTACCTCTTCTACTTAATAAAGATTATATTTTTAATACTTTAAAAATATAAAAATCATATTTTTCTTTCTATATATAAAGTTCTCGCCTTTTCAAAAATATGAAGTTTATAAAAATCACCTTTTTATATTCTCTAGTATATAAAAATCCTATTTTTAATTCGCTATATGCATAAAAATCGGATTTTTATTTTCATCCCTTCATTATAAAAATAAAGTTCACACCCTTTTAATCTCATCTTGACTATAAATAAAATTCTAATTCAGATTACATAAAAAAACACCTAGATTCAGATTTTAAATAAATAAAACTAAAATTAAAAACTTACTTTGTCTTTAAAGGAGAGGAGGGGGGGTTGCGCTGTCGACGGAAGTTGCAGGGGGTCGGAGCGGGTTGTGGTGGCTGCGTGGGGTCGGAGCGGGTTGTGGTGCGTCGTTTCAGGTAGAGGGAGGTTCGGATTCGGGTGGTTTTTTTTGGGTTCGATTGGCTGAGGGGTTTCACGATCGAGCGGGGGTTCGTGGGAGAGGGCGTCGGCTGAGAGGAGGGCTTGGCCAGAGGTGGGTGGCTCCGGCGATCGCCAGGGCGCGGTGGACGGCGGGCGTGGAGAGCGCGATCTTTTCTTCCCCCCCCCCCCGTTTTTTTCCTTCTTTCTGTTTAATGAAAACGAGAAAGGGGGGGCCTATATATTATAATTTTTTATTAATTTAATTAATTTAATCGCAAAAAGTTGACTTTTACATACGACCTCTAAACGAGGCCCACCGCCTGTCGTCCATAGCATATTACCCCTATTCTGAACAAAATGGGATATGTATCGTAGGTTGATTCGATCGTTACAATCAGTTTCCGTTGAATTTACATTTAAATCACTATATTGAATTTTAAACGTACATTTCAAATTACCGGGGTCACATACTAACTCGAAAAATTCCCGAAAAATATTTTCTAGCTTCGTATTGACGATACGGTCCTAACAAAACTAGTTTCGTCGAATTCTGAGACCGTTGGAAAAATGGCCATTTTCCAGTCGATTAAAATCAACTGAAACCGGTCAAACGCGTTTTCCTTTGCCACGCTCACATATTGATTCTAAAAATTATGAAATTTGAAACCTAGCAATAATTTGACACCACGGACCCAACAAAACTGGTTTCGTCGAAATCCGAGGTCGTTTGCAAAATATCCATTTTTAAGGGCCTGAATTCCATAGCGACTATTCAGAATTTTCAACTGGACATATCTATTGATTCCCGCTATGAACTTTTGATTTTTCGGATTCGTTGGAAAGATGTTACCAATTAGATCCTAATGTTTTTGGTTTCACTAAAATCCGGATTGTTTTGCACCCGGTACATTCAATTGAAGTTTGAAATCGAATTATCGAACTACCGCGCCATTTTCAATTCCTTTTATAATTTATATATAAATATTTATATTCTAACGACGGCGTATATAATATATACGTTCTAATTCCATTCAAAATAAATTTCTCGTCGATATTATTTAAAATAATCTATTTTAAATATCTAAACTCGCCAAAATTGCCAAAATAAAAATTTTAAACTGGCCCAGATTTTCGGGTTATTACATATTCCTTTTGTTATTAATAATTAAGTTACCTGCCACTAACGACCCTAACAATTATATTTCCTATGTCATCAATTAACCTATTAAATGTCTTGTATGACACTAACAGTCATATTATCCTAAGGCAATTATTATCCTATTTATATCGGTCCCATTTCAATTCTACTTTATATATTGTAACTCCACTTATTACTATATTTTCGATTCCATTTATTTATCGTTTATGTATTTATACATATATGTTTATTATTTATTAAACTCCTAATTGGAGTTACAATTCCTATCGTAACACAATTCAAATTGTAACCATTTAGCATGTTTATCCTATCCAAATTATTTTTCCCAATCAAAGATGGTTACAACATTCCTTATTTTGTTTACGACCTTAATTATAGCGAATCAAATCCATTTATTTCTACAACGATCATAATACCTATTTCCATTTATTATGGATTATATTTCCGTATACATTTCCACAAAAATGGAAACTATTCAAACATATAGCAAAAATGAACATTTATTATAGTAATATATTTGCGTTATTTACATAGATTCGGATGGATATAAATATATATATAAGCACATTTAACATAGTTACTATATTTAATTTTATTATTATTAATCATTTATGTTTTAGTCTAAACTAACGACCAAAACAAATCTTTTTATGTTTAATATTGCTTAAGATTCAAAGCCTTGAAAAAAGGTTAATAACTGTAGTTGCCCAAAATAATTTAAAAGAGAACATAAACATATTTCCAATCACAAGAAATAAGAAATATATATTTTTTGGAACGGTTTTTATAAACTATGTACAAATATATTTGAATTTACACATCCCTTCGTAATTGTTTATACATATTTCTTGCTAGTTTGAAACAATGTCTTTTTTTTATCAAAAAGAATAAAAAAGGAATTTCTACAATAACCAAGTAAAACCCCAATAACATTAAACATAAACAGGCATAATCTTTTAATCTAAATTTACATAAACCTCAAATCAAAACCAGAACTAAGGATCTGGAATAAAACTACAATATGGGCAACGGTTTGGGGACTGATTTCCAGATTTAAGGTGTATACAATAATCCACTATAACCTAAATACAATTGTCGGCAATAATATAATAAATTAAATAGGCCTATAAATTATGATGTTCAAATCATAACCTATTATTTCAGATTTGGCAAAAAAACAATAAACAAATCTGATAAACTGTGACGACAAGGAATTTCGCTCGATCTGAATCAGTCGTTAAACCGATCTAGACCGTTCGAAACCCCTGATCGTTTGAGAACAGGACAAATCAGAACACAAACAGAAGAACATTTCATTGCTATTACAACAGTTCCATCAGGTACAAGAATATACAGAGTATAATTGAATAAATTACATTCGATAAATATCAGAGATTACAATAAATTACATAGCAGCGGAAAATAATACAAAGCACAACAGAAGGCGATATACGGATACAGAGCTTTCCGGATATCATTCCAGCTGTAAACTAGGATCCTGTGAATATAAATCTGCAAAACCAAAACTACTAGCTGCCCGTGCGGAAAATAGAGGCACCCAGAGTTTAGGTTAAAACAATAAACTCCAGGTCAGTCATGTGACTGGTGTGAGAACTAAAACAGTTATTTAAAAATTTACTTAAAAAGAGAGTAATTCAAGGGACCACGCCGTATAACACGGAACGGGTTTCCTCCCAAGAATACCAGTGCATAGAATAAACAACGCAATGCTTTTTCGGAAAATGAAGCTATTATAAGACCTAGGTCCCATCACACAATGCAACGCAAGCCGGAGGATAGGGTTTTTCCTTATAATAGCCAAACATGCTTGGTACGTTTAAAACAAATCATTTGATACTATAATAAGTGTATAGTGTCAAAACAATTTCAATCATAAATATAAATCATAGACGGCATGGGTACCATATATCATGTCGCCATACTAGTTCTACAATTAAAACCGCAATACACGTATTGGAAATTGGATTTCCGTCATGAGTCGAGGCAAGGGGCAAGCTCCTCTCCGCGTTCGAGACACTCTAGCAAATGTCTCAGGACTACACACTCTGGGCAATCCTGGATGCTTCAGGGCCGGTCCTCACTTACGTTAGAGGATTAATTATGCCTGAACACACGTTTCCCGGTCCTTACAGACCTAAAATCGAGGCGCCTCATCCAACAACCACATAGGTGAAAAGTATATAAATGTCAGGGCTGGTAAGTCACTGACACCACCAAAGCTAGAAAGAAACATCGTGCTCTCCCTGCAGTCCGTATCCCGTTTTTGACTCATACCGAGGTGTGAGGCTCGCGAATTCACGTTATACACAAAGCTACGCCACAAAGGCCGTGCTTTGATCATCAACCACAAGACTTTGCTTTTCAACAGAAGCCTTGATCATTGCATCTTAGTGTGCCACACAGGCAATTCATGCCATGCGACTGATGTCCATCGATATACAACCTCTGAGCTCGTACGTCTCAGAGAAGGGCGTTAAGCAAAAGAATAAATTCTCCGCCGCCAAACAGATGTATATTTAATAGAATTCAATCAACACAGAATAAAATCCAATGTCAGACACACAATCCATTTACAAGTCCGTTCTGGGTCTGAATGAAACCGGAGGCACTTTCCTCGCATATCCATCCATCTCCAAGTACGTCTGGACGACCACCAACTATTTCCATCCTCTTGGGTGTACAGCCCAATCAGGATCGTCAGTAATTATCCAAACGATGTGAAGACTTCCGGTCTTCGACCATCGTCTTCATCTCCGACTTATCGTCGAATCGGTTATTCAGAATGGGTATAAACCCGGCCTTTCCGAACAACCCGCGTGTATTAAAAAAAATGTAACACAAACACAACATACGCCTCATTCCAATTCATATTCTCAGGGAAAGGTTCCCATTAATTTTATCAAAGATAAATTCTTTAAATTTATTCTTTAATCTTCCTTTGGGTGTCATTTCAAACCAAATTATGATTTTTCCAAACTAGTCGAGATTAGCGAATCACATTAGAGTAATTATTTATTTTATTTCCCAATCCCAACCTATTCATCCCATGAAGCAAAACTGGTAATACTCCATATCTAATACCACGGTGTTATCGGTAAAATTAATTACCATTTCACGTTCAAATCTAATTAAAGATTTAACTATCGCTTTGGAGCAAAACTGTTAATACTCCATTCTCGCTCATTTTCTAAATTTGATAATTTAGATTACAAATTCACATTTCAATCTAATTGCAGATTCATTAAAACTCCTTTTATTGGGTTAAAGAACTAATGTCTTTTAAAACACAGTTCACGACAAACCCAAATCACATTCTATTTATTATCGGGTTAAAGAACTGGTGTTATTTAAAACACTGTTCACAATAAACCCACAAATCAATTCTAATTCAAATCAAATATATTAGGAATTTCGATTATTTAAAACCCCTTTTTAAATCTAATTTATTTATTTAAAAATAATTGGGTTTTAAATTTAGTTCAAACTAGTTCATTTCGATAAAAATCTATTTTTATCTTTTCAAATATGGAGTTTTTCATCCCAACTTTTCCCAAATCATTTCTTATGATTTTACACAAATTATTACTATTTTTAATAATTTTATCAAGGCCCGTACAGTCGATTTCCATTAACGGCCATCGAACTGCACTTACAGCGACCTTTTTTGAACTTGATTTGGACGTATCTCCAAATCCAACCGTTAGATTTCAAATTTATAATATTCTTTAGAAAGCCCTTTTCGATACGAACCCAACGGTTCCGGTTTTAGGAGAATCCAACGGTCGGATATCCCATAATGTCCGTTTGAAATAAATGGTCGAAATTCACGAACTGCCGCAGCGCGGCGCGTTCTATTCAGGCCATTATATTATATATAATACATATTTCGTCGATTACTATTCAAAACGAATTTTATAAATCGTTTTAAATTCGTTTCAAAAACATTTCAACTTCTATTTCTAAATCAAATCAAAATTGAATTTTTTCCTATAAATTCATTTGAATTCAATTCAAATTTCAATTCAATTTGAATTCCTTCCAAATTGATTTTACTTCTATTTCAATTCGTTTTCAATTCAATTTGAATTCAATTCATTTTCTATTCAAATTCGTTATCTATTCAATTCGAATTCGTTATTTATTCAATTCAAATTCAATTCAAATCAAATTCGTTATATATTCAATTGAAATCAAATTCGTTTCCTATTCAAATCAAATTCATTTTCTATTCAAATCGAATTCATTATATATTTAATTCAAATCAAATTCGTTATATATTCAATTCAAATTCTATATATATTCAAATCAAATTCATTTCCTATTCAAATCAAATTCAAATTCGTTTTCAATTCAAATTCATTTTCTATTCAAATCAAATTCAAATTCGTTTTCTATTCAATTCAAATTCAAATTTTATTTCAAAGTATTCGATTTCGAAATCACTTTTCAATATTCATTTTTAAAATGAATAGAATCGATATAAATATCGTTCACGTCAAAATGGCGTCAATCTAATCAACACGGCTTCATATATTTCTATTTTAAAATATTCTATTCAACAAATGAATATTTATTTTTGTCAACACACGACTAATCTCAACGAATAAGTACTGTCCACGTGTGACTATTTTTGTTATTTAATATATTTTATAAAAATTAGGGTATCTATCGTTTGATATCAAATCAGACTCCAACCGTAAATTAGTAAGAGAACGATTCCCTAAATATTAACCCCGAAGGCCGAAACCAACATCAGATCAACATCTAGGAGACCACTCATCTTATCTATTTTCCAATTGGTTCCTAATTTATATATGATAAAGATGTAAATTTTATTGTTAAAATATTTCGTTCAACACATGACTAATCTTAACGGATGAGTACTGTCAACACATGAACCTTTATTTTATATTGATAAAGATGTATATTTTATTATTAAAATATTTCGTTCAACACATGACTAATCTCAACGGATGAGTACAGTCAACACATGAACCTTTATTTCATAATATTCTTTATTTTCTAAATTGGAATGAGGCCCAATCAATCACCACATAATGTTAATTATATGGAATTTCATACATCACACGTATATAATAGCATTGAAAAATAATCAACCATCAACCAAAGTGCACTACACTGTATAAGCATCAAATATAGATATCTAACGCTTATAACAGTCTGTCAATCAATCGATCGACATATTTAATCAATCAGGATGAGTGAACTTCAAATTTCATCCCAACACCCGTGTGGGGTTTCAAATCAACAAACACAGGTTTTTATTCGTGCAATTGGGCAATGTGTAAAATTTATCGATCCAATCAATGTCCTTCAAATAGGTGTACATAAACAAACCGTCCGGTTTGTAAATGAATATTTTATTCACTTCCGCGTTAAAAATTATATTTTTAACAATAAAATACTTTATTTCAACACATGAATTTTTATTCAGTTCATTTATCAAATAAAATGATATCTTTATTTTTCTAACATATTTTAGGAAATTTCGGCGGCATAACGACACGATACTAAAAACGGGACGAGGCCTACCCTTATCCCCGGTCTAGTGAATGCCCACGCCATTCACACATCAATCAAATCAATTTCATTTCACCAAACAACTCAAATTTCAATCAAATAATCTAACTAATTTTTGCAACCAAACAAACAAGTCCATGGTCTGTGGACGATTGTGTCGGGTGCTACTAAACACCGTCTGCATCCTAATATATATATATAACTAGAAAATGAAATTGAAAGGTGAGAAATTCTCACAGATAGCTATCCAATCATCTTGACTCTTCTTTGATAGAAATCTTCATCGTTATCGCATCTTCGTCATCTTCATTGCCCGTAGCCACTACATATGTAAAAATCGAATTTTTACTTTGTTATTCAATATATAAAAATCGAATTTTTACTATGTTATTCAATATATAAAAATCAAATTTTTACTATGCTATATAGATAAAAATTCCATTTCAAAAATATAGATTTCGCCTTTTCAAAAATAAAGATTTCGCCTTTTCAAAAATAAAGATTTCGCATTTTCAAAAATAAAGATTTCGCCTTTTCAAAAATAAAGATGATATTTTTAATATTCCTATCATGTAAAAATTATATTTTTAATTCTCTTCATAAACAAAAATCATATTTTTAATTCGCTACATATATAAAGACCGAATTTTTATCTCCTTTACCTTATAAAAATTATATTTTTAACTTCTTGCTTATATAAAAATTATATTTTTACAACGCCCACCTCATAATAAAAATCCCATCTTTTCTATGAACAAAAATCCTATTTTTGATTATGTAAAAATCGAACCTTTCACTCATATAAAAATCGTTCCTTCACGTTATTAAAAATCTAATTTTTACCTAAGGAAAAATCTAATCTTTACATAACTAAAGATCATAACCTTATCGGTTATTCATATAAATCAAAATCATATTTTTAATTTCAAAACTATATGTAAAAACCATATTTTTAATTTCAAAACTATATGTATAATAAAACTGATTTTTAACACGGATATTATATAGTAAAACTGAAAATTAAAAATTAAAAACAATGTAAACTATAAAACTTACAAATCTTCGGATATGAAGAGGGTTGAGGGGGACGTTGATCTTCAAGTGGGAGGCGGGGAGGGGGTCTTCGGTCGGTGGATGAGGGGGGGTCTGGGTTGGGCGGCAGTCGGTTTCAAGGCGGCGGTGGGAGTGGCAGGCGGGGGTCAGGAGGGAGCGACGGGATTTGGGTGGTGGTCTGGGTTGCTGCGAGGAGAGGATCGAAGAAAGGAGGCTAGGGGGTGGGTCGCGACTACCGCAGGTGGGCGCGTCGCGAGGTCGGCGCCGCTGGGGGGGGGAGGGCTGGCGGCTCGAACTAGGTCTGTAGGTTTTTTTTTTCTTACTGAATTGAATCGAACGGGGGGGACCAGAATGGAAGAATAGGGGTAGGAGAGAGAGGTAGTGTTATTTTTATATTTTATTATTTTAATTTCGAAAAAAATTGACTTTCACATATGACCCCTAAACGAGGCCCACCGCCTGTCGTCCATAGCGTTTTACCCCCATTCCGAACACAATGGGATATGTATTGCAAGCCGATTCGATCGTTACAATCAGTTTTCGTCAAATTTACATTTAAATCACTATAATGAACTTTAAACGTACATTTCATATTACCGGGGTCACATGCGAACTCTATAAATTGCAGAAAAATATTTTCTAGCTTCGTATTGACGATACGGTCCTAACAAAACTAGTTTCGTCGAATTCTGAGACCGTTGGAAAAATGGCCAATTTCAAGTCGATTAAAATCAACTTAAACTGGTCAAACGCGTTTTCCTTTGCCACGCTCACATATTGAATCGAAAAATTATGAAATTTGGAATCTAGCAATCATTTGACACTGCGGATCCAACAAAAGTGGTTTCGTCGAAACCCGAGGTCGTTTGCAAAATTCCCATTTTTAAGGGCCTGAATTCCATAGCGACTATTCAGAATTTTCAACTGGACATATCTTTTGATCCCCGCTATGAAATTTCGATTTTTCGGATTCGTTGGAAAGATATTATCAATTAGATCCTAATGTTTTTGGTTTCACTAAAATCCGGATTGTTTTGCACCCGGTACATTCAATTGAAGTTTGAAATCGAATTATCAAACTACCGCGCCATTTTCAATTCTATTTATAATTATATATAAATATTTATATTCTAACGACGACGTATATAATATATACGTTCGAATTATATTCAGAATAAATTTCTTGTCGATATTATTTAAAATAATTCATTTTAAATATTCAAAATTCGCTAAAATTGCCAAAATAAAAATTTTAAACTGGCTCAGAATTTCCGGGTTATTACAATCTCCCCCACTTAAAACTTTTCGTCCCCGAAAAGGAACAAAGTCGAAAGTGGTTTGATTAATCAACTCTACGTTCGATCTGGCTTCCATTCTCCAACTTTTCAGTTTCTGAGAATTTTTAAAATTTCAAAAATTTGGCTAACACCCTAAATTTTCGAAAAATTTCTCCATAACCTCCCCTGCACCGGGAGCCACGGGAAAATCCCGAAATTGCCATATAGGCCTTCTGATCTCAAAAAGAAAAAGAAAAAGCCAAGCGGCTAGCCAATAGGCTCATAAAATCATCATCACCCAAACAAAATAGGAAATTAAAGTAAACATGTACCTATTTGTCGGGCAACAAATTTTATTCTTCGGCTCTAGCCTCCTTGCTATGACCTGTTCAATAATATACATGTATATGCAAGTAAATACGACCAAATTTCAATATAGTTCAATATTTGATTCAACTAGGCATAAATGGTTCAACATTATCAAACAAATAAACAAACAACACAAACATCAATCAATTAGTGGATTAACGTTTCAAATTCATAATTTTGATACATATATACTGAAAATCATGTTTTTGATGCCAAATCACAACAATGTGTTCTAACTATATAAGTTTTGGTTCTCGCACCAGTCTAATGGAAATATGTAGATATCACACCTTCGTCACTCGAAAATAAATACTGGTGATGGTATACTTCATCATCAGGACCATGTCCGGGCGACTAGAGTGTGACTCTATATCTATCTAATATATTAAAACTTCGAATATACGTTCATGACGCATATATGAAAAACCTTTATATATCAGATTGTCCATATTCAAAATAAATAAATATTCAAATACGTAGAATTGATTTAAATTTTCAAAACAAAATTTGTTTTCATTTGAAAAATATACTCTTCACACTCGTTCTAGGATACTACTGATCCCATCTCTAACGAGTCATCCTAATTGGATATTACTAATCCAATATCTGATGAATTCTTTCGTATGGTTCTAATGTGTCTTGTTCTCGAGCTCTGTAAACCAAAGCTCTGATACCAAAATGTGACGACAAGGAATTTCGCTCGATCCGAATCAGTCGTTAAACCGATCTAGACCGTTCGAAACCCCTGATCGTTTGAGAACAGGACAAATCAGAACACAAACAGAAGAACATTTCATTGCTATTACAACAATTCCATCAGATACAAGAATATACAGAGTACAATTGAATAAATTACATTCGATAAATATCAGAGATTACAATAAATTACATAGCAGCGGAAAATAATACAAAGCACAACTAAAGGCGATATACGGATACAGAGCTTTCCGGATATCATTCCAGCTGTAAACCAGGATCCTGTGAATATAAATCTGCAAAACCAAAACTACTAGCTCCCGTGCGGAAAATAGAGGCACCCAGAGTTTAGGTTAAAACAATAAACTCCAGGTCAGTCATGTGACTGGTGTGAGAACTAAAACAGTTATTTAAAACTTTACTTTAAAAGAGAGTAATTCAAGGGACCACGCCGTATAACACGGAACGGGTTTCCTCCCAAGAATACCAGTGCATAGAATAAACAACGCAATGCTTTTTCGAAAAATGAAGCTATTATAAGACCTAGGTCCCATCACACAATGCAACGCAAGCCGGAGGATAGGGTTTTCCCTTATAATAGCCAAACATGCTTGGTACGTTTAAAACAAATCATTTGATACTATAATAAGTGTATAGTGTCAAAACAATTTCAATCATAAATATAAATCATAGACGGCATGGGTACCATATATCATGTCGCCATACTAGTTCTACAATTAAAACCGCAATACACGTATTGGAAATTGGATTTCCGTCATGAGTCGAGGCAAGGGGCAAGCTCCTCTCCGCGTTCGAGACACTCTAGCAAATGTCTCAGGACTACACACTCTGGGCAATCCTGGATGCTTCAGGGTCGGTCCTCACTTACGTTAGAGGATTAATTATGCCTGAACACACGTTTCCCGGTCCTTACAGACCTAAAATCGAGGCGCCTCATCCAACAACCACATAGGTGAAAAGTATATAAATGTCAGGGCTGGTAAGTCACTGACACCACCAAAGCTAGAAAGAAACGTCGTGCTCTCCCTGCAGTCCGTATCCCGTTTTTGACTCATACCGAGGTGTGAGGCTCGCGAATTACACAAAGCTACGCCACAAAGGCCGTGCTTTGATCATCAACCACAAGACTTTGCTTTTCAACAGAAGCCTTGATCATTGCATCTTAGCGTGCCACACAGGCAATTCATGCCATGCGACTGATGTAACGACCCGCATTTTTAGCAACAGAATAATTAATTAATTTAATTATTTGAATAGTGACTTAGAGAATTAAAGGGTCGTTTAATTGAATTATAGTGAATATTAATTGAATTAAATAATAGAATAATATATTTATTTCTGAAATAGTCAGAAATAGTTGAATTCACAATATTGTGTGAATGGGCAATATAAAATATATATATAATTCAGTTTATATTGAATTATAGTGACGAATATATTTATAAACGCCGTTTGAACGTATAATTTAAATTATAATTATAATAGAGCTCGAAATGGCGCTGCAGTTCGCTATTTGGCGATTCGAACTTCAACTGGATATACAGGAGTCGTTTTAAGCCGGATTTTTGTGAAACAAGAAACGCTCGGAGCTGGTGGAGTATATCTTCCTAGTGGAAGAGAGAAATCAGGATTTCGTCGTGTAGATTTTGTTTTATGTCTAAATCAAAATTTAGAAAAGTCGCTGTGAAATTCCTTTATATTTTGCAACGCTTTATTAACGTTATAAATGGATTTTCAATATAAATTGAATATCGATTTAACACTGGAATTTGAATATCGAGCTATATACTCTGATATGATTATTTTAAAGCTGGGATATATCGTATGTGAATATATACGATAATATTTACTTTTAAATATTAAATTTAATCGTTTTTAAATATATTTATTTATTTAAAGGGGCTATTTAGGGTTTTAAAAATAGCCACTTTTGCAAACGAAGTCGGATTTCAACGAAACTAATTTTGTTGGATCCGCAGCGTCAAATTATTGTTAGATTCCAAGTTTGGTGATTTTTAGAAGCAGTGTGTGGCCGTACGAATTTTTAGAGTGAAAAATAGACAGTATTTCAACGGTTAAAAATACGCTGTGTGGGCATACGGAGTCGGAATTCGACGAAACCAGTTTCGTTGGGACCGTAATGTCAAACTGAAGGTGCATGTCCAGTTTGGTGATTTTTTTGGGTGTCATATGTGATCACAGAAAATTTAGAGGACAGAATAAATTAGCGATTGCTTAAAATAAATAAATAACCGAATAAAAAAATATAAATCCTATCCTATATAATACCCTAACATCCTCCTTAACCCTAGACCCTTTTCCCTTTTGCCAAGAATGCGCCGCCACCACTGAAGGAATTAAAAACAGGGAAAAAATCCTCTTCAAAATTTAAAATAAAATCCAAACAAAATCTTTAAAATCCGAGATATATATATATGTGTTTGGATTAAGGTCCCCTTCGATCTAGTATTGTACTTGGTGGGTGCGACGTGAGTCTTGGAGGTTCAAACCCAAGAGCAGTAGACCTAGGGTTTCGGTTTTGTAGCAATTGGAGGATGGTTTGGATTTATCGATGTTGGATTTGGGTCGCTGACATCGAACAACGTCTAGTTGCGGAATTTGGGGGAATTCGGTGGCTTGATGGTTCGAGCGACTCCTGTTCGTGCGTGTTGAAGGGCTGAGACGCATTTGGGGTGATGATGTCGAAGGGGATGAGGAGGATACTAGAAGAAAGAGGAGGTTAAGGGGAGGAGAATGGTATGATTAATCTGTGAAATCATGGAGTGTGGTGGTAGAACGAATGGCCAGAACGATGGGAAATGGTGAAGGAGCTGGCGTTGGTTCGTGCCTGGGTAGGAGAAATAGGAGGAGCAGGAGTTAGTAACTGTTAATACCAAGTGGGTTAGGGTAATTAATGGTTTAGAAATTTAAGTGGATGATTACGGTGATGTGTTGAAAGTAAAAGATGATGGTAGAGTATGGTCCAACGTGGATAAATGGTGCGCTACAGGAACCTGTCGAGAAGAAAGGATGAGCAACGTGATTAACGGCTGATGAACACTTGAGGGTAATTAAGAAAAGCATTATTTAAATTAATTAGTCAATGGTATTAAATTATATAATATACACTAAACTTGTGAATATCATATTTTGGTCATACGATATCAGAATTTCGAACCGTCAGATCCGTTGGGATCGTATGGACGAGCACTACGCAATGGAACTGACCGCAAGCAGATTGGAGCTCGTTTGGATTTACGGTGAAATTAAACGCATGAATCAAATCAACGGACGAATATCGTTATTTAATGATCTCCGACCAATGTGAGTAAATCTCACTAACTCTGAACGTTTTATATTTTTATAAAGTATTTTTAGAATTGATAAATATTGGCTGATTTGCTGTGTATTGGTTGTTTGGTTGAACTGCTAGTCAGTTGATTGAATATTTCGATAACGATATATATAAATCGTATCGAAATATTGACTCTGTTTATCAGAATATTTTATACTCATGTTATTGGCGTGGACTGACATCTGTGGATGCAGGGGAACAGGTTGGAGGGACCCAACTGGGTTCCTCAACATTTATTTACCGCTTTTCATATATTTTGATATATGATGTGTTATATCATCCGTTATTGATTCTGTGTGTTTGGATGATGACCAATCATTTTGATTTGATATTTTTACGCCATAAGTGATACTGAAAAGTGGAAAAGGGAGATTTTCAAAAGTATATTTTGAAAATAGATTATTTATATAAAATCAGCTATGAAAGGAAAAAGGGTTTTATAAAGGAAATCATTTCATAAAATCAAAGCAATAAAGGAAAAATATTTGTAAAACATTTACAAATAGACTAAGGGAAATATTTATCTAGAGAAATAAACTGAGTTATAAAAGGAATTAATTATTTAGAAAATAAATAGAATATTGGAATACTTGAAAATGGATAGGAAGGGTATAAAAAGAGAATTTTACACTAGGAAGAAATTAGGCCCGTGCTTCGCACACGGGTAAACAGAATATGAATTCAAAGTGAATTTTTAAGAAAGATCTGTTTTAACAGATAAAGTGAGAAGGTTAATTTATAAATAAAGTTTATAAATTAATTGAGTTATTTATCTTTGGGTAAATAAAGTATATAAGTCAAGACTTATATAGAGAAGTAAAAAAATCGATTTCCACATCGATGTTTGCAACTGAATAAGGACGAAGGAGAATTTATCGAATAAGAGTTATTCGAAGTAAAGTTATCGAATATCAGTTTATTCGAAAGGAAGTTTTATTGAATATTAGTTATTCGAAATGGGTTGATCCAAGAGAGTTAATACAATAGAGTTAATCCAATAGAACAAATTGATTGAGATCAACCGTTAGAGTTAAACTGTTAGAGTTGAACTGTTAGAGTTAAACCGTTAGGGTTAAGCCGTAGAGTTAAACCGTTGGAGTAAACATTTAGAGTTAGTTAGTTAGAGTTAACCAATTAGAGTTAATCAATTAGAGTCTAATTGAACTAGAGTTATCCAAATATAGTAATCGGATAAGGAATGATTGGATATTAGTTATTCAATTAGTTTTGCTCGAATTTAGTTATTCGAGATAGAGTTAAACAGAAGTAGTCATGTAAGATAAGCTACCAGTGAGCACGACTGCTAGCGTAATTCGCAGGGCTGCAGATAGCCTAAGGCGGACGGATGTTTCCTGAGGGAATCAGGCGTAACCATTGTGATCGCTGCGATCTAGAGTCGAGCGAATGGTGTCAAGTCAAATATTAGTTAATTGATAAAAGTAATTTAGTCGAGTTAGAAAATCAAAGTATTTATAAAGTCATTATAATTCGGATGCAGGGGATTATAACACCATTGTTATAATCAAGTGTTTTTCCGTACGAGAAGCAGATTTGTAAATAAAATCCGAGAATGTCGTAAAGAAGTGTTAAAGATTTAGAAAGATGAACTTTGCCTATTTCGAAGTTAGAAATGTTATTCAGTTAAGGTCTGAGAGGTAACTATACCCCAACTTGATTGACTTCGTTTTTAACTAAGAAATGGTTAAGATTCGATGGTGAAAAGTGGTGAAGTGGAAACCAAATTAAGGAGATTTAGCATAGTGATGTTTATTCAAACATCCGTTTAATCAAATGAAAGGGGATTTGGAAATGTTTTCCAAATGAGTAGCAGGATTGTTTTCTGAATATAGAAACAAGAGATGGAAATGTTTTCCAATGATAATATATTTTCTAAATATAGTGAATAAGAAACATTAAACAACAGGAATAGGGAAATGAACGAATGGATGAAGTGATGATTGTTCGATAGAATTTCCTTCGGGAAATAATATCGTTGGTTGCACACCGACATGTTTTCGTTTGATAGTTAACTCACCGACTATCAAAGTTTTGACCATTTTACGTTGTTAATATGGAGAGACCGGTTGGATTATTATCCAGAGAACCACTCCGTATTGGCATAAGCGTTGCGAATCAAGTATGCTGAATATATTGAAGACGGAGTTGTGCAAGGGCTATCCTGTTTACAGAATAGTGCCTTCGGTTTGTCCAGTCCCAGGACAAACGTGAATGGAAGAATGTCTGACAGAGTATATTCAAAGGATCGCGTAAGTTGATCTCTTCAAACGTACTTACGTTTGGTGGCGGAGGAATTCGTTTCTCTTAGCTTTATACCCGTGGTATTTTTGGTGAAATCAATTTGTGATTTGGCGGGTATGACGATGTGGCATTCAAAGTAATGGAGGTGTGATCTGTCAAAAGATACGTTATGACCTCAAGCCTCATCAACCAGGAAAGGACAAAAATCGGGCAGGCAGCATGGCTATGTGGGTCGCACCCATTAGGATGTATGATCACCTATCTAGAGAAATTCCTTTTGTTCTTAAATCTATCGATGCTGTCCCATTTCGGGAGGCGGTTGCTGATCCCAACCGTCGGTGATATACATTCGATACACTCAAGCGAAATGAGTGGTCGGTCATGTGTGGGCCGGGTTGCAAGATGTTCTTGTTGAACCCAGTGTATTTGCCTCTAGAGATACATGTTCGGAAGGTGGTCCCATACCTTGTCAAGTTGGAATCCAATCTCCAATAAGTGCCTGCGAGTTTGATTGTATATTATATATGTAGAACGTGAGATGCAAGCGTTCTACTAGATTTTAATTACTTGTGATTAGACATTATTATAATATCAGATAATATATGATTTCCAAAGTGTTTTGGGTTATCGTAAGGTAAAAGCCATCCGTATTTATGAGTGGATTGGTCTTACGATTATCTTTTCTTTTGAAAAGGATTTTGAAAAGTTAAACCAAATGATTTGAGTTTACTCACACCAGTCCCATGACTGACCCAGGGTTTATTTTGTTTTGCTTTTCCCTAAACTCTTGGGTGCCCAAATTTGTACGGGCAGTCAAGTAGTCAGGATTTTACAGATATACTTGGAGAGCTTGGAGCAGGAGGCTTCAGGACTTATGTAGCTATTGTTTATTCTGCTGTATTGTAAGTGTTGTACTCTGATAATGGTATTATATACATATACTGCTTTTGATTTCAAGTTATGTTGCATATTATATTTTATTCGTTCCGCTGTGAGATTCGTGTTACTCTGATGTTGTTGTCTTCTTCTTCTTCTTCTATTCTATTAGTCCTATCTTATCTATCCTCACCCTCTAAATTCTTTCTTGGACTATCCGGTAATTTCGACTTTTGATTGTTCGATAGGTGTTATATATCGAATAACCAAGGTCGCTTTTTTCCCGGGTCGTTACAGTGGTATCAGAGCTGAAGGTTAAGTATTACCTTGGCTCTGTGGCGTGATACAGTAGAGATGGGGTTAGTAATACCCTAGACTGAGTTTGAGTGTATATATACGAGTGAACGTACTTGTTATTTGATATAAAATGGTTTTATATTGTGGAGATTTATTGGTTGAGTTGTTTATGAATTCTGGTCGATCAGTTTGATCCACTGTATCGATAGGGGTTACTAAACACTTGAATACGATAAACCGACACAGTATGTTTTGAAAGAGGGTAAATGAAATAATTTTACCTAAAGTATATTTTGATTTTAAATAAAGATATATCATGGAATTATTATCATATATTGTATGTGTTGGTTGATTATAATTGAAATGGTTCTATAAATAACCAATTTGAGTTCGTATAATATAAAAGAAGATTAGTTAAATCTGAATTAAATCAGAATTGGAATTAAAATTCTGAAGACTGGGAAAAGTGGTCATAAAAGGAATTGAGTTAAGTATAAGAAAATTTTAAAATCCTGGGAGATTTTAAATGGTTTACAAGCATTGTGAATTGTATTTTGAAATGGATTTCAAAATAAAAGCGTTTAGAAATGATTTTGAAAGTGACATAGTATTGAACTCACTTCAATAGCTGGAAAATAAATTCCGATGATGATCCGGACATCATCGGTGTTCATTTTCGAGTTTGCAAGTGACGGATTACTACCAAAATTTTTGTTTTGAATTGTTTTGAGAAAACAAGTTGTTTTGAAATTCCTGGAAAGGATATTTGATTGTTGAAAAAGGCTAAGTTATTTGAAACTCCCAGGTAGAGACTATTTGAAATAAACACAAATTAAATAGAAATTTGTGAAAGCAAATTTGAAATTGAATTGAAGGTAGTTCAGTGGAAATTGAGTTGAATTGAAATAGAATGCTATCAAGTAGAATTGGACTGGATTAGAGATAATCTGGAATAGAAATGAATTGTTGAGTAATAAATTTGAATTGAGATTGGAATTGCAGTGTGATTGAAATTTGGCTTGGGTATAAGCGGATGGTCGTGTTGAAGATAAAAGTGATTGGGAGTTTGATTGGGATGATAGTGGTATATGCTAAATTGATAGCAAAGTTGGATGCCCGACAAAAAAGGGTACACATTCATATTCATATGAGTTTGATGAGATTTATGAGCCGAATTGGCAAGCCGCTTGGCTGTTTGATTTTCTTTTGGGTTGGAGAGGCCTGTGTGGCGGTTTGGGGATTTTCCCGATGCTCCCGGTACAAAGGAGGTGCTGGCGAAATTTTTTGGAAATTTCGGGTGTTAGAAAATTTTCAGGAGTTTTGAAAATTTTCGTTTATAGAAAGGAAGTAATAATTTAATTGAAATAAATAAATTCAGTTGAAACTGAAATTAAAGAAGTAAACGAATAATTCGAAACTAGTTAATAGGGTTATTCTCTACCTTAGCAATTTCGAGGACGAAATTATTTTAAGGGGGGAAGAATGTAACGACCCGCATTTTTAGCAACAGAATAATTAATTAATTTAATTATTTGAATAGTGACTTAGAGAATTAAAGGGTCGTTTAATTGAATTATAGTGAATATTAATTGAATTAAATAATAGAATAATATATTTATTTCTGAAATAGTCAGAAATAGTTGAATTCACAATATTGTGTGAATGGGCAATATAAAATATATATATAATTCAGTTTATATTGAATTATAGTGACGAATATATTTATAAACGCCGTTTGAACGTATAATTTAAATTATAATTATAATAGAGCTCGAAATGGCGCTGCAGTTCGCTATTTGGCGATTCGAACTTCAACTGGATATACAGGAGTCGTTTTAAGCCGGATTTTTGTGAAATAAGAAACGCTCGGAGCTGGTGGAGTATATCTTCCTAGTGGAAGAGAGAAATCAGGATTTCGTCGTGTAGATTTTGTTTTATGTCTAAATCAAAATTTAGAAAAGTCGCTGTGAAATTCCTTTATATTTTGCAACGCTTTATTAACGTTATAAATGGATTTTCAATATAAATTGAATATCGATTTAACACTGGAATTTGAATATCGAGCTATATACTCTGATATGATTATTTTAAAGCTGGGATATATCGTATGTGAATATATACGATAATATTTACTTTTAAATATTAAATTTAATCGTTTTTAAATATATTTATTTATTTAAAGGGGCTATTTAGGGTTTTAAAAATAGCCACTTTTGCAAACGAAGTCGGATTTCAACGAAACTAATTTTGTTGGATCCGCAGCGTCAAATTATTGTTAGATTCCAAGTTTGGTGATTTTTAGAAGCAGTGTGTGGCCGTACGAATTTTTAGAGTGAAAAATAGACAGTATTTCAACGGTTAAAAATACGCTGTGTGGGCATACGGAGTCGGAATTCGACGAAACCAGTTTCGTTGGGACCGTAATGTCAAACTGAAGGTGCATGTCCAGTTTGGTGATTTTTTTGGGTGTCATATGTGATCACAGAAAATTTAGAGGACAGAATAAATTAGCGATTGCTTAAAATAAATAAATAACCGAATAAAAAAATATAAATCCTATCCTATATAATACCCTAACATCCTCCTTAACCCTAGACCCTTTTCCCTTTTGCCAAGAATGCGCCGCCACCACTGAAGGAATTAAAAACAGGGAAAAAATCCTCTTCAAAATTTAAAATAAAATCCAAACAAAATCTTTAAAATCCGAGATATATATATATGTGTTTGGATTAAGGTCCCCTTCGATCTAGTATTGTACTTGGTGGGTGCGACATGAGTCTTGGAGGTTCAAACCCAAGAGCAGTAGACCTAGGGTTTCGGTTTTGTAGCAATTGGAGGATGGTTTGGATTTATCGATGTTGGATTTGGGTCGCTGACATCGAACAACGTCTAGTTGCGGAATTTGGGGGAATTCGGTGGCTTGATGGTTCGAGCGACTCCTGTTCGTGCGTGTTGAAGGGCTGAGACGCATTTGGGGTGATGATGTCGAAGGGGATGAGGAGGATACTAGAAGAAAGAGGAGGTTAAGGGGAGGAGAATGGTATGATTAATCTGTGAAATCATGGAGTGTGGTGGTAGAACGAATGGCCAGAACGATGGGAAATGGTGAAGGAGCTGGCGTTGGTTCGTGCCTGGGTAGGAGAAATAGGAGGAGCAGGAGTTAGTAACTGTTAATACCAAGTGGGTTAGGGTAATTAATGGTTTAGAAATTTAAGTGGATGATTACGGTGATGTGTTGAAAGTAAAAGATGATGGTAGAGTATGGTCCAACGTGGATAAATGGTGCGCTACAGGAACCTGTCGAGAAGAAAGGATGAGCAACGTGATTAACGGCTGATGAACACTTGAGGGTAATTAAGAAAAGCATTATTTAAATTAATTAGTCAATGGTATTAAATTATATAATATACACTAAACTTGTGAATATCATATTTTGGTCATACGATATCAGAATTTCGAACCGTCAGATCCGTTGGGATCGTATGGACGAGCACTACGCAATGGAACTGACCGCAAGCAGATTGGAGCTCGTTTGGATTTACGGTGAAATTAAACGCATGAATCAAATCAACGGACGAATATCGTTATTTAATGATCTCCGACCAATGTGAGTAAATCTCACTAACTCTGAACGTTTTATATTTTTATAAAGTATTTTTAGAATTGATAAATATTGGCTGATTTGCTGTGTATTGGTTGTTTGGTTGAACTGCTAGTCAGTTGATTGAATATTTCGATAACGATATATATAAATCGTATCGAAATATTGACTCTGTTTATCAGAATATTTTATACTCATGTTATTGGCGTGGACTGACATCTGTGGATGCAGGGGAACAGGTTGGAGGGACCCAACTGGGTTCCTCAACATTTATTTACCGCTTTTCATATATTTTGATATATGATGTGTTATATCATCCGTTATTGATTCTGTGTGTTTGGATGATGACCAATCATTTTGATTTGATATTTTTACGCCATAAGTGATACTGAAAAGTGGAAAAGGGAGATTTTCAAAAGTATATTTTGAAAATAGATTATTTATATAAAATCAGCTATGAAAGGAAAAAGGGTTTTATAAAGGAAATCATTTCATAAAATCAAAGCAATAAAGGAAAAATATTTGTAAAACATTTACAAATAGACTAAGGGAAATATTTATCTAGAGAAATAAACTGAGTTATAAAAGGAATTAATTATTTAGAAAATAAATAGAATATTGGAATACTTGAAAATGGATAGGAAGGGTATAAAAAGAGAATTTTACACTAGGAAGAAATTAGGCCCGTGCTTCGCACACGGGTAAACAGAATATGAATTCAAAGTGAATTTTTAAGAAAGATCTGTTTTAACAGATAAAGTGAGAAGGTTAATTTATAAATAAAGTTTATAAATTAATTGAGTTATTTATCTTTGGGTAAATAAAGTATATAAGTCAAGACTTATATAGAGAAGTAAAAAAATCGATTTCCACATCGATGTTTGCAACTGAATAAGGACGAAGGAGAATTTATCGAATAAGAGTTATTCGAAGTAAAGTTATCGAATATCAGTTTATTCGAAAGGAAGTTTTATTGAATATTAGTTATTCGAAATGGGTTGATCCAAGAGAGTTAATACAATAGAGTTAATCCAATAGAACAAATTGATTGAGATCAACCGTTAGAGTTAAACTGTTAGAGTTGAACTGTTAGAGTTAAACCGTTAGGGTTAAGCCGTAGAGTTAAACCGTTGGAGTAAACATTTAGAGTTAGTTAGTTAGAGTTAACCAATTAGAGTTAATCAATTAGAGTCTAATTGAACTAGAGTTATCCAAATATAGTAATCGGATAAGGAATGATTGGATATTAGTTATTCAATTAGTTTTGCTCGAATTTAGTTATTCGAGATAGAGTTAAACAGAAGTAGTCATGTAAGATAAGCTACCAGTGAGCACGACTGCTAGCGTAATTCGCAGGGCTGCAGATAGCCTAAGGCGGACGGATGTTTCCTGAGGGAATCAGGCGTAACCATTGTGATCGCTGCGATCTAGAGTCGAGCGAATGGTGTCAAGTCAAATATTAGTTAATTGATAAAAGTAATTTAGTCGAGTTAGAAAATCAAAGTATTTATAAAGTCATTATAATTCGGATGCAGGGGATTATAACACCATTGTTATAATCAAGTGTTTTTCCGTACGAGAAGCAGATTTGTAAATAAAATCCGAGAATGTCGTAAAGAAGTGTTAAAGATTTAGAAAGATGAACTTTGCCTATTTCGAAGTTAGAAATGTTATTCAGTTAAGGTCTGAGAGGTAACTATACCCCAACTTGATTGACTTCGTTTTTAACTAAGAAATGGTTAAGATTCGATGGTGAAAAGTGGTGAAGTGGAAACCAAATTAAGGAGATTTAGCATAGTGATGTTTATTCAAACATCCGTTTAATCAAATGAAAGGGGATTTGGAAATGTTTTCCAAATGAGTAGCAGGATTGTTTTCTGAATATAGAAACAAGAGATGGAAATGTTTTCCAATGATAATATATTTTCTAAATATAGTGAATAAGAAACATTAAACAACAGGAATAGGGAAATGAACGAATGGATGAAGTGATGATTGTTCGATAGAATTTCCTTCGGGAAATAATATCGTTGGTTGCACACCGACATGTTTTCGTTTGATAGTTAACTCACCGACTATCAAAGTTTTGACCATTTTACGTTGTTAATATGGAGAGACCGGTTGGATTATTATCCAGAGAACCACTCCGTATTGGCATAAGCGTTGCGAATCAAGTATGCTGAATATATTGAAGACGGAGTTGTGCAAGGGCTATCCTGTTTACAGAATAGTGCCTTCGGTTTGTCCAGTCCCAGGACAAACGTGAATGGAAGAATGTCTGACAGAGTATATTCAAAGGATCGCGTAAGTTGATCTCTTCAAACGTACTTACGTTTGGTGGCGGAGGAATTCGTTTCTCTTAGCTTTATACCCGTGGTATTTTTGGTGAAATCAATTTGTGATTTGGCGGGTATGACGATGTGGCATTCAAAGTAATGGAGGTGTGATCTGTCAAAAGATACGTTATGACCTCAAGCCTCATCAACCAGGAAAGGACAAAAATCGGGCAGGCAGCATGGCTATGTGGGTCGCACCCATTAGGATGTATGATCACCTATCTAGAGAAATTCCTTTTGTTCTTAAATCTATCGATGCTGTCCCATTTCGGGAGGCGGTTGCTGATCCCAACCGTCGGTGATATACATTCGATACACTCAAGCGAAATGAGTGGTCGGTCATGTGTGGGCCGGGTTGCAAGATGTTCTTGTTGAACCCAGTGTATTTGCCTCTAGAGATACATGTTCGGAAGGTGGTCCCATACCTTGTCAAGTTGGAATCCAATCTCCAATAAGTGCCTGCGAGTTTGATTGTATATTATATATGTAGAACGTGAGATGCAAGCGTTCTACTAGATTTTAATTACTTGTGATTAGACATTATTATAATATCAGATAATATATGATTTCCAAAGTGTTTTGGGTTATCGTAAGGTAAAAGCCATCCGTATTTATGAGTGGATTGGTCTTACGATTATCTTTTCTTTTGAAAAGGATTTTGAAAAGTTAAACCAAATGATTTGAGTTTACTCACACCAGTCCCATGACTGACCCAGGGTTTATTTTGTTTTGCTTTTCCCTAAACTCTTGGGTGCCCAAATTTGTACGGGCAGTCAAGTAGTCAGGATTTTACAGATATACTTGGAGAGCTTGGAGCAGGAGGCTTCAGGACTTATGTAGCTATTGTTTATTCTGCTGTATTGTAAGTGTTGTACTCTGATAATGGTATTATATACATATACTGCTTTTGATTTCAAGTTATGTTGCATATTATATTTTATTCGTTCCGCTGTGAGATTCGTGTTACTCTGATGTTGTTGTCTTCTTCTTCTTCTTCTATTCTATTAGTCCTATCTTATCTATCCTCACCCTCTAAATTCTTTCTTGGACTATCCGGTAATTTCGACTTTTGATTGTTCGATAGGTGTTATATATCGAATAACCAAGGTCGCTTTTTTCCCGGGTCGTTACAACTGATGTCCATCGATATACAACCTCTGAGCTCGTACGTCTCAGAGAAGGGCGTTAAGCAAAAGAATAAATTCTCCGCCGTCAAACAGATGTATATTTAATAGAAATCAATCAACACAGAATAAAATCCAATGTCAGACACACAATCCATTTACAAGTCCGTTCTGGGTCAGAACGAAACCGGAGGCACTTTCCTCGCATATCCATCCATCTCCAAGTACGTCTGGACGACCACCAACTATTTCCATCCTCTTGGGTGTACAGCCCAATCGGGATCGTCAGTAATTATCCAAACGATGTGAAGACTTCCGGTCTTCGACCACCGTCTTCATCTTCGACTTATCGTCGAATCGGTTATTCAGAATGGGTATAAACCCGGCCTTTCCGAACAACCCGCGTATATTAAAACAAATGTAACACAAACACAACATACGCCTCATTCCAATTCATATTCTCAGGGAAAGGTTCCCATTAATTTTATCAAAGATAAATTCTTTAAATTTATTCTTTAATCTTCATTTGGATGTCATTTCAAACCAAATTATGATTTTTCCAAACTAGTCGAGATTAGCGAATCACTTCAGAGTAATTATTTATTTTATTTCCCAATCCCAACCTATTCATCCCATGAAGCAAAACTGGTAATACTCCATATCTAATACCACGGTGTTATCGGTAAAATTAATTACCATTTCACGTTCAAATCTAATTAAAGATTTAACTATCGCTTTGGAGCAAAACTGGTAATACTCCATTCTCGCTCATTTTCTAAATTTGATAATTTAGATTACAAATTCACATTTCAATCTAATTGCAGATTCATTAAAACTCCTTTTATTGGGTTAAAGAACTAATACAGTTCACGACACACCCAAATCACATTCTATTTATTATCGGGTTAAAGAACTGGTGTTATTTAAAACACTGTTCACAATAAACCCACAAATCAATTCTAATTCAATTCAAATATATTAGGAATTCCGATTATTTAAAACCCCTTTTTAAATCTAATTTATTTATTTAAAAATAATTGGGTTTTAAATTTAGTTCAAACTAGTTCATTTCGATAAAAATCTATTTTTATCTTTTCAAATATGGAGTTTTTCATCCCAACTTTTCCCAAATCATTTCTTATGATTTTACACAAATTATTACTATTTTTAATAATTTTATCAAGGCCCGTACAGTCGATTTCCATTAACGGCCATCGAACTGCACTTACAGCGACCTTTTCTGAATTTGATTTGGACGTATCTCCAAATCCAACCGTTAGATTTCAAATTTCTAATATTCGTTAGAAAGCTCTTTTCGATACGAACCCAACGGTACCGGTTTTAGGAGAATCCGACGGTCGGATCTCCCGTAATGTCCATTTGAAATAAATGGTCGAAATTCACGAACTACCGCAGCGCTGCGCGTTCTATTCAGGCCATTATATTATATATATAATATATATTTCGTCGATTACTATTCAAAACAAATTTTATAAATCGTTTTAAATTCGTTTCAAAAACATTTCAACTTCTATTTCCAAATCAAATCAAAATTGAATTTTTCCCTATAAATTCATTTGAATTCAATTCAAATTTCAATTCAATTTGAATTCCTTTCAAATTGATTTTACTTCTATTTCAATTCGTTTTCAATTCAGTTTGAATTCAATTCATTTTCTATTCAAATTCGTTATCTATTCAATTCAATTCGAATTCGTTATTTATTCAATTCAAATCTAATTCGTTATATATTCAATTGAAATCAAATTCGTTTCCTATTCAAATCAAATTCATTTTCTATTCAAATCAAATTCATTATATATTTAATTCAAATCAAATTCGTTATATATTCAATTCAATTCAAATTCTATATATATTCAAATCAAACTCATTTCCTATTCAAATCAAATTCAAATTCGTTTTCTATTCAATTCAAATTCATTTTCTATTCAAATCAAATTCAAATTCGTTTTCTATTCAATTCAAATTCAAATTTTATTTCAAAATATTCGATTTCGAAATCACTTTTCAATATTCATTTTTAAAATGAATAGAATCGATATAAATATCGTTCACGTCAAAATGGTGTCAATCTAATCAACACGGCTTCATATATTTCTATTTTCAAATATTCTATTCAACAAATGAATATTTATTTTTGTCAACACACGACTAATCACAACGAATGAGTACTGTCCACGTGTGACTATTTTTGTTATTTAATATATTTTATAAAAATTAGGGTATCTATCGTTTGATATCAAATCAGACTCCAACCGTAAATTAGTAAGAGAACGATTCCCTAAATATTAACCCCGAAGGCCGAAACCAACATCAGATCAACATCTAGGAGACCACTCATCTTATCTATTTTCCAATTGGTTCCTAATTTATATATGATAAAGATGTAAATTTTATTGTTAAAATATTTCGTTCAACACATGACTAATCTCAACGGATGAGTACTGTCAACACATGAACCTTTATTTTAATTGATAAAGATGTATATTTTATTATTAAAATATTTCGTTCAACACATGACTAATCTCAACGGATGAGTACAGTCAACACATGAACCTTTATTTTATAATATTCTTTATTTTCTACATTGGAATGAGGCCCAATCAATCACCACATAATGTTAATTATATGGAATTTCATACATCACACGTATATAATAGCATTGAAAAATAATCAACCATCAACCAAAGTGCACTACACTGTATAAGCATCAAATATAGATATCTAACGCTTATAACAGCCTGTCAATCAATCGATCGACATATTTAATCAATCCGGATGATTGAACTTCAAATTTCATCCCAACACCCGTGTGGGGTTTCAAATCAACAAACACAGGTTTTTATTCGTGCAATTGGGCGATGTGTAAAATTTATCGACCCAATCAATGTCCTTCAAATAGGTGTACATAAACAAACCGTCCGGTTTGTAAATGAATATTTTATTCACTTCCACGTTAAAAATTATATTTTTAACAATAAAATACTTTATTTCAACACATGAATTTTTATTCAGTTCATTTATCAAATAAAATGATATCTTTATTTTTCTAACATATTTTAGGAAATTTCGGCGGCATAACGGCACGATAATAGAAACGGGACGAGGCCTAGCCTTATCCCCGGTCTAGTGAAGGCCCACTCCATTCACACATCAATCAAATCAATTTGATTTCACCAAACAACTCAAATTTCAATCAAATAATCTAACTAATTTTTGCAACCAAACAAACAAGTCCATGGTCTGTGGACGATTGTGTCAGGTGCTACTAAACACCGTCTGCATCCTAATATATATATAACTAGAAAATGAAATTGAAAGGTGAGAAATTCTCACAGATAGCTATCCAATCATCTTGACTCTTCTTTGATAGAAATCTTCATCGTTATCGCATCTTCGTCATCTTCGTTGCCCGTAGCCACTACATATGTAAAAATCGAATTTTTACTTTGTTATTCAATATATAAAAATCGAATTTTTACTATGTTATTCAATATATAAAAATCGAATTTTTACTATGCTATATAGATAAAAATTCCATTTCAAAAATATAGATTTTGCCTTTTCAAAAATAAAGATTTCGCCTTTTCAAAAATAAAGATTTCGCCTTTTCAAAAATAAAGATGATATTTTTAATATTCCTATCATGTAAAAATTATATTTTTAATTCTCTTCATAAACAAAAATCATATTTTTAATTCGCTACATATATAAAGACCGAATTTTTATCTCCTTTACCTTATAAAAATTATATTTTTAACTTCTTGCTTATATAAAAATTATATTTTTACAACGCCCACCTCATAATAAAAATCCCATCTTTTCTATGAACAAAAATCCTATTTTTGATTATGTAAAAATCGAACCTTTCACTCATATAAAAATCGTTCCTTCACGTTATTAAAAATCTAATTTTTACCTAAGGAAAAATCTAATCTTTACATAACTAAAGATCATAACCTTATCGGCTATTCATATAAATCAAAATCATTTTTTTAATTTCAAAACTATATGTAAAAACCATATTTTTAATTTCAAAACTATATGTATAATAAAACTGATTTTTAACACGGATATTATATAGTAAAACTGAAAATTAAGAACTAAAAACAATGTAAACTATAAAGCTTACAAATCTTCGGATATGAAGAGGGTTGAGTGGGACGTTGATCTTCAAGTGGGAGGCGGGGAGGGGGTCTTCGGTCGGTGGATGAGGGGGGTGTAACACCCCACACCCGCTAAGGTCATTCACAAAGGGAATGCCTTAGCTTCGGTGGAGTATTTAAGTGAATATAGAACTGAAAAATTACAACAAGACAGATATAAGTAATACTTGAAATTTAAAACATCATTTCATTGCAGCAGAAGGTAAACATGTTTGGTTACATCTCAAAAACCAACAAGAGTCAAGTACAAAATATCCATCTCGTTAAAACATAAGTACATAATCCCACTTCATACCAATAGCCATAATAGAAAAGATAACCGAGTTTTTCTTCAAGAATCCAAGCTCCAAAAGATAGATAAAGCAATCTGATCAAAGCCCACTAGTGCTAGGCCCACTCTGAGAACCTGAGGGTTGGAGAAAAGATAAAAACAACGGGGTCAGACATAAGTCTGAGTGAGCCCTATAACCTTAACAATACAATCATTAAAGTAATTAGGGTATGATATAAACCTGGTACGGTACGACTGGGGATAAATGACTACACTAGGTAGCCAACTAGACTTAGGATAAACTAAGATAACGATAAGGACGCGCCTATCCACCTAAGGATAAATACCACACCGCACCACCCCAGATCTACCCACCCAAGGGTAATTCCTACACTGCACCACCCCAGATCTACCCACCCAAGGGTAATTCCTACACTGCACCACCCCAGATCTACCCACCCAAGGGTAATTCCTACACTGCACCACACCAGTTCTACCCACCCAAGGGTAATTCCTACTTAAAGGTTGATCCCACTAAGTGTACTTAGTAATTTTTAATAGTAGTTTCTTGTATCCCTAGCTGACTACATAGGTGCCGTCTGCCCCTATCTCCACTAGGTGTACCCACTACTCCCCAAGCGGTCGGCTCCCTACCGTAGATACCCGTGCTGGCCCCACAGTGGGGTGTATCACTCCCCAAAGTGGCAACCCGATAATATCAATGGTGCACAGCTTATATCTACACGATGCAACAACGTCTTACCTACCAGCCCGGGTCCACACACACATATGAAACCCGTTGGACTCGCGTTGCCACCGCTACCCCGTTTTGGCCTCTTACAGTCAAGCCCAGTACGCATGTCCTGTCCTCGACATGGGTCGAGCCCAATTAGATACATATGGGTTACTGGTTGAAATGGGCCCCCACAAGCTACTACTTAAGCTTGTCATTTTATCTAGCGCATCCCACTTAACCCCTTTTCATAATCATGCCCACTTACATGTTAAGGTTTGGTTAAGTCATCTAATCATATTTCAATTGCCACTCAAGGGCCTCACAAGCTACTACTTAAGCTTGTCATTTAATCATATTTCAATTGCCACTCAAGGGCCCCACAAGCTACTACTTAATCTTGTCATTTAATCATATTTCAATTGCCACTCAAGGGCCCCACAAGCTACTACTTAAGCTTGTCATTTAATCATATTTCAATTGCCACTCAAGGGCCCCACAAGCTACTACTTAAGCTTGTCATTTAATCTAGTGCATCCCACTTAACCCCTTTTTCATAATCATGCCCACCTACATGTTAAGGTTTGGTTAAGTCATCTAATCATATTTCAATTGCCACTCAAGGCACCCACTAGATTTCTACATGCCACCCAAGGCACCTACGTAACCCTTTAATCATGTTTAATTACATGTCCCACTTTGGTTAAGTATTCTAATCTTATCTTCTATTGCCACTCAAGGCAACCACTAGATTTCCTCATGCCACCCAAGGCACCCACTTAACCCTTTAATCAAGTTTAATTACATGTCCCACTTTGGTTAAGTATTCCAATCGTATTTTCTATTGCCACCCAAGGCAACCACTAGATTTTCTCATGCCACCCAAGGCACTTACTTAATCTCCACATGCCACCCAAGGCACCCACTTAACCCTTTATGCCCCACTACATGCTTATCTGGTTAAGTGTTTCTAAATTGATTAAGAACGTAACCGTTGTAAAGACCTCTCACATTAGACTATCTTTTATGGCAGCTGGATTTGCCGGTTGGGTCCGGGCAGCCTTACGCCATAACCGAGTCTAACCTCGTGTCTATACACTTGTCACGTATTTAGTTTGTGCCTAAGACCTCCCACATTGGGCCAATCATTTGTAGCCGCTGGATATGCCGGTCGGTTCCGGGCAGTCTTATGCTACAAAAGGGTCCAACCTCATGTCTTAGTCGATTAATTACACCTAATTATTCACCCCCATAATTTGTATTAATTATCCCTAATTAATTACAAATTTAACGATGTACATAATTGACTCAATTATGTCTATCCACTTTATGGTATGCATAATCATACCAACTTCACACCATTTCATTAACATGTATATTAACCCCATCGTTCCCCACGTAATTCGCGAACATGACATAAAAGGAAAGATTCATCACAATTACAATGGGTTCAACTTGCATAACATCAACATGGGTTTAAAGGTGTCAACATGCATATAACATCAACCCAACTAGCATAAATAATCAACCCAAACTTGCATGAATCACATATGTCATAAAGAGGTTAACTTGCATAAGTTTCTTATGTCATTCAAGGGGGGTAAACTTGCATATGTATGTATGACATACAAAGGGGTTAACTTGCATATGTATGCATATCATACTAAGGTGTAAACTTGCACATGTTACTTGCATATCTTCAAACACCAAACTTGCATAACATGTCATATGTGAACTTGCATATAATCATACACCAAACTTGCATACATATCATAGATGAACTTGCATATAATCATACACCAAACTTGCATAACATATCATGTATGAACTAGCATATAATCATACACCAAACTTGCATATCATGGTGTCATAATGGATCAATGTTTCTCATATGACTTGCATATCTTGCATAACATCATAAACACCTAGCATATGACTTGCATAACTTCATGAACATATATTATATGACTTGCATAACTTGCATAACACCTCAAACACATAGCATATGACTTGCATAACTTGCATAACTTCATGAACATATATCATGTGACTTGCATAACTTGCATAATACCTCAAACACATAGCATATGACTTGCATAACTTGCATAACATCATGAACATGTATCATATGACTTGCATAACTTCATGAACATATAGCACGTAACTTGCATAACATGCATAACATCATTAACACATAGCATATAACTTGCATAACATGCATTGATCCACATTCATAGCCATAACCTCATCATATCCTATCATAATCACTTCAATAACTGGTCATTAAGGCTATAGAAAACTCACCACTTGTTGATTAGCACTTAAATGAAGAAGATTAAGTTGCTAGAGTTGATTAGAAGTTGATTTGAGAAGCTTTCCTCCTCTTTAATTTGTTGGTGGCTCCTCCTAGTTGCATTTTGACGGCATAACGACGTTGTCTCCAATTTTAGTATGAATTAGGGTAGTCTTAGGGTGTATTTATAGAATTAGGATGTAGTTTAGGCCCTTAGATTAACCCTAGATTAGGTTAGAGCCGTCAGATCTCGTCACAAGCCACCAGACCCAGCCCAAAAGCCAAACGGATGCACCCAGGTCACCTGGGCTCGACCAGGGAGGTCGACTCCTAGGTCGACCCTAGGGTCGACTCCCCAGTCGACCTGGGGGGGGGGAGGTCGACTCCCCAGTCGACCCCCAGGTCGACCCCCTGGGTCTGGCGGGAATTTTCCCGCCACTTCTGAAATTTGAAATTTCTAATTTTAAATCTGTTTTTAAATTTCTGAAAACTTCTTTGGGCCTTATCGGGGTCATACGGACTCCGATTTTCGAAAACTCGGACTCTATTTCGCGTATTTTTCCGAGACGAACGCAATGGCATAGCCCGTTTCCCCTGATTCAGATTTTTAAATTTAATTCTTCCCTGTTTTATATTATAGCAAGTTATTCAACATACGGGGTGTTACATTCTCCCCTACTTAAAGGATTTCATTCCCGAAATCTCTAAGTCGAGAAGAACGTATCCTACCATCCAAACAACCATCTACTCAAACCATCAAGCACTGGCATCCATTGTCCTTAGAGTTTCTAATGCTGTATGAACATATGCAAAGAGTGTGTGTATATGTTCCTTATCTAATGCAAAATTAGGCGGCCCACTTACTTAGTTGACCTCCTTAATGCAAACCATGATAGTGCCATGCATCCAACATGTATGCGAAAAATCCCTATCGACACATACTATTTCTACATGTGTGCACAACCATTCACCAAAATGCATCATCCATGTGATAACACAACCATTATACATCCATTAATATAGCTACCTACACACAATTTTATGCAATATGCAATATGAAGTGATTGAGCCGATCTAGTGCCTAGAGTGTGTGTATATGCATCCACGAGCAACCACTTGCATCCACACGCATCCATCAATCATAACATGTCTCAAACACATGTTTCAACCATAGGTTTACCCTATCTAAAGGTCAAAGGTACTAATGAGAGGACATACTAAAGATAAGATAAGCACTAGACAAACGATAAAGGAGAAGTTTAAAGGACATACCCTCAAAAAGGAATGGGTACAATGAACGCATCTTCGCTTCTGTCTCCCAAGTAGCATTACTCTCATCTTCTCCCCTTGGCACTTTGACTAGTCGAACCTCTCTGTTTCCCAACTTCCTAATCTCTGACCCAAGGATGCGGGTAGGAGCTCGTCGAATAATCGCATCACATTCTACTTTTACTTCTCTAAGCAAGCTCGGCTCTACCACCTCTGCGGTCTCCTGTAGGCACTTCCTCAAATGTGACACATGGAATACGTCATGTTCCCTATGCAACCGAACTATCTCTCGAAGATAAACTGAAGCTAGACATGGAACAGTCCTCTTGCTCTTCACGGGTATGAAATGGGCGCTCTTAGTAAGTCTATCTATCACAACCCAAATTCCCGTATTACCCTTCCTCGATCTTGGTAACCCATCAATAAAATCCATCGAGACGCTATCTTACTTCCATTGCGGAACTTCCAATGGGTGAAGCAACCCACGGTTTCTTTTTCTCCGCTTTCACCTGTTGGCACACCAAGCATCTAGCGACATACTCGGCCACATCTTTCTTCATACCGGCCCAAAAGAAAACTCGCTTCATGTCTTGGTACATCTTGCCCCCACCGGGATGAATGGTCATCCTAGAACGATGCGCATCATCAAGAATAGTCTTCCTTAAACCCTCGTCTTGCGGTACACAAAGTCTACCGTCTCTACGCAAGAACCCCCTATCGTCTAGGGTGTATCTACTCAAATGGCTGGACGACCCCCCCTTATGAGCCTCTCTACCAACTCAACCAACTGTGGGTCGTCCCTCTGTGCTTCTCCAATCCGCCCCAAAAGAGTAGGTCGAACCTCCAAGGATGCTAGTAAACCGGGTATATAGTCAACGGAAGGTCTGAAATCAACTATCGAGATAAATTCCAAGCTTCGTCGTTCCACGAACAATGGACTCAAGGACAACCCTTTTCCGCTCAAGGCGTCCGCTACCACGTTACCCTTGCCAGGGGTATACGCTATCTCGAAATCATAGGATGCTAAGAACTCCATCAACCTTTTCTTTCTCAAGACTATGCGTTTGAAGAGTCTCCAATACTTCCCTAAGATGTAGGGCATGCTTTTCTCCACCTCTGGAGAAACCAGAATATACTCTCATACAAAATCGTCTCAACTATCCATCTCTCACGCAGACCATCCTAGTCGAACTCGCCATCCCCCAAGTGCAAGCCCCAAAGGCCTAAACCAATATCAGACAAACACCCAAGGGACACCTCCTTCGAATTCAGACGACCTACGTGAGATGATACTAGTAAAAACGGCCGAATAATTAAGCCTTTGTCCAACTTTGGATGTCCTTGCTAATCTCGCTCCAAAACCACCGTTGATCAAATAACTGGCTTCGCTTAACCTATTCAGCACACACGAAAACCTATTTCGCTTTTAGAAAAGACCAAGATGTCATCCACAAAGACCACTAGGAAGTTATTTAGGTACTCCCTGAACACCCTACTCATCAAATCAACAAAGTATGTGGGGCGTTCATCAAACTAAATGGCATCACCAGCCACTCATAGAAACCATCCGGAGTCCTAAAGGCGGTCTTCTCTATACTATTCTCAGTCACTCCCAACTGATGAAACTCCGTGGTCAAGTCCCACTGTGAAACACTGAGGCGCCAACCAACCGATCAAAAAGATCATCAATCCTTGGAAATGGGTGTCTATTCTTCTTTGTGAGCTCGTTGAGTTCTCTTATAGTCTACACAAAGTCTGAGGGACCCATCCGCCTTCGTGGCAAAAGCTACTGGAGCACCCCACTCCGATATACTTCGTCTTATGAACCCCTTCTCAAGCAACTCCCCTACTTGCTTATGGAGTTCCCTCCGCTCACGAGGAGCCATGCGGCGCACTGACAAAGATACTGGTTTAGCATCATCTATCCGATATATTCGGAGGTCTATCTCCTGCTTCGGAGGTAAGCCCTTCACCTCCTCAAACACATCCGAGTATTCCCGGACTACTCTAACAGATCGCGAACTCTCGACCGAAGAGTCAAGCGATTCAAGATAACTTAGCAAAACAGAATCTATGGGATTTCAAAAGATCTCGAGAGTGTTACCCAAGCGGGTCATAAGCCTAACAACTCTCCTTTCACAATCAAGAACGGCACCATTACTGGATAACCAGTCCATGCCCAAAATCAACCCATAGCCCGTGAAGCCCAAACAAAAGCATCACCTCTAATCTCAACGCTAAGTATGGAAATCTTCAAACCCAAACATATCATGGACAAATAAGTGGAGCCCTCCCAATTGGGTTTGAAACAACCACGGGATCATCTACCAAACTGGTGTCTAGGTGCAGTGACTCAACTAATGATGATGAGATAAACGAATGTGGTGCGCCAGAGTCGAATAAAGTTCGAACAGGATGATCGAGAGAACCAAATTTCAACTTAGACGGTCCTACCCCCATCAGGTATACCCGTCGTGAGGGAATACATCTATCCTCCAGAAGATCCTGTACTTCGTCCTTACCCCTTTGGACAACCCCTATTTCTCCAAAACAACTAGCCTTCCCCTTCGCATTCTCCTTTCGTGGCCTTCTTACCACGATGAGGTTTCGTCCTTTATTTACCTAATAGCTATTTGAACCTTCCTCTCTCGTCCATCTTAAAGGTACCCATAAGCCCTCCACCTCCTTGGACTAACTTCTTAGCCTGGCAAACGACTTAGTCCCTTGAAGTGGTTCTTCCGTCCTTCATACGGAAGTCCTTACTTATCTTAAAAAGACATCTATACGCGGAGGGGAAATTCAAAAAGAGAAAGAGGAAGAGATTCAAAACGGAGAATTCGAAGGATAAAGATATGGCTATTGGGGATTATGCTTTTCTTTCAAAAACTTTTCTCTTAAAAGACATGTTTTTGAAAATACTTCTTCCAAAAATGTTTTTTAGAAAAATAGTTTTCTAAAAATTTTATCTGTTCTGGTAACCTTGAGCTCTGATACCACGTGTAACACCCCACACCCGCTAAGGTCACTCACAATGGGAATGCCTTAGCTTCGGTAGAGTATTTAAGTGAATATAGAACTGAAAAATTACAACAAGACAGATATAAGTAATACTTGAAATTTAAAACATCATTTCATTGCAGCAGAAGGTAAACATGTTTGGTTACATCTCAAAAAACAACAAGAGTCAAGTACAAAATATCCATCTCGTTAAAACATAAGTACATAATCCCACTTCATACCAATAGCCATAATAGAAAAGATAACCGAGTTTTTCTTCAAGAATCCAAGCTCCAAAAGGTAGATAAAGCAATCTGATCAAAGCCCACTAGTGCTAGGCCCACTCTGAGAACCTGAGGGTTGGGGAAAAAGATAAAAACAACGGGGTCAGACATAAGTCTGAGTGAGCCCTATAACCTTAACAATACAATCATTAAAGTAATTAGGGTATGATATAAACCTGGTACGGTACGACTGGGGATAAATGACTACACTAGGTAGCCAACTAGACTTAGGATAAACTAAGATAATGGTAAGGACGCGCCTATCCACCTAAGGATAAATACCACACTGCACCACCCCAGATCTACCCACCCAAGGGTAATTCCTACACTGCACCACCCCAGATCTACCCACCCAAGGGTAATTCCTACACTGCACCATTCCAGATCTACCCACCCAAGGGTAATTCCTACACTGCACCACACCAGTTCTACCCACCCAAGGGTAATTCCTACTTAAAGGTTGATCCCACTAAGTGTACTTAGTAATTTTTAATAGTAGTTTCTTGTACCCCTAGCTGACTACATAGGTGCCGTCTGCCCCTATCTCCACTAGGTGTACCCACTACTCCCCAAGCGATCGGCACCCTACCGTAGATACCCGTGCTGGCCCCACAGTGGGGTGTATCACTCCCCAAAGTGGCAACCCGATAATATCAATGGTGCACGGCTTATATCTACATGATGCAACAACGTCTTACCTACCAGCCCGGGTCCACACACGCATATGAAACCCGTTGGACTCGCGTTGCCACCACTACCCCGTTTTGGCCTCTTACAGTCAAGCCCAGTACGCGTGTCCCGTCCTCGACATGGGTCGAGCCCAATAAGATACATATGGGTTACTGGTTGAAATGGGCCCCCACAAGCTACTACTTAAGCTTGTCATTTTATCTAGCGCATCCCACTTAACCCCTTTTCATAATCATGCCCACTTACATGTTAAGGTTTGGTTAAGTCATCTAATCATATTTCAATTGCCACTCAAGGGCCCCACAAGCTACTACTTAAGCTTTTCATTTAATCATATTTCAATTGCCACTCAAGGGCCCCACAAGCTACTACTTAAGCTTGTCATTTAATCATATTTCAATTGCCACTCAAGGGCCCCACAAGCTACTACTTAAGCTTGTCATTTAATCTAGTGCATCCCACTTAACCCCTTTTTCATAATCATACCCACCTACATGTTAAGGTTTGGTTAAGTCATCTAATCATATTTCAATTGCCACTCAAGGCACCCACTAGATTTCTACATGCCACCCAAGGCACCCACTTAACCCTTTAATCATGTTTAATTACATGTCCCACTTTGGTTAAGTATTCTAATCTTATCTTCTATTGCCACTCAAGGCAACCACTAGATTTCCTCATGCCACCGAAGGCACCCACTTAACCCTTTAATCATGTTTAATTACATGTTCTACTTTGGTTAAGTATTCTAATCATATTTTCTATTGCCACCCAAGGCAACCACTAGATTTTCTCATGCCACCCAAGGCACTTACTTAATCTCCACATGCCACCCAAGGCACAAACTTAACCCTTCATGCCCCACTACATGCTTATCTGGTTAAGTGTTTCTTAATTGATTAAGAACGTAACCATTGTAAAGACCTCTCACATTAGACTATCTTTTATGGCAGCTGGATTTGCCGGTTGGGTCCGGGCAGCCTTACGCCATAACCGAGTCTAACCTCGTGTCTATACACTTGTCACGTATTTAGTTTGTGCCTAAGACCTCCCACATTGGGCCAATCATTTGTAGCCGCTGGATATGCCGGTCGGTTCCGGGCAGTCTTATGTTACAAAAGGGTCCAACCTCGTGTCTTAGTCGATTAATTACACCTAATTAATCACCCCCATAATTTGTATTAATTATCCCTAATTAATTACAAATTTAACGATGTACATAATTGACTCAATTATGTCCATCCACTTTATGGTATGCATAATCATACCAACTTCACACCATTTCATTAACATGTATATTAACCCCATCGTTCCCCACGTAATTCGCGAACATGACATAAAGGGAAAGATTCATCACAATTACAATGGGTTCAACTTGCATAACATCAACATGGGTTTAAAGGTGTCAACATGCATATAGCATCAACCCAACTAGCATAAATAATCAACCCAAACTTGCATGAATCACATATGTCATAAAGAGGTTAACTTGCATAAGTTTCTTATGTCATTCAAGGGGGTAAACTTGCATATGTATGTATGACATACAAAGGGGTTAACTTGCATATGTATGCATATCATACTAAGGTGTAAACTTGCACATGTTACTTGCATATCTTCAAACACCAAACTTGCATAACATGTCATATGTGAACTTGCATATAATCATACACCAAACTTGCATACATATCATATATGAACATGCATATAATCATACACCAAACTTGCATAACATATCATGTATGAACTAGCATGTAATCATACACCAAACTTGCATATCATGGTGTCATAATGGATCAATGTTTCTCATATGACTTGCATATCTTGCATAACATCATAAACACCTAGCATATGACTTGCATAACTTCATGAACATATATCATATGACTTGCATAACTTGCATAACACCTCAAACACATAGCATATGACTTGCATAACTTGCATAACTTCATGAACATATATCATATGACTTGCATAACTTGCATAATACCTCAAACACATAGCATATGACTTGCATAACTTGCATAACATCATGAACATGTATCATATGACTTGCATAACTTGCATAACTTCATGAACATATAGCACATAACTTGCATAACATGCATAACATCATTAACACATAGCATATAACTTGCATAACATGCATTGATCCACATTCATAGCCATAACCTCATCATATCCTATCATAATCACTTCAATAATTGGTCATTGAGGCTATAGAAAACTCACCACTTGTTGATTAGCACTTAAATGAAGAAGATTAAGTTGCAAGAGTTGATTAGAAGTTGATTTGAGAAGCTTTCCTCCTCTTTAATTTGTTGGTGGCTCCTCCTAGTTGCATTTTGACGGCATAACGACGTTGTCTCCAATTTTAGTATGAATTAGGGTAGTCTTAGGGTGTATTTATAGAATTAGGATGTAGTTTAGGCCCTTAGATTAACCCTAGATTAGGTTAGAGCCGTCAGATCTCGTCACAAGCCACCAGACACAGCCCAAAAGCCAAACTGATGCACCCAGGTCACCTGGGCTCGACCAGGGAGGTCGACTCCGAGGTCGACCCTAGGGTCGACTCCCCAGTCGACCTGGGGGGGGGAGGTCGACTCCCCAGTCGACCCCCAGGTCGACCCCCTGGGTCTGGCGGGAATTTTCCCGCCACTTCTGAAATTTGAAATTTCTGATTTTAAATCTGTTTTTAAATTTATGAAAATTTCTTTGGGCCTTATCGGGGTCATACGGACTCCGATTTTTCGAAAACTCGGACTCTATTTCGCGTATTTTTCCGAGACGAACGCAATGGCATAGCCCGTTTCCCCTGATTCAGATTTTTAAATTTAATTCTGCCCTGTTTTATATTATAGCAAGTTATTCAACATACGGGGTGTTACAGGGGGGTCTGGGTTGGGCGGCAGTCGGTTTCAGGGCGGCGGTGGGAGTGGCAGGCGGGGGTCAGGAGGGAGCGATGGGATTTGGGTGGTGGTCTGGGTTGCTGCGAGGAGAGGATCGAAGAAAGGAGGCTAGGGGGGTGGGTCGCGACTACCGCAGGTGGGGGGGGGGGGGCGTCGCGAGGTCGGCGCCGCTGGGGGGGGGGGGCTGGCGGCTCGAACTAAGTCTGTAGGTTTTCTTTTCTTCTTACTGAATTGAATCGAACGGGGGGGGGGGCAGAATGGAAGAATAGGGGTAGGGGAGAGAGAGGTAGTGTTATTTTTATATTTTATTATTTTAATTTCGAAAAAAATTGACTTTCACATATGACCCCTAAACGAGGCCCACCGCCTGTCGTCCATAGCGTTTTACCCCCATTCCGAACACAATGGGATATGTATCGCAAGCTGATTCGATCGTTACAATCAGTTTTCGTCAAATTTACATTTAAATCACTATATTGAACTTTAAACGTACATTTCATATTACCGGGGTCACATACGAACTCTATAAATTGCAGAAAAATATTTTCTAGCTTCGTATTGACGATACGGTCCTAACAAAACTAGTTTCGTCGAATTCTGAGACCGTTGGAAAAATGGCCAATTTCAAGTCGATTAAAATCAACTGAAACTGGTCAAACGCGTTTTCCTTTGCCACGCTCACATATTGAATCGAAAAATTATGAAATTTGGAATCTGGCAATCATTTGACACTGCGGATCCAACAAAAGTGGTTTCGTCGAAATCCGAGGTCGTTTGCAAAATTCCCATTTTTAAGGGCCTGAATTCCATAGCGACTATTCAGAATTTTCAACTAGACATATCTTTTGATCCCCGCTATGAAATTTCGATTTTTCGGATTCGTTGGAAAGATATTATCAATTAGATCATAATGTTTTTGGTTTCACTAAAATCGGATTGTTTTGCACCCGGTACATTCAATTGAAGTTTGAAATCGAATTATCGAACTACCGCGCCATTTTCAATTCTATTTATAATTATATATAAATATTTATATTCTAACGACGACGTATATAATATATACGTTCGAATTATATTCAGAATAAATTTCTTGTCGATATTATTTAAAATAATTCATTTTAAATATTCAAAATTCGCTAAAATTGCCAAAATAAAAATTTTAAACTGGCTCAGAATTTCTGGGTTATTACATAAACTTTTAGGCATACATTTTAGATCTATTTAAAATAAACTAATAAGGTAATTAAAAACGATGTATACGAATTTCTCACTCACCCGAAAGTTATCCAAATCTTAATCCAAATAAACCTTTAAGCCTACAATTCCCAAAATCTTACAGATATACAATTATTCCAAAACTGGGATTCTTTTAGATTTGTAGATCTGCAAGAAAATAGGAAAGTAGGGGGAATCTGAATGGAAGAAAGCCTATTCGTTGCACCATCTCTTTTGCACATGAATCTGATTCTAATCTACTATAATCTATGTTTGTTTAGTTTCGTATATAGTTAGATTTGATTTACAAGAGAATTGGAAGAAGAGCGAAATGATAGAGCTTCGCTACTGTCTTCAGAATTGTGTGTAAAAGGATGGGGTCTAACCCTTTATTTATAGGGATTAGAATGGCCTAGACCATTAGATTAGTTTTAATAAAGATTCATCCGTTATTAAATATATATATATATATATATATAATAAAATACCCTCAAAAACCTAGTTGTCACTGGGCAAATTCATCCAAAGAAGTCAACCGCTCGGTCGACTACTTGGGTCGACTGCTCTAGGCCGAGTTACCCAGTGGGGCTGGGTTATAAATGGTATATATTTATTTAAAGATTCTCTTGATTTATTTTCCGTCCGTTTTCATATTTCGTTTGTAACTTTTTCATACAGACTCCATGCGCGAAGTTCTGAACATGAAAATTGACTAGAATTCCATCACGAATGCAACGATGCAAGTTTAGATGTCAAATTCCACTGTTTGTGAAAATTTCATTTTCGGAGCCTAACTAAATAACTAAATTAAATATTGCCAAAATTTCGGGTTGTTACATTTTCCCTTAGTTTGTTGAAATGAACTATACATAATTTTCCTTAGCCTTCCAAAATTTCCTAGGCTAATTAAGGAATTAGAAGAAACCAAGGCCCAAATGCCTAATAACATTTAATTAGGCTAAATTGGTGAGATTAGCACACTTTTTATCCTTTATTTTCATGTATTTAAAAGTTTTAAATCTATAAACGACAAGTTTAACATGAAACAGCTTATTCAAATTCTTTCAACTAAATTTTCAGCATGTTTGGAGAAGTTAAAATATTTTTTAACAATCTTAAACAACATTTACAAATTAAATTTTTCTACATGTTACCAAAAAACTATATTTCACTTATTTTAACCAAACTTCTAACTTTTTTACTATTTTATAACTTCACGAAATTTGCACAAGCTTGTTTAAAATATTATTAACCTCTTTCGACATTAATATACTCATGTTATACAAAAGAAAATATTTTCCAAAATAATTTGTGTAATTTTCATTTTTATCTTCAAATCTTACATTTTGACTTCTTATTTATGTTAATTACAATCCTTGGTTAAAAGAAATAATAAACTTTATTTAAATTATTTTAATCATGCTTAAATATTGGATTTTAGCCAATATTTGCATTTTGTTGTTAACTCGACAAGTTAAAATTTCCAATTTAAGTCAAGAATTCACTATTTGATACAAATTTGAGATTTAAACGCACAAGTACACGTAAACCTCTTAAAAAATCATAGTTCACATTATAAAGATTCACAAAATTTAATTTTGTAATTGTTTTAATTTTATTTCACAACCAGATCTTAAAAATACTCTTTCTATTTGCTCACTAAGTTTTATTTTACACCCCAACATTAATATTGATCGATTATCCAGTGTTACCCCAAATAAATCCCAAACTTTTAGACTAGCAAAAGAATGGATTTTAGAATTAATTTATCTGCATTATTATTATTTCCAATGGTTATTTACTTATTATTGATTGTAGTGCGTCTTAATGCAATTAAATCACTGTAACGTCCTAGATTTTTGAACATTTATTACAAATATTTAAATATGTTTTAAATATTGATTTAGTGATATTAATGGATTTTATATCGAATTTACTTTATAAACTGGAGTTCGAATATAAATAATTTATAATATAATTAAAACGAATTCGTAACGTCGCGGTAGTTCGTAATATTGAGTTTTGAACTTCAATTGAATATACGGAATCCGTTTGAAGTCGGAATTATGTGAAACAAGAAACGTTGGGATCTTATTGATTATAATTTTCCAATGAAAGAGAAAAATCGGAATTTCAGTTTATATACTGCAAGATATGTCCAATTCAAATTTTAATTAGTCGCTATGGAATTTCGTTAATAAACGATAGGGCTTATTTAATAAATATAAAGGAATTTCTATATATTTGGATATCATTTTAAACCAAATTTCTGAATATTGAGTTTAAAATATATATGGGTTGTTGCGTTTGGATTTATATGATAATAATAATTTATTATTATTTAAATTGGATTTTTTCTGGATTTAATATATATTTTATGGATATTATATATGCTTTAGAAATGGTCGTTTTTCAAACGACCTCTATTTTTGATGAAACAAATTTTATTGGAAAACGTATCACTATGTGACGACAAGGAATTTCGCTCGATCCGAATCGATCGTTAAACCGACCAAGACTATTCGAAACCCCTAATCGTTTTGAGAACACGACAAAATAAAACGCAGACAGAAAAACATCTCATTGTTATTTACAACAATTCCATCAGATACAAGAATATACAGAGTATAAATGAATAAATTACATTCGATAAATATCAGAGATTTAAGTACAATACTGCAGCGGAAAAATAATACAAAACACAACTGAAAGTAATACACGGATACAGAGCTTTCTGAGCATCGTTCCAGCTGTAAATCTGGATCCTGTGAATATAAATCTGCAAAACCAAAACTACTAGTTGCCCGTGTCGAAAATAGGGGCACCCAGAGTTTAGGTTAAAACAATAAACTCCAGGTCAGTCATGTGACTGGTGTGAGAACTAAAACAGTTATTTAAAACTTTACTTTAAAAGAGAGTAATTCAAGGGACCACGTCGTATAACACGGAACGGGTTTCCTCCCAAGAATACCAGTGCATAGAATAAACAGCGCAATGCTTTTTCGAAAAATGAAGCTATTATAAGACCCAGGTCCCATCACATAATGCAACGCAAACCGGAGGATAGGGTTTTCCCTTATAATAGCCAAACATGCTTAGTACGTTTAAAACAAATCGTTTTGATACTATTACAGTATGAAGTGTCAAAACAACTTCAATCATAAATATCAATTATAGACGGCATAGTATCCCATGCTACTATGTCTCCATACTAGGCTCTACAAATAAAACCACAATATCACGTATTGAAATTGGATTTCCGTCATGAGTCGAGGCAAGGGGCAAGCTCCTCTTCGATTCGAGACACTCTAGCAAATGCCTCGGGACTACACACTCTGGGTAACCCCTGGATCTTCAGGGCTGGTCCACACTTACGTTAGTGGATTAGTATTCCTGAACACACGTTTCCCGGTCCTTACAGACCTAAAATCGAGGCGCCTCATCCAACAACCACATAGGTGAAAAGTATATAAATGTCAGGGCTGGTAAGTCACTGACACCACCAAAGCTAGAAAGAAACGTCGTGCTCTCCCCGCAGTCACTATCCTGTTTTTGACTCATACCGAGGTGTGAGGCTCGCGAATTCACGTTATACACAAAGCTGTCACGTCGGTCGTGCTTTGATCATCAACCACAAGACTTTTCTTTTCAACAGAAGCCTTGATCAATTGCCACTTAGGCGTGCCACACAGGTAATTCATGCCATGCGACTGATGTCCATCGATATACAACCTCTGAGCTCGTACGTCTCAGAGAAGGGCGTTAAGCAAAAGAATAAATTCTCCGCCGCCAAACAGATGTATATATAATAGAGATCAATCAACATAGAATAAAATCCAATGTCAGACACACAGTCCATTTACAACATCGTTCTGGGTCTGAACGAAACCGGAGGCACTTTCCTCACATATCCATCGATCTCCAAGTACGTCTGGACGACCACCAACTGATTCCCTCATCTTGGGTGTATAGCCCAATTAAGATCATCAGTAATCACCCAAACGATGTGAAGGCTTCTGGTCTTCAATCACCATCTTCATCTTCGACATATCATCGAATCGGTTATTCAGAATGGGTATAAACCCGGTCTTTCTGAATGACCCGCGTATATAATAAACAAATGTTACACAAACACAACATACGCCTCATTCCAATTCAGCAGTTGCTAACCGTAAATTAGCAAGAGAACAATTCCCTAAATATTAACCCCGAAGGCCGAAACCAACATCAGATCAATACCCAGGAAACCATCCTTCTTGGCTAACCTACAGTTAGTTTCTAAATTTCACATTCTTAGGGAAAGGTTCCCATTAATTTTATTAAAGATAAATTCTTTTAAATTTATTCTTTAATCTTCCATTGGATGTCATATCAAACCAAATTATGGTTTTCCAAACTAGTCGAGATTAGCGAACCACACCGAAGTAATTATTTATTTTATTTCCCAATCCCAACCTATTCATCCCATGGAGCAAAACTGTTTTTACCCCCTTAACTAACACCACGGTGTTATCGGTAAATTTAATTACCATTTCACGTTCGAATCTAATTAAAGATTTAACTATCGCTTTGGAGCAAAACTGGTAATACTCCATTCTCGCTCACTTTCCAAATTTGATAATTTAAATTATCAATTCACATTTCAATCTAATTGCAGATTCATTAAAACTCCCTTTACTGGGTTAAAGAACTAATGCCATTTAAAAAACAGTTCACGATAAACCACAAATCACATTCTATTTATTATCGGGTTAAAGAACAAGTGTTATTTAAAACACCGTTCACAATAAACCCACAAATCAATTCTAATTCAATTCCAATCCAATTTATTTATTTATAACCATTGGATTGTTTTTCTAGTTAATAACTAGTTCATTTCGATAAAAATATATTTTTATCCTTCAAATATGGGATTTTTCATCCTAGTTTTTCACAAATCATTTCTTATGATTTTACACAAATTATTGATATTTTTGATAATTTTATCAAGGGCCGTACAGTCGATTTCCAACAACGGCCATCGAAGTGCACCTACAGCGACCTTTTACAAATTTGATTTGGACATAATTCCAAATCCAACCGTTAGATTTCAAATTTCTAATATTCTTTAGAAAGCTCTTTTCGATACGAACCCAAGGGTTCCAGTTTTAGGAGAATCCTACGGTTGGATCTCCCGTAATGTCCGTTCGAAATCAATGGTCGAAATTCACGAACTGCCGCGGCGCGGCGCGTTCTATTCAGGCCATTATATTATATATAATATATATTTCGTTGATTTCCTTTTAAAACGTATATTATAAATCGTTTTAAATTCGTTTCAAAACAATTTCAACTTCCATTTCAAATTCAAATCAAAATTGATTTTTTTCTTATAAATTCGTTTTACCTTCTTTTCTATTTGATTTCAATTCAAATCGATTTCAATTCTATTTCAATTCATTTTCAATTGAATTCAATTCAATTTTTAATTCATTTTCTATTCAATTCAATTCGAAATTATTTTCTATTCAATTCAATTTGAATTCGTTTTCTATTCAATTCAATTTAATTCGTTTTCTATTCAATTCAATACGAATTTATTTTCTATTCAATTCAAATTCGTGTTATAAATATTCGATTTTTATCTCTTTTCAATATTCATTATAAAAACAAATATAAACGATATAAATATTGTTCGCATCAAAATAGTGCATCTCTAATCAACACGGCTTTATATTTTTCAATAAATTCGTTATTCTATTCAACAAATGAATATTTATTTCTTTCCATACATGACTCTATATTTTTGTCAACACATGATTAATCTCAACGAATGAGTACTGTCCACATGTGACTATTTTTGTTATTTAATATATTTTATAAAAATTATGGTATCTATCGTTTAATTTCAAATCAGACTCCAACCGTAAATTAGTAAGAGAACGATTCCCTGAATTTTAACCCCGAAGGCCGATACCAACATCAGATCAATATCCAGGAGACCACTCATCTTATCTATTTTCCAGTTAGTTTCTAATTTTATATATGATAAAGATGTAAATTTTATTGTTAAAATATTTCGTTCAACACATGACTAATCTCAACGGATGAGTACTGTCAACACATGAACCTTTATTTTATAATATTCTTTATTTTCCCAATTGGAATGAGGCCCAATCAATTCCCATATAATGTTAATTATATGGATTCCATATGACACATGTATATAATAGCAACGATAAATAATCAACCATCATCCAAAGTGCACTACTCTGTATAAGTATCAAATATAGATATCTAACGCTTATAACAGCCTGTCAATCAATCGATCGACATACAACTAATTACTGGGATTAGTGTAAGCCGTATTTTATCCCAATATCCGTGTGGGGTTTCAAATCAACAAACACAGATTTTATTTGTGCAGTTGGGCGATGTGTAAAATTTATCGTCCCAATCAATGTCCTTCAAATAGGTGTACATAAATAAACCGTCCGGTTTGTAAATGAATATTTATTTATTCACATTCACGTTAAAAATTATATTTTTAACGACCAAATTATTTTATTCAACCTATGAATATTCTATTCGGTTCATTTATTAAATAAAATGATATCTTTATTTTTCTAACTTATTTTAGAAAATTTTGGCGGCATAACGGCACGATACTAGAAACGGGACAAGGCCTAGCCTTATCCCCGGTCTAATAATGGCCCACGCCATACACATATCAATCAAATCCATTCCATTTCACCAAACAATCAAATTCAAATCAAAAAATCTAACCAACTACACAACCAAACAAACAAGTCCATGGTCTGTGGACAATGGTGTCGGGTGCTACTAAACACCGTCTACATCCTAGTATATATATTTAACTAGAAAATTAAATTTAAGGTGAGAAGTTCTCACCCAAGCTAAATCCATTCACCGCAACTCTTCTTATGTAGAAAACATCGCTGTTCTCGCCTTTTGTCACTTTCGTTGCCCATAGCCACTACATATATAAAAATCACATTTTTATACCGCTACTATATAGATAAAAATTCTATTTTTACAACGGTGTTCATATAATAAAGATTATATTTTTATCGTGCCATTCTCTATATAAAAATTATATTTTTTTATATCGCTCTTCTAATATAAAGATCGAATTTTTATATCATCGCTATAAAAATCACATTTCTATTTCAATGTATATATAGTAAGAATCATATCTTTATTATCTATATTATATAAAAATCATATTTTATTACTTCTACTATATAAAAATCATATTTTTATTCAACTAAAAATTATAAACTTTCATGAACAAAACTCTAACCTTTCTTATCATAAAAATCCTCATTTTTATTTGGTTACTATAAAAATAAAAATCTTATTTCTAAAACAATATCATGTATATCAAAATCAGATTTTTATACTATGTTTCCTATACATAAAAATGATTTAAACTATGTTATATATATATATATATTAAGAACTGATTTTTACAATGCAATTATAAAATAAAAACTCATCTTCTTCCTATTGTTTTCTGTTAAAAATCCTGGAACAGAGGTGGAGGGGTTGAGGCGTGGGTCGACGCTGGAGCTAGGGAGGCCAGCGACTGGTGGCGCGACCTGTAGGGCGACCGGGGCTCGATCAATTGTGGAAGAGGCAGGAGAAGGGGGCGCGGGGAGGTAGGGGCGGTCGGTGGAGGGGGTAGGGCGGCGCGGGGGGTGAGGGAGGGTTATGGGTTTTCATCAATGGGGCTGCGGGTTTTCATTAGGAAAGGAGAGAGAAGGAGAACGAAGAGGAAGTGGAATCGAGAGGGGGGGTGCGATGTGGAGATCGCTTGAGGCGAGGGGGGTTAGGGCCGACGACGAGGTGGAAGAGGGGGGGTCATCGTGATTTAGGTTTTTCTTTTTTCTTTTTTTTTCTTCATTCGATTTTGATTTTAAAAAAAGGGGGGGTTTGCTGTAAAGAGGAAGAGAGAGAAGGTATTTTTTATTAATTATTAATTTCAAAAAGCAACTTTTATTTTCGAACTCGAAATCAAGCCCACCGCCTGTCGTCCATAGCTAATTACCCTTATTCTGAACACAATGGGATATGTATCGTAAGTTGTTTGATCGTTTCGATCAGTTTTCGTCAAATCAACGTATAACTCTATATATTGAATTTGAACGCGCATTTTAATTTACTGGAGTCACATACTAACTCGAAAAATTCAAAAAAATATTTTCTAGCTTCGTATTGACGATACGGTCCTAACAAAACTAATTTCGTCGAGTTCTGAGACAGTTTGAAAAATGGTCACTTTCCAGTCGATTAAAATCAACTAAAACTGGTCAAACGCGTTTTCCTTTGCCACGCTCACATATTAATTCGAAAAATTACGAAACTTGGAATCTAGCAATAACTTGACATCACTGATCCAATAAAAGTGGTTTCGTCGAAATCCGAGGTCGTTTGCAAAATGGCTATTTTTAAGGGCCTGAATTCCATAGCGACTATTCAGAATTTTCAACTGGGCGTATCTTTTGATTTCCGCTATGAAATTTCAATTTTTCGGATTCGTTGGAAAGATATTCTCAATTAGATTCAAATATTTTTGGTTTTGCTAAAATCCGGTTTATTTTGCACCCGGTATGCTCATTTGAAATTAGAAATCGAATTATCGAACTACCGCGCCATTTTCAATTTCTTTTATAATTTAAAATAAATATTTATATTCTAACGACGACGTATATAAATATATACGTTCGAATTCCATACAAATTAAATTTCTCATCGATATTACTTAAAATAATTCATTTTAAATATTCAAAATTCACTAAAATTGCCGAAATAAAAATTTTAAATTGGCTCGCATTTCTGGGTTGTAACACACTAGTTATTGCTAGATTTCAAATTTAGGGTTAAACAGAGTTATTTTGTCGGTAGAGGAAATTTAAATGTGAACCGATGAATATATTAAAATTAAAATAACGTTGTTGTGCAAACAAAGTTGTTTTTCATGAAAATTAATTTCATTGGATCCGAAATGTCAAGACATAGCAGTACGTCCGTTTTGTGTTGTTTGAAGTTCGTATGTGATGGTGTGTATATTTAACAGACAATGTTAAATAGCGGTAAAACTAAATTTAACCATAATAGAATAAACTGAACTTCTACCTTATTTTCTCATGGTTAAGCCACCACAAAAATATTTTAAAATCCTACGCATGCCCAAAATCCTATAACGACATACCGTCAAAATCACTAAGCCTACATGAAACCATTTATACACAGCAACATCGGAATCAAACAACTAACTTGAATTTTCTTTGCTGCATGCCTAAGATTTTATAAAGCATACCCTATGATGTACATGTATAGTCGAAATCAATCAGCAAATATGGAAAAAATAACACAGTCTACTCTAAATTGAATATGACACAAGCACAGACTACCCCCAGATGATGCAGACATTATATTTTTCCCCTACCTTATACGAGACACTCATGCCCATCAAAATTGGATCACCGGCTGTGTAATGAAGCTTCACATGTTAAAAAGCTATACATCATGTTCCTTCCTTGTCATTTACTCTATATACATTTTTCTAACTAAGAGCCTAGGCACATGTTTCTGCCTTGTATTTTCAACATATCTAGCTACAGTATGCACTTCCGTCATCTCCATCCTTCTGCTTGACTACACACAGACCTAAAAAGCTATACATCATGTTCCTTCGTCTGTAACCTATTCACATCACTTTCTTTTGTTGACAATGGCATGCCAACCTATCCAAACACAGCTAATGCAAAACAGAGCAAGCCTATGAAAAATCAAATCCCTCATCTAGCCTACTCTACATCTTCATTGCTGTGGGTACCAAACCTAATCCTTGGCTCGCAAGGATCCCTAAGTATAAATATAGCATCATCTCGATCTTGTATTTTGCAAACAAGAACAGTATAAAATGAAGGCCGACCTATATATATATATATATATATATGTGTGTGTGTGTGTGTGACTGTTCAACACGAAACGGTGGGGGAAGCGTCCGTGGGAGTGGAGAGGGCCGTCGTTGGCCACGGTGGAGATGCAACAATAGAAGTGTGAACAAGATCTCGGCTGTTGTTAAGCATCACGTGCCTAGAGTTCAAGTTATGGCAAACTACAGGGGGTACTGTGATCTTTGGTTTTAGGTGCATGGCTATGAATGCGTGAGGCAAGTATTGGCAGATCAGGGACTTTGAGTACGATACAACAGCGGTAAGTCAAAAATGGAGAGCATGCATTTTGGAGAAAAAAGTGAGAGAAAGGCAGACGTTGGGCATCTGGAAGTATGGAAAGGATAGCATGGCTCGACGATGGGATGGTACGGAGTTAGAGCACGGTGGTATGAAGTGAGCGGTGAAGTGAAGTTGAGTCGCATTGTTCTTATGTTGGTTGGGGAAGAACTGGGAAGTACTTATGCCGTTACGCGTATACGGGTTTGTGGGAGAGTGGATTTCAGGAAGTTTAATTGGGAAGAAGAAGTGATAATGTTTTGAAGCGGGTCTGTGAATTTCAAATGGGTCGATGTTTTTGGCAGCGGGCTTTGGGCCTAGTGTGAAAAAAAATGCAAATAGAAAATCGGAAAAAGAAGAAAAGGACGGGAGAAATGAGAGGCTTTAGGAAGATGTGGATTTGTATGTGGTAGGTTAATGCAAATGAGTATAAGAAGGAAAAGTACATGCATGGGCTTGCGGTTTTAGGGTGGTTTTTGGGCTTCGGCCTTATAAGATCAGCATTTGAAATGGAAGAGTCTGTTGATAGTTGTTGTATTCAAATGGAGATGATGGGTAACGAAGTATATGGTTGAGCTAAGAAAATTTGGTAAGGCATATTTTAAATTTCAAGTTAAATTTAAATAAATTAATATGTAAACTTATTAATAAAATATTTTACTCATACTGTAACAAAATTAAACAAACCGGAAGCATTGGAACCGTACAGACAGGGACTACAAGATGGAATTGGTCTAGTCAGCCTTGGGGCAACGAGAATTTTTAATTAAATTAAACTCCAGTTTAATTTAATTAAAAACAACATTTAATCGGTAAATTAAAATCACTCAGTTATCCCACTTATAATTATTATAAGTCAAGTTTTAATGTTTGCATCCTATGGTTGTTGATTGTTGGTTGATTTGATAATTATTTGGATGTTTATTAAACATTTTATATATATTATTTAAATTAAATGGTTGTTTAATTTAAATGAAATGGCATTGTTATTTTTAACGATGATTTCCAAAACAGGCAACTTACCTTGTTAGTTACATTTATAGTAATATAAATGTACTTGAATTAAATTGGATGCTTGAATTATTATTACTGGTTAATCACTATCAGTCAAATTTATTGTTTATTTTCATATGATCATTATATGAACTGTTGAAACCATACGATTGGATTATTAAAATGGTTATTGATAGGTAAAACCAAATTCAACATTCTTTTGGTTATTAACCAATGGGTGATATTGGTTGAGGGATTTATAACAGATAGCCAAAATACAAACTGTTTTTATAAATATTAATTTATTGTTAGGTGAATTGATAGGAATGAAGTTATGAAATTTATTCTATAACTAAATATTGATTATTTTTTAAAACATATTTTTTTAAATGAAGTTTTTAAAAAGGAAAAAACCAACCATATACATATATATATATTGTTTATTAACCACAAACCATCATTTTTGTGCCAAAATCTTCCGTGTGTGAAGCACGTGCATCATCTTAAATGATTTATAAGGCTAATTCTTTTATTAATAAATTCGATAAGCAAGTGAGCAAGGATTATTGTAACGATTTATTATTTTAGTTAATTATTTTTAAGTAACAATTAAAATGGAATTATATTGAATCAATGATTTTTTATTTAATCGAAGTAAATGGGATTATTTAAATTAATTATATATTTAATTTATTTAAAGGGAAGAATAATGGGAGTTGATTAGCGAACTAATCATATTTAGAGTTGACCAAGTTAATCACGTTTACTGGGTTTGTTTATTTAATTGGGTTATCAGTTTAATGGAGATAGTTAGTGGTGAAGTAAACCTTTTTATTTAAATCTGATTATTATTTTTTAAATAATAATTGAAGAGGCAATACTGGAGCTTAAAATGAATTTATAAAGTTTTAAAGCCTTGTTTATAGTTTAATGAATATTTAAGCGGTTTAGTTTTAATAATAATATAAGTTAAGTTTACATTGGTGTTTAAAATTAGATACTTTTTGGAATTCTAATTAACTGGATTTAATAGAATCATAGATTTTGATGAAGTAATAAAACCCAAGTATTACTGAATATTATTGGAACGAGTTATTAGAAAGGGATTTTTGAATAGAAATATAAGCCGGATATGAAATTAAAGAATAAACACTTAACTGAAGATCAGTTGGGATAAATGATTTTCTGAATATTGATCTGATATTGGTTTCGGCCTTTGGGGTTGATATTTAGGAAATTATTTTCTTACTGATTTACCTTTAGGACTAATGGAAGTTTAAAATGGAAATCGAAATGGAAATTCAATTTTGAAATAAAGTAGTGAGGCGAGTTAAGTTATAAAGATATAACCGAGATTTGTTATATTAAATAAGAGATGATGTCTCATCAAGAGACAACTAAAATGAGATTTGTTTTGATATTGAGAATGAATATCGGTTTGGGTATTACAACTGATATTTATCTTAAGATAAAAACATTATTTATCAAGGTCTGATAGGTAATTAAAATATAGGATTATCAAATATTAGTTGTAATGGTCAAGATGTTAGAAGTAATTTACTTAAGAAACAATAAGTGTAACGTTACTTGTAGAGTTTGGAAATATATACGATGGGATTCCAAATTAAAAGGAAATAAAAAGGGGCTTGAGAATATGAAGTGGTATTTTCATAATAAAGGAAATGAAGGGGGATTGGTGAAGATATAACGACAGTTTCAAAAGTAAAGAGATGGGATTCTGGAATGAGTTTATTCTGAAAAGAAAAGTGACGATTATGGTATTCAAATAACGAAACAAAGGAGACATCATAACGGTTGTTTAAAATGATAAGTTGAATCAATTTCCTAAAATTAAGATAATAAGTAATGCTTCCATAATGTTTTGAAATGATAGTTAATGGGAAATTTGGATATGATTTAAGATATTTTCCCAGTATATAAATAAAATGATTTGAGGATATTAAAATATTGAAACTAATATATTATTGGTATTACAATTGATATATTATTTTTAATGGCCAAGTGACGCTGTATAATAAACCAATGGATTTATTTATTTTTATGATTATTTATTTTGATAGTTAAATAACCGACTATCAAAATCATACCCAATGCGTTGTTGGTATGGAAAGTCCGGGATCAGCTTTATATTCGAAAACTATTCCGACCAACAAATACGTAAACAAAAAAATATCTGATGCTGATCAAGGCGGAGCAATGCAGACCGTAAATCTTCATGAGCGGGGGAACTATTATTGAAATTCTCTAGCTGATCCCTGTAGATATTTCGACAATGATTCCGTTGTGAGTGGAATCTACAGGTTTCAAGGACTAATCGCTACTGATTCATGGGGTGATTCCTAAATTGGATGTAGTAGGAGAGTGCCTTCGGTTCATCCTGTTCCTGGAGGAGTTGTATGGACGAATGTATGATAGAGTATTTCTTAAGAATCACATACATTGATTCTTACAAACGTACTTCTGTCAGCTGCGGAGTATTTTTGTGGACATCAATTAATGATTTGGCGGATCTAATGATATGGCATCCAAAGTGAATGGTGGCTAGATGTCCTAAAGGTAAACTCTAACCTCAAGCCTCATCCACTGGAAAATGACAGAAATCAGGCAGGCATCATGACTATGTGGGTCGCTCTCATTAGGTTGTATAACCACCTATCTAGAGAAAATCCCTATCCCTCTTTAATCTATTTCGATGTTGGCCCTTTTTGGGAAACGGTGGTTTGAGCCCAATCGTTGGTGATATACATTTGATACACTTAAGCCAAATGAGTGGTCGGTCATGTGTAGGCCGGGTGGCAAGATGTTCTTGTTGAACCCAGTGTATTCCCCTCTGGAAATACACTATCGACAGGTGGTTCCATACCTTGTCATAGTCGGAACCCAGTCTCCAATAAGCGCCCACGGTTTTGTTTGTGTACTATATATATGGAGCGTGAGATGCAAACATTCCGCTAGATTGATATTTATTTGTGTTTAGACACTATTATAATATAAGAACAAGATACTGATTTCAAAATGTTTTGGGTTATCATAAGGTAAAAGCCGTTCGTATTTATGTGTGAATTCGGTCTTACGATTATCCTTTTCTTTCTAAAAGGTTTTAAAATTAAAATCAAGTTGGATGATGTTATAAACTTAGAGAGTTTTTCTCACTCTGGTTCACCAAACTGATCCGGTGGCGGTGTTTGTAATGCTCGGGTTAGAGCAGGTTGTACAGGTTCAGGTTATCGGACGTTGTGAAGTCCAAAGACGAGCCGAAGGAGTTCAGACATATGATGTTATACCGTTATTATTCCGTTGTGTGATATATGAGGACAGGCTATTATAATTGTCCAGATGTATTGATGTACTCTGATGTTGTAAGTTTTTATTTCAATCTCTCAATAAAATTTATTAATGTATTATATTTTGTTCCGCTGCGATGTGATACTCTGTGTTGTGTTGGTTCTTCTTCTTCTTCTTCTATTCTAATATTTTTCTCCTTTCTTATCTCACCCTCTTATTTCTTTCTCCTACCTTTCTGGGTTTTCGATACTTGAATTGGACAAGGAATGTATTAATGTCTGGATTCGAATGTCAAAATTCCCTGGTCGCTATAGTTGGTGTCAGAACAAGGTTTAGGAATAACCTTGGCTCTGTGGTGTAACTCGATAGAGATTGGGTTAACCTTAGATCGAGTTGAGTGTATATATATCTTTGAGAGCGCGTATTTGTAGATTTTATATACAAATGTTTTACATTGTGTTGTTTAATCAGTTCAAGTTGAACTGGTAATTGATACAATTATATTTTGTAAAGAGGGTAAATGAAACAATTTTGCTCAAAATATATTTTCATATATAAAGGAAATAATTTTATCAAATTATTAATATATTGGCTTGTTGATTTATTTGAATGGGAATTCAAAATTGGATTATAAAAGGGTTTAATAAAACTAGAAGAGAATTTAAATTATGGAATTTATGGATAAAAACTTAAATATATGGAATTAAAAGAGTCAGGAGTTAACCTAAAAGTAAGTTAACATGGATGATTTGATTGTGTTAATTGAGTATTGTTGAATAATGAATTGGTTGAATATAAGAATTCATCAATGGTTGAATAAACTGAAAAATTGAAAATAAATTTCTTGCATAGTTAATTTGAATTAAAACCCTCATGAAATAAAGCTGAAATGATTTAATCTTGTATCTGTATTGGCATTGGATATTAAATTAAGTGCAGGTTGGAAAGAGGAAAGAGTTGTTAGTTGATTTGCCTCATGCTTAGAGTATTGATTGCCCGACAAATAGGTAAACCTTAATTATATTGATTTGAATGACTGGTTTTATACCCCTGAGTTGGGTAGCCGCTTGGCTTTGTTTTCTTTGATCAATGTGAGGCCCGGGGTGGCAAGTTATAGTTGTTTGGATCGAACAGTACAGACGAGGTGCTGGCGATTATTTATTTATTTTAAAACTTAGATATTTTGATAATATTTCAAAATAATATTTTTAAAATAAATTAGGTTTGGAGCGTTCTTCTTACTTAGCAATTTCGGGGACGAAATTTTTTTAAGGGGGGAAGCATGTAACGTCCTAGATTTTTGAACGTTTATTACATATATTTAAATCTGTTTTAAATATTGATTTGGTGATATTAATGGATTTTATATCGAATTTACTTTATAAACTGGAGTTCAAATATAAATAATTTATAATATAATTAAAACGAACTCATAACGTCACGGTAGTTCGTAATATTGAGTTTTGAACTTCAATTGAATATGCAGAATCCGCTTTAAGTCGGAATTCTATGAAACAAGAAATGTTGGGATCTTATTGATTACAATTTTCCAATGAAAGAGAAAAATCAGAATTTCAGTTTATATATTGCAACATATGTCCAATTCAAATTTTCAAATAGTCGCTATGGAATTTCATTAATAAACGATAGCGCTTACTTAATAAATATAAAGGAATTCCTATATATTTGGATATCGTTTTAAACCGAATTTCTGAATATTGAGTTTAAAATATATATTTGTTATTCTGTTTGGATATATATGATAATAATAATTTATTATTATTTAAACTGGATTTTTTCTAGATTTAATATATATTTTATGGATATTACATACGCTTTAGAAATGGCATTTTTCAAACGACCTCCGTTTTTTATGGAAAAAAATTTATTGTAAAACATATCGCCAGTTATTGCTAAATTTAGCATTTAGGGTCAAATGGAGTTATTTTGTCGGTAGAGGAAATTTAAATATGAACCGATGAATATATTAAAACTAAAATAACATTGTTGTGCAAACAAAGTCATTTTTCACCAAAATCAATTTCATTGGATTCAAAATGTCAAGACGTAGCAGTGTGTCCATTTTGTGGTGTTTGAAGTTCGTTTATGACGGTGTGTATATTTAATGGATAACATTAAATAGCAGTAAAATTAAATTTAACCACAATAGAATAAATGGAACTTCTATCTTATTTTCTCATGGTTAAGCCACCATAAAAATATTTTAAAATCCTACGCAAGCCCAAAAGCCTATAACGACATACCGTCAAAATCACTAAGCCTGCATGAGACCGTTTATACACAGCGACATCAGAATTAAACAGCTAATGTAACGACCCGTATTTTTACGGTATATAAATAATTTATTTAATTATTTAAATAATGGTTTGGTCATTTAAAATGACCAGGATTAAATAATATTGAATATTTAATTAAAAATAAATAATATAATAATATATTTAATTTCTGAAATAGTCAAAAATAGTGGAATTCACAAAATGGTGTGAATTGGATCATCAGTGATATTTAGTTCAGTTTAAAATTGAATTAGAACAATGAATATATTATATAAACAAAGTTTGAACTTATAATTATATTATAATTAAAATCGAGCTCGAAATGCCGCTGCAGTTCGCTATTTGGCGATTTGAACTTCAACTGAATGTACAGTGTCCGTTTTAAATCGGATTTCTGTGAAACAAGAAACGTATGGAGCTGGTGAAGTAAAATTTTCTAGTGGAAGAGAAAAATCGGGATTTCGTTGTGTAGATTTTGATTTATGTCCAAATCAAATTTTCGAAAAGTCGCTACGGAATTCCTTTATAATTTATATCGGTTTATTTATATTTTAAAATGGATTTTTAAATATAAATCGAATATCGATGTAACACTGGATTTGAAATATCGAGTTATAAATCCCAGTGTAGCAGTATGATATTGTGTTGTGAATGTATACAATAATATTTATTATTAAATATTAAATTTAATTGTTTTTAAATATATTTATATATTTAAATGGGTTATTTAGAGCTTTAAAAATAGCCACTTTTTGCAAACGAAGTCGGAATTCGATGAAATTAATTTTGTTGGATCCGCAACATCAAATTATTGTTTGATTCCAAGTTTCGTGATTTTTGGCATCACCGTGTAGCCGTACGGATTTTTAAAGTGAAAAATAGTCGTTATTTTGACGGTTAAAAATATACTGTGTGAACAAACAGAGTCGGAATTCGACGAAACCAGTTTCGTTGGGACTGTAACGTCGAATTGTAGCTGCATGTCTAGTTTCATGATTTTTGGGTGTCATGTGTAATTACAGGAATTTTAGAGGACAAATAAAAATAGCGTTTGCTTAAAATTCAATATAATATTCGAATAAATAAATATTTAAAAATCTCTATAAATACTCAACACCCTTCATAACCCTAGACTAGTTCCTTCGGTGGTCAAACAACATTCCGCCGTAACCATTTCATTTCCAGGAAATTTGTTCGATCAAAATAAAATCCAAATAAAATCGAATCCTCCTCTGAAATTCTCGAGAGATGTATATTCGAACTCCACTATGGTTTCTCTTCAATCCTATATGATTTTTGATGGGTTCGATGTAGTTCAGTTAGCGGTCCTCACTTACAGTAGGAACTAGGGTTCGGTTTCTACCTCAGTGGAGGCGGAGGATGGTTAAACGGAGACCGTCGGGGCATTCAGGAAGGAGAGTCGCACCTTCAGATGTGGTTTGGAGGATAGTCGCACCAAAAGATGTCGATACTGTAGCAGCGTGGACTGAGGTAGTCGCGTTCTGTAGTTTGTGCGAGTGGTACATTTTTGGGCGGGGAAGGAAGAGAACTTGATGGAGATGAATTCGGTTGTTGTAGTCTTTGATTTCATGAACAAACGAGATGAAGGAAGTTCGGGTATTGGCATTGAGGAATTTCTGGGATCGGGATTTTTATTTGGGGAAGATGGATTGAGGGTGGACGGTTTTAACGTGGGTGTTGGGCTTAGTCAAAGGGTAAAGGCCCATCTTAGGTTTTATGTTAAGTTTAAATTCAAATAATTAATGTATTAACTTTAATTTATCTTATCTTATCCATACGTTAACCGAATTCTGAAAAACAAGATCCGACAGGATCGTATAGATGGGAGCGTCACAATGGAACTAACCAGGGGTGGATTGGTGCTCGTTGTAATTTATAGCAAAATAAATTGTTCGTCTGAATCAAGTGATGGTTATCGTTATTAACGATGATCGTCCAATGTGAGTAATCTCACTAACTCTGCTCTGTTTATATTTTAAAAAAATATTTTTAAAATTTATAAATAATGGTTGTTTGTTGTGTGTTGGCTGTTTGGTTGAACTGCTAGTCAGTTGATTGAAAATATAGATAACAATATAGATATACATCGTTAATCAAATATTGATTCTGTTTAACAGAATATTCCATAGTGAAATGAAATTGATGTTAATTTTATTGTTTAACATCTGTGGATGCATGGAAACAGGTCGGAGGGACCCAACTAGGTTCCTCAACATTTATTTTACTGTTTTTCATATATTATGGTATATGATGTGATATGAAATCGGTAGTTGATTTTGTATGGTTGAATGATACTGATCATTGTTATATGGTACGTTAAATACCATAGGGAATACAGGAATGTTAAAAAGGAAATTTTTAATGTTATATTGAAAATAAAATTATAAAATCAAAAGATTTTATAAAAAGAAAATATTTATTTATAAAATAAATAGATTTAAAAGGAATATTTATTTGTTAATCAAATAGGCAGAATTGAAGGGAAATATTTGTAAAACATTTATAGATAGAATTGAAAAAAAAGAAATATTTGTAAACTATTGAAAAGGGATATTTATCTGAAAATAAATAGAATAGAAAGGGGAAATATGTGTAAAACAAATAGAAAAGGGAATAGTTAGACTATCAAAAGAATTACTTATAAAATCAATAGATTTTATAAAAAGAAAATATTTTATAAAATAAATATATTTATCAAAAAGGGATTTATTTTGTAAATAAATTGATTTTAAAAGGAAATACTTGAAAGGTGACTAGAATTGTATAAAAGGAGAATTTTACATTTGAAAGATTTAAACCCGTGCTTCGCACACTGGTATAACATGATATGGAATTAAAGCAAAAAAATTTAAATAGAATCTATTCTAACCGATAGGTTGAGAAAATTAATTTATAAATAATATTTTATAAATTAAATAAAATGTTTATCATTGGATAAATAGAATATATATGTCAGGACTTATATAGAGAAGTAAGAATTGATTTTAACGTGGATAATTGAAACTGAATATGAACGTAAAGTTAGTCAAAGGAGTTAATCAAAACGTGTTGATCAAAATGTGTTGATCGAATTGTAAGAGAGTTAATCGAATATTAGTTATTCGAATAGAATAAATTGATAGGAGTATATCGAGTGGAGTTAATCGTATTAGAGTTAATCGATTAGAGTTAACTGAATTAGAGAAATCAGTTAGAGTTAACCAGTTCGAGTTAATTTGTCATAGTCAATCGAATTAGGATTAATTGAATATTTGTTATTCAATTAGAGTTGATCGAATATAGTTATTTGAGATAGAGTTAGTCAAACATAGTTTTTTAGAATATGTTGCCATTTCGTACGACTGCTAGCGTATTTCGCAGGGTTGCAGATAGCCTACGGCGGTCGGATGTTTCCTGAGGGAATCAGGCGTAACCATTGTGATCGCTGCAATCAAGAGTCAAGCGACTTGAGTTAAATCGAATATTAGCTTTTCGAAATAAATTTAAAACAGACATAGTTATTCAAATATAAATTAATCGAATATTAGTTATTAGATAGGAGTTAAATAAGTTGAGTTAAATAAGTTGAACTAATCAAGTAAGTTAATCAATTTGAGTTAAATGAGTTGAGTTAGTCAAGATGAGCTAATCAAACCGAGTTAATCCAAAGGAGTTATTCGAAATAGTTTATTCGATAAAAATTAAAGGAGTTAATTGAATATAATTTATTCGAAAGGAGATTTATCAAATGTAAATCATTCGTAGAAAGTTGATCGAATGTAAATCATTCGAAGAGAGATTATCGAATATAGTTATGCGAAGAAAGAGTTATCGAATATAGTTTATTCGAAAAGGAGTTATCGAATAGAGATTATTCGAAAAAGAGAATTATACGTTGAATTCGACTATATAGAATTAGGGAAAGTACTATTTACTTTCCGTCTTTAAATCAAGATTTATATTATTATTCAATTAGTTATTTGTTATTTATTCAAAATAAGAAATAAGAATTTTATTTAAGTTATTTTATTTCGAAATCATGGGATTATAACACCATCGTTATAATCAAATGATTTGGTAAAAGAAGTAGATTCATAAATAGAATCCGAGTTACGTAAGGAAGTTTGTTAAAGGTTTAAAGGTGGACCTTGTCTATTTCAAAGTTAGAAATGTTGTTCAGTTAAGGTCTGAGAGGTAGTTATACCCCAACTTGATTGACTTCGTTTTTAACTAAGAAATGGGTAAGGTTCGATAGTGAAGGTTGATTTAGTGAATTTAGTTAATGAGTGTAATGGTTTGAATTGGCTTAGTGATGTTTTATTTAAACATCTGTTTAAATCAAATGAATAAATTTTGGAAACCTTTTCCAAATATAATCAGAGATATTTTCTAATCATAGAAAATGAAATGTTGATGAGAAAGAATACTGGAATGACAGTGATACGTGAAACAGAGATGGAAATGTTTTCCAATGATTGATGACGTATATTTCCTAAATTTAGAAAATAAGAAATGTTGAGTATATAGAAGTGGGAAATGAATAAATAAATAATTAATTAAATTAAAAGAGATAAGTGTTGATTGATGATTGATCGATCGAATTTCTATCTAGAAATAAGATCATTGGTTGTATGCCTATTTTTCTTTGATAGTTAAATCACCGACTATCGAAGTTTTTGACCATTTCTCCGTCGTCAATACGGAGAGACCGGGATCAGATTCATTATCTGAAAACCACTCTATATAGACATTAGTGTTGCGATCAAATATGATGAAAATATTTGAAGATGGAGTTATGAAAGGGCTATCTTGTTTACATAATAGTGCCTTCGGTTTGTCCAGTCCTAGGACAAACGTGAATGGACGAATGTCTGACAGAGTATATCTAGGATCGTGTAAGGTGATCTCTTCGAACGTACTTACGTTTGGTGGCGGAGGAATTCGTTTCTCTTAGCTTTATACCCGTGGTAATTTTTGGGGAAATCAATTTATTATTCGGCGGGTATGACGATGTGGCATTCAAAGTGAATGGTGGTCAGGTATTTTAAATGATATGTTATGACCTCAAGCCTCATCAACCGGGAAATGACAGAAATCGGGCAGGCAGCATGGCTAAGTGGGTCGCTCCCATTAGGGTGTATATCACCTATCTAGAGAAAATCCATTCCATTCTTTTATCTATTATTGATGCTGTCCCTTTTCGGGAGACGGTGGGTACCAGGTTGCAAGACGTTCTTGTTGAACCCGGTGTATTCGTCTCTAGAGATACACTATCGGCAGGTGGTCCCATACCTTGTCATAGTCGGAAACCAATCTCCAATAAGCGCCCGCGGTTTTATTTGTATACTATATATGTGGAACGTGATATGCAAGCGTTCTGCTAGATTGTAAATTACTTGTGATTAGACATTATTATAATATCAGAAAAGTATTGATTTCCAAAAACTATTTTGGGTTTTCGTAAGATAAACACCGTCTATGTTTATGTGTGGATTGGTCTTACGATTATCCTTTTCTTTTGAAAAGGATTTTGAAAAGTTAAACCAAATGATTTGAGTTTACTCACACCAGTCCCATGACTGACCCAGAGTTTATTTTGTTTTGTTTTCCCTAAACTCTTGGGTGCCCATATTTGTACGGGCAGTCAAGTAGTTCAGGACTTTACAGATATACTTGGAGGAGCTTGAAGCAGAAGGCTTCAGGATTATATAGCTATTGTTATTTCCGCTGTTTGTAAGTGTTGTACTCTGATAAGGTTATTCTATATACATATACTATTTTATTGCAAGGTTATGTTATATATTATATTTTATTCGTTCCGCTGTGAGATTCGTGTTTACACTGATTGTGTTCTTCTTCTTCTTCTATTCTAATTTTCTATCTTATCTATTCTCACCATCTAACTTCTTTCTATTAATGATCAGGTATTTCCGATGTCTGAATAGCCAACCTGTTAGTTTTGTGTTGATTTTCGGAGTCGAAAATCCCGGTTCGTTACAGCTAACTTGAATTTTCTTTGCTGCATGCCTAAGATTTTATAAAGCATACCCTATGATATACATGTGTAGTCGAAATCAATCAGCAAATATGAAAAAAATAACACAACCAACTCTAAATTGAATATGATGCATGCACAGACTACCTCCATATGATGCACACATTATATTTTCCCCCTACCCTATACGAGATACTCATGCTAATCAAAATTGGATCACCAGCTGTGTAATAAAGCTTCGCATGTTAAAAAGCTATACATTGTGTTCCTTTTTTTAAGCTACTCTATATACATTTTTCTAGCTAAGAGCCTAGGTTCATGTTTCTTCCTTGTATTTTCAACACATCCAGCAACACTATGCACTCCCATCCTCTTCATCCTTCTGCTTGACTACACATAGGCCTAGCTAGCTACAAACATCAATCCTCATCCATTGAAAGGTAAAATACGCTCACAACTATCCTATTTTTCCTCTGCAACCTATTCACGTCACTTTCTTTTGGTGATAATGGCATGCTAACCTATCCAAACACAGCTAATGAAAAACAGAGCAAGCCTATGAAAAATCAAATCCCTCAGCTAGCCTACTCTACATCTGCATTGTTGTGGGTACCAAACCTAATCCTTGGCTCACAAGGATCCCTAAGTATAAATATAGCATCATCTTGACCTTGTATTTTGCAAACAAGAATAGTAGAAAATGAAAGCCGACCTTTATATTAAAAAAATGATAGTTCAACACGAAATGGTGGGGGAAGCGTTCGTGGGAGTGGAGAGGGTCGTCGTTGGCCATGGGTGAAGATGCAGCAATAGAAGTGTGAACAAGATCCCAGCTGTTGTAAAGCATCACGCGCTTGGGGTTCAATTTATGGGAAACTATGGGGGTACAGTGATCTTTGGTTTTTGGTGCATGGCCATGAATGCGTGAGGCGAGTATTGGCAGATCAGGGTCTTTGAGTTCGATACAACATCTGTAAGTAAAAAATCGAGAGCATGCGTTCTGGAAAAAAAATGAGAGGAAGGATGACATTGAGGATCTAGAAGGACGGAGGGGATGGCATGGCTCAACGATGGGATGGTATGGATTTAGAGCACGGTAGTATGAAGTGAGCGGTGAAGTGAAGTTGAGTCGCGTTGTTTTTAAGCTGGTTGGGTAAAAACTGGGAAGTACTTACGCCGTTACGCGTATACGGGTTTATGGGAGAGTGGGTTTCAGGAAGTTTAATTGGGAAGAAGAAATGATAATGTTTTGAAGCAGGTCTGTGAATTTCAAACTGGGTTGATGTTTCTGGCAGCGGGCTTTGGTCTTAGTGTGAAAAAAATGCAAGAAGAAAAGCGGGAGAAATGAGAGGCTTTAGGAAGATGCGGATTTGTATGTGGCAGGTTAATGCAAATGAGTATAAGAAGGAAAAGTACATGCATGGGCTTGCGGTTTTAGGGTGGTTTTTGGGCTTTGGCCTTATAAGATCAGCATTTGAAATGGAAGAGTCTACTGATAGTTATTGTATTCAAATGGAGACGATGGGTAACGAAGTATACGGGTGAGCTAAGAAAATTTGGTAAGGCATATTTTAAATTTTAAGTTAAATTTAAATATATTAATATGTAAACTTATTAATAAAATATTTAACTTATATTGTAACAGAATTACACAAAGCGTTGGAACCGTACAGACGAAGACTACAAGATGGAACTGGTCTAGTCAGCCTTGGGGGTGATGAGAATTTTAAATTAAATTAAATTAAACGGCAGTTTAATTTAATTGAAAAACAACGTTTAATTGGTGAATGAAACCAAGGTGCATTAAACTCACTCGGTTATCCCACTTGTAGTTATTATAAGTTGGGTTTTAATGTTTGCATGCTATGGTTACTGATTATTGGTTGATTTGATAATTATTTGGATGGTTGTTAAATACTTTATACATAATATTTAAATTAAACGATTGTTTAATTTAAATGAAATGGCATCGTTATTTTTAACAATGATTTCCAAACTAGGTAACTTATCTTGTTGGTTATGTTTATAATAATATAAACGTACTTGAATTAAACTGGATGCTTGAATTATTATTATTGGTTAATCACTATTAGTCAAATTTATTATTTATTTTCATATGATCATTATATGAACTGATGAACCCATATGATTGGACTATTGAATTGGTTATTGATTGGTAAACCCAAATTCAACATTTGTTTGGTTATTAACCAATGGGTGATACTGGTTCAGGGATTTATAGCAGATGGCCAAAATACAAACTCTTTTATGAAGATTAATTTACCGTCAGGTGAATCGATAGGAATGAAGTTATAAAACTTATTTTATAACTAAATATCGATTCTTTTTAAAACATATTATTTTAATTGATGTTTTTAAAAAGGAAATAGACCAACCATATATACACACACACACACACACACATATATATATATATATATATTGTTTGTTAACCACAAATCGCCATTTTTGTGCCAGAATCTTCCCTGTGCGAAGCACGTGCATCATCTTAAATGATTTATAAGGCTAATTCTTATGTTCCTAAAATTGATAAGCAAGTGAGCAAGGATTAATGTAACAATTTATAACTGGAATTAATTATTTTTAAGTAACAATTAAAATGAAATTATATTGAATCAATGATTTTTTATTTAATCGAAGTAAATGAGATTATTTAAATTAATTATATTACTAATTTATTTAAAGGGAAGAATAATGGGAGTTGATTAACGAATTAATCATTTTTAAAGTTGACCAATTTAATCGCGTTAATTAGGATTGTTTATTTAATTGGGTTATAAGTTTAAAGGAGACAGTTAGTGTTGAAGTAAACATTTTTATTTTAAAATATATTAAATAAAAATCGAAGAGGCAATATTGAAGCTTAAAATGAATTTATAAAGGTTTATAAAGTTTTAAAGCCTTGTTTATAGTTTAATGAATATTTAAGCGATTTGGTGTTAATAATAATATAACTTAAGTTTACATTGAAGTTTTAATTTAGATCCTTTTTGGAATTCTAATTAATTGGATTTAATAAAATCCAAGATTTTGACGATGTTATAAAATCCAAGTATTACTGAATATTACTGGAATGAGTTATTAGAAAGGGATTTTTGAATGGAAATATAAGTTGGATATAAAGTTAAAGAATTAACACTTAACTGAAGATCGGTTGGGATAAATGATTTTCTGAATATCGATCTGATGTTGATTTCGGCCTTCGGGGTTGATATTTAGGAAATTATTTTCTTACTGATTTACGTTTAGGACTAAAGGAAGTTTAAAATGGAAATCGAAATAGAAATTCAAATTTGAAATAAAGCAGTGAGGCGAGTTAAGTTATAAAGATAGGACCGGAATTTGTTATATTAAATAAGAGATGATCTTTCATCAAGAAACAACTAAAATTGGATTTGTTTCGGCATTGGGAATGAATACCGGTTTGGGTATTACAATTGATATTTATCTTAAGATAAAAACGTTGTAGATCAAGGTCTGAGTGGTAATTAAAATACCCCAACTTGAACGACTTCAGGATTATCGAAGGGTGATATTAGTTGTAATGGTCAAAATGTTAGAAGTAATTTACTTGAGAAATAATAAATGTAACGTTACTTGTAGAATTTGGAAATATATACGATAGGATTCCAAATTAAAAGGAAATAAAAAAGGGCTTGAGAATATGAAGTGGTATTTACATAATATAGGAAATGAAGGGGGATTGGTGAAAATATAACGACAGTTTCAAAAGTAAAGAGATGGGATTATGGAATGAATTTGTTCTGAAAAGAAAAGTGACGATTATGGTATTCAAATAACGAAACAAAGGAGATATTGTAACGGTTGTTTAAAATGATAAGTTGAATCGGTTTCCTAAAATTTAGATAATAAGTAATGTTGTCGTAATGTTTTGAAATGATAGTTAACGGGAAATTTGGATGTGATTTTAAGATATTTTCCCCGGTATATAAATAAAATGATTTGAGGATATTAAAATATTGAAACTGATATATTATTGGTATATTAACTGGTATATTATTTTTAATGGCTAAGTGACGCTGTATAATAAACCAATGGGTTTATTTATTTTTATGATTGTTTATTTTGATAGTTAAATAACTGACTATCAAAATCATACCCAATGCGTTGTTAGTATGGAAAAACCAAGATCGGATTTATATTTGAAAACCATTCCAACCAACAAATATGTAAACAAAGATGATATCTGATGCTGATCAAGGTGGAGCAATGAAGACCATAAATCTTCATGAGCGGGGGAACTATTGTTGAATTTCTCTAGCTAATCCCCGGAGATATTTCGACAATGATTCTATCATGATTGGAATCTACGGGTTTCAAGGGGTACTCGCTATTGATTCATGGGGTGATTCCTATATTGGATGTAGTAGAAGAGTGCCTCCGGTTCATCCTGTTCTTGGATGACTTGTATGGACGAATGTCTGACAGAGTATTTCTTAAGAATCACATACATTGATTTTTACAAATGTACTTCTGTCAGCTGCAGAGTATTTTTGTGGACATCAATTAGTGATTTGGCGGATCTGATGATGTGGCATTCAAAGTGAATGGTGGCCAGATGTTCTAAAGGTAAACTCTAACCTCAAGCCTCATCAAGAGGGAAATGACAGAAATCGGTGAGGCAGCATGGCTATGTGGGTCGCTCCCGTTAGGGTATATAATCACCTATCTAGATAAAATCCTTTTCCTTTTTAATCTATTTTGATGCTGAATCTTTATGGGAAACGGTGATTTGAGCCCAACCGTTGGTGATATACATTCGATACACTCAAGCGAAATGAGTGGTCGGTCATCTGTGGGCCGGGTGGCAAGACGTTCTTGTTGAACCCAGTGTATTCCCCTCTAGAGATACACTATCGGCAGGTGGTTCCATACCTTGTCATAGTTGGAATCCAATCTCCAATAAGCGCATGCGGTTTTGTTTTATACTATATATGTGGAGCGTGAGACGCAAGTGTTCCGCTAAATTGATATTTATTTCTATTTAGACACTACTATAATATCAGAATAAGATACTGATTTCAAAATGTTTTGGGTTATCATAAGGTAAAAAACGTCACTATTTATGTGTGGATTTGATCTTACGATTATCCTTTTCTTTCGAAAAGGTTTTAACTTTAAAATCAAGTTGGATGATGTTATAAACTTAGCGAGTTTTTCTCACTCTGGTTTACCAGATTGACCCGGTGTTTGTAATGCTCGGGTTAGACCGGGTTGTACAGGATCAGGTTATCGGACGCTGTGAAGTCCAAAGACGAGCTGAAGGAGTTCATACATATGATGTTATACTGTTATTATTCCACTGTGTGATATATGAGAACAGGCTATTATGACTTTCCGGATGTACTGATGTACTCTGATTTTGTAAGTTTTTATTTTCAATCTCTCAATAAAGTTTATTTATATATTATATTTTGTTTCGTTGCGATGTGATACTCTGTGTTGTGTTGGTTCTTCTTCTTCTATTCTAATATTTCTTCCTTTCTTATCTCACCCTCTTATTTCTTTCTCCTAGCTTTCTGAGTTTTTGATACTTGAATTCGACAAGGATTGTATTAATGTCTAGATTCGAGTGTCGAAATTCGCAGGTCGCTACAATCACAATCCAATTAAGGATTTTTACGAGTTAACCTTCCTAAATCAAGATTAATCCAATTAATCATCTTTTAATTATCTCATAGATAACTACACAAAAATCAAGGTTGTTACAGACTTTCCCTCTTATAAAAATTGTATCCCCGCAATTTCCTTAAGGAAAAGTCGTAGTAACATAATTTATTTAATCAAAAAAAAAGGATAAACAATGAAAAGACAAGCTTGAGTTTATAAATTTCTAACCCCCCTGATCCGAAGATTAGAAATCTGGGTATGCACGCTCAATGAACTCTCTAGTTTCCCGAGTGCAATCATGGGATTCTCCGACCATTGAATCTTTAAGAGCCGCACATTCTTGTTTTAAAGCGTTTAACTTCGAAGCAAGAACACTCACGGGGCTCTGCACGAATGATAGATTGCGTGAGACCTCAAGCTGCTCAAGAATACGTGAATCTAGCACGTAGTCATAATCTCGTATAAGGCTTAAAAGAGTCGTAAAATATTGAAGAGATAATTATTAATATACACAATATCTTGACTGGAGGAAGGTGATCATTCCAACTCTCACCGAAGTTCAAGACACGACAAGACGGGAATCCTTAAGAAAATGATATATTCACTCAATCCTTTGATTCGACTAAGGTTGGGGGAAAATAAGAAATATGAGATCAGGCTTTGATCCAAAAGCCTTCGGAAGACTCGCTCAACACTACAACAAAGGTTAAAACAAGGTCACAATATTTGAATTAGACATATCGCGAAGTCCTGCGGTTCCCTTGATACATGACTTAGATGGATGAGAGGACATCCTTTTCAGTTTAATAGGGATGAGTTGAACGACTTTGAATCGAGTGATCCAATACAACCTAATCTTAAGGGATTACCTACATCTTATGACAAATTCCCATGTTTTAAAAGTCAAGTTAAAATTTTTCATTACTAAATCCACTCATCGTGCATTGTACAATTTGTAAATCACCTTTAAAAATATTATCATTTCCCATATCGACTTTTAATTGTTATCACGTATTTTAATACTTTTTTTAACCAAACTTTAATTCAACATTCATTTCTAACCACAAACCATTATTTAATATAACTAGCTATATTTGCTATATTTTTATAGAGTGGAGTCTTTATTACATTTCTATTGCATTACCCATTATAGAGTTTCCAAAATGCCATGATCTTTACTCAATAATTATAGGTTGAATTTATTTTCCTTATCTCTTTAATTAAATCAGTTATGGTTATAATTCGACCAAATTATTCATAAATCCCTCAACTTAGTTCGAATATATGAATCTTTCTCGTCAATTCTCTAATTCTAAATTATTGCCCTCCCAGTAATCATTTCTTGGCCCATATATTAAAATGTGCTTTCAACTATCCAACTCTCAAATGACTTCCGCACCATTCATTGTAACAAATTAGAAATTAACATATGGCTGAAATTTTGATGATAATCAAAATAGCCTCGCCATTTTCTTCCCAACTATTATCACAAATCAATACCCGCATATGTCATCAACTCATGTGTGTCTATCTTTAACATATTGTGTTTACTAAGATGATTTACTATTTCTAAATCATATTTATATCCTCTTGCTTCTCAAAACATTAAGCCACTTACTTAACGATTCAGTCTATAGCTTAGCTGCAAAGTAGATTCAATTTCGATATTATCTCGCCATGCTTAGCTATATATCACAATTTGTTCGATGGCTTAACATATTATCTTGATATATATACAGTTTTCTTTACTCAATATTGTTATTATCCAAAATGTCATGTTCGAACGTCTCTTATTAGTATTTAAGAGATTCCTATCGAAATCGTTAATCAAACGTACCGATCAGAAGCCTTAAATATTTAGCGGACGATTCAACATGATAGTTAATCCTAATTTTTCCCATTGGTTGTATTTTATTTTATTCTTATCTCAATACTCACTTTAATTTTAAATAAATATAACCAACAACTAAGATTTATTTCTACTGTGTAGTCATTGTCTTACCCACATTTATTCTTGCTAAAAGTTTCAACTTATCATCTAGGTAATCAATTTAGCATCTTAGACTCAAACTCACAAAGCTAAAATAACAAATGGGTTTTGGATCCAGCTTTTGAATGCTGATAAAGAGATCCTCCAACTTGGACAAATCACCACATCAATGTTAGACTTGGGGGAACTAGCACAAGAATAAGCTACAATTACCACATAGGGATAAGCTCCTGGTTGTGCTACGCCTCCTCGAGTTCTTAGGTTCCTCAATGGACATCCTCGTGGGAGCATGACCAGTAAGCAAACTACTACGAATAAGGTTGATGAGGAACCCTATGGCATAATTAAATGATAAACCTAATGCGGGGTCAACCCAAAAAAGATTCATAGTTATGATAATACGAAATATGTCATCATTACCTCGAGTTCCAAGAAAATATAAGGGAACATCGAAATCTCTCTCGAAGTCTCCAAGTACAAAACATTTCAAGACAACCCAATTGGGATGTCAAGATACACGATTTTTAGAATTTTAGCTACATATTACATGAATTGATCCAATCCTAGTGATTGACTTGAAACTAAATTAGGGAAACACATGCTGGTTCACACGAAAGGAAAGGTTACGAAGGAAAGTCTCAACATTTTCCCATTACAAACTAAGCATTGCAGTTTCCTAATAAGTTCATAATTGTTGAAGTATCAGCCAATACACTCAAAACAACACACAAAATACGATAAAGACAAAGGGTGGAACAATATCACAGAAGGAAATCAACAATGCATATCATTCAAATTCCAAGAGAACTTAAAATTCAAAAGGACCTGACACACGTTCATGAAATAAGGTAGGATCAACATAAGGAATGGATAAGTACCTTCCACATTCCTAGGGAAAGAAGAAATCATGTGACCCTTTCATTTGCAATAATGGCATGTAAGTGGTTTAGGAAACCTCTGGAAGAGATGCCTACAGGAGCTGTAGTTAAAACACTGACGTTGAAATGGGTGGGCTACTCTAGAATCAGAAACAACACAAGAACTAGGGCCAAGCTTCCTAAACTTCCTATAAGGAGAAGATGATGAAGACTCAAAGAACAATCGTCTCTTCTAGGCCTCGTCAACCAAGAATTTCCTCATAGCATCCTGAACAAATCTCTGTGCGAAAGCATTCCCTGAACCGGTCCCAACTTAATTTAGCCTCGTCGATTTCTGATAATAAGAACTCATACCAATCAAGAGCTTCTTCCTGTAGCATACTTGATGTTACAAGAACATGTATCGGTCATACAAGTTCGTTTCAGTAAAGGTGCACTCAGAAGACCCAAGTTAATCCAAGATCTTCGGAACACTCTTCGATCCACAAAAGGGCAGGCCCCCAAGATAAATGAATCCGCTACAGATCTGAGAAAATTCTGATCTACGGCGAGGCGAAGAGATAACAACAACTTGGGCGGGACACTACTAACAAGCTCAACGGAATGCTCAGTGGTCATATGAATTTCAACTGGACATGGAATGCTGGCTGGTCCCATGCCAGTAGACTACCTCTGCTACCATCATCCATTAGAAATCTGAAAAAGAATAGGGTAGACATGCATCATTCGTAGGACTGAAATACAAGAATATAAGGTAAGAAATATATGGAAGTAGATTATCCTACATGTATTTCCAACTTCATCTATCTCTTATGGACTCGAGAAGGATAAAGGAAAGATAAAAGACAAATTTGATTTTGGACTATGTTTCACTCTATTGTATTTCTATATATTGTATCATATGTATTATTCTATGTGTATCACATTTTGTTCTGAACTCGGCTCTAATACCTAGCTGTGACTCCCCACCCTGAGATCCATATTAGTAATGATCATTAACGAGTAGTGTTGCCTAATAATACATAGAATATGATTGTTTAGGAGCGACCATCTATAGTCTTATATTAAATAAGTATTAAGTATGTCGAATATGGCAATTTTTTTTCCAAGAGAGTCGACATACTTTAACTTATCTAATACATTACTATAGCGGGTACATGATCTATTCAGAACCAAACACAATATATAATATTACATATTACGGAACAGTCAATACGATCACAAATATACATATACATCAGGTACAATACACAGTGTAGTAAAAAAAAGGTGATATAATCACCATATTCAAATATACATTGAGTCACTACCAAAAGAATATGTACAAACAAGTCAAAACTATCCAAAATATACAAAACAAAAGCTATAAAGTTTAGTCCCAAAAGTAGCTAAAATATCCATGTTGAGACAGCTAAGATAATCCAAGAAACTTAACCTTCAACTCGGTCTGACCCGAGCAGTAAATGCACTGGACAATCTAGCTGAAATGATAGTTAGATGACAATAACAAAAGGTTATACAAGGAAGAATTCTTCTTACCACGAGAAGAGTATGTAAAGGATGTCATATAGAATATTGGGTCACAAGTAACATAATATTGATATAAGGGAGTTCACTTCAGTGTTAGCTTTGAGCTAAATGCGTATCGTCTTTTAAATAACGAAGGGAATCAAAACACCTATACCAATTATCACTAGATCCTCAAATTACCTACAAGGCTATAATGGAAATTAATCATAACATTCATCGAAGATAGATCCAAAACATCACAAATACGAAAAAACACCAAAACTGCAAAATGGATCCAAAACATCGAAAATTATTACATGTGCTTCATAAATAAGCTCCATGTAGCTTATGCTAAGTATTATACACGTATTATTGTATCTTGACCCCCCAGTCTCCCCCTGAGTTTAGCTCCTTCCTCCTCCAAAGATAGTACTGGCATACACAAACAACAAAGAATGTTTTTCATAGACTCTTAAACAAAACTCGAAAAGTAAAATCAATATGTCTGATACTGCATGTTTCACTATAAGTTAGTATACTTCTCATTAGAAAACACAATAACAGCTTTAATCAACGAGTCTGGAATTAATCGATATAATTAATCTACATGTCTCATACCACGCAATTAATTAGACTGTTTAAATTACGACCTCGCTTTCTCGAAGGTTACAAAACAATGTGATTTTTTATATGGAAAATAATTAGTTTCTAGAAAATAGATTTTATAAAACGATTAGATTATTTCTTAAAAATCACTGTATCCAGACAATATTATTTTTACTATTTCCTTGTGTTGATCTAATTTATAAAACCAAAACCTAAAAAAAAACTTGTTGTCCCAAAGTTATGTGTGTAACAACCCGTATTTTCAATAACCTATTATAACGTAAATCGAGGCAGAATTTAATTTATAAATCTGAATCAAGGGAAACGGGCTATGCCATTGCGTCCGTCTCGGAAAAATACGCGAAATAGAGTCCGAGTTTTCGAAAATCGGAGTCCGTATGACCCGATTAAGGCTCAATGAAGTTTTCAGAAAATTTCAAAGTAAAAACAGATTTCAAATTCAAGTTTGAATTTGGAAATTAGGGCAGTTGGGCGCAGGCGGGAAATTTCCCGCCAGACCACCCATGTCAACAGCCCTGTCGACTGGGCAGTCGACATGGTTAGGCCCAAGTCGACAGCCCTGTCGACTTGGGTGTCGACTTGGTTCAGCCGGGCAGTTTTGCCTGGTGCACCATTTTGGAGTTGTGTTGAGTTTGGGGGCCAGATTCGGTTTTGAGGGCTGAGATTGGAATTAGGGTTTAATCCTAAGGTTGAAACGAATCCTAATCTCTATAAATAAGCCCCTAACCTAACCCTAAATCATCATTATTCAACCCTACAACTAAACTATGGCAAAATTATTCCTCTCATGGCCTCCACTCTCTTCATAAAATTCTAAGTTATTTCTATGAGAGATTTTCCATGCATACAAGTGTTTTCAAGCTTGTATGAGTGTCATTAGCTTGCATTCAAGTCAAGTTTCCATATTTACATCATTTTGGCTCAAGGGTTTTTCTATTAGAGCTTGCATTTTGGGTCTATTTGATTGCATAAGGGCTTTGTCATATTTTTGTGTCTTCATAAGCATTGTAAGCCCTTTTCTACTTTCATATTTAAACTCTAAAGTTAAATGAATGATGCAAGTTTGGTTGATCATTATGATATGCAAGTTTACTAAGTCATGTTATGCAAGTTTGATATGTTATGATATGCAAGTTTGCCATGTTATGTTATGCAAGTTTGCCATGTTATGATATGCAAGTTGTCATGTTATGTATGCAAGTTTGGGTGGATCATTTTACTCATGTTATCATGTTATGCAAGCTTACCTTGAGTATATGAACATAAAGCTTTAAGCTTTATGCTAAAGGTTGCATTTTGGCAACATGTAGGTTATCATATCTCTTATGATAACTTGCATGTGAGGTTAAATGCGAACTTATGGCCATTTCTACATGTCATTTATCACCATGTATCACCAATATGCTAAGTTTGGTTTTATGCATGTTTTTGAGGCCTAAAAATGTAATATGCAAGTATATGAACATATGTACATTTCATATGCCACCATGTTAAACTTGTGGCTTCAACACCTTTATGTCATGATTATGCCAAGTTCCCTCTTTCTATCCTTTATGCGCTATTGCGATATGTAAGCGATGGGATTGCGTTTGGGGTTGGGTAAACTTAAAAGACATAAAAACATAAGATTGGGAATTTACCTATTAAGTTAGGTCTACCCATTAGGAATTTACCCATTAAGTTAGGTCTACCCAAATGCTTGAAAACTTGTAATATGTTTTGTAAACATAATGGACATGACACTTAGAAAATATAAGTGTGGCCAACTCAAGGTTGGGTTGAGTTTGTAGCGTAAACCTACCCGGAACTGACCGGCTTAACTAGTTGCTACAAACAATAGGACCCAATGTGAGAAGTTGGTCATGTTATACCTTGAACCCGAGGTTAGACCAAGTTGTGGTATAAAGCTACCCGGAACCGACCAGCTTAACTAGTAACCGCAACGAAGTCTAATGTGAGAGGTTAAGGCACATTAATTAATTAATGCCTCATGGTTAGGGTTTAAGTCATGGTCCACTTAATACTTAATCAATGTGGGCTTGGTAGATTAATTAGGGTTAAGTCGTGAGCTCATCGTTACACTTAACCAAGTTAATCCATGATTAGCAAGAGGGTTAAACCGTACTTAACCCACTAGAAAATCCTAGCAACGGGAGTCCACTCCAGCAGTAATCCCAAGTTTGTATCATCATGACCCTAGGGACTAGGCTAGGGTGGGGCACGATTACTGGACTTGAGGTAAGCGACCAAAAACGACGGCCGGGTGGTACGCCGATGTAGTTCCGGACGGACTATGGTCGTGCACGTAGTCCGTATTTGGAGAAGTCACCCATGGGTACCAGTAGATCGAGACTGTGCACTCATGTTTATGGTGTCCAGGGGTTGACACCCTAGGGCTTGATACACCCGAAGGGTGGACCCAGCACAGTCCGACTACAATCATGTTTGGGCCGTATTGACACCAACACGTGACGAGTTAGGCTTATAAGGAGCCGATCGAGTAGACCGTTTGGTTGGACCTCGTATTAGGGTCACTTCATGTTATTGGACCTCGTATTAGGGTCACTTCATGTTATTGGACCTCGTATTAGGGTCACTTCATGTTATTGGACCTCGTATTAGGGTCACTTCATGTTATTGGGCCAAAGCTTGGGCCAAGGGATCAATACTTGTTTATTCAAGTCATGTTAGTTTGCTAGTACACCTGTGGTGCAAAACCTTAAACCTGATTATGCGATGACACATTTATCTACCTTGTTAGTTAATCATCATGCTAGTATGTTGTTATCCTTATGTTCATCCCTGCTTCTCATGCCAGTTAACTTTATCAGTTTACATTGATTGTAGTAGGGCTTACTCAGTCTTTTTGACTGACCTGTTTTTCTTTCGCCTCTTTTCTTCCGTTCCCCCCCTCCCCAGGTTCTCAGGGTGGGAACGTTGGAGCTTAGCTTGGATTTCTGATCGCTTGCTTGTGGGATTTTAGCTCATGTACGGTCTTGACATGAAGCTAGCTATGGTTATCACTTATTTTGGGGATAGTACTTATGTATTTCAGTTTTTCAGTGATGTTGTTTTTTTCTAGACTTGTGTATTTGGAAAGTTGACATTATGTTGTACCAGACTTGTTTTGAAATAGTTTGAAATCTTCTGTTGTTTTACTTATCTTATTTACTCTGTTTACATATATACATATGTTCTTGTTCTGCCTTGATATATCATTATGCATGTTTACCTGATTCAAACGCCCCTCCAAAGTCAGAGTGCTTGCAAGAGCCACCCTGGCGGAGGTGGGGTGTTACATTTGGTATCAGAGCATATGGTTTACGAGAAGGGACAAAAAGGTTTTTAAAACTTTTGGAAAACTATTTTCAAAACCAAGTATAAAGTATTTTCCAAAGAAAAGTCTAGTTTATTTTTAAAGGCTATTCCCCAAAAAGCCATTAGCAAAATTCCTTCGTTTTTCTCCATTCTGAATCTGTCTTTTTCTTCGTTTTCAGTATGGCCGATAACTTTGCTATTCCGGAGGGAGTACACGTACATGTTTGGTATAGAAGACTTTTGGAGGCTAGGGCGACCGAAGCCGGCCCCGCCGATGTTCCTCCTCCTCCTCCTCCGGTAGTTAATGTTCCTCCTCCTCCTGTCGCTGAGGTTCCTCTTCCTCCTCCCCCTCAGCATCCTCAAGCTGACTTCGCAAAGACTTGCAAAGATTTCAAAGCAATGGGTGGCAAGAACTTTCAAGGCACTGAGACTTTTATAGAGGCCAGAAATTGGTTGAAAGAGACAGAGGATTTATTTGCTATCTTTGGGTTAGACGATCAGAGGAAGATCTTGTTGGCGGTTTGGCTTATGAAGGATGAAGCCGCTTATTGGTGGGAAGTCACCAATGGTACTAGGCCTGTTGAGACTTGGGCCGATTTCAGGGCAAGGTTCGTGCTTAAGTTTCTATCTTCTGCCGAGGAGAATCTGCAAATGGAGAGGTTCATAGCTCTGAAACAAGGAGATATGTCTGTCAAAGAATATGTGAACAAGTTTAATCAGTTAGCTCGTTTTGGCTTGGATATGGTGAGTACTCCTCAGAAGAAGGCTCTTCGTTTTGCTAGAGGATTGAATGAGCCGTTGCAGGGATTGGCTATGTCACATATTCCCCATGGGGCCACGTTTGAGAGCTTGGTTGATATGGCGTTACTTCAGGGAGATGTCAAGAAAGAAATCAAGTTGAATGATACTCAAGCCAAGAAGACTGATTCCCAGTGGAAAGGAAATCAGGGTAATCCAAGTAGTCAGAGCAGTCAAGGCAATCAGAACAAGAACAAGAACAAGAGTAAAGGCAACAAGGGGAACAACAACAAGGGCAATAACAACAAGGGGAAGTGCCATTATTGCGGTTCAGTTGGGCATCTTATTAAGGATTGTAAGAAGAGGAAAAGGAAGAATGGTGAATGCTTTTTCTGCGGTGAGACTGGACATTTCAGTAAGGATTGCCCGAAGAAGCAAGGGCAAGGCCAGGGTCAGACTCAGCGTGCTGGACCTTCAGGAGGGCAAGTTCATGCTCTCAATGCCGCTCCAGTTCCCGATCGAGGTAGTATTTCTGTTGAGAGCCTTGTATATATTTCTGATTTTCCAGTTCGTACCTTGTTTGATTCTGGTGCATCGCATAGCTTTATCTCATCTGATCTTGTTGATAGTTTGCACCTTAGTACTAGCTTGGTAGATGATCCCGTCTGTGTCTCAAATCCTATTGGGGTTCCGCCCATCTGTCTATGATATGTGGGGATTTGAGGATCTCTATACTGAGTGTAGAGTTCTTGTGTAGTGCTTATGTTCTTGGTTTTAGGGGATACGGATTGATATTGGGTATGGATTGGTTGTCCAGATATGGAGCCATCCTTGATTGTGAGCATAGGGTTGTGAGGCTCGTGACTCGCCTCGGAAACACCCTAGAAATTTCTTGTAATCCGAGAGGTCCTGTCATGTTGTGCTATCTTGAATCACTCGACTCGTCAATGGAAACTCTTCGGTCTATGAGAGTGGTTCGAGAGTATCCGGATGTTTTCGATGAAGTTAGGGGGTTGCCCCCTAAGCGAGAGATTGATTTCCGCATTTATCTGGTGGATAATGCAAAGCCGGTTTCTTTGCCCGTTCGGCACATGGCTCCGCGTGAAAGGCGGGAGCTAAGTAAGCAAGTGAAGGAGTTGCTCGAGAAGAACTTCATTAGACGAAGTATATCTGAATGGGGAGCGCCTGTTGTATTTGCTACCAAGGCAGATGGTTCTCTCCGACTTTGTGTTGACTATTGAGAGTTGAATAAGCTGACTAAGAAGAACAGACACCCGTTACCGTGGATTGATGATCTCTTTGACCAGCTTATCGGTGCTTCTGTTTTCTCTCAGCTTGATCTTGCTACTGGATTCCATCAGCTCAGGGTAGCTGAAGATAGTATAGACAAAACTGCGTTCAGAACTCCAGATGGATTCTTCGAATGGCTTGTCATGACGTTCGGCTTGACTAATGCACCCGCATATTTCGTGGACTTGATGAGTAGGGTGTTCAGGGAGTTCTTGAACAAGTTTGTCGTGGTCTTCGTAGATGATATTCTGATCTTCTCTAAGGATGAGGAAGAGCACGCAAGGCATCTCGTGGAGGTGATGGATACGCTTAGAGCGCATCAGTTGAAGGCCAAGTTCTCCAATTGTCACTTTTGGAGAAGGGAAGTTAGATTCCTTGGGCATATAGTATCTAAGCAAGGCTTAGCGGTGGATCCCGCTAAGGTAGTTGCAGTTCAGGATTGGAAGACTCCAAGGAATGCAACCGAAGTGAGAAGTTTTCTAGGTCTTGCAGGCTTTTACCGGAAGTTCATCAAGGACTTCGCGAAGATTTCTGCTCCTCTCACTAAATTGACGAAGAAGAATTTAGTTTTTGCTTGGAGCATAGAATGCGAGCTTGCTTTTCAGAAGCTCAAGAGAGCTCTCACATCAGCACCTGTTCTAGCTTTGCCCGATGGAGGGAAGTTATTTACAGTATACACCGATGCATGTGGCACGGGGTTAGGAGCTGTTCTGATGCAAGAAGGAAGAGTGATATGCTTTGGCGGTAGACAACTCAAAGTGCATGAGAAGAATTATCCCACTCATGACTTAGAGTTGGCAGCAATAGTATATGCACTCAAGGCTTGGCGCCATTATCTTCTGGGAGAATGATTTGAGCTTTATACCGATCACAAGTCATTGAAGTATCTCTTTTCTCAGAAGGATCTGAATCTGAGGCAACAAAGATGGATGGAATTCTTGGCGTCCTACGATTTTGAGATAGCTTATACCCCTGGCAAGGGGAATGTGGTAGCAGATGCATTGAGTAGAAAAAGGTTGACTCTGAGTCCTCTATTCGTTGAGATGAAGAATTTAGAGTATGTGGCAACCTTTGATTTCTCTTTGGCGATTGAGTCGATGACCGGTTCTTTAGCATCTCTGGAACTCAGACCTACCCTTCTTGATCAAGTTGGGGCTTCGCAGAGAGAAGACCCTCAGATAGTTGAGATTATGGATAAGCTGATTCGAGGAGAGGCGTCTAGTCATCTCGCTCGATATTCTATTGATGACAAGGGTTGGCTGAGGAGAGACGGAAGGTTATGTGTTCCAATGGTAGAAGATTTAGTAAGAAAAGTTCTTGAGGAAGCGCATCGCTCTAAGTTGACTATACATCCGGGCGGAGATAAGATGTATAAAGATATGAAGCGCATTTTCTTTTGGCCTGGGATGAAGAAGGATGTGGCAGAGTTTGTCTCTAGATGTATCATTTGCCAGCAAGTTAAGGCCGAGTCGAAGAAGCCCGGTGGGCTATTGCGTCCTCTAGACGTTCCACTATGGAAGTGGGAGAGTATTTCCATGGATTTTATCGATGGGCTACCAAGGTCAAGAAAAGGGAATACGAGCATTTGGGTTATTGTGGATAGACTTACGAAGAGTGCTCATTTCATTCCGGTGAAGAGCAAGAGGACCGCATCTTGGCTAGCGTCTGTATATCTTCGTGAGATTGTGAGACTACATGGAGTCCCTTCTAGTATAGTCAGTGACTGTGACCCAATCTTTACAAGTCAGTTCTGGAATAGCTTGCAAGAAGCTATGGGCACGAGGTTGAATCTAAGTACGGCTTATCACCCACAGACGGACGGTCAAACCGAAAGGGTGAATAGGGTACTCGAGGATCTGTTGAGGCTTTGTATTCTGGATTTTGGTGGTACTTGGGAAGACCATCTTCCTCTTGTTGAGTTTGCATATAATAACAGTTATCAGGCAAGCATAGGGATGGCACCATTTGAAGCTTTATATGGGAGGCCGTCCAAGTCGCCTACATGTTGGTGGGAGACTACAGATGAGCTTATACTTGGGCCTGATATGATCAGAGATACATCCGAGAAGGTCGAGTTGATTCGGAGACGGATGAAAGCGGCCCAAGACCGACAGAAATCCTATGCTGATAAGTGAAGAACCGATTTGGAGTTTGATGTTGGGGATATGGTTTTCGTGAAGGTTTCTCCTTTGCGGAATGTGGTCCGATTTGGAACCGTTGGGAAGTTAGCACCGAGGTTTGTTGGACCATTCCCTATTATAGAGAGGATCGGGCAGATGGCTTATAGAGTGGAGTTGCCCGAGAAGCTTGCCGGAGTACACGATGTTTTTCATGTCTCGCATCTCCGGAAGTGTTTACATGAATCAGCAGAGGTTGTTGAGCCAAGTGTTCTGAAAGATGTGGAAGTGGAGAAAGAGGCTACCTTGAGGAGAGCTTCGATTCGTATCTTGGGGACGGAGACCAAGAAGCTAAGGAATCGAGAGGTCAAGTTGATGAAGGTTCAATGGGGTGAAGCCGAAGAAGACGCAACTTGGGAAACCGAGGAGAAGATGTGTGGGCTTTATCCATTCCTTTTTGAGGGTACACTCTCAATCTCTTTTCTTTGTTAGCATATCTTTCTCTTTGCTATCCATGTTTATCTAGTTTATCGTGTTAATCTCGTCATGAGAACCTTAGGTAGAAACCCTTTGGATGAAACATGTTATTCTTGATGGTTGCAAGTGGTTGCAAGTGTTTGCAAGTGGTTACTCGTGGATGCATTATACACATTAGGCACTAGATCGGCTCACACACTCCTCATATTGCATATGCATGAGTGTTTACGCTTATTCATGGATGAAAATTTTTGTGTTATCACATGGATGTTGCATATGGATGTATGTTATGTGCACACATATAGATGTTATACATTATGTTAGGAATTGCATACATATGGATTCATTTCACTAACATAATTTGCATTGATGATATTTGCATTAGATAAGTACATATACACACACCTTTGCATATGTTCATACAACATTTAGAATCTTGTAAGGACAATGATTGCTCGTGGATGATGTTTTGAGTAGATGGATGTTGGATGGTAGGATACGTTCTTCCTAACTTGAAGATTTCGAGGATAAAATCCTTTAAGGAGGGGAGAATGTAACAACCCGTATTTTCAATAACCTGTTATAACGAAAATCGAGGCAGAATTTAATTTATAAATCTGAATCAAGGGAAACGGGCTATGCCATTGCGTCCGTCTCGGAAAAATACGCGAAATAGAGTCCGAGTTTTCGAAAATCGGAGTCCGTATGACCCGATTAAGGCCCAATGAAGTTTTCAGAAAATTTCAAAGTAAAAACAGATTTCAAATTCAAGTTTGAATTTGGAAATTAGGGCAGTTGGGCGTAGGCGGGAAATTTCCCGCCAGACCACCCATGTCGACAGCCCTGTCGACTGGGCAGTCGACATGGTTAGGCCCAAGTCGACAGCCCTGTCGACTTGGGTGTTGACTTGGTTCAGCCGGGCAGTTTTGCCTGGTGCACCATTTTGGAGTTGTGTTGAGTTTGGGGGCCAGATTCGGTTTTGAGGGCTGAGATTGGAATTAGGGTTTAATCCTAAGGTTGAAACGAATCCTAATCTCTATAAATAAGCCCCTAACCTAACCCTAAATCATCATTATTCAACCCTACAACTAAACTATGGCAAAATTATTCCTCTCATGGCCTCCACTCTCTTCATAAAATTCTAAGTTATTTCTATGAGAGATTTTCCATGCATACAAGTGTTTTCAAGCTTGTATGAGTGTCATTAGCTTGCATTCAAGTCAAGTTTCCATATTTATATCATTTTGGCTCAAGGGTTTTTCTATTAGAGCTTGCATTTTGGGTCTATTTGATTGCATAAGGGCTTTGTCATATTTTTGTGTCTTCATAAGCATTGTAAGCCCTTTTCTACTTTCATATTTAAACTCTAAAGTTAAATGAATGATCCAAGTTTGGTTGATCATTATGATATGCAAGTTTACTAAGTCATGTTATGCAAGTTTGATATGTTATGATATGTAAGTTTGCCATGTTATGTTATGCAAGTTTGCCATGTTATGATATGCAAGTTGTCATGTTATGTATGCAAGTTTGGGTGGACCATTTTACTCATGTTATCATGTTATGCAAGCTTACCTTGAGTATATGAACATAAAGCTTTAAGCTTTATGCTAAAGGTTGCATTTTGGCAACATGTAGGTTATCATATCTCTTATGATAACTTGCATGTGAGGTTAAATGCGAACTTATGGCCATTTCTACATGTCATTTATCACCATGTATCACCAATATGCTAAGTTTGGTTTTATGCATGTTTTTGAGGCCTAAAAATGTAATATGCAAGTATATGAACATATGTACATTTCATATGCCACCATGTTAAACTTGTGGCTTCAACACCTTTATGTCATGATTATGCCAAGTTCCCTCTTTCTATCCTCTATGCGCTATTGCGATATGTAAGCGATGGGATTGCATTTGGGGTTGGGTAAACTTAAAAGACATAAAAACATAAGATTGGGAATTTACCTATTAAGTTAGGTCTACCCATTGGGAATTTACCTATTAAGTTAGGTCTACCCAAGTGCTTGAAAACTTGTAATATGTTTTGTAAACATAATGGACATGACACTTAGAAAATATAAGTGTGACCAACTCGAGGTTGTGTTGAGTTTGTAGCGTAAACCTACCCGGAACCGACCAGCTTAACTAGTTGCTACAAACAATAGGACCCAATGTGAGAAGTTGGTCATGTTGTACCTTGAACCCGAGGTTAGACCAAGTTGTGGTATAAAGCTACCCGGAACCGACCGGCTTAACTAGTAACCGCAACGAAGTCTAATGTGAGAGGTTAAGGCACATTAATTAATTAATGCCTCATGGTTAGGGTTTAAGTCATGGTCCACTTAATACTTAATCAATATGGGCTTGGTAGATTAATCAGGGTTAAGTCGTGAACTCATCGTTACACTTAACCAAGTTAATCCATGATTAGCAAGAGGGTTAAACCGTACTTAACCCACTAGAAAATCCTAGCAACGGGGGTCCACTCCAGCAGTAATCCCAAGTTTGTATCATCATGACCCTAGGGACTAGGCTAGGGTGGGGCACGATTACTGGACTTGAGGTAAGCGACCAAAAACGACGGCCGGGTGGTACGCCGATGTAGTTCCGGACGGACTATGGTCGTGCACGTAGTCCGTATTTGGAGAAGTCACCCATGGGTACCAGTAGATCGAGACTGTGCACTCATGTTTATGGTGTCCAGGGGTTGACACCCTAGGGCTTGATACACCCGAAGGGTGGACCCAGCACAGTCCGACTACAATCATGTTTGGGCCGTATTGACACCAACACGTGACGAGTTAGGCTTATAGGGAGCCGATCGAGTAGACCGTTTGGTTGGACCTCGTATTAGGGTCACTTCATGTTATTGGACCTCGTATTAGGGTCACTTCATGTTATTGGACCTCGTATTAGGGTCACTTCATGTTATTGGACCTCGTATTAGGGTCACTTCATGTTATTGGGCCAAAGCTTGGGCCAAGGGATCAATACTTGTTTATTCAAGTCATGTTAGTTTGCTAGTACACCTGTGGTGCAAAACCTTAAACCTGATTATGCGATGACACATTTATCTACCTTGTTAGTTAATCATCATGCTAGTATGTTGTTATCCTTATGTTCATCCCTGCTTCTCATGCCAGTTAACTTTATCAGTTTACATTGATTGTAGTAGGGCTTACTCAGTCTTTTTGACTGACCTGTTTTTCTTTCGCCTCTTTTCTTTCGTTCCCCCCCCCCCCCCAGGTTCTCAGGGTGGGAACGTTGGAGCTTAGCTTGGATTTCTGATCGCTTGCTTGTGGGATTTTAGCTCATGTACGGTCTTGACATGAAGCTAGCTATGGTTATCACTTATTTTAGGGATAGTACTTATGTATTTCAGTTTTTCAGTGATGTTGTTTTTTTCTAGACTTGTGTATTTGGAAAGTTGACATTATGTTGTACCAGACTTGTTTTGAAATAGTTTGAAATCTTCCGCTGTTTTACTTATCTTATTTACTCTGTTTACATATATACATATGTTCTTGTTCTGCCTTGATATATCATTATGCATGTTTACCTGATTCAAACGCCCCTCCAAAGTCAGAGTGCTTGCAAGAGCCACCCTGGCGGAGGTGGGGTGTTACAATGTGTATGTATATAGAGAGAGAAAGAGAGAGAGAATTCCATTTCGAAACCGTTATTAAACGTGCATGGTGTCAAACGTGCATGGCGTCATAAGGAAAACACGTAAATTTCACAAGGAATCAGCACTTAAAATCAATACAATACTCATGATCCTAACTACGGATTTTGTATGCAATTAGCTTGTCCTATATTAGGGTCTAAGTCTCATCAAAATGTCACTAAACTCGCTATAAGAATCATCAAAAGCACAAAGAAAATGAATTAAAATGGTCTTAGCAAATCATAATAACAACAACAATTACTTGCGCAATTCCTTCTCCTTGGGTCGACATAGGTCATTACTGCATCGACATCGTGGATGCCTGTGATTGACACAGGTTGCGCTGCACATGCAATTCTGCCAATTGCGATGTCAACTTCAGATTGGTTTTCAGGTGATTAAACGGCTATACTAGACCATGTAACTTTGCAAAGTCAACGATTAAAGCACAAGCAATATATTTGAATCAAGAATTACATTAATCAGATATAAGTTAAAAGAGTTATACACTCTCATGGATGAATAGACAATGATTTTTGCTAGTTGAAGAAGAATTTGAGTTTTACAGTAAATAAAATTAAACATTTGCTTCAAACTGTTAATATGCAAATAATTTTCTACTAGAATGAGTGGGCTTACTCACATTAGTGAATAAATGGATTGGAGAAGAAACTTGTTTTATGCCTCAAGATGACCGGTTTTTGTTGTAGGAGAAGATATTGTAACATGCAAAAACAAATGCTACAAAAATCAACAAAAACCAAGATTAGGGATAGATAATCCCCGAATTTGTTTGAGATTACCTGTAGGAATATATTTCAACTAATGCCTTCATGTTTTGATTAGAATTGGATGCTTTGAATACTTGGATTTGAGGAGGATTTAGCAAATTTCTTTTATTGTTGGTTTTTGATAGGGAAGAGGAAGATGTTTTCTTTTCTCTTAGTTTACTGAAATGAACTATACGTAATTTTGTTAGCCTTCCATAATCTTCCTAAGTTAACTAAGGAATTAAAAGGAAATCAAGGCCCAAATGACTATTAACATCCAACTATTCTAAATAGGTGAGATTAGCACATTTTTGTCCCTTATTTTCATGCATTTCCATGTTTTAGAGCTACAAGTGGCAAGTTTCACACTAAATAGCTTATTTAAAAAAAAAACTAAATTTTCAACATGTTTGGATACATTAAAATATTTTTAAATGATTCTAAACAAAATTTACACATTAAACTTTCTATGTTACAAAAACACTGTTTTTCACTTATTTTAACCAAACTTGTAACTTTTTGCAATTTTACAACTTCATAAAATTTGCACAAACTAGTTTAAAATATTTTGAACCTCTTTCAACATCAATATAATCATGTTGTACACAATTTTATATTTTTTGAAACAAGCTGTGTATTTTTCATTTTTATCTTCCAATCTTACATTTTGACTTCTTATTTATATTAATTACAATCCTTTGTTAAAAGAAACACCAAACTTCATTTAATTTATTTTAATCATGCTTAAATACAGGAAAAAATTGTGAAGGACAAAAAACCCCAAAAAATTGCCCAAAAGGACAAGGGGCAAAAAACTTGTCCAAAAGGACAAGTTTTAGTGCAAAGTGGAAAAACATGGGACCCCCCTGAAATTCACCATTTGCACTAAAACTTGTCCTTTTGGGCAAGTTTTTTTATGGTTGTCCTTTTGGACAAATAATTTGGTGAGTTTGTCCTTGTGGAAAAAATCCCCGCTTAAATATTGGTTTTTAGCTAATATTTATATTTTGTTGTTTGTTTCTAACTCAACTAGTTAAAATTTCCAATTTACATCAAGAATTCACTGTTTGCTACAAATTTGAGATTTAAATGCACAAGTACATATAAACCTCTTAAACACTTATATTTACATTATAAAGCTTCACAAAACTTCATTTTGTAATTGTTTTAATTTTTTTTTCACAACCCCCCTTAAAAATATTCTTTTTATTTGCTTACTAAGTTTTATTTTACACCACTACATCAGTACTAATCAATTATCCAATATACCCCCAAATAAATTCCAAACTTATTAAATTAGTTAAACATGGATTTTAGAATTAATTTCTCCACATTATTATTATTTCTTTTTTTGGCAAAGTCATAAATTATTATTATTTCCATTGATTATTTAATTATTATTGGATTGTATTGCGTCTTAGCGTAATTAAATCACAATCCAACCAAATTTTACATTTTAACTCTCAAAAATCCTCAACTTACACAATTTAAGGATTTTTACGAGTTAAAATTCCCAAATCAAGATTAATCCAATTAATCATCTTTTAATTATCTCATAGGTAATCACACAAAAATCAGGGTTGTTACATATTACATTAGCCAGGTTGCCTGGTTTAACAGTTAGAGAAGAGTCTGAGGTGATTGTAGGTAGTGGATAATATGATAGCTACTTTCTTAGCTAAGTGTTTGAAAACAACGGAGTGATTCTTAGACTTATGGAGCAAACAATACTAATGTAAGTGCAAAGAGATCAAGTTTGAAGTTCTGTTCGCAACCTATTAAGAATGGATGCAAGAGAGAAGATAAAGTAAGAAGGAGCTATGTAAATTTAGGACTTCACAAACCAAACTGGATGTGACTCAAACTATATTGGACTAACATTAAATTAATCAAACTAGACAAATGTTATTTCCCATATCAGACTAAGGGTTGATGTTTCACTAGGAGTCAATGTCGATGTTGGAATCATCCATGCATTTAGGTTATCGAAACGGGACTGGCCAAATTCGTACCGACTGGTACACATGTTATTGATCCCTCTCTCAAGGGTCAAGATGTGTCCTACCAAATAAAGAGGAGAGAAGTAAGTCATTTGGCTAATGCATTGAGTGTTAGGATAGATTAAAAGAAGACCAGAGCTAAAGAAAGTGAACCATGGTCACTTCACTCTAAACATCGGAAGTGAAATCATCCCCTAAATTTTAAGACATAACCACTTTATTTTTTTTCCATTGACCTATTTTTAGTTTCAGGAAAAAATTGTGAAGGACAAAAAAACCAAAAAAATTGCCCAAAAGGACAAAGGGCAAAAAACTTGTCCAAAAGGACAAGTTTTAGTGCAAAGTGGAAAAACATGGGACCCTCTTGAAATTCACCATTTGCACTAAAACTTGTCCTTTTGGGAAAGTTTTTTGGTGGTTGTCCTTTTGGGCAAATAATTTGGTGAGTTTGTCCTTGTGGCAAAAATCCCCTTTTAGTTTCACAAATTTTATATTCATTTATAATTTAATATAAGTTATTAATATTAAGGCAAAAATACTAAAATAATTCAAAACAATCAAATAAAAAATATTCATATTACTATCACACCAGGTCTCCAGGCGACTCAGAGCTTTACATTGCCTGGTATTTTTATTGTTCGGCCTTGGTCTGACTTGGTCAGGAGGATGGGGTTGGTACTGGTGTGTTGGGTCACTTGTTTGGTTTTTGACAATATAGTTTGACGAAATTTTGGTATTGGTTTAGACTTGTTCGAGAGGAGGAGATTTTATTTTCTTCGTGGAGCTTTTGGACACGCAGTAACTTCAGTCCTTTTGTTTGTTTTTTATTTCACATAACCTATGCCGGTATGCTTTGTTTAATTTCAATTTAACAAGTATGTTTTTTTCTTCTAGCTTGATGAGTGAGTGTATGAAGTATATTGGCTATGCTAGCTAGTTATTACAGTTGTGATGGTGCAAATAAGGGGATGATATTCAATGTGTGTCCGACAGTCATCATGTTGGAACAAATTAGGTGGATTTTGTGATTTTTGGGTAGATTATATTGCTTTGATGTTGCTGGGTTTTTTCTTGGAACTATGAAGTTTGTAATCTTGTTGTACTTGGGAGGAATGATTTTCTTTGGTGTGTTGGTTGACCGTCCCACCGTCTGTTCTCTCGGCAACCATTGTGATGCTTCAGCCCTCGACATTATCGAGTATATAGGTGGCTCTTTATCCTTCCTCAGCTCGTTCTTCCTAGGTTGATTGTAACGATCCAAGATTTCAATGCTTAATATATGAAATTTGTTTGGATTTTTCTGAAATAATTTAATTTAATATGGTATAAATACATATATTGGTTGATAATCTTTTATATATTAGTTTAAATAAATATTTTGTTCCATTTTATAAATGTGATTTTGTAAGTGGAAACTTATTTTCAGATTATGTTTGATATATTAAGAATTTATGAGTAATTATTTTATATGATTCATTCAAATGTTATTCAATTTAGTGCATAAGACTTTTACAAATCTATTGTGAATATTAAGATTTAAAATGTTATATGTATGTGTGTGTGTGTGTGTATATATATATATGCATGTATGTATGTATGTATGAATTTTTATAAAGATTTAAAATTTTAATTGTTTTGGTCAAATGTAAATTTAAGACAATAACATTTTTTTTAAATATGGTAGAAATTAATTTAGTTGAAAACGATGTTCCTTCTGCAGAAACAGTTCATTGTTAATAGAATTGTCTCAATGATTGGTTATTTAGTGGCTGTAAAGATCAGAATTTGAATTTAAATTATAATTAAATATCGGTTCAAAATATGCATTCAGTTTCTGTACGCGCAGTCTTAAAATATTTTATAGAATTTTACTGGAATTTTTTAATTTGAAAAATAAGCACATATTTTTCTAGCGTATTTTAGGGCAACTATGGTCCTTTTGGCACTTTAAAAAATTAATTAGTCAGTCTACTTCATTATTGTTTTGAGAGCATAGCACATTGTGGTACATGGTTATAGTTTTATTTTGTTTCGGATCATAATCAAATAATAATATGAATTAAAACTAACAAAAGAACATCCCAATGGAACTCATGCTTATGGCCCTTGCATATATGTGAACGCATGACAATATAGGAATGGGAAATTTTCTTTTAAAATGTGTAAATCAAATGGAAACAAAGTGAACACATGTCCTTGTCTAATTTAATAATTCCACACGTGTTTTCTTCCTATGGAAAAGAGAGTAAATCAAATGGCAACAAAGTGGGCACATGTCCTTGTTTAATTTAATAATTCCACATGTGTTTTCTTCCTATGGAAAAGAGAGAATAATAGAAATAAAAACCATTCAGCTCCTCGTTCCCATTTCATTTCCTTCCACCGCATGGCTCTCTCCGCTTCTTTTCTCTCTTCTTCTTCTATGTTAAACAGTCAGTCTCTTTATAAAAATAAAAATAAAACAAAAAATATTGCCTGTGCAAAATTATGGGCACCAAGAGTTTAGGTAAAGAACAGTAAACTCCAGGTCAGTCATGGGACTGGTGTGAGAACTCAAAACAGCTATTATTTCGGGTTTATTTTAAAGTTGGGAAAAATTCACCGGACCACGCCGCTAACGCGGAACGGGTTTACTCCATGTGAATTCCCGTGCATAGAAATTCACAAATGACTTTGGAAAATGAAGCTATCATAAGCTCGTCCCACATCACACAATGCAAACGCACACCATATAGGCGTGTTTTGTCTTACGATAACCAAAAATGCATTTATACGTGGAAATCCTCTTTTAATATAATCAGTGCATAGTGTTAAAAACCATTTTTCAAATAAATATATTAATCTTAGCAAGCATAGTGACTATGCCCACATATATAGTTTACAAACAAATCGAATGGCTCGTATTGGTTATTGGGTTTCCAACATGATGGCTCCTAGCACGAAAGATCATTAGAGGACACGATGTTAAGTATTCCCGGTTAACATCCAAACAACGGACACCGAATATATAGCGCGAAAGTATTTATCCTGGATAACATCCAGACATTGGATGCGGTATATACTTTATTCCCTCAGGTTTCGAGGTAGATCTACCGCTGCAGCTTTCGATTTTCAGTAAAGATTATGTATACAACCTAAGCGCCAGTTTACCATCAAATCCGGAGTGTGAGGTTCATCGATGTCACGATATACACAAAGCTACGCTTCGATAAGCCATGCTTTGACTATCACTCGCTCCTTTCATAACTCGAGTATGACACATTGACAATTTACGACATGTCACTAATTTTTATCAATACATACCCTCTAAGTTTGTATGTCTTATAGACGAGAATGATATACTGCCACGAGTTCGATATATATTAACTGAATCAGTGCTACACAGTCAATTTCAATGTCAGACACACAATCCATACAAGTCCGTTCTGGGTCTGTACGGAACAACAATCCAAAATATTCAAATAGATTCGAATCTCATGCCACTTATAACCTCGTATCGGGTGATCGGCCCAACGAAACATCAACCGTTAATCCGAATAATTTCGAAGATTCTCGGTCTTCACTTTATTTTTCAAGTTTTCAATTTCTTCATAACGTCGTATTATTACTTGGAATGGTTTTCGAACATATATTCGATCCCAGTCCTTCCAAGTAATATGCGTATTTTTAAAACAATAGTTGTGGATCATTTCGAATTTCTGATTTAAATCTCCTTCTAAATCATTATCCATTTATCAATAAAACAAAGTTGGATTCATTCAAATGTCATAAATCATTATAATTCTTCTTCTGAAATCCAATATTAAAATTTCCCAACCTTATTATTTCAAAACATAATTCTTTTATTCATCGTTATCCTTTACGTAAGTTTCAAAATTTGCAAATCTTAATTTGGTTTTAAATTCCATCCACGATAGATCAAACTATTTATATTTGAATACTTGACTTAAAAGTCAACAACAAATCACACATGAAGAAATTTGGTTCTTAAAATCTTTCAAAATATTTGCAAAACCATTTCGATAGTTTAAAACGAAAGCTTACGGTTCATAACTTCAAAGCGCGATGGTTTCCAATGAATCGTTATAATAACATTTAATAGTGTTACCAAATTGGTGTAAAATAGCCATTTGAATCATACAGATATAAAAGCATTCACTATTCTAATATTTCAACTCAGATCACTTTTAAATAATTAACATGATTTATCATAATTTTCTTGAATTTTTATTAATTTTAATAGACTTGTGTATTTCAATTTCCCGTTACGATCGCCGAAACTGTATGTATAGCAACTTTTCCAAATTTTGTTTTAAACATAAATCAAAAAGCATACGTTGAAATTTGAAAATTTCTTTTCTATTTAAAAGTTATCATTTGTAGAAATCCAACATTTCTTATTTCATGTAAATTCGATTTAAAGCATTCAAGTTATTGCCGTTTGAAAATAGAAATCAATTTTAACGAACTATCGCTACGCGACACGTTCAATTAAGATTATATAACGATTTAAGTTATAAATTGGCTGAGTCTTCTCTAAAATAAATTTTAATCTCCATAACCTCAATTTTAAAACCCATGTTATCATTTCTTTTCCCAAAATGATATATTTTTCAATAACTCGTTCAATCATTCTAGAATTTTCCGTTAGTTATTATACAAGTAATGAACCCAATTGCTTGATAAAAAGAAATGTTTAAATACATAACTCAGTTCTTTTTACCAACTAAATTTTAAAACTCAGTTTCAATATTAATAGTTTGAAATCATTTCCAGATCTCCATTTCAATTAAATCGACACTTAAAAAAAATATTTCCCAAATCTTCATTTCAAAATTTAAATTAAATCACATAATATTTTCTTCGAAACCCATTCGATTTGTTTTCAAAATCCTTTATGAAATAATACATTTCATACAGTTTATCACGTTAGTATATAGCTCAACATCACTTATTAAAGTAAATTTCAAAAATGGTTTAACTTTGAGAGTCCAAAATTTTATTGGAAAAACATTTCCAAAATCGATTTCGTCTTTCACAAGGGTCTTTTATTATTCGCAACTTAGATTTCTCAATCATTTGAAAATCTAAATTTTAAAACTAAAATTTCAATTATTATTTAAATAATAAAGTTGTCCTAGAAAGGAGATTTAAACCGATCGTCCGTATAATTCCACCACTACGATGTTTGGTTTGCAACCATAATCAATCAAAAATCAACCATATGAACATGCGTACATTTATTACAACAATCAAATAACCATTCAACTGTGCGCAAAGCGTTACGCTAAATAACGCTTAGTGTTAGTGTGGCTTAACTAAATCAACATCCATCAAGTATCCCATATACTAGCAACCACACATGCGCAATTAATAATCACCAACCAATTAACATAATTTAATTAACAACTAATTATAATTAATAGTTCTAGCTAATTTAAAATTAATCAAACTAGAGTTCTCACCTTCATGCCTCCAAATTTCACCGTCAACACTCCATATCAACCACGGATACACTAGGCGATCACATACAAATCTTCACGGATGTCGCGCACTGCTTCTTTGAAAATTTTCAGTGGTCGCAACATGTCCAGATTTCCTTCAATTTCAAACAGCATTTGAAGTTTTTCAAAATTTTCGCTTTCTCCAAAAGCTACAAATTCACCTCCAACACGTACCATGTACCATCACGCGTACAACGCCACAAGTCTCGTCTAGATTCAATATCGCATAAGTAAGTCATAGAATTTATTAGATTTGAATTTTTTTAGTAAAATTAGGTAAGATAATCACCTTATTTTCACTAATTGTTTGAAATTGCTTGGGAAAAATATTTAAATCATTTGTATAAATAAATATGAACTATAATAGATAAGAAAAACCAACTATAACGACCCGCCTTTTTGACTGATTCTTGCCGGTAATTAAACCAACTTAAATCGTTCATAAAGACGGATGGTTATGGGTACTAACATATTTGAACACAAATAACAGAACTTTTTATTTTATTACAAAATTTTACATCAGAGTTACAATGAATCAGAGTGTACCATAAGCTCAACGGAAGCAGAATTTTCTCTCAGCGAAAGAAGTAAAACCAAAAATAAAGTGCGAGCTCCAAACTGAATCCAGCTCTGAAACTAAGCTTGCAAACTAAATTACTAGCTGCCCATGCTGAAATATGGGCACCCAGAGTTTAGGTGGGAAACAATAAACTCCAGGTCAGTCGAGGGACTAGCGTGAGAACTCAAAACAGTTACTATTCAGGTTTATTTTAAAGCTGGGAAAGTTCACCGGACCACACTGCTAACGTGGAATGGGTTTACTCCATGTGAATTTCCATGCACAGAAATCCGTACTGACTTTGGAAAATGAAGCTATCATAAGCTCGTTCCATATCACACAATGCAAAAGCACACCAGATAGGCGAGTTTTGTCTTATGATAACCAAAAATGCTTTTATACGGGTAAATTCTCTTTTAATACTATCAGAAGTGCATAGTGTCGAAAACCATTTCACAAATAAATATATTAAACTTAGCACATATATTGTTTACAAACAAATCGAACGGCTCGTATTGGTTATTGGGTTCACAACATGATGGTTCTTGGCATGAAAGATCATTGGATGACACGAAGCTAAGTATTCCCGGTTAACATCCAGACAACGGATACCGAATACATAGCGCAAAAGTATATATCCCAGGTAACATCCAGACATCAGACACCATATATATTTTATTCCCTCAGGTTTCGAGGTAGATCTACTACCACAGCTTTCAACTTTACTAGAGATTATGTATACAACCTAACCGCCAGTTTACCATCAATCCAGGGTGTAAGGTTCGTCGAGGTCACGATATATACAAAGCTACACCTCGATAAGCCATGCTTTGATCATCACTGGCTCATTTCATAACTCGAGTATGCCACATTGACAATTCACGACATGTCATTGATTTCTATCAATACATAACCTCTAAGTCCGTATGTCTTAGAGACTAGGATAATTTATTGCCACAATCCGATATATATTAACGAAATCAGTGTTATGCGGTCAATTTCAATGTCAGACACAATTCATACGAGTCCGTTCTGGGTCTGAATGGAATAACAACCCGAAAATATTCAAATATATTCAAATCCCATGCCACTTATAACCTCGTATCGGGTGATCAGCCCAAACAAGACATCAGCCGTCAATCCAAAAAAAATCGAAGATTCTCGGTGTGAGACGACCCGAATTTCCCCGTGAAGGAAAGCACGGATTGCGTTGAGGACAAGACAAAATAGAATGCAAAAAAAAAGAACATTTCATTGTTATTACGACAATTCCATCAGATACAAGGATATACAGAGTATAAATGAATAAATTACATTCAACAAATATCAGAGATTTAAATTACATTTAAATACATCGTACCGGAAAATAATACAAAAGCACAACTAGAAGTAATGCACGGATACAGAGCTTTCCGAGCATCGCTCCAGCTGTAAATCAGGATCCTATGAATATAAATCTGCAAAACCAAAACTACTAGCTGCCCGTGTCGAAAATAAGGGCACCCAGAGTTTAGGTTAAAACAATAAACTCCAGGTCAGTCATGGGACTGGTGTGAGAACTAAAACAGTTATTCAAAACTTTACTTTAATAGAGAGTAATTCAAGGGACCATGCCGTAAAACACGGAACGGGTTTCCACCCAAGAATACTAGTGCATATAACAAAACAGCGCAATGCTCTTTGGAAAAATGAAGCTATTATAAGACCCAGGTCCTATCACACAATGCAACGCAAGCCGTAGGATAGGGTTTTCCCTTATAATAGCCAAACATACTTGGTACGTTTAAAACAAATCATTTGATACTATCATAGGTGTATAGTGTCAAAACATTTTCAATCATAAATATCAATCATAGACGGCATGGGTACCATATATCATGTCGCCATACTAGTTCTACAATTAAAACCGCAATATCACGTATTGGAAATTGGATTTTCGTCATGAGCCGAGGCAAGGGGCAAGCTCCTCTCCGTTCGAGACACTCTAGCAAATGTCTCAGGACCCCACTTTGATCCTTGGAATCGGCTGGGCCAGTCCTCTCTTACTTTTGAGGATTGGCAATTCCTGAACACACGTTTCCCGGTCCTTACAGACCTATATCCGAGGCGCCTCGCATTCCAACAACCATACAGGTGAAAAGTATATAAATGTTAGGGCTGGTAGGTCACTGACACCACCCTAGCTAGAAAGAAACGTTGTGCTCTCCCAGCGGTCCGTCTCCCGTTTTTGACTCATACCGAGGTGTGAGGCTCACGAATTCACGTTATACACAAAGCTACGCCACACAGGCCGTGCTTTGATCATCAACCACAAGACTTTGCTTTTCAACAGAAGCCTTGATCAATTGCCACTTACGCGTGCCACACTGGCAATTCACTCCATGCGATTGATGTCCATCGATATACAACCTCTGAGCTCGTATGTCTCAGAGAAGGGCGTTAAGCAAGAGAATAAATTCTCTGCCGCCAAACAGATGTATATTTAATAGAGATCAATCAACACAGAATAAAATCCAATGTCAGACACACAATCCATTTACAAGTTCGTTCTGGGTCTGAACGAAACCGGAGGCACTTTCCTCGCATATCCATCCATCTCTAAGTACGTCTAGACGATCACCAACTATTTCCCTCATCTTGGGTGTACAGCCCAATCGAGATCATCAGTAATCACCCAAACGATGTGAAGACTTCCGGTCTTCAACCACCGTCTTCATCTTTGACATCTCGTCGAATCGGTTATTCAGAATGGGTATAAACCCGGCCTTTCTGAATAACCCACGTATATGATAAACAAATGTTACACAAACACAACAAACGCCTCATTCCAATTCAGAATATTCTTTTATTCACAAATCACATTCTTAGGGAATAGGTTCCCATTAATTTTATCCAAGATAAATTCTTATAAATTTATTCTTTAATCTTCCTTTGGATATCATTTCAAACCATGTTATGGTTTTCCAAGCTAGTCGGGATGAGCGAACCACACCGAAGTAATTATTTATTTTATTTCCCAATCCCAACCTATTCATCCCATGGAGCAAAACTGGTAATACTCCATATCTAACACCACGGTGTTATCGGTAAAATTAATTACCATTTCACGTTCAAATCTAATTAAAGATTTAGCTATCGCTTTGGAGCAAAAATGGTGGTACTCCATTCTCGATCACCTTCCAGATTTGATAATTTAAATTATCAATTCACATTTCAATCTAATTAAAGATTCATTAAAACTCCACTTAGTTTTAATCTTTTCAAAAATCAACATCCTGCCTTTAACTGGGTAAAAGAACCAATGTCTCTAAAACATGATTCACGACAAACCCAAATCACATTTGATATTAAATGCAAGACTTTGAATAGAAAATATATCAGCTTATATTCAATATCTAATTCTGAAACTAACAAATATCGTATTGGAAATAACGATATGAATATATCTTTCAAATCCCTATAACAATATCTGTATAATCACAGAATCCAACATCGAAATATTCCGAAGATAATTTCGGTTCAACTCCAGTCCAATTCACGTAAATTGGAAATTCTGGTTATTTTCAAAACCAATTCGAATTCAATTTATTTATTTAAAAATAAATTTGTTTTTAATTCTAGTTCAAACTAGTCCATTTCGATAAAAATCACCTTTTATCATTTCAAATGTGAAGTTTTACATCCCAGTTCTTTCCAGTTCACATATTATGATTTCACACAAATTATTAATATTTTTAATAATTTTATCAAGGCCCGTACAGTCGATTTCCACCAATGGCCATCGAACTGCACTTACAACGACCTTTTCCAAATTTGATTTGGACATAATTCCAAATCCAACCGTTAGATTTTAAATTTCTAATATTCATTGGAAAGCTCTTTTCGATACGAACCCAACGGTTCCGATTTTAGGAGAATCCGACGGTCGGATCTCCCGTAATGTCCATTCGAAGTCAATGGTCGAAATTCACGAACTGCCGCGACGCGGCGCGTTCTATTTAGGCCATTATATATAAAATATATATATTATATATATTTCATCGATTTCCTTTTAAAACGTATTTTATAAATCGTTTTAAATTCGTTTTCAAAACCATTTCAACACTATATTCAGTTTCTAATCAAAATTGAGTATTTCATATCATTACTATATAAATGATAATATTTTCAAAACGTTATATTTTGAAATCACTACCTTTTCTATATTCATTATAAAAACGAATATAATCGATATAAATATCGTTCACGTCAAAATAGCGCAGCTCTAATCAACACGGCTTTATATATTTTAATAAATTCGTCATTCTATTCAACAAATGAATATTTATTCTATTCAACACATGAATCTATATTTCTTTCAACACATGAATAATCTCAACACATGAGTACTGTCAACACATCACTATTTTTTTATGTAAAATATTTTATAAAATTATGGTATCTATCGTTTGATTTTTAATTAGACTCCACCATAAAGTAGATTCTAATTGTAAACATGATAAAGATGTAAATTTTATTATTAAAACATTTCACTCAACACATAAATAGTTTCAACACATGAACATCATCAACACATGACTATTTTTATATTCAACACATGAATTTCCTTTTATAATATTCATTATTTTCCCAATTGGAATGAGGCCCAATCAATTATCATATAACGTTAATTATATGGGTTCCATACAACACATGTATATAATAGCAACGATAACCAATCAACCATCATTCAACGTGCACCACACAACTGCATAAGCATCAAATATAAATAATTAACGCTTACACAGCTTGTCGACCAATCGATCGACATACAATAAAATAATTGGGATTAGTGTACGCCAAATTTCATCCCAACACCCGTGTGGGGTTTCAAATCAACAAACACAGATTTTTATTTGTGCAGTTGGGCGATGTGTAAAATTTATCATCCAATCAATATCAGTCAAATCAGCGTATATAAACAAATCGGCCGATTTGTTTATAAATATTTATTTACTCACATTTACGTTAAAAAATTATACTTTTAACGATAATTAATTTATTTCAACTATCTACATTTATTATCGATTTCACATCAACATCACAAACAATTTTCACAACACATCAATCAAACATACAAGCCGTCCATGGTCTGTGGACGACGGGTGTCGGGTGCTACTAAGCACCGTCTGCATCCTAGTATATATATATAACTAGAAAAAGAAAATTTAGAGTGAGAAGTTCTCACAGATAGCTAATCCAATATCACGACTCTTCTTATGTAGAAATCTTCACTGTGCTCGCCTTTCATCACTTTCGTTGCCCGTAGCCACTACATATATAAAAATCATATTTTTATATTATTGCTATGTATATAAAAATTCTACTTTTACACCTGTAACACCCCGAAAATTCTATAACTGTGAAATTCATAAATTAAAGTATAATTAATTTGAAATCAAAGAACTAAGGGAAACGGGATACGCCATTGCGTTCGTCTCGGAAAAATACGCGAAATAGAGTCCGAGTTTTCGAAAAACGGAGTCCGTATGAAGAAGGTATGGCCTTCGGAAGTTTGAGAATTAAATTTAAAATTCAAACAGAATAAAATAATTAAAAATCGGGCCCAATGGGCCAGGGCGGATAAACACCCGCCTAGGCCACCCAGGTCGACTGGGCTGTCGACCTGGGCTACCCATGTCGACAGGGCTGTCGACAGCCCTGTCGACAGGGGTGTCGACCTGGTCGAGCCCAGTCAACCTGGCTGGCCAGGTCTGTGTTTGGCCGATTCTCTGTGGTCTGCTTTGTCATTAGGGCTAGGTGGCGGGTTCTAATTGGTCTCTCTATCTAATGAATGGCTATGATCTAACCTAGCAACATCAATGGTCCTAATCAGTTCCTAACCTCTATATAAACAACCCTAGACTAAACCCTAATCTATTCATTCAAATTAAGAACATAGCCGCCATGTTGCTGAGGAACGACTAAGAGTAGCCGCCAACTAAAGAGAGAATTAGGAAGAAAGTTCTAAAGCCTAAAGCAATTCAAGCAACCTAAAGCCAATCAATTCAACAAAGGAATCATATCTCTTAATTAGAGAATTCGCCGCAACCATTGTAAGTAGAGTATTACTTTGGTATAAATAAACAACTGTATTGATTTGTATGCTTGAATTGGGATAATAAAGTAGTTCATATTTGTGCAAAATTATGTTATTCATTATAAAGAACTACATGCGGTAGTTCTATGCAAGTATGCGTTTGGAATATTTCGCAAATTATGTAATCTATGTTGAAGCTACAAGTATGTAGTTGATTGAAATTTCATGCAAGTTTGGGGCTTTGTTATTATGCCATCATGATGTATATTTTTGTGCATAAATCATTTTGCAAGTAATTGAAACAAGTTTGGTTATTATAGTTCATATGAAACTATGTTGGAATTTTGACACCATAATCCATGTATTAAGACATGCTTTTGCAAACTTATGAATATGGCTAGGCTATGAATGATATTTGGCATAATTGAGATCCATGATTAAGTCTACCTTGTTTTACAAGAATTATATGATGACATATGTGGTACATGGCTAGGTTAGGTTCAAAAAGTCCCTTTTGTAAGTTTACATGACTAAAGTAAGAATCATGATTTCATGGTAGAAATATTTATGGCATGAACAAATTTAACTATACTTATGCCATGCTTATGTTTGACATTATGCCATGTTTATGCTAGAAGTATTTATGTCATGCTTATGTTTGACGTTATGCTATATGCTAGAAATATTTATGCCATGCTTATGTTTGACATTATGCCTAAATAAAAATATAGGTTCATGTGTCAATAATGATATCCCAATTACAAGTTCACATGCTTTGATTCATGTCACCTATGTTTTATGACCAAAGTATATGTCACTACTATGCAAGTACACCAGTTTCTATTTTGTATTCCCAACGTCATATTGCAAGTTCATGCGCTCACCTTCCCCTCTTTGTGTATGTAATCACGCTTTAAGCCTCCCCTTTTCGCATGGCTAAATTGGGCTTTAAAAGGCTAAGCCCAATATATATAAACGGACGTGTAAAACGGGGGAAAATAACGTTGGGTTAAAATTACTAATGAATGAAAATATAAAATAGAAGGGCCCAAGTTCAAGTATGGGTTGGGCCCATGATTGGTGTAGCCTTTACACCATTAACTTAATAATGGGCCGCAAATATTTACATATAAGAAATAAAGAGGAATGACAAAATATGTAAATGTAGAACATACGATGTGTTTAACCCGAGGTTGGATTGAGTTGTGATGTAAACCTGCCCGGAACCGCCCGGCTGTCCAGTAGTCACAACAATACCTATCCAATGTGGGAGGTTAAACATGGAGCCCAGCAAGGACCCGAGGTTAGACTGAGTTGTGGCGTAAGATTGCCCGGAACCAACCGGCAACAGGCAGCCACAACAGTACCTGTCTAATGTGAGAGGTCAGGGCCTTAATAAGACAATTAAGGCTGAGTCAGGATTGTTAGGATTAAGTGAACTAAAGACTTAATCAAAATGGAACATGCTAAACTAAACGGACTGGTGGGGTTAGGTTAGGAAACACTTAACCAACTTAGCATGTTGGCTAGAGATAGAAAACCTAGTAACGGGGGACCCTTTTCAGCAGTAACCCTAAAAGGTGTATCAGGATACCCTGAAACTAGGCAGGGTGGGGCACGATTACTGGGCTGATTGTAAGAGGTCAAATCGACGGCGGTGGTGTAGCAGTGTAGGTTCTAACGGAGTGCGGGCGTGCACACACTCCGGTGCAGAAAAATAAGGCACTGGATACCAGTAGCATACCTGTGCACTCTAAGGTTGTGTCGGGTTGCCACTATGGGACTTGATACACCCCATGGTGGGACCAGCATAGGTAACTACGACATCGGGGGCCGTAAGACACATGTAACTATGCGAGTAGGAGCCGATCATCATAGAATGGATCACATCACCCTGATTATGGGGTGCAAATTGGAAACTAGTTTATATGGGTTCAGAGATCAACATGGGGTACGATAGTATATTCGACCCTAGACAACTTAACCAAGTTTATAGTGCATGCCCACTTCTTGTTTATACTTATCATACCCAGTTCTTTATTCATAGACAAAATAGTACTAGACTTACTCAGGCTTTATGTCTGACTCTATTTTTCTTTCGTCTTCTTTCTTCCGTTTCCCCCCCAGGTCCTCAGGGAGGGAACACAGCAGCTTGATCAGCCTTGACATCCAGCTTGAAGTAGAGAAATGTATTGCTTGGACTTTCCTGTTTTGAACTATGGCTTTGGACAATCCACTATGGGGCTTTTGCAGTTTATCTACGTTTTATTTATGCTTCTTTAGATAATGTACTCAAGACAGATTATGAAAGTGTTATGTTATGTTTTTGGAAAGGATGTTGTTGTAACACGTATTTGACTTTGTGAAATAAAGTTTATTGTTCTTCCGCTGTTTACAAATATGTGTTCTTATATCTGTCTTGTATATCTGTGACTTGTACTTATAAACCTCCACCAAAATTAGGGCATTCCCTTTGAGAGTGACCCTAACGGAGGTGGGGTGTTTCACTTGGTATCAGAGCATAGGTTTACCAGATAAGATAAAAAGTTTTGAAAAATTATTTTCAAAAGGGAAATTTAAAGAAGCATTTTTAAAAAGAAAAATATTATTTTATTTTAAAAAGACAAAGTCCACTCCCCAAAGCCATAGGAACTATCTCTTATCCTTCGTTTTGAATCTATCCTTTTTGTTTCAGCATGTCCCAAGAACTTAACTTGCCGGAAGGGGTGCCCATACCTGGTTGGTTTAGACGGTTCTTAGAAGCAAGGGCCACTCAGCCAGGTCCTACCATTCCTCCTCCCCCAGCAGAAGGAAATCATCCAGCCGCAGCGGCACCTTTTCCTCCACCTCCTCCTCGGGGAAACACGTTTGCTAAGATATGTAAAGATTTTAAAGCTATGGGAGGAAGGGATTTCCATGGAACTGAGTCCTTCGTGGCAGCTAGGAATTGGCTGAAAGAGACGGAGGACCTATTCATCATCTTTGAGGTAGAAGATAGACAAAAAGTACAATTGGCGGTGTGGCTATTGAAGGGCGAGGCTTCCTACTGGTGGGAGGTCACTAATGCTGAAAGACCAGTGGAGACATGGGAGGACTTTAGGGCAAGGTTTGAGACTAAATTTCTCTCAGATGCGGAAAGAAGTTTGCAGTTGGAGAAATTCTTATTCCTTAAGCAAGGAGACAAGACTGTCAGAGAGTATGTGAATCAGTTCGATGAGCTGGCTAGGTTTGGGCTTGATCTAGTCAACACCCCGCACAAGAAGGCTCTTCGTTTCGTCAAAGGGTTAAATGAGCCATTACACAGTTTGGCCATGACCCATATACCCATGGGGGCCACGTAAGAAAGATTGGTGCAAATGGCATTGCTGAATGAAGAGGATAAGGGCAAGAAGGAGGCAAAGGCAGAAAGCTCTCAAGGGAAGAAAGAAGGTTTGCAGCCTAAGAAGACAGACTTTAAGAAAGGCGGGAAAGGCAACAAAGAGAAGAGGAAGTGTAATTTCTATGGCAAAGTGGGGCACTTAGTAAAGGACTGCCGGAAAAAGAAGGCCAAAGAGAATGGTGGGTGCTTTTCTTGCGGTCAGACAGGCCACAGGGCTAAGGACTGCCCAAAGAAACAAGGACAGGGGCAGAGGGCTGGATCCACCTCAGGGGCACAGGTTCATGTGCTAGAAGCGCCACCTTTGCAACAGCGAGGTACCAACACTTCTGTAGAAAGTGTAGTTTATCTTTATGATCACCCCATTCGCACTTTATTTGATTCTGGCGCATCACACTCCTTTATCTCGTCTGCTTTAGTAGAATCTCTGCACCTAAGAACTAGTATGGTAGAGGACCCCTTAATTGTTTCAAACCCAATTGGGGGCCCAGCTCATTTGTCTATGATCTGTTTGGGATTAAAAATTTCTATTCTAAGTGTTGAATTTCAATGTAGTGCCTTTGTTTTGGGCTTTTCGGGGTATGGTTTGATTTTGGGTATGGATTGGCTATCCAGTAATGGGGCCATCCTTGATTGTGAGAAAAGGGTTGTTAGGCTCCTAACCCGGCTCGGTAATACTTTGGAAATTTCTTGTAATCCCTCGTATGCGGTTATGCTTAGTTATCTTGAATCGCTAGATGCCTCTGTAGACAATTTGCAATCAGTTAGAGTGGTCCGGGAATATCCGGATGTCTTCGAAGAGGTGAAGGGCTTGCCTCCGAAGCGGGAAATAGACTTCCGCATATATCTTGTAGATAATGCAAAGCCCGTTGCGTTGCCCGTTAGACACATGGCTCCACGAGAAAGGAAAGAGCTCAGTAAACAGATTAAAGAGCTTCTAGAAAAGGGGTTCATTAGGAGGAGCATTTCAGAATGGGGCGCTCCAGTGGTGTTCGCTACAAAGGCGGATGGTTCACTCCGTCTATGTGTTGACTATAGGGAGCTCAACAAGCTAACGAAAAAGAATAGGCACCCTCTCCCTAGAATTGACGATTTATTTGACCAGCTTGTAGGAGCGTCTGTTTTCTCCCAACTCGATTTAGCAACCGGTTTTCATCAGCTAAGGGTGGCTGAAGATAGCATCGATAAAACGGCATTCAGAACCCCAGACGGTTTCTTTGAATGGCTTGTCATGCCTTTCGGCTTGACAAATGCACCTGCTTACTTCGTGGACCTGATGAGTAGGGTATTTAGAGATTTCCTCAACAAATTCGTAGTGGTCTTCGTAGATGATATCCTTATCTTCTCAAGAAGTGAAGAGGAACATGCTCAGCACTTAAGGGCAATCATGGAAACTTTGCGAGTCCATCAACTAAAAGCCAAGTTCTCCAAATGCCACTTTTGGAGAGAAGAGGTGAGGTTCCTTGGGCACATAGTATCCAAACAAGGGTTGGCAGTGGACCCTGCTAAGGTAGTGGCGGTACAGGATTGGAAGACACCAAGGAATGCAACCGAGGTCCGAAGCTTTCTAGGACTAGCAGGTTTCTATCGAAAGTTTATAAGGGATTTTGCGAAAATCTCAGCTCCGCTCACGAAATTGACTAAGAAGAATCTAGTGTTCAATTGGGATTTGGATTGCGAGTTTGCTTTCCAACGACTGAAAAGGGCTCTCACAACAGCCCCAGTTTTGACGCTGCCAGATGGGAGCAAGATCTTCACTGTTTATACGGATGCATGTGGGACAGGGCTAGGCGCCGTCTTAATGCAAGAAGGAAGGGTGGTAGCTTATGGCGGGAGGCAATTGAAGGTGCACGAAAAGAACTACCCAACCCACGATCTTGAGTTAGCCGCCATCGTCTTTGCACTCAAGTCTTGGCGACACTATCTCCTAGGTGAGAAGTTCGAACTTTACACTGACCATAAATCGTTGAAATATCTTTTCTCGCAGAAGGATCTTAACTTGAGGCAACAAAGATGGATGGAGTTTCTTGCCTCGTACGATTTCGAGATCTCCTACACTCCGGGCAAAGGCAACGTAGTGGCAGACGCGTTGAGCCGAAAGAAATTGACTCTAAGCCCGTTATTTGTTGAAAGACAAAGCCTAGAGTTTATAGCCAGCTTCGACTTTAGGCCTTCCTCCGATTTCGTACCGGGCTTGCTAGCATCTCTCGAAGTGCGCCCAACTTTAGTGGATTCGGTAGGGACAGCACAACGCGAAGACCCTCAGCTTGTGGAAATAATTGATAGGCTAATTAGGGGTGAGACTTCAAGTCACCTCAACAGATACTCCATCGACGATAAGGGTATACTAAGGCGAGACGGAAGACTATGCGTCCCACAGACAAAGGATTTAATAAAGAAGGTTCTCGAGGAAGCACATCACTCCAAGATGACGATACACCCAGGCGGAGATAAAATGTACAAAGACATAAAAAGGACTTTCTTCTGGAACGGCATGAAAAAGGACGTGGCAGAATTCGTTTCTAAGTGTATGGTGTGCCAACAGGTTAAGGCAGAACAGAAAAAGCCTGGCGGACTGCTACATCCTCTAGAGGTCCCGCAGTGGAAGTGGGATAGCATCTCAATGGACTTCATCGATGGGCTGCCTATGTCTAGGAGAGGCAACACTAGCATTTGGGTAATAGTGGATAGGCTTACTAAAAGCGCCCACTTTCTACCTGTCAAAAGTAAAAGAACTGCCTCATCCCTAGCATCACTTTACCTCAAGGAAATCGTTCGACTCCATGGAATACCATCTAGCATTGTTAGTGACCGAGACCCCATCTTCACCAGCGAATTTTGGCGGAGTCTGCAAGAAGCAGTAGGAACGCAGTTATGCTTGAGCACAGCCTATCATCCCCAAACCGACGGCCAAACAGAGAGAGTGAACAGAGTTTTGGAAGACCTTTTAAGACTATGCGTCCTTGACTTCGGAGGGACATGGGAAGACCACCTTCCTTTGGTGGAATTTGCCTACAACAACAGCTATCAAGCAACCATCGGAATGGCGCCCTTCGAAGCTTTATATGGAAGACCGTGCCGATCGCCCACTTGTTGGTGGGAGTCCACGGATAAGCTCATACTTGGACCAGATATGATCCGAGAGACTTCAGAGAAAGTAGACTTAATACGAAGAAGGATGAAGACGGCCCAAGACAGACAAAAGTCCTATGCCGACAAGAGAAGGACCGACCTTGAATTCGAAGTTGGAGACAGAGTTTTTCTCAAGGTATCACCGCTAAGGAACGTTGTTCGTTTTGGAACCACAGGAAAGCTAGCGCCAAGATTCATAGGGCCATTCCCTATCATCGAGAAGATTGGGAAAATGGCCTATAGATTAGAGCTACCCGAGAAGTTGGCCGGAGTCCACAACGTTTTTCACGTTTCACATCTCCGAAAATGTCTGCATGAGTCTGCTGAAGTGGTAGAGCCAAATATCCTCGAAGAAGCCGAAGTGGAACGCGAAGCAACCATAAGAAAAGTTCCAACCCGCATCTTAGGAACGGAAGTGAAGAAGCTACGCAACCGTGAAGTCAAGCTCGTTAAAGTTCAGTGGAGCGAAGCCGAGGGAGACGCGACTTGGGAAACTGAAGCTAGAATACGTACTGCCTACCCTTTTCTGTTCGAGGGTACATCCTTGATCTTTCTTTTTCCTTAAGTTGCGCTTTTATTTCCTCGACCGTATCTTTTAGATAGAATCTTTTTGGATGGAAACATGTAGTTGAAACATGTTATGGATGATGGTTGCAAGTGGTTGCAAGTGATTGCTAGTGGCTGCTCGTGGTTGCATATACACACACAATCTAGGTTTTAGATCGGCTCAGTCACTTCATATTGCATATGCATATATGTTTGCATTCGTATGTGGTTGAACTTTAATGTGTTGTCATGTGGATGCTGCATTTGTATTGAATGATTGTGCACTCATGTAGAATCAAGAATAGGAAAATTTGCATACATAATGGATTCATGGCACTTACATAATTCGCATTAAGGAGGTCAACTGAATCAGTAGACCGCCTGATTTTGCATTAGATAAGTACATGTATACACACACACTTTGCATATGATCATGAAGCATTAGAAGTCTTGTAAGGACAATGGATGCTCGTGTTTGATGGATGAGTAGATGGATGTTTGGATGTTAGGATATACATTCCTCCTAGCTTGAAGATTTCGGGGACGAAATCCTTTTAAGTGGGGGATAATGTAACACCCCGAAAATTCTATAACTGTGAAATTCATAAATTAAAGTATAATTAATTTGAAATCAAAGAACTAAGGGAAACGGGATACGCCATTGCGTTCGTCTCGGAAAAATACGCGAAATAGAGTCCGAGTTTTCGAAAAACGGAGTCCGTATGAAGAAGGTATGGCCTTCGGAAGTTTGAGAATTAAATTTAAAATTCAAACAGAATAAAATAATTAAAAATCGGGCCCAATGGGCCAGGGCGGATAAACACCCGCCTAGGCCACCCAGGTCGACTGGGCTGTCGACCTGGGCTACCCATGTCGACAGGGCTGTCGACAGCCCTGTCGACAGGGGTGTCGACCTGGTCGAGCCCAGTCAACCTGGCTGGCCAGGTCTGTGTTTGGCCGATTCTCTGTGGTCTGCTTTGTCATTAGGGCTAGGTGGCGGGTTCTAATTGGTCTCTCTATCTAATGAATGGCTATGATCTAACCTAGCAACATCAATGGTCCTAATCAGTTCCTAACCTCTATATAAACAACCCTAGACTAAACCCTAATCTATTCATTCAAATTAAGAACATAGCCGCCATGTTGCTGAGGAACGACTAAGAGTAGCCGCCAACTAAAGAGAGAATTAGGAAGAAAGTTCTAAAGCCTAAAGCAATTCAAGCAACCTAAAAAGCCAATCAATTCAACAAAGGAATCATATCTCTTAATTAGAGAATTCGCCGCAACCATTGTAAGTAGAGTATTACTTTGGTATAAATAAACAACTGTATTGATTTGTATGCTTGAATTGGGATAATAAAGTAGTTCATATTTGTGCAAAATTATGTTATTCATTATAAAGAACTACATGCGGTAGTTCTATGCAAGTATGCGTTTGGAATATTTCGCAAATTATGTAATCTATGTTGAAGCTACATGTATGTAGTTGATTGAAATTTCATGCAAGTTTGGGGCTTTGTTATTATGCCATCATGATGTATATTTTTGTGCATAAATCATTTTGCAAGTAATTGAAACAAGTTTGGTTATTATAGTTCATATGAAACTATGTTGGAATTTTGACACCATAATCCATGTATTAAGACATGCTTTTGCAAACTTATGAATATGGCTAGGCTATGAATGATATTTGGCATAATTGAGATCCATGATTAAGTCTACCTTGTTTTACAAGAATTATATGATGACATATGTGGTACATGGCTAGGTTAGGTTCAAAAAGTCCCTTTTGTAAGTTTACATGACTAAAGTAAGAATCATGATTTCATGGTAGAAATATTTATGGCATGAACAAATTTAACTATACTTATGCCATGTTTATGTTTGACATTATGCCATGTTTATGCTAGAAGTATTTATGTCATGCTTATGTTTGACGTTATGCTATATGCTAGAAATATTTATGCCATGCTTATGTTTGACATTATGCCTAAATAAAAATATAGGTTCATGTGTCAATAATGATATCCCAATTACAAGTTCACATGCTTTGATTCATGTCACCTATGTTTTATGACCAAAGTATATGTCACTACTATGCAAGTACACCAATTTCTATTTTGTATTCCCAACGTCATATTGCAAGTTCATGCGCTCACCTTCCCCTCTTTGTGTATGTAATCACGCTTTAAGCCTCCCCTTTTCGCATGGCTAAATTGGGCTTTAAAAGGCTAAGCCCAATATATATAAACGGACGTGTAAAACGGGGGAAAATAACGTTGGGTTAAAATTACTAATGAATGAAAATATAAAATAGAAGGGCCCAAGTTCAAGTATGGGTTGGGCCCATGATTGGTGTAGCCTTTACACCATTAACTTAATAATGGGCCGCAAATATTTACATATAAGAAATAAAGAGGAATGACAAAATATGTAAATGTAGAACATACGATGTGTTTAACCCGAGGTTGGATTGAGTTGTGATGTAAACCTGCCCGGAACCGCCCGGCTGTCCAGTAGTCACAACAATACCTATCCAATGTGGGAGGTTAAACATGGAGCCCAGCAAGGACCCGAGGTTAGACTGAGTTGTGGCGTAAGACTGCCCGGAACCAACCGGCAACAGGCAGCCACAACAATACCTGTCTAATGTGAGAGGTCAGGGCCTTAATAAGACAATTAAGGCTGAGTCAGGATTGTTAGGATTAAGTGAACTAAAGACTTAATCAAAATGGAACATGCTAAACTAAACGGATTGGTGGGGTTAGGTTAGGAAACACTTAACCAACTTAGCATGTTGGCTAGAGATAGAAAACCTAGTAACGGGGGACCCTTTTCAGCAGTAACCCTAAAAGGTGTATCAGGATACCCTGAAACTAGGCAGGGTGGGGCACGATTACTGGGCTGATTGTAAGAGGTCAAATCGACGGCGGTGGTGTAGCAGTGTAGGTTCTAACGGAGTGCGGGCGTGCACACACTCCGGTGCAGAAAAATAAGGCACTGGACACCAGTAGCATACCTGTGCACTCTAAGGTTGTGTCGGGTTGCCACTATGGGACTTGATACACCCCATGGTGGGACCAGCATAGGTAACTACGACATCGGGGGCCGTAAGACACATGTAACTATGCGAGTAGGAGCCGATCATCATAGAATGGATCACATCACCCTGATTATGGGGTGCAAATTGGAAACTAGTTTATATGGGTTCAGAGATCAACATGGGGTACGATAGTATATTCGACCCTAGACAACTTAACCAAGTTTATAGTGCATGCCCACTTCTTGTTTATACTTATCATACCCAGTTCTTTATTCATAGACAAAATAGTACTAGACTTACTCAGGCTTTATGTCTGACTCTATTTTTCTTTTGTCTTCTTTCTTTCGTTTCCCCCCCCCCCCCCCAGGTCCTCAGGGAGGGAACACAGCAGCTTGATCAGCCTTGACATCCAGCTTGAAGTAGAGAAATGTATTGCTTGGACTTTCCTGTTTTGAACTATGGCTTTGGACAATCCACTATGGGGCTTTTGCAGTTTATCTACGTTTTATTTATGCTTCTTTAGATAATGTACTCAAGACAGATTATGAAAGTGTTATGTTATGTTTTTGGAAAGGATGTTGTTGTAACACGTATTTGACTTTGTGAAATAAAGTTTATTGTTCTTCCGCTGTTTACAAATATGTGTTCTTATATCTGTCTTGTATATCTGTGACTTGTACTTATAAACCTCCACCAAAATTAGGGCATTCCCTTTGAGAGTGACCCTAACGGAGGTGGGGTGTTTCAACACCGCTACTATATAGATAAAAATTCTATTTTTACATCGTTACTATATAGATAAAAATTCTATTTTTACATCGCTACTATATAGATAAAAATTCTATTTTTACATCGCTACTATATAGATAAAAATTCTATTTTTACATTGCTACTATATAGATAAAAATTCTATTTTTACAATGATGTTCATATAATAAAGAATATATTTTTATCACGCTATTCTCTATATAAAGATTTCGCCTTTTCAAATATAAAGATTTTACCTTTTCAAATATAAAGATTTCGCCTTTTCAAATATAAAGATTTTACCTTTTCAAATATAAAAATTTCGCCTTTTCAAATATAAAGATTTTACCTTTTCAAATATAAAGATTTTGCCTTTTCAAATATAAAGATTTTTATATTTTCAAAAGTAAAGATTTCGCCTTTTCAAATATAAAGATTTCGCCTTTTCAAATATAAAGATTTTTATATTTTCAAAAGTAAAGATTTCGCCTTTTCCTTACATCACTATATATATAATAAAAATCAGATTTTTATTTCGCTACATATATAAAGATCATATTTTTATATTCTCTATTATATAGAAATCTTATTTTCAATACACTACTTATATAAAAATAGTATTTTTATATCTTCTATTATGTAAAGATCACATTTTTAATGTGCCACTAGTATAAAAATTATATTTTTAACATTCCTATCATATAAAAATTCAGTTTTTAACTTTCCTATCAAATAAAAATTCAGTTTTTAACTTAAGAAAAATAAATAAAACTTGAATTTAAAACTTACATTGTATTCGAACAGAGAGGAGGGGTTCATTGCGCGTTCTAGGACCGAAGAAGGAGGAAACGGAGGGAGTAAGAGGGTCGGAGGGGATGTGGTGGCGGCGCAGGGTCGAGGAGAAGGCGGCGGTGGTCGGGGATGGCCGCAGGCCGTCGGCGGTTGTGGAGAAGGGGTGGTCAACGTCAGGTTTGGTTGTGGAGGCTCGGGTTGGGCGGGGTTTAAAGGGGAGGTCGGAGAAGAAGGAGAAGGGGAGCAGGGGGGAGGGGGTCGTGGTGGGCTGCGCCACCACGGGCGGTGGTGGCGGCGGATCCTTCCCCCCGTCGTTCACCCCTTTTTTTTCTCTCTGATTCGATTTCGAACGGGGGGGGGGGGCTGAGATAGAGGGAGAGGAGTGATTTTATTTTTATTTATTAATTTAATTTCTATAAAGTTGACTTTTTGTTTCGACCTCAAAACGATACCCACCGCCTGTCGTCCATAGCGTTTCACCCCCATTCCGAACACAATGGGATTTGTACCATAAGCTGATTCGACCGTTTCGATCAGTTTCCGTTAAAATCAACATATAACTCTATATATTGATTTTGAGTGCGCATTTCAATTTACTGGGGTCACATACGAACTCTAGAAATTCCAGGAAAATATTTTCTAGCTTCGTATTGACGATACGGTCCTAACAAAACTAATTTCGTCGAATTCTGAGACCGTTGGAAAAATGGCCAATTTCCAGTCGATTAAAATCAACTAAAACTGGTCAAACGCGTTTTCCTTTGCCACGCTCACATATTGAATCGAAAAATTATGAAATTTGAAACCTAGCAATAATTTGACATTGCGGATCTAACAAAAGTGGTTTCATTGAAATCCGAGGTCGTTTGCAAAATTTCCATTTTTCAGGGCCTGGATTCCATAGCGACAAATCAGAATTTTCAATTGGACATATCTTTTGATTCCCGCTATGAAATCTTGATTTTCTGAATTCGTTGGAAATATATCCTCAAATAGATCCTACTATTTTTGGTTTCACTAAAATCCGGATTGTTTTGCACCTGGTACATTCAATTGAAGTTTGAAATCGAATTATCAAACTACCGCGCCATTTTCAATTCCTTTTATAATTATATATAATTATTTATATTCTAACGACGACGTGTAACGTTCGAATTCTATTCAAATTAAATTTTTCGTCGTTATTATTTAAAATAATCTATTTTAAATGTTCAAAATTCGCTAAAATTGCCAAAATAAAAATTTTAAACTGGCCCGCATTTCCGGGTTGTTACAATCTCCCCCACTTAAAACTTTTCGTCCCCGAAAAGGAAAAAAGTCGAAAGTGGTTTGATTAATCAACTCTACGTTCGATCTGGCTTCCATTCTCCAACTGTTCTGTTTCTGAGAATTTCCAAATTCTTCAAAAATTTGGCTAACACCCGGAATTTTCGAAAAATTTCGCCATAACCTCCTTTGTACGGGGAGAGGTTTGGAAATTTATTGGGCCGTATTAGGTACCCAATAAATCCTAATAAGCATACACATATTTATAGTGATATATTCTGGTGTTTACTGGGGAGCGTGTATTGATAATAACTCCAGAGAATAAATTCTCGTCACCCTGTCAAAGCCTGAGGGAGTGTGTATTTTAAATGCTCCGGAGGATAAATCCTCGTCACCTCGTCCCGTGTGGGAAATAAATAGTCTATGTGCCGTATCTAATAACTAGAGAGACGTGATTATTGTCAACTCTAGACACGTGTGGGGTTTTTATTAATCTGGCAATTTTATCGTTACAATTTAAATAGTCCATATCAGTCATCAGTCCAGCCTGTAAAATATAGTCATCGCCATATAAGCCTCTCGCTCGTATGGTAAATCTTCCACATCGTCACACAAGCTCCAAATGCTTATGTGGTATATGATGAAGTATGCATGTCTTCCAGAAGTATGCCATGTAATGTAGTTCAAAATTAATTGTTGCTATCCTATGGCGATGTTTATTATTTCACACAGAATATCCAGCACTCCGCATCCAATGGCATTCACAGGAGTTGATATAATAATATTTCGCATCCAACTCATTAAGGTTTACCTATTTGTCGGGCACGCAAATAAAATCTTTACTCAACAGCTATCCAATTTCCTGTTCAAATATATATAATGCACAAGTATATATTTCTAACTATTTTCTAATCAGTTCAATGTGTGATTTAATTGAATAAATTTGTTCTAGTTTTTATTGATGATATTCTAATCTTCTCTAAATCAATGGCCGAAAAGGAACATAACAATGGAAGCCGAAAAGGAACGAAGCCGAAAGTTGTTTAACAAATCAACTCAACTTCCATTATTTTGACTACGGCTTAAGTTCTTCAACTTTTCAGTTTCTAAGAACTTTTCAAATTTTTCAAAAATTTGGCTAACATCCTAAATTTTCGAAAAAATTTGCCATAACCTCCCCTGCACCGGGAGCAACGGGAAAATCCCGAAATTGCCATACAGGCCTTCTGATCTCAAAAAGAAAAAGAAAAAGCCAAGCGGCTAGCCAATCGGCTCATAAAATCATCATCACCCAAACAAAACAGTAAATTATGGTAAACATGTACCTATTTGTCGGGAAAACAAATTTTATTCTTCTGCTTTAGCCTCTTTGCTATGACCTGTTCAATGTAAGTACATGTATATGCAAGCAAATGCGACCAATTTTCAATACAATTCAATATTTGGTTCAATTAAGCATAATGGTTCAAAATTATCAAACAAATAAACAAACAACACAAACATCAATCAATTAGTGGATTAACGTTTCAAATTCATAATTTTGATACATATACAAAAATTCAGGTTTTGATGCCAATTCACAACAATGTATTCTGGCTATATTTTGGTTCTCACACCAGTCTAATGGAAATATATAGAAATCACACCTTCGTCACTCGAAAATAAATACTGGTAGCGCTGCAGCATTATCCGAACCATCCCCGGGCAACTAGAGTGTGATCCTATATCTATCTAGTATATTAAAACTTCGAATATACGTTCATGACGCGTATACGCGAAATCTTTATATACTCGATTGTCCATATTCAAAATAAATAAATATTCAAATACGTATAAAGTGATTTAAATTTTTAAAACAATATTGTTTTCATTTGAAAAATATACTCTTCACACTCGTTCTAGGATACTACTGATCCTATCTCTAATGAGTCATTCTAATTGGATATTACTAATCCAATATCTGATGAATTCTTTCGTATGGTTCTAATGTGTCTTGTTCTCGAGCTCTGTAAACCAAAGCTCTGATACCAAACTGAGACGGCCTGAACTTCCCCGTGAAGGAAAGCACGGATTGAGTTGAGGACAAGACAAAATAGAACGCAGACGGAAGAACATTTCATTGTTATTACGACAATTCCATCAGATAAAAGGATATACAGAGTATAAATGAATAAATTACATTCAACAAATATCAGAGATTTAAATTACATTTAAATACATCGCAGCGGAAAATAATACAAAAGCACAACTAGAAGTAATGCACGGATACAGAGCTTTCCGAGCATCGTTCCAGCTGTAAATCAGGATCCTGTGAATATAAATCTGCAAAACCAAAACTACTAGCTGCCCGTGTCGAAAATAAGGGCACCCAAAGTTTAGGTTAAAACAATAAACTCCAGGTCAGTCATGGGACTGGTGTGAGAACTAAAACAGTTATTCAAAACTTTACTTTAAAAGAGAGTAATTCAAGGGACCACGCCTTAAAACACGGAACGGGTTTCCTCCCAAGAATACTAGTGCATATAACAAAATAGCGCAATGCTCTTTGGAAAAATGAAGCTATTATAAGACCCAGGTCCCATCACACAATGCAACGCAAGCCGGAGGATTGGGTTTTCCCTTATAATAGCCAAACATGCTTGGTACGTTTAAAACAAATCATTTGATACTATCATAGGTGTATAGCGTCAAAACAATTTCAATCATAAATATCAATCATAAACGGCATGGGTACCATATATCATGTCGCCATACTAGTTCTACAATTAAAACCGCAATATCACGTATTGGAAATTGGATTTCCGTCATGAGCCGAGGCAAGGGGCAAGCTCCTCTCCGTTCGAGACACTCTAGCAAATGTCTCAGGACCCCACTTTAATCCTTGGAATCGGCTGGGCCGGTCCTCTCTTACTTTTGAGGATTGGCAATTCCTGAACACACGTTTCCCAGTCCTTACAGACCTATATCCGAGGCGCCTCGCATTCCAACAACCACACAGGTGAAAAGTATATAAATGTCAGGGCTGGTAGGTCACTGACACCGCCCTAGCTAGAAAGAAACGTCGTGCTCTCCCAGAGGTCCGTCTCCCGTTTTTGACTCATACCGAGGTGTGAGGCTCGCGAATTCATGTTATACACAAAGCTACGCCACACAGGCCATGCTTTGATCATCAACCACAAGACTTTGCTTTTCAACAGAATCCTTGATCAATTGCCACTTACGCGTGCCACACTGGCAATTCACTCCGTGCGACTGATGTCCATCGATATAAAACCTCTGAGCTCGTACGTCTCAGAGAAGGGCGTTAAGCAAGAGAATAAATTCTCTGCCGCCAAACAGATGTATATTTAATAGAGATCAATCAACACAGAATAAAATCCAATGTCAGACACACAATCCATTTACAAGTTCGTTCTGGGTCTGAACGAAACCGGAGGCACTTTCCTCGCATATCCATCCATCTCCAAGTACGTCTAGACGATCACCAACTGTTTCCCTCATCTTGGGTGTACAACCCAATCGAGATCATCAGTAATCACCCAAACGATGTGAAGACTTCTGATCTTCAACCACCGTCTTCATCTTCGACATCTCGTCGAATCGGTTATTCAGAATGGGTATAAACCCGGCCTTTCTGAATAACCCACGTATATGATAAACAAATTTTACACAAACACAACAAACGCCTCTTTCCAATTCAGAATATTCTTTTATTCACAAATCACATTCTTAGGGAATAGGTTCCCATTAATTTTATCCAAGATAAATTCTTCTAAATTTATTCTTTAATCTTCCTTTGGATATCATTTCAAACCATGTTATGGTTTTCCAAGCTAGTCGGGATTAGCGAACCACACCGAAGTAATTATTCATTTTATTTCCCAATCCCAACCTATTCATCCCATGGAGCAAAACTGGTAATACTCCATATCTAACACCACGGTGTTATCGGTAAAATTAATTAACATTTCACGTTCAAATCTAATTAAAGATTTAACTATCGCTTTGGAGCAAAACTGGTGGTACTCCATTCTCGATCACCTTTCAGATTTGATAATTTAAATTATCAATTCACATTTCAATCTAATTAAAGATTCATTAAAACTCCACTTAGTTTTAATCTTTTCAAAAATCAACATCCTGCCTTTAACTGGGTTAAAGAACCAATGTCTCTAAAACGCGATTCACGACAAACCCAAATCACATTTGATATTAAATGCAAGGCTTTGAATAGAAAATATATCAGCTTATATTCAATATCTAATTCTGAAACCAAAAAATATCGTGTTGGAAATAACGATATGAATATATCTTTCAAATCCCCATAACAATATCTGTATAATCACAGAATCCAACATCAAAATATTCCGAAGATAATTTCGATTCAACTCCAGTCCAATTCACGTATATTGGAAATTCTGGTTATTTTCAAAACCAATTCGAATTCAATTTATTTATTTAAAAATAAATTTGTTTTTAATTCTAGTTCAAACTAGTTCATTTCGATAAAAATCACCTTTTATCATTTCAAATGTGAAGTTTTACATCCCAGTTCTTTCCAATACACATATTATGATTTTACACAAATTATTAATATTTTTAATAATTTTATCAAGGCCCGTACAGTCGATTTCCACCAATGGCCATCGAACTGCACTTACAACGACCTTTTCCAAATTTGATTTGGACATAATTCCAAATCCAACAGTTAGATTTTAAATTTCTAATATTCATTGGAAAGCTCTTTTCGATACGAACCCAACGGTTTCGATTTTAGGAGAATCCGACGGTCTGATCTCCCGTAATGTCCATTCGAAGTCAACGGTCGAAATTCACGAACTGCCGCGACGCGGCGCGTTTTATTCAGGCCATTATATATATAATATATATATATATTATATATATTTCGTTGATTTCCTTTTAAAACATATTTTATAAATTGTTTTAAATTCGTTTTCAAAACCATTTCAACACTATATTCAGTTTCTAATCAAAATTGAATATTTCATATCATTACTATATAAATGATAATATTTTCAAAACGTTATATTTTGAAATCACTACCTTTTCTATATTCATTATAAAAACGAATATAATCGATATAAATATCGTTCACGTCAAAATAGCACAGCTCTAATCAACACGGCTTTATATATTTCAATAAATTCGTCATTCTATTCAACAAATGAATATTTATTCTATTCAACACATGAATCTATATTTCTTTCAACACGTGAATAATCTCAACACATGAGTACCGTCAACACATCAATATTTTTGTTATGTAAAATATTTTATAAAATTATGGTATCTATCGTTTGATTTTTAATTAGACTCCACCGTAAAGTTGATTCTAATTGTAAATATGATAAAGATGTAAATTTTATTATTAAAACATTTCACTCAACACATAAATAGTTTCAACACATGAACATCGTCAACACATGACTATTTTTATATTCAACACATGAATTTCCTTTTATAATATTCATTATTTTCCCAATTGGAATGAGGCCCAATCAATTATCATATAACGTTAATTATATGGGTTCCATACAACACATGTATATAATAGCAACGATAACCAATAAACCATCATCCAACGTGCACCACACAACTGCATAAGCATCAAATATAAATAATTAACGCTTACACAGCTTGTCGACCAATCGATCGACATACAATAAAATAGTTGGGATTAGTGTACGCCAAATTTCATCCCAACACCCGTGTGGGGTTTCAAATCAACAAACACAGATTTTTATTTGTGCAGTTGGGCGATGTGTAAAATTTATCATCCCAATCAATATCAGTCAAATCAGCGTATATAAACAAATCGGTCGATTTGTTTATAAATATTTATTTACTCACGTTTACGTTAAAAAATTATATTTTTAACGATAATTAATTTATTTCAACTATCTACATTTATTATCGATTTCACATCAACATCACAAACAATTTTCACAACACTTCAATCAAACATACAAGCCGTCCGAGTTAGAAATGCTTAGAAATTTATTTATTGTAATCAATTTAAATCGTTATTTATAAATTGATATCTTCTCTATACGATAGAATTATACCTCAAAATTTGTTCCAGTGTGTTTAAAATAATGGTTAAATCCAAAAAATATCGATCACAACAATTTAATTGGAGTCCGGAACTGAATGGTATTTTGGAATTAAATAATATAAAATAAGAGTCATTTTCAGAAATATCAGCACGTCACCTTCCTAAATCCTTACTAAATCTCTATGATTATCTTAAATATCTTTAGTAAAATAAATTATCGTTGTCCTCATTTCAACATTTGCAACTAAGTAGATTTTGAGAGTCTTGATTAAAAATCCATTTGTCTTCATTCGAACGTATATATATAAAATATCACATGCTTCGATTCTACCAGAAACAAAACAATGAACTAAAATAAAATTGAAAATGGTAAGCGGAAATCAGAAGCTACATCTTAGTGAGTGTTGGTGGAGCAACCACGTGCTGGTGGGAACCTAGACCTATGTTGGTGTGTGAGATGGCACCAAGTGTCATGACCGGAGGCATGACTCGGTAAGTCGCGATCTTGGTGCAGTGGAAGTCGCGATTAGATGTCGAAGTGAAGCAGTACTACATGGTGATAAATTTGAGGGGAGGTGCCTGGGTAGGGCAAGGAAAAGGCGGATTCACGTTAGGTCTTGATTGGGAAGCATAGTGTGTGGAGGAAAGAATTGGCCCTAGGTCTCGGTCCAAGTGTGTATGCTAGGGTGACTTCCCGAAGGAGCCCGAGATGTGGGGGCTATTGGTGAAGCCAAGTGTTGTTTTCGTCGATTGGAGGGGTGGTGAGGAAGAGAGAGAATGTCAGAGTGTTTAGTTTAAGCTATATGAGCGGGTTTTGTTTGGAACGAAGAGAAAGAAGAAGGGTTAAGGAGTAATTAAAGTTTAATTAATAAATTACCGATGCTTTAAATTATTTTTAAACTCGTGCTGTTAATAAATTTCTCGTAACAGATTTTGATGAAACAAGATCCTTTGAAATCATATTAACGAATGCTACGCATAGAAACTAGTTGGGAGTAATTTGGAGCACATCGGAATTTTGTCGAATTTTAAACATCCATTTAAAATTGGATAAAACAACATAAACATTGTCGATTGAATTGAATTGTGAGTTAATTCTCACTCTTTCCGAAATACTTTTTGAATATTATTATTTCGTAATAATATTCATTGTTGTTAGTATAAATTGTGTTCATACTTGGTTGATAATTGCCTTGTTGATGGTTGATGATATTTATATTTCCAACATCTTAAGTTAATTAGATTGAATTTCTGTTTAATATGTATATATGAAATAATATAATGAGCTATAATGCAACGAAAACAGGTTGGAGGGATCCAAAAGAATTCCTCAAACATTTTGATGTTATTTGATTTCATATTATTCATATTTGCACTGTTTTACCAAAGTAACACTTAATTTGTTGAGATGTTGATTAGTGAACTGGATATTGGTTGTTGAATTAAAGTTCTACATTTGATGTGTTATAGATCAATAAACAGTATTGACTAAGTGACTGGTCACAGATATCCCAAAATCCATCTTTTAAGATATTGATTCACCCAGGCTAATTGACAAAGTTGAAGTTATAAAATTTATTTGAATAACTGAAACAAGGTTTTAAAATTCATTTTATATAAGTTATATAAAATAGAGATTTCATAATAACTCAATATTATTAAATTATTTTTTATAAAGTAGTTATAAAATATTTTATATAGCAAATTTCTGTGTTTAAATAAATTTTATAAGCAAGTAAGTCAGAAATTAACCTAAGGGTTAATAGTTTGGAATAATTTTTTTTAAGAAACAATTAAGTGAGATTTTATTAAATTAATTATATTATTAATTAAATTAAGGGGCAGGATTAGTTGAAAATCAGTTAACTATGTTTCCTAAGTGACAAAGTCGAATGTTTTGATTGAACTAGGTTATTACATTAATTTATTTCCAATTAATGTAGTAGAAATAGTTAAAAAGTGGATTGTTTGAAATTAATGAGGCTGTAAGAGTTAACTTAATCTTTAAGTATGTATATAAATAATAATTGAGGATTATCTATAAATGAAGTAGTTATTATTCTAATAAGGTTTAAAAGGAATTAACTATTCTACTTTACAGAAATTAACAACTACTATTTTAGTTAATGTTGGAATATATTTGTAGCGACCCAAATTTACGGTACCTTTTGAGCTGGTCAAACAACACCAATCCAACCCAAATTGTACTGGAAACCCAGATGCCAATAGAAAGAATTTAGAGGGTGAGATAAGAAAGGAAGAAATATTAGAATAGAAGAAGGAAGATCAACACCACACAGAGTTTCACATCGCAGCGGAGCAAAATATAATATAGAAATAACTTTTATTGAGAGCTTGTAAAATACTTACAATATCAGAGTACATCAATAAATCTGGACAGTCATAACAACCTGTCCTCATATACACCACACGGCGGAATAATACTAGATAAAATCATACGTCTGAACTCTTCCAGCACGTCTCTAGACTTCGCAGCCCCTGGCGAGTTGGACCTATACAACCCGGGCTAACCCGAGCATTACAAATACCGGGTCAGTCTGGTGAACCAGAGTGAGAATAACTCGCACAGTTTAAGGGGAATCATCCAGCTTGATTGATTTTTTTAAGTTCAAATTCCTTTCGAAAGAAAAGGATAATAGTAAGACCAGCCCACACATAAACACGGACGGTTTTTACCTTACTATAACCCAAAACAGTTTTGAAATCATATATTATTCTGATATTATAATAGTGTCTAAATACAAGTAAATAACAATCTAGCGGAACGCTTGCATCTCACGCTCCACATATATAGTATACAATTAAAAACCGCGGGCGCTTATTGGAGCTTGGATTCCGACTATGACAAGGTATGGGACCACCTGCCGATAGTGTACCTCTAGAGACGAATACACTGGGTTCAACAAGAACGTCTTGCAACCCGGCCCACACATGACCGACCACTCATTTCGCTTGAGTGTATCGAATGTATATCACTGACGATTGGGATCAGCAACCGCCTCCCGAAATGGGACAGCATGATAGATTAAAGAAACAAAAAGAATTTCTCTAGATAGTTGATTATACACCCTAATGGGAGCGACCCACATAGCCATGCTGCCTGCCCGATTTTTGTCATTTCCTGGTTGACGAGGCTTGAGGATACGTTTACTTATCAGCACGTCACTTTGAATGCCACATCGTCAGATCCATCAAATCACTAATTGACGTCCTCAAAAATACACTGGGCACGTTTGAAGAAATCAATGTACGTGACTATCTGAAAATACTCTGTCAGACACTCGTCCATACAAGTCATCTAGGAACAGGATGAACTGAAGGTACCCTCCTACCACATCATAGGAATCACCCTATGGATTGGTAGCGAGTAGTCCTTGCAAATCCGCAAATCTCAACCACGACCGAATCACAGTTTAACAACCTCTGGTAGCTAGCCAGAGGAATTCCATAGTAATCCTTCCGCTTATGAAAATCCACAGTCTTCAATGCTCTATTTCCACCATCTTCTGATCCTTTAACGTTTACGTAATTGTTGGTCAGAATGGTTTTCGAATATAAATTCGATCTCGGACTTTCCGAACCAATAATCGATTTGGCCAGATTTTGATAGTCGGTTATTTAACTATCAAAATAAATCATTCATGCATCCATAGAAAAATCAAATGGGTTCATTGGTTCAGAATACAGCATCACTTGGCCCTTCCAGTTAAACAGTTGTTTATCACATTTCTAAATCTTTCAACATTTTGAATATCGCTTTCTCAATTCTTATTTCCAAATCCATTTATTCAACTTATAATTCTTTGAATCATAGTTTATAATATTTTCCCTGAAAATATTATTTAATCTCCTCAACCAACTTCGTTTCTAAACTAATATCCATCCCTGGATAATCGTGAAGTCGTTCAAGTTGGGGTATTTTTATTACCTCTCAGACCTTGAGTCGACAACGCTCTTATCTTCAGAATAGATAGAAGTTTATTAATGAAATCTCGAATTCCAATAACTATCCCAACACTTCCATTTACTATAGCATCTCTTTTAAAATCTACTCGTCTTGTTTGGTTTAAATAACTTCATTTCTCGAAAATACTTATCCTTAGATCTTACTTTTAAAATTTTGCTTTAATAATCGATTCTCATCCACTTAAGCTTTCGTTCACTCACATTAAATCTCATTTGAAACCTCCCTTTTCATATAATTCCTTCCAGGGAATAAATCCAAAATCTAACTCATGTAAATATGAGTATCATGTATTAAATCCCTTTTTAACTATAAACAAGGTCTTCCCAAACTAATTCTTTTATCACCATTTCAATTTCACTACGGTTTCTTTCAAAAATTATATACTTTAAAAGTTAATACTATTATTTTTATAGAAATATGGACTCGATGTATCTAAATAACTTGGTTTCATTTGAAAACACTATCATATATTCGAATCTTGTCTTATCGAGTCACTTTAAGCATTCATCTTAAAATCCCTTTTTCAGCCAACTCATCCTTCATTTGTCTAATATCCTTTACATCGAATAAAATACTTAATCTTTCTTAAAAAGGTTATTTTAAAATGATATTTAACTTTATAATAATTAACGATCCTATAATAGTTCTTAATAATCAATTCTCGTCCAAGTGGTCGACTTGGTCATCTCAACAACGTTACTGTAACACCCCACCTCCGCCAGGGTCACTCGCAAAGGAATGCACTAGCTTTGGAGGGGCATTATTGGTAAACATGCATAATGATATAGCAAGGCGGGACATGACATATATATAAACAAACAGAGTAAGTAAATAAAACAGCGGAAGATTTTTAAACTATTTCAAAAACAAGTCTGGTACATCAAAATGTCAATTTCCCAAATAAACAAGTCTAGTACATGAAATAACATCATCTGAAACTGAAAAAGAAAACATAATAGTAGCTATCCCCAAAGTGGAAAAACCATAGCGAGCTCAAGTCCAAAGCATACATGAGCTATCCAAGAAAGCAGCTAAGCTCCAAGCTAGGCTCCTGTATTCCCTCCCTGAGAACCTAGGGGGGGAACGGAAGAAAAGAGGCGAAAGAAAACAGGTCAGTCAAAAAGACTGAGTAAGCCCTGCTACGATCAGTCTATAAACTAATAAAGTTAACATCATGATGGAAACTGAGATGATCATAGATAACAACATACTGGCATGGTAAATTAACTACAAGATAGATAGAGGTGTCATCGCATAAACTAGGTTAAGTTTTGCACCACGGTGTACTAGCAACCCAACATAACAGGTATTGATCCCTTGGCCCAAGCTTTGGCCCAATAACATGAAGTGACCTTAGTATAAGGTCCAGCCCCACGGTCTAGTCGATCGGCTCCCTATAAACCTAACACGTCAAGTGTTGGTGTCCATATGGCCCACGTATGGTTGTAGTTAGACTGTGCTGGGTCCCCCTTTGGGTGTATCAAGCCCTCGGATGTCAACCCCAGACACTTAAGCAATAATGCACAGCCCTAACCTACTGGTACCCGTGCCTCGAGTTTGTCCAACATCGGACTACGTGCACGTCCGTAGCCCGCCGGACCCGCACCGCTGTACCACTCGGCCATCGCCCTTTGGTCGTTTACATCCGTCCAGTAATCGTGCCCCCGCCCTAGCCTAGTCTCTAGGGTTGTGATGATACCAAACTGGGATTACTGCCGGAACAGACCCGCTGCTAGGGTTTCCTAAGAGGGTTAAGTGTGATTTAACCCTTCACTAATCCCGGATTAAACTGGTTAAGTGTGGCTTAACCCCATTCTAATCCCTTGAACCCCCAAATGGATTAAACTAGTTAAGTGTAACTAACGGTTTACAACTTAACCACATTCTAATCCCTCGAATCCCCAAATTGGTTAAGTATTAGTGGACCCTGACTTAACCCTAATCATGAGGCATTAATAAATTTAATGCACCTTAACCTCTCACATTAGACCTTGTTGTGGTTACTAGTTAGGCCGGGCGGGTCCGGGTAGGTTTACACCACAACTTAGTCTAACCTCGGGTTTTGGCACCACATGACCAACTTCTCACATTGGGTCCTATTGTTTGTAGCCACTAGTTAAGCCGGTCGGTTCCGGGTAGAATTACGCTACAAACTCAACCCAACCTCGAGTTGGCCACACCTTTGTTTTCTAAGTGTCATGTCCACTTTATTTCGAAACATAATTACAAGTCAACAAATGCTTGGGTAGACCTAACTTAATAGGTAAATTCCCAAGGGGTAGACCTAACTTAATAGGTAAATTCCCAATCTTATATTTTCGTGTATTTTAAGTTTACCCAAACCCCCAACGTCATTCTATCGCTTACATATTCGTAATAACGCATAAAGGATAGGAAGAGGGAACTTGGCACAACATACATGATAAACTTGCACAACAATCACGCATAACATGTTAGACTTGTACAACTTAGCATAGTGAACTTGCATATTACCATAAACATGCACAACATGGTTAAACTTGCATAACTTAGCATAGTGAACTTGCATATTACCATAAACACGCATAACATGGTTAAACTTGCATAACTTAGCATAGTGAACTTGCATATTACCATAAACACGCATAACATGGTTAAACTTGCATAACTTAGCATAGTGAACTTGCATATTACCATAAACATGCATAACTTGTCAAACATGCACAACTTGTCATTTTAAACTTGCATAAACATGCACAACTTGTCAAACATGCACAACTTGTCATTTTAAACTTGCATAAACATGCATAACTCAATAAACTTGCAAATCATGGCTTAACAAACTTGCATAAACATGCATAACTCAATAAACTTGCAAATCATGGCTTAACAAACTTGCATAAACATGCATAACTCAATAAACTTGCAAATCATGGCTTAACAAACTTGCATAAACATGCATAACTCAATAAACTTGCAAATCATGGCTTAACAAACTTGCATAAACATGCATAACTCAATAAACTTGCAAATCCCAATCTTGCATCACATATTAACTTTAGAGTTTCTAAAATGAAGGTAAGAGGGCTTACAATGTTTATGCGGACTCAAATGAGTATAACAAATGCAAGAAACCCCTTATGCAACTAATTAAAGCCCCCAAATGCAAGCAAACTTGATCAAGACTCCTCCTTTATGATGCCAATAGAAGAACAAGCCTTTAATGCAAGCTAAGGAGGATCATACAAGCCTAAATACACTTGTATGCATGGAAATCTCTTAGGAATTAATTTAGGGATTGTATGAAGAGGGTGGAGGCCATGAGAGTTTTGATTTTGGCATAGTTTAGTTACTAGTTTGAATAATGAGTGATTTAGGGTAGGTTAGGGTCTTATTTATAGATTAGGCTAGTGATTTGGACCATAGGATTAACCCTAGATTCAATTAGGTCCATCAGATCCCGGGACTCTCTAGAAACAGACCACAAGACCCAACCTCAATCAGAAATGGTGCACCAGGCTAATCAGCCGGGCACCCCCCTGTCGACAGGGCTGTCGACAGGGCAGTCGACATGCCAAGACCCCTGTCGACAGGCCTGTCGACATGGGGTTCTGGCGGGATTTTTCCCGCCTTGGCCCAGCTGGCCCAATTCTTTAAATTTGCATCTAATTTTAAACCTTGAATTTTCTGAAAACTTTGACGGGCCATATCTGGGCCATACGGACTCCGTTTTTCGAAAACTCGGACTCTATTTCGCGTATTTTTCCGAGACGAACGCAATGGCATAGCCCGTTTCCCTTGATTCACATTTTATAATTAAATTCTGCCTCAATTTTCATTATTACAGGTTATTGAAAATACGGGTTGTTACAGTTACTTTGTTAACCATTTCTACTTAGTTATTTCCTTTAAATAAAATTAATTCAAATACTTTCATTTAGATTTAATTAACAACCTTATTAAATAAATAAATAAAATCACATCTAACCATTAAATTCCATCTTAACCATTTGGTTAATCGTTGCACATTTGCCGCAAAACTCATTAACATGCAAATGTGCTTTGTATACTTCTTTGTAAGTTCAAGATAAAAATAATCATTTATGTCTCTTAATAGCTTTATTTAAAATAATCTATATAAAATAGATTTCAAAACTAACTTTAGTTATAAAACAAATTTATAACCTCATTTCTATTGCTTTTCATGACGATAAATCAGTTTCCATAAAACGATTCATTAACGGGCCATCTGCCGATAACTACTCAACCAATATCACCCATCGGTTAATATCAAACAAGTGTTGAATTTGGTTTCAACAACCTATGATCAATCAAACTGATTAACATTTCATATAAGTAAACAACATATTTGAGGAATCCGGTTGGATTCCTCCAACCTGTCCGTCCCTGCATCATAATGGGTTACCTCAATTTCAACACGATAAACAGTTCAATTGATAACAGTCAACACGCAATTTGTAACAGCCATTCAAGCATCAATTGATTTGTTTAATACGTTTAATATTATAAACGTAACCAACAAGGTAAGTTACCTCGTTTGGAACCTAATCGTTAAAAATAACGATTTAATTCGATTAAATTAAACAAACGTTTAATTTAATCCATGAATATTAAAATATTCAGTACACATGTAAACAGTCATCCAGTTATCAACCATTTGCAAACATTGCACACAAAATAAAAATAAAAACCCGGTTTATATAAAATATAAATGGGTAAACTGAGTGAGTTAAACTCACCTTGAATTTCATTGTCATCAACAATTTGTTTTTCATTGCAGGCTTCCATCTGCGTTTCATTCCGACCAGAACAGCTCTATATTGAAGCGCTTGCAACTCGATTTCAACGCTCTTTGGTTGGTCCGATTCTAATAACATATTAGGACGTCACATGCAATTCAAGTTATGGTATAAATCTAAATTAATTTATCTTTAATTAAATCTTATTTTTTTATTAATTTATTACGTAAAAAAAACGGCCACATTAGCCCCAGTTGGGTATATTCATATTAAAGGACAGGAGAATTCGTTTATAGGTATTAATACCACATATATTATAAACTTATTCGAATTTTAAATGTGAGGACCTAACCAGTACTTAAATATATATATATATATATATATATACAAGACTTGTTCACCTAAAGGTTAAACTAAATTCTCGCTACCATGTTGTAAACATAGGTTTAGGTATTATATAAAAATAAAGTATAATCTACAGGCCACATTACAAAGTAACAACTTGCGTAGAAAATAATTAAACTACCAGGTGGCCCAACTTTATGTATACACAAGACTAGCATGTTACAAGACTATCATGTTCAATTTAGTGATTAGGAAATTTACATGTTAATGTATTCTATTTAATGAGGTATACATATATAATTATTCACGTTAAACACAGTTAGGCTCAGTTTAAAGGATACTTTGGCATATTAAGCAAATGATCAGGTACGTTTTGTATAACTAAATATATTCTAACTGATCCTTACCATTACTGTGCTTGCTCTTCTCCAAATTTCCATTTATGTCCTAGTTTCACGTGATTGCTCCTTACATCCCTTCCACTTGCTGTGTATTTGAAACTGCTTCCTTCTTTACATTTTTTCCCTCATAGTAAGGCCCGTTGGCCCAATATCCTTCCATAGCCCACCCACCATTCTGTGCGTCTTCCCCATTAAAGCAATGCTCCCTTTTCATTCCACCTCCCTGCTTCCTTACGTCTGCACTTTTCTTCATTCCTTTTTTTTCCCATCATGGAACACGTTAGGCCAAAAACCATTCTCCCACTCCACTTCAATCTCTTTCCATGCACCATGTTGTACCAACGTTTTTTCCTTCTCCACTATACTCAACTACTCTACCTTCTCTCCAAAATTTGAAACCTTGCTACTACCTTTTTTTCTTTTTTTTCTTTTCCTTCTTTTTAATCCCACACGCAGGCATGCATTGCTTTCCACCAACCATCCATGCATGCTCGTCGCTCACTCCCTCCACATGCAAAAGCTCCATCACCCAAAAACAACAGCTTCCCCCTTGAATGAACTTCAAAACCCCCTTCTTTCACAACGTAAACTTCACCCCCAACACCGTGTTCTCCATCCATGAATAACGTTTGTATCCTGGCTTCTACAATACCAAGCCTTCCCATCTCTCCATGTCATGCGAGAGCATGCAGCAGGGATCCTTGGCCTTCCCACTGTTTCGAAACGCACTGCTGTTCTTTTTTTTTTTTTAAACAATGGATTTTGGTAATTTCGTTTTAGTGAAGAGGACGCCTTTTTGTTTTGCCGAAAGAAAGCTAACAGGTAGAGGAATATTTATATGAGAGGATACGTGGGAACCAAGGCCTTTGGTGTGGAGAGCAAGGCGCTGAAAAATCATTTCTTTATTTGAAACTTGGTTGTCACGGTACGGTACAGGAAGGATTGTTTGATGCGCAAGCAATTGAAATGTTTGGGGCGCAAGAAACTACAGTGTGGAACGGTTTTTATCTGAACTGAAAAGAAAACATGAGGACAGAGGGTAGGTGGTACCTTCCATGTAGCTTGTGCAAAAAAAAAACATAGATGTTACTGCAGCATTTATTTTATTCTATTCTATCGGCTGAAAGTTTGTAACATGGGTAGGCTGTATTGAAAATAAACAGTAGGATGAGTTATCATTTCAGGGGATGGCAGAGGAGGTGTGTAGTAATCGCATGTCACTGAAAAGTTGCAAAAACCAATACAATGCAGCGTGTAGTCTTTAGAATCTGCACACTTTTCATTATAGAGTAGGCACAGGGCGTTTTCATTTCAAAGGTATATGTGCTGATTTGAGATGATAGTGTAGCATGTGTTGTTACACCTCTATACAGTGCCCTTATTTCATTTCCTAAGTAGATATTGCAGCGCATTGTATAGGCAAATCAACAAGGGTAGATGTATGGTACCTTTTAAGTCACACGTCCACATTAATGTTAAGGAGACGTTGCATGTAAAGGAGCAAGGAATTCAATACGTAGGGGTTGACAAAATAAACATAGGGCCTTGGAATTTTGTAATCAGATGGAATGCAAGGTTAGAGTAGGTTTACTTTTAAGTCCTTACATTACTTAGGGATAAAAAGAAATCACATATATATTTATTTATAGACCGCTACGGACAGAAGTAAAGATACAGTTGTGTCCAGCGAGGTGCCATGGTCCCAAAAATATAAAGTAGGTAAACTTATATTGTGAAACCTCGAAATACTGATACAGGATGCACAATACTTCAAATAAAAAGATGCATATTTAATTTATTAAAAATTACAGTAAAATTCTAAAAATTAAATTAACACTACGTCTCAAAAGAATCTTGTTTAAATTTGAAACCAGTATGCAGTTATTTCAAATAAACTGTTATTGTCGATGAACAATTCTATAGCGACCATTGGAAATTTTAATCTGGGCATATCTTACCATCTACACGATGAAATCACGATTTTTCTCTTTTATTAGAAAAATATAATCAAATTGATTCAAACGTTTCTTGTTTCACAGAATTCTGACTTAAAATGAATTCTGTATATTCAATTAAAGTTCAAATCGAAAATTACGAACTACCGCGTCGTTTTCAAGCTCGTTTTAATTATATTATAAATTATATATTTTTGAACTCGATTTTATAAAATAAATTCGATATAAAATCTGCTGATATCACCAAATCAATATTTAAACAGATTTAAATATTCGTAATTAACGTTCAAAAATCTGGGACATTACATTCTTCCCCCTTAAAAGAATTTCGTCCCCGAAATTACAAGGCAAGAAGAATGCTCCGAACCTGATTGGTTTCAAAATAATATATTAGAATTTATTATCAACAACATTCTAAGTTCTAAATATTTTTGAAATATCATCAAAACAGATTCAAACACTTTAAAATTTTCGAAAATTGCGCCAGCATCTCCTCTGCACGGCTCGATCAGACAACTACAAATGCCACTACGGGCCTCAACTTCTCCAAAAGAAACCAAAACCAAATGGCTACCCAACTCAGGGGTAAAATCAATCACTCCAATCATTATATTAAGGTTTACCTATTTGTCGGGCAACCCAATTCCAATTCCGAAGCAAATCAACTAACTGCACTTTCTCGTTCCAAACTGTACTTCCAATCTTTGTAACCAAATCCATTCCATAGCTTTTTGGAATCTGCACTAATCTCAGCTTACAATGCCAATATCCATTACAGAGTAAAATAATTTTGTTTTATTTCATAACCGGTTTTATTCCCAGTTCATTATACTGGAATTATAGTTCCAATTCATTCAACTTCTTTATGGCCCTATCCGATGGATTTTATTTAATCAATCCAACATCCAATTAACAAACAGCCATATTATTTGAATTATATTTAACTCTGATACTTAATGGTCTACATTTATTTTAACATATATTAATATAAATCGATTTATATCCGATTGGTTTCCATTGTTATTCATTCGATTTTCAAATAATTACATTTGATTTTTAAATCTAAAATTTCTCTTATTCAATCCTATTTCTTAAGTTATTTTAAATTTCAAACAAATCAATCAAAACAACCAAACAATCAATATTACCATACTATAGAAAATTATTTCATTTTCCAATATAAAAATACAATTTGGGCAAAATTATTTCACTTACCCGTTTTACAAAATAATTTAAAATAATTATATATTCAATTACAAATACACGCGCTCGTATATATATACTCAACTCAATTTAGGGTGTTACTAACCCTATCTCTACTGAGTTACACCACAGAGCCAAGGTTATTAATTAACCAATAGATCTGATACCAACTGTAGCGACCCAAATTTTCGGTACCTTTTGAGCTGGTCAAACAACACCAATCCAACCCAAATTGTACTGGAAACACAGATGCCAATAGAAAGAATTTAGAGGGTGAGATAAGAAAGGAAGAAATATTAGAATAGAATAAGGAAGATCAACATCACACAGAGTTTCACATCGCAGCGGAACAAAATATAATATAGAAATAACTTTTATTGAGAGCTTGTAAAATACTTACAATATCAGAGTACATCAATAAATCTGGACAGTCATAACAACCTGTCCTCATATACACCACACAGCGGAATAATACTAGATAAAATCATACGTCTGAACTCTTCCAACACGTCTCAAGACTTCGCAGCCCCTGGCGAGCTGGACCTGTACAACCCGGGCTAACCCGAGCATTACAAATACCGGGTCAGTCTGGTGAACCAGAGTGAGAATAACTCGCACAGTTTAAAGGGAATCATCCAGCTTTATTGATTTTTTTAAGTTCAAATTCCTTTCGAAAGAAAAGGATAATAGTAAGACCAACCCACACATAAACACGGACGGTTTTTACCTTACTATGACCCAAAATAGTTTTGAAATCATATATTATTCTGATATTATAATAGTGTCTAAATACAAGTAAATAACAATCTAGCGGAACGCTTGCATCTCACGCTCCACATATATAGTATACAATTAAAAACCGCGGGCGCTTATTGGAGCTTGGATTCCGACTATGACAAGGTATGGGACCACCTGCCGATAGTGTACCTCTAGAGACGAATACACTGGGTTCAACAAGAACGTCTTGCAACTCGGCCCACACATGACCGACCACTCATTTCGCTTGAGTATATCGAATGTATATCACTGAAGGTTGGGATCAGCAACCGCCTCCCGAAATGGGACAGCATGATAGATTAAAGAAACAAAAAGAATTTCTTTTGATAGTTGATTATACATCCTAATGGGAGCGACCCACATAGCTATGTTGCCTGCTTGATTTTTGTCATTTCCCGATTGACGAGGCTTGAGGATACGTTTACTTATCAGCACGTCACTTTGAATGCCACATCGTTAGATCCATCAAATCACTAATTGACGTCCTCAAAAATACACTGGACACGTTTGAAGAAATCAATGTATGTAACTGTCTGGAAATACTCTGTCAGACACTCGTCCATACAAGTCATCCAGGAACAGGATGAACCGAAGGTACCCACCTACCACATCATAGGAATCACCCTATGGATTGGTAGCGAGTAGTCCTTGCAAATCCGCAAATCTCAACCACGACCGAATCACAGTTTAACAACCTCTGGTAGCTAGCCAGAGGAATTCCACAGTAATCCTTCCGCTTATGAAAATCCACGGTCTTCAATGCTCTATTTCCACCATCTTCTGATCCTTTAACGTTTACGTAATTGTTGGTCAGAATGGTTTTCGAATATAAATTCGATCTCGGACTTTCCGAACCAATAATCGATTTGGCCAGATTTTGATAGTCGGTTATTTAACTATCAAAATAAATCATTCATGCATCCATAGAAAAATCAAATGGGTTCATTGGTTCAGAATACAGCATCACTTGGCCCTTCCAGTTAAACAGTTGTTTATCACATTTCTAAATCTTTCAACATTTTGAATATCGCTTTCTCAATTCTTATTTCCAAATCCATTTATTCAACTTATAATTCTTTGAATCATAGTTTATAATATTTTCCCTGAAAATATTATTTAATCTCCTCAACCAACTTCGTTTCTAAACTAATATCCATCCCTGGATAATCGTGAAGTCGTTCAAGTTAGGGTATTTTACTTACCTCTCAGACCTTGAGTCGACAACGCTCTTATCTTCAGAATAGATAGAAGTTTATTAATGAAATATCAAATTCCAATAACTATCCCAACACTTCCATTTACTATAGCATCTCTTTTAAAATCTACTCATATTATTTGGTTTAAATAACTTCATTTCTCGAAAATACTTATCCTTAGATCTTACTGTTAAAATTTTACATTAATAATCGATTCTCATCCACTTAAGCTTTCGTTCACTCACATTAAATCTCATTTGAAACCTCCCTTTTCATGCAATTCCTTCCAGGGAATAAATCCAAAATCTAACTCATGTAAATATGAGTATCATGTATTAAATCCTTTTTTAACTATAAACAAGGTCTTCCCAAACTAATTCTTTTATCACCATTTCAATTTCACTACGGTTTCTTTCAAAAATTATATACTTTAAAAGTTAATACTATTCTTTTTATAGAAATATGGACTCGATGTATCTAAATAACTTGGTTTCATTTGAAAACACTATCATATATTCGAATCTTGTCTTATCGAGTCACTTTAAGCATTCATCTTAAAATCCCTTTTTCAGCCAACTCATCCTTCATTTGTCTAATATCCTTTACATCGAATAAAACACTTAATCTTTCTTAAAAAGGTTATTTTAAAATGATATTTAACTTTATAATAATTAACGATCCTATAATAGTTCTTAATAATCAATTCTCGTCCAAGTGGTCGACTTGGTCATCTCAACAACATTACTTTGTTAACCATTTCTACTTAGTTATTTCCTTTAAATAAAATTAATTCAAATACTTTCATTTAGATTTAATTAACAACCTTATTAAATAAATAAATAAAATCCCATCTAACCATTAAATTCCATCTTAACCATTTGGTTAATCGTTGCACATTTGCCGCAAAACTCATTAACATGCAAATGTGCTTTGTATACTTCTTTGTAAGTTCAAGATAAAAATAATCATTTATGTCTCTTAATAGCTTTATTTAAAATAATCTATATAAAATAGATTTCAAAACTAACTTTAGTTATAAAATAAATTTATAACCTCATTTCTATTGCTTTTCATGACGATAAATCAGTTTCCATAAAACGATTCATTAACGGGCCATCTGCCGATAATTACTCAACCAATATCACCCATCGGTTAATATCAAACAAGTGTTGAATTTGGTTTCAACAACCTATGATCAATCAAACTGATTAACAGTTCATATAAGTAAACAGCATATTTGAGGAATCCGATTGGATTCCTCCAACCTGTCCGTCCCTGCATCACAATGGGTTACCTCAATTTCAACACGATAAACAGTTCAACTGATAACAGTCAACAAGCAATCTGTAACGGCCATTCAAGCATCAATTGATTTGTTTAATACGTTTAATATTATAAACGTAACCAACATGGTAAGTTACCTCGTTTGGAACCTAATCGTTAAAAATAACGATTTAATTCGATTAAATTAAACAAACGTTTAATTTAATCCATGAATATTAAAATATTCAGTACACATGTAAACAGTCATCCAGTTATCAACCATTTGCAAACATTGCACACAAAATAAAAATAAAAGCCCGGTTTATATAAAATATAAACGGGTAAACTGAGTGAGTTAAACTCACCTTGAATTTCATTGTCGTCAACGGTTTGTTTTTCATTGCAGGCTTCCATCTGCGTATCATTCCGACCAGAACAGCTCTATATTGAAGCGCTTGTAACTCGATTTCAACGCTCTTTGGTTGGTCCGATTCTAATAACATATTAGGACGTCACATGAAATTCAAGTTACGGTATAAATCTAAATTAATTTATCTTTAATTAAATCTTATTTTTTTTATTAATTAATTACGTAAAAAAAACGGCCACATTAGCCCCAGTTGGGTATATTCATATAAAAGGACAGGAGAATTCGTTTATAGGCATTAATACCACATATATTATAAACTTATTCGAATTTTAAATGTGAGGACCGAACCAGTACTTAAATATATATATAAGACTTGTTCACCTAAAGGTTAAACTAAATTCTCGCTACCAGGTTGTAAACATAGGTTTAGGTATTATATAAAAATAAAGTATAATCTACAGACCACGTTATAAAGTAACAACTTGCGTAGAAAATAATTAAACTACCAGGTGGCCCAACTTTATGTATACACAATCTAGCATGTTACAAGACTATCATGTTCAATTTAGTGATTAGGCAATTTACATGTTATTATATTCTATTTAATGAGGTATACATATATAATTATTCACGTTAAACACAGTTAGGCTCAGTTTAAAGGATACTTTGGAATATTAAGCAAATGATCAGGTACGTTTTGTATAATTAAATATATTCTAACTGATCCTTACCATTACTGTGCTTGCTGTTCTCCAAATTTCCATTTCTGTCCCAGTTTCACGTGATTGCTCCTTACATCCCTTCCACTTGCTGTGCATTCGAAACTGCTTCCTTCTTTACATTTTTTCCCCTCATAGTAAGGCCCGTTGACCCAATATCCTTCCATAGCCCACCCACCATTCTGTGCATCTTCCCCATTAAAGCAATGCTCCCTTTTCATTCCACCTCCCTGCTTCCTTACGTCCGCACTTTTCTTCATTCCTTTTTTTTCCATCATGGAACACGTTAGGCCAAAAACCGTGCTCCCACTCCACTTCAATCCCTTTCCATGCACATGCATGCATGCACCATGTTGTACCAACGTTTTTTCCTTCTCCACTATACTCAACTACTCTACCTTCTCTCCAAAATTCGAAACCTGTGCTACTACCTTTTTTTCTTTTATTTTTTTTCTTTTCCTTCTTTTTAATCCCACACGCAGGCATGCATTTCTTTCCACCAACCTTCCATGCATGCTCGTCGCTCACTCCCTCCACATGCAAAAGATCCATCACCCAAAAACAACAGCTTTCCCCCTTGAATGAACTTCAAAATCCCCTTCTTTCACAACGTAAACTTCACCCCAAGCACTGTTTTCTCCATCCATGAAAAACGTTCGTTCCTCGGCTTCTACAGTACCAAGCCTTCCCATCTCTCCACGTCATGCGAGAGCATGCAGCAGGGATCCTTGGCCTTCCCACTGTTTCGAAACGCACTGCTGTTCTTTTTTTTTTTTTAAACAATGGATTTTGGTAATTTCGTTTTAGTAAAGAGGACGCCTTTTTGTTTTGCTGAAAGAAAGCTAATAGGTAGAGGAGTATTTATATGAGAGGATACGTGGGAAACAAGGCCTTTGGTGTGGAGAGCAAGGCGCTGAAAAATCATTTCTTTATTTGATACTTGGTTGTCACGGTACGGTATAGGAAGGATTGTTTGATGCGCAAGCAATTGAAATGTTTGGGGCGCAAGAAACTACAGTGTGGAACGGTTTTTAGCTGAACTGAAAAGAAAACATGAGGACAGAGGGTAGGTGGTACCTTCCATGTAGCTTGTGCGAAAAAAAAACATAGATGTTACTACAGCATTTATTCTATTCTATTCTATCGGCTGAAAGTTTGTAACATGGGTAGGCTGTATTGAAAATAAACAGAGTAGGATGAGTTATCATTTCAGGGGATGGCATAGGAGGTGTGTAGTAATCGCATATCACTGAAAAGTTGCAAAAACCAATACAATGCAGCGTGTAGTCTTTAGAGTCTGCACACTTTTCATTATAGAGTAGGCACAGGGCGTTTTCATTTCAAAGGTATATGTGTTGATTTGAGATGATAGTGTAGCATGTGTTGTTACACCTCTATACAGTGCCCTTATTTCATTTCCTAAGTAGATATTGCAGCGCAGTGTATAGGCAAATCAACAAGGGTAGATGTATGGTACCTTTTAAGTCACACGTCCACATTAATGTTAAGGAGACGTTGCATGTAAAGGAGCAAGGAATTCAATACGTAGGGGTTGACAAAATAAACATAGGGCCTTGGAATTTTGTAATCAGATGGAATGCAAGGTTAGAGTAGGTTTACTTTTAAGTCCTTACATTACTTAGGGATAAAAAGAAATCACATATATATTTATTTATAGACCGCTACGGACAGAAGTAAAGATACAGTTGTGTCCAGCGAGGTGCCATGGTCCCAAAAATATAATAATATCGGTAGGTAAACTTGTATTGTGAAACCTTGAAATACTGATACAGGATGCACAATACTTCAAATAAAAAGACGCATATTTAATTTATTAAAAATTACAGTAAAATTCTAAAAATTAAATTAACACTACGTCTCAAAAGAATCTTGTTTAAATTTGAAACCAGTATGCAGTTATTTCAAATAAACTGTTATTGTCGATGAACAATTCTATAGCGACCATTGGAAATTTTAATCTGGGCATATCTTACCATCTACACGATGAAATCATGATTTTTCTCTTTTATTAGAAAAATATAATCAAATCGATTCAAACGTTTCTTGTTTCACAGAATTTTGACTTAAAATGAATTTTGTATATTCAATTAAAGTTCAAATCGAAAATTACGAACTACCGCGTCGTTTTCAAGCTCGTTTTAATTATATTATAAATTATATATTTTTGAACTCGATTTTATAAAATAAATTTGATATAAAATCTACTGATATCACCAAATCAATATTTAAACAGATTTAAATATTCGTAATTAATGTTCAAAAATCAGGGACATTACAATATTAAATTGGTTTCTTTCTAAAATAGAGATCATTAAATGGAAGTAATCAAATTAATATAGAGTTTTAATTGGAATTGTATAAAGGATTGTATTAAAGGATATTTCCAATAAATCCAAGTTTAAGGAAGTTTATAAAACCAAGTTTTATAAACGAAGAAGTTTTATACGTATTTTTAACTTTTGGAACAACTTTTATAAGTTGATTATAAAACTTAAGAAATGGATTAAATAGGTTTAAGACGTAGTGGAAAGATATAAATTTTGAAAATCAAAACGGGAGCCTAAAATGTACTGAATTTGATTATGCAAGTTAAGTTCTAATTATTTGATTTGAATTCGAATATTTTAAGTAATAAGGGAGTTTATTGAGATTAATTTAAAATAAGTTTTTATAATAAGGCTTATGAGGGCTTTTATAAGAGGATTCTATTTATAATGGAATCGAGGCTTGTAAGTAATGGTTGTAAAGAATGTTTAAGGTTAAAAAAACTTAGTTTAAATAAAGAATTATTTAATAAATAATTGAGTAAAATGGCTGTATATGAATAAGGTTTGCAAATTTGAGGAAAGTATTTTGAAACCATATTTAAAGTAAATAGAAAATAGAACTCATGGTGACATTTACAAAATGTTGTTGTGCGTTAACAAACTTGTATTTATCTCAAAGGTAGAAATGTTGTTGAATCATGGTCTGAGAGGTAAATAAAATACCCCAACTTGAACGACTTCAATATTATCTGAGGGATGATATTAGTTTGAAACGAAGGTGATGTTGAAAATAAAAATTATTATTATTCCCGTAAAATATATTATAAACTTTAAATTGCAAAGTTTAAAAGTTGAATAAACTGTTTGGGTTTTAAAATAAACAATGTATCACTTAACATTGTTTGGCTCAGTTATAAACTTGACTATACTTGTGCCATTTGGTTAAGTATACGGTAGTATTTTCTAAGTAATGGAAATAGTACAATTCTGGGAATACACTTATTCCAAGAAATTAGTAAATGGCTAGGTATTTCTAACAAACAAAATAAGAGATGAGCTTGTTGATGTCATTTTCCAAAGTAACAACAATAAGAGGTAAGCGTATGGTTGTTGTTTTCAATGTAACGGGAACAAAAGGTTTGTGAATATAATGATTCTGTTAAGATAAATATATAGAATCGATTTTTAAGAATCGATGAAATGAGCTAGTGAATGTTTTCTAATAAAATGGGTATGAGTTGCTGATGTACTTGACAGTACTGTTTGATTTGATAGTTAAAGAACCGACTATAAAATAAATTCGTTTTTGACTTTTGATGTGTTATTTCGAGGAGACCGAGATGGGAGCCGGACCTAAAACCACTTCGAACCAACTTTGCATTCAAAAACTAACTTGCAGGGATGCTTATGAGATGATGTGAAGGCATAGATTTTCTAAGCGGAAAGGGGTGCTCGTTGATGTATCTGGTTAATTACCAGGATTAAACTTATAGTAGTAACCCTTGCATTTTGAGGTTCCTTCGATTTCGTTCAGCCAGAACGAACTTGTATTGGCGAATGTCTGATAAAGTATTTCCCAGAATTACGTACATTGATTTTTACAAATATACCGAGTACAGTGGCGAAGAAGGCAACTTCTTTCAGCTTAGCACCCAGAGTATATTTATACAAATCAATTAGTGATTGATGGGATCTGATAATGTGGCGTTCAAAGTTTGATGTGATATTTCCAAAACGGTAATCGTTACCTTAAGCCTCATCAATCGGGAAATAACATAAATCGGGCAATAAGTAGTGCTATGTGGGTCATACTCATTAAGGTATATCATCACATGATCCAGAGAAATCGATTGTCCCTTTTGTATGCTTAGGAATCAGAACGGCTAGACAGCCTACAACTGTGGTGATGATATGTTCGATACTCCCAAGTTGAAGTTCAATATTGTGTGGCAGGGTTGCAAGATGTTCTTGTTGAAGCCCAGTGTTTCATCGTTAGAGAACACCTGTCGGAAGATGGTTCCATACCTAGTCATGTTGGAAATCCAAACTCTAATACGAGCCGTACGGTTTTAGATGTAAACTATGTCAAAAAGTTAAATGCAAGCTTTTCAGCTATTTTTCTTTTTTATTTGTGAATTGATGACGTTATTATAATATCACTGGATTTTATAATATAAGTCATTTGGTTATCGTAAGTTAAAAATACAAACCATGTTTATTTGTGGTCGTGTCTTACGAGAGTTCGATTCTTTCAAAAGGATTTCTAAAAATTAAGAAAGTTGTTTATGATGTCAGTTTTTCTCATTGAAAGTATCCCAAACTAACAATCCGTGTGATTTTTCTCTTCGCAAAATAGGCCCTGATTAGACCGAATACATTTTCTAGGTTGCATTGGGTTTTGCTTGGAGCTTCGAGAGAGGAGCCGGAGTCGAGACGTATTTTCTTATTTTCTAGTATTAATTTACTTCCGCTGTGTGTGTTTTATTTATTAGAACATATAATCTGATCTAGTGTGTACTCTGATGTTGTAATCATGCATATACAATTTTTTTCTTGAGTAAACAGTTTTGTTATATTATATTTTGTTCCTTCCACTATGAGGTTCTATCCTACTCTGACTCTGCAGTGTTGATGTTCTTCTTCTTCTATTCTAACATTTCTTTCTTTCTACTTCTCACCTTCTAACTTCTTTCTATTAACTATCTGGTTTTCGATACTTGAGTTTTGGCAAGTGAATATAGGATTATGTATTATTTTCGAAATTGGCTGGGTCGTTACAAGTTATCTTCGAGAATACAAGGCCAAAACACAGCCACCAACTTCTAAAAGAAGGCCAACATCTAATATGTCCAAACCAGAGTTTAAAGTCAATAAATAGAACAACATGAGGATTGGTACCGATACTCGACTATTAGATAGCAACGGTCCCCGTATCTTTTCTATATTACATTAAATCCCATTCGCTTGCAAAGCACGATAAACACCACACTGTTCATCCCACAATGGATCACTCGCATGCCATTGCTGTCAAGCACCTTGAACACATGAATTCAAAAACTCTATTCCACCACAAATCCAAATAATTCACCCATAAACAAGCTTCTAACCGAGAAATCAAAATGAAAAACATGAAGCTATTAGCAAGAAGCACCTATAACTATGAAAAGTCATTAAAAATATCCATAAGCCTATCTTATGGATTATTATCGACCGATAATACGGATTGGTACTAATCTATGATAAATGATGGCATGGCCATAACCTTCTGAGAATATCTTTTTTAAAATGAATATGTTGATAGGATTCTTGGCGACCTACAGTTATAAGTAGATGGGTAGTGTGATGTTTTGGAGTATCTTTTGTTGTTGTTATGAATTTCTTTATAATATCTTGCAAACACAAGAATCTTTATCGATCCATGAGAAAGGAGTTTATAAACAACAAATAAATCATCAAAAAAGTCAGTTGGATGTTAGTAACAATTATATGAGACACTACAAAGTTTTATATTGCTTTTCTTCATTTTCATTTTGCTTTTTATTTTTATTTTTTTGCAATTAGATTTTCTTGCTTGTTGTGCCATTGTGCTTCGAATGTGTGTGCTATTTTCATGATATTTGGATCAACCATCTATTATTGGACTTATTTTATTTTTTCTTTGTTTTCTTACATTTAAAGCTACTTTGATTCTGATGGAATCCATAGAAATCTGTTTTAAATAATGGCCCTATCAAGAGCCTAGCCCACCGATTCCATAGTTGCATATAATGTTGAGAATGTTGGATCTTAACATGTGAAAGAGGTTGCACAACCAGATGCCACTGAAATTTTGAACCCGTTAAAGGTGAGAAAGAAGGATTGAAATAGACTGTATGATAAAATAGATGTAGGACAAGATGGATAGAAACACAACAAAATAAAGCGGTAGACTTAGCAGAGCACTGAATTATTGAATAAACTAGCATATTGATATCTGAGAGGTTGGATGGAGTTTATATAGTCTGATTAAAATTAATATATTTCCTCATCATCAAGCCAAAGGTGGATAAAAATAAAGCTAAATATGGTCATAAAAGATGATGTAACTTCAAAGTAATGTCCAAAAACAACCGTAGACAAAGCTTGAGTATAGATATCGAAGCCCATGTTGGCAGCACGAAACTAGGATTTTAGTTTGTGGTGGGTGAAACTAGATAATGTTCAAATATTTTACAAAAACGATTAAATTAATGAAAATATTGAACATGCAACAATTTTACATGTATAAAAATACAAAAGCTTTACATTAGTTTAGCCGTATTGGCAAGTTGCATACAAAAACATCAAATACTAGATAGTCAATTTATGACGTGCTCTACAAACTTCGCGAAAATCAAATTCATCTACAACCATTTCATGATCAAGACTTTTAGCAATTTCCCTTTCAATATATATTATCATATGATTTCCAAGAAAATCATCACCCATCTTATTGCAAAGTGGTGTTTGATTAACTTCATAGCTGAAAATGCTCGCTCTGTGGTTGTAGTTGATACAGGAAGAGTTAATAAAAGATAAATCTATCGATAAACGAGAGGATAACTTTCACATTTTTTAATTTAAACAACTCTATAGTTAACTCTGAAAGTGTAGAAATACTATGAATTCGGGGATCAAGTCAAACATTTTGTTCATAATGTTGTAACTGGTGTCTCAATTGGAAATCGGTATCCAATTCACTAAAATCTCATGGATAATATTGTTCAGCTAGTGAACATGCTTCTTCAATTTTAAATGCTTCAAAGTTATTTTTGGCCCTAAAACTGAGCTAAGGCTTAAAAGGCTAATTGTTGTATCCAAAAATATCGCAGTCAACTCCATTACTTGTGTGTCAACAGTTTCATTTAATATATCATAATGGTAATGATGTTCTACTATGATTTCATCACGTTGTTAACATAAGCGTCTTGTTCCTTCCAAATAACAAGAGCACATATTAGGTATAAAAATTGAGTTGCTATTACAAAATGATATTAAACTTTTCAACAAACTTTTCCATTTATCATCATTTTTCAAATTGAGAAGAGGAGTTTTTGTAATTGAGATTGAGTTAATTCCAGTTAAGATATCTTGAGATTTTTTTAAAGTATTTGACAAAGGACTTCAGTAACACTCAATACTTAGACCATTAAATATAATATAAAGAAAACTGAAATGTATTCATTCCATGTAATGATCCATTTGCTTCAGCATGCATTTTTTTGTTTAATCCTTCTGTTTTTATAATTTCAAGAACTCCAACAGTAGGTTTATACAAGCTAATAAAGCTACAAGTTGATTAGTAATGTGAGCTTCAACGAGTAGAACTTGAATGTTTTAAAGTAGTTTTCTGATTTGCTCCCGTGCTGTTTGTAATGTACCACTCAACATCAAACTTTCAACTTCATTTCTTATAGCTGTCTTTATTTGTTGATTTAATTTGGGAGATGAACTTAAATAGCTCTTGCATTTAAAATTACTTTAAGTAATGTCTTAAAGCTATTTTTGAGTTGATTAAAATCTCATACGACGTCCATCTTCATTTTTTTGAATTTATCTTAAATTGGATTGAATGGTCCCATTACGATATAACGACGACGAATCGCATCTTGTTCTTTGAAATGATACATCCATACTGGTTGTTATAATCCTGGTTCATGTATGATACTATCTTCACTTTCTTTTTCAATTTTTGCAGAGGATCTTCAAGATTAGAGCTATTTGTCTCTCAATTTTAAGGAAGACTAGGAGAAGAAATCCCGATAGCATCAGGTTTCTTTGCATAAAATGAAAATAAGGTCTTTGATGATTTCTTCGACATGGCTTCCAAAAAGTTATCTATTTTATATAGACATTGAAACAAACCATTTCAATTTTAGGCAACTTCAAAAATCGTACGTTTTCTTTATTGGAAAAATAAATTTGGTGCTAAGGTGAAATGTATCCATTTGACATATGTAAATGTAATATTTAGTAAACAAAAGAGAGTGTTGAAAATCAATAATTCTACTTAAATAAATAGAAGCAAGGATTAACTCCAGTTATGGTTTTCGTCATTCAAACATGTAAACATGTGTCTAATGTTCTCATATAATTACATTCGTTGTTCGAATCAACATAGTGTACCCAAAAAAATTATAAACAAACAAATAATGAATCAATGACTAAAACCATTTTCTTGCAAAAAAAGCTTCTAAATGTTGTACCTGTATGATTCATTTTCAGCATATAAATATTACATCAAACTAAATGAATACATGTTTACACAAATAAAATTCGCATAAAAAAATTCATGTAGTCAAAATTTTAGTTGTAAACAATATACGCTACAAGCTAGAAACTAGATAATTTCAGATTCAATTTTAGTAAGCAAAATAAAAAATGAAAAAATACCTCAATGCTTCTACAAAATAGCAAGTAAGAGCTGATTGAAAGAGGAGGCAAGAGGCGGCTGATCGGACCTGTGGTAAGGACTGATGAGGAGGCGCTAAAGCCAGAGATCAGGGAAAATCGGTTTTTGTTTCAATTTTTATTGTTCGATTCGATACAATATCGGGAGCGCGTTAGGTTTTTCTTTTTCTTTTTGAGCGATCTTTTGTTTTCTGTTTTTCCCTATTTTTAGTTAAGCATTGGTATTAGATTTTTAGGCAAATATTGGGTAGGGCAACTACCCACCCGACCCACAACTTTTGGTCCGTCGCTGCATACCGGGATCAATACCATAAGATATGCCCCTTGTTTAGGGGTTAACAAGTCAATGGCGTGAATGTTAAATACACCTCTAGCTATAGAATGCTAGATATCAAAAAGATACTATCGATAGGCCATGTAGAAACTAAACTTACAATACTATTAAACTAATTTTTTTTCTAGATCCCGAAGAACCAAGGTATCATAAGCCTATCTAAAACAGTTTCATTGGATAAACACTACTGACATACCATAAGTACCGCTGTTTGATAGATCTTATAGAGCCGTATTATGTGGTTGAAATGGTGAGGAGATTGGTAAGTGAGAATCAACATCAGAGTAATGATGAATGATTCTCTTCCTTTATTCAAAACCCATTCGCCGAGAGGATACCCATGTAAAGTACATTAGCAGATTTGTAATGCTGATGATGTCATCATATATGGGAAAGAATGACTGAGGCAACAATTGATGAAGTATTACTAGCGTATAGATTTTATCAAGGCAAAGGATGCTGTGAGATATCGTTATTTCCCGATATTCCTCGAACAAACTTTAACAATGTGGTTCATCCACCTTTATCTATGATTTGTATTTTCATTTGACCATATAGGATGGAGGTTTATTGAATAGTTCCATTTAAATACTGCTCATCCTCAAACGTCATGTCACTGTCGAAACTCTTCCTAGAGACAGGAGAGATGGCATAAGATTTCCATAATAGATTCAGTACAACTATAATGGAAGTGAGCAATGCACATGAAGATATTGTTTTGATGGCGTTGATAAGGAGGATTTATCCCAACGTTAATTTTTTAAGAGATGAGTAAAGATGAAGCTTCACCAATTATGGATGTGTTTTATAGAAAGAGGAAGCACCTCTTATGCTTTAAGGCACTACTACCGATAAGGTCAATGCCGAGTCATTGATTTTAGAGGTCCAGAGAAATATTGTAGTAAAGGAGTTTGGAGGAAATTTTGTAATGTAGATGTGAATGTTGAAAATAAAAGTAGTGGACTGAGAAACAATGGCAATGAGGCCAAAGTAGAAAGTTGATGTATTCCAAAGTGCGACATTTATATGCAATTAAACAATTCAGTCAAGAACATATACCTTAGCAAGGTGCAGAATAGAACAACAAGCCGACTACGAGGGAGTCAATTAAGAAGGAGAAGAGTATGGGAATTATTGCGAATTTCATGAAACTCATGGTCGCAACATAAATGAGTATAGCCACTTGCGTGATGTAAGTGAAGAACTGACATAGAAGACATATTGTAGCAATTTGTTAAAGTCCCTTTGGATAGAGAGAAGGAATCTCAAATGTCAAGGATTGTGATTCTATTGTGGGTAAGCCAAGGCTCGTGATGATGAGCCAAAATGGACTGATAAACGCTGGTTATTAATGTTATTCTTGGCGGACCATATCCGCCTGAGAAAATCTGGAATGAAATGGAGATACATGCTAACGCTTTGATACATGCTGTAGGCGAGAGCTCATTTGCGAACAAAGATGGATCTCCAATAGAAGAAGCTTAGGATTATTATTAACTATGACCTTTTGATAAATATGGATATTAGTGCAGTTGAAGCCTCGACATGGGATCCCATAGCGATTTCAACGATGATTGGGATGGCTATTACGAGGGATGCTTAAGTTGACTACCACAGTTCATCAATATTTTATCCAAGAGAGCCCACGACCAGATAATTGTAAAAGGTTAAGGTATGAACCATGCATACCTATTTGCTAGGGTTAAAAGGGCAGTAACAGAACTTATAAGATGTATGGATTTACCTATGGTGTTAGGAGAAGGTAACCATAGAAGAGTGTGAGTGGTGATATTTGTCATGTTGGATATTTACTAATCATACATGTATTTCTAAGTCGATCAACCCTATTTGATTTTCGAGAAATTATTGTCCTATGGTGTTCGATGATGAAATTCAAAATGAAGAATGACATGGAGCTTAAAGTGGCAAGAGAAGGGAAAATATATCGATAAGAACCTTTACATCAAGTCTTTGGACACCTAAAACCATCGCCCGAGCCATGGCTTAGAAAGTACAATCATCTCCACAATGATATGGATTAGAAAATAAAGATAGAGAATCTGTTGATGACTCCATCAAGGTTGACAATCAACATCCCTGTTAGTTAAAGTGATCCAGCATTGGTCTTTAAGATTGGATCTCAACTTGGCATAAGAATGATGAAAAAATTGTTTGGCTTTCTTTGGGAAAACCTAATATATTCACTTGGATGCATTTCAACATGCGTGGATTATCTCCAAGGAGTCTTGCTACGCATTGAATGTGAACCCCGATGCATTATTGTGAAATAGAAATGTCCCAACTTGGGTCTGGAGAGATCCGCTGCACTGAAGAAGAAAGTGGGTATGAAGGGAAACAGTTTCATCAGCGAAGCCTTATACCTTTAATAGTTATCCAATCCAATCCTTGTGAAGAAAACCAATGAGAAGTGGAGAATGTGGATTGTTTATTCTGATTTGAATAAGGCATGCTCGAAGGCTGGCCTTTTTCTTTCGAAAATTGAGTAATTGGTAGATTCAGTCACTGTGCATGAACTATTATTATAAATGGACATTTACTCCAGCAATCTCAAATCATGTGCACACTAGCTTCATAACTAACCTAAGACTTCATGGTTGTCTTATTATTCTTTCCGGCTTAAAGAACACAAGAGAAATTTAACAAAGGCAGGTGACTCGATATCCAAGTAGTGGACTAGGCATCCAGTGGTAATCTACATGGATGATATTCTCATAATGTCTCGACAATCAATGAACCACATTGAAAACTAGGCAGAGATGTTTAAGTTTTCAAGAAGTATATATTGAAGCTTGACTCTTTGAAATGCTCATTTAGTATTACATCAAGAATATTTGTAGGCGTTACCATGAACTCCTAGGGAATCGAAGCCAATCTATGGAAGATTAAGACATTGAGAAATACTGAAGCCTAATCATGGAAGAAAAGAGCTTGAATGGGATGGTTGCCACCCCGAGCCGGTTCATTTCCCAAGGCATTGATAAATGTATTCCTTCTTTGACATCCTTAAGAAAGAAAAGAGAAAGTTCACTAGGATGCAAGAGTGTAAAAATTATCTCTAGATTGGTGTATCACTTTGGAAAGGCCTCCCGCTCTATCGAAGTCGTTGGAAATCTCAGTGCACACTTTGGGGCTTCACTTGTGTTGAAGAGTCCTAGAATACATGCATACATACATACATACATACATATATATATATATAAGATGTTAGTGCAATACTTTAGCAAATCACTGATAGATGAAGAGGGGAATTACCCAAGATTGGAAAAACTAGCATTCTGCGTTTGATTTCTTTAACGAAGTTTGGTGGGTGCAATGGAAGTGGATCTTAAGGCAAACCTAACACTAGATGAGGATGAATAGTGTTTGCAAAATTTATATGAATCTGTTTGAATTATTGTAATTATAATTGTATATATGCAAACTATCACAATTTTTTCATAGAAATCACAACAAAATTAAAAGCAAATAAAAGTAGTAAAGTAAAGGAAAGAACATAGTGAATTTTATTTTGGTTCGAAGTTACCTTACATTCAGTCATGCACCAAAGCCTGTTCCGATTTTTATATCCTCGAAATCTTTTACACTCCTTGATTTCAAGATCACAAGGAGACACCTTCTATAATTTCAACCCTTAGGCATTGCAGTCCCGTATTTTCTAGCTAACAAGACACATCCAACCACTTTCCTAGTACAATCAAACCCAACTTAATTAACGAGCTAACAAGTCACACTCTTTAGAGTATATTTGAATAGATTTTACAATGGAATGCAGACTTGATCTTGAGATTGTGATTACAACTGCCCTAAAACTTTGATTTGCGCTCTTATCTTAAAAGAATATGGAGAGGATGATGGAGAATCAAAAAACAAAGTAGAAATAGTTTTTATTCACTAGAAAATTTAGCAGAACATAAATAGAATTTAATTAAAATGGTGGAGAAGAAAGAAAAGATGAAAATATGATTGAAAGCCCATTTAAAACTTATGCTATTTATAAAGGAATAACAATCATATTATAACATCACACACCCCTTAACGCTATCCAAACATAGAATCTCGTTAAGAAAATGTGGAGCGTTGTAGGTATAAAGACAAGTAATCATCACAGAGACTAATATTTCATGAGACATAAGGAATAAATTCACAGCAGAAGAAAAGACAATTTATATTAAAATGACAAAATCATTAACCATTCTCAATCATTTTAAATAAACCAAAGTGTCATAAAAGTACCATGCCTCAATCTTAGTCACAGAAGAGATATCAGGGTATGAAACAAAAGTATCCCCAAATAGCCAAAAGAAAATACAAGAAAATCGTGGAAAGAAAATAAGATAAATAGTAAATCTCCAAAAGAATCTTCCAAAAGAAGTCAAGAGAGCAATCTGAGCTAAGCACTTCCTCCCAGAGAGCGTGGGGGAAGAAAACGAAAAGAAGGAAAAGAAGAAAAATGGATCAGACAAAAGTCTAACGAGCTGTAGTAATTTCTACCACAACTAATAAGAGGAGATAAATAAATAAAACAATATTCTACTACCAATAAAGGAGTAAGTGTTTGTACACAACTAAAAGAGAACATAATGAAATAGAGGTATCATAAAAGGTGTTATACAAAGATACTCGATAATGGTGTTGACTGTTTTACACTTCTACAGATAGAACAAATTAGGAATAAATCCCTAATACTACCCAAACGATCGGCTGTGTCAAATTACGGATAACATGTTCCCATTATGGGTTTGGGTTTATCAAGCCCTACCCCATCAGCTATTTGACATAACCTTATCCATATGTGTGAAAATGTCTTATGTCCCTAAATTGAGGCAGTGCACGCACACTGACTCGTCGGAACGCACTCACACCCTCTCAATTTGGACCAACTTACATCCACAACGTAACATGGTGCGTGCTCTTACCTCAAGTGAGGCCGAAATGATAACTAGGGTATGATACGTGGAATGGAACATAAACAACTTGGCTTAAATCCCCCAACCCTTGATTTGGCCCCCAAAATAATTTATTTCATTAAGCCCGATAATAAGGAGTACTGAGTTTAAGTTTTATTTTTATTATGTTCATATCCAAAAAGCTCGAAAATAAGGAGTGCCGAGCTTTAAACCCAACAACAAGGAGTTTTGGGTTCATACTAGAAATTAACATGTTTATAGCCTGACACCAAGGAGTACTGAGCTAAAATCAAATAATAAGGAGTACTAGGTTAACATGTTTACAAATAAGCATGCCTACGTTATAGTTCTCACAATTGTCACTTTTCCCAATTACAGATTATTCTATCAGTTCTATTAAATATGCATTTATTCAGTTCAATTTATTTTATTCCAATTATTCCTTTCAATTTGCAATTTTGAACATATTCGTATTTTAGCCTTATTTGATTATTTCAGTTTCATGTATTTCGTTTCCCAACCCAAACACAAAACAAAGAAAATGAAAAAAATAATCCAATGCGAAAAATAAGGCTTACAAGTTCATGCATGTTTCAACATATTCATATGCTCTTTTTAAGCGTATGTTTAACACAACTGCAAACATCCAAAAGAAGAGAAAAGAGAAAGGAGAAAAGAGATTTGGAATAACAAATCACAAAACTTCTGAATAAAATTTGCAGAAGTAGATAGAGGAAATAAGAAAAGAATTAGAACAACTATATAATCTGGATCAAGGATAAAGAATGATTCAGGTCCAAAACAATTCCAACTACTATTTTATAGATTTGGTTCCAAACTCAAAAGAAATCTATAGATTACTTAAAAAATCACTTTGAATTACAACTCCAAAAATACCCCAGTAGAACCATCATTTAAAGCTACAAACAGACAATACTCCAAATTTTTTCCTTAACAATATCTTTATTTTCAAGAGAACTGATGTGAGGGCTGAGAAAATGAAGAAGGAGAAGTGTGTGGAAGGTTGAGGAGTACAGGTCAATTTATAGGTATGGAAGGAAAACTTTAGCCATAAGATAGTTAGGTTTTTAATCACAATGCTCAAAACCAAATCAACAAGAACCTTCCACAGAAACGCAACGAAAATGTCTTGTGCCAAACACGAAATCGTGCCTGGAAACACTAACTGGGTCGACCCACAACCCCAGGTCGGTCGACACATGGGTCGACCCACTTGGGTCATTGGTCGACCACATGGTCAACCCAGCTGAGGCTGGGTCGCCCCAGTTGTTCAGTTGATTTTTCTCAATTAATTTGTTAACTTTTATATTAAATCTCAAATTTAAAATTCAAACTTCAACTGGTCATAACTTGTTCGTTTTAAGTCTGTTTTTCGCAAACCAAAAGTCTATTGAAACCAGAAAATCGTGACGGACCTAATGGTAGGTGGGTAGACAAGATCCCATGTTTTATTTTTATGAGAGCATTATACTTCTCATCTATTGCTGCCTTCCAGTTTTTATTTTTAACAGCCTGATCAAATGATTCAAGTTTAGTTGAACTAGACAAGGCAACAAATATTTTGGTTTGAAGATACCACTTTTAGCCCTAGTAATCATAGGGTGACCAATATGAGCTGGTTGTGCCGCTTATGGTGAGTGAGCTTCACTTTCAACACTGATTGAGCTTTCTGATGTAGTTCTTTTCTGATTTGATTGTTCATCTTTTGTTTGTTGACTTTGTCCTTGTGTTGAAGCAGGTGTTGATGATATGTTGCAGAGAGGCTCAATAACATCATGGTCGTCAACATTTAGAGGCAACGAATCTTAAGCATCAGCAATGTAACGATTCGGATTTTTCGACTATTTTAATTTTAATATTTAAATATATTTTAAATAGGGTCCGTTTGGCACAGGTCCCTATTAAGTTTCAAAATTAGGCTCACATCCGGTCCAACTTTTCATGTAAATTTAGTCCCTATTTTTCAAAAACACACTAAAAACAAACAAAAAAAAAATCAGAAAATTCGAATTTAAATCGAACATGTACTCACCCAAAAAAACAGCTCGTAAAAAAAATAAAAAAATGCATCAAAATCAAAAAATACAATAAAACAGCGAAAAATGCAGTAATTTGCATCAAATTATGCACATATTTGCAATACATACATTCATCTGTGCAAGTATTTCAAATGTTGAATTTGCGTTTGTTTTTTTGCATACATGTATGTAAGGTAAACAGATTCTTGCATACAAGTGTGCAACAATCTTCAGGCAAAATTTTCGCTTTATATTTTTACATGCAATACTTGCATACATGTGTGCAAGTATTTCAAATAGTTGCATACATGTATGCAATTTTTTTTTAAAATTTCCGTGAACTTCTGTTAATATTTCCAGATTTTAGATTTTTTTTTACATTGTAGCGCTTTTTTTTAAAATATAAAGAAAAGGCGGAATAAAAAAAGGGACAAAGTTTCCCATTTGTTTCCGCCCTCTCTTTTTGAGCTGCCGCCTAATAATTTTTGTCCCTTCCACCTCCTTCCACTTCGCCTCTTCCATTTTTTCACAAAAAAATGCGCTCTTGCATTAAAAAAATTCTAAAATCTGGAAATATTCCCCTCAGCCCACGCAATTCAAAAAAAAAAATTTGCATACATGTATACGACTATTACTAATAGTTGCATACATGTATGCAGCTACTTAAATACACATGCAAAAAAAACCGCAAACCTGCTGAATATTTGCATACAAATATGCTGCTATTCAGAATAGGTGCATACTTGTATGCAGTAATGCGTTGAAAGGCAGAGGACATGGCAATATGTGCATACATGTATGCAAATATTTGAAATATGTGCATGTTTTCATGCATTTTACTGCATATTCCGATGTTTTGTGTATTTTTTGATTTTGACTTGTTTATCGATTGTTTTTCCACCTGATTTTTTTTGGCGTGAACATGTTTTATTTGATAATGAATTTTCGTGATTTTTTATATGTTTTTGAAAAATAGGGACCTAATTTACATGAAAAGTTTGACCGGATGTTAGCCTAATTAAGTTTCGTTTTAGGGATGTGTGCTCAATTTTCACTTTTAAATATTATATTTGAATTCTTTATGGATTTTAATATCGAATTTATTAATTAAACGACGATTGAACGTTTATATTTGTATTTAATACAAAATAAGCTCGAAATGTCACGGTAGTTCGTTATATTGAATTTTGAACTTCAAATGATTATACAGAATCCATTTTAAGCCAGAATTCTACGAAACAAGAAATATCGGAATCTAATTGTTTATAATTTTCTAGTGAAAAAAATCGGAATTTTATCGTACATATATTATAAGTTATGTCCAAATCAAATTTTAAAATAGTAGCTATAGAAATAGTTTATAAATTATAATGTTATTTAATTTATTTAATAAGGGATTTCTATATATTTGGATATCTTTAACTAGAAAATATTAATGGTGAGTTGTAAATTCATGTTGGTTGAATTTGAAATGATAAATTATTTTATTTAGATATATTTGATAATAATAATAATAATTTATTATTATTATTTAATTGTTTTGGATTTAATTTATAATTTATCGATATTATTATATAAACGTTAAAAATAATTATTTTCCAAACAACCTCCGTTTTCGATGAAACAAATTTTATTGGGATACGTATTGCTAGTTATTGCTATATTTCCAGTTTGGGGCCAATCAGAGTTGTTTTTCGGTAGACGAGATTTTAACAAGAACTGATGAAATAATTCGGAATTAAAATAAGTTGTTTTTTCAAACGGAGTCTGTTTTCAACGAAATTAGTTTCATTGAGACCGTATCGCCAAGACGTAGCAGCACATCCATTTTCACTGCGTTTGGAGATCGTATGTGGCTGGCAATTATTTAACGTGAACATTGTATAGTAATAATTCAACAAATTAAATAATAAAAAAATAAAAAGAATAAACTATTCCAAATCCTTTTCCTTGCCGTCTAAACCACACTACCAATTCCTTGGCACTCACATTTGCGTTCTCCCCAAGTATACATGTCTATCATGATGTCTCCTGTATAAATAATGTGGCCTCCTCCTCATTCCTTTCTTACTGAAACAAAATAAACCATCTCCACTTAGTAAAATTCTCTCTTCCAATCCATTAAGTATTAGCTAATGGCCTAAACAGAAAAGTTGTCGGGAAGGGCAAGATCTGTTCACGTCTAAAATTTGGTATGTCACGGTGTAGTATGGTGGAGGTGGTGGCACATCTAAGTCGGGGTTTTCAGTTTTTGATGAAATTTGGTTTTGGATTTTTCACGATCGATTGGGGAAGAATTAGAAGTAGTGGTCTGAAAGTGAAATGAAGAGGAGAGGCTGGCGGTTAGAGCGGTAGTGGTCAGTGGTGGTCCGGTGGTCGGAGGAGGTGGTAGGCAGTTGAACGTGGAGGTTTGCAGTTTTTAAATGGATTCGAACATTGATTTTTTGAGGGAGATAGGGGACGAGTTGGCAGTGGTAGTCTGCAGTGGAAATGAAATCTGGAGGGTGGCGGAGCTAGGGGTGGAGACGCGGTGGTCGTTGGTGGCCTGTGGCACTATCAGAAGGAGGATGAGCGGAGATAAGCAATTTCTGTATTTGGATCGATTTTGGAGTCCACCGTTGGTTTTTGGCGATGGAGCCGGGTCCAGGTGAAAGGGGAAGTATTGTGCACAAATTGCTCTGATACCAATCTGTTATGCAAAAAATTGCACAAATGCGGAAGCGCAATAAGCAGGATCTAGATTTGTCAACTGAACATCAATCTAATCTGATAGCAATTATTCTATTACATCAAGCAAATAGTAAACAACTATAACAAAGAAACAAAGAGACACAATATTTATACTGGTTCCACTATCGTCCATAAGATAGTGTACGTCCAGTCCAAAAGAGAGAGATTTTATTCCATATGAGAGAATTACAAGCGATTACAAAATAAGAGTTTACATATCCAAACCTCAAATAGGCTTAACAAGAAGAGACACTCCATTTGGGGATCGCTGGCTCCATGCCCGGATGGGTTTACACTAAAGTCTACCCCTCAATATATAGTTAGTGCAAATCCATGTGAGTCATCAATTACATTAACAACCAACATATGGTAATAATATAATGGAGGAAAATTGCCATAGCAACAAATGTGCAAAGTCAGAAAGTAAATCAATCCGTTTCTTTTGCATAGACGGAAGAAATTAATCCCTTTATTTATTTCTCTACCATCTCATCAAATGCAATCAATGCATTTCTATTTTAAAAATATTTACTTTCCATTTTTTGCAAATTTGTTCCAATCAATTTGTGGTTTTGTATCACCTAAATTTAACACTCCACCTTGATGCAAAATCACATATCTGCAACACCCCACCTCGAATAAAATTCTCTTCAGCACACAAAACTCTTTAACAGAACTCCACCTTCAATCAAAATCTCATAATGAGGTAGAAACCAAAAATGAATATTTGCCTAATGGGTTCCAACAAAGCTACCCCCCATCACACCATGTTTACGAGCTCAGACTACGTCCCCGACTGCCAATTCCTATTATAAAAATATTTACTTTCCATTTTTTACAAATTTGTTCCAATCAATTTGTGGTTTTGTATCACCTAAATTTAACACTCCACCTTGATGCAAAATTACATATCTGCAACACCCCACCTCGAATCAAATTCTCTTCACCACACAAAACTCTTCAACAGAACTCCACCTTTAATCAAAATCTCACAATAAGGTAGAAACCAAAAATGAATATTTGCCTAATGGGTTCCAACAAAGCTACCCCCCATCACACCATGTTAACGAGCTCAGACTACGTCCCCGCCTGCCAACAAAATATCTGTAAACACCCCACCTCGAATCAAATTCTCTTCACCACACAAAACTCTTCAACAGAACTCCATCTTCAATCAAAATCTCACAATGAGGTAGAAACCATAAATGAATATTTTCCTAATGGGTTCCCGCAAAGCTAAACCCCCCCCCCCCAACCCCCCATCACACCATGTTAACGAGCTCAGACTACGTCCCCGCCTACCAATTCCTATTATAAAAAATATTTACTTCCCATTTTTTGCAAATTTGTTCCAATCAATTTGTGGTTTTGTATCACCTAAATTTAACACTCCACCTTGATGCAAAATCACATATCTGCAACATCCCACCTCGAATCAAATTTTCTTCATCCCACAAAACACTTCAGCAAACTCCACCTTCAATCAAAATCTCACAATGAGGTAGAAACCAAAAATGAATATTTGTCTAACAGGTTCCAGCAAAGCTACCCCCCATCACACCATGTTAACGAGCTCAGACTACGTCCTTTCTAACACTTGACTAGAGCTTCTTCCTCGATCACCTAGATCCCTCGAGCATCGTCAACGTGAAGACCCCTGCCTAAACCACAATGATCTCTGTCTCGACACCCGTCTATCACTTGACCTGAGCTCCTTTCCTGATCATTTTGGATCCCTCGAGCATCATCAACATGAAGGCCTCTGTCTAAAACATGATCAAAAGTTCCCAAATCCAATGGCCCCTTCAACGCAGTAAGCTCCATATCACATCAAAGTTTCCAGATTGGAACATTCTTCTCTCTTAATATAATCTCCTCCACCAAAGTCTTCCTTTTATCCCAAAATAGTAATAGCATAATCACCACCGAATCTACCAACCTTTGTAGAAATAATTGATGCACAATTTAAAATAAATTGCCTCGCTCTGATACCATCCTGTTGTGCAAAAATTGCTCTGATACCAGTCTGTTATGGAAAAAATTGCACAAATGCGGAAGCGCAATAAGTAGGATCTAGATTTGCCAACTGAACATCAATCTAATCTGATAGCAATTATTCTATTACATCAAGCAAATAGTAAACAACTATAACAAAGAAACAAAGAGACACAATATTTATACTGGTTCCACTATCGTCCATAAGATAGTGTACGTCCAGTCCAAAAGAGAGAGATTTTATTCCATATGAGAGAATTACAAGCGATTACAAAATAAGAGTTTACATATCCAAACCTCAAATAGGCTTAACAAGAAGAGACACTCCATTTGGGGATCGCTGGCTCCATGCCCGGATGGGTTTACACTAAAGTCTACCCCTCAATATATAGTTAGTGCAAATCCATGTGAGTCATCAATTACATTAACAACCAACATATGGTAATAATATAATGGAGGAAAATTGCCATAGCAACAAATGTGCAAAGTCAGAAAGTAAATCAATCCGTTTCTTTTGCATAGACGGAAGAAATTAATCCCTTCATTTATTTCTCTACCAGCTCATCAAATGAAATCAATGCATTCCTATTATAAAAATATTTACTTTCCATTTTTTGCAAATTTGTTCCAATCAATTTGTGATTTTGTATCACCTAAATTTAACAGGGAGGTCGTGCTACCTTGCAGCGGCGTTCGCCATAGCTCTGCCGATCTGGTTCATCGTCGGCGATCATTGGAAAGGAGCGATGGCTTCTGTGTTTTACAGGTGAAGGAGATCACGATTTTAGTTACTGAAAGGAGATTGTTGGAGCCGGTACGAGTTGGTGTAAAGTTGGGCTAGCATGTGGGTGAGCCCATTTGAGAATATATATATATATATATATATAAGAAAAAAAAACTCATGAACCGAAATTGGATAGGAAAAATGGAATAGTAACACGTAAAGGAAAAAAAAGGGTATGGATAGGGTTTGTGTATGACTGGGTAAATGAGTGATGATGGGGCAAAGAATTGGGAAGGTATTAACGTTTAACATATTGATTATAATAATTAACTTATAATTAATTAAAAGTTAATCCGTTCAATTAGATCATATAGTTTAAATGTTGATAACTTTTTTTTCGAACTATCAGAATCAAACCAAACGAGACACGACGGAATTGTATGATGAGTAGAACGTGATGGAGCTAATCTAGTTGGCACTAGAAACTATCACATTTTTTTGATAAAATTAAACGACTGTTTAATTTTATTAAAACAACTTGTTTTATTCAACGAATCAATCCAAGGTGAGTTAAACTCATTCAGTTGTCTTACTTATATTTATATAAGTTGGGCATTAAATATTTGAGTGTTATGGTTGATATTTATTGACTGATTGATGATTGTTTTGTTGTTTGCTGAATATTTTTATATACTGTTTAAATTAAATGGTTGTTTAATTTAAATGAATTGAAATCGTTATTTTTAACGATTATTTCCAGTCGAGGTAACTTACCTTGTTGTTTACGTTTATGTCAATATAAACGTATTTAATTTAATTGGATGTTTGAATTGTTGTTATTTATTGATCGTTATCCGTTGAATGTATTATTGTTTATTTTAATATTATCATTATATGAATTGTTTACTGAATATGATTGGATGATTTATTGTTGAATCCAAAGTCAACAGTTATTTCGATATTAACGAATGGAAATTATTGGTTGGGAAATTGGCAGTTGATGGTCTAAATATACATTGTTTTATAAAAGATAGATTTACCGTTAGGTAAATTGATAGAAATGAAGTTATGAAATTTATTTTATAACTGAATATAGATTTTTAAAATATATTATTTTAAATGACGTTTATAAAAAGGAAATAAACCAACAACATATATATATCGATTGTTTTAAACACCAAACACCGTTTTTGTACCAAAATCTACCATGTGCGAAGCACGTGCCTCATCTTATTAATTTATAAAGCAAATTATTAGATTACTAAGATGGATAAGCAAGTGAGCAAGGATTAATGTAAGATTAATAACAGAGATTAATTATTAAAATGGGATTTTATTAAATTGATTATTATTTATTTAATAATAATCAGAGTAAATAAGATTATTTAAATTAATTATATTATTTATTTAAATTGAAGAGACTTATTGGAATTTATTAACAAGTTAATCATGTTCAAAGTTGAACAAGTCAACTGTGTTAATTGGAATAAATTATTAAATTAGTTTATAAATTTAATAGAGGTGGTTAATAAAGAAGTAAACCATTTTTTTAAAATGTTGAAATGAATTTTTAATAATAATTAAAGTAATGGGATCATTTAAATTGATTAAATTATTAATTAATTAAATGGAAAGACGAATTGGAATGGTTTAACGAATTAATCGGGTTTAGAGTTGACCAAGTCAACTGTGTTAACTAAAATTGATTATTTTCGATTTGTAGTCTAAGTGGAAGTTGTTAATTGAGAAGTAAACCATTTTTATTTTGATAAAGGTTTGAAAGATGATGATTATTTATTTTTAATAATCAAATAGCTAGTAATATTAGAATTAACATTATAAATGTTGCTTTTGTAAAGCCTGTTTTGGTTTAATAAAGTTTTAAGCAATTTGATATTAATATGAAAATGAGTTGAGTTAAATTTAAAGTTTAAATTGAATTCTTACTTAAATTCTAATTAGTTGGATTTTATACAATCCAAGTTTTGACAAAGTTATTAGAAGCCAAGTCTTATTAAAAGGTGATGTAAACGATTCCAGTTATTGAAACGAATTTTTAAAGTTATAAACTTTAATATGGCCTATGAATGAAATTAAGGAATTGGAATCTAACTAGAGATCAATTGAGTTAAATAACTTTTCGAGCATTGATCTGATGTTGGTTTCGGCCCTCGGGATTGATATTTAGAAAATCATTTCTTGTTGATTTACAGTTAGGGACTGATGAGGTATGAAATGAAAATCAAATCGGAAACACATGTTTTAATTTAAAGTGATCAGGCGATGCGATCTAAATTCACAATATTAAATAAGAGATGAGATTTTATTTCGAGATATGACTAAATGGGTTTGAATAAACTTATCAAAAGTTTATGGAAGTTTTTATTTATAATAGAAGTAAGATTTGTATATGTTTCAAAATGGATTTTTAAACCAATAAAGAAGGTTTTGAATAATAGTTTACTTAATAATTAAGTAAACGTGTTAAGATTGAAGTAAGATTTTCAAGAGAGAATATGATATTAAACCATGTTTTGAATCGAATAGAAATTGGAGTAATTACAGAATCAAGTTTTGTTGATAAACTTCTATCTATTCTGAAAATAAGAATGTTGTTGACTCAAGGTCTGAGAGGTAATTAAAATACCCCAACTTGAATGACTTCAGGATTATTGAAGAATGATATTAGTTGTAATGGTGAAGAGGTCACAGTAATTTATTTGGGAAAATAAAAGTCTGACGTTATCGAAAGAATTTAGGAATATATGATAGGATTCAAAATTTAAAAGAATAATAGAGTTTGAGAATGTGAAATGATATTTCAATAATAAAAGACGATTTCATAACGATTATTTTACGAATAATAAGTGAATCGATTTCCCAGTTATAGAAAATGAGAAATAATGTAGCAAATACTCTGAAATGGTACTAACAAGGAAATTGAATATGGTTTGAAGATATTTTTCTAGAAATTAAATAATTTGAGAATATATTAATGTATTAAAACTAATATATTATTTTTGGTATTCAACCAATAAATTACTTTAAGGGCCAAGTGATGTTGCGTACCAAACCAATAAATCCATTTTTATTTTTGTTATTTGATGGTTAAATAACCGACTATCAAATCTTGGCCATATGATTATTGGTACGGAAAGACTAGGATCGAATTTATTCGAAAACCATTCCGACCAATAAATACGAATACATAAAATATGCTGATCAAGATAGAGCAAGTGAAGACCGTAAATTTTCATGAGCGGAAGAACTATTGTTTAATATCTCTGGTTGATCCCTAGGGTTAACAATGATTCTGTCATAATTTAAATCTACAGATGGCAAGGACTATTTGCTACTAATCTATAGGGTGATTCCTAGGATGTGGTAGGAGAGTGCCTTCGGTTCATCTTGTTCCTAGATGACTGGTATGGATGGATGTCTAACAAAGTATTTCCAAAATAATTGCGTACGTTGATTTCTTCAAATGTATCATAGTTGGATTGCTCCCAACCAGGATGTTTTTGTGGGCATTAATTAGTGATTTCTAGAGGATGTGACGATGCGGCATTCAAAGTGGATGGAGATGTATTGTTTTGAAGGATATGCTTAACCTCTAGCCTCATCAACCAGAAATGGCATAAAATCGGGTAGGTCGCATGACTAGCACTCATCAAAAGGGTATATCATTGCCTGATCTGGAGAAACTAAATTTCTTCAGTTGTCCCTTTTTTATTTTTGTATGTATGCTCTCGGTTCGGTTGACTGGCCCCCAACCGTGGTAATGATATATCTGGTACTCTCAAGAGAAAGCGAGGGGACGGTCATGTTTAGCCTGGGTTGAAAGATGTTCTTGTTGAACCCTAATGTATTCATCTCCATACGTACATTGTCGGGAAGATGGTCCCATAACTTTGCGAGGAAATCCATTCTCCAATAAGCGCTCGCGGTTTTGATTGTATACTATATATGTGGAGCGTGAGATGCAAGCGTTCTGCTAGATTGATATTTACTTGTATTTAGACACTATCATAATATCAGAATAATATAGCTTTTAAAAAAGTTTTGGGTTATCGTAAAGTAAAAACCGTCTGTATTTATGTGTGGATTCGGTCTTACGGTTATCTTTTTTTTCGAAAAGATTTTGACGTTAAAATCAAGTTGTGTGATGCCTTTAAACTTATTGTGTTTTTCTCACTTTGGTTCACCAGACTGAATTGGTGTTTGTAATGTTTGGGTTAGACCGACCTGTACAGGTTCAGGTTATCGGTTGTTATGAAGAGACGAGATGGAAGAGTTCAGACGTATGGTATTATATATTCAGTTGTGTGATTCTATATGAGGACAGATTATTATAACTATCCAGATGTGTGATGTACTTTGATGACTGTAAGTTCTATTTCAAGCTCTCAATAAAGTTTATTTCTATATTATATTTTGTTCCGCTGCGATGTGAGACTCTGATTCCGTGTGTGTTATTCTTCTTATTCTTCAATTCTAATATTTCTTTCTTTCTTATCTCACCCTCTTATTTTCTTTCTTCTAGCATTTTGGGTTTTCGATACTTGACTTTAGACACATGATGTATAAATGTCAAAATTCAAGAATCGAATTTTCCGGGACGCTACAAGTAATTTCATCAACTTCCACTTACTGCCAGTTTCCATGAAGGCTTGATATAGCATGTATTGATGTTCTGGCATTAATTACCTTGCTTGTGGTTTTTATATCTTTATCTTTGAAAGGATAAATGCTTTCATTAAATACCACATGTCTGCTAATATAAACATTGCATGTTTCATCAATGCACTTATACCCTTTTTGATTAGTAGTATAGCTTAGAAAAATACATTGCTTTGACCTGAAATTTAACTTGTTAGATTTATAAGGCCTCAAATAGGGAAAACATAGGTAGCCAAAGGTTTTAAACTGTGATAATTTGGTTTGATGTTATATAGTTTTTCAAGTGGAGTTGATCTCTCTAAACAGTTGTTGGTTTCCTATTAATTAAGTAAACTGATGTATTGAGTTAGTAATGTCGAACCAGATTCCACAGCGTGCATATGTTTTCTCTCTACATGTCTATTTTGTTGAGATGTATATGGATAGGTGGTTTGATGAACAATACCTTTTTTGAAAGTAAATGGTCAAACAATTAAACTCACTCCTACCATGTGATTATATCGTTTTTACAGAAGTGTTAAATTGTTTCTCAATCATAGTTATAAAGTTTATAATTGCATTATAAGTTTCAGATTTAGGTTTTAGAAAACAGATCCAAGTAAACCTTGTAAATGCATCAACAATAGAGATGTAATATTTATAATCAAAATCAAAATCGGTAGGGGCAGGACCCCATAGATCTATTGCTATCAACTGTAATGGTTCAGTGTATTAAGTACATGAGTCACTGAAGGGTAGTTTATGGCTCTTACCCATTTGGCAACTTGCATACATAGGCAGATTTATGGATTCAAACTTTACTATGTTGTCATTCAGAATTTTTAGTATAGTTTTTATACTTTGATGACCAAGTTTACAATGCCAAAGATCATAAATGATTTTCAGGTTAGATGCATTGTCCATTTCATTCAAGTTACAACTCTTTCTTTGATTCACAGCATAACATTTTTCCTCGGTAACATCATGTTAGCACTTAACTGAATTAAACTTGTATAATCCATAGTTGACATCATCCTGTAAAAGGATATCCTTAGTTAGAATGTCCCTAACCAAGCAGAGTTTTGGAAAGAATTCAAAGTAGATATTATTGTCATTAGCAAATCAAGATACACAAATTAATTTTTTGGTGATCTTTGGCACCTAAGTAAATTATGCAAGTATAGTTGTTTCTTGCCAGTAACATATGCAGCACCAATATGAGAAATCTGTATATGCTTACCATTACCTATCGAGATAGATTGATTATCTTTATACTCCTTGCATCCCAGATTTAGATTCAAGATTATGTGTGATACGATTTTTTGCTCCAGAATCAGGGTACCAGCTGTCGTCCTGTAATTGTTCCACTGTAGTAGTTTCATTTTGGTTGTTGCCTCCTTGAGAATTGTTGTTAAAGCTGGTATCCTGATTGACTTGTGCAACATTTGCACTTGGGTTATTGTTGTTACCTTGATTTTGATTTAGCTGAGTAGTTGTTGTTGTATCTGAAATAGCATTTCAGGGTAGTGTGACCAATTTTCTCATAGATTTGACATTTATGCCTATTGCAAATGTTCCATTGACCTCTACCCCTTACTATGTTGGATCTGTTTCCTCTTTAGTATGACTTTTAAGGCATATTGCCTGTTTGAATCTTTGGTTTGTACCAGTAGCCAGATTAACATTATATGCAGTTTCTCGAATTCTTTTGCTGCTAATTCATTGCCTCATGAGATAGTAAAATTGAATGTACGTCATCTATTGGTGGAACAACTTTTTGAGATGTTATAACAACAATTATTGCTTCATATTCGTCATTTAAACCATTTAACAGATACAAAACCTGGTCTGAATGTTGGACTTTATTTCCAGTAGCAATAAGTAGATCGGATAATTTCTCGACTTTTGAAATGTACTCCCTCATACTACGATTGTCCACTCGAATGCTCTGGAGTTGTCGTTCATAGTGAAGCACCTTTGCAGATGATTGGTTATTGAATTTCGTTTCAATAGTAGTCCAAATATCATTAAAGGAATTGCAACCAATTGCTAGTGGTAACAAATTGACACTGACGGATGAATGGAGCCAAGATCTTATGAATCTATCTTGTCTATGGTATTGAATGTATGTTTCATTTGCTACTGTTTTATTATTTTGATCAGTGATGAACTTTGCTGGTATGGTTGTTGTTCCAAGAATGAACCCTTCTACACCATATCCTTAAACTGCAGTTTCAACTTGCAATTTCCATAGTAAATAGTTGTCTTCTTCAAGATAAACAGTAATTAGTTGGCTTTGAGGGCTAATGATTGTTTTCACTAATTGTTGTACATTGGTTGCAGTTGGGTCTTCTGGACTGATGCTTGATGTGGATGTTGAAACTCTTGACTGGTCACCCATACTGAAAATAACCCGACGATGGGCAGATAATGAAAAACAACAAATTCATTTTAGGTTGAATGTCGAACAAGATCAAGGGATGTAAGAGGTAACATAATCAGGTAAGAGCAGCCAGAAATGATTGATGAAGAGGTAATAAAACTTCACTTATGCTTTCCAAATGATTTTCTAGCGAGGCTCTTGATTGGTTTTGATGATTTCTTGATCTTCTTGAGTTTATTTTTGGTGATCAATACTACAGTATATATAAATATTGTATAGATAATCAACTGCAGCCTAACTCGAGAGAATTATTGGCGTGGCACTGATGATTTATGCAGTATTCGCTCTCAAATGATACACTTTTCTGATGGGAGAACACCACACTCACAGCCAGTGTATCTTTTATGTCATTAAGCAAAGATATTGCTCCAATACCAAATTGAATTTGATATATTTTTTATGATTTGACAGTCTGTAACAAGAAAAATTGAATTCTATAGAACAGAAGAAAGAGGACTTTGTATATTGAATAATGATAACATGTATTCGTCACATAGGCCAGGCTATGTATAGTTGTGAATTACAAAAATAAGACATACTGGGCTTCGACCCGTATATGATCTGTTATGATGAAATAAAAGAGTAAAAGGTGAGCCGGCTTATTTCAGTGTTATTTCATTTTTTTTAACATTTATATTATGCTGGAGACTGGAATATTAACCTAGAACTATAGTTTCACAATTTAAGTATTGCATAATCATATCTCAAGTATCAGTGGTAACCAAGCAAAAATATATCCTGCATAAATGAAAACAAATAGGATAAATTGACGGGAATAATCCGAAATTTGACGTGGATTCCCATATTAATCTGAAGTTTGGAATATTTTTAATTAATTCCAAGTTTGGGGTCCCTTCCCATATTGCTCTCGATGACTTATTAACTTGTTGTAGCCGGTTATCAAACTTAAATTCGTCTTCCCCAAACTAGTTTCCCACTCCAAAAAAATCATTTGAAGAAGACGAATTTAAGTTTGATAACCGACTACAACAAGTTAATAACTAATCGGGATCAATATGAGAAGGGATCCCATAAACTTTGGATTATTTAAAAATAATCCAAACTTCGGATTAATATAGGAACACAGCTCAAGCTTTAGATTATTCCTGTCAATTAATCCTATAAAATGCATGAAAGCTTTTATCAATAGTTCAAAACATAGATATCTTTTATACATATTGTACAAGGTGAATATGATAGGAACTGAAAAGGACTAAAGCTTCATTTCCGCTCAATCTTTCCATGCGAGAAGTTCTAAACCTTTAAATCTAATGCAAATCAGATAACGATTTACTTTACCCAGTGATCAGAACTTTTATGTCCACGAGAATACATACATCATAAACACCTAAGTTATGAATACGGTTTCCCATGATAGCAATACCTAAGTTGAGGGGCGTTAGAAGGGAAATGCAACTCTGGATGAATAAAAAGCTTGAGGAAACCCCTTCAATATTTTCTCATCCTTCTTCACATTGAAGCTATAGCTCCATTGTGGATTGCTTCGTGCAATAGGTTCGTTGCATAAGATGTCCGGCGTAATCCTCATGCTTAATTAACTCTGACAAGAAACAGAACAGCTAATGGGGCAAACGCCTGAAGCCAAACAAACCTTGCAGCGCTAACTATGATGCCTTCAGGCTCACCTACCACATTGACACTTCTCTTCGACATCACTTTGATCTATGTTCGTGTTTCCTATAAATTTAGTGAAATTGCGCGATGGTGATTCACTCATGTTAGCAGCCTAGCACAGAAGCTGACCACCATGCGCGGTGCTAACTTTATCATGTTTCTCTTCCCAACATCAGTAGTAATAACTGCATTCAAGTGTCAATAATACATTTTTACAAGAAGCGCTAATGACGTGATAGCAAATGAAATGTAAATAATGTGCAGCCAATACGGTCTAATTACCTGCGTTTTCTAAGGATATAGAGGGGGGAGTACTATAGTCAAGCCTAAGCCTTCCCTTCGTCTCCGAAGAACAGAAAGCCAACATTGGGCTTCAAGGCCCATTCCTGAGCGGAGAATTGGACGAAACAGCTCTTGAACTCCTTTTACATCGCACTCTCACCTGCAAAAAAGTGCAGTATTACTATTACGCTTGACTTCTACAATTTGAATGTTATCCTTACTGAGCATTGAGCAATGTCTTAACAACTTATACCTGTTTTTTTGGTGTATTTAGCATTTGTGTATGTATATATGTATGTGTATATGTATTTTTTCCTGAAACATACCGAAAACTGTCATTAATTACTAGTTTTTCTCTATACTAACAATAATAACCAAACGTTAACCTCAGAGGTACGATAATAATATTAATTACTAATTTTTTTTGAAACATACCAAAAACTGTCATTAATTACTAGTTTTTCTCTATACTAACAATAATAACCAAACGAAAACCGTGCAAATGTTGCCAAGGGAGGGACTATGATAATAATATTTTGGTAAATTTTATTTTAATCCACGATTTTAATAAGTTAATCCACCATTTTACTTTAATAAGTTAATCCACAACTATTTTGTAAGTTAATCCACGAGTGGATTAACTTAAAGATTTCACTCTATCATCTTCTATATGCAACACTGCATTCAAATTATTACCGATTAGCTGTGGAACTCAGCTTGTAACACTGTGTTGATGAGATAATTAATATGAATTTTATTTTGAATTTTCTCAAATCTGATATTGTTCCAACACTTATTCTTCATCTTTCTATTTAATATTTATTCTATCCGAGTTAGCTTCAACTAGCCACTCGTCATCATCATCATTATTTATTAGTCTTGAATAAAACCCTTAATTTCCTGCAATTTCCTTAATACTATGACAACAGTCTCCCTTATCAAGATGTAAATGGCTTCTCTTCCCAGACGTGTTTCTATCAATTTTTTAAGATTTCAGAAAATAGCTAATAACAATTATATGTGAAAATGGTGATTTAAAAAAAAAAACAATTTTGTATACAATTAATCAACTTCAAACAAAAAATAAGCAAACTACTTACTCTTATTATGTTGAATTACTCTATTTAAACTTGGATTTAGATGGTAGGATTTCAGAAATAAGAATAGGACGCAAACCGCAGAGAAAAAGACTAAGAAGAAGAAAAATACATATGGTTTTTTAGGTGGATACACTGATTAAAATTAAAATATTAGTAAAAGTCAACGATGCTATAAAATAGGGTGGATTAACTTACTAAAACTGTGGATAAGAATAAAAATTACCTAATATTTTTGATGAAGTGAAGCTTAAAAGACCTGCAAGTCGCTGAAATCTATATCATTCAAAGAAGCATCAAGAACCGGGCCGTCTTCTTCACCAATTGCAAGTTTTAACTCCTCGTAGGCTGCATCAGTTGTTTGTAAATTTCAAAAAAAAAAACATACCAAATGCATAAACAAGCCAAGTCAATCATCAATTACATCCACATATGTCAAATGTTCACACAAATCTAGTGCAAATGCAGATGCAAACATCTACATGATCCCAACTAAAAAGCCACACTGATGAACCATATTAAAATAACCAAAATATTGTAACTGATACGCAAGCATATAATCATCTAAACCAGTAAACCTAGATGAATCCATAAGAACCAAGAAACCCAAACCTCAAGCAGTCTCCTTTGGAGGCCTCCCCCTGCGCCAGTCGGCCAGTGTCTGCTTTGGAACCCTCGTCATCCTTCTCCTCCACCTTTGCCTTCTTTGAGGGCCGACCCCTTACCTTTGACTCTGGGTTTGCAACTGCTTTGCCGTGTGGTTTTGGAGGCCTTCCTGATCCCTTTAGCCTTTGGTGTTGCAACCAACCCATTTTCTAGGTTCCCACCCATTTCACCGCCTTTTGTCTTCGACCCTTGACTTGGGTGTTGCACTCATTCCATCCGTTGGTTTTGCTTCCGATTCTGCACCCGTCTTGCCTTCAGGCTTTGGAGGCCTTCCACGTGCCTTGACTTTGGTGTTGCTACCACCCCATTTTCCAGGTTTGCACTTGTTTTACCCTTTGGCTACGAAGGCCTTTTTCTTTTAATGGATCGATGTCTTGCATAAATTACATCAAAGAGCTTGAATGCCCTGTATTATAATAAAGGGATATATTGAACATATGCACGTAATATCTAGAATATCCATATGAAACGGAAACCAACCTAGTATATCACCTCTCTCATAACTAAATGATGAAATCAACCATAAACGGGACAAGATATCAAGCAGCAGCAAATGCTGAAGACAACCAGCCCATCTTTTTCCCAAACTGGACATAGCATCCAAACTTCACCTGAGCATCAGGAATATCAAGCACTAAGTCTTCAAGCCCATCCGCAACCCTAGTGAAACCCTTGGTCATCTGATTAGTAGTGATCAACCCTTCACTGAAGCTCTCCTGTAACAGCTCCAAAATCCTATCGTTCTTCTTCTCCATAGCCATCACCAGAGCTTTCTTCACAACCTCATGGTTAAAGAATGGCATCCCCAGGTCCCTGATGCATTGACAAGCTTCGAAGGCCTTCCCCCATCCCCTTGACTTAGGTGCTGCAACTGTTCCGTCCTTGGGTTTAGCATCCGCTTCAACTTTCAGGTTTTCATCCCTTTCGTTTTTCAGGTTTTCATCCCTTTCATTTTTCAGGTCTGCACCCGTTTCTTGCATTGCTTTTGTAGGCCTCCCACGTGGCCTTTGGCGTTCCTGACTCTAGTTCAGAGATTGCTTTTGGAGAAGGCATAGATCCTGAAACCATGTAGTTGTTTTAAGAGTGCGGAGGGAGAGATGATGTTTTTGTACGTTTAGTAGGTGCCATGGCGGAAACTGGTGAAGAACACTGAAATTTGTTTCGGAAAACTAGGGTTTACTTGATGTATGTATATAGACACACACATGTGTGTCCCTGCAGCTTTAGCCCAGCAGTTAAGTATTTTGCAGCGTGTTAACAGCGACGCAGGTTCAAAACACAAAAAAATAGGTTAAGAGGTTAACATGTGCATGTGCCAAGATCAACCATTTATGTGTGGTGCTCCCGGACCGGGTTAGATTCATTAGGAGAGTCGTACGACTTTGATCGGTTTCCCCGTGAACAAATTAAAAAAAAAAATGTATTTATATATATTGCATGTAAAAATTGAATAGCAATATGGTACAGATTTATGGCAACATAAGAAGCCTTGCAGGTATTGCAAGTGTGAAGCCCATGGCGGACGAAGCTTTAAAGCAGCAATTTGTGACCGATATGACCTATAGTGTACTCTTAATCAAAAGGGGACCACACTTAAGTTTAGTATCTTTGTAGTTCGGACTTAAGAGCTAAGAGTATCCCATTCTTAATTAGCAGGGTATATAAGTAATCTTGACAATTTTTTATAAATGTTTTTTCATAGGACAAAGTATATATAGTGTCGCGAATGACATTAAGGAACAAATCATATTAAGATTGATCTCTTATAAAGAGGAATGTTATCTAAGAATAAAGAGAGTATTAATTGGAAATAGGCATTTGCAATGTCAATGAAGGTTCGGTTCAGGCGTTCAGCACAATAATCAGTTACCTGTGACAGACGAAGCTTTCAATATTTGTTTACTATATATGTATGTATATATATATATATATATATATATATATATATATATATATATATATATATATATATATATCATTGTAAATGACAATGAATTCTAAGAGTAGGTCAACATCCAGACATGTCATAACTAAAAATAATAGTGTACCAGGTATCAAGGGAAATAATAGTTTTATCCAGAAATTTTCAACAGAAGAACTTCTTCTACAACATGAAACTTTATGAACTCTCTATACAAAACATGATCGCTAAATTTGACACAATTTTATTGATAAACAGGAAAAGAATCACTAACACAGTGATGCATGTATGTCGATAACTAATAAACAATTAATTAAATACCTTGGTGTAACCATTATGCATATCTTGAATCAAAACACCTGAGTGCAGTCTCCTAAAGTTGATTGCCTGAAGGAAATTCTCCGTTCACAGACACCTCAATCACCATCCAAACTCCTTCTCCAAGCTTTTTGGAATATCTATGAAAGCTGGCATCACGAATAGGAACAGCCGGTGAAAGGATTTGAAACTCCGCATTCATCTAAAAAGAACGCGATACCCAGATGTAACCATATATCCTTAAACATTTCAAGCAAAATTAGGTTAATTACTGGGCTTCAAGGAAAACATAAAATAGTTGGAATAAACTAATCAGTAGATGAAGTGCACCACCTTTAGTCCTAGTAGCGCCGCCAATGGTTGTGTCGATTACTATAGCACTTGTGACCATGCCTAGAAACATTACATGAAATAATTGGATTATACCTACAATCAACTACAAAATACAAAATAATAAACATGAAAAAATTAAATGCAAATTCAACTTACAACATTCATGAAAACAAAAATAACAATCCTAAACTTGCAGTTATATAACACACAAGAACACTTGTGTGCATGCGCATAATTTGTGTGTGTGCGCGCGCGTGCGTGTGGAGGGAAACGAGCAGGGGGATGTCATGAGTATATATGGGCATTCACTAACAAATCAAATCCAAATCCGGTATTTGCTTTCTTTAATAATTGGGGGAAATGATAACCAGAAAATTTGAAGACGTGATGATGAAATTAAGCATTATCAATATTTGTTTCTCTGCCCACAACATAAATTTATTGTTTTTGTTAATGTTTTAACTAATTTAATTAGCATAATCAAATTAAGAGAATGGCACTATAAATTATAGATGAGCGCAATCAGTTGTAGGCAGAGAAACAAATAAAGAAAGCATATTTGGTTAGGCAAAGGGAGATTACACAACTTATAATTTACATGTAGCAACATAAGAAATTCTCACAGCATGCACATATAAACAAATGTTATGAGCATTTACGTAACATTCCATCTTTGGTTCTTATTTTCATAAAAAAGGTATGCCTGTTATGGCATACCTTTAAAAATAAGTATCGATTTTCAATGAATTGCCTCCTAATAGCAAATTAACTAGTATACTGCATTTATGAAAAAACTTAAGAGTAATCGCAGTTTTTGTGGTTAACTATTTCCTTCAATAATCAACGTATTATCTTAAATTATACTTTACTAATATTTGGTTCAATTAAGTTATACTTACATCAATGTTCAAAGAGGCCTCACTCGATGGTATGAACATGCACACAGGCGCACTACACCAAAGAAGGAAATTTCTAACCCCAGTTTGTATATATATTTGAAAAGGTTAAAATAAATAAAAATATATGTGCATACACACATACACATATTACATATATATATAAAAAAAAACTTTATATATATATATATATATATATAACCAACAAGTGTACTGCAGTAACAAAATCAAAATTGAACAAATAATTTGTAACATTTGTTATATATAAGGTGCATATACACTTATTTTCCGGGATAGAACGAACCTCTAGGCCATTTTCCAAGACCTCCCAATCTGAATGCATCAGTTATCCTTAGAATTCTGAGCATAAGATCACTACTGAGATGAAAAGAACAATGAAATCAGTGTAAACAGGTATTGGAAGTAAGAAGTTATAGCATTTCTCTTATTTAGAAGAATGAATGTACATTTAAAAGTTGTGTACAATATTTTAACGTAATTCTTACTTATAAAGAGAAAAGAAAGAGTTGTAGCTGACACGTGTGGAGCATGCAAAAGCTACGCGACATAAACAAAGAGCTCTAGCTGACGCGTGTGGAGCATGCAAAAGCTACGCGTCATAAACATGTGAACCAGGCACGTGAAGGTCTGCAACGTTCTTGCAGTGTGAAATTTTCTACACGCTCTAACAACTGGCATTCTCCATGTTCTTGGATATTCTGGAATAATCAGAAAAAATGATACATTACACGGTTATTTCATCAACTAAGACAAGGAAAAATAAAAAACATGCAAAATCAAAATAAAATAGGAACTATTACTATATATGAACGAAGACACATAGGTTTCTACTTTAAATCACGACCACTGACAACATACAAACTTGTTATACATTAATATTACATTTTTAGCAGGCTATATATAGAAATTTCCTACAAATACATATATAAAATATTGTGATAATTTTTATGCTCACTTAAAGAATTGTTTAACTAGAAAACTTGAATACCACAATGGTCAAACAACCCCCTATACTTTGCTTTTCTTTCACCAAATGATTGGATAAATAAGTTCCAAACCAATGAATTAAATGAAAATAAGCAAATATAGAAATACAACCCAAACAAACAACATTTGCAAGCATGATGATAACTGATATGTTTAGAAACTTGGAACAGAGAATTAGATAATTCGAGTAGAAATCAAATGACAATAGTAATAATTAAAAAAAAAAGTTTCAAGCCCCAAGTCATTTTGTTTAAACTGGCATAAACGCATGCACATTGTAAATATTTGTTATGTCGCTTGAGTTATTCTCTCCTTCGAATCCATGCATGTATATGTTTTAGATTCTGTATTTTCTAAAAAGATACTAAAATATCATTGTTGAAATACATTTTGTTGTGTTTATTTACGTTAAAATCATTAAATAACTAGAGTTTTAGATGTTGGTCGGTCAAAAATTACTGCAATATGGATACCTCTGTGTATTTGTTATATGTAGATTGAATGTAAAAAAGGAAAATTATACAAGTATGCCCAGTGATAATGCTCAAAACATACGTACCTCCAAATTTTTGAGTCATAGAGCTAACGACATAGAAAATATGCAACAATGTACTTGAAGTTACTCACAGTCATAAGGTTGCCTAAGATCATAAATAATGAAGGAAGAGTAAACATTGTTGTAAGATCTACCTACATTTAATGTTATGTCAGTTCAAAATTTATCACATTCTATTTATCTCATTGGTAGCTTAAATTCTAAAATAGAAAAACATGAGCAACAGCTCCAATCATAGTCAATGCAAGTACATAAAATTATGTAAACTAGCCATGATTAGGGTTACTACCAACAAAATTAATATGATTTTGCTAGGGATTATGAATAGTATCAACCTTCCAAGAATATATTTATATTAACTTTTAGAGAGTGGTTAAAAGGAATTGCAGCACCCTCAGTCACAATCATCAATTTAAAGGTTGTTTATTTATGGAAAAAAGTGCATTTAACACGGTGACAAGTTGATATATTAGCATGGTTTCATGTGTTAGTAACTTTAGTTGAGAAAGCTTTTAAAAGCAAAAGATTTGATGGTGCAACTTTTTTACATACAAAATAGTACTTAAGTCAAGTGGATTTCTCAAAGGTACAAGTATAAAAAAAGGTTAAAAAAGAAGAAACCTTCTAAAAAAAATTACACATTGAATTGATGGGTAACGCTCATTCGGATATAATTATAGAAACTGCCACATGCTATGAACAAAAGATAGCATATTCTACCATGATTATATCTAAATATGATTTATCTTCTAACACAAAATAATATAAACGAGAATTGCATGGAGGCGTCGTGACTCAAAAAATCACATACATTTGGAAATTTGAAATTAACCCAAGATTGTGTAAAATAACAACATATTAGATAGTAACCAAATAGTGGACTTAAATAGAAATAAGTAGACCTAAGTTCGCATATATCGATAAGAGAAACATGAAACACGGGTGCTACGTCATAACCAATAGCAAGTGGTGAAAGAAGAGTGGTAATATGTATAGGAAAACAAATTCTTGTTCAGGGTAGCAACTTAAGTCGAATTGAAGGCTACAAAATTGGAGCTACAGCTACTGATCACTATGCTGATAACACAATCATAATATTGATCCAAATAATTACTATTGTGCGACAAGTGATTTGATTTGCACAAAAATGAAAGCTTCACACATTCAAAACTATTATATCCTGTCAGAATAGAATGACTAACAAATGTAAATTTAAGGCTCCTTGTCTTATCTGATCAATGAGAACTGGAGTAAGAAAACCATTATTATGAGAAATTGCAAGCAAAACGGTGCACAATTCATTCATCCATCAAAAAAGACTGCAAACTTCCAATGACATATTTCATATGATAAATTAATCATCAGACGTGAATTTTCTGTATTGGAACTTCATATAACATCACAATTGAAATTTACGACCATCCATCTCAATTAGCTCTAACCTCCACCATTTAATATTGGATAAAAGATAAAAAGAAGATTTGAGATCGTGAAATTTAGAAATTATAGAGTACAAACAAAATTACATAAATAAGAGACGACGTTAGCTTGTTGGATGAGTTAGACATCGAAATGACAAATCTGAGGATTTTTTACAGTAGATTTATGAAGCTCAATCAGTTTGAAATTGATAAATGAAATCGTTATTTTTGAAAACTTTGATGTAGGAGCTCGACATTAGGGGTATAATCTATAGGAATCAAAAAGGTCTAATAAAGAAATAAGCAGCCAATAATCAGAATTGGGAATGCTTATTTGTTTTTGGTTGAGGATGTTACAGGTCATCTACATATGAAAATAAAATACTAAAAATTTATGAAAAAGAAAAAAATGCTTTAGATCGGTATTGAAACAAAAATTATTTGTTTCGAGGTCGGGAACATAAAAAAATGTATCAAATTGAAAAGAACATATGTTTCTAATATGTCTATTAAGTGTAGTGCTTTAAAGAAGAAAAATCCTCAGAATGAAAGGAATCTTGGGGAAAGCTGCTATCTTTTTCATCGAGCAAATGAACATTACACCAACAATTGTCAAGTGCTTCAAAGTAGCATCTTTTACTTCCTAAGGCACGGGAAGATTAATGTTAGCAATTATATGCTAGATGTTAGCAATTATATTCAATAAAGACAAAGCTTCATCTGGACTCATAGATGAAATTGTTGATTCTTGGTCAGTTAACCTTTGAGCAAGATTTTGTCTTAATTGGTTTACCTTAGCAAATATTGAATTCTTGCCTGTTAACTTGATAAGTTAGCCACAAGAAGATTTATTTTTCGTCGGTTCTTCTTGAATATGATTTAGTTTTCATCGGTTTTTATTGATAAAGTTCGATTGAGGTTAACTTAATTTGAATAATTGATTATTGGCATGTCAACCTTTGACCAAGATTTAATCTTGGCCGATTTACCGTAACAAAGTCTGACTTCTTGCCTGCATAATTTGATAATTTTACCGTGAGAAGATTCATTTTTGTCGGTTTTTTTCGATAAAGCTCAATTAAAGGGCTTACCTTGAGTAGATCGGGTCAGCTTCTCCTTTAAGCGGGTTTGGTCGGATTAGTCCAATGACTTTTCTTTAAGCAAATCTAGTCGGCTTTGCCTTAACCAAATTGGGTCGATGGCCTAATGACTTTCCCTTGAATAGATTAATTCGGTTTTGCCTTGTAGGTTTGGTCAATTTAGTCTAATGATATTACGTTGAGCAAATCTGGTCAGCTTTGCCTTAACCACATTGGATCGGCAAAGTCAGCAAGTTTTCTCCTTGGATGTCTACAAGGATTCGCTTGAATTATATTTGGAATAATCTCACCAACTTCACTCATGTGAAATACTAAACTACAAGAGAAAGTGAATCCTAAGTCAAGTTATGAGAAATAGTCCACCAGATTTAAGGAAAAGGTCTAGAAAATCTTCAACACTACGAAACACTTTTCAACGTTTATGAGAAAAACCCTAGACCTATTTCAAGATGAAGCCATGGCAAATCCAGACACCTATTAGCATCACTGTTTCAAATCTCGCAAATATTGCCCGAAATCTCCTCCGAGATCTCGTTTCGGGCTCCTTTCGAAACGAAACAGCAAATAGGTGGATACCCGGTGCCAAAGGCTCTCGTACTCAAGCCCGAGATATTGCAATATCGAACGATATATCGACCGAGACAAATTATTGGAATATCGTCCGAGACCTTAGTTTTTTGGTTAAGATTTAAATCTGTGCCTGAACTAGAACAATTATTAAAAAACTCAAATCTAGCCATAACAATCTTTTGTTATTATACATTCTGCATGTTAAATGACTATATTGTATGTTCGTATATGTTTTACAATGCTTATGATTTTCATATTCGTCTTTTTACATACATGTTACTTATGAAATTATGTATTTTATGGTCTATATGCTAGGTTTTTTTTAATGTTTTGTATCCTTTTAATGTTTCCTGTCTAACAATATTTTTCTGTTTTAAGTATATTACGATTTAAAGTATGAGTGATCTTTCGCAAAGTAAAGAATAATAAAGTTATTCTGCATTTTAAGTTTAAGTTACTATGTTTTTAATAGCATTCATAAAAATCATTTTGTTAAAATATCATTTTTAACATATCATGTACCCCCGAGATTGTTCCGATATGAACTTTCAGACCCGAGATGAAAATCCGAGACGAACTACCGAGTTAGACTCATCTCGTTCGAGATCTCCCCCGATACGAGACCGAGTCAATAAAATCCCCGAGACGAAATGCGACCGATATCTAAGATTTAAAACCTTGATTAGCATAGTTATGAATGGCGCGCTACGGCGCGCGCCATGGCGCACGGCGCGGCACGGCGCAACATATGCGCCATTTATTCTTGCGACGTGGCGGATATGAGAAGGCGCGGCAAAAGATGTGCGGCGCAAAAAAGGGGCACGGCGCAAAATGACGCGCCTTTTGTTTTGTTTTTGTTTTTGTTTTTTGCTTGTTTTTTGTTTATTTTTTCATTTTTTGCATTTCACATAAAATTATTGTTGATCATATTATTGCGTTTGCTAACGTTTTGTATTTGGTTTTTATTTATTTTGTAGGTTCTGATGGATGACTTTTCTAAAGTATTGTTGATCATATTATTGCGTTTGCTAACGTTTTGTATTTGGTTTTTATTTATTTTGTGGGTTCTGATGGATGACTTTTCTATAGTTCTTTTTCCTTGAAGAGAAACAAATATATCGATATTGAAAATATAATTTATTTTATGTAATACACTTATATCAAATTGTAATATTGTTTGTACAGAAAACATGTTTTTCAATTGATTGTGTATTTTATTTCAAACAGTCTGTAGAACCAAGATTATCAATGAATATTTATCACTTTTTTTTTTTGCATAAAGTTATCAATTGCATCGAGGAAACAATATTACCAATCGATATACTATTCTTTCTCACCAATTATCCTTTGTGTTGCTAAATATAACCACCTCATAACAATAAAAAGACTTGGTATAATCTAATTGTCCTTATGATTCCGATGATGCAGATGTTGATTTGGAAAATATGATTGTTGAATCGAATTCGGAATCATAGTTTATTAGTAATATGTATTATTATTTTTTATTTTGAAAACTATTATGCTTGAAATTCTATGTTAATAATTACAAATATGATGATGTTTCTTTTTGTAAAATAGTAAAAACTTTGATTGCATATATTTTAGCAAAAAATACTGAACTTTTAAATTTGTTGTTATATGTTAAATTAAAAAACAAAAATGCGCAGTAAATCAGAAAGGTGCGCGCCATTTGTCGTGCCGTGCGTCAAGGCTCCAGACTGATGTTGCGCCTTTTTGCGCCATGCGCCATTAATAACTATGCCTATTAGAGAGGGGAACCCCTTGACTCTAGCTTAAGATGATGAGCCTTCAATGCCACTATAAGCCTCACTGAAGCACCTCTTGGAAGACAGGCGAGAAGCCCTTGACTACTGTCAAGGTGAAGCCCTGGTCCATTAAGGCAGCTCCTAGAAGGAGACAATCATGCTAGATAAAAGGGATTTGGTTCACTATATTATTCTTCTAAATTAAAGGTTTTTGGATCATCAAATTACTCCACTGGATAAAAGGTTTCTGGTTCATCGAACCATTCCACTAGATAAAATGTTTCTGGTTCATCAAATCAGTCCGCCAGATAAACAATGTTGGTTCACCAAATCAACATTCCAAATAAAGGTTCTTGAGTCGCCGGTTTTCTGTGCATCAGGATTATCAAGAAATTAAAGGCTAGATGTTTCCTCTTTTCTATATTTTGTGTAAGCCTATCTACGAGTGTTGTCATCCGGTTCGTAATATCGGGAATGATTCTAGTTGAAGTGGCAGTTTCTTCCTAATAAAACCAAATAAGAACAAAGTGTTAAAAAAAGGAATGAATTTCTTTATTCAATCAATCATGCATTACATGTCTTGACAACTACAGGATTTTAAAGAAATTTTGTTAAACCAATGAAATGCAAGTTCATATTTTTCATTCACTTAAAAGATCAACGGTGTTATATAACAATTTGACTTTATAGTTTCTGGCAGTATCGAGCCATTTATCTCTCCCCTCTCCTAAGAAGACAAATTTGAAACAAGGGAGCATGGGATATAACTCTCTTGCAAATGTTTTAAAAAGCTATTTCCAGCTAAAGCAAGAGCCTCAAAAGTTGAGCTTTTCTCCCCAATTTCTCTATTTAGATTCACATACATATTCAAAAGATCCATTGAAATAAGGCTTCAAAGGAACAATGCGATTTGCATGTTATACATAAAGTAAACTAAGAAAGAAAGTATGCTATCTAATAAATTTTCAAACTACAATATTATATTCAAAACCTATCCTTATGGACCTTATCTAGTTAATACAAAGCCCATTTCTTGTAGAATTCAGAAATTAATTTGTACTTATTATATTTAACCTTTTTTGGAGAGAGTGTGGCCTAAAAAGAGAAATAGGCTGGAACCTCGGCATGTTTCTAGTGTGGCCTCTATAATGATCACTCACACATTCATCTATATATCTTTTGTGGAACTTGGAAGTGCCTTAATAATCCCGCATAGTTGGGTCCCCAAAAGCTAAAGTCCATCATGGTACTTCTGCATTATTGTTGGTACAGAATCTCCACAAGAACCTCCGTTTCTTGAATTAATATCTAGAAAACAGTCATCAATTCAACATTTTCTTCAAAAAGCTGACTTCTATGGAAGCGTTGTTTCTTCAGTAGTGGAGCAACCTATTGGTCTTTGTACTTCCTTAAAATAGAAGCTCTATAACTTGGTAGGTGATATCTTTTTGACAACTTATTGTAAGCCCTAATAGACTTGCTAATTTCTCTTTGCAGTTGTCTAATCTTCGTATTGTTCTTTTCGATTATTGACTCGAATCAATACTTTAATTTAATTATAGTCTAATCTTTTAAACTTAACCTAATAAACATGGAACAAGTTTATGTGAAAGCAATAAACCTGAGGAATTCGAAGAGAGGACTCAGATGCTTTTCCTTTCCCATTGTCCTTCTTAACCAATAAACATGGAACAAGTTTATGTGAAAGCAAATAAACCTGAGGAATTCGAAGAGAGGACTCAGATGTTTTTCCTTTCCCATTGTCCTTCTTGTAGCCAGAGGCGTCCCGCAGTCACAAATCAGAACCGTCAATATGGTCACCTCCTCTCTCTTCTCCCCCCAAAGCCCGGAAGGACGTTCGCTGAAACTGTCACCTCCTTTGTATGTAAGCTTGTCACTAGAGTCATCATCGCCATGGTTGCTATCATGACCATCGTCTTCGGCTTCATTATCATCATTGTTCCTACCACTTGGACCATGGAGAGTATCCTCAGCAAAATCATCTGAATCAGGGACTTCTTCAGTTGGAGGATCATCAATGTATGGTTAATAGTTCAGCAGCACTAATATCCTTTCTCGGATCAAGAATCCCTGCCAACATAGCCCTAAATTTATATTTCAGTATGTCATTGTCCTGGTATGTTGGGAAATTGATACCTTGGGAACTTCTCCACGTTGTCCCGATAATTGGTAAACAATGCCATTTGAAATGATCTTCTAATGATGACAATGAGTCGTGCCTTCAAGGAACTGGATACTTTATTTTTAACACTCTTGATGATAGAAATCGATTTAGACAGAAGCCCTTTTGTATTCTTCAACTTTTGTTTGATGGCATCTTTTTTGTGAGTGAGCTTCGCGACTACAGAATCTGAGTGAGATAGTTATTTGGACAAAAATTTCGCTTTTTCTTCTAAAGCTTGCTTAGCTCTTCCTTTTTTTTCAAGTGAAGACTCCAGATTACAAGCTATTTCTAGGGCTGTCTTTTTTAACCTTTATTCTGCATATTTCTTTTTCAGCATCGGCTTTGGCTACAGCAAGATCAATAATAGGGGTGTTCAAAGTAGAAACTCTTTCTTTTAACTCATTCTTTTCAACAGTTAGCTCTAAAAAGTCACCGCCTGATTTAAAAAGGAGATTTATAGCCTACATAAACTCACATGTAATCAACCACATAAAGTAAAAGCATTAAAAGTTAAGAAATTTAACAAGTCAAGAATTTACCATAAGGAGAATTTTCAAAACTACAAATTTTACGTTAGTGGTGGAAGGTCGAGTCTCGAGAATGAATATGAGCAGAAATAGAGAAGGAAGGGGATTGCATAAAAAGACCGACTATATCCTTGAATGTTTTGGCAATAGGGGCTGGCTCCAAAGATTTTTAGGGGAGAGGATCGGTAGGAGAAAATAGAAATCCCATTTCCTTACAGCATTCATTTAGGTCATCCAAAGGGCAAGGAGAAGGAATTCTAAGGGAAGGTTCATGCTTCTGCAACTATTGCGGTGGAGAAGTAATAATGTCTAGACTTTGGGGACTAGGATTGAGTGGAGTATCTGATTGTCTAGATTCGTAGATCTTTGACCTCTTTGGACAAGGAGGTACTACGAAAACAATTCATCTTTTCTTCTGAAAATTTCATATGAAGCTTAGGAATCCTCTAGAAAATCATCAACTCTAGAGACACAAAAAATTCAGGGACAAAATCTTTCAAGCCTTGTTCAACAGGAGGAGCGGCCTCAGTCTCCTTAGCATTAGGGTGCTGCTATTCACACCCCAATTTACTTTTCTGGCCACCACATAAAATTTAATAAACTTGATTATATATTTTACACTTCTGGCCACCACATCATTTTTCTTCATTCGGCCATAATCAGCTGAATTAACAATATAAATTCGGCAGGAAGCAACCGTACGGCTACTACCAACCGAAATATGATTGTAAATTCGGCAGGAAGAAACCGAAGCTTTCGTTTCGTAGTGGGGTGCCTGTTCATATTAATATTTTTAACGTATGGTAGCTGAAAGAAGAAAATGATATTCTTTATGGTGGTTTTTAGTTTTGGTGGCCAGAAAAGGAAAATGGGGTACCAATAGCAACACACTAATATTAAGGAGGAATCGATAGTGCCTAAAATAAATAAATAAAGATTGTGTAGGAATACAATTAAAAGAATACGCAGGGAGAGCAGTCCCAACAGTGACAAGATGGAAGGGAATGGGAAGCTTTTGGTTGATTCGCGCCACAGCAGTGGCAAGATGGGAGTGGGGAGGAAGGAGAAACGGGGAAGATCGCCATTCAAAAATGAAATCACCGCTGTAATTTTTTTTAATACTTTAACTTTAAACGGTTTTCTGAAAACCGTTTAAGCCTTAAACGGTTTTCTGAAAACCATTTAAGCCTTATATATATATATATATATATATATATATATATATTTAATTTGCAGCTTCCTCCCACCCACTGCTGGATCGGTGGGAGGAGTTACCATTTTAAAATCCATTTTACCACTCGAATTCTCGTCCAGTGCTGGGAATGCTCTGACAAGCATAAGTATAATTACCAAAGGATACTCCTTGAATGTGAGATTTCTATGTAAATGGCGACTCTTTACCAGGAATTAAGGTGAGTTCTCCCTTTGAAATTTCCGATGATGGAAGCTCCGCCAACACTTCATGTTCAGTAGAGATAATAAGATACTGAAGGAGCTTAGCATAAGGGCAAATTCTGTTTGAAGTCACCAAATAGCTGAGTTGCCTCTCTTAATTCCAGAAAATCAGTAATCCCCCCCATTTTTCTGAGTTTCCCCCAATTTTAGAAAAAAAAGACGAAAATGCCCTCCCTCGTATTGCTTCTGCATCTCCTTCACAAACCACGCAGTGTCACTGCGTGGTACACTAAGTTACCTCGTAGAGGCACTACGAGGTTGCTTAGTGTACCACATAGTGAAACTGCGTGGTTCGTGAAGGAACCACGCAGCTCTACTTCGTGGTAACCTGACGACTTAAAAAAAAATATTAACACGAAAAGGCTAAACTTGTCATCGAAAAATTTAATTAAAAAGGGAGACAACTTAGCTATTTGGTGAGTTCAAATAGAATTTTCCTAGCATAAGTTACAAGAGAAGTTCTTAACATTACAGGGGTAGCTCTTTTGACCAAATCATCGATGATTTTCCTAGCGTCAAAGTTCAAGGACTTTAGAGGCGAAGCTGAAATGAACAAACAAATTATTGACATAAGATGCGATAAGATTAATAAGGTGAACTAACGGTAAAACTTACGAGCACAAACATCCTAGAAAGTTTGGAATAACATCTAACAAAGAACTGGCTGCTCCGGCTTTTTGGTTTATTGATGCAATTAGAGCAACAGAAACAAATCTGGAGTGTTGAAATTCAATTTTCGATTTTTCACACTTCGGGATTTGGGTAATCGCAACAGTTTTTGGTCCAGGCGCTTGTTCAACAAACGCCTGAAACTAAGCGTTTGTTGTACAAGCGCCTAGATTTTTTTAAACCGGCCAAAAAAAAGCGCGCATTCGTTGAGCAAACGCCTACAGCCCAGATGTTTGTTCAACAACAACCTAGATGATTACGCCTATATCAGGCGCAATCGCCCATATTTTCATTTATAAACTTTATAAATTTCCTTTTCAATTTTGTTTTAATTTATTTCTATGACGAAATGTCGCCACGTCAAGTTAAGTCTGGTAGACGGGCCAGCCATCCTCCGACGGATCTAAATGTCGGGCCAGCACATTTCCCACCAGATGCCACCGTGACTGCAGAGAGCCTTCGAGTATTGCACGATCTGCCTGCGACGTTTATACGTCGAGTGTCTGTTGCCGTTGCGATGCCTCAGGTACAATTTTATAAATTTATTATGTATATCGGCAACCATTTTACTGTACAGGAATGTTGTTTAATATTATATGTTTACAACAAATAATCATATGTTTAGGTTCGACATATTGCTATGCGAGGTAGTTGGGCACGTTGTATGAAACATTTTGAGCAGTTGCCTCAGCCTATATATCAGTTAGACTCTGTGATACACTATTTGGTGACTTTTTAGATTTACCTAGGTTTGCTCATGTTGACCGATGTCTTGTACAAGCTATTAGTGAGCGATGGTGGCTTACTACACACACATTTCATTTTGTTGATTTTGAATTAGGGCTTACTCCTTTATATTTTTACGTACTCATGGGCATCGAGGTTGGTCGTCCAGATCGTGTCCTCGTCCCCTTTGATGTATCATTTGAGGAGTTTGATAGATTTTCAGAGCAGTTACCGGGTTTAGATCCTCAGACCGTTGTTTCAGGTGTCGTTAGCCTACCTACTCTGCAGGCCTATATAGTTGCACATCCGACCATTGCGTCTATGCACACCCCCGTAGGGCCTTTTTATTATACCTTTTTGGTTCCACCTTTTTTAGCAACAATAGGGGGACCATTAGACTTGGATTTTTGGCTAGCCATGTAGACATAGACCAGCTGCATTCGTTCGATTGAGGTACGGCGATATTAGGCTATTTGTATGTAGCTTTAGATCTCTACGCCGTACAGCGCTTCAAGCAGTTGTACGGCTTTTGGTATATTCTGTTGTTTGGGTATTACGAGTACATGGTGAACATGCACCCCCGACTTATTGATGAGGCCGTCAATATACCTTACATATACTTTCCGAGATTACGACGATGGGATCCTGCTATGCATCTCGCTCGTTCTGCACAGGGTGTGCATAACGAGCTTATGGAGGCGCGCACGCAGATGGATTTGAGGAAGCAAGATGACATTATGCGGCGTCCATGGCAGACGTACGTAGATTTTTTAGCTCCTCAACAGGACCACCCGCTCATTTTTCAGTCTAGTCTTTCGAGGCGTAGGGTATGCTTTCATGTGCCTACATCCCTTTCATTTTGTGTTTGGGGGAGCGTTATTGGCTACAGCTATACGGGATAGAGCGCATTCCTTCCGATCTACTCCCATGGGATCAGATGTTTGGGGATATACAGGTAGGACCAGCATATATTGAGGGTATGAGGGCTGCAGGCTGGGTGGATGGTGAGCCTTTTACATTGCCCGGGATTTTGATACCTATTGGGTTCGAGTTACGCCACGCACCTATGCTTTACCAAACTATATTCGGGGTTTGAACTCCGACCATACTGAGCCATCTATAGTATCAGGCAGACTCCCGGTGCATCCCGCTACCTTTGGCCTGTATCGTCTCAGTTCACCCGGAGTGGTGCGTTGGACCCTCCGCCACATACTTTTAGGGCGTATGACATACAGGGTCAGATAGTAGAAATTTCGTTGTAGGATCCACATGTTAACCCTTCCGGTGTACCGTCAACCGGTTTGTATCATTCACATCAGGTACGTAAGAGTTATACAATACACTGGTATTCGATTTCATTATAAAAACTGAATTTGTGTAATACAAGTTGTCACATTATCAGTACTCGTTATTTATGGACCATGATAGACGGATATTCGCTACTTTTGAGCGTATGACGTTGGAGTACACACAGTTGATGTACCAGAGTTTACATACAGCTTTGGCACAGCAGCAGTCTCAGTACGAGGCCCGGATTGCTTCCCTACAGACCCAGATACAACAGTAGAGTCCTGGTGATGGATCACCTATGTCTGATGATTTTGATGACGCTCATGATGACAGTTCCGATGGGGCAAGTAGCGATGTTATGCCTATTGACTAGTGGTTCATGCAGCGACACGGTTGTATGTTTTTGTTAGGACTGACATGGTTTATATTACATGTGTTGTTGATGATGACATTGTTGTATATTTTTGTTATGGCTGACGGTATGTTCATGATGACATTGTTGTATGTTTTTGTATTATATGTCCCGTGCTATGGTTTGTATTACTGTATATTGTTATATCTGCCATGTTTTAGATTACACGTGTTTCGACATTGAAGTATGTTTTTGTATGGCTGTTAGGATGATGATGACAATACTGTATCTGTGGTGTTCTATATTTTCTGGTTTAAACAAACGTTATCGTTTAAATAAACGTTATCATTAATTTAAAATGATTTATTTTGAGAAATAACGATTTAAAATTTATTTAAATCAAAGTTAGAACGTATAAATTTAATTTAATTTTAAAACGAGCCTGAAATGGCGTGATAGTTTGAAAATTCGATTTTAAATTTCAAATGAATGTACAGGATTCAAAATAAATCGGATTTCAATAAAACAAGAAATATTAGAATCTGTTTAATTATATGTAACAACCCGAATTTTAATAACATGTTGAAACTAGAAATCAGGGTATAATTAATTTTTAAAATGAGAATCATGGGAAACGGGTTGCGCCAATGCGTTCGTCTCGGAATTCTACATGAAATCGAGTTCGGGTTTTTGAAAATCGGAGTCTGTATGACCGAGTATGACCTCTAGAAGTTTCACGAATTTTCAGAATCAAAAAAAGCTCAGAAATTCGAATTCAAATTCGAATTCAAGACCCAGAAGCGGGCTGGGCGGGAAAATTCCCGCCCAGAGCCCAGGTCAACCATAGGGTCGAGCTGGGGGTCGACCTGACCAGACCAGGTCGACCTGGGGGTCGACCTGGGGGTCGACCTGGCCTCCCTAGTCGGGCCAGGGTGGCCGGTTGGGTGCACCAGTTGAGTCAGAGGGCTGGGACAATTTCTGAAGGTCATGATTGATTCTAGGGTTAATCTAAGGGCCTAAACTAGTTGTTACACCTATAAAAACACCCTTAGACCTAACCTAATTCGCAACAAATCATTCTTACACCAAAATACTGTTGAACTCCCTCTTAAACCATGGTCGCCGCCCCCAAATTAAAGCTTAAGCATTCAAACTCAAATCAATTCTAAGGACAAAACTTTCATACACAATTTAATTCGAAGATTAAGGCTTCTACAACGATTCAAGACAATAAATCAGCATTCTACAACAAATTCAGTTCTTAATTCATTAGCCACGATCTGTAAGTTCTAGTTATTTTTAAGATTTAAACTTGTTAACTATAATATGGCCATGGAATAAAGTGGAATCGGATTTAAGTATGTTTATTGATTCAGATCTATTTCTGTTGCTTCTTGAATGTTGAGTTTTGGGGACTTTTCTATTTTCATTCCCATGTCAAGCTTATGATCTATTCAGCTTGTTGTAAATCAGTTTTTCTTGATTCATGTGATATTATTATCAAGATCTATCTTTTATGCCTGAGATGATGTTCTTATGCCAGTTTTCTCTCTGTACTTATTGTTACACAAATTCTACCTCCCCCTATTTATTTTCTTTTGATGAACCTAGGTCAATTTCGGACCTAGGCCTAAACCACGATTTGCGTACGATTGAATACGGGGAAATATGGGAATATTGTCTATATTGAATGTATATATATGTTTGGTAAAATCGACGGCATAACATGAATTGGGATTTGAGTATTATCGTTATAATCAAAGTTTGTAAGTTTGGGTAAATTGGTGTAAACACGGAATACATGTAGTTTGGCATGAAACTTGGTATATGTGTAAATTGGCATACATGTAAAACGGCATGAATTGAACATATGTAAATTTGGTATGAATTGGGCATATGTAAAACTGGCATGTAATCTAGAACTTGGGCATATGTTAATTATGTAAAATTTGGAGTTGAGACATATATGATAATTTATGACTTAGTAGAGGTTTAGTATGAACGCGCCTAAGTTGGGTTTTGGGTAGTTGGCATGTATTGTAAATAAAAGGCTATAACTTGGCATAACCTTATAGTAAATTATGATAATAATTTGGGAATACGTTTGGGGCAAAAACGTGAATTATAAACTTGATAATTGGCATATAACTGGAAATATGATCGTGGTTGAAACATGAACAATTTTATATGTTAAACACACGAACTGATATTGGGGTTTTGGGTGGAATACGACCATTAATGAACCTTTGACACGAGGTTAGACTTAGTTTGTGGTGTAAATCTGCTTGGAACCGCCCGGCAAATCCAGTAGCCACAAAGTGTGAGTCTAATGTGAGAGGTCAAAGGCCAAATTGTAGGCGTAACGGTTTACGACACAAGGTTAGACTCAGTTTGTGGTGTAAATCTGCCCGGAACTGCCCGGCAAATCCAGTGGCCACAAAATGCACGGTTTAATGTGAGTGGTCATGATTCGTTCGTCATAATGAATGAATTAAGGAATACTAACCATAACAAGACGTGGGTATGGTTAGAGGGTCAGGTGGGATGATATGGAAATTTGACATGAAAATGTGGACCTAACCGGTATGAGTTAAGAACATGTAAAACTTTTAACTGTGGGCTTAACCAACATAACTGTTAATCAGACCAATGGGTGGGTTAAGTAATATGATTAGACTAATGACACTTAACCAATATAACATGACACGTGGTAGGGTTAAGTCAACTTGAACATATAGATAATACTTAACCAACTTAGCATGATACGTGGGCGGGTTAAGCCATGAATTACTTGAAATACTTAACCAATGCAATCTGACGAATGGGAGGGTTAAGTTAAATGGGTTGGTTTAACTTGAATGGGTTGATAACACCCAACCGATATGACCTGATGTGTGGTAGGGTTAAGTAAATACACGAGGATAACACTTAACCATTATAAAATGGCTAGTGGATGAGGTTGAGTTAACATACACTTAACCAATCTAACGTGAGGTGTGGTAAGGGTTAAGTTAACACAGGGGAGAACGCTTAACCGATATAACAAGACATGCGGTAGGAAGAGAGAACACTTAACCACGGTATCATGATGGGGGTGGGGTTAAGTTAAATAGATAACACTTAACCAACCTGTGGGGTATACGAATAGACCCTAGGAAAACCCTAGTAGCGGGACCTGTTTCAGCAGTAACCCACATTAGGTATCAACGGTACCCTGAGCTAGGCAGGGTGGGGCACGATTACTGGGCTGATTGTAAGCGGTCAAAACGGCGGCAGGGGATGCAGCAGTGTAGGTTCCGACGGATTACGGGCGTGCACGTACTCCGGAGTGGAAAATTTAGCCACTGGGCATCAGTAGATATAAAGCTGTGCATCAAAAAGGGTGTTGGGGTTTCCATCCTAGGGATTGAGACACCCTAGGGTCGGACCAGCACAGGTATCTACAAGTAGGGGGCCGCAAGAACTAGGTCGAGTAGGAGCCGATCGATTAGGGTAATAAGGATACATCTAACACATTCATGGTAATTGGGCTGGTTGAGGAAAAATCCTCGTATTAGATGTAGTCCTGAAGGCTACCACAACTACGGGGTTGGGATAACCTTAGTATATAACACATGTGAAACATGGTAAGTAAGAGCCAACCAATTAAGGTAGGTACGGTGGGGACATGAAACTATCAATATGAGGCGGGGAACCTCATCGTGGGATATGTACCTATAAAACTATCATGTGGGGTATGGGGGATCACTTATCTTGTAATTACAAATAAGTAAACTAATTGGAACGCTAGTTAGGTGGTGCAGAGAGTCAAGGAAAATAGGGAAATGGTGAAACTTAGAAATCTTGCAATGTTATAGAAACCTTGCGATATGATACTTGGTAGGAACCTTGTGATGCTACCCTTGATAGGAAGTATGGGATGTTATACTTGGTTCATCGTGCCTGTAGCTTATCTTGTCATCATGCTTATGTTTACTTTCACTTTATTCATGTCATGTTATCTTTACCTGTTTTTATGCTGAAAGTCACTAGGACTTACTCAGTCTTTATGACTGACCCGTTTTGTTTCACCTCTTTTTCTTCCGTTTCCACCCCAGGTTCGCAGGGTAGGAATACAACATAGTTCGGATCTTACCAAGCTCCAAGGCTCTTTCATGTGCGGCTTGGATCTCTCTTGGCTATGGCTTGCTTTGCTTTATTGGGGAATACTACAATTTATTCTCATGCTTCTTTGTTTTTGAGCAAGACAGATATTTTAGTTATGTAATTGGGTATTTGAAAGTTGATGGGCTTTTATTGTAAACAATTATATTTAATAAATGATTTGAAATACTTCTACTTTACTTTTCGTTGTTTTATATATGTCTGTCTTGTAATATTTCTGTTCCAGTACCCATAATGCTCCATTGAAGTTAAGGCATTCCCTTTGTGAGTGACCTTAACGGATGTGGGGTGTTACATTTGGTATCAGACCAGAAGGTTGCCAGACTGGGCAAAAGCTTTTAAAAAAAAACTTATGAAATTGCATTTTCTAAGAAAAGTTTTGTTTTACGAAAGGCATATTCCCCAAAGCCATATGCACTATCTTTTGATTCTCTCCTTGAGTCTTTTCTCTCTTTCTTTTTCACCATAGTTTTGTAGGTGTACGACACATGTAGGAGGGCAAAGAAGTGCCCAATTTCCATCTGTAGCCGCAGTAGTTCCATCTGCATCTAATCTTATTTCAAGCTTTGTGGAGTCGCCATGCGATGGAGGTAGCTTTCGAGAAACTTGTCAACAAACTATACAAGGATATTAAGAACAGGGATGAAGAACACAAGCCTAAGGATGAAAAACTTGTTGATATGGCTTAATCCACGAAGGAGGAAAAGGTGAAAGGAAAGAGGCCAAAGTGAGAGAATAATAAAACCCATGACGAGAGAGAGTACCTTTAGTATGGTAAAAAGGGACATGTAGTTAAGTATTATAGGACAAGGACAAGGGCAAAGAACAAGATCGTCGAGAGGGCAATTGTATGCTCTCACTACTAGCATACCTAAGAGAGGTGGTAACGTTTCTGTTAAAGGTTTAGCTTTCTTTTCTATCATCCCGTTAGAACTTTGTTTTTGTACATCACATCCTTTTAATTCTGCTTCGGTAGTTGAGTCTATGCACCTTAGTACTAGCGTAGTAGAGGATCCCCTTTTTGTCTCAAATCCTGTAGGGGAATCAGCTCATTTATTCATGACTTGTTTGGATTTGAGAAAGTCTATGCTAAGTATTGAAGTAAAGCTTATGTCTTTGGGCTATGGGTTGATTCTAGGGATGGAGTGGTTATCTAGAAATGATACCATTCTCGAGTATCAAAAGAGGGTAGTTAGACTCTTGACTTGCCTCGGTAATACCCTCGAAGTCTAGTGTAACCCTTAGATTTCTGCCATGCTTAGTTACCTAGAATCTCTTGATACATTTATTGATCCGCTCGAGCAATGTTCGCCACTAAGGCGGATGGTCCATCTCGCTTATGCATGAGTTATAGAAAAACACCTTAGTAAGTACACTTGGCAACATGGTTGGCATTTGTTTATTTTCAAGAGATAAATCATTTATATGGAATACCTTCTAGTAAGTGAACGAGATCCGAGATTCACTAGTGAATTTTGGAGAGCTTGCATGAAACCATGAGTACACAGTTATGTTTGAATCGGGTATACTAGAAAGAGAATAAGTGAAAGTGGAACGAGAGGCGACAGTGAAATGAGTTCCAACTCATATTTTGGAAATAGGAATTAAGAAGCTACGAAATCACGAAGTTAAAGAAGGTTAAGGCACAATGGAGTTAAGCTCAAGGAAATGCGGCTTAGAAGATTGAAGACTAGATATGCACATCATATCTCTTTTTAAGAGTATATCCTTGATCCCTCTTTTCCTGTAGAGCTTATTTGCATGCTATCTTTTAAGCATATCCTCTCGGTCCTATTCTCCATCCTATTTCTGTTGCAAACCCCATAGGGAGTATGACTCATCTGTTAGTAATACATGTTGGGGCTTGAGGGTGTCTGTTGGGTTAACTAAACTTTTTGGGTTTTATAGGATATGGGTTGGTCTTAGGAAGGGATTTCTTGTGACCTAAAAGGAGTTCATCATGCTTAGTTTCCTAGAAACATATATATTGGTTGAGTAATTCTTTGGGTATCAGTCTGATGATGATTTCGGTCTTCGGGGCTGGTGCTTAGGGAATTCTTCTCCTAATCAGTATACATGTGACATAGATTTCCAGTTTTGACATTGCCTAATAAGAACAAAGTTTTTACTTGCTTCTATCATCCGACTATATCTTTAGGTAGGAACAATTGGGTGTAAACATGTGTTTGAGACATGTTATGATTGATGGTTGCAAGTGGTTGCAAGTGATTGCTAGTGGTTTCTCGTGGATGCATATATACGCACATTAGACACTAGATTGGCTTCATCACCTTTCATACTGCATATGCATGAGTGTTTATACTTGTTTATGTATGAAATTAAATATGCTATCATGTGCATGTTGCATATGGATGGATGTTTGTGCACACATATAGTGTTAATGTGACTACGACTATTTGCATATATATTGGACTCAAGGCACTAAACATATTTTGCATTAAGAGGATCAATCAGGCCTGATCATTTGCATTAGATAAGAAACATATACACACACTTTCTGCATATGTTCATACAACATTAGATATCTCTTAAGGATAATGGATGCCTGTGATTGATGATTGAGTAGATGGATGATTGGATGGTAGGACACATTCTTCTTAAATTGAAGATTTCGGGGATGAAATCCTTTAAGCAGGGGAGAATGTAACAACCCGAATTTTAATAACATGTTGAAACTAGAAATCAGGGTATAATTAATTTTTAAAATGAGAATTAAGGGAAACGGGTTGCTCCAATGCGTTCGTCTCGGAATTCTACATGAAATCGAGTCCGAGTTTTCGAAAATCAGAGTCCGTATGACCGAGTTATGACCTCTAGAAGTTTCACGAATTTTCAGAATCAAAAACAGCTCAGAAATTCGAATTCAAATTCGAATTCAAGAGCCAAAAGCGGGCTGAGTGGGAAAATTCCCGCCCAGAGCCCAGGTCGACCGTAGGGTCGAGCTGGGGGTCGAGCTGACCAGACCAGGTCGACCATAAGGTCGACCTGGCCTCCCTGGTCGGGCCAGGGTGGCCTGGTTGGGTGCACCAGTTGAGTCAGAGGGCTGGGACGATTTCTAAAGGTCAGGATTGATTCTAGGGTTAATCTAAGGGGCTAAACTAGTTGCTACACCTATAAAAACACCCTTAGACCTAACCTAATTCGCAACAAATCATTTTTACACCAAAATGCTGTTGAACTCCCTTTTGAACCATGGCCGCCGCCCCCAAATTAAAGCTTAAGCATTCAAACTCTAATCAATTCTAAGGACAAAGCTTTCATACACAATTTAATTCAAAGATTAAGGCTTCTACAACGATTCAAGACAATAAATCAGCATTCTACAACAAATTCAGTTCTTAATTCATTAGCCACGATCTGTAAGTTCTAGTTACTTTTTAGATTTAAACTTGTTAATTATAATATGGCCATGGAATAAAGTGGAATTGGATTTAAGTATGTTTATCGATTCAGATCTATTTATGTTGCTTCTTGAATCTTGAGTTTTGGGGACTTTTCTATTTTCATTCTCATGCCAAGATTATGATCTTTTCAGCTTGTTGTAAATCAGTTTTTCTTGATTCATGTGATATTATTATCAAGATCTATCTTTTATGCCTGAGATGATGTTCTCATGCCAGTTTTCTCTCTGTACTTATTTTTATACAAATTCTACCTCCTCCTATTTATTTTCTTTTGATGAACCTAGGTCAATTTCGGACCTAGGCCTAAACCGCGATTTGCGTACGATTGAATACGGGGAAATATGGGAATATTGTCTATATTGAATGTATATATATGTTTGGTAAAATCGATGGCATAACATGAATTGGGATTTGAGTATTATCGTTATAATCAAAGTTTGTAAGTTTGGGTAAATTGGTGTAAACACGGAATACATGTAGTTTGGCATGAAACTTGGTATATGTGTAAATTGGCATACATGTAAAACGGCATGAATTGAACATATGTAAATTTGGTATGAATTGGGCATATGTAAAACTGGCATGTAATCTAGAACTTGGGCATATGTTAATTATGTAAAATTTGGAGTTGAGACATATATGATAATTTATGACTTAGTAGAGGTTTAGTATGAACGCGCCTAAGTTGGGTTTTGGGTAGTTGGCATGTATTGTAAATAAAAGGCTATAACTTGGCATAACCTTATAGTAAATTATGATAATAATTTGGGAATACGTTTGGGGCAAAAACGTGAATTATAAACTTGATAATTGGCATATAACTGGAAATATGATCGTGGTTGAAACATGAACAATTTTATATGTTAAACACACGAACTGATATTGGGGTTTTGGGTGGAATACGACCATTAATGAACCTTTGACACGAGGTTAGACTCAGTTTGTGGTGTAAATCTGCCTGGAACCGCCCGGCAAATACAGTAGCCACAAACTATCAGTCTAATGTGAGAGGTCGAAGGCCAAATTGTAGGCATAACGGTTTATGACACAAGGTTAGACTCAGTTTGTGGTGTAAATCTGCCCGGAACCGCCCGGCAAATCCAGTGGCCACAAATACACGGTCAAATGTGAGAGGTCATGATTTATTCGTCATAATGAAAGAATTAAGGAATACTAACCATAACAAGATGTGGGTATGGTTTGAGGGTTAGGTGGGATGACATGGAAATTTGACATGAAAATGTTGACCTAACCGGTATGAGTTAAGAACATGTAAAACTTATAAATGTGGGCTTAACCAACATAACTGTTAATCAGACCAATGGGTGGGTTAAGTAATATGACTAGACTAATGACACTTAACCAATATAACATGACACGTGGCAGGGTTAAGTCAACTTGAACATATAGATAATACTTAACCAACTTAGCATGATACGTGGGCGGGTTAAGCCATGAATTACTTGAAATACTTAACCAATGCAATCTGACGAATGGGAGGGTTAAGTTGAATGGGTTGGTTTAACTTGAATGGGTTGATAACGCCCAACCGATATGACCTGCTGTGTGGTAGGGTTAAGTAAATACACGAGGATAACAGTTAACCATTATAAAATGGCTAGTGGATGAGGTTGAGTTAACATACACTTAACCAATCTAACATGAGGTGTGGTAAGGGTTAAGTTAACACAGGGGAGAACGCTTAACCGATATAACAAGACATGCGGTAGGGTTAAGTAACACAAGAGAGAACACTTAACCATGGTATCATGATGGGGGGTGGGGTTAAGTTAAATAGATAACACTTAACCAACCTGTGGGGTATACGAATAGACCCTAGGAAAACCCTAGTAGCGGGACCCGTTTCAGCAGTAACCCACATTAGGTATCAACGGTACCCTGAGCTAGGCAGGGTGGGGCACGATTACTGGGCTGATTGTAAGCGGTTAAAATGGCAGCAGGGGATGCAGCAGTGCAGGTTCCGACGGATTACGGGCGTGCACATACTCCGAAGTGGAAAATTTAGCCACTGGGCATCAGTAGATATAAAGCTGTGCATCAAAAAGGGTGTCGGGGTTGCCATCCTAGGGATTGATACACCCTAGGGTGGAACCAACAAAGGTATCTACAAGTGGGGGGTCGCAAGAACTAGGTCGAGTAGGAGCCGATCGATTAGGGTAGTAAGGATACATCTAACACATTCATGATAATTGGGCTGGTTGAGGAAAAATCCTCATATTAGATGTAGTCCTGAAGGCTACCACAACTACGGGGTTGGGATAACCTTAGTATATAACACATGTGAAACATGGTAAGTAAGAGCCGACCAATTAAGGTAGGTACGGTGGGGACATGAAACTATCAATATGAGGGGGAGAACCTCATCGTGGGATATGTACCTATAAAACTATCATGTGGGGTATGGGGGATCACTTATCTTGTAATTACAACTAAGTAAACTAATTGGAACGCTAGTTAGGTGGTGCAGAGAGTCAAGGAAAATAGGAAAATGGTGAAACTTAGAAATCTTGCGACGTTATAGAAACCTTGCGATATGATACTTCGTAGGAACCTTGTGATGCTACCCTTGATAGGAAGTATGGGATGTCATACTTGGTTCATCGTGCCTGTAGCTTATCTTGTCATCATGCTTATGTTTACTTTCACTTTATTCATGCCATGTTATCTTTACCTGTTTTTATGCTGAAAGTCACTAGGAGTTACTCAGTCTTTATGACTGACCCGTTTTGTTTCGCCTCTTTTTCTTCCGTTTCCCCCCTGGTTCGCAGGGTGGGAATACAACTTAGTTCAGATCTTACCATGCTCCAAGGCTCTTTCTTGTTGGCTTGGTTCTCTCTTGGCTATGGCTTGCTTTGCTTTATTGGGGAATACTACAATTTATTCTCATGCTTCTTAGTTTATGAGCATGACAGTTATTTTAGTTATGTAATTGGGTATTTGAAAGTTGATGGGCTTTTATTGTAAACAATTATATTTAATAAATGATTTGAAATACTTCTACTTTACTTTCCGTTGTTTTATATATGTCTGTCTTGTAATATTTCTGTTCCAGTACCCATAATGCTCAATTGAAGTTAAGGCATTCCCTTTGTGAGTGACCTTAACGATGTGGGGTGTTACATTATATCTTTCTAACGAATGTAAGAAATTGAGATTTCACTTTATAAATTGTGAGTTATGTCCAGTTTAAAATTTAAAATAGTCGCTATGGAATTTTTATATATATTAATATAATATAAAGCCCTTAAAAATAGTCATTTTTCAAACAGTCTCCAAATTCGACGAAATTAGTTTTGTTAGAACTGTATCGTCAAAACATAGCTAGATTTATTTTTGTGTAATTTTTAGAGTTAGTATATGGCTCTGATAAATTTGATTTATTAATTAAACGTTATCGAAATGGCGCGGTAGTTCGTAATTTACGATTTGAACTTCAACTGGCTACACAAGATCCGATATAACTCCGAAGTCCGTGAAACAAGAAACTTTTGGATCTTGTTGATTTTAATTTTCATATAAAAGAGAAAAATCCAGATTTCATGTTATAGATTGTTAGATATGTCCAATTCAAATTTTAAAATAGTCTCTAAGGAAATAGTTATTAAACGATAATGTTTAATTGATTTATTAATAAAGATTTTCATATAATTTGATTCGATATAGTTTTACGTCGATTTTCAAACTGCTTCCACTACAAATAACCTATTACATACGACAATTATATAACTCAACTTCTAACCATTCCTACGCTACATAGACAAAATTCAACTTGCATCAAACTAGCGCATACAAAGCCAACTAAAGTTTACATCCAAGTTATCTACAATCACATACCTCCTTCTCTTCTTCGCATCATTATCTCAAATCTCTGAGACTCTGTATACTCGCGTTGCATATCATCCATTTGCGAAATATCCGTAAACATGACTTCATCTTCCTCCTTTCGTCGTTTTACCTCAACAAGTTGATGAATTGCGTCGATCCTTTCTTGGTGGTGAATGCTTTTGCTCTTGAGTGCGCTCAAATACATATCGTTAGACTCCTTTAATAGTTTTTGATTTTGCCTTCATTAGCTCCTGCAACTTGTTTTTTCTTTGTCACCTTGGATCCTTCGGGTCTTATATATCGGTCATCAGTAAGGTTTACATCTTCTTCTAAACCAATAGTAGCACTGTCCTACGAATCTGTTGGACTAGAACTGTCTCCAAATCTTGGAGCTTTCCCACGACTACTGCTTGATTGGACGTCTTGGACTGTTTTCTGAAGTGAAGATTTCCATTTCACATGATTAACCAGTAGGTCATACACATGCATGAACTGATAGAAATGAGGTTCTTGTTTACTATCTGGTTTATATATTTGTTTGAATAACTTTTTTGCGGCAAGTCTCTGTATTAATAATATGAAGCTTTTACTACAACTTTAAGAAGTAAAGTACCAAAAAACGTAAACAATTATTACCATATGAGTTTCACTTCCAAATTCGCCTGGGTTACTCTGCTTCATCATGAACATCTATGAATCAAAATTGAGTTTGACGATTAATTTACAATAACGACCTTTGATGGAAGCTACACTTCTATTCCAATCCATATTCTTCCTGTTGTATTCATTAGTGATTCTACCCCAAAATGTTTCACCACTTTGATCGGCACCACGGACAGGATCTAGCGAAAGTGAGCAGTATATGTAGCTAAGACCATAGTCTTCAGTAGCACTCCAACTTGAAGTAGTTAGCATTCCACCAAATGGTTGGCGTAGATCTTGTAAATCAAAAGATTCGAAGCTAATTCTTGCGGCGTCGACATCAAAATAAGTAATCATTTTTTTTAATAAGTTTAGATGTGGTAAAAGATGAGTTGATGTGGAAGAAAATAGAGGAGTGATGTATTTGTAGGGTTTGAAAAATATAACCGTTATTAAATTAAGTCGTTGGAAATATAGCGGTTGACCTCCTTGCGTCTGTTCAACAGGCGCTAAGATAATAAAGCCGTTGGCCTTTATGCACTTGTTGAACAAGCGCTTTACTCTATGCGCTTGTTAAACAAGCGCCTCAGCAGTTTACAGATTCCGGAACTTTGCAACCAGATTTCAGAATAGCGCGCAAATCTTACACGCCGTTGGAGGCTGTTTTGGGTGTGGATTTCACATATTCGTAATTTGAGGTGATTGTTGGATTTGCCCTTAGAAATTATATTACTTGAAATGGATTGAGTTTGTAAAAAAAGTGTCCGAGGATCACATTGTTAGTATATAGACACACATTTAATGGTGCACTTTCACACTGAGAGATCCAAGGCACGCTTCCCGATCTAGTTCTTCCAAGCATGACAAGTATGTATCGGAATTAGGAAGTAATTGAATGAGGGCGCTTTCCAGATACTCCAGATTTCTCAAAATGTAATCAGAGAAAAAAGTAATCTGCCATGTCATATGTTAGTTGATGTGAAAGCAAAATAGCCTTTAAGTGCTGAAATGATTGCATCACTTGGACCAGTTGGAATTGTCTTAACTCCAAATATATCATATTTAATGAGAATAAAGTCCACTTCAACTTAAAAAGTAATATCGGAATAAGAAGGATGGTCTTTATTGTCGTGGGATCCTTGCGGATCTAAACTGCTTTTCTTGACAAATTTTCTATTCAATTGCTTTGATATTCCATGTTCTTGTTAGATGATACTATTTTAAATAATTTAGAAGTCCCAAAGTAATGGTAAAGTTTTGAAAGTCACTTATTAGAGCATCTCTAACAGACTTACGGATCATAATATTACGAGCAGTAAGATTCAGGGGGGAATGGGGTAATTTCCGCAACAGGGGCGCGCCGATTTTATCGGCGCGCTAATATTTTATCGAAGCGCGCCGATAAAATTGGTGCGTAAGTATAATGCGCCAATATTATCAGCGCGCTACTATAAATATTTTGTGAAAATAATGTTTTATCTCTTTTAGGGTTATTTAGTGTTTTAGGTTGATGTAAAACATTTGAATGTACATATAATACTCACGATACAACTGATAATACAACATAAGAAAACAGTTGATCATAAACATAACGATACAGCAGATGTTGCTATATCTGCTAGATACAAATACAACAGAAGTCAGTACATTCACTGTAATCACTAAACGATACAACTAACGATTATACCGAAGTAAAGTAGGAAAATAAATGCACAAGCAAACTGAATATTACGTTCAACCCCAAGAGATTCAGCTACAATTGGTAATAATCATAAAGAAACAAGTGGTCGTGATCATAATGATACAACTAATATTTCGCATAATGATACAACTAACAATAAGAATACAGATACAACAAGTGATAAAGATACAACAACTAATGATACTAAATGTCAACTAAAACATCAAACGTAGGAAATAGTTACTTAAGCAAACTACATGTTACGTTCAATCTCAAGGGAATCTAAAGCAGTTCTAAGTCGCCTAATCATTACGGTCAAACCGCAACTGTTCAATAACATTTTGGAGACGTTTAATCTCTCGTTCAAGTTCGTTTGAATATGCTATTCCCCTTAGGCACAAAGGTTCATCTATCCATTCTATGTAATTGCATCCATTCGGATAGGATGGACATTTCTGAATTTGCCGACCTATGTTGTTGCCATCTGCTCAAACCACAACTTCAACTGCATAACTGTAGTAACAACAAACTGGACAAGAATCAACTTCCTATTCATAAGAAATTTGAACATGTGTATTTGATATACCTTTACTTCTTGTCGTGGTTGAGCGACCAACTGTTCATACGAAAGTTGAACATGTAGTACTTCAGCTTCATGCGGAGGTTGTTCGTTCACCTGTTCATACGGTCGTTCATCATGAGGTCGCATTAGGTTTAGATGTGGGAATTCGTCCGCTAGTTCCTAAAGTCTCATCTGTTCATACCCCTGTTCATCGGAGTCTGTAGATGATGGCCAAGAAGGCATAGTCGTGGGAATGCAAAGAGTAGTTGGAAACAAAGTTGTTTGAGTGAGGTAAGTTGTGAGTAATTTGACAGAGATATATAGTTGCATAGTGTACAAATGAATAAAACAAATAATGATGTAACCGAACACTGTTACAACTGTATTTTACGTGCTGCCTGACACTGTTTCGTCTGTCGTAATACTGTAGGGAATCTGCTTTTTGTACTGCCGTGATGTGAACGGTCAGTGGTTCCACTTTGCTTTACGTCCTGCGATTTCCAAAGCATTTGTCAGCAATAATGCTCATGTGGATGAGTATGACCCTATTTTTTTAACTCCTTTGTGTATTGAAATGTTTAATTTAAATGGGAATGGCCCTAGTTTTTAACTCATTTGCATTCATAAATATAAAAAATACCTTTTAACTTTGCGTACAAATTTCATTCAATATAACAAAATACAAGATACATGATACAATGAATGTTCGACCCAACATACAAGATACAACTATGATAAAGTATGACATAACGTGGAATACAACACATATACTTAAGACATAGTACCATATAACTAAGACCCTAGTTTCAGGATGGACCATAGAACCCATACAACATTTCAGCCTTTATTGCAACATTTAACCTTTCCAAGTGACTTACCCCTGCTTGCATCTCTAGAGCGTACTGGACACCCCTTTCCGTCAGTGGTGGATCGACCCATGAGAAAAAATTACAATGTTCCAACCCCCGTTGGTTAAGTGCAGTAACGTACGCTTTACAACCATAAAAGCGGCGACCTGCGTTGCTTGGCTTTTAGATACAACCATATTACATTCCACTCCGCAATAGCAAAGTACTGAACGATCCATCATGCTAGAGCTTGACCTATCTGGGTTCTCCCGAGCAATTACTTCCCTTAATCAAGCACTGAGGGTTTTTTGAACAGGTCCAATACGTGGGACGACAACGTTCAGTTGCGTGGCACTGAAGAGTTCAGACTCCATTTCTCCAGCTTCCACTTGATCTTCCAATTGCGTTTCGGGCACAACCTCGACTGATTTCTTATTTATTTCATATTGATTATACATTTTGGACCATGTTTTCATCATTCAATTCCCAAGAAGACATTTTAAACTACTTGAAAAGTGGCAGCTAGATAAAATGAGTAACTTGACAAACCTAAGAATTCAAAAGTATTGAATAGAGGAAGAGGAGCTGGGTGATCTTAAAGGTTGCCAAGTCCACTGATTTCATGCTTTGCTTTATTAAAGTGGTGAACATGTCATCTTTAATCAATATAACTTGTCAAGTCATGTTGTTTCTATTTGTTGGACAAGCTATAGCACGTTGCCCAAGTGTTGCAGAGTGTAATAACATCAACTGTTCTTCGGTAGAGTGACAGAAACTTAACTATTGAGGACAGAGTGTAGTCATGTCATATGTCTCTATTCTGCAACTCAACTATTGATGACAGAGCTTTATCACAAGCGACAAGTTGTGGTACAACTATGAAATATGTACACATCTTCAGTCAAGTCCAGTCAATAAAACTTGTACCTATACCCATGTTGTATAGGAAGACCTCAACAATAACCCCCACTCATTTAAGTAGTTTATATTTTGTCCTCCAACCATAACTATAATTTGTGCATTCTAGATCAACCACGACATTAAGGTGCGAAACCATTACTCTTTTTGTTTCTATGTGTTCTAGTGCTTCCTTGTATTGATAATACGTTTTTGTTTCTGTGTAGCTTAAATGGACGATTGGGAAAACAGTGATGAAATCATGGATAAAATGTTTGATGAGTATGAATGAAATAAGGAGGATAAGAAAGAGGGTGGAATCATTCCAAATACACAAGTAGAAGAGGTGGATGAACCAGTTTAGAATGAAATTATTCGTGGTACTCATCGAGTAGTTGAAGTTCAGAATCCAAAAGCACATTCACGAAACAATATACCGAGGCAAATGGTTAACCATAATCATCACAACCAAATTAATGCTAGCTCCAGTGCTACTACAACAGAATTCTCTCTTTAGGACTTACTTATACTCGTAAAATCCTATATCGAAGTTGATCGAAGAGATTTGTTACTGATGCAAAATGGAGGGGGTCTAACCCCTGAAAAATTTTGGTCCATGATAATAAGATTACATAACAACCATGGAGGGGGTTTAACCCATGAAGAATTTTGGTCCATGATAATAAGATTACATAACAACCATCGTACCTGCATTACTACATGATCTTCTATCGAAATTCATATGGCTCATCGGCGTTTCGTAGAAGCTTGTGAACGATACCAAAAGATTATACAGACAATTGAAGATGAAGACACATTTAAACTGACTAAGGCAACTTTTGATTCTCATTACCTTGCAGAGTACAGTACTGATTTTGCTGGCTACAAAGCCTATAAACTGCGTTATATTCGGCTAACTCGTTATGGGGCTGAGCAGGCTAATGGTTTAGGTCTATTTTGTTTACAAGTTGTTGAACTTTTCTTTTATTTAATGATCCTACAAAAATATTGAGTTCTTCTAATTTTATACTTTAGTACACAGGATAAAACTATCATCTTGGGGAAACAGTAGCAATATAAATAAAGCACACATTGCATTTATAAGAAAATAATTGCTACAGTAGGACATATAACGTTACTACATCAACATAATAAAGCAATTAGTAATAAAGATAGTGATAAACAATCTACTTATAACTGAGGAAACCTTGACATTAGAATGCGTTGTTTCATTCCCATCGAAAATTCCTTCTCCATGTCAGCCATTCTAGTCAAATCTTTTGCCATGATAGCATTCTCATCTTGTTGTTGCTTATATGCTAACTCATTCACTAGAATTTGTAGCCTCTTCTCTTCCAGATCAACAAACCTTTTCATAACCTCTATTTTTACCTTAGCTTCTTTACGTCTTTCTACATGTCTACGGCCGTGTTCTTCGTGGCATGCGTTCATTTTTCCTTCAAGCACAATTATAGTTTTTCCCTTTCTTTTCGCAGCTTTGACTCCCTTAGGTATAAAATCTTCGTCAATCGTGGTATTGAACTCATCAAATAGGTTTTCACCTACACATTGAGAAATTTTGGTAGTTGACTCACTTGGACTGGAAGAATACCCAGATTTATAAGCTTTTTTCTTACTCTTGTTGGCAGTTTGAACATTGCGAAGGCTCTTAGCAAGTTCTGAGTTCCATTTTGGTTGACTAGTAAGAAGATCATAACAATGCATAAATTGATAATAATGTGGCCTTTTCACGCCATTTTCTCTAGCAAAAAGCTTCTTGAACTCCTCGCTTGCCATTCGTTTCTAATAAAAATAGGGAATATGAATCGTAAAAAAAATCTATCAACCACTAACGTACGTAATAAGAAAATATACCAGATTATCCTCTCCTCCCATGCTGCTTGGATTCGCTATTTTATTTTGTAAATTTGTGATTCATAAAACGTTGTTTGACGACTTATTTTGCCGAAACGACCTTGAATCACCGACAACATCCGTAAGCCTTCTGGATGCTTCTCAACGAAGGCAGTCATAATTTTTTCCAAAACGTAGCGGCTGACTGGTCGTTCCCGTAGCCGAATCTTGTGAGAAATGACAATAGATGGTGCATAGATCGATGTCCTCTTCGTCTGTCCATGGCATAGTTGTTTGTTTACTTGATTGAGTACCCAGGCAATAGTTCATGTTGGCTTGCGAAAACTGGATTTCGTCCATCGTCGGATGTGAAAAATCTCCAAATGGTGACGACATTATAGAGTTAGAGTTTCTTTAGATTAAAGAGGTAGAAAGGAATTGTGAATATGTTGTGATGTAGAATGGTAGAAAGGAACCAATTTATAACTAAAAAATAGCCATTTGAAAATTTTTGACCGTTTTATAGGCGTTGGGAAAAATACGACCGTTTTGTTGTTCTCTAGTGAAAATGCAAGTGCATTGAGCCATTGGGAATGTTGCGCCAATTTTATTGGCGTGTGTTATAGCGTGCCGAAAAAATTGTCGCGCTATAACACACGCCGATAAAATCAACGCGCGGGGCCAAATCAAGATTCAAATTTTGCCTTGTAATTTTCCCTTGAATATCGAGGGGAAGAATACCTGTTGGGGACTAATATTGGGCTCAATTTATGATCCAGAGGCTGAATCCTCCCTTTATTGGAGATGCTATTAAGCTAAATGTTAGTTTTTCAAGAGTTAATGCAATGTTTCATGATTCGTTAAATCAACTCAAAAATAAACTTATATGAGAGATCCATTGAAGCAAAGTGCACATATATTAACAAAGGGAAAGGTTCTGAAAGAATGTATTTTTTATAAGTGGAACAAAGTTTAATGGTTATATGTTACTAAATCATGTTATCGAAGCCATTCATACCTTAAAATTATAAAATGACTTAATAGGTTCCATAAAATGGGATAAAAGTTTTAAGTTCAAATTGTGCTTTTAGCCATTAGGAATTTAAAATGCTAATCTTTGATTGAAACATTTAAAGCCAATTCTTCATGTTAAGTTTATTTGTGCTTCAAACGTATAATTATTCAAGTTACAAGGACTTAAAGGCCAAGACAATGAACTATTCTTTATGCTTCGAACCCAGTTAGGTTTGAAGTGCACATCCTTTGCGTCAAAAGCTATGAACTAATCCCCATGTTTCAAAACCAAATGGATTCAAAGCACACACACCTTTCAAAGCCAAAATCTTTACATTTTTCAACTTTACACCTTGGAGCCAACTTAGATTTGAAGCACAAGCCATTTAAAGATTGGGTTTCAATTAGTTCCACGAAGCTTCCTGGAGTTCGAAGTGTGAAATTTTCAAAGTTGATGCTTTAAATCATTTTCTTTATGTTTTGAACCCTCTGAAGCCCTAATCTCCGAAGCATGAGGTTTCCATTCATGAATTCTTGAAGTAAGTACTTCGCTTTAATTTGTATAAAAATTGAAGAGAAGGATTGTACTTCTATTTGAATTTACATACAACCCCTGTATATTCCTAGTCATTTTCCCGTGAGAACTTATTTATTAAGACCTGATTTTTTCTCAAATGACTACTCAAAATCCAGTTAGCTAAAATTAAAGGATGCTTTAAAGTAAAGTTAAAGGAAAGTGATCGATAATGACTTCAATTATCACGGGTCGGCTATGAAAAATGCATACGAATCCTTGAAAATAAAGGCTAAATTGAGAGGCAACTAAAAGATTAGATTAAAATCTTAAATTTTAGATCAGAAAATTGAGAAAAATTAACTTTAGAAGCACAATTTTTTCCATTTTTTGTATTTAATGGAACTGGTAAGGAAAAAAGAAGAAGTTTATAGAATATTTTATAGGAAAATGAAAGAAGAAGAACAACCAATTCCAATAGAATGCTCAGAAGTGCCTATTCAAAATAAATGGATAAGATGAGAGGTATCGTTGAAACCAACCAAAAATCAGTCCTTTCACCACATTCGTGAGCTAGTGTTAAATGATAATACAAAAAATGGATTCATTAGCAAAGGGCCTCGTAGATTGGACAAGCGATTTTGTTTTGATTAGAAATCCACTTCGCATCAAGTAGTTCAAAAGAAGGCCAAAGCACTCTGCTTCAAAATTTTCTGATGCAGAGCACTTTCTCTGCTTCAAATTATGGAACATCCACTTCTTAGAGGTTTTTCATCCAGGAAACGCTTGAAGCAATTGTAGAAGCTTATCCCTTCAAAGTGAAATATTGCATTAAAGAAAATCCTTGTTGGTTTGAAGGACCAAAGCAAAGAATTGCTTTTCATGATTGAAAGCATAAAGATAGCTTTGCAACAAAAAATGGTGCTTCATTGTAATTCTACAATTCTTCAAAACTAGGTTAAGTGCCTTTAAGAATAATACAACAAAGCCTATGAAACCAAGGCCTTCAAAGTTATTTCCTTCGAACCCAGTTCTCTTGAAGATAGATTGACCAAAACCAATTTCTTTGAAGCCAAAGCCTTCAAAATCAAGGTATTCAGAGCAAGAGTAACACACATCTGGGATAGAGCTGCGAAGTTAAAGCCTTCGAAGCTGAAAAATTCGCAGTTAGCAATCTCATAGCTTGGATCTTCGGAGCAAGAAATAATGGAAGTCGGAGGGCTTTGAAAACACACTCGCCTATTCAAAGCACCCCTTATATATTCGACATAATTCAAGAGATATCTCAGGAACATTCAACTATAAATAGAGGCAAAGTTTCACCAGGAAAGGGGATAATCAAATCATTCTCCCAACACTCTTCATTCCTTAATCGAATCCCTAAATCAATTTGGGGAAACTCTTTCAAAATTGATCTGAAACTCACACTTTAACATTTATACAAACTTGAGACTCACCTAGCATATGGAATATAATTGTAACAACTTGTGCTGACCTTACCTTGAATGTTAACGAACAATCGTGACTTTCAAACTGTCCTAGCCTATTTGCATACTAGACCATATAATCGTTGGACCGACATATCATAGTGCATACAACATTTCTTTGAATCCTTGAGAAGCAAACTAAAGTCTTTCAAACTAAGATGATTTGGTTTCAAGGCACTCTAACATGGCCTCTTTGAACTGCTGAACTAATTCTGATGCTTTATAACGACTTTTGGCTTCGAACTTATTGCTTGCTCCTTTGAAGCAGATTTCTAGACTTTAAACCTAACTCTTCATTTGTTGAAGCATTTTTTGGATTAATTTGAACCTTCTTTCTGAACCTTCAAAACTGATCGATTTTATTTAAACCAGCTTCCTACCCATTCAAAGTAGTCCTTTGTCTTTGAATCAATCTTTCTGACCTTCGAAACAACCAACTAGCATTGGATTTATCCATTTGGCTTTGAGCCAAGAAAAAATTTCGCTCAGTTGACCACATAATGAAAAGTTGAGGTGTTAGACCATTTTTTTGGCTAACAAGAATCACAGAGAAATATCATTTACGTAGGAAATCATGACTTTCGAAACACCCACTTACATCAAGATAACCACTCTTTGATATAAAGGAGCGTTTGACTACCGATGAGCACCTCGTAGAATTTAAGAGCTAGTTGGATTTGTATGGTGCAAATAGGGGTGCATGTTGCCTCCATTTCCCAACCACTCTTCAAGGAACTACGAAAAAATGGTACATCTAGCATAATGGAAATACTATCTATTTATGGAAGCATTTCGCTTATGAGTTTGTAGCACAGTTCTCTATCTCCAAAGACCAATCAATTGATCACATAGTTACGACACAAATCAAGTAGAGACTAGGAGAACTTCTTGTGGATTATCTAAAGAGATTCAATGGATAAGCTTTGAAGGTGAAAGTCGCGAATGACAAAGATAAACCATGTGTCGTCTATTCAGGTTTGAGTCCAAGTATTCCTTTTTTGAGAGAACCTTACATCCATGATGTATGAATTTGCAAGATTTCCATTTACAGGCAGATAAGTTTGTATGGATGGATGAGATGTATCGTCTCGAGAAGGAAACCATTTATGTAGAAAAGGATAAAACCCTAGATTCAACGAAATGCCTAAATGCAAAAGGGAATCGGCTGTCAAAAACATTGCTTTGAGCTAACCTATATCCTATATATATATAATTATTAAGGGTCTAACATTAAGAAAGTCACAAGTAGCAACTTAACCGATATGAGGACATGATTATTATTCTTATTACCAAGCAAACGAACACAGAACATACTAGTGTCAGGTCTTAATCAATATAATTCAAGGACTAGTTAGGGAAGGATGTTTGAAGGAGTTCATCAATGATATTCATGCCATGAATCATCAAAGGTAATCTTGTTGGCATGGGAAGTTCAATAAATTTAATCTTCATGCACGATTTTGATCAGATGGGAGTGTCAACAGAAAAGCTAGAACTAACTTAGAACTGATCTTTGGGTTTAGAAACAAGAGCTCCTCACCTGTTAGGAAAATAAAGCTTTTGGTACAAACGACAATTCCATGTTGGCCCCAAACTTTCAAGACCACTTATTCGTCATTGATCAACCATCTCTGGGTGCAGTTTATCCTTTTATCTCTCCAAAATACCATATAGGGGAGTTCCTAACATAGGCTCGATGTGGAACTATTTGGGGAGAGTAATTCAATGTAAGGGAGCTATATATTTTACAACATTAGGAATGAATGGTCGTGGTATGTTTCTTGCTACGAATCAGAACCACATGACGAAATAAAAATGCCTTTGGAGATTGGCCTAACAAAACAATTATCCAAAGCAGTGGTTGTTACCAATAATCAATCTAAACCCAGTATGTTTATTTCATATGCAAAGGAGAGGAAAAGAAAGAGGGGGAAACAATTGCATAGAATAAATTCTCAAGGACAAAGAAATTGTAATAGAGTTTGACTTTCTAATGAGAAAAAAGGAATGAAACCAATGGAAAACTTAGAAGAAGTAGGTGTCGATCTGGAGCATCGGAATAAAACTGCAAAAATTAAAAGGGCATTAGATGAGTAGCCGAGAATAACACTGGTGCAATTCTTAAAACAAAATAAAGTTGTTTTCTCTTGAACCCACTCGGAATTGGCAGGAATATGCATTACCATCTTGTTTAATGCTTTAAACATTAATGTAGATATGACACTAGTTTGATAGAAGAAAAGGCGGTTTAATAGGGTCTGCTATAACCCTCAGAAAGAAGAAGTTAAGAGGTTACTAGCAAATGGATTCATTATGGAAGTATTTTATCCAAAATGGTTGGTGATCCTGGTGTTGGTCAAGAAAGCTTATGGTAAACGGAGGCTTTGTGTTGATTGTACAAAATTTAAATAAGGCTTGTCCAAAATATTGTTATGCATTGCCTAGAATCGATCACTTAGTAGATGCCATAAGAAGCCATCAACTTCTTCCTTTCATGGATGCATATTCAAGGTAAAATCAGGTCCCCATGTCAGAAGAAGAACATACTAGTTTCATCATAGATTAGGGAATCTACTTTTATAGGGTAATGCCTTCTGGAATAAAGAACGTCAGTGCAACATATTAAAGAATAGTAAACCAAATGTATAAAAAGAAAATTGGGCAAAATATGAAAATATACATCGACGACATGCTGGTACATTCTAAGAAAGACGCCAACCATTTGAACGATTTAGGGTAAACGTCTGTGGTATTGCAAAAATATTGAATGAAGCTACAATATAAGTGTATGAAGAAGTAAGGCAAATCTGAGCAAATAAGGCAATCACTACACCATATATGCAGATTAGGCTGTCTTTTAGGCCGTATCTACTGCAATTAGCCAGTGCTTTGGGGCATATCAATTTATGGTGTGTTTATTTATTAGATATATGGTCATAATCCATATCCAAATCAAATTAGGATACGACTCTAAGCCGTATCAAAATTATAAATATATACAGCTGTAAACCATATCTCACTTAGAATAACATACAACTCTAACCATATCTAAATTATCACTAGATACGAATATAAAGCATATCTAAATAATCAATAGATACAAATATAAGTCATATCTAATGTACATTCCTTCAAGTCTTTTTAGTGAGTTAGATACGGTTTTTGACTATATCTATAGTGTAATCCAGACATGGTCTTAGACTGTATCGAATTCAAGTCTTACAATAAATGGGAACTACAACACAGTTTTTTCATAACAAAAAGCATAACATAATTTATACTAAGCATAACACAATTTATATACAAAGCATAACATAAAGCATGTGGAGATTTTTCATAACACAAAGCATAACTTCAGTCAATGAAAATCTTACAATAAATGGAAACTACATCACAGATTTTTCATTAAATTACAAAGTCTGATAAAACTTAGTTGGTTAATGAAAGTAACAAACTTAAAGAAAAAAAAGCCTGATAAAATAGAAGTAGTGGAAGATTCTGATGCTGAGATAAAACTGCAGTAGGGGAGCCCATGCAAGCTGATGTAAATGCTGAAGATATTCATGCGAAGACATTGACAATTCATGTTGTGATGAAGTCCACGTTGCTGTAAATCAAAGAAGTGAAGAGCATAAGCTAGATGCTGAAATAAAGCAATTACAAAATTTATATGTCTCATAAAGAAACGATGTACATAATGTAGAAAAGGTCGTGCAAAAGCTAACTGTTGATGTGCATGTATCATGTGCACAGTTTGTGCATATTCATGAAAATGATTTAGCCTTCTCCAAAATGACCAATTGCCATGTTTTGCCTACACAAAACCAATCATTACTCACTGATATACCAAACCATAATAGCACAGTCATGCAAATGCAAGTTGAAGTATGTGATGGCCACGTGCACAATGCCAAGGGGATAACAAGCAAAATGCAACAAACTAGACATAAGTACAACAATATGCGATATTACACGTACCATGGTCAGAGCATATCCAATGACCATCACTTTCAGAAGATCGGATCGTTATTTCATACAAATTAAAGAAAAATGATGGCACATGCAGCAAGTCAGAGAACATACAAACAACAGCAAGTAAGTAGTGCAATTTTATTTTATTTTATCATCAATACTCAAGAGTTACAGCGGAACAATGAGTATACACGCAAATGAACAAGATATAGGAGGACAGTGAAGTTTGATCAAGTGCAATATTAAAATGAATAACTAAAGTGCATGTTTGTTCTTATCAGAAAGTCTAAATGACATTTCGTAAAAGAATGATCAGTACATTACCTTCCCTTAACTTAATCAGAAAAAAATAAGCTGTATATCTGTTTTTATCCGAATAATATAAGTGCAAGTGTAAATTACACTAACTATGCAGAGATACAAGCCATATCAAGTGCAATATCAAAATGACAGATAAAGTGCAGTATAAAAATGGAAGAACAAGTGCAATATTAAAATGAAGGATCAAATGCAGTTTGGTTCTTATTAGTAATCTGTTCTTATCATTTTTTTCCTACTATTATTGACCATAGTAAAACAAGGGAAAACCATGTACATCATGTGTGTCAAGGGTACAAATAATACAATTGTGTGTTCCTTTTGCTGCCACATGTCTAATAAAACAAGGCAACATGTATATAAACATGATTTTCCTCAGGCCATAAAGGAATTGAGGCAATTAGTAACCTTGCGAGCATCGTATACAACTACATATACATGTGTATCTAAGCACATGTGTATACACATACATATAAATATACATATACACCCATGCTGACACGAACCTATAATTGTAGTTAATATACACATGTGTTCAGTGAATTCTAAATTTTCTTCACATGACTAGGGTCAGTATCAAAGTTCACGTACTCAGGACAAAAGTAGCAAGGCCAAGTTTTTAAATGGGCTAAATTTTTAGTTGTTATATCAATGCCAAATGTCAGTTCTACCTTCATCGATCTGTTTCAACTCTCATGCCAAACTCACACTAAACAACCACTTATGCAGACAACATGTCCATTCAATTCTCATGTGGAGTACTATGAAGAGTTAATTGTAAAATTATATATACCTGCTCTAACATCTAAAGATATGGAATCATAATCTTCAGATGACACACTTACCCATCCACTCCGACACCAACAAAGGTCCCTGCAAATTGATGATTTATTTTGCTGATTTTCTCATCTGGTAGCAGTATATTTTCCAAAACCAATTTTTTATGTGTAGATGGTACGGATTTCCCATGGATTTTGGATGATGTAGAATCTCGACATACAATACCTATTGCAATAAAGCTGTCTAGATCCATCCAAAAAAAATAACTGCATCGAAATCAACTAAGAATAAACAACAGCTAATAAATATTTGTTGCTATCATGTCTAGATCAGAGTTGAGAATTTCACATTTTTAATTGTTCCCACATTGGTCGTATCCTAAAACTGAGAAGCAATGACTTTAGAAGCACCGAGTTGTATGCTGTGTCCTCCATCAAAAGGATTTAAAGGTGCGCGAATTCTTTGTTTGATGCTTCCCACTACTTGGATCAGAAGCTCCATTTTCCCAGACAAATTTCCCACTGTACCCTCCAAATTTCCCACCATACCCTCCAAGCTTCCCACCCTCGTTTTCAACTCATCGTTGTCTTGACAAACATGTTTGAATCATTTTTGTGCAATAGCACAAGCCTTAACATTAGTCTTTGGTATGATGGTCCCAATACCGCGGCTCCTACTCCTTGTATCCTTGCCCAATACTTGTGATAAGATATCTTCATCCACTGTCAATTTTTATTCATCACTATCGGTGATATTTTCCTTCGTTTTCGTAATTTGATCCTGAGATATGATGATACTTATATGAATAATGAAATTTTAAAGAATATGCAAGTTAGTATTTGTTTCTTACAAAGTACACAGAAGCGACATTTGATATGCTACCATCTTTTTTGTGTGTGTTTGTCCTCTCCCATACTTGACGACGGTTGATATTTGCAGGTGGACTTTGCAACAATCTACAATATATTCCCTTTCATGTATATTTTCTCCCATAATTGTGAATTTTTACTATTTTTGAAAGAAAATGAATATAAATTACCATTTTGCGTTCTGTTCTAGTATGAATTTTACGTCCTGCATGGTGATCATAACTGAGCAATAATCTATTTTTTTGTCTGCCTCCCTTCTTCCGCTCGCTTTAGGCATTGCTTTATTTTTTATGAACTCGTTCCAATGTTCTTGAGCAATCGTAGGTGGACAATTTTTCAACCGTTCTTCGTCATTGTTGAAAGTGTCATAATAACTTGCTCTCAAGTTTTTCTTATGTTTCCTAAAAGTTTCAGCCATTCTTTTTAAAAAGATTTCCTTTGAAAGCGGATCAAGGGCATACATTTTCTGCAAAAATTAAGAGTTAGACTGTAAAAATAGATTGTAGACATTTAAGTGCTATTTTTCACAAATTTAAAATATTCACAAATTGCTTAAGTAAGAACTTACCACCAACTGGTTCCAAACGTCGTCCTTATATGGTTTGGGTACTTTATCCCAACTTATGCATGATATCGACACATGAGCTCTTACTAGTTTACCAAGTATAGTAGCGATTTTTGGAGCGTTTTCTAGTACTGGAATACTAAGTAGGTTTTGATCAACTTTCTTCTCTTTTGCACATGATGAATGTGATGATGTTGGATTTTGTGATGTAGTTTCCTGTAAAATATAATATTACTAACCATTTTGTGATGTCAGAATATTAATCACATTTGTTACTCGGATTCTTTTAAAGCAACACCAAGAATCAGGACAAACATTACAAGGAAAGTTAAAGAACTCAAGTTGAAATAATTAAAATAAATTTCAAAGCAGAATGGAGTGTGACCAGAAAGTGTTAGTCATGACATTCCAAATACATGTGATTCCCTTGTAAAAAAAGCATTCAATAATTCATAAGTTAACATATGATTTTGGTAAGATCTTCTAATTTTTCATTGTCTTCAAAAGTTGGTTGATAGACGGTAGGAACCTCAATATCATCCACATTTGTAGTCAACCGTTTTGGTGTTTGCAAAACCACAGACCATCTGTTATTTTTTAAATCTTTTGAGTAGAACACTGGACATGCTTCTAACGCAAGAATAAATGGCTCGTCATTCATGTGGTCTTTGTTCTTCAGTTTTCCTAAATCAACCATGATCAGGTTTGAAACAGGATTTATTTTGCAACCATTTATCTTATCCTCGACCTTTACCCAATCACAATAAAAAACTATTTGTTTGAAGTCAGTGGAATCCAACTCCAGTATCTGCTGAATGGCTCTGTAATACATTGTTTTTGCGTCCTTATAATTTTTATCTTTACCACTCGCTCTAAAATTTGTAATTGCTTTCGTGCATACACCACTATCTTGTGTTTACCATACAGTCTTCACACATTTTCATGGAAAATAAAAACTCATTCACTTGTACTTCGTATAACTAAGCGCCATGAACTTCAGCCCGTGTACTAGCCGCCAGAGAGTTGGATCGACATCGCTACACTTCAACAACTACATAAAACACAATAACTAAAAAAAAGCATGGTTACAAAGGTGTATTGCAAACTTATAAACACGTGAAATACTTAAGATGATGTAATACCTCATTACGTAACCATAGAGTAAAATTTTGAACGACTTTGACAGTTGTACCTCTGCCTTGTGCTTGAAATCTAGTGCTTTTCGCATAGGAGTTATAACTTCTATGGAAAACAATTTCGAAATGAATATATAAACTGAATTAAAAAATGGAAATTCAAAACAAATTCATGAACTTACTTCTTCCATTCATACAATCCATCATATTTATTAAGGACTCATATACGCACTTGTTCAAACTCTACTTGGGTTAACGTTATATATTTACCATTATCTAAAGGTATCTCACCAGAAAACTCATCATCCTCGTCTAAAAATGCTTCGTGGGTATGTTTATGATTGTCATAACCTCTGTTTGGGATATATTCCATGCAGTAAAGGCTAACTTCTTGCACGATATATCCTTCTGCAATACACCCTTCAATGTATTTTTTGTTGCGCACATATCCATTATATGTTTTCATCAACCTATGAATGTGATCAATTATATATTGTACATGATAGCTATGTATACCAAATAATATTGTACATAATTGAAATTAGTTATTTACCATTCAAAAGGATACATCCATCAATATCTGACAGGGCCACAAATCAATGCCTAATCGGCTAAATTAACCATAACATGGATACTGATATCAGAAAATGCAGGTGGAATTTTTAAAAAAATACACATTGCTTCTACCAAACTAGCCTTTGCTTTATAAGGTGTTCCCTATAGATCACCTCTGAGCACAAAATGTTACAGAATAGACTAATACGATAAACAACATTTTGGAGATACTTATCTTGTGTATAAGAATGTTGAAGCAATACCAGAAGCAAAGTTGCATTATGACATGGTAATCGTGTGACTTCATATTTCTTAGTTCGGTCGGATTGATGCTCACATTGTTGCGGAAGTTAGAAGAGAATTTGTTAGGTACTTTCAAATTTTTCAATACAGTGCAAAACCATATCTTTTCTTCTTTGCTTAAAGTGAAAGTTGCCTTTGGTATGATTATTTTATTTGTTTTAGGATCTTCCGTCACCCACAACTTTGGTTTTATACCCATGGTTTTCAAATCATTGAGTGCATTGATGCCATCTTTTGTTCCATAATGGTGCTGATGAGATGTGACATTCTTCTTCGTATGCATAACATCAATATTATGTTCGAATCATATTTGCTTTCCAATATGGTAAATCAAAAAAGTTAGACCTCCTATACTATGCAGAAACATTGTCAACTTCTTCAATGGATGACTTTTTTTGTTTTCAACCAATTTCTTTCTTGTGTTTACCGAATTTCAATTTGATATTCGCTACTTTCTTTTCAAATTCAAAACTAGTCAATGACCTTTTAGGACGACGGAGTTCTTATTCATTGTTGAAATTTGTCTTGTTGTATCGAAACTTGTGTTCGTTAGGAAGATACATTCGATGTCCCATATAACACATCTTCTTACTTTCAGGAAGATGATAAGAACAAGTGTTTTCCCTATAAACGGGACATGCAAAGTAACCGTGATTTATACATCCCAATAAAGTCCCAAGAGTGGGGTAATCATGGATTGCCCACAGCACCCTAGCTCTCATTGCAAACTTGGAATTATTTAATGAACCATATGTAATGACTCCTTCCCATAACTGCTTTAATTCGTCTGTCAATGGCTGTAAATAAACATCAATATGGTTGTTTTGGCCTAGAAATCAATAGTGTTAACATTGAAAACTCTCGTTTCATGCATATATACGGAGGTAGATTACATGGTACTACAATTACTGGCCAACAACTGTAAGGGTTAAATAGAGAAGCATGTGAATAGAAACCATTTGTTGCTATTCCAAGTGTGACATTTAATGGCTCGATAGTGAACGTTTGATCAAAAGAATCCACGACTTTCCATTGAGAAGTGTCACATGAATGACACATTACGTTTGGATTAGACTTGGCATGATCATGCCAGGTTATTGCATCTGCTATTCATGGTACAGTATACCATCTCTTTAATTTAGAAATTAAAAGAAAATGTCTTAAAGTGTTTCGAGGTACTTTGGTGTCTTTTCTCTCTTCATTGAATGATGTCACATATCTTGATTCATTGCAATTTGTACAAGAAACTATGTTCGCATCATCTTTCCAGTACAATATGAAATCATTGATGCATGCATCATAAGTTTTGTAATTTATCCCAACTTGCTTAATGAACTTCTTCACGTTGGAGTATTTTGTCGGTAACGTGTTACCTTCGGAGATTAACTCCATTATTAGTTCGAGAAGTGCAGTCACGCCATTATCTGAAAAGCCGTATTGGGTTTTCAAGCTATTCAGTTTCACAATGGCATATAGTTTCGTTATCCCTTTTGAACATGAAGGATACAGTGGCTCTTTTGCGCTATCAAAAAGTGGTTTATACTTCTTACTTTCATTGGGCTGCTAATTGCCATCATCTGTAGACTGCTATCCAACATTAGCATAATCTGACAACGGATTTTTCAGGTTGAAAATCATGAAATCTATCTGCATCATTGACTAGATCTTCCATCCTAATATGTTCAGCCTCGTCCGTACTTGCGGCATAACTAGTCGGTTGTTGTTTTTCCATCTCCACCATTTTTCCCCATGAAAATACCACATGTTATATGATTGGATAAAACCCCATCTAAGCAAATGAAAATGAATGTCATTTAATTTGATTGTCTTTATATTTTTGCGCCGAGTGCAAGAGCAAAAATATACTCCTTTCTTACCACTGTTTTTTCAACAAAACTAATAAACTTCTTCACCCTATCTATATAATATGTAGATCTTTGATCAGATTCATTTATCCACTTTTTGTCTATACTGAATGACATGTTGTCCTCCTATATCGTATATAATAGAACATGAGATGTTAATGCTGATACAATTCAAAAATTGCTATAATTTATAAAATGCTGATACAATTCAAAAATTCCTACTATTTATATAACAAAATTAATATCTATATAATCACATCAAACAAATGGGCCTACCCACTTCATGCATGCTCGTAGGGCTGTCAATGGGTCGTGTTGGGTCGGGTTCGGGTCGGGTCATGTCGGGTTCAGGTTGATTTATAAACGGGTCGGGTCAACCCGTTTATTAAACAGGTCATATTTTCCCAACCCTAACCCGACCCGTTTATAAACAGGTTGACCCGACCCGACCCGCGTAACCCGTTTAACTAAATGGGTCGTGTCGGGTCGTGTTGGGTCGGGTTTACCTTTTGACCAATTCATAGATATTGCCTACTAATATAAGCAACAAAAGAGCCAAATCACCAACATGCACACTGTTATGTAATCACCAACATGCAACAAGTTGCAAAGTCACCAACAAACAACACATATAAAAAGCATGAAATCACCATGTCCAAAAATCATTTTCTATATATAAGTGTATATTCCTATACTGCATAAATTAAAGACTACCAGTATGGAAGAGATATAGTTGTTATAATTAAAATATAACTAATAACATACAAGAATAAATTAGTAAAATATAACAGCTTACATATACGAGCATACTGATTACTGCATACATAAAAGATTAACACTAATAGTATACATAAAAGACTAACAGTATGAAAGAGATACAACATATAATCGGGTTTGGCGGGTCAAAATCGGGTTGGCGGGTCAACCCTAAACCCACCCATTTATAAACGGGTCAGAATCGGGTTGACCCGAAAATGACCCGCTAACTAAACGAGTCGGGTTAACCTGCTAATTTCCGTGCGGGTTTCGGGTCAGGTCACGGGTCGTGTAGGAAATTGACAGCCCTACATGCTCGTATCTTTCTTTAATTGCATGTTTTCATTGGCAAGTTAGTTTTTGTTTCTCCATCTAGCAATGGGCCCACCCTCACTTCACACATGACCCTTATCTTTTTGCATACATAATCAAATTGTTTGGATTCAACTGATGCCATAAAGAACGCTTCGGATTCAATATGGAGGAAGACAACCGACGGCTATTGTCTATCCATATTGACAAGAAGTTAACATTGTTTATACATGTTTATCATTGTGCCCCCACTTGAAAGTCTACGCATATGCAAAAAGAAAATAACAGACGGATTGTTCCAGTTAAAACAATAAAGGAATTTTCAGGCCTTAGCGAGTTCATTTCCTCCAGGCTTTTATAGTTTATAAATTGTCACTGGTATTATTTCAGTACACAAATTATATATTGAAATCAATAAATAAAATTAGTCTAGTACATTTGTTTAGGTTTGGTACATAAAAAGTAAATAAAACTTGTTAATTCTTATGTATGGTTCAATACATGAATTAACTAGTTAACCTAAAACTAGTTTTATTTATTGGAATGAGAATTCCATTTTAACAAAAAAAAAAATCAAGTTCATATTCTACATCTCCAGTATGACTAATACAAGGAAATAGAGCAAATAACGTGTACACTAAGCATAGTGAAATATGACCACCTGCGAAAACCTTGCTTTGTTCAATGTTCAACCTTGCTTTGTAACCGTCCTTGGGTAAATCCCATAAATAGCTCCCGACCTAGAGCATGTTGAAACAATAGCGAAAACAGTAACGATTACAAGAAATTGAATCAAAAATCAAAATTTTATTAGAAATTGAAATGCACGATTTGCAGACGATGGCGAAGAAGCCGATTAGAATTAATTTAAGCAGACAATTTTTGGATTTGTAAACTATTTTGGCAGCGAATTGAGAAATGGAAATAGGGCAATACAATTTTATAAGGGTAACAAAAAACGGAGGGAGACAACATGAGGGAAATAAAAAAAAGGAGGGAAAGGTGTGCGTGTTCGGTGAAAAGTTTTACACGTAAACATGCACGATTTTTATACGGTCTATACCCATATCAAATTTAAATTAGGTTCAAAGCCTTATCTAAATATTTAAATATGACTATGAGCCATATCAAATTTGACACGGGGATATAGACCGTATTAAAATTGAAGGATAGAGGGGTGACAAATTTGTTGTTTTGGTGTAGTGAATTAAAGGTATGGCATAGCCCAAAACAAGTAAATATGTGATGAGCTTAACCTAAAGCGTAAGGACATTGAACATATTCATTTCTAAAGCAACCAGTAAGTGCATTCTTTTTTGCCGACATTATCAAGAAAAAGAAGACTTTCAACTGGGAAGAGGACTGCAGCAAATCCTTTCAAAACTGTAAGATTATTTAGAAAAACCACATATCCTATCTAGCACCACTGAAGGGAAAACTCTGTATATTTATCTTGCCATCTTAGAAAATGCGATTAATGTAGTTCTAATAAGAAAGGAAAATGAAGTCCAGTTGCCAGTATGTTACACAAGCAACAGAATGAAGAGTACGGAAATTAGATATCCACTAGTAGAAAATTTGGCTTATTTTTTAGTACTTAACGCCAAAAAACTGAGAACATATTTCCAAGCCTATCCACTTTGGGTCTTAACAATCTTCCTTCTAAAATAATTATTTCTAAGGGTGTAAACGGGTCGGACTAGATCGGACCGGACGGTGTGTTTAAACTCTGTCCTATAAGAATTCGGATGGACATGGACCGAACATTATATAGCCTCCGACTGAGCCGTACAACGGATTGTTCTGTCCGATATAGCCTTGGATAGTAGAAAAACATCGAACATTTTAGATCGAACCAAATACTAGTGTGTCCAAGCTCTGTCCTATAAGAGAATCGGACGGACATGAGCCGAACACCTCATAGCTTCGGACCGAGCCAAACAACGGACTGTCCTGTCCAATATACAACACTTATTTCACAAGCCAAAGTTTTTGGAAGACTAGAAAAGTCAGGAATAGAGCCAAATCAAAACAACATGAGTATCAGTTAGAACAATAATTAAAGGACTAAGTAATAGGAGTAACCGACTTCATTAATTAATGTACTGGCTTCATTGATGACGTAAATAATCCCCTGTACCCAAACCCCCCTGTATCCAACCAATTAACACACCCCCTGATTTCCACCTTTTGCAGTTAAGCCCTTTTTATATTTCGGACTTAATTGCAAAATTGTGAAAATTAGAGGCTTTGATTGGATGGGGACAGGGGTATAGAGGAATTTGGGGACAGAGGGTTTGGTCTCCATTGATGAGCAGTAGGGAAAAGAAAATTAATGCAAGCTCAAGTGGCAGTTTTTTGTTGATGGAGCTTTAAATGAACGCCGAGGCAAGTTACTTTATTATAACTCCACATAGAAACTATTTACATTATGCAATAAATAAAAATTGGCTTTCAAGTTTCAAGCCACCAATGGTGTAGCCAAATATGAACCAACGATATCTGGTTAACATTGGCCTTACAACTGAAAATTCATATAATCAAAATAGTCAGTGATTCGTAGTTGATAGTTAACAAGTTAAAAGTAATCTTTTAGGCGGAAAAACCCCGAAACTAGAACAGTATGGTAGCGTTTGATTTTCCAACTGGGCAGTTGAAGTTAGCGTCTGCGTCGGATGCGTCAGACGCGTCGGACGCGTCAACAGTGGGACCCACACATTTGCCCCTTCCAGCTGAACGGCTGAAAAGTTAGCTTTCGCGTCGGATGCTTCAGACGCGTCCGATGCACGTCCGACGCGACATATATTTTCTGCCCCTTCCCTTTCCCCTCTCCCTATATATATTCCACCCATATCAACATTACATCACCATACTGTTTGTCCATTTTCCTCTAGTTCTTCAACCAATTATGGCAGATAGTGACGAATCTGATACTGAAGATTTGCAAGATGTGGTAAATATTCTAGAAATTATGGCTAATCAAACACGAGAAAGGAGAAGAATACATAATTCCTTAAGTTCCGGCCTCGCTTGGGTTCATGAAATACTAGCAGGACATGCAGATCGTTGTCATAGCAATTTTCGAATGAAGCGATTATATTTTAGATCCTTGTGTGAACGGTTAGTAAATTACGGGTTGGAGCGCTCAATGCACATAATGATCAAAGAAATGGTGGCTGTATTCCTATATACTATTGCATTGGCCCTCCCTACAAGGCAGGTTGCTGAGCGGTTTCAACGATCAAATGGTACGATTAATGTTATTTTTCATAAAGTTTTGGATTCAGTTCTCTTATTGGCAGTCGATATTATTAGACCGGCCGATTCCCATTTTAACCGAATCCCAGAACAAATTCGTTCTTCACCCCGATATCATCTTTTCTTTAAAAACTGTATTGGGGCTATTGATGGGACACATGCATTGGCTCACGTGGGTCAAGAAGATATGCAACGTTTTGTAGGGCGGAAAGGATCTGCTACACAAAATATTATGGCTGTTTGTGTGTTTGATTTAACTTTTACATTTGTAAGAGCGGGATGGAAAGGAACTGCGCACGACGCCAAAGTATTTCGGGAAGCTATAAATAATCCGGATCTTAATTTCCCTCATCCTTCAGCTGGACAGTATTATTTAGTGGATTCAGGATATCCACTAATGGAAGGATATATAACTCCTTACCGATCCGTAAGGTATCATATACCATACTTTAATGACACACGAAATGAACCGAAGTCAGAAAATGAAATTTTCAACTACTATCACTCTAGTTTGCGTATGGCTATTGAAAGAACATTTGGTATCTGGAAGAAAAAATTTGTCATCTTATGTAACATGCAGAGTATCCATATCATGTTCAAGTACAAATTGTTACTACAACAATGGCTATTCACAACTACATCAGAAAATACAACGCTGGCGATCCAGATTTTATGCCATATGATGACGACCCTGATTTAGTGCCACACGAATACCTCGAAGAATATTATAGTATATCAAATCGCGGAAACAGACATCGAGAACCCGTTCAAAGAACCAGAACAACAGTCACCATGGCGATAGTACGAGACAATATACGAAACGAACTAGTTGCTGCGGGAATGCATTAAGAAGTTTCGTTGTATCATGTATTTTATATTTGCATTTTAAATTCTACAATTTGTATTCCGCAATTATGTATTTTTATTTCTGCAATTTGTATTCTGCAATTTGTATTATGCGTTCTACTACTTAGTTCAACAATAAACACACACAAGCACAAACAATTAAAAACAATATATAAAAAAAACAATAAAATAATAACTCTGCCCCTTCCAAAATGCTCCTTTCGTAAAAAGAACACATTCCCCGTGCCCAACAATTCCCTTTCAAATGCCACTTCCAAATGCCCCTTCCCGTTCAAAATCAAACGGGCCCTATGTAAAGTTTTAAAAGTGCCCACTCAGTTTGAAGATTTTTCAAAACAACAAATACCTCGGTAAGGGGACAAACAAGCGGATTCCCTAACTAAATTGGTTAGTTCAAGAGGAGCATCAGAGGCCAAAATTGTTCCAGTCGGATGTCCTGTGCATCCCAGCATTGATGAAGAAGAAATCCAAAAAGAGCCGATGGCACTAATGCTATTTCAAACATCTAGAGTAAAGGAGGATAGCATATCCACTGCATTGAATGAATTGTTTGGTACTTAAGAAATTTAAACTACAAAAGTACTTGGATGAAACCCAATGCTTGACAAACAGAGAGTTATCTGTCAATAAGAATGAGGCAAAGAGGCTAAGACATAAAGCACCAACCTTTGTTATCATGGCAGGGTTACTATACAAAAAGGGATACTATCTCCCTTGTATGTGATGTGTAAACTCGAAAACTGGATATCAGATATTGAGAGAAGCCCGTGCGGGTTTTTGCATAAACCATTCTAATAGTAGAAAACTGGCAAAGAAATACCTGAAACAAGGATATTGCTAGCCCTAAAGGACGTAACAATCAATTTATTACGTTAAAAAGTGTAATTAAGTGTTATGGTCTTATCAGATGTATGAACTTCCATTAGTACTATGGTCTTATCGAACTTCAGCTAAAACTCCAACAGGACATACTCCATTCTCTTGGCATACAGAAGTGAGATCATGCTTTTGATCGAGGTAGAAATATTCTCTCAATGAAGAACTGCATAAGCTTTCAACATAAATAAGGAATTAAGAAAATAATTCCTGACCTAATTAATGAGTTACAGGATGAAGCTATTACGTGAACACAGGAATATAAGAAGAATCCCCAAGTTTTACAGTTCTAAGGTTATAAAGGGATCTTTTCAGGAAGGAGATTTTGTCCTTCCAAAAGTAATGGATAAAATTAGAAACCCAATAAACGGGCCTCTTGTCCTAATTTGGGAAGGCTCATTGGTCATTCACTAAATAAGCTTACCATTAACATAAAAGTTGGGTCGAACAGATGGTATTGTACAACCTAAAGCATAGAATGCTAAACAATTGTGGATATGTTTTGCAGTCATGAATAAATAAAATTCAACTACCAAAAAACACAAACTAGATGGAATGCATTAGAGAATCCAACTCAAAATGAAATGATTGATTCTTCTTTAACTAACCTTGAGTGGGATTTATTCTTGATCGGTTCACCTTAGGAAAGACTGAATTCTGATTGACTTAATTTGGTTGTTTTGCCTTGAGCAGATTCATTTTTTTTTATTTATCTTGAGCAAAATTGATTCTTAGTCGATTCACCTTGAGCAGGCTCAATCGAAGCCAAAAATATAATGATTAACTCGTAGTCAGTTAACCTTGAGTGGGATTTATTCTTGGTCAATTCGCCTTAACAAGGATCGAGTTTTAGTTAACTTAACTTGTCATTATTTTCCTTAACTAGACTCGGTCTTGGTCAGATAACCTCGTGCATGATTGATTCTTGGTTGGTTTACCTTAATCAAGCTTAATCAAATTCAGCTTACCTAAAGACTTTACCTTGAGTAGATCTTGTGGGCTTTGCCTTAAGCGGGTATGATTGGTGTAGTCTAATGGCTTCACCTTGGGCATATCTTATCAATTTTGCCTTGAGCGGACTGGGTCGGTTTAGCATAGCAGTTTCCCTAGAATAGATCTAGATGACTTTTCCTTGTGCGAGTTTGGTCGATTTAATCTAATGGCTTTACGTTGAGCAAATCTAATCGGCTTTGCCTTGAGAATATATTCATCATATCTATGTACAAGTCCAAAAATTCTTCAACACTTTAAAGAGAATTTTTAGCATTAGAAAAAGATCTTGACTTGCTCAAGGCAAAGATTTGGCCCATCCAAACACCTCATGAACGAGGAAACCTATGACCCATCTAAAGGTATTGAGCCTTCAACGTCTGTATACGTCTCATTGGAGCAACCCCTAATAGATAGAAACAAAGTCTTTGACCTATTTCAAGGTGATGCTCTGATCCATCCAAACATCTCCCAGAAGGAGTCAATCATACCATATAATGTTTCTAGTTCATCAGTAAATCATACCAGATAAAGGTTTCTGGTTCATTTATCAATCAAACCAAACGAAGTATTCTGGTTTATTAATCAATCAACTCGATAAATGATACTGGTTCATCATTCAATCACACCAGATAGAGGTTTCTGGTTCATCAATCATCATAATAGATAAAGGCTTCTGGTTCATTGACCTATTGTACCGTATGAAGGATTTCTATTTCATCAATCTATTATACTAAGATACAGATTTCTAGTTCATCTATCTATTGTACCAAATGGAGGTTATTTGTTAATTAATCTATCAGGAAAGATAGAGGCTTCTGGATCATCAATCTATCATGTCAGATAAATGTTTTTAAGCCATCAATTGGTTATACTTAGAAAATGCACCCAACCATCAGCTTATTGGCATTTGATATGAATTCTAGTCTTTACTTTCATTCCAAATGAAGAATTATGATTTAACTCCAAATCGGAAATCCTGGTTTTCTTTATGGTCTTCAAATATATTACGGAACTCTAATATTTTACTTAGGATATTTACCATACTCACTGAATGGGAATTACTCTAGTATAAATGGATGAAGTTTTCCAACTACTATTACTTTGAGATTACTATTATTATATATTTAACTTATAAATGAGGATTCACAGTTGTACTCTTGGTATTTTAAACATATATTTCTTAAACACCATAACATTCAGAAGTAATATTGTGGTCTTTTATTGATTTCTAAAACCTTTACTAGTTTCATATAATTTTCCAGAGGCTATGTTAAATAATTTTTTTTATACCGTTTATGTGTACAATTTGATTATTTAGAAAATCATGAGGCAACTAGCTAGCTATTATTTCCTCTATCATAACAAATTTCTAGTCTTTTGTTTAATGCTCCAAGATACATGACAACGTTGATCCGATGGCTGATTTATGCAACAAATTGAGAGTTGGGCTTACCCGAAAGATTAAGCAAACTTTTAGTAAAGGGGTCTAGTGTCACACATCAATTTTTTGTCTTTTGGAAAGATTTCTTCGAATCAAGAAAATTTGTTTCGAATTTAGAAAAGTTACTTCAAATCTAGAAAGATGGGTTAGCGCTTTGAACAAAAAATAGTTTCCTCGAATCTAGACAAGTGTCTTTGAATCTAGAAAGGTGGTTTCAAACTAAGAAAGGTTGCTTTGAATCAAGAAAGTGACTTAGTACGAAGAAAGCTTGCCTCGAATCATGAACGGTTGCTTCAAATAAAGAAAGGTTGCTTTGAATCATGAAGTTACACCACTTCAAAGGGATATCTCATAACAAAACCCTTTCACTTTCTTTGAAGGAGTGCTTCACATCTTAAAAGATATAATTTCAAAAAGCACTTATTTATTGCCTTTGTCATGTAGGAAAAAGCCTATTTGTTAGAAATAAACTGCTTTGAGTCAAAGTAGTTGCATTTCTTCGTACATTGATAAACAAATAAAAAGGCTTTGAAGCCATCCTTCCTCAAAGGTCCTTAAAAAGTAAAAGATTACACTATATCTGCTTCACTTTCAGAAATTATTCGATGCAAAGATGAAATGCTTCGAAGCAAAAAGTTTTGGATTGTTATAAATTCTTCACCTCGAGCGAAGAGGTAGAAACATGAGGAACAAGTCGCGCTTTGGTAGTGCAAGTGGATTCACAATATACAAATGTTCGGCTTAGCGATGTTTAGGGGATTAGATTGGCATCACAATATGCATTTGATTTCAACTGTTGTAAATCACATAGAAAATGCTTCCTACTTTAGTCATGTTAAATTTGAAGCAATCTCTTCCATTTCAAAGCAAAAGCAAGGTCGCTTTGATAATGGAGTGACAAAGTCAAAAATAAACGCAAAGATTATCAAAACAAAGGCATTTGAAACTAAGATAGCTGAAGTAAAAAACCCCGAAGTGGTTCGATGCATCGAAGTGAACCTACGTGTAACACCTCATGCTTTTCCGAGCCTAAATTTCGACAAAAATCGAAACTCAAACCTACTCAAGCATGGAGCGTGTAAATTTAGTACCTGCAAGTAAATGAGCATGAGCTTAATCAGAGTACAATAAAATAACTCACAATGGAAAAAAAGTAGGATAAACTAGTATCAACTTGGTTAACTACCTTATAAGAGTAAGTAACCACGTCAATACCAAGCATGAGAGAGAACAAGAACCGAAGATCAAACTTAAACACCTATGAGAACCTGACCTTCTCGAGGTAACCTAGGAGATTGTAATAAGGAGGGGGTCAGAACAATAAGTTCTGGTGAGTAGAAAGAGTATAACATAGTCTACAGTATACTGATGTATCCCGTATAGTTCAACCAGAGACATATGTCTATCAAGGCTGGTAATTCTAACCTAATCTTGTAAACATTATCGCACGACTCTAACTTCCATACCCAAGGTAGCACTCTAAAATGATAAACGCTATTGTAATATTGAGATAGAACATTTACGCATAAATATGAAGCATTTAAACCATCCTTCAACCATTTATAAAAACTAAAAGTTGGGCACTCCACTACTCACTAACCATATGGAGGTTACTTATATATATAGCCACTTAAGACCTCACTATCAAACGATAGATAAGGGTGGAACCTTTTGATCATGTAAGACCCTAAGAGGAACTATTGGTCACTTAATACCCTTTTGATGGTTTACTCTATGCTAATATATATTAGAGGACACTAACTACAGGTCCTACTAATTAAGGCTTCTGTCATTCAAGCATATAAACTCATGCAATGCATAAGGCGAGAGATAGTAAGCAGCAACTTAAGACAAATCAGATAGGTAGACGTAGCACGCCATTTAAGACATCCCTATAGTGGACCCCCCTAATTACTATATAGCTGACCTTATTTGGATAATCCCCTAATCACTTAATACTTTCTCCTTAGGATATATTGACCTATGGTACCTTCATAGTGGTCTTAAAACCTATTCCCAGGGTGGACCCTCAAAGATTAGCCACTTAAGACACTAGGAGAAAACAAACTAATCATGGAGATTATCAAATGCATTCCCAATTAGCCTTTAATACTTTTATTTATGGGAGGTGGGATATGCGATCACTTAATACCATTTTTGTGATGGCCCGCCCCGCAAAAGCCGGCATTTCCTCCGAAAGTGCGTTGTACACATGCCCTGACTAGCACGGAACGGTCGCCAAAGAAAGGAAAGAAGAGAATGAACTAATCGAAAACCTGTAGAATGTATCACATCGCATGGAACAAAATATAATAATAATATACTTGACATAAAACAGGTGAGACAGTGCATAAGCTGATAACTAAAACCAACATCAACATCATCATCACAACAGCGGAAATCCAAATACAGCTTATTATAACTTTCCAAATTACTGTCTCTAAATAAAAGAAAGGTACACCACTAATGCCCAAAGTAGTGACCGCAACAACATATGGAGAATATCTATATATATGTATCATACGTGGAAGCCTCCTACTCGTCTCCGGTACAACTACTCGTGCATACCACCTAACCTGTCTCTAGTCTGCTCGTGAGAGAACGAGTAATAAGAAGAGACATAAAACTCTGGGTCAGACAAAAAGTCTGGTATGAGCGATAAGCAGCTAAACAGAACAATAACAGGTATACTAAACCATACCTGAACCTGAACCTGCAACCAAAGAGTTAGCACTACATACCGTACAATACTCTAAGGTGCCACTGAACAGATGGTGTAAAGATAATGGGGTGGGGGTGTGCATGTCATAATGATGGCAAACAAATCAACCATAGCAACCATCCCCACATCTCTCACTCAGTGCGTAAAGCATACGATGTCCACCACTGTCAATCACTAGACCCATCGAAGTAGTGACGGAGTTCGACTTGTACAACCACTACTACCACCAAGCTTGCCCCATGGAGTCATGACCAAATCTTTACAAATGACCCCACTTCATTGGTCTATAGATCTTTAGTTGTACCTAGGCCACTGTGGCCTTGAATCCGTTCACGTACTCCCTACACATAGTGATCCAAAGTTACAGACATCGACAACCCCTTTGCACACGTCCCGCAGCAAAGCCCAACTCATAAAGTCAACTCGTTGGTTCCCATCTGGATCCTGAGTTCTACTTCCTATTTGGTCTTCCTTTAAATCCGAGTTTTGGTCGAATTGGAGTTGGTCTTCAAAAGAGTCGTCACGATGAGGTAAAAGTATACGTTTGGTTTGGTTCGGTAGTCCCGAACCGGTTCGGTTCGGTGGTCATGGCCTATGCCTTGATCAGTGCTCCACTCCTCTTCGGTTCGACCCTCCAGCTCTGGTTCAGTTCAGATGCCCTATGCCTGGGTTCGATGGTTGCTTCATGGTTCGGTTCGGTGGTTGCTCCCTCCTAGGTGTCCCGATCCGATCCCCCTTCCCTTCATAAGTCTGATCCGGTCCCCCTTCGGTCTCTCTGATCCGATCCCCTCTTGGTCTCCCCGATCCGATCCCCTACCCAACTCCAACTCTATGCAAATGGCCTTCCTTCTCGCCAAGTCTCCTTTAGTGCAAAGTTTCGATCTGGTTTGGCTTCTCTGCCCAGTCCACCATCCGATCCGAGCCCCCTATCCCGATCCGATCCGAAACCCTACACATTTTCTTACAACTTTTCCAACGATGGTATTACGCCATACGACGACGTTTTCGACCATTCTAACAGTTCTAATCAATCACAAAGCACACCATACAGTCATAGCAACAAATAGAAGTGACCACAAACACCAAAACAACAATATGACAAGGTTAAACGGATCAAACATAGCCAAAATCCCATATTTTCCCCTAAGCATGTTTAAGCAAAACTAATGATATGATTAGCAAAACTTAACCAAACTAATCCAAATTTCTAACAGAGGTCTAAAACATTATTTTCGAATTTATAAATATTTTTCCAGAATTTATTAGTGTATAAATTCGCTAATTATCACTAATCACCCTAATTAACTGTAATTAGTGAGGAACTATGCAAATCACTCACCTTGGCCACAAATAAATACCAAATCTGAAATGAATATCTGTTTGGTGTTGTTCCCAATGCAACACAACAGTTCTACCTCGATTCTTGTGCTAATCCTCTTTGATTTGATGTTGCTAAGCTTAATCCTTGATTAAAAAGTGATTTAGAGATGTTTAGAGGTTGGAGGCCATTATTAGGGTTCTTAGGAGGTAAATGACGGCTAGAAAACTGGAATGAAATGAAAACCTAACTCATTTCAGCCTCCCCATAACCTTAATCCCGAATTGGGTTATGGGCCCATTTACTAATCACCTCATTTGGCCCGGTTAAGTAGTTTTTCACCTTCTGAAACTTTTTTCAGCCATATCTCCCAAACAGTGAGTCCGTTTGGCTAATGTGACCACTCTACAGAATTTTAAACCATCATCCAGATCCAATGGAAGTGGTTTCAGGTCAAAACTCCTTTCCAATCAAAAGTTATGACCAAAATTAGATCGGCTAGGGGTAAAATAGTCATTTAAATATCGGCAAAAATCATGAACATGGGAAATGACCCCAATAGTCGTCTCCCAAAGTTACATGACCATACGACTCCGTATGTGAAATAAATAAATATTCTACGGTCCTTTGATGCGTAGAATGCGGGCCGTTACACTCTTCCCCCTTTAAGAAATTTCTTCCTCGAAATTCCTTAACCCAAAACACACAAAGGATCCCGCATGCCTACCAATCATATACAACAATCAAAAATGCAAAACAAACAAAACAAGCCTATCCTAACATGCGGAAATACTAAATCGAAATTGAAATCTTACCAGGCAAAGAGTTCTGGATACGTCTTCCTAATGCTCTCCTCTGTCTCCCAAGTATAGTTATTCTCAATCTCGCCCCACTGAACTTTGACTAGATTTAACGCTTTCCTTCGAAGTTGCTTCGTATCGTTCCCAACAATACGCATAGGCTTGTCGTTCCCAACCGCCTCGGGTTCATCTTTGATATCATCCAACTGATCAGGTGAAATAGTCACATCTGGGTCGTGCACGAACTTCCTTAATTGGGAAACATGAAATACGTTGTGAACTCCTGCCATCTTCTCTGGTAATTCAACTTTGAATGCTAAATTCCCAATTTGCTCAAGAACTGGGAATGGACCAACAAATCTTGGTGCTAACTTGCCTCTCCTGCCAAATCGTATCACGCTCTTCAACGGAGAAATCTTGACAAACACCGAGTCGCCAATGGAGAACTTTAATTCTCTTCTCCTCTTATCAGCATAACTCTTCTGCCTATCTTGGGCAGCCTTCATTCGCTGTTGGATAATCTTAATCTTAGCTGAAGTTTCTATTATCACATCGGGTCCAAGCACAAACTTCTCACCAGTTTCTACCCAACATGACGGTGAGTTGCACGGTCTTCCGTACAAAGCTTCAAACGGAGACATACCGATACTGGATTGATAACTATTATTATATGCAAACTCTACTAGATGCAAATGGTCATCCCATGATCCACCGAAATCCAATACACAGGCTCTTAAGAGATCTTCTAGCACTTGATTCACCCTCTCTGTCTGTCCATCGGTTTGAGGATGATACGCGGTACTGAGATGTAGTTCTGATCCTAACGCCTCTTGTAAGCTCTTCCAAAATCCACTAGTGAACAACGGATCTCGGTCACTCACAATGACTTTGGGTATTCCATGAAATCTCACTACCCACTTTATATACAGTTCCGCTAATTTAGCTGCCGTCCTGTTTGACTTGACGGGTATAAAACTTGCACTCTTAGTCAATCGGTCCACAATCACCCAAATGCTACCATGGCCCGATCTAATCCTTGGTAACCTGTCAATGAAATCCATTGACACTTGTTCCCATTTCCATTCTGGAATTTCTAATGGTTGTAACATACCACTAGGCTTCTTTTGCTTGGCTTTAACTAGCTGGAAATTCATGCATTTGGATATAAATTTCCTAACGTCTCTTTTCATCCCTTCCAAGTAGTAGGTCTGCTTCATGTCTCGGTACATCTTGTTACCACCGGGGTGTATAGTCAGTTTTGAGTGATGGCATTCTCTAAGCACTTCATCTCTCAATCCATTGACATTGGGTACAACTAGTCTTCCATTCTTTCTAAGCCATCCATCTCGATCAAGCCTATACTTGTTCATCTCTCCGTCGATTCCCATCTTTAACTTTGAGATAATTTCCAATAGGTTAGGATCGTCCCTCTGACTGGAACCAATCCGCTCAATCATAGTGGGTCTGATCGTCAAACTTGCTAACATTTCTGGATCCAATTCACACTTTGGTCTGAAATCATACCCAGCGATGTACTCCAGTTGCTTCCATTCTAGAAACATAGCCCCTAAACTGGCATGTCTTCTACTCAAGGCATCAACTACCGCATTGCCCTTTCCTGGTGTGTATGCGATATCGAAATCATAGGAAGCTAAGAATTCTAACCACCTTTATTGTCGGAGATTTAGATCCTTTTGAGAGAAAAGATGCTTTAACGATTTATGATCGGTAAACAACTCGAATCTTTCTCCTAAGAGATAATGTCTCCACATCTTCAATGCAAACACGATCGCTGCCAATTCCAAATCATGGGTAGGGTATATTTTCTCGTGCGGTTTCAGTTGCCGACTTGCATAAGCTACAACCCTACCTCCTCACATCAATACAGCACCTAGCCCTGTGCAACATGCATCCATATATACTGTCATCTCTTCATTCCCCTTAGGAATGACTAACACTGGTGCACATGTCAACTTTTCCTTTAGGCTCTTGAATGCATTCTCGCACCTTTCGTCCCAGACGAAGACTTGATTCTTCTTGGTCAACTGAGTCAACGGTGCTGCTATCTTGGACAAGTCTTGGATATACTTACGATAATATCTAGCAAATCCCGACAAACTTCTTATGTCCGTTGTATTCTTGGGCGTAGACCAATCTTGTACCATAGCCACCTTCGCATGATCCATGGCAATACCATTCTCTGAAACAACATGACCCAAGAATCTCACTTCCCTCGTCCAGAAGTGACACTTAGAAAACTTCGCTTTTAATTGGTGTTTTCTCAACACCTCCATCACTATTCTTAAATGTTCCTTCTGTTCTTCCTCTGTCCTCGAGTAGACCAAAATATCATCCACGAACACAAGGACAAACTTATTCAACTGATCTCTGAATACCCTATTCATAAGATCCACAAAATATGCTGGGGCATTGATCAGCCCGAATGGCATGACCAACCACTCATAAAATCCAGACGGCATCTGAAATGCCATTTTATCTATACTCTCAGCTTCCACTCTAAGCTAATGAAAACCTGTCGCGAGATCCAACTGAGAGAATACTCTCGTGCCACTCAACTGATCAAACAAATCATCTATTCGCGGTAGAGGATACTTGTTCTTCCTCGTCACTTTATTCAACTCGCGGTAGTCTACACACAAATGAAGGGAACCATCCACCTTGGTAGCAAACACAACTGGTGCTCCCCATTCAGAAACACTCCTTCTGATAAATCCCTTCTTCAAAAGATCGCTGACTTGCACCCCGAGCTCTCGCTGCTCCCTTGGTGCCATACGACGAAGTGGAATCACTATAGGTCAGGCATCTTTCACTAAATCAATACGGAACTCAATCTCTCGGTGTGGCGGAAGCCCGGTCACTTCCTCGAAAACGTCCGGATACTGGCCAACCACGGGTAAACCTGACAACTCACTATGCGGGATGTCGAGGGAATTTAGAAAACTAGCCATTACCCCATCACTGGGTAGACCACCAAACACTACCCTCCGCCCATCACCCGCTCTAGCTGTCACCAAAAATCCCTCACAGTCTACCACCACCCCGTATCTTTGGAGCCAATCGACTCCCAAAATAATGCCAAACCCAGTAAAGCCCAAAACAAAGCAATCACAAACAAACATGCATCCATGACTCGATAAGACCACATTACGACAAATCATGCTAAGGTTAGTTGAACCACCAATCGGGTTTGTCACTACTAAAAGTCTATCGACAATCTCGGGCTCCAATCCCAACCTATCTACCAGGTCACTAGATATGAAAGAACTGGAAGCCCCAGTATCAAACAAATCTCTAACAGGAACATCATAAATGGAAAGCATACATTGAATAACGACATTCTTTCCCTTCTCCGCCGCAGTTGGGGCATTCGACGAAGAAGGAATAGCATTAAGGGCATATGCTTTCACCATCTGTTTTTCTTTGGGGGGTTGCAGACACTTGTCCTTGTAATGTCCCACTTGGCCACAGTTGAAGCACTTCCTATCCGCTGGCTTGGCCCGACAATTACTAGCATAATGGTCCTTCTTACCACAGCTGAAGCACTCAACATCTTTCTTATTCTTTTTCTGGCCATCCTTATTCTGGTTCTGCTTCCTCTTATTCTGAGAACCACTCTTGCCTCCACCACTTGCTTGCGGCTTTGGCTCCTCTGCAGATGCAACCTCAGTCTTCGACTTAGGGTAAAGACTCTCTGATCTCAATGCTTTCCCCACAATCGATTCAAACGTCTCATCGATGTGGTTAATAAGCCTTTCCCCTAAGTATTGATCCAAGCCAGTTATGAACTTTTCGTTCTTCTTCTCGGCAGTATCTATTAGGGATAACCCATATTTCGACAAAGTGTCGAATTCGCCAATATACTTCGAGACAGCTCTCCCATTCTGCTTGAGTTCCAAGAATTTCTTAAACAACACTGACTTCTGAGCAGCTAGAATGAACATATCGCTAAAGCGAACCTTAAAATGATCCTAAGTAATCTGATCCTCGGGAGTAGATTCCTTTATAGCATTCCACCAATTCATTGCCCGTCCTTGTAGCTGATGGGATGCTAATCTTCTCTTCATCGCATCCTCGATACCTAAATCTTTGAAGATATGCTCGCAACTATCCAACCAATCCTGAACATGCGTAGCCGACTCTGTTCCGTGGAACGGCTTCCCACCAAGACTAGTATAATCCTTGTTCAGCTTGGCGAAATCGGCCCTAGGCGCCTGCACTATTGGACCACCACCATTACCATCATTGGGAGCTGCCCTCTGCACATCCCTAAGCATCTCCCTCATGAGGTCAGTAAACATCGTACTCATGTCAACAACATTCCCATTATTGGCTCCTCTACCAGCACCTCTTGCATATCGGCTCATCGTTCAATTTGTAAAGAGAAAACGATAACCATCTCCATAGTGGTGCTAGTGCAGTGCAACTTCATCCTTAGCTATGCTAATAGTATATATATAGCTTTTGAAAACCAAAATAATCACAAATACGCGCTCTCATATACGTATACTATCTCTCCCTGATGACTTCCCTAGGTTAACTACACAACCTAGAGCTCTGATACCAAGTGTGACGGCCCGCCCCGCACCAGCCGACATTTCCTCCGAAAGTGCGTTGTACACATGCCCCGAATAGCACGGAACGGTCGCCAAAGAAAGGAAAGAAGAGAATGAACTAATCGAAAACCTATAGAATGTCTCACAGTGCATGGAACAAAATATAATAATAATATACTTGACATAAAACAGGTGAGACAGTGCATAAGCTGATAACTAAAACCAACATCAACATCATCATCAGAGCAGTGGAAATCCAAATAAAGCTTATTACAACTTTCCAAATTACTGTCTCTAAACAAAAGAAAGAAAGGTACACCACTAATGCCCAAAGTAGTGACCGCAACAACACAGGGAGTATATATATATATATATGTAAGCCTCATGCTCGTCTCTGGTACAGCTACTCGTGCATACCACCTAACCTGTCTCTAGTCTGCTCGTGAGAGCACCCAGAGTAATAAGAAGAGACATAAAACTCTGGGTCAGACAAAAAGTCTGGTATGAGTGATAAGCAGCTAAACAGAACAATAATAGGTATACTAAAACTTACCTGAACCTGCAACCAAAGAGTTAGCACTACATACCGTACAATACTCTAAGGTGCCACTGAACAGATAGTGTAAAGATAACGGGGGTGGGGGTGTGCCTGTCATAATGATGGCAAACAAATCAACCATAGCAACCATCCTCACATCTCTCACTCAGTGCGTAAAGCATACGATGTCCACCACTGTCAATCACTAGACCCAACGAAGTAGTGACGGAGCTTGACTTGTACAACTACTGCTACTACCAAGCTTGCCCCATGGAGTCATGACAAAATCTTTACAAATGACCCCACTTCATTGGTCTATAGCTCTTTAGTCGTAGCTAGGCCATTGTGGCCCTGAATCCGTTCACGTACTCCCTACACATAGTGATCTAAAGTTACAGACATCGACAACTCCTTTGCACATGTCCCGCAGCAAAGCCCAACTCATGAAGTCGACTCGTTGGTTCCTGTCTGGATCCTGAGTTCTACTTCCTATTTGGACTTCCTTTGCATCTCGGATTTTGGTCGAATTGGAGTTGGTCTTCAAAAGAGTCGTCACGATGAGGTAAAAGTATTAGTCTGGTTCGGTTCAGTAGTCCCGACCCGGTTCGGTTCAGTGGTCCTGGCCCATGCCTTGATCAGTGCTCCACTCCTCCTCGGTTTGGTCCTCCAGCTCTGGTTCGGCTCGGATGCCCTATGCCTGGGTTCGATGGTTGCTTCCTGGTTCGGTTCGGTGGTTGCTCCCTCCTAGGTGTCCCGATCTGATCCCCCTTCCCTTCATAAGTCCGATCCGGTCCCCCTTTGGTCTCTCCGATCCGATCCCCTCTTGGTCTCCCCGATCCGATCCCCTACCCAACTCCAACTCTATGCAAATGGCCTTCATTCTTGCCAAATCTCCTTAGTGCAAAGTTTTGATCCGGTTTGGCTTCTCTGCCCAGTCCACCATCCGATCTGACCCGAAACCCTGCACATTTTCCTGCAACTTTTCCAGTGATTGTTTTACGCCATACGACGGCGTTTTCGACCATTCTAACAGTCTAAATCAATCACAAAGCACACCATACAGTTATAGCAACAAATGGAAATGACCACAAACACTATGACAAGGTTAAACGGATCAAACATAGCCAAAATCCCATATTTTCCCCTAAGCATGTTTAAGCAAAACTAATGGTATGATTAGCAAAACTTAACCAAATTAATCCAAATTTCTAGCAAAGGTCTAAAACATTATTTTCGAATTTATAAATATTTTTCCATAATTTGAGTGTATACATTCGCTAATTATCACTAATCACCCTAATTAACTGTAATTAGTGAGGAACTATGCAAATCACTCACCTTGGCCACAAATAAAATACCAAATCTGAAATGAATCTCTTTTTGGTGCTGTTCCCAATGCAACACAGCTGTTCTACCTCGATTCTTGTGCTAATCCTCTTTGATTTGATGTTGCTAAGCTTAATCCTTGATTAAAAAGTGATTTGGAGATGTTTAGAGATTGGAGGCCATTATTAGGGTTCTTAGAAGGTAAATAGCGGCTAGAAAACTGAAATGAAATGAAAACCTAACTCATTTCAGCCTGTCCATAACCCTAATCCCGAAATGGGTTATGGGTTCATTTACTAATCACCTCATTTGGCCTGATTAAGCAGTTTTTCACCTTCTGAAACTTGTTTCGGCCATATCTCCCAAACGGTGAGGCCGTTTGGCTAATGTGACCATTCGATGGAATTGTAAACCATCATCGAGATCCAATGGAAGTGGTTTCAGGTCAAAACTCCTTTCCAATCAAAAGTTATGGCTAAAACAAGATCAGCTAGGGTCAAAATAGACATTTAAAAATTGGTAAAAATCATGAACATGGGAAATGATCCCAATAGTCGTCTCCTAAAGTTACATGACCATACGACTCCGTATGTGAAAGAAATAAATATTCTACGGTCCTATGATGCGTACAATGCGGGTCGTTACAATTTTATAGGTGGATCTAACCATTAAAAGCTTAATCCCCAAAGCAGGCCACGTTATTGAGTTATTCCCATTTAGTTTCTGCTTACGGAAATAATCTACATACACAAACTAACTATCATCACGGCTTCCTATGGTCAATGATGTCTCACATCAGTTGGACATATATTCGACTGTTGGAAAGTGTAGACTTCTATGGAAAAGGCAACTGAACTCGCATCATTAACCTACTAAGTCCAATTCTAACTTTTTAATTATTAATTCTAGATTAACTAGTATGAAATAAGGAGAATTATATCCTTTCAGTCATAGGATATCTATTTAATTGTTTACTTATTAGACTTAATATTTTAAATGACAATCAATACCAATAAATCCTCTTTTTATTCCTTTTATTTCTATTTATTCGGGTTATTTCCACTTATGACAATAGCGATCATATTTTCCTAAGGCACTAATTAATGCCTTAAATGCCATTTACTTCCATTGATTATAATTAATGTCGTTTATGAACTCAACACTCATAATTTCCTAAGACATTAACTTACCATTAAATGTTCTTATTATATCAGTCCTTTTCTATTTCTAATCTAACTATTGTAACTCCTTGAACATTCTCATTTTCTTTAATTTGATTTATTCTTGTACATTTATATGTTATATGTTAGAAGAAACTTTTACTTACTTAATTGGAGTTACAATTCTTATTCCTAGTCATTGTTTCAGATTGTAACCATTAGGCCTAACTACCTAATTTAATTTATTTTCCCCAATCAATGATGTTCACAATAGTTATTATTTCTTTATGGCCTTATTTGTAGCAAATCAATCGCTTTTATTGCTACAACGATCATAAGGAATATATTCCCATTTAATATGGATTGCACTTCCATGTGTAATTCCATAAAATAGAAACCATTCAAACACACAACATTAATTAAAATATATATTTCATTGTTTATGTAGATTCAAACGAATAATGTGTGTACATATATATATATATATGTATGTATGTATGTATATATATATATATTTTTGCGCAGTTAACATAGTTAATATTCTTTTATTTTTATTATTATTAAATTCAATGTTTTGGTTTAAGCTAACAACCAAACATTCCTTTTTTCATTCAATTTTGTAGCAAAATTCTAAATCTTACAAAAGGCTATTAACTGTAATTATTATAATGTGACTCCCCACCCCGAGACCTTCATTAGTAAAGAGAATTACTAATCAATTCCGTCTACTAATGCAGAGAATAGGGCTGGTTAAGAGAGACCATCATAGTAATGCATTAGTTATGAACTAAGTATGTCGGAAATTTCACTATTTTTTTTCATTTACCTCTCGAGTGGTCGAAACACTTAATTCATAATTAATACAATATTATGATGGTTTTCTGGACCGTTCAGAATAAATTACAACAATTAAGAAATAAAGCATAAGCATTCACTAAACAGCCACAGATCAGTAACACATACGCATGTCCCACATCATACATATACATCATACATCAGTCACATAAGTGGTGTACAACCAGAATATATACATATAAGTCCCCGTCAAAAAATAGATACATCGAATAAACATCGATTTACGACACACAAAAGGAAGTAGGTCCAAGCCTAATAGAATGTCCAAACAAAGCAAGAAAAATGATCCATCAAGTAGAAAGCAAAACCAACCTAATCTGCAACTCAGTCTAACCCGAGTAATGAATACAAGGGCCAGGTAGGCTAGAACTTATAATTAGTAAAGGTAAGTAAATCTAAATGCTAAGGGAAACATTCTGGTGCTTCCAACGGAACGAAATAGTTTACCAATTCATCTCTTAAAAAGAAACATCATAAGTTCGTAACTGATTCAACAGGCACATATGATATGGTTCAATATACCTAACTCATCTAACTAGGAATAATAAAAAGAATATGTCCTAAGGCGCAAATCATCAAAAATCCATCAAAATCATCATAAATCCATTATAAGAGATCTTTGTTAGAGCCAAAGCATCATAATAAAAACCATTATAAATTCATATGTAAGCCTTTCTCATTATTAAGGCTACAATACGTCATCATTAAAACATCAAACTTCAAGAAAAATTGCACGTGCTTTACATCTTGACTAGTACTAGTACTTGGTACCATATATCATGATGACTTAGGCTCATATAATCTCATAACATCATGATCATCGTGATTGACTAGTCGGAACATCTTGATGACACCCAGTCACAAACCCGAGCTCGTGGTGATTGGAATCGGTAATAACATCGTGAACACCGTGATGACTCCAATCGTACTCGGTCTAGTACCAGACATCTTGAATGTGTCACAACCTCTCGAATAGGAGCCCAATAAGTGTTAATGTACATCCCATACCATATATTCACACCTATTGGTTTACTAATCATCAACCGATGCCACATTAGAAAGCAAACATAAAACCACATCAATAAACATCGTCTCATCGGCATATGAAAATACCCAACTCATTGTATCTCTTACTTTAATGAGTTCTAGGTAGCATCTTAACTTGTCTCATAAAAATCACCATCAATCCATCATAAACATCTTGCCTCATATCTTCAGGAAGTAAAATATCGTGATGAATATTTCTAACCATAATTTCAAATTACCATTTTAATCATCCTAAATTTGCCTCATTTGTTCGGCAATTGCAAAAAACATTAAGATTGGTTCATCATAAAATGTTCTAAAAAGTGGTTCTCAAATCAATAATCTTTGTCAAAATTTGGCATATTTTAAATCATCTTAAAATAGCAGTTCAAATTAGTTTCGATCATATAAGTCTGATATTAAGTGATACAACAAAAACACATGTCCTATACCATGTATTTTTACTACATCATTTAACTCTCATTCTTCTACGTCCGAAAAGTGAAAGAATAGTTGGTTTGTGATCTTTGGAAAATAATTTATTAAAAAAACCGACTTTTTAAAATAATTTCTGAAATCCATAGATACGGGCTCGGATGAGCAAGATACGGGCCATCTAAGTTGCAAATTGGAAAAAGTTTGACATCAATCCGACATCGGATGAGCAAGATACGGGCCATCTAAGTTGCACCATTTCAGAAATATTTTTATACTCAGCGAAGCATTTTTGATTTAAAGCTTAATATAAGCTATACATACCTTAGTTTATAATGAATTGCAGCGAAAAGAAGGCGATTTAGGCAGCAAAATGATGGCTTTATGTAACTCCCCATAAATTTTCAGTATGTTTAAATTTAAATTTAGAATTACTAAATTGAATAATATTGGTTAAAAATCAAATTTGTTGATTATAATTATGGTGAGGGCTTAAATTGAGTATAAACAGACTTTAAATTGAGTTATATTTAGAAATGTTGTGATTTGGAATTTAAAATTTAAAATTTAAATAATTAAACAAATTTGAGTTGTTTAATTTATAACTGAAATTCAAATTTAAATTCGAAATAATCAAATTTGGGAAATTAAAATTTGTGAAATTAAAATTTGTGAAATCGAATTACAAAAATTTAAGTTGTAACTGGACTGAAATGGAATTTATTAAATATTTAATTTGAATTAAAACAGTTAAACAAATAATTGAATATTTTATTAACTAATTAATTGTAGAATTTAGTAGTTTTGGCAACTGTTTTGGAATTCGACGGAACTAGTTTCATTATATCTGAAACAGGGAATTATTGTAGAGTTTCAAATTTCGTTACAATTGGACTTGTCATTTGACCGCATGGAATACAACGTGAAAGGAAGCAATGTAATCTGATAATTGTTTGTTTCTCATATTGGACCTTCTATATATATACAAAAGAATTTCATTTCCACCTCATCAGCTCATTTTCATTATACATGTAATGTCCTCAGTCAAATCTGTCTCTAATGGCTAAAATCAAAAATTTCAAACCCTAGTTCAAATAAATTCAAACTTTAAAATCAATTCTCCCCCAAATACCAACATATTATATATAATTTTGAAGAGCTGGACGATATGAAGCTTCTGGTGCGATTTGTTTTCGCATGCAGCACCTTAATTGGTCAGAAATCGCGGTCAAATACCATAAAATGCGGAACCCGAAATCGAATTGGGGGGTTTTTGGTTTAGGGCTTAATCGAAGAAATTGGCATCTGGGTATTGTTCAGATCGTTCCCTGGATCGCAACAAGCTTGGTCTCATCGTTTATCGTCGGATAGATCGTCGGAAATTGGTGTTTTGGGTTCGAAAACCCTCTCCATTCACCTCATCGACGGCAGGGGAAAAGGCTACCAGAGTTGCCGTGTTCTGGTGCGGAGGCGCGCCTGGAGTGGGGCGTTCGAACGCCGATAGTCTCGAAGCGTCTGAAGGTCAGAGTTGATGGCCACGGCCGGTCAAATGGGGGCTCATCGTTTAGGTGTTTCCATGTAAGGGTCCTGTTCCGGAGAGGAAAAAGCAAGCGGGAACGAGTTTGAAAGGGATGCTGACGTGTTAATATTTGGTTGGGTGAAGAATATGTTTTATTTTATTTATTTTATTTTGAATTCAATTGATAAAACGTAAATAACTTCTTCATACGACCTCAGATTGATGCATGGCTTGTTGCGTTGGGATTGTAGTGAAACTGCGAACGTTTTAATACTAATTTGGTTGTGTTTGGAGACTGTTAATTTTTAGGTTTTGGTTGGACGTTTGACCGACTAAAGACCCAAAGGTGAATGAATTTCTCGCTCATAATTAACTTAATTATTCCCGTATTTATTAAATTATATTATGAAATAAGTTTGGTTGTGTGGTTGAAATTGATTGTTGATTGGTTGCTTAAAATTGACATGCAAGCGAGTTGATGTGCAAATTTGAATTCGATAACTAGTCATGTTAATTAAATTAATTTTCTAGTAAAAGTTTACCAATCCTTGTTAACTAGTGAAACGAGATAATATTTATCATTTGGATGAAATGATTGTGATGGATGTTTGATTTGAAAATTTAATTTGTGAAAACATATTCGGAAGAAATATGACAAGATTGGAAATATATATTTCTTTTAAATCAGAAACTGAAATGTTAATCAAATTTGTTAGGGAAATTTTTCCAAATTAAATTAGGAATTTGGGAATGGGATTTAAAAACGGTTTCGATTACCCAAAATTTAATTGTTAAAGCTGAATTTAAATAATTCTCTTTAACTTTAATTTAAATAAGAGTATTCGTCGATACCTGGAATTGTTCGAGATTTGGGTTGAATATGAATTTAAAACCTTTTATTTTGAAAGGTCGGATTTGACTATGTTTAAAATCGAGATATAGATATGAAACAAACTCTATTGAAGTTGGAAAAAAAAATTAAGTCATTGAAAATTTAGAAGAAAGAAACAATTATGGCTTTAAAAATTAGTTAATTATATATACATATATACCCATAGTTTTTGAAATAAATTATATTATATTTATTATTTATTTAAATATTATTTTGGTAAAGCATTTAATATATGTGTGTATATATATAGTGATTTAAATTATTTTATTATACTTTAATTATTTTAATATATGTAAATTTTCGTAAAAGAGTTTACTTATAATTGTCTATATTTCAGGTTATTGAAATATTTGTAATTTCTTCCTAAATTGAAATTGGCCTCAATTTAAACCATTGATTAAGATTGAGATTTGAAATAAAATATACTCTACTTTGAATAAAAAAATTGATGTTTAATATGATTATGATATTGATATGACATTTCATTCTAATCTGAATATGAATTGATTCCGAAATGATTATGATATCTTCAAACAAAAGTTTATTGTAATTTGAATATAAAGTCGATTTTGAAATTATTATGATATCTCGATATGGAATATATTATATTTTGAATATAAACTGGTTTGAAATGACTGTGATATTTGATATGAGAAGTATAATCTATTTTGAAATATGAATTGTTTGAATTACCGGGAAGGGAATCTAAACCAGATTAAGATTTGGTAATTTGGAACCTTACGAAAGGATGTTAACTAATAAAAGATCTATGTTTGAAATATAAGATTTGGAAAGTGAATATTGAATTTCACGAAAAGGGTTAAAGCGATAACTGAATCAATGAAATTTTTGAAGGAGATTTAAATGGGAAATCCAAAATGATCCATAACTATTGTTTTAAAAATGCGCTTATTACTTGGGAAGACCGGGATCGAATATATGTTCAAAAACCGTTCCAAGTAATAATATGACGTTATATAGAAACCGAAGACATGGAAATTGATAAGTGAAGAACGAGAATTGATATACACGTAAATGTGTATATTTTATCCGGTTATTTATCTTATTTTATATTTAAAATAGTTGATACTGTGTATTTATAGTTGTGTTTTCAGATTATTTATGATGAATGGATTAATGCACTTAGTTGTTGAAAAGCTTGAAGAATTGTTGTATGAAGAGTGTTGATTTTGAGAGCTAGATTAAAGCTTGAAGAAATGTTACTGTTCAACCACCTTCTGCCACATATTTTAATGATTCAATGCCTTTTCATAAAGATAGCATGTCGCAGATATTATGGAGTTCCTAGTCATGCTCAAAACAATTGAATTTGATGTCATTTGATGCCGCAAGCTATGCCACTTGCAGCGTTCATATTAGCTCAATTGCAAGGCATCTCCCTCATGCTGCGTTCACATTGGCTCATTTGAAAAGCCTTCCATTCACATGCGTTCACACTTAGCTACTTGGTTTATGTGTTATTTTGAAAAAGGGATTTTGTTCCACATTGTGTAATGAGCCTCTTAGCCTTGGCCAATACAACTATAAATACCTTGTATCTTATTCATGTAAAAACACATTTAGTTTTATTCTGTAATTCTCTTCTTGGAATAAAACTCTTCTTCTCCCTTTCTCTCAGTTGTTATTTTATTTTATTAATGTTCATGTTATTTAGTTTATGTTTCTCTTCTTCTTTAACTATGTCTAGCTAATTCCCTTTGATTAGGGGGTGATGACGCTAATAGATATGATTCAACATGAATCACATAGCCAATAGATGAGGACTTTATACATGTAGATCTGGATCTGAATCAAGGGTTAGATCTGAACCTTCATATTCTGTGTCGTTTAAGAGCTATGCTCCTTCACAGGGTATATTCATGTTCAATCTAACAATTATCAGATTTAGATCTAATTTAAGGGTTTTAGAAATTAATCAGTGAATCTGTCCTGATAGTCTATGGTTGTTTAAGAGCTCAGCTCCTGCATAGGCTATGCTTGTTGTTATTTACTTATTTGTTTCTGAGAACCTAATTATCGTTGATTCATGTGTGTGACAGAAAAATGAATTAGATCTATATTTATTTGTTGGCTATTGATGAGTATGAATCCAATCTATGTGATTATCCCCTAGTTGCTTTCTCTTATTATATAATTCTCTCTTTTTATTTGCTGTTACTTTCTGTGTTTTCAATCAATCAAAATCCTGGAATAAGTTGATTGGATTTATTATTTAAAATATTTTTGGTCCCAGAGTTCGACACCCACTACAAAAATCCTTGTTGTTCAGGAAACCCTCTACAACAATCCTTGTTATTTACTTATTTTTGGTCCCATCTGACCTCGCTGCAGAATCCTCTTCCTTATATTACACAACTCTCTATTACAAATCACCTTCCATATCAAAGTCTACCACCACATACACATTCACAAATATATACTTCTTCCTCCTCTGCTACCACGTCATCAACCCATAACCGTCCGTACACCTCTCCCCTTATCATCATCTGTTTTAATCCCCTACCACCTTTCAATAATTGCACAAACCCTTTGGCAACAATCAATCAAATACGTCCACTGCCTAAAAATAGACAGTCCATACAAACGCCTAACACCATACATAACAAACCAATCAACCACTTCCAGTCGTGCCCAAAGTTCCAATTCACCACAAAAACCTCATCAACCGCATCTCTCCTCTACCCCTGCGCATCACTTTCAACCTTCAGGCCATACCCCCTTGCTTGTGTAACTCCTACCGTCATCCACATACCATAATCCGCATACAAAGCCATCCATACATCTAAAATTTCACCAACCACCTCTCCTCATTTCACATCACAATCAATTCCGTCCTTCATAAACATCACGCCACCCTCTCCGATCAGACCAAATCCAACGCGGTTCCAGTTCCAGCAACCCAATGCCAATGCGAAATCCTCAATAATCTCCACAATCCAAAAACCCTGAAATCACCGAAACCTCTTCGGCCTTGGACGCCGACCATTCACCATACCTTCTCACGCATATCGAAGTAGAAACCCTGTTCGAACTCCAAAGAGTTGCAACGAAAACACCTGAATTTGAACAACCCCAATTCCTGCTAAAAATCCGAATTGAAATTCACTCCTCCACCCACTTGAAACCCGAAGGACAAATTTCCAAAACCCCTCAATCCATCGTGAGCCACTGCATCGTATTTTTTGGAAGCGAAGTTGTGGCTATTGGAATTGATTTTAATTGAATTTCTAGAAGTCGGTTTGATTTAATAAACAAACGTGGAAGGTTTAAGCACAGGGTCGGGTGTGTGGTGTAGGCTTTAATTTGCCTGGGCTGACTTTGATTTGATTTTTAGTTAGAGTGGATTTGGTTTTGGGTTGAGTTGATTAGTGTACTTTCCTATTTTATTTTTCTTACTCTTCTTTATTCTTAATTTTTTCCCTTTTAGTCTAGTTTTTGTTTTATTTTCAATTTAGTTTTTTTTCTTTCTTTTATTTGATTTTCTCTAAATAAAAAACCTGATTCAAGCCTTGACTATCGATTCTTTTTAATCGATTCGAAAAAAAAGGAAGGCGACTTGTGTAATTTGTTTCTAAGGGGATTTCATTTTTTGCTTTCGATAGAGAGGTCTGGAATTGCTTAGTGCGTGATTTATTTTGATTTAGGTTATTGGATAAGTGGTTTTAACCACAAGGTTTCAAAAATCAAAATTGAGAAGAGAAACCAAAAAGTCAAGCGATTGGTGAACAGATTTGGATTGGAGCGGTTGCACACCAAGTGGGATGTGACCGCGTTAGCGCGGCTCAATTGCACTGGACGGACTGCCGATCTAGGTGAGTATTTTCTAACTCTACAGGGAATGCTACTGCAAATAAAAAAAATATAGACATTGCTTGTAAAAATCTTCTGCAGGGGCAGCGGCTTGCTTGTAAAATCTTTTAATTTTTGCAATTGCAATTTCTACATCCTTATTAATTCTGTTCAGGGCAATACCCAATTCACATAAGGTGAGGGATTTCATCACCCTTTCCATAGCCCACAAATTGCATTTCATCGTAGAATCTGACTAATAATAACGGTTAGACGTTGGACTTAAGGAAGTCGCAGGCTCATATAGGGCTTAATTGTATTTTCATAGTTGATTTATTTGGAACGAATTATTTCTTGGTGTCTAAACTACGGCAGAGAAATAACTGTTTATAAATATTATGGTGATTCGTAAATATTATATCGGTTGTTACTCTGAAGGTACTTAAACCTTCGGTTGCATTGCTAGGGTGATTCCTGGTGCACCGATAACTCCTGTCCGTTAACTGGCTGAGAAATCTTTTGATCTAAGTAATCAAACGTGTCACTATATAATTTTGGGTTAGGAGCCATTAAGGACAGAAAATTTCATTGTAGCTAATTTCTGTGTGTGATTGTTTTGTGAAAAAAAAAATTCAAAATTCCTCAAAAACAAATAAAAATTTGAAAAAAAAACAAACAAAAAAAATTTAACATTTTTTTTCTTTTTCTTTTAAACCTCGCTAGTCTGTAGGTCGTACTTTTCCAAAAAAAAAACTCCCATTTTCAAAACTTTTTTCCTTCTCACCTCTTTCCGAACTCCTCCACTGTCTAAATTTCCTTGACGAAATCTCTTCTTCTTCTTTCTAGTGCATGCAAACTTGGACCCGTGACCAAGAATCTCATCGTTTAGTTCGAATTAGACCACCTCCCCTTCTTCAAACAACCCTTAGAAATGGGTAACGAACCCGCACCTCGTACCCTGATGGACATAATCCTTCCATAGAGTTTCTGTCCCTTCTTGCATTCAATTACCCAATCCTGTAGGTAATCACTTTGAAATACGATCGAGTCAGATAAACATCCTTTTCGGAAATTTTTCTCATGATGAACCATATAGTTTCTTAACGAAATTTGAATATGCTTGTGCAACCTTTAAATTACAACAGTTATGTGAGGATGGTATTAAACTTCGTTTGATTCCATTCGCACTAACTGACTCCGCAGAAAAATGGTTTCACAACTTGCCCCCAAATTCAATTAAAAAATGGGATGAATTTACAGCAGTTTTCCTAAAAAAGTTCTACCCCCCAGAAAAAACGACTAGAGTCAGAAACGAAATCACCAATTTCCACCAAAAAGAGGGTGAATCTTTTTGGCAATACTTTGAAAGATTTAAAGAACTGTTGTTAAGTTATCCCCATCATGGTTATGAAACATGGTCGTTATGTCAAACTGTATACGATGGGCTCGATAATAGTTCTAGACAAATGTTAGAATCCATGTGTCAGGGCAATTTTCTAAAGCAGACTGATGTAGAAGCTTGGGAATTTCTGGACGAGTTAGCAGAAAAATCGAAACAATGGGAACGAACGAATGAAAAATCTCTCTATTCGCGATCCAGTAGTAATTCTGTTGAATCTTCTTCTTCTTCTAATACTCTTGTTGATGCTATATTGAACGTTGTTAGAACACACACTCAGTCTAATAACATTTCCCAAGCCATGTGTCACATATGTCTTAACTCTGATCATACGGCTGATGACTGTCCCCAGTCCCTTGAGCAAGTAAACGCTTTTAACTGACCCAACAACCACCCAAATCTTTCTTATGCTCCGAATAACCCTTTGATGAACAAACTTTCGAATCGAGCATTTCCAAACAATGCTGTGAACCCTCCTCTTAGGAAAAATCAGTACACTTCGAACCAGGCGCCTTTCCACAATCAAACGGTTGCACCCCAATATGAAAAACGCCTTTCTATGATTGAGGGGAATTTATCTGAGTTGAGCAACCTATTAGCGCAAATGACTAAGCAAAGTGTTGAAAATCAAAACAAGTTAGACAACTCCCTGCAATCATATATGCAAAACAAAAATCAACAAATGAGTGAACTTCAAAAACAAATGTCTCAACTTAACGCTGGATTAAGTGAAAGGGAAAAAGGTACGTTTCCAAGTCAACCCATTCAAAACCCTAGAGGACAAAATTCAAACCCCAACCAAATTCACATAATTCAAGATTCAAACGTTAGTCACTTGAATGCAGTCACGACTCTTAGATCCGGCAAAAAGATTGACAACCATGTGGTCAACCCAAATGCTTTAACGGAGGATCTTCCAAACCCTATCGAAAATTAGACCAACTCAGATCAAAACATTGAGCGAATTTCTGACAAGGACCATCCTCAAACTCAAGTAGACCAACCTACTGAGTTGTCTGCTCCATTTCCTCATAGACTCCGACCTAGGAAAAAGACGGATCAGCTAGAAAAGATCCTTTAAATATTTAAGCAAGTTAAAGTGAACATTCCTCTTTTACATATTATATAACAAGTTCCACAGTACGCGAAATTTCTAAAAGATTTGTGCACTCAAAAACGTCATACACATGTACCTAAGAAAGTGTTCCTAGCGGAAACTCTAAGCGAAGTCTTGTCCCAATCAATGCCAGTGAAATACAAAGATCCTGGCTGCCCCACAATATCATGTACTATTGGGGACAAGAAAATCGACAGATGCCTGCTAGACTTAGGTGCTAGTGTTAACTTTCTTCCATATTCTGTCTACCGCCAATTAGGGCTAGGAGAACTGAAACCCACCAAGGTTACCCTTCAGCTTGCTGACCGTTCAATTAAGAAACCTGTGGGCGAAATCGAGGATGTATTGATCAAAATAGGTGAATTCATCTTTCCAGTTGATTTCATTGTCCTAGAAACTCAACAGGTAAGCAATCCTGCAAACCAGATCCCTTTGATTCTAGGACGACCCTTCTTAGCAACCTCTAATGCGCTTATCAATTGTAGAAATGGGTCTATGAAACTTTCTTTCAGTAACATGACCGTCGAGCTAAACATCTTTAGAACCGAAAACTCTTCTAACTCTTATGTGGACCAGTTTTCTGAAATCCATGCTATCCACGATAATGAATCTGAGCTCGACCATCTGAATAACGAAATTGAATCAAATTACGAAACTTTGTTTCAAGATACTCCCGAAAATGTCTCTGATTCGATTCCTGTCGAGCCACTCACAATTGAGTCTATCCCTCAACCAATTTCTCCGGTTGAGTCGTCCCTAAAATCTGACCTCATAGTGTTGCCCAGTCATCTTAAGTACGCTTACTTAGGAGACATGAAACTTTTCCTGTAATTATCGCTTCTGACCTTACTTTAGAGCGGGAACAATTGCTCCTTCCCATCCTTAAGAAAAATAAGGAAGCAATTGGTTGGTCCATGGCTGATATTAAAGGGATTAGTCCTTCGATAGTCCAACATCGAATCCACCTTACAGATGATGCCAAAACCTACTCGTGATCCCCAGCGTCGACTAAACCCTATCATGAAAGAAGCAGTTCGTGCTGAAATCCTTAAATGTCTTGATAATGGAATCATCTACCCAATTTCCGATAGTCAATGGGTTAGTCCGATTCACGTCGTACCTAAGAAATCAGGGATTACCGTGATCCAAAATGAAGCTAACTAGCTTATCCTAACCCGCACCCAGACCGGTTGGCATGTTTGCATTGACTATAGGAAACTTAACGCTGCAACACGTAAGGATCATTTCCCTTTGCCATTTATTGATCAAATGTTAGAACGACTAGCCGGTCACGAGTACTATTGTTTCCTTGACGGGTACTCGGGCTATAATCAAATCCCTATCGCCCTTGAGGACCAAGAGAAAACTACTTTCACTTGTCCATTTGGTACATTTGCGTACCGTCGTATGCCTTTTGGTCATTGTAACGCACCTGCAACCTTTCAGAGGTGCATGATTAGCATTTTTTCTGATATGATCGAGCGATTTTTGGAAGTGTTCATGGATGATTTTTCCATCTTTGGGGATTCTTATATTGAGTGTTCACATCACCTGGATCTTGTTCTTAACCATTGCAAAGATAAACACTTAACGCTTAATTGGGAAAAGTGTCACTTCATGGTCAAACATGGTATTGTTTTAGGACATGTCATCTCTAACAAAGGAATTGAAGTAGACAAAGCCAAAATTAAGGTTATCTCGAATCTTCCCATTCCCAAATCCGTTAAGGACATTCGATCCTTTTTATGTCATGCTAGTTTCTATCGCCGCTTTATAAAGGATTTTAGCAAAATCACTCAACCTTTGACCAGTCTTCTTGGTAAGGACGTTCCTTTCGACTTCAATTCTGATTGCATTTCATCTTTTGAGCATCTTAAAAATGAACTTGTCTCTGCCCCGATCATCTGCTCTCCCAACTGGAAGCTACCTTTTGAAATCATGTGTGATGCCTCGAATTTCACTATAGGCGCTGTCTTAGGACAACGTATCAATAAAATTCTTCATGTCATTTACTACGCGAGTAAGACTTTGAACGATGCCCAAATCAATTATACGACCACTGAAAAAGAACTTTTGGCAGTTGTTATTGCTCTAGAAAAATTCAGGCCTTATCTAGTTAGCTCACACATCACTGTTTACACCGACCATTCCGCACTTAGGTACATTTTCTCTAAAAAGGATGCTAAGGCTCGTCTTATTCGTTGGATCCTTCTACTTCAAGAATTTGACATTACCATTAAGGATAAAAAAAGATCCGACAACGTTATTGCAGACCACTTGTCTCGTCTTCCAAATGCCCCGTCTTCTTCTCTTCCGATCAACGAGAACTTCCCAAATGAACAACTCTTTTCGTTGTCCACTAATCCTTGGTTCGCTGACATTGTCAACTACTTAGTCACCAAGCAGACCCCTTCTTTTTGGTCTAAGCAGGATAAACACAAATTCTTTTCCCAAGTGAAACATTTTTATTGGGACGACCCCTATCTTTTTAAATACTGTCCAGACCAAATCATTCGAAGGTGTGTTCCCGACACTGAAACTCGCAGTGTCCTCTCTTTCTATCACGACCAAGCCTGTGGTGGTCACTTCGGTCCCGAAAAGACTGCCGAAAAGGTTCTCCAATCGGGTTTCTACTGGCCCAACCTTTTCAAAGACGCTTACGAATTCTGCAAAACTTGTGATCGATGTCAATTCTTAGGGAAAATTTCTAAACGAATTATGATGCCCCTAAATCCAATTCAAGAAGCCGAAGTTTTTGACGTGTGGGGTATAGACTTCATGGGACCCTTCCCAAATTCTTTTGGAAACCTTTACATTCTCTTAGCTGTTGATTATGTTTCCAAATGGGTCGAAGCTGTTCCATGCAAAACAAACAATAACAAAGTTGTTGTGCGCTTCTTGAAAGAAAATATCTTCTCTAGGTTTGGCACACCTCGCACAATAATCAGTGATAATGGAACACACTTATGTAATCGTTCTTTTGAAGCCCTCAAGAGAAAGTATTCGATAACCCACAAGTTATCCACTCCGTACCATCCTCGAACTTGTGGGCAGGTTGAAGTATCAAATAGGCAAATTAAGCAAATCCTTGAGAAAATTGTGAATCGAAATTATAAAGACTGGTCCCAAAAGTTAACCGACGCTCTTTGGGCTTACCGCACCGCTTTCAAGACAAACTTAGGTATGTCCCCCTTATCGGTTGATTTTTGGTAGGCCATGTCACTTACCAGTTGAACTAGAACATAAGGCGTTATGGGCAATAAAAACTTTGAATCTTGATTTAGAGCAAGCAGGTGAACATCGGAAGCTTCAACTTAATGAACTTGATGAAATTCGAAATGATGCCTATGAAAATGAATGAATTTACAAGGACAGAACGCAAGTTTTTCATGATAAATCAATTTTACGTAAAACTTTCATGCCAGGTCAAAAAGTTTTGTTATATGACTCAAGATTGCATTTATTTCTAGGTAAGTTAAAATCTAGATGGACAGGACCTTACACTGTACGGACTGTTTTTCCGTATGGTGCGGTAGAAATTGAGAATTCAACTGATGGATCATCTTATAAGGTCAATGGTCAATGCCTTAAACCTTACTTGGAACCAATACCAAACCAAGAGGAAGAGCTCATGGTCCTCCATGAGCCACATTACATTCGGTAAGACGCACTAACCCTCTTTTGTACATATGTAAATATTCTCTTATTTGTTTTTCCCTTTCACTAAGATATGTCTAATTAAGACTGTGAGGACACAGTCACACTCAAGTGTGGGCCGGGGGGGGGAGGGGGGGGATTTACATTACATCAGCAATCAAATTTTATGAACTAGGTCATTCATTGAACAAGGATTAACTTAAACTCATAAATAACACCTTGGTTCTTGTTTGATAAGTTGAATTTTTGGGTGATGGGAATGAACATTATTTATTCATTGAATTGTAATGTGTCTTTTTAAGATGCTAGCTTGAGACTGTGCAGACGTTAGTCGTGTTTGGGAGTAAGCGTGTCAGCCCTTGTTATATATGTTAGAATGTGCAAGTAAAAAAAATCAAATAATAATGATTTTGCACTTATATTTGTTGGATTTTCTGAGTTCATTTTCATGCATAATATTTTCTTTTCCACTCAAATTTTCAAATTGTAAGTACTAAAATCCATTTGGCCCAATTAAGGAGAAATGACTCATTGTAGTGTTCTTCTTCGATACCCCACATTATTCAAACCCAAGTTTTAGTCGAATTACATCCATGTTTCGACAAGTTTCTCTTATATTGGTATACTTAAGAACCTTGTACTGATTTATTTTCAAAGGTTCAGAAAAATCACTTTTTATACCAATATTACACTACCCACTCCGTACTTGTTTTAAGGTAGGATAACCATATACCACATCTTATTTTATATGGGTTATCTATCTTACGAAACTTTGCTTATCATTCCTTTCAGCTTTTTGTATAACATCAATCCAAACTTGTGTGTTGAATTAAGGTTATAGAAGCAGAGTAACTAGGGCACAAAACTTTCCTATCATGAAGTGTTGGTTTAGTAGAGGAGGAATCAAATGAAATAATGTACGGTATCATTCCATTCCATCTCCATTCATCATTCATCATGCAAAGAAAAAAAAGAAAAAAAGGAAAAAAAGGAAAAAATGAAATAAAGAGAGAGTCTCCCAGAATAAAATAGTCATTCATCATTCTTGACTATAAAGCATTCAGTTCCATTCCATCCACATCCATTATACCGTACTTGGAAGTGAGGATTGTAGTAGAGGAGATGAGAGGAAATAAAAAAGTTCATATGTGCCTTAGTATTACTTTATTTTTTGTAATTTGAAGTTCAACTAATACACTTGCCCTCGTATCTTGAATATTTTTAGAACTTACAAAATTCTCCTTCATCTATGCATAACTCACATCCAATACATTACAAATACACTGGTGCAAAATTACTCAAAAAAAAGTTGAACAAATGATTGGGTGCACATTGTCGATGTGTAGAACTTTGGTTGACACCACGCTCTTAACCTTCAAGACAATTACAATATTATCAAGGAATTACGATTCAGCTTGAATTTTTTTATTCATTTTTGCACCAACAATGGGATGGACAATTTGGGATTGAACCTTTATTATTGAAGTTAGGTAAAGTCCATGGAATGTGAAAGACCTTAAATATATTGTTTGATTGATCCGCGTACATACGACGCTTTGGATTTTGTGGGTAGTATCCGCTGAAAACCCTCACGAGATAACACTCGTCCTACTAGGGACACCTAGGGGTTTAAAGGCTTGTTGCATACGCTAAATGTAATCGTGTTTCATACGAAAGTTTGACATATCTTAGTTTAGTTTATTCGAGGACGAATAAAAAGATAAGTGTGGGGGTATTTGATATACACGTAAATGTGTACATTTTATCTACTTATTTATCTTATTTTATATTTAAAATAATTGATACAGTGTATTTATAGTTGTGTTTTTAGATTATTTATGATGAATGGATTAATGAACTTAGTTGTTGAAAAGCTTGAAGAATTGGTGTATGAAGAGTGTTGATTTTGAGAGCTAGATTAAAGCTTGAAGAAATGTTACTGTTTAACCACCTTCTGTCGCATATTTTAATGATTCAATGTCTTTTCATAAAGATAGCTTGTCGCAGATATTATGGAGTTCCTAGTCATTCTCAAAACAATTGAATTTGATGTCATTTGATGCCGCAAGCTATGCCAATTGCATCATTCACATTAGCTCAATTGCAAGGCATCTCCCTTATGCTGCGTTCACATTGGCTCATTTGAAAGGCCTTCCATTCACATGAGTTCACACTTAGCTACTTGGTTTATGTGTTATTTTGAAAAAGGGATTTTGTTCCACATTGTGTAATGAGCCTCTTAGCCTTGGCCAATACAACTATAAATACCTTGTATCTTATTCATGTAAAAACACATTTAGTTTTATTCTGTAATTCTCTTCTTGGAATAAAACTCTTCTTCTCCCTTTCTCTCAGTTGTTATTTTATTTTATTAATGTTCATGTTATTTAGTTTATGTTTCTCTTCTTCTTTAACTATGTCTAGCTAATTCCCTTTGATTAGGGGGTGATGACGCTAATAGATATGATTCAACATGAATCACATAGCCAATAGATGAGGACTTTATACATGTAGATCTGGATCTGAATCAAGGGTTAGATCTGAACCTTCATATTCTGTGTCGTTTAAGAGCTATGCTCCTTCACAGGGTATATTCATGTTCAATCTAACAATTATCAGATTTAGATCTAATTTAAGGGTTTTAGAAATTAATCAGTGAATCTGTCCTGATAGTCTATGGTTGTTTAAGAGCTCAGCTCCTGCATAGGCTATGCTTGTTGTTATTTACTTATTTGTTTCTGAGAACCTAATTATCGTTGATTCATGTGTGTGACAGAAAAATGAATTAGATCTATATTTATTTGTTGGCTATTGATGAGTATGAATCCAATCTATGTGATTATCCCCTAGTTGCTTTCTCTTATTATATAATTCTCTCTTTTTATTTGCTGTTACTTTCTGTGTTTTCAATCAATCAAAATCCTGGAATAAGTTGATTGGATTTATACAAACATCATTTTTGTGAAGTAATTGGAATAAGTTTGGGTTATCATAGTCCATATGAAATTATGTTGAGAATTTGGCATCATGATCTATGTACTAAGTCATGCTTTTGTACTAGAAAATCTATTTGCAAACTTATGAATATGACTAGGCTATGATTGATATTTTGCATAATTGAAATCCATATTTTTAACAAGAATTATATGATGACATATGTGGTACATAGCTAGGTTAGGTTCAAAAATCCCTTTGCAAGTTTGCATGACTAAAGTAAAAATCATGATTTCATGTTAGAAATATTTATGCCATGTGAATAGATTTAAAATCATGATTAAGTTGAACTATACTTTTGTGTTAGTAACAAAAGTAAACACCTTTGTAAACATGTAGTAATCTTATGAACATGATTTGCTTATGTTTGATATTACGCCTAAATAAAATATAGATTTATGTTGTAGTTAAGCCTATGTGTCGATAGTGATATTCTTAAACTTAACTACAAGTTTACATGGTTTGATTCATGTCACTTATGCTTTATGACCAAAGTATATGTTACTACTATACAAGTACACCAATTTCTATTTTGTAGTTCCAACGTCACATTGCAAGTTCATGCGTTCACATTCCCCCTTTTTGTGTATGTAATCTCGCTTTAAGCCTCCCCTTTCCGCATGGCTAAGTTGGGCTTAAAAGGGGCTAAGCCCAACATATATAAAATAAACGGACGTGTTAAACGGGGGAAAATAACGTTGGGTTAAATTAATTAATAAATGAAAACATAAAGTAGAAGGGCCCAAATTCAAGTATGGGTTGGGCCCATGATTGGTGTAACCTTTACACCCTTAACCTAATAATGGGCCGCAAATATTTACATATAAGAAAATAAAGAAGAAAGACAAAATATGTAAATGTAGAACATACGATGTGTTTAACCCGAGGTTGGATTGAGTTGTGATGTAAACCTGCCCGGAACCGCCCGGCTGTCCAGTAGTCACAACAATACCTATCCAATGTGGGAGGTTAAACATGGAGCCCAATAAGGACCCGAGGTTAGACTGAGTTGTGGCGTAAGACTGCCCGGAACCAACCGGCAACAGGCAGCCACAACAATACCTGTCTAATGTGAGAGGTCAAGGCTTTAATAAGACAATTAAGGCTGAGTCAGGATTGTTAGGATTAAGTGAACTAAAGACTTAATCAAAATGGAACATGCTAAACTAAACGGACTGGTGGGGGTTAGGTTAGAAAACACTTAACCAACTTAGCATGTTGGCTAGAGATAGAAAACCTAGTAACGGGGGACCCTTTTCAGCAGTAACCCTAGAAGGTGTATCATGATACCCTGAAACTAGGCAGGGTGGGGCACGATTACTGGGCTGATTGTAAGAGGTCAAATCGACGGCGGTGGTGTAGCAGTGTAGGTTCTAACGGGGTGCGGGCGTGCACACACTCCGGCGCAGAAAAATAAAGCACTGGGCACCAGTAGCATACCTGTGCATTCTAAGGTTGTGTCGGGCCGCCGCCATGGGACTTGATACACCCCATGGTGGGACCAGCATAGGTAACTACAACATCGGGGGTCGTAAGACACATGTAACTATGCGAGTAGGAGCCGATCATCATAGAATGGATCACATCACCCTGATTATGGGGTGCCAGTTGGAAACTAGTTTATATGGGTTCAGAGATTAACATGGGGTACGATAGTATATTCGACCCTAGACAACTTAACCAAGTTATAGTGCTTTCCCACTTCCTGTTTATACTTATCATACCCAGTTCTTTATTCATAGACAGAATAGTACTAGACTTACTCAGGCTTTATGTCTGACTCTACTTTTCTTTCGTCTTCTTTTCTTCCGTTTCCCCCCCAGGTCCACAGGGAGGGAACACTGCAGCTTGACCAGCCTTAACATCCAGCTTGAAGAAGAGAAATGTATTGCTTGGACCTTTTCGTTTGAAACTATGGCTTTGGACAAACTCTATGGGGCTTTTGCAGTTTATCTATGTTTTATTTATGCTTCTTTAAAATAATGTAATCAAGACAGATTATGAAAGTGTTATGTTATGTTTTGGAAAAGATGTAAGACAATTATGGTGATGTTGTTGTAGCACGTATTTGCTTTCATTAAATAAAAGTTTGTTGATTTTCCGCTGTTTACAAATATGTGTTCTTATATCTGTCTTGTATATCTGTGACTTATACTTATAAACCTCCACCAAAATTAGGGCATTCCCTTTGAGAGTGACCCTAACGGAGGTGGGGTGTTTCGTCGACACCCTCTACAACAATCCTTGTTGTTTAGGAAAGCCGAACGGATCTTACAGTTGTTTACAACTGTTTAATTTGTTCGCAAACAAGAATCTTCGAATTGTTTGGATTGATTGTTGATGTCTCATTTGGGCCGATCACCCGATACGAGGTTATAAGTGGCATGAGATCTGAATATATTTAAAGATTTTCGGATTGTTGTCCCGTTCATACCTAGAACCGAATTGTATGGATTGTTCGTCTGACATCGAAATTGATTGCGTAGCACTGATCTCTGTTAATATATATCGAATTTTTGGCAATAAATTATTCTCATCTCTAAGACATATGAACTTAGAGGTTATGTATTGATAAAAATCAGTGACACGTCGTGAATTGTCAATGTGGCTTACTCAAATTATGAAATGAACTAGTGATGATCGAGGCTTGGCTTATTTAAGCGTGGCTTTGTGTATATTGTGACATCGTCAAACCTCACACCCCGGTTTGATGGTAAACTGGCGGTTAGGTTGTATACATAATTTCTAGTGAAAATCGTAAGGTGCGACGGTAGACCTACGTCGAAACCTGATTATATAAAGTATATATCCGATGTTTGGATGAAAGACGGGATATATACTTCGCGCCATGTTTTGCATGTTTGTGTCTGGATGTTAAGCGGGAGATACTTAGCTTCGTGTCCTCCACTAATCTTTCATGCCAGGAACCATCATGTTGGAAAATCCAATAACCAACACGAACCGCTTGATTTGTTTGTAAACTATTTATGCGGGCATGGTCACTATGCTTGCTAAGATTAATATATTTATTTGTGAAATGGTTTTCAAAACTATGCACTAATAATTGTATTAAAGGTGGATTTCCACGTATGAAAGCATTTTTTTGGTTATCATAAGACAAAACTCGCCCATTTGGTGTGCGCTTGCATTGTGTGATGCGGAACAATCTTATGATATCTTCATTTTTTCAAAATCATTTGCGAATTTCTATGCACGGGAATTCACATGGAGTAAACCCGTTCCGCGTTAGCGGCGTGGTCCAGTGAATTTCCCATAACACTCCTTAAGTTACTGCACCCATAACACTCATGTTATTTCGTATTTTAATTTGACTAATATGAGAATGATTTAGTTCTGATCCAAGTGTTTGTTGTTTTTCTTTTTATGCAATACGCTTGGGTTAGGTACGAGTTGCAGTTAGCGAAGATTTCTTTTCCTTGGAGAACGAAGACGAAGATTTGGTATGCACCTATTACATATATGTATTTCCCGCTGTACTTTGGTTCCGCTGCCTTGTTGTATATACCTGTGTATGTGTAACTCTGATAATCATTGTATATTATAGTCAAATGTATATTTTCAACTGCTTTTGAACTGTTAATTGTTTATTATATGTTATCCTTTCGCGATGAGATTCTGTTATTGTTTTCTTTTCTTCCTTGCTTTTCCTTTATTTTCCTAATAATTACCTGCATTTGCGATTTGTTTGGGTCGGCATGTCTTGTTCATTGTCAATTTGAACGGTTAAAAAAAATCCAGGTCGTTACAACGTGTTATCAGAGCTTTGGTTAGCGACAACGTTGGCTCTATTTGGGAATTAACTCATTAGCGATAGGGTTATAAATGCCCTAGAATGAATTTGAGAGTATATACGAGAGAGCGTACTTGTATTTTGATATAAAATGGTTTTATATTGTGTTGATTTGTTCCATTGAATATTTATAGATTTTGGTCGGTATATAGGATGTCATGGTATCGATATGAAGTTCTAAATAATCGAATAGAATGGATTGACATAATATTGTTTTGGATTATATTTTAAATGTATCAAATATATTATGGGTTTTAAGTGTGCATGCATTTGTTGTTAGTAGGTAATAATATTAAGTTATTATCAATTATAGATGCTTAGATAATAAATCTAATGGGGAAAATTAAAGGTTTGGGAAAATTTGAAATGAAATCTATTAAATATAACTGGTTGCAAATATATTTAGAAATTAAAATGGAAATGAACTTTAGAACTTGATTCTGGTGGTTTTAAAAAAAAAGATTTGCAAAGATTTTGAAATAATATAGTATCACAAGTATTTTCGAAATGGAAGCGATTTCAAACGATTTTAAATGGAATAAATGCATAATCCCTTCTCAAACCTTAGAATAACTTCATTAATGAGTGCATGCATTATCTACATTTATTTTGAAAAGTCTAAGTGGGGGAAACCACTCAGTAATTCCATAACTTGATTGATAAAAGAATTTGAAAGTTAAATTTCCATGGTATAAACTTTTTATATAATGACTTAAGTATAGATTATTTAATTATCAAGTTGAAATAAACCTAGAATCGGGATTTTAAGTTCTCTGTTAATTAATAATTTTAATTATGAACTAAAACTAAAATTAAGATATTAAATGGAAATTTGGTTTTAGACGTGCTAAGTGAATTGAATTAAAAGAAAACCTGTATCACTAGAAATTTTAAGGGGAAGTGATTATAAACTGAATGGGAAATGAAACTAAAATGGTTGAGTTAATTGAACTTAAAGAAGTAAAAGGGCCAAGTTAGGAAAAGTAAATAAAGTCAATTGAACATTGGGGAAAAGAAGAATGGTTTACATAAAAACCATAATTGACCTTAACCCATGATTATAGATTCAGAGTTAACTAAATAAAACGAGGAAATGAAATAAACTAGGAATTGGAATTATGATACGATATAGGAAATCTAAAACCAAAGTTCAAATTTATTAAATGAGAATATTGAAAGAATTTGGATCTAAGTGGATTCAATTAAGTTAAATGAATGAGAATAAATGAAACAATATTCAATTTAATATCAATGAAGCAAATATGGATATATCTAAACAAATAAAAAGGGATTCATATTACAAGTCTATTAAACTGATAACCAAGTATAAATGGTTAGGATTTGCTAAAATTGGAATTGGAGAGTTTGAAGCTTTGAGTAAATAAAATCGAGGCTTATTGTAAAATCCGAAATGTCCCATATTCGTTGAAGAAAAATAACCAAAACTTTTGATGGATTGATCAGAATTTGACGATTCCAAATTTTTTGGAAACCTTAGAAACTGAACCAAATTTTTTGTTAATAGTGCGTTGTCAAATTTTCATGTTTACTAGGTTGAAATCCTAGCGTTAGTCATAGTTCTATGAATAGAAAAATGAAAACTTGAAATGTATATCAATATCATTTTGACCGTAACTTCCTTGCGGACTGTTGGATTTTGATGTGCTTGTACAATCCGGAAAGCTCAAGATCTTAACTAAAGCTTTTCTTCAATATGCTTGGTAAAATTTTAATGTTTAAAGGTCGAAAACTAGGTTGAACAATTCAGGCCTGCATTTTATTTATTTGGGCTGAAGCGTTCGCTTTTGCTGTAATGGTCGTAACTTTTGAATAGATTATCCGAATTCGACGAATCCGAGCAACTCGAAAAGCCTGAAATGAATGCTCACCTATATGATTCGGGCAAATTCCGTCATTTAAATGGTGATAAACCTCGATTTGTTTGTGGCCTGTCGCTAATATCTGGGTTTTATAGTTCAAATGCTTAATATATGTGGTGCAAGTTGTGTATATTTGCTATTTATTGTATATATATTTGATTCTCATGCATATTTGAGTATGTAGCAGGTGTAAGCAAGTCGCGCTACGCTTTGGAGCATGCTTTGCGCTAAATGCAAAATTGTTAAATAAATAAATTTGCAAATAACGCTAAAGAAGGTACGTATTTGTGTTATATAGTTTTGTGGTTATATGCATATATTGTTCCCCATTATTTTGGATGCCTCATCATGCAATGAGAGGTATATTTGAGTTTATATATGGATATTATGATTTTCCGGACCTCTCCGTACAGAGAAGATGCTGCCGAAATTTTCTGTGATTTTGGGATTTAGAAAATTTATGAGATTTTATAACTCGATAACTTACTTTATAAATACTATTTTATAAGTTATGGATTTTAAAGTATATATGTGCTCAATACCTTATTTCGTTCCCTTTTCGAGGATGAAAAGATTTGAGTGAGGGAGAATGTAATGCCCTATAAATTTTCCATATATTTAAGTTTAAATTTAGGATAAATAAATTGATAATATTGGTTAAAAATCAAATTTGGTTGATTATAATAACGACGAGGGCTTAAATTGAGTATAAACATATTTTAAATTGAGTTATATTTAGAAATGCGGTCATTTGGAATTTAATATTTAAATAATTAAATAAATTTGAGTTGTTTAATTTATAACTGAAATTCAAATCTGAATTCGAAATAATCAAATTTGGGAACTTAAAATTTGTGAAATCGATTTATAAAAATTTATTTATGTTGTAATCGGATTGAAATGGAATTTAATAAATATTTAATTTGAATTAAAACAGTTAAAAGAATAATTGAATATTTTATTAATTAATTAACTGTGGAATTTAGCAGTTTTGGCAACTGTCTCGGAATTTGACGAAACTAGTTTCATCAGATCCGAAATGAGGAATTATTGTAGAGTTTCAAATTTCGTTACAATAGGACTTGTCATTTGACCATACAGAATAAAACGTGAAAGGAAGCAATGTTATATGATTATTGTTAGTTTCTCATATTGAGCCTTTACACAAATAAATTTCATTTCCACCTCATCATCCCATTTTCATTATACGTATAATGTCCTCAGTCAAATCTTTCTCTAGTGGCTGAAATCAAAAATTTGAACCACTTTTCGGCGTGGCAATTTATAGGAATTGTAACGACCCGAAAATCTAAGCCAGTTTAAAATTTTTATTTTTGCAATTTTAATGAATTTAGAATATTTAAAATAGATTATTTTAAATAATATCGACGAAAAATTTATTTGGAATATAATTAGAACGAATATATTTATATACGTCGTCGTTAGAATATAAATATATATATATATATAATTATAAATAGAATTGAAAATGGCGTGGTAGTTCGATAATTCGATTTCAAACTTCAATTGAATGTACCGGGCGCAAAACAATCCGGATTTTAGTGAAACCAAAAATAATAGGATCTAATTGAGAATGTCTTTCCAACGAATCCGAAAAATCAAAATTTCATAGCGGGAATCAAAAGATATGTCCAGTTGAAAATTCTGAATAGTCGCTATGGAATTCAGGCCCTTAAAAATAGCCATTTTGCAAACGACCTCGGATTTCGACGAAACCACTTTTGTTGGATCCGTGATGTCAATTTATTGCTAGATTCCAAATTTCATAATTTTTCGAATCAATATGTGAGCGTGGCAGAGGAAAACGCGTTTGACCAGTTTCAGTTGATTTTAATCGACTGGAGATTGGCCATTTTTCCAACGGTCTCAGAATTCGACGAAACTAGTTTTGTTAGGACCGTATCGTCAATACGAAGCTAGAAAATATTGTTTTGGAATTTTTCGAGTTAGTATGTGACCCCGGTAAATTAAAATGCGCGTTCAAATTCAATATATAGAGTTATATTTGGATTTTGACGGAAACTGATCGAAACAGTCGAATCAGCTTGCGATACATATCCCATTGTGTTCGGAATGGGGGTAAAACGCTATGGATGACAGGCGGTGGGCCTCGTTTCGAGGTCGAAAATAAAAGTCAACTTTTTGAATTAAATAATCAAATAAAAAAATATATCCTTCTCTTCTCCCCTTAATTCATTCTGGCCCCCCTTTTTTATTTCAAGCCGATTTCAGAAATCAAAATAAAAAAAGGAAGAAAAGAGGATCGACGGCGGGGGGGGGGGGGGGGGGGGGGAACCGCCGCTGCCTCATCGCGCCCCCCCCCCCACCAATCTCCGACGCGCCGCCAGTAGCTGCTCGAGCCCCCCCTCTTCGATCACGTTGATACCCCCTCCCCCCTCCTCTGCCTCGCTTCGATACCCCCCATCCTCCTCCTCCCCTCAGCAAACCGCCCCACCTCCGCACCCACGACCTCCCTCCAGCGCCTGACGATGAAGCCCCTCCCCCTTTTTTTCCCCGATCTACTGTAAGTTTTTTTTTTAATTTTAATTTATGTTGTAACGACCCGCATTTTTGGCCGTCAAATATTTAATTTAATTTATTTATTTTAAATATCATATTGGGAATATTAATGGAATTTAATATTTAATTCGTTATTAAAAACGAAGTTGAACGTTATAATTTATATATAATATAAATTCAAGCTTGAAAATGGCGTGCAGTTCGTAAATTCGAGTTTTTAACTTCAACTGGGAATACATAGTCCGATATAAGTCGGATTTCTGCAAAACAAGACACGTTGGGACCGTATTGACGATAGCTTTCATATGAAAGAGAAAAATCCAGATTTCGGGTTATAGTTTGATATTTATGGCCAAATCAAATTTTGAAATAGTCGCTATGGAAAATCGTTATTAAATTATAGGCCTTTAAAAATAGCCGTTTTGCAAACGGACTCAGATTTCGATGAAATCAGTTTCATTAGAACCGTATCGCTAAATTATTGTATGGTGGTGAATTGCGTGGAAAACCGATATCGTATGTGACCACAGCAACCATAAACGCCCGTTCAAATTCTATAGCACGCATTTAAATAAATAAAGGGACATTTGAGTGTAACTTGAGCAGATGATCGAATTAAGCCACGAAACCAGTTCCGTTGAGTTCGTATCGTCGATTAGAGTCAGGATATGTATATAGTTGTTATTTTTAGAAATCGAGAAATTTGGCGTTAAAAAGGGTAGGGCGGTTCAGGGTAAAAACAGCCTACCGGGACAACAGTCTCAGAATGCGACGAAACTAGTGCCGTTGGATTCGTATCGAAAGGTTATTGCAAGATATCAAGATTTCAAGTTGGTTCGATTTAGCTGGTGACCGTGGAAAAATTAAATGCGTGTTCATTTCTGGTTTCATAAAGGAAAAATTTTCATACGACCTCGGATTGCGACGAAACTTATCCCATTGGATCCGGAATATCGTTTTACATCAAGAACGGCCTTTTTATCAGAAGAACCGTGCCAACAAAGGTATTGAATTCTCATCTGCGTACACACTAGTGCAGCTACCCTAACGCCTAGGCACATGTCTTCCACTTCATTTTTCAGGCAAAGCATCTGGATATTGATAATCACGTACACCATATTTTCTTATTTGAAATTTCCTACGCTACTTCGTACCAGCTGAAGCCTACAACTACTGACATAATAGAAGCCTTGCCGACCAAGTTGTACTCCATGAAAATGATGTTCCAAAGCCTTGCCGACCACGTTGTACCCCTCCCTGAAAATGACGTCTCCTCTCTCTCACCCCTATAAATACTCTCGCCTTCATATCAGTTTTCAGCAAGCACTCTTCTTTGTTTTCCTTTCTCTTCTTTGTTTTCCTTTCAAAAGAAAATACATATATATAAAAATGAAAATACATAAAACGAAAGAGGCCTGCGTGTCTCATATGTGTGGAGGAGGGGTTCGCTCGTTTTGATATCAGGTGAGAAGGAAGAGAAGAATAGCAGTGCTGTTGGAGGGTGGGTTCAATTGTTTTAACGTGAGGGTTGTTGGGTGGAGCGATGCAAAGCATGGCTGCAGGTGGAAACGTGAGGGCAAAGCATGGAGAGTGGGAGCGGTTTTCACGTAAATGAATGGAGCAACTGGTATTAAGAAAATGAGGGCTTGCGTCAGTTGTTGGAGTGTTTTAGCACCGAAAGTCATGCCAGCAAGAATGACGGTAGCAGGTGTGCGAGGCGGTGCGAGTTCACGAGTGGGTATTGGGTTAGAACGCTTGGAAGCAGGGAGGGTCGCGGAGCATCTACTGGTGATGGGTTCAAAGACAAAGTCTGAAAGGGGATCGGCTTAAGGCCTGGGTTAAAACATGGTTTACTGGTAACTAAAATGATTAGGAAGTGATTTAATGTTATTAAGTATTTGATTAAAAACTAATTAAAGTTGGGTGCATGGTTTTTCAGCTTGAACAGAACGAAGGGAGAGATGATACTATCGAGCCCAAATCCATTTAGAAGAGGGAAGGTAACGTAATCAGTTTTAAGTATTTTCAATTAGAATTTAACTAGTACTAATGGGTAAATTAAAAGATCATTATTTGAGTTCAACTCCTATATGCTAAATCACGAAGTGGATAACAGGGTATGGGGTTGCCTGATGGTTTCTGAACGAGCATAAAAGGGAGGAACAAAGCTGTGAAGAGTAACATGTGGAAATTCAATTCGAACGGATGAGAAAGCAGTTTTAATCGGCTACAAACCGTGTAATCAAGTAATCAGAATCAATACATGGTTTAACTAAAAGTTAACTAGTTTAGAAATCTAATCCTATAATGTATAATGTGAATTATTGGCAGGAATGAATGCAGCGAAGCTGCTGAGAGAAGTTTGGACCATTTTGCTCCTCATAAAAGTAATTAACATAATTAATTGTTAAATGATTATATGGTTAAAGAATTAACTAGTTTTAATTAAATCGTGTACGGAATTAACTGTAACATGTGCGCATATTACCAGAACTTGATGAAACAAGGAACATTGGACTCCTGTTGACGAGCGCCAAGACGTATAGTGGAACTGGATACGAGAATCAACCGGGATTTTTTAGTTAAATTAAACACTCGTTTAATTTAATTAAAATCACCACTTAAACAACGGTATCAACTCAAGGTGGGTTAAACTCACTCAGTTACCCTTTTTATATTTTATATAAATTGGGTATTTTTATTTTGTGTGCTCTGCTTGCCAATAGTTGACTATTTGCTAGTCATCTATTTATTTGTTGATTTAACTGATGAAATTAAACTGTGTTTAATTTCAGTGAAATACCAAATCATTATTTTAACGATTGGTTCCAATAAAGGTGACTCACCTTGGTTGGTCATGCTTATTTATAAACATGTTTAAATGGTTGAATTGTTTGAATTGCTTATGGTTGATGTTAAATGGTCATTATTTAATTTATCAGTTAAACAAAACTGAACCGTCTAATTTGAGAAAAACCATTTGAATACAGGGAAGAACAGGTTGGAGGGATCCAACCGGATTCCTCAAAAATATTGTTTGTTTCATATTATCACATATGAATTGTCCTGTTTGGGGTGATTGATTTGATTGTTGGTTTTTGAAGGAACATTCAACATGTGTGTGTTTAAACCAATGGGTAATATTGGTTGGGTATTTGTCAGCGTATGGCCTATAAAATCAATCGGGTCATGAATATTGATTCGCAGTCAGGGGAACTGAAAAAGATAAAGTTATAAAATTTATTTTATAACTGGAGTTGGTTTTTGAATATATTATTTTGAATAAAAGTTATAAAAGGGAAATAAATAAATATTTTATTTATTTAAGATTTTGATTTGTTAAAAATTTATCTTATAGAATAAATGCTGATGTTAGACTGATTTGTAAGTACAAGATGAGAAATAAGGTCGCATAGTTACACTTTGGTAATTGTTTTTGTGAAGAAGAAATTAATGGAATTATTTAAATTAATTATTTAATTAATTAATTTAAAGTGAAATTTTATTTGGAATCGACCAACGAGATAATCAAGTTTGAGTGAATTAAATCGACCATTTTGAATGTGAATTGATTATTCAAATTTAGTGAAGGGAAATTTGGATCAAAAAGGTTTATGATAAACCAGGGGTATAAATGGGATTTACAAAAGGAGGAAAGCGTTAATCTTAAGTTAACGTTACTTGAAAACGTGATCAAGTAAAAAAGAAAAAAAAAGAAAAGGGAACTAAGATTTCCAAAGTGGATAAGGGTTAAAAATGTGCTGAAAGGGGATTGGTTAAAAGAGTTAAAAGTTTTAATTAAGCAAAAGTAAATAAATTTGTTTTAATTAAAAGGCCAAGTGATGCTGAATACTGGACTAGTGAACTCATTGGGGTGTCATGATTGAAACACTATTTATTTTGATAGTTAAAACACCGACTATCAAATCTGTCCAATACGATTGTTGGTACGGAAAGACCGGGATCGAATGTATATTCGAAAACCATTCCGCCCAACAAATACGTGAAGATATCAGAAGATGATCGAGATGGAGCACTGAAGACCGTGGATTTTCATAAACGGAAGAACCACTAATATTCTCTGCCTGGCAAGTAGAGATAAACTGTGATTCTGTCGTGGTTGGAATCTACGGGTTGCAAGGACTACTCGCTACTGATCCATGGGGGTGATTCCTATATTGGATGCGGTAGGAGAGTGCCTTCGGTTCATCCTGTTCCTGGATGACTTGTATGGACGGATGTCTGACAGAGTATTTCCAAAGGGTCACGTACGTTGATTTCTTCAAACGTACGATAGTTGTTGGCAGGGAATCGCCGTTCTCTTAGCTTCTAGCTAGAGTATTTTTGTGGACGTCAATTAGTGATATCTGACGGATCTGACGATGTGGCATTCAAAGTGAATGGTGACCAGATGATCAGAAGTTAATTCTGGCCTCAAGCCTCATCAACCGGGAAATGACAAAAATCGGGCAGGCAGGATGGCTATGTGGGTCGCTCCCATTAGGGTGTATAATCACCTATCTAGAGGAAGTCCTATTTGTTTCTTAAATCTATGTTTCGATGCTGTCCCTTGTCGGGAGACGGTTGCTGATCCCAACCGTCGGTGATATACATTCGATACTCTCAAGCGAAATGAGTGGTCGGTCATGTGTGGGCCGGGTTGCAAGAAGTTCTTGTTGAACCCAGTGTATTCGTCTCTAGAGATACACTATCGGAAGGTGGACCCATACCTTGTCAAGTTGGAATCCAATCTCCAATAAGCGCCCGCGGTTTTTGATTTTATGCTATATATGTAGAGCGTGAGATGCAAGCGTTCTACTAGATTCTATTTACTTGTATTTAGACATTATTATAATATCAGACAAGATATTGATTTCAAAACTGTTTTGGGTTATCGTAAGGTAAAAACCGTCCGTGTTTATGTGTGGATTTGGTCTTACGATTATCCTGTTCTTCGAAAAAGTTTTTGAACTCTAAAATCAAGTTGGATGCTCACCCAAATACTGTACGAGTTTTTCTCACTCTGGTTCACCAGACTGACCCGGTGTTTTGTAAATGCTCGGGTTAGGCCGGGTTGTACAGGTTCAGGTTATCGACTGCTATGAAGAGACGAGCTGGAAGAGTCCAGACGTATGATATTACTACTATTCCGCTGTGTGTTGTATATGGGGAACAGGCTATTATAGCCGTCCCATGGTATGATGTACTCTGATACTGTAAGTATTTTAAAGCTTTCAATAAAGATTATTTCTGTATTATATTTGGTTCCGTTGCGATGTGACTCTGTGTGGTGTTTCTTCTTCTTCTTCTATTCAATATTTCTACCTTATCTATTCTCACCCTCTAACTTCTTTCTATTAATGATCTGGAATGTTCGATGTCTGAATGGTCAACATGGTAGTTTGATGTTGATTTTCGGAGTCGAAAATCCCAGTTCGTTACAGTGGTATCAGAGCTATTGGTTAAGTAATTACCTTGGCTCTGTGGCGTGACTCAGTAGAGATGGGGTTAGTAATACCCTAGATTGAGTTTGAGTGTATATATACGAGTGAACGTATTTGTAGATTTGATATAAAATTTGTTTGTATTGTGGAGATTTATTTGTTTGAGTTGTTTATGAGTTCTGATCGATCAGTTTGATCCACTGTATCGATAGGGGTTTATAAACACTCGAATACGATGGGTCGTCACGATATGTTTTGAAAAGAGGGTAAATGAAATAATTTTACCCAAAATTATATTTTGATATAAAAGAATGATTAATATTTGGAGTATTATAGTATATTGGATGTGTTATAATGGAATGGGTATGTAAGTAACCAATCAGAATTCCTATGGATATAATATATGGAATCAGATGAATTAAATTTGAAGTTAAACCAGAATTTAGATTGAAATGGTGAAAAATTAGAAGAGTGTGAAAAGTAATTTTGGATTAAATGTATGGGAATTTTAAGATCCTGGGTGAATTTGAAAATATTTTCCAAGCATTTATATTTTGAGATATTTCAAAATGAAAGTGTTTAAAATTGGAGTTTTGAAATGATATAGTATTGAACTCACTTCGATCGCTGGAAAATAATTCTGATGATGACGGCCGCATCATCAGTGTTCATTTTCGAGTTCTAAGTGACGGATTACTACCAAAAATCTTGTTTTGAATTGTTTTGAGAAAAACAAGTTGTTTTGAATCCTGGAAAGAAATGTTTGATTTTTGAAAGAACTGAACTGTTTAAAAACTCCCAGGAAAAGTGTTTGAACAAGAACAAGATTAAATCGAATTTGTGAAAGCAAATATGAATTGAATTGAAGCCAATTAACTAGAAATTGAATCGGGATATAATATATCAAGTGGAATCAGATTTGGAATTGGGAGACAGGAATATGAAATGGTGTTGGACTGGTAAGTTAAGAGTTGGAATTGATAATGGATGGAAATTGAATTAAGAATGGGATCTGGCTTGGACGCGTAAATGATCTGGTTTTGAAGATAAAATTGGAATTTTGTTTGGAAATGCATTTGTATATGCTGACAGGGCAGCAGTTGGAAAGGATATAATGATATGCCCGACAAAAAGGTACACGTTTATTTTTATATGGGTTTGGTGATTTATGAGCCTATTTGGCAAGCCGCTTGGCTGTTTTATTTTCTTCTGGATTGGAGAAGGCCTAGAAAGGCGAGTTGTGGTTGTACCGATTGAGCCGTACAGAGGAGGTGCTGGCGAAATTTTTCAGAAATTTAAGGTGTTAGAAAATTTTCAATATTTTTGAAAATATTTATATACGGTATTGAATTGGTTTTTAATTTAAAATAAACTGGATTTGGAAACAAATGGGTTTATAACGTTCTTTCTTACTTTAGCAAATTTCGAGGACGAAATTATTTTAAGGGGGGAAGAATGTAACGACCCGCATTTTTGGCCGTCAAATATTTAATTTAATTTAGTTATTTTAAATATCATATTGGGAATATTAATGGAATTTAATATTTAATTCGTTATTAAAAACGAAGTTGAACGTTATAATTTATATATAATATAAATTCAAGCTTGAAAATGGCGTGCAGTTCGTAAATTCGAGTTTTTAACTTCAACTGGGAATACAGAGTCCGATATAAGTCGGATTTCTGCAAAACAAGACACGTTGGGACCGTATTGACGATAGCTTTCATATGAAAGAGAAAAATCCAGATTTCGGGTTATAGTTTGATATTTATGGCCAAATCAAATTTTGAAATAGTCGCTATGGAAAATCGTTATTAAATTATAGGCCTTTAAAAATAGCCGTTTTGCAAACGGACTCAGATTTCGATGAAATCAGTTTCATTAGAACCGTATCGCTAAATTATTGTATGGTGGTGAATTGCGTGGAAAACCGATATCGTATGTGACCACAGCAACCATAAACGCCCGTTCAAATTCTATAGCACGCATTTAAATAAATAAAGGGACATTTGAGTGTAACTTGAGCAGATGATCGAATTAAGCCACGAAACCAGTTCCGTTGAGTTCGTATCGTCGATTAGAGTCAGGATATGTATATAGTTGTTATTTTTAGAAATCGAGAAATTTGGCGTTAAAAAGGGTAGGGCGGTTCAGGGTAAAAACAGCCTACCGGGACAACAGTCTCAGAATGCGACGAAACTAGTGCCGTTGGATTCGTATCGAAAGGTTATTGCAAGATATCAAGATTTCAAGTTGGTTCGATTTAGCTGGTGACCGTGGAAAAATTAAATGCGTGTTCATTTCTGGTTTCATAAAGGAAAAATTTTCATACGACCTCGGATTGCGACGAAACTTATCCCATTGGATCCGGAATATCGTTTTACATCAAGAATAGCCTTTTTATCAGAAGAACCGTGCCAACAAAGGTATTGAATTCTCATCTGCGTACACACTAGTGCAGCTACCCTAACGCCTAGGCACATGTCTTCCACTTCATTTTTCAGGCAAAGCATCTGGATATTGATAATCATGTACACCATATTTTCTTATTTGAAATTTCCTACGCTACTTCGTACCAGCTGAAGCCTACAACTACTGACATAATAGAAGCCTTGCCGACCAAGTTGTACTCCATGAAAATGATGTTCCAAAGCCTTGCCGACCACGTTGTACCCCTCCCTGAAAATGACGTCTCCTCTCTCTCACCCCTATAAATACTCTCGCCTTCATATCAGTTTTCAGCAAGCACTCTTCTTTGTTTTCCTTTCTCTTCTTTGTTTTCCTTTCAAAAGAAAATACATATATATAAAAATGAAAATACATAAAACGAAAGAGGCCTGCGTGTCTCATATGTGTGGAGGAGGGGTTCGCTCGTTTTGATATCAGGTGAGAAGGAAGAGAAGAATAGCAGTGCTGTTGGAGGGTGGGTTCAATTGTTTTAACGTGAGGGTTGTTGGGTGGAGCGATGCAAAGCATGGCTGCAGGTGGAAACGTGAGGGCAAAGCATGGAGAGTGGGAGCGGTTTTCACGTAAATGAATGGAGCAACTGGTATTAAGAAAATGAGGGCTTGCGTCAGTTGTTGGAGTGTTTTAGCACCGAAAGTCATGCCAGCAAGAATGACGGTAGCAGGTGTGCGAGGCGGTGCGAGTTCACGAGTGGGTATTGGGTTAGAACGCTTGGAAGCAGGGAGGGTCGCGGAGCATCTACTGGTGATGGGTTCAAAGACAAAGTCTGAAAGGGGATCGGCTTAAGGCCTGGGTTAAAACATGGTTTACTGGTAACTAAAATGATTAGGAAGTGATTTAATGTTATTAAGTATTTGATTAAAAACTAATTAAAGTTGGGTGCATGGTTTTTCAGCTTGAACAGAACGAAGGGAGAGATGATACTATCGAGCCCAAATCCATTTAGAAGAGGGAAGGTAACGTAATCAGTTTTAAGTATTTTCAATTAGAATTTAACTAGTACTAATGGGTAAATTAAAAGATCATTATTTGAGTTCAACTCCTATATGCTAAATCACGAAGTGGATAACAGGGTATGGGGTTGCCTGATGGTTTCTGAACGAGCATAAAAGGGAGGAACAAAGCTGTGAAGAGTAACATGTGGAAATTCAATTCGAACGGATGAGAAAGCAGTTTTAATCGGCTACAAACCGTGTAATCAAGTAATCAGAATCAATACATGGTTTAACTAAAAGTTAACTAGTTTAGAAATCTAATCCTATAATGTATAATGTGAATTATTGGCAGGAATGAATGCAGCGAAGCTGCTGAGAGAAGTTTGGACCATTTTGCTCCTCATAAAAGTAATTAACATAATTAATTGTTAAATGATTATATGGTTAAAGAATTAACTAGTTTTAATTAAATCGTGTACGGAATTAACTGTAACATGTGCGCATATTACCAGAACTTGATGAAACAAGGAACATTGGACTCCTGTTGACGAGCGCCAAGACGTATAGTGGAACTGGATACGAGAATCAACCGGGATTTTTTAGTTAAATTAAACACTCGTTTAATTTAATTAAAATCACCACTTAAACAACGGTATCAACTCAAGGTGGGTTAAACTCACTCAGTTACCCTTTTTATATTTTATATAAATTGGGTATTTTTATTTTGTGTGCTCTGCTTGCCAATAGTTGACTATTTGCTAGTCATCTATTTATTTGTTGATTTAACTGATGAAATTAAACTGTGTTTAATTTCAGTGAAATACCAAATCGTTATTTTAACGATTGGTTCCAATAAAGGTGACTCACCTTGGTTGGTCATGCTTATTTATAAACATGTTTAAATGGTTGAATTGTTTGAATTGCTTATGGTTGATGTTAAATGGTCATTATTTAATTTATCAGTTAAACAAAACTGAACCGTCTAATTTGAGAAAAACCATTTGAATACAGGGAAGAACAGGTTGGAGGGATCCAACCGGATTCCTCAAAAATATTGTTTGTTTCATATTATCACATATGAATTGTCCTGTTTGGGGTGATTGATTTGATTGTTGGTTTTTGACGGAACATTCAACATGTGTGTGTTTAAACCAATGGGTAATATTGGTTGGGTATTTGTCAGCGTATGGCCTATAAAATCAATCGGGTCATGAATATTGATTCGCAGTCAGGGGAACTGAAAAAGATAAAGTTATAAAATTTATTTTATAACTGGAGTTGGTTTTTGAATATATTATTTTGAATAAAAGTTATAAAAGGGAAATAAATAAATATTTTATTTATTTAAGATTTTGATTTGTTAAAAATTTATCTTATAGAATAAATGCTGATGTTAGACTGATTTGTAAGTACAAGATGAGAAATAAGGTCGCATAGTTACACTTTGGTAATTGTTTTTGTGAAGAAGAAATTAATGGAATTATTTAAATTAATTATTTAATTAATTAATTTAAAGTGAAATTTTATTTGGAATCGGCCAACGAGATAATCAAGTTTGAGTGAATTAAATCGACCATTTTGAATGTGAATTGATTATTCAAATTTAGTGAAGGGAAATTTGGATCAAAAAGGTTTATGATAAACCAGGGGTATAAATGGGATTTACAAAAGGAGGAAAGCGTTAATCTTAAGTTAACGTTACTTGAAAACGTGATCAAGTAAAAAAGAAAAAAAAAGAAAAGGGAACTAAGATTTCCAAAGTGGATAAGGGTTAAAAATGTGCTGAAAGGGGATTGGTTAAAAGAGTTAAAAGTTTTAATTAAGCAAAAGTAAATAAATTTGTTTTAATTAAAAGGCCAAGTGATGCTGAATACTGGACTAGTGAACTCATTGGGGTGTCATGATTGAAACACTATTTATTTTGATAGTTAAAACACCGACTATCAAATCTGTCCAATACGATTGTTGGTACGGAAAGACCGGGATCGAATGTATATTCGAAAACCATTCCGTCCAACAAATACGTGAAGATATCAGAAGATGATCGAGATGGAGCACTGAAGACCGTGGATTTTCATAAACGGAAGAACCACTAATATTCTCTGCCTGGCAAGTAGAGATAAACTGTGATTCTGTCGTGGTTGGAATCTACGGGTTGCAAGGACTACTCGCTACTGATCCATGGGGTGATTCCTATATTGGATGCGGTAGGAGAGTGCCTTCGGTTCATCCTGTTCCTGGATGACTTGTATGGACGGATGTCTGACAGAGTATTTCCAAAGGGTCACGTACGTTGATTTCTTCAAACGTACGATAGTTGTTGGCAGGGAATCGCCGTTCTCTTAGCTTCTAGCTAGAGTATTTTTGTGGACGTCAATTAGTGATATCTGACGGATCTGACGATGTGGCATTCAAAGTGAATGGTGACCAGATGACCAGAAGTTAATTCTGGCCTCAAGCCTCATCAACCGGGAAATGACAAAAATCGGGCAGGCAGGATGGCTATGTGGGTCGCTCCCATTAGGGTGTATAATCACCTATCTAGAGGAAGTCCTATTTGTTTCTTAAATCTATGTTTCGATGCTGTCCCTTGTCGGGAGACGGTTGCTGATCCCAACCGTCGGTGATATACATTCGATACTCTCAAGCGAAATGAGTGGTCGGTCATGTGTGGGCCGGGTTGCAAGAAGTTCTTGTTGAACCCAGTGTATTCGTCTCTAGAGATACACTATCGGAAGGTGGACCCATACCTTGTCAAGTTGGAATCCAATCTCCAATAAGCGCCCGCGGTTTTTGATTTTATGCTATATATGTAGAGCGTGAGATGCAAGCGTTCTACTAGATTCTATTTACTTGTATTTAGACATTATTATAATATCAGACAAGATATTGATTTCAAAACTGTTTTGGGTTATCGTAAGGTAAAAACCGTCCGTGTTTATGTGTGGATTTGGTCTTACGATTATCCTGTTCTTCGAAAAAGTTTTTGAACTCTAAAATCAAGTTGGATGCTCACCCAAATACTGTACGAGTTTTTCTCACTCTGGTTCACCAGACTGACCCGGTGTTTTGTAAATGCTCGGGTTAGGCCGGGTTGTACAGGTTCAGGTTATCGACTGCTATGAAGAGACGAGCTGGAAGAGTCCAGACGTATGATATTACTACTATTCCGCTGTGTGTTGTATATGGGGAACATGCTATTATAGCCGTCCCATGGTATGATGTACTCTGATACTGTAAGTATTTTAAAGCTTTCAATAAAGATTATTTCTGTATTATATTTGGTTCCGTTGCGATGTGAGACTCTGTGTGGTGTTTCTTCTTCTTCTTCTATTCAATATTTCTACCTTATCTATTCTCACCCTCTAACTTCTTTCTATTAATGATCTGGAATGTTCGATGTCTGAATGGTCAACATGGTAGTTTGATGTTGATTTTCGGAGTCGAAAATCCCAGTTCGTTACATATGTTCAGTTTTTTTTAATAAATACATAACAAATGAAAAATGTGGTTTCGTCTTTCATATGAAATTAAAGTAGAAATATGTACTTTCATTTAAATGAAGATTTGATTTCTCATTTAAATAAAGATTTGATTTTTTTTCTTTTATTTATTTATTTAGAAAAGGTTATGATTTTTCAAAATAGAAAAGCTTAGTTTTTAGTCCTAAAAAGGTTTGATAGGTATTGATCTAGAAATAGGATTTTTCTATACATGAATGATGGAAAGTGATTTTAGTTTGAAATAAAAATTCGATTTTTATATAATGGCGCTAATAAAAATATAATTTTTATAAGGTAGAGAATATAAAAATTCGATTTTTATATATTGAATAGCATAGTAAAAATTCGGTTTTTATATATTAAAAAGCGAAGTAAAAATTCGATTTTTACATATGTAGTGGCTACGGGCAACGAAAGTGATAAGAGACGAGAACAGTGAAGATTTCCTGCATTAGAAGTGTCGTGGAGTTGGAATAGCTATCGGTGAGAACTTCTCACTCTTCAATTTCTTTTCTAGTTATATATATATACTAGGATGCAGACGGTGTTTAGTAGCACCCGACACCCGTCATCCACAGACCATGGATGGCATGTTTGTTAAATTGTTTGGTTGTGTAGTTGGTTAGATTATTTGGTTTGAATTGAATTGTTTGGTGAAATGGAATGGATTTGATTGATGTGTGAATGGCGTGGGCCTTCACTAGACCACGGATAAGGCTACGCCTTGTCCCGTTTCTAGTATCGTGCCGTTATGCCGCCGAAATTTTCTAAAATAAGTTAGAAAAATAAAAATATCATTTTTATTTTGTAAATGAACTGAATAAAAATCCATGTGTTAAAATAAAATATTTTATCGTTAAAAATATAATTTTTAGCGTGAATGTGAATAAATAAATATTTATAAACAAATCGACCGATTTGTTTATATACACTGATTTGACTGATATCGATTGGGTCGATAAATTTTACACATTGCCCAACTGCACAAATAAAATCTGTGTTTGATTGTTTGAAACCCCACACGGGTGTTGGGATGAAATCTGAAGTTCACTCGTCCTGATTGATTAAATATGTCGATCGATTGATTGACATGCTGTTATAAGCGTTAGATATCTATATTTGATGCTTATACAGTGTAGTGCACTTTGGTTGATGGTTGATTATTTTTGAATGCTATTATATACGTGTGATGTATGAAAATCCATATAATTAATATTATATGGTGATTGATTGGGCCTAATTCCAATTTAGAAAATAAAGAATATTATAAAATAAAGGTTCATGTGTTGACCGTACTCATCCGTTGAGATTAGTCATGTGTTGAACGAAATATTTTAATAATAAAATTTACATCTTTATCAATATAAAATAAAGGTTCATGTGTTGACAGTACTCATCCGTTGAGATTAGTCATGTGTTGAACGAAATATTTTAAAAATAGAAATATTTGAAATAGAAATATTTGAATAGGAAATATTTGAAAAAGAAATATTTGAAATAGAATATTTGAAAATAGAAATATATGAAGCCGTGTTGATTAGATTGACGCCATTTTGACGTGAACGATGTTTATATCGATTTTATTCATTTTAAAATGAATATTGAAAAGTGATTTCGAAATCGAATATTTTGAAATGAAATTTGAATTAAATTGATTAGAAAACGAATTTGATTTGAATTGAATAGAAAACGAATTGAATTCAAATTAAAACCCATTTATTTTTAAATAAATAAATTGGATTTGAAATGGGTTTAAATAGAATTGATTCATGGGTTTATCGTGAACTGTGTTTTAAATAACACCGGTTCTTTAACCCGATAATAAATAGAATGTGATTTGGGTTTATCGTGAACTGTGTTTTAAATAACACTAGTTCTTTAACCCAGTAAAAGGAGTTTTAATGAATCTACAATTAAATTGAAATGTGAATTGATAATTTAAATTATCAAATATAGAAAGTGAGCGAGAATGGAGTATTACCAGTTTTGCTCCAAAGCGATAGTTAAATCTTTAATTGGATTTGAACGTGAAATGGTAATTAATTTTACCGACAACACTGTGGTGTTAGATATGGAGTATTACCAGTTTTGCTTCATGGGATGAATAGGTTGGGATTGGGAAATAAAATAAATAATTACTTCGTTGTGGTTCGCTAATCTCAACTAGTTTAGAAAACCATAATTTGGTTTGAAATGACATCCAAAGGATAAATTTTAAAGAATTTATCTTGGATAAAATTAATGGGAACCTTTCCCTGAGAATATGAATTGGAATGAGGCGTATGTTGTGTTTGTCTAACATTTGTTTTTAATATACGCGGGTTGTTCGGAAAGGCCGGGTTTATACCCATTCTGAATAACCGATTCGACGATATGTCGAAGATGAAGACGGTGGTTGAAGACCGGAAGTCTTCACATCGTTTGGATTATTACTGACGATCCTGATTGGGTTGTACACCCAAGAGGATGGAAATAGTTGGTGGTCGTCCAGACGTACTTGGAGATGGATGGATATGCGAGGAAAGTGCCTCCGGTTTCGTTCAGACCCAGAACGAATTTGTAAATGGATTGTGTGCCTGACATTGGATTTTATTCTGTGTTGATTGATTTCTGTTAAATATATATCTGTTTGGCGGCGGAGAATTTATTCTCTTGCTTAACGCCCTTCTCTGAGACGTACGAGCTTAGAGGTTATATATCGATAGACATCAATCGCATGGCATGAATTGCCTGTGTGGCATGATGAGTTGCATAGATCAAGGCTTCTGTTGAAAAGCAAAGTCTTGTGGTTGATGATCAAAGCACGGCTGGCAGCTTTGTGTATAACGTGAATTCGCGAGCCTCACACCTCGGTATGAGTTAAAAACGGGATACGGACCGCTGGGAGAGCACGACGTTTCTTTCTAAGCTTTGGTGGTGTCAGTGACTTACCAGCCCTGACATTTATATACTTTTCACCTTTGTGGTTGTTGGAATGAGGCGCCTCGATTATAGGTCTGTAAGGACCGGGAAACGTGTGTTCAGGCATAACTAATCCTCTAACGTAAGTGAGGACCGGCCCAGCCGAATCCGGGGTTGCCCAGAGTGTGTAGTCCCGAGGCATTTGCTAGAGTGTCTCGAAGCGGAGAGGAGCTTGCCCCTTGCCTCGACTCATGACGGAAATCCAATTTCCAATACGTGTGTTTCGGTTTTAATTGTAGAACTAGTATGGCGACATAGTGGTATGGGGCATTCATGCCGCCTATGATTTATATTTATGATTGAAATTGTTTTGACACTATACACTCATAATATTATCAAATGATTTGTTTTAAACGTACCAAGCATGTTTGGCTGTTATAAGGTAAAACCCTATCCTCCGGCTTGCGTTGCATTATGTGATGGGACCTGGGTCTTATAATAGCTTCATTTTTCGAAAAAGCATTGCGCTGTTTATTCTATGCACTAGTATTCTTGGGAGGAAACCCGTTCCGTGTTATACGGCGTGGTCCCTTGAATTACTCTCTTTTAAAGTAAAGTTTTAAATAACTGTTTTAGTTCTCACACCAGTCACATGACTGACCTGGAGTTTATTGTTTTAACCTAAACTCTGGGTGCCCTTATTTTCCGCACAGGCAGCTAGTAGTTTTGATTTTGCAGATTTATATTCACAGGATCCTGGTTTACAGCTGGAATGATATCCGGAAAGCTCTGTATCCGTATATCACCTTCAGTTGTGCTTTGTATTATTTTCCACTGCTATGTAATTTACTGTAATCTCTGATATTTACCGAATGTAATTTATTCATTTATACTCTGTATATTCTTGTATCTGATGGAATTGTTATAATAACAATGAAATGTTCTTCCGTCTGCGTTCTGATTTGTCTTGTCCTCACAGTAATTCGTTCTTTCTCATCTCTTCGGAGACCGGGGAAGTTCGGGTCGCTTCATTTGGTATCAGAGCTTTGGTTTACAGAGCTAGAGAACAAGACACATTAGAACCATACGAAAGAATTCATCAGATATTGGATTAGTAATATCCAATTAGAATGACTCGTTAGAGATAGGATCAGTAGTATCCTAGAACGAGTGTGAAGAGTATATTTTTCAATTGAAAACAATTTTGTTTTGAAAATTTAAATCAATTCTACGTATTTGATTATTTATTTATTTTGAATATGGACAATCCAATATATAAAGATTTTGCATATACGCGTCATGAACGTATATTCGAAGTTTTAATATATTGGATAGATATAGAATCACATTCTAGTCGCCCGGAGATGGTACTGATAATTGTCATGACATCATCAGTATTTATTTTCGTGTTTCGAAGGTGTGATTTCTATATACTTCCATTAGACTGGTGTGAGAACCAAAACTAATATAGCTAGAACACATTGTTGTGAATTGGCATCAAAAATATGATTTTTTGTATATATATCAAATTATGAATTTGAAACTCTAATTCACTAATTGATTGATGTTTGTGTTGTTTGTTTATTTGTTTGAAAATTTTGAACCATTATGCCTAATTGCATCAAATATTGAATTGTATTGAAAATTGGTCACATTTGCTTGCATATACATGTACTTACATTGAACAGGTCATAGCAAGGAGGCTAGAGCAAAGAATAAAATTTGTTTGCCCGACAAATAGGTACATGTTTGCTATATAATTTACTGTTTTGTTTGGGTGATGATGATTTTATGAGCCTATTGGCTAGCCGCTTGGCTTTTTCTTTTTCTTTTTGAGATCAAAAGGCATGTATGTCAATTTCGGGATTTTCCGGTGGCTCCCGGTGCAGGGGAGGTTATGGCGAAATTTTTCGAAAATTTAGGGTGTTAGCCAAATTTTTGGAAATTTGAAAATTCTCAGAAACTGAAAAGTTGGAGAATGGAAGCCGGACCGAACGTAGAGTGGATTGATCAAACCACTTTCGACTTTGTTCCTTTTCAGGGATGAAAAGTTTTAAGTGGGGAAGACTGTAACGACCCGAAAATCTGAGCCAGTTTAAAATTTTTATTTTTGCAATTTTAATGAATTTAGAATATTTAAAATAGATTATTTTAAATAATATCGCCGAAAAATTTATTTGGAATATAATTAGAACGAATATATTTATATACGTCGTCGTTAGAATATAAATATTTATATATATAATTATAAATAGAATTGAAAATGGCGCGGTAGTTCGATAATTCGATTTCAAACTTCAATTGAATGTACCGGGCGCAAAACAATCCGGATTTTAGTGAAACAAAAAATAATAGGATCTAATTGAGAATATCTTTCCAACGAATCCGAAAAATCAAAATTTCATAGCGGGAATCAAAAGATATGTCCAGTTGAAAATTCTGAATAGTCGCTATGGAATTCAGGCCCTTAAAAATAGCCATTTTGCAAACGACCTCGGATTTCGACGAAACCACTTTTGTTGGATCCGTGATGTCAATTTATTGCTAGATTCCAAATTTCATAATTTTTCGAATCAATATGTGAGCGTGGCATAGGAAAACGTTTGACCAGTTTTAGTTGATTTTAATCGACTGGAGATTGACCATTTTTCCAACGGTCTCAGAATTCGACGAAACTAGTTTTGTTAGGACCGTATCGTCAATACGAACCTAGAAAATATTTTTCTGGAATTTTTCGAGTTAGTATGTGACCCCGGTAAATTACAATGCGCGTTCAGATTCAATATATAGAGTTATATTTGGATTTTGACGGAAACTGATCGAAACAGTCGAATCAGCTTGCGATACATATCCCATTGTGTTCGGAATGGGGGTAAAACGCTATGGACGACAGGCGGTGGGCCTCGTTTCGAGGTCGAAAATAAAAGTCAACTTTTTGAATTAAATAATCAAATAAAAAAAATAAAAAAATATATCCTTCTCTCCTCCCCTTAATTCATTCTGGCCCCCCCTTTTTATTTCAAGCCGATTTCAGAAATCAAAATAAAAAAAGGAAGAAAAGAGGATCGACGGCGGGGGGGGGGGGGGGGGGGGGAGCCGCCGTCTCATCGCGCCCCCCCACCAATCTCCGACGCGCCGCCAGTAGCTGCTCGAGCCCCCCCCTCTTCGATCGCGTCGATACCCCCTCCCCCCTCCTCTGCCTCGCGTCGATACCCCCCCATCCTCCTCCTCCCCTCAGCAAACCGCCCCACCTCCGCACCCACGACCTCCCTCCAGCGTCTGACGATGAAGCCCCTCCCCCTTTTTTTCCCCGATCTACTGTAAGTTTTTTTTTTTAAATTTATGTTCAGTTTTTTTTAATAAATACATAACAAATGAAAAATGTGGTTTCGTCTTTCATATGAAATTAAAGTAGAAAGATGTACTTTCATTTAAATGAAGATTTGATTTCTCATTTAAATAAAGATTTGATTTTTTTTTCTTTTATTTATTTATTTAGAAAAGGTTATGATTTTTCAAAATAGAAAAGCTTAGTTTTTAGTGGAAAAAGGTTTGATAGGTATTGATCTAGAAATAGGATTTTTCTATACATGAATGATGGAAAGTGATTTTAGTTTGAAATAAAAATTCGATTTTTATATAATGGCGCTAATAAAAATATAATTTTTATAAGGTAGAGAATATAAAAATTCGATTTTTATATATTGAATAGCGAAGTAAAAATTCGATTTTTATATATTGAATAGCATAGTAAAAATTCGATTTTTATATATTTAATAGCATAATAAAAATTCGATTTTTATATATTGAATAGCATAGTAAAAATTCGATTTTTATATATTGAATAGCATAGTAAAAATTCGGTTTTTATATATTAAAAAGCGAAGTAAAAATTCGATTTTTACATATGTAGTGGCTACGGGCAACGAAAGTGATAAGAGACGAGAACAATGAAGATTTCCTGCATTAGAAGTGTCGTGGAGGTGGAATAGCTATCGGTGAGAACTTCTCACTCTTCAATTTCTTTTCTAGTTATATATATATATACTAGGATGCAGACGGTGTTTAGTAGCTCCCGACACCCGTCATCCACAGACCATGGATGACTTGTTTGTTAAATTGTCTGGTTGTGTAGTTGGTTAGATTATTTGGTTTGAATTGAATTGTTTGGTGAAATGGAATGGATTTGATTGATGTGCGAATGGCGTGGGCCTTCACTAGACCGCGGATAAGGCTACGCCTTGTCCCGTTTCTAGTATCGTGCCGTTATGCCGCCGAAATTTTCTAAAATAAGTTAGAAAAATAAAAATATCATTTTTATTTTGTAAATGAACTGAATAAAAATCCATGTGTTAAAATAAAATATTTTATCGTTAAAATTATAATTTTTAGCGTGAATGTGAATAAATAAATATTTATAAACAAATCGACCGATTTGTTTATATACACTGATTTGACTGATATCGATTGGGTCGATAAATTTTACACATCGCCCAACTGCACAAATAAAATCTGTGTTTGATTATTTGAAACCCCACATGGGTGTTGGGATGAAATTTGAAGTTCACTCATCCTGACTGATTAAATATGTCGATCGATTGATTGACAGGCTGTTATAAGCGTTAGATATCTATATTTGATGCTTATACAGTGTAGTGCACTTTGGTTGATGGTTGATTATTTTTCAATGCTATTATATACGTGTGATGTATGAAAATCCATATAATTAATATTATATGGTGATTGATTGGGCCTCATTCCAATTTAGAAAATAAAGAATATTATAAAATAAAGGTTCATGTGTTGACCGTACTCATTCGTTGAGATTAGTCATGTGTTGAACGAAATATTTTAATAATAAAATTTACATCTTTATCAATATAAAATAAAGGTTCATGTGTTGATAATACTCATCCATTGAGATTAGTCATGTGTTGAACGAAATATTTTAAAAATAGAAATATTTGAAATAGAAATATTTGAATAGGAAATATTTGAAAAAGAAATATTTGAAATAGAATATTTGAAAATAGAAATATATGAAGCCGTGTTGATTAGATTGACGCCATTTTAACGTGAACGATGTTTATATCGATTTTATTCATTTTAAAATGAATATTGAAAAGTGATTTCGAAATCGAATATTTTGAAATGAAATTTGAATTAAATTGATTAGAAAACGAATTTGATTTGAATTGAATAGAAAACGAATTGAATTCAAATTGAATAGAAAACGAATTGAATTCTAATCGAATAGAAAACGAATTGAATTAAAACAGAATTGAAATGAATTCAAATTGAATTGAAATTTTAATTGAATAGAAATGAATTTTAAAACGAATTATTAAGGAAGAATTCAATTTTGATTTGAATTTGAAATGGAGGTTGAAATTGTTTTTGAAACGAATTTAAAACAATTTATAAAATTCGTTTTAAATAGTAATCGACGAAATATATATTATATATATAATATAATGGCCTGAATAGAACGCACCGCGCCGCGGCAGTTCGTGAATTTCGACCATTTATTTCAAACGGACATTACGGGAGATCCGACCGTCGTATTCTCCTAAAACTAGAACCGTTGAGTTCGTATCGAAAAGAGCTTTCTAACGAATATTAGAAATTCAAAATCTAACGGTTGGATTTGGAGATACGTCCAAATCAAATTTGAAAAAGGTCGCTATAAGTGCAGTTCGATGGCCGTTGTTGAAAATCGACTGTACGGGCCTTGATGAAATTATTAAAAATATCAATAATTTGTGTAAAATCATAAGAAATGATCTGGGAAAAATTGGGATGAAAAACTCCACATTTGAAAAGATAAAAATTGATTTTTATCGAAATGAACTAGTTTTGAACGAAAATTAAAACCCATTTATTTTTAAATAAATAAATTGGATTTGAAATGGGTTTAAATAGAATTGATTCATGGGTTTATCGTGAACTGTGTTTTAAATAACAATAGTTCTTTAACCCGATAATAAATAGAATGTGATTTGGGTTTATTGTGAACTGTGTTTTAAATAACACTAGTTCTTTAACCCAGTAAAAGGAGTTTTAATGAATCTACATTTAAATTGAAATGTGGATTGATAATTTAAATTATCAAATATAGAAAGTGAGCAAGAATGGAGTATTACCAGTTTTGCTCCAAAGCGATAGTTAAATCTTTAATTGGATTTGAACGTGAAATGGTAATTAATTTTACCGACAACACTGTGGTGTTAGATATGGAGTATTACCAATTTTGCTTCATGGGATGAATAGGTTGGGATTGGGAAATAAAATAAATAATTACTTCGTTGTGGTTCGCTAATCTCGACTAGTTTAGAAAACCATAATTTGGTTTGAAATGACATCCAAAGGATAAATTTTAAAGAATTTATCTTGGATAAAATTAATGGGAACCTTTCCCTGAGAATATGAATTGGAATGAGGCGTATGTTGTGTTTGTCTAACATTTGTTTTTAATATACGCGGGTTGTTCGGAAAGGCCGGGTTTATACCCATTCTGAATAACCGATTCGACGATATGTCGAAGATGAAGACGGTGGTTGAAGACCGGAAGTCTTCACATCGTATGGATTATTACTGACGATCCTGATTGGGCTGTACACCCAAGAGGATGGAAATAGTTGGTGGTCGTCCAGACGTACTTGGAGATGGATGGATATGCGAGGAAAGTGCCTCCGGTTTCGTTCAGACCCAGAACGAACTTGTAAATGGATTGTGTGTCTGACATTGGATTTTATTCTGTGTTGATTGATTTCTGTTAAATATATATCTGTTTGGCGGCGGAGAATTTATTCTCTTGCTTAACGCCCTTCTCTGAGACGTACGAGCTTAGAGGTTATATATCGATAGACATCAATCGCATGGCATGAATTGCCTGTGTGGCATGCTGAGTTGCATAGATCAAGGCTTCTGTTGAAAAGCAAAGTCTTGTGGTTGATGATCAAAGCACGGCCTACGTGGCAGCTTTGTGTATAACGTGAATTCGCGAGCCTCACACCTCGGTATGAGTTAAAAACGGGATACGGACCGCTGGGAGAGCACGACGTTTCTTTCTAAGCTTTGGTGGTATCAGTGACTTACCAGCCCTGACATTTATATACTTTTCACCTTTGTGGTTGTTGGAATGAGGCGCCTCGATTATAGGTCTGTAAGGACCGGGAAACATGTGTTCAGGCATAACTAATCCTCTAACGTAAGTGAGGACCGGCCCAGCCGAATCCGGGGTTGCCCAGAGTGTGTAGTCCCGAGGCATTTGCTAGAGTGTCTCGAAGCGGAGAGGAGCTTTCCCCTTGCCTCGACTCATGAAGGAAATCCAATTTCCAATACGTGTGTTTCGGTTTTAATTGTAGAACTAGTATGGCGACATAGTGGTATGGGGCATTCATGCCGCATATGATTTATATTTATGATTGAAATTGTTTTGACACTATACACTCATAATAGTATCAAATGATTTGTTTTAAACGTACCAAGCATGTTTGGCTGTTATAAGGTAAAACCCTATCCTCCGGCTTCCGTTGCATTGTGTGATGGGACCTGGGTCGTATAATAGCTTCATTTTTTGAAAAAGCATTGCGCTGTTTATTCTATGCACTAGTATTCTTGGGAGGAAACCTGTTCCATGTTATACGGCGTGGTCCCTTGAATTACTCTCTTTTAAAGTAAAGTTTTAAATAACTGTTTTAGTTCTCACACCAGTCACATGACTGACCTGGAGTTTATTGTTTTAACCTAAACTCTGGGTGCCCTTATTTTCCGCACGGGCAGCTAGTAGTTTTGGTTTTGCAGATTTATATTCACAGGATCCTGGTTTACAGCTGGAATGATATCCGGAAAGCTCTGTATCCGTATATCACCTTCAGTTGTGCTTTGTATTATTTTCCGCTGCTATGTAATTTACTGTAATCTCTGATATTTACCGAATGTAATTTATTCATTTATACTCTGTATATTCTTGTATCTGATGGAATTGTTATAATAACAATGAAATGTTCTTCCGTCTGCGTTCTGATTTGTCTTGTCCTCACAGTAATTCGTTCTTTCTCATCTCTTCGGAGACCGGGGAAGTTCGGGTCGCTTCAGGAATGGAGGGACACGCCCTTTCAACAAACATTGCAACGGTTCAAAGCGTTTCAAACAAAGTCATTTCATTTGCATCGTTTCTGAAACGTTGCAGTTCCCACACCCATTTAAATTCAAACGTTCAGAAAACCCGAGACCCGCAACCCATACCCAACCAGACCTCATTCGGTCGGACAGACGGTAGCGGCATTGCAAATGTTTGGATGCCCTAAGGCTCCAGAAATCAAAAATTTCAGACCCTAGTTCAAATAAAAATCCAAACTTTAAAATCAAATCTCCTCCATATACCAACATATTATATATCATTTCGAAGAGCTCAACGATACGAAGGTTCTGGTGCCATTTGTTTTTGCATGCAGCACATCATTTGGTCGGAAATCACAGTCAAACACCATAAAACGTGAAACCCATGAAATCGATTTGGGGGATTTTGATTTAGGGCTTAATCGAAGAAATTGGCATCTGGGTGTTGTTCAGATCGTTGCCTTGATCGCAACAAGCTTGGTCTCATCGTTTATCATCAGGTAAATCGTTGAAAATTGGTGTTTTAGGTTTGAAAACCCTCTTCGTTCACTTCGTCGGTGGTAGGGGAGGAGGCTACCAGAATTGCCGTGTTGTGGGGTGGAGGCGCGCCTGGAGTGGGGCGTTCGAACGCCGATGGTCTCGAAGCATCTGGTGGCCGGAGTTGATGGCCATGGTCATCCAAATGGGGGCTCATCGTATGGGTTTTTCCATGTAAGGGTCCTGTAGATGAGAGGAAAACGCAAGCAGGAACGAGTTTGAAAGGGATGCTGACGTGTCAATATTTGGTTGGGTGAGGAATATATATATATGTATATATGTATATATTTCGAATTCAAATGATAAAACATAAATAACTTCTCTATACGATCTCAGATTGACGCGCAGTTTGTTGCGTTGGGATCATGGTGAAATTGCGAACGTTCTGATACTAATTTGGCTGCGTTTGGAGGCTGTAATTTTTTTAGCATTGGTTGGAAGTTTGACCGACTGAAGACCCAAAGATGAGTGAATTTCTCTCTCACAATTAACTGAATTATTCCCGTATTTATTAAATTAGATTATAAAATAAGTTTGGTTATATGGTTGAAATTGGTTGCTTAAAATTGACAAGCACGCGAGTTAATGTGCAAATTTGAATTCGATAACTAGTTATGTTAATTAAATTAAATTTCTAGTAAAAATTTACCAACCCTTGTTAACTAGTGAAACGAGATAATATTTATCATTTAGATGAAATGATTGTGATGGATGTTTGATTTGAAAATTTAATTTGTGAAAACATATTCGGAAGAAATATGACAAGATTGGCAATATATATATATATATGTTTCTTTTAAATCAGAAACTGGAATGTTCACCGAATTTGTTAAGGAAATTATTCCAAAATAAATTGGGAAATTGGGAATGGGATTTAAATATGGTTTTGATTACCCAAAATTTATTTGTTAAAGCTGAATTAAAATAATTCTCTTTAAATTAAATTTAAACAAGAGTATTCGTCGATATTTGGAATTGTTCGAGATTTGGGTTGATTATGAATTTAAATCCTTTTATTTTGAAAGGTCGGATTTGAATGTGTTTAAAATCGAGATATATATATATGAAATAAACTTTATCGAAGATGGAATAAAAAATTTAAGTCATTGAAATTTGGAAGAAATAAACAATTATGGTTTTAAAAATTAGTTAATTATATATACATATATACCCAATGTTTTTGAAATAAATTATATTATATTATTTATTTAAAGGTTATTTTGGTAAAGCATTTAATATATGTATAAATATAGTGATTTAAATTATTTTATTATACTCTAATTATTTTAACATATGTATATTTTCAGAAAAGAGATTACTTATAATTATCTATTATTTTGGTTATCTAAATATTTGTAATTTATTCCTAAAATGAAATTGGCCTCAATTTAAACCGTTGATTAAGATTGAGATTTGAAATAAAATATACTCTACTTCGAATAAAAAAATCGATGTTTAATATGATTATGATATGATATGAAATTTCATTCTAATTTGAATATGAATTGATTCCGAAATGATTATGATATTTCGAAAAAAAAGTTTATTCTAATTTGAATATAAAGTTGATTTTGAAATTATTATGATAACTCAATATGGAATATATTATATTTTGAATATAAACTGGTTTGAAATGACTGTGATATTTGATATGAGAAGTTTATTCTTTTTTGAAATATGAATTGTTTGAATTACCGGGAATGTAATCTAAACCAAATTTAGATTTGGAAATTTGGAACCTTATGAAGGGATAATAATGAATAAAAGAACTATGTTTGAAATATAAGACTTAGAAAATGAATATTGAATTTCACGAAAAGGGTTAAAGCGATAACGGGGTTTATGGAAACTGGAATAAAATCCATCCGAATCAATGAAAATTTTGAAGGAGATTTAAATGGGAAATCCAAAGTGATCCATAACTATTGTTTTAAAAATGCGCTTATTACTTGGGAAGACCGGGATCGAATATATGTTCGAAAACCATTCCAAGTAATAATATGACATTATACAGAAATCGAAGACTAGGAAATCAATAAGTGAAGACCGAGAATCTTTGAATTGTTTTGATTGATTGCTGATGTCTCGTTTGGGTCGTTCACCCGATACAAGGTTATAAGTGGCATGAGATTCGAATATATTTAAAGATTTTTGGACTGTTGTTCCGTTCAGACCCAAAACGAACTTGTGTGGATTGCGCGTCTGACATTGAAATTGATTGGTAGCACTGATCTTTGTTAATATATATATCGAATTTGTGGCAATAAATTATTCTCGTCTCTAAGACATATGAACTTAGAGGTTATGTATTGATAGAAATTAGTGAAACGTTGTAAATTGTCAATGTGGCATACTCGAGTTATGAAATGAACTAGTGACGATCAAGGCTTGGCTTATTTAAGCGTAGCTTTGTGTATATCGTGACATAGTCGAACCTCACACCTCGGATTGATGGTAAACTGGTGGTTAGGTTATATACATAATCTCTAGTGAAAATCGAAAGTTGTGGTGGTAGATCTACCTCGAAACCTGAGGAAATAAAGTATATACGGTGTCCGATGTCTGGATAAAAGCCGGAATATACACTTCGCGCTATGTATTCGATGTCTGTGTCTGGATGTTAACCGAGAGATACTAGCTTCGTGTCCTCCATTGATCTTTCGTGCCAAGAACCATAATGTTGGAAAACCCAATAATCGATATGAGCTGTTCGATTTGTTTGTAAACTATGTATGCAGGCATAATCACAATGCTTGCTAAGATTAATATATTTATATGTGAAATGGTTTTCAACACTATGCACTTATAATAGTATTAAAGGTGGATTTTCACGTATGAAAGCATTTTTTTGGTTATCATAAGACAAAACTCGCCTATTTGGTGTGCGCTTGCATTATGTGATGTGGGACAAGATTATGATAGCTTCATTTTTTCAAAATCATTTGCGAATTTCTATGCACGGAAATTCACATAGAGCAAAACCCGTTCAGCATTAGCGGCGTGGTACAGTGAATTTCCCATAACACTCCTTAAGTTACTACACCCATAACACTTATGTAATTTCATATTTTAATTTGACTAATATGAAAATGATTTAGTTCTAATCCGAGTGTTTTTTGTGTTTCTTTTTATGCAATACGCTCAGGTCAGGTACGAGTTGCAGTTAGCGAAGATTTCTTTGCCTTGGAGAACGAAAACGAAGATTTGGTATGCATCTATTACATACATGTATTTCCCGTTGTAATTTGGTTCCGCTGCCTTGTTATATGTACCCATGTATGTGTAACTCTGATAATCATTATATATTATAATCAAATATATATTTTTCAACTGCTTTTGAACTGTTAATTGTTTATTATATGTTATCCTTCCGCTGTGAGATTTTGTTATTGTTTTCTCTTCTTCCTTTCTTTTCCTTTATTTTCCCAATAACTACCTGCATTTGCGATCTGTTTGGGTCGGCATATGTTGATCATTGTCGATTTGAACTGTCAAATAAATCGAGGTCGCTACACTTTATAGTTGAAACAAGCTTCTAAATCCCTGAAGAAAAAGAAAAATTGACATACAAAGCCAAAACCATTATTTATAGACAATCTTAAATTCTAAATTTCTAGTTTAGGTGAATTTGAGAGTAGAGTTGGTAGGAGATTCCTAAGATGAATTATTTGCTTGGATTTTAACTAGGTTTTGCATAAGTAAGGGCTAGGGTTTAGTTTAGAGAAAAGCTACCTTTAGAGGCTTCTGTTTTCTCTTTTACGGTATGTTTCTGAATGAGAAAGAGAAGAGTAAGTACAATTATCACTAGAAGTTTCTAGTTCAAGGGTTGTTGAGCTCAAATCAAAAACTTAATAGCCAAATTCTATAGTTAGCTAAAATTTGGAAGAAATGGGTATATGCACAATTATTTCATTCATAACTTTTGCAAATTAACTCCTTTTAAAATCATACAGTTGCATCCTACAACTTGTAAATCAAGAGTTATATTATAAAAATAATAACATCATATTTTTAATAGTAAAAAGTATTTATAATTTAGAAACCCCAATTTTGACAATATTACACAATTAAAGGAAAATATGCTATTTACTATTCTCTGTTTGTCATAATTAACCAAATGATTTTTTTTTTCAAACCAAATAAAAATGTAATTACATGTTTTTACACTTAAAAACATTTAAATAATATTTTCGCTTAAATTTGGACTTTTATTCAACTGAAATCCTATTTCTTCACATTTTACCTTTTATTTTACAATAAGAGGTAACTTTTAATAATTAAAGTCACAGATGGATTTATTATCTACAATAATTATAATAAATCCATATATTTTTCCAAAGACCACAAAATAAAGTACAACATAACTTTCTCATATTCATATTTATTTCAACTATTTATAAATTGAAATAAACCTCTTATTTAATAAGAGAACCCACTCAGTCAATTTAAATATCCAAGGTTTGATTCAAACTATATTTTTTATGTCAAAATAAAACATATAATTCACAATTAATTCTCAATTAATTTTGTAAACCCAATATTAAATTATATTAACATTATAAATTAATATTAGTGGTAATCTCCAATCAGGAATGTTATAGATTTCCCCCCTTAACAAAATTGCGTTTGCGCAATTTCTAAAGAAAAATCTGTAATCAATAGTTCAATTCGTCGAAAGGAAAAAGAATTAAATTTGAGGTACAAAAATTTATCACCATAACTAGAAGGAGAAGAAAGATATCCTGGATATGTACGCTCCATAAACTCTCTGGTTTCCCAAGTCCATTCTTTAGGATTGGTTAACCACTAAATCTTCACATGCGGAACATTCTTGCTCTGAAGGCGCCTCACCTTTGAATCAAGAACACAAATGGGCTGTTGCACGAAAGATAAATCAGGAGAGATCTTGATATCAAACTTCTTGGAAGACTCGTTAACTGAATCTGAATCTCTAAGACATTTCCTAAGTTGAGGCACATGGAATACATCATGGATGCCAGATAGATGAGTTAGGAGAGATACACGATATGCAACAGGCCCAATACGCTTAGTGATCGGGAATGGTCCTATGAAGCGAGGAGCCAACTTTCCGGTTACACTGAAAAACATAACTCCCTTTAATGGAGAAACACGAATAAAGACCAAACCACCTATAGAAAACTCGATAGACTTCCTACGATTATCTACATAGGATTTTTGATGACTTTGAGCCTCTTTCATCCTCTATCGAATAAGAATCATCTTCTCCGAAGAATCCCGAACCAAATCTGGACCTAGAATGAGTTTTCCCCCGGACTCCAACAAACAAGAAGGTGAATGACAAGGTTTTCCATTCAAGGCCTCGAAAGAAGCCATACCAGTAGAAGACTGGAAGCTGTTATTATATGAAAACTCCATAAGAGGTAGGTGATCTCCCACGATCCACCAAAGTCAAGTACACAAGCGCAGAGAAGATCCTCAAGAACTCGATTAACTCTTTCAGTTTGCCCCTCAGACCGAGGATGATAAGCTGAAGAGAGATTATACTTTGTTCCCAGATCTTGTTGAAGGTCGCTCCAGAAATGGCTAGTAAACAAGGAATCATGATCACACACGATGGATGAAGGAACACCATGAAGACAAACAACCTCCTTAACATAAAGTTCAACAAGAAGAGGCTTCCTGCTTGATTTAACTGGAATGAAATAAGAAGACTTGGTAAGACGATCAACATTAACCCATAAAATCGAACGACCGGTCGTTGAACGAGGTAGGCCATCAGTGAAATCCATAGAAATTTGGTTGCATTTTCCATAATGGAACCTCGAGAGGCTGAAGAAGACCGGATGGTCGCTGATGCTCTACCTTAACGAGCTGACAAGTCATGCAACCATTCACATACCTTGCAATATCGCGCTTCATTCCTTGCTAATAATAGTGACAATGCATATCGGCATACATCTTACGACTCCCGGGACGGATATCGTACTTAGTGGAATGACAACCATCAAGTATGCCATGCCTAATTGTTGAATCAAAGAGCACCACAATACGGTTCTTATTACGAAGACACCCGCGAGAACCAACACTATAGTCCCGTAACTCCTCTCCTCGAGACTCAGAATCACATTATTGAATAAGGCGTATCTCTTTGGGGTCACGCCGCTGTGCAACAATGATACGATTTGGAATAGATGGACCGGCCTCATTACTGAATAATAATACTAGAGAATCAATCGAAGAAGGATGGTCACGAATATGACAATATGATAATATCTCAAGGACACCCCACTCAGCTAACATTATAGAAAACTAAATGTTTGCGACTAAGCGCATCAGCTATACAATTACCCTTCATAGGTGTGTTAAGAATATCGAAATCATAAGCCGTAAGAAACACGAGCCAACGCTGGTGACACATGTTGAGCTCTTTCTAAGAAAATAGGTACTTCAGGGATTTGTGATGATAAATAGATTGAAATTCTCTCCAAGTAAATAATGTTGCCAAATTTTCAAAGCAAATACGATGGCAGCTAACTCAAGGTCATGGGCTGCCTACCGAATCTCGTTCGGCCGCAACTAAGGGGAGGCATAGGCTACAACGCAATCACGTTGCATTAACACAATGCCCAAACCACTGTGACTAGCATCGGTGTATATCACAAGGTCTTGGTTCCCCTCCGGAACTACTAGAACAGAAGCATTAGTGAGAAGATCCTTTAATCACTGAAAGGAGGCTTCACAATGATCGGACCACTCGAAGCGAACACCCTTACGGGTAAGACGAGTAAGAGAAGTACAATACGGGAGAAATTATGAATGAAGCGGCGGTAATAACCCGCTAATCCCAAGAAACTACGGGTCTTAGAAACTGTCTTAGGCCTCTTCCAACTTTGGATGGCCTCGAACTTAGCTGGGTCGATAGAAATGCCCTCAATTGAAACAACATGGCCAAGAAAACGGACTTGCTTTTCCTAAAAGTGGCACTTAGAAAGTCTGGCCTTAAGATGATGACGGTGAAGTGTGCTCAAGGCAATCCACAAGTGAGAAGCGTGCTCGGCTTCAGACCGAGAATAAACATGGATGTCGTCAATGAAAACCAGAACGAACTTGTCGAGATATTCCCTGAATACCTGATTCATCAGATTAACGAAGAATGTTGGTGCGTTAGTAAAACTGAGCAGCATGACACACCACTCATACGAACCATAGCGAGTAAGGAAAGTGGTAAGAGGAATACTATCCTCTGCAACTCGTAACCAATGAAAACCTGTGGTAACGTCTAACTGGGAAAGACCTTTTCTCTGCTTAACTGATCGAACGTTTGACTAATCCGAGGCAACAAGTATCGATTCTTGATGGTCAACTCATTAACCTTGCGATAATCAACACAAAGCCTAAGAGTTCCATCATGCTTCCTTACAACTACCACCGCGACACCCTAAGGTGAAGAGCTAGACTGGATAAACTATTTAGACTCAAGCTCAAGAAGCTGTTTCTTGAGTTCCTCATTTTCCTTAGTCGGCATCCGTGTAGGACGACTAACAGGATGAACACCCAAAACTAAACCGATACGGAACTCTATAGCTCGTTTGGGTGGCAATCCCGAAACGGTCTCGAAAACATCAGCAAAATCACAAACCACCAGAATATGGGACACGTCGTTACCATCATGGTCTCGAGAGAGAGAATACAAAGAAGCTTTAGAATACTATCGATATCACTAAGCATAAGAGAGAGTAATGAACTTGACTTAGGATGATAAAGATATAAAGTGTGCTCAACACAAAGAATCTTGGCTTCATATTGCACGAGCCAATCCATACCCAAGATCATATCGAACCCAAGAAAAGGAAACACGTGCAAATTCACACGGAAAGAAAACCCGCATATCAAGATCTCAACATCATCACATAACAAGGTAAGGGTGGCAGATCCCCCGATAGGATTTTCTATCCTCAATGAAGTCATAATACAAGAAACATCCAAAGAAAGATTATCTGCTAACTCTTTCGACACAAATGAATGAAAACACCCGTATCGAATAAAACTCGAATCACACGATCATGAAATAGAATAGAAACTTCTGGGATAGTATAAGTAGTACCTCTTGGCTGAGAAGCATCTCCAGAAACTGTAGCAACATTAAGATTCCCCCACGTAAAACTTTCTCTTTCTTAGGACAAGCTAAAATCAAATGTCCTTCCTTCTTACAATAAAGAAATCTCTTAGGCTTGGGACATTCTCTTACTGGATGATCTGGCGAACCACAATTAAAACATGCAAAAGGCTTAGTTGAAGGAGTAGCTTGGGATTGAGAAGAGGATCCACCTTACTTCTTCTTATTATTAGGGTGGAAAGGCTAGATTTGCAGGAAAACTTCTTCTTGCCATGCCTCTTACGAGCCTCAATATCATCATCACTATCAAAGGTCCAATCAAGCTGCAATAAGAGAGGTCTCGTTAGATACTTCTTAAGTCCATTAACGAACTTAAAATTCTTCTTGTATGGTATAGAGATGTGTTGTAGGTCATATTTCGACAAGGCCTCAAAGGAAGAAACATACTCCGCAATAGATAATTTCCTCTGCTTCAGCTCGAGGAAACGACAAGCAAGAACTTCTTTCTCTGATTCCGGAATAAACATGAGCTCAAACCGCTCTTGGAACTGCTTCCATTCAATGGAAGACTCTTCAAGCTCGACAATCAACAACTCATACCAATCTAAAGCCCACCTTTGCAACATGCTCGACGATACAAGGACCTAGTGATGAGAAAAAATCTCCATGCGAGTAAATATGCGCTCGCATGTACAGATCCATGCTTTGACCTCTAAAACAGACTCAGAACCCAGAAAAGGCTACCCAGCTAGATGTGAAAAGTCGTTGCACATGCGAGCAAAAGCTGACTTGCGCGGAGGAGATGAACGAGGTGGAGCGGGAGGCTGGGTGCTCTGCATAAGCTCCATAAGTTGGTCAATAGATAAAGTGACTGCCTTGGATCGAGAGCCATTAACTGGTTTATCACTATCAATGGGCTAAGTGCCAATAGATGACTCAACTCTATGCTCGGGACCTAGACCACTGCTCGGTCCTGCACCCGTTTGATTCCTCTTCCCACAACCAGCCATTAGCTACAAAAGAAATAAGACAGGATTGGATTAACATAGGGGTATCACACAATTAATATGTAAGGAATACTATGGAATTTATAAAGTAATTGATTTCAAGACGTATTCCTTTCTATCTATCCTAAAGGAATAAAAAAGGGATACAAGTCAAAACAAGGACAAAGTTTAAAACAAGGGTAAATTTATTGGGCTTGGTCTTGAATGGGGAACAATGTATGTTAATGGATTATGTTTAATGCAAGGTCATCGTGTGCACTGTTATACTTAAATAACACTTCATTTTAAAATCCTGGTCTGATACCAAGCTGTGACTCCCACCCCAATACCTACATTAGTAAAGAGAATTATTAAGCAATTCCATTTGCTAATGCAGAGAATGAGGTTGGTTATGAGCGACCATCATAGTAATGCACTAGTTATGAACTAAGTATGTTAGAAATTTCACTATTTTTTCCCTTTTACCTTTCGAGTGGTTGACACACTTAATTCATAATTAATATGATACTATGATGTTTTTCTGGATCATTCAGAATAAATTGAAACAATTAAGACATAAAGTATAAGCAATCACAGAACAGTCATAGATCAGTAACACATATGTCTGTCCCACATCATACATCAGTCACATAATTGGTGTACAACAAGAACATACACATATAGGTCCCCATCAAAAAAAAGATACATCGAATAAACATCGATTTATGACACATAAAAGGAAGTAGGTCCAAGCCTAACAGAATGTCCAAAAAACCAAGAAAAATGATCCATCAAGGAATAATTAAGAAACAAACCTAAACTACAACTCGGTCTGACCCGAGTAACGAATACACGGGTGATGTAGGCTAGATTTTATTATTAGTAAAGGCAAGTGAATCTAAGTGCTAAGGGAAACATTCTGTTGCTTCCAACGGAACGAAATAGTTTATCAATTCAACTCTTAACAAGAAACATCATAAGTTCAAAAGGGATTCAATAGGCACATATGATATGGTCCAATATACCTAATTCATCAAACTATGAAGAATAAAAAGAATACGAGCTAAGGCGTAAATCATCAAAATCCATCAAAATCATCATAAATCCATGATAAGAGATCTTTTTTAGAGCTCAAAGCATCATAATAAAAACCATTATAAATTCATATGTAAGTATTTTTCTTTCTTAAGGCTACAAAATGTCATCATTAAAACATCAAACTTCAAGAAACATTGCACGTGCTTTACATCTTGACTAGTACTATATTTGGTACCATATATCATGATGACTTGGGCTCATATAATCTCATAACATCATGATCATCATGATTTAATAGTCGGAACATCTTGATGACACCCAGTCACAAACTTAAGCAGCGTGGTGATTGGAATTGGTAATAACATCGTGAACATCGTGGTTACTCCAATAGGAACCCAATAAGTGTCACAACCTCTCAAATAGGAACCCAGTAAGTGCTAATGTACATCCCATACCATATATTCACATCTATTGGTTTACTAATCGTCAGCCGATGCCACACTAGAAAGCAAACATAAAATCACATCAATAAACATCGCCTCGTCTCATCGGCGTGTGAAAATATCCAACTCATCGTATCTCTTACTTCGATGAGTTCCAGGTAGCATCCGAACTTGTCTCATCTCATCGACAAGTAAAAATTATCATAAACATCAAAAATCACCATCAACCCATCATAAACATCTCGCCTCATATCCTCAGCAAGTAAAACATCATGATGAATATTTCTAACCATAATTGCAAATTGCCATTTTAATCATCCTAAATTTGCCTCATTTCATCATCAATTTCAAAAAACATCAAGATTGGTTCGTCATAGAATGTTCTAAAAAAGAGAAATCCTCAAATCAATAATCTTTTTCAAAATTTGGCAGGCTTTATATCATTTTAAAACAATATTTCAAATCAGTTTCGATCAAGTCTGATATTAAGCGGTACAGCAAAAACACATGTCCCATACCATGTATTTTTACTACATTGTTTAATTCTCATTCTTCAACATTAGAAAAGTGAAAGAATAATTGCTTTGTGATCTTTGGAAAATAATTTACTAAAGAAACCAAAATTTTAAAATAATTTCTAAAATCCATAGAAATCCATTTGTTAAAATTCTACTTTGTATATAAAATAAATATAGTTTAAATATGTTTATTACTTACGAATACTTTTAAAAATATTTAAAATAAAATGTTTAACATCATAACTACCAAGCCAGAGCATGCATATACATGTTCGTGGATGCAAACAACTTTCAAGCGGTTTGAAAACAACAAGCGCACTAACCATAAAAAACAAACATGGGACATCGGATAAAATCCACTATTTTGGGCTAGCAAAAATTGCAATTTTAGCATAGAAGACATCAAAATAGGACAATATGATTAAAGAGAAAGTTGTAGCTTAATTTCTAAGCTTTCCAGAATGACCAAGATTATCAAATTCCGATAAATAGTTCCAAAGTTATGGCCATTTTACTAACAACTAGAAACTCAGCTTGTAGCTATATATTTACAGGATCGAGACAAACAAGTGCGATTTTTTGCATTGAAAACTTCAAAATGGGTAAAATGATTGAAAAGAAAGTTGTACCTTAGATTCTAAGATTTCGGGAATGACCTAGATCATCAAATTTTGATGTACGGTTCAAAAGTTATGGTCAAAATACTTTTTAGCCATTAGACTTATTTATTTTTTTACTATGCAAAAACCTCTTGGGTTTGCAAATTTGACAGCACACAAAATGGTCCAAACGGACTCAAAACTCAATGAAATTTTTCAGGAATGAACTCTAATGAATGCTCTATAAACTGAAAAAAGTTTAGCATCAATCCGTCACCAGATGAGCAAGATATGGGCAGTCTAAGTTTCACCATTTCAGAAATATTTTATACTCAGCGAAGCATTTTTCTTTTAAAGCTTATTGTAAGCTATACTTACCTTAGCTATACTTACCTTAGCTTACAATGAACTGCAGCGAAAAGAAGGCGATTTAGGTAGCAAAATGATGGCTCTATAATTGAAATAAGCTTCTAAAAATAATAGGTAACTATGCATTCTACAACTTGTAAATCAAGGGTTGTATTATAAAAATAATAACTCCATATTTTTAACAATAAAAAGTATTTGTAATTTAGAAACCCCAATTTTTGAGAATATTACACAGTTTAAGGAAAATATGCTATTTATTATTTTATTTTTGTCATATTTGACTAAATAATTTTTTCCCAACCAAATAAAATTGTAATTACATGTTTTAATACTTAAAAACAATTAAATAATATTTCCGCCTAAATTTATACTTTTTTCGATTGAAATCCTATTTCTTCACATTTTACCTCTTTTTTTTTACAATAAGAGGTAACTTTTAATAATTATAGTCACAAATGGATTTATTATCTACAATAATTATGACAAATGCATTAATTTTTTTTCCAAAGACCACAAAATAAAGTATAACTTATCTTTCTCATATTTACATTTATTTCAACTGCTTATAAATTGAAATAAACCTCTTATTTAATAAGAGAACTCACTTAGTCAATTTAGATATTGAAGGTTTGATTCAAACTATATTGTTTATGTCAAAATAAACAATATAATTCACATTTAATTCTCAATTAATTTTATGAACACAATATTAAATTATGTTATCATTATAACTTAATATTAGCGGTAATATCCAACCAGGGTTGTTACATATAAATTGTTCCTAAATATTTAAATAAGGAATAAGAATATTTCAAATCATAAGAAATATATAATATGTATGTTTTTGGAATGGTTGATGTAAACTATGAACAAACACACACACACATATAAACATTTATTTGTACATGAATTTACAAAACTTTATGTTTTTGAACATATTTATTATTGATTTCAAACAATAACTTTTTATTGAAAATGAACAAAAAGACATATCTACAATAACTAAGTTAAAACCTACACAAAACTGAACACAAACATGCTTATATATTTTTAACAAATTTTACATAAATTACAATTCAACACCAACACTATAGATCTGGAACAAAACTACAATTTAACAATGATTTATAGGACTGATTTCCAGATCTATGGTGTTTACAATAATCATAATATTTAAACACAATTGCAGGAAATGATTTTTTGACTACAAAATAATAATATTATTCAAACCCACAATTAGTCTTCAAATCTGACAAAAAGTACAACAAATATGTGGATCACATAGGCAAATATTTTTGATTTAATAGAAACCAAATAATCATATCTTAGTACAATTTGTATATAAATTTATACTCACCTAAAAGCATTCAATTCTGATACTGAATAATCTTTTAAGCATTCAATTCCTAAATTCTTACAGATCTATAAATATTCTGAAAAGGGGATACTTTCTGTAACAACCCGGATTTTTCGACCATTGGAGTTGAATATTTAAATTGGTTAAATATTATATTTTGGATATGAATGGATTAATATTTAATTCATTTATTTAAAACGACGACTGAACAATAAAATCTACATTTAATATAAATAAAAGAGTAAAATTAAAATAGAAACTTCATGCTAAAGAAATTGATACTCCCTAGGACTGCCTAACACGGCAGCTATACATTCTGCTAACCTCACATCCTAAATTTGAAAAGAAAATCTAACCCACTGTCATGCAGCTATATGTTGCAGTACCCTATTTCTTCCATGTTAAGCAATGTCTGCCTAAGTGTTTGAGTTTCCTGAACATCTATTTTAAAACCCTCTAGAAATATATCGCCTATGGTTTCATCAAATGAACAAAGGGGCGTTAAAAGAAAATTTAGATCAACTGGCTATACTATACTCTACAGCATTAAAAATCTCCTTCAGTTAAAAGCCATCAGAACAGTACTAATCAATCACTTAAAAATGGGCCAAAATGGTTTCTGCACCTGCTACATCGACAAGAACTCTGAACAGTACTAACCGATTGATCAATGCCTGTAGCTTACACCTGCTACAAGCACTACACTGTTACATTGACAAGAAAATTCAGATTACCATGCAAACACCACTTCTAAGTTGAGCTATGCAGACCTTGTAAATGGGAATTCCCAAGTTTTGCACATGCATTTTGAAAAGGGAAGGACAACCATATATATATATATATATATATATATATATATATATATATACACACACACACACCTACCTACACATAGACACTGCTGTGTGCGTGCTATATTTTCATGACTGTGAATGTTTCTCCGGGATAGAGCAATGTCAGTATTGACAATAAAAGCATGAATAGTGTCTTCGTGACCTTGCTGTCATCACTTTTACATGGAAACTATTGAATTTATATATATATATATATACACACACACACACCCATCTAAATCAGCATAACTATTCCTACCCTGTACCACATCTCTATCCAAGTTAATGAGCTGCCATGCTTGTCAACCCATTTGCATGCCTAAGTTGAAGTACTTACAGGCTATATTTCCTTTTCTTTTGTCAAATCTTATACCACCTAAAATATGAAATGCCCGAATAGACAAATAGAGGCACATCGTTTCCTTTTCCTTTTTAGTCTACCCTAAAGCAAACGCTGCATGGCTATTAAAATATAGACATATCTTAGTTCTTATTTTTAAAGCAAGCAACGAAATAGGCACAGCTACTATCTTCCTTTCTGACGCCTTCTTGTCTATCTTTCACATGATAATACCCTTGCATGTGGTCTACATTCTAGGTGAAAGCCTTTCCTTTCCCCTATGCGTACAACGTGGAGTGACGTGCTTCTAATCCCCATCTCGTTTGCTATAAATAGCACACACCACCTTTCTTTCAGCAGACAAAAACCCAGCTCTCCACCATACTTATAAACTAGCCTGAAACAAAAACAATAAAAAAAGAATGAAGGCGCGATGGAGAATGTTCTGTAGCAAGGAAAGGAGTTGCGTTGTGAATTAGCAAGACGGGAGCAAGGGGTGGAGTTGCGTGGGACCACAGCGTGTGGGGAGGTCTTTTTACGATAGCAGGAAATATTTTCGGGGAAGACAGAACATGTTGCTTGCGGTTTCATGGTGGTGTGGTGGTAAGTGTGATGGTGGCGTGGGTCTGTGCGAGCATGGGGAAGGTTACATGCGGTGATGGCAGCAGATTCAAGAAAATAAAAGGGGGAGGATGGTTTTCTGGAAACGACATATAGGAGGGAAATCGCATGTAGACAGGAGCGAAACATAAAAGGCAATGGGGACGCAAAAATTTTGGGAAGAAGAAGCTTGGCTTCTGTTGCGTTTGGTATTGAGGAAAGTGGGCTTTCAGATCCATTCTTCAAAAAAAAACTTCAGGAGGACATACTTTTTGGATAAGATGAAGTGTTCTGTTATAGCTCGTGGGTTTTAAAATGTTGAACGCGGCCAAAGTGGGCTTGAGCCTTACGGGCTTTAGAGAAAGAAAATATAATGAATAAAGAGGAAATGATGTGACTGGTTGGAATGGAAATGAAACCAACATGGTAACAAGCGGATATGGGCGATGGTCAATGGGAGAGGACGAAGACCTGTACATGTGGGTTAGATACGGAAATTTGGCTGAAATCAATTGAGGTGAGACGTTCGTTCAAACTTTAAGTTTTAAAATACAACTGTTAAGCGAGCAAACTAGTTAAATTTTAACCTTGTGATTTATATGTGCCAAATCGAATAGTGGTAGGTAGCCTGGATATATGTTACATATGCTTAATATATGTATTAAACTTGCATAATCTGGTAGATAAAGCGACTAATAAAATGTTAAGTAATTAGTTAAAAATTAATTAACGTTTAATCAGAATCTAATTAGTATATAATAGTTATTAAATAAAGTTGATTTATTTAGATTAAAAATGGAACGTATAATTCATGTAACGTTCATGTTAACAGAATGAAACAAACCAGACGACGTTGTGACCGTATCGGCGGACGTAACATTACGAAGCTAAGCTGAACGAAGTTGAAAACAACTGGGACAAACTGTTTTAACAACGGACGGAAACGCAAGGTGAGTTAAACTCACTCAGTTCTCCCACTTATAATTATTATAAGTTGGGTTTATTATTTATATGCTATGTTTTCTTATTACTGGTTGATTGACTGATTGTTTGGATGTTTGTTAAATATTTTATACTGATTATTTTGATTAAAACATTGTTTAATTTAAATAAAATGACATCGTTATTTATAACGATGATTTCCAAATAAGGTAACTTACCTTGTTGTTTACGTTTATAATTGTATAAATGTATTTAAATTAAACTGGATTCTTAGATTGTTATTATTGGTTGGCCATTATCAGTTGAATTGATTATTTATTTGCATATGATCATTATATGATCTGTTTAACCAACATGAGTGGATTATTAACTTGGTGGTTGTTTGTTGAATCTAAATTCAACGTTTATTTTGTTATTAACCAACGGTTAGTATTGGTTGGAGAAATAATAGCAGATAGCCAAAATATACATTGTTTATAAAGACTGGTTTACTGATAAGTAAATCGATGAAAATGAAGTTATAAAATTTATCTTATAACTAAGTATAAATTGTAGAAATCTATATTTTAAATGATGTTTATGAAAAGAAAATAAACCAACCACATATATGTTAATTGTTTAAATCCCCAAATCACCATTTTTGTACCAAAATCTGACCGTGTGCGAAGCACATGATTCATCTAAATTATTTATAAAACCAATCATATTATACCGTGTGTGAAGCACGTGTATCATATAAAATATTAAATGATTTATAAAACTAATTATTATATCACTAAGATGTATAAGCTAGTCAGCGAGGATTAATGTAATGATATTGGGATTAATGGTTTTAAGAAAATAATTAGAATGGAATTATATTGGATCGATGATTATTTATTAAACAATAATCAAAGAAAGTGAGATTATTTAGAATTAATATTATTATTTATTTATTTAAATGGAAAGATGAATTGGAGTTGATCGACGAGCTAATCATGTACCAAGCCAACTGTTTTAATGGGAACTGGTTATTTTGTGCCGATTAATCTAATGAAATAATTTAGCGAATGGTGTTTAACTTAATAAGGATTAAAAGGGAAATTTGATATTTATTCCAGTTAATGATAAAGTAAACTAATAATAATTTACTGGAATTTCTTCTTAACCGAAGTTCATTTAGATAAGCAATCAAAGTTGGTAATCGGATATAACTGAAATTTAAAGTGAGTTTATAAACGGGTTTACATTTAAACCGAGTTGGTAAATGAAGTTATAAAAGGATTTTAAGCGAAGGCGATAGGCTTAAAATAAATGTTACTTAATGTTTGAATTAAGTAAGGTAAATCGAAATGAAAAGGATTTTATATTAAACCAGAAACTTTTAAACGAGTTTATAAAAAAAATGACGAGAAGTCAATGTGTTAATTTCAAATTAACGTAACTTAGTAATGGTATTAAATGTAATTGATGAGATTTAAAGTAAGATTTCCTAGGGGAATGATTTGAAGGATTACAAAGAGGGATTATTGTAATTAAATTGGGTAAAAGATCGAGTAATGAGATTTGTAATAAAAAAACCCAAATAATGAAACAAATAATTTAAAGACGTTAAAGTTTAAAAGTTAATGTTTTATTAATCATTTGCTGAATCGATAAATTTAGTAATAATAATATATTTAAAAGGGAGATTTCAAAAATAAGAAGGGTTATAAAACTGTACGTTAAATAAAATAGTGAAATGGTAATTATTTGTATTAGAACGAATACGGGTTTTGAATTACAATTCATATTTATCTTAAGATAAGAATAATGTTGATCAAGGTCTGAGAGGTAATTAGAATACCCCAACTTGATCGATTTCAGGATTATCGAAGGATGATATTAGTTGTAATGGGGAAGTGTCTTGAGGAATAATAATATAACGTTATTTGAAAATGTTGGAAATATTTATATATATAATGGGAAACCTGATCAAAAGGAAATAAAAAGGAGCTTGAGAAGACAAAATTGATATTTCCATAATAAAAGGAATAAAAGAAGATTTGTGAAAATATAGCGATATTTTCAAAAGAATAAAGAGATGAGATTTAGAATGGATATTCTAAAAAGATAAGCGACAATTATGGTGTTCAAATAACGAAAACCAAGGAGATATCGTAATAATGGTTTAAAAAGGATAAGTTGAATCGGGTTTCCAATTATAGACAATAAGTAATGTATAACAATGGTTTGAAAGGATAGATAACAGAAGAATTAGATTTGGAATTGGATATGATTTTAAGATATTTTTCTAAGTATATAATAAAATAATTCGAGAATATTTATATATTAAAACAAATATATTATCTTTGGTATTACAACTGATATATTATGGCCAAGTGACGTTGTGTAATAAACCAATGAATCTATTTTATTTTAGTTGTTTATTTTGATAGTTAAATAACCGTCTATCAAAATCTTGCCCAACGGTATTGGTATGGAAAGACCGGGATCAAATTTATATTTGAAAACCATTCCGACCAATAAATATGAATACGTGAAAGATGCTGATTGAAGATGGAGAAATTGAAGACCGTAAATCTTCATGAGCGGAGGAACAATTATTAAATACCTCTGGCTGATCCCTAGAGTTAACATATATTCTGTCGTGATTGAAATCTACGGATTGCAAGGACTACTCGCTACTGATCTATTGGGTGATTCCTAGGATGCGGTAGGAGAGTGCCTTCGGTTTGTTCGGTCCCAGGACAACTTGTATGGATGGATGCCTGACAGAGTATTTCCAAAGGAATCACGTACGTTGATTTCTTCAAAAGTACCAAGCTGTTGGAATAGAAGGGAAACTTCTTTATCTTAACAACAAGAGTATTTTTGTGGACGTCAATTAGTGGTATCTGGCGGATTTGACTCTGTGGCATTCAAAGTGAATGGTGGCCAGATGTTCAGGAAAGACGATTCAAAATCTCGAGCCTCATCAACCGGGAAATGACAAAAATCGGGCAGGCTGCATGGCTATGTGGGTCGCACCCATTAGGGTGTATAATCACCTATCTAGAAAAATGCCTTTTGCTTCTTTAATCTATCAATGTAGTCCCTTTTCGGGAAACGGTGGGTAGCCCCCAACCGTTGGTGATATACACTCGATGCACTCAAGCGAAATGAGTGGTCGGTCATGTGTGGGCAGGATCGCAAGACGTTCTTGTTGAATCCAGTGTATTCGCCTCTAGAGATACACAATCGGCAGGTGGTTCCATACCTTGTCATAGTCGGAATCCAATCTCCAATTAGAGCCCGCGGTTTTGTTTGTATACTATATATGTGGAGGGTGAGATGCAAGCGTTCTGTTAGATTCTATTTATTTGTATTTAGACATTATTATAATATCAGAAGATATATATATATATATATATATATGATTTCAAAATGTTTTGGGTTATCGTAAGGTAAAAACCGACCATATTTATGTGTGGATTTGGTCTTACGACTATCCTTTCATTCCAAAAGGTTTTTGAACTTTAAAATCAAGTTGGATGATATTATAAACTTAGCGAGTTTATCTCACTCTGGTTCACCAGACTGACCTGGTATTTGTAATGCTCGGGTTAGACCGGGTTGTACAGAATTAGGTTATCGGATTGAAACGACCCGTAACTTCCCCGTAAAGGAAAGCGTCGGATAGTTCGAGAACAAGCCACAACAGAACGCATACATAAGAACATTTCATTGTATATTACAACAATGCATCAGATTACAAGAATATACAGAGTATAAATGAATAAATATTACACAGAAATATCAGAGATTTAAATTATATTTAAATACATAGCAGCGGAAAATAATACAATACACAACTAGAAGGAGATATACGGATACAAAGCTTTCCGGATATCGTTCCAGCTGTAAACCAAGATCCTGTGAATATAAATCTGCAAAACCAAAACTACTAGCTGCCCGTGTCAAAATAAGGGCACCCAGAGTTTAGGTTAAAACAATAAACTCCAGGTCAGTCATGTGACTGGTGTGAGAACTAAAACAGTTAATCTTTATTTTTAAAGTTAGGTAAATCAAGGGACCACGCCGTATAACACGGAACGGGTTTCCTCCCAAGGATACCAGTGCATAAAACAAACAGCGCAATGCTAAATAAAGAAAAATGAAGCTGTTATAAGACCCAGGTCCCATCACACAATGCAACGCAGCCGAGGATAGGGTTTTCCCTTATAACAGCCAAAGAATGCTTGATACGGTTAAAACAAATCGTTTGATACTATTATAAGTGCATAGTGTATAAAACAACTTCAAATCATAAGTATCAATCATAGGCGGCATGAGCGCCCCATCCCACTATGTCGCCATACTAGGCTCTACAAATAAAACCGCAAATGTCACGTATTTGGAAATTGGATTTCCGTCTATGAACCGAGGCAAAAGATAGTCCTCAACCGATTCGAGACAATCTAGCCCATGTCTCAGGAACAGCCGCAACTGCCCCATGGAGCGACAGGGCCGGTCCACCGATGTGGATTATTATGCCTGAACACTACGTTTCCCCGCCCTTTGGGGCGTAAATGAGCCAACAAATGACTCCATCGGACCCGGATCGTCCGATCAAACCGAGGCGCCTCGCAACAGCAACAACCACATAAGTCAAACTCGTCAGGGCGTGTAAAACCACTGACGCCACTTTTTAGCTAGAAGGAAACGCATGCCCTCCCTGAGGTCCGTCTCCCGTTTCTGGTTCATACCGGGTGTGAAACTCGCGAATTCACGTTACACAAAGCTGTGCCACACAGGCTGTGCTTTGATCATCACCACAAGACTTTGCTTTCCAACAGAAGCCTCGATCTATTGCCACTTAGGCATGCCACACAGGCAATTCACTCTATGTGTTTGATATCCATCAGTATATAACCCCTGAGCTCGTACGTATCAGAGAAGGGCGTTAAGCAAGAGGATAAATTCTCCGCCGCCAAACAGATATATATTTAATAAAGATCAATCACACGGACTAAAATCCAATGTCAGACACACAGTCCATTTACAAGTCCGTTCTGGGTCTGAACGAAACCGGAGGCACCTAGTACCCCGCATATCCATCGATCTCCAAGTACGTCTGGACGATCACTAACTGTTTCCATCTTCTTGGGTGTACAGCCCAATCAAGATCATCAGTAATTACCCAAACGACGTGAAGACCTCCGGTCTTCGACCATCGTCTTCATCTTCGACTTATCGTCGTATCAGTTATTCAGAATGGGATAAACCCGGTCTTTCCGAATAACTCGCGTATATTTTAAATATGTGTTACACAAACACAACATACGCCTCATTCCAATTCATCAGTCACTAACCGTAAATTAATCAAGAGAATAATTTTCCAAATATTAACCCCGAAGGCCGAAACCAACATCAGATCAATATCCAGAAAACCATTCTGCTTGGCTAACCGACAGTTAGTTTCTAAATTTCACATTCATAGGGAAAGGTTCCCATTAATTTTATCCAAGATAAATTCCTTGAATTTATTCTTTATTCTATTTTTGAATCTCAATTCAAACTAGTCGGGATTAGCGAACCTTACCGAAGTAGTCACTTATTTTAATTTCCCCATCCCAACCTATTCATCCTATGAAGTAAAACTGGTAATACTTCATATCTAACACCACAGTGTTATCGGTAAATTCAATTACCATTTCACGTTCAAATCTAATTAAAGATTTAACTATCGCCTGGAGCAAAACTGGTGATACTCCATTCTCGATCTTTTCAATCTAATTAAAGATTCATTAAAACTCCACTTAGTTTTAATCGTTAACTGGGTTAAAGAATCCGTGTCATTTAAAAACACAGTTCACGATAAACCCAAAATCACATTCATTAATTATTGGGTTAAAGAACGAGTGTTGTTTAAAACACCGTTCACGATAAACCCAAAAATCAATATCAATTTAATTCCAATTAAATATTATTTAATTGGTACAATTCATTAAATCTAAATAAAAAGATTTAACCTTTTCTCAACTGGGTTCAAGAACAGTGTTAGTGAAGACACCATTCACGACAAACCCAAATCACATTTGATATTCAATATAAGGCTCTGAATAGAAAATATATCGGCTTATATTCAATATCAAATCCTATGATTAACAAATGTCGTATTGGAAATAACGATATAAATATGTATCTTTCAAATTTCCATAACCTCCGTATAATCACGAATTCCAACATCGAAATATTCCGAAGACAATTTCGATTCAATTCCACTCCAATGCAATCATTGGAAATTCTGGTTATTTTTAAAACCATTTCAAATTCAATTTATTTATTTAAAAATAAGTAGAATTATAATTCTAGTTCAAAACTAGTTCATTTCGATAAAAATCTATTTTTATCTTTTCAAATATGGAGTTTTTCATCCCAATTCTTTCTAAATCATTTCTTATGATTTTACACAAATTATTACTATTTTTAATAATTTTATCAAGGCCCGTACAGTCGATTTCCACCAATGGCCATCGAACTGCACGTATAGCGACCTTTTCCAAATTTGATTTGGACATAATTCCAAATCCAACCGTTAGATTTCTAATTTCTAATATTCGTTAGAAAGCCCTTTTCGATACGAACCCAACGGTTCCGGTTTCAGGAGAATCCGACGGTCGGATCTCCCGTAATGTCCGTTTGAAATAAATGGTCGAAATTCACGAACTGCCGCGGCGCGGCGCGTTCTATTCAGGCCATTATATTATATATATAATATATATAATATATATTTCGTCGATTTTCTATTCAAAACGAATTATATAAATAGTTTTAAAATTCGTTTCAAAATCTATTTCAACTTCCATTTCAATTCAAAGCAAAATTGAATTCTTCTTTATAAATTCGTTTCAAAATTCATTTCTATTCAATTCAAATTTCAATTCAATTTGAATTCATTTCAATTCGCTTTCAATTCAATTTGAATTCGTTTTCAATTCAATTCATTTCGAAATCGTTTTCAATTCAATTCATTTCGAAATCGTTTTATATTCAATTCATTTCGAAATCGTTTTCAATTCAATTCATTTCGTAATTGTTTTCAATTCAATTCATTTCGAAATCGTTTTCAATTCAATTCATTTCGAAATCGTTTTCAATTCAATTTATTTCGAAATCGTTTTCAATTCAATTCATTTCGAAATCGTTTTATATTCAATTTCATTTCGAAATCGTTTTCAATTCAATTCATTTCAATATCGTTTTATATTCAATTCATTTCGAAATCGTTTTCAACTCAATTCATTTCGAAATCGTTTTCAATTCAATTCTTTTCAAAATATCAGATTTTGAAATCACTTTCGATATTCCATATAAAATGAATAAAATCGATATAAATATCGTTCACGTCAAAATGGCGTCAATCTAATCAATACGGCTTCATATATTCCTATTTTCAAATATTCTATTTCAAATATTTCTATTTTAAAACTGGAATGAGGCCCAATCAATTACCATATAATGTTAATTATATGGATTTTCTACAACACATGTACATATCAACAACGATGAATAATCAACCATCACCCAAAGTGCATTCTACACTGTATAAGCATCAAATATAAATATTCAACGCTTATAACAGCCTGTCAATCAAACGATCGACATACAACTAAACAATCGGGATTAGTGTACGTCGAATATCATCCCAATACCCGTGTGGGGTTTCAAGCAATCAAACACAGATTTTTATTTGTGCAGTTGGGCGATGTGTAAAATTTATCGACCCAATCAATGTCCTTCAAATAGGTGTACATAAACAAACCGTCTGGTTTGTAAATGAATATTTATTTATTCACATTCACTATATTCATATTCACGTTAAAAATTATAATTTTTAACGATAAAACATTTTATTCTAACATATGAATTTCTATTCAGTTCATTCTTTAAATAAAATGATATTTTTATTTTTCTAACATATTTTAGGAAATTTCGGCGGCATAACGGCACGATACTAGAAACGGGACGAGGCCTAGCCTTATCCCCGGTCTAGTGAAGGCCCACGCCATTCACACATCATCAAATCAATTCATTTCACCACACAATTCAATTTCAATCAAATAATCTAACTAATTTTCGCAATCAAACAAACAAGTCCATGGTCTGTGGACGGTTGTGTCGGGTGCTACTAAGCACCGTCTGCATCCTAGTATATATATATAACTATAAAAAGAAATTGAAAGGTGAGAAATTCTCACCTATTGCTATCCTAGCTCCACGACACTTCATTGATAAAAATCTTCATCGCTATCGCATCTTCGTCATCTTCGTTGCCCGTAGCCACTACATATAAAAATCATATTTTTATTTCGAAGTTCAATATATAAAAATCATATTTTTATTTCGAAGTTCAATATATAAAAATCATATTTTTATTTCGAAGTTCAATATATAAAAATCATATTTTTACTTCGATGTTCAATATATAAAAATCATATTTTTACTTCGTTTAGAAAAATGTAATCTTTTCTTTACTTCATTAAAAAAAACCAACCTTTCTTTGCCACATACATATAAATAAAAATCTAATCCCTTTTTACATGACTAAAAAAAACTAATTTTTATATAACTGAAAATCTAATGCTTATATGACTAAAAATCTAATTTTTATTCCATCAAAGAATCGTATTTTCACTTCATGAAAAATAAAATCTTTTTCAAATCAAAGAATCATATTTTCATAACTTAAAAACCTCATCTTAATAAACTGAAAATTATATGTTATATAATCCCAAAAATCATTAACATTATGAGCTGAAAATCATTAAATAAATTAAAATAAAAACTCACTTCGATTTCAGTTTTTCTAAGGAGTGGAAGGGGGGGTTTCTCGCTGGTCTTGATTGGGGAAGGGGAGGTCGTCGCTGGTGGCTCGCGGTAAGAGAAGAGGGTGGCTGGGGGTTTAGGGTTTCAGTCGCGGTCTCGGATTTGAAGGGGAGCGAGAGGAAAAGAACTGAGGTTGAGGGGGGGCGGAGTTGCTGAGGTGGCGGAGGAGGTTCTGGTGGCGCGGTGGGCGGTTTCAGGTGGAAGCGTGGCATTGTCGGCGGGGCCAGGGAGGGCTGCTTCACTCGAAATCCGAAGAGGAGAGGAAGGAGAGAAGGTGGAGGAGATCGGAGGGTGGCGTGCTGGGGTGGAGCTCGCCTGATCGGCGTCAAGCAGGAGCGGCGGCTCCGTTCTTCGATCGAGCTTGGGTTTTTTTTTTTTTATTTCAATTCTGAAAAGTGAAGTCAACGGGGTGGGGAGGAAAGGGGATATAAAGGTTTAATATATTTTATTATTTATTTTAAATTTCGAACTCTCTAAAGTACCCTTCCCATTCGAACTCGAAATCGAACCCGCCGACCGTCGTCCCTAGCGTTTTACCCCTATTCCGAACACAATGGGACATGTATCGTAAGCTGATTCGGCTATTTCGATCAGTTTCCGTCAAAATCAAATTATAATTCTTTATATTTTGAATTTGAACGCGCATTTCAATTTACTGGGGTCACATACGAACTCTAAAAATTCCCGAAAAATTATTCCTAGCTTCGTATTGACGATACGGTCCTAACACAACTAGTTTCGTCAAATACTGAGACCGTTTGAAAAATGGCCATTTTCCAGTCGATTAAAATCAACTAAAACTGGTCAAATGCGTTTTCCTTTGCCACGCTCACATATTGATTCGAAAAATTATGAAACTTGAAACCTAGCAATAACTTTACATCCCGGACCCAACAAAACTGGTTTCATCGAAATCCGAGGTCGTTTGCAAAATGTCCATTTTTAAGGGCCTGAATTCCATAGCGACTATTCAGAATTTTCAACTGGACATATCTTTTGATTCCCGCTACGAACTTTTGATTTTTCGGATTCGTTGGAAAGATATTCACTATTAGATTCCATTATTTTTGGTTTCACTAAAATCCGGATTGTTTTGCACCCGGTACATTCAATTGAAGTTTGAAATCGAATTATCGAACTACCGCGCCATTTTCAATTCTATTTATAATTATATATATAATTATTTATATTCTAACGACGACGCGTATAATATATACATTCTAATTCTATTCAAAATAAATTTCTCGTCGATATTATTTAAAATAATTCATTTTAAATAATCAAAATTCGCTAAAATCGCCAAAATAAAAATTTTAAACTGGCCCAGATTTTCGGGTTGTTACACGGATGCTGTGAAGTCCAAAGACGAGCTGAAGGAGTTCAGACGTATAGTGTATACCATGATTATTCTGTTGTGTGTTATATATATGAGGACATGCCATTATAACTGTCCAGATTTATTGATGTACTCTGATGTTGTAAGTATTATTTCAAGCTCTCAATAAACTTTATTTCTATATTATATTTTGTTCCGCTGCGATGTGAGACTTTGTGATAGATTCTTCTTATTCTTCTATTCTAACTTTCTTTCTTTCTTATCTCACCCTCTAATTTCTTTCTAATAACGTTCCGGTGTTTTTAATGCTTGAATGTTCGACATGATGTTTATGTCAATTTTCGGGGTCGAAAACTCCCTGTTCTTTACAGTGGTATCAGAGCGAGGTTTATGGATAACCTTGGCTCTGTGGCGTAACTCGATAGAGATTGGGTTAGTAATACCCTAGATCGAGATTGAGTGTATATATACGATAACGTGTTTGTAAATTTTATATAAAAATGTTTTGTATTGTGTTGTTTGATCAGTTCAAGTTGAATTGACAAGTTGGTACAATATTGTTTTGGAAAGCGAGTAAATGAAATAATTTTGCCCAAAATTTATTTTCATATAGGAATTTTTTATTATTAATATTGGTGTGTTTGATCGATTTGAATGAAAATTCAAATGGGATTGTGAATTTGAACGGTTTAATAAAACCAAAAGAGAAATTAAAATATGAAAATTGTGAATAAGAATTCTGATAAGAATAAAATGAATCATAATTTAACTTAAGGATAATTTGAATGAAAATCACAAGATGAAGAGTAAAATAATTGAAAGATTAATATATAAATTCAACTGGTTTGGATTATGTTGGTTGTTGTTCATTGTATGATAGAAATTCATCAACAGTTAAATATGGATTGAAAAATGAGAGATAAGTTCTAATATAATGAATTTGAATAAAATCAAATATGAAATGAAACTGAAATGATTTAATCCTATATCTGTTATTAGCATTGGATATTGAGATGTGCATATTGGAAGAGGAGAAAGAGCTGTTAAGTTGCTTTGCTTTGTGATTTGAGTTTGGTTGCTCGACAAAAAATGGTAAACCTTAATATATTGATTTCGAAAATTGATTTTATACCCTTGAGTGGGATGGCCATTCGGCATTGTTATCTTTGGCCGATAAGAGGCCCGGAGTGGCGAATTGTAGTTGTTTGAATCAAACAATACAGATGAGGTACTGGCGAATTTTTCGTAAATATTTGAAACTTATAATATTTTTGATAATATTTTTAAATAATTATTTTGGAAATAACTGGCTTTGGTGCACTCTTCTTACTTAGCAATTTCGAGGACGAAATTCATTTAAGGGGGAAAGAATATAACAACCCGGATTTTTCGACCATTGGAATTGAATATTTAAATTGGTTAAATATTATATTTGGGATATGAATGGATTTTTAGTATTTGATTCATTTATTTAAAACAACGACTGAACAATAAAATTTATATTTAATATAAATAAAAGAGTAAAATAAAAATAGAAACTTCACGCTAAAGAAATTGATACTCCCTAGGACTGCCTAACACGGCAGCTATATATTCTGCCAACCTCACATCCTAGATTTGAAAAGAAAATCTAACCCACTGTCATGCAGCTATATGTTGCAGTACCCTATTTCTTCCATGTTAAGCAACGCCTACCCAAGTGTTTGAGTTGCCTGAACATCTATTTCAAAACCCTCCCAAAATATATCGCGTATGGTTTTATCAAATGAACAAAGGGGCGTAAAAAGAAAATTTAAATCAACCAGCTATACTATACTCTACAACATTAAAAATCTCCTTTAGTTAAAAGCCATCAGAACAGTACTAATCAATCACTTAAAAATGGGCCAAAATGGTTTCTGCGCCTGCTACATCGACAAGAACTATGAACAATACTAACTGATTGATCAATGCCTGTAGCTTACACGGGCTAAAAGCACTACACTGTTACATTGACAAGAAAATTCAAATTACCATCCAAACACCACTTCTAAGTAGAGCTATGCAGACCTAGTAAATGGGAATTCCCAAGTTTTGCGCATGCATTTTGAAAAGGGAAGGACAACGATATATATATATACACACACCTACCTACACATAGACACTGTTGTGTGCATGATATATTTTCATGACTGTGAATGTTTCTTCCGGATAGAGCATTGTCAGTATTAACAATAAACGCATGAATAGTGTCTTCGTGACCTTGCTGTCATCACTTTTACATGGAAACTATTGAATTTATATATATATACACACACACACACACCCATCTAAATCAGCACAACTATTCCTACCCTGTGCCACGTCTCTATCCAAGTTAATGAGCTGCCATGCTAGTCAACCCATTTGCATGCCTAAGTTGAAGTACTTACAGGCTATATTTCCTTTTATTTTGTCAAATCTAGTAACATATAAAATATGAAATGCCCATTTGCATGCCTAAGTTGAAGTACTTACAGGCTATATTTCCTTTTCTTTTGTCAAATCTAGTACCACCTAAAATATGAAATGCCCGAAGACAAATCGAGGCACATCGTTTCGTTTTCCTTTTTGGTCTACTCTACAGCAAACGCTGCATGCCTATTAAAATATAGACATATCTTAGTACTTAGTTTAAAAGCAAGCAACGAAATAGGCACAGCTACTATCTTCCTTTCCGATGCCTTCTTGTCTATCTTTCCATGATAATACCCTTGCATGCGGTCTACGTTCTAGCTGAAAGCCTTTCCTTTCCCCTATGCGTACAACATAGAGTGATGTGCTTCTTATCCCCATCTCGTTTGTTATAAATAGCACACACCACCTTTCTTTCAGCAGACAAAAACCCAGCTCTCCACCATACTTATAAACACCATGAAAAAAGAATGAAGGCGCGATGGAGAATGTTCTGTAGCAAGGAAAGGAGTCGCGCTGTGAAGTAGCAAGATGGGAGAAAGGGGTGGGGTTGCGTGGGACCACAGCGTGTGGGGAGGTCTTTTTACCGTAGCAGGAAATATTTCCGGGGAAGACATAACATGTTGCTTGCGGTTTCATGGTGGTGTGGTGGTAAGTGTGATGGTGGCGTGGGTCTGTGCGAGCATGGGGAAGGTTACATGCGGTGACGACAGCAAATTCAAGAAAATAAAAGGAGGAGGATGGTTTTCTGGAAACAACATATATGAGGGAAATCACATGTAGACAGGAGCGAAACATAAAAGGCAATGGGGATGCGAAAATTTTGGGAAGAAGAATCTTAGCTTCTGTTGCGTTTGGTATTGGGGAAAGTGAACTTTCAGATCCATTCTTAAAAAAAAACTTCAGGAGGACATACTTTTGGAGAAGATGAAGTGTTCTATTACAGCTCGTGGGTTTTAAAATGTTGAACGCGGCCAAAGTGGGCTTGAGCCTTACAAGCTTTAGAGAAAAAAATATAATGAATAAAGAGGAAATGGCGTGGCTGGTTGGAATTGAAATGAAACCAACGTGGTAACAAGCGGATATGGGCGATGGTCAATGGGAGAGGACGAAGACCTGTACATGTGGGGTAGATACGGAAATTTGGCTGAAATCAATTGAGGTGAGACTGTTCGTTCAAACTTTAAGTTTTAAAATACAACTGTTAAGCGAGCAAACTAGTTAAATTTTAACCTTGTGATTTATATGTGCCAAATCGAATAGTGGTAGGTAGCCTAGATATATGTTACATATGCTTAATTTATGTATTAAACTTGCATAATCTGGTAGATAAAGCGACTAATAAAATGTTAAGTAATTAGTTAAAATTTAATTAACGTTTAACCAGAATCTAATTATTGTATAATAGTTATTAACTAAAGTTGATTTATTTAGATTAAAAATGGGAACGTATAATTCATGTAACATTCATGTTAAAAGAATGAAACAAACCAGACGACATTGTGACCGTATCGACGGACGTAACATTATGAAGCTGGGCTGAACGAAGTTGAAAATAGCTGGGACAAACTGTTTTAACAACGGATGGAAACGCAAGGTGAGTTAAACTCACTCAGTTCTCCCACTTATAATTATTATAAGTTGGGTTTATTATTTATATGCTATGTTTGCTTATTACTGGTTGATTGACTGATTGTTTGGATGTTTGTTAAATATTTTTACATCGATTATTTAGATTAAAACGTTGTTTAATTTAAATAAAATGACATCGTTATTTATAACGATGATTTCCAAACAAGGTAACTTACCTTGTTGTTTACATTTATAATAGTATAAATGTATTTAAATTAAACTGGATGCTTAGATTGTTATTGTTTGGCCACTATCAGTTGAATTGATTATTTATTTGCATATGATCATTATATGAACTGTTTAACCAACATGAGTGGATTATTAGCTTGGTGGTTGTTTGTTGAATCTAAATTCAACATTTATTTTGTTATTAACCAATGGTTAGTATTGGTTGGAGAAATAATAGCAGAATGCCAAAATATACACCGTTTATAAAGACTGATTTACAATCAAGTAAATCGATGAAAATGAAGTTATAAAATTTGTCTTATAACTGAGTATAAATTCTAGAAATCTATATTTTAAATGGAGTTTATAAAAAGGAAATAAACCAACCACATATATGTTAATTGTTTAAATCCCCAAATCACCATTTTTGTACCAAAATCTGACCATGTGCGAAGCACGTGCCTCATCTAAATTATTTATAAAACCAATCATTTTATACGGTGTGCGAAGAACGTGTATCATATAAAATATTAAATGATTTATAAAACTAATTATTATATCACTAAGATGTATAAGCTAGTGAGCGAGGATAAATGTAATGATTAATAATTAGGATTAATGGTTTTAAGAAAATAATTAGAATGGAATCATATTGGATCGATGATTACTTATTAAACAATAATCAAAGAAAGTGAGATTATTTAGAATTAATAATATTATTTATTTATTTAAATGGAAAGATGAATTGGAGTTGATCGACAAGTTAATCATGTACCAAGCCAACTGTTTTAACGGGAATTTTGTGCCGATTAATCTAATGAAATAATTTAGCAAATGGTGTTTAACTTAATAAGGATTAAAAGGGAAATTCAATATTTATTCCAATTAATGATAAAGTAAATTAATAATAATTTATTGGAATTTCTTCTTAACCGAAGTTCATTTAGATATGCAATCAAAGTTGGTAGTGGGATATAACTGAAATTTAAAGTGAGTTTATAAACGGGTTTACATTTAAACCGAGTTGGTAAATGAAGTTATAAAAGGATTTTAAGCGAAGGCGATAGGCTTAAAATAAATGTTACTTAATGTTTGAATTAAGTAAGGTAAATCGAAATTAAAAGGAGTTTATATTAAACCATAAATTTTTAAACGAGTTTATAAAAAAAAAGAGAAGTTAATGCGTTAATTTCAAATTAGCGTAACTTAATAATGGTATTAAGTGAAATTGATGAGATTTAAAGTAAGATTTCCCAGGGGAATGATTTAAAGGATTATAAAGAGGGATTATTGTAATTAAATTGGGTAAAAGTTTGAGTAATCGGATTTGTAATAAAAAACCCAAATAATGAAACAAATAATTTAAAGACATTAAAGTTTAAAAGTTAATGTTTTATTAATCATTTACTAAATCGATAAATTTAGTAATAGTAATATATTTAAAGGGGAGATTTCAAAAATAAGAAGGGTTATAAAACTGTATGTTAAATAAAATAGTGAAATGGTAAATATTGGTATTAGAACGAATACGGGTTTTTGAATTACAATTCATATTTATCTTAAGATAAGAATGATGTTGATCAAGGTCTGAGAGGTAATTAGAATACCCCAACTTGATCGATTTCAGGATTATCGAAGGATGATATTAGTTGTAATTTGGAAGTGTCTTGAGGAATAATAATATAACGTTATTTGAAAATGTTGGAAATATATATAATGGGATTCCTGATTAAAAGGAATTAAAAAGGAGCTTGAGAAGATAAAAGTGATATTTCCATAATAAAAGGAATAAAAGAAGATTTGTGAAAATATAGCGATATTTTCAAAAGAATAAAGAGATGAGATTTAGAATGGATATTCTAGAAATATAAGTGACAATTACGGTGTTCAAATAACGAAAGCCAAGGAGATATCGTAACAATGGTTTAAAAAGGATAAGTTGAATCGAGTTTCCAATTATAGACAATAAGTAATGTATAACAATGGTTTGAAAGGATAGTTAACGGGAGAATTGGATTTGGAATTGGATATGATTTTAAGATATTTTTCTAAGTATATAATAAAATAATTCGAGAATATTGTATATTAAAACAAATATATTATCTTTGGTATTACAACTGATATATTATGTCCAAGTGATGTAACAACCCATAAAATCTGAACCAATTTAAAAATTTTAAATTGGCTATTTTAGTGGATTTTAAATATTTAAAATAAATATTTTAAATAATAATGATGAAAAGTAAGTTTGAATCGATGTTTGAAAATGAATATAATTATTTCTAATTATAAACAAGGCCTTAAATGGCGCGGTAGTTTCAAAATTAGAATTCAAACTTTGACTGACGGTACCGGGAGCAAAACAAAACGGATTTTAGTGAGACCAAAAATATTTAAATCTGTTAGTGAATATCTTTCTAACGAATCTAAAAAATCAAAGTTTCATAGTGGTAAGCAAAAGTTATGGCCAAATGAATTTTCAGAAAGGTCGCTATAGAGTTTATATAACCCGTGAAAATGGTCATTTTGCAAACGACCTCAAAATTCGAGGAAACCACTTTTGTTGGATCCGAGATGTCAAATTATTGCTAAGTTTCAAGTTTCATAATTTTTGAAGCTAGTATGTGAGTGTGGCAAAGGAAAACGTGTTTGGTCGATTTCTATTAAATTGGATCGACCAGAAAAGGGCCATTTTTCAAACGGTCTTAGAATTCGACGAAACTAGTTTTGTTGGGACCGTATCGTCAAAACATAGCTAGATTTATTTTTCAGGAATTTTTCGAATCAGTTTGTAGCCCTGGCAAATTGAAATGTAAGTTCAAATCGAATATTGAATGTTTTATATTTTAATTTGAAGGAAAACTGAATGAAACAGTTGAATGGGCCTTCGAAACATATCCCATTGTGTTAGGAATGAGGTTATTTAGCTAGGGACGACAGTCGTTGGGTTTGGATTGGAGTTCATGGGAGATAAGGTGTATTTTAGAAATTTAAAAATATATAAATAAAAAAAATGACTGGCCAGTCAAACCCTCTCTCTCCCCGATCCTCTATACGACGCACGGCGGAAAAGGCTCCCTGCCTTCCCTCTTCATTTTCTCCCTCTACAAGCAAAATCAGTCCCTCCTCCAGTTGAAGATTTTGAAGAGCTCGAGACAAGCTTCAAATCCATGTAGGGATTGGATTTTTTCGTTCAACATTCAAAGAGAACGGACGCCTCGAAGTTCAGGCGTTCAACCCGCCGCCGCCTAGCCTACACGCCGTCGAGTTCATCAGAGGGGGGATCCACTGGTGCGCCTCTCCAAGCCCTTCCACGTGGCAGTGGTCGATCGTCGTATCGAGCAACGGATTTCACGAAAAATCTAAACCTAGTTTTGAACAGATTTTGAAAGATGCGGCTGATTTTAAATTAAACTATTCTATAGCACTTTAAAGCGCTACGGTTTTTGATTTCACTGTAAAAATCATATCTTTTTCGTTTGTTGATGAAATTCAGTGAAACAAGAGATAGTGGACTCGTGCGGACGTCTTCTACATTCTAGAAGAGACCGGATATTTTTCTGAGCCTTCTGCTATTTTTGGTGGAGTGGAACCCAATGTGAGATTTCTGAATTATAAACGATATGGAAAACGATGATGTATAAATTATATAGTCGATGTATGAGTTATATAAGCGTTGTACACCTCATGTATAAGCGTTATATAAGTTGTATGTTCGATGTATAAGTTATATATGCATTGTAAAAATTATATATGTGTTGAATAGAAGTGAAATATACTTATATATATATATATATACACACGCCCCTCGTCCACAAACCATGGACGATATTTATTGGTTGTGATTGGTGTGAAAATTGGTTGATAGCGAATGGTTGATTAGAATTGTTTGTGGTTGAAATTGATTGATTGTGGTTGAAAAATACCCGTTTGTGGTTGAGAATTATTTGGTTGAAACCACATAGGATTAGTTTGTGGAAAAGAACAAAAATAAACATGCCGCCTGCGTGCGAACTAGATGCATGAAATCCCTATTGTCAAAAGCTGCGAGGCTTTAAGGTAGAGCGAGGAGCCGTACTAGGGACGGTCCCGGTTTTAACTACCCTACCGTTATGCTGCCGAAATTTTCAATAATATTCATGTGTTTGAATTATTTTCATGTGTTGAAACTATATTCGTGTGTTGAATAGAAATTCATGTGTTGAATAGAAATTCATGTGTTGAACGACATTCATGCTTTGAAATAAATTGTTTTACAATAAAAATCATATTTTTATCATCTATATGAACTATGTAAAATAGTCGTGTTTTGAAATAAATTGTTTTATAATAAAAATCATATTTTTATCATCTATATGAACTATATAAAATAGTCGTGTTTTGAAATAAATTGTTTTATAATAAAAATCATATTTTTATCATCTATATGAACTATATAAAATAATCGTGTTTTGAAATAAATTTTTTTACATTAAAAATCACATTTTTATTATATACATGAATTGTTAAAAATAATGAAGTGTTGAAATAAATGTCTGTTGGATAAAAATATAATTTTTATCAAATGTATGAAAAGAATATGGTTTTGAAATCGAAGAATAGATTATATATATAATTAAAATAAATCGAATAACGAAGCTGCAGTTCATGTTTTGAAATCGTGATTTCAAACGATTAGTGCGGGAGATCCGACCATCGGATTTTCCCGAAACCGAAACCGTTGGGTTCGCTTTGGAAATATCTTTCCAACGACACCCACTTTGTGAAGATCAGACGGTTGAATTGTCTGGAATGTTTAATTCAAATCTGAAGAAAAACAGCGCCAGAATCGATTATATATATATATAAATATAATTAAATTAAATTGTATAACGATGCTGTAGTTTGTATTTTGAAATCGAAACTTCAAACGAGTGTACCGGGAGATCCGACCGTCGGATTTTCCCAAAACTGAAACCGTTGATTCGTTTTGAAAAGATCTTTCTAATGATATAAATTTTTTGAAGATCCAACGGTTAGATTTTCAGATACGTGTAAATCAAATCTGAAGAAAAACAGTGCCACGGCCGCGTTATGGCCTGAAGCGTCGTTTGAATAAATTGGCTATTTTTAAATATATAAAAAATAGCGATAAATCATGATAAAATATTATAAACGATATGGAATGGAAATAAACCTAATTTACTCGGTTTATTGGATATTTGATGGTTGAATGTGAAATTTATAAACTAACTGAAGGTTAGCTAAGTCAGATGGTTTCCTGGATTTTGATCTGATGTTGGTTTCGGCCTTCGGGGTTAATATTTAGGAAATCGTTCTCTTACTAATTTACGGTTAGTGACTGATGAATTGGAATGTGGCGTATGTTGTGTTTGTGTAGCACTTGTTTATTATATACGCGAGTTGCTCAGAAAGACCAGGTTTATCTCATTCTTAATAACTGAATCGACGATAAGAAGTCGATGATGAAGACGGTGGTTGAAGACCGGAGATCTTCACCTCGGTTGGATGGTAACTGATGTCTTGATTGGGAGGCATCCCGAAATATATATAATAAGTGGTGATCGTCCAGACGTACGTGGAGATCGATGGATATGCAAGGTATATAGTGCCTCCGGTTTCGTTCAGACCCAGAACGGACTTGTAAAAGGACTGTGTGTCTGACATCGGAATTCATTCTGTGTGATTGATAGCCATCAATTGCATGGTGTGAATTGCCTGTGTGGCATGCTAAGATGCAGTGATCAAGGCTTCTATTGAAAAGCAAAGTCTTGTGGTTGATGATCAAAGCACGGCCTGTGTGGCGTAGCTTTGTGTATAACGTGAATTCGCGAACCTCACACCCTGGTATGAACCAGAAATGGGAGAGGACATCAGGGAGGGCATGCGATCCTTTCTAGCTAGAGGTGTTGTCAGTGCTTAAACTGGCTGACATATATATTATTTTCACCTGTGTGGTTGTTGCGGTTGCGAGGCGCCTCAAATATATCGGTGACTATGTGAAGCCAATGGAGTCATTCGTTGGCTCATTTACGCCCCAAAGGGCGGGGGAACGCAGTGTTCAGGCATTTTAATCCACATCGGTGGACCGGCCCTGACGATCCAAAGGCTTGACTGAGTACTTGCCTCAGGGGCAGGCTAGAGCGTCTTGAATTCGGTGAGGACGATCCCTTGCCTCGGTTCATGACTGTAACGTCCCTGATTTTAGCTATATTATAATGAATATTTTTATTAGTTTAAATATTTAATAGGGAATATAAATGAATTTTTTGTTGAATTTATCGATTAAATAATCGATATAGGATATAATTTTGAATATATCGAATTATCAACACATAATTGAATTAGGAGTTAAAAATGAATTTAAACAGTTCAGTCGACCGATATAAATTCTATTGTGAATCAGATTGATAATAATTATTTATTTTCAATAAATTTAATTATTTTGAAGTTAATTTACATCGATTGAAATTAGTAAGAAAAGAATAAATTAAAATCCAAGCTTAATTTGTTTAATTCGAATTAAAGAAAAAGAGAAATTTTAAACCAAGTTTAAAATAAAAAAAGTCCAATAAATTCGTAACCGTTTAATATAAATTCGTTCATATAGATGCAACCAGATTTAAACGCCAGTATATATTACCTTATACAATTATATTCCGGTAGCGTATAACCGAATGTTGAAATCATATAGTTTAAATCAAAATGTTTTCGAAATTTACAAACCGACCTACTCCTTGATAACGCCACCCTAACCATTTGTTAAATCACGCAACAGCTACTTCTCGAGCAACCAACTTTGTCTCCAAGTTTCAGTATCAGGCCAACATGATTTTAATGGCCATGGTACGATTATTACCATTCGCACTTATATAAACAGGCCTGGCGTTCATTTCCTTCTATTCTAAAACCAACAAACATTCCAAGCCTCTACCTTTTAATTTCCCTGTCCCCGAAATAACCAATCCACTTAATCGAAAAAGAAAAAAAAAACCAAGGCAATCAGTTACTCGCGATTGGAGAATTGGAGATGTTTGACTTCGGTTCAGCTGCAATTTCCTATCGTTCGAAGTCGCGGTGGCATTCAGAGAGTTTCTGGAAGGATTTCACATCGAGTACGAGGGTTACGATAGGTAATTCAGGGGTTATAGAAGTCGAACCTAATGGAGTTCGAGACAGAGATGAATTGAGGTTCGTTGGAGGGGAAAGCAGTCGCGACCTTCAGAAGAGGGATTCACTGGTTGTTCAGGAACTCACGACTTATTTAAGGGGTACGTGATGGGACGTATTGGGGGTTCGTGATCTCTGGAAATCAATACAGGGGTAGTTGCGAACACGCTGGGTTTGAGGGTCAATGGTTTCGATCGAGTTGTACAGACTGTGCGATGTTGGAGAAGGTGCGAAGTCTGACCTGGGTGATTTAGGGCTTGACAGTAATGAAAAGTCGGATTTGTGATATCGACAGTAGTATTTCAGTGAAGTTTTGGAGAAGTTCTTGGCAGGAAATGATGCTCGGATACATATATTTGTGAAGCAACCCGAGGGGGAGAAGGGCCGATAAGATTTCGGTAGTAGCCATAGAAGATGTTAAGTAGTTTGATCTATATTTTTGGATGATGGTCGACGCAGGCAGTGGAATATTATTTGGTGATATTGGCAAAGTCAAGAGGTCCAAAGTATGTTTACTCGAAAAGATCCATGGTCGTGATGAGATGACATTCAACTGGGTATCCAGCGCAAATAAAATCGAGGTGAGTAAATCTCACTCACCTTTTATTTATAATTATTATTATTTGTTAAAAATAATTGTTTGTAGCTTGTTGAATGCTTTCTGATTGCTTTAAATATATATTAGTTATTTAGGATATATATATATATTTTGGGTTGATGATTGGTTGGATTCCCGCAGTCTCATTAGCGGATGCCCGCGGTTTCATTAGCGGATGATTACCCTATACGCCCCACGCTATGATAGTGGATGACCTTCATACCGCGATATCCTGCCTCGAAGCAGGATGGGTATTACTATGTTGACTAACATCTGTGGATGCAGGGAAACAGGTTGGAGGAATCCAACTGGATTCCTCAAAAATATATTATCTGTTTGTTTGTTTGCTTGCTTGCTTGATTTCATATATATTAATATATGACGTGTTAAAAATCAAATGATTGAAAATTGGGTGATTTGATTGTTTTAAATATCACTGGGCAAATTGTTAATTTATTAAAATATCATGAGAAGGATATTTGAGGTTTAAAAAGGGAAATTCTGTTTTTTCTCAAATAGAATTTGAAATTCAAGTAGAATTTAAAAATATAGAATTTCAAAGTGGAATTTTGAAATGAAATTTCAAAATAGAACTTGAAATAGAATTTTTAAGTAGAAATTTAAATAGAATTTAAATATTAGAAAGGAGTTGAAATATTTGAAATACAAAAGAAATTTCAAATAGGATTTGGAATGGAATTTTTAAATATATAATTCAAATAAAATTTGAGTATAACATTTGAATATAGAATTTGAATAAAGAAATTTCAAAATAGAAATTGAATATAGAAATTCAAATAGAGTTTGAATAAAGGAAATTCAAAAGGGGATTTAAATAGTAGAATTTGAATAATAGAAATCAAATGGGATTTGAATAGTAGAATTAGAAAAGGATTTTAAATATTTGAATTTTTATAGAAAAGAAAAGAAGTTTGAATATTAGAAATTCAAATCGAAGTTCAAATAGAATTTGAATATGCGAAATTAGAATGAAATATAGAATTTGAATTCAAATGAATTAAAATAGAGTTTGAATCCATAGGAATTCAAATAAAGAAAATTCAAATGGAGATTTGAATATGAAAATTCAAATGGAGTTTGAAATGGGAAATTGAAATTAGTAAATTCAAATAGAGATTTGAATATAGAATTTCAAAATAGAATTTGAAATAAACTTTGAAAATAGGATTTCAAAGTAGGATTGAAATAGGATTTCAAAATAGGAAATCCAAATAGTTTTGAAATGGAATTTGAATTCAAAGGAGTTCAAATGGATTTAAAATAAGAAAATTCAAATGGGATTTAAATAATGGGTTTTAAATAAAGAGGATTTAAATATAAGAATTTAAATGGAGTTAAATATAAGAATTCAAACAAAAATCAAATGGAGTTTAAATATAGGATTCAAATAGAATTTAAAAATAATTTGAATAAAAGGAATTCAAAGAGATTTGAAACATGGTATTTGAATTCAAAGGAATTAAAATGTGGTATTTGAAGTTCAAGTAGACTAAAAATGGAGTTTAAATATTTGAAGTTCAAATAGATTAAAAATGGAATTTGAATTCAAATAGTTGAAATAGAATTTGAATATAGAATTTCAATTAGAATCAAATTGGAATTTGAATATAGATTTCAAATACAAATAAAATAGAAGATCAGAAATATTTGTTGAATTGAAAAAATGGTTTGATATATATTTAAAATATGTCAGAATAGAGTGAATTTAGTTTAAGCAAGGTTTAAAAGTATATATATAGAAATAAAATTAAAACGAGCTTGCCGCAGCGCTGCAGTTCGTAAATTGGCGACTCGAACTTCAATTGAGTATACAGGACTCAATTGAAGTCGGAATTCTTTGAAACAAGAATCGTCAGGACCGGTTGAATAATAGTTTTCTAATGGAAGAGAAAAATCTGGATTTCGTCGAATAGATTTTGAGTTATGTCAAAATCAAAATTTTAAAATTGCAGGGCCAGAAACCATTAAAACCATAATGGATTTTATATAATGAATATAGGGATTTTTAAGCAAATAAAAATCCGAATTTCCATTTAAAAACCTGGTCTTGAGTTAGAACATAAAGGTGAACTCAAGTGAAGTAAGAAAAGTGATTTTTGAAACAATAATCATATTTTTGATTATTGAATAGAATTAACTAAGTCAAAGAAGAATTAGTTAATCGAGTGGTGAATTGAAGTCGAACTTTGAAAATTGAATTTTTGAATTTTTGAATTGTAACATATATTTGAAATCAAATATAGAACTTAAATTAAAATTTGAATTCAATTAGTTGATAAGTAAGTTGAAATATATTTGAAACGTGTTATATTCATATATACAAGCGAAATGGGCAAAGAGTTAGTTAAAGAGTTACTTTAACGAATTGAGTCAAAACGAGTGTATGAAGTTGAAATGAATTGTACAGGTATAGATATACCGGAGACAGTTATGGGATAAAGTGATGAAGGTATATAATTAGTGTGCTCGACAATAAGGTACATGTTTAATTCATATATGAGATTTTATGCGCCGTATCGGCAAGCCGCTTGGCTTTTTCTTTTTCTTTTTGAGATGAGAAGTTACCGGGAAGCTATTTGAAATTTCCCGATGCTCCCGTACAGGGGAAGTCATGGCGAATTTTTCCGAAAATTTAAGGAGTTAGAATATTTTTAAGAAAATTGATAACTAGAAATCCATATATCGATATATATAAAGAATTAGATAATGAAACAAATTTAAATAGGATATTTGAAACAAGAAGGAAAACTATAACTTAGATGTGTTAAAAAAAAATAATAAGGGAAATGTATACGTGTTTTAAAAATAGATAATTGGTTTGTATAGTATTGATTATTCGAGTAAGTAGTCTTGTCGGTTTTGACGTTATGAATGTCATTCAGTCAAGGTCTGAGAGGTAATTATACCCCAACTTGATTGGTTTCATTAACAACCGATAAATAGCAAAACTCAGTCTCGAAGATCAACGTTTAAAGAGATTTAGTTGAATGTATATATTTGGGTTGTCGTAACGATGTTTTACACAACATCCGTTTTAACCCAAATAAATGTAAACTTGGAAATAAAATAACAAATGTTTCTAAGTATAGAACTAAATGAGTTCGTGGAAGAGATAAGTGATTGGAATGTTTTCCAATTAAAATCGAAAATATTTTCTAACTATAGAAAATAAAAGGAGGCGATACTTGTAAATATTTGGTTAACAAATATTGATAAGGAAATGGAGAAGAGATTTAATTAATGAAATATTAATTAAAGAGCCCAGTGATTTGTTGATATGTTTGGATGAACACTTGTTTTTATTCGATAGTTAAATCACCGACTATCGAAGTTTTGACCATCGTTGTCAATATGGAGAGACCGGTTGGATTATTATCCGAAGAACCACTCCGTATCGGCATAAGCGTTGCGAACCAAGTATGCTGAATATATTGAAGACGGAGTAAAGTGCAAGGATTTTTCTATTACATAGAAATTGTGCCTTCGGTTTCGTTCAATCCCAGAACGAACGTATATGGACGAATGTCTGACAAAGTATTTCCAATGATCTAATGGGTTGGTCTGTATAAATATATATGGTTGCAACGGATTTATTCCCTTAGCATAACATCCAGAATATTTGTGCAAACTCAACTAGTGATTAACGGATCTGACAATGTGGCATTCAAAGTGATTGTGCTATCAATGAATGGTAAGTATTTGTAGCCTCAGGCCTCAACAACCGGGAAAGGACAAAAATCGGGCAGGCAGCATGGCTATGTGGGTCACACCCATTAGGATGTATAATCACCTATCTAGAGATTCATTTAAATTCTTATTCTATTCGATGCTGTCCCAGTCGGGAGATGGTTGCTGATCCCAACCGTTGGTGATATACATTCGATACACTCAAGCGAAATGAGTGGTCGGTCATGTGTGGGCCGGGTTACAAGATGTTCTTGTTGAACCCAGTGTATTCCTCTCTAGGGATACACTAGCGGAAGGTGGTTTCATACCTTGTCATATTGGAAATCCAATCTCCAATAAGCGCCATGCGGTTTTTGATTTTATACTATATATGTGGAGCGTGAGATGCAAGCGTTCTGCTATTTGGTTATTTACTTGATATAGACATTATTATAATATCACTTGATTTTCGTATCAAAATGGTTTGGGTTATAGTAAGGTAAAAACCATCCGTATTTATGTGTGGGCTGATCTTACTATTATCTTTTCTTTTGAAAGAATTTTTAAAGTTAAACAAGTGGTTGGAGTTTACTCACACCAGTCCCATGACTGACCCAGAGTTTATTTTGTTTTGTTTTTCCTAAACTCTTGGGTGCCCAAATTTTGTATGGGCAGTCAAGTGTTTTAGGCTTTTACAGATATACTTAGAGGAGCTGGAAGTAGGAGGCTTCATCGTTAGTTATCTAGAGTTATTTCCGTTGTATCAAATATTGTATTGTGCTCTGATGATGGTATGTATGCATGATACAAATTTTGTATTCTAGATTATGTTATATAATATATTTTATTCGTTCCGCTGTGAGATTATGTTCAGCTGTGTTCTTCTTCTTCTTCTTCTATTCTATTAGTTCTATCTTATCTATCTCACCCTCTAACTTCTTTCTCTAAATGATCTGGTGTTTTCGATGTTTGAACAGTCGACGCTGGATTTTGTGTCGATTTTCGGAGTCGAAAATCCCGTGGTCGTTACAGTGGTATCAGAGCTTAGGTTTAGCGAACACCTAGGCTTTGATGGGGTTTACTCATTAGAGATAGGGTCAGTAGCACCCTAGAATGAGTTGAGTGTATATATGAGAGAGCGTATTTGTATGTTGATATAAAAATTTGTTTTATATTGTGTTGGCTAGTCTGTTGAGTAGTTTATGCATTTTGGTCGAATCGTGGGACGCCACGACGTCGATAAGAGTTTGTAAATACTTGAACAGAAGAATTGACATAATATTGTTTCAAAGTGGGTAAATGAAATAATTTTACCCAAAAGGATATTTTGATATAAAAGATAAATAATTTTTTAGAATTATTTATATATGGATGAGTTGGTTGCTATTATTATCATCAGGATGTGATTATAAGAATTGAAATGGTTATGGATAACCAAATAAAATTTGTGTATACAAATGAGATGAATTAAAATTGAATTCAAACTAGAATTTAAATCCTGGGATGGTTGGAAAATATTTTTTTCAAAGTATATTAGAATAATATAGCATTATTTTGGGAAGGATTTTGAATAAAAATCATATTTGAGTGGATTTTGAGAGTGATAAAGTACTGAACTCACTTCAGTGGCTAGAAAATAATTCTGATGATGAACCGCGGCATCATCGGTATTCATTTTCGAGTCTCTAAGTGATGGATTGCCACCATAGTAAGATTTCCAATGGGAGTTTATTTTAGATAACAAGTTGTTGGAAAATTCAAATGTTTTGAATTTGAATAGGTGATTTCAAAATAGTTTGACATAAATTACCGGGTATTGGAATTCGGAATTCTAAATTTAACTTAAGAAAGTTAAATAAATCGAAATGATGGAAACCAGTTAAATGAACAGAAAATTGAATATTCCCAAGAAAACTTAAAGTTGTATCGGACTTGAGTTATAAAATTTGAAATGCTGAAGTTATAACAATGTGAGCTTTTGAAGAGGAAGCATTTCTTCTGCCTTAGTAATTTCGGGGACGAAATTCTTTTAAGGGGGAAGGAATGTAACGTCCCTAATTTTAGCTATATTATAATGAATATTTTTATTAGTTTAAATATTTAATTGGGAATATAAATGAATTTTTTGTTGAATTTATCGATTAAATAATCGATATAGGATATAATTTTGAATATATCGAATTATCAACACATAATTGAATTAGGAGTTAAAAATGAATTTAAACAGTTCAGTAGACCGATATAAATTCTATTGTGAATCAGATTGATAATAATTATTTATTTTCAATAAATTTAATTATTTTGAAGTTAATTTACATCGATTGAAATTAGTAAGAAAAGAATAAATTAAAATCCAAGCTTAATTTGTTTAATTCGAATTAAAGAAAAAGAGAAATTTTAAACCAAGTTTAAAATAAAAAAAGTCCAATAAATTCGTAACCGTTTAATATAAATTCGTTCATATAGATGCAACCAGATTTAAACGCCAGTATATATTACCTTATACAATTATATTCCGGTAGCGTATAACCGAATGTTGAAATCATATAGTTTAAATCAAAATGTTTTCGAAATTTACAAACCGACCTACTCCTTGACAACGCCACCCTAACCATTTGTTAAATCACGCAACAGCTACTTCTCGAGCAACCAACTTTGTCTCCAAGTTTCAGTATCAGGCCAACATGATTTTAATGGCCATGGTACGATTATTACCATTCGCACTTATATAAACAGGCCTGGCGTTCATTTCCTTCTATTCTAAAACCAACAAACATTCCAAGCCTCTACCTTTTAATTTCCCTGTCCCCGAAATAACCAATCCACTTAATCGAAAAAGAAAAAAAAACCAAGGCAATCAGTTACTCGCGACTGGAGAATTGGAGACGTTTGACTTCGGTTCAGCTGCAATTTCCTATCGTTCGAAGTCGCGGTGGCATTCAGAGAGTTTCTGGAAGGATTTCACATCGAGTACGAGGGTTACGATAGGTAATTCAGGGGTTATAGAAGTCGAACCTAATGGAGTTCGAGACAGAGATGAATTGAGGTGCGTTGGAGGGGAAAGCAGTCGCGACCTTCAGAAGAGGGATTCACTGGTTGTTCAGGAACTCGCGACTTATTTAAGGGGTACGTGATGGGACGTATTGGGGGTTCGCGATCTCTGGAAATCAATACAGGGGTAGTTGCGAACACGCTGGGTTTGAGGGTCAATGGTTTTGATCGAGTTGTACAGACTGTGCGATGTTGGAGAAGGTGCGAAGTCTGACCTGGGTGATTTAGGGCTTGACAGTAATGAAAAGTCGGATTTGTGATATCGACAGTAGTATTTCAGTGAAGATTTGGAGAAGTTCTTGGCAGGAAATGATGCTCGGATACATATATTTGTGAAGCAACCCGAGGGGGAGAAGGGCCGATAAGATTTTGGTAGTAGCCATAGAAGATGTTAAGTAGTTTGATCTATATTTTTGGATGATGGTCGACGCAGGCAGTGGAATATTATTTGGTGATATTGGCAAAGTCAAGAGGTCCAAAGTATGTTTACTCGAAAAGATCCATGGTCGTGATGGGATGAAATTCAACTGGGTATCCAGCGCAAATAAAATCAAGGTGAGTAAATCTCACTCACCTTTTATTTATAATTATTATTATTTGTTAAAAATAATTGTTTGTTGCTTGTTGAATGCTTTCTGATTGCTTTAAATATATATTAGTTATTTAGGATATATATATATATATATATATTGGGTTGATGATTGGTTGGATTCCCGCGGTTTAATTAGCGGATGCCCGCGGTTTCATTAGCGGATGATTACCCTATACGCCCCACGCTATGATAGTGGATGACCTTCATACCGCGATATCCTGCCTCGAAGCAGGATGGGTATTACTATGTTGACTAACATCTGTGGATGCAGGGAAACAGGTTGGAGGAATCCAACTGGATTCCTCAAAAATATATTATCTGTTTGTTTGTTTGTTTGCTTGCTTGATTTCATATATATTAATATATGACGTGTTAAAAATCAAATGATTGAAAATTGGATGATTTGATTATTTTAAATATCACTGGGCAAATTGTTAATTTATTAAAATATCATGAGAAGGATATTTGAGGTTTAAAAAGGGAAATTCTGTTTTTTCTCAAATAGAATTTGAAATTCAAGCAGAATTTAAAAATATAGAATTTCAAAGTGGAATTTTGAAATGAAATTTCAAAATAGAACTTGAAATAGAATTTTTAAGTAGAAATTTAAATAGAATTTAAATATTAGAAAGGAGTTGAAATATTTGAAATACAAAAGAAATTTCAAATAGGATTTGGAATGGAATTTTTAAATATATAATTCAAATAAAATTTGAGTATAACATTTGAATATAGAATTTGAATAAAGAAATTTCAAAATAGAAATTGAATATAGAAATTCAAATAGAGTTTGAATAAAGGAAATTCAAAAGGGGATTTAAATAGTAGAATTTGAATAATAGAAATCAAATGGGATTTGAATAGTAGAATTAGAAAAGGAGTTTAAATATTTGAATTTTTATAGAAAAGAAAAGAAGTTTGAATATTAGAAATTCAAATCGAAGTTCAAATAGAATTTGAATATGCGAAATTAGAATGAAATATAGAATTTGAATTCAAATGAATTAAAATAGAGTTTGAATCCATAGGAATTCAAATAAAGAAAATTCAAATGGAGATTTGAATATGAAAATTCAAATGGAGTTTGAAATGGGAAATTGAAATTAGTAAATTCAAATAGAGATTTGAATATAGAATTTCAAAATAGAATTTGAAATAAACTTTGAAAATAGGATTTCAAAGTAGGATTGAAATAGGATTTCAAAATAGGAAATCCAAATAGTTTTGAAATGGAATTTGAATTCAAAGGAGTTCAAATGGATTTAAAATAAGAAAATTCAAATGGGATTTAAATAATGGGTTTTAAATAAAGAGGATTTAAATATAAGAATTTAAATGGAGTTAAATATAAGAATTCAAACAAAACTCAAATGGAGTTTAAATATAGGATTCAAATAGAATTTAAAAATAATTTGAATAAAAGGAATTCAAAGAGATTTGAAACATGGTATTTGAATTCAAAGGAATTAAAATGTGGTATTTGAAGTTCAAGTAGACTAAAAATGGAGTTTAAATATTTGAAGTTCAAATAGATTAAAAATGGAATTTGAATTCAAATAGTTGAAATAGAATTTGAATATAGAATTTCAATTAGAATCAAATTGGAATTTGAATATAGATTTCAAATACAAATAAAATAGAAGATCAGAAATATTTGTTGAATTGAAAAAATGGTTTGATATATATTTAAAATATGTCAGAATAGAGTGAATTTAGTTTAAGCGAGGTTTAAAAGTATATATATAGAAATAAAATTAAAACGAGCTTACCGCAGCGCTGCAGTTCGTAAATTGGCGACTCGAACTTCAATTGAGTATACAGGACTCAATTGAAGTCGGAATTCTATGAAACAAGAATCGTCAGGACCGGTTGAATAATAGTTTTCTAATGGAAGAGAAAAATCTGGATTTCGTCGAATAGATTTTGAGTTATGTCAAAATCAAAATTTTAAAAGTGCAGCGCCAGAAACCATTAAAACCATAATGGATTTTATATAATGAATATAGGGATTTTTAAGCAAATAAAAATCCAAATTTCCATTTAAAAACCTGGTCTTGAGTTAGAACATAAAGGTGAACTCAAGTGAAGTAAGAAAAGTGATTTTTGAAATAATAATCATATTTTTGATTATTGAATAGAATTAACTAAGTCAAAGAAGAATTAGTTAATCGAGTGGTGAATTGAAGTCGAACTTTGAAAATTGAATCTTTGAATTGTAACATATATTTGAAATCAAATATAGAACTTAAATTAAAATTTGAATTCAATTAGTTGATAAGTAAGTTGAAATATATTTGAAACGTGTTATATTCATATATACAAGCGAAATGGGCAAAGAGTTAGTTAAAGAGTTACTTTAACGAATTGAGTCAAAACGAGTGTATGAAGTTGAAATGAATTGTACAGGTATAGATATACCGGAGACAGTTATGGGATAAAGTGATGAAGGTATATAATTAGTGTGCTCGACAATAAGGTACATGTTTAATTCATATATGAGATTTTATGCGCCGTATCGGCAAGCCGCTTGGCTTTTTCTTTTTCTTTTTGAGATGAGAAGTTACCGGGAAGCTATTTGAAATTTCCCGATGCTCCCGATATAGGGGAGGTTATGGCGAATTTTTCCGAAAATTTAAGGAGTTAGAATATTTTTAAGAAAATTGATAACTAGAAATCCATATATCGATATATATAAAGAATTAGATAATGAAACAAATTTAAATAGGATATTTGAAACAAGAAGGAAAACTATAACTTAGATGTGTTAAAAATAACAAGGGAAATGTATACGTGTTTTAAAAATAGATAATTGATTTGTATAGTATTGATTATTCGAGTAAGTAGTCTTGTCGGTTTTGACGTTATGAATGTCATTCAGTCAAGGTCTGAGAGGTAATTATACCCCAACTTGATTGGTTTCATTAACAACCGATAAATAGCAAAACTCAGTCTCGAAGATCAACGTTTAAAGAGATTTAGTTGAATGTATATATTTGGGTTGTCGTAACGATGTTTTACACAACATCCGTTTTAACCCAAATAAATGTAAACTTGGAAATAAAATAACAAATGTTTCTAAGTATAGAACTAAATGAGTTCGTGGAAGAGATAAGTGATTGGAATGTTTTCCAATTAAAATCGAAAATATTTTCTAACTATAGAAAATAAAAGGAGGCGATACTTGTAAATATTTGGTTAACAAATATTGATAAGGAAATGGAGAAGAGATTTAATTAATGAAATATTAATTAAAGAGCCCAGTGATTTGTTGATATGTTTGGATGAACACTTGTTTTTATTCGATAGTTAAATCACCGACTATCGAAGTTTTGACCATCGTTTTCAATATGGAGAGACCGGTTGGATTATTATCCGAAGAACCACTCCGTATCGGCATAAGCGTTGCGAACCAAGTATGCTGAATATATTGAAGACGGAGTAAAGTGCAAGGACTTTTTCTATTACATAGAAATTGTGCCTTCGGTTTCGTTCAATCCCAGAACGAACGTATATGGACGAATGTCTGACAAAGTATTTCCAATGATCTAATGGGTTGGTCTGTATAAATATATATGGTTGCAACGGATTTATTCCCTTAGCATAACATCCAGAATATTTGTGCAAACTCAACTAGTGATTAACGGATTTGACAATGTGGCATTCAAAGTGATTGTGCTATCAATGAATGGTAAGTATTCGTAGCCTCAGGCCTCAACAACTGGGAAAGGACAAAAATCGGGCAGGCAGCATGGCTATGTGGGTCGCACCCATTAGGATGTATAATAACCTATCTAGAGATTCATTTAAATTCTTATTCTATTCGATGCTGTCCCAGTCGGGAAACGGTTGCTGATCCCAACCGTTGGTGATATACATTCGATACACTCAAGCGAAATGAGTTGTCGGTCATGTGTGGGCCGGGTTACAAGATGTTCCTATTGAACCCAGTGTATTCCTCTCTAGAGATACACTAGCGGAAGGTGGTTCCATACCTTGTCATGTTGGAAATCCAATCTCCAATAAGCGCCATGCGGTTTTTGATTTTATACTATATATGTGGAGCGTGAGATGCAAGCGTTCTGCTATTTGGTTATTTACTTGATATAGACATTATTATAATATCACTGGATTTTCGTATCGAAATGGTTTGGGTTATAGTAAGGTAAAAACCATCCGTATTTATGTGTGGGCTGGTCTTACTATTATCTTTTCTTTTGAAAGAATTTTTAAAGTTAAACAAGTGGTTGGAGTTTACTCACACCAGTCCCATGACTGACCCAGAGTTTATTTTGTTTTTCCTAAACTCTTGGGTGCCCAAATTTTGTATGGGCAGTCAAGTGTTTTAGGCTTTTACAGATATACTTAGAGGAGCTGGAAGTAGGAGGCTTCATCGTTAGTTATCTAGAGTTATTTCCGCTGTATCAAATATTGTATTGTGCTCTGATGATGGTATGTATGTATGATACAAATTTTGTATTCAAGATTATGTTATATAATATATTTTATTCGTTCCGCTGTGAGATTATGTTCAGCTGTGTTCTTCTTCTTCTTCTATTCTATTAGTTCTATCTTATCTATCTCACCCTCTAACTTCTTTCTCTAAATGATTTGGTGTTTTCGATGTTTGAACAGTCGACGCTGGATTTTGTGTCGATTTTCGGAGTCGAAAATCCCATGGTCATTACAATGACGGAAATCCAATTTCCAAATACGTGACTGTGCGGTTTTGATTGTATACCTATATATGGCGACATGATATATGGTACCCATGCCGTCTATGATTGATACTTATGATTGGAAATTATTTTTGAAACATATAAACACTAGTAATAATATCAAATTCTTTTGTTTTATTCGTATCAAGCATATTTTGGCCATTATAAGGTAAAACTCTATCCTCCGGTTTGCGTTGCATTGTGTGATGGGAACTGAGTCTTATAATGGCTTCATTTTTATAAAAAGCATTGCGATGTTTAAAAGATTTACTTGTTGAAAAGCACTGGCAATCCAAAGGAGTAAACCCGTTCCGCAAAAGTGGCGTGGTCCTGTGATTAGCCATATTATTAAAATGTGTTAACTAGATTTCTCATACCAGTCCCATGACTGACTCGTAGTTTGTTTCACTTGCAAACTCGGGTGCCCCCTTTTCTACACGGGCAGCCTTGTATTCAGGTTTTAGCAGGCTCTTTCTTGATAGCTGGAGCTGAAGATGGATTCTATCATTTATCTCTTTTTATGCTGTTCAGCTCCTATTGTACATATTATGTTTGTTTTCCATTGTGGACATTTATGTATAGCTGAACTGTATTTGTACTAAGTATGATCTTGTATACTGTGTAACTCTGATGATTACGTTTATCCAGTGTATTCTATTGTACAATATTTAGTGTATTTATTTATTTCTATTCTGCTATTATCTGTTTATGTGTTATATTCCAAAGATTACCCTTGACACCGTCGTACGGGGTTTTGGGGTCGTCACAAGTGACGTTGTGTAATAAACCAATGAATCTATTTTATTTTGGTTGTTTATTTTGATAGTTAAATAACCGACTATCAAAATCTTGCCCAACGGTATTGGTATGGAAAGATCAGGATCGAATTTATATTCGAAAACCATTCCGACCAATAAATACGAATACGTGGAAGATGCTGATTGAAGATGGAGCAATTGAAGACCGTAAATCTTCATGAGCGGAGGAACTATTGTTAAATACCTCTGGCTGATCCCTAGAGTTAACAATGATTCTGTCGTGATTGAAATCTACGGATTGCTAGACTACTCGCTACTGATCTATAGGGTGATTCCTAGGATGTGGTAGGAGAATGCCTTCGGTTTGTCTGGTCCCAGGACAACTTGTATGGACGGATGCCTGACAGAGTATTTCCAAAGGAATCACGTACGTTGATTTCTTCAAACGTACCAAGCTGTTGGCATAGAAGGGAAACTTCTTTAGCTTAACAACAAGAGTATTTTGTGGACGTCAATTAGTGGTATCTGGCGGATTTGACGCTGTGGCATTCAAAGTGAATGGTGGCTAGATGTTTAGGAAAGACGATTCAAAACCTCGTGCCTCATCAACCGGGAAATGAAAAAAATCGGGCAGGCAGCATGGCTATGTGGTTCGCACCCATTAGGGTGTATAATCACCTATCTAGAAAAATTCCTTTTACTTCTTTAATCTATCGATGCTGTCCCTTTTCGGGAAACGGTGGGTAGCTCCCAATCGTTGGTGATATACATTCGATGCACTCAAGCGAAATGAGTGGTCGGTCATGTGTGGGCTGGGTTGCAAGACATTCTTATTGAATCCAGTGTATTCGCCTCTAGAGATACACTATCGACAGGTGATTTCATAGCTTGTCATAGTCGGAATCCAATCTCCAATAAGAGCCCGCGGTTTTGTTTGTGTACTATATATGTGGAGCGTGAGATGCAAGCGTTCTGCTAGATTCTATTTATTTGTATTTAGACATTATTATAATATCAGAATATATATATATATATGATTTCAAAATGTTTTGGGTTATCGTAAGGTAATAACCGTTCGTATTTATGTGTGGATTTGGTCTTACGACTATCCTTTCATTCCAAAAGGTTTTTGAACTTTAAAATCAAGTTGGATGATATTATAAACTTAGCGAGTTTATCTCACTCTGGTTCACCAGACTGACCCGGTATTTGTAATGCTCGGGTTAGACCAGGTTGTACAGGATCAGGTTATCGGATGCTGTGAAGTCCAAAGATGAGCTGAAGGCGTTCAGACGTATAATGTATACCATGATTATTCCGCTGTGTATTATATATATGAGGACATGTTATTATAACTGTCCAGATGTATTAATGTACTCTGATGTTGTAAGTATTATTTCAAACTCTCAATAAAGTTTATTTCTATATTATATTTTGTTCCACTGCGATGTGACACTCTATTATATATTTTTCTTATTCTTCTATTCTAACTTTCTTTCTTTCTTATCTCACCCTCTAATTTCTTTCTAATAATGTTCCGGTGTTTTTGATGCTTGAATGTTCGACATGATGTTTTATGTCGATTTTCGGGGTTGAAAACTTCCTGTTCGTTACACTTTCAGATTTGTAGATTTAAAAGAAAATAAGTAAAAAGGGAGAAATTTGATGAAGAAGAACCGAAACGCCAATCCACATTATTTTCCACTTGAATTTTATTAACCCTTTCAAGTATACATATTGTTTATGTTTGATTTTGATTGTATATATGAACATAATTTTGTCTTAGAATGTGTTTGAGGAGAAAGAGAAATGATAGAGTTCCACTGCTGCTCTTAGAAATATATGGAAAAGAATGAGGACCTAATCCTTTATTTATAGGAGTTAAAATGCTCATGAACCGTTAGATTAAATTTAATGAACATCCGTCCATCTGTTTTGTATATTATATAATAAAAACCTATATAACCATAGTAGTCATTGGGCTATAATCGCCAAAAGCGGTCGACCGCCCTATCTGAGGATGTCTACCGCCCTTAGGCTAAAATGTCCAACAAAGGCAGGTTATAAATGGTATTAAATATTACATATATTTTATTATTTCCATCCATTTTTCATATTACGTCCGTAACTTTTTTCATATGGTCTCCATTCGCGAAATTTCAAACATGAAAGTTGACCAGAATTCCGTGACGAACGCAAAGGTGAAAGTTTCGTGATCAAATTTCATTGTTTGCAGAAATTCCTATGTTTTTAGAAATCTAATTAGGCTGCTAATTTATTTATTGTCAAAATTCCAGGATGTTACATTCTTTCCCCCTTAAATGGAATTTCGTCCCAAAATTCTAACTCCTACTTACCTTATTCTACACAATAGTGTACATCTACTTTGCAACCAAATGCACATGGCACAGTGTACATAATGCATTTCAACGACAAAACATGTATGCACAATGATTCTAAATCGGATCTCCTATATGTATGCATTAAAATTTTAAAACACTTTCGAAAAGATGATGCAAAACATCATAAATATAGTGACAATTTTATAAGAATGCAAATATTGAGAATCCTTTTTCATCCATAACCCTCACACGACTACGAATAGAAGTGTGAAGCAACCAATTTTGCATCCAAATCCTACCAACCATAACGCCAACGCATTTAATCGCTTCATATTAAAATTTCTCCTAAACCTTAAAAAGGATATCAGAGCAAAGAATTTTAACGTTCCTTTCGCTTATAAATATTTCAATTCTCGTCCTATAGTGGAAATTTTATCTCAGTTCCCCAAAATACTCCAAAAATTCCCATTTGTAGATTGCAGGGAAGGCTTAAAACATGCTCTAAAACGTAAAACGAGTTAATTAACAACTCGTGCGTATCGTTGACAAGGTATGGAAACAACATTTTCAAGGTTAAAATAGCCTCTTCCTTGTTGTCATTAACGTTTTTATCGCATCGTCGGCCCTACTGCACTGCTAACATGCGCATACAAACCATCCAAAAATCTTCCTCATGCGACCAAAAATCAGAATTTTACCACGAAATAAATCTCTGCTTTAAGACCTCATTTATTTATTTTGAAAATTACTTTTCAATACGGTTTCACTTTCCATATGAGGTTTGTACAAAAACTAAAATTTTGGTAGCGTGCGCTTTGCATCATTCAGTTATCTATTTTAATGCAAAATAGATGTTTAAATATGCGCAGACTGTCGTAACCAAACCCACGTTTTCACACAAACTAAAATAAAGGTAAGCAAATCAGTAAAAACTCAATAAGGATTAAAGTTTTTTTTTCAAACAACGTTTGCAAAAAGTTTTAAAAATGTTTTCCAAAAACTTAAACGATTCAAGTAAAATATTGGCAAAAAAAGGAAGTCGGTCAAGCGAAAAGTGCGAAAACTGAAACCATATACAAACAAAGATAAATTTTAGCTGAACAAGGACGTGTGATAAATATACCCATGCCGAAAAACAACGAAAAAACCTGTCCAACGTTAAAATTTATTCAACACAGAATTTTATTCTTTGCAACTCTATGACAACTTTTTGTTAGATAAGGAAATAAGATTCCAATTAGATTGTGCAAATGACACAAATATTTTCAAATATAGAAATCTCATTAAAAGTTGTGCGATTAAAAACAACACTAACAGTTACAACCCAACCACAACAACAAAGATGAAAATGCTGGAAAGCAAAAACAACAAAGACAACTTACGAACAACAACAACCAAACTCCCAAAACAATACATATAAACAACGAGATGTATTGCTCCGCGACTGGAGCTCAAACCATTTTTATGACCTTCGATTAATCATTTCATAGTAGCAAAATGCCCAATCTCGTGTTACAAACACTACTGAAGTTGTTGGAGATTTCCACATTGCCATCCCTTACTAAAGAGAATTAGCGATGGAAAAAGAAACCTACCACGAAATTGGTTCTCATGGAAATCCACTTAATATAAGGAAAAAATGGACAGGTGAAATTACAGAAAGTAAGTCCATGAGACAATAGACAAGAAGCTGAATCAAATATAATGCAGCACTAAATAATAGTTATGCTATCGATCAAGCAAAAGATTAATTTCCGTATAATGAGACAAATCTAGTTTTAACTTCCCATTTTCAGAACAATGCGCTGCATGAGTCACACATCTATATGGGCAGTTCGAATATACATTCCCGAACTCAAAAATTGACATTATGAAAAGAATTTTGCTACAAAATTTCCAAAGCCAGTCAAAAAAAGACCATTCAAGTCTGTGTACAAAAAGGATGCCTCTAAATTCTCATCGAGATTCTCCTTAGAAAAACCATCCAAAGATAGCTTAAACTTCATCTCTAAAACAACGATTGCCTTTGTCAAAACCTATTCCAACAAGATATTGAAAAGGCAGATGCAACACCAACAATAATCCTATACAAAGATCTCGAAGCAAAGGACCAATGAAAGTCCAACTGCTACGACAACTTTTCTTTGCCCTAAAGCGATGAGACCTTTTGCTCATTTTGATCCAACCAAATGATCACTCCCTAAGTATGAGACTTAAAGGGTACTAGAAAGATCAGGTAGTGCAAGTAGATATTATGGACTAAGAAACAGTCCGAAAGAATAATTTGGATTAGATCTTCAAGTCATAGTGGGTGAGATCTAAAGTGCAAACTAGCGCATAAAAGGAGGAGATGAGGTGGCAACAAAGATAAAAAAAGAAGGATAAGAATATGGTTCGGCTAGATGAGGAAGGAAGGATGAAAGAAGAAGTTAAAGGGGTAATTTGGACGTAACTTTTACGGTTTAGTCCTAGGTTCAAGTCATACCAAAACCATCAACTAGTTAACCACTCTAGGTATAGTGCTAAACGATCAAATGTGAAATGGCCTTTGGGCAAAGGTTGAACCTTGACCTTATTAGGTCGGATTAAAATATTAATCGTCCTACGCCATCTTTTAAAATTTGGCGCAATCCGAAAATAATTATCCTCATCACCGTGGTATCAAAGATCACAGTCAAATTCCGAACCACCTCCAAAGATTCAAAGTAGTCTCAACAAAATGCTGCGACCACACAATGAACAGATTTCCAAAATAATTCAGCTAGAAATCCAGCTTACCTCATGTTATCTTGTTACTATGGTTTAGTCATATATTTAGTTTATTCATGTCATGACCCTTTTCCTCGTTTAAATACTAAGAATCACTGGACTTACCGGACTTTATGTCTGACCTAGTTTGCTTTCGCCTCTTTTCTTCTTCACCCCCAGGTAGTCAGGGAGGGAAAACCTCAGCTCATTTTGGGGCCGTTACTCTTTCTGAGCTTGAAGATTCTTTGGCGCATTGCTTTGTACTCCATTTTATACTGCTATGGCTGGCTCATGCTTTATTAGGGAATATCATTGTCATTTTGTGCTTCTTATATATTAAACAAGACAGATGCTTCTTGTAATAAGTATTGGTGTTGTAAAACAATCTTTGTACAAGCTATTTTAATCAATAAAGTGTATTTATTTTTCGCTGCTTTATTTTTATGTCTTGTAATTTTTCTGCATCTTGTACTAAAAATGCTCCACTGAAGGTAAGGCATTCCCTTTGTGAGTGACCTTAACGGAGGTGGGGTGTTTCATTTCGAGAACTTAGCTTTCAACTGACGCTTTCGCAAGATCTCTAACATAACCCTCAAGCGTGTCTTGTGTTCTTCCTCATTCCTAGAGTAAACAAGAATATCATCCACAAACACAAGCACAAACTTATTCAATTGATCTCTGAACACTCTATTCATAAGATCCACAAAGTACGCCGATGCGTTAGTGTAACGACCCGTGTTTTTGGCAGTCGAATATTTTATTTAATTTATTATTTTAAACATTATATTTGGAGTATTAATGGATTTTAATATTTAAATCATTATTTAAAACGAGATCGAACGCTATATGTTTATATAATATAAATAGAGCTTGAAAATGGCGCGTAGTTCGTTAATTGGAGTTTTGAACTTCAATTGAATATACATGATTCGATATAAGTCGGATTTCCGTGAAACACGGAACGTTGGAACCGTATTGACGATAATTTTCATATGAAAGAGAAAAATCCAGATTTCGTGTTATAATTTGTTATTTATGACCAAATCAAATTTTGAAATAATTGCTGTGGAAAATCGTTATAAAATTATAGGCCTTTAAAATAGCCATTTTTTAAATGGTCCTCGTTTTTGATGGAATTAGTTTTATTGGGACCGTAACGTTAAATTATTGCACGGCGTTAAATGGCGCGACAAACTGATGTCGTATGTGATCACGGTAACCGTAAACGCCCGTACAATTTCTATAGCCCGTAATTAATTTAACAAAGAGAGATTTGAGTGTAACTTGAGCAGATGTCCGAATTAAGCCGTGAAACCAATTCCGTTGAATTCGTATCATCGATTAGGACCAGGATAGGTATATAGTTTGTTATTTTTGAAGATCGGATAATTTGGTGTTCAAAAGGGCATTGCGGTGCACGTAAAAATGGCCTACTGGGGAAACAGTCTCAGAATGCGACGAAACTAGTGCCGTTGGGTTCGTATTGAAGAATTATTATAGGATTGCAAGGTTTCAAGTTGATTTGATTTATCTGGTGATCGTGAAAAAATTAAACGCGTGTTTATTTCTGGTTTTATAAAGGAATTTTTTCAAACGACCTCGGATTTCGATGAAACTTGTCCCATTGGATCCGGAATACCTTTTTACACTGAGATTAGTTTTTTATCAGTTTTTTAACATGATTTCTCCATGACGAAGTTTTGTACATTATAATATTAATAATAATAATAATAATAACATCCTACACTTTGACTGTAGCTTATTCCTTTGCTTGCGCCTCACAGGTTTTCAATTTTGTGGCTGTCAAGTAACCTTCTACCGTGCCGACCACGTCTGAGCTCCCTACACTACGGCTTACATATGTACAGCTACCTACATGTACCCGATATTACTTGATGGCCAAACTTCCTCCCCTATATATATTCAGTCTCTGTTTCAAATTCTTGTTTACACTTTCAAAACAAATAAGGCGATGCTCCTTCTTTTTAATTCTTTCCAGCAAGGGGACGAAACCAAATGCCTCCTTCTTGTATATGAAACCGATGCCTCTCAAACAATAAACAAACACTCCATACTAAACCAAAACCAAACTTCCCTACCCTCTTAATTCCCTGTATTTTCGGTACCTTCTTCATTTTCTGGGTTCGAAGAGCAGCGGTGGACATCAGAATTTGAGGGCGTGCAGTATATCCGATGTAGAGGGAGAGAATGGGGTGTGATGGGTGCTGTGCGTTTGGGATGGAGAAATTTAGCGGAGGGTCAGAACTTGGTGCGGTGGTTGATGAAATTCGGTTACATGGGGTAGTGCCTAGAAGCTAACGAGAGTTAAGGGAGTTAAACAAAAAGGGCTTGAACAAGTTGTGGAACCGTGAGCAATTAAAAGAAAGAAACTGGAGGACGACTGTAGGCGCGGGAGGACGATGTCAGTGGGGAGCGTTGTGATGAGTGATGCGAATGAAGGAATAGTATTCATACTGAGAATGATGGTGTACTTTTCAAAACAAAACAATGGAAACAGCCGGGTATTAGGACGGTGCATGTTCGAACGATGCAGAATAAAGAGAAGAATAGAACGAAACAGAAAGATGGGAAGGCGAAGGACGTGGGATGGAGCAAGGCAGTGGCATGGCATTCGAGATAGTAGCTGGATGGGTACGAATGAATATATGGGGAAAGGATTTCCAAAAAAAAGAAAAAGAAGAAGAAGGCGGGCGTTAGAAATAGAAAAAGGAAGAGCGGAGCATGACGAGAATAAACGTGAACAGTAAGTGCATATATAATATGTTTAAGGAGCCTAATCAATCTTTCTAAGCATGCTTAAGTATACCCATTTAGGCTTTACAGAATTTAACTGAAACCAAACTTTCCTCTTTTCTTTTATATTCATGAAAGTAAAGTGCAAAATGTTGTTTAGTATAGATGAAAGCTGTTATGGGTTATTGTAGAAATTTCCAAGTTAGTTTAACCAGAATTTACTTATAAAAAGCAACAATGAATGATAAAAGTTTTCGGTTGGTTTCCAAAACAAAGTAAGAATTTTAGTTAAGGTAATTGCAATATTTATCGTGAATAGTGAATAACGTATAATTCGTAACATTGGCATATATAGTAATGGAACCTGACGAAGCCGGTGGTGTTGGAATCATATCGGCAAACGCAACGTGATGAAGCTAGTTGGTCAGAGTTGGTAGCCACGAGGGTTTTTAAACGTCAGTTTAATTTAATTAAACTGTTTCAGCGACGGACGAATCAGGTGAGTTCAACTCACACAGTTTTATCCTACTTATATTTTATACAAGTTGGGTTTACTTGTGGTGTGCTATGGATGATTTTTATTGAATGATTATTGAATTATAAATTCATACAGTGACTAAACAGTTAAGTTAAACGTTCGTTTAACTTAATTAAAATAAAATCGTTATTTTTAATGATTTAATCAAATTGAGGTAATTTACCTCAAAGGTGACATTTATAATAATATAAACGTTAATTGGATGTTGGCAATGCTATTATTTGATGACTGTTGACTGTTACCGTCCAGTATTGACTGTTATTATTAAACTATCTATTTCATCTGTTTAGATGAAAAGGAATATTAATCAGCCACATTGAACTGATTTCTTTGAATTGAGATAACCCAATGTTTGGCAGGGTTTGATAGGTTGGAGAAATCCAATAGGATTCCTCACTAATATTGATAACGTTATCAATATGATTTGTGTGATTGTTTGGGTTTGAAATGGTTTGATATTTCATAGTTTGGTACCATAGTAGACATTTGCCTCTCTAGTACTGTCTATAAAGAAATGATTTTCGAAATTGAGATCAAATCGATTTCGAAGATATAATATAATTATATATGAATTTGAAATAAAGTTTGATTGTAAATATTAAAGCTTAATTTATTGGTTCTAGGATTTTTAAAATAATATAATTAACAGGGATGTAGAATATTATTAAATGGATAGTTATACGATATGAACTCATCATATTTGTTATCAAATTGTACAAAATGGTATGCAAAGGCCTTAACGGCCATAAATGAAGTTTTAAATTGATTTCAAATTATTGGAATGGAATAATTGAATCGAGATTTGGAAAGGTGTTTACATTAAGATTTGAAAGGGTTTCTATATTAGATATGTAAAGAATAATTATATAATATCGTAATCCATAATTAATGATTATTGCGAATGTTAGTAAAAAATATATTTTAAGAAATACCGGTGAAAGTTACAAAGAATTCGATTTATAAGTAAATCGAGGCTCGTGAATTATACTGTAAGGTGTTTATAAGAAATGAGGAAAATTATAAATAAAAGTTTATTTAAACAATTAAGTAAATGTGTTTGGGATTTTAAATGGAGTTTGTAAAGAGAAACATATGTGTTGATGAACTTGTATCTATCTTTAGATATGAACGTTGTTGATCAAGGTCTGAGAGGCAATTAAAATACCCCAACTTGAACGACTTCAAGATTATCTGAGGGTGATATTAGTTGTAATGGTAAACGAGGATAGTAATGATTTATTATTTCATTAGAGAAATAATTACACAATAATTTTAATGGTGATTTGGAATAGATATATATATATATAATGAGGATTCCAAAGTGGAAATGAAAAGGAGTTGCGTGAATTATAACGATATTGTCGAGGTTTAAAAAGGAAATGTAAAAGATGAGTTTTGTTCTATAAGAATAAGCCTAGTTATCGTTTTCAAGTAATGAATAAAAGATATGGTGTAACGTGGTTTTATATATAAATAAGTGGAATGGATTTCCCAATATTGGATAATAATGCGGCTAATGGTTTGAAAAGGAAAATAGAAAACTGAATATGAGATAGGATTCTACTAAGTATGAACTTGTTTAAAGTAATATCTTATTTTAAATAAGAAGCGTGAAAAACTATATATTATAATATCGAAATATTTAAGAGTTTCAAATCTACATTTGTTTTAATAAAAAGGCCAAGCGATGCTGAATACTGAACCAGTGAACTCATTGGATTGTCATGATTGAAACACTATTTATTTTGATAGTTAAATCACCGACTATCAAATCTGCCCAATACGATTATTGGTATGGAAAGACCGGGATCGAATTTATTCGAAAACCATTCCGACCAACAAATACGTGAAGATATCAGAAGACGGTCGAGATGGAGCATTGAAGACCGTGGATCTTCATAAGCGGAAGAATTACTAATAATCTCTGGTTTAGCGGCCAGTGATAAACTATGATTCTGTCGTGGTTGAAATCTACGGATTGCGAGGACTTCTCGCTACTGATCCATGGGGTGATTCCTATATTGGATGCAGTAGGGGAGTACCTTCGGTTCATCCTATTCCTGGATGACTTGTATGGATGAAGGTCTGATAGAGTATTTCCTAAAAACCACGTACGTTGATTTTTACAAACACACCGAGTTGGTGTTGAAGAAGGCGTGCTTCTTTTAAACCCAGTATATGTTTGTGGACATCAATTAGTGATTTGGCGGATCTGACGATGTGACATTCAAAGTGAATGATGACTAGATGTTCGAAGGAAAATTCTAACCTCAAGCCGGAAAATGACAAAAATCGGGCAGGCAGCATGGCTATGTGGGTCGCTCCCATTAGGGTGTATAATCACCTATCTAGAGAAATTTCTTTTGTTTCTTTAATCTATTTCGATGCTGTCCCTCTTCGGGAAATAGTGGTTTGAGCCCAACCGTTGGTGATATACATTCGACGCACTCAAGCAAAATGAGTGGTCGGTCATGTGAGGGTCGGGTTGCAAGACATTCTTGTTGAACCCAGTGTATTCGCCTCTAGAGACACACTATCGGCAGGTGGTCCCATACCTTGTCAAGGTCGGAATCCAATCTCCAATAAGCGCCCGCGGTTTTGATTGTATACTATATATGTGGAGTGTGAGATGCAAGCGTTCCACTAGATTGCTATTTACTTGTATTTAGACATTATTATAATATCAGAAAGGATATTGATTTCAAAAACGGTTTGGGTTATCGTAAGGTAAAAACCGTCCGTGTTTATGTCTGGATTCGGTCTTACGATTATCCTTTTCTTTCGAAAAGGTTTTGACTTTAAAATCAAGTTGTGTGACACCCTAAATACTGTACAAGTTTTTCTCACTCTGGTTCACCAGACTGACCCGGTGTTTTGTAAATGCTCGGGTTAGCCCGGGGTATACAGGTTCAGGTTATCGAACAATGTGAAGAGACGAGCTGGAAGAGTCCAGACGAGTGATATTATATAGCTACTATTCCGCTGTGTGTTGTATCTGATGACAGATTATTATAACTGTCCAGATGTGTGATGTACTCTGATGATTGTAAGTATTTTAAAGCTTTCAATAAAGATTTATTTCTATATTATATTTTGTTCCGCTTCGGTGTGAGACTCTGATTCTGTGTTGGGGTATTTCTCCTTCTTCTTCTATTCTTATGTTTCTTTCTTTCTTATCTCACCCTCTAAATTCTTTATAATAACGTCCAATGTTTTCGGTGTTTGAAAGGTCGGCATGAGTTACGGTAAAGGCATTTATGTCGATTTTCAGGGCCGAAAATCGTTGTTCATTACAGTGGTATCAGAGCTATTGGTTTAGTAATAACCTTGGCTCTCTGGTGTAACTCGATAGAGATTGGGTTAGTAATACCCTAGATCGAGATTCAGTGTATACATATGAGAACGCAATTGTAAATTTTATATGCAAATGGTTTGTATTGTGTTTGTTGATCGGTTCAAGTGTTGAGGAGCGTTGAACTGTAAATGGATACAGTATTGTTTTGAAAAGAGAGTAAATGAAATAATTTTACCCAAATTATATTTTTGTATAGAAAAGGAATAATTTTCTCAATTTATTGAGATATTGGTGTTTTTGACGTGTTTGCCGATTTGGATAAATTCAAATTTGATTAAGAATTTGGATTGAAACTTAACTTTGTTAAGTGAAATTAAATTAAGAATGATATTGAAATTGAAATAAATAAATTGGAAAGTAAATGAATAAATAATAATCAAACATGTGAAACCAAAATGAAATATTGATATTGAATGTGAATTCAAATAATTTGATTGATTGTCGTGTATTGGTTGTTGTTTGTGATTGTTTATTATTGGATGATAGTTGTTTGAATGGAAATAATCAACAATTCAATGAAGCCAAATGAGTTATAAACTAAAGAATAAATTCCAGTATAATATAAAAACTGGGATGAAGCTGCATATGAATTGGAATTTTGATTAAACCCTGTATTTAAGAATGAATTGATGTTGTTTGTTTGACTTTGCAATTGGTGTAGTTATACCAGTTGATTAGTGAAATGTTATCTCAGAATTTCACATACTTATTACTCATATGTGAATTGAGTTAAGTACAGGTGCCAGATAGCTAGACGGATCGATATTGGTTGAGTAAATCGCATATACGTTGAGCAGTATGCTCAATAGCACTCGGTACGCCTATGCGAAAATATAAATTTTGGGGTTTTTGATTTTTGTTTTCCGACCGTTGGTCGATGGATATATATATTATCTGTTCCCGCGATATCGAAGATGTCACTCCGTGCAGGGTAGACTCTGCCGATTTTCACGAGAATTTAAAGTGTTAGAAAATTTTCGATACTTTTGAAAATTTATATTGATGGTTTTGATTTAAAATAAAATGGATTTAGAAATTAATGGGTTTGTAACGTTCTTTCTTACCTTAGCAATTTTGAGGACGAAATTATTTTAAGGGGGGAAGAATGTAACGACCCGTGTTTTTGGCAGTCAAATATTTTATTTAATTTATTATTTTAAATATTATATTTGGAGTATTAATGGATTTTAATATTTAAATCGTTATTTAAAATGAGATCGAACGTTATATGTTTATATAATATAAATAGAGCTTGAAAATGGCGCGCAGTTCGTAAATTGGAGTTTTGAACTTCAACTGAATATACAGGATTCGATATATGTCAGATTTCTGTGAAACAAGAAACTTTGGAACCGTATTGACAATAATTTTCATATGCAAGAGAAAAATCCATATTTCGTGTTATAATTTGTTATTTATGACCAAATCAAATTTTGAAATAATCGCTATGGAAAATCGTTATAAAATTATAGGCCTTTAAAATAGCCATTTTGCAAACGGTCTTCATTTTCAACGAAATCAGTTTCATTGGGACCGTAATGTTAAATTATTGCACGGTGTTAAATGGCGTGGCAAACCGATGTCGTATGTGATCACGGTAACTGTAAATGCCCGTTCAATTTCTATAGCGCGTAATTAATTTAATAAAGAGAGATTTGAGTGTAACTTGAGCAGACAACCGAATTAAGCCATGAAACCAGTTCCGTTGAATTCGTATCGTCGATTAGGGCCAGGATAGGTATATAGTTTGTTATTTTTGAAGATTGGGTAATTTGGTGTTCAAAAGGGCATTGCGGTGCGCGTAAAAATGACCTACCAGGGAAATAGTCTCAGAATGCGACGAAACTAGTGTCGTTGGATTCGTACTGAAGAATTATTATAGGATTGCAAGGTTTCAAGTTGATTTGATTTATCTGGTGATCGTGAAAAAATTAAACGCGTGTTTATTTCTGGTTTTATAAAGGAATTTTTTCAAACGACCTTGGATTTCGACGAAACTTGTCCCATTGGATCCGGAATACCTTTTTACACTGAGATTAGTTTTTTTATCAGTAAACGAAGATCGTATGCCGTGGTTTTTAACATGATTTCTCCACGACGAAGTTTTGTACATTATAATATTAATAATAAAAAAAGCATCCCACACTTTGACTGTAGCTTATCCCTTTGCTTGCGCCTCACGGGTTTTCAATTCCGTGGTTGTCAAGTAACCTTCTACCGGGCCGACCACGTCTGAGCTCCCTACACTACGGCCTACATATGTACAGCTACCTACCTGTACCCGATATTACTTGATGGCCAAAATTCCTCCCTTATATATATTCAGTCTCTGTTTCAAATTCTTGTTTACACTTTCAAAATAAATAAGGCGATGCTCCTTCTTTTTAATTCTTTCCAGCAAGGGGGACGAAACCAAATGCCTCCTGCTTGTATATGAAACCGATGCCTCTCAAACAATAAACCAAACACTCCATACTAAACCAAAACCAAACTTCCCTACCCTCTTAATTCCCTGTATTTCCGATACCTTCTTCATTTTCTGGGTTCGAAGAGCAGCGGTGGACATCGGAATTTGAGGGCGTGTAGTATATCCAATGTAGAGGGAGAGAAGGGGGTGTGATGGGTGCTGTGCATTTGGGATGGAGAAGATTTAGCGAAGGGTCAGAACTTGGTGCGGTGGTTGATGAAATTCGGTTACATGGGGTAGTGCCTAGAAGCTAACGAGAGTTAAGGGAGTTAAACAAAAAGGGCTTGAACAGGTTGTGGAACTGTGAGCAATTAAAAGAAAGAAACTGGAGGACGGCTGTAGGCGCGGAAGGACGATGTCAGTGGGGAGCACTGTGATGAATGAAGTGAATGAAGGAATAGTATTCATACTGAGAATGATGGTGTACTTTTCAAAACAAAACAATGGAAACAGTCGGGTATTGGGACGGTGCATGTTCGAACGATGCAGAATAAAGAGAAGAATAGACCGAAATGGAAAGATGGGAAGATGGAGGATGTGGGATGGAGCAAGGCAGTGGCGTGGCATTCGAGATAGTAGCTGGGTGGGTACGAATGAATATATGGGGAAAGGATTTCCGAAAAAAAGAAGAAGAAGGCGGGCGTTAGAAACTGAAGAAGGAAGAGCGGAGCAGGACGAGAATAAATGTGAACAGTAAGTGCATATATAATATGTTTAAGGAGCCTAATCAATCTTTCTAAGCATGCTTAAGTATACCCATTTAGGCTTTACAGAATTTAACTGAAACCAAACTTTCCTCTTTTCTTTTATATTCATGAAAGTAAAGTGCAAAATGTTGTTTAGTATAGATGAAAGCTGTTATGGGTTGTTGTAGAAATTTCCAAGTTAGTTTAACTAGAATTTACATATAAAAAGCAACAATGAATGATAAAAGTTTTCGGTTAGTTTCCAAAATAAAGTAAGAATTTTAGTTAAGGTATTTGCAATATTTATTGTGAATAGTGAATAACGTATAATTCATAACATTGGCATATATAGTAATGGAACCTGATGAAGCCGGTGGTGTTGGAATCATATCGACAAGCACAACACAATGAAGCTAGTTGGTCAGAGTTGGTAGCCACGAGGGTTTTTAAACGTCAGCTTAATTTAATTAAACTGTTTCAGCGACGGACGAATCAGATGAGTTCAACTCACACAGTTTTATCCTACTTATATTTTATACAAGTTGGGTTTACTTGTGGTGTGCTATGGATGATTTTTATTGAATGATTATTGAATTATATATTCATACAGTGACTAAACAGTTAAGTTAAATGTTCGTTTAACTTAATTAAAATAAAATCGTTATTTTTAACAATTGAATCCAATTGAGGTAATTTACCTCAAAGGTGACATTTAAAATTATATAAACGTTAATTGAATATTGGCAATGCTATTATTTGCTGACTGTTGACGGTTACCGTCCATTATTGACTGTTATTATTAAACTATCTATTTCATTTGTTTAGATGAAAAGGAATATTAATTAGCCGCATTGATCTGATTTCTTTGAATTGAGATAACCCAATGTTTGGCAGGGATTGACAGGTTGGAGATATCCAATAGGATTCCTCACTAATATTGATAATGTTATCATTATGATTTGTGTGATTATTTGGGTATGAAATGGTTTGATATTTCACAGTTTGGTACCACAGTAGACATTTTCCCCTCTAGTACCGTCTATAAAGAAATGATTTTCGAAATTGAGATCAAATCGATTTCAAACGATTTCGAAGATATAATATAATTATATATGAATTTGAAATAAGGTTTGATTGTAAATATTAAAGCTTAATTTATTGGTTCTAGGATTTTTAAAATATTATAATTAATAGGGATGTAGAATATTATTAAGTGAATAGTTATACGATATGAACTCATCATATTTGCTATCAAATTGTACAAAATGGTATGCAAAGGCCTTAACGGCCGTAAATGAAGTTTTAAATTGATTTCAGATTATTGGAATGGAATAATTGAATCGAGATTTGGAAAGGTGTTTACATTAAGATTTTAAAGGGTGTTTATATTAGATATGTAAAGAATAATTATATAGTATCGTAATCCATAATTAATGATTATTGCGAATGTTAGTAAAAATATATTTTAAGAAATACTGGTGAAAGTTATAAAGAATTCGATTTATAAGTAAATCGAGGCTCGTGAATTATACTGTTAGGTGTTTCTAAGAAATGAGGAAAATTATAAATAAAAGTTTATTTAATCAATTAAGTAAACATGTTTAGGATTTTAAATGGAGTTTTTAAAGAGAAACATATGTGTTGATGAACTTGTATCTATCTTTAGATATGAACGTTGTTGATCAAGGTCTGAGAGTCAATTAAAATACCCCAACTTGAACGACTTCAGGATTATCTGAGGATGATATTAGTTGTAATGGTAAAGGAGGATAGTAGTGATTTATTATTTCATTAGAGAAATAATAACACAAAAATTTTAATGGAGATTTGGAATATATATATATAATGAGGATTCCAAAGTGGACATGAAAAGGAGTTGCGTGAATTATAACGATATTGTCGAGGTTTAAAAAGGAAATGTAAAAGATGAGTTTTGTTCTATAAGAATAAGCATAGTTATCGTTTTCAAGTAATGAATAAAAGATATGGCATAACGTAGTTTTATATATAAATAAGTGGAAGGGATTTCCCAATACTGGATAATAATGCGACTAATGGTTTGAAAAGGAAAATAGAAAACTGAATATGAGATAGGATTCTACTAAGTATGAGCTTGTTTAAAGTAATATCTTATGTTATATAAGAAGCGTGGAAAACTATATATTATAATATCGAAATATTTAAGAGTTTCAAATCTACATTTTTTTTTAATAAAAAGGCCAAGCGATGCTGAATACTGAACCAGTGAACTCATTGGATTGTCATGATTGAAACACTGTTTATTTTGATACTTAAATCACCGACTATCAAATCTGCCCAATACAATTGTTGGTATGGAAAGACCGGGATCGAATTTATTTGAAAACCATTCCGACCAACAAATACGTGAAGATATTAGAAGACGGTCGAGATGGAGCATTGAAGACCGTGGATCTTCATAAGCGGAAGAATTACTAATAATCTCTGGTTTAGCGGCCAGTGATAAACTGTGATTGTGTCGTGGTTGAAATCTACGGATTGCGAGGACTTCTCCCTACTGATCCATGGGGTGATTCCTATATTGGATGCAGTAGGGGAGTACCTTCGGTTCATCCTGTTCCTGGATTACTTGTATGGATGAAGGTCTGACAGAGTATTTCCTAAAAACCACGTACGTTGATTTTTACAAACATACCGAGTTGGTGGCTAAGAAGGCACGCTTCTTTTAAACCCAGTATATGTTTATGGACGTCAATTATTGATTTGGAGGATCTGGCGATGTGACATTCAAAGTGAATGATGACCAGATGTTTAAAGGAAAATTCTAACCTCAAGCCTCACAGCCGGAAAATGAAAAAAATCGGGCAGGCATCATGGCTATGTGGGTCGCTCCCATTAGGGTGTATAATCACCTATCTAGAGAAATTTCTTTTGTTTCTTTAATCTATTTTGATGTTGTCCCTTTTCGGGAAACAGTGGTTTGAGCCCAACCGTTGGTGATATACATTCGATACACTCAAGCGAAATGAGTGGTCGGTCATGTGAGGGCCGGGTTGCTAGACGTTCTTGTTGAACCCAGTGTATTTGCCTCTAGAGATACACTATCGGCAGGTGGTCCCATACCTTGTCAAGGTCGGAATCCAATCTCCAATAAGCACCCGCGGTTTTGATTGTATAATGTAGATATGGAGCGTGAGATGCAAGCGTTCACTAGATTGCTATTTACTTGTATTTAGACATTATTATAATATCAGAAAGGATATTGATTTCAAAAATGGTTTGGGTTATCGTAAGGTAAAAACTGTCCGTGTTTATGTATGGATTCGGTCTTACAATTGTCCTTTTCTTTCGAAAAAGTTTTGACTTTAAAATCAAGTTGTGTGACACCCTAAATACTGTGCGAGTTTTTCTCACTCTGCTTCACCAGACTTACCCAGTGTTTTGTAAATGCTTGGGTTAGCCCAGGGTGTACAGGTTAAGGTTATCGAACGATGTGAAGAGACGAGTTGGAAGAGTCCAGACGAGTGATAGTATATAGCTATTATTCCGCTGTGTGTTGTATCTGATGACAAATTATTATAACTGTCCAGATGTGTGATGTACTCTGTTTATCTACCAAAGAATCATATATGAATCGATAGAATTAATCAAATAATAATTTAGTTATGAAAACCCTGGTCGGTCGGTCGCACATAATTAGACTCGGTCGTTCATAATCCGGGTCGCTCATTCTTTTGAACAAGAGGAGTCGGTCATCTTCTCATCAATAGCAGGTCGGTCGCATGACCAAGACACAAGTTCCATTGAACATGTTCCGAGTCGTTCTTCCTCTCGCGTCAACAAGCATCTGGTCAGTTTCATAAGAGCTCCTGGTCGGTCGGAATCCTTCAGACCATTTTGCAAGAAGGGTCGGTCATAATGGACAATATCTCTGGTCGTCCTTTTCCTCACAAGGCTCCTAGTCGCTTTTTCTTCCAAGAAAAGTGATCAGTTCCTTTCTTGCTATCACCCTCGTTGGGTCCGCCAGTCATGGAGTCCTGATCGTTCTGCTCTGGATCAAAGCCTTCGGGTCGCTCCAACCTATCATAGCTGGTCGATCTCACCTCCATGCTAGCCTGGTCGCCCCAACCTGCTTCGAAGCCTCAGGGTCGGTCCGCCCTACATCAAAGACCCCTAGTCGGTCTGCTCCGCACTAAAGCGTCCAGTTCGTTAAAATAGGTTTTGGATCGATCAAAGCTGATCTGGTTGGTACAAAAGCATGACAGCTGGTAACAGAAAGCAGTGGCATTTCCGTAAATACTCAAAATACCGACCCATAACCTGAAAGTCATATTTCAGCCATTCCGTCACCTATAAATAGGGGATCACTTCCATCATTTTGGGGGGGGGGACTTTCTGGAAGGAGGACGAAGTGCTGTCGGATCATTCCCTCATTCCTTCCCAGTCATACAAACATAATTCCTTAGTGAATTCGTAGAAGATCGATGAAGCATGCAACCATGGCTTCTATGAATGGTGTGTGAAAGAGCATAAGATCGAAGATTCATTGTAAAAGCTTGATAATAAAGAAATCTCCTCGCTGTCCAAGACATTTTCTCCACCATATTCTGTAATTTGAAGTGAAGAATGTGTGTGAGGGAGAGCTTGGTTGAATGTATGAGTGCTTATATCTTGTAAACAGCTTGTGGATAATAAAAGTCTCTCTTCAGAGTGGACGTAGACCCCAATAAGGGTCGAACCACTATAAATTCTTGTCTTCATTTTATATTTGGATGTTTTCAGATCTTAGGTATGGTTTCACACAATTGTAAAGGTATTCTTACACCTTGCCTCTGAAAAGGTGACGTGCTTTCTAAGCATCTCGCCTCCGATTAGGTGACGTGTCAAGCAATACTTCGGTTGTTTTTCCAAATTTTTGGTTTAACAATTAGGCGCCCACCGTGGGGCCAGAACTACTTTCTGACATCCAATATATTGCAAAGATCTTGAAATCTTTAAGCCCAGTCTCGAAATAGATCGTTCGAGTCTACGAGTTGGACCTTCTGACGAACACTCCTCGAAGTTCAAGCTACTTTCTGAAATAATGCCGCCAAAAGCAAATAAGGATGTAAGGGCTAGAGCATCTAATGAGGGAAATAGAGAGGAAACCCCCGCGGTTAACCGGTTTGAAGTAGGTGAAACATCGAATGGAGGCGTGAATGTCACAAGAGATGAGCTTGATCAAGCCGTCGCTGGACTAACACAACAGCAGGAGATAGCTAACAAAGCCATCTTGGCAAGGCTAGATTCACTCTTTGCTCTTCAAGCCGCAACGGCAAAGGTAGCTTCAAAGCCTGTTCATGCAGAGGATGCCGGTTCCTCCTCTTCTAGTTCGAATCGAGAAAAATCTTTCCAAGAGATCTCTAATCCTGATAAAGGAAAACTTGAGAATTCAAAGCTAGCTGATTGGAACCATAATGCGAGGATTACTTCTCGTCAAATTGCTAATTCTGCCAAAGGGGCACTTTCCAATGAAGAAAGGCCAGGACCCCGGAGTCGCAACCGTGATGGCTTGCTTAAGCAAGCTTCCAGTCGAGACAAAAGCGTCCGCCCCACAGATAGCCTTCACGAGAAGGATCGTCTCTGGAAAATGGTCCGACAGATTATGAAAGAAAGCAAATGTCGAAATGATGATGAGGCTGAATGGGAGTTCGCGCCATCAAAAACCCCTCTCATTGAAAGAATCAAACATGAAACTTTCCCACGGAAATTCAAGCCACCTACAATCCAAGCTTACAATGGGATATGCGACCCCAATGTGTTTTTGTTTTGATACGACCAACACATGGATGGGGCCCAAGAAATTGACGAGCTTAAGTGTTTGTACTTCCCAGTGTACTTGGAAGGGGTAGCATCATTATGGTTCACTAAATTGCCTCCCAGGTCTATTGATAATTTTTTCACACTAGCAAGATGCTTCCAAGACCAGTTCCGCCTCTAGACAACGAAAGTTAGAGATATTATGTCCCTCAATGAGTTGGCACAAGCCCCGGGTGAAACGATTAGATCTTTTCTGAATCGTTTTAATACTACCACCGTCGAAGTGGGGACCCATGAGCCAAGGCTAATTCTAATAGCTTTAAAGGGGGCATAGATAAACAATCTGAATTTGGAAGGTGGTTAAAAAGAAAGAAACCCAATACATTAGAGAAATTCTATGAAAAAGCTGAGGAATACATGCGTCTTGAAGATGATCTCATTTATTCTGTTGGCAATGTCAAAACTAATGTAATTCCGGAAAGGAAGGAAGTTTCTACAAAAACCAATCAAGGAAATTTAGGAGGGGGCAAAAAAGAGGAAACGGAAATGATGCTAGGAACGACAAGGATTCCAAAAAGCGACGCTTCTTCAAGCCAACAGATCTTACTCCGTTGAGTGATACAATTGAGCACATATACATGGCAACTAAGGAAACGGAGGATTATTCGAGCCCGAAGCTGATAAAGGTGTCCGAAGAAGCTGCAAATTCAGGAAGGTTCTGTCGATTTCATAATCGACCGGGTCATGACACGAATGAGTGTCGGCACTTGAGGAATCTTATTGAAGAGTTGATAAGAAAAAACCGTCTTCAGGAGTATGTGAAGCGTTCATTAGATACTGAGCCTACTCAGGGACAGCAAGCTCAGCCAAGTCAAGACGGAAGAAGACCTGCAAACGGTTCTCGACCTATTATCAATATGATTAGTGGTGGACCTCATCCTGCAGGAGATACCTGGGAGGACATTGTCAGATATACAAATGAACTAAGCAGTGCTTCAAAAGAAGATGGATTCGAAGTTTGCAGTAACTCTCTTCGTTGGAAAATTCCAAAAACATCTTAGGAAAATGTGGTGTTCCGAGATCGGGATTCTAATGGAATGCTGACTCCAACTATTGACCCAATGGTGATCACTATTGGCTTTGGTCCAGCAATAGTAAAGAAGGTACTGATTGATAATGGGGCATCTGTAAATGTCCTGTTTTACGATACTTTCTCTAAGATGGGGTTGTCTATGGATAATGTGCGAGCAAGTAAAAATAAAATACACGGTTTCACTGGTGTACCAACTCAGCCTATTGGTGTGGTCGATCTCCTCGTAGAGCTTGGTGAGGGGAAGAAGCAAGTTTCCATGATGCAGCCTTTTGTTATAATAGACTCTCTTTCAGGGTATAATGCATTTTTGGGAAGGCCAGCACTAGCTGCTTTTAGAATAGCTCTTTCCCCATGGTGCCTGATGATGAAGTTCCCGACTGCAAACGGAGTGGGAGTAATCAAAGGAGATCCTCAAGAGTCAAGAGATTGCTATATGGCAGAATTGATTGAAGCTCGGAAGTATGAAATCAAGAAGGATGTGGAGTCTCCTCTCTGCATCCGTGAAGCCCCCTTATAGCAATTAATGACCTCCCCCTGTGCTGGAGAATACAACGACATGCAAGAAGATATGGATCCACGAAAAACCAGTGCAAGGGATGAAAGGGCAGCGCCAGCTGAAGCTACCATTTCTATACAGGTTCATGATAATGATCCAGATAAGGTGGTGAAGATAGGCTCTCAGTTGGATCCTTTGCTGCAAAAGGAATTGATTGTTTTTCTAAAGTCAAATTTGGATGTCTTTGCTTGGAACCACTCAGATATGTGCGGAATATCTCCAGAGGTGATGGTGCATAAGCTGAATATTGATCCTAGCATACATCCTGTGAAACAGAAAAGACGGATGCAAGGCCCTGAAAGATCTGAGGCTTTGAAAGATGAAGTGGATAGGCTATTGAAGAACAATTTCATTCGCGAATCCACCTATCCTAACTGGGTGTCTAATCCAGTTCTTGTGAAAAAGTCAAACGGTAAATGGAGGGTGTGTGTTGATTATTCTGATCTAAACAAAGCGTGCCCGAAAGACAGTTTCCCCTACCTCGAATTGATCAGCTTGTTGATGCAACAGCGGGGCATGAACTATTGTCTTTCATGGATTCGTACTCAAGCTATAATCAGATCATGATGCACGAGCCGGACCAGGATAGTACTAGTTTCATAACTGGTCGTGGGTTGTATTGTTATAAGGTAATGCCGTTTGGTTTGAAAAATGCAGGTGCCACATATCAACGCCTAGTAAATTCAATGTTCAAAGGGCAAATTGGGAAGACCATGGAAGTCTACGTTGATGATATGTTGGTGAAATCCAAAGAGGCAAAAAGTCATATGGAAGACCTTGACGAGATGTTTCCAATCCTAAGGAAATACGGCATGAAGCTGAATCCACTCAAATGTTCATTTGGTGTAGCCTCAGGGAAATTTCTTGGCTTCATGGTAAATGCTCGGGGCATTGAAGCAAACCCAGCGCAGGTGGTTGCCTTACGGGAAATGGAAGCTCCACGGACTAAAAGGGAACTCCAAAGCTTGAATGGCAAGGTAGCAGCTTTAAGCCATTTCATTTCAAAGGCGACGGACAGGTGTATTCCCCTCTTTGATGCATTGAAAAAGGAAAGGAAGAGTTTCCATTGGACTCCTGAGTGCCAGCAAGCATTTGAGGATCTCATCAAGCACATGGAATCACCTCCGATGCTGTCAAAACCAAAGGATGGGGAAAGCTTGTTCCTATATCTTGCGGTATCATCCCATGCTCTAAGCGCAACCCTCATCAGGGAAGAAGATAAAGTTCAGTGGCCGGTATACTACATCAGTAAAAGGTTTACCGGGGTAGAGAGGAATTATCCGAAGATAGAAAAGCTTGCATTTGCCTTGCTTGTCGCATCACAGAAGCTCAGGCCTTATTTCCAATCTCATTCTATTAAAGTCCTTACAGATCAACCTTTGAAACAAGTGTTATTCCGTCCAGAAACCTCGGGGAGACTACTAAAGTGGAATATTGAGCTCAGTCAATATGATATCACTTATCACCCCAGGAAAGCGATAAATGGGCAAGCTCTGGCTGACTTTATTGCCGAGTTCACTAATAGAGGAGAGGAAATGGAAGAAACCAATGAATTGGTCGCCAGATGGAAGCTTTTTGTTGATGGTGCTAAGAATGAATATTGTGCTGGGGCAGGGATAGTGTTCGAAACTCCGAAAAAACGACAGATATGTTGTGCTCTGCGGTTCGAATTCCCCGTTACCAACAACGAGGCCGAGTATGAAGCTTTGCTTGGAGGATTGAGAGTTGCGAAAGAATTAAGTCTGAAAAGTTTATTAATCTTCAGCGATTCACAGTTGATGGTTTCCCAGATCAAAGGTGAATTTCAGACAAAGATGGGAAAGCTCCCGACGTATCTACGCAAAGCCAAAGAGTTTCTTGATAATCTGGAGTATTATTCTATTTCCCATATCCCTAGAGGAGAAAATTGGAAAGCCGATTCTTTATCAAAGCTGGCTAGTACCGGAGATCCTCAAATCTTCGATCTAGTTCCTGTTGAAGTTTTATCTAGTTCTAGTATTGAAGAATCTGATGTAGATTGGGTTATGGAGAAAATCGACGAGCCAGACTCGTGGATGACCCCCATCAAGAACTATATACTCCATGGAACACTTCCTGAAAACCCGAAGAGTCGCAAGAAATTGCTCCGAAAGTCTCGCTTGTATCTCATCCAAGATGGTCGCTTATATAGGAGAGGATATTCTAGACCTTTGCTACGATGTGTAACAAAGGAAGAATCCAAAGCAATCATGGCAAAATTACATGAAGGGGGTTGTGGAGGGCATGTAGGAGGAAAAACTCTTGCCAAAAAAGTTCTCCGATATGGCTACTTTTGGCCTGAAGTAAATCTCGACTCTATGATCTTCGCTAAAAAATGTGGCTGATGCCAGAAATTCGCAAAAATTCCAAGAGCTCCATCGACTGAGTTGACACAAATGTTGAGTCCTTGGCCATTTGCCGTCTGGGGCATAGACTTGATTGGAGTATTACCTACTGCAAAATCCAGCTTCAAGTATGCCATAGTTGCTGTGGTTTACTTTACTAAATGGGCTGAAGCTGAACCCCTAGCAACCATCACATCAAGAAAGGTGATCAATTTTGTTTTGAAAAATATCATATGCAGATTTGGAATTCTGCAGAAGATTATCACCGACAATGGCACACAATTTGAAAGTGATGAGTTCAGGGACTTTTGCGACAAATATCATATTCAGAAAAGTTTTGCAGCAGTTGCCCATCCGCAGGCCAACGGGCAAGTCGAGGCAGTCAACATAATCCTGAAATCTACCATTAAGAAGCGTCTCGAGAAAGCTAAAGGAAACTGGATTGAAGAACTGCCACTTGCGCTATGGGCTTACCGTACGACTCATAAAACTGCAACAGGGCACACTCCATTCTCTTTGGCATTTGGTTCGGAAGCCATGATACCCGTGGAGTTAGAGGTTCCTACTCACCGCAGAATCCACTTTGACCAGAAAGAGAATGAAAAGCTGCAACTTGAAGCCCTTGATTTACTCGAAGAAAAAAGGGCCGAGACAGAGCTTAGAATAGTCGCCCATCAAAGAAGAATTGCCCGACACTTTAATCAAAAGGTCAGGCATAGAACATTAGAAGAGGGAGACTTAGTGTTAAAAAAGATCATGACCGCAACATGAGTCTTTGGCCCCAATTGGGAAGGACCATTTGTCATCAACCAAAAGCTCCTCGATGGTACCTTTAAACTCAAGACTACAGACGGAGTGGAACTTCAAATGGCCTGGAATAGTGATCACCTCCGTCGCTATTTCAAATGACATTCTGACTCACATTCCTTTGTATTCTTCTATAAATATAGTAGATACTTTGTATGAGATTACATGAATACGAATAAAATAGTTCTTTTGATTCCCGTCTAAATTGTACATTTGCATACCTTTGATTATATATTCAAAGACGCAAAGTTATGATTTCTGATCACTAGACGTAATAAATCCGCTGGCTCATTATCCGATGAAAGCCCGATGTTAGTTCATAGCATATTCTAAAAGGACAAATTGCGTACATGGATTCATAAAGCACCGCCCGTCAAAATACGGGAGTATGAAATGTCTCCATAAGATAAAAAGAAGAACAAAACACCAAGGCCAACCAGCGGGAAAAACCAAAGGAATAAAATCAAGAAAACTCGCTAAAATTCCACCAAAGGAGCATCATCCGAAAGGATCGACTTAGGGTTATGGTTTTACTACTAAGACATCTTTATCAATTCGAATATCCAATAAAATCAATACCTATACGTGGAACTAGGCAGACATAAATTTAACCCAAAACCTCTCCGGGGGTGCTCAGTCAAATAACTTAAAGTCAGAAAAAATCTGACCACGTTATCGCTAAACTGAGTTTTTAACCCAAAAACTCTCCGGAGGTGCTCAGTCAAATAACTTAAAGTCAGAAAAAATCTGACCATGTTATTACTGAGTTATTAACCCAAAACCTCTCCGGGGGTGCTCAGTCAAATAACATAAAGTCAGAAAAATCTGACCACGTTATCGCCAAACTGAGTTTTTAACCCAAAACCTCTCCGGGGGTGCTGAGTCAAATAACTCAAAGTCAGAAAAAATCTGACCACGTTATTACTGAGTTATTAACCCAAAACCTCTCCGGGGGTGCTCAGTCAAATAACTTAAAGTCAGAAAAATCTGACCACGTTATTGCCAAACTGAGTTTTTAACCCAACACCTCTCCGGGGGTGCTCAGTCAAATAACTTAATGTCAGAAAAATCTGACCACGTTATTGCCAAACTGAGTTTTTAACCCAAAACCTCTCCGGGGGTGCTCAGTCAAATAACTTAATGTCAGAAAAATCTGACCTCATTATTGCCAAACTGAGTTTTTAACCCAAAACCTCTCCGGGGGTGCTCAGTCAAATAACTTAAAGTCAGAAAATTCTGACCACGTTATTGCCAAGCTGAGTTTTTAACCCAAAAGCTCTTCGAGGGTACTTCGTCAAATAACTTAAAGTTAGGAAATGTCTGACCTCGTTACTGTCAAATTGAGTCATTAACCTAAAGTCTCTCCGGGAGCACTCAATCGACTATTAAAGTCAGTAAAAATCTGAACAAACAAAGTCACAAATTGGGTAAAGGCTCTTTTCACGAGGCGTCCACTTATTCTGCAATATCTGGTCCTCCCAGATACAGAGAATATTGGATTAAAGTTAACGCAACTGTTCGCATAGAATTAGGCCCACCCATTTGTAAAAACAGTTACCCAGGAAAAGGCCTTCATCAGAGGCATTCATTCATACAATATCTGGTACATCCGGATACCAAAAATAACGGATGTTAGTCAATATCTAACAAGCAGGTAAAATGTGTGAAGTGCATGTGTAATATGAAAACAAGAAAGCCAAAAGAATAAGGCATAACACATAGGCACATCACATACACAAACCAAAACGAAACCACCAGTGTAACGACCCGTATTCTACGCATCATAGGATCGTAGGATATTTATTTCTTCCACATACGAAGTCGTATGGTCATGTAACTTTGGGGGACGACTATTGGGGTCATTTCCCATGTTCATGATTTTTCCCGATTTTTAAATGACCACTTTACCCCTAGTTGGCACTGTTTTGGCCATAACTTTTGACTGGAAAGGAATTTTGACCTAAAACCACTTCCATTGGCTCCGGATGATGGTTTCTCTTTCCGTAGAGTGGTCACATTAGCCAAACGGACTCACCGTTTGGGAGATATGGCTGAAACAAGTTTCAGATGGTGAAAAACAGCTTAATTGGGCTTAACCGGGTGATTAGCAGCTAAGCCCAAAGGGGAATTTCGGGTTTAGGGGTATATAGGGGCTGATTAGGGTTAGAAAACATTTCTTTAGACATTTTCCAGCCGCCACTTTCATTCCTCTTAACCTAGCCATGGCCTCCACTCTCTAAAACTCTTCAAAACACCCAAAATCACTTCCTAATCAAGGATTAAGGCTTAGAGGCATCAAATCAAGGAGGATTAGCACAAGGACCGAGGTAGAGCTGCTGTTATATATTGGAATTCGTGCAAATCAGAGGTTCACTTCAGATCTGAAAGTTTTATTGTGGCAAAGGTGAGTGATTTGCATAGTTTTTGCACTAATTACGGTAATTAAGGGTAATTAGTGAAGATTAGCGAATTTATACACTAATAAATTCTGGAAAAATGTTTAGAAATTCTTAAATAATGTTTTATGCCTCTGGTTGAAATTTGGTTCGATTTGATTAAGTTTTGTTAACCCTATGATCAGTTTTACTTAAACATGCTTAAGGGAAAATAAGGAGTTTTGGCCACTTTTGATCCATTTTGATTCATTTGAATGGTTGTTTGCTGTTGTGGTTGCTATTACATGTTGCTATGACTCTATGGTGTGTTTTATGATTGATTGGAAGTGTTAGATTTGTCAAAAACGTCGTCGAATGGCGTAAACTGCTCGCTGGAAGAACTGCAAGAAATCATCCGAACCGGATCGGTGGGAGTGAGGGTGATCCGATCCGATGGCGCGACCCGATCCGATGGCGCGACCCGATCCGCCGATGGCTGAAGACCCCGATCCGATGGTGCGATCCGATCCGATCCGTCGATGCTTAAAGACTCCGATCCGTCGATGCTTGAAGACTCCGATCTGACCTGCTCTTGTGGGAGACTCCGATCCGACGGCGCGATACGATCCGATCCGATCAAGACTTCGCGAGGCGATCCGTGTTGCTTCACGAAGAGGAGCCCGAACCGATCCAGTGAGGTGACCACGATTCGAACCATTCGTGAGCAGAAAGTGCGACCCGAGCCGGTGTGCTTGGGGGAGGCCGATCCGAACCGCTACCAGATGGATGCCACGAACCGCACCGCGTTGATGATGGGGAGCTAAAGACCGAACCGAACCGATGGCAAAGAAGGGATCCGAACCGATCCGGTGATGACAGAAACCCGAGATGCAAAGGAAGCCCAAATGAGAAGTTATAGCTCAAGATTCAGATGGGAATCAACGAGTTCGCTTCATGGTTGGGTTTTGCTGCGGGGCGCGTGCCAAGGAGTTATCGACGTCTATAGCTTTGGACCACTATGGTAGGAGGTACGAAGACGGATTCAGGGCCATTATGGAATAGGTAGAACCAAGGGCTACAACCAATGAAATGGGTCATTGAAATGTTTGGTCATGACTCCATATGTTTAGCTTGGTCATAGCAGGGTTTCTACAAGACGGGATTCGTCGTTACCTCAGTTTTCTAGTGTTCCAAAGTGGTAGATATCGTATGCTTTACGCACTAAGTGAGAGATGTGAGGATGGTTTCTATGGATGATTTGTTTGCTATCATTGTGACATGCACACACCACCCCCGTATTCTTACACTATTCATTATGGCGCCTTGGAGTATTGTACGGTATGTGGTACTAACTCTTTGGTTGCAGGTCCAGGTTCAGGTATGACTTAGTATACCTGTTATTGTTCTGTTTAGATGCTTATCGCTCATACCAGGCTTTATGTCTGACCCAGAGTTTTATGTCTCCTCTTATTACTCTGGGTGCTCATACGAGCAGACTAGAGGCAGGTTAGCTGGTGATGCACGGGTAGATGATCCGGAGACGAGCAGGAGGCTTCCACGTAATATATATAATATTCTCCCTGTGTTGTTGAAGATCACTGCTTGGGCATTGGTGGTGCATCTTCTACTTTAGCTTTCTTTTGTTTAGAGACAGTAAATTTGGAAAATTGTAATAAGCTGTATTTGGATTTCCGCTGCTCTGATGATTGATGTTGATTTTAGTTATCAGCTTATGCACTGTCTCACCTATTTTATGTCAAGTATGTTGTTAACATATTTTATTCCATGCACTGTGAGACATTCTGCAGGTTCCTTGATTGGTTTATTCCCTTCTTTCCTTTCTTTGACGACCGTCCCGTGCTAGTCGGGCATGTGTATAGCGCACTTTCGGAGGAAATGCAGGCTGGTGCGGGGCGGGCCGTCACACTTGGTATCAGAGCTCTAGGTTGCGTAGTTAACCTAGGGAAGTTATCAGGGAGAGATAATATACGTATACAAGAGAGCGTATTTGTGATTACTTTGGTTTTTAAAAGCTATATATATATATATACTATTACTAGTATAAGGATGAAGTCGTACTGCACTAACACCACTATGGAGTCGTTAATCGTTTCCTTTTTCAGATTGACGATGAGCCGATATACTAGAGGTGCTGGTAGAGGAGCCAATAATGGGAATACTGCTGACATGAGGACGATGTTTACTGACCTCATGAGAGAGATGCTTAGAGATGTACAGAGGGCAGCTCCCAATGGTGGAAACGGTGGTGGTCCAATAGTGCAGGCGCCAAGAGTCGACTTCGCCAAGTTAAACAAGGATTATACTAGTCTTGGTGGGAAGTCGTTTCACGGAACGGAGTCGGCCACGGATGTTCAAGATTGGTTGGATAGTTGCGAACGTATCTTCGAGGATTTGGGTATCGAGGATGCGATGAAAAGAAAGCTAGCGTCCCGTCAGCTGCAAGGGCGGGCAATGAATTGGTGGAATGCTATAAAGGCAGCTACTCCCGAAGATCAGATTACTTGGGAGCAGTTTAAAGCTCGCTTTAGCGAGAAGTTCATTCCGGCTGCTCAGAAGTCAGTGCTGTTTAAGAAATTCTTGGAGCTCAAGCAGAATGGCAGGGCTGTCTCGGAGTATATTGCTGAATTTGACACTTTGTCAAAATATGGGTTATCTCTTATTGATACTGCCGAGAAAAAGAATGAGAAATTCATAGCTGGTTTGGATCAGTACTTGGGGGAAAAACTTATTAACCACATCGATGAGACGTTTGAATCGATTGTGGGGAAAGCGTTAAGATCAGAAAGTCTCTACCCTAGGTCGAAGACTGAGGTTGCATCTGCAGAAGAGCCGAAACCACAAGCAAGTGGTGGAGGCAAGGGTGGTTCCCAGAATAAGAGAAAGCAGAACCAAGCTAAGGATGGCCAGAAGAAAAAGAATAAGCAAGATGTAGAGTGCTTCAGCTGTGGTAAGAAGGGCCATTATGCTAGTAATTGTCGGGCCAAGCCAGCGGATAGGAAGTGCTTCAACTGTGGCCAGATGGGACATCACAAGGACAAGTGTCCACAGCCCCTAAGGAAAAGAAAATGGTGAAAGCATATGCTCTTAATGCTATTCCTTCTTCGTCGAATGCCCCAACTGCGGCGGAGAAAGGAAAGAACGTCGTCATCCAAGGTATGCTTTCTGTTTACGATGTTCCTGTTAGAGTTTTGTTTGATACCGGAGCTTCCAGTTCTTTCATATCTAATGACCTGGTAGATAGGTTGGGATTGGAGCCCGAGATTGTCGATAGACCTTTAGTAGTGACGAACCCGATTGGTGGTTCGACTAGCCTTAGTATGATTTGTCGTAATGTGGTCTTATCGAGTCATGGATGCATGTTTGTTTGTGATTGCTTTGTTTTGGGCTTTACTGGGTTTGGCATTATTTTGGGAGTAGATTGGCTCCGAAGATACGAGGTGGTGGTAGACTGTGAGGGCTTTTTAGTGACAGCTAGAGCGGATGATGGGCGGAGGATAGTGTTTGGTGGTCTACCCAGTAAGGGGGTATTGGCTAGTTTTCTAAACTCCCTCGACATTCCGCATAGTGAGTTGTCAGGTTTGCCCGTGGTTGGCCAGTATCCGGATGTTTTCGAAGAAGTGACCGGACTTCCACCACACCGAGAGATTGAGTTTCGTATTGATTTGGTAAAAGATGCCAGACCTATAGTGATGCCACTTCTTCGTATGGCACCGAGGGAGCAGCGAGAGCTCGAGGTGCAAGTCAGCGATCTTTTGAAGAAGGGATTTATCAGAAGGAGTGTTTCTGAATGGGGAGCACCAGTTGTGTTTGCTACCAAGGCGGATGGTTCCCTTCGGTTGTGTGTAGACTACCGCGAGTTGAATAAAGTGACGAGGAAGAATAAGTATCCCCTACCGCGGATAGATGATTTGTTCGATCAGTTGAGTGGCGCGAGAATATTTTCTCAGTTGGATCTCGCGACAGGTTTTCATCAGCTTAGAGTGGAAGCTGAAAGTATAGCTAAAACGGCGTTTCGGACGCCGTCTGGATTTTATGAGTGGTTGGTCATGCCATTCGGGCTGACCAATGCCCCAGCATATTTTGTGGATCTTATGAATAGGGTATTCAGAGATCAGTTGAATAAGTTTGTCCTTGTGTTCGTTGATGATATTTTGGTCTATTCGAGGACAGAGGAAGAACACAAGGAACATTTAAGAGTAGCGATGGAGGTGTTGAGAAAACACCAATTGAAAGCAAAGTTTTCTAAGTGTCACTTCTGGAAGAGGGAAGTGAGGTTCTTGGGCCATGTTGTATCAGAGAATGGTATTGCCGTGGACCCAGCAAAGGTGGCCACAGTACAAGATTGGCCTACGCCCAAGAACACAACAGATGTAAGAAGTTTCTTGGGATTAGCTGGATATTATCGTAAGTTTATCCAAGGTTTCTCCAAGATAGCAGCACCATTGACCCAGTTGACCAGGAAGAATCAAGCTTTTGGCTGGGATGAAGGGTGCGAGAATGCATTTAAAAATCTAAAGGACAAGTTGACAAGCGCACCAGTGTTAGTCATTCCTAAGGGGGATGAAGAGATGACGGTATACACGGATGCCTGTGGTACCGGACTGGGTGCTGTATTGATGCAAGGCGGTAGGGTTGTAGCTTACGCAAGTCGGCAATTGAAACCGCACGAGAGAAGATACCCTACCCATGATTTAGAATTGGCAGCGATCGTGTTCGCGTTAAAAATGTGGAGACACTATCTCTTGGGAGAAAGATTTGAGCTGTTTACAGATCATAAGTCGCTAAAGTACCTATTCTCCCAGAAGGATTTAAATTTCCGTCAGCAGAGATGGTTAGAGTTCTTAGCTTCCTATGATTTTGACATCGCATACACACCGGGAAAGGGAAATGCGGTGGCTGATGCATTGAGTAGAAAACATGCCAGCCTAGGGGCTATGTTCCTTGAATGGAAGCAACTAGAGTTTATCGCGGGGTTTGATTTCAGACCAAAGTGCGAATTGGATCCAGAAATGTTAGCAAGTTTGACGATCAGACCGACTTTGGTTGAACGGATCGGCTCTAGTCAGAGGGACGATCCTAACCTATTGGAAATCATCTCCAAGTTAGAGATGGATATCGATGAGGAGATGAACAAGTATGGGCTTGATCGAGATGGATGGCTTAGAAAGAATGGAAAGCTTGTTGTACCCAACGCCAATGGATTGAGGGATGAAGTGCTTAGAGAATGTCATCACTCAAAGCTGACTATACACCCCGGTGGTAACAAGATGTATCGAGATATGAAGCAGACTTACTACTGGGAAGGGATGAAAAGAGACGTTGGGAAGTTTATATCCAAGTGCATGAATTGCCAGCTAGTTAAAGCCGAGCAAAAGAAGCCTAGTGGGTTGTTACAGCCCTTAGAAATTCCCGAATGGAAATGGAAGCAAGTCTCGATGGATTTCATCGATGGTTTACCAAGGACTAGATCGGGATATGACAGCATTTGGGTAATTGTAGATCGACTGACTAAAAGTGCAAGGTTTATACCAGTCAAATCGACCAGAACGGCAGCTAAGTTAGCAGAATTGTATATGAAGTGGGTAGTGAGATTCCATGGAGTACCTAAAAGCATTGTGAGCGACCGAGACCCGTTATTCACTAGTGGGTTTTGGAAGAGCTTACAAGAGGCTCTAGGGTCAGAGTTACATCTCAGTACCGCATACCATCCTCAGACCGACGGTCAGACGGAAAGGGTGAATCGTATTTTGGAAGATCTCTTGAGAGCGTGTATATTGGATTTTGGTGGATCATGGGATGACCATTTGCATCTAGTAGAGTTTGCATATAATAATAGCTACCAATCCAGTATCGGTATGGCTCCGTTTGAAGCTTTGTACGGAAGACCGTGCAACTCACCATCATGTTGGATAGAGACTGGCGAGAAGTTTATGCTTGGACCAGATGTGGTGAGGGAAACTTCAGATAAGATCAAGATCATTCAACAACGAATGAAGGCTGCCCAAGATAGGCAGAAGAGTTATGCTGATAAGAGAAGAAGAGACCTAAAATTCTCCATTGGTGACTTGGTTTTTGTCAAGATTTCTCCGTTGAAGAGCGTAATACGATTTGGCAGGAGAGGCAAGTTAGCACCAAGATTTGTTGGTCCATTCCCTGTTCTTGAACCAGTCGGGAATTTGGCATATAGAATTGACTTACCGGAGAAGATGACGGGAGTTCACAACGTATTTCATGTTTCCCAACTAAGGAAGTTCGTTCACGACTCAGATATGACTATTTCACCTGATCAGTTAGAGGACTTCGAAGTAGAACCCGAGGCGGTTGGGAACCGCAAGCCGGCCCGTATTGTCGCATACGACATGAAGCAACTTCGAAGGAAGGCGGTGAAGCTAGTCAAGGTACAGTGGAGCGAGGACGAGAATGATTGTACTTGGGAGACAGAGGAGAACATTAGGAAGTCACACCCAGAACTCTTTGCCTGGTAAGATTTTGACTTCGATTTAGTTTTTCCGCATGCTAGGATAGACTTGTTTGCTTGTTTTGCATGATTGATTATTGTATGTGGTTGTTAGGCATGCGGGATCCTTTGTATGTTTTGGGTTAAGGAATTTCGGGGGCGAAATTTCTTAAGGGGGGGAGAGTGTAACGACCCGTATTCTACGCATCATAGGATCGTAGGATATTTATTTCTTCCACATACGAAGTCGTATGGTCATGTAACTTTGGGGGACGACTATTGGGGTCATTTCCCATGTTCATGATTTTTCCCGATTTTTAAATGACCATTTTACCCCTAGTTGGCACTGTTTTGGCCATAACTTTTGACTGGAAAGGAATTTTGACCTGAAACCACTTCCATTGGCTCCGGATGATGGTTTCTCTTTCCGTAGAGCGATCACATTAGCCAAATGGACTCACCGTTTGGGAGATATGGCTGAAACAAGTTTCAGATGGTGAAAAACAGCTTAATTGGGCTTAACCGGGTGATTAGCAGCTAAGCCCAAAGGGGAATTTCGGGTTTAGGGGTATATAGGGGCTGATTAGGGTTAGAAAACATTTCTTTAGACATTTTCCAGCCGCCACTTTCATTCCTCTTAACCTAGCCATGGCCTCCACTCTCTAAAACTCTTCAAAACACCCAAAATCACTTCCTAATCAAGGATTAAGGCTTAGAGGCATCAAATCAAGGAGGATTAGCACAAGGACCGAGGTAGAGCTGCTGTTATATATTGGAATTCGTGCAAATCAGAGGTTCACTTCAGATCTGAAAGTTTTATTGTGGCAAAGGTGAGTGATTTGCATAGTTTTTGCACTAATTACGGTAATTAAGGGTAATTAGTGAAGATTAGCGAATTTATACACTAATAAATTCTGGAAAAATGTTTAGAAATTCTTAAATAATGTTTTATGCCTCTGGTTGAAATTTGGTTCGATTTGATTAAGTTTTGTTAACCCTATGATCAGTTTTACTTAAACATGCTTAAGGGAAAATAAGGAGTTTTGGCCACTTTTGATCCATTTTGATTCATTTGAATGGTTGTTTGCTGTTGTGGTTGCTATTACATGTTGCTATGACTCTATGGTGTGTTTTATGATTGATTGGAAGTGTTAGATTTGTCAAAAACGCCGTCGAATGGCGTAAACTGCTCGCTGGAAGAACTGCAAGAAATCATCCGAACCGGATCGGTGGGAGTGAGGGTGATCCGATCCGATGGCGCGACCCGATCCGATGGCGCGACCCGATCCGCCGATGGCTGAAGACCCCGATCCGATGGTGCGATCCGATCCGATCCGTCGATGCTTAAAGACTCCGATCCGTCGATGCTTGAAGACTCCGATCTGACCTGCTCTTGTGGGAGACTCCGATCCGACGGCGCGATACGATCCGATCCGATCAAGACTTCGCGAGGCGATCCGTGTTGCTTCACGAAGAGGAGCCCGAACCGATCCAGTGAGGTGACCACGATTCGAACCATTCGTGAGCAGAAAGTGCGACCCGAGCCGGTGTGCTTGGGGGAGGCCGATCCGAACCGCTACCAGATGGATGCCACGAACCGCACCGCGTTGATGATGGGGAGCTAAAGACCGAACCGAACCGATGGCAAAGAAGGGATCCGAACCGATCCGGTGATGACAGAAACCCGAGATGCAAAGGAAGCCCAAATGAGAAGTTATAGCTCAAGATTCAGATGGGAATCAACGAGTTCGCTTCATGGTTGGGTTTTGCTGCGGGGCGCGTGCCAAGGAGTTATCGACGTCTATAGCTTTGGACCACTATGTTAGGAGGTACGAAGACGGATTCAGGGCCATTATGGAATAGGTAGAACCAAGGGCTACAACCAATGAAATGGGTCATTGAAATGTTTGGTCATGACTCCATATGTTTAGCTTGGTCATAGCAGGGTTTCTACAAGACGGGATTCGTCGTTACCTCAGTTTTCTAGTGTTCCAAAGTGGTAGATATCGTATGCTTTACGCACTAAGTGAGAGATGTGAGGATGGTTGCTATGGATGATTTGTTTGCTATCATTGTGACATGCACACCCCACCCCCGTATTCTTACACTATTCATTATGGCGCCTTGGAGTATTGTACGGTATGTGGTACTAACTCTTTGGTTGCAGGTCCAGGTTCAGGTATGACTTAGTATACCTGTTATTGTTCTGTTTAGATGCTTATCGCTCATACCAGGCTTTATGTCTGACCCAGAGTTTTATGTCTCCTCTTATTACTCTGGGTGCTCACACGAGCAGACTAGAGGCAGGTTAGCTGGTGATGCACGGGTAGATGATCCGGAGACGAGCAGGAGGCTTCCACGTAATATATATAATATTCTCCCTGTGTTGTTGAAGATCACTGCTTGGGCATTGGTGGTGCATCTTCTACTTTAGCTTTCTATTGTTTAGAGACAGTAAATTTGGAAAATTGTAATAAGCTGTATTTGGATTTCCGCTGCTCTGATGATTGATGTTGATTTTAGTTATCAGCTTATGCACTGTCTCACCTGTTTTATGTCAAGTATGTTGTTAACATATTTTATTCCATGCGCTGTGAGACATTCTGCAGGTTCCTTGATTGGTTTATTCCCTTCTTTCCTTTCTTTGACGACCGTCCCGTGCTAGTCGGGCATGTGTATAGCGCACTTTCGGAGGAAATGCAGGCTGGTGCGGGGCGGGCCGTCACAACCAGCATCGTAAGTACATCCATAGAGTACTAAAAAAACAGTCTAGAAGTTAAAGGTGAGGACTGGCACTCGCTTACTACAAACCAGTCTAGATTAAAAGTTCAGAAAATAGAGATCAACAAACAAAGAGTGCTGCACAATCGGGTGCTTCCTAGGCCTCCCGACCTTCCTCTTCGCTGGGAAAGAACCTGAAGGGGAAGCACCAGAGGCAGGCCTCTTGTCAGAGGGACCCGCTAGTTCAATATCGCCTTTCGGGAAAGCAGCAATGATCGTATCCCGAGCTCGTAAAGCTTGAATCAGTTTCATCTTGTCCTCTTCCAAGACGGCAATTCGCTCAAGATTTTCCCTGTGAAGTCTATCCAAATCTCCGGCCAGTATGTACCAATCTTGAAGTTTCTGAGCAGTCTGATCCTTCAGCATAACCATTTGTTTATTAAACTGCTCCAAAGCATCCTCCATTCGGCTCAGTAATCTAGATTTAACAACGATCATATCACTAGACATAATCTGATGATCAGAAGAAGAGACACCCACATTGGAAGTAACTCCTTGTAAATTCCAATTGGGAAGGCGTCGAGCAAGTCTAGCATTACATATTCCTGGGGAATAACGGGGCCTGTTTATAATAGCCTGGAGTTCAGGATAAGATGGCCGAATAAGTAGAAGGGTGTTCACGGAAGGCTGGACAGTCGTTTCGGCATCCCTATCGAAGTATTTCTTTACAAACTCCTCTCGAGACATATCCATCCTGCACAAGGATTTCACAAACTTTTGGTCAACAATCAATTTCAATCGGCGTCGGTTCTGCAAACTAAACTGACGATAAAGTTGGTTGGTACGGATCGCAGTTCAAATCTGTTCGACTAGGATCAGGTAAAGCAAGCGTATGCAGATAATACAGAAGGACACAACGGGATTTACAACACAAACATTCAATTAAATGTCTTATATGCATCAATGTCTCAAATGAAGTAAATGCAAACCACAGAGGTAAAAATTTGAAAGAAAATCGCCTTCAATTGACAAAAAATACCTCTAGTGTCAAGAGATAGCTCCAATAGGACTAAAAGATGATCGGGTTTTGCCGTGGGGATCGAGCGCAACTGTCGGATTTGAAAGCGGCGGATGATCTAGTGTGATTAAAGCTTGGAAAAAATAAGTTGTAAATGACGCTTTGAGGATCTTCAGTGCGAGTGAGAATGAATTGCCGCCATGGAAGCTTTTTCCTGAAAAACCTAGGGGAAATGATGAAACAGAACTCGGATGGGTATATAAAAAGGGGGAATACGAAAGGACTGATTTAACCCAGTTGATGCGGGATGATCGACCGACTGTAACAATTTGTGGAAGAACCGACCCGACTGGCATTGAGCTTAATTAAAGTTAAAATTTGATTAAATCTTTTGATTGGTATTACGTTTGTTATTTCGAAGCCTGTAAATTCTTCACGAAATCATAACTTACAAACTTCGAGGGGCAAATGTTTATCTACCAAAGAATCATATATGAATCGATAGAATTAATCAAATAATAATTTAGTTATGAAAACCCTGGTCGGTCGGTCGCACGTAATTAGACTCGGTCGTTCATAATCCGGGTCGCTCATTCTTTTGAACAAGAGGTGTCGGTCATCTTCTCATCAATAGCAGGTCGGTCGCATGACCAAGACACAAGTTCCATTGAACATGTTCCGAGTCGTTCTTCCTCTCGCGTCAACAAGCATCTGGTCGGTTTCATAAGAGCTCCTGGTCGGTCTGAATCCTTCAGACCATTTTGCAAGAAGGGTCGGTCATAATGGACAATATCTCTGGTCGTCCTTTTCCTCACAAGGCTCCTGGTCGCTTTTTCTTCCAAGAAAAGTGATCGGTTCCTTTCTTGCTATCACCCTCGTTGGGTCCGCCAGTCATGGAGTCCTGATCGTTCTGCTCTGGATCAAAGCCTTTGGGTCGCTCCAACCTATCATAGCTGGTCGATCTCACCTCCATGCTAGCTTGGTCGCACCAACCTACTTCGAAGCCTCAGGGTCGGTCTGCCCTACGTCAAAGACCCCTGGTCGGTCTGCTCCGCACCAAAGCCTCCAGGTCGTTAAAATAGGTTTTGGATCGATCAAACCTGATCTGGTTGGTACAAAAGCATGACAGCTGGTAACAGAAAGCAGTGGCATTTCTGTAAATACTCAAAATACCGACCCATAACCTGAAAGTCATATTTCAGCCATTCCGTCACCTATAAATAGGGGATCACTTCCATCATTTTAGGGGGGGGACTTTCTGGAAGGAGGACGAAGTGCTGTCGGATCATTCCCTCATTCCTTCCCAGTCATACAAACACAATTCCTTAGTGAATTCGTAGAAGATCGATGAAGCATGCAACCATGGCTTCTATGAATGGTGTGTGAAGGAGCATAAGATCGAAGATTCATTGTAAAAGCTTGATAATAAATAGATCTCCTCGCTGTCCGAGACATTTTCTCCACCATATTCTGTAATTTGAAGTGAAGAATGTGTGTGAGGGAGAGCTTGGTTGAATGTATGAGTGCTTATATCTTGTAAACAGCTTGTGGATAATAAAATTCTCTCTTCAGAGTGGACGTAGACCCCAATAAGGGTCGAACCACTATAAATTCTTGTCTTCTTTTTATATTTGGATGTTTTCAGATCTTAGATATGGTTTCACACAATTGTAAAGGTATTCTTACACCTTGCCTCTGAAAAGGTGACGTGCTTTCTAAGCATCTCGCCTCCGATTAGGTGACGTGTCAAGCAATACTTCGGTTGTTTTGCCAAATTTTTGGTTTAACATACTCTGATGATTGTAAGTATTTTAAAGCTTTCAGTAAAGATTTATTTCTATATTATATTTTGTTCCGCTGCGATGTGAGACTCTGATTCTGTGTTGGGGTGTTTCTCCTTCTTCTTCTATTCTTATATTTCTTTCTTTCTTATCTCACCCTCTAAATTCTTTCTAATAACGTCCAGTGTTTTCGGTGTTTGAAAGGTTGGCATGAGTTACGGTAAAGGCATTTATGTCGATTTTCAAGGCCGAAAATCGCTGTTTGTTACATTTAGTCAACCCAAATGGAATCACCAACCACTCGAAGAAACCGGATGGTGCCCTAAAAACAGTATTTGGCACACTATCCTTGGCCACCCTCAATTGGTGAAATCCCGTTGCCAAATCCATCTGATAAAACACTTTGGCTTAGTGAAGCTGATTGAATAAGTCGTCAATCCTTGGCAACAAATACTTGTTCTTCTTAGTCACCTTGTTTAGCTCACGATAGTCCACACGCAATCTTAACGAGCCATCTTCCTTGGTTGCAAACACGACCGGTGCACCCCATTCGGAATCACTTCTCCGAATGAATCCCTTCCTTAGAAGGTCACGAACTTGCACCTCCAACTCTCGTTGTTCCTTAGGCACCATCCGCCTAAGAGGCATAACAATTGGTCTAACACCCTCGACTAAATCGATATTAAACTCGATCTCACGATGCGGCGACAACCCTTTGACCTCGTCAAAGACATCCTCATACTCATTAGTGATCAGCACAGATGACAAGTCTTCTTGTGGATTCACAAGTGAATATAGATAGCTAACGAAGACACCCTCTTCGCGCTTACACTTTATCAACACCTTTCGCCATTCCATATCCTTGACTCTTACCTCTAGTTTCTCGCAATTCACCCTTGTCGCATACCTCTTGAGCCAATCCATTCCCAAGATGATCCCAAACCTAGCGAAGCTAAGAACAAAGCAATCACACACAAAAGAGCAACCATGACTCGACAACACTAGACCACGGCACAACATGTACAAACTGGATGAAATCCTAACTGGATTAGTCACGATCAATGGTCTATCACATATCTCGGATTCCAAACCCAAGCGACACACAAGCTCATTACAAATGAATGAATGCGATGCTCTAGTATCAAACAAAACTCGAACTGAAACACCATGAACAGAAAGAGTACCTTGCACCACGACACCCTTTTCCTTCTCCTCTGCAGTAGGAGCCCTCAAAGACGATGGCATTGCCCCCAATGCATAAGCCTTAACCACTTGCTTCCCTTTGGCTAATTATGGACAATCTTTCTTCTCATGTCTTGCCTTCCCACACTTGAAGCACTTCTTCTCAGCTTTAGGATTCTTGCATTCACTAGCAAAATGGCCCTTCTGCCAACAATTGAAGCAAGTTCCTTCTGCTTCTTTTGGCCATACTTTCCTTTCTGTTGTTGTTTCTTCCTTTTCTTATTATTACCACCCTACTGTGGCTTCTGTTCCTCATTAGGTCCAACAACAGACATCTTTTTAGGGAACAAACTTTCATGCCTCAAAGCCTTTTCGACGATCTTCTCAAAGCTATCATCGAGGTGATCCACAAGCTGATCCCAAGATATTCATCCAATCCGAAGACAAACTACTCGTTCTTTTGACAAGGAATATCCACATATGAACGAGCATACTTCGACAAAGCCTCGAAGTCGGAAATATAGTCAAGAATCGGGCAACCATTCTTCTTAAGCTCCACGAATTTCTTAAACAGAACAGACTTCTGCACGATGGAGATAAATTTTTCTTCAAACTTAGATTGGAACAACTCCCATGAAATATGCTCTTCAGGGGTCTCAAGTGTGACAGAGTTCCATCATTCCATTGCTCTGCCCACTAACTGCCTTGATGCAAGCTTCCTCTTTGTTGCATCATCAATGCCCATGTCTTTGAAAATCCTAACACAAGTATCCATCCACGTCTGGATTTCTTCAACTGGCGCAGTGCCTTTGAAATGTTTTCCTCCAAATGAAGAAAATTCTTTGCATAGCTTTGCAAATTCTACAGCTCTAGGCACTTGGACTCCAACATTAACCGTAGCTGCCACTGGAGCGGGGTTCCTTCGAAGGCACGCTTCAATCATAGATTCAAACATGGCCGGGTAGTCTTGTGCCCCGTCATTACCCCCTTCAGTATAAGCTTCCCTAGCAACGTGTCTTGATGGTTGTCTACTCATTCTAAATCTGCAATTTAGAATAATTAGCCACTTCCAAGAAAAACTGCTAAAGAATACAACCGCTACTACTATATATGCTAATATATATAATAAGCATCCAACTGAAATCTACAAGTACGTCTCTCATACGTGATTACGTCTTTGAACTTTCGCTAAAATCGTTAACCAGAGCTCTGATACCAAATGTGACGACCGCCCACAGCCCCCACACTATACAAGTGTGTCAGGCAGCTATGGACGTACATCAAGGTATGGTAAATAAACTAAACCTATTGTAAACTCACAACGCAAAGATAAAATATAATAGAGCATATACAATAGGTAGTGATAGTGAAGCAGAAAACACTAAACTTTCATGACAACTAGAAAGTATTTCCCATACACGTGGATAACAACAATAGTGTTTGTACAATTTGCCTCACTACAACACTCAGAGAAACAGAAAATAGCGGAAACAAATATTAGATAGTAATAAAACAAGTACGTGAGCCTCCTGCTCGCCATCGATCAGCATCGTCGTCCTCACTAAAGTAATACCTGCCACCTGTTACTCAGTCTGCCCATCCACAACCAGATGAACAACCCAAGGTAATAAGAGGAAACATTAAACCTTCAGTCAGACAATAGTCTTAGTGGGGGATAAAACAACTAACAAGCTTCATCGATAAAGTATATGAGAATGGGTAAATAATCAACTAATCTACCCAACTCCAGAGAAGAACTCTCAATTTCCTTCCCCATTACATGATAGTGATAGCCTATACAATCCATACACCCAAAAGAATAACAATTCAGTCATGGAAATTTAAGCATCCATTCATATATGGCAAAGCAATTCCATCATGATCACAACATGCATTCAAACGTCCATGACTGACTCTGGCTATCACCGCCAATCTTGCTTTGGAACCCTCATTATCGTATGACTGGCTAACAATTTGTCGTCAATTATCAAGGACCACACGCGATGCCCCGGTTCTAGCAAAACTCCATATGCTATACTCAACACATGCTACACGCTATACTCAACACGTGTCTAGGCCATACACGATGCCCAAGGCACTCGACCTACAATTGTTCTTCAATTGTACCTCTGCTTTGAGTCTGCTTGAAACTACGACAATGATAATTCCCCGGCCTTCTCCTCTCTTGTCGTTATCAATTACGACTATTAATTAGCTCAGAACACCTTAGAACGGTCACTTCACACAAACTCAATACATCCTTGAGTTGTCTCCCCATTTGTTGCATACAATCAACAACAAACACTTTTCAAAACTTCCAAACTTCCCAATTGAATTCACTTTGAAGTCACATCATCACCGGAAGTGTCTGACCAGAAATGGAAAAAATGGCTGAATAGAAATGGCTGACCAGAATAGGTCGAACCACATTGGTCTGACCCAACTTATGTCCGACCCAAATTTGGTCCGACCCAACTTAGGTCCGCCCCAACTTCGGTCCGACCCAACTTCGGTTCGACCCAACTTCGGTCCGACCCCACTTCGGTCTAACCCAACTTCGGTCCGACCCAACTTCGATCCGACCCAACTTCAGTCCAACCCAACTTCAGTCTGATCCAACATCGGTCCGATCCAACTTCGGTCCAATCCAACTTCCGTCCGATCCAAAACCTGCATATTGCAATTCAACTCCGATTTCGACCAAAACTTCGCCAAACGATAAATTCGACGAAACTAACTTATCCAATTCATCCAAAAGGATTAAAAGCATGTTATGAAATCAACAATACCACCAATATGACAATTCTATCCATGATAATGTCAAATTCACCAAAATCACCACAGATATGCATATAAACAAAAACCATGGATCTAACTTGCACATTCGTATGAAATATCATAGAAATTACCTATCTAAACTTGTTAAATCAGATCCTAGCGTGATCTATATGAAAATGAACTTACCAATGCATGTATTTAAGGAAAAACACTTGAATTTGATGAAAAACATGATCTACTACCTATACACTTTATTAAATCCATGTGGGAGATGTATTCCACTCACTGATTCTCCAATACAAGATAAAATGATAGAATTATGAATCTGAACAGTGAGAAATTCATACCAAACTCCTCGATTCGATGAATTAACTTTTGAAATGACATAGATCTAGCCTCCAATGGTGTAGATCTGTGATTTCCCTCCTTAGATTTTGATTTTTAATGGTGGAAAGGTGTTAGAGGAAGAAGGAGATCAATGCCTCCAAATGAGAGAATGGGAAAGTAAACCTTTTCCCTCCACTCTCACCCCCTATTTATAGGATTCCACCAGCCAACTAATGGGCCTCCCCAATTCAGCCATTAGGCTCTCCAAACCTGAACAGCTAACTGAAAAACCTTAAAATAGCGATTCCACCCAAACCGCTGAGCCAAATCCTTATTGTAACCACTCTACAGAAAGGTAATCATCAATTCCTTTCCAATAGCACAAGTCTTACCCTATGATTCGACCTGAGTTAAAAGATATGCCTTATACAAGACTGATAGGGGAAAAATGGTCATAAACAAAATCGATAAAGATTATGGATATGTCTCACATCCCCATAAGGAACATGCTAAAAGATGAGAATGATCCAACCCTCAGGGAATAAAATAAAAATATTTTACGATCTTTTAATACGTAAAATGTGGGCTATCATAGTTGTCATCTTCTTTTGCAATGCATATGTGCTTCATTTTGAGGGGTATGGTTTTATCTTGGGTACAGACTGGCTATTATTTTATGGGGTCATCCTCAAATGTAATAGGAGAGTTCTTTATTTGACATGCCACGGAGGCCGAAGCTTAGAGATTGTTAAAGAATGGAATTTTGATGAAAACAACCTTGTTTCAATTATTAACATTATTGATTATAAAATATATACTAACATCTTTATACGTAATATATACATAGATATATGCAGGAATTATACAGGTGATATAGAGACTATACAGTTTAAGAGATTCAAGATTCCATAGAAGATCCAAGACTCAAGACTCATGAGAATCAAGAATTCAAGAATAGAAAAGTAATAGAGTCTAGCTAATATGTAAAGCTCCGGCTAGCACTTTCAAATTCTTTTTCCGAATTACCTTTTTAAATTATTTTCAAACTCCTTTCTAAGTGATTTCAAATTATTAAGGGTTTTACCTATGTTTTCAAACATATATGTTTATTACATAGTTTATATATTATAAAGTTGTATAATTATATATATGATTTATATCATATAATTATATATATGCTTATATGTTTAAATTACATGTTAATGTTCTTTTATACATTAGAAAATTCATTTTAAACAACTAGTTTTGATTCAAGAATTTCCAGAATATTTATATTGCTTTATACACTTGATAAAATGATTTTAAAATTGAAATATCATATATATGTCGACATATCTATATTGACATGTCAACATATAACCGTCACATTTTCAAATTACAAAGGAAGTGTCTTTTCATTATTTGAAATGATTCAGAGCTGTTTCAACCTTTGGAACTCTATATAAAGGGGTCATTTTCTAATTTTTAACTAACTTTTCTTCTCCTTCTTCATCCTTATTCTTACCACCATTATTCTAACTTAATTTCTTGATTTCTTTGTCGTTTTCAATACAAATTACATCATTCTCTTTCTCTTTTCAATCTCTATCAAATACAATCTATTTGGAAGTGCTATTAAAGGGTTCTAGGGCTGCTTGTAATTGTTTAGGAAAAGGTGTGTTTCTTGTAGCCTGTAAATCAAGGAAAGGGAGTGGTGTGAACCTTATAGCCGTGAAATCAAGAGTGTTGAATCAATGTGAACCTTGTAGCCATGAAATCAAGGGTGTAGAATCTGTGTTAACCTTGTAGCCATGAAATCAATGGTGTTGTAAGATTGATACTAGTATTAATAAAACTCTGCGCAATCCAATGTTGCATGGGATTGGACGTAGGAGTAATCCGAACCAATATAATATCTGGTGTATTCTTTTCTTTTTTGCATTTTATTTTCGTTTATATCTGCATCTGTGATTGTTTCTGTTGTGACATTCATTTTGTGATTCATACACTTGTTTGGATAATCATTAATTGTTAAAGTTTTCAATAATCTAGTTAAAACACTATTCCCCCCTCTAATGTTAGTTTTGCCTTAAGATCCGTGATTCTTATCCCTAACAATTAGTATTAGGACATAGGTTTTCAAAAGTTCATTATTTGAGTTTTGGAAATATTAAATGGCAACCAACACTGGAATTGCTAGTAATAATAGTTCATTTGTAGAGGGTCAGTCCACCATTAGACCACCACTATTTAATGGCACTAATTATTCATATTGGGCATGTAGGAAGAAAATATATTTGAATTATAGGATTAGACATTTGGAATATTACACAGACTGAATATGTTGAACCCTTTACTAATTTTGCACAATGGACTATTGTACAAAAGGCTATTGCACAAAGTAACTCTAAGGCTATGAATATGCTTTTATGTTCATTAATAGGAATGAATGTAATATAGTATCAGTTTGTAAATCTACTTATGATATATGGAAAACCTTGCAAGTTACTCATAAAGGAACCGATAAAGTTAAACAGACAAAGATATCAATGCTAACTAAACAATTTGAGTTATTTAAAATGAATCATAATGAATCTGTCCCCGATATGTATTGCAGGTTCCATGAAACTGTGCATTCATTAATGGCTTTGGGAAAATCATATATTGAAGAGGACCAAGTCAGAAAAATCCTTAATTCACTAACTCCAGAATGAGATCAGAAAACACCAGCGATTGAAAAGGCCAATAATATTAATGAAATGAAAATTGAGAAGTTAATAGGAAATTTGATGTCGTTTGAAGTATAGTTACAAAAAAGAAAGGAAATAATTCGACATAAAAGAAATCCATTGCATTCAAAGCAACAACTGACGGTTCTGATTCAAGCAGTGAGTATGATGAAGAAATTTCCTTCATGACAAGGAATTTCAGAAAATTTTTGAGATATAAAAGAAGAAATAATGCTCAAAAAAATAATCAAGGAAGTTTAGGAAAAATGATGATAGATGCTGCAACTGCAACTGCAACAAACCAGTTCATATAAAGAGATTGTGTCTATATCCTGATAAATCAAATCAACAAACAAACAACAATTAGTCGAAGAAGAGAAAAAGGGCATACGCAGCAACTTCGAATGACGCAGCAACTTCGAATGATTCAGACTCATCATCAAGTAAAGAAGATCCAGAAAGTGGAAATTCAAATATGTGCTTCACAGCGATTCAGAATTCAGAAAATATCGAAGAAATGGATCTAAAAACCAGTTGCGCCTTAATTAATAATTTTTGATTGAAATTGTTGAGTGGATGCTTGTTTCTTGCCTTATTTGAAATTTGAATTCTAAAATTTGAATTTAAAGTATGAATTCTAAAATTTAATTTTGAATTTTGAAATTCAAATAATAAATATAATAATTAACCTTAATTTTTAATGATTAATATCATCATAGGAAATAACTAAATCGAAAATATAAAATATTAAAATAGTAAACAAAATCAAAAAGAATTTTGAAATGTGAAATTGCACACATATGTCGACATACACAAATTGACATGTCGACATATGCACCAGAAAGTGAAATTCAAACTCTGAATTTCAAAAGTTTAAACTTTCAAACTTCCCTTCACCTTTTCACCAATTCCCAATGTCTAGAAAGGTGTCCTACTCAGAAAGATGTGTCCATTTACTCTCTATTTATTTATCGATTCAATTCTATTCTCTCTACCTTTCATTCAAAATTCAAAACAACTTTCTTCATTCTATTCTATTCATATTTGCATTCTAACGGCTTCCTCAAGCACACCAAAAACCATGAGATTGACCAAAACTGTCAAATGTCATCTTTATAATGATCTGGAAGCTATTCAAGCCTGTATCGACTATGTTACTAATGGAAAAGTCAATACTAGAATTTTTGCTATCTTTGAAGACTTTTCTTCTTATGATCTTTGTTCTCTTTTTGAACAATATGAAGTTTTACGCTTGATGAATTCTTGGGGTAATGAAGAAGTATGTTACCTGAATCTAGTCAAAATGTTTTATGCAAATTTGAATCGTGGCTTTTACGAAGGAAATGAAAATCAAGTTTGGAGTAGCGTAAAAGGCACTCAAATTATTTTGGATTGTGATATTTTGGAAACCATTTTAAACTGTAAGAGTACGGGTTCGGATTTTTCAAATTTTGAAATTGATGAACAAGATTTGGAAACGTCTCATCACATGTTTGAAAGCGATGAACAAATGGATTTTAAAAATCGTTTTTCCACCCAAAAGCAAGAATTGTTAACCTCCTACTTCAACATACTCTCACTCCCCATTCCGGAAATTCCAATAACCCTACCCTTAAGGTCTAAAAGGCTCTTTTTGTCGTCTTTGGCATTTATGATATTAATTGGGCCGATGTGATCTTAAAAGAGTTTAAGCCCAAAGAAAATACTCTTTATCGTGGAGTTTATCTTAGCCGTATCTTTAAATATTTTGGAGTGGATCTGAAAGGAGAGAAATTTGTGCCAAGAAAGGTTTTTAACTCAGGAAATACAAACCTTATGCAAATTCCAAACACTTTTAAGCCTTATGAAACATTTGTTGACAAAGAAGCTCGAATGGAACAATAGGAAAATCCAATGGAAATCGAAGAAGAAGAATCCTCTTTGGAAAGTGTAGAGCGTCCAACAACTAGCAGAGCCATATCCAAAGAATAACTTGTCCAAAACCTAGTCAAGTTAGCCAAGAATTAAAAGAAGATCAAGAAGATACTCAATAAAATGTCTTCTAAAATGAACAAGTTATTTGGAAAAATAGGAAGAAACTTGGAATATCATCTTCATCATCCTCATCCGTTGAAATCTAAGCTTATTAGTTTGTGTTATCTTTCCATGTTAGCTTGTATTTCCTTTCGTATTATCATATTTCATACTTCTAGCTTTAAATTTCATGTATTGTTTGCTTGTAATCATTTAGTAGTAATGAATGATTATTATTTTCTATCAAACAAATTTTAACCCTCTGTAAAAACATTAAAATTAAATAATATAATATAATAAGAAATAACTCAAAGTTGTGTGACAATAAAAGAAATACCCAAAACAAACATGGGTATGTCAACATGTATAAATTGACATGTTGACATATAACTGTCAAGAAATTCAAATTTCTTTGTCTCTTCATTTCAAACGAATTCTAGACTCTATAAATACCTTTTTCTTCCTGAAAAATTCCATTTTATTTCTCTCTTCATTCTCTAAACACTCCTCTAAATTATAAAAACAATGTCCAGTCCTATTCACAATCTAAGTGAGAATCTTGAAGAAACCCTCAATTCGTTCAAGAATATCCTATCTAGAATACTTCATAATCAGCGTTACCTAGAATTAAGTCAGACAAAGATGTTTGAACATCAAGAGAAATACTTCGATTCCATTTGTTGGTTGATTTATTCTCTTTTCAGAGATGAAGACAACAACATCACTGGGCACCTCTCACTAAAGACAACGAAGACGGGGAAGTCATCAAAAAGGATCCAATCTTCAATGGAGATGGATGGGTGGAAGTTAAAGGGATGTATAAATTTAAATTGATCGATATGCTTTGTGTGTTATGAAAATTTGTATATATTGTTTGATTTGATTTGACTTTTATTGATTGGTTTGACACAATGATTGCTTGTAATATTGTTTGGATTGCACGGTTAGTTTCTACAATGTTTGTATTGTACTATTGTTTGATTTTAATAGTTTAGCAATAAATTTAGGAGATGTTATAAGTACAATATTCATTATAGATCTAGGAATTGTTATATTCAGGGGGTTACATATATATAATTAGTCTCTAGGTTCATAATTAACAGAGATTTAGGGGAAGTATAATTAGGTTTAGTTTTTGTTGATGGCAAAGGGGGGAAATTATAAAATAGGATATAGATAAGATAAGCATAGTTTAAGGGGGAGTCATGAAGAATTCATGACAAAAGGGGGAGTATTCAAGAAACCAGATCAACAGGTATATCTGGTATGAATATTTTATAAAACCTAGGTTGTCATCATAAAAAAGGGGGAGAATGTTAGAGAAAGGAATTTTGATGACAACAACCTTGTTTCAATTATTGACATTATTGATTATAAAATATATACTAACATCTTTATCCAAAAAATATATATAGATATATATGTAGGAATTATATACAGGTGATATAGAAGACTATACAATTTAAGAGATTCAGGATTCCATAAAAGATATAAGACTCATGACTTATGAGAATCAAGATTTCAAGAGTTCAAGAATATCAAAGTAATAGAGTCTATTTAATACGTAAAACTCTGGTTAGCACTTTCAAATTATTTCAAATTATGATTTCAAATTACCTTTTTAAATTATTTTCAAACTCCTTTCTAAATGATTTCAAATTATTAAGGGTTTTACTTATGTTTTCAAACAAATATGTTTATTATATAGTTTATATATTAGAAAGTTGTATAATTATATATATGATATATCATATAATTGTATATATGATATATCATATAATTATATATATGTTTAAGTTATATATTAATATGTTTTTATACTTTAGAAAATTCATTTTAGACAACTAGTATTGATTCAAGAATTTCTAGAATATTTATATTGCTTTAACACTTGAAAAATTGATTTTAAAATTCAAATATCATATATATGTCGACATACATATATTGATATGTCGACATATAACCGTCACATTTTCAAATTTCAAAGGAAGTATCTTTTCATTATCTGAAACGGTTCAAAACTGTTACAATCTTTAAAACTCTATATAAAGGGGTCAATTTCGAATTTTTAACTAACTTTTCTTTTCCTTCTTCATCATTATTCTTACCACCATTATTCTAACTTAATTTCTTGATTTCTACACTTATATTTTATCGTTTTCAATACAAATTACATCTTTTTCTTCTCAATCTCTATCAAATACAATCTATTTGGAAGTGCTATTAAAGGGTTCTAGGGCTGCTAGTAATTGTTAAGGAAAAGGTGCTTCTTGTAGCCTGTAAACAAATGAAAGGGAGCAGTGTGAACCTTGTAGCCATGAAATCAACGGTGCTGAATCGGTGTGAACCTTGTTGCCGTGAAATCAAGGGTGTGGAATTGGTGTTAATCTTGTAGCCGTGAAATAAATGGTGTTGTAAGATTGATAGTAGTATCAAAACTCTACGCAATCCATCTTTGCGTGGGACTGGACATAGGAGTAATACAAATCAGTATAAAATCCGGTGTGTTCCTTACTTTTCTGCATTTCATTTCTGTTTATATCTGCATTTGTGATTGTTATTGTTGTGATATTCATTCTGTGATTCATATAGTTTTTTGAATAATCATTAATTGTTTAAGTTTTCCATAATCTATTTAAAACACTGTTCACCCCCTCCTCTAGTGTTAGTTTTTCCTTAAGATCCATGATTTTCATCCCTAACAGAGATTCCTTATCTGACAAATAGCAAGGGTTTGACCTTATAATCTCTATTTTATGATTTTAAAGGAACAGCCTCAGTAACTGTTGTATGTGAGTTCCTTGATGTTTTTGAGTAAGTCGAAGGACTCCCACCCTACTGAGAGATATCTTTTAGAATAGACCTCGAAAAGGATGCAAGGCCCTTAGCACTGCCTTTGAGGCACATAGCTCCTAAAAAAAAGGAAAGAGTTAGAAAGAAAATCATGGAATTGTTGCCGAAGGGATTCATTCGTAGGAGTACCTCAGAGTAGGGTGCCCCGGTTGTATTTGCCACAAAGTTGGATGTATATTTAATGTTGTATGTTAACCATATGGAACTTAATAAGATAACCAAGAAGAATAAGTATTGATTACCAAGAATTGACGACTTATTTGATCATTTGGGAGGAGCCCAAATATTTTCCCAATTAGACTTGGCTACTGGATTTCACCAACTAAGGATTTCAGAAGAGAGTAAGCCCAAGATAGCGTTTAAGACACCAGATGGACTATTCAAATGGGAGGTCATGCCTTTTGGATTGATAGATGCCTCCTCTTTCATTGTAGACCTAATGAGTAGGGTATTTTGGAGCATACTTAATAAGATCGTAGTGGTGTTTTTATATGATACACTTATCTTTCCAATGACCAGAGGGAGCATGAAGAAGGGTCCTAAGAATTCTAAGAGAGAACCAGCTTAAAGCCAAATTCTCAAACTGCCATTTTTGGAAGAAAGATGTTAATTTTATAGGGAATATTGTCTTAGGGAATGGATTAGCAGTAAAACCCGCAAAGGTTGAAGTTGTTCAGAAATGGAAGATACCTCGAAATGTAACCGAGGTTAGAAGCTTCCTTGGGCTAGCAGGTTATTACAGAAAATTTATCAAGGACATCGCAAGGATTTCTACCCATCTAGCCCAACTAACAAATAAGGATCATAAGTTTGTATGGACTGAGAAGTGTGGGAATACCGTTGAGAGATTGAAGGAATCTCTCACTAGTGAACCCATTTTGATTATCTCGGATGGAGCTAAGATGTCTACTATTTTCACCAATGCATGTGGGACAGGGTTAGGAGAAGTCCTCATGAGAGAGGGTAAGGTAGTTGCCTATGCAAGTAAACAACTCAAGGGTCACAAGAAAAGGTACCCCATCCATGATTTGGAGTTAACAGCAATAGTGTTCGCTCTCAAGATGTGGAGGCACTATCTTCTTGGGGAGAATTTTGAGTTATTCAGAGATCATAAGTCCATTAGGTATTGTTTTCTCAGAGGGATCTGGTCCTTCGGCAGCAGAGATGGATGGAATATCTTGCATCTTTTGATTTCACCAGTCAGTATACCCCCAGGAAGGGTAATGTCATGGCCGACGCTTTGACTTGGAAGCACGCTGCCCCCTAGTACGATTACGGAGTGGAGGCATTTAAACTTTCTCTTATTTTTAGTTTATGACTACCATATGAGGCAACTCAAGGGTTACTTGGAGCAATGGTTGGAAAGAATCAAAGGTGAACAAGACCTTGACGATGAGTTGAGGGTGTTAAAGGAAAAGTTTCCAAGGGATAATCTTTCCATCATTCTAGTATATATTCTATTGATAATAGTGATAACTTGAGAAAAGATGGACTAATTTGTGTTCCTAAGAGTTCGAATCTTAGGAAGGGGATTCTAGAAGAATGACATAGGTCAAGGATGACCATTCACCCCAGATGTGATAAAATGTTTAAGAACATGAAGAGGAGTTTCTATTGGGAAAGAAAGAAGAGAGATGTGACAGAGTTTGTTTTTAGATGCTTAACTTGCCAAAGAGTAAAGGCAGAAGATGGGAATCCTGGAGAATTTTTGTTACCACTGAAGATTCACACTCGGAAACGGGAGCACATTTCTATGGATTTTATTGATGGGCTTCCTAGAAGTAAGAAAGGGAATGAGGCTATTTGGGTAACAGTGCAAGACTAACGAAGAGTGTCCATTTTATTCCTATCAAGAAGAATAGGAACGCCGCCTTGTTAGCCTAATTTTATGTTAAGGAGATTATTAGGCTACATGGAATTTCAACTATTGTGCATGATAGAGACTCATTATTTTCCAGCGAATTTTGGATGAGTCTTCAAGAAGCATTGGGAACGACCCTAAGTTTAAGCACAACCCATCATTCTCATATAGATGGCCAGAAGGAAAGGTTAATAGAGTTTTAGAGGATTCTCTCAGGGCTTGCATAGTCGACTTTGGAGGAGCATAGAAGCAGCACCTACATTTGGTTGAGTTTTCATACAATAATAGTTACCAAACGACGATTGGTATGGCCCCTTACGAAGCTTTATATGGGCGACCATTCAAATCACCAACTTGTTGGTCGGATACCACATACAAGTTTTTACTCAGACCAGACCTTATTTGTGAATCCACGAAGGTTAGCGCTTTGATTCGGCAAAGAATGAAGGCCGCCTTATACCGGAAAAAGTCATACGCTGATATGAAGTCGAGCGAATTGGAATTAGATGTCAGGGATCTTGTATTTATTAAGGTTTCTTCTCTAAAGAAGATTGTTTGGTTTGGAAAGACTGGGAAGTTAGTTCCCAGATTTATTGGGACATTTAATATTCTAGATAGGATTAGAAAGATGGCTAACCGAGTGGACCTTCCTGAGTGTTTGTTAGGATTCATAACGTTTTTCGTGTTTCCCATCTTCGCAAATTCTTTCATGGTTCAGCCGATAGACTCAAGCTTGATGATATTGGGGACATAGGAAGCCTCGAGTTGGATTCGAGGGTTCCCCGAGCCATTGCAAGAATAGTGGGGAATGGAATCAAATGACTCTGCAATAAATCTATTCGACTTGTCCGAGTTCAATGGGGAGATAACCCAAGTGGAGAGCACATGGGAAACTGAGAAGAAGATGAGACTTACTCATACAGAACTTTTCTCGAGGTAATTATTTTCCAATAATTTACCTTTTTGGTTGCATCGTGGTTTGTAGATTGTATGGTAGGGTATGGATGTAACACAAACGCACTATGCGCTCATATAGAATTAAATGCAAGTTAGGATGTTTTGCATACATATAACATACTTATTACACTTATACGCTAGGATTGAGCTTATTATAGCAGGTCTGTAGTTTATAATCACTGTGAGTTATGGATGTTTTTAAAATAATATTGGTGTACAACATGGTTGTTTAGAGTGAGTTATGTTCCTCGCCCTTCAAAAGATTTCAGGACAAAATCTCTAATAGGGGGAGAATGTAGTACCCCGTAAAAAATACCTAATTTAGAAATAGATTAATTTATTTAAAAATAAACAATAATAATTAATAATATATTACAAGGTTGAAAATGGAATTTTGAACAATTAAGAATTAGACCACGAAAGTATTCTAGTTGCATTCATGGCGAGATTCTGAACTGTTTTCATATATTATTTGTTGAAAATGGAGTCCATATGCAAAAGTTATTAACTAATTAACTTTTACATATGTATTATAATATAAATATATATTATAATGTGTATATTATTACATAAAGATTTGAATTTCAAATAAATATATATACAAGCTGGGAATATATTAAACGCGATAAGCATGAAAGAATATTCCCTTTTATTTCAAACTTATCTACATATATTCACGCATAGTACGGGACAAGAATAAATTAACTAAGGAAAGAAAGTAAGATAATTAATCAAGGAACAATAAAAAAGTAACGTACATGAGACAACTGTCTCCTAGGCTTGACCCAAAAGGGATGTCGACCGCCAGGTCAACCACCCTCCTAGAGAGGGTGTCGATCGCCCTTCCACAGGGAAGCCAAGTAAGGGTTGTTTTACATACGGGCTTATTTATAAATATTATCAATCGAACTTCTTAGATTCAACAACTAAATCCAGTAGTATGAAAACACGATAGAAACAATAAAAAGAGCCCAAACCCCTCACTCCAAACCCTATTCCATTCACTTGCCTACCTCCGCTATGCCTTTCTGCCATTGTTGAATCTTCGAAAAAGAAATTAGGTTTCTCTTCTATCTTCTTAATCTATTTTCATTTCTTCTATCCTGCTCTATTTAGATTTAGATTTAGAATTATTCTGAGATTTAGATTTATGCATTTAAGATTTATAATATATAAGATTATTATATATAGACTTGAAAGGCTCTAGGCATACGTTCGTTATCGAAGGCCAAATCCAAAGGCCTAATCAAATTTTTGTTCTATTCAATCTTGCTGCTTCTTTTCCTAATAGCTTTGTAAGTGGATTATTTTCTATAATTTGATAGTTATAGATTGGGTTGTTGTGCTTTGGGGGTTTGAGATATACTAAAAGAAAACATGATTAAACCCCCCAAATCCTCCATTTATTTTATTGTTCGTAGAAAGATTCAATCAAGTTATATTTTGGTTTAGGGTTGTTGTAATAGTAAAAGAATAACATAATTCTTTTGTACGATTTTTTATATTGTTTGGATTTCTATATTGAATTGATTCCTTTTTATTCTATTTTCATGTAAATTCACATGTTTGGTTTAAAAAGATTAAGATTTAGATAATTTGTAATTTAATAGGTTTGAATCTCTATTTCTCGAAATAGAGAATTGGAACATATTATTTACTACACATCTAAATATTATTGTTTTATGTATAAACAAACATAAGAAAAGAAATCTATTCAAAACAAGTGTTACAAACATGAATGATTAACGCTATGTTCATCTTTTGTTGTTATAATAATCAATAAAAAACCTGGGTTGCAAATTTATATATTATTGTGGTTGTTTTTCCCATTTTATTGTCATATGCACACTTATGTTATGGTTGCGGAAAATATGGGAAAATGGCTTGTACACCTTAAGAATTTGATAGGACCGACAATTCAAATATGTAATTAGGACGCTAATCTTGTTCACTAAATTTACGTATATATATATATATGTATGTATATATATATATATATAAACACATACACACACACATAATGTAATCAACATATATAAATGTGTATTTAGTGCGTTATAAATACGATTGAATTAGAAATATAATTTAAATGTCCTCATAGGATTTGTATGCTTGTATTTATGTGGGCAAATGACTTAATTAATATTAATGACACATAGACATGACGTTAACTATTACTTGTAGTGGAATTCTATCTAGAACCGACCAGCATGTACAACATCTACGAGTAAATCCGGTTAATATGTGAGGTCTAGGTGTCATGGACTATTATAATTAGTATGTTATGATACGAGAAGTCTGCCCGGATCTGCCCGACAAATCTAGCATCTACAAGTGGTAATCCTATGTGAGATATCTTGTATGCATATATATATATATATATATATATATATATATGAGGGCGGTTATGTGTGTGTGTGCTCGCGTGCGTGAAGCAGGCCTACTTGGGAAAAGTTATTAAGTGGTTGACCTATCTCTTATTGGATGTTAAGTGGTTAGGACTGGGTTCGTTCTTAAGGTTCACTCCTTGGTTAAGGACCTAAGTCATTGGGCATGCCCTTTGAGAAGTAAATGGATTTTAGGTCCTCCTTTCTCCTATAAGGTATTAAATGTCCTTAATAGACGATAACGTGTGTGGGGGTAGTTCTCCAAGTAATATTTGCTTCTTACTTAGGAGGCCAGTGAGGGCTGACCTGGGGACAACTTATGTACACATGGACTAAGGAACCACCACCCAAGGGAAGTATTAAGTGGCTAAGAGTTCACCCATAGGGACAGGAAGATAGTAACAAGAGGGTTTTCCCAGGGAGTTCTTCCTATAAGAAGTCACGTTCTTAACCGACATCCTGATATTAATTAGTCGTTACTATTTCTCTTTCTACAGCAGAGTTATCACTTATAACATACTAACGTTAGAACGTTGTTTTAAGTAGCATGGGGTCTGCCATTGGATATTAAGTGACTAGATGGATGTCCACCCTAAATAAATATGCTATTAAGTGACCGTAGGAGGTGCTCGCCCTTAATTTAGCTTCGGGATATTAAATGACTATTAGGACATCTGCCCTATATGTTCGCCTTGTGTGTTTGTCATGAAGATAACCCAAAAAGTTTATAACTGCCAAATATAGGGAATAACCTTCTTAACTTATTTGTGTTTCATTCACCGTAACTTTTATGTTCTGACCTCCTACCTCTTAACATTAACATGATAATAGGTCAGATAGGTGACTATAGATGAAGGATGATCTCTTAGAGGAGGAGCCTCTGGAAGATCTAGTTATTATGGCTATTGCTTATTTACAACTATTGTTTTGCAATTAGGAAAAATGGTGATGTACCTTGTGGTTTGAGACATGTTGTAATTCTAAATTGTGGTTTTTAATAATTGATACATCTTATATTTATGATATTATATTTTGTCCCACCCGTTGTGTGAGTTTAGATTGCTTTGTATGTCTGATTAAGTTAATCCTTATAGGAACTAACGATCCATTTAGAGTGGCTCTAAGTTCCAATGAACCTTTTCTGGGTTATAATTTAAACCCATTTCGGGTGGATTGTTACACATTGGGTCTGCCTTTCTCTTATATGGTATTAATGGTCGTAGTAAAGCGATGACTATGAGTGTAACGACCCACTTTTTAGTACAGTTTAAGCTGACATTCATCAAACCATGTCAACTCAAATTATACAAAAAAGCAGATAGCTATTAGAAGGAAACTAGAGGGTGGGATTAGAAAGAAAGAAAGTTAGAATAGAGGAAGAAGAAGATGTAGCACAACACAGATTCTCACTTCGCATGGGAACAAAATATAATATAAAAATAAATCTTTACTGAGAGCTTGAAAATTAAAACTTACAGTCATCAGAGTACATCAACACATCTAGACAGTTATAATAGCATATCCTCATATACAACACACAGCGGAAAAATAGATTATATAATATCATACATCTGAACACATCCAGCTCATCTTTGGACTTTGCAGCATCCAATAACCTGGATCTGTACACCTCGGTCTAAACCAAGCATTACAAACACCGGGTCAGTCTGATGAACTAGAGTGAGAAAAACACACTAAGTTTAAAGGAATCACACAACTTGACCTTAACGTCAAAATCTTTTCGAAAAAATGGATAGTCGAAAGACCGAATCCACACATAAATACAGACGGTTTTTACCTTACGATAACCCAAAACAATATTAATCTAGCAGAACGCTTGCATCTCACGCTCTACATATATAGTATACAATCAAAACCGCGGGCTCTTATTAGAGAATAGATTTCCTGGCAAGGTATGGGACCATCTTCCTGACAATGTACCTCTAGAGATGAAAACATTGGGGCTCAACAAGAACATCTTGCAACCTAGGCTAAACATGACTGGCCCCACAATATCTCTTGAGAGTACCGAACATATCGTTACCACGGTTGGGGGCCAGCCAACCGAACCGATAGCATACATATATAAATAAAAAAGGACAACCAAAGGCATTTGATTTCATCAGATCAGGTAATGATATACCCTTTTGATGGGTGCAACCCACATAGCCATGCGACCTACCTGATTTTGTGCCATTTCTCGGTTGATAAGGCTTGACATAGCCAAATAACTAGAGTATTTTTGTAGACATCATACTTATTTTTTTTTGAACATCTAGCCACCATTCACTTTGAATGTTACATCGTCAGATCCACCAAATATCACTAATTGACGTCCACAAAAATACTCTAGTTATTTGGCTAAGAGAAAGGCCTTTCTCCGCCATCAACTATGCTACGTTTGAAGAAATCAACATACGTGATCCTTTTGGAAATACTCCATCAGACATTCGTCCGTACTAGTCATCCAGGAATAGGATGAGCCGAAGGCACCCTCCTATCACAGTCTAGGTATCTCCCTATGGATCAGTAGCGAGTAGTCCATGCAATCCGTAGATTTCAACCACAACAGAATCACAGTACATCGCTCGCCGCTAAACTAGAGATTTTAAGTAATCCTCCCGCTTTATGAAGATCCATGGTCGTCAATGCTCCATCTTCAATCTTTATACTTTTGAATTTGCTGGTTCAGAATGGTCTTTTTTGAAGATAAATTCGATCCCGGTCTTTCCGTACCAACAACGCAATTGGCCAGGTTTGATAGTAGGTCATTTAACTATCAAAATAAACAGTTTTTCAATTATGAAAATAAATGAGTTCACTGGTTTAGTATTCAACATTGCTTGGCCTCTTTTATTAAAAATAATTAACAAATAGTTAATTAAAAAATTCTAAACTTTTTAATATTTTGAAAATGGTATTTACTTCTTATTTTAATACACTAATGTTCTCAAAACCATTTCATTATAATACATAGAAAAATAACCATATTCAATTTCCCTTTATATCTCCTTTCAAAACTCTTGCTACATTATTTCTCATTATGTAATTGGAAAATCAATTTAACTTATCTCTCGTTATGAAATTCCTTTTTGTTTCATTACCTAAAAACAATAACTAATGCTTATGCTTATTCTTATTGAATAGATCTATTTCAAAACTCCACTTAACATTTCCTTTTAACTTGAAAATATCGTTATATTTTCACACAATCTCTTTTTATTTCCTTTATTTTGGAAATATCATTATATATATTCTCAACTCTTTCCATTTTCGTTACTTTAGAATCCTCATTATGTATTCTTTGAATTATCACCAATAATATTGCACTATTATTTCTCTAATGCAAATAATAAATTTTTACTCTTCTTTACCATTACAACTAATACCATCTCAGATAATCCTGAAGTCATTCTAGTTGGGGTATTTTAATTACCTCTCAGACCTAGATCAAAAATGTTCTTATCTTAACATGGATATGATATAATAACCCGGAAAATCTGAGCCAGTTTAAAATTTTTATTTTGGCAATTTTAGCGAATTTTGATTATTTAAAATGGATTATTTTAAATAATATCGACGAGAAATTTATTTTGAATATAATTCGAACGTATATATTATATACGTCGTCGTTAGAATATAAATATTTATATATAATTATAAATAGAATTGAAAATGGCGCGGTAGTTCGATAATTCGATTTCAAAATTTAATTGAACGTACCGGGTGCAAAACAATCCGGATTTGAGTGAAACCAAAAATAATAGGATCTATTTGATAATACCTTTCCAACGAATCCGAAAAATCGAAATTTCATAGCGGAGATCAAAAGATATGTCCAGTTGAAAATTCTGAATAGTCGTTATGGAATTCAGGCCCTTAAAAATGGGAATTTTGCAAATGACCTCGGATTTCGACGAAACCACTTTTGTTGGGTCCGTGATGTCAAATTATTGCTAGATTTTAAATTTCATAATTTTTCGAATCAATATGTGAACGTGGCAAAGGAAAACGCGTTTGACCAGTTTTAGTTGATTTTAATCGACTGGAAAATGGCCATTTTTCCAACGGTCTCAGAATTCGACGAAACTAGTTTTGTTAGGACCGTATCGTCAATACGAAGCTAGAAAATATTTTTCGGCAATTTTTAGAGTTAGTATGTGACCCCAGTAAATTGAAATGCGCGTTCAAATTCAATATATAGAGTTATATGTTGATTTTGACGAAAACTGATCGAAATGGTCGAATCAGCTTATGGTACATATCCCATTGTGTTCGGAATGGGGGTAATACGCTATGGACGACAGGCGATGGGCCTCGTTTAGAGGTCGAAAATAAAAGTTGCTTTTTGGTTTAAAATAAAATAATTAAATAATTAAAAATTAAAAATTCTCTCTCCCTCTCCCTTATTACTCTGCCCCCCCCCCCTCATTCTTCGATTTCAGCAGATAAAAAAAAAGGGAAGAAGAAGACGAAGCGGGGAGGAGCCGCCGCCCTCCCCGATGACCCCCTCGCCGCCGTCGCGGTGGCGCAGCTCCCCCCTCTTTTCTCGCGCCAGAGCGCGATCCTCTCCCCCTCCTCCTGCCCTCTGCTGCTCCGCCCGCCACCGCAACCGCCTGCACCGACCCCCACGCAACCCTAGCCTCCTTCGTGCCCTAGCACTCCTCCTTGCCGACGCCAGAGCCAACGCCCCCCCTTGCCTCGAGCCCCGCCTGAATCGAGCCCCCCTCTGATTCCTCTTCTCCCCCATCAGCTGTAAGTTTTTATATATATATTATTTAATTTGTTTTATAAAATTCGTTTAGTTTAATTTAAAAAGAATTGTTAAAATCAGTTTTTACCTATGATGTTGGTGAAGAAAAGATTTTATTCAGTTAAAAATATGATTTTTATATTTTTAAAGTATTAAAAATATAATCTTTACTATATAAAAGATGTAAAAATATGATTTTTGTTTATATAGAGAAGTAAAAATATAATTTTTACATGATAGGAATATTAAAAATAGCATCTTTATATGTGTAGCAAAATAAAGATTGATTTTTATAATGATATATTTGAAAAGGCGAAATCTTTATAATAGAAAAATAGGATTTTTATATATTGAATAGCATAGTAAAAATAGGATTTTTATATATTGAATAGCATAGTAAAAATTCGATTTTTATATATTGAATAGCATAGTAAAAATAAGATTTTTATATATTGAATAGCATAGTAAAAATTCGATTTTTATATATTGAATAGCATAGTAAAAATTCGATTTTTATATATTGAATAACAAAGTAAAAATTCGATTTTTATATATTGAATAGCAAAGTAAAAATTCGATTTTTATATATTGAATAGCAAAGTAAAAATTCGATTTTTATATATTGAATAGCAAAGTAAAAATTCGATTTTTATATATTGAATAGCAAAGTAAAAATTCGATTTTTATATATTGAATAGCAAAGTAAAAATTCGATTTTTATATATTGAATAGCGAAGTAAAAATTCGATTTTTAAATATATGAAGTGATTATGTAAAAATATGATTTTTAAATTGAAAGCGAACAAATAAAAATGTGATTTTTATTTTAAAGACATCAGTATATAAAAATGTGATTTTTATATATGTAGTGACTACGGGCAGCGAAAGTGACAAAAGGCAAGAACGACAAGATTTTCTACATAAGAAGAGTCGTGGAATTGGGATAGCTATCGGTGAGAATTTCTCATCTCTCAATTTCTTTTCTAGTTTTATATATATACTAGGATGCAGACGGTGTTTAGTAGCACCCGACACCCGTCATCCACAGACCATGGATGGCTTGTTTGTTTAATTATTTGGTTGTGTAGTTGGTTAGATTATTTGGTTTGAATGGAATTGTTTGGTGAAATGAAATTGATTTGATTGATGTGTGAATGGCGTGGGCCTTCACTAGATCGGGGATAAGGCTAGGCCTCGTCCCGTTTCTAGTATCGTGCCGTTATGCCGCCGAAATTTTCTAAAATAAGTTAGAAAAATAAAAATATCATTTTATTTAAAGAATGAACTGAATAGAAATTCATATGTTAAAATAAAATGTTTTATCGTTAAAAACATAATTTTTAACGTGAATATGAATATAGTGAATGTGAATAAATAAATATTCATTTACAAACCGGACGGTTTGTTTATGTACACTGATTTGACTGACATTGATTGGGACGATAAATTTTACACATCGCCCAATTGCACAAATAAAATATGTGTTTGATTGTTTGAAACCCCACACGGGTGTTGGGATGAAATTTGAAGTTCACTCATCCTGATTGATTAAATATGTCGATCGATTGATTGACAGGCTGTTATAAGCGTTAGATATCTATATTTGATGCTTATACAGTGTAGTGCACTTTGGTTGATGGTTGATTATTTTTCAATGCTATTATATACGTGTGATGTATGAAAATCCATATAATTAATATTATATGGTGATTGATTGGGCCTCATTCCAATTTAGAAGATTAAGAATATTATAAAATAAAGGTTCATGTGTTGACTGTACTCATCCGTTGAGATTAGTCATGTGTTGAACGAAATATTTTAACAATAAAATTTATATCTTTATCACTATAAAATAAAGGTTCATGTGTTGACCGTACTCATCCGTTGAGATTAGTCATGTGTTGAACGAAATATTTTAATAATAAAATTTACATCTTTATCATATATAGAATTAGAAATCAACTGGAAAATAGATGAGATGAGTGGTCTCCTGGATATTGATCTGATGTTGGTTTCGGCCTTCGGGGTTAATATTCAGGGAATTGTTCTCTTACTAGTTTACGGTTGGAGTCTAATTTTAAATCAAACGATAGATACCTTAATTTTCATAAAATATATTAAATAACAAAAATAGTCACACGTGGACAATACTCATTCACTAAGATTAGTCGTGTGTTGACAAAGATATAGAGTCGTGTATTGAAAGAAATATAGATCCATTTGTTGAATATAAAGCCGTGTTGATTAGTGATGCGCTATTTTGACGTGAACGATATTAATATCGATTATATTCGGTTTTTGAATTTAAAACAAATTTGAATTGAATATAAAACGATTTCGAAATGAATTGAATATAAAACGATTTCGAAATGAATTGAATAGAAAACGAATTGAATTTAAATTGAATAGAAAACGAATTGAATTTAAATTGAATAGAAAACGAAATGAATTCGAATCGAATTAAAATCGATTTGAATTGAAATCAAATAGAAATGAAAGTAAAAAGTATTTATAATAGGAAATTCAATTTTGATTTGAATCTGAAATAAAGGTTGAAATTGTTTTTGAGAACGAATTCAAAACTATTTATAAACTTCGTTTTAAATAGAAATCGACGAAATATATATTATATATATTATATATATAATATAATGGCCTGAATAGAACGCGCCGCGCTGCGGCAGTTCGTGAATTTCGACCATTTATTTCAAACGGACATTACGGGAGATCCGACCGTCGGATTCACCTAAAACCGGAACCGTTGGGTTCGTATTGAAAAGAGCTTTCTAACGAATATTATAAATTTGAAATCTAACGGTTGGATTTGGAGATACGTCCAAATCAAATTTGAAAAAGGTCGCTGTAAGTGCAGTTCGATGGCCGTTGATGGAAATCGACTGTACGGGCCTTGATAAAATTATTAAAAATATCAATAATTTGTGTAAAATCATAAGAAGTGATTTGGGAAAAATTGGGATGAAAAACTCCACATTTGAAAAGATAAAAATAGATTTTTATCAAAATGAACTAGTTTTGAACTGAAATTAAAACCCATTTATTTTTAAATAAATAAATTGGATTTGAAATGGGTTTAAATAGAATTGATTCATGGGTTTATCGTGAACGGTGTTTTAAATAACACTAGTTCTTTAACCCGATAATAATTAGAATGTGATTTGGGTTTGTCGTGTACTGTGTTTTAAATGACACTAGTTCTTTAACCCAGTAAAAGGAGTTTTATTGAATCTGCAATTAGATTGAAATGTGAATTGATAATTCAAATTATCAAATTTGGCAAATGAGCGAGAATGGAGTACTACCAGTTTTGCTCCAAAGCGATAGTTAAATCTTTAGTTAGATTTGAACGTGAAATGATAATTAATTTTACCGATAACACCACGGTGTTAGATATGGAGTTGCTTCATGGGATGAATAGGTTGGGATTGGGAAATAAAATAAATAATTACTTCGGTGTGGTTCGCTAATCTCGACTAGTTTAGAAAACCATAATTTGGTTTGAAATGACATCCAAAGGAAGATTAAAGGATAAATTTTAAAGAATTTATCTTGGATAAAATTAATGGGAACCTTTCCCCTAGGAAAGTGATTTTGGGAATAAAAGAATATTCTGGATTGGAATGAGGCGTTTGTTGTGTATGTGCAACATTTGTTTTTTTAATATACGCGGGTTGTTCGGAAATTCCGGGTTTATACCCATTCTGAATAACCGATTCGACGATATGTCGAAGATGAAGACGGTGGTTGAAGACCGGAAGTCTTCACATCGTTTGGATAATTACTGACGATCCAGATTGGGCTGTACACCCAAGAGGATGGAAATAGTTGGTGGTCGTCCAGACGTACTTGGAGATGGATGGATATGCGGGGAAAGTGCCTCCGGTTTCGTTCAGACCCAGAACGAACTTGTAAATGGATTGTGTGTCTGACATTGGATTTTATTTTGTGTTGATTGATTTCTGTTAAATATATATCTGTTTGGCGGCGGAGAATTTATTCTCTTGCTTAACGCCCTTCTCTGAGACGTACGAGCTTAGAGGTTATATATCGATAGATATCAATCGCATGGCATGAATTGCCTGTGTGGCACGCTAAGATGCAATGATCAAGACTTTTGTTGAAAAGCAGAGTCTTGTGGTTGATGATCAAAGCACGGCCTACATGGCAGCTTTGTGTATAACGTGAATTCGCGAGCCTCACATCTCGGTATGAGTCAAAAACGGGATACGGACTGCAGGGAGAGCACGACGTTTCTTTCTGGCTTTGGTGGTGTCAGTGACTTACCAGCCCTGACATTTATATACTTTTCACCTATGTGGTTGTTGGAATGCGAGGAGCCTCGATTATAGGTCTGTAAGGACCGGGAAACGTGTGTTCAGTAATAAATAATCCTCAAACGTAAGAGAGGACCGACCCTGAAGATCCAGGGGTTGCCCAAAGTGCGTAGCCCTGAGACATTTGCTAGAGTGTCTCGAACGCGGAGAGGAGCTTGCCCTTTGCCTCGACTCATGACGGAAATCCAATTTCCAATATGTGTATTGCGGTTTTATTTGCAGAACTAGTATGGCGACATAGTAGCATGGGATGCTATGCCGTCTATGATTTATATTTATGATTGAAATTGTTTTGACACTATACACTTATTATAGTATCAAATGATTTGTTTTAAACGTACCAAGCATGTTTTGGCTATTATAAGGGAAAACCCTATCCTCCGTCTTGCGTTGCATTGTGTGATGGGACCTGGGTCTTATAATAGCTTCATTTTTCGAAAAAGCATTGCGTTGTTTATTCTATGCACTGGTATTCTTGGGAGGAAACCCGTTCCGTGTTATACGGCGTGGTCCCTTGAATCACTCTCTTTTAAAAATAAAGTTTTAAATAACTGTTTTAGTTCTCACACCAGTCACATGACTGATCTGGAGTTTATTGTTTTAACCTAAACTCTGGGTGCCCTTATTTTCCACACGGGCAGCAAGTAGTTTTGGTTTTGCAGATTTATATTTACAGGATCCTGGTTTACAGCTGGAATGATATCCGGAAGGCTCTGTATCCGTATATCACCTTCAGTTGTGCTTTGTATTATTTTCCGTTGCTATGTAATTTATTGTAATCTCTGATATTTATTGAATGTAATTTATTCATTTATACTCTGTATATTCTTGTATCTGATGGAATTGTTGTAATATACAATGAAATGTTCTTCTGTTTGCGTTCTGATTTGTCCTGTTCTCAAACGATCAGGGGTTCGAACGGTCTTAGTTGGTTTAACGACTGATTCGGATCGAGCGAAATTCCTTGTCGTCACATATGAGTTGTAATTTCAAAATCCAATATTTCTTTCTAATATCAAAATAAACCCCTTTTAACTATTTTATTTAAACCATGGTTTTATCAAACCTTCTTACGTTTGAAAACTGCTTCTCGATTATAACCATTATTTCTTAATTCATTAACTAAGTAATTTATTATTAAAACATCACCTTTTAATTTTTACTTCTTTAAACAATTCATTTTATAATTCAAATTTTGTTACAAAATCTTGTTACTCACTTCTTTACCAAATTCACGTTTAACCATCCCCTTTTCTGATCCATTTCACCATTTCCCGCTTTGAAACATTATTTAAATTCCATTCATTCTCTTAATTCCATTATTAAGCAACGTTGATTTAAAATTAACGCTTTAACACCTCATCTCATTTTATAAACTTTATTTATATAATTTTGGTTTAATTTAACCCTTTAATTCCCAATTTCCTTTTACTTAATTCAATTATTAAGTAAACATTTAATTTAAGCCATCGTATTCGCTTAAAATCTTTTTTATAACTTTTTTTAAAAAACTCGGGTTTTAAATATAAAACCCGTTCATAAACTCCTTTCATAATTCAATTAGATTTCATTTCAACTTCGATTATCTTTTTAAATGAATTCCAATTAAAAAGTAATCTTCTAAATTATTATTAAAATAATAATAATTTACTTCAATCATTAACTACTACAAAAGTAGTTAATTTCTTTATTAGCTAAAATAAATAATAAATTCCCTTTTTAAAAACTTATTAAAATTAAAACAATATTCGTTAAACCATTTCCTTAGATTAATTCAAAACAAACTAATTAATAATCATTCTCACTTTAAACGGTGGACTTAGTCAACCAAAAACATAGTTATTTCATTAACTGATTCCAATTACTCCTTCCTTTAACTTAATTAATAATATAATTAATTTTAATAAATCCATTTAATTGTTTCTTTAAACGCAATTATCTAAATATTAACCGTTAGGTTAATTTTCTACTCTCTTGCTTATAAATCTGATTAACAACATAATTTATTTTATAAAATCAATTAATAATTAATTATAAACTTAAATAAAAAAATAAATATTTATTTCCCTTTAACAACTTTTATTAAAAGTACAGATTTAAAAATCTGCCTTCAGTTATATAAAATAAAATTTATAACTTCATTTATATCGATTCGCCTGACGGTAAATCGATATTTAGAAAACGATTGATTTATAGGCCATATACTGCCAATTATCAACCAATATTACACATTGGTTTAAACAAAACAAACGTTGAATTTCAATTCAACGGTCGACAACTAAATCAATCATCTAATCAGAACAGTTCCTATAATGATAATATGAAAATAAATATCATTAAATATATTTGAACAATCCCGTTGGATCCCTCCAACATGTTCTTCTCTGCATAAAAATAGATTATCTCACATAAATTCATTCAATTTAATTAACCGATTATTTCTATAACAGTAAAAAAATGACTATTTAATATCAACCAATTTATCTACATTAACAAAACAATTCATTAAATTTAACAGGTTTATTTTATAAACGTGACCAACAAGGTAAGTTATCTTTATTGGGTCCAATCATTAAAATAACGAATTGGTTTTCACTAAAATTAAATAACGTTTAATTTCATTGGTTTTATCAATATATGCGTATATAATCAACAAACAGGCAACCATTATCAACCATAACACACAATTATAATACCCAACTTATATAAAATATAAGTGGGATAACTGTGTGAGTTTAACTCACTTTGATTCGATTTACTATTTAAATGGCTCGTTTTAATTAAATTAAACAATCATTTAATTTAATTAAAAATCCCGGTTGATTTTAATCCCGTCCATTTCTGTTCCATAATGTTGTGCTCGTCTAGACCGTTCCAAAGTTTTTCGTTTCTCCCAATTCTGATCATATATGATGGAGTCATATGATATTAAGTTTATGGTTTTAATTAAATTAACTATTTCCTTTAATAACCCACTAATTAATATAATTAATTACAATTACTTTTGTTATTAGGAATTCACTGCCGATTTGTTGGTTCATCATTCACTGCTCTTTTGCCTGATCCTGTATGAACTCAGGAACCATGATCTATTTCTGTCAAGAATTGATATTAGCATAGTCAAGCCCCTTTAATTAGTTATTAATTAAGTTTTCAATTAACAGTTAATTACTTAGTCAAACTTAATTATCGTAAAAACAAATCACGTTATAAAACTATTTCGGCCGACCCTGTCCTTTCCTCGACTTCGTTCTAGTACACCCACTATGCGCCTGCAAACAAATCCACCTTTCACGATGTATGAATCTTAATTTAATAATAATTTCTTAACCTAAGATTTAATATGGACTAATTACTTTTTGAAATAAATCAGGACCGAAACTGTTTATCTCACAGTTGTGTCTTCTTCCATTTTTTTTACTGCTTGTTCAAAAATTGTTTTCATTCTTCGCGTGTCTTCATCTCAGCTCCTTTATCCACGCATGGTTCATGTTTCCTCTCCATGCGGTTCAGCTCCTTCCTTGCTTACATGGTTCCAACACCCATCTTTACACCCCAGGCTCACAACATTTGGACTCTTCTGCTCATGTATTTATGGACCATCAGGCACGCACTCTCTTCTGTATATTGTACACATAACTGCGACCATCGGTTTTATCACCACCGCATCTCCCACGATCGGCCTGACGCCGATCAACCCCTTTCAGTTTATACACCCACCGCCCCCTATCAGCGTCTGAAACCTCGCGCCACACAACGCGCCCATCCATCACCACATCGCTTCAATCCTAATCGTCGCCGGTTAGATGAGGGTGCTCATCGCGTTGAGTAGATTTGTTGTTGAAAGTTGCTCATATAGATGCGTGAATTTGAGGATTTAAGGAGGAAAATGATCAGAAGTTTTGCCGTTGGTTTTATTTAGTGGCGGCAGTTTGTTTGACCACCGAAATAACAAAATTCGGGTTAAGGGTAGATAACAGTATTTATAGGGTAAAGCATTTAACTATAATATTATTATTTGAACTTAACAGTGAAGTAATGTCATAAAACAACAACAAACGACTTCTGTTTGTTGATAAAAATGCTAATCCTAGCATAGAAAAATATTCCGGACACGATGGGATAGGCTTCGTCAAATTGCGAGGTCATTTGTAAAAATCCCTTTATAATTCACAGGCTAAAAATCACGCGATTAAATTTCCCATGATTACAAAATAAATCCAATCAGCTTGAAACTTTGAAATTATACTAGACCTTTTCCTTACGGGTCCAATTAAACATGTTTCATTAAAATCGAAGTTCGTCTGGCTAGTCGTTTATTTCTTTAAAGTTACCCCTGCCTGAATTGGCCAAAATAATATAAATGATTAAGGCATTTATCGTTGCCACAATCAAACGGTAAGTCCAATTGACACGAAATTTGAAATCTTATAACAATTAATTAATACAAGCCCAACGGCACTAGTTTCATCGCATTTCGAGACTGTTTCATGGTACGATATTTATATATGCCAAACAACGCTGTTTTGGACACCATAATACCCGATGTCCAAAAATAACGAACTACCTGCCTATTCTGACTCTAAACACCGGTACGAACTCAACAGGATTGGTTTCATGGCTTAATTCGATCGTTTGCTCAACTTATACACAAATATCGCTTTATTAGATTAATTTAATTTAATTTAATTACGCGCTATAGAAAATGATTGGGCGTTTATGACTTCGTTATCAGATACGACATTGGTTTGCCACGAAATTTAATACCGTACAATAACTTAACGTTACAGTTCCTATGAAACTAATTTTGTCGAAAACGGTCTCTGTTTGCAAAATGGCCTCCTTTAAGGCTTATAATAATATCGATAAAATTATTATTTAAATCCCAAAATAATTCAAATAAAAAAATTTATTATCATCATATTTATCCAAATAAAATTATCATATATTTATACAACTCGAATCAACATTCTGAGTTAAAAAGATATTCGAAATATATTAAAATCCTTTTAAATTTATTAAATAAACGTTATCGTTTATTGACGATTTCCATAGCGACTATTTTAAAATTTGATTTTGGACATATCTAACAATCTGTAACACGAAACCTCGATTTTTCTCTTTTCTATGAAAATTATAATAAACAAGATTCCAATGTTTATTATTTCATAGAGTTCCGACTTAAAAAGGATTCGGTATATTCAATTGAAGTTCAAAATTCAAGATTACGAACTATCGCGCCATTTCGAGCTAGTTTTAAATTATATAAATTTAACGTTCAAACTTCGTTATATAATCAAAATATATATTTTAAATCCATTTAAAATTCCAAATAAATATTTAAAATAATAAATTAAATTAAATATTTGACTACCAAAAATACGATACATTACAATCTTCCCCCCTTAAAAGAATTTCGTCCCTGAAATTACTAAGGTAGGAAAATGTCGTAAACCCATTATAATTTAAAATCCAATTTATTATAATAAAAAACCAACTCATTATTGTTAACAAAAATTTCAAAAATTTCAAAAAACCTCTAAAACTTTAAATTTCCGAAAAAATTCGCCAGAGTCTCCCCTGTACGGAGTGACTTCTGCGATATCGCAGGAACAAATAATATACATACATCGACCCACACGGTCGGAAAATAAAAACCAAAATTTTATATTTTCGCGTAGGCATACCTTTACGAGCGCTGTTGAACATACTTGCCCAACTTACGTGCAATATTCGCAACCAAAAACAATCATCATGGCCATTTGTGTAACGACCCAGAAAATCTGAACCAATTTAAAATTTTTAAATTGGCTATTTTAGTGGATTTTAAATATTTTAAATAATAATGATGAAAAGTAAGTTTGAATCGACATTTAAAAATGAATATAATTAATTCTAATTTTAAACAAGGCCTGAAATGGCGCGGTAGTTTCAAAATTTGAATTCAAACTTTGACTGACTGTACCGGGTGCAAAACAAAACGAATTTGAGTGAAACCAAAAATATTTAAATCTGTTAGTGAATATCTTTCTAACAAATCTGAAAAATCGAAGTTTCATAGCGGGAAGCAAAAGTTATGGCCAAATGAATTTTCAGAAAGGTCGCTATAGAGTTTATATAGCCCGTGAAAATGGCCATTTTGCAAACGACCTCGGAATTCGACGAAACCACTTTTGTTGGATCCGGGATGTTAAACTATTTCTAGGTTTCAAATTTCATAATTTTTGAAGCTAGTATGTGAGCATGGCAAAGGAAAACGTGTTTTGGTCAATTATAGTTAAATTGGATCGACCAAAAAAAGGCCATTTTTCAAACGGTCTCAGAATTCGTCGAAACTAGTTTTGTTGGGACCGTATCATCAAAACATAGCTAGATTTATTTTTCGGAAATTTTTAGAATCAATATGTGGCCCCGGCAAATTGAAATGTACGTTCAAATTAAATATTGAATGTTTTATATTTTAATTTGAAGGAAAACTGACTGAAACAGTCGAATGGGCCTACGAAACATATCCCATTGTGTTCGGAATGGGGGTAAAACGCTTGGGACGACAGTCGTTGGGTTTGGATTGGAGTCCGTATGTGGCGAGGGGTGTTTTTGAAATTTAAAAATATATAAATTAATAAAAAAATCCTATTGGCTAATCACTCTCTCTCCCCCCCGTAAATCACCTGAAGCGAACGACGGAAGGAGCTCCTCCGTTCCCAGTCCGATTTCTTCCAATCCACGCAACGAAACCCATCAGTTGTTTGGAAGTTTTTGTAGAGTTTTCTTCCACCTTTACATCCATACAAGGTTTGGATTTTTTCGTGTAGTGTGTGAGGAGTTTCGAGCCCAGGAAGTTCGCCTTTTCCTCCCTCCGTCGCGACCGCCATCCTCGATCGAAGTGGGCCCCCTACCACCGTTGGGCGTGCCTTTCCATGCTCCAGGCCGTGGCATAACCCGATCGTCGATCCGCTGCACCAATTGATCGAAAAGTGAAAACCTAGTTTTGAAGATCGAGCTGAGGTAACGGTTGTTAAAATTATTTTATATATTATAGCACTTAAAAGCGCTACCGTTTATGACTTCACTGTAAAAATCATATCTTTTTCGTTTCTTGACGAAATTCAGTGAAACAAGAGACAGTGGACTCGTGTGGATGTCTTCTACATTCTAGAAGAGACCGCATATTTTGCTGAGCCTTCTGCTATTTTTGGTGGAGTGGAACCCAATGTGAGATTTCTAAATTATAAACGATATGGAAAACGACGATGTATAAATTATATAGTCGATGTATGAGTTATATAAGCGTTGTACACCTCTTGTATAAGCGTTGTATAAGTTGTACGTTCAACATATAAGTTATATATGCGTTGTAAAAATTATATATGTGTTGAATAGAAGTGAAATGCTTATATATATATATATATATATATATATATACACGCCCCTCGTCCACAAACCATGGACGATATTTATTGGTTGTGATTGGTGTGAAAATTAAATGATAGCGAATGGTTCATTAAAATAGTTTGTGGTTGAAATTGATTGATTGTGGTTGAAGAATACCCGTTTGTGGTTGAGAATTATTTGGTTGAAACCATATAGGATTAGTTTGTGGAAAAGAAATAAAAATAAACATGCCGCCTGCGTGCGAACTAGATGCATGAAATTCCCATTGTCAAAAGCTGCAAGGCTTTAAGGTAGAGCGAGGAGCCGTACGAGGGACGGCCCCAGTTTTAACTACCCTGCCATTATGCTGCCGAAATTTTGAATAATATTCATATGTTAGAATTATTTTAATGTGTTGAAACTATATTCGTGTGTTGAATAGAAAACCTTCATGTGTTGAATAGAAATTCATTCGTTGAATAGAAATTCATGTGTTGAATGGTATTCGTGTTTTAAAATAAATTGTTTTATAATAAAAATCCTATTTTTATCATCTATATGAACTATATAAAGTAGTAGTGTTTTGAAATAAATCGTTTTACAATAAAAATCACATTTTTACTATATATATACAAACTATAGAAAACCGTTCATGTGTTGAATAGAAATTCATTCGTTGAATAGAAATTCATGTGTTGAATGGTATTCGTGTTTTAAAATAAATTGTTTTATAATAAAAATCCTATTTTTATCATCTATATGAACTATATAAAGTAGTAGTGTTTTGAAATAAATCGTTTTACAATAAAAATCACATTTTTACTATATATATACAAACTATAGAAAACCGTTCATGTGTTGAATAGAAATTCATTCGTTGAATAGAAATTCATGTGTTGAATGGTATTCGTGTTTTAAAATAAAATTCCTATTTTTATCATCTATATGAACTATATAAAGTAGTAGTGTTTTGAAATAAATCGTTTTACAATAAAAATCACATTTTTACTATATATATACAAACTATAGAAAACCGTTCATGTGTTGAATAGAAATTCATTCGTTGAATAGAAATTCATGTGTTGAATGGTATTCGTGTTTTAAAATAAATTGTTTTATAATAAAAATACTATTTTTATCATCTATATGAACTATATAAAATAGAAGTGTTTTGAAACAAATTGTTTTGCAATAGAAATCACATTTTTACTATATATATACAAACTATAGAAAACATTCATGTGTTGAATAGAAATTCGTTCGTTGAATAGAAATTCATGTGTAGAATGGTATTCGTGTTTTGAAATAAATTGTTTTATAATAAAAATCCTATTTTTATCATCTATATGAACTGTATAAAATAGTAGTGTTTTGAAATAAATTGTTTTGCAATAGAAATCACATTTTTACTATATATATGAGTTGTTAAAATAGTGAAGTGTCGAAGTGAAAGTCTGTTGGATAAAAATATCATTTTTATCAAATGTATGAAAAACATATAGTTTTGAAATCGAAGAATCGATTATATATATATATATATAATTAAAATATATCGAATAACGAAGCCGTAGTTCGTGTTTTGAAACCGTGATTTCAAACGATTAGTGCGGGAGATCCGACCATCGGATTTTCCCGAAACCGAAACCGTTGGGTTCGCTTTGGAAATATCTTTCCAACGACACCAACTTTGTAAAGATCCAACGGTTGGATTGTCTGGAATGTTTAATTCAAATCTAAAGAAAAACAGCGCGAGAATCGATTATATATATATATATATATATAATTAAATTAAATCGAATAACGACGCTGTAGTTTGTATTTTGAAATCGAAACTTCAAACGATTGTACCGGGAGATCTGACCGTCGGATTTTCCCAAAACTAGAACCGTTGGATTCATTTTGAAAAGATCTTTCTAATGATATAAATTTTGTGAAGATCCAATGGTTAGATTTTCAGATATGTGTAAATCAAATTTAAAGAAAAACAGCGCCACGGCCGCGTTATGGCTTGAAGAGTCGTTTGAATAAATTGGCTATTTTTAAATAAATAAAAATAGCGATAAATCATTATAAAATATTATAAACGATATGGAATGTGAAATTTAGAAATTAACTGGAGGTTGTCTAAGTCGAATGGTTTCCTGGGTTTTGATCTGATGTTTGTTTCGGCCTTCGGGGTTAATATTTGGGGAATCGTTCTCTTACCGATTTACGGTTAGTGATTGATGAATTGGAATGAAGCGTGTGTTGTGTTTGTGTAGCACTTTTTAATTACATACGTGAGTTGCTCAGAAAGACCGGGTTTTTCCCATTCTGAATAACTGAATCGACGATAAGGAATCGAAGATGAAGACGGTGGTCGAAGACCGAAGATCTTCACCTCGTTTGGATGGTAACTGATGTCCTGATTGGGAGGCGTCCCGAAATATGGATAATGAGTGGTGATCGTCCAAACGTACGTGGAGATCGATGAGTTTGCGAGGTATATAGTGCCTCCGGTTTCGTTCAGACCCAGAACGGACTTGCAAATGGACTGTGTGTCTGACATTGGAATTCATTCTGTGTGATTAATAGCCATCAGTTGCATGGTGTGAATTGCCTGTGTGGCATGCTAAGATGCAGTGATCAGGGCTTCTGTTGAAAAGCAAAGTCTTGTGGTGATGATCAAAGCACCGCCTGTGTGGCGTAGCTTTGTATATAACGTGAATTCGTGAGCCTCACACCCCGGTGTGAACCAGAAACGGGAGAGGACCTCAGGGAGGGCATGCGTTTCCTTCTAGCTAGAGGTGGTGTCGGTGCTTGAACTAGCTGACATTTATATTACTTTCACCTATGTGGTTGTTGCTATTGCAAGGCGCCTCGGTTATATCGGTCGATCCAGGACCGATGGAGTCATTCGTTGGCTCATTTACGCCCCAAAGGGCGGGGAAACGTAGTGTTCAGGAATTTTAATCCACATTGGTGGATCAGCCCTGACGATCCAAGGGTCACTCGAGCTCTGATCCTGAGACATGGGCTAGATTGTCTCGAAGTCGGTAAGGACTATCTTTTGCCTTGGTTCATGACGGAAATCCAATTTCCAAATACGTGACTGTGCAGTTTTTATTGTATACCTATATATGGCGACATGATATATGGTACCCATGCCGTCTATGATTGATAGTTATGATTGAAATTGTTTTTGAAACTTATAAACACTAGTAATAATATCAAATTCTTTTGTTTTATTCGTATCAAGCATATTTTGGTCATTATACGGTAAAAGTCTATCCTCCGGTTTGCGTTGCATTGTGTGATGGGAACTGAGTCTTATAATGGCTTCATTTTTATAAAAAGCATTGCGATGTTTAAAAGATTTACTCGTTGTAAAGCACTGGAAATCCAATGGAGTAAACCCGTTCCGCTAAAGTGGCGTGGTCCTGTGATTAGCCATATTAAATGTGTTAAGTGGATTTCTCGTACCAGTCCCATGACTGACTCGTAGTTTGTTTCACTTGCAAACTCGGGTGCCCCTTTTTCTACACGGGCATCCTTGTATTCAGGTTTTAGCAGACTCTTTCTGGATAGCTGGAGCTGAAGATGGATTCTATCATTTATCTATTTTATGCTGTTAAGCTCCTATTGTACATATTATGTTTGTTTTCCGCTGTAGACATTTATGTATAGCTGAACTATATTTGTACTAAGTATGATCCTGTATACTGTGTAACTCAGATGATTACATTTATCCAGTATATTCTATTGTGCATTATCTGGTGTATTTATTTATTTTTGTTCTGCTATTATCTGTTTATGTGTTATATTCCAAAGATTACCCTTAACACTGTCAGTACGGGTTTTGGGGTCGTCACAATTTGGCACCTGTACTTAACTCAATTTATCATGTAAGTAATATATACATGAAATATTTAAATAACACTTCATAATCAACAGTTTAACTGAACAATTTCCAAAATTCAACATACAACATCATTCATACCCTTGTTAAATTATTTATGAATTTATATCTAACCAATATAATAAACAATGCACAATCAACTCAATCAAATCATTCCATTGAATTTATATTCAACTTCAATCTTTACTTGATTATTTTCAAGTGGGTTTTCATATTTAAATATCAATCAATGTACCAGATTGATTTCCATTTAATTATTATTAATTCATTTTTCAAAATTTTCTATTTAATTCCAAATAAAAATTCTCATTTACCAATTCCACATGTGAAATCTCTTCGGGTTATATTAACTCATTGAAATTTTCAATCCACTTTGAATTCTATTCAAATCAATCAAACAAATCAATATCTAAATAATTTAATAAAATTATTTCCTTTTCTATAAAAATATAATTTGGGAAAAATTATTTCATTTACCCTCTTTACAAAACAATAACGTATCAATTGCCAGTTCTAAATCGAACCGATCAAATAACACAATACGAAACATTTGTATATAAAATCTACAAATACGCTCTCATATATGTGTATATACACTCAACTCGATCTAGGATATTACTAATCCCATCTCAATAGAGTTATGCCACAGAGCCAAGTTTATTACTAAACCATTGCTCCGATACCAAGTGTAGCGACCCACTTTTTAGTACAGTTTAAGCCGACATTCATCAAACCATGTCAACTCAAATTATACAGAAAAGCAGATAGCTATTAGAAAGAAACTAGAGGGTGGGATAAGAAAGAAAGAAAGTTAGAATAGAAGAAGAAGAAGATGTAGCACAACATGGGTTCTCACATCGCAGCGGAACAAAATATAATATAAAAATAAATCTTTATTAAAAGCTTGAAAATTAGAACTTACAGTCATCAGAGTACATCAACACAGCTGGACAGTTATAATAGCCTGTCCTCATATACAACACACAGCAGAAAAATATGTTATATAATATCATACATCTGAACACATCCAGCTCATCTCTGGACTTCGCAGCATCCAATAACCTAGAGCTGTACACCTCGATCTAAACCGAGCATTACAAACACTAGGTCGATCTAGTGAACCAGAGTGAGAAAAACACACTAAGTTTAAAGGCATCATACAACTTGATTTTAACGTTAAAATCTTTTCGAAAGAAAAGGATAATCGTAAGACCGAATCCATACATAAATAAAGACGGTTTTCAACTTACAATAACCCTAAACATTTTTGTAAACAATATTTTTCTGATATTAATTATAATAGTGTCTAAATACAAATAAATATCAATCTAGCAGAACGCTTCCATCTCACGCTCTACATATATAGTATACAATAAAAACCGCGGGCTTTTATTGGAGAATGGATTTCCTAGAAAGGTATGGCACTACCTTCCCGACAATATGCCTCTGGAGATGAATACATCGGGGTTCAACAAGAACATATTGCAACCCAGGCTAAACACGACCAGCCCCTTACTTTCTCTTGAGAGTACCGAATATATCATTACCATGGTGTGGGGCCAACCAACCGAACCAATATAATACATATATAAATAAAAAGGGACAACCGAAGGCACTTGATTTCACCAGATTAGGTATTGATATACCCTTTTGATGGGTGCAACCCACATAGCCATGCAACCTACCCGATTTTGTGGCATTTCCCGATTGATGAGGCTTGAGGTCATACTTATTTTTTTTTTGAACATCTGGCCACCATTCACTTTGAATGTCACATCGTAGGATCCGCCAGATATCACTAATTGACTGCTATAAAAATACTCAAGTTAGTTGGCCAAGAGAAAGGCCTTTCTTCGTCATCAACTATGGTACATTTGAAGAAATCAACATACGTGATCCTTTTGGAAATACTACGTCAAACATTCGTCCGTACAAATCATCCAGGAGCAGGATGAGTCGAAGGAACCCTCATACCACATCTTAGGTATCACCCTATGGATTAGTAGCGAGTAGTCCTTGCAATCCGTAGATTTCAACCACGACAGAATCACAGTATATCTCTGGCCGCTACACTAGAGATTATAAGTAATCCTCCCACTTTATGAAGATCCACGGTCTTCAATGCTCCATCTTTAATCTTTAAACTTTCGTATCTGCTGGTTCGGAATGGTTTTTTAGAATATAAATTAGATCTCGGTCTTTTTGTACCAATAATGCATTTGGCCACGTTTGATTGTCGGTTATTTAACTATCAAAATAAATAGCTTTTCAATTATGGAAATAAACGAGTTCACTGGTTCGGTATTCAGCATCGCTTGGCCTCTTTTATTAGAAATAACTAACAAATAGTTAATTAAAAACTTCTAAACCTTTTAATATTTTAAACACGGTGTCTACTTCTTATTTTAATACACTAATGTTCTCAAAACCGTTTCATTATAGTACATAGAAAAATAACCATATTCAATTTCCCTTTAACTCTCCTTTCAAAACTTTTGCTACATTATTTCTCATTATCTAATTGGAAAATCAATTTGACTTATCTCTCGTTACGAAATTCCTTTTTGTTTTATTACCTGAAAACAATAACTAATGCTTATTCTTATTGAATAGATCTATTTCAAAACTCCACTTTACATTTCCTTTTAACGCGAAAATATCATTATATTTTAACGCAATCTCTTTTTATTTCCTTTAATTCAGAAATATCATTATATATATTCTTAACTCTTTCCGTTTCCGTTACTTTGGAATCCTCATTATATATTCTTTAAATTATCACCAATAATATAGCAATATTATTTCTCTAATGGAAATAATAAATTATTACTCTTCGTTACCATTACAACTAATACCATCTCAGATAATTCTGAAGTCGTTCTAGTTGGGGTATTTTAATTACCTCTCAGACTAGACCAACGATGTTCTTATCTTAAGATAGATACGAGTTGAAATTTCAAAATCCGATATTTCATTCTAATATATAAATAAACCCCTTTTAACTATTTTATTTAAACCATGGTTTTATCAAACCTTCTTACATTTGAAAACTCCTTCTTGATATAACCATTATTCCTTAATTCATTAACTAAGTAATTTATTATTAAAACATCACCTTTTAACTTTTACTTCTTTAAACAATTCATTTTATAATTCGGATTTTGTTACAAAATCCTATTACTCACTTCCTTACCAAATTCACATTTAACCATCCCCTTTTCTGATCCATTTCACCATTTCCCTCTTTGAAACCTTATTTAAATTCCATTCAATCCCTTAATTCCATTATTAAGCAACATTAATTTAAAATTAACACTTTAACAGCTCACCTCATTTTATAAACTTTGTTTACATAACTCTGGTTTAATCTAACCCTTTAATTCCTAATTTCCTTTTACTTAATTCAATTATTAAGTAAACATTTAATTTAAGCCACCGTATTCGCTTAGAATCCGTTTTATAGCTTCGTTATAAAAACTCGGGTTTTAAATATAAAACCCATTCATAAACTCCTTTCATCATTCAACTAGATTCCGTTTCAACTTCGATTATCTTTTTAGATGAATTTCAATTAAAAATTAATCTTCTAAACTATTATTAAAATAAAAATAATTTACTTCAATCATTAACTACTGTAAAAGTAGTTGATTTCTTTATTAACTAAAATAAATAATAAATTCCCATTTTATAATCTTGTTAAAATTAAAACAATATTCGTTACATCATTTTCTTAGATTAATTCAAAACAAAATAATTAAAAATCAATCTCACTTAAAACGGTGGACTTAGTCAACCCAAGACACAGTTATTTCGTTAACTGATTCCAATTACTCCTTCCTTTAAACTAATTAATTATATAATTAATTTAAATAAATCCATTTAATTGTTTCTTTAAAAACAATTATCTAAATATTAAACGTTAGGTTAATTTTCTACTCTCTTGCTTATAAATTTGATTAACAACAAAATTTGTTTTATAAAATCAATTAACAATAAATTATACACTTAAATAATAAATAAATATTTATTTCCCTTTAACAAATTTTATTAAAAATACAGATTTAAAAATCTGCCTTCAGTTGTATAAAATAAATTTTATAACTTCATTTATATCGATTCGCCTGACTGTAAACCAATATTTAGAAAACGATTGATTTATAGGCCATATACTGCCAATTACTCAACCAATATTACCCATTGGTTTAAACAAAACAAACGTTGAATTTCAATTCAACGGTCGACAACCAAATCAATCATCTAATCGGAACAGTTCCTATAATGATAATATGAAAATAAATATCATTAAATATATTTGAAGAATCCCGTTGGATCCCTCCAACTTGTTCTTCTCTGCATAAAAATAGATTATCTCACATAAATTCATTCAATTCAATTAACCGTTTATTTCTATAATAGTAAATAACGACTATTTAATACCAACCAATTTATCTACATTAACAAAACAAATCAAATAATTCGTTAAATTCAACACATTTATTTTATAAATGTGACCAACAAGGTAAATTATCTTTATTGGGTCCAATCGTTAAAATAATGAATTGGTTTTCACTGAAATTAAACAATGTTTAATTTCATTGGTTATATTAATATATGTGTAAATAATCAACAAACATGCAACCATTATCAACCATAACACACAATTATAAAAGCCAACGTTATAAAACTATTTTGGCCGACCTTGTCCTTTCCTCGACCTCGTTCTAGTACACCCGATATGCACCTACAAACAAATCCACCTTTCATATGTATGACTCTTAATTTAATAATAATTTCTTAACCTAAGATTTAATATGAACTAAAGACTTTTTAAAATAAGTCAGGACCGAAACTGTTTATCTCATGGTTGTGTCTTCTTCCATTTTTTTTTACTACTTGTTCGACAATTGTTTTCATTCTTCGTGTGTTTCCATCTCAGCTCCTTTATCCACGCATGGTTTACGTTTCCTCTCCATCCGGTTCAACTCCTTCCTTGCATACATGGTTCCAGCACCCGTCTTTACACCCCAGGCTCTCAACATTTGGACTCTTTTGCTCACGTATTTATGTACCATCACGAATGCACTCTCTTCTGTATGTTGTACCCATAACCGCGGCCATCGATTTTATCACCACCGCATCTCCTACCATCGGCCTGACGCCGATCAACCCCTTCTAGTCCACACGCCCTACAACCCCCCATCAACATTTATAACCCCGCGCCACATGACGCACCCATCCGCCACCAGAACAATTTCGAAAGCATCAACTTTCAGTGTCCATTTCCGTTACCACATCGCTTCAATCCTGATCGTCGCCAGTCAGATGAGGGTGTTCATCGCGTTGAGTAGATTTTTTGTTGAAAGTTGGTTATACAGAGGCATAGATTTGAGGATTTCAGGAGGAAAACGATCAGAAGCTTCTGCCGTTGGTTTTTATTTAGTGGCGGCAGTTTGTTTGACCACCGAAATAACAAAACTAGGGTTAAAGGTAGATAACAATATTTATAGGGCGAAGCATTTAAATAAAATATTATTATTTGAACTTAACAGTGAAGTAACGTCATAAAAAACAACAAACGACTTCTATTTTTCGATAAAAATGCTAATCCTAGCATAGAAAAATATTCCGGCCATGATGGGATAGGTTTCGTCAAATTCCAAGGTTATTTGTAAAAATTCCTTTATAATTCGCAAGCTAAAAATCACGCGTTTAAATTTCTCATGATCACAAAATAAATCCAATCAACCTGAAACTTTGAAATTATACTATACCCTTTCCTTACGAATCCAATGAAACTTGCTTCGTTAAAAATCAGAGTTTGTTTGGCCAGTCATTTATTCCTTTAAAGTTACCCCTGTCTGAATTGGCCAAAATAATATAAATGATTAAGGCGTTTATCGTTGCCACGATCAAACGCTAAGTCCAATTGACACGAAATTTGAAATCTTATAATAATTAATTAATACGAACCCAATTGCACTAATTTCTTCACATTCTGAGACTGTTTCCCCGTACGCCATTTTTATATGCCAAACAACGCTATTTTGGACACCAAAATACCCGATATCCAAAAATAACAAACTTCCTGCCTATTCTGATTCTAAACGTCGATATGAACTCAATGGAATTGGTTTCGTGACTTAATTCGATTGTCTGCTCAATTATACACAAATATCGCTTTATTAATTTAATTTAATTTAATTAAGCGCTATAGAAAATGATTGGGCGTTTACGACTGTTGTTATCACATACGACATTGGTTTGCCACAACATTTAATACCGTATAATAATTTAACGTCACGGTTCCAAAATAATTCAAATAAAATTAATTAAATTATTATTTAAATTCCAAAATAATTCAAATAAAAATAATAATAAATTATTATCATCATATTTATCCAAATAAAATTATCATATAGTTATAAAACTCAATATCAACATTTCGAGTTAAAATAGTATTCAAAAGATATTAAAATCCTTTTAAATTTATTAAACGTTAACGTTTATTAACGCTTTGCATAGCGACTATTTTAAAATTTGATTTGGACATATCTAACAATCTATAACAATCTCAATTTTTCTCTTTCATATGAAAATTATAATCAATAAGATTACAATATTTCTTATTTCACAGAATTCCAACTTAAAACGGATTCTGTATATTCAATTGAAGTTCAAAATTCAAGATTACGAACTACCGCGCCATTTCGAGCTCATTTTAAATTATATGTAAATTTAACATTCAAACCTCGTTATATAATCAAAATATATATTTTAAATCCATTTAAAATAATAAATTAAATTAAATATTTGACTACCATAAATACAAGACATTACAATGATCAGGGTAGTTCTCTGGAAGTGTCATATTCTTATCTAGGGTCTATGTGGGAGGAGACCTAGTGAAGGGCTACTAAGAGTTCTGTCAATCATGTACGGGGGACCTCCTGTCTAATTGAAGTATTAAGTGGTTAGGGTTCGTCCATAGTACCGAGTAAATAATAATGCATGGGTCCTCCAGAGGGGTCTTAAATCACGATGAGTTTCTCTACCGTGGCTCGGTATTAAGTAGCAGATTACTATTTCTTATATTACAACGGAGATAATATTTAATAGCATTGACGATTATAAAACGAGGTCTTAAGTGAATAGGGTCCGCAATAGGGTATAAAGTGATAGTGGGAATCCAACCAAGATAAATATAAAGTGATGGAATTAAGTGCCCAGTAGTAGTCCTCCTCGAAGGGTATTAAGTAATCATAGAGAATCCACCTTTAGTTAAGCAATGTAGGCTTTAAGTGACTATATGGTAATCCGTCTCATAAATAACTATGGTTGATTGTGTGTTGAATTGCGTAGACATAATGTGAAGAATTTATATTACCAAATATATGTAATAGTTAATCCTTAATGGACCTCATTTCTATTGTTTATTCACCAAAAACAATGGAGACAATGAGATGCTACCCCGGCTCAAATTGAATTAGCCTATTCTTCTGCAACAACGATTTATAAATATACAAGAGTCTCTACTACAACATCAACACTCTTTTCTCGGTTCTTTAGATCCAGTCTCTATGAGTTTATGTTGCTTTTAGATATAAACATTTGGTAAGTAATCTTGACATGTTTATAAGTTTGCATCTAAACCTATGACTGTTAATAACATGAATCATAACTAAACAGATCTGTCATTACATGTACACATGATCTACTATTTAGTCCTTACATGCCTATCTCTATTATGCCCATTTCTATTATCATATGTTTATTATGTTATTATGCCTATTTTTGTTCTCTTCTCTCCCTTCTTCCCTTTTTATTTTTATAGTCAGGCTACCTTCGAGCCTAGGCCTATTGCTAAAATGTGTGATTGAACGAAATTGGGAATGGTTGGGAATGATACATTGGGGGCATAACTCGTATTATAAATCATGACTAAGATTTGGGGCATAACCTATACTGTGATCTAAGACTTTAATTTGGGGTATATCTTATATGATGATTTATGACTTGAGGGTAAGGGCATGAAAAACCTATGATAAATATGAATAATTGTTTAAGATTGAGTATGCCTAAATTTACAGTAAATAGAAATTGTAACCGCACTTAGACACGAGGTTAGATTCAACTCATTGTAGAAGTCTGCCTGGAACCGCTCGGCAAATCCAGCATCCATGAGTGGTTAACTTAATGTGAGGGTTCTAGTGCATAAATGTACACATAACGGTGCAAAAACACGAGGTTAAGTCCAACTTGTGGTAGAAGTCTTCCTGGAACCGCTCAGCATATCCAGCATCCACAAGTGGTCAACTTAATGTGAGAGGTCTAATGCATTAACATACATGAGCGGGGAATGATAATAACATGTTAACCTTTAAATACTTAACATGTTTGAATTTGTGGGGGTTTTATGAACCTATCAAATTGTGTAAGGGTTAAGTAGACTTGCTTGAATCAATGGGGGTTTAAGTAAATCTGTTAAATCTGTGGGGGTTATATGAACCCAATAAACTTAACCTGTTTTATATGTTGGGGTTATGCGGGCTTGATAATCTGTTGGGCATAACCTGCAAAATCCTAGTAGTGGTGATGCAAGCCTAGGGGGTGGCTTGTATCATCTGTTGTATGGGACCTATATCAGTCAGTAACCCATACTGGTATTCAAAGGGGGACCTCGAACTAGGTAGGGGTCAGGGCACGCTTACTGAGCTGATTATAAGAGGTTCATATATGTGGAGGTGTTGACGGCGCATTCCAACGGAGTCATGTGCATGTACGGGTCCGAGTGATCAAGAATTTAAGACGATGCGACATCGATAGATATGGCTATGTCTATCTTGGGGTTGCCATTTTAGTAAGTGATACATCCTACTATAGGGTCGGCACAAGGTATAGACGGGATAGGGAGTCGATCAATTGAGGTAGTAATTAGGGTACATCTAGTCCTACCTGTTTAGGAGCCTGTTATTATCATTTGGGGTAGCACCTGTTAATTCTTTTGGGTTGCCTGTTATTATCGTTTAGGGTTAAAACCCATTACTAGAAGTACACCTAAGTCTACCATTTGTTTCTGTTAGGATCATTCTGTTTCTGTTATACTAGTATTGGTGCAGAGAAAGGTATCTTGAGAAGCGTAATCTGTTCAATTCATTCTGCTTATCCGTTATACCTGTTTTATGATACTATTATCTCTCTCATCCACTTTATATGCCTGTCATGATGCTTTTACTTATTTATATGCTAAAAGTAATTGGACTCGCCAGACTTCATGTCTGACCCATTTTGTTTCCTCTTCTCTCTCTCCATCCCCCAACCCCACAGGTTCTCATGGTGGAAATACTCAGGCTCGATTAGGATTCTCTCTTCTGTTTCTGCTTGGAGCTTCTTTAATGTACTGCTTTGATTACCTGTCTACCTTGCTATGGCTATTTTTGGGGACTATGATTTTATATTTCTGTAGTATGTTGATTTTAGTATAAGGCAGATTTTTTAATTTGATGTAATGAGTTTTCTGTATTTCAGACTTATGTTGTAACTGGATTTTGGACCACGATGTTTTCTATTTTAAAAAAAATAAAGTTTTAAATTCCACTACTATGTATATATGTCTTGTGATGTTTCTGTTTACCTATAACGCTTCGCGGAACTTAATGCATTCTGATAAAGAGGGACATTAATGGATGTGGGGTGTCACATTTGGTATTAGAGCTGAAGGTCACAAGATCGGATAAAAGATTTTGAAAATTCTTCTCAAAAGGCTTCAAAAAGAAAGTATTTTCAAAGAAAACTCTGTTTTTGAAAAACATATTCCCCACAGCCATATGAAATATCTTTTGATTCTTTGTTGAATCCCTTTTCCTTTTCTTTTCAGCATGTCTGGGGAACCGATTCTTCCCGAGGGTGTTGCAATATCGGCATGGTTCCGTAGGTATCTTGAGGCTACGGCGCCTGCCGGAGGCCAAGCAGACGCCCCTCCCTTAGCTGTAGACGCTGTTCCTCCTCCTCCGCGAGCGGATAATTTCTCCAAGAAATGCAAGGATTTCTGTGCTATGGGATGAAAGCCTTTTCGAGGAACTGAGAGTTTTGTATAAGCAAGGAATTGGCACAAAGAGACGGAGGATTTGTTTGGGATTTTCGAGATTGACGATCATAGGAAAATTCATTTAGGCATTTGGCAACTGAAAGATGAGGCTTCATTCTGGTGAGAAGTGACGTAAGTAGGGAGTCCAGTTGAGACTTGGGATGATTTCCGATAGAGATTTGATATGAAGTTTCTTTTTCAAGCCGAAGAGAGTATGCAAGTGGAAAGGTTTTTGGCACTTAAGCAAGGAGGCATGTCTGTCAAAGAGTATGTTAATAAGTTCAATCAATTAGCGAGATTTGGTTTGGAGCTAGTTAATACCCCGCACAAGAAAGACTTGAGGTTTGCAAGAGGGTTAAATAAACCCCTCCATGAGTTGGCTATGTCTCATATTCCAGTTGGAGCAACTTTCGAGAAACTCATTGATGTGACATTGATGCACGAGGAATATAAAGGTGAAAAGAAAGAGGCTAAGATTGATGATACACAAAACAAAAAAGTATGGCCCAAGAAAGAACAACAACATCAAAAAAAGGGCAGAAAGAATGACAAAGTTCGAGACAAGAGGAAATGTCATAGTTTTGGATGCGTGGGTCATTTAAGCAAAGATTGTAGAAAAGGGAAGAATGCTTGTTTCCATTGTAGGGAGGTCGGACACTATACTAGGGAGTGCCCAAAGAAGTAAGGACAGGGCCAAATGGCAGGATCTTCTGGAGGGCAGGTGCATGTTTTCGTGGCCAGTGTACCGGACAGAGGTAGGAAAGTTTCTATTGAAGGTTTAATTTCTCTTTCTGATCATCCTATTAGAACTCTTTTTTATTCTGGCGCTTCGCATTCATTTATATCTGATTCTGTGGTTGAGTCTCTGCACCTGAGTACTAGTATGGTTTTGGATCCCGTTTGTTGTCTCAAACTCCATTGGGGGCACAACTCATCTGTCTATGATTTGTCGAGGTTTGAGAATATCTGTATTGGGCGTCGAGTTTAAGTGCGACGCATATGTGCTTGGTTTCATGGGCTATGCTTTGATTCTAGGGGTGGATTAGCTAGCTATGTATGGTGCCATTCTGGATTGTGAGACAATGGTCGTTAAGCTATTGACTTGTCATAGTAGGACTCTCGAAATTTCTTGTGACCCTAAGGCGTCTGTCATGCTTATTTTTCTAGAATCTCTTGATTCTTCTGTCGATGATTTATGATCTGTACCCAGTAGTCTATGAGTGTCCTGATGTTTTTAAGGAGGTTCGAGGCTTGCCTCTAAGGTGAAAAATTGATTTCAGATATACTTGGTGGACAATGCAAAGCCAGTTGCATTGCCTGTGCGCCACATGGCTCCTAGGGAAAGGAGGAATCTCAACAAGCAAGTAGGGGAGCTACTTGAGAAGGGGTTTATTAGGCGAAGCATATCTGAATGGGGTGCTCCAGTCGTCTTTGCAACTAAAGCGGACGACTCGATTCGCTTATGTGTGGATTATAGAAAGTTGAATAAACTCACTAAGAAGAATCAACACCCACTTCCGAGGATTGATGATCTGTGTGACCAGCTTGTTAGTGCATTTGTTTTCTTCCAATTATACTTCACCATGGGGTTTCATCAATTGAGGGTGGCCCAGGACAGTATAAACAAGACCGCTCTGTTTCACCTAAGAAATATCGTATTGATTAAAGAATCAATCATGCATAACGTGAAGTTAAATTAGATTAATTTAGATTGATGAGCAATATTGTTAATTAGAAGAATATATGGTTAACTTGACTAAAGACTAAAAAAATGGTTTTAGATCTCCAGATGGTTTCTTTGAGTGGCTCGTCATGCCTTTTACATTAACAAATGCACCCAAGTATTTTGTGGATTAGATGGGTAGGGTGTTGTGGGAGTTTCTGAATAACTTCGTTGTGGTCTTTGTGGATGACATTCTGATATTCTCGAAGAATGAAGAAGAGCATGCCCAACATTTAGGAGAGGTCCTGAAGACTCTTCGAGCGCACCAGCTTAAGGCGAAATTCTCCAAATGTCAATTTTGGAGAAAGAAAGTGAGATTTCTAGGGAATGTGGTCTCCAAGGATGGGATAGCAGTGGATCCCACAAAAATAGTTGCAGTTCAAGATTGGGAAGCTACAAAGAATGCAACGGAGGTGAGTAGTTTTCTTTGTTTAGCGGGCTACTATAGGAAGACTATTAAGGACTTCACGAAGATATCAGCTCCACCCACTAGACTGACGAAGATGAATCTGACCTTTTGTTGGAACGTTGATTGTGAGGATGCTTTTCAGCGATTAAAGAAGGCTCTGACAACAATCCCGGTTCTGACATTGCCTGATGGGAGCAAGGTGTTCATAGTGTACACTGACGCATGTGGTACAGGACTCGGTGCCGTTTTGATGCAAGAGGTAAGGATAGTATGCTACGAAAGTAGACAGTTGTAGGTTCATGAGAGAAACTACCCCACTCATGATTTGGAATTACCTGCTATTATATTTGTGCTTAAGTCTTAGTGACATTATCTACTTGTAGAGAGGTTCGAGTTATACACGGACCATAAATCTCTCAAATATTTGTTCTCGCAAAAGGATCTCAATTTGAGACAGTAGAGATAGATGGAGAACCTAGCGTCCTATGAGTTTGAGATTGCTTATACCCCCGGAAAGGGTAATGTGGTGGAGGATGCGTTGAGTAGGCAGAGGGTGACCTTGAGTCCTTTATTTGTTGAGAGGTATAGCTTGGAACATATATCGGCCTTCGATTTTAGGCCCTCTATGTAGATTACACCTGGTTTATTGATATCGTTAGAGGTGCGACCTAATCTTTTGGATCAAATAGGATCTTCGCAGCGTAAGGGCCTACAGATAGCAAACATTTTGGATAGCCTCAACAGAGGAGAGACTTCTAGTCACCTTAGTAGATACTCCACGGATGACAAAGGGTGGCTACGAAGGGATGGAAGGTTTTGTGTTCCCCAAGTTGGAAGTCTGTTGAAGACAGTCCTTGAAGAAGCCCATCGTTCTAGAATGACCATCCATCCAGGTTGCGATAAAATGTATAGATATATGAAGAGGGTTTTCTTATGGGCTGGGATGAAGAAAGATATAGCGGAATTCATAGCTCAATGTTCGATATGCCAGCAAGTCAAAGCTGAATAGAAAAAGCCTGACGGGTTGTTTCACCCTTTGAAGGTCCCACAGTGGAAGTGGGAGAGCGTCCCTATGGATTTCATTGATGGTTTGCCTAGATCGAGGATGGGCAATACCATCATCTAGGTTATAGTAGACAGACTTACTAAGATCTCTCATTTCATTCCTGTTAAGAGCAAGAGAACGACAACATGGTTGGCATTAATTTATCTTCGTGAGATTGATGACTACATGGTGTACCTTCCAACATAGTAAGTGATTGTGATCTCATTTTTACCAGTGAGTTTTGGGGAAGCTTGCAAGAGGCACTTGGTACGCAGTTATGTTTGAGCACCACATATCACCCTCAGACTGATGGGTAGACTGAGAGGATGAATAGAGTTCTTGAGGATCTTTTGAGGCTATGTATCCTAGACTTTGGAGGGACTTGTGAAGAGCATCTTCCATTGGTGGAGTTCGCCTACAACAACAATTATCAAGCTAGTATATGCATGGCTTCCTTCGAAGCATTATATGGACGACCTTGTAGATCACCGACTTATTGGTGGGAGTTTACAGATAAGCTTCTACTTGGACCTGAGAAGATTAGAGAGACTTCAGAGTTTAGATTGATCTTATCCGCAGACGCATGAAGACAACTCAGGACAGGCAGATGTCCTACGCAGATAAAAGAAGGACTGATATTGAGTTTGAGGTGGGAAACATGGTTTTCATCAAGGTATCACCTTTGAGGAATGGGGTTCCCTTTGGATCTATAAGTAAATTGGCACCAAAGTTTGTAGGACCATTTCCTATAACAAAAAGGATGGTCAAATGGCCTATAGATTAAAGCTACCAGAGAGATTGGCGGGTGTGCATGATGTTTTCCACTTTTCTCATTTGCGGAAGTGTCTACATGATACGGCAGAAGAAGTTGAGCTAAGCATGCTTGAGGAGGTAGAGGTAGAAAAGGAGTCAACAGTTAGATGATTTCCTACCCGTATACTTGGATCAGAGGTTTGGAAGCTCCGCAATCAAGAGGTCAAGTTGGTGAAAGTCCAATGGAGAGAAGATAGCGAAGATGCAACTTGGGAGACTGAAGACAAGATTCTCGCTCAGTACCCTTTTATTTTCAAGGGTATGTTCTTAGCTTCGTTTTCCAAGCTTTTATTTGTACTTGTTTCTATCATTCGTCTGTATCATATCGATCGATTCTTCGACCTTTAGGTAGAAAACCAATGGGTGTAAACATGTGTTTGAAACATGTTATGTTTGATGGATGCAAGTGGATGTAAGTGTTTGCTAGTGGTTGCTCGTAGATGCATATACACACACATTAGACACTAGATCGACTCAACCACTCTCATACTGCATATGGATGCATGTGCATTTTTCTTCTTTTTATGGATGGAAATGAGTATGTCATCATATGGATGTTGCATTTGGACGGATGGTTGTGCACACATTTAGAATTTACATGATATATTAGGATTATTTGCATACATGATTGATTCATGGCATTGACATACATTGCATTAAGGAAGTCAACTGAATTAGTAGACTGCCTGATTTTCGCATTAGTGTAAGGACATATACACACACTACTGCATATGTTCATAAAAGCATAAAAAATCTTTTAAGGACAATGGATGCCTGTGATTGATGAATGAGTGGATGGATGTGGTTGTTAGGATATACTTTCTTTGTAACTTAGAGATTTCGAGGACGAAATCCTTTAAGTATAAGAGAATGTAACACCCCGTAATTTTAAAGGACAATATAAAATAAAACTAAGAATACTTAATTAAATATTGGGAATTAAGGGAAACAGACTATATCATTGTGTTCATCTCGGAATTGTAATGTCCCATATTTTGGTAGCTAAATATTTAATTTATTTTATTACTTTAAATATGATATTTGGAATATTAATGGATTATAATATTGAATTCGTTTATTTAAAACGAAGTTTAATCATTAAATTTATATAATTATAAATCGAGCTCAAAATGGCGTGGTAGTTCGTAATATTGAGTTTTGAACTTCAATTGAATATACATGATCCGATATAAGTCGGATTTCCGTGAAACAAGAAACGTTGGAATCTTGTTGATTATAATTTTCATATGAAAGAGAAAAATTGAGATTTCGTGTTATAGATTGTTAGTTATTCCCAATTCAAAATTTCAAATAGTCACTATGGAATTATTTATAAATTATGGCAATTAATTTAATAAATTAAAAAGGAGTTTTTGACCATAACTTGAGCAGATGATCGAAATAAGCCACAAAGCAAACCGTGAATTCGTATTGACGTTTAGAGTCAGGATAGATATATTGTTTGTTATTTTTGAAGACCGGGTGTTTTTGGTGTCCGAAATAGCGTTGTTTTATGCGTAAAATAGAGTAATATATATGTTAACAATCTCGGAATTCAACGAAACCTGTCCCATTGTGTCCGGAATATTTTTCTATGCTAGGATTAGGATTTTCATCTCGATTGGGGATCGTACGTGTGTGTTTTAAGAGATTACTTCATTGCTTAGTTTTATTTATAATTTAGTATTATTTATATTTGCTTATAAATAGAACAAATCAATAGCTAAACCTAATTTTACGCAGTCAACAAACATTGTGGTCAACTAGATAAATTATTCTGCCTCCATTTAAAACCGACGTTCAGAAAACCTTCGATTCTTCTTTTGAATTAATTTCCAAATTCGTTCATCAAACTAAAGTATGTTCAACAACGAATCTAAAGAGCTTGGCGAGCTCTGCGGTCTGGACCGTTATGATATACCGTTGAGCCTTGGGATTGCCGGAGTCGGGCTGAGGAAGGCTGACATTTGAAGACCCTTTTTGTCGGAGGATGGAGCCGAGTTTCACGAGATTTTGGTTGAAGCTGGAGCACATGCAGGCGCTCAGCTCGGCAGTTGCTGATGGCCATCCAATGGCCGGATTTTGGTGCGGCGCGGTGAAGTATTGACCAATGTGTGGAGCTTGAACGAGATCCAAAAACGAACGGAAGTATTCCAAGTAATTAACTTATTTATAATGAGATTAAGGTTTAACTATGTTTAATTAAATCATGAATTAATATAATTACATTTAGGCATGGGTTCAGAAATCCCAAAAGGAGGCATGAATACTGGTACGAGGCAAAGAGGAAGTAGAAAGTAGGAATGGGCACATCTGTGAAATGGAAAGGAGAATAAACGACGTGCATGGAACAAAACAAAGTTTAAACTAAAGAAACGAAGATGCATATGTTTGAAATGCGAAAGCATGGAAACAAAGTACAAGAAGAAGTCATGCCTTATTTCCTTGAAATCAGAACGTGGGTCAGCCTAACAACAGTCTAAAGTAACTTAAGAATTGATTTTATAATTTAAAACAGTTAGTCATAATCTGAACGAAATCATATGTACTAGAATCGGAATTGTGAGCGGGTGACGAGGACAAAGGCCTTAAGTGGGATATCCGGTCTGGGTTTTTGAAATCCGCGTGAACAGTGCATGCGTGAGTTACAGACCAGTAGAAAATGTGAAGACGGAGAAGGTGAAATTGGGTGGAGAAAATGGAGGTGAACGGTTGCATGACGGAGATGAACTGGGGGCATATATATGGCATTCAAAATAAAGGGAATAAAAGAAAACTAAGAGCAGAAGGAAAAAATGGGGTAGTTTGGGTCTATGTTAAAGACAGTATTACGTGAATGATGACATGGTACATAATATGGGGATAGTAGTCGAGAGGTGGTTCCGGTGTAAGGAAAAGTTGAGTGAGAAGAAGTATAGGAGTGAAGAAGTATAGTAGCAGTAGAAGTAAGAATCAGGCCATATTTTGTTAAACAAAATTAGTTAGAGGGTTTAAAATTTGGAAACATGGTAGGATGCATGGTGCAGATGTTTGAATGGAATAGGAAGGCTTCGGACCCGTGAGTTTTGTTTCTATCCCAAGTTCAGCCAAATTATATTTAACAATATAATTAAATTGTAAATTGTTTATAATTCAGAAAAACTAATTAACTAATTATTTAATCATGGACAGGTCTGAGTTTCACTGTGATGGAAGTAGCGGTTAAACTAATGGACCGGACAAGATATATTATAGTTAACATTAATTATAGGATTAAGGAATTATAAAATTTTAAATTAAATGATATTAATTTTAAAACGTTATAACTCATTCATATTTTAACTGAAATTAGCAAAACAAAAGGCAACGAGATTGTGGTTACGAATACTACATTGCGGAGCTAGATTGGGCAGTAATGGAGATAATAGGAATTTACAGTTAAATTAAACAACTATTCAATTCAACTATAACTGAACCACTTCAACGACAGATCAAATCAAAGTGAGTTAAACTCACTCAGCTCTTCCCACTAATATTTTATATAAGTCGGGTTTTTATTTATGCGTGCTATGGTTGCTAATGGTTGATATTAAGTTGTTGGTATTAGCCAATTATTGAATTTATATCGATATATTGAATTGAATGATTATATTGAGGTAACGTACTTGGTATAGGGAAAACAGATTGGAGGGATCCAACTGGATTCCTTACCAGTAGTTGTTAAAATTTCTTATATTAAAATATATGTTGAATAATATGAAATGGTGATATAGTGATTGACATGTTGGAGAAATCCAATAGGATTTCTCAATAATATTAATAATGTTTATCAATATGATTTGTTCTGTTCATTTCGATATGAAATTGGTTCATATTTCACGGTTCAGTACTTTAGCAGATATTTACCTCTTTAGTATCGTCAATAAAGAAATGATTTGTGAAACCGATATTTAATCGATTTAAAACGTTTTTCAAAGATGTGTTCACATACAGTTTTGAAATATTATTTATAAAGCGAATAGTATATAGTTTATAAATTGAATAGTATATGGTTTATAAATCGAATAGTATATGGTTTATATAGCGAATAATTTATGGTTTATAAAGCGAATTGTTAATGGTTTATAAAGCGAATGATTAATGGTTTATAAAGCGAATAGTTAATGGTTTATAAAGCGAACGGTATATGGTTTATAAAGCGAATGGTATATGGTTTATAAAGCAAATGGTGTATGCTTTATAAAGCGAATGGAATATGGTTTATAAAGCGAATAGTTAATGATTTATAAAGTGGATAGTTAGTGATTTATAAAGCGGATAGTTAATGATTTATAAAGCGAATAGTACTTATGGAATTATATAGCGAATGGAAAAGGATTTCATAAACGAAAGGTTAATGGTTTTGTAAAGGAAAGGTGAAGAGTTTTGAAATGGAATCTGTAATATTATTTATAGAAGATAAGTTGAGATATTTTAATTAATTCTGTGAAATGATAATTAAATAATACTGAAAATGATTTGTGAGATTATAAGAATACAATCGCTTTAAATGTTAAAGGGAATATGATGGTGTTTTATAAAATTGGAACTTGTTGTACGCTAGCTGAGTTGAGTAATTTTCGAGGTATAAATCTGATGTTGGTTTTGGCCTTCGGGATTGATACTGGGAGATTTATTCACTTACCAATTTATAATGAGGGTCTAATGAGTAGAAGTGAAATGATAATGGAATTTTCTTATTTCTAATAAGAAAGCGAAATGTTTTCCAAATCAACGGTTTTAATATTTAATTAACAACAGGTTAATTAAAGAGGCTAAATGATGCTGGGTATTGAATCGGTGAATTCATTTTATTTTTATGCATGAATGGTTGTTTATTTGATAGTTAAATAACCGACTATCAAATCTGACCAATACGATTGTTGGTACAGAAAGACCGGGATCTAATTTATATTCGTAAACCATTCCGACCAGAAAATACATGGAAGATAGAAGATGCTGATTGAAGATGGAGAAATTGAAGATAGTAGATCTTCAAGAGCGGAAGGACTACTTATTGAATTTCTCTGGTTAGCTCTCAGAGACATTTCGGCAGTGATTCTGTCGTGATTAGAATCTTCGGATTGCAAGGACTACTCGTTACTGATCCTTTGTATGCGGTAATAGGGTCCTTCGGTTCATCCAGTTCCTGGATGACTTGTATGGACGAATATCTCGCCAAATATTTTCAAAGGGATCGCATACATTAATTTCTTCAAACGTACCATAGTTGAGGGCGGAGAAAGGGTTTTCTCTACCCTAATAACTGGAGTATTTTTGTGGACGTCAGTTAGTGATATTCTGGCGGATCTGACGATGGGACATTCAAAGTGAATGGTGGCCAGAAGTCCTCAAAGAAGATTTAAACATCAAACCTCATCAACTGAGAAATGGTAAAAATTGGGTAGGTCGCATGGCTATGTGGGTCGCACCCATCAAAAGGGTGTATTGTCACCATCTAGAGAATATTCATATTGTTACTTCTTTTCATTTCTGTATCTCCCGGGAACTACAGTGATCACGACAAAAGTCCGTAAGGTGATAATACATTCGGTACTCTCAAGCGAAATGAGGGGCCCGTTATGTTTAACCTGGGTTGCAAGATGTTCTTGTTGATCCCGGTGTATTCGTCTCTAGAGATACACTATCGGAAGGTGGTCTCATACCTTGCCAGGAAGTATGTTCTCCAATAAGAGCCTGTAGTCTTGATTGTATACAATATATGTAGAACGTGAGATGCAAACATTCTGCTATTTGATATTTATTTTGTCTCCAGACATTATTATAATATCAGAGAAGATATGATTTCAAAAATGTTTTGGTTTATCGTAAGGTAAAAACCATCTGTACTTATGTATCGATTTGGTCTTACGATTATCCTTCCCTTTAGAAAAGTTTTTGACGTTAAAATCAAGTTGGATGATACCTTTGAACTTAGTGTGTTTTTTCTCACTCTGGTTCACCAGACAGATCCGGCATTTGTAATGCTCGGGTTAGATTGGGTTGTACAGGTCTAGGTTATCGGATGCTATGAAGATACGAGCTGGAAGAGTCTAGACGTATGATATTACATAGATGTTATTCCGATGTGTGTTGTATATGAGGACAGGTTATTATAACTTTCCAGATGTGTTGATGTACCCTGATGATTGTAAGTATTTTTAACGCTCTCAGTAAAGATTTATTTCTATATTATATTTTGTTCCACTGCGATTTGAGGCTCTGTGTTGTGTTGGTTCTTCTTCTTCTTCTATTCTAATATTTCTTTCTTATCACACCCTCTAATTTCTTTCTAATAACTATCTGGTGTTTTCGATACTTGGGTTTTGGCAAGTAATACGGTTTATGTATTATTGTCGGAATTCGGGAGTCGAATACATACCGGGTCATTACAGGAATTCTGCTTCAGATAAACTCCGAGTTTGCATAAAACGGACATCGTATAAAGAAGTTATTATGATTTGAAATTTGTATACATATAAGCTAAATATATATATGAACAAATTAGTCCATTAATTCAAAATAATTCAAAATTGTAGAGCGGGAAACTACGCGGGAGATCGACCCGTTGAGGGTCAACCCATGCCCCATGGTGGTCGACCCTAGGGTCGACCAACACAAGGGGGTGTCGTCCAAATCCATTATCTGAACCCAGACTTGTTTCTTGACTTGATTGGTTGGCTTGAGGCTATAAATAAGACCTCATTTCTATTGTTTATTGACCCAAAACAATGGAGACAACGAGATGCTACCCTAGCTCAGATTGAATTAGCCTATTCTTCTGCAATAACAGCTTATACGTATACAAGATTCTTTGCTACAACATCAACACTTTTTTCTCAGTTCTTTAGATCCAGTCTCTGTGAGTTTATGTTGCTTTTAGATATAAACATTTAATAAGTAAACCTGGCATGTTTGTAAGTTTGGATCTAAACCTATGCCTATTAATAACCTGAATCATAACTAAACAGATCTGCGAATACTTGTACACATGATGTAGTGTCCTGTATTTTTACGGGATAATTTATTTATTTATTTATTTAAATAATGGTTTGGAAATTTAATTGGTCGTTTAATTAAATAATGTTGAATATTTAATTAATATAAATAATATAATAATATATTTAATTTCTGAAATAATCAGAAACAATGGAATTTACAATATTGTGTGAATCGGATCTTTTATAATCTATAATTCAATTTAGAGTTGAACTATATTATCGAATATATTATTTTAACGAAAGTTGAACATATAATTATATTATAATTTAAATCAAGCTTGAAATGGCGCTGCAGTTCGTTATTTGGCGATTCGAACTTCAACTGAATATACAGGGTCCGTTTTAAATCGGATTTCTGTGAAACAAGAAACATTCGGAGTTGGTGAAGTATATTTTTCTAATGGAAGAGAAAAAAAGGGATTTCATTATGTAGATTTTGATTCAAATCAAATTTTAGAAAAGTTGCTATGGAATTCCTTTGAAATTCATAAATATATATATTATAAAAGGTTTTTAAATATAAATCGAATATCGATATAACTGGGAATTTTGAGATATCGAGTTATAAATCCAATTGGAGTTGTATGATATTCTATTGTGAATATATACAACAATATTTATTTATCAATATTAAATTCAATTATTTTTAAATATATTAATATTTAAAAGGGTTTATTTAGAGCTTTAAAAGTAGCCAGTTTTGCAAACGACCACCGTTTTCGACGAAACTAATTTTGTTGGATCCGTAACATTAAATTATTGTTATATTTCAATTTCCGTAATTTTTGGGGTCAGTGTGTTGCTGTACGGATTTTTAATGTGGAAAACAATCGATATTTTGACGGTTAAAAATACGTTGTGTGAGCAAATGGAGTCAGAATTCGACGAAACCAATTTCGTTGGGTCCGTAATGTCGAACTGAAGGTGTATGTCCAGTTTCGTGATTTTTGGATATCATGTGTGATTATAGGAATTTTTAACAATATATACAGATAGCGTTTTCTTAAAAATAAATAAAATAATCCAATAAAAATAATAATATAACTATCTATAAATACCATACCCTCTCTAAACCTAAGTATTCACTCTCCGCGGTCAAAGAAAAATGCGCCGCTACTTTTTATTTTCCAGAAAACATAATCGAGAGTTGTAAAATAGAAATCAAATGGAAGAAAATTCTATAAATTATCAAATACATATATTTGCATTCCTGGATCAATTCTCTTCAATTCCATACCCTTCTTACAAAGTGTGATGGCGGTTCAGGAATTTGGAAAAAATACTGTAGTTCTAGGGTTTCGAATATTGAGATTTTTGGGCATCGAAATGGATTTTTGAAGTCGAATTCAGATTTATGAGTTGGTTTAGCATCATGTTGAGGAGTTTAGTGAAAATCGATTCACAATTTGTTAGGTGGTTTCTCCTGGCAGCAACGGTTTTGTGGGAGTCGCGATTCCTCTCTGACGCGCGAGTTGGAATTCAATGATACGAGGATGGAGAGGGAGAGTAGAGGAGCGTATTGGAGGTGGTGGCATTTAGTTCGGTTTTGAAATGGGAGAGGAATGTAGATCGAAAATTTGTCATTGGTGTTGAAATGGAAGCGGCAGTTTTAATCTTTCGGGAAGAAGTTTGGCACTTGCTTGGATTGTTTTTGAAGGATTCGAAGGAACGGTCTTACTTTTACTGGGGATGGCGGAGAGTTGTGTTGCCTGGTGACGTCGACAGAATGAAGGGGGAGTGGAAGAGAACGGAAGTGGAAGCTTGTAAGGGAGAAGTATGGGGAGGGTGAGTCTCAGATATGGTGTGTGAATGTAGGAAGAAGGTCAGTGTTGCGTGCGGTTTTAAATTGGTCAGTATAAGTTGTTTAAGAAGACAAGCAGGAGAAAACGTTTCAAAACATGGTAGAAGAAAAGGGTGTTTTTAGTTTGAGGAGAATAGAAGAATGAGGATTTGCAGCAGAAAGGAATCCAACAGGGAAGAAAGGGGTATTGGCGGGTTGGATGGTGATATGGGCCAGAATTGAGTGGTAAAGCCCAAGTTGAAATTAAACTAATTATTTTATTTAAATTATTGTATTAAAAGTTGTAAATTGAATAAATTTGTCATACCATATCAGAATGCAACAAAACAGGATCCGTTGGGATCGTATGGAGGGCGGCTATGCAATGGAACTAATTGGGAGTGAATTGGAGCTCGTTACAATTTATTGCAGAATAAATTGTCTGTCTGAATCAAAGATAGTTAATCGTTATTTAACGATAACTGTCCAATGTGAGTAAAACTCACCAACTCTATCAGTTCACATTTTTATAACGTATATTTATAACTGATAAATGATGATTGATTGTTGTGTATTAACTGTTTGTTTGAACTACTAAGAAATTATTTGAAATTATAGAACTGGTTATATATATATTAATTCTGTTTAGCAGAATATTTCATAGTGAAATGAAATGGATGTTAATTATATTGTTTAACATCTGTGATGCAGGGAAACAGGTTGGAGGGATCCAACTGGATTCCTCAATAGTTATAATACTGTTGTTTTCATATATTGTGATATGTGATATGATATATAATCTGTTGTTGATTATATGTGTTTGGATGATATTGATCATGGTTATTTGGTATTTTAAATACCATAAGAAATACTGGAATGTATAATGGGAATTTTCAAAGTGTATATTGAAAAGAAATTATTTATAAAATCAAATGATTTTATAAAAGAAATTATTTATAACATCAAATGATTTTTTTGAAAAGGAATATTTATTTGTTAAATAAATAAAATTGAAAAGGGATATTTATTTGTTAAAAAAATAAAATAAGATTAAAAGGAATATTTATTTGTTAAATAAATAGAATAAGATAAAGGAATATTTATTTGTTAAATAAATAGAATAAGATAAAAGGAATATATATTGGGAAAATAAATAGAAGGATAAAAGAAATATTTATTTAGAAAATAAATACGATATTATAAAAAGAAATATTTGGAAAGTAAGTAGGATTATAAAAAGAAAAAGGAGTTATTCGAATAGAATTAGTCGAGTATGAGTTATATAATTGAGTTAATCAGTTAGAGTTAATCAGTTATAGTTAATCGAATTAGGTTAATCGAATATAGTTTATTCAAATAGAGTTAAAAGAGTTATCGAATATAGCTTATTTGAATAGAGTTAAAAGAGTGATCATATATAGTTTATTCTAATAGAGTTAGAAGAGTTAATCGAATATTAGTTATTCGAATAAGTTAATCGAATATTAGTTAATCGAATTAGGTTATCGAATATAGTTTATTCGAATAGAATTAAAAGAGTTATCGAATATAGTTTATTCGAATAGAGTTAAAAGAGTTATCGAATATAATTTATTCGAATAGAGTTAAAAGAGTTATCGAATATAGTTTATTCGAATAGAGGAAAGGAGTTAATCGAATATGGTTATTCGAAAGGAGTTAATCGAATATAGTTTATTCGAGAAGGAGTTATCGAATAGAGATTATTCGAAAGAGAATTATACGTTGAACTCGATTATATCAAATTGGGGAAAGTACTATTCACTTTCCGTTTTTAATCAAGATATATTTACTTATTAATAAATTAGTTATTTGTTTATTTATCCAAATAAATAAATAAAAGTTATATTGAAGTTATTATATTTCAGAAGCATGGCATTTTAATACTATTGTTAAAATCAAATGATTTCTGTAAAAGAAGTGGATTCCTAAAAAGAATACGAGAGTTACGTAAGGAAGTTTGTTAAAGAATTAAAAGGAGAACTTTGTCTATTTTGAGGTTAGAAATGTTGTTCAGTTAAGGTCTGAGAGGTAGTTATACCCCAACAAGATTGACTTCGATTTAACTAAGGAATGGTTAAGGTTTGATAGTGAAGGTTGATTAAGTAAATTTAGTTAATGAGTGTAAAGGTTTGAGTTGGCATAACGATGTTTTATTTAAAACATCTGTTTAAATCCAATGAAGAAATTTTGGAAATGTTTTCCAAATAAGAATCAGAAATGTTTTCTAAATTTAGAAGATAAGAATTTCTGTATATATATGGAAATAGGAAATGGGTAAACGGATAAATTAATGATAAATTAATTTAAGAGATTAATGATGATTGATGATTGATCGATAGAATTTCCATCTGGAAAATAATATCGTTGTTTGCACACGTGTTTTTCTTTGATAGTTAACTCACCGACTATTGAAGTTTTTGATCATTTTTCCGTCGTCAATAAGGAGAGACCGGGATCGGATTCATTATCTGAAAACCACTCTGTATTGGCGTTAGCGTTGCGATCAAATATGATGAAGATAATTGAATACGGAGTTATGCAAGGGCTGTCCTGTTTAAAGAATAGTACCTACGGTTTGACCAGTCCCAGGACGACCCGTATGGAAGAATGTCTGACAGAGTATATTTAATGGATCGCGTAAGTTGATCTCTTCAAACATATTTACGTTTGGTGGCGAAGGAATTCTTTTCTTAGTTGTATACCCGTTGTATTTTTGGGGAAATCAATTTGTGATTTGGCGGGTATGACGATGTGACATTCAAAGTGAATAAATGTGTGATCTGTCAGAGGTAAGCGTGGCCTCTAGCCTCACAACCGGGAAATGACAAAAATTGGGCAGGCAACATGGCTAAGTGGTTGGCTGCCAAGTAGGGTGTATTATCACCTATCTAGAGATATTCATTTCATTCTATAATATATTGTCGATGCTGTCCCATTCGGGAAACGGTTGATGATCCCAACCGTTGGTGATAGACATTCGATACACTCAAGCGAAATGAGTGGTCGGTCATGTGTGGATGGGTTGCAAGATGTTCTTGTTGAACCCAGTGTATTCCTCTCTAGATGTACACTGTCGGAAGGTGGTTCCATACCTTGTCATAGTTGGAAATCCATTATTCAATAAGTTCACGCGGTTTTGATTGTATACTATATATGTGGAACGTGAGATGAAAGCGTTCTGCAAGATAATTATTATATTGTGGTTGATAGACACTATTATAATATCAAAAGAGTTTTGATATAAAAGATCATTGTTTCTTTCAAAATGATTTGAAAGTTAAATCAAATTGATTTGGATTCTCATAAGGGAAAAACCCGTTCCGTTATACGGCGTGGTCTTATGAGATATCGTTATTTTTTCAAACTGTTTTAAATTGTTTACTCACACAAGTCCCATGACTGTCCCAGAGTTTGTTTTCCCTAAACTCTTGGGTGCACAATTTTGTACGGGCAGTCAAGTAGTCAGGATTTTACAGATATACTTCGAGAGCTTGGAGCAGGAGGCTTCAGGATTTTATGGCTATTGTTATTTCCATTGTGTTGTAAGTGTTGTACTCTGATAATGTTACTGTATACATACACTAATTTTATTTCAAAGATATGTTATCTATTATATGTTGCTCGTTCCGCTAATGTTGTATGTTTTTCTTCTATTATAAGTTTCTATCTTATCTATTCTCACCCTCTAATTTCTTTCATGGACTATCCGGTGTTTCCGATGCTTGAATAGTCGACATTGTGTTGTATGCCGTTATCCAGGATCGCAAAATCCCCGGGTCGTTACAGTGGTATCAGAGCTGAAGGTTAAGTAATTACCTTGGCTCTGTGGCGTGACTCGGTAGAGATAGGGTTAGTAATACCCTAGATTGAGTTTGAGTGTATATATACGAGTGAACGTAATTTGTTATTTGATACAAAATGGTTTTATATTATGGAGATTTATTGGTTGAGTTGTTTTTGGGTTCTGGTCGATCAGTTTGATCCACTGTATCGGTAGGGGTTTATAAACACTCGAATATGATGAACCGACATTGTATGTTATAAAAAGACGGTAAATGATATAATTTTACCGAAAATATTTTTTGATATAAACAGATGATTTATATTAATATTATTATTGAATGTGTTAGTTGTAATTATAATCGAATAAGATTATAATTGGAATGGTTATGTAAATAACCAATCAAAATTCATATGAATTTAATATATGAAATAAGATGAAGTAAATCTGAATTTAGAATTAGAATTTGGAATTTGAAATTCCGAAAACATGAAAAGTGTTGTAAATGAATCTGGGTTAAATATATGTGAATTTTAAAATCCTGGTAGATTTTAATTTTGTTACAGGCATTGAAAATGATATTTTGAAATGAATTTCAAAATGGAAGTGTTTAGATATGATTTTGAAAATGATATAGTATTGAACTCACTTCGTTCGCTGGAGAATAAATTCCGATGTTGATCCGGACATCATCGGTGTTCATTTTCGAGTTTCTAAGTGACGCATTACTACCAAAGATTTTGTTTTTGAATTGTTTTGAGAAAAACAAGTTGTATTGAAATTCCAGAAAAGGATATTTGATTTTTGGAAAGGCTAAGATATTTGAAACTCCCAGTTAAAGATTATTTGAAATAAAAATAAATTAAATTAGAATTTGTAAAAGCAAACTGGATTTTGAATTGAAACCAATAAAGTGGAAATTGGATTGTAATAGAAAATATCAAATAAAATTGGATTGGGAGATATCTGGACTTACGTTGGACTGATGAGTTAAGAAATTGAAAATCGAGAATGGAACTTTGGTTTGAAATAAAATTCGACTTAGGTATAAGCGAATGGTTGTGTTGGAGATAGAAGTGATTTGAGTTTGATTGGGATGACCTTGGTATATGCTGAATTAGCAGCAAATGGAAAAGATATAATGATATGCCCTACAAAAAGGTACAAGTTTATATTTGGTATAAGCATGAGATTTATGAGCCGAATGGGCAAGCCGCTTGGCTGTTTGTAGTTGTACCGATTGAGCCGCCCAAAGGAGGTGTTGGCGAAATTTTAAGGTGTTAGAAAATTTTCAAGATTTTTGAAAATTTTGGTTGTTCGGAAAAAATTAATATTTTAATTGGAATTAAGTAGTTCAGTTGAAACTGAAGTTAAAGAAGTAAATTTTTTTTAACCCAGTCAATAGGGTTTGTTTTTAATTTCGGGGACGAAATTATTTTAAGGGGGAAGAATGCAATGTCCTGTATTTTTACGGGATAATAATTTATTTATTTAATTATTTAAATAATGGTTTGGAGATTTAATTGGTCGTTTAATTAAATAATGTTGAATATTTAATTAATATAAATAATATAATAATATATTTAATTTCTGAAATAGTCAGAAATAGTGGAATTCACAATATTGTGTGAATCGGATCTTATAATTCAGTTTAGAGTTGAACTATATTATCGAATATATTATTTTAACGACAGTTGAACGTATAATTATATTATATTTTAAATCGAGCTCGAAATGGCGCTGCAGTTCGTTATTGGGCGATTCGAACTTCAACTGAATATACAGGGTCCGTTTTAAATCAGATTTCTATGAAACAAGAAACGTTTGGAGCTGGTGAAGTATATTTTTCTGATGGAAGAGAAAAATCGGGATTTCATTGTGTAGATTTTGATTTATGTTCAAATCAAATTTTAGAAAAGTCGCTATGGAATTCCTTTGAAATTTATAAATATATATTTATATTATAAAAAGTTTTTAAATGTAAATCGAATATCGACATAACTGGGAATTTTGAAATATCGAGTTATAAATCCAATTGGAGATGTATGATATTCTATTGTGAATATATACGATAATATTTATTTATAAATATTAAATTTAATTATTTTTAAATATATTAATAATTAAAAGGGTTTATTTAGAGCTTTAAAAATAGCCAGTTTTGCAAACGACCTCCGTTTTCGATGAAACTAATTTTGTTGGATCTGTAACATTAAATTATTGTTAGATTTCAATTTCCATAATTTTTGGGGTCAGTGTGTGGCCGTACGGATTTTTAATGTGGAAAACAGTCGATATTTTGATGGTTAAAAATACGCTGTGTGAGCAAACGGAGTCGGAATTCGACGAAACAGTTTCGTTGGGTCCAGTTTGGTGATTTTTGGATATCATGTGTGATTATAGGAATTTTTAACAATAAATACAGATAGTGTTTGCTTGAAAAGAAATAAAATAATCCAATAAAAAATAATATAACTTTCTATAAATACCATACCCTCTCTAAACCTAAGTCTTCACTCTCCACAGTCAAAGAAAAATGCGCTGCTACTTTTTATTTTCCAGAAAACCAAATCAAGAGTTGTAAAATAGAAATCAAATGGAAGAAAATTCTATAAATTATCAGATAAATATATTTGCATTCCTGGATCAATTCTCTTCAATTCCATATCCTTGTTACAGGGTGCGATGGCGGTTTAGGAATTTGGGAAAAATACTGTAGTTCTAGGGTTTCGAATATTGAGATTTTTGTGCATCGAAATGGATTTTTGAAGTCGAATTCCGATTTATGAGTTGGTTTAGTATCTTTTTGAGGAGTTTGGTGAAAATCGATTCACAATTTGTTCGATGATTTCTTCTGGCAGCAACGGTTACGTAGGAGGCGCAATTCCTCTCTGATGCGCGAGTTGGAATTCAATGATACGAGGATGGAGAGGGAGAGTAGAGGAGTGTATTGGAGGTGGTGGCATTCAGTTCGGTTTTGAAATGGGAGAGGAATGAAGATCGAAATTTTGGCAATGGAGTTGAAATGGGAGCGACAGTTTTAATCTTTCGGGAAGAAGTTTGGCACTTGCTTGGATTGTTTTTGAAGGATTCGAAGGAACGGTTTGCCACTACTTTTATTGGGGATGGCAGAGAGTGTTGTTGCCTGGTGATGTCGACGGAATGAAGGGGGGTGGAAGAGAATGGAAGTGGAAGCTTGTAAGGGAGAAGTATGGGGAGGGTGAGTCTCAGATACGGTGTGTGAATATAGGAAGTAAGACAGTGTTGCGTGCGGTTTTAAATTGGTCAGTATAAGTTGTGGAAGAAGACAAGCAGGAGAAAACGTTTCAAAACATGGTAGAAGAAAAGGGTGTTTTTAGTTTTAGGAGAACAGAGGAATGAGGATTTGCGGCAGAAAGGAATCCAACGGGGAAGAAAGGGGTATTGGCGGGTTGGATGGTGTTATGGGCCGGAATTGATGGTAAAACCCAAGTTGAAATTAAACTAATTATTTTATTTAAATTATAGTATTAAAAGTTGTAAATTGAATTATTTTGTCATGCCATATCAGAATCCAAAAAAACGGATCCATGATCGTATGGAGGGTGGCTACATAATGAAACTGATTGGGAGTGAATTGGAGCTCGTTACAATTTATTGCAAAATAAATTGTCCGTCTGAATCAAAGATAGTTAATCGTTATTTAGCGATAACCATCCAATGTGAGTAAAACTCACCAACTCTATCAGTTCACATTTTTATTACATATATTTAGAACTGATAAATGATGATTGATTGCTGTGTATTGACTGTTTGGTTGAACTGTTAAGTAATTGTTTGAAATTATAGATCTGGTTATATATATGTATAAATAAATAAATATTTATATATATAAATTAATTATGTTTAGCAGAATATTTCAGAGTGAAATGAAATGGATGTTAATTATATTGTTTAACATCTGTGATGCAGGGAAACAGGTTTGAAACGACCCAGGGGTTCCGGCCACGGAAATCGACATAAATACCATTACCATAACTCATGCCGACCCTCCAAGCACTGAAAACACTGGATAGTTATTAGAAAGAAATTAGAGGGTGAGATAAGAAAGAAAGAAATATTAGAATATAAGAAGAAGAAACACCACAACACAGAATCTCACATCGTAGCGAAACAAAATATAATACAGAAATAAATCTTTATTGAGAGCTTTAAAAATACTTACAGTATCAGAGTACATCACAAAATGGGACAGTTATAATATCCTGTTCCCATATACAACACACAGCGGAATAATAGCTATATAATCTCATACGTCTGAACATCTCCTGCTCGTCTCTGGACATCACAACATTCGATAACCTGAACCTGTACACCCCGGGCTAACCCGAGCATTTAACAAGAACGTCTTGCAACCCGGCCCACATATGACCGACCACTCATTTCGCTTGAGTGTATCGAATGTATATCACCGACGGTTGGGATCAGCAACCGTCACCCGAAAAGGGACAGTATCGAATACAGATTCAAGAAGTAAATTGGAATTTCTCTAGATAGGTGATTATACACCCTAATGGGAGCGACCCACATAGCGATGCTGCCTGCCCGATTTTTGTCATTTCCCGGTTGATGAGGCTTGAGGTCAGAGTTTATTTTTGAAACATCTGATCACCATTCACTTTGAATGCCACATCGTCATATCCGTCAGATATCACTAATTGACGTCCACAAAAATACTCTAGTTAGCAGCTAAGAGAACGGCAATTCCCCGCCAACAACTATGGCATGTTTGAAGAAATCAACGTTCGTGACCCTTTGGAAATACTCTGTCAGACATCCGTCCATACGAGTCATCCAGGAACAGGATGAACCGAAGACACTCTCCTACCGCATCCAATATAGGAATCACCCCACGGATCAGTAGCGAGAAGTCCTTGCAACCCGTAGATTCCAACCACGACAGAATCACAGCTTATCTCTACTTGCCAGGCAGAGAATATTAGTGTTTCTTCCGTGTATGAAAATCCAGGGTCTTCAATGCTCCGTCTCGATCATCTTCTGAGATCTTCACGTATTTGTTGGTCGGAATGATTTTCGAATATACATTCGATCCCGGTCTTCTCGTACCAATAATCGTGTTGGACAGATTTGATAGTCAGTGATTTAACTATCAAAATATACCGTGTTTCAATCATGACACTCCAGTGAATTCACTGGTTCAGTATTCAACATCACTTGGCCTTTTATTTAAAATAAACTAGTTCACTTTTTGTTAAATAAAAACTTCTAACTCCTTTTAATATTTAAAAATACGATAATTAAATTCTTGATTAATATACCAATGTTCTCAACACCATTTCTATAGATTACTTAATAACTTATAACCATATTCAATTCTCACTAAATTCTCCTTCCAAAAACATTTCAACACCATTCTGTATTATTTAAAACATGGAAAATCCATTCAACTCATTTTTTCCTTTAAATAGCGTTACGTAATATCTTATATTCCATTCTCGAAACCATAACTAATATTGATTAGTATAGAATAAAACTAACATTGCATTTCATTTACTTCGGATCTCTCATTATATATACTTCAAAATTTCACCAAGCGTTGCATTATTTCAATAATGAACTATCACTAATCTCATTTACAATTACCAACTAATATCATCTTCAAATAATCCCGATGTTGTTCAAGTTGAGGTATTTTAATTACCTCTCTGACCTTGATCAACAACGTTTATATCCTCAGATAAATATAAGTTGTAATCCAAGACCAATATTCCATTCTATTCTCAATACAATTTCCATTTTTACTCAGGTTTGGTTATACCACCCCATGACCTAGTTCTTTAACCCAATTTCACTTTTACCATTCAATTGGATTACATTTCACATTCGGTCACTTTTTAAATGAATTCCCATTTAAAAGGTAAATTTCCAAATTTTCATTAATTACAATAGTAACTTATTTCAATCATTAACTACTTCAGTAGTTAATTCCTTTATTAACTAAATTAAATAGTAAATCCCTTTTTAAAACCTTATTTAATTTAAACAATATTCATTTTACTATTTTAATCAAAATACATCAATTTGATCATCAATTCCAATTCAAACTGGTCGATTTAATTAACTCAAAACTCGATTATCTTACTAACCGATTCCAATTAACCTCACTTCAAATTAATTGAAAATATAATTAATTAATTTAAATAATCCCATTAATTGTTTTTCTTTACAAAAACGATTATCCAAATTTTATCATTCGAATTATTCCTTATCCTTGTACTTACGAATCTTATTAACATCAGAATTGATTTTATAAAATCAATTTAATAATAACCAAAGTCTTTAATAATATATTTATTTATTTCCCCTTTTATAAACTTTTATTCAAAATATTATATTTCAAAATCTATCTCCAGATATAAAAAATAAATTTATAACTTCATCTATATCGACACACCTGACGGTGAATCAATATTTATAAAACGATTGATTTTATAGGCCATACGCTGCCAAATACTCAACAATACCGCTCATTGGTTTAAACAAATGGATGTTGAAATTTCAGTCAACAATCAACAATCAAATCAATCACCCCAAACAGGACAGTTCATATGTTGATAATATGAAATAAATAATATATTTGAGGAATCCGGTTGGATCCCTCCAACCTGTTCTTCCTTTAAATCGCAACGGTTATCTCAAATCAGATCATCTCAGTTTCATTTAACTAAAATAAATAACGACCTTTTAACATCAACCAATTCACAAGCAATTCAAACAATTTAAACACGTTTATTTTATAAACGTGACCAACAAAGTAAATTACCTTTATTGGAACCAACCGTTAAAAATAACGATTTGGTATTTCACTGAAATTAAACACAGTTTAATTTCATTAGTTCAATCAACCAACAAATGTATAACTAGCAAACAGATAACCATCAACAAGCAGAGCATACAAAATAAAAACCCAATTTATATAAAATATAAATGGGAAAACTGAGTGAGTTTAACTCACCTTGAGTTGATTCGTTTTTATAATAACAACTGATTTGATTAAATTAATCTCGCGTTTAATTTAACTGGAATTTCCAGCTGCATTCCACTGCGTCCGTTTCTGTTTCAGAATGTAGATCTCATTCATACAGTCCCGGCATCGCTTGTTGTGTTCCATTCTGATCGTATATGATGGAGTTATTAATATTCGAAGTTTATATAATTTAACTATGCAAATTTCTTATTTAAACATTTTCATTAACCCTAATGATAAAAATAAATATAAACATTTTGATCAATTACATTGAGTTAAATGAGCATAGGTTCTTCCCCTTTCATGATGGTTTAATCTCCGGCCTTAGTATTGTTTTGATCTTTGTCCACGAGTCAAATAAAACATGCACCGCCTAAAACATGATTACATTAGTTAATTATTACTTAATTAAGGAAATCAATAACATTGGTTTATTTACTTCTAATTAGGGACTATCGGTTTGGAGTGCTCCCAGTTCCTCAATACCCTGCAAGCAATTTACGTTTTCAAAATTATATAATTATACTAATTAAATATCATTAATTATAAATTTGACCGTTAATTCTAGGTATTAGGCCGATGTGAACCAGAATACACCAAGCATGGCTTCATTTGCCTTCTCCTGTACACGGTTCAAGGAAAAATTAGTTTTCCTTAACTACAACCACTATATACCAATTCCGTTAACCAATTCTGGTTGAAAACAAACTCTTCGGTTAAGTACTGGAAGTCCCAACTGCGTCCTCTTCTTCCAGCATAGCTTGACCTCAGAAATTCCTAATTAAAATCCAAATCCCACTTTCGTTTTCATGCTTCAGGTGACCATCTTCACTTCGTTAGTTTTTACTCAACCTCCCAACAAAACTTGAACCCTCTGGCCTTCGGAATTTGAACCCAAAACCGAACATCGGTCCTTGTTTGAGGACCCGCGCCCATCCCCGCTTGACCCATCGCACCACCACATTGACTCAACTACCCCAAAACGACCTCCACTTTTCGGTATCCACCTCGCGATCTATTTTATTCAATTTGGGAACTTGTGTGTACAGGATATAGTAAAGGAGAGGGAAGCTCGTGTTGTATATATTTGTAGAGGGGTTGGGTTTTTAATTTGAAACGGAGATGGAAGAATGTTTGTCGTTTTCACTTTGTTTGTAGCGGCTCTCAGTGGTATTGACCACACAGATGTGGTAAACGAGGGTTTCAGAGACTTGGGGTATATATAGTGTGAGGGTAGATGGTTTTTAATATTAGTTTATTTTTTTACGAAACTTCGCCGTAAAGTAGTTGATTAAAACAATTGCAAACAATTTCTGTCTTCTGATAAAAAAGCTAATCTTAGTGTAAAAAGATATCCCGGACCCAATTGGACAAGCTTCGTCGAATTCCGACATCGTTTGAAAAAATTCCATTATAAAACCAGAAATAAACACGCATTTAATTTTTCCATGATCACCAGATAAATCGAATCAACTTGAAACTTTCAAATCTTACAATAATTCTTCAATACGAACCCAACGGCATCAGTTTCGTCGCATTCTGAGACTGTTTCCCCGGTAGGCTATTTTTACTACGCACCGCAATACCCTTTTTAACGCCAAATTATCCGGTCTTCAAAAATAGTAAACTATATGCCTATTCGGACTCTAATCGACGATACGAACTCAACAGGACTGGTTTCGTGGCCTAATTCGATCGTCTGCTCAAGTTACACTCAAATATCTATTTATTAAATTAAATAAATTTAATTACGCTCTATAGAAATTGAACGGGCGTTTACGGCTACCGTGGTCACATACGACACGGGTTTTCCATGCCATTCACCACCGTACAATAATTTAACGTTACGGTCCCAATGAAATTGATTTCGTCAAAATCCGAGATCGTTTGCAAAATGGCCATTTTAAAGTCCGATATTTTAATAACGATTTCCTTAGCAATTATTTCAAAATTTGATTTGGCCATAACTTACAATCTATAACATGAAATCTGGATTTTTCTCTTTCATATGAAAACTATCGTCAATACGGTTCCAAAGTTTATTGTTTCACAGAAATCCGACTTATATCGAATCATGTATTCTCAGTTGAAGTACAAAACCAAATATTACGAACTGCCGCGCCATTTCGAGCTCGTTTTATGTTATATAAATTATATAACGTTCAAACTTTGTTTTTAATAACAAATTAAATATTAAATTCCATTAATATCCGAATATATAATATTTAAAATAAATAAATTAAATTAAATATTTGATGGCAAAAACACGGGTCGTTACATTCTTCCTCCATTAAAATAATTTCGTCCTCGAAATTGCTAAGGTAAGAAAGAACTTTATAAACCCATAAATTTTCAAATCCAATTTAGTTTAAATCAAAAATCAATTCAATACTGTAAATAAATATTTTCAAAAATATTGAAAATTTTCTAACACTTTAAATTTTCGAAAAATTTCGCCAGCATCTCCTCTGTACGGCTCAATCGGTACAACTACAACTCGCCTTTCTAGGCCTTCTCCAATCCAGAAGAAAATAAAATAGCCAACGGCTTGCCAAATAGGCTCATAAATCACCAAACCCATGTAAAAATAAACGTGTACCTTTTTGTCGGGCATATCATTATATCCTTTCCATCTGCTACCCTGTCAGCATATACAAATGCATTTCCAAACAAAATTCCAATTTTTATCCTCAAAACCAAATCCTTCACGTGTCCAAGCCAAATCCCATTCTTAACTCAATTTCCATCCATTCTCCATTTCAACTCTTAACTTACTAGCCCAATACCATTTCAGATTCCCGCCTCCTAATTCCAAATCTGATTCTACTTGATATATTATATTTCGATCCAATTTCCATTTAATTGGTTTCAATTCAATTCATATTTGCTTTCACAATTTCTATTTAATTTTGCCTTTGTTCGAACAATTTCCCTGGGAGTTTTCAAACAATTCAGCTTTTTCCAAAAAAATCAAATATTCCTTTTCAGGGTTCAAACAACTTGTTTTTATCAAAGAAATTCAAAACAAAATCTTTGGTAGTAATCTGTCACTTAGAACTCGGAAATGAACACTGATGATGTGGCCAGCATCCTCAGAGTTATTCCCCAGCTATCGAAGTGAGTTCAATACTATATCATTTCAAAACTCCAATTTTAAACACTTTCATTCTACAATAAAATTCACGATGCTTGTAAACAATTTAAAATCTCCCAGGATTTTAAAATTCTCATATATACAATTCAAGTTCATTTGCAAACACCTTTCCCACATTTTTAGGAATTTTAATTCCAATTCTGATTTTAATTTCAGATTTAATAAATCTGCTTTTATATTATACGAATTCTAATAGGTTATTTATATAACCATTTCAATTATAATCAACCAACACATCCAATATACTATAATACTTCAAATATATATATTTCCTTTATATCAAAAAATAATTTGGGTAAATTATTTCATTTACCCTCTTTCAAAACATATTGCGTCGGTTTATCGTACTTGAGTGTTTAGAAACTCCTATCGATATAGTGGATCAAACTGATCGACCAGAACTCATAAGCAACTCAACCAATAAATCTTCACAATATAAAACAATTTTTATAAAATATACAAATACGTTCACTCGTATATATATATATATATATACCCAACACAATCATGGGTATTGCTAACCCCATCTCTATTGAGTCACGCCACAGAGCCAAGGTAATTACTTAACCTTCAGCTCTGATACCACTGAAATGACCCAGGGGTTCCGGCCTCGGAAATCGACATAAATACCTTTACCATAACTCATGCCGACCCTCCAAGCACTGAAAACACTAGATAGTTATTAGAAAGAAATTAGAGGGTGAGATAAGAAAGAAAGAAATATTAGAATAGAAGAAGAAGAAACACCACAACACAGAATCTCACATCGCAGCGAAACAAAATATAATACAGAAATAAATCTTTATTGAGAGCTTTAAAAATACTTACAGTATCAGAGTACATCACACAATGGGACAGTTATAATAGCCTATTCCCATATACAACACACAGCGGAATAATAGCTATATAATCTCATACGTCTGAACATCTCCTGCTCGTCTCTGGACATCACAACATTCGATAACCTGAACCTGTACACCCCGGGCTAACCCGAGCATTTACAAAACACTGGGTCAGTCTGGGGAACTAGAGTGAGAAAAAAACTCGCACAATATTAAGAGTAATCATTCAATCATGATTTTAAAGTTAAAATCATTTCGTAAGAAAAGGATAATTGTAAGACCAAATCCACACATAAACACGGACGGTTTTTACCTTATGATAACCCAAAACATTTTTGAAATCAATATCTTGTCTGATATTATAATAATGTCTAAATACAAGTAAATAGAAATCTAGTAGAATGCTTGCATCTCACGCTCTACATATATAGTATACAAACAAAACCGCGGGTGCTTATTGGAGATTGGATTCCGACTATGACAAGGTATGGGACCACCTGCCGATAGTGTATCTCTAGAGGAGAATACACTGGGTTCAACAAGAACGTCTTCCAACCCGACCCACACATGACAGACCACTCATTTCGCTTGAGTGCATCGAATGTATATCACCGACGGTTGGGATCAGCAACCGTCTCCCGAAAAGGGATAGCATCGAATACAGATTCAAGAAGTAAATTGGAATTTCTCTAGATAGGTGATTATACACCCTAATGGGAGTGACCCACATAGCCATGCTGCCTGCCCGATTTTTGTCATTTCCCGGTTGATGAGGCTTGAGGTCAGAGTTTATTTCTGAAACATCTGATCACCGTTCACTTTGAATGCCACATCGTCAGATCCGTCAGATATCACTAATTGATATCCACAAAAATACTCTAGTTAGCAGCTAAGAGAATGGCAATTCCCCGCCTACAACTATAGCACGTTTGAATAAATCAACGTACGTGACCCTTTGGAAATACTCTGTCAGACATCCGTCCATACGAGTCATCTAGAAACAGGATGAACCGAAGGCACTCTCCTACCGCATCCAATATAGGAATCACCCCATGGATCAGTAGCGAGAAGTCCTTGCAACCCGTAGATTCCAACCACGACAGAATCACAGCTTATCTCTACTTGCCAGGCAGAGAATATTAGTGTTTCTTCCGTGTATGAAAATCCACGGTCTTCAACGCTCCATCTCGATCATCTTCTGAGATCTTCACGTATTTGTTGGTCGAAATGGTTTTCGAATATACATTCGATCTCGGTCTTCCCGTACCAACAATCGTATTGGACAGATTTGATAGTCGGTGATTTAACTATCAAAATATACAATGTTTCAATCATGACACTCCAATGAGTTCACTGGTTCAGTATTCAACATCACTTGGCCTTTTGTTTAAAATAAACTAGTTCACTTCTTGTTAAATAAAAACTTCTAACTCCTTTTAATCTTTAAAAATACGATAATTAAATTCTTAATTAATATACCAATGTTCTCAACACCATTTCTATAGATTACTTAATAACTTATAACCATATTCAATTCTCATTAAATTCTCCTTCCAAAAACATTTCAACACCATTCCGTATTATTTAAAACATGGAAAATCCATTCAACTCATTTTTTCCTTTAAATAGCGTTACCTAATATCTTGTATTCCATTCTTGAAACCATAACTAATTTTGATTAGTATAGAATAAAACTAACTTTGCATTTCCTTTACTTCGGATCTCTCAATATATATACTCCAAAATTTCACCAAGCGTTGCATTATTTCAATAATGAACTATCACTAATCTCCTTCACGATTACCAACTAATATCATCTTCAGATAATCCCGATGTTGTTCAAGTTAGGGTATTTTAATTACCTCTCAGACCTAGATCAACAACGTTCATATCCTCAGATAAATATAAGTTGCAATCCAAGACCAATATTCCATTCTATTCTCAATACAATTTCCATTTTTACTCGGGTTTGGTTATACCACCCCATGACCTAGTTCTTTAACCCAATTTCACTTTTACCATTCAATTGGATTACATTTCACGTTCGGTCACTTTTTAAATGAATTCCCATTTAAAAAGTAAATTTCCAAATTTTCATTAATTACAATAGTAACTTATTTCAATCATTAACTAAATTAAATAGTAAATCCCTTTTTGAAACCTTATTTAATTTAAATAATATTCATTTAACTATTTTAATCAAAGCATATCAATTTGATCATCAATTCCAATTCAAACTGGTCGATTTAATTAACTCAAAACTCGATTATCTTATTAACCGATTCCAATTAATCCTCACTTCAAATTAATTAAAAACATAATTAATTAATTTAAATAATCCTATTAATTGTTTTTCTTTACAAAAACGATTATTCAAATTTTACAATTCGATTTATTCCTTATCCTTGTACTTACAAATCTGATTAACACCAGAATTGATTTTATAAAATCAATTTAATAACAATCAAAGTCTTTAATAAGATATTTATTTATTTTCCCTTTTATAAACTTTTATTCAAAATAATATATTTCAAAATCTATCACCAGTTATAAAAAATTAATTTATAACTTCATCTCTATCGACTCAGCTGAAGGTGAATCAATATTTATATAACGATTGATTTTATAGGCCATACGCTGCCAAATAATCAACCAATACCGCTCATTGGTTTAAACAAACTGATGTTGAAATTTCAGTCAACAATCAAATCAATCACCCCAAACAGGACAGTTCATATGTTGATAATATGAAACAAATAATATATTTGAGGAATCCGGTTGGATCCCTCCAACCCGTTATTCCCTGAAATTGCAACGGTTATCTCAAATCAGATCATCTCAGTTTCATTTAACTAAAATAAATAACGACCTTTTAACATCAACCAATTCACAAGCAATTCAAACAATTTAAACATGTTTATTTTATAAACGTGACCATCAGGTAAATTACCTTTATTGGAACCAACCGCTAAAAATAACGATTTGGTATTTCACTAAAATTAAACACAGTTTAATTTCATCAGTTCAATCAACCAACAAATGTATAACTAGCAAACAGATATCCATCAGCAAGCAGAGCATACAAAATAAAAATCCAATTTATATAAAATACAAATGGGAAAACTGAGTGAGTTTAACTCACCTTGAGTTGATTCGTTGTTACAATAACAACTGAGTTGATTAAATTAAACTCGCGTTCAATTTAACTGGAATTTCCAGCTGCATTCCACTGCGTCTGTTTCTGTTTCAGAATGTAGATCTCATTCATACAGTCCCGGCATCGCTTGTTGTATTCCATTCTGATCATATATGATGGAGCTATTAATATTCGAAGTTTATATGATTTGACTATGCAAATTTCTTATTTAAACATTTTCATTAACCCTAATGATAAAAATAAATATAAATATTTTGATCAATTACATTGAGTTAAAGGAGCACAGGGTCTTCCCCTTTCATGCTGGTTTAATCTCCGGCCTCAGTATTGTTTTGATCTTTGTCCACGAGTCAAATAAAACACGCACCGCCTAAAACATGATTACATTAGTTAATTATTACTTAATTAAGGAAATCAATAACATTGGTATATTTACTTTTAACTAGGGACTATCGGTTTGTTGTGCTCCCAGTTCCTCAATACCCTATAAGCAATTTACGTTTTCAGAATTATATAACTATACTAATTAAATATCATTAATTATAAACTTGACCGTTAATTCTAGGTATTAGGCCGATGTGAACCAGAATACACCAAGCATGGCTTCATTTGCCTTCTCCTGTACATGGTTCAAGGAAAAATTAGTTTTCCTTAACTACAATTACTATATACCAATTACGTTAACCAATTCTGGTTGAAAACAAACTCTTCGGTTAAGTACTGGAAGTCCCAACTGCGTCCTCTTCTTCCAGCATAGCTTGACCTCAGAAATTCCTGATTAAAACCCAAATCCCACTTTCGTTTTCACGGTTCAGGTGACCATCTTTGCTTCGTTAGTTTTTGCTCACCCTCCCAACAAAACTTGAACCCTCTGGCCTTCGGATTTTGAACCCAAAACCGAACATCGGTCCTTGTTTGAGGACCCATGCCCATCCCCGCTTGACCCATCGCACCACCACGTTGACTCAACTACTCCAAAACGACCTCCTCTTTTCGGTTTCCACCTCGCGATCTATTTTATTCAATTTGGGAATTTGCGTGTACAGGATATAGTGGAGGAGAGGAAAGCTCGTGTTGTATATATTTGCAGAGGGGTTGGGTTTTTAATTTGAAATGGAGATGGAAGAATGTTTGTCGTTTTCACTTTGTTTGTGGCGGCTCTCAGTGGTGTTGACTACGTAGATGTGGTAAACGAGGGTTTCAGAGACTTGGGGTATATATAGTGTGAGGGTAGATGGTTTTTAATATTAGTTTATTTTTTTTACGAAACTTCGCCATAAAGTAGTTGATTAAAACCACTGCAAACGAATTCTGTCTTTTGATTAAAAAAAAAAGCTAATCTTAGTGTAAAAAGATGTTCCGGACCCAATGGGACAAGTTTCGTCGAATTCCAACATCATTTGAAAACAATTCCTTTATAAAACCAGAAATAAACGCGCGTTTAATTTTTCCACGATCACCAGATAAATCGAATCAACTTGAAACTTTCAAATCTTACAATAATTCTTCAATACGAACCCAACGGCACCAGTTTCGTCGCATTCTGGACTATTTCCCCGGTAAGCTATTTTTACCGTGCACCGCAATACCCTTTTTAACGCCAAATTATCCGGTCTTCAAAAATAGCAAACTATATACTTATCCTGACTCTAATCGACGATACGAACTCAACGGGACTGGTTTCGTAGCCTAATTCGATCGTCTGCTCAAGTTACACTCAAATATCCATTTATTAAATTAAATAAATTTAATTACACTCTATAGAAATTGAACGGGCGTTTACGGATACCATGGTCACATACGACACTGGTTTTCCACGCCATTCACCACCATACAATAATTTAACGTTAAGGTCCCAATGAAACTGATTACGTCAAGATCCGAGATCGTTTGCAAAATGGCAAATTTAAAGGCCGGTATTTTAATAACGATTTCCACAACGATTATTTCGAAATTTGATTTGGCCATAACTTACAATCTATAACACGAAATCTGGATTTTTCTCTTTCATATGAAAATTATCGTCAATATGGTTCCAACGTTTCTTGTTTCACAGAAATCCGACTTATATCGAATCCTGTATTCTCAGTTGAAGTACAAAACCAAATATTACGAACTGCCACGCCATTTCGAGCTCGTTTTATATTATATAAATTATATAATGTTCAAACTTTGTTTTTAATAACGAATTAAATATTAAATTCCATTAATATCCCAATATATAATATTTAAAATAAATAAATTAAATTAAATATTTAACGGTAAAAACACGGGTTGTTACAAGGTTGGAGAGATCCAACTGGATTCCTCAATAGTTATAATACTGTTGTTTTCATATAATGTGTTGTATGGTGTGATATATAATCTATTGTTGATTATGTGTGCTTGGATGAAATTGATCATGGTTATTTGGTATTTTAAATACCATAAGAAATACTGGGATGTATAATGGGAATTTTTCAAAGTGTATATTGAAAAGAACTTATATATATAATCAAATGATTTTATAAAAGAAATTATTTATAACATCAAAGGATTTTTTGAAAAGGAATATTTATTTGTTAAATAAATAAAATTGAAAAGGGATATTTATTTGTTAAATAAATAGAATAAGATTAAAAGTAATATGTATTAGTTAAATAAATAGAATAAGATAAAGGAATATTTATTTGTTAAATAAATAGAATAAGATAAAAGGAATATATATTGGGAAAATAAACAGAAGGATAAAAGAAATATTTATTCAGAAAATAAATACGATATCAAAAAAGGAAATATTTGGAAAGTAAGTAGGATTATAAAAAGAAAAAGGAGTTATTCGAATAGAATTAGTCGAGTTTGAGTTATTCGAATTGAGTTAATCAATTAGAGTTAATCTGTTATAGTTAAGTGAAAATTAGGCATACATCCCTAAAACGAAACTTAATTAGGCTCACATCCGGTCTAACTTTTCATGTAAATTAGGTCCCTATTTTTCAAAAACATATAAAAATATATAAAAAAAAGTAATGAAAATTAATTATAAAATAAATCATGTTCAATCGATAAATAAGTCAAAATCCAAAAATACACAAAACAACGGAATATGCAGTAAAATGCATGAAAACATGCACATATTTCAAATATTTGCATACATGTATGCACATATTGTCATGCCCTCTGTCTTTCAACGCATTACTACATACAAGTATGCAGCTATTCTGAATAGCAGCATATTTGTATGCAAATATTCAGCAGGTTTGCGTTTTTTTTTTTTTGCATGTGTATTTAAATAGTTGCATACATGTATGCAACTTTTTTTTTTTGATTTGCGTGGACTGAGGGGAATATTTCCAGATTTTAGAATTTTTTTTTAATGCAAGAGCACATTTTTTTGTGAAAAAAATGGAAGAGGCGAAGTGGAAGGAGGTGGAAGGCGGAAGTGACAAAAATTATTAGGCGGCAGCTCAAAAAGAGGAGCCGGAAACGAATGGGAAACTTTATCCTTTTTTTTTATTCCGCCTTTTCTTAATATTTAAAAAAAAGCGCTACAATGTAAGAAATATATATTCTAAAATATGGAAATATTAATAGAAGTTCACGGAAATTTAAAAAAACTTGCATACATGTATGCAACTATTTGAAATACTTGCACATATGTATGCAAGTATTGCATGTAAAAATATGAAGCAAAAATTTGCCTGAAGATTGTTACACACTTGTATGCAAGAATCTGTTTACCTTGCATATGTGTATGCAAAAAGACAAATGCAAATTCAACATTTGAAATACTTGCACAGATGAATGCAAGTATTGCAAATATGTGCATGATTTGATGCAAATTAATGCATTTTTTGCTGTTTTATTGTATTTTTTGATTTTGATGCATTTTTTTATTTTTTTACGAGCTGTTTTTTTGGGCGAGTACATGTTTGATTTAAATTCGAATTTTCGTGATTTTTTTTTTATTTTCAGTGAATTTTTGAAAAATAGGGACTAAATTTACATGAAAAGTTGGACCGGATGTGAGCTTAATTTTTAAACTTAATAGGGACCTGTTCCAAACGGACCTTATAGTTAATCGAATTAGGTTAATCGAATATAGTTTATTTGAATAGAGTTAAAAGAGTTATCGATTATAGTTTATTCGAATAGAGTTAAAAGAGTAATCGTATATAGTTTATTAGAATAGAGTTAGAAGAGTTAATCGAATATTAGTTAATCGAATATTAGTTATTCGAATAAGTTAATCGAATATTAGTTAATCGAATTAGGTTATCGAATATAGTTTATTCGAATAGAGTTAAAAGAGTTATCGAATATAGTTTATTCGAATAGAGTTAAAAGAGTTATCGAATATAGTTTATTCATATAGAAGAAAGGAGTTAATCGAATAGGGTTATTCGAAAGGAGTAAATCGAATATAGTTTATTCGAGAAGGAGTTATCGAAAAGAGATTATTCGAAAGAGAATTATACGTTGAAATCGATTATATCGAATTGGGGAAAGTACTATTCACTTTTCGTTTTTAATCAAGATTTATTTATTTATTAATAAATTAGTTATTTGTTTATTTATCCAAATAAATAAATAAAAGTTATATTGAAGTTATTATATTTCAGAAGCATGGCATTTTAACACTATTTTTAAAATCAAATGATTTCTGTAAAAGAAGTGGATTTGTAAAATGAATATGAGAGTTACGTAAGGAAGTTTGTTAAAGAATTAAAAGGAGAACTTTGTCTATTTTGAGGTTAGAAATGTTGTTCAGTTAAGGTCTGAGAGGTATTTATATCCCAACTTGATTGACTTCGTTTTAACTAAGGAATGGTTAAGGTTCGATAATGAAGGTTGGTTAAGTAAATTTAGTTAATGAGTGTAATGGTTTGAGTTGGCATAGTGATGTTTTATTTAAAACATCTGTTTAAATCCAATGAAGGAGTTTTGGAAATGTTTTCCAAATAAGAATCAGAAATGTTTTCTAAATTTAGAAAATAAGAATTCCTGTATATATATGGAAACAGGAAATGGGTAAACGAATAAATTAATGATAAATTAATTTAAGAGATAAATGATGATTGATGATTGATCGATAGAATTTCCATCTGGAAATAATATCGTTGTTTGCACACATGTTTTTCTTTGATAGTTAACTCACCGACTATCGAAGTTTTTGACCATTTTTCCGTCGTCAATAAGGAGAGACCGGGATCAGATTCATTATCTGAAAACCACTTTGTATGGGCGTTAGTGTTACGATCAAATATGATGAAGATAATTGAAGATGGAGTTATGCAAGGGTTGTCCAGTTTACAGAATAGTACCTTTGGTTTGTCTAGTCCTAGGACGACCCATATGGAAGAATGTCTGACAGAGTATATTTAATGGATCGCGTAAGTTGTTCTCTTCGAATGTATTTACGTTTGGTGGCGGAGGAATTCGTTTCTCTTAGCTGTATACCCGTTGTACTTTTGGGGAAATCAATTTGTGATTTGGCGGGTATGACGATGTGACATTCAAAGTGAATAAATGTGTGATCTGTCAGAGATAAGCGTGGCCTCTAGCCTCATAACCGGGAAATGACAAAAATCGGGCAGGCAGCATGGCTAAGTGGTTGGCTGTCAAGTAGGGTGTATTATCACCTATCTATAGATATTCATTTCATTCTATAATCTATTTTTGATGCTGTCCCATTCGGGAAACGGTTGCTGATCCCAACCGTTGGTGATATACATTCGATACACTCAAGCGAAATGAGTGGTCGGTCATGTGTGGCCGGGTTGCAAAATGTTCTTGTTGAACCCAGTGTATTCCTCTCTAGAGGTAAACTATCAGAAGATGGTTCCATACCTTGTCATAGTTGGAAATCCATTAACCAATAAGTGCTCACGGTTTTGATTGTATACTATATATGTGGAACGTGAGATGAAAGCGTTCTGCAAGATGATTATTATATTACGGTTGATAGACACTATCATAATATCAAAAGAGTTTTGATATAAAAGATCAACGTTTCTTTCAAAATGATTTGAAAGTTAAATCAATTGATTTGGATTTTGATAAGGGAAAAACTCGTTCCGTTATACGGCGTGGTCTTATGAGATATCGTTATTTTTTCCAAACTGTTTTAAATTGTTTACTCACACCAGTCCCATGACTGACCCAGAGTTTGTTTTGTTTTCCCTAAACTCTTGGGTGCCCAATTTTGTACGGGAAGTCAAGTAGTCAGGATTTTATAGATATACTTGGAGAGCTTGGAGCAGGAGGCTTCAGGGTTATATAGCTATTGTTATTTCTGCTATGTTGTAAGTGTTGTACTCCGATAATGTTACTGTATACATATACTGAATTTATTTCAAAGATATGTTATCTATTATATGTTGTTCGTTCCGCTATGAGATTCGTGTTTGCTCTGATGTTGTATGTTCTTCTTCTTATATTCTAAGTTTCTATCTTATCTATTCTCACCCTCTAATTTCTTTCATGGACTATCCGGTGTTTCCGATGCTTGCATAGTCGACATAGTTTTATATGCCGATATCCAGGATCGCAAAATGCCCGGGTCGTTACACATGATCTACTGTTTAGTCCTTAAATTCCTATCTCTATTATGCCCATTTCTATTATCATATGTCGATTATGTTATTATGCCTATTTCTGTTCTCTTCTCTCACTCCTTCCCCTTTTTATTTTTATAGCCAGGCTACCTTCGAGCCTAGGCCTGTCACAGAAATATATAGATGAACGAAATTGGGAATAGTTGGGAATGATAGACTGGGGAATAACTCATATTATAAAACATGACTGGGATTTAGGGCATAACCTATACTGTGATCTAAGATTTTTTTTTATTTGGGCCATATCTTATATGATGATTTATGACTTGAGGGTAAGGGCATGAAAAACCTATGATAAACATGAATAATTGTTTAGGATTGAATATGCCTAAATTTACAGTAAATAGAAATTGTAACCACACTTAGACATAAGGTTAGATTCAACTCATGGTAGAAGTCTGCCTGGAACCGCTCGGTAAATCCAGCATCCACGAGTGCTTAATTTAATGCGAGGGGTGTAGTACATAAATATACATGTAACGGTGCTAAGACATGAAGTTAAGTCCAACTTGTGGTAGAAGTCTGCCTGGCATATCCAGCATCCACAAGTGGTCAACTTAATGTGAGAGATCTGATGCATTAACATACATGAACAAGGAATGATAATAACCTGTTAACCTGTAATACTCAACCTGTTTAAATCTGTGGGGGTTATATGAACCTGTCAAATTGTGTAAGGGTTAAGTAGACTTGCTTGAACCAATGAGGGGTTAAGTAAATTTGTTAAATCTATGGGGGTTATACAAACCCGATAAACTTAACTTGTTTTATATGTTGGGGTTATGCGGGCTTGTTAATCTGTTAAGCATAACCTATCAAAATCCTAGTAGTGGGGATGCAAGCCTAGGGGGTGGCTTGTATCTTCTGTTGTGCGGGACCCGTATTAGTCAGTTACCCATACTGGTATCCAAAGGGGGACCCCGAACTAGGTAGGGGTCAGGGCATGCTTACTGAGATGATTATAAGAGGTTCATATGGGTGGAGGTGTTGATGGTGCATTCCAACGGAGTCATGTTCGTGCATGGGTCCGTACTGATCGGGAAAATAAGATGTTGTGACATCAATAGATATTGATGTGTCTATCTGGGGGTTTCCACTTTAGAAAGTGATACATCCTACTATGGGCCCGCCACAGTGTATTTACGGGATAGGGAGCCAATCGATTGGGGTAGTAATTAGTGTACATATAGTCCTGCCTGTTTAGGAGCCCGTTATTATCGTTTGGGGTAACACTTTTTATTTCTGTTGGGCTGCCTGTTATTTTTGTTTGGAGGTAAAACCCATCACTAGAAGTACACCTAAGCCTACCATTTGTTTCTGTTAGGATCATTTTTTTTCTATTATACTAGTATTGGTGTAGAGAGAGGTATCTTGAGAATCATAATCTGTTCTGTTCATTCCGCTTATCTTGCTCTGTATGTTATACCTGTCTTATGATACTGTTATCTCTCTCATCCAATTTATATGCCTATCGTGATGCTTTTACTTATTTATATGCTAAAAGTAACTTGACTAGCTAGAATTTATGTCTGACATTTTGTTCCATTTTCTCTCTCTTCTCCCCCTCCCCAAGTTCTCAGGGTGGAAATAATCAGGCTTGATTAGGATTCTCTCTTCTGCTTCTACTTGGAGCCACTTAGACGTACGACTTTGATTACCTGTCTACCTTGCTATGGCTATTTTTGGGGACAATGATTTTATATTTATGTACTCTGATGATTTTAGTACAAGGAAGATATTTTAATTTGATGTAATGGGTTTTCTGTATTTCAGACTTATGTTATAACTGGATTTTGGACCACGATATTTTCTGTTCGAAAAAAAAGTTTTAAATTCCGCTACTATTTTATATCTTTCTTGTGATGTTTCTATTTCTATTTACCTATAATGCTTCACAGAAATTAATGCATTCTGATAAAGAGTGACATTAACGGACTTGGGGTGTCACATAAGTTTTGTACACTTAAACAATTGTTATGGAAATTTATGAATAGTAGGCCCTTGAGTGGCTAAAGTATAAAGTGTACAATATGTTTCATAATAAAACGGAGAATTCCATGTGTTAATATTTGAAATTTCAGTATTTCATATTAGTATGTTAGGCAGCAAAGCCTTATAATATGAGAAAGAGTAAGAAGGAAAATAGATTAGGAATATATATATACACACACACACATTTGGCGCAAAGGTAGCACCAGACTTAGATTTCAGTACAGACATAGTTATAGAGGAATTAATGAAAAAGGAAAATTGGATGAAGAAAAATAATTTTGTGCAAAGGATTTAGGATTGGAAATTAAGAAACCACTTCGTACGTAGCCCCACAACTAAACATTTAAAAGAACTTAACAAAATATAGATATATAGAAAAATATTTCTAGAAGAGTTTTCAAGTTTCAGATTTAAAATTTTATAGTTTTCATAAATTTACTAGTTTGAAATAATAAAATTAGAATTAGAATATTTTTTGGAGAAAAGTGTTCAAATTTGTTTTCAAAAGTAAAGTATGTAGCAAGTATAGGGTAGCGATATGAATGGTCAAGGAAAGGCACAGATATAACTGAATTAGTCATATACGATGTGCATGGATGTGCTAGTGGCAGGTTTCATTACAGAAATGAACAGTCTTAAGTATGGTAACTATTTTGAAAGGGAAGTTGAGAACCTACTTTGAGTCTAGCCCCATAATTAAAATTTTTGGGAACTTGAGAAGAAAAGATTTCGGGAAGAGTTTTCAAGTTTTGAATTTAAAAATTTTCGAAAATTTAATATTTTAAATTCAGAGAGTTCCAATAAAATAATTTTTGAAAAAAAAAGAGGTGGCGAATTATTTTTTTGAAAGAAAATATAGAAGTTTGTACAAAGGATGGGTCATGAAACATTTAACTCATTGGAACAAGTAAAATTGCAAGATAAGTTCTTATGAATCGATAAGTTTGTAAGTAAATGTGTTTTGTTAAAGTGACGAGAAAATGTGCAGTGAAAGAGGTGTACAAAATATAGGTAAAGTACCATATTTTGTGCTAACTATTTCAACAAAAAATTAAAAAACATTTAGGTAATAAAATTAATAAAATTTTCTTGTTACTTTACGCAGAACACAAAAGTCATCTTTTCTAAAGATTCATAGAAAATTGATCTTAATAATAGTTCTTCTTGAAGAAGAAATGTATAACAAAATAGATAAATAGCTCCAATTGATTTAAAATGCATAACCCATTAAAACGAAGAAAAAACACAATGAGTGAATGGAAGCAATAATTATACCCACCCATGTTTATGACTTCTCAAAAATGTATGAGAAGATAAATTTAGGAAAATAAAGATAGTTTAGTGGATTGATTCCAGTAGTGTGCTTGAATACTAGGTAGAGCCTAGAGGAATCATCTTCGAATGGGACTAAACCCAAAAAAATTGAGTAGTAAGTGTAGAAAGTCTTAAGAGAGGAATCAAGAATTAAAAATGAGAAATGGTCGAAACTCAAGAGTTATACAATAGTATATGAGGATTGAGAAAAAGGATATGAGGAAAAGATACCTCCAAGTTGTAGCGACCCAAAGTTCTGATACCTTTTGAGATGAGCAAACACCCAAATCCAACCCAAAGTGCACTGGAAATCCAGAAGCTAATAGAAAGAAATTGGAGGGTGAGATAAGATAGAAGAAATATTGGAATAGAAGAAGAAAAAGAACCAACACTACAAAGAGTCTCGCATCGCAGCGGAAAAAAATATAATATAGAAATAAACTTTATTGAGACCTTGGAAATATACTAACAAACAACAGAGTATGAAACACCCCACGTTTTTGGTAACAATTAAATAATTAAATAATCCATATAAGAAAAAAAATTGAAGAGCTTTCAGAATTTGGCCACGGGAGTAGCGTCATTGCGTTCATGTCGATTTTCTGGTCAATATAGACCTACGGATTGCAAAAAAACTGATTTAAGATGAAAGAGATACCTTTAAACGAAGCATTGCAGCAAAACATGAAAATAAGGTAAAGAAGGAAAACAATGAGTAACTTATTAACAAAAGACTTCGTTGGTTGAGGCAATGGATATGTAACATAGAGGTCGGGGGTTCGAACCCCAGCGGTGACATAATTTTTATCTTTGTTTTAGAGAGGACCAATTGAACATACAAATATATGTATATGCATGAAAATTAATAAAAGAAAAATAATGGTAATGTATAATTTAAGTAAATTCATACATTGAAGAGGAGGAAAATTAGTACAATTTTTAATGAATTAAGAAAGGTAAGAAAATATATGAAATTAAAAGAGGTAGTGTGGATACTAATTAATGCAATTACATTATAAGGAATTGGTTAATTTCATGCGAGCGTTAAAATGGAACACACACACACACACACACACACACACATATATATATATATATATATATATATATATATATATATATCATAAAGGAAGGTAACACACGCTAATAAATGCAATAAGGAATAAAAAGATGAAGCATTATAAGTTAACGCATTTAAAAAAAGGTACATTTGAAAAAGCAAGTAATAAAAATGTGAAGTAATGACATAAGAAGGAATGCACAAGTATATAGGTAAGGTATTCAAAAGAAAAACATTTTTTATATTAAAAAGAGCAATCAATGTAAGCATTAATAAGAAAAGAAACGCCATGGAAAATAAATGCATGAAAAGGAAAGGTTATTATGTGAATAACGCACAATAATATTTTAAAGAAACGCGTTAAAAATAGTAAATTGAGGCATTAATGAGAAAGAGTTTAAAAAGAAATAAGTCATACATTAATTAATTACGAGAGGCAAAATTTGGAATAAAATAAAGGTTATGCGCATAAGGAAGCTTTGTACACGCATAAGAATGTCTTATGTATGAAGATAATTCCAATTAAAGACAAGGATATACACGCATAAAAACATGCAATTATTTAAAGAAGGAGGATAGGCTCAACTAATTTAAAAAGGGAGCAAAACAAGAAGGCTATTAAAAGCTGCAAAACATTAAAATTATATATGTATAGCCAGTGAAAAATAAAGTATGAAATCCAAAATGCGCCTTATTCGTAGTTGACTCAGCATTTCATGTACGGTTGGATTGAAAAACCTAATATCTAATGGTTAAGGATTGGCTCTGTTAATCTATAAAAAGAGGCTCTCTCTCTCCCATTTTATTCACACATAATTCTTCATCTCTTTCTGTGACGGCCAGCTCCGCACCAGCCTGCATTTCCTCCGGAAGTGCGTTGTACACATGCCCGACTAGCACGGAACGGTCGCCAAAGAAAGGAAAGAAGGGAATGAACTAATCAAGGAACCTGTAGAATGTCTCACAGCGCATGGAATAAAATATAATAATAACATACTTGACATAAAACAGGTGAGACATTGCACAAGCTGATAACTAAAATCAACATCAATCATCAGAGCAGCGGAAATCCAAATACAGCTTATTACAATTTTCCAAATTTACTGTCTCTAAACAAAAGAAAGCTAAAGTAGAAGATGCACCACCAATGCCCAAGCAGTGATCTTCAACAACACAGGGAGAATATTATATATATATTACGTGGAAGCCTCCTGCTCGTCTCCGGATCATCTACCCATGCATCACCAGCTAACCTGTCTCTAGTCTGCTCGTGTGAGCACCCAGAGTAATAAGAGGAGACATAAAACTCTGGGTCAGACATAAAGCCTGGTATGAGCGATAAGCATCTAAACAGAATAATAACAGGTATACTAAACCATACATGAACCTGGACCTGCAACCAAAGAGTTAGTACCACGTACCGTACAATACTCTAAGGTGCCATAATAAATAGTGTAAGAATACGGGGGTGGGGTGTGCATGTCATAATGATAGCAAACAAATCAACCATAGCAAACTAACCACAAACACCAAAACAATGAATTTACATGTCAAAATGGATCAAATGTGCCCAAACCCCTTATTTTCCCTTAAGCATGTTTAAGTAAATCTAATCACAAGGTTAACAAAACTCAATCAAATTAAACCAAATTTCTACCAGAGGCATAAAATATTATTCAAGAATTTCTAAACATTTTTCCAGAATTTATTAGTGTATAAATCCGCTAATCCTCACTAATTACCCTTAATTACCGTAATTAGTGCAAAAACTATGCAAATCACTCACTTTGGCCACAAATGAAACACCAAATCTGAAATACTCTCTGTTTGGGTCGAATTCCTATGTATAGCAGCAGCTCCAACCTTGCTCTGTTGCTATTTGGCCTTGTTTTGATGTAGTTTAGGCTTAATCTTCACTAAAAATGTGTTTTGGAGTGGTTTTAGAGGATGGAAGCCATTACTAAGGTCTCAAGAAGGTTTGTGGCGGCTCAAAACTGAAATAAAAGTGATTTCCTAACCCTAATCAGTCCTCCTATACCTCTAAACCCGAAATTCCCCTCTGGGCCTAGCTGCTAATCACCCGGTTAAGCCCAATTAAACTGTTTTTCACCATCTGAAACTTGTTTCAGCCATATCTCCCAAACGGTGAGTCCGTTTGGCTAATGTGACCACTCTACGGAAAGAGAAACCATCATCCGGAGCTAATGGAAGTAGTTTCAGGTCAAAATTCCTTTCAAGTTAAAAGTTATGGCCAAAACAGTGCCAACTAGGGGTAAAATGGTCATTTAAAAATCGGGAAAAATCATGAACATGGGAAATGACCCCAATAGTCGTCTCCCAAAGTTACATGACCATACGACATCGTATGTGAAAGAAATAAATATCCTACGATCCTATGATGCGTAGAATACGGGTCGTTACACTCTCCCCCCCTTAAGAAATTTCGTCCCCGAAATTCCTTAACCCAAAACATACAAAGGATCCCGCATGCCTAACAACCACATACAACAATCAAACATGCAAAACAAGCAAACAAGCCTATCCTAGCATGCGGAAAACTAAATCGAAGTCAAAATCTTACCAGGCAAAGAGTTCTGGGTGTGTCTTCCTAATGTTCTCCTCTGTCTCCCAAGTACAATCATTCTCGTCCTCGCTCCACTGTACCTTGACTAGCTTCACCGCCTTCCTTCGAAGTTGCTTCATGTTGTGCGCGACAATACGGGCCGGCTTGCGGTTCCCAACCGCCTCGGGTTCTACTTCGAAGTCCTCTAACTGATCAGGTGAAATAGTCATATCTGAGTCGTGAACGAACTTCCTTAGTTGGGAAACATGAAATACGTCGTGAACTCCCGCCATCTTCTCTGGTAAGTCAATTCTGTATGCCAAATTCCCGACTAGTTCAAGAACAGGGAATGGGCCAACAAATCTTGGTGCCAATTTGCCTCTCCTGCCAAATCGTATTACGCTCTTCAACGGAGAAATCTTGACAAACACCAAGTCACCAACGGAGAATTTTAGGTCTCTTCTCCTCTTATCAGCATAACTCTTCTGCCTATCTTGGGCAGCCTTCATTCGTTGCTGAATGATCTTGATCTTATCTGAAGTTTCCCTCACCACATCTGGTCCAAGCATAAACTTCTCGCCAGTCTCTATCCAACATGATGGTGAGTTGCATGGTCTTCCGTACAAAGCTTCAAACGGAGCCATACCGATACTGGATTGGTAGCTATTATTATATGCAAACTCTACTAGATGCAAATGGTCATCCCATGATCCACCAAAATCCAATATACATGCTCTCAAGAGATCTTCCAAAATACGATTCACCCTCTCCGTCTGACCGTCGGTCTGAGGATGATATGTGGTACTGAGATGTAACTCTGACACTAGATCCTCTTGCAAGCTCTTCCAAAACCCACTAGTGAACAACGGGTCTCGGTCGCTCACAATTCTTTTAGGTACTCCATGAAATCTCACTACCCACTTTATATACAATTCTGCTAACTTAGCTGCCGTTCTGGTCGATTTGACTGGTATAAATCTTGCACTTTTAGTCAGTCGATCCACAACTACCCAAATGCTATCATGTCCCGATCTAGTCCTTGGCAAACCATCAATGAAATCCATCGAGACTTGCTCCCATTTCCATTCGGGAATTTCTAAGGGCTGTAACAACCCACTAGGCTTCTTTTGCTCGGCTTTAACTAGCTGGCAATTCATGCACTTGGATATAAACTTCCCAACGTCTCTTTTCATCCCTTCCCAGTAGTAAGTCTGCTTCATATCTCGATACATCTTGTTACCACCGGGGTGTATAGTCAGCTTTGAGTGATGACATTCTCTAAGCACTTCATCTCTCAATCCATTGACATTAGGTACAACAAGCTTTCCATTCTTTCTAAGCCATTCATCTCGATCAAGCCCATACTTGTTCATCTCCTCATCGATATCCATCTTTAACTTGGAGATGATTTCCAATAAGTTAGGATCGTCCCTCTAACTAGAGCCGATCCGCTCAATTAAAGTGGGTTTGATCGTCAAACTTGCTAACATTTCTGGATCCAATTCGCACTTTGGTCTGAAATCAAACTCCGCGATATACTCAAGTTGCTTCCATTCAAGGAACATAGCCCCTAAGCTGGCATGTCTTCTACTCAATGCATCAGCCATCGCATTGCCCTTTCCCGGTGTATATGCGATGTCGAAATCATAGGAAGCCAAGAATTCAAACCACCTTTGTTGCTGGAGATTTAGATCCTTCTGGGAGAAGAGATACTTCAACGACTTATGATCTGTAAACAGCTCAAATCTTTCTCCCAAGAGATAGTGTCTCCACATCTTTAACGCGAACACGATCGCTGCCAATTCCAAGTCATGGGTAAGGTATCTTTTCTCGTGCGGTTTCAATTGCCGACTTGCATAAGCTACAACCCTACCGCCTTGCATCATTACAGCACCCAGTCCGGTACCACAGGCATCCATGTATACCGTCATCTCTTCATCCCCCTTAGGAATGACTAACACTGGTGCGCTCGTCAACTTGTCCTTTAGACTCTTGAATGCATTCTCGCACCTTTCATCCCAGACAAAAGCTTGATTCTTCTTGGTCAATTGGGTCAATGGTGCTGCTATCTTGGAGAAACCTTGGATAAACTTACGATAATATCCAGCTAATCCCAAGAAACTTCTTACATCTGTTGCATTCTTGGGCGTAGGCCAATCTTGTACCGTAGCCACCTTCGCCGGGTCCACGGCAATACCATTCTCTGATACAACATGGCCCAAGAACCTCACTTCCCTCTTCCAGAAGTGACACTTAGAAAACTTTGCTTTCAATTGGTGTTTTCTCAACACCTCCATCACTACTCTTAAATGTTCCTTGTGTTCTTCCTCTGTCCTCGAATAGACCAAAATATCATCAACGAACACAAGGACAAACTTATTCAACTGATCTCTGAATACCTTATTCATAAGATCCACAAAATATGCTGGGGCATTGGTCAGCCCAAATGGCATGACCAACCACTCATAAAATCCAAACGGCGTCCGAAATGCCGTTTTGGCTATACTCTCAGCTTCCACTCTAAGCTGATGAAAACCTGTCGTGAGATCCAACTGAGAAAATACTCTCGTGCCACTCAACTGATCGAACAAATCATATATCCGCCGTAGAGGATACTTGTTCTTCCTCGTCACTTTATTCAACTTGCGGTAGTCTACACACAAACGAAGGGAACCATCCGCCTTGGTAGCTAACACAACTGGTGCTCCCCATTCAGAAGCACTCCTTCTGATAAATCCCTTCTTCAAAAGATCGCTGACTTGCACCTCGAGCTCTCGCTGCTCCCTTGGTGCCATACGACGAAGTGGCATCACTATAGGTCTGGCATCTTTTACCAAATCAATACGGAACTCAATCTCTCGCTGTGGTGGAAGTCCGGTCACTTCTTCGAAAACATCCGGATACTGGCCAACCACGGGCAAACCTGACAACTCACTATGCGGAATGTCGAGGGAGTTTAGAAAACTAGCCAATACCCCCTTACTGGGTAGACCACCAAACACTATCCTCCGCCCATCATCCGCTCTAGCTGTCACTAAAAAGCCCTCACAGTCTACCACCACCCCGTATCTTTGGAGCCAATCTACTCCCAAAATAATGCCAAACCCAGTAAAGCCCAAAACAAAGCAATCACAAACAAACATGCATCCATGACTCGATAGGACCACATTACGACAAATCATGCTAAGGCTAGTCGAACCACCAATCGGGTTCGTCACTACTAAAGGTCTATCGACAATCTCGGGCTCCAATCCCAACCTATCTACCAGGTCACTAGATATGAAAGAACTGGAAGCTCCGGTATCAAACAAAACTCTAACAGGAACATCATAAACAGAAAGCATACCTTGAATGACGACATTCTTTCCCTTCTCCGCCGTTGTTGGGGCATTCGACGAAGAAGGAATAGCATTAAGGGCGTAGGCTTTCACTATTTGCTTTCCTTTAGGGGGTTGCGGACACTTGTCCTTGTGATGTCCCATTTGGCCACAGTTAAAGCACTTCCTATCCGCTGGCTTGGCCCGACAATTACTAGCATAATGGCCCTTCTTACCATAGCTGAAGTACTCCACATCTTGCTTATTCTTTTTCTTCTCGCCATCCTTAGTCTGATTCTACTTTCTCTTATTCTGGGAACCACCCTTGCCTCCACCACTTGCTTGTGGCTTTGGCTCATCTGCGGATGCAACCTCAGTCTTCGGCTTAGGGTAGAGACTTTCTGATCTTAATGCTTTCCCCCACAATCGATTCAAACGTCTCATCGATGTGGTTAATAAGTCTTTCCCCCAAGTACTGATCCAAACCAGTTATGAATTTCTCATTCTTTTTCTCGGCAGTATCAATAAGAGATAACCCATATTTTGACAAAGTGTCAAATTCAGCAATATACTCCGAGACAGCTCTGCCATTCTGCTTGAGCTCCAAGAATTTCTTAAACAGCACTGACTTCTGAGCAGCTGGAATGAACTTCTCGCTAAAGCGAGCCTTAAACTGCTCCCAAGTAATCTGATCTTCGGGAGTAGCTGCCTTTATAGCATTCCACCAATTCATTGCCCGCCCTTCCAGCTGACGGGACGCTAGCTTTCTCTTCATTGCATCCTCGATACCCAAATCCTCGAAAATACGTTCGCAACTATCCAACCAATCCTGAACATCCGTAGCCGACTCCGTTCCGTGGAACGACTTCCCACCAAGACTAGTATAATCCTTATTCAGCTTGGCGAAGTCGACTCTTGGCGCCTGCACTATTGGACCACCACCATTTCCACCATTGGGAGCTGCCCTCTGTACATCTCTAAGCATCTCTCTCATGAGGTCAGTAAACATCGTCCTCATGTCAGCAGCATTCCCATTATTGGCTCCCCTACCAGCACCTCTAGTATATCGGCTCATCGTCAATCTGAAAAAGGAAACGATTAACGACTCCATAGTGGTGCTAGTGCAGTACGACTTCATCCTAGTACTACTAATAGTATATATATAGCTTTTAAAACCAAAGTAATCACAAATACGCTCTCTCGTATACGTATATTATCTCTCCCTGATAACTTCCCTAGGTTAACTACGCAACCTAGAGCTCTGATACCAAATGTGACGGCCCGCTCCGCACCAGCCTGAATTTCCTCCGGAAGTGCGCTGTACACATGCCCGACTAGCACGGAACGGTCGCCAAAGAAAGGAAAGAAGGGAATGAACTAATCAAGGAACCTGTAGAATGTCTCACAGCGCATGGAATAAAATATAATAATAACATACTTGACATAAAACAGGTGAGACAGTGCATAAGCTAATAACTAAAATCAACATCAATCATCAGAGCAGCGGAAATCCAAATACAGCTTATTACAATTTTCCAAATTTACTGTCTCTAAACAAAAGAAAGCTAAAGTAGAAGATGCACCACCAATGCCCAAGCAGTGATCTTCAACAACACAGGGAGAATATTATATATATATATATATTACGTGGAAGCCTCCTGCTCGTCTCCGGATCATCTACCCGTGCATCACCAGCTAACCTGTCTCTAGTCTGCTCGTGTGAGCACCCAGAGTAATAAGAGGAGACATAAAACTCTGGGTCAGACATAAAGCCTGGTATGAGCGATAAGCATCTAAACAGAATAATAACAGGTATACTAAACCATACCTGAACCTGGACCTGCAACCAAAGAGTTAGTACCACGTACCGTACAATACTCTAAGGTGCCATAATAAATAATGTAAGAATACGGGGGTGGGGTGTGCATGTCATAATGATAGCAAACAAATCAACCATAGCAAACTAACCACAAACACCAAAACAATGAATTTACATGTCAAAATGGATCAAATGTGCCCAAACCCCTTATTTTCCCTTAAGCATGTTTAAGTAAATCTAATCACAGGGTTAACAAAACTCAATCAAATTAAACCAAATTTCTACCAGAGGCATAAAATATTATTTAAGAATTTCTAAACATTTTTCCAGAATTTATTAGTGTATAAATCCGCTAATCCTCACTAATTACCCTTAATTACCGTAATTAGTGCAAAAACTATGCAAATCACTCACCTTGGCCACAAATGAAACACCAAATTCTGAAATACTCTCTGTTTGGGTCGAATTCCTATGTATAGCAGCAGCTCCAACCTTGCTCTGTTGCTATTTGGCCTTGTTTTGATGTAGTTTAGGCTTAATCTTCACTAAAAATGTGTTTTGGAGTGGTTTTAGAGGATGGAAGCCATTACTAAGGTCTCATGAAGGTTTGTGGCGGCTCAAAACTGAAATGAAAGTGATTTCCTAACCCTAATCGGTCCTCCTATACCTCTAAACCCGAAATTCCCCTCTGGGCCTAGCTGCTAATCACCCGGTTAAGCCCAATTAAGTTGTTTTTCACCATCTGAAACTTGTTTCAGCCATATCTCTCAAACGGTGAGTCCGTTTGGCTAATGTGACCACTCTACGGAAAGAGAAACCATCATCTGGAGCCAATGGAAGTGGTTTCAGGTCAAAATTCCTTTCCAATCAAAAGTTATGGCCAAAACAGTGTCAACTAGGGGTAAAATGGTCATTTAAAAATCGGGAAAAATCATGAACATGGGAAATGACCCCAATAGTCGTCTCCCAAAGTTACATGACCATACGACTTCGTATGTGAAAGAAATAAATATCCTACGATCCTATGATGCGTAGAATACGGGTCGTTACACTTTCTCTGCCTCCATGAAATTCTAAATTAAAAATAAAATGGGGAGATCCTGTTGGAATATAGATTAACAAAGAAGATTCAAGATTTATAACCAACCTCCAACTCTACAAAAAGATAAAAGTCGGCTTTCTTCTGCAACAACTATTTAGAAGAATTTCTAGATCTGCAAATGAGGTGAGTGGATTTAAGCTATATCATTTTGATAATGATATATTATCATTTAAACATTTGCCGTTATCGTATAATGTGAATTTGCTAGAATAATTAGAATTATAATAGTTATTATAACATGTTTAGATATGATATGTTGAAATGTTTAAACACATGTTAGAGATGATTAAAGTGATGAATATGACATGTTGGAATATTAATATGCTAAAGATATTAACAATTTGGGAAATTTGTCAAAACATGCGTAGTAGTTACTGTTGTTTCAATTCCATGTTACTTGTGAACATTTATGCACCTGGACCTTTTACAATATAAATTGATAAAATTGCATGTTAAGTTAGAAAAGTTACATGATTTGGCGATCACAAGTTATTGTTAAATTTGAATAATTATCTGTTTAATTAATTATATGATATAATAGAATTAAATATATGTGAAAAAGAACATATGACATAAAATAGGCAAAATATGATGACTTGTAAATTATAAATTACCGTGGAAATTTGAATGAAATAGACATGCCTAGATTATATAGAAGATTTACAGTAAATAAGAAACTGTAACCACGCTTAGACACGAGTTTAGATTACACTTGTGGTAGAAGTCTTCCCGGAACCGCCCGGCATATCCAGCATCCACAAGTGGTAAACCTAATGTGAGGGATCTTAGTGCATAATTAAAACATGTAATGTTGCTAAGACATGAGGTTAAGTGACTTGTGGTAGAAGTCTACCCGGAGCCGCCTGACAAATCCAACATCCACAAGTGTAGGCTTAATGTGAGAGGTCCGGTACATAAATATATGCATATATAAATATATGTAAATAGAAGGAATGATAAACAGCGTTAATTGTAATTAATGGAAATAAATGGAATTGAAAGAAAGATACAACAGTAAAATAAAATGGGAAAGAACAGGGAATGATAACAACCTATTATAAATAAATTACATTAATGAGAAAGTTGTATAATAGGTAGACTTGTCCTAGGGACAAGTGAAGATTATAACTTAGGTTATAAAAAACTAGTAAGGAAATGAGATAACTAGTGAAATGAGAGAAGTGACACTTAATTGTAAATTAAGTAATCAGTAAATGGGGAAAACCCGAAACCAGCTGTTTGTAACAAGTAAAGAAAAGGGGGGTAACTTATGAAATGAAAGAAGTTGTACTTAATTATAATTTATGTAATTTGAAAACTTGGAAGTCCGTAATATGCTTATTAAAATGTTATATTAAGGTTTGTACTAGGGACAAGTGGGAATTATAAATTAGGTTATAATAAAACAATAAGGAAATTGGAATAACTTATGTTATGGGATAAACTATACTTAATTGTAAATTAAATTATTTGTGAGAATGAGAATCTAAAATCTACGGATGAGGACAACATAAGTTATATTTATGGGAAGAGGAGACTTATTAGTGAACCTTGATTAAAATAACTAAGTTAATAAGTAAACAAAGTTAAGTTGTAATGACAGCATAAGAGGAAATTATGATTAAATAAGAAAGAATGAGGCAACTCAGTAAATGAGGTATGTTATATTTAATCATAAATGTTAAGTGACATGTTAAATAGAAAACATGTGAATTAAGATACACTTAAATACATATTAAGTAGAACATGTTATTGTAACCTTGAATCAAACAAGAATATAAAGGGATTGTGGATTACAGACCTTGGATCACAATTCAGAGAATAACATATTATGTGTTTATTAATAAACCTAAATGGGTTAAGTTGTACAACTGAAATTAATAAGCAAGAGGGGCTCATTCCTCAGAGATATAAGGGGCTAGGAAGAACTTGGTAACCTGAATAAAGAGTTAAGATAACCAAGTTAAATGGAAACCTGATAAGATAAAGCAAGCGTGTAAAAGAATGTTTAGACGTAGGGTCTAATAACATATTAAGGTGAGTCGCTTGGACCAGTCTGCACGTTTAAGGGTGAATAACCCAACGAGGTAGATCATCGTGGTTTATAAGGCACGAGGGGAGCGCACATTCATCTGATTATTCTGTCGGCTCCAAAGGACTGGAAGGGGATGCATGCGGCTTTCTGAGATACGTAAGGTGCTCCTGGTAGTCCTTTGTGCGGTGGCAGATGTTTAGGCTGTGCTCGTAGAGGTTGGGTCTGCGCGCAACTACTAGGTGGATGGGCCATGACGGCAAAAGTAGCTTTGCAGTCAGAATGCTGTGATGAGGTGACACCAGGGTGATTCGGCAGTCACCTCAACGAGGAGGCGGAGGGTGATGACCAACAAGGATAGTAGATCATCGGATGCCCGTCATCGGCAGCCAGTGGGATGTGAAAAGACTAGAGCTAAACCCAATAGACCATTCACCTTTCACTATCGAGGTACGATGGTTGAGGGGAGACGCCAACTGCATGTTTAGATTGTTTGTTGTTAGGGGAATGTCGCTTAGCTCTTGTAGTCTTCACTAGTTGAGGGAGGGGCCGAGGTGGGGCCATAGCCACCATGAAAAATAGACCCTAGGAATATCTGTATTTTGAGGCTCTTAAAGGCGGGCCTGTACAGATATGGAAAAGCTCCTAACCGAGTTCCGTGTTTCTTGTATCGCCCAGCCACGAAACTCGGTGCACATTAAAGGACATGCGGTTAAGGCATCGAGCTACAATTGACAATACATACGTGGGAAAGTTTAGATACATGCATGTCTGCTCTGGGTGGTTTATAATAGACTTGAGGGCATTACTCTGATATTGAATCTGATTCGATCAAAGGTGGTTGTCCGTACGCTTACATAGCATAGAATTGACAGATATCTGTGGAACGTAACATTGTTATATAGAGATCCATACGGCACTCTGGCGTAGGATGAGCGACTGCGTATATTTCGGTGGTATTACGGTGGGGACTGAGCGAGTGGGGTAGCATGGGGTGTGCCTTAATATTGAGGGTAGCTACATATATACTGTATTAAGTTAATCCACTGGGAAGTAAATGGGTACGACGTGTGTGTAAGCCTTGAGTGTTGTTAACCCAAGTAACCTAATAAATAAGAAAATGTGATTGAACAATATATGTAGAATTATCTAGAGTGTATAGTTTAAATCCAGTCACCAGAACTTGTGTTCTAACCCCCTCCTCATAACATACTCACAGGTTAGATTTGTGGCAGAGACATAATAGCTTTGGATACTGGTTAGGCAGTATGATTAATACAGTAAGGCTATACTTTGATTATATTATATTTTATCCATTCCACTATGAGATATTTTCTAAGCTCTGACATATTTTATGTCTCTGTCTTTTTTGCAGGATACCAGAGCAAACCAACACGAGTTCGATAGTTTAGAATTTTGAAAAAAAAAATTGGTTTGTCGGAATTCGGGTTGTTACATCTGGTATAAGAGCTTAGGTTTAAGATTCCTGTATAGATTATAAGTGAATGTATTTTTATTTTCAAATTATAAATATATTGTATATATATCTAGATCCATAGAGGAACCCACTAAATAAAAAGAGTATAATATGGTAAGAAATGGGATGTTTGTTTTGTACACTAAAGGAATGAATATGGAAATCTGAGACCCTTAGTTAATTTGGGTGGAAAGTGTACAGTGTATTTTGTATGGAAGAAAGGTGAATCCCATATGATTAGTATTTGGGTTAGTGTGTTTGGCAGTAAAACCTTATAAATTGGAAAAGGTTAAAAAGAGAAAGATGGATTAGGAATATATATATGGTTGAGAGAATTGACTTTGCGGGAGTGATTAGGAAAGCCTATGAAAAATTGGTAACCTGCTTTGAGTCTAACCCCATTATTAACTTTTAAGAACTTGAAATTGTAAAAGTTTTAGGAAAATGGTTTGTGGTGTTTTCAAGTTTTAATCTTAAAAGTTATAGTTTTAAAATATGTAAAGAAGTACATATTGGGTTTTAAAGTAAAATGGGCTATATTGATTTCATGCGAAAATTTTGTCCAAAATAAAAATTTCCAAGATAAGATGAAAAAGAAAATCTGTAACAAAGAAAATTTTCTTATACGGGCTGTGCTTGGATAGGAAAAATCGGGAATCTTTATAAATTGTTACATAAAATCCAAGTATGTTGGAAAAAAGTACATAAAAGAAAAATGAAAGATGTGAAATTTTCCGTTTTCTACCTTTTTGTAACATAAGAAATCGAATTTAGAAAATTAGATTTTTTTTTTTTTGAAATTTGAAAAAATTAAATTTGGTTGGTAGGATTTTGGATGCAACAATTGGATGAACTACGCTCTTACTCAGTGAGAGTGCAGGAAAATTTGGATGAAAAAGCATTTTTGATTTTCAAAATATTGCATCCATATAGAACTGCCAGTATATTTAGGATGTAAGCAACATATTTTAAAAGGATTTTTGTAAAATTTGCATACACGGAGGAGGTACCGTTTAGGCATACATGCATTTTTATGTTGTATTTCACTTTTCACAAGTGCACAATGCTTGCAAAAATTGAATGCACACATGATGGATATATATTATGCGAGCGGTTAATTGATTTTTACCCTTATCAAATTTCGGGGACGAAATTTTCTAAGGATGGGAGAATGTAACACCCCGCATTTTTGGTAACAATTAAATAATGCATATAAGAAAAAGGAAAATTTGAAGAGCTTGCAGAATTTGGCCACAGGAGTAGCGTCATTGTGTTCGTGGCGATTTTCTGGTTAATTTAGATCTACGGATTGCAGAAAACTGATTCAAGATGAAAGAGATAACTTTAAATGAAGCATTGCAGCAAAACATGAAAATAAGGTAAAGAAGGAAAACAATGAGTACCATTGTTTCTAAACTTATTAACAAAAGACTTCATAGCTAAGTTGGTTGAGGCATTGGATATCACTACAACAAAAACCCCATATTACAACTTTAGTTTTACAACTGTGTGAAAAACACAGTTGTAATAATTATTTTTTACAACAGTCAATTCCCTATAGTTGTAATAAACATATTTTTACAACTTTTAATTTTGTTAATTGTAATAGATGCCAATTACAAACTTCATGTTTATAATATCTATATTTAATAACTAATTATATTAATATTAAATAATATTTAATAATTAATAATAAACTTAGGAATCAATAATATTTATTAATAACTATTTTCTTTCACCAATAATAATTAATAGTTAATAATTAATATTTTTCCTTTTTGGACCGTTGTAAATGATGTTTATTTTAATAATTATTTTTTCTTACCATGAATAATTGACATTATTATACACAACCTTTTATGCCCGCCGGCCGTGAATACTGATTAATACTTATAACTAAATAAGAATAGTTAATAATTAAATAATTAATAATTAAAAATAACAATAATAATTAATTATTAATTAAGAACAACTTTTAAAAATGATATTTAACGGTTGGTAATATACACATAATGATCAACTTTCGACGATTAACTTTAGACAATTAATGTTAAAAAAAAGTAACAAAAAATAATTAAAAAGTAATTACATTCTAGAAAAATGCATCTAATTAATATGGTGGCATGGTAAACACATAATCAGGTTATCAAAAAATTGGCGGCATCTATTTAAAATATGGCGGCATGGTATGAAAATTTAGGCGGAAAGTGAAAAATAATTGCTTCCAAACTCACGGTCCAGAAAACGGCAGATACACAATCTTCTCCTCAAAAATTGGCAACTTCTGAAAAATTCCATGTCAAAACGCATGCTGCAAGTCTAGCATCCGCTTTCCCTTTCGTCCTCCCGAACTCACACAAACTCTGCCCCTCCCAAACTCAGAACTCTACAATCTCATGTCTCCAACTGGCCACCCTTCTCAGCAACCAAATACGTATTTTTGCACAGAAGTTTTAGAAAACCCAGCTTCAGACCATCAAAAAAATAAATGCAAACACTAGTTTTACTTGCTTATACAACATGCGCGTGGACCAAGAACTCGCTGCGTATGATGGTTAGTTATAGCATTCGGTCTCCATGCCAAGGTTAAGAGATTCTCATCTAAAATTTCATACTTTAATTTTTAATTGTTTGTTTTTGAAAATTTTCCTTGCCTAACGTGGTGAAGCTATATAATTTTACAGTAGTTGGTTAATTAGTGTTTGCCAAATAATCACATAAAATGTTTGTTAAAATTACTAAATCGAATTTGGTTCTTTTTTCATATATTTAGATCAAGGTCGCGGTCGCCTTCCTATTCAAGGAGATACGAGCGTGGTGACAGTTGCCACTGTGGCAAATACAAGATAATCGAATTTCATAGCTGCATGTCAACTAGTTAAGTTCAGTATATGTCTTAGAAACTCTCTTTTATAAGCATACGTTTGGTATAAAAAGTTGCACTTGAGCACTAATCCGTAACCATATCTTTGAGATCCTCAACTATATATTGTAATGTCGCTTCAGTTAATCACATTCATATCCTATCATTTAGATGCGCTAAATGCACTTTATTTTGCAACTCAATCAGGAATATGAATCTAATGACAGATGCACTAACAGTATGTATAGTGAAGATAAAGAATCTCTTACTGCAAAAATGAGCAAAGCTCTTCAAATATTTGGCACGGAGACCGAATGCAAGAAAACTCAGTATAGAGTCCCGAAAGAAGATGTGGAGCAGGGATCCGATGGATGCATTGAGTGATGTTATTCAAAAAATGCAGAGAGTTTGCCAAAATGTACTTACTGTACCGAAAGTGAAAATGAGAGAGGTCGTACTAGTAGAAAAATGCAACATTATCAATGAAAAACAGAACAGGAAACTTGAGTCAAAGGATGATAAGAAAGAGCGCAAGGTACTGATCGATCACAGTCGTTGTACCCTTTTTTTTCAAAATAAATATCTGCATTATCTTGGGGAACAAGGTAGGCTATAGTAGATGTGAGGTTTATAAGCATACCGTATAGTTGTTTTTGTTCACAACTTTAAAACTAATTATGGTTCTAGTGTGATAACTAACTAGCGTTGAGCTTTTTGTGCATCACTTATGGAGTTGTTATAAACATTTGTTTTTCTATAATATCATACAATAAATGGTTTGTTTTTCCATCTTTTTAAGGTTATAACATCTAACGGTCAGTTTTTCCATCGTTGTATATATAATAAAATAGAATATATAACCGAATTTGGATCTTTTTTAAGGTTATATCCAACCTAAGCCCAAAATAGAATATATAACCGAATTTGGAAGTTAAAATGATGTAGATGGTGATAAATATCATGGAGTTTCCCCACCATCCCACCAATTCAAGCTAACATATTGAATCGGTCTGCACACTCGACTCTTTTTAAGGTTATAACATCTAACGGTCAGTTTTTCCATCGTTGTATATATAATAAAATAGAATATATAACCGAATTTGGATCTTTTTTAAGGTTATATCCAACCTAAGCCCAAAATAGAATATATAACCGAATTTGGAAGTTAAAATGATGTAGATGGTGATAAATATCATGGAGTTTCCCCACCATCCCACCAATTCAAGCTAACATATTGAATCGGTCTGCACACTCGACTCTTTTTTCTTGCAACGATTGATTGGAGAATGTTTACTGCCACAACTTATACTGGTGGTTTATTTTCATTGTTAATACTAAGTGTAGAGATTTTCGTAGGTGGTGGTTTGGGAAGTGAACTTGAATAGGATACATTAAAAGGCACTTAAATTTATATTAATATTTCAACTGTTTTCAGACGGATGCAACATGATATTTGGATTTTGATGCTTGTAGTTGTAAATTAATTTGCAGGCCATCGGAAGGACAGATTCTTGAAGCTCATGTCAATCCTGCATCTTCTTTCATGTCGATCGAACATGATAAGGTTTCAAAATCGTTAAAAACACCAGTAAGGTATACTCCAACTATTTTGGTGGCCGTTGGCTTAACGAAGTTGTAATTATAACTAGTTTTTGTTTATTTGATTATCTATTGGTATATATATTAAGTATATATCTGTAAATGTTAAAATTCAACCTATAGTACTGGCACTTCATCATCAGCGATTGCTAAGTTAAGCAAAACTAGTGGAATGGCCTCTTCAAAAGCCCAGGAAGGCGAAAAGAAGGAAACTCCTTAAGAACGTCTTAAGAGAATTATGAGCAAACAATTGAATAAGCAAAGTATGATATAAATTTATCTTTTAGAGGTTGGATTAATAGCTGAAATTGTTACTTCATCTTGTATTTGCTTCATTTCAAAAACAGTTAAGAAAGATACAGCTGCTGAAATGGCCAAAAAGAGAGAACAGGAGAGGCAAAGACAAGAAAAGCTCGATGAAGCAAGGAGGTTAAGGTGTTATAGCCGCGGCCCCAGCACAAGTTGCTCTCCACCAAGGTACTATTGTACTCATGCACATTGTTTTTTGTTCTCATATTGTAATACCAAGGAATGTTTTTCAAATATGTATATTTCATGGAACTACAAATTCAAAGACCATTTCCCCTTTTTATTATACTATAATGTTATTTAATTGATAAATAAAAAAATAGCAACGTTATTTTTACAATAGCAACAATTTAAACTTTTGTTAATCAAACTTATGTAGATTTTCTAATGTTGTTGTTTGTTGCTTGACTTTTAGGTTGGCATTTATTCTAGAATTTGGATATTTAAACGTTTCTCAGGTTTTGTAGATTACAGAGGCAATTCCAGATGTGAATAGAAGATACGAGGATAGCATTAGGTGGAGGTCAATTACATTTTAGAAGCAAATGGGCTTTGCAGATTTCATAGGCAACTAAGCTTTGTAATTGAGTTAAAGACTTTCAGAGGCAAATGAGGACAATTGTAATTTAATACATTTTTATGTGGTATATGATTTTGTATTTTGGATATAAAGTTGTGATTTTTATCAATGAATGGATCATGATGCCTTCAAATTTACATCTATTTCTTATGTTATTTATCTATTTATTGTTGCACATATAAAATACATATGGATTCTTATGCATATAATTTGTGGATGTATTACAACTGTATAATAAAAGTTGTAATAATATAATGACCATATTACAACAACAACGGTGCATAACTGTTGTAATAGTGTTTATTACAACGGTGGAAAAAGTTGTAAAATATACATATTACAACTGTGCTGCAGCTGTGCAAAAAAGTTGTAAAAGATTTTAGTTTATTACAACTTCTTAATACACGACGGTTTGCCCACCGTTGTAAAATGTATATTACAACGGTTTTCCACCGTTGTAATATGGTCATTATGTTGTAGTGTATGTAACATAGAGGTCGGGGGTTAGAACCCCGTCGGTGACATAATTTTTATTTCTGTTTTAGAGAAGGCCAACTGAACATACAAATATATGTATATGCATGAACATAAATAAAGGAAAAAAAATGGTAATGTATAATTTAAATAAATTCATACATTGAGGAGGAGGAAAATTAGTACAATTTTAATGCATTAAGAAAGGTAAGAAAATATATGCAATTAGAAGAGATAGTGTGGATACTAATTAATGCAATGACATCATAAGGAAATGGTTAATTTCATGCGAGCAGTGAAATGGAACACACACACACACACACACACACACACACACACACACACACACACATATATATATATACATATACATATACATATATATATATATACATATATGTATGCATGTTTGTATGTATGTATAACATAGAGGAACGTAACGCACGCTAATAATTGCAATAAGGAATAAAAAAAGGAAGCATTATAAGTTATCACATTTAAAAAAAAGGTACATTTGAAAAAGAATGCAATAAAAATGTGAAGTAATGGCATAACAAAGAACACACAAGTATATATGTAAGGTATTCAAAAGAAAAACATTTTTAATATTAAAAAGAGCAATCAATGCAAGCGTTAATTAGAAAAGAAACGCCATGGAAGATAAAAGCATGAAAAGGGAAGGTTAATGTGTGAAAAACGCACAATAATATTTGAAAGAAATGCGTTAAAAATAGTAAATTGAGGCATTAATGAGAACGATTTTAAAAAGAAATAAGTCATGCATTAATTAATTAAGAGAGGCAAAATTTAGAATAACATAAAGGTTGTGCGCATAAAGAGGCTTTGTATACGCATAAGGATGTCTTATCTATAAAGATAATTCCAATTAAAGACAAGGATATACACACATGAAAACATGCAACTAATTACAGAAGGAGGATATGCTCAATTAATTTAAAAAGGGAGCAAAACAAGAAGGCTATTAAAAGTTGCAAAACATTATAATTATATATGTATAGGCAGCGAAAAATAAAGTGTGAAATGCAAAATGGACCTTATTCGTAGTTGAATCAACATTTCATGTACGGTTAGATTGAAAAACATGGTATCTAACGGTTAAGGATTGACTCTGTTAATCTATAAAAAGAGACTCTCTCTCCCATTTTATTCACACAATGTTCTTCATCTCTTTCTCTGCCTCCATGACATTCTAAATTAAAAATAAAATGGGGAGATGCTGCTGGAATCTAGATTAACAAAGAAGATTCAAGATTTATAACCAACCTCCAACTCTACAAAAAGATAAAAGTATGCTTTCTTCTGCAACAACCATTTAGAAGAATTTCTAGATCTGCAAATGAGGTGAGTGGATTTAAGCTATATCATTTTTTATAATGATATATTATCGTTTAAACATTTCCCGTTATCGTATAATGTGAATTTGCTAGAATAATTAAAAGTATTGAATTGTTGTCATAACATTTATAGATATGATATGTTGAAATGTTTAAACACATGTTAGAAAGGATTAAAATGATGAATATGACATGCTGGAATATTAATATGCTAAAGATATTAATATGTTCGGAAATTTGCCAAAACATGCATAGCAATTACTGTTGTTTCAATTCCATGTTTTTAAAAGGCAATAAGACTTTATTAACAACATTACAATTTACATGAGTTCAGTAAAAACTTACAACTTGAATAACAAGCATTGAGTAGAGAGAAAAATCTATACAAAGAAACACAGAATTACAAAAAAACTCTACTCAAAAACTAACAAACTAACAGTGAACACTAATTAGGATTCCTTTGAATTTTCCTTAGCACAACCATAAACAGCTCCTTTGCATTTAGACAAACACCATTAAAAATCCTTCGATTCCTTTCTGCCCATACCTCGTAACAAAAAAGCTTCAAAACTCTCAACAGCATAATACTTTTGGGTGTCCTCCATCTAGTTGCCTTGAACACATTAAACCATTCTATTCTTGAATTATTGGAAGGCCTGTGATAACATCCAGTGACAAGAATATTGCACCAAATCTGAAAAACATAAGGACACTCAAAGAAAACGTGTGTGTTAGTTTCAGCACCACTTCTACATAATACACATAAATCATCAGGAAAGATCCCAATATTGTGCAATTTAGCCTTTGTATTGAGAGCATTAGACATAATTTTCAAAGCAGAAAATTAACTTTGGCTGAACACTTCATATTCCAGACCCTTTTATGCCAAAGGAAAACCTGATTGTCCTCATTCAATAGCTCATATACATGATTGATACTAGTCTCACATCCTTCCATGCTATTTTCAAATCACACTTGAAATTGAAACTCAAACTAATTTGAGTCCATAACCTTCTCAATATTGTTGAGCTAGAATGTGGCAAAGAAATAAAACCCTCATGCAAAAAATCATCCACTAAAGCATTATCAGGTATGCCACTATTCCTTCTCAAACTATAATCCACAATATCACTAAGAATCATACCTTTTCCAGCCCATGGGGTGTGCCAGAAAGAAAGGTTCCTGATTTTAACTGGATTGCATTGTACAAAAGGAAGAAAAACATTCCTTAACTCCAATATTTGTCTCCAACTCCAAGAACAGTTTTGAGGTATATGCATGGTCCAGAACTGCTTTTTTCCAATTAAATTCTTCCAAGCAAATTGAGACCATAAACAATCAGGATCAGTATATAATTTGTTGATAAAACTAGATATGGCAGCCTTATTCCATTGTTTAATATTGATTATGCCAAGTCCACCAAACTTCTTATCAACACACAACTTAGAAAAAGATATAGGAATCATTTTTTTAACAAATGGATCTCCATGCCAAAGAAACTTGTTAACAACACTAGTCACCATATTAATCAACTTGACTGGTAAAATGTAATGTCTCAAATAATAAGTTGTCATAGCTAATAAAACTAATTGAATGATTGTTAATCTACCAGCTTGTGACAATTTACTAGAAGGCCATTGTCTCATTTTATCTATAATCTTCTCAAATAAAGGGAAACAACTCACAGTTGAAATTCTACCAGTGAATAAAGGCAATCCAAGGTACATTGAATCTGCAGGTAACTGTCTTAATCCAGATATCAGAGATAACTCATTCTTCTTGTGAATTGGCAATCCAGCAATTTTAATTTGTGACTTCTCAACATTCAGTTGTAAACCTGTAATCTCATAGAAAAAATGCAAAGTATCCAAAATACATTGAATGTTCTTCTGTGTAGGCTTTGTGAATATTATCAAGTCATCAGCAAATAATAAATGAGTAATCAATGGATTCTTGCAACGAGGATGCAATTCCAAATTCTTTTTTAACTTGATCAACAATTAAATAATTCAACAATTCCATGACTATAATAAATAAGTAAGATGAAATTGGATCTCCTTGTCTTACTCCTCTCCTCCCTTTGAAATAACCATGTAAACTACCACTTCTTGACACTGAAAATGAAGGTGAAGAAATACATGTGTAGATCCAGGCTAACAATGGTTTAGGGAAATTCATTCTAGACATAACAGCCAAGATAGAGGACCAGGAAACTATATCAAAGGCCTTTCTAATGTCTAATTTCATCATACACCGTGGTGATATATTCTTCCTATCATAACCATTTAGTAATTCTTGAGTTATTAGAATATTATCACTAATATTCCTACCATGAACAAAAGTTGATTGTTTGCCAGAGATAACTAAAGGAAGAACCAATTGAATCCTATTAGCTATGATTTTAGAAATTATTTTGTAGAATACACTACAACAAGAAATAGGCCTGAAATCAGAAACTGTCACTAGATTATCAATTTTAGGAATTAATGCTAATGAAGTAGCTGATAAAGAAGATGGCAACTTATTGTTCATGAAGAAAAATTGTATATCTTGAATGATATCTTGTCCAATTATTAACCAGCATTTCTGAATAAAAAAGGCATTGAACCCATCTGGCCCTCCACAACTATTAGAATCCAAATTGAAAACTGTTGATTTAACCTCCTCACCATTGACCAAAGAAATCAAAGAATCTGATTGTTGTGTTGAAATAGTGGGCAGATCAATATAATTCAATGCTTGAACATTAGAAAAAGGTAAATTGGTTGGAGCAAGAACACTAGAAAAATACTTCACAAAAGCATCATTAATTCCTTCCTCAGTAGAATGACTATTACCATCTACATCTTTTATCAGGAAATAATTCTGACGTACCTTGTTTGCTCTCAATGAATTATGGAAGTATTTTGTGTTCCTATCAAAATCAATTTCCCTCTTTAAACTGGAACTCTGTTTGGCTGAAAGAAGTTCAAATTCCAACTGATTCTTTAATTTAATCTTCAATTCACTTTCCAATAAAATTTGTTGCTTATCCCTTGGATTCCTTTTTAAAACCTCCTGAACTTGAAAGAGCTCTGATCTGATATGTGTGGAATGAAAAGAGTCCTTACCAAAAAGAAATGAAGACCAAGCTTTCAAATGGATTTTCAGGAGCCTAATTTTGTGCAATAAACTGATCATAGGATTATTACTTAACTTCTGTGACCATACCTGCAACAATATAGTACTAAACTCAGGATGAGAAAGCTAAAATTTAAAAAATTTAAAAGAGGACTTCCCTTTAACATTGGTGTCATGAATCCCCCAATTTAATAGCAAAAGATTGTGATCAGAAATAGAAGATGGCAGAACATGAATGAAAGATTTTGGCCAAGCATTTAGAAAAGAAGAATTGACAAAAGCATGATCAAGCTTACATAATGTGGTGAAACCTGTATGACTTCTGTTTGACCAGGTAAAATCAAAGCCAAAATTGTTCAATGGAAAAAGGCATGATTTGATTATGGCTTGATTTAATGGAGCTATATCATTAAGTGAAAGAGCACAATCCCCACTTTTATGAGAAGAAGCAAACATGCAATTGAAATCACCACCAATTATCCAAGGTTCCAAAGATAAATGGATTTTATGCATATCATTCAAAAAGGAATTTCTAAATGAGACTGCATTATGAGCATACACACAGGTAAGAAAGAAAACAGAATTTGAAGGAAGATGAATACATTTAAAATGAATAAATTGAGAAGAGGAAGCAAGCCTAGTGAGACAAAAAACAGAAGGATTCCAAATTGTTAACAATCGACCAAAACATCAGCTAAATTATGATCAAAATGCCATGTTGGTGAAATAAAATGAGGAACAACAGGAGTTGAGTGAATAATCAATTTGGTTTCAGAAAGATAGAGCAAATGAACTTTATTATCTCTCAAAAATGCCTTAACTTCACTTTGCTTAGAAGGCAAATTCAACCCTCTAATGTTCCAAAAAGATATATTTTGCATCATGATTTAAGATGATGATTGTCAACAAAAGAGCTGGAAGCTTTCTTGTGTGCTTCCTGGATGGTATCTTAGAACTACCAGAAGGCAGCACATCATCAGGTCCATAATCCACTCCTTCATCCAAATCATCCAAATCAGAAGTATTCAAAACAGCTCCCTTCTTCTTTCTCCCTTTTTTAGATTTCACAGATTTTGATTTAATTAGTGAAGCACTATCATGAGATTTAGATAGTGAAGCACTAACAAGAGATTTAGGAGCATCATTAACAGTGTTCAAAAGAGTATCACTACCAGTATTAGGCAAAGAGACACTAATACCAGTACTCAAAGAGGAATGAGAAACATTGGCAGGAGGAGGAAGAGTGAAATGTGAAGGAGGAGCTAAATGAGAATATGGTGATGAACTCGAGTGAGAAGATGTTTGGTAACTGAAAATTGAGTTGCAAGCTGAAGTAACTGAAGAATCAGATGAAAAGTTAGATGAAGAATTCAAAAGATTAAAATAAAAAGAAGGGCCAGAAGAAGTTGATGCAATATTTGCTTGATCATCCAAAAGATTAAAAGGATTACCGGTATGAAAGTCTTCATGAATTGAATCATTTAGACTAGAAATAATTTTTGCTTTCCCTATTAATTTATTTCCTGTATCAACTCCACCATTACCGTCACTTACAGCATTGTCTGATACAACACATTTTCCAAATTCATCCACTATTATAATTTTTTGAGAATCCCTTCCAATTGCATTATCAAGTACATCCATCTCTTCTTCATTATTTGTATCATTCACTTCAGTAATGTTTTCACCACCACTAATTTCAACCACTTTCCCCATTGCTTCATTAACAACTTCCTCCACATCAGTACCAAATTTACCTTCCTTTCTCTGCCAAACTTGCTTTCTCCTATTAACAACCCTATTCCATCCATTTCCAGAAGGTTGGACCAAAGATTTATTAATCACTCTTCTCTGCTTTTTATTAATCACATTCCTTTGATTAACAACTGTTTCAACTCCTTGAGTATCATCACCCCTATTCCTTTTCTCACTTAATTCGCACTGATTTGTATTATGACCAAAGATTTTACAGTGTGTACAAATGCTAGGAACCCAATCATAAGCAACCAGAACTGTTGGACATTTATCTCCTAAACCACCCAAATCTATACATTGCGGTAATTCAGATTCAGCATCTATTTCTATTAGAACTTTTGCATACCTGATCCTTTGCATCCTTTCAGTACTCGAGTCAAAACAAATTAGCTTGCCTACGTGACAGGCCAACCAATTAATACCCATTAATGTCCACAACAATACTGGAATTCGGTGTAAGTGAATCCATATTGGTACTTTCATTATTTGGGATTGAGCACTCCCAATAGAAGGATCCCACCTCGTAATAAAGAACATTCGTCCATGAATAAAAATTGGATCCGCCGTCAAATCCTTTTCCCTATCAAACTCATTTGAAAATTTGAAGTAGAAATTTGTTCCATCTGATTTTATATCCACCTCACCTTGTAATTTCCAAATATTCCTTAAATGACTAACCACTGACATATAAGAAAGAGTGCCATCAAGGAAGAAACCCACTAGATGAATTTGCCAGTATTTCACTCCTTCATCCTTCACTGATTCAGGAGGAAACTTCTTCTTACCATCTTTTACAATTTCAAAATCAATCGGTTTATATGTACCAGCATTTCTAGGCAAAGATTTGAACAAAGAAAGATAATCAGCTTTAATTAAGGTAGTTGGAGCCATAGAAACAAAACAATTAGGATTAGAAGGATTTACAATTGAGGTGTTGTTAGTAAGATATGAAGCAACAAAGGTATTTGATGAAATGCCAGAGACAGAGTTCATGAAAGTATTGGACAGATCTGAGTTTAGATTTACACTAGATCCAGCTCCAGAAGAAGAAATATGATCCAAGGAATTCAAAACCATTGAATCAACATCAGTGGAAGCAGAATTAACAACAATTGTATTATCAATATTTACCGAACTATCAACTTTATCAACAATAGATTCATTCACAAACAACACAGAACCTGAAAGCAACGATTGATTAACCAGATTAGAAATTCCACCAGCATCCTAAGAAGAAGCAGAAGCTAATAGATCCTTAGGAGGAGGCTCAGAAGGGACAGGAGGGGAAGGACGAGATGGAAGAGGAGGGAATGAGGACGAATCAAGAGAAGAGAAAGTGGACGAAAGAACCGAATCAAGGGAGAGGGAAGATGACACCATTGTCAAGGGTCTTTATTAATATGTACTTCTTTACTTTCAGTTCCATGTTACTTTTGATATTTATGCATCTGGACCGTTAACGATAGAAATTGATAAAATTGCATGTTAAGTTAGAAAAATTACATGATTTGGCAATCACAAGTTATTGTTAAATTTGAATAATTATCTGTTTAATTGATTACATGATAGAATAGAATTGACTATATGTGAGAAAGAACATATGACATAAAATAGGCATAATATGATGACCTGTAAATTATATATTACAGTGGAAATTTGAAAGAATTAGACATGCCTAGATTATATAGAAGATTTACAATAAATAAGAAACTGTAACCGTGCTTAGACACGAGGTTAGATTACACTTATGGTAGAAGTCTGCCCGGAACTGCCCGGCATATCCAGCATCCACAAGTGGTAAATCTAATGTGAGGGGTCTAAGTGCATAATTAAAACATGTAATGATGCTAAGACATGAGGTAAGCCAACTTGTGGTAGAAGCCTGCCCGGAACCGCCCGACAAATCCAGCATCCACAAGTGTAGGCTTAATGTGAGAGGTCTAGTGCATAAATAAATACATATATAAATATATGAAAATAGAAGGAATGATAAACAACGTTAATTGTAATTATTGGGAATAAATGGAATTGAAAGAAAGATACAACAGTAAAAGAAAATGGGAATGAACGGGGAATGATAATAAACTATTATAAATAAATTACATTAATGAGAATGTTGTATAATAGGTAGACTTGTCCTAGGGACAAGTGTAGATTATAACTTAGGTTATAATAAACTAGTAAGGAAATGAGATAACTGGTGAAATGAGAAAAGTGACACTTAATTGTAAATTAAGCAAAAAGTAAATGGGGAAACCTGAAACCAGTTGTTTGTAACAAGTAGAGAAAGGGGGAAAACTTATGAAATGATAGAAGTTTTACCTGATTATAAATTAAGTAATTTGAAAATTTGGAAGTCTGAAATATGCTGATAAGAATGTTATGTTAAGGTTTGTCCTAGGGACAAGTGGGAATTATAACTTAGGTTATAATAATACAATAAGGAAATTGGAATAACTTATGTTATGGGATAAAATGAACTTAACTGTAAATTAAGTTATTTGTGAGAACGAGAATCTAAAATCTACGGATGAGAACAACATAAGTTATATTTATGGGAAGAGGAACTAAGTTAATAAGTAAACAACTTTAAGTTGTAATGACAACATAAGAGGGAATTATGATTAAATAAGGAAGAATGGGGCAACTCAGGGAATGAGGTAAGTTATATTTAATCATAAATGTTAAATGACATGTTAAATAGAAAACATGGGAATTAAGATACACTTAATTACATATTAAGTAGAACATGTTATTGTAACCTTGAATCAAACAAGAATATAAAGGGATTGGGGATTGCAAACCTTGGATCACAATCTAGAGAATAACATGTTGTGGGCTTACTAATAAACTTAAATAGGTTAAGTTGTATAACTGAAATTAATAAGCAAGAGGGGACCAATCCTCAGAGATATAAGGGTGCTAGGAAGAACTTGGTAACCTGAATAAAGAGTTAAGATAACCAAGTTAAATGGAAACCTGATAAGATAAAGCAAGCGTGTAAAAGAATGTTTAGACATAGGGTCTAATAACATATTAAAGTGAGGTGCTTGGACCAGTCCGCACGTTTGAGGTTGCATAACCCAACGAGGTAGATCATCGTGGCGTTATAAGGCACGAGGGGAGCGCACATTCATATGATTATTCTGTCAGCTCCAAAGGACTGGAAGGGAAGCACGCGGCTTCCTGAGATGCGTAAGGTGGTCCTAGTAGTTCTCTGTGCGGTGGCAGATGTTTAGGCTGTGCTTGCAGAGGTTGGGTCTGCGCATAACTACTAGGTGGGTAGATCTTGACTGTAAACATAGCTTTGCAGTCAGAATGCTGTGACGAGATGAAACAAGGGTGATTCAGCGATCGCCTCAATGAGGAGGCGAAGGGTCACGACCAACAAGGATAGTAGATCGTCGGATACCCGTCATCCGCAGCCAGTGGGATGCGAAAAGACTAGAGCTAAACCCAATAGACCATTCAACTTTCACTATCGAGGTACGGTGGTTGAGGGTAGACGCCAACTGGATGTTTAGATTGTTTTTTATTAGGGAAATGTCACTTAGCTCTTGTAGTCTTTACTAGTTGAGGGAGGGGCCGAGGTGGGGCCATAATGATCATGAAAAACAGACCCTGGGAATATCTGTATTTTGAGGCTCTCAAAGGTGGGCCTGTACAGATATGGAAAATCTCCCGACCGAGTTTCGTGTTTCTTGTATCGCCCTGCCACAGAACTCGGTGCACAATAGAGTACGTGCGGTTAAGGCATCGAGCTACAATTGACGATACGTACGTAGGAAAGTCTAGATACATGCATGTCTGCTCCGGGTGATGTATCGTAGACTTGAGGGCATTATTCTGCTACGGAATCTGATTCGATCAAAGGTGGCAGTCTATACGCTTACATAGCATAGAACTGACAGATATATGCGGAATGTAACATTGTTATATAGAGATTCGTACGTCACTCCAGCATAGGATGAGGGAACGCGTATATTTCGGTGGTATTATGGTGGAGACCGTGTGAGTCGGGTACCATGGGGTGTACCTTAATATTGGGGGTAGCTACATATATACTGTATTAGGTTAATCCATTGGGAAGTAAATGGGTACGATGTGTGTGTAAGTCTTGAGTGTTGTTAACCCAAGTAACCTAATAAATAAGAAAATGTGATTGAACGGTATATGTAGAATTATCTAGAGTGTATATTTTAAATCCAGTCACCAGAACTTGTGTTCTGATCCCTTCCTTATAACATACTCGCAGGTTAGATTTGTGGCATAGACATAATAGCTTTGGATATTGGTTAGGCAGTATGATTAATACGGTAAGGCTATACTTTGATTATATTATATTTTATTCATTCCACTGTGAGATATTTTCTGAGCTCTGACATATTTTATGTATCTGTCTTTTCTCCAGGATACTAGAGCAAACCAACATGATTTTCAATAGATTAGAATTTTGAAAAAGAAAATCGGTCTGTCTGAATTCGAGTTGTTACAGAGTACATCATACATCCAAACTCTTCCAACTCATCACTTCACAGCATCCGATAACATGAAACTGTAAAACTCGGCCTGACCTGAGCATTGTAAACGCCAGGATCAGTCTGGTGAACCAGCGTGAGAAAACTATAACACCCCAAAAATTTAACAACATTAAGAGGATAAATTAAAGAATAATTAATTTAATATTTAGAATTAAGGGAAACAGACTGCGCCATTGCGTCCGCCTCAGAATTCTGGTTCAGATGGACACCAAGTTCACGTAAAACGGATAACATATGAAGAAGTTATAAGCTGTAGAAGTTTGTATACACGCAAGGAAGTATATATATATAAACAAAATCATCTCCAGAATTCAAACCGATTCAAAAACAGTCAAAAGCGCTGAGAGGGAAAAATCCTACTCAAAGGGCATCGACCAGGGTTGTCGACACCCTATAGCGGTGTCGACGGGTCGAAATAGGTGTCGAGCCCCCTATGGGGGTAGACACAGGTGTCGTGGCTCCAGAAGCTTCTTCTGACGTGGACGATTTCGATGGTTTCTGGTTTGATCTGATGGCCTTGGTTTCTCTGCTACTCCTATATAAAGAACCCTAAACCTAGGTTTGTTCATAGAAAAATAATGGTGATGGCGAAGCTCTGCTGCGATGGAAATTAAAATGGTTCTTCTCCTTTTTCCTTTTCCAAATCAATTCAAAGAAGATTATACATATTCGAAAAATCGCTACAACAAATTTAGTGATGGCTACAACAACTTATTCAACATGTTCTTCGCAGCAAATCCACTGTGAGTTCATGTTGCTTTTAGATCTAAATATCTAAATAGTGATCTTGATATGTATATAATAATTGGATCTTGAATCGGTTCCTAATGAGTTATATTATGACATATTCCATTGATCTGTTCTTATATGTTTATATCATCACCAAGTCTAATATTGTCATAATATGTCAATTCAATTTATGCCTATTTCTATCGTTATGTTGTTGATTCGTTATTATTCCTGTTCTGATACTCTTCTCTCCTTCTTTTCCTTTTTATTTTTATATAGCCAGGCTATCTTCGAGCCTAGGCCTAACGCTGAGAAATGCGAACGTGCGAAATTGGAAATAATGGGAAATGACTTAATTTGGGGCATAATTGGTATTGGAAAATATGGATCTAAATTTGGACATAAAATTGGAAATATACGAAGATGGATTTAGGGGAATATGTCTTGTTAGATAATATGAGTTTCGGCATGCATTGGAACATATGTAAATACGGAATTGGGTATAAAATGGACATGTCTAAATATTGATTTGGAACGTAAATTTGAACATATGTGAACATGAATTTTAGGCAAAAATTATGTGAAAGTGGATTTAGGTATAACTTGCACTGAAAGGGGGTGAATATGGACTTGGGGCATAACTTGGAATATATGTGGGTTTGGGTTTGTGCAATATATATATATATACATATATATATATACACATATATATGCCTTAATTTATGATAAGGGGCATATGGTGTACAATTAAAAGGTGAATTAAAAAGAGGCATAAAAGTCTATAATTTGAATAGTGAATTCGATATAATTCAAATGGGGAAAGGTTTAATTGATTAATTAATTAATAATGGAATGTTTAGTAATTACAAATAGGAATTGTAATTGTACTTATGACACGAGGTTATGTTACATTAGTAATGGAAGTCTGCCCGGACCCGACCAGCATATCCAGTAGCGACTAGTGTTGAACCAAATGTAGGAGGTCTAAGTACGTAAATACCAGCTATCGGGCTAAGACACGAGGTTAGACCCAACTGTGGAATAAGACTGCTCGGACCCGACCGGCATATCCAACATCCACACGTTGTAGGCCTAATGTGGGAGGTCTAGCCCATTATAACCATAATTGGACATGGTAATGAATTGGACAACTTAACCTAAGTTAATCTGTTAGGATTGTATGATTATGAACTTGAGTTAGGGTCAAGTAAAAATTGGATGGGTAATGGGTGGGTTAAGTAAATTAGAGGGGATGGGTAATATACGCATATATGGCCCATAAACTTAACCCAATGAGGTTATGTGATTAAAGACACCTAGTGGTATATATAACTAGTAGAAACAATAAAATTATGTAATTAAAAGGACACCGTTTAGGGTAAGCATAACTCGTGAGGAAATAGGGCAACTTGAGTAAATTAATAAGAGGTACTTAATTATAAATTAAGTAATCTAGAAGTCTGGAACCCACTGATGTGAACAACATGCTTGGGCTTGTTCTACGGTCAAGAGGAAATTATAACATAGGTTATAATTAATGGGTTGGGAAACTTGTTAATGGGCCTTAGTTAATAGAACTAAGTTAACAAGTAAACAACGATAAGTTGTATTGACAATGTAAAAAGGAATTATGATTATATAAGAAAGAACGAGGAAAACTTATAAGAAAAATTATATTTAATCATAAATAATGACTGACATGTTAAAAAGAAACATGTAAAATGAGACGTACTTAATTACGCATTAAATAAAAACACGTTATCATAATGATGTAACAAGGCAAGAATATAAAATAGATTGTGGATTTTAGACCTTGGGCCCCAATCTAGAGAATAACATGTTGTGGGCTTATTAATAAACTTAAATGGATTAAGTTATATGGTTGAAATAATAAGCAAGAGAAACTTGGTAATTTGAATAAAAATTCAATATGAATGATAATAATCAAGTTAGATGAAAACCCGATGAAGTAAGGTAAGCGCGTAATAGAATGTTTAGACATAGGGTCTAATAATATATTAAAATGAGGCGCTTGGATCAGTCCGTATGTTTGAGGGTGAATAACCCAACGGGGTAGATCATCAAGGTGTTATAAGGCACGAGGGGAGCGCACATTCATCTGATTGTTATGACGGCTCCGAAGGACTGGAAAGGGAAGCACGCGGCTTCCTGAGACGTTGAAGGTGCTCCTGGTAGTCCTCTGTGGTGGTGTAGTTTTAGACTGTGGTCACAGAGGTTAGGTCTGCACGTAACTACCAGGTGGGTGGGCCTTGACTACAGAGGTATCTATGCAGTCAGAATGCTGTGAAGAGGTGACATCAGGGTGATTCGACGGTTGCCTCACGAGGAGGTGGAAGGTCAGGACCGACAAGGATAGTAGATCATTGGATACCCGTCATCGGCAGCCAGCGGGATGCGAAAAGACTAGAGCTAACCCCAAGATATCATTTCACCTTTCACTATCGAGGTACAGGGTTGAGGGAAGACGCCACATGGATGTTTAGATTGGTTGTTTTAGGGGTAGTCGCTTAGCTCTATAGTCTTTACTAGTTGAGGGAGGGGCCGAGGTGGGGTCATAGCCGCCATGGAAAACAGGCCCGAGGATTATCTATATTTGAAGGCTCTTAAAGACGGGCCTGTACATATATATAAAAGCTCCCGACCGAGTTCCGTGTTTAGCCCTGTCACAGAACTCGGTGCACATTAGAGGATGTGCGATTGCGGCATTGAGCTACAATTATAGTACATACGTGGGACAGTCTAGATACATGCACATTAGCTCTGGGTGATTTATCGTAGACTAGAGGGCATTACTCCGATCTGGAGTCTGATTCGATCGATGGTGGCAGTCCGTACGCTTACGTAGCATAGTAATGATAGATATATGTGGAACGTAACATTGTTATGTAGACTCCGACATAGGACGAGGGACTGCGTTCACTTCTGTTACGTTACGGTGGAGACCGTTTAAGTGGGTTACCATGGGATGTATCTCAATATTGAGAGATAACTACATATATTGTATTAGGTGAATCCATGAAAAAGTAAATGGATATGATACACGTATAAGTCTTGAGTGCTATTAACCCAAGTAACCTAATAATCAGGAAAATGTAATGGAACGATATTAGTAGGGATCATTCTACTTCTGATATACTAGTATTTGCGCAGTGCAGAGAAATGTATTCAAGAAGTGTAATATATCATGTTCATCTTATTTTGCTTAGTTCATACTTGTTATTATTATTTTGTTCTTCCAGTTTTTATATACCTGCCATGACACATTTATTTTTTTATATTTAAAAGTAACTGGACTCGCCACACTGTATGTCTGACCCTTTTTGTTTCCTCTTCTCTCTCTTCCGTCCCCCCCCCCCCCCCCGCACAGGTTCTCAGGGTGGAAGTGTTTAGAGTTGATTTGGATTCTTTTCAGCTTAGCTTGGACTTTGAATATTGATGTACAGCTTTGATTTATTGTCCACTCTCGTATGGCTTTGCTTGGGAAATATGGTTTATGTTTTTGTACTCTGATATATTTGGCAAGATAGATTATTAAACATGTAACTGGTTATTTCAAACCTATGATGTAAATTCATTATTTGGGACCATGATGTTATGATTTAAATAAAGTTTTAAATTCCACCGCAATTTTACATGTCTGTTTTGTGCTATTTTTTTCTTATTTACCTATAACGCTGCACGAAAGTTAATGCGTTCCCCTAGTGAGTGACATTAACGGACATGGGGTGTCACATTTGTATCATAGCATATGGTTATAAGATCAGATAAAATATTTTGAAAATGGTTTTCAAAAAGGTCTCAAAAACAAAGTATTTTAAAATAAAAAGTTTGTTTTTGAAAAGCATATTTCCCAAAGCCATAAATATCTTCTCGATTCTCCGTTTGATTCCTTTTCATTTCGTTCGGGGAACCGTTTCTTTCCAAAGGGGTATCCCTATTTTAGCATGGTTCCATAGGCATGTTAAAACCATGGTACATATCGAAGGGCAAAGAAGTGCCCAACCTCCATCTTTAGCCGCTGTGGTTTCACCTGCGTCTTATTTTCTTTCAAGCCTCGTAAGGATTTCCGTGCGATGGAGGCAGCTTTCAAGAGACTAGTTAGCATGTTGCACAAGATAGGTAAAAAGGAGAATAAGGGAATTGGGGCTAAGGAGCACAGCCCAAAGATGAAAGAAATTGGTGGCTTAAGAAGGGAATATAGATGAAGGAAGAAAAGGGGAAATACCATAATTTCGGAACGATGGGTCATCTAGAAAATGGTTGCAGAAAGAGAAAAGGGCAAGCTAATGTTCTCATAGCTAGTGGACAAGATAGGGGTAGGAAAGTTTCCATCGAAGGATTGATTTCAATTTCTGATCATCCTATCAGGATTCTTTTTCTAGCGCCTCGCATTCTTTTATATATGATCCTTTAGTTGAGTCTCTGCACCTAGATACTAGTATGGTTTTGGATCCCGTTATTGTCTCAAACCCCATTGGAGGTATGGCTTATTTATCGAGGATTGGTCGGGGTTTGAGAATCTCTGCGTCAGGCGTCGAGTTTGGTTGCGACGCATATGTTCTTGATCCCATGAGGTACGGTTTGATTCTAGGGATGGATTAGTTTCCTATAACCTCTTGATGTATCTATCAATGATTTGCGACCTGTACCAATAGTGGTGAGTATCCTTATGTTTTTGATGAGATTCGGGGTTTACCCCGAGGCACGAGATTGGTTTCTGCACAAACTTGGTAGACAATGCAAAGCCAGTTGCATTTCCTGTGTGACCTGTGACTCCTAAAAGAAAAAAGGGAACTTTGTAAGCAAGTAAGGGAGCTACTTGAGAAGAGGCGAAAAAAGGTATAGATTTCGAGATATTGGAGCCAAAATTGCGGGAGGAAGTGAAAGTAGAGAAGGAAGCAACGATTGTACGAGTTCCAACTTGCATACTTGGATCGGAGGTTAAGAAATTACGCAACAAAGAAGTGAAGCTAGTAAAAGTGCAATAGGGAGTGGACCGCGAGGATGCTACTTGGGAGGTGAAAGACAAGATTCGTGCTTCATATCCTTTCCATTTCGAGAATATGTTCTTAACTTCTTTTTCCAAGCTTCGAATTAATACTTGTATCTATCGTTTGAATATCTCCTATCGATCGAGTTTTTAGGTAGAAAACTAATGCATGTAAACATGTGTTTGAGACATGTTATGTTTGATGGATGCAAGTATTTGCTAGCGATTGCTCGTGGATGCATACACATAATAGGCTCCACACACAATAGGCACTAGGTTGGCTCAATCACTTACATGTTGCATATTGATGTGTGACATTTAAATTTTTTATGGATTGTCGTTGCATTGATGTTGCATTTGGATGGATGGTTGTGCACCCATATAGAACTTGCATGTTATGCTAGGGTGATTTACATACATTTTGGTTGCATGGCAGAAACATACATTGCATTAAGGAGGTCAACTGAATCAGTAGACTGCCTGATCTTTCGCATTAGTTTATAAACATATACAAACACTATTGCTTATGTTCATAAAAGCATTAGAAATTCCTTAAGGACAATGGATGCCTGTGATTGCTAGATGGATGTATGATTGTTGGATGTTAGGATATACATTCTTCTTAACTTAGAGATTTCGGGGACGAAATCCTTTAAGTAGGGGAGAATGTAACACCCCGAAAATTTAACAACATTAAGAGGATAAATTAAAGAATAATTAATTTAATATTTAGAATTAAGGGAAACGGACTGCGCCATTGCGTCCATCTCGGAATTCTGGTTCAGATGGACACCAAGTTTGCGTAAAACAGATAACGTATGAAGAAGTTATAAGCTATAGAAGTTTGTATACGCACAAGGAAGTATATATATATACGGACAAAATCATCTCTAGAATTTAAACCGATTCAAAAACAGTCAAAAGCGGTGAGCGGGAAAAATCCTTCTCAAAGGGTGTTGACCCCCCTATATGGGGGTAGACACAGGTGTTGACCCCCCCTCGTGGCTCCAGAAGCTTCTTCTGACGTGGACGATTTTGATGTTTTCTGGTCTGATCTGATGGCCTTGGTTGCTCTGCTACTCCTATATAAAGAACCCTAAACCTAGGTTTTGTTCATAGAAATATAATCGTGACGGCGTAGCTCTTTTATGATGGAAATTAAAATGGTTCTTCTCCTTCCTCTTTTTCTAAATCAATTCAAAGAAGATTGTACATATTTGAAGATTACTACAACAAATTTAGCGATGGCTACAACAACTTATTCAACATGTTCTTTGCAGCAAATTCACTATGAGTTCATGTTGCTTTTAGATCTAAATATCTATATAGTGATCTTGATATGTATATAATAATTGGATCTTGAATCGGTTCGTAATCAGTTATATTATGACATATTCCATTGATCTGTTATCATCACCAAGTCTAATCTTGTCATAATATGTCAATTCAGCTTATGCCTATTTCTATCGTTATGTTGTTGATTCGTTATTATGCCTATTCTGGTTCTCTTCTCTCCTTCTTTTCCTTTTTATTTTTATATGGCCAGGCTACCTTCGAGCCTAGGCCTAACGCTGAAAAATGCGAACGTGCGAAATTGGAAATAATGGGAAATGACATAATTTGGGGCATAATTGGTATTGGAAAATATGGATCTAAATTTGGTCATAAAATTGGAAATATACGAAGATGGGTTCAGGGGCATATGTCTTGTTGGATAATATGAATTTAGGCATGCATTGGAATATATGTAAATATGGAATTGGGTATAAAATGGACATGTCTAAATATTGATTTAGAACGTAAATTTGAACATATGTGAACATGAATTTTAGGCATAAATTATGTGAAGGTGGATTTGGGTATAACTTGCATTGAAAAGGGTGAATATAGACTTGGGGAATAAGTTGGAATATATATGGGTTTGGGTTTGTGCAATATATATATATATATATATATATATATTTATACATATATATATGCCTTAATTTATGATAAGGGGCATATGGTGCATAATTAAAAGGTGAATTAAAAAGAGGCATAAAAGTCTATAATTTGAATAGTGAATTAGACATAATTCAAATGGGGAAAGGTTTAATTGATTAATTAATTGATTAATTAATAATGGAATGTTCAGTAATTACAAATAGGAATTGTAATTGTACTTATGACACGAGGTTAGGATACATTAGTGGTGGAAGTCTGCCCGGACCCGATCGTCATATCCAGCAGCCACTAGTGTTGAACCTAATGTGGGAGGTCTAAGTACGTAAATACGAATCGGACTAAGACACGAGGTTAGACCCAACTGTGGAATAAGACTGCCCGGACCCGACCAGTATATCCAGCATCCACACATTGTAGGCCTAATGTGGGAGGTCTAGCCCATTATAACCATAATTGTACATGGTATTGAATTGGACTACTTAACCTAAGTTAATCCATTAGGATTGTATGATTATGAACTTGAGTTAGGGTTAAGTAAAAATTGGATGAGTAATGGGTGGGTTAAGTAAATTAGAGGGGATGGGTAATATACGCATATAGGCCCGTAAACTTAACCCGATGAGGTTATGTGATTAAAGACACCTAGTGATATACATAACCGATAGAAACAATAAAGTTATGTAATTAAAAGGACACCATTTAGGGTAAGCACAACTTGTGAGGAAATGGGACAACCTGAGTAATAAAATAAGAGGTACTTAATTATAAATTAAGTACAAGAAGTCTGGAACCCGCTGATGTGAACAACATGCTTGGGCTTGTCCTAGGGACAAGAGGAAATTATAACATAGGTTATAATCAATGGGTTGGGAAACTTGTTAATGGGCCTTAGTTAACAGAAGTAAGTAAACAACGATAAGTTGTATTGACAATGTAAAAAGGAATTATGATTAAATAAGAAAGAACGAAGTAAACTTATAAGATAAATTATATTTAATCATAAATAATGACTGACATGTTAAAAAGAAACATGTAAAATGAGACATACTTAATTACACATTAAATAAAAACATGTTATTGTAATGATGTAACCAAGCAAGAATATAAAATAATTTGTGGATTTCAGACCTTGGGCCACAATCTAGAGAATAACATGTTGTGGGCTTATTAATAAACTTAAATGGATTAAGTTATATGATTGAAATAATAAGCAAGAGAAACTTGGTAATTTGAATAAGAATTCAATATGAATGGTAATAACCAAGTTAGATGAAAACCCGGTGAAGTAAGGCAAGCGCATAATAGAATGTTTAGACATAGGGTCTAATAATATATTAAAATGAGGCGCTTGGACCAGTCCGTACGTTTGAGGGTGAATAACCCAACGGGGTTGATCATCAAGGTGTTATAAGGCACGAGGGGAGCGCACATTCATCTGATTATTATGACGGCTCCGAAGGACTGGAAAGGGAAGCACGCGGCTTCCTGAGACGTTGAAGGTGCTCCTGGTAGTCCTCTATGGTGGTGTAGTTTCAAACTGTGGTCACAGAGGTTAGGTCTGCGTGTAACTACCAGGTGGGTGGGCCTTGACTGTAGAGGTAGCTATGCAGTCAGAATGCTGTGACAAGGTGACATCAGGGTGATTCGACGGTTGCCTCACAAGGAGGTGGAAGGTCAGGACCGACAAGGATAGTAGATCGTTGGATACCCGTCATCGGCAGCCAGCGGAATGCGAAAAGACTAGATCTAACCCCAAGATATCATTTCACCTTTCACTATCGAGGTACGAGGTTGAGGGGAAACGCCACATGGATGTTTAGATTGGTTGTTTTAGGGGCGGTCGCTTAGCTCTGTAGTCTTTACTAGTTGAGGGAGGGGCCGAGGTGGGGCCATAGCCACCATGGAAAATAGACCCGAGGTTATTTGTATTCGAAGGCTCTTAAAGACGGGCCTGTACAGATATAGAAAAGCTCCCGACCGAGTTTCGTGTTTAGCCCTGTCACGGAACTCGGTGCACATTAGAGAACGTGCGATTGCGGCATCGAGCTACAATTATAGTACATACGTAGGACAGTCTAGATACACGCACATCAGATCTGGGTGATGTATCGTAGACTAGAGGGCATTACTCCGATCTGGAGTCTGATTCGATTGATGGTGGAAGTTCATACGCTTACGTAGCATAGTAATGACAGATATATGCGGAATGTAACATTGTTATGTAGACTCCGACATAGGATGAGGGACTGCGTTCACTTCTAATGCGTTACGGTGGAGACCGTGTGAGTGGGTTACCATGGGATGTATCTCAATATTGAGAGATAACTACATATATTGTATTAGGTGAATCCATGGAAAAGAGAATGGGTACGATGCACGTATAAGTCTTGAGTGCTATTAACCCAAGTAATCTAATAATCAGGAAAATGTAATGGAATGATATTAGTAGGGATCATTCTACTTCTGATATACTAGTATTTGCGCTGTGCAAAGAAATGTATTCAAGAAGTGTAATATATCATGTTCATCTTATCTTACTTAGTTCACACTTGTTATTGTTATCTTGTTCTTCCAGTTTTTATATACCTGCCATGACACTTTTATTTATTTATATTTAAAAGTAACTGGACTCGCCAGACTTTTTGTCTGACCCTTTTTGTTTCCTCTTCTCTCTCTTCCGTTCCTCCCCCTCCACCCCAACCGTTCTCAGGGTGGAAGTGCTTAAAGTTGATTTGGATTCTTTTCAGCTTAGCTTGGACTTTGGATATTGATGTACAGCTTTGATTCATTGTCAACTCTCGTATGGCTTTGCTTGGGAAATATGGTTTATGTTTTTGTACTCTGGTATTTTTGGTAAGACAGATTATTAAACATGTAACTGGTTATTTCAAACCTATGATGTAAATTCAGTATTTGGGACCATGATATTATGATTTAAATAAAGTTTTAAATTCCGCTGCTATTTACATGTCCGCCTTGTGCTATTATGTTCTTATTTACCTATAACGCTTCACGAAAGTTAATGCATTCCCTTAGTGAGTGACATTAACGGACGTGGGGTGTCACAAAAGCTTACTAAGTTTAAATGGGGTCATCCAACTTGATTTAAAAGTCAAAATTCTTTTCAAAAGAAAAAGATAATCTTAAGACCAATCCACACATAAATATGGATTGTTTTTACCTTACGATAACTCGAAACATTTTGAAATCATATCTTTTCTGTTATTATAATAATATTTAATACAAATAAATAACAATCTAGTAGAACGCTTGTATCTCACGCTCTATATACATAGTTTACAATCAAAACCGCGGGCGCTTATTGGAGATTTGATTCCGATTATGACAAAGTTTGGAACCACCTTCTGATCAATGTACTCTATAGGGGATACACTGGAGTCCAACAAGAACATCTTGCAACTCAGCCACACATGACCGGCCATTCATTTTGCTTGAATGTTTCAAATATATTGTCGTCTTACGGTTAGATCCAACATAATCATTCCCGGGAGATACAGAAGCGAAAGAGGAACAAAAATGAATATTTTGTAGATCGTAATGATACACCCTAATTGGGAGTGACCCACTTAGCTATGTTGCCTGCCCGATTTTTTTCATTTCCCAGTTGTGAGACTTGATGTTTCTATTTTCTTTTAGATCATAACACGTCTTCATCCACTTTGAATGCCACATCGTTAAACCCGTCAAACCACAAATTGATTTCCTCATTACCACGGGTATAAAGCTAAGAGAAGCGAATTTCTCCTCCACCAAACATAGTTTTAAAGTGATCAATCATATGATATGTTAGGCATACTCTGTCAGACATTCGTCCATACAAGTTGTCCTAGGACCAGACAAACCGAAGGCACCCTCCTACCACATCCTAGGAATCACCTTATAGATTAATGCCGAGTAGTCCTTGCAATCCATAGATTTCAATCACGACCGAATTACCATCAAAACATCTCTAGTTGCAATGCAAAGAAAATTTATCAAGTAGCCCTTCCACTTTTAAAGGTCCACGGTCTTCACTTGCTCCGTCTTCAACATCTTCTATAATTTCGTATTTGTTGGTTCAGAATGGTTTTCGAATATAAATTCGATCCCGGCTTTCCGTACCAACAATCGTATATGTCAGGTTTGATAATATGTTATTTAACTATCAAATAAACAACCATTCATCAATAAAAGAAAAATGAATTTGCCGATTCAACACCCAATATCATTTAGCCTCTTTAATTAACCGGTCGTTAATTAAATATTAAAATTCTAATTCTTATCATATCTATAAAACATTTCCCTTTTAATATAAGAATATTCAATGATCATTTCACTTCTATTCCATCAACTTCCCATCATAAATTGGTAAGTGAATAAATCTCTCGGTATCTATCCCGAAGGCCGAAACCAACATCAGATTGACCCCTCAAAACTAAATCAACTCAACCAATGTACAACAAAAGTTCCAAATTATTAAAAACCACATTAGATTTTTTTGGAAATCGTTTCTCATAACAATTATGTTATGCTCTATGAATTCCTTATTATATTCGAAAACAATAATCTTTGTTATAAGAATTTATATTTATCAATAACTTAGCTATTTAGTAACTTCTAAAAATTTACTCAACTTCTTTAAAATTATTATTTACTAAACTATTATTTTAATTTTAAACGAATGCAATAATTTCTTATCTTCTTTTACCAAAATAATTCTCTTTACATTATAAACCAATGTTAATACTTTTCAATTCTAATCGATATCCATTTACCATTTCATTTAAAATACTGTGTTTAAATCAAATATTAAATATTAATTTCACATTTAAAATTTCACATCTATACCCACATTCCATTTCAAATCCATTTATTCGCTAATTTCATTCACGAATGTTATTTTTATCATATCCTGGATATTTAATAAACAACATTTGCAAACGTTCATTATTTACCCAAAATCCACTTTTTCCCCTTTTAAATCAGTTCACGTACATTCACGATTCTATTAGACCAATTCACACTTTAAAACCTCAATGATTCCTTTACATCACTTAAATATCTGTAACACGACCATTTCCTTTAAGTACGACAAGTTATACAATACTTTAATATTTATTTGATAATATCTTGGAAATTTCATATTTTAATGATTCTAATATCATAAATAAAACATCAACATTTTTTTAAACAAATCGTCATATTTCAAATCCTTATACAAATAATCTTTGAAAACATTCAAAATCGATTTAACATCTGATTACAAAATCTTTTATTTTATTGTCGGTACTAATGAGGCAAATATCCACTAAAATACCAAACCGTGAAATATTAACCAATTTCACGTTAAATCACACACATCCAATCATACTGATAATCATGATCAATATTAGTGAGGAATCCTGTTGGATTTCTCCAACCTATCATCCCCTGCATCATAACTACTATTGACAAATCCCGTTAGATCCCTCTAACCTGTTTTTCCTTGCATCCAAATATGTTACCTCAAAATAATACCATTCAATTCAATATATTGATGTAAATTCAATAATCAACCAATAAAGACAATTTAACATAAACCATTTAGTTTAACACGTTTATTTTACTATAAATGTGACTAACAAGGTAAGTTACCTCGGTTGGTTCCAATCGTTAAAATAATGATTTAGTTTTCGATTAAAATTAAATAACGATTAATTTCATCGATTCGTCTAATATGTAGATATATAATTAACACATAATCAACCATTAGCAATTATAGCAAAAAAAAAATCGTCTTATATAAAATATAAGTGGGACAACTTAATGAGTTATACTCACTATGGTTTGATTTATTTCCATAGCTGTTCAATTATGGTTAAATTAAATAAGCGTTTAATTTAACCAATATTTCCAGCTGCTTCCAGTCATGTTCAAATCAATTCTATGATGTAGATCTCACCAAGGCGATTCCAATGCTTCTGAAATCATTTGATTCTGTTGATATATGGGTAAGTTATGAGTATTTAAAGTTAATCATATTTAAATAAATAAATAAATTCCTTAGTTACTCATTTTTAAACTAATTACATTGTTTAAGATATATGGTCGAACTTCGTGTTCCTCTTTCACGCGATCCAGGCTTCAACATCTTAGGCTAGTACAAATTCACGAATTAATTAAGATCCTTTTGATAGTAAATACTTAATTAATAGTTTAATTAAACGATTTACGTTATTAAATATTTACAGGCAGTTTAGAAAAGAAGGTCGACCATCTCGTTTTGGTTCCTCTTTGTAAGCTCCAAGTCCTCGTTTCCCATACTGTAAACAAAGGAATAATTCATTAATGTTTAATTAATATAATTAAATTATTAATTAAAATTCCTTAATCACTTTTATAAACAAACTAATTACTGTTATAAAACTTTCAGCCGAACCATTACTTTCCCTCTTCGTATTTTTCTGTCTTTGTTCTCCCATGTTCACTTAAACTCTCGATCACTTAGGGCTCAGCCTTTCCACCACCACTGTCCCCTGAACGACCATCAGTTATCGTTGAAGCATGAGCTAGTTTGTTGCCATCCCATGCCTCGAGATCTTCCCAACTCGATGCTTTTATATGGCCTCAAAACAGTACGAACTTCATCGCTTTCCAGGCTAATATGCTAACCACCCGACCAAACAATGATCACCACCACACCCCAAACCCTACCTCTAGAAGACGATCTGACCTCACCGGTCGAGGTGCCTCAACTTGCTCCATCAATGACCAAAATGGCGATGTAGCAGACATCATCAATCATCCCCAGTTTAGTTCGAATGTCAGCACTTCAAAACGAGATTCTGGCCACGACAGTTCCCTAAAATGAATCGCCACCGTTCATAACATCAAGCTCATCATCCTCAACATTTTCGTAATTGGAATTATTTCGAAAAGATCAACATAAATGGAGATTAAAGGGAATGAAATTTCGAATTTTGTGGATCGTTTGTTCTGATAAGGGTGGAGGAAACTGAATATAAGTTTGACTATCAAACAAAAGAACTAGGGTTTGAATGGTATATATAGGTTAGGGTTGGATTATAATATTAATAAATGAAACATCATGTTGAAGTAACGCATAAAAGTAACCTCAAACAACCTTAATCGAAATAAAAATGCAAATCCTAGCATAAAACAATATTCCGGACATGATGGAACAGGTTTCGTCAAATTCAGAGATCGTTTGTGAAAATTCCTTTATAACTCATATATGTGAATCGACACACGTTTAAATAATGTACGACCACAAATAAATCCAATTAACTTGGGCTAAATTTATAAATCATTACGGATTTAATAAAATTAATTTCATGAAAATGGAGTCCGTTAGATAATCGATTATTCTAAATTTCTAACTTAAATTGATAAAGCAATTAAATAAAAACCGAGGCGTTTACTACTCTCACGATCCACTGATAAATCTGACCGATATAAAAATCAAAATCTTACAATAATTTAACATTACGATTCTAATGAAACTATCATCGAAAACCGAAGCCATTTGCAAATTGGCCTTTCCTAAGGCTTATAATATAAATAAAATATTAATTAAATTCCAAAACTATTCAATTAAATAATAATAAATTACTATTATCGTAAATTTCCAAATAAAATTATCATATAGCTTCACATATAAACAATATGGATTTATAACCCAACATTTACAGTTTCAAGTCAAAACGGTATCCAAAATTATATATAAAAAAGTATTAAATTTATTAAATAAATGTTATCGTTTATTAACGATTTGACATAACTAACAATCTATAACATGAAATATCCATTTTTCTCTTTCATTAGAAAATTATCATCAATTAGATTCAAACGTTTCTTATTTCACGGAATTCGGACTTATATCGGATCATGTAAATTAAATTGAAGTTCAAAACCCAATATTACGAACTACCAAGCCATTACAAGCTTGATTTATATTACGTATAAATTTAACGTTCAAACTTGTTTTACTAAACGAATTCAATATTAAAATCCATTAATAATCCCATTATAATATTAAAAACAGATTTAAATATTCAAATTCAAATGACTAAAAAATATGGGTCGTTACACAAGTGGTTATTGGTTTAATAGAGTAAAGTAAAAGGTAACTTTAAAACTTGTAAGTTTTGTAAGTTTATATTGAAGGAATAAAGAGATAGAAAAAGGATTCTGCATAAATATAAATTTAATAGGGTACAAATCAAGTGATATTTTTTTCTTGAATTCGCATGAGAATTGAGCTCCCATGGATATTAGTAATATAGTGGTAAGGACTGAATTTACAAGGGGAGACCTACAACCTATATAATTGAAATGAAGAGGAAATAGAATGTACGAGAAAGTTTGGTATTTTTTGTAAGTGAAATTATGATATAGATTGTATTTAATGGAAATCCTTTTTTAGCACTTCATGAGAAAATAGAAAGTTCAATATGTTGTCTTAATTTATGGTAAAGTAAAAATTAGGCCTAAGAATACGAGGCTACTTCATAGTGAAGTAAGATCGTTAGATTTAGATCTATCAAAGTATGTAGAGAAGTTATCTTATGAGTATCAAGGTATTATCCATGAGCAGTCAGAAGTGGCTCATTTATAGCAGCGGATAGCTCAAGAAATAGCAAGTACACAACATGAGTTTGTAGAAAAGAGGAGCGCCTTTGTTGTCTAGATTCAGTGACTAGGACCTTATTGTGTTAAAAGGGACATGTTCCTAAGACCACTAGTCCTAATGCCATTGTGTCTTTTACTCAGTGTTGATTGTAGTAAAGCCTGTTTTCTTTTGGTAGGATTTGCATTCTAATGATGTATCTAGTTTTGTTATTGAAAAACATAATTGTTTACTGTGACATTTTCTTTTTAGGTAATTATGATGATTACTAGAAAAAGAATAAAGACACGGGATATTTTAGATAAAATAAAATGAAAAACAAAAAAATGAATAACTAAAAGGAAAACAAACAAAATTTACAAAGTAAAAAAAAGACAATAACTGCAATAAGATAAGAAGAAGAGAATATAAATTCTTCCAAAATAAGTTCGGGGAATTTAAAAAGAAATTCTTCTATATAATCCATGCTTGGAAAAGAAAGCAGGAATTTTTGGAAGATAGCGATAAAAGTTTCAAGTTCACGGGAAAAGGTACTTAAGAGTGAAATGCAAAATATAAAATTTTCCATTTCCTACTTTTTTCTAGAATAATAAAATGAGTTTGGAAAATTAGATTATTCTGAAATTTGGAAATTTAAAGTTGTTTAGTGGGGTTTAGATGCAAAAAATTGGATGAATTGCACTCTTATTCAATAAGGATATGGGAAAAATTAGATGGAACGATATATTAATTTTTTAAAATATTGCATTCATATAAACAATTGCAAGTATATTTAGGATGTGCGCATCAGATTTTTAAAGCAAAGAGCATTCATATTGGAAGTACTATTTTGAAATTCGTTGCATTCTTAAATTTTTATGATGTATTGCGATTTGCACAAGTACATGGATGGTTGCAAAATGGGATGTCTACACGATGAATGTGAAGTACATGGATGGTTGCAAAATGGGATGTCTACATGATGGTTGCAAAATGGGATCGTTGCCGAATTTAGGGGACGAAATTTCCTAAAGGGTAGGATAATGCAACATCCTACATTTTTAATAAGTAAATAATAAAATAAATTAGAAAATTATCAAATTCGGTCATGGGATTAGAACAGTTGTGTCTATAGGGATTTTTTAATCAACTTAGACCTATAATTGGAAGAAAATAGAGTTAAAACGAAGGAGATATCGCAGAAAGAAGAATTAGAAACAAATAGAATATAATATATTAAAGGATTAATTGTCAAGAATAATCCGAAGTTTAACGTGTCTTCCCATAATAATACCAATTTTGAATTATTCCTGAATAATCCAAAGTTTGGGTGGTGTCTTCCCATATTAAAGTACTTGGTTCTTCCCATATTAATCTGAAGTTTGGGGGTGTCTTCCCATATTGATCCCAAAATAACACGTTAGAGGGTCATCGGGATCAATATGGAAAGACACCCCCCCAAACTTTGGATTATTCAGAAATAATTCAAACTTGGGATTATTATGGGAAGATACGTTAAACTTTGGATTATTCTTGACAATTAATCATATATTAAACGGATCAGATCGACCCAAGACCTGGTTTAGTTAACCATAGGTGAACCTAAGCTATATGGGGGTCAACCGCTCGATAGCCTAGGCACCCAGGCACGAATGTGAGAACCAGTGTGACGTTATTTTACTTGTTTTTACTTTCATAACTTCTTTTCTTTCTCTAGTTTTGAAATTTAGGCCAGCGTGGCGAGCTCCTATTGACTGAATGTTGTAGTTAGCCTAGATCTAATCTAGGATTCCAATGGTCTGAGATTGCTAGCCTAACCTATAAATAGACCCCTATGCCTAGCTATTTCCTCACAACATACTCTTTTCCTCTTTGGCTTATCTTTTTTTGAGATGGACCTGACCTAAATTTTAATGAGGAGAAGGTTTATAAAATTAAATATTTATAATCCTATTGGAGGCAGGATCAGCAACAGCCAAGGAATAAAGCTTAGAATGACGGCTGAGTGGATTTAAATTATATCTTTTTAATAATGATATGTATTATCATTTAATTCATGTTATAGTTTAGCATATTTTAATTAAGAATTATTTGGAGGAGTTTATTTCCTGTTAGACTTAGCTATAGTTTAATTAGAGTTATTTATAACAGTTTAATTCCTACTGTGATTAATTTAAAATAGTATAATCAAATTTGTTTATAGGAAATATGTAATTAAAATATAAATTGGGAAACTTGTACGTATATGCAAAATTTAATTATTTAAAATTAACTTGAACAAATATGAGTATTATTGAGATTAAATAATTGCAAAAAGGGGAATAAGCTCAACTGTGGAAAATTTACGGTAATTACATTAAATTTGGGTAATAAATTGAGAGTGGTAATTATACCAATAAAATTGAAAGTTAGAAATAGTCTATATTAGTTGGTTAAGAAAAAGAGATATATTTGCATAGTTTGATTTGTATGTAAAACAACAAAAGTAATTGAAAAATAAAAAGGAAATGCATTAATGTGAAATAGGGATTTAACTATATTTCGCACTACCAGTAAAAACTAAAAGAAATATTTTGCAATTACATATTCCTATATATAGTATTTTCTTATATCAGATTATAGAAATAAATTATAGTACATTTTCAGTAACTAACCAATTAGGCATAAGTACAACTTCTTAAGAATAGAACTTACAAAGTCGGTAAGTAAAAAAGTAATATAACTAAAATATGTTATGAAAAGTAAAAGAGTAAAAAGTCAAGTTAGCCACTTAATAGCCAAAAAATAATGTAACTTAATACGATAATCATATGGATGCATAAATAGGTCATGATAAACAAATAGTACATATTTTCAAGAATAATATTATGATAATTGTATAAACAATAAATAAATAATAATTGTCAAATTGGACGTATTCGCAAATAGAATTATAACATGGGGTTATAATAAAAAAGAACAATGAAAAGTCTTGTTATAAATATAAACTTAGATCAATGATTAAGTTTAATTATCATGTAACAATAGTGGTAAGTTCCATTAGCAAATGCTGATTAGGGAAAATAAGTGACCAATAAAAGTTAATAAGCAAGTAAATAAGGCTTAGACTAAAAAGAACTGGGCAAGTGACGCTAGTCAGTGTCGTAATGGAAGAATAGAAAAGTAAACTAAAGCTTAATGAAAGATTAAAAATAGGATTTAATAAAATAGTGAGGTGAGTTTAGAGCAATACGGATGGAGTCTGGATGAAGAGCCTAACGAAGCATATCGTTGCAGACATTTTGAACATAGTGGGAGCACGTCCAACATGTTGTTCAGCAAGGCTAGAGGGAAGTACGAGACTTCTACGGGACATAAGGACTCTAGGATGGCCTTCTAGGGTAGGCCTAACGAAGTTGCACCTTCAGAGGCAGGTTTGTAGCAATCCCATCAAAAGAGTATGCCTTGATTGTATTTAGATCGAAGGCATTCAAAAGACTGATGGGTGATATTAGGATTCAGTGGTTAACACGCTGTAAAATATACCCCAAATAGACATAAGAAATTAAACTAAATATAAATAATAATAAATTTATAAAATATTATTGGGTTGAATTTTTTTTTTGGATAATTGAGGATTGGACCACAAAAGCATTGCAATTGTATTTGTGGCAGGACGTCAATCCATTTTCATATTTTATTTGTTGAAATTGGAGTATATATGAAGAAGTTGTAAATAAAACAAGTTATACGTAAACTGTATACATGCAAGATTTGAAATTCAAAATGAATGGATATAAATCTGAAATACAATTATATATTGATTAGCATAACGGAACATTGCTTGAAGGTTTGAATTTGTGTGTAAACATATATACACAAAAAGGGACAAGAATAAAAGAAAATGGAATATAATCAATCGCATTAATCATGATTAAGTAAATAAGATAAATGACTAAGAGAATTAATCTCCTGGAATTCAACCTTAAGGGGGTCCACCTCTTCCTTTGAGGGGGAGGGACCATGGGGGTCGATCGCCTTCCTAGGGAGGGTGTCTACCACCCTTGAGATGATTGGTGGGGAAGGTTTTATTTATTAGGGGTTTTACATAGTTTTTCTTAAACGGACCATCCAGGTTTTATATAACTAATCGATCCACATACACACTAGAAACTATAAAAGGACCCTAACCTCTCCCCTAAACCCTACATTTTACTCTCTTCCATGACTCTACTTTTGACATTTTTCTTAATTGCAGAAACAAGTTAGGTTTCTTCCCTTCTTCTAACTTATATTCTATCTCTTCTAAATCTAAATTCATATCTAGATTCTAGAATTAAGTATAGTGTGTGGGGTGTGTGTGTGTCTATATATATGAGATTCTAAATCTGATTCTTATATATATATATAAGGAGGATTTGGAGAATGTTGATTCGAGAGGCTCAATCCAGATTTGTTATATTCTACACCAAATTCGCTATTTTTCTCTTCCTATCCCTGTTAGTAGAAATTACATTGGTTTTCTATTTTTTGTATTCTGTAGTATATATTTTTGGATTATTATGCCGAAAGGGTGTTGGATTTGCACGAAAACAAAATATAAACAGATCCTTCAAGTCCTTTATAATTTGCGAAAATGATAAATCAATTGGTGTAAATTGGATTTTGGTTATTGATGTAATAAATGATAGGATTTTGGGTGTTGTACAATTTTTGAGAATGGTTTGATTCACTTCCTTGTAAAATTGTAAAAATTAAGTACGAGTGAAAAGGCATAAGACTTGAGTATTGTAGATTTAATAGGTTTAGACATCAATTTTTAAAATAGATAGTTTGAACGTATTATATACAAATCACTAAAGTCTTAAGCTTTTGTATATATAAAAATCATATGAAAAGTGAAGAAGTAGCAAAAACGTATTTTACATATATGACGACAATGAGGAAGAACAAAGTGCTAAACGAGAAGAGGAAACCCCAGAGGTGACAAAATTTATCCATTGATATCCGTTTTTTGATCTTATAACGTGTTATATTAAAATTACTTTAATCAACTATTATTTTGTACTCAAACATAACTATTTAGGTCCACCAATTTCATGCTCGTGCACATGAATTATGTTATATTCCTGATTTTTTACATAATTGCCATCAATGAAGTTATGTCGATCCCTTTGATTGTTTGATCTGTTACATTCCTATTTTTTAATAAATTCACATCTGACCAACAGTAAGGCTCTGGGTTTTAACTGAGCATCTGATCATAAGTCACATGGATATATGTAGAGAAACATTGTTTTTTAAAACAATTTTTAGTCCTTAATTGTCGTATAGCCAGATAAGTTTCTATAAGGAACCTGTAATGTAACAACCCGGAATTTTGGAATCAATTTAAAATTTTTATTTTAGAAATTTTAATGGATTTGGAATATTTAAAATGATTTATTTTAAATAATAACGACGGAAAATTTATTTTAATTGAAGTTAGAACGAATAAATTTTATTTAATTATAAAAGGAGTTTGAAATGGTGCGGTAGTTTGAAAATTTGAACTTTGACTGGATATGTAGGATGAAAAATAAGTCAGATTTTGGTGAAACCAAAAATATTTAAATCTGTTTAAAAATATCTATCCAATGAATCTGAAAAATTGAAATTTCATAGCGGGAAAAAGTTATGGCTAGTTAAATATTCAGAATAGTCGCTACGGAATTTATATATATTTTAATATTAAAAATAGCCATTTTGCAAATGACCTCCGTTTTCGACGAAACCACTTTTGTTGTATCCGGAATGTCAAATTATTGCTAGATTCCAATTTTCATAATATTTGGAATTAATATGGGAGCGTGGCAATAGAAAACGTGTTTTATCAGTTTCAGTCAAATTGGATCGACTAGAAAATGACCATTTTTCAAATGGTCTCCAAATTCGATGAAATTAGTTTTGATGGGACCGAATCGTCAAAACATAACTAGAAATATTTTTTCTGGAATTTTTAGAATTAGTATGTGGCCTTGGTAATTTAAAATGTACGCTTAAATTAAATATATATTGTTTTATATTTTAATTTTGATAAAAACTAATCGTAACAGCTGAATTGGGTTACGATGTTCCATTGTGTTTGGAACGGGGGCATTTAGCTAGGGACAACACTTGTTGGGTTTAATTTGGAGTTCGGAACGATACAGGAGTTATATTTAATTTAAAGGAATTAAACAATTAAAATAAAATAAAAAAAATACGGTATAAATACACCGTATTATACGCAAACCCTATTCTCCCTAACCAGCCGCCATCTTCTTGAAATTAATGGTCTATGCTTCACCAAATTCATTCCTCTTTTACTCCAAATCCTTTCAACAAAATCATATACTACCAAATGAAAAATGGAAGAGCACAGCATGATCTTTAAACTGAGCGGTCAAGATCGGGTATAAGCTCGTAAATGGTGAGAAATCTAAGGGCAAAAGCCCGTCGTTCGAAATGAATTCGCGGGTCCAAGAGGCCACCTAGATCAACGTTGGTGGTAGCGGCAAGTGCAGCTCGCAGAGGCCTTCGAGGTGGTGTCGTTCGATCATCGTCCTGAGCCTCGGAGTGCATGCAGTTTTCAACCCTAGGAATTGGGATGATGGGGTAGCGGGTTTGAATGGCTCCAGAACAGGATGGTGAAGGGCTTTGTGTTTTAACAGGAATGGTAGCGTTTTCTTTTAACATAATTAGTTTGGTAAACTTTTGATTTAGGGTATTTAAATGAAATGAGAATATTCAAAATATCAAATAAAGTTTACATTGCTTATCATGTAAAATTAACATTGTTCATCATGTAAAATTCATCAAGTAAAATTAACATTGTCCATCATGTAAAATTAAGATTGTTTTCATGTAAAATTTACATTGTTTATCAAGAAAATTAACATTGTTTTCAAATAAAATTAACATCATTTTCAAGTAAAATCAACATTGTTTATCATGTGAAATTAACATTGTTTTCAGGTAAAATTAACATTGTTTATAAAATCAAAAGAGCATTGTTTTAAATATACATATATATAATGTGCCGACTTCTGCCTCATTAATGGGGACTAGGTCTCCTGCGATTTCCGCCGTCCCCCTTTTCATATCCTTCTTTCTGCTTTCACCTCTCCGTCTTCTTTCCTTCCACAAAACTCGGCCTAGCTTTCTCCATTTCTAGGTAGATCGGCTTCTATCCTTCCTCTCAAATCCTCCGCTACTCTTCAAATCGATTTCTCTCTCAAAATCAGACCGCTGTTTGCGATTTCTTCCCTTGCTATCAGTTGCTTCCGCGACAGATTGGAAAGCGCATGCCTTCTTGTTTGATTTGGGGTTCAAGCCTTTGGGAGACTTGGTTCTGGCATTGCCGGCGGCTTATGAAGTTTCTTCAGCTCCAGCCTCCTCAACTGACCCTTTGGTGAACTTGATGTCCTTGTCTCCTTGTCTGTGGTGAGTATCGGTTTAATTTTGTGCTGATGGAGTTGGTTCGTTGCTATGGTGTTGATACGGTTTCTGTTTTGATTTGGAGTGTGTTGTTTTGTTGGGGAAGTTGAGAATGGTTGTTCTCTGAAATGACTTCGACTTCACTCCCATTTTCAGTCGATTTTTGGTTGATATGCTATGGTAATTGCTCAGCTGTTGGAGTTTCTTAGTTGATTTTTTCAGCTGTTTTCCAGTCTGTAATTTGGTTGTTTTGTAATCCGGTTAGTATGCTAACCGAAATCATGTACTATTTCTGATTAATATAAGTTACCCATTTCCAATATATATATATATATATGTAAGAGCATTTTTTTTAAAAATAAAATTAGTAGTGTTGCAAAATAAAATTAGCAGTATTTGCAAAATAAAATTAGCAGTGGTTGCAAAATGAAAGAGCACTATTTTTAAAAGAAGAAAACATAACATTATTTTTAAAAGAAGAAAACATAACATTATTTTTAAAAGAAGAAGACGTAACATTGTTTTTAAAAGAGAAAAACATAGCATTGTTTTAAAAGGAAAATAGCATTGTTTTATTATAAAATAACATTGTTTTTCATCGTATAAATAGCATTGTTTTAATCATATAAATATCGCCCTGTTTTATATATAAAAATCGCATCGTAAATAAAAAAATGATTTTTGACGCAAACTGCGTGAAACAGATTGCGATGAAACTGACTGGAAGCTGAACGAAATCAAAATCGTCCGTTAAAGAATGACAGAGTGGAAACCGAAGGTGAGAACTCCTCACTTGAAAATTTTGCATAGTTATTTATTTATCTTTATAACTGAAAAATATATAGAATTGCCAGTGTAGATTATTAGCAGTTTAATTATTATATATTGAATACAGTACATGTTAGATCACCTCCTTCGTCCATAAACCATGGACGATTTAAATTGACTATATTGCATGTTGTTTGTGATGTGAAATGTTTAACACATTAAAAATGTTAATATTAATACGATAGCGAAATTAAATTATAAATATTCATTTATAATTTGAACAGTGAAAATTGGTTAAATTTCTTAACCAATAATTTATTTAAATTAGCTGTTGTTTGAAAACCCCACACGGGTATTGGGATGATATTTGACATACACTAGTCTCAATATTTAGTTGTATGTCAATCGATGGATTGACATCCTGTGATAAGCGTTATTTATTTATTTTAATGCACACACAGTTATAAATTTCACTCTGGTTGTAAATGGACTGTTTATTGATGATTTATCATTATTGTGCACACATGCGATGTATAAAATCCATATAATCGAGATAATATGGTAATTGATTGAGTCTCATTCTAATTCATAACATTTTAATGTATATAATGTAATAGAACATTTTTAATGTATATAATGTAATAGAACATTTTTAATGTATATAATGTAATCAAACATTTTTAATGTATATAATGTAATCGGACATTTTTAATGTATATAATGTAATAGAACATTTTTAATGTATACAAAGTAATCAGACATTTTAATGTATATAATGTAATGGGACATTTTAATGTATATAATGTAATCGGACATTTTAATGTAAATAATGTAATAGGACAATTTTTAATGTGAAAGAACATTTTAGAAGCGAAAGAACATTTTAGAAATGAAAGGACATTTTAGAAATAAAAGAAACATTTATATATAAAATACATTTTAATGTAAAGAATATGTTTTACATTTCAATGTAAAGAAACATTTATATATAAAATACATTTTAATGTAAAGAATATGTTTTACATTTTAATGTAAAGAAACATTTATATATAAAATACATTTTAATGTAAAGAAACATTTATATATAAAATACATTTCAATGTAAAGAATATGTTTTACATTTTAATGTAAAGAAACATTTATATATAAAATACATTTTAATGTAAAGAATATGTTTTACATTTCAATGTAAAGAAACGTTTATATATAAAATACATTTTAATGTAAAGAATACATTTTTAAGTGTAAAAGAAACTTATATATATAAGACCATTTATATGTAAAAAAGACCATGTATATGAAAAATACCATTTATATGAAAAAGAACATTTATATGTAAAAGATCATTTTAATATAAATAACATTTTCAAATAAAGAATACTTTAAATAAGGAACCTTTAAAAATTAAGAAAGTTTTTAAATAAGGAATATTTTAAAATAATACGCAGTAAAGAATAAAAATCATGATTTCGATGTCCGATTTTGGATGGACACAAAAATACAAAAATATGAAGCCGAGTTAAGTAGCAAACGCCATTTTAACCCAAACGGGTTTATCGAACGATTTTATTCATTTTATAACGAATATAAAAAGGAAGTGATTTCAAAATTTAATATTTTGAAAATATTATCATTTTAAAATGATAAAGATATATAATATTCAATTTTGATTTAAAATTGAAAATGAAGTTGAAATCATTTGAAATGAATTTATAAACGATTTATAAAATACGTTTTAATTGGAAATCGATGAAATATAATATATGTATATATTATATATTTAATGGCCTGAATAGAACGCGCCGCGCAGACACTCTTAGCGAATTTCGACCATTAACTTCAAATTGATGCAACGGGAGATCCGACCGTCGGATTCTCCTAAAACTGGAACCGTTGGGTTCGTATCGAAAAGAGCTTTCCAATTAATATAAGTAGTTTGAAATCTAATGGTTGGATTTGGAATTATGTCCAAATCAAATTTGAAAAAGGCCGCTATGGATGCAGTTCGGTGGCCGTTATTGGAAACCGACTGTACGGGCGATATTAAATTTATTAAAAATATGGAAAAATTATGTAAAATCATAATAAATGATTTGGAAAGAATTTGGATGAAAACTCCAATTTTATAAAGATAAAAATATATTTTTATCAAAAATGAACTCGTTATTAACTAGAATAAAAATCCAATTAATTAATATTTAATTGGAATTAAAGAGAATAAATTGGATTTTGGGTTGTCGTGAACGGTGTCTTTGATAACATTGTTCTTAAAACCCAATTAGGAAAGAATAAATCTTTTAAATAAGATTTAATGAAGTTTTCCAATTAATATTTAATTGGAATTAAATAGAATATAATTTTGGAATTTATAAATCTTTTAATTAAGTTTATTAGAGTTTCCATTTATATTTAGTAATTGGAATAAAATGAAACATGAATTGGGTTTATCGTGAACTGTGTTTTTAACGACGTTTGTTCTTTAACCCAATTGACAGTGAAAATATAGTTAGGAATTTATAAATCTTTTATAAGATTTAAATGGAAATGTTCGAAAGTGAAGTTTTCCAATTTAATATCTTAAATTGGAATTGAATGGAATTCGATTTGGTAATAATTGAGATGAACTTCTGTGAATGAAGACTATTACTATATATGAAATTTAAAAGGCCTTGTCGTTATTCCATTTATATTATTAGTCTGATACGGAAATTTATATCGATTATACACTGTTATGATTTTCGTGTAGATTCCATTTTTGAAAAGAAGATGAATTTGGGTTTATTGTGAACAATGTTTTAAAATAACATTTGTTCTTTAACCCAATTAAAGATAAGATCAATTTCTTAAATTTGAATAATCGTTAAGTAATGATTTTTGAGATTAAAACTGAATTAGAGTTTTAACGAATCTTAAATTAGATTAAAAATGTGAATATTTTATTAAAAGAATATTCTGAATTGGAATGAGGCATATGATGTGTTTCTATAGCACTTGATTATAAAAATACGCGTGTTATTCGGAAAGACCGGGGTTAACCTATTCTGAATAATTACTATGACGATCAAGAGTCGAAAATGAAGACGGTGGTTGAAGAACGGAGATCTTCACATCGTTTGGGTGATCACCGATGTCTTGATTGGGCCATACACCCAAGACAAGGTAATAAGTGGTGATCGTCCAAACGTACTTGGAGATTGATGGATATGCGAGGACCTCTCTCCTGTATTGGACGTATGGGACAAGGAATAAGGTGCCTCCGGTTTCGTTCAGACCTAGAACGGATTTGTAAATGGATAGTATGTCTGACGTTGTATTTTATGTTGTTGTATTCATTGACCTGAAACCACTTCCATTAGATCCGGATGATGGTTTACCTTCCCGTAGAATGGTCACGTTAGCCGAACGGACTAACCGTTTGGGAGATATGGCTGAAACAAGGTTTGGAAGGTGAAAAACTGCTTAACCGGACTAAATGAGGTGATTAGTGAATGGGTCCATAACCCATTTCGGGATTAGGGTTATGGGGAGGCTGAAATGAGTTATGTTTTCATTCTATTTTAGTTTTCTGGCCGCCATTTACCTCTTAGAAACCCTAATAATGGCCTTCACCTTCTAATTTCATCCCAAATCGATCTCTAATCAAGGATTAAGCTTAGCAACATCTAATCACGACAAATTAGCATCAAATTGGGAATAGAGCTGCTGTGTTGCATAGAGATTCAACCCAAATTAGATAATATTTCAGATCAATAGTTTGTTTGTGGCCAAGGTGAGTGATTGGCATTGTTTTTACACTAATTTTGGTTAATTAGGGGCAACTAGTGTTAATTAGCGAATTTATGTATTAATAAATTCTGGAAAAATGTTTAGAAATTCTTAAACACCATTTTAGACCTTTGTTAGAAGTTCGAATTAATTTGGTTAAGTTTTGCTAATCCTATCATTAGATTTGCTTAAACATGTTTAAGGGAAAAATATGGGTTTTAGGCATGTTTGATCCATTTTGACATATCAAATTGTTGTTTTGGTGTTTATGGTCAATTCTATATGTTGCTTTGACTGTATGGTATGTTTTGTGATTGATTAGAACAGTTAGTATAGTCGAAAACCCATCGTATGGCGTAAAATAGTCGTTGGAAAAGTTGCAGGAAATGGAGCAAGAACCGGATCAGATCGGTGGAGGGCGACCCAACCCGCTTGTGGGGAACCCACTTCTCATGAACCACCTCCCAGAACTGCTGCATCATGAACCAGAGCACGCGACCGAACCGATGCACCACAAGTGGATTGCACGAATGGAGGAGCTCGACCCGACCCGCTGGCATCTGGAGTCCTCCGAACCGACCCGCCCCCTGGAGTGTGCCATGAACCGCTTGATGGACCATAAACCATGCCTGCATATCCCAACCGACCCGCAACTCCGAACCGAACCATTGTGGCACTGCGACTAGCTTGGAGCATCACGATCTGACCCGGGGAAGTTGTGAGGCAAGAACCGATCCGAAGCAGGTAGTCATGAGTCGAGCTGGTGAGCACCATAGTCCATGAACCCGAGGAAGTATCTGACCCGAACTGAAGGTGGAAAGAATGTAGAACCGAATGGAAGCTTGTTCCGAACCGGTCCGGAGGAGACCAAAACCCAAGATGCAAAGGTAGTCCAAATAGGAAGTAGAACTCAGGATCCAGTTGGGAACCGACGAGTTGACTTCATGAGTTGGGCTTTGTTGCGGGACGTCTGCAAAGGGGTTATCGACGTCTAAAACTTTGATTCACCACCGATACGGATGTTAGGCTACGTATCAGTGCAGTGGGGTAGTTATTACTCCATGGGGAAGAGTGATCGTAGCATGGCTATGAGCCAGTGTAGTGGAGTCGTCATGACTTCATGGGGCAGAGTGGACATAGCAAGTATTAGTGGCTATGGACCCATGGAGTCGTCATGACTCCATAGGGCAGAGTGATCATAGCAAGGATTTGGGTGGTCAAAGCAGTGGATATCGTATGCTTTGTGCACCGAGTGAGAGATGTGAGATGGTTGTTATGCTTGATTGTTTGCCATCATTATGACATGCACACCCCCACCCCCATATATTTACACTATATGTTAGTGTCACCTTAGAGTATTGTACATCTTGTTGTGCTAACTCTTTGGTTGCAGGTCCAGGTTCAGGTATGGTTTAGTATACCTATTATTGTTCTGTTTGCTGCTTATCGCTCATACCAGACTTTTTTCTGACCCAAAGTTTTATGTCTCTTCTTATTATCTAGGTGCTCTTAAACGAGCAGACTAGAGACAGGTTAGCTGGTTATGCATGAGTAGTTGATCCATTGACGAGCAGGAGGCTCCCACGTAAGATATATATATATGTATGTATGTATTCTCCCTGTGTCGCTGATGGTCACTACTTTAGGCATTAGTAGTGTACTCTTCTTTTATTTTGCTTTAGAGACAGCTTGAAAGGTTGTAATAATGATGATGTGAAACATAAGTTGTATTTGAATTTTTCCGCTGCTATTGTGGTTTAGTTTTCAACTTATGCACTGTCTCGCCTTTTTTATGTCAAGTATGTTATTATTATATTTTATTCCATTGGCTGTGAGACATTCTACAGGTTCCTTGCTAGTTCAAATTCCCTTATTTCCTTTCTTTGGCGACCGTCCCGTGCTGGTTGGACATCGGCACAACGCACTTTCGTTGGAAATGTTGGCTGGTGCGGGGTGGGCCGTCACATTTGGTATCAAAGCTCTAGGTTGCGTAATTAACCTAGGGAAGACACCAAAGAGAGGTAGTACGTATATGAGAGCGCATATTTTTAATATTTTGGTTTTCTAAAGCTATATATATACTATTAGTATATTTAAGGATGAAGTCGCATTGCACTGGCACCCCTGAAGAGATGGTTAATCGTTTCCTCCTTACAGATTGAACAATGAGCCGATATACTAGGGGTACTGGTAGAGGAGCTAATAATGTGAATGCTCCTGATATGAGGAGGATTTCCATTTACTTCATGAGAGAGATGCTTAGAAATGTGCAAGGAGCAGTTCCCAATACTGCAAATGGTGGTGGTGCAGCGGTGTAGGCGCCTAGGGCCGATTTTGACAAGCTTTGTAAGGACTACACTAGTCTTGGTGGGAAGCTGTTCCACAGAACGGAATCATCTATAGAAGTTCAGGATTGGCTTGATAGCTGTGAGCGCATCTTCGAAGATTTAGGTATCGAGGATGCGACGAAGAGAAAGCTAGCATCCCGTCAGCTGCGAGGATGGGCTATGAATTGGTGGAATGCTATTAAGGCAGGTACACCAGAGGATCAAATTACATGGGATCAGTTTAAGGCCCGATTCATTGATAAGTTTATCCCAGCTGCTCAGAAATCAGAATTGTTTAGGAAATTTCTGGAGCTTAAGCAGAATGGTAGGGCAGTCTCGGAGTATATTGCTGAGTTCGATACTTTATCGAAGTATGGATTATCTCTTATTGACACTCCCGAGAAGAAGAATGAGAAGTTCATAACAGGCTTAGATCAGTACTTGGGGGAAAGGCTTATAAACCATATCGATGAGACGTTAATCGATTGTAGGGAAAGCTTTGAGATCAGAGAGTCTATACCTTAAGTCGAAGACTGAGGTTGCATCTATAGAGGAGCCAAAACAGCAAGCAAGCAATGGAGGCAAGAATGGTTCTCAGAATAAGAGAAAGCAGAATCAGACCAAGGATGGCCAGAAGAAAAGGAGAAAAAAAGATGTTGAATGCTTTAGCTGTGGTAAGAAGGGCCATTATGCTAAAGAATGTCGAGCGAAGCCAGTGGACAGGAAGTGCTTCAACTGTGGCCAAGTAGGACATCACAAGGATAAGTGTCCGCAACCTCCTAAAGAAAAGCAGATTGTGAAAGCATATGCTATCAATGTTGTTCCTTCTTCGTCGAATACCCCAACCGCGGCGGAAAAAGGAAAGAATGTCGTCATTCAAGGTATGCTTTCTATTTATGATGTTCTTGTTCGAGTATTGTTTGATACCGGAGCTTCCCGTTCCTTCATATCTAGTGACCTGGTAGATAGGTTGGGATTGGAACCCGAGATAGTTGATAGACCTTTAGCGGTGACGATCCCGATTGGATGTTCAACTAGCCTTAGCGTGATTTGTCGTAATGTGGTCTTATCGAGTCATGGATGCATGTTTGTTTGTGATTGCTTTGTTTGGGCTTTACTGGGTTTGACATTATTTTGGGAGTCGATTGGCTCCAAAGATATGGGGTGGTGGTAGACTGTGAGGGCTTTTTGGTGACAGTTAGAGTGGATGATGGGCGGAGGGTAGTGTTTGGTGATCTACCTAGTGATGTGGTAATGGCTAGTTTTCTAAATTCCCTCTACATCCCGCATGATGGGTTGTCAGATGTGCCTGTGGCTGGCCAGTATCCGGACGTCTTCGAGGAAGTGATCGGACTTCCACCACACCGAGAGATTGAGTTTCGTATTGATTTAGTGAAAGATGCCAGACCTATAGTGATGCCACTTCGTCGTATGGTACCAAGGGAGAAGCGAGAACTCGGTGTGCAAGTAAATGATCTTTTGAAGAAGGGATTTATCAGAAGAAGTGTTTCTGAGTGGGGAGCACCAGTTGTGTTTGCTACCAAGGCAGATGGTTCCCTTCGATTGTGTGTGGACTACCGCGAGTTGAATAAGGTGACGAGGAAGAATAAGTATCCTCTATCGCGGATAGATGATTTGTTTGATCAGTTGAGCGGCGCGAGAGTGTTCTCCCAGTTGGATCTCGCGAAGGTTTTCATCAGCTTAGGGTGGAAGCTGAGAGTATAGCCAAAACAGCCTTTCGAACGCCGTCTGGATTCTATGAGTGGTTGGTCATGCCACTCGGGTTGACCAATGCACCAACATATTTTGTGGATCTTATGAATAGGGTATTCAGAGATCAATTGAATAAGTATGTTCTTGTGTTCGTGGATGATATCTTAGTTTATTCGAGGAAAGAGGAAGAACACAAGGAACAATTGAAGATAATGATGGAGGTGTTGAGAAAACACCAATTGAAAGCACAGTTTTCTAAGTGTCACTTCTGGAGGAGGGAAGTGAGGTTATTGGGCCATGTTGTTTCAGAGAATGGTATTGCCGTGGACCCTGCAAAGGTGGCTACGGTACAAGATTGGTCTACGCCCAAGAATGCAACAGATGTAAGGAGTTTCTTGGGATTGGATGGATATTATCGTAAGTTTATGTGACGGCCCGCCCCGCACCAACCTGCATTTCCTCTGAAGGTGCGCTGTACACATGCCCGACTAGCACGGAACGATCGCCAAAGAAAGGAAAGAAGAGAATGAACTAACAAAGAACCTGTAGAATGTCTCACAGCGCATGGAACAAAATATAATAATAACATAATCTTGACATAAAATAGACGAGGTAGTGCATAAGCTGAAAACCAAACCAACATAGCAGCAGAAATCCAAATACAGTTTATTACAACTTTCCAAATTACTGTCTCTAAAACAAAAGAAAGCTAAAGTAGAAGATACACTATTAATGCCCAAGCAGTGATCTTCAACAATACAGGGAGAATACTATATGTATCATACGGGGAAGCCTCCTGCTCGTCTCCGGATCAGCTACCTGTGCATACCCAGCTAACCTGCCTCTAGTCTGCTTGTGAGTGCACCCAGAGTAATAAGAAGAGACATAAAACTCTGGGTCAGACAAAAAGTCTGGTATGAGCGATAAGCAACTAAACAGAACAATAACAGGTATACTAAACCATACCCGAACCTGGACCTGCAACCAAAGAGTTAGCACTACATACCGTACAATACTCTAAGGTGCCACTGAATAGATGGTGTAAAGATAACGGGGGTGGGGGTGTGCATGTCATAATGATGGCAAACAAATCAACCATAACAACCATCCTCGCATCTCTCACTCAGTGCGTAAAGCATACGATGTCCACCACTGTCAATCACTAGACCCATCGAAGTAGTGACGAAGTTCGACTTGTACAACTACTGCTACTACCAAGCTTACCACATGGAGTCATGACTAAATCTTTACAAATGACCCCACTTCATTGGTCTATAACTCTTTAGTCGTACCTAGGCCACTGTGGCCCTGAATCCGTTCACGTACTCCCTACACATAGTGATTCAAAGTTACAGACATCGACAACCCCTTAGCACACGTCCCGCAGCGAAGCTCACTCATTGGTTTCCAACTGGATCCTGAGTCAAAGCCCCTCATTTGGACTTCCTGTGCATCTCGGGTTTTGGTCGAATTGGAGTTGGTCTTCAAAAGAGTCGTCACGATGAGGTAAAAGTATACATTTGGTTCAGTTCGGTGGTCCCGATCCGGTTCGGTGGTCCCGATCCGGTTCGGTGGTTCTGACTCATGTCTTGGTCCATTCCTCCTCGGTTCGGTCCTCCAGCCCTGGTTCGGTTCGGATGCCCTGTGCCTGGTTCGGTGGTTGCTCCCTCCTAGATGTCCCGATCCGATCCGATGCTTCGCTCCAACTCCAGCTCCAAGCTTGGTCCTCCGATCCGATCCCGCCCCCTAGCTCTAGTCCGGTCCGATCCCTATGCCCTTGCTTCCGATCTGATCCCTGTTGGTCTCTCCGATCCGATCCCCTGCCCAACTCCAATTCTAAGCAAATGGCCTTCCTTCTCCCTAAGTCTCCTTTAGTGTGAGGTTCCGATCCGGTTCGGTTTCTCTACCTGGTCCACCATCCGATCCGAGCCTTCTATCCCGATCCGATCCGAAACCCTGCACATTTTCCTACAACTTTTCCAACGGCTGTTTTACGCCATTGGACGGTGTTTTCAACCAATCTAACACTTCTAGGCAATCACAAAACATACCATACAGACATAGCAATTTGTACAATCAATCATAAACACCAAAACAACAACTATAGCATGTAAAATGGATCAAACATACCCAAAATCCCATATTTTCCCTTAAGCAAGTTTAAGCAAAACTAATGATAGGATTAACCAAACTTAACCAAATCAAAACAAATTTCTAATCAGCGGTCTAAAACATTATTTAAGAATTTATAAATATTTTTCCAGAATTTATTTGTGTATAAATTCGCTAATCAACACTAATTACGCTTAATTAACCATAGTTAGTGAGGAACTATGCAAATCACTCACCTTAGCCACAAATAAAACCTTTAGAACTGAAACTCTACTGTTTGGGCGCGAATACCAATGCAACTCAGCAGCTCTACCTCGATTCTTGTGCTAATCCGCCTTGATTTGATGTTGCTAAGCTTAATAATTGATTAGAAAGTGATTTGGAGGTGTTTCAGAGGTTGAAGGCCATTGTTAGGGTTTCTAAGAGGTAAGTGGCGACTAGAAAACTGAAATAGAATGAAAACCTAACTCATTTCAGCCTCCCCTTAACCCTAATCCCGAAATGGGTTATGGGCCCATTCACTAATCACCCTATTTGGCCCGGTTAAGCAATTTTTCACCTTCCAAACCTTATTTCAGCCATATCTCCCAAACGGTAAGTCCGTTTTTCACGTATGACCACTCTACGGAAAGGTAAACCATTATCCGAAGCCAATGGAAGTGGTTTCAGGTCAAAACTCCTTTCCAATCAAAAGTTATGGCCAAAACAAGATCAGTTAGGGGCAAAATGGTCATTTAAAAATCGGAAAAAATCATGAACATGGGAAATGACCCCACTAGTTGCTTCCCAAAGCCACATGACCATACGACTTCGTATGTGAAAGAAATAAATATTCTACGATCATTCGATGCGTAGAATGCGGGTCGTTACACTCTCCCCCCTTAAGAAATTTCGTCCTCGAAATTCCTTAAACCAAAACATACAAAGGATCCCGCATGCCTACCAATCATATACAACAATCAAACATGCAAAACAAACAAACAAGCCTATCCTAGCATGCGGAAAGACTAAATCGAAGTTAAAATCTTACCAGGCGAAGAGTTCTGGATACGTCTTCCTAATGCTCTCCTCTGTCTCCCAAGTACAGTCATTCTCATTCTCGCCCCACTGAACTTTGACTAGATTCACCGCTTTCCTCCGAAGTTGCTTCGTATCGTTCCCAACAATACGCACAGCCTTGCGGTTCCCAACCGCCTCGGGTTCAACTTCGATATCATCCAACTGATCAGGTGAAATAGTCACATCTGGGTCGTGCACGAACTTCCTTAACTGGGAAACATGAAATATGTTGTGAACTCCTGCCATCTTCTCTGGTAATTCAACCTTGTATGCCAAATCCCCAATTTGCTCAAGAACTGGGAATGGACCAACAAATCTTGGTGCTAACTTGCCTCTCCTGCCAAATCGTATTACGCTCTTCAACGGAGAAATCTTGACAAACACCAAGTCGCCAATGGAGAACTTCAACTCTCTTCTCCTCTTATCAGCATAACTTTTCTGTCTATCTTGGGCAGCCTTCATTCGCTGTTGGATAATCTTAATCTTAGCTGAAGTTTCTCTTATCACATCGGGTCCAAGCACAAACTTCTCACCAGTTTCTACCCAACATGACAGTAAGTTGCACGGTCTTCCGTACAAAGGTTCAAACGGAGCCATACCAATACTGGATTGGTAACTATTATTATATGCAAACTCTACTAGATGCAAATGGTCATCCCATGATCCACCAAAATCCAATATGCAAGCTCTCAAGAGATCTTCTAACACTCGATTCACCCTCTCTGTATGTCCGTCGGTTTGAGGATGATACGCGGTACTGAGATGTAGTTCTGATCGCAACGCCACTTGTAAGCTCCTCTAAAATCCACTAGTGAACAACAGATCTCGGTCACTCACAATGCCTTTGGGTATTCCATGAAATCTCACTACCCACTTTATATACAGTTCCGCTAATTTAGTTGTCGTCCTGTTTGACTTGACGGGTATAAATCTTGCACTCTTAGTCAATCGGTCCACAATCACCCAAATGCTATCAAGGCCCGATCTAGTCCTTGGTAACCCATCAATGAAATCCATTGACACTTGTTCCCATTTCCATTCTGGAATTTCTAATGGTTGTAGCAAACCATTAGGCTTCTTTTGTTCAGCTTTAACTAGCTGGCAGTTCATGCATTTGGATATAAACTTCACAATGTCTCTTTTCATCCCTTCCCAGTAGTAGGTCTGCTTCATGTCTCGGTACATCTTGTTACCACCGGGGTCTATAGTCAGTTTTGAGTGATGACACTCTCTAAGCACTTCATCTCTCAATCCATTGACATTAGGCACAACAAGTCTTCCATTCTTTCTAAGCCATCCATCTCGATCAAGCCCATACTTGTTCATCTCTCCGTCGATTCCCATCTCTAACTTTGAGATGATTTCCAATAGGTTAGGATCGCTCCTCTGACTGGAACCAATCCGCTCAATCAAGGTGGGTCTAATCGTCAAACTTGCTAACATTTCTGGATCCAATTCGCAATTTGGTCTGAAATTATACCTAGTGATGTGCTCCAGTTGCTTCCATTCAAGAAACATAGCCCCTAAAATGACATGTCTTCTACTCAATGCAGCAGCCACCGCATTGCCCTTTCCTGGTGTATATACGATGTCGAAATCATAGGAAGCCAAGAATTCTAACCATCTTTGTTGTCAGAGATTTAGATCCTTTTGGGAGAAAAGATACTTTAACGATTTATGATCGGTAAACAACTCGAATCTTTCTCCCAAGAGATAATGTCTCCACATCTTCAATGCGAACACGATCGCTGCCAATTCCAAATCATGGGTAGGGTATCTTTTCTCATGCGGTTTCAGTTGCCGACTTGCATAAGCTACAACCCTACCTCCTTGCATCAATACACCACCTAGCCCTGTGCCACATGCATCCGTATATACCGTCATCTCTTCATTCCCCTTAGGAATGATTAACACTGGTGCACATGTCAACTTGTCCTTTAGACTCTTGAATGCATTCTCGCACCTTTCGTCCCAAACAAAAGCTTGATTCTTCTTGGTCAGCTGAGTCAACGGTGCCGCTATCTTGGAGAAGTCTTGGATAAACTTACGATAATATCTAGCTAACCCCATGAGACTTCTTATGTCCATTGCATTCTTGGGCGTAGACCAATCTTGTGCCGTAGCCACCTTCGCAGGGTCCACGGCAATACCAATCTCTGAAACAACATGGCCCAAGAATCTCACTTCCCTCCTCCAGAAGTGACACTTAGAGAATTTTGCTTTCAACTGGTGTTTTCTCAACACCTTCATCATTATCCTCAAATGTTCCTTGTGTTCTTCCTCTGTCCTCGAATAGACCAAAATATCATCCACGAACACAAGGACAAACTTATTCAACTGATCTTTGAATACCCTATTCATAAGATCCACAAAGTATGCTGGGGCATTGGTCAGCCCGAATGGCATGACCAACCACTCATAAAACCCAGACGGCGTCCGGAATGCCGTTTTAGCTATACTCTCAGCTTCCACTCTAAGCTGATGAAAACCTGTCACGAGATCCAACTGAGAAAATACTCTTGTGTCACTCTACAGATCAAACAAATCATCTATCCGCGGTAGAGGATACTTGTTCTTCCTCATCACTTTATTCAACTCGCAGTAGTCTACACACAAACGAAGGGAACCATCCGCTTTGGTAGCAAACACAACTGGTGCTCCCCATTCAGAAACACTCCTTCTGATAAATCCCTTCTTCAAAAGATCGCTGACTTGCATCCCGAGCTCTCGCTGCTCCCTTGGTGCCATACGACGAAGTGGCATCACTATAGGTCTGGCATCTTTCACTAAATCAATATGGAACTCAATCTCTCGGTGTGGTGGAAGCCCGTTCACTTCCTCGAAAACGTCCGGATACTGGCCAACCACGGGCAAACCTAACAACTCACTATGCGGAATTTGAGGGAATTTAGAAAACTAGCCATTAACCCATCACTGGGTAGACAACCAAACACTACCCCCGGCCCATCATCTGCTCTAGTGTCACGAAAAAGCCCTCACAGTCTACCACCACCCCGTATCTTTGGAGCCAATCGACTCCCAAAATAATGCCAAACCCAGTAAAGCCCAAAACAAAGCAATCACAACCAAACATGCATCCATGACTCGATAAGACCACTTTACGACAAATCATGCTAAGGTTAGTCGAACTACCAATCGGGTTCGTCACTACTAAAGGTCTATCGATAATCTCAGGCTCCAATCCCAACCTATCTACCAGGACACTAGATATGAAAGAACTGGAAGCCCCGGTATCAAACAAAACTCTAACAGGAACATCATAAACGAAAATCATACCTTGAATGACGACATTCTTTCCCTTCTCTGACGCGGTTGGGGCATTCGACGAACAAGAAATTGCATTAAGGGCATATGCTTTCACCATCTTCTTTTCTTTAGGGGGTTGCGGACACTTATCCTTGTGATGTCCCACTTGGCCACAGTTGAAGCACTTCCTATCCACTGGCTTGGCCTGACAATTACTAGCATAATGGCCCTTCTTACTACAGCTGAAGCACTTAACATCTTTCTTATTCTTTTTCTGGCCATCCTTATTCTGGTTCTGCTTCCTCTTATTCTGAGAACCACTCTTGCCTCCACCACTTGCTTGCGACTTTGGCTCCTCTGCAGATGCAACCTCAGTCTTCGACTTAGGGTAAAGACTCTCTGATCTCAATGCTTTCCCCACAATCGATTCAAACGTCTCATCGATGTGGTTAATAAGCCTCTCCCCCCAAGTATTGATCCAAGCCAGTTATGAACTTCTCGTTCTTCTTCTCGGTAGTATCAATAAGAGATAACCCATACTTCGACAAAGTGTCGAATTCGGCAATATACTCCGAGGCAGCTTTGCCATTCTACTTGAGCTCCAAGAATTTCTTAAACAACACTGACTTCTGAGCAGCTGGAATGAACTTCTCGCTAAAGCGAACCTTAAACTTCTTCTAAGTAATATGATCCTCGGGAGTAGCTGCCTTTATAGCATTCCACCAATTCATTGTCCATCCTTGCAGCTGACGGGTTGCTAGCCTTCTCTTCATCGCATCCTCGATACCCAATTCTTCGAAGATACGCTCGCAGCTATCCAACCAATCCTGAACATCTGTAGCCGACTCCGTTCCGTGGAACGGCTTCCCACCAGGACAAGTATAATCCTTGTTCAGCTTGGCGAAATCGGCCCCAGGCGCCTGCACTATTGGACCACCACCATTACCACCATTGGGAGCTGCCCTCTGTGCATCCCTAATCATCTCTCTCATGAGGTCAGTAAACATCGTCCTCATGTCAGCAGCATTCCCATTATTGGCTCCCCTACCGGCACCTCTTGCGTATCGGCTCATCGTTCAATCTGTAAAGAGAAAAACGATTAACCATCTCCATAGTGGTGCTAGTGCAGTGCGACTTCATCCTTAGCAATACTAATAGTATATATATAGCTTTTGAAAACCAAAATAATCACAAATACGCTCTCTCATATACGTATTATCTCTCCCTGGTGTCTTTCCCTAGGTTAACTACGCAACCTAGAGCTCTGATACCAAGTGTAATGGCCCGCCCCGCACCAACCTGCATTTCCTTTGAAGGTGCGTTGTACACATGCCCGACTAGCATGGAACGGTCGCCAAAGAAAGGAAAGAAGAGAATGAACTAACAAAGAACCTGTAGAATGTCTCACAGCGCATGGAACAAAATATAATAATAACATAATCTTGACATAAAACAGGCGAGGGAGTGCGTAAGCTGAAAACCAAACCAACATAGCAGCGAAAATCCAAATACAGCTTATTACAACTGTCCAAATTACTATCTCTAAAACAAATGAAAGCTAAAGTAGAAGATACACTACTAATGCCCAAGAAGTGATCTTCAACAACATAGGGAGAATACTATATGTATCATGCGGGGAAGCCTCCTGCTCGTCTCCGGATCAGCTACCCATGCATACCCAGCTAACCTGCCTCTAGTCTGCTTGTGAGAGCACCCAGAGTAATAAGAAGAGACATAAAACTCTGGGTCATACAAAAAGTCTGGTATGAGTGACAAGCAGCTAAACAGAACAATAACAGGTATAATAAACCATACCTGAACCTGGACCTGCAACCAAAGAGTTAGCACTACATACCGTACATTACTCTAAGGTGCCACTGAACAGATGGTGTAAAGATAACGGGGGTGGGGGTGCGCATGTCATAATGATGGCAAAAAAATCAACCATAACAACCATCCTCACATCTCTCACTCAGTGGTAAAGCATACGATGTCCACCACTGTCAATCACTAGACCCATCGAAGTAGTGACGGAGTTCGACTTGTACAGCTACTGCTACTACCAAGCTTACCACATGGAGTCATGACCAAATCTTTACAAATGACCCCACTTCATTGGTCTATAGCTCTTTAGTCGTACCTAGGCCACTGTGGCCCTGAATCCGTTCATGTACTCCCTACACATAGTGATTCAAAGTTATAGACATCGACAACCCCTTAGCACACGTCCCGCAGCGAAGCCCAATCATGAAGCTCACTCATTGGTTCCCAACTGGATCCTGAGTCAAAGCCCCTCATTTGGACTTCCTTTGCATCTCGGGTTTTGGTCGAATTGGAGTTGGTCTTCAAAAGAGTCGTCACGATGAGGTAAAAGTATACATTTGGTTCGGTTCGGTGGTCCCGATCCGGTTCGGTTCGGTGGTTCTGACTCATGTCTTGGTCCATTCCTCCTCGGTTCGGTCCTCTAGCCCTGGTTTGGTTCGGATGCCCTGTGCCTGGTTCGGTGGTTGCTCCCTCCTAGATGTCCCGATCCGATCCGGTGCTTCGCTCCAACTCCAGCTCCAAGCTTGGTCCTCCGATCCGATCCCGCCCCCTTGCTCTAGTCCGATCCGATCCCTATGCCCTTGCTTCCGATCCGATCCCTGTTGGTCTCTCCGATCCGATCCCCTGCCCAACTCCAATTCTAAGCAATGGCCTTCCTTCTTGCCAAGTCTCCTTTAGTGCGAGGTTCCGATCTGGTTCGGTTTCTCTGCCCAGTCCACCATCCGATCCGAGCCTTCTATCCCGATCCGATCCGAAACCCTGCACATTTTCCTGCAACTTTTCCAGTGGCTGTTTTACGCCATTTGACGACGTTTTCGACCAATCTAACACTTCTAGGCAATCACAAAACCTACCATACAGTCATAGCAACATGTACAATGAATCATAAACAACAAAACAACAACTATAACATGTAAAATGGATCAAACATACCCAAAATCCCATATTTTCCCTTAAGCATGTTTAGGCAAAACTAATGATAGGATTAACAAAACTTAACCAAATCAAACCAAATTTCTAATCAGCGGTCTAAAACATTATTTAAGAATTTATAAATATTTTTCCAGAATTTATTTGTGTATAAATTCACTAATCAACACTAATTACCCTTAATTAACCATAATTAGTAAGGAACTATGCAAATCACTCACCTTAGCCGCAAATAAAACCTTTAGAACTGAAACTCTACTATTTGGGCACGAATACCAATGCAACACAGTAGCTCTACCTCGATTCTTGTGCTAATCTGCCTTGATTTGATGTTGCTAAGCTTAATCCTTGATTAGAAAGTGATTTGGAGGTGTTTTAGAAGTTGAAGGCCATTGTTATGGTTTCTAAGAGGTAAGTGGCGGCTAGAAAACTGAAATAGAATGAAAACCTAACTCATTTCGGCCTCCCCTTAACCCTAATCCCGAAATGAGTTATGGGCCCATTCACTAATCACCCTATTTGGCCCGGTTAAGCAGTTTTTCACCTTCCAAATCTTATTTCAGCCATATCTCCCAAACTTTAAGTCCGTTTTTCACATGTGACCACTCTATGGAAAGGTAAACCATCATCCGAAGCCATTGGAAGTGGTTTCAAGTCAAAACTCCTTTCCAATCAAAAGTTATGGCCAAAACAAGATCAGCTAGTGGCAAAATGGTCATTTAAAAATCGGCAAAAATCATGAACATTGGAAGTGACCCCACTAGTCGCTTCCCAAAGCCACATGACCATACGACTTCGTATGTGAAAGAAATAATATTCTACGATCATTCGATGCGTAGAATGCGGGTTGTTACAGTTTATCGAAGACTTCTCCAAGATAGTGGTACCGTTGACTCAGTTAACCAAGAAAAATCAAGCTTTTGTTTGGGATGAAAAGTGTGAGAATGCATTTAAGAGTCTAAAGGAAAAGTTGACATGTGCACCAATGTTAGTCATTCCTAAAGTGAATGAAGAGATGACGGTATATACAGATGCCTGTGGTACTGACTAGGTGTTGTATTGATGCAAGGAGGTAAGGTTGTAGCTTATGCTAGTCGGCAACTAAAACCGCATGAGAAAATGTATCCTACCCATGATTTGGAATTGGCAGCGATCGTGTTCGCATTGAAGATGTGGAGACATTATCTCTTGGGAGAAAGATTCGAGTTGTTTACCGATCATAAATCATTAAAGTGGCTTTTCTCTCAGAAGGATCTAAATCTCCGACAGCAAAGATGGTTAGAATTCTTGGCTTCCTATGATTTCGATATCGCATACACCAGGAAAGGGCAATGTAGTAGCTGATGCATTGAGTAGGAGACATGCCAGTTTAGGGGCTATGTTTTTAGAATGGAAGCAACTGGAGTACATCGCTGGGTATGATTTCAGACCAAAGTGCGAATTGGATCTAGAAGTATTAGCAAGTTTGACGATCAGACCCACTTTGATTGAGCGGATTGGTTCCAGTCAGAGGGACGATCCTAACCTAGTGGAAATCATCTCAAAGTTAGAGATGGGAATCGACGAAGAGATTAACAAGTATGGGCTTGATCAAGATGGATGGCTTAGAAAGAATGGTAGACTAGTTGTGTCTAATGTCGATGGATTGAGAGATGAAGTGCTTAGAGAATGTCATCACTCAAAACTGACTATACATCCCGGTGGTAACAAAATGTATCGAGACATGAAGCAGACCTACTACTGGGAAGGGATGAAAAGAGACGTTGGGAAGTTTATATCCAAATGCATGAACTGCCGGTTGGTTAAAGCTGAGCAAAAGAAACCTAGTGGTTTGTTGCAACCATTAGTAGTTCCAGAATGGAAATGGGAACAAGTCTCAATGGATTTCATTGATGGGTTACCAAGGACTAGATCGGGTCATGATAGTATTTGGGTGATTGTGGACCGATTGACTAAGAGTGCAAGGTTTATACCCGTCAAGTCGAATAGAACAACAGCTAAGTTAGCAGAACTGCATATGAAATGGGTAGTGAGATTTCATGGAGTACCTAAAAGCATTGTGAGTAACCGAGACCCGTTGTTTACTTGTGGGTTTTAGAAGAGCTTACAAGAGGCTCTAGGGTCAGAATTATATCTTAGTACCGCGTACCATCCTCAAACCGACAGTCAGACAGAGAGGGTGAATCTAGTGTTAGAGGATCTTTTGAGAGCTTGCATATTGGATTTTGGTGGATCATGGGATGACCATTTGCATCTAGTAGAGTTTGCATATAATAATATTTATCAGTCCAGTATTGGTATGGCTCCATTTGAAGCTTTGTATGGAAGACTGTGCAACTCACCGTCATGTTGGTTAGAAACTGGTGAGAAGTTTGTGCTTGGGCCAGCTGTGATAAGAGAAACCTCAGATAAGATCAAAGTTATCCGACAACAAATGAAGGCTGCCCAAGATAGGCAGAAGAGTTATGCTGATAAGAGGAGAAGAGATTTAAAATTCTCCATTGGCAACTTGGTTTTTGTCAAGATTTCTCCATTAAAGACCGTGACATGATTTGGTAGAAGAGGCAAGTTAACACCAAGATTTGTTGGTCCATTCCCAATCCTCAAGCAAGTTGGGAATTTGGCATATAAAGTTGAGTTACCGGACAAGATGGCGGGAGTTCATAACGTATTTCTTGTTTCCTAGTTAAGGAAATTCGTGCACGACCCTGATATGACCATTTCACCTGATCAGTTGGATGATATCGAAGTACAACACGAGGCGGTTGGGAACCACAAGCCGATTCATATTGTCGAGCACGATACGAAGCAACTTCGAAGGAAAGTGGTGAATCTAGTCAAAGTTCAGTGGGACAAGAATGAGAATGACTGTACTTGGGAGACAGAGGAGAGCATTAGGAAGACGTATCCAGAACTCTTTGCCTGGTAAGATTTTAATCGCAATTTAGTTTTCCACATACTAGGATAGACTTGTTTGTTGTTTTGCATGTTTGATTGTTGTGAATGGTTGGTAGGCATGCAGGATCCTTTACTTGTTTCTTAGTTAAGGAATTTCGGGGGCAAAATTTCTTAAGGGGGGAGGGGAGAATGTAACGACATGCATTCTACGCATCAGGGGATCGTAGAATATTTATTTATTTCTTATGCGAAGTCGTATAGACATGAAACTTTGGGAGACGACTATTGGGGTCATTTCCCAGGTTCATGATTTTTACCGATTTTTAAATAACCGTTTTGCCCCTGATCTTGTTTTGGCCTTAACTTTTGATTGGTAAGGAGTTTTGACCTGAAACCACTTCCATTAGATTCGGATGATGGTTTATCTTTCCGTGGAGTGGTCCCATTAGCCAAATGGACTCACCGTTTGAGAGATATGGCTGAAACAAGGTTTGGAAGGTGAAAAACTGCTTAACCGGGCTAAATGAGGTGATTAGTGAATGGGCCCATAACCCATTTCGGGATTACGGTTATGGGGAGGCTGAAATGAGTTAGGTTTTCATTCTATTTCAGTTTTCTAGCCGCCATTTACCTCTTAGAAACCCTAACAATGGCCTCCACCTTCTAATTTCATCTCAAATCGCTCTCTGATCAAGGATTAAGCTTAGCAACATCTAATCAAGGCAAATTAGCATCAAATCGGGAATAGAGCTGCTGTGTTGCATAGAGATTCAACCCAAATCAGATAATATTTCAGATCTATAGTTTGTTTGTGGCCAAGGTGAGTGGTTAGCATTGTTTTTACACTAGTTTTGGTTAACTATGGGTAATTAGTGTTAATTAGCGAATTTATGTATTAATAAATTCTGGAAAAATATTTAGAAATTCTTAAACACCATTTTAGACCTCTGTTAGAAGTTTGGGTCAATCTGGTTAAGTATTGCTAATCCTATCATTAGATTTGCTTAAACATGTGTAACGACCCACATTCTACGAATCGAAGGATCGTAGAATATTTATTTTTTTCTCATACAAAGTCGTATTGCCAAGTAACTTTGGGAGACGACTATTGGGGTCATTTTCCATGTTCATGATTTTTTCCGATTTTTAAATGACCGTTTTGTCCCTAGCTGATCTTGTTTTGGCCATAACTTTTGATTGGTAAAGAGTTTTGACCTGAAACCACTTCCATTAGATCCTGATAATGGTTTACCTTTCCGTAGAGTGGTCACATTAGCTAAACGGACTCACCGTTTAGGAGATATGGCTGAAATAACGTTTAGAAGGTGAAAAACAGCTTAACCGGGCCTAATTAGGGTGATTAGCAAGAGGGCCCATAACCCATTTCAGGATTAGGGTTATGGGGAAGGTGAGAACAGTAGGAAAACGAATTTTATTTCATTTTTCAGCCACCTAAAACATTTCTGTAACCCTAGCCATGACCTCCACCTTCTAATTTCATCCCAAATCGCTCATAATCGCTTCCTGATTGAAGATTAAGCCAAGCTACATCAAATCAAGGCAAATCTGCATCAAATTGGGAATAGAGCTTTTGTGTTGCATAGAGATTCAACCCAAATCTGATAATATTTCAGATCTAAAGTTAATTTGTGGCTAAGGTGAGTGATTTGCATTGTTTTTCACTAATTGCGGCTAATTAGGGTTGATTAGTGATAATTAGCGAAATTATGGCTCAGAAAATTCTGGAAAAATTTGTAAAATTCTAAAATATTATTTTGTGGCTCTGATAAAAATTTGAGTTCATTTCGACTAAATTTTCTAATCTTATTGTTAAAATATGCTTAAGGGGATTAAGAGAAAACATGGGTTTTTGGGGTATGTTTGATCTTAAATGTCCTATATGCTTGGTGGTTTGACCTTGTTGATTTATCCTATATGTTACTACCACTATTTGGATGGTTGTATGATTGATTAATAAAGTTAGAATGGTTGAAAACGTCGTCGTATGGCGAGAATGGACGATATAAGCTCGTTGGAAAAACTGTAGGGATCCGGATCAGATCGGATGTGGGAAAGGGGTTCGGATCGGATAGGATTGGTTGAACCGAACTGACACCGGAGACATGGAATCCGATCCGATTCGGGGTCCAGGCAAAAGAAGAGTATGGCAACAAAGGAAGGTCGCTAGCTTGGAGTTGGAGTTGGAGTGAAGATCTGAACCGAACAGAGGACGTTGGACTGGAATGAGGTGAAGTACAAGAGCCGAACCAAGAGATACGAACCGAACCCAGGCATAAGACATCCGAACCGAGCCGAGCCAGAAGGGGAGCACCGAACTGAACCGCACCCAGGAGCATACTAAGAAGCATTGGACCGAACCGAACCGATGATGACTAGAGCACTATGCATATTCGAACCGAACCGGACGTGTGCTATTACCACTACGCGACGACTTTTCTGAAGACTAACTCCAATTCGACCAAAACCCGAGATGAAAAAAAAGTCCAGATAGGAGGTTATTACTCAGGATCCAAATGGGAACCAATGAGTTAACTTCATGAGTTGGGCTTTGCTGTGGGACGTGTGCTAAGGGGCTATCAATGTCTATAACTTTGGATCACTATGGAGTATGGGGTATGTGGACGGATTCAGGGCCACAATGTCCTAAGTAGGACTGTTGGCTATGGACCAATGAGGTGGGGTCATTTGTAAGGATAGTCATGACTCCATGGGGCAAGCTTGGTAGTAGCAATAGTTATACAAGTCGGACTCCGTCACTACCTCGATGGGTCTAGTGATCAAAGTAGTGGATATTGTATGCTTTACGCACTGAGTGAGAGATGTGAGGATGGTTGCTATGCTTGATTGTTTGAAATCACCATGACATGCACACCCCACCCCCGTATCTTTACACCATATGTTAGTGTCACCTTAGAGTATTGAGCATCTTGTTGTGCTAACTCTTTTGTTGCAGGTCCAGGTTCAGGTATGGTTTAGTATACTTGTTATTATTCTGTTTTGCTACTTATCGCTCATACCAGACTTTTGTCTGACCCAGAGTTTTATGTCTCTTCTTATTACTCTGGGTGCTCTTAAACGAGCAGACTAGAGATAGGTTAGCTGGTTATGCACGAGTAGCTGATCTGGGGACGAGCAGGAGGCTCCTACGTATTATCTACATATATTCTCCCTATGTTGTTGATGGTCACTGTTTTGGGAATTAGTAGTGTACCTCTCCTTTCTTTTTCTTTAGAGACAGTATTTTGAAGTTGTATTAATGGTTATGGATCATAAGCTGTATTTTGGATTTCCGCTGCTATGATAATTATGGTTTAGTTTTCAGCTTATGCACTGTCTCGCCTGTTTTATGTCAAGTATGTTATTATTATTATATTTTATTCCATGCGCTGTGAGACATTCTAAAGGTTCCTTGTTAGTTCAAATTCCCTTCTTTTCCTTTCTTTGACCACCGTCCCATGTTGGTTGGACATCGACACAGCGCACTTTCATTGGAGATGTCGGCTAGTGCGGGGTGGGCCATCACATTTGGTATCAGAGCTCTAGGTTGCGTAGTTAACCTAGGGAAGACACCAGAGAGAGATAGTGTACGTATATGAGAGTGCGTATTTGTGATATTTTGGTTTTCAAAAGATATATATATATATATATTATTAGTATAGCTAAGGATGAAGTCGCACTGCATTGGCACCACTAAGGAGATGGTAAATCGTTTTCTCTTTACAGATTGAACGATGAATCGAAATACGAGAAAGGCGGTGAGGAACTCCGCATCAGGAGTTGAAGAGGAAGCGGGTTCAGGGGCCAACAATGGGAATGTCCCTGACATAAGGGGGATATTTACTGCCTTCGTACGAGAGATGGTTAGGGATGCTCTGGGAGCAGTTCCTAATGCTACTAATGGTGGTGGTGTAGTAGTGCAGGCGCCTAGAGTCGGTCTCGCCAAGATTAACAAGGAGTCCCAGAAAAAGAGGAAACAGAACCAAGCTAGGATGACCAGAAAAAGAAGAACAAGAAAGATGTAAAGTGCTTTAGCTGTGGCAAAAAGGGCCACTATGCCAAAGAATGTCGAGCGAAGCTAGGGGAAAGGAAGTGCTTCAATTGCGGCCAAGTGGGACATCTCAAGAAAGAATGTCCGCAACCCCCTAAGAAGAAGCAGAGTGTGGAAGTGTATGTTATCAACATTGTTCCTTCTTTGTCGAATGCCCCAACTGCAGCGGAGAAGGGAAAGGGTGTTGTTATTCAAGGTATGCTTTCCATTTATGAGGTTCCAGTTCTAGTTTTGTTTGATATCGGGGTTTCTCATTCCTTCGTATCTAGTGACCTGGTAGATAGGTTGGGATTGGAACCTGAGATTGTCAATAGACATTTAGTTGTGACGAACCCGATCGGTGATTCGATTAGCCTTAGTATGACTTATCGTAATGCAGTCCTATCGAGTCATGGATGTATGTTTTCTTGTGATTGCTTTGTTTTGGGCTTTACTGGGTTTGGCATTATGTTAGGAGTTGATTGGCTCCAAAGGTACGGGGTGGTTGTAGACTGTAAGGGCTTTTTGTTGACAGTTAGAGCGGATGATTGGCGGAGGATAATGTTTGGTGGTCTACCTAGTGATAGGGTAATGGCTAGTTTTCTAAATTCCCTTGACATTCCACATGATGAGTTGTCAGATGTGCCCGTGGCTGGCCAGTATCCGGATGTCTTCGAGGAAGTGACCGGACTTCCACCACACTGAGAGATTGAGTTTCGTTTTGGTTTAGTAAAAGATGCCAGACCTATAGTGATGCCACTTTGTCGTATGGCGCCAAGGGAGCAGCGAGAGCTCGAGGTGCAAGTAAGTGATCTTTTGAAGAAGGGATTTATCCGGAGAAGCGTCTCCAAGTGGGGAGTGCCAGTTATATTTTCCATTAAGGCTGATGTGTCCCTTCGCTTATGTGTGGACTCGAGTTAAAGATGGAGTTAAGGGTAGCTCTTCCGATGGAGTGCCAAGGAATCATCGAAAGTTTGGAGTGTTCTAGGTGGACTCGAAGCAGGGGTATCTGGGGACGCCCACTTATCTTGGATCCGTTGGACGTGATATAGTTATCCTTGGAGGATAAACGTGCGTTGGACATGCGGTAGTCCGTTTGGAGCCGGGGCTTCCATTAGCCCTTGATACTGGTTGGACCAGTCATTCAGATATCGACATATTCATGGTTTTAGCGGATGATCGACAAGACTTGTTCGATGAATGCTATGGATTGTTTAGGACCTTACGTTGATGTTCTCTTTGGTTCAATAATGGTAATAACTTCGAACTGAGATTCTTGGGCCATGTTGTTTCAGAGAATGGTTTTGTCGTGGACCCTACAAAGTGGGCTACGGTACAAGATTGGTCTACGCCCAAGAATGTAACAGACGTAAGAAGTTTCTTGGGGTTGGCTGGATATTATCGTAAGTTTATCCAAGACTTCTCCAAGATAGCGGCACCGTAGACTCAGTTGACCAAGAGAAATCAAGCTTTCGTCTGGGACGAAAAGTGCGAGAATGCATTTAAGAGTCTAAAGGAAAAGTTGACATGTGCACCAGTGTTAGTCATTCCTAAAGGTAATGAAGAGATGACGGTATACACAGATGCCTGTGGTACCAGACTAGGTGCTGTATTGACGCAAGGAGGTAGGGTTGTAGCTTATGCTAGTTGGCAACTAAAACCGCATGAGAAAAGGTATCCTACCCATGATTTGGAATTGGCAGTGATTGTGTTCGTATTGAAGATGTGGAGACACTATCTCTTGGGAGAAAGATTCGAGTTGTTTACCGATCATAAATCGTTAAAGTATCATTTCTCTCAGAAGGATCTAAATCTCTGACAACAAAGATGGTTGGAATTCTTGGCTTCCTATGATTTCGATATCGCATACACACCAGGAAAAGGCAATGCAGTAGCTGATGCATTGAGTAGGAGACATGCCAGTTTAGGGGCTATGTTTCTAGAATGGAAGCAACTAGAATACATCGCTGGGTATGATTTAGGACCAAAAAGCGAATTGGATCAAGAAATTTTAGCAAATTTGACGATCAGACCCACTTTGATTGAGTGGATTGGTTCCAGTCAAAGAGACGATCCTAACCTATTGGAAATCATCTCCAAGTTAGAGACGAGTATCGACGAGGAGATGAACAAGTATGGGCTTGATCGAGATAGATGGCTTAGAAAGAATGGAAGACCAGTTGTACCCAATGTCAATGGATTGAGAGATGAAGTGCTTAGAGAATGTCATCACTCAAAACTGACTATACACCCCGGTGGTAACAAAATGTATTGAGACATGAAGCAGACTTACTACTGGGAAGGGATGAAAGGAGACGTTGGGAAGTTTATATCCAAATGCATGAATTTCCAGCTAGTTAAAGCTGAGCAAAAGAAGCCTAGTGGGTTGTTGCAACCATTAGAAATTCCAAAATGGAAATGGGAACAAGTCTCAATGGATTTCATTAATGGCTTACAAGGACTAGATCGGGCCATGATAGAATTTGGGTGATTGTGAACCAATTGACTAAGAGTGCAAGGTTTATACCCGTCAAGTCAAATAGAACAACAACTAAGTTAGCAGAACTGTAAATGAAATGGGTAGTGAGATTTCATGGAGTAACCAAAAGCATTGTGAGTGACCGTGACCCATTGTTTACTAGTGGGTTTTGGAAGAGCTTACAAGAGGGTCTAGGGTCAGAATTATATCTCAGTACCGCGTACCATCCTCAAACCGATGGTCAAACAGAGAAGGTGAATCGAGTGTTAGAGGATCTCCTAAGAGCTTGGATATTGGATTTTGGTGGATCATGGGATGACCATTTGCATCTAGTAGAGTTTGCATATAATAATAGTTATCAGTCCAGTATTGGTATGGCTCCATATGAAGCTTTGTACGGAAGACCGTGCAACTCACCTTCATGTTGGTTAGAAACCGGTGAGAAATTTGTGCTTGGGCTAGATGTGATAAGAGAAACCTCAGATAAGATCAAGATTATCCGACAACGAATGAAGGCTGCCCAAGATAGGCAGAAGAGTTATGCTGATAAGAGGAGAAGAGATTTAAAATTCTCCGTTGGCGATTTGGTATTTGTCAAGATTTCTCCGTTAAAGAGCGTGATACGATTTGGTAGGAGAGGCAAGTTAATACCAAGATTTGTTGGTCCATTCCAAATCTTCGAGCAAGTTGTGAATTTGGCATATAAAGTTCAGTTACCAAAGAAGATGCCGGGAGTTCATGATGTATTTCATGTTTCCCAGTTAAGGATATTCGTGCACGACCCCGATGTGGCTATTTCACCTGATCAGTTGAATGATGTCAAAGGAGAACCCGAGGCGGTTGGTAACCACAAGCCGATTCGTATTGTCAAGCATGATACAAAGCAACTTCGAAGGAAAGTGGTGAATTTAGTCAAAGTTCAGTGGGGCGAAAATGAGAACGACTGTACTTGGGAGACAGAGGAGAGCATTAGTAAGATGTACCCAAAACTCTTTTCCTCGTAAGATTTTAATTGAAACTTAGTTTTCCGCATGCTAGGATAGAATTGTTTGTTGTTTTTCATGTTTGATTGTTGTGAATGGCCGGTAGGCATGCGGGATCCTTTGCTTGTTTCTTGGTTAAGGAATTTCGAGGGCGAAATTTCTTAAGGAGGAAGAATGGAACGACCCGCATTCTATGAATCGAAGGATCATAGAATATTTATTTCTTTCTCATACGTAGTCATATAGCCATGTAACTTTGGGAGACGACTATTGGGGTCATTTTCCATGTTCATGATTTTTGCCAATTTTTAAATGACCGTTTTGCCCCTAGCTGATCTTGTTTTGGCCATAACTTTTGATTGTAAGGAATTTTGACCTGAAACAACTTCCATTAGATCTGGATGATGATTTACCTTTCCGTAGAGTGGTTACATTAGCCAAATGAAATCACCGTTTATGAGACATGGCTGAAACAAGGTTTTGAAGGTGACAAACAGCTTAACCGGACCTAATTAGGGTGATTAGCAAGAGGGCCCATAACCCATTTCGGGATTAGGGTTATGGGGAGGCTGAGAACAGTAGGAAAACGAATTTTATTTCATTTTTCTGTCGCCTAAAACATTTCTCTAACCCTAGCCATGGCCTCCACCTTCTAATTTCATCCCAAATCGCTCCTAATCGCTTCCTAATCAAAGATTAAGCCAAGCTACATCAAATCAAGGCAAATCAGCATCAAATTGGGAATAGACTGCTGTGTTGCATAGAGATTCAACCCAAACCAGATAATATTTCAGATCTAAAGTTAATTTGTGGCTAAGGTGAGTGATTTGCATTGTTTTTCATTAATTATGGCTAATTACGGTTGATTAGTGATAATTAGCGAAATTATGGCTCAGAAAATTCTGGAAAAATTTGTAAAATTCTAAAATATTATTTTATGGCTCTGATAAAAATTTGAGTTAATTTCGACTAATGCTAATCCTATTGTTAAAACATGCTTAAGGGGATTAAGGGAAAACATGGGTTTTTGGGGTATGTTTGATCTTAAATGACCTATATGCTTGGTGTTTTGACCTTGTTGATTTATCCTATATGTTACTACCACTTTTTGGATGGTTGTATGATTGATTAGTAAAGTTAGAATGGTTGAAAACGCCGTCGTATGGCGAGAATGGATGATATAAGCTCGCTAGAAAAACTGCAGGGGATCAGATCGGATGTGGGAAAGGGGTTCGGACCGGATTGGATTGGTCGAACCGAACCAACACCTGAATCATGGAATCTGAACCGAATTAGGGTCTGGGCAGAAGAAGAGTATGGCAACAAAGGAAGGCTGCTAGCTTGGAGTTGGAGTTGGAGTGAAGATCCGAACCGAACCGAGATCCATGAGCAACGAACCGAACATGGGATGTTGGACTGGAATGAGGTGAAGTACAAGAGCCGAACCAAGGGATACGAAGCGAACCCAGGCAAACGACATCCGAACTGAACCGATCCAGAAGGGGAGCACCGAACTGAACCGCACCCAGGAGCATACTAGGAAGCATTGGACCGCACCGAACTGATGATGACTGGAGCACATGCATATTCGAACTGAACCGGACGTGTGCTATTACTACTACGCGACGACTTTTCTGAAGACCAAATCCAATTCGACCAAAACCTGAAATGCAAAGGAAGTCCAGATGGGAGGTTATTACTCAGGATCCAAATGGGAACCAATGAGTTAACTTCATGAGTTCGGCTTTGGTGTGGGACGTGTGCTAAGGGGTTATCGATGTCAATAACTTTGGATCACTATGGAGTATGGGGTATGTGGGCGGATTCTAGGCCATAGTGGCCTAGGTAGGACTACTGGCTATGGACCAATAAGGTGGGGTCATTTGTAAGGATAGTCATGACTCCATGGGGCAAGCTTGGTGGTAGCAATAGTTATACAAGTTGGACTTCGTCATTACCTCGATGGGTCTAGTGATCAAAGTAGTGGATATCGTATGCTTTACGCACTGAGTGAGAGATGTGAGGATGGTTGCTATGCTTAATTGTTTGACATCACTATGACATGCACACCCCACACCCGTATCATTACACCATATGTTAGTGTCACCTTAGAGTATTGAGCATCTTGTTGTGCTAACCCTTTAGTTGCAGGTCCAGGTTCATGTATGGTTTAGTATACCTGTTATTATTCTGTTTTGCTGCTTATCGCTCATACTAGACTTTTGTATGATCCAGAGTTTTACGTCTCTTCTTATTACTCTGGGTGCTCTTAAACAGGCAGACTAGAGACAGGTTAGATGGTTATGCACGAATAGCTGATCCGGGGACGAGCAGGAGGCTCCTACATATTATCTACATATATTCTCCCTGTGTTGTTGATGGTCACTGCTTTGTGCATTAGTAGTGTACCTCTCCTTTCTTTTGATTTAGAGACAGTATTTTGAAGTTGTAATAATGGTTATGGATCATAAGCTGTATTTTGGATTTCCGCTGTTATGATAATTATGGTTTAGTTTTCAGCTTATGCACTGTCTCGTCTGTTTTATGTCAAGTATGATATTATTATATTTTATTCCATGCGCTGTGAGACATTCTACAGGTTCCTTGTTAGTTCAAATTCCCTTCTTTTCCTTTCTTTGGCGACCGTCCCGTGCTGGTTGGACATCGACACAGCGCACTTTCATTAAAGATGTCGGCTGGTGCGGAGCGGGCCGTCACAACATGTTTAAGGGAAAAATATGGGTTTTGGGCATGTTTGATCCTTTTTGACATATCAAATTGTTGTTTTGGTGTTTGTGGTCAATTCTATATGTTTCTATGACTGTATGGTATGCTTTGTGATTGATTAGAACAGTTAGAATGGTCGAAAACGCCGTCGTATGGTGCAAAACAATCGCTGGAAAAGTTACAGGAAATGGAGTAGGAACCGGATCGGATCAGTGGAGGCCGACCCGACCCGCTTGTGGGGAACCCCCTTCTCACGAACTGCCTCCCAGAACTACTGCATCATGAACCAGAGCACGCGACCGAACCGATGCACCACAAGTGGACTGCCACGAATGGAGGAGCTCAACCCGACCCGCTGACATCTGGAGTCCTCCGAACCGCCCCGCCCCCTGGAGTGTGCCATGAACCGCTTGATGTACCATAAACCATGCCTGCATTTCCCAACCGACCCGCTACTCCGAACCGAACCAGTGTGGCACTGCGACTAGCTTGGAGCATCACGATCTGACCAGGGGAAGTTGTGAGGCATGAACCGATCTGAAGCACGTAGTCACGAGTCGAGCTGGTGAGCACCATAGCCCACGAACCAGAGGAAGTATCCAACCCGAACCGAAGGTGGAAAGAATGTAGAACCGAATGGAAGCTTGTTCCGAACCGATCCGCAGGAGACCAAAACCCGCGATGCAAAGGTAGTCCAAATAGGAAGTAGAACTCAGGATCCAGTTGGGAACCGACGAGTTGACTTCATGAGTTGGGCTTTGCTGCGGGACGTCTACAAAGGGTTATCGACGTCTACAGCTTTGATTCACCACCGAGACGGATGTTAGGCTATGTATCAGTGCAGTGGGGTAGTTATTACTTCATGGGGCTGAGTGATCGTAGCATGGCTATGAGCCAGTGCAGTGGAGTCGTCATGACTTCATGGGAGCAGAGTGGACATAGCAAGGATTAGTGGCTATGGATCAGTGCACTGGAGTCGTCATGACTGCATGGGGCAGAGTGATCATAGCAAGGATTTGGGTAGTCAAAGCAGCGGATATCGTATGCTTTACGCACTGAGTGAGAGATGTGGGATGGTTCCTATGCTTGATTGTTTGCCATCATTATGGCATGCACACCCCCACCCCCGTATCTTTACACCATATGTTAGTGTCACCTAAGAGTATTGTATATCTTGTTGTGCTAACACTTTGGTTGCAGGTCCAGGTTCAGGTATGGTTTAGTATACCTGTTATTGTTCTGTTTTGCTGCTTATCGCTCATACCAGACTTTTATCTGACCCAGAGTTTTATGTCTCTTCTTATTACTCTGGGTGCTCATAAATGGGCAGACTACAGATAGGTTAGCTGGTTATGCACGAGTAGCTGATCCGGAGACGCGCAGGAGGCTCCCACGTAAGATATATATATATACATATAAGTATTCTCCCTGTGTCGCTGATGGTCACTACTTTGGGCATTAGTAGTGTACTCTTCCTTTACTTTGCTTTAGAGACAACTTGAAAGGTTGTTATAATGATGATGTGAAACATAAGTTGTATTTGAATTTTTCTGCTGCTATTGTGGTTCAGTTTTCAGCTTATGCACTGTCTCGCCTATTTTATGTCAAGTATGTTATTATTATATTTTATTCCATGTGCTGTGAGACATTCTACAGGTTCCTTGCTAGTTCAAATTCCCTTCTTTCCTTTTTTTAGCGACCATCCCGTGCTAGTTGGAAATCGGCACAGCGCACTTTCGTTGGAAATGTCGGTTGGTGCGGGGCGGGTCGTCATAATAGCGTTACTTTGCGAGCTTCACACCCCGGTATGAACCAGAAACGGGAAAGGACAACAGGGAGGGCATTGCGTTTCTTTCTAGCTAGGAGGGGTGTCAGCGTTTTGCAAGCCCTAACATTTACTCATGTGGATGTTGCTTATTATTACTTGATGGATAGAGAGGCACCTCAGATATATATTGATAGATGTTCTGGTCAACATTACTGACTAGATTATATTACGCCCCATAGGGCGGGGAAACGCATGCTTATGAATTATGAATCCACCATCGCACTTATTGTGGACCGGCCATGCATGTTACCTAGGTACAGTTGCGACTGAAGCCTGAGGCTCGGGCTAGAGAGTCCCGAAACGGAAGGATTGTTCCTTGCCTTGGTTCATAGATGGAAATCCAACTCCCAATACGACATCATGCGGTTTTGATTGTAAAACTAGTATGGCGACATGGTATATGGTACCCATGCCGCCTATGATTGATACATTTATATTCGAAGTTGATTTCTTCACTTAAAGTAATAATAAAAGATGAAATTTCACGTATCAAATTTTTTTGGCTATTACAAGGGAAAACTCTATCCTCCGACTGCATTCATTGTGTGATGGGACCTGAGTCTTATAATAGCTTCATTTTTCCAAAAAGCATTAGGTTGTTTTATTTTAAACTAAGGTTCGTGTGGAGTAAACCCGTTCCGTGTTATACGGCGTGATCCCGTGATTTGGCTAACTTTAAAATCAAGTTAATAACTGTTTTAGTTCTCACACCAGTCCCATGATTGACCTGGAGTTTATTGTTTTAACCTAAACTCCGGGTGCCCATATTTTCCACAGGGCAGCTAGTAGTTTTGGTTTTGCAAATATTATATTCACAGGTTCCTGTTTACTGCTGAAGCGGTATTCGGAAAGCTCTGTAGCCGTGTATTTCTTCCAGTTGCATTTTGTATTATTTTTCCACTACTATTTAAAATGTAATTTAAATCTCTGATATTGTATTTCTATTGTATATTATTTATTCATACTCTGGAATAATTCTTGTATTTTGATGTTATTGCTGTAATAAGCAATGAAATGTTCTTCTGTTTGTGTTCTGATGAGTGTTGTTCTCAAAGAAATCCATACTTTCCTTTATGGGGAAGTTTCGGTCGTTACATGTGGTATCAGAGCTTTGGCTTACAGAGTTCGAGAATAAGACACATTAGAACCGAATGAAAGAATTCATCAAAGAATGGATTAGTAATATCCAATAAGAATAACTCGTTAGAGATGAGATCAGTAGCATCCTAGAACGAGTGTGAAGAGTACTATTTTCTTTAAAATAAAAAAAATGAAAACAAATTTTGTTTTGAAAATTTAAACATTAAATACGTATTTGAATATGTTATTTTATTTTATTCTGACAATCAAGTATATAAAGATTTGCATATACGCCTAGCTAGCGTATGTACGAAGCCTTAAATATACTGGATAGATATAGAATCATAGTCGCCCGGAGATGATTCTGATGATGAGCATGACATCATCAGCATTTATGTTCGAGTATTCGAAAGTGGGATATCTATATATTTCCAGCTGACTGGTGTGAGAACCAAAACTAGATAGGATATATTGTTGTGAATTGCACTGAAATAGGATTTTTGACTATATATAAAAGTTATATATATTTGAAAATTAATCACCTAATTGATTACTGGTTGTGATGTTTGATAATTAGTTTAACTAATTAAAATATTGGAAGGATAATTAATTTAACCAATATGAGAAAGAATGATAAATTTAGCTAAATCAAATTTAATATTGAACTGAATTGAAAATAGATTAGAAATGAAAGTTGAGTTGGTTAGTTAAACAACTTTCAGCTCCGTTCCTTTTCGAGGACGATAAGATTTTAAGTGGGGGAAATTGTAACAACCCGGAATTTTGGAATCAATTTAAAATTTTTATTTCAGAAATTTTAATGGATTTTGAATATTTAAAATGATTTCTTTTAAATAATAATGACGTAAAATTTATTTTAATATAAGTTAGAATGAATAAATTTAATTTAATTATAAAAGGAGTTTGAAATGGTGCGGCAGTTTGAAAATTTGAACTTTGACTGGATGTACAAGATGCAAAATAAGTCGGATTTTGGTGAAACCAAAAATATTTAAATCTGTTTAAAAATATCTTTCCAACGAATCTGAAAAATTGAAATTTCATAGCGGGAATCAAAAGTTATGGCCAGTTAAATATTTAGAATAGTCGCTACGGAATATATATATGTGTGTGTGTGTTTTAATATTAAAAATAGCCATTTTGCAAACGACTTCCGTTTTCGACGAAACTACTTTTGTTGGATCGGGAATGTCAAATTATTGCTAGATTCCAATTTCCATAATTTTTGGAATTAATATGGGAGCGTGGCAATCGAAAACGTGTTTTGTCAATTTCAGTCAAATTGGATCGACCAGAAAATGGCCATTTTTCAAACGATCTCCAAATTGACGAAATTAGTTTTGTTGGGACGGTATCGTCAAAACATTACTAGAAATAATTTTTCTGGAATTTTTAGAGTCTGTACGTGGCCCCGTAATTTAAAATGCACGTTTAAATTAAATATATATATATTGTTTTATATTTTAATTTTGATAAAAACTGATCATAACAGCCGAATTGGGTTATGAAACATGTTCCATTGTGTCCGGAACGAGGGCATTTAGCTAGGGCCGACACTTGTTGGGTTTAATTTCGAGTTCGGAACGTTACAGGAGTTATATTTAATTTAAAGGAATTAAACAATTAAAATAAAATATAAAAATACGGTATAAATACACCGTATTATACACAAACCCTATTCTCCCTAACCAGTCGCCATCCTCTTCAAACTAATGGCCGATGCTTCACCAGATTCATTCCTCTTTTACTCCAAATCCTTTCAACAAAATCATATACTCCCAAATGAAAAATGGAAGAGCACAACATGATCTTTAAACTGAGAGCTCAAGATCGGGTATAAGCTCGTAAATGGTGAGAAATCGAAGGGTAAAAGCCTGCCATTCGAAGTGAAGTCGTCGGTCCAAGGGGCCACCGAGATCAACATTGGTGGTAGCGGCAGGTGCGGCTCGCAAAGGCCTTCGAGGTGGTGTCGTTCGATCATCGTCCTGAGCCTCGGAGTGCATGCAGTTTCCAACCCTAGGAAATGGGATGATGAGGTAGCGGGTTCGAACGGCTCCAGAACAGGATGGTGAAGGGCTTCGTGTTTTAACAGGAATGGTAGCATTTTCTTTTAACTTAATTAGTTTGGTTATACTTTTTATTTAGGGTATTTAAATGAAATTAGAATATTCAAAATATCAAATAAAGTTTACATTGTTTATCATGTAAAATTATCATTGTTCATCATGGAAAATTAACATTGTTTTCATGTAAAATTAACATTGTTTATCATGTAAAATTAACATTGTTTTCAAGTAAAATTATCATTGTTTCCAAGTAAAATCAACATTGTTTATCATGTGAAATTAACATTGTTTTCAGGTAAAATTAGCATTGTTTATAAAATCAAAAGAACATTGTTTTATATATATATATATATGTATATATATAAGAGCATTCTTTTTTTTAAATAAAATTAGCAGTGTTGCAAAATAAAATTAGCAGTATTTGCAAAATAAAATTAGCAGCGGTTGCAAAATGAAAGAGCACTATTTTTAAAAGAAGAAAACATAACATTATTTTTAAAAGAAGAAAACATAACATTATTTTTAAAAGAAGAAATCATTACATTGTTTTTAAAAGAGAAAAAAATAGCATTGTTTTAAAAGGAAAATAGCATTGTTTTATAAAAAATAAAATAACATTGTTTTTCATCGTATAAATATTATCGTTTTAATCATATAAATATCGCACTGTTTTGAATTTAAAAATCGCATCGTAAATAAAAATATGATTTTTAACACAAACTGCGTGAAACAGATTTCAATGAAACTGACTAGAAGCTGAACGGAATCAAAATCATCCGCTAAAGAATGACAGAGTGGAAACCGAAGGTGAGAACTCCTCACTAGCAAATTTTGCACAGTTATTTATTTATCTTCATAACTGAAATATATATAGAATTGCCAGCATAGATTATTAGCAGTTTAATTATTATAAATTGTATACGGTACATGTTAGATCACCTCCTTCGTCCACAAACCATGGACGATTTAAATTGACTATATTGCATGTTGTTTGTGATGTGAAATGTTTAACACATTAAAAATATTAATATTAATAGGACAGTGAAATTAAATTATAAATATTCATTTATAATTTGAACAGTGAAAATTGGTTAAATTTCTTAACTAATAATTTATTTAAATAAGCTGTTGTTTGAAAACCCCACATGGGTATTGGGATGATATTTGACATACACTAGTCTCAATATTTAGCTGTATGTCAATCGATGGATTGACAGCCTGTGATGAGCGTTATTTATTTATTTTAATGCTCACACAATTATAAATTTCACTCTGGTTGTGAATGGACTGTTTGTTGATGATTTATCATTATTTTGCACACATGCGATGTATGAAATCCATATAATCGAGATTATATGGTAATTGATTGAGTCGCATTCCGATCCAGAACATTTTAATGTATATAATGTAATAGAACATGTTTAATGTATAATGTAATAGAACATTTTTAATGTATATAATGTAATAGAACATTTTTAATGTATATAATGTAATCGGACATTTTTAATGTATATAATGTAATAGAACATTTTTAATGTATATAATGTAATCAGACATTTTAATGTGTATAATGTAATCGGACATTTTAATGTATATAATGTAATCAAACATTTTAATGTAAATAATGTAATAGGACAATTTTTAATGTGAAAAAACATTTTAGAAGTGAAAGAACATTTTAGAAATGAAAGGACATTTTAGAAATGAAAGGACGTTTTAGAAATAAAAGAAACATTTATATATAAAATATATTTTAATGTAAAGAACATGTTTTACATTTCAATGTAAAGAAACATTTGCATATAAAATACATTTTAATGTAAAGAATATGTTTTACCTTTTAATGTAAAGAAACATTTATATATAAAATATATTTTAATGTAAAGAATATGTTTTACATTTTAATGTAAAGAAACATTCATATATAAAATACATTTTAATGCAAAGAATATGTTTTACATTTCAATGTAAAGAAAAATTTATATATAAAATACATTTTAATGTAAAGAATACATTTTTAAATGTAAAAGAAACTTATATATATAAAAGACCATTTATATGAAAAAAAAGACCATGTACATGAAAAAGACCATTTATATGAAAAAGAACATTTATACATAAAAGATCATTTTAATATAAATAACATTTTCAAATAAAGAATATTTTAAATAAGCAATCTTTAAAAATTAAGAATGTTTTTAAATAACGAATATTTTAAAATAATATGCAGTAAAGAATAAAATCCTGATTTCGATGTCCGATTTTGGATGGACACAAAAATATAAAAATATGAAGTCGAGTTAAGTAGCAAACGCCATTTTAACCAGAACGGGTTTATCGAACGATTTTATTCATTTTATAATGAATATAAAAAAGAAGTGATTTCAAAATTTAATATTTTGAAAATATTATCATTTTAAAATGATAAAGATATATAATATTCAATTTTGATTTAAAATTGAAAATGAAGTTGAAATCGTTTGAAATGAATTTATAAACGATTTATAAAATTCGTTTTAATTGGAAATCGATGAAATATATATAGTATATATATTATATGTATTTAATGGCCTAAATAGAATGCGCCGCGCAGCGACCGTTCGCGAAATTTGACCATTAACTTCGAACTGATGTAACGGGAGATCCGACCGTCGGAATCTCCTAAAATCGGAACAGTTGGGTTTGTATCGAAAAGAGCTTTCCAATTAATATAAGTAGTCTAAAATCTAACATTTGGATTTGGAATTATGTCCAAATCAGATTTGAAAAAGGTCGCTATGGATGCAGTTCGGTGGCCGTTATTGGAAACCGACTGTACGGGCGATATTAAATTTATTAAAAATATGGAAAAATTATGTAAAATCATAATAAATGATTTTGAAAGAACTTGGATGAAAATTCCAATTTTATAAAGATAAAAATATATTTTTATCAAAAATGAACTAGTTATTAACTAGAATAAAAATCCAATTAATTAATATTTAATTGGAATTAAAGAGAATAAATTGGATTTTGGGTTGTCGTGAACGGTATCTTTAATAACATTGTTCTTAAACCCCGATTAGGAAAGAATAAATATTTTAAATAAGATTTAATGAAGTTTTCCAATTAATATTTAATCGGAATTAAATAGAATATAATTTTGGAATTTATAAATCTTTTAATTAAGGTTATTAGAGTTTCCAATTATATTTAGTAATTGGAATAAAATGAAATGTGAATTGGGTTTATCGTGAACTGTGTTTTTAACGACATTTGTTCTTTAACCCAATTGACAGTGAAAATATAGTTTGGAATTTATAAATCTTTTATTAAGATTTAAATGGAAATGTTCCAAAGTGAAGTTTTCAAATTTAATATCTTAAATTGGAATTGAATGGAATTCAATTTGGTAATAATCGAGATGAACTTCTATGAATGAAGACTGTTACTATATATGGAATTTAAACGGCCTTGTCATTATTCCGTTTATATTATTAGTTTGACACGGAAATTTATATCGATTATATACTGTTATGATTTCCGTGTAGATTCCATTTTTGAAAAGAAGATGAATTTGGGTTTATCGTGAACAATGTTTTAAAATAACATTTGTTCTTTAACCCAGTTAAAGATAAGATTAATTTCTTAAATTTGAATAATCATTAAGTAATGATTTTTGAGATTAAAACTAAATTAGAGTTTTAATGATTCTTAAATTAGATTAATAATGTGAATATTTTATTAAAAGAATATTCTAAATTGGAATGAGGCATATGATGTGCTTTTATAGCACTTGATTATAAAAATATGTGTGTTATTCGAAAAGACTGGGTTTTAACCCATTTTGAATAATTACTACACCGATCAAGAGTCGAAGATGAAGACGGTGATTGAAGGCCGGAGATCTTCACATCGTTTGGGTGATTACTGATTTCTTGATTGGGTCGTACACCCAAGACAAGGTAATAAGTGGTGATCATCCAAACGTACTTGGACATCGATGGATATGCGAGGACCTCTCTCCTCTATTGGACATATGGGACGAGGAATAAGGTGCCTCCGGTTTCATTCAGACCAAGAAAGGACTTGTAAATGGATAGTATGTCTGACGTTGTATTCTTTTATGCTGTATTCGTTGATCTCTGCTAAATATATATATCTGTTTGGTGGCGGAGAATTTATTTTCTTGCATGACACCCTTCTCGAGACGTACGAGCTTAAAGATTATATATTGGCAGAAATCAATGGTATAGTATGGGTTGACAATGTGGCATGCCAAGATGCAAATGATCAAAGCTTTTGTTTGGATGATGATCAAAGCACAGCTTTAATTAGCATTGCTTTGTGTATAGCGTTACTTCGCGAGCTTCACACCCCAGTATGAACCAGATACGGGGGAGGACAGCAGGGAGGGCATTGCGTTTCTTTCTAGCTAGGAAGGGTGTCAGCGTTTTGCAAGCCCTGACATTTACTCATGTGGGTGTTGCTTATTATTACTTGATGGATAGAGAGGCACCTCAGATATGTATATTGATAGATGTTATGGTCAACATTGCTGAACAAATTATTTTACGCCCCATAAGGTGGGGAAACACATGCTTAGGAATTATGAATCCACCATCGCACTTAGTGTGGACCGGCCCTACATGTTACCTAGGTACAGTTACGACTGAAGCCTGAGGCTCGGGCTAGAGAGTCTCGAAACGGAAGGATTGCACCTTGCCTTGGTTCATAGATTGAAATCCAACTCTCAATACGACATCATGCGGTTTTGATTGTAGAACTAGTATGGCGACATGATATATGGTACCCATGCCGCCTATGATTGATACATTTATATTCGAAGTTGATTTCTTCACTTATAGTAATAATAAAAGATGAAATTTCGCGTATCAAGCATTTTTGGCTATTATAAGGGAAAACTCTATCCTCCGACTGCGTTCATTGTGTGATGGGACCCAAGTCTTATAATAGCTTCATTTTTCCAAAAAACATTACTTGTTTTATTTTAAACTAAGGTTCATGTGGAGTAAACCCATTCCGTGTTATACGGCGTGGTCTCGTGATTTACCTAACTTTAAAATCAAGTTAATAACTGTTTTAGTTCTCACACCAGTCCCATGACTGACCTAGAGTTTATTGTTTTAACCTAAACTCTGGGTGTCCATATTTTCCACACGGGCAGCTAGTAGTTTTGGTTTTGCAGATATTATATTCACATGATCCTGTTTACAGCTGAAGCGATATTGGGAAAGCTCTGTAGCCATGTATTTCTTTCAGTTGCATTTTGTATTATTTTTCCGCTGCTATTTAAAATGTAATTTAAATCTCTGATATTGTATTTCTATTGTATATTATTTATTCATACTCTGGAATAATTCTTGTACTCTGATGTTATTGTTGTAATAAGCAATGAAATGTTCTTTTGTTTGAGTTCTGATGAGTGTTGTTCTCAAAGAAATCCGTACTTTCCTTTACGGGGAAGTTTGGGTCGCTACATGTAATTATCAACAGTAATAGTTTTTTGGTAAATGGTTTTTTATTTGGTTTTAGTTTTTTGTTATTCTTGAGGACTAAGAATGTGTAATTACTTGACTTTTGCTAGATTTCTGAATTGGGTATTTGCCATGATGATATAGAAGAGAAACTAACCATGTAGTTTATGGAATAGAAACTTATCACTAAGAATATATTCGAAATTTAGTAAAATCAAGTCATGTATATGTAGTTATTGACCTTGGTTAAATTCGTATTGTCGATTATCAACCTTGTCTATAGGTAATTAGCTTTTCTAGAGTGAATACCATCAACAATAATGGACATGACTTTAATTGTTATATGGATTATGGTATTTGATAGTACTTATTGTGTAAACTTGTTTCTAAATGCTTTTGGTACGTGAATTGCTGTTTTTTTCAAATAACTATTATCTAAATGGTTATGGAAAATACTTATGTGACTAATGTGTTTTTAGTTATCTGAATATGATGACTATGTGATTGATTGATTGTTGATCTAAATCAGATTTTTGTACGATTGTTGTTGATTTTAATATGACTATTTTATAATTGGTTGCTAGAAATAATTTAAACCATTAACAATATGTAGTAGCATTTAAAATATGCTACAAACAATCCACACGTTTTAGTAGCATTTTAGAACTGCTATGGAAACAAATATAACATACCATCTGAATTTTTAGTTGCAAAAAATAAATACAACAAAAAGTTTTTAGTTGCACAAAATAAAAGCTACAGACGTATAAACCTTCAGTAGCATTTGGAAACACAACTGTACAGAAGAATTGGTAGCGTTTATCAAGACGCAACAATAAAACAAGACATTTAGTTGTGGGACTTGTAGTAGCGTTTTCCAAACGCCGCTAAAGGTCTTTTCTAGTGTAGTGTAAATAATCCATCTTGGTAAAATAAGGAATTTGAAATGACAAGGAATAAGCCTCGAAAACTATAATTACCCATTCCTTGTGATTTCTAATATTCCTCTTTTCAAATATTGTGGATTATTTATAGAAATCATCACAATTAACCTTTTTTGAGATTTAAAATCTCGACAATCCAAAATAGCAAAGATTGCTCCAGTTAGAAGAATAAACTGGAATATAAAATTTTAAATATATAATTATATTGTGAGACCGTCAATTAAAATAATGATATTGAAAAATTTTCAAAAATTTCTCTTGGAAGAGACATAGGAAATTTCTATTCGGCTTAGAGTGTTTTATTTCATAAATCGTTCGGGTTGTTTGTTGGCCAGTTAAAGAAAATTCATTTTATATAATTCGGATTTCTAGCTGAGTTTTCTTTTTGAGAATTCATTGTTGGTTGGTCGCAGCCTTTTGTTGAGACTACTTAAATCTTTGGAGACGGTTCGAAGTTTGACTATGGTCTATGATACCGCCACGATAAGGACAAATATTTTTCGGATTCATGTCAAACTTTAAGAGATGGCGCGGGACGATTAATATTTTAATCCGACCCCTATAGGGTTAAGGTTCAACCTTTGTTCAAAGCCCGTTTAAAAGTTGACCGTTTAGCGGTATAACTAGAGTGGTCAACTAGTTGATGAGCTTTGGTATAACTTGAACCTAGGACTCAGTTGTAAAAGTTGCGTCCAAATTTCCCTCCATAAACTTCTTCCTTTCGTCCTTCCTTCCTCATCTAGCTGGACCATATTCTTCTTTTATTTCTTTGTTGTCTCCTCGTCTCCTTCTTTTTCGAGCTAATTTGTGCATTAGATCTAGGCCCACTATGATTTCAAGATCTAACACCAATTTCGTCTCTCCGATCATTTCTTAGCCTATAATACCTATTGCACTATCTGATCTTTCTCATTCCATTAAGTCTCATTCTTAGGGAGAGAGGGCATTTGGTTGGATTGGATTGAGCATAAGGTTTCATCGATTTAAGGCTAAGAGGATTAATCGTAGCAGTTGGACTTGCATCGGTCCTTTGCTTCGAAATTTTTGTGGAGGCTCGTTGTTTGTGCTGCATCCGCCTTTGCTATATCTTGTTGGAATAGGTTTTTGATGAAGGCAATCATCATTTCGGAGGTGAAGGTTGAGCTATTTTTGGATGGTCTTTCAGAGGAAGATATCGTTGAGATTTTAGAGGCATCCATGTTATACGCGGACTTGAATGGTCTTTGGTTTGACCCGCTTTGAAGATTTTGCAGCAAATCTCCTCTTCCTAAATGTCAGTTTTTGAGTTTGAAAATCTATGTTCGGACTACCTATATAGATGTAGGATTCATTTAGCACATTAATCCAAAGATGAGAAGTTGCTGCTAGATTTATCTTATGATGCGGGAATCAATCTTTTTTTTAATCAATGTTGTAGCCATCATTTAGTACACATCATATTTGATTCAGCTTGTTGTCCTTGTTTGCTATTTCACGGAGTTTCTTTTTGTATTCCCACCTATTTACTTTTGTCTTTAGGCAATGTTAGGTGAATCTCCGTGAATGCCATTTTTGTGGTGGGTTTCTTTTGTCATCGCAAAATTCTCTCTTTGAAGAGATGATGATGTGGGAACCCTTCTGAGCGAAAAGATATTTCAATGACTTGTAATATGTGAATAGCTTGAATTTTTCGTTTTGAAAATAATCCTGCCATATCTTAAGTGCAAACACCACGGCTAATAACTCCAAGTCATGTGTTGCATAATTTCTTACACGGGTCTTTAGTTGTCTAATTGCATAGGCAACGACCTTCCCGTTCTGCATGAGTACAACTTGTACTCCTTCTCCGCAAGCATCTGTGTACACAGTTATTTCTCAACTTTCATCAACGAAGGCTAAAACCGGGGTCATGGTTAATCTTTTCTTTAATTATTGAAATAATTCCTCACACTTTGCTGTCCATTCAAACTTTGCATCCTTCAAGGTTAATTTGGTTAGCTGGTGAGCAATCTTGAGAAGTCCCAAATAAATCCTCGATAATAATAGGCCAATTTCAAGTAGCTGCAAATCTCTTTCGAAGTTCTTGGTTGTTTCCAATGCATGATGGCCGTAATTTTTCTAGGATCAACTGAGATCCCTTCTTTTGACACAACATATACTTGAAATCTTACCTTTTCTTCCCAGAAATGGCATTTTGAAAAATTGGCTTTTAGCATATATCTTAGAAATTTTAACATAACCACGATATGCCTCTAATGTTCTTCCTCCGTTTTGGAGTATATGAGAATTTCATTAATAAAGACTAACACAAATTTGTGGACCACTTCTCTGAACACTAGGTTCATTAGATCTACAAAATAGACGAGTGTGTTAGCCAGTCCAAAAGGCATAACAAACCACTCATAGAAGTCATTAAGTCCCCTAAACGCAGTATAAGGAAAGCATTCTTCTAGTATCCTTGATTGATGGAATCCCGTAATTAGATCCATTTTAGAAAATACCCAAGCACCCTATAGTTTATCGAACAAATAATTTATGCAGGGAGATACTTGTTCTTGATTGTCTGCTTATTTATGTTTCGGTAATCCACATACAATTTTAAGAATCCATCTAATTTTGCGACAAGTACTGCGGTGGAGCTCCAGCTTGAGCGACTAGGCCGGATTAATCCCTTTTTCAATAATCCATCGCTTTGGTTTCTTAACTCATTAACCTCCTTGGGGACCATTCTTCGAGAAGAATGAAAAATTGGACTTACATCGTAAGTTAAGTCAATACAAAACTCTATTTCCCTATGTGGAGGTAAACTCTTAATTTCTTCAAACATATCCGAAAAGTTTTCACAATTGGTACCTTGTCTGTAGGTAGCGACCAAAATTTCCAGTATCTTTTGAGCTAACCAAACAACACTAATCCAACCCAAATGACACTAGAACCCAGATGCCAATAGAAAGAATATAGAGGATGAGATAAGAAAGAAAGAAATTATAGAATAGAAGAAATAACAAGAAGAAAACACAACACAATCAGGAGTCTCACATCGCAGCGGAACAAAATATAATATAAAAATAATCTTTATTGAGAGCTTGAAAAATACTTACAATATCAGAGTACATCAATACACTTGGACAGTTATAACAACCTGTCCTCATATACATCACACAGCGGAATATACTAGATAAAAACCATACGTCTAAACTCCTCCAGCACGTCTTCTAAACTTCGTATTATCTAATGACCTGAACCTGTACCCGGGCTAACCCGAGCATTACAAACACCGGGTCAGTCTGGTGAACCAGAGTGAGAAACCCACTAAGTTTATATAACATCTGTATTGATTTTAAAGTCCAAAATCGTTTGAAGGAAAAGGATAATAGTAAGACCAGCCCACACATAAACACGGACGGTTTTTACCTTACTATAACCCAAAACAGTTTTGAAATCATATCTTATTCTGATATCATAATAGTGTCTAAATACAATTAAATAACAATCTAGTGGAACGCTTGCATCTCATGCTCCACATATATAGTATACAATCAAAACCGCGGGCGCTTATTGGAGATTGGATTTCGACTATGACATGGTATGGAACCACCTGCCAATAGTGTATCTCTAGAGGCGAATACACTGGGTTCAACAAGAACGTCTTGCAACCCGGCCCACACATGACCGACCACTCATTTCGCTTGAGTGTATCGAATGTATATCACCAATGGTTGGGATCAACAATCGTTTCCCGAAAGGGACAGCATCGATAATTAAAGAAGCAAATGGAATTTCTCTAGATAGGTGATTATACACCCTAATGGGAGCGACCCACATAGCCATGCTACCTGCCCGATTTTTTTTGTCACTTCCCGGTTGATGAGGCTTGAGGTTACGTTTACTTATCAGCACATCCCTTTGAATGCCACATCGTCAAATCCGTCAAATCACTAATTGATGTCCACAAAAATATACTGGTGTTAGCTAAGAGAAGGTGTCTTCTCCGCCACCAACCGAAATATGTTTGTAAAAATCAACGTACGTGATCATCTGGAAATACTCTGTCAGACACTCGTCCATACAAGTCATCCAGGAACAGGATGAACCGAAGGTACCCTCCTACCGCATCCAAAGGATCAGTAGCGAGAAGCCCTTGCAATCCGCAAAATCCCAACCATGACCGAATCACATCAGAATACCTCTGGTAGCTAGCCAGAGAATATTCGATAAGTAATCCTTCCACTTATGAAGATTCACGGTCTTCAAAGCTCCATCTCGACCCCCTTCTGATATCTTAACGTTTACATATTTATTGGTCGGAATGGTTTTCGAATATAAATTCGATCCCGGTCTTTGCAAACCAGTAATCGATTTAACCAAATTTTGATAGTCAGTGATTTAACTATCGAAATAAACAACCACCATCCATAGAAAAATCAAATGGGTTCATTGGTTCAGAATGCAGCATCACTTGGCCTTTTCAGTTAAACAGTTGTTAATCACAGTTCTAAATCTTTCAACATTTAGAATATCGCTTTCTCAATTCTTATTTCCAATTCCGTTTATTCAACTTATAATTCTTTGAATTATGATTTATAATATTCTCCCTGAAATTATTATTTTAATCTCCTCAACCAACTTCGTTTCTAAAATATCATCCCTGGATAATCGTGAAATCGTTCAAGTTGGGGTATTTTATTTACCTCACAGACCTTGAGTCGACAACACTCTTATCTTCAGAATAGATAAAAGTTTATTAACGAAATCTCATTCTATCACTTTTTCCTCATTACCTATATTTAATTTAGAATCCAATTTAAATAATAACTTCATTTCACATCTAAAATACTTATCTTTAGATATCATCGTTAGTTCTTTACGTTGAAAATCAACTTCCATCCACTTAAGCTTTTGTTTGATCTTAACTCATATTAAATCTTGTTTGAAACTTTCCTTTTCCTTGGAATTCCTTTCATGATATAAATCAAGGTTCTGGCTCATATGGATATGAGTAAAACTTATTTAAAATTCCTTTTTAATTATAAACAGGGTCTTACTTAACCCAAATTCCTTTACTACTATTTCCTTTCAACATATTTACTTTCAAATATGATTCACTTTAAAAGTTAAGAAATCTTGACTCGATATATCAAAAGCAACATGGTTTCATATGAAAACACTGTTATATATTCAAAATCTTATCTATCGAGTCACTTTATGAATTCACATTACCTCGTTTATAGTTCAATTCCTCGTTAATGGTCTAACATTCTCTACATCACATAGTTTACTTCGTTATCGAGTATTCATAAAATAATCAATCTTTCTTAAGGATATCTCCAAAATGATGCTTTATTACAAAAATAATTAACAATCCAGTAATGTTCTTTAATAATCAATTCTCGTACTATTAGTCGACTTGGTCATCTCAACGAGGTTACTTGTTTAACCTTTTCCACTTAGTTATTCCTTTCAAACTAATAAATAATGATTAATTTAAAATAATTTCATTTGATTAAATTAATAATCTAAATAAATTAAATAATCTCATTTAATTCTATATGGGAAAACACTTAATTCAAATCTTAACTATTTGTTAATTCTACCTACTTGTTTACAAAACTCATTATCCTACAATCCTCGCTTTATATACTCATTTATAATCACAAGATAAAATTGATTCATTTATTTCCTTAAATAAATTCATTTAAAATAATCTGTATAAAATAGATTTCAACTTGTCTTTAATTATAAAACAAATTTTATAACTTTCTTTCTATTAATTTACATGACGGTAAATCAATTTCTATAAACCGATTCATTTATAGGCCATCTGCTGATAATTACCCAATCAATACCACCCATCGTTTCATATTAAACAAGTGTTTAGTTTGGTTTCAACAGGCAACAATCAATCAGGTTGATTAACAATTCATATAAGTAAACAACATATTTGAGGAATCCGGGTTGGATCCCTCCAACCTGTCCTTCTCTGCATCACAATGGGTTAATTTAATCTGGCAGTATGTTTATTTATCACGATAAATAGAAATAACAGTTCAACCAATAACAATCAACAAACCATTTATAACATCCAATCAACATTAGCAACTATTTATTTAATACGTTTATATTATTATAAACATAACCAACAAGGTAAGTTACCTTGTTTGGAATCTAATCGTTAAAATAACGATTTAATTTGATTAAATTGAACAAACGTTTAATTTAATCACTGAATATCAAATATTCAGCACACATACAAACAGCCATCCAATCACCAACAATTAGCAAAATATTGCACACAAAATAAAAATCCAGCTTATATAAAATATAAACTGGGTAAACTGAGTGAGTTAAACTCACCTGGATTTCATTCAATGTTGAAATAATTCGATTTAATAGCTCGTAGCTGCGCCTCGCTCTGTCCAAACCAACTTCAAAACATTACGTCTGTCGACACAGTCCCAATGTTATTTGTTTCATCCCCTTTCGTTACTACATGACACAATTATACAATTAATACGTTATGCGCCATTTATATTAATATTATTCATAACTAAATAATATTTTATTTACTTAAACCTTATTTACTTTAATATGAACCTTCATTTGACACCTATTAGATGCATATAATAGGCACCCTTATAACTGATAGGCATATAAAGTTGGACACATCATCTATATACAGTGCGCTAATTATAAGGTCACGGAAGGTTTAATTTAGGCACGATCAAATATATATTAGGTATTACTTAAACCGTGATTAAACTCTTTAACCTTGATTAGTACCTTCGAATACACTGTTTACCTTTCTTCCTTCGTTAAATATTGCTATTTGTTTGCCTCCTACTTTGTTACACGGTCGTTTTCCACTGGCCATCTCCACTGCGCACCATGGCTCCATCACGTAGTCCTTCTCCTTCCAATACAAAAGCTGTTGTTCCCACTTTCTTTCAACATAATACAAATCTGCTCGTCCCCATACTCCTTCAAACACACAGTACCAGATTGTTCCTCCCATTTTCCAAGTACTATGAGAATTCTACCCATTTTCCATGTGCTGCACTCCTTCCATGCGTGAGTTCTTCCCATATCAGCAGAAAGTCCATTAGAGCATCACCACCGAACTAAACTACCTCGCCAAAACCAGAACCCCCAGTCCCCACGTTATTACTCTGTGCCGACCTCATCTCACCCCTACGGAGACTTCCATGCTTACTGTATAGATCGACCCTCTCTCCTCTGAAGCGTTGCCTGCGACTGTCGAACCCAGTCCACACTCCGACCTCTCCGGCTGACCTCGAACCATCCGCCAGTACACGTACCGAAACCCGAAACTACTTTTGGCGAGGAAACTTGCGTTTTTGATTTTCTTCCGCCATGAAGTTTAGAGGAAACAAATGGAGTTTTTGGGTGTTATAACCGTAGAAACCTTGGCTTTCACGTTGTAGGATGGTAGGATTTTAGACTAGCTTTGTTTGAGTTTTCAATTCACTTGTGTGGGAGATTTGAAAATGTAGGAGCTGTGCGTGATAAGGAATGACCGTTTACATGAAAATACGAAGCAAGCTTTTCTTCAGTATGATTTTTCATTTCGTTGATAAGTTAGTTTGATTTGAGTTTTCGATTTTGTGTGATGGGGAAGACATCGTGTGTGACTTGAAAATACAGGAAAAGGGTATGTTTTAGCTTCTCAGTCCTTTAGTAGGCATGTAAGAGTAATCAGGGATAGGGTATGTTTTGCTGCTCGGTCCTTTTGTTAATAAGGTGCTTCTCTTCACATGGTTGTACGCGTAGCGTAGGAATAGATATAGGTAGGTTGAGTACTGTGTGTTTCCTTAAGCAAGAAACAAAACTTAGTAATATAGTAGGAGAGGATAGAATAGTTGTTCGTATTGTCACTTCTCGATCCAAAGAAATATGTTTGTATGCACGGTGTAAGATAGGGCTATGCGCGTACTGATTTGGGTAGGGAAAAGGAATTACATAGCACCTATAGGGTATAGGGTAGGGTGTGTACAGAGGTATGTACATAGCTGTGTCTAGCCATGTGATGAATTCATATTGAATTAAACTGGGTAGGCTGATGCGTTTTATTCCTTTGGTTTAATCTGTTTAAGCAGTGTTTATAATAATATATATATACTGCATTATGTACTAGTTAGTATAGGGTATCATGTTGTTTCATTTCACATTCATGTTTCAAATTCACAGATAAAAGGGTAGTTCATATTTGTATAGTATATGAAGTTTAGCGTACCCGTCATATAATACTCTATTTACATACAGACCCCTATGGACAGAAATAAAAATATAGTCGTGTCCAGCGAGGTGTCACTATCCCAAAAATATAAAAATATCGGTAGGTTAACTTATATTGTGAAACCCCAAAATATTGATATAGGGTGCAAAATACTCCAAATAAAAAGTTGCTTATTTTCCAAATTAAAAATTATAGTAAAATTCTAAAAATTAAATTATAACTACGTTTCAAAAGAATCTTGTCCAGATTCGAATCCAGTATGCAGTTATATCAAATAAACCGTTACGGTTGATAAACGATTCTATAGCGACTATTGGAAATTTTAATCTGGGCATATCTTACCATCTACATGATGAAAGCACGATTTTTCTTTTTTATTAGAAAAATATAATCAAATTGGTTCAAACGTTTCTTGTTTCACAAAAATCCGACTCATTTCGGATCTTGTATATCCAATTAAAGTTCATATCGAAATTTACGAACTACCGCGTCGTTTCGAACTCGTTTTAGTTATGTTATATATATGTTCGAACTCTATTTTATAAAATAAACTTGATATAAGATACATTATATTACCAAATTGATATCTAAAACCGATTTAAATATCCTTAATTAACGTTCAAAAAATCTGGGACATTACATTCTTCCCCCCTTAAAAGAATTTCGTCCCCAAAATTACTAGGTAAGAAGAATGCTCAGAACCCAATTATTTTAAATTAATTATTTTTAAATTATCACCAAAACAGATTCAACTCTTTAAAAATTTCAAAAATTTGGCCAGCACCTCTGCACGGCTCGATTGGAACAACTACAAACACCACTTCGGGCCCCAACTTTTCCAAAAGAAAATCAAAAGCCAAATGGTTACCCAACTCTTGGTAATAAAAATCAATCACTCCAATCCATATATTAAGCTTTACCTATTTGTCGGGCATCTCAATTCCAATTCCGAAGCAAATCAACTAACAACTTCTTATCTTCCAACCTGTGTAACCAAATCCATTTCATAACTTTCTGGAATCTGCACTAAACTCAATTTATAATGCAAATACCAATTCCAGATTATTCCATTCAACTCCTTTATTGACCCATTTGATAAATCTTTATTTGACCACTCCAACATCCAAATAATAAACAACCAAATCATATGAATTTATATTCAACATTGATACTCACTGGTCCATATTCACTTTGATTTATCATATGTTAATAACAATCGATTAACATCCAATTTGTTTTCATTATAATCTATTCGATTTCCAAATCCCAAATTTATTATATTTCATTTCATTTCTTAAATTAATTAAACTTAACTGAGTTAAGATTCATTCCCATAGCCAATCTAATTGACTAATTTATTTTTCTTCTCTAGTTAGTTTAAAACTTATTTCATAATTCAATTAGGACTCCAATCAAATCAAGCAAAACGACCAAAAAACCAATATTACTATATTATAGAAAATTATTTCCTTTCTCTATAAAAATACAATTTGGGTAAAATTATTTCATTTACCCTCTTTATAAAACATTATTGTGTCAATTGCCAGTTCAATATGGTTTCCCAACACTTAAACCGATTAATCACACAATACATAACATTTTTATATAAAATTTACAAATACGTTCTCTCGTATATACGCTCAAACTCAATCTAGGGTATTACTAACCCCATCTCTATCGAGTTACATCACAGAACCAAGGTTATATCTAAACCAATTGCTCTGATACCAAATGTAGCGACCCAAAATTCCGGTACCTTTTGAGCTGACCAAACAACACTAATCCAACCCTAATGATACTAGAACCCAGATGCCAATAGAAAGAATTTAGAGGATGAGATAAAAAAGAAAGAAATTCTAGAATAGAAAAAATAAGAAGAAGAAAACACAACACAATCAGGAGTCTCACATCGCAGCGGAACAAAATATAATATAGAAATAATCTTTATTGAGATCTTGAAAAATACTTACAATATCAGAGTACATCAATACACTTGGACAGTTATAACAACCTGTCCTCATATACATCACACAGCAGAATATACTAGATAAAAACCATACGTCTGAACTCCTCCAACACGTCTTCTAAACTTCGTATTATCCAATGACCAGAACCTGTAACCCGGGCTAACCCTAGCATTACAAACACTGGGTCAGTCTAGTGAACCAGAGTGAGAAACCCACTAAGTTTATATAACATCCATATTGATTTTAAAGTCCAAAATCGTTTGAAGGAGAAGGATAATAGTAAGACCAACCCACACATAAACACGGACGGTTTTTACCTTACTATAACCCAAAACAGTTTTGAAATCATATCTTATTCTGATATTATAATAGTGTCTAAATACAATTAAATAACAATCTAGTGGAACGCTTGCATCTCACGCTTCACATATATAGTATACAATCAAAACCGCAGGCGCTTATTGGAGATTGGATTCTGACTATGACACGGTACGGAACCACCTGCCGATAGTGTATCTCTAGAGGCGAATACACTGGGTTCAACAAGAACATCTTGCAACCCGGCCCATACATGACCGACCACTCATTTCGCTTGAGTGTATCGAATGTATATCACCAACGGTTGGGATCAACAACCATTTCCCAAAAGAGACAGCATCGATAGATTAAAGAAATGGAATTTCTCTAGATAGGTGATTATACACCCAAATGGGAGCGACCCACATAGCCATGCTGCCTGCCCGATTTTTTTGTCATTTCCCGGTTGATGAGGCTTGAGGTTACGTTTACTTATCTGCACATCCCTTTGAATGCCACATCGTCAGATCCGTCAAATCACTAATTGACGTCCACAAAAATATACTGGTGTTAGCTAAGAGAAGGTGTCTTCTCCGCCACCAACCGAAATATGTTTGTAAAAATCAATGTACGTGATCATCTGGAAATACTCTGTCAGACACTCGTCCATACAAGTCATCTAGGAACAGGATGAACCGAAGGTACCCTCCTTCCGCATCCAAAGGATCAGTAGCGAGAAGTCCTTGCAATCTGCAAAATCTCAACCACGACCGAACCACATCAGAATACCTCTGGTAGCTAGCCAGAGAATATTCGACAAGTAATCCTTCCGCTTATGAAGATTCACGGTCTTCAAAGCTCCATCTCGACCCCCTTCTGATGTCTTCACGTTTACGTATTTATTGGTCGGAATGGTTTTCGAATATAAATTTGATCCCGGTCTTTGCGAACCATTAATCGATTTTGCCAGATTTTGATAGTCAATGATTTAACTATCAAAATAAACAACCATCATCCATATAAAAATCAAATGGGTTCATTGGTTCAGAATGCAGCATCACTTGGTCTTTTCAGTTAAACAGTTGTTAATCACACTTCTAAATCTTTCAACATTTAGAATATCGCTTTCTCAATTCTTATTTCCAATTCCATTTATTCAACTTATAATTCTTTGAATTATAGTTTATATTATTCTCCCTGAAAATATTATTTTAATCTCCTCAACCAACTTCGTTTCTAAAATATCATCCCTGGATAATTGTGAAATCGTTCAAGTTGGGGTATTTTATTTACCTCACAGACCTTGAGTCGACAACACTCTTATCTTCAGAATAGATAGAAGTTTATTAACGAAATCTCATTCTATCACTTTTTCCTCATTACCTATATTTAATTTAGAATCCAATTTAAATAATAACTTCATTTCACATCTAAAATACTTATCTTTAGATATCATCGTTAGTTCTTTACGTTGAAAATCAACTTCCATCCACTTAAGCTTTTGTTTGATCTTAACTCATATTAAATCTTGTTTGAAACTTTCCTTTTCCTTGGAATTCCTTTCATGATATAAATCAAGGTTCTGACTCATATGGATATGAGTAAAACTTATTTAAAATTCCTTTTTAATTATAAACAGGGTCTTACTTAACCCAAATTCCTTTACTACTATTTCCTTTCAACATATTTACTTTCAAATATGATTCACTTTAAAAGTTAAGAAATCTTGACTCGATATATCAAAAGCAACATGGTTTCATATGAAAACACTGTTATATATTCAAAATCTTATCTATCGAGTCGCTTTATGAATTCACATTACCTCGTTTATAGTTCAATTCCTCGTTAATGGTCTAACATTCTCTACATCACATAGTTTACTTCGTTATCGAGTATTCATAAAATAATCAATCTTTCTTAAGGATTATCTCCAAAATGATGTTTTATTTCAAAAATAATTAACAATCCAGTAATATTCTTTAATAATCAATTCTCGTACAATTAGTCGACTTGGTCATCTCAACGAGGTTACTTGTTTAACCCTTTCCACTTAGTTATTCCTTTTTAAATTAATAAATAATGATTAATTTAAAATAATTTCATTTGATTAAATTAATAATCTAATTAAATAAAATAATCTCATTTAATTCTACATGGGAAAACACTTAATTCAAATCTTATTATTTGTTAATTCTACCTACATGTTTACAAAACTCATTATCCTATGATCCTCGCTTTATATACTCATTTATAATCACAAGATAAAAATGATTCATTTATTTCCTTAAATAACTTCATTTAAAATAATCTGTATAAAATAGATTTAAACTTGTCTTTAATTATAAAACAAATTTTATAACTTTCTTTCTACTAATTTACATGACGGTAAATCAATTTCTATAAACCGATTCATTTATAGTCCATCTGCAGATAATTACCCAATCAATACCACCCATCGGTTCATATCAAACAAGTGTTTAGTTTGGTTTCAACAAGCAACAATGTAACGACCCGACTTTTTTGCTCGGTTTTCGCCGGTAATTAAACCAACTTAAACCGTTCATAAAGACGGATTGTTAGGGGAACGCACACATTTGCACAAAATAAAAACAACTTTTCCATTATCATTAAAATAATATTACATCAGAGTTACAAGAGGTACATCAGAGTACATCGATTACACAGCGGAAAAGATACTAACTCAGCGGAAGAATGCGAATGCCCCAAACATAACAGCTTCAGTTAAACCAGAATCCTGCTCCAACTAACTCCAAGGCTAAATCTGCGAACAAACTACTAGGCTGCCCATGTAAAAATTATGGGCGCCCAGAGTTTAGGTGTGGAAACAATAAACTCCAGGTCAGTCATGGGACTGGTGTGAGAACTCAAAACAGATACTATTTAAGATTCATTTTAAAGTTGGGTAATTCAACGGACCACGCCGCTAATGCGGAACGGGTTTACTCCATATGAATTCACGTGCATAGAAATTCGCAATGACTTCTGAAAAATGAAACTACCATAAGGTCTCGTGGCACACACACACACAATGTAAACGCACACATGGGCGAGGTTTCTCCTTATGAATAGTCAAAAATGCTTGATACGTGAAAATCCTCTTCCAATACTATAATATAGTGTGAAAAATCATTTCGAAAGTAAATGTATCAATCTTAGCCAGCATAGGTACCATATACTATACTGACGTATGGTATACAACTAAAACCGTACAGGCTCGTAGCGGAGATTGGGTTTCCGACAATGACCAAGCAAAGGAACTTCCTTCCGAACCGAATTTTGAACACCTCTAGAGGGATGCCCGAGGATCAACTAATGCTCCTCATGCCAACACAAGGCCGGGTTACCCCTTAACTGGGTAACTTAGAGTACGCCTGAGTATGCCATCTCCCGGTCGTGACCGACCTTTCCGAGCGCGCCCCAACAACAACCGCAAAAGTAGATGCTTTTAACACATAGGTTAATACCTGGGCTCCATACCATAGTACACCTTTTATCTAGAAGGAGACAACACCCCATAACCTTGCCGCATTTCTTCCTGTTTTGGCCATTTACCGGGTTGTGAGGCTTGTCGAGGTCACGATACACAAAGCTACGCTTAAACAAGCCATGCTTTGATCATCGATAGCTCACCACATATCTTAAGTATGACACATTATCCATTAACAACGCATCACTGAATTCCAATATATAACCTCTAAGCTCGTATGTCTTAGAGAAGGGTGTTAAGCAAGAGAGTAATTCTCCGCCACCAAACAGATATATATTGATTAAACAATGCTACGCAGTTAATTACAATGTCAGACACACAATCCATACGAGTCCATTCTGGGTCTGAACGAAACCACAATCCGGAATTCCTTCACATGCGTTCGGGCTTCTTGCCAGTTAACTGATATAAAATCCATCTGCAAATGGGAGTGACCCATTCGAGACATTCAACAAGTTGTCCTTACGACATGAAGGGTCCTAGTCTTCAATGTCGTCTCCAATGTCTTCAATTGCTCCACAACGTCGTATTATTACTTGGAATGGTTTCAGACATACATCCGATCCCGGTCTTTCCAAATAATAGGCGCAATTTAAAAAAAACACAACTATAGAACACACAGGCTTTCTACCAATCTCCTTCCGTCTTGGATTTTGTCAAAATTAAACTTCTTCAAACCTATTCTCAAATTATTACAAAATCCATGTTTAACCTTTCTCTTTTAAAACACATCCCTTAAATCAAAGATGATTTAGCCTTAAAGCCTTAATTAATTTTCCGTTTGATAACTCATTATCAAAATCTAGTTTCCTCTGAAAATCCTTATTCCACATTTCAACCCTATGTTCCAATTAAATTAATTTTCCAACATTCCATTTTTTTTTAATCTTAACTAAAAGATTATACTTTCTTTCCAATTCCTCACTTTTAATTTCTTCAAATCAAAGATATGATCAAATCCTCAAATTACGATATGAATTTCCATAACTCAATGTCATGGGGTTTCAAGAATGATATTATTGAAGATATGATTCACGACAAAACCCAAATCAATTGATATTGAACATAAGTTACACAGAAATTGTATCTACTTATACTCGATATCAATTCTCATAATCAACGAATACTATAAGTGGAATAACGATATAATAATATCTTCCAAATTCCTTAAATGGTATACATTTACACCACAGAATTTCATATCAAATATCTGAAGATTATTTCTATCCAACTTATCCCTGTCAACTTAGGAAACTCGTATCTTAATTTAAAGATTTATCCAACTCTTTGACATTAGATCTGGATAGAAACACCATCAACTTATACCCAATATTAATCTCGAATCCAACTCACACTATAAGCGGAATAATGGTGAAATACCTTTTAAATTCCTCAAATAGTAAGAATCATCATCTACTGAATTAATATCAACCATCCGAAGATTTATCTCCAACCATATCCAATCATTTAAAATTGAAAAACACATTTAATTATTAAATAAATCAATTTAAATTCCAAACAAATTATTTTCAATATTTTTAAACCTCTGAAAAAATTCAACAAATCATTTGCAAATGATTACTTATAGTTTGGAAAACATTTCGCGGGTTAAATACTTCAAAATAGGTTGTTTTCAAAGAAAGCGTTACAATAGTGCTTCAAAAGCGTTACAAAAGCGTTACAAATCAGTTATCTTAACTACTTTGATAACAACATCGTTTATCTTAGCCAAAACTTAAAATTTACAATTCAAAACACTTTTACATAATTTATTATGATTTTACAAATTTTTTTTCCATATTTTTAAAACATTTAAAAATAGTTGTTTATAGTTATGGTCAACAATTGTTCTTACATCGATCATTACCAAAATGGTTTCAAACATACTTCAAAATTATAACTCGAATTTAAAATCTGCTTTCACTCATTTGAAAGTTCTTGTTAATATAAATCAAATGTTTTTCCTTTCGTGGAAATCCGATATAGATTGCAAAAGTTATAAGCGTTTAAAGTTTGCATCTAAATACGTAAATTATCGTTATGCGACAAGCTCTATTTTGACCATAATAACCATTATTCTACGATACTTCGAAATATCTTAGAAAATCATTATATTCTTATATAACACTTTTAAAATCATTTAAATTTACTTTCTAAATTATTTTGGATCTAAAATTCAACTTTCATAAATTCCAATTCATTTTTAAATTCAAATAATTTCAAATTAACCATCCCATTCGTCGGACCAGTTAGGGATAGCCAGGAAGAGCAGGAAACTTTATTTCCAAACCCAAGCCTAGACACTATCCTCTCTGTCATCCTAGAATGTTCCGGTATTTATTTATTCATCTAAAGAACTTTAACAATATATATGAATTCATACATATGGTCTTTTCCAATTATTAACCTTCAATTTCAATAATGATATTGCTTTTAATTATGAAGGAGATTTTTTGATCACCAATGTGATACCATAATTGTTGTGTCATAGTGTGTGCAAAACAACATCAACAACCATTTAAACATCCATAGCAACCATCATCAACAGGTTCAATAAATCATAATTGTGCACAAGCGTTATAACACCAACGCTTAATAATGTGTGTTCTAAACTTCGCACCCATCATCCATCACAACAAATATCAATCATCATTAACCATTAATAAATCATCACTATATTTAAATTAGTCTAACTACTATATAAATCGTGGTTAAAGAGTTCTCACCAAACAGCTTTCCAAATCTTCACGGTAGGCGAGCCTAGTTGAGCGAACCGTTAGACAGTATTTCGGCGCAACGTCTTCTTCACCAAAAATATATATAATATAATATATTAATCTCTCTCTCTCTCTTTATAAGGGAAGGAGGAGGAGGAGAATGACGAACTTTGGCAAGGTGGTGGTGGAAAAGAGGAAGACTTATGCCATGGAAACCATTGGCATAAGCTTTAAGAAGAAGGTGGAAATGGAATGGAATGGTAAGAAAATGGAGAAAAGGTCTCCTTATATAGGAATGGAGAGTTAAGGAGGTGATGGCACATAAGGGGGCACATGGAAGGCATGCATGAAAGCTTACATGCAAAATTACAAGTGTCCATACACTTGTCTTAAGAAGAAAAAGTGAACTTTTGGTAGCATTTTCCCTTAAATGCTATGAAAACTAAGGGCAACACTTAATTCTAATACTACTAATTCGCGTTATAATTTGACAAATCCGATCGAACGACAAATAGTATCAATAAATCCAAAATTATTAATAATCATTCTCATTTATAATTCAAGTAAAACTTATCATATAGCTTATCAAAATTATTAAATATTCTTAACCATATATATTAACGTCAAATTCAAATTAAGTAATAAAAATTCCAATTTTAACTTGGTTAAAATTCTGGATCGTTACAAACAATCAATCAGGTTGATTAACAATTCATATAAGTAAACAACATACTTGAGGAATCCGGGTTGGATCCCTCCAACCTGTCCTTCTCTGCATCACAATGGGTTAATTTAATACGGCAATATGTTTATTTATCATGATAAATAGAAATAACAGTTTAACCAACAACAATCAACAAACCATTTATAACATCCAATCAACATTAGCAACTATTTATTTAATACGTTTATATTATTATAAACGTAACCAACAAGGTAAGTTACATTGTTTGGAATCTAATCGTTAAAATAACGATTTAATTTGATTAAATTGAACAAACGTTTAATTTAATCACTGAATATCAAATATTCAGCACACATACAAACAGCCATCCAATCACCAACCATTAGAAAAATATTGCACACAAAATAAAAACCCAGCTTATATAAAATATAAACGGGGTAAACTGAGTGAGTTGAACTCACCTAGATTTCATTCAATGTTGAAATAATTCGATTTAATAGCTCGTAGCTGCGCCCTGCTCTATCCAAACCAACTTCAAAACATTACGTCTATCGACACAGTCCCAACGTTATTTGTTTCATCCCCTTCCATTACTGCATGACATAATTATACATTTAATACGTTATGCGCCATTTATATTAATATTATTCATAACTAAATAATATTTTATTTACTTAAACCTTGTTTACTTTAATATTAACCTTCATTTGACACCTATTAGATGCATATAATAGGCACCCTTATAACTGATAGGCATATAAAGTTGGACACGTCATCTATATACAGTGCGCTAATTATATGGTCACGGAAGGTTTAATTTAGGCACGATCAAATATATATTAGGTATTACTTAAACCGTGATTAAACTCTTTAACCTTGATTAGTACCTTCGAATACACTGTTTACCTTTCTTCCTTCGTTAAATATTGCTATTTGTTTGCCTCCTGCTCTGTTACACGGTCGCTTCCTACTGGCCATCTCTACTGTGCACCATGGCTCCATCACGTAGTCCTTCTCCTTCCAATACAAAAGCTGTTGTTCCCACTTTCTTTCAACATAATACAAATCTGCTCATCCCCATACTCCTTCAAACACACAGTACCAGATTGTTCCTCCCATTTTCCACGTACTGTGAGCATTCTACCCATTTTCCAGGTGTTGCACTCCTTCCATGCGTGAGTTCTTCCCATATTAGCATAAAGTCCATTAGAGCATCACCACCGAACTAAACTGCCTCGCCAAAACCTGAACCCCTAGTCCCTACGTCAATACTCTGTGCCGACCTCATCTCACCCCTACGGAGACTTCCGTGCTTACTGTATAGATCAGCCCTCTCTCCTCTGAAGCGTTGTCTGCGATCGTCGAACCCAGTCCACACTCCGACCTCTCCAGCTGACCTCGAACCATCCGCCAGTACACGTACCGAAACCCGAAACTACTTTTGGCGAGGAAACTTGCGTTTTTGATTTTCTTCCGCCATGAAGTTTTGAGGAAACGAATGGAGTTTTTGGGTGTATTTATAACCATAGAAACCTTGGCTTTCACGTTGTAGGATGGTAGGATTTTAAATCTAGCTTTGTTTGAGTTTTCAATTCTCTTGTGTGGGAGATTTGAAAATGTAGGAGCTATTCGTGATAAGGAATGACTGTTTACATGAAAATATAAAGCAGGCTTTTCTTTAGTATGATTTTTCATTTCGTTGATAAGTTATTTTGATTTGAGTTTTCAATTTTGTGTGATGGGGAAGACATCATGTGTGACTTGAAAATACAGGAAAAGGGTATGTCTTAGCTGCTCAGTCCTTTAGAAGGCATGTAAGAGTAATCAGGGATAGGGTATATTTTGCTACTCGGTCCTTTTGTTGATAAGGTGCTTCTCTTCACATGGTTGTACGCGTAGCGTAGGAATAGATATTGGTAGGTTGAGTACTGTACGTTTCCTTAAGCAAGAAACAAAACATAGTAATATAGTAGGAGAGGATAGAATAATTGTTCGTATTGTCACTTCTCGATCCAAAGAAAGATGTTTATATGCACGGTGTAAGATAGGGCTGTGCGCGTACTGATTTGGGTAGGGAAAAGGAATTACATAGCACCTATAGGGTATAGGGTATGGTTTGTACAGAGGTATGCACGTAGCTGTGTCTAGCCATGTGATGAATTCATATTGAATTAAACTGGGTTGGCTGATGCGTTTTATTCCTTTGATTTAATCTGTTTAAACATTGTTTATAATAATATATATATACTGTATTATGTACTAGTTAGTATAGGGTATCATGTTGTTTCATTTCACGTTCAAGTTTCAAATTCACAGAGAAAAGGGTAGTTCATATTTGTATAGTATATGAAGTTTAGCGTACCCGTCATATAATACTCTATTTACATACAGACCCCTATGGACAGAAATAAAAATATAGCCATGTCCAGCGAGGTGTCACTATCCCAAAAATATAAAAATATCGGTAGGTTAACTTATATTGTGAAACCCCAAAATATTGATATAGGGTGCAAAATACTCCAAATAAAAAGTTGCTTATTTTCCAAATTAAAAATTACAGTAAAATTCTAAAAATTAAATTATAACTACGTCTCAAAAGAATCTTGTCCAGATTCGAATCCAGTATGCAGTTATATCAAATAAACTGTTACGGTTGATAAACAATTCTATAGCGACTATTGGAAATTTTAATCTGGGCATATCTTACCATCTACACGATGAAATCACGATTTTTCTCTTTCATTAGAAAAATATAATCAAATTGGTTCAAACGTTTCTTATTTCACAAAAATCCGACTTATTTCGGATCCTGTATATCCAATTAAAGTTCAGATCGAAATTTACGAACTAGCGCGTCGTTTCGAACTCGTTTTAATTATGTTATATATATATATACACGAATCTATTTTATAAAAATAAACTTGATATAAAATACATTATATTACTAAATCGTTATCTAAAACCGATTTAAATATCCTTAATTAACGTTCAAAAAATCTGGGATGTTACACTGTACATTTTTGGAAAGAGTTTAGGGAGAATAAAATGCTCTCGCTTATGGGGCTTGGTTCGCTACATTCTATCGTAATAGCATTTCCTATTCTTGTTTCTAACTTAATGGTTCTTCTTTTACAATATCCTCAAAATCTATCAAAATTGAGGACTATTAGGTTGTACTAAAAACTTTGAGAAGTATGGGTTATAGGTACATATGACACCTAAACAGGTTTTATTCTCGATTAATTAAGTTGGATATTCGTATATGTGTTTCTAACGTCACAGTGGTGAGTTTTAGCTAGTTAATTAATTCTTCCGAGATGAAACTATGGGAGGCCCGATATCAAACAACACGCTAACTAAAATATCATTTATGTTATAATTTACCTTCTAAAACTCCCCTCCCCTCGACATTCGTTAAGGTAGAAGAACCATCCTTAATCACAAAGATGCGGATCTGCTGTCTTTTCCTCTTCATCGGGCATTCCCTAACTAAATGTCCTATCTGGTGGCAGATATAGCAGGAAAACTTCGAATGTTAGGGTTTTGGACAAGTCGTAGAGAAATGCCCTTCTGTCCACGGTTGAAACATATGACATCTGTTGTTTGTAACAACCCGGAATTTTGGGGTTAATTTAAAATTTTTATTTTAGAAATTTTAATGAATTTAGAATGTTTAAAATAACTTATTTTAAATAAGAACGACTAATTTTTTTTATTTTAAAACGAATAAATTTAATTTAATTATAAAAGGAGTTTGAAACAGCGCTGCAGTTTGAAAATTTGATTTCAAACTTTAACAGAATATACAGGATTCATTTTAAATCAGAATTGAGCGAAACAAGAAATATTTGAATCTGTTTAATCATATCTTTCTAACGAATCTGAAAAACTGAAATTTCACTTTATAAATAGAAAGTTATGTCCAATTTAAAATTTAGAAAAGTCGCTGTAGAATTTATATATTTTTTAATATAATATATAGCCCTTAAAAATAGCCATTTTACAAATGACCTCTGTTTTTGACGAAACCACTTTTGTTGGAACTGGAATGTCAAATTATCGTTAAGTTTAATTTTCCAGAATTTTTCGAATCAATATGTGAGTGTGGCAGAAGAAAACGTGTTTTGTCAGTTTCGGTCAAATTTAATCGACTCGAAAAATGGCCATTTTTCAAGCAGTCTCAGAATTCGACGAAATTAGTTTTAGGACCATATCGTCAAAACAAAGCTAAATATAATTTTTCTGGAATTTTAAGGAGTCCGTATGTGGCCTCGGTAATTTAAATTATACGTTTGAATTTAATAATTAAATGATTTATAATTTAATTTAAAGAAAAACATATCATAACAGTCGACTTGGGTTACGAAACATATTCCATTACGTCCGGGATGGGGGTTATTAGATAGGGGCAACATTCATTAGGTTCGATTCGGAGTTCATGACAGTAACCGAGGATTATCAGGATTAACAGAAAATTTAATATCTAAATATACTAGTATAAATATGGTGTACATACACTAACCCTAATTACCACATTCCCAGCCGCCACTTCAAAGAAAACAATGGCCATCGTCATCTGAATTTGCCTCGGTAATTATTCCTAATCCATAAATTAATATCCAAACTCATAGAGTAAACATTCGAGAGCAAATCAAGGCCTTTCGTTCTATACGGTTATGATCGGGTTTAGTGTTTCGTTCTGGCCAGACTACGGTCGGGAAGTGGCGCCGCTTAGACAGGAATTGTGAGGCCATGGGGGGTGTGAGCGTGTCAGGATCGAGGGAGAAGATGGAGTCGAGGGTGGCGGTTCACGTGATGGCGATGGATGGTGGTTCTGATCACCGTGGCGGCGGCGCAAGGCAACCCTAGTTCTGATGGTTTTGGCTTCGGCTATTTGTAGAAGAACGACGAAGAAGAGGATGAAAGGGGAACGACAACACTTAAGCTAAGTGTGGTGGATTAAATTTAATTATAGTTAAATAATGATAATAGAAAAACGACCATAACTTATCCGTTTTTAATCAGAATCGCACGGTTCAAGGTGCGTTGGATTCGTGTTTCAGAGATCTACAACATAGGATAGTCCAGATCTGAATCAGAACAAATCAGAAATTGGGGAAAAATCAATTCTGAACTACACAGAATTAATATCATGTGAGATTTCTATTTTTAAAAAATAATTAGAATTTAATTATCCTTTGTTATTTAAAATCCATATATGTATGTTAATAAACTTCTGATCTGTGATGTATGATATGGTATCTGTTGTTTGTTGTTTATGATGAATTGTAATTTTCATATTTTGTTAAAGTAGACTAAAAATACCACCTTGGTTAGAAATGATGATTAGAACAAAATTAACATTTTTTGTTAGTTAGATTAGTTGAACAAAATTAACACTTTTTGTTAATTAGATTAAGTTAGACAAAATTAACATTTTTTGTTAGTTAGATTAGTTGAACAAAATTAACACTTTTTGTTAATTAGATTAAGTTAGACAAAATTAACATTTTTTGTTAGTTAGATTAGTTGAACAAAATTAACACTTTTTGTTAATTAGATTAAGTTAGACAAAATTAACATTTTTGATAAATAAAACATGTTAGCGAAATAGAAATGTATATTTTTATACATTAAAAGAATGAATTAGAAATGTATATTTTTATACATTAAAAAGAATGAAGTAGAAATGGACATTTTTTTCACATTAAAAAGGATGAAGTAAAAATAAACATTTTGATCATTAAAAAGGATTAAACAAAAATGAACATTTTTGTGTATTAAAAAGGATTAAACAAACATGAACATTTTTGTGTATTAAAAAGGATTAAACAAAAATGAACATTTTTGTGTATTAAAAAGGATTAAACAAACATGAACATTTTTGTGTATTAAAAAGGATTAAACAAAAATGAACATTTTTGTGTATTAAAAAGGATTAAACAAACATGAACATTTTTGTGTATTAAAAGGGATTAAACAAACATGAACATTTTTGTGTATTAAAAAGGATTAAACAAAAATGAATATTTTTGTGTATTAAAAAGGATTAAACAAACATGAACATTTTTGTGTATTAAAAAGGATTAAACAAAAATGAACATTTTTGTGTATTAAAAAGGATTAAACAAAAATGAACATTTTTGTGTATTAAAAAGGATTAAACAAACATTTTTGTGCATTTAAAAAGAGTTAAACAAAAATAGACATTTTTGTTTACATTAAAAAGAGTTAAACAAAAATAGACATTTTTGTTTACATTAAAAAGAGTTAAACAAAATAGACATTTTTGTTTACATTAAAAAGAGTTAAACAAAATAGACATTTTTGTTTACATTAAAAAGGAGTTAAACAAGATAATCATTTTTTGTTTACATTAAAAGGATTAGATTAGATTATCATTTTTGTACCTTAAAAGGAATTATACAAAAATGAATATTTTTGTACTTTGAAAAGAATGAGATAAAAAGAGAGATTTTTGTCAAAAAAAAAAAAGAATGAATTAGAAATGGACATTTTGTCATTTATAAGGAATGAAACAAAAACATTTACTTTTGGTCATTTAAAAGAATGAAGTAAAAATATTTATTTTGTCAGTTAAAAAGAATTAAACCAAAATATACATTTTTGGTTATTAAAAATGATTAAACCAAAAATATACATTTTGGTCATTGGAAGGAATTAGATCAAAATTATCATTTTGTTTAGAAATGTTTAATGTGATAAAAAGTACATTTTGTTTAGAAATGTTAAATAGGATAAAAAGGACAAATTTTGTTTAGAAATGATTAATGTGATAAAAAGCACATTTTTGGTTTAGAAATGTTTAATATGACTAAAGGAACATCTTTGTTAGGCAATGTTTCTTAGGATTAAAGATATCATTTAAAGGGAAAAGAATAAGAAGATTACATTTACATGTGATATAGATATCATTAAAGAGAATAGAGTTAGAAGATTACATTCTCATGTAATATTGTTTTCAATTGAAAGAACAGATTTTATTTGTCATTTGTGTACAATAACAATAGTTGGAATAAAAGATAGATTTTTTGACATTTTATATTCAATAAAAAGACTGGATTTATAAGTTGCATTTTTATTGTCATTTTAGAGACAAAAAAAAAAGAATAGAAATAAAGTTTAAGAGTTGAAAAAAAAAAGAATGAATTAGAAATGTACATTTTGTCATTTATAAGGAATGAAACAAAAACATTTACTTTTGGTCATTTAAAAGAATAAGTAAAAAATATTCATTTTGTCACTTAAAAAGAATTAAACCAAAATATACATTTTTGGTTATTAAAAATGATTAAACCAAAAATATCCATTTTGGTCATTGGAAGTAATTAGATCAAAATTATCATTTTGTTTAGAAATGTTCAATGTGATAAAAAGTACATTTTGTTTAGAAATGTTAAATAGGATAAAAAGGACAAATTTTGTTTAGAAATGATTAATGTGATAAAAATTACATTTTTGGTTTAGAAATGTTTAATATGATTAAAGGAACATCTTTGTTAGGCAATGTTTCTTAGGATTAAGTATATCATTTAAAGGGAATAGAATAAGAAGATTACATTTACATGTGATATTGATATCACTAAAGAGAATAGAGTTAGAAGATTACATTCTCATGTAATATTGTTTTCAATTGAAAGAATAGATTTTATTTGCCGTTTGTGTACAATAACAAGAGTTGGAATAAAAGATAGTTTTTTTGACATTTTATATTCAATAAAAAGACTGGATTTATAAGTTGCACTTTTATTGTCATTTTAGAGACAAAAAAAAAGAATAGAAATAAAGTTTAAGATTTTTATTGTCATTTGTTAACAATAAAAAAATAGAAACAAAAGTTAAGATTTTTATTGTCATTGGTTAACAATAAGAAGATTAGAAACCCCACACGGGTTTTGGGATGATATTTGACAGACACTAATCCCAATGTTTAGTTGTAGAATCCACTCTGGTTGTTATTTGGATGTTTGATAATTATTCATCATGATTGTTGACTACATGTAATATATGGTTGTTGATTTGGTCACATTCCAATAAAGAATATTCTAGAAAAGAATGTTTTAGAAAAATATATTAGAAAAAGAATATATTTTAGAAAATATATTTTTATTTAAATGAACTAGTTATCAACTAGAATAAATCATTAAATTAAGATTTAATGAAGTTTTCCGATATGTTAATATTTAATTGAAGTTAAATTAAATAAATTGGTTTTGGGTTTGTCGTTAATAGTGTCTTAAATAACACTGTTCTTAAACCCCGTATGAAAAGAATATTCTTTTATTTAGATTATTAAAGTTTTTCAGTCATATTTAGAATTTGAAATGAAAAGGAATGTGAGTTGGGTTTATTGTGAACTGTGTTTTTAGTGACATGTGTTCTTTAACCCAACTGACAGTAAAAATATGATTTGGAATTTATAAATCTTTTATTAAGATTTAAATGGGAATTTTCCAAAAGCCAAGTTTTCCAATTTAATATATTAAATTGGAGTTGAATGGGATTCGAATTAATAATAACCGAGATAAGCTTCTGTAAAAGAAGATCGATACTACATATGGAATTTAAGAGGCTTTGCCGTTATTCCATTTATATTATTGGTCGGATACAGAAATTTATAACGATTATATATTGATTTGATTTCTGTGAAGATTTCATATTTTATGGAAGATGATTATGGGTTTACCGTGAACTATGTTTTAAATGACATTAGTTCTTTAACCCAGTTAATGATAAGATTAATTTCTTAAATCTAAATAATCATTGAATAATAAAAAAAATTGTATTTAAAAACAAATTGGGTTTTAATAAATCTTTAAAAGAAAGATTTAAGATAAATTTGAAGAATTTATCTTTGATAAGATAATGTGAATATTTTATTTAAAAGAATATTCTGAATTGGAATGTGGCGTTGGATATGTTTTTATAGTACTTGATTTTTAATTATAAAAATACGTGGATTATTCGGAAAGGCCGAGTTTAATCCATTTCGAATAATTATTACGACGATGAAGAGTCGAAGATGAAGGCGGTGATTGAAGACCGACGATCTTCACATCGAATGGATGTGTTGCTACTGAGACCCATGATGGGAGTAGCTACCTTGAAGGGGCTTCAGTGGTAGCCGTCCGGACTATTGTTGATTGTTTCGGATATGCGAGGAATAAGGTGCCTCCGGTTTCGTTCAGACCCAGAACGGACTTGTAAATGGATGCGTGTCTGACATTGGATTTCGTTCCATGTGAATTAAACTGATTTTTATTAATGTATAACTGATTGGTGGTGGAGAATTTATTCTCTACTTAACACCCTGGTATATATTAATAGTGATTGATCGCATGGCGTGAATTGTCAATGTGGCACGCCAAGATGCAAATGATCAAGGCTTTTGTTGAAAAGCAGGGCCTTGTGGGATGATCAAAGTATAGCCTTTTACGGCATAGCTTTGTGTATAGCATGACTTCGCGAGCCTCACACCCCGGTATGAGTCAAAAACGGGATATGGACCGTAGGGAGTGCACACGTTTCTTTCTAACTAGGGGTAGTGTCAGTGCTTAAACTGGCTGGCATTTTACTTATGTGGATGATAGATTGAGGCGCCTCGGGATTATAGGCCATTAGTGGTCATATGGAGGTCCAAAGGGACCGGGAAGTGTGTGTTCAGGAATTGCCAATCCACTACCGTTAGGTAGGGACCGACCCTACCGCATCCAAGGGTTGCCCATAGGTGTGATCCTGAGGCATTTGCTAGAGTGTCTCGAATCGGAGAGGAGCTTGCTCCTAGCCTCGACTCATGATGGAAATCCAATTTCCAACACGACCTTGCGGTTTTGATTGTAGAACTAGTATGGCGACATAGTAGGATGGGGTATTATGCCGTCTATGATTAATACATTATGATTGAAATTGTTTTTGAAATATATATATACCCATAGATATACACACTAATATTAAATCCGTTTTATCGTATCAAGCATCTTTTGACCATTATAAGGTAAAACCCTATCCTCCGGTTTGCGTTGCATTGTGTGATGGGACTTGGGTCTTATAATGGTTTTATTTTTCTAAAAGGCATTGCGTTGTTTAACGTTTTACTTTATTTTATGCACTGGCAATCCAATGGAGTAAACCCGTTCCGCGTTAGCGGCGTGGTCCTATGATTAGCCTGATTATTAGATAAGTTAAGTTAAGATTTCTCATACCAGTCCCATGACTGACCTGTAGTTTGTTTCACTGGCAAACTCGGGTGCCCATATTTTCCACACGGGCAGTCGAGTAGCTTTTTGCGGATATATTTACAGGATCCTGGTCTACAGCTGAAGCGATATTCGGAAAGCTCTGTATCCGTGTTTCCTTTCGGTTGTTTATTTGTATCATTTTTCCGCTGCTATTTTAATGTAATTTAAATCTCTGATATTATTGTATTTCTATTATGTAATAAGTATTCATACTCTGTTATATTCTTGTACTCTGATTTAATTGTTGTAATCAGCAATAAAATGTTCTTCAGTTTGTGTTTTAATGTGTGTTGTTCTCAAAGCAATCTAGCTTTCCTTTACTGGGAAGTTTGGGTTGTCACATTTGGTATCAGAGCTTTGGTTTACAGAGCTCGAGAACAAGACACGTTAGAACGGAACGAAAGAATTCATCAGAGATTGGATTAGTAATATCCAATAAGAATAACTCGTTAGAGATAGGATCAGTAGCATCCTAGAACGAGTGTGAAGAGTATTATTTTCTTTAAAATAAAAATGGAAACAAATTTAGTTTTGAAAATTTTATCTTAAAATATGTATTTGAGTATATTATTATATTTTAATGTGGACAATCGAGTATATAAATATTTCGAATATACGAGTAATTAACGGATATTCGAAGTTTTAATATACTGGATAGATATAGAATCACACTCTAGTCGCCCGGAGATGATTCTGATGATTGCTAGCGTCATAAGAGTTTAGGTTCGAGTCTCGAAAGTGAGATTTCTATATATTTCCATTGACTGCTATGAGAACCAAAATTTAGTTAGTACACATTACTGTGATTTGCACTAAAAATATGATTTTTGGCTATATATAAAAGTTATATATATTTGAAAAGTTAATTACCTAATTGATTGATGGTTGTGATGTTTGATTATTAGTTTGGCTAATAAATTATTGGAATGATAATTACTTTAACTAATAAAATTATTGAAAACAATAAATAGAAATTTAATTAAGTTAATTAATTAAACAACTATTAGCTTCGTTCCTTTTCGAGGACGAAAAGATTTTAAGTGGGGGCGATTGTAACAACCCGAAATTTTGGGGCCAATTTAAAATTTTTATTTTAGGAATTTTAATGAATTTAGAATATTCAAAATAACTTATTTTAAATAAGAACGACTAATTTTTTTTATTTTAAAATGAATAAATTTAATTTAATTATAAAAGGAGTTTAAAACAGCGATGCAGTTTGAAAATTTGATTTCAAACTTTAACAGAATATACAGGATTCATTTTAAATCAGAATTGAGCGAAACAAGAAATATTTGAATCTGTTTAATCATATCTTTCTAACGAATCTGAAAAACTGAAATTTCACTTTATAAATAGAAAGTTATGTTCAGTTTAAAATTTAGAAAAGTCGCTGTAGAATTTATATATATTTTAATATAATATATAGCCCTTAAAAATAGCCATTTTACAAACGACCTCTGTTTTCGACGAAACCACTTTTGTTGGAACCGGAATGTCAAATTATTGTTAAGTTTAATTTTCCAGAATTTTTCGAATCAATATGTGAGTGTGGCAGAAGAAAACGTGTTTTGTCAGTTTCGGTCAAATTTAATCGACTTGAAAATGACCATTTTTCAAGCAGTCTCAGAATTCGACGAAATTAATTTTGTTAGGACCGTATCGTCAAAATAAAGCTAAATATAATTTTTCTAGAATTTTAAGGAGTCCGTATGTGGCCCCGGTAATTTTTATTATACGTTTGAAATTAATAATTAAATGATTTATAATTTAATTTAAAGAAAAACATATCGTAACAGCTGAACTAGGTTACAAAACATATTCCATTGCGTCCGGGATGGGGGTTATTTGCTAGGGGCAACATTTGTTGGGTTCGATTCGGAGTTCATGACAGTAACCGAGGATTATCAGGATTAAAAGAGAATTTAATAACTAAATATACTAGTATAAATACGGTGTACATACACTAACCCTAATTACCACATTCCCAGTCGTCACTTCAAAGAAAACAATGGCCATCGTCCTCCGAATTTGCCTCAGTAATTATTCCTAATCCATAAATTAATATCCCAACTCATAGAGTAAACATTCAAGAGCAAATCAAGGCCTTTCGTTCTATACGGTTATGATCGGGTTTAGTGTTTCGTTCTGGCCAGACCACGGTCGGGAAGTGGCGCTGCTTAGACAGGAATTGGGAGGCTATGGGGGGTGCGAGCGTGTCAGGATCGAGGGAGAAGATGGAGTCTAGGGTGGCGGTTCACGTGATGGCGATGGATGGTGGTTCTGACCACCGTGGCGGCGACGCAAGGCAACCCTAGTTCTGATGGTTTTGGCTTCGGCTATCTGTGACGGCCCGCCCCGCACCAGCCTGCATTTCCTCCGGAAGTGCGCTGTACACATGCCCGACTAGCACAGAACGGTCGCCAAAGAAAGGAAAGAAGGGAATGAACTAATCAAGGAGCCTGTAGGATGTCTCACAGCGCATGGAATAAAATATAATAATAACATACTTGGCATAAAACAGGTGAGACAGTGCATAAGCTGATAACTAAAATCAATCATCAATCATCAGAGCAGCGGAAATCCAAATACAGCTTATTACAATTTTCCAAAATTTACTGTCTCTAAACAAAAGAAAGCTAAAGTAGAAGATACACCACCAATGCCCAAGCAGTGATCTTCAACAACACAGGGAGAATATTAAGTATATAGTACGTGGAAGCCTCCTGCTCGTCTCCAGATCATCTACCCGTGCATCGCCAGCTAACCTGTCTCTAGTCTTCTCGTGTGAGCACCCAGAGTAATAAGAGGAGACATAAAACTCTGGGTCAGACATAAAGCCTGGTATGATCGATAAGCATCTAAACAGAATAATAACAGGTATACTAAACCATACCTGAACCTGGACCTGCAACCAAAGAGTTAGTACCACATACCGTACAATACTCTAAGGTGCCAGAATAAATAGTGTAAGAATACGGGGGTGGGGTGTGCATGTCATAATGATAGCAAACAAATCATCCATAGCAACCATCCTCACATTTCTCACTCAGTGCGTAAAGCATACGATATCTACCACTTTGGAACACTAGACAAACTGAGGTAACGACGAATCCCGACTTGTAGAAACCCTGCTATAACCAAGCTAAACATATGGGGTCATGACCAACATTTCAATGACCCACTTCATTGGTTGTAGCCCTTGGTCCTACCGATGCCATAATGGCCCTGAACCCGCCTTCGTACCTCCTACCATAGTGATCCAAAGCTATAGACGTCGATAACTCCTTGGCACGCGTCCCGCAGCAAAGCCCAACCATGAAGCGAACCCGTTGATTCCCATCTGAATCTTGAGCTCTAACTTCTCATTTGGACTTCCTTTGCATCTCGGGTTTGGTCGAATTGGAGTGGGTCTTCAGAAGAGTTGTCATGCAGTAGCAGTCCTAGAATTCGGTTCAGTTCGGTAGTCATCACCCTCGACGGTTCGGTTCGGTGGTCATCTTTTCATTCGATTCGGGTCGGATACTCCACATCGGGTCGGGTCGGTGTCCTCCTCCGGGTCGGTTCGGGTTGCTGTCTTCCTTCTCGTGTTCCGATCCGCTCCCACGTTTCTTCACGTATTCCGATCCGATCCCCACTTACTGTCTGATCCGCGTGGCTTTCCCTCTTGCTAGTCCTCCAAAGAGCTTACTTCCTATCCGAGCCCTGCGTCTCCTATCCGACCCGATCTGGCCTCCATTATTCTTCCGATCCGATCCGCTCTCTATAATTCCGATCCGATCCCCTCGTCCACTCCAACTCAAAGTAAACGGCCTTCCTTCTTGCCAAGCCTCCTATGTGCCAAACTCCAGTTCGGGTCGGTTTTCTTGCCCAGTTCACATATCCGATCCGAGCCCTCATCCGATCCGAACCGGTTAGGGACCTGCACATTTCTGCAACTTTCCAGCGAGCTTTCTACGCCATTCGACGACGTTTTCGACCAATTTAACTATTCTAATCAATCATAAAACATACCATAGAGTCATAGCAACATGTAATAGCAATCACAAACAGCAAACAACAATCCAAATGAATCAAAATGGATCAAAAGTGACTAAAACTTCATATTTTCCCATAGCATGTTTAAGTAGAACTAATCATAGGGTTAACAAAACTTAATCAAATCGAACCAAATTTCTAACAGAAGCATAAAATATTATTTAAGAATTTCTAAACATTTTTCCAGAATTTATTAGTGTATAAATTCGCTAATCTTCACTAATTACCCTTAATTACCGTAACTAGTGTCAAAACGATGCTATCACTCACCTTTGCCACAACTAAACCCCCAAAACTGAAATATTCTCTGATTTGGCGTTGTTCCCAATCTTACACAGCAGCTCTACCTCGGTTCTCGTGCTAATACTCCTTGATTTGATGTTTGCTAAGCCTAATCTTCAATTAGAAAGTGATTAAGAGGTGTTTTGAAGAGATTTAGAGGGTGGAGGCCATGGCTAGGTTAAGAGGAATGAATAGTGACGGCTGAAAAATGAGAAAAAGGTATTCTCCAAACCCTAACAGCCCTTTTAAACTCCTAATCCCGAAATCTCCCTTTGGGCCTAGCTGTTAATCACCCAGTTAAGCCCAATTAAGCTGTTTTTCACCATCTGAAACTTGTTTCAGCCATATCTCCCAAACGGTGAGTCCGTTTGGCTAATGTGACCACTCTACGGAAAGAGAAACCATCATCCGAAGCCAATGGAAGTGGTTTCAGGTCAAAATTCATTTCCAGTCAAAAGTTATGGCCAAAACAGTGCCAACTAGGGGTAAAATGGTCATTTAAAAATCGGGAAAAATCATGAACATGGGAAATGACCACAATAGTTGTCTCCCAAAGTTACATGACCATACGACTTCGTATGTGAAAGAAATAAATATCCTACGATCCTATGATGCGTAGAATACGGGTCGTTACATTCTCCCCCCCTTAAGAAATTTCGTCCCCGAAATTCCTCAACCCAAAACATACAAAGGATCCCGCATGCCTAACAACCACATACATCCATCAAACATGCAAAACAAGTGTAACACCCCGTATTTCAGTTAATGCTAAAATTCACTAATTGCAGAATAAATAATCTCAAATGTGAGAATTGGGGGAAACGGGCTGCGTCATTGCGTTCGTCTCGGAAAAATACGCGAAATAGAGTCCGAAATTTTGTAAATCGGAGTCCGTATGGCCCAGTTATGGCCCAATGAAGTTTGCGGAAAATTCAAAGTTAAAAACAGATTTAAAAATCCAAATTCAGATTTTTAATTTCAACCAGCGGGGCCAGGCGGGAAAGTTCCCGCCCTAGCCATGTCGACAGGGCTGTCGACAGGCCTGTCGACTGGGGAGTCGACTGCCCTGTCGACACGGGGTGTCGAGCCACTTGGCCTGGGTGCACCAGGTCTGGTTTTCTGGCTAGGGCTGGGCTGTGTTCTAGAGACTTCCTAAATCTGACGGACCTAATCTAACCTAGGGTTAATCCTATGGTCTAAAACACACCCTAATCCTATAAATACACCCTAATGCAAGCCTAATCCATACTAAAAATAGAAATGATGCCATCATGCCGCCAAAATCAAACCTAAGAGGAGCCTCCACTAGTTTATGAAGGAAGTTGCAAGCTAATCAACCTCTAATCATCATCTTCTTCATATTTAGCAACTAGTTCTACTTCATAAGTTTGCTAATCTTGATTTTGGTGAGTTTCTATGCCTTTAGCAAGTAATTGCTAAACTAATTAGGATAGGATATTAGGAGGCTATGGATGTAAATGTGGATTATGCAAGATGTGGTTGTCATATGTTATAAGTTCATATGTAAACTTGCCTCTTTTTATGATATGATGTGATATGTAAGTTCATATGCAAGTTTTATGCAAGTTTATATGCAAGATCATATGCAAGTTAGTCTCTTTTTATGATATGCATAACATATGCAAGGTTGCCTATATGTATGACATGTTATGCAAGCTCATATGCAAGTTTATATGCAAGATTCATATGCAAGTTTGTCTCTTTTTATGATATGCATAACATATGCAAGGTTGCCTATATGTATGACATGTTATGCAAGCTCATATGCAAGTTTATATGCAAGATTCATATGCAAGTTTGTCTCTTTTTATGATATGCATAACATATGCAAGGTTGCCTCTATATATGACATGCTATGTAAGTCCATATGCAAGTTTATATGCAAATTCATATGCAAGTTCATATGCAAGTTTGGGGTTAATGATTTATGCTAGTTGGGTTTAATGTTATGATGCAAGTTGACACCTTTTAAACCCATGTGAATGCCAACGTTGTGCTAAGATTGAATCCCTTTACATTTATGGCGAATCTTCCCATTTATATGACATGTCATGAGAACGAATTACGTGGGAAACGATGGGGTTAATATGCATGTTAATGGAAATGTGTATAACATAAAATGAATGGACATAATTGGGAATTTACCTATTAAGTTAGGTCTACCCATATTATGGAGTTGGGAATTTACCTATTAAGTTAGGTCTACCCATACTATGGAATTGGGAATTTACCTATTGAGTTAGGTCTACCCATATTCTTAAAAATGTGTAATTAATTAGGGATAATTAATCCAAATTAATTGGGGGTGATTAATTAGGTGTAATTAATCAACTAAGACACGAGGTTGGACCCTTTTGTAGCGGAAGTCTGCCCGGAACCGACCGGCAATCCAGCAGCTACAAATGATTGGCCCAATGTGAGAGGTCTTATCCATAAATTAAATACGTGATTAAAGTAAAGACACGAGGTTAGACCCTTTTGATGACAGAAGTCTGCCCGGAACCAACCGGCATATCCAGCAGTCATAAAAGAAGGTCTAATGTAAGAGGTCTTTACGAGGTCATGATCTTAATTAATTAATTAAGAAACACTTAACCATATTAGCATGTAGAGGGACATGAGGGGTTAAGTGGGTGTCTTGGGTGGCATGTGGAAATCTAGTGGTTGCCTTGGGTGGCAATAGAAAATACGATTAGAATACTTAACCAAAGTGGAACATGTAATTAAAACATGATTAAAGGGTTAAGTGGTATACACTAGAAATGACAAGCTTAGGTGGGTAGCTTGTGGGGGCCCATTTCAACCAATATCCCAAACGTATCTTTGTGGGCTCGACCCAAGTCGAGGACGGGACACGCATATTGGGCTTGACTATAAGAGGCCAAAACGGGGTAGCGGTGGCAACGCAAGTCCAACGGGTTTCATATGCGTGTGTGGACCCGGGCTGGTAGGTAAGACGTTGTTGCATCGTGTAGGTATAACCGTGCACCATTTGTTGTATCGGGTTGCCACTTTGGGGAGTGATACACCCCATTGTGGGGCCAGCACGGATATCTACGGTAGGGAGCCGATCGCTTGGGAGTAGTGGGTACACCTAGTGAAGATAGGGGCAGACGGCACCTAGGTAGTCAGCTAGGGGTACACGAAAATACTGGGTAATTTTTCTAAGTCCTTGGGAGGGATCAACCTTTAAGTAGGAATGACTGGTGTGGTGCAGTGTAGTAATTATCCTTGGGTGGGTAAATACGTCTTTATCGTTATCTTAGTTCATTCTAAGTTAGTTTGGCTACCGAGTGTAGTCATTTATCCCCAGTCACACCGTACCAAGTTATATCATACCCTAATTACTTTAATGATTGCATTGTTAAAGTTATAGGACTCGCTTAGACTTATGTCTGACCCCGTTGTTTTTATCTTTTTCCCAACCCTCAGGTTCTCAGAGTGGGCCCAGCACGAGTGGGCTTTGATCAGGCTGCTTTTATTACTCTCTTGGAGCTTGGACCCTAGATGTAGAGCTCAGCTTACCCTTTTCTTTTATGGCTATCAGTTCATGTATTGGGATTATGTATTTTTATTTAGCAGGATGGATATTTGTACTTGACTTCTATTATGGTTTTGTGATGTAACCAGACATGTTTTATTTTCCGCTGCAATTGAAATGATGTTTTAAATTTTCAAGTATTACTTATATCTGTCTTGCTGTAATTACTCTGTTCTATATTCACTCAAAATACTCCACCGATGTTATGGCATTCCCTTAGAGAGTGACCATAGCGGGCGTGGGGTGTTACACGTGGTATCAGAGCAAAGGTTACCGGAACAGATAAAATTTTTAGAAAACTATTTTTCTAAAAACATTTTTGGAAGAGATATTTTCAAAAACATGTCTTTAAAAAGAAAAGTTTTTGAAAGAAAAGCATAATCCCCAATAGCCATATCTTTATCCTTCGAATTCTCCGTTTTGAATCTTTCCTTTTTCGTTTCAGCATGGCTGAGGATCTTAACTTTCCGGAGGGTGTGACGATACCAGTATGGTATAGGAGATTGATGGAGGCTAGGGCCACCACTGCGGGTCCAGCAAATGTTCCTCCACCAACCGTAGCACCCGATCTTCCTCCTCCCCCTCCTCCTCGCACGGATACTTTTGCTAAGACTTGCAAGGAATTCAAAGCTATGGGAGGGAAACCTTTTCAAGGATCTGAAACTTTTGTGGAGGCTAGAGATTGGCTTAAGGAGGTGGAAGAGTTGATAGATATCTTTGAGATGGAAGAAGGAAAGAAAGTCAAGTTAGCTGCTTGGTTAATGAAGGGAGAGGCCTCATTCTAGTGGGAGGTCACTAATGGAGAACGCCCCGTTGACTCTTGGGCGGATTTTAGGCAAAGATTTGTGGCAAAGTTTCTCTCAAGGGCGGAGGAAAACTTGTATATGGAAAGATTCTTGACTCTAAAGCAAGGAAATCTCTCAGTGAAGGAATATGTCAACAAGTTTAATCAATTGGCAAGGTTTGGCCTAGACATGGTGAATACACCGGAGAAGAAGGCTTTGAGGTTCGTGAAAGGCTTGAATGAACCGATGCATGGGTTGGCTATGACTCATATCCCTATGGGGGCCACTTTTGAGAAGCTAGTTGACATGGCACTCATGCATGAAGAAGAGAAGGGTCCCAATGCTAATAAGGCACCCGAGAAGAAGGGAGATCAAAAGAGACCTCAGCAACAATAGCAAAACAAAGGTGGGAAAGGCAACGGTGGCAAGGGGAAGAAGAAGTGCTTCAATTGTGGGATACCAGGCCACATAAGCAAAGATTGTAGAAAGAAGAAGAAGACTGGTTGCTTTCACTGTGGCGAAGCAGGGCATCTAGTGAAGGATTGCCCTAAGAAGGGGCAAAGGACGGGATCTACCTAAGGAGGACATGTGCAAGCTCTTATGGCACCGGGTCAGGCTAGGGGGCAAGTACAGGCTCTCGCGGTTCCACCGATTCAGGAAAGAGGTAGAACTATTTCCGTTGAAAGTCTGGTTTTTCTATTTGATCATCCTGTCCGTACATTGTTTGATTCAGGCGCATCGCATTCGTTTATCTCATCATCATTAGTTGAGTCACTGCACTTAGACACCAGTCTTGTAGATGATCCCTTGGTTGTTTCAAACCCAATTGGGGGCTCCACTTATTTGTCCATGATATGTTTGGGTTTGAAGATTTCTATACTTAGCATTGAGTTTAGATGTGTTGCTTTTGTTTTGGGCTTCACGGGCTATGGGTTGATTTTGGGCATGGACTGGTTATCCAGTAATGGTGCTGTTCTTGATTGCGAAAGGAGAGTTGTTAGGCTCATGACCCGCTTGGGTAACACTCTCGAGATCTCTTGTAATCCCATGGATTCTGTTATGCTAAGTTATCTTGAATCGCTTGACGCTTCGGTCGAGAGTTTGCAATCTGTTAGAGTGGTCCGGGAATACTCGGATGTGTTTGAGGAGGTGAAGGGCTTACCTCCGAAGCGGGAGATTGACTTCCGAATATATCTGGTGGATAATGCTAAACCTGTATCTTTACCAGTGCGCCACATGGCTCCTCGTGAGAGGAGGGAACTCCATAAGCAAGTAGGGGAGTTGCTTGAGAAGGGGTTCATAAGACGAAGTATATCGGAGTGGGGTGCTCCAGTAGTTTTTGCTACGAAGGCAGATGGGTCCCTCAGACTTTGTGTAGACTATAGAGAACTCAATAAGCTCACAAAGAAGAATAGACACCCATTGCCGAGGATTGATGATCTTTTCGATCAGTTGGTTGGCGCTTCAGTATTTTCTCAGTTGGACTTAGCCATGGGTTTTCATCAGTTGAGGGTGGCTGAGGATAGCATAGACAAGACTGCCTTTAGGACTCCGGATGGTTTCTATGAGTGGCTGGTGATGCCATTTGGGTTGACGAACGCCCCTGCATACTTTGTTGATTTGATGAGTAGGGTGTTCAGGGAGTTCCTTAATAAGTTCGTGGTGGTCTTTGTGGATGATATCTTAGTATTTTCTAAGAGTGAATAAGAGCATGCCCTACATCTTGGGGAGGTGTTGAAGACTCTTCGAGCACATAGCCTTAAGGCGAAATTCTCTAAATGTCACTTCTGGAGGAAGGAAGTGCGGTTCTTGGGGCACGTGGTCTCCAAGGAAGGGATAGCTGTGGATCCCGCAAAGGTAGTATCAATTCAGGATTGGAAGGTTCCGAAGAATGCTACCGAAGTGAGAAGTTTCTTGGGTTTGGCGGGTTATTATAGGAAGTTTATCAAAGACTTCGCGAAGATATCAGCCCCATTAACCCGCTTAACGAAGAAGAATCTTGTTTTCACATGGGACGTAGATTGTGATGATGCGTTTCGACGGTTAAAGAGAGCTTTAACCACTGCTCCAGTTTTAGTGTTGCCAGATGGGAGGAAGCCATTTGTTGTCTATACCGATGCTTGTGGGACAGGACTGGGCGCAGTCTTAATGCAAGAGGGAAGGGTAATAGCCTATGGTGGAAGGCAGTTGAGAGTGCATGAGAAAAATTACCCTACCCATGATTTAGAGTTGGCCGCTATTGTTTTTGCACTTAAGATTTGGCGCCATTATCTTCTTGGTGAGAGATTCGAATTGTTCACTGACCACAAATCATTGAAGTACTTGTTTTCTCAGAAGGATTTGAATTTGAGACAGCAAAGGTGGATGGAGTTCTTAGCATCCTATGATTTCGAGATAGCGTATACCCCTGGCAAGGGTAACGTGGTGGCGGACGCCTTGAGCAGAAAAAGGTTGTCCTTGAGTCCATTGTTCGTGGAACAGCGAAGCTTGGAGTTTATCTCGATGTTTGATTTCAGACCTTCCATTGACTATATACCCGGTTTGCTAGCATCCTTGGAGGTCAGACCTACTCTTTTGGGGCGGGTTGGAGAAGCACAGAGGGACGACCCACAGTTGGTTGAGTTGGTAGAGAAGCTCATAAGGGGGGAGTCGTCCAGCCATTTGAGTAGGTACACCCTAGACGATAGGGGGTGCTTGCGTAGAGACGGTAGACTTTGTGTACCGCAAGACGAGGGCTTGAGGAAGGCTATTCTTGATGATGCACACCGTTCTAGGATGACCATTCATCCCGGTGGGGACAAGATGTACCAAGACATGAGGCGGGTTTTCTTCTGGGCCGGTATGAAGAAAGATGTGGCCGAATATGTCGCTCGATGCTTGGTATGCCAACAGGTGAAAGCGGAGCAAAAGAAACCAGGTGGGTTGCTTCACCCATTGGAAGTTCCGCAATGGAAGTGGGATAGCGTCTCAATGGATTTTATTGACGGGTTACCCAGATCAAGAAAGGGTAATACGGGAATTTGGGTTGTAGTAGACAGACTTACTAAAAGCGCCCATTTCATACCTGTAAAGAGCAAGAGGACGGCTCCATGGCTAGCTTCAGTATATCTTCGAGAGATAGTTCGATTGCATGGGGTACCCTCTAGCATAGTGAGTGATCGAGACCCTATCTTCACTAGCGAGTTCTGGAAAAGTTTGCAAGAAGCAGTGGGGACTCAATTATGTCTGAGCACCGCATACCACCCTCAGACGGACGGCCAGACTGAGAGGGTGAATCGTGTTCTAGAAGACCTTTTGAGGCTTTGTATCTTAGATTTTGGAGGTACATGGGAAGAGCATCTTCCATTAGTGGAGTTCGCATATAATAACAGCTTTCAGTCCAGTATTGGTATGGCTCCTTTCGAAGCTCTCTATGGAAGGCCTTGTCGATCACCTACATGTTGGTGGGAATCTACGGACAAGATCTTGCTTGGGCCTGATATGGTTAGGGAGACTTCTGAGAAGATTGACTTGATTCGAAGAAGGATGAAAGCAGCGCAGGATAGGCAAAAATCTTATGCGGACAAGAGGAGAACGGACCTTGAGTTTGAAGTTGGGGACATGGTCTTTGTCAAAGTGTCTCCATTACGAAATGTGGTTCGCTTTGGATCTGTTGGGAAGCTAGCACCAAGGTTCGTGGGGCCGTTTCCTATTAAAGAAAGGATCATACGGATGGCATATAGAGTGGAGTTGCCCGACAGACTTAGTGTAACACCCCGAATTTCAATTAACACTAATAGTTAGTAATTAAAGTATAATTAATCTCAGATGGAAGAACCAGGGGAAACGGGCTGCGTCATTGCGTTCGTCTCGGAAAAATACGCGAAATAGAGTCCGAGTTTTCGAGAATCGGAGTCCGTATGGCCCGGTTATGGCCCAAAGAAGTTTTAGGAAGTTTAAATTTAAAAAGCAGATTTGAAAAACAAGTTTGGAGCCAAAAGAGGAAAGGGGGGAAAAATTCCCGCCTAGCCCCGTGTCGACAGCCATGTCGACAGGGGTGTCGACAGGGGTGTCGACAGCCCTGTCGACAGGGGTGTCGACACAGGGTGTCGGCCCTGCTGGTCTGGGTGCACCAGGTTTGGTCTTGGCTGAGTCTTGGGCTATGTTCTAGAGGGTTCCTAAATCTAAGGGTCCTAATCTAATCTAGGGTTAATCTAAGGGCCTAAAACACTTTCTAATCCTATAAATAAGACCCTAACCCTACCCTAATTCATTCATAATTAAACCTAGTAACTAAACTATGGCAAAATGCAACTTGATCATGGCCTCCACAAATCAATGAAGAGGGTTGCATGCTAATCACTCCCTAATCAACCTCTAATCTCTTCTTAGCATCTTAATCTTCTTCATTTGGTGTGCAAAATTGCTAGTAGTGAGTTTCTATCACTTTGATGATCTTTTGGTAAACTAATTAGATGAGATGTGATGAGATTTATGGTTTTGTATGTGGGTTAATGAGCTTTGAAATCATATGATATGATGTTAGCATTAATCTTATGTTTATGCATGTTGAGTATGTAAGTTTATGCATGTTGAGTATGTAAGTTTATGCAAGTTTAATATGATGTATGTTATGCATGATGCTAAATATGCAAGTTGTGGGCTATGTAATCATATGCATGTTATGCAAGTTCATAGTGATATGCTATGCAAGTTACATGTATGTAAATATGCAAGTTACATGTTTGTTAATATGCAAGTTACATGTTTGTTAATATGCAAGTTACATGTTTGTCAATATGCAAGTTACATGTTGGTTAATATGCAAGTTACATGTATGTAAATATGCAAGTTACATGTTTATTTATGTGCAAGTTACATGTGTGTAAATATGCAAGTTACATGTTTATTAATATGCAAGTTCATGATGACACACTATGCAAGTCTATAAGCTAATATGCAAGTTTGTTATGCAAAATGAATATGTAAGTTATGTGATATATTATATGCAAGTTATGTGACATGTTATGCAAGTTCATATGCAAGTTATGTGTTTGTTAATATGCAAGATGGCACCTTTGAAACATGTTCATTCATATGCAAGTTGACACCTTTTATATGTGTTATATCATGAACGAAATTACGTGGGAACGATGGGGTAATTAAATGCATAAGTTAATAAGATTGTGTGAAATTAATATAATTATGCATAACACAAAATAAATAAACATAGTATGGGAATTTGCCTATTTGGTTAGGTGTACCCATACTATGTGTTGGGAATTTACCTATTGAGTTAGGTCTACCCCATGGGAATTTACCTATTAAGTTAGGTCTACCCATGTTAAGAAAACTTGATTAATTAGGGATAATTAATATAAAATTATGAGGGTGATTAATTAGGTGTAATTAATTGACTAAGACACGAGGTTGGACTCAGTTGTAGCGTAAAACTGCCCGGACCCAACCGGCTTAACCAGTTGCTACAAATGTTAGCCCAATGTGAGAGGTCTTAGGCACAAACTAAATACGTAATTAATGTAAAGACACGAGGTTAGACTCTGTTATGACATAAGGCTGCCCGGACCCAACCGGCTTAACCAGCGGTCATAAAAGACAGTCTAATGTGAGAGGTCTTTACAAAGGTTACGTTCTTAATTAATTAATTAAGAAACACTTAACCACATTAGCATGTAGAGGGACATGAGGGGTTAAGTGGGTGCCTTGGGTGGCATGAGAAAATCTAGTGGTTGCCTTGGGTGGCAATAGAAAATACGATTAGAATACTTAACCAAAATGAAACATGTAATTAAAACATGATTAAAGGGTTAAGTGGGATATACTAGAAAAAGGGACAAGCTTAGGTGGGTAGCTTGTGGAGGCCCATTTCAACCAGTAACCCATACGTATCTTTGTGGGCTCGACCCATGTCGAGGACGGGACACGCATACTGGGCTTGACTGTAAGAGGCAAACGGATTAGCGGTGGCAACGCAAGTCCAACGGGCTTCATATGCGTGAGTGGGCCCGGGCTGGTAGGTAAGCCGTTGTTGCATCGAGTAGATATAAGCCGTGCACCGTTAGTTTTATCAGGTTGCCACATTGGGGAATGATACACCCCACGGTGGGGCCAGCACGGGTATCTACGTTAGGGAGCCGATCGAATGGGGAAGTAGTGTGTACACCTAGTGGATTGTAGGGCCCCGTGGCGCCTACTTGGTCACCTAGGGGTACGCAAGTACTATTTAGTTAATTTTATAAGTCCTTGGGTGGGATCAACCTTTAGGTTAGAAACGACTGGTGTGGTGCAGTTTAGTAATTTACCTTAGGGAGGGTAGATGCGTCTTTATCCTTTATCTTAGTTCAGTTGACTGCTTAGGGTACCCATTTATCCCTATATGTTACCATATATCAGTTCATATCTTCTCTGGTTACTTTAACGATTGTATCGTTAAAGTTATAGGACTCGCTCAGACTTATGTCTGACCCCGTTGTTTTTATCTTTTTCCCAACCCTCAGGTCCTGTGGTGGATCCTAGCAGTAGTGGAGCTTGATCGGATTGCTGTTCCAGTCTTGAGGAGCTTGGATAGATGTAAAGCTCCAGTTATCCAGTTATCTTTTCTTTTGTTTTGGCTATTGTATGAGAGTGGGATTATGTATTCCTTTATTTCGATGGATATTGTACTTGACCTTTATTATGGTTTTATGATGTAACCAGACATGTTTTACTTCCGCTGTTATGAGATGATGTTTTAAAATTTCAAGTACTATTTATATCTGTCCTGTTGTAATTTTTCTGTTCTATATTCACTAAAATACTCCACCGATGCTATGGCATTCCCATTGTGAGTGATCATAGCGGGAGTGGGGTGTTACACGTGGTATCAGAGCTTAAGGTTACCAGAACAGATAAAATTTTTGAGAAAAATTATTTTCTAAGAGTATTTTCGAAGAAAGTATTTTCAAAAGCATGTCTTCTAAGAGAAAAAGTTTTTGAAAAAGAAAAGCATAATCCCCAATAGCCATATCTTTATCTTTCGGAATCTCCTTTTTGAATCTTTCCTCTTTCGTTTCAGCATGGCTGAAGATCTTAACATCCCGGAGGGTTTAGTTATACCACTATGGTATAGGAGGTTGCAAGAGGCTAGGGCCGCGGCTGCGGGTCCGGCCAATGCTACTACACCAGAGACAACCGCTCCTCCTCCTCAGCCTAGAGTGGATAATTTTGCTAAGGTTTGCAAGGAGTTCAAGGCTATAGGAGGAAAACCTTTTCTAGGTTCAGAGACTTTCGTAGAGGCTAGAGATTGGCTTAAGGAAGTGGAAGAGTTGCTAGATATCTTTGAAGTGGAAGAAGGAAAGAAAGTCAAGTTGGCGGCTTGGTTAATGAAGGGAGAGGCCTCATTCTGGTGGGAGGTCACTAATGGAGAACGCCCGGTTGACTCTTGGGCAGATTTTAAGCAAAGATTTGGGGCTAAGTTTCTCTCAAGGGCGGAAGAGAATCTGTTTATGGAGAAGTTCTTGAATTTGAAGCAAGGGAATCTCACGGTGAAAGAATATGTCAACAAGTTCAATCAATTAGCAAGGTTTGGTATAGAGTTGGTGAATACACCGGAGAAGAAGGCTTTGAGGTTCGTTAGAGGCTTGAACGAACCATTGCAAGGAATAGCTATGACTCACATTCCTATGGGGGCCACCTTTGAGAAACTTGTCTACATGGCACTTATGCATGAGGATGATAAGAATTCTAAGGCACCAGAGAAAAAGGGGGATCAGAAGAAACCGCAACAACAACAACAAGGCAAGGGCGGAAAAGGCAATGGTGACAAGAAGAAGACGAAGAAGAAGTGCTTCAATTGTGGGACACCAGGTCACCTCAGCAAGGATTGTCGCAAAAAGAAGAAGACCGGTTGCTTTCATTGTGGTGAAGCAGGACATCTTGTGAAAAGCTGCCCAAAGAAGGGGCAGAAGACGGGGTCTACCTAAGGAGGTCAGGTGCAAGCTCTTATAGCACCACCTCAGTCAGGGGGGCAAGTTCAGGTTCTCTCGGTTCCACCGATTCAGCAGAGAGGTAGAACTATTTCCGTTGAAAGTCTGGTTTTTCTGTTTGATCATCCAGTTCGTACTTTGTTTGACTCTGGCGCATCGCATTCTTTTATCTCATCATCGTTAGTTGAGTCACTGCACTTAGACACCAGTCTAGTTGATGATCCCTTGGTTGTCTCAAACCCAATTGGGGGCTCTATATATCTGTCTATGATATGTTTGGGTTTGAAGATTTCTATACTTAGCGTTGAGTTTAGATGTGATGCTTTTGTATTGGGCTTCACGGGCTATGGGTTGATTTTGGGCATGGACTGGTTATCCAGTAATGGTGCCGTTCTTGATTGCGAAAGGAGAGTTGTCAGGCTTATGACCCGCTTGGGTAATACTCTCGAGATCTCTTGTAATCCCATGGAATCTGTTTTGCTAAGTTATCTTGAATCGCTCGATGCTTCGGTCGAGAGTTTGCGTTCTGTCAAAGTAGTCCGGGAATATCCGGATGTGTTTGAAGAAGTAAAGGGTTTGCCTCCGAAGCGGGAGATAGATTTCCGAATTTATTTGGTGGATAATGCCAAACCAGTGTCTTTGCCAGTGCGCCATATGGCTCCTCGTGAGAGAAGAGAACTTCATAAGCAAGTAGGGGAGTTGCTTGTGAAGGGGTTCATAAGGCGAAGTATATCGGAGTGGGGAGCTCCAGTAGTGTTTGCCACGAAGGCGGATGGGTCCCTCAGACTTTGTGTGGATTATAGAGAACTTAATAAGCTCACAAAGAAGAATAGACACCCATTACCGAGGATAGATGATCTCTTTGATCAGTTGGTTGGCGCCTCAGTGTTTTCGCAAATGGATTTAGCTACAGGGTTTCATCAGTTGAGAGTGGCGGAGGACAGTATAGAGAAGACTGCTTTCCGGACTCCGGATGGTTTTTATGAGTGGTTAGTGATGCCATTTGGGTTGACAAACGCCCCTGCATACTTTGTTGATCTCATGAGTAGAGTGTTCAGAGAGTATCTGAATAAGTTTGTAGTAGTCTTTGTGGATGACATCTTGGTCTTTTCCAAGAGTGAAGAAGAGCATGCCTTACATCTCAAGGAAGTGTTGGAGACTCTTCGAGCACATAGTCTTAAAGCTAAATTCTCTAAATGTCATTTTTGGAGAAGAGAAGTGCGATTCTTAGGGCATGTGGTCTCTAAGGAAGGGATAGCTGTGGATCCCGCAAAGATAGTATCTATCCAGGATTGGAAAGTTCCTAGAAATGCTACCGAGGTAAGAAGTTTCTTGGGGTTGGCAGGATATTATAGGAAGTTCATCAAAGACTTCGCAAAGATATCAGCCCCATTAACCCGCTTGACGAAAAAGAATCTGGTTTTCTCGTGGGATGTAGATTGTGATGATGCTTTCCGACGGTTAAAGAGAGCTTTGACCACCGCTCCAGTTTTAGTGCTCCCGGATGGGAGTAAGCCGTTTGTTGTTTACACTGATGCTTGTGGAACAGGATTAGGCGCAGTCTTGATGCAGGAGGGAAGGGTAATAGCCTATGGAGGGAGACAATTGAGAGTGCATGAGAAGAATTACCCTACCCATGATCTAGAGTTGGCCGCGATTGTTTTCGCACTTAAGTCTTGGCGCCATTATCTTCTTGGTGAGAGATTCGAGTTGTTCACCGACCATAAATCATTGAAGTACTTATTCTCTCAGAAGGATTTGAATTTAAGACAGCAAAGGTGGATGGAGTTCTTAGCATCCTATGATTTTGGGATAGCGTATACCCCTGGCAAGGGTAACGTGGTGGCAGACGCCTTGAGTAGAAAAAGGCTATCTTTAAGTCCATTGTTCGTGGAACGACGAAGCTTGGAGTTTCTTTCTTTGTTTGAATTCAGACCTTCTGTTGATTTTGTACCTGGTTTGTTGGCATCCTTGGAGGTTAGACCTACTCTTTTGAGACGGATTGGCGAGGCTCAGCGAGACGACCCACAGTTGGTTGAGTTGGTAGAGAAGCTTATGAGGGGGGAGTCGTCCAGCCATTTGGGTAGATACACCATAGATGATAAGGGATGGTTGCATAGAGACGGTAGACTTTGTGTACCGCAAGATGAGGGTTTGAAGAAGGCTATTTTGGATGATGCACATCGTTCAAGAATGACTATTCATCCCGGTGGAGACAAAATGTACCAAGACATGAAGAGAGTTTTCTTCTGGGCCGGTATGAAGAAAGATGTAGCCGAGTATGTGGCTAGATGCTTAGTGTGCCAACAAGTTAAAGCGGAGCAAAGGAAACCCGGTGGGTTGCTACACCCATTGGAAGTTCCGCAGTGGAAGTGGGATAGTGTCTCGATGGATTTCATCGACGGGTTACCAAGATCGAGGAAGGGCAATACGGGAATTTGGGTTGTGGTGGACAGACTTACCAAGAGTGCCCATTTTATACCCGTAAAAAGTAAGAGGACCGCTCCATGGCTTGCTTCGGTATATGTTAGAGAGATTGTTAGATTGCATGGCGTACCATCCAGCATTGTGAGTGATCGAGATCCTATCTTCACTAGTGAGTTTTGGAGGAGTTTGCAAGAGGCGGTAGGGACTCAGTTGTGTTTGAGCACCGCATATCATCCTCAGACGGACGGTCAGACTGAGAGGGTGAACCGTATCTTAGAAGATCTCTTGAGGCTGTGTATCTTGGATTTTGGAGGTACATGGGAAGAACATCTTCCTTTGGTAGAATTCGCATATAATAACAGCTTTCAGTCCAGTATTGGTATGGCTCCTTTCGAAGCTCTTTATGGAAGGCCTTGTCGATCTCCTACATGTTGGTGGGAATCTATGGATAAGATCTTGCTTGGGCCAGATATGGTTAGAGAGACTTCAGAGAAGATTGATTTAATTCGTAGAAGGATGAAGGCAGCGCAAGATAGACAGAAATCTTATGCGGATCGGAGAAGGACGGATCTTGAGTTTGAGGTTGGGGATATGGTTTTTGTCAAAGTATCTCCATTGAGAAATGTTGTTCGCTTTGGGTCCGTTGGGAAGTTAGCACCAAGGTTTGTTGGACCATTTCCTATTAAGGAAAGGATTGGACGGATGGCATATAGGGTGGAGTTGCCCGACAGACTTAGTGGTGTTCATGATGTATTCCATGTATCACATCTGAGGAAGTGCTTACATGAGACCGCAGAGGTGGTAGAGCCAAGCTTGCTTAGAGATGTAGAGGTAGAGCGTGATGCGACGATTCGACGAGCTCCTACTCGCATCCTTGGGTCAGAGACTAGGAAGTTGAGGAACAGAGAAGTTCAGCTAGTTAAAGTGCAATGGGGAGATGACGAAAGCAATGCTACTTGGGAGACGGAAGCAAAGATGCGTTCTTTGTATCCATTTCTTTTTGAGAGTATGTCTTTTAACTTCTCCTTTATTGCTTGTCTAGTACTTATCTTATCTTTAGTATATCCTCTCGCTAGTACCTATGACCTTTAGATAGGGTAAAACCTATGGTTGAAACATGTGTTTGAAACATGTTATGGTTGATGGATGCATGTGGATGCAATTGTTTGCTAGTGGTTGCTCGTGGATGCATATACACACACATTAGGCACTAGATCGGCTCAGACACTTCATGTTGCATATTGCATAAATGGATGTGGTAGTTAGAATTGATGGATGTATCATGGCTGTGTTATCATATGAATGATGCATTTTTGTGTATGGTTGTGCACACATGTAGAAATTTGTATGTGTCAATAGGGTTTCGCATACATATTGGATGCATGGCACTATCATGGTTTGCATTAAGGAGGTCGACTGAATCAGTAGACCGCCTGATTTTGCATTAGTATACGGACATATACACACACTTTCCGCATATGTTCATATATCATTAGAAGTTTCTAAGGATAATGGTTGCTTGTGGTTGATGGTTTAGTAGATGGTTGTTTGGTTGGTAGGATAAGTTCTTCTTAACTTAGAGATTTCGAGGACGAAATCCTTTAAGTAGGGGAGAATGTAACACCCCGAATTTCAATTAACACTAATAGTTAGTAATTAAAGTATAATTAATCTCAGATGGAAGAACCAGGGGAAACGGGCTGCGTCATTGCGTTCGTCTCGGAAAAATACGCGAAATAGAGTCCGAGTTTTCGAGAATCGGAGTCCGTATGGCCCGGTTATGGCCCAAAGAAGTTTTAGGAAGTTTAAATTTAAAAAGCAGATTTGAAAAACAAGTTTGGAGCCAAAAGAGGAAAGGGGGGAAAAATTCCCGCCTAGCCCCGTGTCGACAGCCATGTCGACAGGGGTGTCGACAGGGGTGTCGACAGCCCTGTCGACAGGGGTGTCGACACAGGGTGTCGGCCCTGCTGGTCTGGGTGCACCAGGTTTGGTCTTGGCTGAGTCTTGGGCTATGTTCTAGAGGGTTCCTAAATCTAAGGGTCCTAATCTAATCTAGGGTTAATCTAAGGGCCTAAAACACTTTCTAATCCTATAAATAAGACCCTAACCCTACCCTAATTCATTCATAATTAAACCTAGTAACTAAACTATGGCAAAATGCAACTTGATCATGGCCTCCACAAATCAATGAAGAGGGTTGCATGCTAATCACTCCCTAATCAACCTCTAATCTCTTCTTAGCATCTTAATCTTCTTCATTTGGTGTGCAAAATTGCTAGTAGTGAGTTTCTATCACTTTGATGATCTTTTGGTAAACTAATTAGATGAGATGTGATGAGATTTATGGTTTTGTATGTGGGTTAATGAGCTTTGAAATCATATGATATGATGTTAGCATTAATCTTATGTTTATGCATGTTGAGTATGTAAGTTTATGCATGTTGAGTATGTAAGTTTATGCAAGTTTAATATGATGTATGTTATGCATGATGCTAAATATGCAAGTTGTGGGCTATGTAATCATATGCATGTTATGCAAGTTCATAGTGATATGCTATGCAAGTTACATGTATGTAAATATGCAAGTTACATGTTTGTTAATATGCAAGTTACATGTTTGTTAATATGCAAGTTACATGTTTGTCAATATGCAAGTTACATGTTGGTTAATATGCAAGTTACATGTATGTAAATATGCAAGTTACATGTTTATTTATGTGCAAGTTACATGTGTGTAAATATGCAAGTTACATGTTTATTAATATGCAAGTTCATGATGACACACTATGCAAGTCTATAAGCTAATATGCAAGTTTGTTATGCAAAATGAATATGTAAGTTATGTGATATATTATATGCAAGTTATGTGACATGTTATGCAAGTTCATATGCAAGTTATGTGTTTGTTAATATGCAAGATGGCACCTTTGAAACATGTTCATTCATATGCAAGTTGACACCTTTTATATGTGTTATATCATGAACGAAATTACGTGGGAACGATGGGGTAATTAAATGCATAAGTTAATAAGATTGTGTGAAATTAATATAATTATGCATAACACAAAATAAATAAACATAGTATGGGAATTTGCCTATTTGGTTAGGTGTACCCATACTATGTGTTGGGAATTTACCTATTGAGTTAGGTCTACCCCATGGGAATTTACCTATTAAGTTAGGTCTACCCATGTTAAGAAAACTTGATTAATTAGGGATAATTAATATAAAATTATGAGGGTGATTAATTAGGTGTAATTAATTGACTAAGACACGAGGTTGGACTCAGTTGTAGCGTAAAACTGCCCGGACCCAACCGGCTTAACCAGTTGCTACAAATGTTAGCCCAATGTGAGAGGTCTTAGGCACAAACTAAATACGTAATTAATGTAAAGACACGAGGTTAGACTCTGTTATGACATAAGGCTGCCCGGACCCAACCGGCTTAACCAGCGGTCATAAAAGACAGTCTAATGTGAGAGGTCTTTACAAAGGTTACGTTCTTAATTAATTAATTAAGAAACACTTAACCACATTAGCATGTAGAGGGACATGAGGGGTTAAGTGGGTGCCTTGGGTGGCATGAGAAAATCTAGTGGTTGCCTTGGGTGGCAATAGAAAATACGATTAGAATACTTAACCAAAATGAAACATGTAATTAAAACATGATTAAAGGGTTAAGTGGGATATACTAGAAAAAGGGACAAGCTTAGGTGGGTAGCTTGTGGAGGCCCATTTCAACCAGTAACCCATACGTATCTTTGTGGGCTCGACCCATGTCGAGGACGGGACACGCATACTGGGCTTGACTGTAAGAGGCAAACGGATTAGCGGTGGCAACGCAAGTCCAACGGGCTTCATATGCGTGAGTGGGCCCGGGCTGGTAGGTAAGCCGTTGTTGCATCGAGTAGATATAAGCCGTGCACCGTTAGTTTTATCAGGTTGCCACATTGGGGAATGATACACCCCACGGTGGGGCCAGCACGGGTATCTACGTTAGGGAGCCGATCGAATGGGGAAGTAGTGTGTACACCTAGTGGATTGTAGGGCCCCGTGGCGCCTACTTGGTCACCTAGGGGTACGCAAGTACTATTTAGTTAATTTTATAAGTCCTTGGGTGGGATCAACCTTTAGGTTAGAAACGACTGGTGTGGTGCAGTTTAGTAATTTACCTTAGGGAGGGTAGATGCGTCTTTATCCTTTATCTTAGTTCAGTTGACTGCTTAGGGTACCCATTTATCCCTATATGTTACCATATATCAGTTCATATCTTCTCTGGTTACTTTAACGATTGTATCGTTAAAGTTATAGGACTCGCTCAGACTTATGTCTGACCCCGTTGTTTTTATCTTTTTCCCAACCCTCAGGTCCTGTGGTGGATCCTAGCAGTAGTGGAGCTTGATCGGATTGCTGTTCCAGTCTTGAGGAGCTTGGATAGATGTAAAGCTCCAGTTATCCAGTTATCTTTTCTTTTGTTTTGGCTATTGTATGAGAGTGGGATTATGTATTCCTTTATTTCGATGGATATTGTACTTGACCTTTATTATGGTTTTATGATGTAACCAGACATGTTTTACTTCCGCTGTTATGAGATGATGTTTTAAAATTTCAAGTACTATTTATATCTGTCCTGTTGTAATTTTTCTGTTCTATATTCACTAAAATACTCCACCGATGCTATGGCATTCCCATTGTGAGTGATCATAGCGGGAGTGGGGTGTTACACTTAGTGGTGTACATGATGTATTCCATGTGTCACATTTGAGGAAGTGCTTACATGAGACCGCAAAGGTGGTAGAGCCGAGCTTGCTTAAAGAAGTGGAAGTAGAGCGTGATGCGACTATTCGACGAGCTCCTACTCGCATCCTTGGGTCAGAGACTAGGAAATTGAGGAATCGAGAGGTTCAACTAGTCAAAGTACAATGGGGAGAAGACGAGGGCAACGCTACTTGGGAGACGGAAGCGAAGATGCGTTCATTGTACCCATTCCTTTTTGAGGGTATGTCTTTTAACCTCTCCTTTATCGTTTGTCTAGTACTTATCTTATCTTTAGTATGTCCTCTCATTAGTACCTTTGACCTTTAGATAGGGTAAACCTATGGTTGAAACATGTGTTTGAGACATGTTATGTTTGATGGATGCATGTGGATGCAAGTGGTTGCTAGTGGTTGCTCGTGGATGCATATATACACACTCTAGGCACTAGATCGGCTCAATCACTTCATATTGCATATTGCATAAAATTGTGTGTAGGAAGCTATATTTATGGATGTGTAATGATTGTGTTATCATACGAATGATGCATTTTAGTGAATGATTGTGCACTCATGTAGGTATTGTATGTGTCGATAGGGTTCTCTCGCATACATAATGGATGCATGGCACTATCATGGTTTGCATATGTTCATACATTAGATAGGGAACATATACACACACTCTTTGCATATGCTCATACATCATTAGAAATTGTTTTAAGGACAATGGATGCCCGTGTTTGATGGATTGAGTAGATGGTTGTTTGGATGGTAGGATATGCATTCTCCTTAGCTTAGAGATTTCGGGGACGAAATCCTTTAAGGAGGGGAGAATGTAACACCCCGTATTTCAGTTAATGCTATAATTCACTAATTGCAGAATAAATAATCTCAAATGTGAGAATTGGGGGAAACGGGCTACGTCATTGCGTTCGTCTCGGAAAAATACGCGAAATAGAGTCCGAAATTTTGTAAATCGGAGTCCGTATGGCCCAGTTATGGCCCAATGAAGTTTGCGGAAAATTCAAAGTTAAAAACAGATTTAAAAATCCAAATTCAGATTTTTAATTTCAACCAGCGGGGCCAGGCGGGAAAGTTCCCGCCCTAGCCATGTCGACAGGGCTGTCGACAGGCCTGTCGACTGGGGAGTCGACTGCCCTGTCGACTTGCCTGTCGACACGGGGTGTCGAGCCACTTGGCCTGGGTGCACCAGGTCTGGTTTTCTGGCTAGGGCTGGGCTGTGTTCTAGAGACTTCCTAAATCTGACGGACCTAATCTAACCTAGGGTTAATCCTATGGTCTAAAACACACCCTAATCCTATAAATACACCCTAATGCAAGCCTAATCCATACTAAAAATAGAAATGATGCCATCATGCCGCCAAAATCAAACCTAAGAGGAGCCTCCACTAGTTTATGAAGGAAGTTGCAAGCTAATCAACCTCTAATCATCATCTTCTTCATATTTAGCAACTAGTTCTACTTCATAAGTTTGCTAATCTTGGTTTTGGTGAGTTTCTATGCCTTTAGCAAGTAATTGCTAAACTAATTAGGATAGGATATTAGGAGGCTATGGATGTAAATGTGGATTATGCAAGATGTGGTTGTCATATGTTATAAGTTCATATGTAAACTTGCCTCTTTTTATGATATGATGTGATATGTAAGTTCATATGCAAGTTTTATGCAAGTTTATATGCAAGATCATATGCAAGTTAGTCTCTTTTTATGATATGCATAACATATGCAAGGTTGCCTATATGTATGACATGTTATGCAAGCTCATATGCAAGTTTATATGCAAGATTCATATGCAAGTTTGTCTCTTTTTATGATATGCATAACATATGCAAGGTTGCCTATATGTATGACATGTTATGCAAGCTCATATGCAAGTTTATATGCAAGATTCATATGCAAGTTTGTCTCTTTTTATGATATGCATAACATATGCAAGGTTGCCTCTATATATGACATGCTATGTAAGTCCATATGCAAGTTTATATGCAAATTCATATGCAAGTTCATATGCAAGTTTGGGGTTAATGATTTATGCTAGTTGGGTTTAATGTTATGATGCAAGTTGACACCTTTTAAACCCATGTGAATGCCAACGTTGTGCTAAGATTGAATCCCTTTACATTTATGGCGAACCTTCCCATTTATATGACATGTCATGAGAACGAATTACGTGGGAAACGATGGGGTTAATATGCATGTTAATGGAAATGTGTATAACATAAAATGAATGGACATAATTGGGAATTTACATATTAAGTTAGGTCTACCCATATTATGGAGTTGGGAATTTACCTATTAAGTTAGGTCTACCCATACTATGGAATTGGGAATTTACCTATTGAGTTAGGTCTACCCATATTCTTAAAAATGTGTAATTAATTAGGGATAATTAATCCAAATTAATTGGGGGTGATTAATTAGGTGTAATTAATCAACTAAGACACGAGGTTGGACCCTTTTGTAGCGGAAGTCTGCCCGGAACCGACCGACAATCCAGCAGCTACAAATGATTGGCCCAATGTGAGAGGTCTTAGCCATAAATTAAATACGTGATTAAAGTAAAGACACGAGGTTAGACCCTTTTGATGACAGAAGTCTGCCCGGAACCAACCGGCATATCCAGCAGTCATAAAAGAAGGTCTAATGTGAGAGGTCTTTATGAGGTCATGATCTTAATTAATTAATTAAGAAACACTTAACCATATTAGCATGTAGAGGGACATGAGGGGTTAAGTGGGTGCCTTGGGTGGCATGTGGAAATCTAGTGGTTGCTTTGGGTGGCAATAGAAAATACGATTAGAATACTTAACCAAAGTGGAACATGTAATTAAAACATGATTAAAGGGTTAAGTGGTATACACTAGAAATGACAAGCTTAGGTGGGTAGCTTGTGGGGGCCTATTTCAACCAATATCCCAAACGTATCTTTGTGGGCTCGACCCAAGTCGAGGACGGGACACGCATATTGGGCTTGACTATAAGAGGCCAAAACGGGGTAGCGGTGGCAACGCAAGTCCAACGGGTTTCATATGCGTGTGTGGACCCGGGCTGGTAGGTAAGACGTTGTTGCATCGTGTAGGTATAACCGTGCACCATTTGTTGTATCGGGTTGCCACTTTGGGGAGTGATACACCCCATTGTGGGGCCAGCACGGATATCTACGGTAGGGAGCCGATCGCTTGGGAGTAGTGGGTACACCTAGTGAAGATAGGGGCAGACGGCACCTAGGTAGTCAGCTAGGGGTACACGAAACTACTGGGTAATTTTTCTAAGTCCTTGGGAGGGATCAACCTTTAAGTAGGAATGACTGGTGTGGTGCAGTGTAGTAATTATCCTTGGGTGGGTAAATACGTCTTTATCGTTATCTTAGTTCATTCTAAGTTAGTTTGGCTACCGAGTGTAGTCATTTATCCCCAGTCACACCGTACCAAGTTATATCATACCCTAATTACTTTAATGATTGCATTGTTAAAGTTATAGGACTCGCTCAGACTTATGTCTGACCCCGTTGTTTTTATCTTTTTCCCAACCCTCAGGTTCTCAGAGTGGGCCCAACACGAGTGGGCTTTGATCAGGCTACTTTTATTACTCTCTTGGAGCTTGGACCCTAGATGTAGAGCTCAGCTTACCCTTTTCTTTTATGGCTATCAGTTCATGTATTGGGATTATGTATTTTTATTTAGCAGGATGGATATTTGTACTTGACTTCTATTATGGTTTTGTGATGTAACCAGACATGTTTTATTTTCCGCTGCAATTGAAATGATGTTTTAAATTTTCAAGTATTACTTATATCTGTCTTGCTGTAATTACTCTGTTCTATATTCACTCAAAATACTCCACCGATGTTATGGCATTCCCTTAGAGAGTGACCATAGCGGGCGTGGGGTGTTACAACAAGCAAAACAAACCTATCCTAGCATGCGGAAAACTAAATCGAAGTCAAAATCTTACCAGGCAAAGAGTTCCGGGTGCGTCTTCCTAATGTTCTCCTCTGTCTCCCAAGTACAATCATTCTCGTCCTCGCCCCATTGAACCTTGACTAGCTTCACCGCCTTTCTTCGAAGTTGCTTCATGTCGTGCTCGACAATACGGGCCGGCTTGCGGTTCCCAACCGCCTCGGGTTCTACTTCGAAGTCCTCTAACTGATCAGGTGAAATAGTCATATCTGAGTCGTGAACGAACTTCCTTAGTTGGGAAACATGAAATACGTTATGAACTCCCGCCATCTTCTCTGGTAAGTCAATTCTATATGCCAAATTCCCGACTAGTTCAAGAACAGGGAATGGGCCAACGAATCTTGGTGCCAACTTGCCTCTCCTGCCAAATCGTATTACGCTCTTCAACGGAGAGATCTTGACAAACACCAAGTCACCAACGGAGAATTTTAAGTCTCTTCTTCTCTTATCAGCATAACTTTTCTGCCTATCTTGGGCTGCCTTCATTCGTTGTTGAATGATCTTGATTTTATCTGAAGTTTCCCTCACCACATCTGGTCCAAGCATAAACTTCTCGCCAGTCTCTATCCAACATGATGGTGAGTTACACGGTCTTCCGTACAAAGCTTCAAACGGAGCCATACCGATACTGAATTGGTAGCTATTATTATATGCAAACTCTACTAGATGCAAATGGTCATCCCATGATCCACCAAAATCCAATATACATGCTCTCAAGAGGTCTTCCAAAATACGGTTCACCCTCTCCGTCTGACCGTCGGTCTGAGGATGATATGCGGTACTGAGATGTAACTCTGACCCTAGAGCCTCTTGTAAGCTCCTCCAAAACCCACTAGTGAACAACGGGTCTCGGTCACTCACAATGCTTTTAGGTACTCCATGAAATCTCACTACCCACTTCATATACAATTCTGCTAATTTAGCTGCCGTTCTAGTCGATTTAACTGGTATAAATCTTGCACTTTTAGTCAATCGGTCCACAATCACCCAAATGCTATCATGTCCCGATCTAGTCCTTGGTAAACCATCGATGAAATCCATCGAGACTTGCTCCCATTTCCATTCGGGAATTTCTAATGGTTGTAACAACCCACTAGGCTTCTTTTGCTCTGCTTTAACTAGCTGGCAATTCATGCATTTGGATAAAAACTTCCCAACGTCTCTTTTCATCCCTTCCCAGTAGTAGGTCTGCTTCATATCTCGATACATCTTATTACCACCGGGGTGTATAGTCAGCTTTGAGTGATGACATTCTCTAAGCACTTCATCTCTCAATCCATTGACATTGGGTACAATAAGCTTTCCATTCTTTCTAAGCCATCCATCTCGATCAAGCCCATACTTGTTCATCTCCTCATTGATATCCATCTTTAACTTGGAGATGATTTCCAATAGGTTAGGATCGTCCCTCTGACTAGAGCCGATCCGTTCAATTAAAGTGGGTCTGATCATCAAACTTGCTAACATTTCTGGATCCAATTCGCACTTTGGTCTGAAATCAAAACCCGCGATATACTCCAGTTGCTTCCATTCAAGGAACATAGCCCCTAAGCTGCCATGTCTTCTACTCAATGCATCAGCCACCGCATTGCCCTTTCCCGGTGTGTATGCGATGTCAAAATCATAGGAAGCTAAGAACTCTAACCATCTCTGCTGACGGAGATTCAGATCTTTCTGAGAGAAGAGATACTTTAACGACTTATGATCTGTAAACAACTCAAATCTTTCTCCCAAGAGATAGTGTCTCCACATCTTTAACGCGAACACGATCGCTGCCAATTCTAAATCATGGGTAGGGTATCTTCTCTCGTGCGGTTTCAATTGCCGACTCGCATAAGCTACAACCCTACCGCCTTGCATCAATACAACACCCAGTCCGGTACCACAGGCATCCGTGTATACCGTCATCTCTTCATCCCCCTTAGGAATGACTAACACTGGTGCGCTTGTCAACTTGTCCTTTAGACTTTTAAATGCATTCTCGCACCTTTCATCCCAGACAAAAGCTTGATTCTTCTTGGTTAACTGGGTCAATGGTGCTGCTATCTTGGAGAAACCTTGGATAAACTTACGATAATATCCAGCTAATCCCAAGAAACTTCTTACATCTGTTGCATTCTTGGGCGTAGGCCAATCTTGTACCGTAGCCACCTTTGCTGGGTCCACGGCAATACCATTCTCTGATACAACATGGCCCAAGAACCTCACTTCCCTCTTCCAGAAGTGACACTTAGAAAACTTTGCTTTCAATTGGTGTTTTATCAACACCTCCATCGCTACTCTTAAATGTTCTTTGTGTTCTTCCTCTATCCTCGAATAGACCAAAATATCATCAACGAACACAAGGACAAACTTATTCAACTGATCTCTGAATACCCTATTCATAAGATCCACAAAATATGCTGGGGCATTGGTCAGCCCGAATGGCATGACCAACCACTCATAAAATCCAGACGGCGTTCGAAATGCCGTTTTAGCTATACTCTCAGCTTCTACTCTAAGCTGATGAAAACCTGTCGCGAGATCCAACTGAGAAAATACTCTCGCGCCACTCAACTGATCGAACAAATCATCTATCCGCGGTAGAGGATACTTGTTCTTCCTCGTCACTTTATTCAACTCGCGGTAGTCTACACACAAACGAAGGGAACCATCCGCCTTGGTAGCAAACACAACAGGTGCTCCCCATTCAGAAACACTCCTTCTGATAAATCCCTTCTTCAAAAGATCGCTGACTTGCACCTCGAGCTCTCGCTGCTCCCTTGGTGCCATACGATGAAGTGGCATCACTATAGGCCTGGCATCCTTTACCAAATCAATACGAAACTCAATCTCTCGGTGTGGTGGAAGTCCGGTCACTTCTTCGAAAACATCCGGATACTGGCCAACCACGGGAAAACCTGACAACTCACTATGCGGAATGTCGAGGGAGTTTAGAAAACTAGCCAATACCCCCTTACTGGGTAGACCACCAAACACTATCCTCCGCCCATCATCCGCTCTAGCTGTCACCAAAAAGCCCTCACAGTCTACCACCACCCCATACCTTCGGAGCCAATCTACTCCCAAAATAATGCCAAACCCAGTAAAGCCCAAAACAAAGCAATAACAAACAAACATGCATCCATGACTCGATAAGACCACATTACGACAAATCATGCTAAGGCTAGTCGAACCACCAATCGGGTTCGTCACTACTAAAGGTCTATCGACAATCTCGGGCTCCAATCCCAACCTATCTACCAGGTCACTAGATATGAAAGAACTGGAAGCTCCGGTATCAAACAAAACTCTAACAGGAACATCATAAACAGAAAGCATACCTTGAATGACGACATTCTTTCCCTTCTCCGCCGCAGTTGGGGCATTCGACGAAGAAGGAATAGCATTGAGAGCATATGCTTTCACCATTTGCTTTTCTTTAGGGGGTTGCGGACACTTGTCCTTGTGATGTCCCATTTGGCCACAGTTGAAGCACTTCCTATCCGCTGGCTTGGCCCGACAATTACTAGCATAATGGCCCTTCTTACCACAGCTGAAGCACTCAACATCTTGCTTATTCTTCTTCTTCTGGCCATCCTTAGTCTGACTCTGCTTTCTTTTATTCTGGGAACCACCCTTGCCTCCACCACTTGCTTGTGGCTTTGGCTCATCTGCGGATGCAACCTCAGTCTTCGGCTTAGGGTAGAGACTTTCCGATCTTAATGCTTTCCCCACAATCGATTCAAACGTCTCATCGATGTGGTTAATAAGTTTTTCCCCCAAGTACTGATCCAAACCAGTTATGAATTTCTCATTCTTTTTCTCGGCAGTATTAATAAGAGATAACCCATATTTGACAAAGTGTCAAATTCAGCAATATACTCCGAGACAGCTCTGCCATTCTGCTTGAGCTCCAAGAACTTCTTAAACAGCACTGACTTATGAGCAGCTGGAATGAACTTCTCACTAAAGCGAGCCTTAAACTGCTCCCAAGTAATCTGATCTTCGGGAGTAGCTGCCTTTATAGCATTCCACCAATTCATTGCCCGCCCTTGCAGTTGACGGGACGCTAGCTTTCTTTTCATCGCATCCTCGATACCCAAATCCTCGAAGATACGTTCGCAACTATCCAACCAATCCTGAACATCCGTAGCCGACTCCGTTCCGTGGAATGACTTCCCACCAAGACTAGTATAATCCTTATTCAGCTTGGCGAAGTCGACTCTTGGCGCCTGCACTATTGGACCACCACCATTTCCACCATTGGGAGCTGCTCTCTGTACATCTCTAAGCATCTCTCTCATGAGGTCAGTAAACATTGTCCTCATGTCAGCAGCATTCCCATTATTGGCCCCTCTACCGGTACCTCTAACATATCGGCTCATCGTCAATCTGAAAAAGGAAACGATTAACGACTCCATAGTGGTGCTAGTGCAGTACGACTTCATCCATATACTACTAATAGTATATATATATAGCTTTTAAAAACCAAAGTAATCACAAATACGCTCTCTCGTATACGTATATTATCTCTCCCTGATAACTTCCCTAGGTTAACTGCGCAACCTAGGGCTCTGATACCAAGTGTGACGGCCCGCCCCGCACCAGCCTGCATTTCCTCCGGAAGTGCGTTGTACACATGCCCGACTAGCACAGAACGGTCGCCAAAGAAAGGAAAGAAGGGAATGAACTAATCAAGGAACCTGTAGGATGTCTCACAGCGCATGGAATAAAATATAATAATAACATACTTGGCATAAAACAGGTGAGACAGTGCATAAGCTGATAACTAAAATCAATCATCAATCATCAGAGCAGCGGAAATCCAAATACAGCTTATTACAATTTTCCAAAATTTACTGTCTCTAAACAAAAGAAAGCTAAAGTAGAAGATACACCACCAATGCCCAAGCAGTGATCTTCAACAACACAGGGAGAATATTAAGTATATAGTACGTGGAAGCCTCCTGCTCGTCTCCAGATCATCTACCCGTGCATCGCCAGCTAACCTGTCTCTAGTCTGCTCGTGTGAGCACCCAGAGTAATAAGAGGAGACATAAAACTCTGGGTCAGACATAAAGCCTGGTATGAGCGATAAGCATCTAAACAGAATAATAACAGGTATACTAAACCATACCTGAACCTGGACCTGCAACCAAAGAGTTAGTACCACATACCGTACAATACTCTAAGGTGCCAGAATAAATAGTGTAAGAATACGGGGGTGGGGTGTGCATGTCATAATGATAGCAAACAAATCATCCATAGCAACCATCCTCACATTTCTCACTCAGTGCGTAAAGCATACGATATCTACCACTTTGGAACACTAGACAAACTGAGGTAACGACGAATCCCGACTTGTAGAAACCCTGCTATAACCAAGCTAAACATATGGGGTCATGACCAACATTTCAATGACCCACTTCATTGGTTGTAGCCCTTGGTCCTACCGATGCCATAATGGCCCTGAACCCGCCTTCGTACCTCCTACCATAGTGATCCAAAGCTATAGACGTCGATAACTCCTTGGCACGCGTCCCGCAGCAAAGCCCAACCATGAAGCGAACCCGTTGATTCCCATCTGAATCTTGAGCTCTAACTTCTCATTTGGACTTCCTTTGCATCTCGGGTTTGGTCGAATTGGAGTGGGTCTTCAGAAGAGTTGTCGTGCATTAGCAGTCCTAGAATTTGGTTCGGTTCGGTAGTCATCACCCTCGACGGTTCGGTTCGGTGGTCATCTTTTCATTCGATTCGGGTCGGATACTCCACATCGGGTCGGGTCGGTGTCCTCCTCCGGGTCGGTTCGGGTTGCTTTCTTCCTTCTCGTGTTCTGATCCGCTCCCACGTTTCTTCACGTATTCCGATCCGATCCCCACTTACTGTCTGATCCGCGTGGCTTTCCCTCTTGCTAGTCCTCCAAAGAGCTTACTTCCTATCCGAGCCCTGCGTCTCCTATCCGATCCGATCTGGCCTCCATTATTCTTCCGATCCGATCCGCTCTCTATAATTCCGATCCGATCCCCTCGTCCACTCCAACTCAAAGTAAACGGCCTTCCTTCTCGCCAAGCCTCCTATGTGCCAAACTCCAGTTCGGGTCGGTTTTCTTGCCCAGTTCACATATCCGATCCGAGCCCTCATCCGATCCGAACCGGTTAGGGACCTGCACATTTCTACAACTTTCCAGCGAGCTTTCTACGCCATTCGACGACGTTTTCGACCAATTTAACTATTCTAATCAATCATAAAACATACCATAGAGTCATAGCAACATGTAATAGCAATCACAAACAACAAACAACAATCCAAATGAATCAAAATGGATCAAAAGTGACTAAAACTTCATATTTTCCCATAGCATGTTTAAGTAGAACTAATCATAGGGTTAACAAAACTTAATCAAATCGAACCAAATTTCTAACAGAAGCATAAAATATTATTTAAGAATTTCTAAACATTTTTCCAGAATTTATTAGTGTATAAATTCGCTAATCTTCACTAATTACCCTTAATTACCGTAATTAGTGTCAAAACGATGCTATCACTCACCTTTGCCACAACTAAAACCCCAAAACTGAAATATTCTCTGATTTGGCGCTGTTCCCAATCTTACACAGCAGCTCTACCTCGGTTCTCGTGCTAATACTCCTTGATTTGATGTTTGCTAAGCCTAATCTTCAATTAGAAAGTGATTAAGAGGTGTTTTTTAAAGAGATTTAGAGGGTGGAGGCCATGGCTAGGTTAAGAGGAATGAATAGTGACGGCTGAAAAATGAGAAAAAGGTATTCTCCAAACCCTAACAGCCCTTTTAAACTCCTAATCCCGAAATCTCCCTTTGGGCCTAGCTGTTAATCACCCAGTTAAGCCCAATTAAGCTGTTTTTCACCATCTGAAACTTGTTTCAGCCATATCTCCCAAACGGTGAGTCCGTTTGGCTAATGTGACCACTCTACGGAAAGAGAAACCATCATCCGAAGCCAATGGAAGTGGTTTCAGGTCAAAATTCATTTCCAGTCAAAAGTTATGTCCAAAACAGTGCCAACTAGGAGTAAAATGGTCATTTAAAAATCGGGAAAAATCATGAACATGGGAAATGACCACAATAGTCGTCTCCCAAAGTTACATGACCATACGACTTCGTATGTGAAAGAAAAAATATCCTACGATCCTGTGATGCGTAGAATACAGGTCGTTACACTATCTGTAGAAGAACGACGAAGAAGAGGATGAGAGGGGAACGACAACACTTAAGCTAAGTGTGGTGGATTAAATTTAATTATAGTTAAATAATGATAATAGAAAAACGACCATAACTTATCCGTTTTTAATCAGAATCGCACGGTTCAAGGTGCGTTGGATTCGTGTTTCAGAGATCTACAACATATGATAGTCTAGATCTGAATCAGAACAAATCAGAAATTGGGGAAAAATCAATTTTGAACTGCACAGAATTAATATCATGTGAGATTTCTACTTTTTTTTAAATAACTAGAATTTAATTATCCTTTGTTATTTAAAATCCATATATGTATGTTAATAAACTTCTGATCTGTGATGTATGATATGGTATCTGTTGTTTGTTGTTTGTGATGAATTGTAATGATCATATTTTTTTAAAGTAGACTAAAAATACCACCTTGGTTAGAAATAATGATTTGAACAAAATTAACATTTTTTGTTAGTTAGATTAGTTGAACAAAATTAACACTTTTTGTTAATTAGATTAAGTTAGACAAAATTAACATTTTTTGTTAGTTAGATTAGTTGAACAAAATTAACACTTTTTGTTAATTAGATTAAGTTAGACAAAATTAACATTTTTTGTTAGTTAGATTAGTTGAACAAAATTAACACTTTCTGTTAATTAGATTAAGTTAGACAAAATTAACATTTTTGGTAAATAAAACATGTTAGTGAAATAGAAATGTATAATTTATACATTAAAAGAATGAACTAGAAATGTATATTTTTATACATTAAAAAGAATGAAGTAGAAATGGACATTTTTGTCACATTAAAAAGGATGAAGTAAAAATACACATTTTGATCATTAAAAAGGATTAAACAAAAATGAACATTTTTGTGTACTAAAAAGGATTAAACAAACATGAACATTTTTGTGTATTAAAAAGGATTAAACAAACATGAACATTTTTGTGTATTAAAAAGGATTAAACAAACATGAACATTTTTGTGTATTAAAAAGGATTAAACAAAAATGAACATTTTTGTGTATTAAAAAGGATTAAACAAACATTTTTGTGCATTTAAAAAGAGTTAAACAAAAATAGACATTTTTGTTTACATTAAAAAGAGTTAAACAAAAATAGACATTTTTGTTTACATTAAAAAGAGTTAAACAAAACAGACATTTTTGTTTACATTAAAAAGAGTTAAACAAAATAGACATTTTTGTTTACATTAAAAAAGAATTAAACAAGATAATCATTTTTCGTTTACGTTAAAAGGATTAGATTAGATTATCATTTTTGTACCTTAAAAGGAATTATACGAAAATGAATACTTTTGTACTTTGAAAAGAATGAGATAAAAAGAGAGATTTTTGTCAAAAAAAAAAAGAATGAATTAGAAATGGGCATTTTGTCATTTATGAGGAATGAAACAAAAACATTTACTTTTGGTCATTTAAAAGAATGAAGTAAAAATATTCATTTTGTCACTTAAAAAGAATTAAACCAAAATATACATTTTTGGTTATTAAAAATGATTAAACCAAAAATATCCATTTTGGTCATTGGAAGGAATTAGATCAAAATTATCATTTTGTTTAGAAATGTTTAATGTGATAAAAAGTACATTTTGTTTAGAAATGTTAAATAGGATAAAAAGGACAAATTTTGTTTAGAAATGATTAATGTGATAAAAAGTACATTTTTGGTTTAGAAATGTTTAATATGACTAAAGGAACATCTTTGTTAGGCAATGTTTCTTAGGATTAAAGATATCATTTAAAGGGAATAGAATAAGAAGATTACATTTACATGTGATATTGATATCATTAAAGAGAATAGAGTTAGAAGATTACATTCTCATGTAATATTGTTTTCAATTGAAAGAACAGATTTTATTTGTCGTTTGTGTACAATAACAAGAGTTGGAATAAAAGATAGATTTTTTGACATTTTATACTCAATAAAAAGACTGGATTTATAAGTTGCATTTTTATTGTCATTTTAGAGACAAAAAAAAAAGAATAGAAATAAAGTTTAAGATTTTTATTGTCATTTGTTAACAATAAAAAAAATAGAAACAAAAGTTAAGATTTTTATTGTCATTGGTTAACAATAAGAAGATTAGAAATAAAGTTAATATTTTTTTATTGTCGATTAGTTACAGTAAAAAGATCATATGTTAAAAATATGATGTTAGCGATGGCTTGATATATATATCTGTGATGTTGAAATGTTTGATGTGTTAAATATAATGTTAGTATATTCAAACTGAATGTTACACTTCCATTCACAAGTCATACGACTTATTTATGTGATTTGGACGATAATTTTAACACATCGCCCAAGTGCACAATTTTTTTTTTTTTTGCTGGATGAAACCCCACACGGGTTTTGGGATGATATTTGACAGACACTAATCCCAATGTTTAGTTGTAGAATCCACTCTGGTTGTTATTTGGATGTTTGATAATTATTCATCATGATTGTTGACTACATGTAATATATGGTTGTTGATTTGGTCACATTCCAATAAAGAATATTCTAGAAAAGAATGTTTTAGAAAAATATATTAGAAAAAGAATATATTTTAGAAAATATATTTTTATTTAAATGAACTAGTTGTCAACTAGAATAAATCAATAAATTAAGATTTAATGAAGTTTTCCGATATGTTAATATTTAATTGAAGTTAAATTAAATATATTGGATTTTGGGTTTGTCGTGAATAGTGTCTTAAATAACACTGTTCTTAAACCCAAATAATCTTTTATTTAGATTATTAAAGTTTTTCAGTCATATTTAGAATTTGGAATGAAAAGGAATGTGAGTTGGGTTTATTGTGAACTGTGTTTTTAGTGACATGTGTTCTTTAACCCAACTGACAGTAAAAATATGATTTGGAATTTATAAATCTTTTATTAAGATTTAAATGGGAATTTTCCAAAAGCCAAGTTTTCCAATTTAATATATTAAATTGGAGTTGAATGGGATTCGAATTAATAATAACCGAGATAAGCTTCTGTAAAAGAAGACCGATGCTACATATGGAATTTAAGATGCTTTGCCATTATTCCATTTATATTATTGGTCGGATACAGAAATTTATAACGATTATATATTGATTTTATTTCTGTGAAGATTCCATATTTTATGGAAGAAGATTATGGGTTTACCGTGAACTATGTTTTAAATGACATTAGTTCTTTAACCCAGTTAAAGATAAGATTAATTTCTTAAATCTAAATAATCATTGAATAATATATTTTTTTGTATTTAAAACCAAATTGGGTTTTAATAAATCTTTAAAAGAAAGACTTAAAATAAATTTGAAGAATTTATCTTTGATAAGATAATGTGAATATTTTATTTAAAAGAATATTCTGAATTGGAATGTGGCGTCGGACGTGTTTTTATAGTATTTGATTTTTAATTATAAAAATATGTGGATTATTCGGAAAGGCCGGGTTTAACCCATTCCAAATAATTATTACGACGATGAAGAGTTGAAGATAAAGGCGGTGATTGAAGACCGACGATCTTCACATCGAATGGATGTGTTGCTACTGAGACCCATGATGGGAGTAGCTACCTTGAAGGGGCTTCAGTGGTTGTCGTCCGGACTATTGTTGATTGTTTCAGATATGCGAGGAATAAGGTGCCTCCGATTTCGTACAGACCCAAAACGGACTTGTAAATGGATGCGTGTCTGACATTGGATTTCGTTCCATGTGAATTAAATTGATTTTTATTAATGTATAACTGATTGGTGGTGGAGAATTTATTCTCTACTTAACATCCTGGTATATATTAGTAGTGATTGATCGCATGACGTGAATTGTCAATGTGGCACGCCAAGATGCAAATGATCAAGGCTTTTGTTGAAAAGCAGGGCCTTGTGGGATGATCAAAGTATAGCCTATTACGGCATAGCTTTGTGTATAGCATGACTTCGCGAGCCTCACACCCCGGTATGAGTCAAAAACGGGATATGGACCGTAGGGAGTGCACACGTTTCTTTCAAGCTAGGGGTAGTGTCAGTGTTTTAACTGGCTGGCATTTTACTTATGTGGATGATGGATTGAAGCGCCTCGGGATTATAGGCCGTTAGTGGTCATATGGAGGTCCAAAGGGACCGGGAAGCATGTGTTCAGGAATTGCCAATCCACTACCGTTAGGCGGGGATCGGCCCTACTGCATCCAAGGGTTGCCCATAGGTGTGATCCTGAGGCATTTGCTAGAGTGTCTCGAATCGGAGAGGAGCTTGCCCCTAGCCTTGACTCATGATGGAAATCCAATTTCCAATACGACCTTGCGGTTTTGATTGTAGAACTAGTATGGCGACATAGTAGGATGGGGTACTATGCCGTCTATGATTAATACATTATGATTGAAATTGTTTTTGAAATATATATATACCCATAGATATACACACTAATATTAAATCCGTTTTATCGTATCAAGCATCTTTTGACCATTATAAGGTAAAACCCTATCCTCCGGTTTGCGTTGCATTGTGTGATGGGACTTGGGTCTTATAATGGTTTTATTTTTCTAAAAGGCATTGCGTTGTTTAACGTTTTACTTTATTTTATGCACTGGCAATCCAATGGAGTAAACCCGTTCCGCGTTAGCGGCGTGGTCCTATGATTAGCCTGATTATTAGATAAGTTAAGTTAAGATTTCTCATACCAGTCCCGTGACTGACCTGTAGTTTGTTTCACTGGCAAACTCGGGTGCCCATATTTTCCACACGGACAGTCGAGTAGCTTTTTGCAGATATATTTACAGGATCCTGGTCTACAGCTGAAGCGATATTCGGAAAGCTCTGTATCCGTGTTTCCTTTCGGTTGTTTATTTGTATCATTTTTCCGCTGCTATTTTAATGTAATTTAAATCTCTGATATTATTGTATTTCTATTATGTAATAAGTATTCATACTCTGTTATATTCTTGTACTCTGATGTAATTGTTGTAATCAGCAATAAAATGTTCTCCAGTTTGTGTTTTAATGTGTGTTGTTCTCAAAGCAATCTAGGCTTTCCTTTACTGGGAAGTTTGGGTCGTCACATTGTTGGACCTCACCTGGTCTAATTCTATACCAGCCTTCTCCCTAGATGGTTGAATTTTCGCTTCTTAAAGTTGTTACTATAGTAAGGTGGTCGTCGATTCTTCTTGTCGATTATTTCATACCAAAATCCCATATCCATTAAGTCAACGGAGGTTCCATTTACGTGAGCAGTCACCTTCTAATGAGATTCCTCCGTCATCCATAGTATAAACCTTTCATTTTTCTTCAATGTTGTGTTGACAATTATGGTTCGTATCATGACGACTTAATGATCTTGTTTGAGTATTCTTCTATTGCCATCCCTCTCGGCTTTGGATCAATAAAGCTCCGATATAGTCGGAATTTTCCTTCCTCTGGCGTATATTGTTCTCTCAGTAGCTCTTTGAGTACCTCTTTGAATCGATCCCATGTTATATCATCCTCCAGCTCGTTTAGATAATAGTTTCCCACCAAACCAAAGCTCCCTTCTGTAGCTTCCATGAGGCCGAAAATCTTTTCTACCTATCCTCAATCTCAAATACTTTGAAAATCCTTTCGCACGAGCATAACCAAGCCTAAACTTCCATAATAGATCCAGTTCCTTTGAAAGTCTTGCCTCCCAAACTAGTGAAGTTCTTGCACTTACTAGCAAAATTAGCACGAGGTCACACCGAAACTATCGCTTTTTCAACTGCGGCGGTAGTGTTTTGACCACTGGTCTTATTGCTTCCACCTGCTTTGAAACCTATTCTTCCGTTCATCTTTACTATCTGTTCATATGTAAGAAAAACACCTTAGAATAGCGAGGATTTATCTTCTAAAGTGTGTGCAACATTCAAGTGAAAATTGGGTACTATGCGCTTTCTCAGATTAAACTCATTATAGGGAATCATTAACCCTATCTGTAATGAATTGACCCTAACAAGTCTTATATGTTTGCTTAACCTAAGCTTTGATACCAAATGGAAAGACCAACTCCTCGACCTTAAAAATCAACACTAATACATCCTCGGTATTCACATGCCCTAGTTCTGATGTCCAAAAGTCGGATAGTTTAGGGTAAAAAGATAGTATAGATAGAAAATAGAATGAACATAATCTCAAATCATATTAAACTTCAATAATTTACATTGGGAAATATAGGCAAGTAGTCTGATACATAATAATCTAGTGGGAATGGTTATACACTCATTCGTACAAGTGTTGGAAAACATAAATGTAGTGGAATGATATCTAAGTATAATGACACAGCCCAAAAGTTCTATTCTATAATATCCTCCAAAATGCTTCAAGGCTTCATGCTCCAAAACGATGCTAACCATCTGAATCTTTATGTCGTCAGAAGAAAATAGGGGAATCCAGAGTTTTAAGGGAAAAGCAACTCCGGGTCAGTCATAGGATAGGAGCGAGAAACTTAAATTTGTCATTTGAAAATAAAAGGTATTCCAAAAGACCACAACCACACATACACATGGAACGAGTTTTACCTTATGATAATCAAATCATCATACGTCGAAATTTTCTGATACTATTTATAATGACTTGCGGGATAAAACTCATTAAAATAAAGGGAATTTTATTGTGAAGGAAAAACTTCACAACTTTTTCAAGTCCACGGACAACCCACTAAAAGTTTATTCTCAAGGATAATACACGCTATAAAACTGATATCATACACACCATAAAACTGATACTTAAAACCTGAGAGCTAAATCTAATACCATACACATTGTAAAACTGATACTTAAAAACTGGTAGTCAAATTTTGATACCATGCACACTGTAAAACCGATACTTAAAACCTGATGCTTCGTCCTTTAGAACAAAATTTCAGCAAACCTTCCTTCCAGTTGAAAAATCACGTAATTTTGTCCTTGACACTATTTTCCTGTAAAATAAATTACAAAAATATATGAAATTGTTACATTGATTAAATTCTACATCCGTACAATTTTCGAGACTCTACTACAGAATTCGCAAGCTCTTAGGGAAATGGATTCCCATACGATGGCAAGGTAAGGGACTACCTTTCCGTGTAGTACACCTCTAGAGAGATGCACCGATGAGCACTCTCCTCTGTCTAACTGGCAAGGTCGGAATAGTTACATCGATCTTTTCCCCAGGCGGTGAACTGCTCGAATACGTTATCACCCTGTTCGCAACCAACCTAATCCCCCGAGACGTCTCTTAACATACATCACTTACTGGACATATAATGGGTGATCTAAAAAAGTGATAAACGTCTCCTCATGGGAAATACCCAAACTGACCTCATTGTGTGCCCTGTTTTGTCGACACCGGTTGTTTAGGCTTACAGATCTATGATTACCTTTCTTCAAGCACATTATTCACTTCAAATGCCATGTTGCCAAGTTCAATTCATGCCACTGATTTCCAGTAATGTACAACCCCTGAACTCGTACATCTCTGAGAAGGGTGTTAAGCTGAGAGAAGTTGCCTTCTCCACCACCAACAGATGTACATTCATAGAGATTAACAAACGTGCATTAGAAATGAAACGCCATACATTCATCCATACAAGTCGTCCTGAGTTTAGACAAACCGACCAAAGATAAAAATTACAAATCGCTGTCGATTCGTAATATGGGAGAAATCCCCCAAGGGTCAATGAAAGCAACCTTTACTCAATCTCCATAATTCTTCAATCTTCAATATTTTGAAACATTTGATTGGTCTGATGCGGTTTCAGATAGGAATCTCCCAAATCTTCATTCATTACGTCATTTGGATGGTAAGTCCGATTTAGTTTAGTGGATCCGAAGAAATCATACTTACCCTAATCGATATTAATTTCTGTTTTCAAACTCGACTATTCATCGAATAACGTGTAAACGCCTTTTATATTTTTACGTATAATAAGGATTCCCTCCTTGGAATTCGATATTAAATACAAGAGGATCATCTCCAAAAGATTTGATTTATTTATCTTCAAAAAATTTGATCTTTTATACTTAACTCCTTTCCGACATAACAACCTTATCCAATACGCGCCTAGGAAAGGTCCAGGTGAGCCAGGGAACATGATGCTTCTGAACATCTCCTTGGTTAAACACCCACATCCGAGTCTCAGAAACATAAAAATCAGGCTTACTCGTCGGTTTATTAAAGCCAACATTAAATCATTGCTTATTATAGTTTTTGATTAGATTTAATTATCTAAAGTCTTCAATTTATTTCTAGATCTTCAAAACAATATCTAAATTACTTCATTAATCATTTAGAAACATTCATGAAAGATTTGGAGAGAATTTATTAAGTTTAAACTTCAATTTAACCATTATTGAAAAAGCATTGCATAAAACAACTCCTCTATCATTGTAAGATTCATATAATCAACTTAAATCACTTTTAAAACATTTGAAAAGATTTATTCTGTAACTTTCCGGAATTTAAAATTATGTTTTCAAAAATCTAATTTTCTTGATTTTCCAACTGCAAAATCGCGATGTTTTTCAAAACTCTTTTCATCATAATTCAAAATCTACCTAAAGAAATCTTGATTTTATCGATTAGTTGGAAAGCTATGGTTATAACGATTTGGAAAAATCTTGCTTCAAAGATTTTTTTACTTTATGTATACAAAAAATTCAATTTTTAAATAGCGAAATCGCAAGTTTGCGATTAGCGACACACTAAAATTGCTTCTAAATTCATATTCTTTCCAAACTTCATTTAAACACTTAGAAGTGTTTATAAAACATATCTAAAACATTTAAAACAATTTTTGAGAGATTTAATCATATTATTTTCTCCATTTCATTCAATAAAAGAAAAGTAGTTTCCTTTATGCTTATCGACATGTATTTAACGTGACTTGTTAAACATCTGTACAATCAAACATATAAGCATCCAAACTTGTCAAACATTCATAATGGCTTTCATAGGCAACATTTAACATACATATAACAATCATTTCACCATCATTCAGCAAGCAATAACTTGTGAATGGTTAGGGTAACTTAAGTCCAGTTTCTCTTCTTTTATCGTATCTAAGTGCTATCGAAGCATGCTGAAATCTTCCTAGACTACCTCGACATGTTACTACTTCATCTTCGTAACCCGAATTCCTTCGATCTCCCTCATCCTTGCTTATTACTCATGGCCTAGATGGTATGAGGTGGGTTTGGATCTCCAAACATTGTCGAGTGGCGGTGACTTCTGAATGAAGATAAGAAATAGTTTAACGATAGTTTTGATGCGTTATGGTACGTAGATGAGTAGTGTAACAACCCGTATTTTTTAAATAACATGTTATAACATAAACCAAGGCAGAATTAAATGATAAATTCCGAATCAAGGGAAACGGGCTATGCCATTGCGTTCGTCTCGGAAAAATACGCGAAATAGAGTCCGAGTTTTCGAAAATCGGAGTCCGTATGACCAAGTTATGGTCCGTCAAAGTTTTTAGAAAATTTCAAGTTCAAAAACAGTTCAAATTGGAATTCAGAATTCAAATTCAGCCAAGCAGAAGAGGCGGGAAAAATTCCCGCCACCCCCAAGTCGACACACCCCAGGTGGTGTCGACTGCCCAGTCGACACCCCTGTCGACTTGGGTGGTCGGCCAGTTTGGCCTGGGGGCACCTGACTTGTTCCTCAAGACATGCTTTAGGGCTGGTGACGGATTTTAATGGCTCAGATCTGAACTAGGGTTAATCCTATGGCCTAAACTAACCTAATCTTCTATAAAAAGACCCTAAGACCTAGCCTAAACCCTCATTAATCATTCCTACAACTAAACTATGCCAAAATGGTTCTTGATCATGGCCTCCATCTTCATAACATGGCCTCCATCCTCTTCATGAAAATTTGAGTGTCCTAAGCTAGTAAAAGAGCCACCTTTCTTCATCAAAACAAGGATCTTTCTTCATACAAATCAAAGAAGCTTATTGTTTCTCAAAACAACTTGGAGCTTATATTCGATTGGGGTTTTTTAGAGTTGCTAGTGGCTTCGTCTCAATCTTATTTTATTTCATAGGTCTTCATAGCATAGTAAGCCCTATTCTACTCTTAGATTCTAACTATGAAGTTAAATATGACATGTTGCAAGTTTGAGTTTGGGCCTAAGTATGATTTGTGCTTTGATTCTATCATGTTATGCATAGATTTATTCTATGCATGTTTGTAAAGCTATCACCTTGACTTTGTGCATAGAAAGCTATGAGCTTTGATTCTATCATGTTATGCATAGATTTATTCTATGCATGTTTGTAAAGCTATCACCTTGACTTTGTGCATAGAAATCTATGAGCTTTGATTCTATCATGTTATGCATAGATTTATTCTATGCATGTTTGTAAAGCTATCACCTTGACTTTGTGCATAGAAAGCTATGAACTTTGATTTGAAATGTTGCATAAAGCAACATAGAAACTCTCATAAACCTTATGTTAACTTGCATATGATGTTATATGCGAATCACTTGCTATCATCCCATGTTATTTATGGCCATGTTTCACCTATTTTGCTAAAGTTGATATCATGCATGTTTTGAGGCTTATAATGTAATATGCAAGTTTATGAACACATTTGCCTCATATGCCACCATGTTTAACTTGTGGCAAAACCTTAACCCCTCATGTTCCTTAATATGCTTGTGGCCAAATCACCCTTATGCTATTATGCATGCTTGTGGCCAAATCACCCTTATGCTAATTGATATGTTTGAGGCCAAGTCACCTTTTATGCTATCATACATGTTGAGGCCATATGCTAGTATGTTGAACCCCTTTTGGCCTCAAATATCACCATGTTTAATTTGTGATAGATTTTGCCATCTTATGCCCACCCTGTCATATAGTTTTTGTTCCCTCTTTGATCTATTTGCGTTGATGCGAATTTACGTGCGATGGGAATACGTTATGGGTAGTTGGGCAAACTTAAATAACATGAGAACATGACTTGAAAATATGACATGAAAGTTTGACATGTGTTTATGCTTGAAAACATGGACTTGGACATGACTTCTAGAAAACATGAGAATGGCCAACTCGAGGTTGGGTTGAGTTTGTAGCATAAATCTACCCGAAACCGACCGGCTTAACTAGTGGCTACAAGCAATCGGACCCAATGTGAGTAGTTGGTCATGTCGCACTTAAAACCCGAGGTTAGACTAGGTTGTGGTGTAAAGCTACCCGGACCCGCTCGGCTTAACTAGTAACCACAACAAAGTCTAATGTGAGAGGTTGGGGTGCATTAAGTTAATTAATGCCACATGGTAGGGTTAAGTCATGGACTACTTGAATACTTAACCAATTAAACACGGTGGATTGGTAGGGTTAAGTCATGGACTACTTGAATACTTAACCAATTAAACACGATGGATTGGTAGGGTTAAGTCATGGACTACTTGAATATACTTAACCAATTAAACACGATGGATTGGTAGGGTTAAGTCATGGACTACTTGAATATACTTAACCAATTAAACCCGATGTATTGATAGGGTTAAGTTATGAACTGCTTGAATACACTTAACCAACTCAATACATGGTTAGGATAGGGTTAACCACACTTAACCCACTTGAAATCCTAGTTACGTGGTCCTTTTCAGCAGTAACCAACTTGGAAGTATCATGGGTACCCTGGACTTGGCTAGGGTGGGGCACGATTACTGGACTGATTGTAAGAGACCAAAAGAGACGGCTGAAGGGTGCACCGGTTGTTCAGGCGGACCATGGTCGTGCACATTAAGTCCAGAGTTGAACATGGGCACCAGTAGGTTTAGACTGTGCGTGCTTGAATTGTGTCTGTGGTTTACACCTTAGGGCTGGATACACCCTGGGGTGGACCTTGCACAGTTAACTACAATCCACGATTAAGCCGTATGACACCGATACACAACGAGTTAGGCTTATAGGGAGCCGATCGACTAGACCGAGTAGTTGGACCTTGATTTTGGTCACCTCATGATATTGGGCCATCTTTGGGCCAAGGGATCACTTCTTGTTTATACTTGACATGGATTGGAATACTAGTACACACTTGGTGCAACCTAACCTTGTATATGCGATGCCACACTTGATCTATCTTGTTAACTTTTCACCATGCCAGTTATCACCCTATGTCTCATCTCTGTTTTACATGTCCAGTTAACTTTATTAGTTTTTATACTAATAGTAGGTAGGGCTTACCAGTCTTTTTGACTGACCCGTTTTCTTTTGCCTCTTTTCTTCCGTTTCCCCCCCTAGGTTTACAGGGTGGGAACACTGGTACCTAGCTCGGATTTTTAGCTGCTTTTATGGATAGCTCATGTACGGTTTGGACTTGAGCATGCTATGGCTTTATTCTGCTTTGGGGATAGTTATTTTATGTTGTTTCCAGTTTTCAGTTTATGTTTTCTAGACTTTGTTTTGTTGGGAAAATAATGACTCAGTATTTTGATGTAACTTGACTATGGTTTTGAAATGTTAGTTTTATCCGCTGCTTTATTTACTCTGTTTTACTTATATGTTCTGTCTTGTGATATCTGCATGCATGTTTACCTCGTTTAACGCCCCTCCAAAGCTAGTCCGCTTGCAAGAGTGGCATTGGCGGAGGTGGGGTGTTACATTTGGTATCAGAGCATAAGGTTTACAAGATCTGAGCAAAAGGTTTTTAAAACTTATCTTTTGAAAAACTATCTTCAAAACCAATTAAGTATTTTCCAACAAAAGTCTAGTTTATTTTAAAAGGCTATTCCCCAAAAGCCATTAGCACTATCCTTGGTTTCCTCGTTCTCAATCTATCTTTTTCTTCGTTTCAGTATGGCCAATAATTTTGCCATTCTGGAGGGCGTACCAGTACCTATTTGGTTTAGAAGGTACATGGAGGCAAGGGCGAATGAAGCCGGCCCCGCAAACATTCCTCCTCCTTGCCCCGTGGCTAACATTCCTCCTCCTTCCGTAGCTGAAGTTCCTCCTCCTCCTCCTCAGCATCCGCAAACGGATTTCGCGAAGATTTGCAAGGACTTTAAGGCGATGGGTGGCAAGAAGTTTGTTGGGATAGAGACTTTTGTTGAGGCAAGAAACTGGTTGAAGGAAACTAAAGACCTCTTTGCTATCTTTGATATAGAAGACTGTAGGAAAGTTCTGTTAGCGGTATGGTTATTGAAAGAGGAAGCTGCATGTTGGTGGGTAGTCACCACCACTACTAGGCCAATTCAGACTTGGGATGACTTTAGGTGAAGGTTTAGACAGAGGTTTCTGTCATCGACAGAAGAGAACCTTCAGATGGAGAGGTTCCTATCTCTAAAGCAAGGGGACATGACAGTTAGGGAATACGTGGATACGTTTAATCAACTTGCTCGGTTCGGTCTAGACTTGGTTAACACAGCTCAGAAGAAGGCCCTACGCTTTGCTCTAGGATTGAATTAGCCATTGCGCGGTTTGGCCATGTCTCATATACCCATGGGGGCGACCTTCGAGAGTTTGGTGAATATGGCCCTGCTTCAAGAAGAAGATAAGAGTGGCAAGAAGGAGGTCAAGGCAAATGAGTCTCAAGGCGAGAAGGTAAATTCCGGAAAAGGAGGCAAGAACGACAACAGCAAGGACAACAAGTCAAGAGAAAGGAGGAAGTGCAACTTCTGTGGGATTACTGGGCACATAGACAAAGACTGTAGGAAGAAGAAAAGGAAGTTGGGAGAATGCTTTCATTGTGGAGAGTCTGGACACTATAGTAAGGATTGTCCGAAAAAGCGAGGACAAGGGAAAAGGCAAATTCAGCAAGCAGGACCCTCTGGAGGGCAGTTGCAGACTCCCCTCGCTCTTCCAGCTTTTGATCGAGGTAGTGTTTCTATAGAAGGTCATGATTACATTTCTGATTTCCCTGTTCGTACCTTATTTGATTCTGGCGCATCGCATAGTTTTCTGATCTTGTTGAAAGTTTGCACCTAAGTACTAGTCTATATGAAAATCCTGTTAGTATTTCAAATCCGATTGGGGGGGTTCCGCCCATCTATCTGCGATTTGTATGGATTTGAAAATCTCTATCTTGAGCGTAGAATTCATGTGTAATACTTATGTTCTCGGGTTTATGGGATACAGGTTGATTGTGGGCGTGGATTGGTTGTCCGGTTATGGAGCCATTCTTGACTTCAAACATAGGGTTGCGAGGCTCATGACTCGCCTCGGTAATACCCTCGAAATCTCGTATGACCTTTAGGGTTCCGTCATGATTAGTTATCTAGAATCCCTTGGCACTTTCTGGAAATTTGTAATCCAATCGAGTAGTGTTCACCACTAAGGCGGATAGTCCATTCCGCTTAAGCATGGGTTATAGAAATCACCCTAGTAAGAACATTTGGCAACATGGAGTGGCATTTGTTTTCAAGAGATAGTTCTTCTGCGTGGAATACCGTATGGTATGTAAACGAGATCCAGGATTCACTAACGAATTTTGGAAAGCTTGCATGAAACCATGAGCACGCAGTTATGTTTAAGCCAAGTATTTTAGGAAAAGAATAAGTGGAACGAGAGGCAACGGTGAAATGAGTTCTTACTCATATTTTGGAAATAAGAATTAAGAGCTACGAAATTGTGAAGTTAAAAGACGGTCAAGGCACGATGGGATTAAGCACAAGAAAATGCGGCTTAGAAGATTGAAGACTAGATACGCGCATTATATCCCTTTCTAAGAGTATATCCTTGATCCCTATTATTCTGTAGAGCTTACTCGCATGCTATCTTTTAAGTATATCCTCTCGGTCCTATTCTCAATCTTAGTTCTGTTGCAAACCCCATAAGGAGTATGACTCGCCTGTTTGTGATTTATAGTTGGGGTGAAGATGTCCATTAAGATGACCAAACTATTTGGGCTTTATGGGATATGGGTCATAGTTGATAGACTTACGAAGAGAACCCATTTCATTCCAGTAAAGAACAAGAGGACTGTATCAGGTTTAGCATCTGTTTATCTTCAAGAGATAGTGCGATTGCATGGAGTTCCTTCCAGCATAGGTAGCGGTCGTGACCCAGTCTTCACCATCCAGTTCTAGAATAGTTTGCAAGAAGTGATGGGTACGCGATTGAATCTAAGTACGGCCTATCACCCACAGACAGATGGTCAGACCAAAAGGGTGAATAGGGTACTAGAAGATCTATTGAGGCTATGCATTCTTGACTTTGGTACTTGGGAAGATCATCTTCCTCTCGTAGAGTTTGCTTATAATAACAGCTATTAAGCAAGCATAGGAATGACACCATTCGAAGCTTTGTATGGGAGGTCGTGCAAGCCACCAACATGTTGGTGGGAGACGACGGATAAGCTTATAATTGGGCCCGACATGATAAGGGACACATCCGAGAGGGTTGAATTGATTCAAAGACGGATGAAAACGGCCCAAGACAGACAGAAATCCTATGCAGACAAGCGAAGGACAGACTTAGAATTTAAAGTTGGAGATATGGTCTTTGTGAAGGATTCTCCTTTGCGAAATGTGGTTCATTTTGGAGCAGTTGGGAAGCTGACACCAAGGTTCGTAGGACCCTTCCCTAATATAGAAAGAGTTGGGAAGATGACTTATAAGGTGGAGTTGCCCGAGAAGCTGGCCGGAGTTCACAATGTTTTTCATGTCTCGCATCTCCGAAAGTGCCTACATGAGTCAGCCAAGGTAGTTGAACCAAGTATTCTTGAAGACACGGAGGTATAGAAAGAGGTGACCTTGAGGCGAGCTCTGATTCGTATCTTGGGAACGGAGATCAAGAAGCTGAGGAATCGAGAAGTCAAGTTAGTAAAGGTTCAGTGGAGTGAAGCCGAAGAGGATGCAACTTGGGAAACCGAGGAGAAGATGCGCGCGCTTCACCCATTTCTTTTTGAGGGTACATACTCGATCTCTTTTCCTAGCCAGCATATCTTTCTTTCACTATCCATGTTTATCTTGTTATCTCGTTAACCTTGTCATGAGAACCTTAGGTAGAAACCCTTTGGATGAAACATGTATTTGAAACATGTTATGCTTGATGTTTGCAAGTGGTTGCAAGTGTTTGCAAGTGGATACTCGTGGATGCATGATACACCTTAGGCACTAAGATCGGCTCACACACTTTCATATTGCATATGCATGAGTGTTTATACTTATTCATGGATGAAACTTGTTATGCTATCACGTGGATGTTGCATATGGATGAATGTTATGTGCACTCATATAGAAATTATGAATTATGTTAGGAATTTGCATACATATGGACTCATTTCACTAACATACTTTTCATTAAGGAGGTTTACTGAATCAGTAACCGCATGATTTTCGCATTAGATAAGTACATATACACACACCTCTGCATATGATCATACAGCATTTAGAATCTTTTAAGGACCATGTTTACTTGTGGATGATGTTTTGAGTAGATGGATGATGGATGGTAGGATATGTTCTTCCTAACTTGAAGATTTCGGGGACGAAATCCTTTAAGGAGGGGAGAATGTAACAACCCGTATTTTTTAAATAACATGTTATAACATAAACCAAGGCAGAATTAAATGATAAAATCTGAATCAAGGGAAATGGGCTGTGCCATTGCGTTCGTCTCGGAAAAATACGCGAAATAGAGTCCGAGTTTTCGAAAATTGGAGTCCGTATGACCAAGATATGGCCCATCAAAGTTTTTAGAAAATTTCAAGTTCAAAAACAGTTCAAATTTGAATTCAGAATTCAAATTCAGCCAAGCAGAAGAGGCGGGAAAAATTCCCGCCACCCTCAAGTCGACTGGGGAGTCGACTTGGGAGTCGACACACCCCAGGTGGTGTCGACTGCCCAGTCGACACCCCTGTCGACTTGGGTGGTCGGCCAGTTTGGCCTGGGTGCACCTGACTTGTTCCTCAAGACATGCTTTAGGGCTGGTGACGGATTTTAATGGCTCAGATCTGAACTAGGGTTAATCCTATGGCCTAAACTAACCTAATCTTCTATAAAAAGACCCTAAGACCTAGCCTAAACCCTCATTAATCATTCCTACAACTAAACTACGCCAAAATGGTTCTTGATCATGGCCTCCATCTTCATAACATGGCCTCCATCCTCTTCATGAAAATTTGAGTGTCCTAAGCTAGTAAAAGAGCCACCTTTCTTCATCAAAACAAGGATCTTTCTTCATACAAATCAAAGGAGCTTATTGTTTCTCAAAACAACTTGGAGCTTATATTCGATTGGGGGTTTTTAGAGTTGCTAGTGGCTTCGTCTCAATCTTATTTTATTTCATAGGTCTTCATAGCATAGTAAGCCCTATTCTACTCTTAGATTCTAACTATGAAGTTAAATATGACATGTTGCAAGTTTGAGTTTGGGCCTAAGTATGATTTGTGCTTTGATTCTATCATGTTATGCATAGATTTATTCTATGCATGTTTGTAAAGCTATCACCTTGACTTTGTGCATAGAAAGCTATGAGCTTTGATTCTATCATGTTATGCATAGATTTATTCTATGCATGTTTGTAAAGCTATCACCTTGACTTTGTGCATAGAAAACTATGAGCTTTGATTCTATCATGTTATGCATAGATTTATTCTATGCATGTTTGTAAAGCTATCACCTTGACTTTGTGCATAGAAAGCTATGAACTTTGATTTGAAATGTTGCATAAAGCAACATAGAAACTCTCATAAACCTTATGTTAACTTGCATATGATGTCATATGCGAATCACTTGCTATCATCCCATGTTATTTATGGCCATGTTTCACCTATTTTGCTAAAGTTGATATCATGCATGTTTTGAGGCTTATAATGTAATATGCAAGTTTATGAACACTTTTGCCTCATATACCACCATGTTTAACTTGTGGCAAAACCTTAACCCCTCATGTTCCTTAATATGCTTGTGGCCAAATCACCCTTATGCTATTATGCATGCTTGTGGCCAAATCACCCTTATGCTAATTGATATGTTTGAGGCCAAGTCACCTTTTATGCTATCATACATGTTGAGGCCATATGCTAGTATGTTGAACCCCTTTTGGCCTCAAATATCACCATGTTTAATTTGTGATAGATTTTGCCATCTTATGCCCACCTTGTCATATAGTTATGTTCCCTCTTTGATCTATTTGCGTTGATGCGAATTTACGTGCGATGGGAATACGTTATGGGTAGTTAGGAAAACTTAAATAACATGAGAACATGACTTGAAAATATGACATGAAAGTTTGACATGTGTTTATGCTTGAAAACATGGACTTGGACATGACTTCTAGAAAACATGAGAATGGCCAACTCGAGGTTGGGTTGAGTTTGTAGCATAAATCTACCCGGAACCGACCGGCTTAACTAGTGGCTACAAGCAATCGGACCCAATGTGAGTAGTTGGTCATGTCGCACTTAAAACCCGAGGTTAGACTAGGTTGTGGTGTAAAGCTACCCGGACCCGCCCGGCTTAACTAGTAACCACAACAAAGTCTAATGTGAGAGGTTGGGGTGCATTAAGTTAATTAATGCCACATGGTAGGGTTAAGTCATAGACTACTTGAATACTTAACCAATTAAACACGATGGATTGGTAGGGTTGAGTCATGGACTACTTGAATATACTTAACCAATTAAACACGATGGATTGGTAGGGTTAAGTCATGGACTACTTGAATATACTTAACCAATTAAACCCGATGTATTGATAGGGTTAAGTCATGAACTGCTCGAATACACTTAACCAACTCAATACATGGTTAGGATAGGGTTAACCACACTTAACCCACTTGAAATCCTAGTTACGTGGTCCTTTTCAGCAGTAACCAACTTGGAAGTATCATGGTACCCTGGACTAGGCTAGGGTGGGGCACGATTACTGGACTGATTGTAAGAGACCAAAAGAGACGGCTGAAGGGTGCACCGGTTGTTCAGGCGGACCATGGTCGTGCACATTAAGTCCGGAGTTGAACATGGGCACCAGTAGGTTTAGACTGTGCGTGCTTGAATTGTGTCTGTGGTTTACACCTTAGGACTGGATACACCCTGGGGTGGACCTTGCACAGTTAACTACAATCCACGATTAAGCCGTATGACACCGATACACAACGAGTTAGGCTTATAGGGAGCCGATCGACTAGACCGAGTAGTTGGACCTTGATTTAGGTCACCTCATGATATTGGGCCAGCTTTGGGCCAAGGGATCACTTCTTGTTTATACTTGACATGGATTGGAATACTAGTACACACTTGGTGCAACCTAACCTTGTATATGCGATGCCACACTTGATCTATCTTGTTAACTTTTCACCATGCCAGTTATCACCCTATGTCTCATCTCTGTTTTACATGTCCAGTTAACTTTATTAGTTTTTATACTAATAGTAGGTAGGGCTTACCAGTCTTTTTGACTGACCCGTTTTCTTTCGCCTCTTTTCTTCCGTTCCCCCCCCCCCAGGTTTACAGGGTGGGAACACTGGTACCTAGCTCGGATTTTTAGCTACTTTTCTGGATAGCTCATGTACGGTTTGGACTTGAGCATGCTATGGCTTTATTCTGCTTTGGGGATAGTTACTTTATGTTGTTTCCAGTTTTCAGTTTATGTTTTCTAGACTTTGTTTTGTTGGGAAAATAATGACTCAGTATTTTGATGTAACTTGACTATGGTTTTGAAATGTTAGTTTTATCTACTGCTTTATTTACTCTGTTTTACTTATATGTTCTGTCTTGTGATATCTGCATGCATGTTTACCTCGTTTAATGCCCCTCCAAAGCTAGTGCGCTTGCAAGAGTGGCATTGGCGGAGGTGGGGTGTTACAAGTAGTGAGTACTTTCCTTCTCTTTTGCTTGTTTATTTCTTATAATATAGAAGCCATTATAGAGCTTAGGAGGAGGAATAAGAGAATTGTGTGAAGAAATGAAGCGAAAATGGGTGGGTATTTACAGAAAAAACTTTGAAATAAACTATCTAATGGAAAACTATCAGAACACCCCCTCTCTTGTGTTGTCAAATTAAGTGTAAGTGTGTGGTGTATGTAAGCATAATGATAATGTGTAAGAGTAATAGTGTTAGGAAGTGGTATTTTTTATTAAAGTAAACTCCTTATTTACTTACTTTTTTCCTAATCTCTTTTAGCTTAATTAATCTACTTACTAATTTATTATGACTATGTTATCATATACAAATATGTGTGTACACGTGTGTTACACCTTTGCATAACTTTTATCTATCAAACTATTGAGAATCCAAATTTGTTTATCGGTCATATTTTCTGGTTTGGGTTAAATTATTTTCCTAGGTAAACAAAACATGAGAATAACTTTCTTATAGCGTATAAATAATTAAAATATGGTTAAAACTTTATTAAATTATCTTAATGATTATTTTCTGAAATTTTGAAAGAAATTGGGATTTTCCTTAGCTTAAATCCTTAAATCGAGGAATTAAATTTTCGGGTTGTTTCAAATGTGCTACAATATTTTCCCATTAGGATTATAAGTCACACCATAAGATATTGCAACAAACTCAAAAGGGATTTCTTACTGACGTTACTTTTTACTTCATTTGGATTTAGAGTTATGTCCATCAAAGAGTATTGTAGATGTTTTAGATTGTGAACATTTTCCATGAATATCTGACATAGTCTGGACATCATTCCGACGTGACTCAACTTTTTTTTTTTTTTGAATTTGTTAAGGGGGGAAACCGACCGGAGTCTTAAACCCCCCCTCCCTCCGCCAGTGCACCTAGCCCGATCCGTGGATACCACATTAAATTGGGTTACAAGTCCATATCTAAATTAAGTCTAGCTTAGTCATAACTGATCTGATCACTTTCATTGTTTGTACATTTATAGAGGGATTTGAAAATTGTCGTTCATTATCAGAAACATCAGGTGTAGCGCTATGATTGACATTACCATTTATAGTTGCTGCATATGCAAAATCACTCACTGCTTGTACATTAATTATCGGTATCTAATATCATTTTCTTGATAAGTCATCGCTTTGGGTAACCAATTTTTTTCAAAAACACAAAACTTCATTGAGTGTCCAAAACTGTTATAGTTTTGGCACACGTTTGGTTTTCATTCATATTTAACTGTTGAATAAGAAATTCATTATTTTCAGTAACAATAGGAACGTCGGTTGGAAATTTCAAATCATTACTAATTTCTACCAAGACACGGACCCAAAAAAAATAATCATACATTTTGTTTAATGGTCCATCTTAATGTGATTTTTAGTATAGAGGCAATTTTACTTATACCTCTTTCTGACCAAAAATCTAATTTTAAGCATGGAAAGCGTACCCATATTAGAATATTTTGTAACAATTTTTGTTTAACTCAAGATCTGTCACTCATCTCTTCAGTATCATGGGTCCTCTACCATAAAAATGGGGATCCTCTTCTAGTGTTCTTTCACATCTTCATACTATCAAATTTGACAACATAGAAACCATTGTCTTTCGTATGAATATATATAGAAATCGCATGAATACTAGCAAACTCTTTCAATGTAAGATTTAAAATAAAAGGGACGAGATCGACCACGTAAATAACAATTGAATTATTATCCCAATATTTTTTTACTGAGCCAATTGTAGAATTAGTTATTCTAACACTTTTTCTATTAAAGCCGATAGGGTTAAAGAATTTAAGAAGCTTGTAGATTGGAATACTTTCCTCGACTAGATATCATTGTCTTCCACGCCTTAGATTGAGTATTTAAAGAAAATTTGTGGTTTACATATGCATCATTTGGACCTGCTGAAATTCTTTTTGAAGAGCTTTGAGGCCGCTTCATGTTGGAAAATAAACCCAATTTATTGTGTCTCGTAATTTGTTGTGTCTATTAGTTTAAGTGTCATGTCACTTCGTTTAGTGTAGTGTCTATTATTGAAACGATGTCTATTGGTATTTGTAAGGGTGTCTAGTCTACTATATAAGGGTGGTCATATTTTGTTGTAAGTGATGCAAGAAATATTGTAAGAAGTATTGCAAGAAAATTTAATTATCCTCCTGCTCTTTAATTCCAACAAGTTGGTATCAGAGCGTCAGGTTGAAACTATGGCAATGCTATTTTTCTCACCGTTTGTTCTCACAAAAGAAAATTTCAAAGAGTGGAGTGATAAAAAGAAAGAAGAGTTGATCTCTAAAGGGCTTTGGGTGATCGTTGAGAATGGCTACGAATGACCAAAAGATGTCAAAAATATGACGGAGAAAGAGAGTGAGGCATTCACCAAGTTGAGATGGAAAGATCGTTGTGCACAAGCTGCAATGAGTGAGAACATTGATGAAGAAGCTTTTGACCATATTATTGGAGAAAAATCCACAAAAGAATCGTGGTTTTTATTGATGGAGATTTATGGTAAGGAGGATGAGAAGAATAGTGAGGAGGAGAGAGATGTTGAAGTCGAAAAATTAGAAGATGAGGCTGCTGATGAGGAATCAGTACAAATGATCATTGTAGATCATGTTGATGAAGCACTAATGGAGAATAAAGAAGAAGAAGCGGAGGAGGTTAATGAAACAATTATTCATGCTGATTAGGTGACTTCGGCAGAGAATGAAAAAGAGGAGGTTGTATTGGATGCAGCAAAGGAAAAACAAGATATTGGGTTTGCAAACAAGGTTCATGAAGTCGAGGAACTGCTGAATGAACTGGGCGCTGCTGCCATTGCTCAAATCGAGGTAGCAAAAGAATCTGAGCTGAAAACTTTGGAAAAGTTGGAAGATGCTCATAAAGAGTTGAATGAGAAGAGAGAAGCTTTGAGAATAGCAGTGGAGAAATCTGAAAAATCTCAAGAAGGGAAGTTAGGTGACAAAGCAAAGGATGATGTTTTACTTGAACCCATGAAGAGTGGTGAAATTGCTGGTGATTATATAGAAGGAATCAGCGGAGGCTGCAAACTTCTAAAAGCCGTGAGACCTATTGTTGATGGTGCTGCATTTGTAATTATCAATTTCCATGCAGACCGAATGGTTATGCTTGCCAAAACACTTGAATATGAAGATTTTAACATGTTTGACCGGGTCAGAGTACTAAAGATCTGATATGCTGGTATGCTTCAATATGATGATGAATTGAAGCTCCCATCTAAGTATAATGTTACTCCTGAGATTGATAGGACATCCGGTGAATACTTGGTCAAAAATGGTGTGCGAACTTTTGCTTGCAGTGAGACCATTAAATTTGGTCATGTTACATTTTTCTGGAAAGGAAATTACCGTTCTGGATATTTTGATGAAAAGCAAGAGCCTAAATCAAAACAAACAGCTAAAGCAAAACCTAAAGTTCCTACTGGTGAAGAAGCAAAAGAAGAGGAGCAGATGAAAAAGAAAGTTCGGAAATTTTCTATCTTTCTACCGAAACATGTGAGATATAAAATCGAAACCGAGATGTTCCCGGAAGTTCTTTGAAGTTTGAAAAAAAAAAAAAAAGGTCAAAATAATTGAAGAATTGGGTTTAAGGGGGGATGTTGGAAAATAAACCCAATTTATTGTGTCTCGTAATTTGTTGTGTCTATTAGTTTAAATGTCATGTCACTTCGTTTAGTGTAGTGTCTATTATTGAAACGATGTCTATTGGTATTTGTAAGGGTGTCTAGTCTACTATATAAGGGTGGCCATATCTTGTTGTAAGTGATGCAAGAAATATTGTAAGGAGTATTGCAAGAAAATTTAGTTATCCTCCTCCACTTAAATTCCAACACTTCACATTAAAAGGTGACAATCTTTGATATTTGTTGCAAAATTTTGGATTTTTAGTGAAAATTTTAAACGTTTGGTTACTGCAATTTTACTTTTGTGAAAAAGCAGTAGAAATTTGAAATTGCATTGATGAATTCTTCAAATTTCACCTAGAAACAACTGAACTAAAACCATCACTGTCCACATATAGAGTGGATTTTGATAAGAAAAGATCAGGAGGATCCGATGGAATGAATGACAAAGGCTAAAAAGGGGGAAAATTTTGTTTTTTGGAGGCTGAAACCCTAAATGTAATAAAACTTTACCCTCCCCTCACCAGGTGTTTTAACCATTTGGACAATGATGTTTGTTATAACAAACATAGTGATCTATGTAACGCATGAACATAGTTTAGCTTATCGCTAATGTTACCTATGGAAATGCACATACTCAACTACCAGGGATTAAGTAGCCGTAACACATTTCAATTATTATAAAAACCTAAATGACAATAGCTAGCATTTTTCTTAAATGATCGAATTTGATACTATAGAATTAACGTTTTGTAATCAAAGTAAAATACATCAGCAGAGCATAAGATAAAAATACCATTTTTCCTTTTTATTCTTGTGCTTGCGTATCCGTTTGTGCAGTCGAGGGAGAAGGTGGGAGTTGGAACAAAAAGAAATACTTTCCACAAGAGTTGGTTAACTATTTGCATTTGCAATACAAAACCAAAGTCAAGAGAATGCATGTACAACACCACAGATATATACGGCCTGCGGTTTCACTGAAATAAACATACCAAGATTACCAAACATGCCCCTTAAACTAATATAAAATTTAGCTGGCCATGACAACAACTAATTATAACAAACAAGTGTTAGGAGAATAAGTTCAACCTACCCATCTAACGAATTGCATGCATACCTCCCCTTTAAAATGTCACATACTTGTCATTACACTGAAGCACTCATCTAAAACCTAAAAGTAATTTAAAGAAAAAGTACAGTGACATATAGCTATGATATTTTCAAGCCAGGTTAAAAGTCTGTGGATGGTGCTTGGTTTTCTCTTTGCATTTTACCAAGTTTCATATTGCTCGACTCACAGTCACAGGCAACATCATTGGCCTTCAGGAGGGAACACAAGGTTCTATGACTTCAAGGTTTCAAATTCTCCTTTTGTTTTACTCTACTCTTGCAGTTTTTGTAGGGTAAGCTAATGATGATAGCTTCGCTTTGAATCATTCGCGTAGGTGCAAAAAATGAAGATCACGAAGCTGTGCAAAACAAAAGAAGTGCTCACCATTAATAGAATATTGCCAGGTCCGGTTGTGTATGCACATGAAGGCGATCGCGTCGTCATCAGGGTTACCAATGAGACTCCTCATAACACCACCATTCATTGGTAAAATTGAATAATATACCTGTACATTGAAGAAGAAATATAATGTTAAAGATGTAGAAGTAGACAAGTTTTTTTCTTTTTTCTTTAACAGGCATGGGGTTCGACAAATATTATCATGCTGGTCTGATGGACCATCATATATCACACAGTGCCCTATTCAGCCAGGCAAATCTTTTATGTATGAGTTTACATTAGTGCATCAAAAGGGTACTCTTTGGTGGCATGCTCATATATCATGGATGCGTGCCACTGTGCATGGAGCTCTTATCATATACCCTAAAAAAGGGGTTCCTTATCCATTCAGGGCTCCATATGAAGAACATATCCTCATATTAGGTATCTAAAGCAAATCATGAGCAGTTATAATAATTTGGTAGTATTAGTACTGTATAAAAAACATGTATTATGTGGTTATATCTACGTAACTTACAGAGGAATACTGGAACAAGAACGTGTACAAGATGGAGCAGTCTTTGATTGCAAGTGGAGGAAGTCCCCCTATTGCCAATGCTTACATGATCAATGGCCATCCTGGATCCCGCTATAACTGCTCCGCAACAGGCAAGCAAATATTACATTAAGAATATTATTTCATACAATTAAATGAATAAGTATGTCACACTAATACAGTATATATAAATGTTACTCATAGAGTAAATGATGTTTGACTAAGGTACATTTGCAGTTTTTTTATTGCTCCAAACATCAACTCTTTTCAATTAATTTCCCCATCTCCCCTCTTAAGCTATTAGGTTTTAGTTATTTCTACATTATTTTGCATGTGAAAAGAGGGTAAGTATACAAATAAAATATCCAAGAATCTGACATAAAATTGTTAGTCGTACTAATAATATCTGCATGGGATAAACTTAAATAATATAATGAATAACAACTGTTATCATAAATTCTAGATTGTTTATACCGAAAAGTTCAGGAATTATTTAGTTTCTAGTTTCTACAACTTGTCTCTTACATATTCATCAAGTATTTTCTTTACTGCTCTGCAGACATGTACAAGATGGACATAGTTCCAGGAAAGACTTACCTTCTCCGGCTAATAAACTCCGGCCTCAATACAGAGCTTTTCTTCTCAATTGCCAGCCACAAACTAACAGTCGTGGAGGCAGATGGAGAATACGTCAAACCCTTCACAGCTAAACAAGTCATGATCACCCCAGGCCAGACCATAAACGTTCTAGTCAAAGCGAACCAACCCATTGGAAACTACGAAATCGCTGTTGGGCCTTACATGTCTGCCCAAAATGTCCCGATCCAAAGCATCCCAGCCACAGCCCACTTCCAGTACACGGGTGCGTCCCTCACATCCGCATCCAGCCCGGCCAAACTCCCAGCATTCAACAACAACCTCGTAGTCAAATCTCACATGGACAAACTCAAAAGCCTGCACTCACCTGAAAACCTCCCGCTTGAAATCGACAACAACCTCTTCTTCACTATCGGGCTCAATGTCAACCCCTGCGACCGGCCCAACCCGAACAAAACTTGTCAGGCCCCGAACAATGGCATCTTCGCCGCCTCAATGAACAATGTCTCATTTGTCAAACCTAATATCTCGATTCTACAAGCATACTACGAAGACATCGAAGGCCAGTTCAAAACAAACTTCCCTGACAAACCATTAAAAAAGTACGACTTCGTTAATGGGGCTCCGAACAACTTCACTAAAGACACAGCTGCTGTAAGAGGGACGAGGGTAAATGTATTGGATTATGGGTCGAGGGTACAGCTGGTGCTGCAGGATACGGGTACGGTAGGGACAGAGAACCATCCGATCCATTTGCACGGGTATAGCTTTTACGTAGTTGGGTATGGAAGTGGGAATTATGATGCTGGAAGTGCAAAGCTGAACTTGGTGGACCCGCCTTATATGAACACGATAGGTGTACCTGTCGGTGGTTGGGCTGCTGTAAGGTTCGTAGCGGATAATCCGGGTGTCTGGTTCATGCATTGCCATCTTGAGATACACACTACTTGGGGGCTTGCTATGGCTTTCATTGTTAAGAATGGTGAAGGACCGAGCGAAACGCTTCCTCACCCGCCGTCGGATTTGCCTCGGTGCTGACTGTAAACAGAAAGTGTACGTGAAGCTGTTGAATATCTTGTAGCTAATGATACCGTGTGAGAAGTAATTTTTTTCCCTCTTTATTTTAGTTTTGTTTGAATGTTTATTGGTGGATAAATTTCCTCAAAAATGGTGAGGATGAAGCATGATTTTTTTGCTTCTTGTTTTCGTTTGGTATTTGTATTGAAAATTTTGTGTAAACGCAAAAGTATTGTCAAAACTGTAATCATCGTTATTAGTTTTCTTGTTGTGTGCAAAATGATCTCCGTATATTACATTTGAACCATATTCATACATGTTGATTTATGAAAATTAATACATGTTTATGAAAGCTAATTACTGTTGGAATTCAAAAAACAAATATTAGATAGAAGGAGAGAGAAGATAAATTAATTCTCAGATTTTTTATTCATTTTTTATTTAAAAAAAAGCTGTTCTTTTTTCATTTCATTCATAACTCCTTACAACAAAATATGACTGTATACGGACTTCTAAAAAGCGCTTAAAACAAAGAAATCTAAGCAGCAACAATTAATCATGACCCTTGGTTACTGATAAAACATGTCAAATAGACTCCACATTTACTCAGAATGAACTAGAATGTGCTCATTCAACTTCTCATTTGATCATGCCTTAAATTTTAACTGTTTTTGGATTAACATTCGACAACCCCCTTAATCCCAAAGTCCAGCACATTCATCCTGTCATGACACCTGCTGAACTTCTCTCGAGCTAGTGACTTCGTCAACACACCTACGACTTGCTGGTTCGTATTCGTATTCACAATTTAACCCCTCTAACAAGCATCGTAGCCATACTCCTTGGCATGCAGCTGCTGTCACTGCATTACACTCTGCTTCTGCAGTCGATAGTGCAACAATTGACTATTTCTTTGAACTCCAGCTGATAACAGTGTTGCTACAGAACAAATAAATAAATAAAACCTGACCTGTTGTGATCTTTTGATCATCTATATGCTGCATGCCCAGTTGTTATCACTGGTAACCTTTCAAACAAGTTCCATCAACTACATTGTACCATATATTCGAGAATTCTCTTTGCTGCTCCCATATGGTGTTTAGTCGGGTTTTGTATATACCTTGCAACTGATGTCCGATCCTGTATGCATCAAATACATCTGACCTCCTACCAAACTTCTAAACAATGTTGCATCTGCTGCTCCAGATGCATCAGCTGCTGTCAATTTCTCATTTGTATTCATCGGGGTTTGTACGGGATTGCAACCCTTTAACCTGAACTTTTCTATCAAATCTTTTGCACATTTGCGCTAGGATATAAAAAAATTCTCCTTTTGTTCAACCTCCAGACCTAAGAAGTAATGCATCTCTTTTAAATCCGTCATCTCAAACATATTCATCATTCGCTCTTTGAATTCCTTCACCATATTTGCATCATCGGTGAAAAATATATCATATCATCAACGTAAAGACGTATTGTTATTAAGCCTCCTTTTCCTTTGTGTTTGACATAGAGATTAGGCTCGTTTTCGGTTCTTTCAAATCCCAATTTCTGAAAATGTGCATCAATCCTGTTGTACCAAGCAGGTGGGGTCTATTTCAAACCATATAGTATCTTGAATAGGTGGTACGCCCAATGCTCTTTTCCTTTCATTTCAAAACCTTCTAGCTGCTCAACAAAACCATTTTTCTTTCAGTTCACTATTGAGGAATGCTGATTTCACATCAATTTGATAGACATGTTGTTTTAACTGGGTTACAATTGCCAATATCAGTTGAACCGTCGCAAATCTAGCTACCGGGAAAATCATTTTCTCATAATTTATGTCTTGCTTTTGTGCATATCCTTTTACTACTGACCTTGCTTTGTATTTCAAAACATGATCGCCTGCCTCAAATTTAGCCTTGTAAAGCCATTTAACTCCAATTGCATTGCGACCTCTTGGCAATCCCACAACTTCCAACTTAGATTTTGTTTGATTACACTCATCTCTTCTTTCATTTCTTCCACTCATTCCTTCTTTTCTGCTGCTTCTTCAAAAGACACTCGGCCCGCCACATACAGAACCTAAGTTGCTTCATACGATACTCGTAAGGACCATACCTTCCTTACTGGTGTATTAGAAATGACCATCTGGTTTATTGTGCTACTTGAGCTCGAGATAGCCTCTGTTTTTTCATTGCCGCCTTCTTCCTCTTCCTCTTCTATTTCTGCTATTTTCATGTTGTCTCCCTCCTTGGACCAATTCCAACTAGCATTCTCATCAAACATGATGTTTCTACCAGTTGTAATCTTCTCTATCACTGGATTATACAGCCTATAGCCTTCAGATTGCATGCAGTACCCAATGAACACATACTTCTCTGGTTTGGAGTCCCAACTTCTTATGGTTTTGTGTACATATGAAGGCGTATGCAATGCCCGCAAATATTGCTCCCATGTTGTAAATTTTCAATATTAGTTTGGGATATGGGTTTGTTTTTGAAGAGGGAAGCAAGAATGGAAGAAGATAAGGTGTTGGGATTAGTCTCACATTGTAGAATATAAAGGAGTTTGTCTCTATATAGGTAAAAGCTTGATACATGATATCAAAAGAAAGAAGAGAATGAGAGATAAGGCAATGAGCCTTAAGCATGAGCTTGGCATAGATAATAATATTTAAAATGTCAAGAGATGAGCCTTGGGCCTTAAGCATGAGCTTGGCATAGATAATAATATTTAAAATATCAAAAGATGGGCCTTGGGGCTCTTGGGGTCTCGTGATCCATTAGGCTGCGGAAACAAATCAGTCAACAGGCCAAAACTCAACCAGTCGACCGTTTTGTTCTCTGTTTGAAAACAGTCGACTGCTTTCAAGCCAAACGAATGCGACGCTTCAGAAGCGTTGCAAAACTATACGAATGCATATGTTCAATATCGAACAGAAGTGACTGTTGCAATTAAACAATTGCAACGCTTGACTACTGGATGCCTCCTCTCATCACCTATATAAACAACTGTGCAAAATCATTTGATATAATCAATTTCCGATCTTCTTCTTACCAAGATATTCTACAACGCCATTGTAATGTTGCAAAACAGTTCTGTCAGAAATGCTTTTATAATGTTTCAATTCTGAAAGTGTTGCAGAATTGCTATCTTCTTCTTGCTCTTCAATTCTATAATCTAAATTGCATCATCAGCAATCAAATCTCAGAGTGTTCTTGGTCGGATCAAAGTCGTACAAACTTTGAATCCGATAACGCTGTTTCAAGGCTTCATTGAATCCTGAAGTCAATAGTTCGATAACCCTTTTGTATCTGGTGGGTTGAACTATTGTCTGAAAGAATTTGCTCCGCAAATCCTTGAAGTCAGAAGTATGGCAGATTTTACTCCTCCAAAAGGCGTCTCAAACCACAATATTCCCAACAAATTTTCAGACAATAATTCAACCATGGAAGATTTGAGCACGTTACAAGTGATGAATCAGCATTTGACAAAGTTAGAGCGATTTGATGGAGAGAATTTCACTCGTTGGCAAGAGACTATGAAATTCTTTCTGATCACGGTCAAATTATTTCATATTCTCGAACATGGATTGGAGAAAATACCGGAGGAAACCGATAAGGATAGTGCGGAACTAAATGCTAAAAAGGCAAAGCGCAAAGAGGAAGATTTTCTATGCAGAGGCCACATTCTGAATGCATTATCTACTCCAATATACAATGCTCACAGGACCTTGGACACCTCGAAGGCACTCTGGATTGCGCTAGAAAGCAAATATTGCATCTCTGAGGCAAGTAATAAAAAATTTCTTATATGCAATTTTATGGATTTCAAAATGGTCACCAACAAGTCCATAATTGGACAAGTAAGTGAAATCCTACTGTTAGTAAATCAACTTAAGGATGCCGGTATTGATCTCCTTGAATCTTTTGTTGTTGGAGTTATTATTTCGAGACTCCCAAATTCTTGGAATGATTATAAGAAAAAATTAAAACATGCGGAAATGGATTATGATTTAGACGGTTTACAGCGTCATCTTCGTATTGAAGAGGATTCTCGTAAACGCGAACTAGATGATAATCTGCAAACTGAGTCTCTGTCTAAGGCTAATAATATTGAAATTAACGATAAGTTGAAGCCTAAGAATGAGATACAGTTTAAAAACAAAGGTAATAATTCCAAGAACAAGAAGAAGGGTGACTGTTTTTATTGTCACAAACCCGGCCACTATGAAAGAGACTGTCGTCTTCGGAAGAAACAACAAAAAGCGAATGTGGTCGAAGAAAAGCTTGTGGCTGTCGTACAAGAGGCAAACTCTGTTAGTGGCATTGATAATGATTGATGGCTCGATACTGGAGCGACTATTCATATTTGCAAAGACCGTAATCTGTTCAAGACTTATGATGAGAATAACGGAGAATCCAGCGAAGTAACTGGCGCAAACAAAGTTGCAAGCAAAGTTCTGGGAAAAGGCACTATTGAATTGACACTCACCTCCGAGAAAGTTCTTACTTTAGTCAATGTATTTTATGTACCTGATATGTGTAAGAATTTGATTTTTGGATACCTTCTTAACAAAGGAGGATTCAAGATGGTGTATGAGTCTTACAAGTTAGTGTTGTCCAAGAACAACAAATTTATTGGACAGGGATATTCTTGTAACGGCATGATTAAGTTGAATCTAATGAAGAAATCTTCTGCTTATATTATTGATTCTGTAAATTTATGGCATAGTAGATTAGGACATGTTAATTACAAGTCACTTAGAAATATGCATAAATTAGGATTAATTTCTGATTGTGATTTCGAATCTATTTCTAAATGTGAAATATGTGTTCAAGCAAAAATACATCAGAAATCCTTTAAATCTGTTGAAAGGAAAACTGGTTTGCTTGATTTGGTATATAGTGATGTGGGTGACTTGAAAAGTCATATCACCTATAGTGGTAACCAATACTATATAACATTTATTGATGATTATTCAAGATATGCTTATGTATATCTAATGAAATCTAAAGATGAAGCCTTTGATAAATTCAAAATTTACAAAGCAGAAGTCGAAACACAATTAGGAATTAAAATTAAAGTGTTACATTCAGATCGTGGTGGTGAATATTTTTCAAATGAGTTTACTTTGTTTTGCAAACAAAATGGTATTATTCACCAATGTACCGCCCCTTATACACCACAACAAAATGGTGTTGCTGAGAGAAAAAATAGAACTTTAGTAGAAATGGTTAATGCCATGCTCATAAGTTCTAATTTGCCTTATAACTTATGGGGAGATGCTATATTATCTGCATGTTACATTTTAAATAGAGTACCACTTAAAAAGTATAATATTTCTCCTTATGAATTATGGTTTAATAGAAAACCTAATCTTACTAGACTCAAAGTTTGGGGTTGCTTAGCTTATGTTAGAAAACCAGACCCCAAACGACCAAAGTTAGGTAACAGGGCTTTTAAATGTGTTTTCATTGCATATTTTCTTAATAGTATAACTTATAGATTTATGATTCTTGATACCTTAGAAGTCATAGAATCTGTAGATGTAGATTTTTTTGAAAATCAAACTATTGAGAATCCATTAAGGTTATCTAGTCCAGAACCAGTTGAGACTAATGATACAAATGATGATGAATATGCTTCTGCTCAAAACAGCAAGGAAGTGTCGGTAACAGATGATAGTACTGAACACAGGAGAAGTAAAAGAGCAAGAATAGAAAAGGACTATGGTCCTGACTTCATAACATATCTCGTAGAAGGCAATAAAGACGAAGTTCTTAATGTGACAAGATATGTAATGAACGTCGATGAGGATCCCAAAACTTATTCTGAGGCTATGAGTTCTAGAGATTCTGATTTCTGAAAGAAGCTGTTAATGATGAAATGAATTCCATAATGCTAAACCAAACTTGGGTATTAAGCGATTTACCTCCTGGTGCAAAACCTATAGGATGTAAATGGATATTCAAGAAAAAGTTGAATACAAATGGATCCATTGATAAATTTAAAGCCAGATTAGTTGCTAAGGGATATAAACAAAGACAAGGAGTTGATTATTTTGATACATATGCTCCGGTGGCTCGCATATCTTCGATACGTTGTTTAATAGCACTTGCATCAATTCGTAACTTGGTCATACATAAAATGGATGTAAAGACAGCTTTTTTAAATGGAGATTTAGAAGAAGAGATATACATGGAACAACCTTAAGGTTTTATAACCCCAGGCCAAGAAAAGAAAGTTTGTAAATTAGTTAAATCTCTTTATGGCCTGAAGCAAGCTCCTATGCAATGGCATGAGAAGTTTGATAAAATTGCACTGTCATTTGGATTCATTGTTAATGATGCAGATAAATTTATCTATAACAAATCGGATAACAACGGTTATGTTATAATATGTTTATACGTTGATGACATGCTGATATTTGGTTCCAACATATCCTGTGTGAATGAAACTAAGAAGTTTCTATCTTCTAAATTTGATATGAAAGATCTGGGAGAGGCTGATGTAATTTTAGGAATTAAAATCATTAGGAAAACGGGGGAGTTTTTACTAACTCAATCTCATTACATTGAGAAGTTCCTAAAGAAGTATAATCATTATAATGACAAACCAGCACCAACTCCTTTAGATCCAAGTATAAAATTAGAAAAGAACACTGGACGTACCATTTCTCAGTTGGAATATTCCAGTATTATTGGGAGTCTTATGTATGCTATGCATTGCACGAGACCAGACATCGCACACGCTATAAGTGTATTGTGTCAATTTACGAGTAATCCAGGTTTCGAACACTGGAAAGCTATTTCCAGAGTCCTAGCTTATTTGAAGGGAACCATAAACTATGGTTTATCTTATAAAGGATATCCTGTTGTAATACAAGGATATAGTGATGCAACCTGGAACAATGTAGAATCAAAATCCAAGTCTACGACTGGATGGATATTTACATTAGGAGGCGCTGCTGTGTCTTGGGCTTCCAAGAAGCAGACCTGTATATCTGATTCAACTATGTTGTCAGAATTGATTGCATTAGCAGACGCTTGTAAAGAAGAGGAATAGCTTAGAAATTTGTTAGTAGAAATCCCATTATGGAAGAAGCCATCTCCAGCAGTCTTGATTAACTGTGATAATCAAGCTACGATATATAACGTCTCTAATAAAACATATAATGGAAAATCTAGACATGTGAGTCTAAGACATCACATGTTGAGACAGTTACTCAAAAGTGGTGTTATAACTGCTGACTACATAGAAACGAAGAAAAACTTGGCTGACCTACTTACTAAGAGTCTTCCAAAGGCTATGCTTTCTATAAAGTCTAAAGAAATGGGACTAAGGTCTGTGAATGAAGATTGATCATCCTTAACAGAAACCCAACTTGTGTCTTGAAAAGGATAGACAAAGTTCAATGGGTACCAACAAGTTAAGGAAATGATTATGGAACACTAAATCAATAATCCCATAATGTTTAGTGTTCGATTCTGCATGAACAAAGGATGGATAAATATCCTTAATAAGTCTAGAAACCCTAAAAGGTGTCTCGCAGAAACACCTTAAGTGACTTACCTATATGAGTATGGAAATCAGGCCGTTTCCTAGGAAAGTAAGACCGCTTTCTAAGTAGACTCATGAACCAGGATTTAAGCACATGGCCATTAACGTTCTGAGCAATACAGAACACTCTAACTAAGGAATACAATATGTGTGATTGTTCCGGTTTTATCATCAAGGGATACTTGGTTCAAGATTCGTTCACCATTGGATCTCGATAGAACTTTGAATAGTTTACACTATGTAAAATTTCAAATCCAAAAGATACTTTTATTTTTGTGTTGTTTCCACGATGATGCAAATCTTGATCTTAGAACTACATAGGCTTGATCCCACTTGGGTATGTAGGAAGTCACACTAGTGATTCAGCCATCCACTTTAATTTATTTTGAAAATTGGGGGAGATTGTTGTAAATTTTCAATATTAGTTTGGGATATGGGTTTGCTTTTGAAGAGGGAAGCAAGAATGGAAGAAGATAAGGTGTTGGGATTAGTCCCACATTGTAGAATATAAAGGAGTTTGTCTCTATATCGGTAAAAGCTGGGTACATGATATCAAAAGAAAGAAGAGAAGGAGAGATAAGGCAATGGGCCTTAAGCATGAGCTTGGCATAGATAATAATATTTAAAATGTCAAAAGATGGGCCATGGGCCTCTTGGGGTCTCGTGATCCATTAGGCTGCGGAAACAAATCAGTCGACAGGCCAAAACTCAACCAGTCGACCGTTTTGTTCTCTGTTTGAAAACGGTCGATCGGTGAGACTTTGGGCAGTCGACTAGTTTCAAGCCAAACGGATGCGACGCTTCAAAAGCGTTGCAAAACTATACGGATGCATATGTTCAATATCGAACAGAAGTGACTGTTGCAATTAAACAATTGCAACGCTTGGCTACTGGATGCCTCCTCTCATCACCTATATAAACAACTGTGCAAAATCATTTGATATAATCAATTTCCGATCTTCTTCTTACTAAGATATTCTGCAACGCCATTGTACTGTTGCAAAACAGTTCTGTCAGAAACACTTTTATAGTGTTTCAATTCTGAAAGTGTTGCAGAATTGCTATCTTCTTTTTGCTCTTCAATTCTATAATCTAAATTTCATCATCAGCCAAATCTCAGAGTGTTCTTGGTCGGATCAAAGTCGTACAAACTTTGAATTCGATAACGTTGTTTCAAGGCTTCATTGAATCCTGAAGTCAATAGTTCGATAACCCTTTTGTATCTGGTGGGTTGAACTATTGTCTGAAAGAATTTGCTCCGCAAATCCTTGAAGTCAGAAGTACGGCAGATTCTACTCCTCTAAAAGGCGTCACAAACTACAATATCCCCAATAAATTTTCAGACAATAATTCAACCATGGAAGGTTTGAGCGCGTTACAAGTGATGAATCAGCATTTGACAAAGTTAGAACGATTTGATGGAGAGAATTTCACTCGTTGGCAAGAGACTATGAAATTCTTTCTGATCACGGTCAAATTATTTCATATTCTCGAAGATGGATTGGAGAAAATACTGAAGGAAACCGATAAGGATAGTGCGGAACTATAAGCTAAAAGGGCAAAGCGCAAAGAGGAATATTTTCTATGCAGAGGCCACATTCCGAATGCACTATCTACTCCAATATACAATGCTCACAGGACCTTGGACACCGCGAAGGCACTCTGGACTGCGCTAGAAAGCAAATATCGCATATCTGAGGCAAGTAATAAAAATTTCTTATATGCAATTTTATGGATTTCAAAATGGTCACCAACAAGTCCATAATTGGACAAGTAAGTGAAATCCTACTGTTAGTAAATCAACTTAAGGATGCCAGTATTGATCTCCTTGAATCTTTTGTTGTTGGAGTTATTATTTCGAGGCTCCCAAATTCTTGGAATGATTATAAGAAAAAATTAAAACATGCGGAAATGGATTATGATTTATACGGTTTACAGCGTCATCTTCGTATTGAAGAGGATTCTCGTAAACGCGAACTAGATGATAATCTGCAAACTGAGTCTCTATCTAAGGCTAATAATGTTGAAATTAACGATAAGTTGAAGCCTAAGAATGAGACATAGTTTAAAAAGAAAGGTAATAATTCCAAGAACAAGAAGAAGGGTGACTGTTTCTATTGTCACAAACCCGACCACTATGCCCGGGATTGTCATCTTCGGAAGAAACAACAAAAAGCGAATGTGGTCGAAGAAAAGCTTGTGGCTGTCGTACAAGAGGCAAACTCTGTTAGTGGCATTGATAATGATTGGTAGCTCGATACTGGAGCGACTATTCATATTTGCAAAGACCGTAATCTTTTCAAGACTTACGATGAGAATAACGGAGAATCCAGCGAAGTAACTGGCGCAAACAAAGTTGCAAGCAAAGTTCTGGGAAAAGGAACTATTGAATTGACACTCACCTCTGGGAAAGTTCTTACTTTAGTCAATGTATTTTATGTACCTGATATGTGTAAGAATTTGACTTCTGGATACCTTCTTAACAAAGGAGGATTCAAGATGGTGTATGAGTCTTACAAGTTAGTGTTGTCCAAGAACAACAAATTTATTGGACAGGGATATTCTTGTAACGACATGATTAAGTTGAATCTAATGAAGAAATGTTCTACTTATATTGTTGATTCTGTAAATTTATGGCATAGTAGATTAGGACATGTAAATTACAAGTCACTTAGAAATATGCATAAATTAGGATTAATTTCTGATTGTGATTTCGAATCTATTTCTAAATGTGAAATATGTGTTCAAGCAAAAATACATCGGAAATCCTTTAAATCTGTTGAAAGGAAAACTGGTTTGCTTGATTTGGTATATAGTGATGTGGGTGACTTGAAAAGTCATATCATCTATGGTGGTAACCAATAATATATAACATTTATTGATGATTATTCAAGATATGCTTATGTATATCTAATGAAATCTAAAGATGAAGCCTTTGATAAATTCAAAATATACAAAGCAGAAGTCGAAACACAATTAGGAATTAAAATTAAAGTGTTACATTCATATCGTGGTGGTGAATATTTTTCAAATGAGTTTACTTTGTTTTGCAAACAAAATGGTATTATTCACCAATGTACCGCCCTTTATACACCACAACAAAATGGTGTTGCTGAGAGAAAAAATAGAACTTTAGTAGAAATGGTTAATGCCATGCTCATAAGTTCTAATTTGCCTTATAACTTATGGGGAGATGCTATATTATCTGCATGTTAAATTTTAAATAGAGTACCACTTAAAAAGAATAATATTTCTCCTTATGAATTATGGTTTAATAGAAAACCTAATCTTACTAGACTCAAAGTTTGGGGTTGCTTAGCTTATGTTAGAAAACCAGACCCCAAACGACCAAAGTTAGGTAATAGGGCTTTTAAATGTGTTTTCATTGGATATTCTCTTAATAGTATAACTTATAGATTTATGATTCTTGATACCTTAGAAGTCATAGAATCTGTAGATGTAGAATTTTTTGAAAATCAAACTATTGAGAATCCATTAAGATCATCTAGTCCAGAACCAATTGAGACTAATGATACAAATGATGATGAATATGCTCCTGCTCAAAACAGCAAGGAAGTGTCAGTACCAGATGATAGTACTGAATATAGGAGAAGTAAAAGAGCAAGAATAGAAAAGGACTATGGTCCTGACTTCATAACATATCTCGTAGAAGGCAATAAGGACGAAGTTCTTAATGTGACAAGATATGTAATGAACGTCGATGAGGATCCCAAAACTTATTCTGAGGCTATGAGTTCTAGAGATTCTGATTTCTGGAAAGAAGCTATTAATGATGAAATGAATTCCATAATGCTAAATCAAACTTGGGTATTAAGCGATTTACCTCCTGGTGCAAAACCTATAGGATGTAAATGGATATTCAAGAAAAAGTTGAATACAAATGGATCCATTGATAAATTTAAAGCCAGATTAGTTGCTAAGGGATATAAACAAAGACAAGGAGTTGATTATTTTGATACATATGCTCCGGTGGCTCGCATATCTTCGATACGCTGTTTAATAGCACTTGCATCAATTCATAACTTGGTCATACATCAAATGGATGTAAAGACAGATTTTCAAAATGGAGATTTAGAAGAAGAGATATACATGGAACAACCTGAAGGATTTATAACCCCAGGCCAAGAAAAGAAAGTTTGTAAATTAGTTAAATCTCTTTATGGCCTGAAGCAAGCTCCTATGCAATGGCATGAAAAGTTTGATAAAGTTGCACTGTCATTTGGATTCATTGTTAATGATGCAGATAAATGTATCTATAGCAAATCGGATAACAACGGTTATGTTATAATATGTTTATACGTTTATGACATGCTGATATTTGGTTCCAACATATCCTGTGTGAATGAAACTAAGAAGTTTCTATCTTCTAAATTTGATATGAAAGATCTGAGAGAGGCTGTTGTAATTTTAGGAATTAAAATCATTAGGAAAACGGGGGAGTTTTTACTAACTCAATCTCATTACATTGAGAAGTTCCTAAAGAAGTATAATCATTATAATGACAAACCAGCACCAACTCATTTAGATCCAAGTATAAAATTAGAAAAGAACACTGGACGTACCATTTCTCAGTTGGAATATTCTAGTATTATTGGGAGTCTTATGTATGTTATGCATTGCACGAGACCAGACATCGCACACGCTATAAGTGTATTGTGTCGATTTACGAGTAATCCAGGTTTCGAACACTAGAAAGCCATTTCCAGAGTCTTAGCTTATTTGAAGGGAACCATAAACTATTGTTTATCTTATAAAGGATATCCTGCTGTAATAGAATGATATAGTGATGCAACCTGGAACAATGTAGAATCAAAATCCAAGTCTACGACTGGATGGATATTTACATTAGGAGGCACTGCTGTGTCTTGGGCTTCCAAGAAGCAGACCTGTATATTTGATTCAACTATGTTGTCAGAATTGATTGCATTAGCAGACACATGTAAAGAAGCGGAATGGCCTAGAAATTTGTTAGTAGAAATCCCATTATGGAAGAAGCCATCTCCAGCAGTCTTGATTAACTGTGATAATCAAGCAACGATATATAATGTCTCTAATAAAACATATAATGGAAAATCTAGACATGTGAGTCTAAGACATCACATGGTGAGACAGTTACTCAAAAGTGGAGTTATAACTGTTGACTACATAGAAACGAAGAAAAACTTAGCTGACCCACTTACTAAGAGTCTTCCAAAGGCTATGGTTTCTATAAAGTCTAAAGAAATGGGACTAAGGTCTGTGAATGAAGATTGATCATCCTTAACAGAAATCCAACTTGTGTCTTGAAAAGGATAGACAAAGTTCAATGGGTACCAACAAGTTAAGGAAATGATTATGGAACACTAAATCAATAATCCCATAATGTTTAGTGTTGGATTCTGCATGAACAAAGGATGGATAAATATCCTTAATAAGTCTAGAAACCCTAAAAGGTGTCTCGCAGAAACACCTTAAGTGACTTACCTATATGAGTATGGAAATCAGGCCGTTTTCTAGGAAAGTAAGACCGCTTTCTAAATAGACTCATGAACCAGGATTTAAGCACATGGCCATTAACGTGCTGAGTAATACAGAACACTCTAACTAACGAATACAATATGTGTGATTGTTCCGGTTTTATCATTAAGGGATACTTGGTTCAAGATTCGTTCACCATTGAATCTCGATAGAACTTTGAATAGTTTACACTAAGTAAAAGTTCAAATCCAAAAGATACTTTTATTTATGTGATGTTTCCACGATGATGCAAATCTTGATCTTAGAACTACATAGGCTTGATCCCACTTGGTTATGTAGGAAGTCATACTGGAGATTCAGCCATCCACTTTAATTTATTTTGAAAATTGGGGGAGATTGTTGTAAATTTTCAATATTAGTTTGGGATATGGGTTTATTTTTGAAGAGTGAAGCAAGAATGGAAGAAGATAAGGTGTTGGGATTAGTCCAACATTGTACAATATAAATAAGTTTGTCTCTATATAGGTAAAAGCTTGATACATGATATCAAAAGAAAGAAGAGAAGGAGAGATAAGGCAATGGGCCTTAAGCATGAGCTTGGCATAGATAATAATATTTAAAATGTCAAAAGATGGGCCTTGGGGCTCTTGGGGTCTCGTGATCCATTAGGCTGCGGAAACAAATCAGTCGACAGGCCAAAACTCAACCAGTCAACCGTTTTGTTCTCTGTTTGAAAACGGTCGATCGGTGACACTTTGGGCGGCCGACTGGTTTCAAGCCAAACGAATGCGACGCTTCAGAAGCGTTGCAAAACTATACGGATGCATATGTTCAATATCGAACAGAAGTGACTGTTGCAATTAAACAATTGCAACGCTTGGCTACTGGATGCCTCCTCTCATCACCTATATAAACAACTATGCAAAATCATTTGATATAATCAATTTCCGATCTTCTTCTTACTAAGATATTCTGCAACGCCATTGTACTGTCGCAAAACGGTTCTGTCAGAAACGCTTTTATAGTGTTTCAATTCTGAAAGTATTGCAGAATTGCTATCTTCTTCTTGCTCTTCAATTCTATAATCTAAATTGCATCATCAGCAATCAAATCTCAGAGTGTTCTTGGTCGGATCAAAGTCGTACAAACTTTGAATCCGATAATGCTGTTTCAAGGCTTCATTGAATCCTGATGTCAATAGTTCGATAACCCTTTTGTATCTGGTGGGTTGAACTATTGTCTGAAAGAATTTGCTCCGCAAATCCTTGAAGTCAGAAGTACGGCAGATTCTACTCCTCCAAAAAGCGTCTCAAATCACAATATCCCCAACAAATTTTCAGACAATAATTCAACCATGGAAGGTTTGAGTGCGTTACAAGTGATGAATCAGCATTTGACAAAGTTAGAGCGATTTGATGGAGAGAATTTCACTCGTTGGCAAGAGGCTATGAAATTCTTTCTGATCACGGTCAAATTATTTCATATTCTCGAAGATGGATTGGAGAAAATACCAGAGGAAACCGATAAGGATAGTGCAGAACTAAAAGCTAAAAGGGAAAAGCGCAAAGAGAAAAATTTTCTATGTAGAGGCCACATTCCGAATGCACTATCTACTCCAATATACAATGCTCACAGGACCTTGGACACCGCGAAGGCATTCTGGACTGCGCTAGAAAGCAAATATCGCATCTCTGAGGCAAGTAATAAAAAATTTCTTATATGCAATTTTATGGATTTCAAAATGGTCACCAACAAGTCCATAATTGGACAAGTAAGTGAAATCCTACTGTTAGTAAATCAACTTAAGGATGCCGGTATTGATCTCCTTGAATCTTTTGTTGTTGGAGTTATTATTTCGAGGCTCTCAAATTCTTGGAATGATTATAAGAAAAAATTAAAACATGCGGAAATGGATTATGATTTAGACGGTTTACAGTGTCATCTTCGTATTGAAGAGGATTCTCGTAAACGCGAACTAGATGATAATCTGCAAACTGAGTCTCTATCTAAGGCTAATAATGTTGAAATTAACGATAATTTGAAGCCTAAGAATGAGACACAGTTTAAAAAGAAAGGTAACAATTCCAAGGACAAGAAGAAGGGTGACTGTTTCTATTGTCACAAACCCAGCCACTATGCCCGAGACTGTCGTCTTCGGAAGTAACAACAAAAAGCGAATGTGGCCGAAGAAAAGCTTGTGGCTGTCGTACAAGAGGCAAACTCTGTTAGTGGAATTGATAATGATTGGTGGCTCGATACTGGAGAGACTATTCATATTTTCAAAGACCGTAATCTATTCAAGACTTACGATGAGAATAACGGAGAATCCAGCGAAGTAACTGGCGCAAACAAAGTTGCAAGCAAAGTTCTGGGAAAAGGCACTATTGAATTGACATTCACCTCTGGGAAAGTTCTTACTTTAGTCAATGTATTTTATGTACCGGATATGTGTAAGAATTTGATTTCTGGATACCTTCTTAACAAAGGAGGATTCAAGATGGTGTATGAGTCTGACAAGTAAGTGTTGTCCAAGAACTACAAATTTATTGGACAGGGATATTCTTGTAACAGCATGATTAAGTTGAATCTAATGAAGAAATCTTCTTCTTATATTGTTGATTCTGTAAATTTATGGCATAGTAGATTACGACATGTTAATTACAAGTCACTTAGAAATATGCATAAATTAGGATTAATTTCTGATTGTGATTTCGAATCTATTTCTAAATGTGAAATATGTGTTCAAGCAAAAATACATCGGAAATCCTTTAAATCTATTGAAAGGAAAACTGGTTTGCTTGATTTGGTATATAGTGATGTGGGTGACTTGAAAAGTCATATCACCTATGGTGGTAACCAATACTATATAACATTTATTGATGATTATTCTAGATATGCTTATGTATATCTAATGAAATCTAAAGATGAAGCCTTTGATAAATTCAAATCTTACAAAGCAGAAGTCGAAACACAATTAGGAATTAAAATTAAAGTGTTACATTCAAATCGTGGTGGTGAATATTTTTCAAATGAGTTTACTTTGTTTTGCAAACAAAATTGTATTATTCACCAATGTACCGCCCCTTATACACCACAACAAAATGGTGTTGCTGAGAGAAAAAATAGAACTTTAGTAGAAATGGTTAATGCCATGCTCATAAGTTCTAATTTGCCTTATAACTTATGGGGAGATGCTATATTATCTGCATGTTACATTTTAAATAGAGTACCACTTAAAAAGAATAATATTTCTCCTTATGAATTATGGTTTAATAGAAAACCTAATCTTACTAGACTCAAAGTTTGGGGTTGCTTAGCTTATGTTAGAAAACCAGACCCCAAACGACCAAAGTTAGGTAATAGGGCTTTTAAATGTGTTTTCATTGGATATTCTCTTAATAGTATAACTTATAGATTTATGATTCTTGATACCTTAGAAGTCATAGAATCTATAGATGTATAATTTTTTGAAAATCAAACTATTGAGAATCCATTAAGATCATCTAGTCCAGAACCAATTGAGACTAATGATACAAATGATGATGAATATGCTCCTGCTCAAAACAGCAAGGAAGTGTCAGTACCAGATGATAGTACTGAACACAGGAGAAGTAAAAGAGCAAGAATAGAAAAGGACTATGGTCCTGACTTCATAACATATCTCGTAGAATGCAAAAAGGACGAAGTTCTTAATGTGACAAGATATGTAATGAACGTCGATGAGGATCCCAAAACTTATTCTGAGGCTATGAGTTCTAGAGATTCTGATTTCTGGAAAGAAGCTATTAATGATGAAATGAATTCCATAATGCTAAACCAAACTTGGGTATTAAGCGATTTACCTCCTGGTGCAAAACCTATAGGATGTAAATGGATATTCAAGAAAAAGTTGAATACAAATGGATCCATTGATAAATTTAAAGCCAGATTAGTTGCTAAGGGATATAAACAAAGACAAGGAGTTGATTATTTTGATACATATGCTCTGGTAGCTCGCATATCTTCGATATGCTGTTTAATAGCACTTGCATCAATTCATAACTTGGTCATACATCAAATGGATGTAAAGACAGCTTTTCTAAATGGAGATTTAGAAGAAGAGATATACATGGAACAACCTGAAGGTTTTATAACCCCAGGCCAAGAAAAGAAAGTTTGTAAATTAGTTAAATCTCTTAATGGCCTGAAACAAGCTCCTATGCAATGGCATGAGAAGTTTGATAAAGTTGCATTGTCATTTGGATTCATTGTTAATGATGCAGATAAATGTATCTATAGCAAATCGGATAACAACGGTTATGTTATAATATGTTTATACGTTTATGACATGCTGATATTTGGTTCCAACATATCCTGTGTGAATGAAACTAAGAAGTTTCTATCTTCTAAATTTGATATGAAAGATCTGGGAGAGGCTGATGTAATTTTAGGACTTAAAATCATTAGGAAAACGGGGGAGTTTTTACTAACTCAATCTCATTACATTGAGAAGTTCCTAAAGAAGTATAATCGTTATAATGACAAACCAGCACCAACTCCTTTAGATCCAAGTATAAAATTAGAAAAGAACACTGGACATACCATTTCTCAGTTGGAATATTCCAGTATTATTGGGGGTCTTATGTATGCTATGCATTGCACGAGACCAGACATCGCACACGCTATAAGTGTATTGCGTCGATTTACGAGTAATCCAGGTTTCGAACACTGGAAAGCCATTTCCAAAGTCTTAGCTTATTTGAAGGGAACCATAAACTATTGTTTATCTTATAAAGAATATCCTGCTGTAATAGAAGGATATAGTGATGCAACCTGGAACAATATAGGATCAAAATCCAAGTCTACGACTGGATGGATATTTACATTAGGAGGCGCTGCTGTGTCTTGGGCTTCCAAGAAGCAGACCTGTATATCTGATTCAACTATGTTGTCAGAATTGATTGAATTAGCAGACGCATGTAAAGAAGCGGAATGGCTTAGAAATTTGTTAGTAGAAATCCCATTATGGAAGAAGCCATCTCCAGCAGTCTTGATTCACTGTGATAATCAAGCAACGATATATAATGTCTCTAGTAAAACATATAATGGAAAATCTAGACATGTGAGTCTAAGACATCACATGGTGAGACAGTTACTCAAAAGTGGAGTTATAACTGTTGACTACATAGAAACGAAGAAAAACTTGGCTGACCCACTTACTAAGAGTCTTCCAAAGGCTATGGTTTCTATAAAGTCTAAAGAAATGGGACTAAGGTCTGTGAATGAAGATTGATCATCCTTAATAGAAACCCAACTTGTGTCTTGAAAAGGATAGACAAAGTTCAATGGGTACCAACAAGTTAAGGAAATGATTATGGAACACTAAATCAATAATCCCATAATGTTTAGTGTTCGATTCTGCATGAACAAAGGATGGATAAATATCCTTAATAAGTCTAGAAACCCTAAAAGGTGTCTCGCAGAAACACCTTAAGTGACTTACCTATATGAGTATGGAAATCAGGTCGTTTCCTAGGAAAGTAAGACCTCTTTCTAAGTAGACTCATGAACCAGGATTTAAGCACATGGTCATTAACGTGCTGAGCAATACAGAACACTCTAACTAAGGAATACAATATGTGTGATTATTCCGGTTTTATCATTAAGGGATATTTGGTTCAAGATTCGTTCACCATTGAATCTCGATAGAACTTTGAATAGCTTACACTAAGTAAAAGTTCAAATCCAAAAGATACTTTTATTTATGTGTTGTTTCCACGATGATGCAAATCTTGATCTTAGAACTACATAGGCTTGATCCCACTTGGGTATGTAGGAAGTCACACTAGTGATTCAGCCATCCACTTTAATTTATTTTGAAAACTGGGGGAGATTGTTGTAAATTTTCAATATTAGTTTGGGATATGGGTTTGTTTTTGAAGAGGGAAGCAAGAATGGAAGAAGAAAAGGTGTTGGGATTAGTCCCACATTGTAGAATATAAAGGAGTTTGTCTCTATATAGGTAAAAGCTTGATACATGATATCAAAAGAAAGAAGAGAAGGAGAGATAAGGCAATGGGCCTTAAGCATGAGCTTGGCATAGATAATAATATTTAAAATTTCAAAAGATGGGCCTTGGGCCTTGGGGCTCTTAGGGTCTCGTGATCCATTAAGCTGCGGAAACAAATCATTCGACAGGCCAAAACTCAACCAGTCGACCGTTTTGTTCTCTGTTTGAAAACGGTCGACCGGTGACACTTTGGGCGGTCGACTGGTTTCAAGCCAAACGGATGCGACGCTTCAGAAGCGTTGCAAAACTATACGGATGCATATGTTCAATATCGAACAGAAGTGACTGTTGCAATTAAACAATTGCAACGCTTGGCTACTGGATGCCTCCTCTCATCACCTATATAAACAACTGCGCAAAATCATTTGATATAATCAATTTTCGATCTTCTTCTTACTAAGATATTCTGCAGCGCCATTGTACTGTTGCAAAACAGTTCTGTCAGAAACGCTTTTATAGTGTTTCAATTCTGAAAATGTTGCAGAATTGTTTTCTTCTTCTTGCTCTTCAATTCTATAATCTAAATATCATCATCAGTAATCAAATCTCAAAGTGTTCTTAGTCGGATCAAAGTCGTACAAACTTTGAATCCGATAACGTTGTTTCAAGGCTTCATTGAATCCTGAAGTCAATAGTTCGATAACCCTTTTGTATCTGGTGGGTTGAACTATTGTCTGAAAGAATTTGCTCCGCAAATCCTTGAAGTCAGATGTACGGCAGATTCTACTCCTCCAAAAGGCGTCTCAAACCACAATATCCCCAACATCCCAAATAGGGCTTCCTTTTGCACCATGCCTCAGACAGCGTCACGTTCATCACTGCCTTATCTGGTAACATGTTTAGAATGTCCACCACTGTTGCCACCGCCTCAGCCCTAAACTGATTCCACATACCTTTCTTTAGATTTCAGCATGCTTCTTGCTAGTTCCATCACGGTACGGTTTTTGCAGTCAGCCAAACAATTTTGCTCAGGTGCGTATGGGATAGTTGATTGTTATAGCATATCTTTCTCACAAGCTGCTTGAATTCTTTTGATTGAAATTCACCATCATGGTCTGATTTTAGAGCTTTAAACCCGTTACATGTTTATATTTCTGCTATAGCTTTGAACTTTTTGAATAGTCTAAACGTTACACTCTTGTAACCGAGAAAATACACCCAGGTCATTCTGCTGTAATCATTGATGAAAAACATGAAATATTTTATTCCTACCATCTACTCAACCTCCACAGGTCTGCATAAATGCACCAACTCAGGTACTTTGGTTGCATGCATCGACATATTTTCTAGAAATGACAGCATCGGTTGCTGTTAAACATACATCCTTGATGTATCCCGATATTATCGATGTTGGGTAACCCAAACACCATTTTCTTTTGATTAAGCAGTCTCGAACCATTCATGTTCAGATGACCCTACCTTAAATCAAAATGTCATGAGATGCTGGAACTGATCTCCTCGATTGCAAGCACCTTGTTCTTCACCTTCGTTGTCTACAAAGGGAACAAGTTGTTTTGTGTCTTCTTGATTGTTTCCATTGTCTGACCAGTGATTGCATCTACAATTCTGCAATTGTCGCCTTCAAACTTGATGGTATATCCATTGTCCACCGTTTAACCAAAGGTAAGTAGGATTTGCGACGGTTGAGGGATGATGTAGTAGTACACACCATCTAGCATCCCTGTGTTGTGACTGCTAGACTGCACAGCTACTCTCCTTTTTCCTTCACGGCATGGATCTCTTTATCATCATAAGTTTCACTGCCTTCTTGTAGGACTCATCCTATACATCAAAACAGTGCTTAAAACCTATCATGTAGTTTGAACATGGGTTCTCCAGTTTTGGCCATAACACTACAAGAAAAAAGGCTATTTCCGACGGCTGAAAACTGTTGGCGGCGTCGGAAGCCGTTGGAAATAGCCATCGCTTTTAGAGGCGTCGAAAATATGATTTTCCGACGGTTTTCGACATAGCCCGTAGTTTTTGTTTCCGACGGTTTTTGGCGCTTTGTAACGGCTTCCGACGGCCGTTGAAAGCCATCGGAAAACCTGCGTATTTATTTTTTTTTGAAATTTCAGCCGCTATTTAGCCTTCCAACTATACTTCTTCACTAAAACCACTATCTAATCAATCAATAGATAACCCAACATATCAGCTCTCAACCAATTAACAAAAACACAAAAATTTCACCATAAACTCAAACCATTAACTACATAATACATAAATTTGTGCACACCACGTAGTCCATCAATATATATACCAGTAATAAATACACTACCCCAAAAAAATCTGCTTGATTTCCAAATCCTAACTCATACTTTGTACAAATTATGATGAAGTGGACAGTTTGAATCCTAACTCATATTTGTAGCAACTATGTAAGGGTACATGATTTTATTTCTAAACTAAAAATTATATTAAAAAAATATCGTTTACCACTTGATTTCCAAATCCACACCGCCTGTTTCGCGTCGCTTTCACATACGCGCATCCGAATCCAGAATTTAAGCATACCTTAAAATCAGAATTAACATACCTTAAAAATATATTTAACACAAAAAATAGAAAAATATACCTTAAAATTAGAATTTAAGCATCTCTTTCCCGTAGGCCCATCCAAAATAGTTAAAGGAACTATGTCATCGTCGTCATCTATAATATATATGCATTAATACTAACAAAAAAGAAAAAGGATTTGAGATTCCAACAAAAACACCAAGATATAAGCAAGGGAGTTTACCTTCGATGACTACATAAAGGGGGTGACAGCACTGTAATCGAAGAGTGGTTCAAATTCGTCCAATTTGTCTCCCTGCAATTATTGCCAAGAGTTCATTAGTTGACGACATGAAGAAGTTGGCGAAAACAAAATTGGACAAGCTCATATCATCAAATTTAGTAGAACATGATTTAATTGCTCGTTTATTTTAAGCAAAAGATAAAGTAAAGTAGTTAATATGTCATGACGATATTATCACCAGCATCACGGACAATATGTGCGCAAGTATGGAGGTTGTTGGTCCGGGTCTGCAAAGAATGACATTATCAATTAAATATTTTTTATATTTACAAATAATTTTGTGCACTTACCTTCGCCTCATCACTGTTCCAATACTTGATAAATACTTCCCACACGGTTGTTCCAACTCTGAAAATAGTTAGCTTTGTATGTTACTTCACAAGTTTATTCATACATGTAATATTCATAGATATAATGCATCGATTTCATGCATATTATCCTATTTTGATGTGTTCTCTTAAATCTGCATCGTTGATTCATAAATAACTTGAATCACAAAAACGGTTTTTGTTTTGTTAGATGTACTCAAACAATTTTTGTAAGATTTTCCACTTTTGCAATAAATAAAAGAATAACAAGTACATAACGGTGCACATATACACAAATAACCACAATTATACAATGGTCAAAATCAAGTTAAGGGGGATATATGCATAAATAACCAAACATTGCACATAAAATTTTCAATTTCATTATATCACATGAAATACGCACATAATAGGATGCTATAACCCCACTAAAACGCTATTTAAACCAATTGCAATCAATAGATAACCCTAATTTTATAATCTAAGCAAATATAGATTTAGGTAAAAATTGGATTTTTATGGAAAAAAGAGATTATACCTTAAATTGATTGCTCTAGAGATCTGAATGAAAGCCAAGGAGGTTCTTACGCGAAGAAATCGGGATTTGGAGGCAAAAAAATCGGATTTTGGGTGGTAGGGTTTTAAAAACCATAGCTGGAAAAAATGGATGAGCAAAAGAAATGAGGAAGAAAGAGTTCGGTAGTTAGTTTATCATGAAAATTTCCGACGGCTTCCGACGGCCGCCGACGGCCCGTCTGAAGCCGTCGCAAATAGCATGTTTTCTTGTAGTGAAACAACCGTGTTTGATTATTCTTCTCTTCAACAAAACTTGCCTATCTTTCTCTTTTCTTCTTGTAACAGTCGCTTGTACACGATCAAACTTGTGGCAGTAATAACACTCCATATCTTGACCTTCTTCTCTTTGTTTTTTTTTTTTTTGTCAAATAGACTTTACGTTTACTCAGAATGAACTGCAATTGCTCCTTCAACTTCTCATTTGACCATGCCTTCAATTTTTGATCGGTTCTGGATTACATTCAATACTCATGGGATTAAACTTATCTTCATTTTTAGTCACTAACTTACAAATGGGTAATTTTTATTCTAATCCACAATTTTAGTAAGTTAATCCACCTTATTTAATAGGATCATTGACTTTCACTAAAATTTTAATTTTAATTAGTGTATCCACCTAAAAAAACGTACGTATTTTTTTCTTCTCAATCTTCTTCTCTTCGTTTTGCATCGTATTCTTCTTTATGAAATTCTACCATTGTCATGCAAACCTGCAACATATATATATATAACAACTGATAATACATTTGTATAATTGTATTTTCTCTTGCTGATTCATTCGTTTTAATTAAGGGTATGAGTGTTTCTAGATGTACCGGTTATGTTCAGTTTTTCGGAAAAAAATAAAAAATGTAGCCAATAAAACAATTGTTTGGAACAATGGCCTTGTCAATTTAAATGCAAGTCGCACCAAAACTATTTACTCCTATACATCACACCAATTATTTTCTTGATAGCCAGTTTTCAGTAAATCAGAGTAATTTTCACTAGAGTTCTATGAAATTTCAATAAATTTTAGTTTTTAGTGTACTATAGATATTGTCAATGATGAAGGAAAGTGATCAAAATGTGCTAAATTCGAATGTTATTTCTGCACTTCTGTTTTAAATATTTCGCCTTCTATTACAATTTTTGATGAATGCAATTTTTTTGTCTTAACAACTAAACCCAAGGAGGTTATATCACCAATTTCAGTACAAAAAGAGGTAGCACCTGCTCTTGTTAAGCCAGAAAATAGTACTCGTGGGAAGAACAAAAATATTTTTGCTAAATTATTTGGATTCGGTTCAAAATGATGGTATTGATTCTTTGAGGCTGTGTAAAATGACTGGTGTATTCCTTATGTTTGGTCAAACTATTTTGTGGTAAATCTAACTAAGCAACATAACATCAAAAATGCTACTCATTTTGGTCTGTCGAAAGGCCAGGAGCTTGGTAATGCAACTTTGTGTACATATCCAAGCTGATGGTGAATTGTTTCAGATCATTCATTGACTTTTATTTGATTTGCAATTTTCTGGTTTCTTTCTTTTGTATATGTTTACTGCATTCGATTGTCCAGTAGATTGAGGCGTTTTGTGATGTCATGGTAAAACAAGAAGCACAAAAATCGATTGTAAGCTATATGCTAAGGTGAAATCTTTAAGTTAATCCACTGGTGGATTAATTTACAAAATAGTTATGGATTAACTTATTAAAGTAAAATTGTGGATTAACTTATTAAAACCGTGGATTAAAATAAAAATTACCTTACAAATATTTATTAAAAGTTCAAATTTCAGTCATATACCATTTCGCAGCAATATAGTCAACTACGATCATCCTATGGATCATCAACTATTCCACGAAAAGACAAAAAAAAATGGAAATTATTTTTAAAGAAATGTTGAATGTAATTATAGATTTTCTAGTGCACTCCATTGTATCTGTTGAATTCATACGTTTAAGAATTAACGGCAAATATGAAAAGGTTATGCTAGAGCTACGGAAAGGTTACAACCGGAAAAGAAGGGAAAAATATAAATGCTGACAGAAATTACAACGGTTTCATATACTTGATTCTATTAGAGCATCTCCAACTGTTTAGGGGTTGCGGATTTTTGATTTTCCACACATTGAAAACCTGGAATTTCCAACAGTTTTAAGATCAGGCGTTTGTTCATTTATTTAAAAAAGTTGCCGCGTCAGCCAAAGCAACATTAGAAGTAACGTGGAGCAGCAATTAATAATACTGTTCAACACTTAAGTGCCAACTTTTAATTGGAAGCAACATATGTTTGGTGTAAGTTTCAAGGGTATCAAATGATTAAAATGTGCATGTCAACCCATTAATTTGGTTGCATAAAAAGCGCCACATGTTCAACACATTAAAATAAAAGTGGACATAATTTCGATGGAATCAGGCGTTTGCTCAACAGACGTTTCATCATTGACGCTTGTTGAACAGCCACCTGGATCCAGACGTCTGCTCAAAAGAGTTATTTTTCACAATTACTTTGTTTCTCAAAACATGAAAAGTAAGAAATAAATTATTTCTATTTTACGTGGGGATTGTTAAAGGGACTCCATTTTTTGTTAAGGGGGGAACAATTTTTTAATTTTTGATGAATTGTTAAGGGGAGGACAAAATAAGTTAGCCCCCCCCCCTTAACCATATAATTAAAATTTCCAGTACTATCCCTATAACAGAGAAAAACTAATGCACACCTGCAGATAACTATATAAATTTAAACACTTAAGCATAAGTCAGACCACACTTGCATGAATTCAAACACTTAAACATGAGTCAGACCATCACTTATTAACATTTCTTGGTCTAATAAGATACATGAATAATTAACTCTGCAAATTGCAAAATAAATTTAGAAACAATATACACTGACCTTCTATAATTCAACTTAAAAGGAAAATAAAAAGAAATAACAATTAAACGAAGATCCTCCTCCTTCAACTCTCCCCGATTCAAACAAAGTTCATATAATCTCAATAAGGCAAATTCTATTTATACACCGAAAATCCCTCAACATACACCATTATTTTTTCTATAAAATTTTATTACTAAATTACCCTTTTCTCATAATTGATTTTTAAAACTTCTGGATATAAAAAAGTCAAATTGTTCTTAAATATATGGAAACATGATACAAACTAGATATGTTAATGAATTATTTATTCACGAAGTCTAAAGTTTCTATTAAAAAACATTCAGAAATAATGTCTAATTTAGAAGTGTTGATTTATTTGGTAGAATCATAGTAATTTTGTTGAAACTGATTTTTTTTCAATTTTCTTATAAAAGTTACAATATTAGTAAAAGAAATAAGTTTCATTTTGTTAAATTTACTCAATTTGATGCAAATAATTTCTAATTTTGGGTAATTTTGTTTTAAGTTCGAAAGAGGAAAGAAAAAGAAGATGAGAACATGAATAATTTAGTAAAAGAAATGGTGTACGTAAAGTAATACACGGTGTATAGTAGTTTATTATAATTTTTGGTATATATGTAGCAATTTTTGGTGTATAAATAGAATTAGCCTCTCAGTAATCCAGTTTAAATCATGCTTTTATCACTCATATATATAAATAAATAAATAAATAAATAATAGAGAAAATAAAAAACGATAATTACATGTCTTGCAAAAAAAACGATAATTTCAATTGCATGCACCTTATATTCGGTAATGATATAAATAGCGTAGATGATTTTACGCAAGTATTCAAAGAAAGTCAATACCAAACATACCCAAAACTAAGCCTGGAATTATGAGAAGTAATTAACAAACTAAAATATAGCTAATCATTGTATGTCTAACTAATTAATGGTACGAGGGGTAGTCTAGTCCATGCTTATTTTAAAATAAAATAAAAACAAACTCTCCCTTAACAATTTTTTTTTAAGGTGGAGTCCCCTTAAAAATGTTCCCTCCTTAACCAAAAGTGGAGTCCCTTTAACAATCCCCTTTTATGTATCAACTTCACTTTTTAAATTTATCGTTTTTAAAATATACATTTGGCCTATGCGCCTTTGTAAAACAATAAATAGTAAATCAAGGGGATTGTTATTGACACTCCAAATATTGTTAAGGGGGGGTCAACTTTTTGAAAAGAAAGAATTTGTTAAGGGGAGTACCAATGCAGAGAGCACACCCCTTAACAAATAAAGTTTATTTTACCAAATCAGTCTTCTTTGCAATAATCTCTTTTTTAGTTGTTAATAAAAGAAATTATACGTTATATTAGTCGAACTACATCAGATTTTTATACCAAATTATCGTTAATTTCATTTGTCGATATGCATCGGATCAGATGAAAATATATCATTCATAGAAAATTGATATACATATATCAAACAATTTTTTTATATATTATCTCACCGCCGAATTTGTCTATACACCTCATTTTCTTGTCGATACACCTCATTTTCTCCACTTTGACAACCCAACAATGAATACAAATTTCAAAAACGATGAATAATATCGAACAAAAATATATAATACGGCAGGCCTACGTCGTTCATGTCGTTATGCACTAATTCACCTATTTCAGCAATGACAAATCGAAAAAAAAACAACCATCTTCCACCCAATAAAAACATTACGACGTTTGGCTCTCGAGATTGACATAATAAAAACCCTAACCTTCATCGTTTTCAGGGCATTATACAATCGATTTCATATACATTATCAACACCTTCTTCACTATCTTAGCATCTTAGGAGAAGCGTTTCATGTTCATATTTTACACCATTATTTCTTCCAGAACAATCGTTTTTTTTTTCAAATAATTTAAAGATTTTTTTTTTTTTTTTTTTGCGTTTGAGATTAATTAGGATTTGAGATGGTAAGAGTAATAAGGAAATGTAAAAAATTAAGTACGTGACCCCCTAACATTTATTGGAGCGTTTTTAAAAGGGCATTGTTATTGACACTCCAAATATTGTTAAGGGGAGGACCAAAATTAAAAAAAACAAATTATTAAGGGGAGTACCAATGAAGAAAGTAGCCTCTTAACAAATAAAGGTAATTTTACCTTATTACCCATTTGACTAATTCTATACATACACGCATAATTTCTTAACATACACCGTGAAATAAAAAAAATTGTATACATCAAAAATTCCTTTTCATACACTATGCCTTTTACAAAATTACCCGTTTATATTTTCATTACCTTCCCTCTTCAACCGTAAAACTAAATTACACAAAAATAGGAATTCATTATGTTAAAATTCAAAAAAAAAAGATTTTTTTTTCAGTTTTCGACACTAATATTTTAAATTATTTGATTGTTTTATTTTAAAAATCAATACTAATTTTATATGATTGAACATATGTAAATTAGAGTATTTAATTGTCAAAGTTGCCTTAATTGATATTTCAGATTTCATTAACTTTATAAAATTCTATAGATTTAAGTACATATTATTGATTTTAAAGTTTAAATTGGATGCATTATAAGAGAAGGACTGAAAATGAAAGTAAGGACAAGGGTAAAGTAGTCATGGTATTTAGTTGTCAAAGTCGAATAAGTTTTTTTTTCTAATTTGGTTTGAAGGGGCAATACGGGAATATTGAGTAGTGTGAAATAATATGTTTGTGTAGCCCCTTAACAATTTTTCAAAAAGTGGAGTGTTTTTAAAAAATGGTCCTCCCTTAATAATTGTTGGAGTGTCAATAACAACACCCTAAATCAAACGTAACCAAAGATCATGATGGTTGGATACATCAAAATTCATGCTGATTGCTTCTTGAGTTTCTAACGTAAATAAAAAGCAATTTTCCATAATTTTAGACTTTAGCTAAGGGCGAGTTTGGATAGTGCAAACTAAGTAGCTTTTTTAAAAAAAAATCAAAAGTTATTAAGCCTGCATCGAGCCAAAAACTAAATGGGCCTCTCTAAGTCGCTTATCTCCTTATCTCAAAAGCAGTTTTTTTTTTTTTTTTTTTTTTTTTTTTTGGCTTTTCAAAACATCGTTTCGACTTTTTAGCCGTGCTTATTGAAATTAGGTTCATGTTCGAAGGCGATTTTTCCCGTCAAAAACGTCGAGCTCTCTTCCGTACTCTCCACAAAGTGGGTCTTTTCTTCTTCGATTCACTTATGTTGTTTTCAATTTTGATGGTTCGGTCTCTAATTTGGGTTCTTTTCATATGTTGTTCGACTACTGGATGATCAAACTTTTGAATTGAAATCGACTCATCAATTGGATGCTTATGAGAGTGGTTGTCCCATTATTGATTGTTCTTTCTCAGACGTCAATTTTTTTACTACTGTGTTGGAACTACATATGTTCTGTCTGAAGAAAATGAACGAACCAAAGTATGATTATAAGTTTATTTTTTCTTCCTTACCATTTTCATTTATTATTATTTTACCATCAGTAGTAGGCATTTGTGGATGGCATGCTCAAATTTTACGATACATTTTGCGTTGTCTATATAAATATATAGAAATTGCTATTCTGAATACCTGAACATCTTAACGCACAAATTTTCAATTTAGATTTGCTTCAAGTTTTGTGGTGTGACAAACGTAAAATATGATTCAGCTTTTGATAATTTGGTTTCCTTTCTAATTACAATTACCTCTAAATATATCTGCAAATACATCCTGTTTTTTGTTGTTGAAACATTTTGATATATATTTTTGTACTCTTTGATTATTTTCGATAAGAATTAGATTCTCTTTTACATTAATTTCAAGTGTCGATGCTTAAAACAAGTTCATTTGTTTCAAGAGGATTGATTATTCAGTTTCATTTGAAGGGCAGTGATCGCCTTTTGCAATTTAACTATGAATGATCAATTTTGGTCAATCTATTTTATTATGTTTAATGATGGAATATGAAGTTTACTGTTATGATGTGATGGTATTGTTTTATCAGAAATGACTCAGGACTTGTTGTTTGATTTTGTAACTTCAAATAGACTTTAATTGCTTTGTTTATTTGTGTATTTATGTTGTGTTTTGATTCAATGTTTTATGATTTATATTTCAGAAAAGTAATTTTTGTTTTTTAGTCTACTAATTGTAATATATACTTTAAAATTTTGAATTGTTTTACATTTTATTGCAAGATTCTAACTCAAAAGCCAGAAAATTATTGTGAAAATTTGTTGCTATCTTGACTTTTTAGTGTTTTGACTTATAAGTTGTTATTATACCAAACGAACTTTTTAACTTTTTAAAAGTAAAAGCACTTATCATATAAGCGGAAACACTTATGCTTTGTGTTGCCAAACGGGCCCTAAGTGAAATTAATATATTAAGAGATTGTGCTAGGTTTAATTTGAAAGTGGATTATACGATGGTTACATAACATATCATGTGGCTATAAATATGTCCACTCAAATTGTTACCATTTTTAGTCGATTGAACAAGATTTTTTTTTTTTGATTTTTTTCAGGGGAGAAACCGGCACTGCCGTAAAACTCCCCCTAGTGCACCTAACCCGGTCCGCGGGGTCATCAGCCTTATGCACATGGTAAGCCCACTTATTTGAACTAAAGTGCGTGAGGTGGGAATCGAACCCTCTCTCTCTTCCTTTTTTATATATATAAATATTTTAACTACGCACACAGACTTATCTTTAAATTTGTTGTAAATTTTGTGTTAAATGAAAAAAAAATCTATGTTTGCGTATAAGATATTAGATATATTTTAAAATGATATCATAATAAATATGTCTTACTGTAAAAACAATTGAACAATAATATTCTCACTCTAAATTGATATTATTTCTTGGACCTAACAATACCATATTAGTTTAAATATAATAAAGGGAAGAAAATATCACGTCATTTAACATAAAATGTTTGGTTCATTAGAAAATTTGTAGCTTTTCCTTTTTTTATGGCGACCACTATTTTTTATTTTTCCATCACTTTGTACTGTGGTTTCATTTTAACAAATATGACCCTTTTTTCCACTCTACTGATTTCTTACAGGTCCAGGTACATTTAGTTGAAATATTTACTTTCTTTTCTTACTGTATAGGACCTTAGGAAATTGGTTGTAGATTTTCCTTGCTAAATATAATGAATATTTTCCTTTATTTATTAAAACCTTGCTAATGTAGGTTTGGTACTGCATAACTAATTAGACTTCAGTACATTTTTAAATATCGATTCTTTAATCATATGCATATATTGGTCCCTGCATTTTTATATACTTTTTCCTTACTGAGTGGGTTTTCCTGCAATTTCTTCATGATTTTATTCATATCATTTCAGGGTTTCTTTATGAGTATTACTTTTGATGATTTAATTTCATGAAGCCAAGGAGGTACACTAATGTAGATATTTGCGACTGCATATGTAACAAACAATGAAGCAATAATAAAATGTTTGTACGTTGAGCATTAATACACTGCTCCATAAGGAAATATTTTGCTACCACCTGTGATTTACCTTAGATTTAATTTGCCCTTTTTACTGTTACTTTCGAAATATTTTGCTACCAGCTGTGATTTAAAAATATTTTCGCCTTGATTTTGGCAGCAGTATTTTCCATACTTGGAACACAAGCGAACATTCGAAGCATATGTTCATATTGGTTTCAGAGATTGGCATACAAAACAAGTGCATGTCAGTGTTGGTGATGTCCATGGAAACAAGTTTGGCTTTTGTTCTGGACGCATGAACTCTGACCTTCCACGACAGTAGGTTCTCATTTCCTGGGCTGTCACTTTTCGATATTATGGGCACCCAGGTAGGGGATATCTGGGGTTTCTTTTGATCAGCACTTTGTAGACTTAAGGAAACGAAAGGCTTTTTACCTTTATTTGTGTTGAAGTATGTGATACTATATGTTAGATTGAGGAGGATATTTCAGGATATTTCGAATATTTAGGATCTGAAGGATATTTTCAGATCTGGAGAATATTTAGGATTTAGAGGATATTTAGGATCTTTCGGATCTAGAGGAAATTTTGGGAATTTCCATATACTTCCCTATGTCTATATAAGCTACATCGGATCCAAAAGGAGAAGGGACAACAAAATCAAGATATTAGATCAAGGTTTATTCTAATTAGGGTTTAGGCAATCCTAATCTTCTTCAATTCCTTTCTCCACAAAATCAAATTTTTCTAGTAAATTTGATCATTGTAATCAATCTCTTGTACTCTTCTATTGATATTAATAAAGGTTTCTCTCTCAAAGTGGACGTACACTGACAAGACATCGGTTGAACCACTATAAATCCCTGTGTGATTTAGTTTCTCGTTGTTGCTCTATTATTTCCATTGTTTGGTGATTGTGATTGGCTTGGATAAGATTGAGATAGTTCGATTGGTTGTTTTTGCACTATTATCACGATCTCGTTTTCCGCGGTGGTGGGGATTTTTGATTTAAGCGGTCTTGAATCAAAATTTCTCCACAACATTTGGTATCAGAGCATTGGTGTTGGTAGATAGTTATAGAAATGTCGGAATCAGGTTCAAATAATCCATCAACAGTTGGTCCAAGTGGTGTAGCTCCTTATGTACGTGGGTCGTATGCGGCTGCTGGTTCACAATTGGTTATTGACAAGTGGAATGGCGATAATGATTTCGAAAAGTGGCAATGGAAGATGAAAGCGGTTCTTAGGCGGATTTGGGTACATCGGATGGTGTTTGATACACATTTATTGACAAAGGAGATCTCAGATGTGGAGAGAGAAGAAATGGAAGAGTGGGCATTCACTACACTTCAACTTGCCATGGAGGAGAATGTTATTTCCGAAATTAGTGGTGAGACGACTGCTTAAGGTATTTGGAACAAGTTGGAGGAGTTGTATATGAAGAAGTCACTTACAAATCGACTGATCTTGTTGCGGACTTTCTTTACCTATAAGATGAAGGAAGGAACTTCGCTAAAGGCGCACTTAAATGTGTTTGATGATTTGCTAATGAAGATGAAGGCGGTAGATTTGAAGATTGAGGAGGAGCAGAAGGCGATGATATTGTTATGTTCATTGCTTGAGCGCTATACTGGATTCTCAAACAGTTTGGGCCGGGATACATTGACTCTAAATGATGTCAAGACGGGTCTTCTTAGTGGGGAATTGCGAGATCAGATGATGGAGCTGAGTGATGATAGTAGTGGTGCTGGTAATGGTCAAGATTTATTTGCGGAGAAAGAAAAGTCAGAGAAGAAAGAAAACCAGAGGCGTTCTAAGTCTAAGAAGCCCGGTGGAAGAGGAAAGTCAAAGGAAAGAAATGGCAAGTGCTTTATATGCAAGAAACCTGGTCACTGGAAGAATGATTGTCCAGACAAGGGGAAGAAGGAAGCAGCATCTTCATCAGTTGCGGTGGAGAGAGATGTTAGTGAGGGAGACGTAGATGTTTTTGTTGGCAGTAGCATCAGATGTTTCGGGCAGCGATTGGGTGCTTGATTCGGGGGCTTCATATTACATGACGCCTAATAGGAATTGTTTTTCTTCTTATGTTAAGGAAAATCAATTGTTATGGGAAATGGTGCAGTTTGCAAGTCGAAGGGCATTGGATCCGTGCAAATTCGGATGTTTGACGGAGTGGTTCGTACTCTCACTAATGTGCGCTATGTTCCGAGACTACGGAAGTCACTTATCTCTTTGGGACAGTTGGATTCTTTAGGTTGTAAGATCACCATTGAGACTGATAGCTTAAGAGTTTCGAAGGGTGCGCTTGTGATTATGAAGGGTGCTAAAACTCATGGTATCTATTTGCTTCAAGGAGTGACCGTGGAAGGTGAAACTTGTGTCAGTGTTGATAGTTCTCGTGGCTTAGATTGGCATTTGAGATTGGGTCATGTCTCGGAGAAGAGTTTAGATGTATTTCGTCGAAGGGAGATGATTGATGGTGAGAGTTTCAGCAAGTTGGAATTTTGCGAGGAATGTGTCATGGGGAAGCAAACTAGAGTATCATTCGGTGAAGGAAAATATGATTCAAGAGGGATTCTTGAGTATGTGCACACGGATGTTTAGGGACCAGCGCCTGTAGCTTCTTTGGGAGGAACAATATATTATATTTCTTTAATTGATGATTTTTCTCGGAAGGTTTGGGTGTATGTAATGAAGGCCAAGTCGGAGGCATTTGCAAGATTCAAAGAATGGAAGGCACTTGTTGAGAATGAGCGTGGAAAGACTTTGAAGGTTCTTAGGTCCGATAATGGCGGCGAATATGTTTCCGAAAAATTTCTGAATTTTTGCAAGCATCATGGTATTCGGAGGCATTTTACTACACCGGGAGATCCGCAATCTAATGGAGTGGCGGAGAGAATGAACCGAACTCTACTAGAGAAAGCTCGATGCTTGAGATTGACATCGGGTTTGTCTAAGGGATTTTGGGCCGAAGCTTTGTCAACCGCGGTGCATATTATTAATTGGATTCCGTGCTCGGCTATTGATAACAAAATTCTGGAGGAAGTGTGGAAGGCGAAGAGCATTGACTTGAGTTATCTTTGTGTATTTGGCAGTCCTGTTTATGTGCATGATCCGGGGAATGATAAGCTCTCACCTAGAGCTTTCAAAGGGATTTTTCTCGGTTATATGGATGGTGTCAAAGGTTATCGGATATGGAACCCGGAAACGAAGAAGGCTATGGTTTCTCGTCATGTTACTTTTGATGAGTCGGCTATGTTCAAGAAGAACGAAGGCTCATCGGATGTTACGGATTTGGTTCATGGTGAATCAAAGGAGAAGGAAGTTATTCCCACTTTCAGGCCTAGAGAAAGTAGATTTGTTGGAGGTGCTTGTGAGGTGAATGCGGTTGATGTTACATCACATAGTCCACAAGATTCCTCTAGTAGTGTTGGTGATGTGCACGAGCCTAGAGAAGATTCAGTTCAAGGTGGAGCTGAATAAGGACCGGGTGATGGCATTGCTACTCGGGTTGGTCGTCGTGCTATAAGGCCACCCGAAAGATATGGTGATTGGAACTATCTTATGTAACACCCCGAATTCTAGTTAATACTAAAATTCACTAATTACAGGATAAATAATCTCATATGTAGGAATTGGGGGTAACGGGCTCCGTCATTGCGTTCGTCTCGGAAAAATACGCGAAATAGAGTCCGAGTTTTCGAGAATCGGAGTCCGTATGGCCCGGTTATGGCCCAAAGAAGTTTGCAGAAAATTTAAAGTTAAAAACAGATTCAAAAATTCAAATTCAGATTTCAGAATAGAACCAGCGGGGCCAGGCGGGAAAATTCCCGCCCTAACCATGTCGACAGGGCTGTCGACAGGCCTGTCGACAGGGGGGTCGACTTGCCTGTCGACTTGCCTGTCGACTTGCCTGTCGACCTGGGCGCGGCGTCCAGTGAACCTGGGTGCACCAGGTTGGGTTTTAGGCTGGCTTGGAGGGCTGGGTTCTAGAGATTTCCTAAATCTAACGGACCTAATCTAATCTAGGGTTAATCTAAGGGCCTAAAACACTCACCTAATCTATAAATACACCCTAAACCTACCCTAATCCATACTAAAAATAGGAATGATGGCCTCATGCCGCCAAAATCAAACTTGAGAGAGCCTCCATTAGTTTATGAAGGAAGTTGCAAGCTAATCACTCTCTAATCATCACCTTCTTCCTATTTAGCAACTAATTCCACTTCATAAGTTTGCTAACCTTGGGTTTGGTGAGTTTCTATCACTTTAACATCAATTGCTAAAGTAAGTAGATTTGGTGTAATGAGACTTATGGTCTTAAATGCGGATTAGTGAGTTTGAATCATTTGTAATGATATGCTACTCTATGTTTTCCTATGTTTATGCATATTTGATAAGTGGATTTATGCATGCTTAATAAGTTGGTTTATGCATGTTTAACAAGTGGGTTTATGCATGTTTAATAAGTGGGTTTATGCATGTTTAATAAGTTGGTTTATGCATGTTTAACAAGTGAGTTATGCAAGTTCATATGCAAGTTATGTGTATGATGTTATGTAAGTTATGTGTAGGTTGTTATGCAAGTTCATATGCAAGTTATGTATATGCTTAAATGCAAGTTTAACATGATATGCAAGTTATGCATGCTTATGCAAGTATGTGAATGTTTATGCAAGTTATGTATATGCTTAAATGCAAGTTTAACATGATATGCAAGTTATGCATGCTTATGCAAGTATGTGGATGCTTATGCAAGTATGTGAATGCTTATGCAAGTTATGTGTATGCTTAAATGCAAGTTTAACATGTTATGCAAGTTATGAGAATGCTAATATGCAAGTTCAACATGTTATGCAAAATATGTGTATGATAATATGCAAGTTCAACATGTTATGCAAGATATGTGTATGATAATATGCAAGCTCATATGCAACATGTTATGCAAGTCATATGTATGATAATATGCAAGTTTGGGTTAAATGTAGTTGGGTTAATATATGCTCATATATGCAAGTTGACATCCTCTTAACCCATGATAAAGTTATATGCTAAGATGTGGTTAAACCCATGATACTTGTGATGGATCTTCCCTTTATTATGTCATGAAATGAGAACGATTCACGTGGGGAACGATGGGGTTAATAAATATGTTAATAAAAGTATGATTGGGTATGATTAAGCATACCATAAAAATAAATTAACATAAGTGGGAATTTACCTATTGAGTTAGGTCTACCCCATGGGAATTTACCTATTGAGTTAGGTCTACCCATGTTATAAAGAATGTATAATTAATTAGGGATAATTAATTTTGGGGGTGATTAATTAGGTGTAATTAATCAGCTAAGACACGAGGTTGGACCCTTTTTGTAGCGGAAGTCTGCCCGGAACCGACCGGCCATCCAGCGGCTACAAATGATTGGCCCAATGTGAGAGGTCTTAGTCATAAATTAAATACGTGATTAAAGTAAAGACACGAGGTTAGACCCTTTTGATGACAGAAGTCTGCCCGGAACCAACCGGCTTATCCAGCAGTCATAAAAGAAGGTCTAATGTGAGAGGTCTTTATGAGGTCATGATCTTAATTAATTAATTAAGAAACACTTAACCATATTAGCATGTAGTGGGACATGAGGGGTTAAGTGGGTGCCTTGGGTGGCATGTGGAAATCTAGTGGGTTGCCTTGGGTGGCAATAGAAAATACGATTAGAATACTTAACCAAGTGGAAACATGTAATTAAACATGATTAAAGGGTTAAGTGGGATGCACTAGAAAAAGGGACAAGCTTAGGTGGGTAGCTTGTGGGGGCCCATTTCAACCAGTAACCCATATGTATCTTATTGGGCTCGACCCATGTCGAGGACGGGACACGCGTACTGGGCTTGACTATAAGAGGCCAAAACGGGTTAGCGGTGGCAACGCAAGTCCAACGGGTTTCATATGCGTGTGTGTGCCCGGGCTGGTAGATAAGCCGTTGTTGCATCGTGTAGGTATAAGCCGTGCACCGTTGATAGTATTGGGTTGCCACTTTAGGGGAGTGATACACCCCACTGTGGGACCAGCACGGGTATCTACGGTAGGGAGCCGATCGCTTGGGGAGTAGTGGGGTACACCTAGTGGAGATAGGGGCAGACGGCACCTATGTGGTCAGCTAGGGGTACATGAAACTACTAGTTATATCTTTCTTTTAAGTCCTTGGGTGGGATCAACCTTTAAGTAGGAATGACTGGTGTGGTGCAGTTAGTAACTATCCTTGGGTGGGTAGATACGTCTTTACAGTTATCTTAGTTTATCCTAAGTCTACCAAGCTGCTTAGTGTAGCCATTCATCCCCAGACATTACCGTAGGTCAAGTTTATGTCTTCTCTGGTTACTTTAATGATTGTATTGTTAAAGTTATAGGACTCGCTCAGACTTATATCTGACCCCGTTGTTTTTATCTTTTTCCCAACCCTCAGGTCCTACGGTGGATCCTAGCAGTAGCGGAGCTTGATCGGATTGCTGTTCCAGTCTTTAGGAGCTTGGATAGATGTAACGCTCCAGTTACCCAGTTATCTTTTCTTTTGTCTTGGCTATTGTATGAGAGAGTGGGATTATGTACTTCTTTATTTTGATGGATATTGTACTTGACTTTTATTGTGGTTTTATGATGTAACCAGACATGTTTACTTCCGCTGTTATGAGATGATGTTTTAAATTTCAAGTACTATTTATATCTGTCTTGTTGTAATTTTTCTGTTCTATATTCACTAAAATACTCCACCGATGCTATGGCATTCCCTTAGAGAGTGACCATAGCGGGCGTGGGGTGTTACACGTGGTATCAGAGCAAAGGTTACCGGAACAGATAAAATTTTTAGAAAGCTATTTTTCTAAAACACTTTTGGAAGAAATATTTTCAAAGACATGTCTTTTAAGAGAAAAGTTTTTGAAAGAAAAGCATAATCCCCAATAGCCATATCTATATCCTTCGAATTCTCCGTTTTGAATCCTTCCTTTTTCGTTTCAGCATGGCTGAGGATCTTAAATTTCCAGAGGGTGTGACGGTACCAGTATGGTATAGGAGATTGATGGAGGCAAGGGCCACCACTGCGGGTCCAGCAAATGTTCCTCCACCAACCGTAGCACCCGATCTTCCTCCTCCCCCTCCTCCTCGCACGGATACTTTTGCTAAGACTTGCAAGGAATTCAAAGCTATGGGAGGGAAACCTTTTCAAGGATCTGAAACTTTTGTGGAGGCTAGAGATTGGCTTAAGGAGGTGGAAGAGTTGATAGATATCTTTGAGATGGAAGAAGGAAAGAAAGTCAAGTTAGCTGCTTGGTTAATGAAGGGAGAGGCCTCATTCTGGTGGGAGGTCACTAGTGGAGAACGCCCCGTTGACTCTTGGGCGGATTTTAGGAAAAGATTTGTGGCAAAGTTTCTCTCAAGGGCAGAGGAAAACTTGTATATGGAAAGATTCTTGACTCTAAAGCAAGGAAATCTCTCGGTGAAGGAATATGTCAACAAGTTTAATCAATTGGCAAGGTTTGGCCTAGACATGGTGAATACACCGGAGAAGAAGGCTTTGAGGTTCGTGAAAGGCTTGAATGAACCGATGCATGGGTTGGCTATGACTCATATCCCTATGGGGGCCACCTTCGAGAAGCTAGTTGACATGGCACTCATGCATGAAGAAGAGAAGGGTCCCAATGCTAGTAAGGCACCCGAGAAGAAGGGAGATCAAAAGAAACCTTAGCAACAACCGCAAAACAAAGGTGGGAAAGGCAACGGTGGCAAAGGCAAGAAGAAGAAGTGTTTCAATTGTGGGACACCTGGCCACCTAAGCAAGGATTGTCGCAAGAAGAAGAAGACTGGCTGCTTCCACTGTGGCGAAGCAGGGCATCTTGTGAAAGACTGTCCCAAGAAGGGGCAAAGGACGGGGTCTACCTCAGGGGGACAGGTGCAAGCTCTTATGGCACCGGGTCAGGCTAGGGGGCAAGTACAGGCTCTCGCGGTTCCACCAATTCAGGAAAGAGGTAGAACTATTTCCGTTGAAAGTCTGGTTTTTCTATTTGATCATCCTGTCCGAACATTGTTTGATTCAGGCGCATCGCATTCGTTTATCTCATCATCATTAGTTGAGTCACTGCACTTAGACACCAGTCTGGTAGATGATCCCTTGGTTGTTTCAAACCCAATTGGGGGCTCCACTTATTTGTCCATGATATGTTTGGGTTTGAAGATTTCTATACTTAGCATTGAGTTTAGATGTGATGCTTTTGTGTTGGGCTTCACGGGCTATGGGTTGATTTTGGGCATGGACTGGTTATCCAGTAATGGTGCCGTTCTTGATTGCGAAAGGAGAGTTGTTAGGCTCATGACCCGCTTGGGTAACACTCTCGAGATCTCTTGTAATCCCATGGATTCTGTTATGCTAAGTTATCTTGAATCGCTTGACGCTTCGGTCGAGAGTTTGCAATCTGTTAGAGTGGTCCGGGAATATCCGGATGTGTTTGAGGAGGTGAAGGGCTTACCTCCGAAGCGGGAGATTGACTTCCGAATATATCTGGTGGATAATGCTAAACCTGTATCTTTACCAGTGCGCCACATGGCTCCTCGTGAGAGGAGGGAACTCCATAAGCAAGTAGGGGAGTTGCTTGAGAAGGGGTTCATAAGACGAAGTATATCGGAGTGGGGTGCTCCAGTAGTATTTGCTACAAAGGCGGATGGGTCCCTCAGACTTTGTGTAGAATATAGAGAACTCAACAAGCTCACAAAGAAGAATAGACACCCATTGCCGAGGATTGATGATCTTTTCGATCAGTTGGTTGGCGCTTCAGTATTTTCTCAGTTGGACTTAGCCACGGGGTTTCATCAGTTGAGAGTGGCTGAGGATAGCATAGACAAGACTGCCTTTAGGACTCCGGATGGTTTCTATGAGTGGCTGGTGATGCCATTTGGGTTGACGAACGCCCCGGCATACTTTGTTGATTTGATGAGTAGGGTGTTCAGGGAGTTCCTTAATAAATTCGTGGTGGTCTTTGTAGATGATATCTTAGTACTTTCTAAGAGTGAAGAAGAGCATGCCTTACATCTTGGGGAGGTATTGAAGACTCTTCGAGCACACAGCCTTAAGGCTAAATTCTCTAAATGTCACTTCTGGAGGAAGGAGGTGCGGTTCTTGGGGCACGTGGTCTCCAAGGAAGGGATAGCAGTGGATCCCGCGAAGGTAGTATCAATTCAGGATTGGAAGGTTCCGAAGAATGCTACCGAAGTAAGAAGTTTCTTGGGGTTGGCAGGTTACTATAGGAAGTTTATCAAAGACTTCGCGAAGATATCAGCCCCATTAACCCGCTTAACGAAGAAGAATCTTGTTTTCGCATGGGACGTAGATTGTGATGATGCGTTCCGACGGTTAAAGAGAGCTTTAACCACTGCTCCAGTTTTAGTGTTGCCAGATGGGAGCAAGCCATTTGTTGTTTATACCGATGCTTGTGGGACAGGACTAGGCGCAGTATTAATGCAAGAGGGAAGGGTGATAGCCTATGGTGGAAGGCAGTTGAGAGTGCATGAGAAAAATTACCCTACCCATGATCTAGAGTTGGCCGCTATTGTTTTTGCGCTTAAGATGTGGCGCCATTATCTTCTTGGTGAGAGATTCGAATTGTTCACTGACCCCAAATCATTGAAGTACTTGTTTTCTCAGAAGGATTTGAATTTGAGGCAACAAAGGTGGATGGAATTCTTAGCATCCTATGATTTCGAGATAGCGTATACCCCTGGCAAGGGTAACGTGGTGGCGGACGCCTTGAGTAGAAAAAGGTTGTCCTTGAGTCCATTGTTCGTGGAACAACGAAGCTTGGAATTTATCTCGATGTTTGATTTCAGACCTTCCATTGATTATGTACCCGGTTTGCTAGCTTCCTTGGAAGTTAGACCTACTCTTTTGGGGCGGATTGGAGAAGCACAGAGGGACGACCCACAGTTGGTTGAGTGGGTGGGGAAGCTCATAAGGGGGGAGTCGTCCAGCCATTTGAGTAGGTACACCCTAGACGATAGGGGGTGCTTGCGTAGAGACGGTAGACTTTGTGTACCGCAAGACGAGGGTTTGAGGAAGGTTATTCTTGATGATGCACACCGTTCTAGGATGACCATTCATCCCGGTGGGGACAAGATGTACCAAGACATGAAGAGGGTTTTCTTCTGGGCCGGTATGAAGAAAGATGTGGCCGAGTATGTCGCTCGATGCTTGGTGTGCCAGCAAGTGAAGGCGGAGCAAAGGAAACCAGGTGGGTTGCTTCACCCATTGGAAGTTCCGCAATGGAAGTGGGACAGTGTCTCGATGGATTTTATTGACGGGTTACCCAGATCGAGAAAGGGTAATACGGGAATTTGGGTGGTGGTAGATAGACTTACTAAGAGCGCCCATTTCATACCTGTGAAGAGCAAGAGGGCTGCTCCATGGCTAGCTTCAGTATATCTTCGAGAGATAGTTCGATTGCATGGGGTACCCTCTAGCATAGTGAGTGATCGAGATCCTATCTTCACTAGCGAGTTCTGGAGAAGTTTGCAAGAAGCAGTGGGGACTCAATTGTGTCTGAGCACAGCATATCATCCTCAGACGGACGGCCAGACTGAGAGGGTGAATCGTGTTCTAGAAGACCTTTTGAGACTTTGTATCTTGGATTTTGGAGGTACATGGGAAGAGCATCTTCCATTGGTGGAGTTCGCATATAATAACAGCTTTCAGTCCAGTATTGGTATGGCTCCTTTCGAAGCTCTCTATGGAAGGCCTTGTCGATCACCTACATGTTGGTGGGAATCTACGGATAAGATCTTGCTTGGGCCTGATATGATTAGGGAGACTTCTGAGAAGATTGATTTGATTCGAAGAAGGATGAAAGCAGCGCAGGATAGGCAAAAGTCTTATGCGGACAAGAGAAGGACGGATCTTGAGTTTGAAGTTGGGGACATGGTCTTTGTCAAAGTGTCTCCGTTACGAAATGTGGTTCGCTTTGGATCTGTTGGAAAGTTAGCACCAAGGTTCGTAGGGCCATTTCCCATTAAGGAAAGAATTGGACGGATGGCATATAGAGTGGAGTTGCCCGACAGACTTAGTGGTGTACATGATGTATTTCATGTGTCCCATTTGAGGAAGTGCTTACATGAGACCGCAGAGGTGGTAGAGCCGAGCTTACTTAAAGAAGTGGAAGTAGAACGTGATGCGACTATTCGACGAGCTCCTACTCGCATCCTTGGGTCAGAAACTAAGAAGTTGAGAAACAGAGAGGTTCAGCTAGTTAAAGTGCAATGGGGAGATGACGAAAGCAATGCTACTTGGGAGACGGAAGCAAAGATGCGTTCTTTGTATCCATTTCTTTTTGAGGGTATGTCTTTACTTTCTCCTCTATCGTTGTCTAGTACTTATCTTATCTTTAGTATGTCCTCTCATTAGTACAGTTCGACCTTTAGATAGGGTAAACCTATGGTTGAAACATGTGTTTGAGACATGTTATGGTTGATGGATGCAAGTGGTTGCTAGTGGTTGCTCATGGATGCATATACACACTCTAGGCACTAGATCGGCTCAGTCACTTCATATTGCATATTGCATAAAATTGTGTGTAGGAAGCTATATTTATGGATGTATAATGATTGTGTTATCATATGGATGATGCATTTTGGTGAATGATTGTGCACTCATGTAGATATTGTATGTGTCGATAGGGTTCTCTCGCATACATAATGGATGCATGGCACTATCATGGTTTGCATATGTTCATACATTAGATAGGGAACATATACACACACTTTTTGCATATGCTCATACATCATTAGAAATTGTTTTAAGGACAATGGATGCCCGTGTTTGATGGGTTGAGTAGATGGATTGTTTGGATGGTAGGATATGCATTCTCCTTAGCTTAGAGATTTCGGGGACGAAATCCTTTAAGGAGGGGAGAATGTAACACCTCGAATTCTAGTTAATACTAAAATTCACTAATTACAGGATAAATAATCTCAGATGTGGGAATTGGGGGTAACGGGCTGCGTCATTGCGTTCGTCTCGGAAAAATACGCGAAATAGAGTCCGAGTTTTCGAGAATCGGAGTCCGTATGGCCCGGTTATGGCCCAAAGAAGTTTGCAGAAAATTTAAAGTTAAAAACAGATTCAAAAATTCAAATTCAGATTTCAGAATAGAACCAGCGGGGCCAGGCGGGAAAATTCCCGCCCTAACCATGTCGACAGGCCTGTCGACAGGGGGGTCGACTTGCCTGTCGACTTGCCTGTCGACCTGGGCGCGGCGTCCAGTGAACCTGGGTGCACCAGGTTGGGTTTTAGGCTGGCTTGGAGGGCTGGGTTCTAGAGATTTCCTAAATCTAACGGACCTAATCTAATCTAGGGTTAATCTAAGGGCCTAAAACACTCACCTAATCTATAAATACACCCTAAACCTACCCTAATCCATACTAAAAATAGGAATGATGGCCTCATGCCGCCAAAATCAAACTTGAGAGAGCCTCCATTAGTTTATGAAGGAAGTAGCAAGCTAATCACTCTCTAATCATCACCTTCTTCCTATTTAGCAACTAATTCCACTTCATAAGTTTGCTAACCTTGGGTTTGGTGAGTTTCTATCACTTTAACATCAATTGCTAAAGTAAGTAGATTTGGTGTAATGAGACTTATGGTCTTAAATGCGGATTAGTGAGTTTGAATCATTTGTAATGATATGATACTCTATGTTTTCCTATGTTTATGCATATTTGATAAGTGGATTTATGCATGCTTAATAAGTTGGTTTATGCATGTTTAACAAGTGGGTTTATGCATGTTTAATAAGTGGGTTTATGCATGTTTAATAAGTTGGTTTATGCATGTTTAACAAGTGAGTTATGCAAGTTCATATGCAAGTTATGTGTATGATGTTATGTAAGTTATGTGTAGGTTGTTATGCAAGTTCATATGCAAGTTATGTATATGCTTAAATGCAAGTTTGACATGATATGCAAGTTATGCATGCTTATGCAAGTATGTGAATGTTTATGCAAGTTATGTATATGCTTAAATGCAAGTTTAACATGATATGCAAGTTATGCATGCTTATGCAAGTATGTGGATGCTTATGCAAGTATGTGAATGCTTATGCAAGTTATGTGTATGCTTAAATGCAAGTTTAACATGTTATGCAAGTTATGAGAATGCTAATATGCAAGTTCAACATGTTATGCAAAATATGTGTATGATAATATGCAAGTTCAACATGTTATGCAAGATATGTGTATGATAATATGCAAGCTCATATGCAACATGTTATGCAAGTCATATGTATGATAATATGCAAGTTTGGGTTAAATGTAGTTGGGTTAATATATGCTCATATATGCAAGTTGACATCCTCTTAACCCATGATAAAGTTATATGCTAAGATGTGGTTAAACCCATGATACTTGTGATGGATCTTCCCTTTATTATGTCATGAAATGAGAACGATTCACGTGGGGAACGATGGGGTTAATAAATATGTTAATAAAAGTATGATTGGGTATGATTAAGCATACCATAAAAATAAATTAACATAAGTGGGAATTTACCTATTGAGTTAGGTCTACCCCATGGGAATTTACCTATTGAGTTAGGTCTACCCATGTTATAAAGAATGTATAATTAATTAGGGATAATTAATTTTGGGGGTGATTAATTAGGTGTAATTAATCAGCTAAGACACGAGGTTGGACCCTTTTTGTAGCGGAAGTCTGCCCGGAACCGACCGGCCATCCAGCGGCTACAAATGATTGGCCCAATGTGAGAGGTCTTAGTCATAAATTAAATACGTGATTAAAGTAAAGACACGAGGTTAGACCCTTTTGATGACAGAAGTCTGCCCGGAACCAACCGGCTTATCCAGCAGTCATAAAAGAAGGTCTAATGTGAGAGGTCTTTATGAGGTCATGATCTTAATTAATTAATTAAGAAACACTTAACCATATTAGCATGTAGTGGGACATGAGGGGTTAAGTGGGTGCCTTGGGTGGCATGTGGAAATCTAGTGGGTTGCCTTGGGTGGCAATAGAAAATACGATTAGAATACTTAACCAAGTGGAAACATGTAATTAAACATGATTAAAGGGTTAAGTGGGATGCACTAGAAAAAGGGACAAGCTTAGGTGGGTAGCTTGTGGGGGCCCATTTCAACCAGTAACCCATATGTATCTTATTGGGCTCGACCCATGTCGAGGACGGGACACGCGTACTGGGCTTGACTATAAGAGGCCAAAACGGGTTAGCGGTGGCAACGCAAGTCCAACGGGTTTCATATGCGTGTGTGTGCCCGGGCTGGTAGATAAGCCGTTGTTGCATCATGTAGGTATAAGCCGTGCACCGTTGATAGTATTGGGTTGCCACTTTAGGGGAGTGATACACCCCACTGTGGGACCAGCACGGGTATCTACGGTAGGGAGTCGATCGCTTGGGGAGTAGTGGGGTACACCTAGTGGAGATAGGGGCAGACGGCACCTATGTGGTCAGCTAGGGGTACATGAAACTACTAGTTATATCTTTCTTTTAAGTCCTTGGGTGGGATCAACCTTTAAGTAGGAATGACTGGTGTGGTGCAGTTAGTAACTATCCTTGGGTGGGTAGATACGTCTTTACAGTTATCTTAGTTTATCCTAAGTCTACCAAGCTGCTTAGTGTAGCCATTCATCCCCAGACATTACCGTAGGTCAAGTTTATGTCTTCTCTGGTTACTTTAATGATTGTATTGTTAAAGTTATAGGACTCGCTCAGACTTATGTCTGACCCCGTTGTTTTTATCTTTTTCCCAACCCTCAGGTCCTACGGTGGATCCTAGCAGTAGCGGAGCTTGATCGGATTGCTGTTCCAGTCTTTAGGAGCTTGGATAGATGTAAAGCTCCAGTTACCCAGTTATCTTTTCTTTTGTCTTGGCTATTGTATGAGAGAGTGGGATTATGTACTTCTTTATTTTGATGGATATTGTACTTGACTTTTATTGTGGTTTTATGATGTAACCAGACATGTTTACTTCCGCTGTTATGAGATGATGTTTTAAATTTCAAGTACTATTTATATCTGTCTTGTTGTAATTTTTCTGTTCTATATTCACTAAAATACTCCACCGATGCTATGGCATTCCCTTAGAGAGTGACCATAGCGGGCGTGGGGTGTTACATCTTAGCTTTTGTGAGAATTTGGACTATGCTCTTCATGTAGTCCAAGATGAGCCGATGGACCTTGATGACGTCATGGATTCGAGTGATAGCTCGAAGTGGATTTGTGCCATGGAGGAAGAGATGCAATCGTTGATGAAGAACCAAACTTGGGAGTTGGTTCCACTTCCTCAAGGAAACCGTGCTATTGGGTGCAAACGGATATATAAGGTGAAGGACGATGGAAGATACAAAGCTAGGCTATTGGCTAAGGGGTTTGCACAGACGAAAGGAAAGGAGTATGATGAGATCTTCGCACTGGTTGTGAGGCATAATTCTATCCGGATATTACTTGCATTAGTTGCTATTTACGACTTGGAGTTGGAGCAACTAGATGTGAAAACCGCCTTCTTGCGTGGAGACTTGGATGAAGACATCTACATGGAGCAACCGGAAGGGTTTGTAGAAGGTAAGTCAAAACTAGTTTGCAAGTTGAAGAAATCACTATATGGTTTGAAGCATTCACCTAGGCAATGGTACAAGAGATTTGATCATTTCATGCTTGAAAGTGGCTTCCATCGAAGCATCAAGGATGCTTGCATTTATTTCAAGAGGTTAGAAAATGATTGTTGGGTGTATTTACTCTTGTATGTGGACGATATGCTCATTGCTTCTAAGGACAAGGAAGAAATCAACAAGTTGAAAGAGAAATTAAAGGCGGAGTTCGAAATGAAAGATCTTGGAGAAGCCAAGAAGATTTTGGGCATGGAAATTGAAAGAGATCGAAAGCATTAGGACTGTAAAACGGACCGGTCGGACCGGACACTAAAAAGTGCGAACTCGGACCGAACTGTAAATCGGACGGACAAATGTCCGACTCGAACACGTACGGGCTATTGGCATTCTGTTCGAGCCCGGTCTTCGGAAAATTTACAGTGACCGTGTTAAGTCCGTCGGACTTGGTCGGGCTCGGACGGACTCGGGAAAAACTAGTAAGTACACGTGAATAACTAGGTAGCCTTGTACATATATATAAGCATCATGCACGTGTAAACTCAGCTAATAAAACTAGTATTAGAATATAACATACCGCATAAAGACAAGCATAATAAACTGCAACCGTGATATCATAAAATTAGAACTTGAATATGGCATACCGCATACAGAATATAGCTTCCAAAATATCCAAGACAGCAACAAGATTTTAATATAACTAAGACTACCTAAGACAACTTTTCAATGTCCACAAAAGATCAAAAAACATTAGCCAGCACAAAATGATAGTAGATTCATCTTCCCAATAGAAAAAACATCAAACTCAGCTTCCCAACAGCAGCAAAAATAGGAAGCTTAGCCTTTAGCTTCCCAACAGCAGCAAAAATAGCAAACCTAGCCTTCAGCAAAAATAAAACAAATAAAAAATGAGACGAGATGTCCTAATATAAAGTCACCCATGTAAATATATCTTTGTAAGTGCACATGTACAAAGATGCATAAACAGGCATATAATCATGTAGAAAATGAACTAATACAAAACAATAAAATCATATATCAGAAAATGTGGATGCAATGATGATAAAGCAAAATTGGATATAGGACAGAAAAGATGATTGAAATCAATTTAAGAAGCTCTCAACCAATTTCAGTTTTGCATAATTGGACAGACTTATATAAAATTGGATAATTAATAATGTAGTAAGCTGAGAAACGAATCTCGATGAAGCAACAACAAGTCGAGTAAAGATCAACATACATATCATCAATATGCGCTGTTTATGCATAGTGTTATCAAAGCAAATGTGATCACTTTAAGTAATATTATTAATAATCTAGTGCTTGACTCATCATAAAACTAACATTGGATTATGAACGACGGAAAACAGCAGTGCACTGTCTAAACTATATGTAAACTACAGTGCTAACATTTAAGATTCTTGTCATGTAAACTATATGTAAACTACAGTTTAGACAGCGCACTACTGTTCTAACATTTACCTCTTTCAATGAAAAATCTCTGTGTAAACTATATGTAAACTACAGTTTAGACCTGCAAATCTCTAATAGTTTAAAAGACCTGTAAACTATATGTAAACTGATCAAGACTGTAAACTAAATTGTTCTAATTTTCTAATAGTTTAAATCGATGCCTTTAAAAGACCTGCAAATCTCTAATGAGGAATATTATTCTAGTTTCAAAAGAAGATGCTGGCGCATTACTTTCTAATTTTCTAATTAAACCTGTCACATTGATCATGTCCATTCTTCCTTAGCACTTGTGTATGCCTTCGTCTAATCGACCATATATTACTAGGTCATTTAAATTTACTGAAAATAAGGGAAAGTATAACTACTGCATTGTGATGTCCAAATCTTCACTAACGTTTGAAATTAGATGAAATATAGACTGAACTTAGTATGATAAAGCAAAAAATAGTATAGTTAATGAGTTTAAACTCAATGATATTTGAGGTATGAAATGCAAAAATAGCACATCTATGAAATCAGAATTGATGGCATAATTAAAGTGTATTGAGTTCGCTGAAATATGATATCTCAAACATGAAATAACAACCCATCCATGACATAACGACTAAAAATTCGGCATCTTTCTTTTGTGTCATTCAAAGAAGAAAAGTTATTGAAATTTTCATACAATAATTTGAGAGGGGTACAGAATTTGGTTACCTGTGACTGAGCATGTTTTCAATTCCATTTAGTCAAGTTCGATGTACTGGGTTTCTTCTTCTTCATGTTGCACCTTATCATACATAAAAAGCAGCAGAGAGCATGTTACCAAATTGTCATATATTGTGGCAGTTAAATGATTATGACTTGCCAAACACAAAAAATTTAAATATTATATTAACAAAAGATGAAGATATATTTACCTCTTTCAATGAAAAATTGGATCGCAGCCAATCACCACTACATATCAAAGCTTCAACCGTCTCAGACTTCAAAGAACTTCGAAATTGATCAAGAACTCTACCACCAGCACTAAATGCAGATTCAGATGCAACACTACTTATTGGAATAGAAAGTATATCGCGTGCCATGCTTGATAATACTTTATATTTCGAAGAATTGAATTTCCACCAGTCCAATATATTGAATTTTTCATCTAACCCATTATATTTGTAACGAGGTTCCTTCAAATATACATCCAACTCCGATTCAGATGGTTCTATAATCTCCGACTCTTCAGCCCATATTTCAAATTCGGATCAACTCTTTGTCATTAATTTACTACCAGAATCATAGTTATTGTCCCTTTTTCTGCTAGAACTAATATCCAATGGTGTATTCAAAACATACTCAGAGTATAAATCTTGCAAAGAAGAAGCTACGAATTTCAGATTTTGATTTGATTCAACAGTAGGATAAATCTTCGGAAAACAAAACTCAAGTAATTTCATTTTGTACCTAGGGTCAAGGACAGCAGCAATTGACAGTAAAAGGTTGCATTCACCCCAGTATTTGTCAAACTTTTTCTTCATTTTGTTCACCATTTCGCTCATATAAAAACAATTTTCAAACTCCACTGTCTTATCATTCAATGTTTGTTTAATCTTCCAAAGTTCCGGAAGAAATAAATTAGCAGTTGGATAAGAAGAACCAGAAAAAGCATGAGAAGCTTCATTAAAGACTTCTAGAATTTTACAAACTGATTCGGCTTTGTGCCAATCAATTGTAGAAGGAAGAAAAGTATAAGATGGATCTCTCTCTTGGTACATAGAGAACACTTTCTTAAATTGAATCGCACACACTAGCATTTCATATGTTGAATTCCAACGAGTAGAAACATCAAGGACTAAACGTTTAGAGATCGGAAGTTGTAATTGTTTAACTATATCTACAAACTTGCTAAGTCGTTGGGGAGACATTTTAAAATACTTCACACTTTCTCGGATATTTTGTAGCACGCCTTTTATTTCACTCAATCCATCTTGCACCATTAGGTTCAAAATATGTGCACAACATCTAACGTGGAAGATCTTTCCATTGAAATAAAGTCTACCCTTTAATGAAAAGCTTTCTTTCAATGTTCTCACAGCTAAATCATTAGAAGACGCATTATCAAGTGTAATTGAAGATATTTTATTCTCTATCCCCCAATCTACAAGGTATGCAAAAATAGCATCAGCAATAGCGATACCGGTGTGTGGCGGTGCAAGGCTACCAAAGTTTAGAATACGCTTTTGTAGTTTCCAATTTGAGTCCAAAAAATGACAAGTAAGGCACATATATCCTATTGTTTGATTTGATGTCCATAGATCAGTTGTTAAACTAACTCTTCCCACACTCTTTAGTGTTCCTTTCAACTTTTTCTTCTCCTTTTCATATACTTTCATGCATTCACTTTTAATGGTTAACCGTGAAATTTGCTCAAATTCCGGGTTCAACATTTGAGAATATAAGATAAAAAACTCATGTTCAACCATTCTAAAAGGATATTCATGCACTATAATCATCGTGGCCATTATTTCTCTAATTTTTTCCTTGTCATACTTATAAAGAGCTAATTTCCCAATCAAATCACTGTCGTCGGATGTTCTTTCTTTTAAAATTTCCTTCCCTAATATTTGTTGTTGCTTTTGTCTAGCAATGCGAACATGACATCTACTTAAATGTCTTTTAAATGTAGTTGTACATCCATATTTCATAATAGTTATCTTTTGCTTACAATGGATACACATACCATACCTTCTAATTGTGTCATCTTTAGATTTCTCTGTGTTTCTTTCAAACTCAAGCCAAACTTCAGATTTCCTTTTACGTGTTTTCTCTTCAATCTCTGTAGCAGCGCCCTTAGCTTTAGGATCTGTTTGCTCTTCATCTACATCTTTCACAACTTGATTGTTATCATCACTACAAGAGGAACAGGGGTTTCCAATGGCCAGGGGTCGTTGGAAACTCCGTTGGAAGCCGTTGTTCAATCCGTTGTTATACGGATCAACGACTTCCAACGCAAATGACGCGTGATTTCCAACGGCTTCCAACTGATAAATAAGGACATGTGTATGATGTTTTGAGCAAATAGGCCGTTGGAAGCCGTTTGTATGGAATGACCTATAAGCCGTCGCTGGCCGTTGGTCGCCGTTAGAAATCTGGGTGTTTTTTTTGGTAGATTTTAGATTTACCACTACAAGCCACACAACAAATATAAAACATTCTGAACTGCTCCATTTCAAGCATATAACTCACAATCTCAACCATATATACACCCAAACACAATACAAAATAAAAAACAAACACAAAACACATAAATTAACCAATATTTACATAACATTACCACCAAATTTCGCCAAAACAACACCAAACCATCACCATGTCCAAAATAACATAACCATCTCCAAACAACATAACCAACACCATGTCCAAACCATACCATCACCAAACCATCATAACATCATGTCCAAACCATCATAACAAAATATATACAACTACCATGCATGTAGCAAGCCTCACCAACTCTCAAAACACATCAAAACAAGCTAACCTGATCAACTCTCTCCCCCTGAAGATGAAGGTGTCGTACCGTGTTGGGCAATGTACTCCGCCAATCGCTAGTTAAGCAACTCCATCTGCTCTTCACGGCGACGATCACGTTCATGAAGCTCTGCAATCTGTGCTTTCAACTGTGCGATTTCTTCCTTTTCCTGAGCCTTCTGATACATCTGCTGAGATGCTGTAATCTGTATATAATTTCAGATTTTCAGTATTTCATAATAGTAGTTCGAATACATTTGAGTTTTTATTATAAATTTTAGTATTACCTCTAGATTTCCATAACCATATCGTCTGTTTCGGGTAGCAGGATCCATGACAGCATCAAATATCTTGTCCTCATCTTCCTTGGTCAGCTCAGTCCTCCCTGTAGCTTCCAGTACCTGCGCCCTTTGCTCCTGAAATTTCTCCTGTTAAACAAAAATAAAATAAATTTAGATAACACTATTTTAATTAAATTATAAGTCTACTTAACTATTTTATACTTACATATCTCTCACGCGCCTTATCATCATGGTCCCAAGTGTACGAAACTGAGCCTATGTCGTCAGTCTGACTCAATGCATGTGTATGCTCGAAAACATCCCAGTACGACACAGGAGCCATACGCGCTCTCTCCTGAAATAAGCATGCACACATGTAAATTAAAACTTAAACTTAAATCAACTATTAATTTTAACTAGTTATGAATTAAAATTTTAAACTATGCAATTACAAAATATACCAGATCCTCACGATGATGCTGAAATGACTTGGACCCACCTCGATGCGTAACCGGATTCTTGCTCCTATTAGCTGCATTTCTCTCAGACGAGGCCTATACATTTAAATTTAAAAAAAATGTCTTAGCCTAAATCACATACTAGTTGAATAGAATAATTGAAATTAAAAATATGCAGTAAAATTTACCAGAAAGTCCTCATTACTATTCCAATAAGTAAGTAGATCATTCCACACTGACTCGCTCACCCAAGACTGCCTTTTCCCACTTGATTTTAAAGTGTTCATTGTTTGTCTGTAATTTGCTGCCACTTTACTGTTCCAGTGGCGCTTAACGAGATCCAAATCCGTCTCCTGGAGATCCACCGCACCCTGCGTTTTTTTTATAAATAGCATACATATAAAGTTATCAAATAGGAGCATGTACTTAATATAAGAAATGTTATATCATACATACGTACCAAAAAATCCTGCCATATGGTCTCCTTAACTAAGTCGGGTATCGAGCTCCAAGTGGGCCAACATACAGTCATGCGGGCCTGATAAGCACGTTTTGATATCCTCAAAACGGTATTGGACGGCTCCAACTCAAACCCCCTGTGTTAAACGGGAAAAAAAATACATGGTTGCTAGAACAACAATTTAAATAATTTATTGTACTTAAATTAAATTTATACTAAAAACTTAGTTTTTACCCTTTTGATGCTTTTGGCTTAAGCCAGACCACAGGACGAGATAACTCCGACGATGGACCACCCTCCTCGCCACCTGACGCCATACCTGTTACAAACAAAAACATAACAAAACATAACATAACATAACTATATGTAAAAACATGGTATTAGATAACATGAGTACTTGATAATAGAAATGTCATAACATGAGTACAAGTTTGTTTCATAAAAGTGTTAAATATAAGTTTGATTCATATATTTGTCTAGTTAACATATGATCGAGTTTGATTCATAGAAGTGTTAAATATAAGTTTGATTCATAGATATGTCTAGTTAACATATGAGTTTGATTCATAGAAATGTCATGAAAATAAATATATGGTTACTTGATAATAGAAATGTCATAACATAAAATTACCTTTTCAAAATGAGGAGTATTAGTTAGTCGTCCTCATCACTTTCAGATTCCGACTCTATTTCCTCCTCCATATATGGTTCATCTGTAGTCTCAACTACATCAATTAATGCATTCGATTCATCGTTTAGAGGTCCAAAATCTATTTGATCGTCGGTTATTACTATTTCTGCATTTTCCTCGACGTCTGCTTGATAAGCTTGGTCATCGGGAATATTACGTCCGTCAAATGTAAACCTTGCTTTTGTTTTGAAAACAGCCCACCAATCTATTTTGTCTCTTCTCATAGAAGGATAAGGAGCATAATATACTTGAAGAGCCTGTTTGGCAAGTACGAAAGGGTCGTACTTATAATAATGGGACGTATGTCTTACTTCTATAAGATTATATTTTGGGTGCACGTTGATTCCAGAACCAAGAACATTGCTGAACCAGTTGCATTTAAACAAAAATATTTCTTCCGTGGGTCTTGTGAAATATGTCAATTGCAGAATCTGGTTTAGCACGCCATAAAAATCGTGTACATGGTCGTTTGGATCATCACTACCTTTAACAAATACACCGCTATTGTCAGTTAATTTTTCAGCACCATATTCTTCAGTGTTAAATTTATATTCATTGACAAAGAATATTGGATATGTCTCCACATTTCTTTTAGGTCCCAATGCCAAATGTTTCAATCCTTCATCCACAATAAAATTTGTTGGATCAAAAACATAATTAGTAAACCAACTAGCGAATTCTTTGCTGATATCGCCGTTTGGATACTGTGATTCATAAATGCTGCAATCATAGGACATACGTTACATATATGATTAAAGATACAATACATGTATACATAGATGCATAAGTAGAGTACCTAACGAACGGTGCAACTTCGGTGCAATTGAGAAGAATATATGTGTGTGTTGCATTGTAATCTTTATCGTTCAGCCATTCCTCCACACATCTACCAGAAGGCCGACCATGTTTTTAAAAAATAGATAAAGTCGCTTGGCAGTCATCTTGATCAATGCCTTCATCATTACATGCAGTACTTGCAAATGAGATGTTCACATGATCACTAAAATAATGAGAGAAAAAAATGAAGCTTCTTCTTCAATGTATGACTTGCAAATAGAACCTTCAACTCTAGCTTTCTGCCTCACTTTTTTCTTTAGATGATTTAAATACCTGTTTAGAATTATTGTAAATTATTTTTTCATACACTTAACCAAAATTTAATTAACTGAATATTAATATACCTTTCAAATGGATACATCCATCCGTATTGCACAGGCCCTCGAAGACGTGCTTCTGATGGAAGATGAATAGGTAAATGCTCCATAACATTGAAAAACCCTGGAGGAAATATATTTTTCCAATTTGCAGAGTAATATGGGGATTTCTTCCTCTAGTTTACGTAGATGGTCAATTTTTAATGTAGATGAACAAAGCTCTTTATAGAACAAACTAAGCTCTGTTACAACAGTCTAAACTTTCACGGGCAATAGTTCTTTGAAAGCGACGGGCAATAAATTTTCCATCATAACATGACAGTCGTGGCTTTTCATCCCGCTAAGTTTACTGTTTTTATAGTCAGCACATCTACGAAGATTGGAAGATATACCATCCGGGAATCTTAACCCTTCCATCCATTTTAAAAATATTTTTATTTGATTAGTATCCAGTTCATAGCACGCTTTCGGTTTTCTAGTGTCATTTGGCTTTATATGAAGCTCAGGACGATTACATATTACTTCAATATCACGTCTGGATTTCAAATCATCTTTCGTCTTCCCTTTGACATTCAAAATTGTGTTGATTACGTTATCAAACACGTTTTTCTCATTATGCATCACGTCGATATTATGACGAATCAGAAAATCTTTCCAATAAGGCAACTCCCAAAATATGCTTTGTTTCCACCAATTATGAATTTATGATTTACCTTGAATTTCTGTCTGTACTCCGATTTCATGAATCTTGGGAAAATCTTGTACAAGTTCATAAATTTCCTCACTTGTCCATACTTTAGGTGGTCGTAAAGTTTCAAATCTATTAGCTGTAAAAATTTTCTTATCCCTTCTAAAAGGATGATTAATATGAAGAAAACATCTATGACAGTCAAACCATGAAATTTTCTTTCCAATAGGTAAAGAAAATGCTCTTGTTTCTTCCATACAGTACGGACAAGCTAGATGACCAGCCGTACTCCAACCTGAAAGCATCGCATAAGCAGGAAAATCGCTAATTGTCCACAATAGAGAAACATGCATACGAAAGTTTTTCTTTTGCGAAATATCATATGTTTCTACCCCTTCATACCACAATTTTTTTAATTCTTCAATCAACGGTTGTAAATAAACATCGATTACTTATGTCGGATCATCAGGACCAGGTACGACAATTGTAAGAAACATATAAGGAGTTTTCATACACATCCACGAAGGTAAATTATAAGGTGTTACAATTACAGGCCAGGATGAATATTTAGAACCAAATTGAGAAAATGGTGAAAACCCATCGTACATAGACCTAGTCTAACATTGCGACTCTCAGATGCAAAATTGGGATACTTTTGATCAAAATGCTTCAATGCTTCTCCATCAGATGGGTGTGTTAACGTACTTTCTTCCTGTGCTCTCACCTTGTGCCATCTCATATGTTGCGCGGTTACAGAAGATGCATATAACCTTTGAAGTCTAGGAATAATCGGTAAATAATGCATACGTTTATACGGGACTTCCTTTCCCTTTTTCTTTCTTGGTTTGTATCTTTCTTGATTACATATTCTACAATTCTTAAGCTTGATATCTTCCTTCCAAAATAGCATGCAACCCTTTAGACATGTATCTATTTTTTGATACGGTAAACCAAAGGCCGACATCATTTTTTTTACTTCATAATGGTTTTCGCACATTAAATTATTGGCAGACATATGCCGCTTCGCAGCTTGTACAACATCTGTAAATCCAGCTTCTGTGAGGTTGTATTTAGATTTCATCGCAATGTATTCAGCAGTTACTGATAATTGAGTTCCGCTTTCACAGCCTTCCCAAAGGGGTTTTTTTGCGGCATCTAATAAGTCATATAATTTTTTGGCTTCAATATTTGGTTCTTCTTCATCATTACCATCGTCATCATTACCAACGTTTTCATTAAATTGTTGAACCGGGAACATAGAACGTGCAACATCTTCAATCATTTGTTCTACGAGATTCGTCGTGGTAATTTCATTATTCGCTACCTCCTCAACTTGTATAGAAGTAGATGCTAACGGTTCTCCATGACGATCCCAAACTAAATAGTTCGGCACAAAACCATACTGACGCAAATGAACTCTGACCATTTGCGGTATCAAATGCTTCAATAACTTGCATCTACTACATGGACAACGGATTTCGACGTCGTTTCCATTGTTACTTAAAGAGAAATCAATAAACACGCTGATGCCATTAATAAATTGTTTGCTTATCGTGCCATCATTTTCTCTTCGTTTGTACATCCAGCTTCGATCATTAAAATAATCGTCCATTTTTTCTAAGTACATATAAAATTAGAAAGAATTATATAAAATTAGATTCATAATTTTTGTGTTCGATCGCTCAAACGCTAAGATTGTATTTTAATGACAACATTTCTTTTACATATTAATTATGATGATAAAATTTGCATTAACAATGTGTTAAAACAATTTTAGTGATTGATGCATGTTATGTTAATTGATCATTTATTGGTGGGTTATCCTACCTCCCATTAAAAATACAATAATGTAATTAAATCGCGTAAATCTTTTCAATTTAAACGATTCAACAAAATTTCGGCAGCACTTCCCTTTAGTTCCCTGAATAGTACACAATTGCGTGTACACAGGGAACATAAAGGAAGTGCTTTTGAAATTTTGAGAACCGTTTAAAATGAAATATTTTACGAGATTTAATTTCGTTATTGTATTCGTAACTTGTCCAATACAAAGGACAAATCCAATAAATATTGTATACAATGAATATAAATGTCCGTTCCGCTAATAAAACGAACATCATATAACGATTATATACAATACTTATCAGACGGGGCCAAAAAAACTCTCTAAGGCTTTATGAATATAACATATTATGATTTGCTTTTTTTGTGATTGAAGTGTTTTTTGTACACCTTTGTGCGCCTTAGCGCCGTTGTGCGCCTTAGCCCAAAAAACAAAAACTTAAATATTTGTATTTCCACGACACGTTTTCGACAAATTAAATATTGTTTTCGATGAATTGGGCCTTAACCAAATAAACAAATGCATAGAGTGTCAACTATATTACGTGTATATATATACATAACACTAAATATATGCATATATACATAGTCACCTTTAACTAATCAAACCCTAGATTACCAACATAATCAATGAAATCTATAAACACAATCTCAATAACAACAACTACTTCAACTAATTCAAACCCTAGATCATAATAGCAACTAAGTAATTTATTACTAAAAACCCTAAATTAGCAACTAAAATGATTAAACCCCACATTAGCAACTAATTAACAGCACTACACACACAAACATACCATAATTATGCTTCAATTACACTAAACATAGGGTATTAAACAAAAATTAGGATGAACACATACCTAAAAATCGGAGAGAAAAGGAGAATAGAGAGGATGAGAGAGTGCTTTGATAGAGTCGGAGAGATCCTAGGCGTAAGATGAAGTGGAATAGGCGATTTCAGAAATTAAAGAGGGAAAATTTAGGGATTTGGGGGAAATTTTCGTGGGATTAGAGAATGAGGAAGAAGGAGGAAGCTTCGGCTGATTTGTGCTCCAGTCCGTGTAACGGAAGGCAACGGCTTCCAACGGCTTAAAAACCAACGGCCGCAAACGGTTTCCAACGGCGTATATTTTATATACGGTGTACAGATGGGTATTTTGGCTTCCGTTGGAAGCCGTTGGTCAACCCCCGTTGGAGGCCGTTGGAAGCATCCGTTGCAATACTGTTCAATTCTAGTAGTGCATTGCTTATCACTTCTTCCTCGGTTTGCTTTTTACTCACATCAGTATCACCTAAAAATAGTACAAAGGTTAATTAGACAAGCAATTTGAAGTAAACACCAGCAGCTTCTCAGGCTGTTTATTCATGATTCATTTCCAGGATGCATTCAATGTTTTGGTCCAATCATGAAACAACTCCAATTCAATTTATTTTGAGATGAGCAGAAAATTATATTTGTTTTTTCAACTAATTTGATTTCCAGTTTAAATGTTCTATCTTATTTAGGAGCTCAACAAAGATAATTGGAAGTCGATTATCTGCTTATCTTTTGTCCAACGTCGAATTGGGGACAAAAGAAAGCTTCATATTTTTTTTCCAACAAAATCACCACAATAAAGAGTTTAACAACTTTACTTAAAAAAAATTAAAATTTAGATAATGAATTGCAAACACACAGTTTAAATCATATGTTCTTTCAAAATTCTATTCCACTGCAGAATTGGCAAACAAAAATATTTTCAGGTGTTTTGGGTGATTCCAATTCCATCACTTGTTTAAGTGAAAATTCAGATATTCCTAGATCAAATAAAATAAAAACATCAAGTCTGGTTTATTTTTATTTTACAAATAAGTCGAAAGTAGCAGATAAGGTGCCGGAAAAACCTTCAAAGGCCATGGCGAGGTTGCTCGGTTTTTGTTGGCTCGGAAAATTCGTGGCTTTGGAAATATTATGGAACGTATAAACTTATACAAATTACTAATGTTGATTTATTTAGAAACAATTATTTCTTACTTGAAATTCAATTTCAAATCTGAATCAGTTTGTAAACTTTAATATAACCAGAAATCAAATTTGCGCAAAACCACGATTTAGAAACGGGTATTGAAGATTATAAACTGATTTAGCTTTGTGCCAAAAGAAAACTGCAAATTACTAACAAATTTTACAAACAAAATAGATCCAATATTATTTTTTTACTTTAAAATCCGAAAAACTGAGCAAATCTTACCTAAAGCCTGTGACGTAGAAGACATGGAACAGGGACGAATCAAGTGAAAAGCTTTGAAATTGGGTTGATTTCTTGATTTCCTCTGGTTGATTTGCCGTTAGCAACTTAGTATTTGAGAGCCATCTATAATTATGATGTGTGTTTGGAATTTGAGAGAGGTTTGAATCGGTATTTGGAAATGAAAGCAAATTGGGATTTGGGAGAAGATGAAGCATTTCACCTAGGGAAGAAGCAGCGAAATAATTAGGTTAGGATCTTTTGCTGATACGTTGCCTGGAAAGTTGAGCATATAAGGAAAGAGTAATAACGTAATATAATATTCTTAATGTATCATGTATGTAACGTTATCATCAAAAGACAAGTTCACGGAAAAACTCGGACCGGACAGCTCACGTACGGGCTCGACTCAAAATTTTCGGGCGGACAACATATGTTGTTTGATTTTAGACCGTTACTTATTCGGACAATATAACGGTCGAACAAAAATTCGGGTTGGACTCGGACGGACAACGGACAATTCTGTTTGATTTACAGCCCTAGCCGTGGCCTCTGCATAAGAAATATACATAAGTTTACAGGTTGTTTATGTTATGAAGAAATTTTGATTCAAGACCGCTTAAATCAAAAATCCCCAACGCCGCAGAAAACAAGATCGTGGTAATAGTGCAAAAACAACCAATCGAACAATCTCAATCTTATCCAAGCCAATCACAATCACTAAACAATGGAAATAATAGAGCAATAACGAGAAACTAAATCACACAGGGATTTATAGTGGTTCCACCGACGTCTTGTCAGTGTACGTCCACTTTGAGAGAGAAACCTTTATTAATATCAATAGAAGAGTACAAGAGATTGATTACAATGATCAAATTTACTAGAAAAATTTGATTTTGTGGAGAAAGGAATTGAAGAAGATTAGGATTGCCTAAACCCTAATTAGAATAATCTTAGATCTAATCTCTTGATTTGTGATCCACCTCCTTTTGTATTCGATGTAGCTTATATAGGCATAGAGAAGTATATGGAAATTCCCAAAATTACCTCCAAAATATCCTCTAGATCCAAAATATTCTCCAGATCCAGAATATCCTCTAGATCCAAAATATTCTCTAGATCCAAAATATCCTCTAGATCCAAAATATTCTCTAGATCCAAAATATCCTCCCGATCCAAAATATCCTCTAGATCTAACACATAGTATCGCATACTTCGACACTCCACCTCGATACTTTATCCGTCTACATCACAAACTCCAATGCACCTAAGCATTTCCTTCTATCTTCAATCAAGAAAGCTTGAATGTTTCCCCAATGAACTCCGGCATAGCCACCGCCCATTGCACTTCACTAACGAGTTCAGGCATAGCCCCCACCCGTCAACGAAGTGTTGAAACATCCAACTCCTTAACCAGTCTTACCAAAAGATAATGTACTCGGGAGTGAAAACGAGTACTTACCATGAAGATAGAACACCAACCTCTCACCGATACTCTTCTACATCCAAGTTTCTCTCTCAAATGTGCCACCCCGTGGCACCTAGCATCTCTCCAAGCGAATTAAGTTCAAGCAATGCTCGAACTTCCCAACCGGTAACGCCTTAGTGAACATGTCCGCCGCGTTATCCTTTGTGTGCACTTTCCGAAGGCATACTTGCTTGTCTTCGTCCATGGCTACTAGAAATGACTCCCTCACTTCAATATGCTTCGTCCGTGAGCTAAATGCCAAATTCTCAGCCAAGTGAATAGCGCTTTGGCTATCACATTAAACATCAACACTGTCATGTTCAAAACCCAAGTCACACAACAGTCGTTTCCAATAGAATGCTTCCTTTGCTGCCTCTACCGCAACTATCAACTCCGCCTCCGTAGTGGATAAAGCAACTACGGTCTGCAATCTCAATCTCCAACTTATGGTTGTACCACCAAGAGTGAAGACATATCCAGAAGTTGATTTTCTTCGATCCCTATCACCAGCGTAGTCCGAGTCACAGTAACTAACCAACATGCAATTCTTCTCTTTACTACCCCCAAAAACAAGGCCATGACATGCTGTACCTTTCAAGTATCTCAAGATAAGCTTCACTGTTTCCCAATGCGATTTCCCCATATTATCCATGAACCGACTAACCACCCCGACGTCATTTGCAATATCGGGTCTTGTACACACCATGGCATACATCAAACTTCCAACCGCACTAGTATATGGCACCTTTGCCATGTAAGCCTTGTCTTTCTCCTCGATAGGTGATCCCTTACTCGAAAGCTTTAAATGTAAAGGTAAAGGTGTATTTGACGCCTTTGCATCCTCCATGCTAAACCGACAAAGCACTTTCTTAATGTACTCCTTTTGAGTCAATCTCAACTCAAAACGCTTTCGGTCCCTTACAATCTCCATGCCCAATATTTTCTTTGCTTCTCCAAGGTCTTTCATCTCGAACTCCGCCTTTAATTTCTCTTTCAACTTGTTGATTTCTGCCTTGTCCTTAGAAGCAATGAGCATATCGTCCACATGCAAGAGTAAATACACCCAACAATCATTTCCTAACCTCTTGAAATAAACGCAAGCATCCTTGATGCTTCGATGGAAGCCACTTTCAAGCATGAAATGATCAAATTTCTTGTACCATTGCCTAGGTGATTGCTTCAAACCATACAGTGATTTCTTCAACTTGCAAACTAGTTCTGACTTACCTTCTACAACAAACCCTTCTGGTTGCTACATGTAGATGTCTTCATCCAAGTCTCCATGCAAGAAGGCGGTTTTCACATCTAGTTGCTCCAACTCCAAGTCGTGAATAGCAACTATGGCAAGTAATATCCGGATAGAAGTATGTCTCACAACCGGTGCGAAGATCTCATCATACTCCTTTCCTTTCCTCTGTGCAAACCCCTTAGCCACTAGCCTAGCTTTGTATATTCCATCGTCTTTCACCTTATATATCCATTTGCACCCAATAGCACGGTTTCCTTGAGGAAGTGGAACCAACTTCCAAGTCTGGTTCTTCATCAACGATTGCATCTCTTCCTCCATGGCGCAAATCCACTTCGAGCTATCACTCGAATCCAAGATGCCATCAAGGTCCATCGGCTCATCTTGGACTACATGAAGAGCATAGTCCAAATTCTCACAAAAGCTAAGATAGTTCTAATCACCATATCTTTCGGGTGGCCTTATAACACGACGACCAACCCGAGTAGCAATACCATCACCCTGTCTTCCTTCAGCTCCACCTTGAACTGAATCTTCTCTAGGCTCGTGCACATCACCAACACTACTAGAGGAATCCTGTGGACTATGTGATGTAACATCAACCGCATTCACCTCGCAAGCACCTCCAACAACTCTACTCTCTCTAGGCCTGAAAGTGAAAATAACTTCCTTCTCCTTTGATTCACCAAGAATCAAATCCGGAACATCCGATGAGCCTTCATTATCCTTGAACATAGCCGACTCATCAAGAGTAACATGACGAGAAACTGAAACCTTCTTCGTTTTTGGATTCCAAATCCGATAGCCTTTGACTCCATCCATATAACCAAGCAAAATCCCTTTGAAAGCTCTAGGTGAGAGTTATCATTCCCCGGATCATGCACATAAACAGGACTGCCAAATACACGAAGATAACTCAAGTCAATGCTCTTCCCCTTCCACACTTCCTCCGAAATTTTGTTACCAATAGTCGAGCATGGAATTCGATTAATAATATGCACTGCGGTTGACAAAGCTTTGGCCCAAAATCCCTTAGACAAACCCGATGTCAATCTAAAGCATCGAGCTTTCTCTAATAGAGTTCGGTTCATTCTCTCCACCACTCCATTAGATTGCGGATCTCCCGGTATAGTAAAATGCCTCCGAATACCATGATGCTTGCAAAAATTCAGAAATTCTCCGGAAACATACTCGCTGCCATTATCGGACCTAAGAACCTTCAAAGTCTTTCCACTTTCATTCTCAACAAGAGCCTTCCATTCTTTGAATCTTGCAAATGCCTCCGACTTGGCCTTCATTACATACACCCAAACCTTTCGAGAAAAAATCATCAATGAAAGAAATATAATATCTTGCTCCTCCCAAAGAAGCTACAGGTGTTGGTCCCCAAACATCCGTGTGCACATACTCAGGAATCCCTCTTGAATCATGTTTTCCTTCACCGAATGACACTCTAGTTTGCTTCCCCATGACACATTCCTCGCAAAACTCTAATTTGCTGAAACCCTCACCATCAATCATCTCCCTTCGACGAAGAAACTCTTCTCCAAGACATGACCCAATCTCAAATGCCACAGCCGTGTCGCATCTTAGCCACGGGAACTATCAACACTGACACAAGTTTCGCCTTCCACGGTCACTCCTTGAAGCAAATAGATACCATGAGTTCTAGCACCCTTCATAACCACAAGCACACCCTTCGAAACCCTCAAGCTATCACTCTCAATGGTGATCTTGCAACCTAGAGAATCCAACTCTCTCAAAGAGATAAGTGACTTCCGTAGTCCCGGAACATAGCGCACATTAGTGAGAGTACGAACCACTCCGTCAAACATTCGAATTTGCACGGATCCAATGCCTTTCGACTTGCAAACTGCACCATTTCCCATAAAAATTGAATTTCCTTCTCGATCAACATAAGAAGAAAAACAATTCCTATTTGGCGTCATGTGATATGAAGCCCCCGAATCAAGCACCCAATCGCTGCCCGAAACATCTGATGCAACAGCCGACAAAACATCTATGTCTTACTCACCAACATCTCTCTCCACCGCAACTGATGAAGATGCTACTTCCTTCCTCCCCTTGTCTAGACAATCATTCTTCCAGTGACCATGTTTCTTACATATAAAGCACTTGCCATTTCTTTCCTTCGATTTTCCTCTTCCACCGGGCTTCTTAGACTTAGAATGCCCCCGGTTTCCCTTCTTCTCTGACTTTTCTTTCTCCGCAAATAAACCTTGACCATTACCAGCACCACTACTACCATCACTCAGCTCCTTCATCTGATCTCGTAATTCCTCACTAAGAAGACCCGTCTTGAAATCATTTAGAGTCAATGTATCCCGGCCATAGATCAAACTATTTGATGACCCAGTATAGCGTTCAGGCAACGAACATAGCAATATCATCGCCTTCTGATCCTCCTCAATCTTCAAATCTACCGCCTTCATCTTCATTAGCAAATCATCAAACACATTTAAGTGCGCCTTTAGCGAAGTTCCTTCCTTCATCTTGTAGGTAAAGAAAGTCTTCAACAAGATCAGTCGATTTGTGAGTGACATCTTCATATACAACTCCTCCAACTTGTTCCAAATACCTTTAGCAGTCGTCTCACCACTAATTTCGGAAATAACATTCTCCCCCATGGCAAGTTGAAGTGTAGTGAATGCCCACTCTTCCATTTCTTCTCTCTCTACATCTGAGATGTCCTCTGGCAATAAATGTGTATCAAACACCACCCGATGTACCCGATTCCGCCTAAGAACCGCTTTCATCTTCCATTGCCACTTTTCGAAATCATTATCGCCATTCCACTTGTCGATAACCAATTGTGAACCAGCAGCTGCATACGACCCACATACATAAGGAGCTACACCACTTGGACCACCTGTTGATGGATTATTTGAACCTAATTCCGGCATTTCTACAACTATCTACGAACACTAATGCTCTGATACCAAATGTTATGAAGAAATTTTGATTCAAGACCGCTTAAATCAAAAATCCCCAACGCCGCAGAAAACGAGATCGTGGTAATAGTGCAAAAACAACCAATCGAACAATCTCAATCTTATCCAAGCCAATCACAATCACCAAACAACGGAAATAATAGAGCAATAACGAGAAACTAAATCACACAGGGATTTATAGTGGTTCCACCAACGTCTTGTCAGTGTACGTCCACTTTGAGAGAGAAACCTTTATTAATATCAATAGAAGAGTACAAGAGATTGATTACAATGATCAAATTTACTAGAAAAAATTGATTTTGTGGAGAAAGGAACTGAAGAAGATTAGGATTGCCTAAACCCTAATTAGAATAATCTTAGATCTAATCTCTTGATTTGTGATCCACCTCCTTTTGTATTCGATGTAGCTTATATAAGCATAGAGAAGTATATGGAAAATCCCAAAATTTCCTCCAAAATATCCTCTAGATCCAAAATATTCTACAGATCCAAAATATCCTCTAGATCCAAAATATTCTCTAGATCCAAAATATTCTCTAGATCCAAAATATTCTCCAGATCCAAAATATTCTCTAGATCTAACACATAGTATCGCATATTCAACAGTTTATTGACAGGAAAAAAACATACAGCGAACGAGTTGCGAACAAAAATAATTACCATGAAGCCCTCCTAATCTTTCCACAACTTCGTAAAACTTATCTTGCCGGTCTCCAACCCATGATATTATGTTTTTTTTTCTTCCCTAATTACATTGCCATTGGACGTAGTTAATTGATATGGAGGTGCAAAGGCTTGGTTCATGTATTGTGAATAACTCAGGTTGGGTAATTCAGGAAGTTGATATGCTTTGTTGATATCTTTTGAATAATCACACAATCCAGTTTGGGTATTTCAGGAAGTTGATATGCTTGGTTGATGTATTTTGAATAATCATAATCCAAGTTGGGTAACTCTGGAAGTTGATATGCTTGATTCATGTATTCCGAATAATCAATGGGTAATTCTGGAAGTTGGGATGTTGTGTCATTATAAGGGTTGCTTGAACTCTGCATCATGTTGGATAATGGAGAAGGCCAAGCTCCATGTGAAGTAGAAGCTGACAGGAAAGGTAGTTGAGCACGCACAATATTAATTGTTATTTTGAGGAGAGTTTGATTGATTTCCATGACTTCGATTCCAGAGTCGTACCTTTGAACTATCCATTGCTTTAAAGCATTGCCTTTCTGCACACTGTAGTCTGTCTGCAACATGAAAATGTTTTGTTAGTTATGAAATCAAGAAAATTTCCATTCATTGACAACTGCTGATAATAATATTTGTAATATAATTATAACATTTGGAATATATATATGCATTGATCTTAACATGCTTTAATTAAGACCGCACTGGTAAAGATCTTAGAGTTGTTAACGGTGGTAATTACAGCTTCTCTGCCGGTGTATTTTGTTTTTTAGGGTTTCAAACGAAAGAGAAGACAACTGATATGCACAGATACATATAAAACCATGCACGTGTGTGACTTTATTGGAACAAAAAAATTCAGGAAAACATGAATCAAATAGTTGATGAAGGATTAAAAAAAATGAAAACAGCCCTACCTTGTGGATTATTGAATCAAGATGATAGAATGTAATGAAAATTAAATTTGGAGATGAATAGATTGACAGAAGTGAAGTGAGATATTTATAGGGTTCCCATGTTGCGTAAAAGTTAATCCATCTATGATCGATCCGCATGAATTTGGGTGCAGGATCTGTAAATCGTAGAGGTTAGAACGAAATCTAGCCATTCAATCAAAGCACATACTCACTCTTATATTGGTGTACGGTCAGGGAAAGGGTCTTTGCTTCGCAAGCTTATGGGGAGGAATTCATAACGGACTAAGCTGATTTGAAAATTTTGAAGCTTAATTATCGGGATGAGTTAATATCTAACTTGGTCAATTAAAGCATGAAAATTTTCAAGCCCATATACAGGTGGCAAATTAGGATATGGGTTGAATTAATATCTAACCATGTACGTGGAGGAAGCTCATTTGAATGGGTTCTGCTTTGTTTGATCTCACCAAATTTTGTTACTATATGTGAAGGTTTATAATATCCTTAGCAGTAATTTCAAGCTTAATATGGACATAGCAACTCTTATTTTTATGCATAGTAGAAGCGTATGTACCAAATTACAATGGTTCTTCAAGACATTTAAACCTCTTAAGTCAAAAAAAAAGGTTGAAAAATGGTGGTGTTTCACTTTTTTTTATCCCTCAATGTTAATCAGTAGAAATTGTAGCCGTGTCCACTAATTGAACTTTGATGTAATCATACCTCGGATCAATTATATAATTTTGCCATTCTAAAAGATGAGTACAGACCTAGACCTTGTTGAAATTCTAAAGTTTGTTTCCATCATATTCGAAATTGAAGTAGCATCCTGAGACGAGAGCTTTAAGGTGTTAGAATGTACTAATGCATTCCAACTCCTTAATCCAGTCAGGCTCTCATGTGGGCTAGTTTGGACAACAAGGATGGGTTAGATGATATCTAAAGTGGAGATGGTGTGTGTTTGATATAGGATTTCTCTGAAATATCTTTACATTTTGTGATATTAACTTGGTTAATGCACAGTTCTCTCATACTAGTTTGTATGGGGTTCAACAGTTGGTGGCCAAGGGATTTCTGATTAACTTAGATGAAAATCAATCATATATATATATATATATGGATATTTAAATAACTCTACTAAATGAATAAGTACACACTATTTTATATAATCATATATATATATATTATGTTAAACATTTTATATATTATTTAAATATATATATATATGATATTTTATGTTAGGTGCAAAGCACGTGCATGCAAAATATTATTATAAACTTAAGACTTATGCGTAATTTATATATGGGAAAGTCTAAAAAGACACAAAATTTTAACACAAATGGTGACACAATTGATTTGAACCATTGGATCACCCCATGAATTACACCTCTCTATATAAAGACAAAAATATCCAACGGTTGAGACTTTGTGTCTCTCTCTTTGTGTCAAATTTTGTGTTCAAATAGTCGGCCCCTTTAAATAAAAATATATTGAAAAATATGAGGATTTTTTTTAGCTTTTTAATGCAATAGAGTTTGTAAGGTTAGTTACATTTCAAAATTTCTATTTGAAATGTTAACATTTGTTCTTTATGAGAATAGAACATCTAGCTTTTGTTTTACATTATGTTTTTGGGACTTTTCGGTCGGGTCAAAAGATTGTATTAATATTTCAATTATTAATAAAGATATTATTAACGTCTAACAGAAAATATTAATGAAAAAATATCCTTTGTAATATTTTTCTTGAGAAAAGTGTTGAATCCCCTAAAAAGAATAAACAAAGAAAGCTAGCAAGTTCACATCATCCAAGTTTGATAAGAGAATTCAGGAGTTCAATTTGGTGGCCAAAGTCTAAAGTCTATGAATTTTAAATTAAGTTGGTTTTACAAGAAATGAGAAACGAAGTATTGAGATACACATGTATTAATATTATTCAATTTTAGAGAGCTGGGGCATTTAACGGGTCAGCCTAAAGGTCTTTTTCAAAGTTTTGAGATTGAATCGTAGATTCATATGCATGCTTCTTTCATTTTTTGAAGCACAACGCTTCAATGTTCAATATTAAGGTTAACAAAATAGTGGTTGGATCGAAACTTTATAACATTACAATATGTCCCACTAAAACTCAAAATTACTCCTCAATAGCCTTCTTGTTGTAATTGAAGATAAAAGGGTTATCAAGACAACAGTCTTGTCTTCGCACATAATGCACATTCATTAAATTCATTTAAGAATAACCCAAAACTTAGAAATGATACAAATATTTGATTATTTGGTCATGCCGAGAAGTCATTGAGGAGGAGCACTTAGTCAAGGGGGTGTATGGGAATTGTTGAATTTGTTGATTCAAATATTTTTTAAAGAGAAATGTAATCAATTAATTGATTTGATTGATTGGTCAATTGATTTGATTAATTGATTGATTTTATCATAGAAGGAAAGAAATAAAAGATTATATTCATTGTCGAATATATATATATATATATATAATTAAAACATGGCCGCCATCCTCAGATCCCCAAATCGCCAAATTCCCAAATCGCCAGCCTCGCTTCAGATCCCTTCTCCAAATCAGCCACCGATCCTTATCCCTCCTCCCCTTGACCCACCCCCTACCAAGCTTCCTTCAGCTTCCGCCGCAACCCCTCTGGTGCCTCCTATGCTCAAGAAATGGACGAACCTTTTTGCGACCAAGCCAAGGAATGCAGGAAAATTCGAGCCTCCATCTATCAAGCTACAGTTCTCTGGTCACATGCTTGTTCCCACGGAGGACATCCTGTCCGCTGCAAATGAAGTTTGGGAAAGGAATCTTGTGGGCTTCTTCTTGGATGAAGCTCTCTCCTACACCATATTTATTACGCAGTTAAAGAAACATTGGAATCCTAAGGGAGCAGTGAAGGTAAAATCTAATGGATCCCTGTTCTTCTTCCATTTTGCTTTAGACGAGGATCGTGCCAAGATTTTAGCATCAGACCCTGTTATAATTTGGAACAAAATTTTCATTGTAAAGGAATGGGACACTAGCATCGGTAATAACAGTGCTCGTATTAGATCAGTGCCGGTCTGGTTAAAGATGTATAATGTTCCCCCTCTTGGATGGACTCAAATCGGAATTTGTTGGCTTGCAACTAGGATTGGAAAGTTCTTGTTTATGGATGAGAACACGGAGAGAATCGATAGGTTGTATTTGCTAAATGCATGGTCGAAGTAACACCGAACATGGAATTACCTGATGAGTTTTCAGTCCTTCTCCCTGATGGAACGGAACATGTTGTGAAAGTGGAATACCCTTGGAAGCCGGCTATTTGTGCTAAATGTAAAGTGTTTGGACATTTGGCTAGTAACTGTGACGTAGCATCATCAACGAATGATAAGTTAGAACACAAAGGAGCAAATGGTGATAAAACAGGGGTTCCAGAAATTGTGCAGAGAAATATCTCGAGTTTTCAAGACAGGAGGCAATCTAGATTTAATTTCTATAAGAGGAAGCAAGCATGGAAGAAGGTAAACACTTTTAAGCAAAGGAAAAGACCTGTTAAGCCATTGGATGAAGAAACTAATGCTGAACCTATAGTAGAAGATGTGGAAAATTTTGAAGACGAGTTCAACTTTACTGTACCACCCACTGACATTCATAACTCCAATGTAGGACCTGTTAGTGTACTGTCTGGCATACCCATAGCAAGTCTTATTGGACAGTCGAATGAAAATGGAAATGTGATTCAATATGGCACTAACGAAATACAGCTAGGCATGGTTTTAGAAGAAGGGGAGATATGTTAGAAAGATGACGAAGGCAGGACAGTGCAAGCTCAGCAGACATGTGCGAATACCCATGTTCGTGCTCGAATGAATTTAGTGGATGAAGGACTTGACAGTTCTGAAGACACTGGAAATATACAAGCAATTAGTGCTTGCGTGGGAGACCAAGGAAATAATGTTGGTATGGAGGTTGTGTATCGGGTAGCTCCTAGTGTCACCAATGAGAATGAAGGAAATGGTAAATGCATATTAAAAGAAGTGAGTACTCATATGGATAAGGAAAATCTGGATGCAGCGTTCCCTGTAAACACTCAAGCTGGAAAAGTTTGCATGGCAACTCAGGGCCAGCTATTGGAGACAGAGGAATGTTGTAACAACCCGTATTTTGAATAACATGTTATAACATAAATCAAGGCAGAATTAAATGTTAAAATCCGAATCAAGGGGAACGGGCTGTGCCATTGCGTTCGTCTCGAAAAAATACGCGAAATAGAGTTCGAATTTTCGAGAATCGGAGTCCGTATGACCAAGTTATGGCCCGTCGAAGTTTTCAGAAAATTCCAAGTTCAAAACAGCTCGAAAATTCAAATCTGGAGCCAAACGGACTGGGCGGGAAAATTCCCGCCCAAGCCCCAGGTCGACTGGGGTGTCGACTAGGGAGTCGACACGCCCAGGGGGCAGGTCGACTAGGGAGTCGACACGCCCAGGGGGCAGGTCGACTGCCCAGTCGACACGGGTGTCGACCTGGGTGGTCCGGCCACTTTGGCCTGGGTGCACCTGCTGTTGTCTTGGCTCAGTTTTGTGGGCATGTGACGGATTTTGAGGGCTCAGATCTATCCTAGGGCTATCGTATGGCCTAAACTACTCCTAATCTCTATAAAAAGACCCCTAGACCTAACTTAAACCCTCACAAATCACTCTTGCAACGAAGTGCTGCCCAAATCTCCATTGACCATGGCCTCCATCTCCAACTCCAAGAGCTTATGCATTCAAATTGGATCCGAATCAAAGGTGCTAGCTTGCTACATCAAATCAAGGGAGTGGATCAACGTTGCTACGCAAAATTTCATGACGATTCTACGACAAGACGATTCATGCTCATAATCCCTTAGCCACGCTATGTAAGTTCTAGCTACTTGTAGATCTAAACGATAGTTCTAATGTGACATGCAATAAAATGCGATGAACATAAGTATGCTAGCCTTTATGAACCTTGTCATGCCTCTTTTGCTTGAACCTACGACTTTAGGCTATGTTTAGTGACTAAATCAAGTTACTCATGTTGCATTGGACTTAGTTTGCCATGCAAGATTGAACCTTTATTTGTGGGATGTTGGCATGAACACTTGGAACCATTTTGACTTGTGAAATATGTGCATGAATTTGACTTGGGGCTTATGCATGTAAAAGAACCCAAAACCCCTTATGATTTCATGTTTATGTGAGGCCAAACCCCTTATGATATTATGCATGTTTGAGGCCAAACCCCTTATGATACCATGCATGTTTGTGGCCAATCCCTTTATGACCTCGTGCATGTTTTGAGGCCAATATGCAATATGCTAGTTATGTGAACACCTTTGCCTCAATTTTCACCATGTTTAACTTGTGATTCATCTTTGCCATCTTGTACCCATCTTTGTCATATTATTCCCAATATGTTGATTCGCTTTCATGTGCGTACGGGGACACTTTTTGGGTAGTTTAGGCAAACTTGAAAATGGGCTATGAACTTGACATGGAATTACATGGAACATGTAATGATAATAAACGTGAATAGGACACGAAAACTTGACATGGGGTTACATGAAAACATAGACTTAAAAAGGGGTCTAAACTTGACATGAACATGACACGTAGAAAAACATGGAAGTGGCCAACTCGAGGTTGGGTTGAGTTTGTAGCATAAATCTGCCCGGACCCGCCCGGCAAATCCAGTGGCTACAAACAATAGGACCCAATGTGGGTAGTTGGTCATATCGCGCTTGAAACCCGAGGTTAGGCTAGGTTGTGGTGTAAATCTGCCCGGACCCGCCTGGCGTAACCAGTAACCACAACAACGTCTAATGTGAGAGGTTGAGAGTGCATTAATTCAATTAATGCCACATGATAAGGTTAAGTAAATCTGACTAATGACACTTAACCGATATGACATGAATGGGTAGGTTAAGTGAAACCGGACTTGATTTCTTAATGACACTTAACCGTAAAATACAGTTAGGGGATGGGGTTAAGCTAATCCATACTTAACTAATCCGACTTGGTAATTAGATGGGGTTAAGTAACCTACACTTAACTAATCTAAACACGGTAATTAGATGGAGTTAAGTTAACCTAGACTTAACTAATCTAAACACGGTAATTCGATGGGGTTAAGTTAAACACTTAAACAATCTAAACATGATAATCCAATGAGGTTAAGTAACCAATACTTAACCAATTTAACATGATAATTTAATGAGGTTAAGTAACTTATACTTAACCAATTATACATGATGATTTGATGAGGTTAAGTAACCTATACTTAACCAATTTAATATGAGAACTTGATAGGGTTAAGTCACAAGACCGTTTAAATATACTTAACCATTGTAATACGATTAGTGGATGGGGTTAAGCTAACCCATACTTAACCAATCCGACTCGATAATCTGATGGGGTTAAGATAATCTATGCTTAACCAATCTAACACGATAATCTGATACGGTCAAGACAAACTAATACTTAACCAATCTGACTTGATAATTGAATAGGGTTAAGTCATGAGCTTCTTGGTATACTTAACCAACTTGTAGGGCTAAGTCTTGAGCTTAAATACTTAGCCAATCTTGACATGATTCGTAGGCGGGTTAAGTCATGAACTGGAATGACAACACTTAACCCATTAGACAAAACCCTAGTTCAGGGGACTAGGTGGAAAATCGTAGTTAACAAGGATAACGGGAAAGGGAACTAAGTGATAAACCTTAGTTTAGGATAACTAAGTAATAATTCTTAGTCAAGGGATTTGGACCAGTTCACAGATAGAGGAGTAACCCGATACGGTAGGTCATCGCTTAAACACACGAGGAGGAGCAAATTATCTGAGTTAGATAAGGGCTCCAACGAACTGAGTGACGAAGCAGTAGCTTCGGGGGACGTGAGGGTACTCTTGGTATCCCTCTGTGAGGTTGTAGATGATCCGCCTGGGCTCACAGAGGTTAAGGTCTACGGTAGAAGAACCAAGAGTATGCCTTGGTTGCTGTGCGAGCAACCTAAAGACGGGGATGGATTAACGTGGAGTCGACGATACTTGATTTTTGCCCTGGATAGCGCGTCGTCGACTACCTACCATCTTTAGTCAATCGTGTACATATACGGAAAGGCAGAGAACTCCCAACAGACCATATACTTGCTATCGAGTTATGAGTGAGGTTGGCCAATAGGTAAGTGGGGCATAAGGGGCCGGAGTATAGTTCTCGTGCATGATTTTTCTTGGATTGCCTTTCAGTAGTTGAGGGAGGGGTCACGTGGGACCATAGCCACGGATACAAAAACATACCTTGATATCTGCATTCGGCAGACGACTTAAAGCTCCCGACCGAGTCTCGTATTTCTTGATTTGCCCTGGCACGGGACTCGGATGGCACATTGAGATACATGTGCAGTTAGACATGGAAAAACGATTCACGATGCTTACGTGGGAAAAAGGGCGCGGTTGACGGGTAGCATAATCCCTAGTAGCCCTAGGTGGATAAAACCCAAACCGAGATACAAAAACGTTCATTAGGTAGCATAATCCCTAGCGGTCCTAGGTGGCTTAAATCCTAGGTGAACACGCGATAGTTCATGGTAAGAAAACATAACCAGATCAAGGGTAGCAGTCCAAAACAACTTCAAGGATAAAATGGTACTACGTTGAGGTGGTATAGATTTACATGGGAAAGCCCGTACAGCCTACGGCAAAGGACTGAACTTATACATGGAAAGAAACATACGAGTTAGGAAAACCTATGTACGCGATATATTAGGTTGACATGGACCATTTCATGACTTTGGTCAAGGGACATTTTATAGTTAACTCATAACACGGGTTGGGATACTAGTACGGGAGGTGCAGAGCAAATATACATTATAGATACCTTGGGATATTATACTTGATAGAAACCTGACGATGTTATACTTTGATTTACCTTGACTCCGTAGTTTATCATGATACCTTAGTTTATCTTGATACCATAGTTCACCCCTGTTATCTTGGTTTAGTTTATCTATCTTGTCGTCATCCTTATGTTTATTTTCAGTTTATGCATGTCATGTTACCTTTACCTGTTTTTATGCTGGAAGTAGATAGGACTTACCAGTCTTTATGACTTACCCCGTTTCCTTTCGCCTCTTTGTCTTCCGTTCCCCCCCCCAAGGTTTTCAGGGAGGAAATGCTGTTGTTTAGTTCGGACCTCTTATGCTTGAAGGTCATCATGTATAGCTTGGTCTTCTCTTGGCTATGGCTGCTTCACCGCTTTATTTTGGGGAATAATTTATGAAAAAGTTTTATGCTTCTTTACTATTGCAAGACAGGTTTTGATGTATTTTGATGTAAAAGGCTTTAGACCTTATTTTATAAGGTAATGAAATTTGTTTTACTTCCGTTGTTTTATATATGTTCTGTCTTGTAATATTTCTGTGCATGTTTACCAATAATGCCCCTCCAAACCTAGTGCATTCCCTTTGTGAGTGACCCCAGCGGAGGTGGGGTGTTACATTTGGTATCAGAGCAGAAGGTTACCAGACTGGGCAAAAGTTTTTAAAACCTTCTGAAAACTATTTGAGAAACCGTTTACAAAGAAGCATTTTTCAAGAAAAGTTTTTAAAGGCTATTCCCCAAAAGCCATTAGCACTATCCTTTGTTTCCTTGATCGAGTCTCTTTTCCTTTCCTTCCTCCATCCGTAGTCACAGTAGTTTTAACTGCGACTAATCCTTGTCTAGCTAAGTAAGAGTTTTCCGTACGATGGAGGGAGTCCTCGAGAGACCTGTTGTCGTGCTATAAGGAAGGATAATAAGAGCCAGGATAGAGGACACGAGCTTAAAGATAAGCAACTTGTTGATATGGCTTAATCCACAAAGGAGGAAAAAAGATGAATAATAAAACCCATGACGAGAGAGTATCTTTGGCATGGTAAAACGGGACGCATAGTTAAGTGTTATGGGACGAGGACAAGATCATCGAGAGGGCAATTGTATGCTCTCATTTCTAGCGTACCTAAGAGGGATGGTACCGTTTCTGTTGAAGGTTTAGCCTTTCTTTTCTATCATCCCGTCTAGACTTTGTCTTGATCATCGCATCATTTAAGTCTACTTCGATAGTTGAGTCTCTGCACCTTAGTACTAGCGTGGTAGAGGATCCCATTTTTGTCTCAAATCCTGTTGGAGGATCGGTCCATTTATTCATGACTTGTTTGGAATTGAGAGTGTAAATGCCAAGTGTTGAGATTAGAAGCAATGCTTCTATAGTTGAGCTATGGATGGATTCTAGGGATGAAGTGGTTATCCAGTAAGGGTTGCCATTCTCGGTTTTGAAAGGAGGGTAGTTAAACTCTCAACTTGCCTTGGTAATACCCTCGAAGTCTCGTATAACCTTTTGGGTTTTGTCATGGTTAGTTACCTAGAATCTCTTGATGCATTTATCGGAAATCTCTGATCCGATCGAGTAACGTTCGCCAATAAGGCGGATGGTTCGTTCCGCTTAAGCATGGGTTATAGGAATCACCCTAGTAAGTGCACGTGGTAACATGGATTGGCATCGGTAAACGAGATCCAGAATTCACTAGTGAATTTTGGAGAGCTTGCATGAGTACGCAGATATGTTTGAGCCGAGCATACTAGGGAAAGAATAAGTGAAAGTGAAACGAGAGGCGACAGTGAAATGAGTTCCAACTCATACCTTGGAAATAGGAATCAAGGAGCTACGAAAATCATGAAGTCAAAGGTGGTCAAGGCACACTGGAATTAAGCTCAAGGAAATGCGGCTTAAACGTGCGCATCATATCTCTTTTTAGAGTATATCGTTGATACCTGGTTCCCCTGTAGAGCTTGCTTGCATGCTATCGCTTGGTGGATATCCTCTCGATCCTGTTTTCGTTGCAAACCCCGTAAGGAGTTTATCTTGTTTATCTCCTCGATCCTATCTTGGGAACCTTAGGTAGAACCTTATGGATGTAAACATGTATTTGAAACATGTTATGATTGATATGGTTGCAAATGGTTGCGAGTGGTTGCGAGTGGATGCGCGAATACACACTAGATACTAGATCGACTCAGTCACATTTCATGTTGCATATGCACGAGTATTTATACTTGTTTATGGATGAAATTGAATATGTTGCATGTGGATGAATGGTTGTGCACACATATAGTGTTTATATGACTAGGACTATTTTCATACATGTTGGACTCATGGCACTAAACATATTTTGCATTAGAAAGATCATTCAGGCCTGATCATTAGCATTAGCTAAGGAACATATACACACACTTTCTGCATGCGTTCATAAAGCATTAGGAGTTTTTTAAGGACCATGGTTGCCTGTGGATGATGTTTTGAGTAGATGGATGATGAATGGTAGGATACGTTCTCCCTAACTTGAAGATTTCGGGGACGAAATCCTTTAAGGTGGGGAGAATGTAACAACCCGTATTTTGAATAACATGTTATAACATAAATCAAGGAAGAATTAAATGTTAAAATCCGAATCAAAGGGGAACGGGCTGTTCCATTGCGTTGGTTTCGGAAAAATACGCGAAATAGAGTCCGAATTTTCGAGAATCGGAGTCCGTATGACCAAGTTATGGCCCGTCGAAGTTTTCAGAAAATTCCAAGTTCAAAACAGCTCGAAAATTCAAATCTGGAGCCAAACGGACTGGGTGGGAAAATTCCCGTCCAAGCCCCAGGTCGACTGGGGTGTCGACTGGGGAGTCAACACGCCCAGGGGGCAGGTCGACTGCCCAGTCGACACGGGTGTCGACCTGGGTGGTCCGGCCACTTTGGCCTGGGTGCACCTGCTGTTGTCTTGGCTCGGTTTTGTGGGCCTGTGACGGATTTTGAGGGCTCAGATCTATCCTAGGGTTTATCCTATGGCCTAAACTACTCCTAATCTCTAAAAAAGACCCCTAGACCTAGCTTAAACCCTCACAAATCACTCTTGCAACGAAGTGCTGCCGAAATCTCCATTGACCATGGCCTCCATCTCCAACTCCAAGAGCTTATGCATTCAAATCGGATCCGAATCAAAGGTGCTAGCTTGCTACATCAAATCAAGGGAGTGGATCAACGTTGCTACGCAAAATTTCATGACGATTCTACGACAAGACAATTCATGCTCATAATCCCTTAGCCACGCTATGTAAGTTCTAGCTACTTGTAGATCTGAACGATAGTTCTAATGTGACATGGAATACAATGCGATGAACATAAGTATGCTAGCCTATATGAACCTTGTCATGCCTCTTTTGCTTGAACCTATGACTTTAGGCTATGTTTAGTGACTAAATCAAGTTACTCATGTTGCATTGGACATAGTTTGCCATGCAAGATTGAACCTTTATTTGTGGGATGTTGGCATGAACACTTGGAACCATTTTGACTTGTGAAATATGTGCATGAATTTGACTTGGGGCTTATGCATGTAAAAGAACCCAAAACCCCTTATGATTTCATGTTTATGTGAGGCCAAACCCCTTATGATATTATGCATGTTTGAGGCCAAACCCCTTATGATACCGTGCATGTTTGTGGCCAATCCCTTTATGACCTCGTGCATGTTTTGAGGCCAATATGCAATATGCTAGTTATGTGAACACCTTTGCCTCAATTTTCACCATGTTTAACTTGTGATTCATCTTTGCCATCTTGTACCCATCTTTGTCATATTATTCCCAATATGTTGATTCGCTTTCATGTGCGTAGGGGGACACGTTTTGGGTAGTTTAGGCAAACTTGAAAATAGGCTATGAACTTGACATGGAATTACATGGAACATGTAATGATAATAAACGTGAATAGGACTCGAAAACTTGACATGGGGTTACATGAAAACATAGACTTAAAAAGGGGTCTAAACTTGACATGAACATGACACGTAGAAAAACATGGAAGTGGCCAACTCGAGGTTGGGTTGAGTTTGTAGCATAAATCTGCCCGGACCCGCCCGGCAAATCCAGTGGCTACAAACAATAGGACCCAATGTGGGTAGTTGGTCATATCGCGCTTGAAACCCGAGGTTAGGCTAGGTTGTGGTGTAAATCTGCCCGGACCCGCCCGGCGTAACCAGTAACCACAACAACGTCTAATGTGAGAGGTTGAGAGTGCATTAATTCAATTAATGCCACATGATAAGGTTAAGTAAATCTGACTAATGACACTTAACCGATATGACATGAATGGGTAGGTTAAGTGAAACCGGACTTGATTTCTTAATGACACTTAACCGTAAAATACAGTTAGGGGATGGGGTTAAGCTAATCCATACTTAACTAATCCGACTTGGTAATTAGATGGGGTTAAGTAACCTACACTTAACTAATCTAAACACGGTAATTAGATGGAGTTAAGTTAACCTAGACTTAACTAATCTAAACACGGTAATTCGATGGGGTTAAGTTAAACACTTAAACAATCTAAACATGATAATCCAATGAGGTTAAGTAACCAATACTTAACCAATTTAACATGATAATTTAATGAGGTTAAGTAACTTATACTTAACCAATTATACATGATGATTTGATGAGGTTAAGTAACCTATACTTAACCAATCTAATATGAGAACTTGATAGGGTTAAGTCACAAGACCGTTTAAATATACTTAACCATTGTAATACGATTAGTGGATGGGGTTAAGCTAACCCATACTTAACCAATCCGACTCGATAATCTGATGGGGTTAAGATAATCTATGCTTAACCAATCTAACACGATAATCTGATACGGTCAAGACAAACTAATACTTAACCAATCTGACTTGATAATTGAATAGGGTTAAGTCATGAGCTTCTTGGTATACTTAACCAACTTGTAGGGCTAAGTCTTGAGCTTAAATACTTAGCCAATCTTGACATGATTCGTAGGCGGGTTAAGTCATGAACTGGAATGACAACACTTAACCCATTAGACAAAACCCTAGTTCAGGGGACTAGGTGGAAAATCGTAGTTAACAAGGATAACGGGAAAGGGAACTAAGTGATAAACCTTAGTTTAGGATAACTAAGTAATAATTCTTAGTCAAGGGATTTGGACCAGTTCACAGATAGAGGAGTAACCCGATACGGTAGGTCATCGCTTAAACACACGAGGAGGAGCAAATTATCTGAGTTAGATAAGGGCTCCAACGAACTGGGTGACGAAGCAGTAGCTTCGGGGGACGTGAGGGTACTCTTGGTATCCCTCTGTGAGGTTGCAGATGATCCGCCTGGGCTCACAGAGGTTAAGGTCTGCGGTAGAAGAACCAAGAGTATGCCTTGGTTGCTGTGCGAGCAACCTAAAGACGGGGATGGATTAGCGTGGAGTCGACGATACTTGATTTTTGCCCTGGATAGCGCGTCGTCGACTACCTACCATCTTTAGTCAATCGTGTACGTATACGGAAAGGCAGAGAACTCCCAACAGACCATATACTTGCTATCAAGTTATGGGTGAGGTTGGCCAATAGGTAAGTGGGGGCATAGGGGGCCGGAGTATAGTTCTCGTGCATGATTTTTCTTGGATTGCCTTTCAGTAGTTGAGGGAGGGGTCACGTGGGACCATAGCCACGGATACAAAAACAGACCTTGATATTTGCATTCGGCAGACGACTTAAAGCTCCCGACCGAGTCTCGTATTTCTTGATTTGCCCTGGCATGGGACTCGGATGGCACATTGAGATACATGTGCAGTTAGACATGGAAAAACGATTCACGGTGCTTACGTGGGAAAAAGGGCGCGGTTGACGGGTAGCATAATCCCTAGTAGCCCTAGGTAGATAAAACCCAAACCGAGATACAAAAACGTTCATTAGGTAGCATAATCCCTAGCGGTCCTAGGTGGCATAAATCCTAGGTGAACACGCGATAGTTCATGGTAAGAAAACATAACCAGATCAAGGGTAGCAGTCCAAAACAACTTCAAGGATAAAATGGTACTATGTTGAGGTGGTATAATTTACATGGGAAAGCCCGTACGGCCTACGACAAAGGACTGAACTTATACATGGAAAGAAACGTACGAGTTCGGAAAACCTATGTACGCGATATATTAGGTTGACATGGACCATTTCATGACTTTGGTCAAGGGACATTTTATAGTTAACTCATGACACGGGTTGGGATACTAGTACGGGAGGTGCAGAGCAAATATACATGATAGATACCTTGGGATATTATACTTGATAGAAACCTGACAATGTGATACTTTGATTTACCTTGACTCCGTAGTTTATCATGATACCTTAGTTTATCTTGATACCGTAGTTCACCCTGTTATCTTGGTTTAGTTTATCTATCTTGTCGTAATCCTTATGTTTATTTTCAGTTTATGCATGTCATGTTACATTTACCTGTTTTTATGCTGGAAGTAGATAGGACTTACCAGTCTTTATGACTGACCCCGTTTCCTTTCGCCTCTTTGTCTTCCGTTTCCCCCCCAGGTTTTCAGGGAGGAAATGTTGTTGTTTAGTTCGGACCTCTTATGCTTGAAGGTCATCGTGTATAGCTTGGTCTTCTCTTGGCTATGGCTGCTTCACCGCTTTATTTTGGGGAATAATTTATGAAAAGGTTTTATGCTTCTTTACTATTGCAAGACAGGTTTTGATGTATTCTGATGTAAAAGGCTTTAGACCTTATTTTATAAGGTAATGAAATTTGTTTTACTTCCGCTGTTTTATATATGTTCTATCTTGTAATATTTCTGTGCATGTTTACCAATAATGCCCCTCCAAACCTAGTGCATTCCCTTTGTGAGTGACCCTAGCGGAGGTGGGGTGTTACAAATGTAATGCAAAAGAGAAAGAAAATGTGGCTCTTATGAAAACGATCACTGATAACATGCAGGAAATAAATTAAAGGCTACAAGCCGAGCTAGCTTCCAGAGAATTTTACACTAAGCAGTTTTATGCAGCAAAGAAGGCAGTGAAGGATTTTGAAGACTTCAAATTGAGGAACTCACTTGAACAGTTGGACAAAGCCAAACTCGAAGGAGTTGCTGATCTAGTGATGCAAATGAAGGATAGCGCCAACTCCAAAGGACATACTTCTCTGGTGCCCGAAATTAAAAACCCATATGCACATCTTAAAGCCCCCCAGCCTACAAGGAATGACCACCGGATATCATCTCTGGTGCTGTACCTACAAGCTCAAATGAAAAACCAAGATCAATAACCCCGATTACTCGGAGTAGGAAGAAAGAGATGATGCGGAATCTCCAAGAAAATGGTTAACTGCCTATCTTGGTAGTATAACTTGGTGAAATTGGTGATGTCAGATTCTTGTCTATGCCAATGTTAAAATGTCAAAATACAAGTTATTTTGTAGTGAAATTGTTGTCTTCCCTCCGTGGAAGCCTTAGTTGATATATCTTCTGTATATCACCTGCCTCTTATGTATCCTTTTTCTTTCTTTAATAAAAAAGTGTTACGGAACACTATAAAAACCGGTCGGCCTTGCCAAAAAAAATAAAAAATAAAAAGATTATATTCTGGAGATATTTTGAAGGGGAAATTTGGATATTTTCCTAGGTCTTCTATTCCCATATATGTGCAGCCTTCTTGGTTAGATCAAAACAATCTGAAACCATATGAGAATATCTGGAGAGGTTTTGTGCCTCCAGGGATTGTGCCCTGGAGAGGAAAATGAAGGAATTAAGGCTGAGAGTAGCTATTCCTATTTATTGTTGATAGACGCAATTGGTGCCTCCAGGTTGATTTAAGCTTGCCTTAACCCTATCCACTTTGTTCATGTAATATTGGTTAAGCCGTCTTCTTACCCATGTTAACTTAACCCCACCTACCTAACTCGTTTAGGTATCACATTCATCTTTGATCAGCATTAATTAGTTATTAATGTACAGACTTCTCACATTTAGTCGATCACTTGTGACCGCTGGATATGCCGGGCGGTTCCGGGCAGACTTCTACCACAATACAGACTTAATCTCGTGTCTAAGCATCTAATTTATGCCTTTGACCTCTCAAATTAGACTGTCGTTTGCAGTTGATGGATATGCCGGGCGGTTCCGGGCAGTTTTATACCGCAAACCAAGTCTAACCTCGTGTCTTAGGCTTTCATCTTTTAGCCAATTTACATATTTACTGTCCAAGTCTAGATTTATATGTAAATTATTCATAAGTGTAGTCAATTCAAGCTATGCCACATTTACTTGTTATGCCCAAAATTACTTAATTAAGTTATACTCAATTCCCCACGTTTCAATCGCACGTACAACAAGGTCCAAAAATAAAACGAAGAGGGATAGAGAAGAAACACAAGAATTGACATAAGGAACAAAATAGGCATGTAAAGATGTACCCAACTCAAGAATCATGTTTCCAATAGACATGTTGTACATTAACAATAAGTATGGCTATACTGAGCAAGTTACATCATAGGCATAAAGATTCGATAGAATTGAACATAACAGAATCACCAATTTGGTGTACAACATGATAGGTTCCATTGTTTCAATCACAACAGTCTCATAAGCATAGGTAATTTATATTTGACAAAAGGATAAGCATGAATCAGAATTGATTATCTCACAATTAGGCATAGTTTTAGATCCGATTATTACAGTCATGATTTCTATTTGGTGTTCAAATCTGAGTAATAACTGAACTTACCAAATTATCACAAGTTTACACCTAAACCCATTTACGTCAAGTCTCATGTTTGCTTATTATATACATTTTTTCCCAAACCATGCCATCATCAATTTATGCCTTTTTACAAATCACATGTTATTCAACATTTCCCAAACTTTTCCCCATCATTCAAGCGTTATTCGTGTGTGAATTTCGCATAATATGTTAGGCTCGAAGTTAGCCTAACTCATTAAAGGAAAATGGAAGCGGGAACAGAATCATGGTATCGAAATAGGCATAAATACACAAGCACGAACAGGCATGAACTGATAGAATTGATCAGAAAAGCATAGGATATGAATGAAAAAAGATGACAACTTGCAAATTTGATAAGGTAGGCATAATCATATGATCACAATTTACAACTTATCATAATTACTTTAGTTTAATTATCTTGTGAAAGCTACATGAACTCATAGAGATTAAGAAAGAAGAGAATATCTGGAATCTGATTTCTAAAGTTGATAAGCTAACCCGTTGATGTAGGCTTTGATCTTTCTCTTTAACCTTGAATTTGATTAGTTATGGTGGAGGCTAGGTTAGCTTAGAGATGGACAGCATGACGACTTCATAGAATAGGGTTATGAGGTTTAGGGTTTAGGGTTTAGGCCTGATGTGATTATATAGAAGTATAGAATTAATATGAGCCTTTAGATTAACCTGGGATCCATCCAAACCATCCAGTCCAAGAAAATGCGTCATCAGGCCAATCAGAATTAGCCATGTGGCTCTATGACTCAAAAAATCATCACTATCCAGAACAGTCGGCAGGGGTCGACCCCTACAAGGGGGTCGACACCTACGTCGACACCCCTATAGGAGGGTCGACTCCCATCTCAACACCCCTGGGGGTCGACACCCCTGAGTGGGAGATTTCCCACCCTGCTGCTTTCCTGAATTTCGAATCTGTTTTGATTATTTAATTATTATTTTAATTTAATTTCTGCTTACACTTGAAATCTTCTAACCTCCATAACTTCTTCGTGAGAAATCCGATTCACGCAAACTCGGACTCTATCTCAAGCAGAATTCTGAGACGAACGCAATGGCATAACCCGTTTCACCAAATTCTTCTTCTAAAAATTAAGTGTTCTTAAATTTGTTAATTTTAATATTTTAAAATTACGGGGTGTTACATTCTCCTCTCCTTAAAGGATTTCCTCCCCGAAATCTCCAAGTCAAGAAGAATGTATATCCTACCATCCAACATTCATCTACTCAACCATTCAATCACAGGCATCCAATGTCCTTAAAAAGGTTTCTAATGCTTTTCATGAACATATGCATAGTGTGTGTATATGTCCTTACCCAAATGCAAAATCAGGCGGTTTACTAATTCAGTTGACCTCCTTAATGCAAATCAATATAGTGCCATGCATCCATTATGTATTCAAAAGAACCCTATTGATACATATCATTTCTTTATGAGTGCACAACTGTACATTCATACAAATGCAACATCCATATGATAACACATCAAGTTTCAACCCATATACAAATACATATATGCATATGCAATATGAAAGTGACTGAGCCGATCTAGTGCCTAATGTGTGTGTAAAGGCATCAACGAGCAACCACTAGCAAGCACTTGCATCCACCAAACATAACATGTCTCAAAAACATGTTTACAACCATAGGATTTCCTATCTAAAGATCGAGGATGTAAACGAGAGGACATACTAAACGATAGAACAAGTATTAACAAAGCGGTAGAAAAGGGAGAAGTTAATAACATATCTTCACAAAAGGAAAGGGTACGACGCACGTATCATGTCTTCCGTCTCCTAAGTCATGTCTCCTTGATCATCACCCCATTGTATTTTAACCGACTTGACCTCTTTGTTGCGTAACTTCTTGATCTTCGATCCAAGGATGCATGTAGGAGCTCATCTAATCGTGGCATCTCGCTCCACTTCCACTTTTTAAGCATGCTCGGCTCCACTACTTCCGCGGTATCATGTAAACACTTCCGCAAATACGGCATGTGTAACACGTCATGAACATTACTAAGCTTCTCTGGCAACTTCACTTTGTACCCATCTGTCCAATCCTCTCTGTAATCGGAAAGAGTCCTACAAACCTTGGTGCTAATACACTCCCCAAAGCGAACTACGTTCCTCAACGGTGATGCTTTAAAAACCATGTCTCCAACATCGAACTCAAGATCGGTTCGTCTCTAGTCAGTGTTTGACTTTTGTCGGTCCTGTGTCGTCTTCATTCACCTTCGAATCAAGTCCATCTTCCTTGAAGTTTCTCTCTGATCAGCTCGGGTCCAAGCAAAATCTTATCCGTAAACTCCCAACAACAAGTTGGTGATCAACATGGTCGTCCATAAAAACCCTAATACTAGCTTAATAACTATTGTTATAAGAGAACTCCACAAATGGAAAGTGCTCTTCTCATGTCCCTCCAAAATCTAGGACACATAACCTCAAAAGATCTTTAAGGATTCTGTTCACCCTTTCTGTCCGTCCATCCGTCTGTGGACGATACGCGATGCTCAAACATAACTGCGTACCTACCACCTTTTGCATATCACCTTTTCCTCTTGCATCGAAAACTGCTCCAAGCCCTGTCCCGTAAGCATCGGTATATACTGTGAACGGTTTGCTCTCATCTAGCAAAGTCAAAACTGGGCTGATATCTTCGCAAAGTCCTTAACGAGCTTCCTATAGTAGCCCGCCAACCCTAGAAAACTACTTACTTCCGTTGCTTTTCTTGGAACCTTCCAATCTTGGATTGCCACCACCTTCGCAGGGTCCACTGCTATCCCTTCCTTAGAGACCACGTGTCCTAAGAACCTCACTTCTTTCCTCCAAAAATGGCATTTGGAGAAATTAGCTTTGAGTTGATACGCTCGTAGGGTCTCTAAAGCTTCCCCAGATGTAGGACATGCTCTTCCTCGCTTCTAGAGAAAATCAAAATACCATCCACAAAGACTACCACAAACTTGTTTAGAAACCCCCTAAACACCCTACTCATCAAGTCTACGAAATATGTGAGTGCATTTGTTAAACGAAAAAGGCACGACGAGCCACTCGAAGAAACCGTCGGGAGTTCTAAATGGAGTCTTATTTATGCTATCCTCAGCCACCCTTAGCTGATGAAATCCTATAGCTAAATCCAACTGCGAGAAAACCGAAGCGCCAACCAACTGATCGAACAAGTCATATATCCTCGGCAATGGGTGTCTGTTCTTCTTCGTGAGCTTGTTCAGCTCCCTATAGTCCATGCATAATCTAAGTGAACCATCAACCTTCATAGCCAAAAACAACTGGAGCACTCCATTTAGAAATACTTCTTCTTATGAACCTTTCCTCAAGTAGCTCCCCTACTTGCTTACTGAGTTCCCTCCTCTCTCTCCGAGCCATGTGGCGCACTGGTAATGCAACTGACTTTGCATTATCTACTAAGTATATACGGAGGTCTATCTCATGCCTTTGGGTTAAACCTCGAACCTCATCAAAGACATCACCATACTCATGGACTACTCAAACAGATTCCAAATCATCGATGGACGTGTCAAGTGATTCTAGGTAGCTAAGCATCATCGGACCTCTAGGGTCACAAGAAATATCAATGGTCTTTCCACAACGAGTTAACAGTCTAACTACCCTTTTTTCACAGTCTAGGATGGCACCATGCCTGGCTAGCCAATCCATCCCTAGAATCAAGCTATAGCCCGTGAAACCAAGAACGAAGGCGTTGCATTCAAACCCAATGCCCAAGATAGACATTCTCAAATCCCTACAAACCATAGATAAATGAGCCGAACCACCAATAGGATTTGAGATTACAATGGGATCCACAACTAGACTTGTATTTAGGTGCAGTGTTTCAACTAACAAAGCAGATATGAACGAATGCAAAGTTCCTGAATCAAACAAAGTTCGAACAGGATGATCAAAAAGGACAAATCGAACTTTCAACAAAAACGTTTCTATCTCTCTCCTATCCTAGTGCCATGAGAGCATGAACCTGTCCTCCGGAAGTAGGTCTTATCCTCTGCCCTTGCCCTTGTCCTTGTCCTTGCCTCCTCGGGTAGTCTTTAATCAGATGTCTTGCCTCATCGCAATGAAAACAACCAGGCTTCTTCTTCCTACAGTCCTTAATTACATGGCCCGTTATACCACAATAAAGACGCCTTCTTTTGTCACGGGGTTAATTATTCTTTCCACTTTCTCCTTTATCTTCTTCATGGATTAAAGCCATATCAACAAATTCCTCATCCTTAGGTTGTGGTCCTTAGCCTAAACTCCCCCATCGACCAAGCAGCTAGCTGAACCTTCCTTCCATCGTTTATCTCAAAGATACCAAACGAGTCCTCCACTTCCTTGGGCCAATTCTAGCTTCGACAAACGTCTCAGTCCTATGAAACGGTTTTCTGCCCATCGCACGAAAGTCCTTACATATCTTAGAAAAGCATCTCCACGCGGGGAAAGAGACACAAGAAGGAAAAAGGAAGAGATTCGAAACAAAGAATCGAAAGAAAGATATATGGCTTTTGGGGATTATGTTTTTCATAATAAACCTTTCTCTTGAAAATTCCTTCTTTAAAACATGTCTTTTTTTTTTGAAAATACTTCTTTATAAAAATGCTTTTGAAAATGGTTTTTCAAAATCTTTTATCTGTTCTGGTAACCTTCAGCTCTGATACCAAGTGTAACATCCCACGTCCGTTAATGTCACTCACAAAGGGAATGCATTAAGTTTCATGGAGCTTTATAAGTAAACAGAACGGAATATTACAAGACGAATAAAGTAGTATTTGAAAATTTTATAACTTTATTGCAGCGGAAACAGAAATAGGTTTGGTTACACCTTCAAAACAAAAAAACCAAGTACATAATATTAGTCTTGTACAAAAGCCTTCAGAGTACATAATTTTAAAGCCATAACCCCCAACAGAAAATGCCATAAGCAGAATCAAAGCCAAGCAATACATCTTTCAACTTCAAGTTGGAAGAAAGAGACATCTGAACTAAGCTTGAGTATTTCCTCCATGAGAACCTAGGGGGAACGGAAGAAAAGAGGCGAACAAACTAGGTCAGACATTAGTCTGGTGAGTCCAGTAACTTTAACAATATAATCATTAAAGTAACAGGATAAGAACATAAACTGGAAAGTAAGAAATGGCTGTACATAATCATGCATGACAAGGTAGGCAAGATGAATAAGATAAACGTTGATTGCGCTTTTAATCACTATATGGTAATTACTACACTGCACCAATGCTAAATATATCGCACCGTTACTAGTTCCATACTGAAAGTTGATCCCAACCCCGCAATTGGTAGCCCTCAGGCATAACATCTAGTAAGAGGTATCTACCCCCATACAATCCTTGACAGCCTACTAAATACTAGATGTCCCCATACTACCCCTAATCTATCGGCTCCCTAACTCGCATGTATTTATTAATTGTGTCATTCGGCCCCGCTTGTTTGTAGATACCTGTGCTGGTCCCACCATGGGGTGTATCAATCCCTATGATGGCAACCCGACATAATTCAAGATGCACAGTGTATGACTATTGATGCCCAGTGCCTGCTTTTTCTACTCCGGAGCACATGCATGCCCGTACTCCGTTGGAACCTACACTGACGCACCACCCGCCGTTATTTTGACTGCTTATAATCAGCCCAGTAATCGTGCCCCACCCTGCCTAATTCAGGATACCATGATACATCTATGTGGGTTACTGCTGAAATGGGTCCCCGTTACTAGGGTTTCCTAATCAACATGTTATAACGGTTAAGTATTCTCAATATAACCTAACCCCATCCATCTATTTTAGTTAACATGTTGTATTGGTTAAGTGTCGCCTATTCATATGTTACTTGACCTTTCCATTGATTCACACGTGTTTATTTAACGGTTAAGTTTGTGGGCCTATATATACTAATATTACCCACCTACCCAAGATTTACTTAACCCTTCCACTTATCAAGTCCATATGTATTACTGGTTAAGCTTGCCTTAATCCTATCCACTTTGTTCATGTAATATTGGTTAAGTCGTCTTCTTACCCATGTTAACTTAACCCCACCCACCTAACTCGTTTAGGTATCATATTCATCTTTGATCAACATTAATTAGTTATTAATGCACATACCTCTCACATTAAGTCGATCACTTGTGGCCGCTGGTATGTCGGGCGGTTCCGGGTAGACTTCTACCACAAGCCAGACTTAATCTCGTGTCTAAGCATCTAATTTATGCCTTTGACCTCTCATATTAGACTGTCGTTTGCGGTTGCTGGATATGCCGGGCGGTTCCGGGCAGTCTTATACCGCAAACCAAGTCTAACCTCGTGTCTTAGGCGTTCATCTTTTAGCCAATTTACATATTTACTGTCCAAGTCCAGATTTATATGTAAGTTATCCATAAGTGTGGTCAATTCAAGCTATGCCACATTTACTTGTTATGCCCAAAATTACTTAATTAAGTTATACACAATTCCCCGCGTTTCAATCGCACGTACAACAAGGTCCAAAAACAAAACGGAGAAGGATAGAGGAGAAACACAAGAATTGACATAAGGAACAAAATAGGCATGTAAAGGTGTACCCAACTCACGAATCATGTTTCCAATAGACATGTTGTACATTAACAATAAGTATAGCTAAACTGAGCAAGTTACATCATAGGCATAAAGTTTCGATAGAATTGAACATAAGAGAATAACCAATTTGGTGTACAACATGATAAGTTCCATTGTTTCAATCACAATAGTCTCATAAGCATAGGTAATTCAGATTTGACAAAAGGATAAGCACGAATCAGAATTGATTATCTCACAATTAGGCATAGTTCTAGATCCGATTATTACAGTCATGATTTCTATTAGGTGTTCAAATCTGAGTAATAACTGAACTTACCAAATTATCACAAGTTTACACCCAAACCCATTTACGTCAAGTCTCATGTTTGCTTATTATATACAATTTTTCCCAAACCATAGCCATCATCAATTTATGTCTTTTTACAAATCACATGTTATTCAACATTTCCCAAACTTTTTCCCCATCATTCAAGCGTTATTCGTGTGCGAATTTCACATAATATGTTAGCCTCGAAGTTAGCCTAACTCGTAGAAAGAAAAAGGAAAAAGGAAGAGGGAAGAGAATCATGGTATCAAAATAGGAATAAATATACAAGCACGAACAGACATGAACTGATAAAATTGATCAGAAAAGCATAGGCTATGAATGAAAAAAGATGACAACTTGCAAATTTGATAAGATAGGCATAATCATATGATTACAATTTACAACTTATCATAATTACTTTAGTTTAATAATCTTGTGAAAGCTACATGAACTCACAGAGTTTAAGAAAGAAGAGAAGATCTGGAATCTGATTTCTGAAGTTGATAAGCTAACCCGTTGATGTAGGCTTTGATCTTTCTCTTTAACCTTGAATTTGATTAGTTATGGTGGAGGCTAGGTTAGCTTAGAGATGGACAACATGACGGCTTCATAGAATAGGGTTATGAGGTTTAGGGTTTAGGTTTGATGTGATTATATAGAAGTATAGTTAATATGAGCCTTTAGATCAACCTAGGATCCATCCAAACCATCCAGTCCAAGAAAATGCGTCATAGGCCAATCAGAAGTCGCCACATAGCCCTACGAATCAGAAATTCGTCACTGTCCAGAACAGTCAGCAGGGGTCAACCCCTACGTGGGGGGGGGGGGGGAGGGAGGGGGGTCGACACCTATGTCGACACCCCTGAGCGGGAGATTTCCCGCCCAGCTGCTTTCCTGAATTTTGAATTTCGAATCTGTTTTGATTATTTAATTATTATTTTAATTTAATTTTTGCTTACACTTGAAATCTTCTAACCTCCATAACTTCTTCATACGGAATCCGATTCACGCAAACTCGGAATCTATCTCAAGCATAATTCTGAGACAATGGAATAACATGTTTCACCTAATTCTTCTTCTAAAAATTAAGTGTTCTTAAATTTGTTAATTTTAATATTTTAAAATTATGGGGTGTTACAGTTGCAGAAGATCAAAGAAAGCATAGCTTTCGCCACACTTTTTGTAACGGCCCAGGGAATTTTTGACTTCGGTAATCGACACATAACGCCATGTCGACTATTCAAGAATAACAAATACCGGAACGCTAATAGAAAGAAGTTAGAGGGTGAGAATAGATAAGATAGAAAATTAGAATAGAAGAAGAAGAAGAACATACAACACATCAGAGTAACACGAATCTCACATTGGAACGAATAAAATATAACATAACTTTGAAATAAAAACAGTATATATACAATAACATTATTAGAGTACAACACTTACAATACAGCGGAAAATAACACTAGATAACTAACGCTGAAGCCTCCTGCTCCAAGCTCTCCAAGTATATCTGTAAAGACCTGAAATACTTGACTGCCGGTACAATTTGGGCACCCAAGAGTTTAGAGAAAAAAAACAAAAATAAATTCTGGGTCAGTCATGGGACTGGTGTGAGTAAACTCCAACTACTTGGTTTAACTTTTAAAAATCCTTTTAAAAGAAAGGATAATCGTAAGACCGATCCACACATAAACACAGATGGTTTTTACCTTACGATAATCCAAAGCATTCTTTGAAATCAATATTCATCTGATATTATAATAATGTCTAAATACAAGTAATATCAATCTAGCAGAATGCTTGCATCTCACGCTCTACATACATAGTATATAATCAAAATCGTGGGCTCTTATTGGATAATGGATTCCGACTGGCAAGGTATGGGACCGCCTTCCGACAGTGTACCTCTAGAGAGAAATACACCGGGTTCAATAAGAACATCTTGCAACCCAGGCTAAATATGACCGGCCCCTCATTTCGCTTGAGAGAACTGAATGTATTATCACCAACGGTTGGGATCAGAAACTATTTCCCGAAAGGGACAACATCGATAGATTTAAGAAGCAAAAGGAATTTCTCTAGATCAGGTGACAATACACCCTGCTTGGGTATGACCCAACTAACCATGCGACCTACCCGATTTTATACCATTTTCCGGTTGTGAGGCTAGAGGTTATAACGTATCTTTTAGTCTTCATTCACTTTGAATGTCACATCGTCATATTCGCCAAATCACAAATTGATTTCGCCAAACATACTATGGGTATACAACTAAGAGAAACGAATTCCTCCACCACCAAACGTAACTACGTTTGAAGAGATCAACTTACATGATCCTTTAGATATACTCTGTCAGACCTTCTTCCAAATAAATTTTTCCTGGGACTGGACAAACTGAAGACACTATTCTGTAAACAGGACATCCCTTGCATAACTCCATTTTCAATTATCTTCATCATATTTGATTTGCAACGCTAATGCCCATACATAGTGGTTTTCAGATAATGAATCTGATCCCGGTCTCTTCGTATTGACGACGTAAAGATGGTCAAAAACTTCGATAGTCGGTGATTCAACTATCAAAGAAAAACATGTGTGCAAACAATGATATTATTTCCAGATGGAAATTCTATCGATCAATTATCATTCATCATTCATCTCTTTAATTAATTTATCCATTTCCCATTTCTTGTTCCATATATTCATAATTGCTTATTTTCTAAATCTAGAAAATATACGTTATTAATCATTGGAAAACATTTCCGTCTCTTATTCACATGTCACTGTCCTTCCAGTATTTCTTATCAACAAACATTTCATTTTCTAGGCTTAGAAAATATCTCTTATTATATTTGGAAAATGTTCCCCAAAACTCATTTATATGTATTTCAAACAAACGTCATATAAAACATCGTTACGCCCGCTCAATCCATTTATCGCTTATTATTTACGGTATCTTTAACAAATCTTCACCATCGAACTTTAACTATTCCTTAGTTAATTACGAAGTCAATCAATTTGGTGTATAATTACCTCTTAGACCTTAACTGAACAACGTTCTTAACCTTGCAACAGATAAAGCTCAACACTCTATTTTTAACAATCATTTCTTATGCAAACTCTTGGATTTCATTTACGACTTTCCTTCTTTGATAAATTATTGGTTATAACGATAATGTTATAAACCTTACTTCCGAAATATCCAACTTTACAACTATAACTTTTATTTCTTTTATTTGAATAAATAATAATTTATTTATTTATTAAATAAATAAATCTTGATTTAAAAATCGGAAAGTAAATAGTACTTTCCCGAATTCGATATAATTGAATTCAACGTATAACTCTCTTCCGAGTAATATTTATTTGATTAACTCTTCTACGAATAACTTATATTCGATTAACTATTTTTGAATAACTTATATTCGATTAACTCTCGTTGAATAACTTATATTCGATTATGACCATTAGTTTCTAGTCAAATGCTAATTACACATCTTTACGGATTTTATTTTAGATCCTTTTTACATTTCGAACATCGAAATGGATTTCATCATCTTCTTTTTAAAATAACTTACAATTTTTCATTTTATATTTACAGTTGAATTTGCAATCTCAATTATCTGCTGATAATTATATTTTTAATTCATTTATAAACTTTGTTTATAAATCCGACTATGTGTTTTTATTATTGAACAAGTTATTTATTTCTAATCGTTCGGAATTTCATTTCTGCTTGAATTCCTATTTCAAAAACTCAATTTTCTTTACAAATGTTTTTATTTGCAAAATCTTTACTTAAAACTATTATTCACATCGAATGTGAATAATATTTCTTTTATATCATTCATTAAGTTTGATTTCATATTTAAACTAGTATCCCATTTCCATACTTCTATTTATACTTCTATTTATAGAATTATTCATACGAAATCTCCTTATTATTTCTAACACGTATATCTCTTTTATAATTCCCATTATAAATGTTGAGTTCTTATTCCATTTAAAATACTGGTGTTAAAACTGATTTCTACTTCTCTATATAAGTTCGTACTTATATATTCCATTTGTCAAATGATAAATATTTTATTTCATTTATAAAATATTATTTATAAATTAATCGTTTTCATTTATCTGTTTAAAACAGATTCTATTTAAAATCTATTTTAAATTAACCTTTTCCATTTTATCTGTTGGAACAGATTTCCATTTAATATTTATTTTCCACATATTTCCTTTTATAAAATTCTATTTTATAAATATTTCTTTTATAATTCTATTTATTTCCCAAATAAATATTTCTTTTATAATTCTATTTATTTTCTAAATAAATATTCCTTTTATAATTCTATTTATTTTCTAAATAAATATTCCTTTTATAATTCTATTTATTTTATAAATAAATATTCCTTTTATAATTCTATTTATTTTACTTTACAAATATTTCCTTTTTATATAAAATCCATTGAATTTATATAAAAAAATTATTTTCGATATATGCTTCAAATTTTCACTTTCCACATTCCAGTATTCTTATAGTGTTTATCATACCATATAACAATGATTAGTATCATTCAAACACACACAATCAACAACAGGTTATGTGCCACATCATATATCACAATATATGAAAAACGGTAAAATAAATGTTGAGGAATCCAGTTGGATCCCTCCGACCTGTTTCCCTGCATCCACAGATGTTACACAATACAATTCACATCAATTTCAGTTCAATATGTACTATCCTGATGAACAGTATCAATGTTTGTTTAACGATATGTATATATATCGTTATTTGTAATTTCAACCATCAATCAACAATTCAACCAAACAATCATCACACATAAATCAATCATTATTTATCAACACTAGATTATATTTATAAAAATATAAATTTAATAGAGTTAGTGAGTTTTACTCACATTGGTTGGTTATCGTTAAATAACGATAATCGATCGTAGATTTGGTTCAGGCGTTTTATTTTGCCATAAATTGAGACGAGCTCCAAATACTCCAAACTAGTTCCATTTTGTAGCCCTCATCTATATGATCCCAACGCGACCAGTTTCGCTGAATTTCGTTTTCGTATGACAAAGTTATGAGGTTTACAAGTTAGTGTACATTTTAAATTAAATAAAACATGTATTTAAGTTTAAATGGGCTTTACCCCTTTTTAACTCAGCCCAACCGTGTATACCCGAGCCCAACCCGCATCTTCATCTTCCCCAAACACCCGTCAGCTTCCAGTACCCGTTCCTCCTTCATTTCCACAACTTTAAGCTTCCATATCTCCATCTCTACTCCACGAAACTACCACCATTCTCCTTCTCTTCGAAATCTCCATCTTCCCAACCCTTTAAATCCCAACTCGTCGCCCCCATGAAATTTCCATCGATTAGCCTATAATGCACGGCTACAGGAAGACCGCGACACCAATTTGCCCCGAAACTCACAAAAACTTGCCAACAGATGCTATACACCCCATTGAATCCAAAAACAATCACCAAACCTTGCAACGATTCTTGTATTGATCATAAATCCCAACCTTAAACAACAAACCCATACTGTATATGTATTCCAGCAAATGGAAACTTCACCGAAGCCTTCAAAACCTATCTCAGATCGAAGAGCTTGCTTGTGTGAATCTAAATATATGAAGTTTGGAATTTATAGAATTTATTTTGAATTGATTTGATTTATGGAAGTTTGAACTTTTACTGTGAGAATTTTAGTTTGGTGGCAGCTTGCGTTTTGACAATTGGAGAAAAATGTCTAGGGTTAGTGAGATAGTAGGTATATATAGGTTAGGTTTAATAATTTTTTAATCCATTATTTTATTTTAAATCAATCTCTATATGTGTTTATCTTTAAAAATCCCTATGATCACATACTATACCCAAAATTAGTGAAAATTGACATGCAACTACAGTTCGATATTACGGACCCTAGGAAACTTATTTTGTCGAATTTCGTGTCCGTTTTCTCACACAATGTATTTTTAAAGGTCAAAATAACAACTGTTTTCCACGTTAAAATCGCGCACGGCCACATACTGATTCCAAAAATCACGAAAATTGATATCTAACAATAATTTGACATTACAGATCCAACAAAATTGGTTTCGTCAAATTTGGAGGTCGTTTGTAAAAATGGCTATTTTTAATGCTCTAAATAGACCGTTTAAATACTAATATATTTAAAAATAATTAAATTAAATATTAATAATTAATATTAACATATATATATTCACATACACTATCATATAGCTCCAGAATAAATATATATGGATTTATAACTCAATATTTCAAAATTCCAGACTATATCAGCATTCAATTTATATTAAAAATCCTTTTATAATATAAATAAATCGTTTTAAATTATAAAGGAATTCCATAGCAACTTTACAAAAATTTGATTTGGACACAACTCACAATCTACACGATGAAATCTTGATTTTTCTCTTCCATTAGAAAAATATACTTCACCAGCTCTGAACGTTTCTTATTTCACAGAAATCCGGCTTAAAATGGATTATGTATATTTGTTTGAAGTTCAAATCGCCAAATTACGAACTGCCGCGACGTTACGGGCTCGATTATAATAAAATTATAATTAATACGTTTCGGCCGTCGTTCATTAATATATTCGTTATTATAATTCAATTCTAAACTGAATTATATCTTATAAATTCACACAATATTGTGAATTCAGCTATTTCTGAATATTTCGACATTATAATATATTTTTATTTTTACAAATATTAATTAAAAATTCATTATTATTAATTAGATAACTATTTAAATCTCTTAATCACTTTTTAAATAATTAAATTAATTGATTATTATATCGTAAAAATACGGGACGTTAAATTCTTCCCACCTTAAAATAATTTCGTCCTCGAAATTGCTAAGGTAGAAAACAACACTATTCACTGGGTAAAAATTATTTGTTTACTTCTTGAATTTCAGTTTCACTATACCAATGAATTTCAATTAAATATTAATTCATTTTTATTAACGAAAATTTTCAAAAATCCTGAAAATTTTCTAACACTTTAAATTCTCGAAAAATTTCGCTAGAACCTCCTTTGTACGGCTCAATCGGTACAACTACAATTTGCCTCTCTGGGCCTCTCCAACCCAAAAGAAAATCAAACAGCCAAGCGGCCTACCAATTCGGCTCGTAAAACTCATATCCAATAAACTTGTACTTTTTTGTCGGGCATATCATTATATCCTTTTCCATCTATTACCAATTCTGCATATACCAATATCATTCCAATCAATTTCCAATCAATATCTGTTCAACACAGCTATTCGGTTATATCCAAACCAAATTTCATTTCAACTCGAGTTCCATTCTCGATTCCAATTCTTAACTTATCACTTCAACGTAATTCCAGATTCCTGTCTCATAATCCACTCTTATTCGATATTTCTTATTTCAATTCAATTTTCCATTTAACTGGCTTTAATTAAATTTTCAATTTCTATTGGCTTTTACTAATTCTACTTTAATTTGTTTTAATTCAAATAATCTGTTTCTGGGAGTTTTTAAATAGCTTAGCCTTTTTAAAAAATCACAATATTCATTTTGGAATATCAAAACAACTTGTTTTCTCAAAACAATTCAAAAACAAAAATTTTGGTAGTAATCCATCACTTACAACTCGAAAATGAACACCGATGATGTCATGATCATCATCGGAATCTATTTCCAGTTATCGAAGTGAGTTCAATACTATATCACTTTCAAAACCATATCTAAACATTTCCATTTTGAAATACATTTCAAAATATTATTCACAATGCTTGTAAACAATTTAAAATCTCCTAGGATTTTAAAATTCTCGTATATTTAATCCAAATTCATTTACAAACACTTGTCCAAATTTTAGGAATTTTAATTCCAATTCTGATTTAAATTCAGATATAATTCATTTCGTAACACTTATATGAAATTTGTTTGGTTATTTATAACCATTTCACTTTTATAATCTTTTTCGATTATAATGACAATCAAACATCCAATATACTATAATATTTCAAATATTAATAATTCCTTTTATATCAAAATATATTTTGGGTAAATTATATCATCTACCCTCTTTCAAAACATACTGTGTCGGTTCATCATATTCAAGTGTTTATAAACTCCTACCGATACAGTGGATCAAACTGATCAATCAGAACTCATAAACAACTCGACCAATAAATCTTCACAATATAATTTTTTTTAGATTGAATAACAAATACACGCCCATATATATACCCTCAAACTCAACCTAGGGCATTTCTAATCCCATCTCTACTGAGTCACGCCACAGAGCCAAGGAATCACTTAACCTTCAACTCTGATACCATTGCAATGGCCTGGGAAAATTGTGGTGCTTGGTTAGTCGACATCATGTTTATGTCGAGTACTCAAGGTCGCGATTATCCCAGGCCGTTACACTTTTCATGCAACACGCACAAATTAGTGTATAATATGTCCACTTTTGTAGTAGTGTTCATATTTTGCATCCCCAGGTGGAATGCGAGAATATACATCCTAAATGATGCAAGATTACGCATCCCGAGGGATATGAATCGCATCCCAAAGGGATGCGAGTTGTATTGAACATGCGTGTTTGGGGTGATGCGAAGTTGTACAAGTGGATTTGTTGAGGGGATATGTGGCGTGGTGTGGGATGCGAAATTATGTCTTTGAGGGGTTGTGGGGCCTATGCTCGCGTGACTCCTTCCGGCCTAGATCCTGAGTGTTTTGGCGACACTTCAAGCTTTGTGCCACGCGATGGGCTGAGTCAAGTGGACCTGGTATGCTTTTGGAAATTGGACCAAAAGGTCGGTTAACACTTACCCCCTCCAAATTACGTCTTGTCTTGACATGATGTGCTTTGAGTTGAGTCGATCGTCCCTAGAAGATGAAAATATCTCCAAGCTTTGTCGAGCGCTTGGACGTGACCATTGCATTAAGCGTGTTGAGAATTCTAATTCCCTAGTGGCTCTAGTAAACATCTAACTCCTATTGACTCAAGAAATTAAACATTAGTTGTCCATTCCCGCTTATATTGGAACGTAAACGAGTCGTTGTCGACTTAGTATCACGTATTAGCTCACACGTGTTCACGTGATTTCGCGTGGGGTAGTCGGAATTTGAAATAGAACATAATCAGTAAGTATGTCTTCGGCTTATAACTGTGCGAGTTGGTTTTTGAAAATGACATCAAATCGTGAACTCAATCGCTCAGCATACGCTCTTGAGTCGTTTAAACTCATGAACGCATGATTGGTCAACGAACCAAATTGGTCTCGATTGTCGTAATTTCGAAAATACATACGCATAGTCATAGCCGAGGGATTTCTTGAAGTCAGAAATTCGATTCTCATTTCTTTTTTTTTTAGAGAGTCGCAAAATTTCTCATCTTGGGTGAATACGGAGTCTCGTATCCCGGTCGGATGGAAAATTTTGTATCTTAGCGTGATATGAAATTTCGTATCTCCGGTGGGATATGACCTTCGCAGTATGCTAAGCCTCCCCCCATATAAATATCATGATACAATATTCTCCCCTTCCCATTTGACATATTTTCGCATCTCGAGGAGTTGACAAAAATTTCAGAAAAAACATCGCCTCCCATTGGACTTCGAGTCTCTACACATAAACAGGTGGGCTCGAATCTATATGATTTGATTTATACGTCTTGTTGCCTGGTTTGAGTTCGAATCTCGGATACGTGATTTCGAACCTTGAAACCATGGTTGGAGGAGACGAGGCGCCTTTCTAGGAGATGGAGAAGAAGCGGGATTCGAAACCTCTAGGATGTGATTTTGTATCCTTGAGTGAATTCAGAGAAAAATGAGAGGGGGTGAAGGGGAGAGGGAAGGAAAAGAGGGTCTTAGAAAACGTGGCCTCTTGTGTTTCTTTTCGTATCCAAGGGATGCGGAATTCACATCTCGAGGGGTGTGAGATTTCGTATTCGGAGGATGCGAAAATGGTATCTTGGTGGATGCGAAATTTGCATCCTAGAGGGATACGGAATTACACCCTAGAGGGACGCGAGTTTCTTGTTCCTGAGGGGGTGCGAAGTTGACACAACATCGAGATGCGAGTTTTCGTAGGGCTAGTGGGATGCGACTTTCATACAACAGGGGGATGTGAAATTCCTACAACATGGGAATACAAAATTGTGAGGCTCATGGATGCGAATTTTGCATCCCTGAGACTTAAGTATATTTCGAAACCCCGACCGACACGGATGCAAATTTTGCACTGATATAGGGAAAGGAAATGACTAGGTCTCGAGGATGCAAAATTTTGCATCTTTGGGACTTAGAAAATTTCAAATCCTCCTATTGTTGTATTGGTCGTGGCATCCCAACATTCCTAGTTAAAATTTGAATCCTGAGAGGCTTGTCGTTTAACCTGTATCGTTTTCGTGACGTTACGTGATTGGATCGGGTTTAGGTTTGAACGTATTGACTAATAACGCACGTACGCTCAAATAAGAACTGATAATTAGGATTTGCACATAGGATTGGAGCATGAACTCGAACTATGGACATGTGACTAAACCATTGATCTTTGGATCTGATTCCCGATCCCAATCATGACGTAATCATGAGTCGAAGCGAACTCGAATATGTTAGTTAACGACTCGATGGTTTTAGTTCTAGGGACTAATAATCATCGTCGTGTTCCAAGTTTTTTTACTACAATCGTACCAGTACCTCACGACACTGCATGTTCCATGTTATCCTATGCATGTTAGTCTACACCAACACGAGGGGTACATGTTTTTCAGTGTGGTATCTAATGCGACTATGTTAAAAGTATAGTTTTCCATGGCATTAAGACCTTCCCAAAGACTTAAGGGTTTGGAAGTTGAAGCTTCAGAAACTTCACCATTCCTGTTTGGGTCGTCTATCAAATCCAGTTCAACGGGTAGCGAGCTTGAGAATTCAAAGGCTTTCACCCCCTCCCCAGCTTGTAAGCTCACCTATTGCACCCGACCAGGGTGTGCAGTTAGAAAAAACACAATAATCAGCTGAGTAGGGCTGAAGCCGCAGAAGGAAACCCTGAAGGAGAAGAGGATGTAGATATCATGGGGGAAGACGTTCCGAGACACCGTACATGATGGAGGACGCCATAGTTAATGGCCTATCGGATTCGATGCCTTCGCGGATGGATGAAACAGCGTTAAGGCACACATGCAAGAAGTACAACATTCCCCAGAACAATGTTCACATCCCTGAAGAGGGGGGATAGGGCACACGCACCTCTAGAATAATACACCGCCTGGAATAAAAATATGTGCTTTTGGGTACATGCCCTCATCCCACGGATTCATCCGAGACATGTTGCGCTACTTCTTCTTAGCTCCGACTTAGTTTCATTCGAACGCGTACGCTTTCCTTCTTGGTACCTGCACTCTATTTATGGAATACCTGCGTATAGTACCTATAGGGAGCATAGCCGGTTTCTTTTCCAGATGACGAAGAGAACCGCTGTCATGCCCTCCTTAGACTACTTGGAGGCACAAGCCAACACCCGATTTATCCTAGGGACATGGAGCTGGCTTAGTGTTTTTAAATACGATTGGTTCTTTATCCGTTACCACGCAGGATTCGTGAGGCGATGGCTGACCGTAAGTAAGTATCATTTTTACCCTGGGTTCATAGTTAGTCGAGTCGTAAGCCCGAGACTAACTTTATGTTTATGTAACAAGCATTCTTCCAGAGCCCAAAGGCAAAGTGTACCGCGAGCGTCTTCAAGTGCTGAAGGCTATTACAACCGAGGCTCGCACCACCGCGAATGTTCTAATTGAATAACTCCTTTGTCGAACGGGATTACTTCCCACAAATCGTTCAATGAGCCGTCCGGTTGTTGCTGTAGAGGAAGGAAAGGCGGAAGCTGAGGAAGGAAAGAATCCTCCGGGTCTGCAAGGGAAAGTGCCCATGTCGCGTCCAAACGACGCAAGGTCATGAGGACTCAAGAAGAACTAAGTGAGCGCGAACCCAGTAATGAGGAGATAATTACCAGAGAAGAGGGATTGTCGCTCACCCTTGTCCCGTCTCCGACAGTTGAGATGAGGTCGGGAGCGTCACCCACGTCGGTTTCTCAAGTTACTACCTCCGGGACCACTTTGTCGTTGGAAATGGAGGGTCAGTTTAAAGACTTGGATAAAGTACCACTTGATCTTACACTATCTTGGCTTAGTGGCACAAGCATTGGAAGCCTAAAATGAACGTTAGGGAGGTCACCCCTTTAAGTGGGCTTAAATTTGGCCTGTAGAGAGAACATTAAGGACATACACTCATAGGCACTGCATAACACAACAATTTTTATGTGCATGGAGTGTTCGATTCTAACTTTGAATCTGTTCCATGCCGGTGAAATGGCTCGAGATAGCGATAGAGACTGAGGTCAAGGGTCAGAAGGTCAGCAGTCTTAAAAGAGCAGGGTCTTGAGTTGTTTCAGAAGAGGTACATATTTGTTTACAAACCCCCTCGTTCTTATGGCAGCGATAGTGAACATCGTTATAGAGACCAACCTCGACACTCAGAATTTCCGCCACCTCTTATTTGATTGTCGGGAATAGATTCGAGGCTAGAAACAGTAAGCACAAGGTAGCAGTCGTCGACGCTTTCTCCTTATGTTCCACCCTTGCCACCCGTGACCACATATGGAATTAAGGAGTTGGAGCCTAGGGATCAGAGACACGATAAGAAAGGAGCATCAAAGAAAGGACCACAATTTCTCGATATGTCGGGGATTACACAGTTCAACCTCGAACAGAAGAAAGCGACGTTGAAGGAGTCATTCCCCGGCTTGTATTTTGACGAGCTTAAGTGGTTGCCGAACATTCACCATATCCCTGTAGACAGACAAAAATGTGTATGAAAAAGTGTATGACGTTTACTTCTAGTATAGGGAAAGCATAGGTACACGAGGCATCTCTTAGAGTTGATTTTTAAGAAGAATGTTGAAATCTAGAACCTGGAACTGGATGTTAAAGCTGAAATGAGTGCCTCCAGAGTATGGAGAACGAACTGAGTAAGACAACTCTCTGAATTGTACCTATTTTATGTATACAAGTAACACTTTTATGCTAACTCTCTACTGCCGAAATAGAATAACTCTAGAGGGAGCATAAAAAGGTTGAGGCTGAGGCGAAGCATACCCAAGAGTCATACAAAGACACAGTAGCCTTAGTCTCATCAGAGAATACGGCGCTCAAGCAAGACAACAAAGCTCTGACAGAGAGGAATATTCAGTTGGAGAGTTAAAATAAAGAGGTGCACCAGCTCCGCAAAGATAACGAGACTCTGGTTGAGGAAAATAAGAAGCTGAAGGAGGAGAATGAGCAGGCTGAGTGACTCATTAATGAGAACAATGAGCTTAGAAATATTCTTGATCTGAGGAATGTTGAGTGTGCTCAAGCTATGAAGGAGAAAGCGGACGCTGAGGCCATGAGTAAGGAGATGCTGAGCCGAGTGGATGGCATAAAATTTGAGCACAAGGTTGAGGTGGAAAAGCTCAATGCTGAAATTGAATACATCGAGGCTAGAGTGGAGGAGTCTCTGGAGTTATACATCTGGGGCATTTACGCCAAAGCACTTTGATTCCGTGGAATCTTGTGGATCGAAGATTAGCCCGAACTATAGCTCAGACTTGGGATAGACTAGTGAAGTTCGAGACTAGGTTGCGGTAGGTGGGCTCGATTGATGAGCTTGAGTTTATGTTTGGACATTTGACCGAGGGGGAGCGCAAGGTGCTGGCTGAAAGGAGAACGTTATTAAAAGAGGATGCTGAGAAGGCGAGGATGGAAGAATTTACTGTTGTGAAGGGGAAGTCAATGACTACAGAGAGCATGATAGTTGCTCATGAGTTTGTAGGAGACAACTCTCAGCAACAGCTAGGTGTGTCATCTTCCTTTGCAAGTGGTTCGTTAGTCCCATCCCCCATCACTACTAAGTATGATCCCGATTATCTATGGTTGGGGCACAGAGTCTCTCTCCAGCCAACAGTTGGGAACACTATGCCTATTAAATTTATCTCACACATGTTGGAAGGTAAAGTCTCATTATCACGAGCACTATGCCTACTGAATCTACCTCATATGTGTTGGAAAGTTAATCCTCATTGTCACGAGTGCCTAGAACTTAAACCCTCATTATCACGAGTGCTTAGAAGGATGGTAACACGAAGTCGAAGTAGACTAAGTCGTCTTACTTTTCATCGTGCATGTTCCTCTAGAGCAGATGTAACAATGGGCTTCGTGCCAACATTGTCTGCGTTGGCTAGGTTGGATTCGAAATATAAGAGGAACAACTTGGAGAACGAGGCAGTCACTTAGATACATTCTTTGATTTGGATCATGGAGATTTTGGAGTCCTTCTCTTGGAAGTAAAAGACGGAGATGATGTGCAAGTGAATGGGCCGATGGAGGCGGGCGAGTAGACAATGCACAATCTGGTTGAAGCACAGAAGGCCCAGCTGCTCGCCAAGTCTGAGGAGTAGGAGGAGAAAAGAAAGGTGGATGAGTCAGCCCTGCAAATAGCTTAGGAGGAGGCCAGACGGAAGGCTGAGGATGAAGCTCGAGCAAAGGTACAGGAATCGATCAAGAAGAGAGCCGACGATGAGGCCGCCAAGAAGAGATCTGATGATGAGGCCGCTAAGAAGAGGGCCGACACTGAAGCCTCCATGAAGAGATCCGGTCTAAGTTCAAGAAGCTGTAGGAGGAGGAGGCCAACAAACCCAAGGCTGGATGTGTGATCGAACAAAGAGCGGTCAGGGAGGCCAAGAAAAATGCCGATAAGGATGCAAAGACGGCTAGAAAGGGGAGGGATACCTCGGCGATACTAGCGCTCACCGGCGAAGTCACACCCAAACCTTTGCAAGTGATCCTGACAGTTGAGGAGCAGGTCATTGAGATCTCGAGTGGTGAGGAGGATGAGGATAAGTTTGAGGTGGTTCCTTACAGGTCAATTACCCCGACCAAGGGAAGGAAAGGAAGACGAGGGAGCATCTCCCGAAAGAGGAAGACGAAGGTTGGTGATGAGCAGTCCAGTGCTGAGTTTGACTAGAAGAAGAAGAAGGGTGGCTCGTCCTAGTGATGGTTATAGGAAGTTTTTGGTTATATAGGCCTATAGGATATGTGAGTACAACCCTCGCTTTTGGAGGCGTGGTGTGGTTTTCATGTACATCACGTCATTTGAAAGAAATAGACAATTGTAGTTTGCTTTTATGAATGAAAGTTTAATTGACTTTTCTTATATCACATGTTGTGTTAAGTGTTTGAACTTTTGTCTACGCCTTCCAATATTTGTACTTGTGTAAATGTACTCATCGTCACACTTGGGCAAACGGTGTATGTGGCTTCGCTCATGAGATTCTCAAGTCATGTGAAGCTCGTATGTGCCGACTCTGCTCTCGGGACTTTGCTTCAGTTGGGAGCCTCGAATCGTGTGGAGCTTGAGTTTGGTGACTCCCCTCTTGGGATCTCCTTGCGTTCGTTAATCCCAAGTTGTGAGGAGGAAAGGTGGATGTCATTGTTTCATCATTTAGAATCTCCTACTGTTTCATTTGGGTTAGAGTTTGAGAGCGTTGTTGGTTCGCCAGTTTTTTACTCGAATCCAGACCCTGAGTGTCAGATGGAGTCGAGCGAGCGGTCGATCTCACACTCACCCGACTGGTGGGTAACCCCCAAGTCCAAAGAACTAGAAACGGGGTATGACACCCAAGTTAATGAGCATCATGAGTTATTTATATTCGGTCTCGTCGTTGGTTCGAGACTCGAGTTTACTTGTGATGGGTGGACTACATCACAAGGTTTGAGTCTTTGTAAAGACTCGAGCAGGAGGATCGATTCCAAGCTTTAAGGTACAGATCCAGTGTTGTGCGCTTGTGTATGCAAGTCAGTTGTCATAAGTGCTCAAACATACTACGTAGAAAGTAAACACACCAATTACACAGACATCTGAAATTTTCTTTATTGATAAATTTGGCAGTAATGGCCTTTTCTTTATAATGCCTTGAACTTTAAAAACAAAACATTGGTGGAAAGCAGTAAACCTGTACAATAGAGTAAGTGAAGTAATGACGGAGGTGTTTTTTCTTCCATGCTCTTGGATGTTCAGCGCCATCAATTGTCATTAGATTGAAGGTTCCATCTCCAAGCCTCCATTGTATAGTGTACGGACCTTCCCAACGAGGATCAAAATCGGTCAGTGTGAGAAAGATCTGCTTCAGGGTGAGGTCGCTGATGTCATAGTGCTTTAGGCAGACTTTGGAGTTGAAGTACCGGGCGACTCATTGTCGTTGAGCGGCGACTCTGAGTTCATCCTCGTCTCTTTTCTCTTCGAGTAAATCAATGGATTCCAAGAGAAGGTCTTGGTTGTTCTTTGGATCGTAGTACGTGACTGATTGACATAGAAGTATGTTTATTTTATGCTCTTATATCTTATCTTTTGTATATAAATAAATATTACTTGGGTATTGTTTTGTCACTTTTACAGATATTCCAACCCAGCCCGCATGCAACCAGAAAAGTAGATAAATGGATATTAGATTGCTATATATTTACATTTTGAAGAATTGTAGATGAAGATCTCACATCTAGTTGGTGTTGGACAAGAAAAAGATTGATAAAAAGGCCATACACATCTCAGGCTTGTCAAAGAACCAAGAGGAAAAGAAGAAAGGCCAAAAATTTAATAGATTTATCTAAGGCCCATTTGAGACTCTCATTGTAAACTAATTAGTGATGTAATGGCTAGGCCCATTTATAATTAGGGTTAGGGTTTGGTTATCCCCTATAAATACCCTTGTAATGTCATTGTAGCCACGATCCTATCATATTCTATATTCTCTTCTCCATTAATAAAAGTTCTTCTTCTTTTTATTATTTCTGCATTTTTCTTTTTCTTAGCAATCGGTGTTGTCTTCACAATTAGTTTTGGAAGAACACCAATTGTATTTTACATTTTTTGTTAGTGATTAGTCGTTTGATTAGTTTCAACGACAATCCTAATTTACTTTTTGTTGTTCTTCTTTTCCTGCAATTTTACTTTCTGCATTTTATTTCTGTTTTGCATTTTAATTTCCAATTGATAATTGTGATTTGATCGTCGGTTCAATTAGATTTGTTCTGAATCGGATCGCAGTTTTAATTTTTATTGTTTTTCAAAATCAATCCCCAAGCTTCGTCTAACTCGCCCAAGAAATTATTTAAATAATTTGATTTAATTTGCCTCCCTGTGTTCGACCTGTATGCTACACACTTGTACGCTTGCAGTATTATTTCATAAATCGCGCTTTTCTAACTCATAGGAAAGCGTCGAACAAGTTTTTGGCGCCGTTGCCGGGGAGGTAACAATTGAATTTTATTATTTATTTAATTTATGATCCGTGTTAGTTTTTTTTCTTTTTGTTTGATTTTGTAAAAAAAATCTTGCCAAATTTTCTTTTATTTTCCTATTGCTTTCTTGTAGATATACATAGATAAAAATCTTGATTAGTTGATTGTGTATCACATATTGATATCATAATCTCTAAGACAAGGAAAAAAATCTTGCCCCTTTTTCTTTTAATTTTCCTTCCTTTTGTTTTCATTTTTTTTTTTTTTTTTTGTTTGCATTTCTTCCAATCTAATTCCTTCTTCAAAAAGAAAAAAAAAATATACAAAAAAAAGAAACTTGCTAATTTTTCTTCAACTTCTTTCCATCTTTCTACCACCTCGCTGATTTTCACATTTTTCTTTTCCCTTCCCTTTTCTTTTTATTTGTTTCCATCTTTTGTCTACAGCTTTCTAAAAAAAAACTTTTGCAATTTCTTCTCTGTCTACTTTGATTTCTTTCTTGTTTTTGTCTGCTTTTATTTCTTTCCTCAATTTCTTCTACCCTTCCTCTCTACTCAAAAAACCTTGCTTTTTTCTCTTATTTCCTTCCTCTTTTAATTTTTTTTCCTTTTTTGTTTGGGTTTTTACCATTCATTTCCTTCCCTTTCTTCTTGTTCAAATTTTCCAAAAAAAAAAACTTGCATTCTTTTTTTTTTCTTTCCAATTGCATTTCTCATTCACCTCCTACATTCTCTCTTTCCATTTTTTTTCATTTTTTTCTTTCCGGCTCTCTCCTTCATTAAAAAAAACAACTTTCAATTTTCCTTAATTCTTTCCATCTTTCCGCTTTCTTTCCAATCATCTACATTCTTTTTCTTTTTACAAATTTCAAAAAAAAAAGATTCCTCTTTTGCAATTTTTTTTTCCTTTCTTCTTTTATCTTTCTTGTTCTCAATACATTTGATTTCTTTTCTTCTCTTACAAATTCCCTTTCTTTTCAAAAAAAAAATCCTCTTCTAATTTTACAACAATAAACAAAAGAAAAAAAATTCTTTCTGTTTTTGTCTTCTCTTTTATTGTTTTCCCTTCTCAATTTCTTTTCCAAATCTTTTACAATTACTTTCCTTCCTTCCTTTACAATTCTCTTTCTTTCCTGAAATCTCTCTTCCCTTTTTTTTGTCATTTGTTTCTTTCCTATTTGTCCACTTTTTCAACAATAATAAAAAAGGGGGAAGGTCATAAAAAGATTCATTCTTTTTTCAATTATTTTTCCCTACTTCATTTCTTCCCTCTGATCAAATACCCCTTCCTCTCACATAATCTCATTTCACCACAGTTTTTTTTTCAATCCACACTTCAGCACCATCTTCTCCAAAAAGTTAGCTTTTTTTTGTTAATTCCTTTGTTTCTTTTTCTTGTGTTTTTTTGTTATTCAATTCATTCAAACAAAAAAAGAGATTTCGAACTAAGGACAAGGTGACAGGAGTTCAAGCAACAAATCAAGATTTCAGAAATCAAAAGAAATTGCAAATAGTGAGATTTCAATCATTGACGCTACTCATTTTTTCTGGATGGACAGCCATACCCCACTGTAAATTTCTTTTAACTCTACAGGTGCTCTGCTGCAAAGAAAAAAAATATAGACAATTGTTGTAAAAAATTTCTACAGGGGCAACGGCTTGAATGTAAATTTTTTAATTTCTGCAATTAAATTGTGTGATTGTTGTTATTTCTGCACCTTTTATTCATTCTGTTAAGGGCAATACCCCAATTCACATAAGGTGAGGGATTTCATCACCCTTTCCTTAGCCCACAAATTGCATTTCATCGTAGAATCATACTAATAATAACGGTTAGACGTTGGACTTAAGGGAGTCACGGGCTTATCTAGGGCTTAATTGTATTGTGATAGTTGATTCATTTGGAACGAATTATTTCTTGGTGTCTAGACTACGGCAGAGAAATAACCGTTTATAAATATTACGGTGATTCGTAAATATTATATCGGTTGTTACTCTGAAGGTACTTAAACCTTCGGCTGCATTGCTAGGGTGATTCCTGGTGCACCGATAACTCCTGTCCGTTAACTGGCTAAGAAATCTTTTGATCTAAGTAATCAAACGTGTCACTATATAATTTTGGGTTAGGAGCTATTAAGGACAGAAAATTTCATTATAGCTAATTTCTGTGCGTGCATTTAACAACAATGAGTGAAAAAAGTGTGAGCCAACAAAATTCTCCTAGGGGTTCTCGAATCAACCAAAATTTTCCAACCGAATTGGATCAAAATCGAGTGAATCACAACTTTCCAAACTTTGGGGATCAAAATCAAATAAATCAAAATTTTCAAAATCTCAATATCCAAATGGATAGACCCTTGTCTCTTCGTGATCGATGTTATCCAACTAGAACCGTTCAACCTTCTGTCATAGTACTTCCACCAGTTGAAGGAAATTTGAGCTTAAACATTCTTTTATCCAAGGGGTACCAAAATTTACTGGTTCTGAAAATGCTTATGAATTTTTAAGTGAATTTGAATTGTATTCATCCACAACTCAAATGCAACAATTATCTAATGAATCAATCAAGCTAAGGCTAATTCCATTTGCACTACTTGAAAGCGCTAAAAGATGGCTAAATTCTCTTCCCAAACAGTCAATAAGAAGTTGGGATGAATTCGTCAGCGTATTCCTGAAAAAGTTTTTTCCTTTTCACAAAACTCTGAAAATTCGAACTGAAATAAATCAATTTTCTCAAAATGAGGGGGAAACTTTTTCAAAATACTTTGATAGGTTCAACCAATTACTGTATAGTTGTCCTCATCATGGAATCATAAAAGATTACTTATATCAAATTGTATATGAGGGTCTAAACTATCAGACTAGAACTCAACTAGAATCAATGTGTGGGGGAGATTTTATGTCTAAAACGGCCAATGAAGCTTGGAAATTCTTAGAGGATTATTCTGAAAAGGACATGCAATGAGAGCCCATTCGTGTTCCCATCCGTGCTTCCACTAAAGGAGTGCATGTCGTGGATACAATTCATATCCCCTTAGAGACTCAAACTCCTCAATTCAATGGACTACCCCAAGACCAAGTCAATGTCATAGCTCAAAATGGTCTTTACTCATCCACATCTGACCCTAGTTGGAGAAATCATTCAAATTTCTCATGGTCTAATTCAAATAATGTCACAAATCCATCTCACATGATACCGAATTCATTATACCAAGCTCCATTTTCTTCTAGTCCTCAAACTTCTCATGTTTCACCTCAACCTGAGCCTTCGAGTGAACCTTATAGGCACCCCAACTTTCAATCATCAAACCAATCCTCCCAATCTTCTCAACCGTCACAAGATATTGTTCGATTAGAAAAACAAATAACTAATCAAGATGTTAAACTCGAACAAATGATGAATATGATGAAGGAACTAATGAAAAGTAATGAGCGAGGAAAGTTGCCTAGTCAACCCGAGGTGAATCCAAAATATAACTCTCGTACTGTGAATTCTTGTGAGGATGGAAATAATTCGGTTAACGTTGTCACCACCCTGAGGTCTAGAAAAATGATTGACAATAATGTTGGCAATCCCGATAACCATTCGATTTCAACCCCAATTGAAAAGCTTGACACTCTTGCGATGGCAGCCAATGCCAACTCCTTGGAACCTTATGAAACCCCGTCTTCTTCGAATGTTGGCAACCCCAACATCTCTTCTTCTAATGTCGGCAACCCCGATAATAATTCATCCTCTAATGTTGGCAATCCCAGCATCTCACCTTCTATTCCTGTACCTCAATCACTTTCCACATCGAAACCTTCTTCTTCGAACGATCAAATTTCTGAAAGAGTCTATAAACCAATAGCCCCTTATCCTCACAGGCTTAACAATAAGAAGAAGGATGCAAATTTTGAAAAAATTCTTGAAATCTTCAAACAAGTTCGTGTCAATATTCCACTCTTAGACACCATCGAACAAATTCCTCAATATTCCAAGTGTCTCAAAGAGCTATGCACCCGAAAACGAGCCACTAATGTTCCTAAAACTGCCTTTCTAACTGCGAACACAAGCTCCATTCTTTCGAATCCTGCCCCAGTCAAGTACAAGGACCCCGGTTGCCCTACAATTGATTGCAAAATAGGAAACATTCACATATCTCGTGCCCTACTTGATCTCGGTGCAAGTGTAAATCTTCTTCCTTACACTATTTATCGTCAACTTGGATTAGGGGAGATTAAACCAACAAACATCTCTCTTCAGTTAGCTGATCGATCTTTTAAAAAACCATTGGGTATAATTGATGACGTTTTGATTCAAATTGAACAATTTTACTTCCCTGTCGATTTCATAGTTCTAGAAACCAAGCCTGTTTTGAGTCAGGGTAGTCAAATTCCATTGATTTTGGGTCGTCCCTTCTTAGCAACCTCAAATGCTATCATTAATTGTAGGAGCGACCAACTTCGACTATCGTTTGGGCACTTAACCATTGAATTGAATATTTTTCATCAACCCAAAGAGATCGAAATAGGAGAAGTTGACATAATAGAAACAGTTTTAGATGGCACATCTGAATTATCTCCTCTAAAAACTTCATTTTCCTCAGTTGATGTGTGCACTATGTCTTTTGAGGAATTGTTCGAAGATGAGCTTAAACTTTTGAATGACGAGGATGGATATATGGAACGTCTCAAACATAATCGTAATTCCATAGCATCAGAAGAAATCATTGTTAAAAACTCAGGCTTATGGGACTATAATAATCTTCAGTTGAATGATTTAAATCATTGGCACGACAAAAAATTTATAGGAAGGATTTTGATCTTAGATCTCACTAACATGCCTTTTGTACCTCAAAAATCAGATACGAAATCATCATCCATCATTTTCGATAGAGGCAAGTGTGGAGGGAAAGAAAAATCTCATTTTTCACATAAAACTCACCGTCATTATAAATTTCATTTTGTATATAATTGGCATTCGCATATAGTGGTTAAATTGCATTTCATTTTACAAATCATTTTGCATTTGATACACCTTTGGGTACTATCTTTCAATTGTAGAAAAAAATTACAGTGTGGACACTGTTTAGTTCTAGTGTGGGGGGGGGAGTGTGCATTTCACTCATTTTCGTTTTTTCTTTATTTTTCTTTCTTTTCATTTTCAGCCATTTAAATAGGACCATCATGCATTTTAAATCGTAGTAACATACCATTTTTTTTTTGAAAATACGACTCATTTTAGATTTGATACAACAAAATAAGTTAAGGATTGTTAATCAGTTAATAGTATTTTTTCCTCTCAACTAAGTTCGAATTTGAAATATAATGAAAAGTTTAATTTTGAGGGATAATAGTGTAACCGGTACATAGGGAGATTCTTAGGTGATGGCCATGAAATCTATTCTATATTGTAGACTTTGTTTAAATAAGTGGAGGACTTAAAATACTTATATTGGCTTTTCGAATCTATAAAACTAAGTTGTGTTAAGTTAAATTCGCGTTACTCTCTTTTGTGCTTATAAATTCAATAATAATAATAGTAATCCAAGGGTATCCAACATTGCTTGTATATCAAGCGTTGGTGTGCAAACCCGCCAAGCTCTATCCGACATGTTGTTGACAAAGTCAGCGTTGGAATATCTTGGTCTTATTTTATGAGATTGGACACCTAAGGATTACCGACACGTTGTTGACAAAGTCAAAGTCGGCCTGCACAATCCGCCAAGCTCTTTACCCACTCTCCGTTAGTCCGCGAGGCAGTGCATGGGTGGTAAACCTTGGTCTTCTAAGTTAGGTGTATGTACTTAATCATAAATTTTAAAATTTTATAGAATAAAGAACAAGCGATGATGCCCAAACACTTCTTGACCTTATTGATTTGACTAGCCATACATGAGAAAATAATAATACCACTTTGCAAACTGTGCCAAGCAAACTAAGAATCTATTTCATGGCTGCACTATGTTATCGACCGAACCAACTGGTCAAACTGGAATTTAACATTTGAAAACTTGATTTTTATTGAAAATTTGTGACAAGTTGAGGTATCTAAAATAAAATCAACTGATTAGAAATTGTTAATTTAATTTGTTGTACCACTTTCCTGAAATAAGTCGTGTTTTCAATTTTTGTTTTCAATTGCATAAGTCCATTGCATTCATGTAGTTACATTAAAGCCATATCATACTGCATTTGAATTTTGTGGGTAGTATCCGCTGAAAACCCTCACGAGACACCACTCGTCCTACTAGGGACACCTAGAGGTTTAACGGCTTGTTGCATACGCTCAATGCAATCGTGTTTCCTACGAAAGTGTGACATATCTAGTTTAGTTTTTCATTTCTTGTTTTACTCGAGGACGAGTAAAAGATAAGTGTGGGGGTATTTGATTGACATAGAAGTATGTTTATTTTATGCTCTTATATCTTATCTTTTGTATATAAATAAATATTACTTGGGTATTGTTTGTCACTTTTACAGATATTCCAACCCAGCCCGCATGCAACCAGAAAAGTAGATAAATGGATATTAGATTGCTATATATTTACATTTTGAAGAATTGTAGATGAAGATCTCACATCTAGTTGGTGTTGGACAAGAAAAAGATTGATAAAAAGGCCATGCACATCTCAGGCTTGTCAAAGAACCAAGAGGAAAAGAAGAAAGGCCAAAAATTTAATAGATTTATCTAAGGCCCATTTGAGACTCTCATTGTAAACTAATTAGTGATGTAATGGCTAGGCCCATTTATAATTAGGTTTAGGGTTTGGTTATCCCCTATAAATACCCTTGTAATGTCATTGTAGCCACGATCCTATCATATTCTATATTCTCTTCTCCATTAATAAAAGTTCTTCTTCTTTTTATTATTTCTGCATTTTTCTTTTTCTTAGCAATCGGTGTTGTCTTCACAATAAGTTTTGGAAGAACACCAATTGTATTTTACATTTTTTGTTAGTGATTAGTCGTTTGATTAGTTTCAACGACAATCCTAATTTACTTTTTGTTGTTCTTCTTTTCCTGCAATTTTACTTTCTGCATTTTATTTCTGTTTTGCATTTTAATTTCCAATTGATAATTGTGATTTGATCGTCGGTTCAATTAGATTTGTTCTGAATCGGATCGCAGTTTCAATTTTTATTGTTTTTCAAAATCAATCCCCAAGCTTCGTCTAACTCGCCCAAGAAATTATTTAAATAATTTGATTTAATTTGCCTCCTTGTGTTCGACCTGTATGCTACACACCTGTACGCTTGCAGTATTATTTCATAAATCGCGCTTTTCTAACTCATAGGAAAGCGTCGAACAGTGACACGATGAGATTGGGGCTTGATCTCAACGGGAATAATACTTTAGATCCATATGAGAAAGCGAATGGAGTGTGATCAGTCGTTGACTTATGAGTAGTCCGGTAAGCCCAAGGGACTAAATGGAGTTAATCTACCCATAAGCCTCCGGCCTTTTCCAGACGCTTCTTGATGATGGATTTAATCACTTTGTTGACAGCCTCGACTTGCCCATTGGCTTGAGGATGATCTACTACCGATAATTTCTTCTCGATGTTATGTCACTGGAAGAAGGTCTTGAACTCAGCACTCTCGAATTAGGTCCCATTATTGGAAACGGTGGTCTTGGAGACTCCAAAATGATAGTTGATGTTACGGACGACGAAGTTAATCACTCTCTTGGTTGTAATAGTAGTAAGAGGCTCGACTTCGGCCCACTTGATAAAGTAATCAACTATGATGATAGTATAGTGTGCATCGCCTCTATCCATCAGAATAGTTCTGATGATATTTATTCCCCACATAGCAAATGGCCAAGGACTGACCATCTGCGTAAGTTCATGAGGCGGGGCTCTTGGAATCTTGGAAAACTTCTGAGATCGCACTTACGGGCATAGTCTGCTGCATCTCGTTCAAGTATTGGAAAAAAATAGTCGTATTTGAGAATCTTCTTTGCTAGAGTTTGCCCCTCAGTGTGGTCACTGCACTCGTCCTCATGCACACCCACCAGTACATGATCGGCTTTGTTGTGGGCTACACACACGAGTAATGGAACAAAGAATCCTCTTCGATAGAGTACTTCATCTTGAATGATGCAGCGTGATGATTTGCGAATGAGTGCTCGTTTCTCCTTCGAGTGACTGGGGAGGATTGCATGTAGCAGGTAGTTCTTGATCGGTGTTATCCAAGACTCAGATTAGGGCTCGGTCTCCGTCATTGATATAGAGTCAGTCTGCGTATGATCGATACTCGGAGAGTCGAGTACTTCGGCTAGGACAAGTCCTAAGAGTTGAGCATCCCTAGAACTTGCTAGCTTGGCCAATGAATCGGCTTTCTAGTTTTGTTCTCGGGGAATGTATGTGATGATATAGTGGTCGAATTTGGTAAGTAGTTCACGGACCCGATCAAGGTAGAGAGTGAGCCATACCCTCTTGGCTTGATATTTTCCCTGCACTTGGCGTACGATAAGCTATGAGTCGGAGTAAATCTAGATAGCCTTGATGTTGAGAACAATTGCAATTCTAAGTCCATCAATCAAGGCCTCATATACTACATCGTTGTTGGTGTATGGGAATTCAAGCTTCAGAGCATAACAAATCAAGCGTTCCTCAGGAGTAATGAGTATGACTCCTACGCCAGAACATTAATTGTTAAATAATCCATCCACGAATAGTTTCCGCTGAGTGTTGGAGGCTCACTTTCTTCCGGAGGAGGCTCTTCGGGAACAGTGAACTCTGCGATGAAGTCTACTAGGGATTGTCCGAGAATGGCTCGACAAGGAACAAATGTAATCTCAAATTGGCTTAATTTTATATTCCACTTCAAAAATCTCTCAGACGCCTCAGGTCGTTGCAGAACCTATCGTAGCGGCTGGTCAGTGTAGACTTTGATTAGATGTAACTGAAAGTATGGTCATAGCTTACAGGAAGAGATCAATGGGCAGTAAGCAATCTTCTCCAGCTTTGAATAATTCATTTATGCATATGTCAACCTCTTGCTGATGAAGTAAACGAGCCGTCAGATAGGATCTTCTTCACGCACTAGGGCCTAGATAATTTCCTACATAAAAACTTGCAAATAGATGTACAAGTCTTTATGATCCATGGGTTTTGACAAAATAGGTGGTTGCTCTAAGTGATTCAAGAGGTCCTGGAATGCAACGACGCACTCCGATGTCCAAGTGAAGTTGCGGTTCCCTTTTCTAAGCAAGTTAAAAAAGGGAATGAACCCATCAGTAGCTTTAGATATGAATCGACTTAGGGCGGCCACTTTCCCGTTTAAGCTTTGAACATCTTTGATGCTATGAGGGGACTGAGTATCCTGGATGCTTGGATTTTTTCCAAATTTGCTTCGATTCCCCATGAATTGACAATAAAACCTAGGAATTTTCCAGATGCAACGCCAAAAGAGCATTTCAAGGGATTGAGTTTCATGCCATATTTACGAAGGATATCGAACATTTCCGCGAGGTCATTGATGTGATTGCTCGACACCCTCGTTTTCACAAGCATATCGTCCACGTAGACCTCCATGGATCTCCTAATCTGGTCTTTGAACATACAGTTGACCAGTCGCTGATAGGTGGCTCCAGCATTCTTGAGACCAAAGGGCATGAGAACATAACAATAGAGCCAAAGGTCGGTGATGAATGAAGTGTGCTCCTGGTCTGGAAGGTACATTGGAATATGATTGTAGCCTAAGTACGCATCCATGAAGGAGAGAAGTTGGTAGCTTGCGGTTGAATCAGCTAACTCGTCGATCTTTGGAAGTGGGAAGTTGTCATTTGGGCAATCTTTGTTCAGATCTGAGTAGTCGACACACGTTCGCCACTTTCCATTAGATTTCTTGACCAAGACCAGGTTGGATACCCATTCGGGGAAGAGGGCAATGCGGATAAAGCCGTTGTCAAGCAGCCTATTCACCTCCTCTTTGAGTACCGTTGATCTCTCTATTCCCATGCTTTTGTTTGACTAGAAGATGCTTCATGTTGATAATGAGATTGTGATAAATGATTCCTAGGTCGATGCCACACATATCTTAATGGGTCCAAGTAAATACATCGAGGTTAGCCCATAAGAAGTCCATGACATCTTCCTTTATTGCTGGGTGGAGTTGTAATCCAATCTTCAAGACCCTAGTCGGATTGGTGGGATTGATTGGAATGTCGACAGTCAGTTCTATCGGGGTAGCCCTTTCGAAATCAGGCTCTTTGTCTTTCCTTGGATCGATTTCATCAGAAAGACAACAGTGACGTCTAAGCCAAGACCTAGACTCTTGTGGCTTCTATGCATTGGCGGTTTTGGCGTAGTGGATTGGTTATGTGCTCTTACCTTTATTCTTGTTGATGGTGTCTTTCCATTCAACGAGGTAACAGGATCTTGTTGTGGCTTGGTCTCCCTTGACGGTTATAATCCCATTCTCAGTTGGAAACTTCATGAAAAGGGACCATAGTGCCATGCAGATTCGGAACCCTCTACAAGGAAAGGATGTCTAAGAAAGACATTGTGACGAGAAATGCGTCGATGACTACGAAAGTGAGGATTCAAACTCTTTTGCAATCCCCTTCTCCGAGTTTGACCGGCAGGTCTACCATTCCCACTGGCCAGTTGAGGGAGCCACTAAAGCCATGGACTATGGCATGGCAAGATTTCAAGTCTTTGGATTCTAGTCTTAATTGGTCGTAGACTGACTTGAAGATGATAATAACAAAGCTCCTTGAGTTAATGAGAACACTTTGGACATAGGTTGGGCCTATGGTTGCAAATATAATGAGAGGGTCTATAGTTGGGATGTCAATTTCGGTAGAGACTCTCTCACGGAATACTATGTCATCCTGCATAGTTTTTTGAAGCTTGGTTGGGACAGATTCATCCAAGATGGAGCATGCCTCCAAGTTAACATGGTTAATAGAGTTGGTGTATTCCTCTATACGCGGAAGCTTTCATTTGCGGGGTGAGGTCCACCACAAATGGTATTGATCATGGTACCCCCGCGATGAGGTCTTAGATTGGACAGCTCTGGAGCCGCATTAGCTAGAGGAAGTGCAGGCTTTGAAGGGCTCGTTGTTGCTTCTTGGGGAGCAGGGGCATGAACGTACTATTCAAGCGTTTCTCTCAGACAAGCTTCTCTATCACATCCTTGAGGTGACGACAGTCGTTCTTATTTTGACCGAACATGTCATGGAATCTTCAGTATTTGTCAGAGTTCTTCTCCTAGTAGGTAGATTCTCTCATGTTCTGCTTCTTGTACTGGATGGTATTATAGGTTCGAATATAAATTGCCTCCAGCTCACAGTTGAGTGAAGTGTAGACCCTGTAAGTTGGGTAGCGGTTGCGCTTTTTATGATCTCCAGGTGATTGGTTGTTGCGACTGCTTTTCTTGCCATTGTTAGGCTTAGGATTGAATGGGACCACCTCTTTATCTTTGTCGGAAGATTCTCCGACTTGTTTCCCTTTAACACTGTCCATAAAAGTGCCCGAGCAGGGGTAGTGAGGATAGCAGCTATGAGCTGCCATGTTTCTTAGTGCTTCCCCTTGGCATGGAAACCAATTGGCCTTCTCGTATAAAGCATCTAAGGTCTTGGGTTGCTTTCTGTCGATCCATGCTCCAAATTAGGAGTTGGGCAGAATGCCCTTAGCAAGCTAGACTAAGACTCTGCGTGGCTCTGGATCGTCAACCTCTGCTACGGCGTTGTTAAAGCATTCAATGTAACTTTTCAGAGTTTCTCTCGTGCCTTGGTAGAGGGTCGAATGAGTAAGAGTATCCTCTGACCTTGCGACATTTATTTTAAACTGCTTCACTAGTTCGGAAGCCAGATGTTCGAGGTAAAGATGGATCGAGGTGGGAGTTGAGAAAACTATAGTAGAGCGAAGTCTTCTAAGAACACTAGGAAGCACTTACATTTGACGACGTCAGTAGCTTGACTTGAGTCCATATGCCATTTATAATGATTTAGAAAGTTGCAGGGATCGGTCTTTCCCCGCGTTTCTTTCATGATTCTTTAAACCATGTCGGTGAGAATCACAGGCTGAACCTCCGCTGGATTCCAGCGGTTATGGTTCAGCTCGGGAGTTTGGGGGTCGTGGTTGTCTTCTCGAATGAATATCAACATCATCTTAGTCCATGTCATCAACCTCGGCTGCTTGGTTCTGGTGAGGTTGATAGGATTAAACTTGGGCCTATTGAGCTGCTGGACGCATAGGTGCCAAGTTCTGAGCGACGACAGGTAAGTTCTGTCATGGAGGGCGTTCATTACTAGGTCCTGCTCCATCATTAATAACCAATCGGGGATAGTCGCATTGATGTGTTCCTCAATGAAACTCACAGTAGTTCCATTATCATTGTCGTTGACACTGGAATTGGTGTTGGCGTTAGTATTACTCATCCTCCTTTGGCTTTGATTCCTATGGTGGGTGTCGAAGAAGAGCTTTCTAAGACATTAGGTAAAGGACGGGTGTTCCGGTTGAGTTCAAGGCAAGCGACATTGCGTTGACTTTTTTGGAGTCGCTGCATCATCTCAATGTTTGGTCTCAACTAGTCGTTAAGTTCTCGAGTCCTATCTTCCAATTTCTTGTCAAGCTCGAAGAGTTGGGCTTGAGTTTCCGGAGCGTCTGGATCCTAGGAGGTAGCGACATTCATGGCGGTCGAAAGTTTCGAAGGTTGGGGCTGAGGAGAAGTTGCAGCATCAGCCGCTGTGAAAATTCTGATCATTTGGGTCTTTCCTTTCTTATCAATCGTAAACAAATTCAGAAGGTAGGTCAAGAAAACCTAAGTAGCGCTTCCAAGTTGAGACGAAATTCAATCGAAAAGAAGTGAGTCTCGAGGCTTCGAGTAACTCTCTGTGAAAGCACGTAAGTGTTGACGTGTAAAATTGGCATCTCACCCAACAATTCTCAATTATACAAGAATAAGGTTTCGCGTACGGAAAAGTAAGTGCAGTAAGCAAGAACACCATAATTTATAATGGTTCGATTCGTATTGAACCTACATCCACTTTGAAGCATCTGTAGATTTTATTCACAATTAAAAGTTACAAGAGTTGGACATCATCATTACAATTGTACGCAAAATTTGGTTAAGTATTCGGGAGTCATTATTTGCATGTATGCACAAAGATTTTTTTTCTAAGTGAAACTAACTACAATAAAATGAAAAAACAAACACAAATAAACAAAATAAAACAACAAACACAAAACTGCAACACACACAACTTGTTTTCAATAACACAAAATAAAAACAAAAGAAAATACCCCGAAGAGTAAAATCGGAATTAACAAACCATTTCCTGGTAAATGGACCAAAAACTCTATTCGTACGGATTATTCCATCGTTTTAGAAGATCCACGGAATTTATATCATAATAAAACGCAAGCGCACGATGTACTATTGTAGTACGTGTGCGAGTATGAGTCGATTCATAGGAAAAATATTAATTTTTAAAATTACTCAATCAAATTAAATCAAGACGTAAGTTTGTGTTAACTAACTAAAAAATTAATAAAGCTAAAAAAGAAGTTGAGAGTTAACAATGAGATTAGAGAGCAATTTAAAAGCAAATTCACTCCCATGAACACACAAGTCAACAAAATGATTTTATGATATCTCTTTTTGATCTTTTATGTGATTAGTGATATATTTATCATAAGCATGACATAATTGTGTTTTTAATCAATACATTTAAAACATCAAACTTTTAACACACCCTCTAACATATTTACATACTCTCATGAAAATGATAAAAAAAAATTACTTTAAGTGTACTCTATTTATTACTGAGTTAGTAACAAAGCGTATCAAATTTGGATTTTAATCTCAACTTAATTACCATAATTATATGTTGATGAATAGGTAATTTGTGTAAATGTTTGATTAAGCATAGCCTATTTGGTTTGAATAACATTGGCTATCAAGCTCAATATTGAACAACAAATGTACACAAACATACAACTTTTCATTAAACACAAAAGGAGATCATAAATTACATCACTTACGTTAATTTTGTTAATGATTCATGGGAGCTTCATTTTTTCTAAATTGAAGAGGTTTAGTTGCTTATAAGCGAATACTTTATAACAAAAGTAGATTTGCACATAAAAAGAAGAAAGAAATTAGCTTGGAATAAAGCAACTAACTAACAACTACTAACATGAAGGAAAGACTATAAAAGAGATCAGCATAAATGAAAAGAGCATTAAAAATATATATAAAACAAAAAATATGAAAGTAAGGATGCATAAAGATAAAGAAGGCTAAGAAGCAACTAAAGAGCTTTTATTCTCAACTTATATGTTTACAACTTGCATGAGAGTATTTATTACATGAAACATAAGAGATTATTTATACATGTCTAAAACTCTAATTCATATTTTGCGTGCAATCCAAAATACCCTTGAGGAAGTGTAGGCTTCAAGTAATCATTAACATTTAATTAACCTCCACTAAGTTTACTTTTGCTTTTGATTTGTTTTATATTTAGTTGTGTGCAAGCTAACTCCTCCATGTTGTAGGAATTATATCTTTTTTCATGCTTTTTGGCTTAACATTTGTATATGCATATACCTTCATGTAGCCTCTTCCATTTGCATCCATTTTCCTACAACACAAAAAAAAATTATGCAAGTAGATTATTTCTGAACTAGTTGACTGTTTCACCCTAGTGTAAATGAATGAATGATTACTTGCAAATATTGTATTTTGGTTTAAGACTTGTAAAAAACACAAAAAAATGACACGTAATTATTTAAAACAAGAATATATATGTAAAATTATGCGTTTTTACGTGTGATTATCGTTAAATTATGACACGACGTCCATCAAGTGAGTAAACTTGGGTCAATTGGAGGTATTGGAAGTGAATACCTTTTCAAGAAAGAATTTGTCTTCTCAATTACGTAGAGTTTGTATTACGATTAACTTAAGTCAATTCAAATTCTCTTATTAGAGCACTACAATTAACGAAAATTGTTAGTATTGAACCAAAGACTGTGTTTTGACTATATACTTGAATTTGGACAATTTTGGAATATTAACTATGAAAAAATTCCATAAATCCAAAGTGATATAATTTGATGACGAAAATTTGTGTAAATAATTGTTACTACCAGGTAGCATAGCGCTTAACAAACTGAAATTGGATTTTACTAAAACCAAGTAAACCATGAGTGACTAATTTAAAGACTTCAAACCCTAATTGTTTAGGATCTTTTAGCCATATCTATTCACATCCATTACTGACTGGTTTCATCCCATATATGCTCAAGAAAATGCAAATTAATTCAAAAGACATGTCAAAGGTGTTAGAATTTGTGATACAATATTTCCATTTGCTGGAGATTGGAAGATATTATTAATTATGGTGATAGATATTTCCAATTAGAGAAGATTTGGGAAATATTGTTAATTTGGGAATATAATATTTCCAATTTGCAGAAGATTTGGAAGATATCATACATTTATTGCTCTTTTATTTGTAAAAGGAATAGGCAATAAATTACCTACATAAGTGGAAGGATTTGAAGAAGGTTTCTTTTTGGGATAGTGAAGTAAGGAATTAATTCTCTAATTGGTGGGTTAAATAAGGAAGCCTATCAGGAGAATTGGAGAATTAATTAGGCATTGATTTATATCATAAATCAATTACTTCAACCCTAAGCATTAATCCTTATATAAGGATAGGGATTAGGTGAATGTATTATCATCTCAAAAATGTGAGGTGTGTCATCTCTAAAAGTTCTTCTTCTTCCCTACTATCAGTCTTGTAATTTTTTCTTATTGAGAAAAGTAATAAAATCTTCTCTCCCCAAGTGGACGTACACTAACAAAACGTTAGTGGAACCACTATAAACCTCTTGTGTTATTTCTTTTATTGCTAGATCTGTGATTGTTTTGCGAGTGACTATCTTTGTTTGTTTTGCCTCATCATCAATACATTACTATTCGTTCATTTTTTTTCTCGCAACAATCGGTATCAGAGCTACGAGATTGATTGAGAAAGGGTGTTAGGCATTATGGCAGGAGATAAGGAGAATTCAGCAATTGTATCAAGGTCATATGTCAAAGGGACATATATGGCAGTAGGATCTCAGTTAGCAATAGAAAGATGGAATGGTGATAAAGACTTCGAGAAGAGGCAATGGAGGATGAAAGCTGTTCTAGTGAGGAATAATGTTCATCCTGTGGTGTTCGCTCCTGAGAAGTTGACGGATGATATTTCAGCCGTGGAAAGGAAGGAGATGGAACGATGGGCGTTTACTACTTCACAATTGGCAATGGGAGAAAATGTCATTTCAGAGATTAGCGCTGAGACCACTGCTAAGGACATTTGGACCAAGCTGGAAAAACTCTATCTAAAGAAGTCACTAACCAACCGTCTGATTTTGCTGAAGACGTTTTTTCACAATGCGGATGAGAGAGGGTACTTCAGTGAAGGCACATCTTGATGTGAAGGTAGGTCTTCTATTTGAGGACTTGAAGGGTCAGATGAAGGGGTTGAGTGAAGGTAGAAGAGGAAGTAGTACGGAAGCCTTATTAGCTGGTATGGAGAGAGGGGAGAAGAAGAAGAAAACAAAGTCAAGAGATGGGAAGCATTGTATTTGGAGAGTCAAGGGTTGGAGCCTACAGTTCTCGTGGAGAAGATGTCAAAGCTAGGCATACGAGAAGGGACCTTGAGTTTCTGCATAGGCAGAATATGATCAAAGGGGAAAGCTTCAACAAGGTGGGATTTTGCCAAGAGGATGTGCTTGATAAGCGGAAGAAGGGATCATCTGAAGTTGGTCAGAGATCAAAGGAGAAAGCAGTGGATATGCATAAGTCTTTGCAGACTGCTAAGTTCAGGCGTTGCTCGAACTGGAATCGCTTATCGAAATGCTAGGTGCCACGTGGTGGCACAGTGTGGGGAGATGGTTGATATGGTTCATGGAGACGTTTGTTTTCATGGTGAAGATTGATAGGTCTTACTTGAAGGGGTTACTTTGTACACTTTGTTGGCAGGCGGTGGCGTTGCTGGAGTTTGTTGACAAAGTGCAATGGGTGATGGCCATGCCAAAGCTCATTGGGGGAAGTAACCATGGTGTCTTGTCTGAGAAGATTCTTAGAGTAAGAGGATGTAGGTGGAGTTGGTATGCTTTCAAGGAAATATAGTATCAAGGTGGAGATTGTTAGAATTTGTGATACAATATTTCCATTTGCTGGAGATTGGAAGATATTATTAATTATGGTGATAGATATTTCCAATTAGAGAAGATTTGGGAAATATTGTTAATTTGGGAATATAATATTTCCAATTTGCAGAAGATTTGGAAGATATCAGACATTTATTGCTCTTTTATTTGTAAAAGGGATAGGCAATAAATTACCTACATAAGTGGAAGGATTTGAAGAAGGTTTCTTTTTGGGATAGTGAAGTAAGGAATTAATTTCCTAATTGGTGGGTTAAATAAGGAAGCCTATCAGGAGAATTGGAGAATTAACTTGGCATTGATTTATATCGTAAATCAGTTACTTCAACCCTAAGTATTAATCCTTATATAAGGATAGGGATTAGGTGAATGTATTATCATCTAAAAAATGTGAGGTGTGTCATCTCTAAAAGTTCTTCTTCTTCCCTACTATCAGTCTTGTAATTTTTTCTTATTGAGAAAAGTAATAAAATCTCCTCTCCCCAAGTGGACGTACACTAACAAGACGTTAGTGGAACCACTATAAACCTCTTGTGTTATTTCTTTTATTGCTAGATCTGTGATTGTGTTGCTGGTGACTATCTTTGTTTGTTTCGCCTCACCATCAATACGTTCCTATTCGTTCATTTTTTTTCTGCAACAAAAGGTATACGGTTCAAGGATTAGTAATCTGCTCAACTGAAAAGCTTCCAAAGGAAAAACAGTACATCATTATTAGTGCTTCAAGCAATTAGTTCTAGGTATGCTTTTGTTGTATTATTTGGTTTATAATTTCTAAACAATATTTATTATTCACACATGTTAGTATTATATTGTTAAGTAGGTGACGATTCTTATATTTGTGATTTTTTTAGAACTAGACGGTTGTGTAGAGCAGATCTACACAACCGATTAATATTATATATAGAAAGATAGATACTTAAGTGATCAACAAGCCTGATCGCTAGCCAAGAAATGACAAAATATGCATGCAACCTGCATGCAACTGAAGCACGTAGCGCCTAGCGCGAGTACACGAACTGACCAACTACAAGTTCAAACAAATATACAAGTTCGAATGACAAAACATATATTTGTGATTTTTTCACATACTAGACTAGTCATATGAACCTATGGCTATTAGAAAAGGGGTGATTCATTCTTCTCCCTCTTCTTATGTTTTAAACTTTGTAACCTTAAATTGATTTGGGGATTTTGAGCTTATTATAAATTTGTGACATTTACGAAGAAGGACTTGTGTAATTGACAATTTCATAGCATATAAATGAAGACTATTTGAATTGAGTCATAACTTTTATTGAATTTTTAGGAACTTGTGATTTCAATCATTATTTGTATATTCTTAAGCACTTATGACTTCAATATTAGCATGATATCAATATAGGACTTGTACATTTCTAACAAGCTAACTTAGTACCATCTAAGCCTATCCTCAAAAAAATTTCCCTTTTCTTGCACCTTTTGAGGTCAATGAAGTTATTCTTAACAATGATCTTATTAGGGAACTTCCTAACATGAGTTTCAATGTTAACAGCTTATGTAATGCCTGAAATTAGGAGATCTACAAAAAGGTTCTTTTAAAACGAAGGATACATTGTCCACCTCATATCCTCTTGAACTTCTTCACCAAGATTTGTTTCGAACCTTACCAAATACAATCAATAAATGTTAATATATATGTTTTTGTAATTATATATGATTTTACTAGATTTACATGGACAGTTTTCTTAAATCGTATAAGTGATGTTTTGAAATGTTCAAATTTATTGCTAAAGGAATTTAGAATCAAATGTATACTAAAATTAAAATAATAAGGAGTGATTATGGAGAAGAATTCAAAAATGAAATTTTTTGTAATGAGAATGGGATTACACGATTTTTTGTTTATTGAGAATACCTCAACAAAATGCAATAGTAGAATGTAAGAATAGAACTATTGAAGAGTGCACTAAACTAATGTTTAATGTTAGTGATTTACCTAATTTTTTTTCATTTGATATTCAAATAGAAGTAAAACTTACAAAGGTTTTAACATCAAAACTAACACCACTAAAGAGACATTGCATGTTTCATTTAATGAGAGTGTTAAATCAATAGTCCTGACTAGGAAGAAGAAGAAAATAGTAATAATAAAATCATAAATGAAGAAATCACTAATGATGAAAATGGAAATATTGAATGTATATCAAACGAATGAGCTAAAATATCGAAAGATCGTCTTATAGAAAATATTTTAGGAAATGTGGAGTTAGTCATAAAAACCAAAAATTTGTTTAATAAAATGAGCAATGTAGCATTTACCTAATCAAATGAACCTAAAATCTAGAAGAAATATCATTAGATGTTTCATGGATTCTTGTTATGTAAGTGGAATTGAACCAATTCACTAGAAATGATGTTTGTGGATTAGTTTCAAGACTTGAAAATAAGTTGGTAATACGAACTAAGTAGGCATATAGAAATAAAATGAATGAACAAGGATAAGTCATTAGAAATAAATCTCATTTAGTTGCTCAGTTTATAGTCAAGAAGAAGGTATATATTTTGATGAAACATTTGCTTGTGTAGATAGATTATAGGATATTAGAATTCTACTTGCTTTTGCGTATTGTAAAACCTTTAAATTATTTCGAATGGCTATCAGAAATAACTTTTTAAATAGTTTTAATATATAAAATGTTCACGTAGAATAACCCTCACTCTTTAAAGACAAAAAAAGCTTCAAAACAATGCTTATAAATCAAAGAAAGCTTAATATGGTTTAAAACAAACTCTTAAAGCATTGTATGACATACTTAAATACTAATTATTGCAATCTAATTTTGCAATAGGAAAAGTATATAACAATACATTTTTGAAGAATGGAGTTTTGATGACAACAAGCTTATTTCAATTATCATTGATTATAAAATATATATTAACATTTTTGTCTAGAATATATATACTTATATATGCAGAATCTGTATACAGGAATTAATACTGAAGACTATACAGTTTTAGAGATTCAAGAGACTCAGAATTCAGAGAAGATTCAAGACTCATAAGTAATCAAGAATTAAAGACAAATACAGTAATATAGTCTAGTTTATTTATATGACTCTGAAAGCACTCCAGGTTCAAATTTAAATTCTTTTTTTCAAATTCTGATTTTTAAATTCTGTTTTTCAAAATTCAAATTCTAAGTTTAAACGGTTTTACTATCTAACTTTTGATTTCAAACATAAGCTTCAAAGTTCATAATTTTTTATATATTTATATAGTTACATATTTTTATAATTTTATATTCGTACATTTTTAAACCTTATAATTTTATAAATATGTTTATATAATTTATATTTATGTTTTCATACTTTATAATACTCATCTATATCACTATGTTTTAATTCAAGAATTTCCAGTATTATATATATAGTTAAACACTTGAAAATATTCAATATTCAAAATTCAAATTTTTAATACACATATGTCGACATACATATATGTATGTGTTGACATACAACTGTTGCTTTTTCAATTTCGAGAGGAAGTGTCTTTTCACTATTTGTAACGTTCTAGAAGCGTTGCAACCTTTCAAATCTTATAAATAGGGGTTGAATTCATATTTTTTAGTCATTCTGCTTCTCCATCTTCACCCCTTTTCATCTCTCCGTTATTATTTCAATTTTTATTGATTTATACACTTCTACTCTGCCGATTTCTATTCAAATTACATAAAACTTCTTCTCTTCTCACTCTCTACTCATTACTCTTTGAATTGAAGTGCTATTGAAGAGTTATAGGGCTTTTGTAATCATTTGGAATTGTTTGGGAAAGGGTGTGTTCCTTATAGCCTTGAAATCAAGGAAAATAATCAGTGGTAACCTTGTAGCCGTGGAATCGACGGTGTTGGAATCAGTGTTAACCTTGTAGCCGTGAAATCAAGGGTATTTGGAGTGGTGTTAACCTTGTAGTCGTGAAACCAAGGGGATTGTAATTGGATATTGATATAGTAATAAACCTCTATGCAATCCAGCGTTACATGCGACTGGATGTAGGAGTAATCCGAATCAGTATAAAATTCGGGGTGTTCTTTCCTTGTATGCATTTTATTTTTGTTTATTTATGTGTTTGTGTTTGATTTTGTGTTTGTGATCATCTCTATAGTGTGTGATTCATATAGTAGATTATATAAGTTTTAGATTTTCTTAAATTCCTTGAAAACACTATTCACCCCCTCCCCTCTAGTGTTATTTTTGGCTTAAGATCTACATTTCACATTCCCTAACAATTGCTATTGGATCAAGCTTTTTCAAAAAGTTCATAATCTGATTTTTGAAAATATTAAATTACAACCAACACTGGTAATGTTAATCCCTAAAAAACCATACACACATTGGGCAGAAGGGTACAAGGCGGGTCCTACCAGCGTCGGCCGCACATAACACAACTGCACTAAGCAGGATCTAAATATCGAGCCCGATGCAGGTCAAGTCTATCAGTGCGACCGGGCCATGAGAAGCGCAACTCGACAAAAATGAAGGATGCACATCAAGAGAACCGCTCAAGCACTAAAATAAGACAGGTCACCCGCTTTTGCACGAGCTAGAGCAACCTCGTAGTATAACCATAAAGCCAAGCGGCACCATGCAAAGGCAACAAGAGGACGAGCGTCCTTGGTTCAAGAAGGGCGATCGCGCAAGGAACAAAGGAGGATCGATCTCAACTCCACACTCCGCTCTTATGAAATCTCCCAAAGCATCCGCGCCCGCACTTAAGGACCCGCTCGGCTATTCGAGACACTCAGCAAGTCGTCCGCACATAACACCGAATGCAACCACAGACATCTGGCTACAGCTGTCCGGTGGCATGGTCGTAATTAGCAGAATGAACGACCCACAGCCTGGATAAACAGATCCCATATCATTCACCAAGAGGAATCCACCTATAAATACACCATGACTACCCACATTTAGGGGCGACTTTTTGGAAAAACCACGAAGTGCTGCTAAACTTCAAACTCAACCACAGATCTGGCCATGGCGTCAAGTACCATTTTAGAGTGAAGGCATATGCTCTCTCAATCATTCATCCATTCTTCTTCTCCTCAAACTCTATTATTCTCCTGTATGATTCTCTAGATCAAAGCATATAAACGAGGATATATTGAGTAGATATAGAGATGTATGAGGTCAGAGAATTGATGTACTTCGTAATTCTTATCATAAGACAGGAAACCGCCTTCATAGTGGACGTAGGCCTCGTTAACGGCTGAACCACTCTAAATCTCGTCTCTATTTTAGTTTTCCCGCATTTTTTACTTTTTATTGCTAATTAGACATAGTTCCATTTAGTTCTTACCGAATTGGTGAAGTACAGTTTAGTACCTTGGGTGTTTAGACCATTTTTGGGGTAAACATTTTGGCGCCCACCGTGGGGCCGTGTTTTGCCTTTTTCCATTTCAGATCTGACAAGATTTTCTGAGAGACACCGTGCTTACAATCATGAGCATGCTAAGGAGAACCACCGATGGAGCCAACAACCCTAGCAGCGGCATCAACACCGTCATGCCACTTGATGGCGACTCCGATGAAGGGGGCAACCGGAAATCAAAGAGATTATAACCAGGGAAAAGTTGGAGGAAGCGATGACATGATTAACGAGTCAGATAACTATCGCAAGCAACGCGATGATGAAGAAGCTCGAGTCGATACTCACCATTCAAGCCTCTACCGCAAAAGCCGCTCTAAGCGCCACTTGTTCCTCGCTGACTCGGACGAATCACGGATCAGAAACAAAATTCCCCGCTTCACACTCAAGACAGCGGGATTCCATTCCAAGAGTTGCGCATCGCACCAATCCGAACTACGAGGGGGGCAAAGCACCTGCGAGTGATTACTTTGATGATGAATCGCGAAGCGGGAACATAGCCCTGCTGCCATCAAGACGTCCCTGCCGGAAGGATGCCCAGATTCCTTATCCCCAGTCCACGAAGGCGCATCTAGATCGAGGGTTGATGGTGAAAAAGGTGGTCAACTCATGGATCCGACCAACAAGCGAGAGTACATCTCAGGAATGGTGCAAGCAATTGTGGAAGAAAGCCTGAGGTGGAAGGATGACCAGAAAGAATGGGAATCTTTCCCAAATAAAACCCCACTCACCGAGAGGATTAAGAAAACCATATACCGACGAAGGTTCGAACCTCCATCGTTGCAGCCTTACGACGGGACAACTGACCCCAATATATTTCTGTGTGAATATGACCAGTACATGAATGGAGCATGCGCTACTGACGAAATCAAATGCCTATATTTTCCAATTTATCTAGAAGGAGTGGCTTATCTTTGGTTCACAAAGCTGCCACCGCGGTCTGTGGACAATTTCGTGACGTTGGCTAGGCTATTCAATGAGCAGTTCAGATCCCAGGCGTTAGAAGATCAGAATGTTGCGGAGTTAAACGGTCTACAACAAAGACTTGGAGAGCCCATCAGAGTTTTTTCTCACTCGCTTCGATGTTGCATTGGCTAAAGTCAAGGATCCTGAACCCATCATGATCCTAATGGCTCTCAAAAAGGGCATATGCAGGAAAACCAAGTTAGGACGATGGGTCAAGAAAAAGAAACCAAGTACACTCGAACGGTTACTTAGCAAAGCCGAAAAATATGCAAGCACTTAAAATCGGTAATCGAGCGGTTGATCAGGAAGGGCCGGCTGCAGCAATATGTACGAGATCATAAGAGCTATCCCAACTCTTCTCAGACAAGGGGCAGCACACCTTAGAAAGGAAAGGGCCCAGACCAATTCAAGGAGGATGCTCATCAGAGGGACCAACCGCTAATACCTCAACAAAGGAGCGTTAAACTAAAGCTCTCATTATCTTACCTCATTTCCCTGATTTTATCTTGTTATCAAAACTTTTTTAACTTGCTTTATTGATCACTATGTCCATGTTGAGCAATGGTTTACCTTCAAAAATTGTGTACATCAAAAATTAATTATGTGCCTGATTCAATGACATACTTATTTATCTATGCTAAGGGAAGAATAATTCCTCTAAATGTAGGTGAAGTAGGAGCAGTCTGCCATATACAGCGGGGCTGTAGCACAAAATCCCAGGTCATGCACTAAACGAAGCAGTTTGGGAATCGCAAACGTCGAGCAAAATCAAACAAGAGGAGTAGGTTCATTGCCTCAAAGGAAACCAGTCGTTCTGAGACAAATAGCCAAACGATGGAATGCGCCTCCTATTATGGAATATGTTGAATACTTGGCAAACACTCATTCAAAGGGCTGCCACCAGACCTCTCTGAAGATGCAGAAAAATCGCCAAATCTGTCCCTCAGATGAAGTTGCTAATCCCAAAGAGGTTTTCTTTTAGGAACAGGGCACGAATTCCTTAAAACCGGAGTTAAATCCAGTAGCAAGGATTGATGCCCATCTCCTAGGAATCAACACTGAAGGGGGAGCAACTCAAAAAGTCCTGCGGTTAAAATTGCTAAGCCCACAGAAGAAGCACCTTCTTAGGTGACCTTCCTAAGTGCTGGACACGAGTTTCCAACTTGAAGAAAAAAACTCAATGAGGTAAACCGATGTCTGTGTCCTAAGGTAAGGCAAAAGGTCGGAAAACCGACATATCCCGAAACGGAAAAATTGCCGATTTCAAAGGGCGCCTACCTTGGTAGGTAAAAACATGAATTCTTCCCTCGGAGTCGAAAGCTTGTTGAGATGAATTAGTGTCCGTCCCTCGAATGAAGCATAAAATGGGGAAGGATTAAACATGCTGGAAGGACCAGCACAAAACCCGACCGAAAGGACGGTGGCAATCCTTGTTCTTTGTTGATTAACCAAGTCAAACAAGGCCAAGGATGGACTACAACAGCAGAAATCCTAGCCGAAAGGGGGTATCAGAAATCCTAGCCATGCGGGGACCCATTTGAATAACTAAAACAATCAAATGGGGTCTAAAATGGATCGAAATTTTTTAACCCAAGCCCTCCCCGGAGGCACGTATTCAAAACCAATCTCGGGATTGAATACTAATAAATAAAAGACACCAGACGCGCTTATAATAACACAAAGCGTAAAAGCCTTCGATAAGCGACAAACCTAAAAAGATAACTAAATGCAAACCGTAATAATAACAATAGAAAATCGGGCGCAACCGAACGATTAACAAAGCGCCCGGGCGAATGTGTAAATCAGAAAACAAAGGTGCAACGTATGACGCACCCGCGCGCAAGATAAACAAATTCCGTAGCAGAAAACCGTAGTACGATAAAATCCCAAAAAAACACACACAAACCTAAAAGAGCCATAAACTAAAACGCATGAGAATAAGAGAGGCTGGCTCCCGCATATACAATCTAGACTGAAAAGTATCATCTGAAAATTAAAATTAAAACAGGTGAAGCATTGGCAGGCCACAAATACTCAGATAAGATAGGAAATGATCCTATCCCTAGACTCCAGGGCCTCGACAAGTCTGTGCCTACCTTCCTCCAAAGCATGGAGTCGTTCAAGATTCTCCCTATTTGACTGCTGAAGGTCTTCGACCAGGGAGTGCCAACCACCCATTTGCTCCACAATGTAGTCTCTGACTGTCACGATGAGACCTTCAACCAGATGCGGACGTGGTTCCAACTGATTGAATTTGGCCAATATGGTATCCTTCATGACATCCATTTTACCTGCAATAATCCATCTGTCAAAGGGGACTATGTACACACCAGAGCGCGAATTAGCTGGACGTTGGGCCACAAAATCCTCTGCAAGATCAGGATGATAAGGGTTAGGAATAGGAAGAGGCTTCGGTACAGATGCAGGATCTAATGTGATGGATGAAGAGACCATGCAACTAACAGCAGTCTGCATATCTGAGTCAGAAAGTCTGTTCAGCGAACAATAACTATGAGCACCATTCGCACTAAAGATCTCGTTACCCTGGGACGTCTTTTTGCTACCAGCCCTCCTCGTCGTTTTCTTCCTGAGCTTCCTAGACATAAGAAATTCCATCCTTGGGCGACCTGCTTCAGAAAAGGTCAGTACGAACACAAACAACAGCTACGGAAAGAGAAACAACTTGGTCAGACTCAAGCATGGATGAAATGTTTCAACCAGAGAAACCTAGGGCATTTCGCCAAACAATTTATGAACAAATACCAAGCGTCGATATTCCAAAGAAATGCGCTGGATGACCCTTATCTCTTAAAAGATAGGTACAGAAAGGGAATTCGCGCTTTATAAATTTTTACCTAGAAAGATCATGGCTCGGAGAAGATCACTCAAGGTAAACAGATGCTACTGCAGGCAAAAAGCAAAATGGTAAAATGAGAAAGCTAAAGCCTTTTGAGGAAGAATCAAGGCAGAAATGTCAGGCATAGATTACCTGATTAAAAACCCTCAAGGAAGCGCAGCCATGACCAAAGATTTCTTTTGAGATGCAAAAATGAAATAAAGCAGGTTAAAGGTGAATAAGGGAGACCTAAGGGCATTCATCTAGAGAATTTATGCCACGTCAGCCTAGTATCTAACTACACGAAAGTGTCTCATCAAGTCCCGATTGGCATCCCAAGATTCGGCCATTCGCACAGTAATCAAGAAAGTACAACGAGCCTCTCGCCCGTAGGGAAGGACAATGCCAGTCAGCTACAACAAAGCGGTCCCAGCCCTTACACGAACGACTTCTCACCAAGTCAGGATAAACCTACCACCCAATGTGCGATCAAATATATCGAAGCCCATAATTCCTTATCAAAAAGAAATCACGGACTCGAGGGGCAAGTGTTAATCCCTAAAAAACCATACACACATTGGGCAGAGGGGTACAAGGCCGGTCCTACCAGCGTCGGCCACACATAACACAACCGCACTGAGCAGGATCCAAATATCGAGCCCGATGCAGGTCAAGTCTATCAGTGTGACCGGGCCATGAGAAGCGCAACTCGACAAAAATGAAGGCTCCACATCAAGAGAACCGCTCAGGCGCTAAAATAAGACAGGTCACCCGCTTTTGTACGAGCTAGAGCAACTTCGTAGTATAACCATAAAGCCAAGCGGCACCATGCAAAGGCAACAAGAGGACGAGCATCCTTGGTTCAAGAAGGGTGATCGCACAAGGAACAAAGGAGGATCGAGCTCAGCTCCACACTCCGCTCTTACGAAATCTCCCAAAGCATCCGCGCCCGCACTTAAGGACCCGCTCGGCTATTCGAGACACTCAGCAAGTCGTCCGCACATAACACCGAATGCGACCACAGACAACTGGCTACAGCTATCCGGTGGCATGGTCGTAATTAGCAGAATGAACGACCCACAACCTGGATAAACAGATCCCAGATCATTCACCAAGAGGAATCCATCTATAAATACACCATGACTACCCACATTTAGGGGGGGCTTTTTGGAAAAACCACAAAGTGCTGCTAAACTTCAAACTCAACCACAGATCTGGCCGTGGCGTCAAGTACCATTTTAGAGTAAAGGCATCTGCTCTCTCAATCATTCATCCATCCTTCTTCTCCTCAAACTCTATTATTCTCCTATATGATTCTCTAGATCAAAGCATATAAACGAGGATATATTGAGTAGATATAGAGATGTATGTGGTCAGAGAATTGATGTACTTTGTAATTCTTATCATAAGATAGGAAACTGCCTTCATAGTGGACGTAGGCCTCGTTAACGGCTGAATCACTCTAAATCTCGTCTCTACTTTACTTTTTCCCGCGTTTTTTTACTTTTTATTGCTAATTAGACACGGTTCCATTTATTTCTTACCGAATTGGTGAAGTATAGTTTAGTACCTTGGGTGTTTAGACCATTTTTGGTGTAAACAGGTAATAATAGTTCTTTTGTAGAGGGTCAGTCCATTGTTAGACCCTTACTATTTAATGGTAGTAATTATTCATATTGGGCATGTAGAATGAAAATATATTTACAATCAGTAGGATTAAACACATGGAATAGACACAGAATGAGTTTGTTGAACCCACAACTAATTTTGCACAATGGACTAATGAACAAAAGGCTGCTGCACAAAGCAATTCTAATGCCATGAATATGTTGTTCTGTTCATTATATAGGAATGAATTTAATAGAGTGTCAGTTTGTAAAACTGCATACGAAATTTGGAGAACTTTACAAGTTACTCATGAAGGAACTAGTAAAGTTAAACAAATAAAGATATCAATGTTAATTAATCAGTTTGAGTTATTCAAAATGAACGAGAATGAATCTATTTTCGATATGTATTGCAGATTTCAAGAGATGGTGCATTCATTAATAGCACTGGGAAAAACTTATTTAGAAGAAGACCAGGTCAGAAAAATATTGAGTTTATTGACTCCAGAATGGGATCAGAAAACATTGGCAATTGAAGAACCTAATAATGTCAATGAAATGAAGATTGAGGAGTTAATTGGAAGTCTGATGTCTTTTGAAGTCCAATACAGAAAAGAAAAGAAAACAGACCATCTATTGCATTCAAAGCGACAATAAATGGTTCGGACTCGAGCATTGAAGACGATGAAGAAACAGCCTTAATGACAAGACATTTCAGAAAATTTCTGAAATACAGAAAGAGAAACAATTTTCAAAGAAATAACTGAGGAAGTTCAAGAGAAAATGATGATCGATGTTATAACTGTAATAAACCAAGCCATATAAAGAGAATGTGTCCATATCCAGATAAATGATTTCAACAGACGGACAATAGCAATTCATCAAAGAAAAGAAAGAGGACATATGCAGCAACTCTAGACGATTCAGCTTCATCACCAAGTGATGAAGAGCCTGAGACCGTAAATTCAAATATGTGCTTCACAAAAATTCATAATTCATAAAATATCAAAGAAAGGGATCTAAAAACTTGGTACGTATTAATTAATTTTTATTTTTTTTGTTTGAATGGATGTTTTGTTTGCCTTGTTTATTTGCTTTGAATTTGAAATTTAAAATTCAAATTTGAAGTTTGAATTTTGAAATTCAAAATATTAATAAAATAATAAATATTATAATAAACTAAATTTTGGATGTTTATTATTTCAGGAAATAGTTATTTCTGAAATATAAATCGATAAATATAAAACCGAAACTCAAAAGTCATATGTCCTTTGAATTTCTACATGTATGTCGACATACATAAAAGGGCATGCGGACATAATTACCGGAAAATGAAATTCAAGATTTGAGTTTCAGAGGTTAAATTTTCAAACTTCCCTCTAACTTTTCATTAACTCCAAGGACTGAAAATATGTCATTGATTTCAGAAAGTTGTGCCCATTCAATTCATATTTATTCAATCTCTATTTATATCTGTTCTATCTTATTCCTTCTACCTTTCATTCAAAATTCAAACTATTTTTCATATCTATACTCCTCAAAACTCTCTAATGGCTTCCTCTAGCAATACTAAAATTGTGAGATTATCCAAAACCATCAAAGGATATCTCTACAAAGATATAGAAGCTATCAAAACCTTTATTGACTATATAGAAAATGCAAAAGTCATTACGGGTGCTTTAGCCATCTTTGGAGATTTTCCATCCTATGATCTTACTGCTCTTTTTCATCACAATGAAGTGTTGAGCTTGATTGACGCTCGGGATACCGACGAATTATGTTACCCGAAACTCGTCAAAATGTTCTATGCAAATCTCAATCGTGGCTTTTACGAAGGAGGTGAAAACCAAATTTGGAGTAGCGTAAAAGGCACACAAATCGTTTTAGATTGTGAAATTTTGGGCAATATTCTAAATTGCAAAAGTACGGGCTTGGATTTTTCGGAATTCGAAATCGAAGAAACGGATTTAGAAACCTATCACCACATTTTTGAAAGCGATGAACACATGGAATTCATAAATCTCTTTTTTCCGCCTAAAACAAGAATCGTAAACCTTCTACATACCATCACTTCTCATTCCGGAAACTTCAATAACCCAACTCTCAAAGTCCAAACAACACTCCTTGCAATTATTGGTGGATATAACATCAATTGGGCCGATATGATCTTAAAAGGACTCAAGCCCAAAGAAATGTCAACTCATGAAAACACTCTATATTATGGAGTTTATCTCACTCGTATCTTCAAATATTTCGGAATTGATTTCAACGAAGAAGAATCCATATCAAGAAAGGTGTTTGAGTCCACAAATATACACCTTATGCAAATCCCACTCACTTTCAAACCTTATGAGACATTCGAAGACAAACAAGCTCAAATGCAACAAGAACAAGTGCCTATGGAAATCAAAGAAGAAGAAGCTTCTTTGGAAAGTGTTGAGTGTTCAATCAACACGAGAACCATTTCCAAAGAGATGATTGTTCAAAATCAAGTGAAAATAGTCAAAAATCCAAAGAAGCTCAAGAAGACTTCTACCAAAATGACTAAGTTCATGGGCAAGATAGGAAGAAAATTTGGAACTTCGTCTTCCTCCTCATCATCCGCTGAAATCTAAGCATATCTAGTTTAAGTTATCTTTAGAACCACTTGTATTTGCTTTCGAATCTCGTATTTAGTGTCTTGTAATTGGTTGGATGTAAGTCCCGTATTTTTAACGGTCGAATAATTAATTAATTTAATTATTTAAATATCAATTTGGTAATTTATAATGACTTGAATTAAATATTTAGATTTATTTAATTAATATAAATAATAGAATAATCTATTTAATTCCGAAATAGTCGGAATATAGTAGAATTGGCAATATTGTGTGAATTCGATAGTATAAGAGATTTGGTTAGGTTTAGATTTGAATTTTAATAACGAATCTATTTAATAAACGACAGTTGAACGTATAAATTGTAATATAATAATCGAGCTCGAAATGGCGCGGTAATTCGTAATTTGGCGATTCGAACTTTAAACGAATATAGAGAATCCGTTTTAAGTCAGATTTCTGTGAAACAAGAAACATTCGGACAGGTGTACTATAATTTAATAATGGAAGAGAAAATCGAGATTTCGTCATGTAGATTGTGAGATATGTCCAAATCAAATTTTCAAAAAGTCATTACGGAATTCGTTTATAATTTATAACGATTTATTTACATTACAAAAGGATTTTTAATATAAATTGAATATCAATTTAACCTGGATTTTTAAATATCGAGTTATTAACTCAGAGATGTTTATTTTGGAGCTATTTGATATTCTATGTGAATATATATGATAATATTAATTTATTAATATTAAATTAATTTGTTTTTAAATGTATTGATATTTAAATGAGTTTATTTAGAGCCTTAGAAATAGTCATTTTTGCAAATGACCTCCGTTTTCGAATTAATTTTGTTGAATCCAGAATATTAAATTATTGTTAGATTTCAAATTTCGTGATTTTTGGAGTCAGTATGTGGCCGTGTGGAATTTTAATGTGAAAAATAGTAAATAATTTGACTTTAAAAATATGTTGTGTGAGTAATCAGACTCGGAATTCGACGAAACAAGTTTCGTTGGGTCCTAATGTCGAGCTGTAGCTGTATGTCCATTTTCACCGAATTTGATATTGTATGTGATCACAGGATTTTTTAATGACAAGAAAAACAACATTGAAAAATAAATTATCATAGTAATGAATATAAAAATAATATAGCTATTCTATAAATATCGTACCACCAATACCTTAACCGTAAGACTTCATTTCTCTGGTCAAACAAAATCCGTCGCTGTCGTTCTTCATTTTCCAATGGAACCGTGAGTTCTAAATTATTGTAAATTCGTATGAAAATCATGAAAGTTATATATTTGAAATCTTGGTGATTTTATCTTCAGGTCTATACCCATTTGAATTGGTTCGACTTCCATTCTGTAGTTGGTTTTTAACAGTGAAAAGTAGGGTTCGGGTAATCTTGTAATACGAGCATTGATTCGAAGATTGGTGATTTTATTTGGGTTAAGGAGTTCAAAGCGAAAGTGTTTGCAAATTTTGAGGTAACTCGGTGAAAGTTTGTGTGGAGCGAGTACTGGTGTTCGTCGTTCATTTCAGTGCGACGGGTTTGGGAAAATTAATGCGAATTGAACATCGTGGGTTTGGGGAGGAGCAGTTTGTGAAGAGATGATCATAGGAATTAACGGAATTGAATTTCAGGGTATGTTGAAGGAAGGGGAATCAAAGAAAGATGGCGCAATGGCCTTTAAAATGGGAGTAGCGGTTTTTTTTCCACGATGAGGAAGAAGGGATGAGCGAATAAGCCACGTCATTAATGTATGATTAAGGTTAAATAATTATAATTATTTAATTTATAATGTTTAAATAGTTTAAAACTTGTAAATTCGATAACTATCTCATACGTTATTCAAATTTAGCGAAACAAGATCCATTGGGATCGTATGGACAATGGCTACACCATGGAACTGACTCAGAGTGAGTTGGAGCTCGTTACAATTTACAGCGAAATAAATTGCCTGATCTGAATCAACGACAGTTTATCATTATTTAACGATAAACATCCAATGTGAGTAGAACTCACTAACTATGCCCAGTTTATATTTCTATAACGTATTTTTAGAATTTATAAATGATGATTGATTGTTGTGTGTTGTTTGTCTAGATGAACTGATAATTAATTGGTTGAGATCATAAATCTAGTTATATATGTATATCATTAATTAAATATTGATTCTGTTTATCAGAATATTTCATATTGAAATGAAATTGATGTTATTTATGTTTAACATTTGTGGATGCAGGGAAACTTGTTGGAGGGATCCAACTGTATTCCTAAATATTTATGTTACTATTTTTCGTATATTGTGACATATGAGATGATATTAATCTGTTATTGGTTATGTGTGTTTTGATAATGATTGATCCTTTTGTTTGGTATTTCTAAATACCATAAGTAATATTGGAATATATAAAAGGAAATTTTAAAGGGGATATTGAATTTAAGTATTTTATAAAATCAATTTATTTTATAAAAGGAAATATTTGGAAAATTAATAGAATTAAAGGGAATTCACGAGTTATAAAGGAATTATGAGAAATTTGTTATAGAGTAGATTTTAAATAAAAATCTGTATTAATAGATGAATTGAGAAGATTAATTTTTAAGCGATATTTATAAATTAATTTAAGATATTTATTATTGATAAATTGAAATATATATATGTATGTATGTATGTATGTATGTATGTATGTATATATATATATAAGTCTGAATTTATATTATAAAGTAAGAATCGGTTTTAACACCGATATTTTATGAAATATAAACTTAACATTTATAAAGGGAGTTATAAAGGAAATTATAGGAGATTAGAAATTAAAATAAGATTTTATATGAATTATCTATATAGAAGCATAAAAGAAATTTGGACTTGAACTATTGTTTTAAACGCGAAATCAAACTGTTTTTATTTGATAAGAAATATTATCCAAATTTGATGTGAATAAGGGATTTAAGAAAATATTTTGCAAAATGAAAATATTATAAAGGACATTGGGTTTTGAGATAGGAATTATAAATGGAGTTAAAGGAATTAGAAACTGAATGGAGATTAGTTAAGTTGAATGGCTTTCCGGGTATCGATCTGATGTTGGTTTCGGCCTTCGGGGTTTATATTTAGGAAGTTATTCTCTTACTTATTTATAGTTAGAGACTGATAGATGTGGAAGGGTAATGATGCATGAGTAAGAAATAGAAATATTTTCCAACGTTAATAACGTATATCTCCTAAATTTGGAAAATAAGAATTTATGAATATATGGAAACGGTGGATAAATTAAAGATAAATTAGTTTAATGGGAAAAGTGTTGATTGATGATTGATCGATAAAATTTTCATTTGGAAATAAGATTGTTGTGTGTATGGATGTTTTTCTTTTATAGTTAAATAACCGACTATCAAAGTTCTGACCATTTTTCCGTCATCAACACGGAGAGACCAGAATCAAATTTATTATCCGAAAACCACTCTGTATGGGCATTAGCATGATGAAGATAATTGAAGATGGAGTTTATGCAAGGGCTATTCTGGAAAATCCTAGGTAGAAATTGCCTAAAATGGGTTTATAGAATAATGCCTTCGGTTTATTTAGTCCTAGGACAACCTGTATGGAAGAATGTCTGACAGAGTATATTTAATAGATCGCGTAAGTTAATCTCTTCAAATGTATTTACGTTTGGTAGCGGAGGAATTTGTTTCTCTTAGCTGTATACCCGTGGTATTTTTGGAGAAATCAATTTGTGATTTGGCAGGTATGATGATGTGGCATTCAAAGTAAATAAAGGTGTGATATGTACGTTATGACCTCAAGCCTCACAACCAGGAAATGATATAAAATCGGGTAGGTCGCATGGTTAAGTGGGTAGCTGCCAATTAGGGTGTATTATCACCTAATTTAGAGAAAATCCATTTCCTTATTTAATCTATATTTGATGCTATCCCTTTTAGGAAATGGTTGATGATACCAACCATTGGTGATAATACATTCGGTACACTCAAGCGAAATGAGTGACCGGACATGTTTAGCCTGGGTTACAAGTGTCCTTGTTGAACCTGGTGTATTCCTCTCTAGAAATACACTATCGGAAGGTGATCCCATACCTTGCCAGTTAGAATCCATCACTCAATAAGCGCCATCAGTTTTTAATTATATATTATATATGTGGGACATGAGATGAAAGCGTTCCACTAGATTGCTATTTATTTGATTTAGACATTATTATAATATCAGAAGAGTATTGATTTTAAAGAAATGTTTTGGGTAATCGTAAGGTAAAAACCATCCGTGTATATGTGTGGATCGGTCTTACGATTATTCTTTCTTCTAAAAGGAATTTTAAAAGTTAAACAAGTTGTTGGAGTTTATTCACACCAGTCCCATGACTGACCTAGAGTTTATTTTGTTTTGTTTTCCCTAAACTCTTGGGTGCCCAATTTTGTATGGGCAGTCAAGCAGTCAGGATTTTACAGATATACTTGGAGAACTTGGAGCAGGAGGCTTCAGGATTTTAGCTATTATTTATTTCCGTTGTGTTGTAAGTGTTTCACCGATAATGGTATTATATACAGATACTGATTTTATTTCAAAGTTATGTTATATAATATATTTATTCATTCCGCTGTGATATTCGTGTTTACTCTGATGTTGTTGTTATGTTCTTCTTCTTCTTTTATTCTAACTTTCTTTCTTTCTATTTCTCACCCTCTAACTTCTTTCTATTGACGTTCCGGTATTTTCGATTCTTGAACAGTCGCCACGGTGTTGTGTGTCGATTTTTGGAGTTGAAAATATCCCAGGCCGTTATAGTGGTATCAGAGCTGAAGGTTAAGTGATTACCTTGGCTCTGTGGCGTAAATCGATTGAGATGGGGTTAGTAATACCCTAGATTGAGTTTGAGTATATATATACAAGAGAACGCATTTGTAGATTTTATAAAAATTGTTTTATATTGTGGAGATTTATTGGTTGAGTTGTTTATGAGTTCTGGTCGATCAGTTTGATCCACTGATCAGCAGGGGTTTCTAAACACTCAAGTACGATGAACCGACATAGTATGTTTTGAAAAGAGGGTAAATGAAATAATTTTGCCCAAAATATATTTTGATATAAAGAAGTATATATATTGGAATTATTATATTTGATGTGTTGGTCATTATTATAATCGAATAAGATTATAAGTGAAATGGTTATGAATAACCAATTAGAATTCGTATAATATATAAATCAGAAGGGTACATTCTAAATTTAAACCAGAATTTGAATTAAAACTGTGGAAATTTGAATAAGGTTTTGTAAATGGATTTGGATTAAATATATGAATTTTAAAATCCTAGGAGATTTTAAATTGTTTAACGAACATTGAGAAGAATATTTTGAAATAATTTCAAAATGGAAATGTTTAAATATGATTTTGAAAAGTGATATAGTATTGAACTCACTTTGGTCGTTGGAAAAAAATTCCGATGATGATCCGAACATCATCGGTGTTCATTTTCGAGTTTCTAAGTGATGAATTACTACTAAAGATTTTGTTATTGAATTGCTTTGAGGAAATAAGTTGCTTTGAACCATGAAAAAGGATATCTGGTTTTAGAAAAGCTAAACTGTTTAAAAACTCCTAGGAAAATGAGTGTTGAATTAAAAAGGCCTGATGGTTAAAATAAAAACCATAATTGAATTATGAGATAAAGATAATTAATAAGAGAAATTAATTAGTTAATAAATTTTGTGGAGTGAAACTCAATTTGGTTAAGTATATTGGACTGGTAAGTAAGAGTTGAAACTGGTAATGGAATTTGAGTTGAGAATGAGATTTGGTTTAGGTATAGAATGATTGGATTTGAGGACGGATGATTGGAGATTGATTGGAATGACTCTGGTATGTGCTGAATTGGTAGCAGAATGAAAGGATATAATGATATGCCCGACATAAAGGTACAAGTTTATATTTAAATTGGGTATGAGATTTTTATGAGCCTGTTTGGCAAGCCGCTTGGCTGTTTGATTTTCTTTTAGATTGGAGATGGCCGAGAGAAGCAAGTTGTAGCTGTACCGATTGAGTCGTACAAAGGAGGTGCTAGCGAAATTTTTCAAAAATTTAAGGTGTTATAAAATTTTCAGGATTTTTGAAAATTTTCGTTAGTAGGAATAAATTAATAATTTAATTGAAATCAATTAATTCAGTGGAAACCGAAGATAAAGAAGTAAATGAATAATTTTTAACCTAGTTAATAGGGTTTGTTTTCTACCTTAGTAATTTCGAGGACAAAATTCTTTTAAGGGGGGAAGAACGTAACGTCCCGTATTTTTAAGGTCGAATAATTAATTTATTTAAATATCAATTTGGTAATTTAAAATGACTTTAATTAAATATTTTGACATATTTAATTAATATAAATAATAGAATAATATATTTAATTCCGAAATGCTCGGAATATAGTAGAATTGGCAATATAGTGTGAATTGGATATTATAGGAGATTTGGTTAGGTTTAATTCGAATTTTAATAATGAATCTATTTAATAAACGACGGTTAAACGTATAAATTATAATATAATTATAATCGAGCTCAAAATAGCACGGTAGTTCTTAATTTGTCGATTCGAACTTCAAACGAGTATAAAGAATCCGTTTTAAGTCGGATTTCTATGAAACAAGAAACGTTCGGACCTGGTGAACTATATTTTTCTAATGGAAAAGAAAAATCGAGATTTCGTCGTGTAGATTGTGAGATATGTCCAAATCAAATTTTCAAAAAGTTGATATGGAATTCGTTTATAATTTATAACGATTTGTTTATATTATAAAAAGATTTTTAATATATTTTTTTGCATAGCCGACTGGTTTTTATGATGTTCCGTAACACTTTTTATTACGACTAATAATAAAATTACAATATAGTACAAGAGTCTGTATTTAGCAGTCAGCTAATTCGGTTTTAAGGTAGACCATCCACCGTAAAGGGCATTTAAAGTGGGCCCTCCACTAAACCTAATCTAGATTAAATGTGACAGCCCGCCCTACACCAGCCGACATTTCCCATAAAAGTGCGCTCTGCCGATGTCCAACCAGCACGGGACGGGCGCCAAAGGAAGGAAAAAGAAGAGAACTTACTGGTGAACTAACAAAAAACATGTAGAATGTCTCACAGCGCATGGAATAAAATATAATAACAACATACTTGACATAAAACAGGCGAGACGGTGCATAAGCTGGAAACTAAAACTAGACATCATAGCAGCGGAAATCCAAACACAGCTTATGTTCATATCATCGTTATTACAACTTTTCAACTGTCTCTCAAGCAAAGCAAAGAAAAAGGTACACTACTAATGCCCAAGGTAGTGACCCGCAGTGACACAGGGAGAATATCTATATATATCAAACGTGGAAGCCTCCTGCTCGTCTCTGGTATAGCTACTCGTGCTTCACCAGCTAACCTGTCTCTAGTCTGCTCGTGAGAGCACCCAAAGTGATAAGAAGAGACATAAAACTCTGGGTCAGACAAAAAATCTGGTATGAGCGATAAGCAGCAAGACAGAACAATAATAGGTATACTAAACCATATCTGAACCTGGACCTGCAACCAAAGAGTTAGCACAACATACCGCTCAATACTCTAAGGTGCCACTAACATATGGTGTAAAGAATACGGGGGTGGGGGTGTGCATGACATAGTGAAAGCAACCAACCAAACATAGCAACCATCCTCACACCTCTTACTCAGTGCGTAAAGCATACGATATCCACCACTTTGATCACCCTGTTCCTTGCTATGATCACTCTGCCCCATGGAGTCATGATGACACCACTGCACTGATCCATAGCCACTAGTCTTTGCTATGTCCACTCTGCCCCCATGAAGTCATAACAACTCCACTGCACTGGCTCATAGCCGTGCTACAATCACTCTGCCCCATGGAGTAGTAACTACCCCACTGCACTGATACGTAGCCTAACATCCGTCTTGATGGTGAATCAAAGTTATAGACGTTGATAAACTCTTAGCGCGCGTCTCGCAGCAAAGCCCAACTCATGAAGTTGACTCATTGGTTCCCAACTGGATCCCGAGTTCTACTTCTCATTTGGGCTACCTTTGCATCTCGGGTTTTGGTCTTCTCCGGATCGGTTCGGTTCTTCACTTTACCTTGCCTCAGATCGTGCTCCTGGTTCGCTTCTTGGTCCACACCTCAAGTCCAAGCTCTTCGGTTCGGCTCGTGGCCTTCATCACCTCGGATCAGGTCGAGTTCCTCAAGCTCCTCCATGGTGCATCGGTTTGGGTCGGGTATCGTGGTTCGGATCGGCCATGGTCATCACACAGCCTCCCCTACCGGTTCGGTTCGGAGGTGACTACACGGGTTGGGTCGTTCACGAGTGGAGTTAGTTCGTGAGCTGGCTTCCGGTTCGGGTCGAAGAGCTTCTGGAGGATCGGTTCAGAGAAGACACTCCATGAGCGGTTCGGTTCGCGAGTTGCACCTCGGGTCGGTCCGTGCTCCCATCCGATCTGATCTGGTTCGGGTACTTTCCTGCACTTTTCCTACAACTTCCAGCGACTGTTTATACGCCACTCGACGGCGTTTTCGACTAATCTATCTTCTCTAAAAAATCACAAATCGTTCCAAGCAGTCATAGCAACATATAGAATAGACCACAAACACCAAAACAACAACTTGATAGGTTAAAACGGATCAAACATAGCCAAAATCCCATATTTTCCCTTAAGCATGTTTAATTAAAACTAATGATAGGATTAGCAAAACTTAACCAAATTAACCCAAGTTTCTAATAGAGGTCCAAAACATCATTTCGAATTTTATAAATATTTTTCCAGAATTTAATCACGTTTAAATTCGCTAATTAACACTAATTACCCTTAATTAACCATAATTAGTGAGGAACTATGCAAATCACTCACCTTAGCCACAAACAAATTACCAAATCTGAAATGATTCTCTGTTTGGCGCTGTTCCCAAGTCTATACAGCAGTTCTACCTCAATTCTTGTGCTAATCCGCTTTGATTTGATGTAGATTTGGCTTAATTAGCGATTAAATGGTGATTTGGGGTGTTTTAGATGTTGGAGGCCATTACTAGGGTTCCAAGAATGAAAGTGGCGGCTGTGAAAGTGAGAAAAAGGGTGTTCTCTAAACCCTAACAGCCCTTAAATACTCCAAATCCCGAAATTCTCCTTTGGGCCTAGCTGTTAATCACCCGGTTAAGCCCAATTAAGCTGTTTTTCGCTACCTGAAACTTGTTTCAGCCATATCTCCCAAACGGTGAGTCCGTTTGGCTAATGTGACCACTCTACGGAAAGGTAAACCATTATCCGATCTAATGGAAGTGATTTCAGGTCAAAACTCCTTTCCAATCAAAAGTTATGGCCGAAACAAGATCTTTTAGCGGCAAAACGGTCATTTAAAAATCAGCAAAAAATCATGAACATGGGAAATGACCCCAATAGTCGTCTCCCAAAGTTACATGGCCATACGACTTCGCATATAAAAGAAATAAATATTCTACAATCCTTCGATGTGCAGAATGCGGATTGTTACATTCTCCCCCCTTAGGGAATTTCGTCCCCGAAATTCCTTAACCCAAAACATATAAAGGATCCCGCATGCCTACCAGCCACATACAACTCAAACATGCAAAACGAACAAAACAAGCCTATCCTAGCATGCGGAAAGACTAAATCGACACTGAAATCTTACCAGGCGTAGAATTCTGGATACGTCTTCCTAATGCTCTCCTCTGTCTCCCAAGTACAGTCATTCTCATTCTCGCCCCACTGAACCTTGACTAGATTCACTGCTTTCCTTATAAGTTGCTTCGTATCGTTCCCAACAATACGCATAGGTCTGCGGTTCCCAACCGCCTCGGGTTCAACGTCGATATCATCCAGCTGATCAGGTGAAATAACCACATCGGGGTCGTGCATGAACTTCCTTAACTGGGAAACGTGAAATACATTGTGAACTCCTGCCATCTTCTCTGGTAACTCAACTTTATATGCCAAATTCCCAATTTGCTCAAGAACTGGGAATGGACCAACGAATCTTGGTGCTAACTTGCCTCTCTTGCCAAATCGTATCATGCTTTTCAACGGAGAAATCTTGACAAACACCAAGTCGCCAATGGAGAACTTTAATTCTCTTCTCCTCTTATCAGAATTACTCTTATGCATATCTTGGGCAGCCTTCATTTGTTGTTGGATAACCTTAACCTTAGCTGAAGTTTCTCTTATCACATCTGGTCCAAGCACAAACTTCTCACCAGTTTCTAACCAACATGATGGTGAGTTACACGGTCTTCCGTACAACGCTTCAAATGGAGCCATACCAATACTGGATTGATTACTATTATTATATGCAAACTCTACTAGATGCAAATGGTCATCCCATGATCCACCAAAGTCTAATATGCAAGCTTTCAAGAGATCTTCTAATACTCGATTCACCCTCTCTGTCTGTCCGTCGGTTTGAGGATGATACGCAGTACTGAGATGTAATTCTGATCCTAACGCCTTTTGTAAGCTCTTCCAAAATCCACTAGTGAACAACGGATCTCGGTCACTCACAATGCCTTTGGGTATTCCATGAAATCTCACTATCCACTTTACATATAGTTCAGCTAAATTAACTGTCGTTCTATTCGACTTGACGGGTATAAATCTTGCACTCTTGGTCAATCCGTCCACAATCACCCAAATGCTATCATGGCCCGACCTAGTCCTTGGTAACCCATCAATGAAATCCATTGAGACTTGTTCCCATTTCCATTCTGGAATCTCTAATGGTTGCAACAAACCACTAGGCTTCTTTTGCTCAGCTTTAACTAGCTTGCAATTCATGCATTTGGATATAAACGTCCCAACGTCTCTTTTCATCCCTTCCCAGTAGTAGGTATGCTTCATGTCTCGATACATCTTGTTACCACCGGGATGTATAGTCAGTTTTGAGTGATGACATTCTCTAAGCACTTCATCCCTCAATCCATTGACATTGGGTACAACTAGTCTTCCATTCTTTCTAAGCCATCCATTTCGATCAAGCCCATGCTTGCTCATCTCTTCGTCAATTCCCATCTCTAACTTTGAGATGATTTCAAATAGGTAAGGAACGTCCCTCTGACTGGAACCAATCCGCTCAATCAAAGTGGGTCTGATCGTCAAACTTGCTAACATTTCTGGATCCAATTCTCACTTTGGTCTGAAATCATACCCAGCGATGTACTCCAGTTTCTTCCATTCTAGAAACATAGCCCTTAACTGGCATGTCTTCTACTCAATGCATCAGCTACCGCATTGCCCTTTCCTGGTGTGTATGCAATATCGAAATCGTAGGAAGCCAAGAATTCTAACCATCTTTGCTGTCGGAGATTTAGATCCTTTTGAGAGAAAAGATACTCTAGTGACTTATGATCAGTAAACAATTCGAATCTTTCTCCCAAGAGATAATGTCTCCACATCTTTAATGCGAATACGATTGCTGCTAATTCCAAATCATGGGTAGGGTATCTTCTCTCGTGCGGTTTCAATTGCCGACTTGCATAAGCTACAACCCTACCTCCTTGCATCAACACATCACCTAGTCCAGTACCACATGCATCCGTATATACTATCATCTCTTCATTCCCCTTAGGAATGACTAACACTGGTGCACATGTCAACTTCTCCTTTAGGCTCTTGAATGCATTCTTGCATTTTTCATCCCAGATGAAAGCTTGATTCTTCTTGGTCAACTGAGTCAACGGTGCTGCTATCTTGGAGAAGTCTTGGATAAACTTACGATAATATCCAGCTAATCCCAAGAAACTTCTTATGTCCGTTGCATTCTTGGGCGTAGACCAGTCTTGTACCGTAGCGACTTTCGCAGGGTCCACGGCAATACCATTCTCTGAAACAACATGGCCCAAGAATCTCACCTCCCTCCTCTAGAAGTGACACTTAGAAAACTTTGCTTTCAATTGGTGTTTTCTCAACACCTCCATCACTATTCTTAAATGTTCCTTGTGTTCTTCCTATGTCATCGAGTAGACCAAAATATCATCCACGAACATAAGAACAAACTTATTCAATTTATCCCTAAATACTCTATTCATAAGATCCACAAAATATGCTGGTGCATTGGTCAACCCGAATGGCATGACCAACCACTCATAGAATCCAGACGGCGTCCGAAATGCCGTTTTAGCTATACTTTCAGCTTCCACTCTAAGCTGATGAAAACCTATCGCGAGATCCAACTGGAAGAATACTCTCGCGCCACTCAACTGATCAAACAAATCATCAATCCGCGGTAGAGAATACTTATTCTTCCTCGTCATCTTATTCAATTCGCGGTAGTCCACACACAATCGAAGGGAACCATTTGCCTTGGTAGCAAACACAACTGGTGCTCCCCACTCAGAAACACTTCTTCTGATAAATCCTTTCCTCAAAAGATCGCTTACCTGCACCCCGAGCTCTCGCTGCTCCCTTGGCGCCATACGACGAAGTGGCATCACTATAGGTCTGGCATCTTTCACTAAGTCAATATGGAACTCAATCTCTCGGTGTGGTGGAAGCCCGGTCACTTCCTCGAAGATGTCCGGATACTGGCCAACCACGGGCACATCTGACAACTCATCATGCGGGATGTCGAGGGAATTTAGAAAACTAGCCATTACCCCATCATTGGGTAGACCACCAAACACTACCCTCCGCCCATCATCCGCTCTAACCGTCACCAAAAAGCCCTCACAGTCTACCACCACCCCGTATCTTTGGAGCCAATCGACTCCCAAAATAATGCCAAACCCAGTAAAGCCCAAAATAAATCAATCACAAACAAACATGCATCCATTACTCGATAAAACCACATTACGACAAATCATGCTAAGGCTAGTCGAACCACCAATCGGGTTCGTTACTACTAAAGTTCTATCGACAATCTCGGGCTCCAATCCCAACTTATCTACCAGGTTACTAGATATGAAGGAACTGGAAGCTCCGGTATCAAACAATACTCGAATAGGAACATCATAAACAGAAAGCATACCTTGGATAACAACATTCTTTCCTTTCTCCGCCGCAGTTGGGGCATTCGACGAAGAAGGAACAGCATTGATAGCATATGCTTTCACAATCTGCTTTTCCTTAGGGGGGTTGCGGACACTTGTCCTTGTGATGTCCCACTTGGCCACAGTTGAAGCACTTCCTTTCCGCTAGCTTGGCCCGACATTCTTTGGCATAGTGGCCTTTCTTACCACAGCTGAAGCACTCAACATATTTCTTATTCTTTTTCTTCTGGCCATCCTTGGTCTGATTCTGCTTTCTCTTATTTTGAGAACCATTCTTGCCTCCACCGCTTGCTTGCGGCTTTGGCTCCTCTGCAGATGCAACCTCAGTCTTCGACTTAGGGTAAAGACTCTCTGACCTCAATGCTTTCCCCACAATCGATTCAAACGTCTCATCGATGTGGTTAATAAGCCTTTCCCCTAAGTATTGATCTAAGCCGGTTATGAACTTCTCGTTCTTCTTCTCGGGAGTGTCGATAAGAGATAACCCATATTTCGATAGGGTATCAAACTCAGCAATATACTCCGAGACAGCTCTACCATTCTGCTTGAGCTCCAGGAATTTCCTAAACAACTCTGACTTCTGGGCAGCTGGGATAAATTTTTCACCGAATCGGGCTTTAAACCGATCCTATGTAACTTGGTCCTCAGGAGTAGCTGCCTTAATAGCATTCCACCAATTCATCGCCCGTCCTTGTAGCTGACGGGACGCTAGCTTTCTCTTCATCGCATCCTCAATACCAAAATCTTCGAAGATCCGCTCACATCTATCCAACCAATCGTGAACTTCTGTGGCCAATTCCGTTCCGTGGAACGGCTTTCCACCAAGACTAGTGTAATCCTTGCAAAGCTTGGCGAAATCGGCCCTAGGCCCCTGCACTGTTGCACCACCACCATTAGCAGTATTAGGGACTGCTCTCTGAACGTCCCTAAGCATCTCTCTCATGAAATTAGTAAACATAGCCCTCATGTCAGGAGAATTCCCATTGTTGGCTCCTCTACTAGCACCCCTCGTATATCGGCTCATCGTTCAATCTGTAAAGAGAAACGATTAACCATCCTCTTTGTGGTGTCAGTGCAGTGCAACTTCATCCTTAGCTATACTAATAGTATATATATATCTTTTGAAAACCAAAATAATCACAAATACGCGCTCTCATATATGTACTATCTCTCCCTGGTGTCTTTCCCTAGGTTAACTACGCAACCTAGAGCTCTGATACCAAGTGTGACGGCCCGCCCCGCACCAGCCGACATTTCCCATAAAAGTGCGTTGTGCCGATGTCCAACCAGCACGGGACGGTCGCCAAAGGAAGGAAAAAGAAGAGAACTTACTGGTGAACTAACAAAGAACCTGTAGAATGTCTCACAGCGCATGGATTAAAATATAATAACAACATACTTGACATAAAACAGGCGAGACAGTGCATAAGCTGGAAACTAAAACTAGACATCATAGCAGCGGAAATCCAAACACAGCTTATGTTCACATCATCATTATTACAACTTTTCAACTGTCTCTCAAGCAAAGCAAAGAAAAAGGTACACTACTAATGCCCAAGGTAGTGACCCGCAGCGACATAGGGAGAATATCTATATATATCATACATGGAAGCCTCCTGCTCGTCTCCAGTACAGCTACTCGTTCTTCACCAGCTAACCTGTCTCTAGTCTGCTTGTGAGAGCACCCAGAGTAATAAGAAGAGACATAAAACTCTGGGTCATACAAAAAGTCTGGTATGAGCGATGTAACACCCCGAATTTTCTATTAACACTAAAGTTGCTAAAATAATAATAAGTATGTAAGAGAGGGGATGTATCTAATATGAATATAAAAATATTAATAAGTGTGTAAGAGAGGGGATGTATCTAATATGAATATAAAAATATTAATAAGTGTGTAAGAGAGGGGATGTATCTAATATGAATATAAAAATATTAATAAGTGTGTAAGAGAGGGGATGTATCTAATATGAATATAAAAATATTAATAAGTGTGTGAGAGAGGGGATGTATCTAATATGTATATAAAAACAATAATAAGTAAAGGGGGATGTATCTAATATGTACATTGTAGAAAATATATATATATTTATGACATGAATAGAAGTTTATTAATATGCTGAGTGTTTGCTGAGTCACTTCTGACTCATTGCTGAGTCAACAAGATAAACCCCATCTTGTCTGAACGGCTGCGGTTATTTCTAGGTTAAATCTAATGGCCTAAATGAATTCTAAAATCTATAAATAAGTGGGTAGACCCTAGACCTAAATCACTTGTAAAATTAGAGAAGCTACCGTCATGCTGCTGCCATGGAGTTCAGCATAGCCGTCACAAACTAAGAAGAGGAAGCCTAATCATCTACAACTAAATCTACACAAATCAAATCAAAAGATCTCTCTTTCTCTAATTCTTTTCTTTTGTTGGTGAGTATGATGATTCTCACAAGACTATTACAAACTAATTTGACTCAGTTATGAATGGATCACAAGAAAGTGATGTGATTTGTAATTGTAAATTCTATATATTGTGGATCTCTTATTATGTTATTATGTTGTCGTATGATGTAAATTATATGTGCTATGTCATGCTATGTTGTAAATTCTCTTATGCTATGTCGTGCTATGTTGAGAATCATGTCAAGCTATGTTATACTATCATACTATGCCATGTTATAAATCATGCTATATTATGTTGAAAAATCATGATGTTGTTGGATCATGCTTAAAGTTATGTTTTTTTCTTAATTTAAATGGATCTTGTTTATGGGAATTTGCCTATTAGGTTAGGTGTACCCATAAACTTGAAACTATAATTAAATAAAACTTGATTATGGGAATTTGCCTATTGAGTTAGGTGTACCCATATAAAACCATGTTGTTAAAAAATTAGATGATGTTGATTCACACATGTTCATATGTAAGTTTATGAAAAATTGATTGAGATTATATTAGGTGAATTTTGAACAAGTTGACACCTTTAGATCCATGACATGTATAATCTATGCAAGTTGGACATATGCAAGTTTCACCCCTTATTATGATTCATTTGGTCACATATACATGTTGTTATTATGATAATCTCTTTTATGCTATGAGTTAGGCTATTCGAGTCTAACATATATTTTGCGAATAAACGTTCAAACGTGGGGTAGGGGTAATATTAGGAATTAATAAATTGGGTGCAATTTTGTAAGATGTTGCATACCATGAATGAATGTCCATAATTGAGTCAATTATGGACATTGTTAAAAATTGGAAGTAATTAATAATTCAAGTAGGGAATTATTAAAATTGGGGGAAAGTGGATTATTATTAAGAATCAATGCTTAGGACACGAGGTTGGACCCGTTTGTGATGTAAACCTGCCCGGACCCGCCCGGCAAATCCAGTAGTCACAAATGTCGGCCCAATGTGAGAGGTCCTAGGCCCAAACTAAAGCATAACAGTTGTAAAGACACGAGGTTAGACTCTTTTATGGTGTAAGACTGCCCGGACCCGCCCGGCAAATCCAGCTGCCATAAATGCCAGTCTAATGTGAGAGGTCTTTATGAGGTTATGGCCTTAATGAACTAAGAAATACTTAACCAGATAATCATGTAAGGTGGGACATGGGGGTTAAGTAGGTGCCTTGGGTGGCATGAGGAATCTGGTGGTTGCCTTTAGAGGCATTTGAAATACGATTAGACTTAACCAAACACACATGTAAATGAACATGACTAAGTGGGTTAAGTGGGATGGACTAATGGGGACAAGCTTAGGTGGAATGCTTGTGGTAAATAGTGGGGGCCCATTTCAACCAGTATCCCAAAACGTATCTTTGTGGGCTCGACCCAAGTCGAGGACGGGACACGCATACTGGGTTTGACTATAAGAGGCCAAAACAGGGAGCGGTGGCAACGCAAGTCCAACGGGTTTCATATGCGTGTGTGGACCCGGGCTGGTAGGTAAGACGTTGTTGCATCGTGTAGGTATAAGCCGTGCATGTCCGTTGTATCAGGTTGCCACTTTAGGGGAGTGATACACCCCACTGTGGGGCCAGCACGGGTATCTACGAGTTAGGGAGCCGATCGAATAATGGGAAGTAGGGTACACCTAGTGGAGATAGGGGCAGGCGGCACCTATGTAGTCAGCTAGGGGTACGTAAAGCCATTGGGAAAGTTTCTAAGTGAAGCTAAGTGGGATGAATCTTTAGGGTGACTGGTGTGGTGCAGTATAGTGTTTATCCTTTAGTATTTAGGAGCGCCTATAACGTTGCCTTTAGCGATTGTCTATGTCCTTAATCTGCTCTTCATAGACATTTTCTTGTTTTCCAGCTTATGCCTTAGTCCAGTTATTTTGGTAATAGTATTGTAGAATTATCATATTCACCAGACTTTATGTCTGACCCCCTCTTTTCCATCCTTTTTCTCCCTTTAGGTCCGCAGGTTGGGCCAAGTTCTAGTGGAGTCTAGTTGGATTGCTTATCTTCTGGAAAGCTTGGACTGCTGAAGTAAAGTCCAGCTTGTTATCTTTCTTTTTAATGGCTATTCATGTAATGGGATTATGTACTTGTTTTATCAAGATAGATATTGTACTTGACATTGAATATGGTGTTATGATGTAATCAAACATGTTTTGACTTCTGCTATAATGAAATAAAGTTTTTGAATTTCCAAGTACTATTTTATATCTGTCTTGTTGTAATTTTACTGTTCTATATTCACTTAAAACCTCCATGGAAGTTAATGCATTCCCTTTGTGAGTGACATTAATGGACGTGGGGTGTTACACGTGGTATCAGAGCTTAAGGTTACCAGAATAGATAAAAATTTTAGAAAACTATTTTTTCTAAAGTATTTTTGAAAGAAGTGTTTTCAAAAATATGTTTTAATGTGTAAATTTAAGAAGAAAGTTTTTATGAAAAACATAATCCCGAATAGCCATATCTTTATCTTTCGAGTCCTCTATTTTGAATCTTTCCTTTTTCGTTTCAGCATGGCTGAAGATCTCAACATTCCAGAGGGTGTTCATATACCCGGTTGGTTTTGTCAATATCTTGAGGCCAGGGCCACCGCGGGTCCAGCAAATCCTCCTCCTCGTGTTGACACTTTTGCAAATACGTGCAAGGAGTTTAAGGCTATGGGTGGAAAGACTTTTCAAGGGTCAGAGACGTTCGTGGAGGCCAGAGATTGGTTTAAGGAGACTGAGGAATTACTTGATATCTTTGAAGTGGAGGACGAAAGGAAAGTCCGTTTAGCAGCTTGGTTAATGAAGGGAGAAGCCTCGTTTTGGTGGGAGGTCACTAACGGGGAACGTCCAGTTGATTCATGGGCGGATTTCAGACGAAGGTTTGAGGCAAAGTTTCTTTCAAGGGCAGAGGAGAACTTAAATATGGAAAAATTCCTGGCACTAAAGCAAGGGAGCTCATCAGTAAAGGAATATGTCAATAAATTTAATCAGTTAGCAAGGTTTGGCTTGGAGTTGGTGAACACGCCAGAGAAGAAAGCTTTGAGGTTCGTTAGAGGCTTGAATGAACCGTTGCAAGGGTTGGCTATGACCCACATCCCTATGGGAGCCACCTTTGAAAAGCTAGTAGAAATGGCACTTATGCATGAGGATAAGGCAGTTGAAAAGAAAGGGGATCAGAAGAAACCCCAACAGCAAAATAAGAAGGGTGGTAAAAACAATAATGGCAAAGGGAAGAAGAAATGCTTCAATTGTGGGACGCCTGGCCATCTCAGCAAAGATTGTAGAAAGAAAAAGAAGACTGGTTGTTTTCATTGTGGAGATGCGGGACATTTAGTGAAGGACTGTCCAAAGAAGGGGCAGAGGGCAGGGTCTACCTCGGGAGGACAGGTGCAGGCTCTTATGGCACCAGGGCAGGCAAGGGGGCAAGTTCAGGCTATTGCTGCCCCACCGCTGCAAGAAAGAGGTAGAACAATTTCTGTTGAAAGCTTATTTTTTCTGTTTGATCATCCTGTCCGTACCTTATTCGATTCTGGCGCATCTCATTCGTTTATCTCTGCATCATTAGTTGAATCACTGCACTTGAACACCAGTTTAGTAGAGGATCCCTTGGTCGTTTCAAATCCAATTGGGGGTTCGGCTCATTTGACCATGATATGTTTGGATTTGAAAATCTCTATACTTAGCGTTGAATTTAGATGTGATGCTTATGTATTGGGCTTCACGGGCTATGGGCTAATTTTAGGAATGGATTGGTTGTCTAGAAATAGGGCCATTCTTGATTGTGAAAGGAGAGTAGTTAGGCTTGTGACTCGCCTTGGTAATGCTCTCGACATCTTTTGTAATCCCATAAATTCCGTTATGCTAAGTTATCTTGAATCGCTTGACGCGTCTGTAGAGAACCTGCGATCGGTAGAAGTGGTCCGGGAATATCCGGATGTGTTTGAGGAGGTGAAGGGCTTACCTCCAAAGCGGGAGATAGACTTTCGAATTTATCTTGTGGATAATGCTAAACCCGTATCTTTGCCAGTGCGCCACATGGCTCCTCGTGAAAGGAGGGAACTCAATAAGCAAGTAAAGGAGTTGCTTGAGAAGGGGTTCATAAGACGTAGTATATCGGAGTGGGGTGCTCTAGTAGTTTTTGCCACAAAGGCGGATGGGTCTCTTAGACTTTGTATGGACTATAGAGAACTAAACAAGCTTACTAAAAATAACCGACACCCACTGCCGAGGATTGACGATCTCTTTGATCAGTTAGTTGGCGCCTCAGTGTTTTCGCAGTTGGACTTAGCCACTGGCTTTCATCAACTGAGAGTGGCTGAGGATAGTATAGATAAGACTGCTTTTAGGACTCCTGACGGGTTCTATGAATGGCTAGTGATGCCCTTTGGTTTGACAAACGCCCCTGCATATTTTGTTGATTTGATGAGTAGGGTGTTTAGGGAATACCTTAACAAATTCGTGGTAGTCTTTGTAGATGACATCTTAGTCTTTTCTAAGAATAAAGAAGAGCACTCCCTACATCTTAGGGAAGTGTTGGAAACCCTTCGAGCGCATAACCTTAAGGCAAAATTTTCTAAGTGTCACTTCTGGAGGAAGGAAGTACGGTTCTTAGGGCACGTGGTTTCCAAAGAAGGGATAGCAGTGGATCCCGCAAAGGTGGTGGCCATCCAAGATTGGAAGGTCCCTAAAAATGCAACCGAAGTAAGAAGTTTCTTGGGGTTGGCTGGCTATTATAGGAAGTTTATCAAAGACTTCGCAAAAATATCAGCTCCATTAACACGGTTAACAAAGAAGAACCTGGTTTTTACGTGGGACAAAGATTGCGATGATGCGTTCCAACGTTTAAAGAGAGCCTTAACTTCAGCCCCAGTCTTAGTGCTGCCAGACGGGAATAAACCGTTTACCATCTATACTGATGCTTGTGGGACGGGACTTGGCGCGGTCCTCATGCAAGAGGGAAGAGTAATAGCCTATGGTGGAAGGCAGTTGAGGGTTCATGAAAAGAATTACCCCACGCATGACTTAGAGCTAGCCGCAATTGTTTTCGCGCTTAAGTCTTGGCGTCACTATCTTCTTGGTGAGAAATTCGAACTGTTCACTGACCATAAATCATTAAAATACTTATTCTCTCAGAAGGATTTGAATTTAAGGCAGCAACGGTGGATGGAATTCTTAGCCTCCTACGATTTTGAAATAGCATATACCCCGGGCAAGGGTAACGTGGTGGCAGACGCCTTAAGTAGGAAAAGGTTGTCCTTGAGTCCGTTGTTTGTTGAACGACAAAGCTTAGAATTCATCTCTATGTTTGACTTTAGACCCTCCGTTGACTTAGTACCCGGTCTGTTAGCATCCTTGGAGGTTAGACCTACACTTCTAGGACGGGTTGGTGAGGCACAGCGAGACGACCCACAGTTGGTTGAGATAGTAGAAAAGCTCAAAGGGGGGGAGTCGTCAAGCCATCTTCGTAGGTATACCCTAGACGATAAGGGTTGGTTACGAAGGGATAATAGACTTTGTGTACCACAAGACGAAGACTTAAGGAAGGCCATTCTTGATGATGCTCATCGCTCAAAAATGACCATTCATCCCGGCGGGGATAAGATGTACAAAGATATGAAGCGGGTTTTCTTTTGGGCTGGTATGAAAAAGGATGTGGCCGAGTACGTCGCTAGATGCTTGGTGTGCCAACGAGTTAAAGCAGAACAAAAGAAACCCGGTGGGTTGCTTCACCCATTAGAAGTTCCACTATGGAAATGGGAAAGCATCTCAATGGATTTTGTGGATGGATTACCAAGATCAAGAAAGGGTAACACGGGGATTTGGGTTATAGTAGATAGACTTACTAAAAGCGCCCGTTTTATTCCCGTGAAAAGTAAGAGGACTGCTCCGTGGTTGGCTTCTGTATACATTAAGGAGATAGTTCGTTTGCACGGTATTCCTTCTAGTATAGTAAGCGACCGTGACCCCATCTTTACTAGCGAATTTTGGAAGAGTTTACAAGAGGTGGTAGGGACTCAGCTATGTTTGAGCACCGCATATCATCCTCAGACAGACGGCCAGACCGAGAGGGTGAATCGCATTCTAGAGGATCTTTTAAGGCTTTGTATCCTAGACTTTGGGGGTACATGGGAAGAGCACCTTCCGTTAGTAGAATTCGCATATAATAATAGCTTTCAGTCTAGTATTGGCATGGCACCTTTCGAAGCTCTTTATGGAAGGCCTTGCCGTTCGCCTACATGTTGGTGGGAATCTACCGATAAAATCCTACTTGGGCCCGATATGGTTAGGGAAACCTCGGAGAAGATTGAGTTGATTCGAAGGAGGATGAAAGCAGCACAAGATAGGCAAAAATCGTATGCTGATAAGAGGAGGACAGATCTTGAGTTTGACATTGGGGACATGGTTTTTATCAAAGTATCTCCGTTACAGAATGTTGTTCGCTTTGGGTCCATGGGGAAATTAGCACCAAGGTTTGTAGGGTCGTTTCCTGTAAAAAAAACAGGATTGGGAAGATGGCATATAGGGTGGAGTTTCCTGAGAAACTTAGTGGAGTACACGACGTATTCCATGTATCACATTTGAGGAAGTGTTTGCACAAGACCGCGGAGGTGGTAGAGCCGAGCTTGCTTAAAGAGGTGGAAATAGAGCGTGATGCAACAATTAGACGAGCTCCTACATGCATTCTTGGGTCGGAGATCAAAAAGTTGAGGAATCGAGAGGTCAGACTGGTTAAAGTGCAATGGGGAGATGATGAGAGCAACGCAACTTGGGAGACAGAAGAGAAGATGCGTTCGTTGTACCCTTTTCTTTTTGAGGGTATGTCTTTTAATTTCTCCTTTATCGCTTAGCTTATCTTATCTTATCTTTAGTATGTCCTCTCATTAGTATCTTTGACCTTTAGTTAGGATAATCCTATGGTTGAAACATGTGTTTGAGACATGTTATGTATGATGGATGCAAAATGGATGCAAGTGTTTGCTAGTGGTTGCTCGTGGATGCATATATACACACACTTTAGGCACTAGATCGGCTCAGTCACTTCATATTGCATATTGCATATATATGGATGTATTTAGTATAATGGATGTATAATGGTTGTACCATCATATGGATGCTGCATTCGGTTGAATGGGTGTGCACGCATATAGAAGTAGTATGTAAGCAATTAGGATCTTTTGCATACATAATGGATTCATGACACTTACATAATTTGCATTAAGGAGGTCAACTGAATCAGTAGACCACCTAATTTCGCATTAGGTAAGGACATGTACACACACTTGCATATGATCATGAAAGCATTAGAAGTCTGTAAGGACAATGGATGCCTGTGTATGATGGATGAGTAGATGGACGTTTGGATGGTAGGATATACATTCTTCCAGACTTGAAGATTTCGGGGACGAAATCCTAAAAGGAGGGGAGAATGTAACACCTCGAATTTTCTATTAACACTAAAGTTGCTAAAATAATAATAAGTATGTAAGAGAGGGGATGTATCTAATATGAATATAAAAATATTAATAAGTGTGTAAGAGAGGGGATGTATCTAATATGAATATAAAAATATTAATAAGTGTGTAAGAGAGGGGATGTATCTAATATGAATATAAAAATATTAATAAGTGTGTAAGAGAGGGGATGTATCTAATATGAATATAAAAATATTAATAAGTGTGTGAGAGAGGGGATGTATCTAATATGTATATAAAAACAATAATAAGTAAAGGGGGATGTATCTAATATGTACATTGTAGAAAATATATATATATTTATGACATGAATAGAAGTTTATTAATATGCTGAGTGTTTGCTGAGTCACTTCTGACTCATTGCTGAGTCAACAAGATAAACCCCATCTTGTCTGAACGGCTGCGGTTATTTCTAGGTTAAATCTAATGGCCTAAATGAATTCTAAAATCTATAAATAAGTGGGTAGACCCTAGACCTAAATCACTTGTAAAATTAGAGAAGCTACCGTCATGCTGCTGCCATGGAGTTCAGCATAGCCGTCACAAACTAAGAAGAGGAAGCCTAATCATCTACAACTAAATCTACACAAATCAAATCAAAAGATCTCTCTTTCTCTAATTCTTTTCTTTTGTTGGTGAGTATGATGATTCTCACAAGACTATTACAAACTAATTTGACTCAGTTATGAATGGATCACAAGAAAGTGATGTGATTTGTAATTGTAAATTCTATATATTGTGGATCTCTTATTATGTTATTATGTTGTCGTATGATGTAAATTATATGTGCTATGTCATGCTATGTTGTAAATTCTCTTATGCTATGTCGTGCTATGTTGAGAATCATGTCAAGCTATGTTATACTATCATACTATGCCATGTTATAAATCATGCTATATTATGTTGAAAAATCATGATGTTGTTGGATCATGCTTAAAGTTATGTTTTTTTCTTAATTTAAATGGATCTTGTTTATGGGAATTTGCCTATTAGGTTAGGTGTACCCATAAACTTGAAACTATAATTAAATAAAACTTGATTATGGGAATTTGCCTATTGAGTTAGGTGTACCCATATAAAACCATGTTGTTAAAAAATTAGATGATGTTGATTCACACATGTTCATATGTAAGTTTATGAAAAATTGATTGAGATTATATTAGGTGAATTTTGAACAAGTTGACACCTTTAGATCCATGACATGTATAATCTATGCAAGTTGGACATATGCAAGTTTCACCCCTTATTATGATTCATTTGGTCACATATACATGTTGTTATTATGATAATCTCTTTTATGCTATGAGTTAGGCTATTCGAGTCTAACATATATTTTGCGAATAAACGTTCAAACGTGGGGTAGGGGTAATATTAGGAATTAATAAATTGGGTGCAATTTTGTAAGATGTTGCATACCATGAATGAATGTCCATAATTGAGTCAATTATGGACATTGTTAAAAATTGGAAGTAATTAATAATTCAAGTAGGGAATTATTAAAATTGGGGGAAAGTGGATTATTATTAAGAATCAATGCTTAGGACACGAGGTTGGACCCGTTTGTGATGTAAACCTGCCCGGACCCGCCCGGCAAATCCAGTAGTCACAAATGTCGGCCCAATGTGAGAGGTCCTAGGCCCAAACTAAAGCATAACAGTTGTAAAGACACGAGGTTAGACTCTTTTATGGTGTAAGACTGCCCGGACCCGCCTGGCAAATCCAGCTGCCATAAATGCCAGTCTAATGTGAGAGGTCTTTATGAGGTTATGGCCTTAATGAACTAAGAAATACTTAACCAGATAATCATGTAAGGTGGGACATGGGGGTTAAGTAGGTGCCTTGGGTGGCATGAGGAATCTGGTGGTTGCCTTTAGAGGCATTTGAAATACGATTAGACTTAACCAAACACACATGTAAATGAACATGACTAAGTGGGTTAAGTGGGATGGACTAATGGGGACAAGCTTAGGTGGAATGCTTGTGGTAAATAGTGGGGGCCCATTTCAACCAGTATCCCAAAACGTATCTTTGTGGGCTCGACCCAAGTCGAGGACGGGACACGCATACTGGGTTTGACTATAAGAGGCCAAAACAGGGAGCGGTGGCAACGCAAGTCCAACGGGTTTCATATGCGTGTGTGGACCCGGGCTGGTAGGTAAGACGTTGCATCGTGTAGGTATAAGCCGTGCATGTCCGTTGTATCAGGTTGCCACTTTAGGGGAGTGATACACCCCACTGTGGGGCCAGCACGGGTATCTACGAGTTAGGGAGCCGATCGAATAATGGGAAGTAGGGTACACCTAGTGGAGATAGGGGCAGGCGGCACCTATGTAGTCAGCTAGGGGTACGTAAAGCCATTGGGAAAGTTTCTAAGTGAAGCTAAGTGGGATGAATCTTTAGGGTGACTGGTGTGGTGCAGTATAGTGTTTATCCTTTAGTATTTAGGAGCGCCTATAACGTTGCCTTTAGCGATTGTCTATGTCCTTAATCTGCTCTTCATAGACATTTTCTTGTTTTCCAGCTTATGCCTTAGTCCAGTTATTTTGGTAATAGTATTGTAGAATTATCATATTCACCAGACTTTATGTCTGACCCCCTCTTTTCCATCCTTTTTCTCCCTTCAGGTCCGCAGGTTGGGCCAAGTTCTAGTGGAGTCTAGTTGGATCGCTTATCTTCTGGAAAGCTTGGACTGCTGAAGTAAAGTCCAGCTTGTTATCTTTCTTTTTAATGGCTATTCATGTAATGGGATTATGTACTTGTTTTATCAAGATAGATATTGTACTTGACATTGAATATGGTGTTATGATGTAATCAAACATGTTTTGACTTCTGCTATAATGAAATAAAGTTTTTGAATTTCCAAGTACTATTTTATATCTGTCTTGTTGTAATTTTACTGTTCTATATTCACTTAAAACCTCCATGGAAGTTAATGCATTCCCTTTGTGAGTGACATTAATGGACGTGGGGTGTTACAAGCGATAAGCAGCAAGACAGAACAATAATAGGTATACTAAACCATACCTGAACCTGGACCTGCAACCAAAGAGTTAGCACAACATACCGCTCAATACTCTAAGGTGCCACTAACATATGGTGTAAAGAATACGGGGGTAGGGGTGTGCATGACATAGTGAAAGCAACCAACCAAACATAGCAACCATCCTCACACCTCTTACTCAGTGCGTAAAGCATACGATATCCACCACTTTGATCACCCTATTCCTTGCTATGATCACTCTGCCCCATGGAGTCATGATGACACCACTACACTGATCCATAGCCACTAGTCTTTGCTATGTCCACTCTGCCCCCATGAAGTCATAACAACTCCACTGCACTGGCTCATAGCCATGCTACGATCACTCTGCCCCATGGAGTAGTAACTACCCCACTGCACTGATACGTAGCCTAAAATCCGTCTTGATGGTGAATCAAAGCTATAGACGTCGATAACCCCTTAGCACGCGTCCCGCAGCAAAGCCCAACTCATGAAGTTGACTCGTTGGTTCCCAACTGGATCCCGAGTTCTACTTCCCATTTGGACTACCTTTGCATCTCGGGTTTTGATCTTCTCCGGATCAGTTCGGTTCTTCACTTTACCTTGCCTCAGATCGTGCTCCTGGTTCGGTTCGTGGTCCACACCTCAAGTCCAAGCTCTTCGGTTCGGCTCGTGGCCTTCATCACCTCGGATCGGGTCAAGTTCCTCAAGCTCCTCCATGGTGCATCGGTTCGGGTCGGGTATCGTGGTTCGGATCGGCCATGGTCATCACATAGCCTCCCCTACCGGTTCGGTTCGGAGGTGACTACACGGGTTGGGTCATTCACGAGTGGAGTTAGTTCGTGAGCTGGATTCCGGTTCGGGTCGAAGAGCTTCTAGCGGATCGGTTCGGAGAAGACACTCCACGAGCAGTTTGGTTCGCGAGTTGCACCTCGGGTCGGTCCGTGCTCCCATCCGATCCGATCCGGTTCGGGTACTTTCCTGCACTTTTCCTACAACTTCCAGCGACTGTTTATACGCCACTCGGCGACGTTTTTGACTAATCTATCTTCTCTAACAATCACAAATCATTCCAAGCAGTCATAACAACATATAGAATTGACCACAAACACCAAAACAACAACTTGATAGGTTAAAACGGATCAAACATAGCCAAAATCCCATATTTTCCCTTAAGCATGTTTAAGCAAAACTAATGATAGGATTAGCAAAACTTAACCAAATTAACCCAAGTTTCTAACAGAGGTCCAAAACATCATTTCGAATTTTATAAATATTTTTCCAGAATTTAATCACGTTTAAATTCGCTAATTAACACTAATTACCCTTAATTAACCATAATTAGTGAGGAACTATGCAAATCACTCACCTTAGCCACAAACAAATTACCAAATCTGAAACGATTCTCTGTTTGGCGTTGTTCCCAAGGCTATACAGCAGTTCTACCTCAATTCTTGTGCTAATACGCTTTGATTTGATGTAGATTTGGCTTAATTAGCGATTAGAATGTGATTTGGGGTGTTTTAGATGTTGGAGGCCATTATTAGGGTTCCAAGAATGAAAGTGGCGGCTGTGAAAGTGAGAAAAAGGGTGTTCTCTAAACCCTAACAGCCCTTAAATACTCCACATTCCGAAATTCTCCTTCGGGCATAGCTGTTAATCACCCGGTTAAGCCCAATTAAGCTGTTTTTCCCTACCTGAAACTTGTTTCAGCCATATCTCCCAAACGGTGAGTCCGTTTGGCTAATGTGACCACTCTACGAAAAGGTAAACCATCATCCGGATCTGATGGAAGTGGTTTTAGGTCAAAACTTTTGTCCAATCAAAATTTATGGCCGAAACAAGATCAGCTAGGACCAAAACGGTCATTTAAAAATCGGCAAAAAATCATGAACATGGGAAATGACCCCAATAGTCATCTCCCAAAGTTACATGACCATACGACTTCGCATATGAAAGAAATAGATATTCTACGATCCTTCGATGTGTAGAATGCGGGTCGTTACATTAAAAGTTCAGGAGCTAGTTTTAAATAACTAGACTACTAATTTCCTATGCACTCCACACAGGGAGGCATTAATTACATTGTAAATTCCATACTCACCACGCAAGGTGGTAAAAAATTACCTACTACATAAGTAGTAGGATTACATTTGAATACACAAATAAATTAGTACAATAAAGTGCAGGTATCCAACAAATGACACGCTAAGTCCACAGATGTACAAAGCAATAGCTCAACTGTTGCAACCTGTAGCTAGCAAGGACCTCGAGACCACTCCAAAGAACTGTGACGAGCTCTAATACCAAGAAAAGAGACATGTCGTTCCACACGAAGTGAAGTACAGGAGAGGGAGGAAACGATAAAAGCACACCGATGACACAGCAAAAATGAGAGCTTAACTATTCACCTACTTCACTGAGTCTTCGATGGCTAACTTGTGCCAGAGCACTACTCAACGTAATCAAAACAATGGCCGACCAGCATACTGCTCAACTAAAAAAATAAAACTCACGTTGCCTAGATAACATAAAGCCAAGCATGAACATCACCTTAAGTACATCAACAATGATAAGTGCAAGCATCTAGTATATCACCTTTGCACAAAGATGATGACTCAACTACATTAACCAGACAAACATGAAGATTGTAAAGGACAAAACACTATCGAGCAGTACACAATTGACAAGGGAGGTTCTGAGCACCAGTTCACCGTAAAAATACCAAGCACCTCAACGAACAAGACACCAACTATTGCACAAATCTGATTCCCAAACCACCAACAAGACGCAAGCCAGAAATACATTGAATACCTAGGAAGTAAAATGTACCATCACAATCAGAATCGACGAGATGCGAGACATCTCTACACCAAAGGAGTTGCTGCAGATCTGGATCCTCCACGTTAGTGACTAAATCCGCTATTGAACAGAGGTCAGTTGAAGATCTCGCGAAATTGCCTGTAACTTCCATAGCAGGGGAAAGAGGGAAACTGGAATCGGTGTCAGGAAGTGAAAGTTATTGAGATGAGGTTGAGCGTAAAGGGGAAAATAGTGCTCCGATCCGTAGCATGAAGAAAAGCTTAGATTTGAGGTGACAATTTAGTTGTTTGAGAGACTCCACGCATCGCAAAAACAAGGAGTGGGCAGCAGAGGATGAAGTGAAGAGAGAAGAAAGAAGAGGTAGAGAACGGAGTAGGGCTCGAAGGAGAGAAGAAAAGACAGGCGTTTCCCTGTCGCCATTTACAGAGTTTCTCAAACAAAAAAGCTTTAATATAAATTAAATATCAATTTAACCTGGATTTTTAAATATCGAGTTATAAATACAGAGATGTTTATTTTGGAGTTGTTTGATATTCTATGTGAATATATACGATAATATTAATTTATTAATATTATATTAAATTGTTTTTAAATATATTAATATTTAAATGGGTTTATTTAGAGCCTTAGAAATAGCCATTTTTGCAAGCGACCTCCGTTTTCGATGAAATTAATTTTGTTGAATCCGGAATATTTAATTATTGTTAGATTTCAAATTTCATGATTTTTGGAGTCAGTATGTGGTCGTGCGGAATTTTAACGTGAAAAATAGTCAATAAATTGACTTTAAAAATATGCGGTGTGAGCAAACGGACTCAGAATTCGACGAAACAAGTTTCATTGGGTCCTTAATGTCGAGCTGTAGTTGTATGTCCATTTTCATCCAATTAGGATATTGTATGTGATCATAGGATTTTTAAATACAAAAATAAATAGCTTTGAAATATAAACTAATATAATAATAATGAATATAAAAATAATATAGCTATTCTATAAATACCCTACCACCAATACCATAACCCTAAGACTTCATTTCTCTGGTCAAACAAAATTCGTCACTATCGTTCTTCATTTTCCAATGAAACCATGAGTTCTAAATTATTATAAATTCATATAAAAATCACAAAATCATGAAAGTTATATATTTGAAATCCTGGTGATTTTATCTTCAGGTCTATACCCATTGAATTGGTTCAACTTCCGTTCTGTAGTTGGGTTTTTAACAGGGAAAAGTAGGGTTTGCGTAATCTTGTAATACGAGCATTGATTCGAAGATTGGTGATTTTATTTGGGTTAAGGATATCAAAGCGAAAGTGTTTGCAAATTTTGAGGTAACTCGGTGAAAGTTTGTGTCGAGCTAGTACTGGTGTTCGTCATTCATTTCAGTGCGGAGGGTTTGGGAAAATTGATGCGAGTTGAACATCGTGGGTTTGGGGAGGAGAAGTTTGCGGAGAGATGATCATAGGAATTGACGGAATTGAATTTCGTGGTATGTTGAAGGAAGGGGAATCAAAGAAAGATGGCGCAATGGCCTTTAAAATGAGAGCAGCGGGGTTTTTTCCACGATGAGGAAGAAGGGACGAGCGACTAAGCCACGTCATTACTGTATGATTAAGCTTAAATAATTATAATTATTTAATTTATAATGTTTATATAGTTTAAAACTTGTAAATTTGATAACTATCTCATATGTTATTCAAATTTAGCGAAATAAGATCCATTAGGATCGTATGGATGGTGGCTAGATGCAGGGAAACAGCTTGGAGGGATCCAACTAGATTCCTCAGTATTTATGTTACAATTTTTCATATATTGTGATATATGAGATGATATATAACATGTTATTGATTATGTGTGTTTGGATGATGATTGCTCCTTTTGTTTGGTATTTTTAAATACTATAAGTAATATTGGAATATATAAAAGCAATTTTAAAGGGGATATTGTTATAAAATCAACGGATTTTATAAAAGGAAATATTTGGAAAATTAATAGAATTATAAGAAGGAAATTCACGAGTTATAAAGGAATTATGAGAAGTTTGATATAAAGTGGATTTTAAATAAAAATCCGTTTTAATAGATGAATTGAGAATATTAATTTATAAACAATATTTATAAACTAATTTAAAATATTTATTATTGGATAAATTGAATATATATATATATGTGTATATATATAAGTCTGAATTTATAATAGAAAGTAAGAATCGGTTTTAACACCGATATTTTTATGAAATATAAACTTAACATTTATAAAGGGAGCTATAAAGGAAATTATAGAGATTATAAATTAAAATTAGATTTTATATGAATTATCTAAATAGAAGTATAAAAGAAATTTGGATTTGAACTGTTGTTTTAAACGCGAAATCAATCTGTTTTGATTTTATAAAAGAAATATTATCCACATTTGATGTGAGTAAGGGATTTAAGCAAATATTTTGCGAAATGAAAATATTATAAAGGAAATCGGGTTTTGAAATAGGAATTAAAATGGAATTAAAGGAATTAGAAACTGACTGGAGATTAGTTAAGTTGAATGGCTTTCCAGGTATTGATCTGATGTTGGTTTCGACCTTCGGGGTTTATACTTAGGAAGCTGTTCTCTTACTAGTTTACAGTTAGAGACTAATAGATGTGGAAGGGTAATGATGCATGAATAAGAAATGGAAACGTTTTCCAATGTTAATAACGTATATTTCATATATTTAGAAAATACGAATTTATGAATATATGGAAACAGGAAATGGTGAAATGGATAAATTAATTTAAAGGAAAAAATGTTGATTGATGATTGATCGATAAATTTTCCATTTGGAAATAAGATCGTTGTGTGTATGGATGTTTTCCTTTGATAGTTAAATAACCGACTATCAAAGTTCTGACCATTTTTCCCTTCATCAATACGGAGAGACCAGAATCAAATTTATTATTTGAAAACCACTCCGTATGGGCATTAGCATCGCAAATCAAATATGATGAAAATAATTGAAGACGGAGTTTATGCAAGGGTTGTTCTGGCAAATCCTAGGTAGAAATTGCCTAAAATGGATTTACAGAATAGTGCCTTCGGTTTGTCCAGTCCCAGGACAACCTGTATGGAAGAATGTCTGACAGAGTATATTTAATAGATCGCGTGAGTTGTTCTCTTCAAACGTATTTATATTTGGTGGCGGAGGAATTCGTTTCTCTTAGTTGTATACCCATGGTATTTTTAGAGAAATCAATTTGTGATTTGGCGGGTACGACGATGTGGCATTCAAAGTAAATAAAGGTGTGATATGTACGTTATGACCTTAAGCCTCACAACCAGAAAATGGTATAAAATCAGGTAGGTCTCATGGCTAAGTGGGTAGCTGCCAATTAGGGTGTATTGTCACCTGATCTAGAGAAAATCCATTTGCTAATTTAATCTATATTCGATGCTGTCCCTTTCGGGAAACGGCTGCTGATCCAACCATTGGTGATAATACATTCGGTACACTTAAGCGAAATGAGTGACCGGTCATGTTTAGTGTAACGATTCGCCCTTCCACTAACTTCAAACCGACCAAAAATTAAACCCACGTCGATTCAAGGTAAGCAAAAGTAAATTTCGTTAGGGTTTATCATAGCAAAACACAGTGGAATACAAAACTCATAGCGGAACGGATAAAATATAATAAGGATATATCATTGTAGCGGAAACATTTTTGAATACAGATCTGATTTTACATACCATTACAATCATGTAGGCTTAACATAATATACCAATAGTAGAGTACGTCCGTCCTTCATATGAAACGTTAGCTCTCCTTGGAACTCCAAATCTTCAAGCTTGAACTTGAGTCGATAGTTGAAAAACAAACTAACAGACTACCCGTGTGGAAATTGTGGGAAACCCGCAGTTTGCAAGGGAAAAACAAACTACGAGACAGTCATGGGACTGGTGTGAGAAAACTTTTATTACTAACCTGATACTTAGTCTTAATTTGAATAAGGTATCTCGGGACCACGCCGCATGTCATGGAACGGGTTTCCTCACAAGGATACGTGCATAACCATGTACCAAAAAAAATAGACTTACGAAGCCAATAATGCAACAAACAATATGCAGTTCCTCAATCTACCCATTTAGGTTTAATTCCCAAACTTAGATTTTCAAAATCCAATTAACTTTACAGAAGTTATTTCCTTAAACTTTATACCCGAATTCTTATTTCAAGTCATTTGAAATACATATATAGCTTTCATATCAAATTAGTTTTCACTTCGGGATCTCAAACCAAAACATATTTGAAAATCTCAAATAGCTACTATACAAGCATATTAAAATATATGCCACCTGATCGAGAGATCCTCCTGATGACCAGGCTCCCAGGTACACCTTACCGTCACGATAATAATCCAGGTACGTCCTCTCTCCACCTCGAGAGCGAACCATACCATACATCCCCGAATTTTCATCACCAACGCTGTTACCCAATCATTGGTAACACATAGAAATCATTTTTATATCCCGAAGTGGGGAAAACCATTTTGCAACATAATAATCACAAGTACTTTCAAATCATAGTACTTCACATCAGTAATTCACACATATGATCAGTCATTACTAACCATATAACCTTTGGGCTCGTACGTATCAAAGAAGGGTGTTAAGCAGGAGAATAAATTCTCCGCCACCAAATAGATATATCATTAAGAGCTACTAATCGATTATGTGATGAACTACAATATCTAAATCATTTCGAAAACATCGGGTTTAGCCCTCGAAATTCTTTCTGTTTTATAAAACATTTCTATAAAACTTTCCTTGTCCAAAATAAGGAAAACATTTATTTTCACTTAAGAAAGTCACATTTCAAAACATTCATTAAATTGAAATGAACCTAAAAGCATCGCTAAACACCTCATAGTCAAATCTTGAAGTGTTTCACAAGGTGTTAGCATACAAGTATTATCTACCCAACCCCATGCTAAATGTAAAAGAACATTTGTTCATAAACTGGTCGAGCACAATCCAACCAACCAATCAATCACAATAATGAACTTGTATTATCACCCTCATATAATCATATAAGTTCAGTAACAATTATTGATGTTAAACTAGCCCTTTTTAAGTTTAGATTGCTCGCCTACTTAAGTGACTACATGTGTATTATTCAACCATTGAATCTTTCCCTTACTAAGCATCATTATCAACTCATATTATTAATCATAATTCAATAGATAATCAATCAAGTGCACAAACATTAATCAATAACTAACTAGTCCTTCAAATCGTTTAGAGTTCTCACATACTTAAGTGACTATCCAAATTCTACTTAAAGATTGAATCTTTAAGGGTTTAATTTACTTTACCACATCAAATCACTTTCAAATAACCCAAACATATTTTAATAATTAAATCAAGGCATTTATATTTATGATATTCCATAAAGGTGCAACTTTGTGAACCTAACATAATGGTTTTCACTTCAAACTCTAAACAAATTTCCATTTTTACTTCATGAACCTATTTAAGAATTTTTAACAATCATATTCCATCAAATCATCCATGAATTCACCACCAAAACTCTAAGAAACATTTCAACGAACACCTTACATGCAATCATTAAATCAAATAACAAAGCCCTTTAAAGTTTAGTTTTTCTCACCCCGTGAAGTTCAAGCTTTTGCCTAACTACCTCTAGCTCCAAGATCTACCTCTTTTACTTCTTTTTCTTCTTTTTTCTTTACTTTTTTTATTTTATATGTTATTTTCGGCCATGGAAAGCCATGGATGGAGGAGCTTTAAGGCGGAAGAGAAGGAGGAGAAGGAAAGAGGTAAGGATGGAATGAAAATGAGAAGAGTGTAGGTTCCTTTATATAGCCATGTTTAAGAGAATTTATGTCATTAACATAGGGACACTTGTCATGTTACTACCTTGCTTAACATGTAAGTATCATGTGTTAAGGCTTCCTTAAGAAGCCAAAAGCTTAAGGAAGAAAAAACCAAATTTTCTTCTTATATTTATTACTCTCTTTAGCTTCCTTGAGAAGCCACTAAGATTTGGCTTCCAAGAGAAGCAACTAAAGGAAGGCACTAAGCATAAGATTAGTTTTGAGAAGCTTAAGGAGGAAGGCACTAAGTATTGGCTTACAAGAGAAGCCACGAAGAATTGGCTTCTAAGAGAAGCCATGTAGATATGACTAAGCTTCTAAGAGAAGCTACTAATCCTTTGGCTTCCATAAGAAGCTATTAAGGATTAGCTTCCTTGAGAAGCCATCTTTGGCTTCCAAGAAAAGACACTAAAGTTTGGCTTACTTAAGAAGCCACTAAGGATTGGCTTGGCTTCCAAGAGAAGCCATATAGAATATGACTAGGCTTATAAGAGAAGCTACAAAGAATTGGCTTCCAATAGAAGCCACCAACACTTAGGCTTCTATGAGAAGCCACTAAAAATTGACTTAGGAATTATTTTAGTTTAACGTAATCTTGACTTAAGTACTTAATTTAAATGTCACAAATTAAAATACTTAGCTACTTACTACATCATATTTCAATATCGATAAATATTTTCAACACTGAATATTTTGTTAATCAGATATTTAATTGAATCGAAATTCAAATGATATATTTTAAAATTGAAACCATATATACATTTAAAAAAAAATCATTCAATCCTATTTAAATTCTTATTTTAAAATTTGAGTAAAATTTCAGGTCGTTGCATTCTCCCCCACTTAAAATGATTTTGTCCTTGAAATCGAAGTCGGAACTAATAGTTATATACTTAACCAATACCTTGATTATTAACCCTAGAGCCTTATTCATTAACTCCATTATTTAACTTTATTTGTTTATTCATTGGGTATAGGACTGCATAATGTTCCTCTTTATGGCGTTTATAGCCGCAAACACTCACAAATTTTTCTTTATTCTTATCCTTCCTTGAGTAATTAAAATATACTTGCTTAGGTCCAACCTATTTTCTTCTTTGATCTGCTCATAAATCCTTTTCGCTTATTTTCGATTCATCATCCTAGGTTAGACCATAGTTATCCATACCCGACAACATTTAATATTTTACCAAAAAGTTTTATAATCTCTTTAGCAAATACCTCGGCTGTCCAAAATCGTCGAGAATTCAAATTCCTTAATTAGTTATACTAATTAGCACATCCAACAATTAATTAGTGGATTAAATTTTTCAAAACATAGCTTTCATCAAAACATATAACCTTTTTATGAAAATATACTTTTGGACAAAATTATTTCATAAAAACTGTGTTAGACTGCTATATTCAAGTGTTTAGAAACACTTATCGATATAGTGAGCACTTACTGTACCAATCAATGTTCATAATTCACTCAACAAATTAATCCAACACAAAACCATTTATATATGAAATTACAAATACGTCTCTTGTATATATATATATACTCACACACAACTCATTCTAGGGATTACTAACCCTACCTCTAATGAGTTACTTGTCCTAGGATACTACTGACCCAATCTTTGATAAGTCTGTATCCCATAGAGCCAAGATTTATCTAACCACGCTCTTATACCAACTGTATCGACCCGCACTTCCCCTAACTTCAAACGGACCAAAAACTGAACCCACGTCGATTCAAGGTAAGCAAAAGTACATTTCGTTAGGGTTTATCAGAGCAAAATACAGCGGAATACAAAACTCACAGTGGAACAGATTAAATATAATAAGGATATATCATTGTAGCGGAAACATTTTTGAATGCAAATCTGATTTTACATGACATTACAATCATGTAGGCATAACATAATATACCGATAGTACAGTACGTTCGACCTTCATATGAAACGTCAGCTCTCTCTGGAACTCCAAACCTTCAAGCTTGAACTTGAGTTGATAACTGAATAACAAACTAACAGACTACCCATGTGGAAATTGTGGGCACCCGCAGTTTGCAAGGGAAAAAAAACTACGAATCAGTCATGGGACTGGTGTGAGAAAACTTTAATTACTAATCAGATACTTAGTTCTAATTTGAATAAGGTATCTCGGGACCACGCCGCATGTCGTGGAATGGGTTTCCTCCCAAGGATATGTGCACAACCATGTACAAAAAATAGACCTACGAAGCCAACAATGCTACAAATAATATGCAATTCCTCAATCTACCCATTTAGGTTTAATTTCCAAACTTAGATTTTCAAAATCCAATTAACTTTACAGAAGTTATTTCTTTGGACTTTATACCCAAATTCTTATTTCAAATCATTTGAAACACGTATATAACTTTCATATCAAATTAGCTTTCACTTCGGGATCTCAAACCAAAACATATTTGAAAATCTCAAATATCTACTATACAAGCATATTAACATATATGCCACCTGATCGAGAGAACCTCCTGATGACCAGGCTCCCAGGTACACCTTACCATCGCAATAATAATCTAGCTACGTCCTCTCTCCACCTCGAGAGAGAACCATGCCATACATCCCCGAATTTTCATCACTAGCGCCGTTACCCGATCATTGGTAACACGTAGAAATCATTTTTATATCCCGAAGTGAGGAAAACCATTTTGCAACATAATAATCACAAGTACTTTCAAATCATACTACTTCCTATCAGCAATTCACACATATGATCAGTCACTATTAATCATATAACCTTTGAGCTCGTACGTCTCCAAGAAGGGTGTTAAGCAAGAGAATAAATTCTCCGCCACCAAATAGATATATCATTAAGAGCAACTAATCGGTTATGTGATGAACTACAATGTCTAAATCATTTCGGAAACATCGGGTTTAGCCCTCGAAATCCATTCTATTTTATAAAACATTTTTATAAAACTTTCCTTGCCCCAAATCAGGAAAACATTTATTTTCACTTAAAAAAAATCACATTTCAAAACATTCATTAAATTGAAATGAACCCAAAAGCATCGCTAAACACCTCATACTCAAATCGTGAAGTGTTTCACAAGGTGTTAGCATACAAGTACTATCTACCCAACCCCACGCTAAATGTAAAAGCATATATGCTCATAAACTGGTCGAGCACAATCCAACCAAACAATCAATCACAATAATGAACTTATATTATCACCCTCATATAATCATATAAGTTCACTAACAATTATTGATATTAAACTAGCCCTTTTTAAGTTTCGGTTTCACACCTACTTAAGTGACTACATGTGTATTACTCAACCATTGAATCTTTCCCTTACTAAGCATCATTATCAACTCATATTATTAATCATAATTCAATAGATAATCAATCAAGTGCACAAACATTAATCAATAGCTAACTAGCCCTTCAAATCGCTTAGAGTTCTCACATACTTAAGTAACTACCCAAATTCTACTTAAAGATTGGATCTTTAAGGGTTTAATTTACTTTGCCACATCAAATCACTTGCAAATAACCTAAACATATTTCAAAAATTAAATCAAGGCATGTATATTTATGATATTCCATAAAGGTGCAACTTTGTGAACCTAACATAAAGGTTTTCACTTCAAACTCTAAACAAATTGCCATTTTTACTTCATGAACCTATTTAGGAATTTTTAACAATCATATTCCATCAAATCATCCATGAATTCACCACCAAAATTCTAAGAAACATTTCAACAAACACCTTACATGCAATCATTAAATCAAACAACAAAACCCTTTAAAGTTTAGTTTTTCTCACCCCGTGATGTCCAAGCTTTTGCCTAACGATCTCTAGTTCCAAAATCTACCTCCTTTACTTATTTTTCTTTACATTTTTTATTTTATATGCTATTTTCGACCATGGAAAGCCATGGATGGAGGAGCTTCAAGGCGGAAGAGAAGGAGGAGAAGGAAAGAGGTAAGGATAGAATGAAAACGAGAAGTGTGTAGGTTCCTTTATATAGCCATGTTTAAGGGAATTTATGTCATTAACATATGGACACTTGTCATGTTACTACCATTGCTTAACATGTAAGTATACATGTGTTAAGGCTTCCTTAAGAAGCCATAAGCTTAAGGAAGAAAAAACCAAATTGTCTTCTTATATTTATTACTCTCTTTAGCTTCCTTGAGAAGCCACTAAGATTTGGCTTCCAAGAGAAGCAACTAAAGGAAGGCACTAAGCATAAGATAAGTTTTGAGAAGCTTAAGGAGTAAGGCACTAAGAATTGTCTTACAAGAGAAGCCATGAAGAATTGGCTTCTAAGAGAAGCCATGTAGATATGACTAAGCTTCTAAGAGAAGCTACTAATACTTTAGCTTCCATGAGAAGCTATTAAGGATTAGCTTCCTTGAGAAGCCATCTTTGGCTTCCAAGAAAAGACACTAAAGTTTGGCTTACTTAAGAAGCCACTAAGGATCGGCTTGGCTTCCAAGAGAAGCCACAAAGAATATGACTAGGCTTATAAGAGAAGCTACAAAGAATTAGCTTCCAATAGAAGCCACCAACACTTAGGCTTCTATGAGAAGCCACTATGAATTGACTTAGGAATTATTTTAGTTTAACGTAATCTTGATTTAAGTACTTAATTTAAATGCCATAAATTAAAATACTACATCATATTTCAATATCGATAAATATTTTCAACACTGAGTATTTTGTTAATATGATATTTAATTAAACTGAAATTCAAATGGTATATTTTAAAATTGAAACCATATATACATTTAAAAAAAATCATTCAATCCTATTTAAATTCTTATTTTAAAATTTGATTAAAATTTTAGGTTGTTACATTTAGCTTGGGTTACAAGATGTTCTTGTTAAACCCGATGTATTCCTGTCTAGAGATACACTATCGGAAGATGGTCCCATACCTTGTCAGTTGGAATCCACTAATCAATAAGCACCTTCAGTTTATGATTATATGTTATATATGTAGGACGTGAGATGAAAGTGTTCCACTTGATTTCTATTTATTTTATTTAGACAATATTATAACATCAAAAGAGTATTGATTTTAAAGAAATGTTTTGGGTAATCGTAAGGTAAAAACCATCCGTGTTTATGTGTGGATCGGTCTTACCATTATTCTTTATTTTAAAAGGAATTTTAAAAGTTAAACAAGTGGTTGGAGTTTACTCACACCAGTCCCATGACTGACCCAGTGTTTGTTTTGTTTTCCCTAACCTCTTGGGGTCCAATTTTGTATGGGCAGTCAAGTAGTCGGGATTTTACGGATATACTTGGAGAGCTTGGAGTATGAGGCTTCAGGATTTTAGCTATTATTTATTTCCGTTGTGTTGTATGTGTTGTACACCGATAATGGTATTATATACAGATACTGGTTTTATTTCAAAGTTATGTTATATAATATATTTATTCATTCTGCTGTGAGTTTCGCGTTTACTCTGATGTTGTTGTTATGTTCTTATTCTTCTATTCTAACTTTCTTTCTTTCTATTTCTCACCCTCTAACTTCTTTCTATTGACGTTCCGGTATTTTCGATTTATGAATAGTCGACATGGTCGATTTTCGGAGTCGAAAATATCCCGGGACGTTACATTGGATGTATTTGCTTTTTAAGTATTAATTAATGGAGTTTTATTTATGCCAAAACCAACTTTAAGTTACTGTGAAAACATTAGAATTAAATATATTAGTATAATATAATAACAATGACTCAAAATTGAAAATTTTCAAAAAATTTCTTTTGTATGTCAACATACATAAATACTTATGTCGACATATAACTGCCAGTTTTTCAAAATTATTCAGAATTCAAAATTACATAAATGACTCATCTGCATTCAAATCCAACAAATTCCAGACCCTATTTAAACCTATTTGTTCCATAAAAAAATCATTTTATCATTCGTCCTTCCTCTCTATTCAATTCTTATCAAAACTATGGTAACTCCAATTCATAACTTGAGTGAAAATCTTGAAGAGACTTTGAATTCCTTCAAGAACATCCTATATATAGTACTACGAAACCAACGTCATCTTGAATTAAGTCAAATCAAATGGTAGAGCGACTAGAAAAGCACTATGATGCCATCCGTTGGCTAATCTCTTCACTTTTCATAGATGAAGAAAACAATCTCGCTACGGCACCACCAACAAAATAAGATGAAGATTGGGAAGTCATCAAGAAGGATCCAACTTTTGGAGGTGATGGAAGGTAGAAGTTCTACGAGACGGTTGATTATTTGGCATGATTTGGTTGGTTTGATTTGTTTGAATTTGTTTGAACTTATGTATTGATTGGTTTGAATTGCTTGACTTGAAACATGTATATATTAAAACATATGTAAATATTAATTGGATTGGTTTGCTTGCTTGTATATAAGACTTAAAACATATGTAATTATGATATTTGGATTGATTTGTTATATACCTAGTATAATATAGGCATAAATTTAGGGGGAGTTATATATACTTTAGTATAGAATCAATTATAGGATATGTATAGATAAATATCGGATTTAGGGGGAGTATTTTAGAATTTCTTTTTGATAATGCCAAAGGGGGAGAAATTATAAAATATAGACTTAGTTTAAGTAGTATATAGGATTCATATTAACAGGGGGAGTATTAGAAGAATCAACATCAACAGGTATGAATATTTTATAAACTAAGATTGTCATCATCAAAAAGAGGGAGATTGTTGGAGAATGGAGTTTTGATGACAATAACTTTATTTCAATTACATTGAATATAAATATATACTAACATTTTTGTATAAAATATATATACATATATATGAAGAATCTGTATACAGGAATTAATACTGAAGACTGTACAGTTTTAGAGATTCAGAATTCAAAGAAGATTCAACACTCATGAGTAATCAAGAATTCAAGAGTTCAAGAATTCAAGAAAAATATAGTAATAGAGTCTAGTTTATTTGTAAGACTCTGAATAGCACTCTGGGTTCAAATTTAAATTCTGTTTTTCAAATTCTAATTTTCAAATTCTAATTTTCAAATTTCAAATTTCAAATTCTGTTTTTCAAAATTCAAATTCTATTTAAATAGCTTTAATATCTAACTTTTGATTTCAAACATAAGTTTTAAAGTTTACAAGTTTATATATATTTATATAGTTATTTACTTTTGTAATTATATATTATATATTTTTAAACCTTATAATTTTATAAATATGTTTATATAATTTATATTTGGATTAATTGTCAAGGATAATCCGAAGTTTAACGTGTCTTCTCATAATAATCCCAAGTTTGGGTTATTCTTGAATAATTCGAAGTTTAAGGGGTGTCTTCCCATATTAATCCCATTTACTTGTATCTTTCGATATTAATTCGAAGTTTGGGGGTGTCTTCCCATATTGATTCCAAAATAACACATCAAAAAGTCATCGGGATCATTATGGGAAGGCACTCCCAAACTTCAGATTATTTAGAAATAATCCAAACTTGAGATTATTATGGGAAGACATGTTAAACTTCAGATTATTCTTGATAATTAATCCTTTATATTTTTGTTTTCATAAGATTTTATACTTTATAATACTCATTTATATCATTTTGTTTTAATTCAAGAATTTCCAGAATTGTATATATAGTCAAACACTTGAAAATATTCAAAATTCAAATTTTTAATACACATATTTTGACATACATATATATATGTGTGTCGACATACAACTGTCACCATTTTAGTTTTGAAAGGAAGTGTCTTTTCACCATTTGTAACGTTCCAAAAGTGAAGCGACCCGAACTTCCCCATTCTCCGAAGAGAAGAGAAAGGACGAATTACCGTGAGTACAAGACCAAACAGAACGCAAACAGAAGAACATTTCATTGCTTATTACAACAATTCCATCAGAATACAAGAATATACAGAGTATTAATAGATATTACACATCTGACAAATATCAGAGATTACAATAAATTACTTAGCAGCGGAAAAACAATACAAAACACAACTGAAAGTAACACACGGATACAGAGCTTTCCAAGCAACGTTCCAGTTGTAAATCAGGATCCTGTGAATATAAATCTGCAAAACCAAAACTACTAGCTGCCCGTGTGGAAAATAGGGGCACCCAGAGTTTAGGTTAAAACAATAAACTCCAGGTCAGTCATGTGACTGGTGTGAGAACTAAAACAGTTATTTAAAACTTTACTTTAAAAGAGAGTAATTCAAGGGACCACGTCGTATAACACGGAACGGGTTTCCTCCCAAGAACACTAGTGCATATAACAAAACAGCGCAATGCTTTTCGGAAAAATGAAGCTATTATAAGACCCAGTTCCCATCACACAATGCAACGCAAGCTGGAGGATAGGGTTTTCCCTTATAATAGCCAAACATGCTTGGTACATTTAAAACAGATTATTTTGATATTACTATAAGTGTATAGTGTCAAAACAATTTCAATCATAAATATCAATCATAGATGGCATGGGTACCATATATCATGTCGCCATACTAGGCTCTACAAATAAAACCGCAATGTCACGTATTGGAAATTGGATTCCATCATGAGTCGAGGCAAGGGGAAAGCTCCTCTCCGATTCGAGGCACTCTAGCAAATGTCTCAGGACCACACACAGCGATCCCTTGGAACCTCCAAGGCCGGTCCTCTCTTACTTTTGAGGATTAGTTATTCCTGAACACACGTTTCCCGGTCCTATAGGACCTACATAATGGTCTGTACGTCGGCTCACATAGTGCCAGTTATCGACCATATATTCGAGGCGCCTCGCATTCCCACAACCACATAGGTGAAAAGTATATAAATGTCAGCCAGTTTAAGCACTGACACCACCACTAGCTAGAAAGAAACGTCGTGCACTCCTTGGGTCCTTATCCCGTTTTTGACTCATACCGAGGTGTGAGGCTCGCGAATTCACGCTATGCACAAAGCTATGCCACATAGGCTGTGCTTTGATCATCAACCACAAGACTTTGCTTTTCAACAAAAGCCTTGATCATTTGCCACTTAGGCATGCCACATAGGCAATTCACTCCATGCGACTGATGTCCATCGATATACAACCTCTGAGCTCATACGTCTCAGAGAAGGGCGTTAAGCAAGAGAATAAATTCTCCGCCGCCAAACAGATGTATATTTAATAAAGATCAATCAACACGGAATAAAATCCAATGTCAGACACACAGTCCATTTACAAGTTCATTCTGAGTCTGAACGAAACCGGAGGCACTTTCCTCGCATATCCATCGATCTCCAAGTACGTCTGGACGATCACCAACTGATTCCCTCATCTTGGGTGTACAGCCCAATCAAGATCATCAATAATCACCCAAACGATGTGAAGACCTCCGTTCTTCAACCACCATCTTCATCTTCGACTTATCGTCGAATCGGGTACTCAGAATGGGTATAAACCCGGCCTTTCCGAATAACCCGCGTATATAATAAACAAATGTTACACAAACACAACACACGCCTCATTCCAATTCAGAATATTCCTTTATTCAAAATTTCACATTCTTAGGAAAGGTTCCCATTAATTTTATCAAAGATAAATTCTTCTAAATTTATTCTTTAATCTTCCTTTGGATATCATTTCGAACCATATTATGGTTTTTCAAACTAGTCGGGATTAGCGAACCACACCGAAGTAATTATTTATTTTATTTCCCAATCCCAACCTATTCATCCCATGGAGCAAAACTGGTAATACTCCATATCTAACACCACGGTGTTATCGATAAATATTAATTACCCTATCACGTTCAAATCTAATTAAAGATTTAGCTATCGCTTTGGAGCAAAACTGGTGATACTCCATTCTCGATCACTTTAATCTAATTAAAGATTCATTAAAACTCCACTAGGTTTTAATCTTCCCAAAAATCAATATCCTGTCTTTAACTGGGTTAAAGAACCAATATCATTTAAAATGCGATTCACTATAAACCCAAAATCACATTCCATTGTTAATCGGGTTAAAGAGCAGGTGTTATTTAAAACACCGCTCACGATGAACCCGAAATCACATTTAAATTCAGTTCCAATTAAATACTAATTAACTGGACTATCTCACTAAATCTTAATTAAAAGATTTATTCTTTTCTACACTGGGTCCAAGAACAGTGTTATTTAAGACACCATTCACGACGAACCCAAAATCCCATTTGATATTAAATACAAGGCTCTGAATAGAAAATATATTGGCTTATATTCAATATCAAATTCTACGACCAACAAATATCGTATTGGAAATAATGATATACATATATCTTTCAAATTTCCATAACAATTTCTGTATAATCACGAAATCCAACATCGAAATATTCCAAAGATAATTTCGATTCAGATCCATTCCAATTCAATTATTGGAAATTCTGGTTACTTTTAAAACCCTTTCTAATCCAATTTATTTATTTCAAAAATAAATGAATTATAATTCTAGTTTAAAACTGGTTCATTTCGATAAAAATCTATATTTATCTTTTCAAATTTGTAATTTTTCATCCCAATTCTTCACAAATCATTTCTTATGATTTTACACAAATTATTACTATTTTAAATAATTTTACCAAGGCCCGTACAGTTGATTTCCACCAATGGCCATCGAACTGCACTTACAACGACCTTTTCCAAATTTGATTTGGACATAATTCCAAATCCATCCGTTAGATTTCAAATCTCTAATATTCATTAGAAAGCTCTTTTCGATACGAACCCAACGGTTCCGGTTTTAGGAGAATCCGATGGTCGGATCTCCCATAATGTCAATTCGAAGTTAATGGTCGAAATACGCGAACTGCTGCGGCGCAGCGCGTTCTATTCAGGCCATTTAATATATATAATATATATATTATATATTTCGTCGATTTCAATTCAAAACGTATTTTATAAATCGTTTTAAATTTGTTTTCAAAACAATTTCAACTTCATATTCAATTTCAAATCAAAATTGAATATTCCATATCATTAACATGTAAATGATAATATTTTCAAAACGTTATATTTTGAAATCACTTCCTTTTCTATATTCATTATAAAAACAAATATAATTGATATAAATATCGTTCGCGTCAAAATGGCGCATATCTAATCAACACGGCTTTATATATTTCAATAACTTCGTTATTCTATTCAACAAATGAATATTTATTCTATTCAACACATGAATCTATATTTCTTTCAACACATGAATATTTATTTTTCTTTTAACACATGAATATTCTCAACACATGAGCATCGTCAACACATGACTATTTATGTTATTTAATATATTTTATAAAATTATGATTTCTATCGTTTAATTCTTGATCAGACTCCAACTGTAAATTAGTAAGAGAACGATTCCCTAAGTGTTAACCCCGAAGGCCGAAACCAACATCAGATCAATACCCAGGAGACCACTCATCTTATCTATTTTCCAGTTAGTTTCTAATTTTATATATGATAAAGATGTAAATTTTATTGTTAAAATATTTCCTTCAACACATGATAAGTTTCAACACATGAATATTCTCAACAAATGAGCATCGTCAACACATGACTATTTATTCTATTTAACACATGAATCTTTATTTTATAATATTCTTTATTTTCCCAATTGGAATGAGGCCCAATAAATTACCATATAATGTTAATTATATGGATTTCATACAACACATGTATATAATAGCAACGATAAATAATCAACCATCATCCAAAGTGCACCACACAACTGCATAAGCGTTAAATATAACTAATTAACGCTCATACAGTCTGTCAATCAAACGATCGACATACCACTAAACAATTGGGATTAGTGTACGCCAAATATCATCCCAACACCCGTGTGGGGTTTCAAATCAACAAACACTGAATATTATTTGTGCAGTTGGGCGGTGTGTAAAATTTATCGTCCCAATCAATGTCCTTCAAATAGGTGTACATAAACAAACCGTCCGGTTTGTAAATGAATATTTATTTATTCACATTCACGTTAAAAATTATGTTTTTAACGATAATTAACTTATTTCAACACATTTCACATCAACATCACAAACAAACTTCACAACACATCAAACAGCATACAAGTCGTCCATGGTCTGTGGACGACGTGTGTCGGGTGCTGCTAAGCACCGTCTGCATCCTAGTATATATTTTAACTAGAAAACAAGATTTAAAGTGAGAAGTTCTCACCGACTAGCTAAACCAATACACTATGACTCTTCATATGTAGAGATCTTCGTCGTGCTCGCCTTTTGTCAATCTTATTGTCCGTAGCCACTACATATATAAAAATCACATTTTTATATTGTTGCCATGTATATAAAAATCACATTTTTATAACTACGCTATATGGATAAAAATCACATTTTTATACTGCTACTATATAAATAAAAATTCTATTTTTATACTGCTCTTCTCCTTTTAAAGATTATATTTTTATATCGCCACTCATATAAAAATCACATTTTAATATTCTCTAGTATATAAAAATCATATTTTTATTCTCTATATAATATAAAAATCATATTTTTATTCTCTATATAATATAAAAATCATATTTTTATTCTCTACGTAATATAAAAATCATATTTTTATTCTCTACATAATATAAAAATCATATTTTTATATAATTCATACGTCAAAAACCATAGAAGCTTTAAAGCGGAGAAAACTCACATTTTTCAAATGCCCGGATTTGCTGTTCTGGTTCCAGAATTTGCAAACGAGCTCCAATCTTCACACCATCTTTTTTTCCTAGCTTAAACGCGTCATTCCGGACAACTTTCTCCTAGTGGTATTCCTTCCAAAAATGTGCCATTTCGCCAGAAATCGCGAAAAGACAGCATGTTGACAGTGTTTGGACAGCAGACTTTGGACGCGTTTTCCCGACAGCTCCGCAATCCAAAATAGGACTATCATATACCAAATCGAAGAGAAAATCGTGCTCTTCGACTTTGATCTAGAAGAGTTTTGGCTAGAAATGCACGGTTTGGGAGTTATTTGCGAAATAGTGACAGGGTGTTATTTGCAAAACGAAATTTTTGGTGAAAATGAGTTTCTGGGTGTAGCGGGGCCCACGACCGAAATTGGGCGGCCTGAGGGGGGGACACCGGCCTGATGGACGTGGGGGAGGTGGCTAAGGGGCAACGGCGGTGGTGGTGGGGCCCGTGGTGGTGGTGGTGATTTGGGGGTAGGGTTTGTGATTTGAAAGAGGGAGAAGAGGGGAGAGAGAGGAGGAGGAGGAAGGGGGCGCTGGTGGTGGCCGAGGGTGGAGGAGGGCTGATGGCAGTGGCATGGAGGTGGGTGAGCTCCCCATTAAAGAGAAAAGAGTGAGAAAGAAGAGGAAGAGAAAAGTGAGTAAGAAAAGGAAGTAAAGTGGCTTATATGTCTGTTTCTCGCATATCGTCCGAACGCCGACGATCCCCAATTGCCGTGGATTTCGGACACGAGATAGTGGACGTGAAGACGAGTCCAACGAAACAAGTTTCGTCGAATTCTGAGTTCGTTTGACCATCCATTAAAATTCTCAAAAATGCTCAGATAAGCTCTAAAAATGCGATTTTGGCGCACCATTTCTTCTTGCACGCTCACATGTTAACTCCAAACATCATGCCCTTTTGGATTTAACTATTATTAGACGATACGAATCTAGAAAAAAAAACAGAATCGAATTCTGAGGTCATATCAATAACGTTCCTTTGTAAAATGACTACTTGTTTTACCCTGAACTGTTTTATCTCGCACGGCCACATACTAACTCCGTTCGACATGCCCTTTTGAACTCAACAATGATTTGTCATTATGAATCCAGAAAATTTTATCTTGTCGAATTCTGAGCTCATATGCAAAATTTCACTTTTTTAAGGGCTATGTATCGCTAACCGAAAAACCACATCCAATTACCACTATTCCAGATCTCGGAATATATCGAAGCTTATACTTTTTGGAGTTGTAAACGGCATTTTGAACTCAATGGAAGTGGTTTCGAGTCCAAATTCATCCATATGCAAAATTTCCATTTTTAAGGGCCAGAATTCCATAGCGACTATTCTGAATTTTCAACTGGGCATAACTTTTTATTCCCGCTATGAAATTTTGATTTTTTCGGATTCGTTAGAAAGATATTTTCAAATAGATTCTAATATTTTTGGTTTCGCTAAAATCCGGTTTATTTTGAATCCTGTACAGTCATTTGAAATTAAAAATCGAATTTTCGAACTACCGCGCCATTTTCAATTCCTTTTATAATTAAAAATAAATAATTATATTCTAACGACGATCAATATAAATATATACGTTCTATTTCTATTCAAAATAAATTTCTCGTCGCTATTATTTAAAATAATTCATTTTAAATATTCAAAATTCATTAAAATAGCTAAAATAAAAATTTTAAATTGGCTCAGAATTTCCGGGTTGTTACAAGAAGTGTTGCAACTTTCAAATCTTATAAACAGGGTTGAATTCGATTTTTTTTTACCCATTCTTTGTAACAACCCGGAAAATACGAGCCAATTTAAAATTTTTAAATTGGTTATTTTAAAGAAATTTAAACAATTGAAATAGAATATTTCAATAAAATAATGAGTTAGAAATGGTGCGGCAGTTTGAAAATTTGAATTCAAACTTTGACTGACTGTACCGGGTGCAAAATAAAACGGATTTTAGTGAAACCAAAAATATTTAAATTTGTTTATGAATATCTTTCTAAAGAATCTGAAAAATCGAAGTTTCATAGCGGGAATCAAAAGTTATGGCCAAATGAATTTTCAGAAAGGTCGCTATAGAGAATATATAACCCTTGAAAATAGACATTTTGCAAACGACCTCGGAATTCGACGAAACCACTTTTGTTGGATCCGGAATATCAAATTATTGCTAGGTTTCAAATTTCATAATTTTTGAAGCTAGTATGTGAGCGTGGCAAAAGAAATCGTGTTTGGTTGATTTCTTTTAAATTGGATCGACCAGAAAATGGCCATTTTGCAAACGGTCTCAGAATTCGACGAAACTAGTTTTGTTGGGACCATAGCATCAAAACATAGCTAGATTTATTTTTATGGAATTTTACGAATCAGTTTGTGGCCCTGGCAAATTGAAATGTACGTTCAAATCGAATATTGAATGTTGTATATTTTAATTTGAAGAATAACTGACTGTAACAGTCGAATTGGCCTAAGAAACATATCCCATTGCGTTCGGGATGGGGATATTTAGCTAGGGGTGACAGTCGTTGGGTTTGGATTGGTGTTCGTTTAGAGAAACACTATTTTTAAAATTAAATAAAGCCCCGGCCAATGAAAAAATTCCATTCATAATTTAAATAAAATAAAAACCCGAGAAACCCCTTCCCCCCTCGCCTCTCTCGACTTCAACGGAAACGATTTTCCTCCCTTCCCGGCCATTTTCCGACCGCCACAGCCACCATTAGCCCCACCCCCAGTTCAACTTTTTGTAGCTCTCCTCCTCCTCTTCAAATCCATACCTGCCACACCCCCTATCGTCTTGTATTTCGTGCGAACGACCTCCCCAAAGTCCAGACCTTCCCGCCGCCACCCTGGCCTATCCCAACCACCGAGTCGCCAGCGCCGCCACCCCCAGGAGCGCCTCTCTTCCCTCTGTCACATCGCACCACCTGATCGACGCGATACTTCACGGATTTGCCGCAAATTCGAAACCTAGTTTCGAAGGTTCAAAGGAGGTATACGACTTTGATTTTCAGAACTGAAAATAACACTTTTAAGTGTTGCAAACTTTGAAAAATCGTATCTTTATCGTGTATTAACGAAATTCGATGAAACAGGAAACATCGTGACCGCAAGGACGCTCTCTACAGTCTAGAAGTGTCCGGGGATTTTTTCTGAGCTTGCTAGGATTTTTAGAAAAGCGACAAACCAATGTGAGATTTCTAAACCGAAATATGAATAGAAATGTGATATATAAATTATATAAGCGAAATATAAATTATATACGTGTTGTATGTCTCATGTGCATGCGTTGTATAAGTTATATGAGCGAAGTATGAATTATACATGCATTGTATAAATGATATGTGTGTTGGAATGGAAATAAAATATATTTATATACGAATATATATATACTCCCCTCGTCCACAAACCATGGACAATATTTATTGATTGTGAATTGGCATGAAAAATTTGGTGAATAATGCGAATGGTTGATAGGATTGTTTGTGGTTGATATTGTTTGGTTGTGGTTGAAAAATACCATTGTGGTTGAAAAATACCATTGTGGTTGAAAAATACCCATTTGTGATTGAAACAAAATTAGAATAAATTGTGGAAATGAAAATCATACTCGCCTGCGAGCGAATTAGATGTATGAAATCCCCATTGTCAAAAACCGTGAGGTTTTAAGGTAGAGCGAGGAGCCGTACTCGGGACGGTGCCGGTTTTAACTACCCTGCCGTTATGCTGCCGAAATTTTCAATAATATTCATGTGTTAGAATTATTTTCATATGTTAAAATTATTTTCATGTGTTGAAACCTTTTTCATGTGTTGAAACCTTATTCATGTGTTGAAACCGTATTCATGTGTTGAAACTAAAGTCATGTGTTGAAACCATATTCATGTGTTGAAAAATATATTCATGTATAGGATAAATTCTTTAAACGATAAAAATAATATCTTTAACATAAGTATAAAGTAAATAATGCTCATGTGTTGAGAAGTTCATGTGTTGAAAAATAAATTCATGTGTTGAATAAATAAATTGTTTTAACAATAAAAATCACATTTTTATTTTATATATGTAGTATGTAAAATATTAGTGTTTTAAATAAATTGTTTTAACAATAAAAATCACACCTTTCTTATATGTACGAACTATATAAAATATCCATGTGTGGAAATATTCATGTGTTGAGCTGTTCATGTGTTGAATAAAAAGAGCGAACAATAAAAAATTATATTTTTATTCAGAATATGAAGTGTTAAAAACATTCATGTATTGAATAAATATTTTTGATGATAAAAATACCATTTTTATCATGTATATGATTTGCTAAAAATATACAAGTGTTGAAATAAATATTTGTTTGCTATAAATATTATTTTTAACATGTATAGGAACTAAATAAAATAGTCATGTGTTGAAATATATTTTAGTTCGCTAAAAATATCATTTTTAAATGAAATATGAAGTGTTAAAATAACCACTTGTTCAAATAAATATTCATGAGTTGGAAATATTCATTAGTTGGCTAATAATGTGATTTTCAGCTTATGTATGCAACATTGGAATGAATGGTAACGTAAAACCAAATCAAATCAAATATGAAACTGAATTGAAAATTGATAAGTGATTAGAATTGCACACATGTACATGCATATTTATTGAACAAGTTATAGCAAAGAGGCTAGAGAAGAGGAATAAAATTGTGTGCCCGACAAATAGGTACATGTTTACTGTTTTGCTTGGGTGTTGATTTTATGAGCCGATTGGCTAGCCGCTTGGCTTTTTCTTTTTCTTTTTGAGATGAGACGCCCGTGTGGCTGTTTGGGATTTTTCCCGACCCTTCCCGTAAAAAGGAGGTTATGGCGAAATTTTCCCAAATTTAAAGGCGTTAGTGAAATATTTGAAGTGAAAACGATATAGAAATCGCCGAATGAATTAAATAAATATATATATATAAATTAAATTAAAACGAATCGAGGCCTTGCAGTTCGCGTTTTGAAATCGTAATTTTAAACGATTATACCGCAAGATCCGACCATCGGATTTTGATGAAACTGGAACCGTTGGATTCGCTTTTGAGATATCTTCCCAACGATATAAACTTTGTTAAGATCCAACGGTTAGATTTTCAGATATGTGTAAAACAAATTTAGGGAAAAACAGCGCAAGTGCCTCGGCACGACCTGAAACGTTGTTTAATTAAATAGGGTCATTTTTAAATAAATAAAAATGGCGATATATCATTATAAAATATTATAGACGATATAGAATGCAAATAAACTGATTCTGCTTGGTTTGCTTGGTATTTGATGGTTGAATGTGTTTGACATGAAAATTATACTAAGGAACTGAAATGTGAATGTTGAATAATTTAACCATGTGGAGAACTGATTTGAAAATCTAAATATACGTGGATTATTTGAAAAGACCGAGTTCATTCTCATTTCAAATAATCGATCGACGGTTAGAAGTCAAAATGTTGAAGACGGTTCAAGACCGACGATCTTCACATTGGATGGATGGGCGCTACTGATGCTCATGATTGGAGTAGCTACCTTGAAGGAGCTGAAGTGGTAGCCGTCCGGACGTATTGTTGATTGTACGAATATGCGAGGAATATGGTGCCTCCGGCTTTGTTTAAACCCAGAACGAACTTGTAAATGGACTGTGTGTCTGACATTGGATTTTGTTCTGTGCTGGTTGATCTCTATTAAATATATATCTGTTTGGCGGTGGAGAATTTATTCTCTTGCTTAACGCCCTTCTCTGAGACGTACGAGCTCAGAGGTTATATCGATAGAAATCAGTCGCATGGAGTGAATTGTCTGTGTGGCACGCCTAAGTGGCATATGATCAAGGCTTCTGTTGCAAAGCAAAGTCTTGTGGTTGATGATCAAAGCATGGCCTATGTGGCGTAGCTTTGTGTATAGCGTTGATTCGTGAGCCTCACACCTCGGTATGAGTCAAAAACGGGATAAGGAACACTGGGAGAACACGACGTTTCTTTCTAGCTACGGTGGTGTCAGTGACTTACCAGCCCTGACATTTATATACACTTTTCACCTGTGTGGTTGTTGGAATGCGAGGCGCCTCGATTATAGGTCTGTAAGGACCGGGAAACGTGTGTTCAGGAATTGCCAATCCTCAAAAGTAAGAGAGGACCGGCCCAGCCGATTCCAAGGATCGCTGTGTGTGATCCGGAGACATTTGCTAGAGTGTCTCGAACGGAGAGGAGCTTGCCCCTTGCCTCGACTCATGATGGAATCCAGTTTCCAATACGAAATTGCGGATTTGATTGTATTACTAGTATGGCGACATAGTAGATGGTAGCTATGTCGCCTAGGATTGATATTTATGATTGAATTTGCTTTTGAAACATATATGCACTAGTAATAATATCAAACACTTTTGTTTTATATGTATCAAGCATTTCTTGGCCATTATAAGGTAAAACTCTATCCTCCGGCTTGTGTTGCATTGTGTGATGGGACCTGACTCTTATAATGGCTTCATTTTTATAAAAAGCATTGCGATGATTTAATAATTTACTTTATTTCATGCACTAGCAATCATTGGAGTAAACCCGTTCCGCGAAAGTGGCGTGGTCCTTTGATTTGCCTTATTATTGTTGTTTAATTAGTTAAGTAGATTTCTCATACCAGTCCCATGACTGACTCGTAGTATGTTTCACCTTGCAAACTCGGGTGCCCTTATTTTCACACGGGCAGCCTAGTATTAGGTAGCTGGCGTATTTTGGCTTTGCACCGCAGCAGAGGTGCATCTTTTGGTTCATGGCGAGGCTTGACTACACAGTGTTGACTATTGATTTTTCTGCCATTATTATATATGTATATGATTCTGCCTCTGACGATGTAGACTGATGTTTCGTTTATGTACTCTTTATGTATATGTACTGCTTATGGCGATGTAGACTGATTATGTACTTTTATGCACTAAGTTGTATCCTGTACTGTGCTCTCTGATGTTGTGATATGTATGATTCCGCTGTCATATTTGTGTAAATTATTCTATTTCCTGCTTATGCTATTATCTGTACTTTGCTAATGATGATTAATGTGTTATATTCCAATGATTATCCTTAACACCGTCGTACGGGGTTTTGGGATCGTCACAGGTGGTATCAGAGCTTTGGTTAACCTTAGTTCTGGAATTTAACACATTAAACACCTCGTCAGAATAGAATCAGTAGTATTCTAAGGTGAGTAGCTCATTAGAGATAGGACTAGTAATGTCCTAGAATGAGCTAAGCAGAATGGCAAAAATAATTTGATCTGTACATCGTTGTCTTTCCTTAAGTTCTTCTGTTGTATCATACTATAAAATTATCGTTTCTGAGGGCTGACTCTTTTCTTGCTTATACAGAACTTGATAAATGGCCACCAGAGCAGCAGCAGGTAGAGGAGGCCGAGGAGGCCGTGGCAGAGGACGAGGAGATGTCCCCGCAGCAGATGTACCATTAATACAACCACCAGCCACTCAGCCATTCGAGCTCGACCAAGTGGCCAAAAGATATAAGAATCTAGGAGGCAAATTGTAATAACCCGGAAATCTGAGCCAATTTAAAATTTTTATTTTGGCAATTTTAGCGAATTTTTATTATTTAAAATGAATTATTCTAAATAATATCGACGAAAAATTTATTTTGAATAGAATTCGAATGTATGTATTTATATAATTCGTCGTTAGAATATAAATATTTTATTTTAATTATAAAAGGAATTGAAAATGGCGCGGTAGTTCGATAATTCGATTTCAAATTTCAATTGAACATACTGGGTGCAAAATAAACCTGATTTTAACGAACCCAAAAATATTTGAATCCATTTGAAAATATATTTCTAACGAATCCGAAAAATCGAAATTTCATAGCGGGGATAAAAAGATACGTCCAGTTGAAAATTCAGAATAGTCGCTATGCAATTCTGGCCCTTAAAAATGGCCATTTTTCAAACGGTCTCAGAATTCGACGAAATCAGTTTTGTTAGGACTGTATCGTCAATACAAAGCTAGGAATAATTTTTCTGGAATTTTTCGGGTCCGTATGTGGCCCCGGCAAATTGAAATGTACGTTAAAATCAAATTTGAATGTTATATTATATAATCTCCTGGCCCCTCCCTCCCTCACTTTCACTTTTCAGTTCAGAAGAAAAAAAATCCCAAATTCATTGCGCTCAGCCCCCCTCCTCTGGCGCGCCGCCACCGCATCTTCTTCCTCCACCTCCGATCTCCATCCTCTCTCCTTTAAAGTCCCCCCCTCGCGACGTGAAAACCCCCATCGCTCGATCCCACAGCCGCCGCTTCCACCCCCTCCGCAACCCACAGCCGCCTGCGCCTCAACCCCCCCCCCCCCCCCCCCTCAAACCCTCCGACGCGCTGACAAACCTACGGAAACCCATCCCCTTCCTTCCTTTTTTAACTGTAAGTTTTCAATCTATTTTATTTACTTTATTTATTTTAAAAACTTATGGGATTTTAAAACTGAAAACATATGAATGATAAAGCTTTGATTTTTATTTATAAAGATCAAATTTTTATATAGTGTTAAAGAAGAGATTTTTTTAAAGTGTTAAAAACGAAATTTTTAAAAAGGGTTAATGGCTTGATTTTTAGTGATTTGAGATTCGATTTTTATACATATAAAAAAAATCGATTTTTAATTTATAGAAGAAGTTTGATTTTTAATGATTATAAAAAATATAATTTTTATATTATAGAAAGGTTAAAAAAATATAATTTTTATATTATAGAAAGAGAAAGAAAATATGATTTTTATTATATTTGAAAAGGCGAAATCTTTATGTTTGAAAAGGCGAAATCTTTATGTTTGAAAGGTGAAATCTTTATATTTGAAAAGGTGAAATCTTTATATTTGAAAAGGCGAAGTCTTTATGTAGTGAATAGCGTTGTAAAAATATAATCTTTATTGTATGGATAGCATTGTAAAAATATAATCTTTATTATATGAACAGCGATGTAAAAATAGAATTTTTATCCATATGGAGTGACTATAAAAATATGATTTTTATATGGATAGCAACAATATAAAAATGTGATTTTTATATATGTAGTGGCTACGGGCAACGAAAGTGACAAAGGCGAGAACAGCGATGATTTCCTACATATGAAGAGTCATGGAGTTTGGTTTAGCTAGTCGGTGAGAACTCCTCACTTTTGAATTTATTTCTAGTTGAATTATATACTAGGATGCAGACGGTGTTTAGTAGCACCCGACACCCGTCGTCCACAGACCATGGACGGCTTGTATGCTTGGTTGTTTGATTTTGATGTGTAGTTGATTGTGTGATGTGATGTGAAATGAAATAAAATATTTATATAGTTAAAAATATTTTATAGTTAAAAATAGAATTTTTAACGTGTATATAAAATAAATATTTATAAACAAATCGGAGATTTGTTTATATACACTGATTTGATTGATATTGATTGGGACGATAAATTTTACACATCGCCCAACTGCACAAATAAAATATGTGTTTGATTGTTTGAAACCCCACACGGGTATTGGGATGATATATGACATACACTAATCCCAATAATTAGTTGTATGTCGATCGATTGATTGACAGGCTGTTATAAGCGTTAAATATTTATATTTGATGCTTATACAGTGTAGAACGCACTCTGGATGATGGTTGATTATTTATCGTTGTTATTTTCTACATGTGTTATAGAAAATCCATATAACTAACATTATATGGTAATTGATTGGGCCTCATTCCAGTTTTTAAATAGAAATATTTGAAAAAGAAATATTTGAAATAGAATATTCGAAAATAGAAATATATGAAGCCGTGTTGATTAGATTGACGCCATTTTGACGTGAACGATATTTATATCGATTTTATTCAATTTTCAATGTATATTGAAAGTGTTTTTGAAATTTGAATTATATTGAAAGTGATTTCGAAATTTGAATTATATTGAAAATAATCGAAATTCGAATTAAATTGAAATTGAATTGAAATCGATTTGAAATGAATTTAAAACGAATTTATATTGGAATATTCAATTTTGATTTGAAATTGAATATGAAGTTGAAACCCTTTTGAAAATGAATTTAAAATGATTTATAAAGCACGTTTTGAATTGAAATCGACGAAGTATATATTATATATATAATATAATGGCCTGAATAGAACGCGCCGCGCTGCGGCAGTTCATGAATTTCGACCATTGAATTCGAATGGATATTGCGAGAGATCCGACCGTCGAATTCTCCTAAAACCGGAATTGGGTTCGTATCGAAAAGAGCTTTCTAACGAATATTAGAAATTTGAAATCTAACGATTGAATTTGGAATTATGTCCAAATCAAATTTGAAAAAGGTCGCTGTAAGTGCAGTTCGATGGCCGTTGATGGAAATCGACTGTACGGGCCTTGATAAAATTATTAAAAATAGTAATAATTTGTGTAAAATCATAAGAAATGATTTGTGAAGAATTGGGATGAAAAACTCCATATTTGAAAAGATAAAAATAAATTTTTATTGAAATGAACTAGTTTTGAACTAGAATAATAATTTATTTATTTTTAAAATAAATAAATTGGATTTGAAATGGTTTTGAAAATAACCAGAATTTCCAATAATTGCATTAGAGTGGATTTGAATCGAAATTGTCTTCGGAATATTTCGATGTTGGATTTCGTGATTATACAGATATTGTTATGGAAATTTGAAAGATATATATATATATCGTTATTTCCAATACGATATTTGTGAGTCGTAGAATTTGATATTGAATATAAGCCAATATATTTTCTATTCAGAGCCTTGTATTTAATATCAAATGTGATTTGGGTTTGTCTTGAATGGTGTCTTCATTAACACTGTTCTTAAGCCCAGTGGAGAAAAAGATTAAATCTTTTTATTTAGATTTAATGAAGTGTACCAATTAAATATTATTTAATTGGAATTGAATTGGTATTGATTTTTGGGTTTATCGTGAACCGTGTTTTAAATGACACTGATTCTTTAACCCAAATAAAGATTAAAACTAAGTGGAGTTTTAATGAATCTTTAATTAGATTGAAAAGATCGAGAAGGGAGTATCACCAGTTTTGCTCCAGGCGATAGTTAAATCTTTAATTAGATTTGAACGTGAAATGGTAATTGAATTTACCGATAACACTGTGGTGTTAGATATGAAGTATGACCAGTTTTACTTCATGGGATGAATAGGTGGGGGTAGGGAAATAAAATAAACGATTACTCCGGTGTGGTTCGCTAATCCCGACTAGTTTGAATTGATATTCAAAGAAGATTAAAGAATAAATTTAAAGAATTTATCTTTGATAAAATTAATGGGAACCTTTTCCAAAGTATAAGAATATTTGAATAAAAGAATATTCTGAATTGGAATGAGGCGTATGTTGGGTTTGTGTAACACTTGTTTATAATATACGCGAGTTATTCAGAAAGACCGGGTCTATCCCATTCTGAATAACTGATTCGACGTGGTGTCGAAGATGAAGACGGTGGTTGAAGACCGGAGGTCTTCACGTCGTTTGGGTGGTTACTGATGATCTTGATTGGGCCGTACACCCAAGAGGAGAGAATCAGTTAGTGGTCGTCCAGACGTACTTGGAGATCGATGGATATGCGGGGTACTAGGTGCCTCCGGTTTCGTTCAGACCCAGAACGAACTTGTAAATGGACTGTGTGTCTGACATTGGATTTTAGTCTGTGTGATTGATTTCTATTAAATATATATCTGTTTGGCGGCGGAGAATTTATTCTCTTGCTTAACGCCCTTCTCTGAGACGTACGAGCTCAGAGGTTATATATTGATGGATATCAAACGCATGGAGTGAATTGCTTGTGTGGCATGCCTAAGTTGCAATTGATCAAGGCTTCTGTTGAAAAGCAAAGTCTTGTGGTGATGATCAAAGCACGGCCTGTGTGGCATAGCTTTGTGTAACGTGAATTCGCGAGCCTCACACCCCGGTTGTGAACCAGAAACGGGAGAGGACCTCAGGGAGGGCATGCGTTTCCTTCTAGCTAGAAGTGGCGTCAGTGGTTTTACACGTCCTGACGAGTTTGACTTATGTGGTTTTTGCTGTTGCGAGGCGCCTCAGATATATCGGTCGATCCGGGACCGATGGAGTCATTGGACTCATTGACACCCCATAGGGTGGGGAAACGTAGTGTTCAGGCATAATAATCCACATCGGTGGACCGGCCCTGACGATCCAAGGGGCAGTTGCGGCTGTTCCTGAGACACGGGCTAGAGCGTCTCGAATCGGTAGAGGACGATCCCTAGCCTCAGTTACCCATGCCGTCTATGATTAATATTTATGATTTGAAATTGTTTTGACACTATGCACTTATAGTAATAATAAAACATTGAATTTCACGTATCAAGCATTCTTTGGCTATTATAAGGTAAAACCCTATCCCCCGGCTTGCGTTACATTGTGTGATAGGACCTGGGTCTTATAATAGCTTCATTTTTCTTTATTTAGCATTGCGCTGTTATTCTTTGGAGGAAACCCGTTCCGTGTTATACGGCGTGGTCCCTTGATTTACCTAACTTTAAAATAAAGATAAATAACTGTGTTAGTTCTCACACCAGTCCCATGACTGACCTGGAGTTTATTGTTTTAACCTAAACTCTGGGTGCCCTTATTTTGACACGGGCAGCTAGTAGTTTTGGTTTTGCAGATTTATATTCACAAGATCCTGGTTTACAGCTGGAACGATATACGGAAAGCTTTGTATCTGTATATCTCCTTCTAGTTGTGTTTTGTATTATTTTCCGCTGTTATGTAATGTATTGTAATCTCTGATATTTTATAATGTGTAATATTTATTCATACTCTGTATATTCTTGTATTCTGATGGAATTGTTGAAATAAACAATGAAATGTTCTTCCGTCTGCATTCTATTTTGTCGTGTTCTCAAAACAATCAGGCATTTCGAACGGCCTTAATCGGTTAAGCGACTGATTCGGATCGAGCGGAATTCCCGGTTGTTACACAAAACCTTCTCAGGAATAGGCACTGTGATTGAGGCCTTAGCATGGTTGAAAACGTGCGAAAAGATCTTGGGAGGCCTGAGGCTCGGAGATCAGGACAAAGCATTCATGGGTGCCTGGCTTTTGCAAGACGAAGTAGAATTATGGTGGGAAGCCATCACCGCAGAGAACCGAAATGAAGGGAGAACATGGGATGAGTTCAAAGATATGTTCAAGGAAAAGTTCATCCCAGAACAAGCAATTGAGCGCATGCATGACAAATTTGCAAACCTCCAACAAGGAGACCTCTCTGTGCAAGACTACCTCAATAAGTTTACACAGTTATCCTGCTACGCCCCAGAGCTCATCGCGACTGCCAAGTCCAAGAACAAAAGGTTCATCCACGGGCTAAAGCGTAAGTACCAAGATAGGGCAATGAGCCACATCAAACTAGCATTTTCAGACTTAGTGGAGATGGCCTGTAATTATGAGGACCTAGACCAAAGGAACCTTGATCTGGACCGTGCCAAGAGCCAAGCGGGGAATAAACGCAAGCCCTCTGCAAACCAGGCAGAGTCAAGCAACGCGGCGTCCACAAATCAGCAGACTAGCAAGCCGCCAAAGGGAAGCTGCTTTAATTGTGGCAAGATGGGGCACTACTCTAATGTGTGCACAGCCCCAAAATGGCAGAAGACCAACTCTCAAGGCTCAAGCCAGAACTCTCAGAATTCTCGTTCATGCTTTAACTACCGCAGAACATGACATCTTGTCAAAGATTGTCCCTTGCTTAATAAGACAGAGGTTGCTCATGTGTATGACGGGGCGAACCCGCCGGCTGCTTCTGATGGAGCAGGTAAATCCGATGTTTTGGGAGGTACCCTTACAATTAAAAATATTCCTGTTTCTGTACTATTTGACATGGGTGCATCACGTAGTTTTATTGCAAGTAACACAGTTCACAAATTAAAGTTAAAGCAAAGAAAGCTTAAAGAATCGGTTAAGGTTCATAATCCAATAGGGGGTTCTATTATTCTCAGTTCATATTGTAAAGTACCTGCTTCTTTTTCTCGATACCGGTTTCCTTTTGATCTAGTCGTTATGGGTTTTCCCGAGTTCGATTTCATTCTCGGGCTAGATTGGTTAACGAAATACGAAGTCGAAGTAAATTATGCGGAAAGGATAGTAAAAATTAAAACGAAATTTGGATATATTACTGTACCATGCCATGGTTCAAATCAAGATAGAAAAGAATTTTGGTCTGCGCTAGAGGTTATCCCCACTTCCTTAGAGAAGATTCTTGTAGTTAAAAACTATGCGGATGTGTTTGAAGAGGTCGAAAACTTACCTCCGTAAAGAGAAATTGAATTCAGAATCTATCTAATTCCAAATGCCAGACCAGTGGTACATCCAATTCGAAGAATGACTCCAAAGGAAAAAGAAGAATTAGGTGATCAAACTCGTCAACTGCTGTGGAAGGGTCTGATCAGACCTAGCTTTTCTAGTTGGGGTGCAGCTATAGTGTTTGTCCCTAAGTCAGACGGTACTCTCCGATTGTGTGTTGATTACCGAGCCTTAACAAACAGACGCTCAAAAATAAATACCCATTACCCCGCATCGATGATCTGTTAGACCAATTAAATGGGGCGAGAGTATTTTCCAGAATGGACCTAGCTACAGGCTTCCATCAACTGAGAATTGCCGAAGAGTGTGTTCCTTTGACAGCTTTCAGAGGTCCTGACATATTTTATGAATGGTTGGTAATGTCGTTCGGCTTATGCAACGCTCCAGCATACTTCGTCGATCTAATGAATATAGTGTTCAGGGAAGTTCTAAATAAATTTGTCCTGGTATTCATCGATGATATTTTAATCTACTCGAAATCAAAACCCGAGCATGAAAAACATTTAGAACAAGTATTGGGGATTCTGAGAAAGAACGTCTTCAAAGCCAAATTCTTTAAATGTATCTTCTGGCAGGAAGAGGTGAAGTTCCTTGGCCATGTCGTGTCAAAGGAAGGAATTTCTGTAGATCCGAGCAAAACTACAGCAATTCAAAACTGGAAATAGCCTACTACACCCACAGAGGTCCGAAGTTTTATGGGGTTGGCTAGATATTATCGAAAATTCATTAAGGATTTTTCGAAGATATCTGGTCCATTAACGAAGCTTACAAAGAAGCACGAGAAATTTAAGTGGACTTCCGACTGTGAGGAAGCTTTCCAGGAATTGAAATCCAAATTGACAACCGCTCCAGTATTAACCATTATCGATGGCAACCAGGATTTGACGGTTTGGACGGATGCTTCTATTAGAGGTCTGGGTGCAGTATTAATGCAAAGAGGCCAAGTAGTCGCTTATGCAAGCCGCCAGCTGAAACCGCATGAGAAGAATTATGTAACTCATGATCTTGAGTTGCTAGCCATCGTTTTTGCTTTGAAAATCTGGAGGCATTACTTGTTAGGTGAGAAATTCGAACTGTTTACAGACCATCAATAATTAAAGTATTTGTTCACCCAGAAAGATCTGAACTTGAGACAGCAGCGCTGGCTAGAATTTCTTGCAGCGTATGACCTAGATATCCTGTATACGCCGGGAAAGGCTAATGTAGTAGCTGATGCGCTCAGTAGAAAGAATGAAATCATCGCCAGCCTAATTGTTACATCTTCATTGATTGACAAGATTTCAGTCCTTCAGAAAGACGATGAATTTATTCAGAGAATCAGTCAGAGGATCAAGGAAGGTGAAACCACAAGTTTCCGTATTGATGATAAGGGAGTTCTTAGATTAAAAGGCATGATTTGCATCCCGAATATTCCAGAGCTTCGAAGAGAAGTCATGGATGAATGCCATAAGTCCAAACTTAGTATCCATCCTGGTGTGAGCAAAATGTATAATGATACTAAGCGCACATTCTGGTGGAGGGCAATGAAGAGGGACATTTCTTTATATGTTAGCAGGTACCCTACTTGTCAACTAGTCAAGAGCGACCAACAAAAGCTGGCCGGATTGTTGCAACCGTTGGAAGTCCCGGGTTGGAAATGGGAACAGATTTCCATGGATTTCATAGATGGTTTGCCCCGAACCAAGAAAGGTAATGACAGTATTTGGGTGATCGTAGATCGCTTCACGAAGACCGTCCATTTCATACCTGTCAGATCAATAGAACCGCCCAAAGTCTAGCGCAGATTTATTTCAAAGAAATTGTTAAGCTGCATGGAGTTCCCATCAGCATAGTCAGTGATAGAGACCCAATATTTGCTAGCAAATTCTGGGAGGCATTCCAGACAGAATTGGGAACAAAACTGAATCTGAGCACCGCTTATCACCCTCAAACAGATGGCCAAACTGAGAGGGTGAATAGAATTTTAGAAGATTTTCTGCGGGCTTGTATTATTGATTTTGGCGGGTCATGGGAAGATCACTTGCATTTGGCATAATTCTCATATAACAACCGCTATCAGGCAAGTTTGAAAATGTCGCCATTTGAAGCATTATATGGTAGATCGTGCAGATCTCGCGCATGTTGGGTAGAACCAAGCAACAGACTTGTGTTGGGACCCAATATGATTCGAGAAGCATCTGACAAAGTTGATTTCATCAAGAAACGATTGAAAACCGCGCAAAGCCGACAGAAAAGTTATGCGGATTCTAGAAGAAGAGATTTGGCATTCGCTGTAGGTGATTATGTTTATTTGAAAGTTTCTCCGATGAGAGGAGTAATCCGATTCGGTAAAACTGGGAAGTTGGCACCCAGATTTATTGGTCCCTTTCCTATACTTGAACGAATTGGAACTCTTGCTTATAGGGTTCAATTACCTGATTGGTTGCCTGGAGTGCATAATGTGTTTCACGTATCTCAACTTAGAAGGCATGTGCATGATCCGGATCTTGTTGTAGAAGAAGCAGCGCAACAGGACTTGGAAATTACTCCAGAATTAGCAGTCAGAAGAGAGCCGTTAAAAATTGTTGGCAAAGAAACTAAAGAGCTAAGGAGAAAGAAGGTTCATTTAGTTAAAGTGCAGTGGAGTATTGATCCTAGAGACTGTACTTGGGAGATTGAGGAAAGCATTAAGCAAGCTTACCCCAAATATAGAGGGGACATCTCTGACTAACTCCGGTGCAAGGTACCTTTACAATACTTTGCATTTCCATTTTTGTTTCCTACTGTACTGTTGTTTCCTTTTCGGGGACGAAAAGTTTTAAGTGGGGGAGATTGTAACAACCCGGAAAATACGAGCCAATTTAAAAAAATTTAATTGGTTATTTTAAAGAAATTTAAACAATTGAAATAGAATATTTCAATAAAATAATGAGTTAGAAATGGTGCGGCAGTTTGAAAATTTGAATTCAAACTTTGACTGACTACCGGGTGCAAAATAAAACAGATTTTAGTGAAACCAAAAATATTTAAATCTGTTTATGAATATCTTTCTAACGAATCTGAAAAATCGAAGTTTCATAGCGGGAATCAAAAGTTATGGCCAAATGAATTTTCAGAAAGGTCGCTATAGAGAATATATAGCCCTTGAAAATAGATATTTTGCAAACGACCTCGGAATTCGACGAAACCACTTTTGTTGGATCCGGGATGTCAAATTATTGCTAAGTTTCAAATTTCATAATTTTTGAAGCTAGTATGTGAGCGTGGCAAAAGAAAACGTGGTTGGTTGATTTCTGTTAAATTGGATCGACCAGAAAATGACCATTTTGCAAACGGTCTAAGAATTCAACAAAACTAGTTTTGTTGGGACTGTAGCATCAAAACATAGCTAGATTTATTTTTCTGGAATTTTACGAATCAGTTTGTGGCCCTGGAAAATTGAAATGTACGTTCAAATCGAATATTGAATGTTGTATATTTTAATTTGAAGAATAATTGACTGTAACAGTCGAATTGGCCTACGAAACATATCCCATTGTGTTCGGGATGGGGGTATTTAGCTAGGGGCGACAGTCGTTGGGTTTGGATTGGTGTTCGTTTGGAGAAACACTATTTTAAAAATTAAATAGAGCCCCGACCAATGAAAAGATTCCATTCATAATTTAAAATAAAAAAACAGAGACCCCCCCCCCCCCCGCCTCTCTCGAATTCGACGGAAACGATTTTCCTCCCTTCCCGGCCATTTTCCGACCGCCACAGCCACCATTAGCCCCACCCCCAGTTCAACTTTTTGTAGCTCTCCTCCTCCTCTTCAAATCCATACCTGCCACACCCCCTATCGTCTTATATTTCGTGCGAATGACCTCCCCAAAGTCCAGACCTTCCCGCCGCCGCCCTGCCCTATCCCGACCACCGAGTCGCCAGCGCCGCCACCCCCAGGAGCGCCTCTCTTCCGTCTGTCACGTCGCACCACCTGATCGACGTGATACTTCACGGATTTGCCGCAAATTCAGAACCTAGTTTTGAAGGTTCAAAGGAGGCATACGGCTTTGATTTTCAGAACTGAAAATAACACTTTTAAGTGTTGCAAACTTTGAAAAATCATATCTTTATCGTGTATTAACGAAATTCGATGAAACAGGAAACATCGTGACCGCAAGGACGCTCTCTACAGTCTAGAAGTGTCCGGAAAAGCGACAAACTAATGTGAGATTTCTAAACTGAAATGTGAATAGAAATGTGATATATAAATTATATAAGTGAAATATAAATTATATATGTGTTGTATGCCTCATGTACATGCGTTGTATAAGTTATATGAGCGAAGTATGAATTATACATGCATTGTATAAATGATATGTGTGTTGGAATGGAAATAAAATATATTTATATACGAATATATATATACACACACCCCTCGTCCACAAACCATGGACGATATATATTGATTGTGAATTGGCGTGAAAAATTTGGTGAATAATGCGAATGGTTGATAGGATTGTTTGTGGTTGATATTGTTTGGTTGTGGTTGAAAAATACAATTGTGGTTGAAAAATACCCATTTGTGATTGGAAAAAAATTAGAATAAATTGTGGAAAATAAAATCATACTCGCCTGCGAGCGAATTAGATGTATGAAATCCCCATTGTCAAAAACCGCGAGGTTTTGAGGTAGAGCGAGGAGCCGTACTCGGGACGGTGCCTGTTTTAACTACCCTGCCGTTATGCTGCTGAAATTTTCAATAATATTCGTGTGTTAGAATTATTTTCATATTTTAAAATTATTTTCATGTGTTGAAACCTTATTCATGTGTTGAAACCTTATTCATGTGTTGAAACCATATTCATGTGTTGAAACTAAAGTCATGTGTTGAAACCATATTCATGTGTTGAAAAATATATTCATGTATAGGATAAATTCTTTAAACGATAAAAATAATATCTTTAACATAAGTATGAAGTAAATAATGCTCATGTGTTGAGAAGTTCATGTGTTGAAAAATAAATTCATGTATTGAATAAATAAATTGTTTTATCAATAAAAATCACATTTTTATTATATATATGAAGTATGTAAAATATTAATGTTTTAAATAAATTGTTTTAACAATAAAAATCACACCTTTCTTATATGTACGAACTATATAAAATATCCATGTGTGGAAATATTCATGTGTTGAGCTGTTCATGTGTTGAAAAAGGTTCATGTGTTGAATAAAAAGATCGAACAATAATAAAAAAAATTATTTAGAATATGAAGTGTTAAAAACATTCATGTGTTGAATAAATATTTTTGATGATAAAAATACCATTTTTATCATGTATATGATTTGCTAAAAATATACAAGTGTTGAAATAAATATTTGTTTGCTATAAATATTATTATTAACATGTATAGGAACTATATTAAATAGTCATGTGTTGAAATATATTTTAGTTCGCTAAAAATATCATTTTTAAATGAAATATGAAGTGTTAAAATAACCACTTGTTCAAATAAATATTCATGAGTTGGAAATATTCATTAGTTGGCTAATAATGTGATTTTCAGCTTATGTATGCAACATTGGAATGAATGGTAACGTAAAACCAAATCGAATCAAATATGAAACTGAATTGAAAATTGATAAGTGATTAGAATTGCACACATGTACATGCATATTTATTGAATAGGTTATAGCAAAGAGGCTAGAGAAGAGGAATAAAATTGTGTGCCCGACAAATAGGTACATGTTTACGCTTGGGTGATGATTTTATGAGCCGATTAGCTAGCCGCTTGGCTTTTTCTTTTTGAGATGAGATGCCCGTGTGGCTGTTTGGGATTTTCCCGACCCTTCCCGTACAAAGGAGGTTATGGCGAAATTTTCCAAAATTTAAAGGCGTTAGTGAAACATTTGAAGTGAAAACGATATAGAAATCGCCGAATGAATTATATATATATATAAATATAAATTAAATTAAAATGAATTGAGGCCGTGTAGTTCGCGTTTTGAAATCGTAATTTTAAACGATTATACCGAAAGATCCGACCATCGGATTTTGACGAAACTGGAACCATTGGGTTCGCTTTTGAGAGATCTTCGCAACGATATAAACTTTGTTAAGATCCAACGGTTAGATTTTCAGATATGTGTAAAACAAATTTAGGGAAAAACAGCGCCAGTGCCTCGGCACGACCTGAAATGTCGTTTAATTAAATAGGGTCATTTTTAAATAAATAAAAATGGCGATATATCGCTATAAAATATTATAGACGATATAGAATGGAAATAAACCGATTCTGCTTGGTTTGCTTGGTATTTGATGGTTGAATGTGTTTGACATGAAAATTATACTAAGGAACTGAAATGTGAATGTTGAATAATTTAACCATGTGAAGAATTGATTTGAAAATCTAAATATACGTGGATTATTTGAAAAGACCGAGTTCATTCTCATTTCAAATAATCGATCGACGGTTAAAAGTCGAAGTGTTGAAGACGGTTCAAGACCGACGTTCTTCACATTGGATGGATGGGCGCTACTGATGCTCATGATTGGAGTAGCTACCTTGATGGAGCTGTAGTTGTAGCCGTTCGGACGTATTGTTGATTGTACGGATATGCGAGGAATATGGTGCCTCCAGCTTCGTTCAAACCCAGAACGAACTTGTAAATGGACTATGTGTCTGGCATTGGATTTTGTCTAGTGCTGATTGATCTCTATTAAATATATATCTGTTTGACGGCGGAGAATTTATTCTCTTGCTTAACGCCCTTCTCTGAGACGTACGAGCTCAGAGGTTATATATCGATAGAAATCAGTCGCATAGAGTGAATTGCCTGTGTGGCACGCCTAAGTGGCATATGATCAAGGCTTCTGTTGCAAAGCAAAGTCTTGTGGTTGATGATCAAAGCATGGCCTATGTGGCGTAGCTTTGTGTATAGCGTTGATTTGCGCGCCTCACACCTCGGTATGAGTCAAAAACGGGATAAGGACCGCTGGGAGAACACGACGTTTCTTTCTTGTTACGGTGGTGTCAGTGACTTACCAGCCCTGACATTTATATATACTTTTCACCTGTGTGGTTGTTGGAATGCGAGGCGCCTTGATTGTGGGTCTGTAAGGACCGGGAAACGTGTGTTCAGGAATTGCCAATCCTCAAAAGTAAGAGAGGACCTGCCCAGCCGATTCCAAGGATCGCTGTGCGTGATCCTGAGACATTTGCTAGAGTGTCTCGGATGGAGAGGAGCTTACCCCTTGCCTCGACTCATGATGGAATCCAGTTTCCAATACGAAATTGCGGATTTGATTGTATTACTAGTATGGCGACATAGTAGATGGTAGCTATGCCGCCTAGGATTGATATTTATGATTGAATTTGCTTTTGAAACATATATGCACTAGTAATAATATCAAACACTTTTGTTTTATACGTATCAAGCATTTCTTGGCCATTATAAGGTAAAACTCTATCCTTCGGCTTGCGTTGCATTGTGTGATGGGACCTGAATCTTATAATGGCTTCATTTTTATAAAAAGCATTGCGATGATTTAATAATTTACTTTATTTCATGCACTAGCAATCATTGGAGTAAACCCGTTCCGCGAAAGTGGCGTGGTCCTTTGATTTGCCTTATTATTGTTGTTTAATTAGTTAAGTAGATTTCTCATACCAGTCCCATGACTGACTCGTAGTTTGTTTCACCTTGCAAACTCGGGTGCCCTTATTTTCACACGGGCAGCCTAGTATCAGGTAGCTGACGTATTTTGGCTTTGCACCGCAGCAGAGGTGCATCTTTTGGTTCATGGCGAGGCTTGACTACACAGTGTTGACTATTGATTTTTCCGCCATTATTATATATGTATATGATTCCGCCTCTGGCGATGTAGCCTGATGTTTCGTTTATGTACTCTCTATGTATATGTACCGCTTATGGCGATGTAGACTGATTATGTACTTTTATGCACTAAGTTGTATCCTGTACTGTGCTCTCTGATGTTGTGATATGTATGATTCCGCTGTCATATTTGTGTAAATTATTCTATTTCCTGCATATGCTATTATTTGTACTTTGCTAATGATGATTAATGTGTTATATTCCAATGATTAACACCGTCGTACGGGGTTTTGGGATCGTCACATTCTTCTTCTCCATCTTCACCCCTTTTCATTCCTCCATTATTATTTCATTTTTCATTGATTTATACACTTCTACTCTGCCAATTTATATTTTAATTACATAAAAATTCTTCTCTTCTCACTCTCTACTCATTACTCTTTAATATGAAGTCCTATTGAAGAGTTATAGGGTTGTTGTAATCATTTAGGATTGTTTGAGAAAGGGTACGTTCCTTGTAGCCTTGAATTCGAGGAAAGGAATCGGTATTAACCTTGTAGCCATGAAATCAATGGTGTTGGAATCGGTGTTAACCTTGTAGCCATGAAATTAAGGCTGTTTGGAACGGTGTTAACCTTGTAGCAGTGAAATCAAGGTGATTATACTTAGATATTGATATAGTAATAAAACTCTACGCAATCTAGCGTTGCATGAGACTGGAGTAGGAGTAATCTGAACCAGTATAAAATCCGGTGTGTTCTTTCCTTTTCTGCATTTTATTTTTGTTTATTTCTGTGTTTGATTCTGTATCTATGATCATCTCCTTGGTGTGTGATTCATATAGTAGTGTTGGAGAATGGATTTTTAATGACAACAATCTTATTTCAATATTAATTGATTATAAAATATATACTAACATCTCTATCTTGAATATATATATGTACACATACATATATGTTGGATTTGTATACAGGAATTAATACTGAAGATTGTACAGTTTTAGAGATTCAAGAAATTCAGAATTCAGAGAAGATTCAATACTCATGAGTAATCAAGATTTCAAGAGTTCAAGATAAATATAGTAATAGAGTCTAGTTTATGTAAGACTCTGAACAGAACTCCATGTTCAAAATCAAAATCAAAATCTATTTTTTAAATTCTAATTTTCAAATTTTAAATTCTATTCAAATTCAAATTAAGCTCTTCTATTTCACTTTTGATTTTAAACTCGAGTTTAAAGATTATAAGTTTATATATATTTATAGTTATATACTTTTATACCTATATATTTATATAGTTTTAAAACTTTATAATTTTATAAATATGTTCATATAGTTTATGTTTATGATTTCGTATGATTTTCTACTTTATAATATTACTTATATCATTATGTTTTAATTCAAGAATTTCCAGAATTGTATATATATTAAAACACTTAAAAAATATTCAAATTTTAAATTTTGAACTAGCATATGTTGACATACATATGTGGTTATGTCGACATATAACTGTCATATTTTCAGTTTTGAAAGGAAGTGTCTTTTCACCATTTGTAACGTTCCAAAAGCGTTGCAATCTTTCAAATCTTATAAATAGGGGCTGATTTCGATTTTTTTCATCATTCTTCTTCTCCATCTTCGTCCCTTTTAATCCCTCCATTATTATTTCATATTTTTATGATTTTTACACTTATACACTGCCAATTTCAATTCTATTTATATAAAACTTCTTCTTTTCTCACTCTCTACTCATTACTCTCTGAATCGAAGTGCTATTGAAGAGTTATAAGGCTGTTGTAATCATTTGGGATTATTTTGGGATAGTCTAGAAACGGTGTGTTCCTTGTAGCCATGAAATTAAGGAAGGAAACGGTGTTAAGCTTGTAGCCGAGGAAATCAAGGGTGGTGTGGAAAGGGTGGTAACCTTGTGGCTGTGAAATCAAGGGTGTTGTACTTGGATGTTGATATAGTAGTAAAACTATGCGCAATCCAACATTGCATGAGACTGGATGAAGGAGTAATCCAAACTAGTATAAGATCCGGTGTATTCTTTCCTTTTCTGCACTTTATTTCTGTTTATTTCTACGTTTATGTTTGATTCTGTGTCTGTGATTGTATCTGTGGTGTATGAATCATATAGTAGATCGTACAAGTTTTAGTTTTTCTTAAATTCCTTAAAAACACTATTCACCCCCTCTAGTGTTAGTTTTGCCTTAACGATCCATTCTGCATTCCCTAAAAATTGGTATCAGAGCAAGGTTTTTCAAAAAGTTCATAATCTGATTTTTGAAGATTTTAAAATGGCAAATTTTGAAAGAATTGTTAACACTAGTGACAATTCGTGCATTGTATCAATGTTGAAAGTGTATGCATTCAATTATGTTGAAAATTCAAGTGATCTACTGGAATGATGTTCAATACAGGAAAAGATGTGTTATATCGCTTTTGAAAATTCCAAAGTTGAAAAGACGAGTGGAGTGGCTGTTGGAAATTCAAATTCTGAAATGGTGGCTGTTGCAAATTCAAATTCCGAAATGGTGTGTTACATGGCTGTTTAGAATTCAAATTCTTGCAAAAAATGATGGAAATCAAACATGACAAATGGATACTAGATAGTGGTTGTTTGAGACGTATGACGAGAAATCCAGAAATACTAAATAATCTATTCTATGAAGATGGTGGAGTGATGAACTTCGGAGATAACTCTAAAGGATACATTATTGGGATCGACAATGTCGGTAATTCTGAAACTCCTACTATTTCTGATGTTTTTTAATTAGAAATCTAAAACATAATTTACTAAGTATAAGTTAACTTTGCAATAAGGGTTATAAAATAAATTTGAAAAGGATAAATGCTTTATAGAAGATAGGAATTCAAAAGTAATATTCGAAGGAAATAGAAAGAAAAATATCTATATATTGAGTATGAAAATCTCCAACGATAATCTATGTCTTATGGCCAATACAAGTGACCCCTGGATCTGGCAAAGGAGATCCAATCATATAAATTTAAAACATACTCTAGGATTTATAAATTAGATTCAATTAGGGGATTGCCCAAAATGAAATTTAAAGTTAATAATTATGCGACGCTTGTCAGTTCAAAAAGTTAAAAAGGAGTTCAATTAAATCAAAAGAAAAAATTACAACCTCGAAACCATTAGAGTTAATTCATATGGATTTATTTGGTCCCTCTCAAACTCAATCGATAAATCATATTGCTAAAAGAATTCAAAACTTATTATCTCTAAAAATGAAAACAATACGTAGTGACCATGGCGGAGAATTTGAAAATGAAAATTTAAAAAAAAATGGAATAAAAAGGGAATAACCCATAATTTTTCTGTCCTTATAACCCCTCAACAAAACGGAGTAGTTGAACGTAAAAATAGGACGATACAAGAGTGTGCGAGAACTATGTTATCTGATAGTAATTTACCAAAAAAAATTGGGTGAGGCAGTTGCAACAGCTTGCTATATTTTAAATAGAATTTCAATCAGACCCTTAACTCATAAAACACAATATGAACCTTTGTATAATAAGAAACCAAAAGTATCATATTTTAAAATATTTGGAAGTAAATGTTTTATAATTAATACTAAAGAAAATTTAGACAAATTCGACTCGAAATCCGATAAAGGAATACTTATTGGATATTCAGAAAGAAGTAAGGCATATAGAGTTTTTAATTCAAGAACCAATTCTACAAAAGAAACCTTAAACGTATCTTTTGACAAAAATTATAAAAGTAAAACACAACACAACGAAGATGAATGTAAAAATGAAGTTAATGAAACAAATCGTGAAGATAGTCAACCAAATAAATGAATTAGATTACTAAGAGACCACCCTATAGAAAATATCTTAGGAGATATTGAATCCGTAGTTTGGACTCGTAATCAATTAAATAATATGAGTAATTTTGCATTTATTTCAACTATTGAACCTAAGAATCCAAAAGAAGCATCTTCCGATGATTCATGGATCCTTGCCATGCAAGAAGAACTGAATCAATTTACTAGGAATGATGTAAGGGAACTTGTTCCTAGACCAGAGGATAAAACTATAATAGGAACTAAAAGGGTGTATAAAAATCAAATGAATGAACACGGTGAGGTCGTAAAAAATAAAGCATGATTAGTAGCACAAGGTTATACTCAAGAAGAAGGAATAGATTACGATGAAACTTTTTCCATCGTAGCTAGATTAGAAGCAATTAGGATATTACTAGCCTTTGCAAACCATAATAATCTCAAATTATATCAAATGGATGTTAAATGTGCTTTTCTAAACGGATTTGTGAAAGAAGACGTATATGTAGAGCAACCACCTCTTTTTGAAGACGAAAAATTACCAGATCACATATATAAGTTAAAGAAAGTGTTATATCGATTAAAACAGGCTCCTAGGGCTTGGTATGATAGATTAAGAAATTACTTATTACAATCCAACTTTGAAATAGGAAAACTAGATAACACTTAGTTTATTAAAAGAAATAATAAAGATATACAATTAGTACAAATATATGTTGACGATATAATTTTCGGTCGACAAATGATAAGATGAATAAAGAATTTTCAGATATTATGACCCGAGAATTTGAGATGAGTCATATGGGAGAACTAACATTCTTCTTAGGCTTACAAATTCATCAATTAAATAATGGAATATTTATTAATCAAGAAAAATACGTAAGACATTTAATTAATAAATATAATTTGACAACAACTAATGGGAGACCAACACCAATGACAACTAATATAGCATTAAGTAAAGATGATACTTCAAAATACGTTGATCAAAAATTATATAGAGGATTGATAGGATCGCTATTATATATAACTGCTAGTAGACCAGATATAATGCATAGTGTATGTCTCTGTGCAAGATATCAATCGCAACCTATGGAAACACATTTAAAAGTTGTAAAACGTATTCTAAGGTATGTAAAGCATACATTAGATTTTGGATTATTTTATCCTAAGGATGATTCATTCGACTTAATTTATTATTGTGACGTTGATTATGCGGGATGTAAATTCGATTGTAAAAGTACTAATGGAACATGTCATTTCTTAGGGCATTCACCGGTCTCGTGGTTTAGTAAAAAGCAAAATACCGCATCTTTATCAATAACTAAAGCAGAATATATCTCTACTGCTTTGGCTTGTTCACAAGTAATATATATGCAACAAACTCTAAATGATTTTGGATTAAATATAAATAAATCACCAATATACTACGATAATACGAGTTCTATAAATATATTTAAAAATCCAACTCATCACTCAAGAACTAAACATATCGATATACGACATCATTTTCTAAGAGATAACGTAAGCAAAGAGAAATTTTCACTCGAATTTATATCAACAAATAGCAGATATATTAACAAAACCATTAAACAAAGCAACGTTTACTAAATTAAGAAGAGAATTAGGTACTTATTCACTAAGTGAATTAAAATAATTAAATATATTAATATATATATAAGAATAATATTAAAAATCAGAAAAATAAAAAACATAAGTATGTTGACATAGATATGTCACTATGTCAACATATAACTACTAGATTTTTAAAATTAATTCCCACCAAAATTTAGTTATAATAATAATTTAAACACTCCACTTCGAATTTTCTTCTTCATTCTCTTAATTCACTTATGTAAAAACTCAAAACCAAAATAAATAATTTCCTCTACCAATTAGAACACCTACATTAATCCTGAATCATCCGATGGACTATCCGAAGGTCCTTTCCAACGTTCTACCCTTTCTCGTGTGATCAAACTTGAAGAGAAAATGGAATATACTCTTCAAATGCTTGCTGAGATTAAAGTGCTCCAAATTCGGATAAATCAAGAGCCAAACAGACAAGGAAAGCTGATGAGGTACATTCATAAATTTATAATGGATAATCAAGCGAATCCTATCATCATCGAAGATGATAATCAAGCAATGGAAGAAGAAGAGGAACCAGAGGAGGAGGAGGAAGAAATGATGGAAGAAGAGGAACCAAAGGAGATACAACAAGAATTCACTGATGAGGATGATCATGTTGTATGTGTACGAGAAGTCTTGTTCGATCAAAATGGAAATATCGTTGAACAAAATGGGGATTTTTTTCTTCAATACCCAAATTGTCCAAACCATAAGTCTCGTATCGTTAAGAACAATTAGAATTTAGGTTTCTTTTTTTTTGTTTCGTTTCGATGTACTACGTGTATATTAATTTATGTAATTTGCTTTCGTGTATATCGCTTGTATTGAAAAACAATGTTTAATATAATGCATGCTTTATCTCTTATAAGTATTTCATTAGTTTGTTATATAGGCATGAATTTAGGGGGAGTCATATACATTAAGTTTTTTGATAACAAGTTATACATACATATGTTATTACTTTAGAATAATAATACGATATTGATAAATATAGGATTTAGGGGGAGTATTTTTAGAATTTCTTTTTGATAATGCCATAGGGGGAGAAGTTATAAAATATAGATTTAGTTTAAGTAGAATATATAGGATTCATATTGACAGGGGGAGTATTAGAGGGATCAGCATCAAAAGGTACGAACAAGTCTGAATATTTTATAAACTAAGGTTGTCATCATCAAAAAAGGGGAGATTGTTGGAGAAAGGAGTTTTGATGACAACAACCTTATTTCAATAGCAATTGATTATAAAATACATACATACAACTCTATCTATAATATATATATATACACACATATATGCAAGATTTGTGGATAAGAAGACTGTACAGTTTTAGAGTTTTAGAGATTCAAGAAATTCAGAATTCAGAGAAGATTCAAGACTCATGAGTAATCAAGATTTCAAGAATTCAAGAGTTCAAGATAAATATAGTAATAGAGTCTGGTTTATGTAAGACTTTGAATAGCACTCCAGGTGTAACAACCCGGAATTTAAGAACCAATTTAAAATTTTATTTTAGCTATTTTAATGGATTTTGAATATTTAAAATGGTTTACTTTAAATAATAGCGACTAAAAATTTACTTAAATCAAAGTTAGAAAATATATGTTTATTTTAATTATAAAAGGAGTTTGAAATGGCGCGGTATTTTGAAAATTCGATTTTAAATTTCAAATGAATGTACAAAATTCAAAATAAATCGGATTTCAGTAAAACAAGAACATTTGAATCTGTTTAATTATATCTTTCCAACGAATTTGAAAAATTCAGATTTCACTTTATAAATTGAAAGTTATGTCCAGTTTAAAATTTAAAATAGTCGCTATGGAATTTATATATATTTTAATATAATATATAGCCCTTAAAAATAACCATTTTGCGAACGGCCTACGTTTTTGACGAAACCACTTTTGTTGGATCCGGAATGTCAAATTATTGCTAGATTCCAAATTTCATAATTTTTGGAATTAATATGTGAACACAGTGAATTTAAACGTGTTTGGTAATTTTAGTTTGAATTTAATAGACTGGAAAATGACCATTTTTATAACTGTCTCCAAATTCTACGAAATTAGTTTTGTTAGGACTGTATCGTCAAAACATAGCTGGAAATATTTTTTCTCTAATTTCAGTATGTGGTCCCAGTAAATTAAGATGTACGTTTAAATTCAAAATATATTGATTTATATTTTAATTTTGATGAAAACTAATTGAAACAGTCGAATTGGCTTACGAAACATATCCCATTGTATTCGGAATGGGGGTATTTAGCTAGGGGCGACAGTCGTTGGGTTTGATTTGGAGTTCGAATACGAAACTCACTTTTTGAAAATTAAATAATATGAAAATAAAAGGGTATAAATATATATTTTTGCCCTGCCCTAGCATTCAATACGTTCAGCCGTCGACTTCAATTCTAGGGCCATAAAAGAACGAAAATGAACCCCTCAATTTCTCTTAATCTATACCGAATTAAACCTAGGTTCTTTTATGGAAATCGAAGAGCGAAGTGGGCTCTCTCCATCTATATTGAAATGATCTTGTTTTGTGTAGAATTGTGGGCGAATTTTGGTCTGAAAGAGGACGAGTTCGTATGTGGTTTTCAAGGGAGTAGCACAACCGAGTCGGCTGGCGTTCAGGCCAGAGGTGATGGCCGAGGAGGCGCGCGAGGGGGGAGGGTTTGATGGCGGCCAGGCGCCACGATGGGTGGTGCGATAGGGGATTCACGGCTGGAGCTTTTTGGGTTCGATGGTGCTCAAATAAAACGAAGGGGGAAGGGTAATTATATTTTATTAATTAATTAATTTAATTAAGAAATGAAATGTATTAATATCCATATCTTTTGCATACGAGGTCCAAATTCGACGATTCCAGTTCCATTGGAATCGTGGGATCGAACACTTCAACATGAAACTGACTAGAAGCGATTTGGAGCAAATTAGAATTTGAGGCAATTTTAAATGGAAACAGAACAATTTAGAAATAAAGAATGACGGAATGGAAACCAATGTGAGAATTCTCTCACTAAAATTTTGTATAGTTATTTAATTTATTTTATAACTGTAAATGTATAGGAAATTGCCAGTATAGATTTTTATCTGTTGTATGGAGTTCAACACTCGAATTCACACAAATCACAAAAATTGGAAGCGATATATGGATATTATCAACACTCGGATTTCATGCTCCGCGAATGGCCACCTATGGCGCCGTAAATGGCATTGGGTAGTTGAGTATTTATTTTTATGGATGATTTGGTGATTGTGATGATTAACATATTAAAAATAATGTTAATATTAATGTGATAGTAAAATTAAATTATAAATATCCATTTATAACTTAAACAGTAAAAATTGTTTAGTTAGAAAAATAATTCAAACCGAATTGGAATTAGTTAAATTTACTAACCAATGATTTATTTAAATTGACTGTTGTTGTTTGAAAACCCCACACCAGTATTAGGATTATATTTGGCATGCACTAATCCCAATATTTAGTTGTATGTTAATCGATGGGTAGACAGTCTGCGATGAGCATTATTTATTTATTTTAATGCTTATACAGTTGTAAAATGCACTCTGGATGATGTTTGAATGTGTAATGGTTATTTATCATTATTGTTGAATACATGCGATGTATGAAATCCATATAACTGAAATTATATGGTAATTGATTGAGTCGCATTCCGATTCAGAAATAACGAATATTTTAAAATAATATTCAGAAAAGAATCAAAATATGATTTTGATGTCCGGTTTTGGATGGACACGAAAAGATATAAAAATATGAAGCCGGGTTAAGTATAGAAACACTATTTTAACCCGAATGGGTTTATCGATCGATTTTATTCATTTTATAATGAATATCGAAAAGAATCGATTTCAAAATCTGATATTTTGAAAATATTATCATTTTAATATTTTAATAATATGGAATATTCAATTTTGATTAAAAATTGAAATTGAAGTTGAAATCGTTTTGAAATGAATTTATAAATTACGTTTTAAATGGAAATCAAAGATATATATATTATATATATTTAATGGCTTGAATAGAATGCGACGTGCAGCGACCGTTCGCGAATTTCGACCATTAACTTCAAATTGATGTAACGGGAGATCCGACCGTCGGATTCTCCTAAAATTAGAACCGTTGGGTTCGTTTCAAAAGAGCTTTCCAATGAATATAAGAGAATTGAAATCTAACGGTTATATTTCAGGATATGTCCAAATCAATTTCAGAAAAGGCCGTTATAGATGCAGTTCGGTGGCCGTTATTGGAAACCAACTGTAAGGGCCTAAATAAAATTATTAAAAATATGGAAAAATTATGTAAAATCATAATAAATGAATTGGAAAGATTTTGGATGGAAAATTCCAAGTTTGAAAAGATAAAAATATATGTTTATCGAAATGAACTAGTGAATAACTAGAATAATAATCCAATTATTTTTAAAAATAATAAATTGGATTAAAAATGGGTTTTAAAATAACCATAATTTTCCAATGTATGAATTAGAATGAATTTGAGTGGAAATAATCTTCGAAATATTTCGTTATTGGATTCCGTAATTATACGGATATTGTTGAGGAATTTGGAAGATACAAATATCGTTATTCCCAATACGATATCCATTAGTTTCAGAATTTGATATTGAATATAAGCCGTTATAATTTCTATTTAGAGCCTTGTATTTAATATCAAATTGGATTTTGGGTTTGTCATGAATGGTGTCTTTAATAACACTGTTCTTAAACCCCGATGAGAACATAATAAATCTTTTAAATAAGATTTAGAGAAGTTTACCAATTAATTAATATTTAATTGGAATTGAAATGGAAGTTGATTTTGGGTTCGTCATGAACTGTGTTTTAAATAACATTTGTTCTTAAAATCCAATTAACAGTGAAGATATGATTTGGAATTTATAAATCTTTTTATTAATATTTAATGGAAAAAAATTCAAAGTAAAGTTTCCAATTTAATATATTAAATTGGAATTAAATGGAACTCGATTGGGTAATAATCAAGATGAGCTTCTGCAAAGGAAGACCGTTATTATATATGGAATTTAAAAGTCCTTGCCGTTATTCTATTTATATTATTAGTCTGATATGGAAATTTATATTGATCTGTTTTCCGTGATGATTCGATAGTTAATGGAAGTTGATTTGGGTTTATCGTGAACTGTGTTTTAAGTGACATGGGTTCTTTAACCCAGTTAATGACAGAATTAATTTTCCTAAAAGTTGAATAATCATAAAGTAATGATTATTGATATTAAAACCAAGTTGGAGTTTTAATGAATCTTTAATTAAATTGGAATGTGAATGAGATAATTAAATTTATCAAATGCATGAAATGTTCGAGAATGGAGTACCACCAGTTTTACTCCACGCGATAGTTAAATCTTTAATTAGATTTGAAACGAGAAATGGTAATTAAATTTACCAATAACACAGTGGGTGTTAGATATGGAGTACTACCAGTTTTGCCTCATGGGATGAATAGGTTGGGATTGGAAAAATAAAATAAATGATTACTTCGCTAAGGCTCGATAATCCCGACTAGTTTTATCAACCTTAATTTGGTTTAAAATTGTGAAAAGATAAAATTAAATCTTTTGAAATGGATATCCAAAGGAAGATTTAAGAATAAATTTAGAAGAATTTATCTTTGATAAAATTAATGGGAACCTTTCCCTAAAGACGTGAATATTTGAATAAAAGAATATTCTGAATTAGAATGAGGCGTATGATGTGTTTTTATAGAACTTAATTATTGATTATAAAGTACGCGAATTATTAGGAGAGACCGGTTTTCTCCCATTCTGAATAACTGATACGGCGACTAAAATTCGACGATGAAGGCAGTGGTTAAAGACCGGAGGTCTTCACATCATATGGATGACTACTGATGTCTTGATTGGTTTGTACACCCAAGACAAGGTAATAAGTGGTGATCGTCTAGACGTATTTGGAGATCGGTCGGATATGCAAAGACCTCTCTCCTGTATTGGACATATGGGACGAGGAATAAGGTGCCTCCGGTTTTGTTCAGACCTAGAGCGGACTTGTAAATGGATGTGTGTCTGACATTGGATTTCATCCTATGTTGATTGATTTCTATTACATATATATTTGTTTGGCGACGGAGAATTTATTCTCTTGCTTAACGCCCTTTTCTCTGAGACATACGAGCTTAGAGGTTATATATCGATAGACATCAGTCGCATGGCATGGATTGTCAATGTGACATGCCAAGATGCAAATGATCAAGGCTTTTGTTGAAAAGCAAAGTCTTGTGGATGATGATCAAAGCACGACTTTAAGTAGCATAGCTTTTTGTTGTAGCGTTAATTCGCGAGCCTCACACCCCGGTATGAGTCAAAAACGGGATGGGAGTGCATGCATTTCTTATGTGCATGCATTTCTAGCTAGAGGTAGTGCCATGGTATAGAGCCTAGGCATATTTACTTATGTGGATGATGGATAGCAAGGTGCCTCGAATATAGGGCTATATGCTCATAGGGTCGACGTACTGACCTGTTTAGAGGTCCGATAGGACCGAGAAACGTATTGTTCATGAATAATTAATCCACTAAAGTAAGTATGGACCGACCCTGCAAGATCCGGGGTTGCCCGTAGGTGTGATGCTGAGTCATCTTGCTAGAGATGACTCGAAATCGGGGAGGAACATCCTTTTCCTCGACTCATAGATGGAAATCCAATTTCCAATACGTGACTGTTCGATTTTAGTTGTAAACCTATGTATGGCGGCATAATATATGGTACCAATGTCGTCTATGATTGATACGTTTATATTTGAAGTTGATTTTGACACTATGAACTTATAGTAATATCAAAATGATTTGTTTTAAACGTACCAAGCATGTTTGGTTATTATAAGGGAAAACTCTATCCTCTGTCTTGCGTTGCATTATGTGATGGGACCTGAGTCTTATAATAGCTTCATTTTCCAAAAAGCATTGCACTGTTTTATTTTAAACTGATATTCATGTGGAGTAAACCCGTTCTGTGTCATACGGCGTGGTCCCATGATTTTTCCCACTTTTAAAGTAAAGAGTTAATAATTGTTTTTTAGTTCTCACACCAGTCCCATGACTGATTCGGAGTTTGTTGTTTCTACGTAAACTCTGGGTGCCCATATTTTCCACACGGGCAGCTAGTAGTTTTGGTTTTGCAGATTTTTATCTAACAGGATCCTGGATTACAGCTGGAGCTATATTTAGAAAGCTTTGTATCCGTGTATGTTTTTCAGTTGTGGTAGTTGATGTATTCCGCTGCACATTATATTTATGTATATATATTTTCCGTTGTTTTGTAATTTGTAAATCTCTGATATTATTTTATTTCCGCTGTGTAATATTCATCTGAACTCTGATATCTTGTACTTTGATGTAATTGTTGTAATAGCAATGAAATGTTCTGTTGTTTGTGTTCTGATGCGTTGTGTTCTCAAAGCAATTCGGGCTCCTCCGTCTCTCTTCGGGGCTTAGGGAAGTCTGGGCAATTTCACCAGGTTCAAATTCAAATTCTATTTTTTAAATTCTTGTTTTCAAATTTCAAATTCTATTTTCAAATTCTAATTAATTTTTTCTGTTTTACTTTTGATTTTAAACTTGAGTTTGAAAGATTATAAGTTTATATATGTTTATAGTTAATTATTTTTATACTTATAAATTTATATAGTTTTAAAACTTTATAATTTTATAAACATGTCCATATAGTTTATATTTATGATTTCATATGATTTTCTACTTTATAATACTTATTTATATCACTATATTTTAAATCAAGAATTTCCAGAATTGTATATATATTAAAACACTTGAAAAATACTCAAATTTCAAATTTTGAACTAGCATATGTCGACATACATATGTAGCTATGTCGACATATTACTGTCATATTTTTAGTTTGAAAGGAAGTGTCTTTTCACCATTTGTATCATTCTAGAAGCGTTGCAGCCTTTCAAATTTTATAAATAGGGACTGATTTCGAATTTTTTTCATCATTCTTCTTCTCCTTCTTCATCACTTTTCATTCCTCCATTATTATTTCATATTTTTATGATTTCTACACTTATGCTCTATTGATTTCAATTCCATTTATATAAAACTTCTTCTCTTCTCACTCTCTACTCATTACTCTCTGAATCGAAGTGTTATTGAAGAGTTATAAGGATGTTGTAATCATTTGGGATTGTTTTGGGATAGTCTGGAAACTGTGTGTTCCTTGTAGCCGTGAAATTAAGGAAGGAAACGGTGTTAACCTTGTAGCTAGGGAAATCAAGGGTGGTGGGTAAACAGTGGCAACTTTGTGGCCGTGAAATTAAGGGTGTTGTATGTGGATATTTATATAAAAATAAAACTCTATGCAATCCAGCGTTGCGTGGGACTGGACGTAGGAGTAAATCCGAACCAGTATAAAATCCGGTGTGTTCTTTCCTTTTCCGCACTTTATTTCTGTTTATTTCTGTGTTTGTGTTTGATTCTATGTCTGTGATTATATCTGTGGTGTGTGATTTATATAGTAGATCATATAAGTTTTAGTTTTTCTTAAATTCCTTAAAAACAGTATTCACCCCCTTTAGTGTTAGTTTTTCCTTAACGATCCATTCCGCATTCCCTAACAAGTAGATCATTTGAGTTGTAGATTCTCTTAAATTCCTTGAAAACACTATTCACCCCCCCCCCCCTCTAGTATTAGTTTTGCCTTAATATCCGCATTCTGCATTCCCTAACATACATTTATTTAAAAAATGATATTCAACTCATATAGACATATGTATATGATATTATTTTTGGATGAATGAATGGACAACCAGATTAAGAATTTTCAGATATAATAAATAAGGAATTTGGAATGAGTCATATGTGAGAACTGGCATTCTTTCTACGATTTGGAATAATATCATTGAGTAACTATGTTTTCATATGTAAAGAAATGTACGCTAATGATCTAGTTAAAAAATTTGATATCTCAAATACCAATGGTAAGCCAACCCACATGGCAACTAACGAGGAATCAAATAAGGAAAAAATTCAAAAGATGTAGATCAAAACCAATAAAGAGGTATGATAGCATCCTTACTGTATAACTGCTAATAGACCTTATATAATGCATGGTATTTGTCTTTGTACAAGATATCAGTCTCAACCTTAGGAAAATAACTAAAATCCATAAAATGAATACTAAGATATGTAAACAACATAATAAATTTTGGACTCCTTTATCCAAAGGAAGATTCCTTTGATTTAACTTCATATTGTAACGATTGAAAGTTTCACCAATTTAAATATTGATATTGGACATATTATTTCATGATGAATTATTTAGCTTTATAACTAAATAAAGTCCTTTTTAATTATTAATAATGATGGTGAAACTATTTTCAAAAGTTGTATGCATAAGTTATTAGTTCAAAGGAAAACAAAAAAATATGACCGAAGTGCTCTTCCCTAATTCAATTTCTCTTTATTAAAAATTTGTTAAATGGGTTTTTAATTCCTTAATGAACTTATGAAAATGTTTATATAATTAATTAATACTTAATTAAACATGTAAAGGTTGAAAAATATGTGTACAAGAAAGGTGGATGTGACTATTTTAAATAAAAGAATAACGGGAAATTATAGCATATTACATCTTAAATACCTATTAACATATGGTTTAGTGGATATTAGACTCTTCCTTTATGCATGTGTGTGGATGAAGGGAGATAAGGATTCAAAGGCGGTAATGGGGCACACATTTATGAAAGGTAATGTATTTAAGGGTAAATTAGTCCAACACTGTACAACACGCCCAACAACTGAGTCAAAGTACAGTTTCAAACGATGATGTGCACTTTCGACTTACTGGTTGACACATTATCATAGTGTCTTACTTTATTGGTTCAAGCTAAAACAAACATCTCCTTATAATTATTAAGCTAATTTTTCATTACACTAGTGCGAACCCATGCTTTGCCACATGTCTTGACTTATTTGTGTTTTTTTTTTCATGTTTGATTTTCTAGTTTATTTTCGAACATTTCACCTGCTTACTATATCGTTTGCAACACTTGAATTGATAGCAGTAAGTTATATTTTTTTGAAGTAATATTTTGTCACCCGTGTATATTTAAATTAACAAAAACATAATGATGTTGCACATCATGTGTTGACCTTCTTGTAAAATTATTTGTATGTATGTATGTAGGGCTGTCAATGAATACCCGAAAAACCCCATATTCTTCTAAATCCGTATCCGAAATATTTGTTATCCAGCATTATCCAAAAAGCGGATACGAATATCTGATATTCAAAAAGCTTTTCGGATACGGATATGGTTATAGTGGTTTCCATATCCGAAAAATATCTGTCCTACTAATTGATGTAATATATATTACTCCAAACAGAAATATAGAGTTAATAATTATTTTGTAACTATTGGATGTTACTATGATATAATTTTTTTCCATTTTTAGTGAAAAAGGGTAGTTTTAGTGTTTAATTTTGGAATATTTTTTGATATGCCTGGATATTAGTAAAAGACAATGCTTCATCATCACATTTCTTTATTTTCTGGGTTTTTTACAAACATTGGTATAAAAATGATTTTATGTTGATCCAAAGTTTTTTATTTATACTCTTAAATTTATTAATTACAGAAGGAGCAGATAAATATATGATATCCGTCTGTATCCGAAAATTAAGCGGATACGGATATCCGATATCCGAAAATTAAATGGATATCCGAAAATAATTTCGGATACGGATACATATATGGCACTATCCATATCAGAAAACATCCGTTGACAGCCCTATATGAATGTATGTATGTATGGGTGTGTGTGTGACCTATGGAAAAACCCTAGTTAGTATTCTTAGCTGGGACACCCTAACTGCAGTTGGTGGGTCTGACCTTATAGTAGACAAAATCATAAATGGTGGTTGTTAGGCTACTCACAACTTTAGTTGCATGCAAGCTTTAGAACCAGATATTAACCAGATACAAATTTTCCCAACCATACCACTGACATCTGGGCTGGAGTCTAGACTGACACTTCTGATGGTCTATTCTCGGCCTCATCGGAATGAAACGACATCAAGCATTAACATGCAATCAAGGATTCGGCTGACAGCATATGAAGCATAGTTAACAACCCTATAATGGCTTTTACAACCTACAAAGCCATGAATTGCAGAGTCCCTACATTTGACAAACTTGTGAAATGGGGATTAAACGTCAATCTGATATGTTGCTTATGAAACTCTCAACCAGAATCGTAAGCTCACTTATTTTTTGAGTGTGTTTTCAATAATTGTGTCATGAATGAAACATGAAAGAAAAATCATTCACAGAGTACTGGTAATCTTGAAGAACAGCTATTGTGCTTGATAACTACCGTCCACCGTTTATGGAAGGAGAGTAACCACCGCGTTTTCGAAAAGAAACACAGAGATATAAACCTCGCCAATAACCTGATACATGGTGATGTTAACTGTAACGACCCACATTTTATGTATTGGAGGATCGTAGAATATTTATTTTATTCTTATACGAAGTGGTATGGTCGTGTAACTTTGGGGAACGACTATTGGGGGTCAATTCCCATGTTCATGATTTTTTGCCGATTTTTAAATGACCGTTTTGCCCCTAGCTAATCTTGTTTCACCTATAGGTTTTGATTGGTAAGGAGTCTTGACCTAAAACCACTTCCATTGGATTAAAATGATGGTTTACCTTTCCGTAGAATGGTCACATTAATCAAACGGACTTACTGTTTGGGAGATATGGCTGAAACAAGGTTTGGAAGGTGAAAAACTGCTTAAACGGGCTTAATAGGGTAATTAGCAGTTAAGCCCATTAGGGATTTCAGGATTAGGATTATATAAGTCTAGAAGGGGATAGAGAAACCCTTCTTTGTCATTTTTACTGCAGCCACTTACCTTTCTTTAACCCTAGCAATGGCCTCAACCTTCTAAATTCATCTTTAATCACTTTCTAATCACATATTAGCCAAATCTACATCAAATTAAGGCAGATTAGCATAGAAATCGAGATAGAGCAACTGGACTGCATTGGGATCCATGCCATATCAGTTAGAGTTTCAGATCTGAGATTTATTTGTGGCTAAGGTGAGTGATTTGCACTTTTATTCACTAATTACGGCTAATTAGGGGTGATTAGTGATAATTAGCGAAATTATGCATCATAAAAATCTGGAAAAATATGTAGAAATTCTAAAAAATTATTTTATGTCAATGGTGAAAATTTGGGTTAATTTGGATTAAGTTTGTTAATTCTATAGTTAAAACATGGTTAAAGGGATTAAGGGGAAAATCATGCTTTTGGGTATGTTTGATCTAAAATATTTCATGTTATTGATGTTTTAAGATTTTTGGTTGATTCTACATGTTACTACTATTGTTTGGTATGCCTTATGGTTGCATAAGAAAGTTAGAATGGTCGAAAATGACGTCGAGAGGTGAAAATAGTTTGCTGGAAAGTGGTGCATGTTTTGGGTCGCACGGAGCGGTTCCTAGGCGATCGACCATGAGGAAGTGAGCGGTCCCTAGGGGAGCGACTATGAGGAAGTGAGCGATTCCTAGGCGAGCGACCATGAGGAAGTGAGCAGTTCCTGGGCGAGCGACCATGAGGAAGTGAGCGGCACCTAGGGGAGCGACAATGAGGAAGTGAGCGGTTCCTAGGCGAGCGACCATGAGGAAGCGAGCGGTTCGTAGGTGAGCGACCATGAGGAAGTGAGCGGTCCCTAGGGGAGCAACTATAAGGAAGTGAGCGGTTCCTATGCGAGCAACCATGAGGAAGAGAGTGGTTCCTAGGGGAGCGACTATGAGGAAGCGAGCGGTACCTAGGGGAGCGATTATGAGGAAGCGAGAGGTACCTAGGCGAGCGACTATGCAGAAGTGAGCGGTTCCTAGGGGAACGACTATGAGGAAGTGAGCGTTTCCTAGGAGAGTGACTATGATGAAGTGAGTGATTCCTAGGAGAGCGACTACGAGGAAGTGGTCGAATCCTGGGATGGCGAGCCAGAGAAGGAAGAGTGAGCGACCGAGCCAGGGAAGGAAGAGTGAGTGGTCTCTATGGAGTATGAACGAGCACTGACGACCATGGGTTCTTATGACCAAAACCCGAGATGCAAAGGAAGTCCAGATGACAGGTTAGGGCTTAGGATTCAAATGGGAACCAACGAGTTAACTTCTAAAGTCGGACTTTGCTGCAGGACGTATGCAAAGGGGTTATCGATATCCATAATTTTGGTTCACCACTGAGAGATGGAATATGGGTTATGGATTAGTGCAATGGGTTCATTGTGACTCCCATGGGCAAAGTGATCGTAGCAAAGGATTGGATGATCGAAGTGGTGGACATCGTACACTTTATGCACTAAGTGAGAGATGTGAGGATGATTGCTATGTTTGATGTTTACTATCACCATGACATGTGCACTTCCACTTTACACTTTATGTTAGTGTTACCTTAGAGTACTGTACATCTTGTTGTGCTAACTCTTTGGTTGTAGGTCCAGGTTCAGGTATGATTATTTATACCTGTTATTGTTTTGTTTTGATGTTATTGCGCATACCAGACTTTTGTCTGACCCAAAGTTTTATGTCTCTTCTTATTATTCTAAGTGCTTCTAAACGAGCAGACTAGAGACAAGTTAGGTGGTATGCATGAGTAGCTATCCAGAGACGAGCAAGAGGCTTCCACGTATTATTTACATATATTATCCCTGTGCTGTTGTTGGTCACTACTTTGGGCATTAGTAGTGTACCTTTTCTATTTTGCTTTAGAGACAGTATTTTGAAGTGTAATAATGATGGTTTGGATCATAAGCTGTATTTTGGATTCCGCTGCTATGATGGTCTAGTTTTTAGCTTATGCACTATCTCGCCTGTTTTATGTCAAGTTATGTTGTTATTACATTTTATTCCATGCGCTGTGAGATATACTGCAGGTTCTTTGGTGATTCATAGTTTCAAAACCCTTTTTCTTTGACGACCGCCCCGTGCTAGTTGGGCATTAGCACAGCGCATTTCGGGGAAATGTTGGCTGGTTCGGGGCGGGCCATCACACTTGGTATCAGAGCCTAGGTTGCGTAGTTTAACCAAGGGGAAAACATCAGGGGGAGATAGTATACGAATATGAAGGCGCGTATTTGTGATATTTTGGTTTTCAAAAAGCTATACATATATATACTATTAGTATACCTAAGGATGAAGTCGCACTGCATGGCACCACAAAAGAGATGGTTAATCATTTTTCTCTTTACATATTTAACGATGAGCCGATATACAAGGAGTACGGGTTCAGGGGCCAACAATGAGAATGTCCCTGATATGAGGACCATGTTTACTGCTTTCATGCGTGAGATGCTTAGGGATGCTCGGGGAGCAGCTCCTAATACTGTTAATGGTGGTGGTGCAGTAGTGCAGGCGCCTAGAGACGATTTCTCCAAGCTCGGCAAGGATTACACTAATCTTGGTGGAAAGCCGTTCCACGGGACGGAGTCGGCAATGGAAGCTCAAGACTGGCTTGATAGTTGTGAGCGCATCTTCGAGGATTTAGGGATCGAGGATGCAATGAAGAGAAAATTAGCATCGCGTCAGCTTCAAGGACGAGCAATGAATTGGTGGAATGCCATTAAAGCGGCTACTCCTGAGGATCAAGTTACTTGGAATTAGTTTAAGACTGGCTTCAGTGATAAGTTTATTCCAGCTTCTCAGAAATCAAAATTGTTCAGGAAATTTTTGGAGCTTAAGAAGAATGGTGGGGCAGTCCCGGAATAGTTTGCTGAATTCGATACCTTCTCGAAGTATGGATTATCCATTATCGATACGGTCGAGAAAAAGAACGAGAAGTTCATAACTGGCCTAGATGAGTACTTGGGGGAGAGACTCATAAACCATATCGATGAGACTTTCGAATATATTGTGGGAAAGGCATTGAGATCTGAGAGCTTTTACCCTAAGTCAAAGACCGAGGTTACTATTACATCTGCAGAGGAGCCAAAGCCGCAGGCAAGCGGTGGAGGCAAGAATAATTCCCAAAATAAGAGGAAATAAGACCAAACCAAGGATGATCAGAAAAAGAAGAATAAGAAAGATGGCGAGTGCTTTAGTTATAGCAAGAAGAGACACTATGCCAGATATTGTCGGGAAAATCCTGGGGAAAGGAAGTGCTTCAATTGCGGCCAAGTGGGACATCACAAGGATAAATGTACACAACCCCCTAAAGAGAAGCAGATCGTGAAAGCATATGTTATCAACGTTGTTCTTTCTTCGTCGAATGCCCCAACTGTAGCGTAGAAGGGAAAGGGTATCGTTATTCAAGGTATGCTTTCTATTTATGATGTTCCAGTTCGAGTGTTGTTTGATACTGGGGCTTCCCATTCCATTATATCTAGTGACCAGATAGATAGGTTGGAATTGGAACCCGAGATTATTGACAGACCTTTAGTTGTGACGAACCCGATTGGTGGTTCGACTAGCCTTAGTATGATTTGTTGTAATGTGGTCTTATCGAGTCATGGATTTATGTTTGCTTGTGATTTCTTTGTTTTGGGCTTTACTGGGTTTGGCATTATTTTAGGAGTCGATTGGCTCCAAGGGTATAGGGTGGTATTGGGTACCTACCTAGTGATGGCAATAATAATTGGAACTAGGGGAACAAAGAGATTCAGGTCGGCCATAACTCGTGAAGGGAGGGCTTTTGGAAGCATTTTTAAACGTTGTGGTGAATAGCATGAGCGTTGTGGTATTCCGTAGTAAATGAGTGATTGTTATGGATTGTTTAGGACTTTATGTTGATGTTCCCTTTGGTTCAAGAATGGTAATAACTTCGAAGTAAATTCAATGGGGGAATCTCGAAGCGATAAGATGTGTTCGTTGATCGTGGGGATGCAACGAAGGTTAGGATGATTCAAGTTGGACTTGAACTCGTAGACAATGGTTGTTCGTTAATCTTGGAGATGCAATGAGTAGGGAGACGACTCATGTTGGACTTGAGTTTATGGGAAATGGATACTCGAGACTTGGTCTGAGTTTGTAGATAGTCGCCAGCGATGCCGACTAGAGTTATAGCAGGATTATCATTGTCGTAAGTTCTAGTAGTCTCCGGGAGGCAAATGTACGTTGGACGTGCATTAATCTGGTTAGAACTGAGGTTGCTATTTACCCTTGACATATGGCATGGGCCGTCATACGATCAACGATAGTTTCAAAGCAGGATTGGCGAGGATAGCCAGAGTTAGTTATGAGTGCTCGAGTGTTTGGTTGTTTTGTTCATATCATCTCGCGTAGATTGTTTGGATTCGGAGGAGATGTTCCTTGAGTGCTTGTCGGATATTGGTTTAGGCCTTTGGGGCTTGTGCTCGGGGAATGTCAAGTTCGACTAGGATGGTTTGCGTGTGATATAAGTAGTTGTTGTGATTTCCATTAAATGGTGTCTTGGTTTACTCGAGGAGTAATGGGCAGCCGTGACATGATAAAACCGTTCGATGATGTGGACTGTCCCAAGTTGGAATCGATAGGGCTATGAGACGACTCGAGTGGGACTCGAGAAGGCTGCAAGATAATGGATTGACTTGGGTTGGACTCGAGTTGAAGATGGGGTTGTGGATAGCTCTTCTAATGAGGTGCCAAGGAATCGTCGATAGTTTGGAGTGTTCTAGGCGGACTCGAAGCAGGGGTATCTGGGGATGCCCATTTACCTTGGATTCGTTGGACGTGATCTAGTTATTCTTGGAGGATAAACGTGCTTTGGACGTGCGGTAGTCCGTGGGGAGCCGGGGCTTCCATTAGTCCTTGAGATTAGTTGGACCAGTCATATAGGTATCGACGTATTCATGGCTTTAACAGGTGATAGATAGGACTTGTTTGATGGATGCTATGGTTGCTATGTTGTTCCTATTTTCTTCTCTTGAGTAGACTATCAGCTGTAGGATTCTGGCGATGGGAAATGAAGAGATGGCAGTATACACGAATACATGTGCTATCGGACTAAGTGCGATAGCTGATGCATTGAGTAAGAGACATGCCATTTTAGATGCTATGTTTCTTGAATGGAAGCAACCGGAGTATATTGCGGGATATGATTACAGACCTAAGTATGTATTGGGTCCAGATCTGTTAGCAAGTTTGACGATTAGACCGACTTTGATTGAGCGGATTGGTTCCGGTCAAAGGGACGATCCTAACCTAACATAAATCATCTCCAAGGAAGAGATGAATATCGATGGTGAGAAAATGAACAAGTAAGGAATTGATAGAGAAGGATGGCTTCGAAAGGATGGGAGACTAGTTGTACCCAACGTTAATGGATTGAGAGATGAAGTGCTTAGAGAATGTCATCACTCGAAATTGACTATACATCCCGATGGTAACAAAATGTATCGAGATATGAAGCAGACCTACTACTGGGAAGGGATGAAGAGGGATGTTGGGAAGTTTATCTCCAAGTGCATGAACTGCCATTTAGTTAAAGTCGAGTAAAAGAAGCCTAGTGGTTTGTTACAACCGTTGGAAATTCCCGAATGGAAATAGGGGCAAGTCTCAATGGACTTCATTAATGGTTTACCAAAGACTAGATCCGGGCATGATAGTATTTGGATGATTGTGGATCGATTGACCAAAAGTGCAAGGTTTATACCCATCAAGTCGATTAGAGCGGCAACTAAGTTAGCAGAACTGTATATGAAGTGTGTGATAATGAGAATGACTATACTTGGGAAACCGAGAAGAACATAAGGAAGTCATATCCAGAGCTCTTTATCTGATACGGTTTTAATATCGATATAGTACTCCCTTGTTAGTAAACTGCATGCTAGGATAAGCTTGTTATGTATGTTTGATTGTTTATAAATGGTTGATAGGCATGTGGGCCACCTTTGTATGTTTTGGTTAACGAATTTCGAGGGCGAAATTTCTTAAGGGGGGAGAGTGTAATGACCCGTATTCTACGTATCGGTGGATCGTAGAATATTTATTTTATTCTCATACGAAGTCGTATGGTCGTGCAACTTTGGGGAACGACTATTGGGGTCATTTCCCATGTTCACGATTTTGGCCGATTTTTAAATGACCGTTTTACCCCTAGCGAATCTTGTTTTGCCTATAACTTTTGATTGGTAAGGAGTTTTGACATGAAACCACTTACATTGGATTCAGATGATGGTTTACCTTTCCGTAGAGTGGTCACAATAATCAAAAGGACTTATCGTTTGGGAGATATGGCTGAAATGAGGTTTGGAAGATGAAAAACTGCTTAAACGGGCTTAATATGGTAATTAGCAGTTAGGCCCATTAGGGATTTCAGGATTAGGGTTATATAGGACTGGAAGGGGTTAGGGAAACCCTTCTTTGTCATTTTTACAGCCGCCACTTACCTTTCTTTAACCCTAGCAATGACCTCTACCTTCTAAATTCATCTTTAATCACTTTCTAATCACATATTAGCCAAATCTACATCAAATTAAGGCGGATTAGCATATAAATTGAGATAGAGCTGCCGGAATACATTGGGATCCATGCCATATCAGTTAGAGTTTAAGATCTAAGATTTACTTATGGCTAAGGTGAGTGATTTGCACTTTTATTCACTAATTATGACTAATTAGGGGTGATTAGTGATAATTAGCAAAATTGTGCATCATAAAAATCTAGAAAAATATGTAGAAATTCTAAAATATTATTTTATGTTAGTGATGAAAATTTGGGTTAATTTAGATTAAGTTTGTTAATTCTATAGTTAAAACATGATTAAAGGGATTAAGGGGAAAATCGTGCTTTTGGGTATGTTTGATCTAAAATATTTCATGTGATTGATGTTTTAATGTTTTTGGTGGATTCTACATGTTATTACTATTGTTTGGTATGCCTTATGGTTGCATAGGGAAGTTAGAATGGTCGATAACGCCGTCGAGAGGCGAAAATAGTTTGCTAGAAAGTGGTGTAGGTTTTGGGTCGCACGAAGCGGTTCCTAGGCGAGCGACCATAAGGAAGTGAGCGGTACCTAGGGGAGCGACTATGAGGAAGTGAGCGCTTCCTAGGCGTGCGACCATGAGGAAGTGAGCGGTTCTTAGGCGAGAGGCCATGAGGAAGTGAGTGGTACCTAAGGGAGCGACAATGAGGAAGTGAGCGGTTCCTAGGCAAGCGACCATGAGAAAGTGAGTGGTTCCTAGGCGAGCAACCATGAGGAAGTGAGCAGTCCCCAAGGGAGCGACTATAAGGAATTGAGCGGTTACTAGGCGAGGGACCATGAGGAAGAGAGCAGTTCCTAGGTGAGGGACTATGAGGAAGCGAGCGGTACCTAGGGGACCGACTATGAGGAAGCGAGCGGTACCTAGGCAAGTGACTATGAAGAAGTGAGCGGTTCCTAAGGGAACGACTATGAGGAAGTGAGCGGTTCCTAGGAGAGTGACCATGAGGAAGTGAGCGATTCCTAGGAGAGAGACTGCGAGGAAGTGGGCGAATCCTAGGTGGCGAACTAGAGAAGGAAGAGTGAGCAACCGAGCCAGGGAAGGAAGAGTGAGTGGTCTCTATGGAGTATGAACGAGCACTGACAACCATGGGTTCTTCTGACCAAAACCTGAGATGCAAAGGAAGTCCAGATGAGAGGTTAGGGCTCAGGATTTAAATGGGAACCAACGAGTTAACTTCTAAAGTCGGACTTTGCTGCGGGACATGTGCAAAGGGTTATCGATATCCATTATTTTGGTTCACCGCTGAGAGACGGATTGTGGGCTATGGATCAGTGCAATGGGGTCATTGTGATTCCCAAGGGCAAAGTGATTGTAGCAAAGGATTGGGTGATCGAAGTGGTGGATATCGTATGCTTTACGCACTGAGTGAGAGATGTGAGGATGATTGCTATGTTTGATGTTTACTATCACCATGACATGTGCACTTCCACTTTACACTTTATGTTACTGTTACCTTAGAGTATTGTATAACTTGTTGTGCTAACTCTTTGGTTGCAGGTCCAGGTTCAGGTATGATTATTTATACCTGTTATTGTTTTGTTTTACTGCTATCGCTCATACCAGGATTTTGTCTGATCCAAAGTTTTATGTCTCTTCTTATTACTCTAGTTGCTCCTAAACGAGCAGACTAGAGACAGGTTAGGTGGTGCACGAGTAGCTGTCCGGAGACGAACATGAGGCTTCTACGTACTATTTACATATATTCTCCCTGTGTTGCTGATGGTCACTACTTTGGGCATTAGTAGTGTACCTTTTCTATTTTGCTTTAGAGACAGTATTTTGAAGTGTAATAATGATGGTTTGGATCATAAGCTGTATTTTGGATTCTGCTGCTATGATGGTTTAGTTTTCAGCTTATGCATTGTCTCGCCTGTTTTATGTCAAGTTATGTTGTTATTATATTTTATTCTATGCACTGTTATACTACAGGTTCTTTGGTGATTCATAGTTTCAAAACCCTTTTTCTTTGACGACCACCCCGTGCTAGTTGGGCATTGGCACAACGCATTTCGGGGAAATGTCGGCTGGTTCGGGGCGGACCGTCACATTAACATCATATTACAGAGGATTAAAAAGAATTTACTTGCTAGAGGTGGCTAGGAAGAAGAGAGCATTTTGGAGATCTGGGGCTTTCGTCCGCCATGAGAATTCTGCCCTAATTTAGCAACTTTAGGGTTTCAGAGATTGCATGTGTTTTGTCCTGTATCGTTATTATGGCATGTGAGTTTTAGTAGGTACACGTAATCATTGCGCATCCTACTTTCTTTTGTCTAGTTTCGATGTAAGGCCTTTTTTCGATTTTGGGCTTGGAACTGCACATTTTTGATCCAATGCATCAATAAAAAAATTGACCAACTTTCAAAAAAAATTGTGTGTATGCTCTTATGTATGTAAAGAGCATTCCGTTGTATCTCAAACTATGAAGCATCCCTAAATCTCTTCTGATTTCAATAACATAACTACGTTTCTCTCTTTATCCACTAACTCTATCTCCTATTCAAATTTTACATTAATATAAATGGGTGGCTACATATGACGGGCAAAATAGGTACTTCCAACATCAGTGATGTGTGTGTGTGTGTCTATATATATATATATGTGTGTGTGTGTGTGTGTGTGTGTGTGAACGTGGGTGTATATATATAATGAGTGTTCTATTGCACCCCAAACAGTACAACGCCCCTAAATGCCATCTGATTTCCACCACACAACTTCTTTCTCTCTAAACTTACTCGTTCTCTCTCCCTTTCACTCATTATTTAAACATAAATGAATGGTCGTAGTGCTCCCAAATAGGGATGCCACATAACCCTTATATACACACACATACACACGCACACACATACACACACACACACACATAAGGGAGCGACTATTTAAACATAAAGATTTGACATAGATTAGAAACAAAAAATCTCAACCATTGTATTAATTTGTCCTTATAAGAGGGGTGGAAATTAAGGGCAGTCCAATGATTGAGATTTTGTGTCCCCAAATTTGTGTCAGATATTTGTGTCTAAATAGACTATATATAATCCATCTCCTACCAAGATTCATCTGGTTCTATCATTCATTTTCAAAAAAAAAAATGACTTAGGTTATTCGTTGATTTGAATATTAATACATAATTATAAGCTAGTTTTCTCATTGAAAACACTTTACAATACCTAGTGTTTATGCAACATATAGAAGGGAGATCTACCTAGTTAAATTAAAGTTGAGATGACAAAAATTCATATATATATATATATATATATATATTGGCCAATTGCAATGTTTATCTCAGTTAACTTTGTTTACTTTTTATCTATAATCTTGTTTCTGAAACTCACACTCGGTTACTTGTGTTTGCAAAAAGGTTCTCTTTTCCATTTCGGCCATCTAGCATATATAGGTTAACAACCATGTAAAAAAGATAAAACAAATGATCTTGCCTATTGGCATACTGGTGACTATAACACATAGACATAAAGTTATCATTACAACAAATTTATCTTCTATACGGTTTTGATACATTATTACAAAAGTTAAGGATGACTGAGAAGAATACTCAAATAATAAACTTAACTTAGGTTCAGTAAATTATAATATACATTGAATATCAAATTTATAATTTTGCAAGAGTTTTTGATGGAATTCGAATGAATTTGCATATCCTTTTAATATATGTCCAGTTATCTTTATTATCAACAAACATAACCATTTAAATAATTACAATTTAAAGCCTACAAAAAAATAAATCAGGATGATGTAAGAATTTTTTTAACATTAATTAAGAAGTATGACAAAACCTATGCGTAGCAACATAAAGTGAATTAAAATGGAAAATTTTATGTTCTTTTCTTCGAATATAGGCAGTAAAGATTGACATATTTAACAAATCAATGCAAAGGAAACGAGAAAAGATTGGGCAAAAGTTGGAATAAATGACATATTGAATTCTAGTAGTAAAACATTCAGATATTTTCTTTCTTCAACAATATTCAAAATAGATCCATATCATGCCCATGAAGGTAAGTGTAGATTTTCATGTTTAGATTTTAATCAAGTTCAACATTCCCACGTTATCTATATTGAAATGAACATGTCATGTTCATTATGTCCTTATATCAAGCTATCCAAAATGATATTCTCTATCAGTTCAAACACAATATAAGCCCGTAACCGTTGATTCACGAGTTTTTGATTCATGACAAGCAAAGATCGACAAACAGATAAAGTGATATGCAAGCTCACAATTTATATAAGTTGAGTCTTAGTTTTTAATGTTAAAATCTATCCTCAAATAGTATTACTCAAATGCATGAAATATAGTATACCATACATATAAATATAAGTGCTTACTGGGCATTTTATACAGGACCAGTCGACTGGTGCTGCGTAAAATGCACAGTGTACACTTATATATATACATATTTTTCAAATACCAATTGACTGGTCCGTACCTAACGTTCACATTTCTGAAAAGACAACTTCTTCCATGAAGAGTTGTGATCCAATTTCAAGAGAAATGATTGTTTCTTTTCAATGAAACTATTCACAAACAATCATTACTCTTCGAATGCTATTTATACACTATAAACATCACTTTCCAAATCACCGATTCACCGATTCTTGTCTTAATTTTGGAATTCTATTCTCTTATACGCTTGCATTCAAAAAGCATTTAAAATCATTCTTATTGCTTTGAATCATTGATTCTATTTCGTACTTCTCGATTCAAAAGCAATCTACTTCCTTCAGATCTTCACAAACACATCAAATATCTGAGGATAAAATTATAGGAAGGGTGTACCCAAATCGTGACTAATCCTAGTTACTTAGAACACATATAAAAGTCTATTGTTGAAGTCCTGTTCAACTGCTAAGGCTAGAAATCCCGTTTGACTACTCGGGTGTGTTATTAACCTGTTCTTCTAGGTGAAGTGAGGGTGTTGCTAGTGAAAATCCAGAAGAAGTCTGAGACTGGACGTAGGACGGTGCTACGAAGCAGTATAAAAATTCCTGGTGTCATTTATTTTCATTTACTGCATTTTCATACTGCTTATATGTGATATCGTTAAATTTAGTACATTAAATTTTTACTTGCATAACTATTGCATAGTTAAGCATATCACATTATCAACACTTCTGCTAAGTCATTTATTCCATATTACTCGATCCTACTCTAGTACTCTTTTCAATTGGTATCAGATATCAAATGCAACAACCCGCCCGGAATAGGCCTAAATTTTGACCCAAAAGACCAATCGAAACTTAAAGCCATTTTAAACAGATCGTTGGTTCCTATAAGGAAATGGTATAACAGAGCACACTATAGCGAAATCAAAATCTCACGCAGTGGAAGGGATTAAATATAATAACTTAAAATAGATGTACCTTTAGTTTAAAACCACCATAAATATTAATTGCAACGAGCCTCATGCAATAATAGGTACATCAGCATCAACTACCCCAACATAATAATGTTTCCATAATGCCTAATAGTTATGTATCCTCCATCGTTAGGCTTCATCTCCAAAATATCATTGATCCAAGTGTTCCCACCTACCATCTTATTTATATGTTAAGAGTAGGGGGTCGGAACATAAAGTTCTGGTGATTGAAAATAATATGTGTTTAAAGAATATACTTTAGATTTGGCAGGTTATATATTTCAAGGTATGTATACGAAACACACAGGTACACACATACGAAGAAGTATTTTAATCAATAAGGTGGATATCCGAATCAGTCACTTAAGACCTTTATTGATGCATTTAGGGTGAAGACCCAACGAGGTGGACATTCTCGGTCACTTAAGGCCCACTCTAGCATGTTTATTAAGGTGGATTCTTATGATCTCTTATGACCCTAAGGCGGACCCACTTAAGATCTCATTCTAGCACGTCAACGTTCTTAAATATATACTCTCACAAGTAATATGAGAAGTAGTGTCTCGCCGCTTAGGGGTAGGCCCACATAGAGCCTTTTAAGATCCCTTCGGTGGATGCCTCATGTTACTACTTAACTGATATTACAGTAGAACACCTATGCCTCTTAATACTTCCCTTAAACAATTGGTTAATTAAATAGAATGTTGTATTCCATGTATACGAAATATGTCCTTATGTTGTCCTTACCTAAGCTCCTAGAGGAAGTGGACATTCCGGTAAACTACCCTACTCCGTTATCGCCATGACTAACTACTTTTAGAGGAGGAGGACCCATAGACTAAATTCAAATCCAATAAGGGTGAGTCACATGACTTTGGTCCAAATCCAAGGAATAAACCTTTGGAATTGTCCTAGTCTTTAAGCACTTAAGACCCAAACTAGATAAAAAGAAAGTCAGCCACTAAACACCTTCTCAAGGCATAGTAAACCAACCTATTTACACACATAATGGTTATATATATACACTAGAGCTTTCACATTAAACCGTCTACTTGTAGATGCTGAATATGTCAGGCGGTTCTATACAAGCTTCTACTACAAGCGGGCTTAACCTTGTGCCATAGCATACTAAATTAACCGGCCCATGGCACCTAGACCTCTCGCATTAGCCAAACTCACCCGTGGTTGTTGGATTTGCCGATTGATCTTGGGTAGACTTCTACCAACAATGACGACTAACCTCGTTTCTGTTTGTCATTGTTTAATATATGAATAAGACATTTTATACGCATACACAAGAAACAATTCATATGGGGACATTTCAAATTCCTAATCTCATTCTAATGTATTTATTACGTCATTATTACATTGGATCACGTTGATTATGATATATATATATTATTTAATACGTTCTATAAACGCAAATTTATGTTTGAGTGAAGAAACGTTTTAATGGTGTAAATTGACAATCAGGTCCACATAAAAGGTAAACAAGTGTAGTTCCACACTAAACTACTTGATTCATGGTATATTACATAATAAGCAGCAAATGGGGAAATTACAACATAACTATTCAAACCTGTATCCTAGGTTTGTTAGAATAATTTAGGCAATGAAATAGGAATAAGGTGTTAATTACATACATACATATTTCACATATATACACATACATATGTATATATATGTATATGAATGTAACACCCCACGTCCATTAATGTCACTCACAAAGGGAATGCATTAACTTCCATGGAGCGTATTTAGTGTATAGAACAGAATATAACAAGACAGATATAAATAATGGTACTTGAAAAAATTAAAACAACTTTTATTGCAGTGGAGAAATAGTTTGATTACAACAACTTCATAAACCAAGTACACTAATATCCATATTGATAAATTGTTTCAGAGTACATAAAATAAAAAGCATAAACCCCAACACAAGTAGCCATAAAAGAGATGAGCTGAACTTTACTTTCAGCAATCCAAGCACTTCCAAAAGAGAGAGAAAGAGATCCAAGATCAAGCTCCACCAGTACTAGTCCCACCCTGAGAACCGGGGGGGAGGAAGAAAAGAGGCGAAAACAAAGGGGTCATACATAAAGTCTGGCGAGTATAATAACTTTAACAATATAATTATTAAAGTAACTAGGATAAGGCATAAACTGGTAAGATAAGATATGACTATGAAACAAGTGGGCATGACAAAGCAGTTAAGAGGAATATTCTGGCGTTAGACTCGTCCCTAATCACTATAGGATAATTACTATACTGCACCACCACTAGTCACCCTAAAAGTTGATCCCGCCTACAGAACTTAATAATGATAATGGTAGTTTCGTGTACCCCTAGCTGCCTTCATAGGTGTTGTCTGCCCCTATCTCCACTAGTCGTACCCCCTACCCTCCCCATTCTAATTACAATGTTTATTCATAATATAGTAGTTATACTACTAGCTGTCTTCATGGGTGTCATCTTCTCCTATCTCTGCTAGTCATACCCACTACCTTCCCCCATTCGATCGGCTCCCTAACTCGTAGATACCCGTGTTGGTCCCACAGTGGGGTGTATCACTCCCCAAAGTGGCAACCCGATCCCACTAAAGATGCACGGCTTATATCTACACGATGCAACAACGTCTTACCTACCAGCCCGGGCCCACGCACGCACATGACCCCGTTGGACTCGCGTTGCCACCGCTAACCCGTTTTGACCTCTTACAATCAAACCAAGTAAGCGTGTCCCGTCCTCGACTTGGGTCGAGCTCACAAAGATACTAAATGGGTTACTGGTTTGAAAAGGGTCCCCACACAAGCTTTCCACCTATGCTTGGTCCCCACTAAGATTCCCCACTTAACCCCTTCTTATTCATGTCTTCTTACATGTTTTCAACTTGGTTAAATGTTTATAATTATATCCCACATGTCCCCTATGTCATCCACTTAACAAATCAACATGTGTTATTGGTTAAGTTTGTCTTAACCCTACCCACTTATATATTATTGGTTAAGCTGGTTTTAACCCTATCCACTTACCATGTGTTACAAAGTTTATGATTAAGTACGTCTTAGTTCACAGATACATTGGTTAAGAGAATAACTCCCTAAGTACCAATCCCGAAGACCAAAATCAACATCAGATTGTTACTCAGAGAATCACTCACTCAACCAAACTTCTGTTTGTCATTCATATTTGTCTTTAATCAGCATTAATTAATTATTAAGGCACCTAATCGTATTTCACATGCCACCCAAGGCACCCACTTAATTTCACATGCCACCCAAGGCACCCACTTAACCCCCCATGTCCCACCACATGTTTATCTGGTTAAGTGTTACTTAATTCATTAGAACTGTAACCTTGTAAAGACCTCCCACATTAGACTGACATTTGCGGTTGCTGGATTTGCCGGGCGGGTCCGGGCAGTCTTATACCGCAAACGAGCCTAACCTCGTGTCTTTACAACTGTTACGCATTTAATTCGTGCCTTTGACCTCTCACATTAGACTGACATTTGTGGCTGCTGGATTTGCCGGGCGGGTCCGGGAAGTCTTACACCACAAAAGAGTCTAACCTCGTGTCTTAGGCGGTTTATTATTACACATCTTTATTTAACCCCAAATTAGATTAATATGCCTATTCAAATTTGTCAATAAATTCCAAATTTATTTACGTCCATAATTATCTCTTAAAATTATGTCCATAAATACCAATTATGCCAATTAATGTCTTAAATTAATTATATGCCTTTTTAAGGCCATTTATGCCAATTCACAATTTTATGTATATTCAATATTATCCCATCATCCCCACGCTATTCGTACGCTTTCATATGACATATGTTAGACTCACAAATAGTCTAACTCATAAAAAGAAAAACAACATCACATAACACATAAGATAGATCTAAAGATCATGACATAAGATTACATAGCCAATAACTTGCATATGAATTTCATTCAAACTAGCATATGATACAAAACTAGCATAGGTGATGGACATAAACTTGCATAACTTATGTACTGCTATAGATCCAAACATAAAGGTGTGAACTTGCATATGGATCTAAACATAAAGATGTAATCTTGCATATAGATCTAAACATAAAGATATAATCTTGCTTATGGATCTAAACATAAAGGTATGAACTTGCATATGGATCTAAACATATAGATAAATGTCACATAAACTAGCATATGCATATACATGTTTCACATATATTTTAACAACCTAACTTGCATAAGATTCATATGAGAATATATGATCCAATCACCACAAACTTGCATAAGATATATGATTCAACTTGCATAGGATTCACATAAGAACTAACATATGATCCAACTTGCATAAAATTCACATAAGAATTAACATATGATCCAACTTGCATAAAATTCACATAAGAACTAACATATGATCCAACTTGCATAAAACTCACATAAGAACTAACATATGATTCAACACCACAAACATACATATAATTTACATCACATGATACAAAATCATATTCTTATGATCCCACTTATATCTTATTATAATTAAATTAACGAATTATCTTATGAAAGCTATCATACTCACAATTAAAAGAATAGTCTTGTCTTTTTGGGATCTGTATTCTGAAATTGGATTGCTCGCCTTTGATGTAGACTTAGTTGTTATTTAGATTTGATTTGATTTTGATTCAAGCCTCTATCTTGCTTTAGGGTTGAAAGTGTATGGCGGCTGCTCTAGGTTCTCCATTGACGGCATGGCGGGTCTTGTTATGAATTTGTGTGATTAGGGTTAGGGATTCTAAGGTGTTTTTACAAAAGATTAGTTAATCAAGAGCCGTCAGATTAACCTAGAATCAATCAAGACCATCCAGTCAAGATAGAATGACACCTCAGCCCTAATGACTCAGCACTGAGTCACAAAATCGTCATCTTTCAGATCTGCCCCCGGGGGGGGGGGCAGGTCGACCCCCAGGTCGACACTAAGGTCGACCTATATAGGGGGAGGTCGACACTAGGGTCGACCCCCTGGTCGACCTGGTCCCTGTTTTTTTTTTCTGAACCTGAAGCTGTTTTTAATTTAACTAATTTCTGAAACTTCAGAAGGCCATAACTTCTTCATACGAAGTCCAATTCACACAAACTCGGACTCTATCTCAAGCAGAATTCCGAGACGAACGCAATGGTGCAACCCGTTTCCCTTAATTCCCACATTTGAAATTAAGTATTCTTTAATTTGTTAACTTTAATATTTAAATTTTTGGGGTGTTACAATGAATATGTATACATATATACATAAATCTCTATTTAATCCAATTTACCCTTTTTCTATGTTGTACATAAAAACATTAACATTTGATTATTTTAAATTTGAACACATTTAAGTTTTCCATTTTAGAATGGATATCTAAGCCTATTCAAATAATAAAACCAAATCAAACCTTAATCTTTTTACATCACAAACACTTTTCAAATAAAAAGAGATAAATCAAACTAAATAAAAGTAAATCACCAAACCGTTCTTCGTACATAACCCAAACAATTCACAAACCCAAATATTGATTGACAACTTTGCGATATATACAAAAATAGGGGATTTAGAGGGGTTTTATAATATGATGTTATCGTGAAACCAAATCTCCCTTGGTAAACAAATCAATATAAGAATCTAAAAAATGTATAATTTAGCCTAAACAAGTATTTTTTTTCCACTCACAGTGATTTAACTATATGGAAATGCCACAGATTTGACGATGTTCGCCTATTAGATCTGAAAACCTTCAAGAACGAACACGAATGTGAACTCCAATCCCTTATAAATATATATATATATAAGAATTATTCTTGCCCTATGTCCAGTTCCAAGCTCCTCTTCGGTAGTTTAACAATCAAAACAACCCTCACTTCACTCGGAGGAACAGATTTACAAATACCACTTGATTTCATGGGCCACAAGCTTACCCACTTGATTTGAATGGGCTACAAGCTTACCTACCTGGTTTGAACAGGCTCTAGGTTCACCGAAATTTCTAATACAAAGTAGTAGATGGTTGACTATAAATTGTGTCTTCAATACACGAAGTAGTCACAATGTAGCACAATTTATATAGCCTTCAACAATAATGATGCAGATGAGTGCGCAGAAGCTAGGAAGTGGAATTGGACCAAATTTGAATATTTTGTGAAGTGAAATAGCGCTGGTTGAATATTTGCTTTGGAATATATATGGAATTTAGAGAGTTTAGAAGCAATGTTAAAATGATTTAGGGAAGAGAGTTGTGTTTTTGTTTTAGAGATGATGTGAGGTTTACATAGAAGTGACTGGATGCTAATATATAGTCACAACTTTTCAGAAATCTACACTGGAAAAGAAGCATCCATAGAAAATATGTAACTTTTCAAATAGACATTTTTATTATCTCTTGAAAGTTCCATCAGTAACATTAATGTTATGTAACTTTTGATTGCATATTCAAAAAGTTGTGTAGCCCATTCGGTATGATGTTGCATTGGGAAGTGTAGGGTTTCATACCCATCAATGTCATTTTTCTTTTGGATGTGCCTCCTGATGTAGGCAAAGTGGCAAAGTTCTATTCTTCCTTCCGCCGTTTCAAAATTAGATAAAGGTTGGTTTTTAAAGCAGGCTTGGGTTTTCGAACTTGGCCCAATTGACTGGGTATCCCCTCTATCACATTAAAGAAGTTATCGTTAGGAGTTTGTAACAAAAATGTGGTTGGTTCAGTTGGTTCGTGCATGCGCTTGTCTCCCTAATGATCTGGGTTCAATTCCTTGCTTTGTCATTTGTTGTTTTGCTTTTATATTTTGCTCGCTTACACATATGTTAACTGTTTTACAGCAGTCCTTTCACAAACTGTTGCTTGTCATGATTGGAAAGACATTTGCCTTCTTTGTCAAATGACGCAGGTTTAAATCCCTCAAAGTCTAAGATTTAAATTAATTTTTCTTGCCTTTCAACTTGTGCGAACATGACCTATAACATGATTTTACCAAAGTGTCAACATAGGTAAAACAAGAAATCAGGGCAGAATTAAATTATAAGTTAAGAATCAATGGGAACGGGTTACGCCATTGCGTTCGTCTCGAAATTCTGCTTGAAAACGAGTCCGAAATTTCGTAAATCGGAGTCCGTATGACCAAATTATGGCCCATAGAAGATTTCAGAAAATTCAAAATTCAGCCCGAAATTCAAATTCAGCCCCAAACAGACTGGGCAGGAAAATTTCCCGCCCAGCCCCAGGTCGACTGGGGGGGCGACTGGGGAGTCGACCTGCCCCAGCCCCAGGTCGACTGGGCAGTCGACCTGGGTGTCGACCTGGGGGTCGACCTCCCTGGTCGGGCCATGTTGGTCTGGTGCACCTGTTTGCTCCTTTGGGTCTGTTCAGCTGGCCTATGACGAGATTTGATGGTTCAGATCTAAACTAGGGTTAATCCTATGGCCTAAACTTGTCTCTACTCCTATAAAAACACCCTAAGACCTAGCCTAAACCACCACAAATCATCCTAACCACTAAGTGCAGCCAAAATGCTCCCTAATCATGGCCTCCATCTTCATCTTGAAAGCTTGAGAGTTCTAAACTAGATCTAAGGCAAAGGAGCAATCTTTCTCCATCAAATCAAAGGAGCTACTTATTTCTCAAGGCTTTGTGTGGAGCTTATTATTGTTTGGAGATTGCTAGTGTTGCTACATCATTCCTAGAGCTTCTACAACGTCTCTATCTTGTTCTATTTTGTTCTAGTTCTCATAGCCACGATTTGTAAGCCCCACTCTACTCTTAGATTTAAACTATGAAATTAATATGAACATGTAGCAAGTTGAAATGGGATTTTTGTGTAATACTTGTCTTAGGTCTATCATTGTATGCATAGATCCATTCATGACTCTTTTGATCTATGATTGTGGAACTATCATGAACCTAGTACCGTTCATCTTGATTTTTGGGTAGAAAGCTATGAGCTTTATTTGGGGATTATGCATAATGCAACATAGAACCCCTCATAACCTTGATGTTAACTTGCCTATGATATTGAACTACATGCTAGTCACAAGTTTATCACTCTATGTCAACTATTACCATGTTATCACCTTATTTGCTAAGTTTGATGTCATACATGTTTTGAGGCCAATAATCCTATATGCTAGTTGTGATGAACACCTTTGCCTCAAATATCATCATGTTTAACTTATGACCAACTTTACCACCTTATGCCCATCTTTGTCATATTGTTATGTTCCCCTTCTTGATCTATTTGTATTGATGCGAATTTACGTGCGATGGGAATACGTTATGGGTAGTTAGGCAAACTTGAAATGACATGAAAAACATGACTTGAAATGTGACATGAAAATTGATTATGCTTGAAAACTTGAATGTGGTCATGACATGTAGAAAACCATAAAGTGGCCAACTCGAGGTTGGGTTGAGTTTGTAGCATAAATCTGCCCGGAACCGCCCGGCAAATCCAGTGGCTACAAACAATAGGACCCAATGTGAGTAGTTGGTCATATCGCGCTTGAAACCCGAGGTTAGACTAGGTTGTGGTGTAAAGCTGCCCGGACCCGCCCGGCACATCCAGTAACCACAACAAAGTCTAATGTGAGAGGTTGGGCGCATTAAATTAATTAATGCCACATGATAGGGTTAAGTCATGAACCACTTGGATACACTTAACCAACTTGATACATGATTGGATAGGGTTAACCACACTTAACCCGTTAAAAACCCTAGTTACGTGGTCCTTTTCAGCAGTAACCCTCTTAGGTGTATCACGATACCCTAGGGACTAGGCTAGGGTGGGGCACGATTACTGGACTGATTGTAAGCGACCAGAAAGACGGCTGAGTAGGTGCGTCAGTGTAGGTTCAGGCGGGCTATGGTCGTGCACATAGTCCGAAGTTGAAAAAAAACAGACACGGGCACCAGTAGGTTTAGACTGTGCGTGCTTGATTTGTGTCAGTGGTTGGCACCTTAGGGCTTGATACACCCTAGGGTGGACCTAGCACAGTTGACTACATTCCGTGATTGGGCCGTATGACACCGACACTCGACGAGTTAGGTTTATAGGGATCCGATCGACTAGATCGTATAGTTGGACCTTGACTTGGGTCATCTCATGATATTGGGCCAAGGGATCATTTCTTGTTTATACTTGACATGGATTAGAATACTAGTACTATTGGTGCAAAACTAAACCTTGTATATGCGATGCCACACTTGATCTACCTTGTTATCTATTTATCATGCCAGTTAGTTACCATCTTTATGTTTCATCTCAGTTTCTCATGTCTAGTTAACTTCATTAGTTTTTATACTAATAGTAGGTAGGACTTACCAGTCTTTATGACTGACCCTTTTTCTTTCGCCTCTTTTCTTCCGTTCCCCCCCCCCCCCAAGGTTCTCAGGGAGGGAACACTAGTGCTTAGCTTGGACATTTGGCTTGCTTTCTTGATAGCTCATGTACGGTTTGGACTTGAGCTTGCTATGGCTTCACCACATCTATTTTGGGGATAGTCTACTTTGTGTTATTTTCAGTTTATGTTTCTAGACTTGTGGTAGTTGGAAAATGATGACTAAAGTATTTTGATGTAAGTTGACTTTGGTTTGAAATGGTTAACTATGGTTTTTAAATTTCTACCGCTGCTTTACTTATTTATTTATCTATGTTCTATCTTGTGATATCTCTGTGCATGTTTACCTAGACAACACCCCTCCAAAGCTAGTGCAATCACTCGTGAGTGACCCTGGCGGAGGTGGGGTGTTACATTTAGTATCAGAGCATGAGGTTTGCTAGACCGGAAAAAAGTTTTAAAAACCCTTTTGAAAAACTATTTTCAAAACCAATTAAGTATTTTTCCAAGGAAAGTCTAGTTTATTTTAAAAGGCTATTCCCCAAAAGCCATTAGCACTATCCTTTGTTTCCTCGTTCTAAATCTATCTTTTATTTCGTTTCAGAATGGCCGATAACTTTATCATCCCGGAGGGAATACCGGTACCTATTTGGTTTAGGAGGTACATGGAGGCTAGGGCAAATGGAGCCGGCCCAGCAGACACTCCCACCCCTCCTCCCGTAGCTGAGGTTCCTCCTCCTCCTCAGCGTCCACAAGCGGATTTCGCAAAGATTTGCAAAGACTTTAAGGTGATGGGTGGCAATAATTTTGTTGGGACAAAGACTTTTGTTGAGGAAAGAAACTGGTTAAGGGAAACTGAATACCTTTTTGCTATCTTTGATGTAGAAGATCGTAGGAAAGTTCTGTTGGCAGTATGACTATTGAAAGAGGAAGCTGCTTATTGGTGGGAAGTCACCAACGCTACTAGGCCTATAGAGACTTGGGCCGACTTTAGGATGAGGTTTGGGATTAAGTTTCCATCATCTGCTGAAGAGAATCTGCAAATGGAGAGGTTTATATCTTTGAAGCAAGGGGACATGACCGTGAGGGAGTATGTGAATAAGTTTAACCAGCTTGCTCGATTCGGTTTAGACATGGTTAACACACCTCAGAAGAAGGCTCTACGCTTTGCTCGAGGATTGAATGAGCCATTGCAAGGTTTGGCCATGTCTCATATACCCATGGGGGCCACTTTTGAGAGCTTAGTGGATATGGCCTTGCTTCAAGGAGATGATAAGAATGGCAAGAAAGAAGTTAAGCTTAATGAGACTCAAACCAAGAAGGTGGACTCCAAGTGGGGAGGCAACCAGAACAACCAGAACAACAAGAACAACAAGGGTAACAAGGCCAACAACAACAAGGCAAGGGAGACAAGGAAGTGCAATTTTTGTGGGATCACTGGACACATAGCCAAAGATTATAGGAAGAAGAAGAGGAAGTTGGGAGAATGCTTTCATTGCGGAGAGTCTAGAGACTATAGTAAGGATTGCCCAAAGAAGCAAGGACAGGGGCAAGGACAGACTCAGCGGGCAAGACCTTCTGGAGGGCAGATGCATGCTCTCAACACTACTCCAGCTCCGGACCGAGGTAGTATTTCTGTAGAAAGCCTTGTTTACATTTCTGGTTTTCCTGTTCGAACTTTATTTGATTCTGGCGCATCGCATACCTTTATTTCTTCTGACATTGTTGAAAGTTTGCACCTAAGTACTAGTCTAGTTGAGGATCCCGTTAGTGTTTCAAATCCAATTGGGGGTTCCGCCCATCTATCTATGATTTGTATGGATTTGAGGATTTCTATCTTGACCATAGAATTCACATGTAATGCTTATGTTCTCGGGTTCATGGGATATGGGTTGATTTTGGGCATGGATTGGTTGTCCAGTTATGGAGCCATTCTCGATTGTGAGCATAGGGTAGTGAGGCCTATGACTCGCCTTGGCAATACCTTAGAGATTTCTTGTAACCCTATGGATCCCGTCATGTTATGTTATCTTGAATCCCTCGACTCGTCTATTGACAATCTTCAATCTGTGAGGGTGGTCCGAGAATATCCTGATGTCTTTGATGAGGTGAAGGGGTTACCCCCTAAACGCGAGATAGACTTCCGTATTTATCTTGTTGATAATGCCAAGCCAGTTTCATTGCCTGTAAGGCACATGGCCCTGCGAGAAAGAAGAGAGCTTAGCAAGCAAGTCAAGGAGTTGCTTGAGAAAAATTTCATTAGGCGAAGCATTTCTGAATGGGGTGCTCCTATGGTATTCGCTACTAAGGCGGATGGTTCGCTTCGTCTATGTGTTGATTATCGTGAGTTAAACAAGCTGACAAAGAAGAATAGGCACCCATTACCGAGGATTGATGATCTCTTTGACCAGCTTGTAGGTGCTTCTGTTTTCTCTCAACTCGATCTAGCCACCGGATTCCATCAGCTTAGAGTGGCTGAGGATAGTATTGACAAGACCGCGTTTAGGACTCCAGATGGATTCTTTGAATGGCTCGTCATGCCATTCGGTTTGACTAATGCACCCGCATACTTCGTTGATTTGATGAGTAGGGTGTTTAGGGAGTTCCTTAACAAGTTTGTGGTTGTCTTCGTGGATGATATTCTGATCTTCTCTAAGGATGAGGAAGAGCATGCTACACATCTCAAGGAGGTTATGGATACGCTTAGAGCTCATCAGTTAAAAGCCAAGTTCTCCAAATGACATTTTTGGAGAAGGGAAGTTCGGTTCCTTGGGCATATAGTTTCTAAGCAAGGCATAGCTGTGGATCCCGCTAAAGTAGTGGCGGTACAAGACTGGAAAGTTCCGAAGAATGCAACTGAAGTGAGAAGCTTTCTCGGTCTGGCAGGATTTTATAGGAAGTTCATTAAGGACTTCGCTAAGATTTCAACCCCTCTTACTAAGTTAACGAAGAAGAACTTAGTCTTTGCATGGGACTTAGAGTGTGAGCTTGCTTTTCAAAGGCTCAAGAAAGCCCTCACCACAGCTCCAGTTCTAGCATTACCCGATGGAGGGAAGTTGTTTACCGTGTACACCGATGCATGTGGCACGGGATTAGGCGCTGTCCTGATGCAAGAAGGGAGAGTGATATGCTTTGGGGGTAGGCAACTCAAAGTTCATGAGAAGAACTATCTCACTCATGATTTGGAGTTGGCGGCGATCGTCTTTGCACTCAAATCTTGGCGCCATTATCTTCTAGGTGAAAGGTTTGAGTTATATACTGATCACAAGTCGCTCAAGTACCTCTTCTCGCAGAAAGATTTGAATCTAAGGCAGCAGAGGTGGATGGAATTCTTGGCATCATATGACTTCGATATAGCTTATACCCCTGGCAAGGGTAATGTTGTGGCGGATGCGCTAAGTAGAAAAAGGTTGACTTTGAGTCCCTTGTTTGTTGAGATGAAGAGCCTAGAGTTCTTGGCAACCTTTGATTTTACACATGCTGTTGAGTCGATGACTAGTTCGTTAGCATCCCTTGAGCTTAGACCTACACTTCTTGATCAAGTTGGGACTTCACAGAGGGAAGACCCGCAGATAGTCGAGATCATGGACAAGTTGATTCGTGGTGAGACGTCAAGTCACCTCGCTAGATATACTATTGATGACAAGGGGTTGCTAAGGCGTGATGGAAGACTATGTGTCCCACAAGTGGGAGACTTAGTAAATAAAGTTCTTGAGGAGGCGCATCACTCGAGGATGACCATACATCCCGGAGGGGATAAGATGTACCGGGATATGAAGCGCATTTTCTTTTGGGTTGGGATGAAAAAGATGTTGCAGAGTTTGTTTCTAGATGCATTGTTTGCCAACAAGTAAAGGCCGAGTCGAAGAAGCCCGGTGGGCTACTGCATCCATTGGAGGTCCCGCAATGGAAGTGGGAAAGTATCTCTATGGATTTTGTGGATGGATTGCCGAGATCAAGGAAGGGGAATACTAGCATATGGGTCATAGTGGATAGACTCACGAAGAGCGCTCATTTCATTCCAGTGAAGAGCAAGAGGACCGCATCATGGCTAGCATCTGTTTATCTTCGAGAGATAATGCGATTGCATGGAGTTCCTTCTAGCATAGTTAGCGATCGTGACCCAATCTTCATTAGCCAATTTTGGAATAGTTTGCAAGAAGCGATGGGTACGCGATTGAATCTAAGTACAGCCTATCACCCACAGACGGATGGTCAGACCGAAAGGGTGAATAGGGTACTAGAAGATCTGTTGAGGCTATGCATTCTTGACTTTGGTGGCACTTGGGAAGACCACCTTCCTCTCGTAGAGTTTGCTTATAATAACAGCTACCAAGCAAGCATAGGGATGGCATCATTCGAAGCTTTGTATGGGAGGCCGTGCAAGTCACCAACATGTTGGTGGGAGACGACGGATAAGCTTATACTTGGGCCCGACATGATAAGGGACACATCCGAGAAGGTTGAATTGATTCGAAAGCGGATGAAAATGGCCCAAGACAGACAGAAATCCTATGCAAACAAGCGAAGGACAGACTTAGAGTTTGAAGTTGGATATATGGTCTTTGTGAAGGTTTCTCCCTTGCGAAATGTGGTTCGTTTTGGAGCAGTTGGAAATCTAGCACCAAGGTTCGTAGGACCCTTCCCTATCATCGAGAAGATTGGGCAAATGGCTTATAAGGTTGAATTGCCCGAGAAGCTGGCTGGAGTGCACAATGTCTTTCATGTCTCGCATCTCCGAAAATGCCTACATGAATCAGCCGAAGTAGTTGAGCCTAGCATTCTTGAAGACGTGGAGGTAGAGAAAGAGGCAGCCCTGAGGCGAGCTCCGATTCGTATCTTGGGTACGGAGATCAAGAAGCTGAGGAATCGAGAAGTCAAGTTAGTAAAGGTTCAGTGGAGTGAAGTCGATGAAGATGCAACTTGGGAAACCGAGGAGAAGATGCGTGGGCTTTATCCATTTCTTTTTGAGGGTACATTCTCAATCTCTTTTCCTAGTTAGCATATCTTTCTTTTGCTATCCATGTTTATCTTGTTATTTCGTTAATCTTGTCATAAGAACCTTAGGTAGAAACCCTTTTGATGAAACATGCATTTGAAACATGTTATGCTTGATGGTTGCAAATGGTTGCAAGTGGTTACTCATGGATGCATGATACACGTTAGGCACTAAGATCGGCTCACACACTTTCATATTGCATATGCATGAGTGTTTGTGCTTATTCATGGATGAAACTTGTTATGCTATCACGTGGATGTTGCATATGAATGAATGTTATGTGCACTCATGTAGAGATTATAAATTATGTTAGGAATTTGCATACATTTGGACTCATTTCACTAACATATTCTGCATTAAGGAGGTTTACTGAGTCAGTAACCGTCTGATTTTCGCATTAGATAGGTGCATATACACACACTTTTGCATATGTTCATACAACATTAGAAATCTTTTAAGGACAATGATTACTTGTGGATGATGTTTTGAGTAGATGGATGATGGATGGTAGGATACGTTCTTCCTAATTTGGATATTTCGGGGACGAAATCCTTTAAGGTGGGGAGAATGTAACAACCCGAATTTTTATAACATGTTAAAACAAGAAATCAGGGAAAAATTAAATTATAAGTTAAGAATCAATGGGAACGGGTTATGCCATTGCGTTCGTCTCGAAATTCTGCTTGAAAACGAGTTTGAAATTTCGTAAATCGGAGTCTGTATGACCAAGTTATGGCCCATAGAAGATTTCAGAAAATTCAAAATTCAGCCCGAAATTCAAATTCAGCCCTAAACAGACTGGGCGGGAAAATTTCCCGCCCAGCCCCAGGTCGACTGGGGGGTCGACTGGGGAGTCGACCTACCCCAGCCCCAGGTCGACCTGGGTGTCGACCTGGGGGTCAACCTCCCTGGTCGGGCCATGTTGGTCTGGTGCACCTGTTTGCTCCTTTGGGTCTGTTCAGCTGGCCTATGACGAGATTTGATGGTTCAGATCTAAACTAGGGTTAATCCTATGGCCTAAACTTGTCTCTACTCCTATAAAAACACCCTAAGACCTAGCCTAAACCACCACAAATCATCCTAACCACTAAGTGCTGCCAAAATGCTCCCTAATCATGGCCTCCATCTTCATCTTGAAAGCTTGAGAGTTCTAAACTAGATCTAAGGCAAAGGAGCAATCTTTCTCCATCAAATCAAAGGAGCTACTTATTTCTCAAGGCTTTGTGTGGAGCTTATTATTGTTTGGAGATTGCTAGTGTTGCTACATCATTCCTAGAGCTTCTACAACGTCTCTATCTTGTTCTATTTTGTTCTAGTTCTCATAGCCACGATTTGTAAGCCCCACTCTACTCTTAGATTTAAACTATGAAATTAATATGAACATGTAGCAAGTTGAAATGGGATTTTTGTGTAATACTTGTCTTAGGTCTATCATTGTATGCATAGATCCATTCATGACTCTTTTGATCTATGATTGTGGAACTATCATGAACCTAGTACCGTTCATCTTGATTTTTGGGTAGAAAGCTATGAGCATTATTTGGGGATTATGCATAATGCAACATAGAACCCCTCATAACCTTGATGTTAACTTGTCTATGATGTTGAACTACATGCTAGTCACAAGTTTATCACTCTATGTCAACTATTACCATGTTATCACCTTATTTGCTAAGTTTGATGTCATACATGTTTTGAGGCCAATAATCCTATATGCTAGTTGTGATGAACACCTTTGCCTCAAATATCATCATGTTTAACTTATGACCAACTTTACCACCTTATGCCCATCTTTGTCATATTGTTATGTTCCCCTTCTTGATCTATTTGTATTGATGCGAATTTACGTGCGATGGGAATACGTTATGGGTAGTTAGGCAAACTTGAAATGACATGAAAAACATGTGTAACACCCCGTATATTCTATAACCGTGAAAGTCATAAATTAAAGTATAATTAATTTGAAATCAAGGAACTAAGGGAAACGGGATACGCCATTGCGTTCGTCTCGGAAAAATACGCGAAATAGAGTCCGAGTTTTCGAAAAACGGAGTCCGTATGAAGAAGATATAGCCTCTGGAAGTTTCTGAATTAAGTTTAAAATTCGAACAGCTCAGAATAAAACAGTTTAAAATTAAAACCGGACCCAATTGGCCAGGGCGGGAAAAATCCCGCCAGATGCACCCAGGTCGACTGGGCTGTCGACCTGGTCTAACCAGGTCGACAGGGCTGTCGACAGGGTTGTCGACAGGGCTGTCGACCTGGTCCAGAGACAGGTCGAACCCAGTCCAACCCGGCTGGCCTATTCTCTGTTAGTCGATTTTCTGTGGTCTGCTTTGTCATTAGGGCTAGGTGGCAGGCTCTAATTGGTCTCTCTTTCGAATGAATGGCTACGATCAATCCAAGCAACATCAATGGTCCTAATCAGTTCCTAACCTCTATAAAAAGGACCCTAGACTCTACCTAGGTTTCTTGCACAATTCTCTAGCCTCCATTGCTCTCTTCTTCTAATAAAAAAATAAAAATGGCGTCTCTGCTCTACTGGAATTAAAACTAGAAGATAATCAACATCAGCCTAAGCAACTCAATTCAAACTAGAGGTTAAAGTTCTGCAAAAGATTCTACAACAAGTTAAAAGTTCTTTCTTTAATCCAATCAAGGCAAGTACAGTTATTCTCCGCTATAAACGTTAATTATAATTTTGATATGCATTTAAATCTGAGTTTGAGGTTGTATTCTCTTCTGTTAGATCTGTTTTCTATGACTGTTCTATATTCCTTTCTTCTTTTCTGTTTCTATAGCCAGGCTACCACGAGCCTGTGCCTAATCTCATAAGAGATGAACGTATGAACGCAAGTTTTGGGATGAATGATGAGAAATTTGACAAAACCAAATTGAATGTATGACTTTAGGTCTGAGGCATAAAATATATTGGACATATGACTTGGGATTGGATGCATAAATTTGACTATGAACATATAATTTATGCATGTTGTATGCATAGTTATGTTGTAATTTAGACCTGTAATTAATTAGAAAAAAAATAGCATATGTTATAAACTAGTTTTAGACCTATGCATATTTTGTGATAAAAGAAGAAGAGGAACCACTGTAAAGATTACATATGATTTGAGACTTTGGACAAAATGCATATAAAAAGGCAAGATCTGATTTTTAGAAGATATGGTTTAAAGATTTATATTATTGGGGATAGTTTGCATAATAATTCATGACATGAAAAGAAGGAAGATATGGAAACTTAAGATTTACATTAATTAGGATATCTATTATTGTAATTACACCTAAATAGGGATTTTTGGATATATGACATGCATTGAAATTAATGGTTATATTTGGTATAATCTATATTGGAACATATGTTATATGGCAAATTATGTCCATATTCTGCGCTTAAGCAAACATGGAATATATGTTGTGAATCATGAAAAAATTATGTAGGCATATGAATTTAGGCCTAATTTATGACTAGGCAAGGCATGTAAATAGAACCTTTAGAATTATTAGGTTTGCTAAATCTGCTAATTTGCTAAGTTGCCTAAACTGCTAGTTTTGTTATATTGCCTAGACTACTAATTAGATTGAAATGCCAAATCTGTTAAATTTGTCTGTTGAGATGCCTAATCTGTTATATGCCAAAATCTGCTAAGTGCTAAATCGGTTAAATCTGTTAAGTCACCCAATCTGCTAAAATCTGTTATCTGCTATATCAGTTGAGTTGATGTGATCATTCTGTTATTGATATAATCTGAATTGGCATATATATATTGGGTGTGCGCATAAACGGTAAATAATTAATTAATTGGCCGCAAAGATGAATATGGCTAACTCGAGGTTAGAATGAGTTTGCGACGTAAATCTGCCCGGAACCGCCCGGCACATCCAGTGGCCGCAAACAATAGGTTCTAATGTGAGAAGTTAGTCATAACATGCGTAAGACACGAGGTTAGGTCTGGCTTGTGGCAGAAGTCTGCCCGGAACCGCCCGGCATATCCAGCGGCCACAAGCTACCGACCTAATGTGAGAGGTCTGTGCATTAATAATTAATTAATGCAAATCTAAGATAAGAATGACGTCTAAAACGTATTGGGGGAAAATAGGGTTAAACCAAAGGGATTAATAGATGTAGTAAAACCCGTCCATGAATCTGTAGGCCCAATACAAAGTTAGACAAATCTGAAAAATCTGTACATCTGATCCGTTAGTCTGAAAACTTGTTAACTCAATTTGTGAACTAGTAAATCTGAATTCTGTATGTCTGAACTTGTAAACAAATAAATCTGAAATCTGTTAGTTTGGGGACACAAGGTTAGGAGGGGAATTACTTGTGTCATCTGTAGTTTGGGACCCATATTAGTCAGTAACCCTTTCTGGTATCAAAACTTTGACCCAACAGTAGGTAGGGTCCGGGCACGCTTACTGAACTAATTATAAGTGGTTCATTCTGATAATGGCGAGGGGTGTTGATGGTGCGTTCCAACCGGGTCATGTGCGTGCATGGATCCCGGTCTGCCTCTGAGGATGTAAGACGCCGTGACATCTGTAAATAGGTCTGTGCCAATTGGTTGTCACTTTAGGGAGTGATACACCCTACTGTGGGGCCGACACAGGATATTTATGTATTAGGGAGCCGATCGCTTGGGGTAGGGTTTTAGGGTACGCTTAGTTCTGTCTGTTTCTGTTGGTACCGTCTGTTTCTGTTGGGTGGTAACACCTGTCTGTTTCTGTGTGGTACCGTCTGTTCGGGTGGTAAAGGCCCATTACTAGTGTACACCTAATTCCACATTCTGTTTCCATAGGGATAAATCTGTTTCTTCTTCTGTCTGTTTCTGATCGGGTAGTAAAGGCCCATTATTAGCATTCTGTTTCTGTTAAAGTATTCTGTACCCGTTCCTGCTTCAATTTAGACATTAGGGTGACACCTAATTCTGTTATACTAGTATTAGTGCAGAGAAGTGTAAAACAATAGTTTATATCATTCTGTTTTTCTGTTATATCTGCTACACCTGTTATAGTTATCTCACATCCAGTTTTATGTTCATATCATATTATTATTATCTGTTCATATGCTGAAAGTCACTGGACTTGCCAGACTTTTTGTCTGACCCTTGTTGTTTTCGCCTCCTTTCTTCCGTTCCCCCCCCAGGTTATCCAAGGAGGGAAATACTTTAGCTTGATCTGGATTTCTCTTTGCTTGAAGTGCTTAAAGTATGGCTTGGCTCTGTATAGCTTCCGTTCCATGGGGATTATGATTTTAAACTATGCATTTTGAAGGCTTTTGTACAAGACTGATATTTTGTACTTGAATTCTAAAATTTGAGAGGATGTAACCATATTAATTTATGTTTCCGCTGTAATAAAGTTAAAAATTTTCAAGTACTGTTTTATCTGTCTTGTAAGTTTCTGTTCTGTTTACTAAAATGCTCCACCAAAGTTAAGGCATTCCCTTTGTGAGTGACCTTAACGGAGGTGGGGTGTTACACTTGGTATCAGAGCTGAAGGTTACCAGATTGGGTAAAGTTTTTGAAAACTATTTTCAAAAAGGTTTTGGAAAGGAAGTATTTTCAAAAATAAAGCTTATTTTGAAAAAACATGATCCCCAAGAGCCATATATCTTTCTTTCAGTCCTTTTTTGTATTGAACCTTTCCTTTTTCGTTCCAGCATGTCTGAAGCATCTGAGATACCAGAGGGTGTTCATGTACCCGGTTGGTTTCGTCAATATCTTGAGGCTAGGACCGCCGCTGCAGGTCCAGCAAATGATCCCCCTCCTCCACCCCCTCCTCGTGCTATTGCTTTCTCAAAAATCTGTAGAGATTTTAGGGCCATGGGTGGGAAGGATTTCAAAGGAACTGAATCATTCGTAGAAGCAAGGAATTGGCTCAAAGAAACTGAGGATCTGTTCGTTATCTTCGAGGTGGACGATAGGCAGAAGGTACAGTTGGCAGTATGGCTGCTCAAAGACGAAGCTTCCTACTGGTGGGAAGTCACTAACGCCGAGAGGCCGGTGGAGACATGGATGGATTTCAGAACAAGGTTTGAGACAAAATTCCTCTCGCAAGCTGAACGAAGTTTACAATTGGAAAAGTTCTTGTCTCTTAAGCAAGGAAGTATGACGGTCAAGGAATACGTCAACCAGTTCAACCAACTAGCAAGATTCGGATTGGATTTAGTCAACACTCAGCATAAAAAGGCTCTCCGCTTTGTTAAAGGATTGAATGAGCCACTGCACAGCCTAGCCATGACCCATGTACCCATGGGAGCAACTTACGAGAAATTGGTGGATATGGCACTACTGCACGAGGAAGACAAGGGCCCGAAAGAGACAAAGAAGGAAGAACCACAGAATAAGAAAGCGGGGCCCAAAAAGGAAACACAAAAGAAGGATGAGAAGTCTGAAGATAAGAAGGGGAAAAAGTGCTTTACTTGTGGGAGCTCAACTCATCTGAACAAGGATTGCAGAAAAAGGAAGGGCGCTTGCTTCAACTGTGGGGAGATGGGACACTTCACTAGAGACTGCCCGAAGAGACGAGGACAAGGAGGGCAGGCGAACACTCTTGAGGCTAGTGGCTAGGGTAGAAATAGGAAATTTTCTATAGTAGGTTTAATTTATTTATCTGATTATGAAGTCAAGACTTTTTCTGATTCTGGTATTTTGATTTTGTAATCGATACTCTGCACTTTAATACTAGTATTATTTCTGAATTCCGCTGTAGACTCAGACCCATAAGGGTTATGGATCATCTGTTTGGGACTGGGGTTTGAGGGATATCTGTGTTAGGCGTCAAGTATGACGCATACATTCTGAGTTTTCGTGGGGTATCAATTTGATGTTGGTTCCGGTCTTTGGGGCCGATACTTAGGACCCATGTCTAATGGGAACCAAATTTTCGTTCTATCTGTACTCGCTTCCATCATTCGACTGTATCCTATCGATCGAATATTTGAACTTTAGGTAGAAACTAATGGGTGTAAACATGTGTTTGAGACATGTTATGTTTGATGGTTGCAAGTGGATGCAAGTGGTTGCTAGTGGTTGCTCGTGGATGCATATACACACACTAGGCACTAGATCGGCTCGAAAGCACTCTCATACTGCATATGGATGTGTGAGCATTTTTAAATTTTTATGGATGCAAAATGGTCGAATCAGCATATGGATGTTGCATATGAATGAGCAGTTGTGCACTCATATAGAAATGATATGTCTCAAGTAGGAAAATTTGCATACATATTGGACTCATGGCACTAACATGATTTGCATTAAGGAGGTCGACTGAATCAGTGGGCCGCCTGATTTTGCATTAGATACGGACATGAACACACACTGTGCATTTAAACATGAAAGCATTAGAAGTCTATAAGGACAATGGATGCCTGTGGTTGATGATTGAGTAGATGGATGATTGGATGGTAGGACACATTCTTCTTAACTTGAAGATTTCGGGGACGAAATCCTTTTAAGTGGGGGAGAATGTAACACCCCGTATATTCTATAACCGTGAAAGTCATAAATTAAAGTATAATTAATTTGAAATCAAGGAACTAAGGGAAACGGGATACGCCATTGCGTTCGTCTCGGAAAAATACGCGAAATAGAGTCCGAGTTTTCGAAAAACGGAGTCCGTATGAAGAAGATATAGCCTCTGGAAGTTTCTGAATTAAGTTTAAAATTCGAACAGCTCAGAATAAAACAGTTTAAAATTAAAACCGGGCCCAATTGGCCAGGGCGGGAAAAATCCCGCCAGATGCACCCAGGTCGACTGGGCTGTCGACCTGGTCTAACCAGGTCGACAGGGCTGTCGACAGGGTTGTCGACAGGGCTGTCGACCTGGTCCAGAGACAGGTCGAACCCAGTCCAACCCGGCTGGCCTATTCTCTGTTAGTCGATTTTCTGTGGTCTGCTTTGTCATTATGGCTAGGTGGCAGGCTCTAATTGGTCTCTCTTTCGAATGAATGGCTACGATCAATCCAAGCAACATCAATGGTCCTAATCAGTTCCTAACCTCTATAAAAAGGACCCTAGACTCTACCTAGGTTTCTTGCACAATTCTCTAGCCTCCATTGCTCTCTTCTTCTAATAAAAAAATAAAAATGGCGTCTCTGCTCTACTGGAATTAAAACTAGAAGATAATCAACATCAGCCTAAGCAACTCAATTCAAACTAGAGGTTAAAGTTCTGCAAAAGATTCTACAACAAGTTAAAAGTTCTTTCTTTAATCCAATCAAGGCAAGTACAGTTATTCTCCGCTATAAACGTTAATTATAATTTTGATATGCATTTAAATCTGAGTTTGAGGTTGTATTCTCTTCTGTTAGATCTGTTTTCTGTGACTGTTCTATATTCCTTTCTTCTTTTCTGTTTCTATAGCCAGGCTACCACGAGCCTGTGCCTAATCTCATAAGAGATGAACGTATGAACGCAAGTTTTGGGATAAATGATGAGAAATTTGACAAAACCAAATTGAATGTATGACTTTAGGTCTGAGGCATAAAATATATTGGACATATGACTTGGGATTGGATGCATAAATTTGACTATGAACATATAATTTATGCATGTTGTATGCATAGTTATGTTGTAATTTAGACCTGTAATTAATTAGAAAAAAAATAGCATATGTTATAAACTAGTTTTAGACCTATGCATATTTTGTGATAAAAGAAGAAGAGGAACCACTGTAAAGATTACATATGATTTGAGACTTTGGACAAAATGCATATAAAAAGGCAAGATCTGATTTTTAGAAGATATGGTTTAAAGATTTATATTATTGGGGATAGTTTGCATAATAATTCATGACATGAAAAGAAGGAAGATATGGAAACTTAAGATTTACATTAATTAGGATATCTATTATTGTAATTACACCTAAATAGGGATTTTTGGATATATGACATGCATTGAAATTAATGGTTATATTTGGTATAATCTATATTGGAACATATGTTATATGGCAAATTATGTCCATATTCTGCGCTTAAGCAAACATGGAATATATGTTGTGAATCATGAAAAAATTATGTAGGCATATGAATTTAGGCCTAATTTATGACTAGGCAAGGCATGTAAATAGAACCTTTAGAATTATTAGGTTTGCTAAATCTGCTAAGTTGCCTAAACTGCTAGTTTTGTTATATTGCCTAGACTACTAATTAGATTGAAATGCCAAATCTGTTAAATTTGTCTGTTGAGATGCCTAATCTGTTATATGCCAAAATCTGCTAAGTGCTAAATCGGTTAAATCTGTTAAGTCACCCAATCTGCTAAAATCTGTTATCTGCTATATCAGTTGAGTTGATGTGATCATTCTGTTATTGATATAATCTGAATTGGCATATATATATATTGGGTGTGCGCATAAACGGTAAATAATTAATTAATTGGCCGCAAAGATGAATATGGCTAACTCGAGGTTAGAATGAGTTTGCGACGTAAATCTGCCCGGAACCGCCCGGCACATCCAGTGGCCGCAAACAATAGGTTCTAATGTGAGAAGTTAGTCATAACATGCGTAAGACACGAGGTTAGGTCTGGCTTGTGGCAGAAGTCTGCCCGGAACCGCCCGGCATATCCAGCGGCCACAAGCTACCGACCTAATGTGAGAGGTCTGTGCATTAATAATTAATTAATGCAAATCTAAGATAAGAATGACGTCTAAAACGTATTGGGGGAAAATAGGGTTAAACCAAAGGGATTAATAGATGTAGTAAAACCCGTCCATGAATCTGTAGGCCCAATACAAAGTTAGACAAATCTGAAAAATCTGTACATCTGATCCGTTAGTCTGAAAACTTGTTAACTCAATTTGTGAACTAGTAAATCTGAATTCTGTATGTCTGAACTTGTAAACAAATAAATCTGAAATCTGTTAGTTTGGGGACACAAGGTTAGGAGGGGAATTACTTGTGTCATCTGTTGTTTGGGACCCATATTAGTCAGTAACCCTTTCTGGTATCAAAACTTTGACCCAACAGTAGGTAGGGTCCGGGCACGCTTACTGAACTAATTATAAGTGGTTCATTCTGATAATGGCGAGGGGTGTTGATGGTGCGTTCCAACCGGGTCATGTGCGTGCATGGATCCCGGTCTGCCTCTGAGGATGTAAGACGCCGTGACATCTGTAAATAGGTCTGTGCCAATTGGTTGTCACTTTAGGGAGTGATATACCCTACTGTGGGGCCGACACAGGATATTTATGTATTAGGGAGCCGATCGCTTGGGGTAGGGTTTTAGGGTACGCTTAGTTCTGTCTGTTTCTGTTGGTACCGTCTGTTTCTGTTGGGTGGTAACACCTGTCTGTTTCTGTGTGGTACCGTCTGTTCGGGTGGTAAAGGCCCATTACTAGTGTACACCTAATTCCACATTCTGTTTCCATAGGGATAAATCTGTTTCTTCTTCTGTCTGTTTCTGATCGGGTAGTAAAGGCCCATTATTAGCATTTTGTTTCTGTTAAAGTATTCTGTACCCGTTCCTGCTTCAATTTAGACATTAGGGTGACACCTAATTCTGTTATACTAGTATTAGTGCAGAGAAGTGTAAAACAATAGTTTATATCATTCTGTTTTTCTGTTATATCTGCTACACCTGTTATAGTTATCTCACATCCAGTTTTATGTTCATATCATATTATTATTATCTGTTCATATGCTGAAAGTCACTGGACTTGCCAGACTTTTTGTCTGACCCTTGTTGTTTTCGCCTCCTTTCTTCCGTTTCCCCCCCAGGTTATCCAAGGAGGGAAATACTTTAGCTTGATCCGGATTTCTCTTTGCTTGAAGTGCTTAAAGTATGGCTTGGCTCTGTATAGCTTCCGTTCCATGGGGATTATGATTTTAAACTATGCATTTTGAAGGCTTTTGTACAAGACTGATATTTTGTACTTGAATTCTGAAATTTGAGAGGATGTAACCATATTAATTTATGTTTCCGCTGTAATAAAGTTAAAATTTTTCAAGTACTGTTTTATCTGTCTTGTAAGTTTCTGTTCTGTTTACTAAAATGCTCCACCAAAGTTAAGGCATTCCCTTTGTGAGTGACCTTAACGGAGGTGGGGTGTTACAACATGACTTGAAATGTGACATGAAAATTGATTATGCTTGAAAACTTGAATGTGGTCATGACATGTAGAAAACCATAAAGTGGCCAACTCGAGGTTGAGTTGAGTTTGTAGCATAAATCTGCCCGGAACCGCCCGGCAAATCCAGTGGCTACAAACAATAGGACCCAATGTGAGTAGTTGGTCATATCGCGCTTGAAACCCGAGGTTAAACTAGGTTGTGGTGTAAAGCTGCCCGGACCCGCCCGGCACATCCAGTAACCACGATAAAGTATAATGTGAGAGGTTGGGCGCATTAAATTAATTAATGCCACATGATAGGGTTAAGTCATGAACCACTTGGATACACTTAACCAACTTGATACATGATTGGATAGGGTTAACCACACTTAACCCGTTAGAAACCCTAGTTACGTGGTCCTTTTCAGCAGTAACCCTCTTAGATGTATCACGATACCCTAGGGACTAGGCTAGGGTGGGGCACGATTACTGGGATGATTGTAAGCGACCAGAAAGACGGCTGAGTAGGTGCGCCAGTGTAGGTTCAGGCGGGCTATGGTCGTGCACATAGTCCGGAGTTGAAAAAAAACAGACACGGGCACCAGTAGGTTTAGACTGTGCGTGCTTGATTTGTGTCAGTGGTTGGCACCTTAGGGCTTGATACACCCTAGGGTGGACCTAACAAAGTTGACTACATTCCGTGATTGGGCCGTATGACACCGACACTCGACGAGTTAGGCTTATAGGGAGCCGATCGACTAGATCGTATAGTTGGACCTTGACTTGGGTCATCTCATGATATTGGGCCAAGGGATCATTTCTTGTTTATACTTGACATGGGTTATAATACTAGTACTATTGGTGCAAAACTAAACCTTGTATATGCGATGCCACACTTGATCTACCTTGTTATCTATTTCTCATGCTAGTTAGTTACCATCTTTATGTTTCATCTCAGTTTCTCATGTCTAGTTAACTTCATTAGTTTTTATACTAATAGTAGGTAGGACTTACCAGTCTTTATGACTGACCCTTTTTCTTTCGCCTCTTTTCTTCCGTTCCCCCCCCCCCAAGGTTCTCAGGGAGGGAACACTAGTGCTTAGCTTGGACATTTGGCTTGCTTTCTTGATAGCTCATGTACGGTTTGGACTTGAGCTTGCTATGGCTTCACCACATCTATTTTGGGGATAGTCTACTTTATGTTATTTTCAGTTTATGTTTCTAGACTTGTGGTAGTTGGAAAATGATGACTAAAGTATTTTGATGTAAGTTGACTTTGGTTTTGAAATGGTTAACTATGGTTTTTAAATTTCTACCGCTGCTTTATTTATTTATCTATGTTCTGTCTTGTGATATCTCTGTGCATGTTTACCTAGACAACACCCCTCCAAAGCTAGTGCAATCACTCGTGAGTGACCCTGGCGGAGGTGGGGTGTTACATTGTGCGAACATGACCTATAACATGATTTTACCAAAGTGTCAACATAGGTTTGTGGTCATGCATCCACATACATGCTTGGTGAGTTGACTTCAATTCTGACTTTTTGGAAAACCAACTGTAATATAATTTGAACACTGCTAGACGGACCGACATGCAATCGATCAAAAAGTGCTGTAGTTTGTTTTTTATTGAATTCAGGAGGACAAATATGTAAATTCGCCAACTTGATGTGGGCACCTCCTAATTTTATGTGTCTTACCGTATTATCTGACCTAAATCCCATCGATTTGTATAGCATTTTTGATATAATTTAGATCAGTTTTGTCTTCCATTGCAGTTGATCTGAAATCACTCAATAAATATATTAGTAATCTAGTCGTATAGTTCTCATCGTCAAAACACTAAAAATCATGTTTTCAACAGTAACAACATCTGCTACTAAAGTAGAAAATACATTCCAACAACAATCACCAAATACATCATTCCTCTTCATATAACCACATAACATCCACGCAAAACTAAAAGGCCCACAACATTTAAAACCAAACAGACAAATTAACGCCAATCCCGATCAATTCTGTAAAAGAATAAGATGATACAGGCATCGTAGGAAGTGCCAAAATCTGAACCCAGCATATCTTCGCAATGAATATATACAATATAATTTTTTATTATAAAAAACTCATAATAACTATGCAAGTTCCTAACATAATTTTCCCCCAAAACCATTATCAATTAACAGTGGTTTAACGATACTTAATTTATTCAATACATCGTGAAAATTGAAGGGAAGTTCAATTTCTATGCATGTGAAATAGGAAATCCAAGCTTTGTTTGATAAAGTTGTGTGAACCCTGAGTATTACAGCAACACAGAGAAGATGCAGTGTATTATTACAGCAACACAAAGATGATGCAATGTAGGGAAAGTGTTGATGTTGTTGTAATTACTTGTGAATTATTGTTACGATACTTAGTCTGTACATTATGATGTAGCAAATATATATAATGCGGAATGAGACAGCTGAAATGTAAATGGACTAAACTGCCCTGTAACCGTAATATAAAATAACAGAGGAACGCTTGATTCTTATTTCCCCTCGTCAATTGTAACTAAGGTTTCCTCTTTCATATCCACGGCTTCTTCGGCTTCTTTTAATTTCTCTTTTAATTACATCAAAAATTCTCAGATCTAATCTAAATTTCTCGAAATTTTTTATGGAGAGTGGCTTTGTTAATATATCTGACTTCTAAAAGGCAGCTAGAAGATGATTGATATCGAGTTTTCCATCAATAACCCTTTCTCGTACGAACTATAGATCCAATCTAAATGCTTTGTATAAGAGTGGAGAACATGGTTAGCAGACATAGACACTATGCTGAGGTTTTTGTACCATATAATCGGTCTTTTGGTTGGATTGATTCAAATTTCTCTTAACAGTGCCTCAATCCTAGTGATTTCAGCAGTAGCGTTGGGAATACTTCGGATACCGCTTCTGTACTTGAGCAAGAAACTATGGGTTGCTTTTTCGAGCACCAAGAGATGGGATTTTCACCAAGGTAGATTATGTAGCATGATGTGGATCTTCGATCATCATGATCAGAGGCCCAAACATTATCAATGTAACCTCTAATCTCAATGTTTTTACTTTTCTTTAGCAGAATTCTTTGATTTAGAGTTCCATTCAAGTATCGTAAAATATGTTTTACTGCTTTCCAGTGCTCTTCACTTGGGTTGTGCATGAATCGAGATGCTTTATTCATGCTGAATGATATATTTAACCTAGTAATTGTAGCATACTATAGAGCACCCACTGCACTTCTGTACATTTTGACATCAGAGAGTGTTTCACCTTTATGCTTTGATAGATGTAAGTTGCTCATCACAGGAGTATGTAAGGGTTTAGCCTTATCCATTATTGGCCTGAAAGATGTAAGTTGCTCATCATCAGAGTGTGCTTTCTTGATTGACAGACTAAGTCTGATTGGTTGATTCATTACTGGCCTGACCTAACCTTGCATTGGATAAAGTGAGTTAAGGTAGACTTTCTCCTTGTCCTGATCCAATGCCTGGTATACTTTCAACGGTCCAAACAATTTACAATGCATACAGATATCCAGAACCCAACCACAACGAACTACAATATCCACATAATGTCCTATCGCAGTTTGAACTCTAATTTGTTTTGGTAGAGGTTTATCAGGGTTTACCTTAATCAATGTTTTAGCATACACTATTTTCTCTTTAGCAACTGTGTTAGCATCAAAACATCTATTTTTTTTAACATAGCATGTCAACCAATTTAGACCAATCAATGGTAGTAGAATAGAGGGAATATGAGAGAAATAGGTTCAAATTGGGATAGATAAAACTTGCACACTCATACTCTCAATCGAGGGGACATCAAGGTGTAACAATGGACGACTTACCACTAAAGAATGTATGTTCTGGTTTGAAGACACACTATCCATCCTTAAGCATAGAAAAAAAACATTGATTTGTCACAATGCATCTGAAGGACACCTCTAAGCTTCCAAAAGTTGTCGCGATGCTCTTTTACAATATAAAACGGTGGGTTGAAGTCCAAGAAAAAGTTAAATAGTTGGGCCAAATGCAACAGCTGTTTCTATTTCAACGGAAGGCACAACAATTCCATTTGATACTTCAATAACAAAGTCTTGGATGTCATGTCGCCCAACATTCCTTGGTAATTTTTCGAATAAAGAAGACCAATTCAGTTCTTGAGCCGAGGATTGGCTTATGACATGCTGCTGAGAAGAGACGACAGGCATTACTTGAACAAGTTCGGCAGGGAATTTGATCGAGCACCTAATTTGCATGATACAATACCATAAGTTACTTCAACCATCTCAGCTACTCTTCTAGCCACCACAACATTCTCATTAGCAAAGACATATTTACATGACTAGTATTCAACACAACATGCATAACTGGGTCATCAGAAACAAACAAATCAAAACTATTACCTTCGCAATTATTACAACCTGCAAACTGAATATCAGAGTCAAAACCTAAAATCTGAGTTACTGACCAACGCTCAAGACCACCAGAGACTACAACAGCTAGAAGGGGAGAGATGGTGGATTGCAATGCCGTCGAGGTGATTCCAGAAACAAGCACAAAGCAATTCGACCTTGCCAAGCTGAAAATGGGTTCGTAGTGATAACTTGCAACAACCCAACTCGAGATTAGAAGGTCTGGCCCCCGAGTAGTTTAGAGGAGGGAAATTAGAGTCAGAAGCAATGAAGAGAGGCATCTTACGGTTAGGCATGGTGGTGCCATAACTCTTGCCATATCTGGTCGAGGAGGCCGACATTGCAGGAGATTGCTACATGAAATGCGCGGAAGGACAATGTAGATGTCCAAATCGAATTTCAGTTAAAAGTGGATTATCGATCTACCATTGATTTTTTCGCTAAAATTAGTTAAATATCAAACTAAGAAAATGTTAAAACTAGCGAATGAACCCAAACTCATTAAACCAAATACAAAAAGGATTTGGTTGTTTACTTGATTTATCTCAAAATGAATTAGGTCAGCTAGTTATTGATAAACTACAAGATTAGAATGACCAGTCGGGCTTGTATGATGCAAACAATTTTAAAAACAAATTCATGTTTCAAAAATACTAATATGAATTATAAGAAAAATAATACTGTTATAAAGATATTGCAAATAATAATACCGTCATTAATATTTTTTTAACTTATAGATAGTTTAATTTTTAAATTTGGTTTGACTGGTTAGTTTGGTTCCAAAATCAACTAATAATTCAAAGTAATACAAAAACAAAAAACAAAAACAAACTAATTAACTAACCAAATCGAATCAAACCAACCAAGCATACTAGATTTGTCTGGTTTATTCAGTTTTAACTAATAAAATCTACCTCTAAGCCAACGTCGACCTTGATCAATTTTGAGGTCTCTACTGCATTCATGTTCTTTAGACATCCAAATTATAAATAGAGAAGTGATAAAAAAAACTGGGCTGTTTGCATCAACGGAATGTATAGATCCATATCTTTATTTTAATTAATAGTTGGCTTCAAAGACTAAACTTTGGTTCGACCAGAACTTCCAAAAATACCCCTATATATATTTATATCTATAAATAACTTAAAATTAGGATACAAAGAATAAGTCTTTTTTCATATTCAAACTGCATTTCTACTTATAATAATAAATTTTGATATTAGTTAAAACTAGGATCTAACAAAATAAACACTCTTACAACAACATTTCTATATTTCACAAATAAAAAAATAGATATTACAGCTTATAAATGAAAATTCAAACTATTTACATATGATTCAACGTAGAAAATATAATTAACTATTCGTGCAAATTATTTTCTCCTTAATGGGTAAACATATACAGTCATTAAAAACACAATTCACGCACAAATCATGTGTTACAATCACATGTGAAACGCGTACCATAACGCTTTTGTATACAATTATCAAACCGACTGTTAGGGAGGTTTGCCTACAATGGGATGAAATGGAGTTCGTCTGAAGCCAAAAACATGCGGCTTATGTTTTTTTTAATCTATTTCCCATGTTCTCCTCCTCTCCCGCATTCTTTTCCTCTAGATCATAATCGCGATTCAATCGGAGAATGTATTCCTCTCCATCCTTTCGTAATACAAATCAAGTAACCCTGTGGTCTTCAATTAATTATTTCCTCAGTCTTTTCACTTTCATTCTCTAACTCATTTTCATTTTGTGATCAGATTTGATTAAAAATCCCTCATCTTTTCTCAGATCTTACTAAACGACACGAGAAGAAGAGCATAACGCAAAGCCAAGAGTCACGAAATCAAGTAAATTTATACCATAACAAGATTTAGGGTTTCAGATAGATTTAGGGTTTTGAATGCTCCGATTTGATGTATTCGATAGTCGAGTTCCTACAGTACGCTCTCGGATCTGGCTTTCACGCTATCGTCTAGGGTTCAAGTCGGGATTTACTTACGTTTCAAGATCTAGGTATATTTAAATTATGTTATTATTTACTTTTAGATGTAAAAACTTATCTGGTGAACTAATTTAGATTTGATTTAGTTTCCTTTTATTTTGAATCAATAAGATTTAATTTTATCTTCTATTATATTCACTGCTAATTTGATGTTGACGTTGTGACATGAACAAGCCACTTTTCCATTTTTGTCCTAAATACAACTAAATAGTGATTTCCTTCTCTAATAACACATGCTGATATACTTCACATGGCTGTTAAAATCCAAAAGTTAAATGGCATAGTTTACTAATGTTTTGAAAATTTGTTGTTGGTTAAATGTGCAATTAAGAGGATATCAGATCTTGGGTGTCTGGTTTAAGATTACAAAATAATTTTGTTATGCAAATTGTTTCAAAAGATAAGATTTACAATAAGCAAGTGAATGTTTGTTTGTACAATATTATTTTTTCCATAGACATTTAAAGCTGAAAAAGAAAACTTTGTCCCAAAGAAAGTCGATTTCAGTGGAAATGTGTCATGCTTTGAAAAATAAATAATTTTGGTGAGCAGTTTAAGATGTTTCAAATTAATGTTTTGAAATCTGATTATTTTTCTTTCACAAATTAGTTATTTGTTGTCAACTGTTTTAGTAACTTTTTATATAAGTTTTTTTTTTTGTATAACACTTTGTTTTTCGTACGTTAGTGATCGTAAAATTTATTTTGATTAGGTTTACAATTGTAGAGAGGGGAAAATATAGAAATATTGGGTGCAAAATTGGTAAATGTCTCTCGTACTATTTCTATACCAATTAATGCAACGTATAAATTTTATTAGCTGGTATTGATTCTAATTTAGCTATTGAATTTATGATCAGTTTAGTTTCTTTACATTTTTCCCTTTGCATTTTTCTCTATGCATTTGATAAGTATTTCGTATAAAAGTTAGGTGTATAATTGTATCATAAAAATTTGTTAAATAATATAAGTTAACTGTACACTAAGTTATTCTGGATTTTCTACTCTTAGTGCACAAAATGTAAAAAAAAAATTGTAAAATAAAACTTACAAAAGGTATAATTTTCCTTTTGAAAGATATATTTTCGCCATTAAAACAAAACTCAATTGCAAAGATAGCCATTTCACACCAAATGTGTCGTGTATTAAAAAAGAGATACTTTTGGTCAACAATATTAGTAATTTCCATTTTTTTTTTGCATTTAATGAGTTCTCTAAAATAACATCGTTATCAAATTGTAGTTTGTGTAAACTATTTTTGTAATTCTAAGAACTGATTGTTATTTGTGTTCAATTAACCTTTTGTATTAAATTTTCTTTTCTTTGTTTATCAGCATCACTTTGAATGTTTGTTAGTATGTTATTGATTATAATTTGCTTTTCATTAGGTTTATAAATAGAAAATATTTTGTGCAAGATTGGTAAATGACTCTAATATTGAACTATTATGTTATGTTATTAAATGCATTAGTTATTGCTGTAAAATTAGCTATCCAAACTAATGCTCGGTTGAGTTTCTTAATTCATTTTTCTTTCTTCGCACAAGTATTTTGTATAAAAAGGTTATATCATACAATTTTTTTTAACTCAAATACCACATAGATTAAATGTATGATAATGGCCGAGTATAATTTAGATGTTTGGTTGAGTACATGTTTTAAGATTCATTGATTGTATGTCCTCACTGCATGAAGTATGAAATGGAAACTTAATAACGGGGATGGAGAAGGCTAGGTGGTACTTAAATTGAAAACATAAAAAGGAAAATGTGGCATAAGTGGGCAAAAAGGGCTTAAATACTATACTAAAAATTATATGTCTTTTTAATGTGGAGGACACGTTTATCAAACCGACCGTTAGGAGGTTTGTCTACTGTAAGAGGGCCAAAATCAAATCGTCTGTGCCAATAAATTTCGGCACAAATATCTCGCGTTTCTCTCCCAAACCGCTCCCAAATTTTCCTGTTTCCAAATTCCTGATGTTTTCTTTCTCCATCCGAGTTTTCGGATCTGACTTTCCAGATTTATACAAATTTGTCTTCGCAACCACATATTCTTTGATCTACAAAATTCTCGTTTCATAACTCGTTCTCTCTCACGCTTTCTTCTCTTCCTGACCAAAATCATGATTCAATCGGAAAACGTTTAACCTTAAGGTTAGCAAAATCCTTGAAGGAACAAGTCTTCCTGAGGCTCTATCTTCCGTCGATTTAATTTTCAGGTTAGCATTCGATTTGATTTCAAATTCGAAAATGTTTGATTTGTTCTCATATCATTTGATTTTGTTCCAATTCTTGAAAACTTACTGTGTTTATTGTTAGTATTGCTAAAATACTTTTAGCCATACTTCAGATTAACCCGATCATTGTTGTAGAGTATATCCTTTAGTCTTTGGAAGTTAGATCATCAAATCTTTAAGCCTTGAATACTTTGGGTGAACAACTTTTATATATTAAATTGTCCTGTTTTTCTAATCAATCTTATTTATGGTGCCTAAATATTTAGAGCATGGACATTTGAGCATTGTAAACTGTTTAAACTTTCATCCAATAAATGGTATTGGATTTGTATTGATTTTTGGTCTGGGTTCAGCATGAAGATATGAAACTTCTCTCTAAGCAAAGTTAATTTTTATTTAGTCAGAATGGCGATCGACGGCTGAGTTAGTTATATGTCTTGCCTTCCAGTATTTTCTTTTATTATTTTGTGTATTCATAAGGCTATGTAATTTGCTTTGTGTAGACATGATAATATTAGTTGTTCCATTTTTTTCGTATCTACTGTACGAATATGCCAATATGGTAAGCATAAAATTATAAGTTATATACCAAATTTGCTTGATTATTTTTCACACTATTTTATCTGTGTTCTCTTAAGTGTAACATTCATAAATTTTGTATTGTTTTCTCCAGCAAAATCCTTGAAGAAACAAGTCATTTTCATTAAGGCATATTCAAAATAGGGTATTGTTTTTTACTACTATAATTTTTGTTTCCTTCAATTCTCAACCTATCACATTTGTATTGTATATTCGTTTTAATTCCTACAGTTTTCTAGTGGATAAACGTACGCGACGCAGGTAATAAAATTTTAATTACGACCTAACTAATTACTTTTGCTCTATTTAAAAGATGGAAGGTAGAATATTTTAACGATACCGGCAGAGGATACGGTACTGCATTTGTAATCTGATTAAAAGCCAGATGATTAACTGTAAAATACTTCCGGTTAACATATGTTCATAGCTATGATTTTTTTTTATAAAGCTGTGGGATAATTAAATGTGGAAGCTTATGTTAAAATTGTTTCTAGACCCAAATTACACCTTTCTTTTAGTCAAGATGAGTGGCCTGAAAATTCACTTTTTAATTATATAAATTTGTTCATCTCTACGTACAGAAACCAAAAATCAGTTTAGTTGGTTAGCGTTGAAGATTTTGGATGCTCGTCAGTTTGTGGAGTGATTCATATGTCTGTTATTCTCATCTGTAGGAAAGGTTTATCTCCAATATTCCAACAACAACAACAACAACAACAAAGCCATATATCCCAAACAAGTTGGGGTTGGCTAGATATGGAACCCAAAATTAAAATAAAATAAATAATGATGATAATATATATAAAGGGTTTAAAATAACCAATCAAATAAAAGTCGTCCGATAAAGGTTTTTTTTTAAATAATAATAAGAAGAAGAAGTAAAAATGTTCAGTAAAAGTGAAATAAAATCTAAAATAGTAAATAAAAAGTAAAAAGGTTCAGTAAACGTGAAATAAAGTCTTAAAAAAAAAAAAAAAAGAGAAACACTATGGTTCTGGTACATGGATTACCAATTTCCATGCACTCCTATCAACTACCAGCTCTTCCGATAAACTCCAGTTACTTAAATCTCTCTTTATTATCTCCTCCCATGTCATTTTAGGTCGACCTCTACCTCTCTTTGGGCCTTCGGCGCGACCTAGAATTCCAGCGCGTACAGGTGCATCGTATGGTCTACGTTGGATATGTCCAAACCATCTCAAGCGGTATTGGACTAACTTCTCTTCAATAGGTGCAACTCCAAGTTTTTCCCGAATATCCTCATTTCTAATCCGATCTCGTCTGGTATGCCCACAGCTCCAACGCAGCATTCGCATCTCTGCTATACTTATCTTCTGGACGTGTTGCCTCTTAGTAGGCCAACATTCTGCACCATATAACATTGTAGGTCTGATTGCTGTCCTATAGAACTTTCCTTTAAGCTTCTGAGGAATCTCCCGATCACAGAGAATGCCAGATGCTAGTCGCCATTTCACCCATCCTGCTTGAATTCTAAAACTAACATCCTTATCAATCTCTCCATCAAACTGCAACATAGATCCTAAGTATCGAAACGATTCCTTCTTGGGTACTACTCTACCGGCCAGGGTAACATCTCCGTCATCTGACCTGACACTGCTAAACTCACACTTCATATACTCTGTTTTAGTTCTGCTAAGCCTGAAACTCTTTGATTCCAAGGTCTCCCTCCACAACTCCAGTTGTCGATTAACCCCTATTCTACTTTCATCAATCAGCACAACATCATCGGCAAAGAGCATACACCAAGGAATCTCCCTTTGTATATCTTTTGTGATTTCATACATCACTAATGCAAAAATATAGGGGCTCAAAGCCGAACCTTGATGTAACCCTATGTTAATTGGAAAGTCTATAGTCTCACCATCGCATGCCCTAACACTAGTCACAACCCCCTCGTACATATCCTTAATAAGGGTAATATACTTTGATGGCACTCTCTTCCTTTCTAGCGCCCACCACATAACCCTCCTCGGTACTCTGTCATAAGCTTTCTCCAGGTCAATAAAAACCATGTGGAGATCTTTCTTCTGCTCCTTGTATCTCTCCATAAGTTGCCTAACCAAGAAAATCGCCTCAGTGGTTGACCTTCCCGGCATAAAACCAAATTGATTCCTAGAGACACTTGTTAACCTCCTCAAACGCTGCTCGTAAACTCTCTCCCAAATCTTCATTGTATGACTCATAAGCTTAATTCCTCTATAGTTTGTGCAACTTTGAATATCTCCTTTATTCTTGAAGATTGGAACTAAAATGCTTCTCCTCCACTCATCTGGCATTTTGTTTGATTTGAAAATATTGTCGAACAACTTAGTTAGCCATCTTATCCCTGCATCTCCAAAGTATCTCCACACCTCAATAGGAATATCATCAGGCCCTACCGACTTGCCTGATTTCATACGTTTCAACGCCCCCTTTACCTCAGCTTCTTGAAATCTCCACACAAAATGTCTATTGTTGCTATCGGCTAAGTCTTCCAACTCGATCGAAGAGCTATCACTTTCTTCGTTGAAAAGCTTATCAAAGTATTCTCTCCACCTATTCTTTATCTCATCTTCCTTCACCAAAAGTCTATCATTCTCATCCTTAATGCATTTAACCTGATTGAAGTCCCTTGTCCTCCTTTCGCGTAGCCTAGCTATTCTGTAAACGTCTTTTTCGCCCTCCTTTGTACTTAGCCTTTGAAACAAATCTTCGTACGCTCGTCCCCTAGCTTCACTCACTGCTCTCTTTGCAGTCTTCTTTGCCACTTTGTACCTGTGCATGTTCTCTTCGCTTCTATGACGGTACATGCGTTTGTAGCATTCCTTCTTCTCTTTGACAGCCTTTTGCACCTCGTCATTCCACCACCACGAATCCTTGGGTTCTCGCTTGCTTCCTCTTGTTATCCCAAATACCTCAGTGGCGACTCTCTGAATGCAAGTTGTCATCGCATTCCACATGACATTTGCTTCTCCTTGCACATTCCAAGCTCCTTCTCCCATCACTCTATCTTTAAACACCCGTGAAGCATCTCCTTTGAGTTTCCACCATTTCGTCTTGCTAATCTTCGATCTCTTATCCTTCACCACCCGAAGACGAAACACGCATACCAACAGCTGGTGTTGTGAGACGGCACATTCTCCAGGTATGACCTTGCAATCAACACAATCTCGTTTACTATCTCTTCTAGTTAGGACAAAGTCAATCTGGCTAGCCTGTTGGCCACTACTGAAGGTGATCAGATGTGATTGCCTCTTTCTAAAGAAGGTATTAGCAATCATGAGATCAAAAGAGAGAGCGAAATTCAAAATATCTTCACCCTCTTGGTTCCTACTGCCAAATCCAAAACCACCATGCACTCGCTCAAAACCCTCGCTAGATGAGCCAACATGGCCATTGAAGTCTCCTCCTATAAAAAGTTTCTCGCTACTATGCACATTCCTAACCATTACATCCAAGTCTTCCCAGAACTTCCTTTTGGCTTCTTCACTTAGACCTACCTGTGGGGCATATGCGCTAATGACATTCAAAACTGCCTCGCCAACTACTAGCTTAACTAGGATGATCCTATCCCCTCGTCTTCTGACGTCAACCACGTTGTTCTGAAGGTTCTTGTCAATCAATATGCCTACCCCATTCTTGTTACGTACTTCTCCCGTGTACCACAATTTGAAGCCAGTGTTCTCCACCTCCTTCGCCTTTTGACCCACCCATTTAGTCTTTTGAACGCACAAGATGTTAACCCGTCTCCTAATCATAGTATCCACTATCTCTCTTAATTTTCCTGTTAAGGACCCTACATTCCAACTACTTAACCGAACCCTACTATCGTCGACTAGCTTCCTTGCCCCTCGCATCCGCTGAGAAAAATGCGAGGACCCTTGCTCACTTATCACCACACCGGGGCGTCGGTGTAGCGCGCCACTAAGAGAATGGCGGCCCAGCCCTTGCATATTTAACACCATATCCGAGCCTCGATATAGCGCGTCGCTAAGAGGGTTACGCCCCAACGATATATCATAAGGTTCCATATCCATAAGGGTGGCTAAGTTTTTACGTTGGCTCGCCAAGCCTATCACAACCCTCCTCCTTTACCCTGGCTTGGGACAGGCATCTCCAATATTCCAAACATGAAAAAAAAAAATTTGTAACAACGCTACAAGCATGAAGCATTAATAAATTTAAGCTATCTCAATATCCTACATTTTTCTGTTTTATCTTTTCTTTGGGGAACCTACAAATAGGTACAGGTCATGAAATAGATAAAGCAAATATAATGCAGTGTTTAATGTTGATGTTAGCTAATAACACTAAACCAAGTTGAAACGTAGGTAGGAGTGAAACTATATTTTGCAGAGATAGCATAAATAAAGACATAAGGTATGCATGATCAAAAGGGTAATTGTGGGTAAGAAATAAGCTAACAACAAATGGAGTGATCAAACAGACAATCTAAAATAGGAGGCCAACAAGCCATGAATCGGAAAGAACCGAAACAATAGATTGGGACATGCAAGCTATTAGAATCATAAAAAATAATTCATTGTCAATGGTTAAATAAAGATTCTTTTTAAGTCGTATGTCGTACAATTTTTATTTCCACATAGTTAAGCTGCATATTAAATTTTTGAAAGAGTAACATTGAAATGTACATTTATACTATGTAAGATTTGCTTCTGCATATGAAAGAATTTCAAATAATATTTCATAAGCAAAACATGTATACATATACACTACACATGCAGGTATACCTTATTCTGCCCAACAAAGCTGCTGTAAAATTAAGATGGACATAGATTTTACATCCAGATCGAGAGCTTCGCAAGCTGCTCTACTTTTGCAATGCATTGTAGAAACATGAATCGTAGAAAATATAAGAATTAATGCATAGATCTTAGTATTAAAGACAATGAAAAAGTCCGAGAACTTATTCTGTAGATCCATGGTGGGCCTGTTTGTTTCATGAAAGGTAAATGTAGCAACCATCGCAAAGTTAACATGTTTTTGACACAACATACAAATCCTATTGTTCTATAAACAATTATTTTCAGAAAATATGTTTTAGCGTGGGAAAAGTTATAACAAAGATGGTTAGAAGCGATTCTGTTCTTAGAAGTTGACCAAACACACTATCCCGATCCTTGGGAATCATTTCATATCTTAAATAATAAACAAAAAATTTTGTGTACACGCCTTACATGATAATATTGAATAACAATCGAAACAATGGATATGGTCAACCCGAGAAGCACTAGAGATAGTTATTAAGAGTCAACATTGGCAGCTGTAAAATTGTAGAAAGAAATTAAATGCAGGTTTTATAAAATCATGCGATGTGCATAATGTTAAAAAACTTAGTGTTAGTACTCAAGTCTATTTTGGGTTTATGATAGGATAAACAGAAGTTTAAAAACCCAAAGTAATGAAAAATACTTATCAGCAACCCTCTTTCCTAAGTTATCAACATTTGCAAGTCTCTGTATCAAAGTGTTTTATAGTAGTATCCATCCCGATACAACACAAGATGAACCTATTCCATGACGGATCTTAAGTTTTACTTTTTCATGAAAACATCTTTAATATTTATCATCTTGATCAGAACACATTACCCAATAAAACAAAAGATGAACCTATTCCACAACATAACAGTACTGAAAATCACATGGGCTACTCATTACCATGTTCATTAGAATCTTCATTACATTTTTATGCTCTATTATGTTCAAGTTCATTAACAATTTACTTTTACAGTTCAAGCAGATATCAGTATTAGGCGTAAATATGGACAATATCCATTTTAACCATTTCATTTACATATTAATTATTTTCCAGTCATCACGCAGAAAAGGTAGAGTTAAAAATAAAATATGGTTTAATGTCAAACGATGCCAAACATATATGGATGTAGTGGATATGATTTAGTACATAATAGATGTGAAGACAAAACAATTCAAGTTTGAATGATTTGTGCACCACACATATATTCCTTGAATGAGCATCTTTATTTTCAAAGGTGTATGTATAATGAGTTATTAATGACAGTGTTAAAGCTGAAATTAGGGAGTATGTTTTTGCTGTCACTCAATCCTTATCAAATCGACCGTTAGGGAGGTTTCTCTAAAAAGGGCTAATTCAATTTTTTCGTCCCAATGAATTTCGGCTGAAATATCTGAAATCCGCGTTCCTTCGCTCTTTCCTGTTTCTTCCTCCGATGCGTCTTTACCTAATGTCTTTCCCTTTCTCTCACATGTGGAATCCGATGTTTTTCCCTCCTATATTTTCGTCAACTTTAAATTTCAAATGAACCATAATTAACTCACAATCTTCGATGCCACAAATCTCGCAAACACCTCTTCTTTAGCGCACTGTTTCCTTTCTCTCAAGCCACACTCTAAATTTACAGATTCGAAATCCATATTCTTCTCTTTCTCGATGTAAAATTTTTAGATCCGACATTTTGGATTAAAATCACTCGCTGCCTTCTTTCTTTTCATCCGAAATTAATACTCTTAAACGATAATGATTCGAGTAAATATAATTTTCAGTTAACATAATTTGATGTTGATATATTATTTTTTGTTAGGATTATGATTTGGATAAATATTCTTCCAGCAGATTTGGAGCAGTTTGTTTTTATCCATCCTGTACCTCAGGCATGCAGCAATTTTAGTTCTGTTTATTTTAATTTTTGGTTTTTCCACTTAACTGATAGTTTACAAAATTCGATTTCTCTTTCATGATTTCAACGACTGACAATTTTCTTATTCGAAATTGCTGTTGTTAACTGGTTCATAGAATTTCAGTTTTTTAACCTTTTCATCATCTTAACTTGTGCTGGAACAGATTGAGTTCACTGCTGTAATATTTCACTATTTGATATTCAGCAGGAAAGGATGGCTGGGTCTGGACAGCAGCTCTGACAGAAGTTTGATTTGTAAATCTTAAATCTGCGGTTTATTTGATTATGTTTTCCTTTGTGAGCTAGAGAGAATTCAACAAATTAATTAGTTAATCACCATGTATGGACTCAATAACTTTAACTCTTATCAGATCAAAACGTGCAAAATCAACTTGTGTGCATGTGTGTGTACATGCAACCATTCTTAAGTTGTGTGTCCATTTCAGCAAGAGCTTCCTCATCAAATGCAAAGTCAACTACTTCCTATGAAGGATAAGTAAAATAAATTACGAATCATGAAGATAAAATGCTGAACTTGACATCAAAGTTTTTGTAAGGCTAGGTGTTTGTAAAATGAAGAAATGGGTACTGTTGAATAAGTACTAACCAAGCTTTTCTGTATTGCTGTAAAACAATTACCATATTTCAATTTCAAAAGAAATATGCATACTTCTGATCCAATAAATGCTTATCATTCCTGGAAAGGAAGTCTAAAGAGGGATTATCTTTTTATTTTATTGTTTATGCATCAGTTCCATTCTTCTTTTAGGGGACAACATTGAGGCGTTAAATGTAAGGAAGCAAGGCAAAAGTGTATAAATTTGGAGACAATTGTTCTTCCTTTTTAATGAAAGTCCATAAAAAAATTATAAAACACCAAACCCAATTCACAAAGCATGGCTTTGGTACATACAAGACTTCTATTATCTTGCATTAAAGACTCGTATAATCTGGCATTTTATGAAAACAAACAATGAAATTATAATACCAAAAAACACATCATATTTTTATTTATTTATTTAATCAAATGATACAAAATCATTACTGTACATGAGTATATCAGATTAGTATTCTATTTTTGGTATTAATTTAGTTTTGTGCAAATTGAACGCTTATGTTTTACAGTTCTCAAAGTATGCTTAAATTTTGTCTACTTATTTGTTTTTCCTCATTAAGATTTAAGCTTTATTAGAAACACTCATTATTTCCCTTATTAACACACTGATGGATGCTCTATGCCTTTTCCCCTTAGTAACAGTTGCACTTCGTTAAGAAACCAAAATTTTAAAATTATTATTAGAAACACTCAGTATTTCCCTTATTAACACTGATGTATGCCCTATGCTTAAATTTTATCTATTTATTTCTACCATAAGGGAATATATTATTGATTTCTGATTACAAAACCAAGTTGGTCAGTGAACAGAGTGAATTAGAGAAATTCGAAGATAATATTAAGACCCTTAGAGTGTTCGTAATCGAATAGAGGGACTTTTATACCAATGTAAAAACTATATTTATTAGTTTAATAACTCCCAGTATAAACATTGGCATCATTCGAGATTTAGTTACAGTTTACATGTTTTAGGAAGAGAGAAAAATATATCAATGTGACTTTAATTGGAGCTCCACTCTGCGGATCTCCTCAAAGCGTCTTCATTGCGGGAGTGGGTCATTTATTTGAGATCACTGGTCCGGTCAGACGAATTGGAGCCCTATTTGCAAAATATTAGATATACCTTGATCTTTTATTGCTCAAAGGAATAAAGAATCAGGTAATTGTCTGTTCATTAAAGTCACCAACTTCTACTTCTCTTTGACATGGCTCTGCTTCCGGTTAGAATTGATGAAAGAATGGATGGGCTGAAATTCAAATTGGAGACTGCTTTCAAAGCTTCTGGAGGGAAAAAAAAGTATACATAATCTCGCATTCAATAGGCAGTTTAATTATTTCTTTTTGTGAGGTTTTGCCAAGCAAATTTTTTAAGTGGAATTAATAGCCAATGGTTCAGATATGGCGCGAACAGTCTAAAAAGGACGGTGTTGAGCTTGAAGTTTATGATTCAGACAGGTTTTCATTTGAAGAAGCATTAAGAAATAATGAGGTATTATGTGCTTTTTTTATGTTTGCCTATGTGGTGAATAAAATTGTTAGTTTATACTGACAAATTTTGGTTCGTTTCATTTTCATCGATAAATTTATGAAATTCTGCTTTATTTTTTAAAGCTACATGATCCTAACTATGAAAATGTGATTAAGAATATTGAAATATGAATAGAGTAGACGTTTTTTATGTGATTTTTTATTAGTATCATAGATGCACAATACAACTGCAAGCGTAAATAAGATGAAATTCTGCCACTTGATACTAACCTAAAATATAAGAAATTGAGATGCTTAATTAGAGTCTTTATCAATCACTTGATGATAAATTAGAGTCTTAATGTTGTATTGTCTGATAAATTCAAATTATCCATATGAAATGGTTATATGCAGTGAAGTTGAATTGACACTTCTTTTTAAACATGGCTAATTAGTGCTAGCAAGTTGACTAAACCATTTTTTTTTGAAAAATCACCGAACTAACCTCATTAGCTAATTGCTTATGATTTAAAAATCCCTAAAACCTTCGCATAATACAACACTGCATATACCCAAAAACTTCAGATAATACAACAGCACTACATATACCCAATAACTTGAAATATTATTTTAGGAAATGTCATATAGAAATTTTCCCATATTTTCGCAAATAGTCAGATGTATATTATGATTTGAAGCCTTTCAGTAGGGATTGCAGGGGAAACATAGACTTAGTCATCTACTTGAACCGTAGTTAAATTGAAAGTTGTTATTTAATGAATACAATTATTTAAGGGATAGAAAGGCTTGTTCAGAATTGGGAGGCAGCACGATGCTTTCTGGACTGAAACTGAGCCTCGCTTCCAAGAAGTTTCAGCCTCTAAAACTAAGCACAGCTCAGTTTTTGGAACTGAAACCAAGTCTCAGTTTCAATTTATTAAACTAATCATCACTCATTTTTTAAACTGAGCAATCATTTGGTTTCAAAAGCATTATTCATCCCGCTTTCAAAAATTACTCAGTTTTAAGAACTAAGCATTGCTCCATTTCTAAAGTTTAGCAATGGATCAATTAATAAAATGAGCAGTACTCAATTAGTGAACTAAGCAATTTGGTCAGGTTAGAAAGGGTAACATGTATCTCTTGATTCATATTGTTATATTTGTTAAACAATGTAGGTTTTGGTTAAAGCAACGGAAGCAAGACCAAGATCAAAACCTGAACTTATTGATGACGATGTCATTCAAAGTACTCAGTTTAATATTTTCACAAAACTGAAGTACTTGGTTTTACATTAAGACTTAACTTTGTTATTTTTGCAGCCATGTATCTTAATCAATGTTGCCTAGAGATATAGCCGGATCAGAAGTGCTAGAAAAGAAATAAGTGTCGTACATTTGCTAAAATCATTCAGTCTTTTAGTCATTGATGTATAGATTGTGTTTCAGGAAACCTGAGAATTATATACTATGCTATACAAAAATAATTTTCTTTGAAACATAGCTTTATTTACTGTAATAAATCTGTTGGACATTATATTAGTTGTTATAATTTTTACGTAATGTATTACAAATATCCGAAACTATGATAACCAAGATTTTGTGTGGTTGAGCATCACCTGATAGTATCAAATCACCTGCCTAATCACCGTGACGGACTAGCCTGCTATTTGAATCGATCTTCCCTCTCATATTCCTCGTTATCCATCAAAGGAAATTCCTCCTTTATCTTGCAATCACCTTTTCATCTCAAAGTAACAGAGGTATACATTTTGTGTCTATTTCATTTGTTTGATTCTATATATTATGAATATTTTTCCTTTTTTTTATCAATTATGATTGTAATCATTTTAATTAATACCTTTTTCCGATTGCCAGCACTCTTCTATATTTTTATGTCTTTCTTTTGATTTAGAGATCTTACACATATTGTCAACACTTCATTTTAAATATAATTACAATCAGAAAATGATATGAATATTCTATATGGTGCTTATGATCATGACTACACGTATTATAATAAAGGAAAATAAAATAGGTACTCACGACTGCAGCAAGTTTGGTCTAAACTTTGAAATCTATTTGCTATTATTGCCAACTTAAAAAAAATTTGTGCATGGTTGATTATTTACTTGCTTCTTATCTAGCACTATTGTGGGTAAAACTGCAAGAAAAGCTTGTTCTGCAGCACTATTTTTGACAGTCCAATGGTTTGGTTTTGACAGGGTGCTATAAGCTATTGTTTGAATTTTCCATGATCACGTGATCCAAATAATTTTTTACATGAAAATACAATTTTGTTTTATTGATAAGTTAGACGTAATGCAAGTTTGATAAGAACCTAGTGCTTCAGATAATCCAATCTAATCCAGGCGCTTAAAAGGGTCCATGTTTGTAGAGTTATCACATTTAATACTTATTTTATGAAGTCAAAATTTTTCTTCGTATTTATCATTGTTTACATCATATTCATGGAGTATTGATTCATTCCTTTACGGAACAAGGTTTGACAATTGAATTTTATTAATTTAGCAAGTACATATTTTGAAAATCAAATTAGACTTTCAATTATGAATTTTCAAACTTAACTTTTGTTATCCAAAGACTTCATATTCAAATCTTTTGTAATTTTCAAATTTAAGTTTTGAGTTTGGATTTGATTCTCAAATTTTTAAAAAATTGGAAATTAGTTTAAATGGACTTCTCATTCTAGGATAATAAGTTTCAAGAATAATCAGATTTATTCAAAAGTGCTTTTCTTAAAAAGACTAAAAGTTCATTTGAGTGAGTATCTTCATTTTAAAATTTTAAAATTTAACGTTCGGTTTTCAATATTCTAAGCAAAATTTAAATTTGAAACTCGTATCTTTTAATTTTAGATTTAAATAATATTTATAATGCATTTTTTTTCCAGCATGTCATCTTGATGTTTAACTAATATTAGTGATTTATTTTTAAATATATTTCTTTTTAATACAAACGATTAAATGGTCGGTTTTTCCACCGTTGTGCGGTTATACTAGTATGCTACACATTTCACACAATAAAGGATTAAATAAGGGTATGTACACTGAAATAAACTAAGCTGCTGTATAAAGAAAATTATACTAACTGTATTTGACATATCAATTTTCTCTAAAGTTTCCTGAGATTAAGATAAAATGGTAGAGAGAAAATTGAAAAAGTTTCCATTTATATTGTAAAGAAAATATGTGATTATGCAGGTGATCGATAAATTCTTTTCTAATAATAGTAATAAACTGGAATTAAAACTTAACAGTAAAGTGTGAGTATTAAAATTCATTTTCTTATAAATTTGCGGCTAATATTACGTCTAGTGCTAGTAATATTAGCCTGTGGCTTTCCTTGAAATAAAATTGAAAAGCTATAAAATTTTATACATTCCAATATAACATTAATGAAATGAATAGGGAATCCTATTTTGTTAATATTGTAACGTATAAAATTCATTTTTTTTATAGGAGTTTTGTAGATCCACTTCAATGTATAAATTTTCAATTCCTCTTTTGGTGAAATCCTGTAATAATTCATGTGCTAATAATATATTCTCACCTCTGTATCGCCCAACAATATCTTTGGTTTTGTTATATTAGATATGGTAAGAAGTGCTTTAGTTTATTTCATAAAACTTTAATAAAAACTTTGTAATACATATTGCAAGAAGGATAGGTCTCTGTTGTGTTATGCGACTAGGCCTATAATCTTTAGAATAAGTGAAACAAAGGTATAATTGATACCTTTTGGAAGCTTGCTTGATTTTGAACATTTATTGTACATCATAAATAAGGTACTATTTAATATCGTCCCAATTTAATTTCATGAATTTTGAGTTTATCCCTATGCAGTTAAAGCCCCGCTAAATCCCCGTAAAATCTCCGCTATAGCCCATAGCACTCTCTGGCCGCTACGCTATTTCAATTTAGCACTGATGAACAGTAGCTCTGCTTAAAACCCCACTATTTTCCACTGAATCCACTAAATCAACGCTATTTAGCACCCGCTTTAGCAATATTAATATACGAAGGATGATTTGACTAGTTATCTTTTAAAATAAATCAAAAAATTACTGTGAAGAGAAAATTTTGAGTCATTAGTGCTTTATATAAGATAGAAATTATTAGTAAACCTCGAATCTAGTGTGCATAACCATGATGTTCTTTGATTTTGTTTTATAATGTTAATTAATATTAGTTTCTTCTACACAAATGGTGCGAGAATGATAATTAATTAATTATAATTATATAGTTTTACATGTTATTAATATTTTTGCACTTCCGCTATATCCCCACTATTTTCCTGCTTTATCTCCGCCACACCTTTTTACACCTCTACTACTTTAGAACCACTAAGCGCTTTAACTGCACAGGTTTATCCTATCTGATCCTGGGCTTTTTTCATTATGAAGTATGATTAGGAAATAGTCTTTCTTATTACTTTCCATCTTTATTTTCTGCAGTAATAATTCCTGACCATGTGTGGGTATTACAATGCTAACAATATTCACGAGGTGAGTATGTCATCATGATATCTCTGTACATATTAAATGGTGCCTGTGAAATCGTGCAATGCATGTGAGCTACTATACAACATAAGAAAAATAATAGAGAGAGAGGGGGGATCCATGTTTAGCAATACATTTCCTTGAAAGATTAAGGTGTTCCGTGTTTAATTGTATTTTTCTCTATAGTTGTTATATAATGTGTTATCAGAACTCATTAGTTTTCCAAAGCTGTTATAATTTGTAGCTTGTATTTCATTTGTTGCTACTGTCATTCATATTCTCCTTAGTTCAATTTCTAAGACATTATTGTACCGACGTCTCATGAGAAGTATGAGGAGATATTAATAAGAATTTCATTGCATCACATGGTCTTTAAATGGACGTAATCTCCAAATAAATTTCTATTACATTTGGTATATCTCCTTAGCACCAGGCTTGCTAATCTTGCAAGTATAAAATGTTTTGTATGTTCATTTTTATGTTAAGTTAGCTAAGCTTGCGATAAGACCACGCGATGATCCTAAGAATCGATCGAAGTTTCTAGCTGAAGAGTTTGGCTGGGGCAATGATCTTGCTAAGAAGATTTGGTCCTTTGGACCAGAAATAACTGTCCCAATATGGTTGTAGACTACTTGAATGAAATAAAAGTTCACTTATGACATATTGAGAGTTGTTTTTGAATTGATGTTATTTTTGTAGTAACTTGTTTTTTTTCTGTCTGTGAACAAGTTCAGTTCTTGGGTTGTATAAACAATGCTAGCTACGGTCTATCATCAAAAAAATATAAAATGTTTTGAATGTTCATTTCAATATCATTGTACTGACTTTTATTACTATTATTATTAGAGAGTGTTTTCGTATTGTTCAATTGAATTAAGTTTTTTGCAGAAAGAAATATCAACAACGACAGAGTCCAACATTTAGTATTGTCTTCGGTATTTTTATTTCAATAGTTCGGTTTTTCAAATAATAATGATACTGTTAAGTGATTTATTTAAATAAATTATTTCAATAATTTATGATTTATTTCTTACATCTATTCTTCCATTTATCTATTTCAATTAAATATTCATTAATATGGTAAGATATTTTGAGCTTATATTTGTTGTCTCCTTATAATTTCAATTCATTAATAGTTTAAAGCTGCGAAATAGCTAAACATCAAGAGTACATAAATCCTACTTAATATATATTAAAAATGTTTTTATGTGCTTGCGACTGGTTCAAATCAATACATTGATAACAGATTCTTAGTCTTAAGTTGGTTTATACGTATAATTCAGTATAATTAGGATTATACGTTTTCAATTACTTCCATTGTCTCTCAAGCTATATTGTAATTTTTTCACTAAAATTTGACTTAAAATAAATTCTACCAAATAGTTTTATATTTCAAATTAAATACCTTAATGGTCGGTTTTCTCACCATTATGCGGTAATACTAGTATATTACCGTTGTGTGGTAATCAAACCGACCACTAGGGAGGTTTGCTTAGTGTCACTGGCCAAAATGCATTTCTCTGAAGCCAAAAAACATGGCGGCTTCTTGTTCAATGTTTTCTCTCCTTCGCATTCGATGTCTGCTGTTTCTCATATATGCCCTTTCTTCTCCGACTCTGTTGACCGCCGCAATCTCCAAAGCCCAAATAAAACATCAAATCTGATTCCTATTCTTTCTCCTTCATTCTGTTTGACGATTTCTTCAAAACAATTGTTTATCGATTCCTCAAACAAACCTAAATCTCCACATAAGCAATCCTCTTCACCGCCAGGAGACGAGCATCTGCTCTGATTCCTATTCTTTCTCCTTCATTCCGTTTGACGATTAGTTCAAAACAATTGTTTATCGATTCCTCAAACAAACCTAAATCTTCACATAAGCAATCCTCTTCACCGCCAGGAGACGATCATCTACAGGTATGAAAAATTAAGTTTTTCATCAACAAAAATTATTTTTCTTCGAATATCGAAGACTGATTGATATTAACAAAAATTTAGTTGAAGATGCAGTACGATGAAGTGGATAAACATGTGGAAGATGTGTGGAAATCTACATGATTCAAAGAAAATACGTCTTAATCCAGGTATCCCTTTCTTAGATTGATTTCTGATTTAGTTAGATTTAGCACTTTCAAATCAAATAGTTATCAGGTCTCTTATTTTTCTTTTATTGTTGGATATTATTATTTTGATTTTTCATTTAATACATTGTTTCTGTACAAATATTGGTGGACTAGATGTCTTTTGCATTAAAATTTTCATTAACTTACATATCAATTAAAATATACTTGTCGTTTGCATTAACTTTGTAGCTTCTACCTTTTTTAGTTAATTTTTTTGCTTTGGTTACACAATGAAAATCATTTTTATGTATTTGCAAGCTTCAGCTGGAAATGATTTCAAAAAGGCATAGCATAAAGTAAAATGGAATTTGAATATTCTGAAGTTCAATTTTGGGTGTATGATTATGAGTAAACATATATTTTGTGTAAAATAAATTTTGCGCATGTCCAGATTCAAAAAGGTTAAATCATAACTGATTTCTTTCAAAAATTGGAATAAGTATGCACGTTTCAAAATGCACATAATCTTAATATGTATGTTAGATTTGCATTCAAGAACATTTCAAAAAGAAGAAAATGAAGCCTCATGTACAAAATCAGATTTTAAGGGATCCATTTATATAAACTTCAATACTTCATTTATCTACAAATGTAACAGCATATCTGAAGTGCATTTGAATACACAAGTCTTGAATGTGTATCTACTTTAGATATTGTCATATACATTTCGGAAAGTTTTCAAAATAAATATATCTTCTTCATGATATGTATCTGTGCATCTATGAGAAACTTATTGTAAATAAAGATGATGACGAAAAGTTTTATTGCACAATCTATTCCAGCAACCATACAACGAGTAGAAACTTCAAACATCAAGAAGCAGGACAACACGGAGCTAGATAGCATTTGGCAACAAAGCTTTGGAAAGCAATTGCAACATTGACAAGGGGTAAGTGTTTTCTATTATCGATATTCTAATTTTTTTTCTGCACTTAAGTCCTTTTCAGTTTTCACCAATTTTGTCTCTGTCATACTTTGCCTACTTTTACAATAAATTAATTTGAAATGAACATACTTTACTAATGTATAAGGATCGGCTTTATGATTCAAGTATGTGTACTGTGTGTGTGCTAAAATTGTCAGCTCTTTAAACATGATGTAATCTGCAGCTAAATTATGTCTACCCTATGCTTAAAAGCCTCTAGTATAAGCAACTACTTGGATGAAGGTAAAAATTTGAGTATAGTGTTATGTAAAAGAAACAAAAGTTGTTGGACCTCCATCATTTAAATCTTGAATCTATGCATGTATTTCATATGGCAAAACTTATGATGTATGCTTGATTATTAAGAAAGTAAAAGATAAAATGGTTGTAAAAACAAATGAAAAATGATGCGCATAGCCAGTGATCTTTAACACCTACCGTTAATTCAAATGAACTACTACATATTTTGTGCTATTATTTTCATCATTTACAGTGAATGGTAAAAGGAATAGGGATAGAAAACCATGAACAATGCCTAATAATCAACATGTTGTGTTCATGAAGCATTATAAATAACTCGACTGATGCCCTGTTATAATGGATTATAGTTGAAGCATGTTATATAATTGCCTTCTATATGTAACTATAAATCATTTGTAGTAATTTCATAATAGTGCTATATGATGACCGCATATCAAATCTATTATTTGATAGTATTTTTTTTTGTTAATTATGGTGATATCTATGCATTTGTGTAATAATCATTGGTTACAATAATAATACACAACAATCTTATATTTTTTGTTCTTATTTATTTTTGATGAATTGGCGTTGAGCCCAAAATCAATGGCTTCTGGAAAAAAATCAACTGAACAGTAGTAAAAATGAAGTATGCTCTAGATATTGGTATTGCATGCCTATAATCAACATAAATAATTTGTACTGTCATGAATATGTATTTCAGAGCTGTGGGGCATCAGGTTATCATAAATGCATATTTTTGATTGTTTGACTATCATAACAATAACCATTAAAAATAATTCATCTCTTAACATATTTTACTATCTTGGCATTAAGGTGGAAGGTGCGCTGTTTCAAGGGATAAATATAGGAATACAGACTTAAAGCGATGGTGGAGTCAAAAGGAAAAGGTTGGGAAAAGACGAAGAAGGTCCCAAACATCAAGTAGCCGCAGATCATATTGGTGGTATATAGGTTGAATGAGAATTAAAGAAAAATGTAAACAACCTTGCAATTTATGATCATGAGAGTAACCTTGACTAGACGTCTATCAATTGTAAGTTTACTATGATTTCCTTAATTTTTAAGCTTCACATTGGCTTATCAAAGTTTTTTTTGTGTAGACTTCACATGTTAAACTAACATGTGATTGGTCTGTTTATATTTTATTAAATTAGATCTTAACTAACAGCTAAGCAAGTAAAAAAGTACGTTAAATAATGTTTTGACAATTACTAAATAGCAAAATATAATTTTATTTTATTTTATTTATATCTATTAACATTTGTAATATTTTATAAAGAGTAGCATATGAATTCAGCAATATATTAAACTCAAATTTGTAAATAAATAAATAAAAAGTGTACGAGTTCACTAAAATAAAAACTATATCTCTTTTATTCTATTGGTGAACCAAGTTTACCAACAATGATAAAAAAATGTGTATATTGGTGAACTTAAATATTGATAAATTATAAAAATCTCATTTAAAGTTGTCATGGAACCTTGCGCTAACCAATAAATTAAATCAATTTGTTTGTCTTACATTTTTTTTATGGTGCTAATGACAATATGGTGCGCTACTGCTAAATTAATTACATATAGGTAGATGGTTATATGTATAAGGCTTGCCATTATGAGTTTGCAAAACAATTCTCATGGCATAAACATAAAGGTTTTTCATTTAGTTTGCTGTTTTTCTTGGTTAGAAAGCAACTGATGATGGAAGGCTTCTGTAACAACCATGACTCCCTTGCCCTCAGACTTCTTAGAATGATTTGTGTAAGTTTACTTTTCTCGAATTTGTCCTCTTTCTCCGACCTGTTAGTTTATTTTTGATAGATTTGGTATTCAATAAACACTATATATTTTCTCTTTCTTTGGAATTTGACTTATTTCTATATTCTATTTATAAGTCAGATTAACATCTATAATCGGTCCATCTGCAAACTATTTGAAATCTTGGAAGATGCATACTTGTTTTATGATGATATCATTGAGTTTAAAGTAGTATTTATTAAAGTATACATTGGTCAAGTGTAATTTATAGTTTGTGTACATTGGTCAAGGATAATCACATGTTTGTATGGCTTAAAGTAGTATGAATTGCTGTCCCACTAATCAAATTCTTCAACTAAAAGAGTACTATTACTCTTGTTCATAATATAATTGACACTTATACCTATTTATCACTTGTTCAAGTGCATAATTATATTATCTTTGTGATCTAACATTAAATTTAAAGAGTAACCACTGTTTTCAGACAGAGCTAAACGAATGTTGCAGAACAATGATAAGGAATGAAGACACTTGAGAATGCATTGGAAAATCGAAAGGATTTTGAAAGCCATAAATCAAGCCGTTGGAGGAGTCATGCCGATGGCCAGTATGACAGCCTCCATATTAATACCTAATATGTATGACATTTGTGTTATTGGAGTTGGTGCCGTTTGCTACAAGTTCAGTTCATGTTTATCCTGTACAATCAGTATCAGTTCAATCTATATCATGTGTAAATCATAAGCTTGTATGACTAGTCATATAATTGTAGGTTTCATTAGAGGAACAGTAAGTGTCATAATTATAATTTTTTTAATGTATTCTTCCTGGCTGTAGTTCAGATTACATGTTTAATACATGTATCTACAGGAGGCTTGGAGTTGGAGTTATCTGATGCAAAAAGAAAAGTCCTCTGATGATTGAGTATTTATCTCATTTTAAGTGAGGGTTTAAATGCAAAAAAAAAAATTTCTACATGAAATTTGTTGTAATAATTTATTTTAATAATGTCCAAAGGACGTTGTGTAATTTTTTTATTTGTTTAGTGAAACTTTAACCGTGGTAGAAAATTGTCATAAATATGCAATTTACAATGTTGGATCCAACGTTAAGCAATATTGTAAAAAGCGAAGTTTTTTTGCAACTATGGATATCACAACATCAAGGTAAATGTTTTTAAACTCTTATAACGTTTTTCGACCATTGTAAATTACATATTTTCTTGTACTGTGATTTATTCAGTGAGCTAGACTTAGCAAATATATTCTTTCTGGCTGTAGTTCAGATTACATGTTTAATACATGTATCTAAAGGAGGCTTAGAATTGGAGCTATCTGATGCAAAAAGAAAAGTCCTCTAATGATTGAGTATTTATCTCATTTTAAGTAAGGGTTTAAATGCTACCATGGTTTTGTTTGGAAGTATTTTTTCTTCTTCACTTTGACCGTATCAATTAAACTAATAGCTATATGGTTGTCATCTAAGTGTGTCGTTTAGTTGCATATAATTTAAAACCAATCTGGTTGTTATCTAAATGTGTTAATTTATTTGATTTGATTGTGGTTGATTTATGTGGTTTTGGATGTAATGTTGTTATCATGTTACACTTGATGAAGCTGTATAAAGCAAATAACAATAGTAGATTTAACTTTTAAGTGATTTATTTAAATAAATTAGTTTAATAATAAGAGATTTATTTATTATATCTTACTCTTATAATTTTTTTATTTTAATTAAATATTCACTGATATGATGATATGTTTTGAGTTTATATTTGTTGTTTTGTTTTGGTTTTTGTTTCTTCAATCCATTAATGATTTAGAGTTGCAAAATAACTAAACATTAAGATTACATTGATTCTACTTGATATTTAATAGAAATGTATGTATGTGTCTATGACTGATTCGAATCGATACATTAATAGTATATTCTTAGTTTCAAGTTGGTTTACACGTGAAATTTAGTTTGATTGAATTTTTTACTTTATTAGTTACTTTCATTTTAATTTTCTCTTAAAGTACACTACAATTTTTTAAATAATATTCAATTTAAAATATGTTTTAACAAATAATTTTTATTTCATATTGAAGCAGTCGGTTTTTCCACCGTTGTGCGGTAATACGCGGTAATACTAGTACTAGTATACGGTGAATTGCATTACACCGTAAAACTTTTTTTTGGTTGTTTAGATTGTCCCCGATGCTCGTCTGAACCCGGGAAACCGTTCGTTATACATTAGGGTTCGTTGTATACAGATATATGCGGACGAAATCAAGTCCTTCCATTTTTCCAGCTCCCCTATTTTCTTCCGTCCGCTGCCAAATCACGTCCTCCATTTTTTCAGCTCTTCCTATTTTCCACTGGCCGCTGCTGATCCGCAGTAATTCGTTTGTTAATTTTTCGCCCGGGGCAGCTTCCTTCCAGATTTCCTTTTGGTGTAAGAGCCTAGAGTTCGAAATAAGCCCCAAAAGAATCCGCCATGGCGCGAAACGAAGAGAAAGCCCAGTCTATGCTGAATCGCTTCATTACTATGAAAGCGGAAGAAAAGAAGAAACCTAAAGAGCGCCGTCCATACCTTGCCTCAGAGTGCCGGGACCTATCGGAAGCCGACAAGTGGCGGAGCGAGATCTTGCGAGAAATCGGGGTAAAAGTGGCAGAGATACAAAATGAGGGTTTGGGAGAGCACAGACTTCGTGATTTGAACGATGAGATTAATAAGTTGTTAAGAGAGAGGATGCATTGGGAGAAGAGAATTTTGGAGTTGGGAGGTAGAAATTACATGAAAGGTGGCGCAAAAATGACTGACTTGGACGGAAATATTATCGATGTTCCTAATCCCAGTGGAAGAGGACCAGGTAATTTTCTGAACCATGTTTGTTTGTCAGAAGTTAGGGAATGGTGAGGTATTTTGCTGTAACAGTACTACTAACTTTAGAGTAGGCAAATTGATTTGGCGCTTGAGATTTGTGACCTTATTTTCTAGTGTTCATTATGTGTAGGGTAAACTGTTTTCTGCACTTGGGAATTGCATTTTTAAGTTGTTTGAATTTGTGAAACAAATATTAAAGAGGACTATTGCCTGTTCTTTGACATATTACAATGGCATAATTTATTTGGTAAAGAAAATTAGACAATAAGATGCTTTTGGAACTACTTTAATGTATTTTGGTATTGATATATTAGGTAAGAAGGTAATTTTTGGATGCGTTTTGAGCAAAGGGTTGAGTGATATCCATTCAAAATATGATGTTTATAACTCTAGTATTATAGACAATGTAATTTTAAAGCTTATAGCCAACATTTCTTCCCTTATTTGAATGTAAGCCTTTTGCATCATAGTTTTAGACCAACCCTCGTTTTTCAATGGTTGAATGCTTCTTTATTGACAGTTGATATAACTTATATGTCTCGTTTGTATTTCTTTCATCAAACGTAGAAGACACCATCAATCATAAACAAATTGTTCATTGTGTCCAAAAATGAGGGTTTTGACGAAAGAATGTTTATTGTTGAAGAATATACATGCGCGATAGCTGCATACACACACGTGCATTTGTTCCACCGTTGCTTTGTTTGGAGCATATTTAAGTTCAACCGGGGGACGTGTTAAGAAAATAATTGTGGATTCGCAAATTTACTCTACTATTTGCTGATAATAAGGAAGATTCCTATTTTTTTTAAGTTTGTATAGTAACCTTCTTTATAGAAATGAATAAAATACTAGTGTTATATGCATTATATTTTGAATTCACGTTGATTTCACATTAACTGGTTCTTCTCTTTTATATTCAATCATAGGGCATCTATTAATATTGTACCATTTTGTTACTCTTTTGAGTTCAAACATGATAGATGTTTGGGTTGAACATGAGACACATCTGATTGCATGTTCTACTTCTTCCTTGTTTTTACTATTGGTTGTTGACCGTTTTTTGTTAGTTCTTAGATATCAAAATGTGATTATTTCATATCGTTTTATGATTATCACTCAAACTTAGGGGGTAAAGAAACAAGTGTGACATTTATAAAATGCAATATTATACGTACTGGCGTGACCATTGGCATCAAACAAGTAGTTGAATACCACAAAGCTAATTTTGACAATTTGACTATCAGAATTGATTTTGATTTTAGAAGTTTATTTCTGTTTATTTCGTCCTAATAAACACACATTCGCATACATACATACATACTATATGTATGTATGTATTATATGTATACACATGAACACACCATATGCACGCGCCACTATTTCAAATATCAGAAATATCGCCCAATATTTCATTTTGATCTTCACTCGAAACGAAACAGCTAATCTCGCTTTAAATCTTGTTGATATATCTATCGACATGAGATATAGAAATACTAGTCGAGATTTGGGTTTTTTTGGGCTAAAAAATAAGCCCATGCACAGTTCAAAACAACAACAATTAGGGCATTGTTAACGACACACTGTTTTTGGATAAGGGGTGCCCATTTTGTAGGGCTTTTTATTATTACTACGAGATGTACTCTTACAAACAGCTATCCCATGATAATACAATAAAATATGACTAAATTAGCCCTTTAATTTCTGGCAATAGATGACCGTTTATACATCTAATTTTCGGTCATATAACACCGAATACAATAAACATGTCAGATGACCACCCTTCACTGTTTCAATCTATTAAATTCGGCCAAATGCTACCGTATTTGTAGAGGTTATTTTTTCCGAAAGTTTGAAATTTTGTCTAGCCCATGACACCTCTTAACAATTCAAAACCGAATGGTGTGCATTTGAAAAATGACCACTCCTTTTCCAAAAATGGAGTGTCATTAACAATGCCCAATAACAAAATCTAGCTGCTGTACTCTCCTGCTATTTTAATGGTTAATCCCTCCTTTTTTAGTTGTTAAAATTAACCCTAAAAATGGCCTAAATCAAATTACCTTATAGAAGTATGTATTTTATGTTTTTTGTTCTACTTCTATGTAATTGTGGTTTTTGAAATTTGCATGGCATCCCTTTTATAGCATATTTAAATGTTGTGTGTTGATTCTAAATACATTCTCCTTGAAATAAAAATGAGAAGGCAGTATGTAGTTCCCCCAAATTTCAGATTGATTGTCATAGATTGGTAAGTAATGTAAGAGCGGCAAACTATTATTTCCATTTGATATGGCTGAAATTTTTCTTTGTTGTATAGCTAAAATCACAATGAGATAAAGATTGATAAGAGGATAACTTTAGAAACTTGAACATTTGTAAATATGCAATCTTAATACACAATTGTGTTACATAATAGGTAAGTATTTGCAATGTACGCATGGCATGTGGCTGGTAGACATATCTTTTTAAAAAGTGAAAAAAAAATAAGCCAATGGATAACGGTAAATAAAGCTTGGAGCTCTATACAGATTGAATCTTCTTTAGCTTGGTAGTTAATGCACAACGATGCAAGGTAGGCTGCATTTGTCATCATTGCCTGTTTAGCTGCAAATCCAAATTCTTCACGCTATTTCCTTGAGACTGGCTTGGTTGTGTATCTCTATTTTCTACTGTTCAGTAATGCTTGGTTTGTATTGTTCAACAGTTCTTCAATATTATCTTTTTTGATATTGCCTGCAAATAACTCCTACAAAAATTAAAGACTTAGTATAAGTTTGAAAAAAAATGTTTGTATATAAAAATTAATCTGGGATGCATGTGACGTTAAATTCATATTGCTTTTCGTGGAACACTATTATTTGGGCAAAATCAATCAGTATCACAAAGTTAACCTTTGTTAAGTATACTGAAAAAGCTAATATTATTATTTTTCTAAATAGCTAATTTAATAAAAATGATCTGTATAATGCATTAGTAAAATAATGTACATCAAACATAAATGCTTCGAAAATGACAAATCTTGATTCCTCCTGAAGAATAATTTTTGTTGTAATAACAGTAATGATAAATAGTAGATGTAGAAACATTAATTTATACACTCAAAGTGATAAACCTGAAAATTTATTTCAGTCCCTGTGCTAGTGATTACTATATTAGATAGATAGAAGTAGAAAGCTCTTATTTTGATCCATTAGACATGCTAAAAAGCTTCATTTAATTCAATACATATTAGCATTTCTTCAAAGCCATTAACAAACACTAACATAAACAGTAGATATCCCATTTATGTCTCTATTTACTTCTATATCAATGAATTCATGTTTCGCTATGATGTTATATGGGGAACCTTTAGATCATAATATACATTGATACTCACTTAAGTAAACTTCTCCATGTTGAAGTATTGTTTCAATCAATGGTAAAATAATTCGTACTTTTTAGTGATTTATGCACACAATAATGCAATATAATTTTTCCATGACATAAAAATAAAATGCAATAAAGGAAACATGTCAATATAACACAGACAGACCTAAATCATATTGCATTATTGTGTGCATAAATCACTAAAAAGTACGAATTATTTTACCATTGGTTGAAACAGTACTTCAACATGGAGAAGTATACTTAAGTGAGTATCAAAGTATACTATGATTTTAAGGTTCCCCATGTTACTCAAAAAAAACATGGAGAAGTTTATTCCAGCCAGCATTTCAATTTACACACAAAATTAAACTTACTCAACTAACCAACATGTATGCAGAATCATTCTTGAAAATGACGCTCTTTTTCTCCCTTTTTGTTACTGCAAAAGAGAAGCACAACCTTCTACAGCACAAAGCCAGTTAAAAAGATAGACAATGCTGTTAACAAAGCCTATCGATGAGCACAGCTTTAAAAAACAGACTCCATATACCCATTTGCTGGAGACGTTACAGCATGATTCTTCATTTACAATATTGATCAAATAAAATACCAATGTATACCTCCCATTGTTACCGAGTTTCTTATGAACCAAATCATAAATTTAAGCTCCTGTGTTGTTCTTTCTACTGCAATGTACACCTCACTATTTACAGTCCCAACCGCAAATTGAAACCCACACCTATGCAATAAACAGTCTGGTCTTTTTCTAGCCATTGATACAAAATCCACATGAATCCTTTGATTTTCTTCAATCTCCATCCATGCAAACACTTCATCTCGACACAGTAATGAAGCATATAAATCTTACCATTTCTTTAGTTAAAGTAAATCTATATTCCCAGTTGCAAAGTTGATAGTTACGATGCTCAGCTTCATTCTGAAGAACTGGAGTTACCGTTTCAAACTTCTCTTCCTTCATGTCCATTTTAAGCAAATAAAAATCCATTGACTTCCTTTTGGGGCATCTTCCAATAAATAGCTCAATTTAAGAAAACTGGTTTTTCGTAGGTCCACTTTATAAGGAATTTCTCCTATGATTTCCCACTTGTCTTCGAAAAGAAAATCATTTTCAAGGATCTCACGACCGTAGGAAGATGTCCTGTTGTGAGAATAGATTCCAGTGAATTTGTATAAGCTGGAAGATGGATCCAATCCTAAAGTAATCCGGTCGTAGTTGATAATAATGTTGTTTGTCTTTCTTTTTGTATACTTTGATGTCTTGAATGTGGCGAGATTTACCTGGTAAAAGTTGACGGTTGTTTTGTTTCCATAAACACAAACTAATAACCATGTTGGACAATTTATACTTCTACGTGCCCCCATGATTAAGCTTATGAATGCTATTTATAGTTTTTCCCTCCTCACTAAAATTGAAACATCTAAGTTCTTCACAGTTGAAGGTGGGTGAAAGGTATAAACCCTTGTCAATGAAATTTTCGAATGTGCATTCTAAACAAACAAACGAATTACTATGCACCAGTGTTTGGAAACATTTTGGAGTCCGACGATGGAGGAAGATGGAAGTCGACTTAATATGTTTTCCATCATATCAGTAGTGTTTAGGCGTTTTGTTACTCAAGTTGTGATCATATAACCGGGAGTGTTCCATTACCCTATTGTGAAATTATCTTCAAAAAACCTCCTAGAGATTTTTATTTTATTTTTAATGTTGAGAAATTTTGATAATCATTGGAATGTAAAGAATTAAAGAGATGAAAAGTTTACAATGACATTGTTCTCTTACGATAATAAGTAATTATGTTGGCAACCATTTTTGGGCTTTCTTACAATGTATTCTTCTAGCATATATCCCAATTGTTGACAACATAATGGGATGGAATAATTCATAGCATGCAAACACTGTTTAGTCTTTTTCCTCCCTTTTCTATTTCATTTTTATAGCTCTTTATAAGATTGCCCATCCCTAAATATCTATGTTTCTCCCCTCTAAATTTTCCTATCAATGTCAATAGTTCTCTAAATTTACACCTAAAGATATATATGGACAGCTAATCTTCTTTTTGAATTATTGGCATATGCATGTTTTCAAAATAGTGAGAAACTATCATAGCAATAAATGAAGTCTTGTTGTATACGATCATAAATATGGCTGTGAAAATGGAAGTTTATTTAAAATATAGATTAAACATCCGTAAAAATTGTCATTTTAAAGTAAATAGCATATAGATGAACGTATTAAGTTTAAAAAAAAAAAGGAAAAAAACCTCAAAGCATTTTGCATAACCGCATCCAAGGTAGTTTAGCAAAACCTTACCAGGATATAAATTACTCAAATGTGGTACTCAGAACTATTCACACTTCAAATTCAATGATTATTTTACATCATATGAGCAAAAAATAAAACGGTAAAATGTAGGTTCTATTAAAATGAATCAATTAACCTTAATTTAACTCTAATTATTTTTGCTAAGCACAATAAAATTCAAGCGCAGCTACATCATAAACAAACAAAGTCGTGGAATGAAAATACTGAACAGGTCTGACAAAATGACTTTAGTAAATTTAAATTCAATGGTTTCATGTTGTTTTGGCTTTAGTTTAAGAATCTAAGAACATGGCAATAAACGTAAGCGATAAAAAGTTTATCACATACCTTTTGCTTAAAATACGACAATAACTTTGTATATGGAATTCTGAATGTGTGAGAACCTTCTTTGAAGGAGAATAATCATATACAGAAAACTAAGTTTAATATGATTGTGCACAGATCCAAACCAAATTAACCATATACAGGAGAATAATTGATTTCAATAATTTAGATACATAAAAAATATCTAGTGCAGCAAGAAAATCAAGTGATTGGTTTTGAAGTATACCTAGAATTCACTACCGACTAAAATAGCCAAGGTAGGGATTGCAGAAAAAATAATGCAAAAGAGAGGAAAGGCGAGGGAATCTAAAGGATCTTTTCATTACAAAGAAATTCTCCAAATGCTAAATTTACATTCTACAACTAATAAACACAAATAAAGGGAGAGGAAATTAACCTTCATTCTCAGCATGTGGTACAAAGCTCTAAATCCGCTATCACTTTAAAGGAATCCTAAAATGAATTTTTGCGTAATTGTAATCTTAAATAAATTTACTAAAATTCAAAATTCAGCTATAAACTAACTATGTTTGGATATGGAAGTAAAGTTGCGAAAACCATACAAAGTTTAACCAAGTTATCATGAAGTTTCATGACTATATTATCATTTCCCCATCTTAACACCTAAACACTATCAGAAAATAAGATAAATCAAAACCTTTTGACCAATTATTTAATACTTTCTTACCTGGAGAGTGATGAGAGGATATGCCAGTCTATGGTGCTTTTGCATCCTGGCTTTTGCCAACTTTATGTGTATTGCCGTTCTAAGTGAAGATCTACCATGAAAACTAAAAGAAAAAAAGGAAAAATGGGATATTATTTAAATGACAGAAATAGTATAATTGGCGCAACCAAGGAGGCATGGTATAATTGTGAAAATATTATATATCAATGTGATGCCAACCGTAAAATAAAACCACTCATTTTGAATAATTTTCATTGTGTATGCTACTTCATATACAAATTCTAATTTATTATTGTCATTAATTTTTGTTAAAAAATAAAAAACTATGTTGTAGATGATAAACGGTTGGAAAAAACTCAAATATAGATATCTGTACTGCTTTTTGTGGGTCATAATTTTCTTCATGCATCCAAATGTGACTCCATAAATGTCTACACAAATATCTATGATAAGACGTTTATGTAGTTAAAAAGCCAATATATGGGCATGCATGAACAACCAATAGATGAGCGCATTGTAAGGGTTTATATGCTTGTGCTTTTTTTTTGTTCTATACACACAGAAGTACTCATCTTTTTGCCTAGAAAAATACAACTGCACTGAACATGTCTTCTTCCAAATCCAAAAATATACAACTAATGTTTTGAGTGTTGTTTGTTTCAATACAAAGGGAGTTAAGGAGCCATATCATTTGGAGATTATTATCATACACCATAGTCATATTGTCTTTAAACCATGTCTTATTATACACAAAATTTCATTTCAAACTTCCATAATATGAAAATCTTGAATTTTGTTGCAATTATGTTTTACGATTTGAGATAACAGTAATGACTTTATGTGTTCCACTGATTCACAAAACTCGTATTGTGGGCATATTTTGAAATACTTATTTTCCATATTTTTTTTATCCATACATATTTTGAAGTGTTGAATAAAAAAATAGAGAATACTATTTTTTTACATGTACTTGCAGATCACAAAGAGATATATCCAAGATCTTCGTAATTAAGCTGGCTTTATTATATAAAAATCATTAAATCTACTTCAACGTTGACTTATATAAAATTTTGAATTCAAAAATTTTCCGTTTATTACAATTCAAATGAGATTTTAAGCTTATTTGAATATGTAGCAAAGAAAAGCACAATTTTGACAACGGACGAACAAATGATATTCATTTCCATCATAAATTTATTCAATGAGCAACTATGAATTTGTTCAAACAATCATCAATAAGCAAACAAATGATTACCAAAAAGATTTGTTCAAAAAAAAAAAAAACACTTTACATTTAATTGACGAACTGAAGCTATATATGTAATATCTAATTTCAAATTTTAACCTAAGTTACACAACAAACGTTATCGCTGACCATCCCTTATTGGTTTTACCAACATCATTTATTGTCCCAAATTTAATTTCATAATCTTTATGTTTGTCATGTGTCTTAAATTTAGCTTATATCGTGCATGGTTCTCAAACTTTTTGCGGTTATGGTTGAAAAGATTCAATATTTTTGTTAGCAAAATGAAAAGACAAAATAACGATATTAAAGTATAACATCAAAATTTGATATAAAATTACCATCAAGAAATGGATCCATGGCCATAGACAACTTTCCTTTATTCTGGAACCTAGATATAAGAGAACCAAAATATGAATAACGTTGTAATTAAAATGATACTCCATTTTATTGTGCTTAGCAAATTATATCAACTGTAATACGACATGTAATATAAACGATGCACATAATGAGTAAAGATTATAGTATTTGAGTAAATGAATTCACTCTCATGTAAAAAGGCACGTAAACAATTCCTCATCCGAATAGTTTAACCAACCAATCATTTAAAGTATTCATTTTCCATGTGTTGTGCCAACATCCATAAAACATATATGACAGTGGTATATGCTGCCATTAGCAGGTTTCAAAAGGTTGATATTCCAAAGCAATTTAAAATTAAATCAAGATCATCATGAATTCTCTTATAGCATGAACATTTGAGAAACCCAAATTAACGACATTTGATAAACTTCTAATTTTAATTAATCATCAGTCCAATTTCATATAAATTTAAAGCAACAAAATATCCATCATATGAACAAATCAGCCAAATAATGTATAAGTTGAACAAAAAATCAAACAGAAAAGAGTTCAATAAGACACAATTGATTTGTTATGTGTTCAATTACTCTTACAATTCAATCAAAATAAGATTCGTAGTTTAAATGAAAAGTGCATTCCTTTACCCAAAGCAAGTCACGAACGAAAGAATAACAGATAATAACAAAGCTCCAATTTGCAAGTTATTATAGACGAATCAAATGGGCTGTGTTTGTTTTTTTGTCTGAACGTTGAATGCTGGCTGATTACTGCTGAATGCTTATTGCTGAATGATGAATATTGAAATGTTGTTTGTTTTAGTTTTTGTCTGAATTTTTTGTAATAACACCACATGAAAATAATAATTCAATACAAACTTAATATTTAATAAACTAATGTACGGATATGACAACAACACAGCGCGCATAAACAGCACAGGTTGATACTTGAATGAAGTTTACGTAACATTTATACTATTATCAATTCAGCTAATAAAAGTTTACATAATATCACAGTACAAATATCTGGAAGCTACTTGTATATCAAGTCAGGTAGGTTAAAGAAAATTTATGTGACATTATCACATAGTACAAGTGGCAGAAAGCTATTTGTATTTTTGCTAGAAAGTATACATATTCAGCTAAGCGAAAATACAAATAGTATAGATACCTTGAATGAAAGAAGTTCACACTATCAGAAACTTTCAGCTGCGTGGAAAAGATGGAATAAAAATATAGCTTTCTGGTATTCCTTATATAGAGAGTTCTCTCGGTATTGGTGGAGCTATTCACAAGCTATGAGGTGGAGCTATATATTCACAAGCTACGTGCTGGAGCTATTCAGAAGGGAGGAATCAGCGATATTATTTCATTGAAAAAAAAGTGCTGAATTGATCAGTTTTGCTGAATGAGTCCATCATCCCAAACAACTTCAAAAGTTCTGGACGCTGATTTTTTATAAATTCAGAACTAATTTCAACTCTTCTGAATAAAAATGAAAATACCTACAGCGATAGAAGAACTACCGAAATTGCAACATATACAATTGCTTCGTATGTCGGATTATAGGAATACCTTTCAACTACGGAAGAAGGAAAAACGAAAGAAATGATTAACCAAAGAAAGTTGCCACCAGGTCGGTTGGTAGTTCATATCCGAGGAAAGTCAAGTAAGATTGAGCATGAGAGTATGGACCTGAAGGGAAATAAGCGGTGAGCAATGTAGGAAACCGCTTAGACTATTGTTGTAGAATGATTTTAGCAGAAGGCCTGAGAGTAAAGGAAAACAAAATGGGTAATAATAGAACAATATGATACAGAACCAGAAACGAAGATGCTGGCGACGGTGGGAAGAGGGAAGGCCGATTTTAGGGTTTTTGATAATAAATGGAAAGATGGGCATGAAAATACATGCGAATAATTAGGAATATTGATGAGAAGGTCAGACAGAGAAAGCTCGAAAGAAAAGACACTATTAATAAGTGCGACCTTTCAGTTTAACATAAGCTAGGATGGCTGAGGCTTGGAAACTAAACTCAGTAATTATAATATAGTGTAGATTTTGGATTTTTTTCTATATTCTAGGTCTAACAATAATTTATGTTCATAGATCATAAGTTATAAGCTATAATCTTTTTGATATCATATACCCTGAGAGGTTGAGATGTTTCTTATACGAGCTTTAAGTCCAAATTGGAACTCTGAGACAAACACCTGAGTTGGACTTGTCTCATCTGAGATCTTCCCTGAGAAGAGGCCAAGTCTATAAAATATCCAAGACGAAAAGTGATTGAAATCCAAAATTTATAACCAAGGCGCGTGCGTGCACACAACATGTATGTGTACATATATGATACATCATCGTACATTTTTGTACACACACTTAGCACTTACTCCCTCTTATTCGTGAATTTATGAGAGGAAAATAATTTATTAATATATAAAGTTTGATTTAGGTCGAATGATTCAAATTATACAATCATAACTAGCCGAGATTGAATTAATGTAACTAATATGAATTTTATAATTCATAACTAGCTTGTTGATATTATTTGACAATTTTCTATTCAAGCAATTAACAAAACCATTTTCATCAAGACATTAACACCTGATGTGATCTAATTTCAATTTTTGTTCAGTTTTCTAGTCTAGCCTAATCTTATCCTCATAGGTTATGTTTTTTGTTATTTTATGGAGAAGTGGTTCATATAGAATATCTAACCATATAAAAGGAGTATTTTTTTTTCCCCCAGTTTCACCACAATTCAACTTTCATTGTTCTGTTTAGTTTTTGCCATCCAAGTTCAACATAGAACTATCAAAAAATGATTTGTTTTGAGATCAAAGAAAAAAGGATTTTTTGATGGTTGACTGTAGTACATGAGCAATAATTTTCAAGTTTGTAGTTGAAGCATTCCTAATTCAACCAAAGTTTAAGAAACTTTTTCAAAACTTGTGGCATTTCAGACAGGTATACCCTTTGAACTTTGGTTTTAATCTCAAAATATGTCCGAGATGATTGTAACATTACAACTTTCTGATGTCATTAGGTTTGCCTCTTTCTCAAATACTTAAGTTTCAAGAATGACCTTTCAACTTCAACCCCCAACAGAAACTTGACTACGATGTCGGGTGTGGTTTAACTCTGGATTAAATTAATTTTCATTGGTAATCATAAATACCCAAGATGCAACGATATTGTGTTCGAAATATGTTTTAAAATAATAAAAAATATGGCATTTTAGCGATTCTTATGCATTAAGCAGATAAAAGAATAGATACATGTTTTTGATTAATCTAGATTAAACTATCATTATATAGATTAATGTATGATGTAGGACTTACACCTGTTGATTAAATGATTCATGTTAGAGTTCTATACTTAATTGGGTTTATTGAATCCATTCAACTCTAATGTTGATAATTTACACATTTTTTAAACATTATCTTTGTTCTGATTGAGATATTAGGTTCAATTCACAAATTTTTTATTTTACTTGGTGCAACTTTTTTTTTCCTTTTAAATTTTTATGCAAATTTTATCAGTAAAATCATGTTAAGAACTATGATTTTTGGAGGTATAGTTCATTAAACTCACCGGATTGTGTCAATTATAATAAGTTCTCTGTATGATGTACATGTTAAGAAAGTTATGGAAACAATTATGGATTTCTTTCAGTGAAAAACATAAACAATAAAAAGTTTCAACCATCAATACAACCTTAAACTTTAGTAAAGGAAGACGTGTAAAGAACATAGCAGTTAAGGCCAAAAAACAGGCGCAAGGCTTGAGCCTTAGAATTTTTTGTGCGACTTTTATATAATTGTGGGCTTTTTTGCTTAAAAAAACTGCATTACAAAATGCTACTAAAAATGATAAATTTAGTGATAAAAAACATAGGTTAGTAGATACGAAGTTACAAATGCAATTTTGGAACTAAAACAATCACAAATTCAATAAATTTAATTATTTAAAACACAACTCTTCAAACTTTAAAACATAACTCAATAAATTTTATAACATATCTAAATATTAATTTAAAATCTAAAACATAAGTCAGTAAATTAACTAACAAGTTTAGATTAAAATTTAAACCTTTAAACTAATTAATTTAAATGAAAAACAGTTAAAAAAACTGTTGTTGATATTTGATACACGCACACCTGACGGAAGTAGCGGCTTAAGATGATGTCAATTTTTTAAATGTCGAATGCGTTAAAAAAAAAACCTAAAAATCGAACAAAACTGTTTGAATTTGAGAGTTGAGAGTCGGATCAAGTTCAAACAAAAATGGGCTTGGCATAAAATCAATTATCTCTTGAGACGTGCTTATTTTGAGCCTTAGCGCCTTGAGAAAAAAAAGGCAAAAGGCGCGCTTTATTTGCGCCACGGTTAGCTGATGCGCCTCGAAGGCCAGCTAGGTGCAAAGCATGCGCCTGAGCCTGAGGCACGCCTAGGCGCGCGCCTTGACAACTATGGTAAAGAATATTTTATTACCAAGGTTCTAGATCTTGGATTTCGATCATGTCTCTTTTCAAAGATTTTAGTTATCAGGTTGCGTATCAAGAGAGATCCTGGGCAATGTATATCTCGGGTATCCCTTTTGGTTTTACATCTCGGGTTGTAAGCAATTTTTGGGTAAATGTTTTGTTTAATATTTATTTGCGTACACCTATGTATATTTGGGGAGATTTTATGCACCAAGATTTTTATGTAGAAAAAGGCAATAAGAAGTTTAAAGTAACAAAATATTATTAGAATATATGGTTACGCCAAACTTGTGATGTCAATTCATATGCATCTCTACACTGCTTTATTTTTGTCGAAACGCTAAATTGACTTATTCCTAGATATGTCTAAGGATGTCACATTAAGCATTGACAAAGTTTATTGAATGCAAACAGGTAGATAACTGCTGACCAAATCCTTTGTGTGCTACTCCGTAAATTAAGTCTTAACAGTGGTTCAATCTTGAAAGAAAAATCAATTCTTTCATAAGTTTTTTATGATATTGTGGGCACATATGTAAAATGTATGGTGCTATTATAATAAATATAAGGTAGAAAATAATAAATGTTATTTACAATTTGATGAGAGACCAATTTGTAAATACTACATAACTAATTTTTTATTCGTTAATAAAAACGGTTGTGGTCCCCGAGAAACAGTACGCTCTTTTATTTTCTGTTCTTTCCCGTCAGAGAGAAACAACGCAGAAGAGAAACTGCTTTCTTGGAAGATCGTAACTTTTCCATAATCAACTCAGTGGGCACCGGTAAGCTTCCACGGATCTTTGTTTATCTATTGTTTTCTCATGGATTGAGTAGAGTTAAATTCAGATCTGTTTAATACTAACATTTTAAAAACACACATTTTAAGGCGTTTTTTGGAAGTTATTTGTTAATTGCCATGGACATGTCTAGTGTCAGATTCAAATATATTGAAAGATGAAGTGTATGGAAGTTGCACAATACTCTATTATGCAATAATTGATGTGCACAAAGACTATTAATAAAGAACGATGCTACACCACTCGAAAAATGAGAAGTACGGCATGCCGAAATTCAAGGGGTGTTGTAGGATTTAGTTATTCAACGTAAAATTAACCGATCGATTGACTTTTGCGTGTTTCGGGCATGCTAAATTTCGGGTAGAACAGCAATTTCGATTAAAAAGTCTAACCAATTATAGAAGTTATCAGTGTTTTTATGCTTGAACGCGCACCTTGTAAGAGATACTACATAATTAATGAATGGATTTCATCACGTAAGTTCTATTCCAGTAATATATAACCTGTGTTTTTATGCTGAATACTCCATTCTGGGAATATTGAATAATAAAGTTTTTGTTTAACTCCTGTTGTGAATTTACAGATGTTTATGTGTATTTATATACTACTATATTTTCAAGAAGTGCTAAAAGTTTTTAGTAAGCCTGCCAATGGATAACTTTGGATGTGGATAATGTCATGTTTGCATTCGCAATTGAAACAATTTTTGTGTATAGGATATTAGGATTTCAACATTTGCGGATGGATAGAAGATATTATTCCATGTACTGGCAATGAATAAATCCAATGTTATAAACAGAAAATTGTAATTCAACATGTTTTTTTCTCTCCTTAATTTTGATCGATATAGAAGTGTAAATAATAAAATATATGATAATGAATAGCAACTTAAAATATGCTTTCATGTTTCATTGATGCAGCGCGCGGAACGATGGCTTGGTTCCGGCTCAGTATTTTGCTGTTGCAGTATTGCTTCCGGCTCTTGTATGTTATTTTGTGGTGTCGGAACGACAGGCCTTTTGGTGATATTACTTGACCGGCAGGGGTCTTGGCCTTATATTCTTCTTGTTGTGTCGGTCCGCATGTTGTTTAGCATAATTTGTTGTCGGTGTTGTTTGTTTTCTTTTGCTTTCGGTGTTGTTTTAGTTTGGTCTCGGTGTGAGTTGTAAGGGGGTGTAAAACACGTATAAATACAAGGCATAGGAGGTAAGTTGTAAGATGGTTAATTTTTGAAATAAAAAATACTTTGGCTGTCGCCATTTATTACGAAGGCTTATTTCCTTCTTCTGAATTTCGGTATTCCGCGAGAATCAACAAATTTGAAGACCGATCCTTTCGGCATCGTGAAGATCAGCGAAAGATTGGTGAAACAACCAAACTCATGGCATCGTAAGATCAACGTGATTTGGTAAAACTGTTATTTCGTTTTCATTTTCAATCATTTTTGGTTTCGATCAGACTTCCGATCGAAATCGAAACCAAAAATGATTGGAAATGAAAACGAAATAACAGTTTTACCAAATCACGTTGATCTTACGATGCCGTGAGTTTGGTTGTTTCACCAATCTTTCGTTGATTTCACGACGCCGAAATGATCGGTTTTCAAATTTGTTGATTCTCGCGGAATACCCAAATTCAGAAGAAGGAAACAAGCAATGAAAACGAAATAACAGTTTTACCAAATCACGTTGATCTTACGATGCTGTGAGTTTGGTTGTTTCACCAATCTTTCGATGATTTCACGACGCCGAAGTGATCGGTCTTCAAATTTGTTGATTCTCGCGGGATACCCAAATTCAGAAGAAGGAAACAAGCCTTCGTAATAAATGGCGACAGCCAAAATATTTTTTTTCCCCAGAAATTAACCATCTTACAACTTACCGACTATGCCTGTATTTATAGGTGTTTTACACCCCCTTACAATTCACACCGAGACCAAACAAAAACAACACCGAAAGCAAAAGAAAACAAACAACATCGACAACAAATTATGCTAAACAACACGTGGACCGACACAAGCAGCAGAATATAAGGCCGAGACCCCTGCCGGTCAAGTAATATCACCGAAAGGCCTGTCGTTCCAACACCACAAAATAACATATAAGAGCCAGAAGCAATACTGCAACAGCAAAATACTGAGCCGGAACTAAGCCATCGTTCCGCTCGCTGCATCATACTCCCCAGGTTGAGAAGAATTCGTCCTCGAATTTAGCAGACTCTTCGATCTGTGCATCGTTCTTTATTTAACTAAAACACTTCAAATTAACTTCATTAGTTCATGAAATGCCTCCGGGATTGAATATGAAAAATGAGTTCTTCCAATTTTGAAGGCAAAGTAGAAATAAGCTTTCCAGCAGTGTTAACGTGAAAACATATGATTCCTGGCTGTTTCAGCTGACATTCTTGCCTCATTTTTCCTTTGTTACCAACTTCCATCTGAAGCTGTGCTTGCATTAATTTCGTATTATAGGTGACTTCATTTTCATTCATGATGTACAAATTAGGCCATACTGTTTGATTCAACCTCGTACAAAGAACTTCAAAATTGAGTTTCTGTTCCTCAGTCTCTTTAAAATTACCTTCAGTTTCTTGTGCTCTCTCAACTGATCCGGTCAGCTGTTTGCTTGAGGAAATAGCATTTTGATGTTTTGAATTATTAATATATCCCTTTGCCAGCGCATTCTTATTTTCAAAGCTGTTGGTAACGAATACTGCTTCAGTTACATCATGACATCCAGTTTTCAATACAACAAACCTGATCTCCTCTTTAAGTCCATCAACAGCATTGTACCATTTGGATTCAACACCATTGATTATAACTCTTCCCTTATTTCCTACTGGTGGCTCTTGAACACAATAATTTGATCCATTCTTTTCAGCAATAACTTGATCATCCATTTCATACAGTGCTTCGTTTGCTCCACCATGTGAATCATCCACACCAAAGACATGAGCAGAACCATTCTCCGATTCAGCCTCATCACTTTCAACAGCACGTTCTTCATTTCCAGACACAATCTCTTCCTCTTCATCAAATCGCGGTGGCTTTGAAATATTCAGCTCTTCATCGTATTCATCAAATCGTGGTGGCTCCAAAAAATCCAGATATTCTTCAAATTGTAATGATTTTGACAAATCGCATTTTTCTTCATCGAATTGTGGCGGTGTTGAAAAATAGAATTCTTCTTCTCTGTCTGTTTTTGGACGATCTTTCCTCGTGCTGAAATTAAAATCTTCATCATTTGAAATAATCTTTTCTTCATCTACACCGGAAACATTCTCTGATGTATGTAATTTTCTATTCCACCAATCACGATTCAAATCAAAGATCATTTTCTCAAGACGCTCAATCCCTTTATCCCACCTAGCAATTGTTCTTTGCTCCATTTGTTCAACAGTACTCAGTTTTCGAATCAAAACCAAAATACTGCTCTGTCTTCTCTAAATCAAAACCAAAATACTGGAACGAGGAACAAGGAGCAGATCTGACTCTTCTAAACGAAATCGCAATCAATAAAAATTACTGACTTTAATCGATACCAAAATTCTCAAATTGCACTCGAAATTCTCCAATCAAACTGAAAGGAGACCTAGCTCTGATACCAAATGATGCAGCGGCGGTCCAGGAAATTCAATCCGAAGTCTGGTTGAAACCAAAAATGATTGAAAATGAATATTTCCTAATGAAAAAAAATCTCTAGCAACTATCAAAGTTTGCTGTGTTAATCATTTTGTCAGTTTCTCCTTTAACTCCTATTCTTTTACTGTTTACTGGTCTGCATCATTCATAAACATATATTCTATTATCTTGAATTATCATAACATGAGCCATTATCTTCACAAAACCTGATGGATATTTTTTGAATATGGATACATTCATGTCCACCTCCATATCCGTCTTTTGGATATCGGATGTTTGTCCGTCTTCCAGATACGCATGACATATTTTGGAATTTTGTGTATCCATTATTAGACTTGGCTCTTATTTATTAGTATATTGATTCTTTTATATAAGTAGCTAATTACTTGCACTGCATTGCGAAAACATCATCTGCACTAATGAAACACATCTTGAATAATCAGGTTATCGGTACTTTGGAGCCGCTAAGAAACTTCCGGGTGTCAAAGAACTTTTTGAGAAACCTCCGGAGATCAAGAAAAGAAGATCAAGATATGATATATACAAAAGAATAAATGCGAGTTATTATGGATACAGAGATGAGGAGGATGGCATTATAGAAAAGTTAGAGGGACCAGCAGAAGTGGAAATGAGAAGAAGAGCTTTGGAGGAATGGAAACGGATGGATGAAATCAGGAAAGAGGCTAGGAAAGCAGTCAAAAGTGGAGAAGTTGCAAGTGTTGGCGCACCTGTGGAGATACTATTTGAAGGAGTAGAAGATGTAGTCGAAGAAGAGAAGAAGTTGGAGAGAGAACGGATGGAGAAGGAAAAGAATGAAGAGTTTATGGTTCATGTTCCACTTCCTGATGTCGAAAAGATTGAAAGGATGGTACTAGAAAATAAGAAGAAAGAACTCTTGAGTAAGTATGCCAGCGAAGGTTTGTTAGAGGAGCAGAGTGAGGCAAAGGCAATGCTTAACATTAATAGGTGATTGATTCTTTACACTCATACTCTGGCATTTGAAATAATCATGTTATACATTTTATTAGTCATATGCTGCATTTCAATGGTTTTTCATTTACTTAAAGCACTGGGTGGTTTAAGTTACCTAAAAATGCGCAGGTATATTCATATAAGCCAACACACTCTATTTCCCTAGTTGATCACAATATTTTTTTAGCCCTGGTACAATTTTGGTATTACGTAAAATATTAATGTAAGACGGACCGTTGGATTCCATGATCCAATGGTTCATATGTAATGCAGGACCTTTTTCTAGTTTTGAATTAGGAAGTGGGATTTGAATCCATTATCTACATGTAATCACATGTTTAGCATACAATTAAACAATACCAGGGAGGACATTTATTTGTTTAGACCTCCAAAAAAAGAAAGAAAGAAAACCTTAAGTTTAGGCTTTATTTCAAACTTATTATGAAAATCGGCCGTTTTTTCTACTATTCAGGGCCTCAGGCCTTTTATGCATGCACAGTTTGAAAATGTGCATGTACAAATTTGTTCATGCCCATTTTCAAAGTGGGCATGTGCAAAACACTGAACATGAAAAAAGTGGCATGTTTTAGTAATAAGTTTTCTAACAAAGCCTAAAGTTAAAATAAATTATTTTTGGAGTTTTAAAGCTAAAACTTCTCCTGCCAGCAATTTTAATTGACATCACATTGAATGTGCATTTGTTTATAATTTTACAAACATGGTTTCATTGTATGCGTAGTTTCGGTTAATCTCACTGCAAATCTTAACAGCTGCTCCCACGAAATTCATTACACATTGAGAACTTTGTGGCTGCATGCCCAGCACCTAATTAACATGAGCGTTACAGCACACACTTTGTGTGTGATCCTTGTCATATGTGTTGCACGTGAATTGTTTATTTACAAACTGTATATGTACATGTTTAACATATTCAAGATAAAATGATTTGCATCAATATTTATCTTTTTCCGTCGAAAACGCATGTAGTTAGTTTGAATTTTTATTTTTAAGTTGCAATATCTTTTTTTATTTTTATTTTTATTATTAATCAATGAAGAACAATTTTGCAGTGGAAGTTTATTAGATCATACTTGTAAGTATTTTTAAAATTTTGTTATTATATGGTGAAAGAGGGCTTGATTTTATAAAAAAATTGTAATTATTAGATCCAACTTTTAAGGAGTATTAGGAAACATTTTTTGATAGTTTATGTTAATCTCAAAATAATGCGTGATACCAATGGAAACATGCTTAAAAAATAATCGTTAACATTTAGCATTATTTTTTATGTTGTTAAAGTAGTTTCTTAATTATTTTATACTCTTTAATGTTATTTTTATTAATATTTGTATGTTTTTAACTAATATTTTTAATGTCATTGCTGTCGCCATGGCGCTTGGCATGGGGATGATTCCTTTTTGCTTATGGTGCACGCTAATGAGGGGCACAAAAAATGGGATGCATGGTGCAAATGGCACATTGTGTAGAATCTGTAGATTCAGAACTGTCACATCATTTTTAGCTTTGTCCTTTTTTCGTAACATAATAATTATATTTTCATTTCTCAAGTTTCTACTGTTGTAAAATTGTTTCCCTTGTTTTTTTACGTCCAAAAGAACTTAAAAAAGAACAGTTTCATGGCTGATTTGACACACAGCTAGGACAATAAGTAAATGGGCTGGAATATAGTATCTTTTCACGATTAAACCAGGTTTTTTTTTTAATTACTTCTAATATAATACTAGTCTAAACAAACTCTTACTCATTCAGAATCTGTTAGAATCAGATGCAAACATCTGGTTCAGTTAGCATAATACTTATTTTTGTTTTTGCTTTAAAAATGTTTTTGAATTTAAATCGCCATTATTTGTAAAAAGCTAAAAAAAATAATTTGAATTAATAATATATTGCAAATTGATCTAGAGAAATCTTCGTAGGATCTATTTTGACTTGTACTAAATGTTTTATATGTTAGCTTCCTTTATTAGTTTGTGATGTATAATGTACTAAATAATTATTTATTTTTACTTTAAATAAATGCATAAAATTTCAAAAAAAAAAAAAGAACACCATACGAGGTGTTGTGCTGTAAATAACCATCTTTCAAACATATTAGAGTCCTTTTCAATATAATAATATTCTAATCAAGAATCAATTTTGCATATTGTTTAAATTAATTATAAAACTTAAATTTGCAAAGAAGAAACAGTGGCAGTCATTATTTGATTCATTTTATAGAGAAGAAAATGAGTAATATTTTTTCTTTTCTGATTCAATTTGATGAACGTCTATCATGTTTATCTAGCTTTTTTTTGTTTTCCAGAAGAAAAATAATCATTTTGAGTCATGGTAATAATTATAGTGAAGTTTTCGTCTGCTTTATAACATGTTTAATATATTTCCATCTACATTGGCCATATTTTTATCCGGTTCCAAGAAAGAAAAATCAAACGCTGTTCTTAGGTGGCTTTGATAAATCTGTCATCTTTGTATTCGAAAATTCAATCTCATGTCTGAGTACTGGAAATTTTATTGCCCTTTCGGTTTAGTTTCATATTACTCCATATAAATCTTACATCTAAAGGCACATGTATGGTACTTCCTTTTTGCCTATTATATGATACCAGTACGGAGGCACGTCCGATGGACATGTGCATAAGTTTATTTGACCACAGGCGGGAATGTGTTGCCAAACCATGTCTTTATCAACTTATCCATTTAAAGTCACCCCTTAAATCATTGGAAAAGGATTCATATCAGTAAACAAAAACAAAATATTAAAAAATTAAAAGAAACAGATGTTACATTGGGAAGTATTTAATCAAACCACGTCGCTGTGAAGCACCTCCTAGAAAAAGGCACAAAAGCACAACATGATTGTGCCAAATGAACTCCACAAACCCATAGTACTCGGAGATAAAACAAATAAAAACACTAAACAAAGAATGATGATGCAATAAAAAAGAAAAAATGTACAGGCAGTGGAGCAACTAAGTAATATGTTACATAAACCTAGTAACCCAGCTCTATTCCATCCCGATAATAGGAGCAACGGTCTGGTTCGCCTGCTGCAGCTCCATCATGTGAGTCCAGCTTCAAAAATCCTTTCCTCATCCTTGGTTTCTTCGTACTCCTCGTCTCGCTCTCAGGCCGCATAGGAGCCTGCTTCAATCTTTCTTGGATCTTATGCTTCTACCTCTCTTCCATGTTCATTTCATTACCTTTCTTCTTTGCATTACTGCTTTCGGGTTCATTGTAACTGGAAATGGAGGTGGAACCCTGGTGCCTTTTTATTATGAACTGTAAAATAATCATATAAAAAATAAAAAAACTGATGATCATAAAATAGGATTACATTATCATAGGCAGCCAAAGTACATAATGTAAAAAGAAGATTTTTGTTTCAAAAAACCATCACCGTAGATATTTAAGCCATACATAGCACATTATTACCAAAAAAATAAAGAAATTATAAATATAAACCTGAGAAATCAATATCTATTCTTCCTCACCTGCTTGATATGCGTATATAGAAGATTTATATACATGTTAATATATTGAAACTAAACAAAAATGGCAATGGAAAGTATAGAGCATTAAGTATTACCAAAGCAACCGTAAATTTCTTGGTCCAACCTCCACCATTATTCCGCTTGTGCGCATCAACAACTTCTGTCATCACATGTATCCCTCCTATCTCCATAGGTTAAAAAAAAAAAAAATCTTCCAATTTAACAATCTCACAGTTTTTTTCATTTGTTGTTAGGTGTTATATATGCTTCAACCTTTACTGCTATTTCATTTACTTTTTTCCCTTCACTTCAATTTCATACATTTAAAGCTTCACTACAGCAGAAGATTCATTGTTATCGGCCTTCAAAGCTTCCCTCCTCTGATTGCATTACTGCTTTACAATGTTGCATGAAAGTAAATGATTATATCATAGAAGTATAAACAAATAGAAAAATACCTACTTCATATTGATCAACTACCAAAACTGTACAAAAAATTTATCAAAGAACAAAAATATTGTTAGTATATTTGGATCTGACTTGTTATGCAGCATTCAATAAAATAGTTTATGATGAAATTATTTGAATCCAGTTCTTATTACTGATATAATGTTTCATAAAACATTCAATAAGATAGAGAATTAGTATAATTCAAATCTTGAGTCAGATAGCTTAATACGGAAGCGACATTGAATCGCAAAGGAAACTGGACTTCTGTTTGATATGCAGATCTTTTAAAAATAGCAGCTTCTTCTTTCTGTAATCAGTAAGTCATGAATTCAAACTAAGTTCCTCTTTCACATTCAAATCCAGCAATCAATGTAAGAACACTAAAAGGTAATTCAATACGAATGCAACTAACACTAAAACTAATTAGGAAATATCCTATAGGTGAAATAATTGAAGCATAAGCACGGCAGCATAATTGAATCAGGTTTTATACATGCAAAGTCTCAATTTAGCAGCCTGTATAGTATGTTGTTGAATTTGTTTGGCTGTGGTGAATTTGTTTGGCTGTGGTCATCAGTGAAATTTTGTTTATTCATATATCATATCATTCACCTCAGTTGTAGTTAGCAATAATAAAATAGATTCATGAAATAAGTCATTAGAATTTGCAAGAAAAGCATACTTGATTCTCTCTCTTTATTCACACCAAGACAATTGTCGCAACTTCCTCAGTATGTAATCTAGTGTCACTAAGAGAACTGCAATATATAACATATTCAACTTAGGACAAAATGTAATCTAGTTGTCCAAACAGGGAAAAAGAACATCCTGTTAATTCATCAAAATAAAAATGAGTACCAATGTCTGAGTCAGTGTTGCAACAAAAACCAAACATTGATGCTTTTGCAAGCATTTTGAAAAAGGCCAGAACACTGCAGAAATAATCATTGATTTGTTTAACAATATAGAATCCAAACAATTGCACTTAGTCATAAATTCATCAAATAATCATTTAGTCACCGATTTGGGCATACGCATAAAACCAAAACAATGAAATTGAACGAAATATCTACAGCGCTGGGTGGAGGAAAGAAAATGTAAGAACCTTATTTGGACTAACGTACTTTTTGATTCAATTGCAGTTATGCGGGAAAAATTACTGCTTGTTGGTTAAGATAAATAACAGTTGTAGGCATAATAATAAAGTACCGCAACCATAAACAAATCAAAAACGGATAATACTGTTTATTATATATTGCAAAAAGGTAATAAATAAACAAAATCCAAACGACAAAGAACTGAAAATTGAACGTAAATGGGTAAAAAAATACAAATCTGAAATCGAGATCTCCGATTATGCAAATAAACCTAGTTAGCAATGTTTTAAAACGCAAAAGGCGTACGCGAGGCGTTTTCGGGTCCGTGAGGCGAGGCGTAAGCCTCGACGCGGTGAGGCGTAAGCCTTTCAGGGAAGAAAAAAGCGCAACAAAGACAGAACAAAAAAAAGACAGTGCACTAACAGGTTAATTTTTTAACGAGCCCGGACATTAACACATAATTAAAATAGCTCAAGACAGTGCACTAACAGGTTAAAAAGAAGACAGAACAAAAAAAAAAGACAGAACAAAGAAAAAACAGTGCAAGGCAGTTTTTAAAAAAAGACAGAACAAAAAAAAAAAAAAATCTCTTTCAAATTCGATTCCAGGAATGGAACTCGATTCCATAACAGTTCGATTCCTGTTAAGGAATCGAGTTCGATTCCTTCACAGGAATGGAACTCGATTCCTTCACAGGAATGGAACTCGATTCCTTAACAGGAATCGAATCGATTCCTGTTATGGAATCGAACTCGATTCCTTAACTGGAATCGATTTCGATTCCTCTTCCAATTTGGAGTAAAAGTGAAGGTACGTTTTTTTTTTTTTTTTTTTTATGTATAAACACACGCCTCAGATAGTCGACGCGCTGAGGCGTGCGTTTTTGGAGATTTCCACGCTTCAAGCAACAGAGGCGTAAGCCTCTGGGGGAAAACGTTTTTTGAAGCACGCCTGAAGGCGTTTTGGGCACCGCCTCGCCTCGAGGCGCGCCTCAAGGCGCGCCTCACTCGCGTTTTTTAATACACTGCTAGTTAGACAGTAGCATTACAATGAATAAACAGTAAAGAAAACAATAGGATGGAGGAGGGAAGAAGTAAAGGAATTTACTGCTGATGTAGTCGTTGAGGTGGAATATGGGTTCGTCAATGGAAGATCTGAAGTGCAGCAAGTTTAAACACCGTTCGGTCGGTTACATGATTTGCTGGAGAGGAGAAGGCAGGAATAAGTGAAAATACGAAGATTTGAAGATCGACTATGCTGAAGCGTGAATAAAGGTGGAAGATTAGTTTGTTCAGGGTAGGGAATGGGGAAGAAAAGACATGGAAAATAGAGGAAAGGCGGAGAATACGGTAAATGAATTGAAATAAAAAAACTGTTTGTAAACGGCTTGACTAACCGCATATGGAAGAGTGGGGATAGAGAGTGGTACGGAGAAAGACGTCTTTGCCCTGTAACCTAATTTTCTGCCATGTTAATTTGGTTGGAGGAAAATGGGCTTTTTTGGAACTGCATAAAAGCTTCACCACCCCTAAAAGATTTTCTTTATTAGTAGAGATGGGCCTGTGGAGTCTTAGTTAATTCATCCCTGAAATAATAATCAATGATGACTGCTTCAAGCTGCCTTGTACATACAATAAATCATCTGGAGACGATTAATGTTATCCCATACAATTTTGTTTATTGGGGATGAAAAAAAAAAAAAAAAACTAAAACAGCCTACTGAATGTAAGGTCATTTTGTAACCTGCATCTTTTAAACTGTTAGGACTATTTCTTTAGTCTGATTTATTTGATATTTACCATGTCAAGTTCGCAATGAAGCTCGGAATAATATGCTATGAAAGCTTTTGTACCGGAACAGAAACATACTTTTCTAACTCACTTATAATTTCAGGTAATCTTCAGAAAGCGATGGATTAAAGGCTCAACGGTTCCTCATTTAAAGGCCAAGTAAACCGTCTTAATTTGAGAATGCTGTTTAAAATGTTCTTCACTGGGGCATTTCTCCTTTATTTTTCTGCAAACGTAAGATGTTTTATGTAGCTGCTTCTCCTTAACATGCTTAGATTGTTGTTGCACCTACCTGGCTTATGTGGTGGAGTACGATTGAAATTAGTTTCCTAGTCTACCCTTTGTACCTTGTGTAAATGTACATACTATGTTTCTGAGGTGTTCTGTTCGAGTAATATTAGTTCTCTTAATGTGAACAATTTTGGCTTCCATCTCTCTGTCATGCATTACTGGTTGCAAATATATTTACTTAAAAGAACAATTCGTTATTTTGTATGTTCACCGTTGGTCATATGCTGTAAATAACCAGTTGAGCATTTGATTTTGTGATTACTTTTGCTAACAAATTTTCTACTGCTTTCTTTGGTTTATTTTTTTTTATTTTTATTTTATCAAATGAAACTTCTTGTGTTTTCTAGGAATTTCAGTTTTTAGTTTAGTTTAACTTTTACACGTGGAAAAAAAAGCGATATTACGCTTTTATAGTTGTATTATCCAACTGTATTTACTAAACAGCATAGAAAATAAGACGATATGAGTGTTTTCAAGCTAGAACAATGACAATGTTACATGTAAATAAATCTTATAGCACTTTAACGAAAGCAAACAACATATGTGTCACATTTTAATATTTGTACGATATCCAGCTTTATTTTATAGATCAAAGCATTTATATATATACAATTAATCAATTCTTAATACAATTGAATGCGTAAATCTGTTGGTTCAATAATTTGAAGCTATAAGTTTTTTGATTAGATACTCAAAATCACTCTTTGAATATGTTTATACATTGGAAAATAAACTCTAATCTAACAATTCTTTATTATCCAAGCTATATCAAAATTACACTTTGATAAGTTTTAATGATGTAAATAGGTGTTGAGATGCTCTGTTTAAATTTTCATAATTCTTTTGGATTTATGATTTGAGGAGGAACGAGCAGAGTTTTTGCAAATTCTCTTTGATGGAGCATAAAACAAAAGATAAGAGGAAGAGGCCTTGAATGTTAAGAAACTTAATAAGCTAAGTTACTTTTCTAGACTTAAGATAGTCTAAATTCAAGAAGTGTGAGTTTGGCTTGAACTAGGAGCTTGGATTTTATGAAAACACTAAACCAATATTTCTCTCTCTCTCTTTTTTTTTTTTAATTTTATTTTTTAGCTAATCCATTTTTCTATCATAACAAATTAGCTAAAACCATCAAATAATATTCAAATTTATTATAAATAAACATTTCATCACCATTTCAAAATTTTCCAGTATTTATTTTCTTTAATTTAATTCATTTAAAAAAATTACACCTATATTATATCTTTAGCCTACTTAGTAAATAAATCGTAAAACCTCTTATATCAATAAAATAAAATTTCTCGGCCTTTTTAAACTAACTTCAAGCCTTATTAACTGAACTTTTGCAATACCCATAATTTTGAGTAAAATTACTAGAACATTTGATTATATTCACTAAATAAAGTAACGTGGATGGATAAGGAGAATGAAGTTTGATTACATAATAGGCCAGGCCTTAATTATTAGGCTAATGATATCAATTAGAATCTCGTTAAGAAAGAGGAAGGCTTCTGTTGACGGGAAAAATTATCGCACGCCAACACCTAATGTGTATGCAAATCCAAATAAACAGTAAAGTAAATAAAAGCGGGCAAACACATCTTTTTATAGTGGTTCGGCGCTAATGCCTACGTCCACTTTATAATGACCATTCATTATATGATATCCGATTATAATGTTGTACAAGTTTTGATGATATTCGAGTACAAAATATTACAATAGAACAAAAATGTCCTTCTTCTTCCTTTAGATGAGTTGACTTTGTCAACTATATCCCAAAATTATCCTTAAAGTCCAAGAAGTCTGAAAGAGCCCAAATGTAGCATAGTTATCCTTGTAAATGTCCAAGTGTCGATGGAAGACGTGTAGGTCACGTATTAATTATCCTTGCCATCTCCAATGGCCAAGATGAAGAAGATGGTTGTCATTAATGAGTTTTGGAACTCTAGAAGTCCAAAAATTCCAAGGGAGAAGCCTCCAAATGAAGGCCAAGGCTTTTAGTTTTATAGGAAGGAGGTTAGGTGGGAGTAGGTAGGAAACGGGACCCACAAGCCTTGAATTTCGGACCTCAGAAACAACCATAGAACACGAAATTCGTACCCCTAGCAAGGGGTACGAATTTCGTATCCCTTAGGGGGTTACAAATTTTGTACCTTTGCAGGGGGTACGAAATTGATGGAGGAGGGGCCGAAATCGTGTTGTTGAGAGAGTCAGCGTTTCTGAATGCGAAGTGAGGGAATCTGAGGTTTTGTTGGTCCGAGCTAAAGGGATCTGAGCTTCCAGCTTGGAGAAAATCGAATGAATTGGGCGGTGCCTACTTGTTCGACCTAACCGATTAGGTCGATCGCCGCCGAGACTATGGGGCCCCGAACCCCTACCGACGCTGTGCCCGGACCCGCTTGACAGCTCGCCTTCGGCTCGGCTGACGATTCGCCTAAGAGTCATAGCACAAGACCTTGGAACGTGTGTTCTAGGGCCCAAAAGAGATCATTTGATAAATTTCGGGCCTTCTTATGTTTGCGACGGGCCTTCTTATGTTTGCGACGCGACTTCGACCAAATCGCTTTGTGTTTCCCAACGCCATTCTTTATACTTGAGCGCGTTGCTAACCAAATACTTGACGTGTGACGGTTTTGACTAAAAATCATGTCAACATTTGCCCCCCAAAACATATCTTGATTGATCCAAGGAAGGTGTGTTTTGCGAGGAGAAGAGAAATCCAAAAACCGAAGTCAGGAGAAGTCCAGAGCAAGCTTCTGTATCCATGAGATTGAAGAGTCACGACCACGTCAGATCGTATCATCCAGAAAACCAAAGTCGATAAACCAGAAATCCGTGATCGCTTTGGATCATATAAACCAGAAAAACAGAATCCCAGAGATCCAACGAAAGCCGACATCGCCTTAGACCGTTTTGAGAGATGATCGAAACAACCAAAATAACCATATAGCCAGATAACCATATGAACCTCCGTGCGAGGATGATCCAATAACCAAACGAGTAGGAACTGTTGACCAAACACACAAAACCCAGGACTCGCCACGAGTCAAGGCAATCTTGTCGAAGTAGAACAAGAGGTCGAGATACCCACGAGTGGATATTCCTTTCGTGTCATTGACAAGTTCACCCGATGTAATCCAAGATCGTTGACAAAGCGACCCATTAATCCAAACGAGTAGGATCGTACGAGATTCGAAACTCACCACCAATCCATGAGTGGATATTCTTATCGTGTCACGGACAAGTCCACCCGACGTAATCCAAGATCGTTGACAAGACGACCCACTAATCCAAACAGGATCGTACGAGATTCGAAACTCGCCACCAATCCATGATTGGATATTCTTGTCGTGTCATGGACAAGACCACCCGACGTAATCCAAGATCGTTGACAAGACGACCCACTAATCCAAACGAGCACAATCGTGCACGATCCGACACTCGCCACGAGTCAAGGTGATCTCGTCGAAGTAGGACGAGAAGCCAAGATAGCGATGCTTATTATATTTTGCAATCCCGTTATCGATTTCATACTTCTTTAGTAAGCGTCCTTACTTTGCGAAGTAATTTTGTTGAAGTTATAAAAGGGGATTTTTTCGCGAAGCCCGAATAAAATCAAATGGTTCATCATCCGTAAAGAGCATGGCTAGAGAGCTAGCCTGCCCACATGCATGGGTAGGCGGACTTGGTCGTTTCCCGATTCCAAATTTATTTATAAAGAGAGTGAATAGTTTATCGTTTGTGAAGAGCATGCCTAGGATCTCGTCGGTTCCTGTTACATGGGTAAACAAGCATAACTATTCACAATTCAAAGCCGAGAAAAGTAAACTTTTCATTAATAACCAAAGGGGGTGACGGTGTATTGTCAAGCAAAGAGCATGCCTAGGGATTATAACAGCTCCCGTACATTGGTATACAGAATCAACCATCTTGCAACCATAATAACTAAAATAACCAAAAGGAAGGATACATCCGAAGGACTAAAGTCCTTAAAGCCAAAACCATGGGTCGAAGCCCAACTAACCAAGTCCAGAGAACCAGAATGAGAAAGCCATAAGTGCGGAGCACATTATTTGAGAACCATAATATCCTAAAGCGAAGAAAACCTAAAAAAAGCATAACTACAGCCTAAGCGCCGAAGGTCGAAAAACCAAGATCCAAATCCAGGAAGCCGAGAAAATAAAATCCACAACACTAGAAAAACCACATCCGCAAGTCATAAGATACTAATGCTATGGAGACTTGCATCCAAGACATCAGAGCCAACTAGAGCTTAGTTGATAACCACACGCCCGGGAAGATCGTGGCTTCTGGTCAAAACCTGTCTCCCTTGAGGGGGTTGGGCTGTCCTGGCTCAGCAGTCCTAGTCCGAACGAACCATGCCAGAAGTCCTTGCCTGATACGCTCTTCTATCATATCCCTAAGATTCCGACAATCATTCATATGATAACCATGGAAACCATGAAATTCGTAAAGCTCGTTAGAATCCCTTTCATTTGGTGTTAGGTCCCAGGGGAGAGGCCGTCTAAAAGGATGAAGGGGTTGAACCTCTCGAAAAATCTCTTCGGGGGTATGAGTAAGCTCCGAGTAAGATGAGAACTTAGGTTGCCCCCGAGTTCTATTGTAATCATTCCATCAACGTCCTCTCAAATGATATAGTTCGATGGAACTCCATTCGAAGAAAGCTCTTGACTTCCTTTATCTCCCATCACCTCGTGAGCTTCAGTGGCTGGGAGCTTCTTGCACTTAACCATGGTGTAAAGAGTGTAAAGTTAAAGTCGAAAACGAGATTTGAAGACAAATCCGAGTAATTAATCCGAAGCAGAAAGTCGAAGGTTCGACACTTTCCTGGCGCGCCAAAATGTTGACGGACAAATTGTCGCACGCCAACACCCAATGTGTATGCAAATCCAAATAAACAGTAAAGGAAATAAAAGCGGGGAGACATGACTTTTTATAATGGTTCGGCACTAACGCCTACATCCACTTTATAATGACCATTCATTATATGATATCCGATTACAATGTTGTACAAGTTTTGACGATATTCGAGTATAAAAAACTACAATAGAACAAAAATGTCCTTCTTCTTCCTTTAGAATAGTTGATTTGGTCAACTATATCCCATAATTATCTTTAAAGTCCAAGAAGTCCAAAAGAGCCCAAATGTAGCATAGTTATCCTTGTAAATGTCCAAGTGTTGATGGAAAACATGTAGGCCACGTATTAATTATCCTTTCCATCTCCAATGGACAAGATGAAGAAGATGGCTGCCATTAATGAGTGTTTGGAGCTATAAAAGTCCAAAAATTTCAAGGGAGAAGCCTTCAAATGAAGGCCAAGACTTGGGGTATTTATAGGAGGGTGGTTAGGTGGGAGTAGTTAGGAACTGGGACCCATAAGCCATGAATTTCGGACCCAAGAAACAGCCATAGAACACAAAATTCGTACCTCCTAGTAAGGGGTACAAATTTCGTACACCCTGGAGGGGTACGAAATTTGTACCCCCTGGAGGGGTACAAAGTTCGTACCCCTCAGGGGATACGAATTTCATATCCCCTAGGGGGTACGAAATTCGTACCCTTGCGGGGGGGGGGGGGGTATGAAATTGATGGAGGAGGGGCCGAAATCGTATTGTTGAGGCAGTCGACGTTCCTGAACGCGAAGTGAGGGAATCTGAGGTTTTGTTGGTCCGAGCTAAACGGATTCGAGCTTCGGGCTCAGAGAAAATCGAATGAAGCAGGTGGTGCCTACTTGTTCGACCTAACCGGTTAGGTCGATCGCCGCCGGGACTGTGGGACCCTAGACTCCTACTAGAGCTGCGCCCGGACCTGCTTGACGGCTCACCTTCGGCTCGGAGCACGGCTTGCCTTCGGCTCGGCTGACGGTTCTCCTAAGAGTCATAGCACAAGACCTTGGAACAGGTGTTCTAGGGCCGAAGAGAGATCATTTGATAGGTTTCGGGCCTTCTTATGTTTGCGACGCGACTTCGACCAAATCACTTTTTGTTTCCGACGCCATTCTTCATGCTTGAGCGCATTACTAACCAAATGCTTAACGTGTGGCAGCTTTGACTAAAAAGCGTGTCAACATTTGCCCCCAAAACATATCTTGTTTGACTCAAGGAAGGTGTGTTTTACGAGGAGAAGAGAAATCCAAAAACCGAAGTCAGGAGAAGTCCGGAGCAAGCTTTTATATCTATAAGATTGAAGAGCCACGACTACGCTGGATCGTATTATCCAGAAAACCAAAGCCGATAAACTAGAAATCCATGATCGCTTTGGATCATATAAACCAGAAAACCAGAATCCGAGAGATCCAACGAAAGTCGACGATCGCCTTAGATCGTTTTGAGAGATATCCGAAACAACTAGAATAACCATATAACCGTATGAACGTTCGTGCGATGATGATCCAATAACCGAACGACCAGGATCTGTTGACCAAACGCACAAAACCCAGGATTCGCCACGAGTCAAGGCAATCTTGTCGAAGTAAAACAAGAGGCCGAGATATCCACGAGTGGATATTCTTGTTATGTCATTGACAAGTCCACCCGATGTAATCCAAGATCGTTGACAAAGTGACCCACTAATCCAAACGAATAGGATCGTACGAGATCTGAAACTCGCCACCAATCCTTGAGTGGATATTCTTGTCGTGTCACGGACAAGTCCACCCGACGTAATCTAAGATCGTTGACAAGGCGACCCACTAATCCAAACGAGCAGGGATCGTACGAGATTCAAAACTCGCCACCAATCCATGGTTGGATATTCTTGTCGTGTCGTAGACAAGACCACCCGACGTAATCCAAGATCGTTGACAAGATGACCCACTAATCCAAACGAGCAGGATCGTGCACGATCCGACACTCGCCACGAGTCAAGGCGATCTCGTCGAAGTAGGATGAGAAGCCAAGATAGCCAGACGCTTACTAGAGTTTGCAATACCATTATCGATTTCATACTTCTCTAGTAAGCGTCCTTAATTTGCGAAGTAATTTTATTAAATTTATAAAAGTTGGGGATTTTTTAGCGAAGCCCATAGAAAATCGAACAGTTCATTATCCGTAAAGAGCATGCTTAGGGAGCTAGCCTGCCCTCGTGCATTGGCAGGCGAACTTGGTTGTTTTCCGAGTCCAAATTTATTTACAAACGAGAGCGAACAGTTTATTGTTTGTGAAGAGCATGCCTAGGATCTCGTCGGTTCCTGATACATGGGTAAACAAACATAACTATTCACAATTCAAAGCCGAGAAAAGTAATCTTTTCATTAATAACCAAAGGGGGTGATGTGTATTGTCAAGCAAAGAGCATGCCTAGGGATTATAGCAGCTCCAGTACATGGGTATACTAACTCAACTATCTTACAACCATATTAACTAAAATAACCAAAGGAAGGATACATCCGAAGGACTAAAGTCCTTAAATCCAAAACCATGGGTCGAAGCCCAAGTAACCAAGTCCAGAGAATCAGAATGAGAAAGCCATAAGTGAGGAGCACATTATTTGAGAACCATAATATCCTAAAGCGAAGAAAACTAGTAAAAAGCATAACTACAGCCTAAGCACCGAAGGTCGAAAAACCAAATCTGAATCCAGGAAGCCGAGAAAATAAAATCCATAACACTAGGGAATCCACAGCCTCAAGTCACAAGATACTGATGCCATGGAGACTTGCATCAAAGACATCAGAGCCAGCTATAGGTTAGTTGATAACCACGCGCCCGGGAAGATCATGGCTCCTGGGCAAAACCTATCTTCCTTGAGGGGACCTGGCTCAGCAGCCCTAGTACGAACGAACCATGCCAGAAGTCCTTGCCTGATACGCTCTTTTATCATGTCCCTAAGATGCCGACAAGCGTACGTATGATGGCTATGGAAACCATGAAAATCGCAGTCCTCGTCAGAAACCTTTCATTTGGTGTTAAGTCCCTAAGGAGAGGTCATCTGAGAAGATGAAGGGGTTGAACCTCTCGAAAAATCTTCGCGGGGGTATGAGTAAGCTCTGAGTAAGATGAGAACTTGGTTTTCCCCCGATTTATATTACGTTCACTCCCTGAGAGAGGTTCCTTAGAAGTAGCAGGAGCTTTTCCTTTCTCAAAGTCGAACGATTTCCTGTTCGTAGCAATATTTACCTCGAGGACTTTTAGTTGTTAGTCTTCGCATCCTCTTCCCGAAGGAATCTTTCAGCTTCGAAATAGAATTCGCTGAGTTCCCTTGTTGGGTCTCGATGTAGCGAAGTCCTGAATGCAGACTTATCTAGAACACCAGATACTACGACCATTAAAACCATAGAGGGGTTAGGTCTCTCGATCGAAGCCACCACAGCATTGAACCATTTTAAGAATTTTCGTAGGGTCTCACTGGACTTCTGCTTAACGTCGTTTAAAGTCATGATGTTTTTCGGGCGAGGTATGTTGACTCTAAACTGTTTTACAGTCGGGTAATCAAAGCATTACAAGACGTGACAGAGTCCAGTTCCAACTGCCTGTACCACATTGCAGCTATGTCCGTTAAGAAGAGCGAAAAGCACTTGGCCATGACATTTTCCGATGCTGAGAGAACATCCATATGTCGAATGTATATCATGAGGTGAGCGATCTGGTCATTGCGACCATTATAGGGATCCAAAACTGGTAGCTTGAAATCAGGTGGGCTACGAGAGTTCCTGATATCCAAAGAAAGCGGACTGCGAGTCACAAAATCCATGTCTATAGAAGAAGCACTGCCTCAAGTGTGCTGACTGATGACATCCGCGGTCTCTGGCCTATTTCTGAAAGCAAGCATTTGGTTTAGACCATCCAAAGCAGCATTGGAGGCCCCAGTGTTGAAGTCCACGTTGGGAATCAGTTGACTGAGAAGAAAGTCTGGTTGGATTCCAACTTGAGGGCCACATCGAGCGCAATCCTGACCCCCGTAACCGTAGGAGCATAACCATCCAAAGCTATGCGCACTGGCGCTTGAGCAACATTTCCCACTATGGAGCCCACAACCTGTCCGACCAAAGTAGCATCACGGGCTGGAGCGACAACAGGATTAGGGGTGCCCCCGAGTGTAGCAGAACCGACACCATTTCGAGGGGCGACATCAGCTTGCTGATTAGTTTGCAGGGTTTCCCCCAAGTCTCGAGTCCCTAGTGGAGGAACATTGGTACTGGTTCTAATAATATCTGCATGGCCGGTCGGCCTTGAAGTGTTCCTTATCCTGTCTTTAGTACGAGCGAGAAAAGTATTGAAGGCATCTTCTTGTCGCTCGAGTCGAGCGTTCAGATCCGTAGCTAAGATTTTAATCGTTCCATCGACGTCTTCTTGAGTGACACAGTTCGATGGAACTCTGTTCGAAGAGAGATCTCGACTTCCTTCATTTCCTGTCGCCTCGTGAGCTTAAGTGATAACTGGGAGCTTCTTATGCTTAACCATGGTGTAAAGCGAGTAAAGTTGAAGTCGAAGACGAGATTTGAAGAAAATACGAGTAATTAATCCGAAGCAGAAAACCAAAAGTTCGACCCTTTCCTAGCGCACCAAAATGTTGACGGGAAAAATTGTCGCACGCCAACAACCAATGTGTATGCAAATCCAAATAAACAGTAAAGTAAATAAAAGCGAGGAGATACAGCTTTTTATAATGGTTTGACACTAACGCCTACGTCTATTTTATAATGATCATTCATCATATTATATTCGATTACAATGTTGTACAAGTTTTGACGATATTCGAGTACAAAATATTACAATAGAACAAAAATGTCCTTCTTCTTCCTTTAGATGAGTTGACATTGTCAACTATATCCCAAAATTATCCTTAAAGTCCAAGAAGTCCAAAAGATCCCAAATGTAGCATAGTTATCCTTGTAAATGTCCAAGTGTTGATGGAAAACGTGTAGGCCATGTATTAATTATCCTTACCATTTCCAATGGCCAAGATGAAGAAGATGACTACCATTAATGAGTGTTTGAAGCTCTAGAAGTCCAAAAATTCCAAAGGAGAAGCCTCCAAATGAAGGCCAAGGCTTGTGGTATTTATAAGAGGGAGGTTAGGTAGGAGTAGATAGAAACGGGACCCACAAGCCTTGAATTTCAGACCTTAGAAACATCTATAGAACACGAAATTCATACCCCTTGGCAAGGGTCTGAAATTTGTACCCCCTGGAGGGGTACGAAATTCATACCTCTTAGGCGATACGAAATTCGTATCCCCTGGGGGGTACGAATTTCGTACCCTTGTAGGGGGTACGATACTGATGGAGGAGGGACCGAAATCATGTTGTTGAGGGAGTCGACGTTCCTGAACGCGAAGTGAGGGAATCCGAGGTTTTGTTGGTCCGAGCTAAAAGGATCCGAGCTTCCGGCTCAGAGAAAATCGAATGAATCGGGAGGTGCCTACTTATTCGACCTAACCGGTTAGGCCGATCGTCGCCGGGACTGTGGGGCCTCGGACACCCACCGGCGCTGCGCCCGGACCCGCTTGACGGTTCGCCTTCGGTTTGGAGCATGGATCGCCTTCGACTCGACTGACGGTTCGCCTAAGAGTCATAGCGTAAGGCCTTGGAATGGGTGTTCTAAGGCGCAAGGCCTTGGAACGGCTGTTGACACGCTTTATAGTCAAAGCTGTCTCACGTCAAGTATTTGCTTAATAATTATATTTAAATATTAATATTAAATATGGGTATGCAATTACTTTGAGAATAGTATTCTTTAAGAGGCGATGCTATTCTCAAATGTTTAGGATAAGAAAGTTACAACCTAATAAGATTTTGACAAACAATTGGTGTTGGCAGAAAAAGAATTGCTTCTAAATGAAATAGCAATTTTCATATTAATTGTAATTTTGCCAATGTCGATATGGGAATGTCGCATCCCTTTGATACTACTTCAATCGTATCCCCAATTTTTTATTGCCACACATTTGAGTATAATCTTAGGTTATCAACAGGGTTGGTATGTAGTGATTCTACTAAGGATTGATGATCGACACAAAACACGATGATATGAATGATAGTGATCATATGTATCGACTTCATTTATATGAACTAGACAATGCCTCTTATTTGAATGGTTTTAAGAGATGTCGACTTTAATGGTATCGACATATTTATTAATTGGCGTGTCTCCATTTGTGCTTTATAAAGTATCTTAGTGCCGATATTCCATAAGGTCAACACTTATATAAGCTGCTTATTTTATAGGGGCGACACCATATATGAACGCCGTCTGTTTTTTGTATCCCATAGTATCTTAGTGATAATATCTTAAAAGGTTATATTTGTAACCTCCCGGATTTTTAGCTATTGTATAATGAATATTTAAATTAGTTTTAAATATTTAATTGGAATTATAAATAAAATTTTATATTTAATTTATCAATTTAATAATCGATATAACAATTAATATTGAATATACCAGGTAATGTAATACGAAACGATAATAATTGAATTCAGAATTTGCAGTTAAAATTGAATCAAAACAATTCAGTCAATCTGTATAAATTCTATTTGAATTAGAATGATAATAATTATTTATTATCGATGAACTTAATTGTTTGAAATCAATTTATATTTTAATCCATTGAATTTAATGCAAATAGTCAGTTTGAACGGATATCTTTTCCAGATGATCAAATTAGACTTCCGTACCTATTCTGGTGTGTTCAGAATAGTGGTTAAACCCTGGAAACGTCAGTTGTTGTGTTTCGATTGGAGTTCAGATCGCAAAATGTAATTTAAACAGATGAAATCAAAATCAAATCAATAAATATAAAAATGACATAGGAGCCGACCTATACCTTATTTTCTAACGCAGCTACACTGCCATCTTCCTTTAATGCTCAAAACTGTAATGTTTTCCATCCTCAATGTCAATGGAACACAAAATTAATGGCGTCACCCTAAGAGTTTAATCGCGTAGACCTAGAACTTTATCTCGAGCTGAAATTTTTGTTCCCCGTTTCCTTTATAAAAATGTGATAGCCTCCTTATTCCTTCTGCAAAAATCTCAAAACGAAGGTTTCCTTTTGTTCTTCAATTCCGAATGAAACGCCACAATAAAATAACAGCATCCCTTCTTTTAAGTATCACGATAATTTTTCTTCTTTCCTTTATCAAAAATCAAACCGTAAGCTTCAGCAGGCGCATTACAAATTCTTCAGAGCCTCAAAAGAAAATTCCAAAGCCCTATACCCTGGTGTGAGTTTGAGCTATATTCCGCAGTTTGATTTCATGAATAGGGATTTAAAGCATCAATTTCGTTTCCCTTTTTATTGGTGCGATGTCGAAGGTGGGCTCAAGCATCGAACTTCGGATCTACCTAGGTCGACATTGAGGAGGGCAGAGGTTCGATCATCGTAGATTTGGGATTGTGGAATGAGGGAGATTCGACGGTGAAGAAGGGTTCGCCTTTTGCTATAGTCGCACTAAGTGCCAATCGCGATGGTTTAGGGCAAGTCAGGTTGCGATTCTTTCTGGGTGATCAAGCTTGTAGTACTGGTGATGTCCGGGTAGAGCTAGGGTGAGAAGTTCGATAGTGGGGATGAATATGAGTTAGGTCTCTGAATTTTTTAGGGTTGGACCGAGTAGCTGGGAGTTCAAGCAGTGGATTTTGGGACTGTGTGGAGTTAAGTTTACTGATGGCCGAACAAAAGGGATACTGGAAGTGTAATAGCAGGAAGTGGCTGCGAGTGATAGGGAATGAGAGAGAGGTTGTCAGCAATGTATTCAATGAAGTGTCAAAATGAAAATTGTAGTTTTGGGCGGATGCTGTTCTGGAGATGTTCGAGAACTTATTCGTCGATTAGTCGAGATTGCAAGGGAATAAGGTATACGCTATTTTGAAATTTAAAATTCGCAAAAATAATTTATTTATGTTGTAGTTCATTTAAATTAACAAATTGTTTAATTGATGAATAAAATAAACAATCGTAGGTTCAAATTAAATTTCATTCAAGTAGATGCGTAGCAGAGTCGACATGGAATTTTAAATGGATATTCAGCAAAGGAAAATTGAGGTGAGTAAATCTCACTCAGAAGATTTTATTTAAATTTATTTAATCGAAATAAATAAATTAATGGTTGTTTGGATGCTTGCATGAATTACTGAATTATTGTGGTTATATATATATATTAGTTATTTAGGATTGGTGATTGTTGTTATTATATATATATATATATATCAGATTTCCCATAGTACCATTAGCGGATGCTCGCAGTATCATTAGCGAATGACCCTATCGCCCCACGATATATGAGTGGATGACCTTTTATACCGTGGTATTCTTCCTTGAAGCAGGATTGGTATTATTTATGTTGTCTGACATCTGTGGATGTAGGGAAAACAGATTAGAGGGATCCAACTGGATTACTCAAATTTATTTATTATTGTTTACATATTTATATATGTGTGGTCTTTTGAGTTGGATTAATGGTTTGAGTATTTGGATGTTTAAATATCACTGGCCCTAGATATTGATATTTAAAAATATTATACAAAAGGATTTTTAGATTTAAAAAGGGAAAAAATTAATTTTCGAAATAGAAATGGAATTTCGAATGAATTAATAAATATTAACTTGTTTCTAATAATAAAAACAAGTAGCTGAATTTAAAGCGATGTTTATAAATGAAAGAAATATTATCGTTTGGTAATATTGAATTTTAAATTCAAGAATGAACTTAAAAAGAATGAACTTAAAAAGGAGATTTATTTTCCAAAGTGGAAATTGGATTTCAAATGAAATTTGAAATAGAAACTGGTTTCAATATTTAAACCCAAAAGTGAAATTTATAAACAATGTTCATAAATAAAAAAGGGAAAATTTTAGTGGATAATTTATAAATTTAAATTCAAGTATGAATTTAAAAAGAGATTCATAATTTGGATCGTTTCAAAAAGAAAAAATGAAATTTATTCCGATGTTCAGAATGTAAACATATTTCAAATAAATCCATATGGACCTATGATTTCGAATTCGACTATGTCGAAATAGAAATAAATAAATAAACTATTTTAAGAAGTAATATTGAAACTATATTAATTAGAAGCTATAATCTAAATTAAATATGAAATAGATTTTATGTTTATACATTTATATGTTAAATTATAAATTATCTTCGAATGTAAAATAAAAAGGGAAATTTACTTTCCGCAGAGTAGGATTTGGTTTTTAAATTAATTTTGGAATGGAAACCTTGTTTGAAATCATAGAACAAGGAAGTTACTTTACAAATGATATTTAATATCATTGGATAAATTTGAAGTTAGTTTCAAATGGAATTTAAATTGGAAGTTTGTTTTAAGATATAAGATAATGAAGTTGGTTTATAAACCATGTTTTATAAATAAAATGAATAAATTTTCATTGGATAAATTGGAAGTAGATTTTTCCTAATATAAGATATGGCATTTAAAAATCATATTTTAAATGAGATAGAAGACAGGACTTTAATGATAAGTAGCGGTAGTTTTTTGTATTACAAAATCTTATCCGTATCAAGATAAGAACGTTGTTGGTCAAGGTCTGAGAGGTAAATAAGATACCCCAACTTAAATGACTTCACTATTATCAAGGGATGATATTAGTTTGTAATGGTAAACGATGTTGAAGCAATTAATCATGCCCATAAAAGGAAATTATAACTGAATTTCGATTATATTGATATTTTATAAGTAATATAATTTCATAAGAATTGGAACTGAATATAGAAATTTGAGTTTTATTCATAACTGAGTTATGAATATGGAATAAAATAATCGAGAGTTGAATAACATGAATTGTTAAGTCAGATTTGGATAACGGGCCTTGAATTATTTTAAAATATTGAAAATGAAGTTGGAATTTATTTAATAAACTAAGTTTAAAAGTTCATATTTAATTATATTTTAAATGAACTCGCCGCAGCGCGGTAGTTCACAATTCGACGAATTGGACTTCAACTGAGTATATAGAATTCAATATAAGTCAGAATTTGATGAAACAAGGAACGCCCAGACCTATTTAATAATAATTTTCTAATGGAAGGGAAAATATTGATTTTGTCATATAGATTTTGAGTTGTGTCAAAATCAAATTTTCAGAAAAGCAGCGCCATAATCGCTTTTAAACCATAACGGCTGATAAAATAAAATAAAGCGATTTTGAGTAAATAAAATCCGAATTTCCATTAGAAAAATCCAGATTTGAGTTATAAATAAATATGAACTCAAATGGAGTAAATGGATTGATTTTTGGAACAAAAACCAGATTTTAATTATCGAATGAGGTTAACTAATTTGAAAGGTAATTAGTTAGTGGAGTTATGGATTGAACTTGGCTTTGGTTAAGTAAATTGAAATTATGAATTGAAATTGAACGTTTGAGTAAATGTAACCTGAATTAAAGTTTAGAATTGAATATGCAATTTAAGTTTGACTTGGTTTAAGTCAATAACAATGTTTTTAAACACGACTGCTTCCAACTACAGGTGAAATGAGCAATTTAAAGTATAAATTTGGGATTGAACGAGGTTAAATGAAAATGTTAAATTGATTGGAACTGAGAATGATTGAATATATGGTAGACATATATGGGATGAAAAATATGAAGAGAGTATGAAGATTATAATTTAAGTGCCCAACAAAAAGGTACATGTTTCAATTCCATATGAGATTTTTATGAGCCTATTGGGCAAGCCGCTTGGCTTTTTGATTTTCTTTTTGAATGGAAAGGGCCTGGAGAGGCGAGTTGGGGTTTGAACTATTTACCGGTACAAAGGGGGTGCTGGCGAAATTTTCTGGAAATTTAAGGAGATAGAATATTGACAACTAAAAATCAATGTATCGATATATAGAATTCGGTAAGGAAACGAACGTATAAACGAAAATTAGAAAAGGGCCAGTGATTGTTTGATGGATGTTTGTTTTCCTTTGATAGTTAAATCACCGGCTATCAAAGATTTTTGTTAACCATCATTATCAATATGGAGAGACCGGTTGGATTTAATATCCGAAAACCACTCCGTATAGGCATAGGCGTTGCAAAATAGATTATGCTGAAGAAATTGGAGACGGAGTGAAATGCAAGGGCTGTTCTATTTGTCCAGACCCAGGAAAACTTGTATGGATGAATGTCTGATAGAGTATTTCCAATGATCATGCCCCGTTGGTTTTTACGAATATACCAAGTTGGTGAGGAGAAGGTAACTTCTCTTTATTCTATCACCCGGAGTGTATTTGTATAAATCAGATTAGTGATTTATGGATTTGACGATTTGACATTCAAAGTGTATGGTGGTCAGATGTTCTAAAAATGGAACGTAGCCTTAAGCCTCATCAATCGGGAAATGACAAAAATTGGGCAGGCAGCATGGCTAGGTGGGTCATTCCCAAGCAGGGTATATTGTCACCGATCTAGAGAAAATTCATAATTGTTCTTCTTTCATTTTCTGTATCTCCGCGGATGTAGGGTGGGACCTTAAAACCATAATGGGTGTCAATATATTCGCTACACTCAAGTTAAATGAGTGGGGGGGGGGGGTCATGTGTGGCCGGGTTGCAAGATGTTCTTGTTGAACCCCAGTGTATCCCATCTAGAGTACACTGATCGGGAGGTGGTCCTATACCTTGTCATAGTTGGAATCCAATCTCCAATAAGCGCCCTATGTTTTTCGATTTTATACTATATATGTAGAACGTAAGATGCAAGAGTTCTGCTATTTGGTTATTTATTTGGTTAGACACTATTATAATATCACTGGATTTTGATATGAAAAATGTTTTGGTTATAGTAAGGCAAAAACCGTCCATGTTTATGTGTGGGCTGGTCTTACTATTATCCTTTTTCTTTCAAAGAATCTTCAAACTTAAACAATATGGTTGGAGTTTACTCACACCAGTCCCATCACTGACCCAAAGTTTATTTTGTTTGTTTTTCCTATACTCTTGGGTGCCCAAATTGTATGGGCAGTCAAGTGTTTCATGCTTTTACATATACACTTCGAAGAGGTTGAAGCAGGAGGCTTCACCATTCGTTATTTTAGAGTTATTTCCGCTGTATCAAATATTGTATTTTGCTATGATGATGGTATGTATATATGATACAAAATTTTGTATTTTAAATGCTATGTTATATAATATATTTTATTCGTTCTGCTGTGAGATTCTGTTTTGTTATTTCACTTCTTCTTCTGTATATTTCTATTTCTTTAACCCTAATGACTCGTATTTTTGTGCTATTTGGGTTTGACGGGTGTTGTTTTAGTCAAGTAAGGTAGTACGGATTTTCGAGCCATTACAATATTGTAAGAAAATAAGTATTTCACGAAAGAGATTAGAGTTCTTATCACCATCGGATAATTAATGATGATAATTTTGTTGGGGATGCGAATTAAGGATCTTAAGACAAACTAAACACTAGAGGGGGGATGAATAATGTTTTATGGATTATATTAAATTTGTTGAAATCTTTTTGAATTAAGTAGATTGCTATGCAAATCACAGATTTCACAAATCATAGAATCATCACAGATTAAGAAAATAAAAATCAGTAAAAGGAAAGTACACGCCGGGATTTTATATTGGTTAGGGACTCCTCTACATCCAGTCCCATACTATGCTGGGTTGATGTGGATTTTTATTCAAAAAATCTAACTGTAACCCTTGATTTTAGGGATACAAGGGAACACCCAATATGGTTCCAAGTACAGTGAGACTTAGTTAATTTTCCAGGCCACAACTTTGCATCCAATAGATTTTCGAGACACAATCACACCCAATAGATTTATACAAGACACTACCACACCCTTCTCTTATCGATTCTTGTAGTATTGATTCGATTGGACTTGATCTTGCGATCTATGATTACAAACAGCCTATAACTCTTGAGTAACACTTGAATTTCATAGAGAGTTTAATGCAGAATTTAAAGAGTAGAAGATTGGTATAATTTCAACAAAAATCGGCAAAGTATAAGTGCAGAAAGTTAAGAAATTAAGAAGAATAATGGTGAAATGATTAAGGAAGAAGAGGGAAGTCAAAAGTAATTAAAATTTTCGAATTCTAAAGCCTTTATATAGTTTTCCAACAGCCACATCCATTCGGAAAAGATTTGAATTTGAAAGGCACAGCTTTTCAAAATTTTAAAAACAATTTAGTGGCTCCTATGTCGACGTCACTAAAGTGATATGTCGACATCCCTTATAAAAAATAAAAAATAAAATTTTGAACTAAATCAAACAATGTTTAAATAAATTATGGAAATTCTCGAGTTAAAAGAAACTATTTTCCTTTGTATTGAAATAGAGTATATTAAGTAAAAATATATTCAAAAACATATATTTAAATAACTTTAAAAATGATTAAAAGCTAAATATAAATTTAGTATTAAATTTATAACTATAATAAATTTAGTATTAAATTTATAAGTAATTTTTTTTAAATTAGGAGTTAAAATATATCAAATATAATTTAAAAACAGGAGTTAAAAATTTTCTACACATAAAGACGTATAAATTTAAAACAAGGATGTGATTTTGAAATCATTTGAAAAATAGATTTAAAATCATGGAAGTAATTTTGAAATCATTTGAAAAAGAGTTTGAAAGCAGAATTAAATTTGGAATCAAAATTCAGTGCTAACCAGAATTTTAACAAGATAACTAGACATAATTACTCTGTAATTCTTGAACTCTTGATACTTATGAGTCTTGAATCTTGAACTCTTGTAATTTGAAATATTGATTCTCAGAGCTGTACGGTCTTCAATAATCATTATTTGCATAGATTTCCTGTATATATATATATTCCAGATAACAGTGTTAGTATATATTTATGTACAATAGCACATACACGAATATACAAATTTATTTATTATTTATTTTTAACTATTGGGGATTTGTGGATTGGACAATTTGGGTAATGGAGACATAATTCTCCATTTTGTTCAATCACATTCCCGTACTTATCGAAACGGACAACGCTGACACAGATTACTTGATCGTCTTCGTCCATTCCTTGATTCTGATCCTCTACTTCCTCTTCTTCTTCAACCTCTTCCTTTTCCTCTTCTTCTTATCTCCCTCCATAGGATTATGGATTTGAATTTGGAGGAATCATCTTCAATAATAATTGGATTTTCTTGATTATCCATTATATATTTCTGAAGATTTCTAATGATCTTCCCTTGCTTTTATTGCTTTTTTGCCATCTGGAGTTGTAGAAGTTTGAATTTCAGCGAGCAATTGTAGAGTAGCTTTCATAGATTTCTTTAGTTTGATACCCTTGTGTGTGTAGAACGTTGGAACGGGCCTTAGGTAGGCATAGGAAACGAAAAGGAGTTGTTTTTTGTTATTATTTGAAGTGGAAGCCATTGTTTTATTGTTTCAAAATTTTTATTATAGCGAAAATGAGTGAGAAGAGAAGGATTTTCGAAATGGAGAGTTTAAATAAAAGTAATAACTAACTTTGGAGAGAATTTTAATTTTAAAACTTTTCTGTTATACGTCGATATCCTACTGTATATATGCCAACATGTATATGTGTATTTACTTTTTTTTTGATAATTTATACTATATTTATAATTATTTTACTTCGTTTAGATAACAAATTCCTAGTTCTCTTCTTTATTTAATAAATGTTGCTTTGTTTAATGGTTAAGTTAATATATCTGCAATTTGATTTTCTGTGTTAATAAATTCTTGTAATAATTTACCTTATCTCTTAGGAAATGATATCTTACATCAATATGTTTTGTTTCAACATGATAAGTAGGATTTTTAGATAAATTTTATAGCACTCGTATTATCGCAGTAAATTGGCGATTTGGTTATATTCAAATCGAAATCTCTTAGAGTTTGTTGCATATAAATTACTTGAGAACAAGCCAAAGCAACAGATATATATTCTGCTTCAGTTGTTGACAAGGAAACAATATTTTGCTTTTTATTCAACTAGAAAACCTAGGAATGACCCAAAAAGTGGCAAGTTCCACTTGTGCTTTTTCGGTTTGATTTACAACTAGCATAGTCAGCATGGTAATACGATATTAAATCGAATGAATCATTTATAGGATAGAATAAACCAAAGTCTAATGCATGTTTAACATATCATAGAATAAATTTTACAGCTTTTAAGTGAGTTTTCTTAGGTTGTGGTTGATATCTAGCGCAAAGACAAATGCTACCCATTATGTTTGGTCTACTCACAGTTATATATAGTAAGGATCCTATCATTCCTCTACATAGTTTTTGATCTACATCTTTTAAATAATTGTCTTTACTTAAGGCTTCATTAGTTGCCATAGGAGTGAGTTTTCCTTTTGGTATTGGCCATATTAAATTTATTAATTAAATCTCTAGCATATTTTTCTTAATTAATAAATATTCCATTATATAATAGTCTAATTTGTAATCCTAAGAAGAAATTGAGTTCTCCCATAAGACTCATTTCAAATTCTTTTGTCATGATTTCAGAATTTTTTTGATTCATTTTACTATATGTTGATCCAAAAGTTATATCATCTACATATATTTGAACCAATTAAATATCATTTTCGTTTATTTTAATAAAAAGTGTATTATCTACTTTACCAATTTCAAAGTTTGATTGTAGTAAATAAGTTCTTAATCGATCATACTTGGCTGTAGGAGCTTGTTTTAAACCATATGCAGCTTTTTGTAACTTATAAACATGATTAGGAAAATTTTCATCCTCAAATAATGGGGTTTGTTCAATGTAAATGTCTTCTTTAACGAATCCATTTAGAAAGGCGTTTTTTACATCCGTTTGAAATAATTTGAAATTATTATGATTAGCGAAAGAATGTATAATTCTAATAGCTTCTAGTCTTGCCATGGGCAAACGTTTCATTGTAATCTATTCCTTCTTGACAATATCCATAAGCAACTAATCGTGCTTTATTCTAATGACCTCACCAAGTTCGTTCAATTTATTTTTATAAACCCATTTAGTTTCAGTTTCAGTTTTACCCTCTGGTCTAGGAAAAAGTTCCCATACATCATTTCTGGTGAACTGATTCAATTCTTCTTGCATAGAAAGTATCCATGAATCATCAGATGATACTTTCTTTGGATTCTTGGGTTCAACAGTTGATATAAATGCTATATTACTCATATTATATAATTGATTTCTGTCTCTAACTAAAGATTCAGTATCTTATAGTATATATTCTATAGGATGATCTCTTAAAAGCCTAATTCTTTTATTAGGTTTATTAAATTCATTATTTATTTCATTATCATTATCATATTCATATTTATTTCGATTTAAAACTTTATAATTTTCATCAAATGATACATTTAGAGTTTCTTCAATAGTGTTAGTTCTTAAATTGAAAACTCTATACGCTTTACTTCTATTTGGATCCAATAAATATTCCATTGTCTGATTTTGAATCAATTTATCTAGATTTTCTTTAGTATTTAGAATAAACATTTACTCCCAAAAATTATGAAATAAGATACCTTCGGTTTCTTATTATACAGAAGTTCATATGGAGTTTTGTTAGTTAATAGTCTATTAAGATTATGTTTAAAATATAACAAGCGTAGCAACTGCTTCAGCCCAATTTTTTTTGGTAAACTACTATCAGATAACATAGTTCTCGCACACTCTTATAACTTACTATTTTTACGCTCAACTACTCCGTTTTGTTGAGAAGTTCTTGGAAAATAAAAATTATGAGTATTTCCCTTTTTATTACAAAATTTCTCAAAATTTTCACTTTTAAATTTTCTATCGTGATCACTACGTATATTTTTAATTTATAATGATAACAGATTTTAATTTCTCTTATAAAAAGTTTTAAATAATCAAAAGCATCACTTTTATGTTTAAGAAACAACGTCCAAGTAAATCTATAGAAATCATCGACAATTGCAAATACATATTTACTATGGTTTGTTGATTGTGTTTGAGATGGACCAAATAAATCCATTTGAAGTAATTCTAATGGTTTTAAGTGGTAATCTCATATTTTGACTTGAATGAACTTATTATTAATCTCCCTAATTCCTAAGCATCACATAAATTATCTTATTTAAAATTCATTTTAGGTGACCCTCTAACTAAATATAGTTTAGAGATTTTAGATAAATGTTTGAAATTCAAACGGAGAATCTTTTATGCCAAATCCAGGGGTCACTTGTATTTTCCAAAGGGCACAAAGTATCGTTTGAAATTTTCATACTTAAGATGTAAATATTTTAATTTCTAATTCCTTCACGAATTATGTTTGAATTATTATCTTCGATAAAGTACTTATCTATTTCAAATTTAATTTTATAGCCTTTATCACATAATGGACTTATATAAGCAAGTTATGATTTGAATTCCTAACTAATAAAACATCAGAAATAGTAGGAGTTTCAGAATTACCGAAATTGCCGATGCCAATCACAAATCCTTTCGAGTTATCACCAAAATTGACCATTCCACCATCTTTATGGACTATATTATTCAATAGTTCTGGATTTTCCGTCATATGTTTCGAATAACCACTATTCGGTATCCATTTACCTCTTTTAATTTGCACCATTTGACCATCAAGTTTTGAATCATCAATAGCCATGTAACACTTCTGTTCCTGTACAACAAACCGATTAGGTAGACAACTTGACTTTTCAACATATTTAAATGCAAACTTATTAGACAAAGTTGAAATGCATACTTTTGAAATAGTGTTATGAAATATTCAGAAATTGCCATTTAAACTTTTCAAAATTAGATTATGAAATCTTCGAAACTAATGCTCTGATTCCAATTCTTGGGAATGCAGATTAAGGATCTTAAGGAAAACTGAACACTAATAAGGAGGGGGTGAATAGTGTTTTATGGATTATATTAAATTTCTTGAAATCATTTTGAATTAAACAAAATGCTATGAAAATCACAAATATCACAAATCACAGAATCAATCACAGATGCAAAAAATGAAGTAAAAAGAAATAAAAGGAAAGTACATATTGGGATTTTATACTGGTTCATGACTTCGCTACATCCAGTCCCATACAACGTTGGGTTGATATGGATTTTTATTTAACAAATCCAATTACAATCCTTGATTTCAAGGTTACAAGGGCACACCCCAACCGATTCCATGTACAGTGACACTTAGTTGATTTTCCAGACCATAAATTTACACCCAATCGATTTTCGGGACATAATCGCACCATGTAGATTTATACGGGACACTACCATACCCTTCTCTTATCATTTTTTATATTATTAACTTGATAGGTCTTGATTTTGCGATCTTTGATTACAAACAACCTATAACTCTTGAGTAGCACTTGAATTTCAGAGAGAAATTGATGTAGAACTGGAAGAGAAGAAGATTGATATAATTTCTATGGAAATCGGCAGAGTATAAGTGAAGAAAGTTAAGAAATTAAGAAGAATAATGGCGAAATAATTAATGAAGAAGAAGGAGATGAAAAGTAATAAAAAAATTCGAATTCTGAAGCCTTTATATAAATTTCTAACAGCTATATCCTTTCAGAAAAGATTTGAATTAAAAAAAAAACAATTTTTCAAAATTTAAAAAACAATTCTAACGCATCCCATGTCGATGTCACTAAAGTGATATGTCGATTTCCCTTAGAAAAAACAAAAATAAAATTTAAAATTGAATCATATAATGCTTAAATAAATTATGGAAATTCTTGAGTTAAAACAAATTATTTTCCTTCGTATTGAAGTAGAGTATATTACGTAAAAGTATATTCAAAAACATATATCAAAATAATTTTAAAAATTGATTAAAAACTAAATATAAGTGATATGAAATATAAATATAAAAATATAAATATATCTAAAACTTAATATAAACACGGAAAGTGGAAATATAAATTTAGTATTAAATTTATAAGTAAAACTTATTTAAATTAGTAGTTCAAATGTATTAAGTATAATTTAGAAACATGAGTTAAAATAAATTTCAGGAGTTAAAATATTTCTAAACATAAAGAAGTATGAATTTAAAATAAGGAAGTAATTTTGAAATCATTTGAAAAATAGATTTAAAAACAAGTAAGTAATTCTGAAACCATTTGAAAAAGACTTTAAAATCAGAATTAAAGTTGAAATCAGAATTCACTGCTAAACAGAGTTTTAACAAGATAACTAGACCCAATTACTCTATAATTCTTGAATTCTTGATACTCATGAGTCTTAAATCTTGATCTCTTCTACTATGAAATCTTGATTCTTTGTTTTGTATAGTCTTCAATAATCATTACCCGTATAGATGTCCTGTATATACATATATAAATGTTCTAGATAACAACGTTAGAATATATTTATAATAATAATAATTGAAACAAAGTTGTAACAAGGTTGTTGCCATCAAAACAATCACCATCTCAGTCTCTAAAAAATTTGACTTACAGAATTAGAAAACCAAATGTGATTGGCCTGGATTGTTCCCTGTTCTTTAGATTTAAACCCCCAAGTGATGTTAATCCACAATTCCAGTACGTAGGGCTTTGACAAGATTAAGACTAAAAATAGTTTTATACACATATTAGAGTACACAACATAAAATGTAGGTTATTAGCGTGTGCGAAAATCATTAGGAGCAGAATGACCTTAGGAAAGTCTAGTGAGGACAGACCATCCAGATTCCTATAATATAAATATTAGAGCATTTAATTAGGTAGGTAAACAAAATAATGTAAGTACGAGATTTAATTAATTAAAGAGTCGAGTCACGATCAATAAGATAATTAGATCAATTAGTAACTAGTAGAATAAAATTAGGAATATGAAAGGGGAAAAATACAAAAAAGATATTTCCTATACCCACAACCCTTACCATCTCTCAAATCCTACTTCAAAATTCCATTTTCAAACTAAATACAAACATAAGGCCGACTACTACTTAGGAAAAAAAGGAGAAAAAGATAACCTAAGGAGGGAATCAAGCTTAAGAGCAAATATCATGCTTCTCTTAATTCATTCAAGGTGAATAATGGAATTAACTCATTTTATTATTTGCTTGGTTTATATTCGTGTTAGATCTGAGCTGATGTTGTGTTTCAATGTTTTATTATGCCATATTCAAATGGTATACTATCATCCTTGCATGCTGGTTGATGATAAATTACATTTTCATGTAGGAATGCATAGAGACCCAATCAAGTGACCCTCAGATGCCTTTAAATGGTAGGATATGGTGAGAAATAATATGTTAGAGAAGCTTTTCAAATTTAATTTTCTAAACAAGTATGAATAATTTATGAATTTAGTAACGACCCGCCATTTTGACCGTGCCGAATCGACAAAACATGTCAAACTCCAACCATCCAAAATAATAGATTGTTATTAGCTTCTGTGGTAAACTATATAAATCATAGAATCACATATCACAGACACAGACACAGAGCAATACAATATGTCACCGTGTAAAATACATAATAATGTAGTAGTTCATGAAGCTGCTAAATAAAATTTTACTTCACAGTTTACATAAACAATACAACAGAAGTCTAATACAATGAATTTCTAATACACAAATAAATGATAACTGCTTAAAATAGAAATGACAGCAATAGCTGGAAAACTGGAACAACTGATTAATAGATAGATACAAGTGAGAAAACCCAATGAAATCTCCAATCTCCATGAGTGAATCTCGATAGCTGTAATACTCTATCTGACCCAAGCTGTAACAACCCGAAATTTTAGAACCAATTTCAAAATTTTATTTTGGTTATTTTAATGGTTTTCAGATATTTAAAATGATTTATTTTAAATAATAATGACTAAAAATTTATTTTAATCGAAGTTGGAACGAATAAATTTATTTTAAATATAAAACGAGCCTGAGATGGCGCGATACTTTGAGAATTCAATTTTAATTTTCAATTGAATGAACATGATTCAAAATAAATTGGATTTTAGTAAAACCAGAAATGTTTGAACTTGTTTAGCTATATATTTCTAAGGAATGTAAAAAATTGAGATTTCATAATATGAATTGAAAGTTATGTCCTGTTTAAAATTCAAAATAGCCGCTATGGAATTTTTATATATTTTAATATAATATATAGCCCTTAAAAATAGCCATTTTGCAAACGACCTCCGTTTTTGGCAAAACCACTTTTGTTGGATCCAGAATATTAAATTATAGCTAGATTCCAATTTTCGTAATTTTTGGAATTAATATGTAAGCACGGTAAATTTGAATGTGTTTTCAATTTAAATTTGAATTCAATCGACCAGTTAAAAAGACCATTTTCCAAATGGTCTCCAAATTCGACGAAATTAGTTTTGTTGAAACCGTATTTGAAAAACATAGCAAGAATTCCAAATTTCATAATTTTTGGAGCTAGTATGTGGTCGTACACAATAAATCGATCAGCTATTTAAGCCAGAAACAGAGCTTTCTGAGCACACAGACTCGGAATTCGATGAAACCAGTTTTGTTGGGACCGTATCATCATGACATAGCAACATGTCAATTTTCATCGCCGACGGAGTTCGTGTTGACAGAGGCATCGATAGTTGTCGATCGTGGATAGCATAAGCTAGAGAATTAATAAAATAACACACCCCACTACTATATAACATTTCCTCCACTTCCTAAATCCTCATTAATTCCTCCTCCCTCAAAATTGCAGTAGCCACCCCCCGTAAAATTTCAGAAAAAACCCTCGATCACTAAAACGTTTATATCTCTCAATCCATACACTATTAACCCTAACGGTTTCTATGTTTTGAAGATCATCATGGTCTCTACCTCCCACAAAAATTCCATGACCTATCGTCGCACGGATTGGGAGAAATCAATGATCAACAGCTAGAAAAATGTTTCGATTTTGGATAAATTGTGATCTATCCATTGGGTATTTAATAATGGCACCAAAGGGAAAATGGTAGAGGACACAATGCTCTACAACATTGCTTCAGGATGTTTGGTCTAAAATTGATCGTGGTGGCGGCAAGGTGGATTTCAACGTGGGGGATGTTTTCTGGCGAGCAGCGATCAAATTTGGATAGGGGGACGGCGCCACAGGCGCTTACGAGCAAGGGGTACTGAAGGAAAGTTCATCAGCAGTTGGAGGCACGTCGATCCATGGGGGTCCACGGCATTGATGTGGCCCGGTGGCGGAGCAATTTCAGGCAAACGGAATTTGGGTCATTCATCAATTTCCGGTGAACAGTGGCACCAGAGACGATGACGCTTGGAGGGGAGCGGCGCCTCCGACCGGCGGTGGTGCCAACTGGCAGCGGCGATGCCTAGGTGGGCCCAGACGGCGGGAATAGCCAATGGTCAACAGTGAACATTTAAAAATCCAATTTCTATTTCAATTTTTAAAATACAATGTTCGTACGCTAATAGCGTGTCCATACGAACACGAAATCATGTGAAATAGGGTCTATTGTGATTGTGGAGTTGATAGCTTCACAATAAGGCTAACTGGGTCCAATTTGGAGCTCACTTGAATTTGGGGCAAATACAAACCCGAACGGTACCAAAACCGCCAGTTAAAGACTGACGGAGTGGATCCCAATGTGAGAACTCCTTCTCACTCTAATTGTTTTATAGTTAAATATATACTAGGATGTAGACGGGATTAGATGCCCCCGACACTATTTATTGTACAAACCATGGTTGTTTGTTTAGATTGTGTTATGGAAATTTGGATTGTGGTTGTAAAATTGATTGTGAATAAAATATTTGAACAATAAAAATATCATTTTTATTATATAAAGGAAAGACTATATAAAATAGTCAAGTGTTGAAATAAATATTTTATCGTTAAAAATATAATTTTTAACATATATATGAACGACATAAAATTCTCCTGAAATGAAAATAAATATTCATTTACAAATCGAACAATTTTTTTATGTACACCTATTTAACTGACATTGTTTGGGACGATAAATTTTATACATCGCCCAACTGCATTAAATAATATTCAATATTTGTTGGTTAAAACCCCGCACGGGTATTGGGATGATATTTGGCGTACACTAATTGTTTAGTTGTATGTCAATCGATTGGTTGACAGACTGTTGTAAGCATTAATTATTTATATTTAATGATTATGCAGTTGTGTGATGCACTCTGGATGATTGGTTATCATTATTGTTGTATGCATGTGTTGTATGAAATCCATACAAATAAAATATATGGTAATTGACTGTCTGATTCCAATTCAGGATAACGAATATTTTAAAATAATATTCAGTAAAGGATTACAATATGGATTTGATGTCCGATTTTGGATAGACACGAAATTATTGAAATGTGTGAATCCGTGTTGATTAGTTATGCGCCATTTAATGCGAACGATATTTATATCGATTTAATTCATTTTTATAATGAATATCGAAAAGGAAATGATTTCAAAATCTGATATTTTGAAAATATTATCATTTATATATTAATGATATGGAATATTCAAATTTGGTTTAAAATTGAAAAATGAAGTTAGAATCGTTTTAAAACGAATTTATAAATGATTTATAAAGTACGATTTAAATGGAAATCGATGAAATATATACAATATATATATTATATTTATTAAATGGCCTGAATAGAAAGCGCCGCGCAAGACCATCCACGAATTTTGACCATTGACTTCGAATTGACATTACGGGAGATCCTACCGTCGTATTCTCCTAAAACCGGAACCACTGGGTTTGTATCGAAAAGATCTTTCCAATGAATATAAGAGATTTGAAATCTAATGGTCATATTTTAAAATTTGTCCAATTCAATTTTGGAAAAGGTCGTTGTAAATGCAGTTCGATGACCGTTTATGGAAAGCCTTAATAAAATTATTAAAAATATGGAAAAATAGTATAAAATCATAATAAATGATTTGGAAAGATTTTGAATGAAAAATTCCAAGTTTGAAAAGATAAAAATATATTTTTACCGAAACGAACTAGTTATTAACTAGAATAATAATCCAATAATTTTTAAATAAATAAATTGGATTTGGAAAGGGTTTTAATATAACCAGAAATTTCCAATATATAAATTGGAATGGATTTGAGTAGAAATAATCTTCGGAATATTTCGATATTGGATTTCGTGATTATACGGATATTGTGAGGAGTTTGGAAGATACAGATATCATTATTTCCAATACGATATCCCTTAATTTCAGAATTCGATATTGAATATACACCAATATAATATCTATTTAGAGCCTTGTATTTAATATCAAATTGGATTTTGGGTTTGTTGTGAATGGTGTCTTTATTAACACCGTTCTCAAACCCAGTTGAGAGAAGAACAAATCTTTTAATTAAGATTTGATGTAGTTTACTAATTAATTAACACTTGTTCTTTAACGCGATTAAAAGTGAAGAGATGATTTGGAATTTATAAATCTTATTATTAAGATTTAATGGAAATTTTTCTTGAGTAAAGTTTTCCAATTTAACATATTATTAAATTGGAATTGAATGGAACTCGATTTGGTAATAATCAGAATGAGCTTCTGTATAGGAAGACAATTATTATATATGGAATTTAAAAGGCTTTGCCGTTATTCCATTTATAGCATTGATTGGATACGGAAACTTATATCGATTATATGTTGATCTGTTTTCCGTGAAGATTCCATAATTGATGGAAGCTGATTTGGATTTATTGTGAACTGTGTTTTAAATGACATTAGTTCTTTAACCTAGTTAAAGATAAGATTAATTTATCAAAAGAATAATCATTAAGTAATGATTTTTGAGATTAAAACTTAATTAGAGTTTTAATGAATCTTTAATTAGATTCAAACGAGAATAAGGTAATTAAATTTATCGAATTCGTGAAATGATCGAGAATGGAGTACCACCAGTTTTACTACTGGCGTAGTTAAATCTTTAATTAGATTTGAACGAGAAATGGTAAATAATTTAACCGAAAAACAATTGATATGGAGTACTACCAGTTTAGCTCCATGTGATGAATACGTTAGGATTGGGATAATAAAAGAAATGATTACTTCGTAATGGCTCGTTAACCCCGACTAGTTGGATAAACATTAATTTGGCTTAGAATTGAAAAGATAAAGAAATCTTTTGAAATGGATATCCAAAGGAAGATTAAAGGTTAATTTTAAAAGAAATTATCTTTGATAATATTAATGGGAACCATCCCCTAAAAATGTGAATATTTGAATAAAAGAATATTCTGGATTGGAATGAGGCGTATGTGTGTTTTTATAGCACTTGTTTATGAAATACACGAGTTATTTGGAAAGACCGAGTTTATCCCATTTTGAATAACTGATTTGATGATAAGTCAACAATGAAGACGGTGGCTGAAGATCAGAGATCTTCACATCGTTTGGATGATTACTGATGTCTTGATTGGGCTGTACACCCAAGAAAAGTTAATAAGTGGTGATCGTCCATACGTACTTGGAGATCGAACGGATATGCAAGGGCCTCTCTCCCGTATTGGACATTAGTTCCAATACGACATTGTGCGGTTTTGATTGTAGAACTAGTATGACGACATGATATATGGTACCCATGCCGTCTATGATTGATATATTTATATTTGAAGTTGTTTTTAACACTATGCACTTATAATAGTATCAAATGATTTATTAAAAAAAACATACCAAGCATGTTTGGATATTATAAGGAAAAACCCTGACATTCGGTTTGCGTTGCATTGTGTGATGGGACTTGAGTCTTATAATAGGTTCATTTTTCGAAAAATATTGTGTTGTTTATAAACTGTTTATACACGGGTATTCTTGGGAGAAAACCTGTTCCGTGTTATACGGCGTGGCCCCTTGATTTACTTTATTTTTGAAGTAAAGATAAACAACTATTTTAGTTCTCACACCAGTCCCATGACTGACTCGGAGTTTATTGTTTCTACCTAAACTCTGGGTGCCCCTATTTTCCACACGGGCAACAAGTAGTTTAGGTTTTCGCAGATATTTCTTTATACAGGATCCTGGATTTACAGCTGGAGCTATATTCGGAAAGCTCTACATCCGTGTATTTCTTTTAGTTGTGTTATGTATTATTTTTCCGCTACTATGTAATGTATTTTAAATCTCTGATATTCTTCGGCTATATATTATTTATTCATACTCTGTTATATTCTTTTACTCTGATGTAAATTGTTGTAATAGCAACGAAATGTTCTATGTTTGTGTTCCGATTTGTCGTGTTCTCATTTCAATTCGTGTTTTCCAGTCTCCTCGGAGGTTAGTAAATTCGAGTCGAGACATTTTTGGTATCAGAGCTTTGGTTTACAAAGCTCAAGAACAAGACAAATTAGAACCGAACGAAAGTCTTCATCAGAGATTGGATTAGTAATATCCAATAAGAATGACTCGTTAGATATTGGATCAGTAGTATCCTAGAACGAGTGTGAAGAGTGTTATTTTTAAAATAAAACTTAGTTTTAAAATTTTATATCAATTATTCGTATTTGAATATTTTATTTTAAATTGAATTTGGACAATCTAGTATAGGGAGCCTGATGAGATGTATATTCGAAGCCTAAGATACTAGATAGATATAGAATCACACTCTAGTCGCCCAGAGATAATTCTGATGATGAGGCCTCATCATCAGTGTCTGTGTTCGAGTTTTGAAAGTGGGATATCTATATATTTCCAATTGACTGGTGTGAGAACCAAAACTCAGATAGGGTTATTGTTGTGAATTGGCATCAAAAACATGATTTTGAATATATATATATATATATATCAAAGTTATGAATTTGAAAATTTAATCAACAAATTGATTGCTGGTTGTGATGTTTGATTATTAGTTTAACTAATAAATTTTTTGAAACCAATATGTAAATGAATGTTAATTTAGCCCAATTGAACCAAATATTGAACTGAATTGAAAATTGATTGAAATTGCATATATATATATATATATACATGTATATACATTGATCAGGTCATACCATGGAAGCTAAAAAAAGGAATAAAATTATATGCCCGACAAATAGGTACATATTTACGGTATTTTCTTGGGTTTGGATGATTTTATGAGCCGATTGGCTAACCGCTTGGCTTTTAATTTTTATTTTTGGATGATGAGGGCCCTATGAGGCAAGTTGTGGTTTTAAAGGTCTCCCCGTACAAAGGAGGTTATGGCGAAATTTTTCAGAAATTTAGGGTGTTAGCCAAATTTTTGAAGAATTTGAAAATTCTTAGAAACTGAAAAGTTGAAGAATGAAAGTTAAGCTAGTTAGTTAAACAACTTTCAGCTCCGTTCCTTTTCGAGGATGAATTTTTTTTAAGTGGGGGAGATTGTAATAACCCAGAGTTTCAGAACCAATTTAAAATTTTTATTTTGGTTATTTTAATGGATTTTAGATATATAAAATGATTTATTTTAAATAATAAAGGCTAAAAGTTTATTTTAATCGAAGTTAGAACGAATAAATTTATTTTAGATATAAAACGAGCCTGAAATGGCGCGGTAGTATAAAAATTTGATTTTAAAACTACCACCCACTTCGTGAAATAATCCAGGGCGACGATTGCGTACTTCGCTTCTCCTTAGTAATGGGTAAAACTCCAATAATATCAATTCCCCACATGGCAAACGGCCATGGGCTTACTATTGACTTAAGCTGAGTCGGAGGTGCTCTGGGAATTCTAGCGAATCTTTGACATTTGTCGCAGCGTCGTGAATAATCAGCCGCATCTTTATTCATGGTAGGCCAAAAATATCCGTACCGCAATACTTTCTTTGCTAAGATTTGACCCCCGGTGTGGTCCCCACACTCACCTTCATGTACTTCTTGCAGTACATGTTTGATGTCGTCTTGTGCTATACACCGTAGCAGGGGCATAGAAAACCCTTGGCGATAAAGGATGTCGTCCTGTAAAACGTATCTTGTAGCTTTGCGTGTTACAGCTCGTCTCTCGCTCTTCTTTGATGGGAGAATTCCGCTTTTTAGGAAGTTATTTATTGGTGTCATCCACGACTCCCTCTCTGGCTCAGTTTCCAAGGCTAGTTCAATTTCCATTAATTCGAAGCTTGGGGATTCCAGTATCTCTATCAGAACCATTTCGGTTTCCTCTGGGTCGTCAGAACTCGCTAGCTTAGCCAGTCGATCCGCCTTCTGATTTTCCGCTCTTGGAATATGCGTTATATTGTAATGTTCCAAGTTACCTAGCAGCTCTTTCACTTTTCCTAGATAAGTAACAGGCCGAGGTCCCTTGGTCACAAATTCCTTCCGAACTTGGCAGATAACTATCTTGGAGTCACATAATATATCCAGTGTTCTTACTCCTAACTCCTTGGAGAGTTTTAGCCCGGAAATCAGGGCCTCATACTCGGAATCATTATTGGTGGCAAGAAATTCCAATCGCAGGGCATAGTAAATGGTTCGTCCTTCAGGAGTGATTAAAACAACTCTGGCGTCGGATCTTCGATCATTCTTGGCCCCATCCGTATATAACCTCCATGGACTAAGCTCTAACTCCTGTTCTGGAGCAACAACCTTGTCATCCACTGTTTCTTCTTCGGGGATCGTGAATTCTTCTATGAAGTCGGCTAAGGCCTACCCCCTTATTGATCTCTGTGGTTCAAAATTCAAATCAAAATGGCTCAACTCTATATTCCATTTAAGTAATCGCCCCGATGCTTTGGGTCTTTGCAATACTTGTCTTAGAGGTTGATCAGTGTATACTACTATCGGAAGAGCTTGAAAATAATGACAGAGCTTTCGGGGGGCAATCAGGAGGCTATAAGAAAGCCTTTCTATTCTTGGATAATTATGTTCTGCAGTGGCTAGCTTCTTGCTTACATAGTATACAGGCCTCTGGACCTTGTCTTCTTCACGCACCAATACCGTGCTGATAGCATGAGACAACACTGCCAGGTATACGAACAAATCCTCATGGTCCACAGGTTTTGACAATATCGGGGATTTTCTAATAAGTCCAATAGGTTTTGGAAAGCCTCCACACAATCGGGAGTCCACTCGAAGTTACGTTTCCCCCGTTTTATCAAATCGAAGAAAGGGACACACTTGTCCGTGGCTTTGGAGATAAACCTGCTTAATGCGACAACCTTCCCTACCAGGCTTTGAACGTCTTTAATCTTCCGTGGTTCTTCAATGTTCCTTATTGGCGCTATCAGATGTGTAGGACAATCTCAATCCCTCGAGAACTTACAATGAACCCAAGGAATTTCTCTGATGCGACCCCAAACGAGCATTTTAAAGGGTTCAACTTCATCCCATACCTTCGCAGAATGCCAAACATCTTTGCCAAGTCCTTTGTATGATCGGAAGATTGTCTAGACTTCACAAGCATGTCATCCATATAGACTTCCATGGTTTTTCCGATTTGATTATAGAACATGCGGTTGACCAAGCGTTGATATGTGGCTCCTGCATTCTTTAATCCAAATGGCATTACCACATAGGAATATAACCTCAAGTCTATGATGAAATTTGTGTGCTCCTGATCTGGTATATGCATGGGAATTTGATTGTATCCCGAATAGGCATCCATAAAGGATAGGAGCTCGTGTCTGGCTGTTGAATCCACCAGTTGATCAGTCCTGGGAAGAGGAAAGCTATCTTTCGGACAAACCTTGTTCAAGTCAGAGAAGTCAATGCACGTTCGCCACTTCCCATTAGATTTTTTGACTTGGACAAGGTTCGATATCCAGTCGGGATATTTTGAGTTGTTGATGAATCCATTTTCCTTCAATTTCTCCACTTCTTCTTTCAAAGCTGCTGACCGCTCCGGGCCTAACATCCGCCTCTTTTGCTTGACCGACGGGTGTTTTGGGTTGACACTCAAAGAGTGGCTTATAATAGCAGGCGATATCCCACACATTTCAGCGTGAGTCTAGGAAAACACATCAGGTTTGCCTTTAAAAAGTCAGCCAACACTTTTGCTCGAATTGGGTCTAGCTGTGATCCAATCTTCAATACTTTTGTCAAATCCACATCGTCAATGGAGATGTCCACTGTCGTTTCATTGGGAGTCGCCTTTCAGTCCTCAGGTTCCTTATCCTCTCTGGGTCTATATCCTCAAGCGCATCTCTGGGCGACTCCCTTGAGGCTGGACCCTTAATTGTTATGCAGAATTTTCCTTCGAAGGGGGAGAAGCGTCCTTGGTTCTATACTCAACCCCTTCATTAGCGTCTTCAACTCTGTCATGTAGCAAGCTCGTCCCGTAGCTTGATCACCTCTCATCACTCCTACTCCTACGTTAGCTGGGAATTTAAGCAGTAGGCACCAAGGTGCAATACATGCCCTAAACTCTGCGAGGGCCGGTCGGCCCAAGAAGGCATTGTAGGGTGATTCAACATCTAAAACTACAGATGGTAGGATTCTCACTCTCTGGTGATCTCCCTGTCCTAACGTCACTGGTAATTCTACATATCCCATCGGAGCCGTCGACGCCCCATTGAAGCCTCGTATCCATCCTTTGCAAGGCTTCAAGTCTTTTGCTTCGAGTTTCATTTGTTCAAAGGCTTTCTTAAAGAGGATATTAACTGAGCTTCTGTTATCCACTAACACCTTATGGACTAAAGCAGGTTTTCAGTGGGTGATTGAATTCCAGTATCATCTCTACTACGAAATATGACGTCGTCTGACATCGTCTTCTGTTGCTTCACTGAAGTGATATCTTCGAGGTTACTTCACTCTTCTACTTCAAAGTGCTTTGCGGCATTAACGTACTGATCCATTGCTTTGTAACTATGGCTAGCTAGATGGGGCCAGCCTATAATGGTATTGATAACGATCCCTTTACCTTTCTGTTGGGATGTGGGTTTGGAAGTATGCTGGTTTTGGTTTGGGGCTTGCCCTCTGTCCCGTAGGGCAACCTTGTACTCGTCTAGCTTCCCTTCCCGTAGCAAATTCTCAACTACATCTCTCAAATGGCGGCATTCGATGGTAGAATGACCATGAGTTCCGTGGAACAAACAAAACTTTCCTGTAGCGATCTCTTTTTCGGTTGATTCTCTGGGTAGTGGCTTTTTATACTGCAATACGTTGTAAGTATCCAGGTAGATATTTCTAATGTGTCACTCAACGGAGAATAGTTCTCAAAAGTTTGGAATCGAGGTCTTTTGCTGGAGTCATTCCCTCGATTCGTATTCCTCCTATTACCGTTGCCATTCCTGTTGTTATTTCCTTCGTTCTTGCTGTCGATGCTCACCTCAACCCTTCCTGAGCTGTCGCCGGACTGCTTTACTACAACATTGCTTGGAATACCTTCCTTAAAAGCCCCTTCTGATTTTCTCTTTCTATTTTCATGGGCTTCCTCTCGTCTCAAGCGAATGTTGGTTTTTTCATAGAATAATTCCCTAGTAGGGGTGGTTTTCCGGACAAGTAATCCCCGAATTCTGTGTCAGTGTCGACTCCTTCTATCAAGGCCATCAAAATAGTAGGTTCGTGAGGGTCGCTGACTTCGGTAATAGGATGGTTGAAACGGTCTAAGTATGACTTCAACGAATCACCTGGAGCCTATTTAATCCTTGACAATTCAATGACGCTTTTAGATTTTCGAGCATGAAGTCGAAACTGGCTCATAAAGCGTTCACTTAGTTCTTTAAAGGTTGATATCGACCGTGGAGGGAGTCGGGTGAACCACATCAACACCACATCTTCTAGATAAATTGGGAAGGCCTTGCATTTTACAGCGTCTGTAGCTGCTGCGGCATTCATGAACCATGCATATCTCATCAGATGTTGTCCAGGGTCGGTTCTCCCTGAATACCGATCCATTTGTGGCAAATTAAATCACCGAGGGAATTAGAAGTCCAATATGTTATCTGTAAAGGGGGTGTGACTTCGTTCGATGCCCCAGTCTTCATTGGTGTAGTGTCGGCTTTCGGACATGATTTGGCGCACCATTGCCCATACATCAGCATTCGTTAATGTAGGCTCAGGCTCTCTGGACCTAATGTTCAGACTACCCCTATGCTCCTGATTAGGGGATGTCCTCCTGTTTCTAGCGGCAGCTGCTCTACTCTGTTCCCTACGTTCCCAGTCAATTACGGGAGGAAGGGGTTGGAGGAGTTGCCCTTGTATGGGAGTAATAATATTAGGATCCCTGGGTAGAACGTGAGATCCACGCATGGGTAGCAACATAGGTTTTCTCAGGCTCGGGTCGTCAGGTCCTGGCACACGAGCAACATCTTCATGGGATCCCAAAGATCCAAAGGTCAAGTGATTAAGATTTTCAGGCCGTTTAAGTGGCCGTCTTTCACGAGGGCGCTTTTCATCCGAAGAGGATGACTGGTCTGTTGTAAGGCGGTGAGTTGGAGAGGGTGTCTTCTGCCTACGAAGCTCGTTGATTTCCCTACTCATAGTGATCATGTTCTCCTGCATACGAAGACTGTCACGTTTGTGAGCTTCCAAAGCATCCCTAGTACTTTAAGCATATCAAGGAGGCACGCAAAGTTTCCATGTGTAACTGGTGTAGATGGAACGGGTTGTTCACTAGTCATCGCGGCCGGTATCGGAGCATTGGTGGGTGCTCGAGTAGATGTACCAATTTCAGCCGCGTTCGGATTGGATCGGAGTAGGGAATGACTAAGGAGAGTTAGGAATGTACAAGATTCAAAATTAATCGGACTTCAGTAAAACCAGAAATGTTTGAATCTATTTAGCTATATCTTTCTAACGATGTAAAAAATTGAGATTTCATAATATGAATTGAAAGTTATGTCCAGTTCAAAATTCAAAATAGTCGCTATGGAATTTATATATATTTTAATATAATATAAAGCCCTTAAAAATAGCCATTTTGCAAACGACCTCCATTTTCGACGAAACCACATTTGTTGGATTCAGAATATTAAATTATAATTAGATTCCAATTTTGGTGATTTTTGGAAAATGTGAGCACAATAAATTTAAATGTGTTTTCAATTTAAATTTAATCGACCAGTTAAAAAGGCCATTTTTCAAACGGTCTCCAAATTCGAAGAAATTAGTTTTGTTGAAACCGTATTTGAAAAACATAGCGAGAATTCCAAATTTCATAATTTTTGGAGCTAGTATGTGGTCGTACACAATAAATTGTGAATCGATCAGCCATTTAAGCTAGAAACAAAGCTTTCTAAGCAAATAGACTCGGAATTCGACAAAACCAGTTTTGTTGGGACCGTATCGTCATAACATAGAAGCATGCCAATTTTCATCATCAACGGAATTCGTATGCGACAGTGGCATCGATAACTATCGATCGTGGACAACATAAGCTAGAGAATTAATAAAATAACACACCCCACTACTATATAACATATCTTCCACTTCCTAAATCCTCATTAATTCCTCCTCCCTCAAAATTGCAGCAGCCACCCCCTAAAATTTTAGAAAAAACCTCGATCACTAAAATGTTTATATCTCTCAATCCATACACTATTAACCCAAACGTTTTCTGCATTTTGAAGATCATCTACCTCCCACAAAAATTTCATGACTTATCGTCGCACGGATTGGGAGAAATCAATGGTCAACTGCCGGAAAACTGTTTCGGTTTTGGCTAAATTGTGATCAATCCGTTGGATATTTGATAATGGCAGCATAGGGAAAATGGTAGAGGATACAATGCTCTACAACATTGTTTTAGGGTGTTTGGTCTGAAATTGATCGTGGTGGCGGCAAGGTGGAGTTCAACATGGGGGATGTTTTCCGGTGAGTAGTGATCGAATTTGGATGGGGGGACGACACGACAGGCGTTTACAAGCAAGGAGCACTGAAGGAAAGTTCATCAGTGTTGGGAGGCGCGTCGATCCATGGGGGTCTGCAATGCCGACGTGTCCCGGTGGCGGAGCAATTTCAGGTGAACGAAATTTGGATCTTTTATCAATTTCCGGTGAACAGTGGCACCAAAGACGACGAGGTTTGAAGGGGAGCAGCGACTCCGAACGGCGATGGTGCTAGCAGGCAGCGGCGACGCCCAGGTGGGCTCAGGCGGCGGGAACAACCAATGGTCAATAGTGAACATTTAAAAATCCAATTTTTATTTCAATTTTTAAAATACAATGTTCGTACACTAATAGCGTGTCCATACGAACATTAAATCAGTGTAACATGATCCATTGTGATTGTGGAGTCGATAGCTTCACAACAAGACTAACTGGGTCCAATTTGGAGCTCGTTTGAATTTGGGGCAAATACAAACCCGAATGGTACCAGAATCGCCAGTTAAATACTTACGGAGTGGATCCCAATGTGAGAACTCCTTCTCACTCTAATTATTTTACAGTTAAATATATACTAGGATGCAGACGGGGCTTAGAAGCCCTCGATACTATTTATTGTACAAACCATGGTTGTTTGTTTAGATTGTATAGTGGAAATTTGGATTGTGAATTGATTGTGAATAAAACGTTTGAACAATAAAAATATCATTTTTATCATATAAAGGAAAGACTATATAAAATAGTCAATTGTTGAAATAAATATTTTATCGTTAAAAATATAATTTTTAATGTATATATGAACCACATAAAATTCTCCTGAAATGAAAATAAATATTCATTTCCAAATCAAACGATTTGTTTATGTACACCCATTTAACTGACATTGATTGGGACGGTAAATTTTACACATCGCCTAACTGCACAAATAATATTCAGTTTTGTTGGTTAAAACCCCACACGGGTATTGGGATGATATTTGACGTACACTAATCCCTATTGTTTAGTTGTATGTCAATCGATTGGTTAACAGACTGTTGTAATCGTTAATTATTTATATTTAATGCTTATGCAGTTGTGTAATGCACTCTGGATGATGGATGATTGGTTATCATTGTTGTTGTATACATGTGTTGTATGAAATCCATATAAATAAAATATATGGTAGTTAATTGAGTCTAATTCCAATTCAGGAATACAGAACATTTAAAATAACGAATATTTCAAAATAACGAATATTTTAAAATAATATTCAGCAAAGGATTAAACATAGATTTGATGTTCGATTTTGGATGGACATGAAATTATTGAAATGTGTGAAGCCGTGTTGATTACTCATGCGCCATTTTAATGCGAACGATATTTATATCGATTTTATTCATTTTTATAATGAATATCGAAAAGGAAATGATTTCAAAATCTGATATTTTGATAATATTATCATTTATATATTAATGATATGGAATATTCAATTTTGGTTTAAAGTTGAAAAATGAAGTTAGAATCGTTTTAAAATGAATTTATAAACGATTCATAAAATACATTTTAAATGGAAATCAATGAAATATATATAACATATTATATATATATATATATATATATGTATATTAAATGGCCTGAATAGAACGCGCAGCACAGCGATCGTTCGCGAATTTCGACCATTGACTTCGAAATGACATTACAGGAGATCCGACTGTCGAATTCTCCTAAAACCGGAACCGTTGGGTTTGTATCGAAAAGAGCTTTCCCATGAATATAAGAGATGTGAAATCTAATGACTGTATTTTAAAATATGTCCAAATCAATTTTGGAAAAGGTCGCTGTAAATGCAGTTCGATGACCGTTTATGGAAATAGACCGAAAGGGCCTTAATAAAATTATTAAAAATATGTAAAAATAGTATAAAATCATAATAAATGATTTGCGAAGATTTTGATGAAAAATTCCAAGTTTGAAAAGATAAAAATATTTTTTTATTGAAACGAACTAGTTATTAACTAGAATAATAATTAAATAAATAAATTGGATTTGGAAAGGGTTTTAATATAATCAGAAATTTCCAATATATAATCTGAAATGGATTTGAGTAGAAATAATCTTCGGAATATTTCAATATTTGGTTCCGTGATTATACGGATATTGTGAGGAGTTTGAAAGACACAGATATCATTATTCCCAATATGATATCCGTTAATTTCAGAATTTGATATTGAATATAAGCCGATATAATTTCTATTTAGAGCCTTATATTTAATATCGAATTGGATTTTGGGTTTGTCATGAATGGTGTCTTTATTAACAGTGTTCTCAAACCCATTTGAGAGAAGAATAAATCTTTTAATTACGATTTAATGTAGTTTACCGATTAATTAATATTTAATTGGAATTGAACTGAAATTGGATTTTTGGGTTTATCGTGAACGGTGTTTTAAGCAACACTTGTTCATTAAACCGATTAACATTGAAGAGATGATTTGGAATTTATAAATCTTATTATTAAGATTTAATGGAAATTTTTCCAAAGTAAAGTTTTCCAATTTAATATATTTATTAAATTGGAATTGAATGGAATTCGATTTGGTAATAATCAGAATGAGCTTCTATATAGGAAGACCGTTATTATATATGGAATTTAAAAGGCTTTGTCGTTATTCCATTCATAGTATTGATTGGATACGGAAACTTATATCGATTATATATTGATCTGTTTTCCGTGAAGATTCCATAATTGATGGAAGCTGATTTGGGTTTATTATGAATTGTGTTTTAAATGACATTAGTTCTTTAACCCAGTTAAAGATAAGTTTAATTTTTTTAATTTGAATAATCATTATGTAATGATTTTTGAGATTAAAACTGAATTAGAGTTTTAATGAATTTTTAATTAGATTGGGATGAGAATAAGGTAATTAAATTTATCGAATTCATGAAATGATCGAGAATGGAGTACCACCAGTTTTACTCCTGACGGTAGTTAAAACTTTAATTAGATTGGAACGAGAAATGGTAATTAATTTTACTGAAAAACACTGTGGGTGTTAGATATAGAGTACTGCCAGTTTTGCTCTATGTGATGAATAGGTTGGGATTAGGATAATAAAAGTATTGATTACTTCGGTATGGCTCATTAATCCTGACTAGTTGGATAAACCTTAATTTGGTTTAGAATTGAAAAGATAAAGAAATCTTTTGAAATGGATATCCAAAGGAAGATTAAAGATTACTTTTAAAAGAAATTATCTTTGATAAAATTATTGGGAACCATTCCCTAAAAATGTGAATATTTGAATAAAAGAATATTCTTGATTGGAATGAGGTGTATGTATGTTTTTAAAGCACTTGTTTATGAAATACGCGAGTTATTCGGAAAGATCGGGTTTATCCCATTCTGAATAACTGATTCGACGAGATGATGAAGATGGTGGCTGAAGACCGGAGATCTTCACATCGTTTGGATGATTACTGATGTCTTGATTGGGCTGTACACCCAAGACAAGGTAATAAGTGGTCCATACGTACTTGGAGATCGATCGGATATGCGAGGGCTTCTCTCCCGTATTGGACATATGGGATGAGGAATAAGGTGCCTCTGGTTTCGTTCAGACCCAAAACGAACTAGTAAATGGATGTGCGTCTGACATTGGATTTTATTCTATGTTGATTGATTTCTATTAAATATATATCTGTTTGGTGGTGGAGAATTTATTCTCTTGCTTAACACCCTTCTCTGAGACGTACGAGCTTAGAGGTTATATATCGATAGACATCAGTCGCATGGCGTGAATTGTCAATGTGGCATGCTGAGTTGTAAATGATCAAGGTCTCTGTTGAAAAGTAGAGTCTTGTGGTTGATGATCAAAGCGCAGCTTTAAATAGCATAGCTTTGTGTATTGCGTTAATTTGCGAGCCTCACACCTCGGTATGAACCAGAAACGGGAGAGGACCCCAGGGAGGACATGCGTTTCCTTCTATCTAGGAGAGGTGTCATGGTATGGAGCCCAGACATTTTTACTTATGTGGATGATGGATAGCGAGGTTCCTCGGATATATCGGTCATTACGGGGCCGATGGATGATATGGTCGACATAGTGACTAGACTTACGCCCCATAAGGCGGGGGAACATATTGTTTAGCAATTGTAATCCACAAACATAAGGGTGGACCGGCCCTGGCACTCCAGATGCAGTTGCAGCTAAGCCTGAGACATGGGCTAGATTGTCTCGAATTTGGTAAGGACGATCCCTTGCCTTGGTTCATGATGGAAATCCAATTTCCAATACGACATCATGTGATTTTGATTGTAGAACTAGTATGACGACATGATATATGGTACCCATGCCGTCTATGATTGATACATTTATATTTGAAGTTGTTTTTAACACTATGCACTTATAATAGTATCAAATGATTTTTTTCAAAAAAATGTACCAAGCATGTTTGGCTATTATAAGGAAAAACTCTATCCTCTGGCTGGCGTTGCATTATGTGATGGGACCTAAGTCTTATAATAGATTCATTTTTCGAAAAACATTGCGTTGTTTATAAACTGTATATGCAAGGGTATTCTTGGGAGAAAACCCGTTCCGTGTTATACGGTGTGGTCCCTTGAATTACTTTATTTTTAAAGTAAAGATAAATAATTGTTTCAGTTCTCACACTAATCCCATGAGTGACTTGGATTTTGTTGTTTCTACCTAAACTATGGGTGCCCCTATTTTCCATACGGGCAGGTAGTAGTTTAGGTTTTCGTAGATATTTCTTTATACAGGATCCTGGATTTACAGCTGGAGCTATATTCAGAAAGCTCTGTATCCGTGTATTTCTTTCAGTTGTGTTATGTATTATTTTTCCACTGCTATGTAATATATTTTAAATCTATGATATTCTTCTGCTGTATATTATTTATTCATACTCTATTATATTCTTGTACTCTGATGTAAATTGTTGTAATAGCAACGAAATGTTCTGTTGTTTGCGTTCCGATTTGTCGTGTTCTCATTACAATCCATGTTTTCTGGTCTCCTCGGAGGCTAGTAAATTTGGTCCATGGCACAAGCAATAATGCAAAACAAAACAACTCGAATCGGGATTAACGTTCCCATGGAAGTAAATCAACTCAAATGAAATGTTCAATGAATGCAACCAGTAACTCAAAGGATGTTTAAGATCACCATCCTCTAAGGATCCATCAAACTATATACTATATAGTATAATACGCTATATACAATAGTCTCTATTAGTGAAGTAAATATCAAAATAGCGTAAGCGGGATCAACATTATTACCCTTACACCGTTTATATATTCTCGTAGTCTGTACAGTATTGTAACCCCCTCCAAACTGGCGGGATACGCAGGGAGCACTCCATAGGTATGATACAAACCAAAATCGTAGTGGGCTCGTATACGGCATGTGACAAGGCACATAAGGAATTCCAAGGTGGATACACCGTTTGTAGAGCCGGACTGGTGGTAACGCATAGCCATACTACCACCCACTTCGAGACACACTCCTATAATCAAATGGAAGGTTGTCCACCATACACATCATAAAAGTAATATAATAGTATCGAAGAAGCGCACTCGATGGGAGGAATGACCTCACCTGGTCTTAGTGTGGCTCCTTTTTTAGTCACATCAAGCTAACTCAAGTTATTCAGGGTCTCGTAATTTATATGAAAATAGAATCGTTCGCCAAACCATCCTACTTCATTCTGGATCTCCACCGCATACACAGTTTTTAAAGTGGTTTTCGGTATTGGCAGAGAGTATGACAATAGCCGATCCCGGTCTCTTTAACAACTAATCGTATACATTTTACACATCTTGGTCTTTATTTTATAAATCACTTTATAAAATTGTTTATACGAACTCTCAAACTCAAATTGAAATCAAGATTAGATATCTTACTTTGATTATATTTAACTTTGAAACAACTCATTTAAATTGATTTAACCAATCGATTTATAAATCATATCATAAAGATCTCAATTATTGTATAAACCAATACTATAATATTTAGCTTGGATTATATTTAAATTCCGAAAATGTTCACGTAACTATTTCAATTCAAATCCAAAATGGACTTATATTCGAATCATACTTAAAGATTCAAATGCCATTTAAATCAAAACTAAAATATTTAACTTTGAGGATATTTAGTTTGATTTATATTCGTAAAAATCTAAGTTCAAACTATTCAAATAGCAAATTTTACCTTTTATTAGAATTCGTTTAAGTCGATTGAAAAATCCAACGTTGTAACACCCCACCTCCGCCAATGCCACTCTTGCAAGCACACTAGCTTTGGAGGGGCGTTAAACGAGGTAACATGCATGCAGATATCACAAGACAGAACATATAAGTAAAAACAGAGTAAATAAAGCAGCGGATAAAACTAACATTTCAAAACCATAGTCAAGTTACATCAAAGTACTTGGTCATTATTTTCCACAAAACATAGTCTAGAAACATAAACTGAAAACTGGAAATAACATAAAGTAACTATCCCCAAGGTAGAATAAAGCCATAGCGAGCTCAAGTCCAAACCGTACATGAGCTATCCAGAAAAGCAGCTAAAGATCCAAGCTAGGTACCAGTGTTCCCACCCTGTAAACCTGGGGGGAGGGGGGGGGGGAAACGGAAGAAAAGAGGCGAAAGAAAACGGGTCAGTCAAAAAGACTGGTAAGTCCTATCTACTATTAGTATAAAAACTAATAAAGTTAACTGGGCATGTAAAACAGAGATGAGATGTAGGGTGATAACTGGCATGGTGACAAGTTAACAAGATAGATCAAGTGTGGCATCGCATATACAAGGTTAAGTTTTTGCACCAAGTGTACTAGTATTCCAACCCATGTCAAGTATAAACAAGAAATGATCCCTTGGCCCAAAGCTGGCCCACATCGTGAGATGACCTAAATCGAGGTCCAACTACTCGGTCTAGTCGATCGGCTCCCTATAAGCCTAACTCGTCGTGTATCGGTGTCATACGGCTTAATCGTGGAATGTAGTTAACTGTGCTAGGTCCACCCCAGGGTGTATCCAGCCCTAAGGTGTAAACCACAGACACAATTCAAGCACGCACAGTCTAAACCTACTGGTGCCCATGTTCAACTCCGGACTTAATGTGCACGACCATGGTCCGCCTGAACAACCGGTGCACCCTTCAGCCGTCTCTTTTGGTCTCTTACAATCAGTCCAGTAATCGTGCCCCACCCTAGCCTAGTCCAGGGTACCCATGATACTTCCAAGTAGGTTACTGCTGAAAAGGACCACGTAACTAGGGTTTTAAGCGGGTTAAGTGTGGTTAACCCTATCCTAACCATGTATTGAGTTGGTCAAGTGTATTCAAGCAGTTCATGACTTAACCCTATCAATACATCGGGTTTAATTGGTTAAGTATTCAAGTAGTCTAGGTCTTAACCCTACCAATCCATCGTGTTTAATTGGTTAAGTATATTCAAGTAGTCCATGACTTAACCCTACCAATCCATCGTGTTTAATTGGTTAAGTATTCAAGTAGTCCATGACTTAACCCTATCATGTGGCATTAATTAATTTAATGCACCCAACCTCTCACATTAGACTTTGTTGTGGTTACTAGTTAAGCCGGGCGGGTCCGGGTAGCTTTACACCACAACTTAGTCTAACCTCGGGTTTCAAGTGCGACATGACCAACTACTCACATTGGGTCCTATTGTTTGTAGCCACTAGTTAAGCCGGTCGGTTCCGGGTAGATTTATGCTACAAACTCAACCCAACCTCGAGTTGGCCACACTCATATTTTCTAAGTGTCATGTCCATCATTATGTTTACAAACATAATCACAAGTCAATGTTCATGTCATATTTTAAAACCATGTTTTCATGTCATTAATATTACCCAAACCCAACGCATTCCCATCGCATGTACGTTTCGCATAACATAACATAGATCAAAAGAGGGAACTTGGCAAAAGCATGACAAAAAGGGCATAAGGTAATAAGGTTGGCCACAAGTTAAACATGGTGGCATATGAGGCATAAATATGTTCATTTAAACTTGCATGTTACATGCATAACATTCAAACTTAGCGAATAGGTGATACATGGTCCTAGATGACATAGGATGATGACTAGAAGTTCGCATATAACATTATATGCAAGTTATCATAAAGGTTATGAGAGTTCTCATGTTGCATAATGCAACATTTCAACATAAAGCTTATAGCTTTTAGCCCACAAGGTCAAGGTGATAGCTTTACAAACATGTATAGAATAAACCTATGCATAACATGTTAGAATGAAAGCACATATCATACTTAGGCCCAAACTCAAACTTGCAACATGTCACATTTAACTTCATAGTTAGAATCTAAGAGTAGTATAGGGCTTACAATGCTATGAAGGCTTATAAAATAAAATAAGATTGAGACGAAGCCACTAGCAACTCTAAACACTCCCAAATGATAAGCTCCAATGAAAACCCTTGAGAAACAAGCAAAAGATCCTTGCTTTGATGAAGAAAGATTGAACTTTGGCCTTAAATCAAGCTTAGGAACTCTCAAACAAGCTTAGGAACTCTCATATGAATGAAGATGGAGGCTATGACAAGAGGGTGGAGGCCATGATTAAACATTTTGGCATAGTTTAGTTATAGGATTGATTTATGATGATTTAGGCTAGGTATTATGGTCTTTTTATAGATGATTAGGTTAATTTAGACCATAGGATTAACCCTAATTCAGATCTGGGCCATCAATTCACGTCACTAGCCTCCAAAACAGGTCCAAACAGCCAAAATAGGTGCACCAGGCCGACCTGGCCGACCAGGGAGGTCGACCCCCAGGTCGACTCTAGTGTCGACCTGGTTGGGGGGAGGTCGACCCTAGTGTCGACCCCCCTGTCGACCTGTCTGGGCGGGAATTTTCCTGTCCAGTCTGTTTTGGCTGAATTTGAATTCTAAATTCAAATTTGAACTGTTTTTGAACTTGAAATTTTCTGAAAACTTTGACGGGCCATAACTTGGTCATACGGACTCCGATTTTCGAAAACTCAGACTCTATTTCGCGTATTTTTCCGAGACGAACGCAATGGCACAGCCCGTTTCCCTTGATTCAGATTTTAACATTAAATTCTGCCTTGATTTATGTTATAACATGTTATTCAAAAAAAAATACGGGTTGTTACATCCTCCCCACCTTAGAGGATTTCGTCTCCGAAATCTTCAAGTTAGGAAGAACGTATCCTACCATCCATCATCCATCTACTCAAAACATCATCCACAAGTAATCATTGTCTTTAAAAGATTCTAAATGTTGTATGAACATATGCAAAGGTGTGTGTATATGTACTTATCTAATGCGAAAATCAGGCGGTTACTGATTCAGTAGACCTCCTTAATGCAAAATATGTTAGTGTAATGAGTCAATATGTATGCGAATTCCTAACATAACTTATAGTCTCTACATGAGTGCACATAACATCCATCCATATGCAACATCCATGTGATAACATACAAGTTTCATCCATGAATAAGCATAAACACTCATGCAAATGCGGTATGAAAGTGTGTGAGCCGATCTTAGTGCCTAACGTGTATCATGCATTCACGAGTATCCACTTGCAAACACTTGCAACCACTGGCAAACATCAAGCATAACATGATTCAAATACATGTTTCAACCAAGGGTTTCTACCTAAGGTTCTCATGACAAGATTTACGAAACAAGATAAACATGGATAGCAAAAGAAAGATATACCAACTAGGAGAAGAGATTGAAAATGTACCCTAAAAAAGAAATGGCTAAAGCCCACGCATCTTCTCCTCGGTTTCCCAAGTTGCGTCTTCCTCTGCTTCACTCCATTGCACCTTAACAAGCTTAACTTCTTTGCTTCTTAGCTTCTTTGTCTCCGTTTCCATGATACGAATCAGAGCTCGTCTTAGGGTTGCCTCTTTATCCACCTCCATGTCTTCAAGAATGCTAGGTTCAACCACCTCAGCGGACTCATGTAGGCACTTTCGGAGATGAGAGACATGAAAGACATTATGTACTCCGGCCAGCTTCTCGGGCAATTCCACCTTATAAGCCATCTTCCCAATTCTTTCTATGATAGGGAAGGGTCCTATGAACCTTGGTGCCAGCTTCCCCACTGCTCCAAAACGAACCACATTACGTAAAGGAGAAACCTTCACGAAAACCATATCTCCAACTTCGAATTCCAAATCTGTCCGTCGCTTGTCAGCATAGGATTTTTGTCTGTCTTGGGCCGCTTTCATCCGTCTTCTCACCAATTCAACTTTCTCGGATGTGTCCCGTATCATATCGGGCCCAAGTATAGGCCTATCCGTTGTCTCCCACCAACAAGATGGTGACCGACACGGCCTCCCATACAGAGCTTCAAATGGTGCCATCCCTATGCTAGCTTGATAGCTATTATTATAAGCAAACTCCACAAGAGGGAGGTGGTCTTCCCAAGTACCACCAAAGTCAAGAACACAAAGCCTCAAGAGGTCTTCTAGCACTCTATTCACCCTTTCGGTTTGACCATCTGTCTGGGGGTGATAGGCTGTACTCAGATTCAATCGTGTACCCATCGCTTCTTGCAAACTATTCCAGAACTGGCTAGTGAAGATAGGGTCACGATCGCTAACTATGCTAGAAGGAACCCCTTGCAGTCTCACTATTTCTCGAAGATAAACAAATGCTAGCCATGATGCGGTCCTCTTGCTCTTTACTGGAATGAAATGAGCACTCTTCGTAAGTCTGTCAACTATGACCCATATGCTCGTATTCCCTTTCCTTGACCTAGGCAATCCATCCACAAAATCCATAGAAATACTTTCCCACTTCCATTGCGGGACCTCCAATGGATGTAATAGCCCTCCGGGTTTCTTCGACTCGACTTTCACTTGTTGGCACACCATGCACTTTGAAACATACTCTGCCACATCCTTCTTCATTCCAACCCAAAAGAAAATGCGCTTCATGTCCTTATACATCTTATCTCCTCCAGGATGTATAGTCATCTTCGAGTGATGCGCTTCTTCGAGAAATTTATGCACCAAGTCTCTTACTTGTGGAACGCATAGCCTTCCATCACGCCTTAGCCAACCCTTGTCATCAATAGTGTATCTAGCAAGGTGACTAGACGTTTCACCATGAATCAACTTGTCCATGATCTCGACTATCTGCGGATCTTCCTTCTGCGAAGTCCCTATTTGATCAAGAAGTATAGGTCTAAGCTCAAGAGATGCTAACAAACCCGTCATCGACTCAACAGCTGGTGTGAAATCAAAGGTTGTCAAGAACTCTAGGCTCCTCATCTCAACAAACAAGGGACTCAAAGTCAACCTACTTCTGCTTAGTGCATCTGCCACAACATTACCCTTGCCAGGGGTATAAGCTATCTCGAAGTCATAAGATGCCAAGAATTCCATCCACCTTTGCTGCCTTAGATTCAGATCTTTCTGCGAGAAGAGGTACTTGAGTGACTTGTGATCAGTATACAACTCAAACCTTTCGCCTAGAAGATAGTGGCGCCAGGATTTGAGAGCAAAGATGATCGCCGCCAATTCCAAATCATGAGTGGGATAGTTCTTCTCATGAACTTTAAGTTGCCTACCCCCATAACATATCACTCTTCCCTCTTGCATCAGAACAACACCTAAACCCGTGCCACATGCATCGGTGTACACGGTAAACATCTTACCGCCATCAGGTAATGCCAAAACTGGAGCTGTAGTAAGGGCCCTCTTGAGCTTTTGAAAAGCAAGCTCATAGTCTAAGTCCCATGCAAAGACTAAGTTCTTCTTTGTCAACTTAGTAAGAGGGGATGAAATCTTAGCGAAGTCCCTGATGAACTTCCTATAGTAGCCCGCCAGACCGAGGAAGCTTCTTACTTCGGTTGCATTCCTAGGAGTCTTCCAGTCTTGAACCGCAACCACTTTCGCGGGATCCACCGCTACGCCTTGCTTAGAAACTATATGTCCAAGAAACCGAACTTCCTTTCTCCAAAAATGGCATTTGGAGAACTTGGCTTTCAACTGATGAGCTCTAAGCGTATCCATCACTTCCTTGAGATGTCTAGCATGTTCTTCCTCATCCTTTGAGAAAATCAGAATATCATCCACGAAGACAACTACAAACTTGTTAAGGAACTCCCTGAACACCCTACTCATCAAATCTACGAAGTAGGCGGGTGCATTAGTCAAACCGAATGGCATGACAAGCCATTCAAAGAATCCATCTGGAGTCCTAAACACAGTCTTATCAATACTATCCTCAGCCACTCTAAGCTGATGGAATCCGGTGGCTAGATCGAGCTGAGAGAAAACAGAAGCACCAACAAGCTGGTCAAAGAGGTCATCAATCCTCGGTAGCGGATGCCTATTCTTCTTTGTTAGCTTGTTCAACTCTCGATAATCAACACATAGACGAAGCGAACCATCCGCCTTAGTAGCGAATACCACAGGAGCACCCCATTCAGAAATGCTTCGCCTAATAAAATTCTTCTCAAGCAACACCTTGATTTGCTTACTGAGCTCCCTTCTTTCACGTGGGGCCATGTGCCTAACGGGCAATGATACTGGCTTGGCATTATCGACTAGATAAATGCGGAAATCTATCTCTCGTTTAGGGGGTAACCCCTTAACTTCTTCAAAGACATCAGGATAGTCTCGGACCACCATTACAGATTGCAGATCATCGATGGACGAGTCAAGATATTCAAGATAACATAACATGACGGGACCTCTAGGGTTACAAGAAATTTCTAGGGTATTACCGAGACGAGTCATGAGCCTCACCACCCTATGCTCACAATCGAGGATGGCTCCATAACTGGACAACCAATCCATGCCCAAAATAAACCCGTATCCCGTGAACCCAAGAACATAAGCATTACACGTGAATTCTACGGTCAAGATAGAAATCTTCAAATCCACACAAATCATAGATAGATGGGCGGAACCCCCAATTGGATTTGAAACACTAACGGGATCCTCAACTAGACTAGTACTTAGGTGCAAACTTTCAACAATGTCAGAAGAAATAAAACTATGCGATGCGCCAGAATCAAATAAGGTGCGAACAGGATAATCAGAAATATAAACAAGGCTTTCTACAGAAATACTACCTCGGTCCTGAACTGGAGCAGTGTTGAGGGCATGCACTTGCCCTCCAGAAGGTCCTGCACGCTGAGTCTGTCCTTGCCCTTGTCCTTGCTTCTTGGGGCAATCCTTGCTAAGGTGTCCAGGCTCTCCACAGTGAAAGCATTCGCCCAACTTCCTCTTCTTCTTTCTGCAATCTTTGGCTATGTGCCCAACAATCCCACAGAAGTTGCATTTTCTTGGGTCCTTTGCCTTGCTGTTGTTGGCCTTATTGCCCTTGTTGTTCTTGTTGTTCTTGTTGTTCTGATTGCTCTGATTTCCTCCCCACTTGGAGTCCGTCTTCTTGGCTTGAGTCTCATTAGGCTTGACTTCTTTCTTGCCATTCTTATCGTCCCCTTGAAGCAATGCCATGTCCACTAGGCCTTCAAAAGTGGCCCCCATGGGTATATGAGACAGGGCTAAACCTTGTAATGGCTCATTCAACCCTCGTGCAAAGCGTAAAGCCTTCTTCTGGGGAGTATTAACCATGTCTAAACCAAATCGAGCAAGCTGGTTAAATTTATTCACATACTCCCTCACTGTCATGTCCCCTTGCTTCAAAGATATAAACTTCTCCAATTGCAGATTCGCCTAAGCAGATGATAGAAACTTAAGCCCAAACCTCGTCCTAAAGTCGGCCCAAGTCTCTATAGGCCTAGTAGCATTGGTGACCTCCCACCAATAAGCAGCTTCTTCTTTCAATAGCCACACTGCCAACAGAACTTTTCTATGGTCTTCCACATCAAAGATGGCGAAGAGATCTTCAGTTTCTTTCAACCAATTCCTTGCCTCCAAAAAAGTCTCCGTCCCAATAAAATTCTTGCCACCCATTTCCTTAAAGTCTTTGCAAACCTTAGCGAAATCTGCTTGTGGATTCTGAGGAGGAGGAGGGACCTCAGTTACGGTGGGGGTGTTTGCTGGGCCCACATCGTTGGCCCTAGCTTCCAAGTACCTCCGGAACCATCCGGGAATGGTTACTCCCTCGGGAAGGTTAAGATCGGTCATACTGAAAAAGAAAAAGATAGATTCAGAACGAGGAAACGAAGGATAGTGCTAATGGCTTTTGGGGAATAGCCTTCTAAAATAACTAGACTTTTCTTGGAAAATACTTAATTGGTTTTGAAAATAGTTTTTCAAAAGGTAAGTTTTAAAAAAAAAACCTTTTGCTCAAATCTTCTAAACCTTATGCTCTGATACCAAATGTAACACCCCACCTCCGCCAATGCCACTCTTGCAAGCACACTAGCTTTGGAGGGGCGTTAAACGAGGTAACATGCATGCAGATATCACAAGACAGAACATATAAGTAAAAACAGAGTAAATAAAGCAGCGGATAAAACTAACATTTCAAAACCATAGTCAAGTTACATCAAAGTACTTGGTCATTATTTTCCACAAAACATAGTCTAGAAACATAAACTGAAAACTGGAAATAACATAAAGTAACTATCCCCAAGGTAGAATAAAGCCATAGCGAGCTCAAGTCCAAACCGTACATGAGCTATCCAGAAAAGCAGCTAAAGATCCAAGCTAGGTACCAGTGTTCCCACCCTGTAAACCTGGGGGGGGGGGGGGAAACGGAAGAAAAGAGGCGAAAGAAAACGGGTCAGTCAAAAAGACTGGTAAGTCCTATCTACTATTAGTATAAAAACTAATAAAGTTAACTGGGCATGTAAAACAGAGATGAGATGTAGGGTGATAACTGGCATGGTGACAAGTTAACAAGATAGATCAAGTGTGGCATCGCATATACAAGGTTAAGTTTTTGCACCAAGTGTACTAGTATTCCAACCCATGTCAAGTATAAACAAGAAATGATCCCTTGGCCCAAAGCTGGCCCACATCGTGAGATGACCTAAATCGAGGTCCAACTACTCGGTCTAGTCGATCGGCTCCCTATAAGCCTAACTCGTCGTGTATCGGTGTCATACGGCTTAATCGTGGAATGTAGTTAACTGTGCTAGGTCCACCTCAGGGTGTATCCAGCCCTAAGGTGTAAACCACAGACACAATTCAAGCACGCACAATCTAAACCTACTGGTGCCCATGTTCAACTCCGGACTTAATGTGTACGACCATGGTCCGCCTGAACAACCGGTGCACCCTTCAGCCGTCTCTTTTGGTCTCTTACAATCAGTCCAGTAATCGTGCCCCACCCTAGCCTAGTCCAGGGTCCCCATGATACTTCCAAGTAGGTTACTGCTGAAAAGGACCATGTAACTAGGGTTTCAAGCGGGTTAAATGTGGTTAACCCTATCCTAACCATATATTGAGTTGGTCAAGTGTATTCAAGCAGTTCATGACTTAACCCTATCAATACATCGGGTTTAATTGGTTAAGTATTCAAGTAGTCTAGGTCTTAACCCTACCAATCCATCGTGTTTAATTGGTTAAGTATATTCAAGTAGTCCATGACTTAACCCTACCAATCCATCGTGTTTAATTGGTTAAGTATTCAAGTAGTCCATGACTTAACCCTATCATGTGGCATTAATTAATTTAATGCACCCAACCTCTCACATTAGACTTTGTTGTGGTTACTAGTTAAGCCGGGCGGGTCCGGGTAGCTTTACACCACAACTTAGTCTAACCTCGGGTTTCAAGTGCGACATGACCAACTACTCACATTGGGTCCTATTGTTTGTAGCCACTAGTTAAGCCGGTCGGTTCCGGGTAGATTTATGCTACAAAATCAACCCAATATCGAGTTGGCCACACTCATATTTTCTAAGTGTCATGTCCATCATTATGTTTACAAACATAATCACAAGTCAATGTTCATGTCATATTTTAAAACCATGTTTTCATGTCATTAATATTACCCAAACCCAACGCATTCCCATCGCATGTACGTTTCGCATAACATAACATAGATCAAAAGAGGGAACTTGGCAAAAGCATGACAAAAAGGGCATAAGGTAATAAGGTTGGCCACAAGTTAAACATGGTGGCATATGAGGCATAAATATGTTCATTTAAACTTGCATGTTACATGCATAACATTCAAACTTAGCGAATAGGTGATACATGGTCCTAGATGACATAGGATGATGACTAGAAGTTCGCATATAACATTATATGCAAGTTATCATAAAGGTTATGAGAGTTCTCATGTTGCATAATGCAACATTTCAACATAAAGCTTATAGCTTTTAGCCCACAAGGTCAAGGTGATAGCTTTACAAACATGCATAGAATAAACCTATGCATAACATGTTAGAATCAAAGCACATATCATACTTAGGCCTAAACTCAAACTTGCAACATGTCACATTTAACTTCATAGTTAGAATCTAAGAGTAGTATAGGGCTTACAATGCTATGAAGGCTTATAAAATAAAATAAGATTGAGACGAAGCCACTAGCAACTCTAAACACTCCCAAATGATAAGCTCCAATGAAAACCCTTGAGAAACAAGCAAAAGATCCTTGCTTTGATGAAGAAAGATTGAACTTTGGCCTTAAATCAAGCTTAGGAACTCTCAAACAAGCTTAGGAACTCTCATATGAATGAAGATGGAGGCTATGACAAGAGGGTGGAGGCCATGATTAAACATTTTGGCATAGTTTAGTTATAGGATTGATTTATGATGATTTAGGCTAGGTATTATGGTCTTTTTATAGATGATTAGGTTAATTTAGACCATAGGATTAACCCTAATTCAGATCTGGGCCATCAATTCACGTCACTAGCCTCCAAAACAGGTCCAAACAGCCAAAATAGGTGCACCAGGCCGACCTGGCCGACCAGGGAGGTCGACCCCCAGGTCGACCGCCAGGTCGACTCTAGTGTCGACCTGGTTGGGGGGAGGTCGACCCTAGTGTCGACCCCCTTGTCGACCTGTCTGGGCGGGAATTTTCCCGCCCAGTCTGTTTTGGCTGAATTTGAATTCTAAATTCAAATTTGAACTGTTTTTGAACTTGAAATTTTCTGAAAACTTTGACGGGCCATAACTTGGTCATACGGACACCGATTTTCGAAAACTCGGACTCTATTTCGCGTATTTTTCCGAGACGAACGCAATGGCACAGCCCGTTTCCCTTGATTCAGATTTTAACATTAAATTCTGCCTTGATTTATGTTATAACATGTTATTCAAAAAAAAATACGGGTTGTTACAAACGTTTTAGTTCAAATTCAAAATATATCATTCAAATCAAAATCTTCTATTTTGATTTATATAATTCAAACAATCATAAATTTCAATTTCAACAATCATATCATATTTCATAACTCAAGTCGTACAATTCAAATTCACTATTTATAAATTCGAATCAAAACATATATTCCAGTTCAAACAATTCATACGATTTAAACCGTTCTTATAAATTTGATTTAGTAAATTTCTTAATTCAAATCAACTAATTTATAAAACCAATTATGTATATAAAATTTATATATTCCAATTCTTATTTAGTAACGTAAATATCAAATTCAATTCATATCAATTATAAATTCAATTACATTTTCACTTCAATTTGAAAGATTCAAAATCAATTTCACAATTCAAATTTACCTCTCATAAGTTCAAATCAATAAGAATTCAAATTCATCTCATATGATTTCATTTGCTAAATCAATATCATTATATAAATTTAATATTTTAAACTTTGAATTCAAATCTCGAAAATCTTAACTTATCCACCTTTTAGTTTATTATTGATATTTATAAAATATATAGAAGAAAATTTTACTTTGAAATATATATACATAAGCTTATAAAATTCTAAAATAAATTAGAAAATAGATTATAAACATACATAAGTTTAAAATAATATAAAAATAGGTTTAAAGAAATATTTATTATAATATAAAAAGATTAAAATTCTTATAAGATTAAATTATATGGTTTAAAATAAATAAAATTATAAGTAAAATCTTAAATAAGTATTTAAATCCATATTTACTCATAAAATCATTTTAAAACATATAATTTAAGATTTACAAAATTTAAGTTTAAAAATCTTTAATATATATATATATATAAGAAAATATAAAATTTTAAGTTATTATTGTAAAATCAAAATCTTCAAATCACTTTAGTTCGAAAACATGACCAATGGTGTCCGTATATAGTTTCCTACCCTATGGTCAAATGATAAAGATATTTATCATTTCAATCCACAATTTAAAATTTTACGGGTATATATCATTTCAACCTACAACCCAAATTCTGTAAAAATTGTTCAGGTCTATCATTTCAACCTATAACGATTTTTCCCTAATCTAATGTTCGTTTGGGTATGTATCATTTCAACCCATAGTCATTTTCCTAACTAGAGAAATCAACGACATAATCAATCATCACATAGCATCAATCTCATCACAAGTCATATGTCACCAGTGCACCTATGTGTCATATGAATATCGTGTCATATATGAAATGTGCATACCTATCTAATACACGATTTCTACCATCAATCTTATACATTTCACAATAGTTCATTTATGTTGAACTTAACATCCATGAAACAATGTAGGTCAAGTGTGAGATAAACTCACCTTTCTTGTCCTAGGAATGAAGACAACGGAAGGATTGGCATAAAATGAACCGATGACTTTCAGGAATGACTCAGAATAGATCCAACTACAGTAACCACTAAGTATATAATTTATTTTCATAAGAGGAGGCTAGGGATTTTTTAATGGGTCGGTACAGTTATTGGATTTGGGATAGGTTTTGGAACTCAACACCAAATAAAACAAACACAACAATTATTTACAAAAATATTATATATATATATGTATGTATATATATACACACACTCGTAGTAAAACATTTATATTATATATGAAATGCACGCTGAAAAATCCTTACATATATATATGTTTTAAAATCAACACACACCAAAAAAATAAAAGAAAAAATCACACAATCACACTAGCACAAATTTGTACACACACGCAACACTCACATACAAACACCCAGCAACACTCACGCAAAGACACATAAACATGCTAACACAAACACATATAACTTTCGATACACAAAAATCACTCATTCCAATAGGAAAAACCACACAATTGAAACACGCAGGTCTAGGTCAGTATGGGTGGGCTGGTCGGAGCAGCTGGGCACGGTGAGGAGGTTGGCTTCCTGACACGAGGGAGATTTGCTGGAGATAGGGTCGGTCGGGATGTTTGTCATCGACGGGTGGCGTGAAGTAGGGGACGAGGGGAAGGAAGTCAAGATGGGTTTGGGAAGCTTGGCTGTCGGAAGCTGGGCATGGGTTTCGGTATGGAAGTGGCGATGGCTTTGCCAAAGGGAGCAACTGCTTCTATATTTTTTTCATAAGAGAAGATTTTTTTTCTTCTTTCTTCGAATTTTATACAAAGGAGCAGTATATAAAGAATGGAAAGAAATAGTAGGCGAAGAGGTCTGGTGGGTGAAAAAGATAGGATGGAGTGATTCACGAGGCAAATGCATTCCTTTTTTTATATATAAAGTATATACGAAAGATTTGAATGCTTCTTGAGGAAACGAGCAATTTTTTTTTATTCTGTAGCATGGCATTACATGCATGCAAAGTGGAAGCACGTCTTCCCCTTTTTCTCTTTTCAAATTTGTACATGCAAGTGTTTAGGAAAGGGAAAGATATTAGAAAGAAATGCATGAATTTTGGAAATGGAAAGGTGCACTGGAAATATAATAGATGTAAGGAAAAAGGTTTGGAAAAATAATGGCATGCACGGGATTGAATTCAATAGGAAATATATGTGCTTATCCATGCATCCGACCGTTCTACTGCCATGTGAAGATTATCGATCAGGTTTGCAGACCCAAAATGCCTAGAAAAATATGCTGAATCCGAATAGGGACACGTCGAACGCAAATGGCTTTGTTTCAAAAATGAACCGCGCAAGTTTTTTCACAATTTCGTCGCGAACCGAGCACTGAAACTAACAAATGAATATATTGTGGTAATCAGCTCGACGAGGCGGCAGCAACAATATACAGTTTGCAGTGTTACGGTGCTCCTTTCAAAACAGCGTTACAAACCCCTTTTAAACGTGAAATTATGACGGAAAAACAATTAAACGGAGGTCAAAATGTCCGATTTTCACGAAAAGAATTTCGCTATTGGATCCATGATCATGAATAGAATATTCTTCATTTTTGTCCGAGCTAATTTCGAAGAGATTTTAAAATCGCTAAACTTTGAACTATTACACACAGCTTTGCACTGAAAATATCGCAATCGACAAACATTCAAATTTTTGGACGAAATTTTTACAACTTCTACATCTCACTAAACGTATTTCAAATTTCTGTAATGAGAAATTATAGAAAATTTTCAAAATAAATTTCGATTTAAATCATTAAAAATAGCGGGTTGTTACACTCTCCTACACTTAAAACTTTTCGTCCTCGAAAAGTAACGAGGCGAGAAAAAGAATTAAATAATATATTTAAACCAGTGGTTCATATCTATTTTCATACATATATATATATATAATTTGAAATATATATAAATCAAAAGTTAAAATATTTTCAAACATTTCAAAATAGGTTTAGGTATTTGCTCGACGTCTCGATTGGCTATATATATATCCCACTTTCGAAACTTGAAAATAGATATTGGTGATGCTGCAGTCATCACCAAATTCATTTTCAAGTGACTAGAGTGTGACTCTATATCTATCTAGTACATATAGGATTTAACGTATATGTTGATTAGACGTATACCCAAGTCACTAAGTATTCAATTGACCAATTTTAATGTCAGCTCAAAACATTTTCTTTATTTAAACAAAATATATACCAAATTTCCATATCATGTATTATAAATAATTAATATATATTGAATCATTATTTATTAAATCTTAAGCAGGGTAAAATTATATCTCTCCCCCACTCATTTATTAAATAAAATTCAACCTAGATAAAATCAATTCTTACAAAATCTTCATCTTAAAATCTTATTTAAAATATACAGTTTATAAAATATAACATCTTAAAATATAAACATTAAACCTTCTCAAAATATTGGTATTACCAAAGCAAAAATGTTATTTACAAATATACATCTTCCACACATATATATCAAAATTTCAATATCGCATCAAGAAAATCTTATATTATAATACATTTCAAAATACCAATCTCAAACCAATATTTAATAAGATTGAACTTGCTAGAAGACTTATGCTCTTCTTCTTACCTTGTTATGGATAAGTTATAGAATTCAAGTTAAAATTTGAACGAACGGAAGAACCTAATCAACGAGAATCTATGAAGAAAGATGGATTCAAATGGAAAGGAAATTTCTGAAAAAGATTTAAATATTAAACAAAAATTTTTATTCAAAATATTTGATTTAAAAACATTTAAAAACCATTTAAAAAACTATTTATACTTTCAAAATACGCTTTCTCTCAAGAAGGATTCTGCGACTGATTCTACTCATTCTAGGGTATCACTACCCTATCTCTAATGAGCTTTTATCCCATAGGCTGAAACTTTGATGAACCGAAGTTCTGATACCAACAGTAACGACCCTCCATCCTGACCGTGCCGAATCGACAAAAAGTATCATACCCAAACCGTCCAAAATGACAGATTGTTATTAGCTTCTGGGGTAAATAAAATAAATCATGGAATCACAGATCAGAGACAAAGACATAGAGAAATATAATATGTCACAGCGGAAAATACATAAAAAAGTAGTAGTTCAAGAAGCTACTAAATAAAATTTTTCATCAGAGTTTACATATACAATACAGCAGAAGTCTAGCACAATGAATTTCTAATACATAAATAAATGATAACTCTTTAAAATGGAAATGATAGGAATAGCTGAAAAACTGGAACAACTGATCAATAAATAGACACAAGTGAGCAAAACCCAATGTAAGCTCCAAGCTCCATGAGTGAATCTCGAAAGCCATAGTATTCTATCCAACCTGAGCAATAATGCAAAACAAAACAACTCAATCAAGACTAACATTCTCATGGAAGCAAATCAACTCAAATGAAATGTTCTATGAAATGCAACCAGTAACTCAAAGGATGTTTGGGATCTCCATCCTCTAAGGATCCGTCAAACTATATATTATATAGTATAATACGCTATATACAATAGTGTCTATCAGTAAAGTAAATATCAAAATAGCGTAAGCGAGATTAATATTATTACCCTTACACCGTTTATATATTCTCGTAGTCTATACAGTACTATAAGACCCTCAAAATTGGTGGGATACTCAGGGAGCACTCTACAGGTACGATACAAACCAAAATCGTAGTAGGCACGTATATGGCATGTGACAAGGCACACAAGGAATGCCTGAGTGGATACACTGTTTGCAGAGCCGGACTAAAGGTAACGCATAGCCACAACTACCACCTACCTCGAGACACACTCCCATAATCAAATCAAAGGGTAGCCACCAAACATGTCACAAAAGTAATAAAATGGTATCGAAGAAGCGCGCTCGATAGGAGGAATGATCTCACCTGGTCTCGTTATAGCTCCTGTTTTAGTCACATCAAGCTAACTAAAGTTAGTCAGGGTCACGTAATTTATATGAAAATAGAATCGTTTGTCAAACCATCCTACTTCATTCTGGATCTCCATCGCGTACACAGTTGTTAAAGTGGTTTTCGGTATTGGAGAGAGTATGACAATAGCCGATCCCGGTCTCTTTAACAGCCAATTTGTTTACATTTTACACATCATGGTCATTATTTTATAAATCACTTTATAAAATCGTTTATATGAACTCCCATACTCAAATTGAAATCAAAATTAAATATCTAACTTCGATATATTTAACTTTGAAACAACTCATTTAAATTGCTTTAATCATTCGATTTATAAATCTATTGTAAAGATATCAAATATAGTATAAACCAATATTATAATATTTAGCTTTGATTATATTTAAATTCAGAAAATGTTCACATAACCATTTCAATTCAAATCCAAAATGGACTTATACTCAAATCATACTTAAAGATTCAGATGCCATTTAAATCAAAACTAATATAATTAACTTTGAGGATATTTAGTTTGATTTATATTCGTAAAAATCTAAGTTCAAACTATTCAAATAGCAAATTTCACCTTTTATAAGACTTCGTTTAAGTCGATTAAATAAGCCAACGTTTCAGTTCAAATTCAAAATATATAATTTAAATCAAAGCCTTCTATTTTGATTTATAAAACTCAAACAACCATATATTTCAATTTCAACAATCATATCATATTTTATAACTCAAGTCGTACAATTCAAATTCATAATTTATAAATTCGAATCAAAACATATATTCTAGTTCAAACAATTCATACAGTTTAAAACCATTCATATAAATTCGATTTAACAAATTTCTTAATTCAAACCAGCTGATTTATAATACCAATTCCATATGTAAAATTTATATATTCCAATTCACCTTTTGTCACTTAAATAGCAAATTCAATTCATATCAATTATAAATTCAATTACATTTTCATATCGATTTGGAAGACTCAAAATCAATTTCACATTTAAATTTACCTCTTATAAGTTCAAATCAATTTTCAAATTCATATCTCATATAAGTTCATTTGTTAAATCAATATCGTTGTATAAAATTAAATCTTTAAACTTCGAATTCAAAAAGCGAAAATCTTAACTTATCCACCTTTTAGTTTATTATTAAAATTTATAAAATATATAGAAGAAAATTTAACTTTGAAATATATATAAGTTTATAAAATTCTAAAACAAATTAGAAAATAGATTATAAACATGTATAAGTTTAAAATAATATAAAAATAGGTTTAAAGAAATATTTGTTATAATATAACAAGTTTAAAATTCTTATAACATTAAATTATATGGTTTAAAATAAATAAAATTGTAAGTAAAATCTTAAATAAGTATTTAAATCCATATTTACTCATAAAATCATTTTAAAACATATAATTTAAATTTACAAAATTTAAGTTTAAAAATATTTAATATTTATATGTGTGTGTGTGTGTGAAAATACAAAATTTTAAGTTATTGTTGTAAAATTAAAATTTTCAAATCACTTTACTTCGAAAACATGACCAACGGTGTCCGTGTATATTTTTCTATCCTATGGTCAAATGATACGAATATTTTATCATTTCAATCCACAATTTAAATTTTGATGGGTATGTATCATTTCAACCTGCAATCCCAAATTCAGTAAAAATCGTTCAGGTCTATCATTTCAGCCTATAATGATTTTTCTCAAATCTAATGTCTATTCGGGTATGTATCATTTCAACCCATAGAGATTTTCCCAGATAGAGAAATTAACAACATAATCAATCATCACATAGCATTAATCTCATGACAATTCATATGTCATTAGCACACCTACGTGTCATATAAATATCGTGTCATATATGAAATGTGCATACATATCAAATAAGAATTTTCTACCAGCAATCCTATACATTTCACAACAATTCATTTATGCTGAATTTAATATACATGAAACAATGTAGGTTAAGTGTGAGATAAACTCACCTTTCGTGGCACAGGAATGGAAACAACAGACTGATTGACACAAAATGAACTGACGACTTCCAGGTATGACTCAGAGTAGATTCAACTACGGTTACCACTCAGTATATATTTTATTTCCATAAGAGGAGGCTAGGGAATTTTTAACGGATTAGTACGATTGTCAGGTTTCAGGACGGGTTTTGGAACTCGACACCAAACAAAACAAACACAACAATTATTTACAAAAATATTATATATATATACACACACACTAGTAGTAAAACTTTTACATATTATATGAAATGCATACCGAAAAATTCTTATGTATATATGTTTTAAAATCAACACACACACCAAAAAATAAAAGAAACATCACACAATCACATCGACAGAAATTTGTAAACACACGCAACTCTCACATACAAACACCCAGCAACACACACAAACATGCTAACACAAATATATATAAACTTCGACACACAAAAATCACTCACGCCAACAGAAAAAACCATGCAAGGGAAACACGCAGGTATGTGTCAGTACCGGTGGGCTGGTCAGAGCAACTGGGCACGGTGGGGAGGTCGGCTTCCAGACACGAGGGAGATCTGCTGGAGTGAGGGTCGGTCGGGATGTTGGTCATCGACAGGTGACGTGAAGTAGGGTACGAGGGGAAGGAAGTCGAGATGGTTTGGGAAGCATGGCTGTAGGCAGTTGGGCGTGGGTTTCGGTGGGAAAGTGGCGATGGCCTTGCCGAAGGGAGCAGCTGCTTCTTGTTTTTTTCGTAACAGAAGGTTTTTTCTTCTTTCTTCGAATTTTATACAAAGGAGCAGTATATAAAGAAGGGAAAGAAATAGTTGGGGAAAAGATCTAGTGGGTGAAAAAGATGGGATGGAGCAATTCACGAGGCAAACACGTTCCTTATATGTGAAGCCCGCCCCATACTATCAGAAATTTCCCCGAAATGCGTTGTTCCAATGTCCAACTAGCACGGGACGGTCATCAAAGAAAGGGATTTGAAACGATGAATCATCAAGAACCTATAGTATATCTCACAGCGCATGGAATAAAATATAATAATAACATAACTTGACATAAAACAAGCTAGATAGTGCATAAGCTGAAAACTAAACCATCATAGCAGCGGAATTCAAAATACAACTTATGATCCAAACCATTATTACAACTTCTAAATTCGGTCTCTATAAAGGAAATAGAAGAGGTACACTACTAACGCCCGAAGCAGTGACCAACAACAACACAGGGATAATATATGTATATAGTACGTGGAAGCCTCATGCTCGTCTCCGGACAACTACTTGTGCATAACCATCTAACCTGTCTCTAGTCTTCTCGTTTAGGAGCACACAGAGTAGTAATAAGAGACATAAAACTCTAGGTCAGACAAAAGCCTAGTGTGAGCGATAGCAAATCTATGCATCTAAATAGCAATAACAGGTATAAATGATCATACCTGACCTGGACCTGCAACCAAAGAGTTAGCACAACAAGATGTACAATACTTTAAGGTAACACTAACATAATGATGTAAAAATGGGAGTGTGCGTGTCATGGTGATAACAAACATCAGACATAGCAATCATCCTCACTTCTCTCACTTAGGGCATAAATCATACGATATCCACCGCTTCGATCACCAGAACCATTGGGGCCATGACGAAGTCCAACTCCGTACAACTATCACTACGACTACTTTTCCCTTTGGAGCCCTGATGGAGTCCAACAACATATAACCTCTGACCGCACTGCACTGGTCCATAGGCAATACCCCCTCCCTCAATAGTGAACCAAAGTTATGGATATCGATAACCTTTTTGCACACGTCCCATAGCAAAGCCCAACTCTTGAAGTTAACTTGTTGGCTCCCTTTTGGATCCTGAGTAATAACTTCCCATTTGGACTTCCTTTGCATCTCAGGTTTTGGTCGAATTGGAAATGGTCTTTAGAAAAGTCGTCGCGTAGGAGTAGAAGTAAACATCTGGTTCGGTTCAAATACATGGTGTTTAAGTTCTGTGTTCGGTTCGGCTCGGTCTCATTTGTTTGGTTCAGTTCGCATATATGGGTTACAAATCCTCCGCTTGGTTCGATCCTCCGGTCCGGTTCGGTCTTCCAGTTCGGTTCGGTGCCCCGATCCGATCCCATGCTAAGCTCCAGTCCGCTCTGCTCTAACTCGATCCAACTCCAGTTCCATTCCACTTCGATCGGAGTCGGGCCTTCCTTGTTGCCCTTTCATTTGCACGTTGCTGAAGATGCCACCACTTCGGTTCAGTTCGGTCCATCCGATCCGATCTGATCCGATCCAAACAAGATCCCTGTAGAATTTCCAGCAAGCTATCTCCATTCTCGCCATACGAAGACGTTTTCAACCATTCTAACTTTACTAAACAATCATAAAACATCTCAAACAACAGTAACACCTTATGGGTTCAATCAAAAAGATCAAAACATCAATTACATAGGCTATTTTAGGTCAAATATACCCAAATCCATGCTTTTTCCCTTAATCCCCTGAATTCTGGGATTAGCAAACTTAATCAAAATTAACCCAAATTTATATCAGTGACATGAAATAATATTTTATAATTTTTACATATTTTTCTGAGTCATAATTTCGCTAATTATCACTAATCACCCCTTAATTAGCCATAATTAGTGAATAAACATGCTAATCACTCACCTCAGCCACAAATCAATGTTAGATCTGAAATTTATAACATTTGGCATAGATTCCTATATAGTGCAGTAGCTCTATATCGATTTTGATGCTAATCCGCCTTGATTTGATGTAGATTTGCTTAATATGTGGTTAGAAAGTGATTAGAGGGAGATTTGGAAGATGGAGGCCATTACTAGGGTTAGGGAAATGTTAGTGGCGGCTGGAAAAATGAAAAGGAATCATTCTCTAACTCCTTTCAGCCCTCCCATAACCCTAATCCCGGAATGAGTTATGGGCCTAGCTGCTAATCACCCTATTAAGCCCGATTGTGCTGTTTTTTCATCTTCCAAACCTTATTTCAGCCATATCTATCAAATGGTAAATCCGTTTGATTAATGTGACCACTCTATGGAAAGGCAAACCATTATTTGGATCCAATGGAAGTGGTCTTAGGCCAAAACTCCTTACCAATCAAAAGTTATAAGTGAAACAAGATTCGCCAAGGGCAAAACGGTCATTTAAAATTCGACAAAAATCGTGAATGTGGGAAATGACCCCAATAATCGTTTCCTAAAGTTACACAACCATATGACTTCTTATGAAAATAAAATAAATATTCTACGACCCTCCGATATGTAGAATGCGGCTCGTTACACTCTCCCCTCCTTAAGGAATTTCGCCCCGAAATTCCTTAACTAAGTAAACAAGCGATGGTGTCCCGCATGCCTATAAACCATTTGCAGCAATCAAACACACATAATAAACACAACAAACCTATCCTAGCATGCAGAATAACTATATCTCCATTAAAATCTTACCAGACAAAGAGCTTTGGATATGACTTCCTTATGATCTCCTCGGTTTCCTAAGTACAGTCATTCTCATTATCACCCCACCGGACCTTGACCGGTATCATCGTCTTCCTCCGAAGTTGCTTCGTATTATGTCCGACAATACGAACCGGTCTGCGGTTTCCAACTACCTCGGGTTCTATCTCGATATCATCCAACTGGTCTGGTGAGATAGTCATATCAGAATCATGCACAAACTTCCTTAACTAAGAAACATGAAATACGTTGTGCACTCCCGCTATCTTGTCAGGTAATCCAACTTTATATGCTAAATTCCAACTTGTTCGAGAACTGGAAATGGACCAACAAAGCTTGGTGCTAACTTACCTCGCCTACCAAATCGAATCACACTCTTTAGCGAAGAAATCTTGACGAATACTAAGTCGCCAACGGAGAATTTCAAATCTCTTCGCCTTTTATCAGCATAACTCTTTTGTCTATCTTGGGCAACCTTCATTCATTGTTGTTCTCTTATCTGGCCCAAGCATAAATTTCTCACCGATTTCTAACCAACATGATGACGAGTTGCATGGTCTTCTGTACAACGCTTCAAGTGGAGCCACACCGATACTGGACTGATAACTATTATTATATGCGAACTCAACCAGATGCAAATGGTCATCCCATGAACCCCCAAAATCCAATATACAAGCTCTCAATAGATCCGCTAATACACAAAATTCACCTTATCTATTTGACCATCGGTTTGAGGATCGTATGCGGTACTGAGATGTAATTTTGACTTTAAGGCCTCTTGTAAGCTCTTCCAAAACCCACTAGTAAATAATGGATCTCGGTCACTCACAATACCTTTAGGTACTCCATGAAATCTCACTACCCACTTTATATACAGTTCCGCTAACTTAGTTGTCGTTCTATTCGACTTGAACGATATAAACCTTGCACCTTTGGTCAATCGATCCACAATCACCTAAATACTATCGTAACCCAATCTAGTCCTTGGTAAACCATCAGTGAAACCATTGAGACTTGTTCCCACTACCATTCAGGAATTTCCAATGGTTGTAACAAACCACTGGGCTTCTTTTGCTCGGCTTTAACTAACTGGCAGTTCATGCACTTGGATATAAACTTCCAACGTCTCTCTTATCCCTTCCCAGTAGAATGTATGCTTCAAGTCTCGATACTTTTTTTTACCAACGGGATGTATAGTCAGCTTCGAGTGATGACACTCTCTGAGCACTTCATCTCTCAATCCATTTATGTTGGGTACAACCAGCCTTTCATTCTTTCGAAGCCATCCTTCTGTATCAAGTCCATACTTGATCATCTTCTCACCGTCGATGCCCATTCTGCCTTGGAGATGATTTCCAATAGGTTAGGATCGTCCCTCTGAGTGGAACCAATTCGGTCAATCAAAGTCGGTCTGATCGTCAAACTTGCTAACATCTCTGGATCCAATTCTCATTTAAGTCTAAAATCATATCCCACGATATACTCCAGTTGCTTCTATTCCAGAAACATAGCCCCCAAACTGGCATGTCTCCAACTTAATGCATCAGCTACCGCATTTCCCTTCCTGTTTGTGTATGCGATATTGAAATCATATGAAGCCAAGAACTTTAACTATCTCTGCTGATGAAGATATAAATCCTTTTGAGAGAAAAGATACTTTAAAGATGTAATGACCCGCATCTTCAGCCGTATAATTAATTTATTTAATTATTGAAATGGTGGTTTAGAAAATTTAATGGTCGTGGAATTAAATAATGGTGAATATTTAATTAAAATAATAAATTAAATAATATATATAATTCTAAATAATCAGAATTGGCGATATGGTGTGAACTGGACCATCTGTGATATTTAATTCAGTTTAGAATTTGATTAGAATATCGAATATATTATATGAACGACAGTTTGAACGTATAATTATATTATAATTAAAATCGAGCTAGAAATGGCGCTGCAGTTCGTAAATTGGCGATTCGAACTTCAACTGAATATACAGAAGTCGTTTTAAATTGGATTTCTCTGAAACAAGAAACGTGTGGAGCTGGTGGAGTATATCTTTCTGGTGGAAGAGAAAAATCGGGATTTCATCAGGTAGATTTTGATTTACGTCCAAATCAAATTCTAGAAAAGTCTCTGTGGAATTCCTATATAATTTATAAAGGGATTATTTATATTTCAAAAAGGAATTTCAATATAAATCGAATATTGGGTTGACCCAGATTTGAAATATCAAGCTAGAAATTCATATAGGAATATTCTAGAGTCGTATGGTATTCCACTGTGAATATATACGATAATATTTAATTATAAATATTTAATTTAATTATATTTAAATATATTTATATATTTAAATGGGTCATCCAGAGCTTTAATAATAGCCTGTTTTGCAAACGAAGTCGGAATTCGACGAAACTAATTTTGTTGGATCCGCAATGTCACTGTGTGGCCGTACATATTTTTAGAGTGGAAAACAGTTAGTATTTTGACAGTTTAATATATACTGTGTGAGCATACGAAGTCGGAATTCGACGAAACCAGTTTCGTTGGGACCGTAATGTCAAACTCTAGCAGTATGTCCAGTTTGTTGATTTTTGGGTATCGTGTGTGATTACAGGAATTTTAAAGGACAAAATAAAACTGCAGTTGATTATAAATTAATATAATAATCGAAATAAAAAAAATCTAAAATCCCTATAAATACACCACTAACTTCCTCAAAACCTAATTTGACCCTCACAAAGTCAACAGAAAAGAATGCGCCGCTGTTTTCTTATACCAGTAAAAGGTTCCGATCTTTGAAATTCAAAAACAATCCCAATAAAATTCTATAAATCCAAATATCCACATATATGAGTTGCTGGTGGTATCCTCTTCAAGATGGTATGCAGATTGTGGCGCTCAACGCATCTTCCTGGAGTTCCAAGTCTTCACCGTGGTAGCTAGGGTTCCGGTTTTTGCTCCATAGGATCGACGATGGGCCTCGGGGTTATGGGAATGGATTTCTTCGTACGAGGAGCACCTGCAGTTCGATTCGTACAAGGTGCGATGCATATTTGGAGGGTGCGAAAATCGAGGAAATAGTGGAAACGGTTAGTTGAGTCGACGTCGAGTTCTACTTTTGGTTGACGGAAAGGTAGGGTTTGCGAAGGAGGGTGGATTGGCGGTAGTTGCGGCCGAGATTGATGACCGGAATGGGAGGGATGGTGGTCAAAATGGGGGTCAACGGGGACATTTCGTGGAGATCGAAATTTCTATATTAGGGAAGAATGAAAATGGGTACGGGTCTGGTAATGAGGGGTATTGGGCCGAGAGAATATATATATGGGTGAGGCCCATTATAAAACTTCAATTTTAGTTTAAATTAAATCGAATATTTGTATGAACTTGTTGATAGTATATCTTACACATACATGGTCAGAATTTCGAACGATCATATCCGTTGGGATCGTATGGACGGGAGCAACACAATGAGACTGACTGGGAGTGGATTCGAGCTCATTTGAATTTATGGAGAAATAAATTGTTTGATTCAAATCAAATAACAGTTTATCGTTCTTTGACGATGAACTGCCAAAGTGAGTAAATCTCACTAACTCTGAACAGTTTATAATTTCATGTTGTATTTTTAGAACTGTTAAATATTGGTTGATTGACTGTGTGTTGACTGTTTGATTGAACTGCTAGTCAGTTAGTTGAATTTCTATATTGTTTCTGTTTAACAGAATATATCATATGGAACTGAAAGTGATGTTGATTTTATTGTGTAACATCTGTGGATGCAGGGAAACAGGTTGGAGGAATCTGACTAGATTCCTCAACAGTTATTTTATTGTTTTTCATATATTGTGATATATGATGTAGTTTATAATCTGTGGTTGATTATATGTGTTTGGACGATATTGGTCATCGTGATATGATGTGTTAAGTACCATAAAATATCGGAATGGAGAATAGGGGATGTCAAAGTGAATACTGAAAAGAGAATATTTATAAAATCAGAGGATTTTATAAAAGAGAATATTTATAAATAGAATATTTATAAATAGGAGTATTTATAAATGGAATATTTATAAATAGGAAATACGTTTAAGTGGGAATTATAAATGAAGGAAATCTTTATAAATAGAATATTTATAAAGTGGATTACTTACTTAGAAAACAAATAGATTATAAAGAAAACATTTATCCTTGGATAAATAGATATATATATATATATAAGTCTGAACTTATATATGAAGAAGTAAACAGATAAAAGGAGTAGATTAATTTATAAGTGATATTTATAAATTAAGTTAAATATTTATCATTTGGATAAATAGAATATATAAGTCAGGACTTATATAAAGAAGTAAGAATCGTTTTCAACATCGATGTTTGAAACTGAATAGGAATAAAGAGTTAATCAGTTTAGGTTAAACCGTAGAGTTAAATCAGTTAGAGTTAATCATTTAGAGTTAAATCAGTTAGAGTTAATCAGTTAGAGTTAAACCAGTTAGAGTTAATCGATAGAGTTAAATCGAACTAGAGTTATTCAAATGGAGTTCATCGAATTTAGTTTATTCAACTAGAGTTGAAATGGAGTTAATCGAATTTAGTTATTCGAAGAAGAAAATCGAATAATAGATATTCGAAGTGGGAAAATCGAATAGTAGATATTCTAAGTGAGTTGATCGAATCTAGTTATTCGACAGGAGTTAAATCGAATAAGATTTATTCGAAGAAAGAGATTATCGAATATAAGTATTCGAAAGTAAGCAAATCAAATATAAGTTTTTCGAATAAGAGTTAATCCAGTAAGAGTTATTAGGTTGGAGTTATTCAAATAAAAGTGATAGATTAGAGTTAACCGAATAGGAGTTAATAAATTAGTTGATCATTATATTATTCGAGTAGGGAAATAAAAGTCATATTAAAGATAATATATTTCGGATGCAGGAGATTATAACACCATTGTTATAATCACGTAAACTTGTAAAAGAAGGGGGTTCGTAAATAGAATCTGAGGGTTCGTAAGGAAGTGTTAAAGAGTTAAAAAGGTGAATCTTATCTATTTCATGATTTGAAATGTGGTTCAGTTAAGGTCTGAGAGGTAGCTATACCCCAACTTGATTGACTGCGTTTTTAGTTAAGAAATGGTTACGATTCGAGTGTGAAATGGTTAAGTGGATTTAGTAATTTAGTATAGTGGTTTGAGTCGTCATCGCAATATAGTTTTAAACATCTGTTTAAATCCCAATTAAGAAGTTTTGGAAATGTTTTCCAAACGAGAATCAGAAATGTTTTCTGATAATATAAAATAAGAATTTAGAATATATGGAAACAGGAGATAAGTAAGCTAATGAAATAAAGAGATAAATGTTGAATGATGATTGATCGATATAATTTCCTCCTGGAAATAATATCGTTGTTTGCACACCTGTTTTTCTTTGATGGTTAAATCACAGACTATCGAAGTTTTGACCATTTTAATGTTGTTAATATAGAGAGACCTGTTGGATTATTATCCAAAGAACCACTCTGTATTGGCATAAGCGTTGCGAATCATATATGCCAAGGATAATTGAAGACGGAGTAAAGTGCAAGGGCTATTGTATAAGTCTTAGACAACAGTGCCTAAGATGGATATACTGAATAGTACCTTCGGTTCATCCTGTTCCTGGGTGACTTGTATGGATGAATGTCTGATAGAGTATTTCCAGAAAGGTCACGTACATTTATTTCTTCAACCGTACAAAGAGTGAAAGCGAAGAAGGAAACTTTTTTAGCTAATACATAATGTACTGTTGTAGACGTCAATTAGTGATTTTCGATGGATCTGAAAATGTGGCATTCGAAGTGAATCTGATGTGATGATGAAGCGTAACCTCAAGCCTCATCAACCGGTAAATGACAGAAATCGGGCAGGCAGCATGGCTAAGTCGATCGCTCCGAAGTAGGGTGTATAATCACCTGATCTAGAGTTTCATTTACTTCTAAAAATCTATTGTTGATGTTGTCCCATTCGGGAAATGGTTGCTGATCCCAACCATTGGTGATATACATTCGATACACTCAAGCGAAATGAGTTGTCGGTCATGTGTGGCCGGGTTGCAAGATGTTCTTGTTGAACCCAGTGTATTCCTTTCTAGAGGTACACTAGCGAAAGGTGGTTCCATACCTTGTCATAGTTGGAAATCCATTACCCAATATGTGCTTGCGGTTTTGATTGTATACTATATATGTAGAATGTGAAATGAAAGCGTTTCTGCTAGATGATTATTATATTGTGGTTGATAGACATTATTATAATATCAAAAGGATTTTGATATAAAAATAATTTGGATTTTCATAAGGGAAAACCCCGTTTCGTTATACGGCGTGGTCTTATGAGATATCATTTACCTGGTTGAACTGTTTTAAACTGTTTTACTCATACCAGTCCCATGACTGACCCGGAGTTTATTTTGTTTTGTTTTCCCTAAACTCTTGGGTGCCCAATTTTGTACGGGCAGTCAAGTAGTCGGGATTTACAGATACTTGAAGAGCATGGAGCAGGAGGCTTCAGGATTATAAAGCTATAGGTATTTCCGCTGTGTTGTAAGTGTTGTACTCTGATAATGTTATTGTATACAAATAATGATTTTATTTCAAGGATATATTATCTATTATATGTTGTTCGTTCCGCTGTGAGATTCGTGTTACTCTGATGTTTTGTTCTTCTTCTATTCTAAGTTTCAATCTTATCTTTCCTCACCCTCTAATTTCTTTCATTAACTATTCGGTTATTTTCGATCCTTGGAAGTTCGATATGTGTTGTATATCGGATAAACAAGATCGCATTTTTCCGGGTCGTTACAGTTGGTATCAGAGCTTAAGGTTAAGTGAATTACCTTGTCTCTGTGGCGTGACTCAGTAGAGAAGGGGTTAGTAATACCCTAGATTGAGTTGAGTGTATATATATGAGTGAACGTATTTGTTATTGATATAAATTTTTGTTTTATATTGTAGAGATTTATTGGTTGAGTCATTTATGAGTTCTGGTCGATCAGTTTGATCCACTGTATCGGTAGGAGTTACTAAACACTTGAATACGATGGGTCGACCCGATATGTTTTGAAAAGAGGGTAAATTAAAATAAGTTTACCCAAGGTATATCTTGATATAGAGAAGATATATATATCAAAATTATAATATATTGGATATATTGGTTATTATTATAATCGAGTAAGATTATAAATTAAATGGTTATGTAAATAACCAATCAGAATTCATATAAGTGAAATATGTGAAATCAGATGAGTTAAATCTAAAATTTAAACCAGAAATTGAATTAAAATTCTGGAAAATTGGATAAGTGTTTGTAAATGGATTTGGATTAAAAATAAGGAAAATTTATGATCCTGGGAGATTTTAAATTTGTTTTACAAACAGTGTGAATTATATTTTGAAATGAATTTCAAGGTGGAAATGTTTAGAAATGGTTTTATAGTACTGAACTCACTTCGATCGCTGGAAAATAGATTCCGATGATGACAACTGCATCATCAGTATTCATTTTCGAGTTGTAAGTGACAAATTACTACCAGAGATACTGTTTTGAATTTGTTTTGGGAAAGACAAGTTATGTTGAATTTCAAATGGGATTTATAATATAGAATTTGAATAGAATTTGATATATAGAATTTGAATAATAGAATTTGATATATAGATTTAAATAATAGAAGTGATATAAAATATGAATAGAAATTGAATAGAATTAACTAAGTCGAAGAGGAATTAGTTAATCGAGTTTTGAATTTGAAGTTGAACTTTGAAAGGTGAATTGGATTTGTAAATGGATATTCGAAATCGAATATAGAACCTAAATTTGAAATTTGGATTCAAATTAGTTAATAAGCAAGTTAAAATATATTTGAAAATGTCATGTTCAAATATAAAAGTGAAATAGACTAAAGAGTTAATTAACAAATTAATTAACGAATTGAGTTAAAACGATCAGGTATAGTTAAAATAGATTGGGCAGGTATAAATATACATGAGATAGGTATGGATAAGGTATGAAGGTATATAAATAGAATGCTCGACAAAAAGGTATGTATTTAATTCATATATGAGATTTTATGCGCCGTATCGGCTAGCCGCTTGGCCTTTTCTTTTTCTTTTGGATTGGTGAGGGCCATGGGAGGCTATTTGAAATATCCCGATGCTCCTGGTACAAAGGAGGTTATGGCGAATTTTTCCAGGAATTTAAGGAGTCAGAATTTTTTTAAGATAATTTGATAGTTAGAAATCAACGTATCGATATATATATAGAAGTCGATAAGGAAATGAACTTAGAAATAGAATAATAAAATCAAAAAGGAAGACTAAGAATAAAATCTAGTAAGAATAGAAAGAGGAAGCGTATACGTGTTTAAAAGAGAATAAGTAGTTGTATGGTATTGATTATTCGAGTAAGTAGTCATATCTGTTTTGATGTTATAAATGTTATTCAGTCAAGGTCTGAGAGGTAGTTATACGCCAACTTGATTGATTTCATTATTAACAAATAAATAGTAAGATTTTAGGCTTGAAGATCAATGTTGAATAAGAGTTAGTTGAATATAGTATTTGGGTTGTCGTAACGATGTTTTACACAACATCCGTTTTAACCCAAATAAGTGTAAGCTTGGAAATATAACAAAGAATATTTCCTAAGTATAGAAATAAACGAGATCGGAAAAGAGATAAGTAATTGGAATATTTTCCAATTATAAATAGCATATATTTTCTAAAGCTTAGAAAATAAAGGAAGGCGATATTCATAAATGTTTTCCAAATAACATAAAAGGCCAATATGGTTATTGAGAATATTTGGTTAACAAATATTGATAAAGAAATAGAAAAGTGATTTAACTAATGGAATATTAATTAAGGGCTCAGTGACATGTTCAAAAGAAAATCCGATTTTTGAAAAGAGTAAACTTTTTAAAAACTCCCAGGGAAAGACTATTTGAATTAAAAACAAATTTAACAGAAATTTGTGAAAGCAAAATTGAATTAAAGTAAAGCCAGTAAAGTGGTAACTGAGATTGAATTAAAATAATATCAAGACAAATTGGATTGTGATATTCAAATTTGAAGTGTAATGTGATAATCAAGTTAAGAGTTGGGAATCGAGAAGAAACTCGAGTTGAAATGATATTTGGCTCGGATATAAGCGAAAGGTTGTGTTGTGGATAAAAGCAGATTGGGATTTGATTGGGATGACCCTTGTATATGCTGAATTGATAACAGGTGGAAAGGATAAAATGATATGCCGACAAAAGGTACAAGTTTATATTTCTATTGGATATAAGATTTATGAGCCGAATTGGCAAGCCACTTGGCTGTTTGGTTTTCTTTTGGGTTGGAGATGGCCCAGAGAGGCGAGTTGGAGTTTGACGATTGACTAGTACAAAGGAGGTGCTGGCGAAATTTTTCGAAGAGTTAAGGCATTAGAAAATTTTCAGGATTTTTGAAAATTTTCGTTGATAAGAAGTAATTAATAATTTAATTGAAATTAAATTGGTTCAGTTGAAACTGAAGTTAAGAGGTGAACAAATAAGTTCTAACCAGTCGGTAGGGTCGTTCTCTACCTTAGCAATTTCGAGGACGAAATTATTTTAAGTGGGGAAGAATGTAATGACCCGCATCTTCAGCGGTATAATAATTAATTTATTTAATTATTGAAATGGTGGTTTAGAGAATTTAATGGTCGTGGAATTAAATAATGGTGAATATTTAATTAAAATAATAAATTAAATAATATATGATTCTGAATAATCAGAATTGGCTGAAGTAGCGATATGGTGTGAACTGGATCATCTGTGATATTTAATTCAGTTTAGAATTTGATTAGAATAACGAATATATTATTTGAACGACAATTTGAATGTATAATTATATTATAATTAAAATCGAGCTAGAAATGGCGCTGCAGTTCGTAAATTGGCGATTCGAACTTCAACTGAATATACAGAAGCCGTTTTAAATCGGATTTCTGTGAAACAAGAAACGTGTGGAGCTGGTGGAATATATCTTTCTAGTGGAAGAGAAAAATCGGGATTTCGTCGGGAGATTTGGATTTACGTCCAAATCAAATTCTAGAAAAGTCGCTGTGGAATTCCTTTATAATTTATAAAGGGATTATTTATATTTCAAAAAGGAATTTCAATATAAATCGAATATCGGGTTGACCCAGATTTGAAATATCAAGCTAGAAATTCATATAGGAATATTCTAGAGCTGTATGGTATTCCACTATGAATATATACGATAATATTTAATTATAAATATTTAATGTAATTATATTTATATATTTAAATGGGTCATGCAGAGCTTTAAAAATAGCCAGATTTGCAAACGAAGTCGGAATTCGACGAAACTAATTTTGTTGGATCCGCAATGTCAAATAGTTGTTAGATTTCCAGTTTCGTGATTTTTAGGGTCACTGTGTGGCCGTACGGATTTTTAAAGTGGAAAACAGTCAGTATTTTGACAGTTAAAAATACACTGTGTGAGCATACGAAGTCGGAATTCGACGAAACCAGTTTCGTTGGGACCGTAATTTTAAAATCTAGCAGTATGTCAAGTTTGGTGATTTTTGGGTATCGTGTGTGATTACAGGAATTTTAAAGGACAAAATAAATCTGCAGTTGATTATAAATTAATATAATAATCAAAATAAAAATATCTAAAATCCCTATAAATACACCACTAACTTCCTCAAAACCTAATTTGATCCTCACAAAGTCAAGAGAAAAGAATGCGCCGCTGTTTTCTTATTCTAGTAAAAGGTTCCGATCTTTGAAATTCAAAAACAATCCTAATAAAATTCTATAAATCCAAATATCCACATATATGAGTTGCTGGTGGTATCCTCTTCAAGATGGTATGCAGATTGTGGTGCTCGACGCAACTTCCTAGAGTTCCAAGTCTTCACCGTGGTAGCTAGGGTTCCAGTTTCTGCTCCATAGGATCGACGATGGGCCTCGGGGTTATGGGAATGGATTTTTTGGTATGAGGAGCACCTGGAGTTCGATTCGTACAAGGTGCGATGCATATTTGGAGGGTGCGACAGTCGAGGAAATGGTGGAAACGGTTGGTTGAGTCGACATCAAGTTACACTTTTGGTTGATGGAAAGGTAGGGTTTGCGAAGGAGGGTGGATTGGCGGTGGTTGCGGCCGAGATTGATGACCGGAACGGGAGGGATGGTCGGTCAAAATGGGGGTCAACGGGGACATTTCCTGGAGATCGAAATTTCTATGTTAGGGAAGAAAGAAAATGGGTACGGGTCTGGTAATGAGGGGTATTGGGCCGAGAGAATATATATATGGGTGAGGCCCATTATAAAACTTCAATTTTAGTTTAAATTAAATCGAATATTTGTATGAACTTATTGATAGTATATCTTACACATACATGGTCAGAATTTCGAACGGTCAGATCCGTTGGGATCGTATGGACGGGAGCAACACAATGAGACTAACTGGGAGTGGATTCGAGCTCGTTTGAATTTATGGCGAAATAAATTGTTTGATTCAAATCAAATAACAGTTTATCGTTCTTTAACGATGAACTGCCGAAGTGAGTAAATCTCACTAACTCTGAACAGTTTATAATTTCATGTTGTATTTTTAGAACTATTAAATGTTGGCTGATTGACTGTGTGTTGACTGTTTGATTGAACTGCTAGTCAGTTAGTTGAATTTCTATATTGATTCTGTTTAACAGAATATATCATATGGAACTGAAAGTGATGTTGAATTTATTGTGTAACATCTGTGGATGCAGGGAAACAGGTTGGAGGAATCTGACTAGATTCCTCAACAGTTATTTTATTGTTTTTCATATATTGTGATATATGATGTAGTTTATAATCTGTGGTTGATTATATGTGTTTGGACGATATTGGTCATCGTGATATGATGTGTTAAGTACCATAAAATATCGGAATGGAGAAAAGGGGAATTTGTCAAAGTGAATACTGAAAATAGAATATTTATAAATCAGAGGATTTTATAAAAGAGAATATTTATAGATAGAATATTTATAAATAGGAATATTTATAAATGGAATATTTATAAATAGGAAATACGTTTAAGTGGGAATTATAAATGAAGGAAATCTTTATAAATAGAATATTTATAAAGTGGATTACTTACTTAGAAAACAAATAGATTATAAAGAAAATATTTATCCTTGGATAAATATATATATATATAAGTCTGAACTTATATATGAAGAAGTAAACAGATAAAAGGAGTAGATTAATTTATAAGTGATATTTATAAATTAAGTTAAATATTTATCATTTGGATAAATAGAGTATATAAGTCAGGACTTATATAAAGAAGTAAGAATCGATTTCAACATCGATGTTTGAAACTGAATAAGAATAAAGAGTTAATCAGTTTAGGTTAAACCATAGAGTTAAACCAGTTAGAGTTAATGAGTTAGAGTTAAACCATTTAGAGTTAATCATTTAGAGTTAAACCAGTTAGAGTTAATCGATAGAGTTAAATCGAACTAGAGTTATTCAAATGGAGTTCATCGAATTTAGTTTATTCAACTAGAGTTGAAATGGAGTTAATCGAATTTAATTATTCGAAGAAGAAAATCGAATAATAGATATTCGAAGTGGGAAAATCGAATAGTAGATATTCGAAGTGAGTTGATCGAATCTAGTTATTCGACAGGAGTTAAATCAAATAAGATTTATTCGAAGAAAGAGATTATCGAATATAAGTATTCGAAAGTAAGCAAATCGAGTATAAGTTATTCGAATAAGAGTTAATCCAGTAAGAGTTATTAGGTTGGAGTTATTCAAATAAGAGTAATAGATTAGAGTTAATCGAATAGGAGTTAATAAATTAGTTGATCATTATATTATTCGAGTAGGGAAATAAAAGTCATATTAAAGATAATATATTTTGGATGCAGGAGATTATAACACCGTTGTTATAATCACGTAAACTTGTAAAAGAAGGGGGTTCATAAATAGAATCCGAGGGTTCGTAAGAAAGTGTTAAAGAGTTAAAAAGGTGAATCTTATCTATTTCGAGATTTGAAATGTGGTTCAGTTAAGGTCTGAGAGGTAGCTATACCCCAACTTGATTGACTGCGTTTTTAGTTAAGAAATGGTTACGGTTCGAGTGTGAAATGGTTAAGTGGATTTAGTAATTTAGTATAGTGGTTTGAGTCGTCATCGCAATATAGTTTTAAACATCTGTTTAAATCCCAATTAAGAAGTTTTGGAAATGTTTTCCAAACGAGAATCAGAAATGTTTTCTGATAATAGAAAATAAGAATTTAGAATATATGGAAACAGGAGATAAGTAAATTAATGAAATAAAGAGATAAATGTTGAATGATGATTGATCGATATAATTTCCTCTTGGATATAATATCATTGTTTGCACACCTGTTTTTCTTTGATGGTTAAATCACATACTATCGAAGTTTTGACCATTTTAACATTGTTAATATGGAGAGACCGGTTGGATTATTATCCAAAGAACCACTCTGTATTGGCATAAGTGTTGCGAATCATATATGCCAAGGATAATTGAAGACGGAGTAAAGTGCAAGGGCTATTGTATAAGTCTTAGATAACAGTGCCTAAGATGGATATACTGAATAGTATCTTCGGTTCATCTTGTTCCTGGGTGACTTGTATGGATGAATGTCTGACAGAGTATTTACAGAAAGGTCACGTACATTGATTTCTTCAACCGTACCAAGAGTGGAAGCGGAGAAGGAAACTTCTTTAGCTAACACGTAATGTACTGTTGTAGACGTCAATTAGTGATTTTCGATGGATCTGACAATGTGGCATTCGAAGTGAATCTGATGTGATGATGAAGCGTAACCTCAAGCCTCATCAACCGGCAAATGACAGAAATCGGGCAGGCAGCATGGCTAAGTCAGTCGCTCCGAAGTAGGGTGTATAATCACCTGATCCAAAGTTTTATTTACTTCTAAAAATCTATTGTTGATGCTGTCCCATTCGGGAAACGGTTGCTGATCCCAACCATTGGTGATATACATTCGATACACTCAAGCGAAATGAGTGGTCGGTCATGTGTGGCCGGGTTGCAAGATGTTCTTGTTGAACCCAGTGTATTCCTTTCTAGAGGTACACTAGCTAAAGATGGTTCCATACCTTGTCATAGTTGGAAATCCATTACCCAATACATGCTTGCGGTTTTGATTGTATACTATATATGTAGAACGTGAGATGGAAGCGTTTCTGCTGGATGATTATTATATTGTTGTTGATAGACATTATTATAATATCAAAAGGTTTTTGATATAAAGATAATTTGGATTCTCATAAGGGAAAAACCCGCTCCGTTGTACGGCGTGGTCTTATGAGATATCATTTACCTGCTTGAACTGTTTTAAACTGTTTTACTCATACCAGTCCCATGACTGACCCGGAGTTTATTTTGTTTTGTTTTCCCTAAACTCTTGGGTGCCCAATTTTGTACGGGCAGTCAAGTAGTCGGGATTTACAGATACTTGAAGAGCTTGGAGCAGGAGGCTTCAGGATTATATAGCTATAGTTATTTCCGCTGTGTTGTAAGTGTTGTACTCTGATAATGTTATTGTATACATATAATGATTTTATTTCAAGGATATATTATCTATTATATGTTGTTCGTTCCGCTGTGAGATTCGTGTCACTCTGATGTTGTGTTCTTCTCCTTCTTCTATTCTAAGTTTCTATCTTATCTTTCCTCACCCTCTAATTTCTTTCATTAACTATTCGGTTATTTTCGATCCTTGGATGATCGATATGTGTTGTATATCGGATAACCAAGATCGCATTTTTCTGGGTCGTTACAAAAGACTTTTGATAAGTAAACAACTCGAATCGTTCTCCCAAGAGATAGTATCTCCACATCTTCAAAGCGAACACGATCGCTGCCAATTCCAAATCATGGGTAGGATATATTTTCTCATGCGGTTTCAGTTGCTGACTAGCACAAGCTACAACCGTACCTCCTTGCATCAGTACAACACCTAGTCCAGTACCACAGGCATCCATGTATACCGTCATCTCTTCATTCCCATTAGGAATAACTAACATTGGTACACACGTTAACTTCTCTTTTAGGGTTTTAAATGCATTCATGCACCTTTTGTCCCAAACAAAAGCTTGATTCTTTTTGGTCAATTGATTTAACGGTGCCGCTATTTTGGAGAAGTCTTGGATAAACTTACGATAATATCCTGCTAATCCCAAGAAACTTCTCACGTCCGTTGCATTCTTGGGCGTAGACTAATCTTGCAGGATCCACGGCAATACCATTCTCTGAAACAACATGGCTCAAGAACCTCACTTCCCTCCTCCAGAAGTGGCACTTAGAAAATTTTGCTTTCAATCGGTGTTTTCTCAACACCTCCATAACAGTCTGTTAATCAGCCTTTTGGTCTGGTTCCCAAAAGTACATGAGACGCACTCGACCCAACGCAATGCATGGAGCTAGGGCCGAGAAGGACGCTTAGGAGTAAAGGAAACAGGGTTGAAGAGGAACCACGCTACCAAGAGAATCGCAATGCCCCTAACACATTTTCGAACCAAAGCCCCGAATCCCTAGGAGTAGCGAGTCTGGACCTCAAGGCCCTAAACACCCATGCCCATGGCCTTCGCGCCTCTTGCAATAGGCACTTTGTACCCCTTGGGGTGTGAATTTCTCACCCCTAAGGGATGCGAAATTTGCACGTCTAAGGGGTGCGAAATTCGCACCCATCAGGGGTGCGGAACTCGCACCCCCGGAGGTATGAAGTCCGTACCCCCGAAGGGTATGAGTTTCGCGCCCGATAGGGTGTGAAATTCATATCCTATAGGGTACGAATTTCGCACTTCCATGGGGTATGAATTTCGTACCCTGCGAGGTGCAAAAAAAGCGCAGGTGCAGGCGCAGGTGCTAGTGCGAATTTCTGGGTATGGTCCCCTATTTTCACCTACTCCTGCCTAACCCCTTTCCTATAAATACGCCATGACCTCACACTTCAAAGGGGTTGGAATTTGTGAGTTCAAGACCTCTAGAGAGCTACTTTAATGGAATTTCCCATTTGAGAAGAAGAAGGGCAAAAGTGTCTTTTTCCTAATATATTAAATATATGATAATTATGACATCATATAAGCTTAGAGATTAATGTAATGAGATGTCATGAGATGGTATTGACCTTGCAACTTTGTGTTATCAGCAGTATTCCAACGACTCTTCAAAGTGGGCGTAGATCCCTCTCGAGGCCGAACCACTATAAATCTCTCGTGTTATTTACTGCTTTCCGCTCTTGTCTACACGACCAAATTAATAATTCCGAGTAATTGGAATCTTGGGTGTTTACGACATTTTTTCCATCAACATTTGGTGCTTTCACTAAGAAAACTCGAATTTGCATCTCTGTCGCATGTTATCATCTCGACTTCGACGAGCTTGAGGTTCATTTGCTAAACCTGTCGCCGAGTCTGCTTACAATGGTAAAGCGACCAAAGAACGCAATGGTCGGCTCTTCAGCCGCAACCAAGGCCAGGACATCCCAACAACCTCAACCGACGGACATCTAGGCCACTAATGAAAATGTCCCTCCTATCGTGGACCCCGAAGCGCCCACAACACAAGTTCAGATCAGCGTGCTTAATGAAAAATATGAGAACACAGCGGTTGAGCTCAATCAAGCATTAAGGAACAACATTGACCTTATGTGACAACTTCAAGAAAGTCAGCTCATCGTCCCTCGACTTCAACTAACTTGGAACAACGCTCAACCCCGACTAACATTCTCGAAAACTTCCTCTTCCGAGTCGAGGGGCCCACATCAAAGAAGGAGGTTTAGTCTCATCAACAATGTCGCCGTCTGCACCAACGCCCTCGACCATGGTTATGCCAATGGCAATGGAAACAGCAACGGTGACCGAACTAGAACAACATGTAGCGAGGGGCACGATATTGAGATCCCTCTCGCTTGGTCATCAACGACGGACCGGGTCCGACCAATCAACCCCTTCCTCGACTAAACCCAATGGTCGCCCATCGAGACGATGGACATACTATTCTAGTAGCCCACGCTTTTCCAGAACAGGAGCCGCATCAACCTGCTGCGCACCAGGATCCAATTATAGATATCGAGGACATGGAAGAAGACGACCCGGACATCCATAAAAGACGTCCTCGCAACAGAACTCCCGAACCTCGCCAAAATCCATGGGTCCCAATGGCGGATCCCCATCCAACTTACCTTCCCGACATGGTCCGAAGTATCATGGGGTAAATACGATGGAATGTACATGACTCACGAGAGGCCCACATTAGGCGTAATCCCTTCACAAGAAGAGTAAACAAGGCCGAGTGGCCATGACGCTTCAGCATGCCACAGATGCCACTCAATAATGCTTCACTGATCCTTGTGCTTTCCAGAACCGGTACGAATGGAAAATGGATTAAAGTCGGGGCAGTGACCTGGTCAAATGCAAGTGCTTCCCAGTCTTCCTATCCGGGACCACTTTACTTTGGTTCTCTCGCCTCCCCCTTGATTCCATCAACAACTTCGGCCAGCTAGCGACAGAGTTGATCAAGAAACTCAGGGTGCATATCCCGACTCCAAAGAATGCCCTCACTTTGTCCAACCTATACTAAGGACCCGCCGAGTCACTCAAAAACTACCTCTCCTGGTTCAACATTTTCGTCGCCGAGGTCGAGGATCCGGACCCTCGCACCATACTCTTTCAGTTAGCAAAAGATGTCCTTCCTACTTCCGAATTCAGCGCATGGATCGATCGGAAGCAGGCAAAAAGCCTCGATGCCTTCTACGAGAAGGCTGGGAAGTACTTATGCCAATAGGAGGCAAGACGGAACCGACTCTCCGAAACAAGTCACCCTAACGACCTCCAAATGGACACCGCAAATAACTACCTTATAGGAAAACAAGTCGGAGAGCCCTTCGATCAGTAAGGGGGCGGGTCCTTACAGACAAAGAACAAATAATGATAGGCAGGGTGGTCGAAACAACGGTCAGGCCCCGATAGATACGAGGAAATCTGGCCCTCACCATGCTTTCGAGACCCACACCCCGTTAAATGAAGACTTAGAGACAATTTACTTGGAGACATGCAATACATTGCCATACAAGAAGTCGCGCACTAGAGAATCAACTGACCGTGAGAAAAATACTGGAAGGTAATGTCGATACCATGATGTGTACGGGCACGATATCAATGAGTGCCGCCAGCTTAGGGACGCAATCGAGAAGCTTATCCCTGAGAAACGACTCGAGCAATATGTCCAAGAACCCTTTCCTCCCAAGACAAATTCAAGGCCTCTGGCACCAGCACCTCAGGCGCCTGCCAAGATGGCTTTAGGTCCGTCTAACCCAAGGCGAGGGATCGTGATCAACACTATATGTGGTGGACCTTACTCCACACACGACAACTTTCGGAAAATGGAAGAGTATGTGAGTTCCATAAAGCATGCTACTTATGAAGCTTGCTCCGCTCCCTACGAATCTGTCTCAGCCAAGCTCCAAAAAACAATGCGGGATGATATTGTTTTCAGCGAAAGAGATTCTACTGGGGTGGGAATCCCGACCACCGATCCACTAGTTATCACGGCTCAGATCGGTGTTGCTTTTGTCCAAAAAGTATTAATCGACTCAGGAAGCTCTGTCAACATCATTTTTAAAGCTGCTTACGACCAGATGAAGCTGGAGACAAATGACTTAAAGCCTCGTGCCACGATCCACGGCTTCAACGGAGCTTTTAGTTCCCAGTGGGAATGATCGATTTACCTGTGGAACTAGGCAAAGGGGATCAGAGCCGAGTCTGAATCCTCACTTTCGTGGTTATAGACATCGTTCCCCTACAATGCTTTCCTTGGACGCCCTTTCCTCACAGAGTTTCGGGTCTGCACGTCGCCATGGTCTCTCCTAATGAATCGACAGAAAACGGAATTAGAACTGTAACGACCCGGAATTTTGGGCCGAATTTAAATTTTTTGATTTAATGGGTTTTTAATATTTAAAATAATTTATTTTATATAATAACGACTATAAATTTATTTTAATCGAAGTTAAAATGAATAAATTTTATTTAAATTATAAAAGGAGTTAGAAATAGCGTGGTAGTTTTAAAATTTGAATTTTAACTTTGACTGACTGTACAGGATGCAAAATAAATCGGATTTTAGCGAAATTAAAAATATTAGAATCTATTTAAAAATATCTTTCCAACGAATCCGAAAAATTGAAATTTCATAGCGGGAATCAAAAGTTATGTCCAATTCAAAATATTAGAAAAACGCTATGGAATTTATATATATAATATATAGGACCCAAAACGCTACTTTTTACATACTAATGAATTGGGACTCGAAACCACTTCCATTGAGTTTAAAATGATGTTTCTGCATTGAAAAAGTATAAACACTTATATATTTTGAGTTTCGGAAATTATTCATATTTATTTGTATTTTTAATATTAAATATATACGCCTTAAAAATGGGAATTTTGCAAACGACCTCTGAATTAAACGAAACTAGTTTCTCTGGATTTTGAATATTAAATTATTGTTAGATTCCAAATTTCATAATTTTTTAAGCTAGTATGTGGTCGTAATAAATTTTACAGTGAAAAACAGTCAATTTTCAGACTTTAAAAATTCGCTTTTTATTCATACGGACTCGGAATTCATCGAAACCAGTTTCTATAGATTCGTAATGTCTAGAAATAATTATGTTTCAATTTTCATAAAAAAATGGAATTCGTAGGTGTTAACACGGATTTTTAAACTAAGAAAACAGACAGACAAAATTTGAAGAAGATAAAATACATAAGAGGTTAAAATAAGGGTAGTGGGCCTAATTTAATTATTAACCCATATAAAATATCATAAGTGCTGTCATTAGCTGAACCCTAAGACAAAACATAGCCACCTTCTTCTTCCTCTACTCCATGGCGGCTCCCTCCTTTAAAATTTATTTTGCAAATTAGCCCCTGAAAACAAAATAATTTATATCTCTCAATCAGAACAAAATCAGACAAAACCCTTTCTGGGTTTTGTTCATCTTCTTATCCTCTATCTACCACGAAAAATTTAAGACCTATTGTCGCACGGATTCGCCGGGATCTAGCTTGAAAGATAGAAAGCTGATTTCGATTATTTGTTCGCTGCAGGCCCCACGAAGAGAGATAGGTCGAGCGACTTCAGGCAGTGGTAGAGGGGAAGCATACAGTTCTTTTGGCTGTGGTGGCATGGTCTCAGGTGGCCGGAGTTGGCCGGAATGTCAATTTTACTGGAGGGGTGCTGAAAACAGGACAGTCGCAAAGATGAGCAATTTCCCGTCGATCCGTGCATTTTCAGGTGAAGTGACCCAAACATAAGTTGTTCGGGAGGTCGAGATCTAGCTACTGACAAAAATTGGTGGCATTTGGAGAACCGAGGCGGCCGCAGCACTGAGATGAACGAAAAAGTACATTTTTCAATGTAATAAAGACTGAATTGAAAATAAAGTTGAAATGAAAATATTACATTTTTCAATGTAATAAAGACTGAATTGAAAATAAAGTTTAAAATGAAAACATTACATTTTCCAATGTAATAAAGATTGAAATGAAAACATTACATTTTTCAATGTAATAAAGTTTAAACTAAAAAGATTACATTAAAAAAGATTTCATTTTTATTTAAGATTGATTACATTAGAAAGAATACCTTTTTTTTATCGTTAATTTGTTTCAAAAGAATGAAAAAGATTCATTTTAATGTAAATATACATTTCAATGTAAAAGAATGGGTGATTTATTTATTTTAATAAATTAATTTAAATAAATAAAAGGATTAAAGTGGTTTTAATAAAACCAAGATTTTCCAATACATATATTGGAATGGATTTGAATGGAAATAATCTTCGGATTATTTCAGTATTGAATTTTGTGATTATACGGATATTATTATAGGAATTTGGAAGATATTAATATCGTTATTCCCAATTTGATATACGTTAATTTTCAGAATTTGATATTGAACATAAATCGATATAATTTTTATTCAAAGCATGATATTTAATATCAGATTAAAATTTGGGTTTGTCGTGAATAGTGTATTAAATAACATTGTTCTTAAACCCATTTGGGAAAGAATAAATCTTTTAATTAAGATTTAAATAAAATTTCCAATTATTAAACATAATTGAAATTAAGTGAAACTGACTTTTGGGTTGATTGCGAACAATGTTTTTAAATGACATTAGTTCTTTAAACCCGATTGACAGTGAAATTTAGATTGGTAATTCATAAATCTTTTAACTAAGGTTTAGTGAAATATTCTAAAGAGAAGTTTTAATTTAACATATTAAATTGAAATACGATTTTGGGTTTATTGTGAACGATGTTTTAAGCGACATTTGTTCTTTAACCCAGTTAAAGGCAAGATTATTTCTTGAAAGTTAAATAATCATTAAATAATGATTCTTGAAGATTAAAACTAAATATAGTTTTAATAAAGCTTTAAATTGGATTGAATGAGGATAAAAGTAATTAAATTTACTTAATTCAAGAAATGAACAAAAATGGAGTACCACTAGTTTTACTCCAAGCGGTAGTTAAATCTTTAATTAGATTTGATCGATAAAACGGTAATTAAGTTTACCGTAATACATTGGGTGTTAGATATGGAGTACCACCAGTTTACTCCATGGGTTGTGTAGGTTGGGAATGAGATATTAATTAATGATTACTTCGGTAAGGCGTTAATCCGACTAGTTGGATAAACCTTAATTTGGTTTAAATTAAAATCAAAGAATACTCTTGATTGGAATGAGGCGTTGGTTGTGTTTTAAAGCACATGATTTTAAATTACGCAAATTATTCAGAAAGACCAGGTTTAACCCATTCTGAATAATTCATACGACGATTGAAGATCGATGATGAAGACGGTTACTGAAGACCAGGAAATTTCCATATCGAATGGATGATTATTGATATCTTGATTGGACCGTACACCCAAAATGAGGGGAAAATTGGTGATCATTCAGACGTATTTGGAGATCTACCGGATATGGTTTCGTTCAGACCCAGAACGGACTGATAAATGGATTGTGTGTCTGACATTGTATTCCTTTATATTGTATTCGTTGATCTCTATTTAATATATAGTTGTTTGGTGGCGGAAAATTTATTCTCTTGCTTAACACCCAGTTATATATCGATAGATGAATCTATGATATGGTATGGTCTGATAATGTGGCATGCTAAGATGCATATGATCAAGGCTTTTATTGAAAAGCAGAGCCTTATGGATGAAGACCAAAGCATAGATTTTATATAGCGCTGCTTTGGATACAACGTGACTTCGCGGGCCTCACACACCACGGTATGATGGTGAACGATTTGTTTGATAATGTTCGGTTTGACCAATATACTTTATACGGATTTGGGGTCAGTCGATGGGGCTAGGGTGGTCGCTCCACTCTAGAAGTGGGATAGGTCATTTCAGCCGAATCTCATGAGGATAGATCAGATTACTGCTTATCCAAAGTGCGTAGTATATGTATTTCGGTGTTTTCTCTTGCCGAGACGTAAGCTGTGGAGATACATTCGCGATTGATCTTTCGAATCAGTAGCCATCATGATGGAATCCAATTTTCCAATACGATCTTACGGTTTTTAGTTGTATACTTATATGGTGACATAACATATTATGCCGCTTACATAACATATTATACCACCTAATTTTGATACTTTTATATTCGAAATTGTTTTCTACACTGTGCACTCATAGTATAAAAGATGAATTTCACGTATTAAGCATTTTTGACCATTATAAGGAAAAACTCTATCCTTCGGCGTACGTGCAAGGGATTGAGTCTTATAATGGTTTCATTTTTCTAAAAAGCATTTCGTTGTTTTATGCACTAGTATTCTTGAGAGGAAACCCGTTCCGCGAAAGTGGCGTGGTCCCTTGATTTACCCAACTTTAAAAATTAAAGTTAATAACTGATTTTGAGTTCTCACACCAGTCCCATGACTGACCTGGAGTTTATTGTTTTAACCTAAACTCTGAGTGCCCATATTTTCCACATGGGCAGCTAGTAGTTTTGGTTTGCATATATTATATTCACAGGATCCTGGTCTACAGCTGAAGCGATATTCGGAAGGCTCTGTATCCGTGTATTTCTTTCAGTTGTGTTTTGTATTATTTTTCCGCTGTTATTTAAATGTAATTTAAACTTTGATATTATTGTATTTCCAATGTATATTATTATTCATACTCTGGAAAATTCTTGTACTCTGATGTAATTGTTGTAACAGCAATAAAATGTTCTTTTGTTTTGTGTTCTGATGTGTGTTGTTCTCAAAGAAATCCAAGCTTTCCTTCACGGGGAAGTTTGGGTCGTCACAAGAACAGTCAGAGGCGACCAAGTAAATGCCAGAGAATGTTATGCAATAGAATGGAAGAATGCACGCAATAAGAACAAGGTCAAAGCCGTGTCCGCACCTTCTTGCGCCAAGACTATCTCAACATAGCAATCAGCGGCGTCTGAGCCTTGGCTCAAGCGCCACTACCGTCTTTCCGATGATCTCGACCCACGAAAGGACGAAGAGCCCGAATACAAGAGGGCTAGTCCACCCGAACCTACAGTGGATATTCTAGTTAATCCCGACGATCAATCAAGGCTACCGAAGATAGGATCGCAACTCCATCCCGCAATCAAAAAGGATCTTATAGATTTCTTGAAGACAAATTTGGATGTGTTCGCATGGACTCACTCCGATATAAAAGGCATAAATTCCGCGATCGTTTGCCATTGTCTAAGCATCAATCCCATAATGCCTTCAATCAAGCAAAAGAGCCGCTTCTTAGGACCTGAAAGGTCCAAAGAACTCGAGGAAGAGGTAGTCCTTCTACTCAACAACAACTTTATTTGCAAAGCCGACTACCCGAATGGGTCTCCATTCCAGTCCTGATCAAAAAAGCCAATGGTAAATGGCAAACATGTGTCGACTTCTCCAATTTAAACAAGGCATGTCCCAAGGATAGCTTCCCGCTCCCGAAGATCGACCGACTTGTTGACTCAACCGCCGATACCAGCTACTATCTTTCATGGACGCCTACCCAGGCTACAATAAAATCCTGATGAATCGGCGCGACCAAGATCATACATCTTTCATAACATACCTTGGGCTTTACTGCTATCGCGTCATGCCCTTCGGCCTCAAGAATGCCAGCGCCACTTATCAACGAATGGTTAATCGGCTCTTTAAAAACCAAATTGGTCAAATCAAAATAGCCTAGTGACCATGTCCATGACCTCTCTGAAATGTTCGATATCCTTCACCGGTACGACATGAAACTCAATCCTCTGAAGTGCTCCTTCGGAGTCGCTTCAGAAAAATTCTTGGGTTTCATCGTCAATTTCCAGGGAATCGAAGCCAACCCAGAAAAATCCAAGAAATTTGGGACATCCAAATCCCCAAGAACATCAAGGATGTCCAAAGTTTAAATGGAAAGGTTGCCGCTTTAAGTTGGTTCATCTCTAAAGCCACCGACAAGTGCATTCCTTTCTTCGATTTGCTTCGAAAGGGAAAACGCAACTTCGAGTGGACCCAAGAATGCATTTCTACGTTCGAGGACCTTCTGAATCACTTAGAGCGACCACCTACCTTATCTAAGCCCATGGACGACAAGGACTTATATGTCTATTTGGCTGTTTCTGTGCAGGAAATCAGCTTAGCACTGGTACGCATTGAGGACCGCGTCCAACGACCCGTCTACTACATAAGCAAACGATTGACGGGGGCTGAAATGAACTACCCGAAGCTGGAAAGATGGAATTCTTCTTATTGATTTCTTCTTGGAAGCTTCGACCATACATCCAGTCCCATCCCATAAAGGTTTTCACTGACCAGCCATTACGACCGATCCTACAGCGACCCGAGGCGTCTGGGCGGCTATTAATGTGGAGTATGGAGCTAAGCCAATTTGAGATAACGTTCATCCCCCGCTGAGCCATCCTCAGCCAATCTCTCACTGATTTCATAGTGGAATTCGATGCTCCTAAGGAGACTCCTGCAGAGAACGTTGAAGCTCCCGACACTCAATGGAAACTGTTTGTGGACGGCTCCACGAACAGCAAATGCTCCGGCGTCGGAGTCGTACTCATCACCCCAGAAGAACACCCAATATACTATGCGTTAAGGCTAAATTTCCCTGCTACCAACAACAACGCTGAATATGAGGCCTTGATCGCTGGACTCAGAATCGTGGTTGAGCTCATACTAAAGACCGTCCAAATCTTCTATGATTCATAACTTATCGTTCGTCAAAAGCAAGGAGAATATCAAGCGACACTACAACAAAATGACCCTATTACAACTTTAATTTTACAACGGTGGTAAACGCACCGTTGTAATAAATGGGTTTTTACAACGGTGATAAAAGCACCGTTGTAATAAATGGTTTTTTACAACGGTGGTATAAACACCGTTGTAATTGCAACAAAGACACCATATTACAACTTTAATTTTACAACGGTGGTTAAAGCACCGTTGTAATAAATGTTTTCTACAACTTTTTTAGAGAAAAGTTGTAATAAATTTATTTTTAACAACTGTGTTATTTTGACAGTTGTAATATATGACTATATGTTAATATTAATTATTTTCATTAAATAATTTTTAATAATTAATATTTACAACTAATTAGTAATTATTAATTAATAACCTATATATTAATATTAAATATTTAATTAAAAATACTTCAATAAATAAATAATTCATGCTAATAATTAGTAATTGACAACCAATTAGTAATTATTAATTAATAATAAATAAATACATATTAAATATTTAATTAAAAATACATCAATAAATAAATAATTCCTACTAATAATTACTAATTAACAACTAATTAGTAATTATTTAATAATAATCAATATATAAATATTAAATATTTAATTAAAAATAATTATTTATAACTACTTCATTATTAAGTACTAGTAATTAATTAGTAAGTAATAACTAATGAGCGGTTAATAATCAGTTAATTAATAATCAATAAGTAAATAACAATTAATAAATATTTAATTTTTAATTAATCATGACTATTAGTAGTAATTAATATTTAGTATATAATATTTTTTAATAAGTAATCGTTGTTGAAAGTTTTTCCAAAACCTTTTGTCAAATATGATCCCTACAGAGGGGGGGTCCAGGGGGTGGCAACCCCCCAAGGTGGGGGTGCGGGGGCAACGCCCCCGCTAACGGGGTTCGACCTGCCCGATCAGGTCGCGGGGGTGCAGGGGGCAGCGCCCCCGGCGGAGTGCGGGGCAGCGCCCCGTCCGAAACGGTACATTTTGTGTACTGTTGAATTTGAATCTTACTCAAAATTTAACAACAATCGTTAATTAAGTAACAATTGTAAGTTAAAAATCAGTAGTAAATAATAATAATAATAATTTATAATTAACTAAAATAATAATTGAAATTAATGATAAAAACATATATTAAATAAGTAATAGCTCCGCGCTGCAGCTATTTTTAGGGACAGTTTAATAGTTCAAACCAAATTTTAAGCGGAAAACCAAAAAAATTGGCTCCAACTACTTCAAGTTTAAGCGGAAAACCGAAAAATTAGCACCGACCTACTTCGTATTTTTTTTAACAGTTGCGACCACCCATTGACCGACATCCGTTGGAAATTCATAAAACATATAATAAACTTATTTTTTTGGTAAAATATTTAATATTTTTGAAAATTCATAAAAGGAACCAAATTTTAGAAATATAATTTAGTAACTACATTGACCGACATCCGTTGGAACATGTATAATATTTATTATCTTGATACACATCTATATACTCTCTTTTGTTTTACTTTTCTTTGACTTATACAAAAATCGTTTTGGCTCCTAGCTAAGTTTTGGCTCCATAGCGAAATATTTGGCTCCAAAATGAAATATTGGGCGCTAAGTAGCGAAAGTTTTGCACAACCCAATATTTTATTCATTAGCTCCACGAACAGATTTCAAAGCTAATTCCCATCTCATCCTCTCCAAGCTATTAAAATCTCCTCTTTCTAACCCTAATCTCAAATCTGTATTGGCTCCTTCTATACATCTACACGAAATCGCGATTAAACTCGAGACCACCTGAATCCTGATGCTCGAGATCTGAAACTCGCAATTGGAAGACATGGAAATAAAAGCCTCGATGGAAACCAGTGATTTGAACCTCGATTCAAGTAGGGATGCTTGTGTATGGGAGGAAGATGGATTCGTTCATGGGTTTATTCGAAGGGGACTTGTGGTTGCGGGATGGGTTATAGGAGGAGCGATATGTCAAATGATCGGATGAGAAGGCAGTAGCGCGTGGGAATTGTACTGGAAGGGTGCGATTTCAGGAGATCGAAGTCGGTTATTTTTGTGGTCTGGAGTGGTATGCTGAAGCAACGTTCGAATTGACTAGACTGATATTTGGGGGTGCGACAGTGTAGTGAAGTGGGGTTCGTTTTCTTTGGTGATGGACGAGGTTCTGAAAGGTGCGATTTTGTCGAACAGTGTTGATGTATGGGTCTGGGTGACAGGGTGTTGTGGCTTCAGGAATGGAAGAGGCTGACGTTGATTGTTGTCACAGCTGAAGGGTGAAGTTCGACAGTCTTGTAGATGAACTGGTGAGTTCGGCAGTGGGATTTTAAGGAAGTTGGCTGTTTTGAAAATGAACTGGGTTTGTGAATTTTGAAGGAATTGGTTAAGTCCGGCAACCTCAGGCTTGGTTTCGGCAAGGAGTGATTGAATTGGTATTTGGTTGAAGCTTGGCAGTGGGGAGTAATGTGCGCCTAGAAATTTGTAAAGTTCGGAAGTGGAAAGTATGTGAGTTCGGAGCTGATATATGTGGAGAATGGAGTCGTCTGAAAGGTGCTTGATGAAATGCCAACAGGATGGAGCATATTTTTGGGGGCCTGATGGTTGTTGTTTGGAGCTATTCGGAGAAACACTTCGTAGTTTGATCGAATTATTTGCAAAGCGGTGAGGTATGCATTTTTACAAATTAAATTACACAGAAGAATTAATTTATCGGTGATATCTTGATTTTTGTTGAACATGTCAGGTGATATATTGGTTAAGTTGAACGGGGTATTTGAACTATATAACCAAAAACATGCTAAGCAATTCATTGGTGAGACTATGACTTTACAGCAATGAGTTAACTACATACACTGAAGCTTTAATATAAATTATAAAGGAAGCTGCAGGTATCATGCAGACTTTGCTGATGTTAATGTTTGATGCATTGTGTCTTAAATCTGAGTAAGCATGGTATATTTTAGCATTTCTTTCATCAAATTTTGATGCATTTTTTTTATATATTTTAGCAACGATGGAACATTCTCTTATCTTCTTACTGCTACCATTTCCCAATATGTTGCCATTGTTAAGAACTTTTGTTGATTCTCCTATAGTTTTCCCTTTTTTTCGCTTTGATTCTTGTTGAATAAAAATACCAAGATATTTATTTATATGTATAATTCATCTTTGTAGGTTTCATAGGTTTCAGAGGCAAATGAGCTTTGTAGATTTTAGAGGCAATTTTTGATGCGAATAGAAGATATGAGGATAGCATTAAGTGGAGGCCAAATACATTTCAGAGGCAAATGAGCTTTGTAATTGGGTTAAAGATTTTCAGAGGCAAATGAGGAAGACAGTTGTAATTTTATATATTTTTGTGTGGTATATGATTTATAGTTTGTACTCTAGATATAAAGTTGGGATTTTTATCAATGAATGGATTATGATGCTTTTAAACTTACATCTATTTCTTATGTTATTTATCTATTTATTGTTGCACATATAAATTATATATAGATTCTTATGCATATAATTTGTGGATATATTAAAACTATAAAATAAAGTTGTAATAAAATATATCACAACGGTTATAAATAGTTGTATAAATTACAACAACAATGGTGCATAATTGTTGTAATAAATTTTATTACAACGGTGGAAAAAAGTTGTAAAATATACATATTACAACGGTGTTGCAACGGTGCAGAAAAGTTGTAATATATTTCAGTCTATTACAACTCCTTAATACACGACGGTTAACCCACCGTTGTAAAATGTCTATTACAACGGTGTTCCACCGTTGTAATAGGGTCATTTTGTTGTAGTGCGAGGGAGGGACAATTCGCCCTATATTTAACCCAGGTTTAGGAATTACTCACCTATCTCGACCATTTTTTCATCACACACATTCCTCAGGAGAAAAATGAAAAAGCGGATTCACTAGCCGAACTGGCCAGCTCTGAGGATTCACAACTCTTGGGTTTCGCCCCCGTCGAAGTGCTCAACTCACCTAATATTAAGCAAACATAAACCAAGGCGGTCATGGACGCCGAATTCGAAACTGAATCTTGGATGACACCAATCAAGAATTACCTACAGCATGGGAACCTTTCGGAAAGCTACAAGGAAAGACAAGCGCTCATCCGCCAATCGTCTTGCTATCTTCTTATGGATGGGGTGCTCTACCGTAGAGGTTTCTCCGTCCCATTGCTCAGATGCATAGCCCATCGCGACGTCATTAAAGTCTTAACTACTATGCATGAGGGTGAGTGCGGCGACCATACTAGAGGACAAATCTTGGCAAGAAAAATACTTAGACATGGCTATTATTGGCCTATGATCGATCAAGAAAGCACACACTATGCTCGCAAGAGCGAAAAGTGCCAGCACTTCTCAAAGATCCCAAGAGCCCCGTCTACAGAGTTGACGCAAATGATCAACCTATGGACATTTTCCATGTGGGGTATCAACATCATTGGAACTCTTCCAATGGCCAGAGGTGAGGCCCGATACGCTGTCATCGCAGTTGATTATTTTACCAAATGGGCAGAGGTCGAAGCTCTTCCACCATCACCACCAAGAAGATGATCAACTTCGTTGTGCGGAACATCATTACTCGATATGGGGTCCCTCAAGCAATCATTTCCGATAACGACACTCAGTTCGAGAGCGCCAAATTCAAAGCCTTCTGTCAGCACCACAGCATCGGAAAAAGATTCTCGGTAGTGGCTCATCCCCAAGAGAACGGACAAGTCGAGGTGGTTAATAAGGTCATCAAATCCATTATCAAGAAACGTCTGGAAAATGCTAGGGGCATGTAATGGCCCGAATTTCCGTACCCTTTGGATCGACTAATAACACCACACATCCAACCCAAATTGAATAGAAATACGAATCATTAGTGGAAAGAAGTTAGAGGATGAGAAATAGAAAGAAAGAAATATTATAATAGAAAAAAACGAAGAACACAAGTCACACAGCGGAACGAATAAAATATATTATATAACATAACTTTTGAAATACAAATCAGTAATTGTATATGCATACCATCATCAGAGCACAACAGTTATTCGTGGAACAGTTATAAATACCTGTTTCCAGATACAACATAGTACACAGCGAAAAATATGATAGTCTATAGCTAACAGGTGAAGCCTCCTACTTCAAGCTCCTCCAAACTGAATCTGTAAAATCCTGACTACTTGATTGCTCGTACAAATATAGGCACCGAAGAGTTTAGGGAAAACAAAACAAAATAAACTCTGGGTCAGTCATGGGACTTGTGTGAGTAAACTCCAATCATTTGTTTAACTCTCAAAATCCTTTCAAAAGAAATGATAATCGTAAGACCAATCCACACATAAACACGGATGATTTTTATCTTACGATAACCGAAAATATTTTTGACATCAAATAAGTGATATTATAATAGTGTCTACATCAAATAAATAGAATCTAGCGGAACGCTTGCATCTCATGCTCCATATATAATGTAAAATCGAAAAACCACAGGGCGCTTATTGGAGATTAGATTTCCAACATGACAAGGTATGGAACCACCTTCCGATAGTGTATCTCTAAAGGGGAATACACTGGGTTCAACAAGAACATCTTGCAACCCGACCCACACATGGTTGGCCACTTATTTAACTTGAGTGTACCGAGCATATTATCACCAACGGTTGTGACCAGCAACCATTACCGAAAGCATATAGCAACGAATAGAATAAGAAGCAAAATGAAATTTCTCTAGATCAGGTAATAATAACCCTAATGGGAATGACTCACTTGGCCATGCTGCTTGTTCGATTTTTGTCATTTCCCAGGTGATGAGGCTTGAGGTCACGATTATCTTCCAAGAACATATTGCCACCAAATACTTTGAGTCACGTCATCGGACATTTGTCCATATGCGTTGTCCTGGGACTGGACAACTGAAGGCACCATTCTATCAATCCATCTTGGGCAATTTCTACCTAGGATTAATAGAACATCCCTTGCACTTTACTCTGTCTTCAATTATCTTTAGCATAAGTTGATTCGTAATGCTTATGCCCATACGGAGTGGTTTTCAGATAATAAATCAAATCCGGGATAAAATAAATCAAACTTTGATAGCCAATGATTTAACTGTCTAAGAAAACATCCATACAACCAACAATCCTATTTCCAAATGGAAATTCTAACGATCAACCATCAAACAACACTAGCCCCTTTTTAAATTAATTCCTCATTATATTATCATTTCCAATTCCCATTTCCCATCTTTTGTATCCTTTCAAAGCTCTATTTCCTCTCTTGATTCTTGGAAAAAATACATTTCCAATATCCTAATTTCTTTATTCGAGAAATATCTCTTATTGCAGTTAGAAAACATTTCTATATATTCATGAATCCTTATTTTCTATATTCAGAAAATATACCTTATTAATTATCGGAAAATATTTCCATCTTCCATTTCTTAATTCCTCGTTAACCAATTTATTACATTTTTTATGCGTAGAAAATATCTCACTTTATTTGGGGAAAACATTACAAAAATCCTTTAAATTAACGCGATGTTATAAAACATCGTTATTATAACTCAAACCATTTATCATTTATTAACTAACCATATTGCTAACCAATCTTCACTATCGAACCTTAATCATTCCTCCATCAATCATGAAGTCAATCATGTTGGGGTATAATTACCTCTCAGACATAAATTGAACAACATTCTCAATTTTGAAATAGTCAAAGCTCACAACTTCAAACAAAACATCGCTTACGGGACTCTCAGATTCAATCTAAAAATCCACTTCTTTTACAAAAAAATATTGATTATAATGGTAGCATTATAATCATTGTTTCTAAATATTTGAATTGTAAAACATTTATTATAACGGTAGCATTAAAATCGCAGTTTGTTTTTATAAAACATTGATTATAGCGGTAGCGTTATAATCGTTGTTTCCAAATATTTGGTTTATATAAAAATAACTTGTACTTATCAATTTCAATAAATAAATTAGTAAGTAAGTAAATAAATAAATAATTAAATTTGATTAAAAACGGAAAGTAAAAATAACTACTTCTCTAAGTTCGATATAATCGAAGTCCAATAAATAACTTGCTTTCGACTAATTTATATTCAATTTATATTCTGAACTTCAGAATTTATCTACCATTTTAGAATTCAAATTCTAAAATTACTCTTGAATTCCTCCTTTCTAAATCTTCACCAAATTCCTTTATAACTATTCCAGACTACAATCCGTTATCACAATTTATTTCATATTCCAAATTTTGGAATAAAGCTCATCACTTTCTTTGAAACGAATACCCCTTTTCCTTCCTTATTCAAATTCCAATTTGGATATTCAAATCTAAATTTCCTTTGTAGATAATTCATTTACAAAATATTGGCTTTAAACCATTATTTCTTTAATCGTGACTACATTTCTTTAATATAATCAATCCACATAGTTCCATATTTTTAAATAATATTTAAAAATCCTAATTCTTTTTATTAACTCCTATTGTATAATTTTTCAGAAAAAAACTTATTTTTGTTCCATTTATTTATACTCTTGTTCAAGATTTTCCTTATAGTTTCTAAGTTCAAATCTCTTTTCACATACTAATTTTAAAACTAATTTCCATTTTCTATTTATATATATATATATATATTCAAATTTGAATTTATATTTTTATTTATCCTATGATAAAAATTTCACTTAATTCATCACCTCACTTATAAACCACTTCTTGTTTCTTCCATTAAACGGGGTTTTAATTTCAACTCTATTTGAAATGAAATTTCTATTTTGGAAAATAAATCCCTTCTTTTTTTTATTTAAAGCTCAAATTCCCTTTTCTATATTTGAAAATATTTATGGTATTTAAATATCAAATTGTAGGGCTAGTGTAATTCAACACAACATAATCAATCACAACATATATCATAATAAATGACAAACAATAATATAAAAGTTGAGGAATCCAGTTGGATCCCTCCAACCTGTTTCCCTGCATCGACAGATGTTAATCATCATAATAACATCAATCATATTAATTTCACATCAAATTGAAATACCATAGTGAACAGAATTAATTATCGATCAACGATATAACTATATCAACTATTTCAATCAATTTTATCAACCATTCATCCAAACAACCATCACATAGTATAAAATTACTACAAATAAATTTAAAACTCGTTTATATAAAAATATAAACGAGCCAGAGTTAGTGAGTTTACTCTAATTGGTTTGCAGTTGCCGGTTCTGATTTGGTTTCGTTTAAAATCAAACAGGCGTTTGATTTTATCATGAAATCCCAGTAGCTTTGCTTTAGCCACATCATTACCATAATGTAGACTCCCTCATTACGGTCTCATCGCCTTTCGTTTTATTCAGTTCTATTAACAAATGCCTGAATTACCCAACATAAGTTTACAACTAAATTTAAAATAAATAAATTTATTAACCAAGGATTAATTAACATTTTAATTGCTTTACTTAGTGGACTGATCGGCCAATGACTCCTTCATTCTCCTGCCTCGCGACATTGCTCGCACCTCATTTTTCTACACAAGTTAAAATCATTCAGTATATATATTATTATATTATATATATATACACACTTCCAAGTTTTACCAATAATTACTTTGCATAAAGCTTCAACGGATCGATCTATATACTGGAAACCGATCTTCATATCATCCTTTTGACAACAGTCATCACCATAGATGCAAATATCACCACCTTAGTCAACCAACCCTTCGTCACTACATACTCAACTTCAAAAAAATTCCCCTGAACACCATTTCCATACTAACTCTAGTTATGTACAACCATCAAAAATCAGTTCTGGCCCACAGCAGCTCCCTTTCCACCCATGACCGAATACTTTCTCAGCTCCTCCATTTCCTTACTAAAACTAAAACAACTTCATCTACAAACTCCAATCAAGTCATAAGTTTACTGATCTTCTCCCATCCCGTCTACAAATAACACTCCATTGTTACATGAACACCATCACCCCACTAAAACTCCATTCGCCACCCTTAAAATCGCAACAAGCCAAGCCTAAGACTCACGTCAAACTTCATGCATTCAAAACATCACCTCCATTGAGATCTCGACTTCAACCTCCACTATGAACACAACAACGATTCTCCACCACTTCTCCTCAAGAACTGATTTCTGCACCTTCTAGGAGTCGGAGTCACCGAACCTCCAGCCACCACAGGCGTCGGCTCTGTAAGCCGACCCTATGCCTAAAACCGTTTTGCCCCCTTCACATCGTTCACTTGAGTTTCTTCAACAGTGGTCGTTGTCGTAAATTACGAATAGCAGTACAAGCGTGCGCACCAAACAAAAATAAATGAGAAGGAAGCTCTCCTTCCTAGAAATTTCAAGAATCAAAGATTACATTTTTTCGAAATCGATTTTAGAAGTAGTGATTTTCCTTCCTATGATTTAATTGAGAAATGTTTTCAGCTGAAAGGGAAAAACACGCGATTTAGGGATAGTGGGATTATAAGAGAATGGTTTATTGTGTGGGAGGAGTATTCGTTGTTTTTTGCTTTCTTTCTATTTTTCCAAAGGAGAACGAGAGTGCTGATGAACCGTATTTAAAGGAAGGGAAGCGTGGCTCACACGGAACGGAGTAGCTTGATGAGCATGGGTTTTGGATAGCCTGGAGAGCACGGTGTTGAAATAGCTTGGGCGGTGGCAGACGTGCTGATATAAAATGTTTACAAAACCATTTCCACCAATTATATAATCGATACGTACAAAGTGAAATACAAAATCATGTTTTATTTATGTGAATGTAGCGCATTTAAGATTTGAATATGTAATTGTTTGTGCTAAACTACAGACTAGCTGGTTTATTTTTAGCTGGTCATGAAACAGAAGTTGAAACTAGACAAGTGAGGATTGTAGCAAATATACTTTAAGTAATGTATTGCAATGTGTTGGTCGTCAAATTCTACACCTCAGGGATTGGGTATTTTTCATTTTACACATCACAGTCACTAGTAGTTTGTTGGTCATAATCGTGAACTCTATCATTATTGTTCGGAGCAAGTGTGACTGTAGATAAGGATAATAATATTTTATGCAACTTTAGTGGATGAGTCTAAGTTATAATATAGTTGCTTGAGTAATTGGGCAACATTAAACAAAAGGAATCCGGTCTTAAACCATGAATGAACAATTTTTCCCTTTTAAAATTAGATTCAGTATTGTCCACTTCACGTAGTCTATACAAAATGATACGTTAGTCCGTTCATAATTATGTGGATTCTTTTTCTCTATCTTTGTTATAGTTTTTCATCTATTTTAATGATTGCATTGATGTGATTATACTTAGCTTACTAGGTGCACATTGAGGGTCGCAAGTTTTACATGTTTTAAGGTTTTCTTTTACCGTCTATAGTTATGTGTAACCCCTGTTACATAAAATTTTGATTTACAGTCGAGCTGCTACGGACAAAAATTAAAGTGTGATCGTGTCGAGCGATGCGTCATGATTCCAAGAATATAATAAAATAGACATCTTATCTTATTTTGTGAAACCCTAAAATGCTGATATAAGGTGCAAAACACTTCAAATAAAAAGTTTCTTATATTTCCAAAATTAAAAAAAATTACAGAAAAATTCTATAAATTAAATTATAACTACGTCTCCAAGATCTTGTCCAATTTCGAAACCAATATTTAAATTATATTAAATTATCATTATGGTTTTATAAACGATTCCATAGCGACCATTTTAATTTTTTATTTGGACGTAACTAACAATCTAAAGACAAAATCTCGATTTTTCGTTTTCATTAGAAAAATATAATCACACAGATCTGAATGTTTCTTGTTTCAAAGAAATCTGACTTGTAGTAAATTATGTATATTCAATTAAAGTTCGAATCACCAAATTACGAACTACCGCATCGTTATGTGCTCGTTTATCATTATATTATAAACTATACATTAAAATTTTGTTTTAATTAATAAATTCCATATAAATTTCCATTTATATTTCTAATTCAACATTCAAAATAAAATTTAAATGTTCAAAATAAATTGGAAAAAATCCGGGTCATTACATTCCTTCCCCCTTAAAATAATTTCGTCCTCGAAATTGCTAAGCAGTAAAAATGTTATAACTCTAACTCCTCATAACCTACTTGGTTGAAATCTTATATTCCATACCTTCATAACCTAGTTCTTACCCGACCTTCGAATTCTCGTACCAATACTATACCATACATAATTCTTTCCAAGTGATTTGTCCACCATTTTTGGACAATCCATCATCACTTTCTTATCTTCAATTCATATGCTCTTCTGCATATCCACACCCATTCCAATTGATTTTAAATCCATTTATCAATTTCATTATTCCACTTGAAATTTTATTAACCAATTTTGATTTTCTTATTTCAATTACAATTAACAACTCGATTTTAAATTATTAAAAATTTCTTAAAAAATTTCTAACTCTTTAAATTTTCAAATTTTTTTACCAGCATCTCCTTTGTGTGGCTCAATCGGTACAACCAAAACTCGTCTTTCTAGGCCCTCTCCAATCCAAAATAAAATCAAAAAGTCAAGCGTCTTGCCCATAGGCTCATAAAATCATCAAACCTAAGTAATATTTAAACATGTACCTTTTTGTCGGGTATAATTCTATCTTTTGCATTTGCTTCCATTGAATATCTGCTCAGCATACATATATCCATTTCCAGTTGGTTTCAAATCAATCCAACTTCCAGATTTTAACTCTCTAATCAACTTATAATTAGTTCACTTCCATTCTATTAATTCAAATCTGACTTCTATTTACGTCAATCCACTTATTATACTTGAATCCAAATTTATCACAATTCAGTTTCAATTAACAAACATCCAATATATATTCAACTTGCTTTTTCATAAGTCGATTTCATAATAATCCGAATCTCAACATTTCTCTTCATTTAATTTTATTCGAAATTATTTTTAATCTAATCCAATTTTATTTAACTTAAGTTAAATTTCAATTCATTTCATACATTTTACCATTTCAATCTATTCAACTTATACAAGTTAAATTTTAATTTCAGAATTCAAATTCCCGGGTTTTATTTCAAATTAGTTCGAAATAATATATATTTATAATCAACTCGGTTCAAAAACAACTTTATTTTTCTCAAACAATTTCCATTAAAAATCTGTTATGGTAGAAATTTGTCACTTAGAAACATGAAAATGAGTACCGATAATGTCGTAATCCATTATCAAAATCATTTTCTCACCACTAAAGTGATTTCAGTGCATAATCAATTTCAAAACCATTCAAAATTATCTTTATTCAAAAATTCCTTTAAAATAATGTTATATTACTTTTTTTAAAAATACTTCAGAAAACATTTCTAAACATCCGGGATTTAAATTCTCAGATTCTGGTTTGAATGCAATTGCAATTCAGTTTATTTGTATTCCTATACAAATTCAATTTGGCTTTATATAGCCATTTCAATATTTTAGTCTTAATTAATTATAATAACAACCAAACAAATCAATAATTTTAGATAATTATTCCTCTTATATTAAAAATAGTTTTTGGGCAAAATTAATTCATTTACCCCTTTTTAAAATAATAATGTATCGAATTAGTTTGTTCGAGAGTTTACAAACAGCTATCAATATAGTTGTACATTCTGTATCGGCCAGAATTCATAAACCACTAAACAAACCAGCCAACACAATATAAAACCATTTTATATCAAATATACAAATACGCGCTCATATACATACACACAAATTCAATTTATGACATTAATAACATCATCTCTATTGAATCACGCCATATAGCCAAGGTTACTACTCAACCTTCAGCTCTGATACCAAATGTAATGGCCCGACTTTCCGTGCCCTTTGGGTCGACTAATAACACCACACGTCCAAACCAAATTGCACAGAAATACGAATCATTAGTAGAAAGAAGTTAAAGGATGAGAAATAGAAAGAAAGAAAAATTAGAATAGAAGAAAACGAAGAACACAAGTCACATAGCAGAACGAATAAAATATATTATATAACATAACTTTTGAAATACAAATCAGTAACTATATATACATACCATCATCAGAGCACAATAGTTATTCCTGGAACAGTTATAAACACCAGTTTCTAGATACAACATAGTACACATCGGAAAATCTGTTAGTCTATAGCTAACAGGTGAAGCCTCCTACTTCAAGCTCCTCCAAACTGAATCTGTAAAATCCTGACTACTTGACTGCCCGTACAAATATGAGCACCCAAGAGTTTAGGGAAAACAAAACAAAATAAACTCTGGGTCAGTCATGGGACTAGTTTGAGTAAACTCCAACCATTTATTTAACTCTTAAAATCATTTCGAAAGAAATGATAATCTTAAGACCGATCCACACATAAACACAGATGGTTTTTATCTTATGATAACCAAAAATATTTTTGATATCAAATCCAGTGATATTATAATAGTGTCTATATCAAATAAATAGAATCTAGTGGAACGCTTGCATCTCACGCTCCATATATAATCTAAAATCGAAAACCATAGCGAGCTTATTGGAGATTGCATTTCCAACATGACAAGGTATGGAACCACCTTCCGGTAGTGAATCTCTAGTGGGGAATACACTGGGTTCAACAAGAACGTCTTGCAACTCGGACCACCCACGACTGGCCACTCATTTAACTTGAGTGTACCAAGCATATTATCGCCAAGGTTGTTATTAGCAACCGTTACCGAAAGCATATAGCAGCGAATAGAATAAGAAGCAAAAAGAAATTACTCTAGATCAGCTGATAATACCTCTAATGGGAATAACCAACTTGCCATGCTGCCTGCCCGATTTTTGTTATTACCCGGGTGATGAGGCTTGAGGTCACGATTATCTTCCAAGAACATCTTGCCATCGTTTACTTTAAATGTCACGTCATCAGACATTCATCCATATATGTTGTCCCGGGACTGGACAACCGAAGGCACCATTGTATCAATCCATCTTGGGCAATTTCTACCTAGGAGTAATAGAACATCCCTTGCACTTTACTCTGTCTTCAATTATCTTCAACATAAGTTGATTCATAATGCTTATGCCCATATAGAGTGGTTTTCAGATAATAAATCCGATCCCGGTCTCTCCGTATTGACAACGGAGGTATAAAATAAATCAAACTTTGACAGCCGATATTTAACTATCAAAGAAAACATCCATACAACCAATGACCTATTTCCAAATGGAAATTCTAACAATCAACCATCAAACAACACTGGCTCCTTTTAAAATTAATTTCTTATTATATTATCATTTCCAAGTCCCATTTCCCAACTTTCGTATCCTTTCAAAGCTCTATTTCCTCTCTTGATTCTTGGAAAACAAACATTTCCAATATCCTAATTTGAGAAAATATCTCTTATTCCAGTTAGAAAACATTTTTAAATATTCACGAATCCTTATTTTCTATATTCAGAAAATATACCTTATTAATTATCGGAAATATTTCCATCTTCCATTTCTTAATTCCTCGTTAACCAATTTATTTCATTTTCTATGCGTAAAAAATATCTCACTTTATTTGGGGAAAACATTTCAAAAATCCTTTAAATTAACGCGATGTTATAAAACATCGTTATTATAACTCAGACCATTAATCATTTATTAATTAACCATATTGCTAACCAATCTTCACTGTCGAACCTTAACCATTCCTCCATCAATCATGAAGTCAATCAAGTTGGGGCATAATTACCTCTCAGACCTTAATTGAACAACATTCTCAATTTTGAAATAGTCAAAGCTCACATCTACAAACAGAACATTGCTTAAGCGACTCTCAGATTTAATCTAAAAATCCGCTTCTTTTACGGAAAAATATTGATTATAGGTAGAGTTATAATCGCTATTTCCAAATATTTGAATTATAAAACATTTGTTATAACGATAGCGTTAAAATCATTGTTTATTTTTGAAAAACATTTATTATAGCGGTAGCGTTATAATCGTTGTCTCCAAATATTTGGTTTATAAAAAAATAACATGTACTTATTAATTTCAGTAAATAAATTCATAAGTAAATAAATAAATAATTTTGATTAAAAACGGAAAGTAAAAATAACTACTTCTCTAAATTCGATATAATTGAAGTCCAATAAATAACTCTCTTTCGAATAATTTATATTCGATTTATATTCTGAACTTCAGAATTTATCTACCATTTTAGGTAAATTCAAATTCTAAAATTACTCTTGAATTCCTCCTTTCCAAATCTTCACCAAATTCCTTTATAACTGTTCCAGATAACAATTCGTTATCACAATTTATTTCATATTCCAATTTTTGGAATAAAGCTCATCATTTTCTTTGAAACGGTTACCCCTTTTCCTTCCTTATTCAAATTCCAATTTGGGTTTTCAAATTTAAATGTCCTTTGTAGATAATTCATTTACAAAATATTGGCTTTGAACCATTATTTCTTTAATCGTGAATACATTTCTTTAATATAATCAATCCATATAGTTCCATATTTTTAAATAATATTTAAAAATCCGAATTCTCTTTATTAACTCCTATTGTATAATTTTTCAGAAAAATCTTATTTCTATTCCATTTATTTATACTCTTGTTCAAAATTTTCCTTATAATTGCTAAGTTCAAATCTCTTGTCATATACTGGTTTCCAAAACTAATTTCCATTTTCTATATATATGTATATTCAAATTTGAATTTATATTTTTATTTATCCCATGATAAAAATTTCACTTAATTCGTGACCTCACTTATAAACCACTTCTTGTTTCTTCCATTAAATGGGTTTTTAATTTCAACTCTATTTGAAATTAAATTTCTATTTTTGAAAATAAATCCCTTTTTTTATTAAAACTCAAATTCCCTTTTGTATATTCGAAAAATTTTACGGTATTTAAATATCGAATTCTAGGGCTAGTGTAATTCAACACAACATAATCAATCACAACATATATCATAATAAATGACAAACAATAATATAAAAATTAAGGAATCCAGTTGGATCCCTCCAACCTATTTCCCTGCATCCACAGATGTTAATCATCATAATAACATCAATCATATTAATTTCACATCAAAATGAAAACCATAGTGAACAGAATTAATTATCAATCAACGATTTAACTATATCAACTATTTCAATCAATTTTATCAACCATTTATCCAAACAACCATCACACAGTATAAAATTACAATAAATAAATTTAAAACTCATTTATATAAAAATATAAACGAGCTAGAGTTAGTGAGTTTACTCACATTGGTTCGCAGTTGTCGGTTCTGCTTTGGTTTCATTCAAAATCAAACAGCATTTGATTTTATCACGAAATTCCAGTAGCTTTGCTTCAGCCACATCATTACCATAATGTAGACTCCCTCATCACGGTCTCATCGCCTTTCGTTTCATTCAGTTCTGTTAACAAATGCCTGAATTACCCAATATAAGTTTACGACTAAATTTAAAATAAATAACTTTATTTATCAAGGATTAATTAACATTTCAATTGCTTTACTTAGTGGATTAATCGGCCTATGACTCCTTCATTCTCCTGCCTCACGATATTGCTCACGCCCCATTTTCTGCACAAGTTAAAAGCATTCAGTATATATATTATTATATATATATTTCCTAGTTTTACCAATAATTACTTTGCATAAATCTTCAACGGATCGATCGATATACTGGCAACCGATCTTCAGATCATCCTTTTTACAGCAATCAACACCACAGATGCAAAACTCACCACCTTAGTCAACCAACCGTTCATCACTACATACTCAACTTTCGAAACAAATTCCCCTGAACACCATTTCCGTACTAACTCTAGTTATATACAACCATCAAAAATCAGTTCTGGCCTACAGCAGCTCCCTTTCCTCCTATGACCGAATACTTTCTCAGCTCCTCCATTTACTTACTAAAACCAAAACAACTTCATCTACAAACTCCAATCTAGTCATAAGTTTAGTGATCTTCTCCTTTTCCACCTACAAATCACGCTCCATTATTACATGAACACCATCACCTCACTAAAATTCCACTCGCCACCCTTAAAATCGCAACAGGCCAAGCCTAAGACCCACGTCAAACTTCATGCATTCAAAACATCACCTCCTTTTAGATCTTGACTTCAACCACCACTATGAACACAACAACGATTTTCCACCACTTCTCCTTAAGAATTGATTTATGCACCTTCTAAGAGACGGAGTCACCGAACCTCCAGCCAGAAAATGCGTGTGTGTATTTGCTAGTATAGTACACAAGGCTCGTGTAGTATGGTGTATAACACTCGAGTATGAAATGATAGCTAATCACATATATAAGGTAGTAAATGCAGTAAAAATAGAAAAATCACACCAGGGATTTTTATACTAGTTCGGAGCACCGTCCTACGTCTAGTCCCAGACTTCTTTCTGGAATTTCACTAACAATCTCCTCACTTCACCCAGAGGAACAGGTATACAACACCCAAGCAACCGAACAGGATTTCACGCCTCTAAAAACACGAGGACTTCAATACTTGCCTCTTACAGCACTGAGGACTTCAACACTTGCTTGATCACATACAGGACTTCAACTAATACAATGGTTTTGACTTCTGCTTTGTGTTCTTAATTCAACATGGATAGTCAATAGTTTGAGTACAATCTTCCTATAATCTGATCCTCGAGTATATACTTTGAATGCATAGATTTAAGGAAGTAGATTGCTTGTTGAATCAAATGATATTTTGATTCAAAGATTCAACAAGTATTTAAATTTGGAGAGCTTTTGTTTTGCAAAGAGTATGAAAATGCAATTCAAAAATTAGAGAGAATATAGAATGATTCGGTTAATTGAAATGATGATTTCATGATTGTTTAAATAAGAAATAAACAGTTGTAACCATTTGTGAAAAGTTACAAACAATAGTCAAGATCGTTGGTGAAGAGAAAGAGAAGCAACTCTTGAAGAAATGGAAATGTCTATACGAAAGGTTGCTTCTATTTAAAAAAGGTCGACAGGTTAAAAATCACTGGTCGACTGGCTGAATTTGATTAAAATTAAAACTTCCAGAAAAATAGCCGTTATGTGCAAAAACACACTGATCGGTCGACCGCCCATATTTGGACCGGTCGACCAGTTTATGGCTGTGGACCAGAGGACCTCGGTCCATATTCTAGATCGCTCTGTGCTCTTTCCCGGTCGAAGCCTGGACCATTTAGGCTTTTTCTGTGACTTTTCAATTTCTCAAATATACAGATTTCAGCAATGAAGATATGGTATAACTTTATAAATTGTTTTGTGCATTCGTGTTATACTTTGAGGACAGATTTTAACTTATTTCTAACACGACTCAATATATATATATATATATATATATAAATCCTTATCTCTATGAAATGATCTTCATTGCAACTTTATATGTTGGCATCGATCAAAATCTTGTTCTCAACATTCTCCCCCTTTTTGATTGATGACAACACCTTGGATTTTCTCCCTCTGAATATAAAGCTCCCTCTGAATTTCTAAACATTTGTTAGCTCATAATATAAATAATCTTACCTTTTGATTCCTGCATTAACAAATATTAGTACACATATACTATTACTATGTTAAGCACATAATTTTAAATGATAGTATACGTAACATGAATCATGAGAGAAAATATTTCTCCCCCTTTGTCATCGATTAAAAAGAATAAATACCATAATAAACACAGTAATCGAGAGTAGTAGAGAATACAAATAATTATAGCACCTTTAGGAGATATTGAATCATGTGATTTTTTGATGATGAGCTGAGCTTTCAAAGATATTTAGAGATACCGAATAACCTCCTCTTTGTTGTGGTGTACCAGCAAAAAATATGTCATATATAGTTTTGGTACCCACTTGCTTTGTTTGGGTCCATGGGTTAGATGGAAGGTAACCATACCCAAGAGGGTTTAATGAAACCTTTAAAGATAAAATTTTCATTATTAACTACTAAATCAAAATAATCATCGATTTTTTTTCTTTTGTTTTTCGAACTTACAGGAACCCAAATACTTAAGTAATCTCTAGTGATATTCCTTTTCGTACTTTTATATTTATTATAAATACCGCTAGTCATAGAAGTATTCGAATTTCTATAATAATTGGGTCTTGGATGTACATTAGTACTAGCAGTGATATTCTTATTGTACATAAAAGCATATCTAATACTGTTTCTATGATTGGTTTCTTGTTTCTTATATCCCAAACCTTGTTTATTTGAAGCAGGTTGTGAATTTTCAATGATTTTTGTCAAATTTTCTCGACCTTTGTTGAAGTTAGAAACATTTTGAGTAATATCATCTAACTTAGTTTGTAAACTAGCTTTTTCTAGGTCTAGAATTTTGACTTTTGCCTTAAGCTCATGATTTTCAGTAGTAAGAGCATCACTTTTCTCTTTTTGAGTTTAAATTTCTTGACTCAAAAGAGAAAATTGAGAATCAATATTAGATGATGATTCTTGAAGTTTTTCAAGTTCTTCTTCTAATATTTTCTTCTCGTCTTTTAACATATCTCGTTCAAACTCTGCTCTTCTTAAATCATCTTTGGCTTTTTTGTATTGTCGTTTCATGTCTTTAAATTTAACTATCAATTCAGCATTAATATCAAGTATTTCATCAAATGTAGGAATTTATACCTCATCTTCTGTTGCCATGAAATAAACGTTTGCTTGTTCATTTTCTGTATCACTTTCACTTTCTGATGAAGACAAGTCTGAATCATCCCATGTTACTGAGAATGCTCGTTTCTTTGATTTGTCCTTCTTGTCATTTTCTGACTTTTTCTTTTGCTATGGACAATCCTTGTGCATGTGCCCCTTTTTGTGGTAGTGGAAACATTCTACAGCGGATGATGATGGTCTATTTGATCCACTTTTCTTTTTGTTATAACGACTTGCTTTTCGTTGTTTCAAGAATTTTTTGAAATCTTTTGCAATGAATGCCAAATCTTCATCTTCTGAATCTGATTCATCTTTATCTTCAGCATGGAATGCCACATTTTTTTTCTTCTTCTTGTTCCTTTCTAGCCTGCAAATTAGCTTCATATGACATTAGATTCCCTATCAATTCATCTGGCTTCATGACAGAATGGTCATTAGCTTCTTCAATTGCTAATACTTTTCCTTCCCATTCACTAGTCAGAGAATGTAGGAATGTCAAGACTACATCAAAATCTGAATATTTTAGTCCTAAACCAATAAGTGCATGATGAATAGTTTGAAACCGTGAATACATATCATTGATTGTTTCATTCGGCTTCATTTTGAAATTTTGGAACTGACTTTTCAGCATGGCTATTTTGGCTTGTTTAACCTTGTTAGTAACTTCATGTGTGGTTTTTAGCGTTTGCCAAATTTGATATGCAGTAGTGCAGATACTAACCTGGTTATATTCATTTTGGTCTAATGCACAAAACAACATATTTATTGCTTTTGCGTTTACAGCTGCTGTTGTTTTCTCAGCCGGTGTCCATTCTGAATACTCAGTTGTTGGAATCACTATTTCTTTTTATGTAGCATTGCAGGCATCATAGCTATTTGACCACATGTAAAATGATATACATGTTGCCCAATAGCTATAATTAAGGCCATTGAGGAATGGAGGTCTTTATGTAGATTGACCTTCCATGTAAGTGGTGTTTTGAGTGTTAGAACTTAGGTTATTTGCCATATTATAAGAATATATCAAATAACTGTGTTACGGTTATAAGATGACCGTGCTCTGATACCAAATGAAAATGTGCATGTGTACTTGCTGGTATAGTACACAAGGATCATGTAAAACACTCAAGTATGAAATAATAGCTAATCACATATATAAGATAGTAAATGCAGTAAAAATAGAAAAATCACACCATGGATTTTTATACTGTTTCGGAGCACCGTCCTACGTCCAGTCCTAGACTTCCTTCTGGAATTGCACTATCAATCTCCTCACTTCACCCAGAGAAATAGGTATACAACACCCGAGCAGCTGAATGGGATTTCACGCCTCTAACAAGACGAGGACTTCAATACTTGCCTCTTACAACACTGAGGACTTCAACACTTGCCTGATCACACACAAGACTTCAACTAATACAATGGTTTTGACTTCTGCTTTGTGTTCTTTATTCAACATGGATAGTCAACAGTTTGAATACAGTCTTCCTATAATCTGATCCCCGAGTATATACTTTGAATGCGTAGATCTAAGGAAGTAGAATGCTTGTTGAATCAAATGATATTAAATTGATTCAAAGATTCAACAAGTATTTAAATTTGGAGAGCTTTTGTTTTGCAAAGAGTATGAAAATGCAATTCAAAAATTAGAGAGAATATAGAATGATTCGGTTAATTGAAATGATGATTTCATGATTGTTTAAATAAGAAATAAACAATTGTAACCATTTGTGAAAAGTTACAAACAATAGTCATAATCATTGGTGAAGAGAAAGAGAAGCAACTCTTGAAGAAATGGAAGTGTCTATACAAAAGGTTGCTTCTGTTTAAAAACGGTCGACATGTTAAAAATCACCGGTCGACTGGTTGAATTTAATTAAAATAAAAACTTCTAGAAAAATAGCCGTTATGTGCAAAAACACACTGACCGGTCGACCGCCCATATTTGGACCGGTCGACCGGTTTATGGATGTGGACCGGAGGACCTCGGTCCACAGTCTAGATTGCTCTGCGCTCTTTCCCAGTCGAAGCCTGGACCATTTGGGCTTTTTCTGTGACTTTTCAATTTCTCAAATATACAGATTTCAGCAACGAAGATTAGATATAACTTTATAAATTGTTTTGTGCATTCGTGTTATACTTTGAGGATAGATTTTAACATATTTCTAACACGACTCAAAGTATGTGTGTGTATATATATATATATATATATATATATAACCATATCTCTATGAAATGGTCTTCATTGCAACTTTATATGTTGGCATCGATCAAAATCTTGTTCTCAACACAGCCAGCACAAGCGTCAGCTCTGGCACTGTAAGCCGACCCCATGCCTGAAACCGCGTCACACCCCTTCGCATCGTTCACCTGAGTTTGTAAACAACCCAGAAAATCAGAACCAATTAATTTTTTTTATTTTGGCTATTTTAATGAATTTTGAATATTTAAAATGGTTTATTTTAAATAATAATGACTATAAGTTTATTTTTAAATAGAATTAGAATGTATATTTTTATTTAAATTGAAATTAGAATATAAATATTTATTTTAACTGTAAAAGGAATGGGAAATGGCACGGTAGTTTGAAAATTCGAATTCAAATTTCAAATTTCAAATGAATGTACAGAATTCAAAATAAATCGGATTTTGGTGAAATCAGAAATATTTGAATGTTTGAAAATATCTTTCCAAGAATGTGAAAAATCCAATTTTCATAGCGGGAATAAAAAGTTATGTCCAGTTGAAAATTCAGAATAGTAGCTATGGAAATATAGCCCTTAAAAAATGGCCATTTTGCAAACGACCTCCTCTTTTGACGAAACCACTTTTATTGGATCTGGAATGTCAAATTAATGCTAGGTTTCAAATTTTATAATTTCTAGATTTAATATGTGAGCGAAGTAAATTTAAATGTGTTTTGACAATTTAAATTTGAATTGGATCGACCAGAAAATGACCATTTTTCAAACGATCTCCAAATTCAACGAAATTAATTTTGCTAAGATCGTATCATCAAAACATAGCCAGATTTATTTTTTGGGAATTTTTAGAATCAGTATGTGGCTCTGGTAAATTAAAATGTATGTTCAAATTCAATATATATTGATTTATATTTTAATTTAAAGAAAAACTGATCGCAACAGCCGAATTGGGTTACGAAACATATCCCATTGTGTCCGGAATGGGGGTATTTAGCTAGGGGCGACAGTCGTTGGGTTTGGTTTGGTGTGCGAATGAGAAATTCATATGTAAGAGAGAATTAAATAAATTAATATTAGAAGGATATAAACTCCCCTAAGTCAAACCCTATCCTTCAGTAGCGCGTGGTCAAACATTCCACCGCGCCTCTATTTGTTTGCGATGTTCAGAATCACTCAATTCTTTGAGCCATGAAATCTCCAAATCCACTAATTAAAATGAAGATCTTTCCACTGCAGCACCTTCCTCTTCTCGAGATCTATGGAATAGACGGTCGTGATGAACGCTGGTATGCCGTGGAGGCCTTATTTGACCTCGAATTCGCTGGCGTCGGGAGGGGGGAATTCGAGGCGCAAGAAGCTTCGAATGGCCGGCCACCCATGGCGCTGGAAGGAGGCGTGAAGATGGTTGACGTAACGCCCTTTGATCGTTATCTGATCACCTACAAAGGCGGAGCTTAGGCAAAGTTGACGGTGAACCTTTCTACCTTGAACTCCTGGAAGCAAAACCGTGAGCTTCTCATTTTATCTTTATTTTATATAAATAACATTGATTTACTTTCAGTTTTTTTAGAAACATTGATTTAAAAATATGATCTTTTTTAAAATAAATTAGCATGATTTTTTTCAAATGAAATTAGCATTACTTTTAAAAATATAAATATATTTTCTTTAGAAATAAAAATAAGATCTTTATAAATACGAATTTTAATATATAAACTAGCAATGATTTTGTTAAATAAAAATATAAATAGCATGGTTTTAGAAAAATGAATTTTACATAGAAAAACCTTGTTTTATAAATGTAATTTTTATTATGAAATAGTTTAAATAAAAACAGGGATTTTTAAAATATAAATATCATAGTAAAAATTGGATTTTTAAAATATAAGTATCATTGTTTGAAATGTGATTTTTTAAAATAAAATTAGCATTGGTTTAAAACGCGATTTTTCAAAATATAAAACATTGAAATAAAAATATGATTTCAGTTATATAGTCTTGAAAATAAAAGTATGATTTTTGTTATAAAAGATTTGGTTTAGAAATATGATTTTTAAAAATATATAGAACAATTTAGAAATGTGATTTCTAATTCTATATAGTGTTGTTTTAAAAATGTGATTTTAATATAAATCGTGTGAAGAAGATTGCATTAGGATCAGAACAGCGAATCTAAGCGACAGTGAAAGAATGGAGGAGTGGAAACAAATGTGAGAACTCTCTCACACTCAATTTGATTTACAGTTATCACATATTAGGTTGCATACGGGGCTTAGTAGCTCCTGACACCGTCGTCCACAGACCATGGACGACTTGTTTGATTGTATTGTTTGTGTGAATTATGATTGGATTGTCATGTATTGATATTGTTGTATATAAAAATTATTTATATAAAATACATACATAAATTATCATGAAATATAATAAATATTCATTTACAAATCGGACGGTTTGTTTTTGTACACTTATTTATCTGATATTGATTGGGAGGATAAATTTTACACATCGCCCAACTGCACAAATAATAAACAGTATTTGTTGTTTGAAATCCCAACACGGGTATTGGGATAATATTTGACATACGCTGATCCCAATAATTATTGGTATGTCAATCGATAGGTTGATAGACTGTATAAGCGTTATTTGTTTATTTTAATGCTTATACAATTGTAGAATGCATTCTGGATGTTGTATGAATTTTAATGATTGTTTATCATTATTGTTGTATACATGTGAAGTTGAAATCCATATAACTGAAATTATATGGTAATTGATTGAGTCTGATTCCAGTTCAGAATTAACGAATATTTTAAAATAATATTCAGAAAATATTGAAATGTGAAGCCATGTTAAGTAGTTAAACGCCATTTTAACATGAACAGGAATTTTTTTTGATTTTATTCATTTTATAATGAATATTAAAAAGAGATTTCAGAATCATATATTTTGAAAAATTATCATTTTAATATTATAATGATATGAAACATTCAATTTTGATTTGAATTTGAAAATGAAATCGTTTTAAAATGAATTTAAATGAAGTTATAAAGAATATTCAATTTTGATTTGAATTTGAAAAATCAAAATTGAAATCGATTTGAAATGAATTTATAAACGAAGTTATAAATGTAATATCCAAATTTGGATTTGAATTTGAAAAATCAAAATTGAAACCGATTTGAAATGAATTTATAAACGAATCTATAATGGAAAATTCAATTTTAATTTGAACTGGAAAATAAAATTGAAATCGTTTAAAAATGAATTTAAAACGAATTATAAATGGAATATTTAGTTTTGATTTCTAATTTAAATGGAAGTGGAAATCGTTTTTAAAACGAATTTAAAACGATTTATAAAATTCGTTTTAAATGAAAATCGATGAAATATATATAATATATGTTACATATATTTAATGGCCTGAATAGAACGCGCCGCGCAACGACCGTTAGCGAATTTCGACCATTAACTTCAAATGGATGTTACGGGAGATCCGACCATCGGATTCCCCTAAAACCGAAGCCATTGGGTTCGTATCGAAAAGAGCTATCCAATGAATACAAGAGATTTGAAATCTAATGGTTAGATTTGGATATATGTCTAAATCACTTTTAGAAAAGGTAGCTATGGATGCAGTTCGGTGGCCGTTATTGGAAACCGACTGTACGGGCGATAATAAAATTATTAAAAATATGGAAAAATTATGTAAAATCATAATACATGATTTGGAAAGATTTTGGATGAAAAAATCCAGTTTTGAAAAGATAAAAATGTATTTTTATCGGAATGAACTAGTTATCAATTAGAATAATAATCCAATTATTTCTAAAAATAAATAAATTGGATTTGAAAATGGTTTTAAAATAACCAGAATTTTCCAATGATTAAATTGGAATGGAAATAATCTTCGGAATATCTCGATATTGGATTCTGTGATTATACGGACATTGTTGAGGAATTTGGAAGATATATACATACATATACATACATACATACACATATATATATATATATCGTTATTCCAATCCGATATCCGTTGGTTTTAAAATTTGATATTGAATATAAGCCGATATATTTTCTATTCAGAGCCTTGTATTGGATATCAAATTGGATTTTGGGTTTGTCATGAATGATGTCTTCATTAACATTGTTCTTAAACCCAGTTGAGAAAAGAATAAATCGTTAAACTAAGATTTAGTGAAGTTTTCCAATTAATTAATATTTAATTGGAATGGAATAGATTTAGTGAAGTTTTCCAATTAATTAATATTTAATCGGAATGGAATAAAAGAATTGGATTTTTGGGTTTATCGTGAATGGTGTTTTAAAAAACACTTGTTCTTTTACCCAATTAACCGTGAAGAATATGATTTGGAGTTTATAATCTTTTAATTAAGATTTATGGAATTTTCCAAAGAAAAGATTTCCAATTTAATGTATCAAATAGGAATTGAATGGAATTTGATTCGGTAATAATCGAAGTGATTTTATGTGGAGGAAGGCTATTAATACATATGGAATTTAAAAGGCTTTGTCGTTATTCCATTTATATTATTAGTCGGATACAGAAATTGATATCGATTATATATTGATCTGTTTTCCGTGAAGATTCCATGGTTAATTGAATTAAGTTTTGGGTTTATCGTGAACTATGTTTTAAATGACATTGGTTCTTTAACCCAGTTAAAGGCAGGATTCAATGTCTAACATCGTATTTTATACTGTATTCGTTGATCTTTGCTAAATATATATCTGCTTGGTGGCGGAGAATTTATTCTATTGTTTAACACCCTTCTCTGAGACGTATGAGCTCAGAGGTTATATATTGGCAGAAATCAGTGGTACTGTGTAGATGGTTGATGTAACATGTTTGATTTCCCAAAGTTAAATTATCATTAATATTGATTTTTGGGATGATTAAAACTAAGTGGAGTTTTAATGAATCTTTAATTAGATTGGAAAGTGAATGTGATAATTAAAACTATCAATTCAAGAAAATGATCGAGAATGGAGTACCACCAGTTTTGCTCCAAGCGATAGTTAAATCTTTAATTAGATTTGAACGTGAAATGGTAATTAATTTTACCGATAACACCGTGGTGTTAGATATGGAGTATTACCAGTTTTGCTCCATGGGATGAATAGGTAGGGATTAGGAAAATAACCAAATGATTACTTCGGTAAGGTTCGCTAATAGCGACTAGTTTGGAAAACCTTAATTTGGTTTAAAATTGAAAGATAATGAAATCTTTTGTAATGATATCCAAAGGAAGATTAAAGAATAAATTTAAAAGAATTTATCTTTGATAAAATTAATGGGAATCTTTCCCTAGAGAAAAGAATATTCTGGACTGGAATGAGGCGTTTAGCACTTGATCATAAGATACGCGAGTTATTCAGAAAGGTCGGGTTTAACCCATTCTGAATAACTGATACGAAGAAAAGTCGAAGAGATTGAAGACGGTGCAAGACCGACGATCTTCACATCGAATGGATTGGTTACTACTGATGCCCATGATTGGAGTAGCTACCTTGAAGGGGCTACAGTGGTAGCCGTCCGGACGTACTTGTTGATTGTACGGATATGCGAGGGCCTCTCTCCTGTATTGGACATACGGGACGAGGAATAAGGTGCCTCCGATTTCATTCAGACCTAGAACGGACTTGTAATGGATGGTGTGTCTGACATTATATTCCTTTATACTGTATTCGTTGATCTCTGCTAAATATATATCTGTTTGGCAGCGGAAAATTTATTCTCTTTCTTAACACCCTCCACTGAGACGTACGAGCTCAGATGTTATATATCGGCAGAAATCAGTGGTACAATATGTATGATAGTGTGGCATGCTGAGATGCAGTGATCCAAACTTTTGTTGAAAAGAAAAGTTTGGTGGATGATGATCAAAACACAGCTTTAATATAGTACAGCTTTGTGCAGCGTTAATTCACAAGCGTCACACACCTATATGGTGGCAAACTGATGGTTAGATTAATATGCTTTAGAGATAAGGATAGACATCCTACGGGGTTGTCATGGATTCGGTCGACCGAGGTACCTAGGTGTGGTCGCTCCACACCAGTAGGGATAGGGCACACCTCCCGATTCCCAGATGGATAGAGTTAGCGGTGTTTTCCAATGCTTGGACGTAAGCCGTGGTAACTTGTTTGCTGGATAGTGCGGATGTGCATTACGGTGTTTTCACATGCCTGTAACGTAAACCACTGGAAATTGCACTACGTGATAGATCTTTCGGATCAGGAGCCACTAGTATGGAAATCCAAACTTCCAAATATGACATTTTGCGGTTTTCATTGTATAATATATATGGCGACATAGTGGGATGGGGCGCTCATGCCGTCTATGATTGATACATTTATATTTGAAGTTGATTTCTTCACTTGTAGTAATAATAAAAGATTTGTTTTAAAATGTACCAGGCATATTTGGCTATTATAAGATAAAACTCTATCCTCCGACTTGCGTTGCATTGTGTGATGGGACCTGAGTCTTATAATAGCTTCATTTTTCTTTATTTAGCATTGCGTTGTTTGTTTTAGGCACTGTATTCTTGGGGATAAACCCGTTCTGTGTTATACGGCGGGTCCCTTGATTTACCTCATTTTAAAGTAAAGTTTTAATAACTGTTTTAATTCTCACACCAGTCCCATGACTGACCTGGAGTTTATTGTTTTAACCTAAACTCTCGGTGCCCCTATTTTCCACACGGCCAGCTAGTAGTTTTGGTTTTGCAGATTTATTTATACACGATCCTGGATTTACAGCTGGAGCTAAATTCGGAACGCACTGTATCCGTGTATTTCTTTCGGTTGTGTTTGTAAATGTATTTCCTCTACGCATTGTATTTTTACATTTTATTTTCGCTGCTTTGTATTTTAATATCTGATATTTTTCTGTGTAATATTTATTCATACTCTGAATATTCTTGTATTCTGATGGAATTTTTGTAAATAGCAATGAAATGTTCTTCTGTTTGTGTTCTAGTTTGTCATGTTCTCGAAGCAGTTCGCCTTTTTGTTCGGTTTAGGTCGTCGGAAAAGCACGGGTCGCTACATTTGGTATCAGAGCTTTGGTTTACGGAGCTCGAGAACAAGGCACATTAGAACTGAACGAAAGAATTCATCATAGATTGGATCAATAATATCCAATGAGGATGACTCGTTAGAGATAGGATCAGCAGTATCCTAGAATGAGTTCAAAGAGTGTTATTTTTAAAATAAAAATGAAAACCAATTTTGTTTTGAAACATTCGATCTAATTATACTTATTTGATTATTTTTATTTTACATTGAATTTGAACAATCTAGTATATGAAGATTTTGCATATACGTCTTGCAAACGTGTATATGAAGCCTCAAATATACTGGATAGATATAGAACCACACTCTAGTCACCCGGGGGTAATTCTGTTAATGCTGCATCGTTATTAGTATTTCTTTTCGAGTGCTGAAAGTGGGATATCTATATATTTCCAATTGACTGGTGTGAGAGCCAAAACTAGATAGGGTCTATTGTTGTGACTTGGCATCAAAATGGATATATATATATATATATAAATTTATTGTGAATCTGAAAAGATAATCAACTAATTGATTGCTGGTTGTGTTGTTTGATTATTGGTTTGATTAATTAAAATTTTGAACCATTAAGCCAAATTGAATCAAATATTGTACTGAGATGGAAATTGTTTAGAAATGCATACATGTATATATACACATTGTTGAATAGGTTATGGATAAACTGCTAAGAAGAAAAATAAAATTTTATGCCCAACAAATAGGTACATGTTTACTAGTTTTCTTCTTCTTTTAAAGATTTATGACCCTAAGGCTGGCCGCTTGGCATTTTTCTTCTTCTTTTAAAGATTTATAAGCCTAAGGCTGGCCGCTTGACATTTTTCTTCTTCTTTTAAAGATTTATGAGCCTAAGGCTGGCCGCTTGGCATTTTTCTTCTTCTTTTAAAGATTTATGAGCCTAAGACTGGCCGCTTGGCATTTTTCTTCTTCTTTTAAAGATTTATGAGCCTAAGGCTGGCCGCTTAGCATTTTTCTTTTTCTTTTAAAGATTCATGAACCTAAGCCTGGCCGCTTGGCATTCTCTTTTTCTTTTGGATTGATGAGGTCTCTGCGAGGCGAGTTGCGGTTTTAAATGTCTCACCACACAAAGGAGGTTATGGTGAAATTTTTCAAAAATTTAGGTAGTTAGCAAAAATTTTGAAAAATTTGAAAATTCTTAGAAACTGAAAAGTTGAAGAATAAAAGCCAAACTGAAAGTTGAGTTGATTAGTTAAACAACTTTCAACACCGTTCCTTTTCTAGGACGAAAAGATTTTAAGTGGGGGAGATTGTAACAAGCCGGAAAATCAGAACCAATTTAAAATTTGTATTTTGACTATTTTAATGAATTTTGAATATTTAAAATGATTTATTTTAAATTATAATGACAATAAATTTATTTTTTAATTGAATTAGAATGTATATTTTTATTTAAATCAAAATTAGAATATAAATATTTATTTTAACTATAAAAGGAATTGGAAATGGCGCGGTAGTTTGAAAATTCGAATTCAAATTTCAAATGAATATACAGGATTCAAAATAAACCGGATTTTAGTGAAATCCGAAATGTTTGAATCTGTTTGAAAATATCTTTCCAAGAATATGAAAAATCCAAATTTCATAGCGGGAATAAAAAGTTATGTCCAATAGAAAATTCAGAATAGTCGCTATGGAAATATAGCCCTTAAAAATGACTATTTTGCAAACGACCTCCACTTTCAACGAATCCACTTTTGTTGCATCCGAAATATCAAATTATTGCTAGGTTTCAAATTTCATAATTTTAGGATTTAATATGTGAGCGCAGTATATTTAAATGTGTTTTGACAATTTAAATTTGAATTGTATCGACTAGAAAATGACCATTTTTCAAACGGTCTCCAAATTCGATGAAATTAATTTGTTAGGACTGTATCGTTAAAACATAGCCAGATTTGTTTTTTGGGAATTTTTGCAATCAGTAAGTGGCTTCGGTAAATCAAAATGTACGTTCAAATTCAATGTATATTGATTTATATTCTAATTTAAAGAAAAACTGATCGTAATAGCCGAATTGGGTTACGGAACATATCTCATTATGTCCGGAATTGGGGTATTTAGTTAGGGCGACAGTCGTTGTGTTTGATTTGGAGTGCGGATGAGAAATTCATATCTAAGAGAAAATTAAATAAATTAATATTAAATAAAATTATATAAACTCCCCTAAGTCAAAACCTATCCTTCAGTAGCGCGTGGTCAAACATTCCACCACGCCTCTATTCGTTTTCGACATTCAGAATATCTCAATCCTTTAATCCATGAAATCCCCAAATCCATTAATTAAAATGAAGATCTTTCCACTACAGCACCTTTCTCTTCTCGAGATCTATGGAATAGACGGTCGTGATGAACGCTGGTATGCCGTGGAGGCCTTATTTGACCTCAAATTCGCTGGCGTCGGGGGGGGGGGGGGATAATTCGAGGCGCAAGAAGCTTCGAATGGCCGGCCACCCATGGCACTGGAAGGAGGCGTGAAGCTGGTTGACGTGACACCCTCTTATCGTTGTCTGATCACCTACAAAGGCGGAGCTTAAGCCAAGTCGACGGTGAACCTTTCTACCTTGAACTCCTGGAAGCAAAACAGTGACCTTCTCATTTTATTTTTATTTTATATAAATAACATTGATTTACTTTCAGTTTTTTTAGAAACATTGATTTAAAAATATGATCTTTTTTAAAATAAATTAGCATGATTTTTTTTAAATGAAATTAGCATTACTTTTAAAAATATAAACATATTTTTTTAGAAATAAAAATAAGATCTTTATAAATACGAATTTTAATATATGAACTAGCAATGATTTTGTTAAATAAAAATATAAATAGCATGGTTTTAGAAAAATGAATTTTACATAGAAAAACCTTGTTTTATAAATGTAATTTTTATTATGAAATAGTTTAAATAAAAACAGGGATTTTTAAAATATAAATATCATAGTAAAAATTGGATTTTTAAAATATAAGTATCATTGTTTGAAATGTGATTTTTTAAAATAAAAATAGCATTGGTTTAAAACGAGATTTTTAAAAATATAAAACATTGAAATAAAAATATGATTTCAATTATATAGTCTTGAAAATAAAAGTATGATTTTTGTTATAAAAGATTTGGTTTAGAAATATGATTTTAAAAAAAATATAGAACAGTTTAGAAATGTGATTTCTAATTCTATATAGTTTTGTTTTAAAAATGCGATTTTTAATATAAATCGTGTGAAGCAGATTGCATTGGGATCAGAACAGCGAATCTGAGCGATAGTAAAAGAATGGAGGAGTGGAAACGAATGTGAGAACTCTCTCATACTCAATTTAATTTACAGTTATTATATATTAGGTTGTAGATATGCCTAGTAGTTCCCGACACCTTCGTCCAGAAACCATGGACGACTTGTTTGATTATATTGTTTGTGTGAATTGTGATTGGATTGTCATGTATTGATATTGTTGTATATAAAAATTATTTATACAATATATATATATATATATATATTATCATAAAATAAAATAAATATTCATTTACAAACCGGACGGTTTGTTTATATACACTTATTTGTCTGATATTGATTGGGACGATAAATTTTACACATCGCCCAATTGCACAAATAATAAACAGTATTTGTTGTTTGAAAACCCCACACGGGTATTGGAATAATATTTGACATACACTGATCCCAATAATTAGTGGTATGTCAGCCGATGGGTTGACAGACTGTATAAGAGTTATTTATTTTAAAGTTTATACAGTTGTAGAATGCACTCTGGATGTTGTATGAATTTTTAATGATTGTTTATCATTATTGTTGTATACATGTGAAGTTGAAATCTATATAACTAAAATTATATGGTAATTGATTGAGTCTGATTCTAGTTCAGAATTAATGAATAATTTAAAATAATATTCAGAAAATAATGAAATGTGAAGCCATGTTAAGTAGTTAAATGCCATTTAACACGAATGAGAATTTTGTCGATTTTATTCATTTTATAATGAATATCGAGAAGAGATTTCAAAATCAGATATTTTGAAAAATTATCATTTTAATATTATAATGATATGAAATATTCAATTTTGATTTGAATTTGAAAATGAAATCGTTTCAAAATGAATTTAAAATGATGTTATAAAGAATATTCAATTTTGATTTGAATATGAAAAATCAAAATTGAAATCGATTTGAAATGAATTTATAAATGAATTTATAAATGGAATATTCAAATTTGGATTTGAATTTGAAAAATCAAAGTTGAAACCGATTTGAAATGAATTTAAAAACGGATCTATAATGGAAAATTCAATTTTAATTTGAATTGGAAAATAAAATTGAAATTGTTTTAAAACGAAGTTAAAACGAAGTTAAAACGAACTATAAATGGAATATTAAGTTTTGATTTCAAATTTAAATGGAAGTGGAAATCGTATTTAAAATGAATTAAAACGATTTATAAAATTCGTTTTAAATGGAAATTGACGAAATATATATAATATATATACTATATATATATTTAATAGCCTGAATAGAACGCACCGCGCAGCGACCGTTCGCGAATTCTGTTGGGTTCGCATCAAAAAGAGCTTTCCCATGAATATAAGAGATTTGAAATCTAATAGTTAGATTTGGAGATATGTCCAAATCAATTTCAGAAAAGGTTGCTTCGGATGTGGTTCGGTGGCCGTTATTGGAAATCGACTGTATGGGCGATAATAAAATTATTAAAAATATGGAAAATTTTTGTAAAATCATAATAAATGATTTGGAAAGATTTTGGATGAAAAATCCCAATTTTGAAAAGATAAAAATGTATTTTTATCGAAATGAACGAGTTATTAACTAGAATAATAATCCAATTATTTCGAAAAATAAATAAATTGGATTTGAAAATGGTTTTCAAATAACCAGAATTTTCCAATGATTAAATTGGAATGGAAGTAATCTTCGGAATATTTTGATATTGGATTCCGTGATTATACAGATATTGTTGAGGAATTTGGAAGATATATATGAATATATATGTATCGTTATTCCATTATGATATCCGTTGGTTTCAGAATTTGATATTGAATATAAGCCGATATATTTTCTATTCAGAGCCTTGTATTTGATATCAAATTGGATTTTGGGTTTGTCGTGAACGGTGTCTTCATTAACACTGTTCTAAAACCCAGTTGAGAAAAGAATTAATTTTTAAACTAAGATTTAGTGAAGTTTTTCAATTAATTAATATTTAAATGGAATGGAATAAAAGAATTGGATTTTTGGGTTTATCGTGAACGGTGTTTTAAATAATACTTGTTCTTTAACCCAATTAATAGTGAAGTATATGATTTGGAATTTATAATCTTTTAATTAAGATTTATGGAATTTTCCAAAGTAAAGATTTCCAATTTAATATATCAAATTGTAATTAAATGGAATTCGATTTCCTAATATACGAAGTGAGTTTCTATAACGACCCAAACTTCCCCGTGAAGGAAAACCCGGATTGAGTTGAGAACACGACAAATCAGAAAACTAACAGAAGAACATTTCATTGCTTATTACAATAATTTACATCAAATTACAAGAATATACAGAGTATGAACAAATAATATACATTGTAAAATATTAGAAATTAAAATACATTACATAGCAACGGAAAATAATACAAAACACAACCAAAAGGAATATACGGATATAGGGCTTTCTGAATATCATTCCAACTGTAAACCAGGAACCTGTGAGTATGAATCTGCAAAACCAAAACTACTAGCTACCCGTGTGGAAAATAGGGGCACCCAGAGTTTAGATTAAAACAATAAACTCCAGGTCAGTCATGTGACTGGTGTGAGAACTAAAACAGTTATTAAAACTTTCCTTTCAAATGGAGTAAATCAAGGGACCACGCCATATAACACGGAACAGGTTTCCTCCCAAGAATACTAGTGCATAGAATAAACAGCGCAATGCTTTTTGGAAAAATGAAGCTATTATAAGACTCAGGTCCCATCACACAATGCAACGCAAGCCGGAGGATATGGTTTTCCCTTATAATAGACAAACATGCTTGGTACGTCTAAAACAAATCATTTTGATACTATCATAAATGCATAGTGTATAAAACAGTTTCATATATAAATGTATCAATCGTAGGCGGCAATGGTACCATCTATCATGTCGCCAAAACTAGACTCTACAATCAAAATCGAAATGTCACGTATTGGAAATTGGATTTCCATCATGAGTCAAGGCAAGGGATGTACTCCTTTCCGCTTCAAGGCACTCTAACAAATGTTTCGGGACTGCACACTTTGGGTAACCCCTGGATCCTCCAAGGCCAGTCCACACTTACGTTAGTGGGTTGGTTATTCCTGAACACACGTTTCCTGGTCCTATAGGACCTATCCATCGGCTCCGTAGAGACCGATATAACCGAGGCGCCTCGCGTTCCAACAACCACATAGGTAAAAATATAACAATGTCAGGGCGTGCAAAACCCAGACACCACCCATAGCTAGAAAGAAACATCATGTTCTCCTTGGGTCCCTCATCCTGTTTTTTACTCATACCAAGGTGTGAGGCCCGCGAATTAACGCTATACACAAAGCGGCGCTATATTAAAGTCGTGCTTTGATCATTAACCACAAGACTCTGCTTTTCAACAGAAGCCTTGATAATCGCATCTCAGCATGCCACACAGGAAATTCTTTCCATGCGACTGATATCTATCAATATATAACCTATGAGCTCGTACATCTCAGAGAAGGGCATTAAGCAAGAGAATAAATTCTCTGCCGCTAAATAGATATATATGTAATAGAAATCAATCAACACAGAATAAAATCCAATGTCAAACACACAGTCCATTTACAAGTTCGTTCTTGATCTGAATGAAACCGGAGGCACCTTTTCCCTCGTCCCATATGTCCAATACAAGAGAGAGGTCCTCGCATATCCGTTCGATCTTCAAGTATGTCTGGACGATCACCACTTATTACCTTGTCTTGGGTGTACAGCCCAATTAAGACATCGGTAATCATCCAAATGCTGTGAAGACCTCCGGTCTTCAACCACCGTCTTCATCATCGAATCAGTTATTCAGAATGGGTATAAACCCGTCATTTCCGAATAACATGCATATATAATAAACAAGTGTTATATAAACACAACATACACCTCATTCCATTTCTGAATATTCTTTTATTTAAATATTCATATCCTTTGGAAAAGGTTCCCATTAATTTTATCAAAGATAAATTCTTTGAAATTATTCTTTAATCTTCCTTTGGATATCAATTCAAACCAAATTAAGGTTTATCCAAACTAGTCAGGATTAGCGCACCTTACCGAAGTAATCATTTATTTAATTTCCCAATCCCAACCTATTCAACCCATGGAGCAAAACTATACTACCCCATAACTAACACCAAGTTGTTATCGGTAAATTTAATTATCATTTCCCGTTCAAATCTAATTAAAGATTTAGCTATCGCTTGGAGCAAAACTGATGATACTCCACTCTCGATCATTTCCTAAATTTGATAATTTAAATTACCAATTCACATTTCAATCTAATTAAAGATTCATTAAAACTCCTCTTAGTTTTAATCTTCTCAAAAATCAATATTAGTGATTATTTAACTTTAGAACCACGAACATGTCGCATCGAAAATCTACACCGTACTGTTGATTTCTGCCGATATATAACCTCTAAGCTCGTACGTCACAGAGAAGGGTATTAAGCAAGAGTCTAAATTCTCCGCCACCAAACATAAATATATTTAGCAGAGATCAACCATACAGTTCGAAATACAATGTTAGACATGTAATCCTGTCTTTAACTGGGTTAAAGAACTAATGTCATTTAAAACACAATTCACAATAAGCCTAAATCCTCTTCCATAAAAATGGAATCTTCACAAAAAAAATTCAATATATAATCGATATCAATTTCCGTATCTGACTAATAATATAAATGGAATAACGGAAAAGCCTTTTAAATTCCATATATATTAACAGTCTTGCTCCACAGAAGCTCATTTCGATTATTATCAAATCGAATTCCATTCAATTCCAATTTAATATATTAAATTGGAGAACTTTACTTTGGAAAATTCCTTTTAAATCTTAATAAAAAGATTTATAAATTCCAAATCACATTTCACTATAAATCGGGTAAAAGAACGAATGTTGTTAAAAACACAGTTCACAATAAACCCAATTCACATTCCATTTTCAATTCCAATTAAATGTTAATTAATTGGTAATTCTTCTTTAAATCTTAATTAAAAGATTTATTCTTTTCACACAGGGTTCAAGAACAATGTTACGGAAGACACCATTCCATCCGTCTCTAACCGTAAATTAGTAAGAGAACAATTTCCTAAGTATTAATCCCGAAGGCCGAAACCAACATCAGATCAATACCCAGGAAACCATTCAACTTAACTAATTTCCAATTAGTTTCTAATTTTCTTAACTCCAATGGGTTTAAGAATAGCATTTTCAAAGATATCATTCATGACAAACCCAAAATTCAATTCAATTCAGTTCCAATTAAATATTAATTAATTGGTAAACTTCATTAATTCATTAAATACAAGGCTCTGAATAGAAAATATATCGGCTTATATTCAATATCAAATTCTGAAACCAACAAATATCGTATTGGAATAACGATATATATATCTTCCAAATTCCTCCACAATATCCGTATAATCACGGAATCTAATATCGAAATATTCCGAAGATACTTTCGATTCAAATCCATTTCCAATTCTTATATTGGAAATTTCTAGTTATTTTTAAAACCATTTCAAATCCAATTTATTTATTTAAAAATTTTGGATTATAATTCTAGTTCATAACTAGTTCATTTCGATAAAAATATATTTTTATCTTTTCAAATATGGAATTTTTCAGCCCAATTATTTCCAAATCATTTATAATGATTTTCCACAAATTATTAATATTTTTAATAATTTATCCAGACCCATATAGTTGATTTCCATAAACGGTCATCGAACTGCACTTACAATGACCTTTTCCAAATTTGATTTGGACATAATTCCAAATCCAACCATTAGATTTCAAGTCTCTTATATTCGTAACCCAACGATTCCGGTTTTAGGAGAACCCGACGGTCGGATTTCCCGTAACGTCAATTCGAAGTCAATGGTCGAAATTCGCGTGCCGTGCATTCTACTTAGGCCATTTAATATATATAATATATATATATTATATATTTCATCGATTTCAATTTAAAACAATTTTATAAATCGTTTTAACTTCGTTTTAAAAACGATTTCAACTTCATATTCAATTTTAAATCAAAATTGAATATTCCATATCATTAATATATAAATGACAATATTTTCAAAACATTTGATTTTGAAATCACTTCCATTTCGATATTCATTATAAAAATGAATAAAATCGATATAAATATCGTTCACGTCTAAATGGCATTAATCTAATCAATACGGCTTTATATATATTTAAATATTTTCGTGTCCATCCCAAATCGGACATCAAAATCCTATTTTGATCCTTTTTTGAATATTATTTTTAAATATTCATTATTTTAAAATATTCTTCAGTTCTGAATTGGAATCAGACATATTCAATTACCATATAATTTTATTTATATGGATTTTATACAACACATGTATATCACAACAATGATAAATAATCAACCATCATCCAGAGTGCATTCTACACTGCATAAGCATTAAATATAAATATTTAACGCTTACAATAGTCTAGCGACCAATTGATTGACATACAACTAAACAATTGGGATTAGTGTACGTCAAATATCATCCCAATACTCGTGTGGGGTTTTCAAACAACAAACACTGATTATTATTTGTGTAGTAGGGCGATGTGTAAAATGTATCGTCCCAATCTATATCACTCAAATGGGTGTACATAAAACAATTGTTCGATTTGTAAATGAATATTTATTTTATTCACATACACGTTAAAAATTATATTTTTAGCGATAAAATATTTTATTCAACTTATGAATACCCTATATAGTCCATTTCACACCACAAACAATTTTCACAACACAATCAAGCAAACAAGTCATCCATGGTCTGTGGACAACGGGGAGCAGTTCGTATAAGCAGTTATTAAATAAATAACTATATAAAGAAAATTATAGTGAGAAGTTCTCACCTTTGGTTTCCACTCCGTCAGTCTTTAATTGACTGTTTTGGTACTGTTTGGACTTAAATTTGCTCCAAATTCAAACAAGTTCCAATTTCGATCTAGTCAGTTTTGTTGCGAAGCTCTCGACTCCACGATCGCAAAGGATCCTGTTTCATGCGATTTGGAGTTCGTGGCAAAAAGATATTTATATACGAACAAGGAATATTATTTAAATAATAAGATCACTATTCACCTTCTTCTCCCAATGGCACCCTCAACTTAAAATGCTCGCCACGGCCAAATCGTAAGTCGGAATTGCACGAAACTAGAGCCACTGTCTACGGCTTCTCTCCCTCTTTCCACGCCTGGCGGTCTCCCCCTCCAGTTCGCCACGTGGGCCCCACGATCTGCAGTTAAACAGAAAACTGCTATTTCCGTCCATCTTAGTGTTGCGGCCGCCTCGGTGCTCCAAATGCCTTCAAAATTTTAAAGTAGCTTGATCTCGACCTTCTGGACAATTTTTCCTTTGGTTCCTTTGCCTTAAAATGAACGGATCGACGGGAAATAGCTCATCTTTGTGACTGTCACGTTTTCAGCACCCCTCCAATAAAATTGACATTCCGGCCAACTCCGGCCACCTGGGACCATGCCACCACTGCCAAAACCTTCGTATGCTTCCACTCTACCATCCCTCCAAACCTCTCAACCTTTTTCTCTATTTGGGGCCCGCAACAACCAGAATATGAAAACCGACCTGCTGCACTTCGAGCTCAATTCTGACAAAACCACCAGTCCAATCACCACCAAATTTTTACAGTAGCTAGTAGTCATCATGCTTTACAATTTCACAAAATTTCATGGCCTAACTCTTTATGGTTTGGGAGGTATAAATTATTTAGTTCAGGGGATTTTTCACAAAATTTCAAAAAGGAGGAAGTGAAAGGGGCTACTGCCAAATTTTTGGAGGGAGAAGAGAAGTGAGGGTTTGTGGGGAGAAAAGATGTTATATAGTGGTGGTTTATGAATTTTTTATTATTTCTCTAGTTCGCGCTCTCTTCGTTCGACGTTTATTGATGCCACGGTTACACACGAACTCCGTTGGCAATGAAAATTAGCATGCTGCTATGTCTTGACGATACGGTCCCAACAAAACGGGTTTCATCGAATTCCGAGTCCGTTTGCTCAGAAAGCTCTATTTGGTCATAAATGACTGATCAATTCACAATTTTTTGTACGCGGCCACATACTAGCTCCAAAAATTACGAAATTTTGAATTCTCTCTATGTTTTTCAAATACGGTTTCAACAAAACTAATTTCGTCGAATTTGGAGACCGTTTGAAAAACGATCATTTTCCAGTTGATTAAATTCAAACTGAAATGACCAAACACGTGTAAATTCACTACGCTTACATATTGATTCCAAAAATTATGAAAATTGGAATCTAGCAATAATTTGACATCCCAGATCCAAAAAAAGTGGTTTCATCGAAAACGCAGGTCATTTGCAAAATCTCCATTTTTAAGGGCTATATTCTATAGCGATTATTCTGAATTTTCAACTGGACATAACTTTTTAATTCCGCTATGAAATTTGGATTTTTCACATTCGTTGGAAAGATATTTTCAAATAGATTCAAATATTTTTGGTTTAATCAAAATTCGGTTTATTTTGAATCCTGTACATTCATTTGAAATTTGAAATCGAATTTTCAAACTACCGCGCCATTTCCAACTCCTTTTATAATTAAAATAAATATTTATATTCTAACTTCGATTTAAATAAATTTATACATTCTAATTCTCTTCAAAATAAATTTCTAGTCGTTATTATTTAAAATAAATCAATTTAAATATCCAAAATTTATTGAAATTGCCAAAATAAAAATTTTAAATTTGTTTCGATTTTCTGGGTTGTTACAATCTCCCCCACTTAAAATCTTTTCGTCCTCGAAAAGGAATGGAGCTGAAAGTTATTTAACTAATCAACTCAACTTTCAGTCTGGCTTCCATTCTTTAACTTTTCAGTTTCTAAGAATTTTTCAATTCTTCAAAAATTTGGCTAATACCCTAAATTTTCGAAAGATTTCGCCATAACCTCCTTTGTACGGGGAGCATCGGGAAAATCCCCAAACCACCACACAGGCCCTTTCATCTCAAAAAGAAAAGGATAAAGCCAAGCGGCTAGCTAATCGGCTCATAAAATCATCCAAACCCAATAAATTAGTAAACATGTACCTATTTGTCGAGCATACAATTTTATTCCTCTCCTGTAGCCTCCTTGCAATGACCTGTTCACACACACACAGATATATATATATATATATATATATATATATATATATATACATGCATGCAATTTCAAACAATTTTCAAGTCAGTTCAATATTTTGATTCGATTTGGCTAATGGTTTAAAATTTTAATTAATCAAACCAATAATCATACAACACAACCAACAATCAATTTGTTGATAAAATTTCAAATTCATAACTTTGGTATCTACATACAGAAAATCATGTTTTTGGTGCCAAATCACAACAATACCCCTATCTAGTTTTGGTTCTCACACCAGCCTAATGGAAATATATAGATATCCCACTATTCGAAACTCGAACACAAATACTGATAACGCTGCAGCATTATCAGAATCATCCCCGGGAGACTAGAGTGTGATTCTATATTCATCCAGTATATTAAAACTTCGAATACACGTTTGCAAGGCATATATTGTAACGAACTGGGATTTTCGACTCCGAAAATCAACATCAAACTATCATGTTGACCTTTCAGACATCGAACATTCCAGATCATTAATAGAAAGAAGTTAGAGGGTGAGAATAGATAAGATAGAAATATTAGAATAGAAGAAGAAGAAGAACACCACAACACAGAGTCTCACATCGCAGCGGAACAAAATATAATACAGAAATAACCTTCATTGAAAGCTTTCGAAATACTTACAATATCAGAGTACATCAACATCTGGACAGTGATAATCTGTCCTCATACAACACACAGCGGAATACTAGTAATATTATACGTCTGGACTCTTCCAGCTCATCTCTTCACAGTAGCCGATAACCTGAACCTGTACAACCCGGCCTAACCCGAGCATTTACAAAACACCGGGTCAGTCTGGTGAACCAGAGTGAGAAAAACTCGCACAGTATTTGGGTGAGCATCCAACTTGATTTTAGAGTTCAAAAACCTTTTCGAAGAAAAGGATAATCGTAAGACCAAATCCACACATAAACACGGACGGTTTTTACCTTACGATAACCCAAAACAGTTTGAAACCAATATCTTGTCTGATATTATAATAATGACTAAACACAAGTAAATAGAAATCTAGTGGAACGCTTGCATCTCACGCTCCACATATATAGTATACAATCAAAAACCGCGGGCGTTTATTGGATATTGGATTCCAACCTTGACAAGGTATGGGTCCACCTTCCGATAGTGTATCTCTAGAGACGAATACACTGGGTTCAACAAGAACTTCTTGCAACCCGGCCCTCACATGACCGACCACTCATTTCGCTTGAGTGTATCGAATGTATATCACCGACGGTTGGGATCAGCAACCGTCTGCCCGAAAAGGGACAGCATCGAAACATAGATTTAAGAAGCAAATAGGATTTCCTCTAGATAGGTGATCACACACCCTAATGGGAGCGACCCACATAGCCATGCTGTCTGCCCGATTTTTGTCATTTCCCGGTTGATGAGGCTTGAGGCCAGAATTTATCTTTGAACATCTGGTCACCATTCACTTTGAATGCCACATCGTCAAATCCATCAGATATCACTAATTGATATCCACAAAAATACTCTAGCTGGAAGCTAAGAGAGCGGCAATTCTCCGCCAACAACCATAGCACGTTTGAAGAACTCAACGTACGTGATCCTTTGGAAATACTCTGTCGGACATTCGTCCATATACGTCATCCAGGAACAGGATGAACCGAAGGCACTCTCCTACCGCATCCATATAGGAATCACCCCATGGATCAGTAGCGAGAAGTCCTTGCAACTCGTTGATTCCAACCACGACAGAATCACAGCTTATCTCTGCTTGCCAGGCAGAGAATATTAGTGGTTCTTCCGTTTATGAAAATCAACGGTCTTCAATGCTCCATCACGATCATCTTCTGATATCTTCACGTATTTGTTGGTCGGAATGGTTTTCGAATATAAATTCGATCCCGGTCTTTCCGTACCAACAATCGTATTGGACATGTTTGATAGTCGGTGTTTTAACTATCAAAATATACAGTGTTTCAATCATGACACTCCAATGAGTTCACTGGTTCCGTATTCAGCATCACTTGGCCTTTAAATTTAAATCAAACTAGTTCACTTTTGTTAAATAAAACTTCTAACTCTTTAATATTGAAAATACGATATTTGAATAACTCTAATTCGATTTAACTCTAATGGATTAACTCAAACTGATTAACTCTAACTGGTTAACTCTAATTGATTAACTCGACTTATTTAACTCCTATCGATTAACTAATACTTGACTTAAATCCATTCGCTTGACTCTAGATCACAGCGATCACAATGGTTACGCCTGATTCCCTCAGGAAACATCCGACCGCCGTAGGCTATCTGCAGCCCTGCGAATTTCGCTAGCAGTCGTACGAAATGGCAACTCATCCTGAATAACTATGTGATTTTATTTCCGATCTCGTACTTATCAATCTGTTTTACATCGGAACTTGCTTTATAAAATCAATTAAAAATAATTTAAAGTCTTACATAAATAAAATATTTATTTCTTTCTCTTGAATAACTTTTATTCAAAATAATATGTTCAAAAATCTATCTCCAGTTATAAAATACATTTTATAACTTCATCTCTATTGACTCACCTGACGGTGAATCAATATCTATAAAACGATTGATTTTATAGGCCATACGCTGCCAAATACCCAACCAATATCACCCATTGGTTTAAACACAACACAGGTTGAATGTTCAGTCAAAAATCAACAATCAAATCAATCACCCCAAACAGGACAATTCATATGTGATAATATGAAAACAAACAATATTTTTGAGGAATTCGGTTGGATCCCTTCAACCTGTTCTTCCCTGTATTCAAATGGTTTTTCTCAAATCATGCTGTTCAGTTTTGTTTAACTGATAAACTGAATAACGGCCATTTAGCATCAACCACAAGCAATTCAAACGGTTCAAACATTTAAAACACGTTTATAAATAAACGTGACCAACCAAGGTGAGTTACCTTTATTGGAACCAATCGTAAAATATACGATTTGGGTATTTCATTGAAATTAAACACAGTTTAATTTCATCGGTTAAATCAACAGATCAATGTATAACTAACAAAATAGTCAACCATTGGCAAGCAGAGCACACAAAATAAAAACACCCAATTTATATAAAATATAAAAAGGGTAACTGAGTGAGTTTAACTCACCTTGATTTGATTCTGTCGTTAACGGCTTGTTTTAATTAAATTAAACAGTTGTTTAATTTAATTAAAATTTCCAGTTGATACCAATCTTGTTTAGTACCGTTCCACTATGTTGTGCTCGTCACGATTGTCCCAACGGCACCTCGTTTATCTGATTTTGCGTTCAAAAAGAGAAAAATCCTCACTGCCTTGTTTGCGGTTCACGTTGCACGCCTTCACCACCCCCATCAGCAAACAGTAAATTTCGAACCTGTAGCCTACTAGTTCATGGCCGAACCTCCCATGCATACCTCGCGTACACGCCTCTTCCTCCCCACTCCAGAACACGCAACTCCACTTTCCCAAATGCACACAGTTCCATCACTTATTCCACTTTGTTCCCCCTCCTATTGGCTTTTGTTCACCACGCAAGTTCTCCCTCCAGTTAAGTACGTCCGCTTTTTTTTTTTTTTTTTTTTCTTTCCGCCGAAACCCACTGATTCTATTCCCAGCTTTCACCATATTTCCACGTCCCCATCCATGCACAGTACTTTACCTTCTACTTCCGAACCCCCATCATGCACAGTACTTCACTTCACCTTTCATGCAGCCATCTCCACCGCATCAGGTGCTCACGCAAATACCTCTACACCCGCCAGCTTCTCTCCTGATTGTTACGGATTTAAACTCTTTTGTTGTTGTTTTTTTTCATCGAATGGAGAAAAGTCCCATGTATTTATAGTTGAAAAAAACGTGGTGGCCACGTTTTAGATAATATAAAATTTATACATAAGTCCTTGCTCTATGATGTCGGTTTTCAACTGTATAACTTGGTTGTGAAGGCTTCAGAGTAGGGTAGCACATATATATGTACAATAGCTGTGCATGTGTTGTATTGAGAGGGCGAGCTGATGGTTTACTGGGATAGTATAGGTGTGCTTCTCGAAAAATGCATGTGCTGTTTTAAAAATGTCCCCGAAAATACGTTACAGAGAAAGGATAGGTGTAAAAAGAATAGACAAAAAGAACAGCAGTGCTTTCAAAATGAAAAGATGTGTGCGCACTGATTTGAGAATCCATGCAGATAATTTAGGGTAGGCAAGAATAGGGGTTTATATAGTGTGAGGGTAGATGGGTTTAATATTAGTTTATTTTTAACGAAACTTAGCGGCGAAGTAATTTATAAATACCACTATAAACGATTTCTGTCTACTGATAAAAAGACTATTCTTGATGTAAAAAGATATTCCGGACCCAATGGGACAAGTTTCGTCGAAATCCGAGGTCGTATGGAAAAATTTCCTTTATGAAACCAGAAATGAACACACGTTAAATTTTTCTACGGTCACCAGATAAATCAAATCAACTTGAAACTGCGAACATCAACAATAACTTTTTGATACGAACCCAACGGCACTAATTTCGTCGCATTCTGAGACTGTTGCCCCGGTAGGCTATTTTTACCCCGAACCGCCCTACCCTTTTTAACGCCAAATTTCTCGATCTCTAAAAATAACAAACTATATACATATCCTGACTCTAATCGACGATACGAACTCAACGGAACTGGTTTCGTGGCCTAATTCGATCATCTGCTCAAGTTACACTCAAATGTCCCTATATTGAATTAATTACGCGCTATAGAAATTATATGGGCGTTTACGGCTACCGTGGTCATATACGACATCGGTTTTCCACGCCACTCACCATCGTACAATAATTTAACGATACGGTTCTAATGAAACTGGTTTCATCGAAATCTGAGTCCGTTTGCAAAACGGCTATTTAAAGGCCTATAATTTAATAACGATTTCTATAGCGACTATTTCAAATTTTGTTTTGACCATAACTATCAAACTATAACACGAAATCTAGATTTTTCTCTTTCATATGAAAATTATCGTCAATACGGTTCCAACGTTTCTTGTTTCACAGAAATCCGACTTATATCGAATCATGTATTCTCAGTTGAAGTTAAAAATTCAAATTTACGAACTGCACGCCATTTTCAAGCTCGACTTATAATTATATAAATATATAACGTTCGAACTTCGTTTTTAATAACGAATTAAATATTAAATTCCATTAATATTCCCAACATAATATTTAAAACTAATTTAAATATTCATATTCAAATGGTCGAAAAACACGGGTCGTTACATTCTTCCCCCCTTAAAATAAATTCGTCCTCGAAATTGCTAAGGTAGAGAACAATCCTATTAACGGGTTTCGAATTATTCGTTTACTTCATTAATTTCAGTTTCAACTGAATTTATTATATATATACTTTTTTCTCAATTAAATTATTACTTCATTTTAATAAACGAAAATTTTCAAAAATTCTGAAAATTTTCTAACACCCGAAATTTTCGAAAAATTTCGCCAGCACCTCCTCTGTACGGCTCAATCGGTACAACTACAACTCGCCTTTTTAGGCCTTCTCCAATCCAAAAGGAAAATAAAACAGCCAAGCGGCTTGTCACACAGGCTCATAAATCTCCAAACCCATATAAAAATAAACGTGTACCTTTTTGTCGGGCATATCACTATATCCTTTCCATCTGCTGCCCTGTCAGCATATACAAATGCATTTCCAAACGAAATTCCAATTTTATCCTCAAACCAAATCCTTCAGGCGTCCAAGCCAAATCCCATTCTTAACTCCATCTCAATCCATTATCAATTCCAACTCTTAACTTACCAGTCCAACACCATTTCAGATTCCTGTCTCACCATTTCAAATCTAAATCAACTTGATATATTATATCCTGATTCAATTTCCAGTTAAATGGTTTCAATTCATTTCATATTTGCTTTCACAAATTTCTATCTTACTTTTGTTTTTGTTCAAACAATCTCCCTAGGAGTTTTTAAACAGTTTAGCTCTTTCAAAAAAATCAAATATTCCTTTTACAGGATTCAAAACAACTTGTTTTCCCTCAAAGCAATTGAAAACAAGATTTCTGGTAGTAATCCGTCACTTAGAACTCGGAAATGAACACTGATGATGTGGCCAGCATCGTCAGAGTTATTTCCCAGCTATCAAAGTGAGTTCAATACTATATCACTTATCAAACCGTATTTAAACATTTCCTTTTGAAATTATTTCAAAATATCCACCTCAATGTTTGTAAAACAATTTAAAACCTCCCAGGATTTTAAAATTCTCTTAAACTTAATTCAAATCCACTTACAAACATTTTTCCCAACTTCCAGAACTTTAATTCCAATTCCGATTTTATATTTTTCGGATTTAATTAATCTGCTTTTATATTATACGAATTTGAGTTGGTTATTTATATAACCATTTCAATTATAATCAACCATCACAACCATTATACTATAATACTTCAAATATATATCATTCTTTTATATTAAAATACCATTTGGGTAAAATTATTTCATTTACCCTTTTTCAAAAACATACTGTGTCGAATTATTCTGTTCAAGAGTTTAGAAACACTTATCGACACAGTTTGCATTACTGTATCGACCAGAATTCATAAACTACTCGACAAACCAATCAACACAATATAAACAGTTTTTATAACAATTTACAAATACGCGCTCATATATATACACTCAAACTCAATCTAGGGTATTACTAACCCCATCTCTACTGAGTCACGCCACAGAGCCAAGGTAATTACTTAACCAATAGCTCTGATACCACTGTAACGAACTGGGATTTTCGACTCCGAAAATCAACATCAAACTATCATGTTGACCTTTCAGACATCGAACATTCCAGATCATTAATAGAAAGAAGTTAGAGGGTGAGAATAGATAAGATAGAAATATTAGAATAGAAGAAGAAGAAGAACACCACAACACAGAGTCTCACATCGCAGCGGAACAAAATATAATACAGAAATAACCTTCATTGAAAGCTTTCGAAATACTTACAATATCAGAGTACATCAACATCTGGACAATGATAATCTATCCTCATACAACACACAGCGGAATACTAGTAATATTATACGTCTGGACTCTTCCAGCTCATCTCTTCACAGTAGCCGATAACCTGAACCTGTACAACCCGGCCTAACCCGAGCATTTACAAAACACCGGGTCAGTCTGGTGAACCAGAGTGAGAAAAACTCGCACAGTATTTGGGTGAGCATCCAACTTGATTTTAGAGTTCAAAAACCTTTTCGAAGAAAAGGATAATCGTAAGACCAAATCCACACATAAACACGGACGGTTTTTACCTTACGATAACCCAAAACAGTTTGAAACCAATATCTTGTCTGATATTATAATAATGACTAAACACAAGTAAATAGAAATCTAGTGGAACGCTTGCATCTCACGCTCCACATATATAGTATACAATCAAAAACCGCGGGCGTTTATTGGATATTGGATTCCAACCTTGACAAGGTATGGGTCCACCTTCCGATAGTGTATCTCTAGAGACGAATACACTGGGTTCAACAAGAACTTCTTGCAACCCGGCCCTCACATGACCGACCACTCATTTCGCTTGAGTGTATCGAATGTATATCACCGACGGTTGGGATCAGCAACCGTCTGCCCGAAAAGGGACAGCATCGAAACATAGATTTAAGAAGCAAATAGGATTTCCTCTAGATAGGTGATCACACACCCTAATGGGAGCGACCCACATAGCCATGCTGCCTGCCCGATTTTTGTCATTTCCCGGTTGATGAGGCTTGAGGCCAGAATTTATCTTTGAACATCTGGTCACCATTCACTTTGAATGCCACATCGTCAAATCCATCAGATATCACTAATTGATATCCACAAAAATACTCTAGCTGGAAGCTAAGAGAGCGGCAATTCTCCGCCAACAACCATAGCACGTTTGAAGAACTCAACGTACGTGATCCTTTGGAAATACTCTGTCGGACATTCGTCCATATACGTCATCCAGGAACAGGATGAACCGAAGGCACTCTCCTACCGCATCCATATAGGAATCACCCCATGGATCAGTAGCGAGAAGTCCTTGCAACTCGTTGATTCCAACCACGACAGAATCACAGCTTATCTCTGCTTGCCAGGCAGAGAATATTAGTGGTTCTTCCGTTTATGAAAATCAACGGTCTTCAATGCTCCATCACGATCATCTTCTGATATCTTCACGTATTTGTTGGTCAGAATGGTTTTCGAATATAAATTCGATCCCGGTCTTTCCGTACCAACAATCGTATTGGACATGTTTGATAGTCGGTGTTTTAACTATCAAAATATACAGTGTTTCAATCATGACACTCCAATGAGTTCACTGGTTCTGTATTCAGCATCACTTGGCCTTTAAATTTAAATCAAACTAGTTCACTTTTGTTAAATAAAACTTCTAACTCCTTAATATTGAAAATACGATATTTGAATAACTCTAATTCGATTTAACTCTAATGGATTAACTCAAACTGATTAACTCTAACTGGTTAACTCTAATTGATTAACTCGACTTATTTAACTCCTATCGATTAACTAATACTTGACTTAAATCCATTCGCTTGACTCTAGATCACAGCGATCACAATGGTTACGCCTGATTCCCTCAGGAAACATCCGACCGCCGTAGGCTATCTGCAGCCCTGCGAATTTCGCTAGCAGTCGTACGAAATGGCAACTCATCCTGAATAACTATGTGATTTTATTTCCGATCTCGTACTTATCAATCTGTTTTACATCGGAACTTGCTTTATAAAATCAATTAAAAATAATTTAAAGTCTTACATAAATAAAATATTTATTTCTTTCTCTTGAATAACTTTTATTCAAAATAATATGTTCAAAAATCTATCTCCAGTTATAAAATACATTTTATAACTTCATCTCTATTGACTCACCTGACGGTGAATCAATATCTATAAAACGATTGATTTTATAGGCCATACGCTGCCAAATACCCAACCAATATCACCCATTGGTTTAAACACAACACAGGTTGAATGTTCAGTCAAAAATCAACAATCAAATCAATCACCCCAAACAGGACAATTCATATGTGATAATATGAAAACAAACAATATTTTTGAGGAATCCGGTTGGATCCCTTCAACCTGTTCTTCCCTGTATTCAAATGGTTTTTCTCAAATCATGCTGTTCAGTTTTGTTTAACTGATAAACTGAATAACGGCCATTTAGCATCAACCACAAGCAATTCAAACGGTTCAAACATTTAAAACACGTTTATAAATAAACGTGACCAACCAAGGTGAGTTACCTTTATTGGAACCAATCGTAAAATATACGATTTGGGTATTTCATTGAAATTAAACACAGTTTAATTTCATCGGTTAAATCAACAGATCAATGTATAACTAACAAAATAGTCAACCATTGGCAAGCAGAGCACACAAAATAAAAACACCCAATTTATATAAAATATAAAAAGGGTAACTGAGTGAGTTTAACTCACCTTGATTTGATTCTGTCGTTAACGACTTGTTTTAATTAAATTAAACAGTTGTTTAATTTAATTAAAATTTCCAGTTGATACCAATCTTGTTTAGTACCGTTCCACTATGTTGTGCTCGTCACGATTGTCCCAACGGCACCTCGTTTATCTGATTTTGCGTTCAAAAAGAGAAAAATCCTCACTGCCTTGTTTGCGGTTCACGTTGCACGCCTTCACCACCCCCATCAGCAAACAGTAAATTTCGAACCTGTAGCCTACTAGTTCATGGCCGAACCTCCCATGCATACCTCGCGTACACGCCTCTTCCTCCCCACTCCAGAACACGCAACTCCACTTTCCCAAATGCACACAGTTCCATCACTTATTCCACTTTGTTCCCCCTCCTATTGGCTTTTGTTCACCACGCAAGTTCTCCCTCCAGTTAAGTACGTCCGCTTTTTTTTTTTTTTTTTTTCTTTCCGCCGAAACCCACTGATTCTATTCCCAGCTTTCACCATATTTCCACGTCCCCATCCATGCACAGTACTTTACCTTCTACTTCCGAACCCCCATCATGCACAGTACTTCACTTCACCTTTCATGCAGCCATCTCCACCGCATCAGGTGCTCACGCAAATACCTCTACACCCGCCAGCTTCTCTCCTGATTGTTACGGATTTAAACTCTTTTGTTGTTGTTTTTTTTCATCGAATGGAGAAAAGTCCCATGTATTTATAGTTGAAAAAAACGTGGTGGCCACGTTTTAGATAATATAAAATTTATACATAAGTCCTTGCTCTATGATGTCGGTTTTCAACTGTATAACTTGGTTGTGAAGGCTTCAGAGTAGGGTAGCACATATATATGTACAATAGCTGTGCATGTGTTGTATTGAGAGGGCGAGCTGATGGTTTACTGGGATAGTATAGGTGTGCTTCTCGAAAAATGCATGTGCTGTTTTAAAAATGTCCCCGACAATACGTTACAGAGAAAGGATAGGTGTAAAAAGAATAGACAAAAAGAACAGCAGTGCTTTCAAAATGAAAAGATGTGTGCGCACTGATTTGAGAATCCATGCAGATAATTTAGGGTAGGCAAGAATAGGGGTTTATATAGTGTGAGGGTAGATGGGTTTAATATTAGTTTATTTTTAACGAAACTTAGCGGCGAAGTAATTTATAAATACCACTATAAACGATTTCTGTCTACTGATAAAAAGACTATTCTTGATGTAAAAAGATATTCCGGACCCAATGGGACAAGTTTCGTCGAAATCCGAGGTCGTATGGAAAAATTTCCTTTATGAAACCAGAAATGAACACACGTTAAATTTTTCTACGGTCACCAGATAAATCAAATCAACTTGAAACTGCGAACATCAACAATAACTTTTTGATACGAACCCAACGGCACTAATTTCGTCGCATTCTGAGACTGTTGCCCCGGTAGGCTATTTTTACCCCGAACCGCCCTACCCTTTTTAACGCCAAATTTCTCGATCTCTAAAAATAACAAACTATATACATATCCTGACTCTAATCGACGATACGAACTCAACGGAACTGGTTTCGTGGCCTAATTCGATCATCTGCTCAAGTTACACTCAAATGTCCCTATATTGAATTAATTACGCGCTATAGAAATTATATGGGCGTTTACGGCTACCGTGGTCATATACGACATCGGTTTTCCACGCCACTCACCATCGTACAATAATTTAACGATACGGTTCTAATGAAACTGGTTTCATCGAAATCTGAGTCCGTTTGCAAAACGGCTATTTTAAAGGCCTATAATTTAATAACGATTTCTATAGCGACTATTTCAAATTTTGTTTTGACCATAACTATCAAACTATAACACGAAATCTAGATTTTTCTCTTTCATATGAAAATTATCGTCAATACGGTTCCAACGTTTCTTGTTTCACAGAAATCCGACTTATATCGAATCCTGTATTCTCAGTTGAAGTTAAAAATTCAAATTTACGAACTGCACGCCATTTTCAAGCTCGACTTATAATTATATAAATATATAACGTTCGAACTTCGTTTTTAATAACGAATTAAATATTAAATTCCATTAATATTCCCAACATAATATTTAAAACTAATTTAAATATTCATATTCAAATGGTCGAAAAACACGGGTCGTTACATATATGCAAAATCTTTATATACTAGATTGTCCAAAACAAGTTAAAATAAATATTCAAATAGGTATAAAATGGTTTAAATCTTCAGAACAAAATTTGTTTTTAATTTTTATTTTAAAACAACACTCTTCAAACTCGTTCTAGAATACTACTGATCCTATCTCTAACGAGTCATTCCCATTGGATATTACAAATCCAATCTCTGATGAATTTTTCGTATGGTTCTAATCTGTCTTGTTCTCGAGCTTTATAAACCAAAGCTCTGATACCAAACTATAACGACCCAAACTTTCCCGTGAAGGAAAGCCCAGATTGAGTTGAGAACACGACAAATCAGAAAACTAACAGAAGAACATTTCATTTCTTATTACAACAATTTACATCAAAGTACAAGAATACACAGAGTATGAACAAATAATATACATTGTAAAATATCAGAGATTAAAATACATTACACAGCAGCGGAAAATAATACAAAACACAACTGAAAGGAATATACGGATGCAGAGCTTTCCAAATATCTTTCCAGCTGTAAACCAGGATCCTGTGAGTACAAATATGCAAAACCAAAACTACTAGTTATCCGTATGGAAAATAAGGACACCCATAGTTTAGGTTAAAACAATAAACTCCAGGTCAGTCATGTGACTGGTGTGAGAACTAAAACAGTTATTAAAACTTTACTTTAAAATGGAGTAAATCAAGGGACCATGCCGTATAACACGGAACGGGTTTCCTCCCAAGAATACTAGTGCATACAATAAACAGCGCAATGCTTTTTGGAAAAATGAAGCTATTATAAGACCCAGGTCCCATCACACAATGCAACCCAAGCCGGAGGATAGGGTTTTTCCCTTATAATAGCCAAACATGCTTGGTACTCTAAAACAAATCATTTTGATACTATCATAAGTTCATAGTGCATAAAACAATTTCAAATGTAAATGTATCAATCATAGGCGGCATGGGTACCATCAATCATGTCATCAATACTAGGCTCTACAATCAAAACTGAAATGTCACGTATTGGAAATTGGATTTCCTTCATGAGTCTAGGCAAGGGATGTACTCCTTTCCACTTCGAGACACTCTAGCAAATGTCTCGGGACTGCACACTCTGGGCAACCCTCGGATCCTCCAAGGCCGGTCCACACTTACGTTAGTGGATTGGTTATTCCCGAACACACGTTTCCCGGTCCTGTAGGACCTATCCATCGGTTCCGTAGAGACCGATATAACCGAGGCGCCTCCCATTTCAACAACCACATAGGTAAAAATATAACAATGTCAGGGCGTGAAAACCCCGACACCACCCATAGCTAGAAAGAAATGTCATGTTCTCCTTGGGTCCCTTATCCCGTTTTTGACTCATACCGAGGTGTGAGGCCCGCGAATTAACGCTATACACAAAGCGGCACTATATTAAAGTTGTGCTTTGATCATCAACCACAAGACTTTGCTTTTCAACAGAAGCCTTGATCACTGCATCTCAGCATGCCACACAGGCAATTCATGCCATGCGACTGATATCTATCGTATAACCTCTAAGCTCGTACGTCTCAGAGATGGGCATTAAGCAAGAGAATAAATTCTCCGCCGCCAAACAGATATATTTAATAGAAATCAATTAACACAGAATAAAATCCAATGTCAGACACACATCCCATTTACAAGTTCATTCTGGGTCTGAATGAAACCGGAGGCACCTTATTCCTCATCCCATATGTCTAATACAAGAGAGAGGTCCTCGCATATCAGGTCGATCTCCAAGTACGTCTGGGCGATCACCACTTATTACCTTGTCTTGGGTGTATAGCCCAATCAAGACATCGGTAATCATCCAAGCATTGTGAAGGCCTCCGGTCTTCAATCACCGTCTTCATCGTCGACTTATCGTCGAATCAGTTATTTAGAATGGGTATAAACCCGTCCTTTCTGAATAAGTCGCGTATATAATAAACAAGTGCTATAGAAACACAACATACGCCTCATTCCAATTCTGAATATTAATTTATTTAATTATTCATATCCTTTGGGAAAGGTTCCCATTAATTTTATCAAAGATAAATTCTTTAAATTTATTCTTTAATCTTCCTTTGGATATCAATTCAAACCAAATTAAGGTTTATCCAAACTAGTCGGGATTAGCGCACCTTACCGAAGTAATCATTTATTTAATTTCCCAATCCCAACCTATTCATCCCATGGAGAAAAACTAGTATTACCCCATAACTAACACCACGGTGTTATCGATAAATTTAATTACCATTTCCCGTTCAAATTTAATTAAACATTTAACTATCGCTTGGAGCAAAACTGGTGGTACTTCACTCTCGATCATTTCCCAAATTTGATAATTTAAATTATCAATTCACATTTCAATCTAATTAAAGATTCATTAAAACTCCTTTTAGTTTTAATCTTCTCAAAAATCAATATTAATGATTATTTAACTTTAGAGCCACGAACATGTCGCATCGACAATGTACACCGTGCTATTGATTTCTACTGATATATAACCTCTAAGCTCTTACATCTTAGAGAAGAGTGTTAAGCAAGAGAATAAATTCTCCGCCACCAAATAGATATATATTTAATAGAGATCAACCATATAGTTCGAAATACAATGTTAGACATGTAATCATGTCTTTAACGGGGTTAAAGAACTAATGTCATTTAAAACACAGTTCACAATAAACCCAAATCCTCTTCCATAAAAATGGAATCTTCACAGAAAACAGATCAATATATAATCGATATCAATTTCCATATCTGACTAATAATATAAATGGAATAACGACAAAGCCTTTAAAATTCCGTATATATTAACAGTCTTCCTCCACAGAAGCTCATTTCGATTATTATCAAATCGAATTCCATTCAATTCCAATTTAATATATTAAATTGGAAAACTTTACTTTGGAAAATTCAATCTTAATAAAAAGATTTATAAATTTCAAATCACATTTCACTGTAAATCGGGTTAAAGAACGAATGTCATTAAAAACACAGTTCACAATAAACCCAATTCACATTCCATTTTCAATTCCAATTAAATGTTAATTAATTGGTAATTCTTCTTTAAATCTTAATTAAAAGATTTATTCTTTTCACATGGTGTTCAAGAAAAATGTTACTGAAGACACCATTCCATCAGTCTCTAACCGTAAATTAGTAAGAGAACAATTCCCTAAGTATTAATCTCGAAAGCTGTAACCAACATCAGATCAATACCGAGGAAACCATTCAACTTAACTAACTCCAATTAGTTTCTAATTTTCATAACTCCATTGGGTTTAAGAACAACATTTTTAAATATACCATTCACGACAAACCCAAAATTCAATTCAATTCAATTCCAATTAAATATTAATTAATTGGTAAACTTCATTAAATCTTAATAAAAAGATTTAATCTTTTCTTAACTGGGTTTAAGAACAGTGTTAGTGAAGACACCATTCACGACAAACCCAAAATCCCATTTGATACTAAATACAAGGCTCTGAATAGAAAATATATCGACTTATATTCAATATCAAATTCTGAAACCAATAAATATCGTATTGGAATAACGATATATATATCTTCCAAATTCCTCCACAATATCAATATAATCACAGAATCCAATATTGAAATATTCCGAAGATACTTTTGATTCAAATCCAATTCCAATTATTATATTGGAAATTTCTGGTTATTTTTAAAACCATTTCAAATCCAATTAATTTATTTAAAAATATTTGATTATAATTCTAGTTCTTAACTATTTTATTTCAATAAAAAAATATTTTTATCTTTTCAAATATGGAATTTTTCAGCCCAATTCTTTCCAAATCATTTATTATGATTTTCCACAAATTATTAGTATTTTTAATAATTTTATCCAGGCCCGTACAGTCGATTTCCATAAACGGTCATCGAACTGCACTTACAACGACCTTTTCCAAATTTAATTTGGACATAATTCCTAATCCAACCATTAGATTTCAAGTCTTTTATATCGTTGGAAAGCTCTTTTTGATACGAACCTAATTGTTCCGGTTTTAGGAGAATCCGACGGTCGGATCTCCTGTAATGTTAATTCGAAGTCAATGGTCGAAATTCGCGAACTGCCACGGCGCTGCGCGTTCTATTCAGGTCATTTAATATATATAATATTATATATATATATATTTATTTCGTCGATTTCCATTTAAAATGTATTTTATAAATCGTTTTAACTTCGTTTTAAAAACGATTTCAACTTCATATTCAATTTTAAATTAAAATTGAATATTGCATATCATTAATATACAAATGATAATATTTTCAAAACATTTGATTTTGAAATCACTTCCATTTCGATATTCATTATAAAAACGAATAAAATCGATATAAATACCGTTCACATCTAAATGGTGTTAATCTAATCAATACGGTTTTATATATATTTAAATATTTTCGTGTCCATCCCAAATCAGACATCAAAATCATATTTTGATTCTTTCTGAATATTATTTTTAAATATTCATTATTTTAAAATATTCGTTATTTTAAAATATTCTTCAGTTCTGAATTGGAATCAGACACAGTCAATTACCATATAATTTTATTTATATGGTTTCATACAACACATGTATATCATAACAATGATAAATAATAAACCATCATCCAGAGTGCATTATACACTGCATAAGCATTAAATATAAATATTTAACGCTTACAACAGTCTTTCAACCAATCGATTGACATACACCTAAACAATTGGGATTAGTGTATGTCAAATATCATCTCAATACCCGTGTGGGGTTTTCAAACAATAAACACTAATTATTATTTGTGCAGTTGGGCGATGTGTAAAATGTATCGTCCCAATCCATATCACTCAAATGGGTGTACATAAATAAATCGTTCGATTTGTAAATGAATATTTATATTATACATGTTAAAATTTATATTTTTAACAATAAAATAGTTTATTTAACTTATGAATACCCTATACAGTCCATTTCACACCACAAACAATTTTCACAACACAATCAAACAAACAATTCGTCCATGGTCTATGGACGACGGAGAGCAGTTCAAATAAGCATTTATAAAATAAATAATTGTATAAAGAAAATTATAGTGAGAAGTTCTCACCTTTGGATTCCACTTCGTCAGTCTTTAATTGACAGTTTTGGTACCGTTTGGATTTAAATTTGCTCCAAATTGAAACAAGCTCCAATTTGGACCTGGTCAGTTTTGTTGCGAAGCTCTCGACTCCACGATCGCAACAGATCCCGTTTCATGTGATTTGGAGTTCGTGTCAAAAAGATATTAATATACGAACATGGAATATTATTTAAAAAATAAGATCACTATTCACCTTCTTCTCCAAACGACACCCTCAACTTAAAATGCTCGCCACGGCCAAACCGTAAGTCGGAATTGCACGAAACTAGCGCCATTCTCTCCGGCTTCTCTCCCTCTTTCCACGCCTGGTGATCTCCCCCTCCAGTTCGTCACGTGTGCCTCACGATCTGCAGTTGAACGGAAAACTGATGTTTCCGTTCATCTTAGTGCTACGGCCGCCTTGGTGCTCTAAATGCCCCTAAATTTTTACAGTAGCTTGGTCTCGACCTCCCGGACAATTTTCCCTTTGGTCCCTTTGCCTGAAAATGCACGAATCGACGGAAAATTTCTCATCTTTGCGACTGTCCCATTTTCAGCGCCCCTCCAACAAAATTGACATTCCGACCAACTCCGGCAACCTGGGATCATGACACCATCGCCAAAACCTTCGTATGCTTCCACTCTACCATCACTCCAAACCACTCGACCTAATTCTTTATATGGACCCTGCAGCTACCAGAATACGAAAACCAACCTACCACACTTCGAGCACAATTCTGACTAAACCACCAGTCCAATCACCACCAAATTTTTACAGTAGCCAGTAGTCATCATGCTCTACAATCTCACAAAATTTCATTGCCTAACTCTTTACAGTTTGGGAGATATAAATTATTTAGTTTTAGGGGCTTTTTCGCAAAATTTCAGAAAAGAGGAAGTGAGAGGGGCTGCTGCTAATTTTCGGAGGGAGAAGAGAAGTGAGGGTTTGTGGGGAGAAAAGATATTATATAGTGGTGGTTTATGAATTTTTTATTATTTCTCTAGTTAGCGCTCTCTTCGTTCGACGTTTATTGATGCCACGTTTACATACAAACTCCGTTGGCGATGAAAATTGACATGCTGCTATGTCTTAACGATACCTCCCAACAAAGCTGGTTTCGTCGAATTCCAAGTCCGTTTGCTAAGAAAGCTCTGTTTCTGTCTTAAATGACTGATCGATTCACAATTTATTGTATACGGCCACATACTAGCTCTAAAAATTACGAAATTTTGAATTCTCTTTATGTTTTTCAAATATGGTTTCAACAAAACTAATTTCGTCGAATTTGGAGACCGTTTGATAAACGGTCATTTTCCAGTCGATTAAATTCAAACTGAAATGACCAAATACGTTTAAATTCACTACGCTCACATATTGAGTTTAAAAATTATGAAAATTGGAATCTAGCAATAATTTGGCATCCCGGATCCAATAAAAGTGGTTTTGTCGAAAAAGGAGGTCGTTTGCAAAATCTCCATTTTTAAGGGCTATATTTCCATAGCGACTATTTTGAATTTTCAACTGGATAACTTTTTATTCGCGCTATGAAATTTGGATTTTTCACATTCGTTGGAAAGATATTTTCAAATAGATTCAAATATTTTTGGTTTCATCAAAATCCGATTTATTTTGAATCCTGTACATTCATTTGAAATTTGAAATCGAATTTTCAAACTACCGCGCCATTTCTAATTCCTTTTATAATTAAAATAAATATTCATATTCTAACTTCGATTTAAATAAATTTATATATTTTAATTCTCTTCAAAGTAAATTTCTAGTTGTTATTATTTAAAATAAATCATTTTAAATATCCAAAATTCATTAAAATTGCGAAAATAAAATGTTTAATTTGGTTCCGATTTTCCGGGTTGTTACAGTTTTTGTGGAGGAAGACTGTTAATACATGTGGAATTTAAAATGCTTTGTCATTATTCGATTTATATTATTGGTCAGATACGAAAATTGATATCGATTATATATTTATCTGTTTTCTGTGAAGATTCCATGGTTAGTGGAATTGGATTTTGGGTTTATCGTGAACTGTGTTTTAAATGACATTGGTTCTTTAACCCAGTTAAAGGCAGGATTTCATGTCTAACATCGTATTTTATACTGTATTCATTGATCTCTGCTAAATATATATCTGTTTGGTGGTGGAGAATTTATTCTCTTGCTTAACACCCTTCTCTATGACGTACGGGCTAGGAGGTTATATATTGGCAGAAATCAGTGGTACGGTGTAGTTGGTCGATGTAACATGTTTGATTTCCTAAAGTTAAATAATCATTAATATTGATTTTTGGGAAGATTAAAATTAATTGGAGTTTAATGAATCTTTAATTAGATTGAAAAGTGATGTGGTAATTAAAACTATCAATTCAAGAAAATGATCGAGAATGGAGTATCACCAGTTTTGCTCCAAGCGATCGTTAAATCTTTAATTAGATTTGAACGTGAAATGGTAATTAATTTTATTGATAACACCGTGGTGTTACATATGGAGTATTACCAGTTTTGCTCCATGGGATGAATAGGTTGGGATTGGGAAATAACCAAATGATTACTTCGGTAAGGTTCGCTAATCCCGACTAGTTTGGAAAACCTTAATTTGGCTTAGAATTGAAAGATAACGAAATCTTTTGTAATGATATCCAAAGGAAGATTAAAGAATAAATTCAAAAGAATTTATCTTTGATAAAATTAATGGGAATCTTTCCCTAGAGAAAAGAATATTCTGCATTGGAATGAGGCATATGATGTGTTGTTATAGCACTTGGTCATAAGATACGCGAGTTATTCAGAAAGGTCGGGTTTAACCCATTCTGAATAACTGATGCGACGAAAAGTCGAAAAGATTGAAGACGGTGCAAGACCGACGATCTTCACATCGAATAGATTGGTTGTTGCTGATGCCCGTGATTGGAGTAGCTACCTTGAAGGGGCTACAGTGGTAGCTGTCCGGACGTACTTGTTGATTGTACGGATATGCGAGGGCCTCTCTCCTGTATTGGACATATGGGACGGGGAATAAGGTGCCTCTGGTTTCATTCAGACCTAGAACATACTTGTAAATGGATGGTGTGTCTGACATTGTATTCCTTTATACTGTATTCGTTGATATTTGCTAAATATATATCTGTTTGATGGCGGAGAATTTATTCTCTTGCTTAACACCCTTTTCTAAGACGTACGAGCTTAGAGGTTATATATCGGTAGAAATCAGTGGTACAATATGGACTGATAGTGTGACATGATGAGATGCAGTGATCCAAACTTTTGTTGAAAAGAAAAGATTGGTGGATGATGATCAAAGCACAATTTTGTGTAGCGTTAATTCGTGATCCTTACACACTGGTATGGTGGCAAACTGATGGTTAGATCAGTATGCTTTAGAGATGAGGATAGACATCCTATGGGTTATCATGGATTCGGTCGACCGAGATTACTAGGTATGGTAACTCCACACCAGTAGGGATAGGGCACACCTCACGATTCCCAAATGGATAGAGTTAGCGGTGATTTCCAATGCTTGGACGTAAGCTGCGGTAACTTGTTTCCTGGATAGTGCGGATGTGCATTACGGTGTTTTAGCATGCCTGCGACGTAAATCGTTGGGAATTGCACTACACGATAGATCTTTCGGATCAGGAGCCACTGGTATGGGAATCCAAACTTCCAAATATGACATTTTGCGGTTTTCATTGTATACTATATATAGTGACATAGTGGGATGGGGCGCTCATGCCGTCTATGATTGATACATTTATATTTGAAGTTGATTTATTCACTTATAGTAATAATAAAGATTTGCTTTAAAACGTACCAAGCATATTTGGCTATTATAAGGTAAAACTCTATTCTCCGGCTTGTGTTGCATTGTGTGATGGGACCTGAGTCTTATAATAGCTTCATTTTTCTTTATTTAGCATTGCGCTATTTGTTTTAGGCACTGGTATTCTTGGGGTAAACTCGTTCCGTGTTATACGGCAGGTCCCTTGATTTACCTCATTTTAAAGTAAAGTTTTAATAACTGTTCTAGTTCTCACACCAGACTCATGACTGACCTGGAGTTTATTGTTTTAACCTAAACTCTGGGTGCCCCTATTTTCAACATTGGCAGCTAGTAGTTTTGGTTTTGCAGATTTATTTATACAGGATCCTGGATTTACAGCTGGAGCTATATTCGTAATGCTCTGTATCCGTGTATTTCTTTCGGTTGTATTTGTAAATGTATTTCCGCTATGCATTGTATTTTTACATTTTATTTCCGTTGCTTTGTATTTTAATCTCTGATATTTTTCTATGTAATATTTATTCATACTCTGAATATTCTTGTATTCTGATGGAATTGTTGTAAATAGCAATGAAATGTTCTTCTGTTTGTGTTCTGATTTGTCGTGTTCTCGAAGCAGTCTGCCTTCTTGTTCGGTTTAGGTAGGTCGGGAAGCACGGGTCGCTACAGAGTTTCTCCAACAATAGTCGTTGCTGTGAATTACGAACAGTAGTACAAGCGTGCAAACCAAACAAAAATAAACGAGAAGGAAGCTCTCCTTCCCAAAAATTTCACGAACCAAAGATTTTTTTTTTCTTTTCTTTTCGATTTTTAGAAGTGGTGATTTTCCTTCCCGTGATTTACTGAGAAACGTTTTCAGCTGAAACGGAAAAAACACGATTTAGGGATAGTGGGATTATAAGAGAATGGATTATTGTGTGGGAGCAGTATTCGTTGTTTTTTTCTTTCTTTCTATTTTCCAAAGGAGAACGAGAGTTCTGATGAACCGTATTTAAAGGGAGGGAAGCATGGCTCGCACGGAACGGAGTAGCTTAATGAGCACGGGTTTTGGATAGCTTGGAGAGCACGGTGTTGAAATAGCTTGGGCGGCATACTGTTAAAACTTGGCAGACATGCTATCATAAAATGTGTACATAACCATTTCTACCAATTATATAACCGATATGTACAAAGTGAAATACAAAATCATGTTTTATTTATGTGAATGTAGCGCATTTAAGATTTGAATATGTAATTGTCTGTGCTAAACACAGACTAGCTTGTTTATTTTTAGCTGGTCATGAAACAGAAGTTGAAACTAGACAAGTGAGGATTGTAGCCAATATACTTCAGGTAATGTGTTGCAAAGTGTTGGTCGTCAAATTCTACACCTCAGGGATTGGGTGTATTTCGTTTTACACATCACACTCACTAGTAGTTTGTAGGTCATAACCGCGAACTCTATCATTGATGTTCAGAGCAAGTGTGACTGTAGACATGGATAATAATATTTTATGCAACTTTAGTGGATGAGTCTAAGTTATAATATAGTTGCTTGAGTAATTGGGTAACATTAAACAAAAGGAATTCGGTCTCAAACCATACATGAACAATTTTTCCCTTCTAAAATTAGATTTAGTATTGTCCTCTTCAAGTAGTCTATCCAAAATGAACGTTAGTCCATTCATAATTATGTGGATCTCTATCTTTCTTATAGTTTATCATCTATTTTAATGATTGCATCGATGTGATTGTACTTAGCTTACTAGGTGCGATTAAGGGTCGCAGGTTTTACATGTTTTAAGATTTTATTTTACCTTCTATAATTATGCGTAACCCCTGCTACATAAAATTTCATTTACAGTCGAGCTGCTATGGACAAAAATTAAAGTGTGACCGTGTCGAGCGATGTGTCACGATTCCAAAAATATAATAAAATAGACAACTTATCTTATTTTGTGAAACCCCGAAATGCTGATATAAGGTGTAAAACACTTCAAATAAAAAGTTGCTTATTTTTCCAAAATTAAAAAAGTTACAATTTTTTTTTATAAATTAAAGTATAACTGCATCTCAAAGATCTTGTCCAATTTCGAAACCAATATTTGAATTATATTAAATTATCGTTATGGTTTTATAAACGATTCCATAGCGACTATTTTTAATTTTGATTTGGACATAACTAACAATCGATAAGACAAAATCTCGATTTTTCACTTTCATTAGAAAAATATAATCACACAGATCTGAACGTTTCTTGTTTCAAAGAAATCTGACTTGTACTGAATTCTGTATATTCAATTAAAGTTCGAATCACCAAATTACGAACTATCGCGTCATTACATTCTCATTTATAATTACATTATAAACTATACTTTAAAACTTTGTTTTAATTAATAAATTCCATTTAAATTTCCATTTATATTTCTAATACAACATTTAAAATAAAATTTAAATGTTCAAAATAAATAAGAAAAAATCCGGCTCGTTTCAGGGCATGTGGGCGGACGAACTTCCTCTAGCCTTATGAGCCTACCGAACCACCCACAAGACGGCAATTGGACACACTCCTTTCACCCTCGCCTATGGGTCCGAAGCTGTTATCCCCATTGAGCTCAAGCTTCAATCTCATCGAGTTACTTTTTTCGATCCAAAGACAAACCAAGATTTATTTTTAGGGTCACTCGACTTGCTAGAAGAAAAGAGGAGCGAAGCTGACCTCATAACCGCTGCCCAACGGCAGCGAGTAGCCCGATACTTCAATTCTAGGCTCCGGCATAAGGACCTCAACGTTGGTGACCTCATCTTAAAACGGGTCTTTCCTCTGCCAACCGGCCTCGCCGCTCGTTCAGAAGGCCTATACTCCATACAACGGAAGCACAACAATGGGTCTTTCAGACTCGCAACCGTGGACGAAGCTGAACTCCCAAGGGCATGGAATAGTGAACATCTCCGCCGCTACTTAACATAACTTAGTATACAGTTATTTATGTTTTCCAATGATGTTTTGTTTTCTAGCAATTCAAGGCATTGTAAAGGCTATTACGGCCAAAGTTATTAGTAGAAATGATGTTCAACTTCCCATCTCTTCTTTATGTTTATCCCATGCATGACACGTTTGATTAAGTCCCGAGAACCAGCTGGCACATAATCAGTCGATCGCCGTACCATCCCTCGAGCACGGGAGTCGGTGTCGTTGTTTGAACCTCAAGCCAACATCGAAGCCAAACAACACTGGCTACGACCGGCACACCGAGCACAGGAGCCGGCAATGCTACTCGAGTTGCCGGCCGCGGCGCGACCGAATATAAACAACCATGAACTCGAACCTCGACCCCGTGCCGAGACCGAGGATAAATCGTTTCACGCCCAAGTCCCAAGCAACTTGGGGCCACCCAACAGCCAGTCAGGAGTGATGTAAATTTCTCTCTTGGCTGCGGGTGCCGGTCGAATCTTGGCGCAGCACCGAGATCGACCCTAAAATTGTTTCTTCTTCGAAGCACTCAAGGCTAAGGGGTAGCCCATGGCCACAGTCGGACTCTATGGGCTGATGATCCGGGCTTCTCTTTTCAGGCGAATAAACGACTTCTGCGCTCGCCACAACTCGATGAACGACAGGAGAGCCACCCACCGGAGGGACGACAAATCGCGATGCCCTACGCCTTCTCTATACTTGGGATCAACTCTGGGCAACCGAAAACAGCAGGCGCCCAGCCTGGTTTCACAAACTACGGGTTTCCTGAACCGAGGGAGAATTACTGAAACTAGCGCTCTATCTTGCCCCTCTGGAATAATTTACCCAGAGAGCGGCTCCCAATTGCTTTTGTGTTGCATGCAACGATTAGTATGCTTATGCAAGTATTGGATGCTGGAAAACATAAAAATAACATCCGAACACTTGCATAAACTGCGATCTGTACTAATTAATATTCAATTTTCACACACACACATTTGATAAACTACATGTCTAACATCTTTCTTTTTTAATGACAGGGTGTACATAAAAACCACACCATGTCTTGAAAAACCAAAAGCGAGGGCCGTACTCGCGTAAACTATCGTCCTACACTACCAAAATAAATGGTAACTTCTACTTAAGTTGCTAACACTAATCATGTCTTTATTTTTGTACTTGTGCTTCTTTTTTGCAGATTCGGCACTTGACGGTTCGTCCTTCGCGCCAGGCCTCTTCTTCCCGATCCCACTCTTGCCTCCTCGGCTCTTCTGGGAAGTAGTCGATTCATGAGAAGCCAAGAGGCGCTTCTCGCCTGCACCATCGCCACTAGAGATCTCAGTGATATCATTAAGGGTGGTATGCGACGTAGGCATGGGGCACTTCCGACAGCAAGACCAACTGAAGTGTCACTCTTCTTCGGGATCTCCTTGCCTTCCCGCTTAGACCTCTCCTTGGTCTCTCTATCAGCCCGTCGATCAGCAAGCTTCTGGGACTTATGCGCGGTGACGTCACCAGCCTTGTTTTCTTATAAGGGTCTCGGTGGCCCTCTGCTGGGCTTCCTCATCCTTCCATTCTTATGGGCCTCATCAGCAGTCCTCTTCTTCTCCGCCTCCTCATCGGCCTTCCTCCGCGCAACTATCTCAGCGGCTCTCATCTCTCCTCAGGGATGCACAATAAAGGGAATTTACCTCTGGTCAAAGATGGTGTAGACAGAATGGGAAGGGTGCTCATCATAGCAGGTAAGGTGAATCCGGTCTCTCCTAGCTCTGGATGATTGGGGTCATACTCAGTCGAAACCCAAGCTGGGGCTGCGAGATCAATTGCTATAACAAATCGATGGGCCAATGGCTGGTAAGAGCATCCCTCTGCGAAGGTCTCCACAACAACCACACTCTTAGTCAGGACAGACTTACCCTTTTCAGCGGCGAGCTTTGCCAGCCTCTCCCTTTCGGCATCCTCTAGCAACAATGTCCTTCCTTCCTCAAACTTTTCATGCTCTTCGTCAGTCAGGATATCAATCGTGAGTTGGCGCTCATCCAAAGTTCTCACATCCACTTGGAGCAGATAAGCTTCATATGGGACCAACCTCTCCTAAGTTCGAGCCAGTTCTCGGAATAATTGTAACGACCCAACGATTTTCGACCCCGAAAATCGACATAAAACCCAATGTTGACCATTCAAGTATCGGAAATACTAGATAGTTAATAGAATGAAGTTAGAGGGTGAGAAATAGAAAGAAAGAAGATTAGAATAGAAGAAAAGGAAGATCACCACAGAACAAAAGCAGAGTAAACACGAATCTCACAGCGGAACGAATAAAATATATTATATAACATAACTTTGAAATAAAAACTATAACTGTATATACATACCATTATCACATAACATCACAACGAAAATAAACTCTGTATATAACTAATGCTAAAGCCTCCTGCTCCAACCTCCTCAAGGTATCAGTAAAATCCCTATTACTTGACTGCCCGCACAAATTTGGGCACCCAAGAGTTTAGAGTAAAACAAAACAAAATAATTCTGGGTCAGTCATGGGACTGGTATGAGTAAACTCCAACCACTCGGTTTAACTTTTCAAAATCCTTTACAAAAGAAAAGATAATCGTAAGACTGATGCACACATAAATACGGATGGTTGTTACCTTACGATAACACAAAACATTTTAAAACAATATTATTTTGATATTATAGTGGTGTCTAAATATAAGTAAATAGCAATCTAGCAGAATGCTTGCATCTCACGCTCCACATATATAATATACAATCAAAACCGCGGGCTCTAATTGGAGATTGAATTCCGAATATGACAAAGTATGGAACCACCTTCCGATCAGTGTACTCTAGAGGGGATACATTGGAGTTCAACAAGAACATCTTGCAACTCAGTCACACATGACTGACCACTCATTTCTCTTAAGTGTATCGAATGTCTTGTCACCTTACGGTTGGTATACCAACATAACCGTTCCCGTGAGATATAGAAGCGAAAAGTAGTAACAAATATGAATATCCTCTAGATGGTGACAATACACCCAAATGGGAGCGACCCACATAGCCATGTTGCCTATTCGATTTTTGCCATTTCCCAGTTGATGAGGCTTGAGGTCATAACGTATCTTTCGGAACGCCTGGCCACTATTCACTTTGAATGCCACATCGTCATACCCGCCAAATCACATATTTATTTCCCCAAAAATATAACGAGTATAAAGCTAAGAGAAACAAATTCCTCCGCCACCAACATAAATAAGTTTGAAGAGATCAACTTCTGCGATCCATTAGATATACTCTGCCAGACATTCGTCCATTCAAGTTGCCCTGGGACTGGACAAACCGAAGGCACCATTCTATAAATCCATCTTTGGCAATTTTTACCTAGGATCGCCAGAACGTCCCTTACATAAACTCCGTCTTCAATTATCTTCATCATAGTTGATTCGCAACACTAATGCCCATACGGAGTGGTTTTCAGATAATAACCTGATCCCGGTCTCTCCGTATTGACAACGGAAATGGTCAAAAAATTGATAGTCGATGATTTAACTATCAAAGAAAAACATGCATACAAACAACGGTCACATTTCCAAATGGAAATCTTACCAATCAATCGTCAATCAACACTAATCCCCTTTTTAATAAATTTATCAATAATCATTTCATTTTCCAATTCCTTGTTTCCGTATTTCTTTAACCCGGTTCATACTCTCATGATTTTCGGAACAACATTTCCATGTATCAACAATTTCTTATTTCCTGTACTTAGAAAATACACGTTATTAACATTGGAAAACATTTCCATATCTTATTCACACCTCACTATTCATCAGTCCCTAACCGTAAACTAGTAAGAGGACGACTCCCTAAGTGTCAACCGCAAAGGCCGAAACCAACATCAGATTGATACCCAGAAAGTCGTTCAACTTAACTAGTCTCCAATCAGTTTCTAATTTCCTTAGCTCCATCCTTATCTTCGAAATCATTTCATTTTTTATATTTAGAAAACATTTCTAATTACATTGAAAATCATTTCCAAAATCCATTTATATCGATTTAACGATCAATGTATAAAATATTGATTACAACAGTAGTGTTATAATACCTGCTTCCAAAATATCAAAATTCAAAATATAACTTCGATTCTTTATTTAGAATGAATAAATAGTACTTAATTAATTAAACCTATTAATAATCTTCACTTAAAAATGGAAAGTAAATATCACTTTCCTGAATCCGATATAATTGAATCCAACGGATGGCTCCCTTTCAAATAATACCTATTCGATAACTCGCGGTTGAATAATTTATATTCGATTTACGTTCCGAACGTCAGAATAAATTCACCATTTCTGGTTAACTCAATTTCTAAATTCATTTTTGAAATTATCATTTCCAAAAATTTACAAATTCCTTTTTTAGCTAATTAATTCTGCAACCGTTTGTATTAAAGTGGTATTCGCTTTAAAACGTGAATACTATTCCTTTACAGGAATCCCAACTTATCTTATCAAATCAAATCTTGATTTGCATTTAAAAATACCATTACTGCTTCAAATTCAGTTTATCGGTTTATTTTATAAATTCATATTCATATTTCACTTTATTAACTCCATTTATGAATCAGCTTCTTGTTAATTATATATCATGTTTATAACTTCATATCGATCTCATATTCCATTGTAAACTATTGGGTTTAAACCAGATATTAACTAAGTTGTCAAATTCTAAATCTACATAATATATTATTTCTAAAAATATATTATTTTATATAACATTTGATATTGTCGAATCCTAATTTAAGTCTTTATGGTTGGATTTCAATTTAATTTTATGTTTCATTCATCGAAATAAATTCATCGTTTTCCTTTTTAAACGATTTCCCTATTCCCCATTTTATAAATTTATTCTTGAACTTACATTCTTAAATTATCTGATTATTTCCTTGCATTTATAACCATGGTTTATAAATCAACCTATTTGTTTTATTATTAAAACAAATAAATATATTCTAGCCAAATCAAAAATTCAATTTCTATTTTAAAATAGAAATTCCCTTTTTAAAACTGCGATTTCTTTTCCCGTATATTCGAATATATTTTATGGTATTTTAAATACTCACTATTTCAGGTCATTGTTGTTCAAACATTCCAAAACACACAATAATCTATCACCGATCATTTGTCACATCATAAAATGCAATATATGAAAAAAAACAATATAATTGTTGAGGAATCCAATTGGATCCCTCCAACCTGTTTCCCTGTATCCACAGATGTTAATTAATAAAAATAACACTGATTTCATATCAATATGAAATTATAAAATCTGTATTCAACCAACGACTTCATAGATATAACTATTAACCAGTTTATTTGTAAATCATCCAAACAACCATCACACACAGCATTCAATCATTTTTATCAATATTAAATAATGTTTATAAAATTATAAAACTGGACAAAGTTAGTGAGTTTACTCACCTTATTCGTTAATTATTGAAAAACGATTAGCGTTCGATAAGTCTGGTCAGGCGTTTTAATTTGCCCAAAATTATAACGTGCTCCAAATCATTCCAGACTAGTTCCACTACATTGTCTACGACCATGTGGTTCTGAAATGACGAACGGTTTGTAAAACTGATCACGTATGAACAAGATATCACTTTAACAAGTTTATAAAATTTTTGAATTAAAATAACTTAATTTATTTTTATTTTAGAATTGGATCTTACCCATATTTTAAATGGTCCACTATCCTGCTTGAAAAACCCTGACCGGCGCTCAAATTCTTCTTCCCAAAAACTTGAAACCACTGCTCCAGATAGTTCTTCCATTGCTGAACCTATACTTCTCCCCCTTTTATTTTTAAATGGGCTTCACCCTCTTCTTCTTCTTTTTTATTGATATATATATATAAAAAAAACTGGGCGTCTCTTCCCTTTAATTTGTCGGCCCATCTCCCCTTGCATACCCGATCTGCCTCCAAATATCATCCATCTTCTTACTCGCGTTATAACTTGCTTCAGGGAATATACAATCACCATTTTCCAAACTCCAAGCCTCAATGGCACTGTCCCGGCGCATCCGTTCAACCCACAAATAACACCAACAGTTACCCTTCACTTCCTCTTTGTATTCCAAATGCAAGCTTCCCCTTTGATGAAAAGGAACCCACCTCCAATTACTCATGTCCACCGTGCATGTACAGTACTCCTCTTCAAATTGCATTAAATTTCGAGCAGCAATCTCCATCATTTACACCACCTCATGCCATCCGTTCTTGCTCCTCACTCAATAATTTTCTAAACCAGTTTTGTCGTTAAACTCCCCTTACCAACGCACACACTGTTACGTGTCTTGATCTACTGTGTACACACCAAACAAAGGTAACCATAGGTACGCAAATGTAACCCGCCCGTTCTGCATGGAAAACCTCCTTCCTATCACTAAAAGTCGTGAGCTCCTATGTAAATCCAACCATAACACATTGCTTCCCATCACTTTTGACTCTCCACAAACCCATCACTTCACCCTAAAATTGACACCAACCCAACCGACCACAAACCTCACGTGAACTCCCTTTTCTTTGCACACAACTCCTCTCTTCATACTAACTCACGTCTTTGAGCACTCCTATGCATGCGTTTCTCTCCCGCTTTGTAATTGTCGCAAGATCCAGTTCAACACTTTCCACCGCTGCTCCTCATCGCCTCAAGATTTTACTCGCTAACCCTTCCATTGTCTGATGCTCTCCCCTTTCCACGTGTGCGCCTACTCGAAATGCAATAGTGGCCAGAAAGTGAGCCTTCGAACGAAGGAGCAGATTCCACTTGGCCATCAGCAACATAATTATATATATATACACACACACACTATTACTTTATTTTCTCTTAGAAAGCCACGCTTTGGCCACGGCTGTTTTGGTTCAAGAAAACCAAAATATAAAATGCGAAGGTACCTATATTTATAGAAGAGGAGGCTTAGCTCTTAAGTTATAGCTGCAAGTGTAGGCAAGTAGGAAAATAAATCACTGCGTTGAAGGGATGGGAATTGTACGAGACTTCGCCTTTAAGTATTAGGATAATTGAGTGTTAGATAGGTCTTTATTAATGAATTGATGGCCATGCGTTTTCATCCTAGGGTAGGTTCGATTTTCCAGAAAAATACAGGTTTGTGATTTGAAAATGCATGAAGACTTCGGTATGAAGTTATAGGGTAGTGTAGCTCTGTGTGAACTAGTTAGGGTAGCAAAAGAAAGTATGCCTGCATGAAAAGATAGCAGGGTGTACGTTGCTGTTAAGTAAATGGATAAATACTCACTTATTACATGTGTGTATAGTCTCTTTAATTGAAAAAAGGATAAGCGCCAAAGTATCAAAGTATCAGTGGAGTAGGATGATGACTCGTTGAGTATTCAATAAATACAATAAATAAACAATGGAAGTGAAAGGTGAAAAGAAGCTAAGAAGCAAGTTATATTAGTCCACCACACACAGACGAAAATGTTCATGTACCATATATTTGCATGTCACGGATAGTGTGTTGTTTTCTGCCATTTTAACAAACAAATTTTTCGATCCAAAGAAAAGATGGTGCCGCGCAATATATGATGCTTTTACTATGGAACAGCAAAAGAATACAATCGACAAGTCTCCATCAAATCACATATTCAAGAACATTACAACTCAGTGCTCTATATTTTTTTTCCTACAGTCTATGATGAGAAAAAATGTAGGAACTATATACGTTTTATATTTTAAAAGTTTAGCGTACTCCGTTATATAAAATTCCATTTGCGTATATGAGCCGTTACAGACAAAAATAAAAACAGTCCTATCGAGTAATGTAGCATGATTCCAAAATTATAACAATATAGACAAGTTAGTTTGTTTTGTGAAATCCCAAAGATGCCACTATTGGGTGTAAAATACTCCAAATAAAAAGTTAGTTATTTTCCAAAAAAAATATAGTAAAATTCTAAAAATTAAATTATAGCTACGTCTCCAAGATCTTGTCCAAATTCGAAACCAATATTTAATTATAATTAAATATATCGTTATGGTTTATAAACAAATTCATAGCGACTATTTGAAAAAAAATGTACATAACTCACAATTTATAAAGCGAAATCTCCATTTTTCTCTTCCATTAGAAAAATATAGCTCAACAAATTCGAACGTTTCTTGTTTCGACGAAATCCAATTTATAACGAATCTTGTACACTCATTTGAAGTTCAAAACTGAATATTATGAACTACCGCGACGTTACGAGCTCGATTATAATTATAATTAATACGTTTAACTGTCGTTTAACTAATATATTCATTATTATAATTTAATTCTAGACTGAATTAAATTCGTTAGATTATCCAATTCACAAAATATCGCCAATATAACTATTCCGACTATTTCCGAGATGAGATTTATTATTCTAATATTTATATTAATTAAATATTTGAAATACTTCAATTCAAACTATTTAAATAACCAAATCAGTATATTATAATAATTAAACAAATTAATTATTAAATCGTAGAAATTCTGGGACGTTATATTCTTCTCCTTTTAAAATAATTTCGTCCCCGAAATTACTAAGTCGGAAAAATGCTACCAGCTCTATTAAGTAGATTAAAAATTATTTGTTTACTTCTTAATTTCTGTTTTAACTGAACCATTTTAATTTAAGATAAAATATTAGTTTATTCCTATTTATGAAAAATTTTGAAAATTTTCTAACACTTTAAATTTCCGAAAAATTTCGCCAGCGTCTCGTTTGTATGGCAAAATCTGTACAATAACAATTCGCCTCTTCAGGCCTTCTCCAACCTAAAAGAAAATCGACTAGCCAAGCAGCTTGCCAAACTGGTTCATAAATCTCATACCCAAATATAATATAAACTTGTACCTTTTTGTCGGGCATTTAACACTATCTCATCCATTTACCCATTTCAGCATATACCAATGCATTCCCAATTGATTTCCAATCAAATAAATTTCAAATCCAATCTTTGCTTGTCTCCAAACCAGATTTGATTCCAAACTCCAATTCCAATCTCAATTTCAACCCTTGACTCATAAATCCAATCACAACCCAAATTACCATTCAATGATCTAATTCCATTCCAAATTATCTCCAATCCAATTTTATTTGACTTAGTTTACGTTAAATTTTAATTTATTTATTCATCTCTATCATTTTAATTTATTTAACATCATAAGTCAAATTTAAATTTCAAATTTTAAAACCCTGGTTTTCATTTAAAATCAATTTGAAATTATATATAATAATAATAATAGTTCAAAACATTTGGATTTCTAAACAGCTATATTCCTCAAAACAATTCAAAACAACTTAATTGGAAGTAATCGTCACTTAAAAACTCAAAAATCACACTGATGATGTCAGGATCATCATCAGAATTATTTTTCGACGATCGAAGTGAGTTCAATACTGTATCACTTTTAAAACTCAATTTTAAACACTTCCTTTTTGACATTACTTAAAAAATATCCTTTATAACACTTATAAATAATTTAAAATTTCCCAGTATTTTAAAATTCCATATACTTGATCCAAATCCATTTACAATTACCTTTCCAATTTCCAAAATTTAAATTCCAAATTCATTTTAAATTCAGAATTAATTTATCTGATTCTATAAATTTTATTTATACGAATTCGGATTGGTTATTCATAACCATCTCGATGATATTCTGATTCGATTATAATTAATAATCAACACATCCAATATAATAATAATTCCAATATATATACTCTCTTTATATCATAATATATTTTGGGTAAAATTATTTCACTTTCCCCCTTTCCAAACATATTGTGTCAGTTCATCGTATTCGAGCGTTTAGAAACTCCTATCGACATTGTGGTTCCCCACCGTCGACCAGAATTCATAAGCCACTCAACCAATAAATCTTCACAATATAAAACCATTTTTATACAATTTACAAATACGTTCACACGTATATATACATTCAAACTCAATCTAGGGTATTGCTAACCCCATCTCTATCGAGTTACGCCACAGAGCCAAGGTAATCACTTAATCTTCTGCTCTGATACCACTGTAACGACGCAACGATTTTCGACTCCGAAAATCGACAAAAAGCCCAATGTCGACCATTCAAGTATTGGAAATACTAAATCATTAATAGAATGAAGTTAGCGGGTGAGAAATAGAAAGAAAGAAGATTAGAATAGAAGAAAAAGAAGATCACCATTGAACAGAATCAGAGTAAACACGAATCTCACAGCGGAACAAATAAAATATATTATATAACATAACTTTGAAATAAAAACTATAACTGTATATACATACCATTATCACATAACATCACAGCGGAAATAAACTCTATGTGTAGCTAATGCTGAAGCCTCCTGCTCCAAGCTATCTGTAAAATCCCTATTACTTGACTGCCCGTACAAATTTGGGACCCAAGAGTTTATGGTAAAACAAAACAAAATAACTCTGGGTCACTCATGGGACTGGTATGAGTGAACTCCAACCATTCGGTTTTTCAAAATCCTTTTCAAAAGAAAAGATAGTCGTAAGACCGATCCACACATAAATACAGATGGTTTTTACCTTACGATAACCCAAAACATTTTAAAACAATATTATTCTGATATTATAATAGTGTCTAAATACAAGTAAATAGCAATCTAGCAGAATGCTTGCATCTCACACTCAATATATATAATATACAATCAAAACTGCGGGCTCTTATTGGAGATTGAATTCCGACTATGACAAGGTATGGAACCACCTTTTGATCAGTGTACTCTAGAGGGATACACAGAAGTTCAACTAGAACATCTTGCAACTCAACCACAGATGACCAACCACTCATTTCTCTTGAGTGTATCGAATGTCTTGTCTCCTTACAATTGGTATACCAACATAACCGTTCCCGGGAGATACAGAAGCAAAAAGAAGTAAAAAATATGAATATTCTCTAGATGGTGACAATACACCCTAATGGGAGTGATCCACATAGCAATGCTGCCTGCCCGATTTTTGTCATTTCCCGGTTAATGAGGCTTGAGGTCATAACGTATCTTTTGGAACACCTAGCCGCCATTCACTTTGAATGCCACATCGTCATACCCACCAAATCACAAATTTATTTCCCCAAAAATATAACGAGTATAAAGCTAAGAGAAAGAAATTCCTCTGCCATGTAAATACGTTTAAAGAGATCAACTTATGCGATCCATTAGATATACTCTGTCATACATTCGTCCATTCAAGTTGCCCTGGGACTGGACAAACCGAAGGCACTATTCTCTAAATCCATCTTTGGAAATTTTTACCTATGATCACCAGAACAGCCCTTAAATAAACTCTGTCTTCAATTATCTTTATCATAGTTGATTCACAACGCTAATGCCCATATGGAGTGGTTTTCAGATAATAACCTGATCCCGATCTCTTCGTATTGACAATGGAAATGGTCAAAAACTTTGATAGTCGGTGAATTGACTATCAAAGAAAAACATGTGTACCAACAACGGCCATATTTCCAAATGGAAATCTTACCTATCAATCATCAATCAACACTGAGCCCCTTTTTAATAAATTTATCAATAATCATTTCATTTTCCAATTCCCAATTTCCATATTCCTTAAACCCAATTTACACTCTCGTGATTTTCGAAAAAACATTTCCATATATCAACAAATTCTTACTTCCTGTACTTAGAAAATACACGTTATTAACATTGGAAAACATTTCCATATCTTATTCACGCCTCACTATCCATCAGTCCCTAACCGTAAACTAGTAAATGGACAATTCCCTAAGTTTCACTCCCGAAGGCCGAAACCAACATCAGATTGATACCCAGAAAGTCGTTCAACTTAACTAGTCTCCAATCAGTTTCTAATTTCCTTAGCTCCATCCTTATTTTGAAATCATTTCATTTTTTATACTTAGAAAACATTTCAGGTTACATTGAAAATCATTTCAGAAATCCATTTATATCGATTTAACGATCGATGTATAAAATATTGATTATAACAGTAGTGTTATAGTACCTGCTTCCAAAATATCTAAATTTAAAATATAACTTCGATTCTTTATTTAGAATGAATAAATAATACTTAATTAATTAAAACTATTAATAATCTTCACTTAAAAATGGAAAGTAAATATCACTTTCATGAATCAGATATAATCAAATCCAACATATGGCTCCCTTCGAATAATACCTATTCGATAACTCCCTCTTGAATAATTTATATTCGATTTACGTTCCGAACGTCGGAATAAATTCACTTATTCAGGTCAAACCAATTTCTAAATTCATTTTTGAATTTATCATTTCCAAACATTTACATATTCCTTTTTTAGCTAATTAATTCTACAACTGTTTGTTTTAAATTGGTATTCACTTTAAAACATGAATACTATTCCTTTACAGGAATCCCAACATGTCTTATCAAATCAAATCTTGATTTGTATTTAAAAATACCATTATAATTCAAATTTAGTTTATCAGTTTATTTTATAAATTTATATTCATATTTCACTTTATAAAATCCATTTATAAATCAGCTTCTTGTTAATTATATATCACATTTATAACTTCATCTCGATTTCATATTCCATTATAAACTATTGGGTTTAAATCAGATATTAACTAAGTTGTCAAATTCAAAATCTACATAATATATAATTTCTAAAAATATATTATTTTAAATAACATTCGATATTGTCGAATCCTAATTTCAAATATTTATGGTTGTATTTCAATTTAATTTTATGTTTCAATCATCGAAATAAATTCATCGTTTTCCTTTTTAAACGATTTCCCTATTCCCCTTTTTATAAAATCATTCTTGAACTTACATTCTTAAATTATCTGATTATTTCCTTGCATTTATAACCATGGTTTATAAATCAACCTATTTGTTTTATTATTAAAACAAATAAATATATTCTAGCCAAATCAAAAATTCAATTTCTATTTTAAAAATAGAAATTCCCTTTTTAAAACCGCGATTTCTTTTCCCGTATATTCGAATATATTTTATGTTATTTTAAATACTCACTATTTCTGGTCATTGTTGTTCAAACATTCCAAAACACACAATAATCTATCATCGATCATTTGTCACATCATATAATGCAATATATGAAAAACAACAATATAATTGTTGAGGAATCCAGTTGGATCCCTCCAACCTTTTTCCCTGCATCCAAAGATGTTAATCAATAAAAATAACACTGATTTCATATCAATATGAAATTATAAAATCTGTATTCAACCAACGACTTCATAAATATAACTATCAACCAATTTATTTGTAAATCATCCAAACAACCATCACACACAGCATTCAATTATTTTTATCAATATTAAATAACGTTTATAAAATTATAAAACTGGACAGAGTTAGTGAGTTTACTCACCTTGTTCGTCAATTATTGAAAAACAATTAACGTTCGATAGGTCTGGTCAGGCATTTTTATTTGCCCAAAATTATAATGTGCTCCAAATCATTCCAGACTGGTTCCAGTACGTTGTCTGCGACCATACGGTTTCGAAATGACGAACGGTTCGTAAAACTGATCACGTATGAACAAGATATTGCGTTTATAACAATTTTGAATTAAAATTCCTTAATTTATTTTTATTTTAGAATTGGATCTTACCCATATTTTAAATGGTCCACTATCCTGCTTAAAAAACCCTGACCGACGTTTAACATTCTTCTTCCCGAAAACTTGAAAACACTGCTGCAGATAGTTCTTCCATTACTGAATCTATACTCCCCCCCCCTTTATTTTTAAATGGGCTTCACCCTCTTCTTCTTTTTTTATTGTTATGCATAAATTGGGTGTCTCCCCCCTTTAATATGTTAGCCCATCTCCCTCGGCATACCCGATCCGCCTCCAAATAGCATCCATCTTATTACTTGCATTATAACTTGTTTTAGGGAATATACAATCACCATTTTCAAAACTCCAAACCTCCATGGCACTGTCCCCGCACATCCGTTCAACTCGCAAATAACACCAACGAGTTACCCTTCACTTCCTCTTTGTATTCCAAATGCAAGCTTCCCCTTTGATGAAAAAGAACCCACCTCATGTTACTCATGTCCGCCATGCATGTACAATACTCCTCTTCAACTTGCATTATATTTCGAACAACAAGCTCCATCATTTACACCACCTCATGCCATCCATTCTTGCTCCTTATTCAATAATTTTCCAAACTAGTTTTGTCAATAAACACCCCTTACCAATGCATGCACAGTTGCGTGTCTTGATCTATTGTGTACACGCCAAACAAAGGTAACCATAGGTTCGCAAATGTAACCCGTCTGTTTTGCATGGAAACCCTCCTTCCTATCACAAAAAGCCGTGAGCTCCTGTGTAAAGCCAACCATAACACGTTGCTTCCCTTCACGTTTGACTATCCACCAACCACCACTTTACCCTAAAACTGACGCCAACCCAACCGACCACAAACCTCATGTGAACTCCCTTTTCTTTGCACACAACTCCTCTCTTCATACAAACTCACGTCTTTGCACACTCCTATGCATGCGTTTCTCTCCCACTTTGTAATTGCCGCAAGATCCAGTTCAACACTTTCCCCCACTACTCCTCATCGCCTCAAGATTTTACTCGTTGACCCTTTCATTGTCTAATGCTCTCCCCTCTCCACGTGAGCGCCTACTCGAAATGCAATAGTGGCCAGAAAGTGAGCCTCCGAATGAAGGAGCAGATTCCCGCTTGGCCATCAGCAACATTATATATATATATATACACACACACACACACACTATTACTTTACTTTCTCTTTGAATGCCACGCTTCGGCCATGGCTGTTTTGGTTCGAGAAAACCAAAATATAAACTGCGAAGGTACCTTTATTTATAGAAGAGTAGGCTTAGCTCTTAAGTTATAGCTGCAAGTGTAGGAAAGTAGGAAAAGAAATCACTGCGTTGAAGGGATGGGAATTGTACGAGACTTCGCCTTTAAGTATTAGGATAGTTGAGTATTAGATAGGTCTGTATTAATGAATTGATGGACATGCGTTTTCATCCTAGGGTAGGTTCGATTTTCCATTAAAATACAGGTTGGTGATTTGAAAATGCATGAAGCCTTCGGTATGAAGTTATAGGGTAGTGTAGCTCTGCGTGAACTAGTTAGGGTAGGTAAAGAAAGTATGCCTGCGTGAAAAGATAGTAGGGTGTACGTAAACTTTGCTGTTAAGTAAATGAAAAAATATACACTTGTTACATGTGGGTATAGTCTCTTTAATTGAAAGAAGGATAGGCGCCAGAAGTATCAGTGGAGTAGGATGGTGACTCATTGAGTGTTCAATAAATACAATAAATAAACAATGGAACTGAAAGGTGAAAAGAAGCCAAGAAGAAAGTTATATTAGTCCACCACACATAGACGAAAATTTAGTTCGTGTACCATATATTTGCATGTCACAGATATTGTGTTGTTTTCTTCCATTTTAACAAACAAAGTTTTCGATCCAAAGAAAAGATAGTGCCACGCAACATACGGTGTGTTTACTATGGTACAACAAGAATACAATCGACAAGTCTCCATCGAATCATACATTCATGAACATTATAACTCAATGCTCTATAATTTTTTTCCTACAGTCTATGATGAGAAAAAAATGTAGGAATTATATATGTTTTATATTTTAAAAGTTTAGCGTACTCCGTTATACAAAATTCCATTTGCGTATATGAGTCGTTACAGACAAAAATAAAAACACAGTCTTGTTGAGTAATGTAGCACGATTCCAAAAATATATTAATATAGATAAGTTAGTTTATTTTGTGAAATCACAAAGATATTGATATAGGGTGTAAAGTACTCAAACTAAAAAGTTGCTTATTTTCCAAAATAAAAATTACAGTAAAATTCTAAAAATTAAATTATAGTTATGTCTCAAAGATCTTGTCCAAATTCGAAACCAATATTTAATTATAATTAAATATATCATTTTGGTTTATAAACAAATTCATAGCGACTATTTGAAAATTTGTTTTGAACATAGCTCACAATTTATAAAGCGAAATCTCCATTTTTCTCTTCCATTAGAAAAATATAGCTCAGCAGATCCGAATGTTTCTTGTTTCAATGAAATCCGATTTATAACGAATCCTGCACACTCATTTGAAGTTCAAAACTGAATATTACGAACTACGGCGACGTTACGAGCTCGGTTATAATTATATTATAATTAATACATTCAGCTGTCGTTTAAATAATATATTCATTATTATATTTTAATTTTGGATTGAATCAAATTCATTACATTATCCAATTCGCACAATATCGCCAATATAACTATTTCCGACTATTTCAAAGATGAAATTTATTATTCCAATATTTATATTAATTAAATGTTCGAAATAATTCAATTCAGACTATTTAAATAACCAAACCAATATATTATAATAATTAAATAAATAAATTATTAAATAGCAGAAATTCTGGGATGTTACAATAATCGTCTACCCATGAAAGCCCGCGGAGTCTTAGAGCCTTGACATACATATATTTGATATCTTCCACCACGAACGATTCTACCCGGAACTCCATGTCCTTCAGCTGCTCCTTCAGTTGTTCCACATCCCTCAAGTGCTCCGTTTTAATCTGTCTACCATTCTTAGCACATCCCGATTACTGGCCTCTGCATCCTCCTTCACTTTTCTTATTTCCTCGAGTTGCCTCTTCAGGGTGTCATTTTCCGCTCTTAAAGCTCTATTGTCATCCTGGAGCTGAGAGACTCTTGCATTATCCCTTTCCAGATCGGCGCAAACCTTATCCGCCTCAGCCTTTTCCTTCTTTAAGGCTGTATCTCGGTGGTCAGATCAGCTACAGTTTCCGTGAAAATAGAGCGGGAGTGATCAGCCTCCCTCTGGAGTGTCTCATACCCTTGCCTCATCTCAGTTAAAAACAATGAGATCCACGAGTTAGTATTTGAAGATACAGGGGCAAGTAATGGAAATTTCTCAATAAAAAAGGCAGACTCGCCTATTTTTGTGTTCAAGTTGCGGACGGTGGTACGCTCGGCATCAACGGTCAACCTATCATCGGTGAGCTCCATGTTCTTCCTCTTGATCTTCTCCGATATATGAAAGAATAGGCAGTAAGCTCGTTGGCTTAGTTGTATGCTTCCCTCATATGCATCCAGATCTCGCCGGAGTCCCTGGCGGAAGATGGGCAGAGATCAGGAAGGACCGTCAGCTCATCAAAGTAGTGTTGAGGGAAAGTCTTTTTCAACCATGCCCTCCGTTCCTCCACAGAAAGCCCTTGTCACTCAGACTCCGCGACCTCTCGCGTCTCAGTTATAGTCGTCCTCTCCAGTCCTGGTTGGCCAAATAGCGGCTTCCTCCCTGTGGTGACTAGAGCAGAAAATGAGGGTGTTGTAGGTAAAGAAGCTTTTAAAGGCAGACACCGGGAACTCCCTAAGTTAAGTCGAGAGTCTCCCTCAGACACCCGAATTGGAGAGGGAGGAGGAGGGCTCGAAGATTGTCGAGATTGATCCCTACCTTAGCGCTTACTGCCGCGATTTGGCGGGGGTGGAGTATCATACAAGCTGGTCCCTCTCCTAAAACCTCGAAGAAAAGTTTCCTAGGGCGTTGGCGGCCTCCATGCCTGTAACCTTGTCCTCCACGCCATCTAGCCATATCACCTGTCAAAGGAATGAATGAAAGTCAGACGACTCACACACTCAGGGGAGCCTAAAGGCTATGCAGTATGTATGAGTGTACGCCCTAAGTGTTCTCTAAACAAACCAGATTGTGATCCGCTCGAAGAAACTGACTCCTTCACAGCAAGAGCTAGTACTTCCATACTTGTTGTATCCAGCCACGAAGACAAGTCTATAGCAACTTCAGCCAGACCAGCAAACTGGTCCACTGCCTCGAGCGGGGTGGCGACCTCCCGAGACGTCACTGCCCGAGACATCACAAGGGACTATGGACCGACCGACGCTTCTCCCCCTGCCCCTCCCATCGGGGGCGGGACGGAAGCATCCAACAAACCCTCGTCCCAGATGACTATCTCACACCACCATCCTCGTCTCCACGTGCATCTAATTGGAACTTAATAGCCTTTTTGGGTTTGGGCCTAGCAGAAGGCAGCTTTCTTTTTAAACCAGAAGCCACAGGATCTTCCGTCACCTTCCCCTCTGATACATGGCTCGCAACAGTAGGCCTGATTATAGCCCGATCATCCGGAAGCAACCCAGCACGACGAAGGCGCTCTTGATTTGTCACGGTATTAGTTTTGCATGACTCTTCGAGGATTGCTCGCAAAGCATTAAGGCGTTGTTGGTACTCCTCACCGGTGGGTGCCTCTGGATTTCCTACCGTGATCAAAAAATAATAAGACACGGGATCCAGGAATCTTATAGTAAGAAGCGAAGTTCGAAAATACTTACTCCCTTCTATCCACCTCCTTGCAAATCCAGGAGGGCAGCGCATAAAGAACCAATCATGTTTGAAAACCAACGGTCTGGGCCACTTCCCGACGAAGAATGGTGGTAGCTGGCGCTTCCAGGAACCATTGGGAAGGCGACCCACTAGATGTTCTCCTCATATTGAAAAAATACCGAATGTCCTATCCGGTAGGCTCCAAATGTAAATATTCTCGGTAGAGAACGTAAGTGCCCAAGAGTAAAGAATAGGCATTTGGATGCAATTGCGAAGGGGCAAGGCGGAAATAGCACAACATGTTTCGAATGAAGTCATTGGCCAGGGGCACGCACCTGAAAAAGCAAGCTTGTCTGTTCCAAGCGGTAAGACCCTCGGGCAGAACATGAGCCCTGCCACCCTCTCCCGGTGCATGGACATCGCCCACCAGTATATTGAACCGCAACGCCATCTTCCTAACTGGTGTGGCATCCATGCATGACGGTACCGAGTCCGTCGGTTTTTCCAAGATAACCGCGTCAGACAACATGTCCGGGGCTACCGGATTCGTCGGTGCATCTTCGCTAATAATGCCCATGTTCTCGACCTCTTCATGTATGACCGGGGAACGTAATCTTACAGTTTGTTCCCCATGCTTAAATACTTTAGGTGAACTGGTCATTTGGGAAGGAATAGACCCTTCAGTAGTCTCAAGCTTGCTGTCAGCCGAGCTACCCCTGTTGGTAGAACAGATGTATGTGACGATGGAGGGGAAGCCTCGGCTTCTGGGGATTTTCTAGTCTTTGTCTTGTTCGCATCGCTAATTATACTTTAACATACTAGTATTAGGCATCGCATTGGAAAAACCTGTACCCCTTGTGTTGGTGAAATCTAACATATGCGTGAGATGTCATGCAAAATTAAGATCTACAGAGGAAATTCAAATAGTCCAATAGTTCAGTTGTAGTTCAGATATATGCTCTATCCTATGTGGAAAGCTAGAATGTATGCAATAATATAGTTACTTAGGCGACGCGAAGGAGCAAATGACCGACGGATCAGAACCCCACTTCGAGGTTCAAATGCACGAACCTCCCTCCATGGTTTGAATGCTCAAACCATGGCAAGTTTTGAAATCTTGAACCCCCCCCCACCCCCACCCCCGGGGTTCGAATGCTCAAACCCCGTCAGAGTTCAAAAGTTTGAACCCTCCAGGGATTCGAAAGCTCGAACCTCCAAGGGGTTCGAATGCTTGAGCACCCCAGGGGTTCGAATAATCGAGCCCCCAAGGGTTCGAATGCTCGAACTCCGCCAGGTTTTGAAGGCTCGAACCCCTCCACGGTTTGAAGGCTCGAGCCCCCCAGGGGTTCGAATGCTCAAACCCCGCCAGGGTTCGAAAGCTTGAACCCCCAAGGGGTTCGAATGCTCGAACCCTGCTAGGTTTCGAAAGTTCGAAACCCCCGGAGGCTCGAATACCTGAACCACGATAGGGTTCGAAAACTTGAACCCCCAGGGGTTCGAATGCTCGAACCCAGTAGGGTTCGAAGGCTCGAAGACCAGCAAGGCTCAAATACTCGAACCCCAATGGGGTTTGAATGTTCGAGCCACCATAGGTTCGAGCTCCCGAACTACCTCAGAGTTTGAGGCTCCCTTTGGTGCTCGCTTCTTAGCGCCTTCCTCTCCTCCGCGCTTGCTTCCAAGACCCTCGATTCCCACCTAATTGTCGCGTTCAAATTTTGAAGTACTAGGGAATTGAAGCTTTTTAATGGCGTACGACCTTGAAAATTAGAAGGAAGAAGTGAAATGAAGAAGGGGGGCTATTTATAAAGAAAAGGGAGATGCCCCTAGGCATTCCCGATTTTTCGAACCCAACAAGTTCGAAATTTCGAACCACAAGGGTTCAAAATTTTGAATCCCCAGGGTTTGAAATTTTGAACCCCAGGGTTCGAAATTTTGGGACTCCAGGGTCCGAAATTTCGCACGCTCATGGTTCGAAATTCCGTACCCTTAGGGTGCGAAATTTCATACCCCCTGGGGTTCGAAATGTCATGCGAAAAAAGAAAATATATATACATAAGTGTGTGTGTGTATACATAACATTCGTACCCTCGTGTTCGAAGCATTACGCCATATGCTCTGGTACGCGTGCTCCCTACATATGCATATCCATCACCACGGAGGCCGTGCACTACGAATACTTAGCAACGTGAGTACGGAACCACACCAGCAATGGCTCGCTCGCAATTCCACAACAAACGAGCCCGATAACTAATATACGTTTTCCTTTAACTTACAGGACCAGTCGGTGACTTGACTACTCCCTTATCCAACGCAGAGCACATCATGTTAAGACAAGGCGTACCTTGAGGGGAAATGTTAATCGACCTTTGGTCTGGTTGCCAAAAGTACATGAGATGTGCTCACCCAATGCAACGCATGGAGCTAGGCCCAAGAAGGATGCTTAGGAGTAAAGGAAACAGGGTTGAAGAGGAACCACGCTACTAAGAGCCTCGCAATTCCCCTAACACATTTCCAAACCAAAGCCCCGAATCCCTAGGAGTCGCGAGTTCGGACCTCGAGGTCCTAAACACCCATGCCCATGGCCTTCGCGCCTCTCGCAATAGGTACTTCATAACCCTCGGGGTGTGAAATTCGCACTCTTAAGGGGTGCGAAATTCGCACCCAGCAAAGTGCGAAATTCTCACCCAACCGGGTGTGAAATTCGCACCCATCAGGGGTGCGGAACTCGCACCCCATAAGATACGAAGTCCGTACCCCGAAGGGTACGTGTTTTGCGCCCGACAGGGTGCGAAATTCAAACCCTACGAGGTACGAATTTCGCACCCCCTTGGGGTACGAATTTCGTACCCTGCGAGGTGCGAAATTTGCACTCCAAGGTTGGGTGCAGAAAAAGCACAGGCGCAGGTGCCAGATGCGAATTTCTGGGTTGGGTCCCCTATTTTCACCTACTCCTACCTACTCCTACCTAACCCTATTCCTATAAATACCCCATAACCTCACACTTCAATGGGATTGGAATTTGTGAGCTCAAGAACTCTAGAGAGCTACTTTAATGGCATCTCCCATTTGAGCAAGAAGAAGTGGAAAAGTGTCTTTTTCCTAATATATTAAATATACGATAATTATGACATCGTATAAGCTTAGAGATGAATGTAATGAGATGTCATGAGATGGTCTTGACCTTGTAACTTTGTGTTATCAATAATATTCCAATAACTCTTCAAAGTGGACGTAGGCAACGACTCTTTAAAGTGGATGTAGGCTCCTCTCGAGGCTAAACCACTACAAATCTCTCGTGTTATTTACTGCTTTCCGCTCTTGTCTACACGACCGAATTAATAATTCTAGTAATTGGAATCTTGGGTGTTTACGACATTTTTTTGCCGTCAACACTGTCCTCAAATGTTCCTTGTATTCTTCTTCTGTCCTCGAGTAAACTAAGATATCGTCTACGAACAAAAGAACAAACTTACTTAATTGATCTCTGAAAACGCTATTCATAAGATCCACAAAATATGCAGGTGCAATTGTCAACCCTGATGGCATAACCAACCACTCATAAAATCCAGACGGCATCCGAAATGTCATTTTAGGTATACTCTCAGCTGCTACTCGGAGCTGATGAAAACCTGTCGCGAGATCTAATTGGCAAAACACTCTTGCTCCATTCAGTTGATCAAACAAATCATTTATCTGTGGAAGAGAATATTTATTCTTCCTAGTCACCTTATTCAACTTGCGATAGTCCACACATAAGCGAAGGGAACCATCGGCCTTGGTAGCAAATACAACTGGTGCTCCCCACTCAGAAACACTTCTTCGGATAAATCCCTTCTTCGAAAGATCCCCACTTGCACTTCGAGCTCTCGTTGCTCCCTTGGTGCCATACGACGAAGAGGCATCACTATAGGTTTGGCATCTTTCACTAAATCAATCTGAAACTCGATCTCTCGGTGTGGTGGAAGTCTAGTCACTTCCCCGAAGATGTATGGATACTCGCCAGCAATAGGCATAACTGATAACTCATCATGCAGGATGTCGAGGGAATTTAGAAAACTAGCCATCACCCCATCACTAGCTAGGCAACCCAATGCCACCCTCGCCCATCGCCCGCTCTAATAGTCACCAAAGACCTCTCACAGTCTACCACCACCTCATACATTTGGAGCCAGTCGACTCCCAAAATAATGCCAAACCCGGTAAAGCCCAAAACAATCACAAGCAAACATACATCCATGACTCGATAAGACCAAATTATGACAAATCATACTAAGGCTAGTCAAACCACTGATCGGGTTCGTCACAACTAAAGGTCTATTGACAATCTCGGGTACCAATTCCAACCTATCTGCCAGGTCGCTAGATATGAAGGAACCGGAAGCCCTAGTATCAAACAATTCTCGAACAGGAACATTATAAATAGAAAGCATACCTTGAATGACGACACCCTTTCCCTTCTCTGCCGCAGTTGGGGCATTTGACGAAGAAGGAATAGCATTGATAGCATATGCTTTCACGATTTGCTTCACCTTAGGAGGTTGTGGACATTTATCCTTGTGATGTCCCACTTGGCCACAATTGAAGCACTTCCGGTCCACTGGCTTTGCTCGACAATCTCTGGCATAGTGGTCCTTCTTGCCACAGCTAAAGCACTCGATATCTTTCTTATTCTTCTTTTTTTGACCATCCTTGGTTTGGTTCTATTTTCTCTTATTCTGAGAATTCTTATTTACTTCACCGCTAGCCTGCGGTTTCGGCTCCTCTGCAGATGTAACAGCGACCTCAGTTTTTTTCTTAGGGGTAAAGGATCTCTGATCTCAATGCTTTCCCCACAACAGATTCAAAGTCTCATCTATATAAAATTCGGCCTTTCCCCCAAGTACTTATCTAGGCAGCCTATGAACTTCTCATTCTTTTTCTCAACAGTATCGATAAGGGTTAACCCATATTTCGATAAAGTATCGAATTCAATAATATATTCCGAGACTGCCCTACCATTCTGCTTAAGCTACAAAAACTTCCTAAACAATTCTGATTTCTGAGCAGTTGGAATAAACTTGTTACTGAAGTGAGTCTTAAACTGATTCCAAGTAATTTGATTGTAACAACCCGTACTTTCAATAACCTGTTATAACATAAATCGAGGCAGAATTTAATTTATAAATCTGAATCAAGGGAAACGGGCTGTGCCATTGCGTTCATCTCGGAAAAATACGCGAAATAGAGTCCGAGTTTTCGAAAATCGGAGTCCGTATGACCCGATTAAGGCCCAACGAAGTTTTCAGAAAATTTCAAAGTAAAAAACAGATTTCAAATTCAAGTTTGAATTTGGAAATTAGGGCAGTTGGGCGCAGGCGGGAAATTTCCCGCCAGACCACCCATGTCGACAGCTCTGTCGACTGGGCAGTCGACATGGTTAGGCCCAAGTCGACAGCCCTGTCGACTTGGGTGTCGACTTGGTTCAGCCGGGCAGTTTTGCCTGGTGCACCATTTTGGAGTTGTGTTGAGTTTGGGGGCCAGATTCGGTTTTGAGGGCTGAGATTGGAATTAGGGTTTAATCCTAAGGCTAAACTATAAATAAGACCCTAGACCTAACCTAATCATCATTAATCAACCCTACAACTAAACTATGGCAAAATCATTCCTCTCATGGCCTCCACTCTCTTCATAAAATTCTAAGTTATTTCTATGAGAGATTTTCCATGCATACAAGTGTTTTCAAGCTTGTATGAGTGTCATTAGCTTGCATTCAAGTCAAGTTTCCATATTTACATCATAAAGCAAGGGTTTTGATCATTTTGGCTCAAGGGTTTTTCTATTGGAGCTTGCATTTTGGGTTTATTTGATTGCATAAGGGCTTTGTCTCAATCTATATATATTTTTGTGTCTTCATAAGCATTGTAAGCCCTTTTCTACTTTCATATTTAAACTCTAAAGTTAAATGAATGATGCAAGTTTGGTTGATCATTATGATATGCAAGTTTGCCATGATATGCAAGTTTACTATGTCATGTTATGCAAGTTTGATATGTTATGATATGCAAGTTTGCCATGTTATGTTATGCAAGTTTGCCATGTTATGATATGCAAGTTGTCATGTTATGTATGCAAGTTTGGGTGGATCATTTTACTCATGTTATCATGTTATGCAAGCTTACCTTGAGTATATGAACATAAAGCTTCAAGCTTTATGCTAAAGGTTGCATTTTGGCAACATGTAAGTTATCATATCTCTTATGATAACTTGCATGTGAGGCTAAATGCGAACTTATGGCCATTTCTACATGTCATTTATCACCATGTATCACCAATATGCTAAGTTTGGTTTTATGCATGGTTTTGAGGCCTAAAAATGTAATATGCAAGTATATGAACATAGGCACATTTCATATGCCACCATGTTAAACTTGTGGCTTCAACACCTTTATGTCATGATTATGCCAAGTTCCCTCTTTCTATCCTTTATGCGCTATTGCGATATGTAAGCGATGGGATTGCGTTTGGGGTTGGGTAAACTTAAAAGACATAAAAACATAAGATTGGGAATTTACCTATTAAGTTAGGTCTACCCATTGGGAATTTACCTATTAAGTTAGGTCTACCCAAATGCTTGAAAACTTGTAATATGTTTTGGAAACATAATGGACATGACACTTAGAAAATATAAGTGTGACCAACTCGAGGTTGGGTTGAGTTTGTAGCGTAAACCTACCCGGAACCGACCGGCTTAACTAGTTGCTACAAACAATAGGACCCAATGTGAGAAGTTGGTCATGTTGTACCTTGAACCCGAGGTTAGACCAAGTTGTGGTATAAAGCTACCCGGAACCGACCGGCTTAACTAGTAACCGCAACGAAGTCTAATGTGAGAGGTTAAGGCACATTAATTAATTAATGCCTCATGGTTAGGGTTTAAGTCATGGTCCACTTAATACTTAATCAATGTGGGCTTGGTAGATTAATCAGGGTTAAGTCGTGAACTCATCGTTACACTTAACCAAGTTAATCCATGATTAGCAAGAGGGTTAAACCGTACTTAACCCACTAGAAAATCCTAGCAACGGGGGTCCACTCCAGCAGTAATCCCAAGTTTGTATCATCATGACCCTAGGGACTAGGCTAGGGTGGGGCACGATTACTGGACTTGAGGTAAGTGACCAAAAACGACGGCAGAGTGGTACGCCGGTGTAGTTCCGGACGGACTATGGTCGTGCACGTAGTCCGTAGCCGGAGAAAATCAAGCACGGGTATCAGTAGATCTAAGACTGTGCACTTATGTTTATGGCGTCCAGGGGTTGACACCCTAGGGCTTGATACACTCGACGGGAGACCCAGCACAGTCTGACTACAATTATGTTTGGGCCGTATTGACGCCAACACGTGACGAGTTAGGCTTATAGGGAGCCGATCGACTAGACCGTTTGGTTGGACCTCGTATTAGGGTCACTTCATGTTATTGGGCCAAAGCTTGGGCCAAGGGATCAATACTTGTTTATTCAAGTCATGTTAGCTTGCTAGTACACCTGTGGTGCAAAAACCTTAAACCTGATTATGCGATGACACCTTTATCTACCTTGTTAGTTAATCATCATGCTAGTATGTTGTTATCCTTATGTTCATCCCTGCTTCTCATGCCAGTTAACTTTATCAGTTTACATTGATTGTAGTAGGGCTTACTCAGTCTTTTTGACTGACCTGTTTTTCTTTCGCCTCTTTTCTTCCGTCCCCCCCCCCCCCCCCCCAGGTTCTCAGGGTGGGAACATTGGAGCTTAGCTTGGATTTTTGATCGCTTGCTTGTGGGATTTTAGCTCATGTACGGTCTTGACATGAAGCTAGCTATGGTTATCACTTATTTTGGGGATAGTACTTATGTATTTCAGTTTTTCAGTGATGTTGTTTTTATCTAGACTTGTGTATTTGGAAAGTTGACATTATGTTGTACCAGACTTGTTTTGAAATAGTTTGAAATCTTCCGTTGTTTTACTTATCTTATTTACTCTGTTTACATATATACATATGTTCTTGTTCTGCCTTGATATATCATTATGCATGTTTACCCGGTACAAACGCCCCTCCAAAGTCAGAGTGCTTGCAAGAGCCACCCTGGCGGAGGTGGGGTGTTACATTTGGTATCAGAGCCAGGTTTACAAGAAGGAACAAAAAGGTTTTTAAAACTTTTGGAAAACTATTTTCAAAACCAAGTATAAAGTATTTTCCAAAGAAAAGTCTAGTTTATTTTAAAGGCTATTCCCCAAAAAGCCATTAGCAAAATTCCTTCGTTTTTCTCCATTCTGAATCTGTCTTTTTCTTCGTTTTCAGTATGGCCGATAACTTTGCTATTCCGGAGGGAGTACACGTACCTGTTTGGTATAGGAGACTTTTAGAGGCTAGGGCGACCGAAGCCGGCCCCGCAGATGTTCCTCCTCCTCCGGTAGTTAATGTTCCTCCTCCTCATGTCGCTGATGTTCCTCCTCCTCCTGTCGCTGAGGTTCCTCTTCCTCCTCCCCCTCAGCATCCTCAAGCTGACTTCGCAAAGACTTGCAAAGATTTCAAAGCAATGGGTGGCAAGAACTTTCAAGGCACTGAGACTTTTGTAGAGGCCAGAAATTGGTTGAAAGAGACCGAGGATTTATTTGCTATCTTTGGGTTAGACGATCAGAGGAAGATCTTGTTGGCGGTTTGGCTTATGAAGGATGAAGCCGCTTATTGGTGGGAAGTCACCAATGGTACTAGGCCTGTTGAGACTTGGGCCGATTTCAGGGCAAGGTTCGTGCTTAAGTTTCTATCTTCTGCTGAGGAGAATCTGCAAATGGAGAGGTTCGTAGCTTTGAAACAAGGAGATATGTCTGTCAAAGAATATGTGAACAAGTTCAATCAGTTAGCTCGTTTTGGCTTGGATATGGTGAGTACTCCTCAGAAGAAGGCTCTTCGTTTTGCTAGAGGATTGAATGAGCCGTTGCAGGGATTGGCTATGTCACATATTCCCCATGGGGCCATGTTTGAGAGCTTGGTTGATATGGCGTTACTTCAGGGAGATGTCAAGAAAGAGATCAAGATGAATGATACTCAAGCCAAGAAGACTGATTCCCAGTGGAAAGGAAATCAGGGTAATCCAAGTGGTCAGAGCAGTCAAGGCAATCAGAACAAGAACAAGAACAAGAGTCAAGGCAACAAGGGGAACAACAACAAGGGGAAGTGCCATTATTGCGGTTCAGTTGGGCATCTTATTAAGGATTGTAAGAAGAGGAAAAGGAAGAATGGTGAATGCTTTTTCTGCGGTGAGACTGGACATTTCAGTAAGGATTGCCCGAAGAAGCAAGGGCAAGGCCAGGGTCAGACTCAGCGTGCTGGACCTTCAGGAGGGCAAGTTCATGCTCTCAATGCCGCTCCAGTTCCCGATCGAGGTAGTATTTCTGTTGAGAGCCTTGTATATATTTCTGATTTTCCAGTTCGTACCTTGTTTGATTCTGGTGCATCGCATAGCTTTATCTCATCTGATCTTGTTGATAGTTTGCACCTTAGTACTAGCTTGGTAGATGATCCCGTCTGTGTCTCAAATCCTATTGGGGGTTCCGCCCATCTGTCTATGATATGTGGGGATTTGAGGATCTCTATACTGAGTGTAGAGTTCTTGTGTAGTGCTTATGTTCTTGGTTTTAGGGGATATGGATTGATATTGGGCATGGATTGGTTGTCCAGATATGGAGCCATCCTTGATTGTGAGCATAGGGGCTCGCCTCGGAAACACCCTAGAAATTTCTTGTAATCCGAGAGGTCCCGTCATGTTGTGCTATCTTGAATCACTCGACTCGTCAATGGAAACTCTTCAGTCTGTGAGAGTGGTTCGAGAGTATCCGGATGTTTTCGATGAAGTTAGGGGGTTGCCCCCTAAGCGAGAGATTGATTTCCGCATTTATCTGGTGGATAATGCAAAGCCGGTTTCTTTGCCCGTTCGGCACATGGCTCCGCGTGAAAGGCGGGAGCTAAGTAAGCAAGTGAAGGAGTTGCTTGAGAAGAACTTCATTAGACGAAGTATATCTGAATGGGGAGCGCCTGTGGTATTTGCTACCAAGGCAGATGGTTCTCTCCGGCTTTGTGTTGACTATCGAGAGTTGAATAAGCTGACTAAGAAGAACAGACACCCATTACCGAGGATTGATGATCTCTTTGACCAGCTTATCGGTGCTTCTGTTTTCTCTCAGCTTGATCTTGCTACTGGATTCCATCAGCTCAGGGTAGCTGAAGATAGTATAGACAAGATTGCGTTCAGAACTCCAGATGGATTCTTCGAATGGCTTGTCATGCCGTTCGGCTTGACTAATGCACCCGCATATTTCGTGGACTTGATGAGTAGGGTGTTCAGGGAGTTCTTGAACAAGTTTGTCGTGGTCTTCGTAGATGATATTCTGATCTTCTCTAAGGATGAGGAAGAGCACGCAAGGCATCTCGTGGAGGTGATGGATACGCTTAGAGCGCATCAGTTGAAGGCCAAGTTCTCCAAGTGTCACTTTTGGAGAAGGGAAGTTAGATTCCTTGGGCATATAGTATCTAAGCAAGGCTTAGCGGTGGATCCCGCTAAGGTAGTTGCAGTTCAGGATTGGAAGACTCCAAGGAATGCAACCGAAGTGAGAAGTTTTCTAGGTCTTGCAGGCTTTTACTGGAAGTTCATCAAGGACTTCGCGAAGATTTCCGCTCCTCTCACTAAATTGACGAAGAAGAATTTAGTTTTTTCTTGGAGCATAGAATGCGAGCTTGCTTTTCAGAGGCTCAAGAGAGCTCTCACATCAGCACCTGTTCTAGCTTTGCCCGACGGAGGGAAGTTATTTACAGTATACACCGATGCATGTGGCACGGGGTTAGGAGCTGTTCTGATGCAAGAAGGAAGAGTGATATGCTTTGGTGGTAGACAACTCAAAGTGCATGAGAAGAATTATCCCACTCATGACTTAGAGTTGGCAGCAATAGTATATGCACTCAAGGCTTGGCGCCATTATCTTCTGGGAGAAAGATTTGAGCTTTATACCGATCACAAGTCATTGAAGTATCTCTTTTCTCAGAAGGATCTGAATCTGAGGCAACAAAGATGGATGGAATTCTTGGCGTCCTACGATTTTGAGATAGCTTATACCCCTGGCAAGGGGAATGTGGTAGCAGATGCATTGAGTAGAAAAAGGTTGACTCTGAGTCCTCTATTCGTTGAGATGAAGAATTTATAGTATGTGGCAACCTTTGATTTCTCTTTGGCGACTGAGTCGATGACCGGTTCTTTAGCATCTCTGGAACTCAGACCTACCCTTCTTGATCAAGTTGGGGCTTCGTAGAGAGAAGACCCTCAGATAGTTGAGATTATGGATAAGCTGATTCGAGGAGAGGCGTCTAGTCATCTCGCTAGATATTCTATTGATGACAAGGGTTGGCTGAGGAGAGACGGAAGGTTATGTGTTCCAATGGTAGAAGATTTAGTAAGAAAAGTTCTTGAGGAAGCGCATCGCTCTAAGTTGACTATACATCCGGGCGGAGATAAGATGTATAAAGATATGAAGCGCATTTTCTTTTGGCCTGGGATGAAGAAGGATGTGGTCCGATTTGGAGCCGTTGGGAAGTTAGCACCGAGGTTTGTTGGACCATTCCCTATTATAGAGAGGATCGGGCAGATGGCTTATAGAGTGGAGTTGCCCGAGAAGCTTGCCGGAGTACACGATGTTTTTCATGTCTCGCATCTCCGGAAGTGTTTACATGAATCAGCAGAGGTTGTTGAGCCAAGTGTTCTGAAAGATGTGGAAGTGGAGAAAGAGGCTACCTTGAGGAGAGCTCTGATTCGTATCTTGGGGACGGAGACCAAGAAGCTAAGGAATCGAGAGGTCAAGTTGGTGAAGGTTCAATGGGGTGAAGCCGAAGAAGACGCAACTTGGGAAACCGAGGAGAAGATGCGTGGGCTTTATCCATTCCTTTTTGAGGGTACACTCTCAATCTCTTTTCTTTGTTAGCATATCTTTCTCTTTGCTATCCATGTTTATCTAGTTTATCGTGTTAATCTCGTCATGAGAACCTTAGGTAGAAACCCTTTGGATGAAACATGTGTTTGAAACATGTTATGCTTGATGTTTGCAAGTGGTTGCAAGTGTTTGCAAGTGGTTACGCGTGGATGCATTATACACATTAGGCACTAGATCGGCTCACACACTCCTCATATTGCATATGCATGAGTGTTTATGCTTATTCATGGATGAAAATTTTTGTGTTATCACATGGATGTTGCATACGGATGTATATTATGTGCACACATATAGATGGTATACATTATGTTAGGAATTGCATACATATGGATTCATTTCACTAACATAATTTGCATTGATGATATTTGCATTAGATAAGTACATATACACACACCTCTGCATATGTTCATACAACATTTAGAATCTTGTAAGGACAATGATTGCTCGTGGATGATGTTTTGAGTAGATGGATGTTGGATGGTAGGATATGTTCTTCCTAACTTAGAGATTTCGGGGACGAAATCCTTTAAGGAGGGGAGAATGTAACAACCCGTATTTTCAATAAACTGTTATAACATAAATCGAGGCAGAATTTAATTTATAAATCTGAATCAAGGGAAACGGGCTGTGCCATTGCGTTCGTCTCGGAAAAATACGTGAAATAGAGTCCGAGTTTTCGAAAATCGGAGTCCGTATGACCCGATTAAGGCCCAACGAAGTTTTCAGAAAATTTCAAAGTAAAAAACAGATTTCAAATTCAAGTTTGAATTTGGAAATTAGGGCAGTTGGGCGCAGGCGGGAAATTTCCCGCCAGACCACCCATGTCGACAGCTCTGTCGACTGGGCAGTCGACATGGTTAGGCCCAAGTCGACAGCCCTGTCGACTTGGGTGTCGACTTGGTTCAGCCGGGCAGTTTTGCCTGGTGCACCATTTTGGAGTTGTGTTGAGTTTGGGGGCCAGATTCGGTTTTGAGGGCTGAGATTGGAATTAGGGTTTAATCCTAAGGCTAAACTATAAATAAGACCCTAGACCTAACCTAATCATCATTAATCAACCCTACAACTAAACTATGGCAAAATCATTCCTCTCATGGCCTCCACTCTCTTCATAAAATTCTAAGTTATTTCTATGAGAGATTTTCCATGCATACAAGTGTTTTCAAGCTTGTATGAGTGTCATTAGCTTGCATTCAAGTCAAGTTTCCATATTTACATCATAAAGCAAGGGTTTTGATCATTTTGGCTCAAGGGTTTTTCTATTGGAGCTTGCATTTTGGGTTTATTTGATTGCATAAGGGCTTTGTCTCAATCTATATATATTTTTGTGTCTTCATAAGCATTGTAAGCCCTTTTCTACTTTCATATTTAAACTCTAAAGTTAAATGAATGATGCAAGTTTGGTTGATCATTATGATATGCAAGTTTGCCATGATATGCAAGTTTACTATGTCATGTTATGCAAGTTTGATATGTTATGATATGCAAGTTTGCCATGTTATGTTATGCAAGTTTGCCATGTTATGATATGCAAGTTGTCATGTTATGTATGCAAGTTTGGGTGGATCATTTTACTCATGTTATCATGTTATGCAAGCTTACCTTGAGTATATGAACATAAAGCTTCAAGCTTTATGCTAAAGGTTGCATTTTGGCAACATGTAAGTTATCATATCTCTTATGATAACTTGCATGTGAGGCTAAATGCGAACTTATGGCCATTTCTACATGTCATTTATCACCATGTATCACCAATATGCTAAGTTTGGTTTTATGCATGGTTTTGAGGCCTAAAAATGTAATATGCAAGTATATGAACATAGGCACATTTCATATGCCACCATGTTAAACTTGTGGCTTCAACACCTTTATGTCATGATTATGCCAAGTTCCCTCTTTCTATCCTTTATGCGCTATTGCGATATGTAAGCGATGGGATTGCGTTTGGGGTTGGGTAAACTTAAAAGACATAAAAACATAAGATTGGGAATTTACCTATTAAGTTAGGTCTACCCATTGGGAATTTACCTATTAAGTTAGGTCTACCCAAATGCTTGAAAACTTGTAATATGTTTTGGAAACATAATGGACATGACACTTAGAAAATATAAGTGTGACCAACTCGAGGTTGGGTTGAGTTTGTAGCGTAAACCTACCCGGAACCGACCGGCTTAACTAGTTGCTACAAACAATAGGACCCAATGTGAGAAGTTGGTCATGTTGTACCTTGAACCCGAGGTTAGACCAAGTTGTGGTATAAAGCTACCCGGAACCGACCGGCTTAACTAGTAACCGCAACGAAGTCTAATGTGAGAGGTTAAGGCACATTAATTAATTAATGCCTCATGGTTAGGGTTTAAGTCATGGTCCACTTAATACTTAATCAATGTGGGCTTGGTAGATTAATCAGGGTTAAGTCGTGAACTCATCGTTACACTTAACCAAGTTAATCCATGATTAGCAAGAGGGTTAAACCGTACTTAACCCACTAGAAAATCCTAGCAACGGGGGTCCACTCCAGCAGTAATCCCAAGTTTGTATCATCATGACCCTAGGGACTAGGCTAGGGTGGGGCACGATTACTGGACTTGAGGTAAGTGACCAAAAACGACGGCAGAGTGGTACGCCGGTGTAGTTCCGGACGGACTATGGTCGTGCACGTAGTCCGTAGCCGGAGAAAATCAAGCACGGGTATCAGTAGATCTAAGACTGTGCACTTATGTTTATGGCGTCCAGGGGTTGACACCCTAGGGCTTGATACACTCGACGGGAGACCCAGCACAGTCTGACTACAATTATGTTTGGGCCGTATTGACGCCAACACGTGACGAGTTAGGCTTATAGGGAGCCGATCGACTAGACCGTTTGGTTGGACCTCGTATTAGGGTCACTTCATGTTATTGGGCCAAAGCTTGGGCCAAGGGATCAATACTTGTTTATTCAAGTCATGTTAGCTTGCTAGTACACCTGTGGTGCAAAAACCTTAAACCTGATTATGCGATGACACCTTTATCTACCTTGTTAGTTAATCATCATGCTAGTATGTTGTTATCCTTATGTTCATCCCTGCTTCTCATGCCAGTTAACTTTATCAGTTTACATTGATTGTAGTAGGGCTTACTCAGTCTTTTTGACTGACCTGTTTTTCTTTCGCCTCTTTTCTTCCGTCCCCCCCCCCCCCAGGTTCTCAGGGTGGGAACATTGGAGCTTAGCTTGGATTTTTGATCGCTTGCTTGTGGGATTTTAGCTCATGTACGGTCTTGACATGAAGCTAGCTATGGTTATCACTTATTTTGGGGATAGTACTTATGTATTTCAGTTTTTCAGTGATGTTGTTTTTATCTAGACTTGTGTATTTGGAAAGTTGACATTATGTTGTACCAGACTTGTTTTGAAATAGTTTGAAATCTTCCGTTGTTTTACTTATCTTATTTACTCTGTTTACATATATACATATGTTCTTGTTCTGCCTTGATATATCATTATGCATGTTTACCCGGTACAAACGCCCCTCCAAAGTCAGAGTGCTTGCAAGAGCCACCCTGGCGGAGGTGGGGTGTTACATTTGGTATCAGAGCCAGGTTTACAAGAAGGAACAAAAAGGTTTTTAAAACTTTTGGAAAACTATTTTCAAAACCAAGTATAAAGTATTTTCCAAAGAAAAGTCTAGTTTATTTTAAAGGCTATTCCCCAAAAAGCCATTAGCAAAATTCCTTCGTTTTTCTCCATTCTGAATCTGTCTTTTTCTTCGTTTTCAGTATGGCCGATAACTTTGCTATTCCGGAGGGAGTACACGTACCTGTTTGGTATAGGAGACTTTTAGAGGCTAGGGCGACCGAAGCCGGCCCCGCAGATGTTCCTCCTCCTCCTCCTCCGGTAGTTAATGTTCCTCCTCCTCATGTCGCTGATGTTCCTCCTCCTCCTGTCGCTGAGGTTCCTCTTCCTCCTCCCCCTCAGCATCCTCAAGCTGACTTCGCAAAGACTTGCAAAGATTTCAAAGCAATGGGTGGCAAGAACTTTCAAGGCACTGAGACTTTTGTAGAGGCCAGAAATTGGTTGAAAGAGACCGAGGATTTATTTGCTATCTTTGGGTTAGACGATCAGAGGAAGATCTTGTTGTCGGTTTGGCTTATGAAGGATGAAGCCGCTTATTGGTGGGAAGTCACCAATGGTACTAGGCCTGTTGAGACTTGGGCCGATTTCAGGGCAAGGTTCGTGCTTAAGTTTCTATCTTCTGCTGAGGAGAATCTGCAAATGGAGAGGTTCGTAGCTTTGAAACAAGGAGATATGTCTGTCAAAGAATATGTGAACAATTTCAATCAGTTAGCTCGTTTTGGCTTGGATATGGTGAGTACTCCTCAGAAGAAGGCTCTTCGTTTTGCTAGAGGATTGAATGAGCCGTTGCAGGGATTGGCTATGTCACATATTCCCCATGGGGCCATGTTTGAGAGCTTGGTTGATATGGCGTTACTTCAGGGAGATGTTAAGAAAGAGATCAAGATGAATGATACTCAAGCCAAGAAGACTGATTCCCAGTGGAAAGGAAATCAGGGTAATCCAAGTGGTCAGAGCAGTCAAGGCAATCAGAACAAGAACAAGAGTCAAGGCAACAAGGGGAACAACAACAAGGGGAAGTGCCATTATTGCGGTTCAGTTGGGCATCTTATTAAGGATTGTAAGAAGAGGAAAAGGAAGAATGGTGAATGCTTTTTTTGCGGTGAGACTGGATATTTCAGTAAGGATTGCCCGAAGAAGCAAGGGCAAGGCCAGGGTCAGACTCAGCGTGCTGGACCTTCAGGAGGGCAAGTTCATGCTCTCAATGCCGCTCCAGTTCCCGATCGAGGTAGTATTTCTGTTGAGAGCCTTGTATATATTTCTGATTTTCCAGTTCGTACCTTGTTTGATTCTGGTGCATCGCATAGCTTTATCTCATCTGATCTTGTTGATAGTTTGCACCTTAGTACTAGCTTGGTAGATGATCCCGTCTGTGTCTCAAATCCTATTGGGGGTTCCGCCCATCTGTCTATGATATGTGGGGATTTGAGGATCTCTATACTGAGTGTAGAGTTCTTGTGTAGTGCTTATGTTCTTGGTTTTAGGGGATACAGATTGATATTGGGCATGGATTGGTTGTCCAGATATGGAGCCATCCTTGATTGTGAGCATAGGGGCTCGCCTCGGAAACACCCTAGAAATTTCTTGTAATCCGAGAGGTCCCGTCATGTTGTGCTATCTTGAATCACTCAACTCGTCAATGGAAACTCTTCAGTCTGTGAGAGTGGTTCGAGAGTATCCGGATGTTTTCGATGAAGTTAGGGGGTTGCCCCCTAAGCGAGAGATTGATTTCCGCATTTATCTGGTGGGTAATGCAAAGCCGGTTTCTTTGCCCGTTCGGCACATGGCTCCGCGTGAAAGGCGGGAGCTAAGTAAGCAAGTGAAGGAGTTGCTTGAGAAGAACTTCATTAGACGAAGTATATCTGAATGGGGAGCGCCTGTGGTATTTGCTACCAAGGCAGATGGTTCTCTCCGGCTTTGTGTTGACTATCGAGAGTTGAATAAGCTGACTAAGAAGAACAGACACCCATTATCGAGGATTGATGATCTCTTTGACCAGCTTATCGGTGCTTCTGTTTTCTCTCAGCTTGATCTTGCTACTGGATTCCATCAGCTCAGGGTAGCTGAAGATAGTATAGACAAGACTGCGTTCAGAACTCCAGATGGATTCTTCGAATGGCTTGTCATGCCGTTCGGCTTGACTAATGCACCCGCATATTTCGTGGACTTGATGAGTAGGGTGTTCAGGGAGTTCTTGAACAAGTTTGTCGTGGTCTTCGTAGATGATATTATGATCTTCTCTAAGGATGAGGAAGAGCACGCAAGGCATCTCGTGGAGGTGATGGATACGCTTAGAGCGCATCAGTTGAAGGCCAAGTTCTCCAAGTGTCACTTTTGGAGAAGGGAAGTTAGATTCCTTGGGCATATAGTATCTAAGCAAGGCTTAGCGGTGGATCCCGCTAAGGTAGTTGCAGTTCAGGATTGGAAGACTCCAAGGAATGCAACCGAAATGAGAAGTTTTCTAGGTCTTGCAGGCTTTTACTGGAAGTTCATCAAGGACTTCGCGAAGATTTCCGCTCCTCTCACTAAATTGACGAAGAAGAATTTAGTTTTTTCTTGGAGCATAGAATGCGAGCTTGCTTTTCAGAGGCTCAAGAGAGCTCTCACATCAGCACCTGTTCTAGCTTTGCCCGACGGAGTGAAGTTATTTACAGTATACACCGATGCATGTGGCACGGGGTTAGGAGCTGTTCTGATGCAAGAAGGAAGAGTGATATGCTTTGGTGGTAGACAACTCAAAGTGCATGAGAAGAATTATCCCACTCATGACTTAGAGTTGGCAGCAATAGTATATGCACTCAAGGCTTGGCGCCATTATCTTCTGGGAGAAAGATTTGAGCTTTATACCGATCACAAGTCATTGAAGTATCTCTTTTCTCAGAAGGATCTGAATCTGAGGCAACAAAGATGGATGGAATTCTTGGCGTCCTACGATTTTGAGATAGCTTATACCCCTGGCAAGGGGAATGTGGTAGCAGATGCATTGAGTAGAAAAAGGTTGACTCTGAGTCCTCTATTCGTTGAGATGAAGAATTTATAGTATGTGGCAACCTTTGATTTCTCTTTGGCGACTGAGTCGATGACCGGTTCTTTAGCATCTCTGGAACTCAGACCTACCCTTCTTGATCAAGTTGGGGCTTCGTAGAGAGAAGACCCTCAGATAGTTGAGATTATGGATAAGCTGATTCGAGGAGAGGCGTCTAGTCATCTCGCTAGATATTCTATTGATGACAAGGGTTGGCTGAGGAGAGACGGAAGGTTATGTGTTCCAATGGTAGAAGATTTAGTAAGAAAAGTTCTTGAGGAAGCGCATCGCTCTAAGTTGACTATACATCCGGGCGGAGATAAGATGTATAAAGATATGAAGCGCATTTTCTTTTGGCCTGGGATGAAGAAGGATGTGGTCCGATTTGGAGCCGTTGGGAAGTTAGCACCGAGGTTTGTTGGACCATTCCCTATTATAGAGAGGATCGGGCAGATGGCTTATAGAGTGGAGTTGCCCGAGAAGCTTGCCGGAGTACACGATGTTTTTCATGTCTCGCATCTCCGGAAGTGTTTACATGAATCAGCAGAGGTTGTTGAGCCAAGTGTTCTGAAAGATGTGGAAGTGGAGAAAGAGGCTACCTTGAGGAGAGCTCTGATTCGTATCTTGGGGACGGAGACCAAGAAGCTAAGGAATCGAGAGGTCAAGTTGGTGAAGGTTCAATGGGGTGAAGCCGAAGAAGACGCAACTTGGGAAACCGAGGAGAAGATGCGTGGGCTTTATCCATTCCTTTTTGAGGGTACACTCTCAATCTCTTTTCTTTGTTAGCATATCTTTCTCTTTGCTATCCATGTTTATCTAGTTTATCGTGTTAATCTCGTCATGAGAACCTTAGGTAGAAACCCTTTGGATGAAACATGTGTTTGAAACATGTTATGCTTGATGTTTGCAAGTGGTTGCAAGTGTTTGCAAGTGGTTACGCGTGGATGCATTATACACATTAGGCACTAGATCGGCTCACACACTCCTCATATTGCATATGCATGAGTGTTTATGCTTATTCATGGATGAAAATTTTTGTGTTATCACATGGATGTTGCATACGGATGTATATTATGTGCACACATATAGATGGTATACATTATGTTAGGAATTGCATACATATGGATTCATTTCACTAACATAATTTGCATTGATGATATTTGCATTAGATAAGTACATATACACACACCTCTGCATATGTTCATACAACATTTAGAATCTTGTAAGGACAATGATTGCTCGTGGATGATGTTTTGAGTAGATGGATGTTGGATGGTAGGATATGTTCTTCCTAACTTAGAGATTTCGGGGACGAAATCCTTTAAGGAGGGGAGAATGTAACAACCCGTATTTTCAATAACCTGTTATAACATAAATCGAGGCAGAATTTAATTTCTAAATCTGAATCAAGGGAAACGGGCTGTGCCATTGCGTTCGTCTCGGAAAAATACGCGAAATAGAGTCCGAGTTTTCGAAAATCGGAGTCCGTATGACCCGATTAAGGCCCAACGAAGTTTTCAGAAAATTTCAAAGTAAAAAACAGATTTCAAATTCAAGTTTGAATTTGGAAATTAGGGCAGTTGGGCGCAGGCGGGAAATTTCCCGCCAGACCACCCATGTCGACAGCCCTGTCGACTGGGCAGTCGACATGGTTAGGCCCAAGTCGACAGCCCTGTCGACTTGGGTGTCGACTTGGTTCAGCCGGGCAGTTTTGCCTGGTGCACCATTTTGGAGTTGTGTTGAGTTTGGGGGCCAGATTCGGTTTTGAGGACTGAGATTGGAATTAGGGTTTAATCCTAAGGCTAAACTATAAATAAGACCCTAGACCTAACCTAATCATCATTAATCAACCCTACAACTAAACTATGGCAAAATCATTCCTCTCATGGCCTCCACTCTCTTCATAAAATTCTAAGTTATTTCTATGAGAGATTTTCCATGCATACAAGTGTTTTCAAGCTTGTATGAGTGTCATTAGCTTGCATTCAAGTCAAGTTTCCATATTTACATCATAAAGCAAGGGTTTTGATCATTTTGGCTCAAGGGTTTTTCTATTGGAGCTTGCATTTTGGGTTTATTTGATTGCATAAGGGCTTTGTCTCAATCTATATATATTTTTGTGTCTTCATAAGCATTGTAAGCCCTTTTCTACTTTCATATTTAAACTCTAAAGTTAAATGAATGATGCAAGTTTGGTTGATCATTATGATATGCAAGTTTGCCATGATATGCAAGTTTACTATGTCATGTTATGCAAGTTTGATATGTTATGATATGCAAGTTTGCTATGTTATGTTATGCAAGTTTGCCATGTTATGATATGCAAGTTGTCATGTTATGTATGCAAGTTTGGGTGGATCATTTTACTCATGTTATCATGTTATGCAAGCTTACCTTGAGTATATGAACATAAAGCTTCAAGCTTTATGCTAAAGGTTGCATTTTGGCAACATGTAAGTTATCATATCTCTTATGATAACTTGCATGTGAGGCTAAATGCTAACTTATGGCCATTTCTACATGTCATTTATCACCATGTATCACCAATATGCTAAGTTTGGTTTTATGCATGCTTTTGAGGCCTAAAAATGTAATATGCAAGTATATGAACATAGACACATTTCATATGCCACCATGTTAAACTTGTGGCTTCAACACCTTTATGTCATGATTATGCCAAGTTCCCTCTTTCTATCCTTTATGTGCTATTGCGATATGTAAGCGATGGGATTGCGTTTGGGGTTGGGTAAACTTAAAAGACATAAAAACATAAGATTGGGAATTTACCTATTAAGTTAGGTCTACCCATTGGGAATTTACCTATTAAGTTAGGTCTACCCAAATGCTTGAAAACTTGTAATATGTTTTGGAAACATAATGGACATGACACTTAGAAAATATAAGTGTGACCAACTCGAGGTTGGGTTGAGTTTGTAGCGTAAACCTACCCGGAACCGACCGGCTTAACTAGTTGCTACAAACAATAGGACCCAATGTGAGAAGTTGGTCATGTTGTACCTTGAACCCGAGGTTAGACCAAGTTGTGGTATAAAGCTACCCGGAACCGACCGGCTTAACTAGTAACCGCAACGAAGTCTAATGTGAGAGGTTAAGGCACATTAATTAATTAATTCCTCATGGTTAGGGTTTAAGTCATGGTCCACTTAATACTTAATCAATGTGGGCTTGGTAGATTAATCAGGGTTAAGTCGTGAACTCATCGTTACACTTAACCAAGTTAATCCATGATTAGCAAGAGGGTTAAACCGTACTTAACCCACTAGAAAATCCTAGCAACGGGGGTCCACTCCAGTAGTAATCCCAAGTTTGTATCATCATGACCCTAGGGACTAGGCTAGGGTGGGGCACGATTACTGGACTTGAGGTAAGTGACCAAAAACGACGGCAGAGTGGTACGCCGGTGTAGTTCCGGACGGACTATGGTCGTGCACGTAGTCCGTAGCCGGAGAAAATCAAGCACGGGTACCAGTAGATCTAAGACTGTGCACTTATGTTTATGGCGTCCAGGGGTTGACACCCTAGGGCTTGATACACCCGACGGGAGACCCAGCACAGTCTGACTACAATTATGTTTGGGCCGTATTGACGCCAACACGTGACGAGTTAGGCTTATAGGGAGCCGATCGACTAGACCGTTTGGTTGGACCTCGTATTAGGGTCACTTCATGTTATTGGGCCAAAGCTTGGGCCAAGGGATCAATACTTGTTTATTCAAGTCATGTTAGCTTGCTAGTACACCTGTGGTGCAAAAACCTTAAACCTGATTATGCGATGACACCTTTATCTACCTTGTTAGTTAATCATCATGCTAGTATGTTGTTATCCTTATGTTCATCCCTGCTTCTCATGCCAGTTAACTTTATCAGTTTACATTGATTGTAGTAGGGCTTACTCAGTCTTTTTGACTGACCTGTTTTTCTTTCGCTTCTTTTCTTCCGTTTCCCCCCCCCCCCAGGTTCTCAGGGTGGGAATATTGGAGCTTAGCTTGGATTTCTGATCGCTTGCTTATGGGATTTTAGCTCATGCACGGTCTTGACATGAAGCTAGCTATGGTTATCACTTATTTTGGGGATAGTACTTATGTATTTCAGTTTTTCAGTGATGTTGTTTTTATCTAGACTTGTGTATTTGGAAAGTTGACATTATGTTGTACCAGACTTGTTTTGAAATAGTTTGAAATCTTCCGCTGTTTTACTTATCTTATTTACTCTGTTTACATATATACATATGTTCTTGTTCTGCCTTGATATATCATTATGCATGTTTACCCGGTACAAACGCCCCTCCAAAGTCAGAGTGCTTGCAAGAGCCACCCTGGCGGAGGTGGGGTGTTACATTGATCCTCAGGAGTGGTCGCTTTAATGGCATTCCACCAATTTATAGCATGTCCTTGAAGTTGATGCGATGCTAACTTCCTCTTTATAGCATCATCGATCCCCAAATCCTCGAAGATGCGCTCACAGCTATCCAGCTAATCTTGAACCACCGTAGCCGATTCCGTTCCATAGAACGGCTTCCCATCAAGACTAGTATAATCCTTGTTAAGCTTGGCGAAATCGGCTCTATGCGCCTACACTACTGCACCACTACCATTATCAGCATTAGGAACTGCTCCCTGAGCAACCCTAAGCATCTCTCGCATGAAGGCAGTAAACATCGTCCTTATGTCAGAGACATTCCCACTGTTGGCTTCTAAACCTGTACTCCTCGTATTTCGATCCATCGCTCAATCTATAAAGAGAAAACGATTAACCATCTCCTTAGTGGTACCCGTGCAGTGCGACTTCATCCTTAGATATACTAATAGTATATATATATAGTTTTTGAAAACCAAAATATCACAAATAAGCGCTCTCATATACGTATACTATCTCTCCCTGATTTCTTCCCCTAGGTTAAACTATGCGACCTAGGCTCTGATACCAAGTGTGATGCCCGCCCCATGCCATCAGACATTTCCCTAAAATGCGTTGTGCCAATGTCCAACTAGCACGGGATGGTCGTCAAAAGAAAGGGATTTTAAATGATGAATCATCAAGAACCTGTAGTATATCTCACATCGTATGGAATAAAATATAATAATAACATAACTTGACATAAAATAGGCAAGACAGTGCACAAGCTGAAAACTAAACCATCATAGCAGCGGAATCCAAAATGCAGCTGATGATCCAAACCATTATTACAACTTCAATATACTGTATCTAAAAAGGAAATAGAATAGGTACACTACTAATGCCCAAAGCTGACCAGCAACAACACAGGGAGAATATATGTATATAGTACGTGGAAGCCTCTTGCTCGTCTCCGGACAATTACTCATGCATAACCACCTAACCTGTATCTAGTATGCTCGTTTAGGAGCACCCAGAGTAATAAGAAGAGACATAAACCTATGGGTCGGAAAAAACCCTGGTGTGAGCGATAGCAAATCTATGCATCTAAATAGCAATAACAGGTATAAATGATCATACCTGGCATGGACCTGCAACCAAAGAGTTAGCACAACAAGATGTACAATACTCTAAGGTAACACTAACATAATGATGTAAAAGTGGGAGTGTGTGAGTCATGGTGGCAGACATCAAACATAGTAATCATTCTCACATCTCTCACTCATTGCGTAAAGCATACGATATCCACCGCTTCGATCACTAGAACTATTAGGGCCATGATGGAGTCCAACTCCGTACAACTATCACTACGACCACTTTGTCCTTTGGAACCCTGATGGAGTCCAACTCCATACAACCTTTGACCCCACTGCACTGGTCCATAGGCAATACCCCCTCCCTCAATAGTGAACCAAAGTTATGGATATCGATAACCCCTTTACACACGTCCTGCAGCAAATCCCAACTCTTGAAGTTAACTCGTTGGCTCCTTTCTAGATCCTGAGTAATAACTTCCCATTTGGACTTCCTTTGCATCTCAGGTTTGGTCGAATTGGAACTGGTCTTTAGAAAAGTCATTGCGTAGTAGTAGAAGCACACATCTTGTTCGGTTCGGATACATGGTGTTTAAGTTCCCTGTTCGGTTTGGCTCGATCTCACTTGTTCGGTTCAGTTCGGATATATGGGTTCCAAATCCTCTGTTCGATTCAGTGCTCCGATATGATCCCATGCTAAGCTCTAGTCTGCTCTTCTCTAACTCGATCTGACTCTTGTTCCATTCCACTTCGATCCGAGCTAGGCCTCCCTTGTTGGCCTTGCATTTGCACGTTGCTGAACATGCCACCACTTCGGTTCGGGCCATCGGATCTTATCCGAACAGGATCCCTGTAGAATTTCCAACAAGTTATCTTTCGTCCATTCTCTCCATATGATGGCGTTTCCAACCATTATAATTTATTAAATAATCATAAAACATCCCAAACAACAACAACATATAGGTTCAATCAAAAAGATCAAAACATCAATTACATAGGCTATTTTAGGTTAAACATACCCAAATCCAAGCTTTTCCCCTTAATCCCCGGAATTCCGCGATTAGCAAACTTAACCCAAATTAACCCAAATTTATATCAGTGACATAAATAATATTTTAGAATTTTTACATATTTTTCTAAGTCATAATTTCGCTAATTATCACTAATCACCCCTAATTAGCCATAATTACTGAATAAATATGCTAATCACTCACCTTAGCTACAAATGAATGTTAGATCTGAAACTTATATTGATTTAGCATGGATTCCTATGTAGTGCAACATCTCTATATCGATTTTGATGTTAATCCACCTTGATTTGATGTAGATTTGCTTAATATGTGATTACAAAGTGATTAGAGAGATTTGGAAGATGGAGGCCATTATTAGGGTTAGGGAAATGTTTGTGGCAGCTGAGAAAATGAAAAGGAATCATTCCCTTACTCCTTTCAGCCCTCTCATAACCCTAATCCCGAAATGAGTTATGGGCTTAGCTGCTAATCACCCTATTAAGCCTGATTATGCTATTTTTTCATCTTCCAAACCTTATTTCAGCCATATCTCCCGAATGGTAAGTCCATTTGATTAATGTGACCACTCTACAGAAAAGCAAAAGATTATCTGAATCCAATGGAAGTGGTTTCAGATCAAAACTCCTTACCAATCAAAAGTTATAGGCATATCAAGATTCGCCAGGGACAAAACGGTCATTTAAAATTCGGGAAAAATCGTGAATGTGGGAAATGACCCCAATAGTCGTTTCCCAAAGTTACACGACTACATGTCTTCTTATGAAAATAAAATAAATATTCTACGACCCTATAATACGTAGAATGCGGGTTGTTACATTATATATATATATACATATATATGTACGTATGTATGTATGTATATATAAAAAGTATATACGATAGATTTGAACCCTTATCGGGAAATGAACAGATTATTTTCCTTTATTCTGTAGCATGGCATTACATGCATGAAAGGTGGAAGCACGTCTTCCCCTTTTCTCTTTTCAATTTTGTATAGGCAAGTTTTCAGGAAAGGGAAAGATATTAGGAAGGAATGCATGGATTTTGGAAATGGAAATCTGCATTGGAAATATAATGGACGTAAGGAAAAAGGCTTAGAAAAATAAAGACATGCATAGGATTAATTTCAATAGAAATATATGCTCCTATTCACATAGCCGACAGTTTGACTGCCATATGAAGATTATCGATCGGGTTTGCAAACCCAAAATGACTAGAAAAATATGTTGAATCCGACGTCGAACTCAATTGCCTTTGTTTCAAAAATGAATTGTGTAAGCTTTATTGCAATTTCTTCGCGAACCGAGCACTGAAACTCACAAATGAATATATTGCGGTAACCAGCTCGACGAGACGGATGCAACGGTATACAGTATGCAGTGTCACGATGCTCCGTTCAAAACCGCATTATGGACCCCTTTTAAATAATATTCGAATGAAAAAACAATTAAACGAAGGTCAAAACGTCCAATTTTCACGAAACAAATTTCACCATTGGATTCGTGACCATGAATAGAATATTCTTCATGTTTGTCCGAACTGATTTCGTCTAAAATTGCTAAACTTTGAAATGCTTCCATATATCCCTAACGAACGCCTGTCGAGCTGGGGCTAGGGATAAAGGATCTAGAACCTCCGGGTTTGGCTAGCAAGCGTCGCTGGAGGGCGATGGCATAAAGGTCAGCTGAAGGGGAGCGGACTAGGAATTGGTGGTTGGTGAGAATGAATACAGACCAATCAGCTTGGTGGAAGATGTCGGTCATGGTTGATCGGATGGACCGGAGGTTCCACTATCCGGCTACGATGGATACTTCGATAAGGTTAGTGGCGTTAGGAGGGAGCTCCATTGGAAGGAGTAGATGAGTGGGCTGAGGTTTTTGGAGTGAAGTCAGGCGATTTGTGTATTGATATAGGGTGGTTTAGAGGCGGGATGGATCAGCGACATATGTGAGGAGAGAGGTGATGATTTGACTGTAGAATCATGATCTGCAGAGGAGTTGGAAGATATCGCATTTAGTCTAAAATTAGAAAGGAAAGAGTCCTTTTGTCTATTCTTTCTAAGTGAAAAACATTGGGTTAAGTGCCCAAAAAATCCACAGTAGTAACAAATCTTGGAACTCTTACAGACAAGAGCCCCGTGTCCAAAACTGGCGCAATTGAAACAATGGTTTTTAGATTTCAAAATTTCGATAGTGTGCGGGATTGAAGAGAAGGACGGGGGAAGACTTCTCCTGACCAGAGAGGAATTTGATGGTGGTTGAGGCAAGACAGGGGTGGATGCAGAGGATGCTTCCACTGCTGCGTAGGACCGAATCAGTAGCTGATATGGGGGATTGAGAAGCAATGGGAGGAGAGCTAAATGGGAATGGACGGGGGAGGGAGAAGAGATTTAGAGATCATGGGGTCATCAGCGTCAGACGTCAGCGGAGGGACCGGCGATGAGCGTGATGCATGCAGATCAATGGGGGTAGAAAAGGTGGAGTTAGGAGGATCTAAAGGAGGCTGAGAACGAGTGGAGTTAGAAGACATTTTTGTGAAGAACGGGAATGGATTCGATAAATTTAATAATTATTTACTATAAAATTATTAGCTAGATTTTAAATTTCATTTAAGTTTAAAATCAAAATTTTATACTATATGAACAACCTTAGTAAAGTAAGAGATAATATCACTTACCTCAACCAAATCAGCCCAAATAATTCTTCGAAGCCTAGAGCTCATCAATTTGAGTCCATCACAAGAAACCACGTCTACATATGACAACATATGCAAAAGATATGATAAATACAAGTTATAACAAGTTAAATCGACACAAATAAAATAACTAATTACATAGATTACAAGATTACGCTCAACTCCTTCCCTAGAATAAAACACCCGTACATGCACCAAGCCAGCCCTGACCGTGCATTCCTCTGCAAACTATACTTCCTAGTACATGAATCGACTCACTTGCATCTCCTAGGCAAAAAGCGACATCTCAAGTTGGCTACAAGAAAATATCGAATTCCATAAAGTCTCGCATCACTTTTATGAGCTGAGTTCACCCATGACTTGGTCGGAGGTGCTCCTCCACGCCATGAAAACAATGTACTCAATCTTGTGCACTCTCTTCGTCCATAGCGCCTAGGAGATCCAACTGTAGTCTTAGCTATGAAAGATAGGTGCCATAAGATTGTAATCTTACCCAACAAAAATGGTATGGGTGCGAAGTGGATCGAACTACAAGATCAAGGAACCTAGTTTTATGATTTTTAACGAAGTAATGAGAGAGGTCATGATTTTTAAATTGGTAGTCAGGAAATGTCGATGAAATAATAGAAAAGGAAAAAGGGAAGAATGGCAGTAGTAAACAGGTCAAGTAAGGAGAATAAGGTTGGGCTTTATTCATTTTTTAATATGAATTATTACTTAAATTTTCAATTAAAACGATCACACATTTTATTTACGCATGACCAAATGACAGGTCTGTTCACTACGAAACTTGTAGTGTGCATCACGATAACGATACGGTTCCAATGGTAAACGTTTCATTAAAATCCATGACCGTGGCCTAGACCGATAATTTTATGCATATTTTTTAGATAGTTTTGACCCTCTAATCGCCTATTCTCAAAAAGTAATGGTCCATACAATTTTTCTCTACGTAACGAACAATCTAGACTCAATAGAACTAGTCTTAAGTCCTAATTCGATCGTTTGTGAAAATTGCCTTTTGGAACCATTACTCAATTAATTAATGATCAATATTTAAATAAAATATCTAAACGTCCAATTATTAAAATCTAGGTTGTTACATTTTCCCCTCCACATAGAATTTCTTCCTTGAAATCCTCAAGGACTGAACAACAAAACCTAACATTCTTGAGTAAGCGGTGATACATAAAAAATCATCCCTTATCGCTATAATGACCCGTATTTTATGTAACAAATGATCGTGAAATAATTATATTTTATTTCCTATTGGTCGGATCATTCTCAAATTTTAGTATGTCATTCACGGAATGTGAGACATGTCCATGATTTTTTACCAAATCTAATTATAACCATTTTACCTTTGTTCTTACTGTTTGGGCTACAACTTTAGATAAAGATCGAAGCAGGTGCCGAGGTAGGTCTCATTAGATTGGAATGCTGGTTTATCGTTCCGTAGAGTGGTCACACGAAGAATTTGGTTTAGTGGTTTGGAAGGAATCGCTGCTTCAAGTTTCAGCTGTTGTTGGTAAGACTGATTAGCAGATAATGGGCTAATTAGCAAGCCCATTAGCCTAGTGACCTGCAGATTTAAATAGGAGTAATTGGGAGAGAACTAGGGTTTTACTCTTCATTCTAAACTTTAGGTTTGGCATTTTTGATTCTCTGGTTCAACCTAAAACCCTAATTCTCCCTTCTTTTCATACAAATTCATCATATATTGCATCAAAAATATAGATCATCATCAGAAAAGATTAGATCAAGTCAATTTCAACAATTAAGAGGTTTTTCTATTGTTGTCCAGATCTGAATTCACTAGGTTTGCATTGCATCTATAAATTGGTGAGTGATAGATATCTCACACATAGAAACTATAGATTGTATGGGTAAAATAGGATCAAATTCATATGTTACTTACTAAATCCACCCTAGATCTTATCATATATATTTAACTCTGATCTGGACGCCTTAGGTAAGCGTAATTTGACCATGTTAAGCGGATAATTGTTAGATTAATTATGTTTATACATATGCTTAGATCCAAATCATGTTTGATCTCATGTTTATGATATGTTTATGCCATAATTTGGATATATTCATGTCCGTATGATCAATATTGTATGAATTGATGTTTGTTTTGATTGAATTGATTGCATTATTTGAGTTGTTTGCTATATTTGTTTATCGTAGATCTTAGGATTGAAGAACGTAGCAAATCAGAGGCGTAGATGATCGAATTCGGATGAAACTTAACAGAGGCACTCTGGAAAACGAGGGATGGGAGCACGAAAAGTTTCATGCCAAAATAAGTTACGTGTGTGGACCGACACCGGCCCATATGGATCACTACTGATCCATCACATTGTTATGGATGGCGATGAAATTTTGGGGGATGCATCATGATGGTAAACCGAGGATGCTTGCAGAACTTCAAATCATTCAAAGTTTATTTAAGATGGATCAAAGATTAATCGCTCGAGTACATGGATAAACTGGTAGAAGTTTTTATTGGATGAACGGAATGCTACTAAAATGGGCCAGCAGGAAGTATTTGGGGAATGTGGTATAATTGTTAAGAAACTTAGCTGAAATTGGCTAAGTATATGGACCGGTGTTGATCCATATGGATCGGTATCGATCAATCATATTGATGAAGAGGGGTGTTTTTTTGGGGACTTGAGGGCGATGGATCCTAGGGTTTTTAGTGAAATTTGGTGATGGAAGGACTTCAGATGATCGACATGCAACCCAATGATGGATGGTGCTTTGATTGTGAACTCAAGATTGGAGTGGTCGGAGCTGGATTGATGTGATATTGGTCGTGATACGATATACAATCCAGTATGATGATGGATAGATAGGATTAGAGTCATTTATGAACGATAATGGAATGGTTCGAGAAATGGATTGAGTCGCCAAGATGAAAGGCTTGACAGATTTGAAATGCCAAGGTATCATCGGTTATCGAAGTGTTCTAGCAGACTCAAAGCAGGTGTATTATGGAGACGTCCGTTAGGATCAGAATGGATAGATTGCGTACCCTGGGCAGTCATAATGGGCTTATGTCTTTGTCGAGTAAGGAAAATATACGTAGTCACGATGGCGTATTGTAGTTTGGCTAGAACCGGGGTTTTCCATTATCCCTTTTGATTGTTAAAAGCACGTTTGATAATCAGTGGATTCAAGGCTGTAGTCGGTGATAACTAGGATATTGAATGTTATAGATGTTACGGTTGACCGTGTGCTTTCCTCCCTATTTTTTTAATGTAGGCTATCACCGTTGGTTGTCGAAGAGAAGCGAGATTGGGGTTGTCCTTTCCTATTTCTCATTTAGCATGTGATGGATGAATTTCACGTGTAAACTTAATGGTTGCTGGGAAGATCATTTAGCATCTGATTGAGGTTACTTTATCGCTCACTAAGACTATTATCTGACTCAAGGTTTTATGTTTCCCTTTTATTACCTTGGACTATTCATTAATGCTGTTGTTATGAGTAAACTAAGTAGCAGGTAGTAGTTTTGGTGCCTATGATGTCGTGCGGTGACGAGCATGAGGCTGGCGTATATTACAACATACTATATAGATATTTATTTTCTTTTTTTTTGCTGTTTATTTGATGGTTATTGATACTCAGAGGGATGTAGTGAGGCATATTGTATTAAGAGATTCACGTACTGAGATGTATTGTACTTGAGATTCTATGGTTTTATGAAAGTTTGATTTCATGTTCATTTATGCTTCTCTATTGTATCCTGTTGTATATTTTAATATTATATATTATCCATGCGTTGTGAGTTACATGACAGGTTTTATTTCGAGTTATTCTTCCTTGGTGGTTGTCCCTTATCGGCATGGCATGTTACACATTGCACCTTTTTCCTTAGTTCGGTGCAGGAGGTATGGGTGTTGGTCACATTTGGTATCGGAGCTTTGGTTAATCGATTTTACCTAAAGTATCGCGAGCTATTAGAGACGTACTTGTAATTTTTATTGGATGATTATTACATTATATATATATATATAATATAGTAGGTTAGTAAGCACTTGAACACCAATGCGAATTGATCATTTTCATTTCAGCTAGAGAGTGACTCGAGGAACTTCTATATGGAAAGGATTTTTGGTTGTTGCATCGTTTCGTAGTGCGAATTCCAGCGTGGTTCAGATGAGGTTGCATCGCTTCGCACCACGAACTCCCGTACATCGTTTCACTTACAGTGAACTCTTGTACTCCATTTCACACAACAAATTCCGGCAACCTTGGAGTGTTGCATCGCTTTGTGCCACGAACTCCCACGCTTCATTTCACTTATAGTGAACTCCGATGCTTCGTTTTGCGCAACAAATTCTCGCGAACTTTGAGGGTTGCATCGTTTCGCGCTACGAACTCCCATGCTTCTCTTCACTTAGTGAACTCCCGCGCTTCGATTTGCGCAACGAATTCCCGCAGCCTTGGAGGGTTGCATCGCTTCGCATCACGAACTCCCATGCTTCGTTTCACTTATAGTGAACTCCCATGCTTCGTTTCGCGCAACGAATTCTCGTGACCTTCGAAGGTTGCATCGCTTCACGTAACGAACTCCAGTACTTCGTTTCACGTATAATGAACTCTTGCGCTTCGTTTCACACAACGAAATCCCGCGACCTTGGAGGGTTGCATCGCTTCGCGCCATGAATTCCACGATTCACTTCACTTATAGTGAACACCCGCGCTTCGTTTCGCGCAATGAATTCGAACGACCTTGGAGGGTTGCATCACTTTGCGCCATGAACTCCCACAGTTCGCTTCACTTATAGTGAACTCCCATGCTTCGTTTCGCGCAACGAATTCCTACGACCTTGGAGGGTTGCATTGCTTTGTGCCACGAACTCCCATGCTTTGTTTCACTTATAGTGAACTCTCGCACTTCGTTTTGCGCAACAAATTCCTGCGACCTTGGAGGGTTGCATCGCTTTGCGCCACGAACTCCCATGCTTCGTTTCACTTATAGTGGAATCCCGCGCTTCGTTTCACGCAAAGAATTCCCGCGACCTTATAGGGTTGCATCACTTCGTGTAACGAACTACAACGCTTCGTTTCACGTATAGTGAACTCCCACGCTTTGTTTCGCACAACGAATTCCCGCACCCTTTGGGGTTTCGGATCCGTGGTTGTTTGCTTCTCTCTTCACCGTTTGACTCATTGGAACCTTTTCTATCTACCCTTGACTTGGTTTTATTAGGATCATCTTACCTGATCGGACTTTTAAGGAAATAAATGCCTATGGAACAGCCTACAATGAGAAAATCGTCTATAGCTAATTTTGTATATTTTGCAAGTAAGAGATTTATACTGGAAGGTAAATTTCATTCGTAAAGCTATTGTTCGATACAATGCAAGTAAAACATTACAGACTTTTACAAGAGATTCAAACATAGAAAAAGTAAAGTAAAGGCAAAGCAGTTCGCCTATTCTGAGCCACAGATATTAGTTCATCAACAACGGTCATCAGTTGGTTATCGACCTTGGATTAGTTTGAGTAGGTGCTCTATTGCTTGGACCGAATTGGTCATTTGATGCCCCTTGCTCCTAGGGAGTTGCAGAACGATTTGCCACTTGGGGATTCTTTACATATTGTTGCAGGCGGTTCTTCCTAATCAGTTCTTCAATTAATGATTTCAAATGCCTACATTCATTGGTATTGTGGCGTGGCTGGTTAGGAAACCGACAGAACTTCCCAGATTTAGCCAGATGGTCATTCATCTTCATTGGCCGAGGCTCCGGGTAATCTTCTGCATCCTTTGTGGTAATGTAAATGTTTTTAGGAGTGTCATTCAAAGGAGTTAGTTTAGACGAGTCATGAAGGCGAAACTTCTTATTAGCCTTGTTGTCGTTCCTGTCATTGGCACGCTTCTACCCATGAGTATTTTTCTGATTACATTGAGTAACAACACTTTTGGGAGCATCAAGAAGTTGGTTACCACCAATGATCTGAAGAGTTACAGGATTATTGTCCACTCTCGTGTACTCTGCTTTCTTATAGAACTTGTCAAGCGTATTCGGTTCCTTCATCTTTATCCATCTCCCGAAAACTTGTCTATAGCGTCAAGTAAAGGCATGAGGATTATGCGTGGCTCTGGATTACTTACTTTGGACAAGGCAATATTGATTCGACTGAGAAAGGCTTTAACAGTTTCCCCTGGCTTCTGCTCATTGCTGAGAGCGTTATAGCATCTTTGGCTTTGGTAGCATACAACCGGAACTGCTCCTTGAACTTTTTGGTCAGGTCAGAGACCCAGTCTATAGATTTAGGTGGCAACTTTGTGAACCATAACGATGCAGCACCTTCTAAGTAGAGAGGAAAGTATGTGCATCTTATCTCGACTGTTGCCTTTGCTGCACTCATATGCCATTCATATCTGAACATGAAGTAGTTAGGATCAAAAGGCCGTTGTACGGAGGCAAGGTTGGAGTATTGAACTTTTTTGGGTATTCTGCTTCAAGGATTCTTTCGGTGAACAGAGTCCTATCAGGAGAGAAGTCCCATTCTCTTTCATCACCATTGCCAGCTTGATTCCTTATCATGATTTGTTCTATCATGTCAGAGTTGTATTCCCCAGTGTTATGCCGCTCTGCGAAGCTGAGTTCTTTACCAAATGTTTGTCTAAGCAAGCGGTCTTGATTAGAGAACTTACGTCCTTTACCTTCCCGGCGAGGAGGTGCCCCAGTAGTGGGACTAGTGACCCTTCGAGCATTCACCTCGGAATGACTCTTAGCTTTTGGTTTCAAGTCTTCGACGTTAACTACGTCCTTGTCACTCAACCAACCATTATCGTCTTCCATGTGGTCGTTGCGGTTATGATCAGAAGCGGACGAATTGTCATTTTCCTCGAGATCAACATGGACCTTCTAAGGGGCTGGATTTGGTCGAACATTAAGGATAGCGCCAAGTTTCTCAATCGTAGCTTCAGTAGAAGCATTCACTCTTTGGTTGATGTTGGCAATAATGGCGTTCAACTCATTTCTAGTCACACCGGCTCCATCCATCGAGTTTTTGCCAATTTTAAAGCAGTTAGTAAGTGGAGTAATGTAACAGCCCGCATTTTACGTATCGGAAGATCGTAAAATATTTTTATTTTATTCCCTGAGGGTTGGATCATTCTCATCTTTTAATGTGTTGCATATGGGAATGTGAGACATGTCCATAATTTTTACCGATTTTGTTTGTGATCATTTTGCCCCTATTAGTCTTGTATAGGACATAACTTTTGACTCAGGTTGAATTAGAGGGTGAGACCTATGCCATTGGAAAGGAATTGATGATTGCCTTTCTGTAGAGTGGTTACATTAAGGATGTGGCTCAGCACTTTGGGAGAAATCGCTGTTTTAAGGTTTTTCAGTTGGTTGTTCAAGTTTCGAGAGCCTAACGGGCTGAATTGGGGAGGCCCATTAATGGGCTGGTGGAACCCTATAAATAGGGGGTGAGACTGGAGGGAAAAGGTTTACTTTCCCTTTCTCTCATTTGGAGGCATTGATCTCCTTCTTCCTCTAACACCTTTCCACCATTAAAAATCCAAATCTAAGGAGGGAAATCATAGATCTACACTAGTGAAGGCTAGATCCACATCATTTCAAAGGTGAATTCATCGAATCGAGGAGTTTGGTTTGAATTGCTCGCTGTCCGGATTCATAATTCTATCATTTTAGCTTGTATTGGAGAATAGGTGAGTGGATTACATCTTTCACATGGATTCAATAAAGTGTATGGGTAATAGATCATGTTTTTCATCAAATTCAAGTGTTTTTCCTTAGATATATGCATTGGTAAGTTCATTTTCATATAGATCACCCTAGGATCTGATTTAGCAAGTTTAGATAGGTAATTTCTATGATATTTCATATGAATATCCAAGTTAGATCCATGGTTTTTGTTCATATGCATATTTGTAGTGATTTCGGTGAACTTGACATTATCATGGATAGAATTATCATATTGATGATATTGTTGATTTCATAACATGCTTGTAATCCTTTTGGATGAATTGGATAAGTTAGTTTTGTCGGATTTATCATTTGGCGAAGTTTTGGCCAAAATCGGAGTTGAATTGCAATATGTAGGTTTTGGATCGGACCAAAGTTGGATCGGACCAAAGTTGGGTCGGACCAAAGTGGATCACACGAAAGTGGGTCGGACCAAAGTGGATCGGATGAAAGTGGATCAGACGAAAGTGGATCAGACGAAAGTGGATCGGACCAAAGTGGATCAGACCAAAGTGGATCGGACCAAAGTGGATCGGAACAAAGTGGGTCGGACCAAAGTGGGTCGGACTAAAGTGGGTCGGACCAAAGTGGGTCGGCCTATTCTGGTCAACCATTTTTGTCAGCCATTTTTGCCATTTCTGGGTAGCTATTTCTGGTCGGACACTTTCGGTGATGATGTGATTTCAAAGTGAATTCAATTGGGAAGTTTGAAAGTGTTGAAATGTGTTTATTGTTCATTATATGCAACAAATGGGGAGACAACTCAAGGATGTATTGAGTTCGTGAGAAGTGATAGTTCTAAGGTGTTCTAAGCTAATTAATAGTTGTAATTGATAATGACTTGAGAGGAGAAGGCCAAGGAAATATCGTTGTCGTAGGTTCTAGCGGACTCAAAGCAGAGGTACAATTGAAGACCAATTGTAGGTCGAGTATCTTGGGCGTCGTGTATGGCTAGACACGTGTTGAGTATAGCGTGTAGCATGTGTTGAGTATAGCATGTGGAGTTTTGCTAGAACCGAGGCGTCGTGTGTGGTCCTTGACAATTGACGGCAAATTGTTAGCCAGTCATACGATAACGAGGGTTCCAAAGCAAGGTTGGCGGTGATAGCCAGAGTCAGTCATGGATGTTTGAATGCATGTTGTGATTATGATTGTGTTGCTTTGCCATATATGAATGGATGCTTTAATTGATGTGACTGAATTGTTATTCCTTTGGGTGTATGGATTGTAAAGGCTATCACTGCCATGTAATGGGGAAGGAAATTGAGAGTTCTTCTCTAAAGCTGGGTAGAGTAGTTGATTATTTACCCATTCTCATATACTTTATTGATGAAGTTTGTTAGTTGTTTTATCGCTTACTAAAATTGTTGTCTAACTCAAGGTTTTATGTTTCCTCTTATTATCTTGGGTTCTTCATCCAGTTATGGATCGGTAGACTGAGTAACATGTGGCCAGTATTGCTTTAGTGAGGACGATGATGCTGATCGATGGCAAGCAAGAGGCTCACGTGCTAGTTTTATTACTATCTAGTATTTGTTTCCGCTGTTTGCTATTTCTTTGAGTGTTGTAGTGAGGCAAATTGTACAAACACTATTGTTGTTATCCACATGTATGGGAAATACTCTCTAGTTGTCATGAAAGCTAGTGTTTTTCTGCTTCACTATTACTACCTATTGTATTATATTTTATCCTTGCGTTGTGAGTTTACGACAGGTTTCGTTATCTACCATACCTTGATGATCGTCCATAGCTGCCTGGCACACCTTTCAGCGCATTATTCCTCTTGTATAGTGCGGGGGCTGTGGACGGTCGTCACATTTGGTAACAGAGCTCTGGTTGTCGATTTTAGCCAAAGTTTTAAGTCGTATTTATGTATGAGAGACATACTTGTAGATTTCAGTTGGATGCTTATTATATATACTAGCATATATAGTAGTAGCGGTTGTATTCTTTAGTAGTTTTTTTTAAAACTGGCTAATTATTCTAAATTGCAGATTTAGAATGAGTAGACGATCATCAGGACATAATGCTAGGGAAGCTAATACTGGAGGGGTTAATGGCGGGGCACATGACTACCGTCCATGTTTGAAGCTATGATTGAAGCATGCCTTCGAAGGAACCCCGCTCCAGTGGCAGCTACGGTTGATGTTGGAGTCCAAGTGCCTAGAGCTGTAGAATTCACAAAGCTATGCAAAGACTTTTCTTCACTGGGAGGAAAAAAGTTCGAAGGCACTGAGCCTGTTGCAGAAGTCCAGAGGTGGATGGATACTTGTGTTAGGATTTTCAAAGACATGGGCATTGATGATGCAACAAAGAGGAAGCTTGCATCAAGGCAGTTAGTAGGCAGAGCAATGGATCGGTGGAACTTTATCACACTTGAGACCCCTGAAGAGGATATTTCATGGGAGTTGTTCCAAGCTAAGCTTGAAGAAAATTTTATCTCCACCGTGCAGAAGTCTGTTCTGTTCAAGAGATTATGGAGCTTAAGCAGAATGGTCGCCCAGTTCTTGACTATATTTCCAACTTCGAGGCTTTGTCGAAGTATGCTCGTTCATATGTGGATACTGCTTATCAAAATAATGAGAATTTTGTCTTGGGATTGGATGAATATCTTGGGGATCAGCTTGTGGATCACCTCGATGATAGCTTTGAGAAGATCGTCGAGAAGGCTTTGAGGCACGAAAGTCTGTTTCCTAAGAATATGTCTGTTGTTTCACCTAAGGAGGAACAGAAGCCACACCAGGGTGGTAATAATAAGAAAAGGAAGCAATAACAACAGAAAGGAAAGGATGGCCAAAAGAAGCAGAAGGGAGAAGTGACTTGCTTTAGTTGTTGATAGAAGGGCCATTTTTCTAGTGAATGCAAGAATCCTAAAGTTGAGAAGAAGTACTTCAAGTGTGGGAAGCCAGGACATGAGAAGAAAGATTGTCCAGAATCATCCAAAAGGAAGTAAGTGGTTAAGGCTTATGCATTGGGGGCAGTCTTCAAGGGCTCCTATTTCTGAGGAGAAGGGAAAGGGTGTCGTTGTGCAAGGTACTCTTTCTGTTTATGGTGTTTCGGTTCGAGTTTTGTTTGATACTGGAGCATCTCATTCATTCATTTACAATGAGCTTGTGTGCCGCTTGGGTTTGGAACCCGAGATATGTGATAGACCTTTCGTAGTAACTAATCCAATTAGGAGTTCGTCAAATCTTTGCATGATTTGCTGAGGTCTAGTGTTGTCGAGTCATGGTTGCTCTTTTGTGTGTGATTGTTCTTAACTTTGTTGGGTTTGGGATCATCTTGGGCATGGATTGGCTCAAAAGGTATGCGGCAAGCATGAATTGCGAGAAGCTAGAGGTGAGAGTTGGGGATGTGAAAGGGTGATAGGTGTTGATAAAGTGTAAGCACAAAGAGGGTGTCTTCGTTAGCTATCTATATTCGCTTCTGATTCCACAAGAAGACTTATCATATGTGTTGATCGCTAATGAGTATGAGGATGTCTTTGACGAGGTCAAAGGGTTACCGCCGCATCGTGAGATCGAGTTTAGGATCGTTTTGGTCAAGGGTGTTAGACCAATCATTATGCCTCTTAGGAGAATGGCGCCTAAGGAATAGCGAGAGATGGAGGTGCAAGTTCGTGACCTTTTAAGGAAGAGATTCATTTGGAGAAGTGTTTCTGAATAGGGTGCACTGGTCATGTTTGCAACCAAGGCAGATGGCTCGTTAAGATTGTGTGTGGACTATCGTGAGCTAAACAAGGTGACTAAGAAGAACAAGTATCCATTGCTAAGGATTGATGACTTGTTCGATCAGCTTCACGAAGCCAAAGTTTTTTCTCAGATGGATCTGGCAACGGGATTTCACTAGTTGGGGGTGGTTAAGGATAGTGTACCAAAGACTGCTTTTCGGACACCATCTGATTTCTTCGAGTGGTTGGTGATGCCATTCGGGTTGACTAACGCGCCAACGTACTTTGTGGATCTTATGAATAGAGTGTTCAGAGATCAGCTGAATAAGTTTGTGCTTGTGTTCATGGATGATATTCTGGTTTACTTCAGGAATGAGGAAGAACACAAGACAACTTGAGAGTTGTGTTAGAGATCTTGCGAAAGCATCAGTTGAAAGCTAAGTTCTCGAAGTGTCACTTCTGGAAGGATGAAGTGAGGTTCTTAGGTCATGTTGTTTCTGGAAATGGAATAGCGGTTGACCCCGCTAAAGTTGCAGCAATCCAGGACTGGGATTGACCTAAGAATGCGACGGATGTTCAAAGTTTCCTTTGGCAGGATATTACAGATGGTCTATCAAGGATTTCTCCAAGATAGTTGCACCGTTGACAAGATTAACGAAGAAGAGACAAGTGTTGATATGGGATGCGAAGTGTGAACAAGCATTCGAAATCCTGAAGGAGAGATTGACAGGTGCTTCTGTGTTGACCATTCCAAGTGGGAATGAAGAGATGGTGGTATACACCGATGCATGTGGTACTGGGCTTGGAGCGGTGCCAATGCAAAAGGATAAGTTTGTGGCCTACGCGAGGCGACAGCTAAAGCCGCATGAGAAGAATTACCCAACTCATGATTTGGAGTTGGCAGCGATTGTGTTTGCTCTGAAGATGTGGAGACATTACCTGTTGGGAGTTCGATTCGAGTTGTTTACGGATCACAAGTCGTTGAAGTATCTTTTCTCCCAAAAGGATTTGAATCTTCGGCAGCAACAATGGTTAGAGTTTCTGCCATTGTATGATTTTGATATAGCCTATACTCCTAGTAAAGGTAACGCAGTTGCAGATGCATTGAGTTGAAGACATGCAAGTTTGGGAGCGATGTTTTTGGAATGGAAGAGCCTTGAGTATTTGGCAAGGTTTGATTTTAGGCCAAAGGGTGAGTTGGAACCTAAAATATTGGCAAGCTTATCGATAAGACCTACTCTCATCGAAAGGATTGGCAAGAGCCAAAAGAGAGATGCAAAGCTTGTCGAGTTTATCCAGAGACTAGAATCAAAAGGTAAAGAGTTCGAAGTCAATCGAGAAGGTTGTCTTTGGAAGCAAGGGCGATTAGTTGTTCCTGATTTCGATGGATTGAGAGATGAGGTTCTGAGATAATGTCATCACTCGAAGTTGACGATTCATCCCGGTGGTAATAAGATGTATCAGGACATGAAGAGAGTTTACTACAAGGAGGCGATGAAGCGAGATATTGGAAAGTTCATTTCCAAGTGCATGAACAGTCAGTTAGTGAAAGCTGAACAGATGAAGCCGAGTGGTTTGCTTCAGCCATTGGAAGTTCCTACATGGAAGTGGAACAATTATCGATGGATTACCTAGAACGAGGACATGAAATGAAGATATTTGGGTCATTGTGGATCGCTTGACCAAAAGTGCAAGATTCATTCCTGTCAAGTCGACTAGGACAGGGTCGAAGCTGGCTAAACTTTATGTGAAATGGATTGTTAGATTCTATGGCGTCCCAAAGACTATAGTGAGTGATCAAGATCCGTTATTCACTAGCGGATTTTAGAAGAGTTTGCAAGAAGCTTTGGGAACTGAGTTGTGCTTGAGTACGGCATATCATCCCCAAACTGATGGTCAGACCGAGAGAGTCGGTCGAGTTTTGGAAAATCTCCTAAGAGCTTGTGTGTTGGACTTTGGGGGATCATGGGAGGACCATCTACATCTGGTTAAGTTTGCGTATAACAATAGCTACCAGTCCAGCATTGGGATGACACCATACGAGGCGTTGTATGAGAGACCATGCAATTCTCCGACATGTTGGTTAGAAACTGGAGATAAGTTGGTACTTGGGCCAGAAATGATAAGAGAGACCTCAGAATGTATTGAGATTGTATGGCAACGAATGAAGGCAGCCCAAGATCATCAGAAAAGTTACACCGATAAGCGTCGTAAGGACTTGGAATTCGACGTTGGCGATATGGTTTTCATGAAGGTTTTGCCATTGAAGCATATGGTGTGATTTGGAAGTAAAGGAAAGATAGCTCCTAGGTTTGTTGGACCATTTCCAATAGGTGAGCGAATTGGAAAGCTCGCATATAGATTGGAGTTACCTGAGAAGACGTCAAGTGTCCCTAATGTGTTCCATGTGTCGTTTCTATGGAAGTTCGTGCATGATTCGAATGAGTGGTATCTCCAGAGCAGTATGAAGACCTAGAAGTGGAAATCGCAGTTGCGAGACCTCGTAAGCCACTTCGTGTTGTGGAGAATGACACAAAACAGCTTGGGAGGAAGACGGTGAAGCTTGTCAAGGTACAATAGAGTGAAGATGGCGACGATTGTACGTGGAAGACAGAAGAGGGCATGAAGGTGACTCATCCAGAACTCTTCATCGGTAGGACCCTTTGATATTGTTCCATCGTTATATAGTTATATCTTATTGATTGTTTGATAAAATTCCATGTGCTAGGATTAGGCTATGGATGCATGGCTTGATGGATGCTAGTTTGGATGATAGCATTGGCTTCTCATAGATGATAGGCATGCAGAATTGTTGTGTTTGCTTTGAATTTCGGGGGCGAAATTCTTTAGGGGGGAGAATGTAACAGCCCGCATTTTACGTATCGGAAGATCATAAAATATTTTTATTTTATTCCCTGAGGGTTGGACCATTCTCATCTTTTAATATGTTTTTTATGGGGATGTGAGACATGTCCATAATTTTTACCGATTTTTTTTATGACCATTTTGCCCCTATCAGTCTTATATAGGGCATAACTTTTGACTCAGGTTGAATCAGAGGGTGAGACCTATGCCATTGGAAAGGAATTGATGATTGCCTTTCCGTGGAGTGGTTACATTAAGGATTTGGCTCAGAGGTTTGGGAGAAATCGTTGTTTTAAGGTTTTCTAGTTGGTTGTTTAGGTTTGGAGAGCCTAATCGGCTGAATTGTGGAGGCCCATTAGTGGCTGGTGGAACCCTATAAATAGGGGTAAGGGTGGAGGTAAAAGGTTTACTTACCCATTCTCTCATTTGGAGGCATTGATCTCCTTCTTCCTTTAACACCTTTACACCATTAAAAATCCAAATCTAAGGAGGGAAATAATAGATCTACACTATTAAAAGCTAGATCTACATCATTTCAAAGGCGAATTCATTGGATCGAGGAGTTTGGTTTGAATTGCTCGTTGTCCGAATTCATAATTCTATCATTTTAGCTTGTATTGGAGAATCGGTGAGTGAATTACATCTTTCACATGGATTCAATAAAGTGTATGGGTAGTAAATCATGTTTTTCATCAAATTCAAGTGTTTTTCTTTAGATCCATGCATTGGTAAGTTCATTTTCATATAGATCACCCTAGGATCTGATTTAGCAAGTTTAGATAGGTAATTTCTATGATATTTCATACGAATGTGCAAGTTAGATCCATGGTTTTTGTTCATATGCATGTTTGTGGTGAATTTGACATTATCATGGATAGAATTGTCGTATTGATGATATTGTTGATTTCATAACATGCCTGTAATCCTTTTGGATGAATTGGATAATTCAGTTTCATCGGATTTATCGTTTGGCAAAGTTTTGGTCGAAATCGGAGTTGAATTGCAATATGCTGGTTTTGGATCCGACCAAAGTTGGATCGGACCAAAGTTGGGTCGGACCAAAGTGGATTGGGCGAAATTGGGTCGGACCAAAGTGGATCGGACCAAAGTGGATCGAGCCAAAGTGGATGAGACGAAAAGTGGATCTAACCAAAGTGGATCGGACCAAAGTGGATTGGACTAAAGTGGATCGGAACAAATTGGGTCGGACCAAAGTGGGTAGGACTAAAGTGGATCGGACCAAAGTGGGTCGGCCTATTCTGGTCAGCCATTTTTGGTCAGCCATTTTTTCCATTTCTGGGCAGCTATTTCTGGTTGGACACTTCCGGTGATGATGTAACTTCAAAGTGAATTCAATTGGGAAGTTTAGAAGTGTTGAAAAATGTTTGTTGTTCATTGTATGCAACAAATGGGGAGACAACTCAAGGATGTATTGAGTTCGTGAGAAGCGACAGTTCTAAGGTGTTCTGAGCTAATTAATAGTCATAATTGATAACGACTAGAAAGGAGAAGGCCGAGGAATTATCGTTGTCGTAGGTTCTAGCGGACTCAAAGCAGAGGTACAATTGAAGACCAACTGTAGGTTGAGTACCTTGGGCGCCGTGTATGGCCTAGACACGTCTTGAGTATAGAGTGTAGCATGGGTTGAGTATAACATGTAGAGTTTTAGAACCGAGGCGTCGTGTGTGGTCCTTGACAATTGACGGCAAATTGTTAGCCAATCATACGACAAGAGGGTTCCAAAGCAAGGTTGGCAGTGATAGCCCAAGTCAGTCATGGACATTTGAATGCATGTTGTGATCATGATTGAATTGCTTTTCCTTATATGAATGGATGCTCTAATTGCCGTGGCTGAATTGTTATTCCTTTAGGTGTATGGATTGTAAAGGCTATCACTATCGTGTAATGGGGAAGGAAATTGAGAGTTCTTCTCTGAAGCTGGGTAGATTAGTTGATTATTTACCCATTCTCATATACTTTATTGATGAAGTTTGTTAGCTGTTTTATCGCTCACTAAGACTGTTGTCTGACTCAAGGTTTTATGTTTCCTCTTATTACCTTGGGCTGTTTATCCGGATGTGGATGGGAAGACTGATAACTGGCGGAAGGTATTGCTTTAGTGAGGATGAAGATGCTAATCGATGGCGAGCAAGAGGCTCATGTACCAGCTTTATTACTATCTAGTATTTGATTCCACTATTTGCTATTTCTCTAAGTGTTGTAGTGAGGCAAATTATACAAACACTATTGTTGTTATCCATGTGTATCGGAAATACTTTCTAGTTGTCATGAAAGTTTAGTGTTTTTCTGCTTCACTATCACTACCTATTGTATATGTTCTATTATATTTTATCCTTGTACTGTGAGTTTACGAAAAGTTTCGTTTATCTACCATACCTTGATGATCGTCCATAGCTGCCTGACACACCTTTCAGCGCATTATTCCTCTTGTATAGTGCGGGGGCTGTAGGCGGTCGTCACAAGTAGCTTCGTCATTAGCAACATTGTCAGTTTCTCTAATGGTTTTGCTTGTAGTTTTCTTAGATTTAGCCATTCTTTCGGATAAGGCTTTGCCTTTTGAAAAGAGTACGTCGATTGGCCAAGATCATAGACTTGGAGAATCTATGGTAAAGGTAGGCTTAGAACTTCAATAGAAGGCTTTTAAATTTGATAGAAGTGCGAACGTGGCCCCACGGTAGGTACCAAATGTTGAAATCGAAATTGGATCACAACACCAAAGGTGCTTCCGAAGCAATTCATCAATCGGTTAGAATTTGAAGCCACGGAATATAAAAGCAAGTAAAAAACGTAAGAATTTTATAGTGGTTCGATCTAGAATAGATCTACATCCGCTTTTGAGGCGATTTCTCTATTGTATATGACATTACAAAGTATATTTCTCTCCTATTTTTGCTCATTCTCTCTTTTTACAATGATTCTCCTATTTTTTTCCTCTCTTTTCACTTTAGATCTCACTTGAATTCGTGGAGGAATGGATTAGATCTCGCTGCGTATGGTGGAAATGAATGACTATCTTCCACATTTGGCCATTTGGGAAAATTTCCTTGATTCCATAGTGATTTGGCGTTAGATTTAGGCTTTGGAGAAGATGAATAGAGATTGGAGAACTTGGAGTGAGTTTGAGCAGACCTCTAATGGAAATAAGAGATGATTTGATCTTCATGTTGTTGGAGGAAGATGGAGTGAGTTGGAGAAGCTATTGGTAGAGCCTGGAATGCTTGAGAATGGTGGAAAACCGAAAATGACAGCCCTTCGGGGTGGCAAAAATCGATCCTTTGAATGATGGTGAAATGGTATATTTATGAGAGAAGTTTGGAGGTAGTGGCAATGTTGTAATTACGGTGTACAGGGTAGGGGTCATGCGTTGGTGTATTTACGAAACAGCCACTGAACAGTTGGAGCCAGCTGTAAGACCACATGCACGACCGACCCTTAACGTGCGACAAAGAATATGTTCGCATGAGCGAGTCTAGACTTAATGCACGAGGGACCCCAAGTTAATGCACGAGCCTTGTTATTACGACTATGCCACTCTTGCCCTTTTGTGCTTTATAGTGTTGTTATTTCTATATTATTCTCCTGGCTTTTCTGTTTGCAATTATTTTCTTCGTAATTTATACATATAAATCCTGTTAGTCCAAATGAGCCACTGGATGGTTTAATACTATTTGACCACCTTATGTCAGATGTTGCTGGACTCCTTCACCCGGATAGACACTTGCTCGACCAACAAGTTAAACGAAGACTAAATGACCCACGTGGTAGAGCGAGCCATGCTGATGGAGGTACTTGAGTGTGATGATCAACCTTGGGTGCTCGAGCATGTTGCTCGATTCGTTGATGACGTCACATTGTAGCTCACCCACAACACTGTTGCTCGACCTAGAACAAATGAACAACCCTTTAGCCGTCTCTCGTTCACATGAAGGTGGTGCTCGACCCCTCCCCAGCTCGCACTGCTCGACCAGGGACAGGTGTTTTCGGTCAGAAAAGTGGTGAATGAGCCATTCCTGGGTGCTGCTCGACCCTTAGGCGTTGTTGTGAACAGTGCTTTGCCTAATCAATCGACCAACGTGGTTAGTGCTCGAGCCCTAGTATGTTCCTGCTCGAGCTAGACTTCTGACGTTGGCGTCACTTTTCCTCACGAAGTTGAAATGGCATCGTGTAATGTGGTTTGAATGATTCATGCACGCTTCATGTTTGACTATATGCCAAGGAGAGTTTGCTCAAGTTTACACCCTTCAGGCTCAACCGGAATATAGAATGATGGGCCATGTGGATTTTGTTTCATGATGTCATAAGTGTACACTTGCATGCAGAACGCCTTGATCATATTACATATATTGTAAGTTGTATCCATATTTATATCTACTGTCCAAGATTTTCCATGTGTTCCCATACATGAATGTCTAGATTATATATTTCACGTTTTGCATGTTTTAATATACAATGCTTGTAATACAATCTGCACGCATGTTGTTAACACCTACCATCTGCTTCATGTTAAAAAAAAATCAGGTACATTTTTTTGAATACTCAAATGGTCTGAAAGCTTGTCAGTAGTTGCTATAATGCACTCAATGTTCATGGAGTTTATTCAAGTTTTATAATCCATACTATTCCTGTTAAAGTTGGAATGATCCATGCAATTCGAACTACAAGTTTAGCACGACTCATGTATTATAATGCAATCCGAACCAACGTAATATGAATGACGAATGACGTTTGCAAAAGCTTTCATGTATTTATCTTCGTAACCGTGTGTCATCATTCGTAAACACTTCTTAGTTCTGAACCGCGTTTTCACAACGGGGTTAACATGGCTTATCATCCTTAGACAGATGGCCATACCGAGAGGATTAACCGAGTAATGGATAACCTTCTTAGAGCTTGTGTATTGGACTTAAGAGGATCATAGGAAGACCAACTGCATTTAGTTGAGATTGCTTATAATAATAACTACCAGTTGAGTAATGGCACCGTATGAGGCATTATATAGTAGATCATGTAAATCTCCATTTTGTTGGTAAGAAATTGGCGAGAAGTTGGTGGTTGCACCTTAAATGATAAGAGAAATGACGGATAATGATGAGATCATTCGGCAACGAATGAAAGCAACACAAGGTCATCAGAAAAGTTATGCTGATATGCAGTGAAAGGATTTGGAATTCTTAGTTGGGGAATTGTTGTTTGTTAAAGTTTCACCTCTAAGGAATGTTGTCTGTCTTGGAAAGAAAGGGAAGTTAGCACCAGGATTTGTTGAGTCGTTTCCGATTGTCGAATGTATTAGAATGCTCGCTTATAGGTCGGACTTACCTAAGAAGATGGTGAGTGTGCATAATGTGTTTCATGTATCATTTCTATGGAAGTTTGTGCACGACTCGAATGGTGTGGTATCTCCTAATCAGTTTGAAGATTTAGAGGTCAGGCCTGTAGATACTAGGCCTCGTAAGCCACCTCGCATCATGGAGAATGACACGAAACAGCTTAGAAAGGAAGTTGTTAAGCTAGTCAAGGTACAATAGGGAGGGAACGATGACGATTGCATATGGGAAACGAAAGAGAATATGAAGTCAGCTCATCCAGAACTTTTGAGTGGTATCTCCCATATATCGTATATTACTTGTACCATTATGGCTTGTGCTATTAGAATTTCGCATGCTAGGATAGGATTTTCATTGCATGGATTGTTGCGTGCTAGATTGGATGATAGGTTAGCTACTCGTGGATGGCAGGCAGGCGAAATGCTATGTTTGCTCAAGTTTGCTTGGAATATCGAGGGCGAACCTAAAGGGTGGAGAATTTAACTGTAGGATCTAGATTAACCCTAGAGGGTGTGAATAGGGTTCATTGGATATTTAAAAAATAAAGGCTAACATAGAATAATAACGAAACTACATAAAAGATAAATCACACACAAGAATTACCCAGCTTCGGTAAACCCTACCTACTACTGCATTCCTAAGATTTCTACTAGGTATTAAAACAGTTTCCCGCTTACAAAACCCTATAAACTCGCAAACCCTACTACTTCTCTAATCCTACGCTCAAAATCTTGACACGACTTAAATCCTTAGTTGTGATTTTCTTAACAACAAAATGCTGTAGCTAGATACTCCCTAGTTTAGAAAACTAGAAAACATATTGGTCGATTTACAGAAATTAAAACAACTCAAAACAAAACCCTAAAAGCACTTAGAATGAAAAAATCGACCGTCTTTTTATTTTCTTTATAACATAAGTCGGCTTCCTCTTTTTCCTCTTTGATGGCTGAATCAAACTTTAGGTTTTGGCCCAATTATGACTCCCGAATTCTGTAAAATATTCTTTGATGGCTTCTGATGCTTTTTTCTCTCTTGTCAATGATTTGACTTTGCGATCGAAACTCCGTTAGTATGTGAGTATCTCTGATTTCTTTTTCGATTGATTTGCTTGCTGATTTCGATGCCTAAATGCCTGTGATGAATGGTGAATTTATAGGGTATTCCTAACCTCAACATCTTTGATTTCACGCAATGATTTGGTCTATGATATTATTCGATTCTTGTTGGATTTCCATGACTTTGAGAAGGCACTTGTAAATCTGGAATGTTTTGAATCTGTGAATCCATTCTTGCCGAAAACAATACCTTTAATCACGTTAATAAATACATGCGTGATTGCTTTGGCAATTGAATTTTTATTTCCAAAAAAATCGATTGAAAAACTTTCCATATATTTAGAGATTGTTTCGGTGATTTATGGAAATTGTGAAATGATTTTCTTGCCAAAGAATTGATGCATGCCGAGAATAAATACTTGCCGAGAATAACTTAATTGTGAATTTTTTCTGGAAATATTTTGGCAGTTTTAATTTGATATACATTGGAAAGTTATGGAATATATGGCACATTAAAATCTTTCTGCATTTCGCATTACTTGAATTCAGACTACTTTATTTCCTTTGTGTCTGAAGTGCTTGGATTGTTTCCTTTCTACCTTGTTACATGTTGCTGCCATGTTCCCTGATATTGCCATGTTATTCTTGTCCCATGCCTTTGTGTATTCGCTGATCTGAACTGCCTTGCTTACACCATTTTCATGCACCTTGTTTCACTTGACTTGATCCTTTTATAAGCCTGATTCTGTTGTATACTTGAACTCGACCATGCCATGTCATTGTTGTGCAGTTACAGAGTTCTAAGATTTCACTTGTACTTGGTCTTATGTACTGAGTGAATCCACTACCATGTTTTGTCTCTCTTCTAACTTTGCCACGTACATGCATTGAACCTGAATTATGTGCTTCACTATTGCATGTAATCTGCATTTGCTGATAGTGATTGTGTAGTCTTGAATCCTATGTTCTTGCTTGTGTATACATGTGTATGTGTGTCATAAATTTTTGCACACATATATACTTGTTTATTCATACTTTCTGTCTCTTGTGCCATGCCACATATGTGCCATTTTGCATGTTATATATGTTGTTCCCAGTCTTTTGTTCTTGTCTTCTTTATTGATGGTTGATCCTTGTGCATATACTTGACATGTACATTTGTACACTTGTATCTTGCTGTACATACACTATTCTGCTATTTCATCTGAGCCTGTATATGTGTAAGTTCGAACTAGATTTGCTCTTTTACATATGCATCTTGCATGTGCACACCTTGTACATTCAGGATAAGCTTGAGTATGTTGTTACCATGTCTCAATACATTGTGCACTAGTCTTCTTGTTTAGTGGTACACCCAGGTTGCTACCAGTTTGAGTTATGCACTTGTGTTTGGTCTGCCTTAATGTTGGTTGCCTCTTCTTGCTATCTTGCTGTGCACATGCCATTTGATCTTGCACATTTGTGTGTACTTATACCTTGTAACTATGATGCATTTTGTACTTGCCTCACTTACACTTGCTCTAACTTGAAATAAACTTGAGCTTGAGGTTGCATGTGTATCCATATTTGATTTTGTACTATTTGTGATACTCCATGCATGCATATTCATGTGTATTTGAAGTTGCATGCTTACTGCCTTCGATCCTGTGTATTTATTCATTTTTTACTGCCTTATGCATACTTGTATACATGCACATCCAAGTGTGTGTGTATATATGTATTTGCATACACATTGTAGATCTGCCCATGATGTTTCCATTGAGCATGCTTGACATTTGTACCTACTCACCTGGAAAATAACTGTATACAAGTGCAAAAATATTTTTCTATTTAAATCAGCAGACCACTTTATATTGTGTTGTGGCTGGTCAAGATCAGTATACCACAAATACAAGTTAAGGCTTGTCTTAATCAGTAGACCACTATAGCTGTGTTGAGGCTGATCTGTAGTCACTAGTATTCAGTCTGCCTTGCGGTATTTACAGTGAATCGCTACGGATATCACAAGCAGTCGAGACACAAATAAATGTATATATTTATATCAGACCAAGTCTAGAAATATGATGGGAAACACACCAAAATTCTGAGGCAAATACAATTAAAATAAATTTATACTTGACTACAAATAATTCTATTTTTGTTCCATTTTACTGTGTGTGTTTCTTTGACAGGTATAAAGGTGACTGGACGAGATATAGAATCAGTCAGAAGAATCAGTTTGTGTCAATATAAATGTATATGAGAGAGTGAATATGTAATAGAGTGAAATGAGTGAACTGTAGTGAGGAATGAATGTAATAAGTGAAATTGAATGTATTATACCACAGTGAGATGTACAATAGTAGAGTTAGAAATATGTACTAATTCAAATGTTGAAATAAAATATTTATTTGAATAAAAATACCATTTGAATATTGAATTATTGTGCAATAGTATTCTATTCAACAAATATTTATTTTTGTGTGAGATGAAATATGGAATGGTACAATTACAAACACATTTAGAGAATAATATATATGTTTGTTATCATCAAACAAAAATCATATAGTTATATTCAACAACCTCCCCCTTTTGATGATGACAAACATACACAACGATTTTGAATGTGGTAAATGTGCTTGACAGTGCAGTATAGCTCTCCCCCTATTTATATGCTTCCCCTACAACTGAACTCCTCCTATATGAGCATATGAGTGAGTTTGAAAACAATTGAATATCCAATATTAAAATATTCTTGGGTTATTCACTCATTAATCAAAATCTTAACCATTCTCTCCCTTTTCTGATCATCAAAAGGGTAATCATAATCGAAATGGTGATGAATATAGACTAGAAATATAAATCCAAATCAAGAGGGAGAATAAATAAACTTCATCCAATCAAACAAAAATCATAATATTCCTCAAACAAAAAGCAAATTTCACATTTCAAAATAATGGATTTACGATGAATTTTATAAAATGGAGAGAGTTATTAAACCTTGAATATGAATATGGATTCCAAATAATTTTCAATTTTTTTTTAAAAATTAAGCTCAAAATTGCAATTGATTTGGACTATGCTAATAAATTCAAAATATCGCAAATCCCAAAATAGTTAAACAAAAAATCATAATATACCATAAAATAGTAACACACTTCACATTTTAGACAATGGATTGATAGGTCGGTTTTTACATAACAAGGAGGATTTCTTTTTTTTTACTTCCTTTTTTCATTTTCCTTTTTTTATTTCTTTTTATTTTATTTTAAGAACACACTGACCATGCATAACCATAAGGACTTTTAAATGAGGTCAGTTGCAACTTAAATTATAAGTATTCTCTAACCATGTGTAATGAACGTATTTTTCATCACTCTAAAATATGAATTTTAAAGATATTCAATATGATTTTGAACAATTTGATATTTGATCCGAACTTGAGACTAATTGAAAATAAATTCTAACTTGGTTTTAATCTTTACTGGGATTAAAACAAGGTTAGTAAAACTTTAAAAATCAATCAAAAGGTGAAAATATTGAAAATCAATAATTAAATATTATATTTATAACCTGAAAATAGACGTTTTCGAGATAGTCTCAGAATTTGACGAAACCAAATTCATTGGATCTGCATTAGTGAATAGTAGGATTTCAAATTTTGTATTGATTGGACATACAGTTTGATCACACAAGTTGAAAACACATAGGAATCGTTTTATTGAAATTCATTTAAATTAAGCAGTTTTAGATAATATTGAAATTTGAAAATATTGATAAAATAGACTTAAAATGGTTGAAAAATAAATATATATGATAGTGAACTGGTTTATAAAATTTACAATTCATTTATATCGATAGAAAAACACTAGTATTATACACTAGTTTTAAATTGGAAATTTGAACTGTTTTGAGAATAACAATTGGTAACGTACATTAGTAAACTCATATTCATATTTCTAGTGGTTAATGGCACCTTAGTTGATATACTAATATGCAAATGGTTTCATATAGTTTGAATAATTCAAAAATATGGTTAGTGCCTTCTTATGTAAGCATTAAGACATAATTTACTTAATTAAATTTAAAAGCAACTCATTTTAGCACCATTTCCTAAACCCTCTTCCATTTAGACAACTCATCCCTCTCTCCTACATTTGTCACCTTCTTCCACACTTCAAGTATTAAGCATGTGACAACTTTTAAGTTGTCAAATTTTGGTGCACTTCCCTTTATTGTAAAACAAACTTCCTCCTGCTGCTGCTACTTCTTTTTTTATTCATTTCCTTTCCTCCTCTTCTTTTCTCCATCCTTCCTCCGTTCATGGCCTCCTCCCTTCTATAACTCAGGACCCAAACTCATTCTCCCCTCCTCCTCCAGTTAAAACACCTCCAAACCACCTTAAATATCCTCCTTTTCTCCCTCATAGCCTACATCTACAACCTCTTTCCCACCTCCATACTTGTCGTGCCCTATACCCCCTACGTCACACCCTATTAGCTGCTAAAACCCCACCTTTCCACCATTAAACCACTTCATTCCCTTCCCACTATGCTTATCTAAACTTCACTTACAAAAAGTTCCAACCTTTCTACTAAAAATATCACTTTTAGCTCCTAAAACCCATAAAGATCCCTCCTTTCTTCATGAAATACATATTAAAAATATATTTACATATTATACTTAGTCATAGCGAGATCCAGGTGAAAACGGTGTCTGTAAAGGTGATAGCAAAGTTCATTGGTGTTAAAAATCCTATCTTTGGAAGACTGATGGAGTGGATAGCGATGGTGAGAATTCTTTGCTCACATTTGGATTTAAATTAGTTGGTGAGAACTCGTTGGTGTTAAATAAGTTGTTTATGATATTAATAGCTTGCTAATGATGCTTGTGGTGACTAATGACGGTTATGTTTGTGACCATTGTGATTTGAGTTGGTTTGGATCTTAATGAGTGTTAATGTTGTGAACACTTAGTTTAAAGTGTAAAAATATATATTGCTTTTAGGTGTTAACAATGTAAACACTTAGTTTAAAATGTTAATGATGTTGCCTTATGTGTTAAAAATGTGGACACCTAATTTTAAGTGATAGAAAGGTCACCTTATGTGTAAATGTTTGAATCCTTATGTAAATGACACTCTATGTTGTTATTGGATGTTGTGTGATGTTATTGGATGTTATGATGAATAGTAATTAGGTTAATGGATATGTTATTGGGTGGTTGACTTTAAGTGTTAAGTATATTAACATTTATGTTAAATGATACCTATTTGGAAATTATGTGTTAATTATTTTAACACTTAGGTGAATGACACACATTTATGAATACATATATATTGATGAAGTCTCTTTCGAAAAATATCGGAACGTTATAGAATGACAGCGAGGATAGTGTCTTGGCTTGGGTTTGGAAAATATAGTTTCCTGCTCTCCCCGACTATTTCTAACTGATCCGATAGATGAGATGGTTAAGAGTTGTATGTTGTTAGGAGAATTTGGCTTGAGATGGGGTGTTGAAATATGTGATTTTGCATCAAGGTGGAGTGTAAAATTTGGTGATACAAAATCACAATTAGGCGGAAACAAATATGCAAAATGGAAAGTAAATATTTTTAATATGGAAATGCATAAATTATTGATTGCATTTGCATGATGTAACGACCCGCATTCTACGCATCATAGGATCGTGGAATATTTATTTCTTTCACATACGAAGTCGTATGGTCATGTAACTTTGGGAGACGATTATTGGGGTCATTTCCCATGTTCATGATTTTTGTCGATTTTTAAATGACCGTTTTGCCCCTAGTTGGTACTGTTTTGGCCATAACTTTTGACTGGAAAGGAATTTTGACCTGAAACTACTTCCATTGGCTTCGAATGATGGTTTCTCTTTCCGTAGAGTGGTTACATTAGCCAAACGGACTTACCGTTTGGGAGATATGGCTGAAACAAGGTTTAGAAGGTGAAAAACAGCTTAATTGGGTTAAACCGGGTGATTAGCAACTAGGCCCAATGGGGGATTTCGGGATTTGGGGTATTTAAGGGCTGCTAGGGTTAGGATTTCGGTTTTAGACTCATTTTTCCAGCCGCCACTTACCTCCTTCAAGCTCTAGCAATGGCCTCCACCTTCTAATTTCATCCCAAATCGTCTCTAATCACTTTCTAATCGAAGATTAAGCAAAACTACATCAAATCGAGGGAGGGTAGCACCAAATCAGAGAGAGAGTTGCTGGAACACGTAGTGATTGGATCCAAATCAGAGATTATTTCAGATCTAAAGTTTGTTTGTGGCTAAGGTGAGTGATTTGCATTGTTTTTCACTAATTACGGCTAATTATGGTAATTAGCGAAGATTAGCGAAATTATGGCTCATAAAAATCTAGAAAAATTCCTAAAATTCTAAAACATCATTTTATGCCTCTGATATGAATTTGGGTTAATTTCGACTAATTTTGCAAATCCCGGAATTTGGGGGATTAAGGGGTGATTAGTGATAATTAGCGAATTTATGCATGTTAAAAATCTGGAAAAATATTTATAAATTGCTAAGTATTGTTTTAGACCTCTGTTAGAAGTTTGGGTTAATTTGGTTAAGTTTTGTTAATCCTATGCTTAGTTGTTCTTAAACATGCTTAAGGGGAAATATGGGATTTTGGCTATGTTTGATCCATTTTAACCCGTCATATTGTTGTTTTGGTGTTTGAGGTCACTTCTACTTGTTGCTATGACTGTATGGTATGCTTTGTGATTGATTAGAATAGGTAGAATGGCCGAAAACGTCGTCGAGTGGCGTAAGTTGCATGCTGGAAGAAGTGCAGGAGACCGGATCAGATCGGATAGCCCGACCCGACCCGTTCATAAGACCCCGACCCGATCCGTCCATGGAAGGTGACCACGAGCCGACTCCTTTCACCTAAAGTTCTTTGACTGATCCGATCGTGAACGATGGGACGATACGACCGGAGCATGGCCACGATCCGATGGAGCTGGAGCGCCACGAGCTAGAAGGAGTACGACCCGATCCGTATGGCGCGACTCGATCCGATGGAGGGAGCACGACCGACCCGATCCGAGATGCTTGGACTTGAAGTGAAGACCACGATCCGACCCGAGCGAGGGTGATGACCATGATCTGAAGCAAGGTGAAGTGAAGACCGACCCAGATGAAGATGATGACCAAAAACCCGAGATGCAAAGGTAGTCCAAATGGAAGTTAGAGCTCAGGATCCAGATGGGAACTAATGAGTTCACTTCGTGATTGGGCTTTGCTGCGGGACGTGTGCAAAGGGGTTGTCGGTATTCATAACTTTGGTTCACCACTGAGAGATGGATAGTGGGCTTGTAGTGATAGTTACACGGGATTGGATTCCGTCATGGCCCAAAGTATTAGGTGACCAAAGTAGTGGATATCGTATGCTTTACGCACTGAGTGAGGGATGTGAGGATGATTGCTATGCTTGATTGTTTGACATCACTATGACATGCACACCCCCACCCCCGTTATCTTTACACCATTTGAAAGGGCACCTTAGAGTGTTGTACAGTATGTAGTGCTAACTCTTTGGTTGCAGGTCCAGGTTCAGGTATGATTGGATTATACCTGTTACTGTTATTATTCTGTTTAGATGCTTATCGCTCATACCAGGCTTTATGTCTGACCCAGAGTTTTATGTCTCCTCTTATTACTCTGGGTGCTCACACGAGCAGACTAGAGACAGGTTAGCTGGTGGTGCGCGAGTAGCTGATCTGGAGATGAGCAGGAGGCTTCCACGTATGATATATATAGTATTCTCCCTGTGTCGCTGGTGGTCGCTACTTGGGCATTAGTAGTGTACCTCCTTTATCTTGATTTTGTTTTGTTGAGACAGTTTGAAAAGTTGTAATAATGTTGGCTTTGGATCATAAGCTGTACTTGGATTTTCCGTTGCTATGTTAGTTTGTTTTCAGCTTATGCACTGTCTCACCCGTTTTATTTCAAGTATGTTGTTATTATATTTTATTCCATGCGCTGTGAGACATATTATAGGTTCCTTGTTAGTTCATTTCCTTCTTTCCTTTTTTTCTTCTGACGACCGTCCCGTGCTAACTGTACATGTGTACATCGCACTTTTGGAGGAAATGTCGGTTGGTGCGGGGCGGGCCGTCACACTTGGTATCAGAGCTCTAGGTTGCGTAGTTAACCTAGGGAAAGACACTAGGGAGAGATATTATGTATATGAGAGCGCGTATTTGTGATTACTTTGGTTTTCAAAAGCTATATATGTATATACTATCGGTAGTATAAGAATGAAGTCGTACTGTACTAGCACCACTATGGGGTCGTTAATCGTTTCCCTTTTTCAGATTGACGATGAGTAGAGACACCAGGGGTGCTGGTAGAGGGACCAACCATGGGAATGCTCCTGACATGAGGACAATGTTCACTAACTTCATGAGGGAGATGCTTAGGGATGTTCAAGGGGCAGTTCCCAATCCTGGAAATGGTGGTGGTCCAGTAGTGCAGGCGCCTAGGGTCGATTTCGCCAAGTTGTGCAAGGATTACACTAACCTTGGTGGGAAGCCGTTCCACGGAACGGAGGCGGCCACAGATGTTCAGGATTGGTTGGATAGCTGTGATCGTATCTTCGACGACTTGGGTATTGAGGATGCGATGAAGAGAAGGCTAGCGTCTCGTCAGCTGCAAGGGCGAGCGATGAACTGGTGGAATGCCATTAGAACAGCTACTCCAGAAGATCAAGTTACTTGGAATCAGTTTAAGACTCGCTTTTGTGATAAGTTTATTCCAGCTGCTCATAAGTCAGAACTGTTCAGGAAGTTCTTGGAACTTAAACAGAATGGTAGAGCAGTCTCGGAGTATATCGCTGAATTCGATACTTTATCGAAATATGGATGGTCCCTTATCGATACAGTCGAAAAGAAGAACGAGAAGTTCATAACTGGCTTGGATGGGTACTTGGGGGAAAGACTTATAAACCATATCGATGAGACGTTCGAGTCTATTGTAGGAAAGGCATTAAGGTCAGAGAGCCTTTTCCCTAAGTCGAAGACTGAGGTTGCTACGGCATCTGCAGAGGAGCCAAAGCCGCAAGCAGGCGGTGAAGGCAAGAAGAATTCTCAGAACAAGAGGAAGAAGAACCCGACCAAGGATGGTCAGAATAAGAAAAATAAGAAAGATGGCGAATGCTTTAGTTGTGGCAAGAAGGGCCACTATGCCAGAGATTGTCGAGAAAAGCCTGGGGAGAGGAAGTGCTTTAACTGCGGCCAGGCGGGACATCACAAGGATGATTGCCCACAACCTCCTAGGGAGAAGCAGATTGTGAAAGCGTATGCTATCAACGCTGTTCCTTCTTTGTCGAATGCTCCAAGTGCGGCGTAGAAGGGAAAGGGTGTCATTATAAAAGGTATGCTTTCTATTTAAGATGTTTCTGTTCGGGTATTGTTTGACAAACCCGAGATAGTCGATAGACCTCTAGTCGTGACGAACCAGATTGGTGGTTCGACTAACCTTAGCATGATTTGCCGTAACGTGGTCTTATCGAGTCATGGATGTATGTTTGTTTGTGTTTGCTTTGTTTAGGCTTTACTGGGTTTAGCATTATTTTGGGGAGTCGATTTACTCCAAAGGAATAGGGTGGTATTAGGTACCTACCTAGTGATGGCGATAGTAACTGGAGTTAAGGAAGCTAATAGGTTATCGTTGAAATAAGTTCTAGTTGTCTCTGGGAGGCAAATGAGTGCTCCAGTGCTAGATTGTTTTGCTAGTATCACCTCATGTGGATTGTCTGAACTCGGAGGAGATGTTCCTTGGGTGCTTGTCTGATATTGGTTTAGGCCTTTGGGGCTTGTACTTGGGAATGTCGATTTCGACTAGGATGGTTCGCGTGAGGGGTAAATAGTTGTTGTGATTTTTCATTGGATGATATCTTGGTTTACTCGAGGAGTGATGGGCAGACGGAACATGATAAGACTGTTCTATGGTATAGACTGCCTAGAGTTAGACTCGATAGGGTTATGAGATTGCTCGAGTGGGACTCGAGAAAGATGCAAAGTAATGGATTGTTTAGGACCCTATGTTGATGTTCTCTATTGGATAGCAGAATTTTGAAGGAATAGGATGCGTTCGTTGATCATGGAAGATACAACTAAGATTAGGACGATTCAAGTTGGACTTGAACTCGTAAAAGAAAATGGGTGTTCGTTGATCTTGGAGATGCAACGAATAGGGAGACGACTCACGTTGGACTAGAGTTTGTCACTAATGGATACTCAAGACTGGGTCTGAGTTATAGATTGACTCGAGTTGGACTCGAGAAGGCTGCAAGGAATTGGATTCAGCTCGAGTTGGACTCGAGAGGTCAGCAAGATAATGGATAGACTTGGGTTGGACTCAAGTATTTTAGGAGGACTAAAAGCAGGGGTATCTGGGGACGCCCGTTACCTTGGATCTGTTGGACGTGATCTAGTTATCCTGGGAGGATAAACGTACGTTGGACGTACGGTAGTCCGATTGGAGGCTGGGCTTCCATTAGTTCAATTATCCTTGGAGGATAAACGTACGTTGGACGTACGGTAGTCCGATTGGAGGCTGGGCTTCCATTAGTTTAATTATCCTTGGAGGATAAACGTACGTTGGACGTACGGTAGTCCGAAGGGAGGCGGGGCTTCCATTGGCCTGGGATTGGTTGGACCAGTCAAGTAGGCATCGGTGTATGTATGGAGGCTGGGCTTCCATTAGTTATTGATGTTGGTTAGACCAGACATACTAGAATCGACATATTGGGATTGGTTAGACCAATCATGTAGGTGTCGATGTCTTTATGAATTTAGCAGGTGATAGGTAGGACTTGTTTGATGGATGTTATGGTTGCTATGTTTGTTCCTATCTTTCTTCTCTTGAGTAGACTATCACCTGTAGGGTTCCAACGATGGGGAACAAAGTGATTGTAGTAAGACTATGAGCCAGTGCAGTAGAGTCGTCATGACTCGAGGGGCAAAGTGGACATAGTAAAGGATTAGTAAGGCTATGAGCCAGTGCAGTGGAGTTGTTACGACTTCATGGGGCAGAGTGGACATAGCAAAGGACTAGTGGCTATGGATCAGTGCAGTGGAGTCGCCATGACTCCATGGGGCAGAGTGATCATAGTAAAGGATTTGGGTGCAGTACTAGTTGCATTGAGTAGGAGACATGCCAGTTTAGGGGTTTTGTTTCTAGGATGGAAGCAACTAGAGTATATCACAGGATATGATTTCAGACCCAAGAGTGAATTGGATTCAGAAACGCTAGTAAGCTTGACGATTAGATCGATTTTGATTGAGTGGATTGGTTCCAGTTAGAAGGACGATCCTAACCTATTGGAAACCATCTCTAGGGTAGAGATGGGTATCGATGGAAAGAGAATGATCAGGTAAGGATTTGATCGAGAAGGGTGGCTTCGAAAGAATAAGGGACTAGTTGTACCCAACGTAGATGGACTGAGAGGTGAAGTGCTTAGAGCATATCATCACTCGAAATTGACTATACATCCCAGTGGTAATAAGATGTATTGAGACATAGAGCAGATCTACCACTGGGAAGGGATAAAGATAGGCAGAAGGCTTATCTCGATAAGAGACGAAGAGATTTGGAATTCTTCGTTAACGACTTGGTGTTCGTCGAGATCTCTCCATAGAGAATGTGATTCGGATTGGTTGGAGAGGTAGGTTAGCACCAAGATTTGTTGGCCCATTCCCAGTCCTCGAGCAAGTTGGGAATTTGGCGTATGAAGTAGAGCTACCTGACAAGATGGCGGGAGTTCACAACGTATTTCATGTTTCCCAGTTAAGGAAGTTTGTGCAAGACCCTAATATGGCTATTTCACCAGATCAGTTGGACGATATCGAGGTTGAACCCGAGGCGGTTGAGAACCGCAAGCCTATGCGTATTGTTGGGAACGATACGAAGCAGCTTCGAAGGAAGGCGGTGAAACTAGTCAAAGTCCAGTGGGGTGAGAATGAAAAAGACTGTATTTGGGAAACAGAGGAGGAGATAAGGAAGAAGTATCCAGAACTCTTTGCCTGGTAGGGTTTTGGTAGTGATAGTTTCCCCTTGTTAGTAAACCGCATGCTAGGATAGACTTGTTTTGCATGTTAATTGTTGTTTTATGGTTGATAGGCATGCGGGACCCTTTGTGTGTTTTGGTTAGGGAATTTCGGGGGCGAAATTTCTTAAGGGGGGAAGAGTGTAACGACCCGCATTCTACGCATCATAGGATCGTGGAATATTTATTTCTTTCACATACGAAGTCGTATGGTCATGTAACTTTGGGAGACGATTATTGGGGTCATTTCCCATGTTCATGATTTTTTTTCGATTTTTAAATGACCGTTTTGCCCCTAGTTGGTACTGTTTTGGCCATAACTTTTGACTGGAAAGGAATTTTGACCTGAAACCACTTCCATTGGCTTCGAATGATGGTTTCACTTTCCGTAGAGTGGTTACATTAGCCAAACGGACTTACCGTTTAGGAGATATGGCTGAAACAAGGTTTAGAAGGTGAAAAACAGCTTAATTAAGCTAAACCGGGTGATTAGCAACTAGGCCCAATGGGGGATTTCGGGATTTGGGGTATTTAAGGGCTGCTAGGGTTAGGATTTCGATTTTAGACTCATTTTTCCAGCCGCCACTTACCTCCTTCAAGCTCTAGCAATGGTCTCCACCTTCTAATTTTATCCCAAATCGTCTCTAATCACTTTCTAATCGAAGATTAAGCAAAACTACATCAAATCGAGGGAGGGTAGCACCAAATCAGAGAGAGAGAGCTGCTGGAACACGTAGGGATTGAATCCAAATCAGAGATTATTTCAGATCTAAAGTTTGTTTGTGGCTAAGGTGAGTGATTTGCATTGTTTTTCACTAATTATGGCTAATTATGGTAATTAGCGAAGATTAGTGAAATTATGGCTCAGAAAAATTTAGAAAAATTCCTAAAATTCTAAAACATCATTTTATGCCTCTAATATGAATTTGGGTTAATTTCGACTAATTTTGCAAATCCCAGAATTTGGGGATTAAGGGGTGATTAGTGATAATTAGCTAATTTATGCATGTTAAAAATCTGGAAAAATATTTATAAATTGCTAAGTATTGTTTTAGATCTCTGTTAGAAGTTTGGGTTAATTTGGTTAAGTTTTGTTAATCCTATGCTTAGTTGTTCTTAAACATGCTTAAGGGGAAATATGGGATTTTGGCTATGTTTGATCCATTTTAACCCATCATATTGTTGTTTTGGTGTTTGAGGTCACTTCTACTTGTTGCTATGACTGTATGGTATGCTTTGTGATTGATTAGAATAGGTAGAATGGCCGAAAACGCCGTCGAGTGGCGTAAGTTGCTTGCTGGAAGAAGTGCAGGAGACCGGATCAGATCGGATAGCCCGACCCGACCCGTTCATAAGACCCCGACCCGATCCGTCCATGGAAGGTGACCACGAGCCGACTCCTTTCACCTGAAGTTCTTTGACCGATCCGATCGTGAACGATGGGACGATACGACCGGAGCATGGCCACGATCCGATGGAGCTGGAGCGCCACGAGCTAGAAGGAGCACGACCCGATCCGTATGGCGCTACTCGATCCGATGGAGGGAGCACGACCGACCCGATCCGAGATGCTTGGACTTGAAGTGAAGACCACGATCCGACCCGAGCGAGGGTGATGACCACGATCTGAAGCAAGGTGAAGTGAAGACCGACCCGAATGAAGATGATGACCAAAAACCCGAGATGCAAAGGTAGTCCAAATGGAAGTTAGAGCTCAGGATCCAGATGGGAACCAATGAGTTCACTTCGTGATTGGGCTTTGCTGCGGGACGTGTGCAAAGGGGTTGTCGGTATTCATAACTTTGGTTCACCACTGAGAGATGGATAGTGGGCTTGTAGTGATAGTTACACGGGATTGGATTCCGTCATGGCCCAAAGTATTAGGTGACCAAAGTAGTGGATATCGTATGCTTTACGCATTGAGTGAGGGATGTGAGGATGATTGCTATGCTTGATTGTTTGACATCACTATGACATGCACACCCCCACCCCCGTTATCTTTACACCATTTGAAAGGGCACCTTAGAGTGTTGTACAGTATGTAGTGCTAACTCTTTGGTTGCAGGTCCAGGTTTAGGTATGATTGGATTATACCTGTTACTGTTATTATTCTGTTTAGATGCTTATCGCTCATACCAGGCTTTATGTCTGACCCAGAGTTTTATGTCTCCTCTTATTACTCTGGGTGCTCACACGAGCAGACTAGAGACAGGTTAGCTGGTGGTGCGCGAGTAGCTGATCTGGAGACGAGCAGGAGGCTTCCACGTATGATATATATAGTATTCTCCCTGTGGCGCTGGTGGTCTCTACTTGGGCATTAGTAGTGTACCTCCTTTATCTTGCTTTTGTTTTGTTGAGACAGTTTGAAAAGTTGTAATAATGTTGGCTTTGGATCATAAGCTATACTTGGATTTTCCGCTGCTATGTTAGTTTGTTTTCAGCTTATGCACTGTCTCACCTGTTTTATGTCAAGTATGTTGTTATTATATTTTATTCCATGCGCTGTGAGACATATTACAGGTTCCTTGTTAGTTCATTTCCTTCTTTCCTTTTTTTTCTTCTGATGATCGTCCCGTTCTAACTGGACATGTGTACAGCGCACTTTTGGAGGAAATGTCGGTTGGTGCGGGGCGGGCCGTCACACATGAGATGACAAAGAATTAAATGCAGGATTATTTTCTTCCATCTTTATAAAGCAAGGGAATGATTGATTTACTTGATATGTTTGTTACCTCAATAATTTATGTAACGACACCCCGAAATCCGGTAGGCTTTGCAACCATCCCTTCATCCCCCAGTGCAGCAGGTAAAACCCACCGTGGCTTACAGTTGTACCCCAGACACCTTGTTTTACGGCGACCCTTTCGGGATCCCCCGGCCGCAGCCTACCAACCCTCAACAGGGACATGTGGGGTAAGAGTCTCCCGTTCGCCACCAAACCGCGAAGCGAGAACCCCCCATCATGCTGCATCCTATTCCCGGCATGCTAAACAAGGACTGGTGTGTGCGTGAGAGGGTTTGCGTGTGTGTGTTCATGTGGTGGCGTGAGTTGAATATAATTGTTTGCATTGGGCGGTGTGCGCGTTAAATTTCAAAATTTATAAATTTTACGTTATAATTTTCTTTGTATATATATATATATATATATATAATTTTGAAAAATAAGTGTTGTGTTTATTGTGTTTATTCTTATTTCGTGTGGTATTGAGATCGGAAACCGTCCCAAAACCCAACAGCCGTACCGATCCGTTGTGACATTCCCTGACCACCTCTTATAAATTAAATTATAATATTGAGTGATCGTCGACTTGAAATCATTTCAAGTCGTGTCTGGAAGTTGTCGTCTCATTCAAAGTCAATCCGACAATCGTTGTCTTCATTTCTGTGCCACTAAAGGTGAGTTTATCTCACACTTGACTTACATTTTTCATGGATGTTAGATCAATAATGAACTGTTATATGAAATGCATAAGACTGTTGGTAGGAATTATTTGATTTGATATGTATGCACATTTCATACACTACACCAAAACAGGTGATTGCCAACGAGTATAACCGTTGCAAACAATTTCCGCAACGCTTATAAGTGTTGCTACGGGGGCGTGGCAATGTAGTAGCAACGCTTATAAGCGTTGGTATATTTTCATTCGCAACGCTTATAAGCGTTGGTAGATTTTTGTTTGCAACGCTTATACATGTTACAAGATATCTGTTTGCAACGCCTATACATGTTACAAAATTTTAATTCACAACAAATATATATTTTAATAATAACAGAAATATGTACTAGCAACTCACATATTCTAATATTAATAGTCAATTAAAAACCAATATGACGATAATATAGACGATATTTAATATGAATCAAAAACTAATATTAAACTCAATGTATACCAATAGACAACATCCATAATCAAATAGCGACATAGAATATCAGTTAACAACAAACAAGCACAATACATAATTAAGTTGTCAAATTCAATACATAATTAGTTTGCTAAATTCAATACATAAATGAGATTCTACAAATACCGAATACGAAAATCTGACCATATAACAAAGCCTCCATCTGAAAATTCACATTAACTTGTACATTCCATTTTGAGGACCGTCATAAATTGGTGCATCCGGTTCAAGATCATCTACTGCACTATTAGAACTACCATCCAATTTTCTCTTGTCTTCCGCTGTCTCTAGAAGTGTCTGCATTCATTGAATGTCACATTAAATTGAAAATTTTAGTTCTTTGTTAAAAACAGAAAAACATGAGTTTGCATCGCACAAAATAATATTAAAAACAGAAAAACATGAGTCTAAACTGAGCCTATATCGGCTCAGTATTCCTAAGCCCAAAAAAAAAACACAGGTAGAATGGCAAACCATCATATTAACCTGTTTCTGAATTTTGCATATGAAGTAGATGGATGAATAGAAAATATTGCAATGGAAGGAAGTTTTGGTCTATGCATATTGATAATAATGTCTTATACATGGAAATTAATATTGCGTCTATGAACAGAAAATAAGCAATCTCTAAGTAAAAGGAGTGGGCTTGATAACTCACTTTGGTTTGAACCACAGGTCAGTTGCAAGTGCTTGTTTGATCTTCTAAGATACAACATATTGCAGGCAATCAACAACTCCTGGGATTTAGTTAACCTATTTCTGGATTTGTTCATAGAACGAGCCTTGCTTTTAGAATGCAGGAAACAGATTCTCAAACCTGGGTAGAGACATATGATCAGCAAAGGTTAAAGTGCGGAAGGAATGCTCCATGAAAATATTACAGGATTCGCAAAGTGGATGAGCCAACAAACTTCTAAGAATTAAATAAGACATTCGCAAAGGGAATACTCCTTGCTGGCTCAGTTTCAAATTGGGCCTTTCCGGCTCGAAACTTAGCCGGAAAGGCTCAGTTTCTTAAAGTTGAGCCAGTTCAGGCTCAGTTTTAGAAACTGAGCCTTTTTCCGGCTCAATTTCGAACCTAAAACTGAGCCGGAAAGGATCAGTTTCGAAACTGATCCTTTCCGGCTCAGTTTCAGGTTCGAAATTGAGCCGGAAAAAGGCTCAGTTTCTAAAACTGAGCCTGAACTGGCTCAACTTTTAGAAACTGAGCCTTTCCGGCTCGAAACTGAGCCGGATAGGCTCAGTTTCTAGATGTTGAGCCAGTTCAGGCTTAGTTTTAGAAACTTAGCCTTTTTCCGGCTCAATTTCAACCTAAAACTGAGCCGGAAAGAATCAGTTTCGAATTCGAAACCGATCCTTTCCGGCTCAGTTTCAGGTTCGAAACTGAGCCGGAAAAAGGCTCAGTTTCAAATCCGAAACTGAGCCAGAAAGCTCAGTTTCAAAAACTGAGCCTGAACTGGCTCACCTTTTAGAAACTGAGCATTTCCGGCTCAGTTTCAAGCTAGAAACGGAGCCTTTTCCGGCTCAGTTTCAGATTCGAAACTGATCCGGAAAGGCACAGTTGCTAAAAACTGAGCTCAGTTCGCCGTCTCAGTTTCGAATTCGAAACTGAGTTGGAAAGGCTCAGTTCGAAACTGAGCTATGCCCGAGAAATATGAATTGTAACTAATATATTAAGTGTCACATTCCTTTACTCACCATATGTTAACACTTTGTGCAACTCAGTCTGGCAAACTGAGTTTGCGCAACTCAGTTTACCCAGCTGAGTTTGTGTAACTCATTCTGCGCAAACTGAGTTTGCGCAAACTCAGTTTGCCAGACTGAGTTGCGCAAAGTGTTAACATATGGTGAGTAAAGGAAGGTGACACTTAATATATTAGGTAATTACTAGAATAGATTTCGGTGTGCTAATGAATTATTTGACTAAGAACATCCATGTGTGAATAAATGTATTTATGCAGTAAAGTACCGGAATACTGCAATCATGCTCCCCAAATTAAACGTAACCATACCTGTCAGCAAGAACCAATGGATGACGAAAATGCACTTAAGCGTGCACCAACGTCAAAGGTTAGCTACATAAATATCACAGATTTTGGGGGATCACCAAATGGGCCAGACCTAACCAGGAAGCTAGGCAGACTTCTTCAAAATAGCTGGTACTATCCTAGAAGGAAGATTCAAATAAGTCCTCAAAACTGCATGTTTTTATTGTTTTTATTGCACATATACATAGGTTCAGACTACATCATTGCCCAACTTTATATGTTAACATTGTTTGCCCAACTTATATGTTAACATTGTTTGCGTATAATTTTTAAACATAACATGACTTCAAATTACAGTTTTAAGACAGATATTATGGGTTTGGTTTACAAATGCTACCCAAGGACCAAATATATAATGACTTCGGACCGGGCTCAGGTTCGGATTTTAAGATACTCGAACTGATTGCAATGATCTGCATTGTAAAAACAGGAATGTTACGTTCATGGAAATTAGATCAATAGTTCACCCGCCCTCGTTCTTCTAGTTTAGAAAAAGATATTGTATTCTAAAGGTGAAAATATTTTGTCCTATTCACTGATATTTTCTAAAGTTAAATAGCTATGCTGGAGTTCAAGAAATTTAAATACGACAAACAAGCAATACCTTTCATTATCATGGCGCAACTGCTTGATGCAATGTTTTACTGCATACATGCAGCCATCTATTCTTTTCACAACTTTGAAAACATAGTTGAAATTACCACAGCCAATTCGCTGGAAAATATGAAAATTACCAAAGTCAGTAAATAAAACACACTACTGAAGTCATGTTCCTTGGGTTACCATTACTCTTGGGGACTGGATTTTGACAGTGTGAACACAAGAAAAGAAAAGCAGAGGGGGGTGTTTGTAAATGGATCCCATCTCACGTATCGAACATATATTTGCAAATTGAGAGATCTTTCACGTCCTACTAATTCATCACATTAGGCAAACAATAACTCACAGCGTGTATGTCATAACCTCTTTCAATTCAGGAGATGCAAGAAGTCCAAAAGATACATATAATTACATAAATAATCAAAAGAAAATTAAGAGGGAGTAATCAAAATTACCTATTACTTTTGATCTCCTATCACCAAATATATCCATGTCAATAGTTGATTTTGCATCTATGGAACATAATTTTGCTATTGCAGACTGTGGAACATAATTTTGCTTCTTTCCAGACTCACTTCCAAAGGTGATTTTAAGTTCCTCCGAAGCCAATGTATCAACAAGCAGATTAGTCAACGGCTCAGGGGACTCATCATTGTTGCATTTGCTATCTGCTAACATACCAACAAAATTATAGAGTAAGATATTAGAACATGTACAATTGTATTTAATAAATTTGAACTAATAACCTGAAATTTTGGTTGTGGTGTATTATATTTCAAAGGCATTGAAAAGTCATGACGGTCATAAGAACTTAACAAAGATATATGATTTAGATTTAGTAGCTGAGTTTTATAGCACTTGAGAACAATGATTAAGAAGCTCCAAAAAGATCATACTGTTTCAGCTATGATGTTGGGCTATACCGTCACTACTGTTCAAAATCATATGCACTTTGACAATGCAATCACCAGCAAATAATACATGCATTTGATTGAAACTTCCACTAGTTTAGTTAGTGACAAATACATTAGTCACATGCTTCCATCAAGAGTTGTACTGGTTGGCATGGCATTCATATACAAGAGTTGACGATGCAGCATTCATATACAAGAGTTGACGATGCAGCCACTGTTTTTGTATCCTTTGCATAGAAGGGATTAATTATCCCTAAAACAGTTAAATGAAATGCATCTAACTTTGTTGTAGACGCTTTGAAATCTTACTCCTCTCATTCATTTTCTCAGTTACGTAATTTTGTTATCTTATGACTTGTTCAGTTACTCATTTCAATCCTACCCAACGATGTAAGTTTGAAGGTTATTCCACAACATCGGTTGCTCAAGTTCAATATGCACTTCCAGCAATATACATCACATAGAATAACACGTCAATGCACAATCAATGTTTTGCATGTACATCCATCTTTGTCAGTAAGTAAATACTCTTGGACGGTCAAGAAAATGATAAACTCACAAATCAGTTAAACGAGCATATAATAATGAAAGAAAAAATTGACCACATAAAATAAAACATACCAATTCTGCGCCTCTTAGCCTTGGTCTAACAGATTTCTCCAGTGAGTTAGGGCATACATTGATCTCCTACTAACACACAAAGCAATTAAAAGGTCAGACCTTAACCATAATTTACCAATCGAAGCCCAAACTTCTAAATTCGGTACGATTTTCACCTTACTAAAACAAGATATGTTCATTTCAGGCGTTGTACAATCAGGAGTACTGCAAATCAAATAAAAAAGGTTAAATTAAAACGAAATCCATGAAAATAAATGGACAAAAATGGTAAAATACTTAAAGAAATCTTGGCTAGGAATCAGAATTTCTTCAGATTTTGTGGCATCAGCTGCAGTGTTAGCAGTTTCGTTGGGCTCTTTCACAAGCTTAACTTTCTGGAAATAGACAGTGAGGTCAGTCATCGGTGAGCTTTCTTCAACTGTCACCTATTTACTGCGATTATTGCTTTTATACCTCTGAATTCCAACCTAACACCTTATAAAAGCTAACTCATTGTGAATCCAAAAAACTGGATAAATGAAATTTATACCCGAAATCAACAAAGCACGAATCGAACAAAATTTATACCTAAAGCGATTGAATTCGAGTTGAATGCAGCACAAATCGAACAAAGATCCCAAAATCGAACGCGATTTGTTCGCTAAAGCGATCCCCAACATCCTATTAGAAAGGAACGAATTCTTTGCTGTGCTGGGATTCGTGGGATTTGGATTCGAATTTTACTTTTTTTTTCTTTTGAAACCGTTGATTTGGATTTGTTATCTAAGCGGCCGATTTTGGTAAAAGCGTTGGGCAAAGGCAGGAGAAATGGGAAGTAGGGTTACGGGCGTTAGTTTACGGTTTTACCCTTAGAAACTGGCCTTACCAACACAAAAAAGGGTTGGCAATAAAAAAATTACAATTATGTATTTTTAGCAACACTTTTTTCACATAACAACGCTTATTATTGTGGCTACCCTACAACACAAATAAGTGTTGGCAATTGAAAAAAAAAGGGTTACCAAATGACCATTATGGTGTAGTGATATGTGACACGATATACTCATATGACACGTAGTTGCACTGATGTATATGCCGTGATTGATGCTATGTGACTGTTGTTTGTGATTGTTGATACCCTAGTTTAGGAAAAATCACTAAGGGTTGAAATGATACATACCCAAACAGACATTAGATAAGGGAAAATCGTTATGGGTTAAAATGATAGACCTGAACGATTTTTATTGAATTTGGGATTGCGGATTGAAATGATAAATATCTGTATCACATGACTATAGGGCAGGAAAGTATATATGAACACCGTTAGTCATGTTTCGATGAAAGATGATTTGGAATTTGATTTTTAAATAGTAAATTAAGATTTTATATTTTATATTTTAAAGATTTTAAACTTTTATATAATAAACAATTCTTTAAAACCTATTTCTATATTATTTTAATCATATATATGTTTATAATCTATTTTTTCTAATTTGTTTTAGAATTTTATAAACTTATATTTATTTATTTATTTTCAAGGTTAAATTTTATTTTATGTACATATATTTAAAACTTTAATAACAAACTAATAGGTGGATAAGTTAAGATTTTAGCGGTTTGAACTTGAGATTTAAAGGTTTGAACGTATATAACGAAACTTGATTTAATGAATGAACTGATAGAAGATCTGAATATTGAACTTTTATAAGGAATGAACGTTAATTGTGTAAATTGATTTTTATTTGAAATTATAATTGATATTGAATTGAATTCGATTTTAGGTGACCAAAGGTAAATTTGAATATATAGATTTTATATACGGTATTGATTTTATAATCGTATGATTTGAATTAGAAATTTTGTTAAATCACTTTTATAAGAATAGTTTAAATTATATGAACTGTTTAATTTGTTGTATAAGAAGTTGATTCGATTTATGAATTATGGAATATGATACAATTTATTGAAATTGAAGATAATATTTGATTTGAATTATAAACCGAATTTGAACAGAAGCGAGTTAAATTTTGAATCGACTTAAGCGAACTCTTACAAAGCTAAAACTCCATTTTTTTATGAATTGATTTGAATTTATAAATAAAGACTTCAAATTATATGTTTGGAATTATAAAACACGATATGATTTTTCGACTTGAAATTTAAATACGATATGATTTGTTGAAATTGAAATATAAATTTTGTTATGAAATATACCAACAGTGTAAGTATGGAAATCCCGCCTATGCTATTTTGCTATTTACTTAGATGATTGACACTATTGCATCTAGTGTATTAGTTGGACGGATTCTTAAAGGATGGTGATCCCAAACATTCTTTAAGTTGATTACATTTCATCGAACATTTCATTTGAGTTGATTTACTTCCATGAGAATGTTAGTCCTGATCCGAATTATTTTGTTTTGCATTATGGTTCGGGTTAGATCGATTATTACTGCTTTCGAAATTCACTTTGGAGTCTGAAGTTATATTGGGTTTTGCTCATCCTATATCCACCTGTTGATCGGTCGTTCCAGTCATTCAGCTGTTCTTGTCATTTCTATTTCAAACTGATATCATTTATCCATGTATTAGAATTCATTTTGTATTAGGCTTCCGCTGTATTACTTATGTAAACTCTGATGTAAAATTTTATTTAGTAGCTTCATGAACTACTATTGTATTATTTATTTCCGCTGCGAGATATCATATTGCTCTGTATTTGTGTCTATGATCTGTGATTCTGTGATTTATTATATTTACCTCAGAAGCTAATAACAATCTGTCGTTTTCAAGCAGTTAGAGTTTGTTTAATTACCGGCTTGGAGTGGTCGAAAATGGCGGGTCGTTACATGGCGGGTCGTTACAATTTACCTCCATTATTTATTACCATATCTTAGTAGTTTGATTGATGACTCATATATATTTCACTGGCTATATGTTGGGGGTAGACTTCATTGTAAACTCATCCTGACATTCAGCCAGTGATCCCCAAATAGAGTGTCTTATTAATCTTAATTCAGTTTTTTTTTTAATGTTAACTCTTATGATGTAATCTCTCTTTTCTGTGGACTAAAATCTCTCTTTTGGACTGGATAAACATTGTCTTCTTGATGATAGTGGAACCAGTATGAATATTATGTGTCTTTATTTTCTTCTTTATAGTTATTTACTATTTGTTTGGAGTAATAGAATAATTATTGTTAGTTTCATTGATGTTCAATTGGCAAACCTAGATCCTGTTTACTGTTCTTCCGCATTTTTGCAACCTTTTCGCACAACAACACAAACCTCTATTTTAATGATATTTGATTACTCCTTAATTATAGAACCTTTGCAAAAAAATAGGAGAAATTAAGGATGTTCTCCCCGCCCCTCTCTGCGAGGGAGAAGCTCTTTTCCTCACCATAGGCTTAAGCCCACAACAAAAGGGCCTAGCCTAATAGGTCGAGACTCAAAATTTAAAAATGAGAAATCATCTTTTTAATAAATGAAAAGGAACAAATAGGAAATAAATAGAAAATTCAAACTATTTGGAAAGTGTGTATCGTAGTGGCGAGAAAGAGTCCTCTTCCCTTGGTTATCTGACTTCATGTCCTACCATAACTATTTTTACTAATTGGTTCTAAGTGAAAGGTAAACAACTTCTATACAATGCTTTAACTGTACATTATTTCTATAAAAGGAAATTATGGATTTAAAGTTTTATTTTACAACGAGTATTTAAATGTTTAAAATTTTTGATTTTTTTTAAATGATATTGAAATAGATCAAAAACTTTTTTAAAATAGTCCGATCAATGAAATTCTAATAATATTGCTACAATATTATTCTCAAATTATGTACAAAATTCTAACCATATTTGGAGAAACAAAATCATGTTTGTCCGAATTTAATTTCGGTGTTAAAAACCGAAACTTTAACGAGACAATAAAATGAGAATAAATTTAAATGATAAGCCTTTAGTGGAAGTAGCGCACCTTTTGTTGCCCAATATTTTCAAGTTGACATAAGTTAACTAAGTAGTCTGGCTACATGCAATTATAGATTTTGAGAATTTTACTCATAAATATGACTAAATTTTGAATTCGTAAATTTAGTTGATAATATTTTGTTCATGAAATTTTAAAAAATAATTTAAAGTTTTGGATTTTTTAGATCTAGAATAATTTTCCAACTAATGAAATGTATAGAGAATAATCGATTATTGGATTTTAAATTCAAAATGGGTTTTTTAAATAATAATGAAAAATGAGAATATACATACATACACACACACACACACACACATATATATATATATATATATATTAAATAATGGATGTTAAATCCTATGTGATTTTCCAAATAAATAATGGATATGAAAATATTTTAATTAATGGATTTATATCTAAATTAAATTTCCAACTATGAAGGCCTTAATTAATGTAATATTTGGATTTTGAATCCAAATGAAATAATTAGCGGTGGACTTATGAAAAGTAATAATTTAACTAGAAATATATACTTTCCACCAAAAGTTGGAAATAAGACTTGACAAGATATATAATGTTAAAGTGTTTATTCATTAAGTAGTAAATTTCCATGAGAGGCATGAGATGAAATAAATAATAAATCCCAATTTTTCTTAGAAGTGAGGTGAAATCCTAATTATAGGAAAAATCAAATAGGTTGAATATGGTTTCTTTTGGTTCCTTTATACGTGATGAGTACTATTGGAGTTGAATATGAAAGAGAGTAACCGAGGAATGCAACCTGCTTTCCTTATAACTAAGGCAACGATCCAATATTAAGATAACAAAAGAAGTTGAACTGGATTATCTATTTTCCTATACCTGTGATGATTCCTAATTAGTTGATTATTGATCTTTTATTATTTATATTATTTATGAGCTTTCTTTATATGCTGAAATTTAACCTTCAATAATATTGGGGATTGAGTGGATAATAACACTAAAGGGTATCATTTTTTACATGAGTGAGTGTGTTAGGTTAGACTCTAAGAAGACTAAAGTTGCATTGAAAAATATCTCGTGACATCCCACCAAGATATGTAATTTGTGATGAAAATTAATAAAAAAAACTCGAAACATTTAATATCGAAAAAGCTAACATCTATCTTGAATGATTGATTATGAGGTAGCAACCTGGGTCTATGACAAGTTAGTACTTTTGTCACTAGTCAAATGTTTTGATACTCACGCTTTATGCATGTCATTGAACAAAATTATTAAATATATCAAACTAATGGAAATATAACCATTTGTTGATTTGAGTATTATTTATGAGAACGAAAAATCGGTACAGAGGCTCATATTATTGTGTAGTGTGTATTTTCTCCGCTTTTGTACTCATCTTTTGGTATTGCTGCATTATACATAGTGACAATTATATACTTATGGAAACAGAAATTTGATTATCTGCAGCTAAATAGGTATGATTGTGAACATTAGAGACTGACATGAGCGTTATCATTATATAGCTGAGATTGAGATAGATTATGAGTCTATAATATTACCTGTTATGTTTAGATGTGCATCGTTGGTTGACTACATCATATAATGCCAAAGACGAACATGCACTATTATTATTTATTGCGCTAATTCTAAGGCTGTCAATGAATACTCGAAAAAATCGATATTCGTTCACATTCGTATTCGAAAATACGGAATATATCTGTTGATTGAGATGTATATACGGTATCCAATATCCAAAATTCTTTCCAGATACAAATATGGTTATAGTGATATTCACATCTAGAAAATATTCGTTCGATTTTCTGATGCGTGTGTATATTATATGTAATGTTTAATTTACAGCTAAGCTTAAATTTATATATATATATATATCCTTAAAATAGCTAAACTAAATTCAACTATTGGATTATAAAAGAATGTTGTATTTGTTATTATGCAATATTTTAAATCATGTACGCATTTTATTTTGTGGTATGATTATAATTAAGACATAATTGCATATATGCTTCTATGATTTATGTTTTGTTTTATTTTAGTCTTAAGGTTGTGTTTTTCATATTTTAGACACTTTATCTCTTAAAATATTTATTGTATGAAATTTATTCGATCAATGTCTTGCTTGTAACTAAATGTATTCAACTTTTCAAAAATATTTTGTGAATCGAATTTGCATGAGAGTGATGAATTTGTAAATTTTAGTTGTTTTATTTTCATATATTTTCGGATAACTTCATCCAATATACATTTTTAAGTTTTGAATACGGATATTTTCGGGTACCCGCATCGATAAGGGTATTAAGTTTCGAATACGGATATTTTTGGATATCTGTATCGCTAAGGAAGATACAGATATATTTGGATATCTGAAAATATCCACAGATACTGATAATCTTAGACGGGTATCCATGGATATTAGATACAGATACAAATTTTCATTTTCAGATACAGATTTGGATACAACACTATCCATATCTGACTGCATCTTCTTACAGCCCAAGCTGATTCTCTCTTAGCATGAGAGAGGAGAATGTTTTTGTATGATTCCTTTATTTACATGCTTTATATGAACATTATGCATATCCCTTATGATGTCATAGTTCGGATTATGACCAAAGACATGTTTGTGGAGCAAACTGGCTATATTCTGGTTGGCATGTCATATTGCTATGGATTATATTATATTTTAGAAAAAGAATTTCGCTCTTACCAAATTTGATCTAACCTGTTTTTTTCTTTATAACTAGCACTTGGGTACTCTTAATCGAGTAGTCCGAGTGTTTCACAAGTTTTATTAGAGTGTATAGCTGGTGTTAAAACGTGATCTTGTAAATTAACCAACTATATATAACATGTTATGCGCTTAGCATGACATTATTAGAATTTTGGTGATACAATATTTCAAAAATTAATTAGATTTTATAGATATTCTATGTATATTGGTTGAAATAAATGAAAAGGAATATTAAAGCGATGGGGATTTTAGAGATATTCGCCATATATTTGTTGTCATATTTTGTGAAAGAAGGAACAGAAAGAAAATCATATTGGGATAGAATTTATTGACGGAGAAAATGGGATGTTATCAATCAATTATATGACAAGAAAAGTAATGCGAATAATATTTGGATTGATTTATTTACATAAATCAATTACTTTATCCCTAAGTAAGTCTTCTTTATATAAAGAGAGCCATAGAGAAAGTTAATCACATCTCTCAGCATCTCTTATGTCATTTCTTCATTTCTTTGCTCCATTGTAATACTCTGTAATCTCTTAAATATTAATAAAATCTCTTCCTTATTAAAGTAGACGTACACTATCTCGTGATAGTGGAACTACTATAAATATTGTGTGTTCTCTCGTGTTTTCAATTCTTTTCTATGATATTTGATTGATAATTATTTGAACCTTCTTGTTATATCGTATCATTGTAGGATCCTAATTAGGTTTTTCCGTTGAAAGGGATTGATCACCCCTTACAACTGGCATCAAATAAGGTTTTGGTATAGAGACATTGCCTACCGATATTTCATCGGTATAATTAGAAGAGATGGAAGAATGGGTCTTTACTACTCTTTAACTTGCTATAGGAAAGAATGTAATTTCTGAGATCAGTCAGGTAACAACAGCCAAAGGCATTTGGAAAAAGTTGGAGGATCTCTACATAAAGAAATCCCTAACTAACTGCTTGATCCTATTGAACACCTTCTTCACTTATAAGATGAAGGAAGGTTCTTCAATTAAATTTGAGTGTGTTTGATGACTGTTGATGAAGATGAAGTCTGTTAAGTTGAAAGTTGATGAAGAACAGAAAGCAGTGATTTTGTTATGTTCGCTTCCAGAGTGATATACTAGTTTCGCTAACAGCCTTATCCATGGTAGAGATACATTTAAATTAGATTGTGTGAAGACAAGTTTCTTAGTGAAGAGTTGAGAGATCATATGAAAGGGTTTAGTGTTGGTGATAGTAGTGGACGAATTAGTAGTGTTTCAGGCTTATTTGTTGAGGTAGAGCAAAGAAGAAAGTGGTGAATTATAGGGGGAGTTCCAATTCTAGGAAGCCTCATTGGCAGAGTAAATCTAAAGATGGGAGGTTCCATAATTGCAAGAAACCAGGGCATTGGAGAAAAGACTGTCCAGATTTGGAGAAGAAGACTGATGGTTCTTCATCTACTATGATGCAGAAAGATGGTAGTGATTTTTTGAAAGTGGTTGTATCAGATGTTGCAGACCACTGGATTTTAGATTCTCGAGCATCATTTCACATGATTCCTAATAAAGATTATTTTTCTTCCTTCGATACTGAAGAGTGAAGTTCCATCCTTATGGGGAACAATGCTACATGTAAGTCTATGGGAGTTGGTTCAGTTCACATTCACGTGTATGATGGGATTGTTCGCACACTTTAAGATATTCGCTATGTCCCAGGTCTTTGGAAGTCATTGATATCATTAGGCTAATTGGCATCATTGGGATGCATGATAACCATTCTCTAAGATGGTTTAAGAGTTTCTAGAAGGCACTTTATTAATGAAGGGTGTTATGATACGAAACCTGTATTTGTTAATGGGTACCATTGTTCATGTAGAAATATGTGTTGGAGTCGATGGTTCTAAAACTTGGATGCTACCAAGCTTTGGAATATAAGATTTGGTCATACTTTAGGGAAGAACTTAGAGTTGCTTCGTAAGAAGAAAAAGATCAATGGAGAAATCTTCAACAAGTTTAACTTTTGCAAGGAGTGTGTATTGACAAAGAAAACCAGAGTTTCTTTTGGTGATGATATGCATACTTCTAAAAGGGTACTTGATTACATGCGCATTTGGATGTTTGGGGGCCATACCCTATAGCTTCCATTGGTAGAGCTTATTATTTTTCTTCACTCATTGATGACTACTCGCGCAAGGTTTGGGTGTATGTAATGAAAGATAAGTCGGAGGTATTTGAGAAGTTTAAGGTTTGGTTAGCTCTTGTTGAGAACCAAATATATTCTTAAATCCGGCAATGGTGGTGAATATGTCTCCAAAGAGTTCAATCGATTACTGCAGACATCGCGGTATTAGAAGACATTTTACTACACTTGGTGATCCGCAATTCCAACGAGGTCATTGAGAGGATGAATAGGACCATACTTGAGAAGGCCCGTTGCTTGATATTGATTGTGGGTATGCCTAAGGTTTTTTGGGCTAAAGCTATTTTGACTACATCACATATTATTAATCGGATTCCATGTTCAGCCATTGGTGGGAAGATTCTAAAGGAGTTATGGATGAAAATACACTTTATTAAGTTATTTTCTTATATTTGTTTGTCCAGTTTATGTTCATAATACAGGACATGATAAGTTGAAGCTTAGGGCGTCCTAATGTGTTTTTCTTGGTTATACAGATGGAATAAAATGATATAGGATTTGGAATCTAGATATGAAGAAAATTTTACATTCCAGACATGTGACTTTTGATGAGTCATCAATGTTTAAACCTTCAGAAGTTTTATCAGATGGTTCGGATTCAGTTGAGGGAAATCTGAAAAGACTGAGATTCACAATTTTCAAACCCGAAGTATTGTTGTTACTATTGATAATTGTGATATAGTAGTTGATGATACATCAAATGATAGTCCACATATTTTCTCTAGTAGTAATGGAGGTGGTCATGAAGCTAGAGAGAATTCAGCTCAAGGTGGAGCTGAAGGAGAGTCAGACGATATAGCCATTCGGGCTAGTTAGAGACCAAAGAGGGCTCCAATTAGATATGGAGATTGGCGGTATGCAAATTTGAGCCTTGATGATCAGTTTGACTATGCTTTACATGTAATTCATGATGAACCTTTGAGCCTTGAAGAAGCCATGTAGTAGAGTGATAACCTAAAGTGGAATTGCGTTATGGATAAGGAGATATAGTCTGTGCAGAAGAATGAGACTTGGGATTTGGTACCACTACCTAAAGGAAGTCGAGCCATAGGTTGCAAGTGGGTGTTCATGGTGAAAGATGATGGTAGATACAAGGCAAGATTAGTAGCCAAAGGATTTTCACAAAGAAAGGGGTTGGAGAATGATGGAATAATTTCTCCAGTTGTTAGACAAACTTCAATTCGAATCCTACTTGCATTAGTTGTTGCTCACAATTTGGAGTTAGAATAATTTGATCTGAAGATCGCTTTCTTGCATGGTGATTTGGAGGAAACTGTTTACATGAAGCAGCTAGAAGGATTTATTGTAGATGGAAAGTCCGATTGGGTATGCAGGTAGAAGAAATCCCTTTATGGTCTAAAATAGTCGCCTTGATAGTGGTACAAAAGGTTTGATTTTTTATGCTTTCACATGATTTTGATCATAGTACTAAAATTCATGTGTTTATTTCAAGCATTTAAAGAATAGTAATTGGGTGTACTCGCTTTTTTATGTAGATGATATGTTGATCGCTTCAAAGGATGAAGCTGAAATTAATGAGTTGAAGTTAAAATTAAAAGCGGACTTCAAAATGAAAGACCTTGGAGAAGCAAAGAAAATTTTGGGGATGGAAATGTAAAGATAGAAAGCTTGGACTTTTAAGACTTACTCAAAAGGAATATATTCAAAAGGTGTTTGCTCAGTTTAGCATGGACGGAGAAAATATTAGTACACCCATGCTTTTGCATATACAGCTTTCCAACAAGAAGCTCTGTAACACCCCACCTCCGTTGTGGTCACTCTCAAAGGGGATGCCTTAACTTCGGTGGAGCGTTTTAAGGTACAAAATACTAATAAATTACAAGACAGATATTAAAGCAGCGGATAATTAAAGCAGCGGAAAAGAAACCAATCTTCATTCCATAAATACTTGTTCAATACAACATTTCAACAAATAGTTTCAATCTTCCAAATTGTTACATTTGTCTTGAAAACATAAAGAAGCAATACTGAAAATAAAATGACATAAATCCCCAACATGTCTTTGACCATAGCCATAGCTCAAAAAGGAAAGTCCAAGCCTTACATCTACGGTCTTCAAGCTTTGATTTGATCCGGTCAAGCAGAAGTGTTCCCTCCCTGCGGACCGGGGGGAGGGAACGGAAAAAAAGAGGCGAAAGGAAAATGAGTCAGACATAAGTCTGGTAAGCCCAGTAATTTAATAGCATGTAAACAAGTAAAAGATTGTGACATGAATAAACTGAACTTAGAATCATACCACAAGGATAGGATAGTCCTAAAACAAGATAAGGTAAGACTTAACTAGATTTGGCTATCACATCCACTTTTACTTCTCTGCACCCACTAAGAACTTGTTTAACTAGTAATGTATGTCCATGATAAAGTGATCCCATTCATGTACTAATCGGCTCCTACTCGCATTCATGTATTCTCGGTGTCATGCGGCCCCACGTGATTATAAAGTACTTGTGCTGGTTCCATTATAGGGTGTATCAAGTCCTATAATGGCAACCCATGACACGATTCTAGATACACAAGTGTACGCCCGGTGCCCAGTGCCTTCTTTTTCCACTTCGGAGCCCGTGCACGCCCGTACTCCGTCGAAACCTACACTGACGCACCTAACCGCCGCCCTTTTGACCGCTTATATTCAGCCCAGTAATCGTGCCCCACCCTGCCTAGTTCAGGGTACCATGATACATCCATGTGGGTTACTGCTGAAACGGATCCCCGTTACTAGGGTTTTTCTAGTCAACATGCTAAACTGGTTAAGTGTCCTTGGTTTGACTTAACCCCTATCAATCTTGTCTAGTTAACATGTTAAGTTGGTTAAATGTTTCCTCAATTACTTAACCCCACCAATCTTGTCTTGTTAACAAGTTAAGTTGGTTAAGTGTTCCCTTAATTACTTAACCTCACCATTTCTAGCTTGATTGTTCATGAGCTTTAATTAATTAATTAAAGCACCAACCACTCACATTAGACATGTATTGTTGTGGTTATTGGATGTGTCGGTCGGTTCCGGGCAGGTTTACACTACAACTCAGTCTAACCTCGGGCTTTTCTGGGCTTGATGCACTAACCTCTCATATTAGACAGGTATCGTTGTGGTTACTGGATGTGCCGGTCGGTTCCGGGCAGGTTTGCACCACAACTCGGTCTAACCTCGGGTTAGGCATATTCGTCTTTTCTAGATTTACATTTTTATATATGCAAATTTCTACAAGTATTTCATGTTACATGTTTTAATTCAAGACTAATGGTATTTAAATTATACCATTCATGGCCTTAACCAATTACATGGTTTTGGGCCCACCTACATATTTACATGTTTTGATTTAATAATTACCCCCAACGTTACCCCCGTTTGTTCGTTCACATTAATCACATAAAGACATTGGGCCCGCTAATTGGCCCAATCTATAAACGAGAGATAAAAGGGGAACATGCATAACATAGGTTTAATCAATATATATCATGTAATTTGGCATCAACATCAGTTATAGACTAGCATGTGACATAATCATGACATGTCCAATTCCAAGACATGTATAATTATAACATTAACATATAGGTGTAAACTAGATCTAATAAGGTGAACTTGCATAAATTCGCTTCACAAACTTGCATATAAATATGGGTCTAGTTTAGGATCTAACATGTAACTTGCATGTGACATATATATATAATTAGATCGTAACTTGGATCTATCATAAATTATATAACTTGCATTAATCATGTGAACCTAAATGGATCTTGACATGGATCCAATCATAAAGTTTGTAACTTGCATATGGACATATGAACATAGGCATGTGGATCTAACATAAAACTTGCAACTTACATATGAACATATGGATCTAACATAAAACTTGCAACTTACATATGAACATATGGATCTAACATAAAACTTGCAACTTGCATATGAACATATGGATCTAATCATGTAGCATAAGGATCTAACATAAAACATAGGAATATGTACATGTAGATCTTGACTTGGATCTAATATAAAACTTACAACTTGCATAAAAACATGTACATGTAGATCTTTACATGAAACACATAACTTTCTTATGATATTGATAGTTTCAAATAGATCCAATACCAAATCCAATAATCCACAATCATTTCAATTCATGATAAAATCATCACAATAAATCGATATGAATTAACATGGTATAATTCTAATTTCACTTTATATCAAATCACGTCTTAGATTTATTTACGTCTAAAAGATAACTGCGCTTACAACGAACGAAGGTCTTGATTTTTGGATTCTGAATTCTAGAGTTGAAATGCTCGCCTTTGATGTAGACAATCGTTGTTTTGATTTAGTTTGGTTCGTCTCTATGTTAGCTTCAAGTGGTGGCTACTCTAGGTTGTCTAATGGCAGCATGATGGCTCTAGGTTCAATTTTTAATATGATTTAGGGGTGAGGTATTAGGTTGCTTTTATATAGATTAGATTGAATAGGAATCGTTAGATCATCTCAGAATAAATCAAGACCATTAAGACAAGATCGAGTTATCTAGAACAACCAACTCAGCCCCTAATGACTCAGCAGTGAGTCATAATTCGTCTTTTCTAAATTCACATATTTTCTATATATATCTAATTATATATGTAAATTAATCTTAATTAAATCATGCCATAATTATTCTTTTAATTATGCTCACAATAAATGGTATACCAAATATACCATTTCATGAACCAATCTATGCCAAGAAATTTTCATGTTTTCCCTTGATTCTCGCATTTATAATTAAGTATTCTTTAATTTGTTATTACAACATTAACAGAAAATACGGGGTGTTACATTCTCCCCTTCTTTAAGGATTTTGTTCCCGAAATCTTCAAGTCGAGAAGAACGTATATCTTACCATCCAATCGTCCATCTACTCAACCATCAAACACAGGCGTCCATTGTCCTTAAAAGACTTCTAATGCTTCACGATCATATACATAGTGTGTGTACATGTCTTTACCTAATGCAAAATCAGGCGGTCTACTGATTCAGTCGACCTCCTTAATGCAAATTATGTCAGTGCCATGAGTCCATAATGTATGCAATTTTCTGTCCAAAATTTCTACATGAGTGCACGATCATTCATACAAATGCAACGTCCATATGGTAACACATCAAGTTTCAATCCATATACAAATACATGTATGCATATGCAATATGAAAGTGACTGAGCCGATCTAATTCCTAACGTGTGTGTATATGCATCCACGAGCAACCACTAGCAACCACTTGCAACCATCAACCATAACATGTTTCGATTACATGTTCCAATTACATGTTTCAATTACATGTTTTCATCCAAATAGGTTTCTACCTAAGGATAAAGGATAGGATCGAGAATATATACTCAAAAGGGTAGGTACAAGCATAAACTTAAGGAAAAAAAGATCAAGGATGTACCCTAAAAAAGAAAAGGGTAGGCCGTGCGTATTTTGTCCTCAGTTTCCCAAGTTGCGTCTTCCTTGGCGTCGCTCCATTGAACCTTGACAAGCTTGACTTCACGGTTGCGTCACTTTTTGACTTCTGTGCCCAAGATAAAAGTTGGAACCCTCCTTACAGTTGCTTCTCATTCAACTTCTACTTCCTCTAACATGCTTGGTTCCACCACTTCCGCAGACTCATGTAAGCACTTTCGCAGGTGAGAGACATGAAAGACATTATGAACTCCAGCCAATCTTTTGGGCAGCTGTACTCTATAAGCCATCTTCCCAATCTTCTCAATGATAGGAAACGGCCCTACAAATCTTGTTGCTAACTTTCCTACAGATCCGAAGCGAACGACATTCCTCAAAGGGGATACTTTAAGAAACACCTTGTCTCCAACTTCAAACTCAAGGTCTGTCCTTCTTTTGTCTGCGTAGGACTTCTGTCTATCTTGGGCAGTCTTCATTCTCCTTCGTATTAAGTCTACTTTCTCTGAAGTTTCTCTGATCATGTCTGGTCCAAGTATGAGCTTATCTGTAGACTCCCACCAACAAGTTGGTGATCAACATGGTCTTCCATACAAAACCTCGAAGGGTGCCATGCCTATGGTGGCTTGGTAACTATTGTTGTAAGCGAACTCCACTAAAGGAAGATGATCCTCCCATGTACCTCCAAAGTCAAGAATGCACAGTCTCAAGAGATCTTTTAGTACTCTGTTCACCCTTTTCGTCTGACTATCGGTTTGTGGGTGATAGGCCGTGCTTAAGCATAGCTGTGTGCCCACAACCTCTTGCAAACTCCTCCAGAACTCGCTTGTAAAGATAAGGTCTCGATCACTCACTATGCTGGAGGGTATCCCATGGAGTCGAACTATCTCTTTAAGTTATATGGATGCTAGAGATGAGGCAGTCCTTCTACTTTTGACATGTATAAAGTGAGCACTTTTAGTAAGCCTGTTCACTATTACCCAAATGCTGGTATTGCCCCTTCTTGACCTAGGCAACCCATCTATAAAGTCCATCGAGATGCTATCCCATTTCCACCGTGGGACCTCTAGAGGATGGAGCAGACCACCAGACTTCTTCTGCTCCGCCTTGACTTGTTGGCATATTAAACACTTAGAAGCAAATTCAGCTACGTCTTTCTTCATGCCATTCCAAAAGAAAACTCTTTTGATGTCTTTATACATTTTGTCTCCGCCTGGGTGTATGGTCAGCTTGGAATGGTTTGCCTCTTCTAGAACCTTCTTTACCAAACCCCTTGCTTGTGGGACACATAGTCTTCCATCTCATCTCAACCAGCCCTTGGCATCAATGGAGTATCTATTGAGGTGACTAGAAGTCTCACTCCTAATTAACTTGTCCATCACATTGGCTAGCTGAGGGTCTTCTCTTTGCGCGGCTCCGACTGAGTCTAATAGAGTTGGCCGCACTTCTAACGTTGCTAGCAAGTCAGGTAGAGGGTCTGAAGTTAAAGCTTGCTATGAACTCCAAGCTTTGCCTTTCCACAAAGAGAGGGCTTAAAGTCAGCTTCTTTCTACTCAAGGCGTCTGCCACTACATTGCCCTTACCAGGGGTATAGGCAATCTCAAAATCGTATGAGGCGAGAAATTCCATCCACCTTTGCTACCTCAAATTAAGATCTTTCTGAGAGTAAAGGTATTTTAATGATTTATGATCAGTAAATAATTCGAACCTTTCTCCTAGCAGATAATGATGCCATGATTTAAGGGCAAAAACGATAGCAGCTAGTTCTAAATCATGAGTTGGGTAATTCTTCTCATGAACCTTCAACTGCCTTCATCCATAGCAAACTACTTTGCCTTTTTGCATTAGGACAACGCCCAATCCTGTTCTGCACGCGTCTATATATACTGTAAACATCTTTCTTCCATCAGGCAATGTCAGAACTGGGGCTGTTGTCAGAGCCCTTTTTAAACGTTGGAAATTAATGTCGCAATCCAAATCCCAAGCAAAAGCCAAGTTCTTCTTTGTCAATCTTGTCGGCGGAGCTAAGATCTTCGCAAAGCCCTTAATGAACGTTCGATAATAGCCCGCCAGCCCGAGAAAGCTTCGGACTTCGGTTGCATTTCGCGGAATCTTCCAACCTTGCACCGCGACTACTTTTGCGGGGTCCACGACTATCCCCTCTTTGGACACCACATGTCCTAGAAACCTTACTTGTTCTCTCCAAAAGTGTCTTGGAGAATTTTGCTTTCACCTGATGTGCTCGAAGAGTATCTAACACTTCCTTTAAATGCACAGCATGTTCTTCCTCGCTTTTTGAGAAGATTAAGATGTCGTCTACGAAGACCACTACAAATTTATTGAGGAATTTCCGGAACACCCTGCTCATCAAGTCTACAAAATAGGCAGGTGCGTTTGTCAAGCCGAAAGGCATGACAAGCCACTCGAAGAAACCATCCGGGGTCCTAAATGCGGTCTCGTCAATGCTATCCTCAGCCACTCTTAGCTGATGAAACCCAGTAGCCAGATCTAGTTGGGAGAAAACGGATGCACCTATGAGTTGATCAAACAGATCGTCAATTCTTGGGAGGGGGTGCCTATTCTTCTTAGTCAGCTTGTTCAACTCCCTATAATCTACACACAGGCGGAGTGAACCATCAGCTTTGGTCGCAAATACTACTGGAGCACCCCATTCAAAAATACTCGGTCTTATGAACCCCTTTTCAAGCAGCTCTTTAATTTGCTTGCTAAGCTCCTTTCTCTCCCTCGGGGCCATGTGCCTAATGGGTAAAGCAACGGGCTTTGCATTATCAACAAGGTATATGCGGAAGTCTATCTCCCGCTTCGGAGGTAAGCCCTTCACCTCTTCAAACACATCTGAGTATTCACGGACTACTCTAACGGACTGCAAATTCTCAACAGATGCATCAAGTGATTCAAGATAACTAAGCATGACAGAGTTCATGGGATTACAAGAGATTTCGAGAGTGTTACCGGGGTGAGTCATGAGTCTAACCACTCTCTTTTCACAATCAAGGATGGCACCATTACTGGATAGCTAGTCCATGCCTAGAATCATCCCATAGCCCGTGAAGCCTAAAACATAAGTATTACATTTAAACCCAATGCTTAAAATAGAGATTTCCAAATCCAAACAAATCATTGACAAATAAACTGAGCCCCCAATTGGATTTGAAACAACCAAGGGATCCTCTACTATATGGGTGTCTAGGTGCAGAGATTCAACTATAGCAGTAGATATAAAAGAGTGCGATGCGCCAGAATCAAAGAGAGTACGAACAGGATTATCAAACAGATAAACTAAACTCTCAACAGAAATATGACTACCTCGTTCCTACAGAGGTGCTACGAGAGCATGAACCTGCCCTCCAGAAGAAGCTCCAGTTCTCTGTCCTCGCCCTTGCCTTTTGGGGCAGTCCTTAGCCAAGTGTCATGTTTCCCTGCAATGGAAACAAGCGCCCAACTTCCTCTTTTTCTTTCTGCAGTCCCTAGCCAAATGTCCAGGTATGCCACAGTAATTGCACTTCAGCTTCTTACGGGATTTATTATCCTTCCCGCCTTTCTTGGGGTCCGCTTTCTTGTTTTGAGATCCCTCTCCTTTCTTATTTTGGGACTCTTACTTCTTCACCTCTTTCTTGCCATCTTTGTTCTCCTCTTGCAACAGAGCCATGTCCACCAACCTTTCATAAGTTGCTCCCATGGGTATATGGGACATTGCCAGGCCTTGCAGTGGCTCATTCAGTCCTTTGTCAAAACGGAGAGCCTTCTTGTGTGGAGTGTTGACTAACTCCAGTCCAAATCTGGCAAGCTGATTGAATTTATTGACATATTCTTTGACTGATAGGTTGCCCTGCTTAAGTGATAGGAACTTCTCCATTTGCAGACTTTGCTCAGCTTGTGACAGGAACTTCATTTCAAATCTCGCCTTGAAGTCCTCCCAAGTCTCTATCGGTCTTTCAGCATTAGTGACCTCCCACCAGAAGGAGGCCTCATCTTTGAGAAACTACACCACCAACTGTAGTTTCTGCCTCTTATCTACTTCAAAGATAACGAATAAGTCTTCAGTTTCTTTGAGCCAGTTTCTAGCTTCTTCGAAAGATTCACTACCCTTGAAGTCTTTTCCACCCATGGATCTAAAATCTCTATAGATCTTTGAGAAAGCATTTCCTCTCGGAGGAGGAGGAGCAGTAGCTGGGGGAGGCGAAGGAACGCCTGTTGGGCCTGCTTCATTGGCCCGAGCTTCAAGGTACCTTCCAAAACCAACTAGGCACCGGCACGCCCTCAGGTATGTTAAAGTCCCCAGACATGCTGAAACAAAAGGAAAGATTCAAAATGAAGGATAGAAAGATAGTGCAAATGGCTTTGGGGATTATGCCATTTTAAATTTAAAACAACACTTTTCTTGAAAATGCTTCTTTATGACTTCTTTTTGAAAAATAGTTTCAAATTTTTTATTCAATCTGGTAACCTTTAGCTCTGATACCAAGTGTAACACCCCACCTCCGTTAAGGTCACTCTCAAAGGGAATGCCTTAACTTCGGTGGAGCGTTTTAAGGTACAAGATACTAATAAATTATAAGACAGATAATTAAAGCAGCGGATAATTAAAGCAGCGGAAAAGAAACCAATCTTCATTCCATAAATACTTGTTCAATACAACATTTCAACAAATAGTTTCAATCTTTCAAATTATTTCATCTGTCTTGAAAACATAAAGAAGCAATACTGAAAATAAAATGACATAAATTCCCAACATGTCTTTGACCATAGCCATAGCTCAAAAAGGAAAGACCAAGCCTTGCATCTACGGTCTTCAAGCTTTGATTTGATTTGGTCAAGCAGAAGTGTTCCCTCCCTGCGGACCTGGGGGGTGGGGGGGAGGAACGGAAGAAAAGAGGCGAAAGGAAAATGAGTCAGCCATAAGTCTGGTAAGCCCAGTTATTTAATAACATGTAAACCAGTAAAAGATTGTGACATGAATAAACTGAACTTAGAATGATACCACAAGGATAGTGTAGTCCTAAAACAAGTAAGGTAAGACTTAACTAGATTTGGCTATCGCACCCACTTTTACTTCTATGCAACCACCAAGAACTTGTTTAACCAGCAATGTATGTTCATGATAAAGCGATCCCATTCATGTATTGATCGGCTCCTACTCGCATTCATGTATTCTCGGTGTCATGCGGCCCCACGTGATTATAAAGTACTTGTGCTGATTCCATTATAGGGTGTATCAAGTCCTATAATGGCAACCTCTGATATGATTCTAGATGCACAAGTGTATGCCTAGTGCCCAGTGTGTAATGACCCGGGTTTTCGGTCAACTAATTTTAAATATTTAAAATAGATTTAAATATTTAGTTGATAATATAAATGAATTTTTATATTTATGTTATCGATTTAAATATCGATTTCGATTTAATATCGTATATATTAAATTATCAAAATAAGGAATCAGCGAATAACTGAATTCGAAGTTAAAACTAAACTGGAAACAGTTCAGATAATCAACTCAAACTCCTGTTTGAATTAGAATAATAATATCTAAATTATTACCGAAGAAATTAATTGGTTTGAAATTTAATTTATATCAATTTAAATTAATATCTGTTCCGGATGATCGAACTGGACTTCGATACCTGTCCTGGTGTGTACAGAATAGTGGTTTTACCCAAGAATTGACAGTTGTTGGGTACAGTAAGGAGCTCAGGATCAAGGGTTATCTAAATTTTTAAGGATACAGTTTTAATTAAATTAAATTAAAATAAATATAAGTGTTGTGTGGCTCCTCCCTCTCCACAAAACAAAACACACCGTGCCCTCTTTTCTTCCACCCCTCTTCCTTATAAAACCGCGATTTTACCTTTCCTTTATTTCGTTTGAACGTTCAAATAGAAAGCTTCAAAACAGAAAAGGGGCGGAAATCAAAATCGAACTAGAGAGAAACTTAGGTCAACGCGATGGAGGGAGTAGGCGCAGTGGTCTCGCGAGTGCCATAGTCGATGTCGCGATGGGATTTAGGGCAGTAAGACGCGAGTTACATGACGGAAATCAAATGGCAAGGGACTCCAATCAAGCGCGGTGGTTTCAAATGGGTTCTGGCTATCGCTGAAACACTGCGGAGGGAAGGAAAACGAAATTTGTAGTCTTCGGTTGAGTTAAAGTCCCCCCAGCAAGGAAGATGTTCGAAATTTCGAGGACTAGAGTGATTAGTTGTGCAAAATGGTGACCGTGGAGGCAAGAATGTGAAAGGGAGTTCGTTGCAGACTTCAAGTATGATTTTGTGAAGTCAGTGAATGAATTAGTGGTGACTGAGATGTGATGTCATCGTTAAGTAGATGGACTATTTTTGGCAAGGAGGAAGTCGCATTCTTCTTTACTAAAGGCATCGGAAATGGCCTCTAATTACGGTTCCAGAATGATATGAGAAGAGGTACGAATAAGGTAATTTAAATTTGGTATTAATTCATTTAATTTAAGTAAACGTTAAAGATTGAAATGGATTAATGTTTTTCTAAAATAAAAGTATACGTCTCTGTTATGCGAGGTCCGATGGAAATGAACGAGCAACGATGGTTGTGAAATGAACGAGATGGAGTTAGCAAGAATTTTAAATTCAATAGATGGTTCGATTTAACTTGAAAACTGGATTGGATTGTGAATAAAAATCACTGTGAGTAAATCTCACTCACCTGTTAATTAGAATTATTTTTATTCGGTAAAAATAATTGTTGTTGCTTGTTTGGATTTTTCTGGTTGCTTTAAATATATTAGTTATTTAGGGTTGACTATTATATATATATTGGGTTGATGATTGGTTGGATTCCCGCAGTCTCATTAGCGGATGCTCGCAGTTTCATAGCGGATGATTTCCCTATGCGCCCCACAAATATATTAGTGGATGACCTTCATACCACGATATCCTGCCTCGAAGTAGGATGGGTATTACTATGTTGACTAACGTCTGTGGAATGCAGGAAAACAGGTTGGAGGGATCCGACTGGATTCCTCAAAAATATATTATTTGTTTGTTTATTTATTTGCATATATATTGTCATATATAATGTATTCGGAAACCTGAAATAAATAATTGGTTGTTTAAATATCACTGGGCTTAAATGTTGATATTTTATAAATATCGAGGAACGAAATTTCCAGAGTTAAAAGGGGAAATTCTATTTTTCTAAAATAGAATTTGAAATTCGTATATAATAAAAATATTAACTTGTTTTGAATATTTAAAACAAGTAGTTCGTTTATAAACAAAGTTTATAAAGGAGGTGAAATGAATTATCATTTGATAAATTCAGGAAATATAAATACAAGTGTGAATTTGAAAAGGGAAATTCATTTTTCCAATGTAAAATATTTATTTCAAATGAAGCTGAAGTCGAGACTTGTTTTAATATATATATAAACAAGTAATATAAGGCGTTGTTTACAAAGAAAGGTGAAAAACCATAAATTGGATAATATGGATATTTTAAATTCAAATGGAATTTAAATAAAGGGAATTCAAGGAAGTTATGGCGAATTTTTACGGAAATTTAAGGAGTTAGAATATTTTTAAGAAGTTTGATAACTAGAATCTATATATCAATATTTATAGAAATCGATAAGAAAACGAACATAAAAATAGAATAGTATAATAAAAAAAGGAAGACTAGGAATAAAATCTCGTAAGAATAGAAAGAGAAAGTGTATACGTGTTTAAAAGTGAATAAGTAGTTGTATGGTATAGATTATTCGAGTAAGTAGTCATATCTGTTTTGTCATTATAAATGTTACTCAGTCAAGGTCTGAGAGGTAGTTATACCCCAACTTGATTGATTTCATTATTAACAAATAAATGGTAAGATTTCAGGCTCGAAGATCAATGTTGAATAAGAGTTAGTGGAATATAGTATCTGGGTTGTCGTAACGATGTTTTACACAACATCCGTTTTAACCCAAATAAGTGTGAGATTGGAAATAGAATAATAAATATTTCCAAAGTAAAGAAATAAACGAGATCAGAAAAGAGATAAGTAATTGGAATATTTTCCAATTATAAATAGTATTTATTTTCTAATTCGGAAAATAAAGTAGGCGATATTCGAAAATGTTTTCCAAATAGCGTAAAAGGCCAATATGGTTATTGAAAATATTTGTTTAACAAATATTGATAAAGAAATGGAGAAGTGATTTAATTAATGGAATATTAGTTAAAGGTTCAGTGATTGTTTGATATTTGGATGAACACCTGTTTTCTTCGATAGTTAAATCATCGACTATCGAAACACTTGTTTTTATTCGATAGTTAATTCACAGACTATCGAAGTTTTGACCATCGTTGTCAATATGGAGAGACCGGTTGGATTCTTATCCAAAGAACCACTCCGTATTGGCATAAGCATTGCGAATCATATATGCCAAAGAAAATTGAAGACGGAGTAAAGTGCAAGGGATGTTGTATAAGTCCTAGGTAGAGATTGCCTAGGATGGATGTACTGAATAGTGCCTTCGGTTTCGTTCAGTCCCAGAACGAACGTATATGGATGAGCGTCTGACATAGTATTTCCAATGATCGAATGGGTTGGTCTGTATAAATAAATATGGTTGCAACGGATTTATTCCCTTAGCATAATATCCAGAATATTTGTGCAAATCAATTAATGATTAACGGATCTGATAATGTGGCTTTCAAAGTGAACGTGTTATCAATGAATGGAAAGTAATCGTAGCCTCTGGCCTCAACAACCGGGAAATGACAAAAATCGGGCAGGTAGCATGGCTATGTGGGTAGCTTCCATTAGGGTGTATCATCACCTATCTAGAGATTCATTTAATTCCTTATTCTATTCGATGCTGTCCCATTCGGGAAACGGTTGCTGATCCCAACCGTTGGTGATATACATTTGGTACACTCAAGCGAAATGAGTGGTCGGTCATGTGTGGCTGAGTTGCAAGATTTTCTTGTTGAACTCGGTGTATTATCCTCTAGAGATACACCAGCGGCAGGTGGTTCCATACCTTGTCATAGTTGGAAATCAAATATCCAATAAGTGCCCGCGGTTTATGATTGTAGATTATATATGTGGAACGTGAGATGCAAACGTTCCACTAGATTGTTATTTACTTGATTTAGACATTATTATAATATCAAAAGAGTTTTAATATTAAGATTACCAATTATTTCAAAGAGGATTTGAAAGTTAAGTCAAGTGTTTGAGATTATCATAAGGGAAAAACCCGTTCCGTGTTATACGGCATGGTCTTATGCGATATCATTTAGTTTTCTAAAACTGTTTAAACTGTTTACTCATACCTGTCCCATGACTGACCCGGAGTTTATTTTGTTTTGCTCTACCTAAACTCTTGGGTGCCTAAATTTGTACGGGCAGTCAAGTAGTTCAGGATTTTACAGATCTATCTAAAGGAGCTTGGAGCAAGAGGCTTCAGCGTTAGTTACATAGAGTTTTGTTCCGCTGTATTGTAAGTGTTGTACTCTGATAAGTGTATGTTATACAGTTGAAATTTGTATTTCTAAAGATATGATATATTATATTTTGTTCCGCTGCAATGTGAGATTCTGTGTTGTTGTTGCTGTTCTTCTTCTACCTTTTTCTTCTAAAAAAATGATTCGTATTTTCATGATATTTGGGTTGGACGTATGATGTATATAGTCAACTCTGGTATTATGGATTTGCGGGCCATTATAGTTGGTATCAGAGCTTAGGTTGAGCGAATACCTAGGCTTGTTGGAATGTGCTCATTAGAGATAGGGTCAGGAGCACCTTAGAATGAGTTGAGTGTATATATATGAAGAGCGTATTTGTTATTTGATATAAAAAACTGTTTTATATTGTGTTGACTAGTCTGTTAAGTGAATTATGAATTCTGATCGAATCGTGGGATGCCACGATGTCGATAGGAGTTTATAAACACTTGAACAGAAGATTGGACACGATATTGTTTTAAATGGTTGAGTTGATTGTTAGAATTATAATCGAATGAGATTATAAAACGGAAATAGTTATATATAACCAACAGAATTTGTATAAGAAGGAAATATACAAATAAGATGAATTAAAATGAAATTCAATCCAGAATTCAGAATTTAAAATCCTGGGAAGAAGAATTAGATGGATTTTTGAAAGTAATTAAGCATTGAACTCACTTCAGTGGCTGGAAAATAATTCTGATGATAATTGCAACATTATCAGTATTCATTTTCGAGTTTCTAAGTGATGGATTGCTACCTTAGAAATTTTTTTGATGGAAATTTGTTTGAAAAGAAAACAAGTTGTTCGAAAATTCAAATGTTTTGAATTTGAGATGGATATAAATATATGTATATATTTATATTAATTCAAAGGAGTTTTGAAATAAAACCCTAGGAATTTAAATGATTGAAATTAAATTTACCTTAAGTAAGTTAAATGGATTGAAGTGAATAAAATTGATCAGAATCAATTTAAATAAAATTGGGTTGCATATGAATGGAATATGAATTAAATGCAAGTAACTTAATTGGAAATCATTCAGATAAAAGGAATACCAAAGGTTTTGGTTAGAACTAAATTAGTCGAAATATAAAATGTTGAGTATCAACATAGGTAAGATTTTGAAAGGATAAATGGGTTGTAGCACTTTTTCCTAACTTAGGAATTTCGGGGACGAAATTCTTTTAAGAGGGAAAGATTGTAATGACCCGGGTTTTCGGTCAACTAATTTTAAATATTTAAAATAGATTTAAATATTTAGTTGATAATATAAATGAATTTTTATATTTATGTTATCGATTTAAATATCGATTTCGATTTAATATCGTATATATTAAATTATCAAAATAAGGAATCAGCGAATAACTGAATTCAAAGTTAAAACTAAACTGGAAACAGTTCAAATAATCAATTCAAACTCCTGTTTGAATTAGAATAATAATATTTAAATTATTATCGAAGAAATTAATTGGTTTAAAATTTAATTTATATCAATTTAAATTAATATCTGTTCTGGATGATCGAACTGGACTTCGATACCTGTCCCAGTGTGTTCAGAATAGCGATTTTACCCTAGAATTGACAGTTTTTGGGTTCAGTAAGGAGCTCAGGATCAAGGGTTATCTAAATTTTTAAGGATACAATTTTAATTAAATTAAATATAAGTGTTGTGTGGCTCCTCCCTCTCCACAAAACCAAACAATGGTGGCCTCCTTTTCTTCCACAAAATCAAGACCCACCGTGCCTCCTTTATATACCACAAAACAAAACACACCGTGCCCTCTTTTCTACCATCCCTCTTCCTTATAAAACCGCGATTTTACCTTTCCTTTATTTCATTTGAACGTTCAAATAGAAAGCTTCAAAACAGAAAAGGGGCGGAAATCAAAATCAAATTGGAGAGAAACTTAGGTCAACGCGATGGAGGGAGTAGGCGCAGTGGTCTCGCGAGCGCCATGGTCGATGTCGCGATGGATTTAGGGCAGTAAGCCGCGAGTTACATGATGGAAATCAAATGGCAAGGGACTCCAATCATGCGCGGTGGTTTCAAACGGGTTCTGGCTATCGCTGAAACACTGCGGAGGGAAGGAAAACGAAATTTGTAGTCTTCTGTTGAGTTAAAGTCCCCCCAGCAAGGAAGATGTTCGAAATTTCGATGACTAGAGTGATTAGTTGTGCAAAATGGTGACCGTGGAGGCAAGAACGTGAAAGGGAGTTCGTTGCAGACTTCAAGTATGATTTTGTGAAGTCAGTGAATGAATTAGTGGTGACTGAGATGTGATGTCATCGTTAAGTAGATGGACTATTTTTGGCAAGGAGGAAGCCGCATTCTTCTTTACTAAAGGCATCGGAAATGGCCTCTAATTACGGTTCCAGAATGATATGAGAAGAGGTATGAATAAGGTAATTTAAATTTGGTATTAATTCATTTAATTTAAGTAAACGCTAAAGATAGAAATGGATTAATGTTTTTCTAAAATAAAAGTATACGTCTCTGTTATGCGAGGTCCGATGGAAATGAACGAGCAACGATGGTTGTGAAATGAACGAGATGGAGTTAGCAAGAATTTTAAATTCAATAGATGGTTCGATTTAACTTGAAAATTGGAATGGATTGCGAATAAAAATCACTGTGAGTAAATCTCACTCACCTATTAATTAGAATTATTTTTATCCGGTAAAAATAATTGTTGTTGCTTGTTTGGATTTTTGTGGTTGCTTTAAATATATTAGTTATTTAGGGTTGACTATTATATATATATATATATATTGGGTTGATGATTGGTTGGATTCCCGCAGTCTCATTAGCGGATGCCCCCAGTTTCATAGCGGATGATTTCCCTATGCGCCCCACAAATATATTAGTGGATGACCTTCATACCGCGATATACTGCCTCGAAGCAGGATGGGTATTACTATGTTGACTAATGTCTGTGGATGCAGGAAAACAGGTTAGAGGGATCTAACTGGATTCCTCAAAAATATATTATCTGTTTGTTTATTTGTTTGCATATATACTGTCATATATGATTTATCAGAAAACCTGAAATAAATAATTGGTTGTTTAAATATCACTGGGCTTAAATGTTGATATTTTATTAGTAACGAAAAAGGAAATTTCCAGAGTTAAAAGGGGAACTTCTATTTTTCTAAAATAGAATTTGAAATTCGAATAGAATAAAAATATTAACTTGTTTTGAATATTTAAAACAAGTAGTTCGTTTATAAACAAAGTTTATAAAGGAGGTGAAATGAATTATAATTTGATAAATTCAGGAAATATAAATACAAGTGTGAATTTGAAAAGGGAAATTTATTTTTCCAAAGTAAAATATTTATTTCAAATGAAGTTAAAGTCGAGACTTGTTTTAATATATATAACCAAGTAATATAAAGCGATGTTTACAAAGAAAGGTGAAAAACCATAAATTGGATAATATGGATATTTTAAATTCAAATGGAATTTAAATAAAGGGAATTCAAATTTAGAATTTGAATATAGAAATTTAAATGGAATTTGAATATAGAATTCAAATAGAAGTGAATTGGAATTTCAATATAGATTTCAAATAGAATTGAAACGGAATTTGAATATAGATTTCAAATAGAAGTGAATTAGAATTTCAATATAGATTTCAAATAAAATTGAAATGGAATTTGAATATAGATTTCAAATAGAAGTGAATTAGAATTTCAATATAGATTTCAAATAGAAGTGAATTAGAATTTCAATATAGATTTCAAATAGAATTGAAACGGAATTTGAATATAGATTTCAAATAGAAGTGAATTGGAATTTGAATATAGAATTCAAATAGAAGTGAAACGAAATTTGAATATAGATTTCAAATAGAAGTGAATTGGAATTTGAATATAGAATTCAAATAGAAGTGAAACGGAATTTGAACATAGAATTTCAAATAGAAGTGTAATAGATCGGAAATATTATGTTGAATTGGAAAAATGGATTTGATATATATTAAAAATATATCAGAATGGAGTTGAATTTATTATAAACGAACTTTAAATGTTTATATTTATAAATATAATTAAAACGAACTCGCCGCGGCGCGGCAGTTCGTAAATTGGCGATTCGAACTTCAATTGAGTATATAGAAGTCAAATTAAGTCGGAATTCTTTGAAACAAGAACAGTCAGGACTAGTTATATAATAGTTTTCTAATAGAAGAGAAAAATCTGGATTTCGTCGAATAGATGTTGAGATATGTCGAAAACAAATTTCTAAAAGTGCAGCACCAGAACCCTTATAAAACCATAAGGGTTTATTTAATTAAATATAAGGATTTTAAACAAATAAAATCCGAGTTTCCATTTGAAAAATCCAGATTTGAGTTGGGAAATAAATATGAGCTCAAGCTGTGTAAATGAAATCATTTTGGGGGACAAAAATCATATTTTGAATTTTTGAATAGAGTTAACTAATTGAAGAATAATCAGTTAATGGGATTTTAAATCGAACTTGACTTTGGATAAGAGAATTGGGTTAGTAAATTTATATTCGAAATCGAATATGAAACTTAGGTCGAAAATGGAATTTGATTAGTGTATAAACAAGTTAACATATATTTGAACAAGTTATATTCAAATAAAAAGGGTGAAATAGGCAAAACGGTTAATTAGCAACTAGTTAATGGAAATTTTGAATTGAAGTTGAACTTTGAAAGGTGAATTGGATGTGTGGATTTCATATTCAAAATCGAATATGAAACTTAAATTAAAAGTCGAATCCAAAGAATTTATAAGCAAGTTAGAATTTTATTTGAACATGTTATGTTCACATATAAAACTAAAACATGAAAAGGAGCAAACTAGCAAGTTAATTAACGAATTGAGTAAAACGATTAGATTAAGTTGGAAATAAATTGGACAGGTATAGATATACAGGAGACAGGTATGGATAAGGTATGAAGGTATATAAATAGAATGCTCGGCCAAAAGTTACGTATTTAATTCATATATGAGATTTTATGCGCCGTATCGGCAAGCCGCTTGGCTTTTTCTTTTTCTTTTGGATTGGTGAGGGCCATGGGAGGCTATTTGAAATATCCCGATGCTCCCGATACAAAGGAGGTTATGGCGAATTTTTCCGGAAATTTGAGGAGTTAGATTTTTTTTAAGAAGTTTGATAACTAGAATCTATATATCAATATATATAGAAGTCGATAAGAAAACGAACTTAAAAATAGAATAGTATAATAAAAAAGGAAGACTAGGAATAAAATTAGAAAGAGAAAGTGTATACGTATTTAAAAGTGAATAAGTAGTTGTATGGTATTGATTATTCGAGTAAGTAGTCATATCTGTTTTGACGTTATAAATGTTATTCAGTCAAGGTCTGAGAGGTAGTTATACCCCAACTTGATTGATTTCATTATTAACAAATAAATGGTAAGATTTCAGGCTCGAAGATCAATGTTGAATAAGATTTAGTGGAATATAGTATTTGGGTTGTTGTAACGATGTTTTACACAACATCCGTTTTAACCCAAATAAGTGTGAGATTGGAAATAGAATAATAAATATTTCCAAAGTATAGAATAAACGAGATCAGAAAAGAGATAAGTAATTGGAATATTTTCCAATTATAAATAGTATATATTTTCTAAGTTTGGAAAATAAAGGAAGGCGATATTCATAAATGTTTTCCAAATAGCGTAAAAGGTCAATATGGTTATTGAAAATATTTGGTTAACAAATATTGATAAAGAAATGGAGAGGTGATTTAATTAATGGAATATTAATTAAAGGCTCAGTGATTGTTTGATATTTGGATGAACACCTGTTTTCTTCAATAGTTAAATCATCGAATATCGAAACACTTGTTTTTATTCGATAGTTAAATCATAGACTATCGAAGTTTTGACCATCATTGTCAATATGGAGAGACTGTTTGGATTCTTATCCAAAGAACCACTCCGTATTGGCATAAGCGTTGCGAATCATATATGCTAAAGAAAATTGAAGACAGACTAAAGTGCAAGGGCTGTTGTATAAGTCATAGGTAGAGATTGCCTAGGATGGATGTATTGAATAGTGCCTTCGGTTTCATTCAGTCCCAGAACGAACGTATATGGACGAGTGTCTGACATAGTATTTCCAATGATCGAATGGGTTGGTCTGTATAAATAAATATGGTTGCAACGGATTTATTCCCTTAGCATAATATCCAGAATATTTGTGCAAATCATTTAATGATTAACGGATCTAATAATGTGGCATTTAAAGTAATCATGTTATCAATGAATGGAAAGTAATCGTAGCCTCTGGCCTTAACAATCGGGAAATGACAAAAATCGGGCAGGCAGCATGGCTATGTGGGTAGCTTCCATTAGGGTGTATCATCAACTATCTAGAGATTCATTTAATTCCTTATTCTATTCGATGCTGTCCCATTTGGGAAACGGTTGCTAATCCGAACCGTTGGTGATATACATTCGATACACTCAAGCGAAATGAGTGGTCGGTCATGTGTGGCTGAGTTGCAAGATGTTCTTGTTGAACTCGGTGTATTCTCCTCTAGAGATACACCAGCGGCAGGTGGTTCCATACCTTGTCATAGTTGGAAATCAAATATCCAATAAGTGCCCGCGGTTTATGATTGTAGATTATATATGTGGAACGTGAGATGCAAACATTCCACTAGATTGTTATTTACTTGATTTAGACATTATTATAATATCAAAAGAGTTTTGATATAAAGATTACCGTTTCTTTCAAAGAGGATTTGAAAGTTAAGTCAAGTGTTTGAGATTCTCATAAGGGAAAAACCCGTTCCGTGTTATACGGCGTGGTCTTATGAGATATCATTTAGTTTTCTGAAACTGTTTACTCGTACCAGTCCCATGACTGACCCGAAGTTTATTTTGTTTTGCTCTACCTAAACTCTTGGGTGCCTAAATTTGTACGGGCAGTCAAGTAGTTCAGGATTTTACAGATCTATCTAAAGGAGCTTGGAGCAGGAGGCTTCAGCGTTAGTTATATAGAGTTTTGTTCCGCTGTGTTGTAAGTGTTGTACTCTGATAAGTGTATGTTATACAGTTGAAATTTGTATTTCAAAAGATATGATATATTATATTTTGTTCCGCTGCGATGTGAGATTCTGTGTTGTTATTGCTGTTCTTCTTCTAAAAAAATGATTCGTATTTTTGTGATATTTGGGTTGGACGTATGATGTATATAGTCAACTCTGATATTATGGATTTGCGGGCCATTACACAGTGCCTGCTTTTTCCACTCCGGAGCCCGTGCACGCCCGTACTCCGTCGGAACCTACGTTGATGCACCTAACCGCCGCCCTTTTGACCGCTTATACTCAGCCCAGTAATCGTGCCCCACCCTGCCTAGTTCGGGGTACCATGATACATCCATGTGGGTTACTACTGAAACAGGTCCCCGTTACTAGGGTTTTTCTAGTCAACATGCTAAATTGGTTAAGTGTCCTTGGTTTGACTTAACCCCTATCAATCTTGTCTAGCTAACATGTTAAGCTGGTTAATTGTTTCCTCAATTACTTAACCCCACCAATCTTGTCTTGTTAACATGTTAAGTTGGTTAAGTGTTCCCTTAATTACTTAACCTTACCATTTCTAGATTGATTGTTCATGAGCTTTAATTAATTAATAAAAGCACCAACCACTCACATTAGATAGGTATTGTTGTGGTTACTGGATGTGCCGGTCGGTTCCGGGCAGGTTTACACCACAACTCAGTCTAACCTCGGGCTTTTCTGGGCTTAATGCACTAACCTCTCACATTAGACAAGTATTGTTGTGGTTACTGGATGTGCCGGTCGGTTCCGGGTAGATTTACACCAAAACTCAGTCTAACCTCGGGTTAGGCATATTCGTCTTTTCTAGATTTACATTTTTATATATGTAAGTTTCTACAAGTATTTCATGCCACATGTTTTAATTCAAGACTAATGGTATATAAATTATACCATTCATGGCCTTAACCAATTACATGGTTTTGGGCCCACCTACATATTTACATGTTTTGATTTAATAATTACCCCCAACGTTACCCCCGTTTGTTCGTTCACATTAATCACATAAAGACATTGGGCCCGCTAATTGGCCCAATCTATAAACAAGAGATAAAAGGGGAACATGCATAACATAGGTTCAATCAACATATATCATGTAATTTGGCATTAACATCAGTTATAGACTAGCATGTGACATAATCATGACATGTCCAATTCCAAGACATGTATAATTATAACATTAACATATAGGTGTAAACTAGATCTAATAAGGTGAACTTGCATAAATTCGCTTCACAAACTTGCATATAAATATGGGTCTAGTTTAGGATCTAACATGTAACTTGCATATGACATATATATATAATTAGATCGTAACTTGGATCTATCATAAATTATATAACTTGCATTAATCATGTGAATCTAAATGGATCTTGATATGGATCCAATCATAAAGTTTGTAACTGCATATGGACATATGAACATAGGCATGTGGATCTAACATAAAACTTGCAACTTACATATGAACATATGGATCTAACATAAAACTTGCAACCTACATATGAACATATAGATCTAACATAAAACTTGCAACTTGCATATGAACATATGGATCTAATAATGTAGCATAAGGTTCTAACATAAAACATAGGAATATGTATATGTAGATCTTGACTTGGATCTAATATAAAACTTACAACTTGCATAAAAACATATACATGTAGATCTTTACATGAAACACATAACTTGCATATGATATTGATAGTTTCAAATAGATCCAATACCAAATCCAATAATCCACAATCATTCCAATTCATGATAAATTCATCATAATAAATCGATATGAATTAACATGGTATAATTCTAATTTCACTTTATATCAAATCACGTCTTAGATTTATTTACGTCTAAAAGATAACTGCGCTTACAAAGAACAAAGTTCTTGATTTCTGGATTCTGAGTTCTGGAGTTGAAATGCTCGCCTTTGATGTAGGCAATCGTTGTTTTGATTTAGTTTGGTTCGTCTCTATGTTAGCTTCAAGTGGCGGCTACTCTAGGTTGTCTAATGGCAGCATGACGGCTCTAGGTTCAATTTTTAATATGATTTAGGGGTGAAGTATTAGGTTGCTTTTATAGAGATTAGATTGAATAGGAGCCGTCATATCATCTCAGAATAAATCAAGACCATTAAGACAAGATCGAGTTATCTAGAACAACCAACTCAGCCCCTAATGACTCAGCAGTGAGTCATAATTCGTCTTTTCTAAATTCACATATTTTCTATATATGTCTAATTATATATGTAAATTAATCTTAATTAAATCATGCCATAATTATTCTTTTAATTATGCTCACAATAAATGGTATACCAAATACACCATTTCATGAACCAATCTATGCCAAGAAATTTTCATGTTTTCCCTTGATTCTCGCATTTATAATTAAGTATTCTTTAATTTGTTATTACAACATTAACAGAAAATACGGGGTGTTATAGGCTCTCCCGTCTCAGAAAAGGACAAGGCCTACATGAAAAGTTTCCTTGTGCGAGTGCAGTAGGTGTTAGGAAAATTGCGCCTTTGCGGAAGCGACCAGGATCTTATTCACCTAAATACTTAAAGATGATTTCTATGGAAAACAACACGGATATGAAATTACACGCACAAAAACAAGATAATCCACCCTACCACCCTCTTTATTGATTCAACAATACAAATTTTGTTTACATACAATGGATCAACAACAAAAAATAAACAAAATTACAAGAATCAATAGCCTTATTGAGAAAGGGAAAGAATTCTAGATAACTACAACTTTTGTTGGAGAATGAGAACATTGAAGAACGACGGCAAACCCTTGGATTAATTGGAGGCACAAATAAAAATAGCTTATCTCAGCCCTCAATTCCTAATCTTCCTCTCCAGGCACAAGCCCTGGAGGCACACGACCTCTCAACTCTATTCGGTCATACCTGATCCAATCCCGATAGCTGATTTTATAGGAGAATAGAAAACCTAGGCAAATATGCAATTTGCCTCTCAGAAATATATCCAAAATATAATCATCCATTTCTTTCCTTCTATAATAAAATCAATTAATCAAATCAGTCAATTAACCAATAAATCAATCAATCAATCAAATCAATTAGTCGATTAATTAATGAATCAATCAATTAATTGATTACATGCTCTTCGTTAACGTATGTGATTTCATGTCACAAATCACAACACTCTACCTTGATATGAAATCACATCAATTAGTCAACTAACTTCCATGGACATGTGATGCCTCCTATCACGAATTACTCCACCTTAATCTGAATTCATATCAACACTCCAACAATCACCAAACAAGTCAATCTAGCTATTTCAACGATAGCTTCTCTCAATTAAAACCAACCTCGATTTGCAGGCAACGAGATACACCCCACCTGTTTTCGGAGTACAGGGACTCAATTGATTTCAGGGCAATAATCACACCCAGCCCATTTTAAAGGACTTCTACCATACCTCAATTACAAACACGACCCACCGTCTGCAAAAGATGCATCTACCACCATGAGCTGCACTGCGCATAAACCAACAGTCTAAAAGTGCTTGCAATACACATCGACACCCATCTACCATTTGATTTGAGCTCTTTTCTCGATCACCCCGGATCCCTCAAGCATCATCAACATGAAGACCCAAGTCGAAAATATGAACCGAATCACCAAGGTATAGACAAATCAAACCAATTGCTAGCATCTTCGTCTTCTTCCATCTTCCCTCATACACATCAGAGGGCTTCTCTTAATCTCCATCAAGAAAACCATTGAGGCCTTCAAAATCACCAACAAAAAATAACCATCACCAAAAGCATCATCATATCCAACAAAAATCATTTTTTTCAAACAAAAATCAATTTTTCCTTTCCAATCCAAAATCACTCTAAGCTTTGCGATGATCTAGTTCCGATACCAATTGTTAGGAAAATTGCACCTTTGCGGAAGCTACAAAGATCTTATTCACCCAAATACTTAAAGATGATTTTTATAGAAAATAATACGGATATAAAATTACACGCACAAACACAAGGTATTCCACCCTATCATCCTCTTTATTGATTCAACAATACAAATTTTGTTTACATACAATGGATCAACAACAAAAAATAAACAAAATTACAAAAATCAATAATCTTATTGAGTAAGGGAAAGAATTCTATATGACTGCAACTTTTGTTGGAGAAGGAGGACAATGAAGAACGATGACAAACCCTTGGATTAATGGGAGGCACCAATAGGAATATCTTATCTCAATCCTCAATTTCTAATCTTCCTCTCTAGGGCACAAGCCCTGGAGGCACACAACCTCTCAACTCTATTCGGTCATACCTGATCCAATCCTGGAAGCTAATTTTATAGGAGAATAGAAGGCCTAGGAAAATATGCAATTTGCATCTCTGAAATATATCTTGAATATAGTCATTCACTTCTTTTCTTCTATAATAAAATCAATCAATCAAATCAGTCAATTAACCAATCAATCAACCAATCAATCAAATCAATTAGTCAATTAATCAATCAAATCAATCAATCAATTAATCAAATTAATTAATTGATTACATGCTCTTCATTAACGTATGTGATTTCATGTCACAAATCACAACAGTAGGTAGCTTGATTTATGTTGTGGTGTGCACTAGGCCTGACGTTGCTCAGGCTGTTGGATTAGTTAATAAATATATGGTAAATTCGGGGAAATCGCATTGGAAGGCAGTGAAATATATTTTTAGATATCTTAGAGGAACATCAAATTATGTACTTGTTTTGGCGGTAGAAATAATGTTTTCAACTTGGTCGAATTTTTGTGATTCAAATTATGTCGGAGATAGAGATTAATGGAAGTCAACCTCTGGCTATGTGTTCACTCTTGGAGGGACAACTATTAGTTGGAGAGCGAGGTTGCAGACGATAGTTGTTTTGTCTAATACAGAGGAAGAGTTAATAGCTGTAGTTGAGGCAGCTAAGGAGACACTTTATTTGAAGAGGTTGTTGTGTGATTTGAGCTTGGTACAAGATAATTATTTGGTAAATTGTGATAGTCAGAGTGCAATACATTTAGCTGAAAATCCGGCTTTCAGCTCTAGAACAAAACATATAGAAGTAAGAGAGTCTTTCCTTATCTTTATGAATGAGGAAAAGTTGGTTCATCTTCAGAAGGTTCACACAGATGACAATGCATCAGATATGTTTACAAAGACATTGTCTGTTACTAAGTTCGAGCATTGCTCGAGCTTGATTCACTTGATGAAGTGTTAGGTGCCATATGGTGGCACTATGGGGAAGAGAGCGACTTGATTGAAATCATGAGAAGATATGGTATTCTTCTTGTAAGAAAAGATATGCATTATATTATACTTCTTCGCTGTGAAGAAGTTTGGTTGCATGATGTCTATGCATGATGTCTACCTTATTTTGAGTGTTTCCAACACTTTGTTGGTGGGCGGTGGTCTTACCGGAGTTCATTAACAAAGTGCAATGAGGGATGACTTCTGCAGGAACTTATTGGGAAGCATTCATATTGGAGTATCTTGATTGTAAGAAATATTGTATCAAGATGGAGATTATTAGAATTTTGGTAATACAATATTTTCAAAACTAAATAGATTTTGGAGATATTCTCGGTATATTGATTACCTTTTTTATGCATGAAAGAAATGCAAAGGAATATTAAAGATATGGGAATTCTAGAGATATTCGATGTATATCTGTCGTCATATTTTATGAAAGAATAAACATAAAGAAAATCATATTAGGATAGAATTGATTGACGGAGAAAAGAGAATATTATCAATCAATTTTATCACAAAAAAAGTAATGCGAATAATATTTGGATTGATTTATTTACATAAATCAAATACTTCATCCTCAAGTAATTCTTCTCTATAGAGAGCCATAGAGAATGTTAATCACATCTCTCATCATCTCTTATGTCATTACTTTGCTTTACTGTAATACTCTGTGATCTCTTAAATATTAATAAAATTTCTTTTCAATAAAGTGGATGTACACTACGTGGCGATAGTGAAACCACTATATATATATTGTGTGTTCTCTCTTATTTTCAACTTTTTTCTATGATATGTGATTAATAATTATTTGAACTTGTTTGGTCTATCGCGTCATTGCAAAATCCTATTTAGGTTTTTCCGTCAAAAGGTATTGATCACTCCTTACAATTATGTATATGACTACGATGATGTAGTCTTATGTGATACATTGTAGACCTTATCATGGAACATGTTATGTGTGATCTATATAGTAAATGTACTGGCAAATTATTTGAGATATCTTTAATTTTATCTGCTTGTGTTTTTTTGTTCTGTCAAACTCTTTTGTGCCATCCCTTTTATCAAGATGAAGTATATATCATTAAGAACATGTGTCCATGTTGTCTCAAGGAAGTATATACGATAAAGTGCTCATCTAACGTTCTATTTTTCATTTTCTTGGATAGTTTTTACTGGTTGCTTGCATAGGTACTGTGCTCATCTTCCACGACCTAACCAATTTCAAACTTGGGAACAACTAAAAGAGGTCATAAGTCTACTCATTTCTATTCGAATCGATTTGCATTACCATAGTTTAAATTCATCAATTCAATCCAAACATTTGAGATTTTAACTAGAATATGAAGCAACGGTTTAATGGTTGGCAGATATCATCATATAAGAATGGTAATTTCGTAAGGATAAAATGAGAGAGAGAGCATAAAAGGAGTATGTAAACCTAAGAATGGTAATTTCGTCAAGGACATGGGGCGGACGAGGGCAAATTCTATCCAAGAATTTGCAAGTATTTTGTTGCTTGCGTGCATTTTCCCGCCTTCACCACAAATTGTCGTCAACTCCACAAAACCCTACTATAATTTCAACTAAACCCTAAACAAATTCCACCAGTTTACACCACAGTTCAAGCAAAATCATTCCGTTTTGCAATAAAAGCTCGACTCTTTGTACCTCGGTTCGCTGAAATTGAAATCCCAATCCGAGAGTCAAAAGAACAGTAAGAAAGAAACAGCAAAAGGAAAAGAGTTAAGCCGCTGTAACGATATTTTAGCCTAGGTTGGCGGTGAAAAACAAAGAGTGCGGCAGTAATCATCGATTAAAGTAGGAAAGCGGTCTGGAAATAGACTCGGCAAGAAATAGTTGACTTACTGGATTTCAAGGAAAAAGGCAATTTAGTCTGTGTTAGAAAAAGATGGATGGGTTCACCATGATCAGTGATGTCCAATCGATGCTGGCGTAAATGCAAAGAATTTTGTTTTGTGCTTGCATACATGCGAGGTACACATAATGTGCTTGCACTGTTGTTGGATAAATTGTTAATAGGAGCATAAATATGATCAACTTATATACATTAGTCTTTCTCCAATTTTCTTCTAGATTTATTCTTTGTAACTCTTTCCAAAGCTAAATTGACTGTTATAACATTGGTGACGAGTGAAGAGGAAGATGAAATTAAGTACATACGGAGATTTAATTCTGGAAATAAGTACTAGGTGGAAACTTGCAACTTTACATCCCCCCCCCCTAGTAAGCGATTCAGTTCATAAATTTCAAGTACATGTCATTTGGCAGACACCAATTTAAATAATCTATTAAATAATAGTAAAATAGAAATTTCTAACTTTCACATTGATTTTTGGATTTGTCTCAACTTTCTTTAGTTATCTGTGGATATCTACTTATATAGTATTTTAAAGCTCCAACACAATTACTGATTTTTACTATTGTTTATTATATATATTTTATCAGTTCTAACTATATATATAGGACTGTTCTGGGGCACCCCTATTTTTGCAACACCCCTTTAACATCCATACCCTACCGTGAGCTATACTAATTCAAATCCAACAAGGTTTTGTAGATGTTCAATCCAAATATATATTATCATCTATTCAAAATTTGAGTTCGTTCCAACATTCGTAGCATTTTCAAAATTTTAGTTTAATTATTCACCTTTCAGACATTTGTGCAAACCGTTAAATTTAAACATCAAATATATTATTTGACGAATATCGGAATGAGTTCAGATTTTGAATAGATGATTATATATATATATATATATGTGTGTGTGTGTGTGTGTGAGAGAGAGCGTTCAGTGGCACCCCAAATAGTGCAGCACCTCTAAATGCCCCCTGATTTCAACAACACAATATGTTTCTCTCTCCCTCCACTACTTCTCTCTCCTTCCACTAGCATAATTTATAATAAATGAGAGATGGAGAGAGGAGGCAATTGAGGTGCTCACTATTTGGGGTGTCATTGAACGCTCCTCATATATATATATATATATATATATATATATATATATATATATATTGAACATCTATAAAATCTTGTTAAATTTGGATTAGTGTAGCTCACAGTAGGCTAGAGGTGCTAAAGAGATGCTGCAAAACATGGGTGCCCCGAACGTTCCTCACATACACACACACACACACACACACATATATATATATATATATATGTGTGTGTGTGTGTGTGTGTGTGTTAAAGCACAAAACAGTTTAATCGTTGATCAATAACAATCTCAACATGAAGTCCAAACAAAAACATAAAAAGCAAGAAACAAGCAACTAACCAAAAGTTCCTCTCTAGCATGAACGTAAGTAGCATAGAAGTGAACTAACTCTGATCTAATAACCACCATTGAGATCATTAACCGCATCATAAGGAATGGGAGTGACAGTTTCCAGGGTAGCTCCTTCAACAATGAAACCAGGCTTAGGACCAACAGATTGCCTCTTGTGCTGATAACCTTGTCGCGAGCCTTTGCTTCCGCCTTCAATTCCGACTATATGTTTACGTTCAAATACCTACACGGTATAATTTATACAATTATTTTCAAGATTCTTCTCACGTATAGTTTACATTAAGTCTGTATTTTTGGATTAGTTAAAAATCTTAAGTCTAAATTGTTTAAATAAATTATTATTAACTATAACCTATTAATGCGTTTAATAAATCCTAAAAAGCCACATTTATAGTAACAAGATAGTAAAGAGGAAATTTTCATTCAAATACAAAAAATACATAAATCACATGACAAACAATATCAACTACCTTAATGTATAATTAATTTATCTTAGTAAATTGTTAGTTAAATAAGGAAAATTTTAGAAATTACAAATCATCTCAATAATTCGAGAAATATTCACTCAACTTCTTCCTTCTCTTCAAATATTTTTTTTATCTCAAATTAAGTTTGATTTCAAGTTATTCAAATGTTGCATTAATTATTTCCACGATTTACATTCATAGACTATCTTTCGTATTTATGATTGTTTACAAATTTCTCATCATTCTCTCTTATTAATTTACATTCAAATCCGTATATTTAAATATAATCAAACACTACATATTCTAATTATTTAAATAAAATTCAATAAGTTGTCTAATAGTTTTTGAGTAGTGACAATATTAAGTTGTATACCGCATTTGTATTGATAATGCGAAATAAATTTCTCATCTAATCAAATATAAAAAATATAAACCACTTAACAAAAGCTATGTGCATAAACAATTAAACTTATGATTGTTTCAAAGTTTTGATCTAATAGTGTTTAAAGTATTAATACTGAATTTTAGGATACTACCACGCGTAACATACAATATAGGCCATCACCTTATTATTAGTAAACCACAATATAGTAAATAAAAAACTAGTAATTTTCTCCTTAATTATATTCTTTTAAGAACTAAAATTCTTATCAAGACTATTTTTATAATTTAACATCCAAAACTCATCATCATACACATCCGAGCATGCGTAGGCCTAACTGCCTAAGTGCACACATGATCATGAATTTTCTTAATATTATTTCAAAAAAGAAAATATTATGAAAATATTTTAACTTTGAAAATCATTACATAAATAATTACTTGCAAATACTATATATATAACCCATATATATATATATAACATTTAATAGATATATTTTCGTAAAATTCACAAATGTTGTTTAAACTTAATTTTAAATTAGAATCTATTATTTAAAAACATTAAATTTTGGGAAATAACTATAATATTTCTTTTTAAAATTTATTTAATATGTATAAATTAATAAAATAATGTATAACATAATTTTGTTTGAAATTTTAAAGATGTTATTTTAGAACTAACTTAATATATTGATGCTCAAAAGTGACACCAACTTCAAAAAAATTGCAGTGGAGAATATAAATGAAGAAATATAAATTGAAAATAGTAAGAAATGAATGTAGTAGATTCATAGTGGTTTGACGTACTCTGGCCTACGTCCACTTCAAAAAAATCTTTTATTTATTTCTACTGTTCGATCACAATTACGATTCGAGAAATTTAAGAATAAAAGTGGCTGAGCGTAGACGGAGTGAAGAAGAGAATATCCATTTGTTTGAGCGCAAGATCTTATATTTACAAATAAATGCAAGCAGATATTTGGTCGAAAATCCTTCAGAAAAACCTCAGGGAAAAGTCATTTAATCCTAAAAATGGGGCCTCACTAGGTCTAATATAAGGGATTGACACCGGCCCTATATGGGGGATTGACAGCGATTCCCTAGGATGGTGGTTAGGGGTCAGCGATCCCTATGGTGGATTGCCCTCATCTTTTGTGTTTGATCTTCAATGTTGTATCGTGATGTTGCATAGGTGAAATTTTGAGTAAACGATCGATTTCCATTGAGTTGAACTGCCAAGTTAAGTTGTCCGTAACATGACGATTCGATCTGATCCCGTATCTAGGGAAAATACCAATTCGTCTTAGCCAATTCTGAAATGTCATTTGAATGAATCCGCTAGATCACAAATTTATATACTTAGAGTTTTGGGTGAATCAATCATCTCTTCAGATTTCCTACCTCAATGGCTGAGGAGTCTATTTAGCCAGCCTTGCAAAATCTGGTTAGCATAATACCAAATGTATCAATCACTGTTATTATAGCACTCGACTAGTCGTGACTAGTTGAGCTTGGATCATCGAGTCGACGAGTCGACTTGCTATTAGTCGAGATTGATACTGACCTTCTCGAACTCCAAACTCTGACTCAAAGTCGAAACCCTAAGTCGAAGTCGAATCGTAACCCTAAACCCTAACTTGCAGTCGAAGTCGAATTTGCCATTAATTGCAGATGGTAGCAGAAGTATATTGCAGATGGTAGCAGAAGTATATTGCAGATGGCAGAAGAGTCACGTAAATAATTGCAGATGACATTGATAAAGTCATGGATGATGATTTCGTTTAATTGCATTGACTGAATGGCTCCTTTGACTTTAACATTGTAAACGTTTTACATACCTAATATTTATTTATTCACTGCAATTTTGTATTAATATTTATTCATTTATCGACTAGTCTATGACTAGTCCGACTAGTCGACTGGTTGGACCTCTATTGACTCGACTCGACTTGCCGCCGTAATAACCATGGTATCAATTTGACTATTTTGATATGAAAATAATAAAATATATGATGAATTATAACTAATAATAGTGCATAAATTAGTTATTTGTGATATTTAATAAATGGTTTATTATGTTTCATAAATAATATTTTAAATTATTTTATAACAAAAAACACGGAATTTTATCATATTAGATTCCGAAAACATAACTACTGTATTTTTATAAATTCATATATATGTATTTAACAAATATAAATTAGTGAAATACTATGCTTAGCGTATGTTTTAAATTTCAGCATTCTTTATAGTTCAATTTTATTTTTTGGATATTTGCAATATGAGAAAACATTATTATTTACAACTATTCTATTATATAATAAATTAATCTTCATTAACAACTACGTCAAATTGATTAATTTGTATATTTTTCTTGGAATCAATCGAATCAGTTACAGTAAAGTAGAAGAAAATACCATTTTTTTTATTTTCTATAATTAAATTTTCTTCTTTACTCTCGCTACTAATTTGTTATTAATTATCATGCAGTTTCAAAAGTGGAAAAAATAGTATTTTTTGGAAGGTCCAAGGATGCTTTCGGATATAGATAATGCTAAATCTGCATCCACATCTGAAATCATTCTCGGATATCCATATAAATTTGTTTATATAGTCATTAAATATACATATAAATTAATTAAATGTTATACTTGGTGCATAGTTTATTTAAATTTCAAAAAAAGTAAAACTTTTTAATATTCAACCTATTATTTATATGTTTATAACCCAAACTAATATATATATATATATATATATATATATGTATATATGTATGTATGTATGTATGTATTATATTGTTGTAATATATGTTAGTAGTAAAAGTGAATTTGCTTTTTTCTATTGTCTATTTAATCCCACATCGTGGGATAAATCCAATCCTAAACTCCAAGTGTTATATATATATATATATATATATATATATATATATATATATATATAAACAATCATTGAATAAAATTTCCTTTCTTTCCTCCTTTAATGGTTTCTCATGTTTATATGTGTGTGTGTGTATATCTGTGTGTGTATCACTTATTCGTGTATTACTTGATTACCGATAAATTAATTTATTAAATACATTCTATTAAATAATAGTTAAGTCGAAGAATTTGTAACCGCCTTTATAAATTCTAAGAATTGTGAAGTCTTATTATTTCGCTTCCTTATTTTATATATAAATCCCCGTGGTATATGGTTTCTATTGTCATGAGCAAGTCTTTCCTCAATTTTGACCAACCATTTTAGTTTCAAGTATAAGTTCTACCATTTTTTAATTACCTTTGATTATTTTACATTCACGTTTTTATTATTATTTTCTTCATGCAATGATATCTAATGTAACAAATATATACTGCAATCAGGGCTCTCTTTAGTCCTCCTTACTTTCTATATTGAAGTATAATTTATAAATTGCATAGAAAATTAATTTTAATCCCATTAATCATATTACATTGTGTCTCAACTATTTAACCATGTATATTTTATAATTTATTGTACAACATTACTTTGTGCAAAGCACGGGTCACACACTAGTTTAAAGGAAAAGACAATGCACACTAAAACTTTATGTGTGACGATGTGAAGTCTCTTTTGAGGAAAGTTCACCAATCGCAAAATATACTGGTAACAGACGTAAGAGCATATTGTAACTTCCTTCTAATTCCTCAAATAATACATACCATTATATTTGTTTCAAATTATATCGTTTCTCCTCATTTGTTTGTTTGGTGTACCATTTTGTTCTCTTCATTTGTAATGATGTATATGTCGAGTATCCGAGAAGCAGATCATATGAGCCAAATGTCTAATGTCTCGTACGTCAAACCAATCTAAACAAGGATACTTTTACGAAAAAGTCAATTCTCTTTCTTAGCTAGTTTTTTTTTTTTTTTTTTTTTTTTTTTGCATTTTTTTTTTTTTTTGCAAATTATCACAAAACCTAGTGTTTTGGTTGGCTGTCTCACGGGGACAGAGTACATTTGTCCCATGTGATAGGCTCCTTGGTAATCTTAGGGCTGTCAACGGATACCCGTTCGCATCCGTATCCGAAAAGCGGATAGATATCTGATATCCGAAAAAACGGATGTAGATACGGATACGTAGATATCCGCATTTGAAAATTGTCCATCCGATTTTTTTAACATTATGCTTAAAATTATATGTATTTTAGTATAATGAATGTGATTTGTTTATTGCTTTACGAAATCGAAGATATATATTATATGCAATAAATGCATATTAACGACTCAAATCTATTTAATTTCATCATATATGTTTATTTTTAACACTTTCGTGATCAATGGAATTGAAAAAGATTTATGTTAAGCTAAAAAATTTCAATTATATTTCTTGATTTATCGATCACTGGCGATAAGATAATTATCCGATATCCGTCCGTATCCGCGGATATGGATATCCGATATCCGAAAATGATTTCGGATACGGATACGGATATAGCACTATCCGTATCCGAAAGTTTTCGTTGACAGCTCTACTTGGTATCTAGGGAATAGATGTATTTGAAGCTTTAAATGACATGCTTGGTTAATTATGGTTTGCACACTTTCTGAGATGAAATCTAGAGTATCAACGAGTAATTTTCTTTAGTTGGAATTTAGTGTTGTAATAAATACATGGCTTTTAGAAAACCACATAGGTAAATGTGACTTCTTTCTTGTTGCACTTCATGTTAGTTCACTTAGTCATTACATCCTGTGTATTTTAAAATAGACATATAATTTTATTGGTATTACTGTGTTGGTATTAGTAACAAGGCAGAAAGTTGACTAGGGAAGAAAGATATGAAGTAGAGGAGAATGACTCAGGCTTGCAGGTTAAATACATTTAAATCCTTATGTTATCATCATGTTTGCAGAGTTATGAATCGTCGATACGCGCTAAAATAATGGATAAGAGGTGGGATTGTTAACCATAAATATTGGGATTGTTAATCATAAATATCTGAAAAGAATGGAACTAAACACAAAAGGTTCCATACAAAGCAGTAGTAAGTGTGAGCCTGGAAGGAAGGTTCAGATGCATGTCAACCAATTGTGGTTCCCGCAATAGACTTATTTGCAAGTGATTCACTGATAATTTCCTTTGTTGCTTTAGCTATAAACTTACGTTAAGTAGTTGATGCTATAGGTTCTGATCATTTAGATTGACTGATCGAATCACTGATTTCTCAGACATCAACTCAGCATATGCATAAATTGTGGGAAGATGTGCTTTCATTACTCATTTCAAAGACATTGCGCACTGGATTGATTCCAACATGTAAATTATACATATATATATATATATATATATATATATATATATATATATATGATGAGTTTTTTTTAGCAAGGCCAACATATATATGATGAGTTGTGTAGGGTTCATAATCGAATCTTCTTTCGAAAAGCATGCTCCATTAAATGACCACTTACGAAAATTTTGAAAGAAAAACCAAATGTTATTGTTGTTTCTCAATTCAGTATTCTATTATTTGAGTCCTTGTAATCTATACTACTACTGCAGAAATTTTGAAACACCACTTCTTTAATGCAGTTACCCCTGTTTATTGCAGATGAAACCTCGAAGCGTTTATAAGCTAAATGCACAAACATACTTGCAGATGAAGGACAATGCTCGGTTTTCATATTCAATTTACTGCAGCGTTCCAGGCTTCCAGCTGAAAATTACTCAGGCCAGTTAACTCTATCAATGTACTTTCGGTCAAGTACTTTTGGTATCCAACCTAGTAGCTGCACAGATGAATTTAGTCCCCACTTGCTGTATTTAAAGTTATGTGATATTATAGATTTTGAACACGTCAATATTACATCTACAACATACGATATACGATACTAAAGAGAGCTCCTAGTCTATCGGTAGTTTTGAACCATTCCTTTTTGATAGGATGATCAAGCTTTCACATAAAGCCAAAGAGTGGACACGCTGAAAAGTAAGATAAGTGCTCATCTTTCTCACATATCTTATTTAAACTTATAAATAAGTTTCATCACATAATTGACTAACGCAAGCACCAGATGCCTTTTCTAGTGTTTATTCCTGATGACCTAACTTATATTTCTATATAAATTGAAATGCTTAAAGGATGGTTATTGAAAGAAGGGGATGAGGAATTGCAATTAGTTGGTTGGTGTATAATTCTATGCTAAAAGCTGTTTCATTTGAAATTAGAACTTAAAAGTTGTGGATGTCACTTTCAGCTTGCAAATGGATTTCCCACTTTGAATAACAAAATATAAGTGAAAGATCTAATATTAGGTCTTTTCTGGTTCGGTGGCGGTAAAAATTTTAATCGTCAAATTTATCAACTCGCATGTTTCGCGTTGCTTGGTTGACTATGTTGATTTTCTTGTTTCGTTTCTAAATTATCTTCTGTTAATGCTGTATGTTGGAAAAATATCATTGATTAACTGTTCAGATGATATATAAACTTCCAGTGTCATTTTCGTGATCAAAAACATCACAGCGATATTGCACAAAGCTCATGATGTGTAGAGACATTATAACCTTACTTTCTATGGCTAGTCATAGTTAATTAACTACATCTATCTTTATTTCAAAAGCACTGTGTGATGTCCTGTTAGCTTAATAGATTAAACAAAATAGCATTCTTCTACTGCATTGTTTAATTTTTATGTGTGCCTTTTTGGGCTATTGATTTATTTTTGACTGGGCAGCAAAAACCTAAATTCCTAATCAACCCAGGACATCGTTGGAGAATTAATTAATTTTTACTTAACCTTTAATTAAAAGAGAACACACTCAAGAAAATTAATGCTATCTTCATGGTTAAAAAAAGGGATTATCATATTTAATTGATCATGTCAGTTCGACTAATAAGAATAATGAACTGTGAATTTTGTAATCCACTCTTATGCAACTTATCTATCTTATAATACTCCTGGCTTGAACTAAATTAGGTAAAGCATGAAAGTATGTTAATCAGATAACTTATTTATATCATAATGGTAGAAGTGCACTAGTCTGTATATACGCAGCAACAATCTATACATGTATTCTTACACCGTCATCGACTCTGCAGGCAGGGATGAAGCAGAACATCATGTTGAGCGCGGTTAAAATTTGAAGAGGGCCAAATTTCACTGCATAATTTTAGATAACATAAGTTTAATCAATTACCAAACACAATATAACCAGCACAATATATTATAAACTGAATAAAATTCGAGGTGGGTGTGCATGTAGTCATTATCTGCAGGTATACATACACCTTAATCATATCTAGCGAAGAAGCTATATGTTTATCCATTTTTGTACACGATGATTGGCTTTTTTTAACTAAATTAATTGCTGATTATCATGTAACGTTAAATAGATAGATTTATCTGTCCATACTCTTAATAGCATGAGTATTTTTCCTCAATGTCTGCATATTATATTCATGAATATAGGCACAATATGTATCTACACCATCATTTTAAGTTCATATCCAGATAATGTTCAGAACCCTGGAGTAGCTGCGCATGAGTGCTTATGTTAACAGCCGAAGCTGGCAGAATTGACTGGAGAGTGAGTGTAATTTACATCATTTTCGCCTTTATCATTTTAAGCCGTACAATATTGTACGTGTAATTCAAATGCACTAACGGAGGTTGACTCATCTGATGTGGAACTCACAACATTCTTTCTTCGATGAGTAATCATGATCATGGCCCAGCGCATACGGAAATAAAGATCTTAGTCCTCTGTTTTCCACCAGTTTTCTATGACAAAATGGTTTTCCATATTAAAGTATTCTTTTACGGATTGTTTGATTAACTTGTTTGGTAATTCCACTCCCCTCAACACGTTCCTTTTGCTAACCAACAAAATGCTATAATTGCTACTCTCATCCTTATATAAAGCCCATCCAACTCCCCATCCATTACAAGACAAGCAAACACATTTGCATCTATTTATATAGTTCTTGGCTTGTATACAAGTACATCATATTTTCTATATACAGGTTTGCTTAACGTCAAAAAAGACATCGAATATATTAAGCATGCCTAGTTTGGAATGGAGAGTGACCGTTCCAGAAGGATCAACAGTCTCACTTGAACAAGAGGGAGGATTTGTTGAAAGATTTTGGCATGGTGTAATTGGATTAGTAATGGCAATGAAAAGTAAAGTTATAAGCTTTGGTGCAATGGTTTGGAAATTGGGGTCTGATGATCCGAGAAAAGTTATACATGGCATCAAAGTAGGAATTGCATTAGCCCTTGTCTCTATGTTTTATTACAGTAGACCATTGTACGATGGTGTTGGAGGCGCTGCTATGTGGGCTGTTATGACTGTAGTGGTTATTTTTGAGTTCACAGTTGGTAAGTTCATATGAATCATTAAATCATTATAGTTTAAACATATTTTGAAATACATTGATATGCAGACATGCACACGTGGTACTGCCAAAAACCTTAGCATCCATAAAATTATACTGTTTTATATTCAATGATGAGCACTGAATGAAGTCTTATGTTGATATAGGTGGGAGCTTATACAAAGGAATCAATAGATGCATTGCAACATTTACAGCAGGCGCACTTGCTATCGGCATTCATTGGGTTGCAAGCAAATCAGGAGATACCATGGAGCCTATAATTTGCAGCACCTCAGTATTCATACTTGGTATGTATTTCTTCTAGTATGATATTCTATATATCAAGTTTTGAAACTTCATTTTCGGTTTCCGTTCCAATCATTAAAAAAAAAAAAAATTCGGCTCCGTTCTTTAATTTCCAAAAATTCTGTCATAATTCCGGTTTTGTAATTATATATATATATTTTTTTAAAAAAAAATACAATACCAATAGTCACAGTTGTTATACTGCCACCACAATAATTGTTTCATACCTAATATTATACCGCCACCACAAATTACTTTGTTATAATAGTTACATTATTATTTTTTGTCTGATACCGTCGAACAATAATTCCAAACGATACCGCGATTTGCTATTATCTTCTTCTACCTAAATGAGAAACAAAATAATTTTAACGTTAACACATTTTTATGCAAACTAAATAATATATTATGTGCACAACTAAGCAACATCTCAATTCATCATACTCGTTTATATATTTATCAAATTAGCCCGTTGAGTTGATTAGTATAAAATGGATGTACATAAGTTATAAGGGACACGGTCATACCATAAGTTATCTCAAGCGAATCGTGAAGTTCTTTCAATAATCATAGGTAAACTAGTTATTTTATAAACCACAAATAGAGTTATTTCATAACCAATATGTTTATACCCTGTCCAATTCCAGTAATCACTACTCATTAGTCTTGCCACACGCATGTAGATGCTTCTTCTCTCCTAGTTTGTTCACTCGAACGCAAATCAGAGGAAATAAATTTGATCGGCTTTAATTCCAGATCGATGCTGCCAAACTCGATTCGAGAACTCTGCCAAGGTCGATGGATGTCTCTCTCTCACACACACACACACACACACATATATATATATATGTGTGTGTGTGTGTGTGTATGTATGTATGTGTGTGTGCATATATATATATATATATATATATATATATATATATATATATATATATATATATATATATGGGGATTAAATAACCGAGTCGGGTTTTTGTTGAAGTACCGGTCCGGTATACATTGGAACTGAATGAGACGGCTGGACTTTAGAACCTTGCTATATTACTAAAAAGGAACATATAACATAATTCTTATGTCATCATCCTGCAGCTTCAGCAGCAACATTTTCTCGATTCATACCAACAATCAAAAAATGGTTTGATTATGGCATCACCATCTTCATTCTCACATTTTGCTTGGTGGCTGTATCGGGTTATCGTGTGGATAAGCTTATTGATTTGGCTGTGCAAAGAATATCGACTATTACTATAGGGATTTTTATCTGCCTCTTAGTAGCTATTTTAGTTTTTCCTGTTTGGGCTGGCAGTGACCTCCATCTTCTCATCACTCGTAATATGGATAAACTTGCTGACTCGCTTGAAGGTATGCTTAATTCACGTTTAAATGAAGATAAATTCATTTTAAATAGAATCTTGAACTGTAGGTAATTTTTTGTTTCCTCCTGATTTTACAGGCTGCATGGATGCATATTTTGATAATGATCAGGTAGTTGATCTGAAAGGAGTTCGAACTCACAAATCAGAAGGCTATAAATGTGTTCTTAATTCAAAAGCTTCAGAAGATTCTTTGGTACAAATTTATTTGCAGGATCACTTATCAATATTTCAGAATAAAGTCCTTTATGCTTAAAAAGGCCGACTTATACTTTGACAGGTAAATTTAGCAAGATGGGAGCCTGCTCATGGCAGATTCAGCTTTAGACATCCATGGTGCAATTATCAAAAGATTGGAGCAGCGATGAGATACTGTGCTTACTGCATAGAAACTCTTAATTCCTGCATCATTTCGGATATTCAGGTAATAATCTCTAGTTCAGAATTCACACAAACAGGCTGTGATATTTAATTATTTATTACAGCACCCAGAAGGATATTATATGTTCTGAACTCAAAAGCATGCATGCAACTTAAATCAATTCGTAAACAAGTGGGATCAAGCATGATAGGGGAAAAAAAAAAAAAAAACTTTTAAGCATGTTGTGGATTATAAATATATAGTTTTGGCATATTAGTTTCGACCCCTAGTTCAATTTCAATACATATTTCAATACTACTGTTGGCCCTAGTTCAATTTCAATACATATTTAAGGACAAATTTTCAAATTTGGCCCCCTAAATAAAATAAGAGAAATCTATTTTAATTTTAAGCCTCGTTCGAAACTTACTACAGTAGTATTTTTCTGCTTATTATAGCTACTTGCACAACCTAAATATGCGCAAGCACAGAAAAATTTCAAAAAATTATACCTATGCATTCCAAAAACGTGCAAACTCAATTTATTTTGTTTTCTAAAAATAACACTTGTGCAATCTAAGTTTGGGGGAGTATTTTTTTTTTTTTTTTTCAAACAAAAATACACTTGCGCAATTCATATTTGCGCGAAACAATGCCTATTTTTGTAATAAGTTCTGAATGAGGTTTAAAGTTGAAATAAGTTTTTTTGACTTAATTTGAAGATTTGTGCTATATTTATTTGTTTCACGTTGATCCCCATTTGTGGCTGAAAAAATGATGTTCCAACATATGAGCCTATGGCAGTAGCTCACAGTCTTATTTGGGTTGTTCTGCTAAATCACTCACCAACATTTTGGCACCTATTCACAATATTTTTAGTTGGAGATAATGAAATGTTCAATTAAATTTACTCTAATTTATTCACAATATTCATGTTTCCATGCAGTCTCCGGAGTACTTAAAGAAGCATATAGGCGACATATGCATAAGGTTGAGTTTGGACTGCTCGGTAGTTTTAAGGGAAGCATCAAGTTCAGTCAAGTCAATGAGAAGATCGGGAAACATCGATGTCTTAATTGAGGAAATGAACAATTCAGTACAAGAGCTTAATGAATCCTTGGCACAGCCACCAACCGATGCCATACAAATAACAGAAGCACTGTCTCTCATCTCAGCCACTTCATTACTGGTTGAAATAGCAAAAAGAGTCGAAGGAGTTGTTGAAGAAGTTAACAAGCTCGCAACAGCTGCAAATTTCAAAGCAGCACCTGATGAAAAACCTGAGAAAATGGAGGCATAGTGTAATACGTGTGGTGCACGTATGGCGAGTTTGCTTCTGATGTATCATGTATATGATGATGAAGTAAAAGAATAAAAGAGAAGGCAAGGAGCATTGGCGTTGTTTTTGTCTACCATAATTTGGAAAGTATTAAGATAAGTCTTTGCGCATTCTTAAAATGTTTTTTTTAGTGGAGAAAGATGAACTTTTACCTTCAGTGCACAGATTAGGTAAAGTTGCAAGTTGTCAGCTTGTAAATTTATATGTATTTGTTATTTCTGCTGAAGAGTTGTATGTCAGTAAAGAAAGGAGATAGTATAAATGATAATCTTTCATATGTATTAAAAAATGAACATATGTTCCTACTTTTTAATTGCATGTATGCTTTCTAGCATCAGCTTATGACTGTTTGGTAGTGGAGAACAGAAATGTATTCACGTTATGACTGCTATTTCTGTAGTAGAGCACATACAGGATGTAATAAAGTGTTTGTAACATTAATTGGTATCTACATACGTTTACATTACACTTGCATACGTATGCACGTATTGAATGCCAAACATTTGACGAACTAGCATTGGAAGATTCTACACGTTAGAGATTTACACAGTGGGCTCCAGCTAAAATTCTGAATGGGGGACTGAATTCAAGCTCGATTTTTATGGTCTTAAATATTTATAGTTCAATCTTTGTCCCCAATAGTTTGTTTCTTTCTAAAATAAACCATGTATGTGCACACATGCTAGTACTATAAAACCACACAGGTTTAGATAATATAAGTGTCATAATCAGTTTGAATAATGATCCTTGTCATTTTTCTAAGTTATTTTTACTAAATTTTATATAATACTATATAAAAATCATACAGGTTTGTAATGTTATACTCTTGAACCGTTACCATTGTAGATAGAAACCGTATAAACGATTTAGTGTGATTGAATAGTTCATTATTCAACGGTAACATACCAGATGAAACTAATAAATGATTTTCATTACATACATTCAAATCATATAAATATAAATACATATACGTGTGTGTATATGTTTATATACACATGTTTCTGTATGCATGTGTACACACATGCATGTATATGTATTAAGGAATTTTAGTTTTGTTTAAGGACAAACAACTTATTAATTATAAATGTTAAGAGGGGGTCAGTATAATTTGAAGTGTGTTATCATCGAACTTCAATATTTTTACCTTTTTACCCTTAATGGTACGACATATCTTAAGCTAAGTAATGAAATACGACTACAAGCCATTGATTTACCATGGTAGGTTGAACCGTAAATTGTTTTATTGCTTGTTTTGTTAGTGTCTTAATGTTTTTTCCTATATGAGGATCCCACTGTATATCACTATATGACACCATTCAACAGTGTTTTTACTTGTAAGAGACCGTTACTGAAGTTGTAACGGAGAGAAGAAAGGAAGTCGAATTTGGTTTTATTTTTTAAAAGGATATTGATAAGTATTTGATTGGAGCTCCAATGATAGTTAGAACTTAAAGAAGTCCCTCTCAAAACTTTTCATTTTCCTTATCCAAAATAGAAATTCCTTTAAAATCTATTTTTCCACGCTCATTTCAAGTAGGTTTGTCAATGTAGTGTTAAATTATATGCCATTATCATCATTATTTGTTTACTAATTATTAATTTTTAATTGACCCGATATGGCTAATGATCATTAAGTCAATAATAAATTTACAATTTTCGATGGTAGGACATCGGTAATACTTGGTAACTAAGTGACATATTTATAATACGTGAATATTTATATAAAGCATTATATATATATATATATATATATATATATATATATACACACACACACATACATATGTATGTATGTATGTGCGTGTGTGTGTGTGTGTGTGGAGCATTTCATTGCACTTTACAATCAGTGCAACACCTTTAAATGCTACCTAATTTCCACAACACAATTCATTTCTTTCTCCACTCACTCATTCTCTCTTCCACTTATTGTAATAACCCACCCCAAAAGGGCCCTAAATCCCGACCCAGAAAAGGCCCATCGGAATTCATATCCGCTCTAACATGGATTATTGGTTTCTACAAGGAATAAATTTCACAGAGTCATACTAATACGAATTAGATAGCGAAATGGATGAAGTATAATAGTAAATATAATGTACCATTTCATAAAACCATAAAGATATCAAATACAATATTGTTATAGAGTCGTAAATGCGGCTACATCATAAATATCCATATTGCTTCATACATAATAATAATAATGAATAAAAGACAATTGCCATCATCATTACATCCTCCATCTTTCATCTTGAACCTTAAGGTCATCCTATCTAACTTGCGTTGTTAATAGAAGAGGTGAGAACAAAAAATTCTGATGAACAAATCTTTAAGTTTAACCTTTTTCCCTATTTCTGGGCAGTAGGAATACTATCAAGAGTATGTCTAGGGCGATGAAACACATATATACAAATATTTGTCAACTATTCAAAAATATATATTAGAAAGAGGAGGACCATACGATCACTCAATACCAAATAAGAGCGAATTTCAACGATCACTTAATACCCAAGGGCAGATTCCAACGGTCACTTGATACCCAATGACGGGCCCATTCACTTTATATTTAATTTCGAGTAGACACCACAACAATACACACACACACACTCTTTCACAAAATAGTGCAAGAGATAGTATGTAACCACTTAATACCTAGAAGGCAGACCACGACTTGTCATTTAATATCTTCGCAAAGGTGGAACCTTCGTTACTTCATAGCTGTCACTAAATGCGAATTATTAACAATTTAATACTTTCCATAAATAGATGGTCCCTTGCACGTGAGGCTACGCTTAACTAACCTATCCTTAGGTGGACACCCATTAGTCACCATAAAAGAAGCAGACAACTCCCGAGGAACTACCTACTCAATTTCGAGGCCATTTAATAATTCAATCGATAAAAGGCAGACACATCTATCACTAAGTACCTAATAAAGGGGGTCCCATGACTATTTCCCATACTCCTAAGGATAAGTTCATAAAGAAAATGACAAGTCTTAACCACTTAATATCCTAAAAGGTGGATCAACCACTTAATACCTGACCTCGAAGCCGGTGTATAACAATGTTAAATTGGCCATGACACTAAATGCCTCATATTAACCCAGCCGAACTGTCCAAGCAATCTTATACTACAATAATAGGTTAACCTACATCTTCATGTCATTGAATGCAAAATAACGACCATTAATTCATACAGATTTCTAATAGGGACATTTAATTCGAATAACCTAATTCTTAAACAATTAATATATATTTATAATATGTAGGTTACACTTATTAAATAATAATGATGATGACGCATTAAATAAGTGCATTTGAAATAACACATTAACCGTGAGAATTGTCAACCTGCACATAAAATTATATATTTACAAGTCATTTCCTTACAATTTATATCACAACACAAAAGATTCAAAAATAGAATTAACAGATAAAGTAAGGCAATAACAACATATACCATATATTGACTTGTAATCTAAGATGTTCGATTAATTTAGTAAAAAAGGAACTTATTTGTAAATAACATATGTATAATTTTATTTTAGTTATATTTGTCTTTCTTTCACTTTTTGTAACTTTATGTAAAAATAAGATTACATGTAGTTAATAGTCCTCACATCCAACATCTCAAAAATAAATCAAGGATTTGAACTGCATATAGTTTACTGTCCTAATCCATTATTTTTATATAAATCTATGCTTTGAATAAGTGAAGGGAAGAAAATAAAACAAACTTGATTTTTTTAAGATTTAGAATAAGAATACAAAAACCCTTTAACTTACGTTCATAACCCGAAATCCACGCAAGCACAATAGATTGACACTTTTTACTTATTTAGGGTTTTGAGGGTTTTTTTTATTGGTTTTCATATATCCTCAAATCCTTTAGGCATACGCAATCCAAAATTTAAATTAAATAATCACAAATAAAAATAAAATTATAAAGATTCCAGTTACAACCTTTGGAGATTGAAGTTGTTTCCAATCCAAAATGGAATCCCTCTCGGATTTGTTGCCACAAGAGTCGTATCCAAATCTGCTATCTTTTTTATTCACATATGTATATTTAGAAGAGATTCATATACATGTACAAGCGTCAAATCTAGATTTATAAATAAATAAAATAGAGTGATGGAGGAAGAAGAAGACTCAATTCATCCTAGAATGAATCTAGAAAAAAGAGGTAGAACCAGGGAGAGTAGCCAGAGAAATTTGTGATTTAGATTAGGGGTTTAGGGTCTTTTTTATAGATGCCAAAGTTAATAGGAATCGCCAGATTCAATAATAAATCTGAACGGTTTATAGCATCAAAATCTAAAAGTTTCGACCTAGAAAACCCTAGCCGACACACACCTGAACACGCAAAGCGGTCGAGCCCTAGGAATATGGATAGTCGCCCCCCCTTCATGGGAAATGTTTTGATCGTTGCATGCATTTTTATTAATTTCTTATTAATACTAAGTAATTACTGTCAAATGGAACTATCCCCTTGCTTATATATATTGACTTAAATTTGAAATTTGATTTTTTTCCTAACCTATAAATTCAAACTTAAATTTAAATTTCAAACCTTATTTACTTTAAATTCGGAAACTTGAATTATCTGTAACTTTTGCATGCCGATTCTGTTTTCATCGTTCTTTATATGAAAACAGATAAGAATCTTTCCACGAACGCAACAGTTTAACTTTAGGGCCCAGATCCGTAAATATGAAACTTATGTAATTTGATCTATTATAATTATTTAACTTTTTTAATTTTTCATGTCTATCTAAGGTATATTTTACCCGGTATTACATTCTTCCCCGTCCCAACATCTTTTTAAGGGGCGAGCAACAAAACTCTCTCTAACAACCATGTTATACAACCAAGTTATTTTATACATCCATCTATATTGTTAAATTTCAATGTGATTATGTGTTGTAGACACACTAAAATTAGCTCAGCCCTAGCGTGAAACTGTAATATTTGGTGTTGCATGTGTGCAAACCATCCTATCATGCATAAATTTTCTATCTGAGTGCAATGTGTCATTGAATTAGTATAACAGCCAATTATAATCATCCAATCTAGAAACCACAATACAACCAAAAATTCTAATTTTAGAGAGAAAATTTCAGAGGAGAGAGACTTAAAATAAGATTTTTCATGTCTTTACCAGATTCTTCTCCCTAATATACTCGAACCAATCTAATTTATTATTGTAGTGCCTAGCAGTTTTGTGTTCCATAATATCTTTCATGGCATCGTACGTCAAGTTTTCCGTCTTAGTCCCCCCTTTTGACTAAGTTTTAACCAAATTGTCATATTATGAAGGTATCTTATCAAAAAGATAAAAACGTCATAGGGTCCAATCATAACAATCTCTCTTTTTGTCGTAGTATTGGGAAAACCCAATAAATATAGTGCCAACATTTTCTAGGTTTCCAAATCTACATCCTCCACAAGTTGTTTAGTCAATTTTGACTTTTGTCTAAAGTCTCTAATCACAAATTTGGTTCGAGTAGAAATTTGTTGATGGTTTCCATCAATACTTTAGCGATTGGCATAGCTCCCTTAAAGTGCTTCAAAAGCACCACAACAATAGTAGGAGGCAACTATGCTAATCTAATAAAGATAATCATTATTCTTAATGTCTGAAGAGATTCATGATGTAGGCCCTTCCATAAATCCTCAAACTTTGTTTATCTCTTCAGTTCATCTTCCTATCTTCAAAGATGAGAAACCCTAAGATTCAACGGATTTTCTAAATCTAATTTTTAAAACTAGTTTTTATTGAGGACTGAGATGATAATAATGATGGTTTTGATGACAACAACCTTGTTTCTACTTTGTTTCAATTATTATTGTTATAAAATATATACTAACATAATTTTCTAGAATATATATATATATATATATATCTGTCTGTGTGTGTGTATATATACAGGAAATCTATGTGGGTATTTTATAATTGAAGAAGACTGTACAGCTCACAAGAATCAATATTTCAGATAAAAGAGTTCAAGATTCAAGACTCATGAGTATCAAGAAATAAAGAGTTTAAAAGTTCAAGAATTATAGAGTCAGAGTGTCTAGAAATTATGTTAAAAGTTTGGTTAGCACTTGATTCTATTTCCAAATTTATAATTCTGATCTTAAAATTTAAATCCTGATTTTAAACTTGATTTCAAAATAATTTCAAATTATTTACTTGATTTTATATCTTGTTTTCAAATGATTTCAAAATTACATCTGTTTTCAGAATATATTCTTCTTTGTTTTATTATATACTTTAACTCTGATAGTTATTTTCTAACTCCTAAAAACTGTTTTATATTCAAATTTATGTTTTATATATTTTTAACTTAAGTTTTACATGTTTTGTAATTACTGCCAAGACAACCGCTGCAGAAGCAAGTCTGGAAGCCTCCTCTCATTAAGACGTGTCCTGATATATTACCATGGACGATATAGACAAGATTCTGGACGAGTTCAAGGACTAGATGACATCTGAGGGTAAACTCCTCAAACAACAACAACAGTTAATGGATCACCTTCTCGGTCGAATGGAGATGGGATTAAACGCTTCAACAATAATTCCTCCACCGACCGGGACTGGGGCAACAACTGATCTTCGGTCTGCACAGAATCAGGACACTGATTAGTTCCCACCTTTGCTTCCTCCTGGCTCGGCTCCACCTCCCGACTAATCACAACCAAGAGTATCACTTCCAGCAATCAGCGCAGCTGCAGATTCGCAGGAGGTCCATGATCAAGATTTAGGTCGTTCGACCGTATTGCCTTCACTCCGGGGACCGGCTCGACCCCTCGGATCAATCGAACAACCGCCGGGACCATAAAAATCAATGCCATTCCCATTACTACCAGGTATCTTATTGCAGACTCGTTAAACGACTTTTGCCCTTCAACGAAGAGCTGGTGGAGCCTTCCCTTCGAACCAGGGAGACCACTCTACCATACCGGTTCTCACGATGGTGGAAGAAAACGCTACCGTAAACCCTTCTAACCTCGCCCCGACTGGGGACAACGCCGAGCCCCGAACATCACATGCTATGCTGGATCAGACCGGACCTTCCGCCATGGGTATGGCCCGGTCTAATTCTCATTAGGTTCAAAAGGTGCCATTCTGCCCAAAACACCAGCCGGGATCATCCTCACCCTCACCTTCACTCAACTCTCGGAGGTCGGGCCCAACCAACGACCACCCTTTTGAGCATGTATTTATCGGATCCTCAAACTGGAGTCCTTCCCGACACAGAGTTGGATTCATGGCAACAACTCATTGGAGATGGAAGCCAGCTTGCAAGCATCATCCGACGTTTCACCCGGGGCACTTCTTCTCAGCAGGATATAGACAATATCCGCCGCATCCCCTTCACTAGGGAAATCAGAAACTCTCGCAATCCTCCAGACTTCAAGTTTCTAGCTATTGAACCCTACAATGGTCGGACCGATCCAACCATCCATCTCATGCGATACATGCGTCATATGGAGGTGCTTGGCGCATCGACCAATGTCACTGCCAAATGCTTCCCACTCTTTCTCATAGATATAGCCGGCATGTGGTTTCGGCAGCTAACAACGGAGTCGATCAGCAGTTGGAATATGCTGGTCACCCGCTTCATCGAGCAATTCAGAGTTCACATTTCCCGATCGAAAAGTGTCATGTTCCTGACCTCCATCGAGCAATGACCGGGAGAGACACTTCGATCTTTACACTTTATCAGTTTATATTTAATTCTTTAATTATTTTTAGTATATCTTTATATAAGTTTTAAAATATATTTTACTTTGAAAAAGGATATTTAAATATAAAAGAATTTAGTTTTTTTAACTCAGCATTCACCATAATTTATTCAAATATCATTCACTTTGTTTTAAAATCTATTTTTTGATTTTACACTAGCATACGTCGACATATGCATTTAAGCATGTCGACATACTAGCTGTTAAGGTGTTTTTTAAATTTTGAAAAGAGATGTCTTTTTAATTCAAATCCTTTCAGAAATGTTGTGACTATTGGAAACCTGTAAATACCTTCCCGAATTCGATTTTTTAATAACTAATCTTCTTCCTCCCTTTACATCCGACCCTTATTTCTTGATTTCCTATGCTTATACCTGTAGATTTCAACGAAAATCATATCATTCTTCTTCTCTTTGAATACTAAACCAAAATCTATCTGGATTCTAGTGCTTCTTAAGAGTTATAGGCTGTTTGCAATCAAAGATCTCAAAATCAAGTCTTATAGAGCCAATACTATAAAAACTGATAGAAGAAAGGTGTGGTCTTGTCCCGTTTAAAGTGATTAGGTGTGATTGTGTCTTGGAAATTGATTAGGTGTAAAGTTGTGGTCCGGAAATGAACTAAGTCTCTCTGTACTTGGAATCTGTGGGGGGGTGTGCCTTTGTAGCCCTGAAATCAAGGGTTGTAACTGGATATTGTTGAATAAAAATCTACATCAACCCAGCATTGCGTGGGACTGGATGTAGGCGAGTCCCGAACCAGTATAAAATCCTGGTGTGTATTTTCCTTTTATTGCCTTTACTTTTGCTTTCTGCATTCTGTGATTGATTCTATGTTTATTGGTATCCGTGATCTGCATACTATGTGTTTAATTCAAAAATATTTCAAGAAATTTAATAAATTCCATTAAACACTATTCACCTCCCTCTAGTGTTTAACTTGCCTTAAGATCCTTAATCAGCATCTCCAACATTTTTTAAGGATAAATTCTACTAACAAAACTCCTCCATGTTTGTGAATGAGCCAAAGATTCCAATTGCAAAATATGATACCCATAACTCCTTAAAAGTGGATTCGAGATGCTGTGATTATAAGGTTTATAACAAAAATTTAAGCTACTTTACTTCTTAATCCCATGTGTTTAATTCATATTTCTGAGGGTGATATTATGGAAGACAATCTCTATCTTGTTCAATATTCCAAAATTATGAGATTGAGACATTTATCCGTTATAGGCTTGCAAACCTAATTTGCTTATTAACTTCCAGCCTCATATTTATTTTGTTGCTAGTTAAGTGTCCTGCAAAATTCTCTTACTCACTTTACTTGTATTAAGTGCTTTAAAATCCCAATCAACATAGGCATGAATAAGGATACATTACATGCACCATCTTGTATCATTATCAATCATTACGGGGGACCACTCGTGATTACTACCCAAAAATCTAGAAGAAAGAATTCTTTTGTAAGTTTTTACCCTATAATTAAGTGGTATAAATGGTTTTGAAGTCTTAATACTTCATTCCAAATTTTAACATGTCATTCCGCTATTATTCATTTTTCCCACTCTTGACCTTTGCTTTACTCATAAATATGGTTCATTCATTGTTCTAATTAATATATACATAGCAGATGAAACTGGACTATTCAGTAAATCCATATTTAATTTCTTCAACCTCTTTCAAGTTGAAAATATACCCATTAATTACAAATTTATTGCCTTTTAAATTTGCAATTAGCATTCATGAATCCTAAATTCAAAATTGATAATTCATACGTAGCTTATGTTATATCCATATACGTGAACTATTTGTTATGCATGCATACTAATTCCAAAACTAAACTATCTAGGGTTACCTAGTTTATAACCAAATCTTGACTCTGGAAAATCATTCTACTTTACCATCTTTTCAAGTAGAGATCCTTAGGACCGATTCATAAATTTCCAAACTAGGTTAACCTATTTTTATCTAATCCTAGAACCGAATTCTCTCTTATTTAATTTACTACTTTTATTTACTTTATAAAATCTATTCTTTTGCAAAACCATAATTCTTGTAGTTATACAAAATATATATATTTGTATACTATTGTTATATTATTATATATATATATATTCTTAAACAATTCATTAACAGGAAAATATTTACAAACACAAAACTAAGGGCTTTTTTATTCATAAGGACAGTCCACTAAAAATTTAACCATAAGGACAATACACTACAATAATTTATTCGGTCGCTGTTTTCTTTTCTTCATCAATCTGCTATCGCCGTCGATCTCGTCGTTGATTATGAACGCAATTTTTTTTTGTTTTGTTTCGATCTCCAGCAATCATCTTCAAACATCCATACCAAAATTGATCATGCGTGTACTGATTTGGGAATTCGTTCAAGAGATTTGCCCTAATTTTGTCGATTTACCCTAATTTTGTCTGAAAAACTTCGTCGATTATTGAAGGTGCCGTGGATTTTGATTCGATAGGCAGTAAATATGTTTTCGTTATTTTTGATTCTGCGAATTCGTCGTAGAAAATCGAATGAGAGATGAACGAGAAAAAAATCGGTGGAAAATACTTTTTTTATGGTGAAGTTAGCAGAAGTTTTTAGGTATCATTTTTCTATTTTTTTAGCTACCATTTTTCGTGTTTTAACAGTGTTATGTTTTTGTGATTATAATTTTGATGCTATATCAGTTTTCTACATGTACTGTTGCATTAGCTTTGCAACACAATCGAAATTATCATTTTAATCAATTAAAGTTGGATGTAAACATTTTTTGTATTAGTTTTCATTTAAAATATCGAAGCAGTTTTTAGGTATTTTTTTTTTTAGGTATCATTTTTGTATTTTCTAGTTGAATTTACATCATAGCAGTTTTTAGGTATCATTTTTATATTTTTTTTGGGTATCATTTTTACTGTATTCACTGTGCTATGTTTTTTTAGTTACTTTTTGTTGTTGTAGTGTTGCACTAGCTATGTAATTAAATTGAATTTATTTCATTTTAAACTATCAAATTGTGATTCGAACATTTTCTGTATTACTTTTGTCGTTAAAATATTAAAGCATTTTTTAGGTATCATTTTTTATTTTTTCTAGGTATCATTTTTACTGTATTCACTATGCTATGTTTTTTCAGTTACTTTTTGTTCCTGTATTAATTTTGTTGCTGTACTGTTGCACTAGCTTTGTAATTCAATTGAATTTATTTCATTTTAATCAATCAAATTGTGAATAAATCATATTTCACTATGATGTAAGTAATTTTTGTGCTACTTTTTATTCAAAACATTACTGCAGTTTTTAGGTATCATTTATTTTTATTTTTTTGGGTATCATTTTTACTGTATTCACTGTGCCATGTTTTTTTTAGTTACTTTTTGTTGCTATATTAATTTTGTTATTGTACTGTTGCACTAGGTTTGTAATTCAATTGAATTTACTTCATTTTAACCCATCAAATTGTGAATAAATCATATTTCACTGTGATGTAAGTAATTTTTGTGCTACTTTTTATTTAAAATATTACAGCAGTTTTTAGGTATTCTTTTTTTATTTTTGGGTATCATTTTTACTGCATTCACCGTGCTATGTTTTTTTAGTTATTTTTTATTGCTGTATTAATTTTGTTGCTGTATTGTTGCACTAGGTTTGTAATTCAATTGAATTTACTTCATTTTAATCCATCAAATTGTGAATAAATAATATTTCACTGTGATGTAAGTAATTTTTGTGTTACTTTTTATTTAAAACATTACAGCAGTTTTTAGGTATCATTTTTATATTTTTTCTGGGTATCATTTTTACTGTATTCACCGTGCTATGTTTTTTTTAGTTACTTTTTGTAGCTGTATTAATTTTGTTGTTGTACTGTTGCACTAGCTTTGTAATTCGATTGAATTTATTTCATTTTAATCAATCAAATTGTGATTCAAACATTTTCTGTATTACTTTTGTCGTTAAAATATTAAAGCAGTTTTTAGGTATCATTTTTATATATTTTTAGGTATCATTTTTATGGCTTTGTGTATGCGAACTATGGCAAGTAGGTAGATTTGTGTTGTTTGCTTTGGTAATTGACTTTTTTTTATACACAACATTAATTCTAACTGATACCCACTGTTAAAAAAATTAACACCCACCTACTCAATTCAAATTTCACAAAAATAATATTTATTCTCATCAATACCAACTGATTAAAAAAACAATAGCACTCAATTCAATTCAATTATCACAAAAATTAATTTATTCTCAATAATATACAATAATAACCACTTGTATCATATGATACCTACAACTATACATAACTGATATACTAGGATATATTATTTTCCTATAGAATCTAAGTACATACAACACTGCTCCCCATTCCAAGCATGCATTCATGCATTTACTTGAACTCAATCCAGCCTTGAATTCAAGTAAATTCCAGCAGCATGCAGTATCTGCAAGTATTTCATACACAATCAAAACTTATACCAACATAATACTGTAAATTCAACTAGAAAAATATAAAACTGATACCTAAAAAAAATATAAAAATGATAACTGAAAACTGCTTTGATGTAAATTCACATTGAAAATATAAAACTGATACCTAAAAAAATATAAAAAATGATATCTAAAAACTGCTATGATGTAAATTCATGTTGAAAATATAAAACTGATACCTAAAAAAAATTATAAAAATGATACCTAGAAACTGCTTTGATATTTTGAAGGAAAACTAGTACAAAAAATGTTTACATCCCACTTTGGTTGATTAAAATGACATAATTTCGATTGAGTTACAAAGTTAATGCAACAACGCAAGTACAAAACTGATATAGTATCAAAACTATAAACAAAACAGCATAACACTATTAATATAAGAAAAATGATCCTTAAAAAAATAGCAAAATGATACCTAAAAACTGCTGCTAACTTCACTGTAAATAAAAGTTTTTTCTAGCGATTTTTTTCTCCTTCATCTCCCTCGTTCGATTTTCTACGATGCATTCATGAAATCAAAAGATCATGAAATCATATTTACTGCCAAATGAATCATAGCAATCGAATTTACCCTAATTTTGTGAATGATTTCAGGAATCGAATACGCGCAAGATCGAGAAATTTGATGGAAGAGGCAGAAGTTGTTTGCCGGAGACCATTAGGTTTTGATGGAAGAGGCGGCCAGTGACGTGGTGGAAGTTGATCGTCGGAGGCGTCTTGGGTTTGACGAAAGAGGTGGTCAACGGCTAGGGTTTTCAGTGAAAAGATGGAAATGATAAAAAGAACGTAATAAAAGAGGGGTTATGTTGGACTGACCTATTTACTGTCCTTATGGATAAATTATTAGTAGCTTGTCCTTTTGGATAAATTTTTTAATTAGTTTGTCCTTATAAAATATTTCCCCATTCATTAAAGCCTACCGAGAAAAAAAGAGTAAATGTCACATTACAACATGTAGTATAATCTTGTTACTTTTTGAAAATGTAAATATTTAATAAGAATTTAATTCATTTCATTTTTCTTGAATAAGAATTCAACTTAATACAGTTACATGCATCCTTTTATTAAAACGTACTTTATTGACGACTCACTTATTTCTTGCAAAATTTTACATCAATGAACATTAAATACTTCTTTCAAAATTCACAAAATTTGAAAGCATTTATTATGTGGTTTACGATTCATTGGATTTCTACATAAGAGTTAAATAATATTTTTTCTATTTAACTTTATCGTCATCAAAAAACTTTAATGCCAAATTTTTAATGTTTTTCGAAAACGACAAACTTTTTTTTGACTAGCAACATAAATACTTATTCTGTAATTACCTCCCTACAACATTGGTTGAGAACGGTTACTAAAGCAAATAAATAAAATAAAAACAAGGAGAATAGGGGAGAAGGAAAGAGAAAAGAAGAGAAGGACACAAAACATCGAACAATCACAGAGCCTATCGTATATTTCACAGTACATCAGATAATATGTAATACTAATCATAGACACAACCCGCGAGACAATAGTAACCATATAAATCACATAATTAGAGTACAAGCTCATATAGTTATATAGAACACAACATAGTTTATGCATGAGATAAATAAACTCATTGATAAACTATCTCAAATAAAAATAAATAAAACTATCAAGTGTAACAACTTGAGGTTTGATCGCCTTAGCTAGGAATATTAAATATTCAAATATGAATTAACTAATAACCAATACAAAATGAAATTTTATGACAATGAGAGTATTTTTGAAAATTATTCTAAAATATATTTATGTAGGAAAAATGCTGATAAAATAACCAAAACTGTTTTATCAATAAAATTTATTTCTAGCCATAAAGATCGTAAACAATTTTGTATACATTCACTTATTTCCCCAAATAAGCAAGAATATAAAATAAAGTCTTGTAACTTATTATTGAAAATAAAATATACCAGGACATTATCAAATAAAGGTATTTTATCCAATAATTGATTTATGAGGCTAAATGAAATATTAAGCGATTTAAATATTTATGAAAATTGTTCAAATAATTGTTTAAATAATAAGAAACCATTTTAAATATGTTATATAGCGATAACATATCAATGGTGACAAGTTTTATAAAACAAAATATTTAACCTGAAAATATATGAAAAAAATCAATATCGCTTTATCGGTAAAATCCTGAATTTTTTAAATAATTAATTAATGTTATTTAATTTGATTTTAATGACTCATAATCGTATTTCAATTATTTAAATAGGGTAAGTAATGCATTCCTAATTTTTTTACTTGAACAAATACTTCGGTTAAAAACTGAAAGTATGACCAATAAACGGATTTTGAATTCTCAATAGTTTGATAAATAAAAATTATATAACGTTCGGTGATTCACATATAAGTATGTATATAAGTATATATGTACATGATATTATATACATATAAGGCCAATGTAGTATTAAATAAAGTAAGAAAGTAAGCATAAGAAAACAAAAGGAGTTTACCTTAGTAAAAGTAATACCCTACTCTTACATATACACCATATCCTTACAGATACATGCACACATCACATCCTTTTACACACAAGGAAAAGTAGGTCGGAAGGGGGTGGTTTGGTTGAATTCAAGGGGGAGAGAGCAGGGTGTTTTGACAATTTTCCGACTAATATTTTATTTCCTAAATTTTTCTATAAATACCACATCATTCTTCTTAAATTATTTACACCAAAATTCTTCATTTCTTACTCTTATTAAACCTATTAATGGCTTATAAACATTAAGAAAACCAAATATACTCATTCCTTACTAACATTTTCAAAATCATACCAAACCAAATCAAAAACCGCTCAAAACTCTTATACCATCATTAGAGGATTCTACTCCAAGTTTAAAGTCAAAAGGAGAAGATTTGGATCCTCATGCAAGCTAGATCAATCACAAGAAAGAGAAAGTTTGAGTTGCTCCAGTACGATTGTAGTAGAGCGATTGCAAATTTTAAGAACGCTAGAAACCAATGAAGGTGAGAAACTAAGCTATAAATGATCCTAACTATTCATATGTTAATGAAACGAATATATTTACTATGTTATGTTAAATGATGTTTTGTATGCTATGATGATTGTTTATCTAGTTTGAATGATAATGTGTTGGTGGAATGAATTATTTAGTGCACATTAAATACACATCGATAAGCACAAAGGAAATCACTTATTTATTGAATGAAAATGTGAAAATAGAATGATTAAACCTTTTAAATATGGTTTGAAATATTTTATAAATTAACAGTAAACACTTGTCAATGTAAGTATGAAGTTTGAAAAGAATGTGAAATTTGACCAAATTTGTGTGTTTTCACAAAACGTTAACTCGCGATTTCACTTCTTATACGGTGATCTTTTGTATATGGAAAAGATATGAATCCAAATTATTTAAAGTAAATTTTTTTGAATCCTTATATAACTGTAGATTTGTAACAAATCGAAAAAAAATCTAGATTCAATTGAGTAGATTTTGAAATACGACCAAAACAGGATCTGAAAAACACTACAGTTTTGCAGTTTAAAATCCAGAAAATGAAATTGTTTGGAACTAAGATTTTTAATCTCTTACACATATGGAATAAATTTTATAAATCATAAAAAACACATTGAAAGTGATATAGGTTGAATATATGAATTTCTCAGTGATAGAAAAATCGTTCTGATTAATGAAGCAAAATAACATTTTTACAATACTTTTTTCGATAATAATGAAAATTGAGTTTAAACTCAAGGACTCTTCTCCAAAACTCTTTAAAATGTTTTCAAATGATTTAATAAGTGTTTAAATAGCATTTATAAAGTTCTATAATTTATTTAAAAGCGTTTAGTGATTGAATTCAAAAAAAAGCTAAAATAAGCAATTGTTTTAAACTTGGCTCTAATAAACCACCGAGTATACCTGATTTCTCTATCTTTGAGATTCAGTAGGGTGTTTAACTAAGGAGATGTCCAGGAGAAACCAGTGTCCTAGGTCACCTGGCCTTTATCTGAACAAGGGATGGTTAAGGTTGGAATGTCATAAATGAGATAAATGATCAAGTTTTCTTTAGATAAATGAATAAGATTTCTTAGAGATGATCTTATTGTATTTAGTATCAAATTTCAAGGAGAAAGTTCTGACTATCCATGAGAATTTAAAATTTTGTTTATACCGCTATTTTATGAATAATAGAGATTGAACATGGAAATTGATATCGAATAAAATGAGTATGATTTATTTAGATCTATTACACTAAATGGACTTACTATCCAAGATGACTAAATGAATGAGAATTAATGATTCCATGCACATATGAAGAATATTTGAAAGATATACATCCTTAAAAGACGTTTTGTGAAGAAATGAATTAAGAAACGAAGAACACCCAGTACTACTTAAACATATTTTGCAATGATTGATTCGAAGAGGCCGAGATTGAATTTGGGAGATTCCTATCTAAAAACAACTTCGAATCAATCGATGTTTCGAAGGCAAGAATGATGCATGAGCAATGATGAATGAACAAAAATGAAGGAGATTGAATAAAAGGTTGCTATCACTGACGCTCGGTGGAATTTTCCCACATTACGAATAAACTGTAGTTATGCATTCAGATCTTCGAAGCAAGAGCTACTTTTTGTTAGATTATATAATCTAATAAGAGTAGCGCCTTTGGTTTCTCCAAACCCAGGATAATTCGTATGGATGAATATCCGATGTTGCAATTCTGATTTTCTTATATGGATTTCCGTGAATGTACATCTATTTGGTGGCGTGGGAACTAACTCTCATGCACTATACACACTCTTCTCTGAGACATACGAGCTCAGAAGTTGTACATCAGTGTAAATCAGTTGTGTGCAATAGACTTGGCAACATGCATCCAAAGTAAAAGATGTGCTTGGTATAAGGTAATCAATAGACTTAAGCTTCATCACCTGATAATGGCTGAAAAAAGGGCCTATATGAAGACTACATGGGTTGCACCCAATAGGATATGATCATCATCCTTCAAGTTTATTCTTTATATGTCGAGTATATAGTGTATGCTGAGATCTCAGAATAGGTCGATTAAGACCAGGGTGATGTCATATTCAGTTGGTGCACATCTTTTCAGGTATGTGTAGCTAGGATCTTACTTAGAGTAGAGGGCAAAAGGCCATGGGTAAATACTCTAAAGATATGTTGTGCAGAAGTAGTCCCTTGCCTTTCCATTTTATAGAAATCCTTTTTCCTTGAGAGCTACGAATTTGTTTGTAGAGCTCATTTGGGATGTGGAACTTCATAATGGTAACAATTCCACCCTTTGATTTATTTTAATGGGTTTTATCCTATAGGTCATTAAAAATGATAATAGATAATTTTACGTAGCAAAGATTTGGTTACCATATAAGGTAAAAACCCACGCCATGTTTATGTGTAGTCGTTGTCTTATGGGATATCGTTATTTTCGAAATGACATATTTAAGTTTAGCACACCAATCTCATGAATGATCTGGAGTTTATTTTCTTTTCCTTAAACTTTGGGTTTCCTATTTCTCTGGTTAGCCTAGAAGCTCAGGTTTTACATGGATCAGTTGGATGGAGACTGGAGTCAAAGATTCTATAGATAATCACATATTCCCGCCTTTAATTAGTTTCACTCAGCATTTATGTGGACAGATCTCTATAGCTGTCCAGGCCAATATTAATAAACACTCTGATACGTACGATTACATTTTCCTCTTTAACATCTCTATATAATGAAATATATATACATTTTTCTACTATACAAGATTCTATTCTTTTTATTTTCTTTCTTACCATAAATAATTTGCTTCTCTGGCACTTGTTTTGCAGTATGTGAATACTATGGATATATTATTATCGATTTTTGAAGACTAAGGATGTGGGTTGTTTCATCAAGGCTCCATATTATCACACAGTGGAATAAACAATAATGTACATGTATAACATGAAAAGGTGCCGCCTCCTGCAAGTCCACCTCTAAGCTCTAAACAATGCTCTTACCTTTCACCTAGCTTACTCATCAGCATTGTCAATGAGCACTCAATGTAATAAGTGAAAACATAAAATATTGGGATGTGCACTTAAAGTTATGCAAGCTAAATTTGATGAGTCTATTTGAATGTTACCTTATATTAGGCGCTTATGCCTTAAATTTTGCCCTTTACGCTATATTATCGAATATTTTAAAAAGAAAACTAGTCAAATCAAGTTGTATAAATTAATACTACTAAAGCGAATACTAAAAAGCCTTGATTTAGCGGATGCAGCGGAAAACAACGAGGATAAAAGTGGATCTACTGTTCATTAGTGCTAAATCGAAATAGCGTAGTGGTTGAAGAGCACTATGGTCTATAGCGGGGGTTTAGCAGGGATTTAACTACATAGATCTTGGGTCAGAAAACATGCTGGTGTGAGCGATAAACAAACCTCAAAATACTATAAAAGTTGCAGTAGTATAAGTATAGGTACAGAAAATCATACATGCCATGTTCCTACATCTACAGAGTGAGAACATGCAATCAAAATAATATATGCTACTTAGAATAACAAAAGTGGAAATTATAATAGGATAAAAGGCTCTAAATAGCATATCCCAACCCTACTTCCCATCTGTTGTATATAACGTAGTTGTATGCACAATTATATGATTTTTGTTTGATGAAAACAATCAAATAAATACTATTTAAATGTGTTTGCTGATGTACTGTTCTATATATACATTACAGACAGGAATATAATATTTATATATAAATAGAATACGACTGTACATACATTCATATATTTATACAATATTTTATTTAAATATAAATATTATAACTCAAACAGTACAACTATTTATAACTCCACTATTTAAACACTTCATATGAATTTGTACTTGTAAATAAACGATATACAATAGACAAATTTGTTTGAACACAACGAAATAATATTTTATTTCAATCAGATTTGTTTATTACAAATATTAGTACAATTCTCACATTCTTATACATCATCTCCTCACTACAACACTCTTTCTATATGATACATATACATACAATTCATTTTCACTCATTTATATAGACACTCAAACACTGTTCTTGTCTTCATCTTCAATCTTCAGCCTTCACAGCTTTCAGTCAATCCAGTCTTCATACCTGTCACAAACAGAAACACACACACAGTAATCTTGAACAGAGATGATTTCATTTATTAGCAAATATTATTTTATTTTTTAAAATTTATTTGCCTTAGAATTTTGGTGTGTTTCTCATCATCTTTCATGACTTGATCTAATATGTGAATATAACACGCGCACGATACACGTATACACACACATGTATGTATATACACATATAATTTTTTTTTTGCAGGGACAAGAAATTTTTTCTGATGCATTACATATACACACGTGCATAAATATACATGTATGCACTGGCTCGCCAATCAAAATACAGTGTAGCAACCGAGGAGCAGCCACGTGGACCAACTCGACTCAGTGCATGATCAAAGAACATCTCGACATGCAAGCATATATGTGCAAAAGTTGCAACAATATGTCGACATGCACAAAGCCAAGTATAAATGTACAGGTGAATATGGTCGAGCACAAACCAAAATGTACAAGGCAGTTTCAGTTTTTTTTCAAAGTGGTCGAGGAAGTTTGAATGCAAGGCAGCATGTGCAAATGCAAGTGAATACATGCTCACAGCCAAAAAAAAAAAAAAAAAAAAAAAAAAAAGAATGCCATAAGTTAGTACATGTACAAAGTTTTTTCATGACATGTTTCAAAATGGTCAGATGCAAATATGTGACAATTTCAGGACATGCAAGATTCGACACAACAATAGTGAAGAAGTGATGCCAACATGTACATGAGGTGAAACATGGTTAAGATCATAGCAGTAGAGCTCGCACAATCAACGGAGCAACAAAAAATATATGTGAGGAAAACAAGTGTGTGCATGGCAGACACAATACATGTGTCCATGTATATTTGGCAACAATTTCACAGTGGAAATATTATATGAAATGATGCATCAAGTCAGCAACAAATTCATGGAATCCAAATCAGGAAATTCAAATAAGGAAAATATATTTAGTTTTGGACAAGAGCAAACAATGGTGAAATAGTTCAAACACATGCCAGATGTATTAAGAGCATACAAGAATACAGGGAAGGTTCTTTTTATCTTTTTCAATAATCATTTCTTTTGAGAAAGATTTATTTCTAGTTTTTCAATAGCAAGTTTAAAGGCATTTCCAATTTTCAAGAATCATGTTTGGCATGCTTTTGCAATTCCAGTTTTTACCAAGAAACAAATCAATGCATTCATCATGCACATGAATGAAAAGAAATTGGTTTTCCTATTTTTATGAATGAAATCAGTGCAAGCAAATTTTGGCAAGTTTTACAATGCTAATTTTTCCAGAAATTTATATGCTGTAGAAACATGGTGTTTATACAAGGAAATGGCCAAAGATAATTATCCAGAAATTATTCAATCAAAAAGCAGTGAAGTGAAATTCAAATCAGCATGGTTATATGGAAATAAGTAAAGTTTGCAACGTTCTCACAATACAAATTTGGCAAGCTTTTAAAAGCCATTCAAGAAGCAAGCATACAAGATTTCAACATTATATGTATATGGCAAGCTCAAATCTTTTTCTGGAACATATGACATAAATGGCAATGCAATTTCAAGGACATACTCACATCATGTATATCATGAAATCAATTTTAATTTAGGACAAAAGGTTTTGGCAAGAGGAAATGTATTTCCCGAAATCAATCCTTCTTTCTTGGCAACATTTAAAAGGGAGAGCAATTAAATATCTCCAGATTTCACAAGATACATTTGGCAGTTTTCATCGCAATTGAATAATGGAATCAATCAATCAAAAGGCAAATAAATTCTTCATCATTCATTCGAATGCCAAGAACGTGTCTATGTTCATCAACAACAACCACGCAAGCAAAATTAGCCAAGCAAGAAATCGAAATCAGAGCAAACCATTACAAGAAACCAGAGAGCAATTATAGAATGTTATAATCCTATATTATTACACCTTTTCATCATTGGCCTTATTATTGAAAAATCACAGCAAACAATTAAAAAGCATAAACATAGAAATCATTTCATACTCACTGATTTTTCGATCACCAGAAATCCTAAATCGATCAAGGAGCAAGCCACGAGAATAACAGAGCCAAGAAGATTCTTTTTCCTCAGTTCAATCAATCGAGTTTGTGGGATTTCAGAAAACCCTAATTCAAGTATCAGCCGCCATTCTTTTCCCAGAGGAAACGAACAATTGGGAAAATGAGAGGATAAATGGACCGGTCCTTAATTCAACATTGCATATATTTTAAAGAGGGGTTTCCTTTGTTTTGTTTTTAATTGTATTATTTCTTTTGTAATCGTTGTATCAGTTTTCTAGTTTCGTCTATGAAACTAGATAGTTTTCTAGAGTCTGTAAAAACTAGGGGTTTCCTAGTTTCGTCTGTAAAACTAGGGATTTACTAGTTTAGTTTGTAAAACTAGGGGAAAATCTGATCTATGGGATATAGACCAGTCTAGGGTTTTCAGCGTATGATTAGAATAGGAGCGAGGGGTTCACAAGTTTACATGGTCTTGTAAGCGGGATCTGTTTTATTACCTTGTAGAAACCTTAGGAATGCAGCAGTGGGCAGGATTTTGCCGAAGTTGGGTATATCTTGTGTCATTTACCTTTCTGCATTTATTTTTTGCTGCATTCTGTGATCTGATATTTTTTATATCTCGCTTAATTTTCAATAAATCCTATTCACCCCCTCTAGGGTTAATCTAGATCCAACAAGTGGTATCAGAGCAGGTATTCTGTTAACCCTAAAGTTATGGTGATCCCTAGTTGTCAGTCCTCTGAAAGTCAGTCCAGTCGTATTCCATCTATTTTTAATGGTATAGATTTTTTAAATTGGAAATTAGAAATGGAATTATATTTAAAATCTGTTGATATTAAATGTAGGGATACTATTATTAATGGTTATGATATGCTCAGTAGGAATGATATTGGATATAACTCTCATGCTATTCACATTTTGTATTCTTATATTGATGATGTCCGATATAACCTTATCTCTCATTGCTTAACTGCGCAGGAAATATGGAATACTCTCGATACGAAGTATGGAAAGATTGACAATAGCAGCTCAAAATCCAAAATGGTCAACTCAGATTCAGATATGTGCTCAGGAGAAGAAACAAATGAAAATTCAAGTGGATCAGACGATGGAAACTCAATAAACAATGAGACTGAAAGCTTCTCATATGAAGAGTTGGTTTATATGTGTACCGATTTAACAAAAATCATTGATAAACTCCATCGTAAAAACAAATCTTTAAAATCCAAAAATCACAAGTTGAATAGCAAAATTAACCGTTTTGGAATCAGAATTTACAAATGTCATGAAATTAGAAATTTCTGACTGTGAAAGTTGTTTGAAATTGAAAACTGACCTCGTTCATCTCAGTGAAAATATTCAAAGGCTTAAAGAGGAAATTCTGATTTTAAAAGACAACGAGATTGAGCTAAAAGATTCAAACAATTCTTTGCAAAAAGAATTTATTAATTTTAAGGCCATCAAAAATTCTAAACATGAAATTGCTAGAAAAGAAAGCTTGTTGAAAAGTGATTTGATTTTAAATGAGCTTGAAAAAGAGATTGAAAATTTCAAGAAACTTGAATTTGAAAAACAAATTAAATTTGAATCTGAAATCTTTGAGTCCAAGACCAAGATCAAACTACTTGAAAATGAAAATTCGTTTTTGAAACAAAATGATACTGAATGGAGAAAGATCAGCATTAATCGTTGTTCAAATCTGATAAAAGAAAATTCAGATCTTAAATCCAAAATTCAACGATTATAATCTACTTTGGATAAATTTTCTAATGGGGAAAAATTGTTGAATATGCTGTTACAAAACCAATTTTCAGTTGGACATAAACGAGGTCTTGGTTTTGGAAAAACAAGTGTTTCTGAAAAAGTGAATTCTTGTGATTTTAAAAATCCTTCAAACTACTTTAAAAATAATCGATTTGAAAATTTAAACTCTAATAATTTCAAAGGATTTTTAAATCATAACCAAGATGAGAATTTGTTTTGTATCAATCCATTTAAACATTCTTGGATCCCAAAAAGAAATAAGACAACTTGGACAAAATTTAAATAGATTTGGGTTCCTAAGGGCACAAAGGTAGATTTAAATGGATTGTTATACAAACAAGTTTGGATACCGAAAGATGTTAACAAAACTGTGAGTGGTTTTACAAATTTTGCTAGACCACTTGACCCTCTCAACTGTTAGGTACCAAAGAAGGTTGAGGAACTGCTATGCTGAAAAGAGTTTGATTTCAAGTTGCTCTATATTTCTATATTCCTTACAATTCCTTGGCCAAGATTTGATGAGTTAGAGATTCTGGTTTACATCGATTTCAGGTATGATCTCTAAACTCATCTTTGTAAATTTTTATTTCTTTTTGTGTATTCCTCCTTCTTCCCTTTCTGTTTTTTTCCTGTTTTTGATTTATCACTGTCATATCATTGTAACTTCTTGGGCTTTCTTAACTTCCAATTGCAGTTCTCATGATCTTGTGGAAATTTGCTTTATTTGAATAGAACTTTGATGTTTGAATTATTTCCAGATCTTAAATTTAATCTTGTAAATATCTGCAATTGTTTTGAAGTTTATCTTTCTGATTTCTGAATTCATAACAGTGTTGATGTATTCTTGTCATATCTTGAACACTGTTAATTTGAATTCTAAATTTTTGAAGATCTGAAAAACAATTGAAATTTCACACAAATCTGCTGTTTTGAGTTTCTTCTAATTCATTTTAGAAAAGCTTAAAATATTATACTCATTACAGCACTCTGCTATTTATCTGTAGTGATAATTTCATTGATTTTCAGATTGGCTTGGAAATTTTAAATGTCTTGAATCACATTGTTTACATCTTGAAATTCACTGTCATTCATGATCATCTGGCTTAGATTATTTGTTTGAGATCATTTGAAACTTTTGATATTTTGAATCTCACACACCTCTCAGATCTGAAATTATTAATTCTATGTGATTGATTCATTGTATCTCATGACTTACATTTATTCAAGTGATTTCAAATAAACCATTATTTTTGGATCATGAATTATTACTCAATCCTGATGTAAATTACTCTTGTGCTTGTCAGAAAAAATTGTGAAAAATTCTTTTGAAATACAGGTCATGAAACTTACTGTCATTTCATGGTTATTGATTTAAATATTTGTTTATTTAAAATCATTTGAAATTATTGATTTATTGAATCTCACACAAATCTTGGAACTGAAATTTATAATCTAGTGTGACTGATTCATTAAATCTCGAGCTTTTCATATCCCTTCAAATGATTTAAAATAAACCATATTTTTAATCTTGGATCATGAACCATTCTTTAACTGTCTGAAATATCTTTTGAAACATCTCCTTGACAAGCCTGCTTCGAAAATGATTTTTGTCCTACTTAGATATTGTTCTTGAAAATATCTTTTGTTGACTGCTTGTTTTGGTATCAAATATATACCATGCTCTGATATATGAAATTATTGTGCCTGATTTGTAAATTGTTTGGTTGGGCTTAATGTATGGTTTTTGCTGTCTGGAATATCCTTATTTGTCTCAGTGTCTTGTTACAATCCTCATTAATAGAGACATCAAGTGATATCAGTTTAGAAGTGCTGATTTGTTTATTCTCATTATGTATATATTTCTTAATCCCTCATGTCTTGTATAGATCTTCATATCCCTCTTGTAAGTGATTTTCAATTTTAAAATTATTTATTGATTATTCATTCAGAAATTGAAATCAGTATCCAAATTGAACTGTATTTATAATTCATCAAAATTATTATTAGATTTTGAAATTGTGATGAATTGTGACTGCAATATATTTCACAACAAGAGGAGATTTTATTTAGATTTTCATGATGGTTGAACAATTATTATAATATCTTTAAATTAGCAATTATTTCACGACCATCTTCATTATCTATCATCCTTCTGCCATCCATTATGATTTTATAATAATATGGAGAGTTAATATGTTTTAAAATCTTTTTGAATAAATGGTGGAAATATTTGTGATAGAAATGGGAGTATGTTATTTTTCAGAATTAGTGACAATTGAAAATTTTTAGTGATCTCGGTATAGTTGATCATATTTCATAATATAATTAATTTAGAAATTTATTTCACAGTCCATTTCTGTACCTACCACATCCTCTATCATCCATATATTGGTTTTATATACCGAGGAGTTTTTTTTATTTTGAAGCTGAAAGCGATAAATATATAATGAATACATAAGTGTGTCTCGAACCTCATTTAAAAATCCAAGCTTTGGTCATGCATGGTTAAGAGACAACTTATAATTTAAGCTGCGACTGACCTCATTTAAAAATCCAAGCTTTGGTTTTGCGTGGTCAGTGTGCTCTTAAATAAAATAAAAAGAAAAGGAAATAATGCGCCATAAATTAAAATTAACATGAAATTCTCCTTGGTGTTTAAAAACCAGCCTATCAATCCATCTTTCTTATCTGTGAAATGTGTTGAAATCTTATGAAATATTATGATTTGTTGGTTGATAACTATTGGGATTTGAGATTATTTGATTTTTTAACTTAAGTTGAAATTATAACTATAGTCCAAATCCATCACTGTTTTGTGCTCATTTTTACAAAATTCTTTTGAAAATAATTGAAAATCATATTTTTGTAACTCTCCATTTTATATGGAAATTCATCATAAATCCGTGATTCTCTACAATGTGAAATATGCCACCTGTTCTCAGAATATTATGATTTTTGTTTGACTGATTGAGATTTATGCTGACCGTTCTTCCTCTTAAGCTGAAATTATATTTTTAGTCATTTTTCATCTATATTTTAAAATTCTGTATCCTTTTGATGATAACAAAAGGGGGAGAATGAGTTGAGATTTTGATTTATGAGTGAATATTTTATAAATATTTTAAATTTTGAAAATTCATTATTATTCAGTTCAGTTCACTCATGCACAGTTATAGGGGGAGTTCAAAATTCATTATCAAACACATTTATTGTGCTCAAAATCTTTTATTTATTTGTCATTAACAAAAGGGGGAGATTGTTGTATATAACGTAGTTGTATACACCATTATATGATTTTTATTTGATGATAACAATCAAATAAATATTATTTTAAATGTGTTTGTTATTTACTGTTCTATATATACATTACAGACATGAATATAATATTTATATATAAATAGAATACGACTGTACAGACATTCATACATTATTTTATTTAAATATAAATATTATAATTCAAACATTCAAACAGTACAACTACTTATAACTCCACTATTTAAACACTTCACATGAATTTGTACTTGTAAATAAACGATATACAATAGACAAATTTGTTTGAACACAATGAAATAATATTTTATTTCAATCAGATTTGTTTATTACAAATATTAGTACAATTCTCACATTCTTATACATCATCTCCTCACTACAACACTCTGTCTATATAATACATATACATACAATTCGTTTTCACACATATTTATATAGACATTCAAACACTGTTATTGTCTTCATCTTCAATCTTCTGCTTTCACAGCTTTCAGTCAGTCCAGTCTTCATACCTGTCACAAACAAAAACACACACATAGTAATCTTGAACAGAAATAAATTCATTTTCTAGCAAATATTATTTTATTTTTTAAAATTTATTTGCCTCAAAATTTTGGTGTGTTTCTCATCATCTTTCATGACTTGATTTGATATGTGAATATAGCACGCGCACGATACATGTATACACACACATGTGTATGTATGTACACATATAATTTTTTTTTCAGGGACAAGAATTTTTTTCTGATGGACTGCATATACACATGTGCATAAATATACACGTGTGCACTGCCTCGCCAATCAAAATGCAGTGTAGCAACTGAGGAACAGCCACGTGGACCAACTCGACTCAGTGCATGATTAAAGAACATCTCGACATGCAAGCATATATGTGCAAAAGTTGCAACAACATGTCGACATGCACAAAGCCAAGTATAAATGTACAGGTGAATATGGTCGAGCACAAACGAAAATGTACAAGGCAGTTTCAGTTTTTTTCCAAAGTGGTCGAGGCAGTTTGAAGGCAAGGCAGCATGTGCAAATGCAAGTGAATACATGCTCACAGCAAAAAAAAAAAAAAAAAAAAAAGGAAAAAAAAAAAAAAGAATGGCACAAGTGGGTACATATGCAAAGTTTTTTCATGATATGTTTCAAAATGGTCAGATGCAAATATGTGACAATTTCAGGACATGCAAGATTCGGCACAACAATAGTGAAGAAGTAATGCCAACATGTACATGAGGTGAAACATGGCTAAGCTCAAAGCAGTAGAGCTCGCATAACAAATGGAGGAACAAGAAATATATGTGAAGCAAACAAGTGTGTGCATGACAGACACAGTACATGTGTCCATGTATATTTTGCAACAAATTCACAGTGGAAATATTATATGAAATGAAGCATCAAGTCAGCAACAAATTCATGGAATCCAAATCAGGAAATTCAAACAAGGAAACAATATTTAGTTTTGGACAAGAGCAAACAATGGTGAAATAGTTCAAACACATGCCAGATGTACTAGAGCGTACAAAAATACAGGGAAAGTTCTTTTTATCTTTTTCAATAATCATTTCTTTTGAGAAAGATTTATTTCCAGTTTTTCAATAGCAAGTTTAAAGGCATTTCCAGTTTTCAAGTATCATGTTTGGCATGTTTTTGCAATTCCAATTTTTACCCACAAACAAATCAATGCATTCGGCATGCACATGAATGACAAGAAATTGGTTTTCCTGTTTTTATGAATGAAATCAATGTAAGCAAATTTTGGCAAGTTTTACAATGCTATTTTTTCCAGAAATTTACATGCTGTAGAAACATAGTGTTTATACAAGGAAATGGCCAAAGATATTATCCAGAAATTATTCAATCAAAAAGCAGTGAAGTGAAATTCAAATCAACATGGTTATATGGAAAGAAGTAAAATTTGCAACGTTCTCACAATATAAATTTGACAAGCTTTTAAAAGTCATTCAAGAAGCAAGCATACAAGATTTCAACAATATATGTATACGGCAAGCTCAAACCTTCTCCTGAAACATATATGTCGTAAATGGTAATGCAATTTCAAGGACATACTCACATCATGTATATCATGAAATCAATTTTAATTTAGGACAAAAGTTTTTGGCAAAAGGAAATGTATTTCCAGAAATCAATCCTTCTTTCTTGGCAACATTTAAAAGGGAGAGCAATTAAATATCTCCAGATTTCACAAGATACATTTGGCAGTTTTCATCAAATTGAATAATGGAATCAATCAATTAAGAGGCAAATAAATTCTTCATCATTCATTCGAATGCCAAGAACGTGTCTATGTTCATGAACAACAACCACGCAAGCAAAATTAGCCAAGCAAGAAATCAAAATCAGAGCAAACCATTACATGAAATCAGCGAGCAATTATAGGATGTTATAATCCTATATAATAACACCTTTTATCATCGGCCTTATTATTGAAAAATCACAGCAAACAATTAAAAAGCATAAACATAGAAATCATTTTATACTCACTGATATCCTAAATCGGTCAAGGAGCAAGCCACGAGAATAACAGAGCCAAGAAGATTCTTTTTCCTCAATTCAATCGATCGAGTTTGTGGGATTTCAGAAAACCCTAATTCGAGTATCAGCCACCATTCTTTTTCCAGAGGAAATGAACAATTGAGCAAATGAGAGGATAAATGGACTGAGCCTTAATTCAGCATAGCATATATTTTAAAGAGGGATCTTCTTTGTTTTGGTTTTAATTGTATTATTTCTTTTGTAATCGTTATATCGGTTTTCTAGTTTCGTCTATAAAACTAGATAGTTTTCTAGAGTCTGTAAAAACTAGGGGCTTTCTAGTTTCATCTGTAAAACTAGGGGTTTACTAGTTTCGTTTGTAAAACTAGGGGAAAATCTGATCTAGGGGATATAGATCAGTCTAGGGTTTTGAGCGTAGGATTAGAATAGAAGCGAGGGATTCACAAGTTTACATTGTCTTGTAAGCGGGATCTATTCTATTACCTAGTAGAAAGCTTAGGAATACAGCAGTAGGCAGGATTATGCTGAAGCTGGGTATATCTTGTATCATTTACCTTTCTGCATTTATTTTTTGATGTTTACCTTTCTGCATTTATTTTTTGCTGCATTCTGTGATCTGATATTTTTAATGTCTCGCTTAATTTTCAATAATCCCTATTCACCCCCCACCCCCTCTAGGGTTAATCTAGATCCAACACCATACTCTCTCCATAATCCTATAAGTGATAGTATACTAAGAGAATAAAGATGTGGGCAACCAAAACAATCACAACATCCATTAACCAAGGCCTAACTATCACTTCTTAAAGCCATGACTACATTAATAGTTCGTTATGACTGCCCGATGGCATCGGTCAAGGGCTAATGAAACCCCGATTCTTGTTGAACTCTGTATTTCGCCGAATTGTGCCTTTCCTGCCAAGATTACGCCACCTAAGGTATCAGACCATCGCGAGTGATCATATGGGTACACCCTTATCTATACTGCTTTGAGTCCGCTAGAACACTCTAAGCTATCAACAATTCCTTGGCACTCCCAAATCATCTGAGCTACCTGCTCCGTCTTTAACTTAAGTACACCCTCAAACAAATCCACTATCATGCCACTTCGTTACGCCACGAAATGTCATTACTAACTCTAGGTACACTCTAGAGTCAGTCCATCATTCCATAAGTTCATTATGTCATGAACATTGCATACTCTGGTATTCTACATCTTTTTTACGATGCAAATTGCATATCACATCCATCCTTGATCTCGCAGCCTCGTTAAACCATGAACTACATAACTCTGATCCATCCTGCAGCCTCACCACTCAATGAACTACCTAACACAGATCCATTCCACAAACTCGCTACATCGAAAATAGCCTAACACGCCGGTCCATCCTGCTATCTTGCTGCTCCATGAATGCCTATCACATTGATCCATCTCGTACTTAACCGAGTCTCAAAATCAAAGAGTCACAAACCCAAATATAGCCCGAAGATCTCATCACCTCAATTTATGGATTACACCATCCATATGTACTTTCTTGTGAAGCACCCATCCGGCTTCATGCTAATATCATTTATAGAGAGCCACCATGTAGAATCCACATCACATTTAGCTCCTCGAAATCTCATTGTCATCTATGTCAAAGTTGGTCAAAATGACCAACACCAATAGTAGTCGGTATCGATCACTCTACAGTAATTGCTAATGACCGCTTTTATCATGCATTTAACCAAAATTGGTTAGCTACTTGTCCAGTGAAAACGTCCAGCATTCATCTCAAAATCTGGCTCGTCATCGAGTCCATTCACTGCCTTCAAGTTGATCTCGCTTCCAGAAGCTTCTTCGCGAATATATCCTAGTCCTATGAACGGCGTTTCCAACCAAAATAAGCAAACATGCAACACAATATAAGAATGAGAAACTAAATGCATGTAGTGGAAAATGCTGAAAACTCGAACACTTAGACAATTTTACAAAGAATAAAATGAAATTGATTTTTTATTCATAACTATTTAGCAGGAGTACTAATGTTAACATTAGCCAAAAGTAAGGGCCGCACTCACTTCAATTCGGCCAATAAATCAAAAAATAAATATCCATAGAGTCAAAAGCCATCATCGATTGCCTTATTTCCCCTCTTTGAGTTTCTTCTTTGGTGACCTGCTCCTTTTCCTTTTCTGAAAGCTACCACTATCACTAGTTCCCTACTGTTCTTTCACGTCCTTTGTGTGGATTTGGGAGTAATATCAATTTCAAATCCATTGCCAGAGTCATGTTCCTCCTATTCGTCCTCAGGCTCTCTCGGAACAATCACACTAAAGGCTAATGATCAAGCTTGGCCTACTCCGCCCCTTTCTTGGCCTTCTCTGGCTCCTCCCTAGATTTACTCAATGCCTCTAATCTTTCAGGTGCCAGATCTAAGTTATTCTTCTCTTCTTAGGAAACCCTCATTGGATCTTCTTTTTCGAGCATTTGTTCTAAGTTGTATTTCTCAGTTGGGTAGCTCCCTCTAAGCTTGATGACCACTCCCCGTTGTCCCTCAATCTCTGAACCCATGGCACCAAACTTTATTAAGGCTTCAAATATTGCATTATCCTGTGCAATATCTATCATTGGAGCACTAGATGAGGGCACGAGGGTCAATAGTCGTGTGATATGAGCAGCTGAAGTCATCTTCCTCGTTTACGCACCTATGACACGAAGAACAAGCACCATAAGTTTCTTCTTCTTCTCTGGAAATTCTATGGAGAGCCTTATGGCTTCTTCACAAGTCATAATCACTTGTTTGAAAGACAGATAAAGAGAGCTTAAATATCTTCCGTGTCATGCTTTTCTTCTTCGGCTGGAGTCTCGCCTTCAAGAATTGAACTCACTGTAGCTTTGGAAAAGAGGCCAAGATTATGGGGATCTTATACTGGATCAACATAGCATCGTGGACAACAAGAATATTTTCACTCAAAATAGATTCGCTCTTTACTAGAGCCAAATCAACTGCCCTCTCTTCTTCCTCCTCTTCCCTTAGAAAATGTTGCTCCCCTTTATAATTTTTGGCTCATCATCTTCCTAATAACTTATAATCAACTCCTTCTTATTAACCTCGTCGGAGTTGTTATAATACATCTCATCATCTATGAATCGCTCTTAGGCTATGATAAGCGTCCTCGAGTAGTTTTTTAACAAAGTTAAGTCATGATGGCGATGGACTTAGGCATAGAAACCCGTAATTATGGCATCAGGCTATTTCTTATCCTCCTCCTTGTTTAATTTTGTTTTGAACTATTTAAGCTTCTCCTTAAATTTTCTCCTAACTTTTGAAGCTTAATCAAGAACGGTCCATCTCATACCCTCAGCTGCCTCCTTGGCCTTTTGGCTATTTCCACCTTAGCCTTATGGACATATCGTTCTTTCTAATCTCCTCTCATATTCATTCATTTTCAACGATGATTAACTTGTTTCATCTTTTAAAGAAGTGGATATGATGGAAGCACAGTCCAACTTCTCGTGAAATTGATTACGGGCTTTCTCAGTCTCTACTTTCATCTTGAGAGTTATTTTCTGAACCTCATCTAATTAGCTCTTGTAATTGGCTATTGCATTGTCCATATGCTTTATCATATCTTGATCATCCCGGTTTTCAAGCCTTGTGTTCTCAAGCTTGACTTCTAACACTCTTATAATGGCAGATAACTTCTATGTAAATTTCATTGTCTCCCTATATTGAAAGTGCATATCAAATATTTAGTCCGTTGTTTCCTTGTCAACTTCTTATGGAAGCAGGTGTTATTTGTGGTATAAATGTTGTCATATCAAAGTAAAGCTTCAGAAGTGATGCCTTTGTTTATTCAATATGTTCTTGGGGAGTAGGAGTTGGCTCGAGAACTACCTTATCCTTGCTCTTCTTTTTCGATCTCTCGGAGTGATATGATTTTTTAGAACACTTTGAACCTTCACCTGATTGTTACATCCAGTTTAAAATGCAACGGCGGTGAGGGAAGTTTTGGAGGAGGCGGCGGGGATGCAATAGACTATGTAATGCCTCTTGAATCTTTGTGCTAGCTTGGTAGCCTGTCTTTTCCATCTAAGGGTGGAGACCTTGATCAAGGATGACGACCAGAATCCTGATGCTCATTTCCTCCACAATCTCAACTATCAAGCCTCCCATAATATGAACTATGGCGGAGGTAGTGTAGCGAGGGGTGCTCCTCCCCATAAATCCTTGTTTACATTAACTTTTTCTTTCCATATTAAACCTACACATAAGAAAACCTTAGTTGGGATAAAGTCAATCACACGTGAGTAAGTGTTGTGTCGTGCATCATTTGTGCTGTTTGTGTCCTAATATCCCCGTGCGGACTAGTTTTCTATTTTCTTAGAGGAATAACCTCCTATGTGCTTGTTGATATTGATGCTCCCTTCGAACTTGGGAAAAAAAAGCTTTCCAAGTTAACACTACTGAAGTAAAACAAGGATGTTTCGAGGGAACATATTCGAGTCCATTTAATTATCCATCGATTGCTTGTGACTTCTCCTTCTCTGCAGCAGAGCTAAGGGATGCGAACTCTGAAACTTGCTTTTTTAAGTTTAAGAACCAAGGAAAGGACCAAGGAAGGACGAGGAGTGTATAGCTATTTTTTTCTTGTACGGCTTTATTACCATCGGTCTTCTCTCCCCTTTCATCATCACCTCGGGCCCCTTTTGCCTCCTCTTCCATGTCTAAGGGGTACGATAAGGTGAGCCTCATCACCATTCACTTCCCTCTCTCATATTTTCTCTAGTAGTGACATCATCTTCCTTGCCACCATCATGATCAATCGAACATCTTTCACCTAATAAGCTAACTAGGCGAAGAGGATGGTTGGAAATCAACAACTTGACGTCTCGGAATTTCAAGGCAGTTGCCTTCAGAGTTAATGCCCCATTAAAATACTCTGGCCGATTGGCCTTGAAGGATTGTCTATACAATTGAAAATTTGTGTTAATTTTGAGCTAATGACACAATTAATGGGAAATCACACAAGTGGAAGTTTCACTTAACCCCTTCGATTCAACATCATGCAATTACGAGAGGGCAGCTCACATAAAACAGTTCGTTCTTAAAGTTGCTAATATTATTCCATCCCTGTGAATGACGCTACAGTTAGGAGACGCTTCTAAAAGAGTCGGAAATATGACAATTCAGTGATTAAAATTGTAGGTATATCAAATACCCTGTGTTGTCGGCTTTTGTGTCAAGTACTCTGAGTACAAGATGTATGTGTCCAATATAAAAGTGTAGTTGTTCGGATGCAGCTTTGTGGGAGCTAATATCCTATAGTACAAAATCTACCATATGAAAGGACCAAATAGTGGGATACACTCCCACTGTGCATATATACCTATTACATGCAGACCCTTTCAAAGGCCCAAGTGATATAACGTCCAGATCAATAGCCTGCACATCCTTATGTCGGATGTCATGTTTTATGTTGATTCTTCTTAGCATTGAGCTATCAATTTTTGATGTGATCGAATCTATCGGTTCTTTCCAAATCGCCACTTCTTTCAGTGTATCCAGAAGTGGAGTGTTAACAGCCTCTATGTTCACTTCACCTGCCACTTGTGGGCCCTCTTTCATTTGGTGTTTGCCTTCTTTAACTTGATGTAAGCCCTCCTTTATATGTCGCAGCCCCTTGGGCTATTCCATCTGTTGTGGCCCCTTGGAAACTTACATCTGTCGTGTCGGGCAAGAATTTTCTGATGACTGTTCAAAGCTTGATTTAGAACTTGAGTCATCATGAGACTGACTCGGTATGGAATTTTATTCTACCTTTCAACTTCTGAATCTTTGATGTACTCTGGTCTTCTCAAAATCATAATTTACTATAGTAACAAATCATTGTCGTTAGGCCAATTAACGTGTACCAACCTATGTTTAGTGTGAATTAGTGCAATATGTATGGTACTGTGTGTGCATATGTAATTTAATAATTTCTATAGTGAGTCGTGATGAGATTCATCTTATGACTGAAGCGGCCGCCATGTCTCACCATCTTTTTGATTGGTGATCGTAATGTTTCATTGGAACTCGAGGTCGGATATATCGGCATTAAGATCTCATATGTTCAATCATGTATCCATTGTCCAAATTTTTTGCTCTAAGCCAATATTGTGTATATCTGCAGCTATAAGTCAGTCCATAGGTGTGAAGTCCCATGCAAGCTCAACAAATTAGCATCATAGCAAAAAAATGTCAGAAAAGTTGCTAAGTCGGGGATCATATCTGATCCCTTACTTAACCTTTTTGTAACAGCTTTAGCATCGAATGACCCCCTCCATGCCTAAACTTCCGACTCAACTCTGTGCATTTAACGACTCCAACTCCGTGATCTAACAGAGCCTGACCTGATCTCCTCTTCTACTTCTCCATTGTTTTGATGTTGAACCGATCTAATTCCTATCACAAACCAAGTATCCATCTTCCCAAACTACCTCATTAATCCTTTACATCCAAACCTCGCCTCCATTGGCCATGTCACCTTCATCAACGTCGCCGCCAATTCCATCCATTGCCAACCTCATCACTATAGTCAAAGCGAGATACTCACTTAAAAATCTCCAATTAGTTAATCTTTGGTTCTTTAATCCAAGTGAGAGCAAATGGTGTGATAATGGTCTTTATGGCAGGTTAGAAGATGGAGGCAACCAAAGGAGTTTTAGTATCGAGGATGTACAAATTTGGGATGAGGTATTGGGATCAAATTGTAGCTAATGTAGGAGATAAGTTAGGAATAAGAATATATATATGTATGTGTGTGTGTGTGCAAGGAGGCCATCCACTTATATTGACTATATTTTAAGAAAAAACTTAGTATCAATCCCTCAATGGGGGTCGGTATCGATCCCTCACAACATATATATATATATATACATACATATATATATATACATATATATATATATACACATACATATATATATATATACATATATATATACACACACACACACACATACATATATAAACTGTAACATGAATATGTTCGTATATGTGAATATCCATACATGTTAACTCATGTACATTAATATGTTATATGCACCAACATTTTCATGCATACGTTTATGTCTTTAGGCACTTTATGCAGGAAAATTTAAAGTGTGTCACACACAATCACATACTTGCATGTGAATATGTGCGCGACTCTAACCGGTAATGACCTACTTATGCTTAGATCTACTTAGGGCCGATGACTAGTAAATAACTTCTTGAATCAACAGAAGTTGGATGTTCACATATGAATTCCATAGAGAATCCAATCCCAATTGCGGTATTCTAACAAGCAAATCAAACTACCAACTAGTTGGAATCATGTGTTTATACAATTGGAGATCGACCAGGCATCTCAACCATTTAGAAAATGTGTAACGAACCAGAATTTTTGACCCATTTAAAACTGAGATTTCAAATATAAAACTAATATATAAAATGAATTTAATTTGTTTTAAATATGAATTTGGTTTAATTTATATATACTTTATATAAATAAAATAGATATTTAATTTTATCAAAATGTAACAGTATAATTTTTGTAACAATTTATCAGGTTTTGTTAAAACAAAATTTCCATGTACATATTTATAAAACTATTTTAAACGATGTTGACCAGATTTTTGAAAAAGCCGTCACAACCAGAATATGTACTTAAGACCAACTCTCCTTCTCCTGGACCAATTTACATCCCGATCGATAAAGATTCTGCTCGATCCATTCTGCTCGATCCGAATCAACAATTCCTGAACAGAAGCATACCTCTTCAACAAATAGGTCGAAGATCATGTCGATGAGCCAGTAGACCGTCCCTAGTTACGGCGATCCAATTCTGACGCTACACAACAAAGTCCTATTTTTAAGGCTACAGAATCGATTAACTCTGACCTACACTACTTTTCATGCACCAAGTCTCGAGCTCCACATACACTGCAATTATCGAGGAGAACTATTCCTCGGTAGGAGAACCAGTCCCATCACCTACAAATACTTTTTGGGATCACATAACAAACAGCTGACCCTGCGTTGGATGATTTCCAAGTAGTGTTCCCATCAGCTCGCTTTTTTGCCTATAAATACACCTTTTTAGAAATGGAAAGGGGATATGATCTGGAAACGTTTATGGTTTGCTTGCTAAAACTAGCCTACCGTATACTTCGATTGAATTGCAACTTAACACAAGGCTGTTGTGCATAAACCACTTCTTTCTCTACTTTCTTTCAAAAAAATAACTTTACCAAGTAATCAGCAGTATAAACAGATATTAAAAAGTGGGTGTAAGCTTGATTGAAGCCAAACCACCATTAATATATTGTGTATCCCCTTGTGTTTACTCTTTTTCTTGCACTTTGTGATTATATTTGTGTGTGGATCATGCACTTTGGGGGTTGGCTATCGCTATGCCAACTTTTGACATCAATACTTTGGTGCGGCAGGAAGAGGAAAAACCTTTGCGCAACCACCTTTGGAAGTTCCTGGACAAATAATGGCGAAACGGAAGAAGGATGCAACACTTTCCTACGCTCAACCTACTAGTCCAATGGACGCAACATCAGAGGTAAGATAGGAGGCTTCCTCTCATGAGAACCATCCCAATACTTGACTAGGGACGAAATGAATGGATTTCTACTCGAGCTTAAAGAAAAAATGGCACAGCAAGATGAACTCCTCACAAAGCAGCAGGAAATAATGAATAGTTTCTTTGTTCAGATGGAAGGAAGATCGAACGACTGGCCTTCACTTCCTACAACAGGTAAAGCTAGGGCAACAACTACATCTCCAGCTAATGAAATTCAAGCCCTAGATCGGTCCACAACCCTACTGCCATCTGATTTGACTCAACTTCGAGATCGACCGATACAACCTTCAGATTTACCTGAGCCTAGTTCGATATAACCTTTGCCTCGATCTGATATCTTACCGCAAACTGGACTTATGCCGCCTCACACTCGACCTTGCTAGCACGACGATCCAGGCCTGGCTGGGGGCAGCAACCCTCCATCTCTCCAAGACCACTCTATCATACCCATGCCCAAGACGACGGAGGGAAACACTACTAGAAATCACTCTGACATCACCCTAGGAGGGGTAATGCTGAATCCCGAGCTGATAACGCTCACCCAAACCGGTCCAATTCCACTGGCTTGGATATGGTTCGACCCAATACGTAGGTCGATCCCAAACCCCCGGACTATCTGGAACTAACAACCTAGGCTGGGGACCACCTTCGCCCATCCCTCGTGAGCTGTACCGAATTGGCCTCAAGAACTCAGGGCATGCTTCCACCCGGTACTAGGATTCTCGACAATGTCTCCAGTGCCGAATTGGATTCATGGCAGCAACTTCTCAGAGACAGAAACCAAATCACCAACATCATTAAGTGCTTCAACCAAGGCACAACTTCTTAGCAAGACATGGTTAACGTCCACGGTAGTCCTTTCACATGGGAAATCAAGAATTCCCGTAACCCTCCAGACTTCAAGCTTTCGGTCTTGGAACCCTACAACGGTAGGACTGATCAGACCATTCATCTCACGCGATAGATGCGCCATATAAAGTACTATTAGCATGGGCCAATGTCATGGCCAAGTGCTTCCTCCTTTTATTAACAAACATCACAACCATGTGGTTTCGATAGCTAACAATTGAGTCGGTCAATAGTTAGAATATGTTGGTCACTCGCTTCATTGAACAATTCACATATCTCGGCCTAAAAGCGTCATGTTCCTCACCTCCATCAAGCAGCGGTACGACAAGACCTTACGCTCCTTCTTGGAAAGATTCAACGTGGCTATAGCATTGGTCGATCAACCTAAATTATCGATGGTGCTCATGGCCAACATGGCAGGAGTTCTAGATTGAATGGACTTCAAAATCTCACTTTAGAGGGACCCTCCCTAAGATATTGGATATTTATACTTTGAAGCAGATAGGTTTCTCTAGTAAGAGGACACTAACATCGAGATGGAGAATATCGATGTACTCGCTACAAAGGATAAAGGACTATCCGCTACTGCTCAGGATAAAAGCAAAGGGAAAGCCTCAGAAAAGAATGACAGGAACGTGCGGTTCCAGAGAAAGCCCAAATATGATCGATACACCGAACTCTACTCTTCACTATTGGACATATACCTCGATGTGCGAGGAACTCTTCCTTTTCCCAAGCCTCCGAGAAGGGAGATGACCCGAAGGGGACGAGAATCAGGAAGCATTTCATGTTTCATGATATGGCAAGTCATGGCACCAATAACTACAGGCACTTGTGTGATCTCTTCGAAGAACGGGTCAGATAAGGAGAGCTAGTCGAGTATGTTAAGAGACCAGCAACATGCGCACCACCAATACTGCTCTCCCGTGCTGCTCGGAACTGTTCCCATGATCCTCAGAATGGGAAGGAAACCAAGCCTAGCAATTGCAACATCATTATCAATTGATCTGGATTAAATCATAGCTCATTTCTTAGGATATAAGAAATGCATTTCTATTGTTTTAAAATAAAGTGGCTATGTTGAAGTACACATGTACAGGGTTAGGATTTAACCCCCAGGCTTGCTCTGGATTCAACTATAGAGCTATCAGAATTTATTTTGGTTTTGTAATAGTTGTTAGCAACAATAAGATTTGTTTCTCAAACATGGATTATGTTTGACGAATATGAGTACTTTACCAGGATATGGTAGGGTTCTCAGTCTAAAACCGAGTACGGCTTATGCTCATCCCTAAGTTATAGTCGATGCCTAGGCATGCAATTTACCCGTCAGGATGTAATGAACCTAACTACCCCTCGAGCCGAGTATGGCTTATACTCTACCTAAGTATGATTAATATCTATGATAAAATTCTACTTGCCAGGATGTGGCAAGCTCGATTTTCTTTCAATATGAGTATGGATGATAATCGTACCGAGTTGCCTTGTCAGGATTTGACAAATAAATACTACCAAAATACGAGTATGATATATACTTAATCTCCTAGTAAGAATCACAACCCAAGCATGGTTGATGCTCGATTCAAGGTTATGATATGGCTTATACCTGGAGAATCGAACTTTCTTACTAGGTAGCTACCCAATTATTACCTCGATATGGTTTATACTCGATCCCTAGGTATGGCTCATACCTAGATAATCAAACTATACTGCCAGGATTTGGCAAAATGACTCGATCCCTACTTTAGTATGGTTTATACCCCCAACGGATCTGTAAGCATGGTTTATGATCAAAATGGTCGAACTGTATTGTCTAGATTTGGCATATCTATTTATTTCTTTCTACGAAGGAACATATTTTATTCATAGTTGGATGGACTTAGTAACTGGTTTCCATGTCTCTCCTTCGGCTTTAGTACAATTGTTAGCTATCATCGGTTTTTTGGCCAATTTACAATATGGTTTGGTGTAACCATGACTTCCTGGATTCCTATGTAATGGGTATCTATGCATCATCTTCTAGAAGATCCAAAACACACCTCTTCTTAACCAAGAAAGATATGTTCTGGGGACAAAGTGTTGACCAGATTTTTCACAAAAGCCGTCACAACCAAAATCTGTACTTAAGACAACTCTCCTTCTCCTGGACCGATTTTCATCTCGGTCGATCAATATTCTTCTCGATCCAAATCAACAATTCCCGAACAGAAGCATACCTCTTATGCAAATAGGTCGAAGACCGAAGACCATATCGAACGAGCCAGTAGATCAGCCCCAGTTATGGCGATCCACTTCCGATGCTACACAACCAAGTCATATTCTCGAGGCTACATAATCGGTCAGCTCTGACTTGCACTACTTTTCATGCATCAAATCTTGAGCTCCACGTAAGCCACAATTATCGAGGAGAACTATTTATCAGTAAAAGAACCTGTCTCGCCACCTACAACTACTTTTTGGGATCATATAACATGCGCCTGACCCTGGGTTGGATGATTGCTACGTAGCATTCCCATCGGCACACCTTTTTTCCTATAATTACACCTTTCCAAAAATAGAAAGGAGGGGATCTGATCTGGAAAAGTTTATGGTTTTCTTACTAAAAATATCATACCATATACTTCGATTGAATAACAAGTTGACACAAGGCTGTTGTGTATAAACCACTTTCTCTACTTTCTTTCAATAAAAACAATAATAACCTGTAATCAATAGTATAAACAGAGATTATAAAGTGGATGTAGGTTTGGTTGAAGCCGAACCACTACAAAAATATTGTGTGTCCCAACGTTTACTCTTTTTGTTGCACTCTGTGATTATATTTATCTGTGGATCACACACTTTGGGGTTGACTGTCACTAGACCAACTTTTGTCGTCAACAAACGTGACCATTTCTAGCTGAATATATATATGTATATACTTAATATAGAAAATAAAATAAATATTTTGAATTAATAAATTATTCACAAATATCATCGGGTTTTGATAACATTATCTGTCGAACGTTAAAACGGTTACATGATAACCTATAAGTAGTAACTTGTAACATATATATATACACACATACATACATCCATATATATATATATATATATATATATATATATGTGTGTGTGTGTGTGTGTGTGTGTATGGATGTATGTATGTGTGTGTATATATATAGTGTTACAATTTTGTAACACTTTAAGGGTGTAACTAAAGTGTTTCTAAATAAAACCATGGATTGGAACAAGGTATCCTGAAGTGGTTTTGCAAGGTGTAGGCATGCACATTAAGGAGGATTTTGGTCATGACATGTTCCCCTAGAACTAATGACCTAATCTCCCTTGGGTAATCCTATAAAAAAAGCACATAAACTACACTATTTTCCCATCCCATTCTCCACTCCTTCCTCCCTCTTTTCTACCGCCTTCTCTCCCTTGCCTTCCCCTTCTTCTCGGCCTAAGAGTCCTCCAGTCAACCTCCTACTCCTTTCCTGTTTCCGAGCCAAACATCTCCCTCCCTTCCCCTTTTGCCTCGACCAACATCCCCTCCTCGGCCCATCTACCCCCCCCCCCCCACGTGTGCTAGTACCCAACGCAACCTCCCTATGTTCTCCCTAAACCCCTCCCCTACTCACGACCATGGGCCCCACCGTCTCCATCACCGCCTAGCTCTGCCCCTCCCCTCACTATTCCGCTCATTAAAAAAAAAAAAAAATATATATACATATATATATAATTATATAATATTTTGTTGAAAAGTAAAAGTGGTGAAAATATTGCCCATTCGGGATCGTTTACAGTTACCTAAGCTCTCCTAGCATGAAAATTTAATAAGCAAATATGCCTATGAGAAACTCTATGCATTTCTGTTTATATACGGTTAATTATGGATGATAAATACATATGTGTAATGTTTGATCAATGGTTGTGTAGCTAGTAACACATATACACTGATAAGTGTTGATTACCGTAACGCTTGCACGTAGTCGATAACATTTAAATTAATGATGTGGTTAACAATTGTTATGGATGTGAATGTGATTGATATTTCCTGTATATCATCACACACATATGACACCATAGTTATAGCATTATAAAGGTGATTGGTTAAGCCTCCGTTCCATTTGAACATATAAACAAGATTTATATTATTTTAATATAGAAATAATGCCCAAAAATGGAATTTGGAATTTGGTATCCAAAGCAGTTTGGAAATGAAATTAAAGTATATACGAATAACTTTTGTAAAGGTGGAAATGCATTTGAAAACAATTTTGACTATAAAGGGCATGTTGAAGTTTGAAATTGATTTTGAATAGTGAATTTCAAATGTGAAGTTGAGTTTGATATTTAAACAATGATTTAAACTCAAACCGATTATTCCGATAGTCTTATATAATATTTAATTTGATTTCTCTAAGGTTTGAAGTTCATCAGATTAATTTTTAAAAAATAATATTTTTTTTAATATTATAATATTCAAATTTGATTAATGTTTGATCAATGGTTGTGTAGCTAGTAATATACACTGATAAGTGTTGATTACCGTAACGCTTGCACGTAGCCGATAACATTTAAATTGATGATATGGTTAACAATTGTTATGGATGTGAATGTGATTGTTATTGTAACGCTTTTGAAAATATTGTTTTAAATGAATATTATATATGTTTATAATCATATTCGAATGAATCAGATGAATTTTTATTTTGAGTCGTAACATGGTCTGAATAGGACTAGTCTCACTGCGATGGTTTGCGAATTTGACTATAAACCTTAATCGCTTATAACTAAAGCAATTTAAATCAGATTTACGTGAAATGAAAAAAGTTTTCTTTATAATAATAATAGTTTTCAAATAGAAAAAGAAATCCTAAGTGTCAATGTTTAGATTTCAAGTTATGTTCAAATCTATTTTCAAATAAAATTGCGGTTTTTTAGTTCGGTGATCGTAATTGGAAACCGATAAAAATGGGTTCATAAAAAATAATAAAAATCATGATAAATCATTTAAAAGTGGTTTTAATTGGAAATTTTAAGTTAAGGATAATATAAAAGTTATTTTGATCAAACTAGCTATTCAATAACGTTTTTGAAACGCTTTTACAACGTTTTCTAGAAATGATATATTTTGAAGTTTTAAACTTGTTAGTTACTATTCAACCTTAAAAAATCGTTTTTAAATGATTAATGAAATAATTTTGGAAGATTATAGTACTCAAACATATCAGTTTAAGTAAAATCAAATTTATCTTAAGATAAAAAGGTTTTCCAATTATTAATAAATTTGGGAATGTTTGGAAGTGATCTTCAAATGTTGATATTAATTCTATTGATGAAACATGTACTATTTGAGGAATTTGAAAAGGTAGAATTACTGTTATTCCGCTTATAGTGTTAGTTGAATATGGGAATTGATATTGAATACGAGCTAATGTAATTTCTATCCAATTCTTATGGTTTCAATTTAATCTTTTGATTAAGATAAAGGTTTTCGAGTTTAAAATAAGATGGGTTTGGACAAAAACAATCTTCAGATATTTGATTCGGAATTCTGTTGTTGGACATGTACTATCTAAGGAATTTAAAAGATGTTACATCGTTGTTCTTCTTATAGTGTTCACTGATTTCGAGACTTACTATTTAATATAAGTTGATCCAATTTCATAGGATCTTAGATTTGATATCAATCAGTTTGGACTAAATTAAACCCTAAATCAAATTAATCAATGACGGTTTTGGAAACAATGAATTAAAACAAGATTTTTAAGACTTACAAGTCTTAATCACCTCAATTTTAAAGGGTATGTTTTAAAAAGGAAAGTGTTATAAGTTTTTAAAAGGAAGGATTTATATTAAATAAGGATTTGAAGTAAAGAACCTTGGTTAAGTTTTGATTAATGAAATATTGGATCTTAAAAGAAGGAGTCTAGAAATAGAGAATGATTTTAAGGGAAAATTTTGATTTAACCAAAAGTTAAGTGAAGAGAAACTTGGTATGGTTAGTGATTATCAATTATATATTATGGAGTGACAGTGTGGTATACCAAGTGATGAGCTATAGATGATCCAAACATGGCTTTTGGTAAAGCGTAGCTTTGTGTGACAAGACCTTCAACAAGCCTTACTCTGCGGAATTGGCCAAAACAAGAAAAATGCAGTAAGGTAATGGGTGTGTTGTTTTTTATAGATAAAAAAGTGTACATACTATGGTATGGAGCCCATGTATTACTTATGTGGATGTTGATGTTGCGGGAGCCCGGCTAATGGTTGGTAACGACAGGGAGATGACATACTTTCGTATGATCTAATTCATCCAGTTAAGGGATGGACCTGCCTTGTTTTAGCATAGAGCTAGTTGGTTTTTGGGGAATCCCTCTAGAGGTGTATCTATCGAATAAGGAAGTTCCTTAACCTGGTCATTTGTTGGAAATCCATTCTCCACTATGAGCCTGTATGATTTCTGTTGTATACAATATGCCCACATAGTATATTGTACCTATGCTAGCTAGGATTAATACATTTACTTGCGAAATTATTTTTCACACAATGCCCTAATAATAATATGAGAGAATTTTCCACATACCAAGCATTTTTTGTTCTCATAAAGAGAAACCTCGCCTAAGTTCGTGTTTGCATTGTGTGTGTACCGCGATACCTTATAGTGGCTTCATTTTCCAAAAAGCATTGTGAAATTTCTTGCACTTGTATTCAGAAGGGGAAAAAATCGTTCCATGCTATACAGCGTGGTCCTATGATTTACCTAACTTTAAAATAAACCTCAATACAACTGTCTTAATTTCTCACACCAGTCTCATGACTGACGCAGAGGTTATTGTTCCTTCACCTAAACTCTGGATGCCCATGATTTTCCATATGGGAATCCTAGTAGTTTGGTTTTCAGATTTAAACTTGGAGTTAGTTAAAGTGGGTTTAGGATCAATGCGTGAGCTATATCTTGGATAATTATTCTTTCGCTGGGAGTTTATATTTTTCCGCTGTATATCTATTGTACTATGATGTTCATTGTAACTCTGATGCAAAATTAATATGATAATAATGAAAAGTTCATTTATTTCTGTTCTAATGTGTAAGTACCCCTAACAAACCGTCTTTATGAACGTTTTGAGTCGGTTTAATTTCCGGATTGAAATAGACAAAAAGACGGGTGATTACAAAATGGTACATCCTTAGGCATATATAACTCATTGGAAGGATAATAACCACTAGTTGAGAGTAGTATAAAGTCCATACCAACTGCCAGAACTTGTCTCAATTCAAAGCACTCCATGTTCAACACCATATGCACTTTTAGAGGCAAGTGTTAATGACCTTTATGCATGGTCATTTTTGGCTATCCAAATTAATGCAATCAGAGGATTATCGAGCTGAGTTGCCCATGTAGATAGTCTGGAGGTCAAAACACAAAGTACGGATAGTACCATGAGATAGAGGTCGAGCGAACATAGTCAAACGTCATCCGAGAGCTCGCTAAGTAAGGGATCGACATGAACCCATCCTCTAAATTGGTATAACTAGTCGATGAACATGATGAAATCTCAAGTTCAACCAACTTTGCTTTATATCTCTTGAAAACAAGGAAACTTGACAAACCACCATAGGACAAGATAAGGAATGATAAAGGAAGGTTATAGGAGGGTTTGCACTCATATCCCTTAACATAACGGATCAGTATCGATCCCTATCTTATAAGGGATATGGGTTGTGCCTCCTTTGACTTGACTCCTAGTCCTTTGACTTTTCTAGAGCCCAACATCTTTAAATATCAGCTCCCTATGAGAGTTCTGAATCTCTTAACCAATCATTTACTTACACGCTCTGGAACCATAATAATTCGACTCTTTATAATCCATAAATCATCAATAAAGCATTTAAAACCTTCAAAGTAGGTGTAGGCCAAACAATATCAAACCACTATAAACTTCTATGTCTCATTTTATTGCATTTCTATTGGTATAATCTCTTTTTAATTTAGTTCTCTTCATAACCCTTGGGTGTTATGCCAACTTTTGGTGCTAACAATAGCTAAGTTACAATTTGAAAAAAATACATCAAGTATAGTCTTTACATGGTCGTTGCAATAATCACCCAAGAGTACTACATGGTAACAGAACATTTCATGTAGTCCTCTAGCATGAATGTTAACGAACCCTGGCTTTTCCCACTTGAGAATTTGTTACATCTGCAACTTTATTTTTAATAAAAATATTTATCACAAAAATATCTGAAATACCTCTTGTGATTTCGTTCACATTTCATTCTCCTCCTCAAGATCCATCCATTTGAACTTAATAAATGAAATCTAACTTTAAAAATTTGGATTTGGATGAAGCATCTATTTAAAGCTACCGAGAACCTAATGGAAGAAAACGGATGGTTAAGAAAAAAGAAAGCATGTTGGTTAATAATAGTATTTTGGTCCTGAAAATTTAATTAACTATTTAATTTTGGGTGCTACTATTCACACCCCGTTTTACACTTATGGCCACCTTTCTAAATTTAATACAAATGATTATTTTTTATTTTCTTCGGGCCATCATATATTATTCTTTCACTCAGTTATTCCCCACCGTACTTCTCCTAAGAAAAACACGTACTTCTATACAATTTCAAACCCTAACAAAAGCATATATTCTTTATGCCTAATAGAGATGGAAGATGAAGATAAAAAATAGGTTCGAATTGCTTGATTTTTATTGTTATTTGTTATGTTATACAACATGTTGTTAGGTTTTTTTTTAACGGTTAGGGTTTTCCATTGCATTATAAAATATTAGACTGACGATGTTATAAAGAATGACAATGTAAGTTATGACTTGTAAGATTTTTATTCGTGTAATTTACGTATCTTCTTTTAAAAATTGATACATTAACTTTTTTTAGTTGTTTGATTGATGAAGCATTTGAATGATGATAAATTGGACGATAAACATGTTGGTTGTGATAATATGATGCAAGATGTTTGATCAAATGACTGAAAAGACATAAATGCATGATATAAGTGAGGGAGGAAGCGTTTGTGCAGAAGAAGATGCTGGTGGCATCTCCATTTTTAGGTTATTAATTTAGACGGTGGCCAGGGGAGGAAATTTAAAATATTTGGGGTGATTTTAGCTTTTGTGGCCAGAAGTGTAAATCGAGGTGTAAATAGTAGCACCCTTAATTTTTTGACTAGAATTTGCTATTTAACATATTTTCAAATCTATTTATTACTTAAACATAAAAGTACAACTCCAACTATGCATACGTGGACGTACAGAATCCATTTTTTTCTTATTTCTATTGTCCCGTTAAATTATCTCCTTTGCTTTTTTAAAAAATGATAAAAAACAAATATCTCAACAAATTTCAGACCGACTAACTCACGTTGTCACCTGCCCACCATCTAAGTTCCCAATTTTAAGCCACTGACAACTGTTCTTCCGTTCCCCTTACCACAATCCATAATTACATCTGCCTTCGCCACCGTCAATACACCGATCTTTTCCAAAATCAATAATCTATCGGGAATTTCGAGGAAAACCTACAACTATCGGCTCGTGCAGACCCGCAGTGAATTAGCTAAACAACCGTTCTTCACAACCTGCGTGGTACCTTCAAAAGGTAAATCACAAATGTTTAAATGCATTCGATCAAAATGCTACCGAAATGGATAGCACTATCAATTTGGTACAAAATTTCATTTGGTATATTACTTGCTTTAACTGGATTGAATCATAGAAGCAGTTCCACTGTATTATCTATTCCACCCAATGTCATTTAATCATTCTACTTTCTAATATCTGACACATTGATTTCAACATTAATAATTTATGTTGTGCAGTACGAGTTTGAGTTTATTTGGTTCGGCCTTGTCGCTGTGGATTTTTCTTCGTCACTGTTATCTCACTTTCCAAAGCTGTTCGCTAACTTGATAAGGTAATTCGTACAAATTTTAAGTCCAACCATTCTTTAGTTTGTTGGTCAATTTAACTGGTAAAATGCTTGCACAGTAATTACTTCATACACATCTCCTCCCACTGTCAGTACTACGACCACCACATCCGCCTATTTTTCAACTTCTTCACTGCCACTCCTCACCAACATGCCGAGGGATTTTTTCCACATTGATTCAACTATGTATAAACATTTACTGATAACAATTCTTTGTTGTAAGTTGGTATTTCCAAGTCACTACCTGTTATTCGTAACAATGCAAATGCAATACGAATCCGATAGCAATCAATAAATTGTCACTATCCAATTGTCACGTAAAGAAGCGTTACTAATTTGAATTGTTTCAGAATTAGTAACGGCGAAAAGCGCGACCGGAATTGCAACAGAGCAGAACTGTTGCAAAACAGAAAAGGAGAAGAATACCTTTCAGTATCGTCCGAGTCCAGAGTAAATCTGTTTCTTTGAAACAATATTGCTCCCTCACTGGCGCTGAAGGTTATCGAGCAATTGTCTCCCAAGATAAAATGGACCGGTCTCCGCAATTTGAAGCGCTTTCAAGTGCATAGCAACATGAACTCAAGAGAGTAATTTTAAGAATAGAGCAGCGAAGAAGAATGAGATCGAATGAATTAATTCTGTGTATATTAATGGCTCTGTCAGGCTGCCTATATATAGCGGTGGAGGGGTACCTTTCTGGGTAGTCGCGACCGTCCGTACAGGCGCGCTGGTTCAACCGGTCGCATCTGATCACCGTTCAGACGAACAGATGCATCTACTGGTCCAAATGTTCGCACCCACTTAAAAATACTATTTTCCGCGCATTTTAACAGTCGGCGGCCCATTTATCACGAGAGACCCCAAGAGCCCCAAGGCCCAAGGCCCATATCTTTGACATTTTAATATTTAATATGAAAGCCCAAAGCCTCCATAGCCCATTCATTCAAGTCCTTATGTGTTCATGTTATTTGTTTGATATAACATGTGGGGCTTTGGTATTTAAGGAGATATATCCACAAACCATACACAATGTGGGACTTTGTTTCTTTGTATTTCTCCACTACCACATAACCTCTTCTTCACTAACCTTCTCATTTATTTCCAACAATCCCCCACATGAATGAGAGGTTACTTAATTTTTTTCTTAAATTTTGCGAAACATTTAACGTATCGGTAAAAGTAGCACAATGGCCTTGAACTTTTCCTAGTGTTTATCGTTATAACCTACTGGCGAATCAATGGACTAGATGGTCTTTGAACTGTAAGCCTTTTTGTGTAAGTATATAAAGATAACACATGCTAAGTGTTTCTAAACCCCTTGGTTCTCTGTTTGTGTTCGTTTTTGCCATGAACACCTGCTTGGTCTCATGAGTGTTTAAAGAATTCGACCTTACAATTCTTTTTGAAGCGGCGCCTTCACACTCACGTAGGTGATTCTATAAAGAGTATCCCGTAATACTCTACTTGGGTCTTTTATAACACCACAGTATAGACATCATTAAAAGCTAAGCTTATCCTATTCTCCGACGGGTTGTGCACTGACTTATCATAGGAATGGTCTGTATTTTAACAGTGCCATTAAGTTTATCTATAAACTTAGTTGTCCCTTTGAACCTAGATCTTGGGATCTCCAGTCAACTAGGTGGGGTTTCCGTTTAGAAAAACTTTTAGATCATAGGTCTTAAACCCATTCCCATCGATAAGGTTTGAACTTTCTCTCTAGGCAAGCCTTTAGTTAGTGGATCCGCAATGTTATCCTTTGACCTTACATAGTCTATAGTGATAACTCCATTAGAGAGAAGTTGTCTTATGGTTTTATGCCTACGACGAATATGTCTCGGTTTACCATTATACAATGTACTATTCGCCCTTCCTATAGCAGATTGACTATCACAATGTATACATATTGGAGGTACTGGTTTTTCCCAATTTGGAATGTCCTCTAAAAACCCCCTAAGCCAATCTGCTTCTTCCGCGGCTTTATCCAGAGCAATGAACTCAGATTCCATTGTTGACCTTGCTATGCAAGTCTATTTGGATGATTTCCATGAAATTGCTCCATTTCCTAATGTAAACACATATCCACTTGTGGATTTTGTGTCATTTGAGCCCGTTATCCAATTGGCGTCACTATATCCTTCTATTACTGAAGGATACTTATCATATTGCAACACATAGTTTTGTGTATACTTTAGATATCCTAGAACTCTGATTATTGCTTTCCAATGATTTTTACCAGGATTGCTGGTATATCTACTTAGCTTGCTTACAGCGTACGCAATATCAGGCCTAGTGCAATTCATGACATACATAATACTTCCCAGTATACGAGAGTATTCAAGCTGATAGATACCATCACCAGTGTTCTTTCCCAATTTTGGTTCATATCTACTGGTGATTTTGTAGTAGTTACATTATACTGCTTGAATTTTTCAAGAATTTTAGCAATGTAATGTGTCTGAGATAACAAATATCCCTGTGGTGTCTTTATAATTTTTACACCCAAAATTACATCGGCCACTCCTAGGTCCTTCATATCAAATCTAGAGGATAGCATGTCCTTCGTAGACTTTATTATGACCTTATTACTTCCTAGGATCAGTAAATCATCAACGTAGAGACAAACAATGACATATCCAACATCTATACATTTTATATAGATGCATTTATCTGATTCATTTATTTTTAATCCATTTGATAACATTGCTTCATCAAATTTCTCATGCCATTGTTTTGGTGCTTGTTTAAGGCCATAAAGAGATTTCACTAACTTGCACACCTTATTTTCATTTCCTGGGCTTAGAAACCCTTCTGGTTGCTGCATATATATTTTCTCTTCCAGTTCACCGTTCAAAAACGCAGTTTTCACATCCATTTGGTGTATTTCCAAATTCAATATAGATGCGATTGCAATAAGCATCCTAATTGATGTTATTCTGGTAACTGGAGAGTACGTATCAAAGTAATCCAGATCTTGCTTCTGTCTGAATACTTTTATTACAAGTTTTGCTTTATACTTGTCTATTGAGTCGTCAGCCTTTAGTTTCTTCTTAAATATCCATTTATATCCTAGTGGTTTTGATACTTTAGGGAGATCCACTAGTTCCCATGTATGGTTTTGTAGAATGGATTCTATTTCACTATTGACGACTTCTTTCCAATAAGGAGCATCGGGAGATGACATTGCCTGTTGGTAAGTTAGAGGTTCATTTTCTATCATATATGCATAGAAATCAGGTCCAAAGGATTTAGAGGTCCTTTGTCGCTTGTGCTTTAGGTAGTTTTTGAAGTCCTTCCATGATGGAGGAAGCTTCTCAATAGCAGCGGCAACTTGAAAAGATTCGCTAAGGGTCATCTTTTCATCTTCTAGTTGACGAATGATAAGTTGCAGTTCTTGAACTTGGTTGATCACGGTCTTTGTATCGACCATTTTGAAGTCAAGAAATTTTCCAGCGAGGAATTTCTTCATGCCAGCATCTTCAGTTTTATACTTCTTTTCCAAAGCCAACCATAGTTGTTTGGATGTTGCAACTGTGCAGTACACGTTGTACAGACTGTTGTCGAGGCCATTCAAGATGTAATTTTTACACATGAAATCAGAATTTTTCCAAGCATTAAGGGCTTCAACTTTAACTGGATCTGGTTCCAATTCGGCAACGACTGGAGCATCTTCTGTAAGATACTTTGCTAGGCCCAATGTTGTCAAGTAAAATAGCATCTTTTGCTGCCAACGTTTGAAGTCCGCTCCGGTGAACTTTTCTGGCCTTTCTCCATGAGACAGTGCCATTGGAGTAACCACGGGTCCAAAAGGATTGGTTACGAGTGGTGTTGGCGCAGCAGTAGTGCTATTGCTTTTAGCCATTATCGTTTTCTGCAAAAAACAAAACAATATTGTTTCAAATTGTTATTCGTAACAATGCAAATGCAATACGAATCCGATAGCAATCAATAAATTGTCACTATCCAATTGTCACGTAAAGAAGCGTTACTAATTTGAATTGTTTCAGAATTAGTAACGGCGAAAAGCGCGACCGGAATTGCAACAGAGCAGAACTGTTGCAAAACAGAAAAGGAGAAGAGTACCTTTCAGTATCGTCCGAGTCTAGAGTAAATCTGTTTCTTTGAAACAATATTGCTCCCTCACTGGCGCTGAAGGTTATCGAGCAATTGTCTCCTAAGATAAAACGGACCGGTCTCCGCAATTTGAAGCGCTTTCAAGTGCAGAGCAACACGAACTCAAGAGAGTAATTTTAAGAACAGAGCAGCGAAGAAGAAGGAGATCGAATGAATTAATTCTGTGTATATTAATGGCTCTGTCAGGCTGCCTATATATAGCGGTGGAGGGATACCTTTCTGGGTAGTCGCGACCGTCCGTACAGGCGCGCTGGTTCAACCGGTCGCATCTGATCACCGTTCAGGCGAACAGATGCATCCGCTGGTCCAAATGTTCGCACCCGCTTAAAAATACTATTTTCCGCACATTTTAACAGTCGGCGGCCCATTTATCACGAGAGACCCCAAGAGCCCCAAGGCCCAAGGCCCATATCTTTGACATTTTAATATTTAATATGAAAGCCCAAAGCCTCCATAGCCCATTCATTCAAGTCCTTATGTGTTCATGTTATTTGTTTGATATAACATGTGGGGCTTTGGTATTTAAGGAGATATATCCACAAACCATACACAATGTGGGACTTTGTTTCTTTGTATTTCTCCACTACCACATAACCTCTTTTTCACTAACCTTCTCATTTATTTCCAACACTACCTAACTATTTGTATGGTACTGCTGTTTTCAATGTTGCAGTGTATTACAAAATTAAGATAAAAATGGTTTTCTTAGATTTTATATAGATAAGTTAGTGTGCAATTATAATCTGAATTCTATTTTACTGAACCGGTTAGTTCACGCTGATTTCACACTCCACCTGGTTATCTATCTGTTACAACGGTTGAATGATGAATTAGCTTGTGGTTTTAGGGTTAAAAATAGGGCTTACTGGGTTTCCATGCCACTTTTGAAAACAACTATGCAATACAACAATAAAGACAAATTGATGCTTTGATACCATCCACATATGACATGTTCAGAAGAGGAAGGCTGCCTCAATTTGGAATTGATTTTTTATGTTACTGTGATTTTTCATTTTTTAACCTTGTATACTACTTTGTACATCTATGTTTACCTGCTTAACTTTAATGGATGTCACAAAATATGTATGATAAATTTTCCATACTCTTTGTCCTAATCTATTGAACAAAGTGGCCTACTAACCTGATCAATGTATGCAACTGAGGTGAAGTTCAAGCTAACAACTTATCTATCTACTTACATTAATTTACTGAATTTTCTTATATGTTACACTTTGATTTTTTTTTTTTAAATTATCGTTTATGCAACTTCAAAGCACATATGTTACTGTTATAAGATAATAGTTAATTTTGGCTTCCTCAGTCATCCCCAATATAATATCTCACTGTTTTCTATGATCTTATTCCCTTAATTAAGCAATTAGCGATGATGGCTGAATGAAATCACATAGATCCGAGGTTAACATTGACTAAATTTCTATTTAATAATTGTGTTTACTTTTATAGTGCGCATGACTATTTGAAACTTAAAATTTGATTGTGCTTTCTCTGATTTAATTATAATACCATTTGTTAATCGAAGTTTTTACCTTATTGCGTTTGGTTAACTAACGTATATATTTGTACGAAAATAAATGAAAATGTTGTATGATGTTTTAAAGAGAAGGAAGCTTCCAATGCTTCATGCACTCTCCAAAATTCTGTAACTATCTTTGTTATCACTATTATGTACTCATCAATATTTACATTTTAGCTGCAATTTAATATAGTTATTTGTAAGTAACTTTGTCATGCATTTCTTATTGCCGTCATTATATTTAATATTTACGGTCAGTTTGAATTTTGCATGCAACTGTTATATAGGTTAAAAAAAAGGGGAATGTCCATTAACTGTCAGTTATTAGCTGTATAACACTGGGTCATTTGCTAACTTATGTCACTAGATTACAAAATTTTGATTGGGTAACATTGAACATTTCTTTTTTGGAGGGTTGGCCGAGCGAGCCAACCCTATAAATGTTCTAGAAATTATGTCGGCCATATGTCTTGATAGCCATATAGCACTCATCAGTCAAAGGATGAGCATGGCATATTTAGCCAATTGACCCTTTATATACATTGAATCATTTTCTTACTTTTGTTGCTAGATTACAAATTAACTTTGCTTTACACTTATTTAATTATTCCAGTAAATCGGCTAATGTCATGATCTAATTATTCTAATTTCATACATGTAGGTCAAATGAGTATTACCTTTTATAATACTCAATATGCGTGATTTCTTCTAAATAATTTTAAATAGTTTAGGTATTAGTTATTAGTTAGAATTATTTTTCCAGCACTTCCCATTTTCTTACTTTGCTTCGACTGCCATAATGCCCTTTCCATGAGGTTCATATTTAATTTTGGTTTCATTTGATGTATTAACTAATTATCTATTTACCATCACTTTGTTTTCTCTGTTTCTATCATTTCGTTGACAATGATTCTCAATCCGTTTACTCATACTATTCAAATTGCATGTCTCTTTCGAGAAATTAAATGAATATGATCATTGCTCATGTTTTGTATGCTCTTTTTTATTGAACACAATTCTTTTTGATTGTTAGAATGTAGTTTACATTCATAAGTATTACTTTCTCATTGAGTCCTCTAAAACAATATTCTTTTGTTGAACTTTGTTAACGTGATGTTTTTTTTTCTATATGTATCGCAGTTTTTTCACTGAAGATGGTGTTGCACTGTGTTGAATATCCATCATATTCATCTTTGCTGTAACTCAAAGTAGAGATTTGAATTTGTTAAGTCATAAAGAGAAGACATGATCAAACACCGTGCATGTCCAACCTTTGGTAAGCTTTCTTTTGACACTTCATTGTTTACTGTTATGTCCAAGTTGCATTATACATGTACTAAACATATCTGCTTCACATTGTTAATTAACATCCCAATTAATCTATTCAACAAAATTTCCAATTTTACATGCAAACGGTGGTTTAGTGGACACAATATGTGTCTTATTACCAATTAATGATTCTATAAAATTATTTTCATTTATCAATCACTTTATTTTAAAATTAATTACATTTTTGCAACTCCATCAACCTTATAAACATATCTCTCCTCTAAAATTGTGAACTCCTTTGCTTATTTCAAGCAGTATAACGAATACCATAAGAAACATATCCATATCCACTACCTGTTGTACATTGTCAACTTTTGATGGAAATTTATCCCATGCTTATATATATATATATATGTGTGTGTGTGTGTGTGTGTGTGTATGTGTGCCCCCCTCTCTTATATATATATTTATAGGAACACTCGATGACACCCCAAATAGCAAGCACCCCAAAAGGCACCTATAGAAACCAAGCATTTATATTAGTGGGAGGTGAGAGAATGAATCGAGGGAGAAAGAAACAGGATATCTACTGGAAATTAGGGCCATTTTGGGGTGTTGCACTGTTTTGGGTGCTATTGAACGCTCGCCATACACACACACACTACAACAAATATACCATATTACAACGGTGCAAAAACATCGTAAAAAGTTTTTACAATGGAGGAGCCACCGTCGTCTATTAAGAAGTTGTAATAGACTAAAATCTTTTACAACTTTTTTGCATTGTTGCGGCACCGTTGTGAAATGTATATTTTACAACTTTTATCCACTGTTGTAATAACTTTTATTACAACTGTTATGCACCGTTGTTGTTATAATTTTTACAACTTTTTATAACCGTTGTCATATATTATAATTATTATTTTACAATTCTAATATATCCACAAATTATATACATATTACTGATAAAGGAATTCATTTCAGAACATATTATCTTCAAAACTTAAGATATCAAACAAACTTAAAACATGAACCAAAACAATTTATTAATATTTTCAAACTCTCATCATTTTTTTTACATAATACGCTTACAAAACACAATACATACAGTCCAACACTTCAACAGGGTACACAAGATTAGTGGCATCAATCAAAGATGATTTTTGACTACTAACAACACTCCATTCCAATCATCAAATTCTGGTTTTCTTGCGCATGTTCCAAGCACGCATTTCGCAGAGTGACCAAATTCTCCTAATTTTTGTATTGCCTGATAAACAGGAACTCCTTCAGATTTCAAAATTGATGGTGATAGCTGCATAACCTGACAATTATGAAAAAAGTATACACCAACAAACAAATCATGCCGTGAATTGCTAATAAAGAAGAATATGACTAGTTCTATTTCTAACATAAACAATCAATAACAGGAAGGGGATTACAAAAAAATTCTTACCAAGTCATGCAGTAAAGTGGGCTGCTCTTTAAAAAGTTTGGGTTGATGTTTTCTCATGACTTGCTCGAATTTACAAGCATAACTGCATGGAACTCCATACTATATTTTTGGATTACGATGGTGCATATAATTTAATGAGTACATATGGTGATCTTCCATATTCTATGATACACACGAAAGAAAAAAAATATTTAAGCAATGAACCACATGTATATCCATGTTATGTAATGATCACTTGTCTTCAAAATAGCCTGCAAATTTCAATAAGACATATACATTAACCATTCATATTTTAATATGAATAAAATGTTAAATGTTGTGTGAAAAGCAACGAAGTGCAGTGCTATCTTTTGCCTCCTGTCACTATGTTGCTATTAGTATGGCTAGATGCATAATGATCGGCAATTCCCTATTTACATAGAAATATTTTTATTTACAATTGTTTTTCCTGAATTGGACTTCTATTCACATGCTAGTTCTGACAACACATGCCAACTATGAATATTTCTATGCACAAGGTTGAAATTAAAAGCAGACTCTCATCTTTAGATTATAACTTCATAGAATCACGTATGTGCTATGATCGACGCTAGTCTATGAATTAGAAAAGCGCGACATTTGTAATAAATTCTGCAAGCATACAGGTGTGTAGCATACAGGTCGAACACAGGGAGGTGAATTAAATGAAATTATTTATCTAATCTCTTGGGCGAGTTAGACAAAACTTTGGAGGTTGATTTTGAAAATTAAACAAAACAAAATTAAAACTGTAATTTGATTCAGAACAGATCTAACTGAACCGACGATCAAATCACAATTTCAATGGAAAAGCAATGAAACTATGAATCAGATTCAAATCTAATCAAATCCAATTTAACCTATGAACGCGATTAAAATACAGAAAATAAAAGTGCAGAATATAAATAACAACAGGAAATAAAATTAGGATTACCGCTGAATCTAATCAGACAGTCAATCACTGATGAAAAGAAATGCAAAATACAAATAGTGTTCTACCGAATCTAATCGTGTAGACACACTAATTGCTAAGAAATAGAAAAATTGCAGAAAATAAAAAGAAGAAGAAGAACTAGAAACTTTATTAGAAATAGAAAATGGGATATAGGATGGTGGCTACAATGATATTACAAGGGTATATATAGGGTAGATAGCCAAACCCTAACCCTAACCCTAATGATAACTGGGCCTGGTCATTACATCACTAATTAGTTTACAATGAAAAACATAAATGGGCCTTGGATAAATAAAGCAAATTTGGGCCTTTTCTCTTTTCCTCTTGCTTCCTTGACACTTCTTCATTGATTTGTGATGTGCAAAGCCTTGTTATCAATCCTTTTCTTGTCCAACAACAACCAGATGTGATATCTTCATCTACAATTCTTCAAAATGCAAATACACAGCAAATTGAACTCTATTTTTCTACATTTCTGGTTGCATGCGGGCTGGGTTGGAATATCTATAAAAGTAACAAAACAATACCCAAGTAATATTTATTTATATACAAAAGATAAGATATAAGAGCATAAAATAAACACATTTCTATGGCAATCATGCTACCATGCTAGCTAGGACTACTTTTTCCTGTTGTTTAACATACTGGACAACATGTTGTATGTTTTATATTCATTTATTATTTTATTTTCTTGCTAAAAAACAAATGTACATTGTTTTTAGACCAAGTTTGTTTTTAATACACAGTTGGCAAATTTACAAGATAAAACTACAATAAATCTATTAGCAATGAAATGAACGTAACTAATTATACTTGGAATCCTTATCAAAGCCAAAACGGGAATCAAAGTAGAAGGCAACATAGAGCAACCATGAACCTTAATGAACAACAACTACCAAGCGCCGATACTATTATCCTGAATGGACATATTCATTCATAATGTTCGACAACGAAGTTGCTGCATTAGGAAATCCACTACCAAGCACCTATGTTTCAAGGTCAGCACCATACAATACCTACATGATGTGAGATATCAGACTGTACATATGAAGCATAAAATTAGGTTAATATCAATAACGTTGTACAAACAAAACAACTTTGGGCTAGACTCGTGAATCTACTCAATGAAAAAGAGACAACTGTCCATTCTACTCTTCCATGCCATCAAATAAAGGATACATGACTGTTTTGAGTTGACTGACTCATGCCAATTCTTGATTTCCCTTTAGCGTTTGAAATAAAGACAACAACAATATTTGGAGCTATCATTATATCATGCTAGCAAACAATCATTATAAAGCCTCAAAACCGTTGACAAATTACAATTTTAGGCCCATCTAACAGCTCAACGGCTAGTTCAAGTTTATTACGATGGCTAAATGTTGAACCTTCTTAAGCTAATACCAATTAACATCTAAATAGACATGAAACTACCAGAAATAGGATTTGCACAATATCCACCATCACGCACTGGAACAAAATCCGATTGACTATATATTCAAGATCAAAAGGATGTAGTTTATCGATGGTGTTTGCCAAATAAACATGTATAACCAGTAATTCAATGTTCATAGTTCACATATTCTTTTGGAGTTTAAAAGTGCATTGATCTATGACACGTGGTGAGTAAAAATGCAATACAAATTAAACTACAAAGAATTTATAGTTTCAAATTCAATCGTCAACCCAAAAAATAAATGTTCGTTACCTCAACTTCATCAGAAGGATTCTCAACAATCCTCCAATATCCACCTTCAATTTCCTCAACTAAAGGCTTTTCATTACTCTCAAATTTCCCGTTAATGCCAAAATATTGCTTTTTATATGCTTCCGCTCATTTCCAAACGTGGAAGAACATAAACCAATGTTCAAATTTACTGGACAAGGACAAAGGCAAAAAGAAAATTAAAGTTTAATAGCTTTTAAAACTACACATTAATAATACAAGTCACAGTGAGGCGTCACATAAGTAAGCAAAGGCTTTTTCAGCAAAGGCCCAAACATTTGTTCACAAGCAGATAGAGACACATGCTATACTCAGTGTAAGGAGTTAAACAGAACATTCAGATTTAAGTAATTTTTGTATAACACTGCCAGTGTTCATGTTAAAATTTCCCTTACTACTGAAATTTGCAAATATCAATACGGTGGCCTAATGCAGACCCAATTGACCAAAACCAAGTAGGAGACGATGCAATAATTTTCAGCAAAACATATTTAAAAAGGGAAACACTAATATATGTGTATAACTAAACATGCCTACCCATGTTTCAGGTAACAGTTACCCACTAACACAACACCTATAGTGTTACATACTCGTGAATAGGCAACACGGGTAACGACAAGATCGGCAAACTAGGCGGCGTTAAAGAACAAGGTAAAAATGTAGGTTTCAATGCAACCCAAAACAGTGAGTTGCTAGACAATACTCCATGCAAACTCAATACTATGAACGCATTGTAGGAAGCAATGTAAAAACAGGACTGATTCGGCTGTCATTCATGTACCTGTTTGGTCCAATTTAATCGAAGCAACGACGCAAACAAAATGGTGTATTACGGTGGCAACAAGTTCAAATAAACCCCAAATTACAGTCAACAATAAGTCAAATATAACTCTATTTCCTATTGAAATTAACATGCTTGAACAAATTAATTTGTGAGATTATACTCATTTTGAAACCGGCGAAGAGACGGAACCGCAGGCGGCTTCAGTTAAATGCAGTGACAGCGGAGGCAACTTCGAATCTAGAGAAGTGGTGCGGTAAATCCCGGAACGATCTGAGGTGGCTCGGTGTCGGAGGTTACTTGTTGAGACAAGTCCCACATTGGGGAATTTGTAAAATTAATCCTGTATGAGTATAATGAGTTCACCCTTCACATTGCCAATTGGTTTTGTGATAATTCGGGGTTCTCTAACATGGTATCAGAGCAGGTTTAATTCGTGCGCACAATGCCACACTTATCCACGTCACCCAATATATAGGTCCATGTGTTAGGCTCATGATATGCCACACGTGCGGGGGCGTGTTGAGACAAGTCAAAATGAATCCTGTATAAGTATAATGAGTTCACCCTTCACATTGCCAATTGGTTTTGTGATAATTCGGGTTTCTCTAACATGGTATCAGAGCAGGTTTAATTCGTGCGCACAATGCCACACTTATCCACGTCACCCAATATAAAGGTTCACGTGTTAGGCTCATGATATGCCACACGTGCGGGGGCGTGTTGAGACAAGTCCCACATTGGGGAATTTGTAAAATTAATCCTGTATGAGTATAATGAGTTCACCCTTCACATTGCCAATTGGTTTTGTGATAATTCCACGTCACCCAATATATAGGTCCACGTGTTAGGCTCATGATATGCCACACGTGCGGGGGCGTGTTGAGACAAGTCAAAATGAATCCTGTATAAGTATAATGAGTTCACCCTTCACATTGCCAATTGGTTTTGTGATAATTCGGGTTTCTCTAACATTACTGAACGTCGTCGTCGGCCTAGATTTCAGAAGTATCTTTGGCACAGGGTTCAATGAACATAGATAGGTGACGGTTTGAGGATGAAGAGGAGCGGAGGCTGATGGAGTAGGTGCTGGCCTCGACCATGGTAGCGGTGGCATCAGGCGGCCGCCATGGGTTTAGATTTGGAGAAAATGATTTTTTTCTGTTGATTTGGGGAAACATTTGGAAAAGAACGACTAATATACTAAGAAAGGGAAGGGAAGGCTAAAGTAATAAAAAAGGGAGGACGGTGGAAACAACCAGGACACTTGTACGAAGTAAAATGAAAAGGGGACACGTGTAAACAAGTTTCAACAAATAAGGGACAAATGTAAACAAAATTGATTAAACATTATTATTATTATTATTATTAAAAAATTTTAAACAAGTGCCAAATATGAACCAATATATTTTCCAAAGTGTACACCATATATTCATACTATATACACACACACACACACAATAATATGGTATATACATACATTCCAAATACCATGTCAAATAAACATTTTTAAAACCAAATTCTAAACCAAATTTATTTAAATTAAATATTCAAGTTAAATTGAAAAAAAAAATTGTAATTTCTCAAAACATATATTTCAAGTATAAATACCCTATGTATATATAACATACTAGTATATTATATTAAGCACATACGATAAGAAGTAATTATCTATTTTTCTGAACACAATACTTAAATAAAAATCTAAATCCACATAAATTTAAAATAAATCTCAAATTAAATTTAAAAATCGAATTTATAGATTCTCAATTAAAATAAATAAAATTTTAAAATATAAATAACGTTAAATTCGATCAGACTATTCAGATTCAAATAAATCTCATAAATTTAAAACGTTAGAAAAACTGGTTCGTTATAGTTATTATCAGTTATTAATTATTATTAAAATATTAATATTATTAATTTACTAATATTTAATAGTTCTCTATTACAATTGGTAGAAAAAAGAGATGCTGAAAATAATTTCGTAAAATTTTCTAATAAAACCGTTTTAATTATTAATTACCAAAATTAATTATTAATATTAAATATTACTTCTTAAATATTAATATTAATGATTATTTCTTAATTATTTACTACTAAAAATTAATTACTAATTATTTAACAATATTGATAATTTATTATTTAATATACTAATTATTAATATTAATTATTAAAAATTATTTACTAATCATTGATTATTTAATAGAAATTATTAATATTATTATACCAATTACTAATTATAAAATGTTAATTGTTATAACTGTCACTTATTACAACAGGTAAGAGTGAAAAGTTGCAATAAGCATTTATTACACTGTCACAAAAGAAAAGTTGTTAGAAATATGTTTATTGCAACTTTTAAGAAATCACAGTTGTTAAAAACATTTCTATTACAACTTTCGGGAAATGACAGTTGTAGAAAACATTTATTACAACAGTGTTTTTACCACCATTATAAAATTAAAGTAGTAATATGGTGTTTTTGTTGTAGTTATATATATATATATATATATATATATATATATATATATATATATATGTATGTATGTATGCGTGTGTGTGTGTGTTATATGCAGCGACCATTACAAATTTGTGTTTCATTACAGCATGTAGATTGATATCATATGCTATATACTAGAAAGAAGACAAGAACTGACAATGGCAAGTTTAACCTGTAGAAATGTTCGCGTCGTATTTTAATTTTACAGCCTGTATACATTGATTTTTCCAAGGACCATTGGCATATAATATTATAATATGCTTATTAATTTCTATTGAAGGGAATTTACTCGTTTTAATACTGATTATTCATTTTAAAATTCTACCTTTAAGTTTACTTTGTTATTTGTTTGCTCAAGCACTCTATACTTTTAACCTCATATTACTTAATTCAGATTCCTTTTCTCCTATTCAACTTATGCTTAGTGCAATATTCACTTGGTTTCAACTGTGAGCTAACACCATATTACTCTACTTAAACCTTACCTTACAAAACATTCTAATTTTTGCAATTTTATTCTTTATTTAAAACTTAAGAGAAAACATTAAGCGCAATTTTGGTATGTCCAATCCTCACGGCTACCATAAAGCTCTTCGCATGATGTATTATGTCGATCATCATGGATTGCCTATAACCACATTTATTGATACGCCAGGGGAATATGCAGAACTAAAGTCAGAAGAGCTAGGGGAGGGTGAGGCCATAACCTTAAACTTGGGAACCATGTTTGGTCTAAAAATTCCTACTGCTGCAATCATCATTGGAGAAGGTGGATCTGGTGGTGCACTTGCAACTGGATGCGACAATAAGTTACTTATGTTAGAGAATGCAGTATTCTACGTTGTTAGTCGGGAAGCATGTGCAGCGATCTTACGGAAATCTGCTAAAGCTTCACCTAAGGCAGGTGAGTAACTTAAAATAATCACCACAAAATTATGCAAATTAAAAATCGCAAATGGCATCATTCCTGAACCTCCAGGTGGCGTGCATGCTGATCTATCCTAGACATCTCAGCAGATAAAACTCACAGTGATTGGAGAAGTGAATGAATTTCTTGAAATAGACACAAAAAGACTATTGAACCATTTCATGCTAAAATTCCATCACATTTGAGGCTTGTAGAAGGAGAAACTGTTGACCCTATTAAGAAAGTCAACATAAAGCAAAAAGAAGAACATATTGCGAAGCTAGTAGACCTTCCACCTTTACCAACCGTTGACTTGGAAGAGGAAGTAGAATCTTTGAAAGAGCAAATTCTGAAATCCAAAGTTAGCTCCACATCTGATCCTGGGTTTGTGAATGTAAACGATTGATTGCAAAACTGAAGATTGACATTGACAAGAGCTTGCAAAGACTACTGAATACATGGGCTTAAATGATAAAATCAATATGATTAGGAATGAGATAGAAAAAAACCCTCAGACTCTGACCTGAAGCATAAGGCTGCAAAATTGGAAGATGCTTTTGTCAAAGGTTTGGCAAATTACTCCAATGCAGAAAGCTTGAATCAAAAGATGAATACACTGAAGAAACTATCTATAGTTCAGAAATCAGTATTTTTGAAAAAGAAGATAAGTGAATTGCTATACCAAGTCACAAGCATTGAAAATGTTAAGTCGAAGGTAGAGAAATTGAAGGGAGAAGTATCAAAAGCAGGAGTTTCAAAACCATCTGATCTTGATGATGACTTGAAAGGAGAAATTGAAGAAATTAAAAAGAAAATATCATCTGAGCTATGAAGGTTTTGAAATCAAATAATGTGGAACTTAAATTTGTTGGCAAACCCAGTATGCAATGAATTTAAAGTAAGGGCTGATGAACTTAATACTGAGATAAACGAAAGGATAAATGAGGCTGTAAATTCAAGTGATCTAAAGAGGAAAATATATGTTCTCGAAGGGAAGAAGGAAAAAGCTAGAGAATTTCCTGCTCCAAATACTAATAATAAAATTTTAGAAATGGAAATGGAAATTAAAACTGCACTTGCAATGGCTTTGGATTTCACAAATTTAAAGTAATGATATGAAGCCTTAAAAGAGGATCTTGATAAGAAAGTATTCTTTGAGAATGCGTCAGAAGGAGACTCTATGCTAACAAATGGAGGCTTTAATGGCAATCCTTGCAAAACTGAGAGTAATGAAAAATTAGTGTCACAAACTTTAGCCAAGTGAGGAAGTTGATGATGTAATGGTCTTTTGGTCTGTGCAAACTCAAAATTGGTTAGTTCCCACTCCTTGCTGTCAGAATTTGTTTTTTCGTCAAAAATTAAATGAAGGATCAAACCCCAAATTGCAATATTCCCGATTTTTGAGTTTTTTTAGAGTTTATTACTGTAACTGCAATATGTTTGAAACAAAGTATTATTTTATCAAATATATGTTTTTGTTCACGCGAGCAAAACAGAAAAAGATATTATTGCATAATTTGTCCTTATTGTTCATATATGATTATAACATATAATAATAATACATTATAGTTGAAGAATATTCTTTGATAACCATCCTCTATAACTGTGTCTTTGTTCTGTTGTTATTTCCTATGCATCTAGCATCAAGCTGGAGAGCTAATTTGGGCTCTGTAATACATTAATTGGCCTTTTTATGTAACCCATGGGCTAGCAGTTTGAACATCCAACCTAACCGTAATGGTTTTGGTTAATGTGCTTGATTGCCCAAAAAGACTGGTACTAGAGATGAACGAAGCACGACAACAATATTTTTTGAGGTAATTTTCTGAATTGTTTATAATAACCAATAATTATTCACCATGGAATACATGTGTGTGTGCAGGTGATGTGGATTTGCACGGGAATCTGTGGGATGGTATCTTATATCAGATTTTGTCTCATTAGGGGTGGCCGAGTGTGTGTATTAATGTTGTGCATTATTTAAAACCTTGTAGTTGCCTAAATAATAAGCTTTACCACAACTGAAAAGTATAAAATGATGGGATAGCTATTAAAATTGGTGTGTATATACAGTGGATCTTTAAAAACATTTTATGGTTAGAAATACTGTGATTCTCAACGCGTCCAGGTATATGGTTGTATCTTTATTTTCCACTACACATTCAATGTTCTCTTATGTACATATGATAAATTTGGTATTCCTAAACTTATTTTTGGTTTATGTTTTCAATGAATTAAGTGCTATATATGAAATTTTCGTCTTTATGGCTGCACCACCATGACCACCTTTAGAAACATTTTGATATGGTATTACAGTTTATATGTACACGTAAATTACTGATGTGAGCATGGGTTAATATACGTCATTCGTGCAACCATATTATTAAACATATCACTACCAATGGTATCACGTAATTACCGATGTACTTAGCACAAGTTCCAACCTAGTTTTACAAATACCTCAAATGGTTTGAGCAAGAAACCTTTTTCCCTTTGTTGGGCTTCAAACTATAACAACGTGTCCTTCATGCTGCAGTCAAATCAACGACCTCAACACGCATTTCCATTACCTATCTATGTGACAAACTCAGAGTAACTACTGTCTTGCTCAATCTTTAATCTGAAAAAAGAAGGGTTAGGCTTTTATTATTGTTTTGAATGAAATCAGATATCAAGTTAATGTTAACATCTTCAGTCCTAGTCAACGAACTGAGAAATGTATTTTTTTCATATGACATAATAGTTTAATGTGTTTTATTGTTGTAGAATGGAAATTAATGTTTTACTTTATGACATAAAAAAAAGCGTTGTGCAAGCATGAAGCTGGGGTTGCTGGCCACTTAACCCGACCTATTGGCATTGTTTGCCACCATAGGAAACTCTTTTCTCTAATCACCCGTCAATGGTCGACTTTGATAGCTCGAAACATAAATGGCAGTTCCCGTAGCATGGCACAAAATGTGAATGTTGTTGATTACTACAGAAAACTGTGAAGTAGATCACCTCCATTGTAATTTGTAGCGGTATTTTTAAAAAAAATTTAAAAAAAAATCTGATGTATAAATTGTTTTAAATACAATATATAGCAATTCATTATCTTATTGATTTTAAAGGTTTTATTTACAATCCACATAAAAGTCATTTACATTTTGTAAATTTAATCAATTTGTAGCTATATTTTTTATGTGGTTAATTTAACTATTAAGTTAGTTAACATTAATGACATGTAGTTTTTGAACATATCTTTTCTTTGATGATATTTTGATTGTGTTTTGTTATATAGGTAACGGAAAATTTATAGTACTATCTTTGACTTATTTATCTTCTAGTAAACGACAATTATCTAATCTATTATGTATAAAACCCCATAACTGACTATTTGAATTTTGCTCTCACATTCAATCTCATGTCGTACACTACTTACTCGTGATTTTAGAATTTATTTTCGTTAACACCCTCCAATTTATTTTAATTAATTCTAGTTTTCACGATTATAACAACCGTCCATCCCATCTCTATTTCTATGGTTCCATTTCATATGCTTTCTTTCCTATTATAATCATTCATTCTCTATTATAAAATATAAAATTATCTACCGGTTTCAATTGTTACCGTTCTCTTACTACTTATCTAAGCTATACTTGCTATCTTTACATATTTGACTATACTGTCAAAGAAAACCTTTGTAACTTCTTGTAAGTTTTTCTAAATCTTTCTACCTAATCTTTTTATGAAATTAATCTATGCTTAGTTTTCTATAGATCTATGATTGGGTTTCTTACTCCTTTCTTCTTTTTGTTTTATTTCGTCATTTAATAGATTTACCTTTCCAGTCGTCACTTTTATACATTTCCATATTTATCTTCAATAATGTATCAACTGTAGGTGGAAGATAATTATGTTAAATTGATTGCAAAGTTTCCTAGGTTAGACTTTCAAAGTGTATGCAACAACCTGTATTTTACATATCAGAGGATAATAGAATATGTATATTATTTGAATATGAGGTCGTATGATTCTATAACTTTAGGAAATGACTAATAGGGTCATTTCTTACCTTTGCTATTTTTGTCAAATTTTTTGAGGGCAATTTTACCTTTGGAGAATATTTTTTCGTCCATAACTTATGATTGGAAAGGAAATAATACTTGAGATCATTCTCAATGGATCTAGATGATGGTTTCAAATTCCATAGGGTGGTCACATTAAGGAAACAGAGATATTTATTGAGAGGAAGGAGTGAAATAAGGTAAGAAGGGGGGTTAGGCAGCTTATTTGGACCAAGGGATTCGTTAGTGATTAGGTCCAACGCCCATTTCAGGATTCACATTTGTGAAGGCTAAAAGGCGCATGTGAATATTCACCTATTCACTTGCACAACTCCCAAAATAGATCTCATGCACTATTAATGGCTCTCACCTTCCCAATCTTCCACTAAACCATACTTTAATTAGGTAAACCTCATCATTGTTGAAGATTAACTCAATCCAACATCAAATCTGAAACATCCAAAACCCTTAGAATCCTTCAAAATAGGGTTGTGTCAAAAAATATAAAGAGATACAGGTATAAAAATATGAATTACATCACAAAGACTAAGATTCACAAGACATAAATATATAAATCACAGGAAAACATTTAAAAACGGTGACATTGCATTTTATTCAAAACCAATTGTCTCAAAATATCATATGTCTTATGCAAAAAAAAAAAAAATATATATATATTAGTTATTTGAGTTACAAATTATAATATCCCTCAAATAGTAATCAATACAACCAAAGCGTGGAACAAGAGAAAATAACAATGAGAGCTATGTTATATTAAGCGCTAAGCGAGGCGAGACGATGGAAGCCTCGGTTCGCTTAATGGCGCTTAATTGCTTAAGCGCTAAATCCATTTGGAGTCCGGCTATGTCTAATAGCTCTTAAATAGCGCCTAGCGCTTAAGCAACAACTAAGCAGCGCTTAAGCAATGCTTGATTATTATATAAATAATTCATCACATAATACAACATGTAAATGCTGAAGTTTAGGCGAGGCGCTACTAAGTGCTGGAAAAAACGTGCTTAAGCACTAGAAAAGCGCGCTTAAGCGTTAGTTGCTTAATGCCTTCCACTTTTTAAAAATTAAGCGATGTATTTTCCAAAATCGCTTAAGCGCTACTTAAGCGCGCTTTTCATAATATAGAATGAGAGTATATCTGCCATGAAAATAAGCCTCCAAGAAAGATCTGTTGAACAAACTGCACAAAAGAAAGAAGAAAGGAGAGTGGATCAGACATAAAGTCCGGTGAGCTGTATAATTACTAGCATGATTATTAAGTAAAAGAGAAATAGACTAAAAAATATATGCAAGAATAACAAGCAAGGTCGATTATCATCTCTAGCATTTAATTGTTTGCACTTCTATAGTTTCAAAACATAATATAATTAGGATATTTAGCCTAATACTACCCATCGACTGGCTAGAATAACTATAGAGTGATAACTTAGACTACCTATGGGCCTTAGGCTTACCAGGTCAGACCCATCATAAAAAAACGTAGCATTAACACTAGTATCACACTGTCTTATTTTCCATAGTCGGCTCAATGCATGCACATTGGCCCACAGGAGCGCACCTGTATCCATCTTCATTTAGGCCATCTTACTACCTAGATCAACATGGTGCATGCTCTTGCCTCCTAATATGAGATCGTATGTGATAAAAAGGGTATGTTAACTGGAATGGATCCCCACAAACAAATCGTACTTGACCCAAATCCCCTTTGATTAGGACTGTTATAGATTTACCATAGAAACCATAGCCATAGAATAAACACAAAATTAGGCTTACAACTTAACATTAGTTCGATTATTATGTTAAGCCTATTTTTTTGGTTGTTTACCATCGAGTGCCTAATCACAAGGTCCCATAAAATAATCAACACCTAACCATAAGGCCCCACAGAATAATCAATGCATAATTATAAGGCCCTATAAAATAATCATTGCCTATTCACAAGGATACCATAGAATAATCAATGCCTATTCACAAGGCCATATAGAATAATCATAAATTTAGGATTATAACCTTATTTATCAATTTACGTTTAATTCACATGTTAAGCCTATTTATCCGTTTACAACTCCATGTCATGTTCATATTTACAAATAAATCATGTTTTTTTATTATGATTTTTATGTTTGTACAATCTATCATGTTTATGCAAATATGTTACAGTCCATATTTCTATCATAACCTGTGCCATAGCTAATTTACATATCTTACCAAGTTTGCCTATTTTCAGTCCAAATTTCCCTTTTATTACAGTTTGACATTTTCTGCCAATTTAACCTAAATTATCCAATCCTCTTTCTTTCATAAATCCATTTGAATTAAATTCCCAAACGCATGCAAAATAAAAGAGATTAATCAGTGGAATAAAATTAAGCATATAAATCTATTCCCAAATCAGTCTTGTACATATGCCGATAGGAATATTTGGGCATAACTATAATAAAATGTAGATAAGATGCATAAAAGGGAAAGAAGACTTAGGTAATAATCTTGTAGTATTTAATTATCAATCAACTAAAAAATATAAGAAAGAAAGACAAAAAAATGTAAAATAACTTATAGAAAAAAACATTTATAGAAAACCATAACTTACAGAAAATAAACAAAAACTTTAAGAACTGTAAATTAACAACTACAACTACTGTTAAGCTTATTTTCTTAAACATAACAAAAATATGAATAATTATAAAAACTCACGAGAAAGCTTCTTTCGTAGACCCAGCAGAACCTAACTCCAGAAGAAACTAAGACAGAAAATATTTTTATTTATAATCTCAATCCCCTAAAATTTAATGTAGGTTGGCCCTATCTATCAAAAAGGAGACTAGCCTAGGTGGGGAAGATATGTATTATGAATAATGAGGGGGTATAGGTTTATTTATAGATGGACTAAAAGATCCTAGGTCATTAGATTTAGGTTTTAAGTCTGAACCAACCATGTCCTTGGACCAATCAGTGGTTGCCACGTGAGCCTTGGATTTGAAATGGGCTAACCATAATTAAACATGTCAACCAAATTTAGCTATAAAAATTTACTTCTTTTGATACGTTTTTGTGCCTGGCACGACATGGATCAACCCACCCAGCCTTTGGTCGAAATCACATGGTCAATCCACTTATGGCCTGGGTTGACCTGGGCACTAGCTAGGTCGCCCCATGTAACATGTATTGTGCATGTGCGCATATATATATATATATATATATTGATTTGAATTTCAAACTTTGGATTATCTTAACTTCTTTGTTTTTCGTCCGTTTCTCACAAATCATATATGTATCCGGACAAGAAAATCATAACGGATTCGATGGTGCAATTCCCATTGTCATATTTTGAAAATTTTACAATTTCTTCCTTAATTAATTAATTATTATGTATTAAAATTTGGGTTGTTAATTCTTCTCACCTGAAAGGATTACGTCCTTGGAATCTCTAAAGGTAGAAGTATAAGACAAATGTTTTCATATAAATATCTATAACCAACTACTTAAACATCATCCATTTTCATCCAATTACTTATTCTACTGTAGTTATGCAATAGTTTTATGTATATGTCCCTAACTAATACAAAAGATTAGGTACTTTACTTATTTGGTTGACCTCCTTTTTATGCAATCATGTTGGTGCCTTATATCCAAATATCTGCAAAAGTCCTAATGATAACAGATAGTTCTATATGTGTACTCTAACCACAATTCATATGCAACAACCATATGGTAACATCCATAAGAATAATATAAAATGCACATACATCAATATGCATATGCAAGTGTCCTATTAGCCTATCCCCAATAGTGTCTAGTGTGTGTATGCATCCACAACATCCACTTACAAACACTTGCATCCACTTGTAAACATCAAATAAAACATGTGCTAGTAACACAATTTAGCCATATCCTATCATCCATGGGTTAAAAACTAAGATTAAAATGATAGAAACTATTCAAAACTATTGGTGGAAAAAGGAAGATCAAAGCATACCATCAAAGAGAAAAGGAACATGCATCTTATCTTCTAGTTCCCTTATAGCCTCGCTGACATCATCTCTCCACTGGACCTTTACAAGTCACACTTCCATATTCGTCAGCTTATTGATTTCATATTCTAGAATCTGTGTAGGTGCTTAACGGACAGATGGCTCTCTCTCAATCTCTACTTCCTTCGAAACTCACTAGTGAAAATCAGATCTCTATTGCTCACTATGCTAGTAGGAACATTATGGAGTTGGACTATCTCTCTCACATAAAATGAGGATAACCATGAAGCTATCCTCTTACTCCTGACTGAATAAAGCGAGCGCTCTTAGTCAATCGGTCTACAATAACTTGGATACAGGTGTTGTCTTTCCTCGATCTAAGCGACCATTAGTAAAGTCCATAGATACGCTCTCCCACTTCCAAAGTGGTATATCCAATGGTTGGAGCAATCCACCAGGCTTCTTTTGCTTCACTTTTACACTTTAACATGTCATACACTAAGCCACAAACTCAGCCACATCCTTTTTCATGCTAGTCAAATAGAAAACTAGATACATCTTATCACAACCCGAATGGATAGTCATCCAAGAGTGATGTGCCTCGGCCAACACTGAACCCATCAAATATTTCGTGTGAGGTACACAAAGTCTTCCATTCGACGCAACAATCCTCTACTATCAACAAATATCGAAGAAGATGTCTATCAAGCTTATCCAAGATATCTGCTAGCTCGTAGATCCTATCGCTTCCTTGACCCTATTTTCTCTAACAAGGTAGGCTTTACCTCCAAGGATGCCAATAATCCAGATGTAAAATCCATAGATGGTCTAAAGTCAAATAAGAAAATGTACTCCAAGCTCTTCCACTCTTTTAATAAGGCACTTAACGGTGTTCTCTGCCTACTCAAATCATCTGCAACCACCTTCCCTTTTCCTAGGGTATAAGCGATCTTGAAGTCATATGATGCTAAGAACTCCATCCATCGTTGTTGCCTCAGATTGAGGTCCCTTTGAAAGAACAAGTACTTCAGAAACTTATGATACATGAAAAGATCAAATCTCGTGCCTAACAAATAAAGCCTCCAAGATTTGAGTGCAAAAACTATCGCAACCAAATCCAAGTCATAAGTAGGGTAATTCCTCTAGTGAACCCTCAACTTTCTACTCCCGTAGCAGATAGCTCTACCCTCCTACATCAACACTACACCCAAGCCCATCCCACATGCATCAGTGTACACAGTAAATGTCTTAGAAGCATCGGGAATTGTCAGCATTGGTGCACTAGTAAGAGCCTTCTTTAATCTTAGGAAAGAATCCACACAATCAATATCCTATGATAATACCAAGTACTCCTTAGTTAGAAGGGTAAGCCATGCCGAAATCCTCGCTAGGTCCTTAGTAAAATTTCTGTAGTAGCTTGCTAAACCAAGAAAGCTCCTTAATTCTGTTGCATTCGTAGTGTTCTTCCAATTCTGTACCGCCACGACTTTAGTAGGATCTAAAGCTAGTCCTCACGAAAAACCATGTGCCCCAAGAAACGTACTTCCTTCTACCAAAAATGGAACTTATAAAACTTCATGTTAAGCTGATGTGCTCAGAGAGTACAGAGAAACTCTCCCAAATGTAAGGCGTGATCCTCCTCACTCCTCGAGAATACCAGAATTCATCCACAAAGATAACCACAAACTAGTTAAGAACATCCTTGAATACTCTTCTCATCAAGTCTATGAAATAAGCTGGTGTTGGTTAGCCCGAAAGGTATAACCAACCACTCAAAGAAACCACAAGGAGTCCGAAATGTTGTCTTATTTTTTATTGTTCTCCTTTACACGAATCCGATGAAAACCAATGGCCAAATCCAACTGACAAAATACTGAAGCGCCAACCAGCTGATCAAACAGATCATCAATATGGAAAAGTGGGTAGCGATTCTTCTTTTGTAAGTTTATTCAACTCTCTGTAGTCCGCATAAAGTTTGAGAGAACTATCCGTCTAGGTAGCAAAGATGACCGGTGCTCCCTACTCAGAGATACTCCATCTAATAGATCCCTTCTCCAATAGTTCACCCACAAGCTAGTTAAGCTCTTTCTACTTCCTTGGAGTCATATGATAAACAAGCAAAACTACAGGCTTTAAGTTCTCATAAAGATAAATCCAGAAATCAATCTCTCGCTTAGGAGGTAGTCCCCTCACCTCCTCAAATATGTTCAAATACTCGCGGACAATGGGTACAAAATCAATGTCGTCAATAGAAGAATCTACGAAATACAAAAAAACTCAACATGGCTAATTCCTATGGGTCGTAAGAAATCTCGAGGGTCCTACCACTACAAGTCATCGAATAAACGATCATCCTCTCACAGTCAAGAATGCCCCTAACATGGAAAATTAATCTATTCCTTACACCATACCATATCCAGGAAATCTAGTACATAGGCATCACACTAAAACTCAACTCCTAATATAGAAACTTGCAAACCCCTACAAAACATAAATTAGTGCACCGAACCTCCTATTGAGTTTGAAACTACTATGTGATCGATGACAAATGGGATATCAAGTGCAAACAATCAACAAATGTGCTAGTATTAAATGTATGAGATGCACCTAAATCAAAAAGAGTACGAATGGGAAAGCCGAATATAGAAACCAAACCTTCTACGACCATTTTCTTACCTCGATCTGGACCACTGCTAGTCCAAGCTGCCTCTAACACATGACCATGTTGCCGATATGCCAACTCCATGTTCTACTTTTTATGGAAAAGCATTATTAAGATGCCTAGGCTTCTCGTAATTAAAACACTTTCTGCAATCCTTGACGAAATATAGTGCTATCCGGCAACCGTGACACTTGACATCTGTCTTGATCTGTCCTTTCTGAGGTTCACCAACTTGCTTCATCTTGTCTTTCTTCCTTTCCCATCATTTCCTCTTTTGGCCAATAGGCTTAGGTACTTCTACTTTAAAAAATTTTACCTCTTCTTTTCTGTCCTTATGCATCAAATCCATCTCTACTAATGCATCAAATGTAGATCCCACCAGAATATAAGTCATAACCTATCCTAGGAGAGATTGATTCAGTCTCTCGCAAATCTAATAGATTTCTTATTAACTATATTGACCAAGTACAACCCAAGCCTTGATAATTCATTGAACTGATTGATGAACTCCTTGATAGGTAGATTCCCTTTCTTTAGCCCAAGGAACCGCTCTGGCTACATACCTTCCTCTACTTGTGATAGAAATTTCACTTCAAATCTACATCGGAATCCAATCCAAGTATCTACCCTCGGCCGCAATAATCTCCCACTAGAATGATGCTTCCCCTTTCAGTTACTAAGCGACCAACTGAACCCTCTATCGATCTCTAAGCTCTAGTAATCCAAAAATCTTCTTTACATATATGATCCAAGTATGGGCTTCCCACAAAGACTCAGGGCCCGAGAAAGTCTTGCTACCTAAATTCACGAAGTTCTTGCAAATCTTAGAGAAATAAATGGATGTTGGTGGATTAGGAGGAACCACAATAGCATATGAGGAACTTGCACATAACCTTGTCCATTAGTTGGTGCCATAGCTTCTAAGTATCTACGAAACTATTTAGGAGTGGGACACCATCACAAAGAATGGGGGACTTAGACATATTGTGTAAATGAGAGAAGATATAGAATTTTAGTATTTGAAAGAGTCAAATGAAGGTTGTAACTGACTTAAGACGACATACTTTTATTTTAAGAAACATATTTTAGTTTGAGAAATATGTTGTCTTCTGAAAAGTATTTCCTTTTTAAAACAAAATTTTAGTAATCCTGTAACTTTGGCTCTGGTACCAAATGAAACACCCCATACCCTAAACAACCCCAAAATAGGGCTATGTTAAAGAATATAAAGAGCTATATGTATAAAGACATGAATTACATCACAGAGACTAAGATTCAGAAGACATAAATATATAAATCACAACATAAAACATTTAAAAATGGTGGTATAACATTTTATTCAAAAATAATTGTCTCAACATACCATATGTCTTATGCAAAGAAAATAAATCTCAGCCATCGGAGTAACAACTAAAAATATCCTTCAAATTGCAATTAGTACAACCAAACCATGAATAAGAGAAAATAGCAATGAGAGTACATCTGCTATGAAAATAAGCTTCCATGAAAGATCTTCTGAACAAATTGCACAATGCACTTCCACCTTGTGAACTTGGTGGCAGAAAAGAGAAAGAAGAAAGGAGAGTGGGTCAGACATAAAGTCTGGTGAACTATATATTTAGTAGCACGATTGTTAAGTGAAAAGATAGAATAATAGTTTAAGTGTCAGATAAGGTAAGTGTCTGTACATAACTAATATGTGAACAAATAAAAAATGTGCAAGGTATATAAGCACGGTTAATTGTCATCTCTAGCATTTGATTGTTTGCACTTCTACAATTTCAGAGCATAAAATAATTATGATAATTTTCCTAATACTGTCCATCGATCGACTATAATAACCACAGAGTGATTACGATGCCTACTATGAGCCTTAGGATTATCAGGCGTGACCCATCAACAAAATATATAGCATTAACACAGGTGTTACGGTGTCTTATTTTTGTAACGACCCGTATTTTCAACGATATAATAATTAATTCATTTAATTATTTAAATAGCGATTTAAGGAATTAAATCGTTGTTTAATTAAATAATAGTGAATATTTAATTAAATTAAATAATAGAGTAATATATTTAATTTCTGAAATAATCGGAAATAACAGAATTCACAGTATTGTGTGAATTGGGCAATTTAAAATATATAATTCAGTTTGGAATTGAATTTGAATAACAAATATATTATTTGAACGACAGTTTGAACGTATAATTATATTATAATTAAAATCGAGCTCGAAATGGAACGGCAGTTCGCTATTTGGCGATTTGAACTTCAACCGAATATACAGAATCCGTTTTAAATCGGATTTCTGTGAGACAAGAAACGCTCGGAGCTGGTGAAGTATATTTTTCTAGTAAAGAGAAAAATCGGGATTTCATTGTGTAGATTTTGATTTATGTCCAAATCAAATTTTCGAAAAGTCGCTATGGAATTCCTTTATAATTTATAACGATATATAAAAGGAATTTCAATATAAATTTGAATATCGATTCAATCAGGATTTGAATATCGAGTTGTAAATCCATGTATATTTATTATGGAGCTGTATGGTATTCTATGGTGAATATATATACAATAATATTTATTTATTAATATTTAATTTAATTATTTTTAAATATATTTATATATTTAAATGGGTTATTTAGAGCTTTAAACATAGCCAGTTTTGCAAACGACCTCCCGTAATATTAAATTATTGTTAGATTTCAAGTTTCGTGATTTTTGAAGTCAGTATGTGGTTGTACCGATTTTAATGTGAAAAACAGTCAGTATTTTGACGGTTAAAAATATGCTATGTAAGCAAACGGAGTCGGAATATGACGAAACCAGTTTCATTGGGTCCGTAACGTCGAACTCTGGCTGCATGCCCATTTTCATGATTTTTGGGTACCATATGTGATCATACAGATTTTTAGAATACAAATACAAGCAGCGGTGCTATATAAATTAATAAAATAACCGAATAAAAAATTGTTTAAACTATCCTATAAATAGCCTCAACTACCCAAACCCTAAAACTATTCTTTGATAGTCAACAGCAAATCCGCCAACATGTTTTCCTCAAGCCTTATCAATCGTGAGTTCTAAAATCATTAGAAAATAAAAGTCAAAGGTTATAAATCATTATGATTTTATAATTGCATTCCGCAGACCATTCTCTTTAAGTGGGTGTAATTTTCATCGAGATCGACACAGGAATATTCCGCTGGATTTTCACAGCGACTTCTAGGGTTGCTCGATTCTCGAAATCGGTGCATTAATGGATGTTTTGGAGAGTGTAGTTGGAATCGCTTAGTGATTTAGCAGCTGTATGAGGAGTTTTGAGGGATTCTTTGCAAAAAGATGTCACCAATTTTCACAGGGGTGTTCGACGCGGGTTTCTCAGGGTGGTGCTAGTTCAACAAATTTGGGTGGAGGTAGAAGAGTTGGTGAAGGAGATAAACATAATTATTTCCGTTTGAATTTTGGTGGAGTAGAAATGAGGAACGAGGCTTGGAAACGATCGAAAATGGCAGTGTACGGTGCGTATTTCAGTTCTGGATGGGAGGATTGTATCGGGGAAGAAGGATGTTGCGGGTACGGGTTTCAATAGGAGGGAGTGGGCTATGGTACGTTGATGAGGCCTAATTATATAAATGAAAGTTTTATTTTAAATAAAAATATATACACAACTTGTAATTTTCATATCTTGCCCATACGTTGTCAGATTAATGAATTGTCAAATCCGTTGGGATCGTATGGACGAGGGCTACACAATGGAACTAACTAGGAGTGAATTGGAGCACATTTGGATTTATGGTGAAATTAAACGCCTGAATCAAATTAATGACCGATAATCATTATTTAACGATAACCGTCCAAGGTGAGTAAATCTCACTAACTCTTAACAGTTTATATTTTTATAACGTGATTTTAGAACTGATAAATATTGGTTGACTGTTGTGTGTTGACTGTTTAGATGAACTGCTAGTCAGTTGGTTGAAACTATATATATAAATCGTTAAATATATATTGATTCTATTAATCAGAATACTTCATATTGAAATGAAGTTAATGCTAGTTATATTGTTTAACATCTGTGGATGCAGGGAAACAGGTTGGAGGGATCCAATTGGATTCCTCAAAATTTATAATACTGTTGTTTTCATATATTGAAATATATGATGTGATATATAATCTGTGTTGATTATGCGTCTTGGAATGATATCAATCATTGTTATTTGGTATTTTAGATATCGTAAGAAATACTAGAATGTAGAAAATGGGATTTTCAAAGTGTATTTTAAAAATGAATTATTTATATAAAATCAATGGATTTTATATAGATAAGGAAAATATTTGTAAAACAAATAAAAAAGGAAAGTATTTGTAAAACAAATAGAAAAGGAAAATATTTGTGAAACGAATAGACAAAAGGAGGTATTTGAAAAATAATTATAAATAGAATTGAAAAGGAAATATTTGTAAAACATTTACAAATAGATTATAAATAGAAATATTTATCTATGAAATAGATAAAGTTAAAAAAGGAAATATTTTTAGAAAATAAATAGAATTATAAAGGAAATATTTATTTCGAAGATAAATAGATTATAGAAAAAAGAAATACTTTAAAAATGAATAAAATTGTATAAAAAGAGAATTTTACACTGGGAAGGTTTAGACTCGTGCTTCGCACATGGGTATAAAAGAATATGAATTCAAAGTGAACATTTAAGAGAAATCTGTTTTAACAGATAAAGTAAGAAGACTAATTTATAAATAAGGTTTTATAAATTAAGAAAAATATTTATCATTGGATAAATAGAATATATAAGTCAGGACTTATATAGAAAAGTAAGAATCGACTTCAACATCGATATTTGAAACTGAATATGGACGAAGAGTAAATTGGGTAGAGTTAATCTGTTATAGGTAACCAGTTAGAGTTAATCAGATAGAGATAACCAGTTAGAGTTAACTAGTTAGAGTTAATCAGTTAGAGTTAATGGATTAGAGTTAAATCGAACTAGAGTTATTCGAATAGAGTTAATCGAACAAGAGTTAGTCGAATATTTGTTATTTGAATAGAGTTAATTGAATTAGAGTTAGTCGGACTAGAGTTATTCAAATATAGTTTATTCGAAGAAAGAGTTATCGAATAAGGTTATTCGAAGAAGAGAATAAATCGAATAGAGATTTTTCGAAAAGAGGTTATCGAATATTAGTTATTCGAATAGAGTTAAAAGGAGTTAATCGAATGTAAATCATTCGAAAGGAGATTAATCAAATGTAAAACATTTGAAGAGAGTTAATCGAATATAGTTATTCGAAGAGAGATTATCGAATATAGTTATTCGAAGAAAGAGTTTTCGAATATAGCTTATTCGAAAAGGAGTTATCAAATGGAGATTATTTGAAAGAGAGTTATATGTCGAAATTCGATTATATCGAATTCGGGAAAGTACATTTTCCGTTTTTAATCAAGATTTAATGATTTCTTCATAAATTGTCTATTTAGTTAAATTAAGGAATAAAAGTTATATTTTGAAGTTAGATATTTAAGAAGAAGGGATTATAACGCTATAGTTATAATCAATGTTTTAAAATAAAGAAGTGGATTCATAAATATAATCCGAGTTATGTAAGGAAGTTGGTTAAAAGATTTAAAAGCGTGAACTTTGTCTATTTCAAGGGTAGAAATGTTGTTCAGTTAAGGTCTGAGAGGTAATTATACTCCAACTTGATTGACTTCGTTTTTAACTAAGGGATGGGTAAGGTTCGATAGTGAAGGTTGGTTAAGTGAATTTAATTAATGAGGGTAATGGTTTGAATGGGCTTAGGGATGTTTAATTTAAACATCTGTTTATTCGAATGAAGGAGTTTTGGAAATGTTTTCCAAATGAGAATCAGAAATGTTTTCTAATATAGAAAATAAGGAATGGAGCAAATACGGAAATGTTTCCAATGATTAATAAAGTATATTTTCTAAATCTAGAAATAAGAATTTACGAATATATAGAAAGGGGCAAATGGATAAATTAATGATAATTTAATCTAAAGAGATAAATGTGGAATGATGATTGATCGATAGATTTTCCATCTGGAAATAATATCGTTGTTTGCACATATGTTTTTCTTTGATAGTTAAATCACTGACTATCAAAGTTTTGACTATTTTTCCGTTGTCAATACGGAGAGGCCGGGATCAGATTCATTATCTGAAAACCACTCTGTATGGACGTTAGCGTTGCGATCAAATATGATGAAAATAATTGAAGACGGAGTTATGCAAGGGCTATCCTATTTACAGAATAGTGCCTTCGGTTTGTCCAGTCCCAGGACAACGTGAATGGACGAATGTCTGACAAAGTATACCTAACGGATCGCGTAAGTTGATCTCTTCAAACGTACTTACGTTTGGTGGCGGAGGAGTTTGTTTCTCTTAACTTTATACCCATGGTATTTTTGGGGAAATCAATTTGTGATTTGACGGGTATGACGATGTGGCATTCAAAGTGAATGGTGGTCAGGTGTTCCAAAAGATACGTTATGACCTCAAGCCTCATCAACTGAGAAATTATAGAAATCGGGCAGGCAACACAGCTAGGTGGGTCGCTCCCATTAGGGTGTATATCACCTATTAAGAGAAAATCCATTTCATTCTTTTATCTATTTTCGATGTTGTCCCTTTTCGGGAAACGGTGGGTAGCTCCCAACCGTTGGTGGTATACATTCGATACACTCAAGCGAAATGAGTGGTCGGTCATGTGTGGGCCGGGTTGCAAGATGTTCTTGTTGAACCCAGTGTATTCGCCTCTAGAGATACACTATTGGAAGATGGTTCCATACCTTGTCATAGTCGGATTCCAATCTCCAATTAGAGCCCGCGATTTTGATTTGTATGCTATATATGTGGAACGTGAGATGCAAGCGTTCTGCTAGATTGTTATTTACTTGTGATTAGACATTATTATAATATCAGAAAAGTATTGATTTTGAAAGTGTTTTGGGTTATCGTAAGGTAAAAACCGTCCGTGTTTATGTGTGGATCAGTCTTAGGATTACCTTTTCCTTTGAAAAGGATTTTGAAAAGTTAAACCAAATGATTTGAGTTTACTCGCACAAGTCCCATGACTGACCCAGAGTTTATTTTGTTTTATTTTCCCTAAACTCTTAGGTGCCCAAATTTGTACGGGCAGTCAAGTAGTTCAGGTCTTTACAGATATACTTGGAGGAGCTTGAAGTAGGACGCTTCAGGATTATATAGCTATCGTTATTTCCGCTGTGTGTAAGTGTTGTACTCTGATAATGTTATTATATATATACTGTTTTATTGCGAAGTTATGTTATATATTATATTTTATTTGTTCTGCTGTGAGATTCATATTACTCTTATTCTGTTCTGTGGTGATCTTCTTCTTCTTCTATTCTAATTTTCTATCTTATTTATTCTCACCCTCAAACTTCTTTCTATTATTGATCAGGTATTTCCGATGTCTGAATAGTCAACATGGTAGTTTTGTGTTGATTTTCGGAGTCGAAAATCCCAGTTCGTTACAGTGGTATCAGAGCTGAAGGTTAAGTGATTACCTTGGCTTTGTGGCGTGACTCAGTAGAGATGGGGTTAGTAATGCCCTAGATTGAGTTAAGTATATATATACGAGTGAACCTATTTGTAAATTTTCTAAATATTGTTTTATATTGTGGAAATTTATCAGTTGAGTTGTTTGTGAATTCTGGTCGATCAGTTTGATCCACTATATCGATAGGGATTACCAAACACTCGAATACGGTAAACCAACAAAGTATGTTTTGAAAAGAGGGTAAATGAGATAATTTTACCCAAGTATATTTCGATATAAAGAATATATATATATATATATATATATATATTGGAAATATTATAGTATATTGGATGTGTTGGTTGTGATTATAAGCGAATAATATTATAGATTGGAATGGTTATATAAATAGCCAACCAGAATTCATATAAGTGTAATATATGAAATCAAATAAATTAAATCTGAATTTAAATCAGAATTCGAATTAAAATTCCAGAAACATGAAAAGTGTTTGTAAGAAGAATTGGATTAAATATACGGGAATTTTAAGATCCTGGGAGATTTTAAAATTTGTTTTACAAGCATCGTGAATGATATTTTAAAAAAGATTCCAAAATGGAAATGTTTAAATATGTATTTTGAAAAGTGGTATAGTATTGAACTCACCTCGATCGTTGGGAAATAACTCTGATGATGCTGGTCACATCATCAGTGTTCATTTTCGAGTTCTAAGTGACGGATTACTACCAAAAATACTATTTTGAATTGTTTTGAGAAAACAAGTTGTTTTGAATCCTAAAAAGGAATATTTGATTTTGAAAGAGCTAAACTGTTTAAAAACTCCCAGGTAAAGATTGTTTGAAATAAAAACAAGTTAAATAGAAATTTGTGAAAGCAAATTTGAAATTGAAATAAAGGCAGTTCAGTGGTCAATGAATTGAATTGGATTAGAATAGTATCGAGAAAAAATTGGATTGTTGATATGGTAATTTGAAATGGAATTTGGTTGGTATAAGCAGAGGATTTGGTTTGGATATAAACGAATAGTTGGGTTGAAGAGATATTGATTGGAAATTGGTTGAGATGACATTGGTATATGTTGGATTGATAACAGGTGAAAGTGATAAAGTTGATACGACCGACAAAAAGGTACAAGTTTATATTTAAATTGGGTATGAGATTTATGAACCTGTTTGGCAAGCCGCTTGGCTATTTGCTTTCTTTTTAGTTGGAGAAGGCCCAGTGTAGTTGTACCGATAGACCAATACAAAGGAGGTGCTGACGAAATTTTTCGAAAATTTTGGGTGTTAGAAAATTTTCAGGATTTTTAAAAAAATTCGTTATTAGGAACAAATAAATATTTAATTGAAATTAAATTGGTTTAATTAAAACTGGAGTAAGAAGTAAACAAATAATTTGTAGCCAGTTAGTAGGGTTTGTTTTTTACCTTAGCAATTTCGAGGACGAAATTATTTTAAGGGGGGAAGAATGTAACGACCCGTATTTTCAGTGATATAATAATTAATTCATTTAATTATTTAAATAGTGATTAAGGGAATTAACTCATTGTTTAATTAAATAATAGTGAATATTTAATTAAATTAAATAATAGTGTAATATATTTAATTTCTGAAATAATCGGAAATAACAGAATTCACTGTATTGTGTGAATTGGGCAATTTAAAATATATAATTCATTTTGGAATTGAATTTGAATAACGAATATATTATTTGAACGACAGTTTGAACGTATAATTATATTATAATTAAAATCGAGCTCGAAATGGCATGGTAGTTCGTTATTTGGCGATTTGAACTTCAATTGAATATACAGAATCCGTTTTAAATTGGATTTCTGTGAAACAAGAAACGTTCGGAGCTGGTGAAGTATATTTTTCTAGTGGAAGAGAAAAATCAGGATATCATTGTATATATTTTGATTTATGTCCAAATCAAATTTTTGAAAAGTCGCTATGGAATTCCTTTATAATTTATAACGATATATAAAAGGAATATCAATATAAATTTGAATATCGATTCAACCGGGATTTGAATATCGAGTTGTAAATCCATATATATTTATTATGGAGACGTATGGTATTCTATGTTGAATATATATACGATAATATTTATTTATTAATATTTAATTTAATTATTTTTAAATATATTTATATATTTAAATGGGTTATTTAGAGCTTTAAAATAGCCAGTTTTGCAAACGACCTCCGTTTTCGATGAAACCAATTTTGTTGGATCCGTAATATTATATTATTGTTAGATTTCAAGTTTCGTGATTTTTGAAGTCAGTATGAGGCCGTACTGATTTTTAATCTGAAAAAACAATCAGTGTTTTGACGGTTAAAAATATGTTGTGTGAGCAAACGGAGTCGGAATTCGACGAAACCAGTTTCGTTGGGTCTGTAATGTCGAACTCTGGCTGCATGCCCATTTTCATAATTTTTGGGTACCGTATGTGATCATACAGATTTTTTGAATACAAATACAAGTAGTGGTGCTATATAAATTAACAAAATAACCGAATAAAAAATTGTTTAAATTATCCTATAAATAGCCTCACCTTCCCAAACCCTAAAACTATTCTTCGATAGTCAACAGTAATTCCGCCGACATGTTTTCCTCAAAACTTATCAATCGTGAGTTCTAAAATCATTAGAAAATAAAAATCAGAGGTTATAAATCATTATGATTTTATAATTGCATTCCGCAGACCATTCCCTTGAAGTGGGTGTAATTTTCATCGAGATCGATGCAGGAATATTCCGCTGGATTTTCACAGCGACTTCTAGGGTTGCTCGATTCTCGAAATCGGTGCATTGATGGATGTTTTGGAGAGTGTAGTTAGAATCGCGTAGTGATTCAGCAACTGTGTGAGGAGTTTTGAGGGATTCTTTGCAAAAAGATGTCGCCAGTTTTCACAGGTAGCGGTACAAGGGTGTTCGACGCGGATTTCTTAGGGTGGTGCAAGTTCAACAAATTTGGGTGGAGGTCTAAGAGCTCGTGATGGAGATGAACATGGTTATTTCCGTTTGAATTTTGGTGGAGTAGAAATGAGGAACGAGGCTTGGAAACGATCGAAAATGGCAGTGTACGGTGCGTATTTCAATTCTGGACAGGAGGATAGTATCGGGGAAGAAGGATGTGGCGGGTACGGGTTTCAATAGGAGGGAATGGGCCATGGTACGTTGATGTGGCCCAATTTTATAAATGAAAGTTTTATTTTAAATAAAAATATATACAAAACTTGTAATTTTCATATCTTGGCCATACGGTGTCAGATTAATGAACGGTCAAATCCGTTGGGATCATATGGACGAGGGCTACACAATGGAACTCGTTGGGAGTGAATTGGAACTCATTTGGATTTATGGTGAAATTAAATGCCTGAATCAAATCAATGGCCGATAATCGTTATTTAACGCCTGAATCAAATCAATGACCGATAATCGTTATTTAACTATAACCGTCCAAGGTGAGTAAATCTCACTAACTCTGGACAGTTTATAGTTTTATAACGTATTTTTAGAACTGATAAATATTGGTTGATTGCTGTGTGTTGACTGTTTGGATGAACTACTAGTCAGTTGGTTGAAATTATATATATAAATCGTTAAATATATATTGATTATGTTGATCAGAATACTTCATATTGAAATGAAGTTGACGTTAATTATATTGTTTAACATCTGTGGATGCAGGGAAACAGGTTGGAGGGATCCAACTAGATTCCTCAATATTTATAATACTGTTGTTTTCATATATTGAAATATATGATGTGATATATAATCTGTGTCGATTATTCATGTTGGAATGATATCAATCATTGTTATTTGGTATTTTAGATACCGTAAGAAATACTGGAATATAGAAAATAGGATTTTCAAAGTGTATTTAAAAAATGAATTATTTATATAAAATCAATGGATTTTATATAGAAAAGGAAAATATTTGTAAAACAAATAGAAAAGGAAAGTATTTGTAAAACAAATAGAAAAGGAAAATATTTGTGAAACAAATAGAAAAAAGGAGGTATTTGAAAAACAATTATAAATAGAATTGAAAAGGAAATATTTTTAAAACATTTACAAATAGATTATAAATAGAAATATTTATCTATGAAATAGATAGAGTTATAAAAATGAAATATTTATTTAGAAAATAAATAGAAATATAAAGTAAATATTTATTTCGAAGATAAATAGATTATATAAAAAAAGAAATACTTAAAAAATGAATAGAATTGTATAAAAAGAGAATTTTACACTAGGAAGGTTTAGACCCGTGCTTCGCATACGGGTATAACAGAATATGAATTCAAAGTGAATATTTAAGAGAAATCTGTTTTAACAGATAAAGTAAGAAGACTAATTTGTAAATAAGGTTTTATAAATTAAAAAAAATATTTATCATTGGATAAATAGAATCAGGACTTATATAGAAAAGTAAGAATCGATTTCAACACCGATTTTTGAAACTGAATATGGACGGAGAGTAAATTGGATAGAGTTAATCAGTTAGAGTTAACCAGTTAGAGTTAATCAGATAGAGTTAACTAGTTAGAGTTAACCAGTTAGAGTTAATCAGTTAGAGTTAATCAGTTAGAGTTAATGGATTAGAGTTAAATCGAACTAGAGTTATTCGAATAGAGTTAATCGAACAAGAGTTAGTCGAATATTTGTTATTCGAATAGAGTTAATTGAATTAGAGTTAGCCGGACTAGAGTTATTCGAATATAGTTTATTCGAAGAAAGAGTTATCGAATAAGGTTATTCGAAGAAGAGAATAAATCGAATAGAGATTTTTCGAAAAGAGGTTATCGAATATTAGTTATTCGAATAGAGTTAAAAGGAGTTAATCGAATGTAAATCATTCGAAAGGAGATTAATCGAATGTAAAACATTTGAAGAGAGTTAATCGATTATAGTTATTCGAAGAGAGATTATCGAATATAATTATTCGAAGAAAGAGTTTTCGAATATAGCTTATTCGAAAAGGAGTTATCGAATGGAGATTATTTGAAAGAGAGTTATATGTTGAAATTCGATTATATCGAATTCGGGAAAGTACATTTTCCGTTTTTAATCAAGATTTAACGATTTCTTCATAAATTGTCTATTTAGTTAAATTAAGGAATAAAAGTTATATTTTGAAGTTAGATATTTAAGAAGAAGGGATTATAACGCTATAGTTATAATCAATGTTTTAAAATAAAGAAGTGGATTCATAAATATAATCCGAGTTATGTAAGGAAGTTGGTTAAAAGATTTAAAAGCGTGAACTTTGTCTATTTCAAGGGTAGAAATGTTGTTCAGTTAAGGTCTGAGAGGTAATTATACTCCAACTTGATTGACTTCGTTTTTAACTAAGGGATGGGTAAGGTTCGATAGTGAAGGTTGGTTAAGTGAATTTAATTAATGAGGGTAATGGTTTGAATTGGCTTAGGGATGTTTTATTTAAACATCAGTTTATTCGAATGAAGGAGTTTTGGAAATGTTTTCCAAATGAGAATCAGAAATGTTTTCTAATATAGAAAATAAGGAATGGAGCAAATACGGAAATGTTTCCAATGATTAATAAAGTATATTTTCTAAATCTAGAAATAAGAATTTACGAATATATAGAAAGGGGCAAATGGATAAATTAATGATAATTTAATCTAAAGAGATAAATGTGGAATGATGATTGATCGATAGGTTTTCCATATGGAAATAATATCGTTGTTTGCACATATGTTTTTCTTTGATAGTTAAATCACTGACTATCGAAGTTTTTGACCATTTTTCCGTCGTCAATATGGAGAGACCGGGATCAGATTCATTATCTGAAAACCACTCTATATGGACGTTAGCGTTGCGATTAAATATGATGAAAATAATTAAAGACGGAGTTATGCAAGGGCTATCCTATTTACAGAATAGTGCCTTCGGTTTGTCCAGTCCCAGGACAACGTGAATGGACGAATGTCTGACAAAGTATACCTAACGGATCGCGTAAGTTGATCTCTTCAAACGTACTTACGTTTGGTGGCGGAGGAATTTGTTTCTCTTAGCTTTATACCCGTGGTATTTTTGGGGAAATCAATTTGTGATTTGGCGGGTATGACGATGTGGCATTCAAAGTGAATGGTGGTCAGGTGTTCCAAAAGATACGTTATGACCTCAAGCCTCATCAACCGCGAAATGATAGAAATCGGGCAGGCAACACAGCTAGGTGGGTCGCTCCCATTAGGGTGTATATCACCTATCTAGAGAAAATCCATTTCATTCTTTTATCTATTTTCGATGCTGCCCCTTTTCGGGAAACGGTGGGTAGCTCCCAACCGTTAGTGGTATACATTCGATACACTCAAGCGAAATGAGTGGTCAGTCATGTGTGGGCCGGGTTGCAAGATGTTCTTGTTGAACCCAGTGTATTCGCCTCTAGAGATACACTATTGGCAGGTGGTTCCATACCTTGTCATAGTCGGAATCCAATCTCCAGTAAGAGCCCGCGATTTTGATTTGTATACTATATATGTGGAACGTGAGATGCAAGCGTTCTGCTAGATTGTTATTTACTTATGATTAGACATTATTATAATATCAGAAAAGTATTGATTTTGAAAGTGTTTTGGGTTATCGTAAGGTAAAAACTGTCCGTGTTTATGTGTGGATCGGTCTTACGATTACCTTTTCCTTTGAAAAGGATTTTGAAAAGTTAAACCAAATGATTTGAGTTTACTCACACCAGTCCCATGACTGACCCAAGGTTTATTTTGTTCTATTTTCCCTAAACTCTTGGGTGCCCAAATTTGTACGGGCAATCAAGTAGTTCAGGTATTTACAGATATACTTGGAGGAGCTTGAAGCAGGAGGCTTCAGGATTATATAGCTATCGTTATTTCCGATGTGTGTAAGTGTTGTACTCTAATAATGTTACTATATATATATATATACTGTTTTATTGCAAAGTTATGTTATATATTATATTTTATTTGTTCCGCTGTGAGTTTCGTATTACTCTGATTCTGTTCTGTGGTGATCTTCTTCTTCTATTCTAATTTTCTATCTTATCTATTCTCACCCTCTAACTTCTTTCTATTAATGATCAGGTATTTCCGATGTCTGAATAGTCAATATGGTAGTTTTGTGTTGATTTTCGGAGTCGAAAATCCCAGTTCGTTACAATTTTCCTTAGCCGATCCAATGCACGCATGTTCACCCACTAGAACGCACCCATAACCACCTATATTTAGACCATCGTACTACCTGGCTCAAAATGGTATACGTCATTGCCTTCTAATATGAAACCATATGTGATAAAAATGGTATGTTTATTAGTATGGATCCCCATAAACAAATCCTACTTGATCCAAATCCTTTTTTATTAGGGCCTCAAAAGATTTACCATAGAAATCATAGCCATATAATAAACACAAAATTAGGCTTACAACTTAACATTAGTTCGATTGTTATATAAGCACTTTTTTTTATTTACCATTGAACGTTTATTATAATGCCCCATAGAGCAATCATTGCCAATTACAAGGATACCATAGAATAATCAAAGCCTAATCACAAGCCTAATAGAATAATCAATGCCTAGTTACAAGGCTATCATAGAATAATCAACGTTTAATCACAAGGCCCCATAGATTTATCATAAATTTAGGCTTATAAACTTATTTGTCAACTTAAGTTCAATTCTCGAGTTAAGCATGTTTATCCATTTACAACTCCGTGTCATATCTGCAAATAAACCACGTTTCTTTATTATGACCCATTGTGTTTGTAAAATCTATCGTGTTTAGGCTAATATGTTGTCGTCCATTTTTTTTCATAACCTATGCCATAGCCAAATTAAAAATCTGATCGAGTTTGTCAATTTTCAGTACAAATTCCCTTTTTATTATAGTTTAACATTTTATGCCAATGTAGCGCCAAATTTTCCAATCCTTTTTCTTTTGTAATTCCAGCTAAACTAAATTCCCCAATGCACACAAAATAAAAGAGATTAATCACTCGCATAAATTTAGACTTATATGTCTATGCCTAAATTAGTCGTATACATATGCCAATAGTCATATTTGGGCATAACCACAATAAAATGTAAAATCAAATACAAAAGGGGAAAAGAAGATTGAGGGAATAATCTTACTGCATTTTAATTATCAATTAACTAAAACCTGTAAAAAAGGAAGACCAAAAAACTATAAAATATCTTATAGAAAAAATATTCATAGAAAACCATAACTTGTAGAAAAATAAACAAAAACTGTAAATTAGCAACTACAACTACTATTAGCCTATTTTCTTAAGCAGAACAAAAATCTGAATTATAATAAAAACTCACTACAAAGTTTCCCTCGTGGCCCCAACAAAACCCACCTATAAAAGAAAATAAAATAGAAAATATTTTTATTTCTAATCTCAATCCTCAAAAATTTTATTTTAGGTTGACCTATCTCTCAAAAAGTAGACTAGCCTAGGTGGGGAAGAGATATATTGTGAAGAATGAGGGGGAGGGGGTTGGAGGTTCATTTATTGGTGGGAAAAAAGATCCTAGGCTTAGAATTAAGTTTTAAATCTGAACCAGCCATGTCCTTAAACCAATCATGGGCTGTCACGTGATCCCTGGATTTGAAATAAGCCAACCAGAATTAAAAATGTCGACCAAATCATGCTATATAATTTTACTTCGATTGATACGTTTTCGTGCTAGGCACGACCTGGGTCGACCCACCCAGTCCCTCGGTTGACACACGGGTCGACTTGGGCACTAGCCGGGTTGCCCTATGTAATGTATATTTATACACATATATTCTTCGCTAAGGATCTAAAACATTTCGTCGCCAGCTAATAAATTCTTCCTTCTTCATAGTTTCTACCATTGTCTGCTCGATCGAATATTGAAGAGGGTATTTTGTTCGAACATAGGGGATCAAGCCATCAAGGATTTGGGTTCCATCATGTTCTGGCATAAATGAACCATTTTCAGTTCCAACTTCCTCCAACCGATCTTTCAAATTGTTCAAAATTGATCTTTTCTACTCTGATGTTCGGGGAGGATTGGATCTATATCCTTAAATACTGTTAGATATTCTTTATTGATGTACGAGCATAGCAGTATCAGGAACAAAGCCTGTTTAGATATGTTGATGCGTATTCTTGCGGATGATTATGTCAATTCGGATTGTGAAGTTTCCACCGTGAATACCGGCTTTCAAAAGCAACAAGATGTAGAAGTTCAAGTAACTCGACAAATTAGTATTGTGCATTTAGTTGTTGAATACTAGCTTGTATGGGAAGATCCATATGGTATATTATGTTGGAGATTTTACAAATTCAACGTACATAAGAGTGTTTATAGAAAATCTCACGGAAGGTTATTTTTTCAGTTCAAAACCAGGATTTATCATGATCGAGTGTCAAGGAGAAAATATACTGAAAATGTGGAGCACATGGTTTGGAGAGGAAGTGCAGTGGGACGCATGGAGAAATTGCCTCTTCATGGTACATTCTATTTCTATTTAGTTTTACTTATGCATGTATTTCTGTTTTTATGTTTTACATTTAATGCATTTTTATTTTGAGTTGTTGGGGTTAGCATGCTAACCTCACTATTATGTTGTTATTATATTATTTTAAAAAAGTGTACCAAATTTCAAAAAGAAAATATACGTATACATTCTTTTTTGAATTTCAAACTTTGAATTACCATAACTTCTTCATTTTACATCTGTTTCTCACAAAACATATATCATTTAGACCAGAAAATCATAACGGACTCGATGTTGTTATTCCCGTTGTTAAATTCTGATAATCTTACAATTTACAATTAACTAATTAATTCTTGTGTATTAAAAAATTTTTTGTTACAAAATCAAAGTAAAAGATGTTGCAGACACCTAGAAACTCATGCCTACTGCTCATTTGGATCTACCAAAGCTTGGGTGATTAAGTGAGTGATTAGTACCTCTGTTCACTAACTTGTATATATTAGTCTACAATAACCTTTTAAAAATATGGGAAAATGCTTATAAATCATGAATAATTATCTTATCACATATATGTAAATTTTAGGTCATTTGGATAATGTTTGTGAAATTCAAAATTTAAATGAGGGTATAATTAGGCTACCTCATGAATATATGCTTCTTCCTCTTGTTGATGATTTGACTCATCTTGACTGAGCTAAATGTTGTTAGAGAGTGTTTTGAATGTCAGAAACATTCTTAGAATGCTTGAATGGATGCAAATGGCTAACAAATGTTAAAACAGAAATATGAAGTCATGTGGAATAGAGTGGCATAGTCTTGTTTCATCATAGCCTGGATCATTAAGCTATTTCAAGAGGACGATAAGGAAGGTCATAGGAAGCTACATACAAAATTTTAAGTTGATTGGATTTGGAGAGATCGAGTTATGGAACAAGTGAGTTTCGTTCGACATGGCATTGTCTTGGATCAGTCTTCTTCAGCTTCAAATCAGCATGGACTAGCGGTCTCAGCTCGGGAAATTGGAAAAGAAAAGGAGGAGGACCAAACCCGGATCGGCTATACTAATCCGAGCTTGGATCGATACACCGAACCAAACCCAGATCGGCTATACCGATCCAAACCTATAGGACTTTAGGTAGGGAGAATCCAAAGAAGGAAGGATTCTAGGATTCTTTAAGATGAAGCCCCTTCGGGCTTGGTGACGAAGTGCAGTTCATGACCTATAACGCGTTAGCTCATGCAACGATTATCTACGATGACAATTCTACTTTTTGAAGAATAACTCCAATACGAATAACCAAACTCGAGACATCCTGTGACAATTTATAGGATCATCCTACAAAGTTATTGACTCCAGACAGGAGTCATAGGCAGTTTAAAGGGAATTCTGTTGCGGGAAGGATGTGTAAAAAGAAGTCAATCGTATTCATGACTTTGGTACGCCTTTGAGAGAGGGTCGTAAGAATGAATTAGAACCAGTGCAGTTTGGACTGATTGGCCCAGGCCCTAGAGCCAGTTGCAGTTTGGACTGGTTAAGGTTATCTACTATAAACCAGTGCAGTTGGACATAACGATAGTCTGATAGAGACCATTGTAGTTTGAAATGCCAGTGCCTCAGCGAATTTGACAACTAGAGTATTGGGTATCATATACTCAACGCACTAAGTGAGTGAATGTGAGGATGGATGCTATGCTTGGATGTTTGTTATTCGCTTATCAAGCACATTTTTGTTTACATTCGGTGGTATAACGACCTTAGATTAGAGTATATTATTGTATATGCTAACTCTTTGGGTGCAGGGACAGGTCAAGTATGACTCTTCATACCTATTATGTTACTTTATTAGTACTTGAGATACTATCACTTACACTAGACATTGTCTGGCCTGGAGTTATATGCACTACTTCTTATCACTCCGAGTGCCCATAAATGAGCAGACTAGAGATAGGGTAAGTGTGCACAAGTAGCTAGGCAGTGGACGAACAAGATGATATTCTATGTATTGTTTTACTGTACTCTGTTTACTTTCGTTGCCCACTACTATTAGGTATAATAGTGTTTATGTAGAGACAGTTTTATTTTTGTATTTGGATTTTCAACTCTGATGTTATTAGTTCATTATCAGTTGTCTACTATCTCATTTATTTTATATCTATTATGGTATTATTATATTTTATTTCATGCATTATGAGATATACGACAGGTTTATGGGTTATTTTTCTTATTTCAACTTTGATGACTGCCTTACATTGGTCGAGCCCCACCACAACACACTTCTTGGGTGTTTGTAACACATTCTTTTAGACCATAAGCAAAACCCTGTAGATGTTGCAGTCATCTCTGGTGTTAGCTTTCGGTGATAGAAAATCGGATGTTAGTAATATTAGAAGACGCAGGAGTATGGAAAACTTCACAAAAATCCATTGGTAATTATTTCTTTTATATATCTATTTCATATGACCCGTTAAAAAAAATTATTACAAAATATATTTCAAAAGCAACATATGACGATGCCCCCTAGTGTACCAGAGTCTAAACAAATAGGCAATTACAACTTTGTTGATACATACAACAAAAGACAAGACAAACAATGGAATAACTAAATAGCTATAGCCTCCTTCTCACCTTTAGAAGCTTATTCGTAGAATATATCCGAAAGACCCTAACCCTCAGCCTACTCAAATGAGCACCTCAGAGTTAGGGGGAAAAGCAAAAACTTTGGGTCAAAAAGACTAGTGTGAATAATCCCTTATACCAGACACGCGGATGTATAGCGGGACCATGCCGCATCACAGAATGGGCTTCCACTCGGTAGTTTCAAGTTAGCTCTAGAACCACTCTAGAACTAACCTTGTGCTCCTACACTCCAATGGTTAGTACGAAAGCCACAATATCATAAGTGACTACAAGAATTTCTAATATTCATATGCAACAGATTCCCCATCCTAATTATTCATGATTTCTCATTTTAATGGTTTTTGATGATTATCCATCATTTAGTTCTTTATTTCGGTTCCCCTTCCATGTATTGCGTGGTAACCCCTCCCTGCTAACTTTCAAAACCGAAATATCTCTCAAACTACATGAAGTAATGGATCTAGATGCAATTTCTTTAAATTAAATTTTAACCAAATTCATTTATTTTTGTTATCCGCACAGTGCAACTCAAGGTTACCACCTACTGGGCAACGAAACCCTTATGATCCCCCTCCTAGCTTCGCAGGGTAACCTCTTGCTAACAAGGGGAATGAAAGCTTATTTCTTTGTTATTTAATTAGTACCCCCAATTTATTTCCCACATTGATTCACACAAACGCAAGTGTCATGTCCATGGTTACCCATCAAATAAGATGTGCAACTTTCAGTAGTGTCCTTCAAAGTTTAATAGTCAATCACTTCCGAAATTCTGAAAGGTAACCCCTTCTGGCTTCTTAACTCAAACAGACATTAACTTCGAAGGTAACCCCTCCGACACTATACCGTTCCTATAAAAGGTATTGCTTTTGGATCCATGTAATCTAGCAACCAATCAAGACATGGCATCACAACAATTAGGACTTGGGGATGTTGCATCAAAAGATAACCCTCCGTCCCTATCGAACGAGTAGAGGGGAAAGCCACTTGGGGAGCATTTAATTTCCAAACATAAAAGTGACAGAGCTAAAACCCCTCCGGAAGGTATAAGGGGGAAGCCTTGATACTTTTTATACCATACTTGTGATATTTCAAGTATCCAGTGCTGCCGAAAAGTGGCTTTCGAAAGCATCAGAACATTGTTTCCGGATAAGGCAGTGGCACTGAAAGTAGATATGGTAAAACCGACTTATTTCCATATAAAATCATACTTTATACCCGCTCAACCATATTTGTCAAATTTCTATTGGCTTGCAAAATGAAATACTATATGTACATAATCCTTTATAGCACTTTTTATCAGCCCTGTATAAAATATTTATACGTATGTATTAAGCATTTTAATTGACACGAAAGCCTTTCCTAAACAACTCAAACTTATAAAATCCATAACTAATTCATACATTCATGAAAAATTATGAAATTCGAAACCCATCTTTAAAATCATATAACGAACATCATACCATTATGCATTCGAAGATTTCTTACTATGGGTTTTAACCTAAAACCTATTCATTTTCATGCATATTAACCATATAATCATATCAAATATAGTTATTGATTAACCACCCATTATCATCAATTCTATCATGAAAACCCATCATGAATTCACATAATGCTTACAGATATAATACAATAACCAAAAGATAAAAGTAAGAGTATTATTCACCTTGATTAAATAGCATATGAGACTTGTCGATCTTGTTTCCAATCTTAAAAATCCTAGTTTGTCTTTCTTCTTCTTGTTTCCTAGCTTTAATGGCCGACCGCGTTAGTTATCTTAAGGTTTTTTAGAAAATAAATTAAAGTGAAACAGAGGTGATAGAATATGAGATATATAAGGGTTGAAAGTTTATCTATTTTCCCCTTTATATGCCCTTCCTCATGCTTATTTTAACTGATTTTTTTCTAAAACCAACGTACTAGTTAGTTTTACTAAACAAGATATCTTTTCCTTTTTAACCATATTATTCCCATTTAATTTAACCAATTAAATTCATGAATAGTGTAATTTAATTCAGGGATATTACATCCTCCCCTCCTTAAAAGAATTTCATTCTTAAAATTTTATCAAGGGGTAAAACAAGCAAAGCAATCATACCAACATAGCAAGCAATGCTATCAAAACATATATTAGCGTACTGTCACTAGTAACTATTTTTTAAAGAAAATACAGATCATACTAGAAGAAAATTTGGAAAAGTTACTCTATTCCTTTCTTCCATCTCCCAACTACGATTTCTCTCGTCAGCGTCCACTGAACTTTCACTAATTTAACTGTCATGGCTCTCACTATCCTTTCGTTTTTATCCACAACAAAAATTGGTTGTCTTAAGATAATCAAGTTAGGTTCTACCAACTCTTCTATTTCTTTTGTATCAATGGTAATGTCAAGATTACGTACCTACTTCTGCAAGTGTGACACAGGAAATCCATGCACTCCCAAAGGTCTATCCGGTAGCTTCAACTGATAGGAAAGTTTTCCAATCTTTTTCGTATCGGAAAAGGCCCAACAAATCATGGCCCAAGCTTCCCTATTTTTTTCAAAATGAAACACGCCTTTCATCGGTAACACCTTAATGAAAACCCTTTCTATAATAGAGAATTCCAAATCCTTACGCCTTTTATTTGTAATTCTTCTACCTGGATTGAGCTTCCTTCATTCGACCCGGAATGATACCAATCTTCTTTGTGACCTTATTTATTAACTCTGGACCAAGAAATATTCTATTGCATGTATCTAACCAACATGATGCTGATTTAAACGGTCTTTCATATAAAGCTTTGAAAGGCATTATTCCTATAGTAGCCTAAAAGTTGTTATTTTAGGAAAATTCCATTAAGTGTATAGTCCCCGCAAGAATCACCAAAGTCTAGAGCACAAGCTCTCTCAAAAAATCTTTTAGTGTCTTATTCATCCTTTCAGTTTGTCCATCAGTCTTTGGGTGATAAGATGTACTCATCTTGAGTTTTGTCCCCATTGACTTCCGTATATTTTTCCAAAACTCACTCATAAACAATGGATCCTTATCGCTTATGGTACTTCTTGGAACTCCATGAAGTCTCACTATATTCTTCATGAATAACTCAGCCAAAATCAATGTCGTCTTAGTAGGATTTACATGAATAAAATGGGCACTCTTGGTTAGTCTATCCATGACAACCCAAATACTTTCGTTCCCCTTTCTTGATCTCGACAGTCCAGCAATAAATCCATGGATATCAAATCTCATTCCCAAACCGGAATATCTAATGGTAATAACAAACTACTAGGCTTTTGGTGCTCTGCTTTCACTTGCCGGTAGTTCACACACTACTTCACCCATAAGCTAACATCATTCTTCATGCCTTCCCACAAGAAGATTCTTTTCATATCACGATATCTCTTGGCTCCTTCAGTAAGTATCATGAACTTAGAATGATGACACTCTCTAAGAATCTCCTTTCTTATATCACTAACCTTTGGGACACATAGCCTTCCATTTTTCTATAACCAACCCTTCCGGTCAAGAGTGAACTCTCCAAGTCTATATCCTTCCGTTCCGGCTTTGAACACTCTGATCTTCTCGACCAACGAAGGGCCCGCTTCTTTCCTAAAACCAATATTTTCTATAAAAGTTGGTCAAAACTCCAAACGCGACATCGTCAGTGTGCTTCCAATAGAACTGACTGTCGGATTGATCCTCACATCACGTGTGACTAAAACTTCTAAGCCTTTCCATTAGTTCATCATAGCTGAAACCATCCCTTTGTGTTTTCCATTAAGGCATCAACAACCTCATTTCCTTTTCCAGGAGTATACTTTATGTCAAAGCCATATGGTGCTAAGAACTCCAACCATCTCTATTGCTGCATATTTAATTCCTTCTGAGAAAACAGATACCTCAAGCACTTGCAATCAGTCAATAATTAGAACCTTTCACCCAACAAGTAATGCTCACAAATATTCAAGGCAAAGAAATAGCCACTAACTCAAGATCATGAATTGGGCATCGAACTTCATGAGGTCGTAGCTATAGGGAAGCATAAGCAATAACCCTTTCCTTTTACATAAAAACAATACTTAACCCTGTGTCGCCAGTAATAGCATAAACAACAAAATCTTGGTTTCCTTCCGGCACCACTAGCACTGGTACATTGGTCAGTAAGTGCTTCAATTACTAGAATGCTTCCTCACACTTAGTAGACCAAACAAACTTAGCATACTTCCGGGTTAGCTTAGTGAGTGATGCCGCTATCCGTGAGAAGTCCTTGATAAATCTTTAATAGTATCCGATCAATCCCAAAAAGCTTCGGACTTCCATAATGCTTTTTTACTTCTTCCAACTCAACAAGTTGCACCATCAACTACTTCATCTTTGAATAGGTCATTTGGCTTTGTGGCCAACTCACTGGCTTTGCTCCTGGCACAAGATCAATCTGGAACTTGATAGATATTTTCGATGACAATCCTTCCACTAGTTCGAAGACATCACCAAATTCCATAACAATAGGTACGTCAATTTTTTCTTCCACTAATTCCAAAACATTCATCTAGGAAGATCTCTGCAGGGCTGCTCTTTCTTGTAAGAACACAATCCTATCATTACTATCGGGATTTTCAGGTACAATTCTCTGCTTTGACATAATATTCTTGCGTTATAAAAACCCAACCAATCCATAAACAAAATGTAACACCCCACGTCCATTAATGTCACTCATAAAGGGAATGCATTAACTTCCATGGAGGTTAGTAGTGAATATAGAACAGAAAAATTTCAACAAGACAGATAATAAGTAGTATTTGGAAATCTAAAACTTCATTTTATTGCAGCGGAATTTAAACATGTTTGTTACATCACAAGACCATAATCAGAGTCAAGTACAATATCCATCTTGATAAAACAAAATACATAATCCCATTACACAAATAGCCATTAAAGAAGATAACAAGCTGGACTTTACTTCAACGGTCCAAGCTTTCCAAGAGAGATAAAGCAATCCAATCAAGCTCCACTAGAGCTGGGCCCAACCTGAGGACCTGGTGGGGGAAAAAGGAAAGAAATGGAGGGGGGTCAGACATAAAGTCTGGCGAGTATGATAATTCTAACAATACTATTATCAAAATAACTAGACTAAGGCATAAGCTGGAAGACAAGTAAATGTCTATGAACTATTGGGTATTGAAAGGCAGATAAAGATAACGTTAAAGATAACGTTAAAGGCATACCTAATTACTAACGAATAATTACTACACTGCACCACACCAGTCACCCTCAAAGTTGATCCCGCCTACTACACTTTGAAATTATATAAATAGCCTTGCGTACCCCTAGCTGACTACATAGGTGTCGTCTGCCCCTATCTCCACTAGGTGTACCCCACTACCCTCTTAGAAATTTTATAAGTAACTTCGTGTACCCCTAGCTGACTACATAGGTGCCGTCTGCCCCTATCTCCACTAGGTGTACCCCACTACCCACTTGCGATCGGCTCCCTACTCGTAGATACCCGTGCTGGCCCCACAGTGGGGTGTATCACTCCCCTAAAGTGGCAACCCGATACAACTTGAGAATGCACGGCTTATACCAACACGATGCAACAACGTCTTACTTACCAGCCCGGGTCCACACATGCATATGAAACCCGTTGGACTTGCGTTGCCACCGCTCCTCGTTTTGGCCTCTTATAGTCAAGCCCAGTATGCGTGTCCCGTCCTCGACTTGGGTCGAGCCCACAAAGATACGTTTGGGATACTGGTTGAAATGGGCCCCCACAAGCTACCCACCTAAGCTTGTCACCACTAGTATATCCCACTTAACCCTCTTAGTCATGTTCATTTACATGTGTGTTTGGTTAAGTCTTACTAATCGTATTTCACATGCCACTAAGGGCACCCACTAGATTCCTCATGCCACCCAAGGCACCTACTTAACCCCCATGTCCCACCTTACATGTTTATCTGGTTAAGTATTTCTTAATTCATTCAGGCCATAACCTCATAAAGACCTCTCACATTAGACTGGCATTTATGGCAGCTGGATTTGCCGGGCGGGCCCGGGCAGTCTTACACCATAAAAGAGTCTAACCTCGTGTCTTTACAACTGTTATGCTTTAGTTTAGGCCTAGGTCCTCTCACATTGGGCTGACATTTGTGACCACTGGATTTGCCGGGCGGGTCCGGGCAGGTTTACGTCACAAACGAGTCCAACCTCGTGTCCTAAGCATTGATTATCACTTATAATCTTTTACCCCAGTTTTAATAATTCCCTATTCAAATTATTAATTACTTCCAATTTTAATGATGCCCATAATTGACTCAATTATGGTCATCCACTCATGGCATGCAAAATCATATCAATTGCATCCCAACTTCTTATTATTAAATCCTTAATATTACCCCTACCCCACGTTTATACGTTCGCTTATTCAACGCAGAATATACGTTAGGCTCGAATAGTCTAACTCATAGCACAAAAATAAATTATCACAACATATAGACAATTAAAATGAATCTAATCGTAATAGGGGTGAAACTTGCATAAATTACACATGTTAAGGACCTAAAGGTGTCAACTTGTTAAAGGTCACAATTTACATGATATGATCATAACCCAAATTTATGTATAAACTTGCATATGGGGTTTTAGACAACATAATGATGGTGTGAACTAGCATAGAATTTCACATATGTCATAGTATAATTCTAGATGTCATAATAGATGTCATGGCATATGTTCATAACTTTTACTAATCAACCTAAACTTGCATATGTGACTTGTCATATAGATCAACATAGCCCAAACATTATGATTTGATTAGCATGAACTAATTAGCATTGATAATAGCATCATGACTTTATAACATATATGATTCATCACAACTTAGCATAGAAACTTTCAACATATATAACATCATCATAGCATGATTTACAACATATAGGATATCATCACCACAAAGCATATGATTTATAACATACATGATAGCATAAGGTTTACAACAACATATGTGATAATCCACATCATTCACTTATAATCCATTCATGATTTAATCTAATTAGTTTAACAATAATCTTGTTAAGATCATCATACTCACAATTTAGAGAAGAAAAGAGAGTCTTGATTTGCTTTAGAGTTGAGTAGAATTAGGATTTGGATAAGCTTTTCTTCCTTCTTAGTTGGCGGCGGCTACACTGAGTTCCATGGAAACGGTATGACGGTAGCTATTTTATTTTTCATGTGAATTAGAGTGAGAGACTACCTAGGTATTTATAGAGTTTAGGATTTATTTAGACCGTCAGATCAATTCAGAACTAAACTGAACCGTTAAATTTGCCAACTCAGCCCTAAAGACACATCAGCAGCTCAAGATTGGGCTCAGTCAAAACCCTAGCCGACTGACCAGGTCGACACTATAGTCGACCTGGGGGGGGGGGGGGGCAGGTCGACACTAGTGTCGACCCCCCAGTCGACCTGCCTGGGCGGGAATTTTCCCGCCCAGCCCGCTTTTGCTCTTCCAGTTTGAATTTTAAATTTCTGCGAGCTGTTTTGAATTTTTTTTTTTTTGAAACTTCTGATGGCCATAATTTCTTCATACGAAGTCCAATTCACGCAAACTCGGACTCTATTTCAACCAGAATTCCGAGACGAACAAAATGGCGCAACCCGTTTCCCACAATTCTCACGTCTGAGATTATTTATTCTTTAATTTATGAATATTAATATTAACAGAATTACGGGGTGTTACATTCTCCCCTCCTTAAAGGATTTCGACCCCGAAATCTTCAAGTCAAGAAGAATGTATATCCTAACATCCAAACAACCATCTGCTCAACCATCAAACACTGGCATCCATTGTCCTTATAGACTTCTAATGCTTTCATGAACATATGCAAGAAGTGTGTGTATATGTCCATATCTAATGCAAAATCAGGCGGTCCACTGATTCAGTTGACCTCCTTAATGCAAATCATGATAGTGCCCTGCGTCCATTATGTATGCAAAAGTTCCCTAATGCTACATATTATCTCTATATGCATGCACAATCATCATCTGAATGCAGCATCCATATGATAAAAACAATAGTCATACATCCATTTTACTAAATACATCCATATATATGCAATATGCAATATGAAGTGACTGAGCCGATCTAGTGCCTAATAGTTTGTGTATATGCGTCCACGAGCAACCACTAGCAACCACTTGCATCCACTTTGCATCCATCATACATAACATGTCTCAAACACATGTTTCAACCATAGGATTATCCTAACTAAAGGTCAAAGATACTAGCGAGAGGACATACTAAAGATAAGATAAGTACAAGCTAAGCGATAAAGGAGAAATTAAAAGACATACCCCCAAAAAGAAAAGGGTACAACGAATGCATCTTCGCTTCTGTCTCCCAAGTAGCGTCGCTCTCATCATCTCCCCATTGTACTTTGACTAGTCTAACCTCTCGATTCCTCAACTTCTTGATCTCCGACCCAAGAATGCGTGTAGGAGCTCGTCGAATCGTCGCATCACGCTCTATCTCCACCTCTCTAAACAAGTTCGGTTCTACCACTTCCGCGATCTCGTGCAAGCACTTCCTCAAATGTGACACATGGAATACGTCGTGTACACCACTAAGTCTCTCTGGCAACTCCACTCTATACGCCATCTGTCCAATCTTTTCCTTAATAGGAAACGGCCCTACGAACCTTGGTGCTAACTTCCCCACGGACCCAAAGCGAACAACGTTCCGTAATGGAGACACTTTGATAAAGACCATGTCCCCAACATCAAACTCAAGATCTGTTCTCCTCTTGTCCGCATAAGATTTCTGCCTATCTTGCGCTGCTTTCATCCTCCTTCGAATCAAGTCGATCTTCTCTGAAGTCTCCCTAATCATATCGGGTCCAAGTAAGATCTTATCCGTAGCTTCCCACCAACATGTAGTTGAACGACAAGGTCGTCCATAAAGAGCTTCGAAAGGTGCCATGCCAATGCTAGACTGAAAGCTGTTATTATATGCGAACTCCACCAATGGAAGATGCTCTTCCCATGTACCCCCAAAGTCTAGGATACATAGCCTCAAAAGGTCCTCTAGAATGCGATTCACCCTCTCGGTCTGGCCATCCGTCTGAGGATGATATGCGGTGCTCAAACATAACCGAGTCCCTACCGCTTCTTGCAAGCTTCTCCGAAATTCGCTACTGAAAATAGGATCGCGGTCGCTCACTATGCTAGAAGGAACACCGTGCAAACGAACTATTTCTCGGACGTATACAGAAGCTAACTATGGAGCAGTCCTCTTACTCTTCACGGGAATGAAATGGGCGCTCTTAGTGAGTCTATCTACTATAACCCAAATCCCCGTATTACCCTTCCTTGATCGCGGTAACCCGTCCACAAAATCCATCGAGACACTTTCCCATTTCCATAGTGGAACCTCCAATGGGTGAAGCAACCCACCGGGTTTCTTTTGCTCCGCTTCTACTTGTTGGCACACCAAGCATCTAGCGACATACTCGGCCACGTCTTTCTTCATGCCGGCCCAAAAGTAAACTCGTCTCATGTCCATGTACATTTTGTCCCCACCGGGATGAATGGTCATCTTCGAACGATGTGCTTTGTCAAGAATGGTCTTCCTTAGGTCATCGTCTTTTGGTACACAAAGTCTACCGTCCCTACGTAACCAACCCTTATCATCTAGGGTATACCTACGGAGATGGCTTGATGACTCCCCTCCTTTGAGCTTTTCTACTAACTCAACCAACTGTGGGTCGTCTCGCTGTGCCTCCCCAATCTGTCCCAAAAGCTTAGGTCTGACCTCCAAGGATGCTAGCAAACCAGGTACAAAGTCAACAGAAGGTCTAAAATCAAACATAGAGATGAACTCTAAACTTCTCCGCTCAACAAACAAAGGACTTAAGGATAACCTTTTTCTACTTAAGGCATCCGCCACCACGTTACCCTTGTCAGGGGTATATGCTATCTCGAATTCGTAGGATGCCAAGAACTCCTTTCACCCTAACACATCTCCCTTCCCTAGAGACCACATGCCCTAAATTCCTCACTTCCTTCCTCCCAAAATGGTATCTTGGAGAACTTAGCTTTAAGCTAGTGCACTTGCAGGGTCCCTAAGCTTCCCCTAAGATGTAGGGCATACTCTTCTCTACTTCTAGAGAAAACCAGGATATTATCCCATGTAAAATCGTCACAACTATCCATCTCTCACGTAGACCATCCTAGTCGAATTCGACATTCCCCAAGTGCAAGCCCCAAAGGCCTAAACCAATATCAGACAAACACCCAAGGGATACCTCCTTCGAATTCAGACGACCTACGTGAGATGATACTAGTAAGATGGTCAATCAATTGAGCACTTGACCGACTCTGGCTGTCCTTGCCAGTCTTGCTCCAAAACTACCGCTGATTACATAACGGGCTTTGCTTAATCTATTAAGCACATACGAAAACTTATTTCGCGCCTATGGGTAAACCCCGCACTTTATCAACGACGTCTCCATACTCACGGACCATACACAAACAGATTCCTAATCATCATTAGATGCGTCAGAAGATTCTAGGCAGCTAAGCATCACTGAACCCCTAGGGTCGCAAGAAACATGAGGGTTTTTCTATAACGAATCAATAGTCTAACTACCCTCCTTTCACAATCTAGGATGGCACCCTGCTTGGCTATCCAATCCACCCCTAGAACCAAACTATAGCCCGTGAAACCAAGGACAAAGGCGTTGCATTCAAACTCAATGCCCAAGATAAACACTCACAAATCCCGACAAATCATAGAAAGATGAGCCGAACCACCAATAGGATTTGAGACTACTAAGGGATCAGTAACAAGACTAATATCTAGGTGCAGTGTTTCAACTAATGATGTAGAAATAAACGAATGCGATGCGCCCGAATCGAATAAAGTATGGACAGGATGATCAAATAGAAAAACTAAGCTTTCAACAGAAATGGTTCTACCTCGTCCTTGCAGCGGTGGGACCGCGAGAGCCTGAACTTGTCCCCATGCCTGCCCTGGTGCCATAAGAGCCTGCACCTGTCGTCCCGAGGTAGCCCCTGTCCTCTGCCCCTTCTTTGGGCAGTCCTTCACTAGATGTCCTGCTTCGCCACAGTGAAAACAACCGGTCTTCTTCTTCTTCCTACAATCCTTGCTTAGATGGCCTGGTGTCCCACAGTTAAAGCATTTCTTCTTCCCCTTAGCATTGTTGCCTTTGCCACCTTTATTTTGATCCCCTTTCTTCTTGGGTGCCTTATCAGCTTTAGCGCCCTTCTCCTCGTGCATGAGCACCATGTCTACTAGCTTCTCAAAGGTGGCCCCCATAGGGATGTGGGACATAGCCAACCCTTGCAATGGCTCATTCAATCCATTAACGAACCTCAGAGCCTTCTTCTCCGGCGTGTTCACTAAGTCCAAGCCAAACCTTCCTAACTGATTAAATTTGTTGACATATTCTTTCACTGATGAACTTCCTTGCTTCAATGCCAAGAACCTTTCCATATATAGATTCTCTTCTGCCCTTGAGAGAAACTTTGCCTCAAACCTACGTCTGAAATCCGCCCACTAGTCAACAGGACGCTCCCCATTAGTGACCTCCCACCAAAACGAGGCCTCTCCCTTCATTAACCAAGCTGCTAAACGAACTTTCCTCCCTTCTTCTACTTCAAAGATTTCTAGCAATTCTTCCACCTCCTTAAGCCAATCTCTAGCTTCCACAAACGTTTCTGACCCTTGAAAAGGTTTTCCACCCATAGCCTTAAATTCCTTGCACGTCTTTGCAAAAGTATCTACGCGAGGAGGAGGAGGAGGAGGGGCGGGTGCAACTGGTGGTGGAGGAACATTGGCTGGACCCGCAGCGGTCCTAGCCTCTAATAACCTCCTATACCATCCTGGTATCGTTACACCATCCGGAAGGTTAAGATTTTTAGCCATGCTGAAACGAAAAAGGAATGATTCAAAATGGAAAATTCGAAAGATAAAGATATATGGCTATTGGGGATTATGTTTTTCTTAAAACTTTCCTCTATAAAATAACTCATTAAGACATGGTTTTGAAAACACTTCTTCCAAAAATACTTTGGAAAAAAAATAGTTTTTCTAAAAAATTTATCTGTTCTGGTAACCTTAAGCTCTGATACCACGTGTAACACCCCACATCCATTAATGTCACTCACAAAGGGAATGCATTAACTTCCATGAAGGTTAATAGTGAATATAGAACAGAAAAATTTCAACAAGACAGATAATAAGTATTACTTGGAAATCTAAAACTTCATTTTATTGCAGCGGAATTTAAACATGTTTGTTACATCACAAAACCATAATCAGAGTCAAGTACAATATCCATCTTGATAAAACAAAATACATAATCCCATTACACAAATAGCCATTAAAGAAGATAACAAGCTGGACTTTACTTCAACGGTCCAAGCTTTCCAAGAGAGATAAAGCAATCCAATCAAGCTCCACTAGAGCTGGTCCCAACCTGAGGACATGGTGGGGGAAAAAGGATAGAAATGGAGGGGGGTCAGACATAAAGTCTGGCAAGTATGATAATTCTAACAATACTATTATCAAAATAACTAGACTAAGGCATAAGCTGGAAGACAAGTAAATTTCTATGAACTATTGGGTATGGAAAGGCAGATAAAGATAACGTTAAAGGCATATCTAATTACTAACGAATAATTACTAGACTGCACCACACCAGTCACCCTCAAAGTTGATCCCGCCTACTACACTTTGAAATTATATAAATAGCCTTGCGTACCTCTAGCTGACTACATAGGTGTTGTTTGCCCCTATCTCCACTAGGTGTACCCCACTACCCTCTTAGAAATTTTATAAGTAACTTCGTGTACCCCAGCTGACTACATAGGTGCCGTCTGCCCCTATCTCCACTAGGTGTACCCCACTACCCACTTGCGATCGGCTCCCTACTCGTAGATACCCATGCTGGCCCCACAGTGGGGTGTATCACTCCCCTAAAGTGGCAACCCGATACAACTTGAGAATGCACGGCTTATACCTACACGATGCAACAACGTCTTTCCTACCAGCCCGGGTCTACACACGCATATGAAACCCGTTGGACTTGCGTTGCCACCGCTCCCCGTTTTGGCCTCTTATAGTCAAGCCCAGTATGCGTGTCCTGTCCTCGACTTGGGTCGAGCCCACAAAGATATGTTTGGGATACTGGTTGAAATGGGCCCCCACAAGCTACCCACCTAAGCTTGTCACCACTAGTATAACCCACTTAACCCTCTTAGTCATGTTCATTTACATGTGTGTTTGGTTAAGTCTTACTAATCGTATTTCACATGCCACTAAGGGCACCCACTAGATTCCTCATGCCACCCAAGGCACCTACTTAACCCCCATGTCCCACCTTACATGTTTATCTGGTTAAGTATTTCTTAATTCATTCAGGCCATAACCTCATAAAGACCTCTCACATTAGACTGGCATTTATGGCAGCTGGATTTGCCGGGCAGGTCCGGGCAGTCTTACACCATAAAAGAGTCTAACCTCGTGTCTTTACAACTGTTATGCTTTAGTTTAGGCCTAGGACCTCTCACATTGGGCTGACATTTGTGACCACTGGATTTGCCGGGCGGGTCCGGGCAGGTTTACGTCATAAACGAGTCCAACCTCGTGTCCAAAGCATTGATTATCACTTATAATCTTTTACCCCAGTTTTAATAATTCCCTATTTAAATTATTAATTACTTCCAATTTTAATGATGCCCATAATTGACTCAATTATGGTCATCCACTCATGGCATGTAAAATCATATCAATTGCACCCCAACTTCTTATTATTAAATCCTTAATATTACCCCTACCCCACGTTTATACGTTCGCTTATTCAATGCAGAATATACGTTAGACTCGAATAGTCTAACTCATAGCACAAAAATAAATTATCACAACATATAGACAATTAAAATGAATCTAATCATAATAGGGGTGAAACTTGCATAAATTACACATGTTAAGGACCTAAAGGTGTCAACTTGTTAAAGGTCACAATTTACATGATATGATCATAACCCAAATTTATGTATAAACTTGCATATGGGGTTTTAGACAACATAATGATGGTGTGAACTAGCATAGAATTTCACATATGTCATAGCATAATTCTAGATTTCATAATAGATGTCATGGCATATGTTCATAACTTTTACTAATCAACCTAAACTTGCATATGTGACTTGTCATATAGATCAACATAGCCCAAACATTATGATTTGATTAGCATGAACTAATTAGCATAGATAATAGCATCATGACTTTATAACATATACGATTCATCACAACTTAGCATAGAAACTTTCAACATATATAACATCATCATAGCATGATTTACAACATATAGGATATCATCACCACAAAGCATATGATTTATAACATACATGATAGCATAAGGTTTACGACAACATATGTGATAATCCACATCATTCACTTATAATCCATTCATGATTTAATCTAATTAGTTTAACAATAATCTTGTTAAGATCATCATACTCACAATTTAGAGAAGAAAAGAGAGTCTTGATTTGCTTTAGAGTTGAGTAGAATTAGGGTTTGGATAAGCTTTTCTTCCTTCTTAGTTGGCGGCGGCTACACTGATTTCCATGGCAACGGTATGACGGTAGCTATTTTATTTTTCATGTGAATTAGAGTGAGAGACTACCTAGGTATTTATAGAGTTTAGGGTTTATTTAGACCGTCAGATCAATTCAGAACTAAACTGAACCGTTAAATTTGCCAACTCAGCCCTAAAGACACATCAGCAGCTCAAGATTGGGCTCAGTCAAAACCCTAGCCGACTGACCAGGTCGACACCCAGATCGACACTATAGTCGACCTGGGGGGGGGGGGGGGGCAGGTCGACACTAGTGTCGACCCCCCAGTCGACCTGCCTGGGCGGGAATTTTCCCGCCCAGCCCGCTTCTGCTCTTCTAGTTTGAATTTTAAATTTCTGCGACCTGTTTTGATTTTTTTTTGAAACTTCCGATGTCCATAACTTCTGCATACGAAGTCCAATTCACGCAAACTCGGACTCTATTTCAACCAGAATTCCGAGACGAACAAAATGGCGCCACCCGTTTCCCACAATTCTCACGTCTGAGATTAGTTATTCTTTAATTTGTGAATATTAATATTAACAGAATTATGGGGTGTTACAGAAAATAATTTTGAAATCCATGAAATTAAACACATACAAGTTATAAACAAAGGTATAGTCTAACAACAGAAATTCTAGATTATTGCATATTAATCCTAGAGTTGCGTACCCTTCGGTAGGATTAACCCCTATGAAGGAAGTAATAAGGTATGATGGTTCTAAACACAATTTATCTACTATACATATAGAGATAAACTAATATGATGCACCAGTATCAAACAAAACTCTAACAGGTATACTACGAAACTAAAGTGTACCTTCCAACACTCCTTCCCTTTTTTGCATTAGTAGGTTTGAAAGACAAAAGTTCCACAACTATCACTTTACCCTTGGCTGGTTTCGAATATCTATCCTTAAAGTGCTCAAGCTGAATACAATCAAAGCGCTGAACATTTAGGCTCCCGGCAGTGGTTTTAGCTTCTATTTACTTGCACTATGTTGAATAATGACCCTTCTAGTGGCACTTAAACTAAACCAATTCTACCTTATTTTTTTTGTTTTCCCACTTATTGAGCCTTCCGGGCCTTGAAGTGTTTCCTTTTCATTGCCTGACAGCATTGGTTCCCAACCTCCATAAGCATTTCTATAACAACCCACTCGGAATAGGCCTGAATTCTGATCTAAAAATGGCCCGTTGGAACTTAGAGCCCCTCTAAATGGATCATTGTTTCCTATAAGGAATTACTAAATAGATAGATAGTGCAGTCTAAACGAAGAATTATAATCTTACATAGTGGAAATGATAAAATATAATAGCATAAAATAGATGTACCATTATTTAACAACCACAAATTCTGATATAATAAGTCTCATAGATGATAATAGATATGTCATTTGTTATCCCAATTACATAACAATAATAATAATAAGGCTAATGTTGTAATAACTAAATCTTCAAGAGGCTCCTGCTCCATGAAATCGTTCCTTATCCTAAATCAACAATCTGATCTACTAACCTGTTAACGTTAAGAGGTGGGAGGTCAGAACATAAAGTTCTAGTGAATGAAAATAGATAAGATTAGGAATTACTATTTCCTACATTTGAAAGAATAAAGTCTTCATGTTATGTCTACTACGCAACAAACATACAAAAAATTAAACATATGTGGTGGACATCCTAATGGTGTCTTAAGGCCTAAATGTAAATCAAAGGGCGGATGTGCCAACAGTCACGTAATACCCTACAAGGTAATTTTAAGGGCGGACATTCTTACGATCACTTAATACACTACAAGGTAACTTAAAGAGGGACATTCTTACGGTCACTTGATACCCCACAAAGTGGGAAATTTCTAGTCACTTAAGGCCACTTATTAGTTTATTAAAGGTGGACATCCCTATCGTCACTTAATGCCTTATGGCATGCCCTGGCCATTTAAGACATCGTCTCTAGCGTTAACATCATAAATAACTTCTCTTGTTGGTCGAGAAATAGTAATGGCCACTTACTATCAGGTTTAGATCAGGAACTCAACTTCATTTTAAGAGAACCATCCCTTCGGACCTCTTGTTACTATCTAGTCGTCCTTACGGGTGTACTCCTAGCCACATCCCTTATATGGTGGTTCCTTTAGACCATATATATAATCCATCCCTAGGTCAACTCTCACTAGCCCCTTAAGAAGAAGAGGACATTACTTAGAGAACTACCCTACTCACGTTATCATCTACATGGGCCACTGAATATCTTATAGGGGAAAGGCAGACCCAGTGACCACTTAAGACCTTTGTAAGGGCGAGTGCCATGACTTGGGTCCTAAACCAAGGAGTGAACCTTTGGCATAGACTTTGTCCTAACTACTTAATATCCAAATTAAGGTAGGTCGACCAATTAATACCTTTTCTCTAAGGCATGCCTACATCACACAAATATATATATACACACACACACACTAGACATCTTACATTAGACCAATCACTTACAGACGTTGGATTTGCCGAGCGGTTCCGGGAAGTCTTCTACTACAAGTTGGGTCTAACCTTGTATTATAGTGTACTAATTATGATAGCCCATGGCACTTAGACCCCTTACATTAACAGGGCTTACTTGTAGATGTTGGATATGCTGGTCGATTCCAAACAGACTTCTACTATAGGTAACGGTTTACCTCGTGTCTATGTGTCATTAATATATCTAAAGCGATTAACACACATAAACATACAAATTCCCATGGCAATGGCATAAAGGCATCATGGAAGATAGAATAGATTAGGAAGATAGAAGAAAAACCTAAACCCTTTTCTTTTCCGGAATTAGCAATGGCAGAAAGGCATCAAGGAGGCGTGGAGAAGAATGGTTATAAGGTTTTGAGTGAGGGTTTGGAGTCTTATTTGTTGTTGACATCGTGTATATAGACCTTTAGTTTCAATAAATTAAATCTAAGTGGTGCGTTTGATGAAATATACAAATAAGTCCCTCTTTAAAACAACCCTCACTGGGCTCCCATACAGGAGGGTGGTAGACCGCTCCTGTAGAAGGGCGGTCGTCCAGGGCAGTTGACCCCCCTTCTGTAGGGTGGTCGATCCCTTTCTAGGGTCGAGCCCAGTAGGGTACTTCTCCTATACGTTATTTTTTTTAATTAATTCCTTGATTTATTTTGATTGATTTGTTACCATCTATTAATTATTGTTGTCCCCATTGCATATAAATATATACACACACATTTGAATTCAAAATGATATTATTTTTATGCTTATCCATATAAATATATTCCAAGTTTGTGTATTTATTCATTTGAAATTCAAACTTTGTACATTAATGTATACGTACAGCTTGATTTACTAATATCCTTTGCATACGGACTTTTTTTTATTAAATAAAATATGAAATGGATTAGAATCTTTCCATGAATGCAACTACAATACTTTAGTGGCCCAATTCCTTATTAATTGAAGTTTCAATTTTCAGCGAATTAGATTATTATTGATTTTCCTTATTTATTTTAAATTATATTATCATATGTTTAATATATGTTTATTTTATTGGGTGTTACATTCTCCCCCCTTATTCGAGATTTCATTCCAAAATCTTTTGAAGGGGCAAAGAACAAAACTCGCCCTAAACGATCATGTTGTACAAATATATTATTTCAATGAACACATCCATAACTCACAATGATTATGAACTGCGAACTTTCTAATAATGAGCTTAGTACTAACCTGTATGTGTAATAAGTGACGGATATGTAAGCAAACATCCTAATATGCATATAATTCTATATGACTGCATGGTGCATTTGTGTTGCATCCATCTCCTACCATTCAGTCTAGAAACCATTATGCAACTAAAAACGAGAATTTAGGAGAAATTAATTACCCGAGAAAATCTATGAATGAGTTAGTCTAATCTTCTCCCTAGTTTCCCAAGTACTTTCCGCAGGGTTATCTCCCCACCGAATTCAAATTAAGCGAATAGATTTGTCGAAGAGTTGTTTGATTGCATGCTCCATGATCCTTGTGGTGGCTTAGGGAACCCTGGACTGTAACTCGAAGCTCTATACGTCCCCAATTTCACTAAGCTTGAACCTATCGGTTGAATCACGAAGGCACTTGCGAAGATGGGAAACATGGAAAACATTGTGGACTCCCGATAAACGCTTGGGAAGATCCACCTAGTAAGCCATCTTCCCATTCCTATCCAAACCCCGAAAAGGCTCAATAAACCTGCATCCAACTTCCAAGTTTTTCCCAACTGAACTGTCTTCTTCCGAGTGGAGACCTTAACAAATAGCAAATATCCAACATCAAATTCTAGTTCCTTCCTCCTCCTCCTATTTGCGTATGACTTCCGTCGGTCTTGGGTAGCCTTCATTTTCTGTCGAATCAAAGCGATGATTTCCGTAGACTCATGGATAAGTGAAAAGAGTGCTAGATTAGGATCGTGTAATATGGAACTAAGCGACTTAGCAGAAGTGTTGATTATGTGATATTCTATACTTTGCTATAGTTATGCAAGTAAAATTTTAATGATCTAAATATTAAATTAACACAGATAAGTAATATGCAGTAAAATAAAATAAATGACACCAAGAATTTTTATACTGGTTTGGTGCACCATCCTACGTCCAGTCCCAGACTCCTTCTGAAATTCCAATAAGCAATACCGCCATTCACCTAGAGGAATAGGTTACACACACCCGAGTAGGCGAACATGATTTCTTGCCTGAGCAATGGATCTGGACTTCAACAATACAACAGTAGCTTTAACTTTTTATATGTGTTTCAAGTAACACGGATTAGTCACGGTTTAAGTACACCCTTCCTATAATATTATCCTGAAAATGAATATTTTAAGAAAGTATACTTCCTTTGAATCAAGTAGTATGAAAATAGAATCAATAATTCAAACCAATGAGAATAGTTTTGACAGATTTTGAATGCACAGAGTATAAAGAGAATAGAATCAAAAATTAGAATGAGAATTGATGATTTGGAAAGTGATATTTGTAGTGTATTAATAATATATGAAAAGTAGTTATTATTTGTAAAAAGTTTCAATAAAAATAGTATCCATTTCTCTTGAAATTAGATTGAACCTACTCATGAAAAGAATTTTCTCTTTGGTGGAAAAGGAAGTTGGCAAACATCAGTCGACCAGTAAAAAAATGATTTGTCAACTGTTGCAAATTCGAATATATATATATATATATATATATATGTGTGTGTGTGTGTGTGTGTGTGTGTATGTGTGTGTATGTATGTGTGTGTGTGTGTGTGTTTGTGCATAAGTGCACAAAGCTGTGCACATTGTCACATACCAGTCGACTAGTATAATATTAACCAGTCGACTGGTCTATGCACAAAGGCACAGTTTTGGCACTTGTGTGCCAGTATATGATATATGTTATTTTGTGTTATCGTGTTATGATATTTGAGGATAGATTTTAACAGTATATAACACAACAAAGTCACAGTTAGATAAATAATCATACTATATCACTGCTCCATGATTTTCTCTTCTTCCTTGTCATGAATCAAAAACTCATGAACTAACATTCTCCTCCTTTTTCGGTTGATGACAACCTCTTGTAGATTATGCTTAATTTTATATTCCTCCCCCTGAATATGTACTATATATGAATTCTCTCCCCTAGGTTTGTGGCTACATTTTTCCTGCAATAACTTGTTAGTTTACTTATGTCTCCCCCTTTGTCGTCGATTAAAAAATAAGTAGCAACAAGATAAAATAACATACACACTACAGTTTATAGAAACATAATAGATGTTCATAATCCAAAATAAAATAAGTTCAAAAGCATAAGAGACTATTTAGTACAAGTCTCATAATTGTTAACAGAAAATATAGAGAACTTACTACCATCACACTATATTAAATAATGTCCCCAGTAGTGCTCTCAGAAGTGGAGTATGTGAATATTGGCACTGGCTTCTTTCCCAGATCTGGAGCTTGAGTAGATGTGGAGGTAGAGCAAGATATTGCTTCTTATATGTTTACAAGAAATGACTTAATATTGTAAAATTTCTTATCCACCTTCTTGTCCATTCTCTTAAGACGTGATTCAAGTAGTAGTTGATTTCGTAAAACTACATCAACAGCTTGTCGAGTTGTTTGGGATGGAGTAGTAAGTCTTACATTTTTAGGACATGGTTGGATATGTGTAGATGAGGATGGTCCTTGATGTCCTTGAGACTTACTCCTTTGCAACCATTCACCATAGGACATAATGCTAAGCGTCGGAGGCGGTAGCTTCATCATGTTAATGTTCTTGCCAGTCAAAACTATCACATCCACATTTTCCGAATCGGGTAGAGGAATCTCCAAATCGGCACAATATATTCTCCATAGAAAATATGTGTCATGACTCCTTGATTAAAACCAAAGAACTCATCTAAAATCAGTTTCGCCTAGTTGACTTGTATATCATCATAAACTGCATACAAAGACTGAAATGGTTCCGCGTAGGCAAGATCAAATGTTTCGATTCTTGATAGAATAGTGCATGCCAAAGCATGATGAAGTAGGTGAGCACTAGGACGTAAACCCGCAGTCTTTGTTCCATCCGAATCTTCATCAATAAAATAGTGACTTATGTTGTCTCGAGCATGGATTATACAATTTAATTTTTTAACTCATATCCCATTGGTCGGTGATTCTAATATATATCCCATTCGTTCTAGGGAAAGAAAATTGATTTACCGCATACCAAGCTCCATACACAATTTTCGTGATTTTCATGAGATTGATGATCTAAGTTAAGATTAGAAAGAAATAATTTTACTATAACGTAATTTATGTTCAGCTTGTTCTTCTCGTAGTCGAGTAGAGATTCAAGTCTACCTTTTTGAGCTAACCCTTTTAGTCCATAGGAATTGAAATCAAGAAATTTTAAAAAAAAAAAATCAACAAATTTCGTTTTCTCCATCTTATGCCATCTTTCAACAGCTGTATCATCATGAAGCCACTTCGCAATGTATGAATCAATTGGTTTTTGAGAAGAAGAGGAAGCTCTTTTGGTTTCTTAGTAGGAGGAGCCATTTTTCTAGGTTTTTGTGATAAAAATTGAATTTTTAAGTTGCTTGAAATATTAGGTTTTGAGTATAAAAGAGTGGAGTTTTAAAAATGGGAGAGAGGGGGGGGGGTAAGGGGTTTTAAATGGAACGGTCAAAACAAAATTTCGGTTCTGGCCCCGTACTAGTCGACCAGTTATAATAGCACCAATCGAATGGTGCCTATGTCTAGAAATTTTTCTGGATACTATATATATAATTTTATATATATACTTATTTAATCAATTTTTGAAGTTCTATGTATTTTTATATCTTGTATTTATTTAAGTTAGGGTCTATATGATTTTTCAGCAAACTATATTATTGAGATTAAAGAGATATATATTTTATTCATGAATACGAACTTCAAAAATGAAACAACTCTCAATGCATTTACCCAATGCAATATTATTATTGAAAACAAAATCAACAGGAAACTATAACGTTATTCATTTGGAGTCAAATGAAGTAGATTTCTTTGGAGTTTCCTTCATGGATTCCTCATTAGATGCATAGTTTTTATCCCAAGATTTCGGGCTATACGGAGGTCGTCATAGACTATTTTCCATGGAATCCATGAAGATATCGGATGCTCTAGAGTAGAGTATAACGGATAAAGTTTTAGTTTGTGTAAATTTGGTGTTTCATAAATCCGCAATACCATTTGTTCTGAGAAATTTAAACGTTTTGCCATCACTTTTTGTTCAAAGTATAATTCCCATTGAAGATCTAACTGCTGTTTTTGATAGTGATGTATATCATCCATCTTATCCCTTGTAAATGGTGAGATAGATAAAGGACGTCTCGATTTCTTAGAATCTTAAGTGTAGACGGTATGGTATTTTGGTTGTTTTTCAAGATTTGGAGAAATGATTCGCGCTGATGATGATGATTGCTTTGGAGTGGAGTTGTTTGGAGAGTTTGAATTTACATTTGACATGATTTCTTGACTTTGAATTTTGAGATAGTTTTCGAACCTTGAGTTATATAAAAGTTATGTTTGCAAAAATAAATTGAGTCGAAGCATAATTTCTTTAAAGCTGGGAGTAAAAGCCGAGTGGATGTTAAGAAGTTTAATTATAAGCTGTATGTTTCAATTGCTAGTTAGTTAGGGTGTTTAAAAATAGAGTCATGCAACTACCAAGGAGAATACCTGGGTTTGAGTCCCAATTGATGCAAAAAAAAAAATCTAAAAATTTAATTTTCACTTAAAATGTAAAATATTTTATAAATCTTTGAATGAAATGATTTGTAGTTCTCTACTAAGTTTAATAAACGAGTTTTTGAATAACGATTTAGTAAAAATATCAGCTATTTGATTTTCCAAATTGACAAATTCCAGATTTATTATTTCTTTTTCAATATTATCATGTAATATATCTATATGTTTAGTTTGTGAATGTTTTTACTGGATTTTTAGATAAATTTATTTCCCTTGTATTATCCTAATAAATAATTGAATTAGTTAAATTTACGTTAAATTTTTTAAGTGTTTGTTGCATGTATATTATTTGAGCACAAGCCAATGCTGGTGATATATATTCGGCTTCACAAGTAGATAGTGAACACAATTTTGTTTCTTGCTAAACCAAGATATTAGTGATTTGCAAATAAAATGGCAATTACCACTCACTAAACCAAATGGACAAATCAGAAACACAAGGTTTTTTTTAATTTGAAACTCATTTTCAAAGTTCCTAGCTCTAAAACTGGCCTCCAACGTTTCCATTCACACCAAAAACGTTTTTCCTTTTTCTAATTTTTTAAATACATTATTTTTGTACATAGATAAGCTGCGATTCCCACGACGGTTGCACGTAATTAACCGAAAATAAACAAGCATTCTCAATCCTAATTATGGGCCGCTTATTTTCTTTACTAGACTTTTATGTTCCATGCGATTTCTTCTCCAATGTCATGCTTCTTTGCTACTCGTATGTCGGATTTTTCCTGTTTGCGCTTCTTAAATCTAGTCGAAAAATGTAAATAAAGGTCAATTTGATTATCTTGATCTTTTCAATCAGAATATTTTTGTATAACCAATTGATTTTGACCATTCTAGCATTTTTTATTTATCAACAGGCAAAATCTAAAAACCCTAGAAGGTTTTTGGCATTCGAAGCAGCATATCATCTACTACACCAGAGCGCCTCATGCTACTCGCTCTTACTTTCAGAATTTTTACCTCTTCGCAGCTGCTCTGATAATGCTCCAAAATCTAGTCATACATGAATCATTGCTAATTAGTAGCTGAAAAGTAGTTTTCATCTCCTTTTTTTATATGTTTTTTTTTGTCCTTTGGCAACTAGATGATTGTTGGCTCTATTTGATGGAATTGACTTTATTTTTAGGGAATAAATGGGGACAAGAGCGAAGCAGTTTACAGAGATCATGTCTTTGGAGCCTAAAGCATTTATTTCTCATAAATGTCTTGTAAGATTCTTTTCTTTTACATGTTAATTCCTAGTTTTTAGCTGTTTAAATTAAATTAGTGTAAAAATTCACATAGCGTACTATATCAAGAGTCAATTATTGGCATAATGTCATGTAAATGTGCTTGATTGAACCAATACTTTTATTTTCTTAATTTTTTCAACAGGAATAAACCAAGACTGACACTAGGTTGCATCGTTGTTTAGTATGTTGACATTCCAGTTCTTTGAGGTATCATTATAAGTAGTATATTAGATGCAATAAATATTTGAAGTATCCAGATGTGAATATTGATAGTGTGTTTTCCCATCAGCTCTGATAAGTTAACCGTATATGTTATTATTGCATGATCTTCGGCAAACCGTAACCTCTTCTCGTCAGCTCTGATAAATGCATTATCTCTATATGAAGAAAGTTACCATTCTATTAATACTTGAATATCTGTGCATAGTTAGTAGTTGGATATTAGTTAGGCGAATGATTAAGATTCTATTTAGTAGCATTACTTATAGATTGACTTATAAGTTATTTTCTATACTTCTAAGTTAACGTTAGATGTGCTTCAGATGAGATCTATGTAACACCCCGTAATTCTGTTAATATTAATATTTACAAATTAAAGAATAACTAATCTCAGACGTGAGAATTGTGGGAAATGGGTTGCGCCATTGTGTTCGTCTCGGAATTCTAGTGGAGATAGAGTCCAAGTTTGCGGGGAACGATTACCGGATGAAAAAGTTATGGACAAACGAAGTTTGGCGGCAAAGAAAAAAATGCACTGGCGCACTTGGGAATTGCGCCAGTACATATTTACACTGGCGCACCTGCCAAGTGCGCCCAGGCCGAGGCTGGAGCCTGCACAGCTTTCTGGTTCAGGCTGACCCGTGTTGTTGAGTCCATTCTGACTCCTTGCTGAGTCATTAGGGCTGACTCATCACCCTATCATAATTGAATGGTTTTGATTAACCCTAAGAACATCCGACGGCTTAAATTAGTTTATAACTCTATAAAAAGACCCCTATACACAAACCCAAAATCAGAAAATAAACAAAGACCATGGCCGTCATGCTGTTATTTTGAGACCTAGTGCAGCCGCCATCAAATTAAAGATAAAGAACAGCAACCAAATCAGAACTACCCAACCCTAACAGCGATTCTTCATCAAAGGAGCGCTAATTCGACTCTCTTTCTTCTCTAATTGTAAGTATGATGATCTTAACAAGATTATTGTTAAACTAATTCGATTAAGTCATGAATGGATTATGAGTAGATGATGTGAATTGTCATATATGTTGTTGTAAACCTTATACTATCATGTATGTTATAAATCCTATGCTATGTGGTGATGATATCCTATATGTTGTAAATTATGCTATGATGATGTTATGTATGTTGAGGGTTTCTATGCTAAATTGTGATAAATCATACATGCTTTAAAGTCATGATGTTATTGCCTATGCTAATTAGTTCATGTTAATCAAATCATAATGTTGATACTATTTGGGTTATGTTGATCTATATGACAAGTCACATATGCAAGTTTAGGTTGATTAGTAAAAGTTATGAACATATGACATGACATCTATTATGACATCTAGAATTATGCTATGACATATGTGAAATTCTATGCTAGTTCACACCATCATTATGTTGCCTAAAATCCCATATGCAAGTTTATACATAAATTTGGGTTATGATCATACCATGTAAATTGTGACATTTAACAAGTTGACACCTTTAGATCCTTAACATGTGCAGTTTATGCAAGTTTCACCCCTATTATGATTAGACTTATTTTATTTGTCTATATGTTGTGATAATTTATCTTTGTGCTATGAGTTAGACTATTCAAGTCTAGCGTATATTCCGCGTTGAATAAGCGAACGTATAAACGTGGGGTAGGGGTAATATTAAGGATTTAATAATAAGAAGTTGGGGTGCAATTGATATGATTTTGCATGCCATGAGTGGATGACCATAATTGAGTCAATTATAGACATCAATAAAAGTGGACATAATTAATAATTTGGATAGGGAATTATTAAAACTGGGGTAAAAGATTGAATGTGTCAATCAATCCTTAGGAAACGAGGTTGGACTCGTTTGTGACGTAAACCTGCCCGGACCCGTCCGGCAAATCCAGTGGTCACAAATGTCAGCCCAATGTGAGAGGTCCTAGGCCTAAACTAAAGCATAGCAGTTGTAAAGACACGAGGTTAGACTCTTTTATGGTGTAAGACTGCCCGGATCCGCCCGGCAAATCCAGCTGCCATAAAAGCCAGTCTAATGTGAGAGGTCTTTATGAGGTTATAGCCTGAATGAATTAAGAAATACTTAACCAGATAAACATGTAAGGTGGTACATGGGGGTTAAGTAGGTGCCTTGGGTGGCATGAGGAATCTAGTGGGTGCCCTTAGTGGCATGTGAAATACGATTAGTAAGACTTAACCAAAAACACATGTAAACAAACATGACTAAGAGGGTTAAGTGGGATATACTAGTGGTGACAAGCTTAGGTGGGTAGCTTGTGGGGGCCCATTTCAACCAGTATCCCAAACGTATCTTTGTGGGCTCGACCCAAGTCGAGGACGGGACACGCATGCTGGGTTTGACTATAAGAGGCCAAAACGGGAAGCGGTGGCAACGCAAGTCCAACGGGTTTCATATGCGTGTGTGGACCCGGGCTGGTAGGTAAGACGTTGTTGCATCGTGTAGGTATAAGCCGTGCATTCTCAGTTGTATCGGGTTGCCACTTTAGGGGAGTGATACACCCCACTGTGGGGCCTGCACGGGTATCTACGAGTAGGGAGGCGATCGAAAGTGGGTAGTGGGGTACACCTAGTGGAGATAGGGGCAGACGACACCTATGTAGTCAGCTAGGGGTACACGAAGTTACTTATAAAATTTCTAAGTGGGAAGTGGGGTACACCTAGCAGAGGTAGGGGCAGACGACACCTATGTAGTCAGCTAGGGGTACTCGAAGCTATAATTTCCAGTGAAGTAGGTGGGATCAACCTTTAGGGTAATTGGTGTGGTGCAGTGTAGTAATTGGTGCGGTGCAGTGTAGTAATTATTCGTTTGAAAGTAGGTATGCCTTTAACGTTATCTTTATCTGCTCTTCCATACCCAATAGTTCATAGACATTTCCTTATTCTCCAGCTTATGCCTTAGTCTAGTTATTTTGATAATAGTATTATTAGAATTATCATACTCGCCATACTTTATGTCTGACCCCCCCTCCGTTTCTATCCTTTTTCCCTCTCCAGGTCCTCAGGTTGGGCCCAGTCTAGTGGAGTTTGATTGGATCGCTTTATCTCTCTTGGAAAGCTTGGACCGTTGAAGTAAAGTCCAGCTTGTTATCTTCTTTAATGGCTATTTGTGTAATGGGATTATGTATTTTATTTGATCAAGATGGATATTGTACTTGACTCTGATTTATGGTTTTTATGGTGTAATAAACATGTTTAATCTCCGCTGCAATAAAATGAAGTTTTAGATTTCCAAGTACTACTTATTATCTGTCTTGTTGTAATTTTTCTGTTCTATATTCACTTATAACCTCCATGGAAGTTAATGCATTCCCTTTGTGAGTGACATTAATGGACGTGGGGGGTTACACGTGGTATCAGAGCTTAAGGTTACCAGAACAGATAATTTTTTTTAGAAAAACTATTTTTTTCCAAAGTATTTTTGGAAGAAGTGTTTTCAAAACCATGTCTTAATGAGTTATTTAAAGAGGAAAGTTTTTAAGAAAAACATAATCCCCAAATAGCCATCTATCTTTATCTTTCGAATTCTCCATTTTGAATCTTTCCTTTTTCGTTTCAGCATGGCTGAAAATCTTAACCTTCCGGATGGTGTAACGATACCAGGATGGTATAGGAGGTTATTAGAGGCTAGGACCGCTGCGAGTCCAGCCAATGTTCCTCCACCACCAGTTGCACCCGCTCCTCCTCCTCCTCCTCCTCGCGTAGATACTTTTGCAAAGACGTGCAAGGAATTTAAGGCTATGGGTGGAAAACCTTTTCAAGAGTCAGAAACGTTTGTGGAAGCTAGAGATTGGCTTAAGGAGGTGGAAGAATTGCTAGAAATCTTTGAAGTAGAAGAAGGGAGGAAAGTTCGTTTAGCAGCTTGGTTAATGAAGGGAGAGGCCTCGTTTTGGTGGGAGGTCACTAATGGGGAGCGTCCTGTTGACTCTTGGGCGGATTTCAGACGTAGGTTTGCGGCAAAGTTTCTCTCAAGGGCAGAAGAGAATCTATACATGGAAAAGTTCTTGGCATTGAAGCAAGGAAGTTCATCAGTGAAAGAATATGTCAACAAATTTAATCAGTTAGGAAGGTTTGGCTTGAACTTAGTGAACACGCCGGAGAAGAAGGCTCTGAGGTTCGTTAATGGATTGAATGAGCCATTGCAAGGGTTGGCTATGACCCACATCCCTATGGGGGCCACCTTTGAGAAGCTAGTAGACATGGCGCTCATGCACGAGGAGAAGGGCGCTAAAGCTGATAAGGCACCCGAGAAGAAAGGGGATCAAAGTAAAGGTGGCAAAGGCAACAATGCTAAGGGGAAGAAGAAATGCTTTAACTGTGGGACACCAGGCCATCTAAGCAAGGATTGTAGGAAGAAGAAGAAGACCGGTTGTTTTCACTGTGGCGAAACGGGACATCTAGTGAAGGACTGCCCAAAGAAGGGGCAGAGGATAAGGGCTACCTCGGGAGGACAGGTGCAGGCTCTTATGGTACCAGGGCAGGCAAGGGGAAAAGTTCAGGCTCTCGCGGTCCCACCGCTGCAAGAACGAGGTAGAATCATTTCTGTTGAAAGCTTAGTTTTTCTGTTTGATCATTCTGTCCGTACTTTATTCGATTTGGGCGCATCGCATTCGTTTATTTCTACATCATTAGTTGAAACACGACACCTAGATACTAGTCTTGTTACTGATCCCTTAGTAGTCTCAAATCCTATTGGTGGTTCGGCTCATCTTTGTATGATTTGTCGGGATTTGAGAGTGTTTATCTTGGGCGTTGAGTTTGAATGCAACGCCTTTGTCCTTGGTTTCACGGGCTATAGTTTGATTCTAGGGGTGGATTGGCTAGCCAAGCGGGGTGCCATCCTAGATTGTGAAAGGAGGGTAGTTAGACTATTGATTCGTTATAGAAAAACCCTCATGTTTCTTGCGACCCTAGGGGTTCAGTGATGCTTAGCTGCCTAGAATCTTCTGGTGCATCTAACGATGATTAGGAATCTATTTGTGTGTAGTCCGTGAGTATGGAGACGTCGTTGATAAAGTGCGGGGTTTACCCATAGGCGCGAAATAAGTTTTCGTATGTGCTTAATAGATTAAGCAAAGCCCGTTATGTAATCAGCGATAGTTTTGGAGCAAGACTGGCAAGGACAACCAGAGTCGGTCAAGTGCTCAATTGATTGACCATCTTACTAGTATCATCTCACGTAGGTCGTCTGAATTCGAAGGAGGTATCCCTTGGGTGTTTGTCTGATATTGGTTTAGGCCTTTGGGGCTTGCACTTGGGGGATGTCGAATTCGACTAGGATGGTCTGCGTGAGAGATGGATAGTTGTGACGATTTTACATGGGATAATATCCTGGTTTTCCCTAGAAGTAGAGAAGAGTATGCCCTACATCTTAGGGGAAGCTTAGTGACCCTGCAAGTGCACCAGCTTAAAGCTAAGTTCTCCAAGATACCATTTTTGGAGGAAGGAAGTGAGGAATTTAGGGCATGTGGTCTCTAGGGAAGGGAGATGTGTTAGGGTGAAAGGAGTTCTTGGCGTCCTACGAATTCGATATAGCATATACTCCTGACAAGGGTAACGTGGTGGCGGATGCCTTAAGTAGAAAAAGGTTATCCTTAAGTCCTTTGTTTGTTGAGCGGCGAAGTTTAGAGTTCATCTCTATGTTTGATTTTAGACCTTCCGTTGACTTTGTACCCGGTTTGCTAGCATCCTTGGAGGTCAGACCTACGCTTTTGGGGCGGATTGGGGAGGCACAGCGAGACGACCCACAGTTGGTTGAGTTAGTAGAAAAGCTCAAAGGATGGGAGTCATCAAGCCATCTCCGTATGTATACCCTAGATGATAAGGGTTGGTTACGTAGGGACGGTAGACTTTGTGTACCAAAAGACGATGACCTAAGGAAGACCATTCTTGACGAAGCACATCGTTCGAAGATGACCATTTATCCCGGCGGGGACAAGATGTACATGGACATGAAACGAGTTTACTTTTGGGTCGGCATGAAGAAAGACGTGGCCGAGTATGTCGCTAGATGCTTGGTGTGCCAACAAGTAGAAGCGGAGCAAAAGAAACCTGGTGGGTTGCTTCACCCATTGGAGGTTCCACTATGGAAATGGGAAAGTGTCTCGATGGATTTTGTGGACAGGTTACCGCGATCAAGGAAGGGTAATACGGGGATTTGGGTTATAGTAGATAGACTCACTAAGAGCGCCCATTTCATTCCCGTGAAGAGTAAGAGGACTGCTCCATGGTTAGCTTCTGTATACGTCCGAGAAATAGTTCGTTTGCACGGTGTTCCTTCTAGCATAGTGAGCGACCGCGATCCTATTTTGCACTAGCGAATTTTGGAGAAGCTTGCAAGAGGCGGTATGGTTTGAGCACCGCATATCATCCTCAGACGGACGGCCAGACCGAGAGGGTGAATCGCATTCTAGAGGACCTTTTGAGGCTATGTATCCTAGACTTTGGGGGTACATGGGAAGAGCATCTTCCATTGGTGGAGTTCGCATATAATAACAGCTTTCAATCTAGCATTGGCATGGAACCTTTCGAAGCTCTTTATGGACGACCTTGTCGTTCACCTACATGTTGGTGGGAATCTACGAATAAGATCTTACTTGGGCCCGATATGATTAGGGAGACTTCTGAGAAGATCGACTTGATTCGAAGGAGGATGAAAGCAGCGCAAGATAGGCAGAAATCATATGCAGATAAGAGGAGGATGGATCTTAAATTTGAAGTTGGGGACATGGTCTTTATCAAAGTGTCTCCATTGCGGAACGTTGTTCTCTTTGGGTCCATTGGGAAGTTAGCACCAAGGTTCGTAGGGCCGTTTCCTATTAAGGAGAAGATTGGACAAATGGCGTATAGAGTGGAGTTGCCGGGGAGACTTAGTGGTGTACACGACGTATTCCATGTATCACAATTGAGGAAGTGCTTGCACGAGACCGCGGAAGTGGTAGAGCCAAACTTGCTTAGAGAGGTGGAGATAGAGCGTGATGCGACGATTCGACGAGCTCCTACATGCATTCTTGGGTCGGTGATCAAGAAGTTGAGGAATCGAGAGGTCAGACTAGTCAAAGTACAATAGGGAGATGATGAGAGCAACGCTATTTGGGAGACAGAAGAGAAGATGCGTTCACGATACCCTTTTCTTTTCGAGGGTATGTCCTTTAATATATCCTTTATCGCTTAACTTGTACTTATCTTACCTTTAGAGTATCCTCTCGCTAGTATCTTTGACCTTTAGTTAGGATAATCCTATGGTTGAAACATGTGTTTGAGACATGTTATGTATGATGGATGCAAAGTGGATGCAAGTGTTTGCTAGTGGTTGCTCGTGGACGCATATACACAAACTATTAGGCACTAGATCGGTTCAGTCACTTCATACTGCATATTGCATATAAATGGATGTATTTAGTAAAATGGATGTATGATGATTGTTTATCATATGGATGCTGCATTCAGATGATGATTGTGCATGCATATAGAGATAATATGTAGCATTAAGGAACTTTTGCATACATAATGGACGCATGGCACTATCATGGTTTGCATTAAGGAGGTCAACTGAATCAGTGGACCGCCTGATTTTGCATTAGATATGGACATATACACACACTGTGCATTTAAACATGAAAGCATTAGAAGTCTATAAGGACAATGGATGCCTGTGATTGATGGTTGAGTAGATGGATGATTGGATGTTAGGATATACATTCTTCTTAACTTGAAGATTTCGGGGACGAAATCCTTTAAGGAGGGGAGAATGTAACACCCCGTAATTCTGTTAATATTAATATTTACAAATTAAAGAATAACTAATCTCAGACGTGAGAATTGTGGGAAATGGGTTGCGCCATTGTGTTCGTCTCAGAATTCTAGTGGAGATAGAGTCCGAGTTTGCGGGAAACGAGTACCGGATGAAAAAGTTATGGACGAACGAAGTTTGGCGGCAAAGAAAAAAAATGCACTGGCGCACTTGGGAAGTGCGCCAGTACATATTTACACTGGCGCACCTGCCAAGTGCGCCCAGGCCGAGGCTGGAGCCTGCACTGCTTTCTGATTCAGGCTGACCCGTGTTGTTGAGTCCATTCTGACTCCTTGCTGAGTCATTAGGGCTGACTCATCACCCTATCATAATTGAATGGTTTTGATTAACCCTAACAACATCCGACGGCTTAAATTAGTTTATAACTCTATAAAAAGACCCCTATACACAAACCCTAAATCAGAAAATAAACAAAGACCATGGCCGTCATGCTGTTATTTTGAGACCTAGTGCAGCCGCCATCAAATTAAAGATAAAGAACAGCAACCAAATCAGAACTACCCAACCCTAACAGTGATTCTTCATCAAAGGAGCGCTAATTCGACTCTCTTTCTTCTCTAATTGTAAGTATGATGATCTTAACAAGATTATTGTTAAACTAATTCGATTAAGTCATGAATGGATTATGAGTAGATGATGTGAATTGTCATATATGTTGTTGTAAACCTTATACTATCATGTATGTTATAAATCTTATGCTATGTGGTGATGATATCCTATATGTTGTAAATTATGCTATGATGATGTTATGTATGTTGAGGGTTTCTATGCTAAATTGTGATAAATCATACATGCTTTAAAGTCATGATGTTATTGCCTATGCTAATTAGTTCATGTTAATCAAATCATAATGTTGATACTATTTGGGTTATGTTGACCTATATGACAAGTCACATATGCAAGTTTAGGTTGATTAGTAAAAGTTATGAACATATGCCATGACATCTATTATGACATCTAGAATTATGCTATGACATATGTGAAATTCTATGCTAGTTCACACCATCATTATGTTGCCTAAAACCCCATATGCAAGTTTATACATAAATTTGGGTTATGATCATACCATGTAAATTGTGACATTTAGCAAGTTGACCCCTTTAGATCCTTCACATGTGCAGTTTATGCAAGTTTCACCCCTATTATGATTAGACTTATTTTATTTGTCTATATGTTGTGATAATTTATCTTTGTGCTATGAGTTAGACTATTCAAGTCTAGCGTATATTCTGCGTTGAATAAGCGAACATATAAACGTGGGGTAGGGGTAATATTAAGGATTTAATAATAAGAAGTTGGGGTGCAATTGATATGATTTTGCATGCCATGAGTGGATGACCATAATTGAGTCAATTATAGACATCAATAAAAGTGGACATAATTAATAATTTGGATATGGAATTATTAAAACTGGGGTAAAAGATTGAAAGTGTCAATCAATGCTTAGGACACGAGGTTGGACTCGTTTGTGACGTAAACCTGCCCGGACCCGTCCGGCAAATCCAGTGGTCACAAATGTCAGCCCAATGTGAGAGGTCTTAGGCCTAAACTAAAGCATAGCAGTTGTAAAGACACGAGGTTAGACTCTTTTATGGTGTAAGACTGCCTGGACCCGCCCGGCAAATCCAGCTGCCATAAATGCCAGTCTAATGTGAGAGGTCTTTATGAGGTTATGGCCTGAATGAATTAAGAAATACTTAACCAGATAAACATGTAAGGTGGGACATGGGGGTTAAGTAGGTGCCTTGGGTGGCATGAGGAATCTAGTGGGTGCCCTTAGTGGCATGAGAAATACGATTAGTAAGACTTAACCAAAAACACATGTAAACAAACATGACTAAGAGGGTTAAGTGGGATATACTAGTGGTGACAAGCTTAGGTGGGTAGCTTGTGGGGGCCCATTTCAACCAGTATCCCAAACGTATCTTTGTGGGCTCGACCCAAGTCGAGGACGGGACACGCATGCTGGGTTTGACTATAAGAGGCCAAAACGGGGAGCGGTGACAACGCAAGTCCAACGGGTTTCATATGCGTGTGTGGACCCGGGCTGGTAGGTAAGACGTTGTTGCATCGTGTAGGTATAAGCCGTGCATTCTCAGTTGTATCGGGTTGCCACTTTAGGGGAGTGATACACCCCACTGTGGGGCCAGCACGGGTATCTACGAGTAGGGAGCCGATCGAAAGTGGGTAGTGGGGTACACCTAGTGGAGATAGGGGCAGACGACACCTATGTAGTCAGCTAGGGGTACACGAAGTTACTTATAAAATTTCTAAGTGGGAAGTGGGGTACACCTAGCGGAGGTAGGGGCAGACGACACCTATCTAGTGAGCTAGGGGTACACGAAGCTATAATTTCCAGTGAAGTAGGTGGGATCAACCTTTAGGGTAATTGGTGTGGTGCAGTGTAGTAATTGGTGCGGTGCAGTGTAGTAATTATTCGTTTGAAAGTAGGTATGCCTTTAACGTTATCTTTAACGTTATCTTTATCTGCTCTTCCATACCCAATAGTTCATAGACATTTCCTTATTCTCCAGCTTATGCCTTAGTCTAGTTATTTTGATAATAGTATTGTTAGAATTATCATACTCGCCAGACTTTATGTCTGACCCCGCTCCATTTCTATCCTTTTCCCCCTCCAGGTCCTCAGGTTGGGCCCAGCTCTAGTGGAGTTTGATTGGATCGCTTTATCTCTCTTGGAAAGCTTGGACCGTTGAAGTAAAGTCCAGCTTGTTATCTTCTTTAATGGCTATTTGTGTAATGGGATTATTTATTTTATTTGATCAAGATGGATATTGTACTTGACTCTGATTTATGGTTTTTATGGTGTAATAAACATGTTTAATCTCCACTGCAATAAAATGAAGTTTTAGATTTCCAAGTACTACTTATTATCTGTCTTGTTGTAATTTTTCTGTTCTATATTCACTTATAACCTCCATGGAAGTTAATGCATTCCCTTTGTAAGTGACATTAATGGACGTGGGGGTTACAATCTATGTACTGAAGCTAATGGATTTGTATAGGTTTTCTTAATGAACCTAAGTGGAATCCTATTGTGCAACGTCAAGCTCAAGATCAAATTCATTGTATTGGTTAGTACAAGCCAATCAGGTATTTCTTCTTTTTTACACCATCCTCACGATTTTGTTTAGCTTCATATACAAGAGTAATTGTGCTACCCAAACTGCAGCCAGATCATACCAGAATGGGTTAGTTCGGATCATTTTATAACCTTGAAGTAACTATTACGAAGTGAGTCCAACAACTAATGAGTCGGATGACCAATAACTGCATCAATTAGTGTGTTGACTTGGACAGTCTCATGTGTTGCTTGAGACTCATTTATACTATTGTTCAATTTATTATACTTGATGTAGGCCACTCTATCCACATTTGGTTTTAATTTACACTAGAAAGTGGGAACTTCTTTTTCTAGTAAGTTCTAGTAGAATTATTGTATGTAGCAACTGTACAAAATCAGTCAATAAAGCATGCTTTTTGGCATTGGTTTGCACTTAATGGAGTAAGCTTTTCAGCATCAGTGAGTGGCTCCTGTTAGTTGCTTGATCAATTGTTTGACAACATTGAGTATTGATAGTCCAACTGTTTTTCTTATAAATTACATAATAGACCCTAGCAACTACTTAAGTAATGATAGTTTGATGCATTAATGATTTTCAATATAGAGTCAGAATTACTGTATCAAACTAACTTGTCTGTACAGCCAGAAGTGTCTGGTAGGTTTGTGCACGAACTGCGAGGGGTTGGATTCACTAATCTAAATTAGAACTTGATTCAAAGAAGGAATGGAGCCAAAAGGACTGAGAATCATAACCAAACCATTAAATTTTATCTGAGAGACGAGGAAATTTTGATGCAGGTCCATTTTAGAAAGTGTCAAACCAATAGGAGAGTGGTTCGGTTTAATTATATTGGTAAGCAAAGTTTACTGTTAGAGTACTTTGTAAGGGTATTTACTGTAAGAGTATTTTATTAGCACATAATATGCATCAACCATCTAAAGATTTTACTATTTTTAGGTATTTTTAGCTTATTGGTAGTGCCTAAGCTGAAAATCATTAGCAATGCCTTAAAAATTGCATGTAACAAAAGTTAATCAAGATTGAGTTTTTGCTACTTGTACTTGCTTGAAAGTTGTAAACCTATAATTTTTAGCCCTTACTAATTCCTAGCTCTAAAAATCATATTTCTTATTTGCATTCTAGTCTACGTTGAGAACAATGTTTATATTCCAAATTTCTAAGTGCTAAAAGTTATGTATAATTTTTCGTCTGGTAAAGATCAACTTGCAACATACTTTTTTTATAGGAATCCTCTCTTCTCACCATGAGTACAAATGAATGGCTTATCTGCATGTCCCCGTAAAACATACACGATCAACTTCTCATCTTATTGGTAGTGCCTTATGCATGTTTGGTAAAGATAATAACTAATGCATTGATACGAACAGCTAAACATTTATGCCTATGGGTCATTCAAATTATTTATTGATTATTTTATGCATCTTTGCTCTGTGCTAACTATGATATTCTTACATTGTCAAATATTCTAACAGTGAATGATTTTTTCCTTTTTGTAGATATGGATTTCAAAAAGACAATATCATGAATCAGAGTGCGTAGAAAGTGTTTACGAGCTACTTTTGTTTTCTTTATCTGTTATTTTATTATATTGCCAACCTTATACTTGTTATGTAACTTGGATTGGTTATGATATATTTGTTTTTTTGGTCCTTTCGAAAATATGGTTTATTTTTGTTCTATAATAATTTGTTTATGGAATTACTTTAGTTATATTTTAACTTTTGATCTGGAGAATGATTGAAACTATCTATGTTATTGAAGTTATCAATTGCATATTTCATAATAATATTTATATCTTGGATCCGCAACACATCAATGGTTTGATAAACTACCAGCTTAACACAGTGTTTCTAATGGTTAATTTGAGATGCCTACTAAGTGTTGCTGATTTTCAATTCGAAACACCTAGTAAGTGTTGCTGGTATCATCTTGAAACACTTAGTAAGTGTTACAGATTATCAATTTGAAACACTCATTAAATGATGCTGGTTATCAACTTGAAACACTCACTAAGTGTTGCAGTTTGTCAATTTGAAACACTCATGAAGTGTTTCAATCTGTCAATCTGAAACACCAATCAAGTGTTTCAATTTATCAATTTGAAACACAAAAGAGTTGTTTCAAAAATCTACAACATACTAATTTGCAACACCTAAAAAGTGTTTCTAAGATTTTTAGCAACATATTATTACCATTTCAAATTGGTCATTTTAGTGTTGTAATTTGTACTTTTTTGATCTGTCTATGATCCTCCAAAATTAGCATCGTTGTATGATACTGATTCAAAGGAACAATCTTTCAAATAAAAAAATCCAAAATATTTATTGTTGCTTAGACAAGTAATATAGTTTAACTGCTTGTAAATGTGGTTCTTTAGGATTGGCTTGAAATTGAGCACATAAATAAGCACTCAGCATTATATCTTGTCGACTAGCTGTTAAATATAATAATGAACCTATCATACTACGGTATAGTTTTTGATTGACATTTTTACCATTTTTGTCTTTATCTGCATGTGTTGTTATACTCACTGGTGTTGGTTTACTAGATGTGTTTTCCATTCCAAAATGTTTTATTAATTTATTACAATAATTTTCTTGATTTATAAACATACCGTTAGGTAACTGTTTAATTTGTGAACCGGGAAAATATTAGAATTCTCTCATATGTGACATTTCAAATTCACTAGTCATGATTTTTGAAAATTCTTGACATAATTTTTCGTTAGTAGACCGAAAAATAATATCATCTGCATAGATTTAAATTATTAAAACATCCTTATTATTACGTTTTATAAACAATGTTTGATCACCCTTTCCAATTTGAAATCCTAAACTTATTAAATAATTTTTAAATCATTCATACCAAGAACGAAGTGCTTGTTTTAAACCATATAAAACCTTTTTCAATTTGTATACGTGATCAGGATATTTTTGTGTGTAAATAAAAGTGGTTGTTCAACATAAACATTTTCCTTTATATATCCATTTAGAAATGCACTTTTTACATCCATTTGATATAATTTAAAGTTATCATAACATGCATAGGATAATGAAGCTATGAATTGCTTCAAATCTAATGACTGGAGCAAAAATTTCTTCATAGTCTATTCCTTCTTCTTGATTATATCCTTAAGCAACAAGTCTAGCTTTATTTCCTGTCACATTTCCTAACTCGTCAGCTTTATTTTTATAAACCTGTTTTGCACCTGTAACAGCTTGATCACTCGGTCTTGGGACTAATTGCCAAACTTCATTGCGTTCAAACTGATTTAGCTCTTCTTGCATAGAAATAATCCAATTTTCATCGGTAGTTGCTTCTTTTGGATTTTTGGTTCTATATTAGATAAGAAAGCTACATGACTTGCTAAATTTAATTAACTTCTTGGTCTTACATTTGAATTTATTTCACCACTAATATTTTGAGGTGGATGATCTCATAATATCTTTAGTGGAGATATTATTTCATTATTATTATGAACAATGTTTTCATATTCTCTAGAGTTATCATTATTTGTTGAAGTGCTTTCACTTTTATTATCATTATCAGCAATATCTTGACTTTCAATGATATTTTCATTTAAATTATTATGAATAACGTTTTCATCTTCTCTATGAATATGATTAATATTATCATCATCTTGTGAATTTCTATTTTTCAAAACCTCATTATTATAGACATTTTGAATAAAATATTCATCAAAAGAAATATGAAGTGATTCTTCTATTTTATTTCTTCTTTTATTAAAAATACGATGAGCTTTACTTCGATATGAATATCCTAGAAATGTACCTTCGTCAGATTTCAAATATTATTTTCCAAGTTGATCTTTAGTATTTAAAATATAATATTTTGAATTGAAAATTTTAAAATATGAAATATTTGGTTTTCTACCGTTAAAAAGTTCATAAGGAGTATTTTTTGTAAGTGGTCGAATAGAAATACAATTCAAAACATAACAGGTTGTTGCAACTACTTCTACCCAGAAATGTTTTGGTAGCATACTTCCATTCAACAACGTTCTAGAACATTCTTGTAATGTTCATTTTTTCTGTTCTATAACTCCTTTTTGTTGTGGAGTTCTAGGAAACGAAAAATTATGAAAATTTTCTTTCTTTTTTACGGTAATGAGCAAAATTTTCATTTTCGGATTCTCTACCATGATCACTTCTTATATTTTTAATTCTCATATCTTTTAAATTTTGTATTTGTTTAACAAACATTTTAAAATGATCAAAAGTATCAGTTTTCTTTTTCAAAAATATTGTCCAAGTATATCTAGAAAGATCATCAACTGTTAAAAACACAAATCTATTATGATTTATGGACTGAATTTGAGTTGTCCCGAATAAGTCCATATGTAGTAATTCTAATGGATGTAATGTTGAAATGATTTTTTTAGATTTAAATGATGATTTTATTCATTTTTCTAGTTGACAAGCCTCACATAAATGTTCTGATTTAAATTTCATTTTGGGTAAACTTTTTACAATTTCATTTTTTGAGATCTTATTAATAGTTTCAAATTTTATATGACAAAATCTTTTGTGCCATAACCAAGGATCATTTTCTTTGGCTAATAAGCAAATATTTGGATTATTATTAATTTTCATATTTAAAATATAAATATCGTTATCTCGATTTCCTTCGAAAATAAGATTTTGATTCTTATCTGAGGTACAACATCTATTATCAGAAAACGATATTTTGAAACCTTATCACTTAGCTGACTAATACTTAGTAGATTGTGTTTTAAATTCTTAACTAGCAAAACATCAATAATAAGAGGTAAATTAGATGTACTGTAATTTCTCATATCGCTTTTGTCGATGATATAACCTTTGGAATTATCTCCAATTGTGACAGTTCCTCCTCTAGAGCAGATAATATTTGTTAGCATCTCTTTCTTTCCTGTTACATGTTTTGAGCAACCTCTGTCGAGTATCCATTTTCCTCTTTTCTTGAGTGGGACCTATAAAATATATTTGATAACGTTGGTACCCGCTTCCTCCATTAGGGTCCTAAGAGTTAGGTCTTAGGAAACCAAACCCAAGAGGGTTAAGTGTTCCTTTTAAAAATATAATCCTTATTATTATGGATAGTTTCTAAGGAAGTTTTAATATACTTATTCCTAATCAAATAATTCTTCCTCTTAGGAACCCACATATTAACAATTTTAGAAACATTTTTCTTTGCTGTTTTAGATTTCTTTTTCTTTAATTTCTTTGAAATATCTGTTTTTTGTACATATCCTAGGACTTTTTGATTAAATGTTGGTTGACCGTTTTCTATTACTTTAGATAAATTCTTTCTACCTTTATTAAAATCAATGATACTTCTAGTAATATCATCTTGTTTAACTTTGAGACTAGAATTATCTAGTTCTATTATATTAATGTTAGTATTTAACTCATGATTCTCAGAAGAAGATTATTCTTTTCATTTTGTGTTTCAATTTCTTGACTCAACAAGGAAAGTTGAGAATTTGCATTAGATAGAAATTCTTGAAGTTTTCTAATTTCATCTTCTAATAACTCTTTTTCATCTTCAGCAATTCTCTTTCAAATTATGCCTTTTTCTAATCTTCATTGGCATGTTTAAATTTTCTTTTGAAATCAGGTCTAGATTCTAATAAACCGTATTTATTTCTATTATATCTTCAAAAGTAAAATCACTAATCTTGGTTTCTTTGGCTATAAAGCACATGTTAGCTTGTTCACTATCGCTTCCACTATCACCTTCAGAAGATGAAGAACCTGAGTCATCCCAAGTTATAGAGAAAGCTTGTCTTTTGAATTTTTCCTTCTTGTTTTTGTTCTGATGCTCCTTTTTCTGTTCTAGACAATCTTTTGATAATGTCCTTTCTTGTGACAAACGTAACATTCAAATGTTGATGAAGAGGCTTTGTTGGTATTTTCAAAAAAAAATCTTTCCATTGTTCTTGAATCCTTTATTCTATTTCAATTTTTTTTTGAAATTCTTGGCAAACAAAGCTATATCTTCTTTATCCGAGTCTGATTCATCTTTTTCAGCGTGGGAAGCTAAGTTCTTTTTATTCTGTGCATGAACTCTTTTTAATTGCAAATTGACCCCATATGACATTAGATTTCCAATTAACTCTTCTGGTTTCATGGCTGAAAGATCATTAGCTTCTTTAACAGCCAAGGCCTTTCTCTCCCAATCTTCCGTTAAAGAGTTTAGGATTTTCGATACTTATCAAAATCAAAATATTTTTATCCTAAGATCAATAATGAATGGTAAATATTTTGAAATTTAGAGTATATGTCATTTACAAATTCATTTTTCATTCATCTTAAAATTCTGAAATTGATTTTTAATCATGGATATCTTTCTATGTTTAATTTTACTAGTTCCTTCGTATGTTACTTTGAGTGTTCGTCAAATTTCATATGTAATATTGCACATAAAAATTCGCTTAAACTAATTTTTATCCGAGGCACAATGCAACATATTCATAGCTTTAGCATTAGCAGTAGCTTTTGCTTTTTTTTATTGGTTGACCACTCTGAATAATTAGTAGTGGGAGGAGTATATCCTTTTTGAGTAATATTCCACGAGTCAAAACCATTTGCTTGCATATAAATTCTCAAACGTGTATAGTAATTATATTTCATGCCATTAAAAAATGGAGCTCGTGGAGTAGATTAACCTTTTGCAAAGCTTGTGTAAGTGATGGTGTTAGTGTTCATGTTATTTTGCATATTCTCAAGATATCAAATAATTGCTTTACGATTGTAAGATGTCCTGCTCTGATACCAAATGAAAACAGTGCTGGAGTAGGATCGAGTAATATGGAACTAAGTGACTTAGAGGAAGTGTTGATGATGTGATATAATATACTTTGTTATAGTTATGCAAGTAAAAATTTAATGATCTAAATATTAAAATATCAAAGATAAGCAATATGCAGTAAAATAAAAATAAATGACACCAGGAATTTTTATACTGGTTCGGAGCACCATCCAATGTCCAGTCTCAGACTCCTTCTAGAATTTCACTAAGCAATACCCTCACTTCACCCGAGGAAAAGGTTACACAACCAAGCAGGAGGACGAGATTTCTTGCCTGAGCAACGGATAAGGACTTCAACAATACAACAATAGCTTTGACTTTTATATGTGTTCTAAATAACACGGATTAGTCACGGTTTAAGTACACCCTTTCTATAATCTTATCCTCAAATAATGTAGTGATATTGAAGATTTTAAGCTAGTAGATTTCTTTTGAATCAAGTAGTATGAAAATAGAATCAACGATTCAAAGCAATGAGAATAGTTTTGAGAACTTTTAAATGCACAAGAGCATATCGAGAATAGAATCATTAATTAGAATGAGAATCAATGATATGGAAAGTGATGTTTGTAGTGTATAAGTAGTATACGAAGAATAGTGATTATTTGTGAACAGTTTCAGTCAAAATAAGCATCCATTTCTCTTGTAATTAGATTGAACCTATTCATGAAAACAAGTATCTCTTCGCTGGAAATGGCAGTCAGTAAACATTAGTTGACTGGTAAAAAATGATCAGTCAGCTAGTGAAAATTCGAATATATATATATATATATATATATGTGTGTGTGTGTGTGTGTGTGTTTCTGTGTGTGTGTGTGTTTCTGTGTGTGTGTGTGTGTGCAAGTGCACAAAGTTTTGCACATTGTCACATACCAATCAATTGGTATAATATTGATTAATCAATTGGTTTGTGCACAAAGGCATAGTTTTGGCACTTGTGTGCCAATATATGATATATATTCTTTTGTGTTATAGTGTTATGATATTTGAGGATAGATTTTAATAATATATAACAAAACTAAGTCCCAATTAAATAAATAATCATACCATATCACTTCTCCATTGATCTTCTCTTCTTCCTTGCCATGAATCAAAAGCTTGTGAACCAATAATAAGGTCGGGCCTGAGTAAAACCTTGTCGGTAGTTTCCGACTAATAAGTAGGAGATTTCCATGGCCGCCCATAAAAGCTTCATAAGGGGCCATACCAATCATCACTTGGTAACTGTTATTTTACGAGAACTCAAACTATGGCAAGTGCTGATCTTATGCTCCTCTGAAGTCGACTATGCAAGCTCTGAGTAGATCTTCCAAGAGTCTGTTGACTCTCTCTGTTTGGCCATCCATTTGTAGATGATAGGTTGTACTCAAATTCAGTGTCACTCCCAAAGCTTCTTGAAGACTCTTACAAAATTCGCTAGTAAATAACGGGTCCCTGTCACTGGCTATAGCTGTTGGAATTCCATGTAGCCTAACATTCTCCTTAACATACAACTGGGCTAATAAATTAGTAGTCCTACTCCTTTTGATAAAAATAAAATGGGTGCGCTTCGTTAACCGGTCCACTATTACCCAAATGACTTCATTCCCCTTTTTACTCCTTGGAAGCCCATTAATAAAATCCATAGAAATGTGTTCGAATTTCTAAGTAGGAATCTCTAAGGGTAACAGAAATCCTCCAGGTTTCCCTTGCTCTGTCTCCACCCTTTGACAACATAAGTGTGATAGCCCGCCCCGTACCAACCGACATTTACTCCAAAGGTGCGCTGTACACGTCCAGTTTGCACGGGATGGTCGTCAGAAGGAAAGCAAGAAGACGAAGAATCAACAAGGAACCTGTAGAATGTCTCACAGCGCATAGAACAAAATATAATAACAACATACTTGACATAAAACAGGTGAGACAGTGCATAAGCTGAAAACAAACTACCAAAGCAGCGGAAAATCCAAATACAACTTATGTTCCACATCATCATTATTACAACTTTTCAAACTGTCTCTACAGGTGAAAGCAAGATAAGGGAGGTACATTACTAATGCCCAAGTAGTGACCACCAACGACACAGGGAGAATATCTTATATATATATATATATATTTATCATACGTGGAAGCCTCCTACTCGCCTCCGAATCAGCTACTCGTGCATCACCAGTTAACCTGTCTTTAGTCTGCTCGTGAGAGCACCCAGAGTAATAAGAAGAGACATAAAAATCTGGGTCAGACAAAAAGTCTGGTATGAGCGATAAGCAGCTAAACAGAACAATAATAGGTATACTAAACCATACCTGAACCTGGACCTGCAACCAAAGAGTTAGCACTACATACTGTACAACACTCTAAGGTGCCACTAACATATGGTGTACAAGCATATGAGGGTGGGGGTGTGCATGTCATAGTGAAGGCAAACAAATCAAACAAAGCAACCATCCTCACATCTCTCACTCAATGCGTAAAGTACACGATATCCACTACTTCAACCACCCAATACTTTGCTATGATCACTCTGCCCCATGAAGTCACAATGGCTTCACTGCACAGATCCATAGCAACTAATCCTTCGCTATGTCCACTTTGCCCCATGGAGTCGTACACACCCCATTGCACTGGCTCATAGCCTTACTAATCCTTTACTATGTCCACTCTACCCCATGAAGTCACAACGGCTCCACTGCACTGGCTCATAGTCTCGCTGCGATCACTTTGCCCCTCGAGTCATGATGACTCTACTGCACTGATACGTAGCCCATCATCCCTTTTCAGTGGTGAATCGAAGTTATGAACGTCGACAACCCCTTAGCACACGTCCCGCGGCAAAGCCCAACTACGAAGTGAACTCATTGGTTCCCAACTGGATCCTGAGCTCTAATTTCCATTCGAACTACCTTTGCATCTCGGGTTATTGGTCATCACTGGATCGATTCGGATCCTCAGTCCTTCTTCTCTGTCGGTTCGGATCGGTCTCTTCTAAGTGCTCCGGGTCAGGTCATGGCCTCCAAGTCCCCTCGTAGTACGTTGGTTCGGTTCGGGTGCTCTCTGGCGGGTCGGGTCGGTGTACCCTTGCTCCATCGGTTCGGGTCGGGTTCCTGGCCTCCAATCCGATCCACTTCCCCTTCCTCTTCCGTTTCGATCCCCTTCTCTTCCCTTCAGTCGACCCGATACCCCTTCTTTAGCTCGATCCGATCCCAGTTCAGCCATTGTGGCCTTACTTTTTGCTATACTTTCCCTTGTGCCAAGCCTCGGTTTGGTTCGGTGATCCCTTGCCCAGTCCACTATCCGGTCCAAGCCCATCCCTCCGATCCGATCCGGAAGCCTGCACCATTTTCCTGCAACTTTTCCAGCGAGTGTTTTACGCCATTCGACGGCGTTTTCGACCATTCTAACTATTCTAATCAATCTCAAAGTATACAATACAGTCATAGGAACAAGTAGAAGTGACCTCAAAAACCAAAACATCAATATGATAGGTTAAGAATGGATCAAACATAACCAAAACCCCATATTTTCCCTTAAACATATTCAACATAATTAGTGATAGGTTTAGCAAAACTTAACCAAACTAACCCAAGTTCATATCATAGGTCTAAAACATCATTTAAGAATTTATAAATATTTTTCTAGAATTTTATCATGTTTAAATTCGCTAATTAACACCAATTACCCTTAATTAACCATAATTAGTGAGGAACTATGCAAATCACTCACCTTAGCCACAAATAAACCTTAGATCTGAAATGAATCTCTGTTTGGGCGTGAATAACAATGCAAATTAGCAGCTCTAATCTTGATTTGGTGAATATCTCCCTTGATTTGATGTTGCTAAGCTTAATCCTTAATTAGAAAGTGGTTTGGAGGTGATTTAGAGGTTGGAGGCCATTTTTAGGGTTTCTAAGAGGTAAGTGGAGGCTAGAAAACTGAAATGGAATGAATCTCTAACTCTTTTCAGCCTCCCCATAACCCCAATCCCGAAATGGGTTATATGCACATTCACTAATCACCCTATTTGGCCCGGTTAAGCAGTTTTTCACCTTCCAAATCTTATTTCAGCCATATCTCCCAAATGGTAAGTCCATTTAGCTATTATGACCGCTCTACGGAAAGGTAAACCTCAAACGAATCTAATGCAAGTGGTTTCAGGTCAAAATTCCTTTCCAATCAAGAGTTATGGACGAAACAAGATCAGCTAGGGGCAAAATGGTCATTTAAAAAAACCAACAAAAATCATGAACATGGGAAATGACCTCAATAGTCGTTTCCCAACTCTACATGACCATACGACCTCATATGAGAAAGAAATAAATATTCTACGATCCTCCGATGTGTAGAATGCGGGTTGTTACATTCTCCCCTCCTTAAGAAATTTCGCCCCCGAAATTCCCTAACAAAAACACACAAAGGGTCCCGCATGCCTATCAGCCATAAAACAACAATCAAACATGCAAAACAAGTCTATCCTAGCATGCGGAATAACTAAATTGCAAAGTAAATCTTACCAGGTAAAGAGTTCTGGATACGTCTTCCTAATGCTCTCTTCTGTCTCCCAAGTATAGTCATTCTCGTTCTCGCCCCACTGAACCTTGACTAGCTTCACCGCCTTCCTTCGAAGTCGCTTCATATCGTGCTCGACAATACGAATCGGCTTGCGGTTCCCAACCGCCTCGGGTTCCACTTCGAAGTCCTCTAACTGATCAGGTGAAATAGTCATATCTGGGTCGTGCACGAACTTCCTTAACTAGGAAACATGAAATACGTTGTGAACTCCTGCCATCTTCCCTGGTAAGTCAACTCTATACGCCAAATTCCCAACTTCTTCGATAACTGGGAATGGGCCAACAAATCTTGGTGCCAACTTGCCTCTCCTACCAAATCGTATCACACTCTTCAACGGAGAAATCTTGACAAACACCAAGTCACCAATGGAGAATTTTAAGTCCTTTCTCCTCTTATCAGCATAACTCTTCTGCCTATCCTGGGCAGCCTTCATCCATTGCTGAATGATCTTAATCTTATCTGAAGTTTCCCTCACCACATCTGGTCCAAGCACAAACTTCTCGCCGGTCTCTATCCAACAAGATGGTGAGTTGCACGGTCTTCCGTACAAAGCTTCATATGGAGCCATACCAATACTGGATTGGTAGCTATTATTATATGAAAACTATACTAGATGCAAATGGTCATCCCATGATCCACCAAAATCCAATATACAAGCCCTCAAGAGATCTTCCAATATACGATTCACCCTCTCTGTCTGACCATCGGGTTGAGGATGATACACGGTACTGAGATATAATTCCGACCCTAGAGCCTCTTGTAGGCTCTTCCAAAACCCACTAGTAAACAACGAGTCTCGGTCACTCACAATGCTTTTAGGTACTCCATGTAATCTCACTACCCACTTCATTACAATTCTGCTAACTTAGCTGCCGTTCTGGTCGATTTGACTGGTATAAATCTTGCACTCTTAGTCAACCGATCCACAATTACCCAAATGCTATCATGTCCCGATCTAGTTTTTGGTAAGCCATCTATAAAATCCATCAAGACTTGCTCCCATTTCCATTCGGGAATTTCTAATGGTTGCAACAACCCACTAGGCTTCTTTTGCTCGGCTTTAACTAGCTGACAATTCATGCACTTGGATACAAACTTCCCAACGTCTCTTTTCATCCCTTCCCAGTAGTAAGCCTGCTTCATGTCTTGATACATCTTATCACCACCAGGGTGTATAGTCAGTTTTGAGTGATGGCATACCCTAAGCACTTCATCTCTCAAACCACTCACGTTGGGTACAACTAGTCTTCCATTCTTTCGAAGCCATCTTTCTCGATCAAGCCCATACAAATTCATCTCCTCACCATCGATATTCATCTCTAACTTGGAGATGATTCCCAATAACTTAGGATTGTCCCTCTGGCTGGAACCAATCTGCTCAATCAAGATGGGTCTGATCGTCAAACTAGCTAACATCTCTGGATCCAATTCGCACTTTGGTCTGAAATCATACCCTGCGATATACTCCAGTTGCTTCCATTCAAGTAGCATAGCCCCTAAGCTGGCATGTCTCCTACTCAAGGCATCGGCTACCGCATTGCCTTTCCCAGGTGTATATGCGATATCAAAATCATACGAAGCCAAGAATTCTAACCATCTCTGCTATCGGAGATTTAGATCCTTCTGAGAGAAGAGATACTTTAACGATTTATGATCGGTAAACAACTCAAATCTCTCTCCCAAGAGATAATGTCTCCACATCTTCAACGCGAACACGATCGCTTCTAGTTCCAAATCATGGGTAGGATACTTTTTCTCATGCGGCTTTAGTTGCCGACTAGCATAAGCTACAACCCTACCTCCTTGCATCAATACAACACCTAGTCCGGTACCACAAGCATCCGTGTATACCATCATCTCTTCATTCCCTTTAGGAATGACTAATACTGGCGCACGCGTCAACTTTTCTTTTAGACTCTTGAATGCATTCTCACACACTCCGTCCCAGACGAAGGCTTGATTCTTCTTAGTCAACTGAGTCAACGGTGCTGCTATCTTGGAGAAGTCTTGGATAAACTTACGATAATGTCCAGCTAACCCTAAGAAGCTTCTTACGTCTATTGCATTCTTGGGCGTAGGCCAATCCTGTACCGTAGCCACCTTCGCAGGGTCCACGGCAATACCATTCTCTGAAACAACATGGCCCAATAATCTCACTTCCCTCCTCCAGAAGTGACACTTAGAAAATTTTGCTTTCAATTGGTGTTTTCTCAATACCTCCATCACTATCCTTAAATGTCCCTTGTGTTCTTCCTCTGTCCTCGAGTAAACAAGGATGTCGTCCATGAACACAAGAACAAACTTATTCAACTAATCTCTGAATACTCGATTCATAAGATCTACGAAGTATGTTGGTGCATTGGTCAACCCAAATGGCATGACCAACCACTTATAGAATCTAGATGGCGTCCTAAATGCCGTTTTCTGAACATTCTCAGCCGCTATTTGAAGCTGATAAAATCCTGTCGCGAGGTCCAACTGGGAGAACACTCTTGCTCCTTCCAGTTGATCAAACAAATCATCTATCCGCGGTAGAGGGTACTTATTCTTCCTCGTCACCTTATTCAACTCGCGATAGTTGACACACAAACGAAGGGAACCATCTGCCTTGGTGGCAAACACAACTGGTGCTCCTCACTCGGAGACACTTCTTCTAATAAACCCCTTCTTCAAAAGATCGCTTACTTGCAACCCGAGCTCTCGCTGCTCCCTTGGTGTCATACGGCGAAGTGGCATCACTGTAGGTCTGGCATCTTTCACTAAATCAATACGGAACTCAATCTCTCGGAGTGGTGGAAGTTCGGTCACTTCCTCGAAGACGTCCGGATACTGGCCAACCATGGGCACATCTGACAACTCATCATGCAGGTTGTCGAGGGAATTTATAAAACTACCCATTACCCCATCACTAGGTAGACTACCAAACACTACCCTCCGCCCATCATCCGCCCTAACTGTCACCAAAAAGCCCTCACAGTCTACCACCACCCCGTATCTTTGGAGCCAATCAAACCCCAGTATAATGCCATGCCCAGTAAAGCCCAAAACAAAGCAATCACAAACAAACATACATCCATGACTCGATAAGACCAAATTTCGGCAAATCATGCTAAGGTTAGTCGAACCACCAATCAGGTTCGTCACAACCAACGGTCTATCGACTATCTCGGGTTCCAGTCCCAACCTATCTACCAGGTCACTAGATATGAAGGAACGAGAAGCCCCAATATCAAACAAAACTCGAACATGTACATCATGAATAGAAAGCATACCTTGAATGACGACATTCTTTCCTTTCTCCACCGCAGTTGGAGCATTTGACGAAGAAGGAATAGCACCGACAGCATATGCTTTCACAATCTGCTTCTCCTTAAGAGGTTGTGGACATTTATCCTTATGATGTCCCACTTGGCCACAGTTGTAGCACTTCCTATCCGCTGGCTTGGCCCGACATTCTTTGGCATAATGGCCCTTCTTACCACAGCTGAAGCACTCAACATGTTTCTTGCTCTTTTTCTGGCCATCCTTAGTTTGGTTCTGCTTCCTCTTGTTCTGAGTGTTATTCTTGCCTCGACCGCCTGCTTGCGGCTTCAGCCCTTCTGCAGAAACAACCTCAGTCTTTGAGTTAGGGTAAAGACCCTCTGATCTCAAAGCTTTCCCCACAATCGATTCAAAAGTCTCATCGATGTGGTTGATAAGCCTTTCCCCCAAGTATCCATCCAAACCAGTAATGAATTTCTCGTTCTTCTTCTCAGGAGTATCGATAAGGGATAATCCATACTTCGACAAGGTGTCGAACCCAGCAATATAGTCCGAGACTGCCCTACCATTCTGTTAAAGCTCCAAGAACTTCCTAAACAATTCCGACTTCTGAGCAGCTGGGATAAACTTGTCGCTAAAGCGAGCCTTAAACTTGTAACAACCCGTATTTTCAATAACCTGTTATAACAATCGAGGCAGAATTCAATTCTAAAATCTGAATCAAGGGAAACGGGCTATGCCATTGCGTTCGTCTCGGAAAAATACGCGAAATAGAGTCCGAGTTTTCGAAAATCGGAGTCCGTATGACCCAGTTAAGGCCCATTGAAGTTTTCAGAAATTTCCATGTTAAAAACAGATTTAAATTTCAAATTTAAAAACAAGGATTAGGGCTAACTGGCGTCAGGCGGGAAAACTCCCGCCAGGACCCCCATGTCGACAGGCATGTCGACAGGGTCCCCAGGGTGTCGACAGCCCTGTCGACAGCCCTGTCGACACGGGGTGGCCGGGCAGTTTTGCCTGGCGCACCATTTCTGATCTGGGCTTGGTTGTGTTGAGCTTGGGGGCCAGATTCGGTTTAGAGGGCTGAGGTTGGAACTAGGGTTTAATCCTATGGTCTAAATCACTAGCCTAATCTATAAATAAGACCCTAACCTACCCTAAATCACTCATTATTCATTCTAGCAACTAAACTATGTCAAAATCAAACCTCTCATGGCCTTCACTCTCTTCATAAATTCCTAAATCAAAATTTTAAGAGATTTCCATGCATACAAGTGTATTTAGGCTTGTATGATCCTCTTTAGCTTGCATTAAAGCCTTGTTTCTCTATTGGTATCATAAAGAAGGAGTCTTGATCAAGTTTGCTTGCATTTTTGGGGTTTAATTAGTTGCATAAGGGGTTTCTTACATTTGCTAAACTCATTTGAGTCCGCATAAGCATTGTAAGCCCTATTCCTTTCATACTTGAACTTTAAAGTTAAATGTATGATATGCAAGTTTTCTATCATATGTTATGCAAGTTTTATTATGCAAGTATGATATGCAAGTTGTCATATGCTATGCCATGATTTGCAAGTTTATTGGGTTATGCATGTTTATGCAAGTTCACTATGCCATGTTGTGCATGTTTAATAAGTTATGCATGCTTATGCAAGTTCACTATGCCATGTTATGCATGTTTAATAAGTTATGCATGCTTATGCAAGTTCACAATGACATGTTATGCGTGTTTGACAAGTTATGCATGTTTATGCAAGTTCCATATGTCATGTTAGGCAAGTTTAACATGTTATGCATGTTTATGGTAATATGCAAGTTCACTATGCTAAGTTATGCAAGTCTAACATGTTATGCATATTTGTTGTGAGATGCAAGTTCATCATGTATGTTATGCCAAGTTCCCTCTTCCTATCCTTTATGCGTTAATACGAATATGTAAGCGATAGAATGACGTTGGGGGGTTTGGGTAAACTTAAAATACATGAAAATATAAGATTGGGAATTTACCTATTAAGTTAGGTCTACCCCTTGGGAATTTACCTATTAAGTTAGGTCTACCCAAGTATTTGTTGACTTGTAATTATGTTTTGAAATAAAGTGGACATGACACTTAGAAAACATAAGTGTGGCCAACTCGAGGTTGGGTTGAGTTTGTAGCGTAATTCTACCCGGAACCTACCGGCTTAACTAGTGGCTACAAACAATAGGACCCAATGTGAGAAGTTGGTCATGTGGTGCCAAGACCCGAGGTTAGACTAAGTTGTGGTGTAAACCTACCCGGACCCGTCCGGCCTAACTAGTAACCACAACAAGGTCTAATGTGAGAGGTTGGGTGCATTAAATTAATTAATGCCACATGGTAGGGTTAAGTCATGGACCGCTTGAATACTTAACCAATTTTGGGGGTACGAGGGATTAGATGGGGTTAAGTGGTGAACTGTTGGTTACACTTAACTAATTTAATCCATGATTAGTGAGGGGATACGAGGGATTAAATGGGGTTAAGTGGTGAACTGCTGGTTACACTTAACTAATTTAATCCATGATTAGTGAGGGGTTAAACCACACTTAACCCTCTTAGAAAACCCTAGCAACGTGGTCTGTTCCAGCAGTAATCCCAGTTTGGTATCATTCACAACCCTAGAAGCTAGGTTAGGGCGGGGCACGATTACTGGACTGATGTAAGCGACCAAAGCGACGGCTGAGTGGTACAGCGGTGCGGGTCCAGGTGGGCTACGGACGTGCACGTAGTCCGGTGTTGGACAAACTCGAGGCACGGGTACCAGTAGGTTTAGACTGTGCATTATTGCTTAGGTGTCTGGGGTTGACACCCGAGGGCTTGATACACCCGAAGGTGGACCCAGCGCAGTCTGACTACAACCATATGTGGGCCGTATGGACACCAACACTTGACGTGTTAGGTTTATAGGGAGCCGATCGACTAGACCGTTGGGCTGGACCTTGTATTAAGGTCACCTCATGATGTTGGGCCAAAGTTTGGGCTGAGGGATCAATAACTGTTATGTTAGTTTACTAGTACACCTGTGGTGCAAAACCTTAACCCTGATTATGCGATGACACCTTTATCTACCTTGATAGTTAATCATCATGCTAGTATGTTGTTATCCTTATGTTTATCCCTTGCTGCCCATACCAGTTAACTTTATCAGTTTACATTGATTGTAGTAGGGCTTACTCAGTCTTTTTGACTGACCTGTTTTCTTTCGCCTCTTTTCTTCTGCTTCCCCCCCTCAGGTTCTCAGGGTGGGAACATTGGAGCTTAGCTTGGATCTTTACAGCTTGCTTACTGGATTTGCTCATGTACGGTTTGGACATTGAGCTAGCTATGGTTTATCACTTCATTTTGGGGATAGTACTTTATGTATTTCTGTTTTCAGATGATGTTGTTTTATCTAGACTTGTTTATTGGGAAAATTGATATTATGTTATACCAGACTTGTTTTGAAATGGTTTAAATCTTCCGCTGTTTTATCTATGTTATTTACTCTGTTTACATATATACATATGTTCTTGTTCTGCCTTGATATATCATTATGCATGTTTACCTTGTTTTAAAACGCCCCACCAAAGTCAGAGTTGCTTGCAAGAGCCACCCTGGCGGAGGTGGGGTGTTACATTTGGTATCAGAGCATAAGGTTTACAAGAAAGAACAAAAGTTTTTAGAAAACTTTTGAAAAACTATTTTCAAAACCAAGTATAAAGTATTTTCCAAAGAAAAATCTAGTTTATTTTAAAGGCTATTCCCCAAAAAGCCATTAGCAAAATTCCTTCGTTTTTCTCCATTCTGAATCTATCCTTTTCTTCGTTTCCAGTATGGCCGATAACTTAGCCATTCCGGAGGGAGTACACGTACCTGTTTGGTATAGAAGACTTTTGGAGGCTAGGGCGACCGAAGCCGGCCCCGCAAATATTACTCCTCCTCCGGTAGTTGATGTTCCTCTTCCTCCTGTCGCTGAGGTTCCTCTTCCTCCTTCCCCTCAGCATCCTCAAACTGACTTCGCAAAGATTTGCCAAGATTTTAAGGCGATGGGTTGCAAGAATTTCTTTGGAATCGAGACGTATGTGGAGGCAAGGAATTGGTTGAAAGAAACCGAAGATCTTTTTACCGTCTTTAAGATAGATGACCGTAGGAAGGTTTTATTAGCAGTGTGGTTGTTAAAGGAAGAAGCTGCACGTTGGTGGGTGGTCACCACCGTTACTAGGCCAATTGAGACTTGGGAAGACTTTCGGGGAAAGTTTGGACTAAGGTTCCTATCACTGAAGCAAGGGGACATGACTACTAGGGAATACATAAATCAGTTTAATCGACTGGCTCAGGTCGGTTTAGACTTAGTTAACACAGCTCAGAAGAAGGCCCTATACTTTGCTCCAGGATTAAACGAGCCATTACATGGTTTGGCCATGACTCATATACCCTTGGGGGCAACTTTTGAGAGTTTGGTGAATATGGCCCTACTTAATGAAGAGAGTAGGAGTGACAAGGAGGAGATCAAGATGAAGGATACTCAAGCCAAGAAGACTGATTCCCAGTGGAAAGGAAATCAGGGTAATCCAAGCGGTCAGAGCAGTCAAGGCGATAAGAACAAGAACAACAAGAGGAAGTGCCATTATTGCGGTTCAGTTGGGCATCTTAGTAAGGATTGTCGGAAGAGGAAAAGGAATAATGGTGAATGCTTTTTTTGCGGTGAGACTGGACATTTCAGTAAGGATTGCCCGAAGAAGCAAGGGCAAGGCCAGGGTCAGACTCAGCGTGCTGGACCTTCGAGAGGGCAAGTTCATGCTCTCAATACTGCTCCAGTTCCCGATCGAGGTAGTATTTCTGTTGAAAGCCTTGTATACATTTCTGATTTTCCTGTTCATACCTTGTTTGATTTTGGTGCATCGCATAGCTTATTTCATCTGATCTAGTTGAAAGTTTGCACCTGAGTACTAGTCTAGTATGTGATCCCGTATGTGTTTCAAATCCAATTGGGGGTTCTGCCCATTTGTCTGTGGTCTGGGTGGATTTGAAAATTTCTATCTTGAGTATAGAATTCTCGTGGGATGTTTATATTCTCGGTTTCAGGGGATATGGGTTGGTTTTGGGCATGGAATGGTTGTCCTGTTTTGGAGCCATTCTTGGATTTTTGTATATAGGGTGGTGAGGCTCATGACTCGCCTCGGTAATACCCTAGAAATTTCTAGCAACCCTATGGGTCCCGTCATGTTATGTTCTCTTAAATCCCTCGACTCGTCTATCGATAGTTTGCAATCTGTGAGGGTGGTCCGAGAATATCCTGATATCTTGGGTGAAGTAAAGGGGTTACCCCTGGACGTGGGATAGATTTTCGCATTATCTGGTTGGTAATACCAAGCCAGTTTCGTGGCCGGTTAGGCACATGACCTCACGAGATGAGAGTTAAGAAAGCAAGTCAAGGAGTTGCTTGAGAAGAACTTCCTGAGACGAAGCATTTTCGAGTAGGGTGCTCCAGTAGTACTCGTTACTAATGTGGACAGTTTGCTTCGCTTGTGTGTTGATTATCGTGAGAAGAATAGACAACCGTTACCAAGGATCGATGATTTGTTTGATCAGCTTGTAGGAGCATCTGTTTTCTTTTGAGCTAGCTACCGGATTCCATCAGCTTAGGATGGCTGAGGATGGAATTGACAAGACTGCGTTTAGGACTCTAGATGGATTTTTGGAATGGCTAGTCATGCTATTTGGTTTGACTAATGCACCCGCATATTACGTGAACTTGATAGGTAGGGTGTTTAGGGAGTCCTTGAACAAGTTTGTCGTGGTCGTCGTAGACGATATTTTGATCTCCTTAAAAGAACGAGGAAGAGCATGCTAGACATTTCAAGGAGGTGATGGATACGCTTAGAGCCACCAGTTGAAGGTCAAGTTCTCCAAATGTCACTTTGGAGGAAAGAAGTTGGATTTCTTGGGCACATAGTTCCTAAGTAAGGCTTAGTGGTGGATTCCGCTAAAGTAGTTGCGGTTTAAGACCGGAAAACTCTGAGGAGGGAAATTGAAGTAAGAAGCGTTCTCCGTTTGGCTAGTTAGTTAGCATTCCCTGAGCTTAGGCTTACTCTTCTGGATCAAGAAGGGGGTTTCACCGGAAAAAGACCCGCAGTTAGTCAAGAACATGGACCAGTTGATTCGGGGCGAGATGTTAAGTCACCTCGCTAGATATATTATAGATGACAAGGGATGACTAAGGCGCGATGAGAGATTATGTGTTCCTCGAGTGGAAGACTTGGTAAAGAAGGTTCTTGAAGATGCGCATCACTCGAGGAGGTGGCCGAGTTGGTCTCAGGATGCATGTTGTGCCACCAGGTTAAGGCCAAGAAGCCCGGCGGGCCATTACCTCCATTGGAGGTTCCGCAAGGGAAGAGGGAAAAGCATCACGAAGGATTTCGTGGATGGACTGCCTAGGTCAAGGAAAGAGAATACGAGCATGTGGGTCATAGTAGGTAGACTCACGAAGAGCGCTCATTTCACTCCGGTAAAGAGCGAAAGGACTGCATCATAGCTAGCGACAGTTTACTTTCAAGAAATAAAGCAGTTGCACGAGGTTCCCTAAAGTATAGTTAGTAACCATGACTCAATCTTCACCAGTCAAGTTTTGAGATAGTCTACGGGAAGTCGTGGGCAAGCAACTGAATCTAAGTACGGCCTATCATTCGCAGGCGGATGGTTCATTGGCAACATGGATTGGTATTTTCGAGAGAAGTTCTGCTGCATGGGATACTTTATGGTAAGTAAACGAGATCCAGGACTCACTAGTGAGTTTTGGAGAGCTTGCATGAAACCATGATGTCATACTTATGTTTAAGCCAAGAATGATAGAAGAGTAAGTGAAAGAGGAAGACGAGAGACGACAATGAAATAGGTTCCAACTCATATTTGGAAATAAGAGTTAAGAAGCTAAGAAATCATGAAGTAAAAGACAGTCAAAGCACAGTGGAGTTAAACTCAAGGAAACGTGACTTAGAAGATTGAAGACTGGATACGCGCAGCATATCTCTTTTTAAGAGCATATCCTTGATCCTTGATTTCCTGTGGAACTTACTCGCATATTATCTTTTTACGTATATCCTCTCGGTCCCATTCTCGATCCCATTTCTGTTGTAAACTCCATAAGGGGGTATGACTCATCGGTTAGAAATACATGTCAAGGTTTGAAGGGGTCCGTTAGGTTGACTAAACCTTTTGGGCTTTTATGGAATATGGGTTGGGTTAGGAAAGGACTTCTTGTAATCCGAAAAGAGTATATCCTGCTTATCTTCCCGATCCCTTTGTAGCATATCTTTTGCTATCCATGTTTGTCTGGATTATCTAGTTTATCGTGCTAATCTTGTCATGAGAACCTTAGGTAGAAACCCTTTGGATGAAACATGTGTTTGGGACATGTTATGCTTGATGGTTGCAAGTGGCTGCAAGTGTTTGCAAGTGGTTACTCGTGGATGCATTATACACATTAGGCACTAGATCGGCTCACACACTCCTCATATTGCATATGCATGAGTGTTTACGCTTATTCATGGATGGAAATTTTTGTGTTATCACATGGATGTTGCATATGGGTGTATGTTATGTGCACACATATAGATGTTATACATTATGTTAGGAATTGCATACATATGGATTCATTTCACTAACATAATTTGCATTGATGATATTCGCATTAGATAAGTACATATACACACACCTTTGCATATGTTCATCCAGCATTTAGAATCTTGTAAGGACAATGATTGCTCGTGGATGATGTTTTGAGTAGATGGATGTTGGATGGTAGGATACGTTCTTCCTAACTTGAAGATTTCGGGGACGAAATCCTTTAAGGAGGGGAGAATGTAACAACCCGTATTTTCAATAACCTGTTATAACAATCGAGGCAGAATTCAATTCTAAAATCTGAATCAAGGGAAACGGGCTATGCCATTGCGTTCGTCTCGGAAAAATACGCGAAATAGAGTCCGAGTTTTCGAAAATCGGAGTCCGTATGACCCAGTTAAGGCCCATTGAAGTTTTCAGAAATTTCCATGTTAAAAACAGATTTAAATTTCAAATTTAAAAACAAGGATTAGGGCTAACTGGCGTCAGGCGGGAAAACTCCCGCCAGGACCCCCATGTCGACAGGCATGTCGACAGGGTCCCCAGGGTGTCGACAGCCCTGTCGACACGGGGTGGCCGGGCAGTTTTGCCTGGCGCACCATTTCTGATCTGGGCTTGGTTGTGTTGAGCTTGGGGGCCAGATTCGGTTTAGAGGGCTGAGGTTGGAACTAGGGTTTAATCCTATGGTCTAAATCACTAGCCTAATCTATAAATAAGACCCTAACCTACCCTAAATCACTCATTATTCATTCTAGCAACTAAACTATGTCAAAATCAAACCTCTCATGGCCTTCACTCTCTTCATAAATTCCTAAATCAAAATTTTAAGAGATTTCCATGCATACAAGTGTATTTAGGCTTGTATGATCCTCTTTAGCTTGCATTAAAGCCTTGTTTCTCTATTGGTATCATAAAGAAGGAGTCTTGATCAAGTTTGCTTGCATTTTTGGGGTTTAATTAGTTGCATAAGGGGTTTCTTACATTTGCTAAACTCATTTGAGTCCGCATAAGCATTGTAAGCCCTATTCCTTTCATACTTGAACTTTAAAGTTAAATGTATGATATGCAAGTTTTCTATCATATGTTATGCAAGTTTTATTATGCAAGTATGATATGCAAGTTGTCATATGCTATGCCATGATTTGCAAGTTTATTGGGTTATGCATGTTTATGCAAGTTCACTATGCCATGTTGTGCATGTTTAATAAGTTATGCATGCTTATGCAAGTTCACTATGCCATGTTATGCATGTTTAATAAGTTATGCATGCTTATGCAAGTTCACAATGACATGTTATGCGTGTTTGACAAGTTATGCATGTTTATGCAAGTTCCATATGTCATGTTAGGCAAGTTTAACATGTTATGCATGTTTATGGTAATATGCAAGTTCACTATGCTAAGTTATGCAAGTCTAACATGTTATGCATATTTGTTGTGAGATGCAAGTTCATCATGTATGTTATGCCAAGTTCCCTCTTCCTATCCTTTATGCGTTAATACGAATATGTAAGCGATAGAATGACGTTGGGGGGTTTGGGTAAACTTAAAATACATGAAAATATAAGATTGGGAATTTACCTATTAAGTTAGGTCTACCCCTTGGGAATTTACCTATTAAGTTAGGTCTACCCAAGTATTTGTTGACTTGTAATTATGTTTTGAAATAAAGTGGACATGACACTTAGAAAACATAAGTGTGGCCAACTCGAGGTTGGGTTGAGTTTGTAGCGTAATTCTACCCGGAACCTACCGGCTTAACTAGTGGCTACAAACAATAGGACCCAATGTGAGAAGTTGGTCATGTGGTGCCAAGACCCGAGGTTAGACTAAGTTGTGGTGTAAACCTACCCGGACCCGTCCGGCCTAACTAGTAACCACAACAAGGTCTAATGTGAGAGGTTGGGTGCATTAAATTAATTAATGCCACATGGTAGGGTTAAGTCATGGACCGCTTGAATACTTAACCAATTTTGGGGGTACGAGGGATTAGATGGGGTTAAGTGGTGAACTGTTGGTTACACTTAACTAATTTAATCCATGATTAGTGAGGGGATACGAGGGATTAAATGGGGTTAAGTGGTGAACTGCTGGTTACACTTAACTAATTTAATCCATGATTAGTGAGGGGTTAAACCACACTTAACCCTCTTAGAAAACCCTAGCAACGTGGTCTGTTCCAGCAGTAATCCCAGTTTGGTATCATTCACAACCCTAGAAGCTAGGTTAGGGTGGGGCACGATTACTGGACTGATGTAAGCGACCAAAGCGACGGCTGAGTGGTACAGCGGTGCGGGTCCAGGCGGGCTACGGACGTGCACGTAGTCCGGTGTTGGACAAACTCGAGGCACGGGTACCAGTAGGTTTAGACTGTGCATTATTGCTTAGGTGTCTGGGGTTGACACCCGAGGGCTTGATACACCCGAAGGTGGACCCAGCACAGTCTGACTACAACCATATGTGGGCCGTATGGACACCAACACTTGACGTGTTAGGTTTATAGGGAGCCGATCGACTAGACCGTTGGGCTGGACCTTGTATTAAGGTCACCTCATGATGTTGGGCCAAAGTTTGGGCTGAGGGATCAATACCTGTTATGTTAGTTTACTAGTACACCTGTGGTGCAAAACCTTAACCCTGATTATGCGATGACACCTTTATCTACCTTGATAGTTAATCATCATGCTAGTATGTTGTTATCCTTATGTTTATCCCTTGCTGCCCATACCAGTTAACTTTATCAGTTTACATTGATTGTAGTAGGGCTTACTCAGTCTTTTTGACTGACCTGTTTTCTTTCGCCTCTTTTCTTCCGCTTCCCCCCCCCTCAGGTTCTCAGGGTGGGAACATTGGAGCTTAGCTTGGATCTTTACAGCTTGCTTACTGGATTTGCTCATGTACGGTTTGGACATTGAGCTAGCTATGGTTTATCACTTCATTTTGGGGATAGTACTTTATGTATTTCTGTTTTCAGATGATGTTGTTTTATCTAGACTTGTTTATTGGGAAAATTGATATTATGTTATACCAGACTTGTTTTGAAATGGTTTAAATCTTCCGCTGTTTTATCTATGTTATTTACTCTGTTTACATATATACATATGTTCTTGTTCTGCCTTGATATATCATTATGCATGTTTACCTTGTTTTAAAACGCCCCACCAAAGTCAGAGTTGCTTGCAAGAGCCACCCTGGCGGAGGTGGGGTGTTACAAAACTGATCCCAAGTAACCTGATCCTCTGGAGTGGCTGTCTTAATAGCATTCCACCAATTCATCGCTCGCCCTTGTAGCTGACGAGATGCTAATCTTCTCTTCATCGCGTCCTCGATACCCAATTCGTCGAAGATACGACACAGCTATCCAACCAATCCTGAACATCAGTGGCCGACTCCGTTCCGTGGAACGGCTTCCCACCAAGGTTAGTGCAATCCTTGCACAGCTTGGCAAAATCGGCCCCAGGCGCCTGCACTATTGGACCACCACCACTACCGGCATTGGGAGCTGCCCCTGCACATCCCTAAGTATTTCTCTCATGAGGTTAGTAAACATCGCCCCCATGTCAGCAACATTCCCATTATTGGCTCCTCTACCAGCACCTCTTGTGTATCGGCTCATCGTTCAATCTGTAAAGAGAAAAAGATTAACCAATTCCATAGTGGTGCTAGTGCAGTGCGACTTCATCCTTATACTACTAATAGTATATATATATAGCTTTTGAAAAATCAAAGTAATCACAAATACGCACTCTCATATACGTACTATCTCTCCCTAGTGTCTTTCCCTAGGTTAACCACGCAACCTAGAGCTCTGATACCAAATGTGAGATCCCACCCCGTACCAACCGACATTTACTCCAAAGAAGACGAAGAATCAACAAGGAACCTGTAGAATGTCTCACAGCGCATAGAACAAAATATAATAACAACATACTTGACATAAAACAGGTGAGACAGTGCACAAGCTGAAAACAAACTATCAAAGCAGTGGAAAATCCAAATACAGCTTATGTTCCACATCATCATTATTACAACTTTTCAAACTATCTCTAAAGGTGAAAGCAAGATAAGGGAGGTACACTACTAATGCCCAAGTAGTGACCACCAACGACACAGGGAGAATGTCTTATATATATATATATCATACATGGAAGCCTCCTGCTCGCCTCCGAATCAGCTACTCGTGCATCACCAGTTAACCTGTCTCTAGTCTGCTCGTGAGAGCACCCAGAGTAATAAGAAGAGACATAAAACTCTAGGTCAGGCAAAAAGTCTGGTATGAGCGATAAGCAGCTAAACAGAACAACAACAGGTATAATAAACCATACCTCAACCTGGACCTACAATCAAAGAGTCAGCACTACATACTGTACAACACTCTAAGGTGCCACTAACATATGGTGTACAAGCATATGGGGGTGGGGGTGTGCATGTCATAGTGACGACAAACAAATCAAACATAGCAACCATCCTCACATCTCTCACTCAGTGCGTAAAGTATACGATATCCACTGCTTCGACCACCCAATACTTTGCTATGATCACTCTGCCCCATGAAGTCACAACGGCTTCACTGCACTGATCCATAGCCACTAATCCTTCGCTATGTCCACTTTGCCCCATGGAGTCGTACACAACCCACTGCACTGGCTCATAGCCTTACTAATCCTTTCTATGTTCACTTTGCCCCATGAAGTCACAACGGCTCCACTGCACTGGCTCATAGTCTTTCTACGATCACTTTGCCCCTCGAGTCATGATGACTCTACTGCACTGATACATAGCCCATCATCCCTTTTCAGTGGTGAATCGAAGTTATGAACGTCGACAACCCCTTAGCACACGTCCCGCAGCAAAGCCCAACTACGAAATGAACTCATTAGTTCCCAACTGGATCCTGAGCTCTAACTTCCATTTGAACTACCTTTGCATCTCGGGTTATTGGTCATCACTGGATCGGTTCGGATCCTCAGTCCTTCTTCTCTGTCGGTTCGGATCGGTCTCTTCTAAGTGCTCCGGGTCAGGTCATAGCCTCCAAGTCCCCTCATAATACGTTTGTTCGGTTCGGGTGCTCTCTGGCGGGTCGGGTCGGTGTACCCTTGCTCCATCGGTTCGGGTCGGGTTCCTGGCCTCCGATCCGATCCACTTCCCCTTCCTCTTCCGTTCCGATCCCCTTCTCTTCCCTTTAGTCGATCCGATTCCCCCTTCTTTAGCTCGATCTGATCCCAGTTCAACCATTGTGGCCTTCCTTTTTGCCATTCTTTCCCTTGTGCCAAGCCTCGGTTCGGTTCGGTGATCCCTTGCCCAGTCCACTATCCGGTCCGAGCCCATCCCTCCGATCCGATCCGGAAGCCTACACCATTTTCCTGTAACTTTTCCAGCGAGTGTTTTACGCCATTTGACGGCGTTTTCGACCATTCTAACTATTCTAATCAATCTCAAAGCATACCATACAGTCATAGCAACAAGTAGAAGTGACCTCAAACACCAAAACATCAATATAATAGGTTAATAATGGATCAAACATAACCAAAACCCCATATTTTCCCTTAAACATGTTCAATATAATTAGTGATGGGATTAGCAAAACATAACCAAATTAACCCAAGTTCATATCAGAGGTCTAAAACGTCATTTAAGAATTTATAAATATTTTTCCAGAATTTTATCATGTTTAAATTCGCTAATTAACACTAATTACCCTTAATTAACCATAATTAGTGAGGAACTATGCAAATCACTCACCTTAGCCACAAATAAACCTTAGATCTGAAATGAATCTCTATTTAGGCGCGAATAACAATGCAAATCAGCAGCTCTAATCTTGATTTGGTGAAGATCTCCCTTGATTTGATGTTGCTAAGCTTAATCCTTAATTAGAAAGTGGTTTGGAGGTGATATAGAGGTTGGAGGCCATTTTTAGGGTTTCTAAGAGGTAAGTGGAGGCTAGAAAACTGAAATGGAATGAATCCCTAATTCTTTTCAGCCTCCCCATAACCCTAATCCCGAAATGGGTTATGTGCCCATTCACTAATCACCCTATTTGGCCCGGTTAAGCAGTTTTTCACCTTTCAAATCTTATTTCAGCCATATCTCCCAAACGGTAAGTCCGTTTAGCTATTATGACAACTCTAGGGAAAGGTAAACCATCAAACGAATCTAATGGAAGTGGTTTTAGGTCAAAATTCCTTTCCAAATAAGAGTTATGGCTGAAACAAGAATAGCTAGGGGCAAAACGGTCATTTAAAAAAATCGACAAAAATCATGAACATGGGAAATGACCTCAATAGTCGTTTCCCAACTCTACATGACCATACGACCTCATATGAGAAAGAAATAAATATTCTACGATCCTCCGATGCGTAGAATGCGGGTTGTTACAATAAGCATCTAGAAACAAACTCTGCCACGTCTCTTTTCATTCCTTCCCAATAAAAGCTTCTCTTCATGTCCCTGAACATTTTGTCACCTCCAAGGTGTATGGTCTTCCATGACCTATGATATTTCTCAAGAATCTTCTTTCTATGGTCCATACTTCTAGGGATACAAACCTAACCATCTCTCCTCAACTACCACTACCATCAACAAAATTTCTATCAAAATGGGGGAAAGATTCTTCCGTAGAAAATTTTCTTTTAACACTCTTAACTCGTCATCAAGGTCTTGCTCACTCTTGATCCTCTCCACCAGAACTTGTCTTATCTCTATAGCACCAAAAAAATCAATGAGTTGCCTTGTACGGTGGTTGCAAATTAAAATAAGAGAGAAACTCTATCTGTCTCTATATAATGATAGCACTAAGGACAACGTGCTTTTGTCTCAAAGCGTTGGCCACAACATTACTCTTACAAGGGGTATACTGAATGGAGAAATTAAAAGATGCAAGATATTCCATCCACATCTACTGTTGGAGGTTTAGATCTCGCTGAGAAAACAAAAACCTAAGAGACTTATGACCAGTGAATAATTCAAACTTCTCTCCAAGAAGATAATGTCTCCACATATTAAGGGAGAAAATCACTACTACTAACTAAAAATCATGGGCGGGGTACCTTTTCACGTAATCCTTGTGTTGTCAACTTGCATAGGCAACTACTCTACCCTCCTACATGAGTACCGCTCGCAAATGCATCCGTAGAAACAGTAGGCACCTTAGTTCCATTTGGAATAATATGAATAGGTGCACTTGTGAGAGATTCCTTCAACCTCACAAAGGAAACTACACATTTCTCATTCCACACAAACTTATGATCTTTTTTTCGTAAATTGGGCTAGAGTGGTTGCAATCTTCACAAGGTCTTTAATAAATTCCTGATGGTAGCTTGATTACCCGAGGAAACTCCTAACCTCCATCGCACTACGGGGTATCTTCCATTCTTGGACAGCTCCTATCTTAGCGGAGTCTACAAATAATCCTTTCCCCAAAACAATATATCCTAGAAACCTTACTTCTTTCTTCCAAAAGTGGAATTTTGAGAATTTGTCCCTAAGTTGGTTTTCCCTTAGAATTCCTAGGAATCTTCTCAAGTGATCCTCATGTTCCTTATGGTCCATGCAAAAGATAAGAATATCACCTACAAATATTACCATAATCTTATTGAATATGCCCCTAAATACTCTACTCATGAGGTCTACAAAGAAAGCAGAAGCAACCTTTACCGAAGATGGTCCTTATAAATTGGAAGATAAAGAGAACAAGGTCAAATCCCTATTCCTTGTCCTACAAGGGATTACTAAGCTGCGGCCTCCACGGCTTCCCAAACAAACTATCCTCCTATCGCAGTTAAAGACGACCCCATAAAATGATATCTAGTCCATTCCCAAAATAAGACCACACCCCCTCGAATTCAAGTACATAAGCATCACGAAAGATTTCGACATCACTGATGTCCAATATTATGTTTTTACGCACAAACAGAAGTCGCATAATCCCTCTAATAGGGTAGACACCTCTATCGAGTAGCTAGTAAGGGATAAGGGAAGTTTCATAGAATCAACAATCTTCCTAGAAATGAAGGAGTGGATAGCTCCCGAATCAAATAGGGTACACATAAAAATCCCTAGGACAGAAAGTATGCCTTCTGTTGCATACTATCCTAGATCTCTAGGGGAATGAATACAAATCGGTGCTGCCTCTAAGGGATAGTTTTGACCACTCTACGCAACCTTCGGCTTAGGGCATTTCCTTGCCAATTTCCCATCTTCGTAACAGTTAAAAAGATTCCTTTGAAAATCTGAATTTGCTAGGTTCACTCAATAGTCCTTTGCCTCATTCCCTTTCTTGTGACATCTAGAACATGCCTTGGCTTCCTTCTTGAATTTTCCTCCCTTCTTCTTCTTAAGCCAGAAATTTTTCTTCTTATTCTTCCCAAAATTAGAGGTGTCTTCTCCCTTATCAATCTTAACTTCCTTAACATTCTTAGTTGAATATAAGATTGTTGCCTCCACTAGGGCTTCATACGTAGCTCCAAACATCACTTGGGCCAAAAAAATTCTCTCAATGGAGAATTAAATCCTTTAACGAAACTAAGGGCTTTATCCATTGGGGTGTCCACTAATCTCCATTCAAACTTAGATAATTATGTAAACTTGGCCACATACGCTTTCAGATCCAACTCCCCTTGCTTCAACTAGATAAACTTCTCTAGTTGCAATCTCTTCTCAGCATTTATCAAGAACTTGGCCAAAAAACGAGTCCTAAACTCTGCCTAAGTAAATACCCTGCCTATATTCTCCTGTGAAATCAAATTCCACCATTCAAGGGTCTCTCCCTTCAAATGCCAAGCTACTACCCTACACTTAAGTTGATCATCCCATCGAGTAGCTTTAATGATTCGTTCACACTTGGAGATCCACGCTTTAGCTTCAACGAAGTTCTTAGTTTTCGAAAATGACTTGCCTCCTAAACTCACAAAATCTTTCTTAAGATCAAGGAAGATGAGGTCCCCTTCAGCACGCCGAGCTGTTGGTTCCGCTGGGTAGGAATTGCAGTAAGGTGTTCCACAGTCCTAAGGTATTGTTCGAATCATTCTGGCAAGTAACGATGCCTTGCTGGGTTCCCGTGCATGGGATGATTGTCGACCATTTCTACTATCTGAGAAAGGAAAAACCATTTAGTGGACTCCTTATGATAGTATCAAGGCCCAAAAGAAAGAAAGATGAGGTTGCTAGTATAATTGCCTATGTTCTTAGGGTATAGTAATTGCATATATACATCACATATATTTGTGTATATATATATATATATATATATTCTTGAGAACATTTTCAAATAATAAATACGTCTCTCATATGTATATTTCTTCGTACGGGTAACCAATGCTCTGATACCAAATGTGACAACTAGCTTGGAATGGGCCTAAATTCCAACGCAAAAAAGGCCCATTTGAACTTAGAACCACTCTAAACGGGTTATTGGTTCCTATAAAGAATTATTAAACAGATATACAAAGAATTCTAAATGAAGAATCAAAATCTCACATAACGAGAGGTATAAAATATAATATCCAAAATTAGATGTACCACTATTTTAAAACCACAAATTATAATACAATAAGTCTCACAGATGATAACTGGCACATCATTCATTATCCCAATTACATAACTACAACAATAATAAGGCTACTGCTATAATAACTAAATCTCCGAGAGGCTCCTCCTCCAAGCAATCGTTCCTCATCCTCAATCAACAGTCTCACCACCTAACCAATTAATGTAAAGAGGAGGGAGGTTAGAACATAAAGTTCTGGTGAATGAAATAAATATAAGATTAGGAATAACTATTTCGTATATTTTGCGGCATATACTCTTCATGTTATGATTACGCAGCTGACATACAAAAATTTAAACATATGAGGCGGACATCCTAACAGTCATTTTAGACCTGTATGTAAATCTAAGGGCGGAGGTGCTTATAGTCACTTAATACCCTACAAGGTAATTTTAGGGGCGGACATTCTTATGGTCACTTAATACCACTGTTTCAAATCTTGAAAATATCGTCTGAGATCATGTTTTGGGTTCCTTTCGAAACGAAACAACAAATCTAATTGTAAATCTCCTTTCGAATGTATCGCCCGAGATATTGCAATGTCGAAAGATATATCGGTCGAGATGGGATACTGGAATATCATCTGAGTTTTTGGTTTTTCTGGTTAAAATTTAAATCCGTACCTGAACTAGAATAATAATAATAAAAAACTCAAATTTAGCTACAATGATCACTTGTAATTTAACATTTTTCATATTACGAAACCACATAGTATGTTCATGTATGTTCCACAATGTTTATGATTTTCATATTCATCTTTTTTTACATACACGTTACCCATGAAATTATGTATTTTTTGTTTTACTTATGGTGAAGTTTTAAATGGTTTCGATCTTTTTGTGTTTTACATCTAACAATAATTCATGTTCATGGATCATATGTTGTAAGCATTAATTTATTTGCATTATGTTATATATATACACTATAAGCATATTACAATTTAGAGTATGAATGATCTATCGCAAAATAAGATTAATGAAGTGATTTTGCAATTCAATTTTGAGTTTCTATGTTTATAATAACATTCATAAAAATCATAGTGTACGATTATCATTTTTTAACATATTTTGTTCCCGAGATTGTTCCGATATAAACTTTCAGACCCGAACGAGACAAACCGCCCGAGTTAGACCCATCTCATCTGAGGTCTCCCCCGATACGAGATCAAGTCTCTAAAATTTCTAAGACGAATTGCAATTGATATCTGAGATTAAAAACCTTTCTTAATACCCTATGAGATAATTTTAAGGGAAAACATTCTTACGGTAACTTAATACCCCACGTGACGGGGTATTCCTGGTCACTTAAGGCTACTTATTAGTTTATTAAAGGTGGAAATTGCTATAGTCATATAATACCCTATAGCGGACCCTAGCCACTTAAGACCTCGTCTCTAGCATCATTGTCATAAATAACTTTTCTTGTAGGTCAAGAAATAGTAATAACCACTTACTACCAGGTTTAGGTCAGGAACTCAACTTCATTTTAAGAGAACCCTCCCAGCAGGCCTCTTGTTATGATCTAGTTATCCCTACTAGTGAACTCATAGCAATGTAGTACTTCTCACAGACGGTGGTTCCTTTAGGCTATATATATAATCCGTTCCTAGGTCAGCCCTCACTAGCCCATAGATAAGAAGCAGACATTACTTGGAAAACTACCCTACTCACGTTATCGTCTATTAAGACCATTTAATACCGTATAGGGGAAAGGCGGACCTAGTGACCATTTAAGACCTTTGTAAGGGCGAGTCTCATGACTTAAGTCATAAACCAAGTAGTGAACCTTAGGAATGGACCAAGTCCTAGCTACTTAATACACAAATCAAGGTAGGTCAGCCACTTAATACCTTTTCTCCAAGGCATGCCTACTTCACACGAATACACACACACACACATGATATCTCACATTAGATCAACCACTTATAGATGTTGGATTTGCCGGACAATTCCGGACAGGCTTCTACTACAAGTTGGGCCTTACCTCGTATCATTTTGTACTAATTATAATGGCATATGACACTTAGACCTCTCAAATTAATCGGGCTTACTTGTAGATCCTAGATATGCCGGTCGGTTCCGAGCAGGTTTCTACTACAAATAACTGTTAACTTCGTGCCTATGTGTCATTAATATATCTAAAGCAAGTAAAACACGCAAACATACAAATTCCTATAGGGACACTCAAATTTGAATTCCTAATTTAACCATATTTATTACACACTTAATACGTATTAATATTACGTTGTTTACACTATATACATACATACATAAGCATGAATTAAGCGAACGAAATTAACGTCCTATCCACATTTGAAATGTCAATCCCTATTCCAAATTAAGTTGCATAAGTTATTTCCTATATTCCTTTCAATCATGGCATAAATGTACATATTAACATGTAACAATCAAAATAGAAAAACAATAATAACAACACAAAACTTGCAACCTAGTTTTGACTTGATTATATTAATAATAAAAGATAAACAAAGTACCATATATCCAATATATATATATATGTATATAAATAATCCCTATTTCAACCGGATTCACTTTTGTTATGTCTACACGCAAAAACTTAGTATTTGGACATCTTGTAAACGATACATTCAAATACTCTATTTGGAAAATAGAGATTTGATCCTATTCAGATTTACAATTCCATCCAAATCTTAACCTTTTGCACAAAACATATATAGGAATTCATACAAAATAAAATAATAAGAATTCAACCAATATAGTGAGCTATACCACACTAATCATGCTTCTCTTTTATTAATTCAATAATTCAAAACCACGTATACAAATAGATTGAAAATTTCTTTGCATGAACATAAAACAAATGGAAGTTTTGATGAATTTGTTATTGCTTTCTTTTCGTAATAGATCAAATCTTCCTAGGCACAATAACCCAACTTTAAACTAGCAAATCATATAAAATAGTATATTAAATGAATTCCACTCAGAGTGTTGTAAGAATGAGTAATATCATAATTGAGTAGAATAAGTTTTGTATTTAGCCTTCCAAACAATCATGCTCCAAACTTTCAAATATATATATATATATATATATATATATATAAGAATCACAAATTAGAATCTTATATATAATAATCTAAATCTATATTAAAATAGAATAGAAAAGATAGAATAGGTTAGGGAGATAGAAGAAGAACCTAAACCCTTTTATTTTCTGGAAATAGCAATGGTAGAAAGGCATCATGGAGGCGAGGAGAAGAATGGCTGTAGGGTTTTGAGTGAGGGTTTAGAGTCTTATTTATAGTCATCATGTATATGGCTCGTTAGATTCAATAAATTAAATCTAAGCAGTTCGTCTGATGAAAAATATAAATAAGTCCCTCTTTAAAACAACTCGCATTGGGCTTACCTATTGTAGGACGATCGAACTCTCTTATAGGAAGGCGATCAGCCCCCCTTCTATGAGGGTTAACCCCCTTATAAGGTTGAGCCCAGAAGAGTATTTCTCCTGTATGTTACTTTTTTATTAATTCCTTAATTAATTTTGATTGATTTGTTACATTATATTAATTATTCATGTCCCCATTGTGTATAATATATATACACACATTTGAGTTTAAAAGGAATATTCTTCTCATGCTTATCTAAATTAATATATTCCAGATTTGTATATTTATTTGTTTGAAATTCAAACTTTGTATGTTAGTATATACACATAACTTGATTTAGCATACAGACTCCATTTTCAGTAAATAAAATATGAAAACAAATCAGAATCTCGCCATGAACGCAACTTTTGTGGCCCAATTCCTAATTACTTAGCATTTCATTTTTCAGCCCATTAGCTTATTATTGGTTTTCCTTATTCACTTTAAAGTATATTTTCATATGTTTAATATATGTTTATTTTACAGAGTGTTGCAATTTCTTCATTATTAATGGCCATCTCTACCACAACATCAGTGGTGTCTTGTAATTGAGGCATCGTTTATTTTGCAATGTTAAAACTTATCCCCTTAATGAACTTCCCGTTCATTAAAATGACAACATTAATAGTCCTTCTGGCATAATAGGATAATTCATCGAACCTAGTAGCATACTCAACTACTACTATATTTTCTTGCTTTAAATTAACAAACTTTCTATAACGACCCATCTTTTTGCCCGGTTCTCACCGGTAATTAGACCAACTTAAATCATTCACAAAGACGAATTGTTATGGGTACATACATATATTGAACAAAATTACAGAACTTTATTTCAAACATCAATATTACATCAGAGTTACATGTAGTACCAGAGTTACACATATATACACAGCGGAAGGAAGATATATATATATATATATATTCTCAGCTGAAGAAGAAAACATGGCGGAAGCTTCAACTCTAGCGTGGACTACAACTCAGAAGCGCTTCGAACTCGCTCCAAAAAATAACTACAAAACTAAACTACTAGTTTCCCGTGTAAAATTAATGGGCACCCAGAGTTCAGGAAGGAACAATGAACTCCAAGTCAGTCATGGGACTGGTGTGAGAACATAAAACAGTTATTTTAAGACTTATTTTAAAGTTGGGAGATCCACCGGACCACGCCGCTAACACGGAACGCGTTTATTCCATGTGAATGCCAGTGCACATAAATTCACAATGACTTTTGGAAAATGAAGCTATCATAAGTTCGTCCCACATCACAAAATGCAAGCGCACACCAGGTGGGCGAGTTTTATCTTATGATAACCAAACATGCTTTCATACATGAAAATCCTCTTTTAATTATTACATACAGTGTGGAAAACATTTCGCAAATAAATATAGAATCATAGCCCCTATAACCCCAATTGGTTATATTGACATATATGTATACAATCGAAATTAGTATGGCTCGTACTAGAGATTTGGGTTTCCAACTTGATGATTCCTGGCATGAAAGAACAATCAGGGATATGAAGCGAAGTGTAACACGACTTTTTCGTCCATCCCCGACACTAAAAACAAATCGCAGGGTAGATCAACGATTTTCGACTAAACACGGCCCCCTGAACATACCCAATTTCTCCAAGTTCATAAGTGGTTTCCCACTGCTGCAGCTTCATCATCAATCATATATAAGCATACAACCTAACCGCCAGTTTCTCATTAATCCGGGATGTGAGGTGTGTCGATGTCACATCATACACAAAGCATGCCTAAATAAGCGATGCCCTGATCATACAACTCATTTCATATCTTAAGTATGTCACATTTTCCATTCACAACATGACCACTGATTTCCATCATTACATAACCATTTTGAGCTATACGTCACAAACCAAAAACATATCAACGAAAATCAGTGTTATGTCGTCAATTACAATGTCAGACACATAATCCATACAAGTCCATTCTAGGTCTGAATGGAACAAAATCCGAAAATCTCCGAATATACTCAGACCTCATGCAACTTATAACCTCGAATCAGGTGTACGGCCCGATTTGAGACATCGGAAATCAGTCCGAACAAAATCAAAGATTCCCAGTCTTCATTCGTTGATTCCAAGTCTTGAATTTGCTTCATGAGTTGTATTATTACTTGGAATGGTTTTCAGATTTAAATCTGATCTAGGTCTTTCCAAGTAATAAGCATATTCTTAAAACAATAGTAATGGACCACACAGGGTTACTATTCAATCTCCTTCCAATCGTTATCCATTCATTTCTAAATCAAGGTTGGACTGATTATAAATTTCGTTACCGTCTTAACTCTTCCTTCTTAAAATCAAATATTCATTTTTCCAACCATACCATCAAAACATAACCCTCCGATCCTTATGTTCAAAACATAATTCATTGATTTCATAAGTCGTTAAATTTTCCCAAATCTTTACTTGGATTACAAATACTTTTACGATAATCCAAACACTTCATATTCAAACATAAGTTTTAATGGAGTTAAATTGACTTATATTTGATCTCAATTCCATATACAAATATTTAACCACTTAAAAAAAAATTCTAACCATTTGCAATCCTTTTAACCATTTGAAAATAATGGTTCACGTTTTATAAACCCCAAACCAATTTACCTTTGGAAAATGCGAGAATAACATTTGGAAACATTACAAAAAGCGCTGCAATAGCTGTTTAAATCAAGTAGATTCCAAATCATTCTGAAATCAAATAATTCAATTCTAATTACTTTAAATTAATAAAGTAGATTTATCATAATTTTTCAAACCTCGTTTCATTATCTAGTAATAATAGTTAAAATTATTTGCATTAACACATATTTGAATCTCTTCTCGATTAAATTTTCAAAAACAAAATTTTAATTTAAATAAGCTGTGAACAATAGGAATTCCAAAACCATTTTATTTGAAATTTAAATTTAATATTCATGCATGTCACTATGCGACATTATTAGTTTAAATTTCAAATTTATTTCTAAGTTTAAGACAACTTCAAATTCAAATTTCAAATCATATTTGAATTAAACGTCCAGTCTGTTGGACCAGTTAGGGATAGCCAAGGAGAGCAGAAAACTATATTTCTAAACCCAAGCCTAGACACTATTCTCTCTGTCATCCTAGAACAATCTGGTGTTTTTAAAATTATATTTAAATTTCCGAATCTTTTTCCCAAATTAAATTGGACTTAAAAAATAATGTTTTAATATTTGGAAAAAAGTAAATCTTCATTTATATGGAAGGAAGATTAAATCAATCATCTGTATAATTCCACAGCCATGGTGTTGTGTGTGCATCATGCAAACAAAATGAATCAACCATACAGTCAGATGATCATGAATTATAATCGTCACCGATAACAATCATTCGGCTGTGCACAAGCATTACGGTAAATAACGTTTATCAGTGTTCAGTGTTTTATCTAATTACATGCACATCCATTCACACAATAACATCCATATCCAACCAATTATCATTCATCCAACACAATTCATTATTTAATCACTACTAATTAAAATAAATGATTAAGTTAAGTGTTCTCACCGTATATGCTCCAAAATCTTCAACGTCCGAGTTCCGTGCGAACAAACCACGTTACCACTACATGTACTACTTAAGATCCATTTCCCTTAGCAGCTACTGATGTCTCTGCTAATTATATATTAAGTTTGCATTAAAATCGACTTTCGTCATCATATACTGGAATTGAATAAATAACCTTGTTCGTTGTATATTATTATATATACATATAAGGACATTTTATTTTATTTTTATTACAATTTATACTTAACAAAAATTTCCAATATTATACCGTAGTGTTCTATTTTCTGATATGATTCTAACGGACACAACGGTATGTAAATCGGGTTTAAAACGAGTGAGTTAGAGTTGTTTAAAGTTTTGTCTAATATAAATTGAAAAAAAATAAAGCATACCCATTAACAAGGCCCAAGCCCAATAGCTTCACCACGTTCAAACCCCGGCCCATCTCCCTCTTCTTCTCCTCCCATGCTCCTTTCTTGCTCACGCGACCTGGAACAAAAAAAGGGTGCACGACGTGCACATACCTATACCCAAAACTCCACCGCGTTCAAATCCGAGACTACCAACAAACTCAATTTTGGTTTCTCTTCCAATTGCACATCACCAACCAACCTTCAGTCGCCCGAATCAAAATCCGAACTTTCATTGCCGAGACCTAGAACCCAAACACAGCTCACGGCATACACAAGCACGCACCAATGTTCCACCATTCTTCGATCCGCAACCACCGACGAACTTCTCTTTGCGTCCTCATCTGGCCCAACCACCTTGCCTCAACTTCGGACACCTCCATCAAAATCCAAGCTCCAAAGCCGAGACATGCTACGTGAAAACCCGCACGCTGCTTTTAAAAAGTTTGACACAAAATTTCTCTGAATCCCACTAAACTTTGCCACAACGAAGCTATCTCCATCCTCATCACTGCTCCATGCTTAGATTCATCAATCGTCGCTTGATTCTCCGATTATTTTCAAACCTAATTTTCAACTTTTCAAGTCATCGACACAGAAACGCAACAAGTTCGTACTAAAAATACTACATCACCTGCTGATCACAACGGCGCTGACGGCGTTGATTAATTTGAAGCAGATTGTGAGTTATGATTTTTCAAAGCTTCGAAACCCATTCTTCACGTTTACAGTAAATCAGAGATTTCTCTCATGATAATCAACGAAATTTCGATCTGCTGGTTTCTAAAAAGTCTGAAATGATGATTCGGACAACTTCGTATAGATCATTTTGGATGAAAGTGAATAGATTGGGATATTTTGATTTTTAAGTGGAGTGGAAGCATGAAATTTATTTTACTGGAGCTTGAAATAAGGAAGGAAGAAGTATACGACAGAGGGGAAAATGCAGCAGTACTGGAGGATGGCTGAAATGAATGAGAAGGAGCTTTTCTTTATATTTATTTAATTTTCTCTTGTCATTTTAAATCCAAGCCACTTGTCATAACATCTACATGCATTAAGACACCTATATTCATTTCAAATTTTAACCAATCCATGCTTGGCAAATAAGCTTATTTATTTAATTATTTATTAAAGTTTTTATTTTTGGTAACATCTTTCTAACACACATACATGTAACCAATTTGCAACTCTTATAAGTGTCACCAATACATTACTCATAAATATATTTTAAAACAAAATTTAAAATATTTAACAAAATTCATATTATTAAAATGAAATCTTTAATATACAAAGGATACTTGTAAGATTGTAGGATCTGACATTCAATGTGTGTGTGTATATATATATATTTCAAAACCTTACGTTATTAAATAAATCATATTTCAAAATATTATTATAAATGTTTTATACTTATGAAATCTTATAAATTCAACTTATCCTAAAATAAATTTCCTTTTCAGACTCATTATCGATAAACCAAAAAATTGTAAAAGATTATTAAAAGAAATTTTGTTATTTAGCCTTTATAATTTTTTTTTTCAACAAAACCCCAAATTTATAATATAAACTAAATTTTGAACTGAGAAAAATCTTGGGTTGTTACACTTTCTCATCATCATAGATTGGGCAGCTTCCGACATAAATCTTTCCCTAGGCATCCTCTAAAATTTTTCTCAAATAATTTCTTCCTCCGGTGTTATAGCCCATTGTTCTACCAATGCAAAGCATTACCCTGCAGATGTCTCGAAACCAATCTTCTCTTTTGCTCATCAATTCAGCCTAAGTCTTTGAAGATTCTTTCACATTGTAACAACCAATCATCAACAGCAGTAGCATCTTCCGTTCCAAGAAACGACTTTCCTCCCAAGCTAATGTAGTCCATGCTCGGTTTCACATGGTTGTTTCCAACTTGCTATCCAAGATTTACTCCTCCGGGACCAACAGCGGTTCCAACTTGCAACATCTGGATAAAAGTTTGAAACTGGTCCCCCATATCCGTTGGTGTGTTTGCAGCATCTTTGTAACTCCCCACCTCTATACTCGCATTAGCCAAGCCCATTGCAAGCAATGGTGTCAACTAACCTGAAGAATAAGGCTGTTGAGGAGCGACCATCTATATACGAGTTTTGAACGAGTGTTAAATATGTCAGATAATGTGGCCTTACTTTTTAAATCTCATGAGGAAATCTGACATATCTAATTCAAGTCTAAATCTACTACATAGTGGTTATATATAATTTGAAAAGCAATATAAAATACTAACATTAAAATCAGAGTCAAACACAGATATTCACAACACTAAGGCGTAAATAGATATGAATAATAATACAGAAGTGGTGGACATAATATAAGTGGTCATGCTAGATGCACTATATCATAAAAATAATAGATATATGTACTGAACAGAAGAATATGTAGACATGTGAGTCACTATCTCAAAAACATGAAAGATAAAACTACTAAAACAAGTGCGGCTAACCAAAAGGAGGAGCTAGTCCATGCTAAAGTCAAGAAGAAGCACCTTAATACTCAGTCTGACCCAAGTACTATTTATAAGAAAATAAACAATAAATGGATCAATCTAGCTGCCGTACTCATAATAAACTGAGATAGAAATAGAGATATAAACACAATATGATGTATATGCAAAAGCAACACTGTTCAAATGAAGAATGTGAAGGCTCGAAAAAATATCTACATTATATCTCATAGAAATCATGATGTTATAAAAGATTATCACACTCTAAAGATATAGCTACTCATGAGAAATGATGTCATCCGTCAAATCTACATAAATAGAAAATTCGATATCATCAAATGAATATTCATGAGAAATGATGTCTCCCATCTAGTCTACATGAAGCAGATAATTCGATATCAACACATGAATGCTCGTGATAAGTGATGTCACCCATCAAATCAATGCGAAATAGATAACTCAGATCGATAAAAGTATCGACAAGACTTAAATGAACTAAAGTTCCTCAAGATGATCTGAAGATCATCGATATAATCAAATGAACCAAAGTTCCTCAACATGATCCGAAGATCATCGATATAATCAAATGAACCAAGTTCCTCAACATGATCTGAAGGTCATCGATAGAATCAAATGAACCAAAGTTACTCAAGGTGATCTAAAGATCATCGATATAAAAGAATGAACCAAAATTTCCCAAGAAGATCCGAAAAACATCGATAAAATCAAATGAATTGAAGTTCCTTAAGATGATCCAAAGATCATTGATATAAAATAATCAACCAAAGTTCCTCAAGATGATCCGAGGATCATCGATAAAATCAAATGAATCGAAGTTCCTTAATATGATTCGAAGATCTTCCATATAAAAGAATGAAATGGAGATCCTTAAGATGATCTGAAGATAGTTAATGTGACCAAAGGTCGAATTGATCAGAATTGTTCAAGTGTAGGGCAAACTACGTCAAGCTAGTAAATATAAGACTCGAGCTACATGCCTTATAAACACTTGCTCTACTCGAATATTTACAAACAAGCTGCATATTCCACTAGAAATACAAAACGATCATTGCCACGGTTTTCGATCGAACGAGTCCAAGAATTAAATGTCGAAGCAAATGCAAGGGTTCATACTCCTCGTTTTCACTAAGACGTTTAATTATATTTCTCATATGAATGAGAAAAAGGTTTATGAAATCATATACTAGTAGATAGTATAACAATTTGGAAAATAACTTCATAAAATGAAGTATAATTAAAAATTGTTCAGTAAATGATTTGGTATCACTAATAATTTAGAACCCCTTTTATATAGTATTGAAGTGGCAAGTCTCATCAAATATCGATTGCAATAGCAGTTGATCTCAAAATTCACATTTAAATAACATAAATTAAATCTCACGATTATCGATTATAAATTCGTTTACCACGAATAAATCAGAGTATCTATAAAATCGAGCTGTAGAAATTTGTGAGTCAGAGAAACTGAAAAGTCGCTGAAAAAGGTCGAATGGGCCAAACCTCGGCCGGTAAAGAGCTTGGATGGACCTAAACTGTTGACCGTGGTCTCCACTGGTCAACAACAGAAATTTGTCCCTCAGACGTTTGAGCAATCAGGACAGATGTCTGAGCTGACAAACAACAATTTTTTTATTTTTCTTGAGGGTTTGGATAGATGTCTGACCTATCCGGTCAGACATCTGAGCTAAAGCCTGGGCAAATGTTTACCTAGGCAATGAATGCGTAATTATCCTCGGATGAACCCAGATCAATGATGATGGATTATAAAGTTTTCTAAACAAAAATGAAGCCTTTATAACTCGCCGAAGCAACTCAAGAACACAAATAAATATGCACAAACATATATACATGAGATTGCAATGATTTTGATTATAAATTCCAAAATGAACAAATTCTCTAACCAAAGATCTCAAATGCAATTCAAGCTAGAATTCAATGGTTTGGCAATGCTAAAGGGAAATTGTAAGGGCTTGTGTGCACATAAGAACTTCACCTATAACATGCACAATCCAAACATATAACATAATAGGATTTCCAATGCTAAAAAAGCAAGGAAATCAACAACATAAGCAATTAACTAAATGCATACACAATACAAACGTGCTAAAGGAACAGTAGAAAAGCATATAACTTGAGGCATAGATGTGAGTTCTCCAAGAACTCACCTTTGATTGTTGGAAGCAAGGAATTGATCCAATAGCAAGCTAGTGTTAGAGATTACGGAATGAGTCGTTAAAGAAAAACTAACACTAGAGGGGGGTTAATTTTTTAGAATTTAAACAAAATATCTACTATATGAATCACACACCACACAAATAATCACAGACATAGAATCAAACACAAATATAGATATAAACAAAAATAAAATGTAGAAAAGGAAAGAACACACACCAGATTTTATACTTATTCGGAATTGTTCCTACGTTCAGTCCCACACAATGTCGAATTATGCAGATTTTTATTACTATATCAATATCCAATTACAATCCTCTCCTTGATTTCATGGCTACAAGGGTAACACTGATTCCACATACTTGATCAAGTATACTCTCCTTGATTTCACAGCTATAAGGGTCTCACCGATTCCAACCTCCTTGATTTCATGGTAACAAGGGTCACATCGATTATGCAAACACTTCCCAAATGATTACAATAGCCTTATAACTCTTCAATAACACTTTGATTCAGAGAGTAATGAGTAGAGATTGAGAAGAGAAGAAGTTTTATGTAAATAGAATTGAATTCGGCAAAGTATAGGTGTAGAAATAATAAAAATAAGAAAATATAATGGTGTAAAGAATGGAAATGAAGGTGGAGAAGAAGAATGCTGAAAAAAATCGAAATCAGTCCCTATTTATAAGATTTGAAAGGTTGCAATGTTTCTGGAGCGTCACAAATAGTGAAAAGACATTTCCTATGAAAATTAAAAAGTGACAGTTATATGTCGACATAGACATAGGTATGTCGACATATTATGGTTTAAAATTGATTTTTAAGGATTTTTCAAGTGTTTTGATATATATATATTACTCTGGAAAATTTTGAATTAAAACATAATGTTATAAATAAGTATTATAAAGTGGATAAACATATAAAAACATAAATATAAGATATATGAGCGTATTTATAAAATTATAGAGTTTAAAACTATATAAATATAAAGTATATAGTATATATATATATAAAACTTATACAACTTGAGTTTAAAATAAAAAGTAAAGTAAAGAAAATAAAATAGAAAAGATGGAGATTGAAGATAGAATTTGAAATTAGAAATTGAAAACCAGAATTTGAATTTGACTTTGAAATTTGAACCTGGAGTGTTATTCAGAGTCTTACATAAACTAGACTCTATTACTATATTTATCTTGAACTCTGGAAGTCTTGATTACTCATGAGTCTTGAATTATCTCTAAATTCCGAATATCAAATATCTTTCAACTGTACAGTCTTCAGTATAAATTCCTGGATACAAATCCTACATATGTGTGTATATATATATTCTAGATAAAAGTGTTAGTGTGTATGTATATATATAATCAGTAATCATTTAAATAAGGTTGTTGTCATCAAAACTCCATTCTCTAACAATCTCCCCCTTTTTAATGATGACAACCTTAGTTTATAAAACATTATACCTGTATATACCTGTTGATGATGATCCTTCTAATACTCCCCCTAGCTATATGAATCATTTAAACTAATTCTATATTTTATAATTTCTCCCACTTTGGCATTATCAAAAAGAAATTCTAAACCTACTCCCCCTAAATCCTATAACCTATAAATAATTCCTAAATCAAAGTAAAATACTCCCCCCAAGTCCTAAATCTATCTATGTAATCCTATAATATGATTATCAATCATCAATACAAACCAATTACAGATGTCATATATACAAATCAAACCAAATCAAACAAATCAAAGCATACCACACCATATGTTTAATATACAAGTTTTTGATCCAAATTCAAACAAGTCAATCAAATCAAATCAACCATACCAAACAATTAAACGTTTCTTGGGACTTCTACCCAACTGTCTTCTCCAAAGATTGGATCCTTCTTGATGACTTCCCAATCTTCATCTTCCTTGGTGGTTGGTGCCTTAACGAGATTGTTATTTTTATCTCTAAAAAGAAAGGAGATTAGCTACCGAATTGCATCAAAATTCTTCTCTTGTTGTTCAAACATCTTTATTTGGCTTAATTCAAGATGACTCTGATTTCGTAGAATTATAGAGAGAATGTTCTTGAAGGAATTCGATGTTTCTTCAAGATTTTCTCTTAAGTTATGGATTGGATTTGATAAGAAGTGAATAAGGAAGAAGGAGAAATAGAATATTGAAATTTTCTAGAAGAAATAGACATAAATAGGGTCTGGGATTCATTGGATTTTGAATGGATATGAGTTAGTTATTTAATTTTAAAATTTGAAAAGTTTTTAAAATTTGGCAGTTATATGTCGACATATACAAAATGTATGTAAACATATCATATTTAAAAATCTGAAAATTTTAGATCTTTTGATCTTATATTAAACTATAATTAATTCTAAAGTTTTTACAACAACTTAAAGATGAATTTGACATAAATAAAACTCCATTCATTACTTCACAGAATGAAAATATATCCGACTAATTAAGACGCACTAAATACGAGTTTCGAAAGCAAATAAAAGAGAACACATAAAGATAAATTAAACTAGATAAACTAGTTTTCAGATGATGATAAGGAAGATGAGATTCCAAGCTTTCTTCCAATTTTGACCATGAACTTGGTAATTTTTGATAAGTTCTTCTTAAGCTTCTTTTGGTTGTTTATAATTTTTACTTGATTTTGAACAGTCGTCTCTCTAGAAATGTGTCTAGTGTTGTTTGGACACTCAACACTTTCTAAAAAAGTTTCTTCTTCTTCGACTTCCATTGGCTCTTGTTCTTGTTGCATTCGGGCTTGTTTGGCTTCGAATGTCTCATATGGTTGGAAAGTGAGAGGAATTTGCATGAGATGTATGTTTGATGAGTCAAACACTTTTCTAGGCACAAATTCTTCTCTATGAAGATCAACTACGAAGTATTTGGAAATGCGGGTAGATAAACACCATAGTAAAGAGTATTTTCTCTTGATGATAATTCTATGGGTTTGATCTTCTTTAAGATCATATAGTCCCAATTGATGTTATAGCCACCCATAATAACAAAGGGGACTTTTTGGACTTTGAGAGTTGGATTATTAAAGTTTCTGGAACGAGGAGTGATTGTATGTTGGAGGAGAAGGTTGGCAATTTTTGTTTTTGGTTGAAAATGCGATTTTTGAAATCCATTTGAGAATCGCTTTCGAATATGTCATGATAGGTCTCTAAATCAATTTCATCGATAATGAAATCCGAAAAATCCAAGCCTATGCTTCTACAATTCAAGATATTTCCTAAGAGTTCGACATTGAGAGCAATTTGCGTGCCTTTGACGCTACTCTAAATTTGGTCTTCAATGCCTTCATAAAATCTGCGATTAAGATTCGCATAGAACATCTTGACAAGCTTAGGATAACATACTTCGTCATTATCCCATGAGTCAACTAGACTCAAGACTTCCTTGTTTTGAAAGAGAGAGGTAAGATCACAAGAGGAAAATCGCTAAAGGCGGTGAAAGTACCCGTGTTAACTTTAGCATTTGCTACATAGTTAACATAAGTTTTGATAGCTTCTTTGTCATTATGAAGATAACCTTTGTTGGTTTTGGTTAACTTCTATTTCGGAGTTGTACTTGAGGAAGCCATTGAATTGATAGTTTTGAAGAGAATAGATATGAAGAATATTGTTTTGAATTGTGAATAAAAGGTAGAGAGAATAGATGTATATATAGAAATTGAATGGATATGAATTAAATAGGCATAACTTTTCAGTAGTCAATGACACCTTTTCAGTCCTTGGGAGTTGGTGAAAAGTTGGAGGGAAGTTTGAAAGTTTAAACCTTTGAAATTCAAATTTTAAAATTTAAATTTCTGGGCATATATGTCGACATATAGACATATATATGTCGACATATGTACCCATTTTCAAAGGAAATTTGATTTTTTTTGAATTGTGATCTAAATTACCGATTTATATTTCATATTTAACGATTTCCTGAAATAATTCTAATCCTAACAAACATCCAAAAATTTATTTTATTATTTTATTTATTATTTATTATTATATTATTAATTTGAACTTCAAAATTCAAATTTCAAATTCAAATTTCAAAATTCAAATTTGAATTTCATATTCCAAGTTTGAATTTTAAGTTTTAATTTCTAAATTTAAAAACAAGGCAAACAATCAAAGCAACCATTCAATCAAAGAAAATTAATAATTAATTAAGGTGTACCTGGTTTTTAGATCCTTTTCTTCGAAATTTTCTGAATTCTGAATTGCCGTGAAGCATATATTTGAATTTTCAGTTTCCGGCTCTTAATCATGATGAATCTGAATCGTTTAATGTTGCTGCGTATGCTTTCTTTCTCTTCCTTGAAGAATTGTTGTTGTCTGTTGGTTGAGTCAATTTATCTGGATATGGACACATTTTCCTTATATGGACTGGTTTGTTGCGGTTATAACATCGACCTTCATTTCCTCTTGAATTTCCTTGGTTATCATTTTGAAAATAATTTTTCCTTCTGTATTTAAGAAATTTTCTAAAATGTCTAGTCATAAGGGTTGTTTCTTCATCATCTTCACTACTCGAGTCAGAATCATTTGTTGTTGCTTTAAGTGCAGTGGATTTCTTCTCAGTTGGGCTGTTTTCTTTTCTGTAATTGAACTTCAAAAGACATCAAATTTCTGACTAACTCCGCAATCTTCATTTCATTGACATTATTGGCTTTTTCAATTGCCAAAATTTTCTGATCCCATTCCAGAGTCAATGAACTGAATATTTTTCTAATTTGATCTTCTTTAGAATAAGTTTTTCCAAGTGCCGTTAACGAATGCACTATCTCTTGAAGTCTGCGATACATATCGGAGATAGATTCATTTCTCGTTCATTTTGAATAACTCAAACTGATTAACTAAAATTCATATCTTAGTTTGACTTTACTAGTTCCTTTATGAGTAACTTGTAAAGTTCTCCAAATTTCATAAGCAGTTTTACATACAGACACTCTATTAAACTCATTCCTATCTAATGAACAAAATAACATATTCATGGCCTTAGAATTGTTTTGTGCAACAGCCATTTGTTCATTTTCCATTGTACAAAAGCAGTTGTGTGTTCAATAAACTCATTTTGTGTACTATTCCATGTGTCTAATTCCACTGATTGTAAACATATTTTCATTCTACATGATCAATATGAATAATTACTATCATTAAATAGTAGTGGCCTAACAGTGGACTGACCCTCTACAAAAGAATTATTATTAATGAAACACCCCAACTCCGTTAAGGTCACTCATAAAGGGAATGCCTTAACTTTGGTGGAGGGTTATAGGTACAAGACACGGAAAAATTTACAAGACAGATAAATATAAGCAGCGGAAATCAAACATTTATTGCATATGTGATTCAATACAAAAGCATTACAGCAAATTGTCTCAAAATAACTTCCAAAACATTACATCATAATTTCTGTCTCGATTATTTAATAATGAAGCATAAACCATAAATAAAACTGCATAAATCCCCAAGTGTAGTGTCCAAAAGTCATAGCCAAGGTAAGAGAGTCCTAATCATACATCTACTTTCTTGAATCTTGCAAAGAGTCAGACTAAGCTGGAGTGTTCCCTCCCTGTGGACCTAGGGGGGGGGAATGGAAGAAAAGAGGACGAAAGAAAATGGGTCAGACAATAAGTCTGGTAAGTTCAGTGATTACTAGTATATAAACAAGGGCAGGGATGACGATAGTAATAACAGACCATAGGACAATACCCTAATATAAGATAAGATGAACATGTGATCGCACCCATTACTATAGTCTCTGCACCTACTAACCATTGGTTCAACCAGCCTCACGTATTCATAACGAACGATCCCCTTAATGATCGGCTCCTACTCGCATGCATTCATATCCTGTGTCCTTCGGCCCTGCTTGACTTCAGATACCCATGCTGGTCCCACCATGGGGTGTATCAGTCCCTCTGGTGGCAACCCGACACGATTCTCGAAGCACAGTGTATACTACTGATGCCCAGTGCCTGCTTTTTCCACTCCGGAGTACATGCACGCCCGTACTCCGTCGGAACCTAAACTGACGCACCAACCGCCGACGTTTTTGACCGCTTATAATCAGCCCAGTAATTGTGCCCCCCGCCTAGTTCAGGCTACCATGATACATCTACGTGGGTTACTCTGAAATGGGTCCCCGTTACTAGGGGTTTCTAATTAACATGTTTATTTGGTTAAGTGTCCAAGTTTACCTAACCCCACCCATCAGTTTAGTTAACATGTTGAATCAGTTAAGTGTTTCCTTAATTGACTTAACCCTACCATTCTTGACTTAGCTTTAATTTATTCATTAAAGCACCAACTACTCACATTAGACAGGTCTTGTTGTGGTCACTGGATGTGCCGGTCGGTTCCGGGCAGTTTTACACCACAATTCAGTCTAACCTCAGGTCCTTTTTGGGCTTGATGCACTAACCACCCACATTAGACAGGTCTTATTGTGGTCACTGAACGTACCGGTCGGTTCCGGGCAGTTTTACACCACAACTCAGTCTAACCCCGGGTTAGGCATATTCGTCTTTTCTAAATTCACGTATTTTCTATATATGTCTAATTTTTATATGTAAATTAATCTTAATTTAATCATGCCATAATTATTCTTTTGATTATGCTCACAATAAGTGGTGTACCAAATATACCATTTCATGAACCAATCTATACCATGAAATTTTCATGTTTTCCCAACGCTACCCCCGTGGTAAGTTCGCATAAATTACATAAAATGTTGGGCTAGTAAATTAGCCCAAACCCATAAACAAAAAGGGTAACAAACAAGGGACATGAAATAAGCATACAGTAACATACTTTAACTTGTCATGTGTAACTTGGCATATAAGAATCACTGACTTAATTAAACAGGTAAGGGTGAACTTGTGACTAAGTTGGATCTAATTATCATGCAAACTTGATATAGGTCTAACATGGAGGTTTAACATATAAACATAATTTTAAACCACAACTTAGCATATTAACTTATGTATGTGAAAACATAAGAAAGCTACTATAAACATATTTAAATCACAACTTAGCATGATAACTTAAGTGTGTTAAAACGTAAGAGGGCCACAAATCCAATCTTGCAACATAAATAGGTTCAACTTAACAAAGTTCTAAATATACATAAATGTTGATCTGAACATGTAGGCATGTGATTTAGATCATAAACTTGCAAGTAACCACTAAATTATAACATGACGTGATCATCACTAAGTTGGCATAATAACTTCATCATCCAATCATAATAGATTCCAATAATACCATACAAATATTGTACGTTCATCACCACAAACATATAGGCATGATCAATCGCAACGGTAATTTAAGATTAATTAGAATCAAATTTATTATCTCATACATAAGCATCATTCTATATTCGATATTCGAGTTACAACATGTCATGATTTCATTTAAAAGAACGTTTAAATCTACATAATAACCAACTTAGAAACTAAAGGGAATTCTTGACTTTTGGAATCTAAATTCTGAAGTTGTAATGCTCGCCTTTGATGTCGATCGTTGAACTAGATTAGTTTTAATTTGATGTTGATGTAGGCTTTTATCTTGTCTTTGAATTGAAAGCGGTGAAGGCTACTCCAAGTTCTCTATTGATGGCATGACAGTTCCAAGATTATTTTTGTGTGATTTTAGGTTGAGTATTAGGTTGTTTATATAGAATTTCAATTTAATTAGAGCCGTCGGATGAACCTAGAGTTAACCACAACCATTCAGACCAGATCAGAACTATCCAGAAACCCTAGTGACTCAGCAACAAGTCAGAAGTCATCGAAATTCAGATCTGGCCGGGGGGGTAGGGGGCGGGTCGACCCCTAGGTCAACCCCCAGGTCGACCCCTAGGTCAACCCCCAGGTCGACCTGTAGGAGGGAGGTCGACACTAGGGTCAACCCCCTGGTCGACTTGGGTCCTGGGCAGGAATTTTCCCGCCCAGCCCGCTTCTGACTTCTGTTTTGAATTTTGAATCCGATTTCGAGCTGTTTGAATTTATTTGAATTTCTAAAACTTCTGAAGGCCATAACTTCTTCATACGAAGTTCAATTCACGCAAACTCGGACTCTATCTCAAGCAGAATTCCGAGACGAACGCAATGGCATAACCCGTTTCCCTTAATTATCACATTTGAAATTAAGTATTGTTTAATTCATTATTATAATGTTAGCAGAAAATACGGGGTGTTACATTATCCCCTCCTTTTAGGATTTCGTCCCCGAAATCTTCAAGTAGAGAAGAACTTATATTCTACCGTCCAATCACCCATCTACTCAACCATCAAAAACAGGCGTCCATTGTCCTTAAAAGACTTCTAATGCTTTATGATCATATGCATAGTGTGTGTAAATGTCCTTATCTAATGCAAGATCAGGCGGTCTACTGATTCAGTTGACCTCCTTAATGCAAATTATGTCAGTGCCATGAGTCCATTATGTTTGCAATTTTTACTACTCAAAATTTCCTACATGAGTGCACAATCATTCATACAAATGCAACGTCCATATGATAACACATCAAGTTTCAATCCATATACAAATACATATATGCATATGCAATATGAAAGTGACTGAGCCAATCTAATACCTAATGTGTGTGTATATGCATCCACGAGAAACCACTAGCAATCCACTTGCAACCATCAACCATAACATGTTTCAATCACATGTTTACATCCAAATGTGTTTCTACCTAAGGACAAGGATAAGGATAAGGTCGAGGATATATACCTAAATAGATAGATACAAGCATAAACTTAAGGAAAAAGAGGTCAAAGATGTACCCTAAAAAAGAAAAGGGTAGGCTGCACGTATTCTTCCTCAGTTTCCCAAGTTGCGTCTTCCTCGGCGTCGCTCCACTGAACTTTGACAAGCTTGACTTCACGGTTGCGTAGCTTTTTGACTTATGTTCCAAAGATACGGGTTGGAACTCTCCTCACAGTTGCTTCTTGTTCAACTTCTACTTCCTCTAGCACGCTTGGTTCCACCACTTTGGCAGACTCATGTAAGCACTTTCGCAGGTGAGAGACATGAAAGACATTATGAACCCCAACCAATCTTTCGGGCAGTTGTACCCTATAAGCCATCTTCCCAATTTTCTTGATGATAGGGAATGGCCCTACAAATTTGGTGCTAAGTTTCTTGCGGATCCAAAGCGAAAGACGTTTCTCAAAGGAGATACTTTAAGGAACACCTTGTCTCCAACTTCGAACTCAAGGTCGGTTCTTCTTTTGTTTGCGTAGGACTTCTGTCTATCTTGGGCAGTCTTAATTCTTCTTCGTATCAAGTCCACTTTCTCTGAAGTTTATCTAATCATGTCTGGTCCAAGTATGAGTTTGTCTGTGGACTCCCACCAGCAAGTTGGTGACCGGCACAGTCTTCCATATAACGCTTCGAAAGGCGCCATGCCTATGGTGGCTTGGTAGCTATTGTTGTAAGCGAATTCCACCAAAGGTAAATGATCCTCCCATGTACCTCCGAAGTCAAGAATGCATAGACTCAAGAGGTCTTCTAATACTCTGTTGACTCTTTCCGTCTGGCCATCGGTTTGGGGGTGATAGGCCATGCTTAAGCATAACTGTGTGCCTATAGCCTCTTGCAAACTCTTCCAAAACTCGCTCGTGAAGATAGGATCTTGATCACTCACTATGCTGGAGGGTATCCCATGGAGTTGAACTATCTCTTTAAGATATATGGATGCTAGAGATGAGGCAGTCCTTCTACTCTTGACGGGTATAAAGTGGGCGCTTTTTGTGAGCCTGTCCACTATTACCTAAATACTGGTATTGCCCCTCCTTGACCTTGGCAACCCATCAACAAAGTCCATTGAAATGCTATCTCATTTCCACTGTGGGACCTCTAGAGGATGAAGCAAACCTCCAGGCTTCTTCTATTCCGCCTTGACTTGCTGGCATATCATGCACTTGGAGACGAATTCAGCTACATCTCTTTTCATGCCGCTCCAAAAGAAAACCCTTTTTATGTCTTTGTACATTTTGTCTCCACCGGGGTGTATGGTCAACTTGGAATGGTGTGCCTCTTCGAGAACTGAATCCCTTGCTTGTGGGACCCATAGTCTTCCATCCCGTCTTAACCATCCCTTACCATCGATGGAGTATTTATTGAGGTGACTCGAAGTCTCACCCCTAATCAGCTTATCTATTATATCCACTAGTTGAGGGTCTTCACATTGCGTGGTCCCTATTGAGTCCAAAAGTGTAGGCCACACTTCCAATGTTGCTAATAGGCCAGGTACAAATTCATAGGAGGCCTAAAGTCAAAGTTGGTTATGTACTCTAAGCTTTGACTTTCTACAAAGAGAGGGCTTAAGGTCGGTTTCTTTCTACTCAAGGCGTCTACTACTGCATTGCCCTTGCACGGAGTGTAGGAAATCTCAAAATCATACGAGGCAAGAAAATCCATCCATCTTTGTTGCCTCAAGTTGAGATCTTTCTGCGAGAAAAGATACTTCAACGATTTATGGTCAGTATACAATTCAAATTTCTCACCTAGGAGATAATGGCGCCAAGACATAAGCGCAAAAACGATGGCAGCCAACTCTAGATCGTGGTTTGGGTAGTTTTTCTCATGTACTTTCAACTGTCTGCCCCCATAAGCTACTACCTTTCCTTCTTGCATCAAGACAACACCAAGTCTTGCACCACATGCTCCCATCTAGCAATGTCAGAACTGGGGTTGTTGTCAGAGCCCTCTTTAATCGTTGGAAGGCAATATCGCAATCCAAATCTCAATTGAAAGCTAGGTTCTTCTTTGTTAACCTTGTAAGTGGAGCTGAGATTTTTGCAAAATCTTTGATGAACTTTCGATAAAAGCCTGCTAGTCCGAGAAAGCTTCGGACTTCGGTTGCGTTTCGCGGAACCTTCCAATCTTGCACAGCAACCACTTTTGAGGGGTCCACAGCTAACCCCTCTTTGGACACCACATGTCCAAGGAAACTAACTTCTTCTAATTTGGCTTTCAACTGATGTGCACGGAGAGTATCCATGACTTCCCTTAAGTGCTGAGCATGCTCTTCCTCACTCTTTGAGAAGATCAAAATATCGTCCACGAAGACCACCACAAACTTATTGAGGAACTCCCTGAACACTCTGCTCATCAGATCAACGAAGTAAGAAGGTGCATTTGTAAAGCCAAAAGGCATAACAAGCACTCGATGAAACCATCCGGAGTTCTGAACGCGGTCTTATCAATGTTGTCTTCAGCTACTCTTAGCTGATGAAACCTGGTAGCTAGATCTAATTGGGAGAAAACCGATGCACCTACAAGCTGATCGAACAAATCGTCTATTCTTGGGAGTGGGTGCCTATTCTTCTTGGTCATCTTGTTTAGCTCCCTATAATAAATGCACAAGCGAAGCGAACCGTCCGCTTTAGTGGCAAACACTACTAGAGCACCACATTTAGAAATACTCCTCCTTATAAACACCTTTTCAAGGAGCTCTTTAACTTCCTTGCTGAGCTCTTTCCGCTCCCTTGGAGCCACATACCTAATGGGTAAGGCAACGGGTTTTGCATTGTCGAGGAGGTATATGCGGAAGTCTATCTCCCGCTTCGGAGGTAAGCCCTTTACCTCTTCAAACACATCTGAGTATTCACGGACTACCTTTACAGACTGCAAGTTCTCAATAGATGCATCAAGAGATTCTAGATAACTTAGCGTAATAGAATTCATGGGATTACAAGAGATTTCGAGAGTGTTACCGAGGCGAGTCATGAGTCTAACCACTCTCTTTTCACAATCGAGGACGGCGCCATTACTGGATAGCCAGTCCATGCCCATAATCAACCCATAGCCCGTGAAGCCCAAAACAAAGGCATTACATCTAAACCCAATGCTTAGAATAGAAATTTCCAAATCTAAACAAACCATTGACAAATAAGCTGATCCCCCAACTGGATTTGAAACAACCAAGGGATCCTCTACTATACTGGTGTTTAGGTGCAGAGATTTAACTAAGGCAGTAGATATAAATGAGTGCGATGCGCCAGAATCAAATAGTGTACGAACAGGATGATCAAAAAGATAGACTAAACTTTCGATAGAAATATTTCTACCTCGTTCTTTCGGAGGTGCTGTGAGAGCGTGAACTTGTCCTCCAGAAGGAGGTCCAGCTCTCTCTGCCCTTGCTTCCTTGGGCAGTCCTTAGCCATGTGTCATGTTTCTCCATAATGGAAACAACCACCCATCTTCCTTTTCTTCTTCTTGCAGTCTTTGACCAGATGTCCAGGAATGCCACAAAAATTACACTTCGTTTTGTCACGGGGTTTGTTGTTCTTCCCGCCTTTCTTTGAATCAGCCTTCTTGTTCTGTGACCCCTCCACCTTCTTATCTTGAGACACTTCCACTATTGTCTCTTTCTTGCCCTTGTCTTCCTCATGTAAGAGTGCCATTTCCACTAACCTCTCGTAAGTAGCCCCCATAGGTACATGGGTCAAAGCCAAGCTGTGAAGTGGCTCACTTAATCCCTTGACAAAACGGAGAGCCTACTTATGAGGAGTATTCACTAAGTCCAGTCCAAATCGGGCCAGCTAATTGAATTGGTTGACGTACTCCTTGACCATCATACTTCCTTGCTTAAGAGATAAGAACTTCTCCACTTGTAAACTTCGTTCAGCTTGTGAGAGTAATTTCATCTCAAACCTTATTCTGAAATCCATCCATGTTTCAACTGGTCTTTCAGCGTTAGTGACTTCCCACCAATAGGAAGCTTCGTCTTTGAGAAACCATACAGCCAACTGTACCTTCTGCCTATCGTCCACCTCTAAGATAACGAATAGATCCTCAGTTTCTTTAAGCACTTTCCTTGCTTCTACCAATGATTCAGTTCCCTTGAAATCCTTTCCACCCATGGCCCTAAAGTATCTACAAATCTTTGAGAAAGAATTTGCACGAGGAGGAGGAGGAACTACTGCAGCTGGAGGAGAAGGAATATCTGCTGGGCCCGCATCATTGGCCCTAGCCTCGAAGTACCTCCTGAACCAACCAGGTATCGGCACACCCTCTGGAAGGTTAAGATTCCCAGACATGCTGAAACGAAAAACAAAAGATTCAAAACAAAGGATAGAAAGATAGGGTATATGGCTTTGGGGGATTATGCCTTTAAAATAAAATAACCCTTTTTCTTGCAAAATGCTTCTTTATATTTCTTTTGAAAATAGTTTTCAAAAACTCTTATCTGATCTGGTAAACCTTTTGCTCTGATACCAAGTGAAACACCCCATCTCCGTTAAGGTCACTCACAAAGGGAATGCCTTAACTTTGGTGGAGGGTTATAGGTACAAGACACGGAAAAATTTACAAGACAGATAAATATAACCAGCGGAAATCAAACATTTATTGCATACGTGGTTCAGTACAAAAGCATTACAGCAAATTGTCTCAAAATAACTTCCAAAACATTACATCATAATTTCTGTCTTGATTATTTAATAAAGAAGCATAAACCATAAATAAAACTGCATAAATCCCCAAGTATAGTGTCCAAAAGCCATAGCCAAGGTAAGAGAGTCCTAATCATACATCTACTTTCTTGAATCTTGCAAAGAGTCTGACTAAGCTGGAGTATTCCCTCCCTTTGGACCTGGGGGGGAAACGGAAGAAAAGAGGACGAAAGAAAACGGGTTAGACAATAAGTCTGATAAGTTCAGTGGTTACTAGTATTTAAATCAGGGAAGGGATCATGATAGTAATAACAGAACATAGGACAATACCCTAATATAAGATAAGATGAACATGTGATCGCACCCATTACTATAGTCTCTGCACCTACTAACCATTGGTTCAACCAACCTCACGTATTCATAACGAACGACCCCCTTAATGATCGGCTCCTACTCGCATGCATTCATATCCTGTGTCATTCGGCCCCGCTTGACTGTAGATACCTGTGTTGGTCCCACCATGGGATGTATCGGTCCCTCTGGTGGCAACCCGACACGATTCACGATGCATAGTGTATGCTACTGATGCCCAGTGCCTGCTTTTTCTACCCCGGAGTACGTGCACGCCCATACTACGTCGGAACCTACACTGACGCACCAACCGTTGACTTTTTGACTGCTTATAATCAGCCCAGTAATCGTGCCTTACCCTGCCTAGTTTAGGGTACCAAGATACATCTATGTGGGTTACTGCTGAAATGGGTCCCCGTTACTAGGGTTTTCTAATCAACATGTTTATTTGGTTAAGTGTCCAAGTTTACCTAACCCCACCCATCAGTTTAGTTAACATGTTGAATCGGTTAAGTGTTTCCTCAATTGACTTAACCCTACCATTCTTGACTTAGCTTTAATTTATTCATTAAAGCACCAACCACTTACATTAGACAGGTCTTGTTTTGGTCACTGGATGTGCCAGTCGGTTCCGGGCAGTTTTGCACCACAACTCAGTCTAACCTCGGGTCCTTTTTGGGTTTGATGCACTAACCACCCACATTAGACAGGTCTTGTTGTGGTCACTGGATGTGCCGGTAGGTTTCGGGTAGTTTTACACCACAACTCAGCCTATCCTCGAGTAAAGCATATTCGTCTTTTCTAAATTCACGTATTTTCTATATATGTCTAATTTTTATATGTAAATTAATCTTAATTTAATCATGCCATGATTATTCTTTTGATTATGCTCACAATAAATGGTGTACCAAATATACCATTTCATGAACCAATCTATGCCATGAAATTTTCATGTTTTCCCAACGCTACCCCCGTGGTAAGTTCGCATAAATTACATAAAATATTGGGCTAGTAAATTAGCCCAAACCTATAAACAAAAAGGGTAACAAACAAGGGACATGAAATAAGCATACAATAACAAACTTTTAACTTATCATGTGTAACTGGCATAAAAGCCTCACTAACTTAATTAAACAGGTAAGGGTGAACTTGTGACTAAGTTGGATCTAATTATCATGCAAACTTGATATAGGTCTAACATGGAGGTTTAACATATAAACACAATTTTAAACCATAACTTAGCATATTAACTTATGTATGTGAAAACATAAGAAAGCTACTATAAACATATTTAAATCACAACTTAGCATGATAACTTATGTGTGTTAAAACGTAAGAGGGCCACAAATCCAATCTTGCAACATAAATAGGTTCAACTTAACAAAGTTCTAAATATACATAAATGTTGATCTGAACACGTAGGCATGTGATTTAGATCATAAACTTGCAAGTAACCACCAAATTATAACATGACATGTTCATCACTAAGTTGGCATAATAAGTTCATCATCCAATCATAATAGATTCCAATAATACCATACAAATTTTATACGTTCATCACCACAAACATATAGGCATGATCAATCGCAACGGTAATTTAAGATAAATTAGAATCAAACTTTATTTATCTTATACATAAGCATCATTCTATATTCGAGTTACAACATATCATGATTTCATTTAAAAGAATGTTTAAATCTACATAATAACCAACTTACAAACTAAAAGGAATTCTTAGTTTCTGGAATCTAAATTCTGTAGTTGTAATGCTCGCCTTTGATGTAGATCATTGAAGTAGATTAGTTTTAATTTGATGTTGATGTAGGCTTTTATCTTGTCTTTGAATTGAAAGCGGTGACGGCTACTCCAAGTTCTCTATTGACGGCATGACAGTTCCAAGATTATTTTTGTGTGATTTTAGGTTGAGTATTAGGTTGTTTATATAGAATTTCAATTTAATTAGAGCCGTCGGATGAACCTAGAGTTAACCACAACCATTCTGACCAGATTAGAACTATCTAGAAACCCTAGTGACTCAGCGACAAGTCAGAAGTCATCGAAATCCAGAACTGGCCGGGGGGCAGGTCGACCCCCAGGTCGACCCCTAGGTCGACCCCCAGGTCGACCCCTAGGTCGACCCCCAGGTCGACCTGTAGGGGAGAGGTCGACACTAGGGTCGACCCCTTGGTCGACCTGGGTCCTGGGTGGGAATTTTCCCGCCCAGCCCGCTTTTGACTTCTGTTTTATATTTTGAATCCGGTTTCGAGCTATCTGAATTTATTTGAATTTCTAAAACTTCTGAAGGCCATAAATTCTTCATACGAAGTCCAATTCATGCAAACTCGGACTCTATCTCAAGTAGAATTCCGAGACGAACGCAATGGCGTAACCCGTTTCCCTTAATTCTCAAATTTGAAATTAAATATTGTTTAATTTGTTATTATAAAGTTAACAGAAAATACGGGGTGTTACAATTACTATGAGTGGTGGTTGCCATTAACACTATTTTCATAAATCAGATTATAAACTTTTTGAAAGACCTTACTTTGATACCAATTGTTAGGGATTGCGAAATGGACCGTTAAGGCAAAACTAACACTAGAGGGGGTGAATAGTGTTTTTGAGAATTTAAACAAAATCTAAAACTTATATAATCTGCTATATGGGTTACACACCACAAAAACAATCACAGACACGGAATCAAACACAAACATAGATATAAACAAAAATAAAATGCAGAAAAGGAAAGAAAACACCAGATTTTATACCACTTCGGAATTGCTCCTACATCTATTCCCACGTAGCACTGGATTGCGCATAGTTTTATTACTATATCTATATCCAATTACCATCCTCTCCTTGATTTCACGGCTACAAGGTTAACACCGGTTCCACGCACTTGATCAAGTATATTTTCCTAGATTTCACGGCTACAAGAGTCACACCGATTCCAACCTCCTTGATTTCGCGGCTGCATGGGTCACCCCGATTACCCAAAAACTTCCCAAATGATTACAATAGCCTTATAACTCTTCAATAGCACTTTGATTTAGAGAGTAATGAGTAGAGAGTGAGAAGAGAAGAAGTTTTATGTAAATAGAATTGAATTCGGCAGAGTACAGGTGTAGAAATCATAAAAATAAGAAAATATAATGGTGCAAAGAAAGAAGAAGAAATTGGAGAAGGAGAATGCTGAAAAAAATTCAAAATCAACCCATATTTGTAAGATTTGAAAAGTTGCAACGTTTCTGGAGCGTCACAAACAGTGAAAAGACACTACCTTTGAAAATCAATCAAAAATGATTTTTAAACATTTTTCAAGTGTTTTGCTATATATATATAATTCTAGAAATTCTTAAATAAAAACATAGTGTTATAAATAAGTATTATAAAGTGGAAATACATATAAAAACATAAATATAAGATATATGAACATATTTATAAAATTATAGAGTTTAAAACTATATAAATATAAAGTATGTAAAGTATATAGTATATATATAACTTATAAAACATAGGTTTAAAATCAAAAGTAAAGCAAAGAAAATAAAATAGAAAAGATAGAGATTAAAGATTGAATTTGAAAATAGAATTTGAAATTAGAAATTGAAAAATAGAATTTTAATTTTAATTTGAATTTTGAACCTGGAGTGTTATTCAGAGTCTTACATAAACTAGACTTTATTACTATATTTATCTTGAACTCTTGAAATCTTGATTACTCATGAGTCTTTAATCGTCTCTGAATTCTGAATCTCTGTTATCTTTAAACTATACAGTCTTCAGTATAAATTCCTTTATATAAATCCCGCATATGTATATATATATATTCCAGATAAAAGTGTTAATATACATACATATATATATATATTATAATCAATAATCATTGAAATAAGGTTGTTGTCATCAAAACTCCATTCTCCAACAAATAGATTGACCTATCTTCGAACAATACACTGGAATATTCAATCAAAATGTGCATGCAAACAAAACCCTTAAAAGTAAGGCTTTGGAATTGTCAAAAATAGAAAAGGAGATAAGCTAGAGAAGGTAGAGAGAGTTTACCTTTCTTCTCCTTGGATTTGCATGTGATTTCAACTTGAATTGGATTCCTAAGACCAAGCTAGGGCTTAGGGAATTTTAATTTCCTTCTCCCATTTTCTACTTCTTTGTGGAAGTGAGAATGAATGGAGGAGGAGAGGTGTGGCTAAGAGGGGTTATAAGAGTGGGCTAGGTTAGCTAACCCAAAATCCAACCAAGATCCCAATTTTGCTAAACTCAAAATATATCGATGTTTATAGTTTTCGATCACGTAAAAGGAATTTTGGACTCAATGAAGTAGTTTCAAGTCCAAATTCATCCGTAAGCAAAATGTGACTTTTTGGACATACACACTCGAATAACGTAACGACGCTATATTTAAATAAAATATTTAAATATGTAGTTGTTAAATATGCAGGTTGTTACAACCTTTGTTCTCATAGGCCTTTCGGCCTTGTCCTCCCGCTACGGGGGGAACATTGGTGTTGGTTATAGTGCTTTCACCATCAAAATTCAGCCTTGCACTTCGTCTCTCCATATCTACTTCCAAATTCTATAGATAAACTTTAGTAAGGTACCTAAGGATGACCCTAGGACTGTGCGTCATATTCATATTTATATAATACAAATACATAATAGTTTCATTATCCCAACCCTTAGAATATTTCTTTGATCTTTGAGTTTTAATAGAAAATCCTTGTAAAGAAGATGCTCTTTTAAATTTTCATAAACCTATGCTTTGATACAATATTTGAAACATTGTGTTCTCCTAGATCGGAAGCACAGCCCTATAGATGTTGTAGTCATTTCTACTGTTAGCTTTCTATGATATAAAATAGGATGTTAATAAAGCATAACATCAGAAGACATTGGAATATGGACAACTTCATGAAACATTCATTGATAATCATTTCTTTCATACATCCCTTTCGTATAACCCGTTCATAGAAGATATAAGTTATTACAAAGTATATTCTGAGAGCAACATATGATGATGCCCCCTCAGTTGACCATAATCTAAATATATTAGCAATTACAATTTTTCTGATACATACAACAAAAGACAAAACAAACATCAGAACTCCTAAATAGCTATAGCCTCATACTGACACTGGAAGCTTATTCATATAAGATACCTAAACAACCCTACACCTCAACATACTCAAATGAGCACCCGAGAATTAAAGGAGAAAGAAAACTTTGCGTTAATCAAAAGACTAGTGTGAATAATAATCCTTTACACCCGACACACAGATATCTAGCGGGACCATGCCGCATCGTGGAATGGGTTTTCCCTTCGCTAATACCAAGTGACCTCAAGAACCACTCCCAACCAACTCTATGCTCCTGCACTTTAATGGTAGTACGAAAGCGACAATATCACAAGTGATAACAAAAATGTGTAATATGCATGCGTAATAGATTCTGCATCCCCGTTATCCCTGATTTTCTAAGTTAAGGGTTTCTAATGATTACACATCATTTCATTCTTTATTTCGAGTCCCTACCTATGTGTCGTAAGGTAACCCCTCGCTAACATTCGAAATCGAAGCACCTCCTAAACTGCACAAAGAAATGGGTACGGATACAATTTCTTTAACTTAAATTGTTCACCCCAATTCGTTTCTTTTTGGTATCCGCATATTGTAATTCAAGGTAACCCCTTGCAAGGCAACAAAACCCTTCTGATTCCTCTCCCATGCCTTGTACGGTAACACCCTACATACATTGGAAGCTTACCTTTATTATTTGATTGGTACCTCCTATTATTACACCTATTGATTCCCTTTATTTTCACACAAATGCAAATGTCATGTCCATGGTTACCTACCAAATAACGTGTGTAACTTCCACTGGTGTCCTACCAAGTTTTACAATCATTCACTTTCAAAATTTCAAAATGTAACCCCTTCCAGCTTTATAAGACAAACAATCATTTACTTCAAAGGTAACCCCTCTAGCACCATACAATTTTCCGATAGGTACCCATTTCAGATCTAAGTAGTCAAGCATTCAATCATGACATATAAAAAGCACCCCTTTGTCCGTTCCGGTTCCCCTGAAAGGTGTAAAATTCTTCTGGTTCCCCAAAAAGGTGTAGTCAAAAAATCAATTAAGACATATAACAAGCAATCAATAAAGACATATAAAAACCAATCAATCAAGAAAATGCATCATAACAATTAGGAATCTCTTTTGGTTCCCCCGAAAGGTATAAAATTCTTTATTCAAAATAGTTCCTTCTTATAAAAAGCACCCCTTCGTTACTGCCGAAAAAGTGGAGGCGTAAGCCTCTTGGGGAGTAGTTACTTTCAAACATATAAGTGGAAGAGCCAGGATCCCTCCGTAACGCATGAGCGAAAGCATGAATACTTCTTGTACCATACTCGTGATATTTCAAGTATCCAATGTCACCGAAAGGTGACTTTCAAAAGCATTAGGATGTTTTTTCTAGATAAGCAGTGGTACTAACAATAAGTATGGAAAAAATGACTTACTTCCATACAAAATAATACTTTATACCCGTTGCACCATATTCGTTAAATTTTTATTGGCTTATAAAATAAAATTCTATCTATATACAGTCTTTTACAGTATTTTGTACCAGCCATGCATAAAATATTTATATAGATTTAGCAAGCATTTTAATTGACAGGAAAGCTTCTCCTAAGCAATTCAAACTTAGAAAATTCATAACTAATTCATACATTAATGAAAAATTAAGAAATTCAAAGCATGTCTACTGAATCATATAAAAAAACTATGTCAAAATTTAATGTTATTTGGAAGTCTCTAACTATAGGTTTTAACCTAAAATTCATTTTCATGTATATTTACCATATAATCATGTCAAACATAGTTATTGATTAACCACAAATTAACATAATTTCTATCATGAAAACCAATCATGAATTAACTCAAAATTTTCGGATATAAGCCTACAGCTAAGAGTATTATTCATAGTAACAATCCAAATTTCGACAAACCAAATTTTCTTTCAAAAATTCCATTCTAACGAAGCTCGGGTTGGCTTGAGTGGTATCCTGCAGAAAAGATAGAGATAATAAACATATCAGAGCTTGATAAAACATCTCACATGGAAATGGATAAAATATAATAATCAAACATAGCCTTACCGAAATAATAATACTATCTAACAAGTGTCTAAAGGCTACCAAATCTTTGTCGTAAAACTAACCTGCAAGAATGTTGTGAGGAGGGGGTCAGAACACAAATTTCTGGTGACTAGACAAATTATACATTCTGAAATAACCATACATATGTCGTTCGGTTATGTTTCCTTTATTATTAGGTTACTTGGGTTGACTGCTCTCAAGGCTGTATACTCACATCGTTCACATCTACTCCCCAGTACATTAACCTAATATAGTATGCATGTAGGTAAAACCTACATCTCAAGGTATGCCCTATAGTACCTTCCTCGTATGTTCTCCATCGTCTTGCCACAGAAGTGTATACAACGTCCATCCTACGCCAAATCACGTACTTAAAATCTACATCATTACGCCACGTAATCACACCAAACTTCAAATGATATGCCAAGTAAGCAAACAAATCGTCGTATCCAAACTCCTCGGTCGAATCAAGTCTCAACTCCGAGTAATGATCTACTGTATGTGATACACCATCCTCTGTGTGTATCTAGACCCTCACACGTACGTACTGTTAACTGTACACTGAGTCTCGTAGTCGTGCTGCATCCAATACATGGAACTCGGTCGGTAGCTTTCCATATCTATAAAGGTCCGCCTCATGAGGCCAACAATACAGATATCCAAGTATGGTCTGAATTTCCACGGAGGCTGTAGCCCCACCATGGCCCCTCCCTCAATTAGTGAAAGACTACATCAAGAGCTAAGCGACATACCCATAACAGACAATCTAACATTCAATTTGGCATGTCCCTCGACCAATGATTCAATAATGAAAGATTGATGGTCCCTTGGTTTATCTCTAGTCTCTTTGCATCGTTTTAACTACCGATGATAGGTACCCGACGATTACTATCATGTATTGGTCCTGACCCATCACCTTCCGGAGGCAATCACTGAATCAACCAACGCGATCTTCCACGGCCTTCTGATGCCAAGCTACAGTTATAGTCAAGGTATACTCATTGGGTAGTACCACGCATCCCCAATCTCTGCAAGTATAGCCTGAGCATGCACCGCAAGAGGACCACCAGAAAGTACCTTACCACGTCCCTTGGAAGCCGCGTTCTTTCCTCCAATCCCACAGAGCAGACGGATAAAATAATCAGAAGAACATGCTCCTCTCGTGTCTCCAGACACTACGATGATCTAGCCCGTTGGGTTCATCATCTTCGTACATGTAGATTAGTCCAAGCGCATCACGCAAATGTGTTATTAGATTCTATGTCTAACATTTAATCACACGATTATCTTATCTTATCAAAATTTCCAATTAACTTGATTATCCACATATTATCTTTTCATTCAAGTTACCAGGTTTTCTCCAAGGCTCTTATATCTCAAAGGAATGGGCCCCTCTCGCTTTTTAATCCAGTGATTTAACTTAATCTGTTTTGAGTTCATTAATAAGCCCAGTGACATAACATTTTATTTATTTGATTGTAATTAAAGAAAGTAAACTACAACCGCTTTTTGTCCCCATGTCAATTATTGCCCAATTACAAGTTACAGTAACATGTTTTACTTAATGTATAATTAAGCATATCTTTTCCTAATTCTCATGTTTTCTTATGATGTTCCTGTATAATACATAATTAAGTTCAACTTATTTCATTTTATAAGCCTACCAATAATAAACCTACTTTACTCTTTCCTGTTTAATCATAACCTTGTCTTATATTGTCATCACAACCTTCTCCCGTTGTTGTTTACTTATTAACTTAGTTCTCTTAACTAATGTTTATTAATAAGTTATCTTTTTCATTTATTATAATCCATGTTGTAGTTATGTTTGTCCCTGGGACAAGCCTACCTATTATATTACATTCTCATTCATATAATTATTTATAATGGGTTATATTCTCTGTTCATCACATTTTCTATTGGTTCCTTCACACTAACCAAACTTTTACTATTGTAACTACCATTTATTTACCGTCTTGAATATTCTCATTATTTCAGGAAAATAATTCACTCACTTTATTAGATTGATTAGTTGAAAGATATAAAGTTCCATTTCCATAATGCACATCAATTAAGATTCGTAGTTGCAAGTTATCTCTTTTATTTTCATCGTGGACATACACATATTTTATATTAGGTAAGTGTACAATACAGTAAAAGAAACCCTATTTTACACTAATCCCTTTTTACTTCCTTTTTCTTACAACTACATTCTTAGTAATTTTACCGTTATGGAAATGTATCAATTTTTCTGAAATCCATCTAACCCAGTTCACTACTAATTTTCCCCTTTTTATTTTCTGACTTAGATGCTAATTACCATTTCCCAATCACTGTAACTTCTCCATAAAAATTAGGCACATCTATTACAATATATCCAATTTGTTATTAAACAACATTTTCAGTAACATATTCACGTTTATTGTAAATTCCACAATTTCAGTATTACAGTAACTCTTAATCCAAACATAGGATTACTAGAATATATTTGTACAACAACATATTCTTGACATACTTGAGAATAAATTATATCGCAATTACCACATATTACAGTTATTTAGCATGTTAGGGAATGTAAACGGTAAATATACCATTATTCAAAAGGTATAATTCTAAATGCACTCACCTAACAACTTTCCTATCCCTGAATCTGATCCAGATATGTGATTCTATAGCCTTCCTAACCGAATCTAGTATTAAAATAACCACGAATTTACAAATATGATACTAAAAGAAGAAGGAAAGAAAGAAACCTAAATAATTCATATTCTCATGACATACCTCACGTTGATTGGAAATATGAACAACTATGTTGTAGATTTACATTCTTTACCTGCAAATCTTGAATCAGAATATCCTAAAGCTAATTTTCTATTTTCTGAAAGATTTAAAGAGGAAAGAAAACAGAAGAGTTTTGGCATCATCTCAGAAAATATGAGTTGAAAGTTAGGCCCTGCTAGTCTATTTATAGGTGTACATGACACTCTTATCCATCATATTAAATAATATAAAATCCAAACCGCTTAAATAAAAAAACACGTTACAAACTAAATAGATATGCTCGGGTGGGCCGACCCCTATGTCGATCCACCTTAGAGATGGGTCGACCCTAAGGTCGACACGACACATGGGTCGACCACTGTGAAGCCTAGGTCGACCCAGCTCCTGGGTCCTGAACCGGATTTCTACCGCTTTTATTTTCTGATTAATATTAATGCTAACATTCAATTTATTTCTAAATATTAGTTATCTTCCACTTATAACACATAAGTATTTTCAAATTTCATTCTTATGTGTATATATACGCATACAACCTTTTAAATCTTCATTTGTTAATAACTTTCCCATATGAACCCCATATTAGGTAAGTCATATATCAAAACAAATCAAAAAATTGCCATGACACAATGGTATATGTTTCGGGGCTAAATTCCAAAATCATAAATTATCGACATTTTCATTTAATATTTATGTAAAATATAAGATGTTATATTCATCTTGATTAAAAGAGATTTTGAGATTTGTCGATGTTGTTTCCAAACTTAAAAATCCTAGATTTTCTTTCTTCTTTTTCTTTCCTAGTTTTAATAGCAGACCTCGCTTGTTTTCTGTATGATTTTAGAAAATGAATGAAAGTGAAATAACAGTGTTAGGGTATGGGATATATAAGGGTCGAAAGTTTATCACTTTGCCCCTCTCATTTTCTCTTCTTTATGCACATTTTAATTAATTTGTTTCTAATGCTAACTTACTTGTTAGTTTTATTGAACATTGATCTCTTTCCTACCTAAACCACATTGTTCCCATTAAATTTAACAAATTAAATTTCTGAATAATGGTATTAAATTTAGGGGTACTACAATGTCAGAGATGTAGGGCGGTTGTCCCATTTGGTGTTAGGGCTTAGGTTGCGTTGTGTAACCTAAATGGAAGTACCGAGGGTTATATATATATGAGGTGCGTACTTCTGATATACTTTGGTTTTCAAAACTATATATATTAGTGCAACATATATAAGGATGAATTCGGACTGCACACATGCACTGCTATGTAGGATTCCTTGAAAAGGAGATGTTAACACCAAAAAATTTCGATGGCCAAATATAAAGAGGCAGAAGACTCGAAGCAATAAGGAAAAAGGGTTTCAGACAATGAAACCTGAACTATAGAGGAAAAGACCTTGAAGGAGGCTGAAGCACTAGAAGGGGCAACGTTCGAAAGGCAAAACCGACAGCAAAGAGGGACAAGTTGTTATCAGGCGCTAGCGTCAAGTATTTCTAGAGAAAAGTTACCAAGGTCGCATCCAAATCAAAAGAAAAGGCACGAGAGACCCAAATCCAGTACCTAAGCACAAGGGTGTCGGTCCTACATAAATAATAGAAAAATAGAGGAAGAAACAACAATAAATTAATACGAAGGATTGGTACCGTTACGAGAGGAAAATACCGGCAGGGGAGTACATTCATTGAAGGGTTAGTAAGGGCACATCTTCGAGAGCATACCACATAAAACTATAAGCAAACAAAGGTGAGAAACCGAGAACATATAAACCAAAAGCTTAAAGCCACTGAAAAAAGCTTTACATCACACAAGAGAAAGAAGAGGGCTGCCGGCACTACTTAGTTTAGTACTAACACTAACATTAGAGGAGAGTTTGCAAATCATCCGAAAGGGGTCACGGATAAGGTCATTGTGAGATTAAGACCGAAACCATAGGTTTTCAGTAGAAGAAAGGAGACATCCAATCTACATGCTTAATTCCAATACCTATACTAACAGGCGAAGGTTACGACACCAAAAGCCAAACCAAGAGGAAGCAAAGGGTTATCGAAACCATCATCAGGAAGCAGCTTTAAGATCCTCGGGAAGCATACCGAGAGCATGCTATCATAAAGTCAGGCCCTCGGATACCCGAAGCCGAGTATAAAAGAAGGTAGATGACATATTTAGCTTCAGGGCATATAATAAAGCTGAAGACACCAAAACCAAAATGTATGGATGTGGACCAAGACCAATGGTCCCTAAACCGAGAGCCACCAATGCCAAGATTATCAGAATCCGAGACCGAGCTACTAAGAGGCATGTAAGCGGAACCATTCCAGGAAGCTCAAGATTGATATTAGGAAGGCAAGAAGACATCGATGAGGACATTCGATAAGAAGAAAGGTGGCCGGAACCTTTCTACCAGAACCAGAAGTCACAAGAGCAGCTGAAACATCATTAAAGCATCCAAAAGAGGCTTCTGCCGGATGCACAATAGAAGGAGGCCCAATTTTCCTATAAATAAGACCCTAGGGGTCTCATTTTAGAGGACCTTTTCTCATTCCACGATCTTTCTCTCATTTCCTAGAGAGCAAATCCTAATTTGAAAAATCAATTTGGGGATTTCTTATGTAACCTCCTCTATGAATAAAATAACCAAAGCCCTTAAAGTGGACGTAGGTTCAATCCAAACCGAACCACTATAAATTGTTGTGTTCTTTACCTTTTTGCTTATTATATGATATATTGTCGTGCTATGTTGTTCAATGTTTCTTAATCCAATCCTTTCGACAAATACACAACTACCTTATCCTCTACCCTCAACAAAGGCTTCATACGCAAGCCTTTCCCTTTCTCTTTGGTTACCAAAATACCCTTCTACAAGCTATTTAGTTTTCTAACTTGCAACGAGATTACGAAACCCTTATCCTTAGGAAACTGTTGGTCTTTGAGTCACGTAAGCGTGATACTCACCACTTTGAGGGAAGAGTAACTAATCTTTCGAGCTTTAGACCTTGATATCTAAGGAACGACGAACTAACTCAAGCTTGTAGGAACTGAACAAAACCATTGTTCCTTAAGGTCCTCTTCCATAGGCCTATCTCCGTTTTTAACGAAAAATATTGTTAACATTTTGGTGCTAGAAGGGGGCTTGCACCTTTGTTTCCTTTTCCTACTTTTAACCCTTTAGACAACCTTGCCACTCTTCTAACTATGTTTTTCCGTCCCGGGTTGGACTAAACTTTAAAGAAGCAAGATTATAAACAAATAGTGTTGGAAAAGAGATTCTAAAATGCCAATCAACTGCTTAAAAAATCATTGATCAGAGTTTTATGAAGAGTAGTGTATCCTTGAATCCTCATCCTTATTTCTTATATCTTCATCCCTGTTGTTAAACCTCATCTCTCCCCTTTTTGTCCTGATCTTAACCATCCTTCCCTACTTCATCCTTTATGATATAATTACTTTACCCTTATCTTCCTTTCTATCGTAAAAAGTACTTCCAGTATCCATTGAAGATGGTTAGAACAGAAGGAAATTGGGAACAAGATTCCAACGCATCAACTATTTTGGAAAATAGCGCACTTTCGAATATTATATAGCTCAGCAAATCCAGAAACCGAAGGACCTTCGAACTTAACAAGAGGATAAAATAATGAGTTGGAAGCATTACATTCGTCTATGCAGATTGACGCTATTAGGAGGTCTATTGAAGAGAGCTCAGCCCAAAGGACCTCAGAGATTCACTTATACCAAGCGGAATCAAAAATGAAACACCTTCTGAATTTGACAGCTGAATAGATCCTCGTCAAATCTACATGTCAGCTTAAAGCCACAAAGAAGCAATCAAGTGTTAACAGGGAATATAGTCCAATCATTTAACCAACATGCTATGGGAGCAAACAGACCTTTAATTCTAACACAACCTTTGAACCTGAGTTTTGTAAAGGAGGAGTCCAAGATGGGTAAAGCCCTGGAACGACAAATACTCGAAGTAAAGGGTTTATGGGGTATTACTCGATCACAAGGTTCTTCGGAAGACACCAAACCAGAACAGAAGGATGAAGTCAAGTCTCCATGGGAAAAGCCATGTAGGATTTGGAAATGAAAAAGAAAACTTGTTCGATTTCTTCCAAGAGGGGAAGAACTAATCCATTAGATGAAAGATGCAATGAGAGCCAGTACAATAGAGGCAAAGAACAATGTAAAAGTTCAACTTCTTGGAGAGTCTAGTCCTGAAAGGTCAAGCCATGGAAGCATGGAAACCTATTTTAGGAACATGGCGGAGAAAACCATTAAAAATCTATCCAAAACCGAAAGGAGAAGAATCCTGAATGGGCACATTAGTAATGATGAAAGAATGGCACCCTTTATTGACAAAATCAAGAATACGTGATACCTTCACACGTGAAGACCCCAACCATGAAATATCATGAAGCTACTGATCCCGAGGACCATCTCATAGCCTTCAAATGGACAACTATGATGCTTATGGTGTTGTACGATGCCAAAACGCTTCAATGAGCGTCTGCCAAATGGTACCGACAATATCAAAAAAATATTATTTATTCAATGAAGAAGTTCTCTCATGAGTTCTCAATATAGTTCTGCATTTGCAAAGATCCAACTATGGGTTATACGACGCAAACATAAAGCAAAAACCAGGAGAATCTTTGAGTGATTACCTGGGAAGGTTCAAAGACGAGGCCCTAAAAGCAGAAATCATAAGAAACTCATCGCTGTCTATTGAGGTATAGTTGATAATACACCATTCTGGATGGTGCTATATATCCGTGGATGCAGAACCTACCAAGATTTCTACCTCCAAGCAGACAAATTCATTCATATGGAAGAATTCGATTGTTCGGAAGGGAACTCCAATAAGAAGAGTGACCTTAATGAAAGTCCTAGGTCTCTTTCAAATATAAAAAGAAGGCGCAGGGCCTCTAAAAATAAAACTTCAAACTCCATCCGCGAAAGCTGCTACAACTATGGATCAAAAGATCATTGTGTTAATCAATGCCGCAATCCCCGCACATGTTGCATTTGCTGAATCCCCGATCACATGACACTCTCATGCCCTGTACTTCAGAAGGACAACTAGACATCATGAAAGCTTGGTAACATTTCTTTTAATTAAAGTAGTACATTGGTGCATTTAGAGAATTTTTGAACGTGCATACAATTTTTAATATGCCAACATCCCCCTACTTTGAGCTATTGCTCACGCGAGCTATGTGCTCTCCCTTAAAGCGCTATATAATCACACAAGTTGTGTACTTGCCATGAACTGTGTGTTTGCACCCGCGAGCTGTATGATCTCCCGTGAGTTGTGTACTCGCCGTGAACTATGTATTTGCACCTGCAAGCTGTGTGCTCGCCCACGAGTTGTGTACTTGTCGCGAACTGTGAGTTTGCACCCGCGAGTTGTCTACTCTCCCGTGAGTTGTGTACTCACCACGAATTGTGTGTTTTCATCCGAGGCACATTCATCCTCTTCCAATATATCATCCACAGAAGGGAATGAAAGATCAAAGGAAGCTCACAGGGCACGTACATCCTCTTCCTGCATATCATCCTGCAGAAGGGGAAGAAAGCTCAAAGGGAACACATGAAGTACATACAACCTCTGCTTCAAAATAATAATAATAATAATAATAAACAAATAAAATAAAATCAAAGCCCGAGGAAGTGTCTCATCAGATCAAAAACAAAGCCCAAGGAACGACTCACAAACCAATTTAAAGCTCAAAGGTGTAGCTACTAAACTGAAACAAAGCCGTACAATGGTTCCCAAGGCCTAAGCAGCCATTATCAAATACCTGAATCTGGGTTGGTTTGGGACTTCTCTTATTTCCAGATATGGATATCTGGTCTTCCATCAAATACCTTAATCTGAGTTGGTTCGGGACTTCTATTATTTCCAGATATGGATATCTGGTCTTCCATCAAATGCCCAAATATTGGTTTCGAAGCTGCTAACTACTATTACTAGACATATATTTCTAGTCTTCTCCCATAAAACCCCTGTATGCGGACTTCGACAGTTTTATTCATGTTTTCAGAAAGAGAGGTTCTAAGCTTCCGACCCGATACCCTAAAGTAGGTTCAGAGACTTTGGCTTTGTCTCCGGGAATGTGATCTGCTATCAATATTCAGGGTGATAACTCCGGTCTATATCCTAAAGCCCTTCAAATGGAGAGTGAGGTTTCTTCTTTCGCTCAGGGAGATTTAGTAAACCTAAATATATACGAGACTGTTATTCGTTATCCCAATATAGTATAAGATAATGATAATTGCACCATTCCGTCATAAGCTCATCCATTACTTAATTTTCATCCTGACAATACCCCATAATAAGTATACAAGTCATTATATACATGTTACTCTTAGCTGAAGGATTACAACAATAGCATGTGTAAAATGTTCCAAACACAAACAAGGGCAGGTATCATGTAGTCTCTATATAGTTTACAAGCCTTCCCATTAAGTTGTTGTAATGAACCGAGATTTTCGACCTAGAAAATCAACATACAAACCCATGTCGACTATGTAAGAATCGAAAATACCGGAACGTCAATGGAAAGAAATTAGAGGGTGAGAAATAAATAAGATAGAAAATTAGAATAGAAGAGGAACAAGAACATAACAACAAAATCAGAGTAATATAAATCTCACATCGGAACGAATAAAATATTGTATACAACATAACTTGGAAATACAAATACATCATTTGTATATATATATATACATACAAATCATCATTTGATTATAACACATACACCACAGCGAAATAAACAATAGATATATAATCCTGGAGCCTCCAGCTCCAGCTTCTCAAGTATAACTGTAAAATCCCGACTACTTGAATGCCCGTACAAAAACCGGGCACCCAAGAGTTTAGGGAAAACAAGACAAAATAAAATCTGGGTCAGTCATGTCACTGCTGTGAGTAAAGTCCAACCATTTGTTTAACTTTTAAAATACTTTTAAAAGAAAGAATAATCATAAGACCAATCCACACATAAACACAGATGGTTTTTATCTTACGATAACCCAAAACATTCTTTTAAAAATCCATACTCTTCTGATATCATAATAATGTCTAAATCAAATAAATAGCAATCTATGGAACGCTTTCATCTCACGTTCCACATATATAATATAAAATCAAAAACCGCAGGCGATTATTTGGTAAAGGATTTCAACTGGCAAGGCATGGGACCACCTTCCAACAGTGTATCTCTAAAGAGGAGTACATCGGGTTCAACAAAAACATCCTGCAACCCAGGCTAAACATAACCAGTCACTCATTTTGCTTTAGTGTACTGAATGTATTATCACCAACGGTTGGGATCAGCAACCGTTTCCCGAAAGGGACAACATCGAAATAGGTTAAAGAAGTAAATGAAATTTCTCTAGATCAGGTGACAATACACCCTAATTTGGAGCTACCCACTTAGCCATGCGACTTACCCGATTTTTACCATTTTCTAGTTGTGAGGCTTGAGGCCACGCTTATCTTTGATAGATCACACATTTACTCACTTTAAATGTCACATCGTCATAGCCTCCAAATCACAAATTGATTTCTCCAAAAATACCACGGGTATACAGCTAAGAGAAAGGAATTTCTCCACCACCAAATGTAAATACGTTTGAAGAGATCAACTTACACGGTCTATTAAATATACTCCGTCAAACATTCTTCCAACACAGGTTGTCCTGGGATTGGACGAACCGAAGGCACTATTCTGTAAACCCATCTTAGGCAATTTCTACCTAGGATTTGCCAGAACAACCCTTGCATACTCCATCTTCAATTTATCTCCGTCATATTTGATTTGCAACGCTAATTCCCATACGTAGTGGTTTTCAGATAATAAATCTGATCTCGGTCTCTCCGTATTGACAACGGAAAAATGGTCAAAACTTGTAATGATCTGGAATTTTGGATTAGTTAAATGATTAGTTTATAAGTTAATTAAAGTTTTAATAAATGGTTTAGATTATAAAATATAGTTAAGAAGTATATAATCTTATATATACACCTTTGGTAGCATTTGGTTAAGTGTTGTATATAGTTTTAATATCGTTTAAAGGGTAAATGCTACCAAAAACACCTCCTTTCTCTTTGTTACAAGTGTGAAGACACTTGTAATTTTGCATGCAACCTCCTTTCTCTTTATTACAAGTGTGAAGACACTTGTAATTTTGCATGCAACATCACATGCATGAATTACACATGTCCTACGAGGTGTCATCACCTTATTAACTCAATTCAAGTATAAATACACCCCTTTCCTTCCCTTAAGCATTCATTCTCATCTTCTCTTCCATTTCTTCTTCTTCTCCACCTTAAAATTCATGGCTTCCATGGTGAAAATCCTCCTCTTCCTCCATTTATAAAATATACAAATTGCTGCAAAGTCCGTAGCATCAAACAGTCAGTCTGGGATAACTATAGTGGGTCTAACAGCCTAGCAATAGAGGATAGCATAGTGGAACCCCAAGGTGAGAACTCGACATTTATATTCGTTCACTTTTTATGTTGTGTGAATGATTGTTGATGATATGGATGATTAGTAATTATTGCAATGTAAGCGTTTAGTGACAAACGCTTATATGGACACATGTATATACTGTTATATACATATTCCCATATATGATCGTGTGATGGATGAATGGATGCTTCGTGGTTGTTCTTAGTGATGATGTGTGCATTTTACTTGTTACATGCACATATGTGGATTATACGGATATCAGACAAGTCTGGGACCAAGTTTGTGTGATAAATGAATATTTTATTCATTTAGATTTGAAATTTGGAATTTGTTTTTAAATAGTTAGTATAAGTACAAATGATTTTCTAAATCATTTTAAAGAAATTTAGTAAAGTATTTATGTGAATGTATATTGTAATTAAAATAGAGTTTGTCAAAAAATAAAAAAAATACCGGAATGTTCTAGGATGACAGAGAGGATAGTGTCTAGGCTTGAGTTTGGGAAATATAGTTTCTTGCTCTCCCTGGTTATCCCTAAATGATCCGACGGACGGGAAGGTTAGTTCAAAATTTAATTTAGATTTTAATTTGAAACTATTTATAGTAGAATTTAACGTATTTTTGTTACAAACTTTAAACGCTTATAACTTTTGCAATTTAAATCGGATTTCCACGAAACAAAGTACGTTTGATTCTTATTTACGAGAGCTTCCAAATGAGTGAAAACAGATTTTAATTTCGATTTATAATTTTCAAGTTATGTTTAAAATAATTTAGGAAAGATCGCTATAAATGGAGTTAGTTAACTATAATTATAAAATGACTGCTATAAATTTTTTAAAAATATGAAAAAAATTTGTTAAATCATAATTAATTATTTAAAAATAATTTATGGTAAATCATGAAGTTTTGGATAACCCAAAAGTCATTTTACTTAAACTAGCCAATAATAGTATTTTGAAACACTTTGAAACGCCTTTGTAACGCAGTTTGTTAAATATTGAGTTTTAAAGTGATCTAGCTTTATAAATCTTTCCCAAACCTTAGTAAATGATTTCTAACTAGTAATAAAGTATTTTGAAATGTAATTTGAGTTTGCAAACATGAAGTATGAGTTGAGACTTGATTTGGATCTATATACCCACATGGTTTTAAAGTTACGTTTATTATTTGGAAAGACCGGGATCGGATTTATGTCTGAAAACCATTCCAAGTAATAATACGACGTTGTGGAGAAATTGAAGGCATTGAAGACGATAATGAAGACCGGGATCCTTTGAATTGTTTGGATTGATTGCTGATGTCTCGATTGGACTGATCCCCCGGTACGAGGTTATAAGTGGCATGACATTTGAATATATTTGGAGGTTTTCGGATTTGTGTTTCGTTCAGACCCAAAACGGACTTGTATGGATTGTGTGTCTGACATTGTAATTAACTGCGTAGCACTGTTTATCAATATATATCTGTTTGGTGGCGGAGAATTATTCTCTTGCTTAACACCATTCTCTAAGACGTATGAGCTTAGAGGTTATATATTGGAAATCAGTGATGCGTTGTTAATTGATAATGTGGCATACTTAAGATATGTGGTGAGCTATAGATGATCAAAGCATGGCTTATTTAAGCGTAGCTTTGTGTATCGTAACCTCGGCAAGCCTCAAAAACCGGTAAATGGTCAAAACAGGAAGAAATGCGGCAAGGTTATGGGGTGTTGTCTCCTTCTAGATAAAAGGTGTACTATGGTATGGAGCCCAGGTATTAACCTATGTGGAAAACTTCTACTTTTGTGGTTTTTGTTGGCGAGCGCTCGGAAAGGTCGGTAACGACCGAGAGATGGCATACTCAGGCGTACTCTAAGTTACCCAGTTAAGGGGTAACCCGGCCTTGTGTTGGCATGAGGAGCATTAGTTGATCCTCGAACATCCCTCTAGAGGTGTTCAAAATTCGGTTCGGAAGGAAGTTCCTTTGCCTGGTCATTGTTGGAAACCCAATCTCCACTACGAACCCGTACGATTTTAGTTGTACACTATTATGTCAGTATAGTATATGGTACCTATGCTGGCTAAGATTAATACATTTACTTTCAAAAATCGTTTTTCACATTATGCAATAATAATATCAAAATTGTTTCCGTGTATTAAAGCATTTTTGACTATCATAAGGAGAAACCTCGCCCATGTGTGCGTTTACATTGTGTGTGTGTCGCGAGACCTTATGTTAGTTTCATTTTTCAAAAAGTCATTGCAAATTTTCCATGCACAAACAAATATGATGAGTTCTCACACCAGTCCCATGACTGACCCGGAGTTGTTTTGGTTTCACACAAAACTCTGGGTGCCCATTATTTTTACACGGGCAGCCTAGTGTCAGGTTTAGTAGCAGTACTTGGAGCTTGTGTCTCGGAGCTTTTCCTCGGTGGATCCTTTGCTTTTGTGGAGTTGCTGTTGCTGTGGAGTATTAGCTGTTTTCTTTGGGACATTATTTTGTGGACATCTGTGATCCAGAGAAATTCAGGTGAAGATGAAGTCTGTTATGGGATTTACATTGTTAGCCAGTTTCCGCTGTTCTTTTGGTTATGGTTATGAAATGTTGTAAACTCTGATGTAACCTCATGTTATATATATATATGAGAAGTTGTTTCTTTATTTCATTGTGATTTATCTAATGTGTTATATCCCCAGACAACCAGGAATCCGACACTTGAATCTTCGACATTTTGAATACGAGAAGGTGTTAAAGTGTCGATTTTCAAGGGTCGAAATTCTGGGTCGTCACAAAACTTTTAAAGTCAATTATTTAACTATGAAAGAAAACATCCATACAAACAACAATCTTATTTCCAAATGGAAGTTTTATCGATCAATAATTAATCAACATTTTCCCCTTTTTAAATTAATTTATCATTAATTTATTCATTCCCCATTTCCCATTTGCATATATTCATAAATACTTATTTTCTAAATTTAGAAAATAAACGTTATTAACATTGCAAAACATTTCCATTCCCTATTCACGCATCACTAGCTTCCCACATCTACCAGTCTCTAACCGTAAACCAGTAAGAGAATAAATTCCTGAATATCAACCCCGTTGGACGAAACCAACATTAGATCGATACTCAAAAATCATTTAGCTTAATTAATCTCCAGTCAGTTTCTAATTTTCTTAACTTCATTTCTTATCTTCTTATCAAATTATCGCTTACGCAACTCTCGGATTCAGTTTATGATACTAGTTCTTTTATAAAAAACCTTTATTATAACGATTGTGTTATATTCCGTACTTCCAAAATACCTAACTTAAAAATGTAACTTTTAATCCTTAATTTAAATAAATAACTAAATAAAAAATTTATTTATAAATAAATAAATCTTGATTAAAAATTGGAAAGTAAATAATACTTTCCTGAATTCTATATAATCGAATTTCAATGCATAACTTTCTTTCGAATTAACTATATTCGATAACTCTCTTTCGAAAACTCTATTCGATAACTCTCTTCGAATAACTCTATTCGATAACTCTCTTCGAATAACTCTATTCGATAACTCTCTTTCGAATAACTCTATTCGATAACTCTCTTCGAATAACTCAATTTGATAACTCTCTTCAAATAACTCTATTTGATAACTCTCTTTCGAATAGCTCTATTCGATAACTCTTTTTCGAATAACTTATATTCAATTTACGTTACGAACTCCAACATATTTTACCCTTCTGAGTCATCTCAATTTCTAGATTCATTTTTGAATTTAGTACTTCCCAACAATTACCAGTTTACTTTTATAACTATTTTAGTTCTGCAAAACGTTTGCTTTTAAATCGATATTCACATTAAAACGTGAATATTATTCCTTTACAGAAAACTGGACTCGTTTTATCAAATCAACACTTGATTTCATAATTTGAAGACTAACACAGGTTCAAATTCCAATTATCGAGTCATTTGATAACTTCCTATTCACATTCCATTTTATTTATCAAATCTCGTTTACATGTCAACTTCATAGTTGACTTTATTTAATAAGTTTATATTTCTCTGTCGCCTTTTTGTTCGATTATAAAATATCGGTTTCCGGCCGAATATTAATTATCTTGTCAAATCCCGATTACCCAATATATAATTTCTTAAAATAAATTAGTTTATAACATTTAGCCTAGTCAAATTCAAATTGCAAATCTTTATGGATTCTATTTAATCCTATTCACAATTCGAATCATCGAAATAAATTCCGTTATTTCCTTTTTAAAACAACTCCCAATTTCCCGTTTTAAATTCACTGCAGAATCCACAATCCAAATTATCCACTGATACTTATATTTATTTCATTCATAAAAATTGTTTATAAATCACACTACCTGTTTTTATTATTTAACAAGTTATTTATTTCTAGCCCATTCAAAATTCCATTTCTATTTTTATAATAGATTTTCCCTTTTCAAATTCATATTCCATCCTTTATAATTACCTTTATAAATCTTTAGTTTACATTCCATTTCAAATATCGGTGTTAAAACCTATTTTTTACTTCTCTATATCAATTCAGACTTATATATTCAATTTATAAAATGATAAATATTTTACTTAATTTATAAAACATTATTTATAAATTAACCTTCTCAATTTATCTGTTAAAACAGATTTTTTTAAAACTTTAAATCCGTCTTTTCATAGTTCTTTTATAATCTGAAATTCCCTTTTAATATCTCTATTTATTTTCCAAAAATAATATTTATTCCATAAAGTTCTTTATTTACTTCTTATACTTCCATTAAGTATTTTAACCAAAATCAGTCTTTTAAACTTCCATATAACTGTTGTTAACTTTATACAGAAGTTTCTTATTTAATTTTCAAATATTTCCTTTTATAAAATCCATTTGATTTTATAATATTCTAAAATTCAATATCCTCTTCACAAATTCCTTTTTATAAAATCCTTTGATTTAATATAAATATTTTTATTTCAATATACACTTTTAAATTTCCCTTTTTATATTCCAATATTATTTATGGTATTTAAAATACCAAATAACAAGACCAGTGTCATCATAATCAATCACAAATTATATATCATATCACAATATATGAAAACAAACAGTATTATAAATATTGAGGAATCCTGATGGATACCTCCAACATGTTTCCCTATATCATAGATGTTAAACAATATAAATAACATCAATTTCATTTCAATATGAAATATTCTGATAAACAGAATCAGTATTTGATTAACGATATATATATATATATATATATATATATATATATTACTAGATCTATAATTTCAACTAATCAGTCAGCAGTTCATTCAAACAATCAACGCACAGCAATCAACCACCATTCATCAATTCTAAAAATACGTTATAAAAATATAAACTGGCAAAGCTAGTGAGTTTTACTCACATTGTTTGTTTATCGCTAAATAACGATAAACAGTCGTTGATTTAGACAGAGGTTTTATTCTGCCATAATTTGTAATGAGATCCAATTCACTCCCAATCAGTACCATTGTGTAGACCTCGTCCATATGATCCCAACAGATCTGGTTTTGCTGAATTTGGATAGTGCATGTGAATATTACCAATTAAATAAGTTTGAATATATATATATATTCATGTAATTAACAATAAAATTAATAACTAATCAATTCCATAATCTTGTTTTACCCCTTAATCACTCTTCTGACCCACCCTTGCTTGCGTTTACCATTTTCACTCCTGCCCATCTTCTATACTCCATCACTCACGTTGGTTTTTTTTGTATATTGGGCTTATCAAACATTCGGCCCACACTCAATTTAACCACCCACACCACGTGAACAAGAGTCATTCTTCCTTAATGAAGAAATATCGCTCTAGTTACATCCTCCATTTTCCTCACAAAACCCTCCATCCTTCTTCCTTTTACACACCAAATAAAATCATCAACTATATTCAGAATTTTCATCATCAAATTCTCTCCAACTCTATACTGTTCTTGTGCAACTCGATCCGTCTTCCTCATTTTAAACAGTGGCATGTACATGAATTCTCACCATTATTTCATATTTAAACCATCCTATATCCTTCTCTTCTCAATTAAAAATTCCAGAAAAATTACCATAAATCTCCTCTCAACTTCCTCTTCCATCTCACTCCCTTTTCATTTAACTCGGTCCCTTCTTTCTAGCTGCGTTCTTCCATACTTCAATACGCAGCAGTAAAATGATGTGTCACAAGTTCGAACGCAATCCTCCAAAATTCCACCTGCACTTTCCACTCTCCACTACAAATTCTAATACAAACTCCAACCCTCCAAGAACCAACTCCATCGCACTAGAATCTAATCCCTAGGACACGCTGCTCAAAACTCGAGAAACTATAATCGAGTCGCATCACTCAAAAGATAGACGAGATCGAAGCTTACACTTAAATGAATCCTAATATACCGTGTTTGGGATTTTATGGATTTTTATCATAATTTCTAGGAATTTAAGAACTCACAAAATGGTTTTCTGGATATAAAATTGTGGCAGCTACTCAGTTTTGACCAGAGAAAATTGGGTTAGGAAGTTAGGGAAGAAAGGATTATTTATAGGGATGTTTTAATATATTTTTATTCAGGTTTTATATTCCTTTTTAACAATCATTCACTACTACAAAATAGGTCAGTTGCATCGTTTGTTTACCCGCCTATTGCATCAGTTCAGCAACCGATGCATATGCAACCGATGCAATAAGCTAAAAATATTTTCATCGGTTTCAGAACCGATGCAACAACTGTACTTTTGCATCAATTGTTAGCAATAACCGATGCAAATGAAAGGCTTTTGACTTAAAACCAGTGACTATGTTGCACTGGTTCCTGGTAATAACCGATGCAAAAAATATATATTCACACGCTTATTACTACCATCCAATGCAATATTGGGGACATTACCTCTAACCCATCCATATTTTGCATCGATCGTTTCTGACCGTTGATGCAAACTATAAATCTATTGCTTTAAATGTCAATAAAAAATTTCTCATAATAAACAACTATTGTATGTAACATTACAATCATTCAAATCAAATTGAAGACTCGAATAAGATAATACTAAGAAATATATATATTACAATTATAGTGTCCACAATCCATACAAAAAGTGATTCATAAGTTAATTTTAGTACAATAATTAAAATATTTGATACGTACAATCAAAATATACCCTAAACTATAAAGTACCCCAGTACAGCAACACGTTCGGCATCATTCTTCACTTTGATCCAAAATAAGAATCTGAGTTAAGAAAATAGATATAATGTCAATAAATAAAAATATATTTGAAACTTTGAAATAAAAACATTAATATATATTTTACAAGCACTAAATTATCAGTCTACGATTAGTCATTCAAGAAATAACAATTTTTTGTGCAATGTTCCTATCTCTGTATTACTATATGTTGTACATATAATTGTGACATCTTTAAAAAATAGGAGAAAATTTACTGTGCGTTTTATAAATTACATTCTACGATTCAACACCTCCAGTAACCTCCAATATTACACAGAAGTGCTTCTAGCTTATTTATGTTGTAATTAAAAATAATTAAAGCATATAGTCGAGCAAGACTATACTTCACTTTTCATGTGCGGTAAAGGTTAGAATATACATAAAATCAGCAAACTACAATTGAAATGTGAAAGCTATATAGTGGCATTTAAAAACAAATGCTAAATTCATGTGATCGAATATGCTCAGTTCATCTATAAACTATTTAACTTCTTAGTCTTATTATATGCCTTGTAACTTAACACCTCAAAAGACCTCAAAATGAATTGAAGATATGGATGAACGCATCACACATTGATTTGACAATAAAAATAAATCACAATTTCAAAGTAGAGTTGTATACATACCATTCGCAGGGTTGATGAAATTAAGGTTGCTAGCATTGGCAGTAAATTGAAGAAGCTGACCAAAACCAAAGTCAGACAGAATTTGTTCATAACGTTAATCAAACTGGTATTTAAATCAACATATTTTAACTGTATATATAATCATTAGTCAAGGTAAGTTTTATACACAAATTAAATAATTAGTCCTTGTGACCACTATAAAAAAGGAAAAGGAGAAAAAAAGAAAGAAAAAACTTTGTGAACAAATCGTAAACTAAGACGCGCAGGTTATAAAATAATGAAGATAGAAGCAGTCGTACATACAGACTATTGAACTTTTTTGAAAAGTATCCTAAAAATACTAGTTCATTATCGATGACACACTTACATGTTGCACTTCCATCTGTTTCAAATAGAAGAATGTCTTCAATGAAGTTTAAAATAGCTAGTTCATTCACATTTTCATTGCTGATTTTTCAAAGGTGGCATATACTTGTAGTATTTTTTAGGAACCATAAATTACGGAATATTACAACTGAATTAGCACCACATCGGAGAAGTATTGAACCAAAGTCAAACCATATTTTAGGAAATATTTTTTAAAACATGTTACAAAAACAAATGTAAATAATACCAAATAAATTATAATAAGTGACCTGAACATCAACAAATCTTCACAAAGACAAACCCAAACACCGTTCTAAACCCTAAATTGCTGAATTGGAAAATCAAGTAGACCACATACCAAGCTGTTGAACAAGTCATACCATAAAAAGACACCTAAAGTCAAAAGTTATTTCCATTGCAGGGAGGGAATAGGGAGAGGGTGGTTTCGTTAATGTCATGGCAGCAGATCAGAGAGGTTCGCAATAACAAAGTAGAGAAGGAGAAGAGGGTCGGTTGAGCAGACGTACAAGAGGAGTTGAGAGAGATTACCTGGGAACCACTAATGCCACCAAAAAAGCACGACAGTCCCTTAAAACTCTGACGCTAGACGAGAAGACAGCTCTAGATCCAGTACAGCTCTAGATAGTCCCCTGAATCTCATGATAATACATCAATCAAACAATTCGAAACTGCCTGATTCCCTGCTCCTTAAACACCTCTATTGTCTCACCAAATCGGACGCCACAAGTATTATAACAACAATCATGGCTTCATTCACATCAAATTGTGACATACGACCACCTCAATTCCTATGCCAATCCCTAATTCAACCGCCTGAAATCGCCGCATGCTTCTGTTGGAATCCATCTCCCAATTGATAACATCCCGATCATTTTTTCCTTTCGTTTTGTATTCGTTTTTTTTTTTTGGATCGTGGTATCTCTCCCGTTATCTTTAATAGCAGGAAAGGATAGGAAGAACGTAGAAAATGAATCAAGAAATTAGACAATAATGCGATTTCAGATCTGAGAGTAGGAGAGGAAAAGGGGAAACGATAGAAAGAAATCAGAGAATGAAATTGAGATGTGAAGGAATTGAAAAGTCAACGGAAAGGATAAGCACCAAAGAAAACTAAAGCGGGAAACGAAATGATAGAAGCGAGAAATGAAATGATAGAAGCGGGAAATGAAAAGTTAGTGGGATTGTTTCATATACGCGCATCTGTGCTCTTATTCGTGGTGCACACCCTTCCACGCTTGTTTTTATTTAAAATATTAAAATAATTACTAACTAGTTTACTTTTACTTTATAAACTATTATTTATATCTGGTTTATTAAATAAAATTTACTAGTTTACTTCTAGTTTATTGATTGTTACATATTACTTCTTTTTATTAATTATTATTTCGTTAGTCATTATTAATTAATAATTACTTAAAATTAATTGAGAAGCACTAAATATCAATTTAAGAATCAAATTTATTATTTATTAATTATTACACGATAATCTTGATTATTATATAATTATTACTTAATGTTAACTATTAGCTAATAATAATGAACTATTACTTACTAACTAAATATTAAAAAATAATTATTAAAAATTGATTATAAATTATCCAATATTAATTACTAATTTTAATTAATTATTAAATGAAATTATGAATTAACTATGAATTACTATTTATTAATAATTAACTGTAATATTAAAAATATAAAAATAAATTTTGACTTTTTATAATAACTATTAAATAAAAATTCTTTATTAGTAATCATTAATTTTAATAAACGATGACATATGTAAGTTATTGTTTATAATTATCAATATGTGGATTTACTTTGATTACAATTTCATTTGCTTTGGTTCCTAAGAAACTGATGCAAACAATATTATTTGCTTCAGTGCATTTGCAACGGATTTTAAACAACGATGCAGATAATATTATTTGCTTCAGTGACATTTGCATCTATTCTTGAGAGACGATGCAAATAACACTATTTGCATCGGTTCATTTGCATCGGTTCTTAGAAATTGATGCAAATAATGTTATTTGCATCGGCTGTAAAGACAACCGATGCAAGCAATGTTATTTGCTTCATTCTATTTGCATCGATTGCTTAAAGACTGATGCAAATAACAATATTTGCATCGGTTGTAAGGACAACTGATGCAAATGAGATGATGCAACAGGCATATTTTGTAATAGTGATTATTTCTATTTGTCATTTAAAATCCGTGTCATCACATACGATATCCAATTTCAATGAAAATGGATACATGGCTATATTTTGACACTACGGACCAATGAAACTTGTTTTGTCGAACTCCGAGTCCATTTGCTCACACAACGTATTTTTAAAGTCAAATAATTAACTGTTTTTCACATAAAAATCCCGTACGGCTACATACTAACTCCAAAATCATGAAAATTTAAATCTAGAAATAATTTAATATTCCGGATCCAACAAAATTAATTTCGTCGAGAACAGAGGTAATTTGTAAAAATGGATATTTTCTAAGGCTCTAAATAAACCAATTAAAATATTAATATATTTAAAAACAATTTAAATTAAATAATAATAAATTATTATTATCTTATATATTCACATAGAATATCATACGGCTCCAAAATATACATATCTGGATTTATAACTCCATATTTAAAAAATCCAAGTTGATCGATATTCAATATATAATAAAATTCCTTTTATTATATAAATAAATCATTTTAAATTATAAACGAATTCCATAGCGACTTTTTGAAAACTTTATTTGAACATAACTCCACTACAACAAAACAGTCCTTTAACAACGGGCAAAAACCGTTGTAATATGCATTTTACAACGGGCGTATGCCCGTCTTAATATGGGCCGTCGTAATAGCTTCTAACTATTTGACAACGGGCAATGACTGTTGTAAATGACCGTTGTAATAACTTGCTCTGTCACGTGCAATGACTCTATGACAATGGTTATAAAACCGTTGTAATAACTAATAAATTACTAGGGGCTTTTGCCCGTTGTAATAGAGTATATTACAACGGGCGATGACCGTTGTAATATACTGTATTACAACGGGCAAAAGCCCCTTGTAATTCATTAGCTATTACGACGACAAAAAACCACTTGCAATATACTACTATACTACTTGGTAAACATGTTTTACAACAGGCCATCGACCTTACACAATAACTATTCAAATCAAGTAAATATTTTATTATACTTTTGAATAGTACAAAGTTCTATTTATCTTTGTTACACAATAACTATACAAAATGTTCATTTGTACAAGTATTGCCGCACTACATACGCTGTGTTACACTCACTCTCACTCTCAATGTCTTCATCTTCAGTGATTGATCCAAAACCAATTGCTAAGCCTATGAAGCTCTTCAAATTTGTACTCAAGCCAAAAAACAAGTACCTATAAATGAATGTAGTGCATAGTTAATGTAAGCATAATCAATATAAACATTTTGATGCATGCCGAGTTGGCGGTTTATAAAAGAAACACAGTTCCAAGGCTATATATTTTATTTTCCGCATGAGTGAGCAAAAATTCAGTCAGGTGGGTTACCTTAGTGAGCCACTGTCAACAAAAACATAATGAAGTTGTCCTCTAATTGCCTTGTGAACAAGCGTAGCTGCAATAGTAGAATCTACTCCTGGTAGTGCACAAATGACGTGATCATCAGGCCCCCACCAACTTGTCAATGGCCTTAGTCTCTTCATCAAGAACATCTTGCATTTTCACATCATCATACTGCACACACATCAACCAAAAAACTCTCTCAAATACTCCAGTCCTCCAATTGATTGCGTCGCCTAAAGTAATATATGTACAAAAGATTGATTCGAGATCGTATTAAAAGGAAAATGCAAGACCGATTACTTTCAACACCTGAGTACATATAAGCATGCGAAGTATTAAAAAAAGCATATTAAGAGAAAAATGCAAGGCATAGGTGTTTGTACTAGAAAATATAGACTGATAAAAACAATACCAGAGTACTCTAATACATGCATTTTAGATTTGCTGCAATGTACACTGATGCATTTTCAGTTACATACCAGTTACTTCAAAATTCACAGACAGATGAACTGATCTTAGCAACTTCCAAATAGATTTATCGATCTTAACAAGTCAAGATAATCAAAAGGAAATTCTTATCTCATAAACTAACGGCAGAGATGTAATTTGTAAATTTAGAATATTTAAATATTGTGAAAACATATACCCCTATAGCTTGTGCAACAACATTAGGTTGTTATTTTTGTTTTTGCTAAGTCAAACACCACATATTCTACACTGCCAATGGTTGCAAAAGTCTTATGTGCATCTTTAATTATATTCCTATTTCAAAGAATTCTGGTAGGAAAGGAACCAAATTGAAATCAACATTTTAACATCTAAAGTCCAATCCCAACAATAACAAGTTCAACTTTCCCAAGACTGGTGTATTAACACCAGGGAACAAAACGTGAAATGTCAAACACTAAGGACAGCAAGTTACCAATGATAATAGACAATAGCATGTCCATTACTATAACAAATTCAATGACTGTTAATCTTGAAATCAACTGCTTGAACCATGTGGGTTGAACAAAACAGTAACCGCATTAAAAATCAACAAATGCATATTGTGTCCAATCCCCATCCCAATGAGCCACAAATGAATCGAAAAGGAAACAAATATCCAAGTATCTTTCTCTTTTCTTTCTTTTTCTAGAACGTTTGAAAACTGTCGTACTGCAGCTACTAGTTGCAAAAAAAAAGGTCTGAGTAGATAATTAGATTAGGCACTACTCCACTTTTGTACAGTTCTAATGCTAAATTAGTAGGGTATGATTGCTGGCAATATAAGTTTCTATAAGTACCTTGAGCACATTTGACCAAAACAATGCATATGCACAAAACAATGCACCAACAAAGCAAATGCTTGATATGAATTTAAAAATGGCTGAATCAGAGTGACAAAACAAAGAAAGCACCAACTTTACATAAAACAAAACATATCTAAAACAACCAATCAACAGTATAAAATATATGCATGATATTCAAATATATTTACACCAATAGGCTATGCTAAGGATAACCATTCTGAAGCTAGGTAACCAAAAACAACTTCTTTCCTTTTCACGTTATACATATTATGTTTATAGATTCAGCTGTTCCTATTTATTTATTATTTGTTTTTATTTAAAAAAAAACAATATCTGTGTTAGAATTACGCTGACAACAATAACTGAAGTCATCTGCACAGAACTCATCTGTTCCTGCATGGAACCCATTTCCTCTTGTAGTTTGTTAATCGTGACATTCATTTCTTGATTTTTACCGCTTAGCTCTTTCGCTTCCTTCACAAGCTTCTCTCTATCATCTGAAACTCCTAACCTAACGGTTTATGTATTGTCTTTGTATATCTACACATAAAATTTTTAATCCAATTAGTACAATGAATAAATTTTATAATACAATTAAGTAAAATGGTCAGGTTCGTTGAGCCTTTAGGCTTAGTTTCATAATCCAATTAGTACAATGAAACGGCTCAGTTTCGCTGAGCCTTAAGGCTCAGTGAAACTGAGCTGGAAGGGCTCAGTTCCAGGTGATCAGAAAATGTCAGACACGCAGCCCTTCCATAAACATTGAAAGTGCGGTTTTGTCAATAATTGTCTAATTCAATAATTCATAAATGTTTTATGAGTTTAAAATATTGAATGTAATGGACATACAATTGTTACATGCATGTTTAGAAAGAAAATGCTTTAAATAATGATACATATGGATCGGTACTTATTTACCAACCAGTTTGAAGTCTCACGGTTGTCTTTTTTCACAAGTACCCATGCAAGACTCAATAATTGAATACCGTGAAAGAGGTAACCAACGAATCTTTTAAATCATGCCTCAAGTACAGATCATGTATTCGGTCAAAAAAATTCGTTTTGTCATAAGAAACGAGGCAAATCAAATCTCTAGAAGAAAAAAAAAGTGAAGGAAGAAAATGAGAAATATATTACACAATATCGTTCATACCATTCATTACTGAGATTACACTGATGTCAAAGTTCAATGAGCTGCAGAAGGATAATGAAATTGAAATTCTACAAATACAATGGCATGATAACCTCACTAATTTATTAACAAAAGCTTTGCGAATTTCAACCTTAACAAGGCGGTTATCACAGTGAGGTGTTAACGAGGAAGCGTTGTATTTGGCTTTTAGGCGGACACCTCGCTTTTGCATGTAATAGCCTATTTATTGCATGTATTATAATAGAATGCTCACGGTTTTAAGTATGAATAGAGCATACCCCAGTTTTATAACATCTCGCTAGCGAGTACATGTATGAGGCACGCTATACAAAACCTCTATTTCGCAACACCTCAAAAACACTCATATATGAGCCACAAGTTTATTTGAGAAAGGTGAGAAGATGCTTCATCTGAAAACGTGAGGATATGCACAATACTATAAATGTCCTGAAATTAAAGTGCTATATTAAAATAAGTGCATCCTTGTTTTTTATTTGAAATGGGCTTATTATAAATGTTTATTATAATATGTAAATGGTTTTTATTTGAAATCGACATTTATAAATGTGAGGATATACATAACGCATAAATATGTTCTGAAATATGCTATACTAAAATTCATACAACTCTGTTTCTATTTGAAATGTGCTTATTTCCATGTTGGTTGATATCACGATAAGGGTATAAATTGAAGGAAAAAGATACACTGATTTGCGTTATGAAATGCAAGTCTGATAACATTTTATTAACTTGGACTGTACACCATACAAACTTCCATACAGTCAGTACCATTAAATCGTCTACAGCTTATATTATCTAAACGTTTCGAATTTATTTAAATTTGGAACATAAATAGCCGAAAATGACCAAATATTCTATGTCATGTCATTTTCATTTTAAAATAGAAGCGAAGTCTGCCATATTTTTGTCAAAGTGATGCAACTCTACGGTTTCAACTTAAACGTAGGTTCCATTGACTTTCAACTCAAAATTTTAGTTCTAATTGTCCAAGATAAGCTTCTGACATTTTAGGATATGTGCATTGCAATTAAGTGAAATTATTTGATTGATGTTTAGAACAATGAGTATTATGAGGATTGGATATAATCAAGGTTAGAACAACATAAATTTTGGCCGAAATCAGCGTTATCAAGGCACACACACATAGCTGCGCTAAGGCACAGCTGCTGCGCCTTACAACAGCTCAAAGCACAGGGCAATGCTTGAGGCGCAGAAGTGTAGAAAGCTCCAAAGGCACATAAAACCAATGCGCCCCCCCCCCCCCCCCAAAAAATAAAAATAAATAAGAAGCATGCCTCGGATACTTACAACTACAAGCTGTATTCTAAAAAAATTTGTTGTCAGTTGTTCTATTTGCGACTTCTTATTTTATGTTATGTACAGCATAAATACTTCCCAAATAAACAGCCCTCTCTTAATTTGCAGTTTCTGAACAATCAAATGCAACGGGTGCTTTGAATAAATAATGGATTTTACACCATTCATAAACAAGAAAAGAGAGGGAGAAGAAAACCAACCTGAGGATGTTCATTTTGGAGAAGTATCATCTCCTCGTCGTCGCCTTGACGCAGTGACCTCATTGTTTGAATTCAAACGGATTTAGCTGATGGAACTAGTTTATTCAGCTAAATTTTCCGCTGGCTCTTTTAATAGTCAGGTAGGAGTGTTTAAGACATCCATGACCTGAACATAACACATGGTTATAAGGGACAAATGGGCAGAACATAAAAGCAAAATTGTTAGCAATTGAGCGACTTATAAATGTCTTTGTTGTCAGAATGTTACTAGCTAGCATCTCCATGCAAACTGAACCAATGGTAGAAAAAGGAGAGACGTGTATTAGACAGTGCCGCCTACTGCTTTGGATTTTCAACGGCCTCAAACTTCATATTTTCCATTTATATAAAATAATTTGTAGAAGGTTAACCAAGAGATTGAACGGTTTGGGCTGAAGAGTAAGAATGATAGAGCCTAATCAGGCTTAGCTTAGCCCAATCCATAAAGAAGGCTAAGCTTGAACTGCATTCTGAGCCTTTGAAAATACAGTAGCAATTTGAACTATATTAAACCTTCATAAAACTAACTTTAAAGGTTTTTTGCATTTTAACAATGGTTTTGATTAAAGGTTTAAACGTGCCTAATACAATGGTTTTGATTAAAGGTTTAATGCATTTAAACAGAAAAATACATTAGTTCTCTCATCCCCAGATGTTAAAACTTGAAACAAATATATTTCAAAACTTCACAATCAGTCTAAAATGTATTTAGTTTATAAATTGTTGCTTCTCCAGGTTTTTTCATTGGAATACTGTATCAATTAAAACAAACTTCCACATAAATACTCATGAAAACGAAATTGTTTTATTTCCATCAGAAGACAAATAATAATATAATGAATTACTTCAACATAACACTGTTCAAGTTTAATACATAATTAATAATTGTAGTTTCGCAGAAGGACTTGTTGAATTAACTGATCTTATAAGTTAATTCCAAACATACAAGGTCTGATTAAATATATTGTCTGATTCTAAACATAACAGTGTTCAAGTTCGAGTTCAATTTCAAATCAGGAGAAGGTACTCCTTAATTCCAAACATAACACTGCTCAAGTTCAAGTTCAATTCATAACATACATAATCAGAGCAAAACAAATATCATAAGTGTGTGGAGAAGGCAGCGAGGAGGAGATACGATGGTACTTACTGGATTTGAACGAATCGAGGGTGATACAGCTCGAGTAGAGGAGGCAGAGGGGCTGCGGCTCGCGTAAAGAAGGCAGAGAGGCGGCGCGGCGGCGCTATTAAAGGTAAGGGAGTTGCAGTTGAAGGGGAGGCGCGGTGGAGATGATTTAGGGTTTTTCTTTTTTCGTTTTAATCTGAATCACGATGGAATGGAAATAAAGAGAGGGCATTTGTCTTGGTGGATTTAACGGGTGCGGTTGTTTAGTGGACCATAATTTCTGAGCCCAATTAAATGAATCCCTACGCGATACCTACCCCTTCCACATATTTTCACGTTTTTCCTACGCCGCGCCTACGCCGCGTAGCGATGGCGTAGGGAATTTTCGATTGGAAAATTGCCTCCTTTTTTGTAGTGATACTTCTCACGGCTGACAAAAGCAGTCTTATCTAAGACAAAATCAACCAATGAATCAGAGAAACAAACAGGTTTTAGAACACTATAAAAAAACAATGGTTTTATAGATTAAAGTTTTTTTAATTTTTGTTGTATCTTTTATTTAAACAAACTCTAGTTTAAATTATTATGGATTAATTTGTGTTGTGTCTATATAGATTAAAGTGTCTTTTAGTAGTAATATTATTAATCATAAATTATTAATATTTTTTAAAAAAAGTAATTATTAATATTCATTGTTGATTATAAATTATTACATATTTGATATTTACTCGATTTTACTTACTAATTACTAAAAAGTAAAGTTAAGCCTGTTGGAAAACAAATTATTGCAAGTTATAAATGATTAATATACCATTATTAATGATTAATTATTAAATATTAATAAGTAATATAGTATTATTCATGATTAGTAATTATTAATGTAATATTATAGTTAAAAACATTGTCATGGAAATCCTATTACAATATTTTTTCTTAAATATCGTGAAAGATCAAGAATTTTTACAACACTTCGGTGATTTAATGCAGATTCAATATTGTAAAATGGTATTTTTCATGTAGTGTGTAGTAATATTATTAATCATAAATTGTTAATGTTTATTGTTAATTATAAATTATTGATATTGATTACTGGATATATATTACTTACTAATAACTGGAAAGTTAAATTAAGTTTGTTGGAATACTGATTATATATAATAATTAGTAATTAGAGATTATTTATTAATAATCATTAATTATTTTAATTTATAAATGATTAATATAATATTATTAATGATTGATTATTAAATATTAATAAATAATATAATATTATTAATGATTAGTAATTAATAATATAATATTATACTTAATAATAAGTAATATATGATTAATAATTAATTATTAAATAATCAAAATTAATTTTATGGAAGTATTGTAATTATTAATTATTGACTGTCAAAAAATGGCATCTATTACAACGGATTTTTTGTGACCGTTGTAAAATAGATATCTATTACAACGGACATATTGTGACCGTTGTAAAATAGATATCTATTACAACGAGCCTAAAAATGACCGTTGTAATAGCACTTATTACAACGGGCATTATATGCCCGTTGTAAAAAGGGTGTTGTACAGGCATCTATTACAACGGCCCAGAAGATGACCATTGTAATAGCAGTCTATTACAACGGGCAGAAAACGCCCGTTGTAAAATGGACGTTGTAATAGATCTGTTTTGTTGTAGTGCTCATAATCTACATGATGAAATCTCGATTTTTCTCTTCCAAAAAAAAATATCGTTTAACAGATTCGAACATTTCTTGTTTCACAGAAATCCGACTTAAAATGGATTCTGTATATTCGATTAAAGTTTGAATCGCCAAATTACGAATTCGCCATTTCGAGCACGATTATGATTATAATATAATTAATACATTCAACCATCGTTTATTTAATATATTCGTTATTATAATTCAATTCTAAACTGAATTAAATCTTATAAATAATCCAATTCACACAATATTGCGAATTCTACTGTTTTCGATTATTTCGGAATTAAATGTAGCATTTTATTAATTATATTAATTAAATATTCAATATTATTTAATTCAAACTATTTAAAAATACTAAACCATTATTTAAATTATTCGACCGTTAAAAATACGGGATGTTACATTCTTCCTCCTTAATATAGTTTCGTCCTCGAAATTGCTAAGGTTGAAAACAAACCCTATTAATTGGGTTAAAAATTATTCGTTTTACTTTTTAACTTTAGTTTGAACTAAACTAATAAATTTCAATTAAAATATTAGTTCATTCTTATTAACGAAAATTTTCGAAATTTTGAAAATTTTCTAACACCTTAAAATTTTGAAAATTTTCGCCAGCATCTCTTTTGCATGGCTCAATCGGTACGATTACAACTTGCCTCTCTAGGCCTTCTCCAATCCAAAAGAAAATCAAATAGCCAAGAGGCTTGCCAAATAGGCTCATAAAAATCTCATATCCAATATAAAATATAAACTTGTACCTTTTTGTCGGGCATATCATTCTATCATTTCCATCTGCAACCAATTCAGGATATACCAATGTCATCCCGGTAAAACTTCAATCAATTTTATCCTCAAATCCAAACATTCGCTTATACTATGGCAAATCCATTCTCAAATTCCATTATTGGTTCCAAACTCCTAACTCATCAATGTAACTTTCTTAACCTGATTAAGTTCCATCCACATATTCCATTAACTAATTAATTCCTCTAATCAGTTTATCTTCATCCCAAAACCAAAATTCTGATTTTTATTTCAAAAATCAATACATTTACTAAACCGAGTCCAATTATATACCAAATTCCAATTTTACTCGATATTACTTCATTTCAATACAATTTCCACTTTACTGCCTTTAACTCAATTTTAATTGTTTTTACAAATTCGCTTTCAATTTGTTTTAACTCAAACAATCTGTTTCTGGGAGTTTGTAAATATCTTAGCTTGTAAAAAATTAAATATCCCTTTTTCGGAATCAAACATTTTGTTTTCTCAAAAGTCAAAACATTTCCAAAAACAATATCTTTGGCAGTAATTCAACACTTATAAACTCGAAAATGAACATTGATGATGCGGCCAGCATCATCAGGGTTATTTCCTAGCTACTGAAGTGAGTTCAATACTATATCACTTTTCAAAATCATTTTTAAATAGCTACATTTTGAAATTATTTCAAAATATCCTTCACAATGCTTGTAAAACAATTTAAAATCTCCTAGGATTTTAAAATTCTCATATATCTAACCTAAATCCATTTACAAACACTTATTCCAATTTTCGAGAGTTTTAATTCAACCTGGTTTAAATCCAGATTCAGATATATATTACATTAATACGAATTTCAATTGGTTATATCTAACCTTTTCACTTTCTATAATCCCATTCGATTATAATGAAAACCAATATATCTAATATATAATAGTAATTCCAATATAAATCCTTTATATCAAAATATAATTTGGGTAAAATTATTTCGTTTACCCTCTTTTCAAAACATACGGTGTCGGTTCACCGTATTCAAGTGTTTAGAAACTCCTACCGATACAGTGGATCAAGCCGATCGACCAAAACTCATAAACAACTGAACTAATAATTCTCCATAATATAAAACCATTTAATAATAAATAGAAAATACGCGCTCATATATATACACTCAAACTCAATCTAGGGTATTAATAACCCCATCTTTATCGAGTTACGCCATAGAGCCAAGGTAATCACTTAATCTTCAGCTCTGATACCACTGTAATGAACTGAGATTTTCGACCCAGAAAATCAACATACAACCCCATGTCGACTATTCAAGAATCGGAAATACCAGAACGTTAATGGAAAGAAATTAGAGGGTGAGAAATAAATAAGATAGAAAATTAGAATAGAAGAGGAAGAAGTACATAACAACAAATTCAGAGTAATACAAATCTCACAGCGGAACGAATAAAATATAGTATACAACATAACTAGGAAATACAAATCTGCCATTTGTTTATATATATATATATACAAATCATCATTTGAGTATAACACTTACACCATAGTGGAAATAAACAATAGATATATAATCCTGAAGCCTCCTGCTCCAGCTCCTCAGGTATATCTGCAAAATCCTGACTACTTGACTGCCTGTACAAAACTTAGGCACTCAAGAGTTTAGGGAAAACAAAACAAAATAAACTCTGGGTCAGTCATGTGACTGGTGTGAGTAAACTCTAACCATTTGTTTAACTTTTAAAATCCTTTTGAAAGAAAGAATAATCATAAGACCAATCTACACATAAACATGGATGGTTTTTACCTTGTGATAACCCAAAACATTCTTTTAAAAATCTATACTCTTCTGATATTATAATAATGTCTAAATCAAATAAATAGCAATCTAGTGGAACACTTTCATCTCACGTTCCACATATATAATATAAAATCAAAAACCGCAGGCGCTTATTTGGTAATGGATTCCAACTGGCCAGGTATGGGACCACCTTCCAGCAGTGTATATCTAGAGAGGAATACACCGGGTTCAACAAGAACATCTTGCAACCCAGGCTAAACATGACCAGTCACTCATTTTGCTTGAGTGTACCGAATGTATTATCACCAACGGTTGGGATCAGCAACCGTTTCTCGAAAGGGACGGCATCGAAATAAGTTAAAGAAGTAAATGAAATTTCTCCATATCAGGTGACAGTACACCCTAATTGGGAGCTACCCACTTAGCCATGCGACCTACCCAATTTTTACCGTTTCCTAGTTGTGAGGCTTGAGTCCATGCTTATCTTTAACAGATCACACATTTATTCACTTTGAATGTCACATCGTCATAGCTGCCAAATCAAAAATTGATTTCTCCAAAAATACCACGGGTATACAACTAAGAGAAACGAATTTCTCCACCCCCAAACGTAAATACGCTTGAAGAGATCAACTTATGCTATCTATTAAATATACTCTGTCAGACATTCTTCCAACACAGGTTGTCCTAGGATTGGACAAATCGAAGGCACTATTCTGTAAACCCATCTTAGGCAATTTCTACTTAGGATTTGCCCGAACAGCCCTTGCATACTCCATCTTCAATTTATCTCCATCATATTTGATTCGCAGCGCTAATTCCCATACGGACCGGTTTTCAGATAATAAATCTGATCCCAGTCTCTCCGTATTAACAACAGAAAAATGGTCAAAACTTTGATAATCAGTTATTTAACTATCAAAGAAAAACATCCATACAAACAACGATCCTATTTCAAATGGAAATTTTATCGATCAATCAACATTTTTCCCTTTTTAATTAATTTATCACTAATTTATTCATTTCCCCATTTCTATATATTCGTAAATCCTTATTTTCTAAATTTAGAAAATAAATGTTATTAACATTGGAAAACATTTTCATTCCCTATTCACGCATCACTATCTTCCCACATCTATCAGTCTCTAAGCGTAAACCAACAAGAGAACAATTTCTGGAATATCAACCCCAAAGGCCGAAACCAACATCAGATCGATACTCAGGAAACCATTCAACTTAACTAATCTCCAGTCAGTTTCTAATTTTTCTAACTTCGTTTCTTATCTTCTTATCAAATTATTGCTTATGCAACTCTCGGATTCATTTTATGAATCCAATTCTTTTATGAAAAACCTTTATTATAACGATAGCGTTATATTCCGTACTTCTGAAAAATCAAACTTAAAAATATAACTTTTATTCCTTAATTTAAATAAATAACTAAATAAACAATTTATTTATAAATAAATAAATCTTGGTTAAAAATCGGAAAGTAAATAATACTTTCCCGAATTCGATATAATCGAATTTCAATGCATAACTCTCTTTCGAATTAACTATATTCGATAACTCTCCTTCGAATAACTCTATTCGATAACTCTCTTTCAAAAAACTCTATTCAATAACTCTCTTCGAATAACTTTATTAGATAACTCTCTTCGAAAAACTCTATTCGATAACTCTCTTCCGAATAACTCTATTCGATAGTTCTTTTTCGAATAACTTATATTCGATTTACATTACAAACTCCAGCATATTTTACCCTTTCGCATAAACTCAATTTCTAAATTCATTTTTGAATTTAGTACTTCCCAACAATTACCAGTTTCCTTTTATAACTATTTTAGTTCTGCAAAACGTTTGCTTTTAAATCGTTATTCACTTTAAAACGTGAATATTATTCTTTACAGAAAGCTAGACTCGTTTTATCAAATCAAAACCTGATTTCATAATTTAAATACTAACACAGGTTCAAATTCCAATTATCGAGTCATTTCATAACTCCTTATTCACATTCCATTTTATTTATCAACTCTCGTTTTACATGTCAACTTCATAGTTGATTTTATTTAATAAGTTTATAATTCTCTGTCGCATTTTTATTTAATTACAAAATATCGGTTTCCAGCCGAATATTAATTATCTTGTCAAATCCCGATTTATCGAATATATAATATCCTAAAACAAATTATTTTATAACATTTGGCTCAGTTGAATTCAAATTACAAGTCTTTATAGATTCTATTTAATCCTATTCACATTTCGAATCATCGAAATCAATTCCATCATTTCCTTTTTAAAACAACTCCCAATTTCCCGTTTTAAATACACTGCAGAATTCACAATCCAAATTATCCACTGATAATTATATTTCATTTATAAACATTATTTATAAATCACACTACTTGTTTTTATTATTTAACAAGTTATTTATTTCTACCCCATTCGAAATTCTATTTCTATTTTTAAAATAGATTTTCCCTTTTCAAACTCATATTCCATCCTTTATAATTCCCTTTATAAATCTCTAGTTTACATTCCATTTCAAATATCGATGTTAAAACCGACTTTTACTTCCCTATATCAATTCAGACTTATATATTCAATTTACCAAATGATAAATATTTTACTTAATTTATAAAACATTTTCTATAAATTAATCTTCTAAATTTATCTGTTAAAACAGATTTCTATTTAACTTTTAATCCATCTTCACATAGTTCTTTTATAACCTGAAATTCCCTTTTTATAGCTCTGTTTATTTTCCAAAAATTATATTTATTCCATGAAGTTTTTTGTTTACTTCTTATTAGTTCCATTAAGTATTTTAACCAAAATCGATCTTTTAAACTTCCATATAACTGTTGTTAACTTTTTATAGAAGTTTCTTATTTAATTTTCAAATATCTCCTTTTATAAAATCCATTTGATTTTATAAAATTCTAAAATTCAATATCCTCTTCACAAATTCCTTTTTATAAAATCCTTTGATTTAATATAAATATTTTTATTTCAATATACACCTTGAAATTTCCTTTTTTACATTCCAGTATTACTTAAGGTGTTTAAAATACCAAATAAAATGACCAGTGTCATCATAATTAATCACAAATCATGTATCACAATATATGAAAACAAACAGTATTATAAATATTGTGGAATCCTATTGGATCCCTCCAACTTGTTTCCTTGTATCACTGATGTTAAATAATATAAATAACGTCAAATTAATTTCAATATGAAATATTCTGATAAACAGAATCAATATTTGATTATCGATATATATTTATATATATATATATATTACTAGATCTATATAATTTCAACCAATCAATTAGCAGTTCATTCAAACAATCAACACACATCAATCAAACATCATTTATCAATTCTAAAATAAAAATATAAACTAGTAGAGTTAGTGAGTTTTACTCACATTGTCCTTTTATCGTTAAATAACGATAAACAGTCGTCGATTCAGATAGACGTTTTATTCTGCCATAATTTGTAACGAGCTTCAATTCACTCCCAATCAGTTCCATTGTGTAGACCTCGTCCATACGTTCCCAATGGATCTTGTTTTGCTGAATTTGGATAACGTATGTGATTGTTACCAATTAAATAAGTTTGAATATATATTCATGTCATTAACAGTAAAATTAATAATTAATTAATTCCATAATCTTGTTTTACCCCTTAATCATTCTTCTAACCCAACCTTGCTTGTGTTTACCATTTTCACTCTTGCCCATTTTCTATACTCCATCACTCATGTTGCTTTGTTTTTTTTTTGTATATTGGGCTTATCAAACATCCGGCCCACACTCAATTTAACCACTCACACCACGTGAACAGGAGTCCTTCTTATTCAACGAAGAAATGCCACTCCAGTTACATCCTCCATTTGCCGCACAAAGCTCTCCATCCTACTTCCTTTTACACACCAAATAAAATCATCAGCTATATTCAAAATTCTCATCATCAAATTCTCTCAAACTCAATACTGTTCTTGTGCAACTCGATCCATCTTCCTCATTTTAAACCTTGGCCTGTGCATCGATTCTCACCATTACCGCATATTTAAACCATCCATCTCCTTCTCTTCTCAATTAAAAATTCCAGAAAAATTACCACAAACCTCCTCTCAACTTCCTCTTCCATCTCACTCCCTTTTCATTTAACTCGGTCCCTTCTTTCTAGCTGCGTTCTTCCATACTTCAGCACGCAGCAGTAAAATGATGCGCCACAAATTCGAACGCAATCCTCCAAAATTCCACCAGTACTTTCCACTCTCCGCTAAAAATTCTAACAAAAAATCCAACTCTCTAAAAACCAACTCCATCGCGCTAAAATCTAAACCCTAGAACACGCTGCTCAAAACGTGAGCATTTGTAATCTAATCGCATCACTCAAAAGATAGATGAGATCGAATCTTACACTGAAATGAATCCTAATATACCGTGTTTGGGATTTTATGAATTTTTATCACAATTTATAGGAATTTAAGAACTCACGAGATGGTTTTCTGGAAACAAAATTATGGTGGCTACTCAGTTTTGACTAGAGAAAACAGGGTTAGGAAGTTAGGGTAAAAAGGATTATTTATAAGGAAGTTTTAATATTTTTTATTTGAGTTTTATACTCCTTTTTAACCAATTGTTGTTTCTATTTGTCCTTTAAAATCTGTGTCGTCACGTACAATATCCAATTTCAATGAAAATGGTCACATGGCTATATTTTGACACTACGAACCCAACGAAACTTGTTTCGTTGAATTCCGAGTTCGTTTGCTCACATAGCGTATTTTTAAAGTCAATTAATTGACTGTTTTTCACATTAAAATCCCATATGGCTACATACTGACTCCAAAAATCACGAAAATTGAAATCTAGCAATAATTTAATATTACAGATCCAACAAAATTAGTTTCATCGAAAACGGAGGTCGTTTGTAAAAGCGTATCTATTCTAAGGCTCTTTATAAATCAATTAAATATTAATATATTTAAAAAAAAATTAAATTGAATAATAATAAATTATTATTATCGTATATATTCTCACAGAATATCATACGGGTCCAAAATATACGTATTTGGATTTATAACTCCATATTTAAAAATCCAAGTTGATCGATATTCAATATATAATAAAATTCCTTTTATTATATAAATAAATCGTTTTAAATTATAAACGAATTCCATAGTGACTTTTTGAAAATTTGATTTGAACATAACTCATAATCTATATGATGAAATCTCGATTTTTCTCTTCCATTAGAAAAATATCGTTCATCAGATTCGAACGTTTCTTGTTTCACAGAAATCCAACTTAAAATGGATTCTGTAAATTCCATTAAAGTTCGAATCGCCAAATTATAAACTACCACGCCATTTCGAGCTCGATTATAATTATAATACAATTAATACGTTCAACCATCGTTTATTTAATATATTCATTATTATAATTTAATTCTAAACTGATTTAAATCTTATAAATAATCCAATTCACACAATATTGCGAGTTCTACTGTTTTTGATTATTTCAGAATTAAATATATTATTCTATTAATTAAATATTCAATATTATTTAATTCAAACCATTTAAAATTACAAATCATTATTTAAATAATTAAATAAATTAACTATTCGACTGTTCAAAATACGGGATGTTACAGTTGTGTTGTAAACGATCAGGCATGAAAGTTAGGCTGTTACAATACCTTTATCACAATATTTCCTTGTCTTATGGACTTAATCAAACAATGATGTGGGCAAAACCTTAAGCATTGTGTGAGAATTTAACACATAAGCATTAGCTTCTATATGTTACAAAGATAAAGGTGAAGGAGATTCACGTAAAGATCAGTATAGCTTAATCAGGATTTCTATCATCTCCGAGAAAAGAACTTCTGGCCTATCAATACTTAAATAAGGGACACGAGGTCACTATTATGCCTAGAAGGGAGTCTCCAGTCTTATTTCCATAATATTTGAACCAGAGTTATCTTTTTACAAATAATTTTTGTGACATTCGAATTTTTATTTACCATAGCTAGAGTCTTGTGATTTCTGTTATCTTCAGACATGAAGTCTGGCTTTTATTTACACAAGCATGAGACTTGGAAACTTCTTAAATTCCAAATGTGATTTCCATGCATTTTCTACTTACCTGGGTGTAAGTCTCGGAGTTATTATTGCTTCAAATATTATATCTGACTTTCTATTTGCCCGATATGATTTCTGATTTTAGTTTACGCAAGCATGAGCCTTGGGGTTTCTATTGTTTTCAGATATAAAATTTGACTATCTATTTATTCGATTGTGAGTCTCGGGGTTTCCAAATGGTTTCCAATTTCTATTTACCCGAGTGTGAGTTTCGGGGTTTCTATATGATTTCTGGTTTCCACTTACCTGAGTGTAAGTAAGATTTCTACTAAATTGCAGATGTGAATTTCTGATTTCTGATTTTATATTTATAAGTTTTCATTTTCCTATCACAATCAAGTTTTCGAATTCTTCTTGCATAAGTTCAAGTCTGAGCCTTAAAGCTCTTTCCTTGATATTTCCAAATGAATATTCTATATTTACAGTATTTTCAGGAGATAAAATCCTTATATCTGCATTATTCTAACAATCAAGTTTAGTTGTAGATTCGCTATTCTCATTTCTAGACGGGAAATGCTTAAATTCCTTTTCCTATACTCACATATGGAGTTTGAATATACCGCTATTATTCCAAGGTAAAGGTTCCTAAGTTAGAGCGCAAGAATGTACTATGGACCACCTATTCAAAGCCTTCCAATAAGGATTATGATCTCACAAAACTTTGTACATGAAGCTTTCTAAACTCATGACTTTTTACCCCTAATGTTTACTACCATGAATTATGGTCAAAATTATGCTGGACATGACATAAGTAAAATGCCAGGCATTGTGCAAGTCATATCACCTCTACTGACACATTATGTTTGTTAATAGATAATTTCTAACTTTCCATCTGATACATTCAAATCCTATCCATTATAAAGTTTATGGTTCCTCTTCCATCACTATTTTGAGTTATACAAAGCTGATGTTGAAACATGTCTACCGATTTTTGTGTTGGAGAAAAATAGCTCAGAAGTTACAGGATTTTGTCCTAAAGAAAAAAAGCTTCTTTTTACTAGGAGGGGGCAAACTGCTAACACCAAAAAATTTCACCGGCCAAACATAAAGAAGCAGAAGAACCGAAACAATAAGAACGAAGGGTTTCAGATAGCGAAACCTGAAATATGGAGGAAAAGACCTTGAAGGAGGCTAAAGCGCTAGAAGGGGAAACGTCCGAAAGGGAAAACCGACAGAAAGAGGGACAAGTTGTGATCAGGCGCCGGCGTCAAGTATTTCTAGATAAAAGTTACCCAGGTCATATCCAGACCAAAAGAGAAGGCCCAAGAGACCCAAATCTGGTACCCAAGCACATGGGTGTCGGTCCTACACAAATAACAGAAAAATAAATGAAGAAACAACAATAAGTCAAAATGAAGGGTCGGTACCGGTACGAGAGGAAAATACCGGCAGGTGAGTACATTCACCGAAGTGTTAGTAAAGGCACATCTCCGAGAGCATATACCACATAAAACTATAAGCAAACAAAGGTGAGAAACCAAGAACATATAAACCGAAAGCTTAAATCCACTGAAAAGAAGCACTACATCATACGAGAGAAAGCAGAGGGCTGCCGGCACTACTTAGTTCAGTACCAACACTAACCTTAGATGAGAGTTTACAAATCATTCGAAAGGGTTAATGGATAAGTCATTGTGATCAAGGCCAAAACCGTGGGTTGTCGGAAGAAGAATGGGGACATCTAATCTAATATGCTTAATTCGGGTACCTATACCAACAGGAGAAGGTTACGAAGCCGAAAGCCAAACCTAGAGGAAGTAAGGGATTATCAAAACCATCATCAGGAAGCAAATTTAAAGTCACCGAGAAGCATACCGAGAGCATGTTGTCACAAAGTTAGGCTCTCGGACACCGAAAGCCGAGTATAGAAGAAGGAAGATGACAAATCTTTCTTTAGGACATATAATAAAGTTGAAGAGACTGGAACCAAAAGGTATGAATGCTGACCGAGACCAATGGTCCCCAAATCGAGAGCCACCAAAGTCAAGATTATCAAAATCCGAGACCAAGCTACCAAGAGACATGTAAGCGAAACCATTCCCAGAAGCCCAAAATTAATATTTCGAAAGTAATAAAAGACATTGATGAGGATATTCGATAAGAAAAAAGGTGACTGAAACCTTTCTACCGGGACCAAAAGTCACAAGAGCAACCGAAATTGGTTAAAGCATCTGAAAGAGGCTTTTGCTAGGTTCACAACAGAAGGGGACCAATTTGCCTGTATATAAGACCCCAGGGGTCTCATTTTAGAGCACTTTTCTCATTCCACAATCTTTCTCCCATTTCCTTGAGAGCAAACCCTAATTCGTAAACTAGTTTGGGGATTTCTTATGTAACCTCCTCTACGAATAGAATCATAAAAGCCATTAAAGTGGACGTAGGTTCAATCTGAACCGAACCACTATAAATTGTCGTGTTCTTTACCTTTTTGCTTATTATATGATATATTGTCGTGCTATGTTGTTCAATGTCTCTCAATCCAATCCTTTCGACAAATACACAACTACCTTGTGCTCTCCCCTCAATAAAGGATTCATGCGCAAGTATTACCCTTTCCCTTAAGTAACCGAAATACCCTCCTACAAGTTATTTATTTTCCTATCTTGCAATGAGCTTATGAAACCCTTATCCTCGGGTAACTCTTGGTCTTTGAGTCGCTTAAGCGTGATACTCACCACTTTGAGGGAAGAGTAACTAATCTTTCGGGCTTTAGACCTTTATAAGTAAGGAACGGTGAACTAACTCAAGCTTGCAGGAACTGAATAAACCCATTATTCCCTTAGGTCCACTTCCATAGACCTATCTCCGGTGTTAACGAAAAATATTATTAACAGGAGACTAACCATATTCTTTACAAGTTGAGCGATAAATCATGAAACAAGGAATACTACTAGAAATACACTTCTAAAGTTGAGGAAGGAGCAGGCTCGAGAACTAACAATGCTAATAATCCTAACATCCAAGCTACGTTCATCACTTCCATGATGGACATGCTAATGAATGTTCAAGGAGTTACTCCCAATACTGCTGAGGGTGGTGGTGCACTAGAGCAGGTGCATAAAGATGACTTTGTTAAGCTTAATAAAGAATTTACCAGTCTGCATGGTAAACCCTTCTAAGGAATGGAGTCAGCTATGGAAGTTCAGGACTAGCTCGACACTTGTAAGTGCATTTTCAAACATCTTGAACTTAGTGATGTTATGAAGAGGAGGTTGGCCTTATGTCAACTGTAACACCCCACATCCATTAATGTCACTCGCAAAGGGAATGCATTAACTTCCATGGAGCATCTTAAGTGAATATAGAACAGAAAATCACAACAAGACAGATATAAAGCAGTACTTGAAAATTTAAAACTTTATTTATTGCAGCAGAAGGTAAATATGTTTGGTTACATAATCAAAAACCATAAACCAAAGTCAAGTACATAATATCCATCTTGATAAAACAAAGTACATAATCCCACTACTACAAATAGCCATAAAGAAAATGATAGGCTGAACTTTACTTCAGCAATCCAAATCCAAGTGCTCCCAAAGAGATCCCAATCAAGCTCCACTAGTACTAGTCCCACCCTTAGAACCTTGGGGGGGGAGGAAGAAAAGAGGTGGAAACAAAGGGGTCAGACATAAAGTCTGGCGAGTCCGATAACTCTAACAACATAATTATTAAAGCAATATGATAAGATATAAGCTGGAGAATAAGGTAATGACTGTGTGAACCACGTGGGTATGGCAAGGCAATCAAGAGAAACAGAGATAACGTTAATGGCGCTTCCTAATCAATATAGGATAATTACTATACTCTATCGTACTATACCGAACTATACTATACTAACACTAACTGCACCCCTACTAGTCACTCTAGAAATTTAATCCCTCTTGGCTAAATAGAACGATGATAGCTTTGTGTACTACTAGATGTACCCACTATCCTCCATGTTTGACTGTATATCTCTAGTTGCTATCATAGGTACCCAGCGTGTACCTATCCCCACTAGATGTACCCCTTCAATAAGTAATAATGGTAATTCCATGTACACCTAGCTGACGTCATAGGTGCCGCCTGCTCCTATCTCCACTAGGTGTACCCCCTTAATAATTATTAATAATTGTGGTAGCTTCGTGTACCCCTAGCTGACTACATAGGTGCCGTCTGCTCCTATCTCCACTAGGTGTACCCACTACCCTGCCCCATTCGGTCGGCTCCCTAACTCGTAGATACCCGTGCAGGTCCCACAGTGGGGTGTATCATTCCCCAATATGGCAACCTTATACCACGCAAGGAATGCACGGCTTATAACTACACGATGCAACAACGTCTACCTACCAGCCCGGACCCACGCACGCACGTGACCCCGTTGGACTTGCGTTGCCACCGCTAACCCGTTTTGGCCTCTAACAATCAAACTCAGTAGGCGTGTCCTGTCCTCGACTTGGGTCGAGCTCACAAAGATACTTAATGGGCAACTGGACTGAAAAGCCCCCCCCCATGCTTGACACAAGCTTTCTACCTAGGCTTGGTCCCCTCTAGTACATCCCACTTAACACCCTTCATGTCCACTTACATGTTTTAAATTTAGTTAAGGGTTTCTATTAGTAATTCCACATGCCACCCAAGGCACCCACTTAACCCCTATGTCCCACTTACATGACTTACATTGGTTAAGTGTTACTAATCGTATTTCCTCATGCCACCCAAGGCACCCACTTAACCCCCATGTCCCACCACATGTTTTACTTTGGTTAAGTGTTTCTTAATTTATTACTACCGTAACCCCTGTAGGACCTCTCACATTAGACTGGCATTTGTGGCTGCTGGATTTGTCGGGCGGGTCCGGGCAGTCTTACACCACAAACGAGCCTAACCTCGTGTCCATACAATTGTTACGCATTTAGTTTGGGCCTTTGATCTCTCACATTGGGCTACCATTTGTGGTGCTGGATTTGCCGGGCGGGTCCGGGCAGTCTTACACCACAAATGAGTCCAACCTCGTGTCTTAGGCAATTAATTATATATAATTAATTTTCTCCAAATTTGAATTACTTTCCCTATTCAAATTTCCATATTTATTTATGTCCATAATTTATCACCTAAATTCTGCTCATCTATTTATGGTATATAAATTATACCAATTTCATCACTAATTAATTTTATTCCTTAAAATTAATTGCTTGCCTCTTTAGGCCATTACATGGAAAATTCACAATATGTGTGTATCCGCTATTATCCCTGTCTTACCCCCGTCATTCGTTCGCTTAACATGACATATACATATTAGACTAGCAAATAGTCTAATACTTAAAAAAAGGGAATAAACGTCACAAAGTCACATACACACAATAATAGATCTAATCTGCATCTAACTTGCAATTAAGAATTACAACATACTTGCATAGTCTTTGTATTATCAAGGATCCAAAAATCATAGATCTAAAAAGTGTGAACTTGCATGTATGAACATAGTTTTACACCCAACTAGCCAAGGTAATTATCACAAACTTACATAAACTATGTATGTCGTCAACCTAAACATAAAGGTGTCATCTTGCATAACTATGGATCCAATAAAAGCTGTTAACCTGAGTAAACTATGGATCCACATAAAGGTGTAAACTTGCATAACTATGCATATCATAGTTTCAACATAAAAATGTCAACTTGAATATGGATCTAAACTTTAAAGGTGTGAACTTGTATATATGTGAATCCAATTATCACTTAAACTTACATATGAACATAATACTTATACGAACTAGCATATGTTCCACATCCATATTCACATAAAAACTGATGTTATAAACCTAGGTGATTGGATTATAAAAAGGGATTCATTGACACAAGTTAACATCATGAACTACTAGCATATATTTTAGATCCAAACTTACATAATATCATATAACTCGCATACAACTTGCGTGATCCTATTAACTTGCATAACATCATATGTACAACTTGCATAACATCATATATGAAACTTGCATAATCATATTAATTTGCATAACATCATATATGAAACTTGCATAATCATATTAACTTGCATAACATCATATATGAAACTTGCATAATCATATTAACTTGCATAATCATATTAATCTTGCATAACATCATACATGAAACTTGCATAACATCATATATAAAACTTGCATAACATCATATAATATGAATCAAGTTAACATACATGATTAAACATATGAATTAGATTCACAACCACAACTTATAATCCAACGTATATCGCATCATATTTAATTTAGCATTTATTTTGTTAAAGTGATCGAACGCACAACTCTAAAATGGTCTTGAGTTCTGAATTCGGATTTCTGAAGTTGTATTTGCTCTCCTTTGAAGAAGATTCGTTGTTAGGGTTGAATAGAACTGATTTAATTTGTTGTTCTTCCTCTCTAATTGGTGGCGGCTGCTCTAGGGTTCAAGACGACAACATGACGGCCATAGTTTTAGTTTTAATTTTGATTTTAGAATGTGAGTCTACCCATGTATATATAGAAGTTAGATTTATTTACAGCCATCAGATCATCCTAGGATCCATCTAGGCCTTAGAAACCAAGAAATGATGTCAACAGACCAACCAGAAATCGCCACCTAAGCCCTAAAACATAAAATTTCGTCATAGACCATTTAGGGCCGACGGGACCAATTCCAAACCTCCTGAGTCGACCCTGGGGTCGACCCTGGGTCGACCCATAAAATAGGTTGGTTTGGTGTTTTGCCTTCCCGCTTCCGCTGTTTTGAATTTTTTTCTTAAATTTTAGGTTGAATTTTATTTTATTTTTATAAATATATCTATATATATTTCTATCTTCCTAATTAACCATTTTCACACTAAACTACGTTTTGAACCGCGTTCACACTAAGCCGCTTTTTAGCCATTCCCCTAAAACAAAAATATGGCGTTGGCGGGGATCGAACTCTGTACCTCTTGTATGCAAGTCACATGTTGCAACCAAATGAGCTACTAAGTCTTTTGCTTACAAACCTTAGAACAATGCTAAACATTTATTCATTAATTTAGTTAATTCGATTATTCAAAAATCTGGGGTGTTACATTCTCCCCTCCTTAAAGGATTTCGCCCCCGAAATCTCCAAGTTATGGGGAATGCATATCTTAACATCCAAACAACCATCTACTCAACCATGAAACACAGGCGTCCATTGTCCTTATAGAATTTCTAATGTTGTACGAACATATGCAAAAAGTGCGTGTATATGTTCCTTATCTAATGCAAAATCAGGCGGTCTACTGATTCAGTTGACCTCCTTAATGCAAACCATGATAGTGCCATGCATCCATTATGTATGCGAAAGAACCCTATCGATACATATTATTTCTACATGTGTGCACAACCATTCACCAAAATGCAACATCCATATGATAGAACAACCATTATACATCCATTAGCTTAAATATGCACACGCATTTATATGCAATATGAAGTGACTGAGCCGATCTAGTGCCTAAAGTGTGTGTATATGCATCCATGAGCAATCACTAGCAAACACTTGCATCCACATGCATCCATCATACATAACATGTCTCAAACACATGTTTCAATCATAGGACTACCCTATCTAAAGGTCAAAGGTACTAACGAGAGGACATTCTAAAGATAAGATAAGTATAAGGTAAGCGATAAAGGAGAAACTAAAAGACATACCCTCAAAAAGAAAAGGGTATAATGAACGCATCTTCTCTTCCGTCTCCCAAGTAGCGTTGCTTTCATCATCTCCCCATTGCACTTTGACTAGCTTGACCTCTCGATTCCTCAGCTTCTTAACCTCCGACCCAAGAATGCACGTAGGAGCTCGCTGAATCGTCGCATCACGCTCTGTCTCCACCTCTCTAAGCAATCTCGGCTCTACCACTTCCGCAGTCTCGTGCAAGCACTTCCTCAAATGTGACACATGGAAAACATCGTGTACGCCACTAAGTTTCTCGGGCAACTCCACTCTATACGCCATCTGCCCAATCCTCTACTTAATAGGAAACGGCCCTACGAACCTTGGTGCTAACTTCCCAACGGACCTAAAGCGAACGACGTTCCGTAATGGAGACACCTTGACAAAGACCATGTCCCCAATATCAAACTCAAGATCTATCCTCCTCTTGTCCGCATAAGATTTCTGCCTATCTTGCGCCGTCTTCATCCTCCTTCGAATCAAATCGAACTTTTCCGAAGTCTCTCTAATCATATCGGGCCCAAGTAAGATCTAATCTGTAGACTCCCACCAACATGTAGGCTACTGACACGACCGTCCATAAAGAGCCTCGAACGGTGCCATGCCAATGCTAGACTGAAAGCTGTTATTATATGCGAACTCCACCAATGGAAGATGTTCCTCCCATGTACCTCCGAAATCTAAGACACACAACCTCAATAGGTCCTCTAGAATACGATTCACCCTCTCGGTCTGGCCATCCGTCTGAGGATCATATGCGGTGCTCAAACATAACTGTGTCCCTACCGCCTCTTGCAAGCTCTTCCAAAATTCGCTAGTAAAGATAGGATCGCGGTCTCTCACTATGCTAGAAGGAACACCGTGCAAACGAACTATTTCTCGAATGTATACGGAGGCTAACCATGAAGCAGTCCTCTTACTCTTCACGGGAATGAAATGGGCGCCCTTAGTAAGTCTGTCTACCACGACCCAAATCCCCGTGTTACCCTTCCTCGATCCCGATAATCCATCAACAAAATCCATCGAGACGCTTTCCCACTTCCATTGTGGGACCTCTAATGGGTGTAGTAATCCACCGGGCTTCTTTTGCTATGCTTTTACTTGTTGGCACCCCAAGCATCTAGCGACAAACTCTGCCATGTCCTTCTTTATGCCAGCCCAAAAGTAAACTCGTCTCATGTCCATGTACATCTTATCCCCGCCGGGATGGATGGTCATCTTCGAACGATGTGCATCATCAAGAATGGTCTTCCTTAGGTTCTCGTCTTTTGGTACACAAAGCCTACCGTCCCTACGTAACCAACCCTTATCATCTAGGGTATACCTACGGAGATGGCTTGATGTCTCCCCTCCTTTGAGCTTCTCTACTAACTCAACCAACTGTAAGTCATCTCGCTGTGCCTCACCAATCCGTCCCAAAAGCGTAGGTCTGACCTCCAAGGATGCTAGCAAACCAGGTACAAAGTCAATGGAAGGTTTAAAGTCAAACGTAGAGATGAACTCTAAACTTCGCAGCTCAAAAAACAACGGACTCAAGGACAACCTATTTCTACTTAAGGCGTATGCCACCACGTTACCCTTGCCAGGGGTATATGCTATCTCGAAATCGTAGGGTGCTAAGAATTCCATCCACCTTTGCTGCCTTAAGTTCAAGTCCTTCTGAGAGAATAAGTATTTTAGCGATTTGTGGTCAGTGAATAATTCGAATTTCTCGCCAAGAAGATAATGACGCCAAGACTTAAGCGCAAAGACAATAGCGGCCAACTCTAAGTCATGTGTAGGGTAATTTCTCTCATGGACTTTCAACTGTCTTCCACCATAACATATCACCCTTCCCTAGAGACCACATGCCCTAAAATCCTCACTTCTTTCCTCCAAAAATGGTATTTTGGAGAACTTAGCTTTAAGCTGGTGCGCTTGTAAGGTCCCTAAGCTTTCCCTAAGATGTAGGGCATGCTCTTCTCTGCTTCTAGAGAAAACCAGGATATTATCCCATGAAAAATCGTCACAACTATCCATCTCTCACACAGACCATCCTAGTCGAACTCGACATCCCCCAAGTGCAAGCCCCAATGGCCTAAACCAATATCAGACAAACACCCAAGGGATACCTCCTTCGAATTCAGACGACCTACGTGAGATGATACTAGTAAGACGGCCAACCAATTGAGCACTTGACCGACTCTAGCTGTCCTTGCCAATTTTGCTCCAAAACCACCGCTGATCACATAACTGGCTTTGCTTAATCTATTAAGCACATACGAAAACTTATTTCGCACCTCTGGGTAAACCCCGCACTTTATCAAAGACGTCTCCATACTCACGGACCACAAAAACAGACTCCCAATCATCGTTGGATGCATCAGAAGATTCTAGGCAGCTAAGCATCACTGAACCCCTAGGGTCACAAGAAATATGAGGGTCTTTCCATAACGGATCAATAGTCTAACTACCCTCCTTTCACAATCGAGGATGGCACCCCGCCTGGCTAGCCAATCCACCCCTAGAATCAAACTATAGCCCGTGAAACCAAGGACGAAGGCGTTGCATTCAAATCCAACGCCCAAGATAGACACTCTCAAATCCCGACAAACCATTGAAGGATGAGCTGAACCACCAACAGGATTTGAGACTAGGATGGGATCCTTAACTAGACTAATATTTAGGTGCAGTGTTTCAACTAACGAAGCAGATACTAACGAGTATGAAGCGCCAGAATCAAACAAAGTTCAAACAGGATGATAAAGAAAACCAGATTTCAACCTAGACGGTCCTACCCCCATCAGGTATACCAGCCGTGAGGGAATACAACTACCCTCCAGAAGATCCTGTACTTTGTCCTTGCCTCTTTGGACAATCCTAAGGTGTCCTATTTCTCCAAAACAACTAGCCTTCTTCTTCACATTCTCCATTCGTGACCTCCCACCAAGATGAGGTTTCGTCCTTTGTTAACTAAACAGCTATTTGAACCTTCCTCTCATCGTCTATCTTAAAGGTACCAACGAGCCCTCCACTTCCTTGGACTAGCTCCTAGCCCGACAAACGTCTAAGACCCTTGAAGTGGTTTTCCGTCCTTCATACGGAAGTCCTTATTTATCTCAGAAAAAGAATCTATACGCAGAGGGGGGAACTCAAAAAGAGAAAGAGGAAGAGATTCAAAACGGAGAACCGAAGGAAGGATATATGGCTCTTGGGGATTATGTTCTTAAAATAAACCTTTCTTTCAAAAATACTCTTGTACAAACATATTTTTGAACGTATTCTTTATAAAAATGCTTTTGAAAAATAGTTTTTCAAAATATCTTATCTGTTCTGGTAACCTTCAGCTCTGATACCACGTGTAACACCCCACGTCCATTAATGTCACTCGCAAAGGGAATGCATTAACTTCCATGGAGTATTTTAAGTGAATATAGAACAGAAAATCACAACAAGATAGATATAAAGCATTACTTGAAAATTTAAAACTTTATTTATTGCAGCAGAAGGTAAATATGTTTGGTTACATCATCAAAAACCATAAACCAAAGTCAAGTACATAATATCCATCTTGATAAAACAAAGTACATAATCCCACTACTACAAATAGCCATAAATAAAATGATAGGCTGAACTTTACTTCAGCAATCCAAATCCAAGTGCTCCCAAAGAGATCTCAATCAAGCTCCACTAGTACTAGTCCCGCCCTTAGAGCCTTGGGGGGGGGGGAAGGAAGAAAAGAGGTGGAAACAAAGGGGGTCAGACATAAAGTCTGGCAAGTCCGATAACTCTAACAACATGATTATTAAAGAAATATGATAAGATATAAGCTGGAGAATAAGGTAATGACTGTGTGAACCACATGGGTATGGCAAGGCAATCAAGAGAAACAGAGATAACATTAATGGTGCTTCCTAATCAATATAGGATAATTACTATACTCTACCATACTGTACCGTACTGTACTAACACTAACTGCACCGTACTGTACTAACACTAACTGCACCCCTACTAGTCACTCTAGAAATTTGATCCCTCTTGGCTAAATAGAACGATGATAGCTTCTTATACTACTAGATGTACCCACTATCCTCCATGTTTTACTGTATATCTCTAGTTGCTATCATAGGTACCCAACGTGTACCTATCCCCACTAGATGTACCCCTTCAATAAGTAATAATGGTAATTCCATGTACTCCTAGCTGACGTCATAGGTGTCGCCTGCTCCTATCTCCACTAGGTGTACCCCCTTAATAATTATTAATAATAGTGGTAGCTTCGTGTACCCCTAGCTAACTACATAGGTGTCGTCTGCTCCTATCTCCATTAGGTGTACCCGCTACCCTGCCCCATTTGATCGGCTCCCTAACTCGTAGATACCCGTGCAGGTCCCACAGTGGGGTGTATCACTCCCCAATATGGCAACCTTATACCACGCAAGGAATGCACGGCTTATAACTACACGATGCAACAACGTCTTACCTACCAGCCCGGACCCACGCACGCACGTGACCCCGTTGTACTTGCGTTGCCACCGCTAACCCGTTTTGGCCTCTAACAATCAGACCCAGTAGGCGTGTCCCGTCCTCAACTTGGGTCGAGCTCACAAAGATACTTAATGGGCTACTGGACTGAAAAGGCCCCCCCATGCTTGACACAAGCTTTCCACCTAGGCTTGTTCCCCTCTAGTACATCCCACTTAACCCCCTTCATGTCCACTTACATGTTTTAAATTTAGTTAAGGGTTTTTATTAGTAATTCCACATGCCACCCAAGGCACCCACTTAACCCCTATGTCCCACTTACATGTCTTACATTGGTTAAGTGTTACTAATCGTATTTCCTCATGCCACCCAAGGCACCCACTTAACCCCCATGTCCCACCACATGTTTTACTTTGGTTAAGTGTTCTTAATTTATTGCTACCGTAACCCCTGTAGGACCTCTCACATTAGACTGGCATTTGTGGCTGCTGGATTTGCCGGGCGGGTCCGGGCAGTCTTACACCACAAACGAGCCTAACCTCGTGTCCATACAATTGTTACGCATTTAGTTTGGGCCTTTGACCTCTCACATTGGGCTACCATTTGTGGTGCTGCATTTACCGCGCGGGTCCGGGCAGTCTTACACCACAAATGAGTCCAACCTCGTGTCTTAGGCAATTAATTATACATAATTAATTTTCCCTAAATTTGAATTACTTTCCCTATTCAAATTTCCATATTTATTTATGTCCATAATTTATCACCTAAATTATGCTCATCTATTTATGGTATATAAATTATACCAATTTCATCACTAATTAAATTTATTCCTTAAAATTAATTACATGCCTTTTTAGGTCATTACATGCCAAATTCACAATATGTGTGTATCCACAATTATCCCCGTCGTACCCCCGTCATTTGTTCGCTTAACATGACATATACATATTAGACTAGCAAATAGTCTAATACTTAAAAAAAGGGAATAAATGTCACAAAGTCACATACACACAATAATAGATCTAATTTGCATCTAACTTGCAATTAAGAATTACAACATACTTGCATAGTCTTTGTATTATCAAGGATCCAAAAATCATAGATCTAAAAGGTGTGAACTTGCACGTATGAACATAGTTTTACACCCAGCTAGCCTAGGTAATTATCACAAACTTACATAAACTATGTATGTCGTCAACCTAAACATAAAGGTGTCATCTTGCATAACTATGGATCCAATAAAAGCTGTTAACCTGAGTAAACTATGGATCCACATAAAGGTGTAAACTTGTATAACTATGCATGTCATAGTTTCAACATAAAAATGTCAACATGAATATGGATCTAAACTTTAAAGGTGTGAACTTGTATATATGTGAATCCAATTATCACTTAAACTTACATATGAACATAATACTTATACGAACTAGCATATGTTCCACATCCATATTCGCATAAAAACTGATGTTATAAACCTAGGTGATTGGATTATAAAAAGGGATTCATTGACACAAGTTAACATCATGAACTACTAGCATATATTTTAGATCCAAACTTACATAATATCATATAACTCGCATACAACTTGCGTGATCCTATTAACTTGCATAACATCATATGTACAACTTGCATAACATCATATATGAAACTTGCATAATCATATTAATTTGCATAACATCATATATGAAACTTGCATAATCATATTAACTTGCATAACATCATATATGAAACTTGCATAATCATATTAACTTGCATAATCATATTAATCTTGCATAACATCATACATGAAACTTGCATAACATCATATATAAAACTTGCATAACATCATATAATATGAATCAAGTTAACATACATGATTAAACATATGAATTAGATTCACAACCACAACTTATAATCCAACGTATATCACATCATAATTAATTTAGCAATTATTTTGTTAAAGTGATCGAACTCACAACTCAAAAGTGGTCTTGAGTTCTGAATTCTGATTTCTGAAGTTGTATTAGCTCTCCTTTGAAGAAGATTCGTTGTTAGGGTTGAATAGAACTGATTTGATTTGCTATTCTACCTCTTTAATTGGTGGCGGCTGCTCTAGGGTTCAAGACGACAGCATGACGGCCATAGTTTTAGTTTTAATTTTTATTTTAGAATGTGAGTCTACCCATGTACATATAGAAGTTAGATTTATTTACAGCCATCAGATCATCCTAGGATCCATCTAGGCCTTAGAAACCAAGAAATGATGTCAACAGACCAACCAGAAATCGCCACCAAAGCCCTAAAACATAAAAATTCGTCATAGACCATTTAGTGCCGACGGGACCAATTCCAAACCTCCTGAGTCGACCCTGGGGTCGACCCACAGGTCTTGGGTCGACCCATAAAATAGGTCAGTTTGGTGTTTTGCCTTCCCGCTTCCGCTGTTTTCAATTTTTTTCTTAAATTTTAGGTTGAATTTTATTTTATTTTTATAAATATATCTATATATTTCTATTTTCCTAATTAACCATTTTCACACTAAACTACTTTTTGAACCGCGTTCACACTAAGCCGCTTTTTAGCCATTCCCCTAAAACAAAAATATGGCGTTGGCGGGGATCGAACTCTGTACCTCTTGTATTCAAGTCACATGTTCCAACCAAATGAGCTACTAAGTCTTTTGCTTACAAACCTTAGAACAATGCTAAACATTTATTCTTTAATTTAGTTAATTCGATTATTCAAAAATCTGGGGTGTTACATCAACTGCAAAGTCGAGCTATGAATTGGTGGAATGACATCAAAGCTGCTACTCCCAAGGATCAATTTACTTGGAGCTAGTTTAAGGCTTATTTCTACATTTTGATAGCTTAGAAGTTGGAACTGATTTAGAGGTTTGTCAAGCTTAAACAGGAAGTTAGGACTATCTCTGAATATATTACTAAATTCGATGCTTTATCAAAGTAAGTCCTTCATCGACGCTCCCTAGAAGATGAATGAGAAGTTCACTGTTGCCTTGGAGGATTACTTAAGGGAAAATCTTATTAATCATATTGATGAGAATTCTGAGTCCATCTTCGAGAAATTCTTGGGATCAAAAACCCTTTATCTCAAGCCGAAGATTGAAGTTGCGATTGTTTCGAAGGAAGAACCAAAGCCGCAAGGTAGCGAATGGGGGAAGAAAAAGTAGAACAATAAGAGAAACCCCTTCTAGGGAAAGGATGGATAGAAGAGAAAGCCAAGAATGAGGTTGAGTGTTATAGCTATGGGAAGAGGTCACTAAATTAAAGACTATAAGAATGGATCTGAGGGAAGAAAGTATTTAATCTGTGGAAAAGAAGGATACTTACAGATAGATGGTCCAGAACCCCAAAAATAGAAGCAGTTGGTGAAGCATATGTTATTAGTGTCATTCCTTCTTCGTGCAATGCCCCAACAGTGATGGAGAAAAGAAAGGGTATTTTTATTCAAGGTATGATTTCCATTTGTGACATTCCTATACGAGTTTTGTTTGATACTAGGGCTTTCCCTTCCTTCACACTTATTGACTTGGTAGGTAAGATCTGATTGGAACCCGGAATTGTTGACTAATCATTTGTTGTGACTAATCAAGTTGGAGGCTCTACTTTCCATCTTACGACTTATTGTAGGTTAGTCTTATCGAGTCATGGATGCACTTTCGATTGTGGATGCTTTGTTTTGATTTTGTTGGACTTGGTGTTATCCTTGGGGTTGATTGTCTTCAGAGGTACAAGGTGTGGTAGATTGTGAGAGGCCTTCGTTGACTGTCGGGGTAGATGAAGGGGGAAGGGTGGTGTTGGGATGATTACCTGGTGGTGAGATGATTTATAGTTTTCTATATTTGCTTAGGATTCCGCAAGATGAGTTCTTGAGTGTACCTATTGCTGGGGAGTATCTAGATATCTTCGAGGAAGTGATCGAGCTACCGCCACATAGAGAGATTGAGTTCCATATCAACTTAACGGAGGACGCCAATCCTATAGTATTGCCTCTTAGAAGGATGAACTTAGAGAGTAGCAACGACTTGAGCTGCAAGTGAATGACCTTTCAATAAAAGAGTTTATTTATAGGTGTACATCCGAGTGGGGAGCACCTGTTGTATTCCCACGAAGGCTAACGGGTCCCTTTAGATTGTGTGTATATTACATGAACTAAACAATGTGACGAGGAAGAACAAGTATCCACTTCCACATATAGATGGTTTTTTTATATGGTGCAAAAATATTTTCTTAGTTGGACCTCGTGAGAGAATTCCATCAGCGGCAAGTAGCAAAGGAAAACGTCCCCAAAACGGTGTTTCGAACACCAAATGGTTTTATGAGTGGTTAGTTATGCCATTTAGGTTGACTAATGCACTAGTTTTTTTTGTAAATATCAGGAGTCATAGTTTCAAGGATCGACTTAATAAGTTTTAACGATAATATTCTTGTCTACTCATGGATAGAAGAAAAACACAAGGAGAATTTAAAGGTTGTATTAGAGGTTTTGAGAGAACACAAATTAAAAGCTATATTTACCAAATGTTACTTCTGAGGAAGAGAAGTGATGTTATTGGGCCATATTGTCTTAGAAAACGGTATTATCGTGCACCCCAATAAAGGTTGTAGTAGTTTAAGATTGGATTACACTCAGGAGCGCTACTGACATGAGAACTTTCTTGGGATTGGATGGGTATTACCACAGGTTTATCTAGGAAATCTCTAAGATAGCAGCACGATTAACTCAATTAACTGAGAAAAATTAGGCTTTTACTTGAGATGCAAGATGTGAGTATGCATTTATAAGTATGAAAGAAAGATTGATGTGCGTGCCAGTGCTAGTTATTCCAAGTGGGAATGAGGAGTTGACGGTATACACTAAAGTTTGTGATACTGGATTGGGTGCGGTATTTATGCAAAAGGGGCAAGGTTGTCGCCTATACTAGCTGACAACTAAAACCTCTAAGAAAAGGTACCCCCACCAATGATTTGGAATTAGTGTCTTTGCATTAAAAATTTGGAGGCACTATCTTCTGAGAGAATGGTTTGAGTTGTTTTTTGGCCATAAATCATTGAAGTACCTTTTCTCATAGAAAGACCATAATCTTCATCAGCAACGATGCTAAGAGTTTTTATCCTTCTATGATTTTAACATCACATACACTCAGGAAAGGGTAATACAGTCTGGATGCTTTAAGTAAAAGATATGCCAGCTTTGGGATATGTTCTTGGAATGGAAGAAACTTGAGTACATCATCGGCTATGACTATCGACCCATACGCGAGTTGGAGCCAAAGATGTTATCAAGTTTGACAATCAAACCTACCTTGGTTTAGCGGATTAGTTCTAGTCAGAGGAGTAGTCCTAGATTGGAGAGATCATTACCGAAGTAGAGACCAGTATTGGTCTTAAGGATATAAGGATGTATGAACTCGACCTTGATGGTTGTCTCTGAAAGAACAGAAGGTTGGTTGTACCCGACATCGATGGGCTGGGAGATGAAATACATCGAAAATGTCATCATTGAAGCTAACCATATGTCCTAAAGACAATATGACGTACCGTGATATGAAGAAAACCTACTACAGGGAAGGATGTTGGTACGTTTACCTATAATGCACGAATTGTCAATTGATTAAGATTGAGCAAAAGAAACCTAATGGTTTGCTACAACCGCTAGAATTTCCTAAATGCAAATGGGAGAAGTTCTCAATGGATTTCATTGATAGTTTCCCAAGGACTCGGGCATGATAGCATTTGGGTCGTCGTGGATCAGTTGACCAAGAGTACTAGATTTATGCCACTTAAGTCAAGTAGAACGACAATAAAATTGGCTGAATTGTATGTGAAGTAGATTGTGTGATTCCATGAAAAGGCATGTCTGAGATTGAGACCCATTATTTACTAGTGGGTTTTGGAAGATGTAACGTCCCGTATTTTTACGGTATAATAATTAATTTAGTTAATTATTTAAATAGTGATTTAGAGATTTAAATGGTTGTTTAATTAAATAATATTGAACATTTAATTAATATAAATAATAGAACAATATATTTAATTTCGAAATAGTCAGAATCAGTGGAATTCGCAATATTTGTGTGAATTGGATTATTTATAAGATTTAATTCAGTTTAGAACTTAATTATAATAAAAATTTTATTATTTAAACGAAGTTTGAATGTATAATTATATTATAATTATAATCAAGCTCGAAATGGCATGGCAGTTCATAATTTGGAGATTAGAACTTTAAACGAATATACAGAATCTGTTTTAAGTCGTATTTCTATGAAACAAGAAATGTACGGAGCAGGTGAAATATATTTTTCTGATGGAAGAGAAAAATCGAAATTTTGTCGTGTAGATTGTGAGTTATGACCAATTCAAATTTTCGAATAGTCGCTATGGAATCGTTTATAAGCTATAACGATATATTAATTATAAAAAAATATTGATTTTAAATTTAGACAAAATATTTGAGATGTAGGTATAATTCAATTTTTAGAATTTTACTATAAATTTTATTTTGGAAAATAAGAAACTTTTTATTTGAAGTGTTTTACACCCTATAGCAGCATTTTTGGGACTTCACAGAATAAGTTAACTTATCTATATTATTGTATTTTTGGGATCCTGACACATTTCTTGTCTCACCGGTATTTTTATTTTATTTTTTGATAGAGGTCTGTATGTAAATGGAGTAATGTGTAATGGGATTCCTATATTATATTAATTTACATATACCCTTGTTCAGTCATTTGCTAACTCCCAAGACATTCTTAGTGCATTACATATGTGCATAAATGTATTGTTAGGAGAAAAATATAATTCATTTGAAAACTCAATATATAATCATGAAGAGCACAATAAAATGGGAAAACGTAGTTAGATTCAAAAACTGAAACTAAGGATTTAGGGTACCAACCGCAGATCCATACATGGCTGTTTCGAACTCTATACTGAGTACATGAATGAAATTAAAAAAAATGGTGTGAAGGCGCTATGTACGAAACCAGTTAAATTCCAAATTCATCAACACCTACGAGGTGAAATATCAATGCACACCTATGAAGTGAAAATACCGTAACACTGAAGTTTCTTCTATACTTAACACTTAAGTTTTTTCAACGATATTTATATACCCGACCTCCTATGGAAATCTATCTGCAAGCCTACTTAAGCTATTACTTCCACATGAAGATTTCAAACTCTATAAATATAGAAACAAGCAAGGCGTTTAAGGGGTTTTCGCTGCTCATTTTTCCAGTGACAGCGTCATTTTTTCTCTTTTCTGACTTCTTTGTCCGCTCGCTTATTTCTCTAATTAAAATTACAAAGCGCGCCTCCTAGGAGGATTTTTCTTTTGTAGAGTATGGATGATTGTTTGGCATGTTTCTCTCCAACATGGTATGCAATGGAATGGTTTAAACATTTTACTTTGTTCGCTAGTGGGACAGCGCAGGAAACTGACATCTGTTGGCAAAGGTTGAAAGGGCTTCACGACAAAAAGAGTTTTCTGAAACTATTCGTATTTAGATCGCTCGCATGAGAACTTCACCTTGGCACTGTTCGCAAGCCACTCGATGGTGACATGGAAGCGTCGCGGTTGGTGATGGCTTCAGACAAAGGGAACTGCGGCATTAAAAGTATGGTAGTGCAGAGGTACGTTGTTGAAAAAGTACGCTACTTTCTGCAGCCGTGGGAACCTCCGGTCGACGCATTGGAGGAGAAAGGGTGATGGAGTGGAGGAGCTCGCTGAGATGAAGGTGTGGGCATCGCCAGTTAGATGAATGAGTGTATGGGAAGGAAGAGATGGAAACTCGACGTTGTGGGAATGATATGTTTTACTGTGTGAGATTTTTATGTATCAGGACTGTACGTCGTGAGTTTGAGGAGGCTTTGGAGTTCAGTGATTTTAGTATGAGGTGGGTGTGAAATTGATGAGAGGAATTACAGTGTCTTCAGTTTGATATTTTTAATGTTGTCGTTAAATAGATATTGGAAGGATGGTTCGGCCATGGTTCTGAGGAGTACTGGAGCCATGTGAAGGAATGATGATGTGCGGGGTTCACTGGAACGACAGAAGAGAAATGAGTTAACATGGAATTCAAGGTTAAGAATATTTTAAGGTTAATTAAATAATGAATTAACGATTGATGATAATTACATTGTATTCAATATTGAAATTTTTATAACTTCGTCATACTGTATCAGAATTTCGAATGGTCAGATCCTTTGGGATCATATGGACTACGGCTACACAACGGAACTGATTTGGAGTGAATTGGAGCTCGTTACAATTTATAGCGAAATAAATTGCCTGGTCTGAATCAAATCGACGATCGCTTATGGTTATTTAACGATAACCGACCAATGTGAGTAAATCTCACCAACTCTGATCAATTTATATTTTTATAACATATTTTAAGAATTGATAAATGTTGGTCGATTGCTGTGTGTTGACTGTTTGGATGAAATGCTAATTAATCGGTTGAGAATATAGATAACGATATATATATATATATATATATATATATCGTTAATCAAGTATTGATTCTGTTTATTAGAATATTTCATATTGAAATGAAATTAATGTTAATTATATTGTTTAAAATCTGTGGATGCAGGGAAATTGGTTGGAGGGATCCAACTGTATTCCTCAACATTTATGTTACTATTTTTCATATATTGTGGTATATGATGTGATATATAATCTATTAGTGATTATGTGTGTTTAGATAATATTGATCCTTGTTATTTGGTATTTTAAATACCATAAGTAATAATGGAATTTAAAAGGGAATTTTCAAAGTGTATATTGAAAATAAAAATATTTATATAAAATCAAATGATTTTATAAAAAGGAATTTCAAAGTGGATATTGAATTTAAGGATTTTATAAAATTATAAAAGGAATTATTTGGGAAATAAATTGAATTATAAAAGGAATTATTTGGGAAATAAATAAAATTGTAAAAGGAAATTGGCGAGATATTAAAGAACTATGAGATGGTGGATTTAAAGGAGATTTTTAAATAGAAATCTATTTTAACATATAAATGGAGAAGATTAATTAATAAATAATATTTTTTATAAATTAAGTAAATTAATTTATCATGGGAGAAATTGAATATATAAGTTTGAATTTATATAGAGGAGTAGAAATCGTTTTTAATACCGATATTTTAAATAGAAATTGAACTTAGCATTTGTAAAGGGAATTATAAATGAGACTTTTAGTGTTAGAAGTAAAAAGGAGATTTTGTGTAATTAATTCTATAAATAGAAGTATAAATAGAATTTGGAAACGGGAAATTATTTAAAAATTCAAAATCAAACTGATTGATTATATAAAAGAAATATTATTCAAATTCGATGTGAATAATGGATTAAAATAAATATTTTATAAATTAAAACATTTATAAAGGAAATTTGATTTTGAAATAGGAATTTAAATAGGAATTTGAATGAGATAGGAAATGGCGATCAAATAAAATAGTGGATTCTATTTTGGGAGAAATAGTTTGGTTGGGAATTTATAAAATGACTCGATACATAGAATTGGAGCCTGTAATAATAGTTTTAAATTGAAATCAAGTTTTGATTTGATAAAACGAGTTCAGTTTTCTATAAAGGAATAATATTCACGGTTTAAAGTGAATAACGATTTAAAAGAAAACATATTGCAGAATTAAAACAGTTATAAAAAGGAAACTGGTAATTGTTGGGAAGTACTAAATTCGAAAATGAATTTAGCAAGTGAGTTGACCTGAAAGAGTAAAATACGCTGGAGTTCGTAACGTAAATCTAATATAATTTAATCGAAAGGGAGTTATCATGTATAAATTATTTGAAAAAGAGTTATCGAAAATAGTTTATTTGATAAGAGGGTTAATCGAGTATAAATTATTTGAAAGAGGGTTAATCGAATATAAGAGAGTTAATCGAATAGTTATATGAAAGAGAGTTAACCGAATATAAAAGAATTAATCGAATATAAAAGAGTTAATCGAATATAAGAGAGTTAATCGAATATAAGTTGTTCGAAAGAGAGTTAATCGAACATAAAAAAATTAATCGAATATAAGAGAGATAATCGAATATAGGAGAGTTAATCGAGTATAAGTAATTTAGAAGAGAGTTAATCGAATAGAGATTATTCGAAAGAGAGTTATGCATTGAAATTCGATTATATCGAATTCGGGAAAGTATTATTTAATTTCTGATTTTTAATCAAGATTTATTTTTTTATAAATAAATTGTTTATTTAGTTATTTATTTGAATTAAGTAATAAAAGTTATATTTTTAAGTTAGATATTTTGGGACTACGGATTATAACACTATCATTATAATAAATGTTTTTCATAAAAGAATTGAATTCGTAAACTAAATCTGAAAGTTGTATAAGCAATGATTTGATAAGAAGATATGAAACGAGGTTAAGGAAATTAGAAACTGACTGGAGATTAGTTATGTTGAACAGCTTTCTGGGTATCGATCTGATGTTGGTTTCGGCTTTCAGGGTAGATATTCAGGAAATTGTTCTCTTACTAGTTTACGGTAAGAGACTGATGGATGTGGGAAGATAGTGATATGTGAATGAGAAATGGAAATGTTTTTCAATGTTAATAACATATATTTTCTAAATTTAGAAAATAAGAATTTATGGAAATGAGAAATGGGGAAATGAATAAATTTATAATAAATTAATTTAAAGGGAAAAATGTTGGTCGATGATTGATCGATAAAATTTCCATTTGGAAATAAGATCGTTGTGTGTATGGATGTTTTCCTTTGAGAGTTAAATGACTGACTCTAAAAGTTTTGACCATTTTCTGTCGCTAATATGGGGAAACAGGGGCAGATTTATTATTTGAAAACCACTTTGTATGGGCATTAGCATTATGAATCAAATATGATCAAGAAAATTTAAGATGGAGTTTATGCAAGGGCTGTTCTGGCAATCCTAGGTAGAAATTGCCTATGATGGATTTACAGAATAGTGCCTTCGGTTTGTCCTGTCTCAAGACGACCTATATGGAAGAATGTCTGATGGAGTATATTTGATAGATCGCGTAAGTTAATCTCTTCAAACGTATTTATGTTTGGTGGTAGAGGAATTCGTTTCTCTTAGTTGTATACTCATGGTATTTTTAGGGAAATCAATTTGTGATTTGGTGGGTATGACGATGTGACATTCAAAGTAAATAAAGGTGTGATCTATACGTTATGGCCACTAGCCTCACAACTGAGAAATGGATAAAATCGGGTAGGTCGCATGGCTAAGTGGTTAGCTGCCAATTAGGGTGTATTGTCAATTTATCTAGAGAAATTCCATTTACTTCTTTAAACTATTTCCATGATGTCCCTTTTAGGAAACGGTTCATGATCCCAACCGTTGGTGATAATATATTCGGTACACTCAAGCGAAATGAGTGACCGGTCATGATTTAGCCTGGGTTACAAGATGTTCTTGTTAAACCGAGTGTATTCCTCTTTAGAGATACACTGTCAGAAGGTGGTCCCATACCTTGCCTGTTGGAATTCATTACCGAATAAGAACCTATGGTTTTTGAGACTATATTATGTATGTGGGACGTGAGATGAAAGCGTTCTGCTAATGATTATTAGTTGTGGTTGATAGACATTATTATAATATTAAAAGAGTTTTGATATAAAGATTATCGTTTCTTTCAAAAGGATTTTGAAAGTTAAATCAAGTGTTTTGGATTCTCATAAGGGAAAAACCCGCTCCGTGTTATACGGCGTGGTCTTATGAGATATCATTTATTTTCTCAAACTGTTTTAAAGGGCTTAATTACTCACACCAGTCACATGACTGAATCAGAGTTTATTTTGTTTTGTTTCCCCCAAACTCTTGGGTGCCCAATTTTGTACGAGTAGTCAAGTAGTCAGGATTTTTCAGATATACTTGGAGAGCAGGTGCAGGAGGCTTCAGGATTATATAGCTATTGTTTATTTCCGCTGTGGTGTAAGTGTTATACTCAAATGATGATTCATATATATATATATACACAAATGACAAATTTGTATTTCCAAGTTATGTTGTATAATATATTTTATTCGTTCAGCTGTGAGATTCGTATTACTCTGATTATGTTGGTATGTACTTCTTTCTCTCCTACTCTAATTTTCTATCTTATCTATTTCACCCTCTAACTTGTTTCTATTAATGATCTGGAACGTTCGATTCCTGAATAATCGACATGGGTTTTATGTTGATTTTCTAGGTTGAAAATTCTCGTTCGTTACAGTAATATCAGAGCTGAAGCTTAAGTAATTACCTTGGCTCTGTGGCTTGACTCAGTAGAGATGGGTTTAGAAATGCTCTAGATTGAGTTTGAGTGTATATATATGAGCGTGTATTTGTTATTTGATATTAAAATGGTTTTATATTGTGGAGATTTATTGGTTGAGTTGTTTATAAGTTCGGGTTGATCAGTTTGATCCATTGTATCGGTAGGAGTTTCTAAATACTCGAGTACGACGAACCGCCACAATATGTTTTGAAAAGAGGGTAAACGGAATAATTTCACCCAAATTATATTTTGATATAAAGACTGGATTTATATTAAAATTATTATTATATATATTGGATATATTGGTTGTTATTATAATAGAATGAGATTATAAAAAGTGAAAAGGTTAGATATAACCAATCAGAATTTGGAAATAAAAGTTTTGGAAACTGGGAAAAGTGTTGCAAATGGATTTGGTTTAAATATAAGGAAAAATTAAATCCTACGAGATTTTAAATTGTTTTACAAACATTGAGAAGGATATTTTGAAATAATTTCAAAATGGAAGTGTTTAAAAATGATTTTTATAGTATTGAACTCACTTCGATCGCTGGGAAATAACCCTGATGATGCTGGCGACATATCAATGTTCATTTTCGAGAGTGTAAGTGATGAATTACTACCAAAGATATTGTTCTTGGAAATGTTTTGGTTCCTAAAGGGAATATTTGATTTTGAAAAGGGTAAGTCGTTTAAAGCTCCCAGGAAGAGACTGTTTGAATTAAAAGCGAATTAAATGGAAATTTGTGAAAACAAATTGAAATTGAGGCAAACCCCATTAAAAGGAAATTGAATTGAAATAGAAAATATTGAGTAAAATTGAATTGTGGAACATAATTGGACTCAAGCGAGTAGGTGGTTTGATTCTTGGAATGAAAACCAGATAAAGTTCTGAGATAAAGATAGATGGTTAGAGAAATTAATTAGTTAATGAAATGTAGAAATATAACTTAACTTGGTTAAGTATATTGGATTGGTGAGGTAGGAATTTGAAATCGAGAATGGAACTCAAGTTTGAAATGGAATTTTGACTTGGATATAAGTGAATGATTAGGTTTGAGGATAAAAAAGATTGGAGTTTGATTGAGATGACATTGGTATATGCTAAATTGACAGCAGATGGAAAGCATATAATGATATGCCGGACAAAAAGGTACAAGTTTATTTATATATGCATTTGGTGATTTATGAGCCAATTTGGCAAGTCGCTTGGCTGTTTGATTTTCTTTTGGATTGGAGAAGGCCTAGAGAGGCAAGCTGTAGTTGTACCGATTGAGCAGTACAAAGGAGACGCTGGCGAAATTTTTCGAAAAAATTTAAGGTTTTAGAAAATTTTCAAGATTTTTGAAAATTTTCGTTAATAAGAATGAATTAATTTTAATTCAAATAAATTAGTTCAGTTAAAACTGAAGTTGATAAGTAAAACAAATAATTTTTAACCCAGTCAATATGGTTTGTTTTCTACCTTAGCAATTTCGAGGACGAAATTATTTTAAGGAGGGAAGAACGTCCAATATTTTCATGTTATGATAGTTAATTTATTTAGTTATTTAAATAGTGATTTAGATATTTGAATGGTCGTTTAATTAAATAATATTGAATATTTAATTAATATAAATAAAAGAATAATATATTTAATTCCGAAATAGTCGGAATTAGTGGAATTCGCAATATTTGTATGAATTAGATTATTTATAAGATTTAATTCATTTTAGAATTTAATTATAAAAACAATCTTATTATTTAAACGAAGTTTGAATGTATATATTATAATTATAATCGAGCTCGAAATGGCGCGACAGTTCGTAATTTGGCAATTCAAACTTTAAATGAATATACAGAATCCGTTTTAAGTCGGATTTCAGTGAAACAAGGGATGTTCGAAGCTGGTGAAGTATATTTTTCTAATGGAAGAGAAAAATTGAGATTTCATTGTGTAGATTGTGAGTTATGTCCAATTCAAATTTTCAAATAGTCGTTATGGAATCATTTATAAGCTATAACGATATATTTAATTATAATAAAATATTGATTTCAAATTTAGACAAGATATTTTAGACGTAGGTATAATTTAATTTTTAGAATGTTACTATAATTTTTATTTTGGAAAATAAGCAACTTTTTATTTCAAGTGTTTTACACTCAATAGCAGCATTTTTGGGACTTCACAGAATAAGTTAACTTGTCTATATTATTATATTTTTTGAATCCTGACACATTGCTTGTCGCACCAGTATTTTTTTCCGATAACGGTCTGTATGTAAATGGAGTAATGTGTAACGGGATTTCTATATTATATTAATTCACACATACCCTTGTTCAGTCATTTGCTAACTCCCAAGACATTCTTAGTGCATTACATATGTGCATAAATGTATTGTTAGAAGAAAAATATAATTAATATGAAAACTCAATATATAATTGCAAAGCACAATAAAATGGGAAAATGTAGTTAGAGTCAAAAACTGAAACTAAGGTTTTGGGTACCAACCGCAGATCCATACATGGCAGTTTCTAACTCTATACAAAGTACATGAATGAACTTAAAATAAAAAATAAAAATGAAAAAAAATGGTGTGAAGGCACTGTGTACGAAACTAGTTAAATTCAAAATTCATCAACACCTATGAAGTGAAATATCAATGCACACCTATGAAGTGAAAATACCATAACATTGAAGTTTCTTCTATACTTAACACCTAAGTTTTTTCAACGATATTTATATACGCAACCTCCTATGGAAATCTATCTGCAAGCCTAGTTAAGCTATTACTTCCCCATGAAGACTTCAAACTCTATAACTATAGAAACACAGCAAGGCATTTAAGGGGTTTTCGCTGCTTATTTTTCTAGTGACAGCATAATTTTCTCTCTCTTCTGACTTCTCTGTCCGCTCGCTTTTTTCTCTAATTAAAATTACATAGCGCGCCTCCTAGGAGGAGTTTTTTTTGTAGAGTATGGATGATTGTTTGGCGTGTTTCTCTCCAACACATTATGCAGTGGAATGGTTCGAGCAGTTTACTTTGTTCGCTAGTGGGAAAGCACAGGAAACTGACATCAGTTGGCCAAGGTAGAAACGTCTTCACGACAAAAAGAGTTTTCTGAATCTATTCGTATTTAGATCGTTCGCATGAGAACTTCACCTTGGCACTGTTCGCAAGCCACTCGATGGTTTCAAATTTTACAGTGGATCTAGGACATGGGAGCGTCGCGGTTGGTGATGGCTTCAGACAAAAGGAACCGCGGCATTAAAAGTATGGTGGTGCAGAGGTACGGTGTTGAAAAAGTGCGCTACTTCCTATAGCTGTGGGAACCGCCGGTCGATGCATTGGAGGAGAAAGGTGATGGAGTGGAGGAGCTCGTTGAGATGAAGGTATGGGCATCGCCGGTTAGATGGACGAGTGTGTGGGAAGGAAGAGATGGAAACTCGACATTGCGGGAATGGTATGTTTTACTATGCGAGATTTTTATGTATCAGGATGTATGTCATGAGTTTGAGTAGGCATTGGAGTTCAATGATTTTAGTATAAGGTGGGTGTGAAATTGTTGAGAGAAATTACGGTGTCTTCAGTTGGATATTTTTAATGTTGTAGTTAAGGAGATATTGGGAGGATAGTTCGGCCATGGTTCTGAGGAATACTGGAGCCATGTGAAGGAGTGATGATGTGCGGGGTTCACTGGAACGACAGAAGAGAATTGAGCTGACATGGAATTTAAGGTTAAGAATATTTTAAGGTTAATTAAATAATGAATTAACGATTAATGATAATTACATTGTATTCAATATTGGAATTTTTATAATTTCGTCATATTGTATCAGAATTTCGAATGGTCAGATCCATTTGGATCTTATGGATGGCTGCTACACAATGGAACTGATTCGGGGTGAATTGGAGCTTGTTACAATTTGTAGTGAAATAAATTGCTTGATCTGAATCAAATCGTCGATCGCTAATCGTTATTTAACGATAACCGACCAATGTGAATAAATCTCACCAACTCTAATTAATTTATATTTTTATAATGTATTTTTAGAATTGATAAATATTGGTCGATTGCTGTGTGTTGACTGTTTGGATGAACTGCTAATTAATTGGTTGAGAATATACATAACGATATATATATATATATATATATCGTTAATCAAATTTTTATTCTGTTTATCAGAATATTTCATATTGAAATGAAATTGATGTTAATTATATTGTTTAACATCTGTGAATGCAAGGAAACAGGTTGGAGGGATCCAACTGGATTCCTCAACATTTATGTTACTGTTTTTCATATATTGTGATATATAATATGATATATAATTTGTTAATGATTATGTGTGTTTGGATAATACTGATCCTTGTTATCTGGTATTTTAAATACCATAAGTAATACTGGAATGTAAAAAGGGAATTTTCAAAGTGTATATTGAAAATAAAATATATTTATATAAAACCAAATGACTTTATAAAAAGGAATTTCAAAGTGGATATAAAATTTAAGGATTTTATAAGATCAATAGAATTATAAAAGGGATTATTTGGGAAATAAATAGAATTATAAAAGGAAACTGGTGAGATATAAAAGAACTATGAGATGATGGATTTAAAAGAGATTTTTAAATAGAAATCTGTTTTAATAAATAAATGGAGAAGATTAACTTATAAATAATGCATTTTATAAATCAAGTAAATTAATTTATCATGGGATAAATCGAATATATAAGTATGAATTTATATAGAGGAGTAGAAATCGGTTTTAACACTGATATTTTAAATAGAAATTGAACTTAGCATTTATAAAGGGAATTATAAATGAGACTTTTTGTGTTAGAAGTAAAAAGTAGATTTTGTATAATTAATTCTATAAATAGAAGTATACATAGAATTTGGAAATGGGATATTATTTTAAAATACAAATCAAACTGATTGATTATATAAAAGAAATATTATTCACATTCGATGTGAATAATGGATTAAAATAAATATTTTATAAATTAAAACATTTATAAAGGAAATAGGATTTTGAAATAGGAATTTGAATGAGATAGGAAATGGCAATCAAATAAAATAGTGGATTCTATTTTGGGAAAAATAGATTGGTGGGGAATTTATAAAATGACTCGATACATAGAATTGGAACCGTAATAATAGTTTTAAATTGAAATCAAGTTTTGATTTAATAAAATGCGTACAGTTTTCTATAAAGGAATAATATTCACGATTTAAAGTGAATAACGATTTAAAAGAAAATGTTTTGCATAATTAAAACAGTTATAAAAGGAAATTGGTAATTGTTGGGAAGTACTAAATTCAAAATTGAATTTAGAAAGTGAGTTGACCTGAAAGGGTAAAATATGCTGGAGTTCCTAACGTAAATCGAATATAATTTAATCGAAAGGGAGTTATCGAATATAAATTATTTGAAAAAGAGTTATCGAAAATAGTTTATTTGATAAGAGAGTTAATCGAGTATAAATTATTCGAAAGAGGGTTAATCAAATATAAGAGAGTTAACTGAATATAAGTTGTTCGAAAGAGAGTTAATCGAATATAAGAGAGTTAATCGAATATAAGTTGCTCAAAAAAGAGTTAATCGAATATAAGAGAACTAATTGAATATAAGAGAGTCAATCGAATATAAGAGAGTTAATCAAATATAAGAGAGTTAATCGAGTATAAGTTATTTGAAAGAGAGTTAATCGAATAGAGATTATTCGAAAGAGAGTTTTGCATTGAAATTCGATTATATCGAATTTGGGAAAGTATTATTTACTTTTCGATTATTAATCAAGGTTTATTTATTAATAAATGGCTTATTTAGTTATTTATTTAAATTAAGGAATAAAAGTTATATTTTTAAGTTAGATATTTCGGAAGTACGGATTATAACGCTATCATTATAATAAATGTTTTTCATAAAAGAATTGAATTCATAAACTGAATCCAAAAGTTGCGTAAGCAATGATTTGATAAGAAACGAGGTTAAGGAAATTAGAAACAGACTGGAGATTAGTTATGTTGAACAGCTTTCTGGGTATCGATCTGATGTTGGTTTCGGTTTTCGAGGTTAATATTCAGGAAATTGTTCTCTTACTAGTTTACGGTTAGAGACTGATGGATGTGGGAAGATAGTGATACGTGAATAAGAAATGGAAATGTTTTCCAATGTTAATAACATATATTTTCTAAATTTAGAAAATAAGAATTTATTAATATATGGAAATGAGAAATGGGGAAATGAATAAATTTATAATAAAATAATTTAAAGGGAAAAATGTTGTTTGATGATTGATCGATAAAATTTCCATCTGGAAATAAGATCGTTATGTGTATGGATGTTTTCCTTTCATAGTTAAATAACCGACTATCAAAGTTTTGACCATTTTCCGTCATCAATACAGAGAGACCGGGATCAGGTTTATTATCTGAAAACCAGTTCGTATGGGCATTAGCATTGCAAATCAAATATGATCAAGAAAATTTAAGATGGAGTTTATGCAAGGGCTGTTCTGGCAATCCTACGTAGAAATTGCCAAAGATGGATTTACAGAATAGTGCCTTCGGTTTGTCCAGTCCCAGGGCAAGCTGTATGGAAGAATGTCTGACAGAGTATATTTGATAGATCGCGTAAGTTGATTTCTTCAAATGTATTTACGTTTGGTGGCGGAGGAATTCATTTCTGTTAGTTGTATACCTGTGGTATTTTTGGGCAAATCAATTTGTGATTTGGCTGGTATGATGATGTGACTTTCAAAGTAAATAAAGGTGTGATCTGTACATTTTGGCCTCTAGCCTTACAACCGAGAAATGGTAAAAATCGGGTAGGTCGCATGAATAAGTGTTTAGCTGCCAATTAGGGTGTATTGTCACCTGATCTAAAGAAATTCCATTTACTTCTTTGAACTATTTCGATGTTGTCCCTTTCGGGAAGCGGTTGCTAATCCTAAGTGTTATAAGTGTTATACTCAAATGATGATTCGTATATATATATACTAATGACAGATTTGTATTTCCAAGTTATGTTGTATAATATATTTTATTCGTTCCGTTATGAGATTTGTATTACTCTAATTCTGTTGGTATGTACTTCTTCCTCTCCTATTCTAATTTTCTATCTTATCTGTTTCTCACCCTCTAACTTCTTTCTATTAATGATCTGGAATGTTTGATTCCTAAATAATCGACATAGGTTGTATGTTGATTTTCTGGGTCGAAAATTCTCGTTTGTTACAGAAGAGCTTACTGGAAGCTTTGGAGTTTGAGCTAAACCTCAACACAATATACCACCCTCAAACTAATTCTCAAAATGAAAGAATGAATTTCATACTAGAAGATCTCTTGGATTTTGGAGGCTCATGGGATTGTAACACCTTATAAAAATATACCTAAAACTAATTAATAATAACAAATAAGAAGGTGAATTAGTTGACGAGTTTCTTGATATTCCATTACCAGATTTCTCTGAAATTGTGGTTGGGCCAGTTTGTTTGAATTCAGGTGTTGTTGTTCACAGTATCTTGGGCAATAGTACGGCAAGGGAAATCATAAGAGATTCAGATGAATTTGCATTACAAAATGGTGAGGCAAGTAAGCATGATGACACAGTGGATAGAGAAAACAACTCGTCTGCTTTGAATGAATTAATACAAGACATGCAATGTTTTGGGAACAATGATACCAAAATTGGTAAATGTAGTGAAATTACTGCATTTGATCCCCAAGCAGTTGGTGTTACATATTCTGGATAATTTTTAGTTATTGTGTCAATGAAGGAGAACTCGACGCATTTGCTAATTAACAATTTCTTACAATAGAATAGAAATCAGAATGTTTGGAATGAATCTAACACATGTCCGGTGTTATTGACACCGAACTCGACGAGCTGAATCCGATTGTTTCAAAAGTGGTTGAACTAATTAACATGAGACTAGAAGATGATGGTAATAGACCAGACAGGACTGATAATTTACAGAAAAGACTGACAGAAGTTTCAAAAATTATGCCAGGATTGAATAGGGCGAATTAAAGAGAGAGTGGGTCAAGTACATTATTAAGATGATGAGAATCAATATTCGGGATCTCCAAAGTTGGTCTGACAACGCTTCTTATCTGGATATTAATTCCAAACAGGCTATTATGTCGCCATATGTGAACATTGAGCCACCCCCGGGATATAAGCCAAGGCCATAAGACATCATCCTTGAACAGGTACACTCTAATTCGGGTGAGAAAGCGCAACCGAAGACCCCCATCACCCGTAGTATAAAGAAGGAAATGATGAGAAATCTACAAGAAATGGCTAGAGGACGGTCTTCTAAAACATGGATCTCATAATGTGTCTGCATTATGAGGCTGAAAGTTGGAAGAGTCGCGTATTTAGTTATGCATTGATTGCTGTATTATGTATGAATTAAGCTTTCTTTTCCTAAGTGGAATTCCGAAGCTGATATATGCTTTGTATATCACCTGTTATCATTGTATTTATAGTTTTTAATAAAAGAGTGTTACGGGTCACTACAAAAACCGGTTGGCTTTGCCAAAAAAATAGTAAATAATAAAAATTTACATTAAAGGAATAAAATATTAAAGGTCTGAGAAATAGGATTTTGTAACATTAGAAATTTTGCCCAGGAAATATTGTAGTTGTATTCGTGATGAAATTCTAATCGATTTTCATATATAATATGTCAGAATCTAAGCCCATACGAAAGAATGGCACTTAAAAAAAATTGTACGTTAAATGTATATAACACAGTTTGAAATTCAAATTATAATATTAATATATGGAATACTATAAGGACATTAAATGAATGATTAGAATATTCCATCCAATTTGTATTTGTGTGTATATATTAGTATGCAACAGGGGACAAGAACAGTATTTAATAAGAAATAAAATAAAAAAATTGATTAATGTTATATAATAAAAATCTTTTCAGGTCGACATAAGTTTACTAGGAAAAACTACGACCAAGGGATCGATTACCCTCCTAAAGGAGTGCGGTCGCCCTTCTAGGGGAGCGGTCGACCGCCTGGCGCAACATAAGCTGGTAAGGCTAGGTTTGGGTCAAGTTTTGGTGTTAGTTTGTAAGAATAGACACCCAGGATTAAATCTTAATAATTCTATGGTTCTTACTTACACACTCACTTATGATTAACATCCTAGACTCCACACCTAAACCTAGCCACTCTATATATCTATGCCTCCACTCCGCCATTGATTCTAGAGAAATTCATAATAGGTTTTCTTCTTTCTCTCTTAAATCTATTTTCTATTTCTAATGTCTTTTCTTATAAATTTGTATAGGATCTAGATCTAGAATCAAAATAATTATACGTACAAGAATTCTAACTATTTAATTCTTATATATAGAGAGATTTCCAGGTATTGGAGTTCGCATTAAATAGGGAAACATCGTCAGATCTGCGACATTTCTATACAGTCAAATCACTGTGAGTGGGAATACTGATTGTTTAGGCATATTCTACATTTGTAGATTATTATATGAATTAGTATGCCTAGGGAGATTTAGATTAGTGATAATATCAAACTGTAAAACCCCCAAATCTTCTGTTTTCATACATGTTTCGCAAGAAATTTCAATTGATATTGGGTTTTTGAATTTGTTTGAGTTATGGATAAAGAATATTTTGATGAATTACTTTTATTTGATTTGATTTTTCCTTTTTGTTTAAAAATAATTATGATGCAAAAAGGTTCGGATCTGATTTAGTTTTACTATTTAAATAGGTTTGGATGTCCATTCTGAATGGATAATTCGAACGTATTCGGATTTAAAACAAATCAAATATCAACTTTTTTATGTATATATAAGAAAGGGTAAATAATATAAATAAAGGCATATGTATATATATATGTGTGTATATATATGTATGTGTGTATATATGTATATATGATGTACTAAATTTACACCTTGTTCTTGATTCATTATTTGAATAATTCTAACAAACGTAGGATGCAAGTTTTGATTGTACTTTTCCCATTACTACTATTTGTAATTATGCCAATATACCATGTATATAGCGGTCTGATGTGGGAATTAACTTGTTTGCCTTAAATGTGACCAAGTTGACAATTTAACCACGTTCAAACGTTCCCTCATTCATATGAAAAATAACATTATTTATACATACTGAATATTCTATTTATATAGCGTAATTAGCATAACAATGACGTAGTAAATGCAATCAGGATAAGATTTGAATTTTGAAATGTCCCCATATAAATTGTGTTATGCGTGTGTATAAAATGACATAGCTATATATTAAATAATGACACACAGACACGAAGTTAGTCGCTATTTGTGGTAGAAGACAACCAGGAGTCGATCAAAAAATCCTACAACCACAAATGAGTCGGCTAATATGAGAGGTCTTGGTGTCATGGGCCATTTAAATTAGCACACTATGACCTGAGGTTAGGCCCACTTGTAGTAGAAGTCTACCGGGAGCCGCTTTGCATATCTAGCATCTACTGGTAGACGACCTAATGTGAGAGGACTACTGTATATATATACTTACTGTGTATGAATTGGTAGGTTTACTACACCTTGAGAAGGTCCTAAGTGGCTGACTCTCTTCTTATCTAGTTTGGGTCCTAAGTGTTTAGGACTAGGACCATTCCGAAGTCATGAGACCCTCCCTTATAAGATTTGAAGTAGGTCTATGGGTCCTCCTTCTCAGAAAGTGGTTTAAACATGGCAATAATGGAGTAGCTGTAACGACCCGGAGAATTTGCGACCTTGGTTATCAACATAAACTCAATGTCGACTATCCAAGCATTGGAAATACCGGATAGTTAATAGAAAGAAGTTAGTGGGTGAGAATAGATAAGATATAAAATTAGAATAGAAGAAGAAGAAGAAGACCACAACAACAGAATAAAAGTAACATGAATCTCACGGCGGAACGAATAAAATATAACATAACTTTGAAATAAAACCAGTATATATATATACAATAACATTTATCAGAGTACAACACTTACAACACAGTGGAAACAAACATTTGCTGTAAAATCCTAAAGCCTCCTGGTCCAAGCTCTCAGTATATCTGTAAAATCCTGACTAATTGACTGCCCATACAAATTTGAGCACCCAAGAGTTTAGGGATAACAAAACAAAATAAACTCCGGGTCAGTCATGGGACTGGTGTGAGTAAACAATTTAAAACAATTTGAGAAAATAAATGATATCTCACAAGACCACACCGTATAACATGGAACGGGTTTTTCCCTTATGTGAATCCAAAACATTTGATTTAACATTTTAAAATCCTTCGGCAAGAATGATAATCTTTATATCAAAACTCTTTTGATATTATAATAGTGTCTATCAACCATAACTAAATAATCATTTAGCAGAACGCTTTCATCTCACGTTCCACATACAATATGTAATCAAAAACCGCAGGCGTTTATTGAGTAATGGATTCCAACTGGAAAGGTATGGGACCACCTTCCGATATTGTATCTCTAGAGAGAAATACACCAGTTCAACAAGAACATCTTGTAGCCCATGCTAAATATGACCGGTCACTTATTTCGCTTGAGTGTACCGAATGTATTATCACCAACGGTTGGGATCAGCAACCCTTTCCCGAAAGGGACAGCATCGAAATAGATTATAGAAGTAAATGGAATTTCTCCAGATCAGGTGACAATACACACTAATTGGCAGCTAATAACTTAGCCATGCGACCTACCCGATTTTATACCATTTCTCGGTTGTGAGGCTAGAGGCCATACGTACAGATCAAACTTTTATTTACTTTGAATGTCACATCATCATACCTGCCAAATCACAAATTGATTTCCCCAAAAATACCACGGGTATACAGCTAAGAGAAACGAATTCCTCCACCACCAAATGTAAATACATTTGAAGAGATCAATTTACGCGATCTATTAAATATACTCTATCAGACATTCTTCCATACAAGTCATACTGGGACTGGACATACCGAAGGTACTATTCTTTAAATCCATCTTAGGAAATTTCTACCTAGGATTTTCTGAACAACCCTTTCATAACTCCGTCTTCAATTATCTTCATCATATTTGATTCGCAACGCTAGTGCTATATGGAGTGGTTTTTAGATAATATATCTGATCCCGGTCTCTCCGAATTGACAGCAGAAATGGTCAAAAATTTTGATAGTCAGTGATTTAACTATCAAAGGAAAACATGTGTACAAACAACGGTCGTATTCCCAAATGGAAATCTTACCAATCAATCATCATTTCATTTCCAATTTCCCATTTATCGTTTCCGTATATTCACAAATTCCTTATTTTCTAAAATTAGAAAATATATGTTATTAACTTTGGAAAACGTTTCCATTTCTGATTCATGCATCAATATCTTTCCACCTCTATCAGTCTCTAAGTGTAAACTAGTAAGAGAACAACTTCCCAATTATAAACCCCGAAGGCCAAAACCAACATCAGAGCAATACCCAGAAATCCATTCAAGTCAACTAATTTCCAGTCAGTTTCAAATTTCAGTAATTCCATTTAAATTCCTAATTCAAACCCCAAATTCCTGTACAATATTTTATTTGCAAAAATATTTACTTTCATCTACTTTTCACATAGAATGCGAATAATATTTCTTTATATAATCAAAACAGTTTGATTTCGTATTTAAAAAAAATCTCAAACCAAATTCTATTTATATTTTTATTCGTAGAATTATTCATACAAATCTCCTTTTTATTTCTAACACTTAAATCTCATTTATAACTCCCTTTATATAATTCTATTTATTCTATATAAATCCTTTTATATAATTCTATTTATTTTATATAAATCCTTTAATATAATTCTATTTATTTTATATAAATCCTTTTATATAATTCAATTCATTTTGCATAAATCCTTTTATATAAATCTATTCATTTTATATAAATCCTTTTATATAATTCTATTCATTTTACAAATATTTCCTTAATTGTATTTTCCAATATTTGTTTTCCAAATATTACCTTTTATAATATCCTATTTTTTCATAAAAAATATTTCATTTTCAATATTCACTTTGAAAATTTCCTTTTTACATTCCAGTATTTCATATGGTATTTAAAATACCAAATAACATGACCAGTGTCATCATAATCAATCACAGATTTTATATCACATAATATATCACAATATATGAAAACAAACAGTATTATAATATTGAGGAATCCAGTAGGATCTCTCCAACCTGTCTCCCTGCATTTACAGATATTAAACAATATAATTAACATTAATTTCAGTTCTATATGAAATATTCTGATAAACATAATAAATATATAATTAACGATTATATATGTATAACTCTATCTATAATTTCAGCCAATTAATTAACAGTTCAACCAACAATCAACACATAGCAATCAATCATCATTTATCAATTCTAAAAATACATTATAAAAATATAAACTGGGTAGAATTAGTGAGTTTTACTCACATTGGACAGTTATCGTTAAATAACGATAATTGTCGTTGATTCAGATCAGAAAATTTAATTCGCTATAAATTGTAACGAGCTCCAACTCACTACCAGTCAGTCCCATTGTGTAGCTGCCATTCATACGATCCCAATGGATCTTGTTACATCAATTTCTGATCATGTATGACGATGTTATGATTGTAATAAGATTACGGTTATTTAAAAATAATTAAATTTACTAAGTTATATACTTAACTAATTACCCACTTTTTTTAATAATTAATCACGTGATATACCAAGGCTTCTTCCCCAAATTCGAAAATACACAGCACGAGCAAACTCAACCCAGCCGTGCTCTTCAATCCCCCATTCTCCTTCGTTCCTTCATGAAAACCAAAACCAAAACCATGGATCTCTCCCCCTTCGTGACCTTTGTCTTCCTATCCCCTTGTTGTCCAACTCGAAGCCCAAGAGAAAACCCCGACTTCATCTTACACTTACAGTAATGAACATGTATTCTTCCTCCTCCCGACATGCTTCATTCCTCAACGAAAACTAAATCCGACTTTACCTCCGTTCTTCACTTCGTCACCGCACTCCATCCATACCGGTTCCCCTCAAACTTGCACTCACATCTCCAAATGTGTCGATAGGCATTCCCATGGCACCACCGCACAGGGTGCGATCAATTTTGTCACGCAATACTCCTTGAAATATCCCGCAAGAGTCAGTCAACCTCCCAAACTCGAAACGAATACTTAAATCACGAATTGAAGCTTGAAACTCACCGATAGTTGAACCCTAACACCCTTCTGGCGTGCGCTGGAACGAACTCAAATATACCAGTGTTGTTCGAACCCTTCAAAGTGGATATAGGCTTGAACGAAATTAATCCAAGAATTCAAATATATAGGTTGTAGGATTTATAGGATTCTATTTTGATTTCCTTTGATATTTGAAAGTGGCGAATTGGTTTTGTTTTGCTGGAAGAAAGGAAAGAAGCGGCGGCCAATACTTGTTGACCGTGGAAATGAAAAATGACTTAGGTTAGAAAAGTTGAGGGATATATATAGAGAAGTTTAAATATTTTTATATTCATTAATTTATTTGATTTTAGCCTCTCGCTGTTTGCATTTATCATTTAAATATTTGTATGATCACATACGATACCCAAAAATCACGAAAATGGATATACACCTTCAGTTCAACATTACGGACCCAATGAAACTTGTTTCGTCAAATTCTGACTCTGTTTGCTCATAATGTGTATTTTTAAAGGTCAAATTATCGACTGTTTTTCACATTAAAATTCCGTACGGCCACGTACTGATTTCAAAAATCACAAAATTTGAAATCTAGCAATTACTTAATATTCCGGATCCAACAAAATTAGTTTCGTCGAAAACGGAGCTCGTTTGCAAAACTGACTATTTTTAAAGCTCTAAATAGGCCATTTAAATTTTAATATATTTAAAAATAATTAAATTAAATATTTATAAATAAATATTGTCGTATATATATTCACAATAAAATACCATACAGCTCTAAAATATTTCTATCTGAATTTATAACTTGATATTTCAAATCCAGTGTTAAATCGATACCCAATTTATATTAAAAACCCTTTTATAATATAAATAAATCATTATAAATTATAAAGGAATTCCATAGCGACTTTTCGAAAATTTGATTTGGACGTAACTCAAAATCTACACAAAGAAATCTCGATTTTTCTCTTCCATTAGAAAAATATACTTCACCAGCTCCGAACGTTTCTTGTTTCATAGAAATCCGATTTAAAATGGATTTTGTATATTCGTTTAAAGTTCAAATCGCCAAATTATAAACTGTCGCGCCATTTCGAGCTCGTTTATAATTAAAATATAATTATACGTTCAACTGTCGTTTATATATATTCTAAATAATCCAATTCACACAATATTGTGAATTCTACTATTTCCGACTATTCTGGAATTTAAATATATTATTTAATTATTTATATTAATTAAATATTCAATATTATTTAATTTTGGTCATTTTGAATTAACAAACCATTATTTAAATAATTAAATACATTATTTATAATACCGTATTACAGGTCGCTACATTCTTCCTCCCTTAAAATAATTTCGTCCTCGAAATTGCAAAGGTAGAAAACAAACCCTATTGACTGGGTTAAAAATTATTTATTTATTATCTTCAGTTTCAACAGAACCAATAAATTTTAACTAAATTACTAATTCATTTCTATTAACAAAAAATTTCAAAAATTCTGTAAATTTTCTAACACCCGAAAATTTTCGAAATTTCGCCAGCGTCTCCTTTGTACGGCTCAATCGGTACAACTACAACTCACCTCTCTAGGCCCTCTCCAATCCAAAAAAATAAATCAAAATGCCAAGCGGCTTGCCAAACAGACTCATAAATCACCAAACTCGTATACAAATAAACTTGTACCTTTTGGTCGAGCATATCATTGTATCGTTTCCATCTACTTCCCATTCAGCAGATACCAATGCGATCACAATCGATCTCTAATCGACATCCTCAAACTCAATCATTTGGTTCTATCCAAGCCAAATTTCATTTGAAACTCAAGTTCATTCTTGATCCCAACCTCTTAACTTACAAATCCAATACCAGTTCAGATTCCTATTAAATTTATTTCTAATTCAAACTGTCTCTACCTGGGAGTTTTTAAACAACTTAGTCTTTAAAACCAAATATCACTTTTCGGACTTCAAACAACTTGTTCTCAAAACAGTTCAAAACAAAATCCTTGTGTGGCGACCCAAACTTCCCCATGAAGGAAAGCCCGGATTGCTTCGAGAACACGACAAGTCAGAACACAAACAGAAGAACATTTCATTGCTTATTACAACAATTCCATCAGAATACAAGAATATAATAGAGTATGAATAAATATTACACAGAAAAATATCAGAGATTTAAATTACATTTAGATACATCGCAGCGGAAAAACAATACAAAGCACAACTGAAAACAGATACACGGATACAGAGCTTTCCGAATATCGCTTCAGCTGAAAACCAGGATCCGGTGAATATAAATCTGCAAAACCAAAACTACTAGCTGCCCATGTGGAAATAGGGGCACCCAGAGTTTAGGTCAAAACAATAAACTCCAGGTCAGTCATGTGACTGGTGTGAGAACTAAAACAGTTATTAATCTTTGTTTTTAAAGTTAGGTAAATCAAGGGACCACTCCGTAAACACGGAACGGGTTTCCTCCCAAGAATACCAGTGCATAAAACAAACAGCACAATGCTAAATAAAGAACAATGAAGCTAGTATAAGACCCAGATCCCATCACACAATGCAACACAAGCCGGAGGATAGGGTTTTCCCTTATAATAGCCAAATATGCTTGATACGTGAAATTTCATCTTATATTATTACTATAAGTGAAGAAAACAATTTCAAATATAAATGTATCAATCATAGACGGCATGGGTACCATATATCGTGTCGCCAACACTTGGCTCTATAATCAAAACCGCAAAATGTCATATTTAGAAATTGGATTTCCATCATGGTGGCTCCTGATTCGAAAGATCGATCGCGTAATGCCATCCACAATGGCTTACGTCTCAGCGAGAGAAAACACCGTAATGCACATCCGCACTTTTGGGAAATTGAGTATCACTGCGGCTTACGTCTCGGCGAGAGAAAACACCGCTTACTCTATCCCTCTGAGCACTAAGCTCAATCTCGGTCGACCGAATCCACGACACCACTAAGGTGCCCATCCTCTAAAAAGCATACTGATCAAACCATCAGTTTACCACCATACCGAGGTGTGAGGCTCGCGAATCAATGCTATACACAAAGCAGCGCTATATTAAAGCTGTGCTTTGATCATCAACCACAAGACTTTGCTTTTCAACAGAAGCCTTGATCATTTGCCACTTAGGCATTCCACACAGGCAATTCATGCCATGTGATTGATATCCATCGATATATAACCTCTGAGCTCGTACGTCTCAGAGAAGGGCGTTAAGCAAGAGAATAAATTCTCCGCCGCCAAACAGATATATATTTAATAGAAATCAATCACACAGAATAAAATCCAATGTCAGACACACAGTCCATTTACAAGTTCGTTCTAGGTCTGAACGAAACCGGAGGCACTTTCCTCGCATATCCGTCGACCTCCAAGTACGTCCGGACGGCTACCACTTTAGCCCCCTTCAAGGTAGCTACTCCCATCGTGAGCGTCAGTAGCACCCATCCATTCGATGTGAAGATCGTCGGTCTTGCACCGTCTTCAATCTCTTCGACTCATCGTCGAATCAGTTATTCAGAATGAGTTATACCCGGACTTTCTGAATAACTCGCGTATCTTAATCAACAAGTGCTATAAAACACAATATACGCCTCATTCCAATTCATCAGTCACTAACCGTAAATTAGTAAGAGAACAATTCCCCAAATATTAACCCCAAAGGCCGAAACCAACATCAGATCAATACCCAGGAAACCATTCTTCTTAACTAACCTACAGCTAGTTTCTAATTTTCATATTCTTAGGGAAAGGTTCCCATTAATTTTATCAAAGATAAATTCTTTAAAATTTATTCTTTAATCTTCCTTTGGATGTCATTTCAAACCAGATTATGGTTATCCAAACTAGTCGAGATTAGCGAACCACACCGAAGTAATTATTTATTTTATTTCCAATCCCAACCTATTCATCCCAAGGAGCAAAACTGTTATTACCCCATAACTAACACCACGGTGTTATCGGTAAATTTAATTACCATTTCACGTTCAAATCTAATTAAAGATTTAACTATCGCTAGGAGTAAAACTGGTGATACTCCCCTTTCGATCATTTCCCAATTTTGATAATTTAAATTATCAATTCATATTTCAATCTAATTAAAGAGTCATTAAAACTCCTTTTACTGGGTTAAAGAACTAATGTCGTTCAAAATACAGTCCACGATAAACCCATATCACATTCTATTTATTATCGGGTTAAAAAACAAGTGTTATTTAAAATACCGTTCACGATAAACCCACAAATCAATTCTAATCCAATTCCAATTAAATATATTAGAAATTCTGGTTTAAAACCCATTTCAAATTCAATTTATTTATTTAAAAATAAATTGATTTTAATTCTAGTTCAAAGCTAGTCCATTTCGATAAAAATCTATTTTTATCTTTTCAAATATGGAGTTTTTCATCCCAGTTTTTCCCAAATCATTTCTTATGATTTTACACAAATTGTAGATATTTTTAATAATTTTATCAAGGCATGTACAGTCGGTTTTCAATAACTGCCACCGAACTGCACTTACAGCGACCTTTTCCAAATTTGATTTGGACATAATTCCAAATCCAACTGTTAGATTTCAAATTTCTAATATTCATTGGAAAGCTCTTTTCGATACGAACCCAATGGTTCCGGTTTCAGGAGAATCCGACAGTCGGATCTCCCGCAATATCCATTCGAAGTCAATAGTCGAAATTCGTGAACTGCCGCGGCGCAGCGCTTTCTATTCAGGCCATTATATATATATATATATATATTATATATTTCGTCAATTTCCTTTTAAAAACGAGTTTTATAAATCATTTCAAATTTGTTTCAAAAACAATTTCAGCTTTCATTTCAAATTCAAATCAAAATTGAATTTTCCATTATAAATTCTTTTTACATCCATTTCTATTTGATTTCAATTCAAATCGATTTCAATTCAATTTCAGTTCGTTTTCAAATCGATTTGAATTCCTTTCAATTCAAATTCATTTCGATTTCCAATTGCATTTTTATTTAATTCAATTTCAATTCGATTTGAATTCATTTCAATTCGAATTCGTTTTATATTCAATTCAATTCGAATTCATTTTATATTTGATTCAATTCGAATTCATTTTATATTCGATTCAATTCGAATTCATTTTATATTCGATTCAATTCGAATTCATTTTATATTCGATTCAATTCGAATTCATTTTATATTCGATTCAATTCGAATTCATTTTACATTCGATTCAATTCGAATTCATTTTACATTCGATTCAATTCGAATTCATTTTACATTCGATTCAATTCGAATTCAATTCGAATTCATTTTATATTCGATTCAATTCGAATTCATTTTCTATTCAATTCAATTCGAATTCATTTTCTATTCAATTCAATTCGATATAAATATCGTTCGCGTCAAAATAGCACATATCCAATCAACACGGCTTTATATTTTTCAATAACTTCGTTATTCTATTCAACAAATGAATATTTATTCTATACAACACATGAATCTATATTTCTTTCACCACATGACTAATCTCAACAAATGAGTACCGTCAACACGTGAGTCTTTATTTTATAATATTCTTTATTTTCCCAATTGGAATGAGGCCCAATCAATTACCATATAATGTTAATTATATGGATTCCATACAACACATGTATGTAATAACAACGATAAATAATCAACCATCATCCAAAGTGCACCACACAACTGCATAAGCATTAAATATAAATAATTAACGCTTACACAGTCTGTCGACCAATAGATCAACATACAACTAAATAATTGGGATTAGTGTACGTCAAATATCATCCCACCACCTGTGTGGGGTTTCAATCCACAAACACTGAATATTATTTGTGCAGTTGAGCGATGTGTAAAATTTATCGTCCCAATCAATATCCTTCAAATAGGTGTACATAAACAAACCGTCTGGTTTGTAAATGAATATTTATTTATTCACATTCATGTTGAAAATTATATTTTTAACACTATCAAATATTTTTAACTATATAAATATTTTGTTTCATTCCACAACACAACCAATTTTCACAATAACATACAATCAAACAAACAAGCCGTCCAATGTCTGTGGACGAGGGGTGTCGGGTGCTGCTAAGCACCGTCTGCATCCTAGTATATATATTAACTAGAAATTTAAAATAAAAGTGAGGAGTTCTCACCTTGGAGATCCACTCCTCCATGATCTATCCTGAATTTCTGATCGATTGGATTTACCCCAAATTTCTACGCCTTCCTTTTCACGCTACTCATATTAAAAATCACATTTTTAATATGATGTTTACATATTTCTAAAAATCTGGTCTTTCTATTTTTAAAAATTCTAACTTTTCACTTATAAAAATATAATCTTTTTATCGCTAACTTATATATATAAAAAAACATATTTTTATTATTCTTATCATATAAAAACTATATTTTTATATTTCCATTTAAACAATAAAAATCCAATTTATACATGTCATTCATATAAATAAAAACTATATTTTCACTTCGCTAAAAATTATATTTTTACTTAAACCCTTTCTTAAAAATCATATTTTTATTTAAACCCTTCAATAAAAATCATATTTTTATTATCACTATAGTATAAAAATCATATTTTTATAATCTCTACTATATAAAAATTATATTTTTATTGTCTCTGCTATACAAAAATTATATTTTTATTATCTCTACTATATAAAAATTATATTTTTATTACGATATTTTCCTTAGAAAAATCACATCTTTTGTTCATATAAAAATCCATCTTTGTTAATGATAAAAATATAATCTTTTTAGGTATAAAAACATAATCTTTTCAGTTTTACTTGTTACATAAAATCAGATCTTTATCCATGGTTATAATATAATAAACCGAAAATAAAATAAAATAATTGTAAATAAAAAACATACCTTAATTTCAGATTTTGTTGTGGAAGGGGGAGGTGATGGTTTGTCAGAGGGTCGGGGGAGGGGAGGTGCGGTGTTCGATTTGAGCGAAGGGGGGGCGTGCGGTTTGGATCTGTGGCGCTCGGGACTGGGATTCGTCAGTGGGGAGGAGAGGCGGAGCAGGGGGAGGGGTTGGGGTCGCGATAGGAGGAGGGCGGTCGGCGAGATGGATGGTGGTGTGAGGCGGCGTCGAGGTCAACGAGGGGCGATGGGTATGGGGTTTTCAATTTGTAAGGGAGGCAGGTTTAAATGATTAGGTTTAGAGATAACGGTAGAAAGGTGGCTGGGTATATATATGTATTTTATATTATTTTACCTTTTTTTTTAAATGTTGACTTTTCGTTCGACCACCAAACGAGACTCAACGACTGTCGTCCCTAGCTAATTACCCCCATTTCGAACACAATGGGATATGTATCGTAAGCTGATTCGATTATTTCGATCAGTTTTCATCAAAATCAAAATATAACTCTATATATTGAATTTGAACGCACATTTCAATTTACCGGGGCCACATTCGGACTCTAAAAATTCCCGACAAATATTTTCTAGCTTCGTATTGACGATACAGTCGTAATAAAACTAGTTTCGTCGACTTCTGAGACCGTTTGAAAAATGGCCATTTTCCAGTCAATTAAAATCAATTGAAACTGGTCAAACGCGTTTTCCTTTGCCACGCTCACATATTGATTCAGAAAATTACGAAATTTGAAACCTAGTAATAACTTGACATCACGGATCCAACAAAAGTCGTTTCGTCGAAAACCGAGGTCGTTTGCAAAATTTCCATTTTTTAGGGCCAAAATTCCATAGCGACTATTCTGAATTTTCAACCGGACGTAACATGAGACGGCCCGCCCCGCACCAACCGACACTTCCTCCAAGTGTGCGTTGTACACATGCCCAACTGGCACGGAACGGTCGTCAGGAGAAAAGAAAGAAGGGAATGAACTAACCAAGGAACCTGTAGAATGTCTCACAGCGCATGGAATAAAATATATTAACAACATACTTGACATAAAACAGGTGAGACAGTGCATAAGCTGATAACTAAAATCAACATCAATCATCAGAGCAGCGGAAATCCATATACAGCTTATTACAATTTTCCAAATTTACTGTCTCTAAACAAAAGAAAGCTAAAGTAGAAGATGCACCACCAATGCCCAAGCAGTGATCTTCAACAACACAGGGAGAATATTGTGTATATAGTACGTGGAAGCCTCCTGCTCGTCTCCGGATCATCTACCCGTGCATCACCAGCTAACCTGTCTCTAGTCTGCTTGTGTGAGCACCCAGGGTAATAAGAGGAGACATAAAACTCTGGGTCAGACATAAAGCCTGGTATGAGCGATAAGCATCTAAACAGAATAATAACAGGTATACTAAACCATACCTGAACCTGGACCTGCAACCAAAGAGTTAGTACCACATACCGTACAATACTCCAAGGTGCCATAATAAATAGTGTAAGAATACGGGGGTGGGGTGTGCATGTCACAATGATAGCAAACAAATCATCCATAGCAACCATCCTCACATCTCTCTCTCAGTGCCTAAAGCGTACGATATCTACCACTTTGGAACACTAGACAAACTGAGGTAACGACGAATCCCGACTTGTAGAAACCCTGCTATGACCAAGCTAAACATATGGAGTCATGACCAAACATTTCAATGACCCACTTCATTGGTTGTAGCCCTTGGTTCTACCGATGCCATAATGGCCCTGAATCCGCCTTCGTACCTCCTACCATAGTGGTCCAAAGCTATAGACATCGATAACTCCTTGACACGCGTCCCGCAGCAAAGCCCAACCATGAAGCGAACTCGTTGATTCCCATCTAAATCTTGAGCTCTAACTCCTCATTTGGACTTCCTTTGCATCTCGGGTTTTGATCGAGTTGGAGTTGGTCTTCAAAAGAGTCGTCGCATAGAAGTGTTCCTGAATTCGATTCGGTTCGGATATATACGTATAACACGGTTCGGTTCGGTGCAATGCTCCATGGTGTATTCATGCGTGTGGTTCGGTTCGGTAATCCTTCCCCTTAGACGTCGGCTCGGTTCGTCCCTCCTCCAGCTTGCCTGCTCCGATCCGATCTCGTCCCCTGGCCTACTCCGATCCGGTCCTGCTCCATAGCCCGATCCGATCCCATCCCCTTATTTGCTCTGATCCGCTTCGCTCCCTAGCTTACCCCGATCCGATCCGCTCTTCAACCTACTCCGATCGGATCCGCTCTTTATAGTTCCGATCCGATCCCCTTGTCCACTCCAACTCTAAGTAAACGGCCTTCCTTCTCGCCAAGCCTCCTCCAGTGACAAGTTCTAATCCAGTTCGAATCCCTTTGGTCAGTTCACAAATCCGATCCGATCCCCTACTCCGATCCGATCCGGTTCGGAACCTGCACATTTCTGCAACCTTCCAGCGAGCTTTCTACGCCATTCGACGGCGTTTTCGACCAATCTAACTATTCTAATCAATCATAAAACATACCATAGAGTCATAGCAACATGTAAAAGCAACCACAAACACCAAACAACAATCCAAATGAATCAAAATAGATCAAAAGTGGCTAAAACCTCACATCTTCCTATAATCCTCCTTAATCATGTTTAAGCACATACTTAGTAAAACTTAATCAAATCGTCTAAATTTTCTAACAGAGGCATGAAATATTATTTAAGAATTTCTAAACATTTTTCCAGAATTTATTAGTGTATAAATTCGCTAATCTTCACTAATCACCCTTAATTAACGTAATTAGTGCAAAAACTATGCAAATCACTCACCTTGGCCACAACTAAAACCCCAAAACTGAAATATTCTCTGATTTGGCGCTGTTCCCAATCTTTCACAGCAGCTCTACCTCGGTTCTCGTGCTAATACTCCTTGATTTGATGTTTGCTAAGTCTAATCTTCAATTAGAAAGTGATTAAGAGGTGTTTTGAAGAGATTTAGAGGGTGGAGTCCATGGCTAGGTTAAGAGGAATGAATAGTGACGGCTGAAAAATGAGAAAAAGGTATTCTCCAAACCCTAACAGCCCTTTTAAACTCCTAATCCCGAAATTCCCCTTTGGGCCTAGCTGTTAATCACCCGGTTAAGCCCAATTAAGCTGTTTTTCACCATCTGAAACTTGTTTCAGCCATATCTCCCAAACGGTGAGTCCGTTTGGCTATTGTGACCACTCTACGGAAAGAGAAACCATCATCCGAAGCCAATGAAAGTGGTTTCAGGTCAAAATTCATTTCCAGTCAAAAGTTATGGCCAAAACAGTGCCAACTAGGGGTAAAATGGTCATTTAAAAATCGGGAAAAATCATGAACATGGGAAATGACCACAATAGTTGTCTCCCAAAGTTACATGACCATACGACTTCGTATGTGAAAGAAATAAATATCCTACGATCCTATGAAGCGTAGAATACGGGTCGTTACATTCTCCCCCCCTTAAGAAATTTCGTCCCCGAAATTCCTTAACCCAAAACATGCAAAAGATCCCGCATGCCTAACAACCACATACATCCATCAAACATGCAAAACAAGCAAAACAAACCTATCCTAGCATGCGGAAAACTAAATCGAAGTCAAAATCTTACCAGGCAAAGAGTTCCGGGTGCGTCTTCCTAATGTTCTCCTCTGTCTCCCAAGTACAATCATTCTCGTCCTCGCCCCACTGAACCTTGACTAGCTTCACCGCCTTTCTTCGAAGTTGCTTCATGTCATTTACCCTTTTTCAAAATATATTTTGTCGATTCATCGTATTCAAGTGTTTAAAAGCTCCTATCGATACAGTGGATCAAACTTATCAATCAGAACTCAAAAACAACTCAACCAATAAATCCCCACAATATAAAACCATCTTATATCAAAAAACAAATACGTTCACTCGTATATATACACTCAACTCAATCTAGGGTATAACTAACCCCATCTCTACTGAGTTGCGCCACAGAGCCAAGGTAATTACTTAGCCTTATGCTATGATACCACCGTAACGACCCGAAGAATTTGCGACCTTGGATATCGACATAAACTCAATGTCAACTATCCGAGCATTGGAAATACCGGATAGTTAATAGAAAGAAGTTAGAGGGTGAGAATAGATAAGATAGAAAATTAGAATAGAAGAAGAAGAAGATCACAACAACAGAATCAGAGTAACACGAATCTCACATCGGAACAAATAAAATACTTTGAAATAAAACTAGTATATATATATATACAATAAAATTTATCAGAGTTCGTGGACACAATCGACGCTCGAGTAATGGATAGGGCTCGTGGTAGCCGAGCTTGATGCTGCCACGCTTCAGTTTACTGGGTTTGCATGCTACTATGTAGTTGTTTTATGTATATATTGGGCACTATGTAAACATGCCTGTGCGCATGTAATTTTAGTTGTACATATTTATGTAAATAGTTGTAATCAGTAGCTAGTCCTCTGCATGCTGAACACGTTGTTCTTGTTTTATGTTTAATGAATGAATGAAGGCGTGAATCTAGCGATTCACTACCTTTTTGCATCAAAAAAAATAAAATTTATCAGAGTACAACACTTACAACACAGCCGAAATAAACAATTGCTATAAAATCCTGAAGCCTCCTGCTCCAAGCTCTCAGTATATCTGTAAAATCCTGCCTACTTGACTACCCATACAAATTTGGGCACCCAAGAGTTTGGGGAAAATAAAACAAAATAAACTCCAGGGCAGTGTTGGGATTGGTGTGAGTAAACAATTTAAAACAGTTTGAGAAAATAAACGATATCTCACAAGACCACGCCGTATAACACGGAACGGGTTTTTCCCTTATGAGAATCCAAAACACTTGATTTAACATTTCAAAATCCTTTGGAAAGAACGATAATCTTTATATCAAAACTCTTTTGATATTATAATAGTGTTTACCAACCACAAATAAATAATCATTTAGCAGAACGCTTTCATCTCACGTTCTACATACATAATATATAATCAAAAACCGCAAGCGCTTATTGGGTAATGCATTCCAACTGCCAAGGTATGGTACCACCCTCCGATAGTGTATTTTTAGAGAGGAATACACCGGGTTCAACAAGAACATCTTGTAACCCAGGCTGAACATGACCGGTCACTCATTTCGCTTGAGTGTACCGAATGTATTATCACCATTGGTTGGGATCAGCAACCGTTTCCCGAAAGGAACAACATCGAAATAGATTATAGAAGTAAATGGAATTTCTCTAGATCAGGTGACAATACACCGTAGTTGGCAGCTAACCACTTAGCCATGCGACCTACCCGATTTTATACCATTGCTCGGTTGTGAGGCTAGAGGCCATGCGTATAGATCAAACTTTTATTTACTTTGAATGTCACATCGTCATACCCGCCAAATCACAAATTGATTTCCCCAAAAGTTCCATGGGTATACAGCTAAGAGAAACAAATTCCTCCGCCACCAAACGTAAATACGTTTGAAGAGATCAACTTACGCGATCTATTAAATATACTCTATCAGACATTCTTCCATACAGGTCGTCCTGGGATTGGATAAACCGAAGGTACTATTCTTTTAATCCATCTTAGGAAATTTCTACCTAGGATTTTCTGAACAACCCTTGCATAACCCCGTCTTCAATTGCCTTCATCATATTTGATTCACAACGCTAATGCCAAACGGAGTGGTTTTCAGATAATATATCTAATCCCGGTCTCTCCGTATTGACAATGGAAATGGTCAAAATCTTTGATAGTCAGTGATTTAACTATCAAAGGAAAACATGTGTACAAACAACGGTCGTATTCCCAAATAGAAATCTTACCGATCAATAATCATTTCATTTCCCAATTTCCCATTTATCGTTTCCATATATACATAAATTCCTTATTTTCTTAAATTAGAAAATATACGTTATTAACTTTGGAAAACGTTTCCATTTCTGATTCACGATTAATATCTTTCCACCTCTATCAGTCTCTAACTGTAAACTAATAAGAGAACAACTTCCCAAGTATAAACCCAGAAGACCGAAACCAACATCAGATCGATACCCAGAAAGCTATTCAACTCAACTAATTTCCAGTCAGTTTCTAATTTCAGTAATTCCATTTAAATTCCTAATTCAAAACCCCAAATTCCTTTATAATATTTTATTTGCAAAATATTCACTTAATATATTTTTCATATAGAATGCAAATAATATTTCTTTATATAATCAAAACAGTTTGATTTCGTATTTAAAAACAATATCTCAAACCCAAATTCTATTTATATTTTTATTCGTAGAATTATTCATACAAATCTCATTTTTATTTATAACACTTAAATCTCATTTATAATTCCATTTATATAATTCTATTTATTTTATATAAATCCTTTTATATAATTCTATTTATTTTATATAAATCCTTTTATATAATTCTATTCATTTTATATAAATCCTTTTATATAATTCTATTCATTTTATATAAATCCTTTTATATAATTCTATTCATTTTACAAATATTTCCTTAATTATATTTTCCAACATTTGTTTTCCAAATATTACTTTTTATAATATCCTATTTATTTCATACATAAATATTTCATTTTTAATATTCACTTTGAAAATTTCCTTTTTACATTCCAGTATTTCATATGGTATTTAAAATACCAAATAGCATGACCAGTGTCATCACAATCAATCACAAATATTATATCACATCATATATCATAATATATGAAAACAAACAGTATTATAATATGGAGGAATCGAGTTGGATCCTTCCAACCTGTCTCCCTGCATTCACAGATGTTAAACAGTATAATTAACATCAATTTCATTTCTATATGAAATATTCTGATAAACAAAATCAGTATATAATTAACGATTAGATATATACAACTCTATCTATAATTTCAGCCAATTAATTAACAGTTCAACCAACAATCAACACACATAAATCAATCATCATTTATCAATTCTAAAAATACGTTATAAAAATATAAACTGGGCAGAATTAGTGAGTTTTACTCACATTGGACAGTTATCATTAAATAACGATAATTGTCGTTGATTCAAATCAAACAACTTATATCGCTATAAATTGTAACGAGCTCAAATTCACTCCTAGTCAGTTCCATTGTGTAGTTGTCGTTCATACGATACCGACGGATCTTGTTTCGTCAATTTATGATCATGTATGACGATGTTATGATTGTAATAAGATTACGGTTATTTAAAAATAATTAAATTTATTTAGTTATATACTTAACTAATTACCCTCTTTTTTTATAATTAATCACATGATATACCAAGGCCTTCTTCCCCAAATTCGAAAATACACAGCACGAGCAAATTCCACCCAACCGTGATCTTCAATCCCTCATTATCCTTCGCGCCTTCATGAAAACCAAAACCAAAACCATGGATCTCTCGCCTTTCGTGACCTTTGTCTTCCTATCCCCTTGTTGTCCAACTCGAAGTCCAAGAGAAAACCCGACTTCATCTTCCACTTACAGTAATGAACATGTATTCTTCCTCCTCCCGACATGCTTCATTCCTCAACAAAAATTAAAGCCAACTTTACCCATGTTCTTCACTTCGTCACCGCACTCCATCCATACCGGTTCCCTCAAAGTCACACTCACATCTCCAAATGCATCGACAGGCATTCCCTTGGCACCACCGCACAGGGTGCAATCAATTTTGTCACGCAATACTCCCAGAAATATCCTGCAAGAGCCATTCAACCTCCCGAACTCAAAACGAATACTTAAATTATGAATTGAAGCTTGAATCTCACCGATAGTTGAACCCTAACACCCTTTTGGTGTGCGCTGGAACGAACTCAATTATACCAGTGTTGTTCAAACACTTCAATACGGATATAGGCTTGAACGAAATTGATCCAGGAATTCAAATATATAGGTTGTAGGATTTATAGGATTTTATTTTGATTTCCTTTGATATTTGAAAGTGGCGAATTGGTTTTGTTTTGCTAGAAGAAAAAAAGAAGAAGCGGCAGCCAATACTTGTTGACCGTGGAAATGAAAAATGACTTAAGTTAGAAAAGTTGAGGGATATATATAGAGAAGTTTAAATATTTTTATAGTCATTAATTTATTTGTTTTTAGCCTCTCGTTATTTGCATTTATCATTTAAAAATATGTATGATTACATACGATACCCAAAAATCATGAAAATGGACATACACCTTCAGTTCGACATTACGGACCCAACGAAACTTTTTCGTCGAATTCCGACTCTGTTTGCTCACACAGCGTATTTTCAAAGGTCAAATTATCGACTGTTTTTCACATTAAAATTCCGTACGGGTACATACTGTGTGACGATCCCAAAACCCCGTGACACGGTGTTAAGGATAATCATTGGAATATAACACATTAATCATCATTAGCAGATCACAGATATTAGCATAAACAGAAATTAGAATAATTTACACACATATGACAGCGGAATCATATAGATAACATCACATCAGAGAAGCACAGTACAGGATACAACTTAGTGCATAATGATACATAATCAGTCACCATCGCCTGAGGCGGAATCATACATAAAGAGTACACAAAAGGAATATCAGTCTACATCGCCAATGGCGGAATCATAATATAGATACAATAATGGCGGAGAAAATCCAAGTCAGCACGGTGTAGTCAAGCCTCGCCATGAGCCAAAAGGTGCGTCAGAAACCTGTAACTAGGCTGCCCGTGTGAAAATGAGGGCACCCGAGTTTGCAAGGTGAAACAAACTACGAGTCAGTCATGGGACTGGTATGAGAAATCTACTCAACTTATTAACAACAATAATAAGGCAAATCAAAGGACCACGCCACTTTCGCGGAACGGGTTTACTCCAATGAGTGCTAGTGCATGAAGTAAAGTAAATGATTAAATCAACGCGATGCTTTTTCTAAAATGAAGCCATTATAAGACTCAGGTCCCATCACACAATGCAACGCAAGCCGGAGGATAGAGTTTTTACCTTATAATGGCCAAAGATGCTTCATACGAATAAACAAAGGTGTTTGATATTATTACTAGTGTATATATGTTTCAAAAGCAAATTCAATCATAAATATCAATCCTAGGCGGCATAGCTACCATCTACTATGTCGCCGTACTAGTAATACAATCACATCCGCAGATTTCGTATTGGAAATTGGATTCCTTCATGAGTCGAGGCAAGGGGCAAGCTCCTCTCCATTCGAGACACTCTAGCAAATGCCTCGGGACCGCACACAGCAATCCCCTGGATCCTCCAAGGCCGGTCCTCTCTTACTTTTGAGGATTAGTTATTCCTGAACACATGTTTCCCGGTCCTTACAGACCTATAATCGAGGCGCCTCGCATCCCAACAACCACACAGGTGAAAAGTAGATATAAATGTCAGGGCTGGGAGGTCACTGACACCACCATAGCTAGAAAGAAACGTCATGCACTCCTTGGGTCCTTCTCCCGTTTTTGACTCATACCGGGGTGTGAGGCTCGCGAATTCACGTTATACACAAAGCTACGTCACACAGACCATGCTTTGATCATCAACCACAAGACTTTGCTTTGCAACAGAAGCCTTGATCATATGCCACTTAGGCGTGCCACACAGGCAATCCACTCCATGCGACTGATTTCTGTCAATACATAACCTCTAAGCTCGTACGTCTCAGAGAAGGGCGTTAAGCAAGAGAATAAATTCTCTGCCGCCAAACAGATATATATTTAACAGAGATCAATCAACACAGAACAAAATCCAATGTCAGACACACAGTCCATTTACAAGTCCGTTCTGGGTCTGAACGAAACCGGAGGCACCAATTCCTCGCATATCCGTACAATCAACAATATGTTTGGACGGCTACTACTTCAATTCCTTCATGGTAGCTACTCCAATCACGAGCATCAGTAGCGCCCATCCATCCAATGTGGAGGTCGTCGGTCTTCAGTCGTCTTCGACTCTTTGACTTCTCAACGTCGATCGATTATTTGAAATGAGCTAAACTCGGCCTTTTCAAATAACCCACGTATATTTAGATTTTCAAACCAATTAATCACAGGGTTGAACTATTCAACATTCACATTTCAGTTGTTTAGTTATAATTTTCACGTCAAATACATTCAACCATCACATATCAAGCAAACACAACAAAATTGGTTTATTTTCACTCTATATCGTCTATAGCACTTAATGACGATATATCGCCATTTTTATTTAATTTAAAACGGCCATATTTAATTAAACGACGTTTCAGGTCGTTTCGATGCACTGGCGCTGCTTTCCACTAATTTTGTTTTACACATATAGGAAAATCTAACCGTTGGATCCTCACAAATTTTACATCATTAGGAAGGTCTTTTCAAAACGAACCCAACGGTTCCAGTTTTGGGAAAATCCGACGGTCGGATCTTCCACACTAACCATTTGAAGTTACGATTTCAATTTACGAACTGCAGCGTCGTTATTCGATTTAATTTAATTATATTTATATATATATATATATATATAATCGTTTCTGGCGCTGTTTTTCACTAATTTTGAATTAAACATATCAGACAATCCAACCGTCGGATCTTCACAAAGTTGGTGCCGTTGGAAAGATATTTCCAAGGCGAACCCAACGGTTGAGGTTTCGGGAAAATCCAATGGTCGGATCTTCCGCACTAATCATTTGAAATCACGGTTTCAAAATATGAACTGCACGGCCACGTTTCGTTTTAATTATATTTATATTTATATATTTATATAAATATAATTCATTCAATGATTTCCATATCGTTTTCACTTCAAATATTTTTCTAACACCTTAAAATTTTGGAAAATTTCGCCATAACCTCCCCTGCACCGGGAGCATCGGGAAATCGCAAATAGCGTTCCCGGTCCTTCTAATCTCAAAAAGAAAAAGAAAAAGCCAAGCGGCTAGCCAACAGGCTCATAAAATCATCACCCAAACAAACAGTAAATGTGTACCTATTTGTCGGGCACAAAATTTTATTCCTCTTCTCTAGCCTCTTTGCTATAACCTGTCCAATGAATATGCATGTACATATATATACAGTTCTTATCATTTATCAATTTCCATTCAATTGCATATTTGATTTGCTTTGGTTTAAAAACACCATTCATTCGAATATGTCATGCATAGGCTAAAATCATATCATTAGCTAGTTAATGTATATTTCAACTCATGCACGTTTATTTGAACAAGTGGCTATTTTTAACACTTCACATTTCAAAGATGATAATTTTGGCGAACTAAAATAGATTTCAACACATGACTATTTTATTTAGTTCCTATGCATGTTAAAAATAATATTTCTATCACAAATATTTGTTTCAACGTCCGCATATCTTTAGCATATCACACATATGATAAAAATGATATTTTTATCATTTAAAATATTTATTCAACCAATGTATGATTTCAACACTTCATAGTTTCAATAAAAATGTAATTTTTATCGTTCAATCTTTTTATTCAACACATGAACCTTTCCACTACACACATTTCTCAACAAACGAGCATTTCCACACATGGACATTTTATTTATGTTGTTCTTATTAGAAAGATGAAATTTTGATTGTTGAAACTATTTATATAAGGCGAATATTTTTCATACTTCATATATATATAAAAATGTGATTTTTATTGTTTAAGCACTTCATTCATTCACAAATGAATTTAATTTTCATACAACACTTTTCAACACATGAACAATTTCCATACATGGACATAGTTTCAATATATGACTTTAATTTCAATGCATGTAAAATAATTTCAACATATGAAAATAATTCTAACACACAAAGATTATTCAAAATTTCGGCAGCATAACGGCAGGGTAGTTAAACCGGCACCGTCCCTAGTACGGCTCCTCGCTCTACCTTAAAACCTCGCGGTTTTTGACAATGGGGATCATGCATCTAATTCGCACGCAGGCGGCATGTTTATATTTATTTCATTTCCACAAACTAATCCTATGTGGTTTCAACCAAATATTTTCCAATCACAAACGGGTATTTTTCAACCACAATCAATTCAATATCAACCACAAACAATCCCAAACAACAATTTGCCGTCAACCAATTTTCACAACAATTTCAACCAATAAATATCGTCCATGGTTTGTGGACGAGGGGGCGTATATATATATATAAATATTTATATATAGCAATTCACTTTTATTTCCACACACATATATATATATATAAAAAGAAATTGAAGAGTGAGAAATTCTCACCAATAGCTATCCAATAACACGACTCTTCCTTTATAGAAATCTTCGCCTATTTCGCCTTCTTGTCGCTTTCGTTGCCCGTATTCTCTACATAGGTAAAAATCGAATTTTTACTATGTTATTCAATATATAAGGATTGCATTTTGACTTCGCTATTAAATATATAAAGATTATATTTTTATTATTCCCATGATGTAAAAATTATATTTTTATTACTTTAAAAATACAAAAATCATATCTTACTCCTTTTACCTAATAAAAATTCCGTCTTTTCTCTTTTTAAAAATAGGATCTTTATTTTTGCAAGTTCAAATCTTTTTTTTTTCTTTTAAAAGATTAAACCTTTTTCTATTTCAAAGTTTAAAATAAAATCAGTTTTTATTTCCTTAAAAAAAATCAGTTTTTATATCTTTAAAAATCAGTTTTTATATCTTTAAAAATCAGTTTTTATATCTTTAAAAATCAGTTTTTAAATCTTTATAAATCAGTTTTTAAATCTTTTTAAATCAGTTTTTAAATCTTTTATAAAATCAGTTTATAAATCTTTTCTTACAAATTCAGAAATTAGTTTTTAAATCATTTTTAAATCAGTTTTTAAATCTTTATAAATCGGTTTTTAAATCTTTATAAATCAGTTTTTAAATTCTTAAAAAAACAGTTTTAAAATCCTAAAAAAAATCAGTTTTTAAATTCTTTTTCAAATTCAGAAATTACTTTTTTTTAAATCATTTAAAAGGAATCGGTTTTTTTTTTTGCAAAACAAAAATAAAAATAAAATAACCTAAATACTTACCGTAGCCTGCGAAAAAGGGGGGGGGGAAGAAGAAGGCGTCGGCGGCAGGGTGGTGGTGTTCGGTGGTGGTGGCGTCGTGGCTTCAGGGGGCTGCTCGATTTGATTCGACGGGGGGGGGGGGGGGCGTCGCGAGGGGTTCGAGGGTTTCGACACTGGAAGGAGGAGGTTGGACGGAGGGGGGCGTCGCGAGGGTTTCGACACTGGAAGGAGGAGGTTGGACGGAGGGGGGCGTCGCGAGGGGTTCGTCGGCGGCGATGTCTTGAGGGGGGGAAGCGAACTAGGTTTAGGTTTTTTTTCGTTTCTGATTAATGAATCGGGGGGGGCAAGAAGAAGAAAAGGGAGGGAATTAAAGTAATATATTTTTTTCTTTTTATTATTTAATTATTTAATTTTTCAAAAAGGTTGACTTTTACATACGACCTCGAAACGAGGCCTACCGCCTGTCGTCCATAGCGTTTTACCCCCATTCCGAACACAATGAGATATGTATCGTAAGCTGATTTGATCGTTACAATCAGTTTCCGTTGAATTTACATTTAAATCCTTATGTTGAATTTTAAACGTACATTTCAAATTACCGGGGTCACATACTAACTAGAAAAATTCCAGAAAAATATTTTCTAGTTTCGTATTGACGATACGGTCCTAACAAAACTAGTTTCGTCGAATTCTGAGACCGTTTGAAAAATGGCCGATTTCCAGTCGATTAAATTCAACAGAAACTGGTCAAACGCGTTTTCTTTTGCCACGCTCACATATTGATTCGAAAAATTATGAAATTTGAAACCTAGCAATAGTTTGACATCCCGGACCCAACAAAAGTGGTTTCACTAAAATCCGTTATATTTTCCACCCTGCATAGTCGGTCAAAGTTCGAATTCAAATTTTCAAACTGACTTACTATTCTAACTTACTATTTTATTGAAATATTCTATTTCAATGGTTCAAATTGCTTTGAAATAATCAATTTAAAAATTTTAAATTGGCTCGTATTTTCCGGGTTATTACATACTGATTCCAAAAATCACGAAAATCGAAATCTAGTAATAATTTAATATTCCGGATCCAACAAAACTAGTTTCGTCGAAAACGGAGCTCATTTGCAAAACTGACTATTTTTAAAGCTCTGAATAAACCATTTAAATATTAATATATTTAAAAATAATTAAATTAAATATTTATAAATAAATATTATCGTATATATATTCACAATAAAATACCATATAGCTCCAAAATATTTCTATCTGAATTTACAACTCGATATTTCAAATCCAGTGTTAAATCGATACCCAATTTATAATAAAAACCCTTTTATAATATAAATAAATCGTTATAAATTATTAAGCAATTCCATAGAGACTTTTCGAAAATTAGATTTGGACATAACTCAAAATCGACACAACGAAATCTCGATTTTTCTCTTCCATTAGAAAAATATAATTCACCGGCTCCGAAAGTTTCTTGTTTCACAGAAATCCAATTTAAAATGGATTATATATATTCGTTTAAAGTTCGAATCGCCAAATTACGAACTACCGCACCATTTCGAGCTCGATTATAATTAAAATATAATTATACGTTCAACTGTCGTTTATACAATATATTCGTTAATATAATTCAACTCTAAACTGAATTATATATTCTAAATAATCCAATTCACACAATATTGTGAATTCTACTATTTTCGACTATTCTAAAATCTAAATATATTATTTAATTATTTATATTAATTAAATATTCAATATTATTTAATTTTGGTCATTTTAAATTAATAAACAATTATTTAAATAATTAAATAAATAATTTATAATACCGTTTAAAATATGGGTCTTTTCAGTAGGGTAGTTTACAAGAATGTCCACTTCTTCTAGGAGCTTTGGAGGGGCCAATCGAGGGACAAATTTTGTATACGTTGGACATAGCATGCTATTTAATTAACCCACTGTTTAAGGCAACTCTTAAGATGAATAGGTATTCTACCGTAATATCAATTAAGTAGTAACACGAGGTGTCCGCCGGATAGGTCTTAAATGGCTATTTGCAGATATACCCTCAATCGGTGCTAAGCGGCGCATTACTATTTCTCATATTACTTTTGAGAATATATAATTAATAATGGTGACGTATTAGGATGGGGTCTTAAGTGGCTAGGGTCTTCCTTAGTATCATAAGGAATCAAGAAATCCACCCTTAATAAATAAGTTAGAACATGCCTTAAGTGTACTGAGAATGTCCACCTCATTGGGTATCCCCGCTAAATGCACTAGTGAGGTCTCAAGTAATTGATTCAGATATCCACATCATTGGTTAAACACTTTTAGTATATGTATGTGCTTGTGTGTTTCGTAGACATACCTTGACATATATAACCTGCTAAATCTAGGGTATGGTCTTTAAGCAAATATTATTTCCAGTCACATAGGACTTTATGTCTAAACCCTTTCCTTAACATATCTAACAGTCAGTGGGTGGGGTAGCTATCTGATGAAGGAAACAAAGATGGAGGCTGACGAAGGCAATGGAGATATTATGTTATTATTAGTTATCATTGCTATTTTTCTTGTGGAAACTCTGGATTATGAACCATAATGATGTACTAATTAAATAGCTGTATCTTGAAAATATGTATTTGAATTCTGTGACTTTTTGTGAAATGGTACATCTTAGTTTGGTATTACACTTTTTCCTTCCACTGTGTGAGATTCCATAATGCTATGTTTATCTGTTATTCTGTGCAAATCTAATTCCTTACAGGAACCAACGATCTGTTTAGAGTGGCTCTAAGTTTCGATGGATCTTCTTTGGGTCGAAATTTAGGCCCACTTCGAGTGGATTATTACATTTGGTATCAGAGCATAGATTACCCAATTATAGAGAAATTACACGTATGAGAGACGTATTTGTATTTTGAAAAGGGTTTTCAAACTATATAATATATATATATATATATATATTTACCCCCAATAAGCATACGCAACTATACTAGGCAACTTTATCATTTTCTTCTATTTTCAGCTTAAAATGCCATCTCGGGAGTATCCATTGAAGGATTTTTCCTTTTCTTTTTTAGATAGTAGAATGGCTGATAATACTTCAGAACAGGGGAACTAGGCAAGACTCGGGTATTTTCCATATTGGTTCCAATAATATCTCTGTATTGTGCAAATAGGTCCCTGTGGTTAATCCCACCACAGCAGTATCTGCAGCTCTTACCGTTGAGGTAGCCTTTTATTTTCGTCGATTCTATAAAAGCTTCGTGAACCTTGGTTGAAAAACATTCTTAGGAACGGAGGGTTTTGTTAGTGTTCAAACTTGGATTATGGACAATGAAAGAATTTATGAAGCCATCCAATGGCCAGATGAAGTTTGTAACACCCCGTTTTTTCTCTGAACATAAAAGTAACAAAACAAAGTATACTTAATTTTTAAAAGAAGAATTAAGGGAAACAGGTCGCGCCATTGTGTTCGGCTTGGAATTCTGCTTGAGATAGAGTCCGAGTTTGTGTAAATTGGACTTCATATGAAGAAGTTATGGCACTTAGAAGTTTCAGGAATTTAAAATAAAAACCAGCCCGAATTCAAAATTTTAAAGTTCGAAATTCAAAACACACACCCGGGCTGGGCGGGAAATTTCCCGCCCAGGACCCAGGTCGACCACGGGGTCACCTGGGTCACATAGGTCGACCTCCACCCCCCCTTTCCAGATCCGTGGACAGGTTCGTCTTTCTGCATTTGGACGCCCGTTCTGACCAGATTCGTTGATCCCTATGCTATGTAAACACACCTAAAGCTACAGTTTTCTCTACACAACTTCATTACGCCTATACTCTACCCTAATTCAAATTAAAATAAATCAGTGGTGTCACTACTCTGCTGAAACCTAAGCTATAACTAGTGCCCTTCTTCTTCCAATCTGAATAGGATTAAAAGAGAACAACTACAACCCTTTTTCTTTTAGAATCCAACCAAGTTGAGTAAAGTTATTTTCAGATATGAAATTTAGTTATGATCTTGACATGGCTATAAATCTGAATTTGGGATTATGCATATTCTTGTTTATCAGATCTGTTTTTCTGTGTAGATCTATCTTATTAATATTATAATAACTATTCTGTATCTCTTCCTTCCTTCTGTTCTATAGCCAGGCTACCACGAGCCTGAGCCAAATCTCATAAGAGATTGATGCACAAACACTAAATTTAGGGGAAATAGTGAATGACGCATAATTGGACATGACTGATTTGTGTCTGATTTGAGAAAAGGACACATGTTGTAATTTAAGATCTGGATCTGGGCATACTATATATGATAGTCTGTGATTTGGAAGAAGGAAGATTATTATGCATATGACTTAGGCTTAAAGATCTATATTATAATAGGATAACTATTAAATGTGAATACGCCTAAATGTGGATTTTAGATATTAGGCGTACGCTGAAATCAAAGGCTATAATTTGGCATAATTCATATTTGTATATCATGATTTGGGGTTTTAAGAGAATATTCTGTACTGTGTAGATTTAACTAAAATTTGGTGCATATCTTATATTGTGAATTATGACCATAATTTGGGCAAGTAAAATTAGACTAAATTTTATGATTAGGCGAGGCATGTCAATGGAATTTTAAGGGATAATTAAATCAGTTAAATTGGCTAATCTGCTAAATCTGTTGAAACTGAATACGGTAAATTTGGGGTATGAGAATCTGTAGGCTCGATCTAAAATTGAGCAAAACAAGTTAATAAAACTTTGAGTAATCTACTGTAACGTGGAAAGAAGTTTAATTATGCGATAAATATGTTCTTTATGTTCTAAGTCACTATAATCCTCTTCTTCCAAGTCATAGATCATCTTATGAAATATGTCTCAAATTTATGTCTAGAATTACAAAATGCGTTGTGTCCTCAAATTAGTTACAAATCGGTTTTGCCCAAACATTCCTCATTCAATATTCTTCCCAAATTTAGCGTTTATGCGTTCATATCTTATGAGACTTGGCTCAGGCTCGTGGTAGCCTCTCTATCAAACAAAAAAGAAAGGAGGAAGAAATACAGAACAAACAGAATAATAAAATAGAGTAACAGATCCGATAAATAGAAAAAGGGCCTAGTCTCGTATTTAGATTTATAATTATGTCAAGATCATGATTAAATTTCATATCGGAAAATAACTGCACTTGCCTTGGTTGGATTATAGAAGAAGAGTTGCAGTTATTCTCTTTTAATCTTATTCAGATTTGGAAGAAGATGCACTAGTTCTAGTTTTGATCCCAGTAGAGTAGCGGCGCCATTATTTTATTTATTTATTTCTATTATCTCAGAGGCAGCATAAGGAGAGAAGAATGGTGTAAAGAGAATGGGGCTAGGGGGCTGTTTATATAGGATTAGGCGGGCGAATCTAGACTAAAAACGAGACCAGATACATCAGAATGAACCCTTAGTCAAAACTGGGTTCTGGCACCAGGTCGACCCCCAGGTCGACAATAGGGTCGACCTGGTCCCTGAGAGGTCGACCATAGTGTCGACCCCCAGGTCGACCTGGTCTTGGGCGGGAAAATTCTTGCCCAGTCTGCGCTGGGGTTTGAATTCGAATTTCGAGCTGTTTTCGATTCTGAAAATTCCTGAAACTTCGGAGGGTCATATCTCCCTCATACGGACTCTGTTTCTCGAAACTCGGGCTGGTTTCCAAGCAGAATTTCAAGACGAACGCAGTGGCACAGCCCGTTTCCCCTTATTATTATTTTAAAATTTAATTCTGCCTTGATTTACGGTTTTAACATGTTATAAAAATACGGGTTGTTACAGAGATATTAAGAGAGAACCAAGTGAGAGAAAAATTCTTGAAATGCCATTTCTGGAGAGAAGATGTTAGATTTTTGGAACACGTCGTGTCAAGCAAAGGCTTGGCAGTAGACCCTGCAATGATCGAGGCAATTAAAGAATGGAGAATACCTCGAAATGCTAAGGAGGTGAGAAGCTTCCTTAGATTAGATGAATATTATCGAAAGTTTATTAAAGATTTGGCAAAGATTGCTACTCCATTAACTCAGCTTACGAATAAGAGCATAGTATTCTCGTGGAGTAATAAATGCGATGTGGCCTTTAAGAAAATAAAGGAAGTATTAGCTAATGTGTCAGTTCTTATTATACCCGATGTCTCAAAGATGTTCACTGCTTACACAGAAGCATGCGTAACCAGTTTAGGAGCAGTTTTTATGCAAGAAGGAAGAGTTATTGCTTATATTAGTAGACAACTCAAGGATTCCTAGAAAAGGTACCCAGTTCATGACCTAAAGCTACGCGTGGTAGTATTGATTTAACGATGTGGAGGAATTATCTTTTAGGGGAGAAGTTTGAACGTTTTACTGACCATAAATCCCTAAAGTATTTATTCTCTCAATGTGACCTAAATTTAAGGCAACAACGATGGAAGGAGTACATTGCCTCTTTTCATTTTATGATCCAGTATATCCCAGGGAAAGGAACGTCGTAAGAGATGCATTGAGTAGGAAGCATGCATTTTTGAATGCAATTTTTGGAATGGAAACGGTTGTGGTTTCTCTCTAACTTTAACTTGCAAACCCCGCCTTTAACTTCTAATAGTTTTCTTGGAGTTACTTGTTAGACCCACTCTAAGAGAAAGGATTCGGAATACGCTTGACAAAGAAATAAGGAGCCTGAAGGAGAAAGTGAGGAAGTAGGAGACCTTTCTCCATTCGATTAGATATTCATTGGGCGACGATGGAAGTTTCCTTAAGATGGAAGACTTTGTGTTCCTAAGGATGAAGAGTTAAGAAAGCAAATATTAGAGGAATGCCATAAAACAAGGATGATCGTACACCCCAGTGGAGATAAAATGTATAGAGATATGAAGAGGAATCTCCATTGGGAAGGGATGAAAAAGGATATAGCCGAGTTCGTAGTTAAATGTTTAACATGCTAGAAATTAAAACGGAGCAAGGAAAACTCAGAGGACTACTGTTACCCTTAGAAATTCTGATGTGGAAGTGGGAACATATTTCCATGGATTTCGAGGTTGGGCTTCTAGAGAGTCAGAAGGGAAATGAGGCTATTTGGGCTATGGTAGACCGTTTGACCAAGAGTGCTCACTTTATACCAATCAAAAAGAGCAAGACTGCAGCTTCATTGCCTAATTATATGTCAGAGAGATAGTCAGATTACATGGTATCCCATCTAGTATAGTGAGTGATAGAGATCCCTTATTCACAAGTGAATTTTGGAGAAGCTTACAAGCAGCATTAGGAATGACCCTCAACTTAAGTACAACATATTAGCCGCGAACCGATGTCCAGGCAGAAAGAGTAAATCGAATCCTAGAAGACTTTCTCAGAGCTTCCATTATCGACTTTGGAGGAGTTTAGGAGCAACACCTACCGTTTGTGGAAATTACTTACAAAAATAGTTTTCAAGCAATAATTGGTATGGCCCCTTTTGAAGTGCCTTACGGGAGACCATGAAAATCACCAAATTGTTGGTGGGAAACTACCAATAAAGTTCTACTCGGACTAGAATTCATTCATAATTCCATGGAGAAGATTTCTTTGATTAGACAGAGGATTAAGGCAACCCAAGACCTTCAAAAATCATATGACGATAGGAGGAGAAAACTTGAGTTCGATATTGGAGACTTGGTATTCGTAAAGGTATCTCCTCTCTAGAAGACTGTTTGGTTTGGAAAGACTAGGAAGTTGACTCTTAGATTTATTAGGCCTTTTCGCATCATCGAGAGGATAAGATCTTTGGTCTATCGAGTGGATCTCCAAGAATGTCTATCAGGAATCCACAACGTTGTTCATGTATCTCATCCAAGGAAGTGCCTTCATGATTCTTCTATTAGACTCGAGCTTGATGAAATTGGGGATATAGGAAAGCTTGAACTAGAGTCCAGGGTGCCTCGTGCCACTGCAAAGATTGTAGGGCACGGAATCAAGCGACTTCGCAATAAAACCATTTATCTTGTCTTAGTACAATAGGGAAATGATCCTATAGAAATCACATGGGAGACTGAGGATAGGATGAGACAGAACCACCCAGAGCTTTTCTCAGGTAATTTCTCCTCTAATCTACATTTATGGATGCATTGTGGTTGTTAGATTGGACGTTAGAAAATGGATGCAACATAATTACATGGCACACTCATATAGAAATATATGCATATTAGGGATGTTTTGCGTACACACTTCATCACTTTTTTCACAAACACGCTATAATTTAATCTCACTTTAGTAAGTCTGCAATTCATAATCACTGCGAATCATGGGTGTTTGTGGATGAATTAAAAATAAAATGGGTGTACAACATGGATGTTTAAAGCGAGTTGTGTTTTTCGCCCCTTTAAACAGATTTCAGGACAAAATCTATTATAAGTAGGGAAGAATGTAATACCCTGTAAAAACATACCTAAAACTAATTAATAATAATAATTAGTAAAAATTTACAGTAAAGGAATAAAATATTAAATGGCTGAAAAATGGGATTTTGTAACATTAGGAATTTGGCCACAGAAATACTATATTTGTATTCATGATGAAATTCTGATCAATTTTCATATATAATATGTCAGAATCTGAGCCTGTATAAACAATGGCATATGTTAAATATATATAACAAGTTTGAAATTCAAATTATAATATTAATATATGGAATAATATATGGTCAATGAATGAATGATTGGAATATACCATCCAATTTGAATTGGTGTGCATATATTAGTATGTAATAAGGGCAAGAATAATATTTAATAGGAAAGAAATAAGAGAATTTATTAATGTTATATATAAAAATCTTTTCTGTCCCACAAATATTTACTGGGAAAACAACGACTAAGGGGTCGACCGCCCCCTAGAGGGATGTCGAACGCTGGTCTACTACCCTTCTAGGGGAGCAGTCGACTGCCTGGCACAGCATATTACCAGTAAAGCTGGGTTCATGTAAAGTTTTTGTTTTAGTTTATAAGAATAGACAGCCGGGATTAAATCTTAATAATCCTACAGTTCTTATTTAAAAACAACACTTATATATAACACCCTAGACTTCAGATCTAAACCTAGCCACTCTCTTCATCTATGCCTCGACTCTGCCATTGATTCTAGAGAAATTCATAATAGGTTTTCTTCCTCTCTTAAATCTATTTTCTATTTCTAATCTCTTTTCTTATAGATTTGTATAGCATGTAGACTTGGAATCACAAAATTTATATATATATAAGAAATCTAACTATTTAATTCTTATATATATGTATATATATTTCTAGGGATTGGAGTTCACATCAAATAGGCAAACATCGTCAGATCTAAGACATTTCAATATAGTCAAATCACTGTGAGTGGAAATAGTAATTGTTTAGGCATATTCTACATTTGTAGATTATTATATGAATTAGTATGCCTAGAGAGATTTGGATTAGCGATAATATCAAACTGTAAAATCCCTAAATCTCCTATTTTTATACATGTTTCACAAGAATTTGAATGGATATTGGGTTTGTGAATTTGTTTGAGTTAAGGAAAAAGAATATTTTGGGTGAATTACTTTTATTTGATTTATCCTTTTTCTTTAAAAATGGTTATGATGTAAAAAGGTTTGGATTTGATTTAGTTTTACTATTTGAATAGGTTTGGATATCCATTCTGAATGCATAATTCGAATGTATTCAGATTTGAAACAAATAAAATATCAACGTTTGTATGTACAACATAAGAAAGAGTAAATTAGATAAATAAAGGTCTATTTTTGTGTGTGTGTGTATATATATATATGTGTGTGTGTGTGTGTTTTTTTGCATGTGTGATGTGGTAAATTTACACCTTGTTCTTAATTCGTTGCTTGAATTATTCTAACAAACCTAGGTTGCAAGTTTTGATTGTACGTTGTATTTTTCCCATAACTGCTATCTGTAATTATGCCACTATACCATGTATGTAGCTGTCTGATATGGGAATTAACTTGTATGCCTTGAATGTAGACTAAGATGACAATTTTACCACGTTAAAACGTTCCCTCGCTCATACAAAAACTAGTGTTATTTATACATACTAACTATTCCACTTATATAGCGTAATTAATGTAATTAGCGTAATAATGACATAGTAAATGCGATTAGGATAAGATTTGAATTTGAAATGTCCCCATATAAATAGTTGCTTGTGCATGTATATAAAATGGCTTATCTATATATTAAATAATGGCACACAAACACGAGGTTAGTCGCCATTTGCGGTAGAAGTCTGCCCGAACCGGTCGGCAAATCCAGTAACCACAAATGAGTATGGCTAATGTGAGAGGTCTAGGTTTCATGGGCCATTTAAATTAGTACAATCTGACCCGAGGTTAGGCCCACTTGTAGTAGAAGTCTGCCCACAACCGCCTAGCATATCCAACGTCTATAGGTTGACAACCAAATGTGAGAGGTCTAGTGTATATATATATATACCTATTGTGTGTGAATAGGTAAGTTTGAAATTCCTTGAGAAGGTCCTAAGTGGCTGACTCTCTTCTTCTCTAGTTTGGGTCTTAACTGGTTAGGACCACGACCATTCTGAAGGTTTATTCCTTTGATATAGACCAAAGTCATAGGACCCTCCCTTATTATATTTGAAGCAGGTCTTTGGGTCCACCTTCTCAGAAAGTGATTTAGGCATGGCAATAACAGAGTAGGGTAGTTTATCGGAATGTCCACTTCCTATATAGCTTTGGGAGGGCCAACCTAGGGACAGAGTTGGTATATGTTGGACGTAGCATGCTATTTAATTCACCAACTGTCTAAAGGAAGTCTTAAGAGACATATGCTTTCTACCATAATATCAGCTAAGTAGTAACACGAGGCATCCGTTGGAGGGGTCTTAAATGGCTATATGCGGGCCCACCCTAAACTGGTACTAAGTTGCACATTATTATTTCTCATATTATTTGTGAGAATATATAATTAAGAATGTTGACGTATTAGGATGGGGTCTTAAGTGGCTAGGGTCGGCCTTAATATCATAGGAGATCAGGAGAACCCACCCTTAATAAATAAGTTAGAACATGCCTTAAATCACCGAGAATGTCCACCTCGTTGGGTGTCCACCCTGAAATGCACTAATGAGGTCCTAAGTGATTGATTCAGATATCCACTAATTGGTTAAACACTTTTCATACATGTATGTGCTTGTGTGTTTTCGTAGACATACCTTGACATATATATAACTTGCTAAATCTAGGGTATGGTCTTTAAGCAAATATTATTTCCAATCACACATGACTTTTTGTTCTGATGCCTCTCCTTAACATGTCTAATTGGTCTGTAGGTGGGGTAGCTATCCGATGAAAGAAACAAAGATGGAGCCTGACGAAGATGATGGAGATATTATGTTATTATTATTTATCATTGATGTTTTGCTTATGGAAACTCTAGATTATGAACCATAATGACGTACTAAATTGAATAATTGTAACTTGACAATTTGTATTTGAATTCCGTGGCTTTTTATGAATTGGTACATCTTATTTTGGTATTATACTTTTTCGTTCTGCTATATGAAATTCCATAACGCTATGTTGATCTATTATTCTGTGCAAATGTAATTCCTTACAGGAACCAACAATCAGTTTATAGTGGCTATAAGTTTCGATGGGCCCTTTCTAGGTCGAAATTTAGACCCCATTCGGGCGTGTTGTTACAGGAATGATCATTTGGACATTGTGGCATTTTCATATAATATTAGTTATTAGTCTAACATTGGTACAGCCTAGCTTTGTACGGCAGGCCATGCAACACTTCTTCATATTGGTTAGAAGCAGGCAAGAAACTGATATTTGGACCAAACGTGGTTAGAGACACCTCTGGGATGATTGAGATCGTTCAGCAACATATTGTGACACCCTACGTCCGTTAATGTCACTCACTAAGGGAATGCATTAAGTTTCGTGAAGCATTATAGGTAAACAGACAAAAAATAATTACAAGACAGATATAAATAAGATAGCAGCGGAAAATTTTTAAATTTTTATTTCAAACATGAATCATTATATCGTGGTCCATAATATCATAAGTCACAAAAACCATTACAATAAAACAAGTTCTGTCTTGCATCATCAGAGTACATAAGAATATGAAAAACATAATTCCCCAATTAAAAGAGTTAAGCCATAGTAGAGACAAGAACTTAAGCCATACTTCAAAAGTAGCTCCTAGCAAGATTATATCTGAGTCCTGACTAAGCCTGAGTGTTTCCTCCCTTAGAACCTGGGGGGAAACGGAAGAAAGAAGGAGAAACAAAAAGGGGCAGACATAAAGTCTGGCGAGTCTATTTACTTTTAGCTAGTAAATAAATAAAAGTAACATGATAGGCATATAAAGTGGATAAGAGAGATCACTACATAAATGGCAGGTGTGACAAGGTAGACAGAGTAAGGTATATGTGCTTCACTAATGATTACTCTGCACTATTACTAGCATAACTAAAATGAGATGATCCCTTCCACTATAAGATGGTAGACTTAGGGCATACGCCCTAGTGTAACCTAACCACTACCTTAATCGATCGGCTCCCTACTCTATAGATATCCTGTGATGGCCCCATAGTAGGAGGTATCACTTCCTAAAGTGGCAACCCTTAAGATGTGCACAACCATATCTACTAGTATCACGGTCATCTTATCCCCCTCTGCCCAGCTCATGCACGCACATAGCTCGGTTGGTTTGTGCCGCCCACACCATCCGTTTCGTTTGGATCTCTTATAATCAATCAGTAAGCGTGCCCCTTCTCCACCTAGTACGGAGTTCTTTATTTGATACCTACTTTGGGTTACTGACTGAAATGGGTCACACACAATATGATACAAGCTCTCCCCTTTGTCTTGTATCCCCACTAGGTTTTTCACTGACTATGTATACCCTTAGGTGTCTTTAATTACATAGCTATATCAGTTATGCTTACCCTAAAGGGTGTCTTTAATTACATAACATTATTATATTTTCCACCGGTTATGTATACCACAAGGTGTCTTTAATTACATAACCTTATTGGGTTAAGTTCGTGGGCCTATATATAAATATTACCCACCCCCTCTAATTTACTTAACCCACCCACTACCCATCCAATTTTTACTTAACCCTAACTTCAGTTCATAATCATACACTCCTTATGGATTAAATTAGGTTAAGTAGTCCAATTCAATACCATGTCCAATTATGGTTATAATGGGCTAGACCTCCCACATTAAGCCTACAAGTATGGATGTTGGATATGTCGGTTGGGTTGGGGCAGTCTTATTCCACAGTTGGGCCTAACCTGGTGTCTTAGCCTGAATCATATTTGCGCACTTAGACCTCTCACATTAGATTCAACATTAGTGGTTGCTGGATATGTCGGCCTGGTCCGAGCAGACTTCCGTCACTAATGCAACCTAACCTCGTGCAATAAGTGCAATTACAACTATCAATTGTAATTACTAAATATTCCATTTTTATCCAAATCTACCTACGTCATTATAGGTGATTATTTCTATGTTTCCCCATTTGAATTATATGTCCAATTTATATAAATATTACATAAATTATGCCAATTATAAATCCCTTTTCCCCATTACCTAACTAACGTATTCATACGTATTTTGGCGGCATCTAGGCTATAAAGTAGCCGAGCCATAACAACGAAAAGGGAATATGACAAAGGTGATAGTTTCTACATATCTTGGCATAAACATAAATTAGCATGATAACAAGGTGAATGGATATGTAATTAACATCATCACTAGGTGGACATAAAATGATAACTTGTGGCAATTACTACGATGTCAATGCAAGCATAATGAGATATAAATTAACCCTTTAGATGTCCAACTATTTAGATCTAGCATAATTAGGGTGACATAGTAACATATTAAGATCTAAAGGTGGATTCACATGTCAAGTCTACAACATATCTAAATTGATCATAATATGACAGGTGAAGGGTGATTTACATAGAGAAATAGATCTAACCAATGTTACAACTGTCCAATTTAATAGATGTACATTCACCAAAATATAGTTACAAGTCAAGATCCATATAGGCAACATAATCGAATAACCACAACTGTATTAGATCTAGGGAAATAGATCTTTCATGACATAGTATAGGATTTAACACTAGCACAGAATCATACTTTACAACATATCTAATTCACAGTCTTTCACAATTCACTTTTATTTATCTAAACTTAAAAACAACTATAAACTCACTGCGTTAGGTTTAGAGAATTGAGAAAGAACGGATCTTGAATTTCTAGATTTGATTTGCAAAGTTGAATGTTATTAAAGAAAACGAATCCGTCTCAGTTCGCACACCGGCAGCATATGGCTCCCATAGTTTCCAATGAAGAAAAAGGAGAATTGAGCACATATCTATAGCTGCATAACCCTCTGAAACTTACTGCCACCTCAACCCTAGGGGTGTTGACACCCCTATGGGTGGGTCGACCCATAGTTCGACACCCCTTAAAGGGGGTTGACCCCGGTGTCAACACCCCTCTAGGGGGGTTGACCCCCTAGAGCGGAAATTTTGCCGCTCTGACGATTTTTTTTGAATTTGAATCGTTCTGGATAAAATTCTGACTCATCTCTGACTCATGCGTATCTATATAATTTTTCTACGTGTATACAAATTAAAAACCCTTCTAACTTCTTCATATGGTGTCCGTTTTACGCAAACCAAATGTCTATCTTGACCACAATTTCGAGACGGATGCAATGATGCAGTCCATTTCTGCTAATACCAAATATTAAATTAATTATTATTTAATTTATCCTCTTTTAGTGTTGGCACAAATTCGGGTGTTACACATATGAAAGTTACTCAAGACAAATAGAAAAGTTATGTCGATAAAAGACATATAGATTTGGAGTTCTTCATCAACGTTTATCAAGATTTCTCCTTTGAAGAGTGTGATTCAGTTTGGAATGAAAGGGAAGTTGGCACCAAAATTTGTAGATCCTTTTCCGATTCTTAAATGGATTGGAAGCTTAACTTATACAGTTGATCTACTTCAAAAGATGGTTGGGTGCACAACATGTTTCATGTTTCTCATTTGAGGAAGTTCATATATTATTCCAACGTAACTATCACGCCCGATTAATTTGATGATATCGAGGTGGAACTAAAAGCTACTGGAACAAGCAAGCCAATTCGTATCGTTGGACATAATACGAAGCAACTAAGTATAGTAAAGCTTTTCAAAGTCCAGTGGGGTGAAAGTAAGGGCGATTGCACTTGGGGAAAAAAGGAGAGTATGAAGATGTCATATCTAGAACTCTTTACTTGGTACGATTTTAATTCATTGCTCTAATTCCATTCGCGCTACCATCAGTTTTCCCTGGTTTAGTATCCATCATGCTTGGATAAACTTAAATCGTTTCTTTCCTATTATGGTTGTTATGCATGTATGACTGATTATGATTAGTGTATATGATAGGTAGGCATACACGACGACCTTATTAACTTGTTTGATAATTTCAAGGGTGAAATTTTAAGGGGAAAAGAATGTAATGACCTGTATTCTACATATCGGAGGATAGTATAATATTTATATTATTTGTATATGAGTTCTGATGGTTCTATTACCTTTGGAAATGGCTACAAGGGTCATTTCTTACCTTGACTATTTTTATCGAATTTTTCTATGATCATTTTACCCTTAACGTATATTAGTTTTTCCATAAATTTTGATTGAGAAGGAAAATGGCCTTGAAACCACTTCCATTGGACCCGGATGATGCTTTTCCATTCCTTAGAGTGGTCACATTAAGCAAACGAACTTATCGTTTGAGCAGAATGACCGAAATAAGGTTTGAAGGAGATTTAGCAGCATAGTCGGGCTAAAGGAGTCATCAATGGTTGGGTCCAAGGCCTATTTTGGAATTCACACTTATGGGACTGAAGGGGTTAAAAGAATCTTCTCTTATTCACTTAAACAACTCCCAAAATGGATTTCATACCCCATTATTGGCTCTCACCATCCTAATCTTCCATTAAACCATAGCTAAACCTCACCATTAGTGAAGATTAAGTCGAATCAAATCAACATAAAATCAAAGTACAGTTGTTGCAAACACTTAGGAACTCATGCAAACTACTATTCATTTAGATCTACCAAACCTTGGGTAATTAACATAAATGATTAGTACCGTTTCTCACTAACTAGGGTATATTAGTCTATAATCACCTTCTGAAATACCGAAAAATGCTTATAAATCATGATTAATCATATCGTTATATATATATAGGGTAATTTGGATATTGTTGTGAAACTTAAAATTAAGGGAGGTGTAACATAGGCTATCTTATTAATATAAGCTTCTCCAACTAATTGATTATTTGATTTGTCTTGACTAAGCTAAATGTTGTTTGGGAGTGTTTTGTATGTTAGAAACTTGCCTAGGGATGCTTGAATGGAAGAAAACATCGAGCGATCGGCGGATTAGAAATAGGAAGTCATGTGGATAGAAGTGGCATAGTCTCAGTTCGACATAGCCCGGATCGGTATGCTATTTCACGGAGATGACAAGGAAGGTCCCATGAAGCCACATACAAAGTTTTAAGTCGATTGGAGTTCGCGAGTTCGAGCTACTGCATAATCGAGTTTTTTTAGGCATGACACTATCTCGGATAGGTCTATTGCAGCTTCGGGTCGGCATTGACAAAGGGTCTCGGCTTGGGCAAGTGGAAAAGAAAAGGTGAGGACTGATCCCGGTCGGTAACTCGACCCAAACTCGGATAGGGTATGCCATTCTGAGCTAGATCGGTTACATTGGCATAACTGATCTGAACTCAGATTGGTACACCGGAGGGGTTTGGGTTGAGCGACTCCTAAGGAGGAAGGATTCTTTTGTATGAAGCCTCTTCGAGCTTGGTGACGATTCTACTTTTCGAAGAACAACTCCAATATGACTAACCAAACCCAAGATGCATAATTAATGTCAAGAAGTTGTATTCATAAGATTGCCTAAGATGGGTACATGACAAGGAGATGTCCTGTGATGATTGTTTTGTAATCGCTCGCAAATCCATACCATCTAGACTAAAACAACAAATGCCCAGCCCAAATTGCAAGAAAATACGATGCATTATGGGTTAAAGATGAAAAAGATAGAAGAAGAATAGAAATAACAACACAGAATCTTACAGCGGAACGAATAAAATATATTATATAACACGACCTTTGAAATACAAAATTTTGTACCAGATATACATACCATCATCAGAGTACAATACAACATTTAAAACAGCGGAAAATAATTCTAAAATATCATAGAGTGAAGCCTCCTGCTTCAAGATCCTCCAAATGTCTTTGTAAAAGCCTGTAACATTTGACTGCCTGTACAAATTTGGGCAACCAAGAGTTTAGGGTAAAAACAAACAAAATAAACTCTGAGTCAGTCATGGGACGGGTGTGAGTAAACTCCAACCATTTTGTTTAACTTTGAAAAAAAAACTTTTGAAAGAAAGGGTAATCGAAAGACCGATCCACACGTAAATACGGATGGTCTTTACCTTATGATAACCAAAACGTTTTTTATATCAAAATCCGGTGATATTATAATAATGTTTAATCAAATAAATAACCGTCTGGCAGAATGTTTGCATCTCACGCTCCACATACATAGTATAAAATCAAAAACTGCATAGCGTTTATTAGACATTTGATTCCGGCTATGACAAGGTATGGAACTACCTTACGATCAGTGTACTCTAGAGGGGATACACTGGGGTTCAACAAGAACATTTTGCAACCCGACCATACATGACCAGTCATTCATTTAGCTTGAGTGGACCGAATGAATTAGCACCCGCGGTTGTCGGATTTCCAACCGTAACTCATAGGATACAGAATTGAAATAAGAACAAATGAATTTCTCTAGATTGTTGATAATACACCCTGATTGGGGGCGACCCAACTTCGTACCTAATTTTTTTTCATTTTCCAATTGTGAGGCTTGAGATCGCGTTTACCTTTCTAGAACAACACGCCACCATTGACTTTGAATGTCGCATCGTCAAACCTATCAAATCACTAGTTGATCTTCCTAAAAATATTACGGGTATAAAAAGATAAGAGAAACATATTCCTCCACCACCAAACGTAATACCTTGAAAAGATCGTCTTATGTGTTTTGTTAGGTATACTCTGTCAGACATTCGTCCATACAAATTATCCTGGAACTGGACAAACCGAAGGCACTATCCTGTAAAACGAATAGCCTTTGCATTTTACTCCATCTTCGGTTATCTTCAAATAATCAAATTTGCAACGTCTATGCCTATACGTAGTGGTTTTCACATAATGAATCCAACCGGTCTCTCCGTATTGACAACGATGGTCAAAAACTCAATAGTCGGTTACTTAACTATCGAAGAAACATAAACATGTCAAAATTTCCAACTGGAAATATTATTGACTAAACATCAAAGAATCACTGGCCCTTTCTTATATTTCATTAATTTAAATCATTTCTCGGATTCTTCAAATATCTTTACCCCAATATTTCCAAAACGCTTTAGCCTCTTACGATATTTGGAAACCGTTCCATATCCCATCTACTTTTATTTTCAATACTTAGAAAATATCTTCTATTTCTGATTGGAATTCATTTCCAATTACTTCTCCCTTTCATGACCATTCATTTCTATACTTAGGAAATGTTTATTTTTATATTTCCAAAATTCCACTTACTAGGGTTAAAACGAATGTTGTGTAAAACATCATTACCACAACCCAAAATACTGCATTCAACTAAATCTTATTTAAACATTGATCTTCAAGACTGAATCTTTCTATTTATCAGTCAATAATGAAATCAATCAAATTGGAGTATAATTACCTCTCATACCTTGACTGAATAACATTCTTAACTTCAAAACAAACAAAACCACTTATCTTGAATAATCAACATCATATGAAACAAATTATTCATTTTTAAACTGTGTAAACGTTTCTCTTTCAATTCTTACTAGATTTAAATTTATAGGTTTCCTTTTGTTTGTTTTAAATAAAATAAAAAAATTACTTTAGGCACAATCTTATTAATGGTGGAAACCTTATCTTCTTCTTGGAATAGATCTTGCCCAAATTCACAGTTCTCTCGTTCTTTATCTTCTCGCATTGATTTGATTTCTGCAAGATTTAAAGGAAGTTGTTATCATTGTGGAGAGTATGGTCATTTAGCGTCCAGATGCAGAAATCAAATAAAATGCTATAACTATGGGGGATCAGGGCATAAAAGCGACTACTGCAATGTTACTTCAAGGGGAAAATTTCCAAGGGAGATACATGAAAGATTTTCTGACATTGATTTGGGGAAAAACGTTATTAAAATTTGCTCATATAATAAATCTGAGGAGTCGGTGAGATTGAAAAATCAATCGATGCTTAAAGATCTGAATCATAAAGTTCTGAGTTCGGTTATGGTTTTATTAAAGAACAGTATTAGTATTAATGATCAGATCCAAATTGTCAAAAGTTGCCAAGAATAAGGGATTGGTGAAGGTGGTTTCTATAGGTCTGGTTATGAGAATGGAGCGAAATTAAATCTGTATATGATGTGTTTGGGGAAAAATTGGAATCCGCAGTCAAAGAAACACGAAGATAGACGATCAATTGACGGGGCCTTTCCTCCTGTGATACCAGTTGAGTGGATTAAAATGGTCAGTGATTATACTGCTGTTGCACACAAAAAAATTGAGAAGTATGGTGGTAGAGTAGAAGAACTTCCGCAAATGAAACCTGATACGTGTATAGTGAATTTTTACAATCCGGAAGGGAAACTAGGTTTACATCAAGATAAAGATGAGAGTTTTGATAGTCTGTTGGTCGGGCTTCCAGTAGTTTCCTTCTCGGTTGGAGATTCGGCTGAGTTTGTATACAGGGATGAGGGAGATGAAGATGTGGTCAGGAAGGTATTGCTTGAGTCAGGGGACGTTTTAATATTTGGTGGCAAATCAAGAGATATCTTTCATGGTATCACCAGGATTTACGAGAACACGGCTCCGAGGGTGCTCATTGAGGAGACTAATATGAAGCCTGGGCGTTTGAATCCCACCTTTAGGCAGAATAATATATTGAATTCGTATGAAGAGCGGTATCAAAAAGCCAATTCATATGATGGTGGTGCTACAAATCAATGTTATGACGCAAATGGTAATATTTCTCAGAGCTCATATACTGATGTTTCTCGACACTTTAACCCGATCTCTTATGTGGACATGGCTAGAAAGGCTCCTTTGTTTTCTGACTGGAATAATATTGCAGTTAAAAATCCTTTTCGCACGAAAAAGGCAGGTGATCGATTTTGTTTTAATTGTGGAGATTCCTTCCATTTAGCTAAGGATTGTCGAAATGGAATCCGTTGTTTCAAGTGTGGAGGATTGGGTCATCGAAAGTTTAGCTGTCAGGCGGGGTTTAAAGGGAAATTCGTCTTTGACATCATGCACTTCAATTGTTTGAGAATATGCCAAATTATAATTTCAATTCTGGACCTTTATGCTACGGATTTTTTGGAAAGGGAGAATGATGGGGCCTATTTGTTATTATTACTGGGGTGGCATTTGGAGGGGTTAGTTGATGGAATCTTGTGGAGCAAGAGGTTTGATAGTGAAGCTGTGTTTCCTCCGTTGCCTCGTCCATTGGTAAGAAAGGATCATGCTGTTGCTTTTTGTATTAATCTTTTGAAATTACGCAAGATATACTCTGATTCGATTTCAGGCAATAAGAGAAAAGTATACTTATTGATGGATGAGTTATTGAAGCACTTTGATGTTATTAATACTGCAATCAATTATGATAGATGTGCTGTCGTTTTTCAAAGTATTTAAAGTAGTGATGTGCCTATCCATTCGGGTTCTGGAGGTTCTGGACTATGTCCATTACATTTTGATGATAAGATACAGTCGAAGAATATACATGTGGAGGATTTGGGAGTGGTCGAAGATGAAGTTATGTTCAATGAGGTTGTTTTGGTGGGTTCGTCAGGGCCTTTATGGGAAGCTTGGTATTCTGATCCTATGTTATATGATCCTGAAGTTATGAACTGCATGGGACTTTTTGAAGGCAATCGGTTTTCTGATTATTCGGCCAGCAAGAGAGAGAGGACTAGAGACTTGATGACAGGAGACAATTTGATAGATATGAATGGTTATGAGTTTGTTGATGAAGCTGAGGACCTTCTTAGCTTAGAGGAGGAGGTAGACTGGAATGTGGCTGATGACATTACACTTTCGAATAGTTATGGATTGTTGGAGAATTATGAGGATGGGACGGATTCTGTTCGGTTAGTTACTGATAGGGATGCAGTAGCAGGAACGGAAAATACTGATAGGTCTATTTCAGCGTTTGTGTATGAAAATGCTCAGATGTCTTCTATCTCAAAAAGGAATGGTTTCAGAGTAAGGCGAGTAAAACTTGGGAGGTCTGTTAATCGGAAAGTTAATGTTGGTGATAGACTTGTGTCTCGAAGTTCTGGAAGTAAGGGCTCGTTGATCATCTCAATTGCTGATACGGCCAGTAAAGTTGAGGAGAGGAAGGATGCTCAGTCTCATTGCTGTGGCGTTAAGCATATGATTGCCAGGAGAGGTAAGTTTGACTACATGGGCTGCATGGGTGAAATCGAGTCAGTTGTTAGTAGTGTAGTGAACATAGATGGTGGCTGGAGAGTCTTTCAGCGACTGGTAGCAGATTCGCCCTCGAGTGGCTTTTGGTCTTTGTATGATAGGGGAGTTGGTGTAATAATTATGAGTGAGTTGGGAGTGAGACTTCTCTCTTTGTTCTTGAGGTCGTGCTTTGGTGTGATAGGGGAGTATGATGTGCCTCGTTCCGAGGGTGTTTCTGATGTTGGTTCGAGCTTTTCAGATAGTTATAGTTTGTCAGAGACTAGCGGTGGACATTCTCGGAGTGGTGATGTATCCACTCCTTCGTCCAGGAGGGGGAGACGAAGGAGAGTGACTCCTAGTTATGGATTGATTCGGCGTAGTGCTAGGATCAGATATGGTCCCTCTTCATCTCGAGGTAAGTCCCTAAATCCGAATGCTAGTAGTAGCAATACGGATCTGGGCATAGGTATGTCTCCGATTTTTGGTAGTGATTATACTCCTTATGCATTGGGTAGCCTTTCGACTAGTCAGTTATTTCAGCTCGCTAATGATACTGCCTTTATTTTTTCGGATATCGAGATTGATGCTGAGTATATTAGGAGTAGGGAATTAGAGAGAGTTTCTTCTTTGAGTAGATGAGGATTGTTAGTTGGAATATCATGGGTCTAAATGTTCCTAAAAATGTGTTAAAGTTAGGACTTTTTTAAGAGATTATCATATTGATATTGTTTTGCTTCAAGAGACTAAAATTGAGAGCCCTGATTTTAGTTTTTATGGTAGGCTAGGTGGGTCCCTTTTTCGTAATTGGGCTTGTCTTCCGGCAATAGGTACTGCCGGGGGACTTATGATTGGTTGGAAAGGTAATCAATATAGACTTGTGCAGGAGTTTCCTAAGTTACATTCTTTACACATCATTTTAGCATCCTTTATTGATAATTCTTCATTGGGCATCACTAATGTGTATGGCCCTCACACAAAGGTTGAGAGGAGACTCTTGTGGGATGAATGTTCTGATTTTAGGAATCTTTCTCCCAATCTTTGGATTGGGGGGGGATTTCAATGTCACTAGGTTCTTAGGGGAGAGATCACCTTGGGAAGGTGACTTCTCTGATATGGAGGAATTTAACGATTTCATTTTAGATAATAATTTGATTGAGATTCCGCTTAGCAATAGATCGTTTACTTGGTCTAATGTTAGGGACAGTCCGTCTTTTGCTTTATTGCATAGATTTTTTATTAGTATTGAGGTTGATGATAGATATTATCTGTGAAGTAAAAGGTTTACCTTTTTTATATTCGGATCACTGTCCTTTAATTCTTACTTGTGAATCGAATATATTGATTAGTAACAGCTTTAAATTTGAAAAGATGTGGCTTTTGGACACTATCAGTAAAATTGTCTCTGTTAAGTGGAATTCTTTATTCTATCTTAATAATCTGTACACTGGTAATTCTGCGAAGATTTTTGTTTCAAAACTTGGTAAATTAAGATTTTTTCTTAAGAGATGGAATGAATACATTTTTGGAAGTGTTAGAATTAAGAAAGATAGGATTTTATACGAATTGTTAGATTTTGACAAATTAAGCGAGTCAAGGTCTCTCAATCTCGTTGAGAGAGATAAACTTTGTAAACTTAGAAATGATTTCAATTTGATATTAGAAAAGGAAGAAACTATGTGGAAGCAAAGATCTCGAGTTCAATGGATTAAGGAGGGGGATAATAACACGAAATTGTTTCATAGTGTGGCAAATAAAAGGAGGCGAGATAATTTGATTCACTCTATAGTTATTAATGATGAGGAGTTGTCAGTTCAGCGATTTAAATGAAGCTTTCACCAATTATTATAAACAATTTTTTGGGACTAGAATTAAGAGAAGAATTAACGTTAATTGGAACATTTACCCTAACGATGTTAAGGGAGAGTTATTGGATTTAGATAAGCCTTTTTCTGAGGAGGAGATTTGGAAGGCTATTAGTGATATGCCTAGTGACAAAGCTCTAGGGCCTGATGGTCTTTCTGTTCTTTTTTATAAACAGTTTTGGGAGATCTTAAAATCTGATGTTATTAATTTACTTAATGATTTTTATAGAGGAGATATGTGTCTAGGTAATTTTAATTTTGCTAATGTTATCCTGATCAAGAAAAAAGAAGGTGCAAAATTTTTAAAGGATTTTAGACCTATCTCTTTAATAATTGTATCAGTAAAGATTATTTCAAAAGTTCTAGCGAATAGGCTTAGCAGGAAGACGAATGATCTAATAGATCATTCGCAAACTGCTTTTATTAAAGGTAGACAAATAGTGGATGGAGTGGCAGCTGTACAGGAGTACATTAATGTATGTGTCAAAAATAATTTTTCATGTGCTATTTTGAAATTAGATTTTGAGAAGGCATTTGATTCTATTGATTGGGATTACATATGTGAAGTATGTCTTGCTAGGGGGTTTAGTGTCAGATGGACTAACTGGATTATGCTTTTACTCAGGTCTGGTAGTTCTAATATTGTTGTCAATGGGGTTGTGGGTAAGAAGATCCAATCAAAGAGGGGTCTTAGACAGGGCGATCCCCTGTCACCTCTATTATTTAACTTAGCGGCTGATGTTTTTTCTAGAATTATTAAGAGAGCTGGGAGATTAGGTGTATTGAGCAATGTTGGTAATGAGGAATTTAACAATGAATTATCTATACTTCAATTTGCGGATGATACTTTATTGTTTTCTTCTCATCTACCTAATCACATTATTGCCCTTAAGTTTATCCTTTATTGTTTTGAGATGTTATCAGGTCTTAGAATTAATTTTGACAAGAGTTCTGTCATAGTCATTAATGATTTTGGTAATGTAGAGGCTATGGTTGCTAGCACCTTAAACTGTTCTGTCATGAAATTTCCGTTCGATTATTTGGGTTTTAAGATTAGGCCTTCGAAACTAAAGAAGGAGGATTGGTTAGTCATAATTGATAAGATTAATAATAGACTATCAAGTTGGAACAATAGATTTTTGTCTAGAGCAGGTAGATTAGTTTTGGTTAATTCGGTACTATCTGCTATCCATGCTTATTAGATGCCAGTACATCGATTTCCTCAATGGGTTATTGAAAAAATAGATAGAATAAGACGTAATTATCTATGGAGTGGGGGTGGTGACCCTATTTGTAGGGGTTTCAAATGTCTAGTAAACTGGGTGGTGTGTTGTAAGTCTAAGAACGATGGGGGATTGGGGATTATTAATTTAACTAATTTTAACTCTTCCCTATTAGCCAAATGGTTGTGGAAATTTAGGTGTCCTGTAGTGTCGACATCGTGGAAGGTTATTGTATCTAAATTTTACTATTCAGGAGGTGAGTTTATTGTTGGATCTAGCGGTAGTTGGTATAATAGATTATCTCATTTTTGGAAGTCTGTATTAAAGTGCTTTGAGCTTTTTAACTCAGGTTATAAGGTGATTGTTCATTCGGGTAATATGACTTACTTTTGGCATGATAGGTGGATTTCTCGTTTACCACTTAAAATTGAATTTAAGGTGCTCTTTAATATTTGTAGTTTTAAAAATGCGTTAATTAAAGATGTTTTTAGAAGAGATTTAGATCCCCCATGGGAGTTTTCTTTTGATAATATCTTAGAAGGGGAAATGTTAAGGCAATTAGCTTTACTTTATGCTAAGTTATCATTATATCACATTGATGAGTGTAGGGACTTTATTAGTTGGGGTATGGATAAAAGCCAAGTGTATTCGGTTAATTCTATGTATAACTTTATAAATTTTTCGGGAATTTCTTTTAGGCCTTTTAAGTTTATTTGGAAATCTAATTCTCCTCCTAAAGCTAAATTTCTAATGTGGTTAATCATTCATAAGAAACTTAATACGGTTGAGCTTCTAAGGAGGAAGAATATCATTTTTAATGTTAAGTGTTATTTTTGTAATCTTTTTAATGAGGATGTTGATCATTTATTTTTCTCATGCAATATCACCAATATTATATGTAATATGGTTTTAAGGATATTCGTTTTTGATTGTCCTAATTCTTTCTATAGTAGTGTTGATTATTGGGATTCTTATAGATTTGTTTATAATGGTAGTAAAAGATACATTTTAGATTCTTTAGTCACTATCATAAGTTGGTTCATTTGGTGTGAGAGAAATCAGAGACTCTTTCATTCTAATTCTGTTTCTACGGATAAGTTAATTATTAAAATAGTTTATTTTTGTTTGGATTGGATGTCTAGTTCACATTATAAGCTATTCAGGAAATTGGGCTTTGAGAGTTTTTTAGTTAAGGTGAGATTTAATTTGAATCTATTTATAAGAATCAGCAGTTTCTTTCGTAATAGATATCGCATTGGTTGTTAATTTCTTTTATGAGTTTTCTTTGTATTTTCTCTTTAACACATATATGTATGGTAGATTCATATGTATAAATATATATATATGCTTATATAATATATATATATATATATTTATACATATATATTTCCATATATATGTGTGTGACAAATTACTAATAGTTTGTTGAGCTTTGCGCAGATTCAGGTTGTTGATTAAGAGGAAGTACTTAGCAGATTGCTGGATGGATTGGTAGCAGTTGTTGTGAGGTTTTTTTTACTATAGTTAGATTTGGAGTGTTGTATTTGGTTGTTTTGACTCTCTTTGGCTATTTTGTTGTGTTTTGATTGTATTGGAGTAGATATACTTTAATATCGGGTGGTGGCCTTGCCGGAATTCGATATTGAAGTATGATGGGCTGTGGTTTATCCGGAGCTCATCTATCTACTTCCTATACATTTACATAGCTAAGTCTGATATTATGTAGTCGGATTTTGTAGTTTTTTGATATATATATATATATGTGTATGCATGTGTGTGTGTGCTCTCTTCTTTTTAGAAGATCACACATTTTTTGTTTCAAAAAAAAAGGTTTCCTTTTGTTTAAAATATTCTATTTTAAGTTCGTATCCTTATCGAAAACTAGAAATCAATTTCCAGTTATCAATTTTTTTTTAAATATTATAACACCTTAAATTTTCGGAAAATTATGCTAGCGTATCCTTTTTATGGCTCAATCAGTACAACTACAAATTGCCTCTATAAGACCTTTCCATTCAAAAAGAAAATCAAGAAGCTAAGCAGCTTGCCTAATATGCTCATAAAATCTCATATGGAATTTAAACATGTATCTTTTTGTCGGGCACTCAAATTATAATCTTCATTCTCTTAATTCCATACCCGTTTAACATACATATGCCTATTCCCAATTTGTTTCAAATCAATTCAACACTTTTTACTTTAATCGCTTTCCATTCGCTAATTAGTTTTCTAATTAGCTTATTTTCTTAATCTACTTTTAATTTGAACATGTCACGTTCAAATATATTTATATTCACTTATACATGAATCAAACTCTAACCCCTTGCTCACTTCCAAATTCTAATCCAAGTTTCATATTCGAAATCCCAATTTCAATTAACAAATCAAATTTACCTAAATAAAGTTAAGTTCGATCCAAAACTCTATGAACTAATTTCTTTTGAAATTAATTAACTTCGTTTGATAACTAAAAATCTGATTTTTGCTTCAAATCAATTCATTTACTCCACTTGAGTGTATATCTATTTTATAACTCAAATCTGGATTTTTATAATGAACTTTTCAAATTTCATTTAGTTAAAATCCTTTGGATTTATTAAATAAATCGTTAAAATTTTATAAATGATTATAGCACTATTTTTTTGGAAATTTAATTTTGATATAACTCAAAATCTATAAGATGAAACTAGATTCTTTTTTCTCTTTCATTTGGAAACTATCATTCAATAGGTCTGAATGTTTCTTGTTTCATCAAATTCCGACTTATATTGAGTTTTACATACCCAATTGAAGTACGAATCGTTAAATTACGAACTACTGCGCTGCAGCGAGTTTGTTTTAATTAAAATAACTATAAACGTTTAAACTTCGTTTATTATATCAGTCCGAACTTCGTTTTAATATAAATTAAGCTAGTTTTCCATATATAACTTGAAAACTCCGATTATTCAAAATTGTTGATTATTTCATTTAAATTCATAACTTAGTTGTATATTTATTTACAACTCAATATCTATAATAAAAATTCCAATTCCTCTTCTGGAAATAATTTATTTTTATAAATTCGACATAGCCGAATTCCAATCATAATTCCTCATGGATTTATTCTAATTCAGTTTACATTCCGAACATTGGAATAAACTACATCATTTCCTTTGAAAATGATTCCCTATTTCCCTCTTTAAATTCTTACTTGAATTTGAAATTTAAAATATCAAATAATAATTTTCTTTCCATTTATAAACATCGTTTATAAATTCAATTACTAGTTTTTATTACTGAAAACAAATTAATATTTTCAAACTTAGACGACATTCAATTTCTATTTCGAAAAATAAATTTTCCTTTTTAAATCTAAAAATCCCTTTCTATGATATTTTAAATATCAATATCTAGGACCAGTGATATTCAAACATCCAAACACGCAAACCATCAATTCAATTCAGCACATCACATATATAAATATGTAAACAATAATAAATAAAATTTGAGGAATCCAGTTGGATCCCTTCAACCTATTTTCCTGCATCCATAGATGTTTTTTAACATAAATAATACAAACCCTACTTCAAGACAGGATATCGCTGTATGAAGGTCGTCCACTATATATATTGTGGGGTGCATATGGAAATCATCCGCTAATGGTATTGCGGGAATATATCCAATCACCAATACAATATATATATATATATATACGTTTATTCAACCACCAAGCCTAAATATAATATATATATATATAACCCCAACAATTCAATAATTCATTCATGCATCCAAAAAGCCAACAATTTAGTTTTAGCGATTAAAAATAAATTTAAATATAAAACCCTGAGTGAGATTTACTCACCTTGATTTTATTGTCGTAATAGCAATTGGTTTTCGGTTAAATTAAACATATGTTTAATTCAACTGAAAACCCCATCGGCTCCAAAACACTCCAATCTAGTTTGTGTGCTTAAATATTACTCTAACCCATTTCATTCACTTCAATCTGAAATAGTATGACAGTGTTGTTATTATATTCCATGTTGTACATTATAAATTAAACATTATTAACTAACCGATTTAATTAAGTATTTTTTTTACCTTAATCCACTTTCCTAAACCAGTCCCTAAACCTTCTTCTCTTAACTAACATATCTCAACACCCCACTCAATGCAGCCCCAGCATCACGGTTGTTATTGAGCCAAACTTCACTCACCTTACACACCTTCTTTACTACTGTCAACAACTCGAACCCGCCTCTTGTAGGCTGTCTCCATGGCTGATCTATACTACTGGAGACGAAGCCATCGCCACCAAAAACTCAGCAAAACTCGACCTCAACAACACCTTATCCCCTCCAGCTCGAAACCATCTACACAAATTGTGACATGGACAAACCATTTATTGCTTCACCTAACTCGTGAATGCCTCCACCTTAAACCCTATTCCACGTTGTCCTTATTTCGAATGCTTCCGAAGTCGATTTCATCTTATACAAAGCATACCAGTGCTTTGCTTCACTGAGCACCGGTTCCCCCTCCAATTCCTTAACCAGCGCCTGAATCAATGAATCACCCAATGTCGAATACCCCAAGCTTGCTATCTTCACGTTGACTGCCCCAATACCTACATCGCAAATCGCCTTGTAATGACACACATTTTACGTATCGGAGGATCATAAAATATTTTTATTTCATTCCCAAAGGGTCGGATCATTCTCATGTTTTGATATGTTGTTGTGGGGTGTGTGACATACCCATAATTTTTATCAATTTTATTTGTGACCATTTCGCCATATCATTTTTGTACAGGGAATAACTTTTGACTCGAATCGAATCAGGTGTTAAGATCGATTTCATTGGAAAGAAAATGACGTTTCCGATTCCGTAAAGTGGTCACATTAAATGTTTGGTTCAGTAGTTTGGGAGAAATCGTTTTTGTAGTGCTACACAATTTCTGAACTGGTTTGGCTAGTCATTAATGGGCTGAATTGGAATGGCCCCTTAGTGGGCTAGTTAAAGGCCATAAATAGGGGGTTATAGGCATGGAGAATGGTTTACTTTCTTCATTCTCTCATTGGATTGAGCTCATGATCCTCCTTGCTTAATTAAACACATCTTTCCTCCATTAAAATTCTAAATCTACGCAAGAAGATTGAAGGTCAACATCAAGTAAAGCTAGATCTACATCGAGTGAAGGAAGATCGAATCAAATTGAGAGGTTTGGAGATTGATCATCGATGTCCGGATATGAGATTAGTCATTTTTAAGTTAATTTGAAGATTTGGTGAGCGATAAGCATCTCTCACATGGATTCAATCAAGTATATGGGTTGTTTGATCTTATTTTCATCATTTCAAGTTGTTTTCACCTAGATTTACATCATAGTAAGTATATTTTCATTCGAATCACCATAGGATATAATCTAGCAACTTAAGTCGGTAAATTCATATGTTAGTTCATGTGTTTAAGCAAGTTTAGATCCATTATTTTGTTAATTCATTATTTACCATGATTTGGTGAGGTTCATATGATAGTTTGATGATTGCATGAAGCATTGATGGTTAGGCTGATCGATCTGGATGAGTTGCGTGCATTGACGTTGTTGTTTGTTGATGAATCTAAGTCGGGTCGTTTTTGGATGGGTCGGTTTGCTTGTTTGCAACAAGAAATGATGATTGAAAACATGGCACAAGGTCGGGTCGTTTGAAGTCGGGTCACTCAAAGTTGGGTCGCTCGAGGTTGGGTCGTTTGAAGTATGGATCGTGAGTTGCGGAGCACAAAATAGAGTTGGGTCAATTTTTTTTTTTTGCTATGGGTTGTTTTTGGCAATGGGTCATTTCTGGCTATGGCTCATTTTTTTTGTTGTGGGTCATTTTTGGCTATGGGTCGATTTTCATAGTGGAAAGGTTGAAGTGCTATGGGTTGAATGTCAACCAAAAGTGATGATTATTTTGGTTCGACAATGGACGTAGCTTCGAAGTGAATTCCGGAAAGAATGTTCAAAGCATCGTGAATTGTTCGCTGATCCTGGAGATGCAACGAATATGAAGATGACTCAAGTGGGATTCGAGCTCGTAGATAATGGTTACTCGAGACGGGGTCTGAGCTAATAGATAGTCGTCGACGATGATGACTTGAGTTATGAAGGCTGAGGGATTATCTTGTCGTAAGTTCTATCAGGCTCAAAGAAGGGGTATAATAGTCACGCCTAAAAGGCTAGTTGGACTAGTCGAGTACCCTATGCAGTCACGATGGGCCTAGTTGTCTTTAGGAGGCAAACGTACATTGGACATGTAGTAGTCTGACTAGAACTGGGGTTACCATTAGTCATTCACATAATGATGTAATGTAGTCAGTCATATGATTAACGATGGTTTCAAGGTAGGATTGGCGGTGATAGCCAGAGTTGTGGATGATGATTGTTTCGCTTGTATCGTCCTATGTAGATAATTCGATGTCAAAGGAGATATCTCTTGGGCGATTGTCTGATGCTGGTTTAGGCCTTCGGGGCTTATGCTTGGGAGATGTCAATATCGATTAGGATGGTCCACGCTTGATAGCTGATTGTCATGAATATGCTGTTTTTTCTACTTGATTGTTGTAAAGCCTATCACTGTCGGGTATGGAGGAGATGTGTTTGGAGTTTCTTCTCTGTTGTTGAGTTGGTAGATTAGTTGATCGATCTACCTCTTTCTCACATACTTTATTGATGATGTTAGATAGTTGTTTTATCGCTCATTAAGACTATAGTCCGACTCAAGGTTTTATGTTTCCCTTTTATTACCTTCGGTTGTTCATTCATGTGACGAACAGGCAGACTTAGTAAGGTGACATTCAGTAGATCTTGATGAGGACGATGCTGCTGAGCGACGACGAGCAGGAGGCTGGCATATTATTTCCTACTATCTTCTATTTGTTGTTTTCCGTTGTTCTATGTTTTCTTTGAGCGACTTGTAGTGAGGCATTTTGTACAGACTCTTCTGGTATTCTGTGTTGTATGTATAACTCATGTTGATATGAAAATTTTAAGATTCTACTCAATTCCGCTTCACTATTATTGTCTGTTGTATATGTTCTATTATATTTTGTTCTTGCACTGTGAGTTATACGACAGGTTCCGCGTATATTATCTCTACCTTGATGATCATTCGTAGCTGCCTAGTACACCTTTCAGCACATTACTCCTCTTGTTAAGTGCAATGGTTATGGGTTGTCGTCACATGCCTCGAGCTATATGAGATCTCATAGTGATTTTAAATCGTGATTCCTATGTCTCATTTTTTTTGGGTTAATTTGGTGATTCCAAAAAATAAAGCATGGTTCGAATTGAATGGGAAAGGAAGAATATGGCAGGGTTATGATTTGAGCTGAAGGAATGGGTATTGATATATAAAAGAGGAAGGTGACCATTTTCACTGTTTTGATTTTCCTGAAGTTTTGATTTGGAGTTTTGGTTTTTGCAAAATAAACCGAGCGAGTAGGTGGTTTTTATAATCTAAGGGGAAAATAAACATACACTGGTTTTAAATGAATGTCGGTGAAGTACTGGACACTATTTAATTTGAAACAGTTTTCTATTTGATTCCTAATTAATATGATTTGATTTTGATCTTATCCACTTAATTTTATAATAATATATTTCGGGGTTTCGAACTCCAATCGAGACGCAACAGCTGACATCCCTATGATTATATCACTATTCTGAACACACTGGAACAGGTTTCAAAGCCTCATATGATCGTATGGAAAAAATATCAATTTAAATCAACGATGTAAATTAAACTTGATATAATTATTCCAAATCAACATTTAAACTAATTTAAATGTTCAAAATTAATCGTCCAAAAATCCGGGATGTTATATTCCTTTCCCCTTAAAAGAATCTTATCCTTGAAATTACTAAGCAAAAAGATGATATAACTCTTCCAACTTCTCTCAATCCACTTGGTTGTGATCTTACACTTTATATCACCACAACTCAATTCTCACATAGAACCTTTAACTCATGTCCATACTTAATTCCCATCATTTATCCGAATGGACTTGTCCACCATTTTTGGATAATCCATCGTCCCATTATTCTCTTCAATCCATATGCTCTTCTGCATATTTCCACATCTATACAACCTATTATCAAATTTCTTATTTACTCTATTCAATTCATTTGCATTCAAATTAATTCAAATCAATAAATCCATTTAACTTGCTTAAGTTAAATTTAGATTCCAGAATTCAAATTCCTGGGTTTTTATTTCAAATCAGTTTAAAATCATATACATTTATATATATAAATAACCATAGCAATTCAAAACTTTTGAATTCTTAAAGCAACTTGTTTTCTCAAAACAAATTTTCATTAGAAATTTTACTTTGGTAGCAACCCACCACTTAGAAACTCGAAAATGAATACCGATGATGTAGCCATCCATCATCTAAATTGTTTTCTAGCTAATGAAGTGATTTCAGTGCTTAATCACTTTCAAAATCCAGTCAAAATGATTTTTATTCATGAATCCTTCCAAAACAAAACTATATTATTTTATATACTTTGGAAAAATATTTACCAACTTTTTGGGATTTAAATTCCAATTCTAGTTTGAATCCAACTCAATTTCATCTCATTTGTATATATTATTCATATACAAATTCCATTTAATTATATATAACCATTTCAAATTTATATTCTCATAATAGCAACCAACTCATCCATATATAAATAATTCTAGAAAATTATTCACTTTTATATCAAAATATAGTTTTTGGGTAAAATTATATCATTTACCCACTTTAAAACATACCGTGTCGAATTACTCTGCTCAGGTGTTTAGAAACACCTATCAATATAGTTGTACATTCTATACTGACCAAAGTTCATAAACCACTTGCGAAACCAATCAACACAATATAAAAGTGTTATCATATCAATTTACAAGTACGCTATCTAATATATATACACTCAACTCATTTTAGTGTAGTACTGACCTATCTCTAATGAGTAAACCCCCACCAAAGCCTAGGTGTTCGCTCAACCAAAACTCTGATACCAACAGTAACAGCCCACAAATACGTACCATCTGGATTGAGGAAAAAACAACGTCTAACCCAAATTGCACAGAAATATGAGTCATTATGGGTTAAAGAAGAAAAAGATAGAAGAAAAACATAAATAACAACACAGAATCTTACAACAGAACGAATAAAATATATATAACACAACTTTGAAATACAAAAATTTGTATCATATACATACAATCATCAAAGTACAATACAATATTTGATACAATGGAAAATAACTCTAAAATATCTAAGGTGAAGCCTCCTTCTTCAAGCTCCTCTAAGTGTCTCTGTAAAAGCCTGAAACACTTGATTGCCCATAGAAATTTGGGCACCCAAGAGTTTAGGGTAAAAACAAACAAAATAAACTCTGTGTCAGTCATGGGACTAGTGTGAGAAAACTCCAACCATTTTGTTTAACTTTGAAAAAAAAACTTTTGAAAGAAAGGGTAATCGTAAGACTGATTTACACATAAATACGGATGGTTTTTACCTTACAATAACCAAAACATTTTTGATATCAAAATCCGATGTAATATAATAATGTCTAACCAAATGAATAACCATCTAGCAGAATGCTTGCATCTCACGGTCCACATACATAATACAAAATCAAAAACCGCATGGTGCTTATTGGAGATTAGATTTTGACTATGACAAAGTACAGAACCACCTTCCAATCAGTGTACTCTAAAGGGGATACACTGGGGATCAATAAGAACGTCTTGCAACCTGGCCATACATGACCGGTCACTCATTTAACTTGAGTGGACCGAATGTATTATCACCCCTGGTTGTCGTCCGTCCAAGCGTAACCTGTAAGATACATAATGGAAAGAAGAACCAATGAATTTTTCTCTAGATTGGCGATAATATACCCAGCTTGGTGAGACCCAACTAGCCATGCTACCTGCCTGATTTTTGTCATTTCCCCGTTATGAGCCTTGAGGTCACGTTTAACCTTCCCAAAGAACAGGGCATCATTTACTTTGAATGCCAGATCGTCAAACCCGTTAAATCACTAGTCGATCTTCCCAAAAATATTATGGGTTCAAAAAGCTAAGAGAAACGAATTTCTCTGCCACCAAACGTAATATCTTGAAAAGATCGTCTTATGTGATCTGTTAGGCATACTCTGTCAGACATTTGTCCATACAAGTTGTTCTGGGACTGAACAAACCGAAGACATTGTCCTGTAAACAGAATAGCCATTGCATTTTACTCTATCTTTGGTTATCTTCAAATAATCTAATTCGCAAAGCCTATTCCCATACAGAATGGTTTACAGTTAATAAGTCCAACCGGTCTCTCCGTATTGACATCGATGGTCGAAAACTCGATAGTCGGTTATTTAACTATCAATGAAAAACAAACATATCCACATTTCCAACTGGAAATATTATTGACCAAACATCAAGTGATCACTAGCCCTTTCTAATATTTCATTAATTTAAATTATTTCTTAGATTCTTCCAATATCTTTACCTCCAATGTTCTCCAAAATGCTTTATCCTCTTACAATATTTGGAAACTGTTCCATATCCCATCTCCTTTTGTTTTCTATACTTAGAAAATATCTTCTATTTGTGATTGAAATTCATTTCCAGTTACTTCTCCCTATCACGACCATTTATTTCTATACTTAGGAAATATTTATTATTATATTTCCAAAATTCCACTTACTTGGATTAAAACAAATGTTGTGTGAAACATCGTTGCAACAACCCAAAATACTGTATTCAATTAAATCTTATTTAAACATTGATCTTCATGACTGAATCTTTCAATTTATCAGTTAATAATGAAATCAATCAGGTTGAGGTACAGTTACCTCTTAGACCTTGACTGAATAACATTCTCAACTTCAAAACAGACAAGACCACTTATCTCGAATAATCGACATCATATAAAACAAACTATTCATTTTTAAACCGTGTATATATTTCTCTTTCTATTCTTACCAGATTTAAATTTATAGATTTCCTTTTGTTTAAAATATTCTATTTTAAGTTAGTTTCCTTATTGATTTATATATATATATATCGATATATTTAATTCTAGTTATCAATTTTTCTTAAATATATTCTAACTCCTTGAATTTTCGGAAAATTTCACCAACGTCTACTTTGTACGGCTCAATTAGTACAACTACAAATTGCCTATTTAGACCCTTTCCATTCAAAAAGAAAATCAAAATGCCAAGCGGCTTTCCCAATAGGTTCATAAAATCTCATAAGGAATTCAAACATGTACATTTTTGTCATGCAATAAAATTATAATCTTCGTTCTCTTCATTCCATACCTGTTTAACATACATACGCATATTCCCCATTTTTTTCAAATCAATTCAACACTTTTTACTTTAATCACTTTCCATTCGCTAATTAACTTTCTGATTAGCTTCTTTTCTTGATCTGCTTTTAATTTGATCATGCCATGTTCAAATATATTTATATTCACTTATATATACACAAATCAAACTCAAACCCCTCGCCCGCTTCCAAATTCTAATCCAAGTATCATATTTGAAATCTCAATTTCAATTAACAAGTCCAATTTACTTAAACAAAGTTAAGTTCGATCCAAAACTCTATTAACTAATTTCTCTAGAAATTAGTAAACCTCGTTCAATAATTAAAAGTCTGATTTTTGCTTCAAAATCAATCAATTTACTCCACTTGAGTTCATAGTTCATATCTATTTTATAACTCATCTGGATTTTTATAATGAAAATTTCAAATTTCACTTACTTAAAATCCTTTGATTTTATTAAATAAATCGTTAAAATTTATAAACGATTATAGCGTTGTTTTTTGGAGATTTGATTTTGATATAACTCAAAATCTATTAGACAAAATCTAGAATTTTCTCTTTCATTCAAAAACTATCATTCAATTGGTCCGAACATTTCTTGTTTCATCAAATTCTAACTTATATTGAGTTTTACATAACCAATTAAAGTTCGAATCGTCAAATGACAAACCACCATACTACGACGAGTTCGTTTTAATTAAATTAATATAAACATTTAAACTTCGTTTATTAAATCAATCCCAACTTCATTTTGATATAAATTAAGCTAGTTTTCCAAATCTAACTTAAAAACTCTGATTATCCAAAATGGTTGATTATTTCATTTAAATTCATAACTCAGTTGTAAATTTATCTACAACTCAATCTCTATAATAAAGAATCCAATACCCCTTTTGGAAATAATTTATTTTTATAAATTCAACATAGTCGAATTCCAATCATAATTCCGTATGGATTTATTCTAATTCAATTTACATTCCGAACATCGGAATAAATTACATCCTTTCCTTTGAAAATGATTCCCCATTTCCCTCTTTAAATTCGTACTTGAATTTAAAATTTAATATTATCAAATAATTTTTTTTTCCATTTATAAACATCGTTCATAAATTAAATTACTTGTTTTTATTACTAAAAATAAATTAATATTTTCTAACTCAGTCGAAATTCAATTTCTATTTCAAATTTTTTTTTTTTCTTTTAAATCTAAAAATACATTTCTATGATATTTTTAAATATCAATTTCTAGGGTCAGTGATATTAAAACACCTAAACACACAAACCATCAATTCAGTTCCACACATCACACGTATATAAATATGTAAACAAAAATAAATAAAATTTGAGGAATCAATTGGATCCCTCCAATCTGTTTCCCTGCATCCACATATGCTAGTCAACATAAATAATACCAATCCTGCTTCAAGACAGGATATCGCGATATGAAGGTCGTCCACTATATATATTATGGGCGCATAGGGAAATCATCCGCTAATGGTACAGCAGGAATATATCCAATCACCAATACTATATATATATATATATATTCAACCACCAAGCTTAAACATAACTAATATATATAACAACCACAATAATTCATTCATGCATCCAAACAACCAACAATTTATTTTTAACGATTAAAAATAAATATAAATATAAAACTTCAAGTGAGATTTACTCATCTTGCTTTTATTGTCGAAATAGCAATTGGTTTTCGATTAAATTAAACCTACATTTAATTTAACTGAAAATCCCCATCTGCTCCAAGACACTCCAATCTAGTTTGTATGCTTAAATATTGTCGATATGACTCTGACCTACTTCATTCACTTGAATCTGAAATAGTATGACAGTGTTGTTACTGTATTTCAAGTTAAACAATACAAATTAAAAATTATTAACTAATTAATTTAATAAAGTAATTTTTTACCTTAATCCACTTTCCTAAACCAGCGCCTAAACCTTCTTCTCTTCACAACCATATCTCAACACTCCACTCGATGCAGCCCTAGCATTACGACTGTTGCTGTGTAAAACTTAACTAGCCTCACACCTTCTTTACTATTATCAACAGCTCGAACCCGCCTCTTGTAGGTTGTCACCATGGCCAAACCACACTACTGGAGAGGAAGCCGTCACCACCAAGAACTCAGCAAAACTCCACCTCAACAACACCCTATCCCCTCAATCTCAAAACCATCTACAAAAATTGTGACCTGGACAAACCATTTACTGCTTCTCCTAACTCGTGAAAGCCTCCACCTCAAACCATATTCCACGCTACCCCTATTTCGAGCACTGTCGAAGTCGATTTCATTGTATACAAAGCATACTAATGCCTTATTTCAATGAGCACCGCTTCCCCCTCCAATTCCCCACCTAGCACCTGAATCACTGAATCACCCAAAGTCGAATACTCCAAGCTTGCTATCTTCACATCGACTGCCCCAATCCATACATCGCGAGGCATCTTGTGCTATATGAGATCTCGCAGTGATTTTAAATCATGATTCCTATGTCTCTATTTTTTGGGGTTAATTTGGTGATTCCAGAAAATAAAAGCACGGTTCGAACTGAATGCGAAAGGAAGAATATGGCAGGGTTATGATTTGAGCAGAAGGAATGAGTTTTGATTTATGAAAGAGGAAGGCCGCCACTTCCATTGTTTTTATTTTCCTGAAGTTTTGATTCGGAAATTTGATTTTTGCGAAATAATCTGAGGGAGTGGGTGATTATAATCGAAGGGGAAAACAAACGTATGTTGGTTTTAATTAAATGTCGGTGAAGTACTAGACACATTTAATTTGAAATGATTTTCAATTCGATTCCTGATTAGTACGATTTGATTTTGATCTTATCCATTTAATTTTATAATAATATGTTTCGGTGTTCCGAACTCCAATCGAGACGCAATAACCGACGTCCCTAAGTTTATTCCAATATTCTGGACACAGTGGAACAGGTTTCGAAGCCTCATTTGATCGTATGGAGAAAACATCAATTTAAATCAATAATTTAAATTCAATTCAATTTAATTATTCCAATTCAACATTTAAATATAATTTAAACATTCAATATCACTACCAGAAAAATACCTTTTTATAGCATTTAAAATCGCTATGAAAGGATACAATGGCGTTTTTATAAATGCTATATATCAACATGTTGTAATATGTCAAGCATATACCATAGCAACCTAATTCTCGCTATAAAAAGCATGCTATAAATGATGCTACCTATAGCGTTCCAGAATTGCTATTAAATGAACGATTTGTAACAGAAAAATTCTTGTCTATAGCGTTTGTTGCTTGCTATAAAACTTTTACGTGACGTCATTTAATTATTATTTATAGCAACTATAAAAGCTGTAGATAAACATTGCTTGATTATTATAGCAGCCACAAACGCTATGGAAGTTTCATAGCCAGATTATTGTAGCAACTATAAATGCTATAGAAAGTTTAATGTAGTATTTTATAGCATTATCTTCTTGCCATGAATGTCGTTTAACCGTTGCAGAATATTTTTATTGCACTAGCATAATGCTATAGTATGTATGGCCATTATCAAAAGTATTTCATGCACAATATTAAGCATATAAATATTTGTGATCAGAAGTATGTCATACAAAGTTCGAAACATATAAATATTTGTGATCGCTATAGATAATTCTTACAATCATTGCTAAGCAAAACAATACATACTAAAAAGAAAAATCCATACAACCGTAACTAACCAAACAACACATAGTAAAAGTAAAGATGTATGAACATCAACACAAAATACATTTGAAGGACAATAAGTGCGACAACATATTTTTTCATGCCTTTCACCATAGCGTAACCCTAAAGCATCATACAGTGCCTGTCCAAAAAACAAACATACGTCTATTAGTTATGAAATGTAAACATAAACTATCTGGAATAGCAAAATATGGAGGAAAGTTATTGCAACAAATAAATAAAATACTCAAAAGTGACGGCTAATATATGTATGTTGCAGAAGCAATTTGATGTTCTGCCAGATGTGCAAACGTATTCAACAATTACATGTCTATTGTTATAAGCTTATTAATTTTTATAAAACTTAACTAAATTTTATAAACTTAATTTCAGAAAATTTTTGTTTATTTAATTATTTGAAAACTTGATTAACTTAGTTACTTGTTTTAAACTTAGTTACTTTTTATTATTATTATGCTACTATATTATTATAAATTTAGTTAACGTTATAGACTTAACTAATTTTTATAACTTGGTTAATTTTTATAAAAAATTACATGGTTTTTTTTGGCATAGCAAATTAGACGATTTTTATTAAACTTAAGTCAAATTTTATAGCAATTTCACAAAGATTTCAAAATAGAGAACATGTAATATTCATATAATTATTATTATTGTATTTTTAGTTAAATATTTATAATATTAATTTATAAATTTATTATTAATATTGTATTACTATTATTATTATTAGTATTGTATTACTATTACTAATATTATATTATATTACTATATCACATTATTTTATAATATTATTAATTAATTTTTTTAACTTAGACTTAGTTAATTTTTATAAAAAATTAGATGATTTTTATTAAGCTTAGTCAACTTTTATAACAATTTAACAAAGATTTCAAAAAAGAGAACATGTAATCTTCATAATATTATTATTATTAGTTAAACATTTATAATATTAAATTATAAATTTATTATCATTATTGTATACTATAATTATTATATTATAATATTATGATATATTTAATTTTATATACCTTTAGTTAAGTTTTGTAAATTTCGATTAACTTAGTTAAATATTTATAAAATAAGTTTCTAAAATTATTATTATTATATTACTATTATTTATATTATATTATATTATATTTATTAATTTTTATATACCTTTATTTAAATTTTATATACTCAATTAACTTAGTTAAATTTTATATACTTTTAGTTAAATTTCACAAAACTCACTTAACTTAGTTACATATTTATAAAATTAGTTTATAAATTTATTATTATTATATTAATATTATTTATTAATTTTTATATAAATTTAATTAAATTTTATAAAGCTCAATTAACTTAGTTAAATATTTATATAAATAATTTATAAATTTATTATTGTTATATTAGATCAGATCGAACAGGTATATATATAATATAGATGAATTAGCATGGTTACTTTTTTTTAGGTAAAATAGGTAACCAAAGAAAAGATAAGTAAATAAATAAAAATTGTAAAATAAAATATATATTCCATTCAGGAATACTGAATGCTGCTAGGGATGAATGTGAGTCGTTTCACAAATTAAATAAGTGACAAAAATATGACAGGTATACTGGGAAAGTAGTGTACATTAAGTCGAAGTAATTCAAGAAATTATATATTAATATAAAAGGTGTTTAGGTTAATAAAGGAACTTTAACAGTGTTTGGTGGTAGGAGTTATCAACCTCAATCAGGCCGACAGTGTATGGCTACATAATAAGAAGAAAAGTAATTACCTGCAAAGTAGCCGTGTCGTCTATGCTTCAAGTAATTACCTAAGTGCAAGAAACAAACACTGATGACAGTTTCTATGGTAAGTGGTAAAAGGAGAATGCAAGACATACCTGCTCTTTTTTGTTTGTCCAATTGGCACAGAACATGTAATGATTCTTCTCTACGGACGCTACACAAGTTGGTGTTACAACATGAAAGTTTTACAATAAAATGATTGGTGGAACATGAACTGCAGCCAGACAATCTATTGGTGGAAAAGTGAAATTAATTGCGGAATATAAATATGTGTGTATTTCTAATTACCATGCAACGACAATTGTCGTCATGGATAACATAAAAATTTCTCTCTACCATCAAAACAATTAGGCCTGTTGGAAGGAAATAGAACAACAGGTTTGAATAAAGTATAAAATCAAGACATAGCATGCAATAATTCAATATAAACACACAGTAAATGTAAGTACTTAACATTCACTTCTTTATCAATCAAATTAAAATATCTAACCAGTCTACTTAATGGGCATTAAGTTGTACCAATACTTAAAAAAAATCAACTCGTTAAGACAATTTCAAATATGTTCCTACCGGTTTCAATCATGGTTTGAGATTCGTCCGACACACCGGAATCCCGGCCATTCCAACCCGGTTCCGGCGTTGATCGGAATGGAATTCTATTAAAAACCCGTTTCCGTTGATCGTCTAGAAAAAAGGGGGAAAAAGAAGAAAGAGCTGGGGATCGAACATGTAGAGAGAATTTAGGGATTCACCTTCAAGCTGATTAGAATTTCATTTAATCCGAAGATTAAAATCAGCAGCAAGGATGATAACTTTTTCATGTTCCGCGGCTTTGAGTTGTCTTAAGTTAGAAGAAGAGTACTGGCTTTGGATTCTAGAAAAAATTGGACAGGCTAGCATTTTTAAGTATAAAAATAGTGTAATATCTTGTTTTTAGGTCCTGTAAACATCATTTGGCCTAGCATCTTTGATCCTAAAACATATATTTAAAATAATGTTCTAACTACTTATATAAATGATTGTATCTAAAATCTAAAAACATAGAAAAGAAAATACTATGGTTCGAAATTTAAGCCGGCACGTCGGAATCTTGTCCAATTTGGTTCGGTTCCGACTTCTAACGGTGACTGGATCGAAATTTCTCAATGACCGAGACGAAGACAAAAAGTTTAAAATTCTGAATTTTGATTAGTAGTGCATGCTTATTTGCGTAGTATAAATAAAAGACACCAAAATTGTAAAACTGGAATTAAACCGGAATTTCCGGAATACCTAGAATGAGACCGGAATTTTAAACTTTGTATGTGACCGGAACGGAACCGAAAACCGGGATTTCGAACCTTGGTTTCAACTTGGAAACCGCATGTCAAATGTGTTCTATATGGAGGATATATGGTTTTTTCCTCCTAAGTTTCACATGTCAAATTTTTAGGCAATTTCTACACAACTGATTACATAATCATGTCCTAGCCATGAAGTAGAGAACGAAACACCATCTCCAGGCAAGAACGCAATGCATGCATCCAGGTGTTTCTCTTTCTTATCTTCTTTCTAATTAATTGTTTTTGTTTAAGTTCAAAAGTTTTTTTTCTAAAAAAAATATCTTTTATAATGTCAATATGCCGAAGTCCATTTAAACTTAAACCAACCTGCCCCCTTTTTTTTCTTGGAATCAAACAGTTTGCATTTATTAAACACAGATCAGCGGATTGGAAATGTTACATGGTTATCAAACTTAAGAAATTTCAAATATTTACCTGTCAAACCTTATAGATTTGGCAACAACTCAATTGACAACATGAGTTTCTATGGTCATTTGTCTGCAATACTTCTTTGCAAATCGGTCGTGCACATCAAGTCTATTGTTCTCCTCCAAACAGCTTATGTTTCTGTCATCAAAACCATCACTGCAACTTTCTTCTCTCTTGGCAGAAGTGGATGTTTCGTAACTAACATTGCTGTGCTGATACATACATTGTTTTCTTTCTATAAATTTCCTTATTTTTCACTTTATCAGTATTATTATTCTCACCGCTCCTTGTAAGTCTTTGGGACCCATTCATTGCCAAATGCAATTTCAGTGCTAATTCTCCATCTCTAGTATCACCACAGTCATTGTCTGCGTTTCCTTTCCCCACAATTTCATTCAAACATATCTTGAAATTTTGACTTCTACGGACTGGCACAACAATCAACACAAACAAAAGATTCACTCTTCAAGGAAGCCAAAGAAACAAACCAAAAGGAGGGGAAAAAAGAGTCGCTCCTCGCAAACGTGCACCCATATGCAAATACACATCACTCACATCCGGTCGGAGCACCACCGAACTGCTTCCACACGTCTACCTTCACCAAATTTCTGCTTCGACCACCTGCTCGTACACAACTGTCCCCACATCAAAAAAATACATCTCCACCAAAGGATGTGCTTAGCAAAACTAAGATGCGACGAATAAATCTGACAATCCTCCCACGAGCGTCCGCCACAACCAATCCTGCCACCTTTACCACTCAACTCCGCACCCATCGACCCCAATTTCCTAATAAGCACACAATAATTTAAAAAATAAATCAACTCGTTAAAAAAACTTAATCAACGCCATACAACTCCACTAATCTTCAACAATGCTAGTCCCGACCTTAAACTAAAACTACACTTCACCCAAATAAAATCGCTTACCTTATCTCCGTTTCAACCTCACAACCACTACATATCAAATCTTTAACCCATATCAAACCATCTCCATAACCAGCAGACCATAACTATCAAAGCAACCACTTCATAAAATCAATCAAACCTCAATCCCACGCTTTCAACATCAACTACACCAGAACCACCTATCAATCTTCTTGATACGCCTTCTTCCATCAACCACAAATGACAAAACCTACCTTTGGCTCATCCTCTACTTCTCACCCAAACAATTCCACTAAACACATTGAACCAAAACTGCTGCTATGACATCCCCTACACCGCAACTCAAACGTTCAATACACCACACTTTAACAACCTACATGCATCAACATTATTGAATCCCTGAATCCCAAACAATCAATGTGAACCAATCGCTCTTTGTCATCGTCGAGCTTGGTCTAATTGAATGTCGATAAAATAAAAGATTCAAATAAGTACTATGCTGATGATATACAGGCATGAGCATGTTTAAATAGCTTAGTTAACAAGGTTTTTTCAAGGTACATTATGGTATCCACGGGAAAATATCCTACGAATTATTTGACTACTTGCTCTAGAAATTAATTAAACACTAAAAAGGTACAAAAGAGATAGAGCTAAACCTTGGAAGAAGATTTTGAAAAAAAAAAGGTAGAATAGGTAGTCCGAGGATGATGTGGCACAATTCCTCTTCGTGGAGTAAAATATCCATTAGCATTTGTACATCCGTACCTTGCTAATGCATTGGCCATTTTCCAGCAGGGTTAAAGGATAAACTTGATGTTGTTTTACCCTCACCATTAATGTAATGATGTAAACTTTTGCAATATCAACTGGGGATGACCCGACGCTGTTTCCCTGTAGAACAGGCATATAAATTATCATACTCTGTTAAGCTCACATTTACTAAAGACGTTGCAGATATGATTCATAGATACTTACCTTTAGTTGGTAATGGTTAGTTGACTTAAACTATATTCCATGACAACATACACATTTAAAGCATGAAAAACTTACCCTTAATTCGAAATATTTGCTGGTAATATTCAATATAGCAAAGCAACATGTTGTGTACCTACATATCAAAAACAAAGGGAATACTTATGATGCAAAACAATAACCCATAATCACCAAAACAGTTGCATGATAAATAAATAAAAATATTACTGCAATGATTCCAAGAAACAAATTTAAATGCCAATTTTAAACACTATAATCATGGTTCAAACTATTGATAATATATTAAGTATTTGTGGATAGCTTTTTAGAAGAAAAAAATTGTCAACAAAAAACAAGAATTAAGTATAATTACATACATTTGAATATAAGTCCATGTATTTTAGTGGATGGTTTAAGCATGAATGTTAGGCCAATAGTTTGAGGTAATACATCATCAATCTCATTGCAGAATACATTGTAAATTATTTCTCTTATCATTACTATTTTTAAATAACGGTAATTACAAACACATATTCGAAGATGTAGTTATACCTACCCGCTCCATAATACGTATCATGTCCATAGGAATTTAATTTCTTTGAAAAGGAATCATAAGCTCTACATAATAGAATGAAATAGCTTTTAATTAAAACGAATGATCGTCAATTTCATTTGATCCATATTTGGTTCATGTAAAAAAATTGAAGCAATTTTATCCAATAACATATCCAAGTTACTAAATCATTTTCTTGTTGTGATTAATAAAGAAGTGGATAGCTTGAGTTAACACATCTGTGATTAAAGATGGAAAACTATAGAACAAGCTACTAGCCTGCATGAATATGGCAAATTTTTTGTAAAACATATTGTGCTTGAGAAGCATAGCATGTGTAAAGACCCGCAAATTCCCGCCCTTTGAATCGACCATAAACCACACAGGTCTGACCCAAAAGGTGAAAATCTACGAATACTTTAACTTTGGGCATACAACACATCAGAACAAAAACACATACTTTTATAACATCAATAACAAATGTTACATCAGAGTACAGAATATATCAGAGTACATGAATAAATAATACAGCGGAAGATACATTTAAATTAAATTAAATACATTATAGCGGAACTAATCTCAGTGGAAGGCCATCAGTAACTGGACCCAGCTTCAGTCTTCAATCCAGGATCCTGCTTAACTATATCTGCAAAAAGCTACTCAACTGCCCGTGTGGAAAGAGGGCACCCGAGTTTGCAAAGTGAAACAAACTACAGGTCAGTCGTGGGACTGGTGTGAGAATTCTTAACTTAACTTATCTAATAAGTAGGCTAATCACGGGACCACGCCGCTAACGCGGAACGGGTTTACTCCATTGGATTGCCAGTGCATAATTAAAGTAAATCGTCAAATAACGTAATGCTTTTTAGAAAAAATGAAACCATTATAAGACCCAGGTCCCATCACACAATGCAACGCACACCAGAGGATAGGGTTTTACCTTATAATGGTCAAAAGATGCTTGATACGTGAAAACGATATTATTGTCAGTGTGTATATATATATATTTAAAACATTCAAATATAATATCAATCCTAGACGGCATAGGTACTATATACTATGTCGCCGTACTAGTTCTACAATCAAAACCGCAAGGTCGTATTGGAGATTTGGATTCCATCATGAGTCGAGGCTAGGGGCAAGCTCCTCTCCGATTCGAGACACTCTAGCAAATGCCTCAGGATCCCCCGCAGTGAACCCTTGGATCTTCAGGGCCGGTCCCCGCCTATCGGCAGTGGATTAGTTATGCCTGAACACACGCTTCCCGGTTCCTTTGAACCTATAGTATGACCACCAACGGCCTATAAAACACGAGGTACCTCAAAATCCATCATCCACATAAGTAAAATGTCAGGGCTGGTAGGTCACTGACACCACTCTAGCTAGAAAGAAACGTGTGCACTCCCTGCAGTCCGTATCCCGTTTTTGACTCATACCGGGGTGTGAGGCTCGCGAAGTCACGATATACACAAAGCTATGCCGTAATAGGCTATGCTTTGATCATTCCACAAGGCCCTGCTTTTCAACAAAAGCCTTGATCATTTGCATCTTAGCATGTCACATTGTCAGACCCTACCATATTATTGATCATCTACCAATATATATAACCTCTAAGCTCATACGTCTTAGAGAAGGGTGATAAGTAAAGAATAAATTCTTCACCACCAAATAGAAATATATAATCGGTAGCGTTCAACAAATACAGTAGAAAGGAATACAATGTCAGACACGCAATCCATTTACAAGTCCGCTCTGGGTCTGAGCGAAATAACGTGTCCGTCGATCTCCAAATGCGTTTGGACGATCATTACCAAATACCTTGCCTTGGAAGGCCAATCCCAATTCAAGATACCAGTCATCATCATCCCAACGATGTGAAAACCTTCGGTCTTCAATCACCGTCTCCGTCTTCGACTCTTGATCGTCGTGATGATTATTCAGAATGGGTTAAACCCGGTCTTTCTGAATAACTTGCGTAATTTGGGATTAAAAACAAATATTGGAAAATCACACATTTCGTCACATCCCAACTCAGAATATTCTTTTAATAAGATATTCATTTTAGAAGATTCTCATTAATTTTATCAAAGATAAATATTTAAAATAAAATCCATAAATCAATTTCTAAAAATATGGAATTCCACAGAAATCAAATCAATACATAATCGATATAAATTTCTGTATCAGACTAATAATATAAATGGAATAACGGCAAAGCCTCTCAAATTCCATATACAATATCGGTCTTCTTTTACAGAAGCCCATTTCGATTATTACCAATCGAATTTCCACTAAATTCCAATTTAATATATTAGTTGAAAAACTTGATTTATAGAAAATGTCTTTTTAAATCTATAAAATAGATTCATAAGTTCCAAATAATAATTTCAATGTAAATTGGATTAAAGGACAAATGTCGTTTAAAACATCGTCCACGGTAAATCCACTTCACATCTCAATTTATTTCATATCACAAAATATGATTGCAAATGCTAGTAACCCTTTAAAACATATTTTAAAATAATCATAAAAATATTCTTTATATAAAAGATTCTAAATGAGAAGTATTCTTTATTTTACATATCTTTTACAAATATTCTTTGTTTAACATATAGTTGATTAAAAATATATTACGAAAAATATATGCACTTTATATAAAAAGGATTTCTAATGTAAAAATAGTCTTATTTAAAAGAACACTTGAATCGAAATGCGACTCAAACATTTACCATATAATTTGGATTATATGGATTTCACACACATCATATATATGACAATAACAGTATAATCATCAAGTCGTCCATTACATCCAAAGTGTAATTTCCACTGTGTAAGCGTTAAAATTAAATAATAACGCTCATCACAGCCTGTCGATCTAACGATCAACATACAACTAAATATTGGGATTAGTGTATGTGAATTTTCATCCCAACACCCGTGTGGGGTTTTCAACCAATCAAGCAAATGATAAACTAATTTGTGCACTTGGGCGATGTGTGAAAATTATCGTCCCAATCACATACACAAGTCGGGTAACTTGTGAATGGCAGTGTAATACACAATATATAACACGACGATAAAAATGTCTCTTTTATTGCCTATAAACGGCCAATAAAAATGTGATCTTTATTTCTATACTTTTTATTGTAATTTACATTTTTTTTTAACAAAATGTCCTTTTTATTCTAACTTACATTTTGAATGTAATTTTTCTTTTTATTGTTTATTTACATCAAAATGTAAATGTTCCCTTTTTCATTTTTTATTATTAACAACAAAAATCTCGTCTTCTATATTTATTATTTTCAATGAAAGCAATTTTACATAAAATTGTAATTCTTTAATTTTATTCTTTTTTTTTTGTCTCTAGAAAGACAATAAAATGTAACACAAAAATATATTCTTTTTATCGCATCTAAAATGATGATAAAAATGTAACATTAACATTGCTATTTTTATCGCATCAAAAAATGCCGATAAAAATGAATCACTAACATTGTCTATTTTTATCGCACCAAAAATGTCGATAAAAATGAATCACTAACATTGTCTATTTTTATCGCACCAAAAATGTCGATAAAAATGAATCACTAACATTGTCTATTTTTATCGCACCAAAAATGTTGATAAAAATGACAACATTAACTATTCTATTTTCACCGCATTCAAAATGACGATAAAATATTCAACATTAACAATTCTATTTTTACCGCATTCAAAATGACGACAAAATATTATCATAAGAAATGAAAGCAAAATGTTCTTTTTATTACTAAAAGGAAAAACAACAAAGATACTTCTTTTTTTTTTTAATGCTAAAAAGAAACATGACATAAAAATGTTCTTTTAATGTTAAAAAGAAGAAGCGACAAAATGACCCTATTTATGTTAAAAAAAAAAGGTGACCAAATATGTTTTTAATTTTAAAAAGAAAAAGCGACAAAAAATATCTTTTTATTCTAATGCGATATCTTTACAAAAGTGTTATTTTAATATCAATGCGAATTTTCAATTTCTTACTACATATAGAAATGTAAACTTTATTTTACAATTATATATCCCATCATAAATTACATATAAAAATGTAAGTTTATTTTTTTATTGCAAATCCCCTTTCTAATTACATATAAAAATGTACTTTTTATTTTACATTGTAAATTGCATATAAAAGGTAGGTTCTATCCTTATGTTGTATTTGCATTATAAAATGCAAATGAAAAGGTAAGTTTTATTTTCAATGTTATATTCGTATTATAAAGTGCAAATAAAAATGTAAATTTTATTTTCAAGTTTTATTTTCATTATAGTATGCAAATAATAAAAATAGCTTTATCATCAAGTTATATTCACATCATGAAATGTTAAAAAAAATGTAAGTTTTGTATTCAAGTCTCATTTGCATTATAATATGCAAATAATAAAATAAGTTTTAGTTTTCAGGTCATATTTACATTATAAAATATAAATAAAAAGGTAAGTTTTATTTTCAAGTGATATTTACATTATGAAATGTAAATAAATAAAATAAAAATAAAAAGTAAGTTTTGTTTCAAGTTCATTTGTGTCTTGAAAACACAAATAAAAATATAAATTTTAATGTAAATCTTTATTTCAATACTTTGTTCGCGTCAAGGGATGCAAACAAAATATAATTCTCTTTTTATTTAAACATTTTGTTTGCATTGAGAAATGCAAGAAAAATATAATTCTTTTTATTTTAAATGTAAATCTATATTTTGTCATTTTGTTCGCATCGAGGGATGCAAACAAAATACAATCTTTTATTCCTTCGTACATTTCTGTTTGAGAAATGCAAACAAAACACAATCCCTTTTTTTTCAATATTGAATTGATATTTCACATCAATTCAAATAAAAGGAAAATTTCCTTTTTTTTTTTGAAATGACAAAATTATGGATTTTTGTTTCATCTTTATTCAATGACAAAAATATGAATTCTTGTTTCATTTTTTTTTTTTATTCGGTGACAAAAATATGAATTTTTGTTCGTTAACTTTTAATGCAACAAAATTGAGAGTTTTTGTTTTCTTTTTATGCAACCAAAAATGAGAACTTTGTTAGTTAACCTTTAAGGCAAACAAAAAGAAATATATTTTATTCGTTGTTCATAGTCTATTGTAAACAAACAAATAAAAATAATATTCTATTTGTCATTCAATTTCCATAGTAAAATCAACCAATAAAAAGATTTTTTTTTCGTCATTCCGATTATATTGTAGTATCAACAAATAGAGGAACGCTTTATTTGTCGTTCAAATTTCATTGTAACATCAACAAATAAAAATAAAGTTTTATTTGTCGTTCCATTTCTTTGTTCATTTCAGAAAAATGAAAAGGACATTGTAATAAAATAAATTAGAACGTCTAGATCTGAATAAAATATGTTTTAAATCTAAATTTAGATTTAATTTTCCAACTGCAATTTAAACTCAATAACATATACAATTTAAAGACGGATTTAAGCATAACATGAACAATAAGCACACCACAAGCAACAATCGATAATTCATACACACAAAACATTTCAGAACTAAATCATCATCATCATACAATTATTTTAATGTGGGAAAATAAATTAAATAATAAAGATTTGAACTCTCACCTCAAATTTTGGCTGAAAATCAACTGTCTCCGTTTCAGCCGCGGTCTGCGCCATCGCGAAGAGCTCGGAAAGACGAGTCCAGCGCAATTTACGGTTTGTCAAACGGACCTCGTATGAGAGAGTTATGAATTTTTAAAGATCGAAAAAATAAAATATTAAAATAAAATAAAATAATAAAATAATAGTTTCGGACCTTTCTTCCTCCACGAGACGTTTACCTCGGCCGAACCCATCTCCACGTCCAAAGCTTCTAGTCGCACCCCCCTCTGGCCATCTAGCATCCGATCAAACACCACCACCGCGACCGCCATGCCGAGAGCAACCTACACCACCAACCCCTAGAAGCTCGGCCTCCCCAATCACCTCGAAATCCACCAAAAACGCAGCAACTTCTCAGCCAAAATTCGCAAAATCCGAGCACCAAAATCCGATCTTAACCTTACAGATTTGTAGCCCTCTGAATTCTCTTCGATTTGGTAGGTCATACGTCAATTTTCGTTGAACGGATTGAGAGATAATAGCGTTTGAATTTGGGTGATTTCTGGCCTTCGGTTTGGACATGGCGGCTGGCCAAATTAGGGTTAGGGTTTTCGGATTTAATAATATTTTAATATTTAATTCCGAATTTCTTGAAATAAAGTGGATTTTTGGACTTTCTCGGATTTGGGCCTGCTTACTGCCGATCTTAACGTTTTGAGGCCTTCTGAACGCGATGGGCTATGTCCCAATGTCCAATTCTGATGTCTACACGTTTTTTTTCGGTTTTAATTGAAAATACAATATTAAATTAATTATTTAATTCCTACCATACATTTAAATATGCCGGGGCCACATACGACCTCAGAAAATTCTAAAAAAAATATTTTTAGCTTTCTTATGACGATACGAATCCAACAAAATTATTTTCGTCGAATTCTGAGACTGTTTGAAAAATGGCTATTTTTAAGGCGTTCGAATTTAACTGTAAATAGTCAAAACACATTTTCCACTGCCACGCTCACATATTAATTCGAAAAATTCTGAAAATTGAAACCTAGCAATAATTTGACATTCCGGTTCCAACAAAAGTGGTTTCGTCGAAAACGGTGGTCGTTTGAAAAATGACTATTTTCAAGGCCAATATATTTAATATTAAAAATACATTTTTAAACAAATAATTTTCGAAACTCAAAATATATAAGTGTTTACTGTTTTTCAATGCAGAAACGTCATTCCGAACTCAATGGAAGTGGTTTCAAGTCGAAATTCCTATATATGTGAAAAGTAGCCTTTCGGGCCCTATATATTCTACAACGACCTTTCTAAAAATTGAATTGGCCATAACTTTTGATTTCCGCTATGAAATTTCAATTTTTCAGATTCGTTAGAAAGATATTTTTAAATAGATTCTAATATTTTTGGTTTCAATAAAATCCGTTAAATTTTGCATCCTGTACGGTCAGTCAAAGTTCAAGTTTGACTTTTCAAACTACCGCGCTATTTTCTAACTCTTTTGTTAATTAAAATTAAATCATTCATTCTAACTTCGATTTAAATCAAATTTGTGATCATTATTATTTAAAATAGATTATTTAATTATCAAACTTATTAAAATCACTTAAAATAAATTTTAAATTGGCCCCAAAATTCCGGGTTGTTACAATCGCCCCCACTTAAAAACTTTTCGTCCTCGAAAAGGAACGTAGCTAAAAATTGTAAAATTAACTATCTTAATTTTAAATTTTAATGGTTGATTATCTTTTCAAAATATACGTAACTTTATATATATAAAAATCATATTTCAAAGAATAGATTATAAATATCAAAATACGTTAATTATAAGTTCGTAACTCTTAACTCGTTCTAGGGCATTACTAACCCCATCTCTAACGAGTCCACTCATTCTAGGATACTGCTGATCCTATCTCTAATGAGTATTCTTATTGGACATTACTAATCCAATCTCTGATGAGTCTTTTGTTCAGTTCTAACAAGTTGTACCCCAAAGATTTGAGCTAACCAGAGCTCTGATACCAACTGTAAAGACCCGCAAATTCCCGCCCTTTGAATCGACCATAAACCACAAAGGTCTGACCCAAAAGGTGAAAATCTACGAATACTTTAACTTTGGGCATACAACACATCAGAACAAAAACACAGACTTTTATAACATCAATAACAAATGTTACATCAGGGTACAGAATATATCAGAGTACATCAATAAATAATACAGCGGAAGATACATTTAAATTAAATTAAATACATTGCAGAAGAACTAATCTCAGTGGAAGGCCATCAGTAACTGGACCCAGCTTCAGTCTTCAATCCAGGATCCTGCTTAACTATATCTGCAAAAAGCTACTCAACTGCCCGTGTGGAAAGAGGGCACCCGAGTTTGCAAAGTGAAACAAACTACAGGTCAGTCGTGGGACTGGTGTGAGAATTCTTAACTTAACTTATCTAATAAGTAGGCTAATCACAGGACCACGCCGCTAATGCGGAACGGGTTTACTCCATTGGATTGCCAGTGCATAATTAAAGTAAATCGTCAAATAACGTAATGCTTTTTAGAAAAAATGAAACCATTATAAGACCCAGGTCCCATCACACAATGCAACGCACACCAGAGGATAGGGTTTTACCTTATAATGGTCAAAAGATGCTTGATACGTGAAAACGATATTATTGTCAATGTGTATATATATATATTTAAAACATTCAAATATAATATCAATCCTAGACGGCATAGGTACCATAAACTATGTCGCCGTACTAGTTCTACAATCAAAACCGCAAGGTCGTATTGGAGATTTGGATTCCATCATGAGTCGAGGCTAGGGGCAAGCTCCTCTCCGATTCGAGATACTCTAGCAAATGCCTCGGGATCCCCCGCAGTGAACCCTTGGATCTTCAGGGCCGGTCCCCGCCTATCGGCAGTGGATTAGTTATGCCTGAACACACGCTTCCCGGTTCCTTTGAACCTATAGTATGACCACCAACGGCCTATAAAACACGAGGTACCTCAAAATCCATCATCCACATAAGTAAAATGTCAGGGCTGGTAGGTCACTGACACCACTCTAGCTAGAAAGAAACGTGTGCACTCCCTGCAGTCCGTATCCCGTTTTTGACTCATACCGGGGTGTGAGGCTCGCGAAGTCACGATATACACAAAGCTATGCCGTAATAGGCTATGCTTTGATCATTCCACAAGGCCCTGCTTTTCAACAAAAGCCTCGATCATTTGCATCTTAGCATGTCACATTGTCAGACCCTACCATATTATTGATCATCTACCAATATATATATAACCTCTAAGCTCATACGTCTTAGAGAAGGGTGATAAGTAAAGAATAAATTCTTCACCACCAAATAGAAATATATAATCGGTAGCGTTCAACAAATACAGTAGAAAGGAATACAATGTCAGACACGCAATCCATTTACAAGTCCGCTCTGGGTCTGAGCGAAACAACGTGTCCGTCGATCTCCAAATGCGTTTGGACGATCATTACCAAATACCTTGCCTTGGAAGGCCAATCCCAATTCAAGATACCAGTCATCATCATCCCAACGATGTGAAAACCTTCGGTCTTCAATCACCGTCTCCATCTTCGACTCCTGATCGTCGTGATGATTATTCAGAATGGGTTAAACCCGGTCTTTCTGAATAACTTGCGTAATTTGGGATTAAAAACAAATATTGGAAAATCACACATTTCTTCACATCCCAACTCAGAATATTCTTTTAATAAGATATTCATTTTAGAAGATTCTCATTAATTTTATCAAAGATAAATATTTAAAATAAAATCCATAAATCAATTTCTAAAAATATGGAATTCCACAGAAATCAAATCAATACATAATCGATATAAATTTCTGTATCAGCCTAATAATATAAATGGAATAACGGCAAAGCCTCTCAAATTCCATATACAATATCGGTCTTCTTTTACAGAAGCCCATTTCGATTATTACCAATCGAATTTCCACTAAATTCCAATTTAATATATTAGTTGAAAAACTTGATTTATAGAAAATGTCTTTTTAAATCTATAAAATAGATTCATAAGTTCCAAATAATAATTTCAATGTAAATTGGATTAAAGGACAAATGTCGTTTAAAACATCGTCCACGGTAAATCCACTTCACATCTCAATTTATTTCATATCACAAAATATGATTGCAAATGCTAGTAACCCTTTAAAAACATATTTTAAAATAATCATAAAAATATTCTTTATATAAAAGATTCTAAATGAGAAGTATTCTTTATTTTACATATCTTTTACAAATATTCTTTGTTTAACATATAGTTGATTAAAAATATATTACGAAAAATATATGCACTTTATATAAAAAGGATTTCTAATGTAAAAATAGTCTTATTTAAAAGAACACTTGAATCGAAATGCGACTCAAACATTTACCATATAATTTGGATTATATGGATTTCACACACATCATATATATGACAATAACAGTATAATCATCAAGTCATCCATTACATCCAAAGTGTAATTTCCACTGTGTAAGCGTTAAAATTAAATAATAACGCTCATCACAGCCTATCGATCTAACGATCAACATACAACTAAATATTGGGATTAGTGTATGTGAATTTTCATCCCAACACCCGTGTGGGGTTTTCAACCAATCAAGCAAATGATAAACTAATTTGTGCACTTGGGCGATGTGTGAAAATTATCGTCCCAATCACATACACAAGTCGGGTAACTTGTGAATGGCAGTGTAGTACAAAATATATAACACGACGATAAAAATGTCTCTTTTATTGCCTATAAACGGCCAATAAAAATGTGATCTTTATTTCTATACTTTTTATTGTAATTTACATTTTTTTTAACAAAATGTCCTTTTTATTCTAACTTACATTTTGAATGTAATTTTTCTTTTTATTGTTTATTTACATCAAAATGTAAATGTTCCCTTTTTCATTTTTTATTATTAACAACAAAAATCTCGTCTTCTATATTTATTATTTTCAATGAAAGCAATTTTACATAAAATTGTAATTCTTTAATTTTATTCTTTTTTTTTTGTCTTTAGAAAGAAAATAAAATGTAACACAAAAATATATTCTTTTTATCGCATCTAAAATGATGATAAAAATGTAACATTAACATTGCTATTTTTATCGCATCAAAAATGCCGATAAAAATGAATCACTAACATAGTCTATTTTTATCGCACCAAAAATGTCGATAAAAATGAATCACTAACATTGTCTATTTTTATCGCACCAAAAATGTCGATAAAAATGAATCACTAACATTGTCTATTTTTATCGCACCAAAAATGTCGATAAAAATGACAACATTAACTATTCTATTTTCACCGCATTCAAAATGACGATAAAATATTCAACATTAACAATTCTATTTTTACCGCATTCAAAATGCCGATAAAATATTATCATAAGAAATGAAAGCAAAATGTTCTTTTTATTACTAAAAGGAAAAACAACAAAGATACTTCTTTTTTTTTTAATGCTAAAAAGAAACATGACATAAAAATGTTCTTTTAATGTTAAAAAGAAGAAGCGACAAAATGACCCTATTTATGTTAAAAAAAAAAGGTGACCAAATATGTTTTTAATTTTAAAAAGAAAAAGCGACAAAAAATATCTTTTTATTCTAATGCGATATCTTTACAAAAGTGTTATTTTAATATCAATGCGAATTTTCAATTTATTACTACATATAGAAATGTAAACTTTATTTTACAATTATATATCCCATCATAAATTACATATAAAAATGTAAGTTTATTTTTTTATTGCAAATCCCCTTTCTAATTACATATAAAAATGTACTTTTTATTTTACATTGTAAATTGCATATAAAAGGTAGGTTCTATCCTTATGTTGTATTTGCATTATAAAATGCAAATGAAAAGGTAAGTTTTATTTTCAATGTTATATTCGTATTATAAAGTGCAAATAAAAATGTAAATTTTATTTTCAAGTTTTATTTTCATTATAGTATGCAAATAATAAAAATAGCTTTATCATCAAGTTATATTCACATCATGAAATGTTAAAAAAAATGTAAGTTTTGTATTCAAGTCTCATTTGCATTATAATATGCAAATAATAAAATAAGTTTTAGTTTTCAGGTCATATTTACATTATAAAATATAAATAAAAAGGTAAGTTTTATTTTCAAGTGATATTTACATTATGAAATGTAAATAAATAAAATAAAAATAAAAAGTAAGTTTTGTTTCAAGTTCATTTGTGTCTTGAAAACACAAATAAAAATATAAATTTTAATGTAAATCTTTATTTCAATACTTTGTTCGCGTCAAGGGATGCAAACAAAATATAATTCTCTTTTTATTTAAACATTTTGTTTGCATTGAGAAATGCAAGAAAAATATAATTCTTTTTATTTTAAATGTAAATCTATATTTTGTCATTTTGTTCGCATCGAGGGATGCAAACAAAATACAATCTTTTATTCCTTCGTACATTTCTGTTTGAGAAATGCAAACAAAACACAACCCTTTTTTTTTCAATATTGAATTGATATTTCACATCAATTCAAATAAAAGGAAAATTTCCTTTTTTTTTTTGAAATGACAAAAGTATGGATTTTTGTTTCATCTTTATTCAATGACAAAAATATGAATTCTTGTTTCATTTTTTTTTATTCGGTGACAAAAATATGAATTTTTGTTCGTTAACTTTTAATGCAACAAAATTGAGAGTTTTTGTTTTCTTTTTATGCAACCAAAAATGAGAACTTTGTTAGTTAACCTTTAAGGCAAACAAAAAGAAATATATTTTATTCGTTGTTCATAGTCTATTGTAAACAAACAAATAAAAATAATATTCTATTTGTCATTCAATTTCCATAGTAAAATCAACCAATAAAAAGATTTTTTTTTTCGTCATTCCGATTATATTGTAGTATCAACAAATAGAGGTACGCTTTATTTGTCGTTCAAATTTCATTGTAACATCAACAAATAAAAATAAAGTTTTATTTGTCGTTCCATTTCTTTGTTCATTTCATAAAAATGAAAAGGACATTGTAATAAAATAAATTAGAACGTCTAGATCTGAATAAAATATGTTTTAAATCTAAATTTAGATTTAATTTTCCAACTGCAATTTAAACTCAATAACATATACAATTTAAAGACGGATTTAAGCATAACATGAACAATAAGCACACCACAAGCAACAATCGATAATTCATACACACAAAACATTTCAGAACTAAATCATCATCATCATACAATTATTTTAATGTGGGAAAATAAATTAAATAATAAAGATTTGAACTCTCACCTCAAATTTTGGCTGAAAATCAACTGTCTCCGTTTCAGCCGCGGTCTGCGCCATCGCGAAGAGCTCGGAAAGACGAGTCCAGCGCAATTTACGGTTTGTCAAACGGACCTCGTATGAGAGAGTTATGAATTTTTAAAGATCGAAAAAATAAAATATTAAAATAAAATAAAATAATAAAATAATAGTTTCGGACCTTTCTTCCTCCACGAGACGTTTACCTCGGCCGAACCCATCTCCACGTCCAAAGCTTCTAGTCGCACCCCCCTCTGGCCATCTAGCATCCGATCAAACACCACCACCGCGACCGCCATGCCGAGAGCAACCTACACCACCAAGCCCTAGAAGCTCGGCCTCCCCAATCACCTCGAAATCCACCAAAAACGCAGCAACTTCTCAGCCAAAATTCGCAAAATCCGAGCACCAAAATCCGATCTTAACCGTATAGATTTGTAGCCCTCTGAATTCTCTTCGATTTGGTAGGTCATACGTCAATTTTCGTTGAACGGATTGAGAGATAATAGCGTTTGAATTTGGGTGATTTCTGGCCTTCGGTTTGGACATGGCGGCTGGCCAAATTAGGGTTAGGGTTTTCGGATTTAATAATATTTTAATATTTAATTCCGAATTTCGTGAAATAAAGTGGATTTTTGGACTTTCTCGGATTTGGGCCTGCTTACTGCCGATCTTAACGTTTTGAGGCCTTCTGAACGCGATGGGCTATGTCCCAATGTCCAATTCTGATGTCTACACTTTTTTTTCGGTTTTAATTGAAAATAAAATATTAAATTAATTATTTAATTCCTACCATACATATAAATATGCCGGGGCCGCATACGACCTCAGAAAATTCTAAAAAATATATTTTTAGCTTTCTTATGACGATACGAATCCAACAAAATTATTTTCGTCGAATTCTGAGACTGTTTGAAAAATGGCTATTTTTAAGGCGTTCGAATTTAACTGTAAATAGTCAAAACACATTTTCCACTGCCACGCTCACATATTAATTCGAAAAATTCTGAAAATTGAAACCTAGCAATAATTTGACATTCCGGTTCCAACAAAAGTGGTTTCGTCGAAAACGGTGGTCGTTTGAAAAATGACTATTTTCAAGGCCAATATATTTAATATTAAAAATACATTTTTAAACAAATAATTTTCGAAACTCAAAATATATAAGTGTTTACTGTTTTTCAATGCAGAAACGTCATTCCGAACTCAATGGAAGTGGTTTCAAGTCGAAATTCCTATATATGTGAAAAGTAGCCTTTCGAGCCCTATATATTCTACAGCGACCTTTCTAAAAATTGAATTGGCCATAACTTTTGATTTCCGCTATGAAATTTCAATTTTTCAGATTCGTTAGAAAGATATTTTTAAATAGATTCTAATATTTTTGGTTTCAATAAAATCCGTTAAATTTTGCATCCTGTACGGTCAGTCAAAGTTCAAGTTTGACTTTTCAAACTACCGCGCTATTTTCTAACTCTTTTGTTAATTAAAATTAAATCATTCATTCTAACTTCGATTTAAATCAAATTTGTGATCATTATTATTTAAAATAGATTATTTAATTATCAAACTTATTAAAATCACTTAAAATAAATTTTAAATTGGCCCCAAAATTCCGGGTTGTTACAATCGCCCCCACTTAAAAACTTTTCGTCCTCGAAAAGGAACGTAGCTAAAAATTGTAAAATTAACTATCTTAATTTTAAATTTTAATGGTTGATTATCTTTTCAAAATATACGTAACTTTATATATATAAAAATCATATTTCAAAGAATAGATTATAAATATCAAAAATACGTTAATTATAAGTTCGTAACTCTTAACTCGTTCTAGGGCATTACTAACCCCATCTCTAACGAGTCCACTCATTCTAGGATACTGCTGATCCTATCTCTAATGAGTATTCTTATTGGACATTACTAATCCAATCTCTGATGAGTCTTTTGTTCAGTTCTAACAAGTTGTACCCCAAAGATTTGAGCTAACCAGAGCTCTGATACCAACTGTAAAGACCCGCAAATTCCCGCCCTTTGAATCGACCATAAACCACAAAGGTCTGACCCAAAAGGTGAAAATCTACGAATACTTTAACTTTGGGCATACAACACATCAGAACAAAAACACAGACTTTTATAACATCAATAACAAATGTTACATCAGGGTACAGAATATATCAGAGTACATCAATAAATAATACAGCGGAAGATACATTTAAATTAAATTAAATACATTGCAGAAGAACTAATCTCAGTGGAAGGCCATCAGTAACTGGACCCAGCTTCAGTCTTCAATCCAGGATCCTGCTTAACTATATCTGCAAAAAGCTACTCAACTGCCCGTGTGGAAAGAGGGCACCCAAGTTTGCAAAGTGAAACAAACTACAGGTCAGTCGTGGGACTGGTGTGAGAATTCTTAACTTAACTTATCTAATAAGTAGGCTAATCACAGGACCACGCCGCTAATGCGGAACGGGTTTACTCCATTGGATTGCCAGTGCATAATTAAAGTAAATCGTCAAATAACGTAATGCTTTTTAGAAAAAATGAAACCATTATAAGACCCAGGTCCCATCACACAATGCAACGCACACCAGAGGATAGGGTTTTACCTTATAATGGTCAAAAGATGCTTGATACGTGAAAACGATATTATTGTCAATGTGTATATATATATATTTAAAACATTCAAATATAATATCAATCCTAGACGACATAGGTACCATATACTATGTCGCCGTACTAGTTCTACAATCAAAACCGCAAGGTCGTATTGGAGATTTGGATTCCATCATGAGTCGAGGCTAGGGGCAAGCTCCTCTCCGATTCGAGACACTCTAGCAAATGCCTCGGGATCCCCCGCAGTGAACCCTTGGATCTTCAGGGCCGGTCCCCGCCTATCGGCAGTGGATTAGTTATGCCTGAACACACGCTTCCCGGTTCCTTTGAACCTATAGTATGACCACCAACGGCCTATAAAACACGAGGTACCTCAAAATCCATCATCCACATAAGTAAAATGTCAGGGCTGGTAGGTCACTGACACCACTCTAGCTAGAAAGAAACGTGTGCACTCCCTGCAGTCCGTATCCCGTTTTTGACTCATACCGGGGTGTGAGGCTCGCGAAGTCACGATATACACAAAGCTATGCCGTAATAGGCTATGCTTTGATCATTCCACAAGGCCCTGCTTTTCAACAAAAGCCTTGATCATTTGCATCTTAGCATGTCACATTGTCAGACCCTACCATATTATTGATCATCTACCAATATATATATAACCTCTAAGCTCATACGTCTTAGAGAAGGGTGATAAGTAAAGAATAAATTCTTCACCACCAAATAGAAATATATAATCGGTAGCGTTCAACAAATACAGTAGAAAGGAATACAATGTCAGACACGCAATCCATTTACAAGTCCGCTCTGGGTCTGAGCGAAACAACGTGTCCGTCGATCTCCAAATGCGTTTGGACGATCATTACCAAATACCTTGCCTTGGAAGGCCAATCCCAATTCAAGATACCAGTCATCATCATCCCAACGATGTGAAAACCTTCGGTCTTCAATCACCGTCTCCATCTTCGACTCCTGATCGTCGTGATGATTATTCAGAATGGGTTAAACCCGGTCTTTCTGAATAACTTGCGTAATTTGGGATTAAAAACAAATATTGGAAAATCACACATTTCTTCACATCCCAACTCAGAATATTCTTTTAATAAGATATTCATTTTAGAAGATTCTCATTAATTTTATCAAAGATAAATATTTAAAATAAAATCCATAAATCAATTTCTAAAAATATGGAATTCCACAGAAATCAAATCAATACATAATCGATATAAATTTCTGTATCAGACTAATAATATAAATGGAATAACGGCAAAGCCTCTCAAATTCCATATACAATATCGGTCTTCTTTTACAGAAGCCCATTTCGATTATTACCAATCGAATTTCCACTAAATTCCAATTTAATATATTAGTTGAAAAACTTGATTTATAGAAAATGTCTTTTTAAATCTATAAAATAGATTCATAAGTTCCAAATAATAATTTCAATGTAAATTGGATTAAAGGACAAATGTCGTTTAAAACATCGTCCACGGTAAATCCACTTCACATCTCAATTTATTTCATATCACAAAATATGATTGCAAATGCTAGTAACCCTTTAAAAACATATTTTAAAATAATCATAAAAATATTCTTTATATAAAAGATTCTAAATGAGAAGTATTCTTTATTTTACATATCTTTTACAAATATTCTTTGTTTAACATATAGTTGATTAAAAATATATTACGAAAAATATATGCACTTTATATAAAAAGGATTTCTAATGTAAAAATAGTCTTATTTAAAAGAACACTTGAATCGAAATGCGACTCAAACATTTACCATATAATTTGGATTATATGGATTTCACACACATCATATATATGACAATAACAGTATAATCATCAAGTCATCCATTACATCCAAAGTGTAATTTCCACTGTGTAAGCGTTAAAATTAAATAATAACGCTCATCACAGCCTATCGATCTAACGATCAACATACAACTAAATATTGGGATTAGTGTATGTGAATTTTCATCCCAACACCCGTGTGGGGTTTTCAACCAATCAAGCAAATGATAAACTAATTTGTGCACTTGGGCGATGTGTGAAAATTATCGTCCCAATCACATACACAAGTCGGGTAACTTGTGAATGGCAGTGTAATACAAAATATATAACACGACGATAAAAATGTCTCTTTTATTGCCTATAAACGGCCAATAAAAATGTGATCTTTATTTCTATACTTTTTATTGTAATTTACATTTTTTTTAACAAAATGTCCTTTTTATTCTAACTTACATTTTGAATGTAATTTTTCTTTTTATTGTTTATTTACATCAAAATGTAAATGTTCCCTTTTTCATTTTTTATTATTAACAACAAAAATCTCGTCTTCTATATTTATTATTTTCAATGAAAGCAATTTTACATAAAATTGTAATTCTTTAATTTTATTCTTTTTTTTTGTCTCTAGAAAGAAAATAAAATGTAACACAAAAATATATTCTTTTTATCGCATCTAAAATGATGATAAAAATGTAACATTAACATTGCTATTTTTATCGCATCAAAAATGCCGATAAAAATGAATCACTAACATTTTCTATTTTTATCGCACCAAAAATGTCGATAAAAATGAATCACTAACATTGTCTATTTTTATCGCACCAAAAATGTCGATAAAAATGAATCACTAACATTGTCTATTTTTATCGCACCAAAAATGTCGATAAAAATGACAACATTAACTATTCTATTTTCACCGCATTCAAAATGACGATAAAATATTCAACATTAACAATTCTATTTTTACCGCATTCAAAATGACGATAAAATATTATCATAAGAAATGAAAGCAAAATGTTCTTTTTATTACTAAAAGGAAAAACAACAAAGATACTTCTTTTTTTTTTAATGCTAAAAAGAAACATGACATAAAAATGTTCTTTTAATGTTAAAAAGAAGAAGCGACAAAATGACCCTATTTATGTTAAAAAAAAAGGTGACCAAATATGTTTTTAATTTTAAAAAGAAAAAGCGACAAAAATTATCTTTTTATTCTAATGCGATATCTTTACAAAAGTGTTATTTTAATATCAATGCGAATTTTCAATTTCTTACTACATATAGAAATGTAAACTTTATTTTACAATTATATATCCCATCATAAATTACATATAAAAATGTAAGTTTATTTTTTTATTGCAAATCCCCTTTCTAATTACATATAAAAATGTACTTTTTATTTTACATTGTAAATTGCATATAAAAGGTAGGTTCTATCCTTATGTTGTATTTGCATTATAAAATGCAAATGAAAAGGTAAGTTTTATTTTCAATGTTATATTCGTATTATAAAGTGCAAATAAAAATGTAAATTTTATTTTCAAGTTTTATTTTCATTATAGTATGCAAATAATAAAAATAGCTTTATCATCAAGTTATATTCACATCATGAAATGTTAAAAAAAATGTAGGTTTTGTATTCAAGTCTCATTTGCATTATAATATGCAAATAATAAAATAAGTTTTAGTTTTCAGGTCATATTTACATTATAAAATATAAATAAAAAGGTAAGTTTTATTTTCAAGTGATATTTACATTATGAAATGTAAATAAATAAAATAAAAATAAAAAGTAAGTTTTGTTTCAAGTTCATTTGTGTCTTGAAAACACAAATAAAAATATAAATTTTAATGTAAATCTTTATTTCAATACTTTGTTCGCGTCAAAGGATGCAAACAAAATATAATTCTCTTTTTATTTAAACATTTTGTTTGCATTGAGAAATGCAAGAAAAATATAATTCTTTTTATTTTAAATGTAAATCTATATTTTGTCATTTTGTTCGCATCGAGGGATGCAAACAAAATACAATCTTTTATTCCTTCGTACATTTCTGTTTGAGAAATGCAAACAAAACACAATCCCTTTTTTTTTCAATATTGAATTGATATTTCACATCAATTCAAATAAAAGGAAAATTTCCTTTTTTTTTTGAAATGACAAAAGTATGGATTTTTGTTTCATCTTTATTCAATGACAAAAATATGAATTCTTGTTTCATTTTTTTTTTATTCGGTGACAAAAATATGAATTTTTGTTCGTTAACTTTTAATGCAACAAAATTGAGAATTTTTGTTTTCTTTTTATGCAACCAAAAATGAGAACTTTGTTAGTTAACCTTTAAGGCAAACAAAAAGAAATATATTTTATTCGTTGTTCATAGTCTATTGTAAACAAACAAATAAAAATAATATTCTATTTGTCATTCAATTTCCATAGTAAAATCAACCAATAAAAAGATTTTTTTTTTTTCGTCATTCCGATTATATTGTAGTATCAACAAATAGAGGTACGCTTTATTTGTCGTTCAAATTTCATTGTAACATCAACAAATAAAAATAAAGTTTTATTTGTCGTTCCATTTCTTTGTTCATTTCAGAAAAATGAAAAGGACATTGTAATAAAATAAATTAGAACGTCTAGATCTGAATAAAATATGTTTTAAATCTAAATTTAGATTTAATTTTCCAACTGCAATTTAAACTCAATAACATATACAATTTAAAGACGGATTTAAGCATAACATGAACAATAAGCACACCACAAGCAACAATCGATAATTCATACACACAAAACATTTCAGAACTAAATCATCATCATCTCACAATTATTTTAATGTGGGAAAATAAATTAATAATAAATTAAATAATAAAGATTTGAACTCTCACCTCAAATTTTGGCTGAAAATCAACTGTCTCCGTTTCAGCCGCGGTCTGCGCCATCGCGAAGAGCTCGGAAAGACGAGTCCAGCGCAATTTACGGTTTGTCAAACGGACCTCGTATGAGAGAGTTATGAATTTTTAAAGATCGAAAAAATAAAATATTAAAATAAAATAAAATAATAAAATAATAGTTTCGGACCTTTCTTCCTCCACGAGACGTTTACCTCGGCCGAACCCATCTCCACGTCCAAAGCTTCTAGTCGCACCCCCCTCTGGCCATCTAGCATCCGATCAAACACCACCACCGCGACCGCCATGCCGAGAGCAACCTACACCACCAACCCCTTGAAGCTCGGCCTCCCCAATCACCTCGAAATCCACCAAAAACGCAGCAACTTCTCAGCCAAAATTCACAAAATCCGAGCACCAAAATCCGATCTTAACCGTATAGATTTGTAGCCCTCTGAATTCTCTTCGATTTGGTAGGTCATACGTCAATTTTCGTTGAACGGATTGAGAGATATTAGCGTTTGAATTTGGGTGATTTCTGGCCTTCGGTTTGGACATGGCGGCTGGCCAAATTAGGGTTAGTGTTTTCGGATTTAATAATATTTTAATATTTAATTCCGAATTTCGTGAAATAAAGTGGATTTTTGGACTTTCTCGGATTTGGGCCTGCTTACTGCCGATCTTAACGTTTTGAGGCCTTCTGAACGCGATGGGCTATGTCCCAATGTCCAATTCTGATGTCTACACGTTTTTCTTTCGGTTTTAATTGAAAATACAATATTAAATTAATTATTTAATTCCTACCATACATTTAAATATGCCGGGGCCACATACGACCTCAGAAAATTCTAAAAAAAATATTTTTAGCTTTCTTATGACGATACGAATCCAACAAAATTATTTTCGTCGAATTCTGAGACTGTTTGAAAAATGGCTTTTTTAAGGCGTTCGAATTTAACTCTAAATAGTCAAAACACATTTTCCTCTGCCACGCTCACATATTAATTCGAAAAATTCTGAAAATTGAAACCTAGCAATAATTTGACATTCCGGTTCCAACAAAAGTGGTTTCGTCGAAAACGGTGGTCGTTTGAAAAATGACTATTTTCAAGGCCAATATATTTAATATTAAAAATACATTTTTAAACAAATAATTTTCGAAACTCAAAATATATAAATGTTTACTGTTTTTCAATGCAGAAACGTCATTCCGAACTCAATGGAAGTGGTTTCGAGTCAAAATTCCTATATATGTGAAAAGTAGCCTTTCGGGCCCTATATATTCTACAGCGACCTTTCTAAAAATTGAATTGGCCATAACTTTTGATTTCCGCTATGAAATTTCAATTTTTCAGATTCGTTAGAAAGATATTTTTAAATAGATTCTAATATTTTTGGTTTCAATAAAATCCGTTAAATTTTGCATCCTGTACGGTCAGTCAAAGTTCAAGTTTGACTTTTCAAACTACCGCGCTATTTTCTAACTCTTTTGTTAATTAAAATTAAATCATTCATTCTAACTTCGATTTAAATCAAATTTGTGATCATTATTGTTTAAAATAGATTATTTAATTATCAAACTTATTAAAATCACTTAAAATAAATTTTAAATTGGCCCCAAAATTCCGGGTTGTTACAATCGCCCCCACTTAAAAACTTTTCGTCCTCGAAAAGGAACGTAGCTAAAAATTGTAAAATTAACTATCTTAATTTTAAATTTTAATGGTTGATTATCTTTTCAAAATATACGTAACTTTATATATATAAAAATCATATTTCAAAGAATAGATTATAAATATCAAAAATACGTTAATTATAAGTTCGTAACTCTTAACTCGTTCTAGGGCATTACTAACCCCATCTCTAACGAGTCCACTCATTCTAGGATACTGCTGATCCTATCTCTAATGAGTATTCTTATTGGACATTACTAATCCAATCTCTGATGAGTCTTTTGTTCAGTTCTAACAAGTTGTACCCCAAAGATTTGAGCTAACCAGAGCTCTGATACCAACTGTAAAGACCCGCAAATTCCCGCCCTTTGAATCGACCATAAACCACACAGGTCTGACCCAAAAGGTGAAAATCTACGAATACTTTAACTTTGGGCATACAACACATCAGAACAAAAACACAGACTTTTATAACATCAATAACAAATGTTACATCAGGGTACAGAATATATCAGAGTACATCAATAAATAATACAGCGGAAGATACATTTAAATTAAATTAAATACATTGCAGAAGAACTAATCTCAGTGGAAGGCCATCAGTAACTGGACCCAGCTTCAGTCTACAATCCAGGATCCTGCTTAACTATATCTGCAAAAAGCTACTCAACTGCCCGTGTGGAAAGAGGGCACCCGAGTTTGCAAAGTGAAACAAACTACAGATCAGTCGTGGGACTGGTGTGAGAATTCTTAACTTAACTTATCTAATAAGTAGGCTAATCACAGGACCACGCCGCTAACGCGGAACGGGTTTACTCCATCGGATTGCCAATGCATAATTAAAGTAAATCGTCAAATAACGTAATGCTTTTTAGAAAAAATGAAACCATTATAAGACCCAGGTCCCATCACACAATGCAACGCACACCAGAGGATAGGGTTTTACCTTATAATGGTCAAAAGATGCTTGATACGTGAAAACGATATTATTGTCAATGTGTATATATATATATTTAAAACATTCAAATATAATATCAATCCTAGACGGCATAGGTGCCATATACTATGTCGCCGTACTAGTTCTACAATCAAAACCGCAAGGTCGTATTGGAGATTTGGATTCCATCATGAGTCGAGGCTAGGGGCAAGCTCCTCTCCGATTCGAGACACTCTAGCAAATGCCTCGGGATCCCCCGCAGTGAACCCTTGGATCTTCAGGGCCGGTCCCCGCCTATCGGCAGTGGATTAGTTATGCCTGAACACACGCTTCCCGGTTCCTTTGAACCTATAGTATGACCACCAACGGCCTATAAAACACGAGGTACCTCAAAATCCATCATCCACATAAGTAAAATGTCAGGGCTGGTAGGTCACTGACACCACTCTAGCTATGTCCCAATGTCCAATTCTGATGTCTACACGTTTTTTTTTCGGTTTTAATTGAAAATACAATATTAAATTAATTATTTAATTCCTACCATACATTTAAATATGCCGGGGCCACATACGACCTCAGAAAATTCTAAAAAAAATATTTTTAGCTTTCTTATGACGATACGAATCCAACAAAATTATTTTCGTCGAATTCTGAGACTGTTTGAAAAATGGCTATTTTTAAGGCGTTCGAATTTAACTGTAAATAGGCAAAACACATTTTCCTCTGCCACGCTCACATATTAATTCGAAAAATTCTGAAAATTGAAACCTAGTAATAATTTGACATTCCGGTTCCAACAAAAGTGGTTTCGTCGAAAACGGTGGTCGTTTGAAAAATGACTATTTTCAAGGCCAATATATTTAATATTAAAAATACATTTTTAAACAAATAATTTTCGAAACTCAAAATATATAAGTGTTTACTGTTTTTTAATGCAGAAACGTCATTCCGAACTCAATGGAAGTGGTTTCGAGTCGAAATTCCTATATATGTGAAAAGTAGCCTTTCGGGCCCTATATATTCTACAACGACCTTTCTAAAAATTGAATTGGCCATAACTTTTGATTTCCGCTATGAAATTTCAATTTTTCAGATTCGTTAGAAAGATATTTTTAAATAGATTCTAATATTTTTGGTTTCAATAAAATCCGTTAAATTTTGCATCCTGTACGGTCAGTCAAAGTTCAAGTTTGACTTTTCAAACTACCGCGCTATTTTCTAACTCTTTTGTTAATTAAAATTAAATCATTCATTCTAACTTCGATTTAAATCAAATTTGTGATCATTATTATTTAAAATAGATTATTTAATTATCAAACTTATTAAAATCACTTAAAATAAATTTTAAATTGGCCCCAAAATTCCGGGTTGTTACAGCATGAATCTGGAGAATTTGTAGGTATAAGATTAGACAAACTTCACCATGCAAGCATGAATCATAGTTAGCAAGTTGAGGTAATTCAAGAGCTTTAGGTTGAGCAAATTTAAGCATAGTAATTCTAAAGTTGTTATAGTGAAGCTTAAAGAAAAAAGATAGCTATAGTAATTCATCATACGCTATTCTGTGTTTTCAGGTATATACAAATCTTGTTTCCAAACACAACAGTTGCTGCATACCGTTTTCAAATTGATGATACATACAGTTGCATTTGTATTTTACAGGAAGGGGAGTGGTAAAAGCAATTTCAACGGAGAGTGGTGATACAAATAGAGTTGAAGTGAGGAAATGTGATATATACAGGCTAAACGACAGAATCACTTTGGTGATAGCATACCCAAGGTGATATATAGAATCACTTCGGTGAAACAATAAACAATACTACTTACCAAACAAATCCAAGGTTGCTTTAGCATGTTCTAGACCCTTGCTTGAACAATAGTGCAAGTACTTGCAGCAACTAACGTTTTAAAAAGGAAAGAAATAACAAAAGGATATTTACTTAAACCTAAATATGTGATATGAGAAAAATATAATACATCAATTGAAGGCTTTGGATAATCCATTTCCAACAGCTGGAAGGTCGCCTATTGTAGCTGACTGTAATATAACGAAACAGAGCTCCACTGGAAGTACTACGAGCTGCAGCATAGTATGTTCTTTGTCAAGATAAATCTTTAACTTGGACTGTTAAGTAAGTGCAAGGGCTTGGTCTATTCAAGCAGTATTTCTTTTGAAGAAGCAACCCAAATAAACACTCTTTTCCTTGATTGAATACTCCATATGCTCCAGCTTCTAATATATTGAATCTCACCTGAGGAAAATACAGTAATCACTATGAAGCATTACGTCATTCCATTCAGTTCAAATTATTCGGATATTTTAATTAGTTAACTGATAAGTTAATTAACGTTGTGGTAGCACAATAATTTTTATTGAAATATAACCTATTCTCTCATCCCCGAAAGGCAAGCGTCAAGCGGAAGGTCACCCCGAAATGGGATAGCATAATTATATTAGTAAGTTCAACATTTTTTATTAAGCCAACATAGATATTTAAGGAGTTGGTTTCACTTAGTTTTTTAATCATGCATTTACTAATCATCTACATTGAAGTAGAATGACACTGCTAAACAAAACATAACAAAACAAATGGGTAGCTTACCTGACTGTTGCATTCCCTTTAAAATACCAGCACAAAAGGCGAAAATATCAATAGTAACCAATTGATTCTTCTGGATCTTCCCATATCTTTGAATATGATCTTGATCTCTTTCTATACATTTTCCCTTCCCTTAATTTTCGTTTTGACAGTTGCTTATATCTGAGATTGGATTGCGATCTTTGATGCGGCTTATTTCGAAGGTTGAATTTCTTTTGGGTCCTGATCTGAACCAACGCTTTCGTCAGGAACATCAGTGGCACCCTTTCTTTTGCTATCATCACGGTTAAATATGCATGCGCACATTGTCGTTGACACTTGCTTGGGTTTAGATAGCAGAGAAAAGCTTGTACTTCGATTGAGAAGAGATGATTTTGAGGAGCTACTGCTATTTCCACTTGCCAATACGGAATCAAGGCTAGTTGCTACAGCTTTTTTTTTCTTGGTTGAAGGTAAGCTGTTGGTTTTCTTAACAAGACTAAAAACTTCTCTTGAATTTTCATCTTCTACGGGTGACATGAACGTAGCTGAGTCTATTTTCTTAAGCACGCGCTACCAAAGTAGAGTCTGTTCTGCTGCTTCATCGTCAAAATGCTCATAGACATCAGTTTCATCATTAAAAATTTGGGCAATCATCTGCTTAACCTTCTTTTTGTTGCTAAGAGCATTGTCAATCACATCTTGATCATTTGATTTTTCATCATCCGATTCAGCTTCAGTTTCAACATCGAAATTATCGCAACCGCCTATGTCATCCAGACAACTGGGGATTTTTTGATTTGATCCATACTTTAACCTTTAGAATGTCATATGTTCCTGCTGCATCTTGCTTTTCAAGCCATTGCTGATGAAGCAAGTTAAATTTTTCCTGATCAACTGATGCATGTTCATAATTAGTTGCGATAAGATCTTTAAGCACTTCATCATCAGTTTCATTGTCGTCTTCTTCACTGTCCTTGAATCTCCACATATCTTCTTCTTCAGCTTCATCATCAAGAAATGCCTTCTTCTTCGGGTTCAACATCTACATACTCCAAGTGATCATTGCCTGCGCTGCTTGATATGCATGATTTTGCAGCTTCTTGGGTATCGTTATGAGCAATGGGAGACTGGCCTTCTGAATGCACTTTAGAAGCTTACAATAGACTTCTTCACATGAACCCTGTGCAAGTATCATTTCTAGCAATCTAAACATCAGGTGGATTATCCGCTTTGGCAACTTCCTTAACAACTTTGGCATCATTTTGCTCCTCTAATATTTCCGACTGTTTTTGAGTAAACTCGTCATTTGGATAATCAGATATAGACCCAAAATTGGATTGACTAAGGAAACTTGTTAGTTTTGAAACCTCCAACTTTCTGCGTCTTATTTGCTCTAAAATTGTTGAAATAGGCTTCTAGACAAAGAGGACTGGCATAAATGAAGCGTCCCGTGTTTCTCGCAACAGTCTCTGTGAGTCGGCATTGATTTGCTCAAGTTCAGCTTTCCTCTCCTTTTTTCTTATTTTCTTCCTTGGAACCCATTCCTGTTATTTCCCTTAAAACCTACTAGCATTCTTCCTCTTCTTCATCTTATTCCAATTCAAATCATCTCCAATTTCTTCATCCAAAACTAACTTTTTTCTCGCTGACTTCTTTTCTTGTAGATCCATTAGTACAAAACCCTCGTTGTCAACAGCAAGGAACGTGAACAAGAACAACAGATCAAGTTCTTCCTACTGGGGCTTCTTTTCAATCTCAAAACTGTCAGATTCAACATTCGGCCCATTCAACGTTCGTCATCAAAATCACAGTACATTATAATCAATCAGCCCATTCAAAACAAACAAATCCTGTCTTTATTTACAAATTGTCAGACCTACAAATAAAGATCCAGTATTTTTCAAAACAAAAAGGCGTTAATCGTAAATGTGGATTGGAACCACTCAACACTCCACTAAAAAACAGAAATTGAAAATATACCTGTAGTTCCAAGTTCGCAAAGTTTCATACCTTTACTTAATTGAAGGATTTTAGATTCGTCCAGAAACCGACCTGTGTTACAAAATCGTTTTCAGTGAAGAATCGCGCAGTAATCCGTAGTGGAGGGCACAGAGTTTCAGAGTGAGAAGGGATTCTTGATTGAAGAGGAGATTCGTGAGCGAAACGGACATGATTGTGAGGTTGGTAAGTTACCAGGTTAGGAATTCTGTAAGGGAAGGGATTTTGGAATTGGAGGTAAAAAGAAATTGTTGGCGACCTACAAAAATGACGTGAATTTTTTCATTTCCATAATTATAGCGTGAACATAAGTTTTCATTTAGTCTAAATTACCCCCCTCACTATCTAATTACAGCAAGGCAAATTTTCTTGCAATCCTTGTATGCTATAAATGTATCATTTTCTTGTAGTGTATTAAACTTCCAATAATCCACGACGTTACATGTTTGGTGCGTCTTTGTAGGTATCTACCCTAGGGGGAGTCGTAGACAATCCAAAAGGTATTCCACTACGGGAAAGATATGTGCAATGGAGTCATCAGTACTCTTGACATTGGTATACCTTTGAGAGGGGGGCATAAGGAAGAATCAGAACAAGTGCAGTTTAGACTGACTGGCATGCACCTTGGAGCCAGTTGCAGTTTGGACTGGGTAGGATTATCTATTATAGACTAGTTTAGTTAGTCATAGTGACAGTCTGATGGAGACCAGTGCAGTTTGACATGCCGGTGCCTTAATGGATTTGGTGACCAAAGTACTCAGTATCGTATACTCAATGCACTGATTAAATGAATGTGAGGATGGATGCTATGCTTGGATGTTTGTACATTATTGTATGTGCTAACTCTTAGGGTGTAGGGACAAGTTAGGTATGACCCTTTATACCTATTGTGTTACGTTATTAGTACTTGACATACCGTTGCTCACACTATACTTTGTCTGACCTAGAGTTACATGTATTTCCTCTTGTCACTCTGAGTGGTCTTAAATAAGCAAATTAGAGATATGTTAGGTGTGCACGAGTAGCTGGACAGAGGACGAACATGAGGCTATTCTGTGTATTATTTTACTATATACCTTGTTTACTTTTGTTATCCCCTACTATTGGGGCATATTAGTGTTTATGTAGAGACAACTTTATACCGAGTTATCTCCATGTATGATTGTTATTATTCTGTTATATTTGGATCTTCTACTCTGATGCTATTGGCTCATTATTTGATGTTTACTTTCTCACCTATTTTATATCTATTATGTTATTGGTATATTCTATTCCCTGTGTTGTGAGATATACGATAGGTTTCTGGGTTATTTCTCTTATTTCAACTTTGACGATCATCTTATACTTGTCGAGCACTGCCACATCACATTTTTTAGGTGTTAGAGATATAGGACGGTCATCACGCTATATTTCCAACCTTTATATTTTCTACACTAAATATATTCTTATTTAGTCCATTAAAAAGGCATCAACCTCAATTTTTGATTAGTAAATCAACCTATAGAATTACTCTATTTTCCATTAAATAATTTCGAGGCGATCGAATCAAATTGTATTTTGCTTATTGTTCTATTGATACTCTAGTAGTGTTCAATTTTTTAGTGCCTCGTTATGCTCTCTTGTTAATTATGGTTGGTTTATTAGTTAATTTTTTATACATTTATTTATGCATAAAGTGTGTTTTAAATAATAAATCTATTTTATTGTTATATAAGAAAGAGAATTTAGTACTCTTATAATTTTCATCTCTTATTCTCTTTTAGGCTGATTAGTGCATTCTGCTTAATTCTTTGCATATTTTCCATTTAGGCCCTGTTAGCCTACTTTGTGACCAGGCAACATAAAGTCAAAGTGTCCACAATCAAGTACAATATTGAGAAAAAAATGACCATTCACTAACAAAGGAATTTGGTTGGATATATGAATAAACCTTCGATCGAAGGAGGGATTTGCAGCTCCATGATCACTAGGTAGATGGTTTGGGTAGATACAAGCGACTAAAGGGCGACTCGTTCACACGCAAGAAGAAACAAACTCTAGAACACCATCATCAGCTTAGCTCATGGAAATGGCGACCCAACCCGCTCATAGCATGGAGGCAAAAACACGCATAAAGGTCATGCGCTCCGGATCGCACAAACTCGACCCGGCCCCCTCCAAACTACTGAAGTAGTAAAACCACTACCGATTCCTAAGCCTATAAAGGCAAATCGAGGCACATGTGTTGCGAACCGCTTCAAGAGCTTTCCTTCCACTAAACCACGATCTGCTTCAAGATTTAAGGGATGAATGACACATCTTCATGCGACCCGCCTGCCCTTCATGCCTACAAATACACCACGAATGGACATTTTGAAGGATCTTTTGGCTCTCCACATACTCAAGCTCTACCATTAACAGTATTTCTCCATTTTATTCATATTGTACTCTAGATTCCTGAGTATAATTCTATATATTTTGAGATATTACTGGTTGTATTTGTGAGATTAAGCGATTATCTACATTGTACTTGTAACTTATCGATCATTCAAAGAACTATAAAATGGACGTAGGCTCATTAATGTCGAAGTACTATAAATCTTGTGTGTCGACTACTTTTTATCTATTTTTAAATTATTATTGTCTGCATTCTCCAGTCAATTGGGTGTTAAAACCACTTTTTAGTCTAACATTTTGGTGCTTTCACTGAGAACGTCAAATTCTTAGCTCTTTGGATTGTCATTCTACTATTTGGATCTTCAACTCCAAAGAGATAGTTCGCATTTCTACCGTTTTTGAAAATTTTCATTGATTTCAATGGGTTTAGATTTCATGGCTCCAAGGAAAGGTAAGGAACAACAAACTTCTCGAGCAAACGAGACGAAGAAGATCGAAGGGATGATGCACAAGCTCTCGTCAACAGCAGATCGCAGTGAGCCCGGTCGGGGTCGGCCCGACCCGAGGATGCTATCATAACCCAAGCTAGAGGCCATGCATAGAATCCATTCGATCGCCTAGCTGCGATATGATCCGAAGGGGCCGACCTGAACCTCTCTATTGACGTTGATGTCCACATTCAACCTGGTCCAAGTGCTCCAACTCCAGTTGCAACTACCAGCCATCAATCTCCTGCTTCTGCACCTGTTTCACAGGTGGATTTTGCACGTCTGATTGCCATGATGGAGAAAACCAATGAGGCTATAGAAGCCTAAATAGGTGATAGTGCCGCAATCCACGAGAACATGAATGCAATGAACAAGCAGATGAATGAACTACGTAGGCAGAGGATGCCTTCCCCAACTCATCGCCTTACAGCAGACTATCATCTTCCTCAGAAGAGAATGTAAGACCTCCGCGAAGACTAGTAGAAAGGCCTGAAAATCTTGAACAGATGACGTTTGACTCGTTGGGATCTCGTGAAGATGCAGCCCGTCGGTTAGATCCTAACGATCCTAGCCTGGCAGAGCCCATGCTATTGCCAATGCGTGGATCTCACGTCCTACCTCGGGATCCAAACATTACCAATCCTACCCAAGGTTAACTCCTTCGACCCATTCATTCTGTGAATTATCTGGATCGTAGGGGGTAAGGAAACTCTGCTCCCGCAAGAAACCAAAGGACGCCGCCCGACGTAGGAGTTAGAAAGTCTAGAAGAGCGAGAAGTGTTGAACCCGAGCCTACGCCAACTAATGTTGAAGTGGAAGCTATGGTACGTCAAATTATGGCTGATAGCAGAGGTTACACTAACGAAGATTGAGGCATTGATCGCAGCTATACACCTTTCACTGATGACATATTGAATGTCCAGTTTCCGAGGCGATTCAATCTACCCACCATGGACGGTATGGAGGAAGAACTGATCCAAGGCAACATTTGATGAGATACTCCTAGTATATGAACACCGCGGCGGCCCCTGATGCCATGAAGTGCAAAGATTTTTCAATTTACCTCGAAGATGTGGAAATGATGTGGCTCACCCATCTTCTGCATCGATCAATTTCCAGTTTCAAAGAGCTAAGCGAGAGTTTTATGAATCAGTTCCGACTTCATGCCCAGAAGTCCAAGAACGTCTTCATGCTTTCTGTAATCAAACAAGCTCCTGGGGAAACTCTAAAATCATATTGGACCATTTCAATTTGGCAGTTACGAAAGTGAGTAATCCCCATGAACAAACCATTTTGATGGCGCTAATTGACGGAGTCAATAAAGACACTGAATTCGGGAAATACCTGGTCGAAAAGCCACCATTGGCTAGAGAGCCATTTTATGAGAAGGCTAACATTCGCCTACGATGAGAAGAGGTATATGCTAAACGGAAAAGAAAATCTGACGATACCTTGAGGGAAGATATCCAAAGCAATGCTGCCATCAATCAATCTGGTGACAGTGCATGGAAAGTTGAAGTGAATGTCGGCAACGTGAGTGGAGGAAATGACTGCCAAGGTGGGAATGGAAACAAGAGAAGCAAGAATCGGAGAAACGATCCCAAAAGAGACTAAGATTCCAGCCCTTCGAGAATTACATGCCATTGAATGACACCTTGGAGAACATATATTTGGATACCTTCAGTGTTATTCAATACAAGAAGCCTCCACCGAGAGACTCGACTGAAAAATAGCGTGAGATCGGGAAGTTCTGCTTATTCCATGAAACTTACGACCACTCTACGAATGAGTGTCTCCACTTAAGAGACGTTGTGGAAAAGCTGCTTCAAGTAGGGAAGTTGGACAAGTATAAAGTTTCCCATAAAGATGGGGGCATGGAGGATTGGCTCCGAATGAGAACCAGCCTGCCCCTAGACCTACTGCCCAGCAGAATGGGAAGTGGATAGTCATTAATATCGCGGCCGGAGGACCGCATCCAGTTGGATTCAGCAATAGAGCCATGGAGAGTACGTCAATGTCGCTAACCACCCAAAAGTGGGAGACTGTAGTTCCTTTGAGGATACTACTCCCGCTAAGAAGCAGAAGACGATGGCAGACGATGTTATTTTCAGAGATAGAGAAAGTGTGGAAGTAGAAACTCCTAGTATTGACCCATTGGTAATTATCGCTACCATTAGCCCAGCCCTTATGCAGAAAGTGCTTGTTGATTGCAGGAGTTCCGTCAACATTTTGTTTAAGAAAGAATTCGACCAGATGAAGTTGGAAGCTAAATATTTGAAGCCAGGCACATGATGGATCCGTGGCTTCAACGGCTCAGCAACGACTCCAATAGGAGTAGTGGATTTGTCTGTAGAAATTAGGGAAGGAGACCGCCGAAGAGTACAGATCGTCCCATTTGTAGTTATGGATATTGATTTTCCATACAACGCCTTTTTGGGTAGAACGGCTCTCACGGAATTCAACACCTACATTACCCCTGGTGCCTATTGCTAATATTCTTGACCGAAATCGGAGTAGGGATGGTCCGCAGTGACCGAGTTAATGGAAGATCCTCCTACATAGCCGAGTTGAAAATGTTGCGCAACGGAGATAACACTGAACCAAATAATACCTCCCCTCTTGGGAAGGAGGCTTCAACATAACAAACAAAAGAGATATTGCCGAAGGAGCTGCCCAATATTCTGGCCGAAGACATAGACCCCAAAGAAGACGAGGATTCGAGATGTAGAAGGCGACACCTAATGAAGCAAATGTGGATATTCCAATCGACGACAACGACCTGACAAAGGTCTTGAAGGTCGGATCTCATTTAGTCTCCCTCTGAACAAGGGAACCGATGGACTTTCTACGGGCAAACTGGGATTAATTCGCTTGGACCCACGCCGATATGTGCAGGATCTCACCATCAATCATAAGCCATTCACTAAGTATAAACCCAAAGTATCCTCTTGTGAAGAAGAAAAGGCATATGCTAGGCCCAGAGAGGTCGGCTGCCTTGAAAGAGGAAGTAGAGAAGCTGAAAGATAATGGGTTCATCAAAGATGCTACATACCCTGAATGGATATTGAACCCCGTCCTTGTCAAGAAAGCCAGTGGGAAGTGGCATACATGCATTGGTTTTTTGGATCTGAACAAAGTCTGCCAAAAAAAAAAGCTTCCCATTAGCAAGAATAGGTCAGCTTGTGGACTCAACAGCGGGACACAAACTTCTCTCCTTCATGGATGCATATTCGAGTTACAACCAGATTCCCATACGCGTTCCAGATCAAGAACATACCTATTTTATCACCGACCTTGGATTGTACTGCTATGTGGTAATGCCTTTCGGATTGAAGAATGCCGAAGCGACATACCAGCACCTAGTGAGTCGTATGTTCTACAATCAAATCGGGAAATCAATGGAGGTTTATGTGGATGATACGCTTGTGAAGTTTAACCGTCATCTGATCACACAGCAGATTTGGCCGAGATGTATGAGATCCTCAGACGCTATGGAATGAAGCTTAACCCATTAAAGTGCTTATTCAAAGTCACATCAGGGAAAGTTCCTTGGTTTCATTGTCAGCTCACACGGAATTGAAATGTATCCTGATCAAATTACAACAATCAGGAACATTAGTGAGCCGCGAAAGATCAGGGATGTGTAGAGCCTAGCGGGGAAGTTCACCGCATTGAGTAGATTTATTTCCAAATCCAACCACAAGTGTGCACCTTTCTTCAGCTTGATAAAACGAGGAAAACACAACTTCGAATAGACCCCAAATTGCATTGAAGCCTTCTAGAACCTGTTGGATCATTTAGAGAAGCCCCCGATATTGTCTAAGTCAGTGGATCACAAATATTTATTTGTATAGTTGACAGTATCGTCTCACGCAATTAGCTCAATACTTGTATGGGACGAGGATAAAGTTTAGAGACCGGTGTATTATGTGAGCAAGAAGTTGACGGCAGCAGAATGCAACTACCCAAAAATAGAAAAACTCAAACTTACAGCATTTTGATTGCTTCTAGAAAGCCTTATCACTAATTCCAAGCTCATCCGATTATTATGTACATTGATCAACCACTCCAACACGTCCTGCAACGATCTAAGGCATCCAGAAGACTGCTCAAATGGAACATCAAGATGAGCCAGTTTGACCTTAATATCCTCCCCAGAAAGTCCATATGGGGGCAAGCATTAGCCAACTTCATCGCTGAATTCACAATTCCCGAGGAAGATTTGTTTGATGAAGAACCAGGCCACTTAGAACAGAAGCTAGAATCTAGCACCTGGAAGCTAAGAATGATGGACGGTCTGGCGCTGGAGTTGTACTGATAACTCCTGAAGGACGGTCGATTTACTATGCTCTACGATTGGAATTTTCCTCTATTAACAACGATTCTGAATATGAGGCCCTGATTGTCGGGTTGAAAATCGCTAAGGAGTTGGGAGTAGCGGCATTGAACATCTTTTGTGACTCTCATATTGTTGTTTGTCAGGTTCAGAAGGAATTTCAGACGAAGGGATCACGCCTCGCAGCTTACCTAGAAAGGGTAGAGGAGTTATTGAATAGCCTATAGCATTACAGCATATCCCACATTCCATGAACAAAAAATCAGAAGGCAGATAAGTTAACTAACATAGCAAGCTCCGATAATCCAAAAGAAATTGGGATGCTCTCAATTGAGATGCTAGAAGCTCCGAGCATTAATCAGATGGAAGTTGATCCGGTACTGGAGACCAAATCAGAGAGAGTCATGGATGACACCGATAAAGAACTTCTTGTAGAACAGAACGCTTCCGACGAAAAAGAGTGAGAGACGTGCCATCATTCGCAAAGTTTCAAGATATATCTTGTAGGGTGAAGTTCTTTATCGAAAAGGATTTTCAGTACATGAAGGAGAATGTGGAGATCACACTGGAGAATAGACGTTGGCAAAGAAGATCTTGCGGTACGACTAATTCTAGCTACCATAAATCAGGATGTAGCTGATTATTCGCGATACCGCGACAAGTGCCAGAAATTTTCGAAGATTCCCAAAGTGCCTCTTAGTCAACTCAAATCGATGGTGAGCCCGTGGCCCTTCAGCGTTTGGGGAATTGATATCATTGGAAGCCTACCAATCACCAAAGGCACGGTGAAGTACGCAATCGTGGCCATGGATTACTTCGGAAAACGGGCAAAAGCTGAGCCATTGACCCCGATCATGACAAAGAAGGTGATTAACTTTGTTGTCAGAAATATCGTTTGCCAATTTGGGATCCCCAAAGTCATCATCACCGACAATGGAACCCAGTACAACAACACAGAATTCATAAATTTTTACCAGAAATACAGAATTAAGAAGAGATACATCGCTGTAGCTCACCCACAATCGAATGAGCTAGTCTAAGCAGTAAACAAAATCATTAAGTTCATTCTAAAGAAGTAATTAAAGCAAGCAAAAGCCATGTGGGTCGAGGAATTACCCTTAGAATTATCGGTTTACAGAACGACCTACAAATTGTCGAAATGCTGCAATCCCGTGTCACTTTCATTTGGATCAGAAGCAGTCATTCCAGTGGAATTAGAAGTATCCTCTCATAGAGCAACATACTATGATCCAATGAAAAACAAAGCGCTTCTCCTTGAGTCCTTAGACATGATTGAGGAAAAGAGAGATGAAGCTGACATACGTGCCTCGAGGCACAGACACCGGGTCGCTCGATACCACAACAGAAGGTTCAACCTCGAACCTTTGAACTTGGAAACCTTGTTTTGAAGTGTATCTTCGCGGCCCCTGTTTTTCTGGGCCCGAAATAGGAAGGACCATATGTCATCCAATGAAAACTTGACAAAGGAGCTTTCAAGTTAACGACCGTAGATGGCTATGAAACTCTCAGAGCATGGAATGCCGAATATCTGCGGCACTACTTGACTTGGGACTGTATTGATTCTTTTGTTTTATAAACTACGTAAGAAGGCACGACTTTCCTAGAACAGTTTGGTTAATATAAACAAAAGACTATAAAGTGGAAGTAGGTTATGATTTGGCCGAACTACTATAAAAATATCGCGTGTCATTTACTTTTCTTGCATTTATTTTTCCATGTTTTGTGATTGCTCTGGTCTTTTACTCGACATCATGATGTAACTAATTGGTGTCGAATTTACGGGAAAGGGAGGATTCACCCCTTTCTATCGAGCTCGATACCAATACTCAACGTCATAAATCTCACTCTGTGAACCAAAGTCAGAATATGACACCCAAAAATCTTGCCTTATCCGTCTCACGATTCAATGAGAAGAAAGAGGCTTGGTTAGGAAAAAAGGGACAACTTTACCCTTGAATCGGGATTTAAAGGTAGCACCCTGGAAAGTGTGATACGACCACTCTCCTGACAGGCTCTATGTGCCAATGTGAAGCGTGAAGCACAGATTAAGATCGAGTGCGAGAATGACACTCGAACCAGTAGAATCCCACTCTTGGAAGTAGGATGTAGAAGGAAAGTTGTGGTGAATGGCATGATTATTTGCCTAATTAACTCAAACTCTCTTGATCCGAGAATGAGTATAAAAGTAGACACAACTGGCGCACCACGATTAAAGACCGCCTTAACCACACTCTAACTTGTACATATGCCAGGTGAGTATAAAGGTACTGATACCAAGTACCAAAGGAAAATGGTTCCTACCCCACTGAAGGATTGGGGACATGATTGAAAGCTGAGCCCTCATTTCCGATGGAAGGGTTGGGGCCAATATGATGTCGATTCTAATCAATCCTAAATAATCCCTGGCTGGCGATTTTATTCAAGATTGATTGGGGGCATACACATGTCACAACCTTAGGATATGATTTTAACTGCAACAATTTTGATTTTTGATGTGTGGGGATTTGATATGTGATACAATTTTATTGTTTACTACTTAGCATAATGATATTATGATCACAACTATATTTGATTAAAACAGATTATAAACTTGCAAAGATATAATACTGCAGGAAAACTACTTTATTAACAACGTGCAGATTTACATAAGCAACTGGCCAAAAAGCGAGGGCTGCACTCACAATAAAAACCGCGTGCTAGTGGAAAACAAAATAGAAATCAAAAGCAACATTTCGTTCGGGCTTAGGAGAATGTTTAGCTTCTTGGCATCTTTCACCTTCTACCCGTCCTCCATCTCAGCGTCACTGAGAATACACTTCTTCCTCTTATCCTTATCGAATGGAGGATCTTTCGGATTAACGGAGGACTTGGAATCCAGCTCTCTAGTAATAGACCGGGTTGGAATCTTGATTGTCATTTTTCCTCCAAGAGGTATCATTTGAAAGGGATCAACTGAGATGGGCTCTTCTTCTTTCTTAGACTTCAAGAATGCCTTAAATTTAGCTTTCATCTAAGCAGGTGTCAAGTTCTTAGTCCCACCGGTCACTCTAGTAATGGTGATATCCACACCGTCTTCATCCTCCTTGTTATCCATATCCTTTAAAGCATCGATGATTTCCCCGTCTTTGAGAACCTCACCGCTGGAGAGCACTATGGCTTTGTCAGCGACCTCCTTCTGTTTCTCTTCAGTCTCGTTGATAGTCTTTGTACCTAAAGAACAAGAAGCAACAATTAATAAATTTGGGGAAAACATAGGCCTTTCAATCATCTGCTCCACGATACGATGACACACTATAATAGCCTTGACAAACTGTAGTGAAAAGGTAGAAATACCTTCAGCGGATTTGTTCCCGGGAGTGGCAGGAGTTGCTGCTTCCTCGATGGGAGATAGAATAGGAGCCTTGGGGATATCAGGGTATTCGGGATCATACCCCTCAGTCTCTGCAACTCCAGACTAGCAATTTTCTTTTCTAACTCCGCCTTTTCTTGTTCGATGCGAGTGCAAGATAGCTTCGACCCAATGTTTTCTAACTTAACATCTTCAACTTCCTTTTTAGGGTCTTTGCGCTCCTGGCTATGGGAGTTAAGCTCGGTATAATAACGCTTTTGCAATTCTTCGTGATGTTTCTTGAAGTTCTCTACGTCACGTTGCATGAGAGCGAGCTTGGCCCGCGTATCCTCAAGAACTTTCTCTGCGGTGTCTTTGGCCTTCAAATCATACTCATCCATTTGCTTCATGTTGTCGATATCTGTTATTAAATCCTTGATGATCTTGGAGAGCTTACGAGCAAACTTGCTTGTCTCTTTGTATTGCTCATATATGAAGTCTATTTGAGACTTAAAGGTCGCTGCCAATCTAAATCAACCGGCTTCAAATTTGGAACGAAGTGCATATTCCCAAAGTGATATCCAAGAAATTATTCCTTAAGCACCTTGAGTCTCTTCTTAGTGTCAACATCAAGTACCACGGGCCTTGCTGTAGTAATGTCGACGTTTCGGCGCTTAGTGGGCACGAGAGCTGCTTTGCTCTTCTCTGGGTTTTTTCCCAAATCCGTTGATTTGTCCTTTAATTTAGAATGTTTCTTTGGTAGTTTCTCCTGAGGATATGATTCTTTGGAAGAATCTGGAGCTTTGGGAATGTACTTATCTCCTTCATGGTGAACAAAATGGCTCTTGTGCTCCCATGAATCCGAGCGAGGCGAAGACCGAGAACGGGAGGATCGATGGTATTGAGATTGATGATGTCTCTTGTCAACTCTCCTGCGGTCTTCGTGTTGATCATGCTTGGTCTCAGAGTCGTATCTGGGTAAGATTGCATGGACATTCCTAAGATTGTAGTTCCAACGATGCATCTTTCCTGTAAGATAGCACAAACAAGCATTATGTATCAAGACTGATATAGTGCATAGGTGTTGTGATGTGCAGTACAAGTGCAATGTGTATCCTAAGCGATCCCCCCCAACGGACAAGAGCCCGGAGTTAGGCATGTCTGTGTAGTCTGCCCGGCTTTTATAGGAGTGGCTTCCTCCTCAGAGGTAGAGAAGAATAAAACTGAGCCGATATCTTTGGAAGTATAGATCTCTCAGGTAAAGGAAGCTTAGCCAAGTCCCTGAACATGGGATCATCTAGCTGGGACCCGCCAACAAGAGACCTAATCGGAGACGATGTCTTTGGAGAAGGTCGTCTCTTTGAGACAGAAGCATCTTTCGGATCAATATCTCGGGATTCATCCCCAATCGGCCTATTTCGAATTTCTTCATTTTGGATTTGCACCGGAGAGGGACTCTTTAGAAAAGCAGTCGGGTCTCATTCAGGGGTTGTCTCTTTCTCTTCCATCTGTGCTTCTTGATCAAAACCTGTAATATCTTTGTTTCTTGAACCCTCTCCCACCGTGATGGTTTTGCCCTCGACCGGGGCCACACTGCTAGTTTCTGCAGGAGCAAAAGAATCTTGAGCTGGGGCACGTATGTAAAACCACTGCCTCCGTGTCCAATACTCTGATTTATACTAAGTAGATGATGTTGTGCATAACCTCATCCATCAATCACTTTCTGACGTTCAAGAAATCCAGATTACCATTCAACATGCAACTCAAGCTATCTAACTATAGTTGAACCTACTCCTTTTTGGGATTTGGAACTGAGAATATAAAAGGAAAATTTAGTACGTTTTCTAATATGATTGAAGCAGGGACATCAAGGACTTGAAGCTCACTTGACTATAGCCATCTTCTCGCACACCCAACCTGGCGCTTAATGAAGAACCACTCCAGCTTCACTTCCCCTACATTGATGAATCCTTCGTTAAGCATTTTCCTATTAGACGTAGATTTGAAGAATAACAAAGATGGAAGAAGCACAGATGGATATAAAAAAGATTGGACTTGGGGAAGTGCTTAAAACAATGATGGGAAGAAGCTAGGCTCGAGGAAGAAGGGGCGAAAGAAAGGAGGAAGCATTAACCAAAAGGGAATAAGAGAAATGGAAGGAGGTGGCTGTGAAAACCTAGCCTCTATTGTTGAAGGATATCATAAAATAGCAAATCATAAATTGATACCAACATATGAGGCTTGGTTACTTAAAACTTTATATGACATATAAGGTAACAATGAGTACTGCGTATATAACACATAAATCAATTGACTATACATTATGTTCATAGCACATGGTTAATTTTATTGTCTTATTTCTTTTATTTTCATTTCTTTGTATATCAGAAAAATTTCATTATATTAAGACTTCCGCCATACTTAATTCTGTAACTCTGATATCATGAACTTGTTTGAGATTTTGTATGTAGTAGTTTCATGAACTACTATTGTATTTATTTATTCCACTACGAAAAATTATGTTTTTGTTTCTGTGATTTTGTGATGATTATATTTAACCCTATAGCAATAACAATCTGTTGTTTTGAAACGATTTAAGTTGGTATTATTATCCGTTTAAAATGCTCGAAAAGTCGGGTCGTTACAAACTCAAACTTTGGAACTAGCTGTGATGACTCTAGAAAAAAAATAAGGTTGAAAATCCAGACAAATCCACTATAACAGGATCATAATGCAAACCAAAGCGATTCCATCTATTTACGCCCTATTATTTGTTTTTCACTCCCCAATTTAAAATTTAAATTTTTAATTTAAATTATACCATTTAATGATTAATTAGATGTTTCATCTTACTTGATTGAAATAGTTATGGATAATGAAAGTAGTGAGTCTCTATAGATTTTAACATGATTGAAATGTTAGATTAAAATCACTGCTATTGCTACAAATGGGTACCAGCTTTTTCTACAAGTACAACCATTGTAAAAAAAAAAAAGTAGAAAAACTTGTTTTAACATGGCTACGACATTATGATAGAATAATTGCTATCGCTACACACAAATTGCAAGCAATTGGGCTTGCGATGATTATCAACTAACACATGTTGTCGGCTGCGTTGAAATTAACAATAATCAACGCTTGGACTTTGCATCGAGCAACTTCAGTCGATACTTATTACAAGCGTTGACTAACTTTGATCAACATTGTCACACATTTTCATTCGTTGTTGTTAACGCCTGTCTCAATTTGAATAAACGATAAAAAAAAATGGAAATTATAGAAGATATTTTCTATACGTTGTTTTGCTCGTCTTTCTAAGCGATGATCGTTTTTCCACTGCTTCTTTTCACCGATTAAAAGTTGCTAGTAGCCCAATTTTAGAATAAAAAAGAAAATTGAACGTGAAATAGAAAAAATAATAATAACATTTCTGAAATAGATGGGATGACAAGAAAGTAGATGGAATGTGCATTTTATTTTATAATTAGCAGAAGTTGAAAAATAAATAACCGGTGAAAGTAAACGGACCCAAAACAAAAGGATGTTGCAACAAGGCCCGAAAACAAAGCACAGTTAAGCCTGAAAGAATATTAATCATTGGATTGAAGCGTTGAGCGGGATCGTCAGTTTTGTTTCCGCACAAATTTTTGTCCATTGAGTCCCATTTTGTTCACACTTTTGTTTTAAGTGTGAATAAAACACTCGGACCCTATTGCAGGAATTCAGGGTCACCCACCAAATTAAAGCGGTTTCGAAAACGAAATTACGTACTAGATCGATCTCATGCTCTTGCGACAGCCATATCCCTAAGCACAACTATGAGTCTGGCGGCGCTCAATCGACATTCATGTCGATCCTTCAATACTCTTTTTGCTTCAGTTCGGTGCCTAATTCCTGTTCATCTAAACCCTAACCCTAATTTGCCACAGCACTGTAACTTGCCAGTGGCTCCGACTACATTGAATCAGTTGCTTGGTTGGAAGTCGCCAGTTAGCTATTATGCTTCTGTTCAATCATCTGCTACTGTTTCTGAATTGTTCAAGAGGACTTTCTCTAAAACCAGTATCAGTGAGTTTATGTTTACTGCTCTTTGGGTTATTTAACAGATCGGTTGATTGTTTTAGCAGTATTAACAAAAGTAATATTTTGTTTGAAAGCTAATATTATCTAAACATGTAATTCCGGGTATGGAATTTTGTAGTTTTTGAGTTCTTTGCCAGCAGAAGAAATTGTATTCTAAACTTCTAATCTCAATGTTGCAAGCATGGTTATCCCAAGAACATTGTGTTCTTGAGGATGAATGTCATGGTTGAAAGCTTGAAATTTCCGATAATGATTCAGTTTTTGCAAGCCCCTTTCTTGCAGCACCTTTGTTGCCTGTTAATTTCAGTCACTCGTTTAAATTTGAATAACATGTGAATGAGAGAGAGTTAGTAGATGGGAAGAAACGGGAAATGAGTGGAGAAATTGGTGGTGGAGATTAAGGGGGAGAGTTCATGTGCAATATAAGAGGTGTAGCGGAACCCATATATATATATATATATATATATATATATATATATATAGGGATTAGACACAAAATATAGACATGATTGGTGATATAATGAATATCCATCATTGGATTGTCTATGATTTCCACCTTTCACATATGGACAAAGCGATCCAATGCCCAAAATCTTGTGTGCCTCAATTTATATCTAATTTTGTATCTAAATAGCCATTATATGTATGTGTGCGCGTGCGTATATATGTGTACACACACACACACACATATATATATATATATATATATATATATATATATATACACACACATACGTACATATATATACATATGTATGTGAAAGTTTATTTGGACACAAAATACACACACAATAGGTGACACAATGAATCTTCACCATTAGATTACCCTCTGAATTCCATTCCTTATGTAAGGACAAAAAGATCCAACAGTTTAGATCTTTTGTATCACCAAATGTGTCTAGTTTTGTGTTCAGATAGCCTATATATGTAATATGTGTATACACACACACGTGTGTGTGTGTATATATATACACGTGTGTGACGACATTTGAGTTTGGATTAAAGATTCGATTAACGTGATTTTTAGAACTAACTTTTGTTTACATTTCCCAAAGAGATAGATTTAAATCCATGTAATGTTGTACTCGAACGGTTTAAATTTAGTAATTATGTAAAACATATCTTTGGGTTCTTCTTCTTCTTCCTTCTTTTCCAAAAAGAAAAATCATTGTTTAACAAGTTGGGCTTCCTTTCGATTTTGTTTGGGGGAAGATAATACATTGTGCCACCTCTGTTCATATTTTTATGAACTTTGCTACATTACCCGAGATAATTTCTGGTATAATAACCGAAATAGAGAGAAATAAATGAGACCCTACATCCTAATTTTAAAGCTGAATTCAAGCAATTAATGGGTGGTCCCTCCATTTTTATCTCACATTCGGGTATTACAGCCGATTTTCATTCGGGTAAAATAGCATTTTCGTATTTTTATTTAGTTCTGTTATTTTAGCTGCTGACTGATGATTTAAAATTTTGTTTGATTTTTTATTTTAGCCATTAGGAGGCCCATTACCATGAAGAATGCCATCGATTCTGGAAGAAGATCCCGATTTCGTGTTCCTAATAAAGTAATAACAAAATTTCGTAACAATCTAGAACTAAAACAGAAATTGCACCTATACTATGGTATGAAGCGGAACTACCTTAATTATGTGCCTGGAAAAGCAAGAAAGTGGCCGCACCAGGTTTTAGTACAGCTACTAGAGATGCGGTTGGATACTATCCTTGTTCGAATGGGTCTGGCTTTAACCATTCCTGAGGCCAGGCAATTAATTACTCATAAACATATTTTGGTCAATGGTCTAATTTTGAATATGCCAAGGTATCGTTGCAAACCAGGCGATATTATTTCAGTCGAGGATGGACAAAGATCTTTGTTTACCAGCAGCACTTTGTGATGCAATAATTGGTGAGTTGCTAAGCATAATTAATGTTAAAATTGCTCTTTAGTACTTTGCATGATTTGATACTTTTAATCCAGTTGACTAATGATACTAATGTTAAAATAGCTCTTTAGTACTTGCATGATTTGATACTTTTAATTCAGTTGATTAATGATACTAAAGTATAATCAGTGAGTCATTAATTTATAATCGGTGATTAACCACTGTGCTTTGTCTGATTTAAGAGGCTTATCAGTTGTGGATCTCATGTTCGGATGTATGAATTTTGTGAATTTGTTTTGATTTTTTATTGGTTAAATAATAAAAAGATATCCTTTATTATATCTTTATTTTGGGATGTGTATTAAAAATAAAATAAAATTATATTTTGACTATAAACCTTCATAGCCTTTGTTCTATGTCCACTTATAATAATTGATCAAATCTCTTCTTGAGTTTGGTTTGTGATTTTGCAGGCTTCTAGCTGCTCTCTGATGATTTTATAGCTTTGTTTAAAATTACGGGTTTATTTGGTTTCTTGTTATAAAGATGAGTTTTACGACTAACATTCGTTTAGTTTAATTATCTCTTGAAAAATTGTACTTTATTAAGCATCTTAAATTGATCTGTGATTTTGTTTTCATTGTTTTGAGTCACGCCGTTATTTTAAATTGAAGAGAAGCATGGTCAGTTGGATAGAACTGCAACTTTTTCTTTCCCATTCCCTAGTTTTCACTGCTATTTTCGCTTTATTTTTCAAATCATCGTCATGTTTAACAGGTTAAGGTCCTGTCTGGTTTGTTGTTTTCAGTTTGTTTGAGTTTCATCAAAGAGTGTTGTTCAGTGAAGTGTTTTCTAAAGTTCATGTCAATAATCATTCATTTTTGATAATAGGTCTTAATGAATAGAATTTAAATCAAAATTTTCCTCCTGTTGTCAGAAATTTTTTAGAAGGTGGTAAACAGCAATAATAGAAAATAGGACTGGTTTTTTTCCCCCGTTTTTCCAGTTTCCACGGAATTCCTTCCAATTATTTTCAAAAAAACTAATTTCCATCCGTGTCCACTAAACAGCGAGCGGAAGGAATTCCTTCCGACCGAATTTGGAATCTGCAGGAAGATCTCGGAATTTCCATAGGAAATTATTTCCTACCATTACTGGGCCAAGCCCATCTGATATTGGTGGGTAATAGTCCTAATGCAGTATTTCTAACTTCTCTCTCTCTCTCTCTCTCTCTTTTTTTTTTTTTTTTTTTTTTGTTCTCAGATTCAATTTCCTAAAAATCCAACCTAATTCCTCTTCTTCCTTCTCATTCACGATTCGCAGTTTGTATCTTCTCATTTGGATTAGAAACCCTCTTCTCATCCGTGCTTTAGCCCTTTGATTCGCACTTCATCTACTCTCGCGTGCAAGTGGGATTTAGGCAAAACCCCTAATTTTACTACTTCAGGTACTTGGATTTTTTTTCCTTTTCCTTTTTGGGTTTTTTTTCTTCAATTCATCTTTTCTTTTCTTTGTTGTTACCGGATGGTTAAAAAGTGCAATTTGATGCAAAAAAATATGGTAAAATAGTAAAATACAAATTTGGACCATAGCAATTGAAATTGATGGTATAATTTAGATGCCGAAATTTATATCATCCAAACCATATGAAATGGAGATTGATACTAGAGCAGAGTCCTTAAACTTTGGAATATAGTATACTAATAGTAGATATAGCTTCTAAGGTGACAAAGGCAAAGAATTTTACTTGAAAATACTTCATTTGAATAAAAGATAAAAGAAGAGAACCTTAAATTGGGAGGTCATGTATTAGTGATCCTTCTTTCAAGTGGCAAAGTATTGTAGTACAAAATGGGTGCCCAATCATGTTTTTGATCTTCGAACATAATGAGTTGTTGGTCATAGCCTTTAATGCTACAAACTGAATTCTTTCTTTTTCTCAAATGGAAGATTGAAAATTTCCCAAATCTCAGCTTTTATCCTCTCAATTTATGCACTATCAATGTTGTGGTTTATTACCAGTAAGTTTTATAAACACCAAAAAGTAAATACGATATTTTCCCATTACCACATTTTATAATTTATGGACATGAAAAGATTGATACAATGTAACAAGGTGAACTTATCAATAAGTTACATTACCTAATTTTAAAAATCATTACACATGAAAAACCGAATTTTTGATGCTTTAGCATATACATAAGTATTTGGGATGCGTATACATAAAAAGTGAAAAATCTCAAAAACATATATTTAACATTAGATTCACAGATATGACTTACCACCCCCATGGCAAAGGGAATAAAAAGTGTTTTTTGATGCATAAAAAATTAAAGGCATGAATGTATATGGTTACATAATTGATGATGCTCAGACTATGTAAACATAATATCAAAACATAATGCAATGCTTATAATGTGAAGTTTATAATATTTAAGATTGTTTTACTGCCTATTTCACATAATGCCATACAACAGGCAAACTGCTAGTAAATTGTGAGTCAGCTAACACGTCTGAAGCCAAAAAATGAGAAGTGTTCACCATGGGTTCAACCTCCAAACTAAGCCCAATTGAATCCATAGAAATACATAAATTATTTTTTGAATAAAATAATTTACTGATGAAAACGGTTTTTCAACTGATGTATTAAGGAAAATCATCTGGTTTTAATTTTGAGACGAGGGTAAAACTAACAACTAATGATATGAATCTAAGAGGAGCATGGTTTATAATAACACGTGGGGAAGGGTCTCCATACTTTGTTACCTAGGGATATCTTCCAGTTCTTGTTAACATCAACAGCTACAAGAGTTTTAGAAATACCGGTATAGCAGCATGCAAAATGCATGCTTTTATAACAGCATTTAACCTTATAGATGTTAAAATTCAAAAGGATGCTTTCAATTTTCATTTGATGAAAATCGAATCAACTCTTTTTGTAAAAATTCGACATGAAATGATGTTATGAGCATTGAATTAAAGAAATTGATATTGATGTTTTATTACACTCTACCGTCATTAAAAAGTAGAAATTTGAAAAATTAGATCAGCCTATAAAAACAGTTTGGTATACCAAAGTAAAAGAATAAATCTATAATCATTTTGTACACTGCCTCAGCAATACCTCTCCACAAAAATATATTGGCCATAATTTACACTTATCTCAAGGATCTACACCCTCTTTAAAATGCTCAAATTCCCACGTTGCAGGCATTCCTCTCATTCATCGGCTTTCCACTTTCATAATGGTCGGCTCTAATATTCATAACGTTCATATACTAATGTCTACATGTGCCTTGCCTTCTTTCATAAGTTTTCCTATGTTCTCATTACAATGAAATTTATGCCATCATGTATCAGATTACACAAGTTTTTATCATATGCACTGGCATATATGTATATAAAAGTCCTTTTGAGTATGAAAGGCTATTTTGGTTGCTAACTGACATGTATGAAACCGATTATTTTTATCTAGGCATTATTTTGAACTAATTTGTTATAATTGCAGGTATTGTATGTATTTTGGTCTTATTCTTGGGCAAGCATAAACAACATATCAAAAAATATTTTGGTCTCATTAGAATTTGACTTAGAACAAACTAAAATACTTGCGGGTTTTGTATGTTATTGTTCTATGATAATGTATTTGGGCTGCTCCAATTTTTTAATATAAATGAATGTAATACTTGCAGGTTTTGTAGCAGACCATTACTCCGGAGCTTCCAAGGCAAATTGCGGAAGGATAGATTAAAAAAAAAGCTTTGTATTACTGTTTTTTTATTTGAAAATTAGTTGAATTCTAATATTTCTTTTGATTTTCTCCAAATTTCAAAGTCTGCAGTGTTATATCATGTATGTCGTGCACCTCTGTGTTGTGTATTGTGTTATTTATTGTAATTTCCATATGTTCATTGGCTGAAACGCAGCTTTATTTCAGTGTATTGTGTTATTTTATTTATTGGATTATTTCAGTGTTATTTCATGAGATGCAGTGTTATTTCAGTGTATTGTGTTATTTACTGTTATGGTTGCATATTTATGAATGGATTATGTACTTGTACCTTTGTGTTAATTAGGGTCCTGTGTAATGTGTTAGTGCGATTATGCATAAATTTTATAGTTGATTGTCTGTAAGACATGTATCGCATGTTCATTTGATTTTGGTCTCACTTGATTCTGATTATGTAAATAATAATGTACGGCTTCCTGTAGTTTGTAGTAGCAGCTATTATGCAGTATGTTAGTTGGTAACAGTTCACATACCAGGAAGCATGTAATATCAGTACATTAAAACATGGTTTTGAATAGGCATAAAAAAAATAAAAAAATTCATTGGCTGAAAAGCCAAGTTTTTCTATTTTTGACTGTTTGTCCACTTTCTGGAAAAATAATGGAATTTCCGTCTTCTATGCCGTTTTTTTCCATTAACCGTGATTTCGTTTAACGGAATTCCAGAGTTGATGGAACGTAAATCATTACGCATATCATATTTCCACCATCATCTGGAAAAAATGAAAAAGGCTCCGGTTGAAACGGAAAATTTCCGCATCCAGCCCTAATAGAAAACCAGAACAAGCAGGCCTCCATTTCTTTTGAAATTATTAGGTTTTTCTTTACTTCCATCTTTTTGTAAAAATAAAAAAAATTGGGTATTCTCTGGTCTTTATTTGGCTTCCGTTGATGTCAAAAAAAGATGGAGCATCATTCATATTTCATCCCTTCTTCTTTGGTTGCGTTTCATTAACAATGTCAGATGCATAGTTACCTTTTTTGCTTGCACGTTGATTACGTTTTAAATAGAATTTATAATTTTATATAACAATGTGCAACAATTAGTTTATGTTGGTTAATTTTCTAAGATTCATTGATTCAATTTTTTCATTTTGATAAATAAAATGAAAGTTATCGTGTTAAAATTAAACTGAATGCAGTTTGTATTCATTCAAAGTGTGAGTGAATCAGATAAGATGTAGCATAAGTTTATTGTAATTCTTATGTTAGCTTATACTAAAAGTCTAAATGATTAAGCTACATCTAGAATGTTATTAGCCATATTGATTGGAAATTAACAAAGTAAAATGAGGGAATAAATTTAATAAACAGACAAGTGCATTTGCCTCCGTCTGGTAAACTATTAGCCTAATCCATGTAAAACAAGGTAAATGTATTTTAATTTTATCATCATTATTGTTCCGAAAGAGATGAAGCAGTCGAAGAGTTTCCCATATAAGGGAAATGTCCACTAAAGCTACTACTACATGAACTTAAATATTCAGATAAATTCCAAGCATAATAGAAATGTGTGTTTCCCACAAGAGTGCTAGAACTCCAGCTCTGGCTTTTCTGTATCTGGTCTAAATTTTGGTTCGGTTCATATTTCAATTTTGTATTTGAGAATTTTACGTAATAAGACGAAGTATGTCTATATTGAATGTGAAACAATAGAAAATGTGCAAACATTATTGGTTTACTTCTGGGATATCACCAACTACTTAACATTCCTACTTCTATTTCAATAGGAAAGAGGGGGATATCCTTGAGTATACCTTTTTTGTAAGCGAACGATCGTGCCATGCTGACAGCGAAAAGTGAGCATATGCTATGTTTATTATTTAGCGGACTAACAAGATTTTGAACGAATGATGACAAAAGTCTGATTTCTTGTTGTTTCCAGATATCCTGTATGTAACTCGTCCAAGTTACTAAGTTAGTGGATAAGTCACAGGGTGTAAAGTTTTTAACAAGAAGAAGATACCTGAAATTTGCTAGCTTTTCTTCCTTTTCTACTTCTTCAATAATTCCATTCTCATTGTGTCAAGTATATAATTTGATAACGAGATACAAGTTTATGTGCCTATCATATGCCTGCATATGTTCTATATCTACTTTTGTTTATGTATAAGACCATGGTTTGATGCTGCCACCAGTATTTATAACATGTAATATCCTGAATTTATTATTACTATTATTAGATTATTTTGCAGTGGGAAGTAGGTCTGTTATGGTAATGGTTACCGTCGTTATTTTGCAAATAATACTTCGTACCATTATCATCGGTAAGCTAAAATTGCTTAGTGTTACCATTATCGATTTGTTGGTATAGTGATAAACTAGTGATTGTAACATTGACAATGTTAGTTTATTTTTTGTCTAATGATAATAATAAACATGATTTATTTTCACATTGCATCGATGCTTCATCCTACATTATGTGGTGTTGGTTAGTAAAAGACAACAGTAAGAAATAAAAGAAATTCTTTAGCATCATTTGAACTGAATTATTGAACTAAAACCAATTATTCTTACTTCTAAATGCATGTAATACAAGTGTTGCATGTATATCAATGTTTTATAAGTGGGTTGGTAAATTATCATTTGTCTTACCAATTATTTTCTTACTTTTAATCTATTTTTTGTCTAAAAGTAATAATAAACTTGATTTATTTTCACTATGGAATGATGTTTCATCGTGCATTATGTGGTGTTGGTTAATAGAAGACAACAATAAGAAATAAAAGAAATTCTTAAGCATCATTTGAACTGAATTACTAAGCTAAAACCAATTATTTTCTTACTTTCAAATGCGTGTAATATAAATATTACATGAATACCAGTGTTTTATAAATGGGCTGGTAAATTATTGTTATTGTTAGTTTTCTGTAAACGTTACTGATGTTTTATAGTAGAAATTGATATCTACTATTACCATATGGATTATACTGGTGTACCGAGGTAACTTAAAAATGAAAACCAGTTGGTTGGTAATTATATGATAATGAGAAATTTTACTTTACCATAACAGCCTAGTGGGAAGAATGAAATTTTAGTCTTTTTAACTTCTGAGGTATCCAGTTGAGTTGGGAATCCTTATGGTTTTCAAGGAGGCTGACATATTTCTTTCCCTCTCTAGTCTGAAAGTATTAGAATTTTGTACAATTTATTCGAAACAAGGGATTAGTCAGACATGCTCGATAAAATAAGAATAACAATCATAAAATAACTGATTGTTTTTCTTTGCGAGTATGATTTATTCATAGGTAGATTACTTAACTTGTACTAAATATACTACTTAGGTAATTACTTATGAAGGTTTGTATGCTATTCAGATATAGCTTATACTATGGTTTGTGTGTATGTTGCCATTTACTGATGATATATGGTTTCTGGGCTTGAACTGTCAGTTATAAGCAACTCATAATCAGTTCTATTTATGCTTACGTTGAGATTATTGCATGTTAAGTATCACAGCTTGAAAGTTTAGTAAAGCATTGTATAAGCCATGAGATTTGAAAAATGAAAATCATACTTCATAAATTAATACTTTCAGTAATCTGCAGCAGGGACGTAACCATGCAGAGCATGGGGTGGGCAGCTGCCCGGGACAAGATTTTGGGTCATATGTTACATGTACATGGAATGAACTGCTGTTGTAAGTTCATTCCAAGTATCAGCGGTTCATTCCAAGTATCAGCAACATCAGTCCATGTAACCAAAAGTCAATTAGTTAGTTAATTAAAAAGGATGAATTCCTGCTACGAATTTCTTTATGTTGTTACATGAACATTTTCCAAGTATTACATCACATATCAACAACTGCAACAGCAGTTCATTCCAAGTATCAATAATTTTTCCCTTTCGGTTCATTCTTCTTGCGCTGATTACATACATTGCAACATGGGTAATTTATGTGTTATTTGTTTTTATCACTCATAATATAATCCGCCCACCCCAAATTAAATTTCTGGTTACGTCACTGATCTGCAGTGAAGTATGGCTAATGAATCAAATAGCTAAAACAGTGTCTGAAATTATAATTTATTAGAGTATCTCTAATAGGGGAGGGGAAATTTGGACTTTAAAAAGACAAAACAGACTATTCCTCCCACTTCTTGTTCAATAGCGAGTGGGAGGATTTTATGCTTATTTTTCCTTTTTTTATGAACGTCTATAAACAATAATAAAAAAATCGTTTATAGAAATGAACGGTTTTCGAAAGCTGGTCATATCATAAATGGTTTTCTGGTTACCATTAAGGATCTCCGTTATGGAACAAATGGGGAAATCCCTCGCTTATTTTCTTTCGTCATGCTCGAGTCAACACTGAGTCAACACTGCTATAGTATGGGGAAAGGAAATTATGTGTCGGTTTGCCTTTTTTTTTTTTTTTTTTTTTTTTTTTTTTTTTTTTTTTCTTATTTTTCTCTCCTTTTTTTCTTAATCGACCTGGAGATACTCTAAACAAAGTGTAATCACCAAATTTTAGATGTACTGTAGTGAAGCATTTATGCAAGGATGTTGTTAGCCAGATATAGATATCGGTATACCGTAAACTTAATTTGACCATGTCAGTGACTCAACTTTGTTTAGAACATGTTTAAAAAAAAAAAAAAATTAATCTGTTTTGACCTAAGATTGAAATCTACTAGCAGTTTTAGGTAGAAGTAGATATGATATGAAGTATTCTCTGATGCCTTTGTTAATGTTTGTTATCTTTCAGATTTCTGGACTATACGTGGTTTGCTAGATGTTCTACTTATGCACAGAGCCGGTCCTGAATATTTGTAGGCCTAGTGCGAAAAAAAAAATTTAGGTCTTTAATTTTTTTTTTATTTTTTTTTATTTACGAAATTGAAGTTAAGTCATATGTCATATCATTGTCATATGTCAACTAAATTTTATTATACTTATGACATGTTTAAAAACACAACTGGTAATAAGCAGAAACAAGAAAGTTGAATAAATTTTTCTAATCTTTCTAAAGCAAACTTAACAAGTGTTGGATCTCATTCTTCCTCACTGAGCAGATCATAATGAATATGTATTACACATCCTGACAAGAAAAACAGCTCTAAGTAAAAAAAACTCATTAAAATTAATTTAAATTTGACATAAATTATATGGGATGAACATCATATAATAAGACACATTAAGCAAAAAAATAAGATACTATGAATTATAAATGAAGTTATATACCTGTACAAAGATCATGGGCAAAAACAAACATCAATTCTCATTTAAAGTGACTCCTTCTTGCATTTTTTGAAGCAAAAATCATCGATAATATGCTCCACTTTGATATTTTTCAACATATGCTTTTCAATGCTCAAAACTGCTAAGCCATTCAACCTATCTTGAGTCATACTTGTGTGCAAATAAGATTTAATTAACTTCAACTTTGAGAAACTCCGCTCAGCAGAAGCCACAGTAATAGGTATAGTTAACAAAACCCTGTAAGCAACCAAAATATTTGGAAACATGTCCATCTTCTTCACAAATTCCAAAACTCTGATAGAATTCCATGGAATCTCACACTCATATGCTACACTTGGAAGCATTTCCTGTAATATTTGTAATTCAGAAAGTAAGCGATTTCCATCAATATCGCAATAATCACCATGAGTCAAGGACTTTTCAAGTTTTACACAACATTCTTTCAATCCTTCATCATCCATAGAAATCAACCGAGAAGCATCAAACAAAAAACCAAATATAGAATCGAAAAGTTCCAATTGTTCGAACCTTATCTTCAACTAAGAGAGTGCCATATCAACTAGAACAAGAAAGTAATCAGTTCTGAAGTTCTCTGAAGCATATTGTTGTTCTCTTTCCGTGTTAGGATTCTCATCAAATTGTCTATTTCTTTTGATCCTACGCTTTATTTGAAAAACGGGTTTAATGTCCATTTCATCTGCAAGTTCTTTAGCATCAATCATAGTTGACACAAACCCATTTTCCCTATATTTCTCAAAGAAAGAAACCAACCCTTTTAAACTTGCAATTGCTACATCAAGACACATATCTTTAGATTGCAAATTTTTGCTCACCAAATTGATTTTGTACAAAATTTCATGCCAAATAATTAAGCTCAATAAGGATTCAAAACTTGAAAATTCATTAGAAGCTAATTTTTCAGCATCCCAGCTTATCTTTGGATCATCAGAAACTTCAGCTAGTTTCATTATACCATCTCTAATTTTAGGAGCTTGAGTTCTTATTGCTTTAACACTTTCAATTCGACTTTCCCATCTTGTCACACATAGGGATTTTAAAGTCAAATCATCAACATATTCAAGCAAAAGATGCCATCTTTTAGTGGAATTCACAAACACATTATATAATGCTTGACACGCTCCAAAAAATGATTTTTCTTTCACACAAGAGTTTGCCATATCTGAAAGTACCAAGTTAAGAGAAAGACAACCACAAGGCATATAAAAAGCTCTAGGATTAACATCAAGCAATCTTTTTTGAACACCTTGATGTTTTCCCCTCATATTAGAACCATTATCGTACCCCTGTCCCCTTACATCATTAATATCTAAATCAAGAGAGCAAAGAGCAGCTTATAATTCACCAAAAAGACCCAAGCCAAAAGTGTTCTCCACATTCAAAAACTCAAAAAAAATTCTTCTATTTTTATTGGGTAGCTCACGACATCAACACATCTAATCACCAAAGTCATTTGTTCAATACGACTTGCATCAGGAGTACAATCAAGGATCACAGAAAAATATTTTGCTTCTTTTATTTTCTTTATTATGGCACTTTTGACACTCGATGCAACATTTCAATCAAATCATTTTGAATTTTCTGACTAAGATAATGATAATGAATGTCCTTATTTTGAATGAGTCTAAAATGATGTTTCATTATAGGATCAAACTCAGCTATTGACTCCAGAAAACCCAAAAAATTACCATTTGAATCTTCAAATATTTTTTCATGCGTCCCATGAAATGCCAAATTATTCATTGCAAGACGTTTAACAACAACAATTATTCTGATCATAACATCTCTCCAGTGTTCAGTGTCTTTTTTTATTTGCTCTTGCAATTCTTTATCAATAGTTTGACTTGTTTTCAGTCTAATTTGAAGTTCAACCCAAGCACTAAGGTTAATAAGTTGTTCACGACTATCTTCGTGTTGCTTAAGTTTTTCACCCAAATGCACCCAGTCATCTACTCCAGAACTTGCTAAATTGCTTTGTGAACGAGCTTTTTTCACAACTTTACAACAAAAACAGAACACTTTATCTAATTCCTTTGAGTAAACTAACCATTTTCTGTCAATAAGTTCCCCTTTTCTTAATTTTTGATCAAAATAATATGTAGAGAACCCCGTATTGTACTTATCTTTAGGAAAATTGATATTATTTTCTCTAACAGGACCCTTTTCAACAAGAAAATCTCTCATTTTATTATTTAATCCATCCCACACTCGAGGATCATAAATATTCAAAGACAGGGAACCAGGATCACTTGGATTAGTTTCTTCCCTATTTTCACTAACCATATTTTCAAACACATCAATTTCTTCTTCAATTACTTCATTTTCAGTCTGTTCGTTAACTACATTCTCATCTTCTATAGAATTTCTTATAATTTCAGCACTTCATTTTCAACATCAAACACTTCTTTTTCTTTGGGTGGTTTGGCTTTTTTCCAAAGTTTTTCAAGTGATCCTTTAAGGGGTTTAATATTCTCTTCTTCCTCTTATTTTCGTTTTCTTTTCTCATGACTAGTTATATGTTTTTTATTGAACATTTTCAACTTAAATTGCAACACCAAATGAGAGGGTGAGAATAATAATAAAACCTGGATGAATAAAATAGTCTCATAATCTTTATCCACACCAATTTAATAAGAGGACTTCACGGCTCCACCAATCTTTACTACACCAAGTACCAACAACTCAGCAAGCAAGTCCAAAACTGAAAAACAAAAATAATCATAGTTAAATTAGTTTCAATCATCAAATCCCAAAAAGAATAAGCATGCTAGAAGAGATTAAAAAAATAATTACACGATTTTGAAAGCCCAAGAATTTTTGATTTTGAAAGCCCTAAAATTTGGATTATAAGATAATTTGTATACCTGTGTAGATCGAAAAGTGGTGGATAACGGTGGAAGCTTGGTGATAGATTAGACGTGGATTGCTTTAAAGTGAAGGGAGAGAAAGTTTGGTGCTGCAGTGGAAAGAAGAGAATGGGCGAAAGCAGAGAACGACGGAAGAAGAGAACAACGTATGAGAATTTGGTGCAGTGCTTCTTCTGATCGGGTGACTGAATATGGGCCCCCCTGACCTAATGGGCCCTGTGCGGTAGCACATGCGGCACCATGTCAAGACCGGCTATGCTTATGCCATGATTCATCATAGAGCAAGCAATCACTACTGCTTACTGGTCCGACGGTGTTTAGAAATAATTATTAATACCAAGACATGTTGTTATAGCTTTCTTTTGTACTTGAAGCTTTGCGGTTCACTCATTTGCAACGCCGTGGATGCCTAAGCATGGCGTTTCCATGTCATTTGCCATATTATTGTGGAACTTTTTTATGTGTAACTCTGAAAGTTTGGACGTTGTTTGTTCCGTTTTGATTTCCGTATCAGTTGAATCGTTAGATATTAGTTATTTTTTAATTTCACTAATTTTATTTTTGGTGTTCTTAATGTGTGGTTGGAATCATTTCTATCTTTTGCTATTTTGTTTTTTCTTTTGAAATTCCGAAAATTCAAAAATGTCATTCCAAAGGACGGAGGGTATCTCTGATAGCTGAAATTGAACTATGTATGTTAAGTGGTACTATTTTAAATGATGTATTTAACTTAGGAAAACAAGCTTATTACAAGCTTTTCATAAGTTAATAAACCGATTGACTAATCAAATTAGGCATGTGTCAATAAATTGTATCAGCAAAGTTGCCTATAGTAATTTATCTCAATTTTATCCAATTTTCTACCAGCAGTATCAATAACTTTGTACAAAAAACATGTCTGATAAACTGATAATACTATAATTTCCTTTATCTGCCAAATAGCATATAATTAAAATATTCTTTGTAAGGGATTTCATAAATCTAGGAGTGGTAAAGGGAAAGGGAAAGAAGAAGGTAGTGGGGGAGGACTGGTGTTGGCATGGCCTCTACTTGCTCTCTCCCCCTCCTTTCCAGCTTGTCCCTGAGTATTACTGACATGTAGAATGAACGATCCCCAATGTGAACATTCATGAATAGAATTTCACCATTCCCATCAATTTGAAATCTTCACTCCTAACGGTACTACATGAAAAAGAAAAGTGTCAAAGATTTTTTTCTTTTTTCAAAAAAACCATGTACTGCACATAAAAAAATGGACATGTAATAAGCTTGTTTTAAATATTTTATAGTAAAAAGTAATTATTTCATTTATTGGGCGTACACAAGTGCATGCATTTACACTAATATTAAGAATGGTATTATTCATCGTAATATAATTTTTTATTTCAAATACCTATCATATGATGTTATGTCATCATAAATAAGTGGGTTTTAAGAGGGTTGTTTGGATATTTTAACTACCTTAATGTGTTTGCAATATATTTTCTTCTTATTTTTGCAAGCAAGGTGAATTTTTACGTAGAAGTTGCATCAAAGTAACTTTACCGTTTTGTGTATGTAGAAAAACGAAAGTAATTTAAATAATGTGATTCAGAACATTTTGACTTTGAGTTAAACAGCCTACAATCAAGAAGCTGTGCAATACCACTTCGGCTCGGAACGATAGCAATAACATACATGCTTATAGTATGGCAAATATGACAAGTTACTTATAAAGTGTCAAACATAAAGCCTATATAAGAGGAGTTAACTAAAACATTGCATATACAATATCAATATACATATCATAATATCATAACAAAAGGCAATAGAACTTATATTTAATCATAAAATGTTCCTTCCTATGGCAGTTGGCAAAATAAACTAATTTACTATTAATTATACTAGTGCTAATCCGTGCTACGCACACGGGTTGCATTAATGTGTAATGTGCAACGAAATTTTATTGCAAGCGCACTTCCAAATATAGTCATTTATTTGGAGGAATCTCCGCATTTGATAATGAATAAATTATCCATGAAACCTTCTACAAATTGTTGTTATCTAGTTGAAAATCAAAAAAAAAAATTGATTTGACAACCATCTAAGCATATGATATTTAAAAACTTTAGAGGAGCATCAAGGTAAAAGGCTTTTCTTGCACGACATAATTAGATTAAAATTTTGCGATATCAGTGCAATTATACACCACCAGGTGAATATGCCAATCCAAAATATCTTAGTTGACTTGAAAATTAGAAAGAAAAATGATACTATTGAGCATTCCATTACGTAATGCTAGACAAAAAAATATTTGTGAAAAATCGAGTGGGTGATAAAACTAATGTATATTATTATTTAATAGGAAAAATGGTGTATTTGGTGCATAATTCATTAACAAAAATATAAAAATAAAGAACGTCAAATGTTGATCCTAAAGGAAATTGTTATATTATTTGTGAGATTTTAGTGATTGAGCGGTTCCAACATAGATGAACTTTAATATTTACTTGATATAGTGCCTTTGAATTCATCTAATATACAACATCATAATCATAATAAGTGCAATTAGTCACAGCAAAATAAATCAACAAAAATCAACCGAAGTTTTTTAATTTGGTTAATACAGTTCAGGCAGAAGTCAGACTACTCGCTTGTCCTTTCTTTTTTTAGGAATCATTCTAGTCGTGGCTTTACGTACAATTGGAAGATCTGTTGCCAAACAAATATCATACTATTATGTTCAGTTATCAAGTAGGATGTTTAGATGACATATACTGAACTATGTTGCCAGACATTCAAAAACATAGTTGACTATATATTTATAATTATCCAGTGAACTGATAATGAGTAAAAGTGGATCGACTTGAAAAGAAGGAAAATGGTGAATAACTGAAGTTACTATTTGCTACCCAGAGATCTATTGCTATAGTAAATTCATTAGAAAATTATAGTAATTGGAGAATTGAATTAAAAACTCAAATTTTATTTTCACTCCTCATGTTATTTCATAATGCAATTAATTTCAATAAGCATTGCATTAACTAAGTTTGTGTAGATATGCATATCAGTCAAATAAAATGATTAAGCCATTATTAGATTAATTATTCTTCTGTATCTCGGGTAATTTCCGAAAATATCCATAATCATATCTCAGCCTCATGAATTTTGGCAAGTGTTTACTGTTTATTATGTTCGTTGTTTTACCTTTTAAATTGCTTTTCTTAAATGAATTATTTTATATCTAAAAACCTAGGAAAAAACCAATCAAATATCTTTTCTTTAAGAAATTTTCAAATCCAACGAGAAAAGATTTATAAAATTAGTAAAATGAGATTGTAGCAGTCACATTAATAATCAAATTGAATCCATAAAACAAATATAAATTTGAAAATGAAATTAATTTGAAGGAGAAGAAAGCAAAGTTAGGTTAAAAAAAATGCAATCAACGTGAAACACTACTCATTTTCTTAGTCAGATTCTTTTTTACTTGTACAGGTTTCAACCAAAGATTTTGGATTTATTTTATTAGTGGATTCAATTTGATTATTAATATGAGTAGTGTTTGCTCAAACAAAGCAAAAAAGGCAACTAAAAATATGTCAAATACACTAAATAATTTCTAAAAACCACTTAGTGTCCGCATAATTTTCTAAAAGCCATTAGTTGTAAAATTCGCACTTAATCGGTGAAATGTCGGGAATTCTTTGAATTATTTCCTCTTCCTTGCACCAATGGTCCACTTTTTTCTATAGAAGCTCCAATATATATAATTCCTTTTTACCCAAATGGGATTCATTTGCAGGAATAATAATTTATTCAATTTTATATAGCTTGCCTTGTTTTTTTATTGAATAAAATATGAATGATGAACATCATAAAATGTAATATTCTGATTTTAATAAGCAATAATTAAATATAAAAGATTATAAACTAAATATTAATCAGAATAAAATTCAAAATTGAACAACGGGACTAGCACCATTGGATCCGTTGTGATTTTCTGATCAAAATGGAGACTTGGTTTGCTAAAATCGAGGTTAAAATGAATTAGTCATGAATTAAAGAAGAATTCAGAAAATTAAAATAAATTAATATATAGGACAAACGGTCACTGGGCGACTCAGCTCACTTGGGTCAACACCTGTGCCAACCCATGTCAAGGTGGGTCGACCCAGGTAGGCGGGTAGGTCAACGTAGGTCGAAAAATATCCGTGCCTTGGCTTGAACGCCAGGCAACAAACATTTAATATTTTCTAACGTTATTTTGCTGGGTTGGCGGAGTTTTGTTGGCCTATTTTAAGCTAAGGACTGACGTGGTGCTTTCTTATAAGTTCGATGACATAGTTGGACCAGATCTAATCTTAGATTTGAACGGCTGAAGGGTATCTATTAAACCCTATAAATAGTCTAGTAGAGTCTCTCTCATTTCTCACATTCATTCTCTCTTCTCTCTTTTCCTTGCCCAGGCCTATCCTCAAAATTAGGAACATCCAAAGAATTAAAATTTTACGAGGATAAAGAAGTTCTTAAGTTTTAAATATTTATTTTTATAAACACTTTTAGAGGCAAAGATTCTGCTAAATTTAAGAAGAAAGCCACAGGGAAAGCTTTGTTCATCAGATCTGTGAGTTTTTGTGTAAATTTTAAATTAGTTATTTGCTAAGAAAGTTTAGACAGTTAAATAGTTTTAATTTGCAAGTTTTTTTTGGCAAAGCCAACCGCTTTTTAAAGTGGCCACAAACACTTTTATTATAACCAATAATAAATACAAGTATTACAGGAGGTTGACGGTTAATAACCTACTACGTTCAGTTTTTAAGGTGGACCGTCCATCGTTATTGGTTCCTAAGGTGGACCATCCACCGAATTTCCTAAACTCCACGCAGGGAGTTAATTTCATAACCGAATTACATTTACTTCTATGAAAAAATCATGTTTCATCTTAATAATATTGCATTAATATAAGTAGACCAAGGGACAACAAGTACAAAAGATTGAGCCGCACAAAGACTATTGTAAGCTATGCTAACATAGAGTCAAATCGACAGTACAACACTCTTTTCATCCCTTAGAGCAACATCACATCACCTCGGGACTGGAAAAAACTAATATTACAACATTTGAAAAATGTCTTCTTTGTCCATTGACAATGTTTTGCAATATCTTGTCTATTTAGGAGTTGCAAACAAAAAATGTGTTCACCATGTGTGAGGAACGTTGTAATAATCATTGTATATAATATTTTTACAATTGTTTTCTACTATTGTATTGCATGAATGCCAATAGGCTTTCGAGAATCCTAAATTGTTTAAAACCTTTGTAAATACAGTTTAACAACTGCCGCCTTACATTGTTAAAATTACTATTAATTTCCGGTTTTAATAATTAATTTTCAATGTAATGACTATCATAATAATCCTTAACAATTCAAGTTAAACATAAAACACGTTTCCATTTGTCACAACATTACCTACTATATCATAAGTGCATGAAGAATAACAGAGTAGCAATTTTATAGTGATTTAATAAACGTTCGACAATCGCACATAACAATATTTCTTACATATATGGACAAAAATGAAATAACATAGTTTCAATAACCATGGAATAGTTCATGTTCTCCTATTGTTGTCTTGGAACAATGATCTAAAGCTCATTTCAGAAGTGTTTCTTTAGGTCTAGTCTCCTTTCCCTCTTATGCTTTCTTCAAAAATGCTAACACACCAGGCTCAACTATTGTCATCATATGCATCCTTGTATTTTATTTTCTGGAAGAATTATGTCCAATTCAATTCTTTAAAATGTTTCTCTTAATTTGTAGTCTGCTTCCCCTCCTCTGTGTTTTCTAGAACACAGACATGCCTGGCCCAGTTATTGTTGGCGTATTCATCTGATTATGGAGCGTTCAATAGCTAAATACATAAAAATTACCATTAATATCTGCATTAAAAATACCCACAATGATGTTAACAATAATAAATATATAATAATGAAATAAATGAGTCCTAAAGATGAAGACAGTCTAGCCACTCTTAGAATTAGAAATCATGCTAATTTTGATATTATCAGATCTCAAAAATGTAAGAACGGTGCTAAAACAAAATTTTGCTTTTATTGCACTCTATTAACTAATCATTAGCATTTTTCCCACATACCTGCAAATCCATATGACTAGACAATAAACAGATGTTGAAGAGGAGTCCAGTAAGTATTTAAATCATTTATATTAGTATAATAAATATAGAAAAATTATACTTATATCATTTTCAAGTGTATATATCTCTCACAATTAACTTAGGCAATATGAAAAACCCTCTTACTCATCAATAAACATGGGTGATTATAGGTTTTAACTTTGTAATGGTTTGCATAAAAAGACTAGTTTGCAAAAATAATATACATAAGACATGAGCCAAATCATTTTTGCTTTCAACATGTAGACATCATAATACTAACTACAATGGTAATTTGAGTACAACTTTCAATACATGACAACATATAATGGTTGATGTATTCTAGCTAACTCAACATTCTTACTTCCTGGAAACCAAAAAAAATTACTGTAAGTTGTAAAAAAAAATTCCTGTATTTAAAAGAAGCAAACTTAAAATATATAAATTAAATTATTGGACCATACCATATGAGAATTACATATATTCTAACTATTGCAACATTGACATATCATCAAGTACCTTAGCATTAAGAATCAAAAAAAGCCTATAATATAACTACAATGACCATAGTTAATACTAAAAAATTTGGTGCTAAATAGAATATCATATATCTAATTACAAATGTTGTTGTACCCTTGGTTTCATGATCATCTAATTTGTTAACATTGAGGCCAAAATAGTCAATTTTGACTGAGATCACAATGACACAGTGTAACAACCCGGAAAATCTGAACCAATTTTTTTTATTTGGCTATTTTAGTTGATTTTGAATATTTAAAATAAATTATTATAAATAATAAGGACCTAAAGTCTATCTGAATTGATGTTGGATAATAAATATATTTATTTTAATTATAAAGCAAGGCCTGAAATGGCGCGGCAGTTTGAAAATTTGAATTCGAACTTTGACTGACTGTACAGGTTGCAAAATAAAAAGGCTTTTAGTGAAACCAAAAATATTTAAATCTGCTTATGAATATCTTTCTAACAAATCTGAAAAATCGAAATTTCATAGTGGGAATCAAAAGTTATGGCCAAATGAATTTTCAGAAAGGTCGCTATGGAATTTATATAACCCTTGAAAATAGACATTTTGCAAACGACCTCCATTTTCGACGAAACCACTTTTGTTGGATCCAATATGTCAAATTATTGCTAGGTTTCAAATTCCATAATTTTTGAAGTTCATATGTGAGTGTGACAAAGAAAAATGTGTCCGGTTGATTTTAGTCAAATTGGATCGACTAGAAAATGACCATTTTTCAAACAGTCTCCAAATTTGACAAAACAATTTTTGTTGGGACCGTATCATCAAAACATAGCTAGATTTATTTTTCTGGAATTTTTGGGATCAGTATGTTGCCCCGGCAAATTGAAATGTACATTCAAATCAAATATTGAATGTTTTATATTTTAATTTGAAGAAAAACTGACTGAAACAGTTGAATGGGCCTACGAAACATATTCCATTGTGTCCGGAATGGGGGTATTTAGCTAGGGACGATAGTCGTTGGGTTTGGATTGGAGTTCGTAAGGAGAAAGGGGTATTTTTGGAAATAAATAATTAAATATATATATTATTGGCCAATCATAATTCTCCGTTTCCTTTTCTCTTTCCCTGACCCCTCGCAACCGACGACGAAAATGAAACGCGGCCTTCTCTCATCTCTAATGCTTAATCCACTCACCAAAATTACCAGCTCTAGTTAGGGTTTTTGAAGATCTCCTCGTCAGCTTCAAATCAAGATCGGTTTCACCAATTATCGTCGAGTATCGAAGGAGAATCACCCTCCTGAAGTTGCGCCGTTCAACCACCAGTTCCTCCATCGATGTGCGTGCGAGTTCGCCATCAAGGGGTGGCGCAGGGGTGCCCTTCCAAGCCCGACATAATGGTGTAACCCGATTATCGAATCGCTACACGGATTGAGAGATTTTTGCAAACCTAGTTTTGAATCAAAAGGGTTGAGGTACGGCTTGTTTATTTTAAACTGGTTTTGACAAATAAAAGCGTTGCAAACTTGTAAAAATCATATCTTTTTACTATGTTGTCGAAATTCAGTGAAACAAGAAACATTGAACTCGTGTGGACGTCTTCTACATTCTAGAAGAGACCGGAGAATTTTTGGAGCTTCCTACAATTTTTGGAGGAGTGGAACCCAATGTGAGATTTCTGAATTATAAACGGTATGGAATGATGATGTATAAATTATACGTCAATGTATGAGTTATATAAGCGTTGTACACATCATGTATAAGCATTGTATAAGTTGTATGTGCGATGTATAAGTTATATATGCATTGTAAAAATCATATATGCGTTGAATGGAATTGAAATGATATTGAAATGAAATCGAAATATATTTATATACGTATATATATATATACACACACACACACTCCCCCCTCGTCCACAGACCATGGACGATATATATTGGTTGTGATTGTTTGGATTATGGTTGATGTGAAATTTGGTGAATATCACGAATGGTTGATTTGATATGATTGATTGTGGTTAAAATCCCAATAGGATTAGTATATGGGAAAATTCGTCTTCGTACGAACTAGTTATTGAAATCCCCATTGTCAAAAGCTACGAGGCTTTAAGGTAGAGCGAGGAGCCGTACTCGGAACAGTGCCGATTTTAAATATCCTGCCGTTATGCTACCGAAATTTTCTGAAATATTCCTGTGTTTGACTTATATTCATGTATTGAAATATATTCATGTGTTGGAAAATATTCATTTTTGAAATAAAATGGTTTAAACGATAAAAATAACATTTTTATCGAATGTATGAAATAAAAATGTTTTGAATGATAAAAATAACATTTTTATCGAATGTATGAAATAAAAATGGTTTGAATGATAAAAATAACATTTTTGTTGAATGTATGAAATAAAATAGTTTGAGCGATAAAAATAACATTTTAATTGTATGTACGATGTATATAAAATAATCGTGTTTGAAATAAATTGTTTTGACAATAAAAATTGCATTTTTATAATATATATATATGAATTGCTAAAAATATTCATTTTTGAAATAAATTGCTTTAACAATAAAAATCACATTTTTATCATCTATATGAAGTATATAAAATAACCGTGTTTGAAATAAATTGTTTTGACAACAAAAATCACATTTTTACTATATATATGAATTGTTAAAAATAGTCATATGTTGAAATAAATATTTGTTGGATTAAAATATCATTTTTATCACCTATATGAGTTGAAATGGTTTTTGAAATCGAAGAATGGATTATATATATAATTAAAATAAATCGGATAACAATGCTGCAGTTCGTATTTTGAAACCGTGATTTCAAACGATTACTGCGGGAGATCCGACCGTCAGATTTTCCCGAAACTGAAACCGTTGGATTCGCTTTGGAAATATCTTTCCAACGACACCAATTTTGCAAAGATCGAACGGTTGGATTGTCTGGAATGTTTAATTCAAATCTGAATGAAAACAGTGCTAGAATGGAATATATTGATATATATAAATATAAATAAATTAAATCGAATAACGATGCTGCAGTTCGTATTTTGGAATCGTAACTTTAAAAGATTGTACCGGGAGATCCGACCGTCAGATTTTCCCAAAACTGGAATCGTTGGATCCATTTCGAAAAGATCTTTCCAATGATATAAAATATGCAAAGATCCAACAGCTATATTTTCAGATATATGTAAATCAAATTTGGAGAAAAACAGCGCCATGACCGCGTTATGGCCTGAAGCGTCGTTTGAATAAATTGGCTATATTATATTATAAACGACATGGAATGGAAATAAACCGAATTTACCTGGTTTATTGGATATTTGATGGTTGAATGTGTTTGACGTGAAAATTGCATTAATGAACTGAATTGTGGATGTCAGATAATTTGAACCAGTGAAATTAATTGATTTGAAATTCTAAATATACGTGAATTATTTGAAAAGGTTGAGTTAATTCTCATTTCAAATAATTGGTCTATGGTTAGAAGTCGAAGATATGAAGACGGTGCAAGACCGAGGATCTTCACATCGAATGGATGATAACTGATGCCTTTGATGGGAGTTGCTGCCTTGAAGGGTTTACAGTGGTGGTCGTCCGGACGTACTTGTTGATCGTTCGGATGGGCGAGGGCCTCTCTCCTGTATTGGACATACGGGAGAGGAATAAGGTGTCTTCGGTTTCGTTCAGACCCAGAACGGACTTGTAAATTGATAATGTGTCCGACATTAGATTTCATTCCGTGTGGTTGATATACGTCATTTGCATGCTGTGAATTGCCTGTGTGGCATGCAGAGATGCTGTGATTAGAGCTTTTGTTGAAAATCAGAGCTTTGTGGTTGATGATCAAAGCAGGGCTTTTGAATAGCTAGCTTTGTGTTTAGCGTTGATTCGCGAGCCTCACACCCCGATATGGACCAGAAACGGGAGAGGACTGCAGGGAGAGCATGCGTTTACTTCTAGCTAGGAGTGGTGTTTTGGGTTTGACACGCCCGGACATTTTACTTATGTGGATGATGGATAGCGAGGCGCCTCGGTTAATTCGGTTTCTTCCGAGCCGATGGTTAGGTCGGATATGACCAGTTTACGCCCCATAGGGCGGGGAAACGCATTGTTCAGGAATTATAATCCACTTCGTGTGGACCGGCCCTGAAGATCCAGGGGGAAATTACGGCTGTTCCTGAGGCTCGGGCTAGAGAATCTCGAAGCGATAAGGACGATCTCTTGCCTTGATTCATGACGGAAATCCAATTTCTAAATACGACATCGTGCGGTTTTGATTGTATATCTATATATAGCGACATGATATATGGTATCCATGCCGTCTATGATTGATACTTATGATTGAAATTGTTTTTGAAACATATAAACACTAGTAATAATATCAAATGCTTTTGTTTTATTCGTATCAAGCATATTTTGGCCATTATAAGGTAAAACTCTATCCTTCGGTTTGCGTTGCATTGTGTGATGGGAACTGAGCCTTATAATGGCTTCATTTTTATAAAAAGCATTGCGATATTTAAATGATTTACTTGTTTTGAGCACTGGCAATCCAATAGGGTAAACCAGTTCCGCGTTAGCGGCGTGGTCCTGTGATTGGCCTTATTATAAAATAAATTAAGTAGTAGATTTCTCATACAAGTCCCATGACCGACTCATAGTTTGTTTCACTTGCAAACTCGGGTGTCCTATTTTCTACATAGGCAGCCTTGTATTCAGGTTTTAACAGACTCTTTCTGGATAGCTATGGAGCTGAAGATGGATTCTATCTTTTCTTTCTTTTTATGCTGTTCAACTCCTGTTGTACATATTATGTTTTGATTTCGCTGTAGACATTTTATGTAAAGCTGAACTGTATTTTGTACTAAGTATGATCCTGTATACTGTGTAACTCTGATGATTATGTTTATCCAGTGTATTCTATTGTACATTATCTGGTGTATTTATTTATTTCTGTTCTGCTGTTATTTGTTTATGTGTTATATTCCAAAGATTACCCTTGCCACCATGGAACGGGGGTTTAGGGTCGTCACACATAGGACTGATACTCATAACATAAGGATGCAACATTAATCTTAAATTGTAATACACATGGCTAGATATTTAGAAAATCTAAAAATCACATTGAAATTGTCACATTTATCCAAACAATAGGAAAATTAAATCCCATCGATGTTCTGATGTTGAAAAGAATCTTCACACGACAAACATACATAGGAATTATATGTTTCTAATATTTTACTAATATCACTTTTTGATTGAAAAAGTTGAAATTTATAGGAATGTATGAACATAAGAAATTTCTAAGTCCTAATTCTTTTCAAATTAATCAATTGCAAAGGAGACTTCCACATTAATTTTTTGAAACTAGAATGAATGTGCGTGTGTATATTGATGCAACCATGCATGTAAAATCTATAATAATAATAATAACAACAACAACAAAATAACACTCAAAAACCAAAACCATAATTATCTCAAACCTATTCACTTACTTCAATCACGTTAACTACTGCTAGTACCATTGTGGCACTTATTTCCTACTAACTTTACGAGATTTCAATAAAACACCTATTTAGCACCTACAAATCCCATAAAATAGGAAATTAAAATACTCTAATAAATGTATGGGTCAAATACCTGATAATCTTAGTTATTGAAGTCAAGAGACACTAAAAGAAAGTGAAACGACCCGAACATCCCCGGTAAGGAAAGCACCGATTTGAGTCGAGAACAAGCCACATTAGAACGCAGATGGAAGAACATTTCATTGTATATTACAACAATTCCATTAGAATACAAAAATATACAGAGTATAAATCAATATTACACATTTACCAAATATGAGAGATTATAATAAATTACATAGCAGCGGAAAATAATACAATACACAACTGAAGGAGATATTTAGATACAAAGCTTTCCGGATATCATTCCAGTTGTAAACCAAGATCCTGTAAATATAAATCTGCAAAACCAAAACTACTAGCTTCTCGTGTCGAAATAAGGGCACCCAGAGTTTAGGTTAAAACAATAAACTCCAGGTCAGTCATGTGACTGGTGTGAGAACTAAAACAGTTATTAATCTTTATTTTTAAAGTTAGGCAAATCAAGGGACCATGCTGTATAACACGGAACGGGTTTCCTCCCAAAAATACCAGTGCATAAAACAAACACCGCAATGCTAAATAAAGAAAAATGAAGCTATTATAAGACCCAGTTCCCATCACACAATGCAACGCAAGCCGGAGGATAAAGTTTTTACCTTATAATAGCCAAGAATGCTTGATACGTTTAAAACAAATCATTTGATACTATTATAAGTGCATAGTGTATAAAACAACTTTACATCATAAGTATCAATCATAGACGGCATAAGCGCCCCATCCCACTATGTCGCCATACTAGGCTTTACAAATAAAACCGCAAAGTCACGTATTGGAAGTTGGATTTCCATCTGTGAACCGAGGCAAAAGATAGTCCTCACCGACTTCGAGACTCTCTAGCCCGAGCCTCAGGGTCAGAGCGCGTCGACCCTTGGATCGTCAGGGCCGGTCCACCAATGTGGATTAAAATGCGTGAACACTGCGTTTCCCCGCCCTTTGGGGGCGTAAATGAGCCAACGAATGGCTCCATCGGACCCGGATCGTTCGATCAAGCTGAGGCGCCTCGCAACAGCAACAACCAAATAAGTCAAACTCGTCAGGGCGTGTAAAACCACTGACGCCACTTCTAACTAGAAAGAAACACATGTCCTCCCTGAGGTCCTCTCCCGTTTTTGGTTCACCACCGGGGTGTGAGGCTCGCGAATCAACGTTACACAAAGCTACGCCACACAGGTCGTGCTTTGATCATCAGCCACAAGACTTTGCTTTTCAACATAAGCCTTGATCCATTGCCACTTAGGCATGCCGCACAGGCAATTCATTCCATGCGATGTATATCCATCAATATATAACCCCTGAGCTCGTACGTCTCAGAGAAGGGCGTTAAGCAAGAGAATAAATTCTCCGCCGCCAAACAGATATATATTTAATAGAAATCAATCACACAGACTGAAATCCAATGTCAGACACACAGTCCATTTACAAGTTCGTTCTGGGTCTGAACGAAACCGGAGGCACCTAGTACCCCGCATATCCATCGATCTCCAAGTACGACTGGATGATCACCAACTATTTCCATCTTCTTGGGTGTACATCCCAATCAAGATCATCAGTAATCACCCAAACGACGTGAAGACCTCCGGTCTTCAACCATCGTCTTCATCTTCGACTAATCGTCGATTCTCTGAATAACCCGGTCTTTCCGAATAACTCGCGTATATTTTAAATAAGTGTTACACAAACACAACATACGCCTCATTCCAATTCATCAGTCACTAACCGTAAATTAATCAAGAGAATAATTCCCCAAATATTAACCCTGAAGGCCGAAACCAACATCAGATCAATACCCAGGAAATCACTCTGCTTAGCCAACATATAGTTAGTTTCTAAATTTCACATTCTTAGGGAAAGGTTCCAATTAATTTTATCAAAGATAAATTCTTTTAAATTTATTCTTTAATCTTCCTTGTGAATATCACTTCAAACTAGTCGGGATTAACGAACCACACCGAAGTAATTATTTATTTTATTTCCCAATCCCCACCTATTTATCCCATGAAGTAAAACTGGTCATACTTCATATCTAACACCACAGTGTTATCAGTAAATTCAATTACCATTTCACGTTCAAATCTAATTAAAGATTTAACTACCGTCTGGAGTAAAACTGGTGATACTCCATTCTCGATCTTTCAATCTAATTAAAGATTCATTAAAACTCCACTTAGTTTTAATCTTTGACTGGGTTAAAGAATCAATGTCATTTAAAACACGGTTCACGATAAACCCAAAATCACATTCCATTTCAATCAGTCCCTAACCGTAAATTAGCAAGTGAGCAATTCCCTAAGTATTAACCCCGAAGGCCAAAACCAACATCAGATCAATACCCCAGAAATCATTCAACTTAACTAATTTCCAGTTAGTTTCTGATTTTCTTAACTCCTTTGGGTCTAAGAACAGTATTATTGAAGATACCGTTCACGACAACCCAAAATCACATTTGATATTAAATACAAGGCTCTGAATAGAAAATATATCGGCTTATATTCAATATCAAATTCTACGACCCACAAATATCGTATTGGAAATAACGATATATATATATATATATATATATATATATATATCTTTCAAATTTCCATAACAACATCTGTATAATCACGAAATCCAACATCGAAATATTCCAAAGACAATTTCGATTCAAATCCTTTCGAATTCAATTTTTGGAAATACTGGTTATTTTCAAAACCATTTCAAATCCAATTTATTTATTTTAAATAAATAAATAAATTATTATTATAGTTCAAAACTAGTCCATTTCGATAAAAATCTATTTTTATCTTTTCAAATATGGAATTTTTCATCCCGATTCTTCCCAAATCATTTCTTATGATTTTACACAAATTATTACTATTTTTAATAATTTTATCAAGGCCCGTACAGTCGATTTCCATCAACGGCCATCGAACTGCACTTACAACGACCTTTTCCAAATTTGAATTGGACATAATTCCAAATCCAACCGTTAGATTTCTAATTTCTAATATCCGTTAGAAAGCTCTTTTCGATACGAACCCAATGGTTTCAGTTTTAGGAGAATCCGACGGTCGGATCTCCTGTAATGTCCGTTCGAAGTCAATGGTCGAAATTTACGAACTACCGCGGCGCGGTGCGTTCTATTCAGGCCATTATATATATATAATATATTTATATTATATATATTTCGTCGATTTCCTTTTTAAAACGTATCAAAATCGTTTTAAATTCGTTTTCAAAACGATTTCAACTTCCTTTTCAAATTCAAATCAAAATTGATTTTTTCCTTAGAAATTCGTTTTAAATTCATTTCAAATTGATTTCAATTCAAATCGATTTTCAGTTCAATTTCAATACGTTTTAAATTCAATTAAAACGATTTCAATTCTATTTCAATCTAATTCGAATTTCAATTCTATTCAGTTTAATTCGAATTCATTTTCTATTCAATTCAATTTCAATTTAAGTCGAATTTCTATTCTTTTCAATATAATTCGAATTTCATTTCAAAATATTCGATTTTGAAAGCACTTTTCAATATTCATTATAAAAACGAATATAATCGATATAAATATCGTTCACGTCAAAATGGCGTCAATCTAATCAACACGGCTTCATATGTTTCTATTTTCAAATATTCTATTTCAAATATTTCTATTTCAAATATTTCTTTTTCAAAACTGGAATGAGGCCCAATCAATTACCATATTATGTTAATTATATGGATTTTCTACAACACATGTATACAATAACAACGATGAATAATCAACCATCATCCAAAGTGCATTCTACACTGTATAAGCATCAAATATAAATATTCAATGCTTATAACAGTATGTCAATCAATCGATCGACATACAACTAATTATTGGGATTGGTGTATGTCATATATCACCCCAATACCGGTGTGGGGTTTCAAACAATCAAACACAGATTTTATTTGTGCAGTTGGGCGATGTGTAAAATTTATCGTCCCAATCAATATCAGTCAAATGTGTGTACATAAACAAATCGTCCGATTTGTTTATTTTTATTTCATTTCATATACACGTTAAAAATTCTATTTTCAACTATAAAATATTTTAACTATATAAATAATTTATTTTCATTTCACATCACATCACACAATAAACTACACATCAAAATCAAACAAACAAACAAACAAACAAACAAGCCGTCCATGGTCTGTGGACGACGGGTGTCGGGTGCTACTAAACACCGTCTGCATCCTAGTATATATTTTAACTAGAAAATTTAATTAAAAGTGAGAAGTTCTCACCGATATGCTAATCCAAACGCCACGACTCTTCTTATGTAGGAAATCTTCATCGTTCTCCTCTTGTCACTTTCGTCTTCTGTATTCACTACATATATAAAAATCGAATTTTTACTTCGCTATTGAATATATAAAATCGAATTTTTACTCCGCTATTCAATATATAAAAATCATATTTTTACTTCGCTATTCAATATATAAAAATTATATTTTTACTTCGCTATTCAATATATAAAAATCATATTTTTTACTTCGCTATTCAATATATAAAAATCATATTTTTACTATCATACCTATATAAAAATCTTTCCTTTGCATGTATAAAAATCTTTTCTTTGCATTAATAAAAATCTTTTCTTTGTATGTATAAAAATCTTTTCTTTTCTATAATAATAAAGATCAAATCTTTCACGTTTAAAAATCATAACTTTAGGTCGATAAAATTCCCAGCTTCATCTAAATAAAATTATACTTATAGCTAGTTAAAAAAATGAATTTTTTTATCCTATTAATATGTATAAATTTCAGATTTTTATCTCGTTATTACATAACAAAAACTGGAGAAGAAGAAGAAAAGAAAAAAAACAAATAAATATAAATAAATTATGTAAAAACTCATGGCATTTCAAGGAGGAGGGTTTCTCTGTAGAAGGGATCGTGGTATACGAGGCAGTGGCGGCTCACAGTGGCAGAGGGGGTGCGGTTTTTGCTTGTTGGGGGGGGGGCACGTCGCAGGAAGGAGGAGGACGGTGCTGAGGGGGGCGTCGGCTAGGCAGGGGTCGTTGGAGGCCGGCGCAGGCGAGGTGGCGGCGCCAGGAAGGGAGGGGGCTGCTGCATTCCTCAATTCAGGCGTTAGGGTTTTAGGGTGGCTCGATTTTCGAAGGGGAGATGAGAGAGAGGATCGGGAGGAGACGCGAGGGGGGGGGGGGGGTGCGGCGTTGCCTCGCCGGAGGCGGCGATCGCCTAGTGGTGGAGCGTTTAAGAGGGAGGCGGCGGTTTTTTTTTCTTCGTGGAACTGAAAGTGAAGGGGGGGGGGTATAAGGAGAAAGTGGGTTGACTCTTTTTTTTATTTAATTTTAAATTTTCCCAAAAAGCAACCTTTACATTCAAACTCAAAATCGAGCCCACCGACTATCATCCATAAATAATTACCCCCATTCCGAACACAATGGGATATGTATCGTAGGCCAATTCTATCGTTTCGACCAGTTTTGATTTAAATTAAAATATAAATCTTTATATATTCAATTTAAACGCACATTTCAAATTACCGGGCCACACACTAACTCGAAGAATTCCAGAAAAATTATATCTAGCTTCGTATTGACGATACGGTCCTAACAAAACTAATTTCGTCAAATTCTGAGACCGTTTGAAAAATGGCCATTTTCCAGTCGATTAAAATCAACTGAAACTGGTCAAACGCGTTTTCCTACGCCACACTCACATATTGAATCGAAAAATTATGAATTTTAAAATTTAGCAATAACTTGACATCACGGACCCAACAAAAGTGGTTTCGTCAAAACCCGTGGTCGTTTGCAAATTTCCATTTTTAAGGGCCGAATTTCATAGCGACTATTCAGAATTTTCAACTGGACATATCTTTTGATTCCCGCTATGAAATTTCAATTTTTCGGATTCGTTGGAAAGATATTCTCAAATATATTATTATTTTTGATTTCGCTAAAATCCGGTTTATTTTGCACCTGGTACGTTCAATTGAAGTTTGAAATCGAATTATCGAACTACCGCGCCATTTTCAATTCCTTTTATAATTATAACTAAAATTTTATATTCTAACGACGATCTATATAAATATATTCGTTCTGTTTCTATTCAAAATTAATTTCTCGTCGATATTATTTAAATAATTCATTTTAAATAATCAAAATTTACTAAAATTGCCAAAATAAAAATTTTAAATTGGCTCGGATTTCCGGGTTATTACAATCTCCCCCACTTAAAACTTTTCGTCCCCGAAAAGGAACGAAGCCGAAAGTTGTTTAACAATTCAACTCAACTTCCATTATTTTCATTACGGCTTAAGTTCTTCAACTTTTCAGTTTCTAAGAACTTTTCAAATTTTTCAAAAATTTGGCTAACACCCTAAATTTCCGAAAAATTTCGCCATAACCTCCCCTGCACCGGGAGCACCGGAATAATCCCGAAATTGCCATACAGGCCCTCTGATCTCAAAAATAAAAAGAAAAAGCCAAGCGGCTTGCCAATCGGCTCATAAAATCATCATCACCCAAACAAAACAGTAAATTATGGTAAACATGTACCTATTTGTCGGGCAAACAATTTTATTCTTCTGCTCTAGCTTCTTTGCTATGACCTGTTCAATGTAAGTACATGTATATACAAGCAAATGCGACTAATTTTCAAACAATTCAATATTTGATTCTATTAGGCGTAATGGTTCAAAATTTCAAACAAATAGACAAACAACCCAACCATCAATCAATTAGTTGGTTATCTTTTCAAATTCATTACTTAAATACATAGTCCAAAAATCAGATTTTTGATGCCAAATCACAACAATAGGCCCAATCTAATTTTGGTTCTCACACCAGTCAATTGGAAATATATAGAAATCCCACCTTTGAAACACGAAAATAAATTCTGATGATGCTCGAGCGATCATCAGAATCATCTTCGAGCGACTAGAGTGTGATTCTATATATACCCAATATATTAAAACTTCGAATGCACGCGGATCAGACGTATACGCAAAATCTATATATACTGGATTGTCCACATCAATATAAATAATCAAATACGAATAATTGATTTAAATTTTCAAAACAAAATTTGTTTTCATTTTCAAAGATATACTCTTCACACTCGTTCTAGGATACTACTAATCCCATCTCTAACGAGTCATTCCCATTGGATATTACTAATCCAATTTCTGATGAGTTCTTTCCTATGGTTCTAATGTGTCTTGTTCTCTGAGCTTTGTAAACCAAAGCTCTGATACCACGATGAAACGACCCGAACTTCCCCGGTAAGGAAAGCGCGGATTGAGTCGAGAACAAGCCACATCAGAACGCAGACGGAAGAACATTTCATTGTATATTACAACAATTCCATCAGAATACAAGAATATACAGAGTATAAATCAATATTACACATTTACCAAATATGAGAGATTACAATAAATTACATAGCAGCGGAAAATAATACAATACACAACTGAAGGAGATATAAAGATACAAAGCTTTCCGGATATCATTCCAGCTGTAAACCAGGATCCTGTGAATATAAATATGCAAAACCAAAATTACTAGATGTCCGTGTCGAAATAAGGGCACCCAGAGTTTAGGTTAAAACAATAAACTTCAGGTCAGTCATGTGATTGGTGTGAGAACTAAAACAGTTATTAATCTTTATTTTTAAAGTTAGGCAAATCAAGGGACCACGCTGTATAACACAGAACGGGTTTCCTCCCAAGAATACCAGTGCATAAAACAAACAGCGCAATGCTAAATAAAGAAAAATGAAGCTATTATAAGACCCAGTTCCCATCAAACAATGCAACGCAAGCCGGAGGATAGGGTTTTTACCTTATAATAGCCAAGAATGCTTGATACGTTTAAAACAAATCATTTGATACTATTATAAGTGCATAGTGTATAAAACAACTTCACATCATAAGTATCAATCATAGACGGCATAAGCGCCCCATCCCACTATGTCGTCATACTAGGCTTTACAAATAAAACCGCAAAGTCACGTATTGGAAGTTGGATTTCCATCTGTGAACCAAGGCAAAAGATAGTCCTCACCGACTTTAAGACTCTCTAGCCCGAGCCTCAGGGTCAGAGCGCATCAACCCTTGGATCGTCAGGGCCGGTCCACCGATGTGAATTAAAATGCCTGAACACTGCGTTTCCCCGCCCTTTGGGGCGTAAATGAGCCAACGAATGGCTCCATCGGACCCGGATCGTCCGATCTAACCGAGGCGCCTTGCAACAGCAACAGCCACATAAGTCAAACTCGTCAGGGCATGTAAAACCACTGACGCCACTTCTAACTAGAAAGAAATGCATGTCCTCCCTGAGGTCCTCTCCCGTTTTTGGTTCACCACCGGGGTGTGAGGCTCGCGAATCAACGTTACACAAAGCTACGCCACACAGGCCGTGCTTTGATCATCAACCACAAGACTTTGCTTTTCAACATAAGCCTTGATCCATTTCCACTTAGGCATGCCACACAGGCAATTCATTCCATGCAATGGATATCCATCAATATATAACCCCTGAGCTCGTACGTCTCAGAGAAGGGCGTTAAGCAAGAGAATAAATTCTCCGCCGCCAAACAGATATATATTTAATAGAAATCAATCACACAGACTGAAATCCACTGTCAGACACACAGTCCATTTACAAGTTCGTTCTGGGTCTAAACGAAACCGGAGGCACCTAGTACCCCGCATATCCATCGATCTCCAAGTACGTCTGGACGATCACCAACTATTTCCATCTTCTTGGGTGTACAGCCCAATCAAGATCATCAGTAATCACCCAAACGACGTGAAGACCTCCGGTCTTCCACCATCGTCTTCATCTTCGACTAATCGTCGAATCAGTTATTCAGAATGGGATAAACCCGGTCTTTCCGAATAACTCGCGTATATTTTAAATAAGTGTTACACAAACACAACATACGCCTCATTCCAATTCATCACCCACTAACCGTAAATTAATCAAGAGAATAATTCCCCAAATATTAACCCCGAAGGCCGAAACCAACATTAGATCAATACCCAGGAAATCACTCTACTTAGCCAACATACAGTTAGTTTCTAAATTTCACATTCTTAGGAAAAGGTTCCCATTAATTTCATCAAAGATAAATTCTTTTAAATTTATTCTTTAATCTTCCTTTTGAATATCACTTCAAACTAGTCGGGATTAACGAACCACACCGAAGTAATTATTTATTTTATTTCCCAATCCCAACCTATTTATCCCATGAAGTAAAACCGGTCATACTTCATATCTAACACCACAATGTCATCGGTAAATTCAATTACCGTTTCACGTTCGAATCTAATTAAAGATTTAACTACCGTCTGGAGTAAAACTGGTGATCCTCCATTCTCGATCTTTTCAATCTAATTAAAGATTCATTAAAACTCCACTTAGTTTTAATCTTTGACTGGGTTTAAGAATCAATGTCATTTAAAACACGGTTCACGATAAACCCAAAATCACATTCCATTTCAATCAGTCCCTAACTGTAAATTAGTAAGTGAGAAATTCCCTAAGTATTAACCCCGAAGGCCGAAACCAACATCAGATCAATACCCCAGAAATCATTCAACTTAACTAATCTCCAGTTATTTTCTGATTTTCTTAACTCCTTTGGGTCTAAGAACAGTATTATTGAAGATACCGTTCACGACAACCTAAAATCACATTTGATATTAAATACAAGGCTCTGAATAGAAAATATATTGGCTTATATTCAATATCAAATTCTACGACCCACAAATATCGTATTGGAAATAACGATATATATATATATATCTTTCAAATTTCCATAACAACATCTGTATAATCACGAAATCCAACATCGAAATATTCCAAAGACAATTTCGATTCAAATCCTTTCGAATTCAATTTTTGGAAATTCTGGTTATTTTCAAAACCATTTCAAATCCAATTTATTTATTTTAAAAAAATAAATAAATTATTATTCTAGTTCAAAACTAGTTCATTTCGATAAAAATCTATTTTTATCTTTTCAAATATGGTGTTTTTCATCCCGATTCTTCCTAAATCATTTCTTATGATTTTACACAAATTATTACTATTTTTAATAATTTTATCAAGGCCCGTATAGTCGATTTCCATCAACGGCCATCGAACTGCACTTACAGCGACCTTTTCCAAATTTGATTTAGACATAATTCCAAATCCAACCGTTAGATTTCTAATTTCTAATATCCGTTAGAAAGCTCTTTTCGATATGAACCCAACGATTCCGGTTTTAGGAGAATCCGATGGTCGGATCTCCCGTAATGTCCGTTTGAAGTCAATGGTCGAAATTTACGAATAGCCGCGGCGTGGCGCGGCGCGTTCTATTCAGGCCATTATATATATAATATATTTATATTATATATATTTCGTCGATTACCTTTTTAAAACATATTATATAAATCGTTTTAAATTCATTTTCAAAACGATTTCAACTTCCTTTTCAAATTCAAATCAAAATTGAATTTTCCCTTACAAATTCGTTATAAATTCATTTCAAATTGATTTCAATTCAAATCGATTTTCAGTTCAATTTCAATACGTTTTAAATTCAATTCAAAACGATTTCAATTCTATTTCATTCTAATTCGAATTTCAATTTTATTCAGTTTAATTCGAATTCATTTTATATTCAATTCAATTTCAATTTAAGTCGAATTTCTATTCTTTTCAATATAATTCGAATTTCATTTCAAAATATTCGATTTTGAAAGCACTTTTCAATATTCATTATAAAAACGAATATAATCGATATAAGTATCGTTCACGTCAAAATGGCGTCAATCTAATCAACATGGCTTCATATGTTTCTATTTTCAAATATTCTATTTCAAATATTTCTATTTCAAATATTTCTTTTTCAAATATTTCTTTTTCAAAAATGGAATGAGGCCCAATCAATTATCATATAATGTTAATTATATGGATTTTCTACAACACATGTATACAATAACAACGATGAATAATCAACCATCATCCAAAGTACATTCTACACTGTATAAACAACAAATATAAATATTCAACGCTTATAACAGTTTGTCAATCAATCGATCGACATACAACTAATTATTGGGATTAGTGTATGTCATATATCACCCCAATACCCGTGTGGGGTTTCAAACAATCAAACACAGATTTTATTTGTGCAGTTGGGCGATGTGTAAAATTTATCGTCCCAATCAATATCAGTCAAATGTGTGTATATAAACAAATCGTCCGATTTGTTTATTTTTATTTCATTTCATATACACGTTAAAAATTCTATTTTCAACTATAAAATGTTTTAACTATATAAATATTTTATTTTCATTTCACATTACATCACACAATCAACCACACATCAAAATCAAACAAACAAACAAACAAGCCGTCCATGGTCTGTGGACGACGGGTGTCGGGTGCTACTAAACACCATCTGCATCCTAGTATATATTTTAACTAGAAAATTAAATTAAAAGTGAGAAGTTCTCACCGATATGCTAATCCAAACGCCACGACTCTTCTTATGTAGGAAATCTTCATCGTTCTCCTCTTGTCACTTTCGTCATCCGTATTCACTACATATATAAAATTCGAATTTTTACTTCGCTATTGAATATATAAAATCAAATTTTTACTCCGCTATTCAATATATAAAAATCATATTTTATTTCGCTATTCAATATATAAAAATCATATTTTTACTTTGCTATTCAATATATAAAAATCATATTTTTACTTCGCTATTCAATATATAAAAATCATATTTTTACTATCATACCTATATAAAAATCTTTCCTTTGCATGTATATTTTTTTTTCTTTGCATGTATAAAAATCTTTTCTTTGTATGTATAAAAATGTTTTCTTTTCTATAATAATAAAGATTAAACCTTTCACGTTTAAAAATCATAACTTTAGGTCGATAAAATTCCCAGCTTCATCTAAATAAAATTATACTTATAGCTAGTTAAAAAAACGAATTTTTTTGTCCTATTAATACGTATAAATTTCAGATTTTTATCTCGTTATGACATAACAAAAACTGAAGAAGAAGAAGAAAAGAAAAAAAAAACAAATAAATATAAATAAATTATGTAAAAACTCACGGCATTTCAAGGAGGAGGGTTTTTCTGTCGAAGGGATCGTGGTATACGAGGCGGTGGCGGCTCACAGTGGCAGAGGGGGTGCGATTTTTGCTTGTAGGGGGGGCCCACGTCGCAGGAAGGAGGAGGACGGTGCTGAGTGGGGCGTCGGCTAGGCAGGGGTCGTTGGAGGCCGGCGCAGGCGAGGTGGCGGCGCCAGGAAGGGAGGGGGCTGCTGCATTCCTCGATTTGGGCATTAGGGTTTTAGGGTGGCTCGATTTTCGAATGGGAGAGGAGAGAGAGGATCAGGAGGAGACGCGAGAGAGGGGGGGTGCGGCGTTGCCTCGCCGAAGGCGGCGATCGCCTGGTGGTGGAGCGTTTACGAGGGAGGCGGCGGTTTTTTTTTTTTCGTGGAACTGAAAGTGAAGGGGGGGTATAAGGAGAAAGAGGGTTGACTCTTTTTTTTATTTAATTTTAAATTTTCCCAAAAAGCAACTTTTACATTCGAACTCAAAATCGAGCCCATCGACTGTCATCCATAGCTAATTACCCCCATTTCGAACACAATGGGATATGTATCGTAGGCCAATTCTATCGTTTCGACCTGTTTTGATTTAAATTAAAATATAAATCTTTATATATTCAATTTAAACGCACATTTCAAATTACCGGGGTCACACACTAACTCTAAAAATTCCAGAAAAATTATATCTAGCTTCATATTGACGATACGGTCCTAACAAAACTAATTTCGTCAAATTCTGAGACCGTTTGAAAAATGGCCATTTTCTAGTCAATTAAAATCAACTGAAAATGGTCAAACGTGTTTTCCTACGCCACGCTCACATATTGAATCGAAAAATTACGAATTTTGAAACTTAGCAATAACTTGACATCACGGACCCAACAAAAGTGGTTTCGTCGAAACCCGAGGTCGTTTGCAAAATTTCCATTTTTAAATTGACTCGGATTTCCGGGTTATTACAGAAAGATAAACCCAAAAATAACATGTTTTTGCGTATGTCTTGTTAGATTGAATGGTTCATGGAGAAAAACTCAAAAGTTTATATAAGACATTTCATTATACAATTTTGCTAAAACCAGTTGCAGAAGATGTGCAAACCAAATCAAGTTTAGAAATTTGAAAGATGAATATATATTAGCAATGTCGTTTTATGATCAAATTTAAAACCCTCATTTGATATTTTACCTTGGTGTTTTAAAAATCAATAGTCCATAAATCATATTAATTCAAGGCATTGTTATTCGCACTCCAAAATTGGTTAAAGGGTGGTCAATTTTATGGGAACTCCAATCATATTTAGAATTGTCATGAGGCATACTAAACACAAAAATTATTATATGAAAATACCCTTATTTTACCTCTTGGATGTTGTTATTGACACTCCAGTTTTAGTTAAGGGGTGTCACATCCAAAAACGAAAATTTGGTATAACCCTACTGTTTTCCATTTTGATTATTTTTGGCGGCTCTTCTCCGATTTTCTGACCTAATTTCGATATACCCGCAGTGAATTCTACTAATAAATTTAGCAGCATCTTGCCAAATTTTAACCAAGTCCTCCTTTAACCAAAAGTGGAGTGTCAGTAACAACAGATAAACACATTCTTCATTTACCATGGTAAGGGTAGTTTGGTCATATTATAATTTAGTTTTAATGGGGTCACTTTCTAACATCCCCTCCTTAGTAAATTTAAAAAACATAAAAAATGAGTCACCCTTTAACCAATTTTGGAGTGTGAATAACAATGCCCTTAATTAATTAATGTATTCTTCTTACGGTCAATTTTTGCTCCGTAGACTACTAAATTATCAGTTGATAGTATATTGTTAGAGACCTCTCTAAACTGTTTGCTATAAAAAAATGTAAAATAGAAGAAGATAGGTTTTTGAAATAAAAGCTTTGGATTATATCACTGTAACAACCCGCATTTTATATATCGAAGGATTGTAAAATATTTTTATTTTATTCCCTGAGGGTTGGATCACTCTCATATTTTAATATATTGCTTAACAAGATGTGATACATGTCCATAATTTTTACTAATTTTGTGTATGACCGTTTTCCCCTATCAGTCCTGTATAGTGCATAACTTTTGACTTAGGTCGAATCAGCTGTTGAGACCAGTGCCATTGTAAAGGAAATGATGATTCCCTTTCCGTAAAGTGGTCAAATTAAAGTTTTGGCTCAACATTTTGGGAGGAATCGTTGTTTTAAGATTTAACAGTTGGCTATTCAGGTTTGGTAAGCAATAATTAGCTAATTTGAGGAGGCCTATTAGTGGGTTGGTGGAAGGCTATAAATAGGGGGTAAGAGGCATAGAGAATATTTTACTTTCTCCATTCTCTCATTTGGAAGAGCTAGAGGTTCTCCATTCCTCCGTTGCCTATAGGTTTCCACCATTAAAGCTTAGAGAATCGAAGATCTACAATGTTTGAGGCTAGATCTACGCAAATCCAAGAGAGAGATCATCGAATTAAAGAGTTTGGATAAAATTCTTCGCTGTCCGGAATCTTATTTCATTTCTTTTAGCTTGTTTTGGAGAATTGGTGAGTGATATGTATCTCTCACACGGATTCAATCAAGTATATAAGTTCTATGATCTTAATTTCATCAAATTCAAGTTGTTTTCCTCAGATCTACATCATGGTATGCTTATTTTCATATGAATCACCATAGGATCTAATTTAGCAAATTAAAACCGCTTTATGCTATTTCATATATTTATTTGTTCATTTATCATAATTTTGGTGAAGTTTGCATAATTTTGATGAAAATCATCATATTCATGCTGTTAATGATTTCATAACATGCTTATGGTTGTATTGGATGAATTAGATGAGTTGATTTCGTCGATATTGTCAATTGGTGAAGTTTTGGTCAAAATTGGACTTGAATTGGGGCTGTATAGGTCACAGGTTGTGCATGTTGTACAAGTGTAGTACAGTGTAGTACAATTCCGGGTCAGTCGAGCAGTGTTTGGGTCGGTCGTGCGGAGCTTGGGTGGTCGGATTCAGCATGGAGGAGGGTCGGGCACAATAGGGCCGGTCAGGGATGGTTCTGGTCGAGCATAAGTTTGGGTCGTGCAAGGAGGGGCGAGCCTGGTGTTGGGTCGAGCAACATACGGGTCGAGCAGTGGTTCTGGTCAAGTAATGGTTCTGGTTGAGCAGTGTTGGGTTCGGGTCGGTCACTACTGGTTCGAGTCAAGCAGCATAGGTTGAAAACTGCCAGGTTGTTTATGAGTGGGTCGGGTCGGTATTTTCTAATCGGTCGAGCGCCAGGGGGTCGGGTCGGTCACAATATGAACAAGAACAGGGTCGGTCATGTTTTGGAGAATAGGGTTGAGCATGGACAGGGGGTTGGTCACACCAGGGGGTCGATCGCATAGGGTCATTTCTGAAAAAATTATATTTTTCCGGTATGACCCAAATTTGAACAAAAGGACCTGAAAAAAATTCGGGGGCAACCCTCCGAACTCTAGCCGCAGCGCAGTGATGTAATTTGGCTCAGTAATGTCGTGAATTCGAAGTAAATTCAAGTAGGAATATTCGAAGTGTTGAAATGTGTTCGCTGATCGGTGTAGAACAACGAATGGGGTGACAACTCAAAGGTCATGATTTGTGAATAATGGTTGCTCCAGAAGGTTGCTTGAGCTATGAAAAGTCGTCGGGTTGGATAACTAGAGATACTGAAGGCTAAGGAATTATCGTTGTCATAGGTTCCAGCGGGCTCAAAGCAGGGGTATAATAGGGGCACCTAAAAGACCAGATGTAAGTCGAATACCCTGGGTATCATTGAAAGGCCTAGGGACGTATTATTAAAAGGCGTATGGGGTTTTTTTCTAGAGCCGGGATTACCATTAGTCCTTGACGGATGGCAGTATGATATGGCTAGTCATACGATTAACGATGGTTTCGAAGCAGGATCGGTAGTGATAACAAGAGTCTGTCATGGATGATTGTTTTCTTTTTTTGTACCGTCTTATGTAGATTGTCCAACGTCAAAGGAGATGTTTCTTGGGTGATTGTCTGATATTGGTTTAGGCCTCTAGGGCTTATGCTTAAGGGATGTTGAATTCGATTAGGATGGTTTACGTGTGATCTATAATCTGGATGCTATGAGTATTATTGTTAGTTTCTTCTGTTTTCCGTGATTGAATGGTCGTTATGATTACCAAAGATGAATTGTTTTTCCTTTGATTGTATGGATTGTAAAGACTACCATTGTCCGATGTGGGGAAGATGGGAGTTGAGTTCTTCTTTGGAGCTGTGGGTAGATTAGTTCATTTATTTACCCATCCTCATATATTTTATTGATGATGTTAGTTAGTTGTTTTATCGCTCACTAAGATTGTTGTCTAACTCAAGATTTTATTTTTCCCTCTTATTACCTTGGGCTGTTAATCCAATTTTGGGTGGGCAGATTAGGTGGCAGGTGACAGGAGATAGCTTAGTAAGGACGATGTAGCAGTTCGGAGGCAAGAAAGAGGCTGGCGTACTATCTTTCTTACTATATAGTATTTGGATTTCCGCTATTTGTTATTCTACTTTGAGCGCTGTAGTGTGGAAAATTTGTACAGACATATGTTGTAGTTCTGGTGTATTGGTATGCTTTCTAGTTGTTTTCGAAAGTTTGAAATTTCTGTTAAAATATGCTTCACTAATATTACCTATTGTATATGTTCTATTATATTTTGTCCTTGCGCTGTGAGATTTACGACAGGTTCCAATGGTGTTATCATACCTTGATGATCTTATATAAATGCGCACGCCTTACAGCACATTATTCCTCTTGTTTAGTGCAGGGGTTATCGGCGGCCATCACATTTGGTATCAGAGCTCAAGTTAACGATTTTTAGCCAAAGTTCAAATACATAGTAGCGTATGAGAGTCGCATTAACAGATTTCTGTTGGATGTATATATATACTATATAGTAGTGTATCGTGTAATAGAATTTGAACTCCATTAGCAGTTATTTTATGTGGAATAATCATTCTAGTATTTAGATTTAGAATGAGCCGTCAAACTTTAGGAAACACTACTAAGGATAAGCGCTCCGACTGGAGGTGCAAGCGATGGCAACCAGTTGGAAGCTTTCGCTGTTATGCCAGAATGTCTAGTTATGTTTGGGGCCATGATGACCACTGTCCCTGTAACGACCCGTATTCTACGCATCATAGGATCGTAGAATATTTATTTCTTTCACATATGAAGTTGTATGGTCATGTAACTATGGGAGACGACTATTGGGGTCATTTCCCATGTTCATGATTTTTCCCGATTTTTAAATGACCATTTTACCCCTAGTTGGTACTGTTTTGGCCGTAACTTTTGATGGGAAAGGAATTTTGATCTGAAACCACTTCCATTGGCTCCGGATGATGGTTTACAATTCCGCAGAGTGGTCACATTAGCCAACGGACTCACCGTTTGGGAGATATGGCTGAAACAATTTTCAGATAGTGAAAAACAGCTTAATTGGGCTTAACCGGGCGATTAACAGCTAGGCCCAATGGGGGATTTCGGGATTAGGGTTATGAGGAGGCTGAAATCAGTTAGGGAATGATCTTATCCTCATTTTCCAGCCGCCTCTTTCATTCTTGAACCCTAACAATGGCTGCCAACATCTAGAAATATCCCCAAATCACTTTCTAATCAAGTTTTGGCTTAATCTACATCAAATTAAGGAGAGGAAACACGAAAGTAAGGTTAGAGCTGCTGTTAGACACCAGTATTCACCCAAATCAGCGAGGTTTCAGTTCTGAGAATTTTATTTGTGGCCAAGGTGAGTGATTAGCATTGTTTTGACACTAATTACAGTTAATTAAGGGTAATTAGTGAAGATTAGCGAATTTATACACTAATAAATTCTGGAAAAATATCTATAAATTCGAAAATAATGTTTTAGACCTCTGTTCGAAATCTACTAAACATATCATTAGTTTTTCCTAAATATGTTTAAGGGAAAATATGGGGTTTTGGGTATATTTGATCCATTTTGACATGTATATTCATTGTTTTGGTGTTTGTGGTTAGTTTGCTATGTTGCTATGACTGTTCGGAATGATTTGTGGTTGAGTTGAATAGTTAGGTTGGTCGAAAACGTCGTCGAATGACGTAAACAAGTTGCTGGAAAAAGTTGCAGAAAGTTGTGCAGGGTTTCGGATCGGATCGGGTATGGGCACGGATCGGATAGGAGAGTTGGGCAAGGAACACGACCCGAACTGAAGTCTGGTACAAGAGAAGTTTGGCATGAAGGAAGGCCATTGCTTGGAGCTGGAGTTGGACAGAGGAGCGGATCGGAGCTAGGGAGCGGATCGGAGCAGGGAAGCGAGCGGGATTGGATGGAAAAACCACATGAGCTGAACAGGAGCAGGGGATCGGATCGGAGGTAGCGAGGAGGATCGGACTGGAGCCAGACATCTCGACTCGAACCGAAGTGAGGGAGCAACTACCGAACCAAACTCAAGTAGAGGCACACCCAGACCAAACTACTTCAGAGTATCCGAACCGAACCGACATCTGGAAGGGGAGAATCACCGAACCGAACCGCATCCAGGAAAAACTATGAAGCATTGCACCCAACCGAACCGTGCTATACGTATGTATCCGAACCGAATTAGACTTCCATCTCTTCTACGCGATGACTCTTTTGAAGACCAACTCCAATTCGATCAAAACCCGAGATGCAAAGGGAGTCCAAGTGAGGAACGTTGACTCAGGATCCAGTTGGGAACCAATGAGTGGGCTCCATTATTGGGCTTTGCTGCGGGACGAGTGCCAAGGGGCTATCGATGTCTATGACTTTGGATCACTATGTATGGGAGGTACGTGAACGGATTCAGGGCCACAGTGGACTAGGTACGACTAAAGGGCTATAAACCAATGAAGTGGGGGTCATTTGTAAAGATTTGGTAATGACTCCATGTGGTAAGCTTGGTAGTAGCAGTAGTTGTACAAGTTGAACACCGTCACTACTTCGATGGGTCTAGTGATTGACAGTGGTGGACATCGAACGCTTTACGCACTGAGTGAGAGATGTGAGGATGGTTGCTATGGTTGATTTGTTTGCCATCATTATGACATGCACACCCCACCCCCGTATTCTTTACACTATTTATTATGGCACCTTAGAGTATTGTACGGTATGTGGTACTAACCATTTGGTTGCAGGTCCAGGTTCAGGTATGGTTTAGTATACCTATTATTGTTCTACTTAGATGCTTATCGCTCATACCAAGCTTTATGTCTGACCCAGAGTTTTATGTCTCTTCTTATTACTCTGGGTGCTCACACGAGCAGACTAGAGACAGGTTAACTGGTGATACACGGGTAGATGATCCAGAGACGAGCAGGAGGCTTCCACGTAATATATATATAGTATTCTCCCTGTGTTGTTGAAGATCACTGCTTAGGCATTAGTAGTGCATCTTCTACTTTAAGCTTTCTTTTGTTTTAGAGACAGTAAATTCGGAAAGTTGTAATAAGCTGTACTTGGATTTCCGCTGCTCTGATGTTGATGTTGATTTTAGTTATCAGCTTATGCACTGTCTCACCTGTTTTATGTCAAGTATGTTATTATTATTATATTTTACTCCATGCGCTGTGAGACATTCTACAGGTTCCTCGTTAGTTAATTCCCTTCTTTCCTTTCTTCTGACGACCGTCCCGTGCTTGTCGGGCATGTGTACAGCGCACTTTCAGAGGAAATGCAGGCTGGTGCGGGGCGGGCCGTCACACTTGGTATCAGAGCTTTAGGTTGCGTAGTTAACCTAGGGAAAGACACCAGGGAGAGATAGTATACGTATATGAGAGAGCGTATTTGTGATTACTTTGGTTTTTAAAAGCTATATATGTATATACTATTAGTAGTATAAGAGTGAAGTCATACTACACTAGCACCACTATGGGGTCGTTAATCGTTTCCTTTTTCAGATTGACGATGAGCCGATATGCTAGAGGTGCTGGTAGGGAAGCCAATAATGGGAATGCTGCTGACATGAGGACGATGTTTACTGACCTCATGAGAGAGATGCTTAGAGATGTGCAGAGAGCAGCTCCCAATGGTGGAAATGGTGGTGGTCCAATAGTGCGGGCACCTTGGGCCGATTTCGCCAAGCTGAACAAGGATTATACTTGTCTTGGTGGGAAGCCGTTTCACGGAACGGAGTTGGCCACGAATGTTCAGGATTGGTTGGATAGTTGCGAACGTATCTTCGAGGATTTGGGTATCGAGGATGCGATGAAGAGAAAGCTAGCGTCCCGTCAGCTGCAAGGGCAGGCAATGAATTGGTGGAATGCTATAAAGGCAGCTACTCCCGAAGATCAGATTACTTGGGAGCAGTTTAAGGTTCGCTTTAGCGAGAAGTTCATTCCAGCTGCTCAGAAGTCAGTGCTATTTAAGAAATTATTGGAGCTCAAGTAGAATGGTAGGGCTGTCTCGGAGTATATTGCTGAATTCGACACTTTGTCGAAGTATGGGTTATCTCTTATTGATACTGCCGAGAAGAAGAATGAGAAATTCATAACTGGTTTGGATCAGTACTTGGGGGAAAGGCTTATTAACCACATCGATGAGACGTTTGAATCGATTGTGGGGAAAGCATTGAGATCAGAAAGTCTCTACCCTAAGCCAAAGATTGAGGTTGCATCTGCAGAGGAGCCAAAACCACAAGCAAGTGGTGGAGGCAAGGGTGGTTCCCAGAATAAGAGAAAGCAGAATCAGCTAAGGACGGTCAGAAGAAAAAGAATAAGCAAGATGTTGAGTGCTTCAGCTGTGGTAAGAAGGGCCATTACGCTAGCAATTGTCGGGCCAAGCCAGCGGATAGGAAGTGCTTCAACTGTGGCCAAATGAGGCATCACAAGGACAAGTGTCCGCAACCCCCTAGAGAAAAGCAAATGGTGAAAGCATATGCCCTTAATGCTATTCCTTCTTCGTCAAATGCCCCAACTGTGGCGGAGAAGGTAAAGAATGTCGCCATTCAAGGTATGCTTTCTGTTTATGATGTTCCTGTTAGAGTTTTGTTTGATACCGGAGCTTCCAGTTCTTTCATATCTAGTGACCTGGTAGATAGATTGGGATTGGAGCCCGAGATTGTCGATAGACCTTTAGTAGTGACGAACCCGATTGGTGGTTCGTCTAGCCTTAGCATGATTTGTCGTAATGTGGTCTTATCGAGTCATGGATGCATGTTTGTTTGTGATTGCTTTGTTTTGGGCTTTACTGGGTTTGGCATTATTTTGGGAGTAGATTGGCTCCAAAGATACGGGGTGGTGGTAGACTGTGAGGGCTTTTTGGTGACAACTAGAGCGGATGATGGGCGGAGGATAGTGTTTGATGGTCTACCCAGTGAGGGGGTATTGGCTAGTTTTCTAAACTCCCTTGACATTCCGCATAGTGAGTTGTCAAGTTTGCCCGTGGTTGGCCAGTATCCGGATGTTTTCGAAGAAGTGACCGGGCTTCCACCACATCGAGAGATTGAGTTCCGTATTGATTTGGTGAAAGATGCCAGACCTATAGTGATGCCACTACGTCGTATGGCACCAAGGGAGCAGCGAGAGCTCGGGGTGCAATTCAGCGATCTTTTGAAGAAGGGATTTATCAGAAGGAGTGTTTATGAATGGGGAGCACCAGTTGTGTTTGCTACCAAGGCGGATGGTTCCCTTCGTTTTTGTGTAGACTACCGCGAGTTGAATAAAGTGACGAGGAAGAACAAGTATCCTCTACCGCGGATAGATGATTTGTTCGATCAGTTGAGCGGCGCGAGAGTATTTTCTCAGTTGGATCTCGCGACAGGTTTTCATCAACTTAGAGTGGAAGCTGAGAGTATAGCTAAAACGGCATTTCCGACGCCGTCTGGATTTTATGAGTGGTTGGTCATGCCATTCGGGCTGACCAATGCCCCGGCATATTTTGTGGATCTTATGAATAGGGTATTCAGAGATCAATTGAATAAGTTTGTCCTTGTGTTCGTTGATGATATTTTGGTCTATTCGAGGACAGAGGAAGAACACAAGGAACATTTAAGAATAGTGATGGAGGTGCTGAGAAAACACCAGTTGAAAGAAAAATTTTCTAAGTGTCACTTCTGGAGGAGGGAATTGAGGTTCTTGGGCCATGTTGTTTCCGAGAATGGTATTGCCGTGGACCCCGTGAAAGATGGCTAAGGTACAGGATTGGCCTACGCCCAAGAATGCAACAGATGTAAGAAGTTTCTTGGGATTAGCTGGATATTATCATAAGTTTATCCAAGGTTTCTCCAAGATAGCAGCACCATTGACCCAGTTGACCAAGAAGAATCAAGCTATTATCTAGGATGAAAGGTGCGAGAATGCATTCAAGAGTCTGAAGGACAAGTTGACGTGTGCACCAGTGTTAGTCATTCCTAAGGGGAATGAAGAGATGACGGTATACACGGATGCTTATGGTACCGGACTAGGTGCTGTATTGATGCAAGGAGGTAGGGTTGTAGCTTATGCTAGTCGACAGCTAAAGCCGCATGAGAAGAAGTATCCTCCCCATGATTTGGAATTAGCAGCGATCGTGTTTGCGCTGAAGATGTGGAGACACTATCTCTTGGGAGAAAGATTTGAGTTGTTCACCGATCATAAATCGTTAAAGTATCTCTTCTCCCAGAAGGATCTGAATCTCCGTCAGCAGAGATGGTTAGAGTTCTTGGTTTCGTATGATTTTGATATCGCATACACACCTGGGAAAGGTAATGCGGTAGCCAATGCCTTGAGTAGGAGACATGCCAGTTTAGGGGCTTTGTTTCTTGAATGGAAGCAACTGGAGTATATCGCGGGGTTTGATTTCAGACCAAAGTGCGAATTGGATCCAGTCATGCTAGCTAGTTTGGCGATCAGACCCACTTTGATAGAGCGGATTGGTTCCAGCCAAAGGGATGATCCTAATCTATTGGAAATCATCTCCAAGTTAGAGATGGGTATCAATGAGGAGATGAACAAGTATGGGCTTGATCGAGATGGATGGCTTAGAAAGAATGGAAGACTAGTTGTACCCAACGTGAATGGTTTGAGAGATGAAGTGCTTAGAGAATGTCATCACTCAAAACTGACTATACACCCCGGTGGTAATAAGATGTATCGAGACATGAAGCAGACATACTACTGGGAAGGGATGAGACGTTGGGAAGTTTATATCCAAATGCATGAATTGCCAGCTAGTTAAAGCCGAGCAAAAGAAGCCTAGTGGGTTGTTGCAACCATTAGAAATTCCCGAATGGAAATGGGTGCAAGTCTCGATGGATTTCATCGATGGTTTACCAAGGACTAGATCGGGATATGATAGCATTTGGGTAATTGTGGATCGATTGACTAAGAGTGCAAGATTTATACCAGTCAAATCGACCAGGACGGCAACCAAGTTGGCAGAATTGTATATGTGACGGCCCGCCCCGCACCAGCCTGCATTTCCTCCGAAAGTGCGCTGTACACATGCCCGACTAGCACGGGACGGTCGTCAGAAGAAAGGAAAGAAGGGAATTAACTAACGAGGAACCTGTAGAATATCTCACAGCGCATGGAATAAAATATAATAATAACATACTTGACATAAAACAGGTGAGACAGTGCATAGGCTGATAACTAAAACCAACATCAACCTCAGAGCAGCGGAAATCCAAATACAGCTTATTACAACTTTCCAAATTTACTGTCTCTAAACAAAAGAAAGGTAAAGTAGAAGATGCACGACTAATGCCCAAGCAGTGATCTTCAACAACACAGGGAGAATACTATATATATATTACGTGGAAGCCTCCTGCTCGTCTCCGGATCATCTACCCGTGCATCACCAGCTAACCTGTCTCTAGTCTGCTCGTGTGAGCACCCAGAGTAATAAGAGGAGACATAAAACTCTGGGTCAGACATAAAGCCTGGTATGAGAGATAAGCATCTAAACAGAACAATAACAGGTATACTAAACCATACCTGAACCTGCAACCAAAGAGTTAGTACCACATACCGTACAGTACTCCAAGGTGCCATAATAAATAGTGTAAAGAATACGGGGGTGGGGTGTGCATGTCATAATGATGGCAAACAAATCAACCATAGCAACCATCCTCTCATCTCTCACTCAGTGCGTAAAGCGTACGATGCCCGCCACTGTCAATCACTAGACCCATCGAAGTAGTGATGGAGTTCGACTTGTACAACTACTGCTACTACCAAGCTTACCACATGGAGTCATGACTAAATCTTTACAAATGACCCCACTTCATTGGTTTATAGCCCTTTAGTCGTACCTAGGCCACTGTGGCCCTGAATCTGCTCACGTACCTCCCATACATAGTGATCCAAAGTCATAGACATCGATAGCCCCTTGGCACACGTCCCGCAGCAAAGCCCAATCATGAAGTGAACTCATCGGTTCCCAACTGGATCCTGAGCTCTAACTTCCCATATTGGACTACCTTTGCATCTCGGGTTATTGGTCAACACTGGGTCGGGTCGGGTTCCCTTTCTAGTCATCGGTTCGGGTCGGGTCCTCTACTTTGAGTTGGTTCGGTTCGTAGTCTTCTCCTGTAGCGGTTCGGTTCGGGTCCACAGCGTCGCATCGGTTCGGGTCGGGTGTCCCACTTCGGGTCGGGTCGGGTTGCCATCTCCCATCCAGTCCATGCTTCCGCTCCAATCAGCTCCCTCGTTCTTCACATGCTCCGATCCGATCTCTCCTCCTCTCTCCGATCCGATTTCTCCTCCTCTATCCGATCCGATCTCTCCTCCTCTATCCGATCCGATCCCAGTTCAATTAGCGTGGCCTTCCTTTCTGCCAGTTTTATCAAGTGTCAAGTTCCGATCCGATCGAATCCCTTGCCCAGTTCAACTTATCCGATCCGAGCCCCCATATCCGATCCGATCCGGTCCAGAATCTGCACTTTTTCTGCAACTCTTCCAGTAAGTGTTTTACGCCATTCGACGACGTTTTCGACCAATCTAACTATTCTAATCAACCATAAAACATGTCAAACCGTCATAGCAACATAGCAAACTAACCACAAATACCAAAAACAATGAATTTACATGTCAAAATGGATCAAATATACCCAAAACCCCATATTTTCCCTTAAGCATGTTTAAGTAAAACTAATCATAGGGTTAACAAAACTTAACTAAATTAAACCAAATTTCTACCAGAGGCATAAAATATTATTTTCGAATTTATAGATATTTTCCCAGAATTTATTAGTGTATAAATTCGCTAATCTTCACTAATTACCCTTAATTAACAGTAATTAGTGTCAAAACAATGCTAATCACTCACCTTGGCCACAAATAAAATTCTCAGAATTGAAACCTTGCTGATTTTGGTGAATACTGGTGTCTAACAACCGCTCTAACCTTGCTTTCGTGTTTCCTCTCCTTAATTTGATGTAGATTAAGCCAAAACTTGATTAGAAAGTGATTTAGGGATGTTTCTTGATGTTGGCAACCATTGTTAGGGTTCAAGAATGAAAGAGACGGCTGAAAGAAATGTTTTCTAACCCTAATCAGCCCCTATACATCTCCAATCCCGAAATCCCCTTTGGGCCTAGCTGCTAATTACCCAGTTAAGCCCAATTAAGCTGTTTTTCACTATCTGAAACTTGTTTCAGCCATATCTCCCAAACGGTGAGTCCGTTTGGCTAATGTGACCACTTTACGGAACTGTAAACCATCATCCAAAGCCAATGGAAGTGGTTTCAAGTCAAAATTCCCTACCAGTCAAAAGTTATGGCCAAAACAGTACCAACTAGGGGGTAAAATGGTCATTTAAAAATCGACAATAAAATCATGGACATGGGAAATGACCCCAATAGTCGTCTCCTAAAGTTACATGACCATACGACTTCGTATGTGAAAGAAATGAATATTCTACGATCCTATGATGCGTAGAATGCGGGTCGTTACACTCTCCCCCCCTTAAGAAATTTCGTCCCCGAAATTCCTTAACCCAAAACATACAAAAGATCCCGCATGCCTAACAGCCACATACAACGATCAAACATGCAAAACAAGCAAACAAGCCTATCCTAGCATAATCGAAGTTAAAATCTTACCAGGCGAAGAGTTCTGGATACATCTTCCTAATACTCTCCTCTGTCTCCCAAGTACAGTCATTCTCGTTCTCGCCCCACTGAACCTTGACTAGCTTCACCGCCTTCCTTCGAAGTTGTTTCATATCGTGCTCAACAATACAGACCGGCTTGCGGTTCCCAACCGCCTCGGATTCTACTTCGAAGTCCTCTAACTGATCAGGTGAAATAGTCATATTTGGGTCGTGAACGAACTTCCTTAGTTGGGAAACGTGAAATACGTTGTGAACTCTTGCCATCTTCTCTGGTAAGCCAACTCTATATGCCAAATTCCCGACTGGTTCAAGAAGAGGGAATGGGCCAACAAATCTTGGTGCCAACTTGCCTCTCTTGCCAAATCGTATCACGCTCTTCAACGGAGAAATCTTGACAACCACCAAATCGCCAACGGAGAACTTTAAGTCTCTTCTCCTCTTATCAGCATAACTTTTCTGCCTATCTTGGGCAGCCTTCATTCGTTGTTGGATGATCTTAATCTTATCTGAAGTTTCCCTCACCACATCTGGTCCAAGCATAAACTTCTCGCCTGTCTCTATCCAATATGACGGTGAGTTGCACGGTCTTCCGTACAAAGCTTCAAACGGAGCCATACCGATACTGGATTGGTAGCTATTGTTATATGCAAACTCTACTAGATGCAAATGGTCATCCCATGATCCACCAAAGTCCAATATACATGCTCTCAAGAGATCTTCCAAAATACGATTCGCCCTCTCCGTCTGACCGTCGGTCTGAGGATGATATGCGGTACTGAGATGTAACTCTGATCCTAGAGCCTCTTGTAAGCTCTTCCAAAACCCACTAGTGAACAACGGGTCTCGGTCACTCACAATGCTTTTAGGTACCCCATGAAATCTCACTACCCACTTCATATACAATTCTGCTAACTTAGCTGTCGTTCTGGTCGATTTGACTGGTATAAATCTCGTACTCTTAGTCAATCGATCCACAATTACCCAAATGCTATCATGTCCCGATCTAGTCCTTGGTAAACCATCGATGAAATCCATCGAGACTTGCTCCCATTTCCATTCGGGAATTTCTAATGGTTGCAACAACCCACTAGGCTTCTTTTGCTCGGCTTTAACTAGCTGGCAATTCATGCATTTGGATATAAACCTCCCAATGTCTCTTTTCATCCCTTCCCAGTAGTAGGTCTGCTTCATATCTCGATACATCTTGTTACCACCAGGGTGTATAGTCAGTTTTGAGTGATGACACTCTCTAAGTACTTCATCTCTCAATCCATTGACATTGGGTACGACTAGTCTTCCATCCTTTCTAAGCCATCGATCTCGATCAAGCCCATATTTGTTCACCTCCTCATTGATACCCATCTCTAACTTGGATATGATTTCCAATAGGTTAGGATCGTCCCTCTGGCTGGAACCAATCCGCTCTATCAAAGTGGGTCTGATCGCCAAACTAGCTAGCATGACTGGATCCAATTCGCACTTTGGTCTGAAATCAAACCCCGCGATATACTCCAGTTGCTTCCATTCAAGAAACATAGCCCCTAAACCGGCATGTATCCTACTCAGGGTATCGGCTACCGCATTACCTTTCCCAGGTGTATACGCGATATCGAAATCATAGGAAGCTAAGAATTCTAGCCACCTTTGTTGCCGGAGATTTAGATCCTTCTGAGAGAAAAGATGCTTCAACGACTTATGATCCGTAAACAACTCAAATCTTTCTCCCAAGAGATAGTGTCTCCACATCTTCAATGCGAACACGATCGCTGCCAATTCCAAATCATGGGTAGGGTATCTACTCTCGTGCGGTTTCAATTGCCGACTTGCGCAAGCTACAACCCTACCACCTTGCATCAATACAACACCCAGTCCGGTACCACAGGCATCCGGGTATACCGTCATCTCTTCATTCCCCTTTGGAATGACTAACACTGGTGCGCTTGTCAACTTGTCCTTTAGACTCTTGAATGCATTCTCGCACCTTTCATCCCAGGCAAAAGCTTGATTCTTCTTGGTCAACTGGGTCAATGGTGCTGCTATCTTGGAGAAACCTTGGATGAACTTACGATAATATCCAGCTAATCCCAAGAAACTTCTTACATCTGTTGCATTCTTGGGCGTAGGCCAATCCTGTACCGTAGCCACCTTCGTAGGGTCCACGGCAATACCATTCTCGGAAACAACATGGCCCAAGAACCTCACTTCCCTCCTCCAAAAGTGATACTTAGAAAACTTTGCTTTCAATTGGTGTTTTCTCAGCACCTCCATCACTATTCTTAAATGCTCCATGTGTTCTTCCTCTGTCCCCGAATAGACCAAAATATCATCAACGAACACAAGGACAAACTTATTCAACTGATCTCTGAATACCCTATTCATAAGATCCACAAAACATGCTAGGGCATTGGTCAGCCCGAACGGCATGACCAACCACTCATAAAATCCAGACGGCGTTCGAAATGCCGTTTTAGCTATACTTTCAGCTTCCACTCTAAACTGATGAAAACCTGTCGCGAGATCCAACTGAGAAAATACTCTCGCGCCACTCAACTGATCGAACAAATCATCTATCCGTGGTAGAGGATACTTGTTCTTCCTCGTCACTTTATTCAACTCGCGGTAGTCTACACACAAACGAAGGGAACCATCCGCCTTGGTAGCAAACACAACTGGTGCTCCCCATTCAGAAACACTCCTTCTGATAAATCCCTTCTTCAAAAGATTGCTGACTTGCACCTCGAGTTCTCGCTGCTCCCTTGGTGCCATACGACGAAGTGGCATCACTTTAGGTTTGGCATCTTTCACCAAATCAATACGGAACTCAATCTCTCGATGTGGTGGAAGCCCAGTCACTTCTTCGAAAACATCCGGATACTGGCCAACCACGAGCAAACCTGACAACTCACTGTGCGGAATGTCGATGGAGTTTAGAAAAATAGCCAATACCCCCTCATTGGGTAGACCACCAAACACTATCCTCCGCCCATCATCCGCTCTAGCTGTCACCAAAAAGCCCTCACAGTCTACCACCACCCCGTATCTTTGGAGCCAATCTACTCCCAAAATAATGCCAAACCCAGTAAAGCCCAAAACAAAGCAATCACAAACAAACATGCATCCATGACTCGATAAGACCACATTATGACAAATCATGCTAAGGCTAGTCGAACCACCAATCAGGTTCGTCACTACTAAAGGTCTATCGACAATCTCGGGCTCAAATCCCAACCTATCTACCAGGTCACTAGATATGAAAGAACTGGAAGCTCCAGTATCAAACAAAACTCTAGCAGGAACAACATAAACAGGAAGCATACCTTCAATGGCGACATTCTTTCCCTTCTCCGCCGCAGTTGGGGCACTCGACGAAGAAGGAATAGCATTAAGGGCATAGGCTTTCACCATTTGCTTTTCTTTAGAGGGTTGCGGACACTTGTCCTTGTGATGTCCCATTTGGCCACAGTTGAAGCACTTCCTATCCGCTGGCTTGGCCCGACAATTAATAGCATAATGGCCCTTCTTTCCACAGCTGAAGCACTTAACATCTTGCTTATTCGTTTTCTTCTGGCCATCCTTAGTCTGAATCTGCTTTCTCTTCTTCTGGGAACCACCCTTGCCTCCACCACTTGCTTGTGGCTTTGGGTCCTCTGCAGATGCAACCTCAGTCTTTGGCTTAGGGTAGAGACTTTCTGATCTCAATGCTTTCCCCACAATCGATTCAAACGTCTCATCGATGTGGTTAATAAGTCTTTCTCCTAAGTACTGATCCAAACCAGTTATGAATTTCTCATTCTTCTTCTCGGCAGTATCAATAAGAGATAACCCATACTTCGACAAAGTGTCGAATTCAGCAATATACTCCGAGACAGCTCTGCCATTCTGCTTGATCTCCAAGAATTTCTTAAACAACACTGACTTTTGAGCAGCTGGAATGAACTTCTCGCTAAAGCGTACCTTAAACTGCTCCCAAGTAATCTGATCTTCGGGAGTAGCTGCCTTTATAGCATTCCACCAATTCAATGCCCGCCCTTACAGCTGACGAGACGCTAGCTTTCTCTTCATCGCATCCTCGATACCCAAATCCTCGAAGATACGTTCACAACTATCCAACCAATCCTGAACATCCGTGGCCGACTCCGTTCCATGAAACGGCTTCCCACCAAAGCTAGTATAATCCTTATTCAACTTGGCGAAGTCGACTCTCGGCGCCTGCACTGTTGGACCACCACCATTTCCACCATTGGGAGCTGCCCTCTGCACATCCCTAAGCATCTCTCTCATGAGGTCAGTAAACATCGTCCTCATGTCAGCAGCATACCCATTATTGGATCCCTTACCAGCACCTCTAGCATATCGGCTCATCGTCAATCTGAAAAGGAAATGATTAACGACCCCATAGTGGTGCTAGTGCAGTACGACTTCATCCTTATACTAGTAATAGTATATATATAGCTTTTGAAAACTAAAATAATCACAAATACGCTCTCTCGTATACGTATACTATCTCTCCCTGATAACTTCCCTAGGTTAACTATGCAACCTAGAGCTCTGATACCAAGTGTGACGGCCCGCCCCGCACCAGCCTGCATTTCCTCCGAAAGTGCGCTGTACACATGCCCGACTAGCACGAGACGGTCGTCAGAAGAAAGGAAAGAAGGGAATTAACTAACGAGGAACCTGTAGAATATCTCACAGCGCATGGAATAAAATATAATAATAACATACTTGACATAAAACAGGTGAGATAGTGCATAGGCTGATAACTAAAACCAACATCAACCTCAGAGCAGCGGAAATCCAAATACAGCTTATTCCAACTTTCCAAATTTACTGTCTCTAAACAAAAGAAAGGTAAAGTAGATGATGCACCACTAATGCCCAAGCAGTGATCTTCAACAACACAGGGAGAATACTATATATATATTACGTGGAAGCCTCCTGCTCGTCTCTGGATCATCTACCCGTGCATCACCAGCTAACCTGTCTCTAGTCTGCTCGTGTGAGCACCCAGAGTAATAAGAGGAGACATAAAACTCTGGGTTAGACATAAAGCCTGGTATGAGCGATAAGCATCTAAACAGAACAATAACAGGTATACTAAACCATACCTGAACCTGGACCTGCAACCAAAGAGTTAGTACCACATACCGTACAGTACTCCAAGGTGCCATAATAAATAGTGTAAAGAATACGGGGGTGGGGTGTGCATGTCATAATGATGGCAAACAAATCAACCATAGCAACCATCCTCACATCTCTCACCCAGTGCGTAAAGCGTACGATGCCTACCACTGTCAATCACTAGACCCATCGAAGTAGTGACGGAGTTCGACTTATACAACTACTGCTACTACCAAGCTTACCACATGGAGTCATGACTAAATCTTTACAAATGACCCCACTTCATTGTTTTATAGCCCTTTAGTCGTACCTAGGCCACTGTGGCCCTGAATCTGCTCAAGTACCTCCCATACATAGTGATCCAAAGTCATAGACATCGATAGCCCCTTGGCACACGTCCCGCAGCAAAGCCCAATCATGAAGTGAACTCATCGGTTCCCAACTGGATCCTAAGCTCTAACTTCCCATATTGGACTACCTTTGCATCTCGGGTTATTGGTCAACACTGGGTCGGGTCGGGTTCCCTTTCTAGTCATCGGTTCGGGTCGGGTCCTCTACTTTGAGTTGGTTCGGTTTGTAGTCTTCTCCTGTAGCGGTTCGGTTCGGGTCCACAGCGTCGCATCGGTTCGAGTCGGGTGTCCCACTTCGGATCGGGTCGGGTTGCCATCTCCCATCTAGTCCATGCTTCCGCTCCGATCAGCTCCCTCGTTCTTCACATGCTCCGATCCGATCTCTCCTCCTCTCTCCGATCCGATCTATCCTCCTCTATCCAATCCGATCTCTACTCCTCTATCCGATCCGATCCCAGTTCAATTAGCGTGGCCTTCCTTTTTTCCAGTTTTCTCAAGTGTCAAGTTCCGATCCGATCGAATCCCTTGCCCAGTTCAACTTATCCGATTCGAGCCCCCATATCCGATCCGATCCGGTCCGAAATCTGCACTTTTCCTGCAACTCTTCCAGCAAGTGTTTTACGCCATTCGACGACGTTTTCGACCAATCTAACTATTCTAATCAATCAAAAAACATATCAAACCATCATAGCAACATAGCAAACTAACCACAAACACCAAAAACAATGAATTTACATGTCAAAATGGATCAAATATATACCCAAAACCCCATATTTTACCTTAAACATGTTTAAGTAAAACTAATCATAGGGATAACAAAACTTAACTAAATTAAACCAAATTTCTACCAGAGGCATAAAATATTATTTTCGAATTTATAGATATTTTCCCGGAATTTATTAGTGTATAAGTTCGCTAATCTTCACTAATTACCCTTAATTAACTGTAATTAGTGTCAAAACAATGCTAATCACTCACCTTGGCCACAAATAAAATTCTCAGAACTGAAACCTCGCTGATTTGGGTGAATACTGGTGTCTAACAGCATCTCTAACCTTGCTTTCATGTTTCCTCTCCTTAATTTGATGTAGATTAAGCCAAAACTTGATTAGAAAGTGATTTGTGGATGTTTCTAGATGTTGGCAGCCATTGTTAGGGTTCAAGAATGAAAGAGACGGCTGAAAGAAATGTTTTCTAACCCTAATCAGCCCCTATACATCTCCAATCCCGAAATCCCCTTTGGGCCTAGCAGCTAATTACCCGGTTAAGCCCAATTAAGCCCAATTAAGCTGTTTTTCACTATCTGAAACTTGTTTCAGCCATATCTCCCAAACTGTGAGTCCGTTTGGCTAATGTGACCACTCTATGGAAGTGTAAACCATCATACGAAGCCAATGGACGTGGTTTCAGGTCAAAATTCCCTACCAGTCAAAAGTTATGGCCAAAAAAATACCAACTAGGGGTAAAATGGTCATTTAAAAATCGACAAAAATCATGGACATGGGAAATGACCCCAATAGTCGTCTCCCAAAGTTACATGACCATACAACTTCGTATGTGAAAGAAATGAATATTCTACGATCCTATGATGCGTAGAATGCGGGTCGTTACAGTATATGAAGTGGGTAGTGAGATTTCATGGGGTACCTAAAAGCATTGTGAGTGACCGAGACCCGTTGTTCACTAGTGGGTTTTGGAAGATCTTACAAGAAGCTCTAGGGTCAGAGTTACATCTCAGTACCGCATATCATCCTCAGACCGATGGTCAGACGGAGAGGGTGAATCGTATTTTGGAAGATCTCTTGATAGCATGTATATTGGATTTTGGTGGATCATGGGATGACCATTTGCATCTAGTAGAGTTTGCATATAATAATAGCTACCAATCCAGTATCGGTATGGCTCCATATGAAGCTTTGTACGGAAGACCGTGCAACTCATCATCATGTTGGATAGAGACTGGCGAGAAGTTTATGCTTGGACTAGATGTGGTGAGGGAAACTTCAGATAAGATCAAGATCATTCAACAACGAATGAAGGCTGCCCAAGATAGGCAGAAGAGTTATGCTGATAAGAGGAGAAGAGACTTGAAACTCTCCATTGGTGACTTGGTGTTTGTCAAGATTTCTCCGTTGAAGAGCGTGATTCGATTTGGCAGGAGAGGCAAATTGGAACCAAGATTTGTTGGCCCATTCCCTGTTCTTGAATTAGTCAGGAATTTGGCATATAGAGTTGGCTTACCAGAGAAGATGGCAGGAGTTCACAACGTATTTCATGTTTCCCAACTAAGGAAGTTCGTTCACGACCCAGATATGACTATTTCACCTGATTAGTTAGAGGACTTCGAAGTAGAACCCGAGGCGGTTGGGAACCGCAAGTTGACCCGTATTGTCGAGCACGATACGAAGCAACTTCGAAGGAAGGCGGTGAGGATAGTCAAGGTTCAGTCGGGCGAGGACGAGAATGATTGCACTTGGGAGACAGAGGAGAACATTAGGAAGACATATCCAGAACTCTTTGCCTGGTAAGATTTTAACTTCGATTTAGTTTTCCGCATGCTAGGGTAGGCTTGTTTGCTTGTTTTGCATGTTTGATTGTTGTATGTGGCTGTTAGGCATGCGGGATCCTTTATATGTTTTAGGTTAAGGAATTTCAGGGACGAAATTTCTTAAGGGGGGGAGAGTGTAACGACCCGTATTCTACACATCATAGGATTGTAGAATATTTATTTCTTTCACATATGAAGTCGTATGGTCATGTAACTTTGGGAGACGACTATTGGGGTCATTTCCCATGTTCATGATTTTTCCCGATTTTTAAATGACCATTTTACCCCTAGTTGGTACTGTTTTGGCCATAACTTTTGATTGGAAAGGAATTTTGATCTGAGACCACTTCCATTTGCTCCGGATGATGGTTTACAACTCCGTAGAGTGGTCACACTAGCCAAACGGACTCACCGTTTAGGAGATATGGCTGAAACAAGTTTCAGATAGTGAAAAACAGCTTAATTGGGCTTAACCGGGCGATTAACAGCTAGGTCCAATGGGAGATTTCGGGATTAGGGTTATGAGGAGGCTGAAATCAGTTAGGGAACGATCTTATCCTCATTTTCCAGCCGCCTCTTTCATTCTTGAACCCTAACAATGGTTGCCAACATCTAGAAATATCCCCAAATCACTTTCTAATCAAGTTTTGGCTTAATCTACATCAAATTAAGGACAGGAAACACGAAAGCAAGGTTAGAGCTGCTGTTAGACACCAGTATTCACCCAAATCAGCGAGGTTTCAGTTCTGAGAATTTTATTTGTGGCCAAGGTGAGTGATTAGCATTGTTTTGACACTAATTACAGTTAATTAAGGGTAATTAGTGAAGATTAGCGAATTTATACACTAATAAATTCTGGAAAAATATCTATAAATTCGAAAATAATGTTTTGGACCTCTGTTCGAAATTGGGTTTGATTTGGTTAAGTTTTACTAATCATATCATTAGTTTTTCCTAAATATGTTTAAGGGAAAATATGGGGTTTTGGGTATATTTGATCCATTTTGACATGTATATTCATTGTTTTGGTGTTTGTGGTTAGTTTGCTATGTTGCTATGACTATTTGGAATGATTTGTGGTTGATTAGAATAGTTAGGTTGGTCGAAAACGTCGTCGAATGACGTAAACAAGTTGCTGGAAAAAGTTGCAGAAAGTTGTGCAGGGTTTCAGATCGGATCGGGTATGGGCTCAGATCGGATAGGAGAGTTGGGCAAGGAACCCGACCCGAACTGAAGTCTAGTACAAGAGAAGTTTGGCATGAAGGAAGGCCATTGCTTGGAGCTGGAGTTGGACAGAGGAGCGGATCGGGGCTAGGGAGCTGATCGGAGCAGGGAAGCGAGCAGGATCGGATGGAAAAACCACATGAGCTGAACAGGAGCAGGGGATCGGATCAGAGGTAGGGAGGAGGATCGGACTGGAGCCAGACATCTTGACCCGAACCGAAGCGAGGGAGCAACTACCGAACCGAACTCAAGTAGAGGCACACCCGAACCAAACTACTTCAGAGTTTCCGAACCGAACCGACGTCTGGAAGGGGAGAATCACCGAACCGAACCGCATCCAGGAAAATACTATGAAGCATTGCACCGAACCGAACCGTGCTATATGTATGTATCCAAACCGAATAAGACTTCCATCTCTTCTACGCGATGACTCTTTTGAAGACCAACTCCAATTCGATCAAAACTCGAGATGCAAAGGGAGTCCAAGTGAGGAGCTTTGACTCAGGATCCAGTTGGGAACCAATGAGTGGGCTCCATGATTGGGCTTTGCTGCGGGACATGTGCCAAGGGGCTATCGATGTCTATGACTTTGGATCACTATGTATGGGAGGTACGTGAACGGATTCAGGGCCACAGTGGCCTAGGTACGACTAAAGGGCTATAAACCAATGAAGTGGGGTCATTTGTAAAGATTTGGTCATGACTTCATGTGGTAAGCTTGGTAGTAGCAGTAGTTGTACAAGTTGAACACCGTCACTACTTCGATGGGTCTAGTGATTGACAGTGGTGGACATCGAACGCTTTACGCACTGAGTGAGAGATGTGAGGATGGTTGCTATGGTTGATTTGTTTGCCATCATTATGACATGCACGCCCCACCCCCGTATTCTTTACACTATTTATTATGGCACCTTAGAGTACTGTACGGTATGTGGTACTAACTCTTTGGTTGCAGGTCCAGGTTCAGTTATGGTTTAGTATACCTGTTATTGTTCTGCTTAGATGCTTATCGCTCATACCAGGCTTTATGTCTGATCCAGAGTTTTATGTCTCTTCTTATTACTCTGGGTGCTCACACGAGTAGACTAGAGACAGGTTAGCTGGTGATGCACGGGTAGATGATCCGAAGACGAGCAGGAGGCTTCCACGTAATATATATATAGTATTCTCCCTGTGTTGTTGAAGATCACTGCTTGGGCATTAGTAGTGCATCTTCTACTTTAAGCTTTCTTTTGTTTTAGAGACAGTAAATTCGGAAAGTTGTAATAAGCTGTACTTGGATTTCCGCTGCTCTGATGTTGATGTTGATTTTAGTTATCAGCTTATGCACTGTCTCACCTGTTTTGTGTCAAGTATGTTATTATTATTATATTTTACTCCATGCGCTGTGAGACATTCTACAGGTTCCTCGTTAGTTAATTCCCTTCTTTCCTTTCTTCTGACGACCGTCCCGTGCTAGTCGGGCATGTGTACAACGCACTTTCGGAGGAAATGCAGGCTGGTATGGAGCGGGCCGTCACAGTCCCGCTAAGAATGCCCATTCTAGTAGAGGCAATATGGCGTAGTGTTCCTTTACATGTACCTAAGGGTGATTCTACTAAGAGATAGAGGGATTATCCTCCTAAAGATGAAGAAGATGAGTTTAGAAAAGGTATATCTTTAGAGAAACTTTGACGTCGAGCAAAGAAGCAAGGAGAGAGGATCAATGTTTTTGGGATGAGGCTTGTAGAAACAGACATGAGCCTTAAGAAGAAACTTTCACTAGTCCCAATGCGACAAAGAAGCTGAATAAGAATAAAGAAAAAGCAGAAGGGATAGGTGATTTGCTTTAACTATTGGTAGAAGGGCCATTTTTCCAAGGATTGCAAGAATCCCACAGATGAGAAGAAGTGCTTCAAGTGTGAAAAGCCTGGGCATGAGAAGAAGAATTGCCCTGATTTTATGAAGAATAAGCAACCAGGGGAGCATGTGTTCTGAAAGCTATTCCGATTTCCTATTACCTTCCTGATGAGAATTAGAAGAAGATGTTGTTAGTTTGGATATACTTTCTGCCAATGGAGTTGTTGAGTTCTGTTTGGTACTGGAGCATCGCTTTCTTTTATCTGTAATAAGATTGTACGCCGAATAAGTTTGGAACTTGAAGTTGTAATAGACCTTTGGTTGTAAATATTCTGATATAGGTATATCTGCTCTTTGCATACATTGTGGATCCAGTATTGTTGATCATTGATGCTTAATTATGAGTGGTTGCTTAGTCGTAACTTTCGCTGGGTTTTGATCATCTTGGGTATGGATTGGCTCAAAGGGTATGTAGTAAAAGTGGATTGCGAAAAGCTGTAGGTGACAGTCGGGAATACGGAAGGGCGAATGGCTGTGACTTGATCAATGAAGGTTGAAGATTGTGTCTTCGCAATCTATTTGCATTCGGTCATGATTTCACAGGAAGACCTGTCATCGGTGCTGATCGTAAGTGAGTTCAAAGATGTCTTTGTAAGAAGTCAAAGGTTCATCATGAGACCAAGCTCAGAATCGATTTGGTCGAGCGTGCTAGGACTATCGTTATGCCTCTTAGAAGGATGGCGCCTAAGGAACAAAGAGATACAGAGGTGTACGTTCGCGACCTTTGAGGAAAAGAATTCATTCAGAGAAGTGTATCCTAATAGGTTTCACCAGTTGTGTTTGCAACCAAGCTTGATAGCTCATTGTGATTGTGTGTAGACTATCGTGAACTGAATAAGGTGACCAAGAAGAACAAGACTCCGTTGCCGAGGATCGATGATTTGTTCGATCAGCTTCACAAGGCCAAAGTGTTTTCTCCAGAAGGATTTGGTAACGGGATTTTACTAGTTGTGAATCGCCAAGGATAAGGTTGTTGGTCTACGCAAGTTGGCAGACAAAGCCACATGAAAGGAATTACCCAATCCATGATTTGGAGTTGGTGGAGATTGTGTTTGCTCTAAAGATTTGGAGACGTTACCTGTTGGGAGTTCGTCTCGAGTTTTTTACGGACAATAAGTTGTTGAAGCATCTTTTCTCCCAAAAGGACTTGAATCTTCAACGGCAACAGTGATTGGAGTTTCTGGTATTATATAATTTTGGTATAGCCTATACTCCTGGCAAAGGTAACATAGTGTAGATGCGTTGCGTTGAAGGCGTGCAAGTTTAAGTGCGATGTTTTTGGAATGGAAGAGCCTTGAGTATTTAACAAGGTTTGATTTCAGGCCACGAAGGAAGTTAGGACCTGAAATATTGGCAAGCTTATCGATAAGACCTACCCTTATCGAAAGGATTAGCGAGGGCCAAAAGCTTGATGTAAAGCTTGTCGAGTTTATCTAGAAGTTGGAACTATAGAATAAAGAGTTTGAAGTCGATCAAGAAGGTCAGTTTAGAAAGCAAGAACGACTGGTTGTTCCTGATATCGACGGACTAAAAGATGAGGTTCTGAGAGAATGTCATCATGACAATTCATCCCGGTGGTAATAAGATGTATCAGGACATGAAGCGATTCTACTACTGGGAGGGGATTAAGCGAGATATTGGAAAGTTCATTTCCAAGTGCATGAATTGTCAGTTGGTGAAAGCAGAACTGAAAAAGCTCCTACATGGAAATGGGAGCAGATATCGATGGACTACCTAGAACATGGGGAAGAAATGAAGGAATTTGGGTCATCATGGATCGCGTGACCAAAAGTGCAAGATTCATTCCTGTCAAATCGACTAGGACAACGTCTAAATTGGCTGAACTTTTTATAAAATGGATTGTTCAATTTCATGGTACCCGAAGAGCATAGCGAGTGCTCGAGATCCATTATTAACGAGTGGATTTTGGAAGAGTCTACAAGAAGCATTGGGATGTCACCATACGAGGCATTGTATGGTAGACCATGTAATTCTCCAGCATGTTGGTTAGAGCTGGAGATAAGTTGATACTTGGGCTAGATATGATAACAGAGACATCGGATTGTATCAAGATCGTTTGAAAACGAATGAAGGCAGCCCAAGATCGTCATAAGAATTATGCTGATAAGCATCAAAAGGATTTGGAATTCGACACAGGCAATATGGTTTTTGTGAAGGTACGACTATTAAAGCATGTGGTTAGGTTCTGAAGTAAAGGAATGTTAGCTCCTAGGTTCGTTGGACTGTTTCCGATAGTCGAGCGAATTGGAAAGATCACATATTAATTAGAGTTACTCGAGAAGATGTCGTGTGTGCATAACGCTTTTAGTGAATCATTTCTATGAAATATGCACATGATCCGGATATGGTTGTATCTCCGGAACAATACGAAAACCTAGAAGTCAAGGTCGCGGTTACGAGACCTCTAAGCCACTTCATGTTGTAGAAAATGACATAAAACATCTTAGGAGGAAGATGGTTAAGATAGTCAAGGTATAATGGAGCAAGGATAGCGACGATGGTACATGGGAGACGAAGAAGAGTATAAAGACGACCCATCCAAAATTTTTCATCCATATGACCAATTGATATTGCGCCATCATCACATCATTGTTACTTGCTGTTATTATTGTTACTTGTGATTATTGTTGTTATCTTTGTTGTCGTTGTTGTTAGAATTATGCGTACTAGGATAGGGATATGGATGAATTATTAGATGGCTGCTAGTCTGGATGATAGAATTGGCCGCTTATGGATGATAGGCATGCAGAATCGTTTTGGCTGTTTATGGTTATTGGAATTTCGGGGGCGAAATTCCTAGGGTGAGAATATAACAGCCCACATTTTACGTATCGAAGGATCGTAAAATATTTTTATTTTATTCCCTGAGGGTTGGATCATTCTCATATTTTAATATGTTGCTTATGGGATGTGATACATGTCCATAATTTTTACCAATTTTGTTTATGGCCGTTTTGCCCCTATCAGTCCTGTATAGGGCATAATTTTTGACTCAGGCCGAATCAGGTGTTGAGAATTGTGCCATTGGAAGGAAATGATGATTCCCTTTCCATAGAGTGGTCAATTAAACTTTTGGCTCAGCGGTCTAGGAGGAATCGCTGTTTTAAGGTTTAACAGTTGACTGTTCAGGTTTGGTAACCCATAATGGGCTGGTGGAAGGCTATAAATAAGGGGTAAGAGGCATGGAAAATAGTTTACTTTCTCCATTCTCTCATTTGGAAGAGCTAGAGGTCCTTCATTCCTCCATTGCCTACATCTTTCCACTATTATAGCTTAGAGAATCGAAGATCTATAACATTTGAGGCTAGATCTACGCATATCCAAGAGAGAGATCATCGGATTGAAGAGTTTGGATCAAATTCTTCGTTGGTCGGAATCTTATTTCATTGCTTTTAGCTTATTTTAGAGAATTGGTGAGTGATATGCATCCCTCACGCGAATTCAATCAAGTATATGAGTTGTATGATCTTAATTTCATCAAATTCAAGTTGTTTTCCTTAAATCTACATCATGGTAAGCTTGTTTTCATATGAATCACTATAGGATCTAATTTAGCAACTTAAAACCGGTAATTTCTATGTAATTTAATATATTTATGCAAGTTAGATCCATAATTTAGTTCATATGTTCATTTGTCATAATTTTGGTGAAGTTTGCATAATTTTGATGAAAATTGTCATATTCCTGTTGTTTATGATTCCATAACATGCTTATGCTTGTATTGGATGAATTGGATGAGTAGCTTTCATCAATATTGTCGATTGGTGAAGTTTTGGTCAAAATTGGACTTAAATTGGGGTTGTGCAGGCCACGGATAGAGTGTGTAGTACAATGTAGTACAACTCCAGGTCGATCGAGCATTATTTGGATTGGTCGTGCGGAGCTTGGGTGGTCGGGTCGAGCATGGAGGAGTGTCGAGCACAATAGGGTCGGTCAGGGATGGTTCTGGTCATGCATGAGTTTGGGTCGCGCAAGGAGGGGCGAGCCTAGTGTTGGGTCGAGCAACATACGCATCGAGCAGTGGTTCTAGTCGAGCAATGGGTTTGGTCGAGCAGTGTTGGGTTCGGGTCGGTCACTACTGGTTCGAGTCGAGCAGCATAGGTTGAAAGCTGGCAGGTTGTCCACGAGTGGGTCAGGTCGGTCTTTTCTGGTCGGTCGAGTACCAGGGAGTTGGGTCGGTCACAATATGAACAAGAACAGGGTCAGTCATGTTTTAGAGAATGGGGTCGAGCATGGACAGGGGGTTGGTCGCACAGGGTCATTTTTGAAAAAAATTATATTTTTTGGGTACGATCCGGATTTGAACCCTAGCCGCAGCGCAGTGATGTAATTTGGCTCAGTAATATTGTGACTTCGAAGTAAATTCAAGTAGGAATATTTGAAGGGTTGAAATGTGTTCGCTGATTGGTGTAGAAAAATGAATGCGGTGACAACTCAAAGGCCGTGAGTCGGTGAATAATGGTTGCTCTAGAAGGTTGCTTGAGTTATGAAAATTCGTCGGGTTGGATAGCTAGAGATACCGAAGGCCGAGGAATTATTGTTGTTGTAGGTTTTAGCGAGCACAAAGCAGGGGTATCATAGGGGCACCTAAAAGACCAGATGTAGGTCGAATACCCTGGATACCTTTGAAAGGCATAAGTATGTATCGTTGAAAGGCGTATGGCGATTTTTCTAGAGTCGGGGTTACCATTTGCCTTTGACGGATGGCATTATGATATGGCTAGTCATACGATTGACAATGGTTTCGAAGAAGGATTGGCAGTGATAGCCAGAGTCTGTCATGGTTGATTGGTTTTTTTTTAATTTGTACCGTCTCATGTAGATTGTCCAATGTCAAAGGAGATGTTACTTGGGTTATTGTCTGATATTGGTTTAGGCCTATGGTGCTTATTCTTAAGGGATGTTGAATTCGATTAGGATGGTTTACGTGAGATCTATAATCTGGATGTTATGAGTGTTATTGTTGGTTGCTTCTGTTTGCAATGATTGAATGGTCGTTCTGATTAATATAGATGAATTGTTGTTCCTTTGATTGTATGGATTGTAAAGACTACCACTGTCCGATGTGGGGAAGATGAGAGTTAAGTTCTTCTCTGGAGCAGTGGGTAGATTAGTTAGTTTATTTACCCATTCTCGTATACTTTATTAATGATGTTAGTTAGTTGTTTTATCGCTCACTAAGACCGTTGTCTGACTCAAGGTTATTTCCCTCTTATTACCTTGGGGTGTTCATCCAATTTTGGGTGGGAAGACTAGGTGGCAGATGACAGGTGATAGCTTAGTAAGGACTATGTAGTAATTCGGAGGCAAGCAGGAGGCTGGCATACTATCTCTCTTACTATATAGTATACGGATTTCCGCTATTTGTTATTCTACTCTAAGTGTTGTAGTGAGGCAAATTTTTACAGACATATGTTGTAGTTCTGGTGTATAGGTATACTTTCTATTTGTTTTTGAAAGCTTCAAAATTCTTTTAAAATATGCTTCACTAATATTACCTTTTGTATATGTTCTATTATAATTTATCCTTGTGCTGTGAGATTTACGACAGGTTCCGATTGTGTTATCATACCTTGATGATCGTCCATAACTGCCTGGCACGCCTTGCAGCGCATTATTCCTCTTGTTTAGTGTAGGGGTTATGGGTGGTCGTCACAATCATGGTGTTGCCTGATAGATAGAGGGGCAATACGAATTACTAAATTGTTTACTAAAATAAAATATGTAGCATGCACATTATATTACAAGTACACGTTTCGATTTTCAACTGCCTTAGATAACAGTTTGGAAATTGTAACAGTCTAATTCAAGTATCAATGAAACCATTTACTTTATTTAAGAAATTATTTACCATTTTTCATTGAGTTTGAATACCATACGTCAAAAATACGCAAGTCACATGCAGTACATTGGCATTCCAATCGGACGCTAAATCCAAAATCCAAATAGACCACTAGAAACAAAACATACCTAATAAAGGAAAAAACAAATATGAATCAACAATTCTAGTCAATCAACACTTATATAATTCAATGATAATGTAAAAATCGAAAAACTAATGAAAATTCATGGAATTGAACTTGAAAGGAAAAATAATCACAAAGCCTTAATTTGAAAATTGAAATTAGATGAATGGATTCTTTGACAATCAAATGATGGAAGAAAATATAAAAGAAGTTACCTGAAAGTAGTATAGAAGGATAGAAATAAGATCATCATCTGCAGGCAAATTGAGGAGGTCTGAACGAATATTTTCATGCTAAAGAAATAGGAAAGGGGAGATTAAGGAGACAAAACGTGTTTTCTTTTGCGTGTAGAAAAACAAGAGAAGTGTTGGAAGTTTGGAGAACCATAGGTTGAAATTCGAACCATGAGTTTACTAATCTAACGGTTGAGAGCCTGAAGTAATAAAGGCGTGGACTGGTAAAGGACGTAAGACCTAGTGTTTTTCATTATTTAACCTTTCAACGTAAGTATTAAATAACCAACAAAATATGATTAATTGGAAGCAAAATCAAATTATTTGTAAATTGTTCCACACAAAATGATTCTGGGTACACGATTAAAATTCTGAATAATCATTGATGTGATAGTTATAAAAGTTCATAAATAATGTTAAATATAATTAATTTACAACACCAAAAAGGTTATAAGGTGTTAAAATTCCACAATATCTCATAAACTTTAAGAAAAAACAAAATATTATGCAATTCAAAAACACCAATATAATATATTATATGTTACAACTATTTAGAATAACATTGTAGAATTCATTCTTATTACAACATGTAGTTATAAACGTTGTCTGGAACAACCAATTACAACGTTTTTTCCAAATAAGTTGTTAAAACTCTTAACTTTTTTGCAACACTCCATGGAACAATTGTAATTTCTTAGTTGTAAATTGATATTTTTATTGTAGTGACACCCAAGCAGCAACCGAGAAAAGCAAGGCCCGAACAACAAGATCATCCGAGCATGCCACCAATAAAGCCATCATTTACAAGGGAAAGTACATATCATCTCATGCAAATCACCAAAGAGAGCCCCGCAGTAGAATAATATAAGAATAGTATGGAGCATACTTCACTGAGATACATGAAACATTCCAGCACAAGGACTGGAACAATAACTTAAGCAGTAACATAAGTGACTTACATGAAAACTGACACAGACACCACTTCAAGTAACATTGACCTATATATTGCTTGGAGATGAAAAGTCGGCAGGTATAAAAAAAAGTCCCAAAAGAGGCTCGGCGGTACAAGATAGACGCACGCCAAACATAACCAAACACCCACCCGAAGCTAACAAAAAAATATAGTTCTAACAAAAAAGCATCAACCAAACCCCAGAACTATCAATGGCGCAAACCTCTAAACAATATAAATCACAGACATTCACGCAAGAAACTCAAATACCAGATCTTACCAACCCACTGCAGCTGAAATCAGTCTCATATGTGGGGTGTAAGAGCACTCTGAAGTCCCCTTAGGCTCCATGGATAGCCATGAAACCACGCAGTTAACAGAGCTTGTGGAACATCAATTGAATATTTGGCAAAATTAGGTGCAAGTAGCATATCTAAGAGTTGGGGCTGAAAGTTTCAGTGAGGGGTGATAGCTTCTGGCCAGGCATGGTGAAAACATGAACAAAAATGTTGGAAGGAGAAGAAGTGAAGAGAGGGGTAGGCAATAGAAAGAGGAAAAAGTTGAAAGACGTGGATGTGGAAAGGGTTCTTGTCGCCATTTTCAAAGAAGCTTCACCCGTGAGATGTCGCTCTTTGTGATAATTTGCAAGTTTTATGTTTACAATATTTATAACATTTATATGTTTAGTTTTTATGTAAGTTATTGTAGTTTATTTACTGTTTATGCCTAGTTCTTTCCAGCTATTTATTGTTTATAAGTAATTCTCCTTCTTCAATCCCCTTCTTTATTATAATTTACTACAGTTATTCGTATGCCTATTTTATTTGCTTTTGTTTACTTTTGAGTCAAGGTGTAACGACCTGAAATTTTGAAACCAATTTAAAATTTTAAAATTTGAAGTTTAAATAATTTATATAAGGATTTATAGTCAATTACAGCTTGTTTTGATTAATAAAAAATAATAAACAAAGTCTATTTTTAATTTTGTTTACATATTATCGAAGGGCGTGAAAAACTGGTGAACATGACCATAAATTATATTTAATATTGTATGAGTTATTGTGTTAGCAAGTTGTGTGAAACATTGTATGTACATAAGTTAATTAGCTAAATAATAAACATAAAACAAAAAATTACTTCTTTTAGTTGTTACCCTAAGAAGCAACCAAGGTGTGTTTTCTCTCCTTCCATCTCATTCCCACACCTCACCAATCCAAGGCCTCTCCGTTTCTATATATAGAAGCCTCCTCCACTTCATTCGCTTAAATTACCTCTCTTTTCCTTTGCCTCTCTCCCTCCCCTTCCTTCTTACCTCCACCCGTGTCCTCCCCTACAGCCCACCCACGACCAACATCTCTTCCCATCGCCGGCGAACCTCCTCCAGCCCGTCACTACCTTATCGTGACCCCCACATCTCCAAAAGCTTCACTACCCTTTACAAACCGTAAAAACTGCCTCCTCCCCTTTAAATCACCACACCCTCACCCTCTTAGCCACCTACCACCGCCGTGGACCCCACCTCACTGCCTCCACCAGTGCGCCAGCGAAGGCCGTAGGCCTCACCTCAAATCCGAACCCCATTGGCCCCAAACCCCCAAACCCTGCCCCGTTTGCTCCTCGAACAAAAAAACATATCCACTTATACACCCGTCATTTTATAAAACCAATAGCATTGAATCTTCGTCCGCTCGATTTTCACAAAACCCCGGTGACTCCAGAAGGCTGCCGAAATCGTCCGGAATCATTAAGACATCCTACGATTAAAGTTAAGAGGAGTGGAGTACTAGGTGAGAAACTATGTACCGAGTAAGAGCTAGTTAACTATTGATTATAGTTGTGAGCTCGTTTGAGTTGGTTAATGACCTTTGGTGGATAATATGGGTTCAAGATATGATTTGATCATGGTTGGTATGGTTTAATGATATGTAGTAGGGGAAAATACGATTTTTAAGTGAAAATTATGTGGTTGCTTGAGTATATGACATAGAATTAGGGACGACAATGGGGTGGGTCTAGGATCCAAACCCGGTTGACCCACCCCTATTTTTATCCCTTTAGACTCACACCATAAGGTCTTCGGGGCAAGTAGACCCGCGACCTACTTTTGGAGGTCCGGGTCTAGGGTCGAGTATGGGGCACGACTAACCCGCCCTAGCCCGACCCGTATTATTGAAACATCGTTAAAACACTTTATAAATATAATGATTACTTGTTAATTGTAACAACCATGATTTTTGGAACCAATTTAAAATTTATTTTTAATTGATTTTAATGAAAATTAAATATTTTAAACGATTTATTTTGAGAATAAACGACTTATAATTTAATTAAAACGAGCTTATAACGGCGTGGTAGTTTGTAATATTACGTTTTGAACTTTAAATGAATGTACAAAATTCAAAATAAGTCGGATTTCAACAAAACGAGAAACATTAGAATATATTTAATTATATCTTTCTAATGAACGTGAAAAATTGAGTTTTCATGTTATAAATTGTAAGTTATATCCAAATCAAAATTTAGAATAGTCGCTATGGAATTTATTAATATTATTTAAGCCCTTAAAAATGGTCATTTTGCAAACAACCTCCGTTTTCGATGAAACTAATTTTGTTGGATCGGAAATATTAAATTATTGCTAAATTTCTAGTTTCATGATTTTTGGAGTCAGTATGTGATTGTGTGGGATTTTAATGTGAAACGATTAATATTTTGACTTTAAAAATATGCTACTGGAGAAAACAGACTCGAAATTCGACGAAACCAGTTTCGTTGGGTACATAATATCAAGATTTATCTATGTGTCAATTTTCATGGAAAACATAAGTCGTGTGCGGTCATACGAATTCTTAAACGATGTATGCAAGTAAGGAACGAATAAAATAAAGATAAAATTTGAATAAAAGAATATTTTCTCCTCTCCTATATAATATCCTAACTTCCTCAAACCCTTATTTCACTTCTCTTGGTCAAATTTTGTTCACGCCGCCACCAATTCATTTAAAACGTGAGCAAGTTTGATTTTGAAAAATCATAACAAATCCAAAAAAATTATATAAATCACAATCCATATATATTTGGAATCTTCGTGTACTACTCTTCAGTCTTGTGTAATCTTTGTTGAATTCGAACCATTTTAGTTCGTTGTTTGTTTTAACAGCGGCAACCACGAGTCCTAGGGTCCACGAATTGTGGAGATTTAAGCATCAAATCAAGATATGGGGGTTGCATTAATGTTCACAAGATCTAATAGCATCTTCATGAAAAATTTGAAGAATTTTGACTATAATGATTTGCACGTCGCGAGGAGCAGCGTGGACCTGGGTTGACGTCGGGTTTTTCAAGGTAGGTGCGGGTGAAGTGTTGAGATGTGGAGGTGGTAGCATATGTGGAGGAGAGTTCAATGGTGTACTTATTTTATGATTTCATGAAGAAACAATGAAAGGGGGATCGAAGAAAGTTTGGCAATGGCTGTGCGAGCTATAGGAAGTCGACGGGGAAGAATGGAGTTAGAGGAACGGGGGTAAAGATATAATAACGTAATTAGGGTGTGTAATTATATAATTATTATAGTTAATGACATTTAAAATATACAAACTCGTAAAAATGTATAACTTTTCCATACGTTATCATAATTTAGTGAAACAGGATCGGTTGGAATTGTATCGACGAGAGATTCATAATGAAACTGAATTGGAGAGATTTGGATCTCGTTGTAAATTTTGGCGAAGGAAAATGTCTGGTTGAGGTATTGGAAACGATCATTGTAAATAACGATTTCGAAACCGATAGATGTGAGAACTCTCTCACTTGAATATTTTGTGCAGTTATTCTATTTTATAACTAAATATATATTGATTGCCTATGCTGATTTATATTTGATGTAATTATCACAAATTATTATACGGTATATGGTAGCTCATATCATAGTTGTTTGAAAACCCGAAGAACAAATAGTTGATTGCTTGTGTTATAAATTGAATGTGATTTTGAAATAATTAAATATTAAAACGTTGTTAAAATTATTTGAAATTGGATTAAATATCCATTTACAAGTCAACCGACTTGTTTATGTTCACCCATTTTAAGCGATATCGGTTGGAATGAATAAATAATTTATTAATGGATTATTTATTGGTTGAAAACGCTACACGAGTATTGGGATAATATTTGATTTACACTAAACCCATGTGTTTAGATTGGATGTTAATTGATTAATTGACAGACCGTTATAAGCATTAATTAATTATTTAATGTTTATACAGTTATAGATGCCCTCTGGATGTGAATTGGATGTCTAATAGTTGTTTATAACTATTGTTGTATAGATGTGATGTATGAAATCCATATAATTTAAATTATATGGTAATTGGTTGAATCTCATTTCAATCCAGAATAAACAAATATTTTAATTTAATATTCGGTAAAGAATCAAAATATGATTTTGATATCCAATTTTGGATGGACACAAAAATATCGAAATATGAAGCCGAGTTAAGTAAATAAACGTCATTTTAACTCGAATAGATTTTTCTATCGATTTTATTCATTTTTATAATGAACATTGGGAAAATGGATATCAAAATCTGGTATTTTGAAAATATTATCATTTAATATTATAATAATAAGGGATTTTCATTTTTGATTTAAAATTCAAGTGGAAGTTGAAATCGTTTTTAAACGAGATCTTAAACATCTTATAAAATATGTTTTGAATGGAAATCAACTAAATTTATTGTATATAATATAATGGCTTAAAATGTAGATATTTAATTTTGAAAGGAAAATTATTGAAATAGAATTTCAAATGGTAGTTTTGAATAATTTATAATATTTATAAATTATTTTGGAAACATTTTAGATTTTATTTTAATTATAAATTGAATTTGGGCTTGAATCGAATGTGTCGCGCATCGACAGTTTGCGAACCTCAACCCGTAACTTCGAATTGACGTGACTGGAGATTCGACCGATGGATTCTCTTAAAACCATAATCGCTGGGTTTGAATCGAAAAGATTCTTTAAATGAATATTAGTTATTTGAAATCCAACAGTTAGATTTAGAAATATGTCCAAACTAGTTTCGGAAAAGGTCGCTGTGGATGCCGTTCGGTGGACGATATTGGAAATTGACTGTAAGGGCCTTAATAAAATTACTAAAAATTTGAATAAATTATGTAAAATAATAATAAATGATTTTGGATGAAATATTCCACGTTTGTAAACGTATAAGATATTTTTATTTTAATGAACAAGTTAATAGCTAGAATAAACAATTAAAAGGAATTGTAACAGTTTTAATATAACCTGAATTTTCCCAATGTATGAATTGAAATGGATTTGAATGGAAATTATCTTCAGATATTTCGGTATTGGATTCTGTGATTACACAGATATCGTTGAGGAATTTGGAAGGTATAAATATCATTATTCCCAATACAATATCTGTTAATTTCAGAATTTGATATTGAATATAAGCCGATATAATTTCTATTCAGAGCCTTGTATTTAATATAATATTGGATTTTGGGTTTGTCGTGGGTGGTGTCTTCAATAACACTATTCTTGAACCCAGTTGAGAAAGGAATAAATCTTATTATTAATAAATATAATTGGAATTAAATGGAAGTTGATTTTGGGTTCATTGTGATCGATGCTTTAAATAACATTAGTTCTTAAAACCCAATTAACTGTGAAGTTATGATTTGGAATTTATAAATATTTTAATTAAGATTTAATGAAAATTTCCAATTTAATATTAAAAGATTTAGTAGAATTTTCCAAAGTAAAGTTTTTCAATTTAATATATTAGACTGAAACTGAATGTAATTCGATTTAGTGATAATTGAGATGAACCTCCATGGAGGAAGACCGACACTATTTAAGGAATTTAAATGGCTTTGCCGTTATTCCACTTATAGTATTGGTTTGATACGGAAATTTACATCGAATATATACTGTTATGATTTCCTGAAGGTTCCATTTTAATGGAAGATGATCTTAGGTTTTTCGTAAATAATGTTTTTAAGCGACATTCGTTCTTTAACCCAAGTAAAGTCAGGACTAATTTCCTAAAGTTGATTAAATCATTAAGTAATGATTTTTGATATTAAAACTATGTTAGAGTTTTAATAAACCTTTTATTAGATTGAAATGTAAATAGGGTGATTGAGTTTACCTAACATGAGAAGTGTTCGAGAATGGACTACCACAAGTTTACTCCATGCGATAGTTAAATCTTTGATTAGATTTGAACGTTAAATGGTAATTAATTTTACCGATAACACAATGAGTGTTAGATATGGAGTACTATTCCTGCAAGGGATGAATAGGGTGGGATTGGGAAAATAAAATGAATGATTGCTTCGGGTAAGCTCGATATTCCCGACTAGTTTTATAAACCTTAATTTGGTTTAAGATCGTGAAAAGATATTATAAATTCTTTTGCAATGGTTTTCAAAATGAAGATTTAAAGAATAAGTTTAATTAAGATAATATTTGATAAGATTAATGGGAACATTTCCTGGTATGAAGAATATTTGAATAAAAGAATATTTTGGATTGGAATGAGGCGTATAATGTGTTTTTATATCACTTGATTATAAGATACACAAGTTATTCGGAAAAACCAGTTTTAACCCATTCTGAATGACTGATACGATGATTAAAAGTCGAACATATGATTACGGCGGTTGAAAACCGGAGATCTTCACATCGTTTGGATTATTGCTTATGTCTCACTTGGAAGGTACACCCAAGACGAGGTTATAAGTGGTGGTTGTTCAAACGTACTTGGAGATCGACCGGATATGCGAGGGCCTCTCCCCTGTATTAGCCATATGGGACGAGGAATATGGTACCTCCAGTTTCGTTCAGATCTAGAACGGACTTGCAAATGGATTGTATGTCTGACATTGTACTTTGCGATGTATTCGTTGATTTCTACTAAACATATACTTGTTTAGTGGCTGAGAATTTATTCTCTTTGCTTAACACCTTTCTCTGTGACATACGAGCTTAGAGGTTATATGTCGGTGGAAATCAATGGTATGGTATGGATTGATAATGTGGCATGCTGAGATGCATGGATCAAAGCTTTTGTTGAAAAGTAGGGCTTTGTGGATAATGATCAATGTGTGGCTTTAGCGTAGCATAACTTTGTGTATAGTGTTAATTCTCGAGCTTTACACCTCGTTATGAACCAAAAAGGGAAGAAGGACAACAGAGAAGTGGACATACGTTGGTTTCTATCTAGTAGTGATCTCGTGGTATAGACTATGGAGCCCATGCATTTTACTTACATGGATGTTGGATGATGGATAGCGAGGTACCTCGTATTTGGCCGTACAAGGCCCTTGATGGTTGACATACTGACCAGATTTTAGGTCTTATAGGACCAGCGAACGTATTGTTTATGATATAACTAATCAAGAACGACTGACCGGCTTTGCATGATCCTAAGGGTCGATGCATTTTGTCCCTAAGGCATGGGCTGGACTGTCTCGAATTCGGTAAGGAAGATCCCTTGCCTTGGTCCATAGATGAAAAACCAATTTCCAATATGCAATTTTACAGTTTTAGTTGTAAACCTAAATGGCGATATAGTAGGATGGGGTACTATGCCGTCTAGGATTGATACATTTACATTCGAAATTGATTTTTTCACTATGCACTAATAATAATAAAAGATAAATTTCACGTATCAAGCATGTTTGGCCCTTATAAGATAAATCTATATTCTCTAGTTTGTGTTGCATTGTGTGATGGGACCTGAGTCTTATAATGGCTTCATTTTTCCTTTTAGCATTGCGTTGTTTATTTTATGGTATTCTTGGGAGAAAACCCCTTCCGTGTCATATGGCATGGTCCCTTAACTTACCCAACATTAAAATAAATTTAATAACTGTTTTATTTCTCACACCAATCCCATGACTGACTCGGAGTTTATTGTTTTCCCACCTAAACTCTGGGCGCCTATATTTTCTACATGGGCAGCTAGTAGTTTTGGTTTTCATAGATATTTATTTAACAGGATCCTGGAATATGGCTTGAGCAACTATGGAATGTGCTAGTTGATGTTTTTGCATTGCACATTATATTCATGTTTTATATTTCCGCTGCTATGTAATTTAGATCTATGGTATTTTCCGTTGTATATTAGTTATTTATACTCTGATATCTTGAACTCTGATGTAAATTATTGTAATAACAAGGAAATGTTCTCTTGTTCTGTGTTCTAACGAGTCATGTTCTCAAAGCAATCAACCTTCTTGTTTGGTCTAGGCCGACCGGAGAGTTCGGGTCGTTTAATTCGGTATCAAAGCTTTTGTTTACAAAGCTCGAGAATAAGATGCATTAGAACCGAACAAAAGAATTCATCAGAGATAAGATTTGTAATATCCTATAAGATGACTCGTTTGAGATAGGGTTAGTAACCCTAGAATGAGTTTGAAGAGTGTTATTTATAAAAACGAGTTTAGTTTTGAAAATTATATTTTATTATAAAAACTTTAGGTATTTATTTTATTTTTAATTTGGACTATCGAGTATTATCATGACTTCATCAGTGTTTATGATCAAGTTTCAAAAGTGGGATATCTATATGATTCCAATTGACTGGTGTGAGAACCAAAACTTAGTTAGAGTTTATTGTTTGTGATTTTGGCATTGAAATATATATTTTTAAGTACATTAAAGTTATATATTTGAAATGCCAATTAACTAATTGATTGCTGGTTGTGATGTTTGATAATTAGTTAAACTAATTTAAATATTGGAATAATAAAACCCATATGAAAATGAAAGTTAAATTAATCCAAATCAAATATAAAGTAGAACTGAATTGAAAACTTATTTGAGTTGGATATATATGTATATGTGGTACATGTTATGAAAGCTAAGAAGAGGAATAAAATTGTATGCCTGACAAAAAAGTACATATTTATTGTATAGATTGGGTTTGATGATTTTATGAGCCACCTGGCTTTTGGATTTTCTTTTGATTGATGAGGGCCCAAAGAGGTAAGCTGTACTTGTACCGATTAACCCGTACAAAGGAGGTTATGGCGATTTTTTTCGGAAATTTAAGGCGTTAGCTAAATTTCGAAAAATTGGAAAGTTTTTATAAATTGAAAAGTTGAAGAACTAGAGCTAGAGCGAAGGTTGAGTTAGTTAAGTAAACGACCTTCGAGTTCCATTCCTTTTCGGAGACGAAAAGTTTTTAAGGTAGGGAGATTCTAACAACCCTGATTTTTGGAACCAATTTAAAATTTATTTTTAATTGATCTTAATGAAAATTAAATATTTTAAGCGATTTATTTTGGGAATAAACGACTTATAATTTAATTAAAACGAGCTCGTAACGGCGCGATAGTTTGTAATATTACGTTTTGAACATTAAATGAATGAACAGAATTCAAGATAAGTCGGATTTCAATAAAACAAGAAACGTTAGAATCTATTTAATTATATCTTTCTAACGAATGTAAAATTTGAGTTTTCATGTTATAAATTGTAAGTTATTATTCCAAATCAAAATTTAGAATAGTCGCTAAGGAATTTATTAATATTTTAATATTATTTAAGCATTTTAAAATGGTCATTTTATAAACGACCACCATTTTCGATGAAACAAATTTGGCTGGATCCAGAATATTAAATTATTGCTAAATTTATAATTTCGTGATTTTTGGAGTCAGTATGTAACTGCGTGGGATTCTAATGTGAACGATCAATATTTTGACTTTAAAAATATGCTACTGGAGGAAACGGACTCGAAATCCGACGAAACCATTTTCGTTGAATCCATAATATCAAGATTTATCTATGTCAATTTTCATTGAAAACACGAGTCGTGTGTGGTCATACGAATTTTGAAACGATGAATGCAAGTGAGGATCAAATAAAATAAATATAAAACTCGAATAAAAAAATATTTTCTCCTCTCCGGTATAATATCCTAACTTCCTCAAACTCTTATTCCACTTCCCTTGGTCAAATTTTGTTCATGCCACTACCAGTTCATTTAAAACGTGAGCAAGTTTGATTTTGAAAAATCATATCAAATCTAACAAAAATTCTATAAACCATAATCCTTATATATTTGGAATCTTAGTGTACTACCCTTCAGTCTTATGTAATCTTTGTTGAGTTCGAACCATTTTGGTTAGTTGTTTGTTTTAACAACAACAACCATGGGTCCTAGATTTCACGAATTGTGGAGATTTAAACATTGAATCAAGGTGTGGAGGTTGCAGTTGTGTTCACGAGATCAAATAGCATCTTCGTGCAAAATTAGAAGAATTTCGGCACTATAATGGTTCGCACGTCGCGAGGAGCAGCGTTGTAACAACCCAGAAAATCAAAACCAATTTAAAAATTTTATTTTAAGAAATTTTAATAGAAATTGAGTCAGAATTTAAAATTTCCATTTTTAAATAATAATAAAGCCCTTGAAAATAGTCATTTTACAAACGACCTTCATTTTCGACGAAACCACTTTTGTTGGATCCAGAATGTTAAATTATTGTTAGATTCCAATTTTCATAATTTTTGGAATTAATATGTGAGCGTGGCAAAAGAAAATGTGTTTCGACAGTTTTAGTCAAACTGGATCAACCAGAAAATGACCATTTTTCAAACGGTCTTCCAATTCAATGAAACTAATTTTGCTAGGACCGTATCGTCAAAAGATAGCTAGATTTATTTTTCGGGGATTTATGGAATCAATGTGTGGCCCCGATAAATTAAAATGTTCATTTAAATCTAATATTTAATGTCTTATATTTTAATTTAAGGAATAACTGTCTGAAACAGTCGAATGGGCTTACGAAACATATTCCATTGTATCCGGAATGAGGTATTTAGTTAAGGGCGACAGTCATTGGGTTTGGTTTGGAATCCATGATGGTTTTTACTTTTAAAAGAATTAAAAATAATAAAATATTAATTAATAAAAATAACCCCTTAAAAAAACAAAACCCTAATTCTCCTACATAATAAAAGCAGCCGCCCTTTTAAGAAATCGATGGCCACAGTCTTCCAAAAATCGCTCCCCAAATCCACCCAATCCACTTGCTAGTTCAAGATCGTTTCAAAGCAAAGATTCAAGGACTAAGTTCGAGCTTCAATCCTATACAGTTATGATTATTTTTAAGCAAGTGTTTTGCGAGTTCTAGGGGCCTGAAGGTCTACCGTTCGGACGCCAACCAAGAAAGACCAGGACCACTGAGTTCCGATCTGGTCGAGGCGCGAGGAGAGGGTGTTGGCAGCTACAAAGTGGCGGTGTTGGATCGGGATCGGAAGCTTCATAGTGGCTTGCGATAAGGGGGAGGTTTGGGCGGAGTTTTGGGTTCACGACTATACCTGCATTGAACGAAGAAGAAGAGGCCACGTTATTTTCTTAATCAATGTAATTAAAAAATTAATTATATATTTAATTATATTATTAATATGATTAAGCTTCAAACTGTCATAACTTGGCCATTTTGAATCAGAATTCAATAATTCAAGATGCGTTGGAATCCTTGAATCGTCTTCTACATTCCAGAAGAGAGCGAAGAAATTTTGGAGCTTTCTACAATTTTGAAAGGAATAAAAAGCAATGTGAGATTTCTGAATTCATAAATAATCGAATAAAATTATATTAGGTTGCGGGCGGGGTTTAGTAATTCCCGACACCATCGTCCACAGACCATGGACGACTTGATTGTATTATGTTGTGAAATTGATTGATTTTGGTTGACTGATTGTGGTTGAAACGAAATTGGTTGTGATTGTGGTAGCTTCTCATTGTTGTGAAAATAAATTGTGTTGTAAAAGGAAATTGTATTATGAAAAATAAAACCCCTTGTAAACGCCGCGAGGCCTAGGATAGCAGAGGACCCGTACTAGGGACGGTGCCGGTTTTTAATTACCCTGCCGTTATACTGCCGAAATTTTATAAAATACATGTGCTGTAAAATGTTCATGTTTTGAAATAGAATTGCTTGAAAAATAAATATTTCATTTTCATTATATATATAGAAAATATGTTAGAGATAAAATCTACATTTTTATTGTTATTTATAAAACATGAAAAATGAACATTTGTTGGAATGAAAAAAAAATAAACAATAAAAAGTTTACATTTTTATTGTATATGAGAAAATATGAAAAATGAAAATTTGTTTGAATAGAAAAAGTAAACAATAAAAAATTTACATTTTTATTGTATATGAAAATGAACATTTAAATAGAAAAGTAAGCAATAAAAAGTTTACATTTTTATTGTGTATGAAAAATGATCGTTATTTGAGATATAAAAATTGTTAAATAATAAAAATCATATTTTTGTTATTTATATAGAATATGTAAAATATTTATGTTTTTAAAATAAATCGGTTAAACAATAAAAATCTCATTTTTATTGTATATATATAAAATATGAAAAATGTTCATAGTTGGATAAAAATAGTCTAACATAAAAGATTACATTTTTAATGTAATAATGATTTATGAAAAATGTTCATAGTTATATAAAATGATTCATAAAAAAGTATTCAACTTTGATTAAAATAGTATAACATTAAAAATTACATTTTTAATATATAAAGTATTCATTAAAAAGAATTTAACTTTGATTAAAATGTGTTAACATAAAAATTACGTTTGTATGTAAGAGTGAATCCTTAAAAGTATTCAAGTGAATAAAAGGTGTTAACATAAAATTACATTTCTTTAATGTTAAACTTTGATTGGAATATGTTTTCATTAAAAAGTACATTTTTAATGAAAAATGAATCATTAAAAAGATTCATTGTGTGATAAAATGCATAACATAAGAAATTACATTTTTAATGAAAAATGATTCATTAAAGAGAAGATACTTGTTTTGAAAATATGTTGTGACATTAAAAATTACATTTGTAATGTAAAGAATGATTCATTAACAAGATTCATTATTTGAAAATATGTTGTGACATGAAAAAAAAAATCACCTTTTAATGTAAGTAGGAATTTTTAACATTAATCATTGTTTGATAAAATTGATTAAACATTACGTTTTTAAGGTTAGTATGATTCATTTAAAAATATTCATTTTTGATAAAAATGTTGAAAACATTAAAAATCACATTTTTAATGTAAAGTATGATTCATTAAAAGTATTCATTTTTGATAAAAATGTTGAAACATTAAAAATCACATTTTTAATGAAAGTAGGAATCATTAAAAATATTCATTGTTTGATGAAAATGTTTTTACATTAAAAATTACCTTTTTAATGTATGAATGAGTCGTTAAAAAGAACCATGTGTTAAAATCTATTTTTGTTAAATAAAATTATTCTTTTTAACATGTGTATGAAGTGTACAGAATTATTTAAAGAATAAATGGTGTTGAAATCATCGAACGAATTATATATATAAATTATAATTAAACGAATCGCGCGCGGTAGTTCGCGATTTGGAATCATAACTTCAAACGATTATACCGAGAGATCCGACCGTCGGATTTTTCCAAAACTGGAACCATTGGGTTCGCTTTGGAAAGATCTTTCCAGCGATATAAAATTTGCTAATACCCAACGATTAGATTTTGAGAAATGTGTAATTCAAATTTGGATAAAAACAGCGCCAGGGCCGTGTAATGACCTGAAGCGTCGTTTAATTAAAAATAATGATAAATCGTTATAAAATATTATAAACGATATGGAATGAAAAGAAATGATTTGAATTATATATATTCGCGAATTATTTGAAAAGGCCAAGTTAATTCTCATTTCAAATAATTATACGACGATTAGAAGTCGAAGATTTGAAGGCGGTGGTTGAGACCGGCGATCTTCACATCAAATGGATGACTACTGATGCCTTTGATTGGAGTTACTGCCTTGAAAGGGTTACAGTAGTAGTTGTCCGAACGTACTTATTGACTGTCTGGATATGAGAGAGCCTCTCTTCCGTATTGGACATATGGAACGAGGAATAAGGGTCTCCAGTTTCATTCAGACCCAGAACGGACTTGTAAATGGATGTGTGTCTAACATTGGATTTTACTCCGTGTTAATTGATTTCTATTAAATTTATATCTGTTTGGTGGTGGAGAATTTATTCTCTTTCTTAACACCCTTCTCTGAGACATACGAGATCAGAGGTTATATATTGATAGACATCAGTCACATGGCGTGAATTATCAGTGTGGCATGCAAAGATGCAAATGATCAAGGCTTTTGTTGAAAAGCAGAGCCTTATAGCTAATGATCAAAGCACAACTTTAATTAGCAGAGCTTTGTGTATAGCGTTGATTCACGAGCAACACATCCCGGTATGAACCAGAAACGGGAGAAGGATCAGGGAGAACATGCGTTTTTTTCTAGCTAGGAGTGGTGTCATGGTATGGAGCCCAGACATTTTAACTTATTTGGATGATGGAAAGTGAGGTACCTCAGATTTGAGTCCTTAGTGCCTCTTGATTTGCGCCCCATAGGGCGAGGAAACGTATTGTTCAAGAATTATATATAATCCACTAACGTAAATTGTGGACCGGCCCTGTGGCTCCAGATGCAGTTGCGACTGAGTCCTGAGGCTCGGGCTAGAGAGTCTCGAATTCGGTGAGGATGATCCCTTGCCTTGGTTTATGATGGAAATCCAACTTCCAATACGACACCATGCAACTTTGATTGTAAAAGTAGTATGGCAACATAGTATATGGTAGCTATGCCGTCTATGATTGATACATTAAAATGTTTTGAAACATATATACACTAATAATAATATCAAATCTGTTTTATACGTATCAAGCATATTTTGGCCATTATAAGATAAAACTCTATCCTATGGTTTGCGTTGCATTGTGTAATGGGACTTGAGTCTTATAATGGCTTCATTTTTCTAAAAAGCATTGCGTTGTTTAAATGATTTACTTTATTTATGCACTGGCAATCCAGTGGAGTAAGCCCGTTCCACATTAGTGGTGTGGTCCTGTGATTAGCCTTATTATTAAATAGGTTAAGTAAGATTTCTCATACCAGTCCCTTGACTGACTCGTAGTTTGTTTCATTTTGCAAACTCGGGTGCCCTCTTTTCCACATAAGCAGCCTTGTATTCAGGCTTTAGCAGACTCATTCTGGGTAGCTCTGGAGTTGAAGATGGATTCTATCATTTCTACTATGCTGTTCAGACTTCATTTAGTATATTATGTTTGATTCCGCTGCAGACATTTTATATTAAGATGAAAACTGTATTCTGTACTAAGTATGATCCTATTATGCTATGTAACTCTGATGATATATTATTTCCAGTGTAATTTGAGATACATTTTCTGCTGTAATTCTATATTTCTGTTCTGCTATTATTGTTTATGTGTTATATTCCAATGATTATCCTTGCTTCTATGGAACAAGAGTTTGGGGTTATTACAGTTGGTATCAGAGCTTTGGTTAAACTTAGCTCCGGAATATAACTTATTAACAAACTCATCAGAAATAGAATCAGCAGTATTCTAAGATGAATAACTCGTCATATATAGGACTAGTATTGTCCTAGAATGAGTATAGCAGAATAAAATACACCCCCATAGATTCATTTACACTTAAATATATGTCTCTATACTTTACAATATCTTTTCTGTTGGCCTGACTCTTTGTCTTCTATTTGCAGACATAGTAGAAAATGAGTGGCAGAAATAGAATAAATTCTGTGGTTCGACAATCTAATGAGCCAATCGTGCTTCCATAACCAGAACCAGATCTAGATGCTCTAGTAATGAAGTATCGAAATCTTGGTGGAGTACCATTCTCGGGCAAAGAATCCGTTATTGAAACACAAGCATGGATGCGTTCTTCTGAGAGAATTTTTGAAGGCTTAAAGCTGAGAGATGATCAGAAAAGACTAATATCATCTTAGGCACTCAAAGACGAAGCTCTAATCTGGTGGGAAACTGTTACTAAGGATAATCCAAAAGGTAATATTACCTGGGATAGATTTAAAGAAATGTTCACAGAAAAATTTATTCCTCCAGAAGCAACTGAGCGACTATATGATGAGTTTTACAATCTGAAACAAGGAGATATGACCATCCAGGAATATCAGTATAAATTCAGTGAAGTTTCTCGCTTTGCCTCAGAACTAATTCGAGATCCTATAAGGAAGAATCTGAGTTTTATCAAAGGACTTCAAAAGAAATATAAAGGTAAAGTACTTGCTCATGTGAATCTTCCTTTTGCTGAGATGATACAAATGGCTTATCGCTATGAGTATATTGATAAGCAACATGGTTTGGAAGATGAAGAGGAAGGCAATTCTAGTAGCAAAAGGAAGTATGAAACTGATAATCCTGAGGCAAGTACGCATCCTGAGGTCAATAAGAAGCCTAAAGCTGATAAGAAAGGGGTTAAATCTAAGAAAGAACCATTAATGACTGCCACATGCTCTAATTGGAATAGGCAAGGACATTTGTCGATAAATTGCAAATCTTCGAAGAAACGAAAGAATGATGGATCTAAATCAAATAAGAAGTCTCAAGAGACCAGGGAATGCAATCTTTGCCATAAGTCAGGTCATATAAAGAGAGATTGCCGACTTTTGAAAGCGTCTAAAGAAGCTTAAGTCAATAACACAACTGATGCTGCAATGCCTCAGCTAGTCAGGAAAGGCGCCCTTACGGTCTACAATATTCTTGTTACAGTATTATTTGATACGGGCGCATTGCAAAGCTTCATTTCGAGTAATACAATCAAGAAGCTAAATCTAAAATTAAGGAATCTTAAAAATTCGATTAGAGTTCATAATCCGATAGGAGGTTCTCTGGTTCTTGGTACGTGTTGTAAAGTGCCCCTCTCTTTTTTCCATTATCGATTTTCTTGTACCTTGACCGTCATGGATTTTTCTGAATTTGATATTGTTCTTGGGCTGGATTGGCAAACTAAACATAAAGCCGAGGTTAGATGTGCAAAAAGGGTTGTTAAAGTTAAAACGAAGCTTGCAAAGATTGTTATACAATGCGTAGGCTTCGATGCAGATAGAAAAGAATTTTGGGCTGCTCTTGAGGTTCCCCCACTGCTATTGAAAATATTCCTGTCGTTAAGAATTATGCGGATGTGTTCGAAGAAGTTGACAACTTACCTCCACGGAGAGAAATTGACTTTAGGATTGATTTAGTTCCGAATGTAAGGCCAGTTGTGTATCCTATTCGAAGAATGACATGGAAAGAGAAAGAAGAATTGAGTTGTAACAACCCGGGTTTTCGCGACCTTGGTTATCGACATAAACTTAATGTCGACTGTCCAAGCATCAGAAATACCAGATAGTTAATGAAAGAAGTTAGAAGGTAAGGATAGATAAGATAGAAAATTAGAATAGAAGAAGAAGAACATACAAAATCAAAGTAACATGAATTTCACAGCGGAACGAATAAAATATATTATATAACATAACTTTGGAATAAAACAGTATCGGTATACAATACTATTATCCGAGTACGACACTTACAACACAACGGAAATAACATTAGCTATATAATCCTGAAGCCTCCTGCTCCATCTCTCAGTATCTGTAAAATCCCGACTACTTGACTGCCCGTACAAATTTGGACACCCAAGAGTTTAGGAAAAACAAAACAAAATAAACTCTGGGTCAGTCATGGGACTGGTGTGAGTAAAAAATTTAAAATAGTTTAAGGAAATAAACGACATCTCATAAGACCACGCCGTATAACACGGAACGGGTTTTTCCCTTATGAGAATCCAAAATACTTGACTAAACATTTCAAAATCCTTTTAAATGAAACGATAAACTTTATATCAAATTCATTTGATATTATAATAGTGTCTGTCAATCACAACTAAATAATCAACTAGCAGAACACTTTCATCTCACGTTCTACATACATAATATATAATCAAAAACCGCGGGAGCTTATTGGGTAATGAATTCCAACTGGCAAGGTATGGGACCACCTTCCGACAGTGTATCTCTAGAGAGGAATACACCGGGTTCAATAAGAACATCATATAACCCAGGCTAAACATGACCGGTCACTCATTTCGCTTGAGTGTATCGAATGTATTATCACCAACGGTTGGGATCAGCAACCGTTTCCCGAAAGGGACAGCATCGAAATAGATTATAGAATAAATGGAATTTCTCTAGATCAGGTGAAAATACATCCTAATTGGCAGCTAACAACTTAGCCATGCGACCTACCCGATTTTATACCATTTCCTAGTTGTGAGGCTAGAGGCCATAACGTATCCATTACAAACCACATATTCATTCACTTTGAATGTCACATCATCATACCCGCTAAATCACAAGTTGATTTCTCCAAACATATCACGGGTCAACAGCTAAGAGAAACGAATTCCTCCGCCACCAAACGTATATACGTTTGAAGAGATCAACTTATGCGATCTATTAAATATACTCTGTCAGACATTCTTCCATACAGGTCATCCTGGGACTGGACAGACCGAAGGTACTATTCTGTGAATCCATCTTAGGCAATTTCTACCTAGGATTTACTGAACAGCCCTTGCATAACTCCGTCTTCAATTATCTTCATCATATTTGATTCTCTACGCTAATGCCATACGAAGTGGTTTTCAGATACTATATCAAATCCCAGTCTCTCCGTATTGACAATGGAAATGGTCAAAATCTTTGATAGTCGGTGATTTAACTATCAAAGGAAAACATTTGTACGAACAATGGTCGTATTCCCAAATGGAAATCTTACCGATCAATCATCATTTCATTTCCCAATTTCCCATTTATCGTTTCCATTTATTCATAAATTCCTTATTTTCTAAAATTAGAAAACATACGTTATTAACTTTGAAAAATATTTCCATTTCTGATTCACGCATCAATATCTTTCTACCTCTCTAACTGTAAACTAGTAAGAGAACAACTTCCCAAGTATAAACCCCGAAGGCCGAAACCAACATCAGATCGATACCCAGAAAGCCATTTAACTCAACTAATTTCCAGTCAGTTTCTAATTTCAGTAATTCCATTTAAATTCCTAATTCAAACCCAAATTCCTTTATAATATTTTATTTGCAACATATTTACTTTAATCTAATTTTTCACACAGAATGTGAATAACATGTCTATATATAATCAAACAGTTTGATTTCATTTGAAATAATATCTCAAATCCAAATTCTATTTATACTTCTAATTATAGAATTATTCATATAAAATCACATTTTTTATTCTTCTAACACTTATAATCCCATTTATAATCTCCTTTATAAATGCTGCTCAAATTCCATTTAAAATATCGGTGTTAAAACCAATTCTTACTTCTCTATATCAATTCAGTCTTATATATTCCGTTTATCAAATGATAAACATTTTATTTAATTTATAAAACATTATTTATAAATTTATCTTCTCAATCTATTTGTTAAAACAGATTTCTATTTAATATCTACTTTAAATCCATTTCATAGTTCTTTTTAAATCTCATCAATTTCTTTTATAATCCTATTTATTTCCCAAATAAATATCCCTTTTATAATTCTATTTATTTCCTAAAAAAATATTCCTGTTATAATTCTATTTATTTTTAAATAAATATTTCTTTTTCAGTTCACTTTGAAATTTCCCATTTTACATTCCAGTATTTCTTATGGTATTTAAAATACCAAATAACAAGATCAGTGTCATCATAATCAATCACAGATTATATATCACATCATACATCAAAATATATGGAAACAAACCGTATTATAATTATTGAGGAATCCCGTTGGATCCCTCCAACCTGTTTCCCTGCATCACAGATGTTAAACAATATAATTAGCATCAACTTCATTTCAATATGAAATATTCTGATAAAAAGAATCAATATTTGATTAACGATATATATTTTTATATATATCGTTATCTATAATTTCAACCAATCAATTAACAGTTCAACCAAACAATTAACACACATCAATCAATCATCATTTATCAACACTAGATTATATTTAAAAAAAATAAACTGTACAGGGTTAGTGATATTTACGCACATTGGACGATCATCGTTAAATAACGATAATTGTCGGTTGATTCAGACATACAGTTTATTTCGGTATAAATTGTAACGAGCTCCAATTCACTCCCAATCAGTTCCATTTTGTAGTCGTCGTCCATATGATCCCAAGGTATCTTGTTTTGTCAAATTCTGATAATGTATGAGCTAGGTACGATGATTCTAAGTTAATACATATTTTATATATAATTTATAATTATTTATAACCTTATCGGGCCTCACCCTCAATACTTGGCCCATCTTCTTTAACCCGCTATGAATAGCGTCCGCTTCTTCTCTGACAATACACTTCGAACCAAACAACATAGAATCACCATTTTCGCGATTTTTCCATCCCCATTCCTCAGTCGATACTTCATAAATCCTTAAACAGAAATTATCGAGGATCATCTCTTCTCATCCTCTTTCCTTTCCACCAAACTTCATCAACTCGTGATTCATTTTCCTGTCGCGACGACCAGTACTCCTCCATGCAACACAGACAACGCACAACAAAAACTTGCCTAATATTCTTCAAAAAGAACACACAAGGTGCGGAACCATATCACAATTTCATCTCCGACCACTACTTCGGCCATCTCCTCCTCCAAACACCACGACAACTAACCCTATGTTCGCTGTTTTCAACTTCCAGCGAAAATAAAAGCATTCGAACCAAACAAAACTGATATGAAAATGAAGAGGAACTTGACAGGAGATCGAATATACATATAGTTGGATTTATAGGATTTTGTAAGATTTTCTTTTGATTTTTCAAAGAAGGATTTTTACTGTCTAAAGAAAAAAAAAGAGAGCTGCGGAAATTTTGACCAAATGAGGAAGTTGATTAGGGTTAGAAGGATGAGGGGGTATTTATAGGGTAAGAATATTATTTTTATATTCACTGTTTACTTAATTTATAATGAGCTGTTGCTTGTATTCCTCTTCTAAAAATCCTCATGATCACATACGATATCCAAAAATCATGAAAATGGGCATGCACCTACAGTTCGACATTACGGACCCAACGAAACTGGTTTCATCAAATTTCGACTCCATTTGCTCACACATCATATTTTTAAAGTCAAATTGTCGACTGTTTTTCACATTAAAATCCCATATGGTCACATGCTGACTCCAGAAATCACGGAAATTGAAATCTAGCAATAATTTAATATTCCGGATCCAACAATATTAGTTTCGTTGAAAACGGAGGTCGTTTGTAAAAATGGCTATTTTAAAAGCTCTAAATAGACCCATTTAAATATTAATATATTTTAAAAAAATAATTAAATTAAATATTTATTAATAAATATTTTCGTATATATTCACATAGAATATCATGTAGCTCCAAAATAAACATATCTGAATTTATAACTCGACATTTCAAATCTAGATTAAATCAGTATTCAATTTATATTGAAAATCCTTTTATAATATAAATAAATCGTTATAAATTAAAAAGGAATTCCATAATGACTTTTTGAAAATTTGATTTGGACATAAATCAAAATCTACCCAATGAAATCCCGATTTTTCTCTTCCATTAGAAATATATAATTCACCAGCTCTGAACATTTTTGGTTTCACAAAAATTTGGCTTAAAACGGATTCTATATATTCGTTTAAAGTTCGAATTGCAAAATTACGAACTGCCGCGCCATTTTTAGCTCCATTATAATTATAATATAAATTATACGTTCAACTGACATTTATAAATAAATTCGTTAATATAATTCAATTCTAAACTGAATTATATATTTTAAATTGTCCAATTCACACAATATTGTGAATTCAACTTAATTCCGATTATTTCAGAATTAATTATATCATTCTATTATTTAATTTAATTAAATATTCAATGTTATTTAATTCTGGTCATATTAAATTACCAAATCGTTATTTAAATAATTAAATAAACTATTTATTTTCCAGAAAAATCTAGGTCGTTACTTAAGTAATCAAACTCGACAGCTTTTATGGAAAGGTCTAATTTGGCCTAGTTTTTCGAATTGGGGTGCAGCAGTAGTGTTTGTTCCAAAGTCCGATAGTACTCTCAGATTATGTGTTGATTACCGAGACCTCAACAAGCAGACGCTCAAGAATAAATATCCATTGCCACGTATTGATAATTTATTAGATCGCTTGAATGGAGCTAAAGTATTTTCTCGAATGAACCTGGTTACAGGTTTCCATCAACTGCGGATTATCGAAGAGTGTGTTCCTTTGACTTCTTTCAGAGGTCTAGACATATTTTATGAGTGATTAGTAATGCCGTTCGGCTTATGCAACGCTCTTGCTTATTTTGTCGATTTAACGAATCGAGTATTCCGCGACATCCTGAATAAATTTGTGCTAGTTTTCATTGACGACATTTTAATCTTCTCTAAGTCAACTGCCGAGCATGAGAAGCATTTGGAAGAAGTTTTGGAAATTCTGAGAAAGAATGTATTAAATGCCAAATTTTCTAAATGCATATTCTGGCAAGAAGAAATAAAGTTCCTCGGTCATGTAGTATCGAAGGAAGGAATTTCGGTGGATCCAAGTAAGATCACCGCCATTCGAGATTGGAAGCAGCCTAACACGCCTACGGAAGTTAGAAGTTTCCTAGGATTGGCCGGCTATTATCGAAAATTCGTTAAGGATTTTTCGAAGCTGTCTTGTCCATTAAGGAAACTTACCAAAAAGCATACAAGGTATTATTGGACACCTGAATGTGGGGCAGCTTTCCAAGAGCTGAATTAAGGTTGACTACTGCTCCAGTGTTGACTATTATTAATGGCAATCAAGATTTGTCCGTCTATACAGATGCTTCTATAGAGGGTATTGGTGCGGTATTAATGCAAAGAGGAAAAGTCGTTGCTTATGCTAGCCATCAGTTGAAGCCGCATGGGACAAGATATCCTACCCATGATCTTGAGTTGTTAGCCATCTTGTTTTCTTTGAAAATATGGAGGCACTATCTTTTAGGTGAGAAGTTTGAATTATATACATATCATAAGTCATTGAAGTATCTGTTCACCCAGAAGGTCTTGAATTTGAGGCAGCAGCGTTGGTTCTTGCGGTAGACGATCTAGATATTTTGTATACTCCAGGGAAAGCCAATGTTGTAGCAGATGCGCTTAGCTGGAGGAATGCGACTAGCACTAATCTCATTATTATGCCTTGATTGATTGACAAAATCTCTGCTCTTCAGAAGGATGATGAATTTACTAAGAGAATTAGTAAAAGAGTTCGAGAAGGCGAACCCTCGAGTTTCCAAATTGATAACAAAAGGAGTTCTGAGGTTATTAGGCCGAATTTGTGTTCCAAATATTCCTGAGCTCAGAAGGGAAGTGATGGATGAATGTCACAAATCCAAGCTTAGTATTCATCCAGGAGTGAGTAAGATGTATCATGACCTCAAGAGTACGTTCTGGTGGAAATCTATGAAAAGAGACATTTCCATATATGTTAATTGGTGCTCTACTTGCCAACAAGTCAAGAGTGATCAGCAAAAACCTGCTGAATTGTTACAACCACTAGAAGTTCCAAGTTGGAAGTGGGATCAAATCTCCATGGATTTTATTGATGGCTTGCCCCGAACCAGGAAAGGTAATGACAGTATTTGGGTGATCATAGACCGTTTCACGAAAACTGCCCATTTTATTCCTGTCAGATCAACTAGAATAGCTCAAAGTCTGGCAAAAATTTATTTCAAAGAAATTGCTAGACTACATGGAGTTCCCAGTAGCATTGTTAGTGACCGTGATCCGATATTCGCAAGTAAATTCTGGGAAGCATTCCAAGAGGAGCTGGGAACAAAGTTAAATCTGAGCACCGCATACCATCCTCAAACAGATGGCCAGACTGAGAGGGTGAATCAAATACTCGAAGACTTGTTGCGGGCATGCATTCTTGATTTTGGCGGTGTAGTGACCCAGTATTTTCACGTATCACGGACACAGGTATTAACTAATCATAAGTATGTATTTTACAAATACGATTTAAAAATCAAGACTTTAAAATATTTCAAACATGTCAAAGGTTTAATTGCCATTTTCTTTTAATATATGATAGCATGTAAAAGATAGCGTTTTCTAAGTTTATTTATACATGTATGAATGATAACACTTTTTAATAGAAAGTTTTTACTGCCATTTTATTATACATGTTTTGTTCATTTTATTTCAAAAGGTTTAGAAATTGAGTTTTTGTAAATTCTTGAATTTAAAACTTATAACACTTGAAATTAAAACATGCCAAAGCTTTTCTCTTTTGTCAAAAACAATTTTAAGTTTACATGTTCATTAACACCAAGACATGGAAATGCCAATTCCATTTGCAAGCATGTTCATGAACCAAATTCAAGAAAACACCTACATTAGTACTAAGCTTGTAAAAAGGATCTAGGGGGAGATTTGTTCACATGGCAAATCATTTTTGTATCAACGTATTTTCAATTCAAAATCGTTTTCTTTTTGTACACAAGATTTTCCGAAATGACATTGTTCTTTTGCATTTTCAAAACATGTCCACTTTGTCATAAAACATGTGCCAAGGATTTTGGTAAATCTTGTGCATTTAAACCATGAATAAAACCTACACTAGATCTATACTAACACTTAGATTTTCCAAGATTTTTCCATGCTTAACCATCGCATGGCCATTGATTTTGTTGCACCAACTTTCAGATTTTTACAACACTTGGAAGGCAAGTAAAAATACTTTATATTTTTTTTTGTTAAATCAAAATTGTCATGAGAGATTTTGGTGTAGAAACCCTATGAAAAAATGAATATATATGGTACACAAAAGGATACTATAACTTCAGTAAACCAAGGAAAGATTTGGGTTGTACCATAGCACTTATTTGTGATATTCATAGTATCCAATAAGGAGAAAAGAAGGGCATGTACAAGAGGATTTTCATGGTGATGTGGGCCGAGATAAGCCATGTGAATTTGGAGATAGTGTTTTTATTTGGCAAGAGAAAAAGCATTTTTTGAATTGTCTATCATTTGTCACAACACAAAATCTAAAAACTGATTTTAGGCACCATATTTTAATTATTTTTCTCTCCTATAAATAAGACCTGAGCACACACATTCTCCACACACAACACAAATCATTCAAACTAGAAATCAGTAGAAGAAGAGAAGTAGAGCTTGAGAAACACCAAGCTTTACTGGTGAGTAAACACATATGGTTCATTTTTCTCTGGTGTAATCATAATGTGCTGATCTTATACATGTGAGTAAACATCATGTTTATGTATACTTTGGCATAGTCATACTTAACATGAGATGATTTTTTTCTATGTGATACCGTCTTGAATATGATTAAACCCATTCTGGAACCATATATGTTTGTATATTGGTTAAAACTATGAGACCTTGTGTAACCGTGTACATAGTGTACAAACGATACACTCTATTTTACATATTAACCATCCCTGTATTTCCAGTATGTATTAAACTTTATTAGTCCATGATAATGTGTGCATACCGATCACTGGTTTACATTAAAGAACAGACACTCCAAAAATACTTATTTATATACCTAGCAGAAAGATATATTGTAAATAAAATGACATATAGGAACCCAATTTTTTTTCCAGTTAGCTTAGTTATTAATCTCAGGCGCGCAAACATCTTAGTGGTGTTTAAAATGCGAATTTAGAAACATATATTAGAATTTTTAACATAGAGGAAGGCAAGAAATAAGTTTTGTTTGAAACCAATATGGTGGGGATATGGACAACAAAAATGTTGAGGGGAGTGTGGCTCGAAGCATTCACCGGTGGAGAGTGAATCGGAGAAGAAGACAGAGATATTGCATGGAGCTAGGTCTGTGATGATGTTTGGTAATGATCAAGTTGCTAGCAGTAGCGTTGTATTCTCATAATGACCAGTGGTATTATACAGGTGCACACAATCACAGGTGCATGGGGAAAGGAACAGTAAGGAAGGAGAGAAGTAGTAAATATAAATTGCAGCCAAAAATGAAAGGATTATATTGATAAAAAGGATGCTGATAATACCAACATAATATTTTCCTGAATCCAATTTAAAGGTTTTAAAGTTATAAACAGCCAACTACTCGTAATATAGTAATAAATAATCCATATTCAATATTCTGTTCAGTGTACTGCTTGCGATATTGTAAAACAGAAAGTGCCTTAAATTTTTGCAATTGTTAAAACGTTTTGTTCCTAAAAACAGAAATGGATTAAATTGCACTAAGAATGTTTAATCTTTGGGTGGTTGTGACATTTTATTTATTTCTTAGGCTACCTTATGAATGATTCTCAACTGCTGATATACAAGTTCATAAAGATTTTAGTGCAAACTATCAGAATATGGATGTGTGAGTTACGATCTGGATGCAAAAATCACACTATCAACAACCGAAAATCTGTCAACTGAGACCCTTGAAAACGATCTAATTAACTAGAGGCGAGTCGAATAGGTTAGGGTGGCCACGGTATTGATGAAGCACATATGGAGTTGGTGAGGACACATGTGTAGGGGTTGATGGGCGTGTACATATGCACACAAATGACCTGCACAGTGAAGTAAAGTGAAACATATGGTGAAGTTGTTCACAAACATGGTGGTAAGTTAAAATATAAAGCGAGCATCTTGCATAAAGAACTGGAAATCATGAACGGTAGGGACTAAATCATCGGAGCAGTGGCTTCCGGCAGGAGAGGTAGCATTAATGTGTAACATGGAAGAAATGAGAAGCATTAGAAAAATGAAATAGGACAGGGAATGATTCAAAGAAGGTTTTGGCAAGAATGAAGAAATGGTGGGAGATTTAGGAGCAGGTATATGTTGTCTAAAGATGGGGTTTGAGCTTCTGAAATGCAGCCACCTGTGAAGTATTATATAAAAAATAACATATGAAAGAACTTGGGAAGAAAGTACCAAAGGAAGGAAAGGAGACGTGGGAAGTTGGTGGCCATTTTAGGTTGCATGAAGGGTGCAGAACTAAGGAAAGAAAGGGAAAGGGTGTTGAACTGATGTGCTGATACATGAGACTTTGGGTTTGCCCCATTTATTTTTATAAAAATAATAATAAGGGAGTTTAAATTTAATTTATAGACTATATATATTATGTATAGGCAAGTTAGTGAAATATGTTAAAAAGCATTGTTTGCTGTTTGGGCTCGGCCCATTTCAATTAAATAAAAAGGAAAAATAATTATTTAAATAAAAATAGAATTTTTATTTAAATTAACAAGTGAAGAAAAAGAAGTGAATGCAGTTTTTGTTAGCATTTGAAATTAGAATACAAAAGCTGTAATTTTAAATTAAATTATAAATTTAATTTAAAATGAGAATTAGAAATGGTTTTCAAATAAAAATATTTAAATTTTAAAGTCAAGTGAAAGGGAAACCAAATCGACTGTTGTAAACTGTAAGTCTGACACCAGCAACTGGTCATGTACTGTTCTGTATTTTAAAAATAAGAATTTTAAATAATATTTTTAATCGTGTTTAGACTGATAAATAAAAAGGAGAAACTTTATCGGTATAGGAAGAAGAATAAGTAAATCGAGTATAAGGGATCAAATGGAAATTTGACGAGGTAAACACAAAGTGTAAAAGTTGAAATATAAATTATAAATCAAAAATTTAAGGTATTTATGAATAATCAGTTTAAGAAGTAATTAGGGGAAAATAGTTTTCCAAAGAATAATGTATGTATTCATTTTTAAAGTGACGAGCAAAAATGGAAAGATAAACTATGTGCGACGCACACACTGAAACTGTCCATTTTTAAGATGATGATCAAAATACCAGATATAAGAAAGATAATCATGTACTGTTTAGTTTGACTGTATTTATAAGTAAATTATATTTTAATCATGTTATATTAATTATTTAAAAAGAGAATTATTTTGTTTATCATTTCAAAGAGACCGGAATTAACATTCCACTTAGATTTGATTATACACCGCGCGTCAAAGATTTTCAAACTGAAGACGACGATATGCAAGAGGATTGTAACTATTATCGTCGGTCTGTTCAGTCCCAGGACAAACCCAAATGGACGAGTGTCTGACAACGTATATCAGTCAAATTCTACACACCGAATTTACGTAAGTATATTACATTGATGGTGGAGAAATTCGTTTCTCTCAGCTTTATTGCCCATAATATATTTGGGAAATCGAATGAGTATTTCTGACTGATAGGACGATGTGGCATTCAAAGAAATTAAACGGTGATGATGAAAAGGTAAATCTAGCCTCAAGCCTCACACCCAGGAAATGACAAAAATCGGGCAGGCAACATGGCTATGTGGGCCGCTCCCATTAGGATGTATAATCACATATCTAGGGAAATTCCTTTTACTTCTTTAATCTATTTCGATGTTTTCCCTTTTCGGGAAACGGTGGTTTGAGTCCAACCGTTGGTGATATACACTCGATACACTTAGGAGAAATGAGTGGTCGGTCATGTGTAGGCTGGTTTGCAAGAAGTTCTTGTAGAACCCAGGTGTATTTTCCTTTAGAGATACATCATTGGTAGGTGGTCCCATACCTTGTCATAGTTGGGAATCTAATTTCCATAAGCGCCAAGTTGTTTTTGTTTGTATACTATATAGGAGGATGTGAGATGCAAGCATTCTTCTAGATTCTAAATTATTTGTGAAACACCTGGACACTATGATAATAACTGATTTCAAGTATACAAAGTGTATGGATCTCATAAGGTAAAAACACATTCCGTATTCACGGCGTGGTCTTATGAGATTTTTTGTTTTTGTTTTTGAACTATTTACTCATACCAGTCCCCTGACTGACTCGGAGTTTATTATGTGTTTCCCTTAAACTCTTGGGTATTCATAACACTTGTTATGAATAGATAAGTGAATCAGGATGGACAAAACTTGAGAAGCTGGATGGAGACTTTCTGTCTGCTGATCATGTCTACTGTATAATTACGAGTCTTCCAGTTAGTCATCATTGATATGTATAATTAAACATGTACTATGAATGGCTTGTATCACTAGATTCTGTATGCTCTGATGTAATATATTCCGCTGTGTAATGTTATAAAGTATTAACTTCTGTAAAATTCCGTTGTGAGATTCTGATGTTTTCTGTGATTTTATCTTCTATCTATTCTTATTCTTATTAATGGCACGACTTCCGATGTGTTCGAAAGTTGGGTCTTTACAGTTGGTATCAGAGCTTAGGTTACTGATTACCTAGGCTTTGGGTGAGTGTGAGAGAGCATATTTTTATATAAAATTTAAAGTAAATTTAAATCAACTTGGATGATATACCTAAGTTAGTTATATCCAATCAAGTCTCGATTGACAACTTGTTATATTCAGGTGGTCAAAATGAGTAGTCGAAGACGAAGAGGTCGAGCTAGAGGGTCTTCCACTATTACTGGTCGTACTACTGGATCCCAAGATCAAGGAGAAACTGTGGAGGAAGTTGCACCAGTCCAGCAGGATAAAAGCTTTGCAACTATTTGTAAGGAATATACAACTCTGGGAGGAAAAGTTTTCAAAGGGACGGAATCTTTCATTGAAGTCCAAGCATGGTTGAGGTCCTGTGAGAGGATTTTCAAGGGACTGAAATTGAATGATGAGCAGAAATATCTCTTAGCTTCGTGGCAACTTCAAGAAGCTGCTGCTATTTGGTGGGATGCTCAGACCACGAATGTTCCTGAGGAAGATTTCACTTGGGAAAAATTCAAAGAAGCTTTTGAAGCACAATTTCTACCTATTGCAGGAAAGACTAGAATGTATTGGGATTTCATCGATCTCAAGCAAGGGAACAAGTTATACTATTCCCCAGAAGTTTTCATGCTATAACTGTCATCAGCCTGGGCACTTGGTCAAAGACTGTCCACTTATGAAGACATAGCAACCAAAGGTCTATGCTTTAATAGATAAGTCATCAACTTCTAAGAATGTGAAAATGGAAGGAGCTTCAGAAGATACCTTACTCTTTCTTATAAAAAGAGTTAATTAATCAGGGACAACATTAAGATCAATTAAATATGGTTGGATTAAATTTGAATAATATCCAATCATATTGATACCAGAAATCGGGATAGAATTTTAAATTGAATTTGGATTTCCTGAAATAAAGACCGGACTTAAGTATGAACCCAGGGAATGTGACCTGGTCGATTTGTGAAATTAAATCATATCAGTGAAACTCGAAATGGAGATAATTGACTAAGTGACTAGAGATTGTGGGTAATACTTAACGGAGTTAAGTAAAGAGACCGAGGAGTTAAAAGGGAAATTTTGACAGATATTTTTGGTTATGAATAGGAAAATTGCTGATGTGTGTTAAATATTTATCGATGTGTGTCGATAACTCTAATCTACTGCTTACAAATTTCGAGGATGAAATTTTTATAAGGGGGTAGAATGTAATGACCCGGCATTTACACGTATCACGGACACATGTATTAACTAATCGTAAGTATGTATTATACAAATACGATTTAAAAATCAAGACTTTAAAATATTTCAAACATGTCAAAGGTTTAATTGCCATTTTCTTTTAATATATGATAGCATGTAAAAGATAGCATTTGTTTAAATTTATTTATACATGTGTGAATGATAACACTTTTTAATAGCAAGTTTTTAATGCCATTTTATGATACATGTTTTGTTCTTTTTTTCAAAAGGTTTAGAAATTGAGTTTTTGTAAATTCTTGTATTTAAAACTTTTAATACTTGAAATTAAAACATGCCAAAGCTTTTCTCTTTTGTCAAAATAAGTTTAAGTTTACATGTTCATTAACACCAAGACATGGAAATGCCAATTCCATTTGCAAGCATGTTCATGAACCAAATTCAAGAAAACACCTACACTAGTACTAAGCTTGCAAAAATGATCTAGGGGGAGATTTGTTCACATAGCAAATCATTTTTGTATCAACGTATTTTCAATTCAAAATCTTTTTCTTTTTGTACACAAGATTTTCCGAAATGACATTGTTCTTTTGCATTTTCAAAACATGTCCACTTTGTCATAAAACATGTGCTAAGGATTTTGGTAAATCTTGTGCATTTAAACCATGAATACAACCTACACTATATCTATACTAACACTTAGTTTTTCCAAGATTTTTCCATGATTAACCATCACATGGCCATTGATTTTGTTGTACCAACTTTCAGATTTTTACAACACTTGGAAGGCAAGTAAAAATACTTTATATTTTTTTGTTAAATCAAAATTGTCATGAGAGATTTTGGTGTAGAAACCCTATGAAAAACTGAATATATATGGTACACAAAAGGATACTATAACTTGAGTAAACCAAGGAAAGATTTGGATTGTACCATAGCATTTATTTGTGATATTCATAGTATCCAATGAGGGGAAAAGAAGCGCACGTGCAAGAGGATTTTCATGGTGATGTGGGCCGAGATAAGCCATGTGAATTTGGAGATAGTGTTTTGATTTGGCAAGAGAAAAATGATTTTTTGAATTGTCTATCATTTGTCACAACACAAAATCTAAAAACTGATTTTAGGCACCATATTTTAATTATTTTTCTCTCTTATAAATAAGACCTGACCATACACATTCTCCACACACAACACAAACCATTCGAACTAGAAATCAGTAGAAGAAGAGAAGTAGAGCCTGAGAAACACCAAGCTTTACTGGTGAGTAAACACATATGATTCATTTTTCTCTAGTGAAATCATGTATATAATGTGTGCTGATCTTATACATGTGAGTAAACATCATGTTTATGTATACTTCGGTATAATCATACTTAACTTGAGATGATTTTTGCCTGTGTGATACCATCATGAATATGACTAAACCCATTCTGGAACCATATATGTTTGTATATGGGTTAAAACTATGAGACCTTGTGTAACCGTGTACATAGTGTATAAACGATACACTCTATTTTACATATTAACCATCCCTGTATTTCCAGTATGTATTAAGCTTTATTATTCCATGATAATGTGTGTATACCGATCACTGGTTTACATTAAAGACCAAACACTCCAAAAATACCTATTTATATACCTGGCAGAAAGATACATTGTAAATAAAATGACATATAGGAACCCAGTTTTTTTCCAGTTAGCTTAGTTATTAATCTCAGGCGCACAAACATCTTAGTGGTGTTTAAAATGCGAATTTAGAAAAATATATAGAGGAAAGCAAGAAATAAGTTTTGTTTGAAACCAAATATAGTGGAGATATGGACAACTAAAATGTTGAGGGGAGTGTGGCTCGAAGCATTCACCGGTGGAGAGTGAATCGGAGAAGAAGACGGAGATATGTCATGGAGCTGGGTCTGTGATGATGTTTGGTAACGATCAAGTTGCTAGCAGTAGCTTAGTGTTCTCATGATGACCAGTGGTAGTATACAGGTGCACACAATCGCATGTGCATGGGGAAAGGAATGGTAAAGAAGGAGAGAAGTAGTAAATATAAATTGCAGCCAAAAATGAAAGGATTATATTGATAAAAAGGATGCTGATAATACCAACATAATATTTTCCTGAATCCAATTTAAAGGTTTTAAAGTTATAAACAACCAACTACGCGTAATATAGTAATAAATAATCCATATTCAATATTCTGTTCAGTGTACAACTTGCGATATTGTAAAACAAAAAGTGCCTTAAAATTTTGCAATTGTTAAAACGTTTTGTTCCTAAAAACAGAAATGGATTAAATTGCACTATGAATGTTTGTTCTTTAGGTGGTTGTGACATTTTATTTATTGCTTAGGCTACCTTATGAATGATTCTCAACTGTTGATATACAAGTTCATAAAGATTTTAGTGCAAACTATCTGAATATGGATGTGTGAGTTACAATCTAGATGCAAAAATCAAACTATCAACTACCGGAAATCTATCCATTGAGAACCTTTAAAACCGATCTAATTAACTAGCGGCGAGTCGAATAGGATAGGGTGGCCACGGTATTGATGGAGCACATATGGTGAAGTTGTTCACAAACATGGTGGCAAGTTAAAAGATAAAGCGGGCATCTTGCATAAAGAACTAGAAATCATGAACGGTAGGGACTAAATCATCGGAGCAGTGGCTTCCGGCAGGAAAGGTAGCATCAATGTGTAAAATGAGAAGCATTAGAAAAATGAAATAGGACAGGGAATGATTCAAAGCAGGTTTCGGCAAGAATGAAGAAATGGTGGGAGATTTAGGAGCAGGTATATGTTGTTTAAAGATGGGGTGTGAGCTCCAGAAATGCGGCCACATGTGAAGTATTATAAAAAAATGAAAGAACTTCGGAAGAAAGTACCAAAGGAAGGAAAGGAGACGTGGGAAGTTGGTGGCCATTTTAGGTTGCATGAATGGTGCAGAACTAAGGAAAGAAAGGGAAAGGGTGTTGGACTGATGTGCTGGTACATGAGACTTTGGGTTTGGCCCATTTATTTTTATAAAAATAATAATAAGGGAGGTTTAAATTTTAATTTAAAGACTATATATATTATGTATAGGCAAGTTAGTGAAATATGTTAAAAAGCGTTGTTTGCTGTTTGGGCTCGGCCCATTTCAATTAAATAAAAAGGAAAAATAATTATTTAAATAAAAATAGAATTTTTATTTAAATTAACAAGTGAAGAAAAAGAAGTGAATTAAGATTTAATGCAGTTTTTGTCAGCATTTGAAATTAGAATACAAAAGCTGTAATTTTAAATTAAATTATAAATTTAATTTAAAATGAGAATTAGAAATGGTTTTCAAATAAAAATATTTAAATTTTAAAGTCAAGTGAAAGGGAAACCAAATCGACTGTTGTAAACTGTAAGTCTGACACCAGCAACTGGTCATGTACTGTTATGTATTTTAAAAATAAGAATTTTAAATAATATTTTTAATCGTGTTTAGACTGATAAATAAAAAGGAGAAACTTTATCGGTATAGGAAGAAGAATAAGTGAATCGAGTATAAGGGATCAAATGGAAATTTGACGAGGTAAACACAAAGTGTAAAAGTTGAAATATAAATTAAAATTTAAGGTATTTATGAATAATCTGATTAAGAAGTAATTTGAGGAAAATAATTATCCAAAGAATTATGTATGTATTAATTTATAAAGTAACGAACAAAAATGGAAAGAAAAACTGTGTGCGACGCACACACTGAAACTGTCCATTTTTAAGATGATGATCAAAATACCAGATATAAGCAAGATATTCATGTACTGTTTAGTTTGACTGTATTTATAAGTAAATTAGATTTTAATCATGTTAGATTAATTATTTAAAAAGAGAATTATTTTGTTAATCATTTCAAAGAGACAGGAATTAAATTCCACTTTGATTTGATTATACGCCGCACGTCAAAGATTTTCAAACTGACGACGACGATATGCAAGAGTTTTTGTAACTAATATCTTCGGTCTATTCAGTCCCAGGACAAACCCAAATGGACGAGTGTTTGACAACGTATACCAGTCAAATTCTACACACCGAATTTACGTAAGTATATTACGTTGGTGACGGAGAAATTCATTTCTCTTAGCTTTATTGCCCGTAATATATTTGGGAAATCGAATGAGTATTTCTGACTGACAGGACGTTGTGGCATTCAAAGGAATTAAACAGTGATGATGAAAAGGTAAATCTAGCCTCAAGCCTCACACCCAGGAAATGACAAAAATCGGGCAGGCAGCATGGCTATGTGGGTCGCTCTCATTAGGGTGTACAATCACCTATCTAGGGAAATTCCTTTTACTTCTTTAATTTATTTCGATGCTGTCCCTTTTAGGGAAACGGTGGTTTGAGTCCGACCTTTGGTGATGTACACTCGATACACTCGAGAGAAATGAGTGGTCGGTTATGTGTGGGCCGGGTTGCAAGAAGTTCTTGTTGAACCCAGGTGCCTCTAGAGATACATCATTGGAAGGTGGTCCCATACCTTGTCATAGTTGGGAATCCAATTTCCATAAGCGCCAAGTGGTTTTTGTTTGTATACTATATAGGAGGATGTGAGATGCAAGCATTCTTCTAGATTCTAAATTATTTGTGAAACACCTAGACACTATGATAATAACTGATTTCAAGTATACAAAGTGTATGGATCTCATAAGGTAAAAACCCGTTCTGTATTCACAGCGTGGTCTTATGAGATATTTTTATTGTTTTTAAACTATTTACTCATACTAGTCCCCTGACTGACCCGGAGTTTATTATGTGTTTCCCTTAAACTCTTGGGTATTTATAACACTTGTTATGAATAGACAAGTGAATCAGGATGGATAAAACTTGAGAAGCTGGATAGAGACTTTCTGTGTGCTGATCATGTCTACTGTATAATTGCGAGTCTTCCAGTTAGTCATCATTGATATGTATAATTAAAGATGTACTATGAATGGCTTGTATCACTAGATTCTGTATGCTCTGATGTAATATATTCCACTGTGTAATGTTATAAAGTATTATCTTTTGTATAATTCCGTTGTGAGATTCTAATGTTTTCTGTGATTTTATCTTCTATCTATTCTTATTAATGGCACGACTTCCGATGCGTTCGAAAGTTGGGTCATTACAGGCGGGTCATGGGAAGATCACTTGCGTTTGGTTGAGTTTTCATATAATAAAAGTTACCAACCAAGCTTACAAAAGTTGCCATTCGAAGCATTGTATGGCATGCAATGTTGATCTCCCTCATGTTGGGTAGAACCAGGTAATCGACTAGTATTGGGTCCCGACATGATTCGTGAAGCTTCGAATAAAGTTGACTTCATTAAGAAGCGGCTTCAGACAGCTCAGAGCCGATGTAAGAGCTATGCAGGTTCAAGAAGAAGGGATTTAGAATTTTCTATTGGTGATTATGTGAACTTGAGGTTTTCCCCATTGAGAGGAGTAGTTCGTTTCGGGAAAACTGGAAAGTTGGTGCCTATATTCATTGGTCCATTTCCTATTCTCGAAAGAATTAGAACCCTCGCTTACAGGGTTCTGTTGCCTGACTGGTTGCCAGGGGTACATGATGTATTCCATGTGTGTCAACTTCGAAAGCATGTACATGATCCAGACTTGATTGTGGAGGAAGCAGCACAGCAAGATTTGGAGATTACCCCGAGCTTAGCAGTGAGAAGAGAGCCAATGAAAATTGTTGGCAAAGAAACCCAAGTTCTGAGAAATAAGTGGATTCATCTTGTCAAAGTGCAGTGGAGCGGAGATCCTAGAGACTGTACATGGGAGACTGAAGATAGAAATAAACAGTCTTATCCCAAGTGCAGAGTGTACATCTCTGATTAGCTCTGGTGCAAGGTACATTTACAATATTTTGTATTTCCGTTTTGTTTCCTACTTTACTGTTGTTCCCTTTTCGGGGACGAAAAGTTTTTAAGTGGGATAGATTGTAACAACCCGGAAAATCAGAACCAATTTAAAACTTTTATTTTAAGAAATTTTAACAGAAATTGATTCAGAAATTTAAATTTCCATTTTTAAATAATAATAAAGCCCTTGAAAATAGTCATTTTACAAACGACCCCCATTTTCAGTGAAACCACTTTTGTTGGATCTGGTGTGTTAAATTATTGCTAGATTCCAATTTTCGAAATTTTTGGAATTAATATGTGAGCGTGGCAATAGAAAATGTGTTTTGATAGTTTCATTCAAATTGGATCGACCGGAAAATGACCATTTTTCAAGCAGTCTCCAAATTCGACGAAACTAATTTTGTTAGGACTGTATCGTCAAAACATAGCTAGATTTATTTTTCAGGAATTTTTGGAATCAATGTATGGCCCCGATAAATTAAAATGTTTGTACAAATCTAATATTTAATGTTTTATATTTTAATCCGAGGAATAACTTTCTGAAACAGTCGAATGGGCTTACGAAACATATTTCATTGTGTTCCGAATGGGGGATTTAGCTAGGGGACACAGTCGTTGGGTTTGGTTTGGAATCCGTGATGGTTTTGACTTTTAAAAGAATTAAAAATAATAAAATATTAATTAATATAAATAACCCCTTAAAAAAACAAAACCCTAATTCTCCTACATAATAAACGCTGCCGCCCTTTTAAGAAATCGATGGCCATAGTCTTCCAAAAATCGCTCCACAAATCCTCCCAATCCACTTGCTAGTTCAAGATCGTTTCAAAGCAAGGATTCAAGAAATAAGTTCGAGCTTCAATCCTATACGGTTATGATTATTTTTAAGCAAGTGTTTTGCGAGTTCTAGGGGCCTAAAGGTCTACCGTTTGCATGCCAACCATGGGAGACCAGGACCACCGAGTTCCAATCTGGTCGAGGCGCGAGGAGAGGGTGTTGGCGGCTACAAAGTGGCGGTGTTGGATCGGGATCGGAAGCTTCATAGTGGCGTGCGATAGAGGGAGGTTTGGGCGGAGTACGGGGTTTACGACTTCCTGTATTGATCAAAGAAGAAGAGGCCACATTATTTCCTTAATCAATGTAATTTAAAAATTAATTATATATTTAATTATATTATTAATATGATTAAGCTTCAAACTATCATAACTTGACCATTTTGAATTTGGAATCCTTGGATCGTCTTCTACATTCCAAAAGAGACCAAAGAATTTTTGGAGCTTTCTACAATTTTGGAAGGAATAAAAAGCAACGTGAGATTTTTGAATTAAAAAATAATCGAATAAAGTTATATTAGGTTGCAGACGGAGTCTAGTAACTCCGGACACCGTCGTTCATAGACCATGGATGACTTGATTGTACTGTGGTGTGAAATTGATTGATTTTGGGTGATTGGTTGTGGTTGAAACGAAATTGGTTGTGATTGTGGTAGATTCACATTGTTGTGAAAATAAATTTTGTTGTGAAAAGAAATTGTATTATGACAATAAAACCCTTGTAAATGCTGCGAGGCCTAGGATAGCAGAGGAGCCGTACTAGGGACGGTGCAGGTTTTTAATCACCCTGCCGTCATACTGTCGAAATTTTCTGAAATATTCATGTATTGTAAAATGTTCGTGTTTTGAAATAGAATTGCTTAAATAATAAAAATTTCATTTTCATTGTATATATTGAAAATATGTTAGAGATAAAAACTACATTTTTATTGTTATTTATAAAATATGAAAAATGAACATTTGTTGGAATAAAAAAAATTCAAACAATAAAAAGTTTACATTTTTATTGTATATGAAAAATGAACAATTGTTTAAATAGAAAAGTAAACAATAAAAAGTTTACATTTTTATTGTATATGAAAAATGATCATTATTTAAGATATAAAAACAGTTAAAAAATAAAAATCACATTTTTATTATTTATATATAATATGTAAAATATTTATGTTTTGAAAATAAATTGGTTAAACAACAAAATTCTCATTTTTATTGTATATATATAAAATATGAAAAATGTTCATAGTTGGATAAAAATAGTCTAACATAAAAGATTACATTTTCAATGTAACAATGATTTATGAAAAATGTTCATAGTCGTATAAAAGGTTTCATAAAAAAACAAAATCAACTTTGATTAAAATAGTATAACATTAAAAATTACATTTTTAATGTATAAAGTATTCATTAAAAAGAATTTAACTTTAAAGTGTTAACATATTATGTAAGAGTGAATCCTTAAAAGTATTCAAGTTAATAAAAGGTGTTAACATAAAATTACATTTCTTATGGTAAAGTTAAACTTTGATTAGAATATGTTTTCATTAAAAAGTACATTTTTTATGAAAAATGAATCATTAAAAAGTTTCGTTGTGTGATAAAATGCATAACATAAGAAATTACATTTTTAATGAAAAATGATTCATTAAAAAAAAGATGCTTCTTTTGAAAATATGTTGTAACATTAAAGATTACATTTGTAATGTAAAGAATGATTCATTAACAAGATTCATTATTTGAAAGTATGTTGTGACATTAAAAAAATCACCGTTTAATGTAAGTAGGAATCTTTAACAATAATCATTGTTTGATAAAATTGATTAAACATTAAAGATTACATTTTTAAGGTAAGTATGATTCATTTAAAAATATTCATTTTTGATAAAAATGTTGAAAACATTAAAAATCACATTTTTAATGTAAAGTATGATTCATTAAAAATGTTCATTTTTGATAAAAATGTTGAAACATTAAAAATCACAATTTTAATGAAAGTAGGAATCATTAAAAATATTCATTGTTTGATGATAATGTTTTTACATTAAAAATTACCTTTTTAATGTATGAATGAGTCGCTAAAAAGAACCACGTGTTAAAATCTATTTTTGTTAGATAAAAATATTCTTTTTAACATGTGTACGAAGTATACAGAATTATTTAAAGAATAAATGGTGTTGAAATTGTCGAACGAATTATATATATACATATATAAATTATAATTAAACGAATCGCGCGCGGTAGTTCGTGATTTGGAATCGTAACTTCAAAAGATTATACTGAGAGATTCGACAGTCGGATTTTCCCAAAACTAGAACCGTTTGGTTTGCTTTGGAAAGATCTTTCCAATGATGTAAAATTTGCTAAGATCCAATGCTTAAATTTTGAGAAATGTGTAATTCAGATTTGGATAAAAACAACCCTAGGGTCGTGTAATGACCTGAAGCATTGTTTAATCAAAAATAATGATAAATCATTATAAAATATTATAAACGATATGGAATGAAAAGAAATGATTTGAATTATATATATTCGCGAATTATTTGAAAAGGCCGAGTTAATTCTCATTTCTAATAATTATACAACAAATAGGAGTTGAAGATTTGAAGGCGGTTGTTGAAGACCAGCGATCTTCACATCGAATGGATTACTACTGACGCATTTGATTGGAGTTGCTGCCCTGAAAGGGTTACAGTGGTAGTTTTCGGACGTACTTGTTGATTGTCCAGATATGTGAAAGCCTCTCTTCCGTATTGGACATATGGAACGAGGAATAAGGTGTCTCCGGATTCATTCAGACCCAGAACGGACTTGTAAATGGATGTGTATCTGACATTGGATATTCTGTGTTGATTGATTTCTATTAAATACATATCTGTTTGGTGGCTGAGAATTTATTCTCTTTCTGAACACCCTTCTCTGAGACGCACTAGCTCAGGGGTTATATATTGATAGATATCAGTCACATGGCATGAATTCTCAGTGTGGCATGCCAAGATGCTAATGATCAAGGCATTTGTTGAAAAATAGAGCCTTGTGGTTGATGATCAAAGCTTAGCTTTAATTGGCATAGCTTTGTGTATAGCGTTGATTCGCGAGCCTCACACTCCGGTATGACCAGAAACGGGAGAAGGATCCAAAGAGAACATGCATTTCTTTCTAGCTAGGAGTTGTGTCATGGTATGGAGCCCAGACATTTTTACTTATGCGGATGATGGAAAGCGAGGTGCCTAGGATTTGAGTCCTTAGTGTCTCTTGATTTACGCCCCATAGGGCGGGGAAACGTATTGTTCAGGAATTATATATAATCCACTAACGTAAGTTGTGGACCGACCCTGTGGCTTCAGGTGCAGTTGCGACTGAGTCCTACGGCTCGGGATAGAGAGTCTCGAATTCAGTAAGGACGATCCCTTGCCTTGGTTCATGATGGAAATCCAACTTCCAATATGACACCATGCGGTTTTGATTGTAGAACTAGTATGGCGACATAGTATATGGTAGCTATGCCGCCTATGATTGATACATTATGATTGAAAACGTTTTGAAATATATATACACTAATAATAATATCAAATCTATTTTATACGTATCAAGCATATTTTGTCCATTGTAAGGCAAAACTCTATCCTCTACTTTGCGTTGCATTGTGTGATGGGACTTGAGTCTTATAATGGATTCATTTATCTAAAAAGCAATGCGTTATTTAAATGATTTACTTTATTTATGCACTAGAAATCCAATGGGGTAAACCCGTTCCGCATTAGCGGCATGGTCCTGTGATTAGCCTTATTATTAAATAGGTTAAGTAAGATTTCTCATACCAGTCCCATGACTGACTCGTAGTTTGTTTCAGTTTGCAAACTCGGATGCCCTCTTTTCCATAAGGGAAGCCTTGTATTCAGGTTTTAGCAGACTCATTCTGGATAGCTATGGAGCTGAAGATGGATTCTATCATTTCTACTATGCTGTTCAGACTTTATTTAGTATATTATGTTTGTTTCCGCTGCAGACATTTTATATTAAGCTGAAAATTGTATTCTGTACTAAATATGATCCAGTTATGTTGTGTAACTCTGACGATATATTATTTCCAGTGTAATTTGAGATACATTTTCTGCTGTAATTTTATATTTTTGTTCTGCTGTTATTGTTTATGTGTTATATTCCAGTGATTATCCTTGCTTCCATGGAGTTTGGGGTTATCACAAGCGTGGACTTGGGCTAACATCGTCTTTTTCATGGCAGGTGCAGGTGAAGTGTTGAGATGTGGAGATGGTAGCATATGCGGAGTAGAGTTCAATGATGTACTTAGTTTATGATTTCATGAAGAAACAATTAAAGGGGATCGAAGAAAGTTTGGCAATGGCTATGCGAACTACAAGAACACGATGAGCAAGAAAGGAGTTAGAGGAATGAGGGTTAAGATGTAATAATGTAATTAGGGTATGTAATTACATAATTATTAAAGTTAATGACATTTTATTATATACAAACCTGTAAAAATGTGTAGTTTTTTCACACGTTATCGGAATTTAACAAAACTGGATCCGTTGGAGCCGTATCGACGAGAGCTTTGCAATGAAATTGATTTGGAAAGATTTTGAGCTCGTTGCAATGTTTGGCGTAGGAAAACGTCTGGTTGAACTATTGGGAACAATCTTTTTAAATAACAATTTTGAAACCGATCAATGTGAGAACTCTCTCACTCAAATATTTTGTACAGTTATTCTATTTTATAACTGAATATACATTAATTACCTATGCTTATTTATATTTGATTTAATTATCATAAATTATTATACCGTATATGGCAGCTCACATCACAATTGTTTGAAAACCCGATAGACAAATTGTTGATTGTTTGTGTTAAATTTTGAATGTGATTTTGAAATAATTAACATATTAAAACGATGTTAAAATTATTTATGGTAGTTCAAATTGGATTGAATACCCATTTACAAGTCAATTAACTAGTTTATATTCCCTAATTTTAAGTGATATCGATTGGAATGAATAAATAATTTATTAATTGATTATTTATTGATTGAATAACCCACACGGTATTAGGATAATATTTGATTTACACTAATCCCAAGTGTTTAAATTGGATGTTAACCGATTGATTGACAGAATGCTATAAGCGTTATTTAATTATTTAATGCTTATATAGTTTTAGATGCACTCTGGATGTGAATTGGATGTTTAATAGTTGTTTATAACTATTGTTGTATACATGTGATGTATGAAATCTATATAATTAAAAGTAGATGGTAATTGGTTGAATCTCATTTCAATCCGGAATAAACGAGTATTTTAATATAATAGTTAGTGAAGAATCAAAATATGTTTTTGATGTCCGATTTTGGATGGACACAAAAATATTGAAATATTAAGCTGAGTTAAGTAAATAAAAGTCATTTTAACTCAAACAGAATTTTTTATCTATTTTATTCATTTTGTTAATGAATGTTGGGAAAATGGATTTCAAAATAAGGTGTTTTGAAAATATTATCATTTTAATATTATAATAATTAGTGATTTTCATTTTGATTTAAAATTGAAGTGAAAGTTGGAATCGTTTTTAAATGAGATTTTAAACGTTTTATAAAATACGTTTTGAATGGAACTCAACTAAATCTATTACATATTATATAATGGCTTAAAATGAAGATATATGATTTTGAAAGGAAAATGATTGAAATAGAATTTCAAATGGAAATTTTGAATAATTTATAATATTTATAAATTATTTTGGAAACATTTTCGATTTTATTTTAATTATAAATCGAATTAGGACTTGAATAGAAAGCGTCGCACAACGACAGTTCATGAACGTCAACCCATGACTTCGAATTGACGTAACGAGAGATCTGACTGACGCATTCTCCTAAAACCGGAACCATTGGGTTTGAACCAAAAAGAGTTTCTAAATGAATATAAGAGATTTGAAATCCAATGGTTAGATTTCAAATTATATCCAAATTAGTTTTTGAAAAGGTCGCTATGGATGTCTTTCGGTGGCCGATATTGGAAACCGACTATAAAGGCCTTAATAAAATTATTAAAAATATAAATAAATTAAAATCAATAAATGATTTGGTATCTTTTTGGATGAAATATTCTAAGTTTGTAAAGATAAAAAAATATTTTTATCTGAAAGAACCAGTTAACAACTAGAATAAAGAACTAAAAGAAATTGTAATGGTTTTAATATAACTAGAATTTTTCCAACATATGAATTGGAATGGAAATTATCTTCAGATATTTCAGTATCGGATTCCGTGATTATACAGATATCGTTGAGGAATTTGGAAGGTATAGATATCGTTATTCCCAATACAATATTTGTTAACTTTAGAATCTGATATGGAATATAAGCTGATATAATTTCTATTCAGAGCCTTGTATTTAATATAATATTGGATTTTGGGTTTGTCATGAGTGGTGTCTTCAATAACACTATTCTTAAACCCAGTTGAGAAAGGAATAAATCTTCTAATTAAGATTAATAAAATTTTCCAATTAATAAACATGATTGGAATTAAATGGAAGTTGATTTTGGGTTCATTGTGAATGATGCTTAAAAATAACATCAGTTCTTAAAACTCAATTAACAGTAAAGTTATGATTTGGAATTTATAAATATCTTAATTAAGATTTAAGGAAATTTTCCAGAGTAAAGTTTTCCAATTTAATATTAAAATATTTAGTGGAATTTTCCAAAGTAAAGTTTTCCAATTTAATGTATTAAATTGCAATTCGATTTAGTGATAATCGAGATGAACCTCCGTAGAGGAAGACCGGTACTATTTAAGGAATTTAAAAGGCTTTGTAATTATTCCATAGTATCGGTTTGATACAGAAATCTACATCGATTATATAATATTATGATTTCCTGAAGGTTCCATTTTAATGTAAGATGATTTTGGGTTTATCATAAACAATATTTTTAAGCGACATTCGTTCTTTAACCCAAGTAAAGGTAGGATTAATTTCCTAAAGTTGAATAAATCATTAAGTAATGATTTTTGAGATTAAAACTAAGTTGGAGTTTTAATAAATCTGTAATTAGATTGAAATGTAAATATGGCGATTAAATTTACCAAATACGAGAAGTGTTCGAGAATGGAGTACCACCAGTTTACTCCATACAGTAGTTAAATCTTTAATTAAATTTGAACGTTAAACGGTAATTAATTTTACCGATAACACAATGAGTGTTAGATATAGAGTACTGCCACTTTTGCTTCATGGGATGAATAGGTTGGGATTGGGATAATAAAATGAATGATTACTTCGGTAAGGCTCGCTAATCCCGACTAGTTTTATAAACCTTAATTTGGTTTAAGATCGTGAAAAGATATTATAAAATCTTTTGCAATGTTTTTCAAAATGAAGATTTGAACAATAAGTTTAAATAAGATAATCTTTGATAAGATTAATGATAAGCATTCCCAGTATGAAAAATATTTGAATAAAAGAATATTCTGGATTGGAATGGGCATATAATGTGTTTTTATATCACTTGATTATAAGATACGCGAGTTATTTGGGATGACCGGGTTTAACCCATTCTGAATAACTGATACGATGATTAAAAGTCGAAGATATGAAGACGGTGGTTGAAGACTGGAGATCTTCACATCGTTTGGATTATTGCTTATGTCTTGCTTGGGAGGTACACCCGAGACAAGGTTATAAGTGGTGCTTGTTAGGACGTACTTGGAGATCGACCCGATATGCGAGGGCCTCTCTCCTATATTGGACATATGGGATGAGGAATAAGGTGCCTCCAGTTTCGTTCAGATCTAGAACAGACTTGCAAATGGATTGTATGTCTAACATTGTACTTCGCGATGTATTCGTTGATCTCTGCTAAATATATATCTGTTTGGTGGCGGAGAATTTATTCTCTTTGCTTAACACCCTTCACTAAGACATACGAGCTTAGAGGTTATATATTGGTGGGAATCAATGGGTTAGTATGGATTGGCAATGTGGCATGCTGAGATGCATGGATCAAAGCTTTTGTTGAAAAACTGGGCTTTGTGGATGATGGTCAAAGCGTGGCTTTAATAAAGCATAGCTTTGTGTATAGCGTTAATTCGCGAACTTCACATCCCAGTATGAACCAAAAACGGGATGAAGGCCAACAGAGATGGACATACGACAAATATATTAATTCAATATGGATTACATTTACAATAATTCCATAATTGAACCTCATTCAAACATTCAATACAATGTATAATTTCCGTTTTAAACTGATTTGGATGAATAATATGTATATGTTTATATTTATGTTTTCGTGCAGTCACCGTAGTTATTATTTTTACTTTTACTATTATTTTAAATTTAATGGTTTGGTTTAATCAATAACCAAACATTCCTTTTTGTATTCAATCTTACAGAAGGTTTCAAATCTTTCAAAAAGATCATTAGCCGTAATTATAGTAAACTGTGCCTAATTAGTAAAATAGACATATCTCAAATTCACAAGAAATATATATATATATATATATATATATATGTGTGTGTGTGTGTGTGTATTTGGAATAGTCGATGCAAACTACGCACAAATAAGTATATTTATATTTATACTTACGTTTGCACCACTTTTCCTTTTTAAATATTTTTGTCATATCTCTTGTGAATTCTAAATGACATATTTTTGTTCAAAAAGAGGAAAATGACATAATTATAACAATTAAGCCAAAATCCAACAATACTGAATACAAATGGGTAAAATCCTTTTAAATATTAGAATCACAATATTTACCAATTGAATCTTTTTACCCAAATTCACACAATTTATTTTTCAGCACTGAACTAGAGATCTGGAATGTAACTACATCTAAATGGTGCTAAATGGGACCGGTTTCCAGATCTACAGTGCTATGCAATGTCCACAATACATTTTTATCACAAAAATGTAGCAAATAGGTATAAATAATTTAAGAATCAAACAGTTAATATTTATGCCTAACCACAATTCATAATATTAAACTTTTAACAATGTTTACAATCAGATCCGATGGGTGTCATTCCAATTACAATAAATTAATGAACATATCTAATATTAAATAGGCATAAAAATTTAGATCTAATTCAAACAAAATTGATAAGTTATTATAACTGTATTCATAAATTTCCCACTCACCTTATGACATACAAATCCAAAGTTTGTACCCTTTAGGCCTACCATCCCTAAATTCTTATAAATCTACAATTTATCTGGAAAATGGAAAATTCTAATCTGTAGAGATGTAAGGAAATAGGAAGAGAGGGGAGAATCTGATTTGAAGCGTCAATTTGCATTCTTTTCCATTAGATTTGTTAATCCTCACAATTTCATATGAATTGTAATTGATTTGTTGTATAAGAATATATTTTAGATTAAGAAATTAGGTTTGGAGAAGGAGGAAAAGCGGCAGAGCTCCGATGCTATTACAAATTTGTGTGGAAAAGAATGAGATTTTACCCCTTTATTTATAGCAGTGTAATTGGACTAGAACCGTTAGATTTATTTAGATTAACATCCTTCCATTCGTATTATAAAATATAAAGAAATTGCTCCTCAAGACCTATTCGTGTGACAAAAAATCAAAATTTTCCATAAAAATAAATTTCTGCTTAAAAACTTTTCATGTTTTTTTTGAAAATTTTATTTCAAAACCGTTTCATTTTCCTTTAAAAATAACAAAATGATTAAAAAAAAGTTTTTTTTTTCAAACAACGTTTTCCAGAAACTTTCAAAAATGAAATTTGTGGAAACTTAAACAATTAAAGTCACATGTTGGCGGACAAAGGAAGTCAGTCACGCCAAAAATGCGAAAACTGAAATCACACAAAAAAACCAAAATAAATTTTAGCTTTAACAAGGAATAGTGATTTATTTATTTATATACCCGTGATGTGGAACCGGTCCTTTATTAAAATTTATCCAACACAGAATTCTATTCTTTCCAACTCTAGGACAACTGTTAGTTTAGATAAGAAAACGAGATTTCATTCAAACAGACATTCATGAAGGACATAAATATCTCCAAACGTACAAATCTCATTAACCTAAGTCGTGTGATTTAACAGTTACAAGCACTAATCACCCCAAAGCCAAGAACCCGATGTCGGAAAGGAAAAACAACAAAGACAAAAACAACACATAAACTCCAAAAATGATGTCTATAAATAATGAGATATCTTTCTCCGTCCCTGGAGCTTAAACCATTTTTATGATCTTTGATTAATCATAACATGGTAGCAAAATTCTCAATCTCTGTTACAAACGCTGCTGTTGTTGGAGGTTCCCACATCACTATCTCTTCTAAAAAAGAATTTATGATGAGAAAAGAAACCTACCACAGAACTGCTTCTCATGGAAATCCACCTAATATTGTCTAAAGAGAAAAGGGATAAGTGAAATTACAGAAAGTAACCCCAAGAGACGACACATAAGAACATAGGCTGAATCGAATATGATGCGGCACTAAATGATGGTTATGCCATCGATCAAGCAAAAGATTATTTTCTGCATCATGAGACAAATCTAGTCATAACTTCCCATTTATCGAACGATGTTCTAGATGGGTCACATGCCTACATGGGCAGTTCGAACATAGATTCACGAACTCAAAACTGACATTAAGAAAAAAAAATTGCTGCAAAATCTCTTAAGCCAGTCAAACAAAAGACCATTTAAGTCCGCGTAAAACACAGATTCCTTTAAAATCTCATCGAGATTCTCCACAGAAAAACCATCTAAAGATAGCTTACTCTTCCTCTCAGAAATTACGATCTCTCTTATAAAATCTATTCCAACAAGATATAACAAAGTAGGATGCAACACGAACAACAATCCTATTCTAAGATCTCGAAGCAACTGGCTGGTGCAAGTCCAAGTGCCATGTCAAATTTTTTTAGCCCTAAAGCGATGAGACCTTTTTTCTCATTCCAATCCAACCAAATGATCTTTCCCTAAGGATGAGGCTTAAATGGTATAAGTAAGATCGGATAGCGCAATTAGTTATTATGGACTAAGAAATGGTTGGAGAGAAGAAATTAGACCTTGAAGTATTAGTGATGCAAGATCTAATGCGCAAACTAGTGCGGAAAAAGAGGAGACGAGGCGACAACGAAGAAAGAGAAGATGGATAGAGATATGGTTTGGCTGGATAAGGAAGAAAGGATGAGAGAAGGAAGTTAAAAGGGTAATCTGGACACAACTTTTATAGTTGAGTCATAGGTCCAAGTTGTACCAAAACTGATCGACTAGTTGACCATTCTTGCATCACGCTAAGCGGCCAACTATTAAATGGATTTGGACAAGGATTGAACCTTGACCTTATTAGGCCAAATTAAAATATTTATCATCTCGCGTCATCTTTAAGGATTTGATGCGATCCGAAAATAATTATCCTTATCCCGTGGTATTTAAAGACCGTAGTTAAACTCCGAACCAAATCCAAGGATTTATAGTCTCAACAATGATGCTGCGACTACACAACGAACAAACGAATTCCAAAAATAATTCAGCTAGAAATCCGTAGTATAAATTAAAACGGATTTCCCGCTTACTAGCTGACAACAAACGATTCACGAAATCAAATGCCGTAAAAATCAAAATGAAGGATTTTTTTCCTTAGCCTTTTTGAAGAAAAATTTAAAACTTTTCCAAAAATGGAATTGATTAATGGTTTCGTATTTATAAATCCAATTTGTTATTATCGTTTATATTCTAGTTTATTTTACAAACTGGACAACATTTTTGTGTTCAAAATTGTTGGAGCTTTAAAATCTTAAGGATCAATTATGATAATTTCAATAAATTATCCAATATATATATGGAGAAGGATACTAAAAATCACAAGGAATAGATATTTATTATTCTCAAGTTTAGTGGCATATTCCTTGTCATTTCTAATTCCTTTCTTTCTACCAATCGGATTATATTTATTAAAATTACAAAAAGCCCTAAAATTTTTGAAACACGAGTAGATTAAAATAAAAACATATCTTTATAAAACTAGGCCTTTATAAAATCATTTTCTGGAACCATATTTCCAAACTTTAAAAACCCATTCTAATTTTCTCCAAATAGTTTCAAAAACAAAATTTGCTCGAATACAAGGCCAGGAACTCAAATGAATATCTCAATAAAGGCATATTAGGAAATTCAATGAAATAATGAATGGATATACCTCATGATTTTATTCCCGGAATGGATACGACATATTAACGTGAACTTTTCCCATTTTGGATCGAGCAATGGTCTTAATCGGAACTACCAAACAAATCCAAAATCTAGAAATCGAGACAATCTCGGTTGTAGCTAGATTTTCGTCTAGTCTTCAAACTCAAATTAACGGAATCCACCATATATTGTCCTCAGGTTCTTCACGATGAGATCCCCAAAATACTGTGGGGTAAGACAGGATTTGCTAGAAACCCAAACTCAACATATTCCAACTCTTAGTTGCTTAAAGCCCATTTTATATATTTAGGCCCACAACTAACTCATCGTCGAAATAAATTTAAGTCAAGTAAGAAAGATGAAGAAAGGAAGAAAACAAAATCGAATTACGTTTTCTCATGAGTGCTAATTTAACTAATTCTTCTGATCGTTTTAACCTAAGCTCCGATACCAAATGTGACACCACACACTTTTCTGTGCCCAAATTTCGGCAAAAATCGAAACTCAAACAAATCCAAGCATGGAGTGTGAAAAATATGGTACCCGCAATAAATGAGTTACAACAAAAAAAAGATAAACTAGCATTAACTCAAGTAACTACCTTTTTCAAAGTAAGTCACTTTGCCAATATCGAGCATGAGAGTGAACGAGAACCGAAAGCCAAACTAAAACACCTGTGAGAACTTGACCTACTCTAGAAATCCTGGGTTATTGTAATGAGGAGGTGTTGAATCCCGCTGTATAGTATTTTTGACTATGACAACTGTACGAGCTCATTAATATATATTATTGACTAACTCTGTTTTGCAGGAAGATATTTTCGACAATCAGATTCAAGAAATTATAGATTATATATATTGTAAGAATCTACTAGTCCTAGAATTTAATCTCAAAGTCTTCCTTGATGATTATATACACACATGTTTTATATATATATATATATAGATTTTCATTATAAAATAGGCAAGGAATAGGCTGATTACAGAAAACAGACGTCTGATCTGAAAATTTTATACATCTGTTTGCTGAAACAGGTTGTTCTTCACTACAATATTCAGACGTCTGTTTTGAATATTTCAAATGTCTGATGTCACCCCGAATTGCACTATTTCCTTGCTAACTATATCTTTACATATAAACAGACATCTAAAAATAATTTTCAGACATCTGATTCTGAAAGGTTGCATCTTCTATGAAGAGACACAACTATTTTATCCATAACTCTTCATCAAAACCTTTCGTGATCATTTGTATCTTTTTATATATTATAAATAGGGAGTTGATTAATTGATCTAATCACCAAATTTTATTCTAATTCTCCCTATCTTATTCAAAGCTCTCTAAGTTCTAAAAAGCAATCTATTTTCATACTTAAGACTATTAAACTTCTGTATTCCTTCACATACTTCACGATTATCATCAAGGAAAGGCTATAGGAAGGGTGTACTTAATATTAGACAATCCGTGTTATCAAGAACACAAAAGAGTCAACAATTATTCTGTATTAGTGAAGACCTCTTCAGTGGTTGAGGCTAGAAATCCTGTTCGTGTATTTGGGAAATTGTGAACCTATTCCTCCGGGTTAAGTGAGGGTTTTAGTCTTAGTGAAATACCAGAAGTGAGTCTGGGACTGGAAGTAGGACAGTGGTCCGAACCAGTATAAAATCGATCATGTGATTTTACTTACAGCTACTACTTTACCATTCTATATATATACTCCATACTACACGATCCTGTATCGCTGCATAGCCTCTTTCAATTGGTATCAGAGCTGAATTTGAAAGAGATATGCTGAAAGATGAAAAGATAATTCTAGAAGAAGAACTTGAAAAAGATCAAGAGACTCTTACAAATTCAGATAGTCAGATTTCTCTTTTAAGTAAAGAAATTGAAACTCAAAAGTTAAAAAATGATGAAATTAGTTCTGAAAATCACATGTTGAAAACTAAAATAAAAGAACTAGAGCTAGAAAATAGAAGTATTAAAGCTAAATTAGAAAACATTTCTAAAGTGTTTCAAATTTTAATAAGGGAAGAGAAAATTTATCAAGAATCATAGAAAACTCTCAACCTTCTTCGAACAAAAATGGTTTAGGGTTTAAAAAGGAATCAAAATTTCCTCCAAAGAAAATTACAAAGCTAGAAAGGAAAATTGATTCAAAATCTATAAAAAATTAATAGAATTAAGATATGGGTTCCAAAAACTAACAATAATCTGAGAAGGAACAAACACATTAACTCATTTATGAAATTTGTGCATAATAATGAGAATTATTTATATAAAAGGGATACTAAACCCACTTGGGTTTGGCTTCCTAAGACCTAACTCTTAGGACCCTATCAAAAAGTGGGTACCAATATGCTTATTAATATTTTTTGTAGGTCCCACTCGAAAAGAGAAAATGGATCTTATACAGTGGTTGCTCAAAACACATGACTGGAGACAAAGATATGCTAACCAATATTTCATGCTTTGACGGTGGCTCAGTTACCTTCGGAGATAACTCAAAAGGTTTTATCATTGGCAAAGGAGATGTGTGCAACTACGGTATTTCAAATTTACCTCTTATTATTTTGTTTCTTTAATTAAAAATTTAAAACATAATTTACTAAGTATCATTCAATTATGTGATAAAGGTTTTAAGATAACTTTTTCTAAAAATAAATGTAGTATTTTTGATAAAGAACAAAACCTTAATTTTGAAGGAAATCGAGATAGAAATATTTATATTTTAAATATGAAAGTTAATAATAATAAGGAAATGTGTTTGATTGCAAATAACAACGATTCTTGGTTATGGCACAAGCGTTTATGTCACATAAACTTTGAAACTATTAAAAAACTTTCGAAACATGAATTAGTAAAAGGTTTACCAAAAATAAATTTTAAAATAAACAATCTTTGTGAAGACTGTCAAAAAGGAAAATTAACCAAGTCTACTTTTAAATCAAAAAGGGTTATTTCAACTTTACAACCATTAGAACTATTACATATGGACTTGTTTGGTCCTACTCAAGTTCAATCAATTAATCACAATCGTTATGTTTTTGTGATAATTGATGATTTCTCAAGATATACATGGACTATATTTATGAAAAATAAAAGTGATACTTTTGAACACTTTAGAAATTTTATTAAAAGAATTCAAAATTCTAAAAATTTTAAAGTAAAAAATATTTGAAATGATCACGGTGGAGAGTTCGAAAATGAATCTTTTGAACATTTTTTTAAAAATAAAGGAATAAATAATAATTTTTCTTGTCCTAGAACTCCACAACAAAATGGAGTTGTAGAAAAAAAGAATAGAACTTTACAAGAATGTGCTAGAACTCTACTTAATGGAAGTTCTTTATCTAAGCAATTTTGGGCAGAAGCTGTAGCAACTGCTTGTTACGTATTAAATTGTATTTCTATTCGACCTTTAACTAAAAATACTCCTTATGAACTTTTTAATGAAAAGGAACCAAATATCTCTTATTTTAAAGTTTTTGGTTCTAAATGTTTTATCCTTAACACTAAAGATCAACTTGGAAATTTGACGCAAAAGCTGATCACAGAATTTTTGTTGGGTACCCAGAACGTAGTAAAGCTTATCGCATTTTTAACAAACGTACTAATATCATAGAAGAATCTATACATGTATCTTTTGTTGAAAATTTTAATAAACACATAAATAACAAAGATGATGATGAAATTATTGAAAATACGGGTCTTGGAAATACGGAAAATAATCCCATAGAACATATTCGATCACTGAGACGACCCAAACTTCCCCGGTAAGGAAAGCCCGGATTGAATTGAGGACAAGACGACTCAGAACGCAAACAGAAGAACATTTTATTGTATATTACAACAATTCCATCAGAATACAGGAACATACAGAGTATGAATAAAAATAACACAGAAAATATCAGAGATTTAAATTGCATTTAAATACATTGCAGCGGAAAATAATACAAAACACAACTAGAAGTAATACACGGATACAGAGCTTTCCGAGTATCATTCCAGCTGTAAATCAGGATCCTGTGAATATAAATCTACAAAACCAAAACTACTAGCTGCCCATGTCAAAATAAGGGCACCTAGAGTTTAGGTTAAAACAATAAATTCCAGGTTAGTCACGTGACTGGTGTGAGAACTAAAACAGTTATTAATCTTTATTTTAAAGTTAGGTAAATCAAGGGACCACATAACACGGAACGGGTTTCCTCCCAGGAATATCAGTGCATAAAACAACAGCGCAATGCTAAATAAAGAAAAATGAAGATATTATAAGACCCAGGTCCCATCACACAATGCAACACAAGCCGGAGGATAGGGTTTCACCTTATAATAGCCAAAGAGTGCATGATACATGAAGTTTCATGTTTTATTATTACTATAAGTGTATAGTGTCAAAACAATTTCAAATCATAAGTATCAATCATAGACGGCATAAGTTCCCCATACACTGTGTCGCCATATATAGGTATACAATCAAAACCGCAAAGTCACGTATTTGGAAATTGGATTTCCATCTATGAACCGAGGCCAGGGACCGTCCTCTACCGAATTCGAGACTGTCTAGCCCGAGCCTCAGGCAAGTACTCTGTCAAGCCTTAGGAGCCACAGGGCCGATCCACCGATGAGGATTAAAATGCCTGAACACGGCGTTTCCCTGCCCTTTGGGGCGTAAATGAGTCCAATGACTCCATCGGTCCCGGATCGACCAATATATCCGAGGTGCCTCGCAACAGCAACAACCACACAGGTGAAAAGTATATAAATGTCAGCCAGTTTAAGCACTGACACCACCACTAGCTAGAAATAAATGCATGCCCTCCCTGGATCCTTCTCCCGTTTCTGGTTCACAACTGGGGTGTGAGGCTCACGAATCAAGGCTACACAGAGCTATGCCACACAGGCCGTGCTTTGATCATCAACCACAAGACTCTGCTTTTCAACAAAAGCCTTGATCATTTGCCACTTTGGCATGCCACACAGGCAATTCACTCCATGCGATTGATATCCATCAATATATAACCCTGAGCTCGTACGTCTCAGAGAAGGGCGTTAAGCAAGAGAATAAATTCTCCGCTGCCAAACAGATGTATATTTAATAGAAATCAATCACACAGACTAAAATCCAATGTCAGACACACAGTCCATTTGCAAGTTCATTCTGGGTCTGAACGAAACTGGAGGCACCTTATACCTCGCATATCCATCGATCTCCAAGTACGTCTAGACGATCAGCAACTAATTCCCTCCTCTTGGGTGTACAACCCAATCAAGATCATCCGTAATCACCCAAACGATGTGAAGACCTCCGGTCTTCGACCACTGTCTTCATCCTCGACATCACATCGAATCAGTTATTCAGAATGGGATAAGCCCGGACTTTCTGAATAACTCGCGTATATAATAAACAAGTGTTACACAAACACAACATACGCCTCATTCTAATTCAGAATATTCTTTTATTCAAATATTCTTATACTTTGGGAAAGGTTCCCATTACATTTATCAAAGATAAGTTCTTTAAATTTATTCTTTAATCTTCCTTTGAATATCAATTCAAACTAGTCGGGATTAGCGAACCACACCGAAGTAATCATTTATTTTATTTCCCAATCCCAACCTATTCATCCCATGAAGTAAAACTGGTTATACTTCATATCTAACACCACGGTGTTATCGGTAAATTCAATTACCATTTCACGTTCAAATCTAATTAAAGATTTATCTATCGCCTGGAGCAATACTGGTGATACTCCATTCTCGATCACTTCAATCTAATTAAAGATTCATTAAAACTCCACTTAGTTTTAATCTTCCCAATAATCACTAACAATGATTATTTAACTTGGGAAATCATATCCTGCCTTTAACGGGGTTAAAGAACCAATGTCATTTAAAACACGGTTCACTATAAACCCAAAATCACATTCCATTAATTGTCGGGTTAAAGAACAAGTGTTATTTAAAACACCGTTCACGATAAACCCAAAATCAATTCCAATTCAGTTCCAATTAAACACCTTTAATTGGTACATTTCATTAAATGCAAATAAAAAGATTTAATCTTTTTCTCAACTAGGTTTAAGAACGGTATTAATGAAGACACCATTCACGACAAACCCAAATCACATTTAATATTAAATACAAGGCTCTGAATAGAAAATATATCGGCTTATATTCAATATCAAATTCTACGACCAACAAATATCGTATTAGAAATAACGATATAAATATATCTTTCAAATTCCCATAACAATATCTGTTTCATCACGAAATCCAACATCGAAATATTCCAAAGACAATTTCGATTCGAATCCATTCCAATTCAATTATTGGAAATTCTGGTTACTTTTAAAACCATTTCAAATCCACTTTATTTATTTTAAAAATAAATAGAATTATAATTCTAGTTCAAAACTAGTTCATTTCGATAAAAATCCACTTTTATCTTTTCAAATATGGAGTTTTTCATCCCAAATCTTCTCAAATCATTTCTTATGATTTTACACAAATTATTACTATTTTTATCAAGGCCCGTACAGTCGATTTCCATCAACGGCCATCGAACTACACTTACAGGGACCTTTTCCAAATTTGATTTGGACATAATTCCAAATCCAACTGTTAGATTTCTAATTTCTTGCCTTCGTTAGAAAGCTATTTTCGATGCAAACCCAACGGTTCTAGTTTCTGGAGAATCCGACGATCGGATCTCCCGTAATGTCCATTCGAAGTCAATGGTCGAAATTCACGAACTGCCGCAGCGCGGCGCGTTCTATTCAGACCATTATATTATATATATAATACATATAATATATATTTCGTCGATTTCCTTTTAAAGCGTATTTTTTAAATCGTTTTAAATTCGTTTTCAAAATTATTTCAACTTCATATTCAATTTCTAATCAAAATTGAATATTCCATATCATTAATCTATAAATGATAATATTTTCAAAACGTTATATTTTGAAATCACTTCCTTTTCTATATTCATTATAAAATGAATATTATCGATATAAATATTGTTCACGTCAAAATGGCACACATCTAACCAACACGACTTTTATTCAACACATGAATATTTATTCTACTCAACACATGAATTTTTATTCTATTCAACACATGGATTTTTATTCTATTCAACACATGAATTTATTTTCAATCCAACACATGAATTTATTTTCACTTCAACACATGAATTTATTTTCAATTCAACACATGAATATATTTTCTATATTGGAATGAGGCCCAATCAATTACCATATAATGTTAATTATATGGATTTTCTACAACACATGTACATAACAGCAACGATAAATAATCAACCATCATCCAAAATGCACCACACAACTGCATAAGCATTAAATATAAATAATTAACGCTTACACAGTCTGTCAACCCATCGATTGACATACAACTAAACAATCGGGATTAGTGTACTAAAATATCATCCCAATACCCGTGTGGGGTTTCAAATCAACAAACACACGTTTTATTTGTGCAGTTGGGCGATGTGTGAAATTTATCGTCCCAATCAATATCAGTCAAATGAGTGTATATAAACAAATCGTCCGATTTGTTTATAAATATTTATTTTATATACACGTTAAAAATTATATTTTTAACCATAAAATATTTTCCACTACAAAATATTTTATTTCATTCCACATCACACAATCAAATTTCACAACACAACAACCAAACAAACAAGTCATCCATGGTCTGTGGACGACGGGTGTCGGGTGCTACTAATCACCGTCTGCATCCTAGTATATATTTTAATTAGAAAATTAAATTAAAGGTGAGAAGTTCTCACTGACTAGCTAAACCAAACACCACGGCTCTTCATATGTAGAAATCTTCGTCGTGCTCGCCTTTTGTCAATTTCATTTTCCATAACCACTACATATATAAAAATCACATTTTTATATTGTTGCTATGTATATAAAAATTACATTTTTATAATCATTCTATATGGATAAAAATTCTATTTTTACCGCTACTATATAGATAAAAATTCTATTTTTACACCGCTATTGTATAGATAAAAATTATATATTTACACCGCTACTATATAGATAAAAAATTCTATTTTTACACCACTACTATATAGATAAAAATTCTATTTTTTACACTTCTACTATATAGATAAAAATTCTATTTTTACACCGCTACTACATAGATAAAATTCTATTTTTACACCGCTACTATATAGATAAAAATTCTATTTTTACAACGATGTTTATATAATAAAGATTATATTTTTATCACGCTATTCTCTATATAAAAATTATATTTTTATATATCTACTTCAAATACAAAGATCGAATTTTTATATCATCGCTATAAAAAATCACATTTTGTTTTATTTCAACATATATATATATATAATAAAAATCAGATTTTTATTACGGTACTTCATATTTCAAAATCCAACCTTTTCCGCTATGAAAATTTTATAAAAATCTAGTCTTTATTGCTATGAAAACATTATAAAAATCCAATCTTTATCGCTATGTCAAACATATAAAGATCAATTCTTTTTGGTGAAGTTATAATATAAAGAACAATTCTTTTTGCACTTAAAAATCAAAATTTCATAGACTAAAAATCAGTTCTTTTCAGTTTAAAAAAATCAATTCTTATAAGAAAATTACTGAAATAAAAAAAATAAGAAACTTATAGTATATTTTATAAAAAAGGGGAAGGGCTTCATCATCGGCGCTGGAGGGGGGGGGGGGGAGTTGATCATCGGCGGCGGTTTGTACAGAGGAGGGACCTGGCTAGGCAGTTGCGGTGGGCGAGGCCAAGGGAGTGTGAGGGTTTGGGTTGCGGCGGTTTAGGGAGGAGAGGTAGGGAAGAGGGAGAAGGAGAAGGGGATGAGAGGGTGGGGGTGACCTCGGTGGTCGGCGCCGCCACCTGGGGGGAGCGCGGCTCCTCCCCGTCCTTCATTCTTTTTTTCCCTTTGAATTGAATCTGAACGCGGGAGGTGCCTGAGGGTATAGGAGAGAGGGGTGAGGTTTTTATATTTATTTAATTCCAAAAAGCAACTTTTAATTTCAACCTCTAACCGAGACTCACCGCCTGTCGTCCATAGCTAATTACCCCCATTCCGAACACAATGGCATATGTATCGTAGGCTAATTCGACTGTTTCGATCAGTTTTCATCAAAATCAAAATATAACTCTATATATTGAATTTGAACGCACATTTCAATTTACTAGGGCCACATATGAACTCTAAAAATTCACGAAAATTATTTTCTAGCTTCGTATTTACCATACGGTCCTAACAAAACTAATTTCGTCAAATTTGAAGACCGTTTGAAAAATGGCCATTTTCCAGTCGATTAAAATCAACTAAAACTGATCAAACGCGTTTTCCTTTGCCACGCTCACATATTGATTTGAAAAATTAAGAATTTTGAAATCTAGCAATATCTTGGCATCACGGATCCAACAAAAGTGGTTTCGTCGAAAACCGATGTCGTTTGCAAAATTTCCATTTTTAAGGGCCAGAATTCCATAACGACTATTCAGAATTTTCAACTGGGCATAACTTTTGATTCCCGCCATGAAATTTCAATTTTTCGGATTCGTTGAAAAGATATTCTCAAATAGATTCAAATATTTTTGGTTTCGCTAAAATCCAGTTTATTTTGAATCCTGTACATTCATTTGAACTTTGAAATTGAATTATCGAACTACCGCGCCATTTTCAATTCCTTTTATATTTAAAATAAAATATTTATAATCTAACGATGATCTATATAAATATATACGTTCTAATTATATTTAAAATAAATTTCTCGTCGCTATTATTTAAAATAATTCATTTTAAATATTCAAAATTCACTAAAATTGCCAAAATAAAAATTTTAAATTGGCCCAGATTTCCGGGTTATTACAATCTCCCCTACTTAAAACTTTTCATCCCGAAAAGGAACGAAGCCGAAAGTTGTTCCACAAATCAACTCAACTTCCATTATTTTCCTTACGGCTTAAGTTCTTCAACTTTTGTAACACCCCACCTCCGTTAAGGTCACTCACAAAGGGAATGCCTTAACTTTGATGGAGCATTTTAGTAAACAGAACAGAAACTTACAAGACAGATAAAACAGTACTTGAAAAATTTATAACTTTATTACAACAGAAACCGAAATAATCTTGGTTACATCCTTTCAAATCACAGTATCAGAATTCAAGTACAAAATATCAGTCTTGTACAAAAGCCTTTAGAATACATAGTTTAAAATCATAATCCCCACGGAAGAAGACAAGCCATACTTCAAGCGGAAGAAATCTGGATCAAGCTAGAGTATTCCCTTCTACAAAACCTGGGGGGGGGGGGGGAACGGAAGAAAGGAGGCGAAACCACAAGGGTCAGACAAAAAGTCTGGCAAGTCCAGTGATTTTCAGTTATGAACAGATAATAATAACATGACATGAACATAAAACTGGATGAGAGATAACTGTAACAGGAGTAGCGGATATAACAGAAGAACAAAATGACATAAGCTATTTCTTTACACTTCTCTGCACTAATACTAGTATAACAGAATTAGGTGTCACCCTAATGTCTAAACTGAAACAGAAACGGGTACAGAATAATTTCCACGCTGGCAATGGGCCTTTACCACCCGATCATAAACAGACAGAAGCAGAATGTAGCATATGGTGTACACTAGTAATTGGGCCTTTTCCACCCGAGCAGACGGTACCTCGCAGAAACAAACAGGTGTTGCCACCCAAGAGAAACAGACGGTACCAACAAAAACAGACAGAACTAAGTGTACCCTAAAACCCTACCCTAAGCGATCGGCTCCCTAATACATAAATACCCTGTGTCGGCCCCACAGTAGGGTGTATCACTCCTTAAAGTGACAACCAATTGGCACAGACCTATTTACAGATGTCACGGCGTCTTACATCATCAGAGGCAGACCGGGATCCATGCATGCACATGACCTAGTTGGAACGCACCATCAACACCCCTCGCCATTATCAAAATGAACCGCTTATAATTAGTTTAGTAAGCGTGCCCGGACCCTACCTACTGTTGGGTCAAAGTTTTGATACCAGAAAGGGTTACTGACTAATATGGGTCCCAAACAACAGATGACACAAGTAATTCCCCTCCTAACCTTGTGTCTCCAGACTAACAGACTTCAGATTAACTTGTTTACAAGTTTCAGACATACAGAGTTTAGATTAACTAGTTCACTGATTAACAGACTTACAGATTAACCGGTTACAGATTGTCTAACTTTGTATTGGGCCTATAGATTCACGAAACGGGTTTATCAGATTCATTGGTCCAATTGGTTTAACCTTACCCACCCAACATGTTTTAGACATCATATTTATCTCAGATTTTCATTAATTAAATATTAATGCCCAGACCTCTCACATTAGACTGACAGTTTGCGGCTACTGGTTAGGCTGGTTGGTTCCGGGCAGGTTTCTGTCGCAAACTGAGTCTAACCTCGGGTTTCAAGCACGTTATGACTAACTTCTCACATTAGAACCTATTGTTTGCGGCCACTGGAATATGCCGGGCGGTTCCGGGCAGAATTACGCCGCAAACTCATTCTAACCTCGAGTTAGCCATGTTTATCTTTGCGGCCAATTAATTAATGATTTACCATTTATACCCACGCCTAATATACATGTCAATTATTCATAGCTAATTCAGATTATGTCAATAACAGACTAAATATATCAACTTAACAGACATAGCAGATAACAGGTTTAGGCGACTTAACGGATTCAGCAGATTAAGCAACTAGCAGATTTAGCAGATAATAGATTAGGCATCTCAACAGATTTAGTTTGGCATTTTCAACAGACTTAGCAGATGACAGATTTGGCAGATGAACAGATCTAGCAGACTAGGCAGTAGATTAGGCAATATAACAGAATTAGCAGATTAGGCAAATATAGAAGAACTAGCAAATTAGGCAAATATAACAGATTTAATCATTCCTTAAAGTTTCACAAACATATCTTGCCTAAATATAAATCTTGCCTAAGTTCACATGCATAAATAATAGTCATGATTCACAATATGATCATATACCCCATGTTTGCACTAAATTTACATAGCACAGATTATGGTCATAATTTACCATATATCATATGCTTCAATTTTTATTAAACTTGCATAGTACAGAAGATCCATATATAATTTATACCAAATATAGCCATAGATTACTATGCATGTCATATATCCCAAAGGTCCCTTACCTAGGTGTTTATTTACATTAATAGATATCCTACTTTCATGTAAATCTTTATACCTAAGCCATATTCTCTTTATCCCAAATCATATGTTCAATAAAGTCTATATTTATGTTCAATTATATACCTTTTTATGTCGTGTCCACAAATCATATATTCAATACCTTTTTATGTTATAAATATAACATGTCCAATCATATGTCTCAGATTTATGTTCTAGCTACAGTCCATGTTCTTTCTCAAATCAGTCACCTATTGGTCATGCCCAATTTATGCATCATTCATTTTGTTGTCCCAAACATTTTATCGTATGTTAATCTCTTATGAGATCGGCTCAGGCTCGGGTAACCTGGCTATAGAACAGAAAGAGGAAAGAGATACAAAATAAAATGGATCTAAACAGAACAGAACAGATATAACCTCAGATTCAGATTTACAATTCATGTCACAATCAGAATTAACGTTTATATCGGAAAATAACTGTACTTGCCTTGGTTGGATTAAAGAAAGAACTTAAATTGTTGTAGAATTGTTGCAGAAGCTTTAATCTCTAATTTGAATTGAGTTGCTTAGGTTGATGTTGGTTAGCTTCTAGTTTTGATTCCAGCAGAGTAGCAACGCCATTTTTATTTTTATTAGAACAGAGGTAGAGTAGAAGCAGAATAGAATTGTGTGTAGAGAAGGCTAGGTCTTAGGATGTATTTATAGGTGTAAGAACTCATTTAGACCCCTCAGATTAACCCTAGAACTCATCAGGTCCTTCCAAACACGTCACAACCCTCAAAATCGCACATACACACACCAGGTTCGACCAGGGAGGTCGACCCCCAGGTCGACTGCCCGGTCGACCTGGTCTGGGGGGTCGACTACCTAGTCGACTCCCCAGTCGACCTGGGTCCTGGGGGGTCGACTGCCCAGTCGACTCCCCGGTCGACTTGGGTCCTGGGCGGGAAATTTCCCGCCCAGGCCGCTTCTGGGTTTTGAATTCGAATTTCGAAATTAGAATTTCGAACTGTCTTCGATTCTGAAAATTTCTGAAACTTCGGAGGGTCATATCTCCCTCATACAGACTCTGATTCTTGCAAACTCGGACTCGTTTTCAAGCAGAATTCCGAGACGAACGCAATGACGCAACCCGTTTCCCTTGATTCTTATTTAAAAATTAATTATCCTATGATTTGTTACCTATACATTCACAGAAAATACGGGGAGTTACATTCTCCCGTACTTAAAGGATTTCGTCCCCGAAATCTTCAAGTTAAGAATAATGTGTCCTACCATCCAACATCCATCTACTCAATCATCAATCACTGGCGTCCAGTGTCCTTAGAAACTTCTAATGTTGTATGAACATATGCAAAGGTGTGTGTATATGTTCCTTATCTAATGCAGAGATCAGGCAGTCCACTGATTCAGTTGACCTCCTTAATGCAAATTATGCCAGTGCCATGAGTCCAACATGTATGCAAATTTTCCTATTTGATACATATCATTTCTATATGAGTGCACAACCATTCAGTCATATGCAACATCCACGTGCTGAGTCAATCATTTTGCATCAACAAAAATTGAAAATGCTCACACATCCATATGCAGTATGAGAGTGTTTTCGAGCCGATCTAGTGCCTAGTGTGTGTATATGCATCCACGAGCAACCACTAGCAATCACTTGCATCCACTTGCAACCATCAAACATAACATGTTTCAAACACATGTTTACACCCAATAGTTTCTACTTAAAGTTCGAAGATTCGATCGATAGGATACAGTCGAATGATGGAAGCGAGTACAGAAAAAAAAACTTGGTTCCCATTAGACATGGGTCCTAAGTATCGGCCCCGAAGACCGAAACCAACATCAAATTGACACACAGAGGATTACCCTCTTTAGATAATGTCAAAACTGGAAATCAAAATTATTCAGATATTTACAGACTACCGGTACAAGTCAGGTTCCCTAATGATTCTTAGGAAGCTAAGCATGATAAAATCATATCCCACAAAACCTCAAAATGTATGCGTCATACTTGATGCCTAACACAGATATCTCTCAATCCCCAATCTATCGCAACAGATGAGTCATAACCCTTGTGGGTCTGAGTCTACAGCGGAATCAGAAATAATACTAGTATTAAAGTGCAGAGTATCAATTACAAAATCAAAATACCAGAATCAGAAAGAGTCTTAACTCCATAATCAGATAAAGAAATTAAACCTACTATAGGAATTTTCCTATTTCTATCCTAGCCACTAGCCTTAAGAGTGTTCGCCTGCCCTCCTTGCCCTCGTCTCTTCGGGCAGTCCCTAGTGAAGTGTCCCATCTCACCATAGTTGAAGCAAGTGCCCTTCCTTTTTCTGCAATCCTTGTTCAGATGAGTCGAGCTTCCACAAGTAAAGCACTTTTTCCCCTTCTTATCTTCAGACTTCTCATCCTTCCTTTGTGTTTCCTTTTTGGGCCCTGCTTTCTTATTCTGTGGTTCTTCCTTCTTTGACTCTTTCGGGCCCTTGTCTTCCTCGTGCAGTAGTGCCATGTCCACCAATTTCTCGTAAGTCGCTCCCATGGGTACATGGGTCATGGCTAGGCTGTGCAGTGGCTCGTTCAATCCTTTAACAAAGCGGAGAGCCTTTTTATGCTGAGTGTTGACTAAATCCAATCCGAACCTAGCCAGTTGGTTGAACTGGTTGTTGTATTCCTTGACCGTCATACTTCCTTGCTTAAGAGATAAGAACTTTTCCAGTTGTAAACTTCGTTCAGCTTGCGAGAGAAATTTTGTCTCGAACCTTATTCTGAAATCCATCCATGGCTCAACTGGCCTCTCGGCGTTAGTGACTTCCCACCAGTAGGAAGCTTCGTCTTTGAGCAGCCATACCGCCAACTGTACCTTCTGCCTATCGTCCACCTCGAAGATAATGAATAGATCCTCAGTTTCTTTGAGCCAGTTCCTCGCTTCTACGAATGATTCAGTTCCCTTGAAATCCTTTCCACCCATGGCCTTAAAATCTCTACAGATATTTGAGAAAGTAATTGCACGAGGAGGGGGTGGAGGAGGGGGATCATTAGCTGGACCTGCGGCGGCGGTCCTAGCCTCAAGATATTGACGAAACTAACCGGGTACATGAACACCGTCTGGTATCCCAGATGCTTCAAACATGCTAAAACGAAAAAGGAAAGATTCAATTACAAAAAGGACTGAAGGGAAGATATATGGCTCTTGGGGATCATGTTTTTCAAAATAAGCTTTATTTTTGAAAATACTTCCTTTCAAAACCTTTTTGAAAATAGTTTTCAAAAACTTTTATCTAATTTGGTAACCTTTAGCTCTGATACAAAGTGTAACACCCCACCTCCGTTAAGGTCACTCACAAAGGGAATGCCTTAACTTTGATGGAGCATTTTAGTACACAGAACAGAAACTTACAAGACAGATAAAACAGTACTTGAAAAATTTATAACTTTATTACAGCAGAAACCGAAATAAGCTTGGTTACATCCTTTCAAATCACAGTATCAGAATTCAAGTACAAAACATCAGTCTTGTACAAAAGCCTTCAGAATGCATAGTTTAAAATCATAATCCCCACGGAAGAAGACAAGCCATACTTCAAGCGGAAGAAATCTGGATCAAGCTAGAGTATTCCCTTCTACAAAACCTGGGGGGGGGGACGGAAGAAAGGAGGCGAAACAACAAGGGTCAGACAAAAAGTCTGGCAAGTCCAGTGATTTTCAGTTATGAACAGATAATAATAACATGACATGAACATAAAACTGGATGAGAAATAACTGTAACAGGAGTAGCGGATATAACAGAAGAACAGAATGAAATAAGCTATTTCTTTACACTTCTCTGCACTAATACTAGTATAACAGAATTAGATGTCACCATAATGTCTAAACTGAAACAGAAATGGGTACTGAATAATTTCCACGCTGGAAGTGGGCCTTTACCACCCGATCAGAAACAGACAGAAGCAGAATGTAGCATATGGTGTACACTAGTAATTGGGCCTTTACCACCCGAACAGACGGTACCTCGCAGAAACAGACAGGTGTTGCCACCCAACAGAAACAGACGGTACCAACAGAAACAAACAGAACTAAGTGTACCCTAAAACCCTACCCCAAGCGATCGGCTCCCTAATACATAAATACCCTGTGTCGGCCCCACAGTAGGGTGTATCACACCCTAAAGTGACAACCAATTGGCACAGACCTATTTACAGATGTCACGGCGTCTTACATCCTCAGAGGCAGACCGGGATCCATGCACGCACATGACCTGGTTGGAACGCACCATCAACACCCCTTGCCATTATCAGAATGAACCACTTATAATTAGTTCAGTAAGCGTTCCCGGACCCAAACTACTGTTGGGTCAAAGTTTTGATACCAGAAAGGGTTACTGACTAATATGGGTCCCAAACGACAGATGACACAAGTAATTCCCCTCCTAACCTTGTGTCCCCAGACTAACAGATTTCAGATTAACTTGTTTACAAGTTTCAGACATACAGAGTTTAGATTAACTAGTTCACATATTAACAGACTTACAGATTTACCGGTTACAGATTAACCGGTTACAGATTGTCTAACTTTGTATTGGGCCTACAAATTCACGAAACGGGTTTATCAGATTCATTGGTCCAATTGGTTTAACCTTACCCACCCAACACGTTTTAGACATCATATTTATCTCAGATTTTCATCAATTAAATATTAATGCCCAGACCTCTCATATTAGACTGACAGTTTGCGGCTACTGGTTAGGCCGGTTGGTTCCGGGCAGGTTTCTGTCGCAAACTGAGTCTAACCTCGGGTTTCAAGCACGTTATGACTAACTTCTCACATTAGAACCTATTGTTTGCGGCCACTGGAATATGTCGGGCGGTTCCGGGCAGAATTACGCCGCAAACTCATTCTAACCTCGAGTTAGCCATGTTTATCTTTGCGGCCAATTAATTAATGATTTACCATTTATACCCACGCCTAATATACATGTCAATTATTCATAGCTAATTCAGATTATGTCAATAACAGACTGAATATATCAACTTAACAGACATAGGAGATAACAGGTTTAGGCGACTTAACGGATTCAGCAGATTAAGCAACTAGCAGATTTAGCAGATAACAGATTAGGCTTCTCAACAGATTTAGTTTGGCATTTTCAATAGACTTAGCAGATGACAGATTTGGCAGATGAACAGATCTAGCAGACTAGGCAGTAGATTAGGCAATATAACAGAATTAACAGATTAGGCAAATATAGAAGAACTAGCAAATTAGGCAAATATAACAGATTTAATCATTCCTTAAAGTTTCACAAACATATCTTGCCTAAATATAAATCTTGCCTAAGTTCACATGCATAAATAATAGTCATGATTCACAATATGATCATATACCCCATGTTTGCACTAAATTTACATAGCACAGATTATGGTCATAATTTACCATATATCATATGCTTCAATTTTTATTAAACTTGCATAGTACAGAAGATCCATATATAATTTATACCAAATATAGCCATAGATTACTATGCATGTCATATATCCCAAAGGTCCCTTACCTAGGTGTTTATTTACATTAATAGATATCCTACTTTCATGTAAATCTTTATACCTAAGCCATATTCTCTTTATCCCAAATCATATGTTCAATAAAGTCTATATTTATGTTCAATTATATACCTTTTTATGTCGTGTCCACAAATCATATGTTCAATACCTTTTTATGTTATAAATATAACATGTCCAATCATATGTCTCAGATTTATGTTCTAGCTACAGTCCATGTTCTTTCCTCAAATCAGTCACCTATTGGTCATGCCCAATTTATGCATCATTCATTTTGTTGTCCCAAACATTTTAGCGTATGTTAATCTCTTATGAGATTGGCTCAGGCTCGGGGTAGCCCGGCTATAGAAAAGAAAGAGGAAAGAGATACAGAATAAAATGGATCTAAACAGAACAGAACAGATATAACCTCAGATTCAGATTTACAATTCATGTCACAATCAGAATTAACGTTTATATCGGAAAATAACTGTACTTGCCTTGGTTGGATTAAAGAAAGAACTTAAATTGCTGTAGAATCGTTGCAGACGCTTTAATCTCTAATTTGAATTGAGTTGCTTAGGTTGATGTTGGTTAGCTTCTAGTTTTGATTCCAACAGAGTAGCGACGCCATTTTTATTTTTATTAGAACAAAGGTAGAGTAGAAGCAGAATAGAATTATGTGTAGATAAGGCTAGGTCTTAGGATGTATTTATATGTGTAGGAACTCATTTAGGCCCCTCGGATTAACCCTAGAACTCATCAGGTCCGTCCAAACACATCACAACCCTCAAAATCGCACACACACGCACCAGGTTCGACCAGGGAGGTCGACCCCCAGGTCGACTGCCCAGTCGACCTGCTCTGGGGGATCGACTGCCCAGTCGACTCCCCAGTCGACCTGGGTCCTGGGGGGTCGACTGCCCAGTCGACTGGACTCCCTAGTCGACTTGGGTCCTGGGGGATCATTTTGTTGTCCCCAGTCGACTTGATTCTGAAAATTTCTGAAACTTCGGAGGGTCATATCTCCCTCATACGGATTCCGATTCTTGCAAACTCGGACTCGTTTTCAAGCAGAATTCCGAGACGAACGCAATGACGCAACCCGTTTCCCTTGATTCTTATTTTAAAAATTTATTATCCCCTGATTTGTTACCTATACGTTCACAGAAAATACGAGGTGTTACAACTTTTCAGTTTCTAAGAACTTTTCAAATTTCTCAAAAATTTGGCTAACACCCTAAATTTTCGAAAAATTTCTCCATAACCTCCCCTGCACCGGGGACTTCGGGATATTTCATATAGCCTCCCATGGCCTTCTTCAATCCAAAAAGAAAAAGAAACAACAAAGCGGCTAGCCAATTGGCTCATAAAATCATCCAAACCCAAGGAAATACAATAAACATGTACCTATTTGTCAGAAAACAATTTTATTCTTCTTCTCTAGCCTCCTTGCTATGAACTGTTCAATGTAAGTACATGTGTATGTATGCAAACGTGACAAATTTTCAATACAACTCACTTTTTATTCAATTTGGCTAAAGGTTCAACATTTAATTAATCAAACAACACAATTAGCAATCCATTAGTTGATTAACATTTCAAATTCATAACTTTGATATATAGTCAAAAATCACACTTTTGGTGTCAAATCACAACAATAAGCCATATCTAGTTTTGGTCCTCACACCAGTCAATTGGAAATATATAGATATCACACCTTCGTCACTCGAATATAAATTCTGATGATGATATATCAATCATCAGAATCACCCCTGGGCGACTAAAGTGTAACTCTATATCTACCCAATATATTAAAACTTTGAATACCCGTGGATCAGACGTATATGCAAAACCTTTATATATTGGATTGTCCAAATTCAATATAAAATAAATAATCCAATACGAATATTTGATTTAAATATTCAAAACAAAATTTGTTTTCACTTTTATTTCAAAAACACTACTCTTCACACTCGTTCTAGGATACTGCTGATCCTATGTCTAATGAATCATTCTCGTTGGATATTACTAATCCAATTTCTGATGAATTCTTTCGTTTGGTTCTAACTTGTCTTGTTCTCGAGCTTTGTAAACCAAAGCTCTGATACCAAATTGAGATGACCCGAACTTCCCCGGTAAGGAAAGCCCGGATTGAATTGAGGACAAGACGAATCAGAACGCAAATAGAAGAACATTTCATTGTATATTACAACAATTCTATCAGAATACAGGAATATACAGAGTATGAATAAATATTACACAAAAAATATCAGAGATTTAAATTGCATTTAAATACATCGCAGCGGAAAATAATACAAAACACAACTAGAAGTAATACACGGATACAGCGCTTTTCGAGTATCATTCCGGCTGTAAATCAGGATCCTGTGAATATAAATCTGCAAAACCAAAACTAATAGCTGCCCGCGTCAAAATAAGGGCACCCAGAGTTTAGGTTAAAACAATAAACTCCAGGTCAGTCATGTGACTGGTGTGAGAACAAAAACAGTTATTAATCTTTATTTTAAAGTTAGGTAAATCAAGGGACCACGCCATATAACACGGAATGGGTTTCCTCCTAAGAATACCAGTGCATAAAACAATAGCGCAATGCTAAATAAAGAAAAATGAAGCTATTATAAGACCCAGGTCCCATCACACAATGCAACACAAGCCGAAGGATAGGGTTTTACCTTATAATAGCCAAAGAATGCTTGATATGTGAAATTTCATGTTTTATTATTACTATAAGTGTATAGTGTCAAAACAATTTCAAATCATAAGCATCAATCATAGACAGCATAAGTGCCCCATACCACTATGTCGCCATATATAGCTATACAATCAAAACCGCAAATACACGTATTTGGAAATTGGATTTCCATCTATGAACCGAGGCCAGGGATCGTCCTCTACCAAATTCGAGATTGTCTAGCCCGAGCCTCAGGCAAGTACTCTGTCAAGCCTTAGGAGCCACAGGGCCGGTCCACCGATGTGAATTAAAATGCCTGAACACTGCGTTTCCCCGCCCTTTGGGGCGTAAATGAGTCCAATGACTCCATCGGTCCTGAATCGACCGATATATCCGAGGCGCCTCGCAACAGCAACAACCACACAGGTGAAAAGTATATATATGTCAGCCAGTTTAAGCACTGACACCACCACTAGCTAGAAAGAAACACATGCCCTCCCTGGATCCTTCTCCCGTTTCTGGTTCACAACAGGGGTGTGAGGCTCGCGAATCAACGCTACACAGGGCTATGATACACAGGCCGTGCTTTGATCATCAACCACAAGACTCTGCTTTTCAACAAAAGCCTTGATCATTTTCCACTTAGGCATGCCACACAGGCAATTCACTCCATGCGATTGATATCCATCAATATATAACCCCTGAGCTCGTACGTCTCAGAGAAGGGCGTTAAGCAAAAGAATAAATCCTCCGCCGCCAAACAGATGTATATTTAATAGAAATCAATCACACAGACTAAAATCCAATATCAAACACACAGTCCATTTACAAGTTCGTTCTGGGTCTGAACGAAACCGGAGGCACCTTGTACCTCGCATATCCATCGATCTCCAAGTACGTCTGGACGATCACCAACTGATTCCCTCCTCTAGGTGTACAGCCCAATCAAGATCATCAGTAAACACCCAAACAATGTGAAGACCTCCGGTCTTCGACCACCGTCTTTATCGTCGACATCACGTCGAATCAGTTATTTATAATGGGATAAACTCGAACTTTCTGAATAACTCGCGTATATAATAAACAAGTGTTACACAAACACAACATACGCCTCATTCCAATTCAGAATATTCTTTTATTCAAATATTCTTATACTTTGGGAAAGGTTCCCATTACTTTTATCAAAGATAAGTTCTTTAAATTTATTCTTTAATCTTCCTTTGAATATCAATTCAAACTAGTCGGGATTAGCGAACCACACCGAAGTAATCATTTATTTTATTTCCCAATCCCAACCTATTCATCCCATGAAGTAAAACTAGTTATACTTCATATCTAACACCACGGTGTTATCGGTAAATTCAATTACCATTTCACGTTCAAATCTAATTAAAGATTTATCTATCGCCTGGAGCAATACTGGTGATACTCCATTCTCGATCACTTCAATCTAATTAAAGATTCATTAAAACTCCACTTAGTTTTAATCTTCCCAATAATCACTATCAATGATTATTTAACTTGGGAAATCATATCCTGTCTTTAACGGGGTTAAGGAACCAATGTCATTTAAAACACGGTTCGTTATAAACCCAAAATCACATTCCACTAATTATCGGGTTAAAGAAAAAGTGTTATTTAAAACACCGTTCACGATAAACCCAAAAATCAATTCCAATTCAATTCCAATTAAACACCATTTAATTGGTACACTTCATTAAATCCAAATAAAAAGATTTAATCTTTTTCTCAACTAGGTTTAAGAACGGTATTAATGAAGACACCATTCACGAAAAACCCAAATCAAATTTGATATTAAATACAAGGCTCTGAATAGAAAATATATCGGCTTATATTCAATATCAAATTCTACGCCCAACAAATATCGTATTAGAAATAGCGATATAAATATATCTTTCAAATTCCCATAACAATATCTGTTTCGTCACGAAATCCAACATCGAAATATTCAAAAGACAATTTTGATTCGAATCCATTCCAATTCAATTATTGGAAATTCTGGTTACTTTTAAAACCATTTCAAATCCACTTTATTATTTTAAAAATAAATAGAATTATAATTCTATTTCAAAACTAGTTCATTTCGATAAAAATCTACTTTTACCTTTTCAAATATGGAGTTTTTCATCCCAGTTCTTCTCAAATAATTTCTTATGATTTTGCACAAATTATTACTATTTTTAATAATTTTATCAAGGCCCGTACAGTCAATTTCCATCAACGACCATCAAACTGCACTTACAGCGACCTTTTCCAAATTTGATTTTGACATAATTCGAAATCCTACCGTTAGATTTCTAATTTCTTGCCTTCTTTAGAAAGCTCTTTCTGATACGAACCCAACGGTTCCTGTTTCAGGAGAATCCGACGGTCGGATCTCCCGTAATGTCCACTCGAAGTCAATGGTCGAAATTCACGAACTGCCGCAGCGCGGCGTGTTCTATTCAGGCCATTATACTATATATGTAATATATATAGTATATATTTCGTCGATTTCCTTTTAAAACATATTTTATAAATCGTTTTAAATTCGTTTTCAAAACGATTTCAACTTCATATTCAATTTCTAATCAAAATTGAATATATCATATTATTAATCTATAAATGATAATATTTTCAAAATGTTATATTTTCAAAACGTTATATTTTGAAATCACTTCTACAACACTTCTACTATATAGATAAAAATTCTATTTTTACACCGCTACTACATAGATAAAATTCTATTTTTACATCGCTACTATATAGATAAAAATTCTATTTTTACAACGGTGTTCATATAATAAAGATTATATTTTTATCACGCTATTCTCTATATAAAAATTATATTTTTATATATCTACTTCTAATACAAAGATCGAATTTTTATATCATCGCTATAAAAAATCACATTTTGTTTTATTTCAACATATATATAATAAAAATCAGATTTTTATTACGCTACTTCATATTTAAAAATCCAACCTTTTTCGCTATGAAAGCTTTATAAAAGTCTAGTCTTTATCGTTGTGAAAACATTATAAAAATCCAATCTTTATCGCTATGTCATACATATAAAGATCAATTCTTTTTGGCGATGTTATACATATAAAGATCAATTCTTTTTGCACTTAAAAATAAAATTTTCATAGACTAAAAATCAGTTCTTTTCAGTTTTAAAAAAATCAATTCTTACATAAGAAAATTACTGAAATAAAAAATAAATAAATAAGAAACTTACAGTATTTTTTTTTAAAAAAAAGGGAAAGGGCTTCATCATCGGCGCTACAGGGGGGAGTTGATCATCGGCGGCGGTTTGTACAGAGGAGGGGGGTGGCTAGGCGGTTGCAGTGGGCGAGGCCAAGGGGGTGTGAGGGTTTGGGTTGCGGCGGTTTAGGGAGGATAGGTAGGGAAGAGGGAGAAGGAGAAGGGGAGGAGGGGGGTGACCTCGGTGGTCGGCGCCGCCACCTGGGGGGAGCGCGGCTCCTCCCCGTCCTTCATTCTTTTTTTTCCTTTGAATTGAATCTGAACGGGGGAGGGGCCTGAGGGTATAGGAGAGAGGGGTGAGGGTTTTTTTGTTATTTAATTCCAGAAAGCAACTTTTAATTTCGACCTCTAACCGGGACCCACCGCCTATCGTCCATAGCTAACTACCCCCATTCCGAACACAATGGGATATGTATCGTAGGCTGATTCGACCGTTTCGATTAGTTTTCATCAAAATCAAAATACAACTCTATATATTGAATTTGAACGCACATTTCAATTTACTGGGGCCACATATGAACTCTAAAATTTCATCAAATTTGAAGACCGTTTGAAAAATGGACATTTTCCAGTCGATTAAAATCAACTGAAACTGGTCAAACGCGTTTTCCTTTGCCACGCTCACATATTGATTCGAAAAATTACGAATTTTGGAATCTAGCAATATCTTGAAATCACGGATCCAACAAAAGTGGTTTCGTCGAAAACCAAGGTCGTTTGCAAAATTTCCATTTTTAAGGGCCAGAATTCCATAGCGGCTATTCAGAATTTTCAACTGGGCATAACTTTTGATTCCCCCTATGAAATTTCAATTTTTCGGATTTGTTGAAAAGATATTCTCAAATAGATTCAAATATTTTTGGTTTCACTAAAATCCGGTTTATTTTGAATCCTGTACATTCATTTGAACTTTGAAATCGAATTATCGAACTACCGCGCCATTTTCAATTCCTTTTATATTTAAAATAAAATATTTATAACGATGATCTATATAAATATATACGTTCTAATTCTATTCAAAATAAATTTCTCTTCGCTATTATTTAAAATAACTCATTTTAAATATTCAAAGTTCACTAAAATTGCCAAAATAAATTTTTTTAAATTGGCCTAGATTTCCGGGTTATTACAATCACATCCCAGAATATTAAGAGATCATCATACAAAAAATATTATTGGTGAAATTGACACACACAATCGAACTAGAAGTCAATTAAATCAAATGGGTCATGTAGCATTCCTTTCAACCATTGAACCCAAAAATCCTAAAGAAGCCTCTATAGATGATTATTGGATTATTGCTATGCAAGAGGAACTAAACCAATTTGATCGCAATGATGTATGGGAATTCGTACCTAGACCAAACGACCAATCTATTATCGGTACAAAATAGGTATATAAGAACAAGGCATATGAACTCGGAAATATTACACGAAATAAAGCCAGATTAGTTGTTCAAGGGTACACTCAGGAAGAAGGTATCGATTATGAAGAAACTTTTGCACTCGTAGCAAGACTAGAAGCCATACGTATTTTATTAGCATACGCAAATTTTTATAATTTTAAACTTTATCAAATGTACGTTAAAACGCCTTTTTAAATGGTTTTATTAAGGAAAATGTTTACGTAGAACAACCACCATTATTCGTACATGAGAAATTTCCAGATCATGTCTATAAACTTAAGAAAGCTTTATATGGTCTGAAACAATCACACTGTGCTTGGTATGAACGACTAAAAGGCTATTTAATAAATTCTAGTTTTCGAATAGGAAAAGCAGTTCAGACTTTATTTATTAAAAATTCAAATAAAGATATCTTAATTGTTCAAATTTATGTAGATGACATAATTTTCGGGTCAACTAATGATAACTTATGTAAAGAATTTTCTTCTATAATGACAAATGAATTTGAAATGTCACAAATGGTGAACTATCATATTTTCTAGGCTTACAAATTAAATAAATTTCAAATGGTATTTTTATTAATTAAGAAAAATATTGTAATAATTTAATTAAATGTTTTGGGTTAGACAACTTCCGGTAAACCAACTCCAATGAGCACTACAGTTCATCTTGATAAAGACGAAAAAGGAAAAAGTGTTGATAAAAAATTGTATAGAAGTATGATCGGTTCGCTACTTTACCTAACAGCCAGTCGACCTAACATAATGATGAGCGTATGTTTGTGTGCATGATTTCAATCAAACCCAAAAAGAATCTCATTTAAGAGCAGTAAAATGTATTCTACAATATCTAAATAATACTAAGGACTTTGGTCTTTTTTATCTGAAAGGATGTCCATTCGAATTAGTTTCTTACAGTGATGCTGATTTTGGTGGATTTTGAACGGATAGAAAAAGTACAAGTGGTACGTGCCATTTCATTGGAAAATCACTTGTGTCCTGGTTTAGTAAAAAACAAAATTTTGTATCACTTTCTACATGTGAAGCAGAATACATATCTGCTGCTTTAGCATGTGCTCAAGTAATTTACATGCAACAAACAATTAAAGATTTTGGAATAAATTTATCAAAATCAATAATATATTGTGAAAATACTAGCACTATAAATTAATCTAAGAATTCGATAAATCACTCTAGAACAAAGCATATAAATATTCGACATCATTTCTTACATGACAATATTGAAAAGGATATTATTAACTTAGAATATGTTTCAACCGAAAACCAAATTGCAGATATTTTTACTAAACCTTTATTAGAAAATTCGTTTATAAAATTACGACGAGAACTTGAAATTGTTTGAGTAACAGACATATAACTCAACATTTGATAATCCTTTCTCTTACAAAAATAAAATACGTTTTTTCATGTTTACAACAAAACTTCTACCTATTTTTAGCATTTCCTAAAATTCCTCTCATCATTCAAATTCTTTATGGCTATAGACTTCTGAACCACAAATTTGTTAATTACCTTCTGTATATAAACCTATGAATTCCTACAAACTCACTAACAAAATTTTACGCTAAACACTAAATTCAACTCAAAACTATGTCGTCAAGTAATTCTAACTCCTCTATTAGTATAACCTTCACATCAAATAGCTCCTCCGATTCTCCTCATCTTCCAACCCCTACACGTAGAAATGAACCTTAATATCGATGGGGGTAATTATGACACTGGATGTACACCAGAAGCAAAGAAAGCTAAACGAGCCTTATTCTTATCTCCGGATACCAAACGTAAAATTGATGATCTTCATCACTACTAGACAGAACAAATAGTGCTACAGAAGGAGTTATATTTCGAATAGAAAGTGACATCGACTCGCTTGAATCTTCTCGAAAAGATGATATATAAGTTTTGTGGTTCAAAAGAAAAAGATGTTGTTCCACCTTTACCAACTCCGCCAAATCCTATTGATCCGTCTTCTTCTTACCGAACTGAAAATGACCCAGTAAATCCAACAATGAAGTATTACACTTTCTCGACTCCACGACCATCATATGATCCAAATTCATGGGATAGAAATTACCAGGCTAACGAAGGAAAGAGTTCATCCACACCAAAGAAGACTCCACCTTCTAAGAATTGAATGTATTATCTATTTTTCTAAACATGTTATTTAATTCTTATATATAAAAGAAAATTTTATTTTATCTTCCAAATCAGACATCTGAATAAAAAAAACAGACGTCTGACTGCAGCAAAAAATCAATTTTTCCTACTAAAACCGACGTCTGAAATGATCATAAAATACACTAGTTTTTTGCAGGTTGATTTTTTTCTACCAAACAGACATCTGCTTATAAATTTCAGACGTCCAAAATCTGAGTTTAAATAACTTCCCTACCTTAATAATTAGACGTCTGACTAATATAAAACAGACATCTGTTTCAGTTCAAATATGAACTAGTTCTTTGCGGGTTAGTATTCTATTCAATTCAGACGTCTGCCCTTAAATTTCAGACGTCTGAATCCAGGTAGAAATGTTTTTTTAAATAAAAAGACACGTCGATTTCCTATAATAATTCCTCACCTATTCACATTTTTACCATTCTTCTCTTCACTTTTACTTTTACCCATTCACTCTTAATAAAAACCCTAGCCCCCAAATAAAATTTTTACCATAACATTTCATCAAATCAAAATCAATTCATGGCGAATCATGGTAAAAGAACAAGAGAAGAAGAAGCATTCCCTCCCTTCGAAGAATTGATTCAAAGATGGCTTTGGGATGGTACTGCAAAAGCTAGGTATAAGGCAATGAAGGATTCAAAATTCTTCAAAGGTGCATTCGTGTAATTTGATGCTTTCTCGAATTATCGTCCACTACACTATGCTAGATACTTTCACTTTGAATCGCTTGTTGATTATAACAAAAACAATGTCAAAATCTACCCTCTTTTAATCAAGTTGTTTCTAGCAAATCTAAACCTTGATCATACCAAGCCTCAAGTTAAAAAGGATACGATTTGGTCATGGGTATGTGGAAAGCATGTGCTTATAACTATGCAACGCTTAGGCCAAATTCTCGAATGTGCATGGAAAGGATTGGATATAGACACAATAGAAGTAGATATGAATACACGAGATGAGATTTCACATCAATTTCTGTCCGATGATTTAATTAACATGCAAGACATTACCTCCACTCATCTCCGACCACAAGCTCATCTACTTAATCGTATTCTTGTACGCACCATTCAACCTAGGACAGGTAGTTATGAAAAGGTATACAAATGGGATTTTCAGGCTCTCTATGCTTTATACTCCAACAAATAAATCAATTAGGGCAAAATTATCATGGATGAATGGACTGACATAACATATAAGCGCCAGTACAAGACTCTACACTATGGTGCCTTCATTACTCGCATTCTTGCCTTTTGTGAAATCAACATACCAAACAACATACCTTCCTTACCAAGCAAAGAAATTGGTCCCAAAACATTGAAGCTCATGCATATCAATCCAAATCCACTATCCTTAGAAAACATGTCTTTTGAGGATTGGACTCAACACATTGCTACTCAACCAGAAACTCTAGTTACTGAGCCTACTCATCGTCATCGTCTATGGGAATAAGAAGACATTCAAATCATTTCTCCCGATACTTCCTCTAAACAAGCTTTGGTTACGCTTTCCCGCAATCAATCAAAACATCATAACGACCTAAAGCATTTCGAAAAGCAAACGAACAAAAAGTTTAACTCGATCAAAGGCTTTTTAAATAAAATTTAGGATGTTGTTTCTTACACCGACACTTCTTCGACTCAAGCTCAAGCTCTTGCACCATTTCAATGGTTGTCTAGTTCTCACGAAGAAGCTCCGGATTCTGAACAAAGCTCACCAAGGGACAAAGGCACATCTCCTCTAGGATCTACTTCCAAGGATATATAAGTATTGAAGATGGTATGGTTAACTATTTTGACTATGACGCTTTTATTTAAGTTCACAAAATGTAATATTTTGCTACTTGTCTTATTTGTGCACAAAACTCTACTATGTGCATAATTGTGTGATGTCTATCGTACTTTATCTATGTTTATGTATGTTTGTATGTATTATATCTATCCTTAAATTCTTCAATAAGTATTCTTTTTTGTGAAATGACAAAGGGGGAGAAATAAGTGACGTTATATGCATATTGACAGGGGGAGCTTATATAGTTGTCATTAGTCAAAAAGGGGGAGAATGTTGAATCCCGCTATATAGTATTTTTGACTATGACAACTATACGAGCACATTAATATATATTATTGACTAACTCTGTTTTGCAGGAAGATATCTTTTGACAATCAGATTCAAGAAATTATAGATCATATATATTGTAAGAATCTGCTAGTCCTAGAATATTATGTCAAAGTCTTCCTTGATGATTACACACACATGTTATATATATATATATATTTATAGTTTTTCATTATAAAATAGGCAAGGAATAGGCTGATTACAGAAAATAGACGTCTGGTCCAAAAATTTCAGACGTCTATTTGCTAAAACAGTTTGTTCTTCACTACAATATTCAGACGTCTGATTTCACTCCGAGTTGCACTATTTCCTTGTTGACTATACCTTTACATATAAACAGACATCTAAAAATAATTTTCAAACATTTGATTCTGAAAGGTTGCATCTTCTATGAAGAGACACGACTATTTTATCCATAACTCTTCATCGAAACCTTTCGTGATCAGTTGTATCTTTTTATATATTATAAATAGGGAGTTGATTAATTGATCTAATCACCGAATTTTATTCTAATTTTCTCTACCTTATTCAAAGCTCTCTAAGTTCTAAAAAGCAATCTATTTTCATACTTGAGACTTTTAAACTTCCATATTCCTTCACATACTTCACGATTATCATCAAGGAAAGGCTATAGGAAGGGTGTACTTAATATTAGACAATCCGTGTTATCAAGAACATAAAAGAGTCAACAATTATTCTGTATTAGTGAAGACCTCTTTAGTGGTTGAGGCAAGAAATCCCATTCGTGTGTTCGCGAAATTGTGAACCTATTCCTCCAGGTAAAGTGAGGGTTTTGAGTTAGTGAAATACCAGAAGTAAGTCTAGGACTGGACGTAGGACAGTGGTCTGAACCAGTATAAAATCAACCATGTGATTTTACTTACAGCTACTACTTTACCATTCTATATTATACTCCATTCTACACGATCCTATACCGCTGCATAGCCTTTTTCAGGAGGGGGGTCAGAACAATAAGATTCTGGTGAATAGGAAATGTACAACATAAATTATAATACAAAGTTGTATCCCATTTGGTTCAACCCAAGATGTATGCCAATCAAGGTCATTGATTCAAGCCTAACCTTGTAAATGTTTTATGCACGAGTCTACTACCCTTCCCAAGGTGGTATTCCCAAAGTATAATACTAAGATAGAACATTTACGCGTATATTTAGATCGTTACATATGTAAAGGTATGTCTACGCAGCACAAAACATTCACACAAACACCAAGTATCTAACCAATGAGGTGAATATCCAAGTCAATTGCTTATTAGTGTTATTAGAGTGAAAACCCAACAAGGTGGGCATTCTTGGTCACTTATGGCCTTATTAAAGGAGGATTCTTATGATCACTTATTACCTTGAGGCAGACTTTAGCCCCTTAAGACCCTGTCCTAATACGTCAACGTTCTTAAAGTCTATACTCTCAATTGTAATATAGGAAGTAATATTGCGAACGTTACTACTTAACTAGTATTACGGTAGGACACCTATGTCGCTTAAGACTTCACTTAGACAGTTGGTGAGCATGCAATGGCCACATATATTTTATGTACCAGTCATGTCCCTAGTTGAGGCCATACAAATTTCTAGAGGAAGTGGACATTCCCGTGAACTACCCTACTCTGTTACCCTTTATGCATAACCACTTTTAGAGAAGGAGGAACCAAAGACTTACTTCGAATCTAATAAGGGCGGGTCCCATGACTTTGGTTTCTCTCTAAGGATTAAACCTTTAAAGGGCTCCCAGTCCTAACCACTTAAGATCGAAATAGATAAGAAGATAGTCAGCCACTTAAGACCATCTCAAGGTGTAGTAAACCTTCCTATTTTCACATACAATAGATGTAATAACCCGCAATGTAACAACTCGTATTTTAATAACGTGTTATAACCATAAATCAAGACAGAATTAATTTTTAAAATAAGGATCAAGGGCAATGGGTTACACCATTACGTTTATCTCGAAATTCTGCTTGGAAAGGAGTTTGAGTTTTCAAAAATCGGAGTCCGTATGACCAAGTTATGACCCTTCAAAGTTTCAGAAAATTCAAGTTCAAAAACAGCTCAGAATTCGAATTCAAACCCCAAAACGGACTGGGCGGGAAATTTCCCGCCCAAGACTAGGTCGACCTGGGGGTCGACCATAGTGTTGACATGCCCAGGACCAGGTTGACGACAGAGTCGACCCGGGTGTTGTAACACCCCGTGATTCTGTAACACTAAGATTCACAAATCAAGGCAGAGTTAAATTTTAAAATCAAAACCAAGGGAAACGGGCTGCGCCATTGCGTTAATCTCAGAATTCTACATGAAAACGAGTCCGAGTTTGCATAAATCGGAGTCCGTATGAGGAAGATACAGCCTTCGGAAGTTTCAGCGAAGTTTAAAATTCAAACAGGTCAGAAAACGAGTTCAAATTCGAAAAACAGACCCAGAATCGGGCTGGGCGGGAAATTTCCCGCCCAGGACCCAGGTCGACCAGGTGGTCGACCTGGGAGTGGACCTGGGTACCCAGGTCAACTAGGGTGTCGACCTGGGGGTCGACCCCCCCGACCAGCTCGACTACCCAGTCGACCTGGGGGTCGACCCCCCTGACCAGCTCGACTACCCAGTCGACCTGGGGGTCGACCTGCCCCCGAAAATCTAACTTTCTGAACCTAGTTCATTTCTCTGTATCCGGACGCCATTCTGACCAGATTCGTCCGCCTAATCCTAAATAAATAGCCTTAGTCTCCTTCTCTATTCACAATTCTTTTCTATCCTTATGCTGCAAAGATTCTTGGTAAAACATGGCTTCTTCTCCTCCTCTTAATTAAATAATAAATAAAATAATATATATAAAATAAATCAAGACGAGGAGATGCTGCTCAAAGACTTTCAAGAAGAGGTTCAAGTCAAGCTAGGATTTCAAGTAAAGATTCAAACGACTGCAACGACTGTTTTTCTACGAATCTAATCTAATCTCTGTAAGTCAGTTACTTCATAGATTTGAACGTTTCTATTTTCGTGACATGAAATTAAAGGAATAAAAGAGTATGCCAATTCTTTCTATTCGAATCAGTGCCTATTTCTTTGGACCTAATCAAGAACTGTTATGACTCGAGGACAAATAAGACTGTGATTATGAAACTATGGACCTTAGAACCATATGCCTCTTTGACTATGAACATTGCCTATGACTATGAACATTGCCTGTGACTGTGACTGTGACTATGAGGATCATTTCCTTGACCATTAACACAAGCCTATGCCTTTGATTAGGAAACATAAACTATTGCCTATGACATAACAAGAAGAACTGTGATTCATGACTAGGAAAGTGTTGCTTAAGTTTGGTGACTGTGAAATTTGGGTCAAAACCTGATTTTCTATTTTGTCTGTTCTTGGTTTTCTTGGTTTTAGACCTTGGGAATTTACCTATTAAGTTAGGTCTACCCATGTTCTTGAACCTACGTCTCTATTCTGTCTATTCTTGGTTTTAGACCTTGGGAATTTACCTATTAAGTTAGGTCTACCCATGTTCTTGAACCTACGTCGTTATTCAAACATTTTTATGCCAGTTATTATGTCCATCCTTTTTCATAGCATCTTTGGTTCATTCCCTATTTTCTACGAATCTAGATTTATCTATAATCTAGAATGAGTCACGATTATGCAAACGGTGGGAATACGATTTGGGAAAAATATGAAATTTACTAAAAACATAGTTATGAACTTGGAAATTGGCATAAATTTGGAACATGTATTATGGCATGTTTATAGAAATGCAAATTGGATAAATTTGACATGAATTATAGGATGTGCAATTTGAATCTAGTATTGACAAGAAAATCTAGCATTTACATGAATTGTGAACTAGAATAATAGGTCTAGTTTGACATTAACTGTAATTAGAATGTTAAATCAGAATTGGCATAAACTTGAGATTGGCCGTAATTGGGAATAATTGTCATGTCTAGAAAAATCATGGTTAGTGACAATTAATTTGGTATATTTTACATACCAAAAAGCATAAAAATGATATAGAGGGGAAAATGGGCCATAAGAATGAACGTTGACAATTTACATTAAAAGAGTATTTCATAAAAATGATATAGAGGGGAAAATGGGCCATAAGAATGAACGTTGACAATTTACATTAAAAGAGTAATTATGAAATAAGTAAATTAGGAATAATTTACTTATAGAATTTGTCCTAAATGAGGAAATGTAAATTTAGACAAATTAAAGGTTTATTAACGACATCTCTTTTAATAATACACCAGAAAGTTCTAGGGTGACAGAGAGGATAGTGTCTAGGCTTGGGTTTGGAAAATACAAGTTTCCTGCTCTCCCTGGCTATCCCTAACTAATCCGACGGACGGGACGGTTACTTTCAAAACCTGATTTGAAAATTAATCAAAACCCTTTGAACTTAGAAAACACGAATAGGCCTAACCCGAGGTTAGACTGAGTTGCGATGTAAACCTGTCCGGAACCAACCGGCACATCCAGTAATCGCAACAATATCTGTCTAATGTGAGTGGTAGCGGCTTTAATTTATTTAGCTAAAGCTAGAACAAGAATGGTAGGGTTAAGTTAACTAAGACACTTAACCAATTCAACATGATGACCAGACCGGTGGGTGGGGTTAGGTTCATACAGACACTTAACACAGTTAAGCTAGAATGGGAGGGTTAAGTCCATTGGAACACTTAACCAACTTAGCAAAGTCAAGCTAGAATGGGAGGACTAAGTCCATAGGGACACTTAACCAACTTGACATGGTAACAAGACAAGATTTGTAGGGGTTAAGTAACTAAGGAAACACTTAGCCGAATTAACCTGTTTACCAGACTAAAAGGTGGGGTCAAGTAAAGTAAATACACTTAGCCAAACTAACATGTTAACTAGACTAGAGGTTGGGGTTAAGTAAAATCTAATATACTTAGCCAATTTGATATGTTAGCTGGGCTAGACCGTAGGGTTAAGTAAATTTGAACACTTAACCATCAGATTGTGATAAAGGAATAGGGTTAAGTCTAAAACATGAAGTGATAATACTTAACCATTAATAACATGTTAGTTAAAACAAACGGGCAGGGTTAAGTTAAAAAGGAACACTTAACCAATACAGAATGAAGGGGTAGGGCTAAGTAATAAGAAATACTTAACCAATATTACTTGGTTTGTGATGGGGTTAAGTCAACATGAATTACTGATAACACTTAATCAGTTTAACAGGATAAATGAAGAGGGTTAAGTTGGCTTGAATTGACTAATGACACTTAACCAATCCAAATTGACGAGAAAGAGAACTAAGTAGAAAACCTTTGTTAAGAAGACAACGATTCTGGAAACTAAGTGGTAAATCTTAGTTAGTAAAACTAAGTAGTAATTCTTAGTATAACACGGGAAGGAGCGAATGTCCGTCTGGGTAAAAAAGAAGGCTCCAACGAATTGGGTTACGAAGCCCGAGGCTTCGAGGGGACGTGAGGGTACTCTTGGTACCCTCTGTGAGGCTGCAGATGATCCTCCTGGGCTCACAGAGGTTAAGGTCTGCGTAGAAGAACAAGGGGTATGCCTTGGTTGCAATATATGGCAACCCAAAGACTAGGATGGACCGGCGTGATTCGGCGAGAAAACGGTAGCCCTGTGATAGCAACTCGTCGTCTACCATCCATCTTCAGTTAATCGAGATACGTGAAGCGGAGGCGGAGAACTCCAAAAGACCATATACTTGCTAGCTAGTTATGGGTGAGGATGGCCATAGGATAGTGGGGCACCGGGGGCCGGCGTATAGTTCTCATTTTTCAAGGTGTGCCTTTCATTAGTTGAGGGAGGGGTCAAGTGGGACCAAATTTCACTGGAATAAAAACAGACCTTAGCATCTGCATCGGCAGATATCTGAAAGCTCCCGACCAAGTTCTGTATTCCTTGATTTGCCCTGCCACATGACTCGGGCCGCACATTACATGGCATGTGCATCTAGACAAGCGATAGCGATTCGCGATACATGCGTGGGGAAGTATAGGAACATATACCACTCTAGGTAGTGTGCCCTAGACTTGGGGGCATCGTTCGACAGGTAGCACTAGTTGGACTAGGTGGCATAAACCCTGAATTCGAGAAGCATTCAGCAGATAACGTAAACTCTAGTTAAATCTAAAAGGCACTTGGTGGAAAACCCTAGATTAAATCTAGGTAACAAATAATAAATGTATGCCTGAAGGCGATGGAAAACACAGGGATTGGGATCACGTTATCGTTACTAGTTGGGACATTAGTTAGGTGGTGCAGAGATATAGAAACCAGTATAATAAGGAAATAGCGAAGCGGCGAAAGTATTAGAGCATATCTAGTTTATCTTAGCTTAGCATATCCTGTGTTAATCTTGTCTAATCTTGCTGACCCTATCATCATGGTGTTATCTTGTATTCAGTTAATTCCTGTCGTTTTGTTTTTCCTATGTTCACATGCTAGAAGTTACTGAACTTACTCAGGCTTTATGTCTGACTCTGTTTTTCTTTCGTCTTCTTTTCTTCCGTTCCCCCCAGGTAGTAAAGGAGGGAATAATATAGCTCAGGTTAAGTTGGGCTGTCACTCTTTCCTAGCTTGAAGATTTGTCGAAGTTTTGCTTGGATTCTCTTTTCAGATGCTATGGCTGGCTCTTGCTAAAATTTGGGGAATATAAATGTTGTTTATGCTTCTTTATTTTGTAAGACATATGATACTCTGATATTGTAAAGAAATCATTGTACAAACCATTTTATCAATAAAGCAAAGTTTTATTTTCCGCTGTTTAATTTCTGTATGTCTTGTAATTTATCTGCATCTTTTACCCTAAATGCTCCACAGAACTTAGTGCATTCCCTTTGTGAGTGACACTAACGGATGTGGGGTGTTACACGTGGTATCAGAGCTGAAGGTTACCAGATCAGATAAAGGATTTCAAAAATTATTTTCAAAACGGTTTTAAAAGAAGCAATTTTCAAAAGAAAAGATTTGTTTTAAAGGCATATTCCCCAATGCCATACGCACTATCTTCTCTTCCTCTGTTTGAATCCTTGTTTCCTTCTTTCTTGAGTCTCTGGGGCTCCTGGCTTTCTAGGAGGTAACCTCATCAAAGGGCGAAGTAGTGCCCCAGCTTCCATCCATAGCCGTAGTTGTTTCACCTACGGCCGGTTTTCTTTCAAGCTTATAGAGTTTTCTGTATGATGGAAGTAGCTTTCGAGAGATTTATGACTACACACGGAAGGGGATGAGGAGTTTGGCAAAGGAGCACAACCCTAGGATGAGGAATTCATCGATGTAGATTTAGCTCACGAAGGAGGAAGAAATTATAAAACCTTAGACAAGAGGAAGTATCTTTACTAGGGTAAGGATAGGGCATATAATTAAGGACAAGGGCAAGAACGAGGACAAAGATTTTAAGAAGGGCGAGTACATACTTTCACCACCAAGTGTACCTAGGAGAAAGGTAGTAAAGTTCTGTTGAGAGAGTCTAGTTTTGCTGTTAGTACTCTTTCCTTTGGTTTTAGCGCTTCGCGTTTGTTCATATCCACTCCCGTAGTTGAGTCTCTGCACCATAATACTTGTATAGTAGAAAGATCCCACTAGAGTCTCAAATCCAATTGGTGGCCCGACCAGTTTATTTTTGGGTTAGTAAGGATTTGAGAATAGCTATCAAGTTTGCTTATATCATATCACGTAGATCGTCTAAATTCGGAGGAGATATTCCTTGGGTGCTTGTCTGATATTGGTTTAGGCCTTTGGGGCTTGTACTTGAGGAATGTCGAGTTCGAATAGGATGGTTTGCGTGAGGGATGAATAGTTGTGGCAGGCACTCTAAAAAGTGCATAGTGATCTTTTGACTTTCATAGTTATGGCGTGATGGATAAGCTAAGAGGAGAGACCTCAATCCATCTTGGTATGTACACTTGCTACCGTGATTAACATCTGTTTATTTTGGAAATGGAGATCGGAAACTTCACAATCGTGAAGTAAAATTTAGTTAAGATACAGTGGAGTAAAGCTCAAGAAGGCTAGATACTAGCAACATACCCTTTTCCTTAAGGGTGCATCCTTGATATTCTTTTTGTAGGAGCTTTACGCATAATTGTTTCTCTCTTTCCAAAGTATATCCTCTAGGTCGTATCTTCGATCCTTAGGTAGAAGCCTTTGGATGTAAACATGTATTTGAAACATGTTATGGTTGATGGTTGCAAGTGGTTGATAATGGTTGCCTGTGAATGCTTATGCATACATATTAGGCATTAGATCAGTTCGGACGCTTACATATTGCATTTACAGATATGTATTTGTTTGTAAGTTGAACTTGATATGTTATCATATGGGTGTTGCATATGGATGAACGACTGTGCACACATGTAGTATTTACATAACTAGGGATGCTTGCATACATGATTGGACGCATGGCACTGACATGATTCGCATTAAGGAGGTCAACTGAATCAGTAGACCGCCTGATTTTTCATTAGATAAAGACATATACACACACTATGCATATGAACATGAAAGCATTAGAAATCTATTAAGGACAATGAATGCCTATGATTGAATGGTTGAGTAGATGGGTGATTGGATGGTAGGACACATTCTTCCTAACTTGAAGATTACGGGGACGAAATCCTTTTAAGTGTGGGAGAATGTAACACCCCGTGATTATGTAACACTAAGATTCACAAATCAAGGCAGGGTTAAATCTTAAAATCAAAACCAAGGGAAACGGGCTGCGCCATTGCCTTCGTCTCGGAATTCTGCATGAAAACGAGTCCGAGTTTGCGTAAATCGGAGTCTGTATGAGGAAGATACAGCCTCCGGAAGTTTCAGCAAAGTTTAAAATTCGAACAGGTCAGAAAACGAGTTCAAATTCGAAAAACAGACCCAGAAGCGGGCGGGCGGGAAATTTCCCGCCCAGGACCCAGGTCGACCAGGGGGTCGACCTGGGAGTCGACCTGGGTACCCAGGTCGACTAGGGTGTCGACCTGGGGGTCGACCCCCTGACCAGGTCGACTACCCAGTCGACCTGGGGGTCGACCTGCCCCCGAAAATCCAGCTTTCTGAACCTGGTTCGTTTCTCTGTATCCGGACGCCATTCTGACCAGATTCGTCCGCCTAATCCTATATAAACAGCCTTAGTCTCCTTCTCTATTCACAATTCTTTTCTATCCTTATGCTGCAAAGATTCTTGGTAAAACATGGCTTCTTCTCCTCCTCTTAATTAAATAATAAATAAAATAATATATATAAAATAAATCAAGACGAGGAGATGCTGCTCAAAGACTTTCAAGAAGAGGTTCAAGTCAAGCTAGGATTTTAAGTAAAGATTCAAACGACTGCAACGACTGTTTTTCTACGAATCTAATCTAATCTCTATAAGTCAGTTACTTCTTAGATTTGAACGTTTCTCTTTTCGTGACATGAAATTAAAGGAATAAAAGAGTATGCCAATTCTTTCTATTCGAATCAGTGCCTATTTCTTTGGACCTAATCAAGAACTGTTATGACTCGAGGACAAATAAGACTGTGACTATGAAACTATGGACCTTAGAACCATATGCCTCTTTGACTATGAACATTGCCTATGACTATGAACATTGCCTGTGACTGTGACTGTGACTATGAGGATCATTTCCTTGACCATGAACACAAGCCTATGCCTTTGATTAGGAAACATAAACTATTGCCTATGACATAACAAGAACAACTGTGATTCATGACTAGGAAAGTGTTTCTTAAGTTTGGTGACTGTGAAATTTGGATCTAAACCTGATTTTCTATTCTGTCTGTTCTTGGTTTTCTTGGTTTTAGACCTTGGGAATTTACCTATTAAGTTAGGTCTACCCATGTTCTTGAACCTACGTCTCTATTCTGTCTATTCTTGGTTTTAGACCTTGGGAATTTAACTATTAATTTAGGTCTACCCATGTTGTTGAACCTACGTCGTTATTCAAACCTTTTTATGCCATTTATTATGTCCATCCTTTTTCATAGCATCTTTGGTTCATTCCCTATTTTCTACGAATCTAGATTTATCTATAATCTAGAATGAGTCACGATTATACAAACGGTGGGAATACGATTTGGGAAAAATATGAAATTTACTAAAAACATAGTTATGAACTTGGAAATTGGCATAAATTGGGAACATGTATTATGGCATGTTTATAGAAATGCAAATTGGATAAATTTGACATGAATTATAGGATGTGTAATTTGAATCTGGTATTGACGTGAAAATCTAGCATTTACATGAATTGTGAACTAGAATAATAGGTCTAGTTTGACATTAACGGTAATTAGAATGTTAAATCAGAATTGGAATAACTAGTTTGGCATAAACATGAAATTGGCCGTAATTGGGAATAATTGTCATATCTAGCAAAATCATGGTTAGTGACAATTAATTTGGTATAGTTTACATACCAAAAAGCATTAAAATGATATAGAGGGGAAAATGGGCCATAAGAATGAACGTTGACAATTTACATTAAAAGAGTAATTATGAAATAAGTAAATTAGGAATAATTTACTTATAGAATTTGTCCTAAATGAGGAAATGTAAATTTAGACAAATTAAAGGTTTATTAACGACATCTCTTTTAATAATACACCAGAAAGTTCTAGGGTGACAGAGAGGATAGTGTCTAGGCTTGGGTTTGGAAAATACAAGTTTCCTGCTCTCCCTGGCTATCCCTAACTAATCCGACGGACGGGATGGTTACTTTCAAAACCTGATTTGAAAATTAATCAAAACCCTTTGAACTTAGAAAACACGAATAGGCCTAACCCGAGGTTAGACTGAGTTGCGATGTAAACCTGTCCGGAACCAACCGGCACATCCAGTAATCGCAACAATATCTGTCTAATGTGAGTGGTAGCAGCTTTAATTTATTTAGCTTAAGCTAGAACAAGAATGGTAGGGTTAAGTTAACTAAGATACTTAACCAATTCAACAAGTTGACCAGACCGGTGGGTGGGGTTAGGTTCATACAGACACTTAACACAGTTAAGCTAGAATGGGAGGGTTAAGTCCATAGGAACACTTTACCAACTTAGAAAAGTCAAGCTAGAATGGGAGGGCTAAGTCCATAGGGACACTTAACCAACTTGACATGGTAACAAGACAAGATTTGTAGGGGTTAAGTAACTAAGGAAACACTTAGCAGAATTAACCTGTAAACTAGACTAGAAGGTGGGGTTAAGTAAAGTTAATACACTTAGCCAAACTAACATGTTAACTAGACTAGAGGTTGGGGTTAAGTAAAATCTAATATACTTAGCCAATTTGATATGTTAGCTGGGCTAGACCGTAGGGTTAAGTAAATTTGAACACTTAACCATCAGATTGTGATAAAGGAATAGGGTTAAGTCTAAAACATGAAGTGATAATACTTAACCATTAATAACATGTTAGTTAAAACAGACGGGCAGGGTTAAGTTAAAAAGGAACACTTAACCAATACAGAATGAAGGGGTAGAGCTAAGTAATATGAAATACTTAACCAATATAACTTGGTTTGTGATGGGGTTAAGTCAACATGAATTACTGATAACACTTAACCAGTTTAACAGGATAAATGAAGAGGGTTAAGTTGGCTTGAATTGACTAATGACACTTAACCAATCCAAATTGACGGGAAAGAGAACTAAGTAGAAAACCTTAGTTAAGAAGACAACGATTCTGGAAACTAAGTGGTAAATCTTAGTTAGTAAAACTAAGTAGTAATTCTTAGTATAACACGGGACGGAGCGAATGTCCGTCTGGGAAAAAAAGAAGGCTCCAACGAATTGGGTTACGAAGCCCGAGGCTTCGAGGGTACGTGAGGGTACTCTTGGTATCCCTCTGTGAGGCTGCAGATGATCCTCCTGGGCTCACAGAGGTTAAGGTCCGCGTAGAAGAACCAGGGGTATGCCTTGGTTGCAATATATGGTAACCTAAAACTAGGATGGACCGGCGTGATTTGGCGAGAAAACGGTAGCCCTGTGATAGCAACTCGTCGTCTACCATCCATCTTCAGTCAATCAAGATACATGAAGCGGAAAGGCGGAGAACTCCAAAAGACCATATACTTGCTATCTAGTTATGGGTGAGGATGGCCATAGGATAGTGGGGAACCGGGGGCCGGCGTATAGTTCTCATTTTTCAAGGCATGCCTTTCATTAGTTGAGGGAAGGGTCAAGTGGGACCATAGCCACTGGAATAAAAACAGACCTTAGCATCTACATCGGTAGATATCTGAAAGCTCCCGACCGAGTTCTGTATTCCTTGATTTGCCCTGCCACAGGTCTCGGGCCGCACATTACAGGACATGTGCATCTAGACAAGCGATAGCGATTCGCGATACATGCGTGGGGAAGTATAGGAACATATACCACTCTAGGTAGTGTGTCCTAGACTTGGGGGCATCGTTGGACAGGTAGCACTAGTTGGACTAGGTGGCATAAACCCTGAATCCGAGAAGCATTCAGCAGATAACGTAAACTCTAGTTAAATCTAGAAGGCACTTGGTGGAAAACCCTAGATTAAATCTAGGTAACAAATAATAAATGTATGCCTGAAGGCGATGGAAAACACAGGGATTGGGATCACGTTATCCTTACTAGTTGGGACATTAGTTAGGTGGTGTAGAGATATAGAAACCAATATAACAAGGAAATAGCGAAGCGGCGAAAGTATTAGAGAATATCCAGTTTATCTTAGCTTAGCATATCCTGTGTTAATCTTGTCTAATCTTGCTGACCCTATCATCATGGTGTTATCTTGTATTCAGTTAATTCATGTCGTTTTGTTTTTCCCATGTTCACATGCTAGAAGTTACTGAACTTACTCAGGCTTTATGTCTGACTCTGTTTTTCTTTCGTCTTCTTTTCTTCCGTCCCCCCCCCCCCAAGTAGTAATGGATGGAATAGTATAGCTCAGGTTAAGATGGACTGTCACCCTTTCCCAGCTTGAGGATTTGTCGAAGTTTTGCTTGGATTCTCTTTTCAGATGCTATGGTTGGCTCTTGATAAAATTTGGGGAATATAAATGTTGTCTATGCTTCTTTATTTTATAAGACAGATGATACTCTGATATTGTAAAGAAATCATTGTACAAACCATTTTATCAATAAAGCAAAGTTTTATTTTCCGCTGTTTAATTTCTGTCTGTCTTGTAATTTATCTGCATCTTTTACCCTAAATGCTCCACAGAACTTAGTGCATTCTCTTTGTGAGTGACACTAACGGATGTGGGGTGTTACAGGTGTCGACCTGGTTGCCGAGCCCATTTTTGGGTCAGAGTTCACTCTGATGTTTCTAGTCCGATTTCTGTCTAAATTCGTTGGCCTGACCCTATATAAACAGCCCCTAACTCTAGCCTCTCTGCACAAATTCTCCCTGACCTTGGGCTGCAAAAAATCTGGTTGAAAAGTTAGAGAAAAAGGGATTGCTTCTTCTCCAACAAGGCTACGTGTAGAGTACTGCTGTTTGGGGGATTTTTGTTAGACTCGAGATTCAACATCGCCTCTTTGTTTTCTAATTCTCAAACCACGATCTGTAAGCCTCAGTTACTTTTAGATCTAAACTTTAAACTTAATATGGGCATGTTGTAAATTGAAATTGGACCTAAGTATGACAATTATCTTGGATCTATCATTGTATATCTTGGATCTATAAATGTATGTCTTGGATCTATCATTGTTCACCTTGGATCTATTCATCCTGAATCTTGACTTGTGGTAATATGAAATTGATTTGGGGCCTATATATGTTGTAGATATAAAACCCCTAATGTCCATAATATTCATGCCTACGATGTTGAATTATTTGTTATTCACAAGTTGGGGTTATTATCTTATGTCAACTGTTATCATGACTATCACCCTATTTTGCTAGATTTGATATTTGAGTCCACTACTCCACATGCCAGTATTGTTGTAATCGTTTATCTCAAGTTATGCCATGCTTGATTTGTAATCACTTTTGCAACCTTATGCCCGTTCTTTCCATGTTATCCCCTAATTAGATTTGTTTGTATCAATTCGAATTCACATGCGATGGGAATATGATTTGGGTAGTTTAGGCAAACCTGAATTTACCATGAACTTGGAACATGAACATTGTTATAACTTGAATCTGAATATGGACATGAAAACTTACCTTGAAACTTGTCACGAACTTGATATGAGACTTGAACATGGTCATGACTCTAGAACGAACTTGAAAATGACCAACTCGAGGTTGGGTTGAGTTTGCAGTGTAAATCTGCCCGGCGAATCCAGTGACTTCAAACAATAGGATCCAAAGTGGGTAGTTGGTCATGTCGCACCTAAAACCCGAGGTTAGACTATGTTGTGGTGTAAATCTGCCCGGAACTGCCCGGCAAGCCCACTGACCACAACAACTAGTCTAATGTGAGAGGTTGGGGTGCATTAATGACTTTATGCTATATGATAGGGTTAAGTCATGAACATGAAAGACAACACTTAACAAACTTGATACATGATTGGATAGGGTTAAGTCACGAATTTGAATGACAACACTTAACCCATTAGAAACCCTTGTTACGCGGTCCTTTTCAGCAGTAACCCATTTAGATGTATCACGATACCCTAGGACTAGGCAGGGTGGGGCACGATTACTGGGCTGATTGTAAGCGACCAGAACGACGGCTGAGTTGGTGCACCATTATAGGTTCAGGCAGACTATGGTCGTGCACGTAGTCCGGAGTTGAAAAAGCAGGCATTGGGCACTAGTAGTTTACACTGTGCGTGCTTGATTCGTGTCAATGGTTGGCACCCTAGGGCTTGATACGCCTTATGGTGGACCTAGCACAGGTGACTACATTTCGTGGTTGGGCCGTATGACACAAACACATGACGAGCTAGAACTTGTAGGGAGCCGATCGATTAGTAGATCGTACTGTAGGACCCCGTAATGGGTCATTTCATGATATTGGGCCAAGGGATCATTTCATGATTAATACTTGACATGGGTTAGAGTACTAGTACAGTTGGTGCAGGGAATCTTGAATATGCGATGCTAGACTTGACTTATCTTGTTATCTTAGTTATCATACCAGTCCTGTTACCATCCTTATGTTTAATTCCAATTTTCACATGTCATGTTACTTTTACTAGTTTTTATGCTGAAAGTCATTAGGGCTCACCATTCTTTATGACTGACCCTTTTTCTTTCGCCCCTTTTTCTTTCGTTTCCCCCTGGTTCTCAGGGAGGAAACGCTAGCTCTTAGCTTGGATTTAGCTTGCTTTCTGTCAGCTCATGTACGGTTTGGTCTTGAGCTATGCTATGGCTGCACTTCTGCTATCTTTGGGGAATAATTTACTTTTGTTATCTTAAGTTTATGCTTCTTTATTTTGAACTTGATGTAATGGAATAATTTGTACTTTGGATATATGAGGTTTTGACTCTTTTCTTGAAAGTAATGAAATTTGGTTTTTAATTTCTACCGCTGCTTTATTTATGTTCTGCCTTGTGATATCTCTGTGTATGTTTACCTAGATAATACTCCACCAAAACTAGTGCATTCCCTTTGTGAGTGACCCTAGCGGAGGTGGGGCTTTACAATTTGGTATCAGAGCAGAAGGTTACCAGATGGGGCAAAAGTTTTTTTTTATAAAAAAAACCTTCTAAAACTATTTTCCAAAACCGTTTATAAAGAAGCATTTTTTTTCAGTAAAAGTTTTATGTTTAAAAAAGGCTATTCCCCAAAAGCCATTATCACTTTCCTTTGTTTCCTCATTTGAATCTTTTACTTTTTCGTTTTTCAGCATGTCTGATCTTAACCTTCCTGAGGAAGTACCCGTACCTAGATGGTTCCGAAGGTACTTGGAAGCTAGGGCCAACGGCGCAGGCCCGACAGACATCCCTCCTCCTCCTCCCCCAGTGGTTGCGGTTCCTCCTCCTCCTCCCTAGTGGCCGCGGTTCCTCCTCCTCCTGGTAACGCCTTTGCCAAAATATGCAAAGACTTTAAAGCAATGGGTGGCAAGAACTTCGTTGGAACTGAAACCTTCGTTGAGGCATGAAACTTGCTAAAGGAGACTGAAGACTTGTTTATTATCTTCGATGTGGAGGATCATAGGAAAGTTCAGTTAGCAGCATGGTTGTTATAAGCGGAAGTTGCATTTTGGTGGGAAGTCACCAACGCTACCAGGCCAGTTGAGACTTGGGCAGACTTTAGAGAGGTTTGGGCTTAAATTCTTATCGTCAGCAGAAGAGAACCTACAGATGGAGAGGTTCCTAGCACTTAAGCAAGGGGACATGACCATTAGGGAGTACGTGAATAAGTTTAATCAGCTTGCTAGGTTCGGATTGGACTTGGTTAACATAGCTCAGAAGAAGGTTGTATGCTTTGCTCGAGGATTGAACGAGCCACTACACAGTTTGTCCATAACTCATATACCTATGGGGGCAACCTTTGAAAGCTTGGTGGATATGGCCCTACTTCATGAGGAAGACAAGAATAGCAAGAAGGAGGTTAAGCCTAATGAGGCTCAGAATAAGAAGGTTGACTTCAAGAAGGGAGGCAACAGGAATAACAAGAATAATAAGAACAACAATACTAACAAACCACGTGAGACAAGGAAGTGCAACTTTTGTGGTATTACGGGACACCTAGCTAAAGACTGTAGAAGGAAGAAGAGAAAGTTGGGTGAATGCTTTCATTGTGGAGATACGGGACACCTCAGCAAAGATTGCCCTAAGAAGCAAGGGCAGGCCCAGCGAGCAGGACCTTCTGGAGGGCAGCTGCATGCTCTCAACACCATTCCAGCACTTGACCAAGGTAGTAATATTTCCGTAGAAAGCCTTGTTTACATTTCCGAATTTCCTGTTCGAACCTTATTTGACTCTGGCGCATCGCATACTTTTATTTCTTCTGATGTTGTTAAAAATATGCACCTAAGTACTAGTCTGGTTGAGGATCCCGTTATAGTTTCAAATCCAATTGGGGGCTTCACTCATTTATCTATGATGTGTGTGGATTTGAGGATTTCTATCTTAAGCGTAGAATTCACGTGTAATGCTTATGTTCTCGGATTTATGGGATACGGTTTGATCCCAGGTATGGATTGGCTGTCCAATTATGGAGCCATTCTTGATTGTGAACGAAGGGTAGTGAGGCTCATGACTCGCCTTGGTAATACCCTTGAAATTTATTGTAACCCTAAGGGTCCGGTCATGTTGTGTTATCTTGAATCTCTTGACTCATCCATCGACAATTTGCAATCTGTAAGAGTGGTCCGAGAATATCCAGATGTCTTTGATGAGGTGAAGGGGTTACCTCCTAAACGCGAGATAGACTTCTGAATTTATCTTGTTGATAATGCCAAGTCAGTTTCATTGCCCGTTAGGCACATGGCCCCGCGAGAAAGAAGAGAGCTCAGTAAACAAGTTAAGGAGTTGCTTGAGAAAAATTTCACAAGACGAAGCATTTCTGAATGGGGTGCTCCGGTGGTATTCACTACTAAGGTGGATGGTTCGCTTCGTTTATGTATAGATTATCGTGAGTTAAACAAGCTAACTAAGAAAAATAGACACCCACTACCAAGAATTGACGATTTGTTTGACCAGCTTGGGGGAGCATCTGTTTTCTCTCAACTCGATCTAGCCACAGGATTCCATCAGCTTAGAGTGGATGAGGATAGCATTGACAAAACTGCGTTTAGGACTCCAGATGGATTCTTCGAATGGCTCGTCATGCCGTTTGGGTTAACGAATGCACCCGCGTACTTTGTAGATTTGATGAGTAGGGTGTTTCGGGAGTTCCTTAACAAGTTTGTAGTGATTTTCATGGACGATATTTTGATCTTCTCAAAGGATAAAGAAGAGCATGCTAGACATCTCAAGGAAGTCATGGATACGCTTAGAGCACACCAGTTAAAGGCTAAGTTCTCCAAATGCCATTTTTGGAGGAAGGAAGTTCGATTTCTTGGACATGTAGTTTCTAAGCAAGGCATAGTCGTGGACCCCGCAAAGGTAGTTGCGGTGCAAGACTGGAAAATTCCTAAGAACGCAACGGAGGTAAGAAGCTTTCTCGTTTTGGCAGGCTATTATAGGAAGTTCATTAAGGACTTCGCTAAGATTTCAGCCCCTCTTGCTAGGTTAACGAAGAAAAACCTAGTGTTTGCATGGGACATAGAATGTGAGATTGCTTTTCAAAGACTCAAGAGAGCCCTCACCACATCTCCAGTTTTGGCATTACCCGACGGAAGTAAGATGTTTACGGTATACACGGATGCGTGTGGCACAGGATTAGGCGATGTCCTAATGCAAGAAGGGAAAGTGATATGCTATGGGGGTAGATAACTTAAAGTTCATGAGAAGAACTATCCCACACATGACTTGGAGTTGGCGGTGATCGTTTTTGCACTTAAATCTTGGTGCCATTATCTTCTAGGGGAGAGGTTCGAGCTATATACCGACCAAAAATCGCTTAAGTACCTCTTCTCACAGAAAGATTTGAATCTGAGACAACAGCGGTGGATGGAATTCTTGGCATCATATGACTTCGATATAGCTTATACCCCTGGCAAGGGTAACGTGGTGGCAGATGCGCTAAGTAGGAAAAGATTGACCTTGAGCCCCTTGTTTGTTGAAAGGAAAAGTCTAGAGTTTATGGCAACCTTTGATTTTACACCTGCTGTTGAGTCATTGACTGTTACGTTAGCATCTCTTGAGTTAAGACCTACACTTCTAGATGAAGTAGGGACTTCACAGAAGGAAGATCCACAGATAGTCGAAATCATGGACAAGCTGATTAGTGGTGAGACATAAAGTCACCTCAGTAGATATGCCATAGATGACAAGGGATGGCTAAGGCGTGATGGAAGGCTATGTGTCCCACAAGTGGGAGACTTAGTAAGGAAAGTCCTCGAGGAGGCACATCACTCGAAGATGACCATACATCCCGGAGGGGATAAGATGTATAGGGATATGAAACGCAATTTCTTTTGGCCTGGAATGAAAAAGGACGTGGCAGTGTTTGTTTCGAAGTGCATGGTGTACCAACAAGTAAAGGCCGAGTCGAAGAAGCCCGGTGGGCTATTACATCCTTTGGAGGTTCCGCAATGGAAATGGGAGAGTATCTCAATGGATTTCGTGGATGGACTGCCTAGGTCAAGGAAGGGAAATACTAGCATATGGGTCATAGTTGATAGACTCACGAAAAGTGCTCACTTCATTCCGGTGAAAAGCAAGAGGACTGCATCATGGCTAGCGTCTTTTTACCTTCGAGAGATAGTACGGTTGCACGGGGTTCCTTCTAGTATAGTTAGTGATCGTGACCCAATTTTCACTAGCCAGTTTTGGAATAGTCTACAAGAAGCAATGGGTACACGACAAAGTTTAAGCACGGCCTATCACCCACAGACAGATGGACAAACCGAAAAGGTAAATAGGGTACTAGAGGATCTTTTGAGGCTATGCATTCTTGACTTTGGTGGTACTTGGGAAGACCATCTTCCTCTCGTGGAGTTTGCATATAATAATAGTTACCAAGCTAGCATCGGAAAGGCATCGTTCGAAGCCCTGTATGCAAGACCGTGCAAGTCGCCAACTTGTCGGTGGGAGACGACAGACAGGCTTATACTTGGGCCCGACATGATAAGGGACACTTCTGAGAAGATTGAGTTGATACGAAGACGGATGAAAACGGACCAAGATAGACAGAAATCTTATGAGGACAAGAGAAGGACAGACCTAGAGTTCGAAGTCGGAGATATGGTCTTTATAAAAGTTTCTCCTTTATGCAATGTGGTTCATTTTGGAGCGGTTGGAAAGCTAGCACCAAGGTTCGTAGGACCGTTCCCTATCACTGAGAGGATTGGGCAGATGGCCTATAAGTTAGACTTACCTGAGAAGCTGACCGGAGTACACAATGTCTTTCACGTCTTGCATCTCCGAAAGTGCTTACATAAGTCAGCCGAAGTAGTTGAGCCAAGCATCCTTGAAGGCATAGAAGTGGAAAAAGAAGCAACATTGAGGTGAGTTCCGATTCGTATCTTAGGAACGGAGATCAAGAAGCTTAGGAATCGAGAAGTCAAGCTAGTTAAAGTACAGTGGAGTGAAGCACAAGAAGACGCAACTTGGGAAACCGAAGAGAAGATACGCACGCTTTACCCATTTCTTTTTGAGGGTACATTCTCGATCTCTTTTCCTATAAACTTGAAAACCTTTCGTATCATGTTTTTACTACCTATGTTTGCCTTGTTATCTTCTCGATCTTATCTTGAGAACCTTAGGTAGAACCATATGGATGTAAACATGTGATTGAAACACGTTATGGTTGATTTTTGCAAATGGTTGCAAGTGTTTACAAGTGATTGCTAGTGGATGCATGACACACATTAGGCACTAGATCGGCTCAGTCACATTTTCATGTTGCATATGCATGAGTACTTATACTTGTACATGGATGGAACTTGTTATGCTATCACTTGGATGTTGCATATGAATGAATGTTATGTGCCCTCATGTAATGATTATAAATTATGTTAGGAATTTGCATACATGTTGGACTCATTACACTAACATATTTTGCATTAAGGAGGTTTAGAGAATCAGTAACCGCCTGATCTTTTGCATTAGATAAGTACATATACACACACTTACTGCATATGTTCATACAGCACTAGAAATCGTTTAAGGACAATGGTTACCTATGGATGATGTTTTGAGTAGATGGATGATTGGATGGTAGGATATATTCTTTCTAACTTAGAGATTTCGGGGACGAAATCCTTTAAGGAGGGGAGAACGTAACAACCCGTATTTTAATAACGTGTTATAACCATAAATCAAGACAGAATTAATTTTTAAAATAAGGATCAAGGGCAATGGGTTACGCCATTACATTCGTCTCGAAATTCTTCTTGGAAACGAGTCCGAGTTTTCGAAAATCGGAGTCCGTATGACCAAGTTATGACCCTTTAAAGTTTCAGAAAATTCAAGTTCAAAAACAGCTCAGAATTCGAATTCAAATTTCGAATTCAAACCCCAGAACGGACTGGGCGGGAAATTTCCCGCCCAGGACCAGGTCGACCAGGGGGTCGACCATAGTGTCGACCTGCCCAGGACCAGGTTGACCATAGAGTCGACCTGGGTGTCGACCTGGTTGCCGAGCCCATTTTTGAGTCAAAGTTCACTCTGATGTTTCTAGTCCGATTTCTGTCTAAATTCATTGGCCTGACCCTATATAAACAACCCCTAACTCTAGTCTCTCTACACAAATTCTCCCTGACCTTATGCTGCAAAAACTCTGGTTGAAAAGTTAGAGAAAAAGGGATTGCTTCTTCTCCAACAAGGCTACGTGTAGAGTACCGCTGTTTGGGAGATTTTTGTTAGACTCGAGATTCAACATCGCCTCTTTGTTTTCTAATTCTCAAACCAAGATCTGTAAGCCCCAATTACTTTTAGATCTAAACTTTAAACTTAATATGGACATGTTGTAAATTGAAATTGAACCTAAGTATGACAATTATCTTGGATCTATCATTGTATATCTTGGATCTATCATTGTATATCTTGGTTCTATCATTGTTCACCTTGGATCTATTCATCCAGAATCTTGACTTGTGGTAATATGAAATTGATTTGGGGCCTATATATGTTGTAGATCTAAACCCCTAATATCCATAATATTCATGCCTGCGATGTTGAATTATTTGTTATTCACAAGTTGGGCTTATTATCTTATGTCAACTGTTACCATGACAATCACCCTATTTTGCTAGATTTGATATTTGAGTCCACTACTCCATATGCCAGTATTGTTGTAATCGTTTATCTCAAGTTATACCTGCTTGACTTGTAATCACTTTTTCCACCTTATGCCCATTCTTTCCATGTTATCCCCTAATTAGATTTGTTTATATCAATTCGAATTCACATGCGATGGGAATACGATTTGGGTAGTTTAGGCAAACCTGAATTTATCATGAACTTGGAACATGAACATTGTTATAACTTGAATCTGAATATGGACATAAAAACTTACCTTGAAACTTGTCACGAACTTGATATGAGACTTGAACATGGTCATGACTCTAGAACGAACTTGAAAATGGCCAACTCGAGGTTGGGTTGAGTTTGCAGTGTAAATCTGCCCGGAACCGCCCGGCGAATCCAGTGACTGCAAACAATACGATCTAATGTGGGTAGTTGGTCGTGTCGCACCTAAAACCCGAGGTTAGACTATGTTGTGGTGTAAATCTGCCCGGAACCGCCCGACAAATCTAGTGACCACAACAACTAGTCTAATGTGAGAGGTTGGGGTGCATTAATGAATTTATGCTACCTGATAGGGTTAAGTCATGAACATGAAAGACAACACTTAACCAACTTGATACATGATTGGATAGGGTTAAGTCACGAATTTGAATGACAACACTTAACCCATTAGAAACCCTAGTTGCGCGGTCCTTTTCAGCAGTAACCCACTTAGATGTATCACAATACCATGGACTAGGCAGGGTGGGGCACGATTACTGGACTGATTGTAAGTGACCAGAACGACGGCTGAGTTGGTGCGGATTGTAGGTTCAGGCGGACTATGGTCGTGCACGTAGTCCGAAGTTGAAAAAGCAGACATTGGGCACCAGTAGGTTTACAATGTGCATGCTTGATTCATGTCGATGGTTGGCACCCTAGGGCTTGATACACCCTATGGTGGACCTAGCACAGGTGACTACATTTCGTGGCTGGGCCGTATGACACAGATACATGACGAGCTAGAACTTGTAGGGAGCCAATCGATTAGTAGATCGTACTGTAGGACCCCATAATGGGTCATTTCATGATATTGGCCCAAGGGATCATTTCATGGTTAATACTTGACATGGGTTAGAATACTAGTACAGTTGGTGCAGCGAATCTTGAATATGCGATGCTAGACTTGACATATCTTGTTATCTTAGTTATCATACCAGTCTTGTTATCATCCTTATGTTTAATTTCAGTTTTCACATGTTATGTTACTTTTACTAGTTTTTATGCTGAAAGTCACTAGGGCTTACCAGTCTTTATGACTGACCCTTTTTCTTTTGCCCCTTTTTCTTTCGTTTCCCCCCAGGTTCTCAGGGAGGGAACACTAGCTCTTAGCTTGGATTTAGCTTGCTTTCTGTCAGCTCATGTACGATTTGGTCTTGAGCTATGCTATGGTTGTACTTCTGCTATCTTTGGGGAATAATTTACTTTTGTTATCTTAATTATGCTTCTTTATTTAGAACTTGATGTGATGGAATAATTTGTACTTTGGATATATGAGGTTTTGACTCTTTTCTTAAAAGTAATGAAATTTGGTTTTTAATTTCTACCGCTGCTTTATTTATGTTCTGCCTTGTGATATCTCTGTGTATGTTTACCTAGATAATACTCCATCAAAACTAGTGCATTCCTTTGTGAGTGACCTTAGCGGAGATGGGGTGTTACACGCAATTTCTGAACTAATTTAAAATTGTTATTTTTAGCAATTTTAATGGATTTTAATATTAAAATAATTTATTTTAAATAATAACGACTAAAAATTTAATTTAATCAAAGTTAAAATGAATAATTATATTTTAATTATATAACGAGCCTGAAATGGCGCGGTAGTTTGAAAATTCGATTTCAAATTTCAAACGAATTTACCAAATTCAAAACAAATCGGATTTCAGTAAAACAAAAAATATTTAAATTAGTTTAAAAATATCTTTCCAAAGAATCTGAAATTTTGAAATTTCATAATAGGAATCAAAAGTTATGCCCAATTTAAAATTCAGAGTAGTCGCTATGGAATTTATATATATTTTTTAATATTAAAAATAGCCATTTTACAAACGACCTCAGTTTCTGACGAAACCAATTCTGTTGGATCTGAAATGTCAAATTATTGATAGATTCCAATTTTCATAATTTTTGGAATTAATATGTGAGTGTGGCAAAAGAAAATGCATTTTGACAGTTTCAGTCAAATTGGATCGACCAGAAAATGGCCATTTTTCAAACAGTCTCCAAATTTGTCGAAATTAATTTTGATAGGATCGTATCGCCAAAACAAAACTAGAAATAATTTTTCTGTAAATTTTGGGTTTAGTATGTGGCCCCGGTAAATTAAAATGTGCGTTCAAATTAAATATATATTGATTTATATTTTATTTTTAATGAAAACTATTAGAAACGACAGAATTGGCTAACGAAACATATCCCATTGTGTACGGAATAAGGGTAATTAGCTAGGGGCGACACTCGTTGGGCTTCATTTGGAGTTCAAATTAGTAAACATGTATTTTTGAAAATAAAGATACTAAATATAATAAAATATTTATTATATAAATACCCTGTATTCTACCCAAACCCTAATACACGTATCTTAAATTCCAGGCCACTGCTACCCTCATCTCTATGACGGAATTCATATGGATTTCATCGCTTAAATTCTTCCAAACAAAAATTAATTAAATCTGGAATTCAACACAAAAATGGAAGAGCATTTTGAGTTCAACAAATTGATACGGTTATGATCAAAAACCATTGCAAGAATCGCTCGAATTCCTCACTCAAAGTCACCATGTTCGCATCGAATTCTGGAGCGATAGGGAGGCGTGAGTTCGACGCCCTCCCCACCGGCAGTGGCGCACCTCCAGGCGCATCCCGTGTGCCCACCCGATCTGGATCCCGTTGATTGCGTAAGGCACGACTTGGGTTTGGTTTAAGGAACGATCTGCAGCTTAGAAGAAGAAGAAAATGCGGCAGCGCATGTTCAAAATGTGATTAAAGGGTATTAACTATTTAATTAACATTAATTAGTGATTAATTAAATTTAGTTAATGATTTAATTTAGTTATTCATGTATAGTTAACCATTGTTGTAAATAAAAATAGTATTATTTTGTAAATAAAAAAAGCATTGTTTTAAAAATATGAAAATAAATAAAAATCATTATTTTTACATATAGGATTACATTGTTTTCAAAATCATTATTTTTACATAAAGGATTACATTGTTTTTATAACTAAATATTTGCACTGTTCTTCAACAAAACTAGCAATATGTTTTGAAACAAAATTAGCAATATGTTTTGAAAACAACATTAGCATTGTTTTGAATACAAAATTTACATTGTTTTTAATAATAAAATTTACATTGTCTTCAATAACAAAATCTACATTGTTTTTAATAGCAGAATTTACATTGTTTTTACTACAAAGATTGCATTGTTTTTAATATAAAAATAGTAATTGTTTTGCAAAAAAAAGCAAATGTTTTCAAATCAAAACTAACAATGTTTTCAAATCAAAATTAACATTGTTTTCAAATCAAAAACTAACATTGTTTTCAAATCAAAATCAACATTGTTTTGTATATGTAAAATAGAACATTGTTTTTAAAAGAAACATAGAACATCGTTTTAATATGAAGATCGCATGGTTCTTAATATAAAAGTTGCATTGTTTAGAAAATGAAAATCACATTTATTTTTGTAAATAAAATAAACATTGTTTTTGTAAATAAAATATACATTGCTTTTAATGTAAATTTTCAATATAATAACACTGTTATAAAAATGAATTTTTTATAAAGAAACAGCTTAAAATCAAAATATGGTTTTTATATAATATGGATTAAAAATATGATTTTTAATATACATACCAACAGATTGTGATGAAACTGTCTGGAAACAAACCAGAATCCAAACCGTACCAGAAATTCAGAAATACACATTGATGGAGTGGAAACCAAAGGTGAGAACTCCCCACTAAAAATTCTGCATAATCATTTATTATTTTCATAATTGGAAAAAAGATAGAATTGCCTGTTTAGATTTTTATTAGTTTAATCATTATAAACTGTATACAGTGCTTGTTAGATCACTTCCCTTGTCCATAGACCATGGACGATTTAAATTGACTATATTATGTGATTGTTTGTGATGCTGTGGTGATTGACATATTAAAAATAATGTTAGTGTTAATGTAGTGGCTGGAATTAAATTATGAATATTCATTTATAATTTTAACTAGTGAAAATTGACTAATTAGAAAAATAATTCAAACCGAATTAGAATTGGTTTAATTTGTTAACCAATTATTTATTTAGATAATCTGATGTGGTTTGAAAACGCCACACGGGTCAAAGGATGATAATTTGTTCACATCTCCCTTGAATTTATTTATATGTCAATCGATGGATTGACAGTGTGTGATGAGCGTTATTTATTTATTCTAATGCCTACACAGTTGTAAATTTCATTTTGGATGTGATTTGTCTGTTTGATGATTCTTTATCATTATTGTTGCATACGTGCGATGTATGAAATCCATATAACAGAAATTAAATGGTAATTAGTCGAGTCGCATTCCGATTCAGAAATAAACAATGTTTTTATAATAAACAATATTTTAGAATAAAATAGCATTTTAGAATGAAAATAACATTATAATGTAAAAGATACATTTTAGAAAAAAATAACATTATTATCTAAAAAGTACATTTTAGAATAAAATAACATTATAATGTAAAAAGTACATTTTAGAATCAAATAACATTTTAGAATGGAATAGTACATTTTAGAATAAAATAAAATTTTAGAATTAATAAGACATTTTAGAATTAAAGTTAACATCTTTGTTGAAATAAATAGTTGAAACTAAAATTAACATCTTTGTTGAAATAATTAGTTGAAACCAAAATTGACATTTTTTTGAAATAGAATAGTTGAAACCAAAATATCATTTTTTGTTGAAATGAAATAGTAAAAAAAAAATTGTTAAATAGATTTGTGTTAAAATAAAATTAATACATTTGTTAAATAGATTTGCGTTAAAGCAAAAATGTCAATTTTGTTGAATTAGATTATTGTAAATAAAATGAAGTTATCACTTTAATTCATTTTGTTAAAATAGAAATGGTTAACAAAATGAAGTTGTCACTTTAATTCATTTTGTTAAATTAGAATTGTTAACAAAATGAAGTTAACACTTTTAATCATTTTGTTGAAATAGAATTGTCAACAAAATAAAAAAATCATTTTTAATCATTTTGTTGAAATAGAATTGTTAACAAAATAAAAGAAACTTTTTTAATCATTTTGTTGAAATAGAATTGTCAACAAAATAAAAGAATCATTTCAATGTAAAAGAAACAGTTTCATGTAATGAAACATTTTCATGTAATGAAATATTTTCATGCAAAAGAAACATTTTAATGAAAAGAATATCTTAAATAAAAGAATATTTTAATGAAAGGAACCATTTTTAATGTAAATAATGTAAAAGAATCATTTTAATATAATCAAACATTTTTATTATAAATAATGTAAAAGAATCATTATAATGTAAAAGAGCCATTTTAATGTAATAGAACATTTATAATATAAGTAATGTAAAAGGACATTTTAATGTCAAGAATATTTTTAAATAAAGAATTTTAAAAAAAATTAAGAATATTTTAAAATAATATTCAGTAAAGAACAAAATTATGATTTTGATGTCAGATTTTGGATGGACACAAAAGTATAAAAATATAAAGCTGAATTAAGTAGCAAATGCCATTTTAACCCGATTGTGTTTACCAACCAATTTTATTCATTTTATAATGAATATCGAAAAGAAATGATTTCAAAATATAATATTTTAAAAATATTATCATTTTAATATGATAAAGATATAGAATATTCAATTTTGATTTAAAATTGAAAAATGAAGTTAGAATCGTTTTAAAATGAGTTTATAAACAATTTATAAAATACGATTCAAATGGAAATCGAGATATATATATAATATATATAGTGGACTGAATAGAACGCGCCGCGCAGCGACCATTCGCGAATTTCGACCATTAAGTTCAAATGGGCGTAATGGGAGATCCGACTGTCGGATTCTCCTAAAATCGAAACAATCAGGTTCGTACCGAAAAGAGCTTTCCAATGTATATAAGAGATTTGAAATCTAACATTTGGATTTGGAAATATGTCCAAATAAAATTTGGGAAAGGTCGTTGTAAGTGCAGTTCAATGACCGTTTATGAAAATCGACTATAAGGGCCTTAATAAAATATGGAAAAATTATGTAAAATCATAATAAATGATTTGGAAAGAATTTGGATGTAAAAAATTCCAATTTTGTAAAGATAAAAATATATTTTTATCGAAATGAACTAGTAATTAACTAGAAATAAAAATCCAATGTTTTTAAGTGAATAAATAAATTAGATTTTGGGTTTGTTGTGAATGGTGTCTTTAATAACACTGATCTTAAACCCCGTATGAGGAGAATAAAATTTTCAATTAAGATTATTAGAGTTTCGAATTATATTTGGTAATTGGAATAAAATGAAATGTGAATTGGGTTTATCGTGAACTGTGTTTTTAACGACATTCGTTCTTTAACCCAGTTTACATTGAAAATATAATTTGGAATTTATAAATCTTTTTATTAAGATTTGATGGAAATTTTCCAAAGAAAAGTTTTCTAGTTTAATATATTAAGTTGAAATTGAATGGAATTCGATTATATATTGATCTGATTTCTATGAAGATTCCATATTTAATGGAAGATGAATTTGGGTTTATCGTGAACAATGTTTTAAATAACGTTGGTTCTTTAACATAGTTAAAGACAAGATTAATTTCTTAAGTCTGGGTAATCATTAAGTAATTATTCTTGGGATTAAAACCGGACTAGAGTTTTAATGAACCTTTAATTAGATTAAAAATGTGGATATTTTATTAAAAGAATATTCTGATTTGGAATGAGGCGTATGATGTGTTTTTTAGCACTTGATTATAAAACACGCGAATTATTCGGAAAGACCGGGTTTAGCCCATTCTGAATAATTTCTACGATGATTAAGAGTCGAAGATGGGGACGATGATTGAAGACCGGAGATCTTCACAACGTTTGGATGATTACTGATGTCATGATTGGGTCGTACACCCAAGACAAGGTAATAAGTGGTGATCGTCCAAGCGTACTTGGAGATTGATGGACAGGCGAGGGCCTCTCTCCTGTATTGGACATATAGGACGAGGAATAAGGTGCCTTCGGTTTCGTTCAGACCCAGAACGGACTTGTAAATAGATAGTATATCTGACGTTGTATTCCTTTATGCTGTATTCGTTGATCTCTGCTAAATATATATGTCTGTTTGGTGGCGGAGAATTTATTCTCTTGCTTAACACCCTTCTCTGAGATGTACGAGCTTAGAGGTTATATATTGGTAGAAATCAATGGTATGGTATGGACTGACAATGTGGCATGCTAAGATGCAAATGATCAAGGCTTTTGTTGAAAAGCAGAGTCTTGTGGATGATGATCAAAGCACAGCTTTAATTAGCATAGCTTTGTGTATAGCGTTACTTCGCGAGCTTCATACGCCGGTATGAACCAGAAACAGGAGAGGACAGCAGGGGGGCATTGCATTTCTTTCTAGCTAGGAGGGGTGTCAGCGTTTTGCAAGCCCTGACATTTTACTCATGTGGATATTGCTTATTGTTACTTGATGGATAAAGAGGCACCTCAGATATTTTTATGGTCGACATTACTGACCAGATTTTATGCCCATAGGGCGGGGAAACGCATGCTTAGGAAATATTGAATCCACCATCGTACATAATGTGGACCGACCCTGCATGTTACCTAGGTACAATTTTGACTGAATCCTGAGACATGGGCTAGATATTCTCGAAATCGGTAAGGACGACCCCTTGCCTTGGTTCATAGATGGAAATCCAACTTCCAATACGACATCATGCGGTTTTGATTGTAGAACTAGTAAGTTGACATGATATATGGTACCTATGCCGCTTATGATTGATACATTTATATTTGAAGCTGTTTTTAACACTATGCACTTATAGTAATATCAAAATAAATTTGTTTCATACGTATCAAGCATATTTGGCTATTATATGGGAAAACTCTATCCTTCGGCTTGCGTTGCATTATGTGATGGGACCTGAGTCTTATAATAGCTTCATTTTTCTAAAAAGCATTGCGTTGTTTTATTCTAAAATTAAGATTCATGTGGAGTAAACTCGTTCCGTGTTATACGACGTGGTCCCATGATTTTCAACTTTTAAAATAAAGATTAATAACTATTTTGAGTTCTCACGCTAGTCCCATGACTGATCTGGAGTTTATTGTTTTAACCTAAACTCTGGGTGCCCATATTTTCCATATGGGCAACTAGTAGTTTTGGTTTTGCAGATATTATGTTCACATGATCCTGGTTTACAGCTGAAGCAATATTCAGAAAGCTCTGTATCCGTGTTTTCCTTCCATTTGTGTTATGTTATTTTTCTGCTACAATGTAATTATAAATCTCTGATATTATTGTATTTATCAAAATGTATACTATTTGTTTATAATCTATTATATTCTTGTATTCTGATGTAATTGTTGTAGTAAGCAATGCAATGTTCTTCTGTTTGAGTTCTGATGAGTGTTGTTCTCAAAGCAATCCGTACTTTCCTTTATGGGGAAGTTTGGGTCGTTTCATCTTATATCAGAGCTTTGGTTTACAAAGCTCGAGAACAAGACACTTTAGAACCAAACGAAAGAATTCATCCGAGAATGGATTAGTAATATCCAATAAGAATGACTCGTTAGAGATGGGATCAGTAGTATCCTAGAACGAGTGTGAGGAGTGTTATTTAAAAAAAATGAAAACAAATTTAGTTTTGAAATTTTTATCTTAATATACGTATTTGAGTATATTATATTATTTTAATTTGGACAATCGAGTATATAAAGATTCTGAATATATGCGTAATTAACGTATATTTGAAGTTTTAATATACTGGATAGATATAGAATCACACTCTAGTTGCTCATAGATGACTTTGAGGATTGCTAGCGTCATCAGTGTTTATGTTCGAGTTTCGAAAGTGGTATATCCACATATTTCCAACTAACTGGTGTGAGAACCAAAACTAGCTAGGATTTATTGCTATGATTTGCACTAAAAATATGATTTTTGACTATATATAGAAGTTATATATATATTTAAAAAGTTAATCACCTAATTGATTATTGGTTGTGTTGTTTGATTATCAGTTTAATTAATAAAAATATTGGGATGATAATTAATTTAAACCAATATATAAAGGAATGTTAAATTTAAATAAATCGAATTTAATATTGAACTGAATTGAAAATTTATTAGAATTGAAAGTTGAGTTAGTCATTTAAACAACTTTAAGCTTCGTTCCTTTTCGAGGACGAAAAGATTTTAAGTGGGGGAGATTGTAAAACCCGCAATTTCTGAACCAATTTAAAATTTTTATTTTTATCAATTTTAGTGGATTTTAGTATTTAAAAAATTTTATTTTAAATAATAACGACTAAAATTTTAATTTAATCGAAGTTAAAATGAATAATTATATTTTAATTATACAACGAGCCTCAAATGGCGCGGTAGTTTGAAAATTCGATTTTAAATTTCAAATGAATGTACCGGATTCAAAATAAATCGGATTTTAGTAAAATAAAAAATATTTAAATCTGTTTAAAAATATCTTTCCAACGAATCTGAAAAATTGAAATTTCATAATGGGAATCAAAAGTTATGCCCAGTTTGAAATTCAGAATAACCGCTATGGAATTTATATATATATATATATTTTAATATTAAAAATAGCCATTTTACAAACGACCTCCGTTTTCGATGAAACTACTTCTGTTGGATCAGGAATGTCAAATTATTTATAGATTCCAATTTTCATAATTTTTGGAATTAATACGTGAGCGTGGCAAAAGAAAACGTGTTTTGACAATTTCAGTCAAATTGGATCGACCAGAAAATGACCATTTTGCAAACGGCCTCCAAACTCGACGAAACTAATTTTGTTAGGACCGCATCGCCAAAAAAAAGCTAGAAATAATTTTTCAGTAATTTTTGGGTTTAGTATGTGGCCTCGGTAAATTAAAATATGCGTTCAAATAAAATATATATTGATTTATATTTTATTTTTAATGAAAACTGTTCAAATCGATTGAAGTGGCTAACGAAACATATCCCATTGTGTCCGAAATGGGAGTAATTAACTAGGGATGACACTCATTGGGTTTAATTTGGAGTTCGGATTAGTAAACATGTATTTTTGAAAATAAAGAAATTAAATATAATAAAATATTTATTATACAAATACCCTGTATTCTGCCCAAACCCTAATACGCGTTTCTCAAATTCCAGGCCGCCGCTACCCTCATCTCTATAGTGGAATTCATTTGGATTTCATCGCTTAAATTCTTCCAAATACGTGCAACTTAGGTTTGGTTTAAGGAACGATCTGTAGCCTAAAAGAAGAAGAAGATGCGGCAGCGCATGTTCAAAACGTGAATAAAGGGTATTAACTGTTTAATTAACATTAATTAGTTGTTAATTAAATTTAGTAAACGATTTAATTTAGTTATTCATGTATAGTTAACCAATGTTGTAAATAAAAATAGTATTATTTTGTAAATAAAAAGTGAATTGTTTTAAAAATATGAAAATAAATAAAAATCATTATTTTTACGTATAGGATTACATTGTTTTCAAAATCATTATTTTTACATATAGGATTACATTGTTTTCGAAATGATTATTTTTTCATGTAGGATTACAATGTTTTCAAAATCATTAATTTTTACAGATAGGATTACATTGTTTTTATAAATAAAAATTTGCATTATTCTTCAACAAAATTATATGTTTTGAAAACAAAATTAGAAGTATGTTTTGAAAACAACATTAGCATTGTTTTGAATACAAAATTTACATTGTTTTTAATAACAAAATTTACGTTGTTTTCAATAACAAAATCTACATTGTTTTTAATAACATAATTTACATTGTTTTTAATACAAAGATTGCATTGTTTTTAATATAAAAATAGTAATTGTTTTGCAAACAAAAATAGCAAATGTTTTCAAATCAAAACTAACAATGTTTTCAAATCAAAATTAACATTGTTTTCAAATCAAAAACTAACATTGTTTTCAAATCAAAATCAACATTGTTTTGTATATGTAAAATAGAACATTGTTTTTAAAAGAAAAATAGAACATTGCTTTAATATGAAGATCGCATGGTTCTTAATACAAAAGTTGCATTGTTTAGAACATGAAAATCTCATCTGTTTTTTGTAAATAAAATAAACATTGTTTTTGTAAATAAAATATACATTGTTTTTAATGTAAATTTTCAATATAATAACACTGTTATAAAAATGAAATTTTTATAAGGAAATAGCTTAAAATAAAAATATGGTTTTTATATAACATGGATTAAAAATATGATTTTTAATATACATACCACGTACAACAGATTGTGATGGAATTATCTGGAAACAAAGAAGAATCCAAACCGTGCCAGAAATTCAGAAATGCACACTGACGGAGTGGAAACCAAAGGTGAGAACTCCCCACTAAAAATTCTGCACAATCATTTATCTATTTTCATAATTGGAAAATATCTAGAATGTGACGACCCTAAAATCCCGTACAGACGATGGCAAGGGTAATCTTTGGAATATAACACATAAACAGATAATAGCAGATAAAAATTAAATAAATACACCAAATAATGCATAATAGAATATACTGGATAAATAACAACATCAGAGTTACACAGTATACAGGATCATACTTAGTACAAATACAGTTTAGCTATACATAAATGTCTACAGCGGAAAACAAACATAATATGTACAATAGGAGCTGAACAACATAAAAAGAGATAAATGATAGAATCCATCTTCAGCTCCAGCTATCTAGGAAGAGCCTGCTAAAACCTGAACACAAGGCTGCCCGTGTAGAAAAAGGGGCACCCGAGTTGGCATGTGAAACAAACTACGAGTCATTCATGGGACTGGTATGAGAAATCTACTTACACATTTTATAATATGGCTAATCACAGGACCACGTCACTTTCGCGGAACGGGTCTACTCCATTGGATTGCCAGTGCTTAAAACAAGTAAATCTTTTAAACATGCAATGCTTTTAATAAAAAATGAAGCCATTATAAGACTCAGTTCCCATCACACAATGCATCGCAAACCGGAGGATAGAGTTTTACCTTATAATGACAAAAATATGCTTGATACGAATAAAAGAAAAGAATTTGATATTATTACTAGTGTTTATATGTTTCAGAAACAATTTCAAATCATAAGTATCAATCGTAGACGGCAAGGTTACCATATATCATGTCGCCATATATAGGTATACAATCAAAACCGCACAGTCACGTATTTGGAAATTGGATTTCCGTCATGAACCAAGGAAAAAGATAGTCCGTACCGACTTCGAGACAATCTAGCCTACTATGTCTTAGGATCAGAGCTCGAGTGACCCTTGGATCGTCAGGGCCAGTCCACTCGATGTGGATTAAACTTAAACCATGAACAATATGTCTGCCCGCCCTATGGGGTGCAAATGAGCCAATGAATGACTCCATCGGTCCCGGATCGACCTATAAAACTGAGGCGCCTCGCAACAGCAACAACCACACTGGTGAAAATAAAATAAATGTCAGCCAGTTCAAGCACTGACACCACCTCTAGCTAGAAAGAGACGCATGTCCTCCTTGAGGTCCTCTCCCGTTTCTGGTTCATACCGGGGTGTGAGGCTCGCGAGTTAATGTTATATACAAAGCTACGCCACACAGGCGATGCTTTGATCATCAACCACAAGACTTTTCTTTTTAACAGAAGCCTTGATCACTGCATCTTAGCATGCCACACAGGTAATTCACACTATGCAACTGATGGCTATCAATCACACAGAATGAATTCTAATGTCAGACACACAGTCCATTTACAAGTCTATACTGGGTCTGAACGAAACCGGAGGCACTATATACCTCGCATACCCATCGATCTCCACGTACGTCTGGACGATCCCCACTTATTATCTATATTTCGGGATGCCTCCCAATCAAGACATCAGTTATCATCCAACCGAGGTGAAGATCTCCGATCTTCAACCACCGTCTTCATCATCGACTTCTTATCGCCGATCAATTATTTGAAATGAAATTTAACTCGGCCTTTTCAAATAATTCACATATATTTAGAATTTAAATCAACTCATTTCAATGGTTAAATTATTCAACAACAATTCACGCCAAACACATTCAACCATTAAATATCCACTAAACCGGGTAAATTCGGTTTATTTCTATTTCCATATCATTTATAATATTTTATAACGAATTATCGCTATTTTTATTTATTTATAAATAGTCATTTCATTCAAACGACGCTTCAGGCCATAACGCGGCCGTAGCGCTGTTTTTCTTTAGATTTGATTTACACATATCTAAAAATCTAACCGTTGGATCTTCACAAATTTTATATCATTAGAAAGATCTTTTCAAAACGAATCCAACGGTTTCATTTTTGGTAAAATCCGATGGTCGGATCTCCCAGTACACTCGTTTGAAGTTTCGATTTCAAAATACGAACTGCAGCGTCGTTATTCGATTTAATTATATATATATAAATAAAATCGATTCTGGCGCTTTTTTTCTTCAGATTTGAATTAAACATTCCAGACAATCCAACCGTTGGATCTTTACAAAGTTGGTGTCTTGGAAAGATATTTCCAAAGCGAACCCAACGGTTTCGGTTTCGGGAAAATTCGATTGTTGGATCTCCCGCACTAATCGTTTGAAATAACGGTTTCAAAACATGAACTGCAGCTTCGTTATTCGATTTATTTTAATTATATATATATATAATCTATTCTTCGATTTCAAAACCATATTCTTTTCATATATTTGATAAAAATGATATTTTTATCCAACAGACATTTATTTCAACACTTCACTATTTTTAACACTTCATGTATATGATAAAAAAGTGATTTTTATTATAAAACAATTTATTTCAAAACATGAATATTTTATACAGTTCATATAAATGATAAAAATACAATTTTTATTATAAAACAATTTATTCAAAACACGACTATTTTATATAGTTCATATAGATGGTAAAAATATGATTTTTATTATAAAACAATTTATTTCAAAATACGACTATTTTATATAGTTCATATAGATGATAAAAATATGATTTTTATTATAAAACAATTTATTTCAAAACATGACTATTTTATATAGTTCATATAGATGATAAAAATATGATTTTTATTATAAAACAATTTATTTCAAGACATGAATGTCGTTCAGCACATGAATTTCTATTCAACACATGAATTTCTATTCAACACACGAATATAGTTTCAACACATGAAAATAATTCTAACACATGAATATTATTGAAAATTTCGGCAGCATAACGGCAGGGTAGTCAAAACCGGGACCGTCCCTAGTACGGCTCCTTGCTCTACCTTAAAGCCTCGCAGCTTTTGACAATGGGGATTTCATGCATCTAGTTCGCATGCAGGCGGCATGTGTATTTTTTTTCTTTTCCACAAACTAATCCTATGTGGTTTCAACCAAATATTTCTCAACCACAAACGGGTATTTTTCAACCACAATCAATCAATTTCAACCACAAACAATTCTAATCAACCATTCGCTATCAACCAATTTTCACACCAATCACAACCAATAAATATCGTCCATGGTTTGTGGATGAGGGGCGTGTATATATATATATATATATATATATATATATATATATATATGTGTGTGTGTGTGTGTGTGTGTGTGTGTGTGTGTGTATATATTTATATAAGTATATTTCACTTCACTTTCAACACATATATAATTTTTACAACGCATATATAACTTATACATCGAACGTTCAACTTATACAACGGTTATACATGAGGTGTACAATGCTTATATAACTCATAAATCGACTATGTAATTTATACATCGTCGTTTTCCATATCGTTTATAATTTAGAAATCTCACATTGGGTTCCACTCCACCAAAATTAGCAGAAAGCTCAGAAAAATATCCGGACTCTTCTAGAATGTAGAAGATGTCCACACGAGTCCACTGTCTCTTGTTTCACTGAATTTCGTCAAAAAACGAAAAAGATGTGATTTTTACAGTGAAATCAAAAACCGTAGCGCTTTAAAGTGCTATAGAATAGTTTAAAATTGAATTAGCCGTTACCTTTCTTTCGATGTTCAAAACTAGGTTTAGCCTTTTCGATTAATCCATGAAGCTATAGCCCGATCAGATTATACAGTGTCAAAGGGCTTCGAGAGAGCTTCCTGATGCCACTTGTCTCGTCCAGTTCGACGGGGGATCTAGCTCACGGCGGTGGCGCGAATGGGTGATCTTCGGGGCACTGGATCTCTGAATTTATCAACGAAAAAATCGAAACTGGTTATGGATTTGAAGCACTCAAAAATCTCTATAAAATTCTCAACTGGGTCGAGGTGTTTAGTGGAGCGGATTGGAAGAAATCGGCCTGGGAAGGATTGAACAACTTCCGTCGTCGCTGGAGGGTTTAGTCGGGGAGAGAGAATATGAAGTGGACCAATGGTATTTATTTATTTATATATTTTAGAAATCCAAAAATACCCCTTATCTCATACGAACTCCAATCCCAAACCAACGACTGTCGTCCCTAGCCAAATACCCCCATTCCGAACACAATGGGATATGTTTTGAAGGCCAATTCGACTGTTACAGTCAGTTATTCTTCAAATTAAAATATAAAACATTAAGTATTTGATTTGAACATACATTTCAATTTTCCGGGGCCACATACTTAATCCTAAAAATTCCAGAAAAATAAATCTAGCTATGTTTTGACGATACGGTCCCAACAAAACTAGTTTCGTCGAATTCTGAGATCGTTTGAAAAATGGCCCTTTTCTGGTCGATCCAATTTAACAGAAATCGACCAAACACATTTTCCTTTGCCACGCTCACATACTAGCTTCAAAAATTATGAAATTTGAAACCTAGTAATAATTTAACATCCTGGATCCAACAAAAGTGGTTTCGTCGAATTCTGAGGTCGTTTCCAAAATGGCTATTTTCACGGGCTATATAAACTCTATAGCGACCTTTCTGAAAATTCATTTGGCCATAACTTTTGCTTCCCGCTACGAAACTTCGATTTTTCAGATTCGTTAGAAAGATATTCACTAACAAATTTAAATATTTTTGGTTTCACTAGAATCTATTTTATTTTGCACTCGGTACAGTCAGTCAAAGTTTGAATTCAAATTTTGAAACTACCGCGCCATTTCAAGCCTTGTTTATAATTAGAAATAATTATATTCATTTTCAAACATCGATTCAAACTTACTTTTCATCGTTATTATTTAAAATATTTATTTTAATATATAAAATCCACTAAAATAGCCAATTTAAAATTTTTAAATTGGTTCAGATTTTACGGGTTGTTACATAGAATTTCCAGTTTGGATTTTTATCAGTTTAATTATCAAAAACTGTATACAGTGCTTGTTAGATCAGTTCCCTCGTCCACAGACCATATTTTGTGATTATTTGTGATGTTGTGATGATTAACATATTAGAAATAATGTTAATGTTAATGTTAGTGGTTGGAATTAAATTATGAATATTCATTTATAATTTTAACCAATGAAAATTGACTAATTAGAAAAATAATTCAAACCGAATCAGATTTGGTTTAATTTCTTAACCAATTATTTATTTAGTTAATCTGCTATGGTTTGAAAACCCCACACGGGTTAGGGGATGATAATTTGTTCACATCTCCCTTGAATTTATTTATATGTCAATCGATGGATTGACAGTCTGTGATGAGCGTTATTTATTTATTCTAATGCTCACATGGTTGTAAATTTCACTTTGGATGTGATTTGTCTGTTTGATGATTATTTATCATTATTGTTGCATACATATGATATATGAAATCCATATAACTGAAATTATATGGTAATTGATTGAGTCTCATTCTAATTCAGAAATAAACAATGTTTTTATAATAAACAATATTTCAGAATAAAATAGCATTTTAGAATGAAAATAACATTATAATGTAAAAGGTACATTTTAGAAAAAAATAACATTATAATGTAAAAACTACATTTTAGAATAAAATAACATTATAATGTAAAAAGTACATTTTAAAATCAAATAACATTTTAGAATGGAATAGTACATTTTTGAATAAAATAACATTTTAGAATTAAAAAGACATTTTAGAATTAAAATTAACATGTTTGTTGAAATAAATAGTTGAAACTAAAAGTAACATCTTTGTTGAAATAAATAGTTGAAACCAAAATTGACATTTTTGTTGAATTAGAATAGTTGAAACCAAAATATCATTTTTCGTTGAAATGAAATAGTCAAAACGAAAACAACATTTTTGTTAAATAGATTTGTGTTAAAATAAAAATAATATTTTTTGTTAAATAGATTTGCATTAAAACAAAAATGTCAATTTTGTTGAAGTAGATTATTGTAAATAAAATGAAGTTATCACTTAAATTCATTTTGTTAAAATAGAATGGTTAACAAAATGAAGTTGTCACTTTAATTCATTTTGTTAAAATAAAATTGTTAACAAAATGAAGTTAATACTTTTAATCATTTTGTTGAAATAGAATTGTCAACAAAATGAAAGAACCATTTTTAATCATTTTGTTGAAATAGAATTGTCAACAAAATAAAAGAATCATTTCAATGTAAAAGAAACATTTTCATGTAAAGAAACATTTTCATGTAAAAGAAACATTTTAATGAAAAGAATATTTTAAATAAAAGAACATTTTAATGAAAGGAACCATTTTTAATGTAAATAATGTAAAAGAATCATTTTAATATAATTGAACATTTTTAATGTAAATAATGTAAAAGAATCATTATAATGTAAAAGAGCCATTTTAATGTAATAGAACATTTTTAATATAAGTAATGTAAAAGGTCATTTTAATGTCAAGAATATTTTTTAATAAAGAATACTTTAAAATAAATATTTTTTTTAAAAAAATTAAGAATATTTTAAAATAACAAATATTTTAAAATAATATTTAGTAAAGAATAAAGTTATGATTTTGACATCCGGTTTTGGATGGACACAAAAGTATAAAAATATAAAGCCGAATTAAGTAGCAAACGCCATTTTAACTCGAATGGGTTTATCGACAATTTTATTCATTTTATAATGAATATCGAAAGGAAATGATTTCAAAATATAAAATTTTGAAAATATTATCATTTTAATATGATAAAGATATAGAATATTCAATTTCGATTTAAAATTGAAAATTGAAGTTGGAATCGTTTTAAATCAAGTTTATAAACGATTTATAAAATACGATTCAAATGGAAATCGACGATGTATATATAATATATATATTATATATATATAATGACCTGAAAAGAACGCGTCGTGCAGCAACCGTTCGCGAATTTCGACCATTAACTTCATATGGGCGTAATGGGAGATCCAACTATCGGATTCTCCTAAACCGGAACCATTGGGTTCGTATCGAAAAGAGCTTTCCAATGTATATAAGAGATTTGAAATCTAACAGTTGGATTTGGAAATATGTCCCAATCAAATTTGGAAAAGGTCGTTGTAAGTGCATTTCGATGACCGTTTATGGAAATCAACTATGAGGGCCTTAACAAAATTATTAAAAATATGGAAAAATTATGTAAAATAATAATAAATGATTTGGAAAGAATTTGGATGAAAAAGATTCCAATTTTGAAAAGATAAAAATATATTTTTATCGAAATGAACTAGTTACTAAATAGAAATAAAAATCCAATGTTTTTAAGTGAATAAATAAATTGGATTTTGGGTTTGTCGTGAATGGTGTCTTTAATAACACTGATCTTAAACCCTGTATGAGGAGAATAAATCTTTTAATTAAGATTATTAGAGTTTCCAATTATATTTGGTAACTAGAATAAAATGAAATGTGAATTGGGATTATCGTGAACTGTGTTTTTAACGACATTCGTTCTTTAACCCGATTTACAGTGAAATATAATTTGGAATTTATAATTCTTTTTATTAAGATTTGATGGAAATTTTCCAAAGCAAAGTTTTCTAGTTTAATATATTAAATTGAAATTGAATGGAATTCGATTATATATTGATCTGATTTTCAGTGAAGATTCCATATTTAATGGAAGATGAATTTGGGTTTATCGTGTATAATGTTTTAAATAACATTGATTCTTTAACCCAGTTAAAGACAAGATTAATTTATTAAATTTGGATAATCATTAAGTAGTGATACTTGGGATTAAAATGGAACTAGACTTTTAATGAATCTTTAATTTGATTAAAAATGTGGATATTTTATTAAAAGAATATTCTGAATTGGAATGAGGCGTATGATGTGTTATTTTTAGAACTTGATTATAAAACACGCGAATTATTCGGAAAGACCAGGTTTAACCCATTCTGAATAATTTCTACGACGATTAAGAGTTGAAGATGAAGATAGTGATTGAAGACCGGAGATCTTCACACCGTTTGGATGATTACTGATGTCTTGATTGGGCCGTACACGCAAGACAAGGTAATAATTGATGATCGTCCAAGCGTACTTGGAGATCGACGGATAGGCGAGGGCCTCTCTCCTGTATTGGACATATGGGACGAGGAATAAGGTGTCTCCGGTTTCGTTCAGACCCAGAACAGACTTGTAAATGGATAATATGTCTGACGTTGTATACCTTTATGCTGTATTCGTTGATCTCTGCTAAATATATATATCTGTTTGGTGGTGGAGAATTTATTCTCTTGCTTAACACCCTTCTCTGAGACGTACGAGCTTAGAGGTTATATATTGGCAGAAATCAATGGTATGGTAAGGATTGACAATGTGGCATGCTAAGATGCAAATGATCAAGGCTTTTGTTCAAAAGCAGAGTCTTGTGGATGATGATCAAAGCACAGCTTTAATTAGCATAGCTTTGTGTATAGCGTTACTTCGCGAGCTTCACACCCCGATATGAACCAGAAACGGGAGAGGACAACAAGGAGGGCTTTCCGTTTCTTTCTAGCTACGAGGAGTGTCAGCGTTTTGCAAGCCCTGACAATTTACTCATGTGGATGTTGCTTATTATTACTTGATGGATAGAGAGGCCCTCACATATTTTTATGGTCGACATTACTGACCAGATTTTATGCCCCATAGGGCGGGGAAACGCATGCTTAGGAAATATTAAATCCACCATCGCACATAGTGTGGACCGGCCCTACATGTTACCTAGGTACAGTTGTGACTGAATCCTGAGACATGGGCTAGATATTCTCGAAATCGGTAAGGACGACCCCTTGCCTTGGTTCATAGATGGAAATCCAACTTCCAATACGACATCTTGCGGTTTTGTTTGTAGAACTAGTAAGGTGACATGATATATGGTACCTATGCCGCCTATGATTGATACATTTATATTCGAAGCTGTTTTTAACACTATGCACTTATAGTAATATCAAAATAAATTTGTTTCATACGTATCAAGCATATTTGGCTATTATAAGGGAAAACTCTATCCTTCGGCTTGCGTTGCATTATGTGATGGGACCTGAGTCTTATAATAGCTTCATTTTTCTAAAAAGCATTGCGTTGTTTTATTCTAAAATTAAGATTCATGTGGAGTAAACTCGTTCCGTGTTATACGACGTGGTCCCATGATTTTCAACTTTTAAAATAAAGATTAATAACTGTTTTGAGTTCTCACACCAGTCCCATGACTGACCTGGAGTTTATTGTTTTAACCTAAACTTTGTGTGCCTATATTTTCCACACGGGCAACTAGTTGTTTTGGATTTGCAGATATTATGTTCACAGGATCCTGGTGTACAGCTGAAGCGATATTCGGAAAGCTCTGTATCCGTGTATTCCTTCCAGTTGTGTTATGTAGTATTTTTCTACTGCATGGTAATTGTAAATCTCTGATATTATTGTATTTATCAAAATGTATATTATTTATTTGTACTATGTTATATTCTTGTACTCTGATGTAATTATTGTAATAAGCAATGCAATGTTCTTCTGTTTGAGCACTGATGAGTGTTATTCTCAAAGCAATCCGTATTTTCCTTTATAGGGAAGTTTGGGTCGTTTCAATAGACTTTTATATATATATATAAGCATACTTCATTATCATCACGGGTTCATACGGCTAATAATATTTTACATTATTAACCTACTAAGTCCAACTCAATTTTTAGTTATAAGTTCTATATTTATTAATATAAACAAGGAAGGTTATATCCTCTTTTACCTAGGATATTTATTTGATTCTTCCCTAATTTGGACTTAGTATTCAAATAAAAATCAATTTCCATTAATCCCCATATGACACACATTTTCTTTTATTTCTATTTTTATTGCCTTTTATGACCATAACGGTCATATTTTCCTAAGGAAACAATTTATCAGTCCCAAGATGTAATGCTCCACCTCTATACTCATGTTAGCCAAGGCCATTGCATGCAATGATGTCAACTAACTCGAAGAATAAGGCTGTTGAGGAGCGACCATCTGTATAATAGCTTTGAATGAGTGTTAAACGTATCAGATAATGTGGTCTTACTTTTCAAATCTCATAAGGAAATCCGACACATCTAATTCGAGTATAATTCAAGTTCAAAACTGCTACACAACGGCTATATATAATTTGGAAATCAATGTAAAATACATAACAATAAATCAGAGTCAGGCACAGATATTCACATCACTAAGGCGGAAATAGATATGAATATAACACACGAGTGTAAATGCAAGATAGTGGTTATAGTCAATCCACTATACAACAAAAGAATAGGTACATGGCTACACAAAATAATATGAGTACAAAGGAGTCTCATATACATATAACCCAAAAAGTACAACACTAAAGTAGTTAGCCTAAAAGTGGAGGATAATCCATGCTGGAGTCAAGAATAATCACCTAAAATACCTTGGTCCGACCCGAGTATTATTTACACAAAGATAACAATAAACAGACCAGTCTAGCTCTACTTATCTCATAAACATGGATACAATAAGAGATATAAATAAGTGTAGACATAAATACGATAATAACAATGTCATGTATAAATGTGAAGCCCAAAAATGTATACGGTATATCTCAAATCTATATTAGAGCTATAAAAGAATATCTCATTCAAAATTATATAGCGACTCATAGGAAATGATAACTCATATCAAAACTACTCAAAAATCGATAACTCAATATCAGTAAATCTCAAATTGATAACATAGTATCAATAGAACTCCAAATTCCGGAAATCAGTAAATTAGAAATCCAGAAAATCACAAAGGGAGGGGGTAAGGCCTTCTCAAAATGGGAGTCCGAAGACTCAATCAAAATGTGTATCTCAAATGAGACGCGATCTCTAGGTAGCAAGCCTATAATGTTGAGTCGAAGCTCCTCGAATGATCCGAAGACCACGGGTCGCGACCCCGCAAAACGGTCTGAAGGCCATCAAAAGCATAAATCCATAAAAGATCATAGTTAAGCAAAGTAGTGCCATTCCACAAAATGAACCGAAGTTCCTCAAAATGATCCGGAGATCATTAACATACTCAAATGTACCGAAGTTCCTCAAAATGATCTGGAGATCATTAAAATACCTAAATGAACTGAAGTTCCTCAAAATGATCCGGAGATCATTAAAAATATGGAATAAATTCCATAACTCAGAGACATCATGTAAAGCTAGTCTAAAATCTCAAAAAGATCATAATTGATCAAGGAAAGTGTAAAATACTCCAAGCCAGTAATTATAATAGTTTAGCTATATGTTCCATAACCACTAGCTCTACTCGAATATTTACGAATGAGTCATAGATTTCCACTCAAAACATAAAAATAATCATTGCCACAGTTTTTCAATTGAACGAGTCCAAGAGTTAACCGTCAAAGAAAAAGCAAGGGTTCATAGTCCTTGTTTTTACTAAGGCATTTAATTAGATTTCTCATTCGAACGAGAAAAAGGTTTATAAAATATATACTAGTAGATTTGAAAATGATTTATAAAACGATTTCGTAAAATAGCTTCGTATAATGAAGTAAGATTGGAAACCATTTTGGTAAAAGAATTTGATATCCACTAATACCATAAAACCTTTTTATATAATTTTGAAGCAGAAAATCTCGTATAATAGTAACTGAAATAACGATCAAACTAAGAATTCACGTTTTTATAACGTAATTAAATCTCATGAATATCAATCATAATTTCAATCACCATGAATAAATAGAAAATTATGATATCAAAACACAGAAATCTGCGAACCGGTGAAACTAAAAAGTCACAAAAAATCGAAATGGGCCGAAACTCAGCCAGGAAAGAGCCTGAATGGGCCTAAACTGTTGACCGTGGTGCCCACCGGTCAACAGCAGAAATACAGGCCTCAGATGTCTGACCACTTAGGACAAACATCTGAGCTGAAAACCTGCAGTTTTTTTTTCCGAGATGTTGGTTAGACCTCTGACCTATATGGTTAGACGTCTGAGTTATAGAATTGATGTTTTTGCCTTGCCAATGACCTTGAAATCAATTCCAACCAAGCCCGAACCTCCCGTGTCGATTCTAAATGTTTAGAAAGCTCGCGTATGCTCTTTAAAGTACAAAAATGACATGCATAACCAAACATTCATGGGAATGCAAGGGATTTGCTTTTAAAATGACAAAATGCACAAATTCATAAAACCAAAACAATACACACAATGCACATACACAACGGTAATAATAGCACACACAACCTTGATAACTTGTATACAACATTGCGAATACCCAAGAACACATCAACCCAATTCTCCAAAAGGATGTACAAAAAATCGAGTTCATATAACCAAATTCAAACTCATGAATGCGCATATACACATGCGTGCCAAGGGCACCACTTGTATAAGCATAAATGCTTGAGGCATAGATGTGAGTTCATAGGAACTCACCTTTGATTTATTGGAAGCAGAGGTGCACAACTAAGCTAGAACTCTGTTTCTTCCAATTTTACTATAGAATCTCCAATCTACACACAAAATACCCAATATTCCTAAGAATTAGGTTTAGGAAATCTCAAAGATAGGAGAGGAATTGAGTTGGAGAAGATAGAGATTGATCCTAACTAAGCTTCTCTACGAATTTACACTTGATTTCCTTCACAAATTGGATTCCTAAGAAGAACTAGGGCTTAGGATTTTTGATTTCCCATTCCATTCCCCATTTTTTATTTCTTTGATGAAGAGTTGAATGAATGAAGAGGAGCAATAGTTATTGGGGGTGTTTTAAGGTGGCTAAGTTAGCTAACCTAAGCCCAAGCCCAAAGTCCCAAATTTTCGAAACTCGAAACATATTGAAGCTTACAGTCAAAAAGGTTGTAATCGATGATCTGGACTCAATAGAAGTGGGTTTGAGTACAAATTCATCCATATGAATAATGCGATTTTTTTGGTCATACACTCGATTAAGGATTAACGACGATACATTTAAATAAAATATTTAAATACATTATCGTCAAATATGCGGGTTGTTGCACAAGGTATCTATTTGTTGCGCCCCAACAGCCAATTACTATTCTCATTCGTTTATTTACTTATTGGTTGATTGTTATATATATATATATATATTTATGTACCAGACTTCTCACATTAAGTTGACCACTTGTGGATGCTGGATTTACCAGTCGGTTCCGAGCAGACTTCTACCACAAGTTATGTAACAACCCGGAATTTGGGGCCAATTTAAAATTTTCATTTTAGAGATTTTAAAGGTGTTTAAATAGTTGAAATGAATTATTTTAAATAAAAATGACTAGAAAATTATTTTGATTGGATTTAATACAAATATATTTAATTTAATTATAAAAGGAATTAGAAAAAGGACGGTAGTTGGAAAAGTCAAACCTGAACTTTGACTGACCACACAGGATGCGGAATAAACATGATTTTGGTGAAACGAAAAATATTTAAATCGGTTAATGAATATTTTTCTAACGAATCTGAAAAAACGAAGTTTCATAGCGGGAATCAAAAGTTATGGCCAAATGAATTTTCAGAAAGGTCGTTATAGAGAATATATCGCCCTTGAAAATAGACATTTTGCATACGATCTCGGAACTCGACGAAACCACTTTTGTTGGATTCAGGATGTAAACTTATTGCTAGATTTCAAATTTCATGATTTTTGAAGCTAGTATGTGAGCGTGGCAAAAGAAACTATGTTTTGTCAATTTCGGTCAAAATTAATTGACTGAAAAATAGCCATTTTTCAAACAGTTTCAGAATTCGATGAAATAAATTTTGTTAGGACCTTATCGTCACAAGAAAGCCAAAAATAATTTTTCCGGATTTTTCTGACTTCGTATGTGACCCCGGTAAAATTAGAAAGTACGTTCGAATTTAATATTAAAGAATTAATTTGAAAATAAAGGAAATATACTGTAAACTTTAGAATTAGACCTCGGCACTAGCGCCATTGCGTTCAGAAGATGTCAAAACCTATTGATCGGCAGTCGTTGGGCTTCGTTTGGAGATCGAACGGAAAAACCCTAATTTCTAGAATTAATTAAATTAAAAATAAAATAAAATACCCTAGAAATACCGTATAAATACGGGATGAACAGTGCGTCGTTCTTCCCCATTTCAAAGCGCCGAAACCCATGAACAGCTCAAATTTTTTAGCTCCGATTTCTCCCAATCCATGGCGAATTGACATATGCCTCTTTGGACTTTTTTGAAGAACTTTGAACGCTCTTCCATCTCAAACAAACCCCGCCCCTCCTCGTCGCCCGAGCCGCCTCCACCACCTCCGCGTAGTCCAGCCGAACGCGGGCCCACCGCGCCACCCACGAGCCGCCGCACCTCCCCCCTTTTCCGGCGTTCAGGCGCCTCTCCACCCCCTTCGACCTCCGGCAATCGGTTCCTGAAAACATCAACTAAAGCTCGCGAATCCTTGATTCAAAGTTTTGAACAAACTGAAATTTTAAAGGTAAAATTCAACTCATTTTTGCGACGCTTTTAATCGTTACAGTGACAGTTGTAATAAGTCAGTTTTCTAATTTATACATATGAATTTCAAATTGAGATCTTTCAGATCCGAAACCGCCGTGACTTTAAACACGAGATCTGATCGAGTTCGAACCTTCTTTTCAAATCTAAATAAGGTGAGAATTTATTTTTAATTAAATTTAATTAATTTAATTATTATCCTAGCGTTATGTGAAGTTTGAATGGTAAATATCATGCTTACGATACAAATCTATTTTGTTTTGTCATATTCGATGATGGTTGGTATGTGTTTGTGATGGATAGTTTAGATCCGCATGATTATCACCTCGTTGGTAATCACTTGTGTTGATTTGGATTGATCTAATTTATCAATTCAAAATAATAGAAATATGATTGTCACATTCTTATTGTTCTCGCTTTTGTATGATTTGAATTAATCAAACTTATCAATTCATAACGAAAGAGACATGGTTTGCCATCGTTATGTTAGTGGTTTTGTTTTTATTTGAATTGATCTAGATTATCAATTCAACATAGAAAATAAAGATTTGTCTTTTTATTTGAATTGATGTAGATTATCAATTCAACATAGAAAATAAAGATTTTTCTTTTTTTGTTTGAATTGATCTAGATTATCAATTCAACATAGTAAATAGAGTTTACATTCTTTATTTGTAATTAAAATGTGAATTTACACCATATGATAAAAATTACATTTTTCTATGTAATTAAAATGTGAATTTACACCGTATGATAAAAATTACATTTTTCTATGTAATTAAAATGTGAATTTACACCGTATGATAAAAATTACATTTTTCTATGTAATTAAAATGTGAATTTACACCGTATGATAAAAATTACATTTTTCTATGTAATTGAAATGTGAATTTACCCCGTAGGATAAAAATTACATTTTTCTATGTAATTAGAATGGAAGTTTGCATCGTATGATAAAAATCATATTTTTACAATGTAAATATGAGTTGAGTTGCATTGTAATTAAAAATCATATTTTTACAATGTAAATATGAGTAGAGTTGCATTGTAATTAGAAATCATATTTTTACAATGTAAATAGGAAGTAGAGTTTGCATTGTAATTAAAAATCATATTTTTACAATGTAAATAGGAAGTAGAGTTTGCATTGTAATTAAAAATCATATTTTTACAATGTAAATATGAGTAGAGTTTGCATTGTAATTAAAAATCATATTTTTACAATGTAAATAGGAAGTAGAGTTTGCATTGTAATTAAAAATCATATTTTTACAACGTAAATAGGAAGTAGAGTTTGCATTGTAATTAAAAATCATATTTTTACAATGTAAATATGAGTAGAGTTGCATTGTAATTAAAAATAATATTTTTACAATGTAAATATGAGTAAAGTTGCATTGTAATTAAAAATCATATTTTTACAACGTAAATATGAGTAGAGTTGCATTGTAATTAAAAATCATATTTTTACAATGTAAATATGAGTAGAGTTGCATTGTAATTAAAAATCATATTTTTATAATGTAAATAGGAAGTAGAATTTGCACTGTAATTAAATTTACATTTTTATATGTAAATTTAGAATAGGATTCACACTACAAATATAAGTTACATTTTTATTATGCAATTAAGATGAAAATGTACATTAAGGTTGAAATTTACATTTTTATATGTAATTTAAAACCAGGATTTTGCAATGTATCAAAATTTACATTTTTTCATGTAAATAGAAAATAGGAATTTACATAGGAATTAAATTTACATTTTTTTTATGTAAATGGAAAGAATGGAATTCACATGTTTAATGTAAGTAAAGAATGAATTAAGGATGCGGTAATATTATCTTCATTTTCAAATGAACTAAAATTTAATAAGGACCGGTAGTTGTTAGAAAATTGTTTAAATCAAACAACGTTATTACGATTAAATGATTATATATATATATATATAACTAAAGTTAAACGAATGGAGCGCGGTAGTTCGCGTTTTAAAATCATACCTTTAAACGACTATACAAGAAGATCCGACCGTCGGATTTCCTTGAAACTGAAACCTTAGGACCGTCTTGGAAATTTTTTTCCAACGATATATATTACGTTAAGATCCAACGCTTAGATACTAAGAAACGTAAGAATCAAAATTGGTTGAATGCAGCGCCATAGTCGCCCATTGACTTAAGGCTTCGTTATATAAGATCTAATTATTTTAAATAATTAAAATAGGAAGTAATCATTATAAAATGATATCAGCAAATACGAAGGATTTTAAATATATATATATATATATATATATATTTATATATATATATATACGAGGATTATTTGGAAAGTCCGAGTTCTCTCGTTCAAAATAGTCAAACGACGTTAATTGAAGTATGAAGATGGTGTATGAAGACCGTAAATCTTCCCTCGAATGGACAAGGATCGAGGCTCTGATTTGACTTGCTCCCAATTCAAGGGTCATGGTCATTGCCCAAACGTACGTGTTGATTTCACGGGTTTGGTTTTCGCTCAGACCCAGAGCATAAGCTAATAAATGGATTGTGTGTCTGACATCGTACTCCATTAAATATCATGTTATTAATCTTCTGTCGAATGTATGGATGTTTGGTGGCGGAGAATTTATTCTCTTGCTTAACACCCTTTCATATATTTCGGCAAAGGATTGGTAGTGCGGTATGGAGTGACGATGTGGCATGCTAAGATGCATACGATCAAGGCTTTGTTGAAAAGCAGGCCTTGTGGGACGATCAAAGCATAGCCTGTTTAGGCATAGCTTTGTGTATAGCGTGACTTCGCGAGCCTCACACACCGTCAGAGTCTAAAATGGGAGAAGGGAACACAGGGAGAGCAGCACGTTTCTTTCTAGCTAGAAGTGGTGATTGGGCTTTAACACGGCCCAACATTTTACTTATGTGGATGATGGAATGAGGCGCCTCGGATGATAGGTCCTATAGGATCGGGAAACATGTGTTCAGGAATTGCCAATCCACGAAGCTGTATGTGTGGACCGGCCCTGCAGCTATCCAAGGGTTCACTGCGGGGGATCCTGAGACATTAGATAGAGTGTCTCGAATCGGTAAGGAGCTCCTCTCTAGCCTTGACTCATGATGGAAATCCAAACTTCCAATACGAACCTACGAATTTGATTGTATTACTAGTATGGAAGCATAGTATTATGGTATCTATGTGTCCTAGGATTGATACATTTATTTTGAAATGTTTTGATATATACTAATAATAATATTAAACTCATATTTACCGTATTTAGCATGTTTAATCACCATAAGGTAAAACCCTATCCTCTGGTTTGTGTTGCATTGTGTGATGGGACCTGGGTCTTATGGTGATTCCATTTTTCATAAAAGCATAGCGTTGTTTTACGATTTATGTAACACCCCACCACCGTTAAGGACACTCACTAAGGGAATGCCTTAACTTTGGTGGAGCGTTTTAGTAGAAAGAACAGAAATTTACAAGACAGATAAACAATACTTGAGAAATTATAACTTTATTTCAGCGGAAAACAGAAATCGGTTTGGTTACATCTTTCCAGAAATACTCAAGTACATAAATATCAGTCTTGTTTAGAAAATCATCAGAGTACAAAACTTTAAAATCACAATCCCCACAGAAGCTGCCATAAGGAGTTAAGCCATAATTTAAGCACTCTAAGTACTTCAAGCAGAAGAAATCCGGATCAAGCTAAAGTATTCCCTTCTTGGAAAACCTGGGGGGGAAACGGAAGAAAAGGGGCGAAAACAAGCAAGGTCAGACATAAAGTCTGGCAAGTCCAGTGACTTTCAGCATATGAACAGATAATAATAATCATAGCATGCAAATAAAACTGGATGAGAGATAACAGTAACAGGAGAAGAAGATGTACTTAGATTAAACAGAAGAAACAAAATAATAGTACTTTTCATTTCTCTGCACTAATACTAGTATAACAGGATTAGGTGTCACCCTAATGTCTAAACTGAAGCAGAAACAGGAACAGAATAATGTCCACAGAAACAGAATGCTAACAATGGGCCTTTACCACCTGAACAGAAACAAATAGAAGAAGAATGCTGATAATGGGCCTTTACCGCCCGAACAGAAACAGATTAATCCCCACGGAAACAGAATGTAGAATTAGGTGTACACTAGTAAATGGGCCTTTACCACTCGAACAGACGGTACCACGCAGAAATAGACAGGTGTTGCCACCCAACAGAAACAGACGGTACCAACAGAAACAGACAGAACTTAGTGTACCCTAAAACCCTACCCCAAGTGATCGGCTCCCTAATACATAAATATACCCTGTGTCGGCTCCACAATAGGGTGTATCACTCCCTAAAGTGACAACCAATTGGCACAGGCCTATTTACAGATGTCACGGCGTCTTACATCATCAGAGGCAGACCGGGATCCATGCACGCACATGAACCGGTTGGAACGCACCATCAACACCCCTCGCCATTATCAGAATGAACCACTTATAATTAGTTCAGTAAGCGTGCCCGGACCCTACCTACTGTTGGGTCAAAGTTTGATACCAGAAAGGGTTACTGACTAATATGGGTCCCAAACAACAGATGACACAAGTAATTTTCCTCCTAACCTTGTGTCCCCAGACTAACAGATTTCAGATTAACTTGTTTACAAGTTCAAACATACAGAGTTCAGATCAACTAGTTCACGGATCAGACAAGTTTTCAGACTAACGGATCAGATATATGGATTTAACATATTTACAGATTTGTCTAACATTGTAATTGGGCCTACAGATTCACGAAACGGGTTTGTTAAATTCATTTGTCCAATTGGTTTAACCCTATCCACCCAACACGTTTTAGGCATCATATTTATCCTAGATTTGCATTAATTAAATATTAATGCACAGACCTCTCACATTAGGTCGGTAGCTTGTGGACGCTGGATATGTCGGGCGGTTCCGGGCAGACTTCTGCCACAAGCCAGACCTAACATCGTGTCTAAGCATATTTTAGTTATGCCTACGACCTCTCACATTAGACTGACAGTTTGCGGTCGCTGGTTAAGCCGGTTGGTTCCGGGCAGGTTTCTACCGCAAACGGAGTCTAACCTCGCGTCGTAGTCAATTCATTCCAGTACAGATTTTTCAGATATCAGACTAATTCTGTTTATTTAACAGATTAAACTTCTTCACAGGATATAACAGATTAATCAAATTTCCATGTTCTACCAATTCTTAGGTCGAGCCTACGGATTTCCATACTCAGATTACCATTATCTAGTTTCAACAGATCATACAATTCAACAGGTAGAAGATCTAGCAGTTTAATCGATTCAACAGATTTAGCAGATAACAGATTTCGCAGTTTAGGCAATTCAACAGTTTTAGCAGATAACGGATTAGGTAATTTAACAGATTTAGCAGATAATAGATTTAGCAGATTATATATCTAAAACTCTATTTACATATCTTGCCTAATCATAAATTTAGCCTAAACTTACATGCCCAAATCAAGGTCATAATTCATAATACAATATATATGCCCCAAATCTTAGCTTTAGTATTCCCATTTACAGTTCATGTCAAAACTAGATTTAATATTCTAGTTCACCATTTATGTCCAAGACTAATATACATGTTAATCATTCACTATTATAGCCAATTCAGATTATGCCAACATATTTATTATGCCAAATTAACTTAATTAAGCTACGCCCAATCTCCGCATAACATGTTTCCACAAGTTCTCTTAAGTACTCATGAAGTGACCCTAGCAAAAGGAATAGGGGACAAGCACAAGAAAGAATAGGCATGCAATGATGAACCAAATACAATGATAATGGCCCTATTAGGCTCGATGTACATAACAGTGAATGGGAATAAACTAGCAAGGTTACGTACTAAATATGAGATCCAACATCATTAAGGGAATAGGCATAAAAAACTAACTACAATAGTTATAGGCAACTAACCACAATAGTCATGGGGGACTAATCACAATAGTTTCTTATTCAATGTCATAGGCAATAGTCTCATAGGCATGAATCATAGTCATAGGCAATAGTCTTATAGTCTTGAATCATAGTCATAGGCAATAGTCTCATAGTCTTGAATCATAGTCATAGGCAATAGTCTTATAGGCAACAGTTTCATGTCCAATTATGCATTATTATTTGTCCCAAAATTTAGCGTTCGTGCGTTAATCTCTTATGAGATGAGGCGCAGGCTCATAGTAGCCTGGCTATAGAATAGAAAGAAGAAAGAGGTACAGAATAGTCACAGAAAAACAGATCTGACAGATAAGAATATACATAGCCTCAGATTCAGATTTATAATCATGTCACAATTATAATTACAGTTTATAGTGGAAAATAACTATACTTGTCTTTCGTGGTTTTAAGAAAGGATAATAAACTGTTGGTGATGCAGAAATGCTGAATTATTCCTCTTTAATTGTTGTTGTAGCTCTAGACTTTGATTTGATTTAGCTTTTAATTCTATTCAGGTTGGAAGAAGATGCATCAGTCCAAGTTTTGATTCCAATAGGGTAGCGACGCCATTTTTAATTTTAATTAGAACAGAGGCAGAATATAGACAGAATGAAATTGTGTAGAGAAAATGAGGCTAGGGGGCTGTTTATATAGGATTAGGCGGACGAATCTAGACAGAAAACGGGTCTAAATACATCGGAATGCATCAGGTTCAGAAAGTGGGTTCGGAGGGCAGGTCGACCCCCAGGTCGACACTATGGTCGACCTGGCCTGGGGGAGGTCGACTACCCAGTCGACCTGGTCAGGGGCAAGTCGACTACCCAGTCTACCACCCAGTCATCTGGGTCCTGGGCGGGAAATTTCCTACCCAGCCCGCTTCTGGGTTTGAATTCGAATTTCGAATTCGAATTTCGAGCTGTTTTATTTTATTCAAATTCCTGAAACTTCTGAAGGTCATAACTTGATCATACGGACTCTGTTTTACGAAAACTCAGGCTCGTTTTCAAGCAGAATATCGAGACGAACGCAATGGCGCAACCTGTTTCCCTTGATTCTTATTTTAAAAATAAATTATTCTATGATTTGTTACTTATACGATTACAGAAAATACGGGGTGTTACATTCTCCCATCCTTAAAGGATTTCGTCCCCGAAATTTTCAAGATGAGAAGGATGTGTCCTACCATCCAGTCATCCATCTACTCAACCATCATCCACAAGAATCCATTGTCCTTAGAAAACTTATAATGTTGTATGAACATATGCAAAAGTGTGTGTATATGTTCCTTATCTAATGCAAAGATCAGGCGGTCCACTGATTCAGTTGACCTCTTAAATGCGAATTATGTTAGTGCCATGAGTCCAACATGTATGCAACCTTCCTATTTGATACGTATCATTCTTATATGAGTGGCAACCATTCATTCATATGCAACATCCATGTGATGAATCAATCATTTTGCATCCACAAAAATTGAAAATGCTCACACATCCATATGCAGTATGAGAGTGTTTTCGAGCCGATCTAGTGCCTAGTGTGTGTATATGCATCCACGAAAAACCACTAGCAACCACTTGCATACACTTGCAACCATCAAACATAACATGTCTCAAACACATGTTTACATCCATAGGATTCCTCTCTATAGGTCGAAGACTCGATTGATAGGATACAGTCGAGTGATGGGAGCGAGTGCAGATAAACAAAAACTTGGTTTCCATTAGATCTTGGTTGAGAGACAAATTCCCCTAAGTATCAACCTCGAAGAACGAAATCAACATCCGATTGATACCCAGAGGATTACCCTCTTTAGACAATGTCAAAACTGGAAATCTCAACCTTATCAGAAATATTTACCGATTACCGGTACAGAGCAGATTACTAAATGATTCTCAGGAAACTAAGCATGATAAAAACCCAGAATGTATTCATCATAGTCAACTTAACGCTCAACACAGATACCCAACTTACCACGCTTAGATGAGTCATAATCCTTATGGGTCTGAGTCTACAGCGGAATCAGAAACAATACTAGTATTCAAGTGCAGAGTATCGATTACAGAATCGAAATGCCAGAATCAGAAAAGAGTTTTAACTCAAAAATCAGATAAAGAAATTAAACCTCCTACTTAAAGTTTTCCTATTTCTATCCTATCAACTAGCCTCGAGAGTGTTCGCCTGCCTTCCAGAAGTTGGTCCTGCCCTCTGCCCTTGCCCTCGTTTCTTCGGACAGTCCCTAGTGAAGTGTCCCATCTCACCACAGTTGAAGCAAGTTCCCTTTCTTTTTCTGCAATCCTTGTTCAGATGAGTCGAGCTTCCACAAGTAAAGCACTTTTTCTCCTTCTTATCTTCAGACTTTTCATCCTTCTTTTGGTTTTCCTTTTTGGGCCATGCTTTCTTGTTATGTGGTTCTTCCTTGTTTGCCTCTTTCTTGCCATTGTCTTCCTCGTGCAGTAGTGTCATATCCACCAATCTCTCGTAAGTCGCTCCCATGGGTACATGGGTCATGGCTAGGCCGTGCAGTGGCTCGTTCAATCCTTTAACAAAGCGGAGAGCCTTTTTAAGCTGGGTGCTGACTAAATCTAGCCCGAGCCTGGCCAGTTGGTTGAACTGGTTGACATATTCCTTGACCGTCATACTTCGTTGCTTAAGAGATAAGAACCTTTCCAGTTGTAGACTTCGTTCAGCTTGCGAGAGGAATTTCGTCTCAAACCTTGTTCTGAAATCAATCCATGTTTCAACCGGTCTCTCGGCGTTAGTGACTTCCCACCAATAGGAAGCTTCATCCTTGAGCAACCATATCGCCAGTTGTACCTTCTGCCTATCGTCCACCTCGAAGATAATGAACAGATCCTCAGTTTCTTTGAGCCAGTTCCTCGCTTCTACGAATGATTTAGTTCCCTTGAAATCCTTTCCACCCATGGCCCTAAAATCTTTACAGATCTTTGAAAAAGCAATTGCACGAAGAGGGGACGGAGGAGGAGGAATCGCTGCAGCTGGTGGAGGAATATCCGCTGGGTCTGCATCATTGGCCCTAGCCTTTAAGTACCTCCTGAACCAGCCAGGTATTGGCACGCCCTTTGGAAAGTTAAGATTCCCAGACATGCTGGAATGAAATAAAAAGATTTAAAACAGAGAACGGAAAAGATAGATGTATGGCTTTTTGGGGATTATGTTTTTCAAAAATAAGCTTTACTTTTGAAAATACTTCCTTTTTAAAACCTTTTTGAAAATAGTTTCAAAACTTTTTATCAAATCTGGTAACCTTTAGCTCTGATACCAAGTGTAACACCCCACCACCGTTAAGGACACTCACAAAGGGAATGCCTTAACTTTGGTGGAGCGTTTTAGTAGACAGAATAGAAATTTACAAGACAGATGAACAATACTTGAGAAATTATAACTTTATTTCAGCGAAAAACAGAAATCAGTTTGGTTTCATCTTTCCAGAAAAACTCAAGTGCATAAATATCAGTCTGGTTCAGAAAATCATCGGAGTACAAAACATTAAAATCATAATCCCCACAGAAGCTTCCATAAGGAGTCAAGCCATATTTTAAGCACTCTAAGTACTTCAAGCAGAAGAAATCTGGATCAAGCTAAAGTATTCCCTCCTTGGAAAACCTTGGGGGGGAAACGGAAGAAAAGGGGCGAAAACAAGCAAGGTCAGACATAAAGTCTGGAAAGTTCAATGACTTTCAACATATGAACAGATAATAATAATCATAGCATGCAAATAAAATTGGATGAGAGATAACAGTAATAGGAGCAGCAGATGTACTTAGGTTAAACAGAAGAAACAGAATAATAGTACTTTTCATTTCTTTGCACTAATACTAGTATAACAGGATTAGGTGTCACCCTAATGTCTAAACTGAAGCAGAAACAGGAACAGAATAATTTCCACAGAAACAGAATGCTAATAATGGGCCTTTACCACCCGAACAGAAACAGACAGAAGCAGAATGCTGATAATGGGCCTTTACCACCTGAACAGAAACAGAAACAGATTAATCCCTACGGAAACAGAATGTATAATTAGGTGTACACTAGTAAATGGGCCTTTACCACCCGAACAGACGGTACCATGTAGAAATAGATAGGTATTGCTGATTGACATAGAAATATGTTTATTTTATGCTCTTATTTCTTATCTTTTGTATATAAATAAATATTACTTGGGTATTGTTTTGTTACTTTTACAGATATTCCAACCCAACCCGCATGCAACCAGAAAAGTAGAGAAATAGAGATGAAATTGATATATATTTACATTTTGAAGAATTGTAGATGAAGATCTCACATCTGGCTGCTGTTGGACAAGAAAAGGATTGATAAAAAGGCTTTGCACATCACAGATCAATGAAGAAGTGTCAAGGAAGCAAAATGAAAAGAGAAAAGGCCCAAATTTTCTTTATTTATCTAAGGCCCATTTATGTTTCTCATTGTAAACTAATTGGTGATGTAATGACCAGGCCCATTTATCATTAGGGTTAGGGTTAGGGTTTGGCTATCTACCTTATATATACCCCTGTAATAACCTTGTAGCCACCATCTCATCTCTTATTCCATTGTTCTAATAAAAGTTCTTCTTTCTCTTTTATTTTCTGCATTTTTTTGTTTTCTTAGCAACTAGTGTTGTCTATACGATTAGATTCGGTAGAACACTATTTGTGTTTTGCACTTATTTGCATTAGTGATTTACCGTCTGATTAGATTCAGCGGAAATCCTAATTTTAATTCTTGTTTGTTATTTCAATTTCTACAATTTCAACTTCTGTTTTTATTATTTTCTTAGGTCAAATTGGATTTGATTAGATTCAAATCTAATTCGTAGTTTCATTGCTTTTCCATTGAAATTGTGATTTGATCGTCGGATCAGTTAGATCTGTTCTGAATCAAATTACAGTTTTAATTTGTTTTGTTTTGCAAAATCAACCTCCAGCTTCGTCTAACTCGCCCAAGAGGTTAGATAAATAATTTGATTTAATTCACCTCCCTGTGTTCGACCTGTATGCTACACACCTGTATGCTTGCAGAATTTATTACAAATGTCGCACTTTTCTAATTCATAGATTAGCGTCGATCAAGTTTTTGGCGCCGTTGCCGGGGAGGTAACGATTAAATTTTATTATTTATTTAATTTCTGATTCGTGTTAGTTTTTTTTATTTTTTATCTTCTTCTTGTTTTGATTTTGTTTAGCAAAAAAAAAAAACTCTTGATTGACAGATTTTAAATTATTTATTGATATTGCAATCTCCAAAAACAAGAAAAAAAATACTTGCCAAAATTTTCTTGATTTTTATTTCCTAACTTTTCTTCTGTTTCTTTCCCCTTTTCATTTTTTTTTCCTTTTACAAATTTTTTTCCTTCCTCTTACAGCAATAAAAAAAAAAGAAAAAAAAACTTCTATATTTTTCTTGCTACGGATTTCTTGCCATTAACGACCAATTCTTCTTCTATAATTTTCTTGCTGTCACGAGAAAATTTTCTTTTCCTTCCATCTTTCAATACTTGCCATTTTTTACACTTTTCTTTCAATTTCCATCCCCCAACAAACATCAACCATCTCTGCTACAAAACCCAGTCAAAAGCCATCCATCACGTCATCATTGCAAGGATCTACCACTGTCATCATGTTCCAAACATAAATCACTGAAAACCGTGACTTCCTCAAATTGAAACCGCATCACATTCACACCAGTTTCCCTCAACGAATACACCATCTCAACGTTCATCCAAATTCAACCATGTCTTCTTCACAAACTGTCAAACTCCACACACCGGATTCCTAACCTCAGCAGCCAATCTACGTCCCCCGTCCCAGCAACCACACCACCTGTCCATATCGACATCAACCTCATCAACAAAAATACACATCTCCTTGCTCCCAACACCACGCACAAAACACAGTTCACAAACTCCACGTTCAAGGCCATTCAACTGCTGCAAGTTCCTACCCCATCCACACATACTTCTCACTTCCACTGCGTGTTCCATCTCCACACAAACACAGTCAGTGTGAGTTTAACCCCAAAAGTTCACCACGCACCACATCCAAACATTCTGCTCATCATCGTCACCGCAGACAAGAACTTCCAGCAGACATCATCTCCTCACGCCGTTTTGAATACCATCAGCGAACAACCCCTTATCCAAAATCGCAGTACCAAAATCCGAACATAACACAACCGAAACCCTCAATCGCAATTCAGAGAACCCAGCGCATCAAAGCCCCATTGCGATCTAAAAACCCCAATTCCGAAATATAATTCGAACCCTAAAACCCTGATTACCCTCTGACGGTCGAGATCCAAACCGCCCAATTCGCAAAAATCGAAGCCGCTCAATCAAGACTAGAGACCCTGATTCAAAGCAATTCGGGAAATTTTCGATTTTCTCAAATCAGTTCTGGGAAAGAAATTAAGGGGGCGTTATTTAATTGCGTGGTTTAATTCTGTGTGTTCCTTTTTGGGTATGTGACCGTCTCTTGCGTGTGATACTGTGGTTTGCACGGCTTTAATTTGAGGATCTGACTTGGCTTATTTTAATTGCTTGAGCGGCCCTAGTTGAATTTTGTTGAGCCTTTTTCTTGTTAGTTTAATTTTTTGGTTTTCCTTTAAACCTCGGCTTTAGTTAGTTATTTTTGTTAAAGTTAGTTCTTTAGTTTGTTTTATCTTTTATATTGTTTTCTTTTCAGAAAAAATAAAAAAGGAGAATTTTTCAAAAACAGGTACAGCTGAAATTTTAAAAAAAAAGGGGACAACAACAGAAAGCAGCGGACGATTCAGATGGGTTGGAGCGGTTGCACACCAAGTGGGGTATGAACGCGCTAGCGCTTCCCAATTTCACTGGAGGACTGCCGATCAAGGTGAAAACTTTTAAAACTCTGCAGGTGCTCTGCTGCAAAAGAAAAAAATATATATATAGACAATTGTTGTAAAAAAAATTTCTGCAGGGGAAGCGGCTTGAATGTAAATTTTAATTCTGCAATTTATATTTCTGTGTCTGTTCTGTGGCTGATATTTCTGAATTTGTGGTGAGGAACGGTTTTCCATAACTAATCACTCTCATTGATTTTCAATTTTAACACGTGATTTTGACTTTCAAAATAATATAATTGAAAAGTGGTGTTTTTGTGAAGTTGACTGTCTCGTATAATTGGATCGCGGATATATAGTAGTTCAATTTATTGAACTATTAGCAAAAGAGGTTGCATACTACCCGTAAAACATTGGTCGTATCCCTTAGTTTATACTATACGTGAACGGCCATAAGACCCTCTTCCCCCTTCTAATTGAGTCAGTTAATTAATAGAGCACTACTCGACATTTTATATTATTTTGAAGTAAGATTAATTTCTGTCTTCCGTCGACTTCATTCAAATGTCTAATTCAAAAAAAACCCTGAGAGAAATGTGGGATAATAGTCGGAGTAGACGTCCTCTTGAAGAGTATGAGCATGAAATACAACTCATGAAGCAAGATTTTCCAAAATTTCGTGAGCCCGATGCCAATTTTCAAAATTTTCCAATTGACCAACATTTTCAAAATCATAGATATAATCGAAACGACGATTTCAATTTAAATTTCAATAACTTCGATTATGGGCCACATCCACATCAAAACGGTTTTGAATCGCAACGTACCTTTGATCAACATGGGGTTGGAAATCAATTCGAAAATAATTTTGAAAATGATTTTCAAATCGATCAAAATTTTCAAAATTACAACCCATATCAACATCTTGAAAATAACCAAAATTTCAATTTTCCATCGAATTTCAACAGTTTTGGTTATGACCCTAATTTTCAAAATCAAAATGATTTTCAATATCATTGTCATTTTTCTGAAGATTCAAACAACCACCACATTGGGAATGATATTGATCGTGAAATTGATGTGGACTATAATTTTGAGAATCAAGAAATCCAAAACGAGAGCTTTCAAATCAACGATTCTGAAGAATATCATCTTAACATTCTCAAAGAGAGGGTAGAAAACCAAGATAGACAGCTTGATGAAAAAGATAGAAAGCTTGATGAACTCCTTTGCTTAATGAAATCTTTTAAAGAACAACAAGAGCAACAAAATCAAATGAGCATTGAATCAGAAAATAATCCAATTTCTACTGACATTGAAAATTTTCAAATAACGACTTTGGAAATTGAGAATAATCATCTTGATGAAGATTTTCAAAATTCAACAAATGATTTGGACTTCAACTCTTTTCAGAAAAAAGATTTAAGCTTAGATTTTGACCTTCCTCTTTCAGGCTGTGAAAAACTTGAAATTCTAGAAGTTGAACAAAATGATAATGTTGAATTTTTCAAAAACTCAGAGTTGGAGAAGAATTTCAATGAACATGAATTTTTTGGATTGAATGAAGAGGAGTTGCCGAATGAGGATGAAACAGAATTAGGTCACGAATCCAAGTTTGAAAATTTTGAGATTTCAAATGAACTTGAAATTGTCAGTGTCGAAAATACATTATCAGTTAATGATGAGAAATGTGATCACATAGTGTTGAACAACACTCAGATTTCAAATTTCACTGAATTTATGTGCGATCACAATTTTTTGAAAAATTACACTGATAAATTTGTTGAACACATGAACTATTTTTGGAATGTTAGTTTGATTGAAAAACTTCATGTTAGGACGACCTTGAACATGCATTTGCTGGACTATAAATCTAGGTTTAAAGATGAGATGGTTTTCAAAAAACCTTTGCTTATTAGAAAACACGCCTAGACATAGTGGGAATGGGACTCATAGGGCTAGAACCAAGTATGGGGGAAAAAGTTGGTGGAATTCTTTGCGTCGCATGCATCGCAAACACATATATCATTGTACATATGATCCATTCTTACATATAGTTAGATTGCATTTCATTTTACAAGTCATTTTACATTTAATCCATCTTTGGGTACGATCTTTCAAATTTAGGAAACGTTACAGTGTGGACACTGTTTAGTTCAAGTGTGGGGGGGAGTCTGCATTTCATCCATTTTCATTTTTCTTTGTTTTTATTTCTTTTTATTTTCAGCCATTTAAGTAGGACCATCATACATTTTAGATTGTAGTAACATACCATAATTTTTTTTTTTGGAAAATACGACTCATTTTCAATTGATACAACAAAATAAGTTTACAATTTTTAGCCAGTTGATAGTATTTTTTTCTCTCAACTTAGATCGAATAAGAAATATAATGAAAAGTTAATTTTGAGGGATAATAGTGTAACCGGTACATAGGGAGATTCTTAGGTGATGGCCATGAAATCTATTCTATATTGTAGACTTTGTTTAAATAAGTGGAGGACTTAAAATACTTATAATGGCTTGTCAAATCTTTAAAACTAAGTTGTGTTAAGTTGAATTCGCGTAACTCTCTTTTATGCTTATATTTTCGATAATAATAATAATAGTATTCCAAGGGTATCCAACATTGCTTGTATATCGAGCGTTGGTGTGCAAACCCGCCAAGCTCTATCCGACACGTTGTTGACAATGTCAGCGTTGGAATATCTTGGTCTCATTTTATGAGATTGGACACCTAAGGATTACCGACACGTTGTTGACAAAGTCAAAGTCGGCCTGCACAATCCGCCAAGCTCTTTACCCACTCTCCGTTAGTCCGCGAGGCAGTGCATGGGTGGTAAACCTTGGTCTTGTTAGTTAGGTGTACGTACTTAATCATAAATCTTAAAATTTTATAGAATAAGCGATGATACCCAAACACTTCTTGACCTTATTGATTTGACTAGCCATACATGAGAAAATTAGAATACCACTTTGCAAACTGTGCCAAGCAAACTAAGAATTTATTTCATGGCTGCACTATGTTATCAACCGAACTAAATGGCCAAACTGGAATTTAACATTTGAAAACTTGATTTATATTGAAAATTTGTGACAAGTCGAGGTATCTAAAATAAAATCAACTGATTAGAAATTATTAACTTAATTTGTTGTACCACTTTCAGGAAATAAGTCGTGTTTTCATCTTTCGTTTTTATTTGCATATGTCCATTACATTCATGTAGTTTCATTAGAATCATAGCATACTACATTTGGATTTTGTGGGTAGTATCCGCTGAAAACCCTCACGAGACACCACTCGTCCTACTTGGGACACCTAGAGGTTTAACGGCTTGTTGCATGCGCTCAATGCAATCGTGTTTCCTACGAAAGTGTGACCTATCTAGTTAGTTTTTCATTTCTTGTTTTACTCGAGGACGAGTAAAAGATAAGTGCGGGGGTATTTGATTGACATAGAAATATGTTTATTTTATGCTCTTATTTCTTATCTTTTGTATATAAATAAATATTACTTGGGTATTGTTTTGTTACTTTTACAGATATTCCAACCCAGCCCGCATGCAACCAGAAAAGTAGAGAAATAGAGATGAAATTGATATATATTTACATTTTGAAGAATTGTAGATGAAGATCTCACATCTGGCTGCTGTTGGACAAGAAAAGGATTGATAAAAAGGCTTTGCACATCACAGATCAATGAAGAAGTGTCAAGGAAGCAAAATGAAAAGAGAAAAGGCCCAAATTTGCTTTATTTATCTAAGGCCCATTTATGTTTCTCATTGTAAACTAATTGGTGATGTAATGACCAGGCCCATTTATCATTAGGGTTAGGGTTAGGGTTTGGCTATCTACCTTATATATACCCCTGTAATAACCTTGTAGCCACCATCTCATCTCTTATTCCATTGTTCTAATAAAAGTTCTTCTTTCTCTTTTATTTTCTGCATTTTTTTGTTTTCTTAGCAACTAGTGTTGTCTATACGATTAGATTCGGTAGAACACTATTTGTGTTTTGCACTTATTTGCATTAGTGATTTACCGTCTGATTAGATTCAGCGGAAATCCTAATTTTAATTCTTGTTTGTTATTTCAATTTCTACAATTTCAACTTCTGTTTTTATTATTTTCTTAGGTCAAATTGGATTTGATTAGATTCAAATCTAATTCGTAGTTTCATTGCTTTTCCATTGAAATTGTGATTTGATCGTCGGATCAGTTAGATCTGTTCTGAATCAAATTACAGTTTTAATTTGTTTTGTTTTGCAAAATCAACCTCCAGCTTCGTCTAACTCGCCCAAGAGGTTAGATAAATAATTTGATTTAATTCACCTCCCTGTGTTCGACCTGTATGCTACACACCTGTATGCTTGCAGAATTTATTACAAATGTCGCGCTTTTCTAATTCATAGATTAGTGTCGATCAATTGCCACCCAACAGAAACAGACGGTACCAACAGAAACAGACAGAACTAAGTGTACCCTAAAACCCTACCCCAAGCGGTCGACTCCCTAATACATAAATACCCTGTGTCGGCTCCACAATAGGGTGTATCACTCCCTAAAGTGACAACCGATTGGCACATGCCTATTTATAGATGTCACGGCGTCTTACATCCTCAGAGGCAGACCGGGATCCATGCACGCACATGACCTGGTTGGAATGCACCATCAACACCACTCGTCATTATCAGAATGAACCACTTATAATTAGTTCAGTAAGCGTGCCCGGACCCTACCTACTGTTGGGTCAAAGTTTGATACCAGAAAGGGTTACTGACTAATATGGGTCCTAAAAAACAGATGACACGAGTAATTTCCCTCCTAACCTTGTGTCCCCAGACTAACAGATTTCAGATTAAATAGTTTACAAGTTCAAACATACAGAGTTCAGATCAACTAGTTCACAGATCAGACAAGTTTTCAGACTAACGGATCAGATATACGGATTTAACAGATTTACAGATTTGTCTAACTTTGTAATTGGGCCTACAGATTCACGAAACGGGTTTGTTAAATTCATTAGTACGATTGGTTTAACCCTATCCACCCAACACGATTTAGACATCATATTTATCCCAAATTTGCATTAATTAAATATTAATGCACAGACCTCTCACACTAAGTCGGTAGCTTGTGGCCGCTGGATATGCCGGGCGGTTCCGGGCAGACTTCTGCCACAAGCCAGACCAAACCTCGCGTCTAAGCATATTTTAGTTATGCTTACGACCTCTCACATTAGACTGACAGTTTGCGGTCGCTGGTTAAGCCGGTTGGTTCCGGGCAGGCTTCTACCGCAAACGGAGTCTAAACTCATGTCATAGCCAATTCATTCTAATACAGATTTTTCAAATATCCGACTAATTCTGTTTATTTAACAGATTAAACTTCTTCATAGGATATAACAGATTAATCGAATTTCCATGTTCTACCAATTCTTAGGTCGAGCCTACGGATTTCCATACTCAGATTACCATTATCTAGTTTCAACAGATCATACAATTCAACAAGTAGCAGATCTAGCAGTTTAAGCGATTTAACAGATTTAGCAGATAACAATTTCGCAGTTTAGGCAATTCAACAGTTTTAGCAGATAACGGACTAGGCAATTTAACAGATTTAGCAGATAATAGATTTAGCAGATTATATATCTAAAACTCTATTTACATATCTTGCCTAATCATAAATTTAGCCTAAACTTACATGCCCAAATCAAGGTCATAATTCATAATACAATATATATGCCCCAAATCTTAGCCTTAATATTCCCATTTACAGTTCATGTCAAAACTAGATTTAATATTCTAGTTCACCATTTATGTCCAAGACCAATATACATGTTAATCATTCACTATTATAGACAATTCAGATTATGCCAACATATTTATTATGCCAAATTAACTTAATTAAGCTACGCCCAATCCCCGCATAACATGTTTCCATAAGTTCTCTTAAGTACTCATGAAGTGACCCTAGCAAAAGGAATAGGGGACAAGCACAAGAAAGAATAGGCATGCAATGATGAACCAAATACAATGATAATAGCCCTACTAGGCTCGATGTATGTAATAGTGAATGGGAATAAACTAGCAAGGTTACATACTAAATATGAGATCAAACATCATTAAGGGAATAGGCATACGAAACTAACTACAATAGTTATAGGCAACTAACCACAATAGTCATGGGGGGACTAATCACAATAGTTTCTTATTCAATGTCATAGGCAATAGTCTCATATGCGTGAATCATAGTCATAGGCAATAGTCTCATAGTCTTGAATCATAGTCATAGGCAATAGTCTTATAGTCTTGAATCATAGTCATAGGCAATAGTCTCATAGGCAACAGTTTCATGTCCAATTATGCATTATTATTTGTCCCAAAATTTAGCGTTCGTGCGTTAATCTCTTATGAGATGAAGCGCAGGCTCGTAGTAGCCTGGCTATAGAACAGAAAGAAGAAAGAGGTACAGAATAGTCACAGAAAAACTGATCTGACAGATAAGAATATACATAGCCTCATATTCAGATTTATAATCATGTCACAATTATAATTACAGTTTATAGAGGAAAATAACTGTACTTGCCTTTCGTGGTTTTAAGAAAGGATAATAAACTGTTGTTGATGCAGAAATGCTGAATTATTCCTCTTTAATTGTTGTCGTAGCTCTAGACTTTGATTTGAGATTTGATTTAGCTTTTAATTCTATTCAGGTTGGAAGAAGATGCATCAGTCCAAGTTTTGATTCCAGCAGGGTAGCGACGCCAATTTTATTTTTAATTAGAACAGAGGCAGAATATAGACAAAATGAAATTGTGTAGAGAAAATGAGGCTAGGGGGTTGTTTATATAGGATTAGGCGGACGAATCTAGATAGAAAACGGGTCTAAATACATCAGAATGCATCAGGTTCAGAAAGTGGGTTCGGAGGGCAGGTCGACCCCCAGGTCGACACTATGGTCGACCTGGTCTGGGGAGGTCGACTACCCAGTCGACCTGGTCAGGGGCAGGTTGACTACCCAGTCGACCACCCAGTCGACTTGGGTCCTGGGCGGGAAATTTCCCACCCAACCTGCTTCTGGGTTTGAATTCGAATTTCGAATTCGAATTTCGAGCTGTTTTATTTTATTCAAATTCCTGAAACTTTTGAAGGTCATTGGTCATACGGACTCCTTTTTCGAAAACTCGGACTCGTTTTCAAGTAGAATTTCGAGATGAACGCAATGGCGCAACCCGTTTCACTTGATTCTTATTTTAAAAATTAATTATTCCTGATTTGTTACTTATACGATTACAGAAAATACGGGGTGTTACAATTTACTTATTATTTGTTCTGACACTTTTATGCATGGCAATCCATTTGAGTAAACCCGTTCCGCGTTAGCGGCGTGGTCTTTGGATTTGCCTTATTAATAGTGATTAATTAGTTAAGAATTCTCACACTCGTCCACGACTGACCCGTTGTTTGTTTCCACCTTTTTGCAAACTCGGGTGCCCTCCTTTCTACACGGGCAGCCAAGTAAACAGGTTCATTCTTTGCTTGGAGTCTTTTCTTTGGAGCTGCTTATTATCTTTCTTGGATTTGCTTTCGTGGAGAGGTGATGACTTGGAGCTTGAAGACATCTATCATTTGTTGCTATTGCATTTGTCTCTTTTTAATTCCAGACATCAAACTTGTTTCATTTCACGTTGTTTAAGTTGGAGTTGGAACTTATTTCATTTTCTGCAAACTTGATGTAATAATTTAGAATTCTGTGACTGTGGACTTTCTGTGGTTGATGACATTATATTTCCGCTGCTATGATGTTGTTACTCTATGAATTTCCGACTCTATGTTGTATCTGTGATATGTATTATTGTATTTATGTTGTATTCCAAATGATTATTCCTTACTTTCATTCCATGGAAGTTTGGGGTTATCACAGTTGGTATCAGGGCTTTGGTTAAACTTAGCCTTGGAATATAACATATTTATAATAATTCGTTTACATAGAATCACAATATTCTATGGCGAACATTTCATGTGAATACATAATAGTCAGTCATTCCATCATCATCTTTTCATCCATCCTTTTATCTTTATCATTTCTTCAAATCACCATTATAGTTGTTCTGACTCTTTCCTTGATCGTACAGAACTAACTAGAAATGAGTACCGTGCCGCTAGAGCTAGAGCAAGGAGGCAAAATAATGCTGAAACTGAGGAGGCCACAGTTCAACAGCCACCACCACCGCAGCCCTTTGATTTGGATAAGGTGGCGAAGAAGTTCAAAAACCTGGGAGGAGTACCATTCAAGGGTACTGAAACTGTGACACAAGCTCAAGCTTGGCTGAGGAACTACGAAAAGATTTTTTGGAGGATTAGAACTGGAAGATCAAAAGAAGAGATTTGTGGCTTCATGGATGCTCCAAGGCGAAGCACAGCTTTGGTGGGAAGAGGTCAATATAGGAGGAGATGAAGAAAATATGACTTGGACCAAATTTAAAGAGCTGTTTAATGAAGAATATATTGCAAGGCAAAAGGTGGAAAGGCTTTATGATAAGATTGCCTGTCGCTATGAGAAGAAGTCTGAAGAAAGCAGTTCTGGAGCCGCTAAGACTCATGATAATACTAAGCTGCAATGCTACCACTTCCAGAAATTTGGACACTACAGCAAGGACTACAGGAATCCAAAGAAGGCCAGAAGAGAGAACACTAGAAAATTCCATAAATGCCATAAAAAGGGTCACATCAAGCTTAATTGTCCACTATTGATGGGTTCCCAAGTTGCCCATGTGTACGAGGGAGCAAGTGCACCACCTTCTTCCGCACCTACTTCTTCTGAAGGAGCAGGTAAGCCTGATGTTTTAGGTGGTACTATTTCTGTTAAGAACATTCTCTGTATTGGTTCCTACCCTTCTATTCTTCTCTTTTTCTTTTCGAGGATGAAAAGTTCTTAAGCGGGGGAGATTGTAACAACCCGGAATTTGGGGCCAATTTAAAATTTTCATTTTAGAGATTTTAACGGTGTTTAAATAGTTGAAATGAATTATTTTAAACAAAAATGACTAGAAATTTATTTTGATTGGATTTAATACAAATATATTTAATTTAATTATAAAAGGAATTAGAAAAAGGACGGTAGTTGGAAAATCAAACCAGAACTTTGACTGACCACACAGGATGCAGAATAAACAAGATTTTGGTGAAACGAAAATTATTTAAATCTGTTAATGAATATCTTTCTAATGAATCTGATAAATCGAAGTTTCATAGCGGGAATCAAAAGTTATGGCCAAATGAATTTTCAGAAAGGTCGCTATAGAGAATATATCGCCCTTGAAAATAGACATTTTGCATACGACCTCGGAATTCAACGAAACCACTTTTGTTGGATCCGGGATGTAAAATTATTGCAAGGTTTCAAATTTCATGATTTTTGAAGCTAGTATGTGAGCGTGGCAAAAGAAACTATGTTTTGCCAATTTCGGTCAAAATTAATTGACTGAAAAATAGCCATTTTCAAACAGTTTCAGAATTCAACGAAATAAATTTTGTTAGGACCGTATCGTCACAAGAAAGCCAAAAATAATTTTTCAGGATTTTTCTGACTTCGTATGTGACCCCGGTAAAATTAGAAAGGACGTTCGAATTTAATATTAAAGAATTAATTTGAAAATAAAGGAAACATACTGTAAACTTTAGAATTAGACCTTGGCACTAGCGCCATTGCGTTCAGAAGACGTCAAAACCTATTGATCGACAGCCGTTGGGCTTCGTTGGGAGATCGGACGGAAAATCCCTAATTTCTAGAATTAATTAAATTAAAAATAAAATAAAATGCCCTGGAAATACCGTATAAATACGGGATGAGCAGTGCGTCGTTTTTCCCCATTTCAAAGCGCTGAAACCCATGAACAGCTCCAAATTTTGAGCTTCGGTTTCTCCCAATCCATAGTGAATTGACATATGCCCCTTTGGACTTTTTTGAAGAACTTTGAACGCTCTTCCATCTCAGACAAACCCCGCCCCTCCTCGTCGCCCGAGCCGCCTCCACCACCTCCGCGAAGTCCAGCTGAACGCGGGCCCACCGCACCACCTACGAGCCGCCGCACCTCCCCCCTTTTCCGGTGTTCAGGCGCCTCTCCACCCCCTTCGACCTCCAGCAATCGGTTCCTGAAAACATCAACTACAGCTCGCGAATCCTTGATTCAAAGTTTTGAACAAACTGAAATTTTAAAGGTAAAATTCAACACAGTTTTGCGACACTTTTAATCATTACAGTGACAGTTGTAATAAGTCAGTTTTCTAATTTATACATATGAATTTCAAATTGAGATCTTTCAGATCCGAAACCGCCGTGACTTTGAACACGAGATCTGATCGAGTTCAAACCTTCTTTTCAAATCTAAACAAGGTGAGAATTTATTTTTAATTTAATTATTATCCTAGCGTTATGTGAAATTTGAATGGTAAATATCATGCTTACGATACAGATCTATTTTGTTTTGTCATATTTGATGATGGTTGGTATGTGTTTGTGATGGATAGTTTAGATCCGCATGATTATCACCTCGTATGTAATCACTTGTGTTGATTTGGACTGATCTAATTTATCAATTCAAAATAATAGAAATATGATTGTCACATTCTTATTGCTCTCGCTTTTGTATGATTTGAATTAACCAAACTTATCGATTCATAACGAAAGAGACATGGCTTGCCATCGTTATGTTAGTGCTTTTGTTTTATTTGAGTTGACTTAGATTATCAATTCAACAAAGAAAAATAAAGATTTGTCTTTTTATTTTAATTGATCTAGATTATCAATTCAACATAGAAAATAAAGATTTGTCTTTTTTGTTTGAATTGATCTAGATTATCAATTCAACATAGTAAATAGAGTTTACATTCTTTATTTGTAATTAAAACGTGAATTTACACCGTATGATAAAAAATACATTTTTATATGTAATTAAAATGTGAATTTACACCGTATGATAAAAATTACATAGAAATTACATTTTTCTATTTAAAACGTGAATTTACACCGTATGATAAAAATTACATTTTTCTATGTAATTAAAATGTGAATTTACACCGTATGGTAAAAATTACATTTTTCTATGTAATTAAAATGTGAATTTACACCGTATGATAAAAATTAGATTTTTCTATGCAATTAAAATGTGAATTTACACCGTATGACAAAAGTTACATTTTTCTGTGTAATTAAAATGTGAATTTACACCATATGACAAAAATTATATTTTTCTATGTAATTAAAATGTGAATTTACACCGTATGATAAAAATTACATTTTTCTATGTAATTGAAATGTGAATTTACCCCATAGGATAAAAATTACATTTTTCTATGTAATTGAAATGGAAGTTTGCATCGTATGATAAAAATCATATTTTTACAATGTAAATATGAGTAGAGTTGCATTGTAATTAAAAATCATATTTTTACAATGTAAATATGAGTAGAGTTGCATTGTAATTAAAAATCATATTTTTACAATGTAAATAAGAAGTAGAATTTGCATTGTAATTAAAAATCATATTTTTACAACGTAAATAGGAAGTAGAGTTTGCATTGTAATTAAAAATCATATTTTTACAACGTAAATATGAGTAGAGTTTGCATTGTAATTAAAAATCATATTTTTACAATGTAAATAGGAAGTATAGTTTGCATTGTAATTAAAAATCATATTTTTACAACGTAAATAGGAAGTAGAGTTTGCATTGTAATTAAAAATCATATTTTTACAATGTAAATATGAGTAGAGTTGCATTGTAATTAAAAATCATATTCTTACAATGTAAATATGAGTAGAGTTGCATTGTAATTAAAAATCATATTTTTACAACGTAAATATGAGTAGAGTTGCATTGTAATTAAAAATCATATTTTTACAATGTAAATATGAGTAGAGTTGCATTGTAATTAAAAATCATATTTTTATAATGTAAATAAGAAGTAGAATTTGCACTGTAATTAAATTTACATTTTTATATGTAAATTTAGAATAGGATTCACACTGCAAATATAAGTTACATTTTTATTATGTAATTAAGATGAGAATGTACATTGAGGTTGAAATTTACATTTTTATATGTAATTTAAAAGTAGGATATTGCAATGTATCAAAATTTACATTTTTTCATGTAAATAGAAAATAGGAATTTACATAGGAATTAAATTTACATTTTTTTAATGTAAATGGAAAGAATGGAATTCACATTTTTAATGTAAGTAAAGAATGAATTAAGGATGCGGTAATATTATCTTCATTTTCAAATGAACTAAAATTTAATAAGGACCGGTAGTTGTTAGAACGTTGTTTAAATCAAACGACGTTATTACGATTAAACGATTATATATATATATAATTAAAATTAAACGAATGGAGCGCGGTAGTTCACGTTTTAAAATCATACCTTTAAACGACTGTACAAGAAGATCCGACCGTCAGATTTCCTTGAAACTGAAACCGCTAGGACCGTCTTGGAAAAATCTTTCCAAAGATATATATTACGTTAAGATCCAACGGTTAGATTCTTAGAAATGTAAGAATCAAAATTGGTTGAATGCAGTGCCATAGTCGCCCATTGACTTAAGGCATCGTTATATAAGATTTAATTATTTTAAATAATTAAAATAGGAAGTAATCATTATAAAATGATATCAGCAAATACGAAGGATTTTAAATATATATATATTTGGAAAGTCCGAGTTCTCTCGTTCCAAATAATCAAATGACGTTAATTGAAGTATGAAGATGGCGTATGAAGACCGTAAATCTTCCCTCGAATGGACAACGATCAAGGCCCTGATTTGACTTGCTCCCAAATCAAGGGTCATGGTCATTGCCCAAACGTACGTGTTGATTTCACGGGTTTGGTTTTCGCTCAGACCCAGAGCATAAGCTAATAAATGGATTGTGTGTCTGACATCATACTCCATTAAATATCATGTTATTAATCTTCTGTCGAATGTATGGATGTTTGGTGGCGGAGAATTTATTCTCTTGCTTAACACCCTTTCATATATTTCGGCAAAGGATTGGTAGTGCGGTATGGAGTGACGATGTGGCATGCTAAGACGCATACGATCAAGGCTTTGATGAAAAGCAGGCCTTGTGGGACGATCAAAGCATAGCCTGTTTAGGCATAGCTTTGTGTATAGCGTGACTTCGCGAGCCTCACACACCGACGGAGTCTAAAACGGGAGAAGGGAACGCAGGGAGAGCAGCACGTTTTTTTCTAGCTAGAAGTGGTGATTGGGCTTTAACACGGCCCAACATTTTACTTATGTGGATGATGGAATGAGGCGCCTCGGATGATAGGTCCTATAGGATCGGGAAACGTGTGTTTAGGAATTGCCAATCCACGAAGCTGTATGTGTGGACCGACCCTGCATCTATCCAAAGGTTCACCGCGGGGGATCCTGAGACATTAGCTAGAGTGTCTCGAATCGGTAAGGAGCTCTTTCCTAGCCTTGACTCATGATGGAAATCCAAACTTCCAATACGACCCTATGAATTTGATTGTATTATAGCATGGAAGCATAGTATTATGGTACCTATGTATCCTAGGATTGATACATTTATTGTGAAATGTTTTGATATATACTAATAATAATATTAAACTCATATTCTCCATATTTAGCATGTTTAATCACCATAAGGTAAAACCTTATCCTCTGGTTTGTGTTGCATTGTGTGATAGGACCTGGATCTTATGGTGATTCCATTTTTCTTAAAAGCATAACGTTGTTTTACAATTTACTTATTATTTGTTCTGACACTTTTATGCACGACAATCCATTAGAGTAAACCCGTTCCGCGTAAGCGGCGTGGTCTTTGGATTTGCCTTATAATAGTGATTAATTAGTTAAGAATTCTCACACCAGTCCCACGACTGACCCGTTGTTTGTTTCCATCTTTTTGCAAACTCGGGTGCCCTCCTTTCTACACAGGCAATCAAGTAAACAGGTTCATTCTTTGCTTGGAATCTTTTCTTTGGAGCTGCTTATTATCTTTCTTGGATTTGCTTTCGTGGAGAGGTGATGACTTGGAGCTTGAAGACATCTATCATTTGCTGCTATTGCATTTTTCTCTTTTTAATTCCAGACATCAAACTTGTTTCATTTCACGTTGTTTAAGTTGGAGTTGGAACTTATTTCTTTTTCTGCAAACTTGATGTAATAATTTAGAATTCTATGACTGTGGACTTTCTGTGGTTGATGACATTATATTTCCGCTGCTATGATGTTGTTACTCTATGAACTTCCTATGCTATGTTGTATCTGTGATATGTATTATTGTATTTATGTTGTATTCCAAATGATTATTCCTTACTTCCATTCCTTGGAAGTTTGGGGTTATCACAAGTTAATATAAACCTCATGGCTTAGTACATTTATATTTACGCATTCGACCTCTCACATTAAGCTGACTACCTGTGGTTGCTGGATAAGTAGGTCGGTTCCGGGCAGGCTTATGACACAAGTTGAGCTTAACCTGGTGTCTAAATGCAGTTATAATTAAAATTTCCTAATTGGGGTGTACAACATTTATCCTAATTAATTTCATAATTATAACCATTATCCTATTATATTCACTTTCCCCGTTCAACATTGGTCACAATTGTTGTTCATTGATTTACGGTCCAATTTATAGCAATTAATTATATTGATTGCTACAGATGGTCATAAAAAATATATTAATTCAATAAGGATTAAATTTACATATAATTCCATAATCGAACCTCATTCAAACAATCAAACATTTAATACAATGTATAATTTTACCGTTTTACACTAATTTGGACGGATAATATGTATATGTTTATATTTATGTTTTCGTGCGGTCAACGTAGTTATTATTTTTATTTTAAATTTAATGATTTGGTTTAATCAATAACCAAACATTCCTTTTTGCATTCAATCTTTCCAAAAGGTTTCAAATCATACGAAAAGACCGTTAGTCGTAATAATTGTAAACTATGCCTAATTAGTAAAATAGACATATCTCAAATTCATAAGAAATATATATGTATATATATTTTTGGAATATTCGATGCAAACGATGCACAAATATATTTATATTAAAACATACGTTTGCATCACGTTTCCTTTTTAAATCTTTTTATCATATCTCTTGTGAATTCAAAATGACATCTTTTTGTTCAAAAAGAGGCAAATGGCATATTTACAACAATTAAGCCGAAACCCAACAATATTGAATACAAATAGGTAAAATCCTTTAAAATATTACAATCAAAATATTTACCAATTGAATCTTTTAACCCAATTTCACACAATTTATTTTTCAGCACTGAACTAGTGATCGAATGTAACTACATCTAAATGGTGTTAAATGGGACCGATTTCCAGATCTACAGTGGTATGCAATGTCCACAATACATTTTTACCACAAAATTGTAGAAAATAGGTATAAACAATTTAGGAATCCCACAATTAATATTTATGCCTAACCACAATTTATAATATTTAATTTTTAACAATGTTTACAATCAGATCTGATGGGGGTCATTCCAATTACAATAATCAATAAACAGATCTGATAGAAAATAAACATAAAAATTTAGATCTAATTAAAACGAAATAGACAAGTTATTATAACTATATTCGTAAATTTCCCATTCACCTTATAACATCCAAATCCAAAATTTGAACCCTTTAGGCGTACAATCCCCAAATTCTTATAAATCTACAATTTATCTGGAAAAGGGAAAATTCCAAATCTGTAGAGATGTAAGAAAATAGGAAGAGAGGGAAGAATCTGATTTGGAGCATCAATTTGCATTCTTTTCCATTAGATTTGTCAATCCTCACAATTTTATATGAATTGGATTTGATTTGTTGTATAAGAATATATTTTAGATTAAAAAATTAAGTTTGGAGAAGGAAGAAAAATGGCAGAGCTCCGCTGCTATTACAAATTTGTGTGGAAAAGAATGAGGTTTTACCCCTTTATTTATAGAAGTGGAATTGGACTAGGACCATTAGATTTATTTAGATTAACACCCGTCCATTCGTATTATAAAATACCAATACGTTAGGCACGTCCGTTGGACGTACGCATAGATATCAAGAGTAAATTTATGGGTTGTGAATTTAAGCCGTATGCATAGGTAGTGTGTTGATACAAATAAATATGTCAATTAACTTCTGTCTACTTTGAAAAATATGTAGTTATATGCATAGATCTCATTGTTACAATTTCGAGCGTTAATTTGTTTTAGCCTTAATATTGAATGGAGAAAATATATTCTACAGATTTACACTGATAATCGTGAATAAAAATGCAAACAAAAATAGTATGACTTATATTAGATGATGTGGAATACGTAGAAGATAAAAATATAGTAAGTGATTTGAATAGTTAGAATGATAAAAATTAGTGGTGTAGATAATGTTAAAATTTACGTTCTCCTAATTGTGTGAGTTAACTACGTAGCCAACCATATTTTTAACTTCAAGTTAAAACATAAACAGTCTTCATTAATGCATTTTGCGTAGATTGTCTTTACCCGTTCTATTTCTCAGCTCCAGCTCAGCGCAACACCACTCATAGTGCTCCAGCCACTAAAATCGCATCCATGTGCTTGTGACGTTTGAACACATTTTCTTGTATTTGAACTTAAAATTCCACGTTTGCATGTTGAAATTGTCACACGTGCTTGCATGGGTCATTTTGTGGACTTCCTCTAAGTTGGTTATCTATTGGTGATCTAAGATAGAGAGGTGACTGTTAGACTTCAGCTTGGTTAAATACCATTAACAACGTCCATTTTGCAGGCATCTAACTCAAGTGTGAAGTAGAAATACTAAAACATTCGAATTTTATTTTGTTGGTTTTTGCAGCACAAACATAAAAAGCGGTAGGATGCACCGTGAATTACAATTACATCCTACCGAATTCAATTAACTATGTCGCAAATTTTGATAAAAAAATTAGTCAGACATCCTAGCATTGCTCAGTGTGAAGCTTACTACCGTATCCAACTCTCTGTTGCGTTTTAACATGTGTCAATGAATTTAGTTTTTTTTTCTTTTTCCTTTTTATCATGTGTCAAAGAATTAAGTTTTTTTCTTTTCATATTTATTTTTGGACTTTTGACAACCAAAAGATAATCGTACATCATATTATTTCATTTTATGGTATAACATAATGAAAATGAGAAGTCCAGTGATGCTATATACACATGAAACAGCAACGACAGAGTCTAACCAATACATCAACAATACATGAATGTCTCTGCATTAACGTTTAGCTTCAACTCGTTGACTAATTGGGCGGCAAAGTGCCAAAAATGTGAATGCGTGCTAAATGCATTTTTATTACAGGAAAAATAATATAACAATAATTTACATATAGTCCACAAAACAACAAAATAGATCCACTCAACAACCTATTGGACATACTTATTATCACCAATTTCAGAAACCAACAGCTAGCCCATAAAACTTATTATCACCATTTTCAGGTTCCATCAAAACATTAATGCATAAAGAGAACGCAGTCGCGTAAAAAGGAATATCTCCATTTTCACAAACTGAGTTATAAGTTGTCTCAAACAATGAAACACAAAATGAATACATTTTCTCGATAAATGCAGACCATCCCCAAGTTTACATTACTTTTCAAATTCACACTACAACTGTACACCATTTCAAACTTCAGAACAAAAAATAACCAAACAATCCTAGTGTCCCCTATATGAGACATTCCTCTCATCTGTATTGGTAAGTTATTTTACTTTGTTGATATTTTTTGAATTTTGAAAGCTTGGCTCTTTCAACTTTGATCAAATCATATGAAAAGATGGGCAACCTCCTGTTAGCACTATACACATTTTGTGCTGTAACTACTAAAGATTTTTTCTTAATGTTGAATCATGTGACAGCAGAGCCTGTAGATTCGCTGGAACTTAATTTAAATCTTGAGCCTAAGTAATGTATTGAAAGATGGCCTTGAATCTTTTTAGAAAACATAGCAACATATGAAGGATTAGGTTCATACTAACTCTACTTAAATCTATATATTAGTACGTTTAAAGATAAATTGAAAAGTACAAATTCATGGAACTAACTATGTTTAAAACTGTACATTAGCATGTATGTTCATTGAAATTGCATGTGTACAAAATTATGAATATTTTGAAAACAGTTGATACATGGTTTTCAAAACCAAGTGACACCTAAGATTTATATTCTTAAATCTCAAATCATTCAAAATTCATGGAGCCAGAGTTTAACACTCATGCTAAAATATAGAATTAACGCTCAACAATAAACATATTTTCGAAATTCAAGGTTTAATACTAAAGATAAAATAAAGAATTAATACTCAATACTAAATATATTTTCAAAACTGTTAAAGTCATGCGTTGTTTAATGCATGGCTTGTTCAAAACTTAAATGCATTTTCCTTAAGATCTGAACAGATATACAAAATCTCATACATTATTCAAAATCACCCTTTAAAATTAGATAAGTGCATGCAAAACCTTATGTCATTGAAATTCAAACATGTAAAGTATTGCCATATGGTAAGCAAGATTTCCATGTATAAAACTATAAACAACATAGGTTTCCACGTATAAAACCATGCACGTTTTAGTCATTACTTCCTTCTCGATTTCATATATTTAAAGCTTCCTTTATCTGAAACTCCTTTTAGACTGATCCATGTTAAAAAGTTAAAGTTTGTCATACATCCATAACTATTGGTTTTCCAAAATTTCAAGACACGTATCCTCAAGAATTCATATAAATATCATAAATAAGAAAAAACAATGCATGATTAAAAAAGAATCTACTTAAAATCGTGCATTAAAAACCGTATCATATCCAAAAATTTAGATGTATAGAGAATTTAACTTCTTGTAGACCATACCTCTTTAAAATCAAGCATTTAAGTTTTGAATATTCTTAAAACTCATGTTCACATACTTGTATGAAATCCTACTTTCATAAACATGCATGTATATAACTATGTGCTTGCTGAAAATTGCATATATGTATGAAATGTCATAGCATTATGTTCTTTAAACTTATTTATGGAAATATTGTAGGAAAGTAACATATATTCCTAAATCATCATACCTATATATAAGCCAATGGTGAAGGCTTTGCCAAACATTTTGAAAATTGACGTATATGAAAACAAAGATGCACAGTAGAAATTGTAAATGTTCCTGTGACGGCCCGCCCCGCACCAGCCGACATTTCCCTGAAATGCGTTATACAGATGCTCGACTAGCACGGGACAGTCACCAAAGGAAGGAAAATAAAGGAATTTGAACTAACAAGGAATCTGAAGAATGTCTCACAGCGCATGGAATAAAATATAATAATAACATACTTGACGTAAAACAGGCGAGACCGTGCATAAGCTGAAAACTAGACCATCATAGTAGCGGAATCCAAAATACAGCTTATGATCCAACATCATTATTACAACTTTATAATATTGTCTCTAAAGAAAAATAAGAGAAGTACACTACTAATGCCCAAAGTAGTGAGTAGCAGCGACACAGGGAGAATATATGTAGATAATACGTGGGAGCCTCCTGCTCGTCTCCAGATTAGCTACTCGTGCATAACCAGGTAACCTGTCTCTAGTCTACTCGTTTAGGAGCACCCAGAGTAATAAGAAGAGACATAGAACTCTGGGTCAGACAAAAGTCTGGTATGAGCGATAAGCAACAAAACAATAACATGTATACTAAACCATACCTGAACCTGCAACCAAAGAGTTAGCACAACAAGATGTACAATACTCTAAGGCGACACTAACATATAGTGTAAAGATACGGGGGTGGGGTGTGCATGTCATAGTGGTATCAAACAATCAAGCATAGCAACTATCCTCACATCTCTCACTTAGTGCGTAAAGCGTACGATATCCACTGCTTTGATCACCCAAATCCTTGCTATGATCGCTCTGCCCCCATAGATTCATAGCGACTCCACTGCACTGATCCATAGCCACTAGTCCTTGCTATGTCCACTTTGCCCCATGGAGTCATTACGACTTCACTGCACTGGCTCATAGCCATGCTACGATCACTCTGACCTATGGAGTAATAACTACCCCACTGCACTGATTTCGTAGCTTAACATCCGTCTTGGTGGTGAATCAAAGCTATAGGCATCGATAACCCCTTTGCACACGTCCCGCAGCAAAGCCCAATTCATGAAGTTAACCCATCGGTTCCCAATTGGATCCTGAGTTCTACTTCCTATTTGGACTACCTTTGCATCTCGGGCTTTGGTCTCCTCCGGATCGGTTCGGAAACAAGCTCCCATTTGTATAGGTCCTCTTCTGCTCATTTAGTCTGTGGTCATCAACCCCGTTCGGGTCGGGTCGTGGGTTACTCCCCAGGTCGGTTCGGTTCGTGATGTCTCCTCCAGGGCATCGGGTCGGTTCGTGCACATACTCTGGTTTGTAGTCCCCATGTCGCTCGTGGAAGGCTCCCTGGTTCTGTTCGGACTCGTGATCGTGCTCCGGTTCGGGTCGGGCTCCCTTGGTCTCTGAAGGCGGGTTGGTTAGGAGAATGATGCTTCCCTCGGGTCGTGATACATGCTTCGCGAGTGGGGGGGGGCAATCTGATCCGATCCTGCACCATTTTCCTGCAACTTTGTTCAGCGAGCTGTTTACGCCATTCGACGGCGTTTTCGACCAATCTAACTTTTTTATGCTATCACAAATCACTCCAAACAGTCGTAGCAACATGTATAATCAACCATAAACACCAAAACAACAATATAACATGTCAAAATGGATTAAACATACCCAAAACCCATTTTTTCCCCCTTAATCATGTTTAGCAATAACTAATGATAGGAATAGCAAAACATATCCAAAGTAACCCAAATTTCTAACAGAGAGATAAAATAATATTTTAGAATTTCTAAACATTTTTCCAGAATTTCATCATGTACAATTTCGTTAATTAACACTAATCACCCCTAATTAGTCGTCACTAGTGTAGAAACAATGTTAATCACTTACCTTAGCCACAAATAAAATTTAGATCTAAAACTATCTCTGATTTGTGGTGTTTTCCTATGTAACACAGCAGCTCCAACTCTGATTTGGTGTTGATCTGCCTTGATTTGACGTTGATTAGCATAATCCTTGATTAGAGAGCGATTTGGGATGAAATTAGAAGGTGGAGGTCATTGTTAGGGTTTCTAAGAGGTAAATGGCAGCTTGAAAACTGAAATAGAATGAAAACCTAACTCATTTCATCCTCCCCACAACCCTAATCCCGAAATGGTTATGGGCGCATTTGCTAATTACCCTAATCAGCCCACTTAAGTAGTTTTTCACCTTCTGAACCTTGTTTCAGCCATATCTCCTAAACGGTGAGTCCGTTTGGCTAACGTGACCACTCTACGGAAATGTAAACCATCATCTAAATCCAATGGAAGTAGTTTCAGGTCAAAAATCCTTACCAATCAAAAGTTATAGACGAAACAATATTCGACAGGGGTAAAATGGTCATTTAAAAATCGGCAAAAATTGTGAACATGGGAAATGACCCCAATAGCCGTTCCCGAAAGTTACACGACTATACGAACTCATATGAAAAAGAATTAAATATTCTACGGTCCTTCGATACGTAGAATGCGGGTCGTTACAGTTCCACACTTAAATATACAAAAACTTAAATATATAAGTTAATTTGCAACTTAAATCTGTAGGCTCTTTAGAAATTTAGTGTTAAAACCATTTTATAAAGGAATCGTTGAAAAAATAAACCTGTACACTCAAAGACGGACCATGTATAGAATGCGGCAACCACATTCAATGCGAATGACACCATGTTTTATCTTGTCATCCCTGTAGACAAATCATGCATTAATAAAACCATCTTAGAGAAATTAAAAAAGCGAAGTACAAAGTGAATTCCATATGAGAAATTAAAAAAGCGAAGTAATACAAAGGTGGAAGAAACATGGAAGGAATAGTCTTTATATTCTTAATTTGCTAATCATTTATGCACATTTCTAAATGTTATTTCGGTTGTCACATGATGAGATCCTCTTGCAATAACAAATGATATGTGATTTTTGAAGCTTGTGAAATGATAGTTTAACTAATAATGAACGCGATTCACAACATTGGGAGCAATCACAAATCTTTTAAAGGTAGATATATATTATAAATATATGATGTTATAACGTGGAAGTATAGCTGTGAAATTAATACAGGTCAAATAGTTTATATAAAAATGTAAAGAAGATACACAATTTAGTTGATTTTCGCCAAAATATAACAGCCAATTTAGTAAAATTATCCTTATATAATGACACATAAATTAAAGTCAAAATTATCAATTTGAATTTTTTCACAATTAATATAAAAAATATGCATTCAGTTTCATTTATTTATCTATAATTGTCCTGATAATAAATCAAAATGAACCTACATGAAGAATGATTTTTTGCAAATTAACTAAAAATAATATTCATACTAATTTTTCGTAATACACATATCTGCAGTATAAATCATACTGTTACTAAAATCTATAAGAGGATTTTGTTCAAATTTCCATAAAATCTGAACTTTAAAAAATCATTAACGTTTTTTCTTTGGGATAAATGAAGCATTCTTAAAAATATTAAAATCATTTCAAAAGAAATTATTAATTACAGTAATTTGTTAATGTAAATGGTGTTAGTCTAGAAAACATAAAGTAAGCCATTATTCTCATGGCTTATGATATGTTTATATGTCCCACTTAAAATTGATTTTCAGTAATCTTGGATTCATATCCTCTAAAATTGCATCCCTCACCTCGTTTGTCTTCTTTCATAGTAAATAGTATTTAGTTGTTAAGATAATATTACTGACTTGAATTATCCATTATTTTGATGTCACCAATATTCTTTTTATGGGCTCAAACAGTGCCATAATGTGTGTCAGATATGAACTCAGTGTCACACATTGTAGAAAGGATAGTTGTGTTAACTTTTTGTTTATTTGGTGTTTGCGTGAAGTTACCTATTACTTCTTGAGTATATTTTGATTAACCGGATAATACTATTTTTCTATTGGATTTTTTATGTATACTAAAATTAGTCATAAGTCAAAAAGAAACATGTTTCTATTATGCTTGATTCATTTCAGAATACAAAAATGTATACACACTATCAAAGGCTTAGACACAGATACATAAGCATACATTATGGAAAGGTTATATCCTTAAAAACATGGACAACGGACAACTCTACTAAAACTAAAATAACTATGAGGAACTAGGCTGAATATGATGACAAATTGATAGATGCTGTAACAAAAAGCTTCAAGCGATAGGGTAGGAACAAAACAACATCAAATTGTGTGATGAATTTTGGTTAGGGCTTATGGAAGGGATAAATATGAATAATTTAGAAATATAATGATCATGCCAAAATTTTTCTGTTTTCAAAAGGTTGTTGTCACCCTGAAACCAACTAAAACCAAAGCTGAAAAAATGCAGATAAGAAAATATAGAGAAACAAAATGTGGGGATGAAAATGAATGCATGTTAATGAAGGTATTAATCTAAAATTTAGGAAACTATTAAGGCTTTAGAAAATAAAGTACCACATATTTCACTCTTCCTAAAATTTCCTAACATTACTTTGTTGGTCTAACGCATTCATTATTAAAAAATAAATCATAATTTCATGTCATTAGACTATTTCTTTTATAAAAGATATAGGTTATGAAAGTAATATTGTGTTAGTAAAATTTAATTGTAAAAGCATCTGAAAATTAAAAATAAACAATAAAATACCATGAATGTTGAAAATAAATTAATTATATTCATAAATATTCTTGAAGCAAAAAATAAAACTACATGCATATAGACTAATATTTATTATCGCACTTCAAAAACTATGACCTAACTTATTTTGGCATTGGCTTGCTTACAACACGTTGTATAATTTATTGAATTTTTATCCAAATATTAAATACTCGATTTCCTCCTTAGTCCAGTCCCTACTCAAGTTTTTAGCAAAAACAAAAAGACAACATAGGAAATTTAAGTTATACTCCTACATTATATTTCCCACTCAAATGTTATTTCAGCTCAGAAACATATTTGCCACTATGTATGCATGTATTTTATATGAGCTGCATACACTCAAAATGTATAAGTAAATCATTTTAGTATATTCCTTATTGCCAATACCATGGGAAGAAATGTATAAGAATGGGCATCATCAACTACCGAAAAATAGAAAAACCTAAAGTATTTAACCGAAGGAAAATATCTCTAAAGCTTAGTCAAATATGGGCCTATGAATTATATTAATGTTTATATTACCAAGGAGTTTCAAGTAGCTCATCTAACTAAACCTGCAACAAAAATGAATTACTAAACTCTAAATACCTCAGATCATCGCCATTGCTTATCAAAATAGATCCGCTGCCACTTTCGTGGTTCGAAATAGAAAGAGCTGAGGGTAGTTAGGTCTCTTGTAATCATTTGAACCAATCTATTATGAAAACAAAAAAATTCAAAATCAAAATAAAGAAAGAGTAAATTGATAAATAGAATGAGAATCAGGTGTATTAGAAGTACCTTGTTTAAGATATAAGAAGCGACATCTTGAGAAAGCGGAGGTTGAGCTTCATCCCTTGATTTGGACATTTTTCATTAATCTTTTACAGACTAAGGACTATTTGAGTTCTGGCCAAAAGGAAAAAAAATGAAAACTGAAGTCGTATAGTAGAAATTATAAAAGAAACAAATTACTGAAATAAAAATCTTGCAACAACCCGGAAAATCAGAGCCAATTTAAAATTTTTAATTTGGCTATTTTAGTGGATTTTGAATATTTAAAATAAATTATTTTGAATAATAACGACCAAAAGTCTATTTGAATTGATGTTGGAAAATAAATATATTTATTTTAATTATAAAACAAGGCCTGAAATGGTGCGGCAGTTTCAAAATTTGAATTTGAACTTCGACTGACTGTACAGGATGCAAAATTAAACCGGTTTTAGCGAAACCAAAAAGATTTAAATCTGTTTATGAGTATCTTTTTAAAGAATCTGAAAAATCGAAGTTTCATAGCGGGAATCAAAAGTTATGGCCAATTGAATTTTTAGAAGGGTCGCTATAGGTTTATATAGCCCTTGAAAATAGACATTTTGCAAACGACCTTCGTTTTCGACGAAACCACTTTTGTTGGATCTGGAATGCCAAATAATTGCTAGATTCCAAATTCCATAATTTTTGGAGTTAATATGTGGGCGTGGCAAAGGAAAATGTGTTTGGTTAATTTCAATCAAATTGGATCGACTAGAAAATGGTCATTTTTCAAACGGTCTCCAAATTCGATGAAACTAGTTTTGTTGGGACCGTATCGTCAAAACATAGCTAGATTTATTTTTCTGGAATTTTCGGGATCATTATGTGGCCCCGACAAATTGAAATGTATGTTCAAATCAAATATTGAATGTTATATACTTTAATTTGAAGAATAATTGACTGTAACAGTCGAATTGTCTTACGAAACAAATTCCATTGTGTTCGAAATTGGGGTATTTAGCTAGGGGCCATAGTTGTTGGGTTTGAATTGGAGTTCGTTTATGAAAACCATAATATTGGAAATTAAATAAAATAAATAATTTAATTATATAAATCAACCAATCAGAATTCAGCCCTCACTTTATCGCTCCGCTCAAAACCGGCTTCACTCCAGATCGCGACGGCGCTCATTGTTCTTGGCATCTGTCCTCCTTAACTCGAAATCCACTCAATAAAAATCCTAGCTCCAGTTGAGTTTTTCATAGACCTCGATCCCCTCTTCCAATCCATATAAGCCACGTCCCCCCTCGTCGAGTCGTTCTCGAGTTCTGCGCCCCCAAAGACCCGCCACGTCACAGCGCCTAACTCCTCCGTCTTCAGCTCGAGTTCGCCAAATGTGGGGTCCACGGGTGCGCCTTTCCAAGCGCTACAACATAGCGAAGTTCGATCGGCCAAAAGCATCGCGGATTTCGCGCAAAGTGAAGACTTAGTATTGGATAGAAAACTGAAGTTGCGGGTTTTATTTTTTAAAAAACCATTTATAACACTCTAAAGCGCTGCAAAGTTTGATTTTCAAATAAAAATCATATTCTTTTGCTATTTTTTCGAAATCTAGTGAAACAAGAGACACCGAGACCGTGAGGACGTCTTCTACATTCTAGAAGAGACCGGGGAATTTTTAGAGCTTCCTACAATTTTTGGAGGAGTGGAACCCAAAGTGAGATTTCTAAATTATAAACGATATGGAATGATGATGTATAAATTATATAATCGATGTATGAGTTATATAAGCATTGTACACCTCATGTATAAGCGTTGTATAAGTTGTATGTGCGATGTATATGTTATATTTGCGTTGTAAAAATCATATATGCGTTGAATGGAATTGAAATGAATTGAAATGAAATCGAAATATATTTATATATCTATGTAATACTATACATATATATATACTCCCTTCGTCCACAGACCACGGACGATATATATTGGTTGTAATTGTTTTAGATTTGGTTGATGTGAAATTTGATGAATACCACGTATGGTTGATTTGATATGATTAATTGTGGTTGAAATCCCATTAGGATTAGTTTATGGGAAAATTCTTCTACGTACGAACTAGATATTGAAATCCCCATTGTCAAAAGCTACGAGGCTTTAAGGTAGAGCGAGGAGCCATACTCGGGACGGTGCCGGTTTTAACTACCCTTCCGTTATGCTGGAAAAGTTTCTGAAAAATTCCTGTGTTTGATTTATATTCAAGTATTGAAATATATTCACGTGTTGGAAAAATATTCATTTTTGAAATAAAATTGTTTAAACGATAAAAATAACATTTTTATCGAATGTATGAAATAAAATGGTTTGAATGATAAAAATAACATTTTTATCGAATGTATGAAATCAAATGGTTTGAACAATAAAAATAACATTTTTATTGTATGTACATAGTATATAAAATATTCAAGTTTGAAATAAATTATTTTAACAATAAAAATCACATTTTTATTATATATGTGAATCGTTAAAAATCTTCATTTTTGAAATAAATTGTTTTAACAATAAAAATCACATTCTTATCATCTATATGAAGTATATAAAATAATCACGTTTGAAGTAAATTGTTTTTACAATAAAAATAACATTTTTATTATATATATGAAGTGTCAAAAATAGTCATGTGTCGAAATAGATATTTGTCGGATAAATATTTTTTTTATTACATATAGGAAATGAAATGGTTTGGAAATCGAAGAACGAATTATATATATATAATTAAAATTAAATCGAATAACGTAGCTGCATTTCATATTTTGAAACCGTGATTTCAAACGATTGTACCAGGAGATCCGACCATTGGCTTTTCCCGAAACCGAAACAGTTGGGTTCGCTTTGGAAATATCTTTCCAACGATACCAACTTTGCAAAGATCCAACGGTTGGATTGTCTGGAATGTTTAATTCAAATCTGAATGAAAACAGCGCCAGAATATTATATATATATATATAATTAAAATAAATCGAATAACGACGCTGCAGTTCGTATTTTGAAATCGTAACTTTAAACGATTGTACCGGCAGATCCGACCGTCGGATTTTCCTAAAACTGGAAATTGGGTCCGCTTTGAAAAGATCTTTCTAATGGTATAAAATTTGTAAAGCTCCAACGGTTAGATTTTCATATATGTGTAAATCAAATCTAAAAAAAAAAACAGCGCCATGGCCGCGTTTGGCCTAAAGCGTCGTTTGAATAAATTGGCTATATTTAAATAAATAAAAATAGCGGTAAATCGTTATAAAATAATATAAATGATATGGAATGGAAATAAATTGAATTTACTGGATTTATTGTATATTTGATGGTTGGATGTGTTTGACGTGAAAATTATATTAATGAATTGAATTATGGATGTCAGATAATTTAACCATTAAGATGAATTGATTTGAAATTCTAAATATATGTGAATTATTTGAAAAGGCCAAGTTAATTCTCATTTCAAATAATTGATCGACGGTTAGAAGTTGAAGATATGAAGAAGGTGCAAGACCGAGGATCTTCACATCGAATGGATGGCTACTGATGCCCTTGATGGGAGTTGCTGCCCTGAAGGGGTTACAATTGTGGTCGTCCGGACGTACTTGTTGATCGCTGGGATGTGCGAGGACCTCTCTCCTGTATTGGACATACGGGAGAGGAATAAGGTGCCTTCGGTTTCGTTCAGACCCAGAACGGACTTGTAAATGGATGTGTATCTGACGTTGTAGATTGACAACGTGGCATACAGAGATGGTGTGATCAAGGCTTTTGTTGAAAAGCAGAGCCTTGTGGTTGATGATCAATGCAGGGATGTAAATGGCTATCTTTGTGTTTAGCATTTATTCGCGACCTCACATCCTGGTATGGACCAGAAACGGGAGAGGACTTTAGGGAGGACCTGCGTTTCTTTCTAGCTAGAAGTGGTGTTTTGGGTTTTATACTCCCAGACATTTTACTTATGTGGATGATGGATAACGAGGCACCTCAGTTATATCGGTCGCTCCAGCGCCGATTGTTTGGTCAGTATATGACCAGTTTACTCCCCATAAGGTAGGGAAACGAAGTATTCAGGCATTTTAATCCACTCCGTGTGGACCGGCCCTGACGATCCAAGGGCCCACCTGAGTCTGGGCCCTGAGACATGGTAGGAAAGATTGTCTCGAAGCGGTAAGGATGATCCCTTGCCTTGGTTCATGATGGAAATCCAATTTCCAAATATGACATCGTGCGGTTTTGATTGTAAACTTATATATGGCGACATGATATATGGTACCCATGCCGTCTACGATTGATACTTATGATTGAAATTGTTTTTGAAACATATAAACACTAGTAATAATATCAAATGCTTTTGTTTTATTCGTATCAAGCATCTTTTAGTCATTATAAGGTAAAAATCTATCCTCCGGTTTGCGTTGCATTGTGTGATGGGAACTGAGTCTTATAATGGCTTCATTTTTGTAAAAGCATTGCGATGTTTTAAATGATTTACTTGTTTTGAGCACTGGCAATCCAATAGAGTAAACCAGTTCCGGGTTAGCGGCGTGGTCCTATGATTGGCCTTATTAGAAAGCAAGTTTAGTAGATTTCTCATACCAGTCCCATGACTGACTCGTAGTTTGTTTCACTTGCGAACTCGGGTGCCCTATTTTCTACATGAGCAGCCTTGTATTCAGGTTTTAGCAGGCTCTTTCTAGATAGCTATGGAGCTGAAGATGGATTCTATCACTTCTTTTTTTTTATGTTGTTCAGCTCCTGTTGTACATATTATGTTTTGATTCCACTGTAGATATTTTATGTAAAGCTGAAACTGTATTTTGTACTAAGTATGATCCTGTATACTATGTAACTATGATGATTATTTTTATCTAGTGTATTTTATTGTAAATTTTCTACTGTATTTATATATTTCTGTTCTGCTGTTATTTTTTTATGTGTTACATTCCAAAGATTACCCTTGCAACCGGGAATGGGGTTAGGGGTCGTCACAACGTGGTATCAGATCTTTGGTTAAGCTTAGTTCTGGAATATAACATATAAACGAACTCGTCAGAAATAGAATCAGTAATATCCTAGAATGAGTGTAGCAGAATGAAATACACCATGACAGACACATTTACATTCAAGTATATGTCTCTATACTTTAAAAATACCTTTTCTGTTGGCCGTGCAGACATTGAAAAATGAGTGGCAGAAGTAGAAGAGGTAGGTCAGAACCAGATTTTGAGGCTCTATTAAACAAGTATCGAAATCTGGGTGGAGTACCGTTCTAAGGCAACGAATCCATTATTCAAACACAAGCATGGATGCTCTCTGCTGAGAAAATTTTTGAGGGTTCAAAGCTGAGAGATGATCAGAAAAGATTACTGGCATCTTGGGCACTCAAAGACGAAGCTTTAATCTGGTGGGACACTGTGATTAATGATAATCCAGAAGGTAATATTACCTGAGATATATTCAAAGAAATTTTCAATGAAAGGTTTATTCCTCCAGAAGCAACTGAGCGGTTAAGTGATGAATTCTACTATCTGATTCAAGGGGATATGACCATTTCGGAATATCATAAGAAATTCAATGAACTTTCTCGTTTCGCCCCACATCTAATTCAAAATCCAAAGATAAAGAATCTGAGGTTTATTAACGGGCTTAAAAGGAAGTACCAAAGTAGTGTAACTGCACATGTGCAACAATCTTTTGCTTAAATGATATACCTGACTTATCAGTAGGAAGATCTAGATAAGCGAGGTCTTTTGGGCGACGAAGAGGAATGTAGTTCTAGCAACAAAAGAAAATCTGAAACTGATAGCCTTGAGATGAGTACACAGCCAGAGGCAAGTACGCAGCCTGAGATAAGTACGACGTCTAGGGTCAGAAAGAGGCAAAGGGCCAGTCAGAAAAAGGTTAAATCTGAGAAAGAACCAATAACGACTGCCATATGCAATAATTGCAAGAAGCCAGGACATTTTCAAGGGAATTGTAAATCCTTGAAGAAATAAAGGAATGTTGGGTCAAAATCCAAAAGCAAGTTTCAAGAGAATAGAAAATGCAATCTGTAACGACCCAGAAAATCTGAACCAATTTAAAATTTTTAAATTGGCTAAAATAATGGATTTTAAATATTTTAAATAATAGCGATGAAAACTGAGTTTGAATCGACAATAGAAAACGAATATAATTAATTATAATTATAAACAAGGCCTGAAATGGCATGGCAGTTTCAAAAATTGAATTCAAACTTTGTCGGACTGTACCGGGTGCAAAACAATCCGGATTTTAGTGAAACCAAAAATATTTAAATCTGTTAGTGAATACCTTTCCAATGAATCTGACAAATCGAAATTTGATAGCGGGAATCAAAAGATATGTCCAGTTGAAAATTCTGAATAGTCGCTATGGAATTCAGGCCCTTAAAAATGGACATTTTGCAAACGACCTCGGATTTCGACGAAACCACTTTTGTTGGGTCCGGGATGTGAAGTTATTGCTAGGTTTCAAATTTCATAATTTTTCGAATCAATATGTGAGCGTGGCAAGGGAAAACGCGTTTGACTAGTTTCCGTTGATTTTAATCGACTGGAAATTGGCCATTTTTCAAACGGTCTCAGAATTTGACGAAACTAGTTTTGTTAGGACCGTATCGTCAATACGAAGCTAGGAAATATTTTTCTGGAATTTTTCGAGTTCGTATGTGGCCCCACTAAATTGAAATGTGCGTTTAAATTGAATATATAAAGAATTGCACTTTAAATTCAACGGAAACTGATTGTAACGATCAAATCAGCTTGCGATACATATCCCATTGTGTCCGGAATGGGGGTAAAACGCTATGGACGACAGTCGGTGGGTCCCATTTCGAATTCGAATAAAAAGTCAACTTTTAAATAGAAATTTAATAATAATAATAATTTATATAAACCCTTTTTCTCTCTCTCTCCTCACTTTCTCTCTGCCGTTCGAAATTAAAAAAAAACCCTAAATCAGTCGACGAAGGCGCCACCGCTCTGACGACCCACGACCGCCGCGCCTCCATCTCCTCCTTCCCGATCCTCTCCACCTCGCGACGCACCCGAACCCCTCCACCTCGCGACGCACCCAAACCCCCCCTCCTAAAGCATCGCGACGCATCCGCCGCCCCCCTCGAAGCCAGCTTCGCCTGCTCCCGCTCCTGCCGCCGACTCTGACGACACCTCCCCCCTTCTTCGCAGATAAAGTAAGTTATTGTTATTTTATTTTCATTTTAAATTCTGATTTTTTTTAAAAAAGGTTTAAAACTGATTTTTTTTAAAAAGATTTAATTCTGATTTTTAAAAAGGTTTAAAACTGATTTTTTTAAAAAAGATTTAATTCTGATTTTTGAAAAGATTTAAAACTGATTTTTTAAAAAGATTAATTCTGATTTTTGAAAAGATTTTAAAACTGATTTTTAAAGTTTTAAAAACTGATTTTTAAAAGGAAAAAGATTTGAGATTTAAAAAGGAAAAAGATTTGAGATTTAAAAAGAAAAAAAGATTTGAAATTTAAAAAGGAAAAGATTTGAACTTTAAAAAGAAAAAGATTTGAACTTTAAAAAGGAAAAGATTTGAACATCGAAGCATAATAAAAATTCGATTTTTATATATGGAATAACATAGTAAAAATTCGATTTTTACATATGTAGAGAATACGGGCAACGAAAGCGACGAAAGGCGAGATTGGCGAAGATTTCTATAAAGGAAGAGTCGTGGTATTGGATAGCTTTTGGTGAGAATTTCTCACTCTTCAATTTCTTTTTCTATATATATATATATATGTGTGTTGAAATTAAAGTGAATTGCTATATATATAAATATATATATATATATATACGCCCCTCGTCCACAAACCGTGGACGATATTTATTGGTTGAAATTGTTGTGAAAATTGATTGATAGCGAATGATTGTTTGGGATTGTTTGTGATTGATATTGGTTGATTGTGGTTGAAAAATACCCATTTATGGTTGGAAAATATTTGGTTGAAACCACATAGGATTAGTTTGTGGAAATGAAATAAAAATATACATGCTGCCTGCGTGCGAACTAGATGCATGATCCCCATTGTCAAAAACCGCGAGGTTTTAAGGTAGAGCAAGGAGCCGTACTAGGGACGGTCCCGGTTTTAACTACCCTGCCGTTATGCTGCTGAAATTTTGAATAATATTCGTGTGTTTGAATTATTTTCATATGCTTAAACTATATTTATTCATTGAATAGAAAACATTCATGTGTTGAATTGATATTCATTCGTTGATTAGAAATTCATGTGTTGAATGGTATTCATATTTTGAAATAAATTGTTTGATAATAAAAATCACCTTTTATCTATATATAGAAACTATAGAAAACATTCATGTGTTGAATTGATATTCATTCGTTGATTAGAAATTCATGTGTTGAATGGTATTCATATTTTGAAATAAACTGTTTGATAATAAAAATCACCTTTTATCTATATATAGAAACTATAGAAAACATTCATGTGTTGAATTGATATTCATTCGTTGATTAGAAATTCATGTGTTGAATGGTATTCATATTTTGAAATAAATTGTTTGATAATAAAAATCACCTTTTATCTATATATAGAAACTATAGAAAACATTCATGTGTTGAATTGATATTCATTCGTTGATTAGAAATTCATGTGTTGAATGGTATTCATATTTTGAAATAAATTGTTTGATAATAAAAATCACCTTTTATCTATATATATAGAAACTATAGAAAACATTCATGCGTTGAATTGATATTCATTCGTTGATTAGAAATTCATGTGTTGAATGGTATTCATATTTTGAAATAAATTGTTTGATAATAAAAATCACCTTTTATCTATATATAGAAACTATAGAAAACATTCATGTGTTGAATTGATATTCATTCGTTGATTAGAAATTCATGTGTTGAATGGTATTCATATTTTGAAATAAAATGTTTGATAATAAAAATCACCTTTTATCTATATATATAAAATCCTATTTTTGTCACCTATATGAACTATATAGAAAAATAGTGTTTTGAAATGAATTTTTTTACAATAAAAATCACATTTTTATTGTATGCATAAATCGTTGAAATGTGAAGTGTTAAAAATAGCCACTTGTTCAAAATAAACATATATGAGTTGAAATATTCATTAATTAGCTAATGAAATGATTTGCACCTATGTATGTAACATTAGGATAAATGGTGTTTTTAAACCAAATAGAAATCAAATATGAAGTTGAATAGAAAATGATAAATGTTAAGAACTATATATATATATGTACATGCATATCCATTGAACAGGTTATAGCAAAGGGGCTAGAGAAGAGGAATAAAATTTTGTGCCCGACAAATAGGTACACATTTACTGTTTTGTTTGGGTGATGATTTTATGAGCCTGTTGGCTAGCCTCTTGGCTTTTTCTTTTTCTTTTTGAAATTAGAAGGACCGGGAAAGCTATTTGCGATTTCCCGATGCTCCCGATGCAGGGGAGGTTATGGCGAAATTTTCCAAAATTTTAAGGCGTTAGTGAAAAATTTGAAGTGAAAACGATATTGAAATCATTGAATGAACTATATTTATATAAATATACAAATATAAATAAAATTAAAACGAAACGAGGCCGTGCAGTTCGTATTTCGAAATCGTGATTTCAAACGACTAGTGCGGGAAATCCGACCATTGGATTTTCCCGAAACCACAACCGTCGGGTTCTCCTTGGAAATATCTTCCCAACGGCACCAACCTTGTAAAGATCCAACGGTTGGATTGTCTGGAATATTTAATTCAAATCTGAAGAAAAACAGTGCCAGAAACGATTATATTTATATATATATATATAAATATAATTATATTTAATCGAATAACGACGCTGCAGTTCGTATTTTGAAATCGAAACTTCAAACGATTGTACCGGGAGATCCGACCGTCGGATTTTCCCGAAACTGGAACCGTTGGATTCGTTTTGAAAAGACCTTTCTAATGATGTAAATTTTGTGAAGATCCAACGGTTAATTTTTCAGATATGTGTAAATCAAATCTGAAGAAAAACAGCGCCACGGCCGCTTTATGGCCCGAAGCGTCGTTTTGAATAAATTAGCTATTTTAAAATAAATAAAAATAGCGATAAATCGTTATAAAATATCATAAACGATATGGAATAGAAATAAACTGAATTTGCTCGATTTATGTTGTATTTGATGGTTGAATGTGTTTGGTGTGAAAATTACATTAAACAACAAAATTAGTGTTGTCGAATAATTTAACCATTGAAATAAATTGATTTGAAATTCTAAATATACGTGAATTATTTGAAAAGGCCGAGTTAATTCTCATTTCAAATAATTGACCGACGATTGAAATTCGAAGATGAAGACGATGGTCGAAGACCGTAGATCTCCACCTCGTTTGGATGGTAACCGAGGTCCTGATTGGGAGGCATCCCGAAATATGGATAATGAGTGGTGATCGTCCAGGCGTACGTGGTGATCGAAGGGTTTGCGAGGTATTTAGTGCCTTCGGTTTCGTTCAGACCCAGAACGGACTTGTAAATGGACTGTGTGTCCGACATTGGAATTTGTTCTGTGTGATTGATAGCCATCAGTTGCACGGTGTGAATTGCCTGTGTGGCATGCTAAGATGCAGTGATCAGGGCTTCTGTTGAAAAGCAAAGTCTTGTGGTGATGATCAAAGCACCGCCTGTGTGGCGTAGCTTTGTGTATAACGTAAATTCGCAAGCCTCACACCCCGGTACGAACCAGAAACGGGAGGAAGGACCTCAGGGAGGACATGCGTTTCTTTCTAGCTAGGGTGGTGTCAGTGACCTACCAGCCCTGACATTTATATACTTTTCACCTATGTGGTTGTTGCTATTGCGAGGCGCCTCGGTTTGATCGGACGATCCGGGTCCGATGGAGTCATTCGTTGGCTCGTTTACGCCCCAAAGGGCGGGGAAACGTATTGTTCAGGAATTTTAATCCACATCGGTGGACCGGCCCTGTCGCTCATAGGGTCACTCGAGCTCTGATCCTTTGGCTCGGGCTAGAGAGTCACGAATTCGGTAAGGACTATCTTTTGCCTTGGTTCATGACGGAAATCCAATTTCCAAATACGACACCGTGCGGTTTTGATTGTATACCTATATATGGCGACATAGTGGTATGGGGCATTAATGCCATCTATGATTGATAGTTATGATTTGAAATTGTTTTTCAAAACATATAAACACTAGCAATAATATCAAATGCCTTTGTTTTATTCGTATCAAGCATATTTGGCTGTTATAAGGTAAAAACTCTATCCTCCGCATTGTGTGATGGGAACTGAGTCATATAACGGCTTCATTTTTATAAAAAGCATAGCGATGTTTAAAAGAAAGATTTGTTTTAAAGCACTGGCAATCCAATGGAGTAAACCCGTTCCACGAAAGTGGCGTGGTCCTATGATTAGCCATACAATATATGTGTTGAGTAGATTTCTCATACCAGTCCCATGACTGACTCGTAGTTTGTTTCACTCTCAAACTCGGGTGCCCCTTTTTCTACACGGGTAGCCTTGTATTCAGGTTTAGCTGGTTCTTTCTGGATAGCTGGAGCTGAAGATGGATTCTATCATTTATCTCTTTTTATGCTGTTCAGCTCCTATTGTACATATTTTGTTTATTTCCGCTGTAGACATTTATGTATAGCTGAACTATATTTGTACTAAGTAAGATCATGTATACTGTGTAACTCCGATGATTACTTTTATCCAGTATATTCTATTGTTCATTATCTGGTGTATTTATTTAATTCTGTTCTGCTATTATCTGTTTCTGTGTTATATTCCAAAGATAACCCTTGTTTCCGTCTGAACGGGATTTCGGGTCGTCTCACAATCTTTGCCATCGGACTGGTTATGTAAAGCAAGATTGTCGGCTATCAAAGAAATCTGAAGTAGTGCAGGTAAATGAAGTGGCAGAAGTTCCGGCACCCTCGGTCAGTCAAGCGAGGCCAGATATTTTAGAAGGCATGCTTACTGTCAAAGATATTCCAGTTAAAGTACTATTTGATATAGGCGCATCGTGAAGCTTTATTGCAAGAAATGCAGTTAAGAAACTGGATTTGAATCTGAAAAAGCTTAAAGCACCCATGACTGTCCATAATCCGGTTGGGGGTTCCCTCGATCTTAGTTGGATTTGTGGGGTGCCCGTCTCTTTTCCCTATTATCGGTTCCCTACCATTTCGATCGTCATGAATTTTATCGAATTCGATCTTATTCTAGGATTGGATTGGATAACCAAATATGAAGCTGAGGTTAAATGCGCCGAAAAAGTTATTAAGGCAAAAACAAAATTCGGGGAGTATATAACCATTCCATGCGAAGGTCCGAATTCTGATAGAAAAGATTTTTGGTCAGCTTTGGATGTTTCTCCTACTCAAATAGAAAATATTCTTGTCGTTACAGAGAATACTCCGGTCGACATAGAAAATATTCCTGTTGTCAAGAACTATGCGGATGTGTTTGAAGATGTTGTTAGCTTACCTCCACGTAGAGAAATAGATTTCAAGTTTGCTTTTATTCCAAATGCAAGGCCAGTAGTTCATGCTATTCGAAGAATGACTTTGAAGGAAAAAGAAGAATTAGACAATCAGACTCGACAGCTTGTATGGAAGGGTTTTATCAGGCCTAGTTTCTCTGATTGGGGAGCAGCAGTGGTGTTTGTCCCAAAGTCAGACGGTACTCTCAGACTATGTGTGGATTATCGTGACTTGAACAAGCAAATATTAAAGAATAAATATCCGTTGCTGTGAATTGATGATTTGTTGGATCGATTGAATGACACACAAGTATTTTCATGAATGGACCTAGCTATAAATTTCTATCAGCTTCGTATCACCAAAGAGTGTGTTCGTTTGATAGCATTCAGAGGTCCAGATTTATTCTGCGAGTAGTTAGTAATGTCGCTCGGCTTACGTAACGCTCAAACTTATTTTTTTGATCTAATGAACAGGGTATTCAGAGAAGTATTGAATAAATTTGTACTAGTTTTCATTGATGATATTCTAATCTTCTTTAAGTCAGAAAGTGAGCATGAAAAACATTTGGAACAAGTGTTAGAAATTCTCAGAAAGAATGTTTTAAAAGCAAAGTTCTCCAAATATATATTCTGGCAAGAAGAAGTCAAGTTTCTTGGCCACGTTGTACTAAAAGAAGGAATTTCTGTGAATCCCAGTAAGATCTCTGCTATTCAGAATTAGAAACAACCGACTACGCCCACAGCAGTCTGAAGTTTTCTCGGGTTGGCTAGTTATTATTAGAATTTCGTTAAGGATTTTTCAAATATATCTAGTTCCTTAACGAAGCGTACTAAGAAACATTTAAGGTTCAATTGGACTCCAGAATGTGAGGCTGCTTTCCAAAAGCTGAAGTTAAGATTGATGATTGCTTCAGTGTTAACAATTATTGATGGCAATCAAGACTTGAAAGTCTGGACAGATGCTTCTAAGAAGGTCTTGGTGCAGTATTAATGCAAAGAGGCCAAGTAGTCGCTTATGCTAGCCGTCAATTGAAGCCACATGAGAAGAATTATGCAACTAACGATCTTGAATTATTAGCCATCGTGTTTGCTACGAAAATCTGGAGGCATTATCTATTAGGTAAGAAATTTGAATGATATACTGATCATCAATCACTGAAGTATTTATTCTCCCAGAAAGATCTGGATATGAAACTGCAGCGTTGGTTAGAATTTCTCGCAGCATATGTTCTTGACATTTTATATACTCTGGGGAAAGCCAATGTTGTGGCTGATGCGCTTAGCAGAATGAATGTAATCATTGCCTGCCTTATAATAATGCCTTCACTAACTGATAACATATCAAAAGGATGATCACTTCACTCAGAAGATCAGAGAGAGAATTCAGAAAGGCGAGCCCTCGAGTTTTCAGATTGATAATGATAGGATTCTGAGGTCAAAAGGCCGAATTTGTGTCCCAAACATTTCTGAGCTCCGGAGCGAAGTATTGAATGAATGTCACAAAGCCAAACTTAGTATCCATCAAGGAGTGAGAAAAATATATAATGATATCAAACGCACTTTTTGGTGGAGATCTATGAAACGAGACATTTCCTTGTACGTTAGCCGACGTACTACTTGTCAACAAGTTAAAAGCGATCAACAGAAACTCGCCGGATTGTTACAACTGTTGGAGATTCCAGGTTGGAAGTGGGAACATATTTTATGGATTTCATAGATGGTTTGCCCAGAGCCCGGAGAGGAAACGACAATATTTGGGTAATCGTAGATCGTTTCACAAAGACCGCCCATTTTATACCTGTCTGATCGAATAAAACTGCTCAGAGTCTGGCGTAGATTTATTTTAAAGAAATTGTTAAACTTCATGGAGTTCCCATGAGTATCGTTAGTGATCGTGGCCCAATTTTTGCTAGTAAATTTTGGGAAGTATTCCAAGCAGAATTGGGAACGAAACAGAACTTGAGCACCGCTTATCATCCTCAAACAGATGGTCAAACTGAGAGGGTGAATCGTATTCTAGAAGATTTATTGCAGGCTTGTGTTATTGATTTTGGCGGATCATGGGAAGACCACTTGCATTTGCCTGAGTTCTCATACAACAACTAACAAGCGAGCCTGAAAATGTCGCCATTCGAAGCATTGCATGGTCAACCGTGCAGATCTCCCGCTTGTTGGGTAGAACCTGGAAATAGACTTGTATTGGGACCAGATATGATTCGTGAAGCTGCAGATAAAGTCGATTTCATTCAGAAACGATTACTAGCTGCTCAAAGCCAATAGAAGAGCTATGCAGATTCAAGAAGAAGAGATTTGTCTTTTGTTGTTGGTGACTATGTATATCTACGGGTTTCTCCGATGAGAGGAGTAGTCCAATTTGGCAAAACAGGGAAGTTGGCGCCTAGATTTATTAGTCCACTTCCTTTACTTGAATGAATTGGAACTCTCGCTTATAAAGTTCAATTGCCTGATTTGTTACCTGGAGTACATGATGTGTTTCATGTATCTCAACTTCGAAAGCACGTGCATGATCCAGACTTGGTCGTGGAAGAAGCCATGCAATAAGACTTGGAAATTACACCAGAATTAGCTACGAGGAGAGAACCAATAAAGATTATTGGCAAAGAAACTAAAGAGCTGAGGAACAAAAAGGTTCACTTAGTCAAAGTGCAATGGAGTGGAGATCTACGACACTGTACTTGGGAAACTGAGGAAAGCATTAAGAAAGCCTATCCCAATTGCAGGGTGGATATCTCTGATTAACTCTAGTGCAAGGTACATTTACCATGATTTGCATTTCCATATTGTTCTTAATATGGTTGTTGTTTCCTTTTCATGGATGTGAAATTTTTAATTATATAGCCTGAATGATTTTAAAAGAGTATATGAATTATTTAGTATATTTTTGAAAAGTTAATCAACAAATTGAATGTTGTTTGTGTTGTGTGATTAAGAATTTGACTAATCAAATTATTGGAATGATAATTAATTTAATCGATAAGAGAATGAAAGGTAAATATATGTAAATTGAATCAAATATTAAACTGATTTGAAATTGATAGGTATATATGCATGTACATTATATATGTTTGAACAGGTAAATGGATTTGTTGTAGAGTAAAGAATTTATTTGCGTGCCTGACAAATAGGTAAACCTTAATGAGTTGGATGCGCAATTTTATTGTTATATCAACTCCTGTGAATGCCATTGGATGCGGAGTGCTGGTTATTCTGTGCGTAATAATAAACATCGCCATAGGATAGTAACAATTAATATTGAACTACACTACATGGCATACTACATCAAGATAGCATACTTCATCATATACCACATAAGCAGTTTGAGCTTATGTGACGAGGTTAAAGAACACCGTACGAGCGAGAGGCTTGTATTGCGATGACAATATATTACAGGTTGAACAGAAGACAAACATGGACTATATAAAATGGAACAGTAAATTGCCAGATTAATAAAAAAAAACCCACACGGGTCTGGAGATGACAATAAACACGTCTCTCTGGTCATTAAGGCACAAAAACCCATATATATAGGGTGACGAGAATTTATTTTCTGGAGTTTTAATCTATTCCCCTGTGGACACCGAAATATATCACTATAAATATGTGTATGCTTATTAGGATATATTGGGTACCTAATAAGGCCCAATAAATTTCCAAACCCCTCCCCGTACAAATGAGGTTATGGCAAAAAAATTCGAAAATTTAGGGTGTTAGCCAAATTTTTGAAGAATTAGGAAATTCTCAGAAATTGAAAAGTTGAAGAATGAAAGCCAAAATGAAAGTTGAGTTGGATAATTAAATAACTTTCAGCTTCGTTCCTTTTCGGGGACGAAAAGATTTTAAGTGGGGAAGATTGTAACAACCTGGAAAATCAAAGCCAATTTAAATTTTTTTAATTTGGTTATTTTAGTGGATTGTTAATATTTAAAATAAATTATTTTAAATAATAACGACCAAAAGTCTATTTGAATCGATGTTGGAAAATAAATATATTTATTCTAATTATAAAACAAGGCCTGAAATGGCGCGACCGTTTGAAAATTTGAATTTGAACTTTGACTGACTGTACAGGATGCAAAATTAAACGGGTTTTAGTGAAACGAAAAATATTTAAATCTGTTTACGAGTATCATTTTAACGAATCTGAAAAATCGAAGTTTCATAGTGGGAATCAAAAGTTATGGCCAAATGAATTTTCAGAAAGGTCGCTATGGCTTTATATAGCCCTTGAAAAAAAACATTTTGCAAACGACCTCGGTTTTCGATGAAACTACTTTTGTTGGATTCAGAATGCCAAATTATTGCTAGATTCCAAATTCCATAATTTTTGGAGTTAACATGTGGGCATGGCAAAGGAAAATGCGTTTGGTTAATTTTAGTCAAATTGGATCGACCAGAAAATGACCATTTTCAAACGGTCTCCAAATTCGGTAAAACTAGTTTTGTTGGGACCTTATCATCAAAACATAGCTAGATTTATTTTTCTGGAATTTTTGGGATCAGTATGTGGCCTCGGGAAATTGAAATGTACGTTCAAATCAAATATTGAATGATATATACTTTAATTTGAAGAATAACTGACTGTAACAGTCGAATTGGCTTACGAAACATATTCCATTGTGTTTGGAATGAGGTATTTAGCTAGGAGCAACAGCTGTTGGTTTTGAATTGGAGTTCGTTTAAGAAAACCCTAATTTTGAAAATAAAATAAAATAAATAATTTAATAATATAAATCCACCAATCAGAATTCAGCCCTCACTTTATCGCTCCGCTCAAAACCCGCTTTGCTCCATATCGCGACGGTGCTCGTTTTTCTTGGCTTCTCTCCTCCCTAACTCGAAATCCACTCAATAAAAATCCTAGCTCCAGTTGAGTTTTTCGTTGACCTCGATCCCCTCTTCCAATCCATATAAGCCACGTCCCCCTCGTCGAGTCGTTCTCGAGTTTTGCGCCCCCAAAGACCCGCTGTGTCACAGTGCCCAACTCCTTCGTCTTCGGTTCGAGTTCTCCAAACGTTAGGCCCATGGGTGCACCTTTCCAAGCGCTACGACGTAGCGAAGTTCGGTCAGCCTGAAGCATCGCGGATTTTGTGCAAAGTGAAGACCTAGTATTGGATCGAAAACTGAAAGTGCGGATTTTTTAAAAACATTTATATCACTCTAAAGCGCTGCAAAGTTTGATTTTCAAATAAAAATCATATCTTTTTGCTATGTTGTCGAAATCGAGTGAAACAAGAGACACCGGGACTGTGAGGATGTATTCTACAATCTAGAAGAGACCGGGGAATTTTTAGAGCTTCCTACAATTTTTGGAGAAGTGGAAACCAAAGTGAGATTTCTAAATTATAAACAATATGGAATGACAATGTATAAATTATATAATCGATGTTATATAATCGTTGTACACCTCATGTATAAGCATTGTATAAGTTGTATGTGCGATGTATAAGTTATATATGCGTTGTAAAAATCATATATGCGTTGAATGGAATTGAAATGAATTGAAATGAAATCGAAATATATTTATCTACGTATATATATATATATATACTCCCCTCGTCCACAGGCCATGGACGATATATATTTGTTGTGATTGTTTGGATTTGGTTGATGTGAAATTTGGTGAATACTACGAATGGTTGATTTGATATGATTGATTCTGGTTGAAATCCCAATAGGATTAGTTTATGGGAAAATTCGTCTGCGTACGAACTAGACATTGAAATCCCGATTGTCAAAAGCGGCGAAGCTTTAAGGTAGAGCGAGGAGCCGTACTCGGGACGATGCCGGTTTTAACTGCCCTGCAGTTATGCTGCCAAAATTTTCTGAAAAATTCCTGTGTTTGATTTATATTCAAGTATTGAAATATAATAGTTTGAACGATAAACATAACATTTTTATCAAATGTATGAAATAAAATGGTTTGAACGATAAAAATAACATTTTTATCGAATGTATGAAATAAAATGGGTTGAATGATAAAAATTATATTTTTATCAAATGTATGAAATAAAATGGTTTGAACGATAAAAATAACATTTTTATTGTATGTACATAGTATATAAAATTTCATGTTTGAAATAAATTGTTTTAACAATATAAATCACATTTTTATTATATATATATGAATCATTAAAAATCTTCATTTTTGAAATAAATTGTTTTAACAATAAAAATCACATTTTTATCATCTATATGAAGTTTATAAAATAATCATGTTTGAAGTAAATTGTTTTAACAATAAAAATAACATTTTTATTATATATATGAGTGTCAAAAATAGTCGTGTGTCAAAATAGATATTTGTTGGATAAAAATATTATTTTATCACATATAGGAAATGAAATGGTTTGGAAATCGAAGAACGGATTATATATATATATATAATTATAATTAAATCGAATAACGAAGCTGCAGTCCGTATTTTGAAAACTTGATTTCAAATGATTGTACCGGGAGATCCGACCATCGGATTTTCCCGAAATTGAAACCATTGGGGTTGCTTTGGAAATATCTTTCCAATGATACCAACTTTGCAAAGATCCAACGGTTGGATTGTCTGGAATGTTTACTTCAAATCTGAATGAAAACAATGCCAAAATGGATTATATATATATATATATATAATTAAAATAAACCGAAAAACGATGTTGTAGTTCGTATTTTGAAATCGTAACTTTAAACGATTGTACCGCGAGATCTGACCGTTGGATTTTCCCAAAACTAGAACAGTTGGGTCCAGTTTGAAAAGATCTTTCTAATTGTATAAAATTGGTAAAGATCCAATAGTTAGATTTTCATATATGTGTAAATCAAATCTGCAGAAAAACAGCGCCATGGCCGCGTAATGGCCTGAAGCGTCGTTTGAATAAATTGGCTATATTTAAATAAATAAAAATAGCGATAAATCGTTGTAAAATAATATAAATGATATGGAATGGAAATAAATTGAATTTACTGGATTTATTGTATATTTGATGGTTGGATGTGTTTGACGTGAAAATTATATTAATGAATTGAATTATGGATGTCAGATAATTTAACTATTGAGTTGAGTTGATTTGAAATTCTAAATATACGTGAATTATTTGAAAAGGCCGAGTTAATTCTCATTACAAATAATTGATCGGCAGTTAGAAGTCGAAGATATGAAGAAGGTGCAAGACCGAGGATCTTCACATCGAATGGATGGCTACTGATGTCCTTGATGGGAGTTGCTGCCCTGAAGGGGTTACAGTGGCGGTCGTCCGGATGTACTTGGTGATCGCTCAGATGTGTGAGGGCCTCTCTCGTGTATTGGACATACGGGAGAGGAATAAGGTGCCTTCGGTTTCGTTCAGACCCGTAACGGACTTGTAAATGGATATGTGTCTAACATTGTAGATTGACAACGTGGCATACAGAGATGCTGTGATCAAGGCTTTTGTTGAAAAGCAGAGCCTTGTGGTTGATGATCAAAACAGGGATGTAATGGCTAGCTTAGTGTTTAGCGTTGATTCGCGAGCCTCACACCCCGGTATGGATTTGAAACGGGAGAGGACTTCAGGGAGGACCTGCATTTCTTTCTAGCTAGGAGTGGTGTTTTTGGTTTTACAAGCCCGGACATTTTACTTATGTGGATGATGGATAGCGAGGCGCCTCGATTATATCGGTCGCTCCGGGACCGATGGTTTGGTCAGTATATGACCATTTTACGCCCCATAGGGTGGGGAAATGGATTGTTCAGGCATTTTAATCCACTCCGTATGCACTGGCCCTGACGATCCAAGGGCCCACCTGAGTCTAGGCCCTGAGACATGGTAGGCTAGATTGTCTCGAAGTGGTAAAGATGATCCCTTGCCTTGGTTCATGACAGAAATCCAATTTCCAAATACGACATCATGCGGTTTCGATTGTAAACCTATATATGGCGACATGATATATGGTACCCATGCTATCTATGATTGATACTTATGATTGAAATTGTTTTTGAAACATATAAACACTAGTAATAATATCAAATGCTTTTGTTTTATTCATATCAATCATCTTTTGGCCATTATAAGGTAAAACTCTATCCTCCGGTTTGCGTTGCATTGTGTGATGGGAACTGAGTCTTATAATGGCTTCATTTTTGTAAAGCCATTGCGATGTTTTAAATGATTTTCTTATTTTGAGCACTGGCAATCCAATGGAGTAAACCCGTTCCGTGTTAGCGGCGTGGTCTTGTGATTGTCCTTATTATAAAGTAAGTTTAGTAGATTTATCATACCAGTCCCATGACTGCCTGTACTTTGTTTCACTTGCAAACTTGGGTGTCCTATTTTTTGCATGGGCAGCCTTGTATTCTGGTTTTAGCAGGATCTTTCTAGATAGCTATGGAGCTGAAGATGGATTCTATCACTTCTTTCTTTTATGCTGTTCAGCTCCTGCTGTGCATATTATGTTTTGATTCCGCTGTAGATATTTTATGTAAAGCTGAAACTGTATTTTGTACTAAGTATGATCCTGTATACTATGTAACTCTGATGATTATGTTTATCCAGTATATTCTATTGTAAATTATCTGGTGTATTTATATATTTCTTTTCTGCTGTTATCTGTTTACGTGTTATAATCCCAAGATTACCTTTGCCACCGGGGAACGGGGTTTTGGTTCGTCACAACATGGTATCAGAGCTTTGGTTAAGCTTAGTTCTGGAATATAATATATTAACGAACTCGTCAGAAAAAGAATCAGTAGTATTCTATGACGAATAACTCATTTCAGATAGGATCAGTAATATCCTAGAATGTGTGTAGCAGAATGAAATACACCCTGATAGACACATTTACATTCAAGTATATGCCTATATGCTTTAAAAATACCTTTTATGTTGGCCTAACACTTTGTCTGCTATTTGCAGATATTGAAAAATGAGTGGTAGAAGTAGAAGAGGTAGGTCAGAACCAGATATTGAGGCTATATTAAACAAGTATCGAAATCTGGGCAGAGTACCGTTCTCGGGCAACAAATCCATTATTCAAACACAAGCATGTATGCGCTCTGCTGAGAAAATCTTTGAGGGTTCAAAGCTGAGAGATGATCAGAAAAGATTACTGGCATCTTGGGCACTCAAAGACAAAGCTTTAATTTGGTGGGACACTGTGATTAAGGATAATCCAGAAGGTAATTTTACCTGGGATAGATTCAAAGAATTTTTTAATGAAAGGTTTATTCCTCCAGAAGAAACTGAGCGGTTAAGTGACGAATTCTGCTATCTGATTCAAGGGGATATGGCCATTCCGGAATATCATAAGAAATTCAACAAACTTTCTCGTTTCTCCCCGCATCTAATTCAAAATCCAAAGATGAAGAATCTGAGGTTTATTAATGGGCTTAAAAGGAAGTACCAAAGTAGTGTAACTGCACATGTGCAACAATCTTTTGCTGAAATGATATACATGGATTATCAGTATGAAGATCTAGATAAGCAAGGTCTTTTGGTCAAAGAAGAGGATTGTAGTTCTAGCAACAAAAGAAAATTTGAAACTGATAGCCCAGAGACGAGTACACAGCCAGAGGCAAGTACGCATCCTGAGATAAGTACAACGTTTTGGGTCACAAAGAGACGAAGGGCCAGTCAGAAAAAGGTTAAATCTGAGAAAGGGCCAGTAATGACTGCCATATGCAATAATTGCAAGAAACCAGGATATTTTCAAGGGAATTGTAAATCCTCAAAGAAAGAAAGGAATGTTGGGTCAAAATCCAAAAGCAAGTTTCAAGATTGCCATCGGACTGGTCATGTAAAGCAAGATTGCCGGCTATCAAAGAAATCTGAAGTAGTGCAGGTAAATGAAGTGGCAAAAGTTCCGGCACCCTCGGTCAGTCAAGCGAGGCCAGATGTTTTAGAAGGCATGCTTATTGTCAAAGATATTCTAGTTAGAGTACTGTTTGATACAGGCGCGTTACGAAGCTTTATTGCAAGAAATGCGGTTTAGAAACTGGATTTGAATCTGAAAAAGCTTAAAGCACCCATGACTGTCCATAATCCGGTTGGGGGTTCCCTCGATCTTAGTTGGATTTGTGGGGTGCCTATCTCTTTTTCCCATTATCGGTTCCCTACCATTTCGATCGTCATGAATTTTACCAAATTCGATCTTATTCTAGGATTGGATTGGTTAACCAAATATGAAGCTGAGGTTAAATGCACCGAATGAGTTGTTAAGGCAAAAATAAAATTCGGGGAGTATATAACCATTCCATGCGAAGGTCCGAATTTAGATAGAAAAGATTTTTGGTCAGCTTTGGATGTTTCTCCTACTCAAATAGAAAATATTCCTGTCGTTACGGAGAATATTCCAGTCAACATAGAAAATATTCCTATTGGCAAGAACTATGCGGATGTGTTTAAAGAAGTTGTTAGCTTACCTCCACGTAGAGAAATAGATTTCAAGATTGCTTTAATTTCGAATGCAAAGCCAGTAGTTCACGCTATTCGAAGAATGACCTTGAAGGAAAAAGAAGAATTAGACAATCAGACTCGACAGCATGTACGGAAGGGTTTTATCAGGCCTAGTTTACCTGATTGGGGAGCAGCAGTGGTGTTTGTCCCAAAGTCAGATGGTACTCTCAGACTATGTGTGGATTATCGTGACTTGAACAAGCAGACATTAAAGAATAAATATCCATTTCCGCGAATTGATGATTTGTTGGATCGATTGAATGGCGCACAAGTATTTTCACGAATGGACCTAGCTACAGGTTTCCATCAGCTTCATATCGCCGAAGAGTGTATTCCTTTGACAACATTCAGAAGTCCAGATTTATTCTATGAGTGGTTAGTAATGTCGTTCGGCTTATGTAACGCTCCAACTTATTTTATTGATCTAATGAATAGGGTATTCAGAGAAGTATTGAATAAATTTGTACTGGTCTTCATTGATGATATTCTAATCTTCTCCAAGTCAGAAAGTGAGCATGAAAAACATTTGGAACAAGTGTTAGAAATTCTCAGAAGGAATGTTTTAAAAGCAAAGTTTTCCAAACGTATATTCTGGCAAGAAGAAGTCAAATTTCTTGGCCACGTTGTATCAAAAGAAGGAATTTCTATGGATCCCAGTAAGATCACTGCTATTCAGAATTGGAAACAACCGACTACGCCCACAGAAGTCCGAAGTTTTCTCGGGTTGGCTAGTTATTATCGGAAGTTCGTTAAGGATTTTTCAAATATATCTAGTTCCTTAATGAAGCTTACTAAGAAAAATTCAAGGTTCAATTGGACTCCAGAATGTGAGGCAGCTCTCCAAAAGTTGAAGTTAAGATTGAGGACTGCTCCAGTGTTAACAATTATTGACGGGAATCAAGACTTGAAAGTCTGGACAGATGCTTCTAAATAAGGTCTTGGTGCAGTATTAATGCAAAGAGGCTAAGTAGTCGCTTATGCTAGCCGTCAATTGAAGCCACATGAGAAGACTTATGCAACTCACGATCTTGAATTGTTAGCCATCTTGTTTGCTATGAAAATATGGAGGCATTATCTATTGGGTGAGAAATTTGAATTATATACTGATCATCAATCACTGAAGTATTTATTAACCCAGAAAGATCTGGATACGAGATAGCAGCATTGGTTAGAATTTCTCGTGGCATATGATCTTGATATTTTATATACTCCGGGAAAGCCAATGTTGTGGCTGATGCGCTTAGCAGAAAAAATGTAATCGTTGCCAACTTATAATCACACTTTCATTAATTGGTAACATATTTGCTCTTCAGAAGGATGATCACTTCATTCAGAAGATTAGAGAGAGAATTCAGAAAGGCGAGCCCTCGAGTTTTCAGATTGATAATGATGGGATTCTGAGGTCAAAAGGCCGAATTGGTGTCCCAAACATTTTTGAGCTCTGGAGAGAAGTATTGGATGAATGTCACAAAGCCAAACTTAGTATCCATCCAGGAGTGAGAAAAATGTATACTGATATCAAAGCCCACTTTCTGGTGGAGATCTATGAAACGAGACATTTACTTGTACTTTAGCCGGTGTACTACTTGTCAATAATTTAAAAGCGATCAACAGAAACTCGTCGAATTGTTACAACTGTTGGAGATTCCAGGTTGGAAGTGGGAACCGATTTCTATGGATTTCATAGATGGTTTGCTCAGAACCCGGAGAGGAAATGACAGTATTTGGTTGATCGTAGATCGTTTCATGAAGACCGCCCATTTTATACCTGTCAGATCAAAGAGAACAGCTCAGAGTCTGGCGCAAATTTATTTTAAAGAAATTGTTAAACTTCATGGAGTTCCCATGAGTATAATTAGTGAACGTGACCCGATTTTTGCTAGTAAATTCTGGGAAGCATTCCAAGCAGAATTGGGAACGAAACTGAACTTGGACACCGCTTATAATCCTCAAACAAATGGTCAAACTGAGAGGGTGAATCGTATTCTAGAAGATTTATTGCAGGCTTGCGTTATTGATTTTGGTGGATCATGGGAAGACCACATGCATTTGGCTGAGTTCTCATACAGCAACAACTACCAAGAGAGCCTGAAAATGTTGCCATTCGAAGCATTGTATGGTCAACTATGTTGATCTCCCGCTTGTTGGGTAGAACCTGGCAATAGACTTGTATTGGGACCAGATATGATTTGCGAAGCTGCAAACAAAGTCGATTTCATTAAGAAACGATTACTAGTCGCTCAAAGCCAATAGAAGAGCTATGCAAATTCGAGAAGAAGAGATTTGTCTTTTGTTGTTGGTGACTATGTATATCTACGGGTTTCTCCGATGAGAGGAGTAGTCCGATTTGGCAAAACAGGGAAGTTGGCACCCAAATTTATTGGTCCACTTCCTATACTTGAACGAATTGGAACTCTCACTTATAAAGTTCAATTGCCTGATTGGTTACCTGGAGTACATGATGTGTTTCACGTATCTCAACTTCGAAAGCACATGCATGATCCAGACTTGGTCATGGAAGAAGCCGCGCAACAAGACTTGGAAATTACTCCAGAATTAGCTGCGAGGAGAGAAACGATAAAGTTTATTGGCAAAGAAACTAAAGAGTTGAGGAACAAGAAGGTTCACTTAGTCAAAGTGCAATGGAGTGGAGATCCTCGAGACTGTACTTAGGAAACTGAGGAAAGCATTAAGAAAGCCTATCCCAATTGCATGGTGGATATCTCTGATTAACTCTGGTGCAAGGCACATTTACCATATTTTGCATTTCCATATTGTTCTCAACATGGTTGTTGTTTCCTTTTCATGGATGTGAAATTTTTAATTATATAGCCTGAATGATTTTAAAAGAGTATATGAATTACTTAGTATATTTTTGAAAAGTTAATCAACAAATTGATTGTTGTTTGTGTTGTGTGATTAAGAATTTGACTAATCAAATTATTGGAATGATAATTAATTTAATCGACAAGAGAATGAAAGGTAAATATATGTAAATTGAATCAAATATTAAACTAATTTGAAATTGATAGGTATATATGCATGTACATTATATATGTTTGAACACGTAAATGGATTTACTGTAGAGTAAAGAACTTATTTGTGTGCCCAACAGATAGGAAAACTGTAACACCCCGTACTTTCTATGAACGTATAAGTAATGAATCAGAGGATAATTAATTTTTAAAATAAGAATCAAGGGAAACGGGTTGCGCCATTGCGTTCGTCTCGGAATTCTGCTTGGAAACGAGTCCGAGTTTGCAAGAATTGGAGTCCGTATGAGGGAGATATGACCCTCCGAAGTTTCCGGAATTTTCAGAATCGAAAACAGCTCGAAATTCGAATTCAAAATTCGAATTCAAACCCAGAAGCGGGCTGGGCGGGAAATTTCCCGCCTAGGACCCAGGTCGACTGGGGAGTCGACTGGGTAGTCGACCCCCCCTGACCAGGTCGACTGGGTAGTCGACCTGGGGGTCGACCTGCTCCCGAAATCCAATTTTTGAACCTGATTCGTTCTGATGTATTTGGTCACGTTTTCTACCTAGGTTCGTCCGCCTAACCCTATATAAACAGCCCTCTAGCCTCATTCTCTCTACACCATTTCATTCTGCCTATACTCTGCCTCTGTTCTAATTAAATAAAATAATGGCGTCACTACTCTGCTGAAATCTGAACTGGAACTAGGACTAAAGCATCTTCTTCCAAACTGAATAGAATTAAAAGAGAACAACTGCAACTCTTCTTCTTCTTTAAACCAATCAAGGCAAGTGCAGTTATTTTCCGATATAAACTTTAATCATAATTGTGACATGATTGTAAATCTGAATTTGAGATTGTGTATGTTCTGTTCAGATCTATTTTATTCTGTATCTCTTCTTCATTCTGTTCTATAGCCAGACTACTACGAAACTGCGCCAATCTCCTAAGAGATTAACGCACGAACGCTAAATTTTTTGGGACAAATAATGAATGTGGCATAATTGGACATGGCTAATCTGTGACTGATTTAAGAAAAAGGACATAGGTTGTAAACTAGATTTAGATCTATGCATATTCTGTGAATTGGAAGAAGAGGAACCACAGTATGTTAATATGTGACTTGAGACATTGGACATAAGGCATATTTTGAATTAAGATCTGTTTGGCATATTGTTTATATAACAATTCATGATTTGAAAGAGAATATGACTTAGGTGTGAAGATCTATATTAAGATTTGATAACTATCAAATGTGAATAACACCTAAGTAGGAGATTTTTGAATATATGACATGCATTGAAATCAATGGCTATATTTGGTACAATTTATATGTGAATCTTTTGTACTAGGCAAGTTGAACTAAATTAGGACATGTAAATTATGACCATAATCCGTGACATGTAAATTCAATGCAAACGTGGGGTATATGATCATAGTGTGAATCATGACAACTATTTAGGCATGCAAACTTAGGCCAAATTTATAATTAGGCAAGATATGTTTGTGAAACTTTAAGGAATGATTAAATCTGTTATATTTGCCTAATTTGCTAGTTCTGCTATATTTGCCTAATCTGCTAGTTCTGTTATATTGCCTAATCTGCTAGTTCTGTTATATTGCTTAATCTGCTAGTTCTGCTCTACTGCCTAGTCTGCTAGATCTGTTCATCTGCCAAATCTGTCATCTGCTAAGTCTGCTGAAAATGCCAAATCTGCTAAATTACTTAATCTGCTGAATCCGTTATGTCGCCTAATCTGTGAAAATATGTTATCTTCTATATCTGTTAAGTTGATATATTCAGTCTGTTATTGACATAATCTGAATTAGCTATGAAAAATTGACATGTATATTAGGCGTGGGCATAAATGGTAAATTATTAATTAATTAGCCGCAAAGATGAACATGGCTAACTCGAGGTTAGAATGAGTTTGCGGCGTAATCCTGCCCGGAACCGCCCGGCACATCCAGTGGCCGCAAACAATAGGTTCTAATGTGAGAAGTTAGTCATAACGTGCTTGAAACCCGAGGTTAGACTCAGTTTGCGGCAGAAATTTGCCCGGAACCAACCGGCCTAACCAGTAGCCGCAAACTGTCAGTCTAATGTGAGAGATCTGGGCATTAATATTTAATTAATGAAAATCTGAGATAAATATGATGTCTAAAACGTGTTGGGCGGATAGGGTTAAGCCCACAAGACTGATGAATTTAATAAATCTGTTCCGTGAATCTGTAGGCCCAATTACAAAGTTAGACAAATCTGTAAGTCTGTTAATCTGTAACAGGTAAATCGGTAAGTCTGTTAAATCTGTATATCTGATCCGTTAGTCTGAAAACTTGTCTGTGAACTAGTTGATCTGAGTTCTGTATGTCTGAACTGGTAAACAAGTTAATCTGAAATATGTTTTTCTGAGGACACAAGGTTAGGAGGGAATTTACTTGTGTCATCTGTTGTTTGGGACCCATATTAGTCAGTAACCCTTTCTGGTATCAAAACTTTGACCCAACAATAGGTAGGGTCCGGGCACGCTTACTGAACTAATTATAAGTGATTCATTCTGATAATGGCGAGGGGTGTTGATGGTGCGTTCCAACCGAGTCATGTGCGTGCATGGATCCCGGTCTGCCTCTGAGGATGTAAGATGTCGTGACATCTGTAAATAGGTCTGTGCCAATTGGTTGTCACTTTAGGGAATGATACACCCTACTGTGGGGCCGACACAGGGTATTAATGTATTAGGGAGTCGATCGCTTGGGGTAGGGTTTTAGGGTACACTTAATTCTGTCTGTTTCTGTTGGTACCGTCTGTTTCTGTTGGGTGGTAACACCTGTCTGTTTCTACGTGGTACCGTCTGTTCGTGTGGTAAAGGCCCATTTACTAGTGTACACCTAATTCTACATTCTGTTTCCGTAGGGATTAATCTGTTTCTGCTTCTGTCTGTTTCTGTTCGAGTGGTAAAGGCCCATTACTAGCACTCTCTTCTATGGAAATTATTCTGTACCCGTTTCTGTTTCAGTTTAGACATTAGGGTGACACCTAATTCTGTTATACTAGTATTAGTGCAAAGAAGTGTAAAGAAATAGCTTATGTCATTCTGTTCTTCTGTAATATCCGCTACACCTGTTACTGTCATCTCTCATCCAGTTTTATTTTCATGTCATTTTATTATTATCTGTTCATAACTGAAAATCACCGGACTTGCCAGACTTTTTGTCTGACCCTTGTTGTTTCGCCTCCTTTCTTCCGTTCCCCCCCCCCCCCCCCCCGTCCAGGTTATCCAAGGAGGGAATACTTTAGCTTGATCCGGATTCCTTCTGCTTGAAGTGCTTAAAGTATGGCTTGGCTCTGTATAGCTTCCGTTCTGTGGGGATTATGATTTTAAAGTTTTGTACTCTGATGGTTTTTGAACAAGATTGATATATATGTAATTGAGTTTTTGGTAAAGTTGTAACCAAACTGATTTCTGTCCACTGCAATAAAGTTATAAAGTTTTTCAAGTACTATTTTTATATCTGTCTTGTAATATTCTGTTCTGTTTACTAAAATGCTCCACCAAAGTTAAGGCATTCCCTTTGTGAGTGACCTTAACGGAGGTGGGGTGTTACACTTGGTATCAGAGCTGAAGGTTACCAGATTGGGTAAAGTTTTTGAAAACTATTTTCAAAAAGGTTTTGAAAGGAAGTATTTTCAAAAGGAAAGTTTATTTTGAAAAAAAACATAATCCCCAAAAGCCATATATCTATCTTTTGATCCTCCGTTTGAATCTTTGTTTCCTTCTTTCTCCGAGGCTCCCAGCTTTCTGGGAGGTAACCTCGTCACGGCATGGTTCTGTAGGCTTGATAAGACTACGACACTGGTCAAAGGGCAAATAAACGCCTGACTTCCATCTGTAGCCGCAGTAGTCTCGCCTACGACTAATTTTCTTTCGAGCTTTGTAGGATTTTCCGGGCGATGGAGGCAGCTTTCGAGGGACTTGTACACGTGTTACACACAGATAGTAAAGATGAGAATGAGGGAGATTGGCAAAGGAGCACAACCCAAGGATGAGAAACTCATGGACATGGACTTGGTTCACAAAGGAGGCAAAAAGGAAACACAAAAGAAGGAAGAAAAGCCTGAAGATAAAGGAGGAGAAAAGTGCTTTACTTATGGAAGCTTGACTCAAGAGGAAGGACAGATGACATGACCTACTTCGGGAAGGCAGGCGAATGCTCTCATAGTTGGTGGATAGGATAGAAGTAGGAAAATTTCCGTAGAGAGTTTAGTTTCCTTATCTGATTATTGAGTTAGAACTCTTTCCGATTATGGCATTCTGATTTTGTAGTCGAGTCTCTGCACTTTAATACTAGTCTTGTTTCTGATCTGGCTATAGTCTCAAACCCCATAGGGGTTACGACTCATCTGTTGGTTATAGGTTGGGGTTTGAGAGATATCTGTGTTAGGCGTCAAGTAGGACGCATACATTCTGGGTTTTATCATGCTTAGTTTCCTAAGAATCATTCGGTAATCTGATCTGTACCAGTAATATGTAAATATCTGAATATTTCTGATAAGGTTAAGATTTCCAGTTTTGACATCGTCTAAAGAGGGTAATCCTCTGAGTGTCAATCTGATGTGGGTTTCGGTCTTCGGGGCCGATACTTAGGACCTATGTCTAATGGGAACCAAGTTTTTGTTTTATCTGTACTCGCTTCCATCATTCGACTGTATCCTATCGATCGAATCTTCGAACTTTAAGTAGAAACTAATGGGTGTAAACATGTGTTTGAGACATGTTATGTTTGATGGTTGCAAGTGGATGTAAGTGGTTGCTAGTGTTTGCTCGTGGATGCATATACACACACTAGGCACTAGATCGGCTCGAAAACACTCTCATACTGCATATGGATGTGTGAGCATTTTTAAATTTTTGTGGATGCAAAATGATTGACTGTAACAACCCGAAAATCTGGGCCAGTTTAAAATTTTTATTTTGGCAATTATAGCGAATTTTGATTATTTAAAATAGATTATTTTAAATAAAATCGACGTGAAATTTATTTTGAATATAATTCGACGTATATATTATACGTCGTCGTTAGAATATAAACAATTATATATATAATTATAATAGAATTGAAAATGGCGCGGTAGTTCGATAATTCGATTTCAAACTTCAATTGAACGTACCGGGAACAAAACAATCCGGATTTCAGTGAAACCAAAAATGATAGGATCTAATTGATAATATCTTTCCAACGAATCCGGAAAATCAAGATTTCATAGCGGGAGTCGAAAGATATGTCCAGTTGAAAATTCTGAATAGTCGCTATGGAATTCAGGCCCTTAAAAATGGACATTTTGCAAACGACCTCGGATTTCGACGAAACCAGTTTTGTTGGGTCCGTGATGTTAAGTTATTGCTAGATTCCAAATTTCGTAATTTTTCGAATCAATATGTGAGCGTGGCAAAGGAAAATGCGTTTGACCATTTTCAGTTGATTTTAATCGACTGGAAATTGGCCATTTTTCAAACGGTCTCAGAATTTGACGAAACTAGTTTTGTTAGGACCGTATCGTCAATACGAAGCTAGAAAATATTTTTCTGCAATTTATAGAGTTCGTATGCGACCCCGGTAATTTGAAATGCACGTTAAAAATTGAATATAAAGATTTAAATGTAAATTTAATGAAAACGGATCATAACGATCGAATTGGCCTGCGATACATATCCCATTGTGTTCGGAATGGGGGTAATTAGCAAGTAGCGACATTCGTTGGGATCGATTCGGGGTTCGGGACAAAAGTCAACTATAAGAAGAAAATAAATTAAAATTAAACTAAATAAATAAATCCTTTTTCATATACCTCCCCCCTTTTTTTCCCTTCCTTCCCCGTCACAATTCAGAAAATAAAACAAGAGGAAAAAAAAAACCCCAAAACCCGATCTCGATCCACCCTCCATCGTCGATGACCGACGTCACACCCCCCCAGGCCGTCGACTCCAACACCGCGACCCCCTCCGCTTTAACCCCCATCATCTCATCTCCTATTCGACGCCCAGAAGCCAAGACTCCGCCGTTGTCACCCATCCCAGCGCCGCCTCGAGACCGCGAGCCACCCCCCCCCCTCGCGCGGCCACCGCCTGACGGCCATCCACCCTTTTTGCGACCACCTGACACCCCCACCCCCTTCTGACCTAGAAAGAAAGGTGAGTTTTTAATATTTGTGTTAATTTAAAAAAAACTATATTTTGTTTTAATTTAAAAACTGATTTTTTTTTTAAGATTTAAAAACTGATTTATATGAATTTAAAAACTGATTTTTTTTAAGATTTAAAAACTGATTTATATGAATTTAAAAACTGATTTTTTTTAAGATTTAAAAACTGATTTAAAAGGAATTTTAAAACTGATTTTATTTTAAAAGTTTAAAATAGAAAAAAAGGTTTAAACTTTAAAATAGAAAAGGCGGAATTTTTATTGAGTAGAAGAAGTAAAAATATGATTTTTGTATTTTTAAAGTATTAAAAATATAACCTTTACTATATAGAAGTAATAAAAATACGATTTTTATATTTTTAAAGTAATAAAAATATAATCTTTATAGGATAGAGAATATAAAAATATCATCTTTGTATGTGTAGCCAAATAAAAATCTGATTTTTATTTTATATACGTTGAGATTAAGTGGTAATTTTTATAAAGGCGAAAACTTTATTTTTATAAAGGCGAAAACTTTATTTTTATAAAGGCGAAAACTTTATTTTTGAAATGGAATTTTTGTCTATATAGTAGCAATGTAGAAATAGAATTTTTATCCATAGAACGAGATAGTAAAAATATGATTTTTATATATTGAATAGCATAGTAAAAATTCGATTTTTAAATATATGAAGTGATTATAAAAATATGATTTTTAAATTGAAGGTGAATAAATAAAAATGTGATTTTTATTTTAAAGACATCAAAATATAAAAATGTGATTTTTATATATGTAGTGGCTACGGGCAATAAAGATGACGAAGATGCGATAGCGATGAAGATTTCCTGCAAAAGAAGTGCCGTGGAGCTAGGATAGCTATCTGTGAGAACTTCTCACCTTTCAATTTAATTTTTCTAGTTATATATATATACTAGGATGCAGACGGTGCTTAGTAGCACCCGACACAATCGTCCACAGACCATGGACTTGTTTGTTTGGTTGCATAAAATAAATTAGATTATTTGATTGAATTGAATTGTTTGGTGAAATTGAATGGTTTGATTGATGTGTGAATGGCGTGGGCCTTCACTAGACCGGGGATAAGGCTAGGCCTTGTCCCGTTTCTAGTATCGTGTCGTTATGCCGCCGAAATTTTCTAAAATATGTTAGAAAAATAAAAATATCATTTTATTGAATAAATGAACCGAATAGAATATTCATAGGTTGAATAAAATGTTTTATCGTTAAAAATATAATTTTTAACGTGAATGTGAATAAATAAATATTCATTTACAAACCCGATGGTTTGTTTATGTACACCTATTTGGAGGACATTGATTGGGTCGATAAATTTTACACATCGCCCAACTGCACAAATAAAATCTGTGTTGGATTGTTTGAAACCCCACACGGGTGTTAGGATGAAATTTGAAGTTCACTCATCCTGATTGATTAAATATGTCGATCGATTGATTGACAGGCTGTTATAAGCGTTGAATATCTATATTTGATGCTTATACAGTGTAGTGCACTTTGGTTGATGGTTGAATATTTTCAATGCTATTATATACATGTGTTGTATGAAAATCCATATAATTAATTTTATATGGTGATTGATTGGGCCTCATTCCAATTTGAAAAGCAAAGAATATTATAAAATAAAAGTTCGTGTGTTGACAGTACTCATCTATTGAGATTGGTCATGTGTTGAACGAAATATTTTAGTAATAAAATTTACATCTTTATCAATATAAAATAAAAGTTCATGTGTTGACAGTTTCATCCATTGAGATTGGTCATGTGTTGAACGAAATATTTTAATAATAAAATTTACATCTTTATCAATATAAAATAAAGGTTCATGTGTTGACAGTACTCATCCATTGAGATTGGTCATGTGTTGAACGAAATATTTGAAATAGAAATATTTGAAATAGAATATTTGAAAATAGAAATATATGAAGCCGTGTTGATTAGATTGACGCCATTTTGACGTGAACGATATTTATAACGATTTCGAAATGAAATGAATTGAAAACGATTTCGAAATGAAATGAATTGAAAACGATTTCGAAATGAAATGAATTGAAAACGAATTCAAATTGAATTGAAAACGATTTCGAAATGAAATGAATTGAAAACGAATTCAAATTGAATTGAAAACGATTTCGAAATGAAATGAATTGAAAACGATTTCGAAATGAATTGAATTGAAAACGATTTCGAAATGAATTGAATTGAAAACGATTTCGAAATGAAATGAATTGAAAACGATTTCGAAATGAATTGAATTGAAAACGATTTCGAAATGAATTGAATTGAAAACGATTTCGAAATGAATTGAATTGAAAACGATTTCGAAATGAAATGAATTGAAAACGATTTCGAAATGAAATGAATTGAAAACGATTTCGAAATGAAATGAATTGAAAACGATTTCGAAAAGAAATGAATTGAAAACGAATTCAAATTGAATTGAAAGCGAATTGAAATGAATTCAAATTGAATTGAAATTTGAATTGAATAAAAATGAATTTTAAAACGAATTTATAAAGAAGAATTCAATTTAGATTTGAATTAAAATGGAAGTTGAAATTGCTTTTGAAACGAATTTAAAACTATTCATATAATTCGTTTTAAATAGAAATCGACGAAGTATATATTATATATATTATATATATAATATAATGGCCTGAATAGAACGCGCCGCGCCGCGGCAGTTCGTGAATTTCGACCATTTATTTCAAATGGACATTGCGGGAGATCCGACCGTCGGATTCTCCTAAAACCGGAACCGTTGGGTTCGTATCGAAAAGAGCTTTCTAACGGATATTTGAAATTTGAAATCTAACGGTTGGATTTGGAGTTACGTCCAAATCAAATTTGAAAAAGGTCGCTGTAAGTGCAGTTCGATGGCCATTGGTGGAAATCGACTGTACGGGCCTTGATAAAATTATTAAAAATAGTAATAATTTGTGTAAAATCATAAGAAATGATTTGGGAAGATTTGGGATGAAAAACTCCATATTTGAAAAGATAAAAATAGATTTTTATCGAAATGAACTAGTTTTGAACTAGAAATATAATTCTATTTATTTTTAAATAAATAAATTGAATATAAAAAGGGTTTTGAAAATAACCAAAATATCCAATGATTGCATTGGAGTGGATTTGAATCGAAATTGTCTTCGGAATATTTCGATGTTGGAATTCGTGATCATACAGGTGTTGTTATGGAAATTTGAAAGATATATATTTATATCGTTATTTCCAATACGACATTTGTTAATCATAGAATTTGATATTGAATATAAGCCGATATATTTTCTATTCAGAGCCTTGTATTGAATATCGAATGTGATTTGGGTTTGTCGTGAATGGTGTCTTCACTAACACTGTTCTTGAACCCAGTTGAGAAAAGATTAAATCTTTTTATTTAGATTTAATGAAGAGTACCAATTAAATAATATTTAATTGGAATTGAATTGATATTGATTCTTGGGTTTATCGTGAACAGTGTTTTAAATAACACTCGTTCTTTAACCCGATAATTAATCGAATGTGATTTTGGGTTTATCGTGAACCGTGTTTTTAAATGACACTGATTCTTTAACCCAGTTAGCGATTAAAACTAAGTGGAGTTTTAATGAATCTTTAATTAGATTGAAATGATCGAAAATGGAGTATCACCAGTTTTGCTCCTGGCGATAGTTAAATCTTTAATTAGATTTGAACGTGAAATGGTAATTGAATTTACCGATAACACCGTGGTGTTAGATATGAAGTATAACCAGTTTTACTTCATGGGATGAATAGGTTGGGATTGGGAAATTAAAACAAATGATTACTTCGGTAAGGTTCGCTAATCCCGACTAGTTTGAATTGATATTCAAAAATAGATTAAAGAATAAATTTTAAAGGATTTATCTTTGATAAAATTAATGGGAACCTTTCCCTATGAATGTGAAATTTAGAAACTAACTGTCGGTTAGCCAAGCAGAATGGTTTTCTGGATATTGATCTGATGTTGGTTTCGGCCTTCGGGGTTAATGTTTGGGGAATTATTCTCTTGATTAATTTACGGTTAGTGACTGATGAATTGGAATGAGGCGTATGTTGTGTTTGTGTAACACTTATTTAAATATACGCGAGTTATTCGGAAAGACCGGGTTTATCCCATTCTGAATAACTGATACGACGATAAGTCGAAGATGAAGACGATGGTCGAAGACCGGAGGTCTTCACGTCGTTTGGGTAATTACTGATGATCTTGATTGGGCTGTACACCCAAGAAGATGGAAACAGTTAGTGATCGTCCAGACGTACCTGGAGATCGATGGATATGCGGGGTACTAGGTGCCTCCGGTTTCGTTCAGCCCCAGAACGGACTTGTAAATGGACTGTGTGTCTGACATTGGATTTTAGTCCGTGTGATTGATCTCTATTAAATATATATCTGTTTGGCGGCGGAGAATTTATTCTCTTGCTTAACGCCCTTCTCTGAGACATACGAGCTCAGGGGTTATATATTGATGGATATCAAACGCATGGAGTGAATTGCCTGTGTGGCATGCCTAAGTGGCAATTGATCGAGGCTTCTGTTGAAAAGCAAAGTCTTGTGGTGATGATCAAAGCACGGCCTTTGTGGCGTAGCTTTGTGTAACGTTTACCTCGCGTGTTTCACACCAGGTATGAACCAAAAACGGGAGACGGACCTCGGGGAGGGCCTGCGTTTCCTCCTAGCTAGAAGTGGCGTCAGTGGTTTTACACGCCCTGACGAGTTTGACTTATGTGGTTGTTGCTGTTGCGAGGCGCCTCGGTTAGATCGGACGATCCGGGTCCGATGGAGTCATTCGTTGGCTCGCTTACGCCCCAAAGGGCGGCGAAACGCAGTGTTCAGGATTTAAGTTTAATCCACATCGGTGGACCGGCCCTGTCGCTCCAAGGGTCGATGCGTTCTGATCCTGAGACTCGGGCTAGGCAGTCTCGAATCGGTAGAGGACTATCTTTTGCCTCGGTTCATAGACGGAAATCCAATTTCCAAATACGTGACTTTGCGATTTTGATTGTATAACCTATATATGGCGACATAGTGGTATGGGGCATTCATGCCGCCTATGATTGATACTTATGATTTGAAGTTGTTTTATACACTATACACTTATTATAGTATCAAATGATTTGTTTTCAACGTATCAAGCATTCTTGGCTATTATAAGGTAAAAACCCTATCCTCCGGCTTGCGATTGCATTGTGTGATGGGAACTGGGTCTTATAATAGCTTCATTCTTCTTTATTTAGCATTGCGCTGTTGTTTTATGCACTGGTATTCTTGGGAAGAAACCCGTTCCGTGTTATACGGCGTGGTCCCTTGATTTACCTAACTTTAAAATAAAGATATATAACTGTTTTAGTTCTCACACCAGTCCCATGACTGACCTGGAGTTTATTGTTTTAACCTAAACTCTGGGTGCCCTTATTTTGACACGGGCAGCTAGTAGTTTTGGTTTTGCAGATTTATATTCACAGGATCCTGGTTTACAGCTGGAACGATATCCGGAAAGCTTTGTATCCGTATATCTCCTTCTAGTTGTGTATTGTATTATTTTCCGCTGCTATGTATATAATGTAATTTAAATCTCTGATATTTGATATTTCTGTGTAATATTCTTTCATACTCTGTATATTCTTGTAATCTGATGCATTGTTGTAATATACAGTGAAATGTTCTTTTATATGCGTTCTGTTGTGGCTTGTTCTCGAACTATCCGACACTTTCCTTTACGGGGAAGTAACGGGTTTTCACATTGACTCAGCACATGGATGTTGCATATGACTGAATGGTTGTGCACTCATATAGAAATGATATGTATCAAATAGGAAAATTTGTATACATGTTGGACTCATGGCACTGGCATAATTCACATTAAGGAGGTTAACTGAATTAGTGGACCGCCTGATCTTTGCATTAGATAAAGAACATATATACACACTTTTGCATATGTTCATACAACATTAGAAGTTTCTAAGGACAATGGACGCCAGTGATTGATGATTGAGTAGATGGATGTTGGATGGTAGGACACATTCTTCTTAACTTGAAGATTTCGGGGACGAAATCCTTTAAGGAGGGGAGAATGTAACACCCCGTACTTTCTGTGAACATATAAGTAATAAATCAGAGGATAATTAATTTTTAAAATAAGAATCAAGGGAAATGGGTTGCGCCATTGCGTTCGTCTCGGAATTCTGCTTGGAAACGAGTCCGAGTTTGCAAGAATCGGAGTCCGTATGAGGGAGATATGACCCTCCGAAGTTTCCGGAATTTTCAGAATCGAAAACAGCTCGAAATTCAAATTCAAAATTCGAATTCAAACCCAGAAGCGGGCTGGGCGGGAAATTTCCCGCCCAAGACCCAGGTCGACTAGGGAGTCGACTGGGTAGTCGACCCCCCTGACCAGGTCGACTGGGTAGTCGACCTGGGGGTCGACCTGCTCCCGAAATCCAGTTTTTGAACCTGGTTCGTTCTGATGTATTTGGTCATGTTTTCTGCCTAGGTTCATCCACCTAACCCTATATAAACAGCCCTCTAGCCTCATTCTCTCTACACCATTTCATTCTGCCTATACTCTGCCTCTGTTCTAATTAAATAAAATAATGGCGTCACTACTCTGCTGAAATCTGAACTGGAACTAGGACTAAAGCATCTTCTTCCAAACTGAATAGAATTAAAAGAGAACAACTGCAACTCTTCTTCTTCTTTAAACCAATCAAGGCAAGTGCAGTTATTTTCCGATATAAACTTTAATCATAATTGTGACATGATTGTAAATCTGAATTTGAGATTGTGTATGTTCTGTTCTGATCTATTTTATTCTGTATCTCTTCTTCTTTCTGTTCTATAGCCAGGCTACTACGAAACTGCGCCAATCTCCTAAGAGATTAACGCACGAACGCTAAAATGTTTGGGACAAATAATGAATGTGGCATAATTGGACATGGCTAATCTGTGACTGATTTAAGAAAAAGGACATAAGTTGTAAACTAGATTTAGATCTATGCATATTCTGTGAATTGGAAGAAGAGAAACCATAGTATGTTAACATGTGACTTGAGACATTGGACATAACGCATATTTTGAATTAAGATCTGTTTGGCATATTGTGTATATAACAATTCATGATTTGAAAGAGAATATGACTTAGGTGTGAAGATCTATATTAAGATTTGATAACTATCAAATGTGAATAACACCTAAGTAGGAGATTTTTGAATATGTGACATGCATTGAAATCGATGGCTATATTTGGTATAATTTATATGTGAATCTTTTGTACTAGGCAAGTTAAACTAAATTGGGACATGTAAATTATGACCATAATCTGTGACATGTAAATTCAATGCAAACGTGGGGTATATGATCATAGTGTGAATCAGGACAACTATTTAGGCATGCAAACTTAGGCCAAATTTATAATTAGGCAAGATATGTTTGTGAAACTTTAAGGAATGATTAAATATGTTATATTTGCCTAATTTGCTAGTTCTGCTATATTTGCCTAATCTGCTAGTTCTGTTATATTGCCTAATCTGATAGTTCTGTTATATTGCTTAATCTGCTAGTTCTGCTCTATTGCCTAGTCTGCTAGATCTGTTCATCTGCCAAATCTGTCATCTGCTAAGTCTGCTGAAAATGCCATATCTGTTATATGCTAAATCTGCTAAATTACTTAATCTGCTGAATCCGTTAAGCCGCCTAATCTGCGAAATCTGTTATCTGCTATATCTGTTAAGTTGATATATTCAGTCTGTTATTGACATAATCTGAAATAGCTATGAAAAATTGACATGTATATTAGGCGTGGGCATAAATGGTAAATTATTAATTAATTGGCCGCAAAGATGAACATGGCTAACTCGAGGTTAGAATGAGTTTGCGGCGTAATCCTGCCCGGAACTGCCCAGCACATCTAGTGGCCGCAAATAATAGGTTCTAATGTGAGAAGTTAGTCATAACGTGCTTGAAACCCGAGGTTAGACTCAGTTTGCGGCAGAAATCTGCCCGGAACCAACCGGCCTAACCAGTAGCCGCAAACTGTCAGTCTAATGTGAGAGGTCTGGGCATTAATATTTAATTAATGAAAATCTGAGATAAATATGATGTCTAAAACGTGTTGGGCGGATAGGGTTAAGCCCACTAGACTGATGAATTTAATAAATCTGTTCTGTGAATCTATAGGCCCAATTACAAAGTTAGACAAATCTGTAAGTCTGTTAATCTGTAACTGGTAAATCGGTAAGTCTGTTAAATCTGTATATCTGATCCGTTTGTCTGAAAACTTGTCTGTGGACTAGTTGATCTGAGTTCTGTATGTCTGAACTGGTAAACAAGTTAATCTGAAATCTGTTTTTCTGGGGACACAAGGTTTGGAGGGAATTTACTTGTGTCATCTGTTGTTTGGGACCCATATTAGTCAGTAACCCTTTCTGATATCAAAACTTTGACCCAACAGTAGGTAGGGTCCGGGCACGTTACTGAACTAATTATAAGCGGTTCATTCTGATAATGGCGAGGGGTGTTGATGGTGCGTTCCAACCGGGTCATGTGCGTGCATGGATCCCGGTCTGCCTTTGACGATGTAAGACGCTGTGACATCTGTAAATAGTTCTGTGCCAATTGGTTGTCACTTTAGGGAATGATACACCCTACTGTGGGGCTGACACAGGGTATTTATGTATTAGGGAGCCGATCGCTTGGGGTAGGGTTTTAGGGTAAACTTAGTTCTGTCTGTTTCTGTTGGTACCGTCTGTTTCTGTTGGGTGGTAACACCTGTCTGTTTCTGCGTGGTACCGTCTGTTCGGGTGGTAAAGGCCCATTTACTAGTGTACACCTAATTCTACATTCCGTTTCCGTAGGGATTAAACTGTTTCTTCTTCTGTTTGTTTCTGTTCGGGTGGTAAAGGCCCATTACTAGCACTCTCTTCTCTGGAAATTATTCTGTACCCGTTTCTGTTTCAGTTTTGACATTAGGGTGACATCTAATTCTGTTATACTAGTATTAGTGCAAAGAAGTGTAAAGAAATAGCTTATGTCATTCTGTTCTTCTGTAATATCCGCTACACCTGTTACTGTCATCTCTCATCCAGTTTTATTTTCATGTCATGTTATTATTATCTGTTCATAACTGAAAATCACTGGACTTGCCAGGCTTTTGTCTGACCCTTGTTGTTTCGCCTCCTTTCTTCCGTTCCCCCCCCCCCCCCGTCCAGGTTATCCAAGGAGGGAATACTTTAGCTTGATCTGGATTCCTTCTGCTTGAAGTGCTTAAAGTATGGCTCGACTCTGTATAGCTTCCGTTCTGTGGGGATTATGATTTTAAAGTTTTGTACTCTGATGGCTTTTGAACAAGGCTGATATATATATACTTGAGTTTTTGGTAAAGTTGTAACCAAACTGATTTCTGTCCGCTGCAATAAAGTTATAAAGTTTTTCAAGTACTATTTTTATATCTGTCTTGTAATATTCTGTTCTGTTTACTAAAATGCTCAACCAAAGTTAAGGCATTCCCTTTGTGAGTGACCTTAACGGAGGTGGGGTGTTACAAAAACCTTACTGAGTTGGATGCGAAATTTTATTATTATATCAACTCCTGTGAATGCCATTAGATGCGGAGTGCTTGTTGTTCTGTGTGTAATAATAAACGTCGCCATAGGATAGTAACAATTAATCTTGAACTCACTACGTGGCATACTACATGAAAATAGCATACTTCATCATATACCACATAAGCATTTGGAGCTTATGTGACGAGGTTGAAGAATACCATACTAGCGAGAGGCTTGTATGGCGATGACTATATATTACAAGTTGAACAGAAGACGGACATGGACTATATAAAATGTAACGGTAAATTGCCAGGTTAATAAAAAAAACACCACACGGGTCTGGGGATGACAATAAACACGTCTCTCTGGTCAGTAAAGCACAAAAACCATTTATAGGGTGATGAGAATTTATTCTCTGGAGTTATGATCTATACGCACTCCATTGTGGACACCAGAATATATCACTATAAATATGTGTATGCTTATTAGGATTTATTGGGTACCTAATACGGCCCAATAAATTTCCAAACCCCTCCCCGTACAAAGGAGGTTATGGCGAAATTTTTCAAAAATTTAGGGTGTTAGCCAAATTTTTGAGAATTAGAAAATGCTTAGAAACTAAAAAATTGGAGAATGAAAGCCAAAATGAAAGTTGAGTTGGATAATTAAACAACTTTCATCTTCGTTCCTTTTCGCGGACGAAAAGATTTTAGGTAGAGGAGACTGTAACAACCCGAAAAATCAGAGCCAATTTAAAAAATTTAATTTGGCAATTTTACTGATTTTGAATATTTAAAATAAATTATTTTAAATAATAACGACCAAAAGTCTATTTGAGTCGATGTTGGAAAATAAATATATTTATTTTAATTATAAAATAAGGCCTGAAATGGAGCAGCAGTTTGAAAATTTGAATTCGAACTTTGACTGACAGTACAGGATGCAAATTAAATGGGTTTAGTGAAACCAAAAATATTCAAATTTATTTACGAGTACATTTTTAACGAATCTGAAAAATTGAAGTTTCATAGCGGGAATCAAAAGTTATGGTCAAATGAATTTTCAGAAAGGTAGCTATGGGTTTATATAGCCCTTGAAATTAGACATTTTGCAAACGACCTCCGTTTTCGATGAAACTACTTTTGCTGGATTTGAAATGCTAAATTATTGGTAGATTCCAAATTCCATAATTTTTGGGGTTCACATGTGGGCGTGGCAAAGGAAAATGTGTGGTTAATTTTAGTCAAATTGGATTGACCAGAAAATGCATTTTTCAAACGGTCTCCAAATTCAACGAAACTAGTTTTGTTGGGACCGTATCGTCAAAACATAGCTAGATTTATTTTTCTGGAATTTTTGGGATCAGTATGTGGCCCCGGCAAATTGAAATGTACGTTCAAATCAAATATTGAATGTTATATACTTTAATTTAAAGAATAACTGACTGTAATAGTCGAATTGGCTTACAAAACATATTCCATTGTGTTCGGAATGGGGATATTTAGCTAGGAGCAACAGTTGTTGGGTTTGAATTGGAGTTCGTTTATGCAAACCCTAATTTTGGAAATTAAATAAAATAAATAATTTAATTATATAAATCAACCAATCAGAATTCAGCCCTCACTTTATCGCTCTGCTCAAAACCCGCTTCACTCCAGATCACGACGACGCTTATTTTTCTTGGCTTCTCTCGCCCTAATTCGAAATCCACTCAATAAAAATCCTAACTCCGGTTGAGTTTTTCGTAGACCTTGATCCCCTCTTCCAATCCATATAAGCCACGTCCCCCCTCATTGAGTCGTTCTCGAGTTCTGCGCCCCCAAAGATCCGTTCCGTCGCAGCGCCTAACTCCCCCGTCTTCAGTTCGAGTTCGCCAAACGTGGGGTCCATGGGTGCGCCTTTCCAAGCGCTACAACGTAGCGAAGTTCGATCGGCCTGAAGCATCGCGGATTTTGTGCAAAGTGAAGACCTAGTATTGGATCGAAAACTAAAGGTGCGGGTTTTTTTTAAAAACCATTTATCACACTCTAAAGCGCTGCAAAGTTTGATTTTCAAATAAAAATCATATCTTTTTGCTATGTTGTCGAAATCTAGTGAAACAAGAGACATCGGGACCGTGAGGACGTCTTCTACATTTTAGAAGAGACCGGGGAATTTTAGAGCTTCCTACAATTTTTGGAGGAGCGGAACCCAAAGTGAGATTTCTAAATTATAAACGATATGGAATGACGATGTATAAATTATATAATCGATGTATGAGTTATATAAGTGTTGTACACCTCATGCATAAGCGTTGTATAAGTTGTATGTGCGATGTATAAGTTATATATGCATTGTAAAAATCATGTTTGCGTTAAATGGAATTGAAATGAATTGAAATCGAAATATATATATATATATATATATATCTACGTATATATATATATATATACTCCCCTTGTCCACAGACCATGGATGATATATATTGGTTGTGCTTGTTTGGATTTGGTTGATGTGAAATTTGGTGAATATTACGAATGGTTGATTTGATATGATTGGTTGTGGTTGAAATCCCAGTAGGATTAGTTTATGGGAAAATTCGTCTGCGTACGAACTAGATATTGAAATCCCCATTGTCAAAAGCTGCGAGGTTTTAAGGTAGAGCGAGGAGCCATACTCGGGACGGCGCCGGTTTTAACTATCCTGCCGTTATGCTGCCGAAATTTTCTGAAAAATTCCTATGTTTGATTTATATTCAAGTAATGAAATATATTCATGTGTTGGAAAAATATTCATTTTTGAAATAAAATAGTTTGAACGATAAAAATAACATTTTTATCAAATGTATGGAATAAAATGGTTTGAACGGTAAAAATAACATTTTTATCGAATGTATGAAATAAAATGGCTTGAATGATAAAAATGACATTTTTATCGAATGTATGAAATAAAATGGTTTGAACGATAAAAATGACATTTTTATCGAATGTATGAAGTAAAATGGTTTGAACGCTATAACATTTTTATTATATGTACATAGTTTATAAAATATTCATGTTTGAAATAAATTGTTTTAACAATAAAAATACATTTTTATTATATATATGAATCGTTAAAAATCTTCATTTTTGAAATAAATTGTTTTAACAATAAAAATCACATTTTTATCATCTATATGAAGTATATAAAATAATGATGTTTGAAGTAAATTGTTTTGACAATAAAAATAACATTTTTATTATATATATGAAGTGTCAAAAATAGTCATGTGTCGAAATAGATTTTTGTTGGATAAAAATATTATTTTATTACATATAGGAAATGAAATGGCTTGGAAATCGAAGAACGGATTATATTTATATATATATATAATACAACTAAAATTAAATCGAATAACGAAGCTGCAGTTCGTATTTTGAAATCGTGATTTCAAATGATTGTACCGGGAGATCCGACCATCGGATTTTCCCAAAACCAAAACCGTTCGGTTCGCTTTGGAAATATCTTTCCAAAGATACCAACTTTGCAAAGATCCAACGGTTGGGTTGTCTGGAGTGTTTAATTCAAATCTGAATGAAAACAGCGCCAGAATGGGTCATACATATATGTATAAATCAAATAACGACGCTGTAGTTCGTATTTTGAAATCGTAACTTTAAACGATTATACCGGGAGATCCGACCGTCGGATTTTCCCAAAAATGGAACTGTTAAGTCTACTTTGAAAAGATCTTTCTAATGGTATAAAATTTGTAAAGATCCAACGGTTAGATTTTCAGATATGTGTAAATCAAATCTGAAGAAAAACAGCACCAGCCATGGTCGCGTTATGGCCTGAAGCGTCGTTTGAATAAATTGGCTATATTTAAATAAATAAAAATAGCAACAAATCGTTATAAAATAATATAAACGATATGGAATGGAAATAAGCTGAATTTACTCGATTTATTGGATATTTGATGGTTTGATGTGGCTGACGTGAAAATTACATTAATGAACTGAATTATGGATGTCAGATAATTTAACCATTGAGATGAATTGATTTGAAATTCTAAATATACGTGAATTATTTGAAAAGGCCGAGTTAATTCTCATTTCAAGTAATTGATTGATGGTTAGAAGTCGAAGATATGAAGACGGTGCAAGACCGAGGATCTTCACATCGAATGGATGGCTACTGTTGCCCTTGATGGGAGTTGCTGCCCTGAAGGGGTTACAGTGGTGGTCGTCCAGACGTACTTGTTGATCGGTCAGATGTGCGAGGACCTCTCTCCTGTATTGGACATAGGGGAGAGGAATAAGGTGCCTTCGGTTTCGTTCAGACGCAGAACGGACTTGTAAATGGATGTGTGTCTGACGTTGTAGATTGACAACATGGCATACAATTATGCTGTGATCAAGGCTTTTGTTGAAAAGCAGATCCTTGTGGTTGATGATCAAAGCAGGGATGTAAATGGCTAGCTTTGTGTTTAGCGTTGATTCGCGAGCCTCACACCCTGGTATAGACCAGAAACGGGAGAGGACTTCAAGGAGGACCTACGTTTCTTTCTAGCAAGGAGTGGTGTTTTGGGTTTTACACACCCGGACATTTTACTTATGTGGATAATGGATAGCGAGGCGCCTCAGTTATTTTGGTCATTCCGGGGTCGATGGTTTGGTCGGTATATGACCAGTTTACGCCTCATAGGGTGGGGAAACGCAGTGTTCAGGCATTTTAATCCACTCCTTGTGGACCGACCCTGACGATCCAAGGGCCCACCTGAGTCTGGGCCCTGAGACATGGTAGGCTAGATTGTCTCGAAGCGGTAAGGACGATCCCTTGCCTTGGTTCATGACGGAAATCCAATTTTCAAATACGACATCGTGCAGTTTTGATTATAAACCTATATATGGCGACATGATATATGGTATCCATGCCGTCTAAGATTGATACTTATGATTGAAATTGTTTTTGAAACATATAAACACTATTAATAATATTAAATGCTTTTTTTATTCGTATCAAGCATCTTTCGGCCATTATAAGGCAAAACTCTATCATGTGGTTTGCATTGCATTGTGTAATGGGAACTGAGTCTTATAATGGCTTCATTTTTGTAAAGGCATTGCGATGTTTTAAATGATTTACTTGTTTTGAGTACTGGCAATCCAATGGAGTAAACCCGTTCCGTGTTAGCGGCGTGGTCCCATGATTGGCCTTATTATAAAGTAAGTTTAGTAGATTTCTCATACCAGTCCCATGACTGACTCGTAGTTTGTTTCACTTGCAAACTTGGGTGCTCTATTTTCTACACGGGCAGCCTTATATTCTGGTTTTAGCAGGCTCTTTCTGGATAGCTATGGAGTTGAAGATGGATTCTATCACTTCTTTCTTTTATGTTGTTCAGCTCCTGTTGTACATATTATGTTTTGATTCCGCTGTAAATATTTTTCGTAAAGCTAAAACTGTATTTTGTACTAAGTATGATCCTGTATACTGTGTAACTCTGATGATTATGTTTATCCAGTGTATTCTGTTGTAAATTATCTGGTGTATTTATATATTTTTGTTCTGCTGTTATCGGTTTATGTGTTATATTCCAAATATTACCCTTGCCACCGGGGAATGGGGTTTGGGGTCGTCAAAATCTACTATAAAACAGAAATTGAAGAAACTTAAAAAAAGGTACCGATTTTTCTTCATCCACACTTATCTGAACGAAGCCCTCTATCTTGCCACTCAAGCTTGTTAATGGATGCTTCTTGTTCATTAACTGATAATTTGAGCCTGGCAAAACATAATCAAAGCCCTATGGTTTATAATTTGAGCCTGTCAAAACATAATCAAAGGCCTAGGGTTTAAAAAATATAAAAGGAATAAGTCAGGATCTTAGCCGACAAAACCAATATTTCTGTACTACAGACGAAGAATAATATAACAATCAACTATAGAATTATCAATCGGTTCCCTCCGTGCATTGTCGTCATGGATTGGAAAAAATAGTAATTAAGAAGCAGGAGACTGGAAATCGAAGAAAAAGGGGATGGATTATGGGAACGCATTTTATTGGCAGAGGCACTGAGAACGTGAAGAAGAGCCATGACATGGTGAAAATAAGGAAGTGGGGTGAGGGAGAAATGAGCTGGCAGTCTGGTTGAAATGAGAACGTGCAACGTTGGGGTAATGACCAAAATAACCTAGTCCTACAACACAAGGTTGAAGGGTCATTTTGCACATTTCAAAAGCTTCATTTCAAGGTATTCCTATTATATATAGATAAAGAAATTGCCCCTCAAGGCCTATTCGTTTGACAAAAAATCAAAATTTTCCATAAAAATAAATTTCTACTTAATAACTTTTCATGTTTATTTTGAAAATTTTATTTCAAAACCATTTCACTTTCCTTTAAAAATAAGAAAATGATAAAAAAAAAAGTCTTTTTTTTTTAAACAACGTTTTTCAGAAACTTTCAAGAATGAAATTTGTGGAAACTTAAATGATTAAAGTCATAGGTTGGCGGACAAAGGAAGTCAGTCACGCTAAAAATGCAAAAACTGAAATCACACACAAAAGACCAAAATAAATTTTAGCTTTAATAAGGAATAGTGATTTATTTATTTATATACCCGTGACATGGAACTGGTCCTTTACTAAAATTTATCTAACAAAGAATCTATTCTTTCCAACTCTAGGACAACTGTTAGTTTAAATAAGAAAACGAGATTTCATTCAAACAGACATTCGTGAATGACATAAATATCTCCAAACATACAAATCTCATTAACCTAAGTCATGCGATTTAAACAACACTGACAGTTACAAGCACTAATCACCCCCAAAGCCAAGAATCCGATGTCAGAAAAGGAAAACAAGAAAGACAACAACAACACCAAAACTCCAAAAACGATGGCTATAAACAATAAGATATCTTTCTCTGCGGCTGGAACTTAAACCATTTTTATGATCTTTAATTAATAATAACATGGTAGAAAAATTCTCAATCTCATGTTACAAACACTGCTGTTGTTGGAGGTTCCCACATCACTATCTCTTCTAAAAAAGAAATTATGCTAAGATACATGGATCAAAGCTTTTATTGAAAAAATGGGCTTTGTGGACGATGGTTAAAGTGTGGCTTTAATAAAGCATAGCTTTGTGTATATCGTTAATTCGCGAGCTTCACACCCCAGTATGAACCAAAAATGGGATGAAGGCCAGCAAAGATGAACATACCACAAACATATTAATTCAATATGGATTACATTTACAATAATTCCATAATTGAACCTCATTCAAACATTCAATACAATGTATAATTTTACCGTTTTACACTGATTTGGACAGATAATATATATATGTTTATATTTATGTTTTTGTGCAGTCAACGTAATTATTATTTTTATTTTTATTTTAAATTTAATGATTTGGTTTAATCAGTAACCAAACATTCCTTTTTGCATTCAATCTTACAAAAGGTTTCAAATCTTGCAAAAAGATCATTGGCCGTAGTTATAGTAAACTATGCCTAATTAGTAAAATAGACTATCCCAAATTCACAAGAAATATGTGTGTGTGTGTGTGTATATATATATATTTGGAATAGTTGATGCAAACTACACACAAATATGTGTATTAATATTTATACGTACGTTTACACCACTTTTCGTTTTTAAATATTTTATCATATCTCTTGTGAATTCTAAATGACATATTTTTGTTCAGAAAGAGGAAAACGACATATTTACAACAATTAAGCCAAAACCCAACAATACTGAATACAAATAGGTAAAATCCTTTTAGATATTACAATCACAATATTTACCAATTGAATCTTTTTACCCAAATTCATACAATTTATTTTTCAGCACTGAACTAGAGATCTGGAATGAAACTACATCTAAATGGTGTTAAATAAGACTGATTTCCAAATTTACAGTGCTACGCAATGTCCACAATACATTTTTACCACAAAAATGTAGGAAATAGCTATAAATGATTTAAGAATCCCACAATTAATATTTATGCCTAACCACAATTCATTATATTAAATTTTTAACAATGTTTACAATCAGATCTGATGGGTGTCATTCCAATTACAATAAATTAATGAACATATCTAATAGAAAATAGGCATAAAAATTTAGATCTACTTCAAACAAAATTGATAAGTTATTATAACTGTATTCATTAATTTCCCACTCACCTTATAACATCCAAATCCAAAGTTTGAACCCTTTAGGCCTACCATCCCCAATTCTTATAAATCTACAACTTATCTGGAAAACGGAAAATTCTAGATCTGTAGAGATGTAAGAAAATAAGAAGAGAGGGGAGAATCTGATTTGGAGTGTCAATTTGCATTCTTTTCCATTTGATCTGCTAATCGTCACAATTTCATATGAATTGGATTTTATTTGTTGTATAAGAATATATTTTAGATTAAGAAATTAGGTTTGGAGAAGGAGGAAAAATGGCAGAGCTCCGCTGCTGTAACAGATTTGTGTGGAAAAGAATGAGGCCTTACTCCTTTATTTATAGGAGTGGAACTGGCCTAGGACCGTTAGATTTATTTAGATTTACATTTGTCCATTAGTGTTAAAAAATATAACGAAATTTCCCCTCAAAACCCAGCCGTCACTAGGTAAATCTGGCTCGAAGCGGTCGACCACTTTATGCAAGGTATCGATCACCCTTGAGCATTTTTGCCTAGTGATGGCTGGCAATGAAAAGTTATATTAATTATTCTATTTATTTATTTAAGTCCGTTTTTCGTATTTCATACGTATCCTTTTCATACGGACTCCATTCGTGAAACTCCAAGCATGAAAGTAGACTAGAATTCCGAGACGAATGCATCGGTTAATGTTTCATGGTCAAATTCCATCATTTGCAAAAATTCCTATTTTTGAGATTCCAATTAACTATTTATCGTCAAAATTCAGGATTATTACAATTCCTGTGCTATGATTGTTTATTGTTCTATGTTTACTGAATATATTATTATATATTGACTAAATCAATTAAATTAAACATTCGTTTAACTAATTAAATCGATCATTATTTTAACGACTGTAACCAATTGAGGTAACTTACCTTGTTGGTCACGTTCATAATGTTATAAACGTATAACATTAGTAGTTGGATGCTTAGATTGTCGTGATTGGTTGATTATTGAAATTATAACTGAATATTGAATTGAATGATATTATTTGAGGTAACCTATTTGGATGCAGGAAATAATAGGTTGGAGGGATCCAACAGGATTCCTCATAGTATTTGTTAATTTAATTATAATGTGAAATTGTGATGTAGGGATTGACACGTTGGAGGAATCCAACAGGATTCCTCACTGATTTTAATAATGTTTATCAATATAATTTGTTGCATTTGTTAAATGTGAAATTGGTTAATATTTCACGTTTTGGTACTTTAGTAGACATTTGTCGCTTTAGTACCGTTGATAAAATATATTTTTTCTGGTATCGATGTTAAATCGATTCTGAATGTTTTCAAAGTTATATTTATATATTTATTTGAAATACGGCATTTGTTTTAGAAAGTAAACGTCAAAGTTTTATTTACGTTTTTATAATCGATTAAATTATAATTAAATTGAAATTCCAAAATATTATTAAATAAATAGTTAAGTGTTATACACTGGAATGTTAAAATGGTTTTGTAAGAACCTAAACGTCGTTAAGGAATTTATAAGATTTTTAAAAGTGTTGAAATGGTTTAGTGGGATCATAAATATACAAGAATTGATTTAGAAGAGTTGAAAGTGAATATTTTTGTATCTAATGAATGTTTTTACAATGTTGTTTATTAATATACGAAATGCGATTTAATAACATTTCGTGAACGAGATGAGAGAACAAATAAAATTGGAAATTTGATATTGATTTGGAGTGTAACTGGATTGAAAAAAATACTTAATAATTAAGTTTTCAAGTCAAGATTTTTCTAAAAGGAATTATAAATGGGAATGTGTCTATAATAAAGGAAGTTTTTGAAGAAACTATAATAAAGGAAGTTGTAAATATAAAGCATACTGAAATGAATGGTTAAGTATATTGAATGGAAGGGTTAAAGATTTTGATGAATAAAAGAATAAATGGTTTTGGAAATGAAATCTGTAATATTAGTTATAGATGTTAAGTTGAACTATTGTGGTTAATGGTCTTAAGATTTTATTTAAGATTTTAAATACGATTTTAAATAGTGAATAATAATTTTTTCGAATGATTTATAATATTTTTAAATAAATATGATGTGATTTATATGAAATTGGAAATTTGGTTATACGTTAGTTGAGTTGAGTAACTTTCAAGGTTTCAATCTGATGTTGGTTTCGGCTTTCGGGGTTGGTACTTAGAGATTTATTCACTTACCAATTTACAATAGGAAGTTAATAAGTAGAAGAGAAATGATAATGGAATATTCTTATATTAAATAAGAAAAAGGAAATGTTTTCCGAATATGATTAGAATTAAAAGTTTAATATTTAATTAACGACAGGTTAATTACAGAGGCTAAATGATGTTGGGTGTTGAACCAGTGAATTCATTTTCTTTTTATGAATGAATGGTTGTTTATTTGATAGTTAAATAATCGACTGTCAAATCTAGCCTATACAACTGTTAGTACGGAAAGACCGGGATCAAAATCATATTCGAGAACCATTCCGAACAACCAAATACGAAATCATGGAAGATACTGAAGATGGAGCAAGTGAAGACCGTGGATCTTCATAAGCAAAAGGTCTACTTGATAAATTTTCTCTGCCTTGCAACTAGAGATGTTTTGATGGTAATTCGGTCGTGACCGAAATCTATGGATTACATGGACTACTCGCTACTGATCCATAGGGTGATTCACACGATGTGGTAGGAGGGTGCCTTTGGTTTGTCTAGTTCAAGACAACTTGTATTGACGGATGTCTGATAGGTTATTTCCAAAAGGGTCACGCACATTATTTTCACAAATGTGCTTCTATTTGGTGGTAGAGAAGACACCTTCTCTTAGCTTAACACCAAGGGTATTTTTGTGGATGCCAATTAGTGATTTTCTAGTGGATCTAACGATGTGACATTCAAAGTGAATGGTGATCAGATGTTCAAAAGGTAATTATAACCTCAAGCCTCAACAACCGAGAAATGAAAAAAATTGGGTAGGCAGCATGGTTAAGTGGGTCGCTCCCAATTAGGGTGTATTATCATCATCTGGAGAAAATTCATTTATTCATTCTTTATGTTATGTATCTCCCGGGAAACAGCGGTAGACCAACCGTTGATGATAAGACATTCGATACACTCAATAGAAATGAGTGGTCGGTCTTGTGTGGCCATTTTGTAAGATGTTCTTGTTGAACCCAGTGTATTCCTCTCTAGAGATACACCATCGGAAGGTGGTTTTCCATACCTTGTCATAATTAAATGAAGGTTCCTAGAAATTATTGAATAAACAGTTAAATGGTACAAATTGGAATGTTAAAATGGTTTTATAAGAAATTAAGCGTGATTAAAGAATTTATAAGATTTTTAAAAGTGTTGAAATGGTTTAGCGGGATCGTAAATATACTAGAATTGACTCAGAACAGTTGAAAGTAAATATTTTTGTATCTAATGAACATTTTTACGATGTTTTTTATAACTATATGAAATGTGATTTAATAACATTTCGTGAACAAGATGCACGAATAAATAGAATTGAAAATGAGATGTTGATTTGGAGTATAACTGGATTTGGGAAAATACTTAACAATTAAGTTTTCAACTCAGGATTTTGCTAAAAGGAATTATAAATGGGAATGCGTATACAAACTAAGTTATACAAGGGAAGATTTGTGAAATAGATTTCTATAATAAAGAAAATCTTTGGAGCAACTATAATAAATGAGGTTGTAAATATGAAGCCTATTGAAATGAAAGGTTAAGTATATTGAAATGGAAAGACTAATGGTTTTGATGAATAAATGGTTTTGGAAATGAAATCTGTAACATTAGTTACAGATGTTATGTTGAACTATTATGGTTAATAAACTTAAGATTTTATTTAATATTTTTACATACAATTTTAAATAGTGAATAATATTTGTTTCGAATGATTTATAATATTTTTAAATAAATATGATTTGGTTTTTAAGAAATTGGAACTTCTATTGTACGTTGGTTGAGTTGAGTAACTTTCGAGGTCTCAATCTGATGTTGGTTTCGGCCTTCGGGGTTGATACATAGAAATTTATCTACTTACCAATTTACAATGGGAAGTTAATGAGTAGAACAGGAATGGTAATGGAATATTCGTATATTAAATAAGAACAAGGAAATGTTTTCTAAATATAACTAGAATTAGAAGTTTAATATTTAATTAACGTCTGGTTAATTAAAGAGGCTAAATGATGTTGGGTATTGAATCAGTGAATTCATTTTCTTTTTATGAATGAATGATTGTTTATTTGATAGTTAAATAACTGACTATCAAATATGGCTATATGATTGTTGGTACGGAAAAACCGGGATCAAATTTATATTCAAAAATCGTTCTGAACCAGCAAATATGAAATCATGGAAGATATTGAAGATGGAGAAAGTGGTGACAGTACATCTTTATAAGTAGAAGGTCTACTTGATAAATTTTCTCTACGTTGCAACTAGAGATGTTTTGATGGTAATTTGGTCGTGATTGAAATCTATGGATTGCAAGGATCACTCGCTACTGATCAATTGGGTGATTCCTAGGATGTGGTAGGAGGATGCCTTCGGTTTGTCCAGTCCTAGGAATAATTGTATGGACGGATGTTTGACAGAGTATTTCCATAGGGGTCACGCATATTGATTTTTGAAAATGTGCTTCTGTTTGATGGCGGAGAAGACACCTTCCCTTAGCTTAACACCTAGGGTATTTTTGTGGACGTCAATTAGTGATTTTCTGACAGATCTAACAATGTGGCATTCAAAGTGAATGACAACCAGAGGTTCAAAAAGCTATTATAACCTCAAGCCTCAACAACCAGGAAATGACAAAAATCGGGCAGGCATCATGGTTAAATGGGTTGCTCCCAATTGTATCATCACCGTCTAGAGAAAATTCATTTATTCCTTCTTTCACTTCTGTATCTCCTAGAAAATGGTGGTTGGCCAACCGTTGGTGATAAGACATTCGTACACTCAAGAGAAATGAGTGGACGGTCATATGTGGTTGGGTTGCAAGATGTTCTTGTTGAACCCAGTGTATTCCTCTCTAGAGATACATCATCGGAAGGTGATTCCATACCTTGTCATAGTTAAAAATCCAATCTTCTATAAGCTCCCACAATTTTTGTTTGTATACTATGTATATAGAGCGTGAGATGAAAGTGTTCTGCTAGATTGTTATTTATTTGATTTAGAAACTATTATAATATCAGAAAAGATAAGATTTCAAAATATTTTTGGTTATCATGAGGTAAAAACTGTTCGTACTTATGTGTGGATTGGTCTTATGATTTTCTTTTTCTTTCTAAAGGATGTTTTTCTTTAAAATCAAGTTGTGTGATATCTATAAATTTAGTGAGTTTTCTCACGCTAGTTCCCTAGACTGATCTTGGCATTTGCAATGCTCGGGTCAGACCGAGTTTTACAGGTTCAGGTTATCGGATGCTGAGAAGTCCGGAGATGAGCTAGTAGAGGTCAAGACATATGATTAGTATATAGTAATTTCCATTGTGTGTTGTATATGGGGACAAATTATTATAACCGTTCAGATGGATTATATTGTATGTTGTACTCTGATGATTGGAAGTATTTTTCAAGCTCTCAATAAAGATCTATTTCTATATTATATCTTATTTCGCAGCAATGTGAGACTCTGTGTTGTGTTGATTCTTTTTCTTCTTTTCTTTTATTCTAATCTTTCTTATTTTCTTCTCATTCACTAAATTTTTTATATTGGCATATGAATTTCCAGTGCACTTTGGGTTGGGCTTGTGTGTTTGGTCAGGTCAAAAGGTACCAGAAATTTTGGTCGCTACATTTGGTACCAGAGCATAAGGTTAGTAATAACCTTCGCTCTCTGGCGTAACTCAGTAGAGATGGGGTCAGCGGTAGAGATGGGGTCAGCGGTAGAGATGGGGTCAGTAATACCCTAGATTGAGTTTCAATATATATATATATGAGAGCGTTTTTGTAAATTTTATATACAAATGTTTTCTATTGTGTAATTTGGTTGGTTCAATTTTGAAAGAGCAACTGACAAGATATTATTTGTAAAGAGGGTAAATGAAATAATTTTTCCCAAACTATATATTTGTACATATAAAAGAAATAATTTTATCAAATTATTGAGATATTGCTTTTTTGATTGATTGAGTAGAATTCTAATTAGATTAAAAAAATTTGAAATTATTTAATATAGCAAGTGATGATTTCACATATGAAATTAGTAAATGAGAATTTTAATTTGGAATTAAACTAAATTAGAATTAGGATTTTGAAATGGAAGTAAACTAATTAGAATTTCAATTAGTTAATTGAATATGGAATTGGAACTTAACTTGGTTATGTGGAGTTATGAATGGATATTGCAATTAAGTAAAATAGATTTGGAATTTGGAGATTGAACGGATAATAAATGAATGATAATCAATTGAATATTCATCGATTGTTATTTAAGTATGTTAACCCCAAGTGAAATAAAATAGCAAATATTAATATTACATATTAATCGAAGTTAATAAAAGTTGAATGATTAGGTTATGTTATGTAACGACCCGGATTTTTGACCATTCAAATCGACAATAAACTACACATGTCGACCCAAACAAATCGTAAATGCATGAAGTTATTGGGAAAAAGGAGAAAAGAAAGAAAGAAGAGACAAACCCAATTCAAATCTCACAGCGGATGGACAACACATAATAAACAAATAGTAGTTTAAAACAATTGAAATGTATACATTGATTACAACATTCAATGATTATCAGAGTTACATATACGTGCAGATGTACATAATAAGCAGCGGAAATAAATGCAGCGGAAATACATACTTAATTGATATATGTACCAAATCTTCGTCTTCGACCTCCAAGGAAAGGTAAACTCCACTAACTGCAAACTTCTGCTGACTCGAGCATATTGCATAAAAAAGAAAACACAACAAACACTCGGATCAGCACTAAATCATTCTCATATTAGTCAAATTAAAATATGAAATAACATGAATGTCATGGTGTAGTAACTCAAGAGATGTTACGTGATTTTCCATCTCTCGAGGATCCGTTACACTAATACATACATAGTATAATACGCTATTATGATAATGTCTATCAAGTAAAGTAAATATCATAAAAATAGCGTAAGCGGGATTACTATATTACCCTTACACCGTTTACAGGCATCGACAATCTATACAGTACCATAAATTCACCGTACTGGTGTTGTCAGAGGGCTCTCCATAGAAAGCAACACCAAATCAAAATCATATGGGGCTCGATAAGGATAATATGACAAGGCACCCGAGGCAATGCCTAGGGTAGGATTCTACCAATTGCACTCCTGGACCGGTGGTAACGCATAACAGCCACTACCGCCCACCTAGGATCACACTCCCAATTCAAATTGGCCTAAATCATCATCGTCATCATCATCATCATAGTCATAGAAATAGTATCGAAGAAGTGTGTCCGATCAAAGGTGCTACCTCAATTAGTCACGGTATAGCTCCTGTTTTAGTCATTTCAATTCTGACCCGAAGGTCAGGGCTATTTCGTTATCATTCTTCCTCTTCGATTCAATAATCGTCTCCAAGTCATCGTACTCATTCTGGATACGTGTTAACGTTCACAGTTGTCAAAGTGGTATCGACACTGATAGAGAAGATGCTTATGTCGACTCCGGTCTCTTTAACAACCAACGTTTACATTTTCCACATTGGTCGGTTCTTTTACTTTTCACAAAGGTTCGCTTTCATATCAAAATATCATATTTTGTTTCGAACACAATTTATATTCAAATAGAATATAATTTCTTATCAACATATCATAATTCTTATATATGGTTTGAATTTATACTCCAGTCCCACTTTAAGAATTTCCACTTCTTTGGAAAGATTCTTAACCATTTCAAATAATATTCACGGTCCAGATCTTTTACAGAAACCAAGTTTATTGAGTATCGGCTCATTCCTTTAAATGAAATTTCTATCAAATAAAATCCCCAATTATTTGAAAATCATTTAACCAACCGATGTTGTTATAAAATTTTCTATCCTATGGCCAAGTGATATTAAATTTTATTTCTCAATAGTTTAGGGATGGATCTTATCATTTCAGTCCAAATCAGGGTCACAGATGTTTATCATTTCAATCTGCGTTCTTAATTTATTATATCGATAAATCCCGGTTTAGTAGATGCCCGTAACATCAAGGGTGAAAGAATTGGGATACACCGTTAAACATGAACACAAAATCTTCCTATACCGAATAAAGGAACATTCAAGCAGTATTCATTCAGTAATTTAAATCAACCAAGGCATCCATCACACAACATTCCATTCAACTGATCAGCATTAATTGTTTCAGGATTTAGCAAGTGTCAGAATTTCCAATTAAAATCTAATTAAATTAAATAACTAATTATCGATCTAATCTCCATGTTAACACACTTGTATATCAAATTTAAGCAACCAATTCAACAGTCAATCACAACCATGCAACCATACTCATTTCATAATTCATTCAATAAATATGGGAATAATTCAGTTCAATGTGAGCGATAAAATCGCTCACCTTTGGGTCCTTATTTGATTGAACGTCCAATTAAAGGCCAAAATTTTACAGTTTCCAAATGCAGCAAAACCAGTCTCGAATCGATCGCAATCTCACCACGATTCCAACACAACGAACCACGCTCAAATCCGACCTCGCATGTGGAAATTATAAGCGTTTTAGCATTTGAAATTTAAATATATAAAATTAATAAATAAATTCTCTCACCCAATTATTTGATGCCACGTCAGCCGTGCTTTCCCTCTTCTCTCCCGCTCCCGTACTCAATTCCCGTTCGAAGAACAAACTACACCCTAACTTTCACCATGAACCGCCATCACCTCTGACTGAATCATGGCCTCCGACCACCTGAAACCCGAAGCCCCTTCAAATCTGTGTCCAATGACCCTCACCGTCCCATCTCCGGTGCACTGTAGCGCCGGTCTCCATCAGCCCTATACCCGCGACGACGAACAGAAAAGTGCCCAATTTCCGATGAACCCCTCAATCATACACCCTCCGACCACCACCACAACGCTCATAAGAGCCTCCTCCACAATTCCCATAACCCAGTTCCTCCGATTAATGCCTCGATCAAAAATCCCCAAATTGTATGTAAGGGTTCCTTTATTTCAGCCCTTTGACCATGATTTCCGACAAGCTGAAGCTATACATGTCAAAATGAACTACACCAAAGGTTTCGTATCATCGAGGCCTTCGATTTGATACATAATTTGTTAGGGTTTGTTGAGATTTGATTTTAAAGTTGTAATTTTTTATTTATCCAGGGTTTTGAAATTTTCTCTAGCCATTAAGGAGGATTATGAAGGTGAAAGTGTACGTATGTGGAGAATTGAACTAGTAAAGTGTTAATTGGGTTTTATTTATATAAATATAGGAGACCCATTTATGATAACAACTAATTGTTCAATTTACCTTAAATCTTTTCATATTTTAGATCCGTACGATCAAATTACAACTCCGATTGTAATGCAAATTTAAATCCTACAAAAATTCGCTTTCCGGATCCAATGGCGTCAGTTTCGTCAAATTCTGAGACAGTTGCAAAAACCGTTAAATTCCACAGTTAATTAATTATTAAAATATTCATCTATTCATTCAACTATTTTAATTCAAATTTAAATATATATATATATATATATATTTCTATTTAAATCAAATTATAGCTTAAATAAATTTCATAATTCAATTCCATATATTTTAAGTCCCAGATTTGATAACTTGAACTTAGTTTTGAATTTAGTTATGAATTTAAACCACTCAATATTCACTGTTTACCAAGTTAAATTTGAATTTTAAACCTAAACAGCTCAAATTTAATTTGTTATAAAATATTAAACTTCACATTACAACATTTTTAACTATAACTCAATAAAAAGAACTGTTTATTTTCAATTCAACAATCATCATCATTATAATCAACTAATTTGATTTTTCCCAATATTATTCATTTTATTTATTTTCAATCGAAATTTAAAATATACAGAATATATGGGATGTTACATGTTAATTGTGCATTATTTGTTTAATTGGCTGATAGATTAGTTGAATATAATTCATTAATGGTTTAATAAAAGATCTGAATGAATTGGTTTTAGATTTGTAATAAATTCGATTTTTGAAAGTAAATGATTTTTCCTACCTTAGAAATTTCGGGGACAAAAATCTTTTAAGAGAGGAGGAATGTAACGTTCCATTTTTTTGGTAGTCAAATATTTAATTGTTCTAATTGTTTTAAATGTGGAATTTGGATTTTAATTGAGTTTTAATATTGAATTCGTTTATTAAACGAAGTTTGAACATTAGAATTTATATTTAATTATAAGTAAGCTCACCGTAGTGCGATAGTTCATAATATTGACTTTTCAAATTCAATTTAATCTACAAGATCTGATATAAATCGGAATTCTATGAAACAAGAAACTTTTGAATCTAGCTATTCAAAATTTCCTAATAGGAGAGAAAAATTAAGAATCCATCTTATAGATTGTTAATTATGTCCCAATCAAATTTTCAAATAATCGCTATGGAATCATTTATAAACGATAACATTTATTCACTAAATTTGAAAGAGTTTTAATTATATATTTTGGATATCGTTTAACTCAGAAATTTTAATGTTTAGTTTGAAATATATTCGATTTAAACTGGATCTATATATATTGGATTTGGTTATATTTAAATAATAATAATATTTTATTATTTAATTGGATTACTTTGGAATTCAATTATATATTACCGACATTATATAGGCCTTAGAAATAGCTATTTTCTAAACGAACTCAGTTTTCGACGAAACGAATTTTATTGGAATACGCATGGCTAGTTTTTGCTAGATTTCCAGTTTGGAGCCAATCGGATTTGCTTTGTGAGCACGGCGAATTAAATGTGAATCGATAAATAGATCGAAATTAAAATAATGTCATTGTGTAATCGATGTCGGTTTTCAACGAAATTATTTTCATTGGAATAGGAACGTCAAGATGTAGCGGTACATCCATTTTTGTTGCGATTGGAGTTCATGTGTGATGGTGCATATATTAAAATGTGCCACATAAATAGCGATATAATTGAACTAACCATATAAAAAACATTATAATATAACCAAACCTTCCCTTCCACGACAAGTACTACATTTTCTTCGATCCTAAGTAAGCCACACATGCCTAATTTTCCCCGATGCAACTACCTATAAATCAAAGTATGGACACTATTGCCTAAGTTAAATCAATACAATCTGTATAGCTATTTACGTACATGCTGCAAACCACCGTATTTTTTCTTAGCATCGATGCATATGCAAACTTACACTCCTTCTGAGTTGAAAAGAAAAAAAACATACAGCCACCCTAATCTATTCGCATGGCTATCGATAATACCTTGCTCTTTTCCGATTTCTTTTTCTCTCCTATATGAAGCGTCCATTTTCTTCCCAGCGATGAAATAAAAAAATGGTTGAAGGGCGTGGGGTTCGTTCCTTGAGAGTCCCGATGTGGAAGCTGGCTGGAAGGAAGGTCAAGGTGGCCATGGTCTTGACGATCAGCAGTGGGGGCGATAATAGGAGGTGGTGAATTGTGAGCTGGGTTTCACCGACTGTTAGCAGGTCATATACCTTTGCAGTTCAGCCGAAGGGGCGATCAACCAAGCTTGGCATGGTGGTCGGGACAATGGGAAGTAGGCGCAGCAGTGAAGTGTTGAGTTGGCCGTGGGTTTTGGAACATGAACGAACAGATAGTGGCCATAGAAAGAACAAAGGTGGGAAGAAGATAATTAGTAGAAGGTGAGGTGGAAGATGGTTATTATGCCTAATCCTATTTATGCCTAACCCATACTATACTATGCGTAATTTATTTGAGTACATAGCTAAAACAATAGAAACGAAATAGGTTGGGAGAAGTAATAAATATAACTGTGCCTAAACCTAATTAAATATGCCTAATTATATTTAAGTGCCAAATTCTTAATATTAGCATGGCCATAATGTAAAACAACAGGTGAGAAGAAGTAGTCGTGTCCTCAAACTTTTAATGTGCTAGATCCTTTAATTCAATATGCCTGATCATGTACTTTTTATGTTTAAACCATATTTTATATATGCCTAATAACGTATATAAGTAGTCGATTATATAGTTATACCTAAGTATGCCTAATCTATTGTATAACATGGCTAACATTCCTTTAATAACCCGATTACGTTTAACAATGCCTAATTATCATTTAATTTGCCTAGTCTATACTTAAACATGCCTAACCTTTACATAACCCAGTTATATTAACATGGCAAGTCAAAATAAAAGGTATAATTAATTAATAAACAATTATATTATTTAAACCATATACGTATAAAATGTGTAACGCGTTCATTTTTATCAGAATTCGACAAGATCGGAAGCTTAGGAACCGTATCGGTAAGCACGACATTTGGGAGCTGATTTAGACAAAGTTGAGCGCAGCTGGATATTTTAATTAAATTAAACGCTTGTTTAATTCAATCAAAACAAACTTTTTGATGACGAATGGAAACCCAAGGTGATTTTACTCACTTAGTTCTGTCTGAGTTATATTTTATATAAGTGGGGTTTAATATTTGCGTACTATGATTGTTCATGGTTGAATGTTTACCGAGTATATTATTATATATTGACGGAATCGAATAAATTAAACGTTCTTTTAATTTGATTAAATCGATTGTTATTTTAACAATTGTAACAAACTAAGGTAATTTACTTTGTTGGTCTCATTTATAATAATATAAATGTATAAAATTAATAGTTGAATGCTTAGATCGTTGTTGTTGGTTGATTATTGAAATTATACCTGAATATTGAATTGAATGGTATTATTTGAGGTAATCTATTTGGAAGCAGGGAATAAAAGGTTGGAGGGATCCAACTGGATTCCTCATAGTAGTTGTTAAATTTTGTTATAATACGAAATTGTGATGCAGGGATTGATAGGTTGGAGGAATCCAGCAGTATTCCTCACTGATGTTAATATTGTTTATCAATATATTTTGTTGTGATTGTTAAATGTGAAATTGGTTAATATTTCATGGTTTGGTACGTTAGGTAGACATTCTCCTTTTAATGTCATGTATTTTTTATAGTCAAATATTTAATTTAATTTATTATTTTAAATATTATATTTGGAACATTAATTGATACTAATATTGAATTCATTAATAAAACAACGATTGAATATATATAATTTATATTTAAATTATAAACAAGCTTGAAATGGCGCGGTAGTTCATAATTTTTGATTTGAAATTGAATTGGATATACCGGATCCGATATAAGTCGGATTTCTATGAAACAAGAAACGTTAGAATCTAGTTGGCTATAATTTTCATATAAAAGAGAAATATCCAGATTTCATGTTATAGTTTGTTAGTTATGTCTAATTCAAATTTTAAAATAGTCGCTATGGAAATCGTTATTAAAATATAACGGTTAAAAAGGGTTTTAATATAATTTCGTTAGTTTTAGCTCGAAATTGACGATATTGAGTTGTATTAATTATATATGATGTTATATATATATATATATATATATATATTCTATTTGGATATATATGATAAAAATAATTTATTAATATTTATTTTATTTATTTGGGAATTTATACAATATTTTATTAATTTTATTTGAGCGTTAAAAATAGCCATTTTTGCAAACTGTCTCAGTTTCCGATGAAATTAGTTTCATTGGAACCATATCGTTAAATTATTATAAGAAAATCAAACTTCATGGCAAACCGATGTCGTATGTGACTTCGGTGGCCAAAAACGTCTCTGTTTCTATTTAATTGTTTAAATTATTTAGACAGGGGTAACTTTTAACAAATAAACAACTGGTCAAACAAACTCCAAATTTAGCGAAACAAGATTCATTGGATCCGTTAGGAAGAGGTCTAATAAAATGTCAAGGCCTCAGATTTATTGGATTTTTTCTGTAATTATAGGAATTTTAAACGCTTTATTTTTCATCGATAATTATAAAGGACTTTTCACAGACGACCTCGGAATTCGACAAAACCCATCCCATTGAGTCCGGAATATTTTTTATGCTAGGAATAGGTATTACATCTCGATTTGAAGATAATTTGTGGTAGTTTTAGACATTAATTCACCCTTAAGTAAATTTCTTAATAAAATAATTAACCCATTTCTATAAATACCTATCAACAGGGTCAAAGCCCTAAAAACATTTCTGCGTTGGTCAAAATTATAAACCGCCACCATCAATATAACCAAAGGTTGAAACGTTCCCACATTCTCTTCGATTTATCTTTAAATCCACTTGATTAATTCAAAAATCACCAACTGGAAATAGGTTCAGCTCGTTGAGAGCTTTGATCTCAATGGTTGTGATGGAGTTCTGGTCTTCGACGTGGCCTGAATCTCATTTGGAAGCACCGGCGGATCGAAGGCTTTTTCATGCGATTAGGTAGCTCGAGTCTGACCGGGTTGGGTGAGGAGGTCGAGCAGGCAGAGAAGGTCGTCAGGTGACGGGCGATGATGATCCGTTGGCCGGAGATAGGAGCAGCAACGGTGGTTTTACTTCGAGCGTGGGATTTGGTCGAGAACGAGAAACCAGTTTCATGGAGCAGAAGCTCGGCCGAAAATATTTCAATAATTCAACAAACCTTATACTGTTGGGATCGTATTTTCGAGCCAGACATGGAACTGATCTTGGACAGGATTGGAGGCAACAACATTTTTCAGCAAAATTTAATGACCGTTTAATTTTATTGAAACTATACCATTCAACGAAACAAATCAAAGGTGAGTTTACTCACTCAGTTATTCCTACTTATGTTTTATATATGTTGGGTTTTTTATCTTGTGTGCTATAATTGCTGATTGTTTGTTGTGTGTTGACTGTTTACATATATGTTGACTGAATTGGTTGAATTGCATGTTAGTTAATTTAAATGAAAACCAATCATTATTTTTAACGATTATTTCTCCAAACAAGGTAACTTACGTTACTTACCTTGTTGGTCACGGTTATGAAATAACCATGTTTAATTTAATGAATTATTTGAATTGTCTGAATTGTTTGTTAGCGTTAAATAAATTGATTGATATTCAATTGTTGTTATTTTATTGTTATAGGCATAACCTGTAACGACTAGGAAATCCATGCCAATTTGAGCTGACTAATATCCTATACATTCAACTCAAAGCGCACGAAAATACATATCTTTAATAGAAAGAATTTAGAGTGAGGTAGGAAAGATAGAACTAATAGAATAGAAGAAGAAGATCACAACTACTACTAAATCAGAGCAAACACGAAACTCACAGCGGAACGAATAAAATATATTACAACATAATTTTGAAATACAAATCTGAATTTTGTACTTACATATCATATTAGAGTATAATTCATATACATCACAGCGGATACAATCTCTAAATAACTAGTAGTGAAGCCTCCTGCTTCGAGCTCCTCCAAGTGATTCTATAAAGCCTGAAACACTTGACTATCCGTACAAATTAGGGCTCCTAAGAGTTTAGGGAAAACAAACAAAATAAACTCTGGGTCAGTCATGGGACTGGTGTGAGTAAACTCCAACCATATTATTTAACTTTGAAAAATCTTTTAAAAGAAAGGATAATAGTAAGACCAGCCCACACATAAACATGGACGGTTTTTACCTTACTATAACCCAAAACATTTTTGATATCAAAATCCAATGATATTATAATAATGTCTATTCACATAAATAATCAAATAGTAGAACGCTTGCATCTCACGCTCCACATACATAGTATAAAATCAAAAACCGTAGGGCGCTTATTGGAGATTGGATTCCAACTATGACAAGGTATGAGACCACCTCCCGATCAGCGTACTCTAGAGTGGAAACACTGGGGTTCAACAAGAACATCTTGCAACCCGGCCCACACATGACCGACTACTCATTTAGCTTGAATGTATCCGATATATTGTCACCCACGGTTGTTGGCCATCCAACTGTAATCCGAAGATACAGAAACGAAAAAGAAAAACAAATATGAGTTTTCTCTTGATCGATGACAATACACCCTGCTTGGGTATGACCCGACTAGCCATGATGCCTGCCCGATTTTTGTCATTTCCCGGTTGTGAGGCTAGAGGCTACGTCTATCTTCTCAGAACATCTGGCCACCATTCACTTTGAATGCCACATCGTCAAACCCGTTAATTCACTAATCGATTTCCAAAAATATCACGGGTATAAAAAGCTAAAAGGAACGAATTCCTCCGCCACCAGACGTAATATCTTTTAGAGATCAATCGTATGTGATTTTGTTAGGTATACTCTGTCTGACACTCGTCCATACAAGTTGTCCTGGGACTAGACAAATAGAAAACACCATTCTGGAATAGAATGATCCTTGCATTTCACCCATCTTCAATTATCTTCAGCATAATCTAATTCGCAGCGCTTGTGCCCATATTGAGTGGTTTTTCAGATAATATATCCAACCGGTCTCTCTGTATTGACAACGATGGTCAAAACACTTCGATAGTCAGTTATTTAACTATCGAAGTAAAAACAACATTCATTCAAATGTACAACTAAACATCACACAACCACAGGCACTTTTTATTTAACATTCATTTTTATTATTCAAATTCCCATATTTTACTCGATATTTCTCAAACTCCGTTTTAGTCTTTTCACACTTCTTGGAAAACATTCCCAGTTATTGTGAACTCTTATTCTCCCATGTTCCAGAAAATATACGTTATTAACGTTCGAAACATTTCCATTTTTTTCATATTCTTTACTTTATACACTTGGATAATATACCCTATCTACATTGGAAAAATATTTCCAATTTCATTATAAATATTTGAATCTGCCAAACGTTCACTTTTAAAACATTTTTCACTTTAAAATGTGAATACCATCCCTATTATAGAAATCTGAACTCCTTTATCAAATAACTCTTTATTCAAATAATAAATACCCTTATCTCGTTTACCAAAATAATTTTATATTCCCATTCCACTTTATAAACTATGTTTATAAGTCAACTTATTGTTAAATCAATATCAAGTTTATAACTAAAAATTGATTACATATCCTATTATAATTTATTGGTTTAAACTAAATATTAGTTATCCTATCAGATTATAATTCCCAAAAATAATACATTTGACATCATCGAATTATAGTTCCAATTCCTAATAATGTTATTTAGTTCTAATCATATTACAAACAACGAAATGATGTCATTGCTTTCTGAAACGATTTTCCAATTTCTCTGTCTAAACTTATGTTTATATTTCTTTGGAAAAACACCATTACTAATTACTTTAGAATAAGTGGATTTCAAACCAAACTATTTTCATTTCCTAGGTGGTAGTGCTATATATATAAAAATCATGCTTAAGCTTGGTTAACAACGTTAATTTATCATTATAGTTTAAAACTTGCAATACGCTGTAATATTCCTCTTTATAACTAATCTCGACATCACAGTCACACTTAAGCCAGGTCAACAACATTTATTTTATCGTTATAGTTCAAAGACTTACAATACGTTGCTATATTCCACTTTATAACTGATCTCGACGCCTCTTTTAGTTACAACTAATACCATCCCTCGATAATAGTGAAGCCATTCAAGTTGGGGTATTTTAGTTACCTCTCAGACCTTGATCAACAACATTCTTATCTTAGAATAGATATAAGTTCATAACTCTAACCCCTTATACTTTAAAATCCATCAAATCGTACTTCTTGCTATAATTTAAATATGGTTTTATGACGCCATATCCTTAATTTGAAAACTTCGTTGTTTACAACTATTTATTTAAATATTAACTCTTTGTTGCATCTTCATTATACAATTATATTTATAACTTCTTTTACCAAAATAAATTTACGTTCTTTGTCTCTTGAATTTTTACTTTTATTTGAGCCATTTTACTTAATGCAAGTAACATCTCATCACTAATTCAATAACATCTTAAATGAGGTCCATTTAAGAAACAATTATTTAATTAAAAATAATTAAATAATATTTTACTTTATCGTTTGCTGAAGTAAACAATTTACTTCATCATTAATCTAAAATAGATTGGTTGCCTACTATATATAAACAATAACTAATTATGTTGGTTAAATAATTATTTAATACCTCGTTAATTAAAAAGAATAATTAATAAGGAATCTTCTTAATTTTTGATCAGTTTACTGCTAAGTTATTTTCATTAGATTAATTGAAGACTAATTAATCTAATAATCATTTTCCAAATAAACAGTTGATTTAATCAACTTTATTCCATCAGTAAATTCGTTAACTGATTTTATTTACTTCTTACCATTATATTTATATAATTAATATAATAATATTTCTTAATTGTTTGCTTTAAAATAATTATCCAAATTATTCACTCGTAGGATAATTACAGTTTAATATAACTTATTTAAATGTCAAATAATCTTTTATATTTACTTTATAAAATGAACTATAAAATACCCGTTTATAATAGAACTTCTATTATAGTATAAAACCTCGCTTTAATTATAATAATATAATTTTTATAATTAACTTCGTTGATTTACTTGACGGCCAATCAACTTCTTAACCAAATGATGGATTTATGGTCAGTTGCTGCCACTTCCTTAATCAATATCGTCTATTGATTTAATCAATATCCATACAGGGTTTAAATGTCATTTGGGTTCAAACAGTGCATATAAAATAACCAGTACATATAAATATTTAGGAATCTGGTTGGATTCCTCCAACCGGTTTCTTGCATCCACCGATGTTAGCCAACACAATTAATACTGATTCCATGCTAGGGAATATTATAATTGATGGAATTAGTATCCAACAATAATGTGTACCTATGCAACGATATATATTATTCAACTAATTTATTTGTAATCTACCTAAAGGACCGTCACATAGCATTCAACCAATATTAAAATAATATTTTAAAATAGATCAGAATTAGTGAATTTACTTACCTTGACGCGTTAACCGTTAAATAACGATTTGCGTCAGTCGATTAAACCAGGCGTTCAGTTCGGCCATAAATTGAAATGGTCTCCAAATGGTTCTGAACCAACTTCGCAACGTAGCCTGTGTCCGTATGATTTCAATGCTTCAGATGACGTTCAATTTTTACCGTTCATCCTTCCCCCGTTCCTTCGCTAAACCCAACGTTAAAACCATCATCTGAATCTCCTCACGTCCATACACACCAGCCACGTCCATTCGCAAGCTGCCACCATCGTTCCCTCCTTCAGTATTATTCATGTCACTTAACTTATTCAGTTCAACGATTATAGTACTCAGGTTACACTGTTCTGAGTTACTCCCATTTTGATTTTCTTAGTTAATGCTGGTTTCTCTCTCTCAAGACTGTCATCCTCTTTGTTTATATTGTTAGTTTCATTATCCCTTGGACATCATCTTCTGCATTTTGTTTGCTTGTCACCCTACCATTTCTCATGTATTTGCAAATAAAACCATGCGAGCTTCCATCTATCCTCACCGACTTCATTCCTCCACTGTCCCTCTTCGTTAAGTTCATGGATAAAAATATCAAACTCCATCATCAAATGCCACTAAATCATTTCCTGCAGTTAAAATGCGAGGCCAGACTGTTTCCATATTTAACACTTTGATTCCCATACACTTGTGCAATTTCCAACTAACTTTCCTATACCAAATCCATACTACTCCACAAAACTGATCATGACACACCATTGACATCCCTTACACCACAAAACAGTCTGCATCTCCCCCTTGTTTGCGTCGTCCACATAGTTTTCATCCTTGGTCTTATGGTTCATGCAGATTTTCCCCTCACACAAGCTCATGTCCTAGCAAACTTGTGAACACCGTCTTTTTTAAACCATCGCATGCGTATCCCCCCTTCAACTTCGGATTCCACAGAAGTTAGCAACGCAGTGCTATTGGATCCCGCGAATACAACCGCAACTTCCATTCTTCGATTCATGCCTCCATAACCACTTAAATCAACTCGCAGCTACTTCCGTGACATTTCACTGAGCTTTAGCATGTTCCTGACTCCTTCACAAGCCGCAGCTCCTTACGGCATATCCATGTCTGAGCTTGGTCCTCGAGATCTACATTTGTAGGCTCGGGAAGTTTGAGCCTTTACTCACTGACATATTTTTGAATGCCTCGAAATAGCGTGTGTTCTTTTATAAATATTCATTTTTTTCTCAATAATTTTTTTGCAATCTTCTTTCGTTTTGATTTTCCGAAACATGGTTGTCTCTTCGTGGTGTTATTTATATACAGAGAATACTTAATGGAGAAGGAATAGAGAGCAGTAGGGATATGTTCTTTGGTGATTAGGTTTGTACACTGATTTTACTACACAAGCTTTATTTTGATGCTGATGCTTCCCTGGACAGTCTACGTGATTAAGTGATGGTGTAGGAAGACTTTAGGAGTGAAGAAATCGGTTTTATATTACATAAATATACACTCAGATATGATATTTGGAAAATATAGGCATGTATGTTCTTCTTTTCTAGGGTAGCTGCATGGTACCACCTCTTTATGTATTTTCCCATCTGCGTGGTATTTGATAGGAGAATGGGATACCATATGATCTGCGTTGATGTATTTAGGGTGATAGGCCATGCGTGATTTGATGATACAGAACAGGTTATACTTAGGGGCCAAGGCACATGGTCTCTGTTTTGGAAGGGATGGCAAAAGTATAGTGAAGTAAACTTACTAGTTAAGGATAGGTTATATTATATATTTGTTTTTGTTAAAGTTAAAGCGCTACCGATTATGCAGAATTCCGTTCATTTTCGATAACTGCGAACAGAAATAAAAATATTATCGTATCAAGCGATTTGTCACGATCCCAAAAATATAATAATATCGGTAGGTTAACTCATATTATGAAACCCCAAAATACTGATACAGGGTGTAAAACACTCCAAATAAAACGTTGTGTATTCAATTAATTAAAAATTACAGTAAAATTCTAAAAATTAAATTATCACTACGTCTTAAAAGAATCTTGTCCAAATTCGAAATCGGTATCTAGTTATATCAAATAAACCGTTACGGTCGATAAACAATACTATAGCGACTATTTGGAAATTTGATTTGGATATAACTCACAATCTATAACACGAAATCTCGGTTTTTCACTTCCATTAGAAAGATACAGTTCAACAGATTCCAAAGTTTCTTGTTTCAAAGAAATCTGATTTATAACGAATCATGTACACTCAATTGAAGTTCAGAACGTTAAATTACGAACTGCCGCGATATTACGGGCTCGATTATATTTAATATATATTTTTATACGTTCAACTTCGTTTTAATTAATATATAAATCTACTTATATTACGAATTCAATATTTAAAAGGATTTAAATATTTAGATATAAATCGATAAAAATGCGGGACGTTACACAACCAGTAAAATTAAAGTAAATGATGTTATTTGAAGTAACCCATTTGGATGCAAAGAAGAGCAGGTTGGAGAAATCCAACTGGATTCCTCAAATATATTAGATGCGATTTATTTTCATATTATCATTATATGAACTGTTTAAACCCATCTGTTTAGATGATTGATTGATTGTTGATTATTGACCTGAAATCCAACATTTATTTCATTTTAAACCAATGAGTGGTATTGGTTGAGTAACTGGCAGTAGTTAGCCGATAAATCAATCGTTTGAAATATAAATTTACTGTTAGGTAAATCGATATAAAAATGAAGCTATGAAATTTATTTTATGACTGAATATAGATTTTTTTTAAATATATTACTTAAAAATGAAGTTTATAAAAAGGGAAATTGACCGTGTGCGGAGCACGTGCCTCATCCTAATTAATGTAATGATTTACAACTAAGATTAATTGTTTTTGAGAAACAATTAAAATGGAATTATATTATTATTTATTTAATATTAATCAAAGTAAATTATATTCATTTAAATTAATTTATTAATTTAAATGAGGTTATTTAAATTAATTTATTAATTAATTTAAATGAAGAGATGACTTAAAGTTGATCAACGAGTTAATCATGTTCAGAGTGGAACAAGTCAACTGTTTTAATTGAAACTGATTATTTAATTAAATTAGTTCGTACCAATTAGAAATGAAATAATTTAGAACATAGTTGTTTAACTTAAATAAGATTTTAAAAAGAAATTCAAAACTAATTCTAGAATAACAAAGTAAAATATTATTATAATCGTTTAAGTAATTATTTCTTAAATGAAAAACATTTAAGTAAGTAACCGATTTTTGAAATGGAATATGGATGAGTTTTGAAAAGAGGTTATAAACGAGTTCTTTATTAAACTCGAGTTTTATAGTAAAGTTATAAAGGAGATTTTTAAGCGAAAACGGTGGCTTAAAATAAATGTTTACTTAATATTTGTATTAAGTAAAAGAAAATGAGAGAAAAAGGGGTTTAACCTAAGATTTTATAACAAGTTTATGAAAGGAAATGAGAAGTCAAAGCGTGATTTGAATTGGCGATACTTAATAATGGAATTAAGTAAAAGGGTTAGAATCGAAATGAGATTTCCAAAAAGGAATGATAATTGAAAAGATTTGTAAGTGAATTTGGTAAAGGATTTTAAAATGGGATTTAGTAATAACAAATTCTAGTTATAGAATGAAAGTTTTAAAAGAAGTAAGGTTAAGAAGTGATTTAATCAATATACTAAGTAATCATAAGTTGTAAATAAAAAGAGGTATTTTTTTAAAAGTAAGAAAGGTCTATAAACCATATTTTAAATAAAGTAATTTAGTGAGATTTTATTGATATTAGAATAAATATCAGTTTTAAATTAAAAATTGTATTTATCTTAAGATAAGAACATTGTTGATCAAGGTCTGAGAGGTAATTCAAATACCCCAACTTGAATGACTTCAGGATTATCTAAGAATGATATTAGTTTGTAATGGAAAAGAGGTAAGAACATTTCCAAATGAGAAATAATAACACAACGTAAATTGCGAGATTTGAAAATATATGATGAGATTTCCAAAGTAACGGAAATAAACAGAATTTGAGAATATATAATGAGATTTCCAAAGTAATGGAAATAAACAGAATTTGAGAATATAATGGAATTTCCAAAGTAACGGAAATGGAAAGATTTGATAATATATATAATGATATTCCTGAAGTAAAAGAAATAAAAGGAGATTGAGAAATTATAACGGTATTTTCGAGTAAAAAGGAAATGAAAAGTGAAGTGTTGAAATGTGTTTATTCTAAAAGAATAAGGATTAGTCTTTGTTTCAAGCGATGAAACAAAAGAGATTTCATAACGTTATTTTACGAATGATAAGATAAATTAATTTTCCTAATTATAGACAAGGAGAAGTGATATAGAAAATGTTTTGAAAACAATAATAGAATAGAAAGTTGGATATCATTATAGGATTTTTTTCCTCTGTATTAAAATAAATTAGTTTTGAAATTTATCTTATGTTGAATAAGAAATGGAAAGCAATATTTGTAATATCGAAATATTTTAAAGGGTTTCAAATTAACATTTGTTAAGTGTCTTTAAGTAAAGGCCAAGTAATGCCAAGTACTGAACCAGTAACCCAATTTATTTTATATTATTTATTTGATAGTTAAATAACCAAGTATCAAATTTAGCCAATACGATTGTTGGTATAGAAGGACCGGGATCGAATTTATATCCGAAAACCATTTTGACTAACAAATACGAACGTTGAAGATAGAAGATGGAGCAATTGAAGACTGTGGATCTTCATAAGCGGAAGGATTGTTTATTGAATATTCTCTGTGTTGCAACCAGAGCTATTTTGACATGATTCAGTCGTAAGTGAGGTTTTACGGATTGTAAGGACTACTCACTACTGATCCATAGGGTAATTCAAGGATGCAGCAGGAGGGTGCCTTCGGTTCATCTTGTTCCTGGATGACTTATATGGACGATTGTCTGACAAAGTATTTATTAAAAACCATGTACGTTGATTTTTACAAATATACCAAGTCGATAACAAAGAGGGGCACTTCTTTTATACCTAGAGTATATCTGTGGATGTTAATTAGTGATTTGACGGATCTGATGATGTGGCATTTAAAGTGAATGAAAATCAAATGTTCTTAAACATAAAATTAAAATCAAGGTTAATTAATTAATTATGACCTCAAGCTTCATCAACCGGGAAATGGTATAAAATCGGGTAGGTCGCATGGCTTTGTGGGTCGCACCCATCAAAAGGGTATATTCATTACCTGATCTGGTGAAATTAAATGCCTTCGGTTGTTCCTTTATTTATTTTTTATGTTATCGGTTCGGTTGGCTAGCCCCCAACCGTGGTAATGATATATTCGGTACTCTCAAGCGATGTGAGGGGTCGATCATGTTTAGCCGGGGTTGCAAGATATTATTGTTAAATCCCCAGTGTATTCATCTCCATAGGTACATTGTCGGAAGGTGGTCTGATACCTTGCCATAGTTGGAAATCCATTCTCCAATAAGTGCCTGTAGTTTTGATTGTATACTATGTATGTAGAGCATGAGATGAAAGCATTCTGCTAGGTTTCTATTTACTTGATATTAGACATTATTATAACATCAGAAAATATATTGATTTCAAAAACATTTTGGGTTATAGTAAGGTAAAAACCGTCTAGGTTTATATGTGGATTCGGTCTTACTATTATCCTTTCTTTCAAAAAGATTTTAACTTTAAAATCTAGTTGGGTATTACCTATAAACTGAGTGTGTTTTCTCACTCTGGTTCACCATACTGATCTGTGCGTTTGTAATGCTCGGGTTAGACCGAAGTGTACAGGTTCAGGTTATCGAATGTAGTGAAGAAACGAGCTAGAGAAGTCCAGACGTATGATATATCTAGTTGTATTTCTGTTGTGATTGTATATAAGGACAGATATTATAACTGCCCAGATGGGTTGATGTACTCTGATGATTGTAAGTATTTTTCAGAGCTCTCTATAAAGATTATTTCTGAATTATATTTTGTTCCGCTGCGATATGACACTCTGATTCTGTGTTTGTGATTCTTCTTCTTCTATTCTAATATTTCTTTCTTCCTTATCTCACCCTCTATATTCTTTCTATTGGCATCTGGGTTTCTAGTGCATTTTGGGTTAGTCTTGTGTCGTTTCGGTCAGCTCAAAAGGCACCAAAAGTTCGGGTCGTCACACTCCTCTTTAGTACTGTTGATAAAATAAAAGATTTTTGGAATCGATGTTAAATCGATTTTGAACGTTTTCAAAGTTATATTTATTTGAAATGCGACGTTTGTTTTATAAAGTAAACGTCAAAGTTTTATTTACGTTCTTATAATCATTTAGATTATAATTAAATGAAGATTCCTAAAAATTATTGAATAAACAGTTAAATGGTATAAATTGGAATGTTAAATTGGTTTTGTAAAAACTTAAGTGTCATTAAGGAATTTATAAGATTTTTAAAGGTTTTGAAATGGTTTAACGGGATCGTAAATATACGAGAATTGATTTAGAACAGTCAAAAGTGAATATTTTTGTAAATATATGAGAATTGATTCAGAACGGTTAAAAGTGAATATTTTTGTATCTAATGAACATTTTTACGATGTTGTTTATAAATATATAAAAGGTGATTTAATAACATTTCGTCAACGAGATGCACAAATAGATAGAATTGGAAATGAGATATTGATTTGGAGAATAACTGGATTTGGGAAAATAATTGACAATTAAGTTTTCAAGTCAGGATTTTGCTAAAAGGAATTATAAATGGGAATGCATATATAAACTGAGTTATACAAGGGAAGAGTTGTGAAATGGATTTCTATAATAAAGCAAATCATTGGAGCAACTAAAATAAAGGAAGTTGTGAATATGAAGCCTATTGAAATGAAAGGTTAAGTATATTGAAATGGAAGGGTTAACGATTTTGATGAATAAATGGTTTTGGAAATGACATCAGTAACATTAGTTACAGATGTTAAGTTGAACCATTATGGTTAATAAACTTAAGATTTTATTTAATATTTTTATATACAATTTTAAATAGTGAATAATATTTGTTTCGAATGATTTATAATATTATTAAATAAGTATGATGTGGTTTTTAATAAATTGGAACTTCTATTGTATGTTGGTTGAGTTGAGTAACTTTTGAGGTCTCAATCTGATGTTGGTTTCGGCCTTCGGGATTGATACTTAGAGAATTATTTACTTACCAGTTTACAATGGGAAGTTAATGAGTAAAAGAGAAATGGTAATGGAACATTCGTATATTAAACAAGAACAAGGAAATATTTTCTGAATATGATTAGAATTAGAAGTTTAATATTTAATTAATGTCTGGTTGATTAAAGAGGCTAAATGATGTTAGGTATTGAATTAGTGAATTCGTTTTCTTTTTATGAATGAATGGTTGTTTATTTGATAGTTAAATAACCGACTATCAAATATGGCTATACGATTGTTGGTACGGAAAGAGCGGGATCAAATTTATATTCGAAAATTTTTCTGAACCAACAAATACGAAATCAGGGAAGATATTGATGATGGAGAAAGTGATGACAGTAGATCATTATAAGTGGAAGGTCTACTTGATAAATTTTCTCTGTGTTGCAACTAGAGATGTTTTGATGGTAATTCCATCATGATTGAAATCTATGGACTGAAATGACCAATCGCTACTGATCCATAGGGTGATTCCTAGGATGTGGTAGGAGGGTGCCTTCGGTTTGTCCGGTCCCTGGAATAATTGTATGGATGGATGTTTGGCAGAGTATTTCCAAAGCGGTTACGCATATGATATTTGCGAACGTGCTTCTGTTTGATGGTGGAGAAGACACTTTCCCTTAGCTTAACACCTAGGGTGTGGACTTCAATTAGTGATTTTCTGATGGATCTAACGATGTGGCATTCAAAGTGAATGGCAACCAGATGTTCAGAAAGCTAATTTTGACCTCAAGCCTCAACAACCAGGAAATGACAAAAATCGAGCAGGCACCATAGTTAAGTGGGTCACTCCCAATTGTATCATCGCCATCTAGAGAAAATTCATTTATTCCTTCTTTCACTTCTGTATCTCGCAGAAAATGGTGGTTGGTCAACCCATGGTTATAAGACATTTGTACACTCAAGAGAAATGAATGGACAGTCATGTGTGGTTGGGTTGCAAGATGTTCTTGTTGAACCTAGTGTATTCCTCTCTAGAGATACACTATCGAAAGGTGGTTCCATACCTTGTCATAGTTGGAAATCCAATCTCCAATAAGCGCCTGTGATCTTTGTTTGTATACTATGTACGTAGAGAGTGAGATGCAAGTGTTTTGCTAGATTGTTATTTATTTGATTTAGACACTATTATATTATCAAAAAAGATATGGTTTCAAAAAAAATGGTTATCGTAAGGTAGAAACCATTCGTATTTATGTGTGGATTGGTCTTACGATTATCTTTTTCTTTTGGAAGGATGTTTTACTTTAAAATTAATATGTGTGATATCTATATACTTAGTGTTTTTTCTCATACTGGTCAACATGACTGATCCTAGCATTTGTAATGCTCGGGTCAGACCAAGTTTTATAGGTTCATGTTATCGGATGGTGTGAAGTCCCAAGATGAGCTGGAAGAGGTAGAAACATATGATTAATATCTAGTAGTTTCGGCTGTGTTGTATATGAAGATAGATTATTACAACAGTCCAGATGGATTGTATTGTATGTTGTACTCTGATGACTGTAAGTATATTTTAAGCTATCAATAAAGATTTATTTCTATATTATATCTTATTTCGCGGCGATGTTGGACTATGTGTTGTGTTGGTTCTTTTTCTTCTTTTCTTCTATTCTAATCTTTCTTTCTTATTTTCTTCTCACCCTCTAAATTCTTTCTGTTGGCATATCAATTTCCAATGCACTTTGGCTGGACTTGTGTGTTTAGACAGGTCAAAAGGTACCATAAATTTGGGTTACTACAAAGGGCCTCTCTCCTTTATTGGACGAATAATAAGATGCCTTCAGTTCCACTTAAACCTAGAACGAACTTGTGAATGGATGTATTTCTGACGTTGTATTTTACAACATAACCAATTGGCTTATATTGATGTTGTATCAGTTGATGGAGGAGAATATATTATCTTAGTTTAACACCCTCCTGTGAGATGTATGACCTAGAGGGTTATACATTAATAGACAACGATTATATGTTGTGTATTGACAATGTGGCATGCTAAGTGCAACTGGCAAATAGATCAAAGCTTTTGTTGAAAAGCAAATCTTTGTGGAATGTTGACTCTACGGCCTCATACCCCAGAATGAGCCAAAAACAGGATGATGGACAGTAGAGATAATGACATACATTTCCTTTTAGCTAAAAGTAATGCCATGGTATGGAGCCCAGGTAAGTTTACTTATGTGGATGATAGATCGAGGAACCTCATATGATGGTCAAATACGACCAGGGGACGTTATGTTCAGGAGTGACCCGAACCATAGCGGGTACAGATGGGTCAGCTCTACCAATCCGAAGGATCACGTATGCGTGAGTCCTGGATATCTTGCTAAAGATATTACGAATGGTTAAGGAAGATCCTTTGCCTTGGCTCATTAACGGAATCCAGTTTCCAATAAGTGTCTTTGCATTTTCAGATGTAAACTATATAGCCCACATAATGGGATGGGGCATTATGCAAGCTAAGATTTATAAATTTATTTTCCAAAGTGATTTCCACACTTAGGCATTATTAATAATACTATTATCAAATGATTTTCTCTTATCAAGTATGTTTGGATATTATAAGGTAAGACTCTTTCCTCCGGTGTGCATTATATTATGTAATGGGGCTTGAGTCTTATAATGGCTTCATTTTTGAAAAATCGTTACGAAGTTTTGTACATTGGTAATCATGTGGAGGAAACCTGTTTCGTGTTATATGACGTGGTCCCGTGATATGTCTTATTTTTAAATAAAGTTTTGGAATAACTGTTTAGAGTTTCTCATACCAGTCCCATGACTGACTCATAATTTGTTTTTCCCTTGCAAACTCGGTCCTTATTTCCACACGGATGGGCCTGTAAATAGGTTATTAATTAGGACTACTTTGGAAGGTATGTATTTATATATACAGAAGCTATCTAGGAAAGATGGTTTTGGATTTGAAGCAGGAGCAAGATTAGGATGTTGTTTTGAACACTCTCTAAGACTCCGTCATAGCAATATATCGTTATTTCTACTATGTATCTATTTAGTTATTTCCACTGTTATGTATGATATTTGGATCTGATGGGATGTATTAATTCTATAGTAACACTTAATGTAATATGATAAGCATTCTAATGTTTAATGCATGTTTATCTTTTTGCTGTTATATAATGTGTTATATCCCCAAGGCCATTTGTTCTTTCAGCACTTGGGACGTCGATATAGATGTATTAGTGTTGAGTTTTGGGAACTAAGAGAACGGGTCATCACATGTGGTATCATAACTGAGGATTAACCTTATTCATGGGGTATAACGCATTAAAAGACTGATCAGAGATAGAACTAGTAGTATTCTAAGATTTGTGACTCGTTAGAGATAGGGTTAGCAAAATCCTAGAATGAGTACAATTAGAAAAACTTACACCAGATAACCCATTTTTATACATATATGTCTATTATCCTCTTACAAATTCCTTAAGATATATTTCTTTCATTCCTAACTCTTTTTTTGCTATGTAGATGTAGTGGAAAATGAATGGCAGAAGAGGAAGAGGGAGGGTTAACGTTGAAGCTGAAAACCAAACCCCATAGGAGTAGTAAATGAGGTAGTTGTGCCACCATAACCAGAAAAAGATTTGGAAGTCTTAGTAAAGAAATATAAAATTCTAGGAGGGCAACCATTCTTCTGAAAGGAATCATCCATTGAATGGACCACGGAAAAAAATATTTGGCCTCTTGGTTATTGAAAGACGAAGCTTTGATTTGGTGGGAGACGATTATGATGGCAAATCCGGAAGGTAATTCACTTGGGAATGCTTTAAAGTGGTCTTCGAAGAAAGATTCATACCATCCAAAGTAATAGCTTGCTTGTATCATGAGTTCTTTAATATAAAATAAGAGGACATGACTATTCAGGAGTATCTGAATAAGTTCAATGAGCTTTGCGACTTGGGCCAGAGTTAGGTCAAGTTCCAGTTAAGTAGAATGTGACATGTAACACCCCGTAAATCAGTTAATACTAATATTCACAAATGAAAGAATGATTAAGTTCAAATATAAGAATATTGGGAAACGGGCTGCGTCATTGTGTTTGTCTCGGAAAAATAAGCGAAATAGGGTCCGAAATTTTGTAAATCGGAGTTCGTATGACTGAGATATGGCCTCGAGAATTTTCACGAAAAATTCAAATTTCGAAACAGATTTCAAAAACGCAGAAATGGAGGCAGGCGGGAAAACTCCCGCCCAGACCAGGTCGACCTGGTGGTCGACTTGGGAGTCGACCTGGGGGGGCCAGGTCGACACTAGAGTCGACCTGGGAGTCGACCTCCCTGGTCGAGCCCAGGTGACCTGGGTGCATCTGGTTGGGTTTTCGGGCTGTGTTTTGAGGGCTGGTCGAAATCTAATGGCTCTAATCTATTCTAGGGTTAATCTAATGGCTTAAATGCATCCTAACATCTATAAATAAGTGGGTAGACTCTAACCCTAAATCACTTGAAAAATTGGAGAGCTACCGACATGTCGTTGCCATGGAGTTCAGCTTAGCCGTCACAAACTAAAGAAGAAGGAGAAAGCCTAGCCTACAGCTAAATCTACTCAACAAACAAATTAAATCAAAGACTCTTTCTATTTCTCTTCTTTAAATTGTGAGTATGATGAATCTCACAATATTATTATAAAATAATTTGATTAAGTTATGAATGGATCACAAGAAAGTGATATGAATTGTTATGTATTTGTGAATTATGTTGTGGATCTCTTGTTATGTTATTATGTTATCATATATATGTTGTTATGTTGTAGTGATTATGTTGTAAATGATCCTATGCTATGTCATATGTGATTAATCATGCTATGCTATGTTATAAATCATGTTATGCCATGTTGTAAATCATGCTATGCTGTAAATCATATCATGCTATGTTGAAAATTATGATATGCTATGTTGTAAATCTTATATATGTTGTAGATCTCATATTATCACATATGTTGAAATACTTATGTTATATGATAATGATGTCATGTTAAGTTGTGTTGAATCATACAAGTTGTAAAATCATGATGTTATTATTTATGCGAATTGGATCATGTTTAAAGTTTATGTTTTTTTTATAATAGATCTTGATTATGGGAATTTGCCTATTGAGTTAGGTGTACCCATATACATGAATCTACAAATAAATTGGATCTTGAATATGGGAATTTGCCTATTGAGTTAGGTGTACCCGTATACATGAATCTGTGATTAAATGAATTTTGATTTTTGGGAATTTGCCTATTGAGTTAGGTGTACCCATATAAAACCATATTGTTAATGATGTTGATTCACACATGTCCTATACAAGTTTATGAAATTTGATCAAAATCATATTATGTGAATTATGAATAAGTTGACACCCTTAGATCCATGACATGTATGACCTTATGCAAGTTGTAATTTTGGATGTATGCAAGTTTCACCCCTTGTTATGATTTATTTAGTCATATGTATATGTTGTTGTTGTGAATATTTTTTTATGCTATGAGTTAGACTAATCGGGTCTAGCATACATTTTGCGAATAAACGTTCAAACGTGGGGTAGGGGTAATATTAGGAAATTAATAAATTAGGGTGCAAATATATGATTTTGCATGCCTTAAATGGATGTCCATAATTGAGTCAATCATGGACATTGCTAAATTTGGAATTAATTAATAATTCAAATAGGGAATTATTAAACTTGGGGAAAGTGGATTATTAATAATAATCAATGCTTAGGACACGAGGTTGGACCCGTTTGTGACGTAAACATGCCCGGACCCGCCCGGCAAATCCAGTAGTCACAAATGTCGGCCCAATGTGAGAGGTCCTAGGTCCAAACTAAAGCATAACAGTTGTAAAGACATGAGGTTAGACTCTTTTATGGTGTAAGACTGCCCGGACCCGCCCGGCAAATCCAGCTGCCATAAATGCCAGTCTAATGTGAGAGGTCTTTATGAGGTTATGGCCTTAATGAATTAAGAAATACTTAGCCAGATAATCATGTAAGGTGGGACATGGGGGTTAAGTAGGTGCCTTGGGTGGCATGAGGAATCTAGTGGTTGCCTTTAGAGGCATTTGAAATACGATTAGACTTAACCAAATACACATGTAAATGAACATGACTAAGTGGGTTAAGTGGATGGACTAATGGGACAAGCTTAGGTGGAATGCTTGTGGGAAATAATGGGGGCCCATTTCAACCAGTATCCCAAAACGTATCTTTGTGGGCTCGACCCAAGTCGAGAACGGGACACGCATACTGGGTTCGACTATAAGAGGCCAAAACAGGGAGCGGTGGCAACGCAAGTCCAACGGGTTTCATATGCGTGTGTGGACCCGGGCTGGTAGGTAAGACGTTGTTGCATCGTGTAGGTATAAGTCGTGCATCTCCGTTATATTGGGTTGCCACTTTAGGGGAATGATACACCCCACTGTGGGGCCAGCACGGGTATCTACGAGTAGGGAGCCGATCGAAAAATGGAAAGTGGGGTACACCTAGTGGAGATAGGGGCAGGCGGCACCTATGTAGTCAGCTAGGAGTACGTAAAGCCATTAAGAAAATTTCTAAGTGAAGCTAAGTGGGATCAATCTTTAGGGTGACTGGTGTGGTGCAGTATAGTGTTTATCCTTTAGTATTTAGGAGCGCCTATAACGTTGCCTTTAGCGATTGTCTATGTCCTTAATCTGCTCTTCATAGACATTTCCTTGTTTTCCAGCTTATGCCTTAGTCCAGTTATTTTGATAGTAGTATTGTAGAATTATCATACTCGCCAGACTTTATGTCTGACCCCCTCTTTTCCATCTTTCTTTTTCCTTCAGGTCCTCAGGTTAGGCCAAGTTCTAGTGGAGTCTAGTTGGATCGCTTATCTCTTGGAAAGCTTGGACTGCAGAATAAAGTCCAGCTTGTTATCTTTCTTTTAATGGCTATCTATTGTAATGGGATTATGTATTTTGTTTTTGTGAAGACGGATATTGTACTTGGTTATGTTCTATGGTTTTATGATGTAACAGACATATTTAATTTCCGCTGCAATAAAATGAAGTTTTAGATTTCCAAGTGCTATTTATTATCTGTCTTGTTGTAATTTCTCTGTTCTATATTCACTTATGACCTCCATGGAAGTTAATGCATTCCCTTTGTGAGTGACATTAATGGACGTGGGGTGTTACACGTGGTATCAGAGCATAAGGTTACCAGAACTGATAAAATTTTTAGAAAAATATTTTTCTAAAGTATTTTTGGAAGAAGTGCTTTCAAAAACATGTTATTTAAAGAGAGTTTTTATGAAAAACATAATCCCAAATAGCCATATCCTTATCTTTATCTTTCGAATTCTCCATTTTGAATCTTTCCTTTTTCATTTCAGCATGGCTGAAGATCTTAATCTCCCAGAAGGTGTGACGGTTCCAGGGTGGTTTAGGAGATATTTGGAGGCTAGGGCCACCACTGCAGGCCCAGCAGATGCTCCTCCACCCCCAGTTGCACCCATTCCTCCTCCTCGTGTTGACACATTTGCAAAGACGTGCAAGGAATTTAAGGCTATGGGCGGAAAAACTTTTCAAGGGACTGAGACGTTTGTGGAGGCCAGAGATTGGCTTAAGGAGACTGAGGAATTGTTGGATATCTTTGAAGTGGAAGATGGGAGGAAAGTCCGTTTAGCTGCTTGGTTAATGAAGGGAGAGGCCTCGTTTTGGTGGGAGGTCACTAACGGGGAACGTCCAGTTGATTCTTGGGCGGATTTTAGACGAAGGTTTGAGGCAAAGTTTCTTTCAAGGGCAGAGGAGAATTTAAATATGGAAAAATTCCTGATATTAAAGCAAGGGAGTTCATTAGTGAAGGAATATGTCAATAAATTTAATCAGTTAGCAAGATTTGGCTTGGAGTTGGTGAACACGCTAGAGAAGAAAGCTTTGAGGTTCGTTAGAGGCTTGAATGAACTGTTGCAAGGGTTGGCTATGACCCACATCCCTATGGGAGCCACCTTTGAAAGGCTAGTAGAAATGGCACTTATGCATGAGGATAAGGCAGTGGAAAAGAAAGGGGATCAGAAGAAACCCCAACAGCAAAATAAGAAGGGTGGTAAAAACAATAATGGCAAAGGGAAGAAGAGATGCTTCAATTGTGGGACACCTGGCCATCTAAGCAAAGATTGTAGAAAGAAAAAGAAGACTGGTTGTTTTCATTGTGGAGATGCGGGACATTTGGTGAAGGACTGCCCAAAGAAGGGGCAGAGGGCAGGGTCTACCTCGGGAGGACAGGTGCAGGCTCTTATGGCACCAGGGCAGGCAAGGGGGCAAGTTCAGGCTATTGCGGCCCCACCGCTGCAAGAAAGAGGTAGAACAATTTCTGTTGAAAGCTTAGTTTTTCTGTTTGATCATCCTGTCCGTACCTTATTCGATTCCGGCGCATCTCATTCGTTTATCTCTGCATCATTAGTTGAATTACTGCACTTGAACACCAGTTTAGTAGAGGATCCTTTGGTTGTTTCAAATCCAATTGGGGGTTCGGCTCATTTGACCATGATATGTTTGGATTTGAAAATTTCTGTACTTAGCGTTGAATTTAGATGTGATGCTTATGTATTGGGCTTCACGGGCTATGGGCTAATTTTAGGAATGGATTGGTTGTCTAGAAATGGGGCCATTCTGGATTGTGAAAGGAGAGTAGTTAGGCTTGTGACTCGCCTTGGTAATGCTCTCGACATCTTTTGTAATCCCATAAATTCCGTTATGCTAAGTTATCTTGAATCGCTTGACGCGTCTGTAGAGAATCTGCGATCGGTAGAGGTGGTCCGGGAATATCCGGATGTGTTTGAGGAGGTGAAGGGCTTACCTCCAAAGTGGGAGATAGACTTTCGAATTTATCTTGTGGATAATGCTAAACCCGTATCTTTGCCAGTGCGCCACATGGCTCCTTTTGAAAGGAGGGAACTCAATAAGCAAGTGAAGGAGTTGCTTGAGAAGGGGTTCATAAGACGTAGTATATCGGAGTGGGGTGCTCCAGTAGTTTTTGCCACAAAAGCGGATGGGTCCCTTAGACTTTGTGTGGATTATAGAGAACTAAACAAGCTTACTAAAAAGAACCGACACCCACTACCGAGGATTGACGATCTCTTTGATCAGTTAGTTGGCGCCTCAGTGTTTTCGCAGTTGGACTTAGCCACTGGCTTTCATCAACTGAGAGTGGCTGAGGATAGTATAGATAAGACTGCTTTTAGGACTCCTGACGGATTCTATGAATGGCTAGTGATGCCCTTTGGTTTGACAAACGCCCCCGCATATTTTGTTGATTTGATGAGTAGGGTGTTTAGGGAGTACCTTAACAAATTCGTGGTAGTCTTTGTGGATGACATCTTAGTCTTTTCTAAGAACAAAGAAGAGCACGCCCTACATCTTAGGGAAGTGTTGGAAACCCTTCGAGCGCATAACCTTAAGGCAAAATTTTCTAAGTGTCACTTCTGGAGGAAAGAAGTACGGTTTTTAGGGCACGTGGTTTCCAAGGAAGGGATAGCAGTGGATCCCGCAAAGGTGGTGGCCATCCAAGATTGGAAGGTCCCTAAAAATGTAACCGAAGTAAGAAGTTTCTTGGGGTTGGCTGGCTATTATAGGAAGTTTATCAAAGACTTCGCAAAAATATCAGCTCCATTAACTTGGTTAACGAAGAAGAACCTGGTTTTTACGTGGGACGAAGATTGTGATGATGCGTTCCAACGTTTAAAGAGAGCCTTAACTTCAGCCCCAGTCTTAGTGCTGCCAGACGGGAATAAGTCGTTTATCGTTTATACTGATGCTTGTAGGACAGGACTTGGCGCGGTCCTAATGCAAGAGGGAAGAGTAATAGCCTATGGTGGAAGGCAGTTGAGGGTTCATGAAAAGAATTACCCTACGCATGACCTAGAGTTAGCCGCAATTGTTTTTGCGCTTAAGTCTTGGCGTCATTATCTTCTTGGTGAGAAATTCGAACTGTTCACTGACCACAAATCATTAAAATACTTATTCTCTCAGAAGGATTTGAATTTAAGGCAGCAACGGTGGATGGAATTCTTAGCCTCCTACGACTTTGAAATAGCATATACCCCGGGCAAGGGTAACGTGGTAGCAGACGCCTTAAGTAGGAAAAGGTTGTCCTTGAGTCCGTTGTTTGTTGAACGACGAAGCTTAGAATTCATCTCCATGTTTGACTTTAGACCCTCCGTTGACCTAGTACCTGGTTTGTTAGCATCCTTGGAGGTTAGACCTACACTTCTAGGACGAGTTGGTGAGGCACAGCAAGACGACCCACAATTGGTTGAGATAGTAGAAAAGCTCAAAGGAGGGGAGTCGTCTAGCCATCTTCGTAGGTATACCCTAGACGATAAGGGTTGGTTACGAAGGGATAATAGACTTTGTGTACCACAAGACGAAGACTTAAGGAAGGCCATTCTTGATGATGCTCATCGCTCAAAGATGACCATTCATCCCGGCGGAGACAAGATGTACAAAGATATGAAGCGGGTTTTCTTTTGGGCCGGTATGAAAAAGGATGTGGCCGAGTACGTCGCTAGATGTTTGGTGTGCCAACGAGTAAAAGCGGAACAAAAGAAACCCGGTGGGTTTCTTCACCCAATGGAAGTTCCACTATGGAAATGGGAAAGCGTGTCGATGGATTTTGTGGATGGATTACCAAGATCAAGGAAGGGTAATACGGGGATTTGGGTTATAGTAGATAGACTTACTAAGAGCGCCCATTTTATTCCCGTGAAAAGTAAGAGGACTGCTCCGTGGTTGGCTTCTGTATACATTAAAGAGATAGTTCGTTTGCATGGTATTCCTTCTAGTATAGTAAGCGACCGTGATCCCATCTTCACTAGCGAATTTTGGAAGAGTTTACAAGAGGCGGTAGGGACTCAGCTATGTTTGAGCACCGCATATCATCCTCAGACGGACGGCCAGACCGAGAGGGTGAATCGTATTCTAGAGGATCTTTTAAGGCTTTGTATCCTAGACTTTGGGGGTACATGGGAAGAGCACCTTCCATTGGTAGAATTCGCATATAATAATAGCTTTCAGTCTAGTATTGGCATGGCACCTTTCGAAGCTCTTTATGGAAGGCCTTGCCGTTCGCCTACATGTTGGTGGGAATCTACCGATAAAATCCTACTTGGGCCCGATATGGTTAGGGAAACCTCGGAGAAGATTGATTTGATTCGAAGGAGGATGAAAGCAGCACAAGATAGGCAGAAATCGTATGCTGATAAGAGAAGGACGGATCTTGAGTTTGACATCGGGGACATGGTTTTTATCAAAGTGTCTCCGTTACGGAATGTTGTTCGCTTTGGGTCCGTTGGGAAATTAGCGCCAAGGTTTGTAGGGCCGTTTCCTATAAAAGACAGGATTGGGAAGATGGCGTATAGGGTGGAGTTGCCTGAGAAACTTAGTGGAGTATACGACGTATTCCATGTATCACATTTGAGGAAGTGTTTGCACAAGACCGCGGAAGTGGTAGAGCCGAGCTTGCTTAAAGAGGTGGAAATAGAGCGTGATGCAACAATTAGACGAGCTCCTACATGCATTCTTGGTTCGGAGATCAAAAAGTTGAGGAATCGAGAGGTCAGACTAGTTAAAGTGCAATGGGGATATGATGAGAGCAACGCTACTTGGGAGACAGAAGAGAAGACGCGTTCGTTGTACCCTTTTCTTTTTGAGGGTATGTCTTTTAATTTCTCCTTTATCGCTTAGCTTATCTTATCTTATCTTTAGTATGTCCTCTCATTAGTATCTTTGACCTTTAGTTAGGATAATCCTATGGTTGAAACATGTGTTTGAGACATGTTATGTATGATGGATGCAAAATGGATGCAAGTGTTTGCTAGTGGCTGCTCGTGGATGCATATATACACACACTTTAGGCACTAGATCGGCTCAGTCACTACATATTGCATATTGCATAAATGAATGTATTTAGTATAATGGATGTATAATGGTTGTACCATCATATAGATGCTGCATTGGGTTGAATGGATGTGCACGCATATAGAAGTAGTATGTAAGCAATTAGGATCTTTTGCATACATAATGGATGCATGGCACTATCATGAATTGCATTAAGGAGGTCAACTGAATCAGTGGACTGCCTGATTTTGCATTAGATACGGACATACACACACACTATGCATTTAAACATAAAAGCATTAGAAGTCTATAAGGACAGTGGATGCCAGTGTTTGATGATTGAATAGATGGTTGATTGGATGTTAGGTTAAACATTCTTCTTGACTTGAAGATTTCGGGGTCGAAATCCTTTGAGGAGGGGAGAATGTAACACCCCGTAAATCAGTTGATACTACTATTCACAAATGAAAGAATAATTAAGTTCAAATATAGAGATATTGGGAAACGGGCTGCGCCATTGTGTTCTTCTCGGAAAAATACGCGAAATAGGGTCCGAAATTTTGTAAATCGGAGTTCGTATGACCGAGATATGGCCTCGAGAAGTTTCACGAAAAATTCAAATTTCGAAACAGATTTCAAAAACGCAGAAATGGAGGCAGGCGGGAAAACTCGTGCCCAGACCAGGTCGACCTGGGGGTCGACTTTGGAGTCGACCTGGGGGGTGGCCAGGTCGACACTAGAGTCGACCTGGGAGTCGACCTCCCTGGTCGAGCCCAGGTGACCTGGGTGCATCTGGTTGGGTTTTCGGGTTGTGTTTTGAGGGCTGGTCGAAATCTAATGGCTCTAATCTATTCTAGGGTTAATCTAATGGCTTAAATGCGTCCTAACATCTATAAATAAGTGGGTAGACTCTAACCCTAAATCACTTGAAAAATTGGAGAGCTACCGACATGCCGTTGCCATGGAGTTCAACGTAGCCGTCACAAACTAAAGAAGAAGGAGAAAGCCTAGCCTACAACTAAATCTACTCAACAAACAAATTAAATCAAATACTCTTTCTATTTCTCTTCTTTAAATTGTGAGTATGATGAATCTCACAATATTATTATAAAATAATTTGATTAAGTTATGAACGGATCACAAGAAAGTGATATGAATTGTTATGTATTTGTGAATTATGTTGTGGATCTCTTGTTATGTTATTATGTTATCATATATATGTTGTAGTGATTATGTTGTAAATGATCCTATGCTATGTCATATGTGATTAATCATGCTATGCTATGTTATAAATCATGTTATGCCATGTTGTAAATCATGCTATGCTGTAAATCATATCATGCTATGTTGCAAATTATGATATGCTATGTTGTAAATCTTATATATGTTGTAGATCTCATATTATCACATATGTTGAAATACTTATGTTATATGATAATGATGTCATGTTAAGTTGTGTTGAATCATACAAGTTGTAAAATCATGATGTTATTATTTATGCGAATTGGATCATGTTTAAAGTTTATGTTTTTTTATAATAGATCTTGATTATGGGAATTTGCCTAGTGAGTTAGGTGTACCCATATACATGAATCTACAAATAAATTGGATCTTGAATATGGGAATTTGCCTATTGAGTTAGGTGTACCCGTATACATGAATCTGTGATTAAATGAATTTTGATTTTTTGGGAATTTGCCTATTGAGTTAGGTGTACCCATATAAAACCATATTGTTAATGATGTTGATTCACACATGTCCTATACAAGTTTATGAAATTTGATCAAAATCATATTATGTGAATTATGAATAAGTTGACACCCTTAGATCCATGACATGTATGACCTTATGCAAGTTGTAATTTTGGATGTATGCAAGTTTCACCCCTTGTTATGATTTATTTAGTCATATGTATATGTTGTTGTTGTGAATATTTTCTTTTATGCTATGAGTTAGACTAATCGTGTCTAGCATACATTTTGCGAATAAACGTTCAAACGTGGGGTAGGGGTAATATTAGGAAATTAATAAATTGGGGTGTAATTGATATGATTTTGCATGCCTTAAATGGATGTCCATAATTGAGTCAATTATGGACATTGCTAAATTTGGAATTAATTAATAATTCAAATAGGGAATTATTAAAATTGGGGAAAGTGGATTATTAATAATAATCAATGCTTAGGACACGAGGTTGGACCCGTTTGTGACGTAAACCTGCCCGGACCCGCCCGGCAAATCCAGTAGTCACAAATGTCGGCCCAATGTGAGAGGTCCTAGGTCCAAACTAAAGCATAACAGTTGTAAAGACATGAGGTTAGACTCTTTTATGGTGTAAGACTGCCCGGACCCGCCCGGCAAATCCAGCTGCCATAAATGCCAGTCTAATGTGAGAGGTCTTTATGAGGTTATGGCCTTAATGAATTAAGAAATACTTAGCCAGATAATCATGTAAGGTGGGACATGGGGGTTAAGTAGGTGCCTTGGGTGGCATGAGGAATCTAGTGGTTGCCTTTAGAGGCATTTGAAATACGATTAGACTTAACCAAATACACATGTAAATGAACATGACTAAGTGGGTTAAGTGGATGGACTAATGGGACAAGCTTAGGTGGAATGCTTGAAGGAAATAATGGGGGCCCATTTCAACCAGTATCCCAAAACGTATCTTTGTGGGCTCGACCCAAGTCGAGAACGGGACACGCATACTGGGTTCGACTATAAGAGGCCAAAACAGGGAGCGGTGGCAACGCAAGTCCAACGGGTTTCATATGCGTGTGTGGACCCGGGCTGGTAGGTAAGACGTTGTTGCATCGTGTAGGTATAAGCCGTGCATCTCCGTTATATCGGGCTGCCACTTTAGGGGAATGATACACCCTACTGTGGGGCCAGCACGGGTATCTACGAGTAGGGAGCCGATCGAAAAATGGAAAGTGGGGTACACCTAGTGGAGATAGGGGCAGGCGGCACCTATGTAGTCAGCTAGGAGTACGTAAAGCCATTAAGAAAATTTCTAAGTGAAGCTAAGTGGGATCAATCTTTAGGGTGACTGGTGTGGTGCAGTATAGTGTTTATCCTTTAGTATTTAGGAGCGCCTATGACGTTGCCTTTAGCGATTGTCTATGTCCTTAATCTGCTCTTCATAGACATTTCCTTGTTTTCCAGCTTATGCCTTAGTCCAGTTATTTTGATAGTAGTATTGTAGAATTATCATACTCGCCAGACTTTATGTCTGACCCCCTCTTTTCCATCTTTCTTTTTCCTTCAGGTCCTCATGTTGGGCTAAGTTCTAGTGGAGTCTAGTTGGATCGCTTATCTCTTGGAAAGCTTGGACTGCAGAAGTAAAGTCCAGCTTGTTATCTTTCTTTTAATGGCTATCTATTGTAATGGGATTATGTATTTTGTTTTTGTGAAGACGGATATTGTACTTGGTTATGTTCTATGGTTTTATGATGTAACAGACATATTTAATTTCCGCTGCAATAAAATGAAGTTTTAGATTTCCAAGTGCTATTTATTATCTGTCTTGTTGTAATTTCCCTGTTCTATATTCACTTATGACCTCCATGGAAGTTAATGCATTCCCTTTGTGAGTGACATTAATGGACGTGGGGTGTTACACGTGGTATCAGAGCATAAGGTTACCAGAACAGATAAAATTTTTAGAAAAATATTTTTCTAAAGTATTTTTGGAAGAAGTGCTTTCAAAAACATGTTATTTAAAGAGAGTTTTTATGAAAAACATAATCCCAAATAGCCATATCCTTATCTTTATCTTTCGAATTCTCCATTTTGAATCTTTCCTTTTTCGTTTCAGCATGGCTGAAGATCTTAATCTCCCAGAAGGTGTGACGGTTCCAGGGTGGTTTAGGAGATATTTGGAGGCTAGGGACACCACTGCAGGCCCAGCAGATGCTCCTCCACCCCCAGTTGCACCCATTCCTCCTCCTCGTGTTGACACTTTTGCAAAGACGTGCAAGGAATTTAAGGCTATGGGAGGAAAAACTTTTCAAGGGACTGAGACGTTTGTGGAGGCCAGAGATTAGCTTAAGGAGACTGAGGAATTGTTGGATATCTTTGAAGTGGAAGATGGGAGGAAAGTCCGTTTAGCTGCTTGGTTAATGAAGGGAGAGGCCTCGTTTTGGTGGGAGGTCACTAACGGGGAACGTCCAGTTGATTCTTGTCCTAGAAATTCTAAGAAAGAATATGTCGAAGGAAAATGTTTCCAAATGCCATTTCTACCAGAAAGAGGTAAAATTTATTGGGTATGTGTATCAAAGAAATGAATCTCTTTAGATCCACGTAAAATTGTTTCCATCCAAAGTTGGAAGCAACCAAGAACCCCCACAAAAGTCAGAAGCTTTCTTGGGTTGATCAGTTCTCGGAAGTTCATGAAGGATTTTTCAAAGGTATCTAGTCCTTTAACAAAGCTGATCAAGAAGCATGCCAAATTTGTTTGGACTATGAAATGTGAAGAAGCTTTCAATGAGTTAAATGAGAGGCTAACCACGACCCAAGTACTAATGACTATTAATGGCAACCAAGACTAACCATCTATACAGATGCTTCTGGAGATGGAGTTGGTGCGGTATTAGTGCAAAAAGGGAAGGTGATTACTTATGTAAGTAGACAATTGAAACCACATGAGAAGAAATATGCCACTCATTACCTATGATTACTCACTGTTGTATTTTCCTTGAAGATTTGGAGACATTATTTGCGAGGTCAAAAGTTTGAGCTCTTTACTAATCCTAAATCACTAAAGTATATTTTTACCCAGAAGGACTTGAATATAAGGCAGCAACATTGATTAGAATTTTTGGTAGCATACGATTCAGATATACTCTACACTCCGGGAAAAGCCAATGTTATAGTAGGTGCTCTTAGCAGGAAGCATACTATTATTGCATATCTAATCGTTACACCCATAATGATAGAGAAGATTTCTGATTAACAGAAGGATGATGAATTTATTTAGAAAATTTGCAAAAGAATTCAAGAGGGTAATGTCTCTAACTTTAGTATTGATAATAAAAGAGTTCTGAGGTTGAAAGGTTGAATTTGTGTTTCGGATATCCTGAAGCTAAAAAGAGAAATACTGGATAAGTGCCATAAGTCCAAACTCGGTATTCACATCAAGGAGTTCATAAGATGTATCGAGATCTGAAGCGCACGTTTTGGGGGAAATTAATGAAGAAAGATATCTCGATACACATCAACAAATGCCTAAGTCAAAAGCGGTCAGCAGGGGTTACCGGATTGCCTCAATCACCGAAAATTCCTAAGTGGAAGTGGGACTAGATATTAATGGATTTTATCGATTGTTTGCCTCGAACCGCGAAAGGTAATGAAGGCATTTGGATTATCATTGGTCACCTGACGAAGAGTGCCCATTTTCTTCTGATAAAATCAGCAAGGACAACTGATAGTCTTTCTTAGTTGTATGTGAAGGAAGTGTATGGAATACCCGGTAGTATTGTTAGTGATCGAGATCTGATCTTCACCAATAAGTTTCAGGAAGCACATCAATCAGCATTAGGGACAATGTTAATCCTTAGCACTTATTATCACTCCCAAATGGATGGTCAGACTGAAAGAGTAAATCCAATTTTAGAGGACTTGTTATGAGCCTGTATCCTTGATTTTGGAGGATCATGGGAAGATCACATGCATCTCTTGGAATTCTCTTATAACAATAGTTTATTGGCATGTAACACCCTGTAAAATACATTAGTATTAATAATAAACAAATAATAATTAAAAATAGCAATTAAATAAGGCCAGAAAATGAGATTTTGCAGCTTTAGGAATTTGGCTATGAAATTGTTTTATATTGATTCGTGGCGAAATTCTGAATTGTTTTAATATATAATATACTGAAAACGATCAATATGTGAAGAAGTTACGAACAAATGAATTTGGACAGTAAAACGCAGAATATATATATATATTCATTCTTTTGAAATTGGGTAAATCTTTATTGATAGCCCAAAAGTCGGCTTGACCTACAATTACACAACCCGTTTATACATACGGGTTACAAACATAATACAACCAACAAAATGCTTTTCACTTTACTCCCACATTCTCTGCAAAAGCAAATTCGAAAAGAAAATTAGGGCACAACAAAATTTCATGGCAGATGTAAATTCTCTCATCTCCTTCCTTCGGTCGCTTCCTTCCAGTTCCACTTCTCCAATAGCAATAGTTCTCGTTCCGTTGCACTAGTAAGTAGCTTCGGGTTGATTCTTCCTATAATAACTGCAATTTCCCTGTTTATTATGCCAGAGTTGACTAATACATCTTTCGTCTTCTTCTTGAAAGCACGAGCATTTCTTTCTCTCCATGTCTACCACACTGCGGCTGCGAGGCCAGCCTTTCCAATCTCTATCATCAATTAAGATACATGTTATCCATTGTTCAGGTAGTTAATTTCATCCTTTAAATTACCTATTTGCTCAGAATTGAAACATTTAAGCTTTTGTATTGCCCATAGCCGTCTGCTAAATTGGCACTCAAAAAAAGGTGATTTAGGGTTTGAGGGGCACTGTTACATAAAAGCCATTTATCTTCATCGATTATACCCCAACTAAACAATCGTTCTTTCGTAGGCAGTCTGCTTAAAATGGCCTTGTACATTACCTGAGCCATTTTTGGTGAACATGATCGAGTCCATATCACTTTGCTCCAAGTTACACTAGGGTATACTTCGCTGATGCTCTCCCAGACATCACTCAGCTTAAATTTACCATTAGCCCATATCCAAGTGTCTTCATTTCTCTTTGAGTAAATTGGATTTTCATTGAGTTCATCTGTTAGGTTTCGAGCCACCAAGATGCTATTTTAGTCCCATGAATCATTTGAGATTAGAGAGTTAACTGTAGTGCTTGGTGCTCTCTAGGAAGAGTAGCTGTCCCAGCCATATCTATCAATTAGACTCCTACCATTGAGCCATGGATCTTGCCATAAATCATTTGAGTTACCATTGTTAATCTCTCGTTATATTCTTGTTTTGAGTTCATTTCTTAGTTTCAAGCAATTTTTCCACACCACTGACGAGTTGTTATCAATGTTTGTTGTCCATAAATTAGTTTTCATGTATTTGGCCCACATCTAAACAACCCACAGATTTTCAGAAGAAATTAATTTACAAGCTAATTTTAACCCATAGGCCTTCTTAAGCTCGAATAAATTTTTCAGTCCAATTCCCCCTTATTTCTTGGGCCTGCAAGTAATTTACAACTTACCTTATTCAACCAAACTTCCATATAAAATTGGCACAAACAGTGTTGATCTTTGCAATATAACAGTTAGGGATTTGAAATGTTTGCAGTCAAAATTTGACTTTTGATGTGATAACTGTGTGCACTAATTCAACTCCGCCCTCAAAATACAGCAGTTTAGATCTCCAACCTTGAAGTTTGTCTCTAATGTCATCAACTAGCTTACCACACTCTGCATCAGTTTTGGTGTTGTTTGAAAGAGGGACACCAAATACTTAATAGGGAGAGTACCCTCTTGAACCCCTATCGCATCAAGGAAAACTTATTTGTTGCTATAAAACTTGTAAAAGTAACACTTCGTTTTGAGCTCATTTACTTTAATCCCAACCCATTTCTCCAGATTGTAGAAAATAAGTTTCAGTTGAGAAATTACTGTGGTAGAGGCTTTAACCACCACTAAAAGATCGTCAGCGTAAATTAGACGAGTGACTTTAGGCTGATGGTTATAAATTGGAAATATGAGCTTATATTCAGTATCCAACTCCATCTAAAGTGTAAACCATTCCATTGCTACCGTGAATAAGTAAGGGGAAAGTGGGTCTCCTTGCCTGATCCCCCTAGTACTAGAGATGTATCCCTTCGGAACACCATTGACCAGTATGGAAAAGGTTGGGGAATTTAGGCAGAAATCAATCAAGTTGATGGGATTGGCTAGTACCCCCATCAAATGAAGAATGTGAGAAATGAAGCTACTATTCACTCTGTCATATGCCTCACGCAAGTCAATCTTTAGACTTAATTTTTCTGCACCTTTCTTATTAAAATCTCCAACCAATTCGCGTGCCATGAGGGAGTTTTTGGAAATGAATCTACCTTTGATAAATTCACTTTGACACTGAGAAATTAACGTAGGTAGAACACAATTTAATTAGTTACAAATAATTTTGCTCAAAATTTTGTAAACCACATTACAATAGGCAATAGGCCTATGATCTTAGATTCTAGTTGTGTTTTGAACTTTGGGAATAAGTGAAACGAATGTGTGGTTTATCTCTCTTATGAATTCACCTGAATCCAATGCTTCTTGATATGCAACTAACAAGTGGGTTTTTAGGTGTTCCCAATGAAATTTGAAGAAGGATGCCCCCATCCCGTCAGGCCCGGGGCTGGAGTCGTTATGGATAGAGAACACAACAGTCTTCAGTTCCCTCATGCTAATCTTACCACCCAACATCAATCATCCCTCAGTGGTGAGCTGCCTTCGACACTAAGTGTTGGGTAAGACTTCATCATACTTGCCACTAAATAGCTCTGTGTAATAGTAAATAGCTGCATCTTCTAACTATTAGAGTTGCTACAACGAGTCACCTTGTTCATTTAAACTATTCAGAAGATTATTATAATGCTTTCTTTGCGACATTTTAGTATAAAAAAAATTAGTGCATTCGTCTCCCTGCATCATCCATTTCTCTTTAGCTTTTTATTGATGTTTTGTGATTTTGTTTCCAATGCTGCCTTGAGTTGCCATTGCAAGTCATAATAATCACTGTTAAGGTATTCACTCAATGGGTCTGCATCAAGCAACATTTGTATTTGCTCTAGTTAGTCTTGTAGGCCTTGTATGTGGTCTCCCTCTTTCAAACATGTTTTATTCCAGTTTTTCAAATTAAGTTTTCATTGCTTAAGTAGCATAACCAACATGAACATGTTGTTGCCATCTGGAATGGGAATATCTGTGAAATTGACAGCATCGTGATAGCCCTGAAACAAATGCCAATGATTGGCATATCGGAAACGTTTACCCTTTTAATTATTATTGGCATTGTTAAATTGAATTAACAGAGGGGAGTGGCCACTAGTAGAAGGAGCTAAGACTGTAGCATTGAGACCATTGATCTGGTTTAACAAATTTGAATATGCGAGAGCTTGATCAAGTCTTGATGAGATTTTGTTGGCCTCGCCACTTCTCCATGTGTACTGCAGACCAGAGTGAGGTAGCTCCAATAGTGCACTAGCTAATGCATGATTGTTGAATTTAAAACTTGGGAAAGCTTGAGAGTAAGTCCTCCTTTCTTTTCACTTGTACGTAACACTATGTTGAAATCACCCAATACAAGCCATGGGGATTGTATGGTTTTAGCATTATCTACTATTGTATTCCAAAGCTTTACTCTTTCAAATGCCAGGTTGCTTGCATAAATGAATGATACATATAGCACCAACCCCCCAACATTATTTGCATGAACTGTAACTTATTGTTCGTTACAATTCACAGTAACACACTTCCAGCAAGAGATATTCGAAAAAGATTACAATACGATCTTTTTGGGAAGTATTTAGATTATCACTTAAGTCCATAAGTTTCTCATGCTAGTTTTGAAATAATCTAAGTTTTATTGAGTAAATTTATTTTCCAACACGACAAATATTATGGGCTTATACTTATCCCTAAAGTTATAGAGGTCTAACTGACGAGTGTCATTGTTAAGACCCTTAACATTCCAACATAAGATCGAGATTAATGTTTAAAGGCTTTACTCCTAGTAACTGGAGCAGCACCAACTAAAGCACTAGTAGCAGTTGCTTTCTTACCTTCATGTTTGAATTGAGCGGTGTATTTTTTATTTACTTCAGTGAGATCATTAACATTTTCTTCATCATTTCTTTCCTCTTCAGACTCTTCAATATGGATTTCCAGATTCTGAATATCATCCAAAGAGTTTGATTTCTTATTTTCCTCCTCCCCTCCAGTGGACCCCGCATAATGATCAGTTGGACATGAGTTTGCCACCGTTACCTGAACCTATGCCTGACTTCGATCTTAATCTCTACGAAATACTACAGATGATTCAGAGCCCCCAAAATTAGCTGGTGGAGGCACTTGTATGATAGGGCTAGCTGTGGGGACTGTAGCAGCACCAGCTTCAATGTATACAACACTTTTTAGAGAGGCTGGAATTTTGGATGTGCTAACTTTGGTAGCATTTCCCTTTTATACCCATATTTTCTCTAATAATATAGTAGTACGATATGTATCTAAGTGCCCAAAGCACTTGCATGAAGTGCATTTTGGTGGGACAAACTCATACTCAACTGCCTGATCATATGTGTTACGATATTTGTCATATGCCTTGATGTAGTTAGGTAACTCTAAATCTACAGTGATTTCAATTAAGACGAAAAATCTAATCTTCTTTACCAGTTTGGTATTTTCATCAATCTCCAACGGTTTACCAATAATACTGGCCAGTTTACTAACACAACTAATATTCCACAAAGCTAGGTTTAAGTTTGGAAATTTCACCCAAATCAAAAACAAAGTTAGCATAGCTTTTTCGAAGTTGAAATCTGCCATACATTTACGCACAAAAATGATTTTTATGTCCATAAACCGTGGCCCCCTTTCAATATTTTCTCATAATCTTCTTTCAGCTGAAATTTAATAAGGAAGAACCCATTTTCCTTGGGGAAGACATCCCAAGTCCCTTTGGGCTTCCACATTCGTTTAATGTATGCATTGAATTAGAAAAAATATGGTCTTTTACCTGCCATGTAGACATAGATCGAGTTCTCCCTTATTTTATTTGATTCAACGTAGTCTAGTTCATCAATAACTTGATATTTGACATCACTTGTTTGTAATGGTTCAAAGTACCGAAGATCGGTGGCCCAAGATTTAGGTTTTTAGGGACTAGGCAGCTGAGCAACTCGTGAAGACAAGCGAATGACGTCTACAAATGTCTGCTTCCTCTTCCGCCGCACCTCCTGCCAACCACCTCTGCCTTCGTCTTCTCTGTCTCCTAGGGTTTCGGGAAAGGTGGATGAGGACGCCATTTTTGTGTGTGTGTGTGTGTATATATAACGCAGAATATATATCCATATATAATTAAATGGACAATATAATATGTGTGTGTGTGTCCAAATTAATTCAAAATAAAGAGGGAGAATTTGAAATAAGGATAAGATCATGGGGACAAAGGATATTGTATATAAGGAATAAGAACGTATTAATTAAATTAACACCTCATCGCCATAGCACTGATTGGGCACTTCAGAGACCAGGAGGTCGACTGCCCCCCTAGGAGGGTTGTCAACCGTTGGTCGACCACCTGGCGGCTGAATAGCCCAATGAATCTATGTGGTTAGGGTTTTCTAGAGGGGATATATATAAAAATAAAAGGCCCCAATTAAATCTGAATAATACAATGGCCGACGCCCACATTGGAAACTATATATAGGTCCTTATATCACACCATAAAACCCTAGCCATTCTCTTATACCTACCTCCATGCTGCCTCTCTACCATTACTAAATTCTAGTAAAAAAAAGGTTAAGGATCTCTTCTATTTCTCCAACCTTGAGAAGGTCTTAAATGGCTGACTCTCTTCTTATCTAATTTGGGTCTTAAGTGGTTAGGACTAGGATCCCTCCGAAGGTTTATTCCTTGGAGAGGAACCAAAGTCAAGGGACCCACCCTTATTAGATTTGAAGTAAGTCTTTGGGTCCTCCTTCTCTAACAGTGTCTAGGCATAAATGGTAACGGAGTAGGTTAGTTCACGGGGATGTCCACTTCCTCTAGAAGCTTGTAAGGGATCAACTAGGGAAAAATTGGTATATGTAATATATGTGGCCATTGCTTTCTCACTAACTGTATAAGGGAAGTCTTAAGCGACATAGGTGTCCTACAATAATATCAGTTAAGTAGTAACGTTCGCAATACTACTTTTCATATTACAAGTGAGAGTATAGAGTGAAGAACGTTAATGTATTAGGACGGGGTCTTAAAGGGCTAGGGGTCCGCCTCAAGGTTATAAGAGATCATAAGAATCCACCTTTAATTGGGCAATAAGTGACCTAGAATGCCACCTCGTTGGGTCTTTACCCTAAAAGCACCATTGAACGATTGACTTGGATAGCCACCTCATTGGTTAGATACTTGGTTTGTGTGAATCTTGTGTGTTGCACAGACATACCTTAACATATGTTAACTACAAAAAAATATAGGGTATAGACATTAAGTAACACCATATTTCAGTCACACAGAACTTTATGTTCTGACCTCTCTCCTTAACATATTCAACAGGTCAGTAGATGGGGTAAAAGCCATGGACGAAGTCATGATTGGAGCGGTGAAGAAGACAAAGTTGTTACGCTATTATTAGTAGTTATTGCTTTACTTCTTTTGGAAACCTGTGGCAATGATTTATTTGATGTACCCATTGAACAGATGTAACTTTGACCATTGTATTTCCGTGATTTTTAATAAGTGGTACACCATATTTTAGTATTATATTTTCTCTTTCCGGTGTGTGAGAATTCCATTTGAAGTATATGTTTATGATGTCTATGCAAATGCAATCCTTACAGGAACCAAAGACCCATTTAGAATGGTTCTAAGTTTCGATGGGCCTTTTCTAGGTCGAAATTTAGGCCCATTACGGGAGGGCTGTTAAATTTGGTATCGGAGCATAGGTTACCCAATTATAAGGGAATTATCCATATGGGATGCGTATTTGTAATTTTAAAAGGGTTTTTCAAACTATATATAATATATCTTTACCCCAATAAGCTTACGCTTATGCAACCCTATCATTTTCTTCCCTTTTCTACTTAAATACTATCTCAGGAGTATCCATTAAAGAAATCTTCCTTTTCTTTTCAGATAGTAGAATGGCTAAAAATCCTGCTTAGTAGGGTAACCAGGCAAGACCATGACACTTGCCATAATGGCTCCAACAGTACATTGTATTGTGGAACAGGTCCATGTTGCCAATCTTACCCCGGCGGCACCTGCAGCTCCTGCCGCTAAGGTAGCCTTTGACTTTTTTCATTTTTGTAAGACTTTCGCGAATCTAGGAGGGAAATTGTTCTGTAGGAAGTAAAGCTTTACTAGTGCTCAATCTTGGATTATGGATGGTGAAAGAATTTTTGAAGCTACTGGCTGGTCTGATGAAGTGAATAGGAGAATTGCGGCCTGGCACTTTAAAGATGAGGCCCTTGAATCGTGGAACTTAGTATCGAGGGAAAATGAGGGGCAAATATTTACATGGGCCGAATTCAATACCCGTTTTGAAGCAAAGTTTTTGCCTAGGGCAGAAATGACTATCCAGCTAGAGAAACTCATCCACCTCAAGCATGGAAGCATGAGCTTGCAAGAGTATATAGCCAAGTTTATCAAGTTAAGTAAGTTTGGGAGAGGTTTGGTAGACAACCCCATGAACAAAGCCCTGAGATTTGTTAAAGGGATGAACTCTTCATTGAAGGAAACTCTATTGGCCCAAGTAACATTTAGAGAAACTTTTAACATCCTAGAGACGGCTGTCCTCTGCACGACTGAAGGTTCCAAGGAGGACGAGGAAGGTGAGATGGGAGAAGGAAGTTGTAATAACCCGCAAATTCTGGGCCAGTTTAATTTTTTTTTATTTTGGCAATTTTAGCGGATTTTGAATATTTAAAATAGATTATTTTAAATAATATTGACGGAAAATTTATTTTGAATATAATTCGAACGTATATATTTATACGCGCCGTCGTTAGAATATAAATAATTATATAATTATAAAGGGAATTGAAAATGGCGCGGTAGTTCGATAATTCGATTTCAAACTTCAATTGAATGTACCGGGTGCAAAACAATCCGCATTTTAGTGAAACCAAAAATAATAGGATCTAATTGATGATATCTTACCAACAAATCCGAAAAATCAAGATTTCATAGCGGGGATAAAAAGATATGTCCAGTTGAAAATTCTGAATAGTCGCTATGGAATTCAGGCCCTTAAAAATGGGAATTTTGCAAACGACCTCGGATTTCGATGAAACCACTTTTGTTGGGTCCGTGATGTCAAATTATTGCTAGATTCCAAATTTCATAATTTTTCGAATCAATATGTGAGCGTGGCAAAGGAAAACGCGTTTGACCAGTTTCAGTTGATTTTAATCGACTGGAAATTGGCCATTTTTCCAACGGTCTCAGAATTCGACGAAACTAGTTTTGTTAGGACCGTATCGTCAATACGAAGCTAGAAAATATTTTTATGGAATTTTTAGAGTTCGTATGTGACCCCAGTAAATTGAAATGCGCGTTCAAATTCAATATATAGAGTTATATGTTGATTTTAACGGGAACTGATCGAAATGTTCGAATCAGCTTACAATACATATCCCATTGTGTTCGGAATGGGGGTAAAACGCTATGGACGACAGGTGGTGGGCCTCGTTTAGAGGTCGAAAATAAAAGTTGCTTTTTAGTGAAAAATAAAATAATTAAATAATAAAAATAAAAAAAAACCTTTCTCCCCTTAAACTCCTCCAGCCCCCCACCCCCCCCCCCCCCCGATTCATTTCGAATCAGAATAAAAAGGAAAAAAAAGGAAAGAAAAACCTAATTCTCCGTCGTCTCCCCCTAAACCGCCGCCGCCGGAGAGGCGCGCCCCCCCTCAGCGATCGCGCCACCGCCTGGATGCGAGCCCCCCTGTTGCGAACTGCGACTTCCCCCCCCCCCCTTCATCCGCCACGCCAGAGAAGCCATCCCCCCTGCGAGCAACTTCCGACGCCGAACTCCGGCGAGAGCACCACCCCTCCGACGAACTGCGAAACCCCTTCCCCCTTTCAGTTGCGCGCTCACCCCTCTTTACTCCTTCCTTCTTCCACTTCCTTCGATTATCAAGGTGAGTTTATATATTGATTTATTTTATTTTATTCGATGAAGTAGTTAAGTCAGTTTTATTTTTAAAATAGAAAAGACGAGATATTTAAATGGAGAAGAAGGTGATTTTTATTTTAGTAAATCAGTTTTAGTTTAATTCCAGTTTTAATTAAAATTAGCATAGGTTAAAACTGATTTTAATATGATTTTTATATTTTTGAAGATGTAAAAATATGATTTTTATATTTTTAAAGTATTAAAAATATAGTCTTTACTATATAAATGAAGTAAAAATATAATTTTTACATGATAGGAATATTAGAAATACCATTTTTATATGTGTAGAAAAATAAAAATGAAATTTTTATAATGATATGTTTAAAAAGGCGAAACCTTTATATAGAGAATAACAAAGTAAAAATATAATTTTTATCTATATAGTAGCGGAGTAAAAATTCGATTTTTCCATATTGAATAGCATAGTAAAAATTCGATTTTTATATATTGAATAGCATAGTAAAAATTCCATTTTTATATATTGAATAGCGAAGTGAAAATTCGATTTTTAAATGTATGAAGCGATTATAAAAATATGATTTTTAAATTGAAAGTGAATAAATAAAGATGTGATTTTTATTTTCAAGACATCAGTATATAAAAATGTGATTTTTACATATGTAGTGGCTACAGCAACGAAGATGACAAAAATGCGATAATGATGAAGATTTCTATCAAAGAAGAGTCAAGATGATTGGATAGCTATTGGTGAGAATTTCTCACCTTTCAACTTCTATTTCTAGTTATATATATTTATAATAGGATGTAGACGGTGCTTAGTAGCACCCGACACAATCGTCTACAGACCATGGACTTGTTTGTTTGGTTGCATAGATTAGTTAGATGATTTGATTTGAATTTGGTTGTTGATGGATTTGATTGATGTGTGAATGGCGTGGGCCTTCACTAGACTGGGGATAAGGCTAGGCCTTGTCCCGTTTCTAGTATCGTGCCGTTATGCCGCCGAAATTTTCTAAAATATGTTAGAAAAATAAAAATATCATTTTTATTTTGTAAATGAACTGAATGAAAATTCATGTGTTGAAATAAAATATTTTATCGTTAAAAATATAAATTTTTAACGTGAATATAAATAAATAAATATTCATTTACAAACCGGACGGTTTGTTTATGTACACCTATTTGAAGGACATTGATTGGAACGATAAATTTTACACATCGCCCAACTGCACAAATAAAATATGTGTTTGATTGTTTGAAACCCCACACGGGTGTTGGGATGAAATTTGAAGTTCACTCATCCTGATTGATTAAATATGTCGATCGATTGATTGACAGGCTGTTATAAGCGTTGAATATCTGTATTTGATGCTTATACAGTGTAGTGCACTTTGGTTGATGGTTGATTATTTTTCAATGCTATTATATACATGTGTTGTATGAAAATCCATATAATTAATTTTATATGGTGATTGATTGGGCCTCATTCCAATTTAGAAGATAAAGAATAATATAAAATAAAGGTTCATGTGATGACAGTACTCATCCGTTGAGATTGGTCATGTGTTGAACGAAATATTTTAATAATAAAATTTACATCTTTATCAATATAAAATAAAGGTTCTTGTGTTGACAGTACTCATCCATTGAGATTAGTCATGTGTTGAACGAAATATTTGAAAACGAAATATTTGAAATAGAAATATTTGAAAACGAAATATTTGAAATCGAAATATTTGAAAACGAAATATTTGAAATGGAAATATTTGAAAACGAAATATTTGAAATGGAAATATTTGAAAACGAAATATTTGAAATGGAAATATTTGAAAATGAAATATTTGAAAACGAAATATTTGAAAACGAAATATTTGAATACGAAATATTTGAAATAGAAATATTTGAAATAGAAATATTTGAAAATGAAATATTTGAAATAGAAATATTTGAAAACGAAATATTTGAAATAGAAATATTTGAAAACGAAATATTTGAAAACGAAATATTTGAAATAGAAATATTTGAAAACGAAATATTTGAAATAGAAATATTTGAAAATGAAATATTTGAAATAGAAATATTTGAAAACGAAATATTTGAAATAGAAATATTTGAAAACGAAATATTTGAAATAGAAATATTTGAAAACGAAATATTTAAAATGGAAATATTTGAAAACGAAATATATGAAGCCGAGTTGATTAGATTGACGCCATTTTGACGTGAACGATATTTATATCGATTTTATTCATTTTAAAATGAATATTGAACAGTGATTTCGAAATTGAATATTTTGAAAACCAATTTGAATTGAATCGAATAGAAAACCAATTTGAATTGAATCGAATAGAAAACCAATTTGAATTGAATAGAATAGAAAACCAATTTGAATTGAATCAAATAGAAAACCAATTTGAATTGAATCAAATAGAAAACCAATATGAATTGACTCGAATAGAAAACCAATTTGAATTGAATCAAATAGAAAACCAATTTGAATTGAATCAAATAGAAAACCATATTTTGGTTTGAAATGACATCCAAAGGAAGATTAAAGGATAAATTTTAAAGAATTTATCTTGGATAAAATTAATGGGAACCTTTCCCAAAAGATGCGAATATTTAAATAACAGAATATTCAGAATTGGAATGAGGCGTATGTTGTGTTTGTGTAACATTTGTTTTAAATATACGCGGGTTGTTCGGAAAGTCTGGGTTTATGCCCATTCTGAATAACCGATTCGACGATATGACGAAGATGAAGACGGTGGTTGAAGACCGGAAGTCTTCACATCGTTTGGATAATTACTGACGATCCTGATTGGGCTGTACACCCAAGAGGATGGAAATAGTTGGTGGTCGTCCAGACGTACTTGGAGATGGATGGATATGCAAGGAAAGTGCCTCCGGTTTCGTTCAGACCCAGAACGAACTTGTAAATGGATTGTGTGTCTGACATTGGATTTTATTCTATGTTGATTGATTTCTGTTAAATATATATCTGTTTGGCGGCGGAGAATTTATTCTCTTGCTTAACGCCCTTCTCTGAGACGTACGAGCTTAGAGGTTATATATCGATAGATATCAATCGCATGGCATGAATTGCCTGTGTGGCACACTGAGTTGCATGGATCAAGGCTTCTGTTGAAAAGCAAAGTCTTGTGGTTGATGATCAAAGCACGGCCTTTGTGGCATAGCTTTGTGTATAGCGTGGATTCGCGGGCCTCACACCTCGGTATGAGTTAAAAACGGGATACGGACCGCTGGGAGAGCACGACCTTTCTTTCTAGCTTTGGTGGTGTCAGTGACTTACCAGCCCTGACATTTATATACTTTTCACCTTTGTGGTTGTTGGAATGAGGCGCCTCGATTATAGGTCTGTAAGGACCGGGAAACGTGTGTTTAGGCATAATTAATCCTCTAATGTAAGTGAGGACCGGCCCAACCGCATCCGGGGTTGCCCAGAGTGTGTAGTCCCGAGGCATTTGCTAGAGTGTCTCGAAGCGGAGAGGAGCTTGCCCCTTGCCTTGACTCATGACGGAAATTCAATTTCCAATACGTGTATTTCGGCTTTATTTGTAGAGCCTAGTATGGCGACATAGTGGGATGGGGCACTCATGCCGTCTATGATTTATATTTATAATTGAAATTGTTTTGACACTATACACTTATTATAGTATCAAATGATTTGTTTTAAACATATCAAGCATGTTTGGCTGTTATAAGGTAAAACCCTATCCTCTGGCTTGCGTTGCATTGTGTGATGGGACCTGGGTCTTATAACAGCTTCATTTTTTGAAAAAGCATTGCGTTGTTTATTCTATGCACTGGTATTCTTGGGAGGAAACCCGTTCCGTGTCATACGGCGTGGTCCCTTGAATTACTCTCTTTTAAAATAAAGTTTTAATAACTGTTTTAGTTCTCACACCAGTCACATGACTGACCTGGAGTTTATTGTTTTAACCTAAACTCTGTGTAACACCCCACGTCCGTTAGTGTCACTCGCAAAGGGAATGCACTAAGTTCTGTGGAGCATTATGGGTAAAAGATGTAGATAAATTACAAGACAGACAAACAATTAACAGCGGAAAATAAAACTTGGCTTTATTGATAAAATAGATTGTACAAGATTGCTTTACAATATTAGAGTATCATCTGTCTTTACTAGATAAAGAAGCATAAAAATACATTTATATTCCCCAATGTAGCATAAGCCAGCCATAGCATCTGAAAGAGAATCCAAGGACAACTTCGTCAAATCTTCAAGCTGGGAAAGAGCAACGGTCCAATTTAATCCTGAGTTATACTATTCCCTCCTCAACTACCTGGGGGGTGGAACGGAAGAAAAGAAGCGAAAGAAAAACAGAGTCAGACACAAAGCCTGAGTAAGTCAGTAACTTCTAGCATGTGAACAGGGAAAACAGAACGACATGAATTAACTGAATACAAGATAATACCATGATGATAAGGCTAACAAGATAAGATTCACACAAGACATGCTAAGACAAGATAAACTGGATATACTACAACACTTTCTCCGCTTCGCTTTTACCGCGATATACTCGTTTCTATATCTCTGCACCACCTAACCAGTGTTCCAACTAGTAACGATAACGTGATCCCAATCCCTGTAGTTTCCGTCGCCTTCAGGCGTACCTTGATTATTTATTACCTAGATCTAGTCTAGGTTTTATATCAAGTGCTTTCTAGATTCAATTAGAGTTTACGCTGTCTGTTGAACGCTTCTTGTATTCAGGATTTATGCCACCTAGTTCCAAACTAGGGATTATGCTACCTGTCGAACGATGCCCTTTAGTCTAGGATACACTACCTAGAGTGGTATATGTTCCTCAACTAATATAGGATGAATCTTAGTATAACACTTAACCAATACAGGATGAATGGGTAGGGTTAAGAAATACTTAACCGATATGACTTGGTTTGTGGTGGGGTTAAGTCAACATGAATACTGACAACACTTAACCAGTTTAACAGGATAAGGGAAGAGGGTTAAGTTAGCTTGAATCGACTAAAGACACTTAACCAATCCATCTTAACGGGAAAGAGAACTAAGTAGTAAAACTTAGTTAAGAAGAAAATGATCCTGGAAACTAAGTGGTAAAACTTAGTTAGTAGAGCTAAGTAGTAATTCTTAGTATAACACGAAGGAGCGGACGTCCATCTGATTTTAAAAGAGACTCCAACGAATTGGGATACGAAGCCCGAGGGTTCGAGGGGACGTGAGGGTACTCTTGGTATCCCTCTGTGAGGCTGCAGATGATCCGCCTGGGCGCACAGAGGTTAAGGTCTGCGGTAGAAAAGCCAAGGGTATGCCTTGGTTGCAATATATGGCAACCAAAAGACTAGGATGGACCAGCGTGATTCGGCGAGAAGACGGAAGCCCTGTGATAGCAACTCGTCGTCTACCTACCATCTTCATTCAAGCGAGACACGTGAAGCGGGAAGGCTGGAGGACTCATACAGACCACATACTTGCTATCTAGTTGTGGTTGCGGGGTGTTGTTGGCCATAGAATTAGTGGGGCAGATAGGGGCCTTCGTACAGTTCTCATTTTACAAGGGTGGCCTTCCATTAGTTGAGGGAGGGGTCGAGTGGGACCATAGCCACTGGAAAAACAGACCTTAACATCTGCATCGTCAGATATTGAAAGCTCCCGACCGAGTTCCGTATTTCTAGAGTAGCCCTGACACGGGACTCGGGTAGCACATTACAGGACATGTGCATCTAGACAAGCGATAACGATTCGCGATACATGCGTGGGGAAAGTCTAGGAACATATACCACTCTAGGTAGTGTATCCTAGACTAAAGGGCATCGTTCGACAGGTAGCATAATCCCTAGTTTGGAACTAGGTGGCATAAATCCTGAATACAAGAAGCGTTCAACAGACAGCGTAAACTCTAATTGAATCTAGAAAGCACTTGATATAAAACCTAGACTAGATCTAGGTAATAAATAATCAAGGTACGCCTGAAGGCGACGGAAACTACAGGGATTGGGATCACGTTATCGTTACTAGTTGGAACACTGGTTAGGTGGTGCAGAGATATAGAAACGAGTATATCGCGGTAAAAGCGAAGCGGAGAAAGTGTTGTAGTATATCCAGTTTATCTTGTCTTAGCATGTCTTGTGTGAATCTTATCTTGTTAGCCTTATCATCATGGTATTATCTTGTATTCAGTTAATTCATGTCGTTCTGTTTTCCCTGTTCACATGCTAGAAGTTACTGACTTACTCAGGCTTTGTGTCTGACTCTGTTTTTCTTTCGCTTCTTTTCTTCCGTTCCACCCCCCCAGGTAGTTGAGGAGGGAATAGTATAACTCAGGATTAAATTGGACCGTTGCTCTTTCCCAGCTTGAAGATTTGACGAAGTTGTCCTTGGATTCTCTTTCAGATGCTATGGCTGGCTTATGCTACATTGGGGAATATAAATGTATTTTTATGCTTCTTTATCTAGTAAAGACAGATGATACTCTAATATTGTAAAGCAATCTTGTACAATCTATTTTATCAATAAAGCCAAGTTTTATTTTCCGCTGTTAATTGTTTGTCTGTCTTGTAATTTATCTACATCTTTTACCCATAATGCTCCACAGAACTTAGTGCATTCCCTTTGCGAGTGACACTAACGGACGTGGGGTGTTACACGTGGTATCAGAGCTGAAGGTTACCAGATCAGATAAAGGATTTGAAAAATTATTTTCAAAACGGTTTTTAAAGAAGCATTTTTAAAAGAAAGGATTTGTTTTAAAGGCATATTCCCCAAAGCCATACGCACTGTCTTCTCTTCCTCTGTTTAAATTCTTGTCTCCTTCTTTCTTGAGTCTCTGGGGCTCCTGGCTTTCTGGGAGGTAACCTCATCGAAGGGCAAAGTAGTGTCCGGCTTCCATCCATAGCCGTAGTTGTTTCATCTACAGGCAGTTTTCTTTCGAAGCTTATAGGGTTTTCCGGACGATGGAGGCAGTTTTCGAGAGATTTGTCAACATGACTACACACGGAAGGGGGATGAGGAGTTTGGCTAAGGAGCACAACCCAAGGATAAGGAATTCATGGATAGGGACTTGGCTCACCAAGGAGGAAGGAGTTATAAAGCGTAAGACAAGAGGAAGTAGCTTTTCTATGATATAATAGGGCATATAATTAAGGACAAGAGCAAGAACGAGGAAAAAGATTTTCATAAGGGCAAGAACCTACTTTCGCCACCAAGCGTACCTAGGAGAAAGGTAGTAAAAGTTCTCTTGGAAGAGTCTAGTTTTGCTATTCGTACTATTTCCTTTGGTTTTATCGCTTCGCATTTGTTCGTATCCACTTCCATAGTTGAGTCTCTGCACCATAGTACTTGTATAGTAGAAAGGTCCCACTAGAGTCTCAAATCCAATTAGTGGTCCGACCAGTTTATTTTTGGTTAGTAGGGATTTGAGAATAGCTATCGAGTCTGCTTATATCATCTCACGTAGATCGTTTAAATTCAAAGGAGATATTCTTTGGGTGCTTGTCTGATATTGGTTTAGGCCTTTGGGGCTTGTACTTGAGGAATATCGAGTTCGACTAGGATGGTTTGCGTGAGAGATGAATAGTTGTGACAGGTGCTCTAAAAAGCGCGTAGTGATCTTTCAACCCTTATAGTTATGGCATGGTGGATAAGGGAGAGACCTCTAATCATACACTTGGTACCGTGATTGACATCTATTTATTTTGGAAATGGAGGTTAGGAACTTCACAATCGTGAAGATAAATTGGTTAAGATACAGTGGAGTAAAGCTCAATAAGGCTAGATACTAGCAACATGCCCTTTTTCCTTAAGGGTGCATCCTTGATTTCTCTGTTTAGGAGCTTTACGCGTAGTTGTTTCTCTCTTTCCAAAGTATATCCTCTAGGTCGTATCTGCGATCCTTAGGTAGAAGCCAATGGATGTAAACATGTATTTGAAACATGTTATGGTTGAATGGTTTCAAGTGGTTGCAAATGGTTGCTCGTGGATGCATATGCATACGTATTAGGCACTAGATCAAGTTCGGACGCTCTCATGTTGCATTTACATATATGCATTTGTTTATAAGTTGAAATTGATATGATATCATATGGACGTTGCATATGGATGGATGGCTGTGCACGCATGTAGTATTTACATGACTAGGGATGTTTGCATGCATGATTGGACGCATGGCACTAACATGATTTGCATTAAGTAGGTCAACTGAATCAGTAGACCGCCTGATTTTGCATTAGATAGAGACATATACACACACTATGCATATGAACATGAAAGCATTAGAAATCTTTTAAGGACAACGAATGCCTGTGATTGAATGGTTGAGTAGATGGGTGATTGGATGGTAGGACACATTCTTCCTAACTTGAAGATTTCGGGGACGAAATCCTTTTAAGTGGGGGAGAATGTAACACCCCGTAATTCTGTGACATTAAGATTCTCAAATTAAAGTATAATTAATTTTTAAAAGAAAAATTAAAAGAAAAAGATCCATGCAGTTGTTTAATTTAAGTATTGTAACTAACATGAAAAAATGAGAAGTAAGGAGAGAACAATAATTATTATTGTTCTAAGACTTATTAACAAAAGCCTCTGTAGCTCAGTTGGTTAAGGCATTGGATTTGTAGCATGGAGGTCGGGGGTTCGAACCCCGGCGGCGGCATAATTTTTTATCTTTGTTTTAGAGAGGGCCAACTGAACATGCAAATATATGTACGTATACAAATTCAAAATTTGAAAGGATAAGAACGTACATATAAGGAAATAAAGAAAATATATATATACATATGAGAATATAAATATATATATATATATATGCAAAAATATATGTATATGAAAGATAAAATTCAAGATAAGGCTACAGTCAATGAAATATGGCAACATCATTTGAATTTTGAAAATAAAATGAAAGTTGTGTGTATATATATACGCGTAAAATGGTCGTTAGAGGAATTGTATACATATAAGAATATTTCATGTGAATAAAACAGTTAAATAAATTCCAGAAATTCAAAAGTTCGAAAATCAAATTTCTACGCCAAAATAGTGGGACCCAATGCTGACTCAGCACTGCGTGTATGATAAGGTTTGGCTAGATTCATCTATGTACCTGGACTATTTTCTTAACTAGGTTCAATGCTGACTCAACGCTGCGTGTACGATAAGGTCTTGAGCAGCTATATAAACAGCCCTAGTCTTCATTCTCTTTGCACCAATTCTCTTCTATCCTTATGCTGCTAAGATTCATGGCTTCTTCCCCTCCTCTAAATTTTCTTAAATAATTAAAATAAAATATAAATTCAAGACATGGAGATGCTGCTCAAATCTGTTCAAGAGAAGATTCAAATCAAAGTGAAGAATTCAAAGGCTAAATCAACAAACCTCGAGCAACGACATACGAATCTTAGCATCGCCATTCTTCTATTCTAGATCTAATTTCTGTAAGTCAGTTGTTTCTAGATTTGAACGTTTTTTTTCTTTATTTTGTGACATGAAATTAAAGGAATAAAAGAATATGCCAAATCTCTCTCTCTATTCGAATCTGTGTTTATACTCTTGGACTAAATTAAGAACTGTTATGATTCAAGGACAAATAAGATTTTGCCTAAGACCGTTGCCTATGACTATGGATTCTGAGATCATGTGCCTTTGGACTATGAACATAAGCCTTTGATTTTGGGACATAAAACATTGCATATGACGGTGACTTATGACTGTCGGAATTATTTTCCCTTTTGACTATGAATACTGCCTATGGACATTTGCCTATGACTATGAACACAAGCCTTTGATTTGGACATAAAGTATTACCTATGACATAACAACGGTGATTTAAACACCTACGATTCATGACTAGGAAAATTGTTGCTTAGGTTTTGTGACTATGAAATTGGGTCTAAAACCCGATTTATCTATTCTGTCTGTTCTTGATTTTCTTTGGTTTTAGACTATGGGAATTTACCTATTAAGTTAGGTCTACCCATGTTCTCGAACCTATTCTGTCTATTCTTGGTTTTAGACCGTGGGAATTTACCTATTAAGTTAGGTCTACCCATATTCTTGAACCTGCGTCGTTATTCAAAATCTTTTTATGCCAATTATTATGTCCACCCTTTTTCATAGCATCTTTGGTTCATTCCCTATTTTCTACGAATCTAGATTTATTTACAATCTAGGTTGAATCATGATTATACGAACGGTGGGAATGCAATTTGGGAAAAACACAAAAATAAACATAAATATAGTTGTAAGCTTGAAATTGGCATAGTTTGGAAGCGAACATGATTCTGATTTGTACAATTTTAGAACATGTGTTAAGACATGTGAATTGGGTAGATTTGACATGGATTATAGGTTATGAAATTTAGATCTAGTATTGGCCTGTAAACTGAAAAACTAGAATAATAAATCTAGTTTGTATGTGGACTGTAAACTAGAAGAATAAATCTAGTTTTTGGGCATAAACGGTGAACTAGAATAGAAAATCTAATTTGGCATATAAAATCTAGTTTAGCATAAACTGAAAATAAAGATGATAGATCTAAATTGCTATGAACTGTAGGTTAGGCAAATCAAGATTTGGGCCTAGAATATAAGTCTGTTAGCGACAAATGAATATAGGCCAAATTTGTTTAAAAAGGGGGAAATGGGCTGTAAGATAAATTGTTAACAATTTGTAAACAAAAGAAAGATATTTTGATAAAACCCCTTTTTATAACTCGTACCAGAAAGTTCTAGGGTGACAGAGAGGATAGTTTCTAGGCTTGGGTTTGGAAAATACAAGTTTCCTGCCCTCCCTGGCTATCCCTAACTGATCCGAAGAACGGGATGATTGCTTTCAAAACCATGTTTGGAAATTAATCAGAAAACCCTTTGAACTTAGAAAACATGAATATGCCTAACCCGAGGTTAGACTGAGTTGCGGTGTAAACCTGCCCGGAACCGACCGGCACATCCAGTAACCGTAGCAATATCTGTCTAATGTGAGAGGTTGCGGCTTTAATTTATTAATTAAAGCTAGAACAAGAAGGGGAGGGTTAAGTCCATAGAAACACTTAACCAACTTAACATAGTTAAAGCTAGAATGGGAGGGTTAAGTCCATGGGAATACTTAGCCAAATTAACATGTTGACTAGACTAGAAGGTGGGGTTAAGTAAAGTTAATACACTTAGCCAATTTAACATGTTAATTAGACTAGAGGTTGGGGTTACGTAATACACTTAGCCAATTTAATATGTTAGCTGGGTTGGACCGTAGGGTTAAGTAAACTTGAACACTTAACCATCAGAATATGATAAATGAATAGGGTTAAGTCTAAGACACGAAGAGATGATACTTAACCATTAATAACAGGTTTAGTTAAAACCGGTGGGAAAGGTTAAGTTAAAAAGGGAACACTTAACCAATATAGGATGAATGGGTAGGGTTAAGAAATACTTAACCGATATGACTTGGTTTGTGGTGGGGTTAAGTCAACATGAATACTGACAACACTTAACCAGTTTAACAGGATAAGGGAAGAGGGTTAAGTTAGCTTGAATCGACTAAAGACACTTAACCAATCCATCTTAACGGGAAAGAGAACTAAGTAGTAAAACTTAGTTAAGAAGACAATGATCCTGGAAACTAAGTGGTAAAACTTAGTTAGTAGAGCTAAGTAGTAATTCTTAGTATAACACGAAGGAGAGGACGTCCATCTGATTTTAAAGAAGACTCCAACGAATTGGGATATGAAGCCCGAGGGTTCGAGGGGACGTGAGGGTACTCTTGGTATCCCTCTGTGAGGCTACAGATGATCCGCCTGGGCGCACAGAGGTTAAGGTCTGCGGTAGAAGAGCCAAGGGTATGCCTTGGTTGCAATATATGGCAACCAAAAGACTAGGATGGACCAGCGTGATTCGGCGAGAAGACGGAAGCCCTGTGATAGCAACTCGTCGTCTACCTACCATCTTCAGTCAAGCGAGACACGTGAAGCGGGAAGGCTGGAGGACTCATACAGACCACATACTTGCTATCTAGTTGTGGTTGCGGGGTGTTGTTGGCCATAGAATTAGTGGGGCAGATAGGGGCCTTCGTACAGTTCTCATTTTACAAGGGTGGCCTTCCATTAGTTGAGGGAGGGGTCGAGTGGGACCATAGCCACTGGAAAAACAGACCTTAACATCTGCATCGTCAGATATTGAAAGCTCCCGACCGAGTTCTGTATTTCTAGAGTAGCCCTGACACGGGACTCGGGTAGCACATTACAGGACATGTGCATCTAGACAAGCGATAACGATTCGCGATACATGCGTGGGGAAAGTCTAGGAACATATACCACTCTAGGTAGTGTATCCTAGACTAAAGGGCATCGTTCGACAGGTAGCATAATCCCTAGTTTGGAACTAGGTGGCATAAATCCTGAATACAAGAAGCGTTCAACAGACAGCGTAAACTCTAATTGAATCTAGAAAGCACTTGATATAAAACCTAGACTAGATCTAGGTAATAAATAATCAAGGTACGCCTGAAGGCGACGGAAACTACAGGGATTGGGATCACGTTATCGTTACTAGTTGGAACACTGGTTAGGTGGTGCAGAGATATAGAAACGAGTATATCGCGGTAAAAGCGAAGCGGAGAAAGTGTTGTAGTATATCCAGTTTATCTTGTCTTAGCATGTCTTGTGTGAATCTTATCTTGTTAGCCTTATCATCATGGTATTATCTTGTATTCAGTTAATTCATGTCGTTCTGTTTTCCCTGTTCACATGCTAGAAGTTACTGACTTACTCAGGCTTTGTGTCTGACTCTGTTTTTCTTTCGCTTCTTTTCTTCCGTTCCACCCCCCCAGGTAGTTGAGGAGGGAATAGTATAACTCAGGATTAAATTGGACCGTTGCTCTTTCCCAGCTTGAAGATTTGACGAAGTTGTCCTTGGATTCTCTTTCAGATGCTATGGCTGGCTTATGCTACATTGGGGAATATAAATGTATTTTTATGCTTCTTTATCTAGTAAAGACAGATGATACTCTAATATTGTAAAGCAATCTTGTACAATCTATTTTATCAATAAAGCCAAGTTTTATTTTCCGCTGTTAATTGTTTGTCTGTCTTGTAATTTATCTACATCTTTTACCCATAATGCTCCACAGAACTTAGTGCATTCCCTTTGCGAGTGACACTAACGGACGTGGGGTGTTACACTCTGGGTTCCCCTATTTTCCGCACGGGCAGCTAGTAGTTTTGGTTTTGCAGATTTATATTCACAGGATCCTGGTTTATAGCTGGAATGATATCCGGAAAGCTCTGTATCCGTATATCACCTTCAGTTGTGCTTTATATTATTTTCCGCTGCTATGTAATTTATTGTAATCTCTGATATTTATCGAATGTAATTTATTCAATTATACTCTGTATATTCTTGTATTCTGATGGAATTGTTGTAATAGCAATGAAATGTTCTTCCGTCTGTGTTCTATTTTGTCCTGTTCTCAAACGATCAGGGGTTTCGAACGGTCTAGATCGGTTTAACGACTGATTCGGATCGAGCGAAATTCCTTGCTGTCACAGAAGTTCCAAAAAGAATAAGAAAAAGGAATGATGGAAAAACAAGAAGAAAGGAAACAAATTCATAAAGGAAGAAAAGACTTGTACGAGGTGCAATCACTAGGGCCATAAGGCCAAAGATTATAGGACCTCGTTGGCGAAGAAGGAATTCAAGGGAAAGTGTTACAACTGCCATGAAGAAGGACACATGTCTAGTGATTGCCCAAAGCCCAAAGTTATCAAAATGGTCAGAACTATGAAATTAATAGAGGTTGCACCAATTCAAAGTAGACACTCAAAAGACCAAGGGCAACCTGCACTTGAAGGTTTAACTTTTGTTTTAGGGAATTCTTCATACACCTTATTCGATTCTAGAGCGACCCATTCTTTTATCTGTAAAAGATTAGTTAATCTGTTGAATCTTACCATATCTATCTTTAATAATCCGATAGAAGTGGCCAACCCTATCGAAGGATCTAAGTGTCTTGAATTGTTATGTAAAGACCTAGTACTGGAGGTCGACGATGTCGAGTTCCTTTGCGAAGCATATGCACTGGATTTTATGGGGTATGACCTTATCCTCGGTATGGACTCACTATCGTTTTATGGGGTCGTTCTAAATTGCGATAAGAGAATCGTTCGTCTTACGAGCCGAGGAGCACGTAGCCTAAATATTCCTTGTAATGTTAGGAACAAGGATAAAGCCTTGATATATTCCTTATCTCCTAGTTCTGAAGGACCATCTTCGGTCCCTATAGTTTGTGAACTCTTGAATGTTTTTGAGGAAGTCACGAGACTTCCACCCCACAGAGAAATCTCTTTTCGTATTGACCTAGAGAAGGACGCTAGACTTGTAGCGCTACCCTTGAGGCATATGGCGCCTAAGGAAAGTAGGGAGTTAGATAAGCATATTTCAAAATTATTAAAAAAAAAGGTTTCATTCGACAAGGTACCTCAGAATGGGGTGCACCTGTTGTATTTGCCACCAAAGCAGACGGAACTTTGAGACTTTGTGTGGACTATGGGGTACTTAATAAATTGACCAAGAAGAATAAGTACCCTTTACCTAAAATCGATGACCTTTTTGACCACTTAAGAGGAGCCCAAGTATTTTCCCAATTATACCTTACCATTGGATTTCACCAGTTAAGAATTGCAGAGAACAGTATGGACAAAACTGAATTTAGGACGCTGAATGGATTGTTCTAATGGGAAGTTATTCCATTCGTACTAACGAATGCACCCGCTTTATTTGTTGACCTCATGAATAGAGTGTTTAGGGGCATTCTAAATAAAATTGTGGTAGTCTACATAGATGATATCCATATATTTTCAAAAGATCATAAAGAGCATAAAAATCACTTGAGACAAGTGTTAGGGATATTAAGAAAGATCCAATTGAAAGCAAAATTCTCGAAGTTCCATTTCTGGAGGGAAGAAGTTAGGTTTTTGGGACATATTGTGCCATGCAAAAGCTTGGACATAGACCATGCAAAGATCGAGGCAATCAAAGAATGGAGGATACCTCGGAATGCTACGGAAGTAAGAAGCTTCCTTGGATTGGTCGAATATTATCGGAAATTTATTAAAACTTTGCAAAGATTTCTACTCCTTTAACCCAATTAACAAAATAAAATTTTGTGTTTTCTTGGAGTAATAAATGTGACATAGCCTTTAAGAAATTAAAGGAAGTATTAACTAGCGTACCAGTCCTAATTATACCCGATGGTTCAAAACTGTTTATAGTTTAAACTGTTGTGTGTTGGACCAGTTTAAGAGCGGTTCTTGTGCAAGAAGGAAAGGTAGTTGCTTACACTAGTAGATAACTCAAGGATCCAGAGAAGAGGTACCATGTTGATGACCTTGAGTTAGCCGCAATAGTGTTCGCCCTTAAAATGTGGATTATCTTTTATGGGAAATTTGATCTTTTTACCGACCATAAACCCATAAAATATTTATTTCCTCAACGTGACCTAATCTTAAGAGAACAATGATGGATGGAATATATTGCCTCCTTTGATTTCATGATCCAGTATACCCTGGGAAAGGGAAATGTTGTGGCGAATGCTTTAAGTAGGAAACATGCGACTTTGAATGTGATGACAGAATGAAAACAATTTGAGTTTCTCTCTAATTTGAATTTGCATCCCTCAGTAACTACTTCTAATGGTTTTCTTGTGGCTATGATAATTAAACCTACCCTAAGAGAGAGGATCCAAAGCGCACAAGAGCTTGACGAGGAATTAAGAAGCATAAAGGAGAAAGTGGGAAGGAAAGAAACATTTCCCCATTCAGTTAGGTATTCGATTGGCGACGATGGAAGTTTACTTTGGGACGAACGACTTTACGTCCTTAAGGATGAAGAATTGAGGAAATAAATTCTAGAGGAGTGTCGTAGGTCAAAAAATGACCATACACCCTGGTGGGGATAAAATGTACAAAGATATAAATAGTGATCTCCATTGGGAAGGAATGAAGAGGGATGTAACCGAGTTCGTGGCCAAATGCTTAACGTGCCAAAAGGTCAAAGCGGAGCAAGGGAAGCCCAGAAGATTATTACTACCTTTATAGATCCCCACGTGGTAGTTGGAACATACTTCTATGGACTTTATAGATGGACTTTCGAGAAGACAAAAGGGGAATGAGGCCATTTGGGTTGTGGTAGATAGTCTAACCAAAAGCGCCCATTTTATATTAGTCAAGAAGACAAGGACTGTAGCCTCATTAGCCCAATTATATGTCAAAGATATAGTCATACTACATGGTATTCCATCGAGTATTATGAGTGATAAAGACCCCTTATTCATAAGCGAATTTTGGAGAAGTCTACAAGCAGCATTGGGAACGATCCTCAATCAAAGCACAACCTATCATCGACAAACTGACGGCCTGACGGAAAGAGTAAATCGAATCTTCAAAGACTTATTCAAAGCTTGCATCATCAACTTTGGAGGAATTTGGTAGCAGCGCCTACCACTTATAGAGTTCACCTACAACAATAGTTTTCAAACGATGATTGGTATGGTCCTTTCGAAGCCCTTTACAAGAGGCCATACAAATCGCCAAATAGTTGGTAGGAAACCACCGACAAGGTTATACTCAGACCAGACTTCGTCCGTGAATCCACGGAGAAGATATCCTTGATTAGGCAGAGAATTAAGGCAGCCCAAGACCGTCAGAAATCGTATGTCGATAATTGAAGGAGGGAACTTGAGTTTAATGTCGGGGACTTGGTATTCGGAAAAATATCCCCTCTTAAGAAGAATGGTCGGCTTGGGAAGACTGGAAAGTTGGCTCCCAGATTTATTGGGACTTTTCATGTCATTGAAAAGATACGATCTTTGGCTTATCGAGATGCGAGCCAGTTTAAAATTTTTATTTTGGCAATTTTGATGAATTTTGAATATTTAAAATGAATTATTTTAAATAATAACGATGAAAAATTTATTTTGAATAGAGTTAGAACGTATATATTTATTTGAATCGTTGTTAGAATATAAATATTTATTTTAAATTATAAAAGGAATTGAAAATGGCGCGGTAGTTGATAATTCGATTTCAAAGTTCAAATGAATGTACCGGGTGCAAATTAAACCGGATTTTAGCGAAACCAAAAATATTAGAATCTAATTGAGAATATCTTTCCAACGAATCCGAAAAATCAAAATTTCTTAGCGGGGATAAAAAGATATGTCCAGTTGAAATTTCAGAATAGTCGTTATGGAATTTCGGCCCTTAAAAATAGAAATTTTGCAAACGACCTCGGATTTCGACGAGACCACTTTTGTTGGATCCGTAATGTCAAATTATTGCTAGTTTCAAATTTCATAATTTTTCGAATCAATATGTGAGTGTGGCAAAGGAAAACGCGTTTGACCAGTTTCAGTTGATTTTAATCGACTAGAAAATGACCATTTTTCAAACTATCTCAGAATTCGACGAAATTAGTTTTGTTAGGACCGTATCGTCAATACGAAGGTAGAAAATATTTTTCTGGAATTTTTCGAGTTAGTATGTGACCCCAGTAAAATGAAATGTGCGTTCAAATTCAGTATATAGAGTTATATTTTGATTTTGACGAAAACTTACCAAAATGGCCAAATCAGCTTACGATACATATCCCATTGTGTTCGTAATGGGGGTAATTAGCTATGGACGACAGGCGGTGGATTCGATTTCGAGTTCGAAAATAAAAGTTACTTTTGAAAATTAAATTAATTAAAATATATATTATTATATTCTTCTCCCCCCTATCTCCGTTCAATATGTGTTGACGATAATCATGTGTTGAAAATTATCATGTGTTGAAAGAAATATTTTAACAATAAAATTTACATCTTTATCATATTTAAAGTTAGAAACTAATTGGAAAATAGATTAGATGAGTGGTTTCCTCGGTATTAATCTGATATTGGTTTCGGCCTTCGGAGTTAATATTTAGGGAATCATTCTCATACTACTTTACGGTTGGAGTCTGATTTGAAAATCAAACGATAGATACCATAATTTTATAAAATATATTAAATAACAAAAATAGTCATGTGTTGACGGTGCTCATGTGTTGAGAATATTCATGTGTTGAAAGAAATAATTATTCATTTGTCGAATAGAATAACGAATTTATTGAAATTTATAAAGCCGTGTTGATTAGAGATGCGCCATTTTGACGTGAGCGATACTTATATCGATTATATTCATTTTTTATAAAGAATATAGAAAAGGAAGTGATTTCAAAATATAACGTTTTGAAAATATTATCAATTGTATATCGATGATGTGGAATATTCAATTTCGATTTGAAATTGAATGTGAAGTTGAAATCGTTTCGAAAACAAATTTAAAACGATTTATAAAGTACGTTTTAAAAGGAAATCGACGAAATATATTATATTATATATAATGGCCTGAATAGAACGCGTCGCGCCGCGGCAGATCGCGAGTTTCGACCATTGACTTCGAATTGACGTTGCGGGAGATCCGACCGTCGGATTCTCCTAAATCTAGAACCGTTGGGTTCGTATCGAAAAGAGATTTCCAATGAATATTAGAAATTTGAAATCTAATGGTTGGATTTGGAATTATGTCCAAATCAAATTTGGAAAAGGTCGCTGTAAGTGCAGTTCGATGGCCGTTGATGGAAATCGACCATACAGGCCTTAATAAAATTATTAAAAATATTAATAATTTGTGTAAAATCATAACAAATGATTGGAAAAGAACTGGGGTGAAAAATTACACATTTGAAAAGATAAAAATATATTTTTATCGAAATGAACTAGAGTTAAAATCAATTTATTTTCGAAATAGGTACATGTTTACCATAATTTACTATTTTGTTTGGGTGATGATGATTTTATGAGCCGATTGGCTAGCCGCTTGGCTTTTTCTTTTTCTTTTGGATTGAAGAGGGCCATGGGAGGCTATATGAAATATCCCGAAGTCACCAGTGCAGGGGAGGTTATGGCGAAATTTTTCGAAAATTTAGGGTGTTAGCCAAAATTTTGAATTTTTTTAAAAGTTCTTTGAAACTGAAAAGTTGAAGAACTTAAGCTGTAACGAAAATAATGGAAGTTGAGTTGATTTGTGAAGCAACTCTCAGCTTCGTTCCTTTTCGGGGACGAAAAGTTTTAAGTGGGGGAGAATGTAACAACCCGAAAATGTGAGCCAGTTTAAAATTTTTATTTTGGCAATTTTGATGAATTTTGAATATTTAAAATGAATTATTTTAAATCATAACGACGAAAAATTTATTTTGAATAGAGTTAGAACATATATATTTATTTGAATCTTCGTTAGAATATAAATATTTATTTTAAATTATAAAAGGAATTGAAAATGGCGCGGTAGTTCGATAATTCGATTTCAAAGTTCAAATGAATGTACCGGGTGCAAAATAAACCGGATTTTAGCGAAACCATAAATATTAGAATCTAATTGAGAATATCTTTCCAACAAATCCGAAAAATCAAAATTTCATAGCGGGGATAAAAAGATATGTCCAATTGAAATTTCAGAATAGTCGCTATGGAATTTCGGCCTTAAAAAATAGAAATTTTGCGAACGACCTCGGATTTCGACGAGACCACTTTTGTTGGATCCGTGATGTCAAATTATCGCTAGGTTTCAAATTTCATAATTTTTCGAATCAATATGTGAGCGTGGCAAAGGAAAACGTGTTTGACCAGTTTCAGTTGATTTTAATCGATTGGAAAATGGCCATTTTTCAAACGGTCTCAGAATTCGACGAAATTAGTTTCGTTAGGACCGTATCGTCAATACGAAGCTAGAAAATATTTTTCTGGAATTTTTCGAGTTAGTATGTGACCTCAGTAAAATGAAATATGCGTTCAAATTCAATATATAGAGTTATATTTTGATTTTGATGAGAACTTACCGAAACGGCCAAATCAGCTTACGATACATATCCCATTGTGTTTGGAATGGGGGTAATTAGCTATGGACGACAGGCGGTGGGTTCGATTTCGATTACGAGTTCAAAATTAAAAGTTACTTTTGAAAATTAAATTAATTAAAATATATATTATTATATTCTTCTCCCCCCTTATCTCCTTTCCTCTTCAAACCAGCCCCCCTCCCCCACCCCCGTTCTATTTCATTCCAGAAATAAATAAATAAAATAGAAGGGAGGGAATAGCGATCCGCTGCCCCTCCCCCCCCCCCCCCCCGATTTGGTCCACCGCCGCTCAGGGCAGGGCGTCACCGCCTCCCTCACCCTCTCGTGCCCCTCCTCTCTCCTCTTCTAAACCCCGTTCGTGAAGCCCACCGTGAATCAAAACCCTACCCCAAGCCCAAACCACCCCGTCGCCACCTCGATGAACGCGCCGCCGCTGAGATGGACACCGTACACCCCCCTCTGTCAGGTGCAACACTCTTTTCCCCCCTTTTTTTCAACAAATCAACATGAACAAAGGTGAGTTCTTTATTTATTTTTAATTTATATAAAAAATGATTATTTTGTAGGATAAAAAATAGATTTTTAAGTAAGTAAAGCTATAATTTTTATTGAACAAAGCTTTGATTTTTAAACTCAAAGAAAGGCGATGTTTTTATCAAAGAAAAACGATATTTTTATGAAGAGGAAGACGATATTTTTATATAGTGAAAGATTGAATTTTTTGTATAGAAGAAGGCGTTTTAAAAATATAATCTTTATCTATATAGTTTGAAAATAAAAATATAATCTTTATCGGATAAAGAGCGATATAAAATATATTTTTTATATTTGTAGAGAGTTCAAAATATAATTTTTATATGATGTGAAGGTTAAAAATATAATTTTTACATAAGCAAGAAGTTAAAAATATGATTTTTATGTAATGTAGATAATAAAAATATGATTTTTACTTAGGTAGAGTATTAAAAATATGGTTTTTATTAAAGTAAAAATATAAAAATATAATTTTTATATAGTTATGATAATAAAAATTAAATCTTTATATTTGAAAAGGCGAAATATTTATATTTGAAAAGGCGAAATCTTTATATTTGAAAAGGCGAAATCTTTATATAAAGAATAGCGTGATAAAAATATAATCTTTATTATATGAACACCGTTGAAAAAATAGAATTTTTATCTATATAGTAGCGGTGTAAAAATATAATTTTTATCTATATAGTAGCGGTGTAAAAATAGAATTTTTATCTATATAGTAGCGGTATAAAAATGTGATTTTTATATATGTAGTGGCTACGGGTAACGAAAGTGACAAAGGGCGAGAACAGCGATGACTTCTACATAAGAAGAGTCGAGGCGTTTGGATTAGCTAGTCGGTGAGAACTTCTCACTTTAAATTTCCTTTTCTATTTAAAAATATATACTAGGATGCAGATGGTGCTTAGCAGCACCCGACACCCGTCATCCACAGACCATGGATGGCTTGTATGTTTGATTGTTTGTTGTGATGAAAATTGATTATGTGACGTGAAATAAAATATTTATATAGTTAAAAATATTTTATCGTTAAAAATATAATTTTTAACGGGTATGTGAATGAATAAAAATATGTGTTGTTGATTTGAAACCCCACACGGGTGTTGGGATGGTATTTGGCGTACACTAATCCCAATTGTTTAGTGATGTGTCGATCGATTGGTCGACAGACTGTGTGAGCGTTAATTAGTTATATCTAATGCTTATGCAGTTGTGTGGTGGACATTGGATGATGGTTGATTATTTATCAGTGCTATTATATACATGTGTTATATGGTAACAATATAATTAACATTATATGGTAATTGATTGGGCCTCATTCCAATTGGGAAAATAAAGAATAGAAAAAAATAAAGATTCATGTGTTGAATAGAATATAAATAGTCATGTGTTGACGATAATCATGTATTGAAAATTATCATGTGTTGAAAGAAATATTTTAACAATAAAATTTACATCTTTATCATATTTAAAGTTAGAAACTAATTGGAAAATAGATTAGATGAGTGGTTTCCTGGGTATTGATCTGATATTGGTTTCGGCCTTCGGAGTTAATATTTAGGGAATCATTCTCTTACTACTTTACAGTTGCAGTCTGATTTGAAAATCAAACGATAGATACCATAATTTTATAAAATATATTAAATAACAAAAAAAGTCATGTGTTGACGTGCTCATGTGTTGAGAATATTCATGTGTTGAAAGAAATAATTATTCATTTGTTGAATAGAATAACGAATTTATTGAAATTTATAAAGCGTTGATTAGAGATGCGCCATTTTGACGTGAGCGATATTTAGATCGATTATATTCGTTTTTTATAAAGAATATAGAAAAGGAAGTGATTTCAAAATATAACGTTTTGAAAATATTATCAATTGTATGTCGATGATGTGGAATATTCAATTTCGATTTGAAATTGAATGTGAAGTTGAAATCATTTCGAAAACAAATTTAAAACAATTTATAAAGTACGTTTTAAAAGGAAATCGACGAAATATATATATTATATTATATTATATATATAATAGCCTGAATAGAACGCGTCGCGCCACGGCAGATCGCGAGTTTCGACCATTGACTTCGAATTGACGTTGCGGGAGATCCGACCGTCGGATTCTCCTAAAACTAGAACCGTTGGGTTCGTATCGAAAAGAGCTTTCCAATGAATATTAGAAATTTGAAATCTAATGGTTGGATTTGGAATTATGTCCAAATCAAATTTGTAAAAGGTCGCTGTAAGTGCAGTTCGATGGCCGTTGATGGAAATCGATCGTACAGGCCTTAACAAAATTATTAAAAATATTAATAATTTGTGTAAAATCATAATAAATGATTGGAAAAGAACTGGGGTGAAAATTTCCACATTTGAAAAGATAAAAATATATTTTTATCGAAATGAACTAGAATTAAAATCAATTTATTTTCGAAATAAATAAATTGAATTTGAATTGGTTTTGAAAATAACCGGAATTTGCAATATATATAAAATGGAAGTGGATTTGAAAAGAAATTGTCTTTGGAATATTTCGATGTTGGATTCCGTGATTATACAGATACTGTTGTGGGAATCTGAAAGATATATTTATATCGTTATTTCCAATACGATATTTGTTGGTTTCAAAATTTGATATTGAATATAAGCCGGTATATTTTCTATTCAGAGCCTTGTATTTAATATCAAATGTGATTTGGGATTGTCGTGAATCGTGTTTTAGGTGACGTTGGTTCTTTAACCCAGTTAAAGGCAAGATATTGATTTTTGAGAAGATTAAAACTAAGTGGAGTTTTAATGAATCTTTAATTAGATTAAAAGTGAATTGATAATTTAAATTATCAAATTTGGAAAATGATCGAGAATGGAGTATCACCAGTTTTGCTCCAAAGCGGTAGTTAAATCTTTAATTAGATTTGAACGTGAAATGGTAATTAACTTTACCGATAACACCGTGGTGTTAGATATGGAGTATTACCAGTTTTGCTCCATGGGATGAATAGGTTGGGATTGGGAAATAAAATAAATAATTACTTCGGTGTGGTTCGCTAATCCCGACTAGTTTGGAAAACCATAATACGGTTTGAAATGATATCCAAAGGAAGATTAAAGAATAAATTTAGAAGAAATTATCTTTGATAAAATTAATGGGAACCTTTCCCTAAGAATGTGAAAATTTGAATAAAAAGAATATTCTGAATTGGAATGAGGCGTATGTTGTGTTTGTGTAACACGTGTTTATTATATACGCGGGTTATTCGGAAAGGCCGGGTTTATACCCATTCTGAATAACCGATTCGGCGATATGTCGAAGATGAAGACGGTGGTTGAAGACCAGAAGTCTTCACATTGTTTGGGTGATTACTGATGATCTTGATTGGGCTGTACACCCAAGAGGAGGGAATCAGTTGGTGATCGCCTAGATGTACTTAGAGATCGATGGATATGCGAGGAAAGTGCCTCCGGTTTCGTTCAGACCCAGAACGAACTTGTAAATGGACTGTGTGTCTGACATTAGATTTTATTCTGTGTTGATTGATCTCTATTAAATATACATCCGTTTGGCGGCGGAGAATTTATTCTCTTGCTTAACGCCCTTCTCTGAGACGTATGAGCTCAGAGGTTGTATATCGATGGACATCAGTCACATGGAGAGAATTGCCTGTGTGGCACGCCTAAGTGGCAGATGATCAAGGCTTCTGTTGAAAAGCAAAGTCTTGTGGTTGATGATCAAAGCACGGCCTGTGTGGCGTAGCTTTGTGTATAGCGTGAATTCGCGAGCCTCACACCTCGGTATGAGTCAAAAACGGGATAAGGACCCAAGGAGTGCACGACGTTTCTTTCTAGCTAGTGGTGGTGTCAGTGCTTAAACTGGCTGACATTTATATACTTTTCACCTGTGTGGCTGTTGGAATGCGAGGCGCCTCGGATATAGGTCCTATAGGACCGGGAAACGTGTTTTCAAGAATAATTAATCCTCAAAAGTAAGAGAGGATCAGCCTTCGAGGTTCCAAAGGATCATAGTGGGTCCTGAGACATTAGCTAGAGTGTCTCGAATCGGAGAGGAGTTTGTCCCTTGCCTCGACTCATGATGGAATCCAATTTCCAATATGTGACTTGCGGTTTTATTTGTAGAACCTAGTATGGCGACATGATAGATGGTACCCATGCCGCCTAGGATTGATATTTATGATTGAAATTGTTTTGACACTATACACTTATAGTAATATCAAATGATTTGTTTTAAACATACCAAGCATGTTTGGCTATTATAAGGGAAAACTCTATCCTCCGGCTTGCGTTGCATTGTGTGATGGGACCTGGGTCTTATAATAGCTTCATTTTTTCAAAAAGCATTGCGTTGGTTATTCTGTGCATTGGTATTCTTGGGAGGAAACCCGTTCCGCGTTATACGGCGTGGTCCCTTGAATTACTCTCTTTTAAAGTAAAGTTTAATAACTGTTTTAGTTCTCACACCAGTCACATGACTGACCTGGAGTTTATTGTTTTAACCTAAACTCTGGGTGCCCCTATTTTCCACACGGGCAGCTAGTAGTTTTGGTTTTGCAGATTTATATTCACAGGAACCTGGTTTACAGTTGGAAGGATATCCGGAAAGCTCTGTATCCGTATACCTCTTTCAGTTGTGTTTTGTATTATTTTCCTCTGCGATGTATTTTAATGTAATTTAAATCTCTGATATTTCTGTGTAATATTCATTTATACTCTGTATATTCTTATATTTGATGGAATTGTTGTAATATACAATGAAATGTTCTTCTGTTTGCGTTATGATTGGTTGTGTCCTCAACGCAATCCGGGCTTTCCTCACTGCGAAAGTTCGGGTCGTGTCAGTCTGTCAGGAATCCATAATGTTTTTCATGTATCACATCTAAGGAAATGCCTTCATAATTCTGCTATCAGACATGAGATTGACGAAATTGGGGACATAGAACTCGAGTTGGAGTCCAGGGTGCCCCTTGCCACTACAAGGATTGTAGAACATGGAATCAAGAGACTCCGCAACAAAACCATTTGCCTCGTCTGAGTAGAAGAGATTCACCCAGAGCTTTTTTTAGGGTAATTTTTCCCCAAAATAACAATTATGGATGCATCGTGATTGCTAGATTGGTTGTTAGGAAATGGATGCAACACCATTGCACAAGTGCACTCTTATAGAAATATATGTATAACTAGGTTGTTTGCATACATATTGCATCACTTATTACAGCTACACGATAAGTATGAGCTCACTTTAGTGGATCTCCAGTTCATAGCACTACGAGTCATGGATGCTTATGGCTGATTTGAAAATAACATGGATGTGACCGTGCAAGTTGTCTTTTTCGCCCCTTCAAACAGATTTTGAGACGAAATCTATTTTAAAGGGAGATAATGTAACACCCCGTAAAATACATAGATATTAATAATAAAAATAATAATTAAAAATAAGCAATTAAATAATAAGGCTGGAAAATGAGATTTTGCATCTTTAGGAATTTGGCTATGAAATTCTTTTATTTGGATTTGTGACAAAATTCTGAATCGTTTTCGTATATAATATGCTGAAAACGGTCAATGTATGAAGAAGTTATGAACAAATGAATTTGGAAAGTAAAACGCAGATTATATATATAATTAATTAATTAAATGGATAACATATATATGTGTTTGTCCAAAATAAATTCAAAATAAAGAGGCAGAATTTGAAATTTGAAATAATGATGAGATCATGGGAACAAAGGATATTGTATATAAGGAATAAGATTAAGAAATTTCAGCAACGTATTAATAAAATTAACACCTCTTTGCTACAACGCTTATTGGGTGTTTCACCGACCAGGAGGTCAACTGCCCAATAGGAAGGGTGTCAACCGCCCAAGTCGACCGCCTGGCGGCTAAAAAACCCAATGAATCTATGTGGTTAGTGTTTTCTAGAAGGGATATATATAAATAAAAGGCCTCGCTTAAATCTGAGTAATACAACGGTCGACGCTCACACGGGCAAATATATATAGGCCCTCATATCACACTATTAAACCTTAGCCATTCTCTTATCCCTGCCTCCGTGCTGCCTCTCTTCCATTACTAAATTCCAGAAAAAAGGTTAAGGATTTCATCTGTTTCTCCAACCTTTATACTTAACTTCTTGCTATTTTAATTCGTATAGTTTAAAATTCTGGAATTTGGTATATATATATATATAAGATTTTAATACATGTTTCTTGTATATATATATAAGGAGAATTGTTGGAGCGCGTTTACCGCAAAGATTAAGCATAGATCTAGATCTACTACAGATTCCTCTTTGTTCTTCCCTAGATATGTGAGTGGAATGTCGTGTACTTAGGCATATTCATATATTTATTATATTATCATGTTCATATAGTTATGCCTAAGAGGATTTGGGAAGCGATAATATGAACACTTAAACCCCCAAATCCTTTATTTCATATATTCGTAAGAATTGTCATGTTATTTGGGTTTTGTGAATTTTTGATTTTAATAATGGATTAACGATGAAAAGGGGTGTTGCTACTATTGTTTCTACTTTGTGTAATTCACCTTTATTAAACATTTGATTGTAACCTAAAAGGGTTTAAATTTGATTATTCCATGATTTGATTTGGTTTAGATTCTATTTTGGATCTAAATGTATTCATACTTGAAATATATCAAATGTAAACGTTTTTATGTGCATAACACTAAAAAGGGGTGAATTAGACAAAGTGGAACATATAAACATACATATATATATTATATGTGTATGTTATATTCTATTCTTAATCAAGTATTGACATCATTCCAACAAGCCTAGGATGCAAGTTGAAATTTGTATGTATGTATATTTTCCATTCACTGCTATCTGCTATTATGTTATTATGTCATCATGCCTAAATTGTAGCAGTAAAGATATGGAAAAATTAACTTGTATACCTTGATTTGGACAAATTGACAATGCCACCTCGTTAGAACGTTTCCTCATTTATAAGAATATTTAACGTAGTTATGCGTTATTATTATTATATTAATTAATATAGCGTAATCAACATAATTAACATAATATTAACGTAATAAATGTGATTAGGATAAGATTCGAATTTTAAATGTCACCACATAAATATATATTGATTGCTTGTGTGTGCGTTTAGTTACCATTTGTGGTATAAGCCTTCCCGGAACCGACCGGCAAATCCAGCAACCACAAGTAGGCCCAACTAATGGGAGATGTCTAGGTGTCATGGGCCATTCAAAAAATTAGTATACTAGACAAGAGGTTAAACCAACTTGTAGTAGAAGCCTGCCCAGAACTGACCGGCATATCCAACATCTACAGGTATGTGGTTTAATGTGAGAGGTCTAGTGTGTGTATATATATTTAACTATATATATATAAGTCTATTCTGCGTGAAAATAAGCAGGTTTACTACACCTTGTGAAGGTTTTAAGTGGTTGACCTCTTCCTATCTACTTAGGGTCTTAAGTGGTTATTATAGAATCCCTTCGAAGGTTTATTCCTTAGAGAGGAACCAAACTCATGGTACCCACCCTTATTAGATTTGAAGTAAGTTTTTGAGTCCGCCTTCTCTAAAAGTGGTTAGACATAAACGGTAACGGAGTAAGGTAGTTCACGGGGATGTCCACTTCCTCTAGAAGCTTGTAAGGTCTCAACTAGGGACATAATTGTAAATGAAAGATATGTGGCCATTGCATGCTCACCAACTGTCCATGGGAAGTCTTAAGTGACGTAGGTATCCTAACGTAATATGAGTTAAATAGTAATGTTTGCAACACCACTTTCTCATATTACAAGTGAGAGTATAGAGTTAAGAGCGTTAACGTATTAGGATGGGGTCTTAAGGGACTAGGGTTCCACCTTAGGGTTATAAGAAATCATAAAAATCCACCTTTAATAGGGCCATAAGTGACCAAGAATGCCTACCTCGTTGGGTATTTACCATAAAAATATCAATGAACAATTGACTTAGATACCCACCTCATTGGTTAGATACTTGGTTTGTTTGAATCTTGTGTGCTGCGTAGACATACCTTGACATATGTAACCTGCTAAAAATATAGGGTATGAACATTAAGTAACACCATATTTCAGTCACACAGAACTTAATGTCTTGACCCCTCTAGTTAACATATCCAGCAGGTCAGTAGATGGGGTAAAGGTCATGGACGAAGTCATGATTGGAGCTGAAGAAGAAGACAAAGTTATTATGCTATTATTCGTAGTTATTGCTTTACTTCTTTTTGGAAACTTGTGAGAATGAATTATTTGACGTACCCATTGAACAGATGTAACTTTGACTGTTGTATTTATGTGATTTCTAATAAATTTTACACCATATTTGATTATTATATTTTCTCTTTTCACGGTGCGAGAATTCCATTCAAAGTATATATTTGTATTATTTGGGCAAATGTAATGCTTACAGGAACCAACGAACCGTTTAGAATGGTTCTAAGTTTCGATGGGCCTTTTCTAGGTCGAAATTTAGGATCATTCCGAGCGGGTTGTTACAAGGAAAGTATTAAGATTTCATCCTTTGAAGCGTTAGATGGTTGACCTTGCATATCTCCTATATGCTGGATTGAGTCTGAAAATCGGCTTGTATTAGTTCTGGAAATGATCCATGAGGCAGCGGATAAAGTTGACTTTATCAGGAAGAAGTTGAAAGCGGCGCAAAGCAGATAGAAACGTTATGCAGATTCTAGAATAAGGAATTTGAATTTGGACTTGGAGATTAGGTGTTCTTAAAAGTCACTCCCCTAAGAGGAGTTATCCGATTCAGGAAAACTGTGAAATTATCACCCAATTATTTGGTCCCTTCCCAATATTGGAAAGAATTGAAACCCTAGCTTACAAGATTTTGTTACTTTATCCAGAGTAAATAATGCTTTTCAAATTTCTCATCTTTGGAAATATGTACATGATCCTTATTTGATTGTTGAGGAAGCAACACAACTTGACTTGGAAATCACACCAAGTTTAGCATTTCTGAGAGAGCCTTTGAAAAAATTGGCAAAGAAATAAAGGAACAGATCAGAAACAAGAAGGTGATGTTAGACAAAGTGCAATGGAGAGGAGATCCAAGAGACTGTACATGAGAAACATAGAACGGTATTAGAAAGACTTATACCGAGTGTAAAGTGGATATCTCAGAGTAGCACATTTGAGAGGTAAACTCATTTCTTAAATATCATTTCTATTCAACTTTGCTTACATCAAATTTTGGGGAAGAAATTCTTTTGACTGGGATGATTGTAACAACTTAAAATTTTGGAAACAATATAAAAATTTAAAATTTGAAGTTTAAATCATTTATATAAGGATTTAAAGTCAACTAGAGCTCATTTTAATTAATTAAAAATAATAAACAAAGTTTTTTTTTACATATTATCGAAGTGCATGAAAAACTAGTGAATGTGACTTGAAAATATATTTCATATTGTATGAGTTGTTGTGACAACAAGTTGCATGAAACGTTGTATGTACATAAGTTAATTAGTTGAAGAATAAACATAAAACAAAGTGTTTCTTCTTTGATTTTTCACCCTAAGAAGCAACCAAGGTGTATTTTCTCCCCTTCCATCTCATGCCAACACATCATCAATCCAAGGCCTCTTCATTTCTATGTATAGAAGCCTCCTCTCCACTACATTCACTTTGCTTCCCTCTCTTTTACTTTTCTTCTCTCCCTCACCTTCCTTCTCTACCTCCACCTGTGCCCTCCCCATAGCCTACCCGCGGCCAGCGCCTCCCCCCACCGCTGGCGAACCTCCTTCAGCCTGCCACCACCTTGTTGTGGCCTCGAAATCCCCAATATCTCCACCACCCCTTTAAAAACCCTAAAATCTTACCTCCTCCCCTTTAATTCACCACTCCCTCACACCTTTAGCTACCTACCATCGTCGTGTATACCACCTCACCTGCCTCCACCCGTGTGCCAACCAAGGCCATGGGCCCACCTCAAACCCGAACCACATTAAGCCCCAAACCCCACCCCGTTTGCTTCTCGAACCAAAAATATATCCACTTATACACCTGTCATTTTATAAAACCATATAGCGTCGAACCTCCATCCGTTCGATTTTCAAATAACTCCGGTGATACAGAGAGGCTACCAAAATTGTCCGGGATCATTAAAACATCCTATGATTAGAGTTAGGAGGAGTGGAGTATTAGGTGTGAAACTATGAACCAAATAAGGGCTAGTTAACTATTGATTATTGTTGTAAACTTGTTCGAGTTGGTTAATGACCTTTGGTGGATGATATCGGTTCATGATATGATTTGATAATGGTTGGTATGATTTAATTATACATGGTAGGGAAAAGAAACGGTTTTTAAGTGAAAATTATATGGCTACTTGAGTATATAACACATAGAATTTATAATGTGGACATTGGAATGGGTTTGAACCTTAAATGGTCATTGAATGGGAAGTTAACTTGGTATTGCTTGTTGAATATAGGTACGAACCCCATTGGGTATTGGATGATAAGTTGGTTGAATGTGGATGACTGAAATATACCTCATTGGTTGACGAAACTATGTTTAAATAGTGATTGGTTAATGTGCTAATAACCTGTTAAATAAACGACAACATATATTGTTGTGATTGGATGTTATCATGGTTTTTGATAATTTGGTATGTGACTACCTTGATTAAATATGGACAAAAAGTATGACTATTGGCTCATTGGTTAAATCTCCATTCATTAAAATGATTTAAATATGTATTTTATTAATATAAATAATGGACGAAAAATAAAAGTCCAGATTTGATATCTGATTTTTCATGGACATGAAGTCAAAGTCATTTCGATTAACTTTTGCAAAAGAAAGAAATGGTTTTGGGGAAATTAAAAGCAGGTTATGACCTCTTGAAGTTTTTATTTAAAAATGAATAGTAACTGGAAAAAGTGAAGCTTGGTTAGGGTATCTCGAAGATCTTTTAACAAAATTTCCTTTTCAAAACTATCTTGTTTATTTTTATAATGGACATCAGGAAAAATTGGATTTAAAGTAACGCAGTTTGAAAAATAATATTATTTTAATAATAAAAAAAATATTATATATCGATTCAATAGAAATATTTGAATCTGAAGTTAAATATAACAAATATAGTTTCCGAAAATTGATATAAATATTTTATATAATTAATAAAATGTTTTTAAGAATTTCAACGTGAATATTAATTATAATCGAAGTTGGTCAAAATATAACTAGTCGCACAATGATAGTTCACGAATCTCGACCATTGACTTCAAGCTGGCGTACCGAAAGATTCGACCGTTGGATTTTCCCGAAACAAGAACCATTGGAATTGTAATAAAAAGAGCTTTCAAATGGATAGAAAAGATTTTAAATCCAATGGATAGATTTTGAAATAAGTTCATATTAAATTTGAATAAAAACAATGAAGTGCAGTAAGAACCCGAAACGAGATCTGATTTTAATGGCTTATTTTTTAAATGATTAAAAATGGGAAAAAATTATTATAAATTATAGTAAATGATTTGAAAAAGTTTTGGATCAAATATATATATATATATGTTTTTGAATGATAAAAACTTGTTAAATAGAAATATGCTATTTTGAAGCGCCTTTTATAACGATTTTTAAGAAACGTTTTGAGATAAGAGTTTTTAATTCCCAAATCGAAATTAACCCTGGGTAAACCTTTTTATTAGTTTAGTAGAGAATTTTAAAGTTTATTTTGGAAGCTAAACACCTTAACCAAGTTTGAGAATAAGATTTAACCTTATGATATGTTTTACAATTACAGGAGTACAGACGTACTTGTCGATTGTTCGGATGTGCAACGGCCCCTCTCCTTCGTTGGACAAGGAATAAGGTGCCTTCAGTTTCGTTCAAACCCCGAATGAACTTGTAAATGGATGTGCATCAAACATTGTATTCTACAATATAACAAATTGGTTCCTATTGACGTTATATCAGTTGGTGGCACAGAATTTATTCTCTTAGCTTAACACCCTCCTTTGAGACGTATGTACTTAGAGTGTTATATATTAATAGATACCGACTATATGTTGTGAATTGATAATATGGCCTGTTAAGTGTTGCTGGTAGATAGATCAGAGATTTTATTGAAAAGTAAAACTTTGTGGAACGTTGACTCTAGGGTTCCATACCCCAGAATGAGCCGACAACAGGATTATGGACAATAGAGATAAGGGCATATGTTTCCTTCTAACTAAAAGTGATGCCATAGTATGGAGCTCAGGAAAGTTTACTTATGTAGATGATAGATCGAGGCGCCTCAGATGATGAACAAATATGACTGAGGGACATTATCTTCATGAATAACCCAAACCACAAAGGGTATAGGTAGGCCGGCTCTGCCGGATCGAAGGATCACATGCGTGTGAGTCCTAAACATCTTGCTAGAGATGTTCTGAATGGTTATGGAAGATCCTTTTTCTTGGCTCATTGACAAAATCCAGTTTCCAATAAATGCCTTTGCGTTTTCAGATGTAAACTATATAGCCAACATCATGGGATAGGGCATTATGCGAGCCAAGATTTATACATTTATTTTCAGAAGTGATTTCCACACTTAGACATTAATAATATTATTATCAAATGATTTTCTCGTGTCAAGCATGTTTGGCTATTATAAGATAAGACTCTTTCCGCCGGTATGTGTTGCATTGTATAATGGGACTTGCATCTTATAATGGCTTCATTTTTCAAAAAACACTATGAAGTTTTGCGTGCTGGTATTCATGTGGAGGAAACCCGTTCCGTGTTACACGGCTTGGTCCCGTGATATGTCTTGCTTTTAAATAAAGGCTAAGAATAACTGTTTAGAGTTTCTAAAACTAGTCCCACAACTGACTCATAGTTTATTTTTCCCTTGCAAACTCGGGTCTTATTTCCACACGGATGAGGCTGTAAACAGGTTATTAATTAGGACTACTTTGGAAGCTATGTCTTTATGTATATGGAAGCTATCTGGGGAAAGCTGGTTTTAGATTTGGAGCTGGATTGTGTTCTTTTGGACTACCTCTAGGACTTCGTCATGTCAATATATCGTTATTTTCATTGTGTATCTATTTACTTATTTCTTCTATTATGTATGATATTAGGATCCGATGGGATGTATTAACTTTGTAGTAACCCTTGATGCAATATGATAAGCATTCTGATGTTTAATGCTTATTTATCTTTCTACTGTTATATAATGTGTTATATCCTAAAGGTCTACTATTTCTTTCGACGCTTGGGACGTCGATACAAATGTATTAATGTCAATTTCTAGGATCTGAGAGAATGGGTCATCACACTAGGCCTTGTGGATAGCCTAGACCACTTCCCTTTTTCTTTTAGTGCTAAGCCTAGGACTTTATCGTTACTTTGCGTTAAATTGGAAAAATATTATAATTGAATAAAAAGTGAGTTTTGGGCTTATTGAAACTGACAAGGTATTGTAATCAGATTGGACTTTAAATTTAAGAATAAATCCTAACGTATAATTGGAAAACATGTAAACTGGAATAGATTGAACTTAACTGAATACTAAGTAATGTGGGAATAAGTTGTATAGAAAGATTACATTAATTAGAAATGTTGATACAACCTAGGAATATAACATGAGGTTATATTGGGTTTATCAATAAACTTAAACTATGTTTAGTTAAGATTGATAAAATTGATAAGCTAAGATAGAGATAGTCTGTTCCGACATCATATGGCTGATTGGGAAAGATTAGTGGCTCGTAGATTTGGTCCATTCCAGTAGTGTGGAGTTGATTAGGGAAGATAAGAGGCCTAATAACATAATGAAATCTTAGTTTGGGTCTATTTCGACAGTGTGGGGTTGATTGGGGAGGACAAGAGGCCCAATAAAATAATAAAATAGGGACCAACTTTAGAGGTGACTTACATCAATTGCATATTTGGTTAGAAACCATATCAGTCAATATCCCTTTTTATCATGGAGGTCTCACACTAAGTAGAGGATAGGGCATGCTAGACTATACTGGATGGTATGTGGTTCAAACATGGTGGGTACGGGAGCGCTTTGGCGGGATGATAAGCATGAATTGTGTGATTGGGGAAGATAAGCCGATGTAACGCCTGTGATTAACGGTTATGTCCTTTTAGTCAATAGGATCGGGGTAGATAATCCTGAGTACCATAGTTGGCATAGGTTATCACAGTATGAGTATAAGAGCCGATCGACGGGTATAAGTTAGGTAAATTCGAATTCTAACACCTTTGTAGTTGGTGCAACAATCTCGGATACGAATGAGAAGCCTATCTTTATTCGTGTTTATCTTTCCTGTTATTTCATTTATGCTTTTATGTCTACTGCTCTTAGAACTATTCATCTATCTAGATGCTTCCTTAACTTATGCTCATGCTAGAAGTTACTATAACTCATTAGACGTATGTCTGACCTAGTTTGTTTTCTCTTTCTTTCTTTTCCTTCCCCCTAGGTTTGCAGTGTGGAGGGTCTCAGCAGTGATTCTTGATTATTCATTTCAACTTTTCTTCGGACTCTTTCCAGATTCATGTATTGTTTCGTTTCTTGTTTTATGATCACTGTAATGACATATGGAAGGGATAATTTTTATGGTTTTACTCATGTACTCTGATATTTTCCATGAGATAGCATATTTGGTATATGATGATGACTGTCTGGTATTTTGAAATGTAATAAGTTCTATGATTTGACTTGTTTATTAAAATAATGTTTTAAAGTTTCTGTTGTGTTTTATATTTCTGTCTTGTGAACTTTAGTCTCTGTGTTGTTACTTTATACCTAAGTGCTTCATAAACCTTGACGCATCCTCATATAAGTGACATTAAAGGGTATGAGATATTTCATTTGGTATCAAAGCCTAAGGTTACAAGGTCAGAGATTTTGTTTTTTTGAAAATGTGTTTTCAAAAGTAAAGGATTTTCAAGTAAAACTTATTTTTGAAAAAGATCCCCTCATATCAACTACAATATTTCCTTGGTCCCTTTTTGAATCCTTGTCTGTTTTCTTTTCAGCATGTATGGGGCTCCTAAGTTTCCATAGGGCATTCCCGTTTTGACATAGTTCCAAGATATGTTGAAGCTACGAAGCCTACCGAAGGGAAAGGAAATGCAGCAACTCCAGCTGTATCCACGGTAGTTTCACCAAGTCCAATGATTAATTTCTCTAAGCTCTATAATTATTTTTTTGATACGGGCAGCAAGCTATTTCTTAGATCAGAGAGTTTTGTTGATACTCGCAATTGCCTGGGATAAGCTGACTGTGTGTTTAGATTATTAGAGCTTGATGACAGGAGGAGGAATTAGTTGGCTGCTTGGCAACTGAAAGAAGAGGCGTTATATTGGTGGGAAGTAACTGAGGCAGAGTAGGCTATAGAGGCGCGAGATGATTTCAAGGATAAATTCGAGAATTTTTCTATCACAGGCTGAAGAAAGGATGCAGTTAGGAAAGTTCTTAAGTCCGAGACATGGTAATATGTCGGTTAAGAAGTATATGAATAGCTTCAACAACTTGGCGAGATTTGGCTTAGATCTGATTAATACCGCACAAAAGAAGGCTTTGAGGTTTGCGAAGGGACTAAGCCAATGCCACCAAGGACTAGCACTGACGCATATTCTGATGGCAGCTACGTTTGAGTGGCTTGTGGATATGGCTTTATACATGAGGATGGAAAGAAGAGTAAACAAGAGGTTAAGACGGATGTGGCCAAGGCAGGTACTAAAAAAAGTGGTTGCCTAAGAAACGTGCAATGAAAAAGGGAGAGAAGCCAAATAAAGTAAAAATCAAGAAGAAAATTAAGTCTCATGAGTGTGGTATGATGGGGCACTTCATCAAATATTGCAAGAAGACAGCTAAGAATGGTGCTTGTTTTCGGTGCGAACAGATGGACATTATAGCAAGCAATGCCCTCAGAAGCAGTGACAGAGGGTAGGTACATCCAGAGCATAGATTGATGCGCTTGAGGCGACTTAGACTGGTGGTACCATACCAGTCAGGATAGAGGTAGGAAGGTCACTATAGAAGATTTGATTTCTCCTTTCGACTTTCTGATGTGGAACTTGTTCAATTCAGGTGCTTCTCATTCTTTCATATCCAATTATGTTGTTGATATTCTTCACTAAGATACTTCTATAGTTTCTGTTCCAATAATTGTCTCAAACTCCATAGGAGGTACGGCTCACCTATCTATAATGTGTAGGGGTTTGAGGATTTTTATTCTTGGCGTCGAGTTTGAGTATGACGTGTACTGCATTACGCGCTTATTCTAGGGATAGATTAGCTGGCCATGTATGGTTTTATCCTTGACTATGAGAGGAGATTTGTTAGGCTTTTGACGTGCCATGGTAGGACTCTCAAGATTTCTCATGACTCGCTAGGGTCAGTCATGCTTAGTTTCCTTGATTCCCTAGATGATTCCGTCGACGATCTCAGTTTGGTGCCCGTAGTTAGAGACTTTCCAGACGTATTAGAGGGGGAGAGGGCTATTTTCTAGATGCAAGACAGATTTTTGGATGTACTTGGTGGAAAATGCTAAGCCTGTTGCGTTGCCAGTGCACCACATAGCTCCGAGAGAGAGAGAGAAAGGAGCTTAGTAAGCAAGTGGGTGAGTTGTTCGAGAAAGGGGAGCACCAGTTGTATTCATGACTAAGGCATACGACTCTCTTCATCTATGTGTGGATTACAGAGAATTGAACAAGCTCACGAAAAAGAACAGACACTTACTCCGATGGATAGATGACTTGTTTAATCAGTTACTAGGAACTTCAGTTTTCTCAAAGTTGGATTTATCTACAAGTTTTATCAGCTTTGGGTGGCTGATGATAGCATAGATGAGACTGCTTTAAGGACTCCAAATAGATTCTTTGAGTAGATGGTTATGCCATTTGGGCTAACTAATGCACCGGCGTATTTTGTGGATTTGATGAATCAGGTATTTAAGGAGTACCTGAGTAAGTTTGTGCTGGTATTCGTTGATGATATCTTGGTATTCTCGAGGAGCGAGGAGGAACACGACTTGCACTTCAGAGAGGTCCTCTGTACTCTCCGTGCACATCCTTTGAAGGAAAAGTTTTCTAAATGCCACTTTTGGCAGAAGGAGCCAAGGTTCTTGGGGCATGTTGTCTCCAGTGATGGTATAGCGGTGGATTCCGCTAAGGTTGTCGCGGTACAGGATTGGAAAGCCCCCAAGAGTTCGTTAGAGGTGAGGAGCTTTTTGGATTCGGCATGATACTATTGGAAGTTCATTAAGAATTTTGCGCAGATATGAGCTCCACTTACCCATCTAACTAAGAAGAACGTAGTTTTTTTCTTAGAATGTGGATTGCAAGGATGCATTCTTGAGATTGAAGAAGACTCTTACATCATCTCCAATATTGCCTCTACCTGACGGTACGAAGATGTTCATCGTATATGCCGATGCTTGCAGTACGGTTTAGGTGCGGTGCTTATGTAGGATGGTAGGATTGTCTGCTGCGGGAGTAGGAAATTGAGGATACATGAGAAGAACTACCCTACCCATGATTTAGAGCTAGCGGCAATAATGTTTGCGCTCAAGTCTTGGAGTCATTATTTATTAGGTAGGAGATTTGAGCTTTACGCAGATCATAAGTCTCTCGCATACTTTCTTATGCAAAAAGATCTTAATTTGTGACAACATCGTTGGATGGAGTTCCTTGCATCTTATGACTTCGAGATAGAGTGTACCCCAGGGAAGAGGAATGTAGTAGTAGATGCAATGAGTAGGCAGATAATGACTTTGAGTCCAATGTTCGTAGAGTGGCAGAGTTTGGAGCTCATCTCATCATTTTATTTTAGAACATCTACAGACTATGCACTAGGATTATTGGCATTGTTAGAGGTGCGACCTACTCTCTTAGAGTGCATTGGTTCCAATCAGCGCGAGGATCGACACTTAGCAGATATCATGGGCTGACTCAGTAGAGGGGAGACCTCTAGTCACCTTGCTAGGTATTCTATGGATGAAAGAGGGAGGCTACATCGTGATGGGAAATTGTGTGCTCCTCGATTTGATGATTTGTTGAGATCGGTTTTAGAGGAAGCTCATCGCTCTCGAATGACTATCCATCTGGGAGGTGATAAGATGTACAGAGATACGAGGAGGGTTTTTCATTGGATAGGGATGAAAAAGGACATGGCAAAGCATGTAGCTTGATATATGAATTATCACTGAGTGAAGGCTCAGCAGAGGAAGCCTGGTGGATTGCTTCAGCCTTTGGAAGTGCCACAGTGGAAGTGGGAAAACGTCATGATGGACTTCATAGTTGGGTTGACTAGATTGAGAAAGGGCAACACCGGTACTTGGGTTATAGTTGATAGCTTGACTAAGAGCACTCACTTTGTCTCGGTTAAGAGTAAGTAGACAATAACTTAATTGGCATCAGTGTATCATAGAGATTGTCTGACTTCATGGAATTCCCTCTAACATTGATAGTGATAGAGACCCCATATTTATGAGCGAGTTTGGGAGGAGCCTGCTAAGGCATCGGGGAAACAGCTACGACTTAGTACTGCCTGTCACCCTCAGACAGACGGAGAGGGTTAATAGGATTCCTAAGGATTTATAATGATTGTGTACCCTAGACTTTGGAGGGACTTGGGAGGAGCAACTTCCATTGGTAGAGTTCACATGTAATAATGGCTATTAGACGAATATAGGTATGGCTCCCTTTGAGGCATTATATGGACGACCCTATAGATCACCTACATATTGGTGGGAGTGTTCGGGAACGCGAAATGAGGATCTTAAGGCAAAACTAACACCAGAGGGGGATGTATAGTGTTTTAAGGGTATTTAACAAAATCTAAAACTTATATGATCTACTATATAAATCACACACCACAGAGATGATCATAGACACAGAATCAAACACAAACACAGAAATAAACAAAAGTAGAATGTAGAAAAGGAAAGAACACAATGGATTTTATACTGGTTCAGATTACTCCTATGTCCAGTTCCATGCAATGCTGGATTGTGCAGGGTTTTATTACTAGATCAATATCTAAGTAAAATTCCCTTGATTTCACGGCTATAAGGTTAACACCGATTCCACCACACTTGATTTCACAGCTATAAGGTTAACATTGATTCCTTTTCTTGATTTCAGGGCTATAATGGATGCACCCCTTCCCAAACAATCCCAAATGATTACAACAACCCTATAACTCTTCAATAACACTTCAATTCAAAGAGTAATGAGTAGAGAGTGAGAAGAGAAGAGAAGAAGTTTATGGATTTAGAATAGAAATCGGCAGAGTAGAAGTGTAGAAATTAATAAAGTATGAAATAATAATGGAGGAATGAAAAGAGGTGAAGATGGAGAAGAGGAATAGTTAAAAAATTCGAAATCAACCCCTATTTATAAGATTTGAAAGGTTGCAACGCTTTTAGAATGTTACAAATAGTGGAAAGACACTTCCTTTGAAAATTGAAAAAGTGACAGTAGTTATATGTCGACATCCCCCTCTTTTGCATGTCGACATATGCATTAAAAAAATATTTTTTTAAACTATTTTTTAAGTGTTTAAACATATGTATTATTCTGTAAATTATTGAATTAATACATAATGGTATAAATGAGTATTATAAAGTAGAAAATCATATAAAATCATAAATATATATTATACAAACATATTTATAAAATTAAAAAGTTTAAAACTATATAAATATAAAAGCATATAACTATATAAATATACAAACTTATAAACTTTGAAACTTAAGTTTAAAATCAAAGGTTTAGAAAAACTAATTAAAATTAAAATTTTGAAAAAAAGAATTTGAAAAACAAAATTTGAATTTGAACCTGGGGTGCTATTCAGAGTCTTACATATAAACTAGACTCAATTGCTATATTCATCTTGAACTCTTGATTACTTGTGAGTCTTGAATCTTCTCTGAATTCTGAATCACTTGAATCACTAAAACTGTATAGTCTTTGGAATTAATTCCTGTATGCAACTCCTGCATATGTGTGTGTGTGTTCTAGATAGAGATGTTAGTATATATTTTATAATCAATTAATATTGAAATAAGGTTGTTGTCATCAAAACTCCATTCTCCAACAATCTCCCCCTTTTTGATGATAACAACCTTAGTTTATAAAATACTCATACCTGTTCACACCTGTTGATGCCAATCCTTCTAATACTCCCCCTATCACTATGAATCCTATATATTCTACTTAAACTAAGTCTATATTTTATAATTTCTCCCCCTTTGGCATTATCAAAAAGAAATTCTCCCCATAATTCTTATATTTGTATATCATATGATTGATTCTATATAACTCCCCCTAAATTTACGCCTATATTATACTAAATATATAAAAGAATCAATCCAAATACCATAATTACATATGTTTTAAGTCATATATACAAGCAAGCAAACCAATCCAACTAATATTTACATATTTTTTAATATATACATGTTTCAAGTCATGCAATTCAAACCAATCACTGCATAAGTTCAAACAAATTCAAATAAATAAAACCAATCAAATCATACCGAACAATCAAACATTTCTTGGGGCTTCCACCCATTCATATTGTCCAGTGATTGGGTTTTTCTTGATGTCCTTCCAGTCTTCTTCATTAGTGAGTTGTGCTTTGTTGTTTTCATTCTTGAAACGAGAAGAGATTGGCCAACGAATTACGTCAAGTGTTTCTCTTGATATTCAACCATTCACATCTGAATTAATTCTAAACGATGCTAGCTTTGTAGTACTATGGAAATAATGTTCTTGAAGGAATTTAATGTTTCTTCAATATTTTCACTAAATTTATGAATTATATTTTCCATAATTTTGATAAGAATTGAATAGAGAAGATGGAGGAATGATATAATGAATTTTGTCTGGAAGAAGTAGGCTAAAATAGGGTCTGGAATTCATGGGATTTGAATGGATATGAGTTAGTTATTTAAATTTTGAACAATTTTGAAAAACTGACAGTTATATGTCGACATAAGCAATTATGTATGTTGACATACTTTGTTAAATTTTTTTAAAATTTTCAAATTTTGAATCTTTTGTTATTATATTATATTTAGTTCTAAAGTTTTCACAGTAACTTAAAAATGATTTGACATAAATAAAACTCCATTCAATACTTCTTAAAAAGCAAATACATCCAACTAATTATGAGACACTAAATACGAGATTTGAAAATAAAATATAAGCAAATACTAAAGATAACTTAAGCTAGATAGGCTAGATATCAGTGGATGATGAGAAGGAAGATGAAATTCCAAGTTTTCTTCCTGTCTTTCCGATGAACTTAGTTATTTTAGTAAAAACTCTTTTTGAGCTTCTTCTGATTATTGACTATTTTCACTTGATTTTGAACGATCATTTCTTTGGAAATGGTTCTAGTGTTGATTGGACACTCAACACTTTCCAAAGAAGTTTCTTCTTCTTCTTCGATTTCCATGGGCTCTTATTCTTGTTTCATTTGATCTTTTTTGTCTTCGAATGTCTCATAAGGTGTAAAAGTGAGCGGAATTTGCATAATGTGTATGTTAATGAGTCAAAACACCTTTCTTGATACGAATTCTTCTCCATGAAGATCAACTCCGAAATACTTGAAAATACGAGTGAAATAAACTCCATATTAAAGAGTGTTTTCTCTTGTTTTACTAAACAAACAAGTCTCCATTGGGATGTTTGTTTTGAGAAGTATAGATATGAAAAAGGTAGTTTGAATTTTGAATGAGAGGTAGAGAGAATAGATATATAAATAGAGATTAAATAGATATGAATTGAATGGGCACAACTTTCAAGAAATCAATGCAACCTTTTCAGACCTTGATTACTCATGAGTCTTGAACTCTTGATTTCTTGATTACTCATAAGTCATGAATCTTCTCTGAATTCTGAATCTCTTGAATCTCTAAAACTGTACAGTCTTCAGTATTAATTCATGTATACAACTTCTGCATATATGTGTATATATATTCTGGATAGAGATGTGAGTATATATTTTATAATTAATTAATATTAAAATAAGGTTGTTGTCATCAAAACTCCATTCTCCAACTGGAAGTCCATGGACATACTTTTATTTGGACATGAGATGGTTAGAGAGACCTCATAGAAGATAGATTTGATTGGAAGGCGGATAAAGGAACCTCAAGATCTTGGAGTATGGAATTTTGATGTAACAACCTTGTTAAACATTATTGATAATAAAATATACAAACATCTTCATCTAGAATATATATATGCAGGAATTATATACAGGTAAAATAGAAGACTATACAGTTTAAGAGACTTAATAATTCAAGACTTCAAATGAGATATAATATTTCAAAGTACCAGATTCAAGACTCATGAGTATCAGGATATCAAGTTATCAAGATTTCAAGAGTTCAAGATTATCAAAGTAATAAAGTCTAGTTAATATGTAAAAATCTGGTCAACACTCAAAGTATCTTTTTAAATTGATTTCAAATTATTTCAAACTCCTTTCATAATGATTTTAAATCATCCAAAGATTCTTACTTACGATTTCCAATATTTATATATAAGTTTTATATAGTTTATATAAAGTTATATTATATAATTATATTGTATAGTTTTATACCATTTATATATAGTTTTTATATAATAGTTTGAATTATATATTACTATGTTTCTATATTTCAGAAAACATATTTTAACAACCAATTTTGTTTCAAGAATTTCCAGAATATAAATATTAATTCAAACACTTTAAAACAAGATTTTAAATTTTGAAAAACAAGCATATGTCGACATATAGCCGTCACATTTTCAAATTTTAAAGGATGTGTCTTTTCATATTTTGAAACGTTTCAGAACTATTGCAACCTTTGGAAAACTATATAAAGGCATCATTTTTGAATTTTAACTAACTTATCTTCTTCACCCTTACTCTTCCCACCATTATTCTAACTTATATTCTTGATTTCTACACTTATACTCTACTGATTTCAATATAAATTATATCATTCTCCTTCTATTCTCAATATTTATCAACTGCTATCTGTTTGGAAGTGTTATTCAATAGTTCTAGGGCTGTTTGTAATGGTTAAGGAAAGGGTATGCTCTTTGTAGCCCGTAAATCAAGGAAAGGGAGGGGTGTTAACGTTATAACCGTGAAATCAAGGGTGTGGAAATGGTCTTAAACTTGTAGCCATGGAATCAAGGGTGTTGAATTGGTATTAACCTTGTAGCCGTGAAATCAATGGGATTGTAATTGGATTCTGTTATTAATAAAACTATGTGCAATCCAGTGTTGCGTGGGACTGAATGTTGGTGTACTCCGAACCAGTAAAAAATCCAGTGTGTTCTTTCATTTTTTGCATTTTATTTCTATTTATATTTGCATCTGTGATTGTTTATGTTGTGATATTCATTCTGTGATTCATATAGTTGTTTGAATAATCGTTAGTTGTTTAAGTTTTTCCATAATCTCTTTAAAACACTATTCATCCCCCTCTAGTGCTAATTCTGCCTTAAGATCCTTAATGTGCACCCTTAACACATGACAGACAGAAGTTGTACGCACATCAATGGAGGATAGATATAGAGTTTTAGGTAGGAGACATAGTTTTTGTTAAGGTGTCATCTTTGAGGAGTGTTGTTCAGTTTGACTCAGTATGGAAGTTGGCGCCAAGGTTCGTAGGGCCATTCCTTATAGCAGAGAGGATAGGTTAGATGGCCTACACAGTTAGACTATCAGGGAGACTGGCAGGAGTTCATGATGTGTTTTATGTTTCACACTTGTGAAAGTGCTTACATGATTCCGCGGTAATGGTGGAGCCGAGTACTCTAGAGAATATCGAGGTGAGAGGAAGGCATCGGTCAGGAGAATTCCTACTCGGATACTAGGAACTGAGATGAAGAAATTGCGGAATAAAGAGATCAAGCTTGTTAAGTTTCAATAGGGAGAGGTCAAAGTTGACACGACTTAGGAACTAGAGGATAGGATTCCCTCTTTCCATTTCTCTTTGAGAGTACACACCTTTATCCTTTCCTACGCTTTGAATTTGAACCTATTTTCCCTATTGTTTGAATCATAAACCTTAGGTAAAATCCTATGGATGGTAGAAAATGGTTTAAAACATGTCAATACAACATGTTATGGTTGGATGGATTCACATGGATGTAAGTGTTTGATAGTGGATGCATATACACATATTAGGCACTAGTTAGAAATCGACATACTAGGACACTTACATAATTGTATATGGATGGGTGTGCATTTTTAATTTATACGGATGAAAATGGTTGGATCATCACTTTGATGTTGCATTTTGATGAATGGCTATTGCACACATATAGAATTTTACATGTATCATTATGGTTCTTTTGCATATATATTGCATGTATGACATAAACATGAATTGCATTAAAGAGATCAACTGAATCAGTGGATCGCTTGATTTTATGCATTAGCTTAGGGACGTATACACGACACCTTTAAATATTTCATGAAAAGCATTAGAAAATCTAAGGACAATGAATGCCAGTGATTGATAGTTGAGTAGATTTATGTAGATAATGGTTAATAATATTTATAACATTCTTCTAGCCTTGGAGACTTAGAGAATGAAATCCTTTTAGGAGGGAAGAATGTAACGCCCTAAATTTTATTAAACAATAATTAAATGTAAAAGATTAGTAAACTAAATAATTGTAACACCCCGTAATTCTATTAATATTAATATTCACAAACTAAAGAATAACTAATCTCAGACATGAGAATTGTGGGAAACGGGTTGCGCCATTGTGTTCGTCTCGGAATTCTGGCTGAAATAGAGTCCGAGTTTGCGTGAATTGGACTTCGTATGAAGAAGTTATGGCCATCGGAAGTTTCAGAAAATTCAAAACAGATTTCAGAAATTTAAAATTCAAAATTCGAAGTCAAACAGGCTAGGCGGGAAATTTCCCGCCCAGCACCCCAGGTCGACTGGGCAGTCGACACCCTCCCCCCAGGTCGACTGGGCAGTCGACCTGGGTGTCGACCTGTCCAGTCGGCTAGGGTTTGGCTGAGCCCAATCTTGAGCTGCTGATGTGTCTTTAGGGCTGAGTTGGCAAATTAAATGATTCATGTTAGTTCTGAGTTGATCTGACGGCCTAAATAAATCCTAAACTCTATAAATACCTAGGTAGTCTCTCACTCTAATTCACATGAAAAATAGAATAGCCACCGTCATACCGCCGCCATGGAACTCAGTCTAGCCGCCGCCAACTAAGAAGGAAGAAAGCTAATCAAAATTCTAATTCTACTCAACTCTAAAGCAAATCAAGACTCTCTTTCTTCTCTAATTGTGAGTATGATGATCTTAACAAGATTATTATTGAACTAATTAGATTAAGTTATGAATGGATTATAAGTGAATGATGTGAATTGTCATATATGTTGTTGAAAACCTTATGCTATCATGTATGTTGTAAATCCTATGTTATGTGATGATGATATCCTATATGTTGTAAATCATGCTATGATGTTATTGTATAGGTTGTAATTTTCTATGCTAAGTTGTGGTAAATCATACATGTTATAAAATCATGATGTTGTTATCTATGCTAATTAGTTCATGTTAATCAAATCATAATGTTTGGGCTATGTTGATCTATATGACAAATCATGTATGCAAGTTTAGATTGATTAGTAAAGATTATGAACATATGCCATGACATCTATTTAGATCTAGAATTGTGACATCTAGAATTATGCTATGACATATGTGAGTTCTATGTATTAGATGCTAGTCACACCATCATTATGTTGCCTAAACCATATATGCTAGTCCATACATGAATTTGGATTATGATCATATTATGTGAATAGTGACATTTTACCAAACAAGTTGACACCTTTAGATCCATGACATGTGTAGTTTCATGCAAGTTCCACCCCTATCATGATTAGATCTATTTTTGTTTGTCTATATGTTGTGATAATTTATCTTTGTGCTATGAGTTAGAGTATTCGAGTCTAACGTATATTTTGCGTTGAATAAGTGAACGTATAATATGGGGTAGGGGTAATATTAAGGATTTAATATTAAGAAGTTGGGGTGCAATTGATATGATTTTGCATGCCATGAATGGATGGCCATAATTGAGTCAATTATGGACATCAATAAAATCGGATTTAATTAACAATTTGAATAGGGAAATATTAAATCTAGGGTAAAAGATTATAAGTGTTAATCAATGCTTAGGACACGAGGTTGGACTCGTTTGTGACGTAAACCTGCCCGGACCCGCCCGGCAAATCCAGTTGTCACAATTGTCAGCCCAATGTGAGAGGTCCTAGGCCCAAATTAAATCATAACAGTTGTAAAGACACGAGGTTAGACTCTTTTATGGTGTAAGACTGCCCGGACCTGCCCGGCAAATCCAGCTGCCATAAATGCCAGCCTAATGTGAGAGGTCTTTATGAGGTTATGGCCTGAATGAATTAAAAAATACTTAACCAGATAAACATGTAAGGTGGGACATGGGGGTTAAGTAGGTGCCTTGGGTGGCATGAGGAATCTAGTGGGTGCCCTTAGTGGCATGTAAAATATGATTAGTAAGACTTAACCAAACACATATGTAAATGAACATGACTAAGAGGGTTAAGTGGGATGTACTAGTGGACAAGCTTAGGTGGGTAGCTTGTGGGGGCCCATTTCAACCAGTATCCCAAACGTATCTTTGTGGGCTCGACCCAAGTCTAGGACGGGACACGCATGCTAGGCTTGACTATAAGAGGCCAAAACGGGGTAGCGGTGGCAACGCAAGTCTAAAGGGTTCCATATGCGTGTGTGGACCCGGGATGGTAGGTAAGACGTTGTTGCATCGTGTAGGTATAAGTCGTGCATTCTCAAGTTGTATCGGGTTGCCACTTTAGGGGAGTGATACACCCCACTGTGGGGCCAGCACGGGTATCTACGAGTAGGGAGCCGATCACAAGTGGGTAGTGGGGTACACCTAGCGGAGATAGGGGCAGGCGACACCTATGTAGTCAGCTAGGGGTACGCAAGGCTATTTATATAATTTCTAAGTGAAGCTAGTGGGATCAACTTTGAGGGTGACTGGTGTGGTGCAGTGTAGTAATTATTCGTTAGTAATTAGGTGTGCCTTTAACGTTATCTTTATCTGCTCTTCCATACCCAATAGTTCATAGACATTTCCTTGTTTTCCAGTTTATGCCTTAGTCTAGTTATTTTGATAATAGTATTGTTAGAATTATCATACTCGCCAGACTTTATGTCTGACCCCCTCTATTTCTATCCTTTTCCCCCCTCCAGGTCCTCAGGGTGGACCCAGCTCTAGTGGAGTTTGATTGGATTGCTTTATCTCTTTGGGAAAGCTTGGAGCGCTGAAGTAAAGTCCAGCTTGTTATCTTCTTTAATGGCTATTTATGTAATGGGGTTATGTATTTTGTTTTAGCAAGATGGATATTGTACTTGACTCTGATTTATGGTTTTTATGATGTAACAAACATGTTTAATTTCTGCTGCAATAAAATGAAGTTTTAGATTTCCAAGTACTACTTATTATCTGTCTTGTTGTAATTTTTCTGTTCTATATTCACTTAAAACCTCCATGGAAGTTAATGCATTCCCTTTGTGAGTGACATTAATGGACGTGGGGTGTTACACGTGGTATCAGAGCTTAAGGTTACCAGAACAGATAAAGTTTTTAGAAAAACTATTTTTCTAAAGTATTTTTGGAAGAAGTGTTTTCAGAAACATGTCTTAATGAGTTATTTCAAGAGGAAAGTTTTTAAGAAAAACATAATCCCCAATAGCCATATATCTTTATCTTTCGAATTCTCCATTTTGCATCTTTCCCTTTTCGTTTCAGCATGGTTGAAGATCTTAACCTTCCGGATGGTGTAACGATACCAGGATGGTATAGGAGGTTATTAGAGGCTAGGGCCGCTGCAGGTCCAGCCACCACCAGTTGCACCCGCTCCTCCTCCTCCTCGCGTAGATACTTTTGCAAAGACGTGCAAGGAATTTAAGGCTATGGGTGGAAAACCTTTTCAAGGGTCAGAAACGTTTGTGGAAGCTAGAGATTGGCTTAAGGAGATGGAAGAATTGCTAGAAATCTTTGAAGTAGAAGAAGGGAGGAAAGTCAAATTAGCAGCTTGGTTGATGGAGGGAGAGGCCTCGTTTTGGTGGGAGGTCACTAATGGGGAGCGTCCTGTTGATTCTTGGGCGGATTTCATACGTAGGTTCGAGGCAAAGTTTCTCTCAAGGGCAGAAGAGAATCTATATATGGAAAGGTTCTTGACATTGAAGCAAGGAAGCTCATCAGTGAAAGAATATGTCAACAAATTTAATCAGTTAGTAAGGGTTGGCTTGGACTTAGTGAACACGCCGGAGAAGAAGGCTCTGAGGTTCGTTAATGGCTTGAATGAACCGTTGCAAGGGTTGGCTATGACCCACATCCCTATGGGGGCCACCTTTGAAAAGCTAGTAGACATGGCACTCATGCACAAGGGGAAAGGCGTTAATGCTAATAAGGCACCCGAGAAGAAAGGAGATCAGAAGAAACCACAACAACAAAACAAAAAGGGTGGTAAAGACAATAATGGCAAGGGAAAGAAGAAATGCTTTAACTGTGGGACACCAGGCCATCTCAGCAAGGATTGCCGAAAGAAAAAGAAGACTGGTTGTTTTCACTATGGTGAGGTGGGACATCTAGTGAAGGACTGCCCAAAGAAGGGGCAGAGGGCAGGGTCTACCTCGGGAGGACAGGTGCAGGCTCTTATGGCACCAGGGAAGGCAAGGGGACAAGTTCAGGCTCTCGCGATCCCACCGCTGTAAGAACGAGGTAGAACCATTTCAGTTGAAAGCTTAGTTTTTCTGTTTGATCATCCTGTCCGTACCTTATTCGATTCGGGCGCATCGCATTCGTTTATCTCTACATCATTAGTTGAGTCACTACACTTAAACACCAGTTTAGTAGAGGATCCCTTAGTTGTTTCGAATCCAATTGGGGGCTCAGCTTATTTGTCCATGATGTGTTTGGATTTGAAATTTTCTATACTTAGCGTTTAGTTTAGATGTGATGCTTATGTTTTGAGCTTCACGGGCTATGGGCTAATTTTAGGAATGGATTGGTTATCCAGAAATGGGGTCGTTCTTGATTGTGAAAAGAGAGTAGTTAGGCTCGTGACTCGCCTTGGCAACACTCTCGAAATCTTTTGTAATCCCATAAATTCTGTTATGCTAAGTTATTTAGAATCGCTTGACGCGTCAGAGGAAAATCTACGATCTGTTAGAGTGGTCCGAGAATACTCGGATGTGTTTGAGGAGGTGAAGGGCTTGCCTCCGAAGCAGGAGATAGATTTTCGAATATATCTTGTGGATAATGCAAAACCAGTATCTTTGCCAGTACGCCACATGGCTCCTCGTGAAAGGAGGGAACTCGATAAGCAAGTGAAGGAGTTGCTTGAGAAGGGGTTCATAAGACGTAGTATATCGGAGTGGGGTGCTCCAGTAGTATTTTCCACTAAGGCGGATGGGTCCCTTAGACTTTGTGTGGACTATAGAGAACTTAATAAGCTTACAAAGAAGAACAGACACCCACTGCCGAGGATTGACATCTCTTCGATCAGTTAGTTGGCGCCTCAGTGTTTTCATAGTTGGACTTAGCCACTGGTTTCCATCAGTTGAGAGTGGCTGAGGATAGCATTGACAAAACTGCCTTTAGGACTCTGGACGGTTTCTATGAATGGCTAGTGATGCCCTTCGGTTTGACAAACGCCCCCGCATACTTTGTTGATTTGATGAGTAGGGTGTTTAGGGAGTACCTTAATAAATTCTTGGTGGTCTTTGTAGATGACATCTTGATCTTTTCTAAGAATGAAGAAGAGCATGCCCTACATCTTAGAGAAGTGTTGGAGACCCTACGAGCGCATAACCTTAAAGCTAAATTTTCTAAGTGTCACTTCTGGAGGAAGGAAGTACGATTCTTAGGGCACGTGGTTTCCAAAGAAGGGATAGCTATGGATCCCGCAAAGGTGGTGGCCATCCAAGATTGGAAGGTCCCTAAAAATGCTACCGAAGTAAGAAGTTTCTTGGGGTTGGTTGGCTACTATAGGAAGTTTATCAAAGAATTCGCAAAGATATCAGCTCCATTAACACGTCTGACAAAGAAGAACCTAGTTTTCACATGGGACATAGATTGTGATGATGCGTTCCAACGTTTGAAGAGTGCTTTGACTTCAGCCCCAGTCTTAGTATTGCCAGACGGGAGTAAGCCGTTTACTGTTTATATCGACGCTTGTGGGACAGGACTAGGCGTAGTCTTAATGCAAGAGGGAAGGGTAATAGCCTATGGTGGAAGGCAGTTGAGAGTGCATGAGAAAAATTACCCTACACATGACCTAGAGTTGGCCGCTATTGTTTTCGCGCTTAAGTCTTGGCGTCATTATCTTCTTGGCGAGAAATTCGAATTATTCACTGACCACAAATTTTAAAATACTTATTCTCTCAGAAGGACTTGAACTTAAGGCAGCAAAGGTGGATGGAGTTCTTAGCGTCCTACGACTTCGAAATAGCATATACCTCTGGCAAGGGTAACGTAGTGGTAGATGCCTTAAGTAGGAAAAGGCTGTCCTTGAGTCCGTTGTTTGTTGAGCGGCGAAACTTAGAATTCATTTCGATGTTTGACTTTAGACCTTTCGTTGACTTTGTACCCGGTTTGCTAGCATCCTTGGAGGTCAGACCTACGCTTTTGGGACGGATTGGCGAGGCACAGCGAGACGACCCACAGTTGGTTGAGTTAGTAGAAAAGCTCAAAAGAGGGGAGTCATCAAGCCATCTCCGTAGGTATACCCTAGATGATAAGGGTTGGTTACGTAGGGATAGTAGACTTTGTGTACCACGAGACGAGGACTTGAGGAAGGCTATTCTTGACGAATCACATCATTCGAAGATGACCATTCATCCCGGCGGGGACAAGATGTACAAAGACATGAAGCGAGATTTCTTTTGGGCCGGTATGAAGAGGGATGTGGCCGAGTATGTCGCTAGATGCTTGGTGTGCCAACAAGTAGAAGCGGAGCAAAAGAAACCCGGTGGGTTGCTTCACCCATTGGAGGTTCCACTATGGAAATGGGAAAGTGTCTCGATGGATTTTGTGGATGGATTACCAAGATCAAGAAGGGTAATACGGGGATTTGGGTTATAGTAGATAGACTTACTAAAAGCGCCCATTTCATTCCCGTGAAGGGTAAGAGGACTGCTCCATGGTTAGCTTCTGTATACGTTCGAGAGATAGTTCGTTTGCATGGTGTTCCTTCTAGCATAGTAAGCGACCGCGATCCTATCTTCACTAGCGAATTTTGGAAGAGCTTACAAGAAGCGGTAGGGACTCAGTTATGTTTGAGCACCGCATATCATCCTCAGACGGACGGCCAAACCGAGAGGGTGAATCGTATTCTAGAGGACCTTTTAAGGCTATGTATCCTAGACTTTGGGGGTACATGGGAAGAGCATCTTCCATTAGTGGAGTTCGCGTATAATAATAGCTTTCAGTCTAGCATTGGCATGGCACCTTTCGAAGCTCTTTATGGACGACCTTGTCGTTCACCTACATGTTGGTGGGAATCTACGGATAAGATCTTACTTGGGCCCGATATGATTAGAGAGAGTTCGGAGAAAATCGATTTGATTCGAAGAAGGATGAAGACAGCGCAAGATAGGCAGAAATCTTATGCAGATAAGAGGAGGACAGATCTTGAGTTTGATGTTGGGGACATTGTCTTTATCAAAGTGTCTCCATTACGGAACGTTGTTCGCTTTGGGTCCATTGGGAAATTAGCACCAAGGTTCGTAGGGCCGTTTCCTATTAAGGAGAAGATTGGACAGATGGCGTATAGAGTGGAGTTGCCTGAGAGACTTAGTGGTGTACACGACGTATTCCATGTGTCACATTTGAGGAAGTGCTTGCACGAGACCGCGGAGGTGGTAGAGCCGAACTTGCTTAGAGAGGTGGAGATAGAGCGTGGTGCGACGATTCGACGAGCTCCTACGCGCATTCTTGGGTCGGAGATCAAGAAGTTGAGGAATCGAGAGGTCAGACTAGTCAAAGTGCAATGGGGAGATGATGAGAGCAACGCTACTTGGGAGACAGAAGCGAAGATGCGTTCGTTGTACCCTTTTCTTTTTGAGGGTATGTCTTTTAATTTCTCCTTTATCGTTTAGCTTGTACTTATCTTATCTTTAGTATGTCCTCTCGCTAATATCTTTGACCTTTAGTTAGGATCATCCTATGGTTGAAACATGTGTTTGAGACATGTTATGTATGATGGATGCAAAGTGGATGCAAGTGTTTGCTAGTGGTTGCTCGTGGATGCATATACACACTATTAGACACTAGATCGGCTCAGTCACTTCATATTGCATATTGCATATAAATGGATGTATTTAGTAAAATGAATGTATGAGGATTTTTTTTATCATATGGATGCTGCATTCAGATGATGATTGTGCACGCATATAGAAATAATATGTAGCATTAAGGAACTTTTGCATACATAATGGACACATGGCACTATCATGATTTCCATTAAGGAGGTCAACTGAATCAGTGGACCGCCTGATTTTGCATTAGATATGGACATATACACACACTGTGCATTTAAACATGAAAGCATTAGAGGTCTATAAGGACAATGGATGCTTGTGTTTGATGGTTGAGTAGATGGGTGATTGGATGTTAGGATATACATTCTTCTTAACTTGAAGATTTTGGGGTCGAAATCCTTTAAGGAGGGGAGAATGTAACACCCCGTAATTCTATTAATATTCACAAACTAAAGAATAACTAATCTCAGACGTAAGAATTGTGGGAAACAGTTTGCGCCATTGTGTTCCTCTCGGAATTATAGCTGAAACAGAGTTCGAGTTTACGTGAATTGGACTTCGTATGAAGAAGTTATGGCCATCGGAAGTTTCAGAAAATTCAAAACAGATTTCAGAAATTTAAAATTCAAAATTCGAAGTCAAACAGGCTAGGCGGGAAATTTCCCGCCCAGCAACCCAGGTCGACTGGGGAGTCGACTGGGCAGTCGACACCCCCCTCCCCCAGGTCGACTGGGCAGTTGACCTGTCCAGTCGGCTAGGGTTTGGCTGAGCCCAATCTTGAGCTGCTGATGTGTCTTTAGGGCTGAGTTGGCAAATTAAACTGTTTAGGTTAGTTGTGAGTTGATCTGACGGCCTAAATAAATCCTAAACTCTATAAATACCTAGGTAGTCTCTCACTCTAATTCACATGAAAAATAGAATAGCCACCGTCATACCGCCGCCATGGAACTCAGTCTAGCCGCCGCCAACTAAGAAGGAAGAAAGCTAATCAAAATTCTAATTCTACTCAACTCTAAAGCAAATCAAGACTCTCTTTCTTCTCTAATTGTGAGTATGATGATCTTAACAAGATTATTATTGAACTAATTAGATTAAGTTATGAATGGATTATAAGTGAATGATGTGAATTGTAATATATGTTGTTGAAAACCTTATGTTATCATGTATGTTGTAAATCCTATGTTATGTGATGATGATATCCTATATGTTGTAAATCATGCTATGATGTTATTGTATAGGTTGTAATTTTCTATGCTAAGTTGTGGTAAATCATACATGTTATAAAATCATGATGTTGTTATCTATGCTAATCAGTTCATGTTAATCAAATCATAATGTTTGGGCTATGTTGATCTATATGACAAATCATGTATGCAAGTTTAGATTGATTAGTAAAGATTATGAACATATGCCATGACATCTATTTAGATCTAGAATTGTGACATCTAGAATTATGCTATGACATATGTGAATTCTATGTATTAGATGCTAGTCACACCATCATTATGTTGCCTAAACCATATATGCTAGTCCATACATGAATTTGGATTATGATCATATTATGTGAATTGTGACATTTTACCAGACAAGTTGACACCTTTAGATCCATGACATGTGTAGTTTCATGCAAGTTCCACCCCTATCATGATTAGATCTATTTTTATTTGTCTATATGTTGTGATAATTTATCTTTGTGCAATGAGTTAGACTATTCGAGTCTAACGTATATTTTGCATTGAATAAGCGAACGTATAACGTGGGGTAGGGGTAATATTAAGGATTTAATATAAAGAAATTGGGGTGCAATTGATATGATTTTGCATGCCATGAATGGATGGCCATAATCGAGTCAATTATGGACATCAATAAAATCGGATTTAATTAATAATTTGAATAGGGAATTATTAAAACTAGGGTAAAAGATTATAAGTGTTAATCAATGCTTAGGACACGAGGTTGGACTCGTTTGTGACGTAAACCTGCCCGGACCCGCCCGGAAAATCCAGTGGTCACAAATGTCAGCCCAATGTGAGAAGTCCTAGGACCAAATTAAATCATAACAGTTGTAAAGACACGAGGTTAGACTCTTTTATGGTGTAAGACTGCCCGGACCCGCCCGACAAATCCAGCTGCCATAAATGCCAGTCTAATGTGAGAGGTCTTTATGAGGTTCTGGCCTGAATGAATTAAGAAATACTTAACCAGATAAACATGTAAGGTAGGACATGGGGGTTAAGTAGGTGCCTTGGGTGGCATGAGGAATCTAGTGGGTGTCCTTAGTGGCATGTGAAATATGATTAGTAAGACTTAACCAAACACACATGTAAATGAACATGATTAAGAGGGTTAAGTGGGATGTACTAGTGGACAAGCTTAGGTGGGTAGCTTGTAGGGGCCCATTTCAACCAGTATCCCAAACGTATCTTTGTGGGCTCGACCCAAGTCGAGGACGGGACACGCATGCTGGGCTTGACTATAAGAAGCCAAAACGGGGTAGCGGTAGCAACGCAAGTCCAACTGGTTCCATATGCGTGTGTGGACCCGGGCTGGTAGGTAAGACGTTGTTGCATCGTGTAGGTATAAGCCGTGCATTCTCAAGTTGTGTCGGGTTGCCACTTTAGGGGAGTGATACACCCCACTGTGGGGCCAGCACGGGTATCTACGAGTAGGGAGCCGATCGCAAGTGGGTAGTGGGGTACACCTAGCGGAGATAGGGGCAGGCGGCACCTATGTAGTCAGCTAGGGGTACGCAAGGCTATTTATATAATTTCTAAGTGAAGCAAGTGGGATCAACTTTGAGGGTGACTGGTGTGGTGCAGTGTAGTAATTATTCGTTAGTAATTAGGTGTGCCTTTAACGTTATCTTTATCTGCTCTTCCATACCCAATAGTTAGTAGACATTTCCTTGTTTTCCAGCTTATGCCTTAGTCTAGTTATTTTGATAATAGTATTGTTAGAATTATCATACTCGCCAGACTTTATGTCTGACCCCCTCTATTTCTATCCTTTTTTCCCCTCCAGGTCCTCAGGGTGGACCCAGCTCTAGTGGAGTTTGATTGGATTGCTTTATCTCTTTGGGAAAGCTTGGACCGCTGAAGTAAAGTCTAGCTTGTTATCTTCTTTAATGGTTATTTATGTCATGGGGTTATGTATTTTGTTTTATCAAGATGGATATTGTACTTGACTCTGATTTATGGTTTTTATGATGTAACAAACATGTTTAATTTCCGCTGCAATAAAATGAAGTTTTAGATTTCCAAGTACTACTTATTATCTGTCTTGTTGTAATTTTTCTGTTCTATATTCACTTAAAACCTTCATGGAAGTTAATTCATTCCCTTTGTGGGTGACATTAATGGGCGTGGGGTGTTACAATAATAATAGGAATAATATTCAAAATTGGACAACGGGACTAACACCATTAGGTCCATCGTAATTTTTTGAACAAAATTGACACTTGGTTTGCTAAAATCAAAGTTAAATTAATTAGTTATGAATTAAAGAATAATTAAGAAAATTAAAATAAATTAATATATGGAACAAACGGTCACGAGGCGACCAACTTACTTGGGTCGACACCTGTGTCAACCTATGTCAAGGTGGGTCGACCCCTGCGTCGACGTAGGTAGACGGGTGGGTTGACCCAGGTCGAGAAATCCACGTGCCTTGGCCTACACGCCAGCCAATAAACATTTAATATATTCTAACGTTATTCTGCTAATTCGTTTGAGTTTTATTGGCCTATTTTAAACTAAGGGCTAATGTGGCGCTTTCTTATTGGTCGACATGGTTAGACCAGATCTAATCTTAAACTTGAACAGCTGAGGGCATCCAGTAAACCCTATATATGTATTAGCAGAGCCTCTCTCATTTCTTCACATCCATTCTCTCTTCTTCTTTCCCAGGCCTATCCTTAAAATTAGGAAGGGGAAAACAATTAAATTTTTACAGGGACAAAGAAGTTCTTATGTTTCAAATCTTTATTTTTATAAACACTTCTGGAGGCGGAGGTTCTGCTAGATTTAAGAAGAAGGCCACTTGGGAAGCCTTGTTCATAAGATCTATGAGTTTTTATATAATTTTTAGATTAGTTATTTGCGTAGGAAAGTTTAGACAGTTAGATAGTTTTAATTTACAAGTTTTATGTTTATAATATTTATATATTTAGTTTTTCTGTAAGTTACTATAGTTTATTTACTGTCCATGCCTATTTCTTTTAGTTGTTTATTGTTTATAATGATTCTCCTTCTTCTACCCCCTTCTTTGTTATATTTATTTACACTTATTCTTATGCCTATTGTAACGACCCGGTAGAATTCGACGCCAGAATTCCAACAATAATACATAAACATGTATTACTTGCCAGAACTCATGTATCGAAATCACCATATAGTTAATAGAAAGAAATAAGAAGGTGATATAAGAAAGAAAGAAACACTAGAATAGAAGAAGAAGAAGAAGAAGCTACTAACCAACACAATAGAATCAGAGTCTCACATTGTAGTGGAATAAAGTATAATATAGGAATAAATCTTTATTGAGAGCTTGAAATAATACTTACAATCATCATAGTACATCAATACATTTGGATAGTTACAAAAATCTACAATTATATAGAACACACAGTGGAATAAATACTAATACGTCTAAACTCCTCCAGCACGTCTTCTGAAGTTCGTAGCATCCAAACCTAAACCTGTAAAACCCGGTCTAACCCGAGCATTACAAACGTCGGATTAGTTTGGTGAACCAAAGTGAGAAAACTTGCTAAGTTTATAAGAATCACCTAACTTGATTCTTAAAGTTAACAAATCTTTTCTGGAAGAAAAGGATAATCGTAAGACCAATCCACACATAAACACAGATGGTGTTTAGCTTACGATAACCCAAAACATTTTTGAAATCATATCTTATTCTGGTATTATAATAGTGTCTAATACAAATAAATAACAATATAGCGGAACGCTTGCATCTCACACTCCACATACATAATATAAAATCAAAACCGTGGGTGCTTATCGGAGTTTGGATTTCCAACTATGACAAGGTATGGAACCACCTTCCAATATTATATCTCTAAAGGGGAATACACTGGGCGCAACAAGAACATCTTGCAACCTGGCCACACATGATTGACCACTCATATTGCTTGAGTGTATCGAATGTATATCACCAATGGTTGGGATCAAACCACTGTTTCTCGAAAAGGGACAACATCGAAATAGATTAAAGAAGGAAATAGATTTTCTCTAGATAAGTGATTATACATCCTAATTGGGAGCGACCCACTTAGCCATGCTACCTGCCCGATTTTTGTTGTTTCCCGATTGATGAGGCTTGATGTTAAATTACCCTTTTGAACATCACATCACTATTCACTTTTAATGCCACATTGTCAAATCCACCAGAAATCACTAATTGACGTTCACAAAAATACATTGGGTGTTAATGCTAAGAGAAGAACTACACCATATATGCTAATTAAGTTGTGTTATTAGCCGTATCTAAAGCCAGTAGACACGACAAAAAGCCCTATCAAAAATGGCGTGTTAAATTGTAACACCCCGTAATTTTAACAATTCTAAAGAAGATAAATTAAAGGATAATTAATTTAATATTCTGAATTAAGTGAAATGACTACGCCATTCCGTTCGTCTTGGAATTCTGGCCAAAATAGACACTTGGTTTGCGTAAAATAGACACCGTATGAAGAAGTTATTAAGGTTTGAAGTTTGTATACACGCAAGAGAATTATATGTATAAATATTCAGAAAATCAAATTCCAGTTCAAATTTCAAAATTTCTGATTGCGGTAAAAATACCACCCAAGGGTGTCGACCCCTGGGTCGACCCCATAAGGGGTGGGTCGACCCATGAGTCGAGCCCATAAGGGGGTCGACCCCCCTAGGGCACACGTGGCAGATCGGTTCTGGGGGATGGCATTTATATATATGGCCTCATTTCTCTAGTTTTCTCACACTGAAAATAATAGAGGATTAGATGCTATCGGTGCTTGGACTAATCAAATCTTTTTCCTTCTTTTGCAATCAAATTAATCAAGTTTAGAGATTCACGTGTAGATCGGTGATCCAACCTCCGCTTTTCTCTTTTTATTTTTCTAGATTCGAACACTGTGAGTTTAAGTTACCTTTCGATTTAAATAATTAAAAGTAAAACATGATATGACTGTAATTTGGATCTATGCCTATAACTGAATCATACCAGATCTATTGTAACTGGTGAATCTATAATATTATAACATAACTATGACTTGGATCTCAACCTTTATCATGTCAGATCTACTTTTGATTATAGATCTAGTTCACTATTTAGATCATCTTGTACCTATCCCGTGTCTGGTTAATTTGGATCTGTCATTAGTTGGACATCTAAATCCTTGTTTAGATCTAATCATGCCTATTATGACATCCCTGTTATGTTAGATTCAGTTCTGTTATCGTATGTTTGTTAGATCTGTCCCAATATACCTAACTTGTCATTATGTCACTATATGTTTATGCCTAAATTCTATCATTTAATGTCATCCATGTTAGTATAATCTTTTATATTATCTTCCCTTCATCTTTCCCTTTTATTTTTATATAGCCTGGCTACTTTCGAGCCTAGGAATGCCGATGAAACATGCGAATATGTTAAAACGGGGAACGAGGGGGAAACGATGAAAATTGGGCATAACTTGTAATTGAAAGTTTAGGCATAACTTGAATGAAATACGGGAATATGAATTTGGGGCAATAATTAAATTGTGGCTAAAAACACTAATTTGGGGCATATGGTTCAGTTTCAGCACAACTTGGGAAAGATGCATGAAAACCTATAATGACATAGGTAAATTTGGTCAATAACGAAGATTCCTAGAATTACAATAACTAAGATTGTAAACCTCGCTTAGGAATAAGGTTAAATTGCACTTGTGGTGGAAGTCTGCCCGGAACCGCCCGGCATATCCTGCAACTGCAAGTGTTGAATCTAATGTGAGGGGTCTAAGTGCACAAACACAAGACGTGCTAAGACACGAGATTAAGCCCAACTTGTGGAAGAAGTCTACCCGGAACCAACCAGCATATCCAGCATCCACAAGCGGTAAGCTTAATGTGGGAGGTCCAGCACATTATAACCTTAAATGGACATGGTAATGAGCTGGAATACTTAACCTAGTTGAATCCATAGGGATTGTATGAACATGAACTTAAATAGGGGTTAAGTAAACTTGTTTGAACATTGGATGGGTTAAGTAAATCTGAGGGGGGTGGGTAATATTTATATATAGGCCCACAAACTTAACCTGAGGGGGTTATGTAATTAAAGACACCAATAGGTATACATTACCTGTGAAAATCCTAGTGGGGATATAAGACAGGGGGGAGCTTTTATCATCTTGTGTGTGGGACCTGTTTCAGTCAGTAACCCATATAATGGTATCAAACGAGTACTCCGTCCTAGGTCAGAGTTGGGGCACGCTTACTGGGCTGATTGTAAGAGATCCAAACGTGGAGGATGGTGTGGGCGGCGCAAACCGACCTGGGACATGTGCGTGCATGGGTCGGGCAGAGTGGTATAAGACGACTGTGACACCAGTAGACATGGTTATGCACATTAGCGAAGGGTTGCCACATTAGGAAATGATACCTCCTATCGCCAGGCTGGCCCAGGGTATCTACAGAGTAGGGAGCCGATCGATTAGGGTAGTAGTTAGGGTACATCTAGACTCTGGTAAAAAGTTTAGGAGCCTGTTAGGTTGGGCTGCCTGTGGATTGTATGGGGTTAAAAACCTCTCACCAGAAGTATGCCTAAGTCTACCATCTTATAGATGTTGGGATCATCTCATTATGTTTATACTAGTATCGGTGTAGAGTAATCATTAGATAAGCGTATGCATTCCATCATGTTTACCTTGTCAAACCTGTCTTTTTGTGATGTTATCTTTCTTATCCACTTTATATGCCTGTCATGCTACTTTTACTTATTTGCTTGCTAAAAGTAACTGGACTCGCTAGACTTTATGTTTGACCCTTTTTGTTTCCTCTTCTTTCTTCCGTTCCCCACCCCCAGGTTCTCAGGGTGGGAATACTCAAGCTTGACCAAGATTCTGCTATCATTTGGCTGGAGCTGCTTAGATGTATTTCTCAAGCTCCTATCTTTACTATGGCTATTTTTTTATTCGGGGATTATGCTTCTTTTATTTTGTACTCTGATGTTTAAGTGCAAGACAAGAGTTTTTATGATGTACTGGTTTTTATGTAATTCAGATATATGATGTTTTGAACTACGATGCTTTATGATTAGTAAAGTTTGTTTTTATTCCACTACTAATTTTATATCTGTCTTGTAATGTTTTTATTTCTGTTTACCTATAACGCTTCACGAAACTTAATGCATTCTCTTAGTGAGTGACATTAACGGACGTGGGGTGTCACACTTAGTATCAGAGCTGAAGGTTACCAGATTAGATAAAAAAATTTGAAAACTATTTTCAGAAAGGTTTTAAAAGAAAGCATTTTCAAAAAAAAGAAAAGTATGTTTTGAAAAATATATTCCCCAAAGCCATATGTAATATCTTTCGATCCTTTGTCTGAATCTCTTTCCTTTTCTTTTCAGCATGTCTGGTGTAACACCCCGCCTCTGCTAGGGTCACTCGCAAAGGAATGCACTAGCTTTAGAGGGGCATTATTGGTAAACATGCACAGAAATATCACAAGACAGAACATATATAAATAGCGGAAGTAAAATCAAACTTTCATAACATGAATAAATAAGGTCTAAAGCCTTTTACATCAGAGTACATCAAAACCTGTCTTGTAATAGTAAAGAAGCATAAAGACTTTTTATAAATTATTCCCCAAGTAAAACAGTAAAGTAGCCATAGCCAAGAGAAGTCCAAGCCATCCATGATGACCTTCAAGCAGAAGAAGTCCGAACTAAACAGCATTGTTTCCTCCCTGAAACCTGGGGGGGAACGGAAGAAAAGAGGCGAAACAAAACGGGTCAGTCAAAAAGACTGAGTAAGTCCTATCTACTTCCAGTATATAAAAACAGGTAAAGGTAACATGACATGCATAAACTGAAAGTAAACATAAGGATAACTACAAGATGGATAAACCAGGGTAGCTGGTTGAACTACTGCGGCAAGGTAAACTAAGGTATCATGATAAACTACTGTGTTATGATAAATCAAGGTATCACATCATCAGATTTCTATCGAGTACATTATCCCAAGGTATCTACCCCGTCTAACATCCCACGGTATCTATTATGTATATTCTTCCTAGTTCTAACATGTATATTTGCTCTGCACCCTCCGTACTAGTATCCCAGCCTTGTTATGTGTTAACCATGGATGTCCCTTACTCAAAGTCGTGTAATGGTCCATGTCAACCTAATATATCGCATATATAGGTTACTCAAATCATATGTTTCTTTCCATGTATATAAGTTCAGTCCTTTGCCGTACCTCGTACGGGCTTCCTCATGTCGTATTATCCTTGAAATCGTTTGGACTGTCACCCTTGTTCTAGCTAGGCTCTTCCATATGAATCATCGTTTGAACTACTAGGACTTACGCCACCTAGCACCACTAGGGATTACGCTTACCTATCGCATGCTTTCATATTTCGGTTTGGGTTAAACCACCTAGGCCACTAGGGATTACGCTAACCCTCAACCGCGCCCTTTTTCCCACGCATTCATCGTAAATCATTTTTCTATAACTGTATGCACATGTATCACACCGTGCCATCCGAGTCCTGTCACAGGGCAAACCAAGAAATACAGGACTCGGTCGGGAGCTTTAGATTTATCTGCCGATGCAGATACTAAGGTCTGCTTTTCTACACGTGGCTATGGTCCCACGAGACCCCTCCCTCAACTAGTGAAAGGCAACACAAGAGAAAATCTTGCATGAGAACTACACTCCGGCCAGCCCACATCCTACGGCCTACCTCACCCATAATTAGATAGCAATTATGGTCTGTTGGGTGTTCCCTGCCTTTCCGTACGTACACGCTTGACTAGAGATGGTAGATGATCGACGAACTTGCTATCTCGGGCACCTTATGTATTCGTCGGCTCACTGCTATCCACCCCAGTCTTTAGGTCGCTCGCATAGCAACCAAGGCATATTCTTGGTTCTTCTACCGCAGACCTCTACCTCTCGTGAGCCTAGTATAATGACCTGACAGCTCACAGAGGGATCCCAAGAATATCCTCACGTTCCCCGAAGCCGCTGCTTCGTTACCCCGTTCGTTGGAGCCTTTATCTAAATCAGATAGCCTGCTCCTACACGCATACTTAAACGTTGACCTAACGTATCGGGTTACTAATCCATCTAAGAAATGGTCCAAGTTTCCTTGACTAAGAATTATTACTTAGTTTCCCTTAACTAAGGTTTACCACTTAGCCTTATTTCCATAATCCTTGTTAACTATGGTTATTTACCTAATCCTCCGAATTAGGGTTTATCTAATGGGTTAAGTGTCACTTAAGTTCATAACTTAGCCCGTCTACAAACCATGTCAAAATTGGCTAAGTATCCAGGTCCAAAATTTAACCCTACAAACCATGTGTCAAGTTGGCTAAGTATATTAAGCAATCCATAACTTAACCTTGTCTAATTATCATTTTAGATTGGTTAATTATATAAATTAACTTGACCTTGTCAAATTACCGAGTCATATCGGTCAAGCGCATTCAAACGATTCGTGACTTAGCCTTATCATGTTTTCACGTTAGATTGGTTAAGTATAGGTTAACTTAACCTCATCAAATTAACGAGTTAGATTGGTTAAGTATAGGTCACTTAACCTCATCGAATCATCGTGTTAAATTAGTTAAGTGTTTAACTTAACCCCATTAAATTACCAAGTTGGATTAATTAAGTCTAGGCTAACTTAACCCCATCCGATTACCATGTTTAGATTAGTTAAGTCTACTCTTAACCCCATCCATTAACTGTATTATACGGTTAAGTGTCATTAAGAAAATTTACTTAACCTTATCACGTTGTCGTGTTGGATTGATTAAGTGTTGGTTAACTTAATCCCGTCCACCATTCGTATAAAAATGGTCAAGTGTCATTAGGCAAATCGAGTTACTCACCCTACCCAAGCTTATCATGTTCTGTTAAGTATCATTAGCCTAATCAAATTACTTAACCCATTTTGTCCATGTCATATTTGGTTAAGCCTCATTACTCAAATTAACTTAACCCTATTATGTGGCATTAATTATTTAATGCACCCCAACCTCTCACATTAGACTTTGTTGTGGTTACTAGTTAAGCCGGGCGGGTCCGGGTAGATTTACACCACAACTTGGTCTAACCTCGGGTTCAAGCACAACATGACCAACTTCTCACATTGAGTCCTATTGTTTGCAACTACTAGTTAGGCCGGTCGGTTCCGGGTAGTTTTACGTTGCAAACTCAACCCAACCTCGAGTTGGCCAATTTCATGTTTAGTCTAGTGTCATATCCTTAGTCAAGTTTTCAAGCAATTGGGTAAACCTAACTTAATAGGTAAATTCCCAATGGGTAGACCTAACTTAATAGGTAAATTCCCAAGCTTATGTTTATGCATATTTACATGTTAACTTACATGCTATATTCAATGTTGCATGTTGTCATGTTATACCCATTTAACCCAAATCATGTTTCACATCATATTTCATGGAACTTCAAGTTAAGTTTCTCATGTATATTCACGCTCGTCTAACCTAACCCCAAAACGTGTTTCCAACGTAAGTATAGACGAGTCAACATAGTAGGAATACTATGACTACAAATTGGCCTCGAACATGCATAGTGTCATAAAAAGGGTTTTGGCCACAAACACACAAAATGTCACAAGGGAATTCGGCCGCAAACATGCATATTATCAAAAGGGGTTTGGCCATAAACATGCACAACTTAAAAGAGGGGATTGGCCACGAGCATGCATAATCTCATAAAGGATTTGGCCACAAGCTTGCATGTTAGCATAAGGGGTTTGGGTTCATAAACATGCATAAGCCCCAAAATCTTGTCTTAGCCAATGTTTCACAAGTAAAGTGGTTCCTAAAGGTTCATGCTAGCATTTCATGCTTAAAGATCCAAACTTGCAAGTTAAACTAGGTTATGCATAGCATGAGAGGCATGATTAAGTCACTCACATGGCCTAAAATCATAAACATGAACACAAGAGGCAAGGTAAGGTTCATATAGGTTCGCATAATCATGTTTAGCCTCATTTTATCCCATGTCATTATCAAAACTACCGTTTCCATCTAAAAGTAGCTAGAACTTACATAGTTAGGCCTAGGGAAAGGAGCATGAATCATCTTGGCTAAGAAAGGTGCCTCCTTTGTAGAAGAATCGTCATGGAACTCGCATAGCAATGTTGATTTGGCCTCTATTTGGTGTAGCAAGCTTGCACCTTTTGATTTGAACCCGATTTGAATGCATAGGCTCTAGGGACTGGAGATGGAGGCCATGATCAATGAAGATTTTGGCAGCACTTAGTTGCTAGGTTTGATTTTTAGGGATTTAGGTTAGGTTTAGGGTCTTTTTATAGAGATTAGGATAGTTTTAGGCCCTTAGATTAACCCTAGGACCAACCTGAACCGTCAGATTTCAAACCAGGCCCAAAAACCTAGCCAAGATAGAAAATAGGTGCACCAGATCAGAATCAGCCGACAGGGTAAGTCGACAGCCCTGTCGACATGCCTGTCGACATGCCTGTCGACTTGTCTGGGCGGGAATTTTCCCGCCTGGCCCCATTTCTGCATGTTTCGAAATTCAAATTTCCCGAAAACTTCTTTGGGCCTTAACCGGGTCATACGGACTCCGATTTTCGAAAACTTGGACTCTATTTCGCGTATTTTTCCGAGACGAACGCAATGGCATAGCCCGTTTTACTTGATTCAGAATTTAAAATTACATTCTGCCTTGATTCTCGTTTTAACATGTTATCGAAAAATACGGGTTGTTACATTCTCCCCACCTTTTAGGATTTCGTCCCCGAAATCTCCAAGTTAGGAAGAACATATCCTACCATCCATCATCCATCTACTCAAAACATCATCCACAAGCAACCATTGTCCTTAGATGATTTCTAATGCTGTATGAATATATGCAAAACGTGTGTGTACATGTTCCTTAGCTAATGCTAATGATCAGGCCTGAATAATCTTTCTAATGCAAAACATGTATAGTGCCATGAATCCAACATGTATGCAAATAGTCCTAGTCATATAGATACTATATGCGTGCACAAACATTCATCCATATGCAACGTCCACATGGTAACACCTTCAATTTCATCCATAAACAAGTATAAATACTCGTGCATATGCAATATGAAATGTGACCGAGTCGAGCTAATATCTAATGTAAATTCGCGCATCCACGAGCAACCACTTGCAACCATTTGCAACCATATCAACCATAACATGTTTCAAATACATGTTTACATCCATAGCGTTCTACCTAAGGTTCCCAAAATAAGATCGAGAAGATAAACAAAACAAACTCCTTACGGGGTTTGTAACAGAAACATGACCGAGGGGATATCCCTAAAAGATAGCCTACAAGCAAGCTCAACAGAAAACAGGGATCGAGGATATATTCCCAAAAGAGATATCATGCACGTATTTAGTCTTCAGTCTCCTTAGTCGCATTACCTTGAGCTTAGTTCCATCGTGCCTTGACCGCCCCTTTTTCTTCATGATTTCGCAGCTTCTTATTTCCTGTTTCCATAACATGAGTTGGAACTCATTTCCTCGTCGCCTCTCGTTTCACTTATTCTTTCCCTAGTGTGCTTGGCTCAAACATATCTGCGTACTCATGCAAGCTCTCCAAAATTCACCAGTGAATTCTGGATCTCGTTTTCCGATGTCAATCCATGTTGCCAAGAGTTCTTACTAGGGTGATTCCCCTAACTCATGCATAATCGAAACGAACCATCCGCCTTAGCGGCGAATCCTATTTGAACGGATTACCAACAAATGCATCCCGGGATTCTAGGTAACTAACCATGACAGAACCAAAAAAGGGTTATACGAGAATCCGAGGGTATCACCAAGGCAAGTCAAGAATCCAACCACCCTCTTTCTAAAACCGAGAATGGTATCCCTTACTGGATAACCACTTTACCCCTAGAATCCATCCGCAACTTATAAACATAAGCATTATTTCCAAGCTCAACACTCGATATAGACATTCTCAAATCCAAACAAGCCATGAGTAAATGGACCGATCTTCCAATAGGACTTGAGACAAAAACGGGATCCTCTACTACGCTAGTACTAAGGTGCAGAGACTCAACTATCGAAGCGGACTTAAAAGATGCGGTGATCAAAACAAAGTCCCGACAGGATGATAGAGAAGAAAAGCTAAACCTTTAACAAGATCGTTACCCTCCTTCTGAGGTACCCTAGAAATGAGAGCATACTATTGTCCTCCGAATGATCTTGTCCCTGTTCCATGATACTTAATTATCCGTCCCGTTTCACCATGCCAAAGGTACTCTCTCGTCATGGGTTTCATTGTTCATCCTTCTCCCTCCTTTTAGGACTCAGCCATACCAACATGTTGCTTATCCCTGAGCTCGTATCTTTTATCCTTGTTCTTACTATCCTTTCATGCATAACTCTGCAACGGTCTCTCGAGAACCACCTCCATCGTACGGGAAACACTTACGCAGCTAGAAAGACTAGTCGCAGTCAAAACCATTGTGACTACAGATGGAGGAAAGAAAGGAAAAGAGATTCAATCAAGGAAACAAGGATAATGCTAATGGCCTTTGGGGAATAGCCTTTTTCTTTTAAAAGAAAATTTTCTTGAAAAATGCTTCTTTGTAAACGGTTTTTCAAATAATTTTTCAGAAGGTCTTTAAAAACTTTTGCCCAGTCTAGTAACCTTCTGCTCTGATACCAAATGTAACACCCCGCCTCTGCTAGGGTCACTCGCAAAGGAATGCACTAGCTTTAGAGGGGCATTATTGGTAAACATGCACAGAAATATCACAAGACAGAACATATATAAATAGCGGAAGTAAAATCAAACTTTCATAACATGAATAAATAAGGTCTAAAGCCTTTTACATCAGAGTACATCAAAACCTGTCTTGTAATAGTAAAGAAGCATAAAGACTTTTTATAAATTATTCCCCAAGTAAAACAGTAAAGTAGCCATAGCCAAGAGAAGTCCAAGCCATCCATGATGACCTTCAAGCAGAAGAAGTCCGAACTAAACAGCATTGTTTCCTCCCTGAAACCTGGGGGGGAAACGGAAGAAAAGAGGCGAAACAAAACGGGTCAGTCAAAAAGACTGAGTAAGTCCTATCTACTTCCAGTATATAAAAACAGGTAAAGGTAACATGACATGCATAAACTGAAAGTAAACATAAGGATAACTACAAGATGGATAAACCAGGGTAGCTGGTTGAACTACTGCGGCAAGGTAAACTAAGGTATCATGATAAACTACTGTGTTATGATAAATCAAGGTATCACATCATCAGATTTCTATCGAGTACATTATCCCAAGGTATCTACCCCGTCTAACATCCCACGGTATCTATTATGTATATTCTTCCTAGTTCTAACATGTATATTTGCTCTGCACCCTCCGTACTAGTATCCCAGCCTTGTTATGTGTTAACCATGGATGTCCCTTACTCAAAGTCGTGTAATGGTCCATGTCAACCTAATATATCGCATATATAGGTTACTCAAATCATATGTTTCTTTCCATGTATATAAGTTCAGTCCTTTGCCGTACCTCGTACGGGCTTCCTCATGTCGTATTATCCTTGAAATCGTTTGGACTGTCACCCTTGTTCTAGCTAGGCTCTTCCATATGAATCATCGTTTGAACTACTAGGACTTACGCCACCTAGCACCACTAGGGATTACGCTTACCTATCGCATGCTTTCATATTTCGGTTTGGGTTAAACCACCTAGGCCACTAGGGATTACGCTAACCCTCAACCGTGCCCTTTTTCCCACGCATTCATCGTAAATCATTTTTCTATAACTGTATGCACATGTATCACACCGTGCCATCCGAGTCCTGTCACAGGGCAAACCAAGAAATACAGGACTCGGTCGGGAGCTTTAGATTTATCTGCCGATGCAGATACTAAGGTCTGCTTTTCTACACGTGGCTATGGTCCCACGAGACCCCTCCCTCAACCAGTGAAAGGCAACACAAGAGAAAATCTTGCATGAGAACTACACTCCGGCCAGCCCACATCCTACGGCCTACCTCACCCATAATTAGATAGCAATTATGGTTTGTTGGGTGTTCCCTGCCTTTCCGTACGTACACGCTTGACTCAAGATGGTAGATGATCGACGAACTTGCTATCTCGGGCACCTTATGTATTCGTCGGCTCACTGCTATCCACCCCAGTCTTTAGGTCGCTCGCATAGCAACCAAGGCATATTCTTGGTTCTTCTACCGCAGACCTCTACCTCTCGTGAGCCTAGTATAATGACCTGACAGCTCACAGAGGGATCCCAAGAATATCCTCACGTTCCCCGAAGCCGCTGCTTCGTTACCCCGTTCGTTGGAGCCTTTATCTAAATCAGATAGCCTGCTCCTACACGCATACTTAAACGTTGACCTAACGTATCGGGTTACTAATCCATCTAAGAAATGGTCCAAGTTTCCATGACTAAGAATTATTACTTAGTTTCCCTTAACTAAGGTTTACCACTTAGCCTTATTTCCATAATCCTTGTTAACTATGGTTATTTACCTAATCCTCCGAATTAGGGTTTATCTAATGGGTTAAGTGTCACTTAAGTTCATAACTTAGCCCGTCTACAAACCATGTCAAAATTGGCTAAGTATCCAGGTCCAAAATTTAACCCTACAAACCATGTGTCAAGTTGGCTAAGTATATTAAGCAATCCATAACTTAACCTTGTCTAATTATCATTTTAGATTGGTTAATTATATAAATTAACTTGACCTTGTCAAATTACCGAGTCATATCGGTCAAGCGCATTCAAACGATTCGTGACTTAGCCTTATCATGTTTTCACGTTAGATTGGTTAAGTATAGGTTAACTTAACCTCATCAAATTAACGAGTTAGATTGGTTAAGTATAGGTCACTTAACCTCATCGAATCATCGTGTTAAATTAGTTAAGTGTTTAACTTAACCCCATTAAATTACCAAGTTGGATTAATTAAGTCTAGGCTAACTTAACCCCATCCGATTACCATGTTTAGATTAGTTAAGTCTACTCTTAACCCCATCCATTAACTGTATTATACGGTTAAGTGTCATTAAGAAAATTTACTTAACCTTATCACGTTGTCGTGTTGGATTGATTAAGTGTTGGTTAACTTAATCCCGTCCACCATTCGTATAAAAATGGTCAAGTGTCATTAGGCAAATCGAGTTACTCACCCTACCCAAGCTTATCATGTTCTGTTAAGTATCATTAGCCTAATCAAATTACTTAACCCATTTTGTCCATGTCATATTTGGTTAAGCCTCATTACTCAAATTAACTTAACCCTATTATGTGGCATTAATTATTTAATGCACCCCAACCTCTCACATTAGACTTTGTTGTGGTTACTAGTTAAGCCGGGCGGGTCCGGGTAGATTTACACCACAACTTGGTCTAACCTCGGGTTCAAGCACAACATGACCAACTTCTCACATTGAGTCCTATTGTTTGCAACTACTAGTTAGGCCGGTCGGTTCCGGGTAGTTTTACGTTGCAAACTCAACCCAACCTCGAGTTGGCCAATTTCATGTTTAGTCTAGTGTCATATCCTTAGTCAAGTTTTCAAGCAATTGGGTAAACCTAACTTAATAGGTAAATTCCCAATGGGTAGACCTAACTTAATAGGTAAATTCCCAAGCTTATGTTTATGCATATTTACATGTTAACTTACATGCTATATTCAATGTTGCATGTTGTCATGTTATACCCATTTAACCCAAATCATGTTTCACATCATATTTCATGGAACTTCAAGTTAAGTTTCTCATGTATATTCACGCTCGTCTAACCTAACCCCAAAACGTGTTTCCAACGTAAGTATAGACGAGTCAACATAGTAGGAATACTATGACTACAAATTGGCCTCGAACATGCATAGTGTCATAAAAAGGGTTTTGGCCACAAACACACAAAATGTCACAAGGGAATTCGGCCGCAAACATGCATATTATCAAAAGGGGTTTGGCCATAAACATGCACAACTTAAAAGAGGGGATTGGCCACGAGCATGCATAATCTCATAAAGGATTTGGCCACAAGCTTGCATGTTAGCATAAGGGGTTTGGGTTCATAAACATGCATAAGCCCCAAAATCTTGTCTTAGCCAATGTTTCACAAGTAAAGTGGTTCCTAAAGGTTCATGCTAGCATTTCATGCTTAAAGATCCAAACTTGCAAGTTAAACTAGGTTATGCATAGCATGAGAGGCATGATTAAGTCACTCACATGGCCTAAAATCATAAACATGAACACAAGAGGCAAGGTAAGGTTCATATAGGTTCGCATAATCATGTTTAGCCTCATTTTATCCCATGTCATTATCAAAACTACCGTTTCCATCTAAAAGTAGCTAGAACTTACATAGTTAGGCCTAGGGAAAGGAGCATGAATCATCTTGGCTAAGAAAGGTGCCTCCTTTGTAGAAGAATCGTCATGGAACTCGCATAGCAATGTTGATTTGGCCTCTATTTGGTGTAGCAAGCTTGCACCTTTTGATTTGAACCCGATTTGAATGCATAGGCTCTAGGGACTGGAGATGGAGGCCATGATCAATGAAGATTTTAGCAGCACTTAGTTGCTAGGTTTGATTTTTAGGGATTTAGGTTAGGTTTAGGGTCTTTTTATAGAGATTAGGATAGTTTTAGGCCCTTAGATTAACCCTAGGACCAACCTGAACCGTCAGATTTCAAACCAGGCCCAAAAACCTAGCCAAGATAGAAAATAGGTGCACCAGATCAGAATCAGCCGACAGGGCAAGTCGACAGCCCTGTCGACATGCCTGTCGACTTGTCTGGGCGGGAATTTTCCCGCCTGGCCCCATTTCTGCATGTTTCGAAATTCAAATTTCCCGAAAACTTCTTTGGGCCTTAACCGGGTCATACGGACTCCGATTTTCGAAAACTTGGACTCTATTTCGCGTATTTTTCCGAGACGAACGCAATGGCATAGCCCGTTTTACTTGATTCAGAATTTAAAATTACATTCTGCCTTGATTCTCGTTTTAACATGTTATCGAAAAATACGGGTTGTTACATCTGGGGAACCTAATATTCCAGAGGGCGTTACGATACCAGATTGGTTTCACAGGTATCTAGAGGCCACTGTGCCTGCCGGTGGTCTAGCTGACGTTCCTCCCCCGGCTGCACCCATCATTCCTCCTTGTCCTACTCCAAGAGCAGATAATTTAGCTAAGATCTGCAAAGATTCTTGTGCCATGGGAGGGAAACCATTCCATGGAATCGAAACATTTATAGAGGCAAGGAATTGGCTAAAGGAGACCGAGGACTTGTTTGGAATTTTTAAAGTAGAAGATCGAAAGAAGATTCAGTTAGCTGTCTAGCTACTGAAAGATGAAGCTTCATTCTGGTAGGAAGTTACCCAAGATGGATGTCTAGTGGAGACATGGGATGATTTTATAATGAGGTTTGAAATGAAGTTTCTTTCTCAAGCTGAGAAAAGCATGCAAATGGAAAGTTCTTGGCGCTCAAACAAGGAAACATGACTGTTAAAGAATATGTGAACAAATTCAACCAACTAGCAAGGTTTGGATTAAACTGGTAGATACTCCGCATAAGAATGCTTTGCGGTTTGTTAAAGGGATGAATGAACCCCTTCATAGGTTAGCTATGTCCCATATTCCAATGGGATCTACTTTTGAAAGGCTTGTTGATATGGCCTTGATGCATGAGGAAGACAAAGGAGAAAAGAAGGAAGTTAAGGCTGAGGAAACAATGCAAAATAAGAAGGTATGTCCCAAGAAAGGATAACAACAACAAAAGAAAGGCGGAAAGAATGACAAAGCTAAGGATAAGAGGGAGTGTCACAGTTGTGGAAGAGAGGGTCATTTGGTCAAAGATTGCAAAAGAAGGAAGAATACTTACTTTAATTGTGGAGAGGTCGGACAATTTGCTAGGGAGTGCCCATAGAAGTAGGAACAAGGTCAAAGGGAAGGAGATTCTGGAGGGCAGGTGCATGCTTTCGTGACCGGTGCTCCGGATAGAGGTAGGAAAATTTCCATTTAACGTTTGATTTCTCTTTCCAATCAGCCTATCAGAACTCTTTTTGATTCTGGCGCTTCGCATTCATTTATATCTAGTTCTGTGGTTGAGTTTCTACACTTAAATACTAGTATAGTAGTGGATCCCGTTGTTGTCTCAAACCCCGTTGGTGGTTCAGCTCATTTGTCTATGATTTGTCGGGGTTTGAAAATATAGTGTTGGGCGTCGAGTTTGAGTGCGATGCGCATGTGCTCGGTTTTATGGGCTATGGTTTGATTCTAGGGATGGATTGGCTAGCTATGTATGGTGCCATTCTGGATGGTGAGAGGAGGGTCGTTAGGCTTCTGACCTATCATGGGGGGACCGTCGAGATTTCTTTTGACCCACAAGGGTCTATCATGTTTAGTTTGCTAGAGTCTCTTGATGTATCTATCGATGATCTGCAATCTGTACCAGTAGTCTATGACTATCATGATGTTTTTGAGGAGGTTTAGGGATTACCTCTAAGGCACGCAATTTATTTTCGTATATATTTGGCGGACAATGCAAAACCAGTTGCTTTACCTGTGCGCCATATGGCTCTAAGAGAAAGGATGGGGCTTAGTAAACAAGTAGGGCAGCTACTTGAAAAAGGGTTTATTAGGCGAAGCATATCTGAATGGGGTGCTTTGGTGGTATTCGCAATTAAGGCGGATGGTTCGCTTCGCTTATGTCTGGACTATAGGGAGTTCAATAAATTACTAAGAAAAACAGGCACCCACTTCTGAGGATAGATGATTTGTTTGACCAGCTTGTTGGTGCATCAGTATTTCCTCAGCTGGACTTGGCCACGAGGTTTCATCAGTTGAGGGTGATCGAGGATAGTATAGATAAGACTGCTTTTAGAACTCCATATGGTTTCTTTGAATGGCTCGTTATGCCTTTTGGGTTGAGGAATGCACCCGCCAATTTTGTTGATCTGATGAGTAGGGTGTTTCGGGAGTTTCTAAATAAGTTTGTTGTGATCTTTGTTGATGATGTCTCAATTTTCTAAAAGAGCGAGGAAGAGCATGCCTAACATTTGAAAGAAGTTTTGGGAACTCTACGTGCACATCAGCTTAAGGCGAAGTTCTCCAAATGCCATTTTTGGAGAAAAGAGGTGAGATTCTTAAGGCATGTGGTTTCTAAGAATGGGATAGCAATAGATCCCACAAAGGTGGTGGCAGTTCAAGATTGGCAAGTCCCAAAGAATGCAACCGAGGTGAGAAGTTTTCTGGGGTTAGCAGGCTATTATAAGAAGTTCATTAAGGACTTCGCAAAAATATTATCCCCACTCACCAGGCGGACAAAGAAGAATCTGGCGTTTTCATGGGATATAGATTGTGATATTGCTTTCCAACGATTGAAGATGCCTCTGACAACAACCCTAGTCTTGACCTTGCCTGATGGGAACAATATGTTCACAGTATACACAGACGCATGTGGTACATGGCTGGGTGCAGTTTTAATGCAAGAGGGAAGGGTAGTATGTTACGGAAGTAGAAAGCTAAGGGTTCATGAGAAGAACTAACCTAACCATGACTTAGAGCTAGCTTCCATAGTGTTTGCACTTAAGACGTGGCGTCATTATTTACTTGGAGAGAAGTTCGAGTTGTACACTGATCATAAATCTCTCAAGTACATGTTTTCGTAAAAGGATCTCAATTTGAGGTAGCAAAGGTGGATGGAGTTCCTAGCATCTTATGACTTCGAGATTGCTTATACCCCTAGCAAGGGTAATATGGTGGCGGACACACTATATAGGTAGAGGGTGGTCTTAAGTCCTTTGTTTATGGAAAGGAAAAACTTGGACTTTATATCGACTTTTGACTTTAGACCCTCCACCGAGTTTTTACCTGGCTTATTTGCATCATTGGAGGTGCGACCCACTCTTATGGATCAAATAGGGGCTTCAAAGCAAGAGGACCCACAACTTTTAGACATCCTGGATAGGCTCAGTAAAGGGGAGACTTCTAGTCACCTTAGCAGATACTCCATAGATGACAAAGGGTGGTTGCAATGAGATGGAAGACTTTGTGTTCCCCGAATTGGGAGCTTGATAAAAACAGTCCTAGAAGAAGCCCATCATTCTAAGATGACTATTCATCCAAGTGGCGATAGGATGTATAGGGATATGAAGAGGGTTTTCTTTTGGGCTGGGATGAAGAAAGATGTGGCATAGTTTGTTTTTCAGTGTTTGATTTGCCAGCAAGTAAAAGCTGAGAAAAAGAAGCCCGGTGGTTTACATCATCCTTTGGAAGTTCCGCAGTGGTAGCGGGAGAGCGTCTCTATGGATTTCATTGATGGTTTGCCCAGATCGAAGAAAGACAACACCAGTATCTAGGTTGTGGTGGATAGACTTACTAAGAGCGCTCATTTCATTCCAGTTAAGAGCAAGAGGACGGCAGCATTGTTGCCAGCAATCTACATTCGTGAAATAGTCCGCCTTCATGGAAAACCTTCCAGTATCATAAATGATCGTGACCCCAACTTTACCAGTGAATTTTGGAGGAGCTTGCAAGAATCATTGGGTACACAGTTATGTTTGAGCATTGCTTATCGTCCTCAGACCGATGGACAGGCAGAGAGGGTGAACAGAGTTCTAGAGGATCTTTTGAGACTGTGTATCCTAGACTTCAGAGGGACTTGGGAAGAACATTTTCCTTTAGTATAGTTCTCCTACAACAACAGTTATCAAGCTAGCATTGGCATGGCACCCTTCGAAGCATTGTACGGACGACCCTGTAAACCACCAACTTGTTAGTGGGAATCTACAGAAAGGCTATTACTTGGACCAGAAATGGTCATAGAAACGTCCGAGAAGATTGACCTTATTAGACAGCGAATGAAGACCGCTTAAGGTAGGCAGAAATCCTATGCAGACAGGAGAAGGACTGACATTGAATTTGAAGTAGGAGACATGGTTTTTATTAAAGTGTCACCTTTGAGGAATGTGGTTCACTTCGGATCTTTACGGAAATTGGCACTAAGATTCGTAGGGTGGTTTCCCATAACAGAAAGAGTTGGTCACATGGCCTATAGAGTAAAGCTACCTGAGAGGTTGTCCAGTGTTCATGATGTTTTCCATGTTTCTCATTTGCGGAAGTGCTTGCATGATACAGCAGAAGTAGTTGAGTCGAGTATGTTGGAAGAAGTAGAGATGGAACGGGAGGAGACTACAATGTCCCGTTTTTAATTTACTTTTTTTAATAGTAATTTGTGATTAAAAATGAGTTGATTAAAATGAAATTAAAATATATAATAACAAATTTAAATAACTTTTTCTCTAGATTCTTTGTATAAATAAATATGTGTATAAAAATGTACATGTGTATATGTCATAGGAAATGAGGATATGTACCTTTCGGGATTATATATTAGAATTTCATATTTTAGTACTTAAGAATATTTAGATAACCTTTAAAATTTTAAATCTTATATATACATGTATGAGTACAAAACATATGCAATCTCATATGTAGTGTATACATATGGTATAAAACAATGCCTCATTTTAATATGGAAAACATGATCTCCCTTCTAATCAAATTGCCACTACAGGAAAAAACTTTGCTACATGTAAAATAAACAAAAGAGTTACAACATTTATGTGATTAAAACAATAAAATGGATGCAAGCCAAAAGGAAAAAATAGCTGCATAGGTCTCCTTACATCCAAGCATAGCAGTACACATTTTAATTAAACTTGCAGCAAATCAAGGAAGAAAAATGGTCGTAGGTCAAATAAAAGGATGTGGTAGACTTCCTGTAAACCATTTTATATACATAAAGGTACAAAGTTTTAATGTGATGTGCTTCCTGAAAGCTAATGTCCTGCTGAAATGCAAGTGGGAAGATATCACCTAATCTATACAAGATTTTAAGGCTACAACTGATATTATAAACAACAACTTTTAACATATTTTGTCAAAACTAAACATTGCATTCTCTGAAAACAATTTAGCAATATTTATTAGTTAGATATAGCCTTAAGAAAAATACCATGCTCTTAGAAACCAAGCATTAGAACCTATTTGTAGAGAGTAAGCTATATTTTTATTCAATCTAGCATATGAAACCAAATCAACTAGGATGGAAAATCTACTTGTGTATGTCTTCAAATCCAAGGAACTTATATGGCCATTATGATCCATTAATAAGTGATGGATAAGTGTTTCTAGAAACAAGGAAGAAGACAGGAACAAGGTAAAAATCTAGTGTAAAATATCCATTTCCATGCATGTGCTTCTAGGAAGTCAATCGAATAGGATTTGAGAAAATAAGAAGTCTAAAGCTAATACTGTAGCACCTACCCTCCTTATAATATAAAGTAGGCAAATAGTTTAACATTTCTACTTGTCTATAAATATCACTAGAAATCTATACCATTTCCTCATGCCAACTTTTGAGTTCAAGGAAATCAATTAACTAGAAGAACAAGGGAAAGCAAATTAGTGAGTAAACATGCTTTAACTACTTTGATTTGTTATTACCTTGACTGCCATAAAATGCACACAAGTCATTTAAGTGTACATACTTGTTTGGGATGTGTTAATTACTACTCTGTTATCGAAGTCTGTTATTCCAAGTATTTTTAGTTAAGGAAATTTTGAATTATAAAATTGTTTCCAGTTTCGCTGTAGCATCACGCCGATGAACTATAACTCTCGGGTTGAAGGAATTTGAACCTAAAGCAACTCTCTTCTTTTCTAAATAATAAATGTGATATTACTGGAACTAGTAAAATATAAACAGTGATTATTTATGTAGGTAGTAACTAAGAACATCAGTGTTGGCTGATTTTGAAGATACATTTTTATATTCCTTTTAGTAATAAAAAAAATTGGTAGCCTGATGCTGGTGCTAGCTGCTTATGAAATAGAAATAATTATATGGTAAATTGATATACTTCTGGCAATTTGGTTTGGGTGTGAATGGTCTTAAGTGGTGGCGTAGAAAGGTGTTTCGGTGGAGGTTGTATTTGTGAAGTGCCAGTTGAAGCACTGTATTTTGCTTCGGGGAATTGGAGCGAATTCTAGTGACGTGGTCAGATTCAGGTGGTCCAATGGAGTTTGTGGAGATGGTGTTGGTGGCAACATGGATAGGACAGTGTTCGTGCATGTGCACGTGTATGTTGCTATACAGGATGAGCTACCGTACGAAGTGGGGAAAGGCGAAGCTTCAGTGGAGCTAATGTGTGTGGTAATTTTGGGTTCAAGCCGTTTGGCTAGTGTAGACACATAGTGGTTTAAACAAAGAAAGGAATATTAAAAATGGATAGAAGTGATCAACAGGTAGATAGTGTTTAGGAAGAAAGAATTAAATTGGACTTGGGTATGCATTGAAGGGGCATGGTTACTGTCAAAATATACATCATACATAGGAGCAGGATATGGAAATATACGACTACGAAAGCCAAACAAACTATAAATAAATAAATACAAACAACAACATATAAAATGAATAAGGCCAGGGTAGATGTTGTGTACTGCTAGGATTTTAGTTGAATAGTCGAAACACTGTACGGGTGATTGGAGTGGACATTGGTTTCGGAAATGAAGTTGGTGAGCGACAAGTGACGTGTGGCGACGGCGGAGGCAGCGTAATGGTGGAAGACTTGGTTGTGCATGTGCACCAGTGTATCGTGCACTGTTTTTTGTTTTCAAAACATAATAAGGGTAGAAACTAGAAACTGATGAATGAACATGGTTGGTTGTTTTATATTGAAACCAAAGTAAAAGAAGAAGTGTATTCAAAGGGATGAGCTGCTAGTAAGTTGTGCAACAAAGTAAAAGAAAAAATGTTTAAACCATAATGGTATAGCCATTCACGCACCAGAAGGAAGATTTACTGGTAAGTGGTTTCATTTTTTCCTAATGGAGTTAGGTGCGACAATTCAAGGGGGTGTATGCAACTATACAATATATCTGCATGTTTGAAAAAATATGGTATTAGGAACTTAAAAGGGACGGCGAAGAGTTTTTAACAAAAGTGAAGAAGTAAATATGTCAGATGAAAGAGAAGAAGCAAGAGACTAGGAACAGAGAGGAAGTGGAAGCAGAAACAGGAGAGGATGGGAAAAACAAACAAGGGTGCGTGGGCTAAGTTTTGGGTTGTTGGGCCATGTAAGAAAAGAAGCAAAATAAAAAGAAATGAAAATAAAAAGATAAGAAGGCGTGGGCCAGAAGTTTTGGCCAGATCAAATACTGGGCATAGAAGGGAATAAAAGAAGAAATAAGGAAAGGAAATAGGAAGGGTTAAGCAATGTTGATATAATTAAACAAATGTTTTTTTTTAATATTCAAATTTTATATATCTTAATCCAGTTGCTTGTTTAAAAGTAATAACAATATAAATCAATATTATAGCTAAATATTGTATTAACGTTGGAACAACCAAAATGAAATTGTAAATAAAAGTTGTCGGAAATAAATTTGAAGTCAAAAGTCATCTATGATTTATTAATCCAAGTTGTATTTAATTTAAGTAGCGATTAAATTATCCGTTTTGAATAAAAATAATGAAGAAAGGAGATATATTCAAATTATTCTCAAGACTGAGAAGGTAATTAAAATATGATGCATTGGATTATAATCAACGGTTTGTCAAAATTATCAGAAGATATTAACAAGCAGTAATGATGTATAATAATTTAATTGGTTGGAATAAACATTGATGGACTTAGATCGACAAATGTTTTCATAATCAAGAAATAAATTTAAAGATCAGATTAATGAACTAACATTACTGTATTAATTGCCGTGTGCGAAGCACGTGCCTTCTAGTTATATTATTAAATACTGAGTAGTTGTTTATTTATAGGAGGCAGTCAAATATATGGATTTTAAGTAATACAGAAATATACGATTCTATTTGGTCGAAGCTTATAATTTAAAGAATATATGAAATAAATCAATAATTCAAAGATATCAAACTATAGTTGACATTATTATCGACTACCTGAGTAATTCATTTGTGTTGAGCCTTGAATTGTATTTAATTCAAACATTTTGAGTTAATAACCGTTCCTTCGGAATAAGAACTGATTGAAGTAAAGATGTAATATAAATCAGTTTCCTTATATATCATATGACTTTAAAAGACATACGCTGATCGTTTCGAAGAGTCTGGAATTTATATTCCACTTCAATTCGATTTATACGTCGCCTGTCAGATATTATTGAAGATAATTGAAGACAAAGATTTGCAAGGGCTATTTTGTTTTGCAGAATAGTGCCTTCGTTTTGACCAGTCCAAGGACAACTTGGATGGATGAATGTCTGACAGAGTATTTCCAAAAGAGATCATGTACATTGATTTACTCAAACATATTTCTGTGGTGGCGAGGAGACACCTTCTCTTAACTTAATCGCCTGATTACTTTTGTGGAAATCAATTAGTGATTCTTAGCAGATTTGATGATGTGGCATTCAAAGTGAATGGTGGATAGGTATTCTAGAAGATAATGTAGCCTCAAAGCCTCACAACCAGGAAAGGACAAAAATCGGGCAGGCAGCATGGCTAGGTGGGTTATTCCCAAGCAGGGTGTATCACCATCTAGAGAAATTTCTTTTGTCTTCTTAATCTATATTTCGCTGCTGCAGCTTTCGGTAACGGTTGCTGATCACAACTGTGGGGTGATAATATATTCGCTACACTCAAGCTAAATGAGTGGGCGGTCATGTGTGGCCAGATTGCAAGACGTTCTTGTTGAACCCCAGTGTATCCCCTCTAGAGTACACTGATCGACAGGTGGTTCCATACCTTGTCATAATCGGAATCCAATCTCCAATAAGAGCCCACGATTTTTGATTTCATATTATATATGTGGAGCGTGAGATGTAAGCGTTCCGCTAGATGGTTATTTATGTAACGACCCTGAATTTTGGGGCTAATTTAAAATTTATTTTAAGTGATTTTAAATGAGTTTTGATATTTAAAATAATCTATTTTAAATAATAATGATCACAAATTTGATTCAAATCGAAGTTGGAATGAATAATTTAATTTTAATTATAAAAAGAGTTAGAAATAATGCGGTAGTTTGAAAAGTCAAACTTGAACTTTGACTGACCGTACAGGACACAAAATTTAACGGATTTTATTGAAACCAAAAATATTAGAATCTATTTAAAAATATCTTTCCAACGAATCCGAAAAATCGAAATTTCATAGCGGAAATCAAAAGTTATGGCCAATTCAATTTTTAGAAAGGTCGCTAGGTAATTTGCATAGGTCAAAAATGCTACTTTTTGCATATAAAGGAATTTCGACTCGAAACCACTTCCATTGAGTACGAAATGATGTTTCTGCATTGAAAAACAGTAAACACTTATATGTTTTGAGTTTCAGAAAATATTTGTTTCAAAATGTATTTTTAATATTAAATATATTCGCCTTGAAAATAGCCATTTTTCAAAAAGTCTCAGAATCGAACGAAACAAATTTTGTTGTGATCGTATTGTCATAAGAAAGCCAAAAATAATTTTTTCGGATTTTTCCGACTTCGTATGTGGCCACGGCAAAATTATATTTACGTTTGAATTAAAAATAAAAGATTTATATTGGAAATAAAAGAAAAACATACTGTAACTTCAGAATTGGACCTTGGCAATAGCGCCATCGCGTTCAGAAGATGTCAAAACATTAAGTTCGACAGTCGTTGAGCGCGAATCGGGGATCGGACGGAAAAAGGCCTATTTTCTGGAATTAATTAATTAATTAATTAATTAAAACCCTAAAATACATGTATAAATACGCAGCCGTATACGTGAACAGTATTCTTCTTCCCCGTTCAAATTGAGGCCGCCGCATAACCCATAATAGCTCGAAAATTCAAACTCCGAATTCTCCTTCTATACTCAACGAAATTCAACAAACTCATACTCGTATCGAAGCTCCTTCCGAGCTCTACAATCTCCGACAAGTCTCAGCCTCCCTCGTGCACCGTAGCGCCGCCACCAATGCCAAGAAGCCGCCGCCGTTCGCACCGCCGTGGGCCCGCCTGAAGCCGCCGAGCGCCACCCCCTTCCTGGCGCGCGTAGACCTCTCCTTCCCGGTCCTCGTCCAACAAACGGCACTCGAATCCGTCAACTACAGCTCGCAAAATCCGGATTTGAAATTCTGAACAAAACTGGAAATTTAAAGGTAATTTTTATTTCAGAAATTGCGACGCTTTTTAGCGTGACTGCAGCAGTTGTTAAAAGTCAGTATGTTTAAAACATTGATAACTAATGCATTTGAACCCCGATTCTGAAAATTTCAGAACCGTTAGAACCGTGACGACGATTAGGACCTGCTGTGATTGACTGGAACATTCTGAACATTTCTTGGATTTATTATAATTTTATCCAAACAAGGTGAGAATTCTATTTTAAAAACATGTTTATTTATTCATTTAATTCACTACAAAATCTATATTCATATTATATGAAATTCATGTTGTTGCTGCATAGATTATTATTTCCATGTTGATTGTTTGTTATGGTTTGAATCATTGTTATGTATGTAACAGTATAGATCTGCGATTTGGTAATTTAGGAATTTCTATTTATTAGTTGCTGTGAATGTTTGACTAATTCGTTGATAATCTCGTTTATTTGAGATTTGTATATCCATTAGATTTGGGATTCAAATTTTATAATTGAATTAAGTTGAAGTAATTAAAAAAACCCAAATCATCTTGTTGGTGTAAGTTACTTGTTGAGATTCCCACCTTTATGTAAATTTAAATTATGCTTATTGAAAGGTGAACTTTAATTACATTCCTTTGTAACCAAGAAGAACAAAAACTGTCACCGTATGAAATTGACATTTTTGTCAAATGTTAATATAGAAAAACTGTCACCGTATGAAAATGACATTTTTGTCAAATGTTAATATAGAAAAACTGTCACCGTATGAAATTGGCATTTTTTGTTCAATATTAAAATAGAAATTATTCACCGTATGTTAGAATAACTTTTTTTTGTAATGTTAAATAGAAAATATTCATCGTATGAATAATTGGCATTTTTTGTTTAATGTTAAATAGAAAATATTCATCGTATGAATAATTGGCATTTTTTGTTTAATGTTAAATTAGAAAATATTCATCGTATGAATAATTGGCATTTTTGTTTAATGTTAATGTTAGAAGATTTACATCGTATGAATCATGGACATTTATATTTTAATGTTAATTTAAAAAGAAGGATACCGCATGATTGTTTAACATTATTTTAATGTTATTTAAAAGAATTCACCGTATGATTGATTAACATTATTTTTAATGTTAAAAATAAGATAATTTCCATCGTAGGAAAATATCATTCTTGTTAATGTAATAAGAAGAGTGGAAATTTTACATTGTACAAGAAGATTGAATTTGCATATTTTAATATAAAGATTAAATTTACATGGTATAAGAAATTAGCATTTATTTTTAATGTTAGTAAAAAGAGAGAATGTATCGTATGTTAAATTTATCATTATTTTTAATGATAATAAATAGAAGATGCATTGTATGTTAAATTAACATTTATTTTTAATGATAATAAATAGGAGATGCATTGTGTGTAAATTTAACATTTATTTTTAATGTTAATAAATAGAAAATGCTTTGTATGTAAATTTATCATTATTTTTAATGTTAATAAAAAGGAATTGAACTGTATGTAAATTTAACATTATTTTTAATGTTAATAAAAATGAATTGAACCGTATGTAAGATTAACATTATTTATAATGTTAAACTAAAGAGAATTTACCTCGTAAGAAAAATGTACATTATTTTTAAATGTATATGAAAAGGAAAGATTGATTTACATTATTCTAATGTAAATATTAAAAGAGAATGGACCATATGATTTATTAACATTATTTTAATGTTATATAAAAAGAAAAGATTGTTTAACATTATTTTTGATATTGATTAAAAAGAAGATTGCACCGTATGTATTAACACACTTTTATTAATGTATGTATAAAAAGAGAAATTTACATTGTAAGAGAAATTGGCATTAACATTTATTTATAATGTTAATATTAGAGTATTTTCACCACATGATAAGATGTACACTTTTATTTGTAAAAGTAAGTTGGCATTTTCATTGTATGATAAGATTTACTTTTTAAAATAAGGTAGGAATTCACCGCATGACAAGGTTTACTCTTTATTTTGTAAATATAAAGTAGGAATTTGCGATGTATCAAAATATACATTTTTCATGTGTAATGTAAAGATAGAAAAATTAACATTATTTTCAATGTCAATAAAAATAGAAAATGCATTGTATGTTAAGGTAACATTATTTTCAATGTTAATAAAAAGAAAAACATACCGTAGGATAAAAATACATTATTTTTAATGTATATTAAAAGAGAATTTTTCATCGTAAGAAATGTACATTATTTATAATGTGAATAGAATGGAAATGTCATCGTAAAATAAAATTATATTTTAGGTGTAATTGAGATTGAGAATGCATTTAGAAAGAGAATGAGTATTTTTTTTCATAATATAATTGAAAGATGAAATGGAATAAATAGAGCGATGAATTATAATTTACATTTTAATGTAAATTATAAAGATTTTAAAATAAAAATAAAATAAAAGGGAATAATTCACCGTCTAATTATGAATTACATTTTCATGTAAGATTAAGAAGTGGAAAGAAAAAAAGAATAAAGGAAAAGGGGAGATGTATGTAAGAACGATGAATTAAACAAATTATTTATATATATATATATATATATTAGATTAAACGAATCGAGCACGGTAGTTCGCGTTTTAAAATTATATCTTTAAATGACTATACAAGGAGATCCGACCGTCGGATTTTCTTGAAACTGAAACCGTTAGGACCGTGTTGGGAAAATCTTTCCAACGATATATAATACGTCAAAATCCAACGGTTAGATTTTGAGATATGTGAAAATCAAAATTGGTTGAAAACAGCGCCAAAATCGCCATTGACCTGAATCGTCGTTGATTAAAGATTTAATTATTTTTAATTAAATAAAATAGGAAATAATCGTTATAAATTAGAAATAACGATAAGGAAGAGTTTTCAATATATTTACATATATATATATACGAAGATTATTTGGGAAGACCGAGTTAATCTCATTCCAAATGATCAAACGATGATGAGAATTGAAGAAGAAGACGACTAATGAAGACCGTCAATCTTCCCCTCAGGAGGACAGCGATTGAGACTTTGAATTGATTTGCTCCCAAGTCAAGGTCATGGTCGTCGTCCGAACGAACATGTTGATTGAACGGATTTGGCTTTCGCGCAGACCCAGAGCATAAGCTTATAAATGGATTGTGTGTCTGACATCGTACTCCATTATATATCATATTATTAATCTTCTGTCGAATGTATGGATGTTTGGTGGCGGAGAATTTATTCTCTTGCTTAACACCCGTTCATATATTTCGGCAATGGATTGGTAGTGTGATATGGAGTTATGATGTGGCATGATAAGATGCATATGATCAAGGCTTTGTTGAAAAGCAGGCCTTGTGGGATGATCAAAGCATAACCTGTTTAGGTATAGCTTTGTGTATGACGTGACTTCACGAGCCTCACACACCGGCGGAGTCTAAAACGGGAGAAGGGAACGCAGGGAGAGTAGCACGTTCCTTTCTAGCTAGAGTGGTGTCAGTGACCTACCAGCCCTGACATTTTACTTATGTGGATGATGGAATGAGGCGCCTCGGATAGGTCCTATAGGACCGGGGAACGTGTGCTTAGGAATTGCCAATCCTCTAAGCTGTATTTGAGGACCGACCCTGCCATTTCCAAGGGTTAACTGCGGGTAATCCTGAGGCATTAGCTAGAGTGACTCGAATCGGTAAGGAGCTCCTCCCTAGCCTTGACTCATGATGGAAACCAATTTCCAATACGCGCCATTCGGTTTTGATTGTATTACTAGTACGGAGGCATAGCATATGGTACCTATGCTTCCTAGGATTGATACATTAAGATTGAAATTGTTTTTAAAACATATACACACTAATAATAATATCAAACTCGTATTTGCCGTATTTATCATGTTTGATCACCATAAGGTAAAACTCTATCCTCTGGTGTGCGTTGCATTGTGTGATGGGACCTGAGTCTTATGGTGATTTCATTTTTCTAAAAAGCATTGCGTTGTTTTACGATTTACTTTAAGTTATGCACGGCAATCCATTAGAGTAAACCCGTTCCGCATTAGCGGCGTGGTCTTTGGATTTTCCCTATTAATAGTGATTTATTAGTTAAGAATTCTCACACCAGTCCCACGACTGACCCGTTGTTTGTTTCCACCTTTTGGCAAACTCGGGTGCCCACTTCTCCACACGGGCAGTCGAGCAGTGTCTACAGGTTTATCTTTTTAGCAGGATCCTGGATTGAAGCTTAAAGCTGTGCCCGGAACATTGGAAGCCTTCCGCTGCCTTAGTTATTTTATTTCCGCTGCACTGTATTAAATTTATTGTAAAATTTTCTTCCGCTGTATTTTAAATTTCAATGTACTCTGATATATTCTGTACTCTGATGTTATATTATCATGATGTAATAAAAGTCTGTTGTTATTGTTCTGATGTGTTGTATTCCCAAAGTTAACGTATGCGGATTTTGAACGGTCTTGGTCGATTTTGCGATCGATTAAGGTCGGGCGAAACCCTTGTCGTTACAGTTGGTATCAGAGCTTTGGTTAGCTCAAATCTTTGGGGTACAACTCATTAGAACTGAACAAAAGACTCATCAGAGATTGGATTAGTAATATCCAATAAGAATACTCATTAGAGATAGGATCAGCAGTATCCTAGAATGAGAAAACTCATTAGAGAGAGGGTTAGTAATGCCCTAGAATGAGTTGGGAGTAGCAAGCCTATAATATACGTATTTGTGATTAATTATACTTTATTTTGGAAAATATGATTTTGAATATATAAAAAGTTATATATTTGGAAGTTAATCAACTAATGAAATTATTTAAACCAATGGAGAAATATATATATAAATTAGTTAGTTAATTAATCAACTTTTAGATTCGTCCCTTTTCGAGGACGAAAAGTTTTTAAGTGGGGGAGACTATAACGACCCTGAATTTTGGGGCTAATTTAAAATTTATTTTAAGTGATTTTAAATGAGTTTTGATATTTAAAATAATCTATTTTAAATAATAATGATCACAATTTTGATTCAAATCGAAGTTGGAATGAATAATTTAATTTTAATTATAAAAAGAGTTAGAAATAGCGCGGTAGTTTGAAAAGTCAAACTTGAACTTTGACTGACCGTACAGGACGCAAAATTTAACGGATTTTAGTGAAACCAAAAATATTAGAATCTATTTAAAAATATCTTTCCAACGAATCCGAAAAATCGAAATTTCATAGCGGAAATCAAAAGTTATGGCCAATTCAATTTTTAGAAAGGTCGCTAGGTAATTTGCATAGGTCAAAAATGCTACTTTTTGCATATAAAGGAATTTCGACTCGAAACCACTTCCATTGAGTTCGAAATGATGTTTCTGCATTGAAAAACAGTAAACACTTATATGTTTTGAGTTTCAGAAAATATTTGTTTCAAAATGTATTTTTAATATTAAATATATTCGCCTTGAAAATAGCCATTTTTCAAAAAGTCTCAGAATCGAACGAAACAAATTTTGTTGTGATCGTATTGTCATAAGAAAGCCAAAAATAATTTTTCCGGATTTTTCCGACTTCGTATGTGGCCACGGCAAAATTATATTTACGTTTGAATTAAAAATAAAAGATTTATATTGGAAATAAAAGAAAAACATACTGTAACTTCAGAATTGGCCCTTGGCAATAGCGCCATCGCGTTCAGAAGACGACAAAACATTAAGTTCGACAGTCGTTGAGCGCGAATCGGGGATCAGACGGAAAAAGGCCTATTTTCTGGAATTAATTAATTAATTAATTAAATAAAACCCTAAAATACATGTATAAATACGCAGCCGTATACGTGAACAGTATTCTTCTTCCCCGTTCAAATTGAGGCCGCCGCATAACCCATAATAGCTCGAAAATTCAAACTCCGAATTCTCCTTCTATACTCAACGAAATTCAACAAACTCATACTCGTATGGAAGCTCCTTCCGAGCTCTACAATCTCCGACAAGTCTCAGCCTCCCTCGTGCACCGTAGCGCCGCCACCAATGCCAAGAAGCCGCCGCCGTTCGCACCGCCGTGGGCCCGCCTGAAGCCGCCGAGCGCCACCCCCTTCCCGGCGCGCGTAGACCTCTCCTTCCCGGTCCTCGTCCAACAAACGGCACTCGAATCCGTCAACTACAGCTCGCAAAATCCGGATTTGAAATTCTGAACAAAACTGAAAATTTAAAGGTAATTTTTATTTCAGAAATTGCGACGCTTTTAAGCGTGACTGCAGCAGTTGTTAAAAGTCAGTATGTTTAAAACATTGATAACTAATGCATTTGAACCCCGATTCTGAAAATTTCAGAACCGTTAGAACCGTGACGACGATTAGGACCTGCTGTGATTGACTGGAACATTCTGAACATTTCTTGGATTTATTATAATTTTATCCAAACAAGGTGAGAATTCTATTTTAAAAACATGTTTATTTATTCATTTAATTCACTATGAAATCTATATTCATATTATATGAAATTCATGTTGTTGCTGCATAGATTATTATTTCCATGTTGATTGTTTGTTATGGTTTGAATCATTGTTATGTATGTAACAGTATAGATCTGCGATTTGGTAATTTAGGAATTTCTATTTATTAGTTGCTGTGAATGTTTGACTAATTCGTTGATAATCTCGTTTATTTGAGATTTGTATATCCATTAGATTTGGGATTCAAATTTTATAATTGAATTAAGTTGAAGTAATTAAAAAACCCAAATCATCTTGTTGGTGTAAGTTACTTGTTGAGATTCCCACCTTTATGTAAATTTAAATTATGCTTATTGAAAGGTGAACTTTAATTACATTCCTTTGTAACCAAGAAGAACAAAAACTGTCACCGTATGAAATTGACATTTTTGTCAAATGTTAATATAGAAAAACTGTCACCGTATGAAAATGACATTTTTGTCAAATGTTAATATAGAAAAACTGTCACCGTATGAAATTGGCATTTTTTGTTCAATATTAAAATAGAAATTATTCACCGTATGTTAGAATAACTTTTTTTTGTAATGTTAAATAGAAAATATTCATCGTATGAATAATTGGCATTTTTTGTTTAATGTTAAATAGAAAATATTCATCGTATGAATAATTGGCATTTTTTGTTTAATGTTAAATTAGAAAATATTCATCGTATGAATAATTGGCATTTTTGTTTAATGTTAATGTTAGAAGATTTACATCGTATGAATCATGGACATTTATATTTTAATGTTAATTTAAAAAGAAGGATACCGCATGATTGTTTAACATTATTTTAATGTTATTTAAAAGAATTCACCGTATGATTGATTAACATTATTTTTAATGTTAAAAATAAGATAATTTCCATCGTAGGAAAATATCATTCTTGTTAATGTAATAAGAAGAGTGGAAATTTTACATTGTACAAGAAGATTGAATTTGCATTTTAATATAAAGATTAAATTTACATGGTATAAGAAATTAGCATTTATTTTTAATGTTAATAAAAAGAGAGAATGTATCGTATGTTAAATTTATCATTATTTTTAATGATAATAAATAGAAGATGCATTGTATGTTAAATTAACATTTATTTTTAATGATAATAAATAGGAGATGCATTGTGTGTAAATTTAACATTTATTTTTAATGTTAATAAATAGAAAATGCTTTGTATGTAAATTTATCATTATTTTTAATGTTAATAAAAAGGAATTGAACTGTATGTAAATTTAACATTATTTTTAATGTTAATAAAAATGAATTGAACCGTATGTAAGATTAACATTATTTATAATGTTAAACTAAAGAGAATTTACCTCGTAAGAAAAATGTACATTATTTTTAAATGTATATGAAAAGGAAAGATTGATTTACATTATTCTAATGTAAATATTAAAAGAGAATGGACCATATGATTTATTAACATTATTTTAATGTTATATAAAAAGAAAAGATTGTTTAACATTATTTTTGATATTGATTAAAAAGAAGATTGCACCGTATGTATTAACACACTTTTATTAATGTATGTATAAAAAGAGAAATTTACATTGTAAGAGAAATTGGCATTAACATTTATTTATAATGTTAATATTAGAGTATTTTCACCACATGATAAGATGTACACTTTTATTTGTAAAAGTAAGTTGGCATTTTCATTGTATGATAAGATTTACTTTTTAAAATAAGGTAGGAATTCACCGCATGACAAGGTTTACTCTTTATTTTGTAAATATAAAGTAGGAATTTGCGATGTATCAAAATATACATTTTTCATGTGTAATGTAAAGATAGAAAAATTAACATTATTTTCAATGTCAATAAAAATAGAAAATGCATTGTATGTTAAGGTAACATTATTTTCAATGTTAATAAAAAGAAAAACATACCGTAGGATAAAAATACATTATTTTTAATGTATATTAAAAGAGAATTTTTCATCGTAGGAAATGTACATTATTTATAATGTGAATAGAATGGAAATGTCATCGTAAAATAAAATTATATTTTAGGTGTAATTGAGATTGAGAATGCATTTAGAAAGAGAATGAGTATTTTTTTTCATAATATAATTGAAAGATGAAATGGAATAAATAGAGCGATGAATTATAATTTACATTTTAATGTAAATTATAAAGATTTTAAAATAAAAATAAAATAAAAGGGAATAATTCACCGTCTAATTATGAATTACATTTTCATGTAAGATTAAGAAGTGGAAAGAAAAAAAGAACAAAGGAAAAGGGGAGATGTATGTAAGAACGATGAATTAAACGAATTATTTATATATATATATATATATATATATATTAGATTAAACGAATCGAGCACGGTAGTTCGCGTTTTAAAATTATATCTTTAAATGACTATACAAGGAGATCCGACCGTCGGATTTTCTTGAAACTGAAACCGTTACGACCGTGTTGGAAAAATCTTTCCAACGATATATAATACGTCAAAATCCAACGGTTAGATTTTGAGATATGTGAAAATCAAAATGGGTTGAAAACAGCGCCAAAATCGCCATTGACCTGAATCGTCGTTGATTAAAGATTTAATTATTTTTAATTAAATAAAATAGGAAATAATCGTTATAAATTAGAAATAACGATAAGGAAGAGTTTTCAATATATTTACATATATATATATACGAAGATTATTTGGGAAGACCGAGTTAATCTCATTCCAAATGATCAAACGACGATGAGAATTGAAGAAGAAGACGACTAATGAAGACCGTCAATCTTCCCCTCAGGAGGACAGCGATTGAGACTTTGAATTGATTTGCTCCCAAGTCAAGGTCATGGTCGCCGTTCGAACGAACATGTTGATTGAACGGATTTGGCTTTCGCGCAGACCCAGAGCATAAGCTTATAAATGGATTGTGTGTCTGACATCGTACTCCATTATATATCATATTATTAATCTTCTGTCGAATGTATGGATGTTTGGTGGCGGAGAATTTATTCTCTTGCTTAACACCCGTTCATATATTTCGGCAATGGATTGGTAGTGTGATATGGAGTGATGATGTGGCATGCTAAGATGCATATGATCAAGGCTTTGTTGAAAAGCATGCCTTGTGGGATGATCAAAGCATAACCTGTTTAGGTATAGCTTTGTGTATGACGTGACTTCACGAGCCTCACACACCGGCGGAGTCTAAAACGGGAGAAGGGAACGCAGGGAGAGCAGCACGTTCCTTTCTAGCTAGAGTGGTGTCAGTGACCTACCAGCCCTGACATTTTACTTATGTGGATGATGGAATGAGGCGCCTCGGATAGGTCCTATAGGACCGGGGAACGTGTGCTTAGGAATTGCCAATCCTCTAAGCTGTATTTGAGGACCGACCCTGCCATTTCCAAGGGTTAACTGCGGGTAATCCTGAGGCATTAGCTAGAGTGACTCGAATCGGTAAGGAGCTCCTCCCTAGCCTTGACTCATGATGGAAACCAATTTCCAATACGCGCCATTCGGTTTTGATTGTATTACTAGTACGGAGGCATAGCATATGGTACCTATGATTCCTAGGATTGATACATTATGATTGAAATTGTTTTTAAAACATATACACACTAATAATAATATCAAACTTGTATTTGTGGTATTTATCATGTTTGATCACCATAAGGTAAAACTCTATCCTCTGGTGTGCGTTGCATTGTGTGATGGGACCTGAGTCTTATGGTGATTTCATTTTTCTAAAAAGCATTGCGTTGTTTTACGATTTACTTTAAGTTATGCACGACAATCCATTAGAGTAAACCCGTTCCGCATTAGCGGCGTGGTCTTTGGATTTGCCCTATTAATAGTGATTTATTAGTTAAGAATTCTCACACCAGTCCCACGACTGACCCATTGTTTGTTTCCACCTTTTTGCAAACTCGGGTGCCCTCTTCTCCATACGGGCAGTCGAGCAGTGTCTACAGGTTTATCTTTTTAGCAGGATCCTGGATTGAAGCTTAAAGCTGTGCCCGGAACATTGGAAGCCTTCCGCTGCCTTAGTTATTTTATTTCCGCTGCACTGTATTAAATTTATTGTAAAATTTTCTTCCACTGTATTTTAAATTTCGATGTACTCTGATATATTCTGTACTCTGATGTTATATTATCATGATGTAATAAAAGTCAGCTGTTATTGTTCTGATGTGTTGTATTCCCAAAGTTAACGTATGCGGATTTTGAACGGTCTTGGTCGATTTTGCGATCGATTAAGGTCGGGCGAAACCCTTGTCGTTACAATTTACTAGATAAAAACTATTATAATATCAGATGATTTCTATATCAAAATTGTTTTGGGTTATAGTAAGGTAAAAAGGTCCATGTTTATCTATGGGCTGGTCTTACTATTATCTTTTCTTTCGAAAGATTTTCTAACGTTAAATCAATATGTTCTCATAAGGGAATAACCCGATCTTGTTTCCAATCTGTTTTAAATTTTTTACTCACACCTGTCCCCCGATTGACCCAGAGTTTACTTTCTGTGTTTTCCTAAACTCTTGGGTACTCATAACAATTGTTATGGGTAGACAAGTGATTCAGGTAATCAATGGAAATCTTTTGGAGTATTTTGGATTGGAAGTTCTGGAGGCAGCTTGTTAGTTAAATCTATAGCTAAGTATCAAGTTTGAAAGTCGTATTAGGCCGTAACCATGTAAGATGTATTAGGAGGAAGTATTTTATGATGTAGTAGAATCTGATATGTAATATATTGTGTAATATTATATTTTATTAAATTCCACTGTGAGATTCTGATGTTTTGTTTAGTTCCTTTCTCTATTTATTTCTATTTCTATAATAATGACACGACTTCCGAGGTTACCGAAAGTCGTGCCATTACTGTTGGTATCAGAGCATATGGTTTACTGAATACCTAGGCTCTGAATGAGTATTGAGAGAGCGTATTTTGAAAATTTAAACTATAAAATAAATTATATACTTAGTATTAGGACTGGAAATTTTTACCATATTACCATTTACCAACCGATACCAACGAAAGTGGTACCGAATAATTGGTAACCGATTTGATTGGTACGGTATGCCAAACCACATGATAATATATGGAACGGTAACGTTAATTGAGTAGTAACAATGGTAATTACCATACCTACCACATATCTCGAACAATACATATGTATGTTCTATTATTTCATCATATATGTTTATTACATAACAACGAACTTCTAATATGCAATGATTTAATAAAATACCTAGGAAAATACTATTACGATACAAGATTAAATGCAATTTTTATCATATATCTTAGAGATTGTATAATTTATATGATATTTTAGTTCATCCATAATATTTTCCTGCATGTTTTACTACGGAAAATAAGATGGATAAATAATAATGTAATAACAGAATCAATTTTAATATTTAATATTTTAACATGACATATTGTAAACAAAAATATCCCATACAAGTAAATGGAAAAAACATATTACCGACATCTACCAACCATTACCAACCATAAACCGAACTGTTGGTAACCGATTTTTTTGGTTGGTAATGGTATGATTTTTCTATTACCATATAAGTCGGTACGGTAATGGCTTTGCATACAAAGTTCCAGTACCGAACCGATTCCACCCCTACTTAGTATAGGTCAACTAGAGTTATCGACTTAGGCCATCTTTAAAATATCCTTTGATTAAGTTTGATTAACAAACTATTATACTCAGAAAGTTGAAAATGTGTTCACAAGGAAGAAGAGGCCAAGGAGCAAGTAGGAAAACCACGACAACCAATGGAAGGAGTCAAATGAATTTAGGGTCAACCTCGGGATAAGTTAAATAACATTGAATTAAATTTAGGATAATATCCAGTGAATAGAATTGGGATTTTCCTAGTAATAAAAACCAGACTCGAGTTATTAATGGATATGAACTCGTATGAGTTAAGTAAACTGATTTTTGTAATAAAATCAGATTTTTTAAATAAAGATAACTAATTAAATAAGGAGTCTATCCGAGTAGTGTGGTAGATAGTTATGGATATATGTTGGTCATTTATGCAGATATCTAACTCAAATTAAAATTGCAATTTATTCGTACTCGTTAATTTTGGAGACGAAATGCTTTTAAGGGGGTTGGCTTGTAATGTCTTGTTTTTAATTGACTTTGTTTAATAATAATTTGTGTTTAAAAATGAATTGATTAAAATATGTAATAACAAATTTATATAACTTTTTATCTAGATTCTTTGTATAAATAAATATGTGTATAAAAATGTACATGTGTATATGTCATAGGAAATGAAGATATGTACCTTTCGGGATTATATATTAGAATTTCATATTTTAGTACTTAAGAATATTTATATAACCTTTAAATTTTTAAATCTTATATATACATGTGTGAGTATAAAACATATGCGATCACATATGTAGTGTATATATATGGTATAAAACAAAGTCTCATTTTAATATGGAAAACATGATCTCCCTTCTAATCAAATTGCCACTACAGGATAAAACTTTGCTATATGTAAAATAAACAAAAGAGTTACAACATTTATGTGATTAAAAAAATAAAATGGTTGCAAACCAAAAGGAAAAAATAGCTGCATAGGTTTCCTTACATCCAAGCAAAGTAGTACACATTTTAATTAAACTTGCAACAAATCAAGGAAGAAAAATGGCCGCAAGTCAAATAAAAAGATATGGTAGCATATCTTTAAACCATTTTATATACATAAAGCTACAAAGTTTTAATGTGATGTGCTTCCTGAAAGCTAATGTCATGCTGAAATGCAAGTGGGAAGATATCACCTAATCTATATAAGATTTTAAGGCTACAACTGATATTATAAACAACAACTTTTAACATATTTTATCAAAACTAAACATTGCATGCTCTGAAAACAATTCGGCAACATTTATTAGTATGAAATGGCCTTAGGGAAATTACCATGCTCCTAGAAACCAAGCATTAGAATCTATTTGTAGAGAGTAAGCTATATTTTTATTCAATCTAGCATATGAAACCAAATCAACTAGGATAGAAAATCTACTTGTTTATGTCTTCAAATCCAAGGAACTCGTATGGACATTACGTTCCATTATTAAGTGATGGATAAGTGCTTCTAAAAATAAGGAAGAAGATAGGAACAAGGAAAAAAATCTAGTGTAAAATATCTATTTCCATGCATGTGTTCTAGGAAATCAATCGAATAGGATTTGAGAAAATAAGAAGTCTAAAGCTAATACTGTAGCACCTACCCTCCTTATAATATAAAGTAGGCAAATACTTTAATATTTCTACTTGTCCATAAATATCATTAGAAATCCATACCATTTCCTCACGCCAACATTGGAGTTCAAGGAAATCTGTAAACCAGAAGAACAAGGGAAAGAAAATTAGTGAGTAAACACACTTTAACTACTTTGATTTGTTATTACCTTGAGTGCCATATGCACGCAAGTCATTTAAGTGTACATACTTGTTTGGGATGTGTTAGTTACTACTCTGTTATTGAAGTTTGTCGTTCCTAGTATTTTTTAGTTAAGGAAATTTTGAATCATAAAATTGTTTCTAGTTTCCCTGTAGCATCACGTTGATGAATTGTAACTCTCGAGTTGAAGGAATTTGAACCTAAAGCAACACTCTTCTTGTGTAAACAATAAATGTGATATTACTGGAACTAGTAAAATATAAACAGTGATTGTTTATGTAGGTAGTAACTGAGAACATCAGTGTTGGCTGATTTTGAAGATACAATTTAATATTCCTTTTAGTAATAAAAAAATGGTAACCTAATGTTGGTGCTAGCTGCTTATGAAATAGAAATAATTATATGGTAAATTGATATACTTCTGGCAATTTGGTTTGGGTGTGACTGCACTTAAGCGGTGGCGTAGCAAGGTGTTTCGGTGAAGGTTGTATTTGTGGAGTGCCAGTTGAAGCACTGTATTTTGCTTCAGGGAATCAGAGCGAATTCTGGTGACGTGATCGGATTCAGATGGTCCAATGGAGTTTGTGGAGATGGTGTCGGTGGCAAGATGGATAGAACTATGTTCATGCATGTGCACAGGTGTGTTGTTGTGCAGGGATGAGCTACCGTATGAAATAGAGGAAGGAGAAGCTTCAGTGGAGCTAATGTGTGTGGTAATTTTGAGTTCAAGCCATTCGGCTAGTGTAGTCACATAGTGGTTTAAACAAAGAAAGGAATATTAAAAATGGATAGAAGTGATACAGCAGGTAGATCGTGTTTTGGAAGAAAGAATTAAATTTGACTGGGTATGCGTTGGAGGGGCATGGTTACTGTCAAAATATACATCATACATAGGAGCAGGATATGGAAATATACGACTGTGAAAGCCAAACAAACTATAAATAAATAAATACAAACAACAGCATATAAAATGAATAAGGCCAGGGTAGATGTTGTGTACTGTTAGGATTTTAGTTGAATAGTGGAAACACTGTATGGGTGATCGGAGTGGACGCGGGGTTCGGAAATGAAGTCGGTGAGCGACAAGTGACGTGTGGCGAAGGCGGAGGTAGCGTAACGGTAGAAGACTTGGTTGTGCATGGGCACCAGTGTATCATGCACTATTTTTGGTGTTCAAAACGTAATAAGGGTAGAGACAAGGGTAGAAACTAGAAACTGATGAATGAACATGGTTGGTTGTTTTATATTGAAACAAAGTAAAAGAAGAAGTGCATTCAAAGGGATGAGTTGGTAGTAAGTTATGCAACGAAGTAAAAGAAAAAAATGTTTAAACCATAATGGTACAGCCATTCACGCACCATAAGGGAGAATTACTGGTAAGTGGTTTCATTTTTGCATGACGGAATAAGGTGCGACAATTCAAGGGGGTGTATCGAACTATATACCTGCATGTTTGAAAAAATATGGTATTAGGAACTAAATAGGGATGGCGAAGAGTGTTTAACAAAAGGGAAGAAGTAAATATGTCAGATGAAAGAGAAGAAGCAAGAGACTAGGAAAGAGAGGAAGTGGTAGCAGAAACAGGAGAGGACGGGAAAAGCAAAAAAGGGTGTGTGGGCTACGTTCTGGGTTGTTGGGCCATGTAAGAAAAGAAATGAAAATAAAATGATATGAAGGCATGGGCCAGAAGTTTTGGCTAGATCAAATACTGGGCTTTGAAGGGAATAAAAGAAGAAATAAGGAAAGGAAATAGGAAGGGTTAAGCAATGTTGATATAATTAAACAAATGTTTTGTTTAAAAATATTCAAATTTTATATATCTTAATCCAGTTGCTTATTTAAAAGTAATAACAATATAAATCAATATTATAGGTAAATATTGTATTAACGTTGGAACAACCAAAATGAAATAGTAAATAAAAGTTGTCGGAAATAAATATGAAGTCATAAGTCATCTATGATTTATTAATCCAAGTTGTATTTAATTTAAGTAGCGATTAAATTACCCGTTTTGAATAAAAATAATGAAGGAAGGAGATAGATTCAAATTATTCTCAAGACCGAGAAGGTAACTAACATATGAAGCGTTGTATTATAATCAACAGTATGTTGAAATTATCAGAAAATATTAACTAGCTGTAATGATGTATTATAATTTAAATGGTCGGAACAAACATTGATGGACTTAGATCTATAACTGTTTTCATAATCAAGAAATAAATTTAAAGATCAAATTAATGAACAGACATCATTGTATTAATTGCCGTGTACGAAGCACGTGCCTTCTAGTTATATAATTAAATACTGTGTAGTTGTTTACTTACAGGAGATAGTCAAATATCTGGATTTTAAACAATACAGAAATATGCGATTCTGTTTGTCGAAGCTTATAATTTAAAGAATATACGAAATAAATTAATAATTCAAAAATATCAAACTGTAGTTGACATTATTATCGACTACCTGAGTAATTTATTTGTGTTGGGCCTTGAAATGTATTTAATTCGACCATTTTGAGTTGATAACTATTCCTTTGGAACAAGAATTGATTTTGAAGTAAAGATTTTATATGAATCAGTTTCCTTATATATCATATGACTTTAAAAGACATACGATGATCGTTTTGAAGAGTCCGGAATTTATATTCCACTTCGATCCGATTTATACGTCGCGTGTCAGAGATTATTGAAGATAATTGAAGACGGAGATAAGCAATTGAAATTTTGTTTTACAGAATAGTGCCTTCGGTTTGACCAGTCCCAAGACAACTTGTATGGACGAATGTCTGATAGAGTATTTCCAAAAGAAATCATGTACGTTGATTTCCTCAAACGTATTTTTGTGGTGGTGAGAAGACACCTTCTCTTAACTTAACAGCCCGATTATTTTTGTGGAAATCAATTAGTGATTTTTGCCGGATTTGATGATGTGGCATTCAAAGTGAATGGTGGACAGGTATTCTAGAAGATAACGTAGCCTCAAAGCCTCACAACCAGGAAAGGACAAAAATTGGGCAGGCAGCATGGCTAGGTGGATCATTCCCAAGCAGGGTGCATTATCACCATCTAGAGAAATTCCTTTTGTCTTCTTAATCTATATTTCACTGCTGCCGCTTTCGGTAGCGGTTACTGATCACAACCGTGGGGTGATTATATATTCGCTACACTCAGGCTAATTGAGTGAGCGGTCATGTGTGGCCAGGTTGCAAGACGTTCTTGTTGAACCCCCAGTGTATCCCCTCTAGAGTACAGTAATCGCCAGGTGGTTCCATACCTTGTCATAGTCAGAATCCAATCTCCAATAAGAGCCCACGGTTTTTGATTTTATATTATATATATGGAGCGTGAGATGTAAGTGTTCAGCTAGATGGTTATTTACTTGATAAAAACTATTATAATATCAGATGATTTTGATATCAAAATTGTTTTGGGTTATAGTAAGGTAAAATCCATTCATGTTTGTGTGTGGGCTGGTCTTACTATTATCTTTTCTTTTGAAAGGTTTTCTAACGTTAAATCAATATGTTCTCATAAGGGAATAACCCAATCTTGTTTTCAATATGTTTTAAATTGTTTACTCACACCAGTCCCCCTACTGGCCCAGGGTTTATTTTCTGTGTTTTCCTAAACTCTTGGGTACTCATAAAAATTGTTATGGGTTGACAAGTGATCCAGGAAATCAACGGAAATCTTTTGGAGTATTTTTGATTGGAAGTTCCGGAGGCAGCTTGTTAGCTAAATCTATATCTAAGTATCAAGTTTGAAAGTCGTATTGGGTCGTAACCATGTAAGATGTATTAAGATCAAGTATTTTATAATGTAGTAGACTCTGATATGTAATATATTGTGTAATATTATATTTTGTTAAATTCCGCTGTGAGATTCTGATGTTTTGTTTAGTTCTTTTCTCTATCTATATCTATTTCTTTAATAATGAAACGACTTCCGAGGTTATCGAAAGTCGCGTCGTTAGAGTTGGTATCAGAGCATATGGTTTACCGATTACCTATGCTCTGGGTGAGTATTGAGAGAGCGTATTTTGAAAATTTAAACTATAAAATAAATTATATACTTAGTATAGGTCAACTAGGGTTATCGACTTAGGCCATCTTTAAAATATCCTTCGATTAATTTTGATTAACAGACTATTATACTCCGAAAGTTGAAAATGTGTTCATAAGGAAGAAGAGGCTGAGGAGCAAGTAGGACAACCATGACAACCAATGGAAGGAGTCAAATGAATTTAGGGTTGGCCTCAGGATAAGTTAAATAACATTGAATTAAATTTAGGATAATATCCAGTGAATAGAATTGGGATTTTCCTAGTGATAAAAACCAGACTCGAGTTATTAAGTGGATATGAACTCGTATGAGTTAAGTAAACTGATTTTTGTAATAAAATCAGATTTTTTTAAATAAAGATAACTAATTAAATAAGGAGTCAATCTGAGTAGTGCGGTAGATAGTTACGGATATGTGTTGGTCATTTATGCAGATATCTAACTCAAATTAAAACTGAAATTTATTCGTGCTCGTTAATTTCATGGACGAAATTCTTTTAAGGGGGGTGGATTGTAATGTCCCATTTTAATCGACTTTGTTTAATAATAATTTGTGATTAAAAATGAATTGATAAAAATAAAATGAAATTAGAACATATAATAACAAATTTAAATAACTTTTCATCTAGATTCTTTGTATAAATAAATATGTATATAAAAATGTACATGTGTATATGTCATAGGAAATGTGGATATGTACCTTTTGGGATTATATATTAGAATTTCATATTTTAGTACTTAAGAATATTTAGATAACCTTTAAAATTTTAAATCTTATATATACATGTGTGAGTATAAAACATATGCAATCACATATGTAGTGTATATATATGGAATAAAACAAAGTCTCATTTTAATATGGAAAACATGGTCTCCCTTCTAATCAAATTGCCACTACAAGATAAAACTTCGCTACATGTAAAATAAACAAAAGAGTTACAACATTTATGTGACTAAAACAATAAAATGGCTGCAAACCAAAAGGAAGAAATAGTTGCATAGGTCTCCTTACATCCAAGCGTTGTAGTACATATTTTAATTAAACTTGCAGCAAATCAAGGAAGAAAAATGGCCGCAAGTCAAATAAAAAGATATGGTAGCTTATCTGTAAACCATTTTATATGCATAAAGCTACAAAGTTTTAATGTTTTATGCTTCCTGAAAGCTAATGTCATGCTGAAATGCAAGTGGGAAGATATCACCTAATCTTTACAAGATTTTAAGGCTACAACTAATATTATAAACAACAACTTTTAACATATTTTATCAAAATTAAACAATGAATTCTCTGAAAACAATTCGGCAACATTTATTAGTCAGATATAGCCTTAGGGAAAATACCATGCTCCTAGAAACCAAGCATTAGAACCTATTTATAGAGAGTAAGCTATATTTTTATTCAATCTAGCGTATGAAACCAAATCAACTAGGATAGAAAATCTACTTGTTTATGTCTTCAAATCCAAGGAACTTGTATTGTCATTACGATCCATTAATAAGTGATGGATAAGTGCTTCTACAAACAAGGAAGAAGACAGGAACAAGGTAAAATTTTAGTGTAAAATATTCATTTCCATGCGTGTGCTTCTAGGAAGTCAGTCGAATAGGATTTGAGAAAATAAGAAGTATAAAGCTAAGACTGTAGCACCTACCCTCCTTATAATATAAAGTAGGCAAATAGTTTAATATTTCTACTTGTCTATAAATATCACTAGAAATCCATACCATTTCCTCATGCCAACTTTTGAGTTCTAGGACATTAGTCAACTAGAAGAACAAGGGAAAGCAAAGTAGTGAGTCAATACACTTTAACAACTTTGATTTGTTATTACCTTTACTGCCATAAAATGCACGCAAGTCATTTAAGTGTACATACTTGTTTGGGATGTGTTAATTACTACTCTGTTATCGAAGTCTGTCATTCCAAGTATTTTTAGTTAAGGAAATTTTGAATCATAAAATTGTTTCCAGTTTTTCTGTAGCATCACACCGATGAACTGTAACTCTCGGGTTGAAGGAATTTGAACCTGAAGCAACTCTCTTCTTGTCTAGCTAATAAATGTGATATTACTGAACTAGTAAAATATAATCAGTGATTGTTTATGTAGGTAGTAACTGAGAACATCAGTGTTGGCTGATTTTGTAGATACAATTTTTATATTCCTTTTAGTAATAAAAAAAATGGTAACCTGATGTTGGTGCTAGCTGCTTATGAAATAGAAATAATTATATGATAAATTGATATACTCTCGGCAATTTGGTTTGGGTGTGACTGGACTTAAGTGGTGGCGTAGCAAGGTGTTTCGGTGAAGGTTGTATTTGTGAAGTGCCAGTTGAAGCACAGTATTTTGCTTCAGGGAATTGGAGCGAATTCTGCTGACGTGGTCGGATTCAGGTGGTCCAATGGATTTCGTGGAGATGGTGTTGGTGGCAAGATGGGTAGGACGGTGTTCGTGCATGCGCACGTGTGTGTCGCTGTGCAGGGATGAGCTACCGTACGAAATGGAGAAAGGTGAAGCTTCAGTGGAGCTAATGTGTGTGGTAATTTTGGGTTCATGCCGTTTGGCTAGTGTAGTCACACAGTGGTTTAAACAATGAAAGGAATATTAAAAATCAATAGAATTGATACAACAAATAGATAGTGTTTTGGAAGAAAGAATTAAATGACTTGGGTATGCGTTAGAGGGACATGGTTACTGACAAAATATACATCATTCATAGGAGCAGGATATGGAAATATATGACTGTGAATGCCAAACTAACTATAAATAAATACAAACAACATCATATAAAATGAATATGGCCAGGGTAGATGTTGTGTACTGTTAGGATTTTAGTTGAATGGTGGAAACACTGTACGAGTGATCGGAGTGGACGTTGGGTTCAGAAATGAAGTCGGTGAGCGAAAAGTGACGTGTGGTGAAGGCGGAGGCAACGTAAAGGTGGAAGACTTGGTTATGCATGTGTACAAGTGTATCGTGCACTGTTTTTGGTGTTCAAAACGTAACAAGGGTAGAAACTAGAAACTGATGAATAACATTGTTGGTTGTTTTATATTGAACCAAAGTAAAACAAGAAGTGTATTCAAAGGGATGTGCTGCTAGTAAGTTGTGCAACAAAGTAAAAAAATGTTTAAACCATAATGGTATAGCCATTCACGCACCAGAAGGGAGATTTACTGGTAAGTGGTTTAATTTTTTCCTGATGGAGTTAGGGGCGGCAATTCAAGGGGGTGTATGCAACTGAACTATATACCCGCATGTTTGAAAAAATGTGGTATTAGGAACTAAAAAGGGATGGCGAAGAGTGTTTAACAAAAGGGAAGAAGTAAATATGTCAGATGAAAGAGAAGAAGCAAGATACTAGGAGCAAAGAGGAAGTGGTAGCAGAAAGAAGAGAGGACGGGAAAAACAAACAAAGGTGCGTGGGCTAAGTTTTGGGTTGTTGGGCCATGTAAGAAAAGAAGCAAAATAAAAAGAAATGAAAATAAAAAGATAAGAAGGCATGGGCCATAAGTTTTGGCCGGATCAAATACTGGGTGTAGAAGGGAATAAAAGAAGAAATAAGGAAAGGAAATAGGAAGGGTTAAGCAATGTTGATATAATTAAACAAATGTTTTGTATAAAAAGATAAAATTTTATATATCTTAATCCAGTTGCTTATTTAAAAGCAATAACAATATACATCAATATTATAGGTAAATATTGTATTAACGTTGGAACAACCAAAATGAAATAGTAAATAAAAGTTGTTGGAAATAAATATGAACTCAAAAGTCATCTATGATTTATTAATCCAAGTTGCATTTACATTAAGTAGCGATTAAATTATCCATTTTGAATAAAAATAATGAAGGAAGGAGGTATATTCAAATTATTCTCAAGACCGAAAAGGTAGTTAAAAAATGATGCGTTAGATTATAATCAACGGTATGTCGAAATTATCAGAAGATATTAAATAGCAGTAATGATTATTATAATTTAAATGGTTGGAATAAACATTGATGTACTTAGATTGAATACTGTTTTCATAATCAAGAAATAAATTTTAAGATCAAATTAATGAGCTAACATTATTGTATTGATTGTCATGTGCGAAGCACGTGCCTTCTAGTTATATAATTAAATACGGTGTAGTTGTTTACTTACAGGAGAAAGTCAAATATCTGGATTTTAAACAATACAGAAATATGCGATTCTGCTTGGTCGAAGCTAATAATTTAAAGAATATATGAAATAAATTAATAATTCAAAGATATTAAACTATAGTTGACGTTATTATCGACTACCGGAGTAATTCATTTGTGTTGGGCCTTGAATTGTATTTAATTCAACCATTTTGAGTTAATAACTGTTCCTTTGGAACAAGAACTGACTTTGAAGTAAAGATTTTATGTAAATCAATTTCCTTACATATCATATGACTTTAAAAGACATACGCTGATCGTTTCGAAGAGTCCGGAATTTATATTCCACTTCGATCCGATTTATACGTCGCGTGTCAGAGATTATTGAAGATAATTGAAGACGGAGATATGAAAGGGCTATTTTGTTTTATGGATTAGTGCCTTTGGTTTGACTAGTCCAGGACAACTTGTATGGATAAATGTCTGACAGAGTATTTCCAAAAGAGATCATGTATGTTGATTTCTTCAAACGTATTTCTGTGGTGGCGAGAAGACACCTTCTCTTAACTTAACAACCCGATTATTTTTATGGAAATCAATTAGTGATTTCTGGCGGATTTGACGATGTGGCCTTCAAAGTGAATGGGGGACAGGTGTTCTAGAAGATAACATAGCCTCAAAGCCTCACAACCAGGAAAGGACAAAAATCGGGCAGGCATCATGGCTAGGTGGGTCATTGTAACGGCCCGCACCTCCGTTCACGTAAGATATTGTCCCCAACTTAGCCACCGTATAGGTGTGGGGTTTTGTTCCTCGAAAGGCCTTGGCATTAGTAAGAGATGTACTCTATTATATAAGTACCCACTTCACACAGGCTTCCATGATGTGGGACTTAGGGGTGTTACATTCTCCCCTACTACAGAGCCCAACATCCCCGTTGGATCACAAACACCTCACCCAGGCGCTGTGGTCCACACAAGAGCCACAATTCCGGCTGGGTATTGGCTCTAATACCAACTGTAACTCCCCGGATTTCGCCCGACCCGATCAATCGCAAAATCGACCAAGACCGTTCAAAACCCGAATACCTTAACTTTGGGAATACAACAACACCAGAACAATAACAGCAGACTTTTATAAACATTACAGTAATGTTACATTAGAGTACAGAATATCAGAGTATATCGAAAAAAATTACAGCGGAAGATAAATTAAACACAATATTTTAGTACATTGCAGAAGAAACAATAAAATAGATACAGCGGAAGTCTATCAATACTTTGGACACAACTTTAAGCTTCAATCCAAAATCCTGCTCGATATATCTACAAAAAGCTACTCGACTGCCCGTGTGGAAAAGAGGGCACTCGAGTTTGCAAAGTGAAACAAACTACAAGTCAGTCATGGGACTGGTGTGAGAATTCTTAACTAATATAACTAATAACAATAAGGCAAATCCAAGGACCACGCTACTAACGCGGAATGGGTTTACTCCTATGGATTGCCGATGTATAAAATAAAGTGAATCATTAAACAACGCAATGCTTTTTACAAAAATGAAACCATTACAAGACCCAAGTCCCATCACACAATGCAACACAAACCAGAGGATAGAGTTTTACCTTATAATGGTCAAAAATGCTTGATACGATAAAAAAACGGGTTTGATATTATTACTAGTGTATATAAGTTTCAAAAACATTTCAATCATAATGTATCAATCATAGACGGCATAGTACCACATCCTACTATGTCGCCATACTAGTTCTACAATCAAAACCGCATGAGGTCGTATTGGAAATTGGGTTTCCATCATGAGTCAAGGCAAGGGAGGAGCTCCTTACCGATTCGAAACACTCTAGCTAATGTCTTAGGATCCCCCGCAGTGAACCCTTGGAAAGCAGCAGGGTCGGTCCACACATACGATTTTGCGGATTGGCAATTCCTAAACACACGTTTCCCGGTCCTATATGACCTAATATCCGAGGCGCCTCATTCCATCATCCACATAAGTAAAATGTCGGGCCATGTAAAACCCAAACACCACTTCTAGATAGAAAGAAACGTGCTGCTCTCCCTGTGTTCCCTTCTCCCGTTTTAGACTCCAACCGGGGTGTAACACCCCATATTTTCTGTGACGTATAAGTAGAAAATTAAAATATACTTAATTTTTAGGAGAAGAATTAAGGGAAAAGGGTTGCTCCATTGCATTCGTCTCGAAATTCTGCTTGATATAGATCCGAGTTTGCGTAAAACGGATACCGTATGAAGAAGATATGGACGAACGAAGTTAGCAAAAAAAACCGGAAAAAGGCAAGAATACACTGGCGCACTTGTGAAGTGCGCCGGTACAAAAATACACTGGCGCTCCTGCCAAGTGCACCCATACTGATCCAGCACAGAATTCTGGAGTGTTCTGTGATGATGTGTCTTCTTCTGAGTGGCTGGATGACCTGTCTTCGAGCTGGGTGGTTCTGATGACTTCTGGACTGATCTGAAGGCTCTAAATCACCCTATTCTCCTATATAAACGCCCCCAAACCTCACTTTCTCTCCACACAATTTCATTCTGCCTATACTCTGCCTCTATAATAAATAAATAAAATAACGGCGTCGCTACTCTGCTGGGATTAAAACTAGAACTAGTGCATCTTTTTTCAAATCTGAATAAGATTAAAAGAGAACTATTGCAACTCTTCTTCTATAATCCAATCAAGGAAAGTGTAGTTATTTTTCGGTATGAATTTTAATCATAATCTTGACATAATTATAAAACTGAATCTGAGATTATGCCTTTTTCTATTTATCAGATCTGTTCCTCTGTTTTATTATTCTGTTTGTTCTGTATGTCTTCCTCCTTTCTTTTTGTTTGATAGCCAGGCTACCACGAGCCTGAGCCATATCTAATAAGAGATGAGCGCATAAACGCTAAATTTGGGAAGAATATTGAATGAGGCATATTTGGGCATAATTGATTTGTAACTAATTTGAGGATACAACGCATGTTGTAATTCTGGACATAAATTTGAGGCATATTGTATAAGACGATCTATGACTTGGAAGGAGAGGATTATTGTGACTTAGAACATAATGAACATAGGTTGAACATAAATCTGAGACATATAATTGGGCATGTTGTATTTAAAACATAAGGTGTATTTAACATATGTCTTGAGTTTTGAGGCATAAAGAATATTGGACATATTGTAACACCCCGTAATTTGAACATTAAAATTCACAATTAAAGTATACTTAATTAAGTGAAATGGGTTGCGCAGAGAAATATATATATATTGATATATATATATATATAATTGAAAATTAAATAAATAAATATGCAAAAATGTTCAAAACAGCGAATTGGGAGAGGGGAATAACCGAACCGGCCGATTTTTGAGGTCGACCCGAGCCTGCTGGGTCGACTAGGGGTTAATCCAGGGTGTTTGGCTGTCAACCCGTGGGCCGATTCGCTCAAATGCAGATTTTGCATTTGAATGGTTCTCATGGTTCAGCTTTAAACTAAAGGCCCTAGATGGTTCCTACACTTGACTTCTTCCCCAAGACATGCTTTGATGGCTAGGATCTAAACTAAGGTTTATCCTATGGCTAAAACTATCCTAGTCTTCTATAAAAAGACCCCTAACCTAAACCTAAATGCTCATTATTCAATCCTATAGCTAAACTATGCCAAAATGTTCTCTCATGGCCTCCACCCTCATCCTCTTGTCATAATCTCCATCTCTAATCATATGAGAGAGTTTCTAAAGAAGTATAAGAGTTCCTAAGCTTGCTTAAGTGTTTCTAAGTTTGATTCAAGGCTTTTCTTCATCAAAGCTAGGATCTTTATTATTGATTTGGCTCAAGGGTTTTCATTTGGAGCATTCTTATTTGGAGTTTTTGAGTTGATAGCTTAGTGGCTTCGTCTCAATCTTTTAATATATTCATAAGAAGGCTAATCAACAAGTTGTGAGTTTTCTATAGCCTTAATGACCAATTATTGAAATGATTATGATAGGATATAATGAGGTTATGGCTATGAATGTGGATCAATGCATGTTATGCAAGTTATATGCTATGTGTTAATGATGTTATGCAAGTTATATGCTATGTGTTAATGATGTTATGCATGTTATGCAAGTTATATGCTATGTGTTAATGATGTTATGCAAGTTATGCAAGTCATATGCTACATGTTCATGATGTTATGCAAGTTATGCAAGTCATATGCTATATGTTTGTGATGTTATGCAAGTTATGCAAGTCATATGAGAAACATTGATCCATTATGACACCATGATATGCAAGTTTGGTGTATGATTATATGCAAGTTTATATATGATATGTTATGCAAGATGGGTGTATGATTATATGCAAGTCCATATATGACATGTTATGCAAGTTTGGTGTTTGATGATATGCAAGTAACATGTGCAAGTTTACACCTTAGAATGATATGCATACATATGCAAGTTAACCCCTTTGTATGTCATACATACATATGCAAGTTTACCCCTTTGTATGACATAAATAACTTATGCAAGTTAACCTCCTTATGACATATGTGATTCATGCAAGTTTGGGTTGATTATTTATGCTAGTTGGGTTGATGCTATATGCATGTTGACACCTTTAAACCCATGATGACGCTAATGCTATGCAAGTTGAACCCATTATATTATTGATGAATCTTCCCTTTTATGTCATGTTAGCGAATTACGTGGGGAACGATGGGGTTAATATACATGTTAATGAAATGGTGTGAAGTGGGTATGATTATGCATACCATAAAGTGATGGACATAATTGAGTCAATTATGTACATCGTTAAAATTGGAATTAATTAGGGAAAATTAATTCGGGGGTGATTAATTAGGTGTAATTAATCGACTAAGACACGAGGTTGGACCCTTTTGTAGCGTAAGACTTCCCGGAACCGACCGGCAAATCCAGCGGCTACAAATGATTGGCCCAATGTGAGAGGTCTTAGGCACAAACTATATACGTGACAAGTGTAAAGACACGAGGTTAGACTCGGTTATGGCGTAAGGCTGCCCGGACCCAACCGGCAAATCCAGCTGCCATAAGAGATAGTCTAATGTGAGAGGTCTCTACAACGGTTACGTTCTTAATCAATTAAGAAACACTTAACCATATTAGCATGTAGAGGACATGAGGGGTTAAGTGGGTGCCTTGGGTGGCATGTGGAAAAATCTAGTAGTTGCCTTGGGTGGCAATAGAAAATACGATTAGAATACTTAACCGAAATGGAACATGTAATTAAACATGATTAAAGGGTTAAGTAAGTGCCTTGGGTGGCATGGGAAAATCTAGTGGTTGCCTTGGGTGGCAATAGAAGATAAGATTAGAATACTTAACCAAAGTGGGACATGTAATTAAACATGATTAAAGGGTTAAGTGGGTGCCTTGGGTGGCATGTGGAAAAATCTAGTGGGTTGCCTTGGGTAGCAATAGAGAATACGACAAGAATACTTAACCAAAGGGGAACATGTAACTAAACATGATTAAAGGGTTAAGTGGGTGCCTTGGGTGGCATGTAGGAATCTAGTGGGTGCCTTAAGTGGCAATTGAAATATGATTAAATGACAAGCTTAAGTAGTAGCTTGTGGGGGCCTTAAGTGGCAATTGAAATATGATTAAATGACAAGCTTAAGTAGTAGCTTGTGGGGGCCTTGAGTGGCAATTGAAATATGATTAAATGACAAGCTTAAGTAGTAGCTTGTGGGGGCCTTGAGTGGCAATTGAAATATGATTAGATGACTTAACCAAACCTTAACATGTAAGTGGGCATGATTATAGAAAGGGCTTAAGTGGGATGCACTAGATAAAATGACAAGCTTAAGTAGTAGCTTGTGGGGGCCCATTTCAACCAGTAACCCATATGTATCTTAGTGGGCTCGACCTATGTCGAGGATGGGACACGCGTACTGGGTTTGACTATAAGAGGCCAATACGGGGTAGCGGTGGCAACGCGAGTCCAACGGGTTTCATATGCGTGTGTGGACCCGGGCTGGTAGGTAAGACGTTGTTGCATCGTGTAGGTATAAGCCGTGCACCATTGATATTATCGGGTTGCCACTTTGGGGAGTGATACACCCCACTGTGGGGCCAGCACGGGTATCTACGTTAGGGAGCCGATCGCTTGGGGAGTAGTGGGTACACCTAGTGGAGATAGGGGCAGACGGCACCTATGTAGTTAGCTAAGGGTACACGAAACTACTATTAAAATAACTAAGTACACTTAGTGGGATCAACCTTTAAGTAGGAATTACCCTTGGGTGGGTAGAACTGGTGTGGTGCAGTGTAGGAATTACCCTTGGGTGGGTAGATCTGGGGTGGTGCAGTGTAGTATTTATCCTTGGGTGGATAGGCGCGTCTTTACCGTTATCTTAGTTCATCCTAAGTCTAGTTGGCTGCTTAGTGTAGTCATTTATCCCCAGTCGTACCGTACCAGGTTTATATCATACCCTAATTACTTTAATGATTGTATTGTTAAGGTTATAGAGCTCACTCAGACTTATGTCTGACCCCGTTGTTTTTATCTTTTTCCCACAACCCTCAGGTTCTCAGAGTGGGCCTAGCACTAGTGGGCTTTGATTAGATTGCTTTATCTATCTTTTGGAGCTTGGACTCTTGAAGAAAAGCTCGGTTATCTTTTCTAGTATGGCTATTGGTATGTAGTGGGATTATGTACTTATGTTTTAACGAGATGGATATTTTGTACTTGACTCTTGTTGGTTTTTGAGATGTAACCAAACATGTTTACCTTCTGCTGCAATGAAATGATGATTTAAATTTCAAGTATTACTTATATCTGTCTTGTTGTAATTTTTCAGTTCGATATTCACTTAAATACTCCACCGTAGCTAAGGCATTCCCTAAGTGAGTGACCTTAGCAGGTGTGGGGTGTTACACGTGGTATCAGAGCGAAGGTTACCAGAACAGATAAAATTTTTATAAAACTATTTTTCTAAAAACATTTTTGGAAGAAGTATTTTCAAAAACATCTTTTAAGAGAAAAGTTTTTGAAAGAAAAGAATAATCCCCAATAGCCATATATCCTTCCTTCGATTCTCCGTTTTGAATCTCTTCCTCTATCTCTCTTTGAATTTCCCCTCCGCGTATAGATGTCTTTTTATGATAAATAAGGACTTCCGTATGAAGGACGGAAGAACCACTTGAAGGGACTAAGACGTTTGCCAGGCCAAGAAGTTAGTCCAAGGTGGTGGAGGGCTTATGGGTACCTTTAAGATGGACGAGAGAGGAAGGTTCAAATAGCTGTTAGGTAAATAAAGGACGAAACCTCATCGTGGTAAGAAGGCCACGAAAGGAGAATGTGAAGGGGAAGGCTAGTTGTTTTGGAGAAATAGGACACCTTGGGGTCGTCCAAAGAGGTAAGGACGAAGTACAGGATCTTCTGGAGGATAGATGTATTCCCTTGCGACGGGTATACCTGATGGGGGTAGGACCGTCTAAGTTGAAATTTGATTCTCTCGACCATCCTGTTCGAACTTTATTCGACTCTAGTGCACCACATTCATTTATCTCATCATCATTAGTTGAGTCACTGCACCTAGACACCAGTTGAGTAGATGATCCCGTGGTTGTTTCAAACCCAATTGGGGGCTCCACTTATTTGTCCATGATATGTTTGGGTTTGAAGATTTCTATACTTAGCGTTGAGTTTAGAGGTGATGCTTTTGTTTGGGTTTCACGGGCTATGGGTTGATTTTGGGCATGGACTGGTTATCCAGTAATGGTGCCGTTCTTGATTGCGAAAGGAGAGTTGTTAGGCTCATGACCCGTTTGGAGGACACTCTCGATATCTCTTAATCCCATAGGTTCTGTTATGCTAAGTTATCTTGAATCGCTTGACGCTTCGGTCGAGAGTTTGCGATCTGTTAGAGTGGTCTGGGAATACTCGGATGTGTTTGAGGAGGAGAAGGACTTACCTCCGAAGCGGGAGATAGACTTCCGAATATATCTGGTGGATAACGCTAAACCAGTATCTTGATCAGAGCGCCACATGGCTCCTCATGAGAGGAGGGAACTCCATAAGCAAGTAGGGGAGTTGCTTGAGAAGGGGTTCATAAGACGAAGTATATCGGAGTGGGGAGCTCCAGTAGTTTTTGCCACGAAGGCGGATGGGTCCCTCAGACTTTGTGTAGACTATAGAGAACTCAACAAGCTCACAAAGAAGAATAGACACCCATTGCCAAGGATTGATGATCTTTTTGATCAGTTGGTTGGCGCCTCAGTGTTTTAGCAGTGGGACTTGGCCACGAAATTTCATCAGTTGGGAGTGACTGAGGATAGTATAGAGAAGACCGCCTTTAGGACTCCGGATGGTTTCTATGAGTGGCTGGTGATGCCATTTGGTTTGACGAACGCCCCCGCATACTTTGTTGATTTGATGAGTGGAGTGTTCAGGGAGTACCTAAATAACTACGTAGTGGTCTTTGTGGATGACATCTTGGTCTTTTCTAAAAGCGAAATAAGTTTTCGTGCATGCTTAATGGGTTAAGCAAAGCCAGTTATTTGATCAACGGTGGTTTTGGAGCGAGACTGGCAAGGACATCCAGAGTTGGACAAGGGCTTAATTATTTAGCCGTTTTACTAGTATCATCTCATGTAGGTCGTCTGAATTCGAAGGAGGTATCCCTTGGGTGTTTGTCTGATATTGGTTTAGGCCTTTGGGGCTTGCACTTGGGGGATGTCAAGTTCGACTAGGTTGGTCTGCGTGAGAGATGGGTAGTTGTGACGATTTTGTATGGGAGAATATCCTGGCTTTCTCCAGAAGTGGAGAAAAGCATGCCATACATCTTAGGGAAGTGTTGGAGACTCTTCGAGCGCATAGTCTTGAGACAGCAAAGGTGGATGGAGTTCTTAGCATCCTATGATTTTGAGATAGCGTATACCCCTGGAAAGGGTAACGTGGTGGCGGACGCCTTGAGCGGAAAAAGGTTGTCCTTGAGTTCATTGTTCGTGGAACGACGAAGCTTGGAATTTATCTCGATGTTTGATTTCAGACCTTCCGTTGACTTTATACCCGGTTTGCTAGCATCCTTGGAGGTCGGACCTACTCTTTTGAGACGGATTAGCGAGGCACAGAGGGACGACCCACAGTTGGTTGAGTTGGTATAGAGGCTCATAAAAGGGGAGTCGTCCAGCCATTTGAGTAGGTATACCTTAGACGATAAGGGGTGCTTGCGTACAGACGGTAGACTTTGTGTACCGCAAGACGAGGGTTTGAGGAAGGCTATTCTTGATGATGCACATCGTTCTAGGATGACCATCCATCCCGGTGGGGATAAGATGTACCAAGACATGAAGCGAGTTTTCTTTTGGGCCGGTATGAAGAAAGATGTGGCCGAGTATGTCGCTAGATGCTTGGTGTGCCAACAGGTGAAAGCGGAGCAAAAGAAACCCGGTGGGTTGCTTCACCCATTGGAAGTTCCGCAATGGAAGTGTGATAGCGTCTCGATGGATTTTATTGATGGGTTACCGAGATCGAGGAAGGGTAATACGGGAATTTGGGTTGTAGTAGACAGACTTACTAAGAGTGCCCATTTCATACCCGTAAAGAGCAAGAGGACTGCTCCATGGCTAGCTTCGGTTTATCTTCGAGAGATAATTCAGTTGCATAGGGAACATGACATATTCCATGTGTCACATTTGAGGAAGTGCCTACATGAGACCGCAGAGGTGGTAGAGCCGAGCTTGCTTAAAGAAGTGGAGGTAGAGTGTGATGCGACTATTCGACGAGCTCCTACCCGCATCCTTGGGTCAGAGATTAGGAAGTTGAGAAACAGAGAGGTTCGACTAGTCAAAGTGCCAAGGGGAGAAGATGAGAGTAATGCTACTTGGGAGACAGAAGCGAAGATGCGTTCATTGTACCCATTCCTTTTTGAGGGTATGTCTTTTAACTTCTCCTTCATCGTTTGTCTAGTACTTATCTTATCTTTAGTATGTCCTCTCATTAGTACCTTTGACCTTTAGATAGGGAAAACCTATGGTTGAAACATGTGTTTGAGACATGTTATGTTTGATGGATGCAAGTGGTTGCTAGTGGTTGCTCGTGGATGCATATACACACACTCTAGGCACTAGATCGGCTCAATCACTTCATATTGCATATTGCATAAAATTATGTGTAGGTAACTATATTAATGGATGTATAATGGTTGCATTATCATATGGATGATGCATTTTGGTGTATGGTTGTGCACACATGTAGAAATAGTATGTGTCGATAGGGATCTTTCGCATACATATTGGATGCATGGCACTATCATGGTTTGCATTGAGGAGGTCAACTAAATAAGTGGACCGCCTAATTTTGCATTAGACAGGGGGCATATACACACACTTTTTTTGCATATGTTCATACGTCATTAGAAATTTTAAGAACAATGGATGCCAGTGTTTGATGGTTTAGTAAATGGTTGTTTGGTTGGTAGGATACGTTCTTCTTGACTTAGAGATTTCGGGGACGAAATTCTTTGAGGAGGGGAGAATGTAACACCCCGTAATTTGAACATAAAAATTCACAAATTAAAGTATACTTAATTAAGTGAAATGGGTTGCGCAGAGAAATATATATATATTGATATATATATATAATTGAAAATTAAATAAATAAATATGCAAAAATGTTCAAAACAGCGAATTGGGAGAGGGGAATAACCGAACCGGCCGATTTTTGAGGTCGACCCGAACTCGCTGGGTCGACTAGGGGTTAATCCAGGGTGTTTGGCTGTCAACCCGTGGGCCGATTCGCTCAAATGCAGATTTTGCATTTGAATGGGTCTCATGGTTCAGCTTTAATCTAAAGGCCCTAGATGGTTCCTACACTTGACTTCTTCCCCAAGACATGCTTTGATGGCTAGGATCTAAACTAAGGTTTATCCTATGGCTAAAACTATCCTAGTCTTCTATAAAAAGACCCCTAACCTAAACCTAAATGCTCATTATTCAATCCTATAGCTAAACTATGCCAAAATGTTCTCTCATGGCCTCCACCCTCATCCTCTTGTCATAATCTCCATCTCTAATCATATGAGAGAGTTTCTAAAGAAGTATAAGAGTTCCTAAGCTTGCTTAAGTGTTTCTAAGCTTGATTCAAGGCTTTTCTTCATCAAAGCTAGGATCTTTATTATTGATTTGGCTCAAGGGTTTTCATTTGGAGCATTCTTATTTGGAGTTTTTGAGTTGATAGCTTAGTGGCTTCGTCTCAATCTTTTAATATATTCATAAGAAGGCTAATCAACAAGTTGTGAGTTTTCTATAGCCTTAATGACCAATTATTGAAATGATTATGATAGGATATAATGAGGTTATGGCTATGAATGTGGATCAATGCATGTTATGCAAGTTATATGCTATGTGTTAATGATGTTATGCAAGTTATATGCTATGTGTTAATGATGTTATGCATGTTATGCAAGTTATATGCTATGTGTTAATGATGTTATGCAAGTTATGCAAGTCATATGCTACATGTTCATGATGTTATGCAAGTTATGCAAGTCATATGCTATATGTTTGTGATGTTATGCAAGTTATGCAAGTCATATGAGAAACATTGATCCATTATGACACCATGATATGCAAGTTTGGTGTATGATTATATGCAAGTTTATATATGATATGTTATGCAAGATTGGTGCATGATTATATGCAAGTCCATATATGACATGTTATGCAAGTTTGGTGTTTGATGATATGCAAGTAACATGTGCAAGTTTACACCTTAGAATGATATGCATACATATGCAAGTTAACCCCTTTGTATGTCATACATACATATGCAAGTTTACCCCTTTGTATGACATAAATAACTTATGCAAATTAACCTCCTTATGACATATGTGATTCATGCAAGTTTGGGTTGATTATTTATGCTAGTTGGGTTGATGCTATATGCATGTTGACACCTTTAAACCCATGATGACGCTAATGCTATGCAAGTTGAACCCATTATATTATTGATGAATCTTCCCTTTTATGTCATGTTAGCGAATTACGTGGGGAACGATGGGGTTAATATACATGTTAATGAAATGGTGTGAAGTGGGTATGATTATGCATACCATAAAGTGATGGACATAATTGAGTCAATTAGGTACATCGTTAAAATTGGAATTAATTAGGGAAAATTAATTCGAGGGTGATTAATTAGGTGTAATTAATCGACTAAGACACGAGGTTGGACCCTTTTGTAGCGTAAGACTGCCCGGAACCGACCGGCAAATCCAGCGGCTACAAATGATTGGCCCAATGTGAGAGGTCTTAGGCACAAACTATATACGTGACAAGTGTAAAGACACGAGGTTAGACTTGGTTATGGCGTAAGGCTGCCCGGACCCAACCGGCAAATCCAGCTTCCATAAGAGATAGTCTAATGTGAGAGGTCTCTACAACGGTTACGTTCTTAATCAATTAAGAAACACTTAACCATATTAGCATGTAGAGGACATGAGGGGTTAAGTGGGTGCCTTGGGTGGCATGTGGAAAAATCTAGTAGTTTCCTTGGGTGGCAATAGAAAATACGATTAGAATACTTAACCGAAGTGGAACATGTAATTAAACATGATTAAAGGGTTAAGTAAGTGCCTTGGGTGGCATAGGAAAATCTAGTGGTTGCCTTGGGTGGCAATAGAAGATAAGATTAGAATACTTAACCAAAGTGGGACATGTAATTAAACATGATTAAAGGGTTAAGTGGGTGCCTTGGGTGGCATGTGGAAAAATCTATTGGGTTGCCTTGGGTGGCAATAGGGAATACGACAAGAATACTTAACCAAAGGGGAACATGTAACTAAACATGATTAAAGGGTTAAGTGGGTGCCTTGGGTGGCATGTAGGAATCTAGTGGGGGCCTTAAGTGGCAATTGAAATATGATTAAATGACAAGTTTAAGTAGTAGCTTGTGGGGGCCTTGAGTGGCAATTGAAATATGATTAAATGACAAGCTTAAGTAGTAGCTTGTGGGGGCCTTGAGTGGCAATTGAAATATGATTAGATGACTTAACCAAACCTTAACATGTAAGTGGGCATGATTATAGAAAGGGGTTAAGTGGGATGCACTAGATAAAATGACAAGCTTAAGTAGTAGCTTGTGGGGGCCCATTTCAACCAGTAACCCATATGTATCTTAGTGGGCTCGACCTATGTCGAGGACGGGACACGCGTACTGGGTTTGACTATAAGAGGCCAAAACGGGGTAGCGGTGGCAACGCGAGTCCAACGGGTTTCATATGCGTGTGTGGACCCGGGCTGGTAGGTAAGACGTTGTTGCATCGTGTAGATATAAGTCGTGCACCATTGATATTATCGGGTTGCCACTTTGGGGAGTGATACACCCCACTGTGGGGCCAGCACGGGTATCTACGTTAGGGAGCCGATCGCTTGGGGAGTAGTGGGTACACCTAGTGGAGATAGGGGTAGACGACACCTATGTAGTTAGCTAAGGGTACACGAAACTACTATTAAAATAACTAAGTACACTTAGTGGGATCAACCTTTAAGTAGGAATTACCCTTGGGTGGGTAGAACCGGTGTGGTGCAGTGTAGGAATTACCCTTGGGTGGGTAGATCTGGGGTGGTGCAGTGTAGTATTTATCCTTGGCTGGATAGGCGCGTCTTTACCGTTATCTTAGTTCATCCTAAGTCTAGTTGGCTGCTTAGTGTAGTCATTTATCCCAAGTCGTACCGTACCAGGTTTATATCATACCCTAATTACTTTAATGATTGTATTGTTAAGGTTATAGGGCTCACTCAGACTTATGTCTGACCCCGTTGTTTTTATCTTTTTCCCCCAACCCTCGGGTTCTCAGAGTGGGCCTAGCACTAGTGGGCTTTGATCAGATTGCTTTATCTATCTTTTGGAGCTTGGACTCTTGAAGAAAAGCTCGGTTATCTTTTCTAGTATGGCTATTGGTATGTAGTGGGATTATGTACTTATGTTTTAACGAGATGGATATTTTGTACTTGACTCTTGTTGGTTTTTGAGATGTAACCAAACATGTTTACCTTCTGCTGCAATGAAATGATGATTTAAATTTCAAGTATTACTTATATCTGTCTTATTGTAATTTTTCAGTTCTATATTCACTTAAATACTCCACTGAAGCTAAGGCATTCCCTAAGTGAGTGACCTTAGCGGGTGTGGGGTGTTACACATATGACTTGGGATTTGTGGCATAAAGTTTAACTGTGAACATGTAACAGATTTGGATGCATAGTACAAGTTGTAATTCAAGATCTAGATCTGGACATACTATATATGTTATAGTCTGGAATTTGAAAAAAGAAAAGAAAATTAATTTGCATTTAACTTAGGTGTAAAGATCCATATTAAGATTGGATAATTATTAAATGTGAATACACCTAAGTAAGGGTTTTTTTTGGATATGTGACATGCATTGTAATCAATGGCTATATTTGGCATAATTTATATGTAAGGTTTTTGGAGAATATTCTGAACTATGCAAGTTTAACTAAAAATTGGGGCATATGTTATATGATGGATTATGACCATAATTTGGGCATATAAGTTTAGGCTTACCTTATGAATTAGGCAAGATATGTGAATAGGATTTTAAGGAATGTTTAAATTGGCTAAACCTGTTATCTGCTTATTATGTTAAATTTGCCTAATCTGCTAAACCTGTTACCTGTTTAATCTGTTGAATTGCCTAAACTGTTACATATGTTGAATCGCCTAATCTGCTAATTTTGCCTAATCTGCTAAATCTGTTGAATTGCCTAATCTGCTAAATCTGTTGAACCGCCTAATCTGCTAAACCTGTTAAATCTGTTGAAAAGCTGAATGATTGTAATTTGTGTAAAACATGTTAATTTGTTTAATCTGCTGCGACTTGAAAAGAAGTCAAATTTGTTAAATTGACATAACTAGTCTGATATTTGTATAATTTGTAATGGAATAAATTGGGTAAAATAAAAATGCTGAGACACGAGGTTAGACTCATGTTTGCGGTAGAAGTCTGCCCGGACCCAGCCGGCTTAACCAGCAACCGCAAACTGCTAGTCCAATGTGATAGGTCATAGGCATAACTAAAATATGCTTAGACACGAGGTTAGGTCTGGCTTGTGGTAGAAGTCTGCCCGAAACCGCTCGGCTTATCCAGCGGCCACAAGCTACCGACATAATGTGAGAGGTCTGCGCATTAATATTAATTAATGCAAAACTGAGATAAATATGATGCCTAAAACGTGTTGGGTGGATAAGGCTAAACCAACTGGACTGATGAATTAATAAACCTGTTTCGTGAATCTGTAGGCCCAATACAAAGTTAGTCAATCTGTAAGTCCGTTAAAACTATACATCTGATCCGTTAGTCTGAAAACCTATTGACTCGATTTTTTGGTCTGTGAACTAATTGATTCTGAACTCTGTAATAAGTTAATCTGAAATCTGTTAGTCTGGGGACACAAGGTTAGGAGGGAAAATACTTGTGTCATCTGTTGTTTGGGACCCATATTAGTCAGTAACCCTTTCTGGTATCAAAACTATGACACAACAGTAGGTAGGGTCCGGGCACGCTTACTGAACTAATTATAAGTGGTTCATCCTGATAATGGCAAGGGGTGTTGATGGTGCGTTCCAACCGGGTCATGTGCGTGCATGGATCTCGGTCTGCCTATGAGGATGTAAGACGCCGTGACATCTGTAAGTAGGTCTGTGTCATTTAAAGGTTGCCACTTTGGGGAGTGATACACCCTTCTGTGGGGCTGGCACAGGGTAGTTATGTACTAGGGAGACGATCGCTTGGGGTAGATTTAGGGTACACTTAGTTCTGTTTGTTTTCGTTGGGGTACCGTCTGTTTTGTTGGGTGGTAACACCTGTCTGTTTCTGCGTGGTACCGTCTGTTAGGGCGGTAAAGGCCCATTTACTAGCGTACACCTAATTCTAATATTCTGTTTCTGTAGGGGTTATTCTGTTTCCGTCCCTGATTCCGTTTATGTACCTTCTGTCTGTTGGGGTGGTAAAGGCCCATTACTAGCATTCTATTCCTGTATAGATTATTCTATTCCGTTTCTATTTCAGTTTGGACATTAGGGTAACACCTAATCCTGTTATACTAGTATTAGTGCAGAAAAGTAAAATATAAGTAAGAAGCATAACTTAGGCTATATCATCCTGTTTCTTCTGTTTAGCTTAAGTATACCAGTTACTCCTGTTGTTGTTGTCTCTTATCCAGCTTTATTTTCATGTCATGATATTATTATCTGTTCATATGCTGAAAGTCACTGGACTTGCCAGACTTTATGTCTGACCATGCTTGTTTTTGCCCCTTTTCTTTCGTTCCTCCTCCCCCAGGTTTTTTAGTGTGGAAGTATAGGAGCTTGATTCGGATTTTCTCTGCTTGAAGTACCGCTTGACCTTGGCTCTATCTTTCCATGGCAGTTTATGTTGGGGATTATGATTTTAAAAACTATGCATTTTGAAGGCTTTTGTACAAGGCTGATATTTTGTGCTTGAATTCTGATATTGTGATTTGAAAAGATGTAACCAAACTTACTTTGGTTTCTGTTGTAATAAAGTTATTAATTTTTCAAGTACTGTTTTATCTGTCTTGTAAATTTCTGTTCTGTCTACTAAAACTCTCCATCAAAGTTAAGGCATTCCCTTTGTGAGTGACCTTAACGGAGGTGGGGTGTCACACTTGGTATCAGAGCTGAAGGTTACCAGATTTGATAAAAAAAGTTTTGGAAAACTATTTTCAAAAAGGGTTTTAAAAAAGGAAGTATTTTCAAAAGTAGAGTTTATTTTGAAAAACATAATCCCCAAAGCCATAGCCTATCTTTCTATCCTTTGTTTTGAATCTTTCCTTTTTCTTTCGTTTTAGCATGTCTGGGGATCTTAACCTTCCGGAGAGCGTACCGATACCTAGCTGGTTCAGGAGGTACCTAGAAGCTAGGGCTAATGATGCAGGCCCAACAAACGTCCCTCCTCCCCCAGCTGCAGCGGTTCCTCCTCCTCCTCCTCCACGCGTGAATACTTTCCCGAAGATATGTAAAGACTTTCGAGCCATGGGTGGGAAGAACTTTAATGGAACTACCTTCGTGGAAGCAAGGAACTGGCTCAAAGAAACTGAGGATTTGTTCGTTATCTTCGAGGTGGACGATAGGCAAAAGGTACAGTAGGCGGTATGGTTGCTTAAGGATGAAGCTTCTTGGTGGGAGGTCACAAATGGAGAGCATCCGGTAGAGAGATGGATGGATTTCAGGCATAGGTTCGAGATGAAATTTCTCTCACAAGCGGAAGAGAGTTTATACGTAGAAAGGTTTTTGGCGTTAAAGTAGCGGGATTTATCAATGAGAGAGTACGTCAACAAGTTTAATCAATTGGAAAGATTTGGCTTAGAATTGGTAAATACACTGCATAAGAAGGCACTAAGGTTTGCTAAAGGTTTGAATGAGCCGCTACACGGATTGGCGATGTCCCACATTCCTATGGGGGCAACCTTCGAAAAATTGGTGGACATGGCGTTAATGCATGAAGAGGAAGCCGAAAGTAAAAAGAAAGAGGAAAAGCTTGAAGGACCACAAAACAAGAAGGAGAGGCCCAAAAAGGAAACACAAAAGAAGGATGAGAAGACTGAAGATAAGAAAGAGAAGAAGTGCTTTACTTATGGAAGCTTGACCCATCTGAACAAGGATTGCAGAAAAAGGAAGGGCACTTGCTTCAACTATGGAGAAATGGGGCACTTCACAAGGGACTGCCCAAAGAAACGGAGGCAAGGGCAGAGGGCAGAACCCACTTCTAGAGGACAGGAAAATGCTCAAGTGACTGGTAGATAGGGTAGAAATAATAAAATTTAGGTAGAAGGTTTAATTTCCTTATCTGATTGAGGAGTTAAAAACTCTTTCTGATTCTGGCATTTTGATTCTGTAATTGAAACTCTGCACTTTAATACTAGTCTTGTTTCTATTTCCGTTTTAGTCTCAGACCCCATGAGGGTTATGACTCATCTCTTTGTAATAAGTTGGGGTTTGAGGGCATCTGTGTTGGGCATGACGCATACATTCCGAGTTTTTATCATGCTTAGTTTCCTAAGAATCATTTTGTAATCTGATCTGTATCAGTAGTCTGTAGGTTTCTGAAAAGGATAGGAGTTTTTACTCAAAATGTGAAATAGGTTTCCAGTTGGGCATTTGTTTAATGGGAGTGATTCTCTGAGTATTAATCTGATGTTGATTTCGGTCTTCGGGGTTGATACTTAGAATTTATTCTCTTAAACCGATGTCTAATGGGAACCTAGCTTTAGTTTTATACTTGCTTCTATCACTCGACTTTATCCTTCGACCTTTAAGTAGAAACTAATGGGTGTAAACATGTGTTTGAGACATGTTATGTTTGATGGTTGCAAGTGGTTGCTAGTGATTGCTCGTGGATGCATATACACACACTAGGCACTAGATCGGCTCAAAAACACTCTCATACTGCATATGGATGTGTGTGCATTTTTTGTGGATGCAAAATGGGTGACTCAGCACATGGATGTTGCATATGAATGAGCGGTTGTGCACTCATATAGAAATGAAGCGTATCAAATAGGATTTCTTGCATACATAATTGGACTCATGGCACCAACATGGTTCGCATTGAGGAGGTCAACTGAATCAGCAGACCGCCTGATCTTTACATTAGATAAGAGACATATACACACACTTTTGCATATGTTCATACAACATTAGAAGTTTTCTAAGGACAATGGATGCTTGTGGATGATGGTTGAGTAGATGGACGATTGGATGGTAGGACACATTCTTCTTAACCTGAAGATTTCGGGGACGAAATCCTTTAAGAAGGGGAGAATGTAACACCCCGTATTTTCTGTGAACGTATAAGTAACAAATTAAAATATATTTAATTTTTAGGAAAAGAATTAAGGGAAACGGGTTGCACCATTGCGTTCGTCTCGAAATTCTGCTTGAGATAGAGTCCGAGTTTGTGTAAAACGGATACTGTTTGAAGAAGATATGGACAAACGAAGTTAGGCAGAAAAACCGGAAACATGCCAGAATACACTGGCGCACTTGTGAAGTGCGCCAATACAAAAATACACCGGCGCACCTGCCAAGTGCGCCCATACCGATCCAGCACAGAATTCTGGAGTATTCCGTGATGACGTGTCTTCTTCTAAGTGGCTGGAAGACCTGTCTTCGAGCTGGGTGGTTCTGATGACTTCTGGACTGATCTGAAGGCTCTAAATCACCCTATTCTCCTATAAAAACACCCCCAAACCTCACTTTCTCTCCACACAATTTCATTCTGCCTATACTCTGCCTCTATAATAAATAAATAAAATAACGGCGCCGCTACTCTGCTGGGATCAAAACTAGAACTAGTGCATCTTCTTCCAAATCTGAATAAGATTAAAAGAGAACTACTGCAACTCTTCTTCTATAATCCAATCAAGGCAAGTGCAGTTATTTTCCGGTATGAATTTTAATCATGATCTTGACATAATTATAAAACTGAATCTGATATTATGCCCTTTTTCTATTTATCAGATCTGTTCCTCTGTTTTATTATTCTTTTTGTTCTGTATTTCTTCCTCCTTTCTTTCTTTTTGTTTGATAGCCAGGCTACCACGAGCCTGAGTCAGATCTCATAAGAGATGAACGCATAAACGCTAAATTTGGGAAGAATATTGAATGAGGCATATTTGGGCATAATTGATTTGTAACTAATTTGAGGATACAACGCATATTGTAATTCTGGACATAAATTTGAGGCATATTGTATAAGACGATCTATGACTTGGAAGGAGAGGATTATTGTGACTTAGAACATAAAGAACATAGGTTGAACTTAGAACATAAATCTGAGACATATAATTGGGCATATTGTATTTAAAACATAAGGTGTATTTAACATATGTCTTGAGTTTTGAGGCATAAAGAATATTGGATATATGACTTGGGATTTGTGGCGTAAAGTTTATCTGTGAACATGTAACTAATTTGGATGCATAGTACAAGTTGTAATTCAAGATCTAGATCTGGACATACTATAGTTTGAAATTTGGAAAAAAAAATTTATTAGCATTTAACTTAGGTGTAAAGATCCATATTAAGATTGGATAATTATTAAATGTGAATACACCTAAGTAAGGGGTTTTTTGGATATGTGACATGCATTGTAATCAATGGCTATATTTGGCATAATTTATATGTAAGATTTTTGGAGAATATTTTGAACTATGCAAGTTTAACTAAAAATTGAGACATATGTTATATGGTGGATTATGACCATAATTTGGGCATGTAAGTTTAGGCTTACCTTATGAATTAGGCAAGATATGTGAATAGGACTTTAAGGAATGTTTAAATCGGCTAAAACTGTTATTTGCTTATTATGTTAAATTTGCCTAATCTGCTAAACCTGTTGCCTATTTAATCTGTTGAATTGCCTAAACTGTTACATATTTTGAATCGCCTAATCTTCTAATTTTGCCTAATTTGCTAAATCTGTTGAATTGCCTAATCTGCTAAATCTGTTGAACCGCCTGAGCTGCTAAATCTGTTAAATCTGTTGAAAAGCTGAATGATTGTAATTTGTGTAAAACATGTTAATTTGATTAATCTGCTGCGACTTGAAAAGAAGTCAAATCTGTTAAATTGACATAATTAGTCTGATATTTGTATAATTTGTAATGGAATAAACTGGTTAAAATAAAAATGCTGAGACACGAGGTTAGACTCATGTTTGCGGTAGAAGCCTGCCCGGACCCAACCGGCTTAACTAGCAACCGCAAACTGCTAGTCTAATGTGAGAGGTCGTAGGCATAACTAAAATATGCTTAGACACGAGGTTAGGTCTGGCTTGTGGCAGATGTCTGTCTGGAACCGCCCGGCTTATCCAGCGGCCACAAGCTACCAACCTAATGTGAGAGGTTTGTGCATTAATATTTAATTAATGCAAATCTAAGATAAATATGATGTCTAAAACGTGTTGGGTAGATAAGGCTAAACCAACTGAACTGATGAATTAATAAACCTGTTACGTGAATCTGTAGGCCCAATACAAAGTTAGACAATTTGTAAGTCTGTTAAAACTATACATCTGATCCGTTAGTCTGAAAACCTGTTGACTTGATTGTCTGGTCTGTGAACTAGTTGGTTCTGAACTCTATAGGCCTAAAACTTGTAAGCAAGTTAATCTGAAATCTGTTAGTATGGGGACACAAGGTTAGGAGGGAAAATACTTGTGTCATCTGTTGTTTGGGACCCATATTAGTCAGTAACCCTTTCTGGTATCAAAACTATGACCCAACAGTAGGTAGGGTACGGGCACGCTTACTGAACTAATTATAAGTGGTTCATTCTGATAATGGCGAGGGGTGCTGATGGTGCGTTCCAACCGGGTCATGTGCGTGTACGGATCCCGGTCTGCCTCCGAGGATGTAAGACGCCATGACATCTGTAAATAGGTCTGTGTCATTTAGAGGTTGCCACTTTGGGGAGTGATACACCCTTCTGTGGGGATGGCACAGGGTATTTATGTATTAGTGAGCTGATCGCTTGGGGTAGATTTAGGGTACACTTAGTTTTGTCTGTTTCTGTTGGGGTACCGTCTGTTTCTGTTGGGTGGTAACACCTGTCTGTTTCTGTGTGGTACCGTCTGTTGGGGTGGTAAAGGCCCATTTACTATTATACACCTAATTCTAACGTTCTGTTTCTGTAGGGATTATTCTGTTTTCGTCTCTGATTCCGTTTATGTACCTTCTGTCTGTTGGGGTGGTAAAGGCCCATTACTGGCATTCTATTCTGTTCCGTTTCTGTTTCTGTTTGGATATTAGGGTAACAACTAATCCTGTTATACTAGTATTAGTGCAGAAAAGTAAAATATAAGTAAGAAGCATAACTTGGGCTATATCATTCTGTTTCTTCTGTTTAGCTTAAGTATACCAGTTACTCCTGTTGTTGTTGTCTCTTATCCAGCTTTATTTTCCTGTCATGATATTATTATCTGTTCATATGCTGAAAGTCACTGGACTTGCCAGACTTTATGTCTGACCTTGCTTGTTTTCGCCCCTTTTCTTTCGTCCCCCCCCCCCCCTCCCCCAGGTTTTTTAGGGTGGAAGTATAGGAGCTTGATTCGGATTTTCTCTGCTTGAAGTACCGCTTGACCTTGGCTCTATCTTTCCATGGCAGTTTATGTTGGGGATTATGATTTAAAAACTATGCATTCTGAAGGCTTTTGTACAAGGCTAATATTTTGTACTTGAATTCTGATATTGTGATTTGAAAAGATGTAACAAAACTTATTTCGGTTTCTGTTGTAATAATGTTATTAATTTTTCAACTACTGTTTTATCTATCTTGTAAATTTTTGTTCTGTCTACTAAAACGCTCCATCAAAGATAAGGCATTCCCTTTGTGAGTGACCATAACGGAAGTGGGGTGTTACACGGGGTGTGAGGCTCGTGAAGCTACGTAATACACAAAGCTATGCTTATTCAAGCTGTGCTTTGATCGTCACCACAAGGTTCTGCTTTTCAACAAGAAACCTTGATCATTGCATCTTGGTATGCCACACTGTCAATCCATATCATACTATTAATCCTTTACCAAAATATACAAAAGGGTGTTAAGCAAGAGTATAAATTCTCCGCCACCAATCATTCATACATTCGTTAGAAAATCAATAAATACAATACAAAGGAGTACAATGTCGGACACACATTCCATTTATAAGCCCGTTCTGGGTCCGAACGAAACTATATCCGGTAGATCTCCAAGTACGTTTGGACAACTACCACCGAAACCCTTTTCAAGGTAGCAAATCAATCGAGGGCATTAGTAGCCGTCATCCATTCGATGTCGAAGATTATCGGTCTTCAATCACCTTCTTCAACTCTTCGACTTAGGTCGACGTATAATCATTTGAAATGAGATTGAACTCGGACTTTTCAAATCATCCTCACATATATATATATATATATATTAAAATCATTTCATATCGTTATTAGTATTTAATAATGATCTATTGCTATTTTTATTTATATAAAAATAGCTAAATTTAATTTAACGACGCTTCGGGTCAATGGGCGACCCTGGCGTTGTTTTTACTCAAATTTGATTTACACATTCCTCTAAATCTAACCGTTGGATTTTAACACAATTCATATCGTTGAAAGATCTTCCCAAGGCGAAACTAACGGTTTCAGTTTTGGGAAAATCCGATGGTCGGATATTTTGGTATAATCAATTAAAGACACGATTCCAAGACGCGAACTACCACGCTCGGTTCGTTTGATTTTAATTTCTATATATATGTAATTATATATAATTCCGTCATCCATTCCATTCACTATATTTTGCTAACATCGAATATCCCTATTTGTATATTTAATGTCGAGGTATAACCTGACACACAATAATGCTTATTTTTATTTTAATTTACATACACATCCTAAACATAACAATGTATATTTTCTTTTATCTTTCAAACTACACAAAATGTATATATGGTTTCATTATTCTTTCTAATGAAAATCCATTCATTAAAATATAAATTTCTAATCCTTTTATTTACATTGAAAAATGTAATTTTCTATTCCTATTTTATTTACATTGAGAAATGTAAACTTTTATTTCATTTTCTATTTACATTGGAAAATGTAAATTTCTATATTTCTCTAATTACATATAAAAATGTAACTTACTATTTTTCTTCTATTTACATTGAAATGTAACTTCTTTTTACCGTCTCTAAAATGACGATAAAAATATATAATATTTATTCTATTCTTTTATCGCATCTAAAGTGATGATAAAACTATACATTTCATTTCTACTCTTTTTATCGCATATAAAATGACGATAAAAATATACATTTTAATTCTATTATTTTTATCGCATCTAAAATGACGATAAAAATATACATTTTAATTCTATTATTTTTATCGCATTAAAATTGTAAAGTTTTCTTTTTAATATAATCTACATTAAAAATGTGACTTTTCCTTTTTAATCTAATTTGCGTAAAAAGAATGTAAATAATTTTGCAATGCCAAAATCTAATCTTTTCATTACATAAAAATGTAATTTTCTTACTTTAAATCTTAATTACATGAAAATGTAACTTTCTTACTTTAAATCTTAATTATATAAAAATATAAACTTTATCCTCTTTAACTTAATTACATAAAAATGTAATTTTTCTCCTTTATCTTAATTTACATGATAAATGTACATTTTTCACTTTTAATCTAATTCACATGGAAATTGACTTAATTACATAAAAACGTAATTTTTATGTTCTTTAACTCAATTACATAAAAATGTAATTTTCTTCTACTTCTTATTTACATTAAGAAAAATGCAACTTTTCTAATTCTTATTTACATTAAGAAAATGTAAAACTTTTCTAATTCTTTAAATTCTACTTCTTATTTACATTAAAATGTAAATTTTCTCTTTAATTCTATTTGCATGAAAATGTCAATTAATCCTCTAATCTTAATTACCTGAAAATGAAATTTTCTTACTTTTAAATCATTTTTTTATCTATAACTAAATTGCAAATAAAGATGTACTTTATACCTTCATGTTTTTATTTGCAACTAATTTGCAAATAAAAATGTACTTCATTTTCTTTGGTTTTTATTTGCATATAAAAGGCAAATAAAAATGTACTCCTTTTTCTATGGTTTTTATTTTAATTTTCATTTGCTAACAAAATTGTCCTTTTTACTCTAATTTACATTTTGAATGTAATTTTCCTTTTCATTTCTTATTTACCTAAAAAGTAAATTTTCCTCTTTCCTTGTTTTATTTACATAAAAATATAGATTTCCTTTCTAATTTCCTTTGTTGAAAATCTATTTACATTAAAAAGGTAAATATCATATCTAAATTCTTTTATTGAAAATCTATTTACATTAAAAAGGTAAATATTATATCTAAATTCTTTTATTGAAAATCTAATTACATAAAAATGTAAATATAACTCCTTTATTCTTTTAATGAAAATCTAAGCTTTCATTTTTAATTACATAAAAATGAAATTTTATCTTTCTATAAATCTAATTACATATAAATGTAATTTTATCTTTTAATTCAATTCACAAGTAAAATTTTGCACCTTCCTTGTGAATTGAATTAAAAGATAAAATTACATTTATATGTAATTAGATTTATAGAAAGATAAAATTTCATTTTTATGTAATTAAAAGTGAAAACTTACATTCTCATTAAAAGAATAAAGGAGTGATATTTACATTTTTATGTAAATAGATTTTCAATAAAAGAATTTAGATATGATATTTACCTTTTTAATGTAAATAGGTTTTCAATAAAAGAATTTATATATGATGTTTACCTTTTTAATGTAAATAGATTTTCAATAAAGGAAATTAGAAAGGAAATCTATATTTTTATGTAAATAAAACCAGGAAAGAGGAAAATTTACTTTTAAGGTAAATAAGCAATGAAAAGGAAAATTACATTCAAAATGTAAATTAGAATAAAAAGGACATTTTTGTTAGCAAATGAAAATTAAAAAAAACCATAAAAAAAGAAGTACATTTTTATTTGCCTTTTATATGCAAATAAAAATCAAAGAAAATGAAGTACATTTTTATTTACAAATTAGTTGCAAATAAAAACATGAAGGTATAAAGTACATCTTTATTTGCAATTTAGTTATAGATAAAAAATGATTTAAAAGTAAGAAAAAATCATTTTCAGATAATTAAGATTAAAGGATTAATTGACATTTTCATGCAAATAGAATTAAAGAGAAAATTTACATTTTAATGTAAATAAGAAGTAGAATTTAAAGAATTAGAAAAGTTTTACATTTTCTTAATGTAAATAAGAATTAGAAAAGTTACATTTTTCTTAATGTAAATAAGAATTAGAAGAAAATTACATTTTTATGTAATTGAGTTAAACAACATAAAAATTACGTTTTTATGTAATTAAGTCAATTTCCATGTGAATTAGATTAAAAGTGAAAAATTTACATTTATCATGTAAATTAAGATAAAGGAGAAAAATTACATTTTTATGTAATTAAGTTAAAGAAGATAAAGTTTATATTTTTATGTAATTAAGATTTAAAGTAAGAAAATTACATTTTCATGTAATTAAGATTTAAAGTAAGAAATTACATTTTTTTTGTAATGAAAAGATTAAATTTTGACATTGCAAAATTATTTACATTCTTTTTATGTAAATTAGATTTGAAAAGGAAAAGTCACATTTTTAATGTAGATTATATTAAAAAGAAAACTTTACAATTTTAATGCGATAAAAATAATAGAATTAAAATGTATATTTTTATCGTCATTTTAGATGTGATAAAAATAATAGAATTAAAATGTATATTTTTATCGTCATTTTAGATGCGATAAAAAGAGTAGAAATGAAATGTATATTTTTATCGTCAATTTAGATGGATAAAAGAATAGAATAAATATTATATATTTTTATCATCATTTTAGAGACGGTAAAAAGAAGTTACATTTTTCAATGTAAATAGAAGAAAAATAGTAAGTTACATTTTTATATGTAATTAGAGAAATATAGACATTTACATTTTCCAATGTAAATAGAAAATGAAATAAAAGTTTACATTTCTCAATGTAAATAAAATAGGAATAGAAAATTACATTTTTCAATGTAAATAAAAGGATTAGAAATTTATATTTTAATGAATGGATTTTCATTAGAAAGAATAATGAAACCAAATATACAATTTGTGTAATTTGAAAGATAAAAGAAAATATACATTGTTATGTTTAGGATGTGTATGTAAATAAAAATAAAAATAAGCATTATTGTGTGTCATGTTATACCTCGACATTAAATATGCAAATAGGGATATTCGATATTAGCAAAATATAGTGAATGGAATGGATGACGGAATTATATATAATTACATATATATAGAAATTAAAATCAAACGAACTGAGCGTGGTAGTTCGCGTCTTGGAATCGTGTCTTTAATTGATTATACCAAAATATCCGGCCGTCGGATTTTCCCAAAACTGAAACCGTTAGGTTCGCCTTGGGAAGATCTTTCAACAATATGAATTGTGTTAAAATCCAACGTTAGATTTAGAGGAATGAGTAAATCAAATTTGAGTAAAAATAGCGCCAGGGTCGCCCATTGACCCGAAGCGTCGTTAAATTAAATTTAGCTATTTTTATATAAATAAAAATAGCGATTAATCGTTATTAAATACTATTAACGATATGAAATTATTTTAATATATATATATATATATGCGAGGATCATTTGAAAAGTCCGAGTTCAATCTCATTTCAAATGATTATACGTCGACCTATGTCGAAGAGTTGAAGACGGTGATTGAAGACCGGTAATCTTCGACATCGAATGGATGACGGCTACTGATGCCCTTGATAGATTTGCTACCTTGAAAAGGGTTTCAGTGGTAGTTGTCCAAACGTACTTGGAGATCTACCGGCGTTCAGACTCAGAACGAGCTTATAAATGGAATGTGTGTCTGACATTGTACTCCTTTATATTATATTAATTGATTTTATGCCGAATGTATGAATGATTGGTGGCGGAGAATTTATTCTCTCGCTTAACACCCTTTTGTATATTTTGGTAAAGGATTAATTGTATGATATGGATTGACAGTGTGGCATACCAAGATGCAATGATCAAGGCTTCTTGTTGAAAAGCAGAACCTTCTGGTGACGATCAAAGCACAGCTTGAATAAGCATAGCTTTGTGTATTACGTAGCTTCACGAGCCTCACACCCTGGTTGGAGTCTAAAACGGGAGAAGGGAATGCAGGGAGAGCAGCACGTTTCTTTCTAGCTAGAAGTGGTGTTTGGGTTTTACACGACCCGGCATTTTACTTATGTGGATGATGGAATGAGGCGCCTCGGATATTAGGTCCTATAGGACCGGGAAACGTGTGTTCAAGTATTGCCAATCCGCAAAATCGTATGTATGGACCGGCCCTGCAGCTTCCCAAGGGTTCACTACGGGGGATCCTGAGACATTAGCTAGAGTGTCTCAAATCGGTAAGGAGCTCCTCCCTAGCTTTGACTCATGATGGAAACCCAATTTCCAATACGACCTCATGTGGTTTTGATTGTAGAACAAGTATGGCGACATAGTAGGGAGGGGTACTATGCCGTCTATGATTGATACATTATGATTGAACTATTTTTGAAACTTATATACACTAGTAATAATATCAAACCCTTTTTTTATCGTATCAAGCATTTTTGACCATTATAAGGTAAAACTCTATCCTTCGGTTTGCGTTGCATTGTGTGATGAGACTTGGGTCTTATAATGGTTTCATTTTTCTAAAAAGCATAGCGTTGTTTAACGATTCACTTTATTTTATGCACCGGCAATCGATAGGAGTAAACCCGTTCCGTGTTAGCAGCATGGTCCTTGGATTTGCCTTATTGCTATTTGTTATATTAGTTAACAATTCTCACACCATTCCCATGACTGACTCGTAGTTTGTTTCACTTTGCAAACTCGGGTGCCCTCTTTTCCACACGAGCAGTCAAGTAGTTTTTTGTAGATATATCGAGCAGGATTCTGGATTGATGCTTAAAGTTGTGTCCAGAGTATTGATAGACTTCCGCTGTATATATTTTATTGTTTTCGCTGCAATGTATTAAAATATTGTATTTAATTTATCTTCCACTGTAATTTTTTCGATATACTCTGATATTCTCTACTCTGATGTAACATTGCTATAATGTTTATAAAAGTCTGATGTTATTGTTCTGGTGTTGTTGTATTCCCAAAGTTAACGTATTCAAGTTTTGAACGGTGTTGGTCGATTTTGCAATCGATCGGGTCGGGCGAAATCCCGGGCGTTACAGTCATTCCCAAGCAGGGTGTATTATCACCATCTAGAGATATTCCTTTTGTCTTCTTAATCTATATTTCGCTGCCGCAGCTTTCGGTAACGGTTGTTGATCACAACTGTGGGGTGATAATATATTCGCTACACTCAAGCTAAATGAGTGGGCGGTCATGTGTGGACGGGTTGCAAGACGTTCTTGTTGAACCCCAGTGTATCCCCTCTAGAGTACACTAGTCCCCAGGTGGTTCCATGCCTTATCATAGTCGGAATTCAATCTCTAGTAAGAGCCCGCGGTTTTTGAGTTTATAATATATATGTGGAGCGTGAGTGCAAGCGTTCCGCTAGATGGTTATTTACTTGATAAAAACTATTATAATATCAGATGATTTTGATATCAAAATTATTTTGGGTTATAGTAAGGTAAAAACCATCCATATTTATGTGTGGGCTGGTCTTACTATTATCTTTTATTTTGAAAGGTTTTCTAACGTTAAATCAATACGTTCTCATAAGGGAATAACCCGATCTTGTTTCCAATCTGTTTTAAATTGTTTATTCACACCAGTCCCCTGACTAACCCAGAGTTTATTTTCTGTGTTTTACTAAACTCTTGGGTACTCATAACAATTGTTATGGGTAGACAAGTGATCCAGGTAATCAATGGAAATCTTTTGGAGTATTTTGGATTGGAAGTTCCGGAGGCAACTTGTTAGTTAAATCTATATCTAAGTGTTAAGTTTGAAAGTCGTATTGGGCCGTAACCATGTAAGATGTATTAAGATGAAGTATTTTATAATGTAGTAGATTCTAATATTTAATATATTGTGTAATATTATATTTTATTAAATTCCGCTGTGAGATTCTGTTGTTCTGTTTAGTTCTTTTCTCTATCTATTTCTATTTCTTTAATAATGACACGACTTCCGAGGTTATCGAAAGTCGCGCCGTTACAGTGACAGTCAGACGAGTCCCTACCCGTATTCTTGGATCAAAAGTTAAGAAGCTACACATTAAAGAAATCAAGTTGATGAAGGTTCAGAGGGGAGATAATCCAGAGGATGCGACTTGGGAAACTGAAGACAAGATTCGTGCTTCGTACCCTTTCCTTTTTGAGGTTATATTCTTAACTCCTTTTTCCTAAGCTTTAATTCATGCTTGTTTCTATCATTTAAATAATATCCTATCGATTGAATCTTCGACCTTTAGGTAGGAAATTTCATGGATTTAAACATGTGTTTGAGACATGTTATGTTTGATGGATGCAAGTGTTTACTAGTGATTGTCTGTGGATGCATATACACACACATTAGGCACTAGATCATCTCAATCAGTCTCATACTGCATATGGATGTGTGTGCATTTTTCTTTTTCTTTATGGATGAAATTGAATGTATCATCATATGGATGTTGCATTTAGACGGATGATTGTGCACACATATAGAACTCACATGTTATAATAGGATTGTTGCATACCTGTTGGATTCATGACACTAACATACATTGCAATAAGGAGGTCGAATGAATCAGTAGATCGCCTGATCTTCGCATTAGTATTAGGACATATACACACACCTTTGCATATGTTCATATAAGCATTAGAAATCTTTTAAGGACAATGGATGCTTGTGATTGGTGGATGAGTAGATGGATGTTTTTGGTAGGACATACATTCTTCTTAACTTGGAGATTTCGGGGACGAAATCCTTTGAGTAGGGGAGAATGTAACACCCCGTAATTTTAACAACTCTAAAGAAGATAAATTAAAGAATAATTAATTTAATATTCAGAATTAAGTGAAACAAACTGCGTCGTTGCATTCATCTTAGAATTCTGGCCAAAATAGACACTTGGTTTGTGTAAAATGGACACCGTATGAAGAAGTTATTAAGGATTAAAGTTTGTATATGCGCAAGAGAATTATATATATATATAGAAAATCAAATTCCAGTTCAAATTTCAAAATTTCTGATGGCGGCAAAAATATCACCCAGGGGAGTCGACCCCAGAGGGGTGTCGACCCCTGGATCGACCACATAAGGGGTGGGTCGACCCCCCTAGGGCACACGTGGCAGATCGGTTCTAGAGGCTGGCATTTATATATATGGCCTCATTCTCTAGTTTTCTCACACTGAAAATAATGGAGGACTAGATGTTGTCGGTGCCTGGACTGAATCAAATCTTTTTCCTTCTTCTGTAGTCAAATTAATCAAGTTTAGAGATTCAAGTGTAGATCTGTGATTCAACCTCTGCTTTTCTCCTTCTATTTTTCTAGATCCAAACACTGTGAGTTTAAGATACCTTTAGATTTAAATAATTAAAATTAAAACACGATATGAATGTAATTTGGATCTATGCCTATGACTGAATCATACCAGATCTATTGTAACTTGTGAATCTACGATATTCCATCATAACTATGACTTGGATCTCAACCTTTATCATGTCAGATCTGCTTTTGATTATAGATCTAATTCACTATTTAGATCATCATGTACCTATCCTATGTGTGGTTAATTTGGATCTGTTATTAGTTGGACATCTAAATCCTTGTTTAGATCTAATCACGCTTATTATAACATCCCTATTATGTTAGGTTCAATTCTATTATTATATGTTTGTTAGATCTGTCCCAATATGCCTAACTTGTCATTATGTCACTGTATGTTTATGCCTAAATTTTGTCATTTTATGTCATCCATGTTAATATGATCTTTTCTATTATCTTCCCTTCATCTTTCCCTTTTATTTTTATATAGCATGGCTACTTTCGAGCCTAGGCATGCCGCTGAAACATGCGAATACGTTATAACGGGAACGAGGGGAAAACAATGAAAATTGGGCATAACTTGTAATTGGAAGTTTAGACGTAACTTGAACGAAATATGTGAATATGAATTTGGGGCAACAATCAAATTGTGGCTAAAAACACTAATTTGGGGCATATGGTTCTGTTTGAACACAATAGGTATACATAACTTGTGGAAATCATAATGGGGATACAAGACAAGGGGAAGAGCTTGTATCATCTTATGTGTGGGACCTGTTTCAGTCAGTAACACATATAATGGTATCAAACAAGTACTACGTCCTAGGTCAGAGTTGGGGCACACTTACTGGGCTGATTGTAAGAGATCCAAACGTGGAGGATGGTGTGGGTGGCGCAAACTTACCAGAGACATGTGCGTGCATGGGCAGGGCAGAGGGGGATAAGACGACAGTGACACCAGTAGATATGGTTGTGCACATCAACGAAGGGTTGCCATTTTAGGAAGTAATACCTCCTACTGTGGGGCCAACACAGGGTATCTACGGAGTAGGGAGCCAATCGATTAAGGTAGTAGTTAGGGTACATCTAGAATCTGGTAAAAAGTTTTGGAGCCTGTTCGGTTGAGCTGCCTGTGAATTGCATGGAGTTAAAAACCTCTCACCAGAAGTATGCGTAAATCTACCATCTTATAGTTGTTGGGATCATCTTGTTCTAGTTATACTAGTATCGATGCAGAGTAATCAAGAGAAGCATATACACTATATCATGTTTACCTTGTCATACCTGCCTTTTTGTGATGTTATCTTTCTTATCCACTTTATATGTCTGTCATGCTACTTTTACTAAAAGTAACTGGACTTGCCAGACTTTGTGTTTGACCCTTTTTGTTTCCTCTTCTTTCTTCTGTTCCCTCCCCCCAGGTTCTCAGGGTGGAAATACTCAAGCTTAACCACGATTCTTCTATCATTTGGCTTGAGCTGCTTAGATGTATTGCTCAAGCTCCTATCTTTACTATAGCTATGTTTTTATTCGGGGATTATGCTTCTTTTATTTTGTACTCTGGTGTTTAAGTGCAAGACAAGAGTTTTTATGATGTACTAGTTTTTATGTAATTCAGACATATGATATTTTGAACCACGATGCTTTATGATTAGTAAAGTTTGTTTTTACTCCACTGCTAATTTTGTATCTGTCCTGTAATGTTTTTGTTTCTGTTTACCTATAATGCTTCATGAAACTTAATGCATTCTCTTAATGGGTGACATTAACGGACGTGGGGTGTCACATAAATTTTTAAATATGGCTATAAACCGTATCTCACTAGAAATAACATACGGTTGGTAGTCGTATCTAAAGCTTACTCAGACACGACCTTTGATCGTGTATATATATATATGTGTGTGTGTGTGTACACATATATATACACATGCATATATATATATATATAAACATAAACTATAGCACATTTTTTCATAACACGGCATATATACCATAATTTATACATAAGAATAACACAATTTATATATATACACACACTCAAGGCATTACAAGATTTTTCAAAACACGAACACAATGTACGTACATACAAACATATATATATATATACAAGGAAACTGTCAAAGATTTTCATCACATTACGAATTAACAAAAAAAGGTAAGAACATATCATCCTGATATAAATCCAGTCGAGGCCGGGAAGATTGAGCGTACGTGTTGATCATGCCGATGAAATTCATGTGTTTGCTGTAAATCAAAGTAGTGCTATGAGAATAAGCTAGCTGATGCTGATAAAGTTTTATAACAGCATAAATATTTATATATATATATACATACATATATATATATATACATATATATATATACACACAGTTTAAAACAAAGGCTTAGAAGGCCAACCAGATGATTGACAGCAAAACTGAGTTGTGATAGTCAGCCTGAGTTCCAGCAGCACAAGATCACCAAAATCTACATGAAAAAAGAAGTATTTTATGCTTGATTGCACACAAAACTAGTCGACTCGACTAGTCGACTAATTTCTACCCATGCGCCCAAAATTCAGATAAAAGGCATGATGTCGATGGTTCGATCTAGAGTACTCGACTAGTTGAGAACCGTATTGTTTAACTGTGAAGGGCATATCATGTTTTTGTGTTCGTTTGTGCATATTAGTCAATTGTATCTATATAACATGTTTATGGTGCTACTACATGATTTCATGAACTTGAAACCAAGAAACATACCAGCATCTCACATGCTTCGTGGTTTAACGTGACCTCCAACATCATATATAGCCGATACACCTTCCCACTTTTTCTGTTTTCTTCAACACCATTACATATAAATTCATTAATTCAAGTTACAAATACTTCACTGGACAAGATAAGTGTAAAATAACACACACACACACACATATATATATATATAAATATATTTGCATATAAATTCATTAATTCAAGTTACAAATACTTCATTAATTCATATATAAATGCATATAAATTCATTAATTCAAGGCATCGTCCATGTAAGATACTACGCAGAGATAAGTGTAAAATAATATATACCTGCTCCAACGTCTAAAGATATCAAATCATCATCTTCGGATGACACAAATACTTGACTTTCTGATTAAGAATTTACTGGGCGATCCACCAAGTGGATGCATATTAGCTCACGCGCAGGGTCAGTAATCCATGCTTATTAGCTTTATACAAATGTCGAATGTCACTTCACTTAACCTTTGGAAAACCTGCTTTCACTTGCAACTTTCGGTTTCTTTGAAGCAGAATGTGTAATGCAAGATCACTTACACACTATAGTCTCTGCTTCAAAGTAGGGGAAAATTGCTAGTGAAAACAGCTTTTTACTAAGGTTAAGTGCAGCAACATCCGACATTTGGATAAAGCTAATAAGCATGGATACCCGACCGTACGCGTGAGCTAAAATGCATCCACCTGGTGGATCGCCCATTCAAATATTAACCAGTAAGTCGAGTAATCATTCATCTACCAAAATTTTCAGCAAACCTGTTAATATATTTTCAGTAAACTTGTTATCTCTCAAAACAGAGTAGCAGTCATTACTACACTAATACACAATTACACTCAGACATACCAATTAAAACCGGTATGACTTGTAACAGTAATACATACCAATTAAAACCCTGTTTAATATTGTACAGTAATACACTAAGACAACCCAATTTAATACAGTATTATTTAGGACACTGCTATGTTATTTTAATGCAACCAACTACTAGTATAGCATCTCAATCATTAATCAAGGACAACTAATTTGTGTCCGCTTATCTTTATAAATTCATTCAGAAATCAAGATGAACGCCTAAATTTCAGATCTTATCATGTTCAAAAGCTCAACCCAACAAAGAATTACATGGTCATGTGCTCAAATTTCCTACCTGATTAAATAAGCTTAAGTTTCCTAACTTGTCCCAGCACTATCGCACACATTCATACGATCAATTTTAGCATACTGGGGTACTAAGTTTTAAACAAATGGACTTCATATGGATGTAATAGATGCAGTTACTTCCAAAATGATACGTCACATATAGCTAGGAAGGATTGAAAGAGTACTTTAGTAACAATAAAAAATTCAATGGATAACAGAGTGGTGCTAACATTAAGACGTGTAGTAGAATGACATAACTTGCCAGCATGTTTGTAAATATTTGGATATAACACACAAGCCAAAGAAAAAATTGGTAAATATCCTAAATCGGTTCACCTCCTGAGCTTGAACCCATATTACATGACATACACTAAGAGAACTGAGCTATTTGCCCCCGAATTCAGAGGAACACTAGGAGATGAGAATAATATCTTTGATACAATTCAGTATAAAACAAACAATCAAAACAGCCAAACAATCAAACAGGCAATTTCTACATACAAACAAAACCCTACCTATTAACAAAATTCACACAAATAAAATTCACATTGGCAAATTCATACTAATAAACTTAACTGCAAACAAAATTCACTGCAAATATAAATCGATGAAAACAACACTTTGAATTGAAACTTCTGCTGATTAATGATTGACGATTGACAAAAGAAGCAAGATGGCAGGAATCCTGTGTTTAGGATGCAAAAGGAGGTGATTCCAGAGAAAGGTGGAGGCACGTTTTGGGGACCGAAAACCCTAATTTGGGTTTTCGGTCACCATTGAAGTAAAACAAATGAAATGAGGAGCAGCCAAAATTTTAATTCCAAGTGCCTAAGGGGATGCACAATATGATACGCATTCGATTTAGCCTTAAGCCATATCAAATTTACCGATCCGAAGCATTCGCGATGGACGGTCAGATTTGGGGTGTTTGGGGTGGTGCGGATCGCAAAATGGTGTTTAATACGGATCTAAGCATTATCAAATTTGATACGATTTTTAGCCGAACTGTATATCTGCATCCTTCTATGTCAAATTCGCTGATATGGTGTAGTGAAGGTGTCTTCTCTGCCACCGACAGAAATACATTTGAGGAAATCAACGTACATGGCTTCTTTGGAAATACTCTGTCAGACATCTGTCCATACAAGTCATCTAGGAACAGGATGAACCGAACGTACCCTCCTACCACATCCTAGGTATCACCCTATAGATCAGTAGCGAGTAGTCCTTGCAAATCCGTAGATTTCAACCACGAGAGAACCCCAGTATATCTCTATGTCAACTCAGACATTTTAAGTGGTTCTTCCATTTTATGAAAATCTACGGTCTTCGATTGCTCCGTCTCGACCATCATCCGATATCTTCTATGTTTTCGTATTTGCTAGTCGGAATGGTTTTCGAATATAAATTCGATCCCGGTCTTTCCATACTAACAATCATATAGGCCGAATTTGATAGTCGGTTATTTAACTATCAAATAAAATAACCATTCAATCATAAAAATAAAATGAATTCATTGGTTCAGTATTCAGCACCATTTGGCTTCTTTAATTAAAAAAAATTCGTTTAATAACCCTTAAAATCTTTCAATAATTCGAATATAGCTTTCCACTTCTTATTTTAATATAAGAGTATCCTGAAAACAATATTTTTACTTAACAATATCAATTTATTTTCATTTAATTATCATTTGTACCACATTATTTATTTTCTAAAACTGGAAAACTAGTTTAACTTATTATTCGTAAAATAATCATTACGGAAATCTCTTTTGTTCTCTTTGCTTGAAAAACAATAACATTCAAACATTCCATAAAATTGAACCATATCCAAACATTTAAACATTCCATACAATTTATATTTTACCGTTTTACGTTGATTTGGACGGATATATAATATGTTTATATTTGTTTTATATTTTCGTGTGGTCAACATTGTTATTATTTTTATTATTATTCTTCTTTTAAATTAATGATTTGGTCTAATCAATTTACCAAACATTTCCTTTTTATATTCAAACTTGCCAAAAGGTTTCAAGTCTCACAAAGGACAGTTAGCCGTAATCATTGTAAATAATGCCTCATTTGTGGAGTTAACATATTTCCAAATAACAAGAAATATATGTAATATATATATATATATACATACACACACACACAGGAATAGTCGATTCAAATTACATACAAATGTATGTACTTATATTTATATGTACATTTGCACCACTTTTCCCTTTTTAATCCTTTTTATCATATTTCTTATGATTTCAAAATAAAGCCTCTCTATTAAAAAGAAGGAAAAGGACATATTTTACAATACTTAAGCCAAAACCCAACAATATTGAATATAAACAGGAATATTTCTTTTATTCTTACAGTCACATAATTCACCAATTTCATCTTTTACCAAAATTCACATATTTCATATTTCAATACTGAATTAAAGATCTGGATCATAACTACAACTGATTTATGCTTAATGGGACAGATTTTCAGATCCATAGTGCTATGTAACATGTACAACATATTTCATTACATAACTATCAGAATATGTAGGAAAAATATTTAAGAATCCTACAATTAATGTTATACGTAACCACATCTTATCATTTACCAATTTTAACCATATTTATAATCAGTTGTGATGGCTGCCAATAAATTCAAAATATTCAAATAAACAGATCTAATTGGTATAAAACATAGACTGGATTCAAACGAAATAAATAAGTCATTATAATTGTATTAGTAAATTTCTCACTCGCCTTATAGCCTCCAAATTCTAAATTTTGAATCCATTAGGCCTACAATCCCCAAATTCTTATAAATCTACAATTTATCTAGAAAGGAGAAAATTCTAGATCTGTAGAAACATAAGAAAAAGGGAAGAGAGCGGTGAATCTATCGTTGAGCATCCTCTTCCATTGAATCTAATTATCTTTCCGATTGCATATGAATTTGATTTGATTTGATATGCATGAACATATTTTTATTTTAGAAATTAGGTTAAAGAGGAAGGAAAATGGAAGAGCTCCGCTGCCTCTATAGATTTAAATGGAAAAGAATGAGCTTCTACCCCTTTATTTATAGAGGTGGAAATGGCCTAGAACCGTCGGAGTTTTAAGTTATATCCGTCCATTCCTTTTAATAATATAATAAACCAATACCTCAAAACCTAGCCGTCGCTGGGCTGTTTGTCTCCTAACAGATCAACCCCTTACGGTCGACCACCTGGGCATCAAACTGCCCAGGTCGGCTTGGTTAATTAGGTAAGTTATAATTAGAAATTTTGGTTTATTTATTTTCCGTCCGTTTTCGTATTTTATCTGTAAATTGTTCGTATGGACTCCATTCGCGAAATTCCAAACAAGAAAGTTGAACAGAATTCCGAGACGAACGCAATGGTTAAAGTCTCGTGGCCAAATTCCATCGTTTCCAGAAATCCTTATCTTTGAGCTTCTAATAATTAATTTATATCGCCAAAAATTCCGGGTTGTTAAAGGTTTATAATAGATATACTGTTGAGGTGTGTGTTATAAGGCAATTCTGATAAACCTACCTATATGAATGCAGTGGAGGTGGTGTCGCCTTCTACGAGATATTGGCTTGATCTCTAAGGGCATTTCATGAAAGAAGATACTAACCCAAGGCCAATCCGCGGGTATAGCATACATCGTATCTAGATAATATGAAAATAAGTGTGTGATAATCACATCTGGTAGATTATAAAGGATCGATGGTTCAATGCTTAGTCAACCACTCCATCCTGATATACTTTGATGAGTTTTCAATACGTATAGATTCAAGTCTATAAGACATCTATACTTATGCACAAATTTCCTACAAATAAATAATGATAAGAGAAATTTATTTAAAATTTGGTGCAGGATTGTTAGAGAAAATTTAGAATAAAGAAGACCAGGGAAGAAGGAAAAACACTTATCCCACTTCTTGGAAAACAAATAGAGGTGGTAAGTATATCAATAGCCTTCTTAGAAGAGTTTTGGGGCCTGGAGGCTCCCACATCTTTGTTTTGTTGTGAGGAGGGAAACCATGCATGTTTAAACAACACACGCGCGCGCCTTGAGCCAAATGCATATTTTTGGACCACGATGCAATAAGGTTTTTCAGCCCAGAAATTTAAATTTTGAACAGAAATGAAACGGTGCATATATATTTGAAAGAATGGAAGAAAACAGCTGTTAATAGTTGACCAGTCGACTGGTAACGATAGGATGTGCCCGCTTGAATTCAAACGGACACTGCCATTCGAATAGAAGCGACCGTTCTTTTGAACGAACGCGGCCATGTCTCCTTACTACTATAAAAACTGGACCACACTCCAGTTTTAAGACCGACGAATTTCTTTTCTACATCTTCTTCCTTCTTCTTACTCTGTCATTTTCTTAAATATATATAGCAAACGAGTTATGGTTCTTGTAAGCTAGAACTCCAAACTCTTGTCACTGCAGCCGAATATATCTAGATAGTGAATCATCGTGTCTTTTCAAACACGTCGATTAAAAATATTCAATATATGTTCCATTATATCTTCGAACAAATTTATGCCTTGCACTGTAACAAGAGGGCAAATACTATTTTAGGATAGTGTTCATCACATCGTACCTTGGAGTTTTGTATTTTCAAAACTAGAAGAACCAACAACGAATTCCACCAACAAGTTTATGGATAATATGACTGCATTTGAGTCAGATCTGTAATTTGGAGTGCTTTTACATGTGAGTCAGCTAAATTCTATATTCTTTATGATGATGATATATGATATCGTTAGACTTCCGTTTTGATTATTTAAAATGGACATTGATTGTGTTTAGACTAATTACAGAAATTAGTTTATTCAAGTTATTCATATTAAACTGTAAAATTTTAAAATGTTGGGTTTAGATGTAAAAGTAATTATCAAACCGACCGTTAGGGAGGTTTGTCTACTGTAAGAGGGGCTAAACCAATTTGTCTGTGCCAATAAATTTTGGCGTGATTTCCGCGCAGCAGATATTTCCTCCAAGTTTCTTTTGCCAATAAATTTTGGCGTGATTTCCGCGTAGCAGATATTTCCTCCGAGTTTCTTTTTTCCTCGAAACTATTCTCCGTTTCTTTCTCATCACAAAATTCCTCTCTGCTCACGAAATTCCTCTCCGTGTTTTCATCCATTCATTTCCAGCCAACGTAATCCGATCTGCAACCTAAATTTTAATATCGGTTTGCTCAAAGATATATGTCCTACTTTTAGATTCGACCAGAGATCTAATTCCTAATTTTAACTGGAGATCTAATTTCAAGACGACATTGTTCTTCCTATCAACTTGATTATTTCAATGGCGGTTCTATTTATTCATGGTGAAAGCAAAATTAGTCCAATTTTTTTTATTGCTTATTCCAATTATTTTTTATTGCTATGTATTCGTTCACTCTTGAAATTTTTTCATCAGTGGTTCTATTTGTTCATGGTGAAAGCAAGATTATTCCTTTTTTTACCAATCAAAAGGCAGCTATTGACCTAAACTAAACCTAGAGAAGGATCGATATTTACTCAGACTTTGGGTTGCATATACGTACCACGAGGCTAAAAGTGATGCTTATGGTTCACAAATTACTAGATTTGACAAGTATTGCAACAAATTATTTCTGCAGCAATATAGCCAATCGATGATTAACCGAGGTCAGTCCATTAAACCACATATTTCTTTATAGGTGTATTTTTTGTTAGAATTCCTGAAACTTGAACTCGTATATCTTTATGGCTTGATGGGTTAAAGGATGAGGGTGTTTATTTGTTTCACAAGTTATTCTGCAATTTTGATATGTATACTAATATGTTTTAATAATATACTCTTAAGAATGGAAATGATTTATTACTCAAAATGAAAATTGCTTAGAGAACTGCTAGCTCTTTAGAGAGCAATCTTGTTTACCTACCCATACATTATGTATTAGTTTAACATCAAGATCATGTTAATTCATGTTTTCAAATATCGGAATCATCACAATATTCTTATCATCCACTTATCACGATATTGGCAAATTTTGTGATGAAGTATTATAGTTTGGCATACATTACAACGACAAGGTTGCGGGCTCAACAAGTAACTGAGTAAAGGCGCATATTTTTAATGCAATTATGAAATCGATAAGTTAACATAAACCAACACAAAATTTGAAATATGTTATGAAAAATGGATTAAGATGATAGAAAAATTGTGTTAAAACAAACTAAAAATCAAAAGAGGAAAACAGAAAAATAGCAGTGGTGTTCCTTTTTTATGATTAAGGCAGTCCGGTGATTTTACTATAAACAAAGGAAACAAGAAATAAAAATTGATTTGTTCTACGTCTATTCCAAAGAAAAGTCTATCAGATTTAGCTGTCATTTGTCAGTTGATTTTTCAAATATGTAAACAAATCTAGGAGTTGGAATAGGAATTTATCTTCAAATATGTAAACGATAACAGAATTCAAAATTTCAATTTTTTTTCTTAAATTTCAGCAATGTTAGTTTTTTTTTCTTTATTAATGATAATAGTACTTTTAGTTGATTATTTTAATGAGATCCAGTAATATTTGATTTATTTATTATACTTATCTATCGGTTTTCATTTTTTTTTATCAAATATTTGCAAATACAATGATATATTTTGAGCTGATATCGTTTGATTTGTCCTTTAATTTTTCAAATTTAATACTGATTTACAGCTAAAATGACGCTCGTTATTTAGAGTGTTTATTATTCTTTATTAAACTGACCGTTAGGGAGGTTTCCATACTATAAGAGCCAAAATCAATTTTGTCTATGCCAATAAATTACGCTACAAATATCTCGCATTCCAAAATTTTCAGATTCCAAATTCCTGTTGTTTTATTTCTCGATCAAAATTTTCGGATCTGACTTTCCAGATTTAAATCACTCGTTGCTTATACAAATTTGTCTTCGCAACCGCATATTCTTGGATCTACAAATTTATCATTTGATAACTGTTATTATTCCCTAATCACTCTAAACTACGTCATTAGAAACATGTGAATCGTATCTGGTCGCCTAATTCATCCTTAAGCTATTTTTGGAACTGATCTGGGGATTGCACTTGTTAATTTAAGCATATCCATTGTCGGATTTGCTAAAGATTTGGGTAAAGTCTCCACAAATAATTACGAATATTTTGATTGGCAATTTGGGGAATTGATTTCTTCAATCCTCGGAGTTTTAAATTTCATTATTCGAGCATGCTTTTGTTTTGATTTGGCATGTAAAATTCAGATCCACTATGCCTAATTGATTAGGACTGTTTGGCATCTCATTACCTAATATATATGTGAATTCTCAATCTTTGACATTCCACTATGAATCGAAGTTATTATCTTTTGGGGACCTTGATACTTGAGCAATGTAAACTATGTCAATATCTTAGACCGATTACATCTACAATTCAAATAGGGGATTCTCAAAAATGAGATTCTATGAATTGGAATGTTCAGATTCTAATACGCACAAAATGCAACTGTGTAGTGCCTTATGATTTACTATATCATAACAGAATCTGGAATGTCAAGGTTATTAATTGTGAGAACAAGATGATAATTGGAAAATAAATGACGTGAAATGAGTTTTTGGCTTCCTTGTGATTCAGATATAGATTATACTTGAACTTTATGGTTTATCAATTGTGTTTGGTTAGATGTATTGATTTATGTAATGTTTCTCCATTCTGTTCATAGGATTTCTGGCCAGTTCATTTCATAGGAACTCCTGTAATAATGATATAGAGCATTGGATGGGATGATTCTTTCAATTCGCGTCCTGGTATTTTATACGAGTTATGACAGAGATCATTCTTTTTGTTTTTTTTTCAAAGATAAACTGCAAAGAAAATTGTAATGTACAATATGCTACTATTGATAAACTTAGTGAAAATGGTTTGGTGATTGAACTACAAATTGAAACAGCTTTTCCTAGACATATCATTTCGCGTGGGCTTTACTTCAACAAGCGAAAATGCTCCAATGCCCGAAAGAAGAGACAAAAAAATGATGCATTAGGATATTAATTTATGTTTAAAACTTCTTGTTAGGATTTTTTTTATTTTGAATTTTGAATTTATTTGTTGGTCCGGTTAGAGCTTCTGCTGCATTGAAGTTCTGATAAGTTTAAAACTCGTAATATTGCTAGTTTTTTTGTAGAATTATTACTAATGCGATAATTAATCATGAAATTCAAAATAGGCTTAATTAATTTGTGTGTCTGTTTACCTCTTCAACACAACTATTATAAATTCTTAAAAGATTAATTTGATTCGTCTTTTTTTGGTTCCTTGTCAACGTATTGGTTCGCATTCAATGGCGAACTCGAAGCTTACATAACTCTCTTTGTTATACATTTTGATCCAATCTAAACACGGATTGAAGACATCGACATTAAGATGCATTTTAAACATTATGATAAGGTGGTCGATGTTACAATCTGGAAAAACTTTGCAATTTTCTGCTTTTTATTTGTTATGCACATAACTTTAGACCATCCATCAAATATTTGTAGTTTCCATGGAAATTGACTGTAAAATAATTTTGATTCCCCAGGGAATAGAAAGATGTGTTATAAGAGGAGAGGGAACTGTCTTGGCTCAAAGACTCAGATGCTTATTTCTAGATTCAGTGCTAAAACAAGGGAGAATGCAGAGAAATGTTTTGAATAACTTACATCGAAGGTAACAAAAAGTCATATCCTCCTAATATGTTTACACTATTCTAGTACTTAACATTGTTCATGAACTGTTGAGGTCCTCTGTGGCAAAATCCTTGCGCTTTGTCTGTTGACAAATGGATTTACCTTTGTTTTGTCCCTTTATTTTCATCTTAGTGCCATATGCATGCTCATAACATACATATCGAAACCATATATTGATAGAGATGCATGCTATATAATAAGGGAAGTTCCTAACTTGTTGGATGAAGAATTTGTAGATATAAGCAGCATTGTTCCATTACACAAACAAGAATATAAAGAAATAACAAGTGCATGATGCTCTCATAATGTGGAGGCTTTGTTGTTCAATTTAATGTGCGCCAACATGCAATGATGTTTATATAACGGCATTTTTAGCCGTTAACGACAACTTCAAACGTAGGTTTTTTAAATAATTGATAAATGCATGTATGGATGGATGCCTCATATATATTGTTTTTGTAATCATTTCAAGATTTGTCCAATTAGAATGGAAATACAATTGTGCATAATGATGCATCTTTTCAATATAAGGTGAAACAATTTTGCTTAAAGGTGCATCTTTTCAACATAAGGTGATACTCTTCCGATTTTGCTTTTTTGCTTGGTTTCTATTTCTGACTAAAGCCTTCAACAATGATGAATCTAATAGAATAAGCACACAACAAGATATCCATGGATAGTACCAACTGCATTTGCGTAGTTCTCCACTGAGAATAAAATCTGAACTTTTTTCCGTAGCAGGGATTTAAAAATCTATCACCAACCTTCTTCTTCTTGATTATTTCGAAAACGGCCGCTATTCATCCACTCTTCTTGGCTTATTTGTTGATTTCAGGTATTTATCGTTCATTTTTTATGTAGGTAGCTTTTTCTCTTTTGCTACTTCATGTTTTGATCTGAATATTTCTATACAACAATTTCTATTTTGCTGCTGGATATCTTCACTGTTCGATTTGGATATCGAGAATTATCAAATTATCAGGGATTCCAGTCAAAAGTATTTATTAGTTTGAACAGTTGAAAACCATAAAATTTGTTTTTAAATATTTGGTTCATATGGAAACTATTACAGATATCCTATATTAATTATCAACAGCAAACCTGCAATATACTATAGTAATTCAAGCACAAAAAGGTTCGATTTTGAATCTTCGGTCCTTAATCATAAGTATCTGAAATCAAATTTATTCATGGCCTGAATGAGCAATGCCATGTACACTATTTATTATGATGAGATGTTAAATGTTGAGTTAATAAATGAGGTGTGAAACTCATCAATGAGTTCAAATAAAATTTCTAAAAATATTTCATTTCCGCATTCTGATTCGTGCCCTTGAGCTGAGACCGCCTACGTATTTCAAATAATGGCTATCATTCTTTTAACGAGAACAAAAAGGAAATAAAAAATAATGATTGCATCTAATTTAGAATTCAAATATCTCATATTGAAAATTTCAATATTGAAATAAACATTTCAGACCATGGTAACCTTCAAAACAATTTAAAGTTGTACCTGCAGCAGATTCTAGTAACTTAGGTGTAATGACCCGGAAATCTGAACCAGTTTGAAAATTTTATTTCTAGGAATTTTGTTGAATTTTTAGTCCAAATTTAAAATTTCAAATTTTAAATAACTCTGAAACAGTTAAAAATGGTCATTTTGCAAACGACCTCGGAATTCAACGAAACCACTTTCGTTGGATCCGGAATGTCATAATATGGCTAAGTTTCAATTTTTAGAATTTTTCGATTTAATTTGTGAGCGTGGCGAAAGAAACTGTGTTTGGTCAAAAATAGTTGAAATTGAACGATTTAAAAATAGCCATTTTTCGAGCGGTCTCAGAATTCGATGAAATTGGCTTTGTTAGGACCGTATCGTCATCACGATGCCAAAAATAATTTTTCTGGATTTTTCTGGATTAGTATGTGGCCTCAGGAAATTAAAATGTATGTTCGAATTTAAATTAAACGGTTTAATTTGAAAATAAAAGGAAACCCTACCGTAACTTCAGAATTGGACCATGGGGATAGCACCATCGCGCTCAGAAGGCGTGAAAACATCAAGATCGACAGTCGTTGAGCGCGAATCAGAGATCGTATATGAAAACTGTAATTTCTCGAATTAATTAATTAATTAATTAATTAAATTAAACCCTAGAATACGGTAAAAATACGGGCCGTATAGATGAACAGTTCCTCTTCCTCTTCGTTCAAAACACAGCCGCCGAAACCCATATTTCATCGAATCTTTGACCTTCGATTTCTCCCTCCATACTCGACGATTTTCTGCAAACTTTATACCGTATCGAAGAGGAAACCGAGACCTTCGATCCCATACAAATTTCATCCGTCCCCGTCGACCGTAGAGCCGCCACCACCTCCCCGAACGGCCGCCGCTCGCGCCTCCGCCAGGCCCACCAGGCGCCGCCGTACCCAACCCACTTCCGGCCGTGCGTAGACCTCTCCTCCCCGGTCGTCGTCCAACAAACGGCACCTTAATCCATCAACTACAGGCAGAGAAAATCGAGATTGAAAATTTGAACCAAATCTGAAAATTTTAAGGTAAATCTATTTCAGAAATTGTAACGCTTTTAAGCGTGGCAGAAACAGTTGTTAAAAGTCTGGTTAATTAAAACATTGATAACTTATTCGTATGAACTCGGATTCTGAAAATTTCAGAACCAATAGGACCGTGACGACGATTAGGACCTGCTGAGAGTGATTGGGGGCATCTGAATATTTTTTTTTTGGATTATTATACCTTTTATCCAGTCAAAGTGAGAATTCACTGAACTTGAATTTATTTAAATTACTAAATTGTATGAATCGGCTATGACATAAACTGAATGTGAACCTGCTATGACATAAATTGTGTGTGTATGCTAGGACTAAAACCACTGTATGCTGATTGACACATTTTTGCCAATATTTAAATATGAATAAAATCTCTGTATGTTTATTGACATTTTAATATGTTAACACAGGAAATATTAAAATGGTTCATTGTATGTTTATTGACATTTTAATATGTTAAAGTAGAAAATGTTGAAATTGTTCATTGTATGTTATATTGACACTGTCATGATTAAAATAGAAATTATTGAAAATGTTCATTGTATGTAAATTGACATTTGGGTTAGTATTAAAAATAAGGAAAACACCGTATGTTAATGAACTATATTTTTTACATTATTAAAAATAGAATTTGTCGCCATTTGAAATGAATACATTTTTGTTCATTATAAAATAGAATACACACTATTTTGTTCATATTAAAATAGAAAGCACCGTATGTTGATGAACAATTTTTGTTCAATATTTAAATAGAAATTATTCACTGTATGATGATGGACAATTTTTGTTATGTCAAAATAGAAAAGGTTCATCGTAGGAAAATGACATTTATGTTAGTGTTAAAATTTAGAAAACTGTCACCATATGATTAATTGACATTTTCATTTGATATGAATATAGAAAACTGTCACCGTATGATTCATTGAGATTAAAATAGAAAATGATCATCGTATTAAAAATGACAATTTTGTTATGTTAGCATAGAAAATGTTCGTCGTATAGAAAATGTTCGTTGTATGAAAAATAACATTTTTGTCATGTTAAAATAAATATAAAAAAATGCATTGTATGTATAGCCTCGTTTTGTGTCATGTTATAAAATATAAAATGCATTGTATGTATAGCATCGTTTTTGTCAATGTTAATATAAGAAACTTCATTGTATGTATAGCATCGTTTTTGTCAATGTTAATATAAGAAACTTCATTGTATGAAAATAGAATTTTGTCAATATTAAAATAGAATTTCCATCGTATGTTAATTGGAAAAATGTTGTATGTTAATAAAGAAAATGTCACCGCAAGTTAAATTAACATTTTTAGTTATGTTAATTTAGAAATTGGTCATTGTATGAAAATGACATTTGTGTCAAATGTTAATATAGAAAATAATAAAAGAATGTATTGTATGTGAAATAGCATTATTTTCAATGTTAATAAAAAGAAGATGAAGTGTATGTAAATTTAACATCATTCACAATGTTAAATAAAAAGAAAATTCCACCGTATGATAGTTACACTATTTTATAATGTTAAGATTTAAAGAACTTGACCGTAGGAAGGATATACATTATTTATAATGTATATAGAAAGAGAATGTACCTCGTAGGAAGAATATACATTATTTATAATGCATATAAAAAGAGAACCTGACCATAGGTAAAACACACATTATTTATAATGTGTATAAAAAGATAATTTACGCCATAGGAAAATGTACATTATTTATAATATAATTGGAAAAGATAGATGAAAAGAAATAAATGGAATGATGTTTTATAATCTACATTTTTAAATGTGAATTATAAAGTATAAAATGAAAATAAAATAAAAAGAACAATTCACCGCCTAATTATGAAATATATTTTCATGTAAGTTAAAGAAGTGAAAAGGTAAAAAGGAGAGATGGATGTATGGACGATGAGTTAAGCGAATTATTTATATTTATATTTTAATTATATATTATATATATATATAATTAAAATATAACGAATCGAGCACGGTAGCTCGCGTTTTGAAAACGAACTTTTAAACGATTATACAGGAAGATCCGACTGTCGGATTTTCCCAAAACTGAAACCGCTAGGACCGTCTTGGAAAAATCTTTCCAACGATATAAGTTGCGTTAAAATCCAATGGTTAGATTTTGAGAAATGTGAAAATCAAAATGGATGGAAAACAGCGCCAGTGTCGCCCTTGACTTGAAGCGTCGGTAAATAAAGAAATTAATTATATTAAATAATTAAGGCAAGGATTATTCGTTATAAAACAACATAACGATATGAAATGTGTTTTCTCAAAATTATGAATGCGAGATTATTTGGAAAGTCCGTATTTATTCCATTCCAAATGATTGTACGATTTTAAGAGTCTAAATATGAAGACGGCGTATGAAGACCGTAAATCTTCCCTCGAATGGACAACGATCAAGACCCTGAATTGGGTAGCTCCCGATTCAAGAGTCATGGTAATTGTCCAAACGTACGTGTTGGTTTCACGGATTTGACCCTCGCTCAGCCCCAGAGCATGGGTGTAAATGGATGGTGTGTCTGACATCGTACCCCATTAAATATCATGTGTCGGTTTTCTGTTAAAATAAAAATGTTGGTGGTAGAGAATTCATTCTCTACTTAACACCCGTTTATATATTGACAGACGGTCGATGGCACGGTATGGAGTGACGGTGTGGCATGCTAAGATGAAATGATCAAGGTTTCTTGTTGAAAAGCAGAACCTTGTGGTATGGGATGCATGACTTCACAAGCCTCACACACCGGTTGAGTCTAAAAAGGGGGAAGGGAACGCAGGGAAAGTAGTACGTTTCTTTCTAGTTAGTAGTCATTTTACTTTTGTGGATGATGAAATGAGGCGACTCGGATAGGTCCTATAGGACCGGGGAACGTGTGCTTAGGAATTGCCAATCCTCTAAGCTATATTTGAGGACCGGCCCTGCCATTTCCAAGGGTTAACTGCGGGTAATCCTGAGGCATTAACTAGAGTGTCTCGAATAGGTAAGGAGTCCTCCCTAGCCTGGACTCATGATGGAAACCCAACTTTCCAATACGACCCCGACGGATTTGATTGTATTGCTAGTATTGGAGGCATAGTATATGGTACCTATGCTTCCTAGGATTGATATCTATAATTTGAATTGTTTTGAAACCTATACACCCTAATAATAGTATTAGTTTCATATTTGGCGTATTTTAGCATGTTTAACCACCATAAGGTAAAACTCTATCCTCTTGGTGTGCGTTGCATTGTGTGATGGGACCTGAGTCTTATGGTGGTTCCATTTTTCAAAATACATTGCGTTGTGTTACGTTTATTTATCTGTACTAAACACTGTAATTATGCACGGCAATCCATTGGTACAACCCGTTCCGCGTTAGCGGCGTGGTCTTTGGATTTGCCTTATTCCTAGTAGTAATTTTAGTTAATAATTCTCACACCAGTCCCACGACTGACCCATCGTTTGTTTCACCTTTTGCAAACTTGGGTGCCCTCTCCTTCACACGGGCAGCCAAGTAGACAGGTTTACTCTTTACTTGGAGTTTTCTTTGGAGCAGCTTATATTCTCTCTCTTGGGATTGCTTTGGTGAAGAGGTGATTACTTGGAGCTTCGAAGACTCTCTATCTTTTGCTTTATCGCATTTTCCTTTTTATTTCAGACATTGGACTTATTTCTATTTCATGTTATTTAATTTGGAGTTGGAACTTATGTCATTTTCTGAAAACTTGTTGTAATAATTTAGATTCTGTGACTGTGGATTTCTATTGCTGATGACATTATATATCCGCTGCTATGATGTTGTTACTTTATGGATTTCCTGTGCTATGTTGTTTCCTGTGACTTGTTATATTATAATTATGTTGTATTCCATATGATTTCTCCTTGCTTTCACTCCGTGGAAGTTTGGGGTCATCACAGTTGGTATCAGAGCCAGGTTTACAAAGCGGAATATAACATATTTATAGTAACTCATTTACGTAGAATCACATTATTCTACGGCGAACATTTCATAAGGATACATAATAGTCAGTCACTTTATCACCATCTTTTATCTATCCTTTTATCTTATCATTTCTTAAATCATCATTAAAGTTGTTCTGACTCGTCCCTTGATTGTACAGAACTAACTTAAAATGAGTACCGCTGCTGCTAGAGCTGCTAGAGCCGCTAGGAGAAGGCAAAATACCACTGAAACTGAGGAGCCCACTGTCCAACAACAACCACCACCACCGCCGCCACCCTTTGACTTGGACAAGGTGGCAAAGAAGTTCAAGAATTTAGGTGGAGTTCCATTCACCAGTTCCGAGACCGTGGTACAAGCTCAGGCATGGCTGAAAAATTGTGAAAAGATATTTGGAGGACTGGGACTTGATGATCAGAGAAAGAGATTCACTGCAGCATGGCATCTTCAAGGTGAAGCGCAAAACTGGTGGGAGGTAGTCAACATTGGAGGCGACGAAGATAATATGTCTTGGGATAGATTTAAAGAGCTTTTCAACGACAAATACATTCCGAGGCAGGAGGTAGAAAGGCTACACGACGAATTCGCCAATCTGAAGCAAGGCGACAAGTCCATTTCAGAGTATGTTCGTAGGTTCGAGGACCTTTCCCGTTATGCACCTGAACTGATTCGAGACGACTTTCAGAAGAATAAGAGATTCATAAATGGCCTTGCAAGGAAATATATTAACAGAGTCACTGCCCACATCGACCTTTCCTTCAATAAGATGGTGGAGTTCGCTTGCCGTTATGAAGAGAATGACAAGAAGGTTTCTCAGCAAGACAGAGAGAGGAGCTTAGCTAACAACAACAAAAGGAAGCAGCCTGAGAAAAAGACTGAAGGAAGTAGTTCGGGGGTCACTAAGAAGGGGGATAAGTCAAAGGTGCAATGTTTTAACTGCCAGCAATTTGGACATTATAGCTCGGAGTGAAAAAACCCAAAGAAGGCTAGGAGTGATAGCACCAAGGACTGCTACAACTGCCACAAGAAGGGTCACGTCAAGGCCAACTGCCCACTGCTGAAAGGAGCCCAGATTGCCCATGTCTATGAGGGAGCAGGTACACCATCTTCCTCTGCACCTACTGAGGGAGGTAAGCCTGATGTTCTAGATGGTACTGTTTCTATTAAAAATATTCCTGTCACTGCTTTGTTTGATACCGGTGCATCAAGAAGTTTTGTTTCTAGCAACGTGGTTAAGAAGTTAAATTTAACGCAAAGAAGCCTTAAAGAGCCAACTGATGTTCATAATCCCGTGGGGGGTTCTATCACCCTCGATTTATACTGTAGGGTGCCTATTTCTTACTCTCGTTTCAAATTTCCCTTCGACTTGATCATTATGGATTTTTCAGAATTTGATATTATCCTTGGTCTGGATTGGCTTACAAAATATGACGCTGAGGTGCTTTGCTCAGAAAGAGTAGTGAAGGCAAACAAGGATTAGGAAATACCGTTGCTATACCTTGCCATGGCTCAAAACCTGATAGGAAAGCTTTTTGGTCTTCTTTAGAAGTCACGCCCATCTCTTCAGAGAATATTCCTATTGTCAAGAATTATGCGGACGTGTTTGAAGAAGTAGATAGTTTACCGCCGCGGAGGGAAATAGACTTCAGGATTGATCTTGTCCCTAATGCAAGGCCTGTAGTTCATGCTATATGAAGGATGACCCCTAAAGAAAAAGAAGAGTTGAATACCCAAACCAAACAGCTCTTGAAGAAGGGATTAATCCGGCCTAGCTTTTCCAATTGGGGAGCAGCTGTGGTGTTTGTCCCCAAATCGGACGGCACTCTAAGGCTTTGTGTGGATTACCGCGACCTAAATAAACAGGCCCTGAAGAACAAATACCCCTTGCCTCGCATAGATGATTTGATGGACAATTTAAACGGAGCCAAGGTGTTTTCGAAGATGGACCTAGCCACAGGTTTCCACCAACTCCGCATAGCCGAAGAATGCATCCCTTTGACCGCTTTCAAAGGTCCTGACTTATTCTACGAATGGTTGGTAATGTCGTTCGGTCTGTGCAATGCTCCAGCCTATTTTGTTGACTTGATGAATAGGGTCTTCAGAGAGGTCTTGAATAAATTCGTCTTAGTCTTCATTGATGATATCTTGATCTTGTCTAAAACCAAGGAGGAGCATGAAGGGCATCTAAGAGAAGTGCTAGAGATTCTGCAAAGAAATATTCTAAAAGCAAAATTTTCAAAATGCACATTTTGGCAAGAGGAGGTAAAATTCTTGGGCCATGTTGTGTCGAGAGAAGGAATTGCTGTTGACCCAAGCAAAATTTCCGCCATTCAAGATTGGAAGCAGCCGACTACACCCACAGAAGTAAGAAGCTTCCTAGGGTTGGCTGGATATTACAGAAAATTCGTCAAAAATTTTGCCAAGCTATCTAGCCCTTTAACACAGCTCACCAAGAAACATACCAAGTTCATTTGGACAGCAGAGTGTGAGGAGTCCTTCCAAAAGTTAAAGGAGAGTTTGATCACTGCTCCCGTGCTAACCATCATCGATGGCAACCAAGATCTAGCCGTTTATACCGATGCTTCTCAAAATGGTGGTCTTGGCGCAGTGTTGATGCAAAGGGGCAAAGTTGTTGCGTATGCAAGCCGTCAACTAAAGCCGCATGAGAAAAACTATCGTGTCCATGACCTAGAGCTGTTAGCCATAGTCTTTGCTTTAAAAATTTGGAGGCATTATCTCTTGGGCGAAAAATTCGAATTATTCACAGACCATCAATCTTTGAAATATCTCTTCGATCAAAAGGACTTGAATTTAAGGCAGGTAAGGTGGCTAGAATTTCTTCGGCGTATGATCTCGACATCTTGTATACGCCAGGGAAAGCCAATGTTGTGGCAGACGCACTCAGTAGAAAAGCTGCCATGGTCGCAAGCTTCATCGTTACCCCTTCTTTGATTGATAAAATTTCTACCCTTCAAAAGGAAGATAAGTTTATCCAAAGAATGATCAAGAGGGTTCAAGAAGGTGAAAGCACGAGCTTTCAAATAGATCAAAAGGGAGCCCTTAGGTTGCAAGGGAGGATCTGTGTTCCAAAAATCCCAGAGCTCATCAGGGAAGTTTTAAATGAAGGGCACAAATCAAAGCTTTCCATCCACCCAGGCGTGAACAAGATGTATCATGATCTAAAGCGCACGTTTTGGTGGAAAGATATGAAGAGGGATATATTCATTTATGTGAGTAGATGTCCTACATGTCAGCGAGTTAAAAGCGATCAACAAAAGCCAGCAGGATTGTTGCAACCTTTGCCGGTACCAGAAGGGAAGTGGGACCAAGTCTCTATGGATTTTATAGATGGGTTGCCCCGCACTAGGAAAGGAAATGACAGCATTTGGGTGATCGTGGACCGCTTCACCAAGGTCGCTCATTTCATACCTGTCAAGTCCACCAGAACCGCTCAAAGTCTGGCACAAATTTATCTCAAAGAAATAGTCAGGCTATATGGGTAATAAAACTAAATCTTTCCTTTTTCATCATTTTCTAAATGAAAATTTTCATGTCTAATCAAAGAAAATCTTTTGTTTTAAACAGTATTCCTAGCAGCATTGTTAGTGACCGTGATCCTATCTTCACTAGCAAGTTTTGGGAGGCATTCCAAAATGAATTAGGAACAAAATTAAATCTCAGCACCGCATACCACCCTCAGACAGACGGCCAAACTGAGAGGGTGAATCGCATTCTTGAAGATTTGTTGCGAGCTTGCATACTTGATTATGGAGGTTCTTGGAAGGATCACTTGCATTTAGTTGAATTCTCATATAACAATAGCTATCAAGTAAGTTTGAAGATGTCTCCATTTGAAGCCTTATATGATAAGCCATGTAGATCGCCAGCCTGTTGGATTGAAAAAGGAGACCGCCTTGTTTTGGGTCCAGACATGGTCCGAGAAGCTTCAGACAAAGTTGATAAGATTAAGAAGCGGTTACTGGCTGCTCAAAGCCGACAGAAAAGCTATGCAGACAAGCGTAGAAGAGATTTACAATTCTCCGTTGGTGACCATGTGTACTTGAAGGTTTCTCCACTAAGGGGGGTGATTCGATTTGGGAAGTTTGGGAAATTGGCGCCGAGATTCATTGGTCCATTCCCTATTCTCGAAAGGATTGGTAACCTGGCTTATCGAGTGCAGTTACCCGACTGGTTGCCAGGGGTGCATGATGTATTTCATGTGTCCCAACTCCGCCAGCATGTGCATGACCCAGATTTGATTGAGGATGAACTAAATCAGCAAGTCATGGATATTACTCCAAGTCTAACAGTGAGGAAAGAGCCGATAAAGATTATTGGCAAGGAAACCCGAGTTCTGAGAAATAAAAGAATCAACCTTGTTAAAGTGCAATGGAGTAGTGATCCTAGGGACTGCACTTGGGAAACTGAAGAGAGTTTCAATCAGGCCTATCCCAATTGCAGAGTGGATATCTCAGATTAGATCTTGTTTTGAGGTACGCTTAATCATTTCAGTATTCTCTGTGTTGGTTTCTACTCTTCTGTTTTTTTTCCTTTTTCCTTTTCGAGGACGAAAAGTTCTTAAGGAGGGGAGATTGTAATGACCCGGAAATCTGAACCAGTTTGAAAATTTTATTTCTAGGAATTTTGTTGAATTTTTAGTCCAAATTTAAAATTTAAAATTTTAAATAACTCTGAAACAGTTAAAAATGGTCATTTTGCAAACGACCTCGGAATTCGACGAAACCACTTTCGTTGGATCCGGAATGTCATAATATGGCTAAGTTTCAATTTTTAGAATTTTTCGATTTAATTTGTGAGCGTGGCGAAAGAAACTGTGTTTGGTCAAAAATAGTTGAAATTGAACGATTTAAAAATAGCTATTTTTCGAGCGGTCTCAGAATTCGATGAAATTGGCTTTGTTAGGACCGTATCGTCATCACGATGCCAAAAATAAATTTTCAGGATTTTTCTGGATCAGTATGTGGCCTCAGGAAATTAAAATGTATGTTTGAATTTAAATTAAACGATTTAATTTGAAAATAAAAGGAAACCCTACCGTAACTTCAGAATTGGACCATGGGGATAGCACCATCGCGCTCAGAAGGCGTGAAAACATCAAGATCGACAGTCGTTGAGCGCGAATCGGAGATCGTATATGAAAACTGTAATTTCTCGAATTAATTAATTAATTAATTAAATTAAACCCTAGAATACGGTATAAATACGGGCCGTATAGATGAACAGTTCCTCTTCCTCTTCGTTCAAAACACAGCCGCCGAAACCCATATTTCATCGAATCTTTGACCTTCGATTTCTCCCTCCATACTCGACGATTTTCTGCAAACTTTATACCGTATCGAAGAGGAAACCGAGACCTTCGATCCCATACAAATTTCATCCGTCCCCGTCGATCGTAGAGCCGCCACCACCTCCCCGAACGGCCGCCGCTCGCGCCTCCGCCAGGCCCACCAGGCGCCGTCGCACCCAACCCACTTCCGGCCGTGCGTAGACCTCTCCTCCCCGGTCGTCGTCCAACAAACGGCACCTTAATCCATCAACTACAGGCAGAGAAAATCGAGATTGAAAATTTGAACCAAATCTGAAAATTTTAAGGTAATTCTATTTCAGAAATTGTAATGCTTTTAAGCGTGGCAGAAACAGTTGTTAAAAGTCTGGTTAATTAAAACATTGATAACTTATTCGTATGAACTCGGATTCTGAAAATTTCAGAACCAATAGGACCGTGACGATGATTAGGACCTGCTGAGAGTGATTGGGGGCATCTGAATATTTTTTTTTGGATTATTATACCTTTTATCCAGTCAAGGTGAGAATTCACTGAACTTGAATTTATTTAAATTACTAAACTGTATGAATCTGCTATGACATAAACTGAATGTGAACCTGCTATGACATAAATTGTGTGTGTATGCTAGGACTAAAACCACTGTATGCTGATTGACACATTTTTGCCAATATTTAAATATGAATAAAATCTCTGTATGTTTATTGACATTTTAATATGTTAACACAGGAAATATTAAAATGGTTCATTGTATGTTTATTGACATTTTAATATGTTAAAGTAGAAAATGTTGAAATTGTTCATTGTATGTTATATTGACACTGTCATGATTAAAATAGAAATTATTGAAAATGTTCATTGTATGTAAATTGACATTTGGGTTAGTATTAAAAATAAGGAAAACACCGTATGTTAATAAACTATATTTTGTTCATTATTAAAAATAGAATTTGTCGCCATTTGAAATGAATACATTTTTGTTCATTATAAAATAGAATACACACTATTTTGTTCATATTAAAATAGAAAGCACAGTATGTTGATGAACAATTTTTGTTCAACATTTAAATAGAAATTATTCACTGTATGATGATGGACAATTTTTGTTATGTCAAAATAGAAAAGGTTCATCGTAGGAAAATGACATTTATGTTAGTGTTAAAAGTTAGAAAACTGTCACCATATGATTAATTGACACTTTCATTTGATATGAATATAGAAAACTGTCACCGTATGATTCATTGAGATTAAAATAGAAAATGATCATCGTATTAAAAATGACATTTTTGTTATGTTAGCATAGAAAATGTTCGTCGTATAGAAAATGTTCGTTGTATGAAAAATAACATTTTTGTCATGTTAAAATAAATAAAAAAAATGCATTGTATGTATAGCCTCGTTTTGTGTCATGTTATAAAATATAAAATGCATTGTATGTATAGCATCGTTTTTGTCAATGTTAATATAAGAAACTTCATTGTATGTATAGCATCGTTTTTGTCAATGTTAATATAAGAAACTTCATTGTATGAAAATAGAATTTTGTCAATATTAAAATAGAATTGCCATCGTATGTTAATTGGAAAAATGTTGTATGTTAATAAAGAAAATGTCACCGCAAGTTAAATTAACATTTTTAGTTATGTTAATTTAGAAATTGGTCATTGTATGAAAATGACATTTGTGTCAAATGTTAATATAGAAAATAATAAAAGAATGTATTGTATGTGAAATAGCATTATTTTCAATGTTAATAAAAAGAAGATGAAGTGTATGTAAATTTAACATCATTCACAATGTTAAATAAAAAGAAAGTTCCATCGTATGATAGTTACACTATTTTATAATGTTAAGATTTAAAGAACTTGACCGTAGGAAGGATATACATTATTTATAATGTATATAGAAAGAGAATGTACCTCGTAGGAAGAATATACATTATTTATAATGCATATAAAAAGAGAACCTGACCATAGGTAAAACACACATTATTTATAATGTGTATAAAAAGATAATTTACGCCATAGGAAAATGTACATTATTTATAATATAATTGGAAAAGATAGATGAAAAGAAATAAATGGAATGATGTTTTATAATCTACATTTTTAAATGTGAATTATAAAGTATAAAATGAAAATAAAATAAAAAGAACAATTCACCGCCTAATTATGAAATATATTTTCATGTAAGTTAAAGAAGTGAAAAGGTAAAAAGGAGAGATGGATGTATGGACGATGAGTTAAGCGAATTATTTATATTTATATTTTAATTATATATTATATATATATATATAATTAAAATATAACGAATCGAGCACGGTAGCTCGCGTTTTGAAAACGAACTTTTAAACGATTATACAGGAAGATCCGAACGTCGGATTTTCCCAAAACTGAAACCGCTAGGACCGTCTTGGAAAAATCTTTCCAACGATATAAGTTGCGTTAAAATCCAATGGTTAGATTTTGAGAAATGTGAAAATCAAAATGGATGGAAAACAGCGCCAGTGTCGCCCTTGACCTGAAGCGTCGGTAAATAAAGAAATTAATTATATTAAATAATTAAGGCAAGGATTAATCGTTATAAAACAACATAACGATATGAAATGTGTTTTCTCAAAATTATGAATGCGAGATTATTTGGAAAGTCCGTATTTATTCCATTCCAAATGATTGTACGATTTTAAGAGTCTAAATATGAAGACGGCGTATGAAGACCGTAAATCTTCCCTCGAATGGACAACGATCAAGACCCTGAATTGGGTAGCTCCCGATTCAAGAGTCATGGTAATTGTCCAAACGTACGTGTTGGTTTCACGGATTTGACCCTCGCTCAGCCCCAGAGCATGGGTGTAAATGGATGGTGTGTCTGACATCGTACCCCATTAAATATCATGTGTCGGTTTTCTGTTAAAATAAAAATGTTGGTGGTAGAGAATTCATTCTCTACTTAACACCCGTTTATATATTGACAGACGGTCGATGGCACGGTATGGAGTGACGGTGTGGCATGCTAAGATGAAATGATCAAGGTTTCTTGTTGAAAAGCAGAACCTTGTGGTATGGGATGCATGACTTCACAAGCCTCACACACCGGTTGAGTCTAAAAAGGGGGAAGGGAACGCAGGGAAAGTAGTACGTTTCTTTCTAGTTAGTAGTCATTTTACTTTTGTGGATGATGAAATGAGGCGCCTCGGATAGGTCCTATAGGACCGGGGAACGTGTGCTTAGGAATTGCCAATCCTCTAAGCTATATTTGAGGACCGACCCTGCCATTTCCAAGGGTTAACTGCGGGTAATCCTGAGGCATTAACTAGAGTGTCTCGAATAGGTAAGGAGTCCTCCCTAGTCTGGACTCATGATGGAAACCCAACTTTCCAATACGACCCCGACGGATTTGATTGTATTGCTAGTATTGGAGGCATAGTATATGGTACCTATGCTTCCTAGGATTGATATCTATAATTTGAATTGTTTTGAAACCTATACACCCTAATAATAGTATTAGTTTCATATTTGGCGTATTTTAGCATGTTTAACCACCATAAGGTAAAACTCTATCCTCTTGGTGTGCGTTGCATTGTGTGATGGGACCTGAGTCTTATGGTGGTTCCATTTTTCAAAATACATTGCGTTGTGTTACGTTTATTTATCTGTACTAAACACTGTAATTATGCACGGCAATCCATTGGTACAACCCGTTCCGCGTTAGCGGCGTGGTCTTTGGATTTGCCTTATTCCTAGTAGTAATTTTAGTTAAGAATTCTCACACCAGTCCCACGACTGACCCATCGTTTGTTTCACCTTTTGCAAACTTGGGTGCCCTCTCCTTCACACGGGCAGCCAAGTAGACAGGTTTACTCTTTACTTGGAGTTTTCTTTGGAGCAGCTTATATTCTCTCTCTTGGGATTGCTTTGGTGAAGAGGTGATTACTTGGAGCTTCGAAGACTCTCTATCTTTTGCTTTATCGCATTTTCCTTTTTATTTCAGACATTGGACTTATTTCTATTTCATGTTATTTAATTTGGAGTTGGAACTTATGTCATTTTCTGAAAACTTGTTGTAATAATTTAGATTCTGTGACTGTGGATTTCTATTGCTGATGACATTATATATCCGCTGCTATGATGTTGTTACTTTATGGATTTCCTGTGCTATGTTTTTTCCTGTGACTTGTTATATTATAATTATGTTGTATTCCATATGATTTCTCCTTGCTTTCACTCCGTGGAAGTTTGGGGTCATCACAGTTGGTATCAGAGCCAGGTTTACAAAGCGGAATATAACATATTTATAGTAACTCATTTACGTAGAATCACATTATTCTACGGCGAACATTTCATAAGGATACATAATAGTCAGTCACTTTATCACCATCTTTTATCTATCCTTTTATCTTATCATTTCTTAAATCATCATTAAAGTTGTTCTGACTCGTCCCTTGATTGTACAGAACTAACTTAAAATGAGTACCGCTGCTGCTAGAGCTGCTAGAGCCGCTAGGAGAAGGCAAAATACCACTGAAACTGAGGAGCCCACTGTCCAACAACAACCACCACCACCGCCGCCACCCTTTGACTTGGACAAGGTGGCAAAGAAGTTCAAGAATTTAGGTGGAGTTCCATTCACCAGTTCCGAGACCGTGGTACAAGCTCAGGCATGGCTGAAAAATTGTGAAAAGATATTTGGAGGACTGGGACTTGATGATCAGAGAAAGAGATTCACTGCAGCATGGCATCTTCAAGGTGAAGCGCAAAACTGGTGGGAGGTAGTCAACATTGGAGGCGACGAAGATAATATGTCTTGGGATAGATTTAAAGAGCTTTTCAACGACAAATACATTCCGAGGCAGGAGGTAGAAAGGCTACACGACGAATTCGCCAATCTGAAGCAAGGCGACAAGTCCATTTCAGAGTATGTTCGTAGGTTCGAGGACCTTTCCCGTTATGCACCTGAACTGATTCGAGATGACTTTCAGAAGAATAAGAGATTCATAAATGGCCTTGCATGGAAATATATTAACAGAGTCACTGCCCACATCGACCTTTCCTTCAATAAGATGGTGGAGTTCGCTTGCCGTTATGAAGAGAATGACAAGAAGGTTTCTCAGCAAGACAGAGAGAGGAGCTTAGCTAACAACAACAAAAGGAAGCAGCCTGAGAAAAAGACTGAAGGAAGTAGTTCGGGGGTCACTAAGAAGGGGGATAAGTCAAAGGTGCAATGTTTTAACTGCCAGCAATTTGGACATTATAGCTCGGAGTGAAAAAACCCAAAGAAGGCTAGGAGTGATAGCACCAAGGACTGCTACAACTGCCACAAGAAGGGTCACGTCAAGGCCAACTGCCCACTGCTGAAAGGAGCCCAGATAGCCCATGTCTATGAGGGAGCAGGTACACCATCTTCCTCTGCACCTACTGAGGGAGGTAAGCCTGATGTTCTAGATGGTACTGTTTCTATTAAAAATATTCCTGTCACTGCTTTGTTTGATACCGGTGCATCAAGAAGTTTTGTTTCTAGCAACGCGGTTAAGAAGTTAAATTTAACGCAAAGAAGCCTTAAAGAGCCAACTGATGTTCATAATCCCGTGGGGGGTTCTATCACCCTCGATTTATACTGTAGGGTGCCTATTTCTTACTCTCGTTTCAAATTTCCCTTCGACTTGATCATTATGGATTTTTCAGAATTTGATATTATCCTTGGTCTGGATTGGCTTACAAAATATGACGCTGAGGTGCTTTGCTCAGAAAGAGTAGTGAAGGCGAAACCAGGATTAGGAAATACCGTTGCTATACCTTGCCATGGCTCAAAACCTGATAGGAAAGCTTTTTGGTCTTCTTTAGAAGTCACGCCCATCTCTTCAGAGAATATTCCTATTGTCAAGAATTATGCGGACGTGTTTGAAGAAGTAGATAGTTTACCGCCGCGGAGGGAAATAGACTTCAGGATTGATCTTGTCCCTAATGCAAGGCCTGTAGTTCATGCTATACGAAGGATGACCCCTAAAGAAAAAGAAGAGTTGAATACCCAAACCAAACAGCTCTTGAAGAAGGGATTAATCCGGCCTAGCTTTTCCAATTGGGGAGCAGCTGTGGTGTTTGTCCCCAAATCGGACGGCACTCTAAGGCTTTGTGTGGATTACCGCGACCTAAATAAACAGACCCTGAAGAACAAATACCCCTTGCCTCGCATAGATGATTTGATGGACAATTTAAATGGAGCCAAGGTGTTTTCGAAGATGGACCTAGCCACAGGTTTCCACCAACTCCGCATAGCCGAAGAATGCATCCCTTTGACCGCTTTCAAAGTTCCTGACTTATTCTACGAATGGTTGGTAATGTCGTTCGGTCTGTGCAATGCTCCAGCCTATTTTGTTGACTTGATGAATAGGGTCTTCAGAGAGGTCTTGAATAAATTCGTCTTAGTCTTCATTGATGATATCTTGATCTTTTCTAAAACCAAGGAGGAGCATGAAGGGCATCTAAGAGAAGTGCTAGAGATTCTGCAAAGAAATATTCTAAAAGCAAAATTTTCAAAATGCACATTTTGGCAAGAGGAGGTAAAATTCTTGGGCCATGTTGTGTCGAGAGAAGGAATTGCTGTTGACCCAAGCAAAATTTCCGCCATTCAAGATTGGAAGCAGCCGACTACACCCACAGAAGTAAGAAGCTTCCTAGGGTTGGCTGGATATTACAGAAAATTCGTCAAAAATTTTGCCAAGCTATCTGGCCCTTTAACACAGCTCACCAAGAAACATACCAAGTTCATTTGGACAGCAGAGTGTGAGGAGTCCTTCCAAAAGTTAAAGGAGAGTTTGATCACTGCTCCCGTGCTAACCATCATCGATGGCAACCAAGATCTAGCCGTTTATACCGATGCTTCTCAAAATGGTGGTCTTGGCGCAGTGTTGATGCAAAGGGGCAAAGTTGTTGCGTATGCAAGCCGTCAACTAAAGCCGCATGAGAAAAACTATCGTGTCCATGACCTAGAGCTGTTAGCCATAGTCTTTGCTTTAAAAATTTGGAGGCATTATCTCTTGGGCGAAAAATTCGAATTATTCACAGACCATCAATCTTTGAAATATCTCTTCGATCAAAAGGACTTGAATTTAAGGCAGGTAAGGTGGCTAGAATTTCTTCGGCGTATGATCTCGACATCTTGTATACGCCAGGGAAAGCCAATGTTGTGGCAGACGCACTCAGTAGAAAAGCTGCCATGGTCGCAAGCTTCATCGTTACCCCTTCTTTGATTGATAAAATTTCTACCATTCAAAAGGAAGATAAGTTTATCCAAAGAATGATCATGAGGGTTCAAGAAGGTGAAAGCACGAGCTTTCAAATAGATCAAAAGGGAGCCCTTAGGTTGCAAGGGAGGATCTGTGTTCCAAAAATCCCAGAGCTCATCAGGGAAGTTTTAAATGAAGGGCACAAATCAAAGCTTTCCATCCACCCAGGCGTGAACAAGATGTATCATGATCTAAAGCGCACGTTTTGGTGGAAAGATATGAAGAGGGATATATCCATTTATGTGAGTAGATGTCCTACATGTCAGCGAGTTAAAAGCGATCAACAAAAGCCAGCAGGATTGTTGCAACCTTTGCCGGTACCAGAAGGGAAGTGGGACCAAGTCTCTATGGATTTTATAGATGGGTTGCCCCGCACTAGGAAAGGAAATGACAGCATTTGGGTGATCGTGGACCGCTTCACCAAGGTCGCTCATTTCATACCTGTCAAGTCCACCAGAACCGCTCAAAGTCTGGCACAAATTTATCTCAAAGAAATAGTCAGGCTATATGGGTAATAAAACTAAATCTTTCCTTTTTCATCATTTTCTAAATGAAAATTTTCATGTCTAATCAAAGAAAATCTTTTGTTTTAAACAGTATTCCTAGCAGCATTGTTAGTGACCGTGATCCTATCTTCACTAGCAAGTTTTGGGAGGCATTCCAAAATGAATTAGGAACAAAATTAAATCTCAGCACCGCATACCACCCTCAGACAGACGGCCAAACTGAGAGGGTGAATCGCATTCTTGAAGATTTGTTGCGAGCTTGCATACTTGATTATGGAGGTTCTTAGGGAGGATCACTTGCATTTAGTTGAATTCTCATATAACAATAGCTATCAAGTAAGTTTGAAGATGTCTCCATTTGAAGCCTTATATGATAAGCCATGTAGATCGCCAGCCTGTTGGATTGAAAAAGGAGACCACCTTGTTTTGGGTCCAGACATGGTCCGAGAAGCTTCAGACAAAGTTGATAAGATTAAGAAGCGGTTACTGGCTGCTCAAAGCCGACAGAAAAGCTATGCAGACAAGCGTAGAAGAGATTTACAATTCTCCGTTGGTGACCATGTGTACTTGAAGGTTTCTCCACTAAGGGGGGGTGATTCGATTTGGGAAGTTTGGGAAATTGGCGCCGAGATTCATTGGTCCATTCCCTATTCTCGAAAGGATTGGTACCCTGGCTTATCGAGTGCAGTTGCCCGACTGGTTGCCAGGGGTGCATGATGTATTTCATGTGTCCCAACTCCGCCAGCATGTGCATGACCCAGATTTGATTGAGGATGAACTAAATCAGCAAGTCATGGATATTACTCCAAGTCTAACAGTGAGGAAAGAGCCGATAAAGATTATTGGCAAGGAAACCCGAGTTCTGAGAAATAAAAGAATCAACCTTGTTAAAGTGCAATGGAGTAGTGATCCTAGGGACTGCACTTGGGAAACTGAAGAGAGTTTCAATCAGGCCTATCCCAATTGCAGAGTGGATATCTCAGATTAGATCTTGTTTTGAGGTACGCTTAATCATTTCAGTATTCTCTGTGTTGGTTTCTACTCTTCTGTTTTTTTCCTTTTTCCTTTTCGAGGACGAAAAGTTCTTAAGGAGGGGAGATTGTAATGACCCGGAAATCTGAACCAGTTTGAAAATTTTATTTCTAGGAATTTTGTTGAATTTTTAGTCCAAATTTAAAATTTCAAATTTTAAATAACTCTGAAACAGTTAAAAATGGTCATTTTGCAAACGACCTCGGAATTCGACGAAACCACTTTCGTTGGATCCGGAATGTCATAATATGGCTAAGTTTCAATTTTTAGAATTTTTCGATTTAATTTGTGAGCGTGGCGAAAGAAACTGTGTTTGGTCAAAAATAGTTGAAATTGAACGATTTAAAAATAGCTATTTTTCGAGCGGTCTCAGAATTCGATGAAATTGGCTTTGTTAGGACCGTATCGTCATCACGATGCCAAAAATATTTTTTCTGGATTTTTCTGGATCAGTATGTGGCCTCAGGAAATTAAAATGTATGTTTGAATTTAAATTAAACGATTTAATTTGAAAATAAAAGGAAACCCTACCGTAACTTCAGAATTGGACCATGGGGATAGCACCATCGCGCTCAGAAGGCGTGAAAACATCAAGATCGACAGTCGTTGAGCGCGAATCGGAGATCGTATATGAAAACTGTAATTTCTCGAATTAATTAATTAATTAATTAATTAAATTAAACCCTAGAATACGGTAAAAATACGGGCCGTATAGATGAACAGTTCCTCTTCCTCTTCGTTCAAAACACAGCCGCCGAAACCCATATTTCATCGAATCTTTGACCTTCGATTTCTCCCTCCATACTCGACGATTTTCTGCAAACTTTATACCGTATCGAAGAGGAAACCGAGACCTTCGATCCCATACAAATTTCATCCGTCCCCGTCGACCGTAGAGCCGCCACCACCTCCCCGAACGGCCGCCACTCGCGCCTCCGCCAGGCCCACCAGGCGCCGCCGCACCCAACCCACTTCCGGCCGTGCGTAGACCTCTCCTCCCCGGTCGTCGTCCAACAAACGGCACCTTAATCCATCAACTACAGGCAGAGAAAATCGAGATTGAAAATTTGAACCAAATCTGAAAATTTTAAGGTAATTCTATTTCAGAAATTGTAACGCTTTTAAGCGTGGCAGAAACAGTTGTTAAAAGTCTGGTTAATTAAAACATTGATAACTTATTCGTATGAACTCGGATTCTGAAAATTTCAGAACCAATAGGACCGTGACGACGATTAGGACCTGCTGAGAGTGATTGGGGGCATCTGAATATATTTTTTTTGGATTATTATACCTTTTATCCAGTCAAGGTGAGAATTCACTGAACTTGAATTTATTTAAATTACTAAACTGTATGAATCTGCTATGACATAAACTGAATGTGAACCTGCTATGACATAAATTGTGTGTGTATGCTAGGACTAAAACCACTGTATGCTGATTGACACATTTTTGCCAATATTTAAATATGAATAAAATCTCTGTATGTTTATTGACATTTTAATATGTTAACACAGGAAATATTAAAATGGTTCATTGTATGTTTATTGACATTTTAATATGTTAAAGTAGAAAATGTTGAAATTGTTCATTGTATGTTATATTGACACTGTCATGATTAAAATAGAAATTATTGAAAATGTTCATTGTATGTAAATTGACATTTGGGTTAGTATTAAAAATAAGGAAAACACCGTATGTTAATGAACTATATTTTGTTCATTATTAAAAATAGAATTTGTCGCCATTTGAAATGAATACATTTTTGTTCATTATAAAATAGAATACACACTATTTTGTTCATATTAAAATAGAAAGCACCGTATGTTGATGAACAATTTTTGTTCAATATTTAAATAGAAATTATTCACTGTATGATGATGGACAATTTTTGTTATGTCAAAATAGAAAAGGTTCATCGTAGGAAAATGACATTTATGTTAGTGTTAAAAGTTAGAAAACTGTCACCATATGATTAATTGACATTTTCATTTGATATGAACATAGAAAACTGTCACCGTATGATTCATTGAGATTAAAATAGAAAATGATCATCGTATTAAAAATGACATTTTTGTTATGTTAGCATAGAAAATGTTCGTCGTATAGAAAATGTTCGTTGTATGAAAAATAACATTTTTGTCATGTTAAAATAAATAAATAAAAATGCATTGTATGTATAGTCTCGTTTTGTGTCATGTTATAAAATATAAAATGCATTGTATGTATAGCATCGTTTTTGTCAATGTTAATATAAGAAACTTCATTGTATGTATAGCATCGTTTTTGTCAATGTTAATATAAGAAACTTCATTGTATGAAAATAGAATTTTGTCAATATTAAAATAGAATTGCCATCGTATGTTAATTGGAAAAATGTTGTATGTTAATAAAGAAAATGTCACCGCAAGTTAAATTAACATTTTTAGTTATGTTAATTTAGAAATTGGTCATTGTATGAAAATGACATTTGTGTCAAATGTTAATATAGAAAATAATAAAAGAATGTATTGTATGTGAAATAGCATTATTTTCAATGTTAATAAAAAGAAGATGAAGTGTATGTAAATTTAACATCATTCACAATGTTAAATAAAAAGAAAGTTCCACCGTATGATAGTTACACTATTTTATAATGTTAAGATTTAAAGAACTTGACCGTAGGAAGGATATACATTATTTATAATGTATATAGAAAGAGAATGTACCTCGTAGGAAGAATATACATTATTTATAATGCATATAAAAAGAGAACCTGACCATAGGTAAAACACACATTATTTATAATGTGTATAAAAAGATAATTTACGCCATAGGAAAATGTACATTATTTATAATATAATTGGAAAAGATAGATGAAAAGAAATAAATGGAATGATGTTTTATAATCTACATTTTTAAATGTGAATTATAAAGTATAAAATGAAAATAAAATAAAAAGAACAATTCACCGCCTAATTATGAAATATATTTTCATGTAAGTTAAAGAAGTGAAAAGGTAAAAAGGAGAGATGGATGTATGGACGATGAGTTAAGCGAATTATTTATATTTATATTTTAATTATATATATTATATATATATATATATAATTAAAATATAACGAATCGAGCACGGTAGCTCGCGTTTTGAAAACGAACTTTTAAACGATTATACAGGAAGATCCGACCGTCGGATTTTCCCAAAACTGAAACCGCTAGAACCGTCTTGGAAAAATCTTTCCAACGATATAAGTTGCGTTAAAATCCAACGGTTAGATTTTGAGAAATGTGAAAATCAAAATGGATGGAAAACAGCGCCAGTGTCACCCTTGACCTGAAGCGTCGGTAAATAAAGAAATTAATTATATTAAATAATTAAGGCAAGGATTAATCGTTATAAAACAACATAACGATATGAAATGTGTTTTCTCAAAATTATGAATGCGAGATTATTTGGAAAGTCCGGATTTATTCCATTCCAAATGATTGTACGATTTCAAGAGTCTAAATATGAAGACGGCGTATGAAGACCGTAAATCTTCCCTCGAATGGACAACGATCAAGACCCTGAATTGGGTAGCTCCCGATTCAAGAGTCGTGGTAATTGTCCAAACGTACATGTTGGTTTCACGGATTTGACCCTCGCTCAGCCCCAGAGCATGGGTATAAATGGATGGTGTGTCTGACATCGTACCCCATTAAATATCATGTGTCGGTTTTCTGTTAAAATAAAAATGTTGGTGGTAGAGAATTCATTCTCTACTTAACACCCGTTTATATATTGACAGACGGTCGATGGCACGGTATGGAGTGACGGTGTGGCATGCTAAGATGAAATGATCAAGGTTTCTTGTTGAAAAGCAGAACCTTGTGGTATGGGATGCATGACTTCACAAGCCTCACACACCGGTTGAGTCTAAAAAGGGGGAAGGGAACGCAGGGAAAGTAGTACGTTTCTTTCTAGTTAGTAGTCATTTTACTTTTGTGGATGATGAAATGAGGCGCCTCGGATAGGTCCTATAGGACCGGGGAACGTGTGCTTAGGAATTGCCAATCCTCTAAGCTGTATTTGAGGACCGGCCCTGCCATTTCCAAGGGTTAACTGCGGGTAATTCTGAGGCATTAACTAGAGTGTCTCGAATCGGTAAGGAGTCCTCCCTAGCCTGGTGTGACGAAAAGGAATTTCGCTCGGTCCGAACCAGTCGCTAAACCGACCCAGACCGTTCGAAACGCCCTATCGTTTGAGAACAGGACACAGCAGAACGCATATAAAAGAACATTTCACTGTATATTACAACAATGCATCAGATTACAAGAATATACAGAGTATAAATGAATATTACACAGAAATATCAGAGATTTAAATTACATTTAAATACATAGCAGCGGAAAATAATACAATACACAACTAGAAGTAGATATGCGGATACAAAGCTTTCCGGATATCGTTCCAGCTGTAAACCAGGATCCTGTGAATATAAATCTGCAAAACCAAAACTACTAGCTGCCCGTGTCAAAATAAGGGCACCCAGAGTTTAGGTTAAAACAATAAACTCCAGGTCAGTCATGTGACTGGTGTGAGAACGAAAACAGTTATTAATCTTTATTTTTAAAGTTAGGTAAATCAAGGGACCATGTCGTATAACACGGAACGGGTTTCCTCCCAAGAATACCAGTGCATATAACAACAGCGCAATGCTAAATAAAGAAAAATGAAGCTGTTATAAGACCCAGGTCCCATCACACAATGCAACGCAGCCGAGGATAGGGTTTTCCCTTATAACAGCCAAAGAATGCTTGATACGTTTAAAACAAATCATTTGATACTATTATAAGTGCATAGTGTATAAAACAACTTCAAATCATAAGTATCAATCATAGGCGGCATGGGTACCATATATCATGTCGCCATACTAGGTTCTACAATTAAAACCGCAAATGTCACGTATTTGGAAGTTGGATTTCCATCTATGAACCGAGGCAAAAGATAGTCCTCAACCGATTCGAGACTGCCTAGTCCGAGCCTCAGGAACAGCCGCAACTGCCCCATGGATCGTCAGGGCCGGTCCACCGATGTGGATTATTATGCCTGAACACTACGTCTCCCCACCCTATGGGGTGTAAGTCTGGTCCGTCTGCCGGCCAGAATGCATCGGCCAAAACCGATATAACCGAGGCGCCTCGCAACAGCAACAACCACATAAGTCAAACTCGTCAGGGCGTGTAAAACCACTGACGCCACTTCTAACTAGGAAGAAACGCATGCCCTCCCTGAGGTCCGTCTCCCGTTTTTGGTTCATACCGGGTGTGAAACCCGCGAATTCACGTTACACAAAGCTGTGCCACACAGGCTGTGCTTTGATCATCACCACGAGACTTTGCTTTTCAACTGAAGCCTCGATCAATTGCCACTTAGGCATGCCACACAGGCAATTCACTCCATGCGTTTGATATCCATCAATATATAACCCCTGAGCTCGTGTGTCTCAGAGAAGGGCGTTAAGCAAGAGAATAAATTCTCTGCCGCCAAACAGATATATATTTAATAGAGATCAACCACACGGACTAAAATCCAATGTCAGACACACAGTCCATTTACAAGTCCGTTCTGGGTCTGAACGAAACCGGAGGCACCTAGTACCTCGCATACCCATCGATCTCCAAGTACGTCTGGACGATCACAAACTGTTTCCATCTTCTTGGGTGTACAGCCCAATCAAGATCATCAGTAATCACCCAAACGACGTGAAGATTTTTGGTCTTCGACCACCGTCTTCATCTTCGACACCACGTCGAATCAGTTATTCAGAATGGGACAAACCCGGTCTTTCTGAATAACTCGCGTATATATTATAAAAGTGTTACACAAACACAACATACGCCTCATTCCAATCCAGAATATTCTTTTATTCAAATATTCCTATACTTTGGGAAAAGTTCCCATTAATTTTATCCAAGATAAATTCTTTAAATTTATTCTTTAATCTCCTTTGAATATCAATTCAAACTAGTCGGGATTAGCGAACCACACCGAAGTAATCATTTATTTTATTTCCCAATCCCAACCTATTCATCCCATGAAGTAAAACTGGTAGTACTTCATATCTAACACCACAGTGTTATCGGTAAATTCAATTACCATTTCACGTTCAAATCTAATTAAAGATTTAACTATCGCCTGGAGCAAAACTGGTGATACTCCATTTTCGATCATTTCAATCTAATTAAAGATTCATTAAAACTCCACTTAGTTTTAATCTTCGGCTGGGTTAAAGAATCAGTGTCATTTAAAACACGGTTCACGATAAACCCAAAATCACATTCCATTAATTATCGGGTTAAAGAACGAGTGTTATTTAAAACACTGTTCACGATAAACCCAAAAATCAATATCACTTCAATTCCAATTAAATATCATTCAATTGGTACACTTCATTAAATCTAAATAAAAAGATTTAATCTTTTCACAACTGGGTTCAAGAACAGTGTTAGTGAAGACACCATTCACGACAAACCCAAATCACATTTGATATTCAATACAAGGCTCTGAATAGAAAATATATCGGCTTATATTCAATATCAAATTCTACGACTAACAAATGTCGTATTGGAAATAACGATATAAATATATATCTTTCAAATTTCCATATCAACATCCGTATAATCACGAATTCCAACATCGAAATATTCCGAAGACAATTTCGATTCAAATCCACTCCAATGCAATCATTGGAAATTCTGGTTATTTTTAAAACCCTTTTCAAATTCGATTTATTCATTTAAAAATAAATAGAATTATAATTCTAGTTCAAAACTAGTTCATTTTGATAAAAATCTATTTTTATCTTTTCAAATATGGAGTTTTTCATCCCAAATCTTCACAAATCATTTCTTATGATTTTACACAAATTAGTACTATTTTTAATAATTTTATCAAGGCCCGTACAGTCGATTTCCATCAATGGCTATCGAACTGCACTTACAGCGACCTTTTTCAAATTTGATTTGGACATAATTCCAAATCCAACCGTTAGATTTCAAATTTCTAACATTCGCTAGAAAGCTCTTTTCGATACGAACCCAACGGTTCCGGTTTTAGGAGAATCCGACGGTCGGATCTCCCGCAATGTCCGTTTGAAATAAATGGTCGAAATTCACGAACTGCCGCGGCGCGGCGCGTTCTATTCAGGCCATTATATTATATATATAATATATATAATATATTTCGTCGATTTCTATTTAAATTTTAATTCAATTCATATTCAATTCAATTCATTTCGAAATCGTTTTCAATTCAATTCATTTCGAAATCGTTTTCAATTCAATTCATTTCGAAATCGTTTTCAATTCAATTCATTTCGAAATCGTTTTCAATTCAATTCATTTCGAAATCGTTTTCAATTCAATTCATTTCGAAATCGTTTTCAATTCAATTCATTTCGAAATCGTTTTCAATTCAATTCATTTCGAAATCGTTTTCAATTCAATTCATTTCGAAATCGTTTTCAATTCAATTCATTTCGAAATCGTTTTCAATTCAATTCATTTCGAAATCGTTTTCAATTCAATTCATTTCGAAATCGTTTTCAATTCAATTCATTTCGAAATCGTTTTCAATTCAATTCATTTCGAAATCGTTTTCAATTCAATTCATTTCGAAATCGTTTTCAATTCAATTCATTTCGAAATCGTTTTCAATTCAATTCATTTCGAAATCGTTTTCAATTCAATTCATTTCGAAATCGTTTTCAATTCAATTCATTTCGAAATCGTTTTCAATTCAATTCATTTCGAAATCGTTTTCAAATCGATATAAATATCGTTCACGTCAAAATGGCGTCAATCTAATCAACACGGCTTCATATATTCCTATTTTCAAATATCCTATTTCAAATATTTCTTTTTCAAATATTTCTATTTTAAAACGGGAATGAGGCCCAATCAATTACCATATAAAGTTAATTATATGGATTTTCATACAACACATGTATAATAGCATTGAAAAATAATCAACCATCAACCAAAGTGCACTACACTGTATAAGCATCGAATATAGATATCTAACGCTTATAACAGCCTGTCAATCAATCGATCGACATATTTAATCAATCAGGATGAGTGAACTTCAAATTTCATCCCAACACCCGTGTGGGGTTTTAAACAATCACATACATATTTTATTTGTGCAGTTTGGGCGATGTGTAAAATTTATCGTCCCAATCAATGTCTTTCAAATAGGTGTACACAAACAAACCGTCCGGTCTGTAAATGAATATTTTATTTTATTCACTTTCACTATATTCATATTCACGTTAAAAATTATATTTTTAACGATAAAACATTTTATTCCAACATATGAATTTCTATTATTCATTTACACAATAAAATGATATTTTTATTTTCTAACATATTTTAGAAAATTTCGGCGGCATAACGGCACGATACTAGAAACGGGACGAGGCCTAGCCTTATCCCCGGTCTAGTGAAGGCCCACGCCATTCACACATCAATCAAATTCACCAAACAACCAAATTCAAATCACATCATATAACTAATCTATGCAACCAAACAAACAAGTCCATGGTCTGTGGACGATTGTGTCGGGTGCTACTAAGCACCGTCTGCATCCTAGTATATATATATAAATAGAACTGAAATTGAAAGGTGAGAAATTCTCACATATAGCTATCCTAGCTCCACGGCTCTTCTTTTGCAGAAGTCTTCGTCGTTTCGCCTTTTTGTCACCTTCGTTGCTGCTTTCACTACATACGTAAAAATCACATTTTTACTTCGCTATTCAATATATAAAAATCGAATTTTTACTTCGATGTTCAATATATAAAAATGCTATTTTTCTATCGAAGTTCAATATATACAAATTCTATTTTTCTATCGAAGTTCAATATATAAAAATTCTATTTTTCTATCGAAGTTCAATATATAAAAATTCTATTTTTCTATCGAAGTTCAATATATAAAAATTCTATTTTTCTATCGAAGTTCAATATATAAAAATTCTATTTTTCTATCGAAGTTCAATATATAAAAATTCTATTTTTCTATCGAAGTTCAATATATAAAAATTCTATTTTTCTATCGAAGTTCAATATATAAAAATTCTATTTTTCTATCGAAGTTCAATATATAAAAATTCTATTTTTCTATCGAAGTTCAATATCAGTTTTAACTTCTTTTAAATCTTTTACTTTTTAAAGTTCAAATCTTTTAAAACCTTTTTAGAAATCAGTTTTAAAATCATTTATAAAATCAGTTTTCTAATCTTTTATAAAATCAGTTTTCTAATCTTTTATAAAATCAGTTTTCTAATCTTTATAAAATCAGTTTTACATTTCTTATAAAATCAGTTTTACATTTCTTATAAAATCAGTTTTACATTTTTTTATAAAATCAGTTTTTTTTCTATCGTTTAAAAATCGGTTTTCTGTTTTAAATAAAAATAAAAATAAAGTAAATAAATTAAAAACTTACATCGACTGTTGAAGGGGGGGTCTCGCGGTGGATCTGCGGCTAGGGTTCGACAATGAGTCGCGGTGCTGGAGGGGTCGGAGGGGCTTGCGGCTGCTCCTCGTCGTGGGGGGGGGGGGGGCTAGCGGCTCGGGATTCGCTACTGGTGTGGGGAGAGGGAGGTGGGGCCTGAGGGGGAGGAGCAGACCGAGGCGGCTCCGCCGCTGGGGGGGGGCGAGCGCGATTCCGTCCTTCCTCGTTTTGTTTTTTTTTTCTTTTTCTTCTGAATGAATTTCTATCGGGGGGGCCCGGAGTATAAAGGGGAGAAGATATTTTTTTTTTTTATTATTTAATTATTAAAAAGTTGACTTTTACATACGACCTCGAAACGAGGCCTACCGCCTGTCGTCCATAGCGTTTTACCCCCATTCCGAACACAATGGGATATGTATCGCTAGCTGCTTTGATCGTTTCGATCAGTTTCTGTTGAATTAACATTTAAATCACTATATTGAATTTTAAACGTACATTTCAAATTACCAGGGTCACATACTAACTCTAAAAATTCTCGAAAAATATTTTCTAGCTTCGTATTGACGATACGGTCCTAACAAAACTAGTTTCGTCGAATTCTGAGATCGTTAGAAAAATGGCCATTTTCCAGTCGATTAAAATCAACTGAAACTGGTCAAACGCATTTTCCTTCGCCACGCTCACATATTGATTCGAAAAATTATGAAATTTGGAATCTAGCAATAACTTAACATCACGGACCCAACAAAACTGGTTTCGTCGAAATCCGAGGTCGTTTGCAAAATGTCCATTTTAAGGGCTATATATTATATAAAATATATATAAATTCCATAGCGACTATTCTGAATTTTCAACTGGACGTATCTTATCATTTCTAAAGTGAAATCCTAGTTTGTTAACTTCGTTAGAAAGATCTTGTTCATCAGATTCAAATATTTCTTGTTTCGTCCAATTCTGACTTATAACGAATTCTGTATATTCAATTCAAATTAGAAATCGAATTTTCGAACTACCGCGCCATTTCAGGCTCGTTATATAATTAAAATAAATTTATTCGTTTTAACTTCGCCGAAAATAAATTTTCTCGTCGATATTATTTAAAATAATCTATTTTAAATAATCAAAACTCGCTAATATTGCCAAAATAAAAATTTTAAACTGGCCCGGATTTTCGGGTTGTTACAATCTCCCCCACTTAAAACTTTTCGTCCCCGAAAAGGAACAAAGTCGAAAGTGGTTTGATCAATTCAACTCTACGCTCGATCTGTATTCTATTCTCCAACCTTTCAGTTTCTGAGAATTTTCAAAATCTCAAAAATTTGGCTAACACCCTAAATTTTTGAAAAATTTCGCCATAACCTCCCCTGCACCGGGAGCATCGGGGAATTTCAAATAGCTTCCCCGGTCCTTCAGATCTCAAAAAGAAAAAGAAAAAGCCAAGCGGCTAGCCAATAGGCTCATAAAATCATCATCACCCAAACAAAACAGGAAATTATGTAGTAAACGTGTACCTATTTGTCGGGCAAACAAATTTTATTCTCTGGCTCTAGCCTCCTTGCTATGACCTGTTCAAGGTAAGTACATATATGCAAGCAAATGCGACCAATTTTCAATACAATCCAATATTTGGTTCAATTAGGCTAATTGATTAAAAATTAGCAAACAAATAAACAAACAACACAAACATCAATCAATTAGTGAATTAGAGTTGCAAATTCATAATTTTGATACATATACTGAAAATCTTGTTTTTGATGCCAATTCACAACAAGGTGTTCTAACTATATATAAGTTTTGGTTCTCACACCAGCCTAATGGAAATATATAGAAAATCACACCTTCGAAACACGAACATAAATACTGATGATGTCATGACAATCATCAGTACCATCTCCGGGCGACTAGAATGTGATTCCATATCTATCTAGTATATTAAAACTTTGAATATACGTTTGCAAGGCGTATATGCAAATTCTTTATATACTGAATTGTCCAAAATCAATATAAACAAATAATCAAATACGAATAGTTGATTTATATTTTCAAAACAAAAATGTTTTCATTTGAAAAATATACTCTTCACACCCGTTCTAGGATACTACTGATCCTATCTCTAACGAGTCATTCTAATTGGATATTACTAATCCAATATCTGATGAATTCTTTCGTATGGTTCTAATGTGTCTTGTTCTCTGAGCTTTGTAAACCAAAGCTCTGATACCAACTGTGACGAAAAGGAATTTCGCTCGGTCCGAACCAGTCGCTAAACCGACCCAGACCGTTCGAAACGCCCTATCGTTTGAGAACAGGACACAGCAGAACGCATATAAAAGAACATTTCACTGTATATTACAACAATGCATCAGATTACAAGAATATACAGAGTATAAATGAATATTACACAGAAATATCAGAGATTTAAATTACATTTAAATACATAGCAGCGGAAAATAATACAATACACAACTAGAAGTAGATATGCAGATACAAAGCTTTCCGGATATCGTTCCAGCTGTAAACCAGGATCCTGTGAATATAAATCTGCAAAACCAAAACTACTAGCTGCCCGTGTCAAAATAAGGGCACCCAGAGTTTAGGTTAAAACAATAAACTCCAGGTCAGTCATGTGACTGGTGTGAGAACGAAAACAGTTATTAATCTTTATTTTTAAAGTTAGGTAAATCAAGGGACCACGTCGTATAACACGGAACGGGTTTCCTCCCAAGAATACCAGTGCATATAACAACAGCGCAATGCTAAATAAAGAAAAATGAAGCTGTTATAAGACCCAGGTCCCATCACACAATGCAACGCAGCCGAGGATAGGGTTTTCCCTTATAACAGCCAAAGAATGCTTGATACGTTTAAAACAAATCATTTGATACTATTATAAGTGCATAGTGTATAAAACAACTTCAAATCATAAGTATCAATCATAGGCGGCATGGGTACCATATATCATGTCGCCATACTAGGTTCTACAATTAAAACCGCAAATGTCACGTATTTGGAAGTTGGATTTCCATCTATGAACCGAGGCAAAAGATAGTCCTCAACCGATTCGAGACTGCCTAGTCCGAGCCTCAGGAACAGCCGCAACTGCCCCATGGATCGTCAGGGCCGGTCCACCGATGTGGATTATTATGCCTGAACACTACGTCTCCCCACCCTATGGGGTGTAAGTCTGGTCCGTCTGCCGGCCAGAATGCATCGGCCAAAACCGATATAACCGAGGCGCCTCGCAACAGCAACAACCACATAAGTCAAACTCGTCAGGGCGTGTAAAACCACTGACGCCACTTCTAACTAGGAAGAAACGCATGCCCTCCCTGAGGTCCGTCTCCCGTTTTTGGTTCATACCGGGTGTGAAACCCGCGAATTCACGTTACACAAAGCTGTGCCACACAGGCTGTGCTTTGATCATCACCACGAGACTTTGCTTTTCAACTGAAGCCTCGATCAATTGCCACTTAGGCATGCCACACAGGCAATTCACTCCATGCGTTTGATATCCATCAATATATAACCCCTGAGCTCGTGCGTCTCAGAGAAGGGCGTTAAGCAAGAGAATAAATTCTCTGCCGCCAAACAGATATATATTTAATAGAGATCAACCACACGGACTAAAATCCAATGTCAGACACACAGTCCATTTACAAGTCCGTTCTGGGTCTGAACGAAACCGGAGGCACCTAGTACCTCGCATACCCATCGATCTCCAAGTACGTCTGGACGATCACAAACTGTTTCCATCTTCTTGGGTGTACAGCCCAATCAAGATCATCAGTAATCACCCAAACGACGTGAAGACTTCCGGTCTTCGACCACCGTCTTCATCTTCGACACCACGTCGAATCAGTTATTCAGAATGGGACAAACCCGGTCTTTCTGAATAACTCGCGTATATATTATAAAAGTGTTACACAAACACAACATACGCCTCATTCCAATCCAGAATATTCTTTTATTCAAATATTCCTATACTTTGGGAAAAGTTCCCATTAATTTTATCCAAGATAAATTCTTTAAATTTATTCTTTAATCTCCTTTGAATATCAATTCAAACTAGTCGGGATTAGCGAACCACACCGAAGTAATCATTTATTTTATTTCCCAATCCCAACCTATTCATCCCATGAAGTAAAACTGGTAGTACTTCATATCTAACACCACAGTGTTATCGGTAAATTCAATTACCATTTCACGTTCAAATCTAATTAAAGATTTAACTATCGCCTGGAGCAAAACTGGTGATACTCCATTTTCGATCATTTCAATCTAATTAAAGATTCATTAAAACTCCACTTAGTTTTAATCTTCGGTTGGGTTAAAGAATCAGTGTCATTTAAAACACGGTTCACGATAAACCCAAAATCACATTCCATTAATTATCGGGTTAAAGAACGAGTGTTATTTAAAACACTGTTCACGATAAACCCAAAAATCAATATCACTTCAATTCCAATTAAATATCATTCAATTGGTACACTTCATTAAATCTAAATAAAAAGATTTAATCTTTTCACAACTGGGTTCAAGAACAGTGTTAGTGAAGACACCATTCACGACAAACCCAAATCACATTTGATATTCAATACAAGGCTCTGAATAGAAAATATATCGGCTTATATTCAATATCAAATTCTACGACTAACAAATGTCGTATTGGAAATAACGATATAAATATATATCTTTCAAATTTCCATATCAACATCCGTATAATCACGAATTCCAACATCGAAATATTCCGAAGACAATTTCGATTCAAATCCACTCCAATGCAATCATTGGAAATTCTGGTTATTTTTAAAACCCTTTTCAAATTCGATTTATTCATTTAAAAATAAATAGAATTATAATTCTAGTTCAAAACTAGTTCATTTTGATAAAAATCTATTTTTATCTTTTCAAATATGGAGTTTTTCATCCCAAATCTTCACAAATCATTTCTTATGATTTTACACAAATTATTACTATTTTTAATAATTTTATCAAGGCCCGTACAGTCGATTTCCATCAATGGCTATCGAACTGCACTTACAGCGACCTTTTTCAAATTTGATTTGGACATAATTCCAAATCCAACCGTTAGATTTCAAATTTCTAACATTCGCTAGAAAGCTCTTTTCGATACGAACCCAACGGTTCCGGTTTTAGGAGAATCCGACGGTCGGATCTCCCGCAATGTCCGTTTGAAATAAATGGTCGAAATTCACGAACTGCCGCGGCGCGGCGCGTTCTATTCAGGCCATTATATTATATATATAATATATATAATATATTTCGTCGATTTCTATTTAAATTTCAATTCAATTCATATTCAATTCAATTCATTTCGAAATCGTTTTCAATTCAATTCATTTCGAAATCGTTTTCAATTCAATTCATTTCGAAATCGTTTTCAATTCAATTCATTTCGAAATCATTTTCAATTCAATTCATTTCGAAATCGTTTTCAATTCAATTCATTTCGAAATCGTTTTCAATTCAATTCATTTCGAAATCGTTTTCAATTCAATTCATTTCGAAATCGTTTTCAATTCAATTCATTTCGAAATCGTTTTCAATTCAATTCATTTCGAAATCGTTTTCAATTCAATTCATTTCGAAATCGTTTTCAATTCAATTCATTTCGAAATCGTTTTCAATTCAATTCATTTCGAAATCGTTTTCAATTCAATTCATTTCGAAATCGTTTTCAATTCAATTCATTTCGAAATCGTTTTCAATTCAATTCATTTCGAAATCGTTTTCAATTCAATTCATTTCGAAATCGTTTTCAATTCAATTCATTTCGAAATCGTTTTCAATTCAATTCATTTCGAAATCGTTTTCAAATCGATATAAATATCGTTCACGTCAAAATGGCGTCAATCTAATCAACACGGCTTCATATATTCCTATTTTCAAATATCCTATTTCAAATATTTCTTTTTCAAATATTTCTATTTTAAAACGGGAATGAGGCCCAATCAATTACCATATAAAGTTAATTATATGGATTTTCATACAACACATGTATAATAGCATTGAAAAATAATCAACCATCAACCAAAGTGCACTACACTGTATAAGCATCGAATATAGATATCTAACGCTTATAACAGCCTGTCAATCAATCGATCGACATATTTAATCAATCAGGATGAGTGAACTTCAAATTTCATCCCAACACCCGTGTGGGGTTTCAAACAATCACATACATATTTTATTTGTGCAGTTTGGGCGATGTGTAAAATTTATCGTCCCAATCAATGTCTTTCAAATAGGTGTACACAAACAAACCGTCCGGTCTGTAAATGAATATTTTATTTTATTCACTTTCACTATATTCATATTCACGTTAAAAATTATATTTTTAACGATAAAACATTTTATTCCAACATATGAATTTCTATTATTCATTTACACAATAAAATGATATTTTTATTTTCTAACATATTTTAGAAAATTTCGGCGGCATAACGGCACGATACTAGAAACGGGACGAGGCCTAGCCTTATCCCCGGTCTAGTGAAGGCCCACGCCATTCACACATCAATCAAATTCACCAAACAACCAAATTCAAATCACATCATATAACTAATCTATGCAACCAAACAAACAAGTCCATGGTCTGTGGACGATTGTGTCGGGTGCTACTAAGCACCGTCTGCATCCTAGTATATATATATAAATAGAACTGAAATTGAAAGGTGAGAAATTCTCACATATAGCTATCCTAGCTCCACGGCTCTTCTTTTGCAGAAGTCTTCGTCGTTTCGCCTTTTTGTCACCTTCGTTGCTGCTTTCACTACATACGTAAAAATCACATTTTTACTTCGCTATTCAATATATAAAAATCGAATTTTTACTTCGATGTTCAATATATAAAAATGCTATTTTTCTATCGAAGTTCAATATATACAAATTCTATTTTTCTATCGAAGTTCAATATATAAAAATTCTATTTTTCTATCGAAGTTCAATATATAAAAATTCTATTTTTCTATCGAAGTTCAATATATAAAAATTCTATTTTTCTATCGAAGTTCAATATATAAAAATTCTATTTTTCTATCGAAGTTCAATATATAAAAATTCTATTTTTCTATCGAAGTTCAATATATAAAAATTCTATTTTTCTATCGAAGTTCAATATATAAAAATTCTATTTTTCTATCGAAGTTCAATATATAAAAATTCTATTTTTCTATCGAAGTTCAATATATAAAAATTCTATTTTTCTATCGAAGTTCAATATATAAAAATTCTATTTTTCTATCGAAGTTCAAAATCAGTTTTAACTTCTTTTAAATCTTTTACTTTTTAAAGTTCAAATCTTTTAAAACCTTTTTAGAAATCAGTTTTAAAATCATTTATAAAATCAGTTTTCTAATCTTTTATAAAATCAGTTTTCTAATCTTTTATAAAATCAGTTTTCTAATCTTTATAAAATCAGTTTTACATTTCTTATAAAATCAGTTTTACATTTCTTATAAAATCAGTTTTACATTTTTTTATAAAATCAGTTTTTTTTCTATCGTTTAAAAATCGGTTTTCTGTTTTAAATAAAAATAAAAATAAAGTAAATAAATTAAAAACTTACATCGACTGTTGAAGGGGGGGTCTCGCGGTGGATCTGCGGCTAGGGTTCGACAATGAGTCGCGGTGCTGGAGGGGTCGGAGGGGCTTGCGGCTGCTCCTCGTCGTGGGGGGGGGGGGGCTAGCGGCTCGGGATTCGCTACTGGTGTGGGGAGAGGGAGGTGGGGCCTGAGGGGGAGGAGCAGACCGAGGCGGCTCCGCCGCTGGGGGGGGGGGCGAGCGCGATTCCGTCCTTCCTCGTTTTTTTTTTCTTTTTCTTCTGAATGAATTTCTATCGGGGGGGGGGGGCCTGGAGTATAAAGGGGAGAAGATATTTTTTTTTATTATTATTATTTAATTATTAAAAAGTTGACTTTTACATACGACCTCGAAACGAGACCTACCGCCTGTCGTCCATAGCGTTTTACCCCCATTCCGAACACAATGGGATATGTATCGCTAGCTGCTTTGATCGTTTCGATCAGTTTCCGTTGAATTAACATTTAAATCACTATATTGAATTTTAAACGTACATTTCAAATTACCAGGGTCACATACTAACTCTAAAAATTCTCGAAAAATATTTTCTAGCTTCGTATTGACGATACGGTCCTAACAAAACTAGTTTCGTCGAATTCTGAGATCGTTAGAAAAATGGCCATTTTCCAGTCGATTAAAATCAACTGAAACTGGTCAAACGCGTTTTCCTTCGCCACGCTCACATATTGATTCGAAAAATTATGAAATTTGGAATCTAGCAATAACTTAACATCACGGACCCAACAAAACTGGTTTCGTCGAAATCCGAGGTCGTTTGCAAAATGTCCATTTTAAGGGCTATATATTATATAAAATATATATAAATTCCATAGCGACTATTCTGAATTTTCAACTGGACGTATCTTATCATTTCTAAAGTGAAATCCTAGTTTGTTAACTTCGTTAGAAAGATCTTGTTCATCAGATTCAAATATTTCTTGTTTCGTCCAATTCTGACTTATAACGAATTCTGTATATTCAATTCAAATTAGAAATCGAATTTTCGAACTACCGCGCCATTTCAGGCTCGTTATATAATTAAAATAAATTTATTCGTTTTAACTTCGCCGAAAATAAATTTTCTCGTCGATATTATTTAAAATAATCTATTTTAAATAATCAAAACTCGCTAATATTGCCAAAATAAAAATTTTAAACTGGCCCGGATTTTCGGGTTGTTACACCTGGACTCATGATGGAAACCCAACTTTCCAATACGACCCCGACGGATTTGATTGTATTGCTAGTATTGGAGGCATAGTATATGGTACCTATGCTTCCTAGGATTGATATCTATAATTTGAATTGTTTTGAAACCTATACACCCTAATAATAGTATTAGTTTCGTATTTGGCGTATTTTAGCATGTTTAACCACCATAAGGTAAAACTCTATCCTCTTGGTGTGCGTTGCATTGTGTGATGGGACCTGAGTCTTATGGTGGTTCCATTTTTCAAAATACATTGCGTTGTGTTACGTTTATTTATCTGTACTAAACACTGTAATTATGCACGGCAATCCATTGGTACAACCCGTTCCGCGTTAGCGGCGTGGTCTTTGGATTTGCCTTATTCCTAGTAGTAATTTTAGTTAAGAATTCTCACACCAGTCCCACGACTGACCCATCGTTTGTTTCACCTTTTGCAAACTTGGGTGCCCTCTCCTTCACACGGGCAGCCAAGTAGACAGGTTTACTCTTTACTTGGAGTTTTCTTTGGAGCAGCTTATATTCTCTCTCTTGGGATTGCTTTGGTGAAGAGGTGATTACTTGGAGCTTCGAAGACTCTCTATCTTTTGCTTTATCGCATTTTCCTTTTTATTTCAGACATTGGACTTATTTCCATTTCATGTTATTTAATTTGGAGTTGGAACTTATGTCATTTTCTGAAAACTTGTTGTAATAATTTAGATTCTGTGACTGTGGATTTCTATTGCTGATGACATTATATATCCGCTGCTATGATGTTGTTACTTTATGGATTTCCTGTGCTATGTTGTTTCCTGTGACTTGTTATATTATAATTATGTTGTATTCCATATGATTTCTCCTTGCTTTCACTCCGTGGAAGTTTGGGGTCATCACATTAGGATTAGAATATATAGAGGTCACACATCAAATGTTTTTGTATAATATTGCATTTCAAATGCGGCTTGCATAGTCATCCTCCCTAAAAGTATCACCAAGCATAGTGTACATACGTCCACTTGCTTGCTTTTGCCCACTCCCAAGTGATGGAAGAATTTGTAGAAACTTTATCTGTCAATAAAAATCGAAACCATGAAAATGACTATCTGAGTTTATGACCTTGTTAGTGAAAAGAAATAAATACTAATCATTACACTAATTAGGAAGTTCGTATGCATCAGGAATCATGTGTACATATAAATAATGAGTGCAAAAACAATATGACAACTAGAATGATTTTGCTGTTCTGGCGGAGATTCAGCTTACCAGTAACTAGTAGGAAACTCATTTGAACACTGTTGCCCCTTTTGATGTAGCTTCCAATTGTGCAATTTAAAACTCGCAACTAATGAAGCCAAGAAATGATATTTATATAGTCTTTCAACAAAAAAATTGGGCCAACTATTGATTTTTTGGATCCTTCTTTTAGCACCACTGTACGGTAAGATTGCAACAATTATATATGAGAATTAATGAATTAGAGTCAAAACAAATGAGTTAATGCATGAATTCTATTAAATGACCAAACGAACTGGATTTAAAACAAATAAATTAATGCATGAATTTGATATTTATTCGTTTTTCTTATTGAAATTTTGATTCAGTAACAATTAATAGAGTAGTCAAGGAAACAATCAATTTAGAAGCCCATCTCATGGGTTTTCCATCATCTGTCTACCTTTTGATTCGATCACTGTTTACATGTAAAGCATTCTATCTCATTAACTAAATCCATGAGCGGTTATACATGAAACCAAAGATTTTCTTTCAACAAGTCAATTTTTTTTCAAAAAATATATATTTTGTTTAACATTGAATTGGTTGCTTATTCAGTCTCATATTCTGATTGCATGCCTGTATATATTTAACTCTTGTAGTGTCATTTTCATCTTTTTAGCTAGTTTACAAGATGTTCGATTTAATGACTTTGTTTTCTACTACTGGCCTAATCGTTTGTTAGTAAATCTGAAAAAGAATAAATACACAACATAATATTTTTGGATGAACCATTGTAGAAAGAATATTTGCAACTTATCCGTTATCCTTTTGTTAATCATTTTTTTAATGGAAAATTGTATGCCTATGATGTGCTACAAGGTTTAGTTATTCTTGTTCTTGAATTGGTACATGTATACAAAGTTCTGATTTGATTGCTATATCTATTAATATCAACATGTATTTTTGCTACTACTATACATATCAACACTTAAATCAACATGAATATGTAATGTGACATATGTATTCTATACAGACATGCTTATTTATTGGATTTTGTGGCTGATCGTATGATATTTTCCATCTTTAACTATGAATTTAGCAAATGACAATCAATCACTACGTAGTTGTACTTTCTTTATTGCTAGTGTTTGTTGGAAAACTGCTGCTTTGGATACCAGAAGAAAATTGTTGCTTTGGAAAACCGCTGCTTTGGATAGCAGAAGAAAATTGCGGCTTTGGATACTATAAGAAAAACTGATGTTTTGAAGTGCTAAAGTGATGTGTTTCACTATTCATATATTTTGTATAATGGTCATACTGCTACTGTAATCATATATTAATGAATAGTGGAAGTGTCGAGTATTATGGACAATATTCTCATTTGTTTATCTATGAAGTTTATCATGAACAATTTTCATTTCTTCCAAATATATTTGATTTTCAAATATGCTACTGCTCAAGGCAGTAGCAGCAGTAGAAGTTTATCTGCTTATGGAAAAGTGCGGATGTGACCAGAGGCAATTTCCATTTGTTTAACTCAGACTATCCCTTGCATGTTTTCGTGAACTTCATGAAAAAAAAAATATTGATGCTTGGTTTCCAAGTTTATTTACATGTTTGCACTTATTTTTTTTTTTAATTAACACGGTGAATTTTTCAATAATTTCTTATTTAACAAAATGATCAGTAGAAATTTTTATTTGATATAACATAATTTAACGGTCGGTTTTTCCACTGTTGTGCGGTTATACTACTAAATCTGAACTCAACGCCAGTTGTAGTTTAGATTTGCACACGAGCGAATTTAGATTAGGCATTAAGTGGAAGTGAACAGGGCCAGAAGCAACCTAGGTCGCAAGTTCATACGCGCGATACACAGGAGGGGGAATAAAAAACAAATCGTGAATTCGTGATTCGCAAATCACCCAAGGCGGTATACTGGACGGCTGCGCTTTCCATCTAACGGCGACGGCGAGTGGCGAGTCTCCATCTTCAGGTTGCAGATCTCAGGTCTCGATAATCGACAACAGCTAGGGCACAGACGAAACAACAAACACAAATTCAATTTCAGTTGAAGCATATTTTGACCAGATTACAATTCCTTCTTGAAGTCGTTTGATAGCACAAAAGACTGCGATGTATCTACGTATGGTTAAGGATAGATGCAAAAATTTATGGAAGTCATGCCTTAATTCCACATGCAGTCGAAATTATAAAACCTTCTTTCATTGCAACCACCTGCTGGTAGAAAATACTATAAGGCGGCCTAGCTCTATGCCAATATCTCTGTTACATAATCATTCAAAAGTATTAACAAGGCAGCGGTCTTGTTTTCTTTACCATACCTGTAGATTTTTTAGCTCAGATGGTAAAGGGAGCAGGAATGGGAGTACAAAAAAGCCAATTCAAGATGAAATAACTCACGATGAGGAAAAAATTAAGAAAGAAGAGTTAAAAGTGGATTCCAAAAATAGCAGTGAGCATGCTAGGCTTGGGGAACAAGATCAAAAGGAGTGGATTGATTGCAAACGATTGTCCTTTGGCAGTAAATACAATTATTCACCCTTTTTAAGTAGAAGAGATAGGTTAAAGAATGAATTCAAGAATGAATTCAAGAGGAGAATAATTCCATGGGAAAAAATCCCAGTCTCATTTAAAAACTTCCCTTATTTTATTGATGAACATGCAAAAAGCTTACTTATGGAATGTGCTATCTCCAATCTAAAGAATCAGAAGTTAGCCTCGTCTTATGGTTCTAGATTATGCTCCTCGAGTGGGAGAATATTACTTCAGAGTGCTCCGGGAATGGAGTTATACAAGGAGAGGTTAGTAAAAGCTCTTGCACATGATTTACAAGTTCCACTGTTAACACTTGACAGCAATGTTCTCGCCCCATATGACTTTGGCCGATGGTGTGCATCAGAAAGTGAGGGCGAAGAGGAGAATGACACGTCCGGAGAAGAATGCTCATCAGAATCAGAACTTGAAGGTGAGAATGAGGAAAACGTTGAAGAAACCAGTGAAAGTGATGGTAATTACGTTATTGTCCGTGGAATTGGCAAGAATGGTAAGTGCTATGGCGTCGGTGCAGTTTTGGAAGCGCTAGAAAAGGTTGGGCCTTGTAAGAGCGTAGAGGAATATGTGGAGAGGATCAATGAGGAACTTGATGGTACCGAAGAATCTACTCCAACACCACCAGAAAATGGTGGAACCGTACAGGAAACTAAACGACCCTTGCAAAAAGGCGATCGGGTGAAATACGTTGGCGAATCTGTGGAAATTGAAGCTGGTAGAAGGGCTCTGCCAAATGGACAGCGTGGAGAAGTATATGAAGTGAATGGAGGCCAAGTAGCTGTCATTCTTGATGATTTGGACGATATGAAAAACGGTCCTCAAGAGGGAAACAAAGTCGACAATGTTAATCAGGATGGAAAGCCATCTGTTTATTGGTTCAGTATTCAGGATATAGTGCAAGATCATGACACCGAAGCAGAAGGCTGGTATATTGCAATGGAAGCGCTGTTTGAGGTTTTACCTTCTTTGCAGCCACTAATAATATACATTGCAGACTCAACTGAATGGCTATTTAGGGCAGTTCCAAATTCACACCATGAAGAGTTCGTTAGTAAAGTGGAGGAAATGTTAAACAAGATTGCGGGTCCTGTGGTTTTGATTTGTGGGCAAAATATAATAGAAGCTGGGACCAAACAAGAAGAGAAACTTACAATTGTGTTTCCTCATCTTGGCCGACTGCCTTTTCCCATTCCATTGAAGCAACTTTCAGAACGGCTGAAAGCAGTCACCGAGTCAGCCAGTAACAACGACATCTCCAAACTATTTCCAAATGTTTTGTTTATCAATCCTCCTAAGGAAGAAGAATTACTGAAGACATTCCATAAACAAATTGAAGCAGATAAAATAATTGTCCTGTCAAGGAATAATCTTATTGCACTACAAAGGGTTTTAGAAGAGCATGAGCTGTCATGTGATGACCTTTTGCTTCTGAAGACCGATGATATTTTCTTAACAAAAGAAAAAGCTGAGAAAGTTATTGGTTGGGCAAAAAATCACTATTTATCAAGCATCAGTGTTCCAACAATAAAAAGTAAAAGGCTGATGATTCCACGCGAAAGCTTGGAAATCGCAATATCAAGGCTTAGGAAACAGGAGTCTGTTTCTTCTAAAACTACAGTAACTTTAAAGAGTCTTGCCAAGGATGAGTATGAGACCAATTTTGTTTCAGCAGTGGTCCGACCAGAGGAAATAGGGGTGAAATTTGATGATATTGGCGCTCTTGAGGATGTTAAAACAACCTTGAATGAACTTGTAATACTACCTATGAGGAGGCCTGAATTGTTTGCTCATGGAAATTTACTTCGGCCTTGCAAAGGTATATTACTTTTTGGACCTCCTGGTACTGGGAAAACTCTTCTTGCAAAAGCACTTGCTACAGAGGCTGGTGCAAATTTTATTAGCATCACTGGTTCCACTCTTACGTCAAAGTGGTTTGGAGATGCAGAGAAGCTTACCAAGGCACTTTTCTCATTTGCTACTCGGCTAGCCCCTGTTATTATCTTTGTTGATGAGGTTGATAGCTTACTTGGAGCTAGAGGAGGCTCTTTCGAGCATGAAGCGACTAGAAGGATGCGAAATGAGTTCATGGCAGCTTGGGATGGTTTGCGATCGAAAGACAGTCAAAGAATTCTCATTCTTGGTGCGACCAATCGTCCTTTTGACTTGGATGATGCTGTAATTCGCCGTTTGCCAAGAAGGATATATGTTGATCTTCCTGATGCTGAGAACAGAAGGAAAATTTTGAAAATTTTACTTGCTAAAGAAAACTTGGAACAAGGTTTCAGATATGACGAGCTTGCCAATGCAACTGAAGGATATTCTGGCAGCGATTTGAAGAATCTGTGTATTGCTGCGGCATATAGACCGGTTCAACAGTTCATTGAGGAAGAAAAGACGTGTAACGAAATTAGGACAACACCATTGCTGAGGTCCCTTAATTTAGAAGACTTCATACAAGCTAAATCCAAGGTGGGTGCCTCTGTTGCTTATGATGCTGCAAGTATGAACGAGCTACGAAAGTGGAATGAAATGTATGGAGAGGCTGGTAGCAGAAAGAAGACACCATTTGGTTTTGGCGACTGATAGTGATGCGAAAGAAAAGTGCTCATTTTTTGTCCCTTGATGGTTGATAATTTAGCTTCACTGAACAGTCGGATATGATTATAATTTCTTGATGCTGTGACAAGCAAGGAGCTGCAGCAAGCCAAGTGCATAGCAATAGGGGTAGTTAAACTATTTGTGTTTTAGTTGAAATCTAGATGTCATGATCGTTTCACCATTATTATTTTTGTCATTGCTGTTCATTTCACATACTTTAATTCCATGGAATGTAAACTCACTACATGATGTGCTTTTCACTGCTATAATGAACAGCGTTTCTATCAAAAATGCTGATAAAAGTATTTCGTAAACTGAAATTGAAAATCTAAAACGTTGTATAAATTAGCCCGCTTCATTTTAAGATTATTTTCTGGCCGTGTTTTCCTTCTTTTAACTTTGTTAGACGCAGTAAACTACTGATTTTCCCCCTAAATTCTTTAGAACCAAATTAAAATCCTAAATATCCATTAATCTCCAATGAACTTTGTTCGTCCCCTAGTTCCGCCAGCAAACTACCAATCTCCGAATAATCCAATTTTGAGTTCAATCAATAAGTAGGAGTTGGTTATCATTGCAAGACTCTGGTGATGAAAGAGGCTGCGGATTCTTGACTACAACTTGGGTATCGTCAATTTCAGAAATAGATTTCAAAATTCATGAATTATAATGACATTGTAAGCTTGCATCTATAATTGTTTACAAGTTTGACGATTTTGGATAATTCGTGTAAGTAACTATCATGTTGTGGGCTATATTTAGTAGAGAGGAAGGAGATGGAGAGAGATTTGTTGGCAATGGTTTTGGTTAGTTTGTGCAGTTCTTGGTTAATTTGCTTAGTCAAAGGTAATTACTGTGTTGTCTTTGTGCTGACCTTTCGTATATTATTTTCTCAACTTGAAATAAAGATACAATCTATTTGTAGTGTGCAAATACTGTAGTTTTTCTTCTTCTCTTTCCTTGTTTTTTAACCAGAGAAACAAATGTATTATTCAATTTGCTGTTTCAACAATTTGAATTTCTAAATTAAAGATGATCTATAACAAATTTACATAGAAAACCATTTTTTTACAAAATCAGTTATTCTAGATATTATAAATAGGAGATCAATTTTGTATGTTCCAACTATTCTAATTTCCGAGCTGATGTTATGGTAGTTATAGCCTTGCAGAGGAATTCATCTGTTTGCTAGAACCGAAAGGTATGCGATTCAGCAATGCACATTATTCGTCGTTAGAGGTGAGCAATAGCATAGTTGGAAATCCATCTCCCTTTAAAATGTTTATTTTAGGAGTTTTTTTTTTTCTTAGTAAAATATATCACTAACTATTGCTTTCCTGGAACCCTATAAATTGATTTAGGTCTAACATCAATTCCATCCATTTCAGGCATAAGGTAGTTCAGGCCTGTAACCCACTAAATAATATTGACCAAATTGAGGTGCATTACCAATGAGAAATAAAAATACTGATTTTGTCATTATAGATCAATATAGATATCTTTATGATGAATTTTAGAGTACAAATTGTCTTGATAAAACCTGTAATTCTTGCAGTATGTGCTTATGTGAATACATGGTACGAAAGACAGCAACAATACGAGGAGATGAAGCGGCTACAGGCAGAAAATAAAGCCGCCACGAAAGAGGCAGAGGAGTTGCATTGCAAAAAGCTTGCAGAGGACCGTGAAGGAGAGAAGGATGATGAAGTAAACGACCCAATGGCCATTGCTGAAGCTGAAGTGCTCAAACAGAGTTCGTAAATCATCTGATGTTTATATCGATATTTTTGTAATTGAAGTGAATTGTTTTGCTTGCAGTTGGCTTCACAGATATGATAACTATGTCACCATGCACTCGGTCAACTAATCATGTAATGCATGCCAAGTTTCTCCAAGATCTCCATGTTGCTGTTTAATGTTTTTCTTTTGGAGTTGATATGTTTCGTAGTTGCCACAGCGTAGTATAGCAATGCAGAAAATTTCAGACTTTGTAACAGTTTTAGATGGTTGATTGCTGAATTGTTTATTGTTTGATTTCAGTTGTGGCTATCTTATTCAACTTGCATTACGTGGTACTCATCAAATGCCATGGTAACTTTTAAATTTGGCTCCCTATCCTAAGATCCAGTTTCTTTATGCATTTGCTGCTAGTCTTTTCAAAATCGCACCAACAAAAATTATGTAAATAATTTGCTAAAGGAAACATTTATGAAGATCATCATAGGTTCATGGTTTATGCTTAATGGTAAGGAGCAAAAATATGAAGTCCAATGGTGGTTTAAGACGCTTAACGTGCTTTGAATTTACATTTTTCAGTTTAGACAACGTTAAACAGTGTTGCATCGGCTGGGGGAGATCACCTGGATGCTGCATGCTCTCAACTTTGTCAGCTTTACCATATGCCACTACAGGTACCACATTTCTCTTAATAGGTTTTGAGTTGACTCTGTATCAGGGGTATTCGAAACAAAGTTTGGCCTTGCATCTGCATGCTTCTAAACACTGTAAGATTTGGAATCCACTTTAACTTTTGTTTGTGTACGCTAACTGGCCATGGAATCCACCTTAACTTTTGTTTGCGCATGTGCATTATTGATCTTATCAGATATATTAATATGATTATCTGTGAAAACTGGGTTTGCATTGTGCCTGTGCTGCAAACTGAATGCAAACTCAATTTCAATGTAAATGCAAACTCAGTTAGCGAAAATTGATTTTGCCCGACAACTGAGTTTGCACTCAATTTGCAAAAATTCAGTATGCATTGCAAGCACAGTGCAAACTACAAACTAAGCGGTGTAAAACGCAAATCGAGTTTGAATCCACATTTTTCACACTCACGTGCATATTTGAATCTGCACTCAATTGTATTTCAGAACCGATACTGATCTCACACACATCAATAATTGAACCCACACCGTCCCTATGCATAAGAACAATTGAATCTACACCGTCACCATATACGGTTTCTGCTTGATTAATTTTTGGATCACTGTCCAAACATTTTGACTTTTGCAACGTATAGCCTTGAGTGAGTTAAATTCCCATGCATTTTATGTTCAGTATCCTTTTGTATCCCTGGATTTCCATGCACTTTATAATTTTTAAAGCCTGTACTTTTAATGCTTGTTTGCTCCATCCTAATATAAGGTGAGACACTGTTCCTATTTTCGTCCTTTTATCCTAGCTCTCATTCATATGTTTCCTCCTCCGCTGATTTTTCCGTTGCCTTTTGCTTGATTTTCCTACCAGAGTCCCATTGCTCCTGCTTCTAGTCGTCTTCTCCTTAATCTGCTGCTTCTACTGCAAACACAGTGAGTTCCCCCTTCTTGTTTCCAACTAGGTTCTATCTCCCTGTTCCACTTGCTTTGGCTGCCCCTTCAGCTTTCCACGCCCCTCCTCCACTTACACTGTGTTAACAGCCATGAACTGAGTGGGCTCCTGGATTTCAAATCGAGTTTCTCAACAAATCCGGCAGGCGTCTGAAGCGTTTGTGTTCATGGGGTTGTTTGTCATTTTTGGAGATTTAGGGTGCATTGTCTTGTGTTTCTGTCATTGTTTGTGATGTGTTGATCTTTGGAGATTTTTGTTGATGCTGTTTGTAGTCAGTTTGCGTGTTGCTCATTTTTTAGTGCTTGGTATTTTCTGTATAGGCTGGATCTTGTATTCAGCAGGTCGTTGACTTCTTAGCTTTCATGTATGTGTTACGTAATGTTGACTTGAAGATGTTGCTACTTTATGCTCTATGCAGTCCACTCCTGCCTCGTGTGGCTTAGCTATGCTCCTCCACCATTCATGCAAAATTCGACAGGTTCAGATAAATGTGGTTTGCTCTGTCTTCACCTTTTGCGTGCTGGTTGATGTTTTTGTTTTAGGGCAGTATGTGGTCTTCTGTGTTTTTCAGTCTCTAGATACACTGTGTTTTTAAAGATGGTTAATGTATCGTAGAGACCGAAGTTAAAGATGGAGGCTGAAATTCAGGGGGGCTCCCTGATCCTATCCCTATCCCTATATATATATATATATATATATATATATATATATATATATATATAAAAGGTGAGACCATAACCTGCAAATTGTCCATGCTTCCCTGTACTGTATATTCTTGCTTCATACCTATTTCTGTCCACTGACAAGCCCAGTGATAAAAGTTTTTGCAAAAGAATATGCCCAATGACAAGAGATACGTAAATTTTCCTTAGCACTTGTATAATCTTATTTAGGTACTGAAAATTTCATTGGTTTTGTTTTATAACCTTGCTAAACCTTGTTATATGGCCTAGTAGTACCTAATTCCTGATTTTTAATTGGATGACACAACAACATTTTGTATGTATAGACTCTTATAATTGCAGGTATTGAAATTAAAAAATAAAAAAATCCTTTCAAGTATACAGTTGATGAACTAATGCACGTAGTTGGCATAGTAGAAAGTAGAAAGCAGAAACAGAATATGCATAGACTGATAAAATGGCATAATAACGAATATAGCACTGAATATCTGATGCAGGTTATGTTACTACATCAAGTACAATGACATGGATGATCAAGTACTTGGATGAAAATCAAGAAGTTCAAAATCAGCTCAGGGGAAGTCGAGGCGATATAACGTGAATATATCGTGCAATAATCAATAGTTACAAAAGCATATAAATAAACGAACACTGCATTTAAACCAAGCTCAAAGTTCTGAGAATTAATTTTTGGGAGCAAAGCACTGAATGAGATGACATATATACTGCTAAGGTAAAGTATTATACTATTATTGTTGAAATTCTCAGATGATTCATTTGTAGAGGTTTCTGTATTAATTTTGGTTAAGGTTTCCATCTCTTACACGTAGATGGTAAAAGAAACATTAAGGATGGCAACAATTGTATCTTGGTTTCCAAGAATTGCCCTGAAAGATTTCTAAATTGAAGGTAAATGATGTTATATTGAATCTAACATAGGGTTTATATGTATTGTAGCTATTGTAGCATCTAAAACATATGTGAATTTTCATCACTACAGGGTTTATATGTGCTGTATATAAGGTGAAAAGCATATCAGTGTTCAGTTTAAAAACAGAGACAAATTTTTATCATTGGGCTTATTTTGCACAATCATATCGTATTTATGGCCATGCATTCCAATTCATCATCAATCGGAATATTTTGTGTGATTCCCTTCTCAGGTAACACGCCACCATCAACGTATAGTTTCTTAACTGCACTTACTGACTTGTCACCTGCTCCATCAACATATATATGTTTCGTGGGATATGTTAAAGCTCAAGGCAGGCACTCCTTTCGCAAACTTTTCCAGTATGGGTCCAAGAAAAATTGGTGACACTAATAAATGGTAAATTCTTACATGAGTTTCATGTAAAATAAGATGTTCCAGATTTTCATTGATTGTATTATTTATATTTTTTTGCAAGATTATATTTACTTATTTGGGATTTTGTATTGTAAGATCATTGAATTATAGGATTATAGAATAGTTTAGTGTTATAAAAATTTAACTAAATTAACTAAGTTTTATAAACATTAACACATTTATAATAATAATAAATTAATTTCATAATGGCAACAAATAATGAATTGTAATATATTAATCAAATTGACTAAGATTTATAAATATTAACAAAATTTATAATAATAATAACAACAAATTAGATAAGTTTTATAAATAATAATAATAGATAATTATATTTTATGAAAATTAACTAAGATTTATATAAATTAACTAAGTACTATAAAAAAATAACCATGGTACATAAAATTTAACAAGTACCTTAAAATTTAACCAAGTTAACTATTTTTTACAAAAATTAGCAAGTTTGTACTAATACTAAGAGTGATAGATAACTAAGCTTATAATGATAATAAATAATAAAATATTAACAAAGCTAACTAAGTTCCAAAAAAAAATTAACAAATTTATTATAATAATAATACTAAAGATTAACTAAGTTTATAACAATAATAATAAATTATAAATAATAAATTATAAATTATAAATTATATAATAACAAACTCGTTCAAGTTCCATAAAAATTAACTAAATTAATAATAATAATAATAATTTAACGAAGTTAACTATGTTTTTAAATAATAATTGTAATAAATTAAATATATAATAACGATAAAAATAACAGTAATTGTGATAATTGTTTCACTAGGTTAACCAAATTTCATAATAAATAGTTAAGATTTATGAAAACTAAATAGGCTCATAGATGTATAACTAAATTAACTAAGTTTTATAAAAAAAAAAAATAACAAGTTTATAATAATGATAATTAACAAAGCTTAAAATAATAATAGAAAATATAAATCATGAAATGTTAATCAAGTAAATAAGTTTTATAAAAAAATAACAAGTTCATAATAATAATAAGCTAAGCTTATAATAAACGTAACAATATTAAATTGTAAAATATTAACAAGCTAACTAATTTTATAAAAATTAACTAAGTTTATAATAATGATAATTTAACTAAGTTAACTAAGTATTATAAATAATAATAACTAACTAATTAAATTTTATAGAAAATGACTGAATATTATAAAAGTATAATAATAATAGTGAATTAACCAAGTTAATTAAATTTTATAAAAATTAATTGAGATTTATAAATATTAAACAAACTTGTAAAATTAACTAAGTATTATTATAGCTAACTAATGTTCTATTATAAACAAGAGTACGATTATTAAATCATCGATGGTAAATTAAATTGTATGTTTTTCATGTCATGTGTTGTTAGTGGATTCAGTATGTTATTTGCAACCAAGATTAGAACGTGTCATGTGTTACTAGCAAATTATTGACTTATGAATTTTTTCATTGTAGGTAGTTAATGATCATTTGTGTAGAAAAAAGATAACGTTTTCTTCTTCTGTTGTAAGGATTTTAAAATTTTGTTGCCCATTTTGTTGGTATTTGGTGTAAACTTGCTTTATGGATATTGTGTTTTTATCTATAGAGATTCTGACTTTGTTCAACGGATATCGTGTAAACTTAATTTATGGTGTTATTTTTGTTTATGGAAATTATGTAAACTTGGTTTATAGACAATGTCTTTGTTTATGAATATTATGTTATATAGTTTAAGTAAATGATTAACGGCTGTGTGTTTATAAGATTATTTTTTTTGTAATTGATTCGAACATGTTATCGATATTAGTTGCTTGGTATATATTTAAATGTTGTTGATATACATATATGCATACATATTCTGATAGTACAACAAAATATGGATGTCGTAAAAAAAACAAAAACAATAAAAGGTGGTGTTTATTCAGTGTTGTCATTACTTTTAAAATTTATCAACAACCTTTATCTAGTTATCATTACTTCGAATATTTGATAACAACGTTTATGAAATACTGATAAAATTGTAGACAAATGTTTATGCAAAAATTTGACAGCAAATAAAATGCTGTAAAAATTAGTAGTAGCATTTATAAGTTGTTGTTGAAAATGTAGAACCCAAATGAATGTGCTTTTGACAGCAATCTACGAACACTTAATAAGTTAATAACAACGTTTATTAATCGTTGATGAAAAGGGCAACAACCACTTAGAGAATCTACCAAAAATTATTAACAGTACACTATAAACGCTATAAAATAGAATTTTCCATAGTTTTTCCCTTATGCTGCTAAAAGTTATACAACCTACGGGCATATGTTTTTATACAGCGTTTACCCTATTATAGCGATTTTCAAACCCTCTTAAAAACTATTTCTGGTGTAATGACTATCCCTCTACGGCTTCCCACAAAAAGAAGAAAAAAATAACTGAACATATAAGTAAGATTGGGATTAAAAGAGGAAGAAAAATTTGTAAGCCTAAATATGAAAAAAATTCATGGTAATAGTGTCAAGCCTGCAGTGAAATAAAAAGGGAATTTAATATAACTGATTTAGGAAATTAATAATATCTTGGTTAGTTGGAAAAGAATAGATCCCATATAACCTACTTTTTAAAGAAGCAATAAACGTAATTAAAAAAATAAAGATAAATGAAGATGGATTAGTACAAAGTAAAAACGTTACTGTATTTTGCACTACCTAGCAAAAAGAAAACCATAAATGATGTCTTGTAATTACGGATCACTGCATAAGATATTATTTTACAGTGAATATGGGAATAAATGCTTTATAAAGCCTCGGTAGCCAAGTATAATATAGTAGCTCAATAAGAATAAGTCTTACATTAGTAAGAATAGAACAACTAAGATGAAGATTTAAAAAAGGCCATAATCAGGTTGAATACTTGGTAAGTTAAAGAAAAGAGAAAAGACCTGAACGGTAAAATATGTAAAAACAAATAAAGAAAAGAATTAATATGTCTTTAAGGCATGAAGATAAAGAGAGAAAAGAAGATAATTATTATGATAATAATAGGTAGATATAATGTTCAGACTGAGACTATCATTTAACCGTAGAGAACCTAAAGATAGTTTAAATATATTTGTAAAAGAATAAAGCAAGCAATAGAAAAGAAAATATGAGAAATATGAGTTGAATGCATAAGAAAAAGGTTAGAATAGGATCTAATAAAAAGGCAAGGATACAGTGATAACCTCATAAGATACATTTAGAACAGTCTAAATAAATCTGGATGTAGCCAATGATGGCGGTCCATCACAAATCCTTTAGATTAGAGAAAGCCTGTATCGATGATGAACCAGAAGTTCGTCGGCTTAGGTAAATAACTAGCTTCGGAAAAACGCAGAGGATACCCTAGGACGACCCTCTGATGTAGGAATAGTGAGACTGTCCATTGGAGCAAGAGTCTGTAGAGTACATTAAGAGTGTATCCATTGACCGTATTAGGCAGTCTAAAGGCTGATAAGTGATTTGGGTATTGCGACGCAGGTTTAATGGGGTACTCAAAAGGATAGTTGTGAACACCCCAAACCCCCGTGCCACGGAAGTAAGGATAATCAGTGGAATATAACACATTAATCAACATTAGCAGATTACAGATAATAACATAAACATGAAATAGAATAATTTACATCAATATGACAGTGGAATCATAAAATGGAATAAACATCAGAGTTGCCCAGTCATTGGATACAACTTAGTGCATAAAAGAAATGACCAGTCTACATCGAGATCAGCCGGTACATACACATCAGATAATACAAAATAGAGATAATCAGTCTACATCGCGATCAGCGGTACATATACATAAAGTAATACAGGGGAAATGTCAATAGTCCAAAATACAGATATAATCTAGTCTTTGCCATCATCCAAAAATGCACTTCATGCTATGGTGCAAAGCCAAAATACATCCTGTAACCTGTCACTTGGCTGCCCGTGTAAAAATAAGGGCATCCGAGTTTGCAAGTGAAAACAAACTGCGAGTCAGTCATGTAACTAGTATGAGAAATCTACTTAACTGGTTTAACAATAATAATAAGGCAAATCATAGGACCACGGCGCTAATGCGGAACGGCTTTACTCAATTGATTGCCAGTGCATGAAATAAAGTAAATCTTTTAAACAACGCAATGCTTTTTAGAAAAATGAAGCCATTATAAGACTCAGGTCCCATCACACAATGGAGCGCACACCGAAAGATAGAGTTTTACCTTATAATGGCCAAAATATGCTTAATACGCATAAAGCAAAATCATTTGATATTATTATTAGTGCATATGTGTTTCAAAAGAAATTTCAATCATAATGTATCAATCATAGGCGGCATAGTACCCCATCCTGCTATGTCGTCATATAGGTTTACAATCAAATCTGTAATGTCGTATTGGAAATTGGATTCCATCATGAGTCGAGGCATGGGATGTACTCCTCGCTGGCTTCGAGACACTCTAGCAAATGCCTTAGAATTCCCCGCAGAGAACTCTTGGATCTTGCATGGACGGTCCTCTCTTAGTTTGAGGATTGACAATTCCTGAACACACGTTTCCCGGTTCTATAGGACCTATTCATCGGCTCCGCAGTAACCGATATATCCGAGGCGCCTCGCTATCCATCATCCACATAGGTAAAAATAGATAAATGTCTGGGCTACATACCATGACACCACCCATAGCTAGAAAGAAACGTCATGCACTCCATGTTGTCCCTTATCCCTTTTTGACTCATACCGGGGTGTAAGGCTCGCGAATTAATGCTATACACAAAGTTATGCTCTTTAAAGTCGTGCTTTGATCACCAACCACAAGACTCTGCTTTTCAATAAAAGCCTTGACCATTTGCGTCTTTGCATGCCACACTGACAATTCACGCCATGCGACTAATGTCCATCGATATATAACCTCTGAGCTCGTACGTCTCAGAGAAGGGTGTTATGCAAGAGAATAAATTCTCCGCCACCAAACAGATATATATTTAATAGAAATCAATCAACACAGAATAAAATCCAATGTCAGACACACATCCATTTACTAGTTCGTTCTGGGTCTGAACGGAACCAGAGGCACCTTATTCCTCGTTCTATATGTCCAATATGAAAGAGAGGCCCTTGTAACAACCCGTATTTTTGAATAACATGTTATAACATAAATGGAGGCAGAATTAAACTGTAAAATCTGAATCAAGGGAAACGGGCTATGCCATTGCGTTCGTCTCGGAAAAATACGCGAAATAGAGTCCGAGTTTTCGAAAATCGGAGTCCGTATGACCAAGATATGGCCTCGCGAAGTTTCACGAAAAATTCCCAAATTAAAGTATACTTAATTAAGTGAAATGGGTTGCGCAGAGAAATATATATATATTGATATATATATATATATATATATATAATTGAAAATTAAATAAATAAATATGCAAAAATGTTCAAAACAGCAAATTGGGAGAGGGGAATAACCGAACCGGCCGATTTTTGAGGTCGACCCGAGCCCGCTGGGTCGACTAGGGGTTAATCCAGGGTGTTTGGCTGTCAACCCGTGGGCCGATTCGCTCAAATGCAGATTTTGCATTTGAATGGTTCTCATGGTCCATCTTTAATCTAAAGGCCCTAGATGGTTCCTACACTTGACTTCTTTCCCAAGACATGCTTTGATGGCTTGGATTGAATCTAGGGTTAATCCTATGGCCTAAAACACTTGCCTAATCTATAAATAAGACCCTAACCTACCCTAAATCATCATTATTCATTCATACAACTAAACTATGGCAAAATCAATCCTCTCATGGCCTCCACTCTCTTCATAAAATTCCTAAATAAATTCCTAAGTGATTTTCCATGCATACAAGTGTTTTTAGACTTGTATGATCATCATTAGCTTGCATTCAAGTCTTGTTTCTCTATTGGCATCTTAAAGGAAGAGTTTTGATCAAGTTTGCTTGCATTTTTGGGGTTTAATTAGTTGCATAAGGGGTTTCTTACATTTGCTATACTCATTTGAGTCCGCATAAGCATTGTAAGTCCTATTCCTTTCATACTTAAACTCTAAAGTTAAATGTATGATATGCAAGTTATCATATGTTATGCAAGTTTGTTTATGCAAGTATGATATGCAAGTTGTCATATGTTATGCAAGTTTGTTTATGCAAGTATGATATGCAAGTTGTCATATGTTATGCAAGTTTGTTTATGCAAGTTTGATATGCAAGTTGTCATATATTATGCAAGTTTTATTATGCAAGTTTGTTATGCAAGTGTCATATGATATGCAAGTATGTTATGCAAGTTTGGGATGGTCATATGGTTCATGTTATCATGTTATGCAAGCTTATTTTGAGTATGTGAACATAAAGCTTCAAGCTTTATGCCAAAGGTTGCATTTTGGCAACATGTAAGTTATCATATCACTTATGATAACTTGCATGTGAGGCTAAATGCGAACTTGTGGCCATTCTTACATGTCATTTAGCACCATGTATCATGAATATGCCAAGTTTGGTTTTATGCATGCTTTTTGGGCCTAAAAATGTAATATGCAAGTGTATGAACACATGAACCTTTCATATGCCACCATGTTGAACTTGTGGCTTTAACATTTTTATGTCATGATTATGCCAAGTTCCCTCTTTCTATCCTTTATGCGCTATTGCGATATGTAAGCGATGGGATTGCGTTTGGGGTTGGGTAAACTTAAAAGACATAAAAATATGAGCTTGGGAATTTACCTATTAAGTTAGGTCTACCCATTGGGAATTTACCTATTAAGTTAGGTCTACCCAATTGCTTGAAAATTTGTAACATGTTTTGGAAACATGATGGACATGACACTTAGAAAAGATAAGTGTGACCAACTCGAGGTTGGGTTGAGTTTGTAGCGTAAACCTACCCGGAACCGACCGGCCTAACTAGTTGCTCCAAACAATAGGACCCAATGTGAGAAGTTGGTCATGTTGTACCTTGGACCCGAGGTTAGACCAAGTTGTGGTGTAAAGCTACCCGAACCCGCCCGGCTTAACTAGTAACCACAACAAAGTCTAATGTGAGAGGTTAAGACGCATTAATTAATTAATGCCTCGTGATTAGGGTTAAGTCATGGACCATTTAATACTTAACCAATTTCGGCTTGGTAGATTAATCGGGGTTAAGTCGTGAACTCATCGTTACACTTAACCAAGTTAATCCATGATTAGTGAAGGGGTTAAACCGTACTTAACCCACTAGAGAAATCCTAGCAATGGGGGTCCACTTCAGCAGTAATCCCTAGTTTGTATCATCATGGCCCTAGGGACTAGGCTAGGGTGGGGGCACGATTACTGAACTGGAGGTAAGGGGCCAAAAAGCGACGGCAGGGGGTACGCCGGTGTAGTTCCGGGCGGACTCTGGTCGTGCACATAGTCCGTAGCCGGAGAAAACAAGCACGAGTACCAGTAGATCGAGACTGTGCACTCATGTTTATGGTGTCCAGGGGTTGACACCCTAGGGCTTGATACACCCGACGGGTGGACCCGGCACAGTTCGACTACAATCATGTTTGGGCCGTATTGACACCAACACTTGACGAGTTAGGCTTATAGGGAGCCGATCGACTAGACCGTGCTACTTGGACCTTGGTTTGGGTCATTCATGATGATTGGGCCAAACTTGGGCCTAGGGATCACTTCATGTTATTGGACTTCGTGGTAGGGTCACTTCATGTTATTGGACCTCGTATGAGAGTCACTTCATGTTATTGGGCCAAAGCATGGGCCAAGGGATCAATACTTGTTTATTCCAGTCATGCTAGTTTGCTAGTACACCTGTGGTGCAAAACCTTAATCCTGATTATGCGATGACACCTTTATCTACCTTGTTAGTCAATCATCATGCTAGTATGTTGATATCCTTATGTTCATACCTGCTGCTCATGTCAGTTAACTTTATCAGTTTACATTGATTGTAGTAGGGCTTACTCAGTCTTTTTGACTGACCTGTTTTCTTTCGCCTCTTTTCTTCCGTTTCCCCCCCCAGGTTCTCAGGGAGGGAATACAGGAGCTTAGCTTGGACCTTAGCTGCTTTTCTTGGATAGCTCATGTATGCTTTGGACTTGAGCTCGCTATGGTTTTTCCATTTGGGGATAGCTACTTTATGTTTTCCTTTTCAGTTTTCAGATGATGTGGTTTTATGTACTAGACTTGTTTATTTGGAAAATTGACATTGTGTTGTACCAGACTTGTTTTGAAATGGTTTAAAAATCTTCCGCTGTTTTATCTATGTTATTTACTCTGTTTACATATATACACATATGTTCTTGTTCTGCCTTGATATATCATTATGCATGTTTACCCGATTTAAACGCCCCTCCAAAGTCAGAGTGCTTGCAAGAGCCACCCTGGCGGAGGTGGGGTGTTACATTTGGTATCAGAGCATATGGTTTACGAGAAGGAGCAAAAAGGTTTTAGAAAACTTTTTGAAAACTATTTTCAAAACCAAGTATAAAGTATTTTCCAAAGAAAAGTCTAGTTAATCTAAAGGCTATTCCCCAAAAAAAAAGCCATTAGCAAAATCCCTTCGTTTTTCTCCATTCTGAATCTATCTTTTTCTTCGTTTCAGTATGGCCGATAACTTTGCTATTCCGGAGGGAGTACACGTACCTGTTTGGTATAGGAGACTTTTGGAGGCTAGGGCGACCGAAGCCGGCCCCGCAAATATTACTCCTCCTCCGGTAGTCAATGTTCCTCCTCCTGTCGCTGAGGTTCCTCTTCCTCCTTCCCCTCAGCATCCTCAAACTGGCTTCGCAAAGATTTGCCAAGATTTTAAGGCGATGGGTTGTAAGAATTTCTTTGGAACCGAGACTTATGTAGAGGCAAGGAATTGGTTGAAGGAAACCGAAGATCTTTTTGCCGTCTTTGATATAGATGACCGTAGGAAGGTTTTACTAGCAGTGTGGTTGCTAAAGGAAGAAGCTGCACGTTGGTGGGTGGTTACCACCGTTACTAGGCCAATTGAGACTTGGGATGACTTTCGGGGAAAGTTTGGACTAAGGTTCCTATCACTGAAGCAAGGGGACATGACTATTAGGGAATACATAGATAAGTTTAATCAACTAGCTCAGGTCGGTTTAGACTTGGTTAACACAACTCCGAAGAAGGCCCTATCCTTTGCTCTAGGGTTAAACGAGCCATTACATGGTTTAGCCATGACTCATATACCCTTGGGGGCAACTTTTGAGAGTGTGGTGAATATGACCCTACTCAATGAAGAGGATAGGAGTGACAAGAAGGAAATCAAGATGAATGATACTCAAGCCAAGAAGACTGATTCCCAGTGGGAAGGAAATCAGGGTAATCCAAGCGGTCAGAGCAGTCAAGGCAATAAGAACAAGAACGGCAAGGGCAACAAGAACAAGGGAAAGGAAACAAGAAAGTGCGACTTCTGTGGGATTGTTGGGCACATAGTCAAGGACTTAGGAAGAAGAGGAAAAGGAAGAATGGTGAATGCTTTTTCTGCGGTAAGACTGGACACTTCAGCAAAGATTGCCCGAAGAAGCAAAGGCAAGGTCAGACTCAGTGTACAAGACCATCTGGAGGGCAAGTTCATCCCCTCAACACCGTTCTCTCAGCTCATGATCGAGGTAGTGTTTCTGTTGGAAGTCTTTTTTACATTTCTGATTTTCCAGTTCGTACCTTGTTTGATATTGGTGCATCGCATAGCTTATTTCGTCTGATCTAGTTGAAGGTTTGCACCTAAGTACTAGTCTAGTTAGCGATCCCGTGTGTGTTTCAAATCCAATTTGGGGGTTCCGCCCATTTGTCTATTATCTACGTGGATTTGAAAGTCTCTATCTTTGGTATAGAGTTCTCATGTGATGCTTATATTCTCGGTTTCATGGGGTATGGGTTGATTTTGGGCATGGATGGGTTGTCCAGTTTTGGAGCCATCCTTGGTTTTTGGGTATAGGGTTGGGAGGCTCATGATTCGCCTCGGTAATACCCTAAAAATTTCTAGTAACCCTATGAGTCCCGTCATGTTGTGTTATCTTGAATCCCTCAACTTGTCTATCGATAGTTTGTAATCGGTGAGGGTGGTCCGAGAATATCCTGATATCTTGGGGGAAGTGAAGGGGGTTATCCCTAAACGAGAGGTAGATTTCCGCATTTATCTGGTTGATAGTGCCAAGAAAGTTTCGTGGCCGGTAAGGCACATGGCCCCGCAAGATGAAAGTTAAGGAAACAAGTCAAGTAGTTGCTTGAGAAGAACTTTATTAGATGAAGTATATCTGAATGGGGAGCGCCTGTAGTATTTACTACAAAGGCATATGGTTCTCTTCGACCTTGTGTCGACTATCATGAGTAGACAATCATTGCCAAGGATCGATGATTTGTTCGATCAGCTTGTAGGAACATCTGTTTTCTCTTGATCTTGCTACTGGATTCCATCAGCTCAGAGTAGCTGAGGATAGTATAGACAAAGCTGCGTTCAGAACTCCAGATGGATTCTTGGAATGGCTGGTCATGCCATTCGGTTTGACTAATGCACCCGTATATTTCGTGGACTTGGTGGGTAGGGTGTTCAGGGAGTTCTTGAACAGGTTCGTCGTAGCCTTCGTAGATGATCTTCTCTAAGGATGAGGAAGAGCACGCAAGGCATCTCGTGGAGGTGATAGATACGCTTAGAGCGCATCAGTTGAAGGCCAAGTTCTCAAAATGTCATTTTGGAGAAAAAGGAATTAGAATTTCTTGGGCATATAGTCTCTAAGCAAGGCTTAGCGGTGGATCCCGCTAAGGTGGTTGCAGTTCAGGATTGGAAGACTCCAAGGAATGCAACCGAAGTAAGAAGTTCTCTCAGTATAGTTAGTTAGTAAGCGTCCCTTGAGTTTAGACCTACCCTTCTGGATCAAGTGGGGACTTCACAGAAAGAAGACCCGCAGTAAGTCGAGATCATGGACAAGTTGACTCGAGGCGAAATGGTAAGTCACCTCGCTATAGACAACAAGGGATGGCTAAGATGCGATGAGAGAAAGAAGGCTCTTGAAGATGCACATCACTCGAGGAGGTGGCCGAGTTTTTCCCAAGGCGCATGTTGTGCCAACAGATTAAGGCCAAGTCATAAAAAAAAAAAAGCCCGGTGGGCTATTACATCCATTAGAGGTCCCCGAAATGGAAGTAGTAAAGCGTCACGAAGGATTTCGTGGATGGACTGCCTAGATCAAGGAAAAAGAATACGAGCATGTGGGTCATAGTAGGTAGACTCACGAAGAGTGCTCATTTCACTACCGGTAAAGAGCGAAAGGACTGCATCATAGCTAGCGACGGTTTACTTTCAAGAAATAAGGCAGTCGTACGGGGTTCCCTCAAGAACAGTTAGTAACCGTGACTCACTAGCCAGCTTTGGGATAGTCTACGGGAAATCGTGGGCAAGCGACTGAATCTAAGCACGGCCTATCATTCGCATGCGAATGGTTCATTGGCAACGTGGGTTAGTATTTTTGAGAAAAGTTCTGCTGCATGGAATACTTTATGGTAAGTAAACAAGATCCAGGATTCACTAGTGGATTTTGGAGAGCTTGCATGAAACCATGAGGTCATATGTATGTTTATACCAAGAATGATGGAAGAGTAAGTGAAAAAGGAAGACGAGAGGCGAGAATGAAATGGGTTCCAACTCATATTTGGAAATAAGAGATAAGAAGCTAAGAAATCATGAAGTAAAAGACGGTCAAAGCAAAAGTGGAGTTAAGCTCAAGGAAAAGTGACTTAAAAGGCTAAAGGCTAGATACGCGCATCATGTCTCTTTCTAAGAGTATATCCTTGATCCTTGTTTTCCTGTGGAACTTACTCGCATATTATCTTTTTATGTATATCCTCTCAGTCCCATTTTCGGTCCTATTTCTGTCGGGAGGTATGACTTATTGGCCAGTAATACATGTCAGGGGGGTCCGTTAGGTTGGCTAAACCTTTTGGGCTTTTATAGGATATGGATTAGGTTAGGAAAGGATTTCTTGTAATCCGAAAGAGGACTATATCCTGCTTATCTTCCCGATCTCTTTGTAGCATATCTTTTTGCTATCCATGTTTGTCTTGATTATCTAGTTTATCGTGTTAATCTTGTAATGAGAACCTTAGGTAGAAACCCTTTGGATGAAACATGTGTTTGAAACATGTTATACTTGATGGTTGCAAGTGGTTGCAAGTGTTTGCAAGTGGTTACTCGTGGATGCATTATACACGTTAGGCACTAGATCGGCTCACACACTCCTCATATTGCATATGCATGAGTGTTTATGCTTATTCATGGATGAAATTTTTTTGTGTTATCACATGGATGTTGCATATGGATGTATGTGATGTGCACACATATAGATGTTATACATTATGTTAGGAATTGCATACATATGGATTCATTTCACTAACATAATTTGCATTGAGGATATTTGCATTAGATAAGTACATATACACACACCTTTGCATATGATCATACATCATTTAGAACCTTTTAAGGACAGTGATTGCTCGTGGATGATGTTTTGAGTAGATGGATGATGGATGGTAGGATACGTTCTTCCTAACTTGGAGATTTCAGGGACGAAATCCTTTAAGGAGGGAAGAATGTAACAACCCGTATTTTTGAATAACATGTTATAACATAAATGGAGGCAGAATTAAACTGTAAAATCTGAATCAAGGGAAACGGGCTATGCCATTGCGTTCGTCTCGGAAAAATACGCGAAATAGAGTCCGAGTTTTCGAAAATCGGAGTCCGTATGACCAAGATATGGCCTCGCGAAGTTTCACGAAAAATTCCCAAATTAAAGTATACTTAATTAAGTGAAATGGGTTGCGCAGAGAAATATATATATATTGATATATATATATATATATATAATTGAAAATTAAATAAATAAATATGCAAAAAAGTTCAAAACAGCAAATTGGGAGAGGGGAATAACCGAACCGGCCGATTTTTGAGGTCGACCCGAGCCCGCTGGGTCGACTAGGGGTTAATCCAGGGTGTTTGGCTGTCAACCCGTGGGCCGATTCACTCAAATGCAGATTTTGCATTTGAATGGTTCTCATGGTCCATCTTTAATCTAAAGGCCCTAGATGGTTCCTACACTTGACTTCTTCCCCAAGACATGCTTTGATGGCTTGGATTGAATCTAGGGTTAATCCTATGGCCTAAAACACTTGCCTAATCTATAAATAAGACCCTAACCTACCCTAAATCATCATTATTCATTCATACAACTAAACTATGGCAAAATCAATCCTCTCATGACCTCCACTCTCTTCATAAAATTCCTAAATAAATTCCTAAGTGATTTTCCATGCATACAAGTGTTTTTAGACTTGTATGATCATCATTAGCTTGCATTCAAGTCTTGTTTCTCTATTGGCATCTTAAAGGAAGAGTTTTGATCAAGTTTGCTTGCATTTTTGGGTTTTAATTAGTTGCATAAGGGTTTCTTACATTTGCTATACTCATTTGAGTCCGCATAAGCATTGTAAGCCCTATTCCTTTCATACTTAAACTCTAAAGTTAAATGTATGATATGCAAGTTATCATATGTTATGCAAGTTTGTTTATGCAAGTATGATATGCAAGTTGTCATATGTTATGCAAGTTTGTTTATGCAAGTATGATATGCAAGTTGTCATATGTTATGCAAGTTTGTTTATGCAAGTTTGATATGCAAGTTGTCATATATTATGCAAGTTTTATTATGCAAGTTTGTTATGCAAGTGTCATATGATATGCAAGTATGTTATGCAAGTTTGGGATGGTCATATGGTTCATGTTATCATGTTATGCAAGCTTATTTTGAGTATGTGAACATAAAGCTTCAAGCTTTATGCCAAAGGTTGCATTTTGGCAACATGTAAGTTATCATATCACTTATGATAACTTGCATGTGAGGCTAAATGCGAACTTGTGGCCATTCTTACATGTCATTTAGCACCATGTATCATGAATATGCCATGTTTGGTTTTATGCATGCTTTTTGGGCCTAAAAATGTAATATGCAAGTGTATGAACACATGAACCTTTCATATGCCACCATGTTGAACTTGTGGCTTTAACATTTTTATGTCATGATTATGCCAAGTTCCCTCTTTCTATCCTTTATGCGCTATTGCGATATGTAAGCGATGGGATTGCGTTTGGGGTTGGGTAAACTTAAAAGACATAAAAACATGAGCTTGGGAATTTACCTATTAAGTTAGGTCTACCCATTGGGAATTTACCTATTAAGTTAGGTCTACCCAATTGCTTGAAAATTTGTAACATGTTTTGGAAACATGATGGACATGACACTTAGAAAAGATAAGTGTGGCCAACTCGAGGTTGGGTTGAGTTTGTAGCGTAAACCTACCCGGAACCGACCGGCCTAACTAGTTGCTACAAACAATAGGACCCAATGTGAGAAGTTGGTCATGTTGTACCTTGGACCCGAGGTTAGACCAAGTTGTGGTGTAAAGCTACCCGGACCCGCCCGGCTTAACTAGTAACCACAACAAAGTCTAATGTGAGAGGTTAAGGCGCATTAATTAATTAATGCCTCGTGATTAGGGTTAAGTCATGGACCATTTAATACTTAACCAATTTCGGCTTGGTAGATTAATCGGGGTTAAGTCGTGAACTCATCGTTACACTTAACCAAGTTAATCCATGATTAGTGAAGGGGTTAAACCGTACTTAACCCACTAGAGAAATCCTAGCAATGGGGGTCCACTTCAGCAGTAATCCCTAGTCTGTATCATCATGGCCCTAGGGACTAGGCTAGGGTGGGGGCACGATTACTGAACTGGAGGTAAGGGGCCAAAAAGCGACGGCAGGGGGTACGCCGGTGTAGTTCCGGGCGGACTCTGGTCGTGCACATAGTCCGTAGCCGGAGAAAACAAGCACGGGTACCAGTAGATCGAGACTGTGCACTCATGTTTATGGTGTCCAGGGGTTGACACCCTAGGGCTTGATACACCCGACGGGTGGACCCGGCACAGTTCGACTACAATCATGTTTGGGCCGTATTGACACCAACACTTGACGAGTTAGGCTTATAGGGAGTCGATCGACTAGACCATGCTAGTTGGACCTTGGTTTGGGTCATTCATGATGATTGGGCCAAACTTGGGCCTAGGGATCACTTCATGTTATTGGACTTCGTGGTAGGGTCACTTCATGTTATTGGACCTCGTATGAGAGTCACTTCATGTTATTGGGCCAAAGCATGGGCCAAGGGATCAATACTTGTTTATTCCAGTCATGTTAGTTTGCTAGTACACCTGTGGTGCAAAACCTTAATCCTGATTATGCGATGACACCTTTATCTACCTTGTTAGTCAATCATCATGCTAGTATGTTGATATCCTTATGTTCATACCTGCTGCCCATGTCAGTTAACTTTATCAGTTTACATTGATTGTAGTAGGGCTTACTCAGTCTTTTTGACTGACCTGTTTTCTTTCGCCTCTTTTATTCCGTCCCCCCCCCCCCCAGGTTCTCAGGGAGGGAATACAGGAGCTTAGCTTGGACCTTAGCTGCTTTTCTTGGATAGCTCATGTATGCTTTGGACTTGAGCTCGCTATGGTTTTTCCATTTGGGGATAGCTACTTTATGTTTTCCTTTTCAGTTTTCAGATGATGTGGTTTTATGTACTAGACTTGTTTATTTGGAAAATTGACATTGTGTTGTACCAGATTTGTTTTGAAATGGTTTAAAAATCTTCCGCTGTTTTATCTATGTTATTTACTCTGTTTACATATATACACATATGTTCTTGTTCTGCCTTGATATATCATTATGCATGTTTACCCGATTTAAACGCCCCTCCAAAGTCAGAGTGCTTGCAAGAGCCACCCTGGCGGAGGTGGGGTGTTACAGCCCTCGTACATCCGGACGATCAACAAGTACGTCCAGACCACTACCACTGTAACCTCATCAAGGGAGCTACCCATATCTAAGGCATCGGTAGCAATCCATACGATGTGAAGATCACCGGTCTTGCACCGTCTTCATAACTTCGACTTTTAATCGTCGATCAATTATTTGAAATGAGAATTAATTCGGCCTTTTTAAATAATTTACGTATATATAAAATTCAAATCAATTCTTTCCATGGTTAAATTATTTGACATTTCCGTTTCAATTCAATGTAATAATTTCATGTTAAATTCATCTAACCATCCGAATATCCAATAAACCAGATAAAATCGGTTTACTTCCATTCCATATCATTTATAATATTTTATAACGGTTTATCACTATTTTTATTTATATAAAAATGGTCCATTTTAATTAAACAACGCTTCAGGTCATTACGCGGCCCTGGCACTGCTTTTCTTCAGATTTGATTTATACATTTCTCAAAATCTAACCGTTGGTTCTTAAAAAATTTCATACCGTTGGAAAGATCTTTTCAAAGCGAACCCAATGGTTCCGGTTGTGGGAAAATCCGTCGGTCGGATCTCTCAGTATAATCGTTTAAAGTTACGATTTCAAAACGCGAATTGCAGCGCGCGATTCGTTTAATTTTAATTTTAATGTGTGTGTGTGTGTGTGTATATATATATATATAATTCATTCTGACGCTGTTTTTCTTTGGATTTGATTTAAACATTTCACACAATCTAACCGTTCGATCTCAACAAATTTTATATCGTTGGAAAGATATTTTCAAAGCGAACCCAACGGTTTTAGTTTCGGGGAAATCCAATGGTCGGATTTCTCGGTATATTCGTTTAAAGTCACGATTCCAAAATGCGAACTGCAGCTGCGCGATTCATTTTATTTTGATTTATTTATATATATATAAAATTCATTCGATGATTTCCAAACCGTTTTCACTTCAAAGAATTTGGCTAACGCCTTTAAATTTCGAAAAATTTCGCTATAACTTCCTTTGTACGGAGAAGGGTTTGGAAATTTATTGGGCTGTATTAGGCACCCAATAAATCCAGTATAAGCATACACAATTTTTAGTAACTAATCTAAGCCCAAGGGAGAGTGTAAAAATCATTTCTCAAGAGAATAAATTCTCGTCACCTTGTCCAGTGTTGGAAATTAAATAATCCACGTGCCGTATCTAATATTAGAGAGACGTGGTTATTGTCAACTCCAGAACCGTGTGTGGTTTTTATTAAATCTGGCAATTTAGTTATATTTTATTTAGTCCATATCAATCCTTAGTTTAACCTGTAATACAGTCATCGCCATACAAGCCTCTTGCTTGTATGGTAATTCCAACATCGTCACATAAGTTCCAAAAACTTATGTGGTATATGATAGAGTATGTTATTTTCAAGAAGTATGCCATGTAGTGTAGTTCAAACTTAATTGTTGCTATTCTATGGCGATGTTTATAATCTCACACAGAACAACCAACACACTGGATTCAATGGCATTCACAGGAGTTTATATATTAAATAAAATTGCGTAGCCAACTCATTAAGACTAACCTATTTATCGGGCACACAAATAAATTCTTTACTCAACAACTAATCCATTTTCCTGTTCAGCATATGTATATATGCATATCCATGCTAAAAATAATATTTTCAGCGAACAAATGTTTATTTTCATACATGGTTATTTTTAACACTTCATATACGTGTCAAAAATATTATTTTCAATGAACAAACATTTATTTCAACACACTGTTATTTTTAACACTTCATATACGTGTTAAAAATAATATTTTCAATGAACAAATATTTATTTCACCGCATGAATATTTTTATTAACATATAATAAAAATGTGTTTTTTATCGTTCAAACAATTTATTTCAAACATGAATATCTTATATACTTCATATACATAATAAAAATGTGTTTTTTATTGTTCAAACAATTTATTTCAAACATGAATATTTTATATACTTCATACGTAAGATAAAAATATGATTTTTATCGTTCAAAATATTTATTTCAAACATGAATATTTTATATACTTCATATACACAATAAAAATGTGATTTTTATTGTTCAAACAATTTATTTCAAACATGAACATTTTTGGTGGTTCATACATACAATAAAAATGTGATTTTTATTATTCACACAATTTATTCGAACACATGAATATTTCAAAAAAAATTGGCATTATAACGGTAGAGTATTTAACCCCGACACCGTGTCTAGTACGGCTCCTCTGCTATCATAGGCCTTGCGGCGATACAAGGGTTTCATTTCAATGATTTACACAATATCATTCATTTTCACAACACAGTGAATATACCACAAACACAAGCAATTTTGTTGCAACCACAATCAATCATTCACAATCACAATCCAAACAATTTATATCGTCCATGGTCTGCGGACGAGGGGAGTGTGTATATATATATATATATGTATGTATGTATGTATGTAAATATATTTCACTTCCATATCAATTTCATTTCAATTCCATTCAACACATATATGATTTATACAACGTATATATAATTTATACATCGCATATACAATTTATACATCGCTTGTATGTGAGATATACAACGCTGATATAATTTATACAATGCTTATATAACTTATACAACCTGTATCCACTCCAATTTGAATTTAGAAATCTCACATTGCTTTTTACTCCTTAAATTGTAGCGAGCTCTGAATGCGTTTTAGTCTCTTCTAGAATGTAGCGTACGATGTCACGATCCCGATGTCTCTTGTTTCACTGGATTTGGACAACATACGAAAAAGATATGATTTTTATAAATTAATCGAACTTTGCAACGTTTTAAAGTGTTATATCCTTTTAAAATGGTGGAGGCGTTCAGTTCGGTGGTGGATCGGGGGAGATAAGTGTGACGAAAAGGGATTTTCGCTCGGTCCGAATCAGTCGCTAAACCGGCTAAGACCGTTCGAAATGCCCTATCGTTTGAGAACACGACAAATCAGAACGCAGACGGAAGAACATTTCATTGTATATTACAACAATGCATCAGATTACAAGAATATACAGAGTATAAATGAATAAATATTACACAGAAAAATATCAGAGATTACAATAAATTACATAGCAGCGGAAAATAATACAATACACAACTAGAAGAGATATACGGATACAAAGCTTTCCGGATATCGTTCCAGCTGTAAACCAGGATCCTGTGAATATAAATCTGCAAAACCAAAACTACTAGCTGCCCGTGTCAAAATAAGGGCACCCAGAGTTTAGGTTAAAACAATAAACTCCAGGTCAGTCATGTGATTGGTGTGAGAACTGAAACAGTTATTAATCTTTATTTTTAAAGTTGGGTAATCAAGGGACCACGCCGCTAACGCGGAACGGGTTTCCTCCCAAGAATACCAGTGCATAAAACAACAGCGCAATGCTAAATAAAGAATAATGAAGCTATTATAAGACCCAGGTCCTATCACACAATGCAACGCAAGCCGGGGGAGAGGGTTTTTACCTTATAATAGCCAAGAATGCTTGATACGTTTAAAAGAAATCATTTGATACTATTATAAGTTCATAGTGTATAAAACAACTTCAAATTATAAGTATCAATCATAGGCGACATGAGCGTCCCATGCCACTATGCCGCCCTATATAGGTTTACAAATAAAACCGCAAAGTCACGTATTTGGAAATTGGGTTTCCCTCTGTGAACCGAGACAAAAGATAGTCCTCAACCAATTCGAGACTGTCTAGCCCGAGTCTCAGGATCAGAGCTCGAGTGACCCTTGGATCGTCAGGGCCGGTCCACCGATGTGGATTAAACTTAAAACCTGAACATGCGTTTCCCCGCCCTTTGGGGCGTAAATGAGCCAACGAATGACTCCACCGGACCCGGATCGTCCGATCAAACCGAGGCGCCTCGCAATAGCAACAACCACACAGGTGAAAAGTATATAAATGTCAGGGCTGGAAGGTCACTGACACCACCCTAGCTAGAAAGAAACGCATGCCCTCCCTGAGGTCCTCCCCCGTTTTTGGTTCACAACCGGGGTGCGAAACTCGCGAAGAAAACGTTACACAAAGCTACGCCACAAAGGCCGTGCTTCGATCATCAACCACAAGACTTTGCTTTTCAACAGAAGCCTCGATCAATTGCCACTTAGGCATGCCACACAGGCAATTCACTCCATGCGTTTGATATCCATCAATATATAACCCCTGAGCTCGTACGTCTCAGAGAAGGGCGTTAAGCAAGAGAATAAATTCTCCGCCGCCAAACAGATATATATTTAATAGAAATCAATCACACGGACTAAAATCCAATGTCAGACACACAGTCCATTTACAAGTCCGTTCTGGGTCTGAACGAAACCGGAGGCACCTAGTACCCCGCATATCCATCGATCTCCACGTACGTCTGGACGATCACCAACTGTTTCCATCTTCTTGGGTGTACAGCCCAATCAAGATCATCAGTAATCACCCAAACGACGTGAAGACTTCCGGTCTTCAACCACCGTCTTCATCTTCGACACCACGTCGAATTAGTTATTCGGAATGGGATAAACCCGGTCTTTCTGAATAACTTGCGTATATAATAAATACGTGTTACACAAACACAACATACGCCACATTCCAATTCAGAATATTCTTTTATTCAAATATTCTTATACTTTGGGAAAGGTTCTCATTAATTTTATCAAAGATAAATTCTTTGAATTTATTCTTTAATCTCCGTTTTGAATATCAATTCAAATTAGTCGGGATTAGCGAACCACACCGAAGTAATCATTTATTTTTATTTCCTAATCCCAACCTATTCATCCCATGAAGTAAAACTGGTAATACTTCATATCTAACACCATGGTGTTATCGGTAAATTCAATTACCATTTCACGTTTAAATCTAATTAAAGATTTAACTATCGCCTGGAGCAAAACTGGTGATACTCCATTCTAACACCTTATCAATCTAATTAAAGATTCATTAAAACTCCACTTAGTTTTAATTGTTAACTGGGTTAAAGAATCAGTGTCATTTAAAACACGGTTCACGATAAACCCAAAATCACATTCCATTAATTATCGGGTTAAAGAACGAGTGTTATTTAAAACACTATCCACGATAAACCCAAAAATCAATATCAATTCAAATTCCAATTAAATATTATTTAATTGGTACACTTCATTAATTCTAAATAAAAAGATTTAATCTTTTCTCAACTGGGTTCAAGAACAGTGTTAGTCAAGACACCATTCACGACAAACCCAAATCACATTTGATATTAAATACAAGGCTCTGAATAGAAAATATATCGGCTTATATTCAATATCAAATTCTACGACCAACAGATATCGTATTGGAAATAACGATATACATATCTATATCTTTCAAATTTCCATAACAACATCTGTATAATCACGAAGTCCAACATCAAAATATTCCGAAGACAATTTCGATTCAAATCCATTCCAATGCAATCGTTGGAAATTCTGGTTATTTTCAAAACCATTTTCAAATTCAATTTATTTATTTAAAAATAAATAGAATTATAATTCTAGTTCAAAACTAGTTCATTTCGATAAAAATCTATTTTTATCTTTACAAATACGGGGTTTTTCATCCCAAATCTTCACAAATCATTTCTTATGATTTTACACAAATTATTACTATTTTTAATAATTTTATCAAGGCCTGTACAGTCGATTTCCATCAACGGCCATCGAACTGCACTTACAGCGACCTTTTTCAAATTTGATTTGGACATAATTCCAAATCCAACCGTTAGATTTCTAATTTCTAATATTCGTTAGAAAGTTCTTTTCGATACGAACCCAACGGTTCCGGTTTTGGGAGAATCCGACGGTCGAATCTCCCGTAATATTCGTTCGAAGTTCATGGTCGAAATTCTCGAACTGCCACGGCGCGGCGCGTTCTATTCAGGCCATTATATTATATATATATATATATAATATATACTTCGTCGATTTCAATTCAAAACGTGCTTTATAAATCGTTTTAAATTCATTTTCAAAACAGTTTTAACTTCATATTCAATTTCAAATCAAAATTGAATATTCCAATATAAATTCGTTTTAAATTCTTTTCAAATTGATTTCAATTCGAATTCATTTATATTCAAATTTAATTCGAATTCATTTATATTCAAATTTAATTCGAATTCATTTATATTCCATTTCAATTCGAATTCATTTCTATTCAACTTCAATTCTTTTCAAAATATCAGATTTTGAAATCACTTTCGATTTTCATTATAAAATGAATAAAATCGATATAAATATCGTTCACGTCAAAATGGCGTCAATCTAATCAATACGGCTTCATATATTCCTATTTTCAAATATTCTATTTCAAATATTTCTTTTTCAAATATTTCTATTTCAAATATTTCTATTTTAAAACTGGAATGAGGCCCAATCGATTAACATATAATGTTAATTATATGGATTTTCTACAACACATGTATATATCAACAACGATGAAAAATCAACCATCATCCAAAGTGCATTCTACAATGTATAAGCATCAAATATAAATATTCAACGCTTATAACAGCCTGTCAATCAATCGATCGACATACAACTAAACAATCGGGATTAGTGTACGTCAAATATCATCCCAATACCCGTGTGGGGTTTCAAGCAATCAAACACAGATTTTTATTTGTGTAGTTGGGCGATGTGTAAAATTTATCATCCCAATCAATGTCCTTCAAATAGCTGTACATAAACAAACCGTCCGGTTTGTAAATGAATATTTATTTATTCACATTCACGTTAAAAATTATATTTTTAACGATCAAACTATTTTATTTGGTTCATTTATTAAATAAAATGTTATCTTTATTTTTCTAACTTATTTTTAGAAAATTTCGGCGGCATAACGGCACGATACTAGAAACGGGACAAGGTCTAGCCTTATCCCCGGTCTAGTGAAGGCCCACGCCATTCTCACATCAATCAAATCAATTTCATTTCACCAAACAATTCAATTCAAACCAAGTAATCTAACCAACTACACAACCAAACAATTAAACAAACAAGTCATCCATGGTCTGTGGATGATGGGTGTCGGGTGCTACTAAACACCGTCTGCATCCTAGTATATATATATAACTAGAAAAAGAAATTGAAGAGTGAGAAATTCTCACCAATAGCTATCCAATCATCTTGACTCTTCTCTGATAGAAATCTTCATCGTTATCGCATTTTTGTCATCTTCGTTGCTGTAGCCACTACATATGTAAAAATCGAATTTTTACTTCGCTATTCAATATATAAAGATCGAATTTTTACTTTGTTCTTCAATATATAAAAATCGAATTTTTACTTTGTTCTTCAATATATAAAAATCGAATTTTTACTTTTTTCTTCAATATAAAAAAAAATCGAATTTTTACTTCACTACATATGTAAAAATCACGCCTTTCTCCATTTAAAAATATCGTCTTTCTTCCTTTAAAAAATCTAATCTTTTCTATTTTAAAAATCTAATCTTTTCTATTTTAAAAATCTAATCTTTTCTATTTTAAAAATCTAATCTTTTCTATTTTAAAGATTTAATCTTTTCTATTTTAAAAATCTAATCTTTTCTATTTTAAAGATTTAATCTTTAAAATCAGTTTTTAAAAATGATTAACCTAAGCTAAACATTTAAAATGATTTAAAACAAAACAAAAATAAACAAATAAAGGAAATAAAAAAACTTACAGTAAAAGGGAAGAGAGGGGGGGCTATGCGGCTTCGTCGGAGGTCAAGGAGGGGGAAGGGGCCGCGACTGTGGCCGACGGTGGAGGAGTATTGGCCTGGGAGACGGGTTTTTGTGGTGAGGGCGGTTAGGGTTCGGGTTTAATGAAGAAAGGGGAGTGGAGGAAGGAAGGAGGAGGCGGTGGGGTGACTGGAGGGGCTCGTCGGAGTTTGGGGCCGCGATGGAGGCGGGCGCCGGTGATGGAGGAGGGACGACGACGTGGAAGTAGGCAGCACACATTTTTTTTAATTTCGTTTTCGATCTGGGTTTGAACGGGGGGGGGGGCTAGAGTGAATAGATAGGGAGAGGAGAGAGGTATTTTATTTTTAATTTATTTTCAAAGAGAAACTTTTTCATATGACCTCTAAACGAGGCCCACCGCCTATCGTCCATAGTGTTTTACCCCCATTCCGAACACAATGGGATATGTATCGTAGGATGATTCGATCGTTACGATCAGATTTCATCAAAATCAACATATAACTCTATATATTGAATTTGAACGCGCATTTCAATTTACCGGGGTCACATACGAACTCTATAAATCCCAGAAAAATATTTTCTAGCTTCGTATTGACGATACGGTCCTAACAAAACTAATTTCATCGAATTCTGAGACCGTTTGAAAAATGACCACTTTCCAGTCGATTAAAATCAACTGAAACTGGTCAAACGCGTTTTCCTTTGCCACGCTCACATATTGAATCGAAAAATTATGAAATTTGAAACCTAGCAACAACTTGACATCTCGGACCCAACAAAAGTGGTTTCGTCGAAATCCGAGGTCGTTTGCAAAATTTCCATTTTTAAGGGCCTGAATTTCATAGCGACTATTCAGAATTTTCAACTGGACATATCTTTTGATTCCCGCTATGAAATTTTGATTTTCCGGATTCGTTGGAAAGATATTCACAATTAGATCCCATTAATTTTGGTTTTACTAAAATCTAGTTTATTTTGCACCCGGTATGTTCAATTGAAGTTTGAAATCGAATTATCGAACTACCGCGCCATTTTCAATTCCTTTTATAATTATATATAATTATTTATATTCTATCGTCGATCTATATAACTATATATGATTGAATTTTATTCAAAATAAATTTCTCGTCGTTTTTATTTAAAATAATCTATTTTAAATATTCAAAATTCGCTAAAATTGCCAAAATAAAAATTTTAAACTGGCCCTGATTTTCGGGTTGTTACAATCTCCCCCACTTAAAACTTTTCGTCCCCGAAAAGGAACAAAGTCGAAAGTGGTTTGATTAATCAACTCTACGTTCGATCTGGCTTCCATTCCCCAACTTTTCAGTTTTTGAGAATTTTCAAATTTTCAAAAATTTGGCTAACACCCTAAATTTTCGAAAAATTTCGCCATAACCTCCCCTGCACCGGGAGCCACGGGAAAATCCCGAAATTGCCATACAGGCCTTCTGATCTCAAAAAGAAAAAGAAAAAGCCAAGCGGTTAGCCAATAGGCTCATAAAATCATCATCACCCAAACAAAACAGTAAATTATGTAGTGAACATGTACCTATTTGTCGGGCAAACAAATTTTATTCTTCTGCTCTAGCCTCCTTGCTATGACATGTTCAATGAAAGTATATGTATATGCAAGCAAATGCAACCAATTTTCAATATAATTCAATATTTGATTCAATTAGGCTAAATGGTTCAAAATTATCAAACAAATAAACAACCAACACAAACATCAATCAATTAGTGGATTAGAGTTTCAAATTGCATAACTTTGATATATGGTCAAAAATCACATTTTTGATACCAAATCACAACAATAAGCCCTATCTAGTTTCGGTTCTCACACCAGTCAATAGGAAATATATAGAAATCTCACTTTCGTTACTCGAAAATAAATACTGGCGATGGTGCCCTGTTACCAGAATTATCCCCGGGCACTAGAGTATGATTCTATAATTATCTAGTATATTAAAACTTCGAATACACGTTTGCAAGACATATATGCAAAATCTTTATATACCGGATTGTCCAAATTCATATAAATAAATAATCAAATACGAGTAATTGATTTAAATTTCAAAACAAAAATTTGTTTTCATTTTAAAAATATACTCTTCACACTCGTTCTAGGATACTACTGATCCCATCTCTAACGAGTCATTCCCATTGGATATTACTAATCCAATATCTGATGAATTCTTTCGTACGGTTCTAATGTGTCTTGTTCCCTAAGCTTTGTAAACCTCGCTCTGATACCAAATGTGACGAAAAAGAATTTTCGCTCGGTCCGAATCAGTCGCTAAACCGGCTAAGACTGTTCGAAATGCCCTATCGTTTGAGAACACGACAAATCAGAACGCAGACGGAAGAACATTTCATTGTATATTACAACAATGCATCAGATTACAAGAATATACAGAGTATAAATGAATAAATATTACACAGAAAAATATCAGAGATTACAATAAATTACATAGCAGCGGAAAATAATAAAATACACAACTAGAAGAGATATACGGATACAAAGCTCTCCGGATATCGTTCCAGCTGTAAACCAGGATCCTTTGAATATAAATCTGCAAAACCAAAACTACTAGCTGCCCGTGTCAAAATAAGGGCACCCAGAGTTTAGGTTAAAACAATAAACTCCAGGTCAGTCATGTGACTGGTGTGAGAACTGAAACAGTTATTAATCTTTATTTTTAAAGTTGGGTAATCAAGGGACCACGCCGCTAACGCGGAACGGGTTTCCTCCCAAGAATACCAGTGCATAAAACAACAGCGCAATGCTAAATAAAGAAAAATGAAGCTATTATAAGACCCAGGTCCTATCACACAATGCAACGCAAGCCGGGGGAGAGAGTTTTTACCTTATAATAGCCAAGAATGCTTGATACGTTTAAAAGAAATCATTTGATACTATTATAAGTGCATAGTGTATAAAACAACTTCAAATCATAAATATCAATCATAGGCGACATGAGCGTCCCATGCCACTATGCCGCTATATATAGGTTTACAAATAAAACCGCAAAGTCACGTATTTGGAAATTGGGTTTCCCTCTGTGAACTGAGGCAAAAGATAGTCCTCAACCGATTCGAGACTGTCTAGCTCGAGTCTCAGGATCAGAGCTCGAGTGACCCTTGGATCGTCAGGGCCGGTCCACCGATGTGGATTAAACTTAAATCCTGAACATGCGTTTCCCCGCCCTTTGGGGCGTAAATGAGCCAACGAATGACTCCACCGGACCTGGATCGTCCGATCAAACCGAGGCGCCTCGCAACAGCAACAACCACACAGGTGAAAAGTATATAAATGTCAGGGCTGGAAGGTCACTGACACCACCCTAGCTAGAAAGAAACGCATGCCCTCCCTGAGGTCCTCTCCCGTTTTTGGTTCACAACCGGGGTGCGAAACTCGCGAAGCAAACGTTACACAAAGCTACGCCACAAAGGCCGTGCTTCGATCATCAACCACAAGACTTTGCTTTTCAACAGAAGCCTCGATCAATTGCCACTTAGGCATGCCACACAGGCAATTCACTCCATGCGTTTGATATCCATCAATATATAACCCCTGAGCTCGTACGTCTCAGAGAAGGGCGTTAAGCAAGAGAATAAATTCTCCGCCGCCAAACAGATATATATTTAATAGAAATCAATCACACGGACTAAAATCCAATGTCAGACACACAGTCCATTTACAAGTCCGTTCTGGGTCTGAACGAAACCGGAGGCACCTAGTACCCCGCATATCCATCGATCTCCACGTACGTATGGACGATCACCAACTGTTTCCATCTTCTTGGGTGTACAGCCCAATCAAGATCATAAATAATCACCCAAACGACGTGAAGACTTCCGGTCTTCAACCACCGTCTTCATCGTCGAAACCACGTCGAATTAGTTATTCGGAATGGGATAAACCCGGTCTTTCTGAATAACTTGCGTATATAATAAATACGTGTTACACAAACACAACATACGCCACATTCCAATTCAGAATATTCTTTTATTCAAATATTCTTATACTTTAGGAAAGGTTCTCATTAATTTTATCAAAGATAAATTCTTTGAATTTATTCTTTAATCTCCTTTTTGAATATCAATTCAAACTAGTCGGGATTAGCGAACCACACCGAAGTAATCATTTATTTTTATTTCCCAATCCCAACCTATTCATCCCATGAAGTAAAACTGGTAATACTTCATATCTAACACCACGTTGTTATCGGAAAATTCAATTACCATTTCACGTTTAAATCTAATTAAAGATTTAACTATTGCCTGGAGCAAAACTGGTGATACTCCATTCTAACACCTTCTCAATCTAATTAAAGATTCATTAAAACTCCACTTAGTTTTAATCGTTAACTGGGTTAAAGAATTAGTGTCATTTAAAACACGGTTCACGATAAACCCAAAATCACATTCCATTAATTATCGGGTTAAAGAACGAGTGTTATTTAAAACACTATCCACGATAAACCCAAAAATCAATATCAATTCAATTCCAATTAAATATTATTTAATTGGTACACTTCATTAATTCTAAATAAAAAGATTTAATCTTTTCTCAACTGGGTTCAAGAACAGTGTTAGTCAAGACACCATTCACGACAAACCCAAATCACATTTGATATTAAATACAAGGCTCTGAATAGAAAATATATCGGCTTATATTCAATATCAAATTCTACGACCAACAGATATCGTATTGGAAATAACGATATATATATCTATATCTTTCAAATTTCTATAACAACATCTGTATAATGACGAAGTCCAACATCGAAATATTCCGAAGACAATTTTGATTCAAATCCATTCCAATGCAATCATTGGAAATTCTGGTTATTTTCAAAACCATTTTCAAATTCAATTTATTTATTTAAAAATAAATAGAATTATAATTCAGTTCAAAACTAGTTCATTTCGATAAAAATCTATTTTTATCTTTTCAAATATGGGGTTTTTCATCCCAAATCTTCACAAATCATTTCTTATGATTTTACACAAATTATTACTATTTTTAATAATTTTATCAAGGCCTGTACAGTCGATTTCCATCAACGGCCATCGAACTGCACTTATAGCGACCTTTTTCAAATTTGATTTGGACATAATTCCAAATCCAACCGTTAGATTTCTAATTTCTAATATTCGTTAGAAAGCTCTTTTCGATACGAACCCAATGGTTCCGGTTTTAGGAGAATCCGACGGTCGGATCTCCCGTAATATTCGTTCGAAGTTAATGGTCGAAATTCGCGAACTGCCGCGGCGCGGCGCGTTCTATTCAGGCCATTATATTATATATATATAATATATATAATATATACTTCGTCGATTTCATTTCAAAACGTGCTTTATAAATCGTTTTAAATTCATTTTCAAAACGGTTTTAACTTCATATTCAATTTCAAATCGAAATTGAATATTCAAATATAAATTCGTTTTAAATTCTTTTCAAATCGATTTCAATTCGAATTCATTTATATTCAAATTTAATTCGAATTCATTTATATTCAAATTTAATTCGAATTCATTTATATTCCATTTCAATTCGAATTCATTTCTATTCAACTTCAATTCTTTTCAAAATATCAGATTTTGAAATCACTTTTGATTTTCATTATAAAATGAATAAAATCGATATAAATATCGTTCACGTCAAAATGGCGTCAATCTAATCAATACGGCTTCATATATTCCTATTTTCAAATATTCTATTTCAAATATTTCTTTTTCAAATATTTCTGTTTCAAATATTTCTATTTTAAAACTGGAATGAGGCCCAATCAATTACCATATAATGTTAATTATATGGATTTTCTACAACACATGTATATATCAACAACGATGAATAATCAACCATCATCCAAAGTGCATTCTACACTGTATAAGCATCAAATATAAATATTCAACGCTTATAACAGCCTGTCAATCAATCGATCGACATACAACTAAACAATCGGGATTAATGTACGTCAAATATCATCCTAATACCCGTGTGGGGTTTCAAGCAATCAAACACAGATTTTTATTTGTGCAGTTGGGCGATGTGTAAAATTTATCGTCCCAATCAATGTCCTTCAAATAGGTGTACATAAACAAACCGTCCGGTTTGTAAATGAATATTTATTTATTCACATTCACGTTAAAAATTATATTTTTAACGATCAAACTATTTTATTCGGTTCATTTATTAAATAAAATGTTATCTTTATTTTTCTAACTTATTTTTAGAAAATTTCGGCGGCATAACGGCACGATACTAGAAACGGGACAAGGTCTAGCCTTATCCCCGGTCTAGTGAAGGCCCACACCATTCTCACATCAATCAAATCAATTTCATTTCACCAAACAATTCAATTCAAACCAAGTAATCTAACCAACTACACAATCAAAAAATTAAACAAACAAGTCATCCATGGTCTGTGGATGACGGGTGTCGGGTGCTACTAAACACCGTCTGCATCCTAGTATATATATATAACTAGAAAAAGAAATTGAAGAGTGAGAAATTCTCACCAATAGCTATCCAATCATCTTGACTCTTCTCTGATAGAAATCTTCATCGTTATCGCATTTTTGTCATCTTCGTTGCTGTAGCCACTACATATGTAAAAATCGAATTTTTACTTCGCTATTCAATATATAAAGATTTAATTTTTACTTTGTTCTTCAATATATAAAAATCAAAATTTTACTTTGTTCTTCAATATATAAAAATCGAATTTTTACTTTGTTCTTCAATATAAAAAAAATCGAATTTTTACTTCACTACATATGTAAAAATCACGCCTTTCTCCATTTAAAAATATCGTCTTTCTTCCTTTAAAAAATCTAATCTTTTCTATTTTAAAAATCTAATCTTTTCTGTTTTAAAAATATAATCTTTTCTATTTTAAAGTTTTAATCTTTTCTATTTTAAAAATCTAATCTTTTCTATTTTAAAGATATAATCTTTAAAATCAGTTTTTAAAAATGATTAACCTAAGCTAAACATTTAAAATGAATTAAAACAAAACAAAAATAAACAAATAAAGGAAATAAAAAAACTTACAGTAAAAGGGAAGAGAGGGGGGCTATGCGGCTTCGTCGGAGGTCAAGGAGGGGGAAGGGGCCGCGACTGTGGCCGACGGTGGAGTATTGGCCTGGGCGACGGGTTTTTGTGGTGAGGGCGGTTAGGGTTCGGGTTTAATGAAGAAAGGGGAGTGGAGGAAGGAAGGAGGAGGCGGTGGGGTGACTGGAGGGGCTCGTCGGAGTTTGGGGCCGCGATGGAGGCGGGCGCCGGTGATGGAGGAGGGACGACGGCGTGGAAGTAGGCAGCGCACATTTTTTCTTTTTCTTTTTATTTCGTTTTCGATCTGGGTTTGAATGGGGGGGGGGGGGCAGAGTGAATAGCTAGGGAGAGGAGAGAGGTATTTTATTTTTATTTTATTTTCAAAGAGCAACTTTTTCATACGACCTCTAAACGAGGCCCACCGCCTGTCGTCCATAGTGTTTTACCCCCATTCCGAACACAATGGGATATGTATCGTAGGCTGATTCGATCGTTATGATCAGATTTCGTCAAAATCAACATATAACTCTATATATTGAATTTGAACGCGCATTTCAATTTACCGGGGTCACATACGAACTCTATAAATCCCAGAAAAATATTTTCTAGCTTCGTATTGACGATACGGTCCTAACAAAACTAATTTCATCGAATTCTGAGACCGTTTGAAAAATGACCACTTTCCAGTCGATTAAAATCAACTGAAACTGGTCAAACGCGTTTTCCTTTTCCACACTCACATATTGAATCAAAAAAATTATGAAATTTGAAACCTAGCAACAACTTGACATCACGGACCCAACAAAAGTGGTTTCGTCGAAATCCGAGGTCGTTTGCAAAATTTCCATTTTTAAGGGCCTGAATTTCATAGCGACTATTCAGAATTTTCAACTGGACATATCTTTTGATTCCCGCAATGAAATTTTGATTTTCCGGATTCGTTGGAAAGATATTCACAATTAGATCCCATTAATTTTGGTTTTACTAAAATCCGGTTTATTTTGCACCCGGTATGTTCAATTGAAGTTTGAAATCGAATTATCGAACTACCGCGCCATTTTCAATTCCTTTTATAATTATATATAATTATTTATATTCTATCGTCGATCTATATAACTATATACGATTGAATTTTATTCAAAATAAATTTCTCGTCGTTTTTATTTAAAATAATCTATTTTAAATATTCAAAATTCGCTAAAATTGCCAAAATAAAAATTTTAAACTGACCCAGATTTTCGGGTTGTTACAATAAGGCGGACGACGCGGGTGAACTTCGAGGGTCAGAACTTCACAAATACTCCACGATAATTCACACAACATGTATGGATTTAAAGCGGATGAGGAGATCTACAAAATCCTTAACTAGAGTAAGTGATTTCGTTGAGTGGATTGACCGGAATCGAGGAGAGAAGGATGGAAGAGGAAGCCGCCGGTCGTTACTGATAGGTTATGGTTTTTTTATCGATTTTTGGAAAATATAATTAATGAAAGGAATTTTATGATTGGCCCATATATATATTTATTCCAAAAATAGTGCCCATTCCGGACACAATGAAATATGTTTCGTAAGCCCATTCGACTGTTTCAGTCAGTTATTCTTCAAATTAAAATATAAAACATTCAATATTGGATTTGAACGTACATTTTAATTTGCCGCGGCCACATAATGACTCCAAAAATTCCCGAAAAATAAATCTAGCTATGCTTGGATGATACGGTCCCAACAAAACTAATTTCGTCGGATTTGTAGACCATTTAAAAAATGTCCCTTTTCTGGTCGATCCAATTTGCACTGTATTTGCAAAACACGTTTTCCTTTGCCACGCTTACATATTAATTCCAAAAATTATGGAATTTTAAATCTAGCAATAAATTTACATTCCGGATCCAACCAAAGCGGTTTCATCGAAAACTGAGCTCGTTTGCAAAATGTCTATTTTTAAGGGCTTTGTTGTTATTTAAAAATGGAATTTTTAAATTCTGATCAAATTTCTGTTAAAATTACTTGATATAAATTTTTTAAATGATTCTGATTTTCCGGGTTGTTACAATCTCCCCCACTTAAAACTTTTCATCCCCGAAAAGGAAACAACAGTAAAGTAGGAAACAAAATGGAAATGCAAAATGTTGTAAATGTACCTTGCACCAAAGCTAATCAAAGATGTCCACTCTACACTTGGTATAAGCTTGTTTAATGCTATCCTCTGTCTCCCATGTACAGTCTCTAGGATCTTCGCTCCACTGCACTTTGACTAAGTGAACCTTCTTGTTCCTCAGAACCTTGGTTTCTTTGCCAATAATTTTCACCTGCACTCTTCTCACTACTAATTTTGAAGTAATACCCAAATCCTGTTGCGTTGCTTCTTCTACAATCTTATCTGTACCATGCACATGCTTTCGAAGTTGAGACACGTGAAATACATCATGTACTCCAGGCAACCAGTCAGGCAATCGAACCATATAAGCAAGAGTTCCAATCCTTTCAAGTACAGAAAATGGACCAATAAATCTAGGCCCCAACTTCCCTGTTTTCCCGAATCGGACTACTCCTCTCATCGGAGAAACTCTCGGATACACATAATCACCAACAGAAAAATCCAAATTTCTTCTTCCAGAATCTTCATAACTATTTTGTCGACTCTGAGCTATTTGCAGTTGCTTCTTAATGAAATCGACTTTATCCGAAGCTTCTCGAATCATATCGGGACCCAGTATTAGTCGGTTGCCTGATTCTACCCAACATGCGGGAGATCTACATGGTCTACCATACAATGCTTCGAATGGTGACATTTCCAAGCTCGCTTGATAGCTATTATTATATGAGAACTCAGTCAAATGCTAGTGATCCTCCCACGATCCGTCAAAATCAAGAATGCAGGCCCACAATAAATCTTCTAATATACGGTTCACCCTCTCAGTTTGGCCATCAGTTTGAGGATGATATGCGGTGCTCAGATTTAACTTTGTTCCCAGTTCTTCTTGGAATGCTTCCTAGAATTTACTAGTGAATATTGGATCACGATCACTAACAATACTACTGGGAACTCCATGTAGTCTAACGATTTCTTTAAAATATATCTGTGCCAGACTTTGAGCTGTTCTAGTCGATCTGATAGGTATAAAATGGGCGGTCTTCATGAAACGATCTACGATCACCCAAATACTGGCATTTCCTTTTTCGGTTCTGGGCAAACCATCTATGAAATCCATGGAAATTTGATCCCACTTCCAATTTGGAATCTCTAATGGTTGCAACAATCTGGCAAGTTTCTGTTGATCGCTTTTGACTTGTTGGCAGGTAGAACACCGGTCAACATATATTGAAATGTCCCTTTTCATCGCCTTCCACCAGAATGTGCGGTTCAGATCATTATACATCTTACTTACTCTAGGATGAATACTAAGCTTGGACTTGTGACATTCATCTAGTACTTCTCTCCGGAGTTCTGGAATATCTGGAACACAAATTCGTCCTTTCAACCTAAGAATTCCTTTGCTATCAATTTGAAAGCTTGAAACTTCGCCTTTTTGAACTCGTTCGCTGATCATCTGAATAAACTTATTATATTTTTGATGATCAGAGATCTTATCAATCAATGAAGGCGTAATAATAAGACTGACGATGGTTACATTCTTTCTGCTAAGCGCATCAGCCACAACATTGGCTTTCCCTGGAGTATACAAAATATCTAGATCGTACGCTACAAGAAATTCCAGCCAACACTGCTGTCTTAAATTTAAATCTTTCTGGGTGGACAATTACTTTAATGACTGATGATCTGTATATAATTCGAACTTATCACTCAAAAGATAGTGCCTCCATATTTTCAGAGCAAACACGACGGCTAACAACTCAAGATCATGAGTAGCATATCTCTTTTCATGCAGCTTCAACTGACGGCTAGCATAAGCAACTACTTGGCCTCTTTGCATTAATACTGCACCAACCCCTTCTAGAGAAACATCTGTATAGACTGTTAAATCTTGGTAGCCATCGATAATAGTTAATACTGGAGCAGTTGTCAATCTTAATTTCAGCTCTTGGAAAGCTTCCTCACATTCTGGAGTCCAGTTGAATCTTGCGTGCTTCTTTGTAAGCTTTGTTAATAAACTGGATATCTTCGAAAAATCCTTAACGAATTTCCGATAATAACTAGCCAATCCTAGAAAACTTCGGACTACCATGGGTGTAGTAGACTGCTTCGAATCTTGAATGGCTGTAATTTTTCCTAGATCCACTGAAATTTCTTCTTTTGATACTACGTGACCAAGGAACTTCACTTCTTGCCATAATATACATTTAGAAAATTTGGCTTTTAAGACGTTCTTTCTCAGAATCTCCAACATTTGTTCTAAATGTTTCTCATGCTCGCTAGCTGACTTACAGAAGAATAAAATGTCGTCAATGTAAACTAGAACAAACTTATTCAAGACTTCTCTAAATACTTTGTTCATTAGATCAACAAAATAAGCTGGAGCGTTACATAAGCCGAACGACATTACTAACCACTCATAAAATATATCTGGACCTCTGAAAGCTGTCAAAGGAACACATTCTTTGGCCATACTGTAATAACCCGGAAATCCGAGCCAATTTAAAAATTTTATTTTGGCAATTTTGATGAAAATTTAAAATGGATTATTTTAAATAATAACGACGAGAAATTTATTTTGAATAGAATTAGAACGTATATAGTTATATAGATCGTCTTTAGAATATAAATAATTATTTATAATTATAAAAGGAATTGAAAATGGCGCGGTAGTTTGAAAATTCGATTTCAAATTTCAAATGAATGTACAAGATTCAAAATAAACCGGATTTTAGCGAAACCAAAAATTTTAGAATTTATTTGAGAATATCTTTCAAACGAATCCGAAAAATTGAAATTTCATAGCGGGAATAAAAAGTCATGTCCAGTTGAAAATTCAGAATAGTCGCTATGGAATTCTGGCCCTTAAAAATGAAAATTTTGCAAACGACCTCTGTTTTCGACGAAACCACTTTTGTTGATCCGGGATATCAAGTTATTGCTTGATTCCAAAATTCATAATTTTCCGAGTCAATATATGATCGTGGCGAAGGAAAACGTGTTTTGACAGTTACAGTCAATTTCGATCGACCAGAAAAGAGCCATTTTTCAAACGGTCTCAAAATTTGATGAAATTAGTTTTGTTAGGACCGTATCGTCAATACGAAACTAGAAAATATTTTTCGGTAATTTTTAGAGACTGTATGTGGCCCCGGTAAATTGAAATGTGCGTTTAAAATTCAATATAAGGATTTATATTTTAATTTGAACGGAAACTGGTCGAAACGATGGAATTAGCCTGCGAAACATATCCCATTGTGTTCAGAATGGGGATAATTAGCTAGGGATGATAGTCGGTGGGTTCGATTTCGAGTTGAAAATAAAAAGTTACTTTTTGAAATTAAAAATAATAAAATGTATATTAAATAATTCACTCCCTCTCTCCCTTATCCCTCAGTCAACCCCCCCTCCCTTCATTACTTTGAAAATCGCGAAAAAATAGGAAAAAAAACCGCTTCCATCGTTCAACCCCCCCTCCACCGCGCATCGACGATCCGCCGACGGCCCTCCCTTTTGCTCTGACGCGCCTCTCCGCCCATCCGGCCCTCCTCCTTCCTCCTCAGCCCCCTTCCTCCAATCGAAGAACCCAAACCCTCCCCTCAACTGAAAAACCGCGCCGTAGTTACCTAGACACCCCCTCCGCCAGCGCATCCTCCCTCTCCGCCATCTCCTCCTGAGCGCGATGATGACCCTCCCCCTCCTTTAAAACAAAGGTAAATTTCATTTATTTCATTTTATTTTATTATTTACTTATATAAAACTGAAAATAAAATGATGATTTTAATGTAGATAAAGTTAGAATCTATATATATAGATAAAGTTATAATTTTTAAATGGTTAAAGATAAGATTTACATTTGTTTAAAGATGAGATTTGCATTTGTTTAAAGATTAGATTTTCATTTGTTTAAAGATTAGATTTTCATTTGTTTAAAGATTAGATTTTTCTATGTTAATCAAAATTAGATTCTTATGTATATAAAGAAATGAATTTTGTTCATATGAAAATATGATTTTTAAATCATATGAAGGTTATAATTTTTAATTATATATAAAAAAGATATGACTTTTCTTTAAATAAAAATATGATTTTTATATTATAGAAAGAATAAAAATATGATTTTTATATTATTGATAGAATAAAAATATGATTTTTATATTATAGAAAGAATAAAAATATGATTTTTATATTGGTAGAATATTAAAAATATGATTTTTAATGTACAAAACATCATATTAAAAATGTGGTTTTAATATGAAAAGCGTGGGGAAGACTGCGTTGGAAGTACGGGCAAATCCAAACGGTTTAGAAGTTCAGAAGTAGAATGGAGGAATGAAACCCTCAGTGAGAACTCCTCACTAAAATTTTCTGTTCAGTTATTTATTTTATAACTGCATATATAAACTGCTCCCCGTCGTCCACAGACCATCGACGACTTGTGTGATTGTTTATGTTATGAAAATTGACTGTTGGTTGTGATATAAAATATATATTCATGTGTTGAAATAAAATATATATTCATGTGTTGAAATAAAATATATATTCATGTATTGAAATAAAATATATATTCATGTGTTGAAATAAAAAAAAATTCATGTGTTGAAATAAAATATATATTCATGTATGGAAATAAAACAAATATTCATTTACAAATCGAACGATTTGTTTATGTACACCGATTTGACTGATATTGATTGGAACGATAAATTTTACACATCGCCCAACTGCACAAATAAAATCTGTGTTTGATTGTTTGAAACCCCACACGGGTGTTGGGATGGAATTGGACATACACTAATCCCAATAATTAGCTGTATGTCGATCGATTGATTGACAGGCTGTTATAAGCGTTGAATATTTATATTTGATGCTTATACAGTATAGAATGCACTCTGGATGATGGTTGATTATTTATCGTTGCTATTATATACATGTGTTGTATGGAAATCCATATAATTAACATTATATGGTAATTGATTGGGCCTTATTCCAATTTGGAAAATGAAGAATATTATAAAATAAAGATTCATGTGTTGAATAGAATAAATAATCATGTGTTGATGATACTCATGTGTTGAGAATATTCATGTGTTGAAACTTATCATGTGTTGAACGAAATATTTTAACAATAAAATTTACATCTTTATCATATATAAAGTTAGAAACTAACTAGAAACTAGATAAGATGAGTGGTTTCCTGGGTATTGATCTAATGTTGGTTTCGGCCTTCGGGGTTAATACTTAGGGAATTGTTCTCTTACAAATTTACGGTTGGAGTCTGATTAAGAATTAAACGATAGAAATCATAATTTTACAAATTATATTAAATAACAAAAATAGTCATGTGCTGAGAATATTCATGTGTTGAAAAATATATATTCATGTGTTGAAGAAAATATTCATGTGTTGAATAGAATAATGAAGTAATTGAAAAATATAAAGTCGTGTTGATTAGATATGCGCCATTTTGACGCGAACGATATTTATATCAATTATATTCGTTTTTATAATGAATACAGAAAAGGAAGTGATTTCAAAATATAACGTTTTGAAAATATTATCATTTATATATCGATGATATGGGATATTCAATTTTGATTTGAAATTGAATATGAATTTGAAATTGTTTTTAAAACGAAGCTAAAACGGTTTATAAAATATGTTTTGAATTGAAATCGACGAAATATATATTATATATATATAATATAATGGCCAGAATAGAACGCGCCGCGCTGCGGCAGTTCGCAAATTTCGACCATTGACTTCGAATTGATGTTGCGGGAGATCCATTCGTCAGATTCTCCTAAAACGGGAACCGTTGGGTTCGTATCGAAAAGTGCTTTCTAACGAATATTAGAAATTAGAAATCTAACTGTTGGATATGGAATTATGTCCAAATCAAATTTGGAAAAGGTCGCTGTAAGTGCAGTTCGATGGCCGTTTATGGAAATCGACTGTACGGGCCTTGATAAAATTATTAAAAATATCCTTAATTAGTGTAGAATCATAAGAAATGATTTGAAAAGAATTGGGATGAAAAATTCCATATTTGAAAAGATAAAAATAGTTTTTTATCGAAATGAACTAGTTTTTAACTAGAACTAAAATCCATATATTTTTAAAATAAATAAATTGGATTTGAAATGGTTTTAAAAATAACCAGAATTTCCAATATATAATTGGAATAGATTTGAATCGAAATTGTCTTCGGAATATTTCGATGTTGGATTTCGTGATTATACAGATATTGTTATGGAAATTTGAAAGATATATATATATATATATCGTTTTTTCCAATACGATATTTGTTGGTTGTTGGATTTGATATTGAATATAAGCCGATATATTTCCTATTCTGAGCCTTGTATTTAATATCAAATGGGATTTGAGTTTGTCGTGAATTGTGTCTTCATTAACACTGTTCTTAAACCCAATTGAGAAAAAGATTAAATCTTTTTATTTAGATTTAATGAAGTATACCAATTATATAATATTTAATTGGAATTGAACTGGAATGTGATTTTGGGTTGTCATGAATGGTATCTTTAATAATACTGTTCTTAGACCCAACGGAGTTAAGAAAATCAGAAACTAACTGGAGGTAAGTTAAGTTGAATGGTTTTCTGGGTATTGATCTGATGTTGGTTTCGGCCTTCGGGGTTATTACTTAGGGAATTGTTCACTTGCTAATTTACGGTTAAAGACAGATGGAATAGAATGTGATTTTGGGTTTATCGTGAACCGTGTTTTAAATGACATTGGTTCTTTAACCCAGTTAAAGACAAGATATGGTTTCCCAAGTTAAACAATCATTAATATTGATTTTTGGGAAGAAATAAACCAAGTGGAGTTTTAATGAATCTTTAATTAGATTGAAATGATCGAGAATGGAGTATCACCAGTTTTGCTCCAAGCGATAGTTAAATCTTTAATTAGATTTGAACGTGAAATGGTAATTGAATTTACTGATAACACCGTGGTGTTAGATATGAAGTATGACCAGTTTTACTTCATAGGATGAATAGGTTGGGATTGGGAAATTAAAATAAATGATTACTTCGGTAAGGTTTGTTAATCCCGACTAGTTTGGATAAACCATAATTTGGTTTGAATTGATATTCAAAAGAAGATTAAAGAATAAATTTAAAGAATTTATCTTTGATAAAATTAATGGGAATCTTTTCCACAGTATAAGAATATTTGAATAAAAGAATATTCTGAATTGGAATGAGGCGTATGTTGTGTTTGTGTAACACTTGTTTATTATATACGCGAGTTATTCAGAAGGACCGGGTTTATCCCATTCTGAATAACTGATGCGACGTGGTGTCGAGGATGAAGACAATGGTCGAAGACCGGAGGTCTTCACATCGTTTGGATAATTACTAATGATCTTGATTGGGCTGTACACCCGAGAGGAGGGAATCAGTTGGTGATCGTCCAAACGTACTTGGAGATTGATGGACATGCGAGGTACAAGGTGCCTCCGGTTTCGTTCAGACCCAGAACGGACTTGTAAATGGACTGTGTGTCTGACATTGGATATCATTCTGTGTGATTGCTGGATATCGGTTGCATGGAGTGGTTTACCTGTGTGGCATGCTAAGATGCAAATGATCAAGGCTTCTGTTGAAAAGCAGAGTCTTGTGGTTGATGATCAAAGCACGGCCTGTGTGGCATAGCTTTGTGTAGCGTTAATTCGCGAGCCTCACACCCCGGTTGTGAACCAGAAACGGGAGAGGACATCATGGAGGGCATGCGTTTCCTTCTAGCTAGGGTGGTGTCAGTGACCTACCAGCCCTGACATTTATATTATTTTCACCTGTGTTGTTGTTGCTGTTGCGATCCGCCTCGGATATATCGGTGACTATGTAGAGCCTATGGAGTCATTTGGCTCATTGACGCCCCAAAGGGCGGGGAAACACAGTGTTCAGGCATTTTAATCCACATCGGTGGACCGACCCTGACGATCCAAGGTCACTCGAGCTTTGACCTGAGGGGCGGGCTAGAGTGTCTTGAATCGGTAGAGGACGATCCCTTGCCTCGGTTCACAGATGGAAATCCAATTTCCAATACGAGACATTTTGATTTTAGGTGTACTCCTATATATGGCGACATAATGGTATGGGGCACTTATGCCGTCTATGATTGATACTTATGATTTGAAGTTGTTTTATACACTATGCACTTATAATAGTATCAAATGATTTGTTTTAAACGTACCAAGCATGTTTGGCTATTATAAGGGAAAACCCTACCCCCGGCTTGCGTTGCATTGTGTGATAGGACCTGGGTCTTATAATAGCTTCATTTATCCAAAAAACATTGCGCTTTTTTGTTATATGCACTGGTATTCTAGGAAGGAAACCCATTCCGTGTTGTACGGCGTGGTCCCTTGATATATCTGATTTAAAGTAAAGTTTTAAATAACTGTTTTAGTTCTCACAGCAGTCACATGACTGACCTGGAGTTTATTGTTTTAACCTAAACTCTGGGTGCCCTTATTTTCCGCACGGGCAGCTAGTAGTTTTGGTTTTGCAGATTTATATTCACAGGATCCTTGTTTACAGCTGGAACGATACTCGGAAAGCTCTATATCCGTGTATTACTTTCAGTTGTGTTTTGTATTATTTTTCGCTGCTATGTAATGTATTGTAATCTCTAATAATTATCAAATGTGTAATATTGATTTATACTCTGTATATTCTTGTATTCTGATGGAATTGTTGTAATTAACAATGAAATGTTCTTCTGTTTGTGTTATGATTCGTCTTGTCCTCAGTACAATCCGTGATTTCCCGTAAGGGGGAAAACTGGTTGTCATAGCTTGGTATCAGAACACTGTTTTACAGAGCTTGAGAACAAGGCACGTTAGAACCAAACGAAAGAATTCATCAGATATTGGATTAGTAATATCCAATGAGAATGACTTGTTAGAGATGGGATCAGTAGTATCCTAGAACGAGTGAGAAGAGCAGTGTTTTCTGAAATAAAAATGAAAACGAATTTTGTTTTGAAAATTTAAACTTTATTCAGCGTATTTGAATATTTATTTGTATTGAATTTGGACAATCCAATATATAAAGATTTCGCATATACGTCTGATCCACGGGTATTCAAAGTTTTAATATATTGGGTAGATATAGAATCACGCTCTAGTCGCCCGGAGATGGTTCTGATGATTGAAGCTTCATTATCAAAATTTATGTTTGAGTGATGAAAGTGGGATTTGTATATATTTCCAATTGGCTGGTGTGAGAACCAAAATATAGTTAGAATATATTGTTATGACTTGGCATCAAAAATGTGATTTTTTGACTATGTATCAAAATTATGAATTTGAAACGTTAATCAACAAATTGATTGCTGATTGTGTTGTCTGATTATTGGTTGATTAATTAAAATTTGAACCATTAGCCAAATTGAACCAAGTAGTGAATTGTATTGAAAGTATATCGCCTTTGCATGCATGTACATGTACTTACATTGAACATGTCATAGCAAGGAGGCTAGAGCAGAGGAATAAAATTGTTTGCCCGACAAATAGGTACATGTTTATTGTATTTCTTAGGATTTTGTTGATTTTATGAGCCGATTGGCTAGCCGCTTGACTGTTTCGTTTTCTTTTTGGATTGGTGAGGGCCATGGGAGGCTATTTGAAATATCCCCAAGCTCCCGGTGCAGGGGAGGTTATGGCGAAATTTTTCGAAAATTTAGGGTGTTAGCCAAATTTTTGAAAAATTTGAAAAGTTCTTAGAAACTGAAAAGTTGAAGAACTTAAGCCGTAAAGAAAATACTGGGAGTTGATTAGTTAAACAACTTGCAGCTTCGTTCCTTTTCGGGGACGAAAATTTTTAAGTGGGGGAGATTGTAATAACCCGGAAATCCGAGCCAATTTAAAATTTTTATTTTGGCAATTTTGATGAATTTTGAATATTTACAATGGATTATTTTAAATAATAACGACGAGAATTTTATTTTGAATAGAATTAGAACGTATATAGTTATATAGATCGTCGTTAGAATATAAATAATTATTTATAATTATAAAAGGAATTGAAAATGGCGCGGTAGTTTGAAAATTCGATTTCAAATTTCAAATGAATGTACAGGATTCAAAATAAACCGGATTTTAGCGAACCCAAAAATATTAGAATCTATTTGAGACTATCTTTCCAACGAATCCGAAAAATTGAAATTTCATAGCGGAAATAAAAAGTTATGTCCATTTGAAAATTCAGAATAGTCGCTATGGAATTCTGGCCCTTAAAAATGAAAATTTTGCAAATGACCTCTGTTTTCGACGAAACCACTTTTGTTGGATCCGGGATGTCAAGTTATTGCTTGATTCCAAAATTCATAATTTTCCGAATCAAAATGTGAGCGTGGCGAAGAAAAACGTGTTTTAACAGTTACAGTCAATTTCGATCGACTAGAAAAGAGCCATTTTTCAAACAGTCTCAGAATTTGACGAAATTAGTTTTGTTAGGACCGTATCGTCAATACGAAACTAGAAAATATTTTTCATGAATTTTTAGAGACTGTATGTGGCCCCGGTAAATTGAAATGTGCGTTTTAAATTCAAAATAAGGATTTATATTTTTATTTGAACGGAAAATGGTCGAAACGATGGAATTGGCTTGCGAAACATATCCCATTGTGTTCGGAATGGGGATAATTAGCTAGGGACGACAGTCGGTAGGTTCGATTTCGAGTTGAAAATAAAATGTTACTTGATGAAATTAAAAATAATAAAATATATATTAAATAATTCACTCCCTCTCTCCCTTATCCCTCAGTCAACCCCCCCTTCATTACTTTGAAAATCGCAAAAAAAGGAAAAAAAACCGCTTCCATCGTTCAACCCTCCCCCCCACCGCGCAACGACGATCCTCTGGCGGCCCTCCCCTTTGCTCCGACGCGCCTCTCTGCCCATCTGCCCCTCCTCCTTCCTCCTCAGCCCCCTTCCTCCAATCAAAGAACCCAAACCCTCCCCTCAACAGAAAAACCGCGCCGTAGTCACTTAGACACCCCTCTCCGCCAGTGCCTGCTCCAACTCCGCCATATCCTCCTGAGCGCGATGATGACCCTCCCCCTCCTTTAAAACAAAGGTAAATTTCATTTATTTCATTTTATTTTATTTCAGTTTCTTTAATTATTTACTTATATAAAATTGAAAATAAAATGTTGATTTTAATGTAGAGAAAGTTAGAATCCATATATAGATTAAGTTATAATTTTTAAATGGTTAAAGATAAGATTTACATTTGTTTAAAGACGAGATTTGCATTTGTTTAAAGATTAGATTTTCATTTGTTTAAAGATTAGATTTTCATTTGTTTAAAGATTAGATTTTTCTATGTTAATCAAAATTAGATTCTTATGTATATAAAGAAATGAATTTTGTTCATATGAAAATATGATTTTTAAATCACATGAAGGTTATAATTTTTAATTATATAAAAAAAAGATATGACTTTTCTTCAAATTAAAATATGATTTTTATATTATAGAAAGAATAAAAATATGATTTTTATATTATAGAAAGAATAAAAATATGATTTTTATATTATAGAAAGAAAAAAAATATGATTTTTATATTGGTAGAGTATTAAAAATATGATTTTTAATGTACAAAACATCATATTAAAAATGTGATTTTAATATGAAAAGCGTGGGGAAGTCTGCGTTGGAAGTACGGGCAAATCCAAACAGTTTAGAAGTTCAGAAGTAGAATGGAGGAGTGGAACCCTCGGTGAGAACTCCTCACTAAAATTTTCTGTTCAGTTATTTATTTTATAACTACATATATAAACTGCTCCCCGTCGTCCACAGACCATGGACGACTTGTGTGATTGTTTGTGTTGTGAAAATTGACTGTTGGTTGTGATATAAAATATATATTCATGTGTTGAAATAAAATATATATTCATGTGTTGAAATAAAATATATATTCATGTGTTAAAATAAAATATATATTCATGTGTTGAAATAATATATATATATATTCATGTGTTAAAATAAAATATATATTCATGTGCTGAAATAAAACAAATATTCATTTACAAATTGAACGATTTGTTTATGTACACCGATTTGACTAATATTGATTGGGACAATAAATTTTATGCATCGCCCAACTGCACAAATAAAATATGTGTTTGATTGTTTGAAACCCCACACGGGTGTTGGGATGAAATTGGACATACACTAATCTCAATAATTAGTTGTATGTCGATCGATTGATTGACAAGCTGTTATGAGCGTTGAATATTTATATTTGATGCTTATACAGTATAGAATGCACTCTGGATGATGGTTGATTATTTATCATTGTTATTATATACATGTGTTGTATGGAAATCCATATAATTAACATTATATGGTAATTGATTGGGCCTCATTCCAATTGGTAAAATAAAGAATATTATAAAATAAAGATTCATGTGTTGAATAGAATAAATAACCATGTGTTGATGATACTCATGTGTTGAGAATATTCATGTGTTGAAACTTATCATGTGTTAAGAGAAATATTTTAACAATAAAATTTACATCTTTATCATATATAAAATTAGAAACTAACTAGAAACTAGATAAGATGAGTGGTTTCCTGGGTATTGATCTGATGTTGGTTTCGGCCTTCGGGGTTAATACTTAGGGAATCGTTCTCTTACTATTTTACGGTTGGATCCTGATTAAGAATTAAACGATAGAAATCATAATTTTACAAAATATTTTAAATAACAAAAATAGTCATGTGCTGACAATGCTCATGTGTTCAGAATATTCATGTGTTGAAAAATATATATTCATGTGTTGAAGAAAATATTCATGTGTTGAATAGAATAATGAAGTAATTGAAAAATATAAAGCCGTGTTGATTAGCCATGCGCCATTTTGACGCGTACGATATTTATATCGATTATATTCGTTTTTATAATGAATATAGAAAAGGAAGTGATATTAAAATATAACGTTTTGAAAATATTATCATTTATATATCGATGATATGGAATATTCAATTTTGATTTGAAATTGAATATGAAGTTGAAATCGTTCTTAAAACGAAGTTAAAACGATTTATAAAATACGTTTTGAATTAAAATCGACGAAATATATTATATATATAATATAATGGCCTGAATAGAATGCGCCGCGCTGCTGCAATTCGCGAATTTCGACCATTGACTTCGAATTGATGTTGCGGGAGATTCGACCGTCGGATTCTCCTAATACCGGAACCGTTGGGTTCGTATCGAAAAGAGCTTTCTAATGAATATTAGAAATTAGAAATCTAACTTTTGGATTTGGAATTATGTCCAAATCAAATTTGGAAAAGGTCGTTGTAAGTGCAGTTCGATGGCCGTTTATGGAAATCGACTATACGGGCCTTGATAAGGTTATTAAAAATATCCTTAATTAGTGTAAAATCATAAGAAATGATTTAGAAAGAATTAGGATGAAAAATTCCATATTTGAAAAGATAAAAATAGATTTTTATCGAAATAAACTAGTTTTGAACTAGAATTAAAATCCATTTATTTTTAAAATAAATAAATTGGATTTGAAATGGTTTTAAAAATAACCAGAATTTCCAATATATAATTGGAATAGATTTGAATCGAAATAGTCTTCGGAATATTTCGATGTTGGATTTCGTGATTATACAGATATTGTTATGGAAATTCGAAAGATATATATATATATATATATCGTTATTTCCAATACGATATTTGTTGGTTGTTGGATTTGATATTGAATATAAGCCGATATATTTCCTATTCTGAGCCTTGTATTTATTATCAAATGGAATTTGGGTTTGTCGCGAATGATGTCTTCATTAACACTGTTCTTAAACCCAGTTGAGTAAAAGATTAAATCTTTTTATTCAGATTTAATGAAGTATACCAATTAAATAATATTTAATTGGAATTGAACAGGAATGTGATTTTGGGTTGTCGTGAATGGTATATTTAATAATACTGTTCTTAGACCCAATGGAGTTAAGAAAATTAGAAACTAACTGGAGGTAAGTTAAGTTGAATGGTTTTCTGGGTATTGATCTGATGTTGGTTTCGGCCTTCGGGGTTATTACTTAGGGAATTGTTCACTTGCTAATTTACAGTTAAAGACTGATGGAATAGAATGTGATTTTGGGTTTATCGTGAACCGTGTTTTAAATGACATTGGTTCTTTAACCCAGTTAAAGATAGGATATGGTGTCCCAAGTCAAACAATCATTAATATTGATTTTTGGGAAGATTAAAACCAAGTGGAGTTTTAATGAATCTTTAATTAGATTGAAATGATCGAGAATGGAGTATCACCAGTTTTGTTCCAAGCGATAGTTAAATCTTTAATTAGATTTGAACGTGAAATGGTAACTGAATTTACCGATAACACCATGGTGTTAGATATGAAGTATGACCAGTTTTACTTCATGGGATGATTATGTTGGGATTGGGAAATTAAAACAAATGATTACTTCGGTAAGGTTCGTTAATCCCGACTAGTTTGGATAAACCATAATTTGGTTTGAATTGATATTCAAAAGAAGATTAAAGATTAAATTTAAAGAATTTATCTTTGATAAAATTAATGGGAACCTTCCCCACAGTATAAGAATATTTGAATAAAAGAATATTGTGAATTGGAATGAGGCGTATGTTGTGTTTGTGTAATACTTGTTTATTATATATGCGAGTTATTTAGAAGGACCGGGTTTATCGCATTCTGAATAATTGACGTGACATGGTGTGGAGGATGAAGACGGTGGTCGAAGACCGGAGATCTTCACATCGTTTGGATAATTATTGATGATCTTGATTGGGCTGTACACCCAAGAGGAGGGAATCAGTTGGTGATCGTCCAGACGTACTTGGAGATCGATGGATATGCGAGGTACAAGGTGCCTCCGGTTTCGTTCAGACCCAGAACGGACCTGTAACTGGACTGTGTGTCTAACATTAGATATCATTCTGTGTGATTGATGGATATCGGTTGCATGGAGTGGTTTGCCTATGTGGCATACTAAGATGCAAATGATCAAGGCTTCTGTTGAAAAGCAGAGTCTTGTGGTTGATGATCAAAGCACGGCCTGTGTGGCATAGCTTTGTGTAGCGTTAATTCGCAAGCCTCACACCCCGGTTGTGAACCAGAAACGGGAGAGGACATCAGGGAGGGCATGTGTTTCCTTCTAGCTAGGGTGGCATCAGTGACCTACTAGCCCTGACATTTATATTATTTTCACCTGTGTGGTTATTGCTGTTGCGAGGCGCCTCGGATATATCGGTGACTATGTGAAGCCGATGGAGTCATTTGGCTCATTGACTCCCCGAAGGGCGGGGAAACACAGTGTTCAGGCATTTTAATTCACATCGGTGGACCGGCCCTGGCGATCCAAGGTCACTCAAGCTCTGACCTGAGGGGCGGGCTAGAGCGTCTTGAATCGGTAGAGGACGATCCCTTGCCTCGGTTCACAAATGGAAATCCAATTTCCAATACGAGACATTTCGGTTTATTTGTACTCCTATATATGGCGACTTAGTGGTATGGGGCACTTATGCCGTCTATGATTGATACTTATGATTTGAAGTTATTGTATACACTATACACTTATAATAGTATCAAATGATTTGTTTTAAACGTACCAAGCATGTTTGGCTATTATAAGGGAAAACCCTATCCCCCGGCTTGCGTTGCATTGTGTGATAGGACCTGGGTCTTATAATAGCTTCATTTATCCAGAAAGCATTGCGCTGCACTGGTATTTTTGGGAGGAAACCCGTTCCGTGTTATACGGCGTGGTCCCTTGATATATCTGATTTAAAGTAAAGTTTTAAATAACTGTTTTAGTTCTCACACCAGTCACATGACTGACCTGGAGTTTATTGTTTTAACCTAAACTCTAGGTGCCCTTATTTTCCGCACGGGCAGCTAGTAGTTTTGATTTTGCAGATTTATATTCATAGGATCCTGGTTTACAGCTGGAACGATACTCGGAATGCTCTGTATCCGTGTATTACTTTCAGTTGTGTTTTGTATTATTTTCCGCTGCTATGTAATGTATTGTAATCTCTGATAATTATCAAATGTGTAATATTGATTTATACTCTGTATATTCTTGTATTATGATGAAATTGTTGTAATTAACAATGAAATGTTCTTCTGTTTGTGTTTTGATTCGTCTTGTCCTCAGTACAATCCGTGATTTCCCGTACGGGGGAAAACTGGTTGTCATAATACGCTGTTGATGGAAACCTGTAGCCAAGTCCATTCTGGAAAATACTTGCACTCCATTTAATTGATCCAACAAATCATCAATGCGGGGTAACGAATATTTATTCTTGAGCGTCTGCTTGTTGAGATCTCGGTAATCAACACACAATCAGAGATTACCGTCGGACTTAGGAACAAACACTACAGCTGCACTCCAATTAGAGGAGCTAGGTCTGGTCAGACCTTTCCATAGCAATTGTCGAGTTTGATCGCCCAATTCTTCTTTTTCTTTTAATGTCATTCTCCGAATAGAATGCACAACTGGCCTTGCATTCGGAATTAACTCGATCTTGAGGTCAATTTCTCTTCGCGGAGGTAAGATATCAACTTCTTCAAATACATCCGCATAATATCTGACTACGGGAATTTTCTCAATAGAAGTAGGAGTAACTTCTAGAGCAGACCAAAATGCTTTCCTATCGGTTTCTGAGACGTGGCATGGTATACCAATAATATTTCCAAATTTTGTTTTAATTTTAACAATTCTTTCCGCACATTTAACTTCAGCCTCATATTTTGTTAACCAATCCAGTCCAAGAATGATATCGAACTTGGAAAAATCCATAACGATCAACTCGAAAGAAAACCGGAAATAAGAATAGGTGACGGGCACCTTACAATATAAACTGAGAACAAGAGAGCCTCCTGTCGGATTATGAACTCTTATCAATTCTTTAAGCTTTCTTAGTTTTTACTTTAACTTTTTAACTATGTTACTTGCAATAAAGCTTTGTGATGCACCAATGTCAAATAATACTGAAACAAGAATATTTTTAATAGTAAGGGTACCTCCCAAAAACATAAGATTTACCTGCTCCCTCTGAAGAAGTTGGCGGATCCGCCCTGCCATACACATGTGCTACTTGGGAATTCTTCAGTAAAGGACAGTTTGTCTTGATGTGCCCCTTCTTATGGCAGTTGAAGCACTCCCTATTATCAGGACGGTTCTGACTAGGACCAGACTGATTTGTCTTCTGTCGCTTTGGAGCGTTGCACTCATTAGTCCAATGTCCGAGCTGGTCACAATTGAAGCATTTATCCTTTGTCTTTCTGTTTACTTGAGGCTTTGTGGCTGTTGTGTTGCTTGCTTCAGGTTTCTTACTCGAAGATTTCCATTTGTTGTTGCCTTGCTTCTTCTCGTTGTCTTCCTGAAAGTTCCTCTTGTCCAAACTTTCATATCTGCAAGCCATCTCAACCATCTCGGTGAATGGAAGGTTAATATGTCCCATTGCCCGGTTTTGGTACCTACGAAGAAGTCCATGAATAAATCGCTTGCTCTTCTCAATAGGATCCTGAACAAGCTCGGGCGCATAGCGGGATAGTTCTGTGAACTTGTTGAGATACTCATGTATTTTGCGATCTCCTTGCTGGAGATTTGCGTACTCATTATGTAGGCGCTCGACTTCCTGTCGAGGGGTGAACTTCTCCTTGAGCACTTCCTTAAACTTAGTCCATAGCATGTCTATCTCAAGCTCGTCTAATATGATGGCCTCCCACCATATCACTGCTTCGTCTTTCAATAAATATGATGTCATGAACCTCTTCCTATGATCCTCTAGCTCTAGGCCTACGAAGATACGTTCGCATGACTTCAACCAAGCTTGTGCTTCAGCTACTGTACCATTGCCAGAGAATGGCAAGCCACCAAGATTCCTGTATTTCTTGGCCACCATATCAAGATCAAATGGTTGTGGGGCCATGGTGGTGGTACTGCAGCCTCAAGATTAGGCTGATTCTGAGCAGCGAGGATTTCACCCCTTCCTTGGCCTCTGCCTGCTCTGCCCCTACCTCTAGCTCTAGTGCTCATCTCAGTCGGTTTTGTACAAGCAAGAAAAGAGTCAGACCAACAGAAATGATAATTTTTACGGAATAGTAAAAGCAGAAGGACGTAAGGAAAACAATGATCTACTTATCAAATTATTATGCTATTCTACTGCGCTCATTCTAGGACATTGCTAATCCTGTCTCTAATGAGCTACTCGCCCTAGAACACTACTGATTCTATTTTTGACGAGGCGTTTAATGTGTTTGATTACAGAACTAATATTAACCAAAGCTTTGGTACCAACTGTGAAAACCCCAAACCCCCGTGCCATAGAAGTAAGGATAATCAATGGAATATAACACATTAATCGACATGAGCAGATTACAAATAATAGCATAAACATGAAATAAAATAATTTACATCAATATGGTAGAGGAATCATAAAATGTAATAAACATCAGAGTTGCCCAGTCATAGGATACAACTTAGTGCATAAAAGAATTGATCAGTTTACATCGAGATCAGCCGGTACATACACATCAGATAATACAAAATAGAGATAATCAGTCTACGTCGGGATCAGCGGTACATATGCATAAAGTAATACAGGCGGAAATGTCAATAGTCCAAAATACAGATATAAACTAGTCTTCGCCATCATCCAAAAATGCACTCCATGCTATGGTGCAAAGCTAAAATACATCCTGTAACCTGTCACTTGGTTGCCCGTGTAAAAATAGGGCACCCGAGTTTGCAAGTGAAAACAAACTGCGAGTCAGTCATCGGACTGGTATGAGAAATCTACTTAACTGATTTAACAACAATAATAATAAGGCAAATCATAGGACCACGCCGCTAACGCGAAACAGCTTTGCTCCATTGATTGCCAGTGCATGAAATAAAGTAAATCTTTTAAACAACGCAATGTTTTTTGGAAAAATGAAGCCATTATAAGACTCAGGCCCCATCACACAATGCAAAGCACGCCGAAGGATAGAGTTTTACCTTATAATGGCCAAAATATGCTTAATACGCATAAAGAAAAATCATTTGATATTATTACTAGTGCACATGTGTTTCAAAAGAAATTTCAATCATAATGTATCAATCATAGGTGGCATAGTACCTCATCCTACTATGTCGCCATATAGGTTTACAATCAAATCCATAATGTCGTATTGGAAATTGGATTCCATCATGAGTCGAGGCAAGAGATGTGCTCCTCGCCGGCTTCGAGACACTCTAGCAATTGCCTCAGGATTCCCCATAGAGAACCCTTGGATCTTGCAGGGTCGGTCCTCTCTTACGTTCGAGGATTGGCAATTCCTGAACACACGTTTCCCGGTCCTATAGGATCTATCCATCGGCTCTGTAGTAACCGATATATCCAAGGCGCCTCGCTATCCATCATCCACATAGGTAAAAATAAATAAATGTCTAGGCTCCATACCATGACACCACCCATAGCTAGAAAGAAACGTCATGCACTCCTGCTGTTGCTTATCCCGTTTTTGACTCATACCGAGGTGTGAAGCTCACGAATTAATGCTATACACAAAGCTATGCTCTTTAAAGCCGTGCTTTGATCATCAACCATAAGACTCTGCTTTTCAATAAAAGCCTTGATCATTTGCGTCCTTGCATGCCACACTGACAATTCACGCCATGCGACTGATGTCCATTGATATATAACCTCTGAGCTTGTACGTCCCAGAGAAGGGTGTTAAGGAAGATAATAAATTCTCTACCACCAACAAGATATATATTTAATAGAAATCAATCAACACAGAATGAAGTCCAATGTCAGACACATATCCATTTACTAGTTTGTTCTGGGTCTGAACGAAACCAGAGGCACCTTATTCCTCGTTCCATATGTCCAATATGGAAGAGAGGCCCTCGCACATCCGGACAATCAACAAGTACGTCCAGACCACTACCAATGTAACCTCATCAAGAGAGCTACCCATATCTAAGACATTAGTGGCAATCTATACGATGTGAAGATCACCGGTCTTGCACCGTCTTCATATCTTCGACTTTTAATCGTCGATCAATTATTTGAAATGAGAATTAACTCGGCCTTTTCAAATAATTTACGTATATATAGAATCCAAATCAATTCATTCCATGGTTAAATTATTTGACATTTTCATTTCATTTCAATATAATAATTCCATGTCAAATCCATCTAACCATCCGAATATCCAATAAACCAGATAAAATTGGTTTACTTCCATTCTATATCATTTATAATATTTTGTAACGATTTATTGCCATTTTTATTTATATAAAAATGGTCCATTTTAATTAAACGACGCTTCAGGTCATTACGCGGCCCTGACGCTGTTTTTCTTCAGATTTGGTTTACACATTTCTCAAAATCTAACCGTTGGATCTTAACAAATTTTACACCGTTGAAAAGATCTTTTCAAAGCGAACCCAATGGTTCCATTGTGGGAAAATCCGACGGTCGAATTTCTCGGTATAATAGTTTAAAGTTACGATTTCAAAACGCGAACTTCAGCGTGCGATTCGTTTAATTTTAATTTTAATTTATACAAATATACATATAAATTCATTTTGACACTGTTTTTCTTCGGATTTGATTTAAACATTTCACACAATCTAGCCGTTCGATCTCAACAAATTTTATATCGTTGGAAAGATATTTTCAAAGCGAACCCAACGGTTTCAGCTTCGGGGAAATCCGATGGTCGGATTTCTCGGTGTAATCGTTTAAAGTCACGATTCCAAAATGTGAACTGCAGCTGCGCGATTCGTTTTATTTTAATATATATATATATTTATATATATAATTCATTCGACGATTTCTAAACCGTTTTCACTTCAAAGAATTTGGCTAACGCCTTTAAATTTCGAAAATTTTTGCTATAACCTCCTTTGTACGGAGAGGGGTTTGGAAATTTGTTGGACAGTCTTAGGCACCCAATAAATCCAGTATAAGCATTCACAATTTTTAGTGACTAATCTAAGCCTAAGGGAGAGTGTAAAAATTATTTCTCAAGAGAATAAATTCTCATCACCTTGTCCAGTGTTGGAAATTAAATAATCCATGTGCCGTACCTAATAACTAGAGAGACGGGATTATTGTCAACTCTAGACCTGTTTGGGGTTTTTATTTAATCTGGAAATTTACCGTTATATTTTATTTAGTCCATATCAGTCCTCAGTTCAACCTGTAATACAGTCATTGCCATACAAGCCTCTTGCTTGTATGGTAATTCCAACCTCGTCACATAAGCTCCAAATGCTAATGTGGCATATGATAGAGTATGCTATCTTCAAGAAGTATGCCATGTAGTGTAGTTCAAAATTAATTGTTGATATCCTATGGCGACGTTTATAATCCCACACAGAACAACTAGCACACCGCATCCAATGACATTCACGGGAGTTTATATAATAAATAAAATTGCGCAGCCAACTCGTTAAGGCCTACCTTTTGTCGGGCACACAAATAAATTCTTTACTCAACAACTAATCCATTTTCATGTTCAGCATATGTATATATGCATATCTATGCTAAAAATAATATTTATAGCGAACAGATGTTTATTTTCATACATGGTAATTTTTAACACTTCATATACATGTCAAAAATATTATTTTCAATGAACAAACATTAATTTCAACACACGGTTATTTTTAACACTTCATATACGTGTTAAAAATAGTATTTTCAATGAACAACTATTTATTTCAACACATGAATATTTTTATTACTTCATATATACAACAAAAATGTGATTTTTATTGTTCAAACAATTTATTTCAAACATGAATATCTTATATACTTCATATACACAATAAAAATGTGGTTTTTATTGTTCAAACAATTTATTTCAAACATGAATATTTTATATACTTCATACATAAGATAAAAATGTGATTTTTATCGTTCAAACAATTTATTTCAAACATGAATATTTTACATACTTCATATATAAATTTGATTTTTATCGTTCAAACAATTTATTTCAATCATGAATATTTTATATACTTCATATACACAATAAAAATGTGATTTTTATTGTTCAAACAATTTATTTCAGACATGAACATTTTTGGTGGTTCATACATACAATAAAAATGTGATTTTTATTATTCACACAATTTATCCTAACACATGGATATTTCAGAAAATTTCGGCATTATAATGACAGGGTATTTAACACCGGCACCATGTCCAGCACGGTTCCTTTGCTATCCTAGGCCTTGCGGCGATACAAGGGTTTCATTTCAATGATTTCCTCAATAACATTCATTTTCAAAACACAGTGAATATACCACAAACACAACCAATTTTGTTGCAACCACAATCAATCATTCATAATCACAATCCAAACAATTTATATCGTCCATGGTCTGTGGACGAGGGGAGTTTATATGTGTGTGTGTATATATATATATATATATATTTCACCTCCATTTCAATTTCATTTTAATTTCATTCAACGCATATATGATTTATATAACATATATATAATTTATACATCGCATATATAATTTGTACATCGCTTGTATGTAAGATATACAATGCTTATATAATTTATACAATGCTTATATAACTTATACAACGCGTATCCACTCCAATTTGAATTTAAAATCTCACATTGCTTTTTACTCCTTCTTAAATTGTAGCGAGCTCCGAATGCGTTCTAGTCTCTTCTAGAATGTAGCGTACGATGTCCCAATGTCTCTTGTTTCACTGGATTTGGACAACATACGAAAAAGATATGATTTTTATAATTTAATCGAACTTTGCAACCCTTTAAAGTGGTTCGAAACTAGGTCTTCGATTTCCGCGAAATATGAAGTACTTAGAGGCGATCGGGTTTTGCCACCTTGTAGAGCTAGAAATGACGCTCTGTTCGGTGGAGGAGGCGTTCAGTTCGGTGGAGGATCGGGGGAGATACAGCAGACGACGCGGGTGAACTTCGAGGTTCAGAACTTCACGAATACTCCACGATAATTCACACAACATGTATGGATTTAAAGAGGATGAGGAGATCTACACCTCAACTGGAGCTAGTGATTTCGTTGAGTGGATTGGTCAGAATCGAGGAGAGAAGGAAGGAAGAGGAAGCCGCCGTTCATTACTGATAGGTTATGGGTTTTTTTAATCGATTTTTGGAAAATATAGTTAATGAAAGGAATTTTTTGATTGGCCCATATATATATTTTCCAAAAATAGTGTTTTCTTACCCAAACTCCAAATCAAACCCAACGAGCATCGCCTCTAGCTAAATACCCTCATTCCAAACACAATGGAATATGTTTCGTAAGCCCATTCGATTGTTTCAGTCAGTTATTCTTCAAATTAAAATATAAAACATTCAATATTAGATTTGAACGTACATTTTAATTTGCCGGGGCCACATACCGATTTCAAAAATTCTCAAAAAATAAATCTAGCTATGTTTGGATGATACAGTCCCAACAAAACTGATTTCATCAAATTTGGAGACCGTTTGAAAAATGGCCCTTTTCTGGTCGATCCAATTGCACTGTATTTGCAAAACACGTTTTCTTTTGCCATGCTCACATATTAACTCCAAAAATTATGGAATTTTAAATCTAGAAATAAATTGACATTCCGGATCCAACCAAAGTGGTTTCGTCGAAAACGGAGGTCGTTTGCAAAATGTCTATTTTTAAGGGCTTTGTTGTTATTTAAAAATGGAATTTTTAAATTCTGACCAAATTTCTTTTAAAATTACTTGAAATAAAATTTTTAAATTGGTTCTGATTTTCTGGGTTGTTACAATAGTAGTCACTCGAGTATCTATCATCAATCAGTAGCGAGAACAGTGAAGGAGTTGGGTTAGACCTCTAGGATAGAAATTTTTCGCTACCGACACTGGATTGGGGTTCGCAATGCCATATCGTTGTTTTAAATATTATTTTTTGTTTAGGGCAAGGTCGTTAATCTATGAGAAGTTCCTTCCTACAAGTTGAGGGTTGACTGCAAGGAGCCATAACATGTTGATAATGGGGCATGCCATAGTTACAGTAAATGTAACACCCCACCTCTGCTAGGGTCACTCACAAAGGGAATGCACTAGTTTTGGTGGAGTATTATCTAGGTAAACATACACAGAGATATCACAAGCCAAAACATAAATAAAGCAGCGGTAGAAATTAAAAACCAAATTTATTACTTTCAATAAAAGAGTCAAAACCTCACATATCCAAGGTACAAATTATTCCATTACATCAAGTTCCAAATAAAGAAGCATAAACTTAAGATAACAAAAGTAAATTATTCCCCATAAATAGCAGAAACAGCCATAGCATAGCTCAAGACCAAACCGCACATGAGCTGTCAGAAAGCAAGCTAAGAGCTAGTGTTTCCTCCCTGAGAACCTGGGGGGGAAACGAAAGAAAAAGAGGCGAAAGAGAAAGGGTCAGTCATAAAGACTGGTAAGCCCTAGTGACTTTCAGTATGAAAACTAGTAAAGGTAACATGATATGTGAAAACTGGAATTAAACATAAGGATGATAACAGAACTAGTAGGGTAATTAAGATAACATGATAAGTCAAGTCTAGCATCGCATATTCGAGATTCGCTGCACCAACTGTACTAGTGTTCTAACTCATGTCAAGTATTAATCATGAAATGATCCCTTGGCCTAGTATCATGAAGTGACCCATTACGGGGTCCTACGGTACGATCTACTAATCGATCGGCTCCCTACAAGTTCTAGCACGTCATGTGTCTGTGTCATACGGCCCTATCCTGAAATGTAGTTACCAGTGCTAGGTCCACCATAGAGTGTATCAAGTCCTATGGCGCCAACCACCGACACGAACCAATCACGCACAGTGTAAATCTATAGGTGCCCAATGCCTGCTTTTTCAACTACGGACTACGTGCATGACCATAGTCCGCCTGAACCTACAACGGCGCACCTACTCAGCCGTCGTTCTAGTCGCTTACAATCAGCCCAGTAATCGTGCCCCACCCTGCCTAATCCCAGGGTATCGTGATACATCTAAGTGGGTTACTGCTGAAAAGGACCGCGTAACTAGGGTTTCTAATGGGTTAATTGTTGTCATTCAAATTCGTGACTTAACCCTATCCAAATCATGTTTCAAGTTGGTTAAGTGTGTTCAAGCGGTTCATGACTTAACCCTATCAAATCATCGTGTCAAGTTGGTTAAGTATATCCAAGTGGTTCATGACTTAACCCTATCATGTGGCATTAATTCATTAATGCACCTCAACCTCTCACATTAGACTAACTGTTGTGGTTACTGGATTTGCCGGGCGGTTCCGGGCAGATTTACACCACAACATAGTCTAACCTCGGGTTTTACGTGCGATATGACCAACTACCCACATTGGATCCTATTGTTTGCAGCCACTGTATTTGCTGGGCGGTTTCGGGCAGATTTATACTGCAAACTCAACCCAACCTTGAGTTGGCCATTTTCAAGTTTATCTAATTGTCATGCCCACATTCAAGTTTTCATGTCAAAATTCATGTCAAGTTTTCATGTCATGTTTCGTGTCAAATCGTGTCAAGTTCATGTCCATATCCAGGTTCAAGTTATAATAACGTTCATGTTTAAAGTTCAAAGTCAATTCATGTTTTACCTAGTCTACCCAAATCGCATTCCCATCGTACGTAAGCTCGAATCGATACAAATAAATCTAAATAGGGAATAACATAAAAAGGGATGGGTATAAGGTGGCAAAAGTGATTACTAGCATAGCATGGTATGACTTGATAAATGATTATAACATTACTGGCATATGGAATATTGGCCTCAAATATAAAGATTCCAAATCTAGCAAAATATGGTACTAGTCAAGATAACAGTTGTCATAAGGTGATTGTATAGTCATGGTAACGATTGACATAAGGTGATAGTATAGTCATGGTAATGATTGACATAAGGTGATAGTCATAAACTTGTGACTAATAGCAGATTCAATATGATAATATGAGGGGCTCTCTTTTTGATTTACAACACGAATAGGCCCCAAATCAATGTCATGATATATCCAAAAGTCAAGATCCAAGATGAACAAGAATGGATGTAAAAGGGTGTAAAACAATCATCATACATAGGTCCAATTTCAATTTACATCATATTCATATTACATTTACAGTTTAAATCTAAAAATAACTGGGGCTTACAGATCGTGGTTCGAGAATTAGAAAAAGAGAGTCGATGTTGAATCTTTATATGCTTAGTCAAGTCCTAATAGAAATCCCCAAATCAGCGCTTCTCTTAACGCAGTCCCAACGTAGAAAAAGCAATCCCTTTCTCAAACTTTTCAACCAGAATTAGAGTAGCATAAGGTCAGAAAGAATTTTGTGTAGAGAGACTAGTGTTAGGGGCTATATATATAGGGTCAGGTCAACGAATGTAGACAGAAACGAGGCCAGAAACATCAGAGTGAATCCAGCTTCAAAAGTGGACTCGGCCACTAGGTCGACCCCCAGGTCGGCACTATGGTCGACCTGGTCCTGGGTAGGTCGACTACATAGTCGACCCCCAGGTCGACCTAGTCCTGGGAGGGAAATTTCCCGCCCAGTCCATTCTGAGGTTTGAATTTCGAATTTTGAATTCGAATTGAGCTGTTTTGAACTTGAAAACTTCTGAAAACTTCGAAAGGTCATAACTTGGTCGTACGGACTCCGATTTTCGAAAACTCGGACTCGTTTCCAAGCAGAATTTCGAGACGAACGCAATGGAGCAACCCGTTTCCCTTGATTCTTATTTTAAAAATTAATTCTGCCTTGATTTATGGTTATTACACGTTATAAAAACACGGGTTGTTACATTCTCCCCCTTAAAGGATTTCGTCCCCGAAATCTCTAAGTTAGAAAGAATGTATCCTACCATCCAATCATCCATCTACTCAAAGCATCATCCACAGGCAACCAATGTCCTTTAAAGATTTCTAGTGCTGTATGAACATATGCAGAAAGTGTGTGTATATGTACTAATCTAATGCAAAGGATCAGGCGGTTACTGATTCAGTAAACCTCCTTAATGCAAAATATGTTAGTGTCATGAATCCAACATGTATGCAAATTCCTAACATAGTTTATAATCTCTACATGAGTGCACAAACATTCATCCATATGCAACATCCAAGTGATAGCATAACAAGTTCCATCCATGTACAAGTATAAGCACTCATGCATATGCAACATGAAAATGTGACTGAGCCGATCTAGTGCCTAATGTGTGTCATGCATCCACTAGCAACCACTTGCAACCACTTGCAACCATTTGCAAACATCAACCATAACATGTTTCAGTCACATGTTCACATCCATATGGTTCTACCTAAGGTTCTCAAGATAAGATCGAGAAGATGACAAGACAAACGTAGAAGCATGATACGAAAAGGTTTTCAAGTTTATAGGAAAAAGAGATCGAGAATGTACCCTCAAAAAATAAATGGGTAAAGCGCGCGTATCTTCTCTTCAGTTTCCCAAGTTGCGTCTTCTTGGGCTTCACTCCACTGCACTTTAACTAGCTTGACTTCTCGATTCCTTAGCTTCTTAATCTCTGTTCCTAAGATACGAATCGGAACTCGTCTCAATGTTGCTTCTTTTTCCACTTCTACGTCTTCAAGGATGCTTGGCTCAACCACTTCGGCTGACTCGTGCAAGCATTTACGGAGATGCGAGACGTGAAAGACATTGTGCACCCCAGCCAGCTTCTCGGGTAAGTCTACCTTATAGGCCATCCGTCCAATCCTCTTAGTGATAGGGAACGGTCCTACGAACCTTGGTGCTAGCTTTCCAACTGCTCCAAAACGAACTACATTGCGTAACGGAGAAACTTTTACAAAGACCATATCCCCGACTTCGAATTCTAGGTCTGTCCTTCTCGAGTCCGCATAAGATTTCTGTCTATCTTGGGCCGTTTTCATCCGTTTTCGTATCAACTCAATCTTCTCAGAAGTGTCCCTTATCATGTCGGGCCCAAGTATAAGTCTGTCTGTCGTCTCCCACCAACAAGTTGGCGACTTGCACGGTCTTCCATACAGGGCTTCGAATGGTGCCATTCCGATGCTAGCTTCGTAATTGTTATTATATGCAAACTCCACGAGAGGAAGATGGTCCTCCCAAGTACCACCAAAGTCAAGAATGCATAGCCTCAGGAGATCTTCTAGTACCCTATTTACCCTTTCGGTTTGTCCATCCGTCTGTGGGTGATAGGCCGTGCTTAAACTTAGTCGTGTACCCATTGCTTCTTGCAGACTATTCCAAAACTGGCTAGTGAAAATCGGGTCACGGTCACTAACTATACTAGAAGGAACCCCATGCAATCGTACTATCTCTCGAAGGTAAATAGACGCTAGCCATGATGCGGTCCTCTTGCTTTTCACCGGAATGAAGTGAGCACTTTTCGTGAGTCTATCAACTATGACCCATATGCTAGTATTTCCCTTCCTTGACCTAGGGAGTCCATCCACGAAATCCATCGAAATACTCTCCCATTTTCATTGCAGAACCTCCAAAGGATGTAATAGTCCACCGGCTTCTTCGACTCGGCCTTTACTTGTTGGCACACCATGCACTTCGAAACGAATTCTGCCACGTCCTTTTTCATTCCAGCCCAAAGGAAAATGCGTTTCATATCTCTGTACATCTTATCCCCTCCAGGATGTATGGTCATCTTCGAGTGATGCACTTCTTCGAGAACTTTCCTCACTAGGTCTCCCACTTGTGGGACACATAGCCTTCCATCGCGCCTTAGCCATCCCTTGTCATCTATGTCATACCTACTGAGGTGACTTGACGTCTCACCACTAATCAGCTTGTCCATGATTTCGACTATCTGTGGGTCTTCCTTTTGTGAAGTCCCTACTTGATCTAGAAGTGTAGGTCTTAACTCAAGAGATGCTAACGTAGCAGTCAATGACTCAACAATGGGCGTAATTGCTATAAACTCAAGGCTTTTCCTCTCAACAAACAAGGGGCTCAAAGTCAACCTTTTTCTACTTAGCGCGTCCGCCACCACGTTTCCCTTGCCAGGGGTATAAGCTATATCGAAGTCATATGATGCCAAGAATTCCATCCACCGCTGTTGTCTTAGATTCAAATCTTTCTGTGAGAAGAGGTACTTGAGCGATTTGTGGTCGGTATACAGCTCGAACCTCTCCCCTAGAAGATAATGGCGCCAAGCTTTAAGTGCAAAAACAATCGCGGCCAACTCCAAGTCATGCGTGGGATAGTTTTTCTCATGAACTTTAAGTTGTCTGCCCCCGTAGCATATTATTCTTCCTTCTTGCATTAGGACGGCGCCTAATCCCCTGCCGCATGCATCTGTGTACACGGTAAACATCTTGCCTCCGTCAGGTAATGCCAAAACTGGAGCTGTGGTGAGGGCTCTCTTGGGTCACTGAAAAGCAACGTCACACTCTATGTCCCATACAAAAGCTAGGTTCTTCTTTGTTAATTTAGTAAGAGGGGCTGAAATCTTAGCGAAGTCCTTAATGAACTTCCTGTAGTAGCCCGCCAAACCGAGAAAGCTCCTCACCTCCGTTGCATTCTTAGGAATTTTCCAGTCTTGTACCGCGACTACCTTTGCGGGGTCCACGACTATGCCTTGCTTAGAAACTACATGTCTAAGGAACAGAACTTCCTTCCTCCAAAAATGGCATTTGGAGAACTTAGCCTTTAACTGGTGTGCTCTAAGCGTTTCCATGACTTCCTTGAGATGTCTAGCATGCCCTTCTTCATCTTTTGAGAAGATCAAAATATCATCCTCGAAAACTACCACGAACTTGTTAAGGAACTCCTGAAACACCCTACTCATCAAATCTACAAAGTACGTGGGTGCATTAGTTAACCCAAATGGCATGACGATCCATTCGAAGAACCCATCTGGAGTCCTAAACGCAGTTTTGTCAATGCTATCCTCAGCCACTCTAAGCTGATGGAATCCTGTGGCTAGATCGAGTTGAGAGAAAACAGATGCTCCCACAAGCTGGTCAAACAAATCGTCGATCCTTGGTAGTGGGTGCCTATTCTTATTTGTCATCTTGTTTAATTCGCGATAATCTACACACAGACGAAGCGATCCATCCGCCTTAGTAGCGAATACCACTGGAGCACCCCATTCAGAAATGCTTTGTCTTATGAAATTTTTCTCAAGCAACTCGTTAATTTGTTTACTGAGCTCTCTTCTTTCTCGCGGGGCCATGTGCCTAATGGGCAATGAAACTGGCTTGGCATTACCAACAAGATAAATTCGGAACTCTATCTCGCGTTTAGGAGGTAATCCCCTCACTTCATCAAAGACATCTGGATATTCTCGGACCACTCTTACAGATTGCAAATTATCGTCGAACGAGTCAAGGGATTCAAGATAACATAACATGACTGGACCCTTAGGGTTACAAGAAATTTCAAGGGTATTACCGAGGCGAATCATGAACCTCACTATCCTTTGTTCACAATCAAGAACGACTCCATAATTGGACAACCAATCCATACCTAGGATCAAACCGTATCCCATAAATCCGAGAACATAAGCATTACACATGAATTCTACGCTTAAGATAGAGATCCTCAAATCCATACACATCATAGATAAACGGGCGGAGCCCCCAATTGGATTTAAAACTATAACGGGATCCTCAACCAGACTAGTACTTAGGTGCAGATTTTCAACAATATCAGAAGAAATAAAAGTATGCGATGCACCAAAGTCAAATAAGGTTCGAACAGGAAAGTCGGAAATGTAAATAAGGCTCTCTACGGAAATATTACTACCTAGGTCAAGAGCTGGAGTGGTGTTGAGAGCATGCAACTGCCCTCCAGAAGGTCCTGCTCGCTGGGTCTGCCCTTGCTTCTTAGGGCAATCCTTGCTGATGTGTCTAGTATCTCCACAATGAAAGCATTCACCCAACTTCCTCTTCTTCTTTCTACAGTCTTTAGCTAGATGTCCAGTAATACCACAGAAGTTGCACTTCCTCGTCTCACGTGGTTTGTTGTTGCCCTTGTTATTTTTGTTATTCTTGTTGCCCCCTTCTTGAAGTCAGCTTTCTTATTCTGAGTCTCATTAGGCTTAACCTCCTTCTTGCTATTCTTGTCTTCCTCATGAAGTAGAGCCATGTCCATCAAGCTTTCAAAGGTCGCCCCCATGGGTATATGAGTTAGGACCAAACTGTGTAGTGGCTCAATCAATCCTCGAGCAAAGCGTACAACCTTTTTCTGGGCTGTGTTGACCAAATCCAAACCGAACCGAGCAAGCTGATTAAACTTATTCACGTACTCCCTCACAGACATGTCCCCTTGCTTGAGTGCTAGGAGCCTCTCCATCTGAAGGTTCTCTTCTGCTGACGATAAGAATTTAAGCCCAAACCTCCCTGTAAAGTCTGCCCAAGTCTCAACAGGCCTGGTAGCGTTGTTGACTTCCCACCAAAATGCAGCTTCCTCTTTCAACAACCATGCTGCCAACTGAACTTTCCTATGGTCCTCCATATCAAAGATAATGAACAAGTCTTCAGTCTCCTTTAGCCAGTTCCGTGCCTCAACAAAGGTTTCAGTTCCAACGAAGTTCTTGCTGCCCATTGCTTTAAAGTCTTTGCATATTTTGGCAAAGGCGGTACCATGAGGAGGAGGAACCACAACCACTGGGGGAGGAGGAGGAGGAGGAGGAGGGATGTCAGCCGTGTCCGCGTCGTTGGCCCCGACTTCTAAGTACCTTCGGAACCATCCAGGCACAGGTATTCCCTCAGGCAGGTTAAGATCAGCCATGCTAAAAAACGAAAAGAAAAGATTCAAACGAGGAAACAAAGGAAAGTGCTAATGGCTTCTTGGGGAATAACCTTTTTAAACATAAAACTTTTCTTGAAAAATGCTTCTTTATAAATGGTTTTGAAAATAGTTTCAGAAGGTTTTTAAAACTTTTTGCCCAGCCTGGTAACCTTCTGCTCTGATACCAAATGTAACACCCCACCTCCGCTAGGGTCACTCACAAAGGGAATGCACTAGTTTTGGTGGAGTATTATCTAGGTAAACATAGACAGAGATATCACAAGCCAGAACATAAATAAAGCAGCACTAGAAATTAAAAACCAAATTTATTACTTTCAATAAAAGAGTCAAAACCTCATATATCCAAGATACAAATTATTCCATTACATCAAGTTCCAAATAAAGAAGCATAAACTTAAGATAACAAAAGTAAATTATTCCCCATAAATAGCAGAAGCAGCCATAGCATATCTCAAGACCAAACCGTACATGAGTTGTCAGAAAGCAAGCTAAATCCAAGCTAAGAGCTAGTGTTTCCTCCCCGAGAACCTGGGGGGGGGGGGAGGAAACGAAAGAAAAAGAGGCGAAATAAAAAGGGTCAGTCATAAAGACTGGTAAGCCCTAGTGACTTTCAGTATGAAAACTAGTAAAGGTAACATGATATGTGAAAACTGGAATTGAACATAAGGATGATAACAGAACTAGTAGGGTAATTAAGATAACAGGATAAGTCAAGTCTAGCATCGCATATTCGAGATTCGCTGCACCAACTGTACTAGTGTTCTAACCCATGTCAAGTATTAATCATGAAATGATCCCTTGGCCCAGTATCATGAAGTGACCCATTACGGGGTCCTACGGTACGATCTACTAATCGATCGACTCCCTACAAGTTCTAGCACGTCATGTGTCTGTGTCATACGGCCCTATCCTGAAATGTAGTTACCTGTGATAGGTCCACCATAGGGTGTATCAAGTCCTATGGTGCCAACCACCGACACGAACCAAGCACGCACAGTGCAAAACTATGGGTGCCCAATGCCTGCTTTTTCAACTCCGGACTACGTGTACGACAATAGTCCGCCTGAACCTACAATGGCGCACCTACTCAGCCGTCGTTCTGGTCGCTTACAATCAGCCCAGTATTCGTGCCCCATCCTGCCTTGTCCCAGGGTATCGTGATACATCTAAGTGGGTTACTGCTGAAAAGGACCGCGTAACTAGGGTTTCTAATGGGTTAAGTGTTGTCATTCAAATTCGCGACTTAACCCTATCCAAATCATGTTTCAAGTTGGTTAAGTGTGTTTAAGCGGTTCATGACTTAACCCTATCAAATCATCATGTCAAGTTGGTTAAGTATATCCAAGTGGTTCATGACTTAACCCTATCATGTGGCATTAATTCATTAATGCACCTCAACCTCTCACATTAGACTAACTGTTGTGGTTATTGAATTTGCCGGGCAGTTCCAGGCAAATTTACACCACAACATAGTCTAACCTCGGGTTTTACGTGCGATATGACCAACTACCCACATTGGATCCTATTGTTTGCAGCCACTGGATTTGTCGGGCGGTTCCAGGCAGATTTATACTGCAAACTCAACCCAACCTCGAGTTGGCCATTTTCAAGTTTATCTAATTGTCATGCCCACATTCAAGTTTTCATGTCAAAATTCATGTAGAGTTTTCATGTCATGTTTCGTGTCAAATCGTGTCAAGTTCATGTCCATATCCAGGTTCAAGTTATAATAACGTTCATGTTTAAAGTTCAAAGTCAATTCGTGTTTTACCTAGTCTACCCAAATCGTATTCCCATCCTACGTAAGCTCGAATCGATACAAATAAATCTAATTAGGGAATAACATAAAAAGGGATGGGTATAAGGTGGCAAAATTGATTACTAGCATAGCATAGTATGACATGATAAATGATTATAACATTACTGGCATATGGAATATTGGCCTCAAACATAAAGATTCCAAATCTAGTAAAATAAGGTACTAGTCAAGATAACAGTTGTCATAAGGTGATAATATAGTCATGGTAACGATTGACATAAGGTGATAGTATAGTCATGGTAATGATTGACATAAGGTGATAGTCATAAACTTGTGACTAATAGCAGATTCAATATGATAATATGAGGGGTCTCTCTTTTTGATTTACAACATGAATAGGCCCCAAATCAATGTCATAATATATACAAAAGTCAAGATCCAAGATGAACAAGAATGGATGTAAAACAGTCATCATACATAGATCCAATTTCAATTTACATCATATTCATATTACATTTACAGTTTAAATCTAAAAATAACTGGGGCTTACAGATCGTGGTTCGAGAATTAGAAAAAGAGAGTCGATGTTGAATCTTTATATGCTTAGTCAAGTCCTAATAGAAATCCCCAAATCAGCGCTTCTCTTAACGCAGTCCCAACGTAGAAAAAGCAATCCCTTTCTCAAACTTTTCAACCAGAATTAGAGTAGCATAAGGTCAGAAAGAATTTTGTGTAGAGAGACTAGTGTTAGGGGCTATATATATAGGGTCAGGTCAACGAATGTAGACAGAAACGAGGCCAGAAACATCAGAGTGAATCCAGCTTCAAAAGTGGACTCGGCCACTAGGTCGACCCCCAGGTCGGCACTATGGTCGACCTGGTCCTGGGTAGGTCGACTACATAGTCGACCCCCAGGTCGACCTAGTCCTGGGAGGGAAATTTCCCGCCCAGTCCATTCTGAGGTTTGAATTTCGAATTTTGAATTCGAATTGAGCTGTTTTGAACTTGAAAACTTCTGAAAACTTCGAAAGGTCATAACTTGGTCGTACGGACTCCGATTTTCAAAATCTCGGACTTGTTACCAAGCAGAATTTCGAGACGAACGCAATGGCGCAACCCGTTTCCCTTGATTCTTATTTTAAAAAATAATTCTGCCTTGATTTATGGTTATTACACGTCATAAAAACATGGGTTGTTACAGTAAATTCCCCATTGAGTTCTGTAGAGAGTGGGTGAGCAGGACTCAGAAGTATACACATGAGGATTACATGTAGATCTACAATATAGGCATAGTGAGGCGGTCCATTTTGGATATTCATAATGTACGCATACATGAGCGGTCCATCATGGTTATAGTTTACACGTTTCATACCTAACATACGAGCATTTGTATTGTAGGCACTATTGGCAGCCCTTTATAGATGTTGCTTCAATATTTTAGAACATCTATATTGTAGGCATCATTAACGGTTCTTTACAGATGTATTTTCAGCACTCCTATGGCGAGAAAGTGAAATCCTAACGAGGGGATATGGAAGGCACTAAAGGTAATTCTTAGGACCAAGGCGGTCCAAGGGCATATATATATATATATATATATATAATTAGTTCAGATCTATTGTGGAGTAGATGAGTGTGACTTACGCGTAAAGATGAGAATATTGTAATCTTAATAAATTTAGTGTAATAAAGATGGTAATAGAACTGTATATGTAGCATTGTGCTTAAAAGTATATGATTTTCCAATCACCAAAGCATTATTTCTGAACCTCTCCTCAAAACAACCCATTTAGGTTCGATAGAATGCAAATGTGATTCAGATTAGGGACACGTGATCTAGAAAGTATTTTCCACCGTGAGTTATTTACTTGAGCTCTGATATATTTATCTTTGCCTATTTAGAATACCAATCACTAAATTTGGACTTTAGTGGACTTGAATTTTAGTTTTTTTTTCCAAAAAATCTGGGCTTGTTGAGGTTTTGGGTTGTTACATTTATTATTAGACACTACACCATATCAAGCAATTTGGCACACCAGGATGCGGGCATAAAATTGGGTTATAAGCCGTATCAAATTTGACAGTGCTCAAATCCGTATCAAACTAAGTTCTGCGATCCACACCACCCCAAACACCCTTAATCTGACCTTCCATCAAAGAAGTCCAGGATTAGTTCATTTGATGCGGCTTTGGACCATATGAAATTCGTATCAACCCCCCCCCCCGTACCTGTACATAGGCACAATTGAGTTTTGCCTTATCAAAACTTTCAGCCGAATAATCCTTCTTTTTATTTTGCAGGCGACCACCGAATAGCCAAATTAGGGTTTTGGTACTCGACCGACTTCCTTTGTCCATAATCGATCCACCGCAGCCCATGAGTTATCGTCATCTCGCGATGCCTTCAGCTGACCGGCGAAGCCTCAGTCCACCGCTGTCCATCCTTCTCGTCGCCTTTGGAGGTGAGTACTAGAACACCGTTAAATTTAAATATGAATTGGATTTAATTTGAATTCGAATTAGGTTTAAATTAGGTTTAATATGTTGCTATTGTGTTTAAATTGGGTATTGTTCCCAGTATTATAGTACGGCAGTGTATTTGCTATCATTTACTTGTGTTGTATTTGTCTACCTTGAATTCAGACACTTTTACTTGTGCTGCCCTGCTCATTTGTGTGTATTATTGCACCATGTACACGGATCCTTATAACTGATCTGAAGTGCATGTGTATGATTTGATTTGAGAACTAAAGCAAACTAGTTCTGTTGACTGAGCTGCATGTATCTAGTAATTGATATTGGGAAATTTGTGTGATTGAGTAGAAATGCCGGTGATGGATGCATGAATGAAAATAGAATGGCATTTATAGGTTGAGATTTAGTCAATTTGTTTGGTGTGTCATGTGTGTTACACTGCATGTGAGTAAAGGCGTAAAACTGCTTTTCCATTTATGTCTTGCTGCATTGAACCAAGTTGCTTTGTGCTCATGTAACAAATCATTTTTGTTAGTCAACTTACGTGCAAAAATAGAAGCTCACTATTAATATAACATGTGTGTGCAGCATGCCGCCTCCGTCATTTGGATGAAGCTAATAAGCATGGATTTGAGTGTCTTGATCTAAACTTCAGGTAATATCTCGCTTTTTTCCATGAAAATTTATGTGTTATGGTATAGATACATGAAAATTTATGTGCAAAAATACTTCGTTTGATATCTAAAACCTTTGCGGCGAGATCAGTTCGGCCACAAGATTTTGCAAGTGCACGTTTTGTTGCTGCAAACATGGGCTGAGTCCATTTTTCAGTGTCCATAACTCTTTCATATCAAGTCAAAATTCAATACTAGGTCAGGTCAAACTAGAGTATGAGTCCATGTTTGAAGCTCTGATACCATTTTGTAACGCCCCACCCCGAGACCCACCCTAATAAAGAGCATTACTAGGTTATGCTGTCTATTAGAGCAGAGGATAGGGTTGGTTAAGGGCGACCAATCGTAGAACTTGCTAATGCAATTCTACGAGTGGTCGCCTTTGACCATCCCTATTCTCCGCTCTAATAGACAACATAACCTAGTAATGCTCTTTATTAGGGTGGGTCTGGGGGTGGAGCGTTACAAAAATAAGGGTGATAGAATAGAAAGGGAAATGCTATAGCAATGTTATATCTACATTGCAACCAAGTGACAATAATGAGAATTATAATAATGTGAACATATCCTCAAAATTGCTCTTTAATTAGGCTATAACAACTGTCTTTAATCGAGACTCAGTCTCGACTGAACAAGTAAAAATATTGTAGACTTGCAATATTCAGCTACTAATGAAAATAATAATGTGGACATATCCTATCCTGAACTATGCGGTTTGTACTTTTTTACAGGTCTTTGTAGTGTATATGCTATATTCTATCCAAGCTAACTTATTACCAGGTCTTGGATAGAATAGTGTGTTGATCATTCTGAAGGGTTCCTTCATGTCTTGGATAGAATGCAATGTTGCTTGGCTGGTTTATGATCTTTTGTCTGTTTTGGAGGACGTTCATCTTGAAGGAAGCATTGATTCAACATGTGGCTGCACTTTAGCTCACGACGCCGGTTCGGGTATTTATCCCAACTTATTGTAATGTAACATTATGTATCTTCTTTAGTGTAATGAAACAGCGTGTATCTTATTTATTGTAATGTAATCAAATAGCATGTATCATTATATATTGTAATGTAATGAAATATTTCATACAAATGTTTCGTTTACTATTACAATTGTGAATTAGTGTATCCTGTGTTATATATGCTTTGTGTTACAAATAATATGTGCTGCAGTTTCTGCTTATATATATATATATATATATGATACGGTTTTTAGCCGTATCTACATACACTTTAGATACGACCAATAGTCGTATGTTACTCCATTGAGATACGGGTTAAAGCCGTATCTAATAATTTAACACGCCACGTTTTGATAAGGCTATTTACCGTGCCCAACAACTTTAGATACGGCTAAAAACATAGCCTAATCAGCATATATGGTGTAGTGAGAGCTTAGGATTAATTGGTTTAATATAAATAGTGAGTGAGTATTTGTAATTTCAAAATATAAATATATATATAAGATATATACCTAGATTCTAAGAAACCCACTTCTAAAAGAATAACATACGAAGGTTTATTTAGAATAGTATGTACAAGAAGATTGAGATTAAGAAAATTCAAGAGTAGTAGGTCCTAAAGCGACCATAAAATAGATTTTACATTGAGCTTAGTATGAATTTGGATATCCATATGTTTATATCAGTAAATCAGAAGTTATTTCAGAATCGTAGGAATGACATTAGTGTATTAGTAGAAAAAATGGATTAGTGGAGGGGGGGTGTATATGTGTACATAGTTGTAGGAAAATGGATTTAGAAGTGGATTTTAGCATAGAAATATAACCAGTGTTGGGAGATAACTCGTACGGAGAATGGTTGGATTTGGAAAACAAGCATGTGCGATGGAGATATGGCTAAGTAAGAGAGCAAGAGATCAAGAACCCACTTTGAGTCTAACCTATATGATTTTGAAAATGAAAAGTTTTAAGCTTGGAAATGAAATTCATATTTTTAAATTCCCATAAAGATTTAAAATTTGTCCAAAAGATTTCAAATAAGATGTTTCAAAAGTAAATTATGTTTTGAAAAAAGGGTCTACTTTTACGATGTTAGACAAAATAAGTGAAATTGATTGAAGTTACTGAAAAGAGGTATTGGTTGTTATGTAACAACGGTCGGAACAAAGCCCCCCTTCCTTGCATGTGTATGAGCTAGCACACAACTCCCATATAACAAAAAGAATCCTTGATGTTACGTGCCTACCAGCTCATATTTTTACACAATTCCTTCAATATATTCTGTGATGTGGGACTATTGTATCCAAACCATCATTCCTCCTTGACAACATGCGAGACAATCCTAACAGTCTCCCCCTTGACTCACATCCTACGAGTATCTTTTGAGAGCACTACCTTGCCTGCATGGCCCAGTCCGAACCTTCGGCTCTGATACCACTGTTATGTAACGACGGTCAGAACAAAGCCCCCCTTTCTTGCACGTATATAAGCTGACACACAACTCCCATGTAACAAAATGAATCCCTGATGTTACATGCCTACCAGCTCATATTTGTGCACAATTCCTTCAATATATTCCGTGATGTGGGACTATTGTATCCAAACCATCATTCCTCCTTAACAACATGCGAGACAATCCTAACATTGGTAACTATATTTTGTTGAAAAAGAGAGATGGTAAGAAGATTGGAATAGACTAAAGGCTTTAGAAAAGAAGGTTTTGAACAGTGTAATAAGATCTTAAGTGACCGCACCAATTCAATAGAAATAATTATAAAAAAATTATGAGTAGGATGGGTTATGTCGTACTTTAATTTATTGGAAGGAGAGGAATTTAAAAAAAAAACGAGTTTTCATGAATCAACAAACTTGTAGGTAAGTATATTTTATTGAAATAACAAGGAAAGGAAATGTAGTAGAATAGTTGTTCAAAATATGGGAAAACACCATATATTTTTATTGTCTATTTTAACAAAGAAATGAAAACGAAAGAAAATTTCTTGTTGCTTTACACAAAATAAAAAATCCTCCTTTTAAAAGACTTATTTAAACATAGTTCAAATAGCGTCTCTTGAAAAAAAATTGGTGGTTGTAACGCATTAAAGTGCATAACCCTTAGAATATAATAAAAAGTGAAGTAATGCATTGTTAGAGTTTGTGCCCTAGAGGCAATCCATTTGATATGATTAATAACATTGTTGATATAATATTTTATTTTGAATAAAAGATTCTATTATGTTATATTTACTGCATAATATAAATATTAACATAGTAGAAATCCTTAGAATTATAATAAAAAATTATATAGTTTCAAGTAAGTGACTTAAACATGAGACTATATAATATAATAAGTACTATAATTCTTAAATGTCCCTAGTCAGATTTATTGTATATACAGGACAACAATGAAACATTGAGACTGTTAAAATTAGACGATTTAAATCTATGCCAATTATGGAGAAGATTTTAATTGATTCTTGTAACCAATTAATTATGGGCAATAAATTGGAAAGATATGGGAGAGATATTTGATTAATCAATCAAATCTTAGTATATGTGGCAACAAATTTGGATGGAATGAGAAGTTATATTATTTAATTGGAGAAATCAATCAAATATGGGAAAACTACCATAAATATGCAAGATTTGCATTGACACCAAATCAAGGAAATCCAGAAACTTTTCATGCTTATCTTCAGGTAAGTGTTCATCCTTACCCTTATAAATAGGGAGGCATTTGCTCATCCTTTTAATGAACAAGTCAATAGTGTCCTCTTCTTCATATCCTCAATAAGATCCCTATTTTTGTATAAATTATAGGGTGAGAAATATATATTGAGTGTTTTGTATTCTTCTCTTATTGTACTCCCACTCGATCTGAAGAAAGAATAAAATAAGTTGTTGGGTCTCCGTGGATGTAAGATATTCATATCTGAGCAACGATAAATCTTATGTATCTTATTTCTGCTTTTGTTTCTATGAGACTGCATAATTGATTCCTGTTCTTTTGTGTTTAGTTTCATTGGTATCTAAATAGACAATACTAGATCCTGATCAAATTCGCTTCCGCTCAAATTAACAAAATTTTCACAATAGTTTGGTATCAGAGCTAGTGTTATTGTTCCTATTTAGATATCAATGGCTACTTCTAGTAAGTCTATTGGTAGATCTGCTGTCAATTATAGAGTAACTCGTTTTGACAGAAAGGAAGATTTTGGTACTTGGAAGATAAAGATGGAGGCTGTATTGAAGAAGGAGAAGACTTATAAAGTTGTTTCTGCGCCTGAGAAATTGAAAGATATGGATGCAACTGATTTGGAAGAGATGGAAGAAGAAGCTATCACAATAATTCAGTTGAGTCTTTCAGATGAAGTTCTTAGAGAATTTTCTCAGAAGAAGACGGTGAAGGAACTATGAGATGCGTTATCAGATGCATATCAAGACAAATCTCTCACTAATCGGATTATTCTACAACAACAACTTTATTCGTTTAAGATGAAGCCTGGAGCCAATCTTATGGAGCATGTAGATGCTTTGATCACTTTAGTTATGAACCTAAAGGCAGCAGATGTTGATATTACTAATGAGGCTCAACCTGTGATCCTCCTATGTTCCTTGCCTAAGTAGTATACTGCTTTTGTTAATTCCATGATTTATGGGCGCAGTAAAATTATCCTTTCTGATGTAAAGGCTGGTCTTCATAATGAAGTGTTAAGAGGTAGATTGATGAGCAATAGCATTGATAGTGATACCGAAGGCTTATCTGTTCAGAGAGGTAGAAGTCAAAGCAAGTCGAAGAAAGATGGATGATAGAATTCTTCGAGGTCTCAGTCTAGGGGGCCTAAGCAATTGACTTGCCATTATTGTAAGAAGCTCATACACTTTATTGAACAATGTCCCAAGCTTGAAGGAAGAAAAAAAGACCCAAAGTAAGCTTCAGCCTCTACAGCGGAGAAATCAGATACAGAGAGTGACACTGGCGTGTTTACAGCTTCTGGCTTTTCTGGGAAGAGCACCCTATGGTTGATTGATTCTGGCGCATACACCTGATAAGAACTCTTTTTCCACTTACCATGAGATTGATGGAGGAGAAATTCTGATGGGCAATGATGCTTCTTGTCGTATGGTTGGTGTTGGTAGTGTAAAGATCAGGATGTTTAACAGTGTTATTCGAACCATTACTGATGTTAGGCACGTACCTGATTTAAGGAAGAGCTTGATTTCTGTTGGGGCGTTGAGTAGACTTGAACTAAAGATTGTAGTTGAAGAAGAGAAGATGATAATATATAAGGGTTCCATGATTGTTATGAAAGGAGTGAGTGCAGGAAATTCCTATTTACTAAAGGGCACTACTGTAGTTGGTGAACTAGCTTCGGTTACTTCAATTGATTCAGATTTTTCTAGATTATGGCACATGCGAATGGACCACATTAGCGAACGCAGCATGAATAAGTTAAGAAAACAAGGTTTGATTGACGGAGTTCAGCATTCAAAACTTGATTTTGTGAAGAATGTGTTCTTGGTAAGCAGACGAAGATTTCTTTTGGTGTTGGTGAGCATAAGACAAAAGCTGTTTTGGATTATGTTCACACGTATGTTTGGGGACCTTCCCCTTGTCCATCCTTGGGTGGAACCAGGTATTTTGTTTCATTTATAGATGATTTCTCTCTTAAAGTTTGGGTATACTTTCACTACATGAAAATATACAATGGACAACAGTATATCTCAGCGTTAGAAGTCTAACTGTTGTCTTAGTTCACATAAAAATTAAAATTTAATGTAAAACGCTGAGAAAGGCTGAAACCATGAAAGCGGGAAGACCAAAAAAAAAAGAGCGCAAAGTCTACAATTTCTATCTCCTTTACGCTGAAGTACCTCATTTTATTCCAAACAACAGCCTTCCTCTATTTCTTATTGTTTTCACTAAAAATTAAAATCCCTCCATCACATCCAATCCCTTCTTCATCTCATTGTAGCTCACCGAAGGTCCCGTCCCATAACCGCACTCCGCTTAGCCTTCCTTTGCTACTCCACGCGCAATTCTACCGTGACACACAATGTTGCCACCCACTTCGATTGGTTACTCCTATGACACCAGATTTGATTTCTATATCAGGTAAAAACTTACCGATTCTTATCAATTATTTGAGATTTTGGTAATTTTCTGGTGGTTATCTCGCGCAAGGATTCTTGTTTCAATGTTGCATGCCCACAGATTCTTATCTAAAACTAACAAAAAGGATTAGATGTCAACTTGATTGTTAGTCCACGTAATTATGAATTACTCTTATTTAGAAAGTATTTGATGTATGGGATCCCATAATTCATTATATTTCATCATTGCTGTATATAAGAGTTCACGTTGTGTATTTTTTCCCCCTTGTATATGATGCATGGTTTTGGTATGATGGACAACAAATGTCCTGATTTCTTCCCTTGAACATTTTGTGCTTTAAACCATGCTTTAATTTATATTTTTATTTATCTGGTGATTAATACATGCTCGCTTTTTGTGAGGAATTGTTTATACAATGCAGTCTTTTTGATGAGGACTAGTGCAAACTGATATGGGAGTGGTATTTATATTGTAACTTTTATACTGGCAACAGATTCAGCTGAATCCTTCCTTTGCATTTTAAGTTGTTGCAAGTTGAATTTGCAGCTTGTAAATTTACACTGATCTTTATCCTGCGATTTTCAACAAGTATAAACGGTATTTAAAATACTGTAATTATTATAATTTACTTTAATCTTTCCATATAGCCTTCTATTATTTTATCGCATATTAATTTATAGATCTGAGTGTGGAATAGTATGGTCTGTTAAGAGTGCTATTTATATATAAATTAGGGGAAAAAATTTTTAAGGACAAAAGCCCACTAAAATTTATCCATAAGGACAGCCGCCTAATATTTTATCCTAAAGGACAATACACTGGAAAAAAAAATCGGCCGCTTCTTTCTTCCTCACGTGCGCTCTATTTTCTCCCTTCGCAATCGATTCTCGTCCGCTCCATCTTCTTCCTCTGTCGCTCTTATCTCAAATTGTAAATCATAAATCCCGGAAAACAGAAGAACATCAGATTCGAAATTGCAATCGAACCCAAAAATTTGAATTCATAAATCGCTCGAAACAGAAACCCTAGAAAACCAAAAAGGCCTTCGAACAACAAAAATCCATTGGAAATCGCAAGCGAATTGAATAAAAATATTTTTCAGACGATGGAAAACACAAATGAAGAAGTCGATATTGTTGAAACATTTTTTTCGTGATTGGAAATGTTTTTTTTCGTTAATACTATAGCAGTTCGTAGGTATCATTTTTGTATTTTTTTAGTTATCATTTTTCCTATTTTTAACTTTAAAACATAGCAGCAGTTTTTAGTTATCATTTTTTCTATTTTTTTAGTTATCATTTTTCCTGTTTTAATTTTGAAAACATAGCAGCAGTTTTTAGTTATCATTTTTCTATTTTTCTGATTATCATTTTTAGTGTAACTTCTGTGTTATGTTTATATGCATCTTTTTTTTACCTACAATATTAAAAAACTGATATCCATGAACTGTTTTTAGTTATCATTTTTCCTGTTTTAACTTTAAAAACATAGCAGCAGTTTTTAGTTATTATTTTTCTATTTTTCTGGTTATCATTTTTAGTGTAACTTCTGTGTTATGTTTATATGCATCTTTTTTTTACCTACAATATTAAAAAACTGATATCCATGAACTGTGAATATGAGAAAAACTTTAGCTTAGCCCTACCAACTTATAAAACTGATAACAGAATAAAAAATCACATGAAAAAACAATTAACATAGTTAAAATAGTAAAACTGATACGTAAGAAAATAGGAAACTTATACCTAAAACCTGATTCAATGTTTTGAAGTAAAAGTAATGGAAAAAATGTTTACTTCAAAGTTTGATTGAATAAAATGAAATTAGTTCGACTTAGTTACAAAGTTAATGCAACAGTACAACTACAAAATTAACACAACAACAAAATCAAATGAAAAAAACACATAACACAGTTAAAACATGAAAACTGATAATTAAAAAAATAGAAAACTGATACCTACAAACTGCATCAATGTTGTAAAGAAAAACTAATGAAAAAAATGTTTACATCACAGTTTGATTGTATAAAATTAAATAAATTCGACTGAGTTAAAAAGTTGATGCAACAATATAACTTCAAAATTAACACAGTAATAAAATCACATGAAAAAAACACATAACTTAGCTAAAACAGTAAAAATGATACCTAAAATATTAGAAAAATGATACCTAAATACTGATGCAATGCTTTGAAGATAAAAAAAATGAAAAAAAATTATATCACAGTTTGATTGATTAAATTGAAATAAGTTTGACTTAGTTTCATAGCTGATACAACAATATAACTTCAAAATTAACACAGCAACCAAAATCTCATGAAAAAAACATATAACACAGGTAAAACATGAAAAATGATAAATAGAAAAATAGAAAAATGATACCTAAAAACTGCTGCTATGTATTACAGTTAAAATAGGAAAAATGATAACTAGAAAAATAGAAAAATGATAACTAAAAACTGCTGCTATGTTTTAAAATTAAAAACAGAAAAATGATAACTACAAAAATACAAAAATGATAATTACGAACTGCTGTACTGGTAAAACGAAAAAAAAAACATTTCCAATCTAAAAAAATTGATTCAACAATTTCGACTTCTTCAATTGTGGTTTCCATCATTTGAAAAATATTTTTATTCAATTCACTTGTGATTTCCACTGGATTTTGTTGATCGACATTTTTTTTAATTTTTTAGGGTTTCGAATGATTTTCTTCTCGATTTTGATTTCGTGATGTTTTCCTTATATTTCGAATTTCAATTTTATTATTTTCTGAAATTCGTAATATCGCGTTTTCTGATTTTGCGATTTCGTGATTTAAGATGAAAAAGAGAACGACGTGAGAGAAGGAGAAGTTGAAAGTAGCGGCCGACGTGAGAGAGGGAGAAGATAAAAGTAGCAGCCAGAATTATTTTTGAATGTATTGTCCTTCTTAGTAAAATTTTAGTGGGCTGTCCTTATGGATAAAAAGGCCTTCAGTTTTGTCCTTGTAAATATTTTCCTGTATAAATTATTTGCAAGAAATGATATGTTACATCGTATGCCTATTCATCCACTTGGGTGGTACAAATCAGTGTTTATTTAAAAAAAGACAACATGCATTTATTGTTAATATTGCTTATTCGCTATAATGGTGGAAGATAATAGAACAAAAATGATATAAATCGGAAGGAGAAGGGCCTAAAAGCCCTGATTTACCAAAGTCTCTTCCCTCATTTTACCATATTTACCAACATCTTAACATCGAGATACTCTTTTGATAATGTACACCATCCCTATTTGTCTAAGTGACTAAGCTATCGGAACTGGTTTTTTTAGATCATGTCTAATTACATTTACACATTATACACGAGGATTGTTTTTCCAAAGTAAACTCAGTATCCATACTTGAGCAGTAGCATTCATTCCTATTTGCATTTAGAAAAATTTCATATAGCAAAGGAACATTAACATGTACAAAGCAAGTAAAATTGATCATAAGTTAACTAGTGCAAAAGCACCATAAGGAAGCAGCTTGCAACCAAAGCTGCTAGAAAGTCAGCATTAAACACGGGAGGAGTGAAGAATACCGTTTCTACATAGCTAGAATGATGGTTGAGTATTATTTGATGCCATATTTGAATATAGGTTTCTAATACCATCTTATTTTAATGTAGTGGAATTCATCATTCGGGAAATAACTTACGATTTCATGGTTATAGTTAGCACCCTTACTTTTCTTTTATGCTTATGTATAGTGGGTGCTAGTTAGTTGACGATGATTTGTGTATATTATTATTATGGTGGAGACTGATCTGTGTTGCCTAAGCCTCAGTAGACATGATGATATGCATAAATGTAGGCCTTTGAAATGACCTGCTAAAAGAGACGAGAATAGATACCAACGAGTACATAAATATGATGTATAATATGAGTATAAAATCAGAATCTGTGTATGATCAATGATATGACATTATAGTACCTACTGGATATGAATCTCAAGTTATATATAATTATAACTAGGTTAGTCCCGTGCACATGCACGGTTGCATTCAGTAGAATTTTCATGCAGTTCTGTGTTTATGATTATGTCCTTACTTCGATACACTACCTAAGCAACAATATGTGAACATATATTAGTCTCTTAAACACAAATTTCGTCAAGCAAAATATTGTAACTGATACCCGGAAATGAAATTTAACTTAGCTAATGGTTTGTATCTAAATTAGAGCAGCACATAGTAAAAATGCAACAAAAAAAATGAAAAGGATACTATTCAGCTAAATTAATTTCCAATGATAATAAACCATGTTAAAAAAAATAGCATTATATATAACAAAGATAAATGAATGGTACCATGTTCGCAAAGAACAGTAACAAAGGATGAAATTTTGGAGATATTCAGTTCCTACAGCTTCTCATAAGGATTACTGTAAATGTGAGGAGCACCATGCTTGGACCAAATGCCTTAATGGTTCCCTAACATTCTTCGGCACCTAAAATAGAGTAGTTTTCTTTTCAAGTAGAGTACAATGTGCCAGTTGATCAAAAAGTTAACACTCTCCTTCAGCTTTCAGATCTTGTAGTCTAGCCTCACAGCTTCCACTAATTATTTTCTTTGCCAGGATGAAATTTTACCATGAGCAGTGATGTGACCCCTTGATCTCAGTGTAGCGCTACTGAAATAAGAAAAATTACAATCTATATAAAATCATTTTATTTTTGTTCTTATTCGCACAATATATTGCATTATTTTGATGAATCTCGAATGGTTTTTGTGCATGACAATACACCCATACTAAAATATAATACAATATCATTTATTATTCGATATTCACTATTTTTAGCCAAAGCTTATGTATTTTTTATCATGTTCTCACATATCAACAAACTGATTTTGTAATGCTTGAATAAATGCAGTTACTCTCTTTCTAATAGCTCAGTTTAATATCATATTCCAACAACCATGCGAATAACGAAATTGGAAATTGAACAAAGCTGTTGAAATTCATGTTAAATAGTTCTAATATTGCAGTTAAAAGATAAGACAAATTAAACGAAAGTTGGTACCAAAATGAAATGTAATTAATCGATTCACCAATCAACTTATTCAAAATATGTTATTATACCCATGATTGTACTTTCAATTAGAAATTACAAACCTGTAAATCTGTAAAAACTGATAGGATCGATTAGGGGTTACTTCAAGCTACACCCACAATATCACACACAAGACAATCAATTAACACACCATTCAAATAAAAAAAAAAGATACGATGAAAGTAAAATAGCAAGATACAAGATTTTATACGTGGAAAACCTCTTCGATGTGAAGAGTAAAAACCACGAGACCTCTTAAGGCGTCTACCCTCGTCTCTTATTGATAAACCGAAAAGGGAAAACAGCCCCAAAATGTTTACAAAAGATTCGCTTCTAATCACCGGAATTCAAAAACAATAAAAGATGAAAAAGGTGTAAGAGAACACCCTATGTGTGCACTTCAGGCCAGCGGTGAATCGACAAGAATAAAGCTCAATTCTGAAGACCAAAACACCTTGAAGAAGATGATAAATGACTAAAAACTGCTACTGCCTTATGTGACCAGATCTGGTTATATTAACCCTTTTTCTTTTAACGTGCATACCAAAAATGTGAGTAATCTGCCAAATGTCTTTCCCACAAATTAAGCATGGCCTGCATAAAAAGATATGCCAAATATGCCTCCATAAAATCATGTCAAATATGCTTGCATAAAATTATGCCAAATATGCCTGCATAAAATTATGCCAAATATGGGCTGAAATACCCAACAATCTCCCCCTCCAGCCCAACTTGGGAAAGATGTGCATGCTTCAATCATCATTTGAAACTCATTCCCACAAGCTTGCTACAAACATCAAGCTTGTTTCCTGGAACCACTTTAGTCAACATATCTGCACCATTCTTGTTTGTATGAATTTTCTTTAACTAGAGCATATTTTCTTCAATCACATTTCTTAACCAATGATACCGAACATCAATATGCTTAGTGCGTGCATGATACATGGAATTCTTGCTTAAATCCATAGCACTCTGACTGTCACAGAATACTATATACTCTTCTTGTTGCAAACCCAACTCTTGAAGGAACCTCTTCAACCAAAGCATCTCTTTACTTGCTTCCACAGCTGCTATATACTCTGCCTCGGTTGTAGATAAAGCCACACACTTTTGTAACTTGGATTGCCAAGAAATGGATCACCCTGAAAATGTGAACACATAACCTGAGGTAAATTTTCTACTATCAATATCACCAGCCACGTCTGCATCTGTATACCCCTCAAGAACATGTTTGCTACCTCCAAAACATAAGCAAAATCTAGAAGTACCACGCAAATATCTGAAAATCCACTTTACTGCATCCCAGTGAACTTTACCAGGATTGGATAAGTATCTACTCACCAAACCAACAGAATGTGCAATATCTGGCCTAGTGCACACCATAGCATACATCAATGAACCAACTGCAGATGAATAAGAAATAGAAGACATACTTGCTTTTTTCCTTCTCCGTTGTTGGACAATCCCTCTTACTTAGCTTAAAATGAGATGCGAGTGGTGTACAAACCGGCTTAGCATGCTTCATATTGAACCTTTCAAGCACACGTTCAATATATTTTTCTTGAGATAGCCACAACTTCCTAGCTTTTCTATCATGAACAATCTCCATGCCTAAGATTTGCTTTGCAGGACCCATGTCCTTCATGTCAAATGACTTGGACAAATCTTTCTTCAAGTTGCTAATCAATTCTAAGTTTTGTCCAACTACCAACATGTCATCCACATATAAAAGAAGAATAATGAAGATATCGCCAGGAAACTTTCTAAAATACACACAAGGATCTACAACAGTCCTCTTGTAACCATTGCTTGTCATAAATGAATCAAATTTGTGATACCACTGCCTTGGTGCTTGCTTAAGTCCATAAAGACTCTTCTTCAACTTGCAAACAAGTTTTTCTTTTCCTTTTTCTTCAAATCCTTCAGGTTGTTCCATGTAAAAATGCGGTTTTTACATCAAGTTGTTCCAATTCAAGGTCACAACTTGCTGCTAAACCCAAAATGGTTCTGATAGAAGTCATCTTGACAACTGGTGAAAAAATCTCATCAAAATCAATGCCTTTTTCTGACTGCATCCTTTGACTACCAATTTAGCTTTGCGCTTTACTATCTTCTCACCATCTTTCTTATTCTTGAGAACCCATTTGTTTTTCAAAACTTTCTTGCCTTTTGGAAGTTTCACTAGCTCAAAAGTCTGATTCTTCATCAAAGAATCCATCTCCTCTTTCATAGCCTCAAGCCAAAGATTCTTGTCTCGACTAGACAACACTTCTTGGAAGCTCTCGGGCACACCATCAGCTGTAACTAAGATATAATCTATGCTTGGATATCTTGTAGATGGTTTATGTTCTCTGGTTGACCTTCTAACTTGAGCATCATCCACTTGTGGGGCAATTTTGCTCCCTCTGCTCACAAGCCACTTCTCCATTTGGTTGAGCTTCATCATGAACATCATCAAAATGTGCACCATCAAGTTGTGCATCATCAACACCTTCATGTGTTGCATCAATATCAGCCTGTATTGGCTGTTCAACAAAATCACGAGTACGGGACAAAGAAACATCAGTAGTATCAGTAAAAAAACTGAGCTAGTATGATACCTTGCACTCAAAAGTTCTGCACCTTTTTCATGCTCAAAGAACACTACATCTCTGCTTCTTACTACCTTTCCTTTTTCTGGATCATATAGCCTGAACCCGTACTCTTCATCACCATAGCCAACAAAAACACATGGATTAGTCTTGGAATCCAGCTTTGATCTTTGGTCCTTTGGCACATGCATGTATGCCTTGCATCCAAATACTCTAAGATGCGTATATATAGGATCACATCCCTTCCATTCTCTCTCTGGAATGTCAAGCCCCAATGGAATAGATGGAGAACGGTTGATTAGATAAACTGTTGTATTCACTGCTTCAACCCAAAATGACTTTGGTAGATCAGACATCTTCAACATGCATCGCACCTTCTCCACAATGGTTCTATTCATCCTCTCAGCTACAATATTGTGTTGGGGAGTGCCTGGAACTGTCTTCACATGTCGAATACCATATTGCGCACAATAAGTCTTGAACTCATGTGAGGTATACTCTCCACCATTGTCTGTACGAAGGCACTTCAACTTGCTTTCTGTCTCCCTTTCCACCATAACATGAAACTTCTGAAAAGTTTCAAACACTTGGCTTTTGGTCTTCAAAATGTAAATCCATGTCTTTCTAGTAGCATCATCAATAAAAGTGACAAAATATTTGTTGCCACCATTGGATTCAACCTCAATAGGACCACATACATCCGAATGTACAAGCTCCAACTTAACCTGCTTTCTTGTAGACTTTCTAGCAAAAGAAGTTCTATGTTGTTTTCCTGCTAAGCAATGATCACAAGGGTTAAGAGAAATTGTAGTATTGACAAGGATAAGAGATTTACCTGCTAAATATTTCAAACCCTTTTCAATCATGTGTCCCAATCTTCGATGCCACAAATTAGGAGAATTTTTTTCTTCCATTGCATTGAGCTCACCAAAACATACAGTCAAATATGTCTTGTACAAAGAACAACACAACTCACCTCTTCCAATTGTCATGGAACCCTTGGATAATTTCCACTAGCCACTCTCAAATGTGTGACGAAAGCCTTCTTGATCAAGAATATGAGCTGAAAGCAAATTAAGACGCAAATCCGGAATATGACATACACCTTTCAATGTAAGCATGCATCCAATATTAGTCTTCACACGAATATCACCAATCCCAACTATGCTTGCTGAACTCTGGTTACCCATTTTGACACTACCAAAATCACCTGCTTGATAATTCAAAAAATACTCTCTCTTAGGAACACAATGATATGAAGCACCTGTATCAACCAGGCACTCAGAATCTGTACTGCTAACATGATGACATTCACTAGTTGTGCAAATTAAAGTGACATCATCATCACTTTTAGATGCTACTGCCGCAACATTTTTATCATTGCCTTCTTTCTGGAAATCATTCTTCTTCCCATGTTCTCTTTTCCAACGAAAGCAATACTTTTTAATATGGCCAGGCTTCTTGCAATAGTTGCATATGAAGTAATTCTTTCCATCACTAGACTTGGATCTTCCTCTTGAGTTATCACGGCCTTTGGGTCCTTTGCTCTTGCTTCTTTCTCTATTCTCCACAACAAGAGCTTGTGAATTGTCAACTCCAATCTCCTTTCTTCTAATTTCTTCATTAAACATGCTTTCTTTGATCACATCCAAAGATAGCACACCATCTGGAGCTGAATTACTAATGGTCACAACTAAAGTTTCCCAACTATCTGGCAAAGAACTCAATAAGAACAAAGCTTGCAATTCATCACCAAAAATGATCTTCATAGTTGTCAACTTGTTAATAATATCTTGGAAATCACTAAGATGCTCAGAAACTGACTTTCCACCTTTCAACTTTAGATTAAAAAGCCTTTTAATCAATGAAGCTTTGTTATGGGCGGTTTTCCTCTCATACAAACCTTCTAATTTCTTCCACAAATCATATAGATCGGTCTCTTGTGACACATGGTTAAAAATGCTAATGTAAACCCATTGTCTAATGGTTCCTAAAGTTTTCCTTTTCAACTTTATCCATTCATTCTCTTTCATTTTATCGAGTTTAGAAGGTTTAGAGATAATACCACTTGAACTAGTGACGGTTTCAATTGGGTCATGTAAATCCCTGCAATGTAACAAGTCTTCCATCATAGGTCTCCAAATAGAATAGTTGGTTGATGTCAACTTAATCATTGAGCTATGACTGCTCGACTCCATAGTGTGATAAATAACCTACCTCAACCTGGCTCTGATACCAATTTGATAGGATCGATTAGGGGTTACTTCAAGCTACACCCACAATATCACACACAAGACAATCAATCAACACACCATTCAAATAAAAAAAGATACGATGAAAGTAAAATAGCAAGATACAAGATTTTATATGTGGAAAACCTCTTCGATGTGAAGAGTAAAAACCACGAGACCTCTTAAGGAGTCTACCCTCTTCTCTTATTGATAAACCAAAAAGGGAAAACAACCCCAAAATGTTTACAAAAGATTCGCTTCTAATCACCGGAATCCAAAAACAATAAGAGATGAAAAAGGTGTAAGAGAACACCCTATGTGTGCACTTCAGGCCCGCGGTGAATCGACAAGAATAAAGCTCAATCTTGAAGACCAAAACACCTTGAAGAAGATGATAAATGACCAAAAACTGCTACTGCCTTATGTGACCAGATCTGGTTATATTAACCCTTTTTCTTTTAATGTGCATACCAAAAATGTGAGTAATCTGCCAAATGTCTTTCCCACAAATTAAGCATGGCCTGCATAAAAAGATATGCCAAATATGCCTGCATAAAATTATGCCAAATATGCCTGCATAAAATTATGCCAAATATGGGCTGGAATACCCAACAAAAACAAATAAATATAAAAATTCAAGACTGACCAAAACATAATAATAATAATAATAGCGATTTGTGTTTCTGAAATAAAGGTAAGCAATAGCGGTGAACGCTCTTGCACTTGCGAATATTGCAAAAAAAGCTGATCCAAATTTAGCATAGATGAAATAAGGGGAAAAAATTAAATGCTAAGGCCAAGGCATAAGTTTGCACCGATTGTTAGAGGAAGGAGCTAATATTTAATAGTTATGAGATTTCTCAGTTTCTTAAAAAAAAAAAAACCTCGAATTCGATTATACCCATTATTGAAAAAAAAAAAACATCTACTGTAAAGATCATATCCACAAATTTATCTTAATAGCTAAGGCTGAAGCCTACGTCGTAATTTAGCTATTTGCGTCATAATTTAGCTATTTGACATATTGGTTAGTTGAACAAACTAAGAAAGCTTACCGATAATGGAAAACTCTCTTGCAACAATGTCTCCAATAAGTATACCAGCTCCATTATAAACTGAGCATTTCAATTATGCTCTTACTATTATGGCCTGCTTTGCTGCTAACAGCAGCAGCTAGCAAAATGTTTGTCATTAATATAAAATTCTTCGAGTGACAGTTAGCTTCAATCCATGCACCATGGATGATATAGTCATCATTCTACAATAAACTAGATGATTTGAAACAAATTTGAAGGTAAAAAACCTGCACAATATGGCGAGACTCGTTTTCATTTGGAAATAGGCATAATCCATTCCGAAGCATATTCTTAATCCAGCCTGAGTTGGCAAAAAAATGAATAATGTACATACTTTTGTCTCAAATAAGCTTTTATTTCGTAACAAAATAGCATGTACACTTCTACCTGAAAAGCTGCGAATTTAAAAGGAGAGACATTGCGCATGGTTCCATCGTCATTCCACCGCTTGGGTTCGAAAGATGTTACATCTTCCCCCCAGTTATAAGTTATTCGTTCCATCGAGTATGGAACATATGTCATTAATCCTCCTGCTTTTACTTTTGTTCCATCTAGTAGCATGTCATCTTCCAAAACTCCGTTTGGTTCCTATACATGGTAAATGGAGCAAAATTTATGCAAAAAATTTCTTATACAATTGCAAATACTTTAAACTATGAATATTGGCACATTCTTATCTTCAGTAACATACCATGTAGTATGCAAAAAGAAATAAACCTGTTAATAAATATGATGCGATTTTAAATACACAAAACATTGTTTAGCTAATTTATATCCAAGTAAACGGCTGATTTTCCGGTCAACAACGTCAACGTTTTAATGGAATAGGCTCTGCCCGTATGTGTAAGGTTCAGAGATCCTTGAGGTCAGGAAAGGAAAGGCTACATGGGTAGGTTCAGGCTTTTCATTGCCACCACTAATATTTTCTGCTTAATAATAACAATAGTTAAAATTTTTAAATAAGATATTTACTTCCTATGGGTTTTTTGTTAAAACTTAAACTTTACGACTATCCATGCACAAAAACATGAAAATAAACGTATATGACACCTAATTTCATTGAATTTGTCACCCTTTTCATATTTCAGATTCGCTGTTCAAGGCTAAGAATTTGATGGGTTGCAGTGATTCGAAAGTAAACCATCAAATTTGAAAACAAAACTAACACTTCAGATCGCCCGCTTTAGATCATCCAGTTTGATAGATGAAGCTAAGAAAGCCAAACTAATAAGTAGTGGTTTGCAGCGATAAAGATAGCTGTTTGTATTAAACCAATTCAATACCTTTCCTGACCAGCAGTATACCATATTTCAAAGTTAACAATGGTGGAATCTTGCAAAGCTAATGTTTCTGACAGAAACGACGCACCAACAGCAACCTAACAAATAAAAAAACTCTTAGATAAGTTGCATGACCAAAAGCACAGGAAAATATTATCAAATAATTAATTTACCGTAAGAAACAAATCGGACATCAAGGATTGGTGTGAACTGCCACTTTCATTTTATTTTATTTATATTATCATTTTTTTGTATTTTTTTACATGGAACATTTGTTACAACAGAATACATGCGTAAAAACATGCCTGAGCAATTCCATCCTATATATTACAGACTTTATATTACCTTGGAAGTTAGATCGAACCGACAACAAACAAAGCGAACAATGCAATTTTTACCAACTCTAGAATCCCCAAGAAGAACCAACTGCTAAGAATTTGATGGGTTGTTGTAACACCCCACCTCCGCCAGGGTGGCTCTTGCAAGCACTCTGACTTTGGAGGGGCGTTGGAATCAGGTAAACATGCATAATGATATATCAAGGCAGAACAAGAACATATGTATATATGTAAACAGAGTAAATAAGATAAGTAAAATAGCGGAAGATTTCAAACTATTCCAAAACAAGTCTGGTACTACATAATGTCAACTTTCCAAATACGCAAGTCTAGATAAAAACAACATCACTGAAAAACTGAAATACATAAGTACTATCCCCGAAATAAGTGATAACCATAGCTAGCTTCATGTCAAGACCGTACATGAGCTAAAATCCCACAAGCAAGCGATCAGAAATCCAAGCTAAGCTCCAATGTTCCCACCCTGAGAACCTGGGGGGGGGGGGGGACGGAAGAAAAGAGGCGAAAGAAAAACAGGTCAGTCAAAAAGACCGAGTAAGCCCTACTACAATCAATGTAAACTGATAAAGCTAACTGGCATGAGAAGCAGGGATGAACATAAGGATAACAACATACTAGCATGATGATTAACTAACAAGGTAGATAAAGGTGTCATCGCATACTCAGGTTTAAGGTTTTTGCACCACAGGTGTACTAGCAAGCTAACATGACTTGAATAAACAAGTATTGATCCCTTGGCCCAAGCTTTGGCCCAATAACATGAAGTGACCCTAATACGAGGTCCAATAATATGAAGTGACCCTAATACGAGGTCCAACAATATGAAGTGACCCTAATACGAGGTCCAATAACATGAAGTGGCCCTAATACGAGGTCCAATAACATGAAGTGACCCTAATACGAGGTCCAATAACATGAAGTGACCCTAATACGAGGTCCAATAACATTAAGTGACCCTAATACGGGGTCCAATAATATGAAGTGACCCTAATACGAGGTCCAATAACATGAAGTGACCCTAATACGAGGTCCAATAATATGAAGTGACCCTAATACGAGGTCCAATAACATGAAGTGACCCTAATACGAGGTCCAACCAAACGGTCTAGTCAATCGGCTCCCTATAAGCCTAACTCGTCACGTATTGGTGTCAATACGACCCAAACATAATTGTAGTCAGACTGTGCCGGGTCTCCCGTCGGGTGTATCAAGCCCTAGGGTGTCAACCCCTGGACACCATAAACATAAGTGCACAGTCTCGATCTACTGGTACCTGTGCATGTTTTCCCCGGCTCCGGACTACATGCACGACCATAGTCCGTCCTGAACTACACCGGCGTACCACTCTGCCATCGTTTTTGGTCACTTACCTCAAGTCCAGTAATCGTGCCCCCACCCTAGCCTAGTCCCTAGGGTCGTAATGATACAAACTTTGGATTACTGCTGGAGTGGACCCCCATTGCTAGGATTTTCTAGTGGGTTAAGTACGGTTTAACCCTCTTGCTAATCATAGATTAACTTGGTTAAGTGTAACGATGAGTTCACGACTTAACCCTGATTAATCTACCAAGCCCAAATTGGTTAAGTATTAAGTGGACCATGACTTAACCCTAATCATGAGGCATTAATTAATTTAATGCGCCTTAACCTCTCACATTAGACCTTGTTGTGGTTACTAGTTAAGCCGGGCGGGTCCGGGTAGCTTTACACCACAACTTGGTCTAACCTCGGGTTCAAGGTACAACATGATCAACTTCTCACATTGGGTCCTATTGTTTGTAGCAACTAGTTAAGCCGGTCGGTTCCGGGTAGTTTTACGCTACAAACTCAACCCAACCTCGAGTTGGTCACACTTATATTTTCTAAGTGTCATGTCCATCATGTTTCCAAAACATATCACAAGTTTTCAAGAATTTGGGTAGACCTAACTTAATAGGTAAATTCCCAATGGGTAGACCTAACTTAATAGGTAAATTCCCAATCTTATGTTTTTATGTCTTTTAAGTTTACCCAACCCCAAACGCAATCCCATCGCTTACATATCGCAATAGCGCATAAAGGATAGAAAGAGGGAACTTGGCATAATCATGACATAAAGGTGTTGAAGCCACAAGTTTAACATGGTGGCATATGAAATGTACATATGTTCATATACTTGCATATTACATTTTTAGGCCTCAAAAGTATGCATAAAACCAAACTTAGCATATTGGTGATACATGGTGATAAATGACATGTAGAAATGGCCATAAGTTCGCATTTAGCCTCACATGCAAGTTATCATAAGAGATACGATAACTTACATGTTGCCAAAATGCAACCTTTAGCATAAAGCTTGAAGCTTTATGTTCATATACTCAAGATAAGCTTGCATAACATGATAACATGAACAAAATGATCATCCCAAACTTGCATAACATACTTGCATATCATATGACGAACTTGCATATCAAACTTGCATAACATAACATGATAAACTTGCATATCATAACATGGCAAACTTGCATAGCATAACATGGAAAACTTGCATATCATAACATGGCAAACTTGAATAACATAACATGATAAACTTGCATATCATAACATGACAAACTTGCATAGCATAACATGGTAAACTTGCATATCATAACATGGCAAACTTGCATAACATAACATGATAAACTTGCATATCATAATGGTCAACCAAACTTGCATCATTCATTTAACTTTAGAGTTCAAATATGGAAGTAGAAAAGGGCTTACAATGCTTATGAAGACACAAAAATATGACAAAGCCCTTATGCAATCAAATAGACCCAAAATGCAAGCTCTAATAGAAAAACCCTTGAGCCAAAATGATCAAAACCCTTGCTTTATGATGTAAATATGGAAACTTGACTTGAATGCAAGCTAATGATGCTCATACAAGCTTGAAAACACTTGTATGCATGGAAAATCTCTCATAGAAATAACTTAGGAATTTTATGAAGAGAGTGGAGGCCATGAGAGGAATAATTTTGCCATAGTTTAGTTACTTGAATGAATAATGATGATTTAGGGTTAGGTTAGGGGCTTATTTATAGAGATTAGGATTAGTTTCAACCTTAGGATTAAACCCTAATTCCAATCTCAGCCCTTAAAATCGAATCTGGCCCCAAAACCTAACCAAAACCCCAAAATGGTGCACCAGGCAAAACTGCCCGGCTGGACCAAGTCGACAGCCAAGTCGACAGGGCTGTCGACTTGGGTCCAACCAAGTCGACTCCCAAGTCGACAGGGCTGTCGACTTGGGTACTCTGGCAGGAATTTTCCCGCCTACGCCCAACTGCCCCAAATTTCCAAATTCAAACTTGAATTTGAAATCTGTTTTGAACTTGAAATTTTCTGAAAACTTCATTGGGCCTTAATCGGGTCATACGGACTCCGATTTTCGAAAACTCGGACTCTATTTCGCGTATTTTTCCGAGACGAACGCAATGGTACAGCCCGTTTCCCTTGATTCAGATTTTAAAATTAAATTCTGCCTCGATTTACGTTATAATAGGTTATTGAAAATACGGGTTGTTACATTCTCCCCTCCTTAAAGGATTTCGTCCCCGAAATCTTCAAGTTAGGAAGAACGTATCCTACCATCCAACATCCATCTACTCAAAACATCATCCATGAGAAATCATTGTCCTTACAAGATTCTAAATGTTGTATGAACATATGCAAAGGTGTGTGTATATGTACTTATCTAATGCAAATATCATCAATGCAAATTATGTTAGTGAAATGAATCCATATGTATGCAATTCCTAACATAATGTATAACATCTATATGTGTGCACATAACATACATCCATATGCAACATCCATGTGATAACACAAAAATTTTCATCCATGAATAAGCGTAAACACTCATGCATATGCAATATGAGGAGTGTGTGAGCCGATCTAGTGCCTAACGTGTATAATGCATCCACGAGTAACCACTTGCAAACACTTGCAACCACTTGCAACCATCAAGCATAACATGTTTCAAACACATGTTTCATACAAAGGGTTTCTACCTAAGGTTCTCATGACAAGATTAACATGATAAACTAGATAATCAAGACAAACATGGATAGCAAAAGATATGCTACAAAGAGATCGGGAAGATAAGCAGGATATACTCCTTTCGGATTACAAGAAATCCCTTCCTAACCCAACCCATATTCTATAAAAGCCCAAAAGGTTTAGTCAACCTAACGGACCCCTTTAAACCTTGACATGTATTACTAACCGATGAGTCATACCCCCTTATGGAGTTTACAACAGAAATGGGATCGAGAACGGGACCGAGAGGATATATGTAAAAGATAACATACAAGTAAGTTCCACCGGAAAACAAGGATCAAGGATATACTCTTAGAAAGAGATATGATGCGCGTATCTAGCCTTCAGTCTTCTAAGTCACGTTTCCTTGAGCTTGACTCCACTATGTTTTGACCGTCTTTTACCTCATGATTTCTTGGCTTCTTAACTCTTATTTCCCAATATGAGTTGGAACCCATTTCATTGTCACCTCTCGTCTTCCTCTTTCACTTACTCTTCTATCATTCTTGGCTTAAACATAACTATGACCTCATGGTTTCATGCAAGCTCTCCAAAATTCACTAGTGAATCCTGGATCTCGTTTACTTACTATAAAGTATTCCACGCAGCAGAACTTTTCTTGAAAATACCAACCCTCGTTGCCAATTGCTCTTACTAACATGATTTTCTATAACTCATGCTCGAACGAAATGAACCATGCGCCTGTGAATGATAGGACGTCCTTAGATTCAGCCGTTTGCCCATGACTTCCCGTAGACTATCTCAAAACTGGCTAGTGAAGATTGAGTCATGGTTACTAACTATACTTTAGGGAACCTCGTGCAACCGCTTTATTTCTTGAAAGTAAACTGTCGCTAGCTATGATGCAGTCCTTTTGCTCTTTACCGGAGTGAAATGAGCACTCTTCGTGAGTCTACCTTGAAACACCCCACCTCCGTTAGGGTCACTCTCAAAGGGAATGCCCTAATTTTGGTGGAGGTTTATAAGTATAAGTCACAGATATACAAGACAGATATAAGAACACATATTTGTAAACAGCGGAAAAACAACAACTTTTATTTCATAAAAGCAAATACGTGTTACAACAACATCACCATAATTGTCTTACATCTTTTCCAAAAAACATAACACTTCCATAATCTGTCTTGATTACATTTTATTTAAAGAAGCATAAAGAAAACATAGATAAAACTGCAAAAGCCCCATAGTGGTTGTCCAAAGCCATAGTTCAAAAACGGAAAGTTCCAAGCAATACATTTCTCTTCTTCAAGCTGGATGTCAATGCTGGTCAAGCTGCAGTGTTCCCTCCCTGTGGACCTGGGGGGGGGGGGGGGAACGGAAGAAAAGAAGACGAAAGAAAAGTAGAGTCAGACATAAGCCTGAGTAAGTCTAGTACTATTTTGTCTATGAATAAAGAACTGGGTATGATAAGTATAATCAAGAAGTGGGAAGGCACTATAAACTTAGTTAAGTTGTCTAGGGTCGAATATACTATCGTACCCCATGTTAATCTCTGAACCCATATAAACTAGTTTCCAACTGGCACCCCATAATCAGGGTGGAGTGATCCATTCTATGATGATCGGCTCCTACTCGCATAGTTACATGTGTCTTACGGCCCCCGATGTTGTAGTTACCTATGCTGGTCCCACCATGGGGTGTATCAAGTCCCATGGCGGTGGCCCGACACAACCTTAGGATGCACAGGTATGCTACTGGTGCCCAGTGCTTTATTTTTCTGCGCCGGAGTGTGTGCACGCCCGCACCCTGTTAGAACCTACACTGCTACACCACCGCCGTCGATTTGACCTCTTACAATCAGCCCAGTAATCGTGCCCCACCCTGCCTAGTTTCAGGGTATCATGATACACCTTTTAGGGTTACTGCTAAAAAGGGTCCCCCGTTACTAGGTTTTCTATCTCTAGCCAACATGCTAAGTTGGTTAAGTGTTTTCTAACCTAACCCCCACCAGTCCGTTTAGTTTAGCATGTTCCATTTTGATTAAGTCTTTAGTTCACTTAATCCTAACCATCCTGACTCAGCCTTAATTGTCTTATTAAGGCCCTGACCTCTCACATTAGACAGGTATTGTTGTGGCTGCCTGTTGCCGGTTGGTTCCGGGCAGTCTTACGCCACAACTCAGTCTAACCTCGGGTCCTTATTGGGCTCCATGTTTAACCTCCCACATTGGATAGGTATTGTTGTGACTACTGGACAGCCGGGCGGTTCCGGGCAGGTTTACATCACAACTCAATCCAACCTCGGGTTAAACACATCGTATTTTCTACATTTACATATTTTGTCTTTCTTCTTTATTTATTTGTAAATATTTGCGGCCCATTATTAAGTAAATGGCGTAAAGGTTACACCAATCATGGGCCCAACCCATACTTGAATTTGGGCCCTTCTACTTTATATTTTCATTTATTAATTAATTTAGCCCAACGTTATTTTCCCCCGTTTAATACGTTCGTTTATATGTTGGGCTTAACCTTTTTAAGCCCAACTTAGCCATGCGAAAGAGGGGAGGCTTAAAGCGTGATTACATACACAAAAAGGGGAAGGTGAGCGTATGAACTTGCAATATGACGTTGGAAATACAAAATAGAAACTGGTGTACTTGCATAGTGGTAACATATACTTTGGTCATAAAGCATAGGTGACATGAATCAAAGCATGTAAACTTGTAGTTGAGGTAAGAATCTAAATTGGGTATCATTATTGACACATAGTCATAACTACAACATGAACCTATATTTTTATTTAGGCATAATGTCAAACATAAGCAAATCATGTTCATAAGACTACTACATGTTTACAAAGGTGTCTACTTTTGTTATTAACACAAAAGTATAGTTCAACTATGGCATAAATATTTCTAACATGAAATCATGATTTTTACTTTAGTCATGCAAACTTGCAAAAGGGATTTTTGAATCTAACCTAGCTATGTATCACATATGACATCATATAATATAGACTTAACATAGATTTCAATTATGCCAAATATCAATCATAGCCTAGTCATATTCATAAGTTTGCAAATAGGTTTTCTAGTATAAAAGCATGTCTTAATACATAAATCATGGTGCCAAAATTTCAACATAGTTTCATATGAACTATAACAACCAAGCTTGTTTCAATTACGTACAAAATGATTTATGTACAAAAATATACATCATGACGGCATAGTAGCAAAACCCCAAACTTGCATGAGTTTCAATTAAACAACTACATACATGTAGCTTCAACAAGGATTGCATAATTTGCGAATATTCCAAACGTATACTTGCATAGAACTACCGCATGTAGTTCTTCATAATGAATAACATAATTTGAGAATATCCAAACGTATATAATATTCCAAATCGATAGCAACGCACAAATATGAATTACTTTATCGCCACAAATCAAGTATACATACCAACACAATTATTTGTTCATACCAAAATAATACTCTACTTACAATTGTGTGGCGAATTCTCAAATTTAGGGATTAGAAGATGCGGTTTGATTTGATTGAGTTGCTTTATGCCTTAGAATTTGCCTCCTAATCCTCTCTCCAGTTGGTGGCTACCCCTAGTCGTTCCTCAGCAACATGGCGGCTTTGTTCTTATTTTTGAATGAATAGATTAGGGTTAGTCTAGGGTTGTTTTTATAGGGGTAATGAACTGATTAGGGCCATTGATGTTGCTTGGATTGATCGTAGCCATTCATCCTAAGGAGAGACCAATTAGAGCCTGCCACCTAGCCCTAATGACAAAGCAGACCACAGAAAATCGGCCAAACACAGACCTGGCCAGCCAGGTTGGGCTGGGTTCGACCTGGCTCTGGACCAGGTCGACACCCCTGTCGACAGCCCTGTCGACAGGCCTGTCGACCTGGTTAGACCAGGTCGACAGCCCAGTCGACCTGGGTGCGTCAGGCGGGCTTTTTTTCCGCCCTGGCCCATCGGGCCCCACTTCGGAATTTTTAATTGTTTTATTCTGTTTGAATTTTAAACTTAATTCAAAAACTTCCGAAGGCTATATCTCCTTCATACGGACTCCGTTTTTCGAAAACTCGGACTCTATTTCGCGTATTTTTCCGAGACGAACGCAATGGCGTATCCCGTTTCCCTTAGTTCTTTGATTTGAAATTAATTATACTTTAATTTGTGAATTTCACAGTTATAGAATTCGCGGGGTGTTACATTCTCCCCCACTTAAAAGGATTTCGTCCCCGAAATCTTCAAGTTAGGAGGAATGTATATCCTAACATCCAATCATCCATCTACTCATCCATCAAACACGAGCATCCATTGTCCTTAAAAGACTTCTAAATGCTTCATGATCATATGCGAAGTGTGTGTGTACATGTACTTATCTAATGCAAAATCAGGCGGTCTACTGATTCAGTTGACCTCCTTAATGCGAATTATGTAAGTGCCATGAATCCATGATGTATGCAAATTTTCCCTATTCTTGATTCTACATGAGTGCACAATCATTCAATACAAATGCAGCATCCACATGACAACACATTAAAGTTCAACCACATACGAATGCAAACATATATGCATATGCAATATGAAGTGACTGAGCCGATCTAAAACCTAGATTGTGTGTGTATATGCAACCACGAGCAGCCACTAGCAATCACTTGCAACCACTTGCAACCATCATCCATAACATGTTTCAATTACATGTTTCCATCCAAAGGGTTTCTACCTAAAAGACAAGGTCGAGGAAATATACCTAAAAAGATAGATAAAAGCGCAACTTAAGGAAAATGAAAGATCAAGGATGTACCCTCGAACAGAAAAGGGTAGGCAGTGCGTATTCTGGCTTCAGTTTCCCAAGTCGCGTCTCCCTCGGCGTCGCTCCACTGAACTTTGACGAGCTTGACTTCGCGGTTGCGTAGCTTCTTCACTTCCGATCCTAATATGCGGGTTGGAACTTTTCTTATGGTTGCTTCGCGTTCCACTTCGGCCTTTTCGAGGATATTTGGCTCTACCACTTCAGCAGACTCATGTAGACATTTTCGGAGATGTGAAACGTGAAAAACGTTGTGGACTCCGGCCAACTTCTCGGGTAGCTCTAATCTATAGGCCATTTTCCCAATCTTCTCGATAATAGGGAATGGCCCTACGAATCTTGGTGCTAGCTTTCCGGTGGTTCCAAAACGAACAACGTTCCTTAGCGGTGATACCTTGAGAAAAACTCTGTCCCCAACCTCAAATTCAAGGTCGGTCCTTCTCTTGTCGGCATAGGACTTTTGTCTGTCTTGGGCCGTCTTCATCCTTCTTCGTATTAAGTCTACTTTCTCTGAAGTCTCTCGGATCATATCTGGTCCAAGTATGAGCATATCAGTAGACTCCCACCAACAAGTGGGCGATCGGAACGGTCTTCCATATAAAGCTTCGAAGGGCGCCATTCCGATGGTTGCTTGATAGCTGTTGTTGTAGGCAAATTCCACCAAAGGAAGGTGGTCTTCCCAAGTCCCTCCGAAGTCAAGGACGCATAGCCTTAAAAGGTCTTCCAAAACTCTGTTCACTCTCTCTGTTTGGCCGTCGGTTTGGGGATGATAGGCTGTGCTCAAGCATAACTGCGTTCCTACTGCTTCTTGTAGACTCCGCCAAAACTCGCTGGTGAAGATGGGGTCTCGGTCACTAACAATGCTAGATGGTATTCCATGGAGTCGAACGATTTCTTTGAGGTAAAGTGATGCTAAGGATGAGGAAGTTCTTTTACTTTTGACAGGTAAAAAGTGGGCGCTTTTAGTAAGCCTATCCACTATTACCCAAATGCTAGTGTTGCCTCTCCTAGACCTAGGCAGCCCATCGATGAAGTCCATTGAGATGCTATCCCACTTCCACTGCGGGACCTCTAGAGGATGTAGTAGTCCGCCAGGCTTTTTCTGTTCCGCTTTAACCTGTTGGCACACCATACACTTAGAAACGAATTCTGCCACGTCCTTTTTCATGCCGTTCCAGAAGAAAGTCCTTTTTATGTCTTTGTACATCTTATCCCCGCCTGGGTGTATCGTCATCTTGGAGTGATGTGCCTCCTCGAGAACCTTCTTTACTAAATCTTTTGTCTGTGGGACGCATAGTCTTCCGTCTCGCCTTAGCAAACCCTTATCGTCGATGGAGTATCTGTTGAGGTGACTTGAAGTCTCACCCCTAATTAGCCTATCAATTATTTCCACAAGCTGAGGGTCTTCGCGTTGCGCTGTCCCTACTGAATCCACTAAAGTTGGGCGCACTTCGAGAGATGCTAGCAAGCCTGGTACGAAATCGGAGGAGGGCCTAAAGTCGAAACTGGCTATAAACTCTAGGCTTTGTCTTTCAACAAACAGCGGGCTTAGGGTCAATTTCTTTCGGCTCAACGCGTCTGCAACTACGTTGCCTTTGCCCGGAGTGTAGGAGATTTCGAAATCGTACGAGGCAAGAAACTCCATCCATCTTTGTTGCCTCAAGTTAAGATCGTTCTGCGAGAAAAGATATTTCAACGATTTATGGTCAGTGTAAAGTTCGAACTTCTCACCTAGGAGATAGTGTCGCCAAGACTTGAGTGCAAAGACGATGGCGGCTAACTCAAGATCGTGGGTTGGGTAGTTCTTCTCGTGCACTTTCAACTGCCTCCCGCCATAAGCTACTACCCTTCCTTCTTGCATTAAAACGGCGCCTAGCCCTGTCCCACATGCATCCGTATAAACAGTGAACATCTTGCTCCCATCCGGCAGCGTCAAAACTGGGGCTGTTGTGAGAGCCCTTTTCAGTCGTTGGAAAGCAAACTCGCAATCCAAGTCCCAATTGAACACTAGATTCTTCTTGGTCAATTTTGTGAGCGGAGCTGAGATTTTCGCAAAATCCCTTATGAACTTTCGATAGAAACCTGCTAGTCCTAGAAAGCTTCGGACCTCAGTTGCATTCCTTGGTGTCTTCCAATCCTGTACCGCCACTACTTTAGCAGGGTCCACTGCTAACCCTTGTTTGGATACTATGTGCCCAAGGAACCTCACCTCTTCTCTCCAAAAGTGGCATTTGGAGAATTTGGCTTTTAGTTGATGGACTCGCAAAGCTTCCATGATTGCCCTTAAGTGCTGAGCATGTTCATCTTCACTCTTTGAGAAGATAAGGATATCATCTACGAAGACCACTACGAATTTGTTGAGGAAATCTCTAAATACTCTATTCATCAGGTCCACGAAGTAAGCAGGTGCATTTGTCAAGCCGAAAGGCATGACAAGCCATTCAAAGAAGCCGTCTGGGGTTCTAAACGCCGTTTTATCGATGCTATCTTCAGCCACCCTTAGCTGATGAAAACCGGTTGCTAAATCGAGTTGGGAGAAAACAGACGCTCCTACAAGCTGGTCAAATAAATCGTCAATTCTAGGAAGAGGGTGCCTATTCTTTTTCGTAAGCTTGTTGAGCTCCCTATAGTCAACACATAGAAGGAGTGAACCATCCGCCTTTGTAGCGAACACCACTGGAGCGCCCCATTCTGAAATGCTCCTCCTAATGAACCCCTTCTCTAGAAGCTCTTTAATCTGTTTACTGAGCTCTTTTCTTTCTCGTGGAGCCATGTGTCTAACGGGCAACGCAACGGGCTTTGCATTATCTACAAGATATATGCGGAAGTCTATTTCCCGCTTCGGAGGCAAGCCCTTCACCTCTTCGAAGACATCCGGATATTCCCGGACCACTCTAACTGATTGCAAATTTTCAACAGAGGCATCTAGCGATTCTAGATAACTAAGCATAACCGCATACGAGGGATTACAAGAAATTTCCAAAGTATTACCGAGCTGGGTTAGGAGCCTAACAACCCTTTTCTCACAATCAAGGATGGCCCCATTACTGGATAGCCAATCCATACCCAAAATCAAACCATACCCCGAAAAGCCCAAAACAAAGGCACTACATTGAAATTCAACACTTAGAATAGAAATTTTCAATCCCAAACAGATCATAGACAAATGAGCTGGGCCCCCAATTGGGTTTGAAACAATTAAGGGGTCCTCTACCATACTAGTTTTTAGGTGCAGAGATTCTACTAAAGCAGACGAGATAAAGGAGTGTGATGCGCCAGAATCAAATAAAGTGCGAATGGGGTGATCATAAAGATAAACTACACTTTCTACAGAAGTGTTGGTACCTCGCTGTTGAAAAGGTGGCGCTTCTAGCACATGAACCTGTGCCCCTGAGGTGGTTCCAGCCCTCTGCCCCTGTCCTCGTTTCTTTGGGCAGTCCTTAGCCCTGTGGCCCGTCTCACCGCAAGAAAAGCACCCACCATTCTCCTTGGCCTTCTTTTTCCGGCAGTCCTTTACTAAGTGCCCCACTTTGCCACAGAAATTACACTTCCTCTTCTCTTTGTTTCCTTTCCCGCCTTTCTTAAAGTCTGTCTTCTTAGGCTGCAAACCCTCTTTCTTCCCTTGAGAGCTTTCTTCCTTTGTCTCCTTCTTGCCCTTATCCTCCTCATTCAGCAATGCCATTTGCACCAATCTTTCATACGTGGCCCCCATGGGTATATGGTTCATGGCCAAACTGTGTAACGGCTCATTTAACCCTTTAACGAAACGGAGAGCCTTCTTGTGCGGGGTGTTGACTAGGTCAAGCCCAAACCTAGCCAGCTCATCGAACTGATTCACATACTCTCTAACTGTCTTGTCTCCTTGCTTAAGAAATAAGAATTTTTCCAACTGCAAACTTCTTTCCGCATCTGAGAGAAATTTAGTCTCAAATCTTGCCCTAAAGTCCTCCCATGTCTCCACTGGTCTTTCAGCATTAGTGACTTCCCACCAGTAGGAAGACTCGCCCTTCAATAGCCACACCGCCAATTGCACTTTTTGTCTATCCTCTACCTCAAAGATGATGAATAGGTCCTCAGTTTCTTTCAGCCAATTCCTAGCTGCTACGAAGGACTCAGTTCCATGGAAATCCTTTCCTCCCATGGCTTTAAAATCTTTACATATCTTAGCAAACGTGTTTCCCCGTGGAGGTGGAGAAAAAGGTGCTGCTGCAGCTGGATGATTTCCTGCAGCTGGGGGAGGAGGAACGGCAGGACCTGGCTGAGTGGCCCTTACTTCTAAGAATCGTCTAAACCAACCAGGTATTGGTACCCCTTCCGGTAAGTTAAGATCTTCGGACATGCTGAAACGAAAAGGATAGGTTCAAAACGAAGGATAAGAGATAGTACCAATGGCTTTGGGGAGTGGACTTTGCCTTTTAAAATAAAATAATATTTTTATCTTTTAAAAATGCTTCTTTAAATTTCCTTTTTGAAAATAAATTTTTCAAAACTTTTTATCTTATCTGGTAAACCTATGCTCTGATACCAAGTGAAACACCCCACCTCCGTTAGGGTCACTCTCAAAGGGAATGCCCTAATTTTGGTGGAGGTTTATAAGTATAAGTCACAGATATACAAGACAGATATAAGAACACATATTTGTAAACAGCGGAAAAACAACAACTTTTATTTCATAAAAGCAAATACGTGTTACAACAACATCACCATAATTGTCTTACATCTTTTCCAAAAAACATAACACTTCCATAATCTGTCTTGATTACATTTTATTTAAAGAAGCATAAAGAAAACATAGATAAAACTGCAAAAGCCCCATAGTGGTTGTCCAAAGCCATAGTTCAAAAACGGAAAGTTCCAAGCAATACATTTCTCTTCTTCAAGCTGGATGTCAATGCTGGTCAAGCTGCAGTGTTCCCTCCCTGTGGACCTGGGGGGGGGAACCGAAGAAAAGAAGACGAAAGAAAAGTAGAGTCAGACATAAGACTGAGTAAGTCTAGTACTATTTTGTCTATGAATAAAGAACTGGGTATGATAAGTATAATCAAGAAGTGGGAAGGCACTATAAACTTAGTTAAGTTGTCTAGGGTCGAATATACTATCGTACCCCATGTTAATCTCTGAACCCATATAAACTAGTTTCCAACTGGCACCCCATAATCAGGGTGGAGTGATCCATTCTATGATGATCGGCTCCTACTCGCATAGTTACATGTGTCTTACGGCCCCCGATGTTGTAGTTACCTATGCTGGTCCCACCATGGGGTGTATCAAGTCCCATGGCGGCGGCCCGACACAACCTTAGGATGCACAGGTATGCTACTGGTGCCCAGTGCTTTATTTTTCTGCGCCGGAGTGTGTGCACGCCCGCACCCCGTTAGAACCTACACTGCTACACCACCGCCGTCGATTTGACCTCTTACAATCAGCCCAGTAATCGTGCCCCACCCTGCCTAGTTTCAGGGTATCATGATACACCTTTTAGGGTTACTGCTAAAAAGGGTCCCCCGTTACTAGGTTTTCTATCTCTAGCCAACATGCTAAGTTGGTTAAGTGTTTTCTAACCTAACCCCCACCAGTCCGTTTAGTTTAGCATGTTCCATTTTGATTAAGTCTTTAGTTCACTTAATCCTATCCATCCTGACTCAGCCTTAATTGTCTTATTAAGGCCCTGACCTCTCACATTAGACAGGTATTGTTGTGGCTGCCTGTTGCCGGTTGGTTCCGGGCAGTCTTACGCCACAACTCAGTCTAACCTCGGGTCCTTATTGGGCTCCATGTTTAACCTCCCACATTGGATAGGTATTGTTGTGACTACTGGACAGCCGGGCGGTTCCGGGCAGGTTTACATCACAACTCAATCCAACCTCGGGTCAAACACATCGTATTTTCTACATTTACATATTTTGTCTTTCTTCTTTATTTATATGTAAATATTTGCGGCCCATTATTAAGTAAATGGCGTAAAGGTTACACCAATCATGGGCCCAACCCATACTTGAATTTGGGCCCTTCTACTTTATATTTTCATTTATTAATTAATTTAGCCCAACGTTATTTTCCCCCGTTTAATACGTTCGTTTATATGTTGGGCTTAACCTTTTTAAGCCCAACTTAGCCATGCGAAAGAGGGGAGGCTTAAAGCGTGATTACATACACAAAAAGGGGAAGGTGAGCGTATGAACTTGCAATATGACGTTGGAAATACAAAATAGAAACTGGTGTACTTGCATAGTGGTAACATATACTTTGGTCATAAAGCATAGGTGACATGAATCAAAGCATGTAAACTTGTAGTTGAGGTAAGAATCTAAATTGGGTATCATTATTGACACATAGTCATAACTACAACATGAACCTATATTTTTATTTAGGCATAATGTCAAACATAAGCAAATCATGTTCATAAGACTACTACATGTTTACAAAGGTGTCTACTTTTGTTATTAACACAAAAGTATAGTTCAACTATGGCATAAATATTTCTAACATGAAATCATGATTTTTACTTTAGTCATGCAAACTTGCAAAAGGGATTTTTGAATCTAACCTAGCTATGTATCACATATGACATCATATAATATAGACTTAACATAGATTTCAATTATGCCAAATATCAATCATAGCCTAGTCATATTCATAAGTTTGCAAATAGGTTTTCTAGTATAAAAGCATGTCTTAATACATAAATCATGGTGCCAAAATTTCAACATAGTTTCATATGAACTATAACAACCAAGCTTGTTTCAATTACGTACAAAATGATTTATGTACAAAAATATACATCATGACGGCATAGTAGCAAAACCCCAAACTTGCATGAGTTTCAATTAAACAACTACATACATGTAGCTTCAACAAGGATTGCATAATTTGTGAATATTCCAAACGTATACTTGCATAGAACTACCGCATGTAGTTCTTCATAATGAATAACATAATTTGAGAATATCCAAACGTATATAATATTCCAAATCGATAGCAACGCACAAATATGAATTACTTTATCGCCACAAATCAAGTATACATACCAACACAATTATTTGTTCATACCAAAATAATACTCTACTTACAATTGTGTGGCGAATTCTCAAATTTAGGGATTAGAAGATGCGGTTTGATTTGATTGAGTTGCTTTATGCCTTAGAATTTGCCTCCTAATCCTCTCTCCAGTTGGTGGCTACCCCTAGTCGTTCCTCAGCAACATGGCGGCTTTGTTCTTATTTTTGAATGAATAGATTAGGGTTAGTCTAGGGTTGTTTTTATAGGGGTAATGAACTGATTAGGGCCATTGATGTTGCTTGGATTGATCGTAGCCATTCATCCTAAGGAGAGACCAATTAGAGCCTGCCACCTAGCCCTAATGACAAAGCAGACCACAGAAAATCGGCCAAACACAGACCTGGCCAGCCAGGTTGGGCTGGGTTCGACCTGGCTCTGGACCAGGTCGACACCCCTGTCGACAGCCCTGTCGACAGGCCTGTCGACCTGGTTAGACCAGGTCGACAGCCCAGTCGACCTGGGTGCGTCAGGCGGGCTTTTTTTCCGCCCTGGCCCATCGGGCCCCACTTCGGAATTTTTAATTGTTTTATTCTGTTTGAATTTTAAACTTAATTCAAAAACTTCCGAAGGCTATATCTCCTTCATACGGACTTCGTTTTTTGAAAACTCGGACTCTATTTCGCGTATTTTTCCGAGACGAACGCAATGGCGTATCCCGTTTCCCTTAGTTCTTTGATTTGAAATTAATTATACTTTAATTTGTGAATTTCACAGTTATAGAATTCGCGGGGTGTTACATACCTACTATGACCCACGTGCTCGTATTCCCTTTCCTTGATCTAGGCAGTCCATCCATGAAATCCTTCGTGACGCTTTACTACTTCCATTGCGGGGACCTCCAATGGATGTAATAGCCCACCGGGCTTTTTATGACTCGACCTTAATCTGTTGGCACAACATGCACCTTGGGACAAACTCGGCCACCTCCTCGAGTGATGTGCATCTTCAAGAGCCTTCTTTTTCTCATTGCGTCTTAGCCATCCCTTGTCATCTATAGCGAGGTGACTTACCATCTCGCCTCGAATCAACTTGTCCATGATCTCGGCTAACTGCGGGTCTTCCTTCTGTGAAGTCCCTACTTGATCCAGAAGGGCAGGTCTAAACTCAAGGGACGCTAACTGACTAATTAAACTGAGAAAGCTTCTTACTTCAATTGTCCTCGTCGAAGCTTTCCGGTTTTGAACCGCGACCATTTTAGCAGGATCCACCACTAAGCCTTGCTTAGAAACTATGTGCCCAAGAAATCTAACTCCTTTTTCTCCAAAATGACATTTGGAGGACTTGGCTTTCAACTGATGCGCTCTAAGCGTATCCATCACCTCCTTGAGGTGTCTAGCATGTTCTTCCTCGTTCTTTAAGAAAGTCAGGATATCGTCTACAAAGACTACCACAAACTCGTTCAGGAACTCCCTAGACACCCTACTCATCAAGACCACGAAGTAGGCGGGTGCATTAGTCAAACCGAATGGCATGACCAGCCATTCTAAGAATCCATCTGGAGTTCTGAACGCAGTTTTGCCTATACTATCTTCAGCTACTCTGAGATGATGGAATCCAGTAGCAAGATCAAGAGAAAACAGATGTTCCTACAAGCTGATCAAACAAATCATTGATCCTTGGCAATGATTGTCTATTCTCTTTGTTTAACTCACGATAATCAACACAAAGTCGAAGAGAACCATCTGCCTTGGTAGTAAATACTACAGGCGCTCCCCATTCAGATATACTTCGTCTAATGAAGTTCTTCTCAAGCAACTCCTTGACTTGCTTTCTTAACTCTCATCTTGCGAGGCCATGTGCCTAACCGGCCACGAAACTATCTTGGCATTATCAACCAGATAAATGCGGAAATCTATCTCTCATTTAGGGGTAACCCCCTTCACTTCACCCAAGATATCAGGATATTCTCGGACCACCCTCACCGATTGCAAACTATCGATAGGCGAGTTGAGGGATTCAAGATAACACAACATGACGGGACTCATAGGGTTACTAGAAATTTTTAGTGTATTACCGAGGCGAGTCATGAGCCTCTCAACCCTATGCTCAAAAATCAAGAATGGCTCCAAAACTGGACAACCAATCCATGCCCAAAATCAACCCATACCCCATGAAACCGAGAATATAAGCATCACGCGAGAATTCTATACTCAAGATAGAGATTTTCAAATCCACATAGATAATAGACAAATGGGCGGAACCCCCAATTGGATTTGAAACACACACGGGATCATAAACTAGACTAGTACTTAGGTGCAAACTTTCAACAAGATCAGATGAGATAAAGCTATGCGATGCACCAGAATCAAACAAGGTACGAACTGGAAAATCAGAAATATATACAAGGCTCTCAACAGAAATACTACCTCGATCGGGAACTGGAGCGGCATTGAGAGCATGAACTTGCCCTCCTGAAGGTCCAGCACGCTGAGTCTGACCCTGGCCTTACCCTTGCTTCTTCGGGCAATCCCTAGTGAAGTGTCCCATTTCTCCACAGTTAAAGCAAGTGCCCTTCCTTTTCCTGCAATCCTTGTTTAGATGAGTCGAGCTTCCACAAGTAAAGCACTTCTTTTCCTTCTTGTCACTCCTATTCTCTTCATTGAGTAGGGCCATATTCACCAAACTCTCGAAAGTTGCCCCCAAGGGTATATGAGTCATGGCTAAACCATGTAATGGCTCGTTTAATCCTAGAGCAAAATATAGGGCCTTCTTCTAAGCTGTGTTAACCAAGTCTAAACCGACCCGAGCCAATTGATTAAACTTATCTATGTATTCCCTAATAGTCATATCCCCTTGCTTCAGTGATAGGAACCTTAGTCCAAACTTTCCCCGAAAGTCATCCCAAGTTTCAATTGGCCTAGTAGCGGTGGTGACCACCCACCAACGTGCAGCTTCTTCCTTTAGCAACCACACTGCCAATAAAACCTTCCTACGGTCATCTATATCAAAGAAGGCAAAAAGATCTTCGGTTTCTTTCAACCAATTCCTTGCCTCTACATAAGTCTCGGTTCCAATGAAATTCTTGCCACCCATCGTCTTAAAGTTCTTACAAGTTTCCGCAAAATCCGCTTGTGGAGGCTGAGGGGGAGGAGAAACATCAACCACCGGAGGAGGAGGAGGAGGAGGAACATCTGCGGGGCCGGCTTCGGTCGCCCTAGCCTCCAAAAGTCTTCTATACCAAACAGGTACGTGTACTCCCTCCGGAATAGCAAAATTATTGGCCATACTGAAAACGAAGAAAGAGATAGATTCGGAATGGAGAAAAACGAAGGAATTTTTGCTAATGGCTTTTTGGGGAATAGCCTTTAAAATAAACTAGACTTTTCTTTGGAAAATACTTTATACTTGGTTTTGAAAATATTTTTCCAAACGTTTTAAAAACCTTTTTGTCCCTTCTCGTAAACCTGGCTCTGATACCAAATGTAACACCCCACCTCCGCCAGGATGGCTCTTGCAAGCACTCTGACTTTGGAGGGCGTTTGAATCAGGTAAACATGCATAATGATATATCAAGGCAGAACAAGAACATATGTATATATGTAAACAGAGTAAATAAGATAAGTAAAACAACGGAAGATTTCAAACTATTTCAAAACAAGTCTGGTACTACATAATGTCAACTTTCCAAATACACAAGTCTAGATAAAAACAACATCACTAAAAAACTGAAATACATAAGTACTATCCCAGAAATAAGTTATAACCATAGCTAGCTTCATGTCAAGACCGTACATGAGCTAAAATCCCACAAGCAAGCGATCAGAAATCGAAGCTAAGCTCCAATATTCCCACCCTGAGAACCTGGGGGGGGGGGGGGAAACGGAAGAAAAGAGGCGAAAGAAAAACAGGTCAGTCAAAAAGACTGAGTAAGCCCTACTACAATCAATGTAAACTGATAAAGTTAACTGACATGAGAAGCAGGGATGAACACAGGGATAACAACATACTAGCATGATGATTAACTAACAAGGTAGATAAAGGTGTCATCGCATACTCAGGTTTAAGGTTTTTGCACCACAGGTGTACTAGCAAGCTAACATGACTTGAATAAACAAGTATTGATCCCTTGGCCCAAGCTTTGGCCCAATAACATGAAGTGACCCTAATACGAGGTCCAATAATATGAAGTGACCCTAATACGAGGTCCAACAATATGAAGTGACCCTAATACGAGGTCCAATAACATGAAGTGACCCTAATACGAGGTCCAATAACATGAAGTGACCCTAATACGAGGTCCAATAACATGAAGTGACCCTAATACGAGGTCCAATAACATGAAGTGACCCTAATACGGGGTCCAATAACATGAAGTGACCCTAATACGAGGTCCAATAACATGAAGTGACCCTAATACGAGGTCCAATAACATGAAGTGACCCTAATACGAGGTCCAATAAAATGAAGTGACCCTAATACGAGGTCCAATAACATGAAGTGACCCTAATACGAGGTCCAACCAAACGGTCTAGTCGATCGGCTCCCTATAAGCCTAACTCGTCGCGTGTTGGTGTCAATACGGCCCAAACATAATTGTAGTCAGACTGTGCCGGGTCTCCCGTCGGGTGTATCAAGCCCTAGGGTGTCAACCCCTGGACACCATAAACATAAGTGCACAGTCTCGATCTACTGGTACCCGTGCATGTTTTCCCCGGCTCCGGACTACGTGCACGACCATAGTCCGTCCGGAACTACACCGGCGTACCACTCTGCCGTCGTTTTTGGTCACTTACCTCAAGTCCAGTAATCGTGCCCCCACCCTAGCCTAGTCCCTAGGGCCGTAATGATACAAACTTGGGATTACTGCTGGAGTGGACCCCCATTGCTAGGATTTTCTAGTGGGTTAAGTACGGTTTAACCCTCTTGCTAATCATGGATTAACTTGGTTAAGTGTAACGATGAGTTCACGACTTAACCCTGATTAATCTACCAAGCCCAAATTGGTTAAGTATTAAGTGGATCATGACTTAACCCTAATCATGAGGCATTAATTAATTTAATGCGCCTTAACCTCTCACATTAGACCTTGTTGTGGTTACTAGTTAAGCCAGGCGGGTCCGGGTAGCTTTACACCACAACTTGGTCTAACCTCGGGTTCAAGGTACAACATGACCAACTTCTCATATTGGGTCCTATTGTTTGTAGCAACTAGTTAAGCCGGTCGGTTCCGGGTAGTTTTACGCTACAAACTCAACCCAACCTCGAGTTGGTCACACTTATATTTTCTAAGTGTCATGTCCATCATGTTTCCAAAACATATCACAAGTTTTCAAGAATTTGGGTAGACCTAACTTAATAGGTAAATTCCCAATGGGTAGACCTAACTTAATAGGTAAATTCCCAATCTTATGTTTTTATGTCTTTTAAGTTTACCCAACCCTAAACGCAATCCCATCGCTTACATATCGCAATAGCGCATAAAGGATAGAAAGAGGGAACTTGGCATAATCATGACATAAAGGTGTTGAAGCCACAAGTTTAACATGGTGGCATATGAAATGTACATATGTTCATATACTTGCATATTACATTTTTAGGCCTCAAAAGCATGCATAAAACCAAACTTAGCATATTGGTGATACATGGTGATAAATGACATGTAGAAATGGCCATAAGTTCGCATTTAGCCTCACATGCAAGTTATCATAAGAGATATGATAACTTACATGTTGCCAAAATGCAACCTTTAGCATAAAGCTTGAAGCTTTATGTTCGTATACTCAAGATAAGCTTGCATAACATGATAACATGAACAAAATGATCATCCCAAACTTGCATAACATACTTGCATATCATATGACGAACTTGCATATCAAACTTGCATAACATAACATGATAAACTTGCATATCATAACATGGCAAACTTGCATAGCATAACATGGTAAACTTGCATATCATAACATGGCAAACTTGCATAACATAACATGATAAACTTGCATATCATAACATGACAAACTTGCATAGCATAACATGGTAAACTTGCATATCATAACATGGCAAACTTGCATAACATAACATGATAAACTTGCATATCATAATGGTCAACCAAACTTGCATCATTCATTTAACTTTAGAGTTCAAATATGAAAGTAGAAAAGGGCTTACAATGCTTATGAAGACACAAAAATATGACAAAGCCCTTATGCAATCAAATAGACCCAAAATGCAAGCTCTAATAGAAAAACTCTTGAGCCAAAATGATCAAAACCCTTGCTTTATGATGTAAATATGGAAACTTGACTTGAATGCAAGCTAATGATGCTCATACAAGCTTGAAAACACTTGTATGCATGGAAAATCTCTCATAGAAATAACTTAGGAATTTTATGAAGAGAGTGGAGGCCATGAGAGGAATAATTTTGCCGTAGTTTAGTTACTTGAATGAATAACGATGATTTAGGGTTAGGTTAGGGGCTTATTTATAGAGATTAGGATTAGTTTCAACCTTAGGATTAAACCCTAATTCCAATCTCAGCCCTTAAAATCGAATCTGGCCCCAAAACCTAACCAAAACCCCAAAATGGTGCACCAGGCAAAACTGCCCGGCTGGACCAAGTCGACAGCCAAGTCGACAGGGCTGTCGACTTGGGTCCAACCAAGTCGACTCCCAAGTCGACAGGGCTGTCGACTTGGGTACTCTGGCGGGAATTTTCCCGCCTGCGCCCAACTGCCCCAAATTTCCAAATTCAAACTTGAATTTGAAATCTGTTTTGAACTTGAAATTTTCTGAAAACTTCATTGGGCCTTAATCGGGTCATACGGACTCCGATTTTCGAAAACTCGGACTCTATTTCGCGTATTTTTCCGAGACGAACGCAATGGCATAGCCCGTTTCCGTTGATTCAGATTTTAGAATTAAATTCTGCCTCGATTTACGTTATAATAGGTTATTGAAAATACGGGTTGTTACAGTTGTAGTGATTCACTAATATTAAGAAAAAAAAATATTTAGCAGCAAAATCATAATCTTAGAAACATGTAAGGCTGAACAGTCAATCTACACAAAAGAATTTTTGCGAATTTTATCATATTAATCTAAGAAACCATTTGAAACAAACCTGTAAATTTCTCATTCTTCAGACCACTCAGTCATCGTCGTTAACCTTGTACTCCATGAGGACTTAAATCAAACTAAATCAAATTCAGGAAATATTTAAACACTTTGTGCTCGTTTTTCATTGTTGGCATAAAAAAAGGGAAGAAGAAATCAAGAATGTTTAAAAATAACTTAAATCAATTTGAAGGAAAAAACACAAAAATGTATGTAAACTTTCATAAAGCTTACAGATCTGAAGAAGATGTCCAAATTTACTTGCCTCTAAGGCTGCGAACCCTACCAAAGAGACGTAGGTACACTACTTCGTATTGCATCTTGAAGGAGAAATGAAAAAATAAAATTGATTTGGGGCTTGGACGGAGGAAGAAACGACAGAGGGAAAAAAATTAATTTGGGGCTAGACGGAGGAAGAAACGAAAGAGAGAAAGGAATTTTGCAGAGAGGGGCGACTTTTCCAGACTCTTCTTTTCTTGCCTCGAAGCTGAAGTGATAAATTAATTATTCTACATCGTGTAATGTGTCAAGTGTATACGGTATGCTTTGTTGGAATTACATCTAATCTCAGTAACAATTTTTAATTGCCGGAAAGTGGACCCAGTAATAATTAGGTTAGACAGTTTTTTTGGTATCAGTGTGTTTTTTATTATTTTTGGTGGAAGATCTGAGTGTTACGAGGGAATTGAAGGGATTTTTTTATTTATTTAGTGGCATTATGGAGGGAAAATGGACAGCCTTGGAGGGAAACTTAGGAGGGAAAATGAGCAGTTTTGAAGGGAAAATGACCTTGTTTTAGTATATTGTAAGATGCATCATATCAGTTGGTCTAACTCTGCCATTTAGATTGGCTGAGTTTACGAGCAGATTGCTAGGTTTGCAGTCACAATGTAATACACCAGCTGAGTGTATGTATTTTTATCCTATATGACATAAGAGATACTGTATATAAATTAGCTGGCTAACTGCTGAAAATGCTACCATAAGTGCTGAAAGCGAGCATCATCGAAAATGAAGGTGTATCAGTTTGAATGAACAGCAAGAGCTTTTAGCAGAAGAACCTAGGTTAAAGCGTGTTGGGACAAATCGGCGGGGCGCCAAACTAAGTTGGAGCTAAGACGTTCATGCAAATGGCAGTGGTTCAACAAGTTCTCTAGGATTAGTAATTCTATTCATTTATTATTTTCATTGAGTGTTCTTTCAAATCATATAGTCAGCTACTTCTTGACTGATCTACAATGCCACATCTAGAAGTTTGCATATATCTTTGGAAAATTGTGTTGTTATGGGTGCATCTTTATGCTAAAGTTTTTAAACTTTTAAATATCAACATACATTAATGGTTGAGACTAAAACGGAAGGGGTGGAGCCTTGTAACCTCAGTAGATATTGGGTCTCCCAGGTTCAACACTGTTGAGCTCTAATTTGTGAAACTCTAATTCCCTAGTTTTAAACTTATAGAAGTTCGTTTTGAGAAAAAAAATTAATTTGTGGTTTCCTTCAGAGCAAAATTTTGATAAATAAAACATAGGATCAATCTTCCTAATTTGGAGTAAATGTCTACTTATAATTTGTAGCTGTTTGATTTGTTAATCTAATCAGCGCCTTCTGATTACAACTTTCTTTTGGGGATAATGTTCTAATTACTTCGGCCTCTTTTGTTTCATTTACTCCTTTATCTTTCAGTTAGTTCTAGAGGCAACGTTTCTATATTAGGCCCTTAACATAAACTTGCACTACTGTATTGTTTAACATTGGTTGAAGCTGGAAGTGCAGTAGTTGTTGAAATTGCGACAGTCTCACTCCTAATATTGGAAACATGTTAGGGATAAAGACCTCAAAAAAACTAAACCAGTCTGCATGCAAATGAACTGAAAATTATTATCAGTCGAGGACACATTATCCATGTTGATCTTTTGTGGTCGTCTAATTTATCACTCATTACGCTAACAAGTTTATGGTTAGACACTACCATTATGTGTTTTTTGAATTTTCTGTAAATTTGATATTTACTTGGGCATTTAATGTTTAATAATTCAATGTCTAATTTATCACTCATTACGCTAGCTCTTAATTAAACAGTTTATTTTGAGTGAAATTAATATGATAGTAATATAATCTTTCCATCATTAGTTTTTTAAAGTGCAATTACAAAGACTAGTATTGCATTATGCTGGACACATGTATTAATTACTTAATGCTGTATTAGAAAATTATTATTTTGGATATGAAGAGTTGCGACAACAATTTGATTCATTCAATAAGAATGTTTTGAATATGAACATTCCCGAGTTTACTAGTTAAAAAATTATAAAAATTAGTGTTTATTTGTTTGGCTTTTGTAGATCAGCTTCGGTAATTCATTTTATAATATTATCTTGATTCGGTTTTTTATGAACTCATGGATTAGCTTTGGTATGAATAATATGCGCCGAAATTCGACTATACTTTTGGCTAGAACAAACGTTTCAATGATTCTCACTTTACATATATAAGATCATCACGTTGAATGAACTTGAATAAACGTTTTAATCAAATCTGCTTTAAATTTTGTAATCTATTCTATAATTATAAATCCATATAATAATTCAGATTGAACTGCTGATGCTGAAATATGAATGCTTCAATCAAATCTATTCTATAATTTTGTATCTTAATTTACATATGACTTACAATTTTCCATTTGTGTCAAAATAGTTGTTATTTTGTGTGCTCTTGCATGAGTTTTTGAGCTGAGACAACTTCATAAATGAGCTTTTTTGACTACTAATTTAGTTGGTTGGAAAATGGATGATAAGAATGTGTGCTTTCTTCTTATTCATTTTATTACTGGTTCCATAAATGTCAATTGTACTGATTATAAAACAAGATGGTCAAAAATATTTTTTCACCCTAAGCTCATAATGCATTCTCTTCTCGTAGAAACGTGGGTCCAGTTGATATCGCAACGATCAACTTAAGTTTACTTTGCCATTCTTGATTCTTTGTATCTGCATATATAACCGTAAATAACCTGATAACATTTATCAAGTGCCATTGTTGGAATTTAGATCCCATTAGATGTTCTCTTACCATTAATGAATTGTTTGTATATTCGTTTTACTTTTATTACTGATTATATATACGTGTAGTGTAATTGGACTGGTAGATGTCAAGTATAAGTGGAAATGTTATACCTGCCACTTCATTGTGTACAAAAATACTTAATACACGAATGTTAACCCTGTTTTTAGAACATGGTTCACAATGAAGAAGCATTCACGGACAACGACACGCCACACAACTGACCCAAGTTGTTTCCACGGTCGGGTTAATAAAGTCGTTCGTGCGCAACAAATGGTCGACGCGACATAAGTCAAGTCGTCCGCACCATTTGAATCATTCACAATGACATGCACCGGACTGTTGGCAATTGTTTATGGCGTTCATCAGTCCTTCATATGATCCATGCCGCAAAGACACGTAATGGGAAGCAAGCAACATGCACGTACGACGGGTGGCTCCAAAGTATGTCGCTAATCATTTCATGGCGTTCCCAGTTCATATCATATCGTTATGCTAAAACCATCTGCATGTCGTTGGGAATAAGAGGACTTGAAACCATTAAGCATCCAACGAGACTAATTATGATGCAATATCATCAGGACATTTATCACCATATATTAAGTCGCGACATAATTCATATGGCAAGTCGTTATTCAGCATGGTTCAAGCGACATGAGTCCCATGACTTGGTTCAAGTCATTCATATGCCAAGTCGTTCAAGACATTATAGCTCATGTCGCTCCAACATGTAGAAGCTCCAGGAGATTAACACATGGACAAAAATGTTCACAAGTACATAGGATATATTATATATTAATGCATAGCGCATTATTAGTAGAGCAGAAAAACCATCCAGTTTAGTAGCATTTATGTCGTTGGATATAAGGCAAAGTCATCAACCCATGTCGCATTCTAGTCCAGGCAAGTCATGTCGTTACTCTGCATCATGCCGTTAAAATGGAATTGCATCCAAGCCAAGCTGTGAAAAGCTATTGGACTGTAACCATGCCATTAACATAATGGCATATGATGTAAAAGCTTTGGACCGGGATCCCTATATATAAAGCATGGCATGCACACGTGGAGGGACAACACTATGTCGTTAATTCATTAAAGTCATGCCGCTTCTAAGCTTGAGTAACATGCCGCATCCTAGTACAAAAAGTCAAGCCACGTGGAATTCAGTTCAAGTCGCATGTGGGATTTACAAAGCAGGACGCAAGGCTTATGCCGCATATAATCATGCCGAGGATTTCACTTATGTCGCTGGCTCCTTTTTCCTATCCTTGTCGTTGAATCCATGGCGTGTTAGCATCTGTGCAGTATGAGAGCGTGATGACTCATGCCGTAAGAATCTTTCAACTTCTCTAATGGCTTCCATGGATTCAACAACACTTTTATATCTTCATGAAGATCAAATCCAAATCAATGATCATTAGGGCTTTCTACAATTGAATCTAAACTCCTTCAATTTCATTCAAGCTACATAATAAATCTTTCAAGCATCATTCAAACGATCTCTAGTCCTTTCCAAAGCCTAAATTGAATGCTAATTCACTATGAAATCAATGAAGATCATGGAAAATGATCAAAGCACACAAGTGGTTGAAGATTCATCACAAAGCTAAAAGATCTCTTCATTTTCTTTACCAAATTCAAGTGAAATTAGATCATAGGGGGGGAAAAAAGAGAGAAATGATTGTAATGAGGGAAAATTCATATGTTGTAAGCTTGAATATCATAATGAGAATGGATTGAAAGTGGACATAGATTTATAGAGAATCGAACCACTATAAAAATTCCTTTGTGCTCTTACTTGCTTTTTCCGTTTATTTTGCGATTTCGCGGTTCCATATTCTTACCGAATAGGTGAAGTGTAGTTTTTACACCTTTGGTGTTTGATCCCAAATTTGGAGCAAACATTTTGGAGCTCACCGTGGGGTCGCGTTCACATCTCCTACCTCTTCTCACACTCTCTCAAAGTTGAGATCCCTGCATTAAAGCTCTAAGTTGCATCCTTCTTCGAAATTATAGCAAAATCTAAGAAGACCACTAGCAAAACCTTGATAGAAGCCGATGATGTTGCTAATGAAGAGACACCACTTACTAACCATTTCGATGTTGGTGAAAACTCGATAAGTGGAGCCGGCGTGACTAGAAATGAACTAAATGCCGCTATTGCCAACGTGAACCGACAAATTGAAACATCAAATAAAACTTTGATGGATGCTTATGATGCTCTAATGGAAAAAATGAACGCTCTTCTAAATGCTCAACCAATTCAAGCCCCTCCAAAAGTGCGTGTGGATCTCGAGGAGAGTGATAAATTGCCCACTACCGATCATAACCGCAATGACAATATGGAAGACGATTATGATTGGACAAGTGGCAAAGATGAAGCTAATATCGAAGAATTGAGATCAAAAGCTAAGAGCCATTCCGAAGCGAATGCTCGAAAAGCCGTTAATCCTATCACGGGGGCACCTCTTCGTCGAGAAGACAAAGAGCCTAGGCTCTCTAATCGAGATCATATGCCTAGACGAACATCCGGTAAAGAGCTCAGCTTCATAGAGCGCATAGCACCGAAGAATACATTTCAGACATGATAAAACTAGCCATGAAAAAGAATCAAGCTAGCATGGACGACGAAAGAGAATGGGACTTCTCTCCCGATAAAACTCCATTCACCGAAAGAATCCTTGGAGCAGAATGTCCGAAGAAGTTCAATCCTCCGACTCTGCCTCCGTACAACGGTCTCGTTGATCCGAACTACTTCCTATTCAAATATGAATGGCATATGAGTGCAGCTAAGGCGATCCATGAGATGAGATGCACGTACTTTCCTCTCTACTTAGAAGGTGCCGCATCACTATGGTTCACAAAGCTGCCACCCAAGTCTATCGATCGATTCTCTAACCTGACCAAAAAGTTCAAGGAGCAGTTCTGCCTATATGCTACTAAAGCCAAGGATGCCATAACACTTTCAGCAATGAAACAGAATCCAGGGGAAACTATCAAAGCCTTCCTCAGTCGATTCAATGTTGCCTTGTATGAAGTGAGGAATCCAGAGCCACGCATAATTCTCATGGCTTTACTCGACGCTGTAGACAAAACAAGCGAATTCGGAAGATGGATAAAGATGAAGGAACCAACTACACTTGACAAGTTCTATAAGAAAGCGGAGGAGTACATGAGAGTGGACGATAATCCTATACCTCTTCAGATCATCGGTGGTAACCAACTTCTTGAAGCTCCCAAAAGTGCTGCTACTCAGTGTGATCAAAAGAATACTCAGGGGTAGAAGCGAGTAAATGACAAAAATGACAACAAAGCTAATAAAAAGTTTCACCTTCTTGACTCGTCTGAGTTAATTCCTCTGAATAATACTCCCGAGAACATCTACCTTGCCACAAAGGACGCAGAAGATTACCCAGAGCCTCGGCCAATAAAAATGAATGACCATCTGACTAAATCCGGGAAGTTCTGTCGGTATCATAATCAACCGGGCCACAGCACCAATGAATGCAGGCATCTGAAATCATTAATTGAAGAGTTGATTAGGAAGAACCATCTGCAACAATTTGTGAAGAACCCCCAAGATGCAAATCCCTCTGCAACTCCCCAAAGGCAAGGGACATCAAATGATCAGTCTGGTCCAAGCAACGTAGCTTCTGCTCAGATCACTCCAAGGCTGATAATCAACTGACAATCGTTGATGATGATCTAATATCTACGGCTCAGAATGAGTGATCATTATCACCTCTCTGCATTACTTTACTCTTTACTATGTTTTACTTTCTTGTAAAAAATCTATAATGATTTACGTGCATTGTACAGAACAAAAGTACTACGAATGAAATATTGCCTGCTTGTGTAAATCTCTGATTTGCAAAGTATACATGAAAATTTGCTAAAAGACGATTTTCTTGTTGCATGTCATTCCGTTAGCGTTTGCTTCCTCAAAATCCGATGAAATGGGGCAACTTCGATAATACCAACTCAACGGTTAATCAAGGAAGTCCCAATGAATCAAAGGAGGAAAGAGCAACAAGCTATCACGGATCCAAAACCTCATCCCCCAATGGTTCGCGGGAATCCATAGGCACGAAACAAAGCGCAGGAGCTTGCTAAAGCAAGACGAAGCGTGGGAGTTCATAAGCGCGGAGAGCCTTAACCCAATGTTTCGCGGGAATCCGTAGGCGCGAAACGAAGCGCGGGAGCTTGCTAAAGCAAGACGAAGCGTGGGAGTTCGTAAGCGCGGAGCGATGCAGCCTAAACCCAATGGTTCGCGGGAATCTGTAGGCGCGAAACGAAGCGCGGGAGCTTGCTAAAGCAAGACGAAGCATGGGAGTTCGTAAGCGCGGAGCGATGCAGCCTAAACCCAATGGTTCGCGGAATCCGTAGGCGCGAAACGAAGCGTGGAAGCTTGCTAAAGCAAGACGAAGCGTGGGAGTTCGTAAGCGCGGAGCGATGCAGCCTAAACCCAATGGCTCGCGGGAATCCGTAGGCGCGAAACGAAGCGTGGGAGCTTGCTAAAGCAAGACGAAGCGTGGGAGTTCGTAAGCGCGGAGCGATGCAGCCTAAACCCAATGGTTCGCGGGAATCCGTAGGCGCAAAATGAAGCGCGGGAGCTTGCTAAAGCAAGACGAAGCGTGGGAGTTCGTAAGCGCGGAGCGATGTAGCCTAAACCCAATGGTTCACAGGAATCCGTAGGCGCGAAACGAAGCGCGGGAGCTAGCTAAAGCAAGATGAAGTGTGGGAGTTCGTAAGCGCGGAGCGATGCAGCCTAAATCCAATGGTTCGCGGGAATCTGTAGGCACGAAACGAAGCACGGGATCTTGCTAAAGCAAGACGAAGCATGTGAGTTCGTAAGCGCGGAGCGATGCAGCCTTAACCCAAACCTCGCAGGAGTTCGCATGGCGAAACGATGCGACAACCAGGAATCCTCCACACAAGAGAAATAAAAAACGTTCAATGAAATCCATCATGTTGATTCAATCGCAAGAAAAAGACAAGACATTGGATTAAAAGGACCACACTAAAACATGGGGCATCCAACGGAATCTTCAATGCCAAAACTAATCAGCATAACAAACAAACATTGAGCAGTAAAATTCTTTGCATAATGAATGCTGACAATGGCCTCCTAAATCGGGGCACCAATAATCAAAGACTTCTCCAAAAAGAAGCAGAGAATAAATCACAGATGTGTATTTCTCAAATGTGAAATACCATACACCATCATAAGTGTTATTAGAATGGCAGCGTTTAAAATCCACAGTCAAATTATCTTGACTAATTGATATTAAGCGTTGACACGAATTCAAATTAGAATATCGTATTTGTGCAGACATTATTCAACGAGTTATAAACCATTAGATAAAATAATTCTGTGCAGACACGTTACTTAATTCAAAATTAGAATTCGCTATAATTCATTTTCTCATGATTAAACTAATCTGTTATTGATGTGGACGATCATTAACAAAGTATAAGTCCAAAATCGTGTGAATGCTTGTTTTAATTACAGAACAGGTAGCATGGAATATATGAATTCAAAGCGTGATTCACCATAGCAAATAGAGGAGCTACGACAGAATCTCAACGCAAATTTTGTTCATTTCGAAGCCCGCATTTCCCGCAAGCAAAAAATACAAGCTTCGAGGGGCAAATGTTAACCTCGTTTTTAGAACACGGTTCACAACGAAGAAGCATTCACGGACAACGACACGCCACACAACTGACCCAAGTCATTTCCACGGTCGGGTTAATAAAGTTGTTCGTGCGCAACAAATGGTCGATGTGACATAAGTCAAGTCGTCCACACCATTTGAGTCATTGACAACGACATGCACCGGACTGTTGGCAATTGTCTATGGCGTTCATCAGTCCTTCATATGATCCATGCCGCAAAGACACATAATGGGAAGCAAGCAGCATGCACGTACGACGAGTCGCTCCAAAGTATATTGCTAATCATTTCATGGTGTTCCCAGTTCATATCATATCGTTCTGCTAAAACCATCTGCATGTCGTTGGGAAAAAGAGGAATTGGAACCATTAAGCATCCAACGAGACTAATCATGACGCAATATCATCAGGACATTTATCACCATATATTAAGTCGCGACAAAATTCATACGGCAAGTCGTTATTCAGCATGGTTCAAGCGACATGAGTCCCACGACTTGGTTCAAGTCATTCATATGCCAAGTCGTTCAAGACATTATAGCTCATGTCGCTCCAACATGTAGAAGCTCCAGGAGATTAACACATGGACAAAATTGTTCACAAGTACATAGGATGTATTATATATTAATGGAGCATTATTAGTAGAGCAAAAAAACCGTCCAGTTTAGTAGCATTTATGTCGTTGGATATAAGGCAAAGTCATCAAGCCATGTCGCATTCTAGTCCAGGCAAGTCATGTCGTTACTCTGCATCATGCCGTTAAAATGGAATTGCATCCAAGCCAAGCTGTGAAAAGCTATCAGACTGTAACCATGCCATTAACATAATGGCATATGATGTAAAAGCTTTGGACCGGGATCCGTATATATAAAGCATGGCGTGCACACGTGAAGGGACAACACTATGTCGTTAATTCATTAAAGTCATGCTGCTTCTAAGCATGAGTAGCATGTCGCGTCCTAGTACAAAAAGTCAAGCCACGTGGAATTCAGTTCAAGTCGCGTGTGGGATTTACAAAGCAGGACGCAAGGCTTATGCCTCATATAATCATGTCGAGGATTTCACTTATGTCGCTGGCACCTTTTTCCTATCCATGTCGTTGAATCCATGGCGTGTTAGCATCTGTGCAGTATGAGAGCGTGATGACTCATGCCGTAAGAATAAAAAAAGGCAGTTGGGAATAATGATTAAAGCCAACTGTCATCACATTAGAAAGAAAAGCCGCAAAATTGATGGCTCATTCATGTAGTAGAAGACACGTGTCCTAGAAGGCGTGTCCCTGAAAATGAACATGAAACCATTCTAAAGTCGCCCAGGTAGTTAATGTCATATCGCATGCCACTCCGAATAATCCATGCCGCATGGTTTAATACCGCCTCCCATTCATGTCGGATTGAGTCATGGCATTTTCTGCATAATTACAGAATTGCCATCTGTGCTAAAATCATCTATAAATACCCCTCATAATTCATTTGAGGGGGAGGGGGGGGGGCAGAAATTTGATTGCTACAAGGAGTCTCCGTCAAATTCAAAGCTCATCTACAACTTCTCTAATGGCTTCCATGGATTCAACAATACTTTTCTATCTTCATGAAGATCAAATCCAAATCAATGATCATTAGAGCTTTCTACAATTGAATCTAAACTCCTTCAATCTCATTCAAGCTACATAATAAATCTCTCAAGCATCATTCAAACGATCTCTAGTCCTCTCCAAAGCCTAAATTAAATGCTAATTCACTATGAAATCTATGAAGATCATGGAAAAGGATCAAAGCACACAAGTGGTTAAAGATTCGTCACAAAGCTAAAAGATCTCTTCATTTTCTTCACCAAATTCAAGTGAAATTATATCATAGGGAAGGAAAAAAGAGAGAAATGATTGTAATGAGGGAAAATTCATATGTTGTAAGCTTGAATAGCATAATGAGAATGGATTGAAAGTGGACGTAGATTCATAGAGAATCGAACCACTATAAAAATTCCTTTATGCTCTTACTTGCTTTTATCCGTTTATTTTGCGATTTCACGGTTCCACATTCTTACCGAATAGGTGAAGTGTTGTTTTTACACCTTTGGTGTTTGATCTCAAATTTGGTGCAAACAACGAAAGAACAACTCTAAATATAGACAGGTCAATTAATAACCCATTTGTACGCCTGATGGTCTCAGCATACTCTGGTGTATAATGGAAAGCATGGAGAATAATGTGGGGGCAAGTATTAAATGTGATGTCGGAGTTTACGGTGGCAGGTTTGAGTCTAATGTGAACCTTATATATGGACCACAGTGTTGAGTTGATGCTTATGCCTAGGAGCAGTTCGGATGTAGAGACTGTTGGGATCCCTCCTTATTTGGAGAGTTACTAGAAAATTCTAGATCTTTCTAAAGAAATCTAGGATTTTCTAGAATGTTTCGGAGAACTCTAGAGAAGTGTAGAATTCTCTAGATGCTTGTGGAAGAGTGTGGAACCCTCTGGAATATTCTGGACACGTGTGGAACCTTCTGGAACCTTATGGAAGAGAATGGAAGGATGCATAAGGGAATGGAAAATCTAGAGATTCCTAGAGAGTATGGAGCATTCTAGAGAATCAATCTTCACCATTGGATTCAAGTAATCTCCACCATTCATCATGGAAGTTGAGTAGTATAAATAGGAGAAAGAGACTTCATTACTATCCATCCAAGAATCCAAGAAAGAAATCCACTTCTTAGAGTGAGAAAAATACTTGAGAGTTAGCAAGCCTCTTTGAGTGAAAAGAGAGATAGCTTGAGAAGTATCTATCCTTAAGCTTGAATCAAGTGTGAGTTACTTTTGTAATCATATTCTTATAATCCTACTATTCTTTTGTAAAGTGGAAGAATCTCCATATTGGCGAATTACAAACTCTTGTGCTCCCGTTGCTACTTTTAATCTTAATTGCCTATCTTAACTTCACGAAGCGGGAAAGACCGAGATTTCCCCAACAGTGGTATCAGAGTGAGGTTCATCCGTGGGCGTAATCAAGCTCGTATAAATTCAATATGGATGATAATGTCGCTCATGATGGAGACATGTTCAAGCTCAGGCCAAAAACTACTCCTATTGGAAGCCAATGATGGAGGACCACTTGTACTGTAAGGATTTGCATGAGCCCATCATCTACAAAGATAAGGTGGCAGGGAAGAGTGATGCTTAGTGGGAATTGTTGAACTGGAAGGTTGTTTCTATGATTTGTAAGTACATTAACAAAACTCTCTTCGAGCATGTTTCTATTTGTACAAATGCCTATGAATTATGGACAAAGCTTGAGTCCATGATTCAGAAGAAAACGCCTTGCAACAAGGCCAATTTAATTCGACGGTTGGTGAAATTGGAGTATAAGGATGGTCATAGTATGATTGAGCACTTGAATAACTTCAACGGGCTCATAAATCAACTAACAAAAATTGATATGAGGATTGATGATGAGTTACAAGCTCTTCTACTCCTCAGTTCCTTACCGGAAAGTTGGGACACACTTGTTATTACACTTCATAACTCAGCTCTGGAAGGAAAGTTAACTATGGATACCATCAGTGACAGCCTTCTTGGTGAAGAAGCAAGGAGAATAAAACGAGATGAGTCTATTCATCCCGAAGCTAATGTTGTTGAGAATCAGGGTAGGAATGAAACTTGTGGACGTAGTAAGAGCCGAAATCTACATCAATCTCGAGGAAGATCCAAGTCACGCTCGAAGATTTCATGCTATTATTGTGGAAAGATGGATCACAAGAAAATGGAATGTCGAAGCTTCAAAAGAGACCAAAAGGCTGGTAATGTTACGCCTAACCAAATAAGCGTTACGAAGAAGCAAGAAGAAAAGAGTACTACTGCCATAGTATTGAAGGAAGATCTTCTATATCTTGTTGGTGAAAGTAACATTCTAAACATTGCTTGTGATGAGAGTTCTTAGATTATTGATTCTGGTGCTTCCTTCCATGTTACTCCACATGAAAAATTCTTCTCATCCTACCAAAGAGACGACTCTGGAACGGTGCAAATGGGAAATCAAGATAGAAGCATGATTGTTGGAATATGAGACATCACTCTGACAACAAGCACCGGGTGCAAGCTTATTTTGAAAGATGCGAGGCATGTCCTGACCATGCGCCTTAGTCTTATCTCCGCTGGAAAGCTAGATGATGATGGTCTGATGAATTACTTTGGTGAAGGGAAGTGGAAGCTCACAAAAGGAAGTTTGACAATGGCTCGAGGAAAGAAGGTAGGATCATTGTATGTAATGCAAGCTAAGCTATGCAAAGGAGAAGTAAACGTCTCTACTGATGATATGGACATATGGCATAAACAACTTAGGCACATTAGTAAATCGTTAATCAAATATTGATTCTGTTTAGCAGAATATTTCATATTGGAATGAAATCGATGTTAATTATGTTGTTTAACAAATGTGATGCAGGGAAACAGGTTGGAGGGATCCGACTGGATTCCTCAACATTTATTTCACTGTTTTTCATATATTGTGATATATGATGTGATATAAAATCTGTTGTTGATTATGTGTGTTAGAATGATATTGATCATTATTATTTGGTATTTTAAATACCATAAGAAATACATGAATCTAAAAAAGGAATTTTCAAAGTATATTGAAAATAGAAATATTTATAAAATCGAAGGATTTTATAAAAGGAACATTTATTTAGGAAATAAATAGAATTAATAAAGGAATATTTATTTAGGAAATAAATAGAATTAATAAACGAATATTTATTTAGGAAATAAATAGAATTAATAAAGGAATATTTATTTAGAAAATAAATAGAAGTATAAAAAGGAAATTGATGAGATATAATAAGGGTTAATCAAATTAGCAAATCGGATTTGTGTTAATCAAAAATTAGAGTTAGTCGAATGTTGGTTAATCCAATTAGTTATTCGGAAGTTAGTTAATCGAATCAAGTTAAGTCAAGTTAGTAAATAGAATCGAGTTAATTCGAGTTAATGGAATATGGTTAGATCGAGTCGAGTTAATCGAATATGGTTAGTCAAGTCGAGTTAATCGAATATGGTTAGTCTACTCGGATTAATCGAAAGGAGTTAATCGAACATAATTATCAAAATGGAGTTAAACAAAAATTAGAAACTGACTAGAGATTAATAAGTCGAATGATTTCCAAAGTATCGATCTGATATTGGTTTCTGCCTTCGGGGTTTATACTTAGGAAGTTGTTCTCTTGTTAGTTTTAAGTTAGAGTCTGATAAATATGGAAGAATATGTATATGTAATTTAGCCATGGAAATGTTTTCCAGTGTTAATAACGTATATTTTCTAAACATAGAAAATGAGGATATATATATATATGTTTGATGATTGGATCGATAATTCCATTTGGAAATAAGATCGTTGTGTGTACACAGACATGTTTTCATTTGATAGTTAAATCACCGACTATCAAAGTTTTGACCATTTTAACGTTGTTAATATGGAGAGACCGGTTGGATTCTTATCCAAAGAACCACTTCGTATTGGCATAAGCGTTGCGAATCATATATGCCAAAGAAATTGAAGACGAAGTAAAGTGCAAGGGCTGTTGTATAAGTCCTAGGTAGGGATTGCCTAGGATGGATGTACTGAATAGTGCCTTCAGTTTCGTTCAGTCCCAGAACGAATGTATATGAACGAGTGTCTGACAGAGTATTTCCAATGATCGAATGGGTTGGTCTGTATAAATATATATGGTTGCAACGTATTTATTCCCTTAGCATAACATCCAGAATATTTGTGCAAACCAATTAGTGATTAACGGATCTGATAATGTGGCATTCTAAGTGATCGTGTTATCAATAAATGGAAAGAAATCGTAGCCTCTAGCCTCACAACCGGGAAATGACAAAAATTGGGCAGGCAACATGGCTATGTAGGTCGCACCTATTAGGGTGTATAATCATCTGATCTAGAGTTTCATTTACTTCTAAAAATCTATTGTTGATACTGTCCCATTCGGGAAACCATTGCTGATCCCAACCGTTGGTGATATACATTCGATACACTCAAGCGAAATGAGTGGTTGGTCATGTATGGCCGGGTTGCAAGATGTTCTTGTTGAACCCAGTGTATTCCTCTCTAGAGGTACACCAGCGAAAGGTGGTTCCATACCTTGTCATAGTTGGAAATCCATTACCCAATACGTGCTTGCGGTTTTGATTGTATATTATATATGTAGAACGTGAGATGAAAGCGTTTCTGCTAGATGATTATTATATTGTGGTTGATAGACATTATTATAATATCAAAAGGTTTTTGATATAAAGATAATTTCGATTCTCATTAGGGAAAAACCCGTTCCGTTATACGGCGTGGTCTTATGAGATATCATTTACTTGTTCAAACTGTTTTAAACTGTTTTACTCATACCAGTCCCATGACTGACCCGGAGTTTATTTTGTTTTGTTTTCCCTAAACTTTTGGATGCCCAATTTTGTACGGGCAGTCAAGTAGTCGGGATTTATAGATACTTGAAGAGCTGGAGCAGGAGGCTTCAGGATCATATAGCTATAGTTTATTTCCGCTATGTTGTAAGTGCTGTACTTTGATAATGATGTGTATTCAAGTACAGATTTATATTTCAAAGTTATGTTATATATATTATATGTTATTCGTTCCGCCGTGAGATTCGTGTTACTCTGATGTTGTGTTCTTCTTCTTCTTCTATTCTAAGTTTCTATCTTATCTACTCTCACCCTCTAATTTCTTTCATTAACTACCGGTATTTTTCGATGTTTGGTTAGTTGTCATTGAGTTTATGTCGAAAACCAAAGTCGACAAAAATCGGGTCATTACAGTTGGTATCAGAGCTTAAGGTTAAGTTTACCTTGGCTCTGTGGCGTGACTCAGTAGAGATGGGGTTAGTAATACCCTAGATTGAGTTGAGTGTATATATACGAGAGAGCGTATTTTTATTTGATATAAAGTGGTTTTATATTGTGGAGATTTATTGGTTGAGTTGTTTATGGGTTCTGGTCGATCAGTTTGATCCACTGTATCGGTAGGAGTTTCTAAACACTCGAATACGATGGGTCGACATGATATGTTTTGAAAAGAGGGTAAGTAGAATAATTTTACCCAAATTATATTTTGATATAGAGAAGATACATATATTGGAATGAATATATATTGGATATATTGGTTGTTATTATAATCGAGCATGATTATAAATTAAATGGATATATATAAATAACCAATCAAAATTCGTATAAGTGTTACGAGATGAGTTAAATCTGAAATTGAAATCAGAGTCGAAATTAAAACCCTGGATATTTGAATAAGTGTTTGTAAATGAATATTGATTAAATACAAGAGAATTTTAAAATCCTCGGAGATTTTAAATTGTTTTACAAGCAGTATGAATGATATTTTGTAATAAATTTCCAAATGGAAGTGTTTGAAAATTGTTTTAAAGTTTGTTATAGTATTAAAATCATCTCGATAGCTGGAAAATAACTCTGATGATGATGGCCACATCATCAGTGTCATTTTCGAGTTTCTAAGTGACGGATTACTACCGAAGAATTTTGTTTTTGAATTTGTTTTGGGAAAAACAAGTTGTGTCGAATTTCAAAAAGGAGGTATTTGATTTTGAAAAGCAAAGCTATTTGAAACTCCCAGGAAAAAGGTGTTTGGATTAAAACTAAATCGAATTAGAATTTGTAAAAGCAAATAGAAATTGAAATTAAATTGAAATCCGTAAGTGGGAATTGAATTGAAATAGGAAAATCGAGAATGGAACTCTGGTTTGAAATAAAATTCGACTTAGGTATAAGTGAATGGTTGAATTTGTGGATGAAAATAGAGTGGAGTTTGATTGGGATAACATTGGTATATGTTGAATTGGTAAAAGATGCAAAGGACATAGTGATATGCCCGACAAGAAGGTACAAGTTTATATTTGGTATAAGCATGAGATTTATGAGCCGAATTGGCAAGACGCTTGGCTGTTTGATTTTCTTTTGGGTTGGAGATGGCCCAGAGAGGCGAGTTGGATTTTGACCTATTGACCAGTACAAAGGAGGTGCTGGCGAAATTTTTCAAAAAGTTAATGTGTTAGAAAATTTTCAGGATTTTTGAAAATTTTCGTTGATAAAGATTAATTAATATTTTAATAAAAAATTAATTGGTTCAGTTGAAACTGAAATTAAGAAGTGAACAAATAGGTTCTAACCAGTCAATAGGGTTTGTTTTCTAACTTAGTAATTTCGAGGACGAAATTATTTTAAGTGGGGAAGAATGTAACGACCCGTGTTTTCTACGATATATAATTAACTTATTTAATCATATAAATAGTGATTTAGTATTTCAAGTGGTCATTTAATTAAATTATATTGAATATTTAATTAAAATAAATAATATAATAATATATTTAATTTCTGAAATAGTCAGAAATAATGGAATTCGCAATATGGCATGAACTGGATCATCTGTGATATTTAATTCAGTTTAGAATTGAATTATATTGACGAATATATTATTTAAACGAAGTCAGAACGTATAATATATATTATAATTAAAATCGAGCTCGAAATGGTGCGGTAGTTCGCTATTTTGCGATTTGAACTTCAACTGGATATACAGGGTCCGTTTAAATCGGATTTCTGTGAAAAAAGAAACGTTAGGAGCTGGTGAAGTATATTTTTCTAATGGAAGAGAAAAATCGGGATTTCGTCGTGTAGATTTTGATTTATGTCCGAAACAAATTCTAGAAAAGTCGCTATGGAATTCCTTTATAATTTATAAAGGAATTATTTATATAATAAAAGGAATTTCAATATAAATCGAATATCGATTTATATCGGGATTTGAAATATCGAGTTAGAAATTCATACAGGAATATTCTAGAGCTGTATGATATTCTGTTGTGAATATATACGATAATATTAAATTATTAATATTAAATTTAATTGTTTTTAAATATATTTATGTATTTAAAATGGTTATTTAGGGCTTTAAAAATAACCAGTTTTGCAAACAACCTCAGAATTCGACGAAACCAATTTTGTTGGATTCGTAATGTCAAATTATTGTTAGATTTCAATTTCCGTGATTTTTGAAGTCAATATGTGGCCGTACGGGATTTTAATGTGAAATACAGTTGATAATTTGATCTTTAAAATACACTGTGTGAGCAAACAGAGTCGGAATTCAACGAAACTAGTTTCATTGGGACCGTAATGTCGAACTCTAGCTACATGTCAATTTTCGCGATTTTTGAATATCGTGTGTGATCACATGGATTTTTAGAAGACGAAACGAAATATAATAATAATAAAATAAAATATCCTAACTAATTTTCTAATCAAAACCAAGCCACATCTTCTTCGTTTCAGCCACACAAAACATTCCCATCCCTTATAAAAGAGTTTTCCTTAAGCCGCCACAAATCAAATAAGCAAAACGTGAGAAACCAAACTAGAAAAATCCTCCAAAATTCCACAAAAATCTCTAAAATCGCCAAAGTGATATATCTGAATTCCTGGCAAGTCCCTCTCCTCGTCCATACCAATTTCCGTTAGATCGACTATATGTTTTGTCGCACCAAATTGTACAGCGATGGGCATATGCGAACTAGGGTTCGAGGTTGTGGGTTCTTCGAGCAACGATTGGTTAATTGAGTGTTATCTTCGAGTTCATTGAGGAGAGTGGCTTCATTTGTGGTGGTTTTACTGAAGTCCGGTGATATTCTGGTCGTGCGTCACATCAAGGATGTTGATGGGGGAGGGGGAGGTCGAGTCGCGTACTGAGGGCATAGGGTAGCGGAGAAATTAAAGGGGATGATGATGGTGGTCTTTGTTTTGAGTATAGTGAAGACGTGAAGCAGCAACTTGGGTTGAGAGGCCGACTATGGCCATTTGAGTTTACTGGAGTGGTTCGAATTATACTGGGGAAGGAGGAAGACTACGGATGTGGGTTTATATGGGTGCGGGTTTGTTTTGTTGGGCCAACATGGTTTGAAAAGTGGTGAAGCCCAAATCAATGTTTAATTAAGTTTTTGTTTAATTTAAATATTGTACACAACTTATAAATGTGATATCTCATCCATACGAGGTCAGAATCGCGAACCGTTTGTCACGTTGGGATCGTATGGATGACGACTACAAAATGGAACTGACGAGGAGTGAATCGAAGCTCGTCACAATTTATAGCGAAATAAATTGTCCGTCTGGATCAAGCGATGGTTAATCGTTATTTAACGATAACTGTCCAATGTGAGTAAAACTCACCAACTCTGAATAGTTATATTTTTATAACGTATTCTTAGAACTGTTAATCATCTGTTGATGGCTGTTTGTTAACTGTTTGGTTGAATTGCTTGTGTATTAGTTGAAATCATAGATAACGATATATATATGATTTTGTTTAGCAGAATAATTCATATTGGAATGAAATCGATGTTAATTATGTTGTTTAACATCTGTGATGCAGGGAAACAGGTTGGAGGGATCCGACTGGATGACTCAACATTTATTTCACTGTTTTTCATATATTGTGATATATGAGGTGATATATAATCTGTTGTTGATTATGTGTGTTAGAGTGATATTGATCATTATTATTTGGTATTTTAAATACCATAAGAAATACGTGAATGTAAAAAAGGAATTTTCAAAGTATATTGAAAATAGAAATATTTATAAAAACAAAGGATTTTTTAAAAGAACATTTATTTAGGAAATAAATAGAATTAATAAAGGAATATTTATTTAGGAAATAAATAGAATTAATAAACGAATATTTATTTAGGAAATAAATAGAATTAATAAAGCAATATTTATTTAGGAAATAAATAGAATTAATAAAGGAATATTTATTTAGAAAATAAATAGAAGTGTAAAAAGGAAATTGATGAGATATAATAAGGGTTAATCAAATTAGCAAATCAGATTTGAGTTAATCAAAAATTAGAGTTAGCTGAATGTTGGTTAATCCAATTATTTATTCAGAAGTTAGTTGATCGAATCAAGTTAAGTCAAGTTAGTTAATCGAATCGAGTTAAGTCGAGTTAATCGAATATGGTTAGATCGAGTCGAGTTAATCGAATATGGTTAGTCGAGTTAATCGAATACGGTTAGTCTACTCGGATTAATCGAAAGGAGTTAATCGAACATAGCTAATCAAAATGGAGTTAAACAAAAATTAGAAATTGACTAGAGATTAATTAGTTGAATGATTTCCTAAGTATCGATCTGATGTTGGTTTCGGCCTTCGGGGTTTATACTTAGGAAGTTGTTCTCTTGTTAGTTTATAGTTAGAGTTTGATAAATGTGGAAGAATAGGGATATGTAATTTATCCATGGAAATGTTTTCCAGTGTTAATAACGTATATTTTCTAAACATAGAAAATGAGGATATATATATATATATACGTTTGATGATTGAATCGATAATTCCATTTGGAAATAAGATCGTTGTGTGTACACAGACATGTTTTCATTTGATAGTTAAATCACTGACTATCAAAATTTTGACCATTTTAACGTTGTTAATATGGAGAGACCGGTTGGATTCTTATCCAAAAAACCACTCCGTATTGGCATAAGCATTGCGAATCATATATGCCAAAGAAATTGAAGACGGAGTAAAGTGCAAGGGCTGTTGTATAAGTCTTAGGTAGAGATTGCCTAGGATGGATGTACTGAATAGTGCATTTGGTTTCGTTCAGTCCCAGAACGAACGCATATGGACGAGTGTCTGACAGAGTATTTCCAATGATCGAATGGGTTGGTCTGTATAAATATATATGGTTTCAACGGATTTATTCCCTTAGCATAACATCCAGAATATTTGTGCAAACCAATTAGTGATTAACGGATCTAATAATGTGGCATTCTAAGTGATCGTGTTATCAATAAATGGAAAGAAATCGTAGCCTCTAGCCTCACAAACGGGAAATGACAAAAATTGGGCAGGCAACATGGCGATGTAGGTCGCACCTCTTAGGGTGTATAATCACCTGATCTAGAGTTTCATTTAATTCTAAAAATCTATTGTTGATGCTGTCCCATTCAGGAAACGGTTGCTGATCCCAACCGTTGGTGATATACACTCGATACACTCAAGCGAAATGAGTGGTCGGTCATGTGTGGCCGGGTTGCAAGATGTTCTTGTTGAACCCAGTGTATTCCTCTCTAGAGGTACACTAGCGTAAGGTGGTTCCATACCTTGTCATAGTTGGAAATCCATTACCCAGTACGTGCTTGCGGTTTTGATTGTATACTATATATGTAGAACGTGAGATGAAAGTGTTTCTGCTAGATGATTATTATATTATGGTTGATAGACATTATTATAATATCAAAAGGTTTTTGATATAAAGATAATTTGGATTCTCATAAGGGAAAAACCCGTACCGTTATACGGTGTGGTCTTATGAGATATCGTTTACTTGTTCAAACTGTTTTAAACTGTTTTACTCATACCAGTCCCATGACTGACCCAGAGTTTATTTTGTTTTGTTTTCCCTAAACTCTTGGGTGCCCAATTTTGTACGGGCAGTCAAGTAGTCGGGATTTATAGATACTTGAAGAGCTGGAGCAGGAGGCTTCAGGATCATATAGCTATAGTTTATTTCCGCTATGTTGTAAGTGCTGTACTTTGATAATGATGTGTATTCAAGTACAGATTTATATTTCAAAGTTATGTTATATATATTATACGTTATTCGTTCCGCTGTGAGATTCATGTTACTCTGATGTTGTGTTCTTCTTCTTCTTCTATTCTAAGTTTCTATCTTATCTATTCTCACCTTCTAATTTCATTCATTAACTACCGGTATTTTTCGATGTTTGGTTAGTTATCATTGAGTTTATGTCGATAACCAAAGTCGACAAAAACCGGGTCGTTACATATATACTCATCTTGGTTTGGGTCCGTCCATGCCAAGGTAACGAGGCTAAAATTTTTCTACCTTGTATTTTGCTTGGTGTTTATTTCTTAAATGAAAATGCTTAAGAACTATCACAAGTTGATGCATTTTTGCAATTTGAAGCCATTTCCACTCCCGCTAATGCAGGTTCTATATTTCTGTCATTTATTTAATATAAAATGATGAATCTTATGAACTAACTATAGCACGGTGAATTTTATTTATTTACTTATACCTATCTAATGTATTTCCTTAAATATTTTTGAAAGGAATGACCAACATTATGTTTAAAGGTAGCAGGCATAAAGATAAGGGTATAATAGAGGTAGAAGATAAATCCAGGTAGCAGCAGAAATGGCCAAAATTTGCAGGTTGTTGGTTTAAGTTGCTGCAAGCAGGTTGTTTTTCAATTTCTAGGTATGGGTAAACTTAGTAGTAGCAGAAGTTACTACGAGTAGTTTTGACCAAAGGGCTACTGAAAAAATGGTTTAGGAAAAACTAATGCATCTTACAGCGAATTAAATGGCAAAGGTAGATGATCGTGCAAGCGCTGGACCAGAAGAATATACACCACAGTTTCCAAATGTAACCATCTTGCACTAGGTTACTTATTTCTTTGGTTTGATAGATCAGGTGAACATTCCGTATATGATTCACTTATTAATTAGTCTGAAAGCACTTATTGATTTCATAATTACATATTTCATGAAAGCCAGCCATCTTGCGAGCAATTTCCCAGTAATAAAAGTACAGCCTTAAACCTTTATCTTAGTTGTGATATTATTTTAACAGGTGAAATTGTTTTTAATAATTCGTATTGAAGCCTACAAAGTTGAATTTTTATTTATTATTTCTCTTATAGTTCATTTACAGGTAAAAGATGAAGCACAGTGGCGATTTCCAATGTTTGTCGATCATTCTAACATGTTATGAGATAGTCCATTCCTTCCTGCAAATTCTTTTTTGCTTTAAGTTGGTTAATCTTACATTAAGAGTAAGTTTTACATTTATTGTTGCAAATGTTTTTTCTTTTTACTTTCTATTTTTGGATAAAGAATTATAGCTAATGAGCCTAGCATCGTTGGAAGCAGGATCAGCCAAAACTCTGAAATTGCATGAGTGATTGGCATTTTAATCTAGTAAGAAGATTTGATTGCTATCCTCTTTTTAACTTCTTGTTTCCATATTTCTGTAATTACATGAGTGATGAGAAAAATAAAATGCTAAAATACAGTTATCCCTGTCAGGGAACTCCGCTGCTGATACTATTTGCTCTGACACACAATTCATGAATTACATGGTTTGTTGGCTTAATCTCGACCACGTATTGAAATTTAACAGTTCTAATTATTTATCTTACTTTATTTTTAAATCAACATATATCTATAGGTGATGATTGTATATCAATTGTTGATCAGTAGGAGTTTGTTCACATACATTTAAGGAATGTGAACATAACTCTCAAAGCTGATTGGTAGAAATTAAAGGAACCCATATGGGCTCCCCTGATTTCCACCAATTAGAGCCAAGACTAACATTCACCTTCCTTAAAAAGTGTAAAAAAACTCGGACTCATTGTTGATGGTGCAAAAGGTGTGAAAATAATCATTATATGTATTTATCACTTTACATGAGAATTATATATATGAATGGAAAATGATGCAGCATTGGAAGTCTGAGGGCGCGTCATGAATATCAAATATTATGTTAATACTGCAGAATTGACAAGCACCACTAATGATGTTAGAATTAAGATTTGACAGATATTTATTTTATGTATTTTATTTTTATATATTTTTTCAATTGTTTACATTTTCCCTCTACCTTTTTTCAATAGTTTTTCTTGCAACTAAATGAAACCAAGTTCTTCCATTATTAATGGTACTGCTGGATGATGATGAATATTGTTTAAATGACCCTTTTTAATATGTTAATGCCCTGCTAAAAATTATCGCATTATAAAATTGAAATTGTTTTCCTTCTAAACGATCAATGGTAATTGCAGCATCGTATAATTGGAATTATTTTCTTTAAGCTAGTTTCACTGGAATCGAAATGTTAGAATGTTAAATCAGCATACATCTTAATGTACATATATATGTGATTGGATGAATAAAGAATTTGTTGCTTTGTTAGGCTTATTTTTGAAGGAATTGAATGATTTCATTTGGAAATTTCATTGAATTTAGATTTTAAATTTTATGAATTGCTCAAAACTGAGTATCACGGTTCACATTGAGCAAAAACGGAGGTGATGCTCGGTTTACAAAGATCTCTCACTTGCTTCAATTCAAAACTAAGCGTTAACAATTTGTAATAGTGATTAAAAAAATGTATTTTTGTTGCATTCAAAGCTAAGTTTATTTTACAATATTAATTGTGTTGGAATTTTTTAGTAGGTGCAAATTGAATATGTTATTTTAAATGTGTTTTTGCACATTAATTTTTAAATTTCATTGTTACAAGTAGATGAAGTTTTTAGATGCAAGAAATGTACAAGATATACTTTTGGTTTTTGGAGATTCGGCTTAGTTAGCATGTAAAAAGTTCTTGTTTGGATGATTTGTCATTAATATTTGATGCACACTGTACATATTGTGCCTTTGTCTAATGTTGTATGAAGATGTTTTATAAATTTTATCGTTGTTTGTGTGTAAACTTTGTTAATGGATATTGCGTCCAACTTATTTTATGAAATGATTAATTGTTATGCTTTTATTTTATTGTTTTTAGATTGATTTATATATGTTTTGTATGTTAATCAATTAAAATATATTTAAATGCATTCAGATTAATGATATGTGAATATTGCAATAACAACGTTTAAGAACTTCTAATAAAACAAGTAATAACAGCATTTAAAAGTTGTCGTTGAAAAACATATGAAAAACTATATACAGCTTATGATAAATGCTGTCATAACTTAGCAGCAGCACTTAAACACGCTGATGAAAAATTAAAAAATGCCTTAAACATATTTCCACAGCATTTCACAAACGTTGCTGTTTTAATTTTAATACAACAAAATATAAACGCTGTATAATCCCTGTTTACAGCAAAAAAACAATGTTGTATAAAACAATTTTTTACAGCGTTTTTATTTTGCTGTCAGAAATTCTGCATCAACGACAGCATGTCGTTATACAACATTTTAATAACGCTATAATAGCTTATTACAACATTTTTCAAATACTGTGAAAAGCTATTTCTGGTATAGTGTTTCTAAAGTCCAAAAGTAAAACCTTTGCTAGATTTCGTAAATGGAAATCCATGGTGGAGAAGTAGTCAGGGAAGAAGTTGAAAGTTCCCCATTCAGATAACAGCGGTGAGTTCGTATCATAAGAATTCATCGATTATTGTGAGTACGAAGGCATTAAGAGGCATTACACCACACCAGATGGCTCCAGTCCATTGGAGTTGCAAAAAGTATGAACCAAACATTATTGGAGAGAACTAGATGCCTCAGATTTATTGGTAAGTTGAAGAAGGGATTTTGGGCTGAAGCTTTATCTATGGTGGCTTTCCTCATCAACCGCACACCTTCTACTGCCATAGACATGAAGATCCCTGAAGAAGTATGGAAAGGAGAGCCTGTTAGCTATTCATTCCTCAAAGTGTTTGGTTGTCCAGCTTATGCGCATGAGAGTCGAGGAAAGCTCGAACCTAGAGCTCGCAAGTGTATCTTTCTAGGTTACAGAAGAGGAGTGAAAGGATATAGGTTGTGGTATCCTATTAGCAAGAAACGTATTAGTAGAAGGCATGTAACTATTGATGAGAAGGCTATGTTGAAGGTGGAGCCTTCCTCATCGGATGACAATGAGAGGACCTGTGAAGAATACCAGACACAAAGCAAGTCATCTATTGATTCTTTTTATAGACGTTCAAATTTTGTTTTCGATGATACCATCGTTGATGAGGATAGTACAAATGTTGACACAGAAGATCAGACTCAAGGTGGAGCTCATATAGAGACTAGGCCTATTAGAGAAAGAAGAAAGCCTAGATGGCGTGATGAGTTTGTTGGTTTGAGCATCAATGACATTGACTTTGATGATATGACAACATATGCATTAAACGTTGTCCATGATGAGTCCAGAGATTATAGAGATGCTATTGCATCAGTTAACAGTTCCAGTTGGTTAGTTGCTATGGAAGAGGAGGTCGAATCTTTACAGAAAAATCACACTTGGGATTTAGTGCCAGTTCCTACTGAAAAAAGAGCTATTGGATGTAAGTGGATCTATAGAGTCAAAGATGGCAGTAATGGAAATATCAGATATAAAGCAAGACTAATAGCAAAGGGGTATGTTCAGAAGAATAGGGTAGAATATCATGACATTTTTGCTCCAGTTAGGCATACTTCTATTCATATTTTCTTGGCATTAGTTGCTCATTATGATATGGGATTAGAGCAACTAGATGTCAAAACTGCATTCTTGCATGGTGATCTGGATGAGGAAATTTATTTAAAGTAGCCGAAAGGGCTAATTGATAGTAGCAGACCAGATTATGTTTGCAAACTCAACAAATCTCTATATGTATTAAAGCAATCTCTTAAGCTATGATATAAGAAGTTTGATAAGTTTATGCTTTCACAGGGATACTCCAGAAGTTTCAAGGACCAGTGTGTTTACTTTAGGAGATGTGATGATGATATGATTTATTTGTTGTTATATGTTTATGATATGTTGATTGCATCTTGGAGTATGGTCAAAATTAAGGAGTTGAAAGCAGAGCTCAGTAGAGAGTTTGACATGAAGGATTTGAGAAAGGCACAAAGAATATTGGGTATAGAGTTAAGCAGGGATAGGAAGCAGAGAGAGTTATGGCTCACTCAGGCGCAATACATCGAGAAAGTCCTCGCTCGATTTGGAATGGAGAAAGCCAAACCAGTTGGCACTCCATTAGGCTCTCATTTTAAGTTGTCAAAAGACCAATCTCCTACATCGGAAGAAGATAAGAGGCATATGGCTAATATACCTTATTCTAGTGTCGTTGGTAGTCTTATGTTTGTGATGTTGTGCACAAGACCATATTTGGCCCATGCAGTGAGTGTTGTGAGTCGATAAATGTCTAACCCAGGCTATGAACATTGGCAAACGGTGAAGTGGATTTTTTATATATCTTCGGGGCACTTCTTCGGTGGGCTTGTCATATAGTGGAGTAGATGGTGACATCATTCTTAGAGGATACTGTGATTTTGATTTTGCTAGGGATATAGATGCCAGGAAGTCAGCGTCGGGCTATGTTTTTACACCTGGCATAGGCTCGATTTCATGGAGATCAAAGTTGCAATCTATCGTAGCTTTATCAACTACCAAGCAGAGTTGATATCGACTGTGTGAGCAACAAAAGAAGGATTATAATTACTTCAAATGTTGGATGATCTTTCAATGGCGCAACATACAATAGAGATATTTTCAGATATTCAAAGTACAATTCATCTTATAGAAAATCAAGCTTATAATTCACGGACGAAGCACATTGTTTGTTAGAGGTTTCTTTCTTATGCTTGAATAAGAAAGAAACAAGATCAAATTGGTGAAGGTGAGTACTTTGGATAATCCTTCAGATATGATGACAAAGTCACTTCCAATAGACAAGTTTAAGCATTGCTTAAACTTGATCAGTTTGCTCCCTGCTACTTGAGCGCCATGGGGCATTCACCCAACAATTAATTCTGTTGATTGATGAATATATTTAAATTGAGGTGTAGTGTTAAAATTGGACGATTTAAATATATTCGAATTATGGAGAAGATTTTAATTGATTCTTGTAATCAATTAATTATGGGCAATAAATTGGAAAGATATGGGAGGGATATTTGATTTGATTAATCAATTAAATCTTGGTATATATGGCAAAAAATTGGATGGAATGAGAAGTTATATTATTTGATTAGAGCAACCAATCAAATGTATGTATATGGGGAAACTATCAAAAATATGCAAGATTTGCATTAACACGAAATCAAGGAAATCCTGAAACTTTTCATGCTTATCTTCAGGCAAGTATTTATCCTTACCCTTATAAATAGAGAGACATTTACTCATCCTTTTAGTGAACAAGTCAATAGTGTTGTCTTCTTCATATCCTCAGTAAGATCACTATTTCTGTATAAATTATAGGGTGATAAATATATATTGAGTGTTTTGTATTCTTCTCTTATTGTACTCCCTCTTGATCTAAAAAAAGAATAAAAGAAATTTTTGGGTCTCCGTAGACGTAGGATATTTATATCAGAATCACGTTAAATGTTCTGTGTCTCTTATTTCTGCTTTTTCTTCTGTGAAGCTGCATAACTGATTACTGTTCTTTTGGGTTGAGTTTCATTGGTGTCTAAATAGACAATACTAGGTCCTGATCAAATACATTTCCGCTCAAATTAACAAATTTTCACAACTGAGACTAGTATGTTGATTGACTGATGATCATATCTTATTAATCATTAATATATGCGATATTACTTTCAATACATAAATACGTATTAGAGAATAGTGTATTGGACTGACCCAATATGATAAAACTTCATGGAGCATTATTAATAGTGTTATAAGTAATTCTCATAGTGACACTGATGTAATGGTCCTCTAACCTGAAATCATTATATATTTTATTTGAGGATATTTGTGTTTTGATATCTTCAAAAGTCACTTTTTTTTGAGTAGATGATAAAAGTGATCATCAGATACATCTGAATTAATTAAATAATATGAATGATCCAGATGGAATTCAACCCTACAATATGAGTAGAGATATCCATGGGCATCTTCATTGAGTATGATTATAAAATGGATGGCCATGCTCAAATATTGATTTGTTTTAGGTATGTTGCTCATCGATCAAGATAAAATAATTAAATTATAAAGAGGATGATACGTTCCATGCCTCGAGTTTAATCTTGGATATATTGGTTAAAAGGATTAAATTACGTTGAAACACTAGCCACAGAAAAGGTTGTATCGAATCGTTGATTTTATTATAACTTGGTAACAACGATGTATTACTAGATCTCACTCGTTGATTTTATTATAACTTGGTATCTATGGACCGGGCTAGGTGCACTTGGGGGTTTTACGGTTCCGGTCGGTTTCCCCCTGAACAAATTCAAAAAAAAAAATTATGAAATATGACTTATTTTCTTTTTATGATGTTTGTGCAAACATGTAAGAGAATCTGGAAATGAGATTGTTTTAAAACTGAATACATTTTATGCCTGGACCTGTGCATGTGTGAACATTATATGGGCAGGTATACACTGATGATGATTATTATGAAAATGTGATTTGCAATTTTAATTTTCATTATACATGTTATGATATATGCAATACATATAGCACTTTAAATTAATGATGCAACAACATTTACCGTGTATTACGACTTCTGGGACATGTTATAAGACTTGTTTGCAACACATTATGATACATTGCTTCCCCAACTTACATAATAGCCTATAGTATAATGAACACATGAATCTATAAGCTGCAGATGTTTTTTATTTATTCATGTATGCATCTTGAGTAGAATTGGTTTTAAACTGATTAATATATTATACTGAACATCATAAAACTGGATGATTCTATTGTTGAACTGGTAAATGTTACGTAATTGTATATAAGCAGACATGCTGTGTAGTAATATATGTTTTAGTGGATAATGGACTGGTGATACACACACATACATACGCATTTGAATATGTGAAAGAAAAAAGGCAATATACATACATACATACATACATACATATATATAATTTTGATTCCTGCATGCAAATTTCTTTTTGTCTGTATTCACGCTTGGACTTGCATAATGTTGCAAGCTTGATGCTCGCATACAATTATATATGTTATGTAATCATTTCCTGAACTTGTATAATTCTGTAAATATAGGAATTGATAAAATTAGTTCATATGAATTTGTCAAAAGCTTATTTTTCCTAAAGTTGATCTTAATGCTTGAATGGTAAGCAAGTCACTTAACTATGTTATGATTTTAGATCATGACAATTCTATCTAATCAAACAATTTGGGTTAAGAATTTATAGTTGAGTCTTCTAGGTCATGCATTTACATAACATTAACCATGACCTGAATAATTTTCAAGTCATAACAAATATTTATTAAAATTTGTTGATTCTGTTAAATCCCATATATGATATATTTCATTTGTATATACACATGTATGTGTGTGTGTGTATATATATATATATATATATATGTATGTGTGTGTATGTGTATATATAACTGACATGTTATGTTTAATGTATTTAGATTTCAATGTGCTGTTTGTATATTTATATTGATAAATATATAATGCAGATCTGATTGAAAAGTTACAGGTTTGCCTTATACTATATGTATAAGCAAATATATATCAAAATACTAAATTTATTAATTCATAAATTGCTGAATGAATCCTTGAACATAAATTAATGATTTTCATGTGTATGTGTGTGTATATGTGTATTTTTGTATGTTTGTGTAACAACCCGGAATTTTGGCAATAAGAATTAATTATTAGAATTTCAAAAATAAGAATTTCTGCAAACGATGGAATTTGACCACTAAACTTTAATGATGCGTTCGTCTCGGATTTCTGGTTGGGCCTTGTAAGAGCATAGAGGAATATGTGGAGAGGATCAATGAGGAACTTGATGGTACCGAAGAATCTACTCCAACACCACCAGAAAATGGTGGAACTGTACAGGAAACTAAACGATCCTTGCAAAAAGGCGATCGGGTGAAATACGTCGGTGAATCTGTGGAAACTGAAGCTGATAGAAGGGCTCTCCCAAATGGACAACGTGGAGAAGTATACGACGTGAATGGAGACCAAGTAGCTGTCATTCTTGATGATTTGGACGATATGAAAAACGGTCCTAAAGAGGGAAACAAAGTCGACAATGTTAACCAGGATGGAAAGCCATTTGTTTATTGGTTCAGTATTCAGGATATAGTGCAAGATCATTACACCCAAGCAGAAGGCTGATATTGCAATGGAAGCGCTGTTCGAGGTTTTACCTTCTTTGCAGCCACTAATAATACACATTCCAGACTCAACTGAATGGCTATCCAGGGCAGTTCCAAATTCACACCGTAAAGAGTTCATTAGTAAAGTGGAGGAAATGTTGAACAAGATTGCGGGCCTGTGATTTTGTTTTGTAGGCAAAATATAATAGAAGCTGGGACCAAACAAGAAGAGAAACTTACAATTCTGCTTCCTCATCTTGGCCAACTGCCTTTTCCCATTGCATTGAAGCAACTTCCAGAAGGGCTAAAAGCAGTCACCGAGTCAGCCAGTAACAACAACATCTCCAAACTATTTCCAAATATTTTGTTTATCAATCCTCCTAAGGAAGAAGAACTACTGAAGACATTCCATAAACAAATTGAAGCAGATAAAATAATTGTCCTGTCAAGGAATAATCTTATTGCACTACAAAAGGTTTTAAAAGAGTATGACCTGTCATGTGCTGACCTTTTGCTTCTGAAGACGGATGATATTTTCTTAACAAAAGAAAAAGCTGAGAAAGTTATTGGGTGGGCTAAAAATCACTATTTATCAAGCATCAGTGTTCCAACAATAAAAAGTAAAAGGCTGATGATTCCATGCGAAAGCTTGGAAATCTCAATATCAAGGCTTAGGAAACAGGAGTCTGTTTCTTCTAAAACTACAGTAACTTTAAAGAGTCTTGCCAAGGATGAGTATGAGACCAATTTTGTTTCAGCAGTGGTCCGACCAGAGGAAATAGGGGTGAAATTTGATGATATTGGCGCTCTTGAGGATGTTAAAACAACCTTGAATGAACTTATAATACTACCTATGAGGAGGCCTGAATTGTTTGCTCATGGAAATTTACTTCGGCCTTGCAAAGGTATATTACTTTTTGGACCTCCTGGTACTGGGAAAACTCTTCTTGCAAAAGCCCTTGCTACAGAGGCTGGTGTAAATTTTGTTAGCATCATTGGTTCCACTCTTACGTCAAAGTGGTTTGGAGATGCAGAGAAGCTTACCAAGGCACTTTTCTCGTTTGCTACTCAGCTAGTCCCTGTTATTATCTTTGTTGATGAGGTTGATAGCTTACTTGGAGCTAGAGGAGGCTCTTTCGAGCATGAAGTGACTAGAAGGATGCAAAATGAGTTCATGGCAGCTTGGGATGGTTTGTGTTAACCCTCTTTTTAGCAAGAGTCTCAACGAACATGACCGAAGTCCAAACGCGCAAATCATATGCAAGTCACGCTTTAGGAGGCCCAACAGGGGCGCAACCTAAAGCAATGGCACATCGGCCCATGTACAACTCAGTCAGATTAACTGTGAATTACAGGAAGAATCGCTTACCAGGATGACCGAGTTTTCCGCCTCTAGAAAGAACTCGTCGACCGATTATCTCGGGCCAGCGTAGAAGATTTCTGCAGAGCTAGTCCAAATAATATCCCGACTTTCAAGGCAATAAAGGTGGTCAAACCATATACGGTTAAATCTCTATTTTTAATGAACCTCTCCGTGGATGCCACATCAGTCACAACTTCCGAGGATACTATTTATGAACAGTGGAATCAGTCCTTCAGCCGCAATTCAAGCCAATAGATGGATTCCACGTGTCCAGGCTTTCCCGAAATGGCCGGACCATACCGCAACAACCCAAGCTGCATTCTCCACCTATAAATACCCCTAAGCTTAAAGAGGAAAGGGGACTTTTGGGGACTTTTGGCTAGATGGCTCTCTCCAAGCTTTTCATCTCTACGCTTCTCCATAACTTCAATCTCTCTAAAAGAAAGAAGAAGGGAAGACAGTCATTTACTTTCTCTTCTTCAAACAGAAAAAACATTGTATTTGTAATTAAAAAAAAGAGATAATATATAAAGTGGACGTGGGCATCATCTTTGCCGAACCACTATAAAAGTTCTGTGTGCGCTCCCCGCTCTTTTACTTTTTATTGCATTTTTAATCTTTATTCGTGTGTTGATCACGCGATTGGGGGTTGATCGTCACTAGTAACCAACTTTTGACGTCAACACTTTGGCGCGCCAGGAAGGGGCAGTGCACCGACATCGCCATCGAACTCCTGCTTATCTTAGGTCATGGCAAACAAACGAAAGAAAGGTCCAACATCCTCTCGTCCCGCAAACGCCGATGTAGTCGACACCAATGCTGCAGATGTAAGCCACGAAGTTTCCTCTCATGACGACATGTCTCGATTCCTTACCCGGGACGACATGGATAAAATCATGGTTGAACTCAGAGATCATATGGCATCTCAGGGTAAAGTCCTCGAACGATAGCAGCAGTTGATGCATCACCTTCTCGGTCGATTGGAAACAGGGTTGAACCCTTCAACATCAACTCTTCCACAGACCGAGATTGGAACAACAGCTGACCCTCAGTTTACTCGAAATCAGGCCACCAATCGGGCTACACCTTTATTTCATCCTGATTTGGTTCCACCAACCAATCAAGCCCAGCCAGGAGTATCGCTTCCAGCGACCAGCGCGGTTGTGGCCATAGAACATCAGGAGACGGACGATCAAGATCTAGGTCGTCTGGCAAATATGCCTCCGCTCTTTGGAACATCTCGACCTGTCGAATCGGTCGAGCTACTACCGGGTCCCTCAGAATCAACGCCATTCCCATTACAACCCGGGATCTTACCACAGGCCAGTCTAACCACTCTTCCTTTTCAACGAAAATTTGGAGTAACCTCCCTTCGAACGAGGGAAGCCAGCCTACCATGCCGGCCCTCACCGTAGTAGAAGAAAATGCTACCGTAAACCCTCCTAACCTCGCTTCAAGCGGGGGCAACCTTGGCCTCCAAACATCACATGCTATGCTGGATCAACCCAGACCCTTTGTTATAGGCATGGCTCGACCCACGACTCATCAGGTTCAACAGGGGCCACTCTTCCCAGAACCACCCGCCAGATCTCACCTTCCCTCACACCTTCACTCAATACTCGGAGGTCGAGCCTAGCCAAGGGCCACCCTTCCGAGCATGCTTTTGCCGGATCCTCGTTCAGAACCCTCTCAGGATGCTGAACTAAGTTCATGGCAACGACTCCTCGGAGATGGGAGCCAGCTTGCAAGCATCGTCCGACGCTTCACTCGGGGCAACTCTTTGCAGCAAGACATAGACAATGTCAATCACATCCCCTTCACTAGAGAAATCAGAAATTCTCGAAAACCTCCAGACTTCAGGTTCCCAGCCATCGAGCCATACAACGGTCGCACTGACCCGACCATTCACCTCATGCGATACATACGACATATGGAAGTACTTGGTGCATCGATCAGCTTCATGGCTAAGTGCTTTCCTCTCTTTCTCACGGATACAGCCGGTATGTGGTTTCGGCAGCTAACAACAGAGTCGATCAGTAGTTGGAATACTCTGGTCACCCACTTCATCGAACAGTTTCGAGTGCATATCTCTCGACCGAAAAGTGTCATGTTTACCATCATGCAGGGATCCGGAGAGATGCTAAGATCCTTTCTTGAAAGATTCAACGCAGTTGTAGCATCTGTCGATCGGCCCGAGCCATCGATGGTGCTGATGGCAGCCATCGCGGGAGTTCAGAAGAGATCAGAATTCTCAAACTCCTTAACCAGAAATCCCCCCAAAGATATAGATGATTTTTTACTCCGAGGCAGAGAAATTCCTCCGACAAGAGGATACCAGCCTTGAAATGGAGAGCCTTGAAGTTTTAGTAGCCAAACAACAAGGTCCACTCAACGGCAATGGCCAGAATAAAGGAGGAGGAAAGGCCCTGGAAAAGGACGAATGCAATGTGCGACCTCGAAATGAAAACAAATATGATCGATACACCGAGCTCAATTCTTCTTTGCTCGATATCTACCTTGATATATGCGAGTCCTTGCCTACTCCAAGACCACCTCGACGAGAACCGACCCGGATGGAACTCGATTCTAGCAAGCATTGTATATTCCACAACGTAGCTGGACATAATACAAATGATTGTCGACATTTGCGCGATCTCATCGAAGGACGAGTCAGAAAAGGGTAACTCACTGAATATGTCAAATATCGCGCCCCGGCCATGCCGTCGCGACCCTCTGCTCAAACTCCTCAGGCTGGTCCGCGAGCTCCTAGAAACGGAAAGGACCCTGAGACTAGCACTCGCGGCATTATCATTAATTAGATTTTTTTTCTTTTCTTTCGATGTATTTCTTTCAATAACAAGGACGCCTTGATTTTAGATCTTGAGAATGCTCTGTAATCAATCGCTGTCCTCGTAGAATTTCTTTTCTTTAGTTGCTTAGCAGTTATGAATTTTACTTTTTGTAAAAGTAGATCATGTTGTGAAATCTTTAAGCCAAGCATGGATAATGCTCGCCCTCCTGTTTTGTGTGGTCAGCGTGAAAGCCCACCACCATTTTAAACACCTATTCCTTCAAGTGAGTGAGGTCATATTTTCTAAATACGAGTGTGGACAACTCTCTCTTCTTTACACCACGAGCATGCATAGCTCGCTAAACTAACCAACCTAGCATGAGTCGAGCATAAGAAACACTTGCCCTAAGCCGAGCATGGTTTATGCTCGCCCCTAAGTCGAGTATGGTTAATACTCGCCCTCCCTAAGCCGAGCATGGTTTATGCTCGCCCCTAAGCCGAGTATGGTTAATACTCGCCCTCTCTAAGCCGAGCATGGTTTATGCTCGCCCCTAAGCCGAGTATGGTTATTACTCGCCCTCTCTAAGCCGAGCATGGTTTATGCTCGCCCCTAAGTCGAGTATGGTTAATACTCACCCTCTCTAAGCTGAGCATGGTTTATGCTCGCCCCTAAGCCGAGTATGGTTAATACTCTCCCTCTCTAAGCCGAGCATGGTGTATGCTCGCCCCTAAGCCGAGTATGGTTAATACTCTCCCTCTCTAAGCCGAGCATGGTGTATGCTCGCCCCTAAGCCGAGCATGGTTGATGCTCGCCATCTTTAAAGCCAAGTAGGATAAAATGCTCGACCCATCGCCCTCCTCCAAAACGAGGATAGTTTGTTTTGGATTTGCAGGAACCAACTCTCGTACAAATGGCAATCATCATATTGGCCTTAATACGGTTCCCGATGGTTGTAGGTTTCCTGGCCTTAATATGACCTGGCATGGTCGTCGGGATTTCGGCCTTAATACAACATCGGACCGTCGGTTTTCTGGCCTCAATATGGTCCGGCGCGACCATAGCAGCTCGAGCGTTTGTGCTTCGGTTCGGATTTCAGAACACACCTCCCTCTATCGATGAAGATGCATTCTGAGGGGCAAAGTGTTAACCCTCTTTCTGGAAAGAGTCTCAACGAACAGGACCGAAGTCCAAACGCGCAAATCGTATGCAATTCATGCTTCAGGAGGCCCAGCAGGGGCGCAACCTAAAGCAATGGCACATCGGCCCAAGTCCAACTCAGTCAAATTGACTGTGCATTACCGGAAGAATCGCTCACCAGGACGACCGAGTTTTCCACCTCCAGAAAGAACTCGTCGACCGATTATCTCGGGCTAGCGTAGAATATTTCTGCAGAGCTAGTCCAAATAATATCCCGACTTTCAAGGCAATAAAGGCGGTCAAACCATATACGGATAAAGCTCTACTTTTAATGAACCTCTCCGTGGATGCCACGTCAGCCACAACTTCCGAGGATACTATTTATGAACAGTGGAATCAGTCATTCAGCCGCAATTCAAGCCAATAGATGGATTCCACGTGTCCAGGTTTTCCCGAAATGGCCGGACCATACCGCAACAACCCAGGCTGCATTCTCCACCTATAAATACCCCTAAGCTTAAAGAGGAAAGGGGACTTTTGGGGACTTTTGGCTAGATGGCTCTCTCCAAGCTTTTCATCTCTACCCTTCTCCATAACTTCAATCTCTCTAAAAGAAAGAAGAAGGGAAGACAGTCATTTACTTTCTCTTCTTCAAACAGAAAAAACATTGTATTTGTAATTAAAAAAAAGAGATAATATATAAAGTGGACGTAGGCATCATCTTTGCCGAACCACTATAAAAATTCTATGTGTGCTCCCCACTCTTTTACTTTTTATTGCATTTTTAATCTTTATTCGTGTGTTGATCACATGATTGGTGGTTAATCGTCACTAGTAACCAACTTTTGACGACAAATAATTCTCATTCTTGGTGCGACCAATTGTCCTTTTGACTTGGATGATGCTGTAGCTCGCTGTTTGCCAAGAAGGATATATGTTGATCTTCCTAATGCTGAGAACAGAAGGAAAATTTTGAAAATTTTACTTGCTAAAGAAAATTTGGGACAAGGTTTCAGATATTGCCAATGCAACTGAAGGATATTCTGGCAGCGATTTGAAGAATCTGTGTGTTACTGCGGCATATAGACCTGTTCAACAGCTCATTGTGGAAGAAAAGACATGGATCAAAATTCAGACAACAACCATCGTTGAGGTCCCTTAACTTAGAAGACTTTATACATGCTAAATCCAAGGTGGGTGCCTCTGTTGCTTATGATACTGCAAGTATGAACGAGCTACGAAAGTGGAATGAAATGTATGGAGAGGGTGGTAGCAGAAAGAAAACACCATTTGGTTTTAGCGACTGACAGTGATGCCAAAGAGAAGTGCTCATTTTTTGTCCCTTGATGGTCGATAATTTTTCTTTATTGAACAGTCAGATATGATTATAATTTCTTGATGATGTGACAAGCAAGGAGCTGCAGCAAGCCAAGTGCATAGTGAAAGTGGTAGTTAAATTAATTTTATTGTTGTTATAATCTAGGTGTCATGATTGTTTCACCATTATTATTTTTGTCATTGCTGATCATTTCACATAATTTAATTCCGCGAAGTGCTTTTCGCTGCAATAATGAACAGCGTTTCTATAAAAAAAAATGCTGATAAAAGTATTTGGTAAACAGGAAAATATTTACTAGGACAAAATTGAAGGCCTATTTAACCATAAGGACAGTCCATTAAAATTTTACTCAAACGGACAATACACTGTTTCTTTTCTTCTTCACGTGCGCTTATTTCTTCTTTCTCCGCAATCGGCTATCTTACATTTCTCGATCTCGTCTTTGATTTCCAACGTGAATTTTTTTTCTTTTTCATATTTGATCTTCAACAATCATCTTCTAACATGTATATCGATCGCAACTTTTAATTTTGATTAATTCGATCTCGCGCGTATTCGATTGCTGAAATCGTTCAGGAAATTAGGGTATATTCGATTGCTATGATTTGTTTGGCAGTAAATATGATTTTGTTATTTTTTGATTTCGTGAATTCGTCGTATAAAATCGAATGAGAGAGATGAACAAGAAAAAAACATGTTGGAAAAAACTTTTTTTAACTGTGAAGTTAGCAGCAGTTTTTAGGTATCATTTTGCTATTTTTTTAGGGATCATTTTTCTTGTATTGATAGTGTTATGCTGTTTTGTTTATAGTTTTGATGCTATATCAGTTTTGTACTTGTACTGTTGCATTAGATTTGCAACTCAATCGAAATTATGTCATTTTAATCAATTAAAGTGGGATGTAAACATTTTTTGTATTAGTTTTCCTTCAAAATATCAAAGCAGTTCTAGGTGTTAGTTCTATATTTTTTTAGTATCAGCTTTATATTTTCTACTTGAATTTAAATCATAGAAGTTTTTAGGTATCAGTTTTATATTTTTCTAGTTATCAGTTTTATATTTTGTAGCTGAATTCACATCATAGCAGTTTTTAGGTATCAGTTTTATATTTTTTTAAGGTATCATTTTTTTTATTTAACAGTGTTTTATATTCGTTTGTTGTGTTTTAATGATGTATTTATTTTGTAGTTGTATTGTTGCATTATCTATGCATTACAGTCGAACTTATTTCATTATAATCAACCAAACTGTGATGTAAGTAATTTTTGTGTTACTTTTTATTTAAAACATTACAGCAGTTTTTAGGTACCATTTTTATATTTTTTTGGGTATCATTTTTACTGTATTCAATGTGATATGTTTTTTTAGTTACTTTTTGTTGCTGTATTAATTTTATTGTTGTACTGTTGCACTAGCTTTGTAATTCAATTGAATTTATTTTATTTTAATCGATCAAATTGTGATTCAAACATTTTCTGCATTACTTTTGTCGTTAAAATATTAAAGCAGTTTTTAGGTATTATTTTTATATTTTTTTAGGTATCATTTTTATGGCTTTGTGTATGAGAACTATGGCAAGTAGGTAGATTTGTGTTGTTTGCTTTGGTAATTGACTTTTTTTGATACACAACATTAATTCTAACTGATACCCACTAATAAAAAAATAACACACATCTAGTCAATTCAAATCTCACAAAAATAATATTTATTTTCAATAATACCTACTGATTTAAAAAATAACAGCAATCGATTCAATTCAATTATCACAAAAATGAGATTATTCTCAATAATACACAATAATACCCACTTGTATCATATGATACCTATAACTATACATAACTGATATACTAGGATACGTTGTTTTCCTACACAATATAAGTACATACAACACTGTTCCTCATTCCAAGCATGCATTCATGCATTTACTTTTACTTGTACTCAATCCAGTCTTGAATTCAAGTAAATTCCAGCAGCATGCATTATCTGCAAGAATTTCATACACAATCAAAACTTATACCAACATAATAATGTAAATTCAACTGGAAAATATAAAACTGATAACTAAAAAAATAATATAAAAATGATACTTAAAAACTGCTACGATGTAAATTCAAATAGAAAATTTAAAATGGATACTTAAAAAAAATATAGAACTGATAACTATAAACTGCTATGATGTAAATTCAACAACAAAACATAAAACTGACACCTAAAAAGATATAAAACTGATACCTAAAAACTGCTATGATGTTAATTCAGTTACAAAATATAAAAATGATAATTAGAAAAATATAAAACTGATGCCTAAAAATTGCTATGATTTAAATTCAAATAGAAAATATAAAACTGATACCTATAAAAATATAGAACTGATATCTAGAAACTGCTTTGATATTTCGAAGGAAAACTAGTATAAAAAATGTTTACATCCCACTTTGATTGATTAAAATGAAATAATTTCGTTTGAGTTGCAAATCTAATGCAATAGTACAAGTACAAAACTGATATAGTATCAAAACTATAAACAAAACAATATAACAGTATTTATACAAGAAAAATGATCCCTTAAAAAATAGCAAAATGATACTTGAAAACTGCTGCTAACTTCACCGTAAAAAAAAATCTAGCGATTTTTTTTCTCGTTCATCTCTCTCGTTCGATTTTCTACGACGAACACACGAAACCAAAAAATCACGAAATCACATTTACTGCCAAACGAATCATATCAACCGAATTTACCATAATTTACCCTAATTTCGTGAATGATTTCAGCAATCGAATACGCGCGAGATCGAATTAATCAAAATTGAAAGTCGCGATCGATATACATGTTAGAAGACGATTGCTGAAGATCGAATCGGAGAAGAGATAAAGGAGCGACGCGCGGATTTGGAATCGGGGAAGAGAGAAAGAAGCGACGGAAAGTTTTAGTTAGGGTTATGTCCTTTTGGATAAATTTTTAAGCGCGTGTCCTTATGGATAAAATTTAGTGGCCTTTTATCCTTGTCGTTAATTGTCTCTTTCGTAAACTAAAATTGAAAATATGAAACGCTGTATAAATTAGCCCGCTTCATTTTGAGATTATTTTCAGGTCGTGTTTTCTTTCTTTTAACTTCGTTAGACACAATTAACTACAATTTTCCCCCAAAATTCTTTAAAACCAAATTGAAATCTAAAATATCCATGAATCTCCAATGAACTTTATTGTCTCCTAGTTCCGCCAGCAAACTACCGATCTCCGAATAATCCAATTATGAGTTCAATCAACAAGTAGGAGTTAGGTATCGTTGCAAGACTCTAGTGATGAAATAGGTTGCGAATTCATGGCTATAGCTTGGGTATCGTCAATTTCAGAAATCAATTTTAGAATTCGTGAATTATAATGACATTGTAAGCTTGCATCTATAATTGTTTATAAGTTTGACGATTTATGGATAACTTGTGCAAGTAACCATCATTTTGTAAGCTATATTTTTTTTGAGAGGAAAGAGACGGAGAGAGATTTGTTGGAAATGTTTTTGGTTAGTTTGCGCAGTTCTTGGTTAATTTACTTAGTCAAAGGTAATTACTATGTTCTTGGTTAATAATCTCTTTGTATTGTGCAAATATTGTAGTTTTTTTTCTTCTCTTTATTTTTTTACTAGAGAAACAAATGTATTATTCAATTTGCTATTTCAACAATTTGAATTTCTAAATTAAAGATGATATATAACAAATTTACAAAGGTAACACAGTTTTTTACAAAGTCAGATATTATAAATAGGAGATCAATTTTTTATGTTCCTATCATCCTAATTTCCAAGCTTTAAGAATTGGATGTTATGGCAGTTATAACTTTACAGGGTAATTCATTTTTGCTAGAACCGAAAGGTATGCGATTCTGCAATGCACATTTTTTGCCGTTGGAGGTGAGCATAGTCGGGAATCCATCTTCCTTTAAAATGTTTATTTTTGGAGGTTTTCTGCTTAGTAAAATATATCACTCACTATTGCTTTCCCGGAACCCTATAAATTGATTTATGTCTAGCATCATTTCCATCCATTTTAGGCATAAGGTAGTTCACGACTGTAACCCACTAAATAATATTGACCAAATTAAGGTGCATTACCAATAAGAAATAAAAATACTGATTTCGTCATTATAGATCACTATAGATATCTTTATGATGATTTTTAGAGTACAAATTGTCTTGATAAAACACTTAATTCTTGCAGTATGGGCTGATGCGAATACATGGTATGAAAGACGACAACAAGATGAGGAGATGAAGCGGCTACAGGAGAAAAATCAAGCCGCCATGAAAGAGGCAGAGGAGTTGCATCGCAAAAATCTTGCAAAGGACGGTGAAGAGGAGAAGATGATGAAGTAAATGACCCCATGGCCGCTGCTGAAGCTAAAGTGCTCAAACAGAGTTCGTAAATCATCTGATGTCTACATCGATATTTTTGTTATTGAAATGAAGAGTTTTGCTTGCAGTTGGTTTCACGATATGATAACTGTCACCATGCACTCAGTCAACAAATCATGTAATGCATGCCAAACTTCTCCAAATCTCCATGTTGTTTAATGTTTTCTTTTGAGTTGATATGTTCCATAGTTGCTACAGCGTAGTGTAGCAATGCAGAAAATTTCAAACTTTATAATAGTTTTGGATGGTTGATTGCTGAATTGTTTATTGTTTGATTTCAGTTGTGGCTATCTTATTCAACTTGCATTATGTGGTACTCATCAAATGCCACAGTTACTTTTAATTTTTGCTCTCTATCCTAAAATCTAGTTTCTTTATACATCTGCTAGTCTTTTCAAAATTGCACCAACAAAAATTATGTAAATAATTTGATAAAAGGAAACATTTATGATGATCATCATAGGTTCATGGTTTACGCTTAATGGTAAGGAGCAAAAAGATGAAGCCCAATGGTGGTTTAATGTAACAACCCGGATTTTCAGAACCAATTAATTTTATTTTATTTTATCTAATTTAATGGATTTTGGATATTTAAATGATTTGTTTTAAATAATAACGGCTAAAAATCCATTTTAAACATAGTTAGAACATATAAATTTATTTTAATTATAAAATGAGCCTGAAATGGCGTGGTAGTTTGAAAATTTGATTTTAAATTTCAAATGAACGTACATGATTCAAAATAAATCAGAATTGAGTGAAACTAGAAATATTTGAATCTGTTTAATAATATCTTTCAAATGAATATAAGAAATTGAGATTTCACTTTATAAATTAAAAGTTATGTGCAGTTTAAAATTTAAAATAGTCGCCGTGGAATTTATATATATTTTAATATAATATATTGCCCTTAAATATAGCCAATTTGCAAACAACCTCCGTTTTCAATGAAACCACTTTTTTGGATCATGAATATCAAATTATTACTAGATTCCAATTTACATAATTTTTGGAATTAATATGTGAGCGTGGTGGATTTGAACGCGTTTGGCAATTTTAGTAGAATTGGATTGACCAGAAAAAGGGCCATTTTTCAAACGGTCTCCAAATTCAATGAAATTAGTTTTGTTAGGACCGTATCGTCAAAACATAGCTAGATTTATTTTTCTGTAATTTTTGGAGTTAGTATATGGCCCCGGTAAATTAAAATGTACGTTGAAATTCAATATACATTGATTTATATTTTAATTTTAACGAAACCTGATCGAAACAGTCGAATTGGCTTACGAAACATATTCCATTGTGTCCGGAATGGGGGTATTTAGCTAGGGCTTGGGTTTGATTTGAAGTTTGGAGCGTTAAACGAATAATTGGAGAATTAAATAACATCATATATATATATACATATATATATATACATATATAAATCAAAGCCCTCATCCATTCCTCTTAGGAAATATTCGCGGGCCCTTGTTCTTTGAAGGACGAAAAGTTGCAAGTGATTCTTCACAAATTCTCCAAATCAGTCCAATGATTTTGAAATCTCCAAATACAAAATGAAAGAGCATCTCGAGGTTGATTTAATCAACGGATAAGATCATTTAAAATTTGGTAATTTGGGCGAATTTCTCTCGGAAACTCGCCGGGTTCGCACGCACCTCCAGGTCGGAGGAGACCACCGCGCCGTACGCCGTGACAGGCGATGGAGCCTCTTGCGGATGGTTTCCACGTAGGGACATTTGATCGACATTCGATTATCTGAATGAGGTGTGATTTGGAGATTTGAAGAACGACAATGGGTTTCTGTTTGTTGCGCGATTTCCTGAAGGAAGAAAACAACCACGTTTTTTAATGTAACTAATTATGGATTAAGGAAATTAATTATTTTAATTATTCAATAATGTATTTAATATCATATCGTTTGCATACAAACACAGAATTCAGCAAACTTGGATCCATTGGAATCGCAGAAAAGATAGCTTCACAATGGAACTGACCAGAACCAAAATGGAGCACGTTAGATTTTGAGGCAAATTCAAACCCAAACAGTCCTAAAACAATCATCAAATAAAGAATGGCGGAGTGGAACCTAAAGTGAGAACTTCTCACTATAAATTTTTGTACATATTTATTTTGTAACTGCATATATGAACTACTAGTATTGATTCTTATCAGTTTTTAATTATCAAAAATATATACGGTGCTTGTTAGCTCACCTCCCTCGTCCGCAGACCATGGACGATTTATTTGATTGTATTGTGATGTGAAATGGAGATATATATATATATATGTATATGCGTTGTATAATAATATATATATATATGCGTTGTGAAAATTATATATATATATATATATATATATATATGCGTTGTAATATATATATATATATATGCGATGTGAAATATATATATATATATATGATGTGAAAAATATATATGCGATGTGAATAAAATATATATATATGCGATATGAATAAAATATATATATGCATTGTGAAATTATATATATATATATATATATATATATACATGTGTTGTGAAATTATATAAATGCGTTGCAAAAAAAATATGCATTGTAATATATATATATATATATGTCATGTATAAAATGGTCGTGCTATGGAACAATTATTAGTTTGTTAAAAATATAACTTTTAACATATATATGCGATATATAAAACTAACATGTATTGAAATAATCGTTAGACCGATAAAAATATAATTTTTATCATTTATATGTGATATATAAAATGGTCATGATATGGAATAATTATTGGATTGTTAAAAATATAATTTTTAACATATATGTGAAATGGATAAAATTGTCATGTAATGAAATATTTATTTTTGATGTAAAAATGAAAAGGAAGTTGAAATCATTTTAAAATGAATTTATAAATGTTTTAAAATATGTTTTAAATAGAAATCGACGAAATATATATTATATATATATATATATATATATTATAATCGCTTGAATAGAACGTACCGCGCACCGACCGCTCGCGAATTTCGACCATTAACTTCAAATGGACATAACAAAAGATCCAACCGTCGGATTCTCCTAAAACTAGAACCTTGGGTTTGTATCGAAAAGAGCTTTCCAATGAATATAAGAGATTTGAAATATAATGGTTGGATTTGAAATTATGTCCAAATAAAATTTGGAAAAGGTCGCTATGGATGCAGTTCGGTGGCCGATATTGGAAACCGACTGTACGAGCATTGATAAAATTATTAAAAATATGAAATAATTGTGAAAAATCACAGTAGATGATTTGGAAATATTATGGATGAAATATTTCACGTATGTAAAGATAAACGATATTTTTATAGAAATGAACTAGTTATTAACTAGAATAATAAATCCAGTGTTTCTAAATAAATAAATTGGATTGGTAAATGGGTTTTAAAATAACCAGAATTTTCAAACTTATGAATTGGAATGGAAATAATCTTTAGAATATTTCGATATTGGATTCCGTGGATATACGGATATTGTTGAGGAATTTGGAAGATATATGTATCGTTATTCCTAATACAATATTTGTGGTTTCAGAATTTGAAGTTGAATATAAGCCGATATTATTTCTGTTCAGAGCGTTATATTTAATATCAAATTGGATTTTGGATTTTGGGTTTGTGGTGAACTGTATTTTAAAAGATATTAGTTCTTTAACCCAGTTAAAAGCAGGATTAATTTTCCTAAAAGTTGAACAATCATTAAGTAGGGATTTTAGAGATTAAAACCAATTGGAGTTTAATAAATCTTTAAATAAATTGGAATGAATAGATGGTAATTAAAATTTACCGAAACACGAGATGTGATTGAACCAAATATACTTGGTTGCTGATATTGATTGTGGATGATCGATTGTTTGGATTGTGCTCGACCAGTTTATGAGCCAGATATGCTTTTACATTTAGCATTGGGTTAGGTAGAAATATTTGTATGTTAACATCTTGCGAAACACTTCACGTTTTGATTATAAGGTGTTTAACAATGATGTTGAGTTTATTTCAAAATTTAATGAATGATTTTGAAATGAGATTTTCTTAAGTGAAAAGAAATGTTTTCACGATTTTGGACAGGGAACATTTTAAGATATTTTATAAAACAGAAAGGATTTCGAAGGCTAAACCCGATGATTTCGAAATGATTTGAAAGTGTATTATGGTTTTATATTGTGGTTCATCGCGTATCCGATTTGTTGCTATTGATAACGTATCTGTTTGGTGGTGGAGAATTTATTCTCTTGCTTAACACCCTTCTTTGAGACGTACGAGCTCAAAGGTTATGTGATTAACAGTGACTGATTATATGTGTGAATTATTGATGTGAAGTACTATAGTTTGAAAGTACTTGTGATTATTATGTTGTGAAATTATTTTCACCACTTCGGGATATAAAATGATTTAGAAATTATTGGCTAAAGATTTGGGTAACCCAAGAGTGACTAAAAGTATGAGTGTTATAGCCTTAAATGGCTTTGGGCGGTGTATGCTTCCATGCATGGGAGGTGCATCACCAGTGTAGCCTGCTCCATCGTGGGAGGTGCACATATATATATCGAGTAGGAGGGGCGCGTACAGCCTGGTCTAAGGGCCGTGCACGATATTTGGTTGCATACTTGTTTGTATGCATTGTTGTGTTTTGGAATTCATATTTCCAAAGATTTTGGTTTGAGATCCTGAAGGGAAATCTACTTTGATATGAAAGTTAGACATGTATTTCAAATGATTTGAAATAAGAATTGGGAAATAAAGTCCAAAGGAATAATTTCTGTAAAGTGAACTAAATTTTGAAAATCTATGTTTGGGGTTAAGCCTAAATGGGTAGATTGAAAAGTTGCATGTTGTTTAATGCATTGTAGATCCATATATCTATTATTGGTTATTGTTTAGACACTGGTATTCATGGGAGTAAACTGTTCCATGATATGCGGCATGGTCCCGTGATTTACCATATTCTAAAGTATATTTTTAATAATTGTTTTTAGTTCTCGCACCAGTCCCATGACTGACTCGGAGTTTATTGTTTCTACCTAAACTCTGGGTGCCCATACTTTCCACCCAGGCAGTCAGTAGTTTTGGTTTTGCAGATTATTTCATTTAGCGGGATTCTGGATCGAAGCTTAAAGCTGTGTCCAGAGCATTGATAGTATTATACTGTGTTAATTTATTTGTTTCCGATGCATTGTATCACATTTATTGTAAATTAATCTTCCGCTGTAATTCTTTTCCGATGTACTCTGATATTCTGTGCTCTGACGTAACATTATTATGATGTTTATGAAAGTCTTATGTTATTTTTTCTGATGTGTTGTATTTCCAGAGTTAGCGTATCCGGTTTTGAACGGTCTTGGTCTATTTAGCGATCGATTAGGTCCGAGCGAAATCCGTATCGTTACATTTAAGATGCTTAACTTGCTTTGAATTTACATTTTTCAATTTAGATAACTTTAAACAGTGCTGCACCAGCCGAGGGACATCACCTAGATGTTGCATGCTCTCAAGTTTGTCAGCTTTGTCGTATGCCACTACAGGTACCACATTTCTCTTAATAGGTTTTGAGTTGACTCTGTGTCAAGGGTATTCGAAACAAAGTTTAGCCTGGCATCTGCATGCTTCTAAACACTAAGATTTGGAACCCACTTCAACTATTGTTTGTGCACGCTGACTGGCCATGGAATCCACCTTAAATTTTGTTTGCGCATGTGCTTTATCGGTCTGATCAAATATTTTAATACGATTATCTGAGAAAACTGGGTCTGCACTGTGCCTGTGGCGCAAACTGAATGAAAACTCAATTTCAATGTAAATGCGAGTGCAAACTCAGTTTGGGAAAATTGATTTTCGTAGACAACTGAGTTTTCATTCAATTTGCAAAACCTCAGTATGCATTAAAACAAAGTGCAAACTGCAAACTAAGTGGCTCACTTACTGTGTACAATGAAAATCAAGTTTGAATCCAAATCCTTCACACTCACGTCACGTGCATATTTTGAATCTGCACTCAATTGTATTTCAGAACCGATGCTGATCCCATACAGATCAATAACTGAACCCGCACCGTCCCGATGCGTAAGCACAACTGAATTTGCACCGTCACCATATACGGTTTCTGCTTGATAAACCCTTGGATCACTATCCAAACATTTTGACTTTTGCAATGCTCTCCTTGAGTGAGTTAAATTCTCATGCATTTTATGTCAAATACATTCCTTTTGTATCCCAATATTTCCATGCACTTTATAATTTTTAAAGCCCTTACTTTTAATGCTTGTTTGCTCCATCCTAGTATAAGGTGAGATACTCTTCCTATTTTCGTACTTTTATCCCAGCCCTCGTTCATATATTTCCTCCTCTGTTGATTTTTCCATTGCCTTTTGCTTGATTTTCCTACCAGAGTCTCATTGCTCCTGCTTCTAGTCATCTCTCCTTAGTATGGCGCTTCTAGTGCAAACATAGTGAGTTCCCCCTTCTTGTTTCCAACTAGGTTCTATCTCCCTGTTCCACTTGCTTTGGTTTCCCCTTCAGCTTTCCACGCCCCTCCTCCACTTACAATGTGTTAATAGCCATGATCTGAGTGGGCCCCTGGATTTCAGATCGAATTTCTCGACAAATCCGCCAGGCGTCTGAAGCCTTTGTGTTCATTGGGCTGTTTGTCGTTTTTGGAGATTTAGGGTGCATTATCTTGTGTTTCTGTCATTGTTGTGATGTGTTGGTCTTTGGAAATTTTTGTTGAGGCTGTTTGTAGTCGATTTGTGTTTTGGTCATTTTTAGTGCTTGGTATTTTCTGTATAGGCTGGATCTCGTATTCAGTAGGTCGTTTACTTCTTAGCTTACATGTATGTGTTACGTGATGTTCACTTGAAGATGTTGCTATTTTATGCTCTTTGTATTCCACTCCCGCCTCATATATCTTAGCGATGCTCCTCCACCATTTATATAAAATCCGACGAGTTCAAATAAATGTGGTTTGCTATCTTCACCATTTGGATGCTGGTTGATGTTTTTGTTTAAGGGCAATATGTGGTCTTATGTGTTTTTCAGTCTTTAGATACACTGTTTTTAAAGACGGTTAATGTATTGTAGAGGCAGAAGTTTTACGACTTATATATATATATATATGAGCGGCTATTTGAACACAAATATTTGACACAAATCAGGAAACACAAAATCCCAACCTTTGGATCAATTTGTCTTTATGTCAGGGGTAGAATTCAGGGGGCAATCCAATGGTTGAAAATTTGTGTTCCCTAGTCCGTGTCATTTTTTTGTTTAAGTACTTTCCCATATACATATACATATATATATACATGTGTGTGTGTGTGTGTAAACCTGCAAATTGTCCATGCTTCCCTGTACTGTATATTCTTGCTCCTTACCTATTTCTGGCCACTGATATGCCTAGTTAGGACGGTCAAAATTAAAAACAGCCCATTTAACCAAATGTTAATTGGGTTAGGTTAGACCTAACAAAATAAATGGTTTAATTGGATAAAATCATTTAACCCATTTACAAAATCAGTTTAGATGGGTAGAGCCCGTTTAACCATCAGAATCCGTATGCAACCGTTTATCCAATCCAATTTCGTGTCTCATCGCTCAACGGTTTAGAGTTTCTTATTCTTCACATTTCTTCGTTACCTTTCGTAACTATCATCTATCCGAATGTCTGCTCGAATTTTGTCTGATGAATTTTGATCGAAGGCTGCCCAATACCCAGCCTCAATTTTTGTCTAATGGTCGAAGATCTGTTCGAAGAAAGAATCTCCAAAATAGGTAAAGCAGAGAAGTAATTACTATTTTTACAATTATTATACATAAATTTGCAATTTAATAGAACCTATTCGCTTCTCTTGAAGGATATATTTCTGATTTCAGAATTGGAACAACCACCATCATAAAGGGAACTTGAGGCAGTGATGCTTTGATTTATAGCATTTAAAAGAATCTACAATTATCTCTGAGTTAGAAGTTGAAACATTTTAATTTTGTACAGGAAATATTATAGGAATATTTACTGCAAAGCAAGAAATCTTCAACCCAAACCTCATTGTTGGTTCTTTAAGCAACTCATATATCCATATTATATCGCTAAACTAATCAGAGAAAATCATTTCTGAATCCATATAAGTAGTACATTCATGTGAACAACCAATGTGTATTTTTCTAATATGGTACATAACATTAGTACATCTGTAAATATCATGTTAAAATTAATTAGCTAAAATAGTTGGAAAGCATAGTAAAGCAGTCAGTCTGTTTTTAATAACGTATTCACTGAACCGTTAAACAATATAAATTTAATTGCATGTCCGACCCTTCATTAAACAGGGATTTAAGCACTTATTGTTTTGAGCTATGTCAACAGGGTTGGAAGAAGTGAACTCTTTGGATATGAATTATGTGAAACTGTACAGAGCTAGGTGCTGATTTGGAACAAACTCTTAAGCCTTCGGTTTTTGATTATAGGTACGATGATAAAGGTATCCTCTTTATTTAATTGGAGGTGCGAGCGCCGTTTCTGAAAGTTGTTTGGAGATAGGCAAGGAAGACTGCACTGTTGCGAAGAAGCAAAAATCTGGTAATCATTCTAAATCAGTTTTTAAGATTCCTTTATTGAATTGTCTTAAATCTCTTTCCCTCATTGAAGAAGTTGATTTGTAGGATACTTTATTAAATTTCTTTCTTGTTAGCTATGATAAGTTTAACCGTGAAATTTTTGATCGTGTTGAATTTAATAAGTCAGTTGCTAAAGTATTTATTCAGATGTTGTCAGTATGGACTTCTTTGGGGTTTATGAATGTTTCCCGTTTACTTTGATTGATGTTGACAGAGATGGGTCCCTTTTTTCTGTGACTGTTGTGAATTCGATAGCATTGACTCATCTTTTAATGATTGGAAAATTTGATCAGTTGGATGATTGGATAGTTTTGAGTATTAGCACGAGCAGTTTGGATTGTACTTGTAGTTTCTGTTTCAATGGGTCTGTGCATATTTTTTTCTATACATGTACACTCTCTTGTTTGATAGCAGGCTATGAATTTATGATATTTTGATATATGATGTGCAGCTCTAGTGATCGTCGATGTGCAGGCCGTGAATTTCTGATCAACCCATTTATACCGAGAGATGCAGGCTGATTACAAATGTTATGTATTTTCTAAAGGATATTTTAGATGACTACTGTATTATATATTGCGAAGGTGTTGTTCCTTAATGGTAGTTTGAATATTGCAGTTTGAGTGATATTTTTATTTTATGATACAATCCATATATTCATTTTATATGTATTTTGCAACAATTTCAATTAAATAGGTTAGATGGTTTAGGCTTGGTTTGACCCATTAAATTGTTGGGTTGGGTTGGGTTGGGTTTACCCCTTTAATAAATGAGTATAATGAGTTAGGTACTATTCTTTATTAAATGAGTTGGATTATGTTAACAATATTTTTTGTTAACACCCGAACTAGAATTGACAATGCATATGCTTAGAAGTTTAATGCAAGGACGACCAAAGGGCTATTGAAATGCAGTCCTAAATCATTTCTCTTTAACTAATTTCATCATTTCCTAGGTATCAAAACCTTTAGTTAGAAGATTAGTTACCCTTCTCTCAAGGGGTGAGTATCACACTTATAAGACTATGAAGTCGAGGATAACCTTCAAGAAAGGTTTTTGCTAGTTAAATGAAATTTTGGCCCTAGACAATAAATACCTTTAGATCTTGGATGAAATAATTTACATTCTGTTGAGAAGAAAGAGGCAAATGCCTCACAACACCCAAATTTGTTTTCATGTTTTTGTGCTTATTATCTTATATGATACTTCCGCATCAAACCAGCCCGGGTAGGCCTTGGTTGCATTAGTTATCAAGCCATAAGCTTACAACAAGTTCCCTTCTGAGGTTGGGTTGTATTAGGCTTACGATCGAAAAGATGAGTCACATAAGAAAGTCCGAAAGGGGAAAAACATTGGTTTTACTCAAGACCTTCCTTCCGACGAAAGAACCGTGATCAACTCTTTCATAAGAAAGGTTAGTGTTAACTCCCGGTCTTATCATTATAGACACAATATGATTATCAAATCGAGAAATGCTTTAAGTCTCAAATGTCTCCTCTTTATTAATTACAGATATATTACAAGAATTAAAGAAATCCCTAATTTGATTTAGAAATTAGGGTTTGCTCTTGAGGGAAAGAGAGCAAGATTGAGAAATGAGAATTCGACCCCCAAAATGAGACCCTTAGGGCCTTATTTATAGAAAAACCGGGGACTCTTTTTCTATTGGGCCAGCAGTAGCCCAGTTCGGTCGCTTTTCCCTTTGGCTCCGGAAGTTCTAGCTCCTGGCTGCCTTATCTTTTGGGTTCTGGAGGCTGTGCTAACGGCTTTTTGAGGTGTCGGTTCCTGTTCTCGGGAGGAGGGTTCTGTTCTGCGGGACTCCTTTATTGATTGCTTGTCCATCCACTTTGTGCCAATTCCGAGCCTATTGGCATAAGTAGCTTTCGGATGATCTTGGCTCCAGGATGTAAGCTTCCGGATATGGACGTCCGTTCCTACTATTGATGCTTTGAGGAGTTTGTCTTTATGATTCAGGTGGATGGTTGTCGGGTCCGCCACCCCTATCAGTACCGACAGTAAGAAGATTAGTGTGACAGCTTGTATCTCTTCGGGATTTCGGCTAGACTTTCGGTAGATTCCTAAAGTGTATCCTACCTTTTTGGGAGATTGCTTCCGGTGCTTTGTTAGCTACTTAGAGTAACCTCTCGGTGACTATTTAATGGGGTCTCGGTAAATCGTTCCCGAATAGTCCCATATGCTTCAAACTCGGTATCTTTGATGCTTCTACCCCCTGATGTATCAGTATTAAGCAAGTTAATACCGACAGCTCTTTCGTCCTTCTAGGTCCTGGTTGGAAGGATTCTTAGTCTTTCTCTTCATTGGCTTTCGGTTTTGGGTGACCTCCCGCTGTTTATTGATCATGCCAGAACCACCCTGCCGGTATTCTTTCTTTGTAAAGAATTTGAGCTCTTCACTTCGACGACGATGTCGGTTGCACAGTTCTCGAATTGTTCCCTTATGTTGTCGGCTATTTCTTATGTTGAAGCCCTGCTGATGGAAGATTTCTTTATGCTTATGCCGGTCTACTATCCTTTCACTGTTAGCCTGTTCCGGTGCTTCATTTTGGTAGTAAAATTTTCATCTTCCCCCTAGTGAAGGGGTGTTTTCGACTTTTCAAGTCAAACTTCTTTTTTGGATTTTCTCGCACTTCACCTGCATGAACTTCAACAACTAGTTTTTACATGTTAGAACTAATTTTGCACATTAGTATTTGTTGTTATTTGCATATATACTGGACAAGGTGTTGTTCGGAACTGATCAATAACATTGTGTCAGACTTATGTTTTTTATATTCTTTCGGAAAATAAGAGAAAGAGTTTATGGGACTTCATGGTTGTTAATCGTGAACGGGTATCACCATTAATATTGGATTCCATAACAAAGTATCTTAGATACCGCCTCTACAGGGGGTCTTTCTCGAACTAACCTTTATCCGGGTATTAGCAGATTGATGGCTTGAAACCAACTTCTGACACTGATAGAAATCCCAAGCCAACCTTTATTCGGGTAGTTAAAGATTGAAGACCAGAATTCCACTTCTGGTATTAACAGAGGTCCCGAACCAACCCCTATTCGGCTATTTAAAGATTGAAGACGAGAATTCCACTTCTGGTATTAATAGAAGTCGCGAACCAACCCTTATTCGGGTATTTAGAGATTGAAGAACAGAATTCCACTTCTGGTATTAATAGAAGTCCCGAACTTACCCTTATTCAGGTATCTAAAGATTGAAGACTAGAATTCTACTTTTGGTATCAATAGACGTGTAATGTTTTGTATTTTTGGCAGTTAAATAATTTATTTATTTTTTAAATATTTTATTTGGGATATTAATGGGTTTTTAATATTAAAATTCGTTTATTAAAACAAAATTGGAACATTAAATTTATATTTAATTTAAATCGAGCTTGAAATGGCGTGGTAGTTCGTAATATTGAGTTTTGAACTTTAACTTGATATACATAATCCATTTTAAGTTGGATTTCTGTAAAATAAGAAATGTTGGAATCTTGTTGATTGTAATTTTATATGGAAGAGAAAACTCCAGATTTCGTGTTATAGATTGTTAGTTATGTCCAATTCAAATTTTAAAATAGTCACTATGGAAATCGTTACTAAATTATAACGTTTGTTTAATATATTTAAAAGGGTTTCAATATAATCTGGACATCGTTTTACTCAAAATTTGATGATATTGAGTTGTATAATATATTTGAAGCAATATGATATTTCCAGTTGGGTGTTTATGATAATAACAATTTATTATTATTTTATTTGATTATTCTAGATTTATATAATATTTTAATCGATATTGTTATACGCCTTAAAAGAGATCATTTTGCAAATAGAGTCCGTATTCAACAAAATTAGTTTCATTGGAACCCTAACGTTAAATTATTGTATGGTATTAAATTTCTTGGCAAACTGATGTCGTATGTAGCAACGGCAGCCGTAAACGCTCAGTCATTTTCTATAGCGCATAATTAATTTAATTTAATTTAATAGAGGGGTATTTGTGCGTAACTTGAGAATATGATCGAATTAAGCCATGAAACCGATTCCGTTGAATTCGTATTGACGTTTAGAGTTAGGATAGGCATATAATTTGTTATTTTTGGAGACTGTGTAATTTGGTGTCCAAAACAGCATTGTGGTGCATATAAAAATAGCGTACCGGGAAACAGTCTTGAAATGCGATGAAACTTGTGCCATTGGATCCATATTAGTTAGTTATTATTGGATTTCAATTTTCGCGTCAATCAGGCTTACCGTCTAGTCGTGGCAACGATAAATGTCTCTGTTTTTATTAATCGGGTATATTATTTGACAGGGGTAACTTGGCTAAACGTACTCCGATTTTAACAAAACAAATTTCATTAGATCCGCAAGGAAAAGGTCTAGTAGAAATTCAAAGTATCAAGTTGATTGGAATTATTCTGTGATCGTGGGAAATTTAAACGCGTGATTTTTAGCCTATGATTTATAAAGGATTTTTCACATACGACCTTGAAATTTGACGAAACCTGTCCCATTGGGTCCAGAATATTTTCTATGCTAGGATTAGGATTTTCATCTCGATTGGAGGTCATATGCGATTGTTTTGCATATTAATTCGTGACTAAGTTTTATAAGATAATAAAATTATTATTTTCTTCCCTTTAAATATCTCCTATCCCAAACCTTAATCTGAGTCAATCTGTTGTCTCGTGGTCAAAGCTTTTCGTGCCGCCTCCACTGAAAACCAACAGTGGAAAATTTTCAAAACTATCTTCTACAAAACCTCTTGATTCCTTGATCTATTCCAAAACTTCTTAACTAAAAACCTTTAGTGCTCTGTGAGTTCTTCGTGTTGATCGGTTATGATCATTGTAATGACTCGTATTTTTGGTCGATTTATTTTAAATATTTAGTATGGTTTTAAATATTGAATTTATAATTTAAATGGTATTTTATATTGGATTATCGATTAAATAATCGAAATATGATTTATTTTGATTTTATATAATATTGTAATATGGGAATCTAAAATAATTCAATTCGAAGTTAAAAATTAAATCAAAAAATTCAGATAATCAGTATTAATTGTATTTGAATACAGACGATAATAAAAATATTTATTATCATAAAATTTATTTGTTTTTGAGTTTAAATTTATATTTTTATTGATTTAACATGGTTATTTTTATTTATACATGTTTGAAATAAATTTCAGAAAATATTCTGTTGAGTTCAGTATAACGCTATAACATTGGAACGACGGTCGGTACGCTAAAATAGCGGTTCACGATTTTTAATTATGAACCCCGAGATATAAATAATGGATAAGATCGAAATCAAATCAGAAATCAAATCAAAATCTATTTAAAAGAATAAAAATCCCTTTATATCAAATCGTATTAAATACGAAATCAAATCAAATTAATGGGAAAATCGATTTTAATAAAATAAAAAGGGATTTGCTTGTACTTTTGCCAACATCCCTTAAATGCTTTAGTACGTCTGGTTCCCTCACACTTATATTAAATAGCAAGCACCCTGTTTCCATGCCTCAGAAAATTTGAATCAAAGAAAAACATAATAAATGGAATCGAGTTCTTCTTCCTTCAAAATCGAATCCGCATTTCCTTTGGCCTCAGCAGAAACCGAAATCTCGTTTCCTTTTAATCCACGAAATCAAAAACCCGAAAGCTCCAGAACTCTAAAATCAGAGAAAATCTTGTATACCAAATCAATCAAAGCTCGCCTGTCGGAATTCTGGTATCGCGAAGCTAGGGCGCACGGTTTTGGGGATCGCGATCTTGGGATTTCAACTGAAAGGGGGTTTTCGATTTCTGATCGATTGTTGGTGGGTACGCGAGGGTCTGCGCTCGCGATGATGGAGGAAATTGGTGAAGTCGCGATCGACTACTGGAGTGGTGTGAAGTCAATTTTGGTTTTCAACTGAAATGTAGTTCAGTTACTGTAAATTGCACAACTGGATTTCAATTTCTGATAATTTCTTGGTGGCAGCAGCAATCGCATGTTCTGAAGTGGTAGTAAGGAACCAAAATGATAAGATGATGAAGGTCGATATTGGTGAAGGTTAAGAAAAAATGGAAAAGGTAATTAAATAAATTATTTAGTTAATATTTTATTTATTTAGTATAATAGTTAATTTAATTGAATAATCGTTTAATCGACATATAAAATTAAATAACCGTATGTAATAGATTCATTTGAGATGGTTCAAGATAAATGATTTAGTTGGATTCAAAGGCAAGATGATTTGGGATCGAAATGAATATTCGACAAATAAAAATCCCGGTGAGTAAATCTCACTCACCTTTTATCTAGAATTATTTTTATTAGTTAAAAATAATTGTTTGTTGCTTGTTTGGTTGCATTTAAATATTTTGGCGCATCCTAAATATATTAGTTATTTAGGCTTGGTGTGTTATTATTTATATATTGGTGATTGGTTGGATTCCCGCAGTATCATTAGCGAATACCCGCATTATCATTAGCGGATGATTACCCTATACGCCCCACGCTATGATAGTGGATGACCTTCTATACCGTGATATCCTTCCTCGAAGCAGGATGGGTATTATTTATATTGACTAACGTCTGTGGATGCAGGGAAATAGATTGGAAGAACCCGACTAGGTTCCTCAAAAATATATTATATGTTTGTTTATTTGTTTGCATATATACTTTCGTATATGATGTGTTAGAAAACCTAAAATAAATAATTGGTTTTTCGGTGTTTAAATATCACTGAGCCTAAGTGTAAATTTATAAAAAATATCCTGAAAGGGGTATTTTAGATTTAAAAGGGAAATTCTATTTTTCTAAAATAGAATTTGAATTTTTAAATAGATTTAAAATATTAACTTGTTTTAATAGAATAAAAACAAGTAGTTCATTTATAAACGAAGTTTATAAATAAAGTGAAAAGAATTTTCATTGGATAATTCAGAAATAAAAATACAAGTGTGAAATTGAAAAGGGAAACCTATTTTCCAAAAGTAGAAATATCAGTTTCAAAAGAAATTGAAATCGAGACTTGTTTAAGATTGAATAAAGAAAATTCAAATAGAAATTGAATATAGAAATTCAAATGGAATTCAAATATAGAATTTGAATATAGAAAATATAAAGGAAATTCAAATATAGAATTTAAATATAGAAAGTGAAATGGAATTTGAATAAAGAAATTTTAAAATATAGAATTTGAATATAGAAATTCAAATGGAGTTTGAATGTAGAGAATTTGAAATAGAATTGAAATAGAATTTCAATATAGAATTAAAATAAAGTTTAAATGGGAATATATGAAATTTAAATAGAATTGAAATGGAATTTGAATATAAAAGATCGAAGTATAAATAAATTTATTTCCGATTTAGGGAAAATCGACAATTTTAGAAAATCGAAAATATTATGTTGAATTGGGAAAACTGATTCGATATATATTAAAAATATATCAAAATGGAGTTGAATTTTTTATAAATGAAGTTTAAATGTTTATATATACATAAATATAATTAAAATGAACTCGCCGCAATGCTGCAGTTCGTAAATTGGCGGTTTGAACTTCAATTGAGTATATAGAACTCAAATTAAGTCGGAATTCTTTGGAACAAGAAACATCAGGACCGATTTGATAATAGTTTTCTAATGGACGAGAAAATTATGGATTTCGTTGAATAGATTTTGAGTTATGTCAAAATAAATTTTTCAGAAAAGTAGTGTCATAACCATTATAAAACCATAATGGTTTATTTAAATAAATAAAAGGACTTTTAAACAAATAAAATCCGAATTTCCATAAGAAAATCCAGATTTGAGTTGTAAAATAAGTATGAACTCAAGTGGAGTAAGTGAACTGATTTTTGAAACAAAAATCAGATTTTTAATTGTTGAATTGAATTAACTAATTGGAAGAAAAAATTAGTTAATGAAATTTGAAATCGAAATTGAAGTTTGGATCAGAAAGGGGATTGTAAATTCATACTCGAAATTGAATATGGAATTTGAATTGAAAGTGGGATTCGAATGGTAATAAGCAAGTTAAAATATATTTGAACGTGATATGTTCAAATAGGAAAAAATGTAATGAGCAAACGAGCTAATTAAAGAATAAATAGGCGAAACTGAATTCAAACGATTGGATTGAGTTGAATTGAGTTGAAAACATGTGAACAGGTGTTAAACAGGTATGGAATGAAGAGAATGATGTTATAAATTTAGTTCCCATTAATAAGGTACACGTTTAAATTCCATATGGGGTTTTATGCGCCGTATCGGCAAGCCGCTTGGCTTTTTCTTTTTCTTTTTGATTGGAGAGGCATGTCTGGCGGTTTGGGTATTTTCCCGATGCTCCTGGTACAAAGGAGGTTATGGAAAAATTTTCCGGAAATTTGAGGAGTTAGATTATTTTTAGGATAATTTGATAGTTAGAAATCAATGTATCGATATATATATAATTCAATAAGGAAACGAAATTAAAAATAGAATATTTTAAACAAAAAGGAAATCTATAAATTAGAAATAGAAAGCGAACCATACACATGTTTTAAAAATGAATAATTGATTTTTATGGTGTGTTTATTCGAGGTAAGTGGTTTTGTCTATTTTAAAGTTAATGATGTTTTCAGTCAAGGTCTGAGAGGTAATTATACCCCAACTTGATTGATTTCATTTTTAATTGATAAATAGCAAGATCCAGTCTCGAAGAGAAATGTTTGAAAAATAGTTAGTTGAATAAAATATTTTGGGTTGTTGTAACAATGTTTTACACAGCATTCGTTTTAACCCAAGTGATGGAATTTTCGAAATATAAAAGTAAATATTTCCTGAGTATAATTAAAGTAGTTGGGAAAGAGATAAGTGATTGAAAATGTTTTCAATTGCGAAGAGAATATATTTTCTAAGTATAGAAAATAAAAGAAGGCGATATAGGGAAATGTTTTTTTCCAACTAGCATAAGAAGTGAATTAATTAATGAAATATTAATTAACAGGCCCAGTGATTGTTTGATGTTTTGAATGGAATGTTTTTTTATTTTTCTTTGTTAGTTAAATAAACGACTACCGAAGTGTTTGCCAATATCGTTGTCAGTATGGAGAGACCGGTTGGATTGTTATCCGATAACCACTCCGTATTGGCGGCAGCATTGCAAATTAGATTATATGAAGAAATCGAAGATGGAGTAATGTGCAAGAACTTTTTCTATTAATAGAAGTTGTGCCTTCGGTTTTGTTCAGTCCCCGTACAAACGTATATGGATGAATGTCTGACAAAGTATTTCCAATAATCGAATATGTGGTCTGTACAAATATATATGGTGGCAATGGATTTATTCCCTTAGCATAATATCCAGAATATTTGTGCAAATCAATTAGTGATTAACGGATCTGACAATGTGGCATTCAACGTGATTGTGCTATCAAGGAATGATAAGTAATCATAGCCTCAGGCCTCAACGATCGGGAAATGACAAAGATCGGGCAGGCAGCATGGCTATGTAGGTCGCTTCCATTAGGGTGTATAATCACCTATCTAGAGATTCATTTAATTACTTATTCTATTCGATGTTGTCCCATTCGCGAAACGGTTGCTGATCCCAACCGTTGGTGATATACATTCGATACACTTAAGCAAAATGAGTGGTCGGTCATGTGTAGGCCGGGTTGCATGACATTCTTGTTGAGCCCAGTGTATTCCTCTCTAGAGACACACTATCGGAAGGTGGTTCCATACCTTGTCATGTTGGAAATCCAATCTCCAATAAGCGCCCTGCGGTTTTTGATTTTATACTATGCATGTGGAGCATGAGACGCAAGCGTTCCGCTTGATTGTTATTTATTTGATTTAGACACTATTATAATATCACTGGATTTTCGTATCAAAGTGTTTTGGGTTATAGTAAGGTAAAAACCATCCATGTTTATGTGTGGGCCGATCTTATTATTATCCTTTCTTTCGAAAGGATTTTTAAAGTTAAACAAATGGTTGGAGTTTACTCACACTAGTCCCATGACTGACTCAGAGTTTATTTTGTTTGTTTTGCCTAAACTCTTGGGCACCCAAATTTGTACGGGCAGTCAATTAGTCGGGATTTTACAGATTCACCTGGAGGAGTTTGAAGCAGGAGTGAAACGACCCAAACTTCCCAGTAAAGGAAAGCCTGGATTGCTTTGAGAACAATACACATCAGAACACAAACTGAAGAACATTTTATTGTTGATTACAACAATTACATCAGAGTACAAGAATATAACAGAGTATGAATATATGTTACACAAAAGAAATACATTAATATCAGGGTTTTAAATTACATTTAAATAGCAGCGGAAAATAATACAAATATACAACCGAAAGGAATACACGAATACAGAGCTTTCCGAATACCGCTTCAGCTGTAAACCAGGATCTTGTAAATATATCTGCAAAAAGCTACTCGACTACCCGTGTGGAAAATATGGGCACGCGAGTTTGCCAGTGAAACAAACTACAGGTCAGTCATGGGACTGGTATGAGAAATCTTAACTAAACTTATCTAATAATAAGGCTAATCACAGGACCACGCCGCTAACGCGGAACGGGTTTACTCCATTGGATTGCCAGTGCATAAATTAAAGTAAATCGTTAAACAACGCAATGCTTTTTAGAAAAATGAAACCATTATAAGACCCAAGTCCCATCACACAATGCAACTCAAACCGAAGGATAGGGTTTTACCTTATAATGGTTAAAAGATGCTTGATACGATAAAACGGATTTAATATTAGTGTGTATATCTATGGGTATATACATTTCAGAAACAATTTCAATCATAATGTATTAATCATAGACGGCATAGTACCCCATCCTACTATGTTGCCATACTAGTTCTACAATCAAAACCGCAAGGTCGTATTGGAAATTGGATTTCCATCATGACACGAGGCTAGGGGCAAGCTCCGCTCCGATTCGAGACACTCTAGCAAATGCCTCAGGATCCCCCGCAGTGAACCCTTGGATCTTCAGGGCCGGTCCCTACCTAAGGGTAGTGGATTAATTATGCCTGAACACACGCTTCCCGGTTCCTTTGAACCTATAATATGACCACTATCCGCCTATAAAAATCCGAGGCGCCTCAAAATCCATCATCCACATAAGTAAAATGTCATGCCGTGTCAAAGCACTGACACTACCACTAGCTAGAAAAAAACGTGTGCACTCCCTACAGTCCATATCCCGTTTTTGACTCATACCAGAGTGTGAGGCTTGCAAAGTCACGATATACACAAAGCTATGCCGTAATAGGCTATGCTTTGATCATCCCACAAGGCCTTGCTTTTCAACAAAAGCCTTGATCAATTGCATCTTGGCGTGCCACATTGACAATTCAAGCCATGAGATCAATCACCATCAATATATACCAGGGTGTTAAGTAGAGAATAAATCCACCACCACCAAACAGACATACATTAACAGCAATCAATTAAATTCACATGGAACGAAATCCAATGTCAGACACGCATCCATTTACTAGCTTATGCTCTGGGTCTGAGAGAAAACCAAATCCAAACAATCAACAATAGTCCGGACGGCCACCACTGAAGCCCCTTCAAGGTAGCTACTCCCCTCAAGGGTCTCAGTAGTAACACATCCATTCGATGAGATGATCGTCGGTCTTCAACCACCGTCTTCATCTTTGACTCTTCATCGTCGTAGTAATTATTCGGAATGGGTTAAGCCCGGTCTTTCCGAATAACTCACGTATTTTATAATTAAAATCAAGTATTATTAAAAACACATCCAATGCCTCATTCCAATTCAGAATATTCTTTTAAATAAAATATTCACATTATCTTATCAAAGATAAATTCTTTACATTATTCTTAAATCTTTTCTTTAAAGATTTATTATAACCCCAATTTGGTTTTAAACATCAAAAATCATTCTTCAATGATTATTTAAATTTAAGAAATTAATCTTATCTTTAACTGGGTTAAAGAACTAATGTCATTTAAAACATAGTTTACGGTAAACCCAAAATCATCTTCCATAAAATATGGGCTTTCATACGGGGTTTAAGAACAGTGTTATTTAAGACACTATTCACAACAAACCCAAAATCGAATTTATTTAATTTAACTTCAATCAAATATTAGCATATTGGAAAACTTCATTAAATCTAAATTTAATGATTTACTCTAGTTAATAACTAGTTCATATCAATAAAAATATATTTTTCTAAAATATACTCTTTTCTCTCAAAAATATTCTTTTCTAAGATAATTTCTAAAATATTCTTTACTAGAATATTCTTTATTGGAATGTGACTCAATCAACAACCATATATTGCATATAATCATCAATCATGATAAATATTTATCACACATCCAAATAATCAACCAGAGTTGATTCTACACTAAATATCGGGATTGGTGTAGGTCATATATCATCCCAACACCCGTGTGGGGTTTCATCCAACAAACAAATAATAAATTATTTGTGCACTTGGGCGATGTGTAAAAATTATCGTCCCAATCACATAAACAAGTCGGATGACTTGTAAATGGACGTGTAATATTCAGTTTGAATATACTAACAATATATTTAACACATCAAACACTTCAACATCACAGATATATATTTCAATTCTTTTATTGTGAACAAATGACAATAGAAATCCTAACTCTTATTTATTTACCAAAATACATGTTTTTGGTCTCATTCATTTTCATGAAAAAATGAATATTTTACTTCATCTCCTTTGAAATGACAAAAATGTCTCTTTCTAATTCATCATTTTAATATGACAAAAATAATCCTTTTTATTTTAATTTACATTCTCTAACATAATGTACTTTTTATTCCAATATTCATTTTCTAGCAAAATGTATTTTTTTTATTCTAATTTTCATTTTCTTGCAAAATGTACTTTTTATTCTAATTTTCATTTTCTTGCAAAATGTACTTTTTATTCTAATTTTCATTTTCTTGCAAAATGTACTTTTTACTTTCTACAAAAATTATGTTTAACTCTAATTCATTTCAATGTAAACAAAATGAGTATTTTTACTTCACTCTTTTTAAATGATAAAAATAATGTTTTTATTTCATTCTTTACATTTGACAAAAATGAATACTTTTGTCATTCTTTTACCTTTGACCAAAAATGCATAATTTAGTCTAATCTTTTCAATGTACAAAATATGATAATTTTGTATAATCTTTTCAATGTATAACAATGTTCACTTTTATCTAATTCTTTTCAAGGTATAAAAATGTTCACTTCTAATTACTTATTTTTAATGTATAAAAATATACATTTTCAATTCATTCTTTTTAATGTATAAAAATATACATTTTCAATTCATTCTTTTTATGTATAAAGATATACATTTTTAACTTCTTCTTTTTAATGTACAAAAATATACATTTTATTTCACTCATGTCAAGTGACAAAAAAAATGTCCTTTTAATTTCCTTTATTTCAAAGTGACAAAAATGTCCTTTTAATTTCCGTTATTTCAAAGTGACAAAAATGTCCTTTTAATTTCCTTTATTTCAAAGTGACAAAAAAATGTCCTTTTAATTTCCTTTACATAAATGTACATTCTATTTCTAATGTCATCCTTTACATAAAAGGTAAATTCTATTTCTAATGTCATATTTTACATAAAATGCTAAATTCTTTCGTTGTAGACAAAAGTGAAAATCTTGTTTAATTCTTTCATCAAAACAATGCAAAATAAAAGTGTCTTTTTATCTTATCCTTTTATTTAACAAATAAAATGTAAATAAATGGGTATTTCCAATCTTATCCTTTTTTTTCAACAACTACAATGTAAATAAAAGTGTTTTTATAATCATGTTCTTTTATTCAACAACTACAATGTAAATAAAAGTGTATTTCTATCTTGTTCTTTTATTTAACAACTACAATGTAAATAAAAGTGTATTTCTAATCTTGTTCTTTTATTTATCATAAAAATGTCAATTAAAATGTAACTCCTACCATGTGCTTTTTATTAACATATAAAATGTTAATGGAAATGTAATTCCAATCATGTTCTTTTTATTAACATATAAAAGGTCAATAAAATGTAATTTCTATCATGTGCTTTTGATTACAATGTAAAATGTAAAATAAAGCGATTCACACAATTTGCACTTTTATTTACAATGGAAAATGTAAACAAAAGAGTTCTACACTATTTGTTAATTAAAATGTTAAATAAAATGTTAATCTTACCATACCTTTTTAATTAACAAATAAAATGTTAATTAAAAGTAAAACTTTTCATGTCATTTTAAATTAACACATAAAATGTAAACTTTCCATGTCATTATAAATTGACACATACAATGTTAATTAAAATGTAAACTTTTCATGTCATCATAAATTAACACATACAATGTTAATTAAAATGTAAACTTTTCATGTCATCAAAAATTAACTAATAAATGTTAATCTAAAATGTAAGTTTCCTATTGTCCTTTTTATTAACAAAATAATGTTAATAAAAATGTGTTCTTCACTTTGACGTTTTTATTAACAAAAATAATGCTAATAAAAAATAACGTGTTTTTATCAAATAAATTGCTAATCAACAAGTAAATCTATGTCATGTAAACTCAGAATTTTAATTGGATTAAAAATAATCCTAATTTAATCCAACCAAATTTATTTTATATTAAACACGATGATTTTATAATCAAACTGATGAAATTTGTCAGATCTACACAGATTTACAATTACAAACATAGATCTATAACAAGACATGTCAAATCAACCCATACAACACAAATTATCAAATCACGTCGTAGATCTATTGGATTAACATACAACGATTATTTCAATAGCGAGAAAATAATTTAAATCAGAGATCTCACATTGCTATTTTTCTGGATTCCCAACAGTCTCAGTTTCAGATCTGGTCTGTTCTGGGTTGGAGAGTTGGATCCCACGATTCTAACGTTTCGAACGACACTCAGTTCTGAGGATATATGAATAAGTTATTCATTTTATAACCTTATATAATTAAATTAAATTAATTTTTAATTAAAAATTAATACGTTGATTAGCACAAAACAAGGCAGCTAACTTCTTCTTCCTCTTCTACGTGAATTGCATGTCACCGTGAACCCAATTGCTCCCCGTCTCCACGAAAATCGATGCGAACGCTGCCACTTTGAAGCTCGATTTCCCATAAATTAGCGCATAATAATTGATCTCAACCGTTGGTTATGACGGGCTCCCCTAGCTCTACACCTTTCCCTTTAGAAATTTTGGAAACCATCGACTAGATTGAAAGAAAAATGAGGAAGAATGAGAGAGCATTTCAGCCATTGAAAAGAGAAGGGGCGGCGGCTATGTTTGTTTTCTGAAATTAGGGTTATGGATTAATTTTAGGGTATTTATAAATTTATTTGATTCTGTTTTTAACCCCTTATGTTTTATTCTATTTAATTATTTTTCATTCAAATTTCAAACGTAAATAACAAAGAGAAGAAAGGAGAAATAAGTGGCATAGTTTTGTTTCTAAATGAATTTGAACCATTTCATGCGTCTTTAATTATTCATTTAATTAACTTAACCCTTTTATATAAATAAATAAATATGTGACGTGTGTTTCCAGATTTAAAAGGGTAAAAGTTTTCACATAAATTGAAAAATATAAACCGTGGCTTGCCTTCATTTAGGACATGGACCGCATGCATTAAATTGTTAACAAAGTAATGAATATATTGCGTTTAATAAAAAAAACGTGCTTGAAAATGAAAGACTAATGGAATAAAGTAGCGTATAAATATATTATATTACATAATTTCCATTTATAAATTATTATAAGCATACCAAATACTAATTACAACGTGTGCTTGACTTTGTAGCATTATATCAAGTTCTTGCAGCGTTGGCATAAAAGGATGTTTTTCCAAGTGTGATTGATAGAGAATTAAGAATGTGTCTAAATATAATGAATAAGTTAGTGAAGAAAATATACTTCTTTTAGAATAGTAAAGCAGGCACGGATGGAAAAAGGTGTTGCATAATATGTGATTAGTTTGTTATATTAGGAAAACTTTTGACATGGCGACAAACTCATAACTCTACATTTACATGTACTTTTAATAGTGGAGTTATTGATTAGTATTAATGTTTTATGGCTAATATTTTTTTTCTTTTCCTTTCATAATGATAATCTAGAAAAAGATTATTCTAATTGACATGAGTTCATCCTATAATTATTTCTTTCTGTTTTTAGGTGCAATAATTTTTACTTGGAAAGATGTTTCTAACAAAAGTCAATTAATGCCATTTCAGCGCCATTAATTTTGATTTTATAGTGCAACATAGGCAACTTACCATTTTCAGATATTTTTATAGTATCATGGATTAAATGGATTTAAGAAAGGGAGATGTTTTTAAAATCTACATTAAAGGGAGAGGGCAAAGTGACTATATATAAGATTTAATTAATTATCCTTTCCAATCAATTTGTTTATTTATGAAAAAATGATGTTAGGATCAGTATGATAGTCTTTTACCATATTACACTGGGTTTTAAGGATTAAATTACCCCACCAAGAATTTATTGTGGCAAAATTAGACGCTTGCATTGAGAATTCAAATTCACATTAAGAATTTATCATGGACACAATTTCTATGTTTCACATATACAAATAAAAAGGAATTTTATTGTATACACTTTTTTTCTTTTTCTTTAATAGTTTAATAATAAAATTTTTAAATTCTGACGCATTTTTTAAAAAAATTTCCTTAAAATAAAATTCTAATTTGGCTCCAAATTCCGGGTCGTTACAATCGCCCTCGCTTAATATCTTTTCGTCCTCGAAAAGGAACGAAGCTAAAAGTTATTTAATTAACCAACTTAATTAAATTTTTATTTATTAGTTTCAATAATTTTGTTAGTTAAATTAATTATAATTTCTATACTTTTATTGGTTAAACTAATAATCAAACATCACAACCAGCAATCAATTAGGTGATTAACCTTTCAAATATACATAACTTTTATATATAATCAAAAATCATATTCTTAGTGCAAATCACAGCAATGTGTCCTAACTAAGTGTTGATTCTCATACCAGTCAATGGAAATATATAGGAATCCCACTTTAGAGACTCGAACATAAATACTGATGATGTCCGGACATCACCAGAATTACCCCCGGGCGTCTAGAGTGTGATTCTATATCTATCCAGTATATTAAAACTTCGAATATCCGTTAATTACTCGTATATTCGAAATCTTTATATACTCGATTGTCCACATTAAAATATAATATACTCAAATACGTATTTTTAGATAAAATTTCAAAACTAAATTTGTTTTTTATTTTAAAGAAAATAATACTCGTCACACTCGTTCTAGGACACTACTGATCCTATCTCTAACGAGTTATTCTCATTGGATATTACTAATCCAATCTCTGATGAATTCTTTCGTTCGGTTCTAATGTGTTTTGTTCTCAAGCTCTGTAAACCAAAGCACTGATACCAACTGAAACGACCCAAACTTCCCAGTAAAGGAAAGCCTGGATTGCTTTGAGAACAATACACATCAGAACACAAACTAAAGAACATTTTATTGTTGATTACAACAATTACATCAGAGTACAAGAATATAACAGAGTACGAATATATGTTACACAAAAGAAATACATTAATATCAGGGTTTTAAATTACATTTAAATAGCAGCGGAAAATAATACAAATATACAACCGAAAGGAATACACGGATACAGAGCTTTCCGAATACCGCTTCAGCTGTAAACCAGGATCCTATAAATATATCTGCAAAAAGCTACTCGACTGCCCGTGTGAAAAATATGGGCACGCGAGTTTGCCAGTGAAACAAACTACAGGTCAGTCATGGGACTGGTATGAGAAATCTTAACTAAACTTATCTAATAATAAGGCTAATCACAGGACCACGCCGCTAACGCGGAACGGGTTTACTCCATTGGATTGCCAGTGCATAAATTAAAGTAAATCATTAAACAACGCAATGCTTTTTAGAAAAATGAAACCATTATAAGACCCAAGTCCCATCACACAATGCAACGCAAACCGGAGGATAGGGTTTTACCTTATAATGGTTAAAAGATGCTTGATACGATAAAACGGATTTAATATTAGTGTGCATATCTATGGGTATATATTTCAAAAACAATTTCAATCATAATGTATTAATCATAGACAGCATAGTACCCCATCCTACTAGGTTGCCATACTGGTTCTACAATCAAAACCGCAAGGTCGTATTGGAAATTGGATTTCCATCATGAGTCGAGGCTAGGGGCAAGCTCCTCTCCGATTCGAGACACTCTAGCAAATGCCTCAGGATCTCCCGCAGTGAACCCTTGGATCTTCAGGGCCGGTCCCTACCTAAGGGTAGTGGATTAATTATGCCTGAACACACGCTTCCCGGTTCCTTTGAACCTATAATATGACCACTATCGGCCTATAAAAATCCAAGGCGCCTCAAAATCCATCATCCACATAAGTAAAATGCCATGCCGTGTCAAAGCACTGACACTACCACTAGCTAGAAAGAAAAGTGTGCACTCCCTACAGTCCATATCCCGTTTTTGACTCATAACGGGGTGTGAGGCTCGCAAAGTCATGATATACACAAAGCTATGTCGTAATAGGCTATGCTTTGATCATCCCACAAGGCCCTGTTTTCAACAAAAGCCTTGATCAATTGCATCTTGGCGTGCCACATTGACAATTCACGCCATGAGATCAATCACCATCAATATATACTAGGATGTTAATTAGAGAATAAATCCTCCACCACCAAACAGACATACATTAACAGCAATCAATTAAATTCATATGGAACGAAATCCAATGTCAGACACGCATCCATTTACTAGCTTATTCTCTGGGTCTGAGCGAAAACCAAATCCAAACAATGAACAATAATCCGGACGGCCACCACTGAAGCCCCTTCAAGGTAGCTACTCCCATTAAGGGTCTCAGTAGTAACACATCCATTCGATGTGATGATCGTCGGTCTTCAACCACCGTCTTCATCTTCAACTCTTCATCGTCGTAGTAATTATTCGGAATGGGTTAAGCCCGGTCTTTCCGAATAACTCACGTATTTTATAATTAAAATCAAGTATTATTAAAAACACATCCAATGCCTCATTCCAATTCAAAATATTCTTTTAAATAAAATATTCACATTATATTATCAAAGATAAATTCTTTACATTATTCTTAAATCTTTTCTTTAAAGATTTATTAAAACCCCAATTTGGTTTTAAACATCAAAAATCATTCTTCAATGATTATTTAAATTTAAGAAATTAATCTTATCTTTAACTGGGTTAAAGAACTAATGTCATTTAAAACATAGTTCACGGTAAACCCAAAATCATCTTCCATAAAATATGGGCTTTCATACGGGGTTTAAGAACAGTGTTATTTAAGACACTATTCACGACAAACCCAAAATTCAATTTATTTAATTTAACTTCAATCAAATATTAGCATATTGGAAAACTTCATTAATTCTAAATTTAATGATTTACTCTAGTTAATAACTAGTTCATATCAATAAAAATATAATTTTCTAAAATATATTCTTTTCTCTCAAAAATATTCTTTACTAGAATATTCTTTATTGGAATGTGACTCAATCAACAACCATATATTGCATATAATCATCAATCATGATAAATATTTATCACACATCCAAATAATCAACCAGAGTGCATTCTACACTAAATATTGGGACTAGTGTAGGTCATATATCATCCCAACACCCGTGTGGGGTTTCATCCAACAAACAAATAATAAATTATTTGTGCACTTGGGCGATGTGTAAAAATTATCGTCCCAATCACATAAACAAGTCGGATGACTTGTAAATGGAAGTGTAATATTCAGTTTGAATATACTAACAATATATTTAACACATCAAACACTTCAACATCACAGACATATATTTCAATTCTTTTATTGTGAACAAATGACAATAAAAATCCTAACTCTTATTTATTTACCAAAATACATATTTTTGGTCTCATTCATTTTCATGACAAAATGAATATTTTACTTCATCTCCTTTGAAATGACAAAAATGTCTCTTTCTAATTCATCATTTTAATATGACAAAAATAATCCTTTTTATTTTAATTTACATTCTCTAACATAATGTACTTTTTATTCCAATATTCATTTTCTAGCAAAATGTATTTTTTTATTCTAATTTTCATCTTCTTGCAAAATGTACTTTTTATTCTAATTTTCATTTTCTTGCAAAATGTACTTTTTATTCTAATTTTCATTTTCTTGCAAAATGTACTTTTTACTTTCTACAAAAATTATGTTTAACTCTAATTCATTTCAATGTAAACAAAATGAGTATTTTGACTTCACTCTTTTTAAATGATAAAAAAAATGTTTTTATTTCATTCTTTACATTTGACAAAAATGAATACTTTTGTCATTCTTTTACCTTTGACCAAAAATGCATAATTTAGTCTAATCTTTTCAATGTACAAAATATGATAATTTTGTATGATCTTTTCAATGTATAACAATGTTCACTTTTATCTAATTCTTTTCAAGGTATAAAAATGTTCACTTCTAATTCCTTCTTTTTAATGTATAAAAATATACATTTTCAATTCATTCTTTTTAATGTATAAAAGTATACATTTTCAATTAATTCTTTTTATGTATAAAAATATACATTTTTAACTTCTTCTTTTTAATGTACAAAAATATACATTTTATTTCATTCATGTCAAGTGACAAAAAAAAGTCCTTTTAACTTCCTTTATTTCAAAGTGACAAAAATGTCCTTTTAATTTCCGTTATTTCAAAGTGACAAAAATGTCCTTTTAATTTCCTTTATTTCAAAGTGACAAAAAAATGTCCTTTTAATTTCCTTTACATAAATGTACGTTCTATTTCTAATGTCATCCTTAACATAAAAGGTAAATTCTATTTCTAATGTCATATTTTACATAAAATGTTAAATTCTTTCGTTGTAGACAAAAGTGAAAATCTTGTTTAATTCTTTCATCAAAACAATGCAAAATAAGAGTGTCTTTTTATCTTATCCTTTTATTTAACAAATAAAATGTAAATAAATGGGTATTTACAATCTTATCCTTTTTTTTTCAACAACTACAATGTAAATAAAAGTGTTTTTATAATCATGTTCTCTTATTCAACAACTACAATGTAAATAAAAGTGTATTTCTAATCTTGTTCTTTTATTTTACAACTACAATGTAAATAAAAGTGTATTTCTAATCTTGTTCTTTTATTTATCATAAAAATGTCAATTAAAATGTAACTCCTACCATGTGCTTTTTATTAACATATAAAATATTAATGGAAATGTAATTCCAATCATGTTCTTTTTATTAACATATAAAAGGTTAATAAAATGTAATTTCTATCATGTGCTTTTGATTGCAATGTAAAATGTAAAATAAAGCGATTCACACAATTTGCACTTTTATTTATAATGGAAGATGTAAACAAAAGAGTTATACACTATTTGTTAATTAAAATGTTAAATAAAATGTTAATCTTACCATACCTTTTTAATTAACAAATAAAATGTTAATTAAAAGTAAAACTTTTCATGTCATTTTAAATTAACACATAAAATGTAAACTTTCCATGTCATTATAAATTAACACATACAATGTTAATTAAAATGTAAACTTTTCATGTCATCATAAATTAACACATACAATGTTAATTAAAATGTAAACTTTTCATGTCATCATAAATTAACGAATAAATGTTAATCTAAAATGTAAGTTTCCTATTGTCCTTTTTATTAACAAAATAATGTTAATAAAAATGTGTTCTTCACTTTGACGTTTTTATTAACAAAAATAATGCTAATAAAAAAAATGTGTTTTTATCAAATAAATTGCTAATCAACAAGTAAATCTATGTCATGTAAACTCAGAATTTTAATTGGATTAAAAATAATCCTAATTTAATCCAATAAAATTTATTTTATATTAAACACGATGATTTTATAATCAAACTGATGAAATTTGTTAGATCTACACAGATTTACAATTACAAACACAGATCTATAACAAGACATGTCAAATCAACCCATACAACACAAATTATCAAATCACGTCGCAGATCTATTGGATTAACGTACAACGATTATTTCAATAGCAAGAAAATAATTTAAATAATTTAAATCAGAGATCTCACATTGCTATTTTTCTGGATTCCCAACAGTCTCAGTTTCAGATCTAGTCTGTTCTGGGTTGGAGAGTTGGATCCCACGATTCTAACGTTTCGAACGACACTCAGTTCTGAGGATATATGAATAAGTTATTCATTTTATAACCTTATACAATTAAATTAAATTAATTTTTAATTAAACCTTAATACATTGATTAGCACAAAACAAGGCCGCTAACTTCTTCTTCCTCTTCTATGTGAATTGCATGTCACCGTGAACCCAATTGCTCCCCGTCTCCACGAAAATCGATGCGAACGCTGCCACTTTGAAGCTCGATTTCCCATAAATTAGCGCATAAGAATTGATCTCAACCGTTGGTTGTGACGAGCTCCCCTAGCTCTACACCTTTCCCTTTAGAAATTTTGGAAACCATCGACTAGATTGAAAGAAAAATGAGGAAGAATGAGAGAGCATTTCAGCCATTGAAAAGAGAAGGGGCGGCGGCTATGTTTGTTTTCTGAAATTAGGGTTATGGATTAATTTTAGGGTATTTATAAATTTATTTGATTCTCTTTTTAACCCCTTATGTTTTATTCTATTTAATTATTTTTCATTCAAATTTCAAACAAAAATAACAAAGAGAAGAAGAAAGGAGAAATAAGTGGCATAGTTTTGTTTCTAAATGAATTTGAACCATTTCATGCATCTTTAATTATTCATTTAATTAACTTAACCCTTTTATATAAATAAATAAATATGTGATGTGTGTTTCCAGATTTAAAAGGGTAAAAGTTTTCACATAAATTGAAAAATATAAACCGTGGCTTGCCTTCATTTAGGACGTGGACCGCATGCATTAAATTGTTAACAAAGTAATGAATGTATTGCGTTTAATAAATAAAAAAAGGATAAATTGACAAGAATAATCCGAAGTTTAACGTGTCTTCCCATATTAATCCGAAGTTTGGATTATTTTTAATTAATCCCAAGTTTGAGGGGTCCCTTCCCATATTGATCCCGATGACTTATTAACTTGTTGTAGCAGGTTATCAAACTTAAATTCGTCTTCACCAAACTAGTTTCCCACTCCATAAAAATCATTTGGGGAAGACAAATTTAAGTTTGATAACCGGCTACAACAAGTTAATAAGTCATCGGGATCAATATGGGAAGGGACCCCCTAAACTTGGGATTATTTAAAAATAATCCAAACTTCGGATTAATATAGGAAGACAGGTCAAACTTCGGATTATTCCTGTCAATTAATCCTAAAAATAAACGTGCTTGAAAATGAAAGGTAATGGAATAAAGTAGCGTATAAATATATTATATTACATAATTTCCATTTATAAATTAATATAAGCATACCAAATACTAATTACAACGTGTGCTTGACTTTGTAGCATTATATCAAGTTCTTGCAGCGTTGGCATAAAAGGATGTTTTGCCAAGTGTGATCGATAGAGAATTAAGAATGTGTCTAAATATAATGAATAAGTTAGTAAAGAAAATATACTTCTTTTAGAATAGTAAAGCAGGCACGGATGGAAAAAGGTGTTGCATAATATGTGATTAGTTTGTTATATTAGGAAAACTTTTGACATGGCGACAAACTCATAACTCTACATTTACATGTACTTTTAATAGTGGAGTGATTGATTAGTATTAATGTTTTATGGCTAATATTTTTTTTCTTTTCCTTTCATATTGATAATCTAGAAAAAGATTATTCTAATTGATATGAGTTCATCCTATAATTATTTCTTTCTGTTTTTAGGTGTAATAATTTTTACTTGGAAAGATGTTTCTAACAAAATTCAATTCATGCCATTTCAATGCCATTAATTTTGATTTTATAGTGCAACATAGGCAACTTACCATTTTCAGATATTTTTATAGTATCATGGATTAAATGGATTTAAGAAAGGGAGATGTTTTTAAAATCTACATTAAAGGGAGAGGGCAAAGTGACTATATATAAGATTTAATTAATTATCATTTCCAATCAATTTGTTTATTTATGAAAAAATGATGTTAGGATCAGTATGATAGTCTTTTACCATATTACACTGGGTTTTAAGGATTAAATTACCCCACCAATAATTTATTGTGGCAAAATTAGATGCTTGCATTGAGAATTTAAATTCACATTAAGAATTTATCATGGACACAATTTCTATGTTTCACATATACAAATAAAAAGGAATTTTATTGTATACACTTTTTATTTCTTTTTCTTTAATAGTTTAATATTGAAAATTTTAAATTCTGGCGCATTTTTTTAACAAAATTTCCTTAAAATATAATTTTAAATTGGCTCCAAATTCCGGGTCGTTACAAGGAGGCTTCACCAGTTAGCTATAGACTCATATATTCCGATGTGTACAATGTGATACCTGGAAATAGGTGTTTATACCTGTTCCAGGAATAACTATTGTGCTCTGATGATGGTATGTATATATAAAGTTACTGATTAGTATTTCAAAAGTTATGTTATATAATATATTTTATTCATTCCGCTGTGAGATTTGTCTTCTTTGTTTTCTTTTATTCTAACATTTCTTTCTTTCTATTTCTCATCCTTTAACTTCTTTCTACTAATGACTCGTATTTCTGTGCAATTTGGGTTGGACGTGTGGTGTTATTAGTCAACCCAGATAGTATGGATTTGTGGGCCATTACAATCATATATGGGGCTGTGGGGTAGCCAGATCAAGAGCTGAAAGCGCCAAGGGTTTGAAGGGATTTGGCGTCGATGGGGGGCACTGCATCATGACCTGTTTCAGGCGAGGTTAGAATGGACTGAGGCGAGTTCAACGGTGCCGTTGGATGTGGCCCAGGTGGTCGAGGAGATGACGCATCGACGGGTTATTGTTGGCAGTGAAGTGCATGTTTCAGGTGGTTAGCACAGGCAAATAACGAAGGAAACGAGGTTGAAAGGGTTAATCACTGATTTCCCTATATTAAAAGCAATTAATTATAATTAGTTAATGGTTAATTAAGGATTTAAATTCATGATAATTGAATCAGGCTGATATGGGCTTGAACAAGAAGGACGCGCAACATTGGAACTAAAATGGAAACAGAAAGCCAAGAGGGAGAGACATATCGGCTGTGTAATTCTTTTATAAAGCAATATACGGTGCTTTATTATAATTAAGGAGATTAATTATTGACCAAATTTTTTATAATTTTAAATGTGATAACAGTGCGTGAGCAACAAGAACGAAGGAGCAACTGTGTGTATCATGATGCCTAGACTAAAACGAAGGGATGGCCTAATTAACATATAAACATCAAATAATTAAGTAACTAATTAGTTTATAAATTAAGGATTTTTATTATTTTAGTTAAATTCCTATATGCTGAAATGTAATTTGGTGCAGGCGGTCATCGAAGTGGAATTGAGGCGTGAGTGAGCAAATCAGAACAGGAGGAATCGAATGAGCAAAATTACATCAGCCTGTTGACCATGAATTAAAAAGTAAAATGATTAATGATTAATTATAACAAATTATTAGTTAAGAAATTAATTTAGTTTATTAAGAACTGTAAACTGATAAAAATTATAATTCGTATGTGTGTTAACAGAATTGTAACAACCCGGAATTTTAGGGCCAATTTAAAATTTTTATTTTAAAGAATTTTGTTGGAAAATGTGCCAGAATTTAAATTTTTCAATTTTAAATAATATTAAAGCCACTGAAAATAGTCAATTTTCAAACGACCTCTGTTTTCGACGAAACCACTTTTGTTGGAACCGGAATGTCAAATTATTGCTAGGTTTCAATTTTTAGAATTTTCCGAGTTAATATGTGAGCGTGGCAAAAGAAATTGTGTTTTGTCAGTTTCGGTCAAATTTAATCAGCTTAAAAATAGCCATTTTTCAAACAGTCTCAGAATTCGATGAAATTAGTCTCGTTAGAGCCGTATCGTCAAAACATAGCCAAATATAATTTTTCTGTAATTTTTAGAGGCAGTATGTGGGCCCGGTAAATTTAATTGTACGTCAGAATTAAATAATTAAGGGTTTTAAATATTAAATTAAAGAAAAACATGTCGTAACAATGGAATTGGGTTACGAGACCTGTTCTATTGCGTCCGGAACGGGGGTATTTGCCTAGGAACATTTTTCGTTGAATTTAATTTGGAGTTCGTGGCATTAAAATAATTTTCGAATTAAAAGAACTTAAAATACACTATAAAATACAGTATATATACACAGTACAATACGCTATACGCTTAACCCTAGAACCTTTCTTCCAGCCGCCGAATACACTAATTTCCATGGCCAAAACCTTCCGATTTTCAAACCCTATAATCTTTTAATCCACTTCAATTCAAACTGAACTACAAAAGCAAGATTGAAGAGATTCCCGTTCTCTACTTTTTGGTACGGTTGGATCCCGTATAGCGCCGTGAATCGCCAGAACCAAGCCGTCGAACGCAGCTTGTTTCGAGCGCCACCGTGGTGTCGTGCTGCCACCGAGCTCGGCCATCTTCTGGGCGTGGGTGCGATTCTCCAGGGCCGAGGTGGTGGTGCTACCCGATTGACACCCAACGCCTCGGAGTTTGTGAAAGAGCAAACCCTAGAATCGAACAGTATACTGCTTGTGTCGGCCTTGATTAACAAAGGTAGAAGAAGGCTATACTATTTTATTATTATTTCAATATTTAATTTAAAAACATAATCAATCTAAAACAATTCATAACTTTTGACTACATGATCAGAATTCAGCAAAACTGAGCTTGTTGGAATCGTAACGGGAAATGCTATAGCATAGAACAAACAAGATCTGAAGCGGAGCAATTAGGAAATTGGGTCTGATTTGATTTTGAATTATACAGGATTAATAATCAAGGTGAGATTTCTATTTTCTTTTAAAATTTAAAATTTATTTATTTTAATGTTTAATTTATATATTCGTTCAGTATGAGATTCATGATTGTATGTATATATTTATTTCCCCTGTTGATTGTTCTGTGATGATGATGTATGTTTGATTGTGTTTGTTGAAATTGCGTGTATCATGTTTGTTGTAAAATTTTGAAATGTCATTCTTGTGAATTAAAACAATGAGTTAGAAATGTTATTTTTGAATTGGATTCAACAAAAATAAATATTGCTATTTCATTTAATGAAAATTTACAAAATAGAATATCATGTTCGTTAAACGAGATTAAAAGTTGTCATTTTATTTGAAATGTGATGTTAACATAAAATTGTCATTTTGTGAAAAATGTTTATTTAGAATTGTCGTGTAAAAATAAGATATTTTGTTAGTAGCGTCGCCTTAGAATTATAACATGTTAGTCAAAATGTTTCATTAGAAGAATCATAACATTTTAGTCAAAATGTTGCATTAGAAATAAAATATCATTTTTGTTTAAATGTCACTTTTGATAAAAAAAAAAAGGTATATAGAATTAAAATGTCACTTTTGATTAGAAAAGTTATGTTAGGATAAAGATGTCAATTTTGTTAAACATGTTTGATTAGGAAAAAAAAAGTCAATTTTGTTAAAAATGTTTATTTAGAATAAACATGTAAATTTTGTTAAACATGTTTTAAGGAAAAAAGAAAGTCGAAATAAAGGGACATATTTTCATTGCTATTTTGTCACAATTAAAGACCATATTTTGATCGTCACTTTGTTTCATTAAATTAGAATAGGAAGATATCATTTTTAGTCATATGGAATGTTAACATAGAAAAATATCATTTTTGGTCATATGAAATCTTAGCGATGTCTATTTAGAATGAAAATATCATTTTATTAGCAATGTTTGCTTACAACAAAATCTCATTTTTGTTGGTAACGTAACATTAGAATGAAAACACCGTTTTGTTAGGAAATGTTGATTTAGAATAAAACATCACTTTTGTCAAATTTAGACATTTCATATAAAAGTGTCACTTTTGTCAAATTTAGAATTGACATATAAATTTGTCGCTTTGTCAAATTCAAAATCAACATATTTTGTTAATGAAGTTATAAAAGGACAAAATCAACATATTTTGTTAATAAAGTTATATAGGACAGAATCAACATATTTTGTTAGTGAGGTTATAAAGAACAAAATTCATATTTTGTTAAAAAGAAAAAGATTAACAAAACCTTCATATTTTGTTAAAAAGAAAAGATTAACAAAACTTTCATATTTTGTTAATGTTATAAAGATTATGCAAGAACTCATATTTTGTTACTTAAGAATAGTTGGCAAAACTCATATTTTGTTACTTAAGAATGGTTAATAAAGCTCATATTTTGTTATCGAATATGAATGAAACAAAATCTCATATTTTTTGTTATTGAACATATATGAAACAAAATTGCATATTTTGTTATTGAATAAAAATGTAACAAAAGGCTCATATTTTGTTATTGAATAAAAATGAAACAAAGTTCACATTTTTGTTATTGAATAGAATTGAAACAAAAACTAACACTTTGTTTATTGGATTATAAAGAAAAACATTAACATCTTTGTTAATTGGATCATAAAGGAACAGGATCAACACTTTTGTTTTCAAGGTATGAATTATACAAGATTAACAATTTTTGTCATATTTTGTTAAATAGAAAAGATTAACATTTTTGTCATATTTTGTTAAATAAGAAAAGAATCAACTTTTATATCTTATTTTGTTAAATAAGAAGAGAATTAACATTTATATCATATTATGTTGCGTTAGAAATTATGAACTAATCATATTATGTTGAAAGAGAAAACGAAACATATTTTTCTTATGTAAAGAAAAGAGGAAAAGAAACCTATTTTTCTGATGTAAAGAAAAAGCAAACGTTTTCTATGTTAAAGAAAAGGCAAACATTTTTCTATGTTAAAGAAAAAGAAAACATATTTCTAATTTAAAGGAAAGTACATTTTCTGTGTAAAAGAAAATAAAGGGATAAAAAGTACATTTTCTTTGAAAAAGGAAATAAAAGTTAAAAAGAAAGGAAAAATGAAATAAGAAAATGAACATTATTTTCTAATGTGAAGGAAATAAGAAAAATGAACATTACTTTTTATGTAAAAGTAAAAGAAAACAATTTTCTTAGGTAAAAGAAAAGAAAACACTTTTTATGTAAAAGTAAAAGAAACCAATTTTCTTATGTAAAAGAAAATAAAATGTTAATATGAATAAAAAGGGACATTTTGTCTATTTAATGTCAATATGAATAAAAAGGGACATTTTGTCTATTTAATGTCAATATGAATAAAAAGGACATTTTGTCTATTTAATGTTGATATGATTAAAAAGGACATCTTGTTTAGAAATGTTAAATACGATAAGAATAACATTTTGTGGTAAACTTGATTAATGAATAAAATTAACATAATTGTCAATTAGGCCATGTTAAACAAAATTTACATTTTGTTTAATATAAAGAATGAAAGCAAAATAAATATTTTATTTAAAAGAAAAAGTAGTAAAGATAAAATATATTTTGTTAAGATAAAAGATAAAATATACATTTGGTTAAATAAGAAAGGTTAGAAAAGAACTTACATAAGATATTCTTTTTATGTTAAAAAGGGAATATTAGAAAGGAATTAAAGAAATACAATTATTTACATTTGCTATGTAAATAGGATTTGCAAAGGAAATTGAAACCATTTATTTACAAATAGTGTAAATAAATATGAATAAGAAATTAGATACATTTATTTACAATTAATGTAAATAAATATAACAAAAGTAAAAGTAAAACATTTATTTACATTTAGGTAAATAAGTAAGAAAATGATAAGAATATTTTTTTTACATTTAGGTAAGTAAATAGGGTAAGAAAAAGAATGTAATTTATTTACATTTAAGGTAAATAAATTAAAACATAGAAAGAACATAATTTATTTACATTTAGGTAAATAAAACAAAATATAGGAAAAAGTATAATTTATTTAGATTTAGTGTAGACAAAACAGAGTTATTAAAAATGATATTTTTATCGTCATTTTAACGCGATAAAAAGAATAGACTTTTGAAATTGGAATAGTCAAACGATTTATATTTATATATATAAATATAAATTATAAATTAAACGGAATGCGCGTGACAGTTCGCGTATCGGCAATCGTAACTTTAAACTGTTATACAGAGAGATCCGACCGTCGGATTTTCCCAAAACTGGAGCCGTTTGGACCGCTTTGGGAAGATCTTTCCAATGACATAAATTTCGCCAAAATCCAACGGTTATATTTCAAAATATGTGTAAATCAAATTTGGTTGAAAACAACGCCAGGGTCGCCCATTTACCCGAAGCGTCGTTAAATTAATTTAGGCTATTTTTATATAAATAAAAAAACAGCGATATGTTGTTATCAAATATTAATAACAATATGAAATGTTTTCAAATTATATATATATATATGCGAGAATCATTTGAGAAGACCGAGTTCAATCTCATTTCAAATGATTATATACGACGTTTTAAATCTAAGAGTTGAAGACGGCGATTGAAGACCGACGATCTTCACATCGAATGGGTAACTAACGTTGAGGTCCTGGATTGATTTGCTCCCAAGACGGGGCTAAGATGGTAGTTATCCGGACGTAGTGTTGATTTGTACGGATTTGACTTTCGTCCAGACCCAGGGCATAAGTTTATAAATGGAATGTATGTCTGACGTTGTAGTCCTTTATACTACATTCGTTGATCTCTATCAATATACATCTGTTTGGTGGTTAACACCCTTCTCTGAGACATATGAGCTTAGAGGTTATATATTGGCAGAAATCAATGGTATAGTATGGACTGACAATGTGACATGCTAAGATGCATTGATCAAGGCTTTTGTTGAAAAGCAGGCCTTGTGGTTGATGATCAAAGCATAGCCTGTTTAGGCATAGCTTTGTGTATATCGTGACTTCGCGAGCCTCACACCCCGGTATGAGTCAAAAACGGGATATGGACCGTAGGGAGTGCACACGTTTCTTTCTAGCTAGAGTGGTGTCAGCGACCTGCCAGCCCTGACATTTTACTTATGTGGATGATGGATTTTGAGGCGCCTCGTTATTTTTATAGGCCGTTGGTGGTCATACTATAGGTCCAAAGGGACCGGGAAATGTGTGTTCAGGCATAACCAATCCACTGCCCATAGGCGGGGACCGGCCCTACCGCTTCCAAGGGTTCACTGCGGGGAATCCTGAGGCATTTGCTAGAGTGTCTCGAATCGGAGAGGATCTTGCCCCTAGCCTCGACTCATGATGGAATCCAAATTTCCAATACGCCCTTGCGGTTTTGATTGTAGAACTAGTATTGGCGACATGCTATATGGTAACCATGCCGTCTAGGATTGATACTTATGATTCAAATCTTTTTATTAAAACATATATACACTAATAATAATATCAAATCCGTTTTATACGTATCAAGCATCTTTTGACCATTATAAGGTAAAACCCTATCCTCTGGTGTGCGTTGCATTGTGTGATGGGACCTGGGTCTTATAATGGTTTCATTTTTCCAAAAAGACATTGCGTTACTTCTCGATTTACTTTGGTTTATGCACCGACAATCCATTGGAATAAAGCCCGTTCCGCATTAGCGGCGTGGTCCTTGGATTTGTCTTATTAGTTAAATTAGTTTAGAATTCTCACACCAGTCCCATGACTGACTCGTAGTTTGTTTCACTTGGCAAACTCGGGTGCCCTCTTTTCCACACGGGCAGTCGAGTAGCTTTTTGCAGATATCTCTCTCTTTAGCAGGGTCCTGGATCGAAGCCTAAAGCTGTGTCCAGAGCTTAGAAGTCTTCCGCTGTTTAATGTATTAAATCTATTGTAGTTTATCTTCCGCTGTAGTTTACTTTATTTGTACTCTGATATATTCTGTACTCTGATGTAACATTATTATAATGTAATAAAAGTCTGCTGTTATTGTTCTGATGTTTTGTATTCCCAAAGTTAAAGTATTCGAAGATTTCCAACCTTTGGGTCAGACCTGTGTGGTTTATGGTCGATTCAAAGGGCGGGAATTTCCGGGTCTTTACAGTTGGTATCAGAGCTCTGGTTAGCTCAAATCTTTGGGATACAACTCGTTAGAACTGAACAAAGACTCATCAGAGATTGGATTAGTAAAATCCAATAAGAATACTCATTAGAGATAGGACCAGCAGTGTCCTAGAATGAGAAAACTCGTTAGAGATGGGGTTAGCAATACCCTAGAATGAGTTAAGAGTAACAAGTTTATAATTAGCGTATTTTTGATTATATAATCTATTTTTGGAAATATTATTTTTATATATATAAGAGTATATATATTTGATAAGTTAGCTAACAAATAAAATTAATAAAAGAAAATTAAAATTTAGTTAGTAAATTAAACAACTTTTACCTTAGTGCCTTTTCGAGGACGAAAAGATTTTAAGTGGGGGCGACTGTAACAACCCGGAATTTTAGGGCCAATTTAAAATTTTTATTTTAAAGAATTTTGTTGGAAAATGTGCCAGAATTTAAATTTTTCAATTTTAAATAATATTAAAGCCACTGAAAATAGTCAATTTTCAAACGACCTCTGTTTTCGACGAAACCACTTTTGTTGGAACCGGAATGTCAAATTATTGCTAGGTTTCAATTTTTAGAATTTTCCGAGTTAATATGTGAGCGTGGCAAAAGAAATTGTGTTTTGTCAGTTTCGGTCAAATTTAATCAGCTTAAAAATAGCCATTTTTCAAACAGTCTCAGAATTCGATGAAATTAGTCTCGTTAGAGCCGTATCGTCAAAACATAGCCAAATATAATTTTTCTGTAATTTTTAGAGGCAGTATGTGGGCCCGGTAAATTTAATTGTACGTCAGAATTAAATAATTAAGGGTTTTAAATATTAAATTAAAGAAAAACATGTCGTAACAATGGAATTGGGTTACGAGACCTGTTCTATTGCGTCCGGAACGGGGGTATTTGCCTAGGAACATTTTTCGTTGAATTTAATTTGGAGTTCGTGGCATTAAAATAATTTTCGAATTAAAAGAACTTAAAATACACTATAAAATACAGTATATATACACAGTACAATACGCTATACGCTTAACCCTAGAACCTTTCTTCCAGCCGCCGAATACACTAATTTCCATGGCCAAAACCTTCCGATTTTCAAACCCTATAATCTTTTAATCCACTTCAATTCAAACTGAACTACAAAAGCAAGATTGAAGAGATTCCCGTTCTCTACTTTTTGGTACGGTTGGATCCCGTATAGCGCCGTGAATCGCCAGAACCAAGCCGTCGAACGCAGCTTGTTTCGAGCGCCACCGTGGTGTCGTGGTGCCACCGAGCTCGGCCATCTTCTGGGCGTGGGTGCGATTCTCCAGGGCCGAGGTGGTGGTGCTACCCGATTGACACCCAACGCCTCGGAGTTTGTGAAAGAGCAAACCCTAGAATCGAACAGTATACTGCTTGTGTCGGCCTTGATTAACAAAGGTAGAAGAAGGCTATACTATTTTATTATTATTTCAATATTTAATTTAAAAACATAATCAATCTAAAACAATTCATAACTTTTGACTACATGATCAGAATTCAGCAAAACTGAGCTTGTTGGAATCGTAACGGGAAATGCTATAGCATAGAACAAACAAGATCTGAAGCGGAGCAATTAGGAAATTGGGTCTGATTTGATTTTGAATTATACAGGATTAATAATCAAGGTGAGATTTCTATTTTCTTTTAAAATTTAAAATTTATTTATTTTAATGTTTAATTTATATATTCGTTCAGTATGAGATTCATGATTGTATGTATATATTTATTTCCCCTGTTGATTGTTCTGTGATGATGATGTATGTTTGATTGTGTTTGTTGAAATTGCGTGTATCATGTTTGCTGTAAAATTTTGAAATGTCATTCTTGTGAATTAAAACAATGAGTTAGAAATGTTATTTTTGAATTGGATTCAACAAAAATAAATATTGCTATTTCATTTAATGAAAATTTACAAAATAGAATATCATGTTCGTTAAACGAGATTAAAAGTTGTCATTTTATTTGAAATGTGATGTTAACATAAAATTGTCATTTTGTGAAAAATGTTTATTTAGAATTGTCGTGTAAAAATAAGATATTTTGTTAGTAGCGTCGCCTTAGAATTATAACATGTTAGTCAAAATGTTTCATTAGAAGAATCATAACATTTTAGTCAAAATGTTGCATTAGAAATAAAATATCATTTTTGTTTAAATGTCACTTTTGATAAAAAAAAAAAGGTATATAGAATTAAAATGTCACTTTTGATTAGAAAAGTTATGTTAGGATAAAGATGTCAATTTTGTTAAACATGTTTGATTAGGAAAAAAAAAGTCAATTTTGTTAAAAATGTTTATTTAGAATAAACATGTAAATTTTGTTAAACATGTTTTAAGGAAAAAAGAAAGTCGAAATAAAGGGACATATTTTCATTGCTATTTTGTCACAATTAAAGACCATATTTTGATCGTCACTTTGTTTCATTAAATTAGAATAGGAAGATATCATTTTTAGTCATATGGAATGTTAACATAGAAAAATATCATTTTTGGTCATATGAAATCTTAGCGATGTCTATTTAGAATGAAAATATCATTTTATTAGCAATGTTTGCTTACAACAAAATCTCATTTTTGTTGGTAACGTAACATTAGAATGAAAACACCGTTTTGTTAGGAAATGTTGATTTAGAATAAAACATCACTTTTGTCAAATTTAGACATTTCATATAAAAGTGTCACTTTTGTCAAATTTAGAATTGACATATAAATTTGTCGCTTTGTCAAATTCAAAATCAACATATTTTGTTAATGAAGTTATAAAAGGACAAAATCAACATATTTTGTTAATAAAGTTATATAGGACAGAATCAACATATTTTGTTAGTGAGGTTATAAAGAACAAAATTCATATTTTGTTAAAAAGAAAAAGATTAACAAAACCTTCATATTTTGTTAAAAAGAAAAGATTAACAAAACTTTCATATTTTGTTAATGTTATAAAGATTATGCAAGAACTCATATTTTGTTACTTAAGAATAGTTGGCAAAACTCATATTTTGTTACTTAAGAATGGTTAATAAAGCTCATATTTTGTTATCGAATATGAATGAAACAAAATCTCATATTTTTTGTTATTGAACATATATGAAACAAAATTGCATATTTTGTTATTGAATAAAAATGTAACAAAAGGCTCATATTTTGTTATTGAATAAAAATGAAACAAAGTTCACATTTTTGTTATTGAATAGAATTGAAACAAAAACTAACACTTTGTTTATTGGATTATAAAGAAAAACATTAACATCTTTGTTAATTGGATCATAAAGGAACAGGATCAACACTTTTGTTTTCAAGGTATGAATTATACAAGATTAACAATTTTTGTCATATTTTGTTAAATAGAAAAGATTAACATTTTTGTCATATTTTGTTAAATAAGAAAAGAATCAACTTTTATATCTTATTTTGTTAAATAAGAAGAGAATTAACATTTATATCATATTATGTTGCGTTAGAAATTATGAACTAATCATATTATGTTGAAAGAGAAAACGAAACATATTTTTCTTATGTAAAGAAAAGAGGAAAAGAAACCTATTTTTCTGATGTAAAGAAAAAGCAAACGTTTTCTATGTTAAAGAAAAGGCAAACATTTTTCTATGTTAAAGAAAAAGAAAACATATTTCTAATTTAAAGGAAAGTACATTTTCTGTGTAAAAGAAAATAAAGGGATAAAAAGTACATTTTCTTTGAAAAAGGAAATAAAAGTTAAAAAGAAAGGAAAAATGAAATAAGAAAATGAACATTATTTTCTAATGTGAAGGAAATAAGAAAAATGAACATTACTTTTTATGTAAAAGTAAAAGAAAACAATTTTCTTAGGTAAAAGAAAAGAAAACACTTTTTATGTAAAAGTAAAAGAAACCAATTTTCTTATGTAAAAGAAAATAAAATGTTAATATGAATAAAAAGGGACATTTTGTCTATTTAATGTCAATATGAATAAAAAGGGACATTTTGTCTATTTAATGTCAATATGAATAAAAAGGACATTTTGTCTATTTAATGTTGATATGATTAAAAAGGACATCTTGTTTAGAAATGTTAAATACGATAAGAATAACATTTTGTGGTAAACTTGATTAATGAATAAAATTAACATAATTGTCAATTAGGCCATGTTAAACAAAATTTACATTTTGTTTAATATAAAGAATGAAAGCAAAATAAATATTTTATTTAAAAGAAAAAGTAGTAAAGATAAAATATATTTTGTTAAGATAAAAGATAAAATATACATTTGGTTAAATAAGAAAGGTTAGAAAAGAACTTACATAAGATATTCTTTTTATGTTAAAAAGGGAATATTAGAAAGGAATTAAAGAAATACAATTATTTACATTTGCTATGTAAATAGGATTTGCAAAGGAAATTGAAACCATTTATTTACAAATAGTGTAAATAAATATGAATAAGAAATTAGATACATCTATTTACAATTAATGTAAATAAATATAACAAAAGTAAAAGTAAAACATTTATTTACATTTAGGTAAATAAGTAAGAAAATGATAAGAATATATTTTTTTACATTTAGGTAAGTAAATAGGGTAAGAAAAAGAATGTAATTTATTTACATTTAAGGTAAATAAATTAAAACATAGAAAGAACATAATTTATTTACATTTAGGTAAATAAAACAAAATATAGGAAAAAGTATAATTTATTTAGATTTAGTGTAGACAAAACAGAGTTATTAAAAATGATATTTTTATCGTCATTTTAACGCGATAAAAAGAATAGACTTTTGAAATTGGAATAGTCAAACGATTTATATTTATATATATAAATATAAATTATAAATTAAACGGAATGCGCGTGACAGTTCGCGTATCGGCAATCGTAACTTTAAACTGTTATACAGAGAGATCCGACCGTCGGATTTTCCCAAAACTGGAGCCGTTTGGACCGCTTTGGGAAGATCTTTCCAATGACATAAATTTCGCCAAAATCCAACGGTTATATTTCAAAATATGTGTAAATCAAATTTGGTTGAAAACAACGCCAGGGTCGCCCATTTACCCGAAGCGTCGTTAAATTAATTTAGGCTATTTTTATATAAATAAAAAAACAGCGATATGTTGTTATCAAATATTAATAACAATATGAAATGTTTTCAAATTATATATATATATATATATATATGCGAGAATCATTTGAGAAGACCGAGTTCAATCTCATTTCAAATGATTATATACGACGTTTTAAATCTAAGAGTTGAAGACGGCGATTGAAGACCGACGATCTTCACATCGAATGGGTAACTAACGTTGAGGTCCTGGATTGATTTGCTCCCAAGACGGGGCTAAGATGGTAGTTATCCGGACGTAGTGTTGATTTGTACGGATTTGACTTTCGTCCAGACCCAGGGCATAAGTTTATAAATGGAATGTATGTCTGACGTTGTAGTCCTTTATACTACATTCGTTGATCTCTATCAATATACATCTGTTTGGTGGTTAACACCCTTCTCTGAGACATATGAGCTTAGAGGTTATATATTGGCAGAAATCAATGGTATAGTATGGACTGACAATGTGACATGCTAAGATGCATTGATCAAGGCTTTTGTTGAAAAGCAGGCCTTGTGGTTGATGATCAAAGCATAGCCTGTTTAGGCATAGCTTTGTGTATATCGTGACTTCGCGAGCCTCACACCCCGGTATGAGTCAAAAACGGGATATGGACCGTAGGGAGTGCACACGTTTCTTTCTAGCTAGAGTGGTGTCAGCGACCTGCCAGCCCTGACATTTTACTTATGTGGATGATGGATTTTGAGGCGCCTCGTTATTTTTATAGGCCGTTGGTGGTCATACTATAGGTCCAAAGGGACCGGGAAATGTGTGTTCAGGCATAACCAATCCACTGCCCATAGGCGGGGACCGGCCCTACCGCTTCCAAGGGTTCACTGCGGGGAATCCTGAGGCATTTGCTAGAGTGTCTCGAATCGGAGAGGATCTTGCCCCTAGCCTCGACTCATGATGGAATCCAAATTTCCAATACGCCCTTGCGGTTTTGATTGTAGAACTAGTATTGGCGACATGCTATATGGTAACCATGCCGTCTAGGATTGATACTTATGATTCAAATCTTTTTATTAAAACATATATACACTAATAATAATATCAAATCCGTTTTATACGTATCAAGCATCTTTTGACCATTATAAGGTAAAACCCTATCCTCTGGTGTGCGTTGCATTGTGTGATGGGACCTGGGTCTTATAATGGTTTCATTTTTCCAAAAAGACATTGTGTTACTTCTCGATTTACTTTGGTTTATGCACCGACAATCCATTGGAATAAAGCCCGTTCCGCATTAGCGGCGTGCTCCTTGGATTTGTCTTATTAGTTAAATTAGTTTAGAATTCTCACACCAGTCCCATGACTGACTCGTAGTTTGTTTCACTTGGCAAACTCGGGTGCCCTCTTTTCCACACGGGCAGTCGAGTAGCTTTTTGCAGATATCTCTCTCTTTAGCAGGGTCCTGGATCGAAGCCTAAAGCTGTGTCCAGAGCTTAGAAGTCTTCCGCTGTTTAATGTATTAAATCTGTTGTAGTTTATCTTCCGCTGTAGTTTACTTTATTTGTACTCTGATATATTCTGTACTCTGATGTAACATTATTATAATGTAATAAAAGTCTGCTGTTATTGTTCTGATGTTTTGTATTCCCAAAGTTAAAGTATTCGAAGATTTCCAACCTTTGGGTCAGACCTGTGTGGTTTATGGTCGATTCAAAGGGCGGGAATTTCCGGGTCTTTACAAGAATTGACCCAAAACAAATTATATCGGAACCGTGGTTGAGAGCACTATAGTCTGGAGCAGTTTAGGCGGAGCCGGAAGCCATTGGAATTTTTAATTAATTAAATGCTAGTTTAATTTAATTAAAATCTACGTCTCATAAATAAATGAAATCAAGGTGAGTTGAACTCACTCGGTTTTCCCCACTTATATTTTATATAAGTCGGGTTTCATAATTGTGTGCTATGTTTGCTAATGGTTGACTGTTTATTTGTTTGTTAAATATGTATTCATATATTGATTGTACTGATGAAATTAAACATCATTTAATTTCAGTGAAATACCAAATTGTTATTTTAACGATTGGAACCAATGAAGGTAGCTTACCTTGTTGGTTACGTTTATAATAAATGTGTTTAATTTAATTGTTTGAATTGTTTGTCATATAAATTGGTTGATGTTAAATAGTCATTATTTACCATTTAAAAATTTATTTGTTTAAATTTGATAATTCTTATTGCATAATCTTATTTGAGATAACCTATTTGAATGCAGGGAAAAACAGGTTGGAGGGATCCAACGGGATTACTCAAATATATTAAATATTATTTATTTTCATATTACCATTATATGAACTGTTCTGATTGAATGATTGATCGTTGAATGATAATTCAATGTTTTTTGTTTTAACCAATGGGAAGGGTTGGTTGAGTAATTGGCAGCATATGGCATATATATTAATTGTTTTCTATATATTGATTTACCGTAAGGTGAATCGATAGAAGTGAAGTCATAAAATCTATTTTTAACTAAAGATAGATTTTGAAATATATTATTTTGAATAAAAGTTTATTAAAAGGGAATAAACATTTATTGTTTAAGTTTATAATTAATTATTAATTGATTTTGTAAAGTAAATTCTAATGATATTTATAAACAAGTGAATAGAAAATATCCTAACGGTTGAAAGTTGGACAATTGTTTTAAGTAAATAATTAAATGGAATTATTTAAATTAATTATATTCTCAATTAATTTAAATTGAGAACTAACTGGAATATGTTAACGAGATAGCCATGTTTTGAGTAGATGAAGTCAACCGTTTTAACTAGAACTGATTATTTAATCATTTTTTTTTGAATTTATCTAATAAAATATTTTAACGAATATTAGTTTTAATTTTAATAAGACTTCATAAAGGAATTTATTATTTATTTTAGTTAATAAAGAAATTAACCACTGAAGTAGTTAATGAGTGAACTAAATGATTATTCTGATGAATAGTAATTTAGGAAATTACTTTTTAATTGAAATTCACTTAGAAAGTAATCGAAGTTGAAATGAAATCTAATTAAATGGTGATAGGAGTTTGTAAACGGGTTTTATATTTAGAACTCGAGTTTTTATAACAAAGTTATAAAGGAATTTTAAGCAAATACGATAGCTTGAATTGAATGTTTACTTAATATTTGAAGTTATAAAAGAATATATATATATATATATATATGTGGTTTATATAAAACCTGAGTTTATAAACAAGATTTATAAGAAGAATGTGAAATTAAGACATTGATTTTTAATCGGCAATTAACAATGAAATTAAGTGAAATGGATGAAACTGAAATGGTATTTCCAAGGGGAAATGGTGGAATAGTTTAGAAGTGGAATATAATGGGTTGATAACGAGTTAAGATAAGAATTGGAACCTAACTGGGGATTGATTGTGTTGAGTGATTTTCTGAGTGTTAAACTGATGTTGATTTTGGCCTTCGAGGTATATACTTAGGGGATTATTCTCTTACCAAATCTACGGTCAAGGACCAATGGGTGGCGGAGTAATAGAACAAAGGAGATTTATGTAATTATTATTTTTACAAATAATAAGATTAAACTAATTTCCCAGATTAGATAATGAATAATGTAGTGCAAATGATAATTAAGGGAAAAATTGGATGTTTTTCAATATTAAAATTGTTTTGAGGATACTCTTATTAAAATAGGAAGTGAAAAGCTATATCCAAATTATTAAAAGATTTTGAGGTAAAGAGGCCGAGTAATGCCGAGTACTGAATCAGTGAAACCATTTTATTTACGCAATTGTTTATTTGATAGCTAAATAACTAACTACCAAATCTGACCCGTATGATTGTTGGCACGAAAAGGCCGGGATAGGATCTTTATTCGAAAACCATTCCGACCTATAAATACGAATAAGTGAAAGATGTTGATCGAGATGGAGCTATTGAAGACCGTGGATCTTCATAAAATGGAAGGACCGCTAATAATCCCCAGTCTACAGCCAAAGATATACTGTGGTTCTATCGTGGTTGAAATCTATGGATTTGCAAGGACTACTCACTACCAATTCATTGGGTGATTCCTAGGATGTGGTAGGAGCGTACCTTCGGTTCATCCTGTTCCTGGATGACTTGTATGGACGAATGTCTGACAGATTATTTCCAAAAACCACGTACGTTGATTTTTACAAATATACCGAGTGGTGGTAGAGAAGGGCACTTCTCTTACATCCAGAATATATATGTGGACGTCAGTTAGTGACTTGACGGATCTGATAATTTGGCATTCAAAGAAAATGATGACCAGATGTTCTAAAGGTAAATTCTAACCTCAAGCCTCACAACCGGGAAATGAAAAAATCGGGCAGGCAGCATGGCTATGTGGGTCGCTCCTATTAGTTTAACATCCTAAAAAATTTGAACAACGGGAATATGAAATTTATTAAAGAATTAATTATTAATGATCAATTCTATACATGTTAGAAATTTAAAATCTAAATATATTTTTGTGTGTGAATTGAACTCAATATTAATTCAAGATGGTTGGTTGGAAATCAAATATTTTCGTTGAATGATGAATTTGATTTTTTTTATTGAAGTAATTGGAGACTCGACAGGAAAATACATAAATAGTTGAAATAAAAAAATGACCGTAATTTACAAATTGGAAATTTTGTTGTTGAAATATATGGAAATTGGCATAGACATGTGTGTATTTGTGTATATTAAGAAATCGAAATTTAACATTTTAAAAGTTTGGAAACGAATCGAGGTGTTGGTGGAAAAACAAAATAAAAGTGCGTAATGGTTAAATGATTTAAAAATAAATAACGTCGTATGCAAATAAAGTCAGATTACAACCAGAATAATTTTATTGGAATCAAAACACAAAGACAAAGAGGTACGTATAATTTTTGTCGCGTTTGGAAATTTCGTTGGCAGTACAAATGCAAAACATTACATAGTAATTCGCAGTGGGGATTAATATTTAAATATCTGTGAATATTACCTTCCTCAGTATGGATCACATAGACCTATTCCTCAAATCGCCACTACCCTATAACCTAATGATGGAACATCGTTCTTATCTCCACCAATTTTTCTTCCATAAAATACGTCGTCTCTAGAGATTTTCTCCATCCCCAAATTTTCAGCTTTTTACAAAGATCCATTCTTCCCTTTTAATTTTAATGGCAGCCGAATTGATTTCCTTCCCCGAATCAGAATCAAGGTCCAACCTTTCTCCCCGAAGCCTTCACCATCGCCAGATGCGTGGTTCTAATCAGAGCCTTTCCCCGAACCACTACAGCCCCTTCAAAGTCACCTCTTATCAAATCAAAGCCATCGATGTTGCTAGCATCGAAGAGCCAAATTCTTATCGTCCTTGTAATCCATGACGAATTGGTTCTCACTAATGTTGCTTCATCAAGCACTACGCCTCGTCTCTGAAGCGACCCGAACTTCCCCGGTCTCCGAAGAGAAGAGAAAGAACGAATTACTTTGAGGACAAGACGAATCAGAACGCAGACGGAATAACATTTCATTGTATATTACAACAATTCCATTAGAATACAAGAACATACAGAGTATAAATGAATATTATACGGAAAATATCAGAGATTTAAATTACAATTAAATACATTGCAGTGGAAAATAATACAAAACACAACTAGAAGTAATACACGGATACAGAGCTTTTCCGAGTATCGTTCCAGCTGTAAATCAGGATCCTGTGAATATAAATCTGCAAAACCAAAACTACTAGCTGCCCGTGTCAAAATAAGGGCACCCAGAGTTTAGGTTAAAACAATAAACTCCAGGTCACTCATGGGACTGGTGTGAGAACTAAAACAGTTATCAATCTTTATTTTAAAGTTAGATAAATCAAGGGACCACGCCGTATAACACGGAACGGGTTTCCTCCCAAGAATACCAGTGCATAAAACAACAACACAATGCTAAATAAAGAAAAATGAAGCTATTATAAGACCCAGGTCCCATCACACAATGCAACACAAACCAGAGGATAGGGTTTTCCCTTATAATAGCCAAAACATGCTTGATACGTTTAAAACAAATCATTTGATACAATAATAGGTGTATAGTGTCAAAACAACTTCAAATATAAATGTATCAATCCTAGACGGCATGGGTACCATATATCATGACGCCATACTAGGCTCTACAATCAAAACCGCAAAGTCACGTATTTGGAAATTAGATTTTCGTCTGTGAACCGAGGCCAAGGATCGTCCTCAACCGATTCGAGACGCTCAAGCCTGTGTCTCAGGCAAGCGCGCAGACAAGCCTTGGATCGTCAGGGTCGGTCCACCGATGTGGATTAAAATTCCCACCCTATGGGGTGTCAATGAGTCCAATGACTCCATCGACTTCACATAGTCACCGATATATCTGGGGCGCCTCGTAACAACAACAACTACATAAGTCAAACTCGTCAGGGCGTGTAAAACCACTGACGCCACTTCTAGCTAAAAGGAAACGCATGCCCTCCCTGAAGTCCTCTCCCGTTTCTAGTCCACTACCGGGGTGTGAGGCTAGCGAATCAACGTTACACAAAGCTATGCCACACAGGCCGTGCTTCGATCATCCACGACAAGACTTTGGTTTTCAACAGAAGCCCTGATCTATTGCCACTTAGGCACGCCACACAGGCAATTCACTCCATGCGTTTGATATCCATCAATATATAACTCCTGAGCTCGTACGTCTCAGAGAAGGGCGTTAAGGAAGAGAATAAATTCTCCGTCGCCAAACAGATATATATTTAACAGAAATCAACCACACAGACTAAAATCCAATGTCAGACACACAGTCCATTTACAAGTCCGTTCTGGGTCTGAACGAAACCGGCGACACCTAGTACCCCGCATATCCATCGATCTCCAAGTACGTCTGGACGATCACTAACTGATTCCCTCCTCTTGGGTGTACGACCCAATCAAGATCATTAGTAATCACCCAAATGACGTGAAGACCTCCGGTCTTCAACCACCGTCTTCATCCTCGACACCACGTCGAATTAGTTATTCAGAATGGGATAAACCCAGTCTTTCTGAATAACTCGCGTATATAATAAACAAGTGTTACACAAACACAACATACGCCTCATTCCAATTCAGAATATTCTTTTATTCAAATATTTTTATACTTTGGGAAAGGTTCCCATTAATTTCATCAAAGATAAATTCTTAAATTTATTCTTTTATCTCCTTTGAATATCAATTCAAACTAGTCGGGATTAGCGAACCACACAGAAGTAATCATTTATTTTATTTCCCAATCCCAACCTATTCATCCCATGAAGTAAAACTGGTCATACTTCATATCTAACACCACGGTGTTATCGGTAAATTCAATTACCATTTCACGTTCAAATCTAATTAAAGATTTAACTATCGCCTGGAGCAAGACTGGTGATACTCCATTCTCGACCATTCCAATCTAATTAAAGATTCATTAAAACTCCACTTAGTTTTAATCTTTAACTGGGTTAAAGAATCAGTTTCATTTAAAACACGATTCACGATAAACCCAAAATCACATTCCATTAATTATCGGGTTAAAGAACAAGTGTTATTTAAAACACTGTTCACGATAAACCCAAAAATCAATTCAATTCCAATTAAATATCATTTAATTGGTACACTTCATTAAATCTAAATTAAAAGATTTAATCTTTTTCTCAACTGGGCTTAAGAACAGTGTTAATGAAGACACCATTCACGACAAACCCAAATCACATTTGATATTAAATACAAGGCTCTGAATAGAAAATATATCGGCTTATATTCAACATCAAATTCTACGACCAACAAATATTGTATTGGAAACAACGATATAAATATATCTTTCAAATTCCCATAACAATATCTGTATCATCATGAAATCCAACATCGAAATATTCCAAAGACGATTTCAATTCAAATCCATTCCAATTCAATTATTGGAAATTCTGGTTATTTTCAAAACCATTTCAAATCCAATTTATTTATTTAAAATAAAAATAGAATTATAATTCTAGTTCAAAACTAGTTTACTTCGATAAAAATCTATTTTTATCTTTTTAAATATGGAATTTTTCATCCCAATTCTTCCCAAATCATTTCTAATGATTTTACACAAATTATTACTATTTTTAATAATTTCATCAAAGCCCGTACAGTCGATTTCCATCAACGGCCATCGAACTGCACTTACAGCGAACTTTTCCAAATTTGATTTGGATATAATTCCAAATCCAACCATTAGATTTCTAATTTCTAATAATCGTTAGAAAGCTCTTTTCGATACGAACCCAACGGTTCCAGTTTTAGGAGAATCCGACGGTCGGATCTCCCGCAATATCCATTCGAAGTCAATGGTCGAAATTCACAAACTACCGCAGCACGACGCATTCTATTCAGACCATTATATTATACATACAATATATACTTCATCGATTTCCTTTTAAAACATATTTTATAAATTGTTTTAAATTCGTTTTCGAAACGATTTCAACTTCATTTTCAAATTCAAATCAAGATTGAATTTTTCAATATAAATTCGTTTTAAGTTCATCTCAAATTGATTTCAATTTAAATCGATTTTTAATTCAATTTCAGTTCGCTCTCAATTCAATTCAATTTCAATTTGAATTCATTTCTATTCAATTTCAATTCGAATTCAATTTTATTCAATTTCAATTCGAATTTATTTTCAATTCGAATCCAATTCTATTCAATTTCAATTCGAATTCATTTTCTATTCAAATTCAATTCTATTTAATTTCAATTCGAATTCATTTTCTATTCAATTTCAATTCGAATTCATTTCAAATTGATTTCTATTCAATTTCAATTCGATTCGAATTCATTTTCAAAATATTCGATTTTGAAATCACTTTTCAATATTCATTATAAAAACGAATATAATCGATATAAATATCGTTTGCGTCAAAATGGCGTCAATCTAATCAACACGGCTTCATATATTTCTATTTTCAAATATTCTATTTCAAATATTTCTTTTTCAAAAATAGAATGAGGCCCAATCAATTACCATAGATTTTATTTATATGGATTTCCATACAACGCATGTATATATCAACAATGACAAATAATCAACCATCATCCAAAGTGCATTCTACACTGTATAAGCATCAAATATAAATATTCAACGCTTATAACAGTCTGTCAATCAATCGATCGACATACAACTAATTATTGGGATTAGTGTATGTCATATATCACCCCAATACCCGTGTGGGGTTTTCAAACAATCAAACACAGATTTTATTTGTGCAGTTGGGCGATGTATAAAATTTATCGTCCCAATCAATATCAGTCAAATGTGTGTATATAAACAAATCGTCCGATTTGTTTGTTTTTATTTCATTTTAAATACACGTTAAAAATCCTATTTTCAACTATAAAATATTTTAACTATATAAATATTTTATTTCATTTCACATCACACAACACAATCAACTACACAGCAAAATCAGACAAACAAGCAAACAAGCCGTCCATGGTCTGTGGACGACGGGTGTCGGGTGCTACTAAACACTGTCTGCATCCTAGTATATATTTTAACTAGAAATAAATTTAAAAGTGAGGAGTTCTAACTGATGGTTCCACTCCGCCATTCATTGCTTTTGAACTGTTGAACCATTTCGATCTGCTTGAAATTCCAATGTAGTCCTTGTCCCGCTGTTTATAGTAAAAAATATATTTTTATTGCTTCATTTCAATAAATAAAAATCATATTTTTATTTTACATCATATATTTTTACAACATTTCTTTCTATGATAAAAATTAAATTTTGCTAGCAATATAATAAAAATCATATTTTTATTACTCTACATGAATAAAAATCATATTTTTATTTCAACGCTGTAAAAATCACATTTTTATATTCTCTAGCATATAAAAATTATATTTTTAATCTTTCTATATGATTATATAGAAATTGAATTTTTATGTTGCTACTCCTTATATAAAAATCTAATTTTTATACCGTTAAAGATCATACCTTTATGCCATTAAAAACCATATTTTTATATCGATAAAAATCATACCTTTCTCTAAATAAAAATCGTAATTTTCTATTCCAAATCTATATATAAAAATACTTTCTTTTCACTCGTTATACTTGTATAAGAATCGATATATAAACTAATTTAATTTAAATGAAAATAATCAAATAAAAACTCACAATCTCCTTGTTAAAATTTCGTCTTTGAGGGAGGAGGGGCTGCTAGGGTCTGACGGTCAGCGCCGGGGTCGAGGAGAGGGCGGTGGAGGATGGTCTGAGGAGTGGGGAACGACGGGTGGTCGAAGTGGGACCACTGGTGTGAGTAACGGCCTGAAGCAGAGGGTTTGGGGTGGGGGGGGGGGGGTTGAACGGAGAGGCGGCGGGCTAAAGGAGGCCACAGCGGCGGCGAGGTGGGCTCCGGCGGCGTTCCTGGCGGCGGATCTGGGTCTGAGGGGGATGCGGTTTCCGGTTGAAGCGGTTTAAGGATGAGAGGGAGTGAGGCACGAGAGGATGGTGAGGAGGGAGGCTAGGGGGGCTGCGCCTCCTGGCGGCGGCGTGGACTCCGGCGACGCGCTACTGGGAGGAGCGCGTCCTCTTTCTTCTTTATTTTGTTAAATCTCGATCGGGTTTGACTTGGGCCCGAGAAACAAAGGGGGGGTGTTATTATAAAGGTTTTATATATTTTATTATTTTAATTTCCACGAAAAAGTAACTTTTTATTTCGAACTCGAAACGAAACCCACCGCCTGTCGTCCCTAGCTAATTACCCCCATTCCGAACACAATGGGATATGTTTCGCAAGCCAATTCGATCGTTACGATCACTTTCCCTTGAATTTAAAATATAACTCTATATATTCAATTTTGAATGTATATTTCAAATTACCGGGGTCACATATAGTCTCTAAAAATTACAGAAAAATTATTTCTAACTTTATATCGACGATACGGTCCTAACAAAACTAATTTCATCGAATTCCGAGACCGTTTGAAAAATGGCCATTTTCCAGTCGATTAAAATCAACTAAAACTGGTCAAACGCGTTTTCCTTTGTCACGCTCACATATTAATTTGAAAAATTACGAATTTTGGAATCTAGCAATAACTTGACATCACGGATCCAACAAAAGTTGTTTCGTCGAAAACTGAGGTCGTTTGCAAAATTTCCATTTTTAAGGGCCAGAATTCCATAGCGATTATTCTAAATTTTAAACTAGACATATCTTTTGATTCCTGCTACGAAATTTCAAATTTTCAGATTCATTGAAAAGATATTCTCGAATTGATTCGAATATTTTTGGTTTCACTAAAATCCGGTTTAATTTGCACCCGGTACATTCATTTGAAATTTGAAATCGAATTATCAAACTACCGCGCCATTTTCAATTCCTTTTATAATTAGAAATAAATATTTATATCCTAACGACGATCTACATAAATATATACGTTCTATTTCTATTTGAAGTAAATTTATCATCGTTATTATTTAAAATAATCATTTTAAATAATCAAAATTCACTAAAATTGCCAAAATAAAATTTTTAAATTGGCTCGGATTTTCGGGTTATTACAATCTCCCCCACTTAAAACTTTTCGTCCTAGAAAAGGAACGAAGTCGAAAGTTGTTTAACAAATCAACTCAACTTTCACTATTTTTATTACGGCTTAAGTTCTTCAATCTTTCAGTTTCTAAGAACTTTTCAAATTTTTCAAAAATTTGGCTAACACCCTAAATTTTCGAAAAATTTCGCCATAACCTCCCCTGCACCGGGGACTTCGGGATATTTCATATAGCATCCTATGGCCTTCTTCAATCCAAAAGAAAACGAAAAAGCCAAGCGGCTAGCCAATCGGCTCACAAAATCATCATCACCCAAACAAAACAGTAAATTATGGTAAATATGTACCTATTTGTCGGGCAAACAATTTTATTCTTCTGCTCTAGCCTCCTTGCTATGACCTGTTCCATGTAAGTACATGTATATGCATGGAAATATGACTAATTTTCAATACAATTCAACATTTGGTTCAATTTGGCTAAAGGTTCAACATTTTAATTAATCAACCAATAATCAAACAACACGACCATCAATCAATTTGTTGATTATCTTTTTAAATTCATAACTTTGATACATAGTCCAAAAAATCAGATTTTTGATGCCAAATCACAACAATGCATTCTGGCTATATTTTGGTTCTCATACCAGTATAATGGAAATATATAGAAATCTCACCTTCGTAACTCGAAAATAAATACTGATAACGCTGCAGCATTATCAGAATCATCCCCGGGCGACTAGAGTGTGATTCTATATCTATCCAGTATATTAAAGCTTCGAATATACGTTTGCAAGGCGTATATGCAAAATCTTTATATATTGGATTGTCCAACTCAGTTTAAAATAAATAATCAAATACGAATAATTGATTTCAATTTCCAAAACAAAACTTATTTTCAATTTTAAAAATATACTCTTCACACTCGTTCTAGGATACTACTGATACTATCTCTAACGAGTCATTCTTATTGGATATTACTAATCCAATCTCTAATGAATTCTTTCGTTTGGTTCTAATGTGTCTTGTTCTCTGAGCTTTGTAAACCAAAGCTCTGATACCAACTGAAGCGACCCCAACTTCCCCGGTCTCCGAAGTGAAGAGAAAGAACAAATTACTTTGAGGACAAGACGAATCAGAACATAGACGGAAGAACATTTCATTGTATATTACAATAATTCCATCAGAATACAAGAACATACAGAGTATAAATGAATATTACATGGAAAATATCAGAGATTTAAATTACAATTAAATACATTGTAGCGGAAAATAATACAAAAGACAACTAGAAGTAATACACGGATACAGAGCTTTTCCGAGTATCGTTCCAGCTGTAAATCAGGATTCTGTGAATATAAATCTGCAAAACCAAAACTACTAGCTGCCCGTGTCAAAATAAGGGAACCCAGAGTTTAGGTTAAAACAATAAACTCCAGGTCAGTCATGGGACTGGTATGAGAACTAAAACAGTTATCAATCTTTATTTTAAAGTTAGATAAATCAAGGGACCACGCCGTATAACACGGAACGGGTTTCCTCCCAAGAATACCAGTGCATAAAACAACAGCGCAATGCTAAATAAAGAAAAATGAAGCTATTATAAGACCCAGGTCCCATCACACAATGCAACACAAACCAGAGGATAGGGTTTTCCCTTATAATAGCCAAAACATGCTTGATACGTTTAAAACAAATCATTTGATACTATAATAGGTGTATAGTGTCAAAACAACTTCAAATATAAATGTATCAATCCCAGACAGCATGGGTCACGTATTTGGAAATTGGATTTCCGTCTGTGAATCGAGGCCAGGGATCGTCCTCTACCGATTCGAGACGCTCTAGCCCGTGTCTCAGGCAAGCACGCAGACAAGCCTTGGATCGTCAGGGCCGGTCCACCGATGTGGATTAAAATGCCTGAACACTACGTTTCCCCACCCTATGGGGTGTCAATGAGTCCAATGACTCCATCGGCTTCACATAGTCACCGATATATCCGAGGCGCCTCGCAACAGTAACAACCACATAAGTCAAACTCGTCAGGGCGTGCAAAACCACTGACGCCACTTCTAGCTAGAAGGAAACGCATGCCCTCCCTGAAGTCCTCTCCCGTTTCTAGTCCATTACCGGGGTGTGAGGCTAGCGAATCAACGTTACACAAAGCTATGCCACACAGGTCGTGCTTTGATCATCCACCACAAGACTTTGCTTTTCAACAGAAGCCCTGATCTATTGCCACTTAGGCATGCCACACAGGCAATTCACTCCATGCGTTTGATATCCATCAATATATAACCCCTGAGCTCGTACATCTCAGAGAAGGGCGTTAAGGAAGAGAATAAATTCTCCGCCGCCGAACAGATATATATTTAAAAGAAATCAATCACACAGACTAAAATCCAATGTCAGACACACAGTCCATTTACAAGTCCGTTCTGGGTCTGAACGAAACCGGAGGCACCTAGTACCCTGCATATCCATCGATCTCCAAGTATGTCTGAATGATCACTAACTGATTCCCTCCTCTTGGATGTACGGCCCAATCAAGATCATCAGTAATCACCCAAACGACGTGAAGACCTCCGGTCTTCAACCACCGTCTTCATCCTCGACACCACGTCAAATTAGTTATTCAGAATGGGATAAACCCGGTCTTTCTGAATAACTCGCGTATATAATAAACAAGTGTAACACAAACACAACATACTTCTCATTCCAATTCAGAATATTCTTTTATTCAAATATTCTTATACTTTGGGAAAGGTTCCCATTAATTTCATCAAAGATAAATTCTTTAGATTTATTCTTTAATCTCCTTTGAATATCAATTCAAACTAGTCGGGATTAGCGAACCACACAGAAGTAATCATTTATTTTATTTCCCAATCCCACACAGAAGTAATTATTGGAAATTCTGGTTATTTTCAAAACCATTTCAAATCCAATTTATTTATTTAAAAAAAAATAGAATTATAATTCTAGTTCAAAACTAGTTTACTTTGATAAAAATCTATTTTTATCTTTTCAAATAAGGAGTTTTTCATCCCAATTCTTCCCAAATCATTTCTAATGATTTTACACAAATTATTACTATTTTTAATAATTTCATCAAGGTCCGTACAGTCGATTTCCATCAACGGCCATCGAACTGCACTTACAGCGACCTTTTCCAAATTTGATTTGGGCATAATTCCAAATCCAACTGTTAGATTTCTAATTTCTAATATTCGTTAGAAAGCTCTTTTCGATACGAACCCAATGGCTCCGGTTTTAGGAGAGTCCGACGGTCGGATCTCCCGCAATATCCACTCGAAGTCAATGGTCGAAATTCACGAACTAATTATTGGGATTAGTGTATGTCATATATCACCCCAATACCCGTGTGGGTTTTTCAAACAATCAAACATAGATTTTATTTGTGTAGTTGGGCGATGTGTAAAACTTATCGTCCCAATCAATATCAGTCAAATGTGTGTATATAAACAAATCGTCCGATTTGTTTGTTTTTATTTCATTTTAAATACACGTTAAAAATCCTATTTTCAACTATAAAATATTTTAACTATATAAATATTTTATTTCATTTCACATCACACAACACAATCAACTACACAACAAAATCAAACAAACAAGCATACAAGCCGTCCATGGTCTGTGGACGACGGTTGTCGGGTGCTACTAAACACCGTCTGCATCCTAGTATATATTTTAACTAGAAATAAATTTAAAAGTGAGGAGTTCTCACCGATCATTCCACTCCGCCATTCTTTGCTTTTGAACTATTGAACCATTTCGATCTGCTTGAAATTCCAATGTAGTCCTTGTCCCGCTGTTTATAATAAAAATTATATTTTTATTGCGTCATTTCAATAAATAAAAATCATATTTTTATTTTACTTCATATATTTTTACAACGCTTCTTTCTATGATAAAAATTATATTTTGCTAGCAATATAATGAAAATCATATTTTTATTACTCTACATGAATAAAAATCATATTTTTATTTCAACGCTGTAAAAATCACTTTTTTATATTCTCTAGCATATAAAAATTATATTTTTAATCTTTCTATATGATTATATAAAAATCGAATTTTTATGTTGCTACTCCTTATATAAAAATCTAATTTTTATACCATTAAAGATCATACCTTTATGCCGTTAAAAACCGTATCTTTATATCGATAAAAATCATACCTTTCTCTAAATAAAAATCGTATTTTTCTATTCCAAGTATATATATAAAAATACTTTCTTTCACTCGTTATACTTATATAAGAACCGATCTATAAACTAATTTAATTTAAATGAAAATAATCAAATAAAAACTCACAATCTCCTTGTAAAAATCTTGTCTTTGAGGGAGGAGGGGCTGCTAGGGTCTGACGTTCAGCGCCGGGGTCGAGGAGAGGGCGGTGGAGGATGGTCTGAGGAGTGGGGAACGACGGGTGGTCGGAGTGGGACCACTGGTGTGAGCAGCGGCCTGAAGCAGAGGGTTTGTGGTCGTGGGGGTTGAACGGAGAGGCGGCGGGCTAGAGGAGGCCACGGTGGCGGCGAGGTGGGCTCCGGCGGCGTTCTTGGCGGCGGATCTGGGTCTGAGGGGGATGCGGTTTCCGGTTGAAGCGGTTTAAGGAGGAGAGGGAGTGAGGCACGAGAGGATGGTGAGGAGGGAGGCTGCGCCCCGTGGCGGCGGCGTGGACTCCGGCGACGCGCTGTTGGGAGGAGCGCGTTATCCTTCCTCTTCTTTTTTTTAAATCTCGATCGGGTTTGACTTGGGCCAGAGAAACAAAGGGGGGGTGTAATTATAAAGGTTTTATATATTTTATTATTTTAATTTCCACCAAAAGGTAACTTTTTATTTCGAACTCGAAACGAAACCCACCGCCTGTCGTCCCTAGCTAATTACCCCCATTCCGAACATAACGGGAAATGTTTCGCAAGCCAATTCGATCGTTACGATCAGTTTCCGTTGAATTTAAATATTACTCTATATATTCAATTTTGAACGTACATTTCAAATTACCGGGGTCACATACAGTCTCTAAAAATTATAGAAAAATTATTTCTAACTTTGTATCGACGATACGATCCTAACAAAACTAATTTCGTCGAATTCCGAGACCGTTTGAAAAATGGCCATTTTCCAGTCGATTAAAATCAACTAAAACTGGTCAAACGCGTTTTCCTTTGCCACGCTAACATATTGATTTGAAAAATTACGAATTTTGGTGTCTAGCAATAACTTGACATCACAGATCCAACAAAAGTGGTTTCATCGAAAACCGAGGTCGTTTGCAAAATTTCCATTTTTAAGGGCCAGAATTCCTTAGCGACTATTCTGAATTTTCAACTGGACATATCTTTTGATTCCCGCTATGAAATTTCAATTTTTCGGATTCTTGGAAAGATATTCTGGAATAGATTCGAATATTTTTGGTTTCACTAAAATCCGGTTTAATTTGCACCATGTACATTCATTTGAAATTTGAAATCGAATTATCGAACTACCGGGCCATTTTCAATTCCTTTTATAATTTAAAATAAATATTTATATCCTAACGATGATCTATATAAATATATACATTCCATTTCTATTCGAAGTAAATTTCTCGTCGTTATTATTTAAAATAATCATTTTAAATAATCAAAATTCCCTAAAATTGCCAAAATAAAAATTTTAAATTGGCTCGGATTTCCGGGTTATTATAGTCTCCAGCTTTAGAGCACCAGCATCCACCTTCTCCATCGTGAAATATATTGTTGCTGCACCAATTTATGGTAAGTAACCCTCACGTTTCAACTTATTTCAAGGACGATAACTTAAATTTGATTTTGATTTGTTGATTGTGTGGCTCACGGCTTGCCATGTTCACTTGTTATTTTGCATTACGCCTTTGCACCTTTTCTTGCTAGTCACAGTGATTTTAATGGCCTAAAAAAAGGCAAAAAGGTTAACTGTGATGCTAGTATTTACCCCTTAACCTTGATCCCCTGAATTTTTGTAATATGTATTCACTACCATGCTCATGAATACTTTTGTCTTTCTACGTCTGAAACTAAAAATGTTGGTACGTATGAAACAATGAAGGCACATGATATTGGATAGTATAAGGCCATCGAGGCATGTCTATTAGTAGTTGGCTAATCCAAAAACATATGTTAATTATGTCACATTAACTTGCTTGTTGTGTTATGTTCATTATCAATAAGGCATGAAGGAGTAGTGGGTTTGGCTCTAAGATTGGTAGTGTATGTGTGATCCAATATTCCTAACTATGTAATAGTAGAGCTATATAAGCTTGTTATAATTCCTGTAAGATAAAGTTACAGCCATTTGACTTGGGTTGCATTCTACTTTCATTTGAATTGGATGAAACAAATAAAAATATTAGCTTACTGGATTTGGTTCTTTTCTAAGTAATAGAAATAATTTTTTAGCTCACAGAAAGTATGATTTTCTTAACTTTATACATATAATTGTAACTAGTATTGAAAATCCAAATGAGTTCTCCTCAAGTATATTGTTTTGAAGCATTTTTTTTTAAAATGGGTATAAGGGTAACCGGTATTGAAAAGTCCGTAAGGATTATAATTGTAACCAAGTATTGAAAAATCTAAAATTGATCTAACATGTCATGCATTTGTAATTAAAGTGGTCCTTATATGATTATTATGCTTATAATTCCATCCGAGTTGTTTCAGAAATCAAATTTGGGCTGATCATAAGTTGAAACGTGCACCAAATTGGATCATTATTGGTTTTACTTACATATATAAACCTCGACTGTAATGAAAAAAATAGTGAACATTTGAAGGTGAGTAAGCTCCTTCTGTTGTGTAATTAAACTATCCCATGCGAATTATACAAAATGATACTGTGCTTCATAATTGAGGCATAGTACATTTCCAAAATTGGAATTCAGAACATATTCATGTGGTTTAATCATTTTCTGTTGCGAGTTTTATTGTGTTACTATCCTAAAATTTGAAATATAGGCTTAGGTCATGATTTACTGTGTTTGTTATCTTAGCACTGTCTTTTCTTGTAGCTGGGATTTTTATGCTGGTTTACTTTGTTGCAAGCCTGAAAATCACCCATGTTGTTCATCTTTTATGTAACATGCTATACTGTGTTTTTGGGCTATGAGTATTGAGGATTGGTTGTTGCTATGCAAATTATTTGTGCTATAATTTTTACATGCAGTTTGTGTTTCACCTGAACTATACTGAGCTTGGTCATTTGTAGTTTACAAATGATATATGTGTATACTAGGAATTTTGACACCCTATTTCACTTAAACATGAACAATATATGGTTCACTAGTAGCGTGGCCTACATGCCTCTTATGCATATCTTGGTTTCGGCAGAGGGACACTAGGACATATACTAGTTCTGTTTTGTGTTAAAACCTAGAGTAAATGCCGCTTTAGCAAAATTTGTATGCCGACGGTGATTTTTGAAAACTGAACGCATGATACCTTGATTATATACCTAAATTATTACTTATTCTAACCGTGATCACTTGACAGTTGGGTATATATGATCGAAATTTTAGAAATGGCCTAAGTTGGGATTAGCTGTTATATTTCCAATATTTTATTGAAACTAAATTACTTGAAATAAGTATAAACCTGACCCGAGTTTTTGTTTTGCTCGGGTCATGGTCAGACCTGAGCACTACAGATTTAAAGATTATAGGATAGGATTCGAAGACTGACAAGCTGGAGATTCCAAAGACGGCGCACTATGAAGTTTTCAAAAACAATAAATATTTTCTTGTACTCAAGTTGTTTAAAATTCTGCTACATACAGAAAAATCTTGTATTCAAAATTCTGATTATATATAAAGGTTTTATTCGGACGTTAACATTGTTTTGTTTATTTATTCTATTTTCTGTGTTGATTTTATCTTTAAACTCTGTAAGCTAAATAATGATCCATCAATTTGGACATTTTAAGTTAGTTTAATTACCGATTTGATGCAGTTAAAAAGGCAGGACGTTACAAGTGGTATCAGAGCTTTGGTTTATTCAAAGCATAGCTTATTGGGTTTAAAGTAAAAAGAATCGACACTAGAAAAACAGATTTTGAAAATAAGAACATTTTGAAATATAAATTTTAGAAAGTGTAAATAATTTTAAAAATAAAATTTTGGAAGGAAAATTATTTTGGAGATATTATATATTTTTTTAAAAATAGTATTTTGTAATTGATACAGTGAATATATATATATATAATTGTTTTGAAATTTAAAATTTATTCGGAATCCCCAGTCTTCGAATCCCTATTTGCGAGAGCTGTTCTTCGATAAGGATCCTTTAGGATTTAATCTCGAATCCGTTATCGAGTGGTATCAAAGGAAGATAAGTGTGAGAGAATCGATAAATAAATTTCTGTAATTGTGTGTTTTAGCAATCAAAGACGATTGAAATTTATTGGAATAAAAATCTAGATGAGAATTTAAATAAAAAGGAAAATTTGAGATCGTTTTAAATAAGAAACGATGAATTTTATTTTGACATTCGAAGTACAAATAAGATCAAAGGGGTTATAATTGGAATTTGATAGTGTCGAATGGTATTACTAATTTATGTGAATGTTTTAGAACTTGGCAAAATAAATTATAATTTGTTTCAAACGAAAAACGGATAATCGTATATATGAATTCGATTGTAGATTATAAACTTGTTAGTTAAATAACAAGAAGTGAATTGTGATAAGGTGTTATAAATGAAGAGAAGTATAAATGAAGATTTTAGAGAGATTTAAATGGGATTAAAATTGATTGGATATGACGAGTTCAAATCTCAATAAAAGGAATAATATTTGCTTTTTAGAAGTAAATAACGTTTGAAAGCCGGAATGCTGTAAGTAAGACTGAGAATAAGGGAAATGGAGTTGACCAGTACGGTGAGATTATTCTGAAGTTCAGAATATAAATCAAATGAGACTTTCCGAAATTTGGGACATATTATCGAATAAGAGATTATTCGAAAGGAAGTTATTTATGCGAGTTAACTATGTCGAATTTTGGGAAAATACTGTTCACGTTTTGTTCTAATTAAAAATTTAAAAGTATTATAGTTAGATTAAAGAATAAAGTTTTTTTTAGAGTTACATATCTTGAAGGCGTGATGTAACGACCCAGAAAATCTGAACCAATTTAATTTTTTTTAATTGACTAAAATAATGGATTTTAAATATTTAAAATAAATATTTTAAATAATGGCGATGAAAACTGAGTTTGAATCGACAATTGAAAACGAATATAATTAATTATAATTATAAACAAGGCCTGAAATGGCGTTGTAGTTTCGAAAATTGAATTCAAACTTTGTCGGACTGTATCGGGTGCAAAACAATCCGGATTTTGGTGAAACCAAAAACATTAGGATCTAATTGGTAATATCTTTCTAACGAATCCGGCCAATCAAAATTTGATAGCGGGAATCAAAAGATATGTCCAGTTGAAAATTCTGAATAGTCGCTATGGAATTCAGGCCCTTAAAAATGGACATTTTGCAAATGACCTCGGATTTCGACGAAACCACTTTTGTTGGATCCGCAGTGTCAAGTTATTGTTAGGTTTCAAATTTCATAATATTTCGAATCAATATGTGAGCGTGGCAAAGGAAAACGCGTTTGACCGGTTTAAGTTGATTTTAATCGACTAGAAATTGGCCATTTTTCAAACGGTCTCAGAATTCGACGAAACTAGTTTTGTTAGGACCGTATCGTCAATACGAAGCTAGAAAATATTTTTCTGGAATTTTTCGAGTTCGTATGTGGCCCCACTAAATTGAAATGTGCGTTTAAATTGAATATATAAAGAATTACACTTTAAATTCAATGGAAACTGATTCAAAAGATCGAATCAGCTTACGATACATATCCCATTGTGTTCGGGATGGGGGTAAAACACTATGGACGACAGGTGGTGGGCCTCGTTTAGAGGACGTATGTAAAAGTCAACTTTTTGCAAAATTAAATAATTAAATATATATATTTTATATAAACCCCTCAATTCCCTCCTCTCTCTCCACTTCGAGCAGAAAGAAAAAAAACCCTAAATCTAAATCGCGTCGTGCCTCTTGGGAGCCACCACCACGCCGTCGCCGTCCAACCCTCCCTGCGCCTCCATCTCCACCTTTCCGATCCTCCTCCTCCCAGCGGCGCAACTCCCGAAGCCATCGCGACGCCTTCCCCCGAATCCAGACGACCCAAGACCGCCGTGCCTCGCTCCCCCCCTTCGCTTCGCCTGCTTCTCCTCCTGCCGCCGACGTCTTCTTCCCCCCCTTCTTCGCAGGTTAAAAGTAAGTTATTTTATTTTATTTTACTTTTATTTTTAATCTGAAAATTTCGATTTTAAAGTTTAAAACTGATTTTAAAAAGAATTTAAAACTGATTTTAAAAAGGGGTTAAAAACTGATTTTAAAAAGAATTTAAAACTGATTTTAAAGCATTTAAAACTGATTTTTAAAAGGATGTAAAACTGATTTTTAAAAGAATTTAAAACTGATTTTAAAAGCATTTAAAACTGATTTTTAAAAGGATGTAAAACTGATTTTTAAAAGCATTTAAAACTGATTTTTAAAAGGATTTAAAACTGATTTTTAAAAGGTTTAAAAACTGATTTTATTTTAAGATTTAAAATAGAAAAAGATTTGAACTTTAAATAGAAAAAGATTTGAACTTTAAATAGAAAAAGATTTGAATTTTAAATAGAAAAAGATTAGAACTTTAAAAAGAAAAAGATCAGATTTTTTTAGAATAGAAAAGATCATATTTTTAAAATAGAAAAGACGGAATTTTTATTCAGTAGAAGAAGTAAGATATGATTCTTATATTTTTAAAGTAATAAAAATATAATTTTTACATCATAGGAATATTAAAAATATAATCTTTATTTTTGAAAAGGCGGAATCTATATTATTGAAATTCGATTTTTTATATATTGAATAGCATAGTAAAAATTCGATTTTTACATATGTAGAGAATACGGGCGAAAGCGACAAAAAGGCGAGATTGGAAAAGATTTCTCTAAAGGAAGAGTCGTAGTATTGGATAGCTATTGGTGAGAATTTCTCACTCTTCAATTTCTTTTTCTATATATATATATGTGTGGAAATAAAAGTGAATTGCTATATATATATATATATATATATATATATATATATATATATACGCCCCTCGTCCACAAACCATGGACGATATTTATTGGTTGAAATTGTTGTGAAAATTGATTGATAGCGAATGATTGTTTGGGATTGTTTGTGGTTGATATTGATTGATTGTGGTTGAAAAATACCCATTTGTGATTGAGAAATATTTGATTGAAACCACATAGGATTAGTTTGTGGAAATGAAATAAATATATACATGCCGCCTGCGTGCGAACTAGATGCATGATCCCCATTGTCAAAAACCGCGAGGTTTTAAGTTAGAGGGAGGAGCCGTACTAGGGACGGTCCCGGTTTTAACTACCCTGCCGTTATGCTGCCGAAATTTTGAATAATATTCGTGTGTTTGAATTATTTTCATATGCTTAAACTATAGAAAACATTCATGTGTTGAATTGATATTCATTCGTTGATTAGAAATTCATGTGTTGAATGGTATTCATATTTTGAAATAAATTGTTTGATAATAAAAATCACATTTTTATCTATATATAGAAACTATAGAAAACATTCATGTGTTGAATTGATATTCATTCGTTGATTAGAAATTCATGTGTTGAATGGTATTCATATTTTGAAATAAATTGTTTGATAATAAAATCACCTTTTATCTATATATAAAAACTATAGAAAACATTCATGTGTTGAATTGATATTCATTCGTTGATTAGAAATTCATGTGTTGAATGGTATTCATATTTTGAAATAGATTGTTTGATAATAAAAATCACCTTTTATCTATATATAAAAACTATAGAAAACATTCATGTGTTGAATTGATATTCATTCGTTGATTAGAAATTCATGTGTTGAATGGTATTCATATTTTGAAATAAATTGTTTGATAATAAAAATCACCTTTTATCGACTATATGAACTGTGTAAAATAATCTCGTTTTAAAAGAAATTGTTTTATGATAAAAATCCTATTTTTGTCACCTATATGAACTATATAGAAAAATAGTGTTTTGAAATGAATTGTTTTACAATAAAAATCACATTTTTATTGTATGCATAAATCATTGAAATGTGAAGTGTTAAAAATAGCCACTTGTTCAAAATAAACATATATGAGTTGAAATATTCATTAATTAGCTAATGAAATGATTTGCACCTATTTATGTAACATTAGAATGAATGGTGTTTTTAAACCAAATAGAAATCAAATATGAAGTTGAATAGAAAATGATAAATGATAAGAACTGTATATATATGTACATGCATATTCATTGAACAGGTTATAGCAAAGGGGCTAGAGAAGAGGAATAAAATTTTGTGCCCGACAAATAGGTACACATTTACTGTTTTGTTTGGGTGATGATTTTATGAGCCTGTTGGCTAGCCGCTTGGCTTTTTCTTTTTCTTTTTGAGATTAGAAGGACCGGGAAAGCTATTTGCGATTTCCCGATGCTCCCGGTGCAGGGGAGGTTATGGCGAAATTTTCCAAAATTTTAAGGCGTTAGTGAAATATTTGAAGTGAAAACGATATTGAAATCATGGAATGAGCTATATTTATATAAATATATAAATATAAATAAAATTAAATGAAACATAGTCGTGCAGTTCGTGTTTTGAAACCGTGTTTTCAAACAACTAGTACGGGAAATCCGACCATTGGATTTTCCCGAAACCGCAACCGTCGGGTTCGCCTTGGAAATATCTTTCCAACGACACCAAGCTTGTAAAAATCCAACGGTTGGATTGTCTGGAATGTTTAATTCAAATCTGAAGAAAAACAGCGCCAGAAACGATTATATTTATTTATATATATAAATATAATTATATTTAATCGAATAACGACGCTGCAGTTCGTATTTTGAAATCGAAACTTCAAACGATTGTACCGGGAGATCCGACCGTCGGATTTTCCCGAAACTGGAACCGTTGGATTCGTTTTGAAAAGACCTTTCTAATGATGTAAATTTTGTGAAGATCCAACGGTTAGATTTTCAGATATGTGTAAATCAAATCTGAAGAAAAACAGCGCCACGGCCGCTTTAAGGCCCGAAGCGTCGTTTTGAATAAAATAGCTATTTTAAAATAAATAAAAATGGCGATAAATAGTTATAAAATATCATGAGCGATATGGAATAGAAATAAACTGAATTTGTTCGATTTATGTGGCTTTTGATGGTTGAATGTGTTTGGTGTGAAAATTACATTAAAGAACAAGATTGGTGTGGTCAAATAATTTAACCATTGAAATAAATTGATTTGAAATTCTTAATATACGTGAATTATTTGAAAAGGCCGAGTTAACTCTCATTTCAAATGATTGACCGACGATTGAAAGTCGAAGTTGAAGACGATGGTCGAAGACCGGAGATCTTCACCTCGTTTGGATGGTAACCGAGGTCCTGATTGGGAGGCATCCAGAAATATGGATAATGAGTGGTGATCGTCCAGACGTACGTGGTGATCGATGGGTTTGCGGGGTATTTAGTGCCTCCGGTTTCGTTCAGACCCAGAACGGACTTGTAAATGGACTGTGTGTCTGACATTGGAGTTTATTCTGTGTTGATTGATTTCTGTTAAATATACATCTGTTTGGCGGCGGAGAATTTATTCTTTTGCTTAACGCCCTTCTCTGAGACGCACGAGCTCAGAGGTTGTATATCGATGGACATCAGTCGCATGGCATGAATTGCCTGTGTGGCATGCTAAGATGCAGTGATCAGGGCTTCTGTTGAAAAGCAAAGTCTTGTGGTGATGATCAAAGCACCGCCTGTGTGGCGTAGCTTTGTGTATAACGTGAATTCGCGAGCCTCACACCTCGGTATGAACCTAAAACGGGAGAGGACATCAGGGAGGGCATGCGTTTCTTTCTAGCTAGGGTGGTGTCAGTGACCTACCAGCCCTGACATTTATATACTTTTCACCTATGTGGTTGTTGCTGTTGCGAGGCGCCTCGGTTTGATCGGACGATCCGGGTCCGATGGAGTCATTCGTTGGCTCGTTTACGCCCCAAAGGGCGGAGAAACGTAGTGTTCAGGCATAATAATCCACATCGGTGGACCGGCCCTGACGATCCAAGGGCCCACCTGAGTCTGGGCCTGAGACATGGGCTAGATTGTCTCGAATTCGGTAAGGACTATCTTTTGCCTTGGTTCATGACGGAAATCCAATTTCCAAATACGACATCGTGCGGTTTTGATTGTATATATATATATGGCGACATGATATATGGTACCCATGCCGTCTATGATTGATAGTTATGATTTGAAATTGTTTTCAAAACATATAAACACTAGTAATAATATCAAATGCCTTTGTTTTATTCGTATCAAGCATATTTTGGCCATTATAAGGTAAAACTCTATCCTCCGGTTTGCGTTGCATTGTGTGATGGGAACTGAGTCTTATAATGGCTTCATTTTGATAAAAAGCATAGCGATGTTTAAAAGAAAGATTTGTTTTAAAGCACTGGCAATCCAATGGAGTAAACCCGTTCCACGAAAGTGGCGTGGTCCTGTGATTAGCCAAATTATATATATGTGTTGAGTAGATTTCTCATACCAGTCCCATGACTGACTCGTAGTTTGTTTCACTCTCAAACTCGGGTGCCCCCTTTTTTCTACACGGGCAGCCTTGTATTCAGGTTTAGCTGGTTCTTTTTCTGGATAGCTGGAGCTGAAGATGGATTCTATCATTTATTTCTTTTTATGCTGTTCAGCTCCTATTGTACATATTTTGTTTATTTCCGCTGTAGACATTTATGTATAGCTGAACTGTATTTGTACTAAGTAAGATTCTGTATACGGTGTAACTCTGATGATTACTTTTATCCAGTATATTCTATTGTTCATATCTGGTGTATTTATTTAATTTTGTTCTGATATTATCTGTTTCTGTGTTATATTCCAAAGATAACCCTTGTTTCCGTGAGAACGGGATTTTGGGTCGTCTCAACGTGGTATCAGAGCTTTGTTTAAGCTTAGTTCTGGAACATAACATTTGAACGAACTCGTCAGAAATAGAACCAGTAGTGTTCTAGGACGGGCAACTCAATACAGATAGGATCAGTAATATCCTAGTATGAGTAAAGCAGAATGAAATTACACCTTGATAGACACATTTACATTTGAAGTATGTGTTTCTATATTTTAAAATACCTTTTCTGTGACCTGACACTTGATCTGCCATTTGCAGAAGTACTAGAAAAATGAGTGTCAGAAGCAGAAGGAATGCAGAACCGGATATTGAGGCCTTATTAATCAAATATCGAAATATGGGTGGAATACCGTTCTCTAGTGAAGAATCCATTATGAAGACGCAAGCTTGGATTCGTTCGGCTGAGAAAATCTTCGAAGCATTAAAGCTTAGAGATGACCAGAAAAGATTACTGGCCTCCTGGGCACTCAAAGATGAAGCTTTGTTCTGGTGGGATTCTGTTGTTAAGGATAATCCAGAAGGTGATATCACCTGGGATAAATTCAAAGTGATTTTCTTAGAAAGATTTACTCCTCCCGAAGCAACCGAGAGATTATGTGATGAATTTTCTTATCTGATACAAGGAGACATGACCATTCCCGAATATCATAAGAAATTCAATGAACTTTCTCACTTTACACCCCATCTAATTCAAAATCCGAAGAGGAAAAATATGAGATTTATTCACGGGCTTCAAAGGAAATACCAGAATAAAGTTTTGGGGCATGTGAAGCTTCCTTTTTCAGAAATGATTTATATGGCTTATCAATATGAAGATCTCCATAAGAAAGGAATGTTGCGCGACGAAGAAGAGGTCTGTTCTAATGACAAAACAGGGTCAGAAACTGATCGTCCCGAGGCCATAACAATGTTAGAGGTCAGTAAGAAGCCCAGTGCTAAGAGAAAATGGGCTACATCTGAGAAGGAACCAATAACGACTGCCATATGCAATAACTGTCATAAGCAGGGGCATTTGCAAGGAAAATGCAAATCTTTAAAGAAGCAAAAGAAGGAAGTATCTAAATCTAATAAAAGGGTTCATGAGGACAGAGGATGCCATAAGTGCCACCAGCCGGGTCATATTACGAAGAATTGCTGGCTGTTAAAAAAGACCAATGTGGTTCAAGTAAATGAATTGGCAGAGACTTCCAAGCCCTCAGCTAGTCAAGAAAGGGCGGATGTTTTGGAAGGCACGCTAACTGTCAAAAACATTCCAGTTAAAGTACTGTTTGACACAGGTGCGTCGCGAAGCTTTATTTCAAAGAGTGCCGCTAAGAAGCTTGATTTGAACTTGAGGAAGCTTAAGGAACCAATGACTGTCCAGAATCCGGTCGGGGGTTCTATCAATCTCAGTTGGATTTGTGCAGTACCTATCTCCTTTTCTTGCTATAAATTCCCTATTATCTCTGTCGTCATGAATTTTGATGAATTCGATCTTATCTTGGGATTGGATTGGTTAACCAAATATGAAGCAGAGGTTAGATGCGCCGAGAGAGTTGTTAGAGCTAAGATTAAATCAGGGAGTTATATAACCATACCGTGTGAAGGTCAGAATGCTAATAGAAAGGACTTCTGGGCAGCTTTGAATGTTTCTCCAGCTCAAATGGAAAATATCCCTGAAGTTACTGAGAATATTCCCGACCTAGTGAAAGATATTCCTGTCGTCAAGAACTATGCGGATGTGTTCGAAGAAGTTGTTCGCTTACCTCCGCAAAGAGAAATAGATTTCAAAATTGCTTTAATTCCCAATGCAAGGCCGGTAGTTCACGCTATTCGAAGAATGTCCTTGAAAGAGAAGGAAGAATTAGACAATCAAACACGACAGCTGGTATGGAAAGGTCTGATCAGGCCTAGTTTCTCTGATTGGGGAGCAGCCGTGGTATTTGTCCCAAAATCTGACGGTACTCTACGTCCATGTGTGGATTATCGCGATCTGAACAAACAGACAATAAAGAACAAGTATCCATTGCCGCGGATTGATGATTTGTTGGATCGATTAAATGGAGCACAAGTATTTTCAAGAATGGACCTAGCTACAGGTTTCCATCAACTTCGAATTGCCGAAGAGTGTGTTCCAATGACAGCGTTCAGAGGCCCCGACTTATTCTACGAGTGGTTAGTAATGCCGTTCGGCTTATGTAACGCTCCAGCTTACTTCGTCGACCTGATGAACAGAGTATTCAGAGGAGTATTGAATAAATTTGTTCTGGTTTTCATTGACGATATTATAATCTTCTCTAAATCAAAGGCCGAACATGAAAAGCATCTGGAACAGGTTCTAGAAATTCTGAGACGGAATGTATTGAAAGCCAAGTTTTCCAAATGTATATTCTGGCAGGATGAAGTGAAATTTCTGGGCCATGTTGTATCGAAAGAAGGAATCGCTGTTGATCCAAGTAAAATCACGGCTATTCAAAATTGGAAACAACCCAGTACCCCCACTGAAGTCCGCAGTTTTCTCGGATTGGCTAGCTATTACCGGAAGTTCGTTAAAGACTTTTCGAAGATATCTGGTCACTTAACGAAGCTTACAAAGAAGCACTCTAAGTTCAAATGGACTCCAGAAAGTGAGGAGGCTTTCGAAGAGCTAAAGTTAAGACTAACGACAGCTCCAGTGTTAACCATCATCGATGGCAACCAGGATTTAAAGGTCTGTACTGATGCTTCTAGAGAAGGCCTTGGGGCAGTGTTAATGCAAAGGGGCCAAGTGATTGCTTATGCTAGCCGTCAACTAAAGCCGCACGAGAAAAACTACGTCACTCACGATCTTGAGTTATTTGCTATCATATTCTCTTTGAAAATCTGGAGACACTATCTTCTCGGTGAGAGATTCGAACTGTTTACAGATCATCAGTCATTAAAGTATCTGTTCACTCAGAAGGACCTGAATCTGAGACAGCAACGTTGGCTGGAGTTTCTTGCAGCATATGACTTTGAAATTATATATACTCCAGGAAAAGCCAATGTCGTGGCCGATGCATTAAGCAGAAAGAATGAAATGATCGCCAGTTTTATTATCACGACTTCATTGCTAGATAAAATATCTGCTCTTCAGGAAAATGATCACTTCATTCAGAAGATCAGAGGGATAATTCAACAAGGTGAACCCTCGAGTTTTCAAGTAGACAATGATGGGATTCTAAGGCTCAAAGGTCGAATATGTGTTCCTAACATTCCTGAGCTTCGAAAGGAAGTACTGGATGAATGCCACAAGTCAAAACTCAGTATCCATCCGGGAGTAAGCAAAATGTATAATGACATCAAACGCACTTTCTGGTGGAAGTCGATGAAAAGGGACATTTCTTTATATGTTAGTCGATGCCCTACTTGCCAGCTAGTCAAAAGCGACCAGCAGAAATTGGCTGGATTATTACAACCACTGTAAGTTCCTGGTTGGAAGTGGGAGCATATTTCTATGGATTTCATTGATGATCTGCCCAGAACCAGAAGAGGGAATGACAATATTTGGGTGATCGTAGATCGCTTCACGAAGACCGCCCATTTCATACCCGTCAGATCAAACAGAACCGCTCAGAGTCTGGCGCAGATTTACTTCAGGGAAATAGTTAGACTGCATGGAGTGCCGCTCAGTATAGTAAGTGATAGAGATACCATATTCACTAGCAAGTTCTGGGAAGCATTTCAAGTCGAGCTGGGAACAAAGTTAGACTTGAGCACCGCTTATCATCCTCAGACAGACGGGCAGACTGAGAGGGTGAATCGCATTTTAGAAGATCTATTGCGGGCTTGTGTTCTATATTTCGGTGGATCATGGGAAGACCATCTGCATTTGGCTGAATTCTCTTATAACAATAGCTACCAGGCGAGTCTGACAATGTCGCCATTCGAAGCATTGTATGGTAGACCTTGCCGATCTCCTGCTTGTTGGGTCGAGCCTGGAAATAGACTTGTGTTAGGGCCCGATATGATTCGAGAAGCTGCCGACAAAGTCGATTTTATTAAGAAGCGATTACTCGCCGCTCAAAGCCGACAAAAGAGCTATGCCGATAGAAGAAGAAGAGAAATATCCTTTGAAGTTGGCGACTATGTATATTTGAAAGTATCGCCGATGAGAGGAGTTATCCGGTTCGGTAAAACTGGAAAGTTAGCACCTAAATTCATTGGTCTGTTTCCTATTCTGGAACGGATTGGAACTCTCGCTTATAGGGTCAAACTGCCTAATTGGTTGCCTGAAATTCATGATGTATTTCACATATCTCAACTTCGAAAGCACGTTCATGATCCAGACTTGATCGTGGAAGAAGCAGCTCAACATGACATTGAAATAACCCCAGAACTAGCTGTGAGAAGAGAGCCGCTAAAGATAATAGGCAAAAAAACCAAAGAGCTGAGCAACAAGAAGGTTCGCTTAGTCAAAGTGCAATGGAGTGGAGATCTGCGAGATTGTACTTGGGAAACTGAGGAGAGCATTCAGAAAGCTTATCCCAGATGCCGAGTAGATATCTCTGATTGACTCCGGTGCAAGGTACATTTAACCTACTTTGCATTACCATTCAATTCTCTACTCTATTGTTATTTTCTTTTCATAGATATACACTTTTAATTATATGGTCTGAATGATTTTTAAAAGAATATAGGATTTGATTAGTATATTTTTGAAGGTTAAAAACAATTGGATTGGTTGTTGTGTTGTGTGATTGTAGATTTATCAAACCACTTTCGACTTTGTTCCTTTTCGGGGACGAAAAGTTTTAAGTGGGGGAGATTGTAACGACCCAGAAAATCTGAACCAATTTAAATTTTTTTTAATTGGCTAAAATAATGGATTTTAAATATTTAAAATAAATATTTTAAATAATGGCGATGAAAACTGAGTTTGAATCGACAATTGAAAACGAATATGATTAATTATAATTATAAACAAGGCCTGAAATGGCGCTGTAGTTTCGAAAATTGAATTCAAACTTTGTCGGACTATATCGGGTGCAAAACAATCCGGATTTTAGTGAAACCAAAAACATTAGGATCTAATTGGTAATATCTTTCTAACGAATCCGACCAATCGAAATTTGATAGCGGGAATCAAAAGATATGTCCAGTTGAAAATTCTGAATAGTCGCTATGGAATTCAGGCCCTTAAAAATGGACATTTTGCAAATGACCTCGGATTTCGACGAAACCACTTTTGTTGGATCCGCAGTGTCAAGTTATTGTTAGGTTTCAAATTTCATAATTTTTCGAATCAATATGTGAGCGTGGCAAAGGAAAACGCGTTTGAACGGTTTCAGTTGATTTTAATCGACTAGAAATTGGCCATTTTTCAAACGGTCTCAGAATTCGACGAAACTAGTTTTATTAGGACCGTATCGTCAATACGAAGCTAGAAAATATTTTTCTGGAATTTTTCGAGTTCGTATGTGGCCCCACTAAATTGAAATGTGCGTTTAAATTGAATACATAAAGAATTACACTTTAAATTCAACGGAAACTGATTCAAAAGATCGAATCAGCTTACGATACATATCCCATTGTGTTCGGGATGGGGGTAAAATACTGTGGACGACAGGAGGTGGGCCTCGTTTAGAGGTCGTATGTAAAAGTCAACTTTTTGCAAAATTAAATAATTAAATATATATATTTTAGTGAAAATTACTCTCACATCCTTAAAACTAAAGTTAATTAGGCTCACATCCTCCCCTTTTGAAACATATAAATTTCATCCTTATTTTTAAAACGCAGCTTTTTTTTTCCGGAAATGCCCTCATAAGATTTTTATGGTGTGTTTTTCATTTTTCACTATATGCTACGTATTAGGTTTTTATTTTTTATAGAAACCTAATTTTCTAATTCATGGCGGCGGTGTCTTGAAATCGAAATTTTCCTTGCTCCGCCTCAATTCCCCTTTGCAAGAGAAATTCCCATTTGAAATCGAATCTGTCAGTAGCACATCAACTAAATCCCGGAACATCAACTAAATCCCAAGCCCATCTAAGTTTAAACCAAAAAACACAACACTCGGTGAATACAGCGATGACGATCTGTATTTCAGATCCATCGTCTTCTTCATCCATCGAACCAAAAAAACATGGATCGTGCATAGCCTTCTTCTTGGTACCGCAATAGCGGTGGCTGCTGGGGCCCACGCAGCTTTCGCCTTCTTCCGCTTCAGGAGGACTCGGTCCAGAGTTGTCGGCATCATTTCGGCCCGGTTCGCTTCATCCCGGTTCGAGGGGAAGCCTCTCGTTCTTATTCTTGGCAAGCCTATGATTCAGGTACACACGAATTTCTTCGTTCGCATTTGAAATCTTATTTAATAGATTGGTTTGAATTTGTTGGTCAATAAATTGTATTAATACTATTTTTCAATTAGTGTTCTGTAGAGAACATGGGAAAGGGCGATGTTGGCTTCAACATTGGATCATGTTAGTAAGTTTTTCAATTACTGATTTTTTTTCCTGCTGATATAGTGTACAATATTTTTTGCACGAATTGCTATTCATTTGTTCAGCATATCTTTGCAATTCTTTAGATTATTTTGTTCGACTTGGCTGAGGTGTTCCCTGTCTTAGTTCTACTTTGCTCGCACATAATGAAACTGTCAGTAGAAATTCCCCTTTGAAATCCATTATTTTTAATTTTATCCTTTTATTTTTCTAAAATTTTAGGGAATTTCGGTGATTATGTGCTGGTAATACATTTTTGATGATTGTAGCATGTAAATTTAACGATGTGTATTTTAACGTCCAAAATATAACGCTGAACCTCATAATAGTCAACATATATTTTAGTGAGAGTCATATTATGAAATTTGCTTATGGCCTCAAAAAAAGTTGAGATGGCACTGATCAGGTCAAAGACAGATTAGTCGACTGTCCATTTGTTTCCATGGGCTAAAGTTAAGAGTCTGATATACTTAGTTGCATTAGATACTGCACATATATATATACAGAACTGTACTAAAGTTAATTAACATGTCCTGTACTATTAACATATATATATATACTTAGTTGCATTATTATCGTATATTTTTTTTTCGCACAACAACTATCATTAACATGTCCTGTACTATTAATTTTTTTTTAATTATTTGCATTTATGTTGTTAAATATTTGGAAATTTTGCATACATCAGTGGTATTCCATTCATGGTACGCATAGCAAATATGCATTATATGGTGAAGACCTGCATGCATCAACGAAAAAATTACTAACAAGTACATACATGTGTGCACAATTTTTTAATACCATATTCATTTATTTAAGAAAACCTGCACATATATATGCAAAATTTCTACATATATGCATATTTCAATGAAGATTGCTTACACTTAAATTATCACATATCTGTGAAGCTACATGTATTTCAGGATGTAATTAATATAAATATGTCATGTGCTATTGTTAACAATTCTTTACAAATTTGCGCTTACGTACTTTAAAGTTTTGAAATATTGCATACATGACTGGTATTACATTCATGCTATTAATAGTAAATATTCATTGTACCGTGAAGACCTGCATGCATCAATGATCAGTGCCATCTCAACTTTTTTGGAAACAAATACATGTACTCATTCAACTAACATGCTCAAATTGTACATTATTATGCAAATTATCTTTTTCTTTGCACGAAAACATGTAAATAATTGGTTATTTTTGCATATTTACATTCAAAATTTTTACATTAAACATAAATATTCAATTAACATTCTTGTAACCAATGCAATTTATAATAAAACTTTTCGCATCAAATTATGTAAATTAGTAGTAAAATAAATTATGCGTTACACAAAAAAATTCATTTCAACTAAATTCCAAAATCATGTCATAAACAAGATAACAGCAAAAAAAAAAAAAAAAAAAACTGAATTTAAATGCATAATATTATGCACATTTTTGAGTTCATTGCATGCATATGTGCAATTATTACAGTTCTTACATCGGCTAGATTTAACCACATATTTAATCTTCATTTTTATTTGCATCCAATTGTGCAAATATCTCAGAAAATATGCACACATGTGTGCAACATTATTATAGGCTGACACGTTAGCTTAAAGTAGGTACCTAATTTATGAAAAAAAAATTAAACTTAAAACGCGCCCCCTATTTTCTGACTACAACATGTATGTTTTGTAAAAAAAAAAATTTCGGTACTTCTTTAACAAACAAAAAAATCTATATTCTGTAAATAATTTCAGGATAACACGTAAAACAAAAAAATCATACATTTATGCACAAATTACAGACTATTTCATATATGTATGCAACTTTTCAAAAAACTGTGTTCGTTTTGGAAATCTGAACATAAACCTGCACAAATGTGTGCATGTATTTTTATATATTTGCACACATGTAAGCATGTACTTGCATGAATAAAAATCAACAAACATTAATGTAGTAAAAAATTTACATAACTGATCAAATTTTTTTCATATGCAATTATTCTTATTTTTAACACAGACTGCTGCATATACATGTGTGCAGATGCAATTTAGTTGCATTTAACATTTCAAAACATATGTATCTAATGTTGCATAATCATCATTAAAAAATTAATAACACGATTCCATTATTACTTCACAGGCTCGACATCTAATTGATATGTGCACAATTCTTTTCAACTATTACTTTAATTTGCACAAAATTGTGCAGCTATTATTTACACATACAACCAAATCATACAAACATGCAAACATTGATATTGATTTTCTTTTTTTGATAACAGTGTTCCAGCGGATATTGGTGTATTGGTGTTGTTGAAGCTCGGTCGTCCATCTTTTTCCAAATGATTGAACACATTTGTTGTTTCTACAGAGACTACTAGATGTGGTTTGCACAATAAGCTGGGTCTTAACAAAATAACTTGTTCTTCAAAAGACCATCATCTCTGCTTTGTAAATGTTCTGAAATTTTTGATGTAGTACATGTAAATATGGTCTGTACTTATTTTTTGATGTAGTACATGTAAATTTTATGAAAATTTTCATGTAAGTATGCACATATTTCTGTTATTTGCATATATATATATGCATTTTGTTATAATTATCCGTATTTACTTTTTTGTCATTTCTTTTGTTTCAGCAATTATGCAGTACAGTTCTGTATATATATGCAATTATTTCACTTAGTTGCGCAAAACTAATAATTTATTTTCTGCATAATATTACTATATTTATGCAATTATTACACTTAGTTGCATAAATGTATGCAATTTTACGTAATATATGTATATAATTGGCCAGTTTTTCGTAAAAATCAGAAAAAAGAATTAATAAAAAAAATCATTTTACGTAATTTATGTATATATTTGTCTAGTTTTTCGAAAGAAAAAAAAAACCCGTTGGAGTGATCGAATGTTTTCCAGAATTGTTGGATTAGGTTTATGAGCAAGATAATAGGAGCGATAGACTAAGTAAATGAGGACAAAGAGTTGTTGGATAGTTTTTTAGGTGTGTAAGGGTAGATCTGGAATTTTTTTAGCGGTAATTCAAAAATAGGGATGTTTTCTATATTACTTTTATCGCCGGGTTTTTTTTATATTTTGAAACTTAATAGGGACATGTAAAAAACGCACCCTATATTTTATATAAACCCCCCCCTATTCCCTCCTCTCTCTCCACTTCGAGCAGAAAGAAAAAAAAACCTAAATCTAAATCGCGTCGTGCCTCTTGGGAGCCACCACCACGCCGTCGCCGTCCAACCCTCCCCGCGCCTCCATCTCCTCCTTTCCGATCCTCCTCCTCCCAGCGGCGCAACTCCCGAAGCCATCGCGACTCCTTCCCCCGAATCCAGACGACCCAAGACCGCCGTGCCTCGCTCCCCCCCTCCGCTTCGCCTGCTCCTCCTCCTGCCGCCGACGTCTTCTTCCCCCCCCCCTTCTTCGCAGGTTAAAAGTAAGTTATTATTATTTTTTTTAATCTGAAAATTTCGATTTTAAAGTTTAAAACTGATTTTAAAAAGAATTTAAAACTGATTTTAAAAAGGGGTTAAAAACTGATTTTAAAAAGAATTTAAAACTGATTTTAAAAGCATTTAAAACTGATTTTTAAAAGGATGTAAAACTGATTTTTAAAAGAATTTAAAACTGATTTTAAAAGCATTTAAAACTGATTTTTAAAAGGATGTAAAACTGATTTTTAAAAGCATTTAAAACTGATTTTTAAAAGGTTTAAAAACTGATTTTATTTTAAGATTTAAAATAGAAAAAGATTTGAACTTTAAATAGAAAAAGATTTGAACTTTAAATAGAAAAAGATTTGAATTTTAAATAGAAAAAGATTAGAACTTTAAAAAGAAAGAGATCAGATTTTTTTAGAATAGAAAAGATCATATTTTTAAAATAGAAAAGACGGAATTTTTATTCAGTAGAAGAAGTAAGATATGATTCTTATATTTTTAAAGTAATAAATATATAATTTTTACATCATAGGAATATTAAAAATATAATCTTTATTTTTGAAAAGGCGGAATCTATATTATTGAAATTCGATTTTTTATATATTGAATAGCATAGTAAAAATTCGATTTTTACATATGTAGAGAATACGGGCGAAAGCGACAAAAAGGCGAGATTGGAAAAGATTTCTCTAAAGGAAGAGTCGTAGTATTGGATAGCTATTGGTGAGAATTTCTCACTCTTCAATTTCTTTTTCTATATATATATATGTGTGGAAATAAAAGTGAATTGCTATATATAAATATATATATATACGCCCCTCGTCCACAAACCATGGACGATATTTATTGGTTGAAATTGTTGTGAAAATTGATTGATAGCGAATGATTGTTTGGGATTGTTTGTGGTTGATATTGATTGATTGTGGTTGAAAAATACCCATTTGTGATTGAGAAATATTTGATTGAAACCACATAGGATTAGTTTGTGGAAATGAAATAAATATATACATGCCGCCTGCGTGCGAACTAGATGCATGATCCCCATTGTCAAAAACCGCGAGGTTTTATGGTAGAGCGAGGAGCCATACTAAGGACGGTCCTGGTTTTAACTACCCTGTCGTTATGCTGCCGAAATTTTGAATAATATTCGTGTGTTTGAATTATTTTCATATGCTTAAACTATAGAAAACATTCATGTGTTGAATTGATATTCATTCGTTGATTAGAAATTCATGTGTTGAATGGTATTCATATTTTGAAATAAATTGTTTGATAATAAAAATCACATTTTTATCTATATATAGAAACTATAGAAAACATTCATGTGTTGAATTGATATTCATTCGTTGATTAGAAATTCACGTGTTGAATGGTATTCATATTTTGAAATAAATTGTTTGATAATAAAAATCACCTTTTATCTATATATAAAAACTATAGAAAACATTCATGTGTTGAATTGATATTCATTCGTTGATTAGAAATTCATGTGTTGAATGGTATTCATATTTTGAAATAGATTGTTTGATAATAAAAATCTTCTTTTATCTATATATAAAAACTATAGAAAACATTCATGTGTTGAATTGATATTCATTCGTTGATTAGAAATTCATGTGTTGAATGGTATTCATATTTTGAAATAAATTGTTTGATAATAAAAATCACCTTTTATCGACTATACGAACTGTGTAAAATAATCTCGTTTTAAAAGAAATTGTTTTATGATAAAAATCCTATTTTTGTCACCTATATGAACTATATAGAAAAATAGTGTTTTGAAATGAATTGTTTTACAATAAAAATCACATTTTTATTGTATGCATAAATCGTTGAAATGTGAAGTGTTAAAAATAGCCACTTGTTCAAAATAAATATATATGAGTTGAAATATTCATTAATTAGCTAATGAAATGATTTGCACCTATTTATGTAACATTAGAATGAATGGTGTTTTTAAACCAAATAGAAATCAAATATGAAGTTGAATAGAAAATGAAAAATGATAAGAACTGTATATATATGTACATGCATATTCATTGAACAGGTTATAGCAAAGGGGCTAGAGAAGAGGAATAAAATTTTGTGCCCGACAAATAGGTACACATTTACTTTTTGTTTGGGTGATGATTTTATGAGCCTGTTGGCTAGCCGCTTGGCTTTTTCTTTTTCTTTTTGAGATTAGAAGGACCGGGAAAGCTATTTGCGATTTCCCGATGCAGGGTAGGTTATGGCGAAATTTTCCAAAATTTTAAGGCGTTAGTGAAATATTTGAAGTGAAAACGATATTGAAATCATGGAATGAGCTATATTTATATAAATATATAAATATAAATAAAATTAAACAAAACATAGTCGTGCAGTTCGTGTTTTGAAACCGTGTTTTCAAACAACTAGTACGGGAAATCCGACAATTGGATTTTCCCGAAACCGCAACCGTCGGGTTCGCCTTGGAAATATCTTTCCAACGGCACCAACCTTGTAAAAATCCAACGGTTGGATTGTCTGGAATGTTTAATTCAAATCTGAAGAAAAACAGCGCCAGAAACGATTATATTTATTTATATATATAAATATAATTATATTTAATCGAATAACGACGCTGCAGTTCGTATTTTGAAATCGAAACTTCAAACGATTGTACCGGGAGATCCAACCGTCGGATTTTCCCGAAACTGGAACCGTTGGATTCGTTTTGAAAAGACCTTTCTAATGATGTAAATTTTGTGAAGATCCAACGGTTAGATTTTCAGATATGTGTAAATCAAATCTGAAGAAAAACAGCGCCACGGCTGCTTTAAGGCCCGAAGCGTCATTTTGAATAAAATAGCTATTTTAAAATAAATAAAAATGGCGATAAATAGTTATAAAATATCATAAGCGATATGGAATAGAAATAAACTGAATTTTTTCGATTTATGTGGCTTTTGATGGTTGAATGTGTTTGGTGTGAAAATTACATTAAAGAACAAGATTGGTGTGGTCAAATAATTTAACCATTGAAATAAATTGATTTGAAATTCTTAATATACGTGAATTATTTGAAAAGGCCGAGTTAACTCTCATTTCAAATGATTGACCGACGATTGAAAGTCGAAGTTGAAGACGATGGTCGAAGACCGGAGATCTTCACCTCGTTTGGATGGTAACCGAGGTCCTGATTGGGAGGCATCCCGAAATATGGATAATGAGTGGTGATCGTCCAGACGTACGTGGTGATCGATGGGTTTGCGGGGTATTTAGTGCCTCCGGTTTCGTTCAGACCCAGAACGGACTTGTAAATGGACTGTGTGTCTGACATTGGAGTTTATTCTGTGTTGATTGATTTCTGTTAAATATACATCTGTTTGGCGGCGGAGAATTTATTCTTTTGCTTAACGCCCTTCTCTGAGACGCACGAGCTCAGAGGTTGTATATCGATGGACATCAGTCGCATGGCATGAATTGCCTATGTGGCATGCTAAGATGCAGTGATCAGGGCTTCTGTTGAAAAGCAAAGTCTTGTGGTGATGACCAAAGCACCGCCTGTGTGGCGTAGCTTTGTGTATAACGTGAATTCGCGAGCCTCACACCTCGTTATGAACCTAAAACGGGAGAGGACATCAGGGAGGGCATGCGTTTCTTTCTAGCTAGGGTGGTGTCAGTGACTTACCAGCCCTGACATTTATATACTTTTCACCTATGTGGTTGTTGCTGTTGCGAGGCGCCTCGGTTTGATCGGACGATCCGGGTCCGATGGAGTCATTCGTTGGCTCGTTTACGCCCCAAAGGGTGGAGAAACGTAGTGTTCAGGCATAATAATCCACATCGGTGGACCGGCCCTGACGATCCAAGGGCCCACCTGAGTCTGGGCCTGAGACATGGGCTAGATTGTCTCGAATTCGGTAAGGACTATCTTTTGCCTTGGTTCATGACGGAAATCCAATTTCCAAATACGACATCGTGCGGTTTTGATTGTATATATATATATATATGGCGACATGATATATGGTACCCATGCCGTCTATGATTGATAGTTATGATTTGAAATTGTTTTCAAAACATATAAACACTAGTAATAATATCAAATGCCTTTGTTTTAATCGTATCAAGCATATTTTGGCCATTATAAGGTAAAACTCTATCCTCCGGTTTGCGTTGCATTGTGTGATGGGAACTGAGTCTTATAATGGCTTCATTTTGATAAAAAAGCATAGCGATGTTTAAAAGAAAGATCTGTTTTAAAGCACTGGCAATCCAATGGAGTAAACCCGTTCCACGAAAGTGGCGTGGTCCTGTGATTAGCCAAATTATATATATGTGTTGAGTAGATTTCTCATACCAGTCCCATGACTGACTCGTAGTTTGTTTCACTCTCAAACTCGGGTGCCCCCTTTTTTCTACATGGGCAGCCTTGTATTCAGGTTTAGCTGGTTCTTTTTCTGGATAGCTGGAGCTGAAGATGGATTCTATCATTTATTTCTTTTTATGCTGTTCAGCTCCTATTGTACATATTTTGTTTATTTCCGCTGTAGACATTTATGTATAGCTGAACTGTATTTGTACTAAGTAAGATTCTGTATACTATGTAACTCTGATGATTACTTTTATCCAGTATATTCTATTGTTCATATCTGGTGTATTTATTTAATTTTGTTCTGCTATTATCTGTTTCTGTGTTATATTCCAAAGATAACCCTTGTTTCCGTGAGAACGGGATTTCGGGTCGTCTCAAGTGAATTACTGTAAAGGAAATATATTCTTAACTTAAAATCGAAAATTACAAGAATAAATGTTTTGCTGGTGTTTGTATTGGTGAATTTTATCTATTTCAAAGATAATAATGTTGTTCAGTTAAGGACTGAGAGGTAAATATACCCCAACTTGATTGACTTCATTGGTGACTAAGAAATGGTTAATATTCGATGGCAAGAGTGGTTAAGTGAGGTAAGTAATAAGGGTCAACAGTTGAGTGGGGATAACAATGTCTTATTTAACATCTGTTTTATTCCAAATAACAAATTTAGAAATGTTCCCTCTAAGAATAAAGTATATTTTCTATAGAAATAAAGGTTTGCGAATATATGGAAATGTTTCAAAAAGATCGTGAAAGATTAACGGGTTTTGATAATTCAGAATGAAAATAACAAAAGAACAAAAAAGCTACATGTTGAGAACGAAGGACGACAGAAAGTAAGAGAAATAGATCCGTAAATTAAACTCAGGAATTGCATAAGCAATAATTTGATGAAGAATATAGTTAAGTAAATTGGGAACTGGCCGGAGATTGGTCAAGTGGATGGCTTTTTGAGTGTTGATCTGATGTTGGTTTCGGCCTTCGAATTGGTACTTAGAGTGTAGTTCACTAACTAATTTACGGTCAGGGATTGATGAATATGAAAAGATAGAAATGTGTGATACTTATTACCATTTGGTTAAGTATATATAGTGATATTTTCAAGTAATGAAAATAATATGAAGAGAATTGATAAATAAAAATGAAAATGGTGTAAACAGATTTATTGAAGACCGTGACATTTTAGGAATTACGATAAATAAGGGTGATAAATAGTGTGGAGACGGTTATGCAGAGATGGGGACTACAGATCAAGGAACAGACAATCACCAATGATTGTAAATCCCAATTAATGAAAATTTGTGAAAGAATGGAAAGTTCAGAAAATGAAAAATTAGGTAGACATATTCTCGTCTTCTTGTTTGCGAGTTCCATCGAAATGAAATAAGAACTGTATACGTGAATGGATCTAAGAATGAGAAACCGTTGAATGAGATGAAATGGAGTATGTTCCAAATTAATTTAAATAAGGTAATAAAATAACCTATCATATTGGTTATAATTGCAGAAACCGTTAAAGAAAATAAACGGTGTGTATTTGAATTGAGACCAAAGTGAAATAAATTGCATATCAATTTGATTGCAATTAAGGAGGTCATTTGATGAAATTTGAGAATCTGATTTCGGAAATTTTGAAAATTGGTTTCAGTTGTTTTAAAAATCAACATTAGTTGTATACACAAACAATTTTAATAGAAATACTTCCAAGTGGACAAGACCATATTAATAGCTTTGCTACTTATTTGTTTCAAAACAAAAGTAATCTTGAAATTTGATTTGATACACAAAATATGTATACATTGTTGGAACAGTTAAAGTAGAATCCGAAAATTTGATTATTGAGTTGGGTTGAAGGATAATCCAATATACCAGGATTTGGAAGTTATACATCTTAAGAGATGTCTGAGGAAAAGACTGAATTTGTAATTTCCAATTGTGAAATTGAAAGGTCGAGTTGTCGATTTTTGAATGAGTCAAATTTGGTCAGTGGAATTAAAATTGAGATTCAAATTCAAATGAGCTTAAGAGCAAGTAAAATATCGTAATGCGAAATGAATAGAATTGTATTAATAAACTCAGCAAATTACTTCCATTTGGAAATTAGTTGATTGTTTTGAAAAGATGAAAATAAAAGCAAGATTTAAATAGAATTTGAATTTAAATTTGAGTCTGCTAATACTAGAATATATGAAATCTGATAGTTAATAAATTCGAACAAGAAAAAAAACTAATCGGTCAGATTGAATAAAGAGATAAAACTATAAATTGGATATTTGGAGAAATTTTTTGTTTTACAACCAATAATAGGAGATATTGAAAAACACGATTTGGAAAATGTGAATTTGTCGAGAAAAATCTTATGTTAATAATATACTTAAGTAAGAATTATATAAAATATGAAATACTATATATATAGTATTATATGTTTTCAAATCAAGATAAGGGATGTACCTTCCTTATATGAATTTCGAGCTTAGCTGAAATATGCTACTGGTCGTAGTAGGTTGTCCGGACATAAAACTCATGAGTTGCCATTGAGCACGACCGCTAGCGTAATTCGCAGGGCTGCAGATAGCCTATGGTGGATGGATGTTACCTAGGGGAACCAGTCGTAACCATTGTGATCCCTGCGATCTAGAGTCGTTGGAATTCGACCGTGTAGCGAAATTCGTAGGGCTACAGAAAGCCTACGGCAGACGGATGTTTCTTGGGGGAACCAAGCGTAACCATTGTTACTGTTGCGATCTACAGTAGAATTATAAGGGTGTAATCCACAGAGCTGTGAAAGCTTACGGGTATGGATGTTTCCGGGGGGAGCCAGGCATAACCATTGTGTACCTACGGTCCATTGAGATATCTCAGTGTTTGAGCCACCTACGTAATGCAGCAGTTTGTCTTCTTGACTTGATTGTTTGATTATTCCTTGTGAATTGATTTATTCTTATAACTTGATAAATTTGTTTCATGATCCTGAGAGAGAGCAACCAATGCTCAATGATCTCAGATCATCTTTTGATTCTTAAATGTCTTTGATTGATCTGTCCATGACGAAATTCGCAGGGAAGTGAATTTCTACGGATACGGATGTTTTCTGGGGGATCCAGACGAAACCATTGTGTATCTGTGATTCATGAGCAATCAACATATCAGCATCACATTGGTACTTTCCGTATCTGTTTTTAAAGGAGATTTTTTGAAATATTTCTCACTGGAAGTTGAAGCAAGGATATTTAGTACTTGGAGATTTTAGTCATGCGCCTGGCCAACGTATGTCTAAGATCTGTAAGAATGACTACAAACTTGTCAAACTTCGAGTTACCAAATATTTTCAAATCAATAATTTGAGATTATAATAAGAAGATTTTGAAGAATAGAATAAAAAGAATTTTTTTTTGCGAATTTCGTGTTATATATATATATATAAGTTATAAAAGATTTTGTATTTTGGAAAAAAAAAATTCAAGTCGACAATTTGTGACTTGAAGATGAGATGTTACTTACACTCTTTAATGAGTGTTGAGAATGATTAAATAAATCATAAAGTGACTGAGTTAAACTTGGATCATAAGAAGGGTATCGATGAATAAGTAAACAATAACATATTGGTTTCGGAATAAATTGAGATGCATAAATCCAACTTATGCAAGATTTGAAATTTAAAAAGAAACTCATTTTGAAAAGAAATCGTATGATTTTGAATATCTTAGAAGATTTGATGGGACATATTTCAAAATAGTTTGAGATGAAAATTGGTCTAAGAAAAGTTGAATGTAATTTAAAAAGCATGAGAGTAGATAAATCCTGATTCGGAAGATAACGAAACTGTGATCAAAATCGATCTCCAACTATAAGAAAGGAAATTTGATTTTCTCAGTTAATTGAGTACGGTAGATAAACTAAGAGGATCAATTTTGACATATAAATTAGTTACGAGAGGATTTCACATAAATGTGAAAATTTGGAGTATACATTGGCATCACTCTAATGATCTCTCCTTTTTTAGGACGAAAAGTTTTAAAGGGGGGATGATCGTAACATCCCAGAAATTTGGACAACGGGAATATGAAATTTATTAAAGAATTAATTATTAATGATCAATTTTATATGTGTTAGAAATTTAAAATCGAAATATATTTTTGTGTGTGAATTGAACTTAATATTAATTCAGGATGGTTGGTTGGAAATCAAATATTTTTGTTGAATGGTGAATTTGATTTTTTTTAATGAATTGAATTGGAGACTCGACGGGAAAATACATAAATAGTTGAAATAAAAAAATGAACGTAATTAACAAATTGGAAATCTTATTTGTCGAAATATATGGAAATTGGCATAGATAGGTTTATATTTGTGTACATTAAGAAATTGAAATTTAACGTTTTAAAATTTTGGAAACGAACGGAGCTGCTGGTGGACAAGCGAAATAAAAACGGGGAACAGTTAAATGATTTAAAAACAAAATAACGTCATATGCAAATAAAGTCGAATTACAACCAAAATAATTTTATTGGAATCAGAACGCAAAGACAAAGAGGTACGTATAATTTTTATCACAATTGGAAATTTAGTTGGTAGTATGAATGCAGAACATTACATGGTAATTCGTGATAGGGATTAATATTTAAATATCTGTGAATATTAACTTCCTCGGTATGGATCACATAGACATATTCCTCAAATTGCCGCTACCCTATAACCTAACGATGGAACATCGTTCTTATCTCCACCAATTTTTCTTCTATAAAATCCGTCGTCTCTGGAGATTTTCTCCATCCCTAAATTTCCAGCTTTTTACAAAGATTCTTTCTTCCCTTTTTATTTTGATGGTAGTTGAATTGATTTCCTTCCCCGAATCAGAATCAAGTTCCAACCTTTCTCTCCGAAGTCTTCGCCATCGCCGGACGCGTGCCTCTAATAAGAGCCTTTCCCCAAACCACTGCAGCCCCTTCAAAGTCATCTCTCATCAAATCAAAGCCATCGATGTGGCCAGCATCGAAGAGCCAAAATCTTCTCGTCCCTGTAATCCACGACGAATTGGTCTCACCAATGTTTGCTTCATCAAGCACTGCGCCTCGTCTCCATCTTTATAGCACCAGCATCCACCTGCTCCTTCGTGAAATATATTGTTGTTGCACCAATTTAATTTGAGTAACCCTCACGTTTCAACTTATTTCAAGGACGATAACTTAAATTTAATTCTGATTTGTTGATTGTGTGGCTCACGGCTTTCCATGTTCACTTGTTATTTTGCATTACGCAGTTGCACTTTTTCTTGCTAGTCATAGTGATTTTACTGGTCTAAAAAAAATTAAATGTCATTCTTGTATTTACCCCTTAATCTTAATCCATTGAATTGTTGTAGTCTGTGTTCACTACCCTGCTCATGACTTTTGTCTTTCTACATATGGAACTAAAAAGGTTGGTACGTATGAAACAATGAAGGCACATGATATTGGACAGTATAAGGCTGTCGATGCATGTCTGTTAGTAGTTGGCTAATCCAAAAATATATGTTGATTATATCACATTAACTTGCTTGTTGTGTTATGCTAATTGTCAATAAGGCATGAAGGAGTAGTGGGTTTGTCTCTAAGATTGGTAGTGTATGCGTGATCCAATATTTCTAACTGTGTAGTAGCAGAGCTATATAAGCTTTTTATAATTCTTGTATGATAAAGTTACAGCTATTTGAGTTGGGTTGCATTATTCTTTCATTTGAATTGGATGAAACAAAGATAAATATTAGGTTACTTGATTTGGTTCTTTTCTAAGTAATAGAAATAAATTTTTAGCTCACAGAAAGTATGATTTTCTTAACTTTATACATATAATTGTAACCAGTATTGAAAATCCAAATGAGTTCTCCTCAAGTATATTGTTTTGAAGCATTTTTTTAAATGGGTATGAGGGTAACCGGTATTGAAAAGTCAGTAAGGATTATAATTGTAACCAAGTATTGAAAATTTTAGAACTGATCTTACATGGCATGCATTTGCAATTATATTGGTCCTTATATGATTATTATGATTAACATTCCATCTGAGTTGTTTTAAAAATCAAATTTGAGCTGATCATAAGCTGAAACGTGCACTAAATTGGATCATTGTTGGTTTTACTTATATGTATAAACTTGGACTGTAATAAAAAAATAGTGAACATTTGAAGGTGAGTAAGCTCCCTCTATTGTGTAATTAAATTATCCTATGTGAATTATACATAATGATACTGTGTTGCATAATTGAAGCGTACTACGTTTCCAAAATTGGAATTCAGAACATATTCATGTGGTTTAATCCATTTCTGTTGCGAGTTTTATTGTGTCACTGTCCTAATACTTGAAACATAGGCTTAGGTCATGATTTACTGTGTTTGTTCTCTTGGCATTGTCTTTTCTTGTAGCTGAGATTTTTATTTCGGTTTACCATGTTGCAAGCCTGAAAATCACCCATTTTGTTCGTCTTTTATGTAACATGCTATACTGTGTTTTTGGGCTATGAGTATTGGGGCTTGGCTGTTGCTATGCAAATTATTTGTGCTATAATTTTTACATGTAGTTTGTGTTTCACCTAAATTATACTGAGTTTGGTCATTTGTAGTTTACAAATGATATACGTGTATACTAGGAATTTTGGCATCCAATTTCACCTAAACATGAATGATATATGGTTCATTAGTAGCGTGGCCTATGTATCTCTTACGTATGTCTTGGTTTCGGCTGAGGGACACTTACTACATATACTAGTTCTGTTTTGTGTTAAAACCTAGAGTAAATGCCGCTTTTGCAAAATTTGTATGCTACCGTGATTTTTGAAAACTGAACGCATGATGCCCTGATTATATACCTAAACTATTACTTACTCTAACCGTGATCACTTGACAGTTGGGTATATATATTCAAAATTTTAGAAATGGCCTAATTTGGGATTAGCTGTTATATTTCCAGTATTTTATTGAAATTGAATTACTTGAAATAAGTATAAACCTGACCCGAGTTTTTGTTTTGCTCGGGTCGAGGTCAGACCCGAGCACTACATATTTAAAGATTATAGGTTAGGGTCAAAGACTGACAAGCTGGGGATTCCAAAGACGGTGCACTCTGAAGTTTTCAAAAATAGTAAATATTTTCTTGTACTCAAATTGTTTTAAAATCCAACTATATATAGAAAATTCTTGTATTCAAAATTCTGATTATATATAAAAGTTTTATTCTGACGTTAATATTGTGTTGTTTATTTATTCTGTTTTCTGTGTTGATTTTATCTTTAAACTCTGTAAGCTAAATATCAATCCGTTAATTTGGACATTTAAAGTTGGTTTAATTACCGATTTGATGTGGTCAAAAAGGCGAGGCATTACAATTAGGGTATATAATCACCTATCTAGAGAAAATCCATTTCCTTCTTTAATCTGTTTTTTATGCTGTCTCTTTCGGGAAACGGTGGTTTGAGCCCAACCTTTGGTGATATACATTCAACACACTCAAGCGTAATGAGTGGTCGGTCATGTATGGGCCGGGTTGCAAGACGTTCTTATTGAACCTAGTGTATCCCCCTCTAGAGATACACTATCGACAGGTGGTTCCATACCTTGCCATACTCAGAATCCAATCTCCAATTAGCGCCCGTGGTTTTAATTGTATACTATATATGTGGAGCAGGAGATGCAAGCGTTCCGCTAGATTGGTATTTAATTGTATTTAGACATTACTATAATATCAGAAAAGATATTGATTTCAAAAATGTTTTGGGTTATCGTAAGGTGAAAATCGTCTGTATTTATGTGTGGATTTGGTCTTACGATTATCCTTTTCTTTCGAAAAGATTTTGACTTTAAAATCAAGATGTGTGATACATTTAAACTTAGTGTGTTTCTCTCACTCTGGTTCACTAGATTGATCCAGCGTTTGAAATGCTCAGATTAGCTCGGGTTTTACAGGTTTAGAATTGGATGTTGCGAACTTTAGAAGACATACCGGAGGAGTTCAGACGTATGATATATATATATGGTGTGCATTTCACTGTGTACTGTATATGAGGACATGTTATTATAATTGTCCAGATGGGTTAATGTACTCTGATGATTGTAAGTTTTATTTAAAGCTCTCAATAAATATTTATTTCTATATTATATTTCGTTCCGCTTCGATTTGAGACTCTGATTCTGTATTGTGTTGGTTCTTCTTTCTGTATTATTCTAATATTTCTTTCATTCTTATCTTACCCTCTAATATCTTTCTAATAGTGATCTGCTTTTCTGTATAATTTGAGTTGACATGGTTTGATAAATGTCGGCTTAAACTGTACTAAAAAGTGGGTCGTTACAAGAAGTCCCGAACCAACCCTTATTCCGGTATTTAAAGATTAAAGACCATAATTCCACTTTTGGTATTAATAGAAGTCCCGACCCAACCCTTATTCCGGTATTTAAAGATCGAAGACCAAAATTCCAATTCTGGTATTAATAGAAGTACCGAACCAACCATTATTTGGGTATTTAAAGATTGAAGACAAGAATTTGACTTCTGGTATTAATAGAAGTCCCGAACCAACCCTTATTCGGGTATTTTAAAGATTGAAGAACACAATTTGACTTCTGGTATTAATAGAAGTCCCGAACCAACCCTTATTTGGGTATTTAAAGATTGAAGACTATAATTCAACTTCTGGTATTAATATTTCATTCCACCCTTTCGGTTTGATTTATGATGCAGAGGTTGTACGTGCTTCTTAAGCCACTCCATGGGCTTTTATCTTCAAATCAGAGGACGTACTTGCTTTATTGGTCACTCTCTGGGCCTATCTGTCTGGTGCTCTTGGCTAGCTTATCCACAAATAGGGCCCAAGGACTTACATGACCTCCCTCCTGGAGGCGCCTTATCGTAACCATCGTAGGCGATGATAAGGTCTTAGATGCTTAAACCGGTCAAACGTAGACACGGAAGTAAGGCTTTCTCTTTTGATACTCTATCCTGGCCATCGTAGGCGGTGATAAAGGCTTACACTCCACCCCCCTCCAAGGGGTGCCCTATTCTGACCATCATAGGCAATGATATGGGTTTGTGCTCCCTTTTGCGGGGAACGCGGAACATAATCAGAGGTAGGATGTGCTCTTCTACGAGCAGAGGTAGAACGTGCTTAGTTCATAGTAGAGGTAAGGCATACTCTTCTACGAGCAGAGGGAGGGCATGCTAATTAGATGCTCCACCACAACCATTTTTGGTGTGTATCGAAGGCTTACGCTTTCGATGCTTTAACCTGACCCTTTCTATTTTGGGCGCGGAGAAAGGCTTACACACCACCCCCTTCTATGGGGTGCCTTGCCCTGACCAATCTTGGCGATGACAAGGGTTTAAGCCATTTGTAGTTTAACCTATCTTAGGTTAATTCAAGCCTTGAGTGGGTTTCCATACCTTTAGTTGTATGAATATTTTGGGTGAAAAACTTTCTTTACTCATTTACCATTGAGAAGTAGGGTCTTAAATGTTCCGAGTTCCATGTCCTTGGAACGAGATCACCATTTTGTTTGTAAAGTCGATACGTCCCAGGCATGACTTTTTGGTGGATGATCATGGGTCCTTCCCAATTTGGGCCAACCGGACCATCTGACGGGTTCTTTATGTTAGCCATTCCTCTTTGTAGGACCAAATCTCCTTTTGTGAAGGTTCTAGTTTTGATTCTCGAGTTGTAGTATTTTGTGATCCTCCTTTGGTATTCGGTTGTTCTGATCATAGCCTTGTCTCTTAATCCTTATATTAGGTCTAAGGATCCCTTCTTTAACTCCTGATTTGGATCAAATGTGTAGGCTATCCTTCTGTGTGAAGGGATTTCAACCTCAAGTGGAAGCATGGCTTCGCATCCATATGTCAAAGAAAAAGGAGTATGCCCTGTTGCCTTTGGCAGAAGTTCTATATGCCCAAAGTACCAAGGGTAATTTTTTAGCTCAATTTCCTTTGGCTTGATTTAGTCGTTTCTTGAGGATTGTCTTTATGGTTTTGTTTGCAGCTTTGACAGCTCTGTTTTTCCTTGGATGGTCTACCGAGGAAAATCTTTTGATAATTCCATTCTTTTCACAAAATCAAGTGAATTCCTCACTCTCGAATTGTGTTCCATTATCTGATATGATCTTGTAAGGAATCCCAAAGCGAGTAACAATATTCTTTATCACAAATCTCAACACCTTTTTAGATTTGATTGCTGAAAGGGTTTTTTCTTCTACCCATTTGGTGAAGTAATCAATGGCTACTACATCAAACTTGGATCCTCCTTTGAAGATTGGTAGGGAACCGATCAAGTCTATTCCCTATACATCAAACGGCCAAGGGCTTGAGATAGTGGTTTGCTCACTAGGAGGAAGCCGGGGTATTTTAGAGTACCTTTGGAATTTCTCACACTTCTTGACATACTCAGTTACTTGATTATCCATTTGTGGCAAATAATAACCTTGTCGCATGATCCTTTTGGCTAGCTCAATCCCACTAGAGTGGTCTCCGCAAAATCCCTTATGTGCTTCTCTCAGCAAATTAACCCCATTCTCGAGGCTCACGCATCTCAAGTAAGGATGTGAATGCCCTTTCTTATAGAGTACCACATCCATAATCATGAATGTAGTGGCTTGGTGTTTTATCTTTCTCGCGTCTTGCCTATTAAGGGATAAAGTTCCATTGCAAAGGTAATCTACCATAGGGGTCATCCAAGTACTTCCATGATGGTAATTAATTTCTATTGAAGGAGGTTCGTCATCAGAAACTAGTTCCCTATCCATTTCATCTCCCCTTTTCGAAGCTTGAGATCTAGTTAGGACTAACAATTCTTTTCTTGTTTTGGGCTATTCATGCTCGATATTGGGTTTTTCTTGGTATCCTGTAGGGAATAACTCGAGTTTCGGGTGCACCTCGGGGGCTGGCCAACCTAGCTAGTGAATCATCTTGGGTATTCTCTCCTCTGGGTATTTGATGTATTGAGAAATCCTCAAAGTGGGTAAGCATATATCTTTAATATCCTTTTTACATATAGGGCCAACCGTGCATCCTTCGTTTGATAGGTTTTCTTTATATAATTTAATATTAGTTGTGAATCACTAAAGATCTCTACTCGAGATATCATTAACTGTAGTGTTGGATTCAACCCTGCCACCATTGACTCATATTCGGCCACATTATTAGTAGTTGAGAAACATAACTTGAGCGCATAGTTCAAGTAATGCTCATTAGGGGGTAATTATGATATAACATGCCCCTGCACCTTGTTCGTATGAAGCCCTATCTACAAACAGTTGCAACTTAGCCTTTAAGTCATTCTATTTAGTTGACTGTCTTGTAATGAAGCTTTTGCACTCATTCACAGAGTCTTCTTGAGGTTTATGGCTCGCTAAAAACTTGCTTAAGCGGAAAGCTAGTCAAGACCTTAATAGATTTTGCTTGGAAGTAGCCTCCAAGCTTCCGTGTTGTATGTATTAGGCAGCATGTTAATTTCTCCATTACCGGGTATCAAGTTTCTGCATCCTTTAACCATCTGTCGACATAGTAAATTAGATGCTGAGTTTCATCACTCTCTCTTATAAGGGCTGAGCTTACCACATATTCTGAAATGGCTATATATATATAAATCTTCTCCTCTCTCGAGACTGGACAAAATCGAGGGTTTTCCCATGTAGTCCTTCAATTCTTGAAAGGCCTTTCTATATTCTTCGTTCCATTCGAAGCTCTTCCTTTTCTTTATAACATCAAAGAAATGGACGCATTTGTCGGTAGCTTTGGAAATGAACCTACTGAGGGCTGCTACCTTTCTGTTTAAGCTCATGACGTCTTTACTTGTGTTAGGCTCTTCCATATCTTTTACGGCTTAAATTTGGTCCGAACTAGCCTCAATGCCATGCTCACTTACCACATATTCTAGAAATTTTCCGGATTGGACCCCAAAAGAAGACTTTTGTGGGTTTAACTTCATTTGGTTACTTCTTAAGACTTTTGTGGCTTTCCTCTTTGACGGACTTCACTAGCATGTCATCTACATATACTTCCATGTTGCGCCCTATCTGCTCTTGGAACATTCTGTTAACTAGCCTTTGGTATGTTGCTCTCGCATTTTTTGATCCAAACGGCATTACTTTGTAATTAAATGTTCCTCAATCAGTGATAAAACTTGTGTGCTCCTCGTCAGGTTTATGCATTGGAATCTGATTATACCTTGAATAAGCATCCATAACGGATAGTATTCTATGGCCACTTGTTGCATCAACCAACTGGTCTATTCGCAGAAGGGGGTTGAAATCCTTTGGGCCTGCCTTGTTTAACTCTGTATAATCGACGCATGTCCTCCACTTTCCGTTGGACTTCTTTACTAGCACAGGATTGGCTAACCACTTGGAGGGAAAAACTTCTTGGATGAACACGTTTGTCTCTAACCTTTTTACTTCCTCCCTTCAAGCTTCTGACCAGTCTCTATTATATTGCCTCTTCTTTTGTCGAATTGGGATAACAGAAGGGTTAACGTTTAGGGCATGGCTCATGATATAAGGATTAGTTCCGACCATGTCTGAATGGGTCCAAGCGAAAATATCCTTGTTGAGCTACAAGAACCGAACTAGGTCACTCCTCGGGGTTCTGTCAACCTTTCCCCAATGTTGATGAATTTGGTCTTATCCTTGGGATCAACATTTACTTCTTCCAAATCCTCTATTGGTTTTATTCTTCCTGTGTCTCCTCTGGAATCCAAGTCTATGAAAATTTCTTCTGCTTCTGTCAAGTTTATGTTATCGACTCTCTTCCTTTTCGGTCTCAAAGAAGTGTACCTACCATTTGTACATTTGTCAGCTTTATTGATTTTTATTTTAGCTTCGAATGTTGGATGGAAGAATCCATCATCCGAATTTTTAAAAATAGTAGAAGAATTAAGGTACGGAGCATACTCCCTTTTGTTTTTGCCAACCGCTGCGAAGTACAATTCACATGAACTAAATTGCTCTCCGCGGATGGTACCCCATCCTTGTTTAGTCAAGAGTTTTAGCATAAGATACTTGGAAGAGACAAAAGCATCCATTTACTCCAAAGCAGGCCAACCAAAGAAGGCGATGTAGTAGGATGGTTGATCGATCACAACAAAGAGAGTTTCAAAGGTTCGATGGAGCGGAGATAAGCCAACTTGGACCAGGAGATTGATTTGTCCTATAGGAGTCAATCCTTTGTTGTTGAAGCCAAAGATCGGCTCATTGCTTGGTTCCAACTTCTTCTCAGAAATTCCCATTTGATCAAAAGCATGCTTGAAGATGACATTGATGACACTCCACGTGTCAATAAGGATCTTTTAAATAATAGAGAGCCCAATCTGAGTTGTTATCATAAGAGGATCATTGTGTGGATGACGGACCCCTTTCTTCATCTCCTCCGGTGAATCACCAAGTTATGCATCTTGAGATTGTAACAGGCATTCTTCAATGAGGGTTCTTCTTGATTGGGAATATCCCTTCGCGAGCCTCCTTTAGGTATCGGTTCCTGGCAACTGGGCAATTTCCAGTGGGATGTGGCCCATCGTGGATCACATTGATTCGGTTTACTAGAGGGCCTAAGTCTAGATGACCTTCCTCCGTAGTGGCTTCTACTGCGTTTGCTGAAACTTTCTGTTATCCATTTGTATGCTGCATAGATGTTGACTTGTTCAAAACTAATTCTTTCAGATGTCCCTCTCGTATAAGCTTTTGAATAATCCTATCCAAAACCTTGCACCCGTCAGTCTTATGTCAATTTGTTTTGTGATACTCACAGTACTTTCCACCAGCGTGGGGTTCAGGGCAATTCTTGGCTTTGAACGAGACGAGGTAGCTGTTGACCCTTTCTTTTGCTACAACATATACAAAAGAAATGGGCTTGCTTAAAGAGACCGCATTGGAATTGGAATCCTCCTACCTCAAGCTTTTCCGATTTCCATCCAAGCCAAATCTTCCACTTTGAGGCTTCCTACCAAAGTTCGACTTTCCTCTCTCCCCTCGAGGCCCAAACTTCTTCTTTGTGAAGTATAGTTCATCCATACGGATGAATTTTCCAGCTTAAAAGTGGAAGTCTTGTATGTCTTTACAACCATGGATATATAATTCGTTACAAAATGGGGTATTTTCAATTAACCCTGAATGCACAGCGATTAGCTTCTCACGATCATTCATGTCCTTTGCCTTCAATGCTTCCACATTGAACCTTTTCAAGTAATCTCCTTGAGACTCCCCTTGCTTCTGCTTTATGTTGGCAATGACTGTGTAGTAAACTGTCGGATCTTTGCAGATGCAAAATTTTGCGAAAAATTCGTAGGCAAACTACTTCCATGAATATATGGTACTTTCTCTGTACTGACGGTACCACTTAGTTGCTGCCCTCTAGAGGATTACTAGAAAAAGTCTACGTCTAACGGGTCCTGAAGAATTATAGAGATCCAATTTACTATTGAAAGCCATTAGATGATCATTAGGGTAAGTGGTTCTGAGGTATTTTATAGTTGGAACCTTTACCCTAGATGGTATTATGGTACTCATAATTTCGTCAGTGAAAGGAGCTACCGTTTCATTGTCATTAACCCTATCATTCTGGGTTCTCTTCCCTTTGCTTCCCAACAAATCTTTGATGGTCTTTCTAGCAATATCTTTGAGATAAGACTCTGTACTGTCATAATTCGCCCTTTTAGGATCATAGCCTTAAGATGTAGAGCTTCCAAATTGCTCATGTTCACATTGATTTCCTTGATGATCTATCCCCGCTAAATGGGATCTTTTCTTTTTAGAGGAAGCTGCCTTACTTCAGACTTCTGGACGGGAGCCTTTCTCTTTGGAGATTCATCCATCTCTCTCTGGCGAGACTTATTGACCTTTGAAGACTTTTGCGATTGATCAGCGTTTATTTGAGCTTGCATTTTTAGACCTTCTTCTCCAAAGCCATGATTTTAGCGATATTTTCCTCCATGGCATTCGAGTTTAGTAACTGCACTAGGTTGGAGGTTGTTCCTTCCGCATTATTGTTTAGATCGAGCATTAGATCCATGTTTCCTTCAAGGGTCGGATTAGGATCCGGTTCCTTGTTTTGATCCTCCAATCTTTTTTATTTCATTTTTCCCTGCCATGGAGCAATAATTTTACCAAATTAATTTTCGATAGGATAATCACGAATGCGGAGGTTCAAGCCCTCCTTCTAGTGCCAAAATGTTAACGATATTTTTCGTTAACACCTGATCTAGATAGACAATGCATATGCTTACAAGTTTAATACAAGGACGATCCAAGGGTTATTTAAATGCAGTCTTGAATCAGTGCTCTTTAACAAATTTCATCATTTCTTAGGCATCAAGACCTTTAGTCAGAAGATTAGTTACCCTTCCCTCAAGGGGTAGGTATCATGCTTATAAGACTATAAAGTCAAAGACAATCTTGAAGAAAGGTTTTTGCTAATTAAATGAAAATGAGACCTTAGACAATAAGCACCTTAATATCTTGGATGAAATAATATACACTGTGTTGAGAAGAAACCGACTAATGCCTAATAACACACGAATCTGTTTTCATGCTATTGCGCTTATTGGCTTATATGATATTTCCGCATTGTACCAGCCCCAGTAGGCCTTCGTTGCGTCAGTTATCAAGCCATAAGCTTACGACAAGATCCTTTCCGAGGTTGTGTTGCATTAGGCTTACTATGGAAAACCTGAGTCACTTATGAAAGTTCGAAGGGGGAAAAGCCCTGGTTTTACTCAAGACCTTCCTTCTCACGAAAGAACTGTGATCAACTCTTTCATAAGAAAGGTTAGTGTCAACTCCCTGTCTTATCATTATAGACACAATATGATTACCAAATTGAGAAATGCTTAAGTCTCGAACATCTCCGCTTTATTAACTGCAGATATATTACAAGAATTGAAGAAACCCCCAATTTGATTTGGAAATCAGGGTTTGCTCTTGAGAGAAAGAGAGCAAGATTGAGAAATGAGAATTCGGCCCCCAGAATGAGACCCCTAGGGTAATATTTATAGACAAACCGGGGCCCCTTTTTCTATTCGGCCATCAGTAGCCACTGTCGCCCGCTTTTCCCTTTGGCTTAGGAAGTTCTAGCTCTCGTCTGCCTTTTCTTTTGGGTTTTGGAGGTTGTGCTCACGGCTTTATGATGTGTCGATTCCTATTCTCGGGAGGAGGGTTCTGGTCTACAGAATTCCTTTTTTGATTGCTTGTCCATCCACTTTGTGTTGATCCCGAGCCTGTTGATGTGAGTAGCTTTCAGAAGATCTTGTCTCCCAGATATGGACTTCTGTTCGTGCTATTGATGCTTCGAGGAATTTGTCTTTATGATTCAGGTGGATGGTTGCCGGGACTACCACCCCTATCGGTACTGACACTAAGCAGATTAGTGTGGACAACTTGTATCTCTTCGGGGTTTCGTCTTGGTTTTTGGTAGACTTCTGAAGTGTATTCTGGCTTTTCGAGAGATTGCTTCCAGTGCTTTGTTAGCTACTTAAGGTAACCTCTCAGTGACTATTTAATGGGGGCCTCGGTAAATGGTTCCCAAATAATCTGATATGCTTCAAAATCGGTACATTTGATGCTTCCTCCCCCTGATGTATCAGTATTCACAAGTTAATACCGACGGCTCTTTCGCCCTTCTAGGTCTCAGTTGGTAGGATTCTTAGTCTTTTTCTTTATTGGCTTTTAGTTATGGGTGACCTCCCGTCATTTATTAATCGTGCCGGAACCACCCTGCCGGTATTCTTTCTTTGTAAAGATTTTGAGCTCTTCACTTCGACGATGGTGTCAGTTGCATAGCTCTCCGATTGTTCCCTTATGATGTCGGCTTTTTCTTGTGTTGAACCTCTGCCGAGGGAAGATTTCTTTATGCTTGTGCCAGTCTACTACCCCTTCATTGTTAGCCTGTTCCGGTGTTTCATTTTGGTAGTAACATATTAACTTTCAACCAATCCGTTTATACTCAACCCAACACATTTGACACCCCTAACTCCAGTGATAAAAGTTTATGCAAAAGAATATGCCCAATGAGAAGAGATACAAAGTTTTTTCTTAGCAATTGTATAATCTTATTTATGTACTGAAAATTTTATTGGTTTTGTTTTATAACCTTGCTAAACCTTGTTATGTGGCCTTATAGTAGATAATTCCTAATTTTTAATTACTTGGATGACACAACAACATTTTGTATGCATAGACTCTTATAATTGCAGGCAAGTATCGAAATAAAAAAAATTATTTTAAGTATACAATTGACAAACTAATGCACATAGTTGGCATAGTAGAAAGTAGAAACTGAATGTGCATAGACTAGTAAAATGACATAATAACGAATATATCACTAACTATTTAATGCATATTAGGTTACGACATCAAGTGCAATGACATGGATGATCGAGTACTTGGATGAGCATGACACCATACTGCCAGTGTTGCCACACTCAAAGATGGAAGAATTGCCATGGTCTTTAGCCGTGGCAATTTCGGAACGGCTTTGGATCATGGCTAAATTGATTTACATGGCTTTTGATAGTGGTAATTTTGGAATGGTTTGGGCCGGTTTCAATATTATAGGGAAAATGTTTGACGGTATACATACCCTGTGTCCAAATTATTTCACGCTAATTCAAAACAAAAAGGGGCTATATCCCCAAAAGGAGAAGCAATTTTCTTCCATGCGATTAACGCGGTACTAAGATCTCCCTGCGAATCCATTTTTGAATAGATCCATTTTGCGTTTCCTCTCATTCCAAGATTATGATTCAATTGATTTTTCAGATATTAAAGAGAAATCCTGCTTGTATATTTAATTTTTTATGGTCTTGAAAATTTAATTAGTTCAGTTCGGATCTATAGTGTGGTTGTATTGAATATTTATGTTCGATTTGACCTAGTTTGTTTTGCTAATCTTGACGCCACTTATGGGAGAGTTTTTACCTTTTTCGGTCATTTGTGATTTTTTATCTCGTTTAATCTTTGGAACTTGGCACTGTGATGATGTTTGATCACGATGGCTGTTTAAATTGTTTTGCAAGTTATTGGACATTACATTAGTTTAAGAGTTATTCTTTCAAAATTAAAAAACCAGCCCATTTAAATTATAACCATCAAATTTCTTCAAGTAATTGTTTACTTTTCCTGTGTACCAATTTACTTTGAAAACTTCTCAATCCTCTTTTTGTCTATTTCATGTATATAATATATTAAGAAAAAATTAATGAAGAAGAGGACTTCTATAATGACCTGAATTTTTAGTCAATTTAAAATATGGTTTTAAATACATGTAAGGGACTAATAAATTGTTTAAATATAAAATCAAGACCAAAAAATAGTTGAAAAATAAATTATAAATTTATTTTATATTATAAGATAAGATAGTTAAATAAGGTTATTTGATTTTTAAAATGATAATTTAAAAGAATATTTTGAAAATCGATAATTTATTGCTATTTTAAAAGCTAGAAATAAGGCCATTTTCAAATGGTATCAGAATTCGACAAAACAAGGACCATTAGAGCCGTATCTTAAAAACATAGCAGGATTTCAAATTTCCTAGCAATCGGAATTAGTATGTGGTCATGCGAGTAGAATACTTGTATGTAGTTATAATGAAACTTGATTTAAAACAATTGAATTGATTAGTTTTGGGCCAATATTTAATATTTAAAAATAAAATAAAATAAAATATAATTGTCAAATGTTGGAAAAATATTTTTAGAAGACTAATTTACTTCCACAAACATTTATATGCCGTAATATAACGTTTATAAGTGTTAAGTGTAGTTAAACTAGCTAAAACAATTCATTAGCCTAGAAATTTGTTTTCTATGAGTTGCCGCCCCAATATATGCTTTCTTTGAGTTATCATGACATCCTCACCCTCTCTATTGGATGCCGTCACCTTACCGATCCATGAACTCCTCCATTTCCTTAAAATGGAACCTTCCCTTCTCATTTGTTTTCCTTTTTCGTTTTCTCCTTCTCTTCCATTTCTCCTCTCCCCTTCCTTTCTTGCTCCACCATGAACCACCCCCACAACCACCCACCACTGGCCACCCTCCCCACATCGCCACCAGCACCTCCGACCAGCCACCACCATGGTCGTGGGCCCCCTACCTTGCCAAAAAGCCAAGGCCCCCTTCAAAAACCCTAAAACAATCACCCCTCGCCTTTTTCACCACCAACCCGCACCTCCTTGGCCCACCACCACCGCTCCCTAGCCCCACCAGCCCACCACCAATCCGCCACCAATCCGCCACCACCATACCTATGGGCCCCATTTCCAATCCGAACCCCTAGCACCACAAAATCCCTCCTCGTCTGATCCTAGAACCAAAATTACATCCCCTTATGCACCAGTTAATTTATAAAACCAAATAGCGTCGAAACTCCGTCCGTTTGATTTTCAGAGAACTCTGGGATACTTAGAGGCTACAAAAATTTTAGGAATCGCTGAGACATCATACGATTAAACTTAAACGGAGTGGAATAGTAATAATGTGCAATTATAGATCACGTTTGAATTAACTATGTTTATATATGTAGTTGTTGATGTTGTATGCAAGTGATTATATGCTTATATGCTTAATGTTGTTTTGTGGATGAAGTACGATTATGAATTGTTAAAGTGTATGTTAATGTAAATAGTTTGTAAGTGGAAACCCTATGTAAAAAATTTGATTTAACCAGATTATAACTTGGTTGAAATATTGCATGTATGTTGGTTGAAAATAAATGTTAGCACGTTAATATTTGGCTTGCTACGGACTAAATAGTCAGCAATGAGGTTTGGATAATTTACTATATCCAAAATGATATATATATACACACATAGTGAAAGTGGTGGTTGAAATAATTACTTGAACAAACAAGTGTATGAGATGAATAGTAAATATTAGTTTATATTGGCGCGACTTTTGTCAATATAAACAGGACATGTGTACAAAATTTTATATGTTTTATGTTGGTGTGTTTTGATATGGATTGGCTAGAAAAATAATAGCCAATCAGTTATTAATGACAGTTAATAACTTGGTTGAAACATGGTTTGGAACGGTGTTAAAGTGTTGATGATTTTGACATATAGGCCGACAATGCCGTAGTATGGTACTTAATGATTGATAAATGTTGATTTGACATTATTGACATACTGAATCCATATAAGTTGAATTATATGGTCGTTAATTGAGTTTTGTTCCAAATAGGGATTAAATCGAACATTTTTTTAATAAAACATTGAGTAAAAATAAAAGTTTGAATTTTAAATCCGAACCGATTTGGAAAGCTAGTTTCAATGATTACGAATAGTTTTTGTAAATGTTGGAAATTGATTTGAAACAGTTTTAAAACAATCAAGGCATGTTTTAGATTTTATTTTAAAAGTAAATAGGAGCCTGAAATAGTGAAGTTCGGTTATGGTACCTGGGAAATGCTTTAACAAGATTTCTTTCTCAAAAATATCTTATTTATTTTTTATAATGGGCTTCAGGAAAGTTTAGGCCCAAACGAATAAGTTTTGAAAAATAATATTATTTTAATAATAAAATAATATTTTAATAGTCATTTATTGAAATAATTAATTCTAAAATGAAATTTTGGAAATATATTTCTAGAAAATTATTACATACGAGCGTAACGGCAAGCGCTTCGGGCGTGATGATGGCACGCGCTTCGCCTTGATCATGGCATGTGCTCCGCACGTGGTCCGTTATTGGTTAAGCTACAAACCTGAATCGTTAATTGGTTGTTGATTGTTTTTAATGGCATGTTTATTTACATTAAGGTGAATATGGAGTCATGAATGTGTATTTTGGTCTATGGTCAATAGGTTACATGGTATTGCTTGTAATACTACGGATGTTATTTATGTTTAACTTTTTTCATTTTGCGAATTCAGTTAATAAAGAATGTAGTAAACAAAAAGGTTGTTTAAACAAAAAAGACAAAGCCAAAAATAGAAGAATAAAATAAAATTTCATTAAAAATTAAGAATTGCCGCAACCAAAAAGAACCAAATTACATTCATTACATATATTTACAAATTAAAAAACCTAATCATATAGCCTTTCTATTGTAGATGTAAAATGTAATTGCTCTACATTGTCAAACTAATAGTAAGATATGCAAAACCGTTTGTTCTAACAAAGAAATTTCATCAAGCTACATGCATTTCTATATTAAACAGTCGGTAATAAAATAAACAATTGAAATTCCTGACACTGAATTGTATAACTTAGCTTGTGTTAGAGAAAATTGATTTTCCCTTGTCCTAAAAAAAATTATTCTTTTCAATAGCACATGAGTTTCTCCAAATCCACAAACCTAAGATTCAATTACACACTGGATGAGCATGACATACTTTTGGGGCATTAAACCATCAATATCATCCACCATCATGTACGCCTTACGGTCAAGCAAGTCGTAAATGCAAAAGATGAGTATCTTTGGTGCATTCTTATCTCTAATTAACATTTTTATCTATTATATTAGCTCATAAATATTAAAATTACTTAACAATCTGAATGTTAAAAGAAAATATGTTAGGAGTAGAATATTTGGCAGCCTATTCATTTATCTGATTTTTATCTGTCTGCTTAGAGGTTTATTTTATGCATAGTCCTAATTTACTAATTTGTATATGCTACAGTGGCAACTGCTCCTCCTGCTCGGTCCTCCAATATTACCAAACTTGTCACATGCCTATATATGCCTTAAATGATTAAAGCACATAAAAAATTAAAATAATTTAATTAGTGTAATACATTCAACCTTTGCATATAACTGAATGTTATAATATTATATAACCAAAATAACCACGAAAAATATAAAGTAATTTAATTAGTGTAACACGTTCAACCTTTCCATGCACCTGAATCTATTATAATATCACATAACCAAAAAGAAAACACTTTGGATTATTACTTAGGATGTCTAAAGTTAAACATAAATTTACATGAAATAATAATCAGAAGTTGTTGTTTTACATCTAAATTTATATTGTGCTAATCAAGTTCCCTGTAAGGATGTAGAAACCATAACATTGACCAACAAATTCTCTTCAGTAATAAGCCATCAAACCATATTTTCCATTTTTATTCTCTCATTCGTAAATAGATTGGATGATATGAAAATCCAAATGTCAGATGAAATTATCTGCATTAGCTGCATTATTATTTATAAACACAACCAAAATTCTATAGAAGAATACACAAAGCAACTGCTAGTTGTTTTACTTATAGACCTCTGCTCCGAAAAAAAGGAGAAAGAAATGAGACCCTTATATTATTATTATTATTATTATTATTATTATTATTTTAGTCGAGGTGCACAAATTTTAAGTCACTGCTCACTAATCAAACACACAATGTTATATTTAACAATATTAGATATTTCTAGAACCAAACCATGCCTCTATGCTAAAGCAATAATATTCCACGAATGCAACATTATCTCAACTTATATTTCGTATTCTTCATGGTGATATTGACACGCTGATAGAATGCTCCATAAATATTTTCTCACCAACCATTTCTCAAATATATAATTTAGTCAATATATTAATTGTGAAAAGGATACGTGTATATCAGTGTGTATTGAATGGAAACAATAACTCTATTAGCTAGCTCTTTGTCTTATCCGTTTTGTTGCAGGCCATTTCTCCCCTTTAAGCTCTGCACATCCTCCATGTAGACTCTTTGGATCCGACTAACCATTTATTCCTATGCTCCCAAACAGAACCGCATCTCCTTTGTTTGGCTTAACAAACAATCATTTTGCCATCTTCCCTCCACAACTACACTCTTCATTCCCAGGCATTGAGAAGTGTTTTCACCTCCTTCAACATTATCACTTAAGTACGTAAGCATTGTTGCTACTCTCTACCCTCTTCGCTTCAAACTAAATGTGTTAGAAAGATAGTCATGATACAGTTTGTAATACTGATCGGCTTCATTGCATAGAATTTGAATAAGCTCGCCATTCTTAGAAGGAACTTGAGAGAAAACAACAATTTTCTTTTCAATTACATGTGTTAATGCATGTTTTCTCTCCCAGGTACTTAAAAACATACCAGAAATCGTCCGAACTTCGATCTTAATTCGATTTCCATTTTTGGTATCCATGACAGTAGAAATTTGAAGTCGAGGCTTGGCAATTGCACGTAGATAATCACATTCCTACGGACTTAGGGAATTGTGGAAAAAATTAATTCTTGGTGGCCAGCTGAGTACTTGGCTTGACAAATCCAAGTCGAAACTCAACTGCTTCATTGTTACCTCCCCAATGAGTACCAATAGAAGCTTTCTCCAATCAATTAATAAATGATAATTGTAGCAATGAACCAATTACCATGCAACTGTGATGAAAATGAGCATACCAAAGATTAACTTTGTTCGAGCTCGAGCCATTGCAGCATTTTCAACTTAATTAAGTGAAATGATAAAGATTTGACTTAATTACAAATCATATAGTATTTGTCTTTGAATAAGAATGTAGCATGGCTCTGGAAAAGTGAGAATGTGTATTCTGAAAAAAAGCCAAGTTGTATAAGAGAAAGATATCAGAGAATTGATAGTTCAGAGTAACATGAGCAACTGTAGTACCTAAAGAAAATTTTATATAAAATACATATCATAATATTACATCATAGCTACTTCCTAAATTTATTTTTGAATAGAAAAAATCTGTAAATTTATAGTTTTGGAATCAACAGTCTTATATTTTAGTAAAACCAAGCGATTCAACCGTAAACCTGATCCTAAATGATTTGATGCTCACATAATTACTAAATGAATTTGTACCGTCTTACTCTAATTAATTTAAATTATTGAAAATCTTCCATTGTGTACTCACTTCTTCGTATTGCATGTCAAATTCTTCTCCATTTTTATATTGAAGAGGATGGCCTAATTTAGGGTTTGACGAAATTTTGAGGATGGGAGGTAGATTGACAGTGGAGTAGAAGTGACTGAGGGAAAGGGAGGAAATTAATAGAATACCGAGGATGAGTGAGGATGAAAGGATGTTGGATTGTTAACAGTTTACAACTGCTCATGCACGAATTCCTTGGAAATGATGATGGTTGGTGAGTGGGGGTAATCTAGAGTTAAATTAGGATTAAAACTGTCAACGAGAGTATCAACAGTGTTTGAATGGTTTGTTTCTAAGACGTGGGCAAATTACTGCCCCCTAATGTCTTTACAACAGGTTAATCCCAGCCGCTCTTTATCTTTCCCAAAAACACCAAGAAATTTTATTATATAAATGTTTTAAATAACAAACAAACTATTTTTGAAGTATTTAGTTTGATTTTTAATTATAATTGAAGTTGGGTTTGAATAGAACTCGTCGCGCAGCGGTAGTTCGCAAATTTCGACTACTGGCTTCAAATTGACGTACCGGGAGATTCGACCGTCGGATTTTCCCAAAATGAAGAACTTTTGGTTTGAAATGGAAATATATTTTCAATGATAGGTAAAATTTTAAAATGTAACTAATAGATTTTGGGATAAGTCCAAATCAATTTTGAATAACAACAGGCCAGTCCCGTTAATGACCCGAAAATAGATTTTAGTGATAAATCATACTTAATGATTTGGAAAAGAAATATAAAGTTTTGAACTATATTTCGATTTTTGTGTTTTCAGCCTAATTGGTTAAATATGGTAAAACGACGTTTTGTGAATTTAAGTTAAATAAACTTAAATTATTTGGTTTATCAAATATAAACATGCTTTGAAAGAAGTGTTTATATTAATCTTTTGATTCAGAAATGTTTTCCAATTTGAATAAAAATTAGATTTTGATAGAAATGATCTTTGAATATTTGGTATTGATTACCGTTATGTAGAAATTTACTATTTGGGGAACTTTAAAGATAATTATATCGTTATTCCATTTACAATGTTCATTGATTATGAGAATTGGTGTTGAATATAAGTTGATTTAATCCTGTTTGAATTATTATATTTAATATCAATGGTTTGGGGTTTGTCGTGAATGGTGTCTTCAATAACATTGTTCTTTAACCCAGTTAAAGATGAAGTTTATGCGATTAATATTTTAATTAAGATTAAATGAGTTTTCTAAAGTTAAGTTTTTTAATTAATAAATAAAATCGAAATTGAATGGGAATCAATTTAGTGATAATCGAGATAGGTCTCCATCGATGAAGACATTTACTATTTAAGAAATTTAAAAGGCTTTGTCGTTACTCCGCTTGTAGTGTTAGTCCGATACAGGAATTTATATCGATTATAAACTGATATTATTTCTGTGAAGATTCCACCATTTCTAATGCAAGTATGATTTTGGGTTTATCATGAACGATGTTTTGAAGAACAATGTTCTTTAACCCAAAAAAATGATAAGATGACTTCACAAGATCACTTGAAAATAAATCTTTATTTAATTTGATTATGAAGATTTGGATGAAAGAGTTTTCCCTAACAAGCAATAATGGGAATGCGTTTTAAAATCTCTTAAAAGAATATAAGTGTGTTTTCCCCATAAGCAATAAGATCAAGAAACCGCAAATACGATCTTGGACGAATGATATGATTGAGGAAAGATAAAGTATAGAATCCTAATCAATGATTAATGAATGGGTTGGTTCTGGGATAACTACATTTTGCCCCAAGGATAATCAGAATCTCTAATCATATTTGAAATGTTTTCTGAGGGAAGATTTAAAAAAGAGCTTAAAGAAGTGTAAATCTATAATAAGAAATATGTATCAGTTCCCAAACAAAAAGGATGATTTGAGTAAAAGAATGTTCCAAAAATGGAATACGACATATGGTATCTTGTATATCATCATTGATTTAAAAAATGCGATAGTTATTTGGAATGACAGGGTTTCGACCCGTTGTGAATAATTAAAAGATGTAATGAAAAAAACGTTGACTGTGATTGAAGAACGGAGGTCTTCACATCGAAGGATTGCTCGTTGATGCCGTAGGCTGATTCCCCATTACGTGGTTATATTATGACGGCGATCTAACTGTACTTGGAGTGATTTGGGTTGCAAGTTCTTTCGCACCTAGACAGGGTTGTGGAATAAAGCGCCTATGGTTTCATTCAAAACCAAGATCGGACTTGTAAATGGATGTGTGTCTGACATTGTATTTTACAACATAAGCAGTTGGTCTCTATTGATGTTATATCAGTTAATGGTAGAGAATTTATTCTCTTAGCTTAACACCCTCTTCTGAAACTTATGTACTCAGAGGTTTATATACTGATAGATACCAATTATACATTGTGAGTTGACAATGTGGCATGCTAAGCGCTGGGCCGATCAAAGTTTTTGTTGATAAGTAGAGCTTAGTGGATTATGACCAAAGCATGGTTGATATAGTGTAACTTTGTGTTGAAACGTGGCCTTAGAACCTCACAAACTGTGAACGGCCAAAAACATGATGATGGACCACAGAGATAAGAACTAACGTTTCCTTCTAGCTAAAAAGTGATGCCATGGTATGGAGCCCAGGCAGGTTTACTTATGTTGATGATAAATGAGGCACCTCAAACGATGGTCAAACGCGATAGGGAATGTTATGTTCCAGTAAGATTCCAATCATCCCGTTAGTGCTAACCGGCTCTGCCAATCTGAAGGATCACATGCGTGTGAGTCCTAAGACATCGATGTTCCGAACAGTTAAGGAAGATCCTTTGCCTTGGTCATTGTTGGAATCCAACTTCCAATACGATCTTTATGTTTTCATTTGTAGCCTAATATCCAACATAATGGTATAAGGCATTATGCGAGCTAAGATTGATATATTTATTTTCGAAAGTAATTTCCACACCCAGGCATTAACAGTAATATCAAAATGTTTTGTTTTAAGAATATCAAGCATGTTTAGTTAATATAAGGTAAAACTTTATCCTCTGGTATGTGTTGCATCGTGTGATGGGACTTGAGTCTTATAACAGCTTCAATTTACAAAAGCATGAATTTCAAAATTTTGAAACTTAGTTAATGATTATATGATATGGGTTATGCTTTATTATCTAGTTCTCAAGTTGGTTAATCCAAGCCTGGCCCGAGTGTTTGATGCTCAGGTCTGATCTGAGTGTGTTTCAGGTTAAATAGGTGGATGAAAAGTTTCCAGTTGATTTAGAACGGTTGGAGTTCTTTGTCACATGGCTAGGGCGTATTCTACTATCTATACTTAGATGTTGTGGATTAATGATGTAAGAATGTGTCTAACTCAAAGGATATAGATGTTTTTCCACTGTAAAAGTTCCCATTGTAAAGATATATATAGAATATTATACTTGTTCTGTTTCATTGTGTTTTCTATGATAAAGCCCGATCGAGTTTGTGAAATTAAACACCATGGATGTGCTAAATATCAACTATCGAAGGTCAAAAATTTGGTTTACCGCAGGACCTACTGATGAAGCTTGCCTTTTAGATTGGACTTGTGTGGTCTATAGTTGGTTCATAAGGCGAGTGGATTTGGATCATCTCAGTTTTGTGTCAGAGCTTTAGTTAAGAGATAAACCTTGGCTCTGTGGAGTAAAAACTTGTTAGAGATAGGATCAGTATTATCTTAAGATGAGTAGTGTGACGATCCCAAAATCCGAGGGGAGGTATTAAGGATAATCATTGGAATATAACACATTAATCATCATAGCAGAGTACAGATAATAGCAGAAACAATAAATAGAATAATTTTACATGGTATGACAGCGGAATCACAACATGTAATAACATCAGAATAGCATAGCGTGGGATATAACTTAGTAAATAAAAAGGAAAGTGATCAGTTATCATCGCCAGAGGCGGAATACACACATGCAGTGAGACATAATAAGGGTATCAGTCTACATCGCCGAAGGCGGTACATATACATATAATAAGAAATACGGAAAGTAAATCAGTCTGCATCGCCCATGGCGGAATCATAATATAAGTACAGTAATGGCGGAAAATGTCAAAGTCGTCTCTGTGAAGTCAGCCTCGCCATGAGCCAAAAATGCACTCTATGCAACAGTGCAGAGCCAAAAACAACCTGTCACCTGTGTACTAGGCTGCCCGTGTGAAAATAAGGGCACCCGCGTTTGCAAAGTGAAACAAACAACGAGTCAGTCATGGGGACTGGTATGAGGAATCTATTTATAGTTAAACAACAGTAATAAGCAAATCATAGGACCATGCCACTTTCGCGGAACGGGTTTACTCCAGTGATTGCTAGTGCATTTAAAACAAAGAAAATTCTTTTAAAACAACGTAATGCTTTTAGAAAGAATGAAGCCATTATAAGACTCAGGTCCCATCATACAATGCAACGCAAGCCAGAGGATAGAGTTTTACCTTATAATGGCCAAATATGCTTGATACGTATAAAGCAAAATCATTTGATATTATTACTAGTGCATATATGTTTCAAAAGCGAATAGCATCATAAATATCAATCATAGGCGACATGAGCGTCCCATGCCACTATGTCGCCATATATAAGTTACAATCGAATCCGTTATCTCGTATTGGAAATTGGATTTCCGTCATGAGTCGAGGCAAGGGGCAAGCTCCTCTCCGCTTCGAGACATTCTAGCAAATGCCTCGGGACTACACACTCTGGGTAACCCCTGGATCTTCAGGGCCGGTCCTCTCTTACGTTTGAGGATTGGCAATTCCTGAACACACGTTTCCCGGTCCTTACAGACCTATAATCGAGGCGCCTCGCATTCCAACAACCACAAAGGTGAAAAGTAGAAATATATGTCAGGGCTGGTAAGTCACTGACACCACCATAGCTAGAAAGAAACGTCGTGCTCTCCCTGCAGTCCATATCCTGTTTTTAACTCATACCGGGGTGTGAGGCTCGCGAATCTACGAAATACACAAAGCTAGGCCACGTAGACCGTGCTTGGATCATCATCCACAAGACTTTTCTTTGCAACAGAAGCCTTGATCACAGCATCTTGGCATGCCACATAGGCAGTCCACTCCATACGATTGATTTCCATCGATATATAACCTCTGAGCTCGTATGTCTCAGGGAAGGGCGTTAAGCAAAAGAATAAATTCTCCGCCGCCAAACAGATATATATTTAACAGAGATCAATCAGTATAGAACAAAATCCAATGTCAGACACACAGTCCATTTACAAGTCCGTTCTGGGTCTGAACGAAACCGGAGGCGTCAAATTCCTCATATATCTGTCCAATCAACACATACGTTTAGACGGCTACTACTTCCGTCCCTTTCCGGTAGCTACTCCGGTCAGGAACCTCGGTAGCGACCATCCAACCGATACGAAGATCGTCGGTCTTGAATCGTCTTTGCATTTTCCAATTCGAATCACTCGATTAATTATTTGAAATGAGGGTTAGCTCGGCCTTTTCAAATAATTCATGTCATTAGAATTTAAATCGATTCTCTTTATGGTTATATTATTCGACATCCATCTTTCAGTTCTTTAGTGTTATTTTCGTGTCAAACACATACAACCATCCAATATCAAACAATTCAAGCCCAATTGGTTTATTTGCAATCTATGTTGCTTATAATATTTTATAACTATTTTTCGTCATTTTTATTTATTTAAAAATGGCCATATTTAATTAAACGACGTTTCAGGTCGTGCCGTGGCATTGGCGCTATTTTTTCCCTAATTTGTTTTACACATATCGGAAAATCTAACCGTTGGATTTCTACAAAATTTATATCAGTGGGAAGATATTCCCAAAGCGAACCCAACGGTTCCAGTTTCGTGAGAATCCGACGGTCGGATCTTCCACACTAGTCGTTTGAAGTTACGGTTTCAAAATTCGAACTGCAGCGTCGTTATTCGATTTAATTTTATTATATTTATATTTGTATATAAATATAAACGACTCTGGCGCTGTTTTTCTTCAGATTTGAATGCCGGACAATCCAACCGTTGGATTTTTACAAGGTTGGTGCCGTTGGAAAGATATTTCCAAGGCGAACCCAGCGGTTGCGGTTTCGGGAAAATCCGATGGTCGGATTTCTCGCACTAATCGTTTCAAATTACGATTCCGAAACACGAACTGCACGGCCTCTATTCCTTTTAATTATATTTATATATATAAATATAGTTCATTCTATTATTTCAACTATAGTTCATTCTATATTTTCAACTTCGTTTTCACTTCAAATATTTCACTAACGCCTTAATATTTTGAAAATTTTCGCCATAACCTCCTTTGTAGGGGAGGGGTTTGGAAATTTATTGGGCCGTATTAGGTACCCAATAAATCCTAAAAAGCATTCACGTATTTATAGTGATATATTCTGGTGTTTACGGGGGAGCATGTATAGATAATCACTCCAGAGAATAAATTCTCATCACCCCGTTTCCGTGTGGAAATAAATAGTCCATGTGCCGTATCTAATAACTAGAGCGACGTGATTATTGTCAACTCCAGACCCATGTGGGGTTTTTATTAATCTGGCAATTTATCTTTATAATTTATATAGTCCATATCAGTCATCAGTTCAACCTGTAGTATATAGTCATCGCCATACAAGCCTCTTGCTTGTATGGCAAATCTTCCACCTCGTCACACAAGCTCCAGTTGCTTATGTGGAATATGATGAAGTATGCCTATCGTCAAGAAGTATGCCATGTAGTGTAGTTCAAAATTAATTGTTACTATCCTATGGCGACGTTTATTATTTCACACAGAATAACCAGCACTCCGCATCCAATGGCATTCACAGGAGTTGATATATAAATAAAATTGCGCAGCCAACTCATCAAGGTTTACCTATTTGTCGGGCACGCAAATAATTTCTTTACTCTACCGCTAATCCATTTTTCCTGTTCAACACATGTATATATATGCAGAACAAAGCTAATAATAATATTTCTAGCAAACTATTATTTATCTCAACACGTGTGTATTTTTATCAAAGCATATACATGGTAAAAGAAATATTTTTATCGTTAAAAGTATTTATTCAACACGTGAATGTTTTTAACACTTCTTATTTACAATAAAGGTGTAGTTTTTATTGTCTATTCAATTTATTTTAAAATACGATAACATTCAACACATGATATTCAAATCGACGAACGAATTGCAACTCAACACATGAATATTCAATATAGTTTGTATATATATAAAAATGTGATTTTTATCGCAAAAGCTATTTGTTTAAATTCAAATAATATTCAACACATGAATTTCAACTCAACGAATGAATTGCAACTCAACACATGAATATTCGATATAGTTTGTATATATATAAAAATGTGATTTTTATAGCTAAAGCTATTTGTTTAAATTCAAATAATATTCAACACATGAATTTCAACTCAACGAATGAATTGCAACTCAACACATGAATATTTCCTATAGTTTGTATATATATATAAAAATGTGATTTTTATCGCTAAAGCTATTTGTTTAAATTCAAATAATATTCAACACATGAATTTCAACTCAACGAATGAATTGCAACTCAACACATGAATATTTCCTATAGTTTGTATATATATAAAAATGTGATTTTTATCGCAAAAGCTATTTGTTTAAATTCAAATAATATTCAACACATGAATTTCAACTCAACGAATGAATTGCAACTCAACACATGAATATTCGATATAGCATATGTAATTTATTTCAACGAATGAAAATTATTCTAACACATGAATATTTCAGAAAATTTCGGTAGCATAACGGCAGGGTAGTTAAAACCGGGACCGTCCCTAGTACGACTCCTCGCTCTACCTTAAAACCTCGCGGTTTTTGACAATGGGGATCATGCATCTAGTTTGCACGCAGGCGGCATGTTTTATTTTCGATTCCACAATCCTATTCTAATTTGTTTCAACCACAAGAGGGTATTTTTCAACCATAAAGGTATTTTTCAACCATAATATCAACCACAAACAATTATTTCCAACCATTCGTCATACCATATAATATCACGTCAATCACAAGCAATAAATATCGTCCATGGTCTGTGGACGAGGGGATTGTGTATATATATATAATATAGTAATTCACTTGCATTTAATCACAATTCAAAGCATATATGTTTCATTCAACGCTTGTATAATTTATACATCGCTAATATAACTTATACAACACATGTACATGAGGTATACAATGCGTATATAATTTACACTTCGCTTATATAATTTATACAACATGATTTCATTCACACAAATAGTTTAGATTCCTCACATTGATTATTGCAGTGCTAAAAATCGTAGGAAGGTCAGAAAAATCCGCGGCTTCTTCTAGAATGTAGAGAGCCTCCTTGCGGTCACGGTGTCTCCTGTTTCATCGAATTTCGATCACATAGCAAAAAGATACGATTTTTACAAGTTTGCAACACTTTATAGTGTAAAAAATCAGTTGAAAATTGATTTAGCCGTATACCTCCTTTGCGCTCGAAACTAGGTTTCAATTTTTCGGCTAAACCGTGAAGCGATATGACGAACGGCCAGTGCTGCGTCGAAGAGGAAGGGAAGAGCTTCCTGGCGCTACCCTTGATGGTCGGATCGATGGTCCATAGCGACCTCGGCGGCGGCGCAAAGTCCGAGACTTCTCGGTGCTATATCTCCTTCAATACTTGACGATAAATCTTGAAGTTGCTATGGATTTGAAGATCTCTGAACGCTCTTCAAAATGGATCTTAGTTTGCTTGATTTCGTTGAGTGGTTGTGGAGAAATAGAAGAGAGAAGTTCGGAGCCTTTTTCCGCCTTGCGCCTGGAGTATCGACGAGGAAGAAGAATTCTGATTGGTCAGCTCCTTTTTATTTTTATTTTTAATTTATTTATTTCCAAAATACCCCCCTACACATACGAACTCGAAATCAAAACCAACGACTGTCGCCCCTAGCTAGTTACCCCCATTCCGGACACAATGGGATATGTTTCGTTGGCCAATTCGACTGTTACAGTCGGTTATTTTTCAAATTAAAATATAAAACATTCGATATTTAATTTAAACGTACATTTCAATTTTCCCGGGCCACAACTGAATTGAAAAATTCCAGAAAAATAAATCTAGCTTTGTTTTGACGATACGGTCTTAACAAAACCAGTTTCGTCGAATTCTGAGCTCGTTTGAAAAACGGCCATTTTTAGGTCGACCCATTTTAACAGAATTTGACCAATCACATTTTCTTTTGCCCCGCTCATATACTAGCTTCAAAAATTATGAAATTTGAAACTTAGCAATAATTCGACATCCCGCACCCAACAAAAGTGGTTTCGTCGAATTCCGAGGTCGTATGCAAAATATCAATTTTCAAGGGCTATATATGTTATAAAGCGACCTTTCTGAAAATTCATTTGGCCCTAACTTTTGATTTCCGTTATGAAATTTCGATTTTTCAGATTCGTTAGAAAGGTATTCATAAACAGATTTAGATATTTTCAGTTTCACTAAAATCTGTTACATTTTCCACCCGGTACAGTCGGACCAAGTTTGTATTCAAAATTTCAACCTGCAATACCATACCAAATTCTATATTTTATTGAAATAGGCTATTTCAATTATTCAAATTCTTTGGTAATAACCTAATTTAAAAATTTTAAATTGGTTCACATTTTCTGGGTTATTACAATCTCCCCCACTTAAAACTTTTCGTCCTCGAAAAGGAAATTACAGCTAAGTAGGAAATAAAATGTAAATGCAAAGTATTGTAAAGGTACCTTGCACCGGAGTTAGTCAGAGATGTCCACTCTGCATTTGGGGTAGGCTTGTTTAATGCTTTCCTCAGTCTCCCAAGTACAGTCTCTAGGATCACTACTCCACTGCACTTTGACTAGATGAATCTTTTTCCTCCTTAGCTCTCTAGTTTCTTTGCCCACTATCTTTAATGGCTCTCTTCTGAGTGCTAATTCTGGAGTTATGTCAATATCATGTTGCGCTACTTCTTCCACAACAAGATCTGGATCATGAACATGTTTTCTGAGTTGAGATACGTGGAACACATCATGTATACCAGGCAACCAATTAGGTAATGAAACCCTATATGCCAGAGTTCCAATCCGTTCAAGTATAGGAAAGGGACCAATAAATCTCGGTGCCAACTTCCCAGTCTTGCCAAATCTGATTACTCCTCGCATTGGAGAAACTCTTAAATATACATAATCGCCAACGATAAACGATATATCCCTTCTTCTTGCATCACCATAACTTTTCTGTCGGCTCTGCGCGGTTTTTAATCGCTTCTTAATGAAATCGACTTTATCCGATGCTTTTTGAATCATATCGGGCCCTAACACAAGTCTGTTTCCAGGTTCTACCCAACATGCGGGAGATCTGCATGGTCTACCGTATAATGCTTCAAATGGAGACATTCCCAAACTTGTTTGATAGCTATTGTTGTAAGAGATTTCGGCTAGATGTAAGTGATCTTCCCATGAGCCTCCAAAATCGATAACGCAAGCCCGCAGTAAATCTTCTAAAATTCTATTCACCCGCTCAGTTTGGCCGTCTGTCTGAGGGTGATAAGCGGTGCTTAGATTCAATTTGGTTCCCAATTCTGTCTGGAATGCTTCCCAGAATTTGCTAGTAAACAGGGGATCTCTATCACTGACTATATTGAGCGGCACTCCATGTAGTTTAACTATTTCTTTGAAGTAAATCTGTGCTAGACTTTGAGCCGTTCTGTTGGATCGGATAGGTATGAAATGGGCAGTCTTCGTGAAGCGATCTACGATTACCCATATACTGTCGTTTCCTTTTCTAGTTCGAGGCAAGCCATCGATGAAATCCATCGAAATTTGCTCCCACTTCCATCCTGGAATTTCTAATGGTTGTAATAATCCAGCCAATTTCTGCTGATCGCTCTTAACTAGCTGGCAAGTGGAGCACCTGCTAACATATATTGAAATATCTCTTTTCATCGCCTTCCACCAGAATGTGCGCTTGATATCATTATACATTTTCCTCACACCGGGATGGATACTCAATTTGGACTTATGGCATTCATCAAGTATTTCTCTTCTGAGCTCTGGAATTCTAGGCACACAAATTCGCCCTTGCAATCTTAGGACCCCTTGGCTATCAAGGCTAAAATCTGAGGGTTTTCCTTCTCGGATCCGCTGGCTAATCCTTTTAATGAATTCATCGTCCTTCTGTAGAATAGTAATCTTATCTTCCAAGGAAGAAGTAATGATAAAACTGGCAATGATTTCATTCTTTCTGCTGAGAGCATCTGCGACAACATTGGCTTTCCCTGGAGTGTATAGGATTTCAAAATCGTATGCTGCAAGGAATTCTAACCAATGCTATTGCCTCAAGTTTTGATCTTTCTGGGTGAACAGGTATTTCAAGGATTGATGATCGGTGTATAGTTCGAATTTCTCGCCTAATAAATAATGCCTCCAGATTCTTAAAGCAAACACGATAGCTAATAACTCAAGATCATGAGTTGTATAGTTCCTTTCATGCGGCTTCAGCTGACGGCTGGCATAAGCGACCACTTGGCCTTTTTGCATTAATACTGCGCCTAGCCCTCTAATAGAAGCGTCTGTCCATACAATCAAGTCTTGGTTGCCTTCTATAATTGTCAATACTGGAGCGGTTTTCAACTTCAGTTTCAGCTCCTGGAAAGCTTCTTCACATTCGGGAGTCCATTTGAATTTCTCATGCTTCTTTGTAAGCTTTGTCAATACACCCGATATCTTTGAAAAATCCTAAACGAATTTCCGATAGTAACTAGCCAATCCAAGTAAACAACGAACTTCAGTGGGGGTAGTAGGTTGTTTCCAGTTCTGAATCGCTGTAATTTTGCTTGGATCTACAGATATCCCTTCTTTCGATACGACATGGCCTAGGAACTTAACTTCATCCTGCCAAAAGACACACTTAGAAAATTTAGCTTTCAAGACATTTCTCCTTAGAATTTTCAACACTTGTTCTAAATGTTTTGCATGTTCGTCTTCCGACTTGGAGTAGATTAAAATATCATCGATGAAGACTAGAAAAAATTTATTCAATACCCCACGGAACACTCTGTTCATAAGATCAACGAAGTATGTCGGAGCGTTACACAAACCGAACGACATTACTAACCATTCGTAGAATAAATCGGGACCCCTGAAGGCTGTCAAAGGAACACAGTCTTCGGCTATACGTAATTGGTGGAAACCAGTAGCTAGGTCCATTCTGGAGAATACTGTTGCTCCATTTAATTGATCTAACAGATCGTCTATTCGGGGCAAGGGATATTTGTTCTTTAGTGTCTGCTTATTAAGATCTCGGTAATCAACACAAAGTCTTAGAGTACCGTCTGATTTTGGGACAAATACTACTGCTGCTCCCCAAGACGAAAAGCTCGGTCTGATCAGACCTTTCCAAAGCAATTCTCGGGTTTGACTACCTAACTCTTCTTTTTCTTTCGGGGCCATTCTTCTAATTGGATGTACTACTGGTCGGGCGTTAGGAATTAGATCTATTCTAAATTCAATCTCTCTTTGCGGCGGTAAGTTTTCTACTTCTTCAAACACGTCCGCGAAGTTTTTAACGACTGGTATCTTTTCTAATGAAGGGGGAGTAACTTCTAAAGAAGACCAAAATTCTGTTCTATTAATTTCTGAACCGATACATGGTATAGTGATATGCCCCGATTTTGTTTCAACTTTCACGATTCTTTCGGCACATCTAACTTCGGCCTTATATTTTGTCAACCAGTCAAGCCACAGTATAATATCAAATTCGGAAAGGTCCATGACAATCGAATCAAAAGAGAACTTGTAAAAAGAGTAAGAGATAGGCACTCTACAGTATAAAATGAGACTAACAGAGCCTCCTATCGGGTTTTGAACTTTAATTGGTTCTTTTAGAATTCTTTGATTCAATTTTAACTTGTGAACAATATTACCAGAAATGAAGCTACGTGATGAACCAGTATCAAAAAGTACAGAAACAGGAATATTTTTAATGGTAAGGGTACCTCCCAATACGTCGGGTTTACCTGATCCATCGGTGGTAGCTGGCGGGGCCTTCCCGTCATACACATGAGCCACTTGTGCATTCTGCTTCAGAGGACAATTCCTGCTATAGTGCCCCTTCTTATGGCAGTTGTAGCATTCGGCTGAGTCATTTGCCTTTGGTTTCCTCGGGGCTTTGCATACATTAGAAAAATGACCTGGCTCCCCGCAGTTGTAGCAATTTCCTTTGGGGATCTTTCCAGGTTTCTGAGTAGCGGCCGCTGTAATGCTAGACTCGGGTTGATCTGTTGAAGCCTTGCGCTTGTTTCTAGCTTGGCTTTTGGCGCGGTCTTGGCAAGCGTGCCTTTCATCCATATCTTCATAATTGCAAGCCATTTCTACTAATTCTGAAAAGGAGAGTTTGATGTTGCTCATAGCTCTGTCATGGTACTTGCGCTTTAGCCCAAATATGAATCTCTTGTTCTTTGCTTTGTTGGTCATAATAAGCTCTGGAGCATAGCGCGACAACTGGGTGAACTTATTGAGGTAATCTTGGATAGAAAGATCTCCTTGCTGGAGATTAGCAAACTGCTCTCGCATCCTCTCTAAAGCCTGTTCAGGTACAAACTTCTCATTGAACATAGTTTTGAACTGCTCCCAGGTCCTGACAGTACCTGCTGCATCCTCTGAGGTAATGGCATCCCACCACAACTCTGCTTCCTCCTGAAGGAGCCAAATACTAAGTCGTGCTTTGTTGTTGGTTCCCATACCCATGCCTTCAAAGATTTTCTCACAGGTCTTCAACCAAGCTATAGCCTCGATCATTGTACCAGTGCCAGTAAAGGGTTTTCCCCCCAGGTTCCTATACCTCTTCGCTACTTTGTCTAGCTCAAAGTCCTCAGGTGCTTGTGGCTGAATAATAGGGCCTTCCACAACTACGGGGATATTCCCCCGTCCTCCTGCTGCCTCTCATCGGCCTCCACGGCCTCCTCTAGCTACTGCTGCTCGTGTAGCCATCTAAGAGAATGCTGTATAAGCAAGAAAAGAGTCAAGCTCACAGATTTGATAATTTTCATAAATGATAAAGCAGGGGAATACAAGGAAAGATAATGATGATGTACTGATCAGATCGTTTTGCTAATCTGCTTAGCTCATTCTAGGACATTGCTAATCCTATCTCTAATGAGCTACTCACATTAGAATACTACTGATTCTATTCTGACGAGGTGTTTAATGTGTTAGATCCCGGAACTAAGGTTAACCAAAGCTCTGATACCAACTGTGACGATCCCAAAATCCGAGGGGCGGTATTAAGGATAATCATTGGAATATAACACATTAATCATCATAGCAGAGTACAGATAATAGCAGAAACAATAATTTTACATGGTATGACAGCGGAATCACAACATGTAATAACATCAGAATAGCATAGCGTGGGATATAACTTAGTAAATAAAAAGGAAAGTGATCAGTTATCATCGCCAGAGGCGGAATACATACATGCAGTGAGACATAATAAGGGTATCAGTCTACATCGCCGAAGGCGGTACATATACATATAATAAGAAATACGGAAAGTAAATCAGTCTGCATTGCCCGTGGCTGAATCATAATATAAGTACAGTAATGGCGGAAAATGTCAAAGTCGTCTCTGTGAAGTCAGCCTCGCCATGAGCCAAAAATGCACTCTATGCAACAGTGCAGAGCCAAAAACAACCTGTCACCTGTGTACTAGGCTGCCCGTGTGAAAATAAGGGCACCTGCGTTTGCAAAGTGAAACAAACAACGAGTCAGTCATGGGGACTGGTATGAGGAATCTATTTATAGTTAAACAACAGTAATAAGCAAATCATAGGACCACGCCACTTTCGCGGAATGGGTTTACTCCAGTGATTGCTAGTGCATTTAAAACAAAGTAAATTCTTTTAAAACAACGCAATGCTTTTAGAAAGAATGAAGCCATTATAAGACTCAGGTCCCATCATACAATGCAACACAAGCCGGAGGATAGAGTTTTACCTTATAATGGCCAAATATGCTTGATACGTATAAAGCAAAATCATTTGATATTATTACTAGTGCATATATGTTTCAAAAGCGAATAGCATCATAAATATCAATCATAGGCGACATGAGCGTCCCATGCCACTATGTCGCCATATATAAGTTACAATCGAATCCGTTATCTCGTATTGGAAATTGGATTTCCGTCATGAGTCGAGGCAAGGGGCAAGCTCCTCTCCGCTTCGAGACATTCTAGCAAATGCCTCGGGACTACACACTCTGGGTAACCCCTGGATCTTCAGGGCCGGTCCTCTCTTACGTTTGAGGATTGGCAATTCCTGAACACACGTTTCCCGATCCTTACAGACCTATAATCGAGGCGCCTCGCATTCCAACAACCACAAAGGTGAAAAGTAGAAATATATGTCAAGGCTGGTAAGTCACTGACACCACCATAGCTAGAAAGAAACGTCGTGCTCTCCCTGCAGTCCGTATCCCGTTTTTAACTCATACCGGGGTGTGAGGCTCGCGAATCTACGAAATACACAAAGCTAGGCTACGTAGACCGTGCTTTGATCATCATCCACAAGACTTTGCTTTGCAACAGAAGCCTTGATCACAGCATCTTGGCATGCCACATAGGCAGTCCACTCCATACGATTGATTTCCATCGATATATAACCTCTGAGCTCGTATGTCTCAGAGAAGGGCGTTAAGCAAAAGAATAAATTCTCCGCCGCCAAACAGATATATATTTAACAGAGATCAATCAGTATAGAACAAAATCCAATGTTAGACACACAGTCCATTTACAATTCCTTTCTGGGTCTGAACGAAACCGGAGGCGTCAAATTCCTCGTATATCCGTCCAATCAACACATATGTTTAGACGGCTACTACTTCCGTCCCTTTCCGGTAGCTACTCCGGTCAGGAACCTCAGTAGCGCCCATCCAACCGATACGAAGATCGTCGGTCTTGAATCGTCTTTGCATTTTCCAATTCGAATCGCTCGATAAATTATTTGACATCAGGGTTAGCTCGGCCTTTTCAAATAATTCACGTCATTAGAATTTAAATCGATTCTCTTTATGGTTATATTATTCGACATCCATCTTTCAGTTCTTTAGTGTTATTTTCGTGTCAAACACATACAACCATCCAATATCAAACAATTCAAGCCCAATTGGTTTATTTGCAATCTATGTTGCTTATAATATTTTATAACGATTTTTCGCCATTTTTATTTATTTAAAAATGGCCATATTTAATTAAACGACGTTTCAGGTCGTGCCGTGGCACTGGCGCTGTTTTTCCCCTAATTTGTTTTACACATATCGGAAAATCTAACCGTTGGATTTCTACAAAATCTATATCAGTGGGAAGATATTCCCAAAGCGAACCCAACGGTTCCAGTTTCGTGAGAATCCGACGGTCGGATCTTCCATACTAGTCGTTTGAAGTTACGGTTTCAAAATTCGAACTGCAGCGTCGTTATTCGATTTAATTTAATTATATTTATATTTATATATAAATATAAACGACTCTGGCGCTGTTTTTCTTCGGATTTGAATTAAACATTCCGGACAATCCAACCGTTGGATTTTTACAAGGTTGGTGCCGTTGGAAAGATATTTCCAAGGCGAACCCAGCGGTTGCGGTTTCGAGAAAATCCGATGGTCGGATTTCTCGCACTAATCATTTCAAATTACGATTCCGAAACACGAACTGCACGACCTCTATTCCTTTTAATTATATTTATATTTATATATATAAGTATAGTTCATTCTATTATTTCAACTATGGTTCATTTTATATTTTCAACTTCGTTTTCACTTCAAATATTTCACTAACGCCTTAATATTTCGAAAAATTTCGCCATAACCTCCTTTGTACGGGGAGGGGTTTGGAAATTTATTGGGCCGTATTAGGTACCCAATAAATCCTAAAAAGCATTCACATATTTATAGTGATATATTCTGGTGTTTACGGGGGAGCATGTATAGATAATCACTCCAGAGAATAAATTCTCGTCACCCCGTTTCTGTGTGGAAATAAATAGTCCACGTGCCGTATCTAATAACTAGAGCGACGTGATTATTGTCAACTCTAGACCCGTGTGGGGTTTTTATTAAACTGGCAATTTATCGTTATAATTTATATAGTCCATATCAGTCATCAGTTCAACCTGTAGTATATAGTCATCGCCATACAAGCCTCTTGCTTGTATGGTAAATCTTCCACCTCGTCACACAAGCTCCAGTTGCTTATGTGGAATATGATGAAGTATGCCTATCGTCAAGAAGTATGCCATGTAGTGTAGTTCAAAATTAATTGTTACTATCCTATGGCGACGTTTATTATTTCACACAGAATAACCAGCACTCCGCATACAATGGCATTCACAGGAGTTGATATATAAATAAAATTGCGCAGCCAACTCATCAAGGTTTACCTATTTGTCGGGCACGCAAATAATTTCTTTACTCTACCGCTAATCCATTTTTCCTGTTCAACACATGTATATATATGCAGAACAAAGCTAATAATAATATTTCTAGTAAACTATTATTTATCTCAACACGTGTGTATTTTTATCAAAGCATATACATGGTAAAAGAAATATTTTTATCGTTAAAAATATTTATTCAACACGTGAATGTTTTTAACACTTCTTATTTACAATAAAGGTGTAGTTTTTATTGTCTATTCAATTTATTTTAAAATACGATAACATTCAACACATGAATTTCAAATCGACGAACGAATTGCAACTCAACACATGAATATTCGATATAGTTTGTATATATATAAAAATGTGATTTTTATCGCAAAAACTATTTGTTTAAATTCAAATAATATTCAACACATGAATTTCAACTCAACGAATGAATTGCAACTCAACACATGAATATTCGATATAGTTTGTATATATATAAAAATGTGATTTTTATCGCTAAAGCTATTTGTTTAAATTCAAATAATATTCAACACATGAATTTCAACTCAACGAATGAATTGCAACTCAACACATGAATATTTCCTATAGTTTGTATATATATAAATGTGATTTTTATCGCTAAAGCTATTTGTTTAAATTCAAATAATATTCAACACATGAATTTCAACTCAACGAATGAATTGCAACTCAACACATGAATATTTCCTATAGTTTGTATATATATATAAATGTGATTTTTATCGCAAAAGCTATTTGTTTAAATTCAAATAATATCCAACGCATGAATTTCAACTCAACGAATGAATTGCAACTCAACACAAGAATATTCGATATAGCATATGTAATTTATTTCAACAACTGAAAATTATTCTAACACATGAGTATTTCAGAAAATTTCGGCAGCATAACGGCAGGGTAGTTAAAACCGGGACCGTCCCTAGTACGGCTCCTCGCTCTACCTTAAAACCTCGCGGTTTTTGACAATGGGGATCATGCATCTAGTTCGCATGCAGGCGGCATGTTTTATTTTCAATTCTACAATCCTATTCTAATTTGTTTCAACCACAAGAGGGTATTTTTCAACCACAAAGGTATTTTTCAACCATAATATCAACCACAAACAATTATTTCCAACCATTCGTCATACCATATAATATCACGTCAATCACAAGCAATAAATATCGTCCATGGTCTGTGGACGAGGGGAGTATATATATATAATATAGTAATTCACTTGCATTTCATCACAATTCGAAGCATATATGTTTCATTCAACGCTTGTATAATTTATACATCACTAATATAACTTATACAACACATGTACATGAGGTATACAATGCGTATATAATTTACACTTTGCTTATATAATTTATACAACACGATTTCATTCACACAAATAGTTTAGATTCCTCACATTGGTTATTGCAGTGCTAAAAATCGTAGGAAGGTCAGAAAAATCCGCGGCTTCTTCTAGAATGTAGAGAGCCTCCTTGCGGTCATGGTGTCTCCTGTTTCATCGAATTTCGATCACATAGCAAAAAGATACGATTTTTACAAGTTTGCAACACTTTATAGTGTAAAAAATCAGTTGAAAATTGATTTAGCCGTATACCTCCTTTGCGCTCGAAACTAGGTTTCAATTTTTCGGCTAAACCGTGAAGCGATAGGACAAACGGCCAGTGCTGCGTCGAAGAGGAAGGGAAGAGCTTCCCGACGCTACCCTTGATGGTCGGATCGATGGTCCCTAGCGACCTCGGCGGCGGCGCAAAGTCCGAGACTTCTCGGCGCTATATCTCCTTCAATACTTGACGATAAATCTTGAAGTTGCTATGGATTTGAAGATCTCTGAACGCTCTTCAAAATGGATCTTAGTTTGCTTGATTTCGTTGTGTGGATGTGGAGAAATTGAAGAGAGAAGTTCGGAGCCTTTTTCCGCCTTGCGCCTGGAGTATCGACGAGGAAGAAGAATTCTGATTGGTTGGCTCCTTTTTATTTTAATTTTTAATTTATTTATTTCCAAAATACCCCCCTCCACATACGAACTCGAAATCAAACCCAACGACTGTCGCCCCTAGCTAATTACCCCCATTCCGGACACAATGGGATATGTTTCGTTGGCCAATTTGACTGTTACAGTCAGTTATTTTTCAAATTAAAATATAAAACATTCGATATTTAATTTAAACGTACATTTCAATTTGCCAGGGCCACAACTGAATCGAAAAACTCCAGAAAGATAAATCTAGCTTTGTTTTGACGAAACGGTCCTAACAAAACCAGTTTCGTCGAATTCTGAGCTCGTTTGAAAAACGGCCATTTTTAGGTCGACCATTTTAACAAAATTTGACCAATCACATTTTCTTTTGCCCCGCTCACATACTAGCTTCAAAAATTATAAAATTTGAAACTTAGCAATCATTCGACATCCCGGACCCAACAAAAATGGTTTCGTCGAATTCCGAGGTCGTATGCAAAATATCAATTTTCAAGGGCTATATATGCTATATAGCGACCTTTTTGAAAATTCATTTGGCCATAACTTTTGATTTCCGTTATGAAATTTCGATTTTTCCGATTCGTTAGAAAGGTATTCATAAACAGATTTAGATATTTTTAGTTTCGCTAAAATCCGTTACATTTTCCACCCGGTACAGTCGGACCAAGTTTGTATTCAAAATTTTAACCTGCAATACCATACCAAATTCTATATTTTATTGAAATAGGCTATTTCAATTATTCAAATTCTTTGGTAATAACCTAATTTAAAAATTTTAAATTGGTTCACATTTTCCGGGTTATTACAAGTAGCTCATTAGAGATTGAGTTAATAACGCCCTGGAATGAGTTGAGAGTATTTTAAATATATGTGCGATGAATTTTTGTTTTTCATATATAAATGGTTTTGGTTTTTGAAAATGTATTTTGAATATGAAAAAAAGGGATTATGTTTTGATAATGTGAAAGAGATATTTGAAAAATTAATCAACCAATTGACTGCTGGATGTGATAATTAGTCTAAAGTAATTAAGAAAAGTAAAAGTATACTTAAGAAATTGGAATCTTCGACGATTTCGGACAATCGATATATTATGAAATGGGTTCGAAATTTAAAAAACTTGGGGCAATGATGATGTATCGGGTTAGTAAAGAAAGTTCTAATATAAAGGACTAGGATTTTGGATATATATACGTATGCATGTATGGATGCTTGTAAGAGTGTATGACTATATGATATGACATGACACCTTTTTGGTTATATGTACTCACTCAGCATTATGTTCTTTGCTTCGTCCTCGATTTCGAGGACGAAATCTTTTTAAGTGGAGGAAATTATAACGACCCAAATTTTCAGTCAATTCAAAATACGGTTTTAAATACATATAAGGGATTTTTAAATTGTTTAAATATAAAATCAAAACAAAAATTGTTGAAAATAAATTCAAAATTTATTTTGTATTATAAAATAGTTAAAACAAGGTTATTGGATTTTTAAAATGATAATTAAAAAGAATATTTTAAAAATCGATAATTCAATGCTATTTTAAAACCAAGAAATAAGGCAATTTTTCAAACGGTCTCGAAATTTGACGAAATTAATTCCATTAGAATCGTATCTGAAAAACATAGCAAGATTTCAAATTTCATAGGAATGGGGATTAGTATGTGGTCATTCAAGTAGAAAACGCATAGGTAGATTTGAATGAAACTTGATTTAAAACAACTGAATTAATTAGTTTTGGGCCAATATTTAATATTTAAAAATATGTAAAAAATATAATATAGTTGTCAAATGTTAGGAAAATGTTTTTAAAAGACTAATTTACTTCCATAACATTTATATGCCACAGCACAACGTTTAGAAGTGCTAAGTGTAGTTATACTAGCTAAAACAATCCATTAGCCTAGAAAGTGTGTTTTCTATAAGTTGTCACCCCAATTTGTGCTTTCTTTGAGTTGTCATGACATCCTCCCCCTTGGAAGCCAACACCTAACCGATCCATGCACTCCTTCATTTCTTATAAAAAGAAACCTCTCTTTCTCATTTGTTCTCCTTCTCTTTCATTTCTCCTCTCCCCTTCCTTCCTTGCTCCACCGTGAGCCACCCACACAGCCCCCTACAGCTAGCCACTCTGCCCCACGTTGCCACCAGCCCCTTCGGCCGGCTACCACCTGGGCCATGGGACCCCACCTCACCAAAAATCCAAGACCCCTTCAAAAATCCTAAAACCAACTTCCCTCTCCTTTTCACCACTAACCTGTACCTCCTTGGCCCACCACTATCGCCCATAACCCCACCAGGCTGCCACCACCAGACCCGTGGGCCCCACTTCCAACCCGAGCCCCTAGCACCCAAAATCCTAACCCGTTTGCTCCTCGAACCTGAATTACATCCCCTTATACACCTGGTAATTTAAAAAACAAAATAGTGTCGAACCTCCGTCTGTTTGACTTTCAGAAAACTCTGGTTACAGTGGGAGGCTGTCAATTTTTTTTGAAATCGCTGAGATGTCCTACAATTAAAGTCAGATGGAGTGGAATAGTAATGGTGAGTAATTATAACTCACATTTGAATTAACCATGTTTATATACGTAGTTGTTGTATGTTGTATGCAAGTGATTATACACTTATATGCTTAATGTTGTTTTGTGGATGAAGTATGATTATGAGTTGTTGAAGTGGGTTAGTAAGTTACAGGTTAATATAAGTAGTTTGGAAGTGGAAACTCTATTTATAAAGTTTGATTTAATTGGATTATAATATAGTTGAAATTGTAACATCCCATAATTTTAAATAAGTTTGATTTGAATTTTTATTTAATATTTTGTATTTTCTGAATGTAAATTGATTTTTATAAGGTTTGAATATGAATTTTTAATTTTGAAAAAAAGTATCTTGTTTTATTTTATATGATTTTGTATAAGAAAAACTTATTTTAAAAGTTATGTTTAAATTTATAAGATTTTTATTTAAGTAATAATATTTTCTAATTTTGGTAATTTTGATTTGTAAAAATATGAATTTGTTAAGGTTAATTTTTCATAAGAATGATTTTTATTTTGAATATCCATAAGTGAGATTATTTATAATGATGTTTATAAAATTTATTAAGCATTTATTTTGAACCAGGTAGTATGAATTTTGGTAAAGTATATATAAATATATTTGCTGAATAATATAAATAATTATTTTTGGAATATTAATAATTATAAATAGTTTTGATAAACCTTGGTAATAAATTGGTTACATTTATAAGTGTTTATCTTAGACCATCGTTGTTAATATATATATATATATATATTTCAGTAAATTACACAGATAAATATTTTTTGAATTATTAATAAGTTATATATATTTTTATAAATCTTAAGTGATAAGGTATTACATTTATATTAACTACATTTATATGTGTCACAAAGGTGTAACCAATTTAAATAAATTAAGTAATACCTTAGGATAAGGGTTAAGGTGATGTGTCACCGTGCATGTCCAAAACTTCATGACTAAAACAAGTGTTCACTTAGTTGTTAACATGCATGTATTAGTTCCATAAAAAGGTTCCACGTATCCCATGATCAAATGACCATAAAGCCCTTGAATCATCCCTATATAAAGGGGATCATAACTCCTTTTCCTCCACACTTCATCCATTAACCACTTCAGATGAATTCCTCATGTCATTCTCTTCTTATTCTTTGTTTTTAAATTTCCTGTACATGAAAATTTACACCTCTCTTCATTTAAAAATCCAAATCTCTCAATCCGTTGAATTTTAGCTGATATGATCTGCGCGGAAGTTGTTCAAATTATCATTGCCGATTTTTAAAAATTGACAGATTGGAAATTCGTTGATAAACGAAAGAGGAATAGTGGATTTACAGTAAAATGGAAGAATGGGTTCGAAATTTTGAAAAAATCATATCCATTAATCCGTTTCAAATTGATCATTGCCGTCAATGCCATTGCGATCAGCAAGGAATGTAGTATTTTTGGTGCGAAATTGGTTCAATTCCATGTTGATGATTAGAATTGCTCAAAATTAGGGTTGGATTTTGATGGCGATGGAAGCAACGATGGACGAAACGGAGTGTGGAATTGAGATGAGGATGGAGCAAGGTTTGATTTGGCAAAGTTCGGCGAATTCCCGAGAAGAATTGGATAAGGCACGTTGGATTTCAAATAATAATAGTATTTGAATAGAAAGGAAATTTCGATTTTTCAACATATGATTTTTCAAGTTATATCACTATACATGCAGTTGGCAATCATAACGAAAGTCGAATAAACAAGTTTATTAAATTGGAGAAATTCATGATAAATTCCTATTTATAAATTTTAAAGGCGATTAGAATTGGAATATTTGAATTTCGAATAAATTTTAAATCTATTTGATTTAAATGGCTATTTTAACTGCAGTGCTTTTGGTAACATTTCCAAATGTTATTATTGGTTTTGAAATTTAAAGCAGGAACTATTGTTTGACTATAAGAATGATTTATAAAATAGTTTCGAAGGTTATTAAAGTATTGGAAATATTTATATGGAATTGAAATGGGTTTTCCAATTTTAAATTTTGGATATGGTTAAAGATAAATCTTTGGAGGTTTGATATTAATTTGGTAAATGAGAACTCTTATTATCTGAGGAATTTAAAAGGTGATTCACCGTTATTTCGCTTATAATATGAGTTGGATACGGAGATTAATATTGAACATAAGTTGATGGGATTTCTATCCAGATCAAATATCAAAGAGTTGAATAAATCTTTTAATGAAGATATGGGTTTCTCTACCTGATTTAAATAAGTCAGATAGAAATAATCTTCGATATTTGGTATAAAATTTCATGGTGTAAATGAATACTATCTGGGAATTTGGAAGATATTATTATATCGCTATTACACTTATAGTATTCGTTGATTATGAGAATTTATATCGAATATAAGTGGATAAAAAAATTCTATGTAATTTATGATTCAATATTGATTGATTTGGGTTTGTCATGAAATCGTATCTTCAATAATATCATTTTTGAAACCCGATGAGATTGAATGGTGGAAATTCATATTGTAATTAGGGATTTAATCAAATCTTTGATTCAAGGGAATTAAAGGTAAGAAATTGAAGCGAAGGTATAATCTTTGATTTCAAAGAAGAGATAAGATGATGACGAGATGTATGAAATTTATAGTAATTCAAATCATGAGTCATAAATGAATTGATAACTATTTGGAAGGACATTTGAATTGAAAAAATCCTGTGTAAACCATAGCTACTATTTTAAGTGCGCTTATTACTTGGAAAGACCGGGATCGAGTATATGTTCGAAAACCATTCCAAGTAATAATACAACATTATGAAGCAGTTCAAAACTTGGTAAACGATAAATGAAGAACGAGAATATTTGAATTGTACAGATTGATTGTTGATTAATGTCTCGGTTGGGTAGGCTACCCAATGCGAGGTATGAGTTGCATGAGACCTGAACATATTCAAGTATTTTCGGGTTGTTGTTCCGTTCAGACCCAGAACAGACTTGTATGGATGGTGTGTCTAACGTTGAAATTGACCACATAGCACTGATTTCCGTTAATATATATCGGATTTGTGGCAATATATTATCCTCATCTCTAAGTCGGATGAACTTAAAGGGTATGTATTGATTGAAAATCAGTGATATGTCATGAATTGTCAATGTTGCATACCCGAGTTATGAAACGAGCCAATGATGATCAAAGCATGGCTTATTGAAGCGTAGCTTTGTGTATGACATGACATCGACAAACCTCATACCCCGGGTAATGAGAAATTGGCGGTTAGGTTGTGTGTGTGTGTGTGTGTGTATATATATATATATATATGAATTGATGATGATCGCTGCAGCAGTGGGAAACCACTTATGACTTATGAAATAGGATATGTTCGGGGGGCCGTGTCTGGTCGAAAATTGTTGATTTACCTCGGGATTTGTATTGGTGCCCGCGTCTGGATGGAAAACCCGTGATTACATTTCGTTTGGGTTCCGATTGATCTTTCGTGCCAAGAATCATCAAGTTGGAAACCCAAATCTCCAATACGAGCCATGCGATTTTGATTGTATATATATATATATATATATATATATATATATATAGTGACATAGTATTATGGGGTATTATATCGTATAGGATTAATACATTTATTTACGAAATTGTTTTCCACACTAGATGATAGTATTAAAAGAGGATTTTCACGTATGGAAGCATTTTTTTAGTTATCATAAGATTAACCTCGCCGATCTGGTGTGCGCTTGCATTGTGTGATGTGGGACGAGCTTACGATAGCTTCATTTTCAAAAAGTCATTACGTATTTATATGCACGGGTATTCACATGGAGTAAACTCGTTGCGAGTTAGCGGCATGGTCCAGTGAATTTTCCAACTTTAAAAAAGAACCTAATAATAACTGTTTTGAGTTCTCACAACAGTCCCACAACTGACCTAGAGTTTATTGTTCCCACACCAAAACTCTAAGTGCCCATAATTTTTGCACGGGCAACTAGTAATTTAGTTTTGCAATTATAGATCGTTGGAGCAAGATTCGGAGCGCTTTCTGGATTGGAGTTCACACAAGAGTTTAGAGCTTCTGCTATATCATACGGTTTCTTCCGCTGAGAATATATTTTATTTTCTTCCGCTGTATATGTTGTAACTCTGATATTCTATGTAACTCTGATGTAACATTTTATTGTGCAAAAGAAAAGTTCTATTATTTTGTTCAACATATGTATGCACCCGTAACAATTCGTCTTTATGAACGGTTTGAGTCGGTTTAATTACCGACAAGAACTGGGCAAAAAGGCGGGTTGTTACAGAAATGTTGCATGTATATTGGTTGGAAATAAATGTTAGTAAGTTAATATTTGGTGTAACACCCCGCATTATCAAATAATAAAAGGGGTATGAAATAATTTTGATGCTGAAATAAAAAGTGCAAGTTAAAAACAGAAATAAATAAATCCATAAATAAATATGTGCATGAAAAGTGGTCAATAAATTTGCTGCAAATTGAAATTAGAACGCATGCATTAAAAAGGGAATGAAATAATGCATTTAAAAAGGGAATAAAATAGTGCATTAAAAATGGAGTAAAATAATGCATTAAAAATATAATAAAATTATGCATTAAAAGGAATAAAACAATACATTGATAGCCTTTTAAATTACACTAATTTAGCAGCCATAAAATGGAACTTGCATGGGAAAGTTATTAATGAATTAATAACCAAAAGATCGCATGCGTGTATATGCATATATATATATATATATATGCAAATTCAAAATTCAAACATGAAGGTAATTTATGACTAGAATAATATAAAGCAGAGTAGTTATATTAGGAAGAAAATTAATGTTATTAATTAATGTTTAAAATCAAAAATCACATGATGGGCCCAGGATGAATTGATCCAATTAGCCCAGATTTGTTTTTATATATGACGTCATTTTATGATATAAATGGTTCAGATTTTATTCGATTAAATATGATGGACCAGACTTTCTTATACACCTGTAAATAAGCTAGCAGGGACTAGATTTAAACTCATATTTTCTGAGAAGCTGCCTTGGCTCTACCAATCTCTTTTCTCTCCAAACCTTTTCAAAAATTAAAATGTTAGTTCTTAGAGATTCTGATTTAAGGTTTGAAGATAAAAGATATAAATCTATAAATAGGTGTTCAAATTTATGATCGATGTGAGGTAAGTTCTTGAATCTGATTTATTTAGGTTTCCCTCTTCTTTTAGCATCAGATTTGTGAATCTGTGGTTGTTTTAATAATAGATTCAGTTAGGAAAGCCCCAGAATAACAGATCTGGATTAGATTCAAGGATTGGAATGCTATCAGGTAGGTGGATTTAAATTATATCTTTTGGGTAGCGGTAAATTTATCGTTTGCATTCCCTGTTATTTTTAACATGATAAATTATTGAAAATTGTGGTAATTGAAATTGAATCTACGTAGAATATGTTAAGAACATTACTGTTGTATGAAGCCTATTTCCATTAATCATCTGTCTGAATTGGGAATTACTGTAAACACTTGAATTGTGGAACCTACAATAAACATGAATATTTTCATAAGGGTATGACTATGCCAAAATGTTGAAAATAGAATTGTAGTAAAATTTAGGAATAGTGGAAAAGAACGAGTATGCCTGATCGGCTAAATTATAGTAAATATGAATATTGTATGGTGTACGAATTCAATATCTAACTCAAAAAAAGGAAAAGTTGGTGGTGGACTGAGCTAGTTGGATTTGGGGAAAATGATTTATTTCTATAATGACAAATTATCGAGGACGTAGTTGCAAGGAAAAAAGAAAAAGGAATTAATGTGAAATAATTATTCATTTCTGTATTGCACTCTAATCGAATGAAGTGCATATATACATCCGCACTTAAAATAAAGAAAATAGCTTGCAACTACAGATTTAAATCGTTGTGTGTTATGCAAATAAATCATTATACCTTTCTATAAATCAAATAGATGAGGTGCATGAAAGGTTTTCCTAAAATAAGAGAAATGTACATGACGACAACAAAAGAAAGATTACAACAGTATAGGTTGGTCCATATTAAGATAATGAATAAGGGGAATATAACCTATTATAACTGGTTATATGAATGAGAATGGAATATAATAGGTAGGCTTGTCCTAGGGACAAGTGGAAATTATAACGTAGGTTATAATGAATATAAAGGAAACTTGTTAATAAACTTTAGTTAACAGAACTAAGTTAACAAGTAAGCAACAACAAGTTGTAATGATAACATAAGATGAGGTTATGATTAAATAAGAAAGAATAAGGTAGACTTAGGGAATAAAATGAGTTAAATTTAATCATATATATATATATTAAGTAACATGTTAATAGAAAACATGTGGATTGGGATAAGATATACTTAATTATACATTAAGTAGTACATGTTATTGTAACCTATAAACATGAAATTAGACCATGAATGACATGGTAATAATGTAAAATGGTTGTAGATTACCTTCGTTAATTACAATCTAGGGAATAACATGTAATGAGCATATTAATGAATTTAAATGGGTAAAGTTATATTAATGAATTAATAAGCGAGAGGGGTCCATTCCTTTGAGATATAAGGGGTCCAGAGAAAACCTGGTAACTTGAATAAAAGATGTGTGGGTAATCAAGTTAATTGGTAAGTTGATAAGATAAATCAAGCACATGATTAAATGATTAGATATAGGTTCTAATAACACGTTAGCGTGATGCGCTTGAATCAGTCCGCACGTCTGAAGGTGATGAACCCAACAGGATACATCATCGGGGTGTCTGAAGGCACGAGAGGAGCACATCCATCTGATTATTTTACTTGATTGCTCTGTAGGACCAGGGGAAGCACGCGACTTCCGAGGGATTTGGTAGGGTACTCAGTGGTGGTCCTCTATTGCGGTATATGCTTCCGGGACGCACTCGCAGGGGTTGGGTCTGTGCGTTAACACTCAGTGGGTATACCTTGCTTACATAGTAGTTGGCAGTTAGAAGGCTGTGGCGGATGGCATTGGGTGGTTCGATGATTTTGCCTATAGACAGGCTGGACCAGGGCCAATACAGGATGGAAATCATTGGATACCGGCCATCCGTAGTCAGTGGGATGCAGGAAGACTAGAGCAAAACAAGATACCATTGATCTTTCACTATCGAGATGTTAGTTGCAGGACACATCAAATTGGATGATAGATTGCTAGCTAAGGGCACATCACTTAGCTCTTGATGTAGTCTTTCATTAGTTGAGAGAGGGGACGAGGTGGGACCATAGCCACTGTGAAAATTCAAACCACAGTTTAGATATTTGTACCTTGGGCCCTTTTGAGTGGACCCGTACAAATACGTAAAAAGCTCCCGACCGAGTTCTGTGCATTCAGATGCAGCCCTGTTACGGGACCCGGGGTACAGTAGATAATACGTACGTGTGAGGGTCTAGATACATGCACTGGGTGGTGTATTATAGACAAGAGGACATTACTCCGTGTTAAGGTTTGTTTCGACCGAGGAGTTTGGATATGCCAGTCTGTACGCTTACGTAGCATAGCATTGGTATTTCTTTACGAAACGCGGTGTAGTAATATGGAGGTCTGTGTGTCATCGGCGTAGGGTAAGAGTTTCATAAGCATTCGAGGCATGACGGCGGAGACCGTGCAAGAAGGGTACCATAGGAATTATCTTTGATATTGAGGGTAGCTACATATATGCTATATCACGTTAACCTATTGGGAGATAGACAAGTACGACGTGTATGTAAAGCCTTGAGTGCTAGTAATCCAAACTAACCTAATAAACTAGAAAACATAACTGAGCGGTATATGTAGGGTTATTTCAGAATGTATAATTTAGTCCAATCACCAAAATTTATGTTCTGACCCGCTCCTAAGAACACACTCACAGGTCAGGTTTATGGTAGAGATATTATAGCTTCGGATACTGGTTAGGCAGTATTATTCCATTGGTAAGCCTATATTTGATTATATTATATTTCATTCCATTCTGATGTGAGATGTTTTCTAAGCTCTGATATATTTTATATCTTTGTCTTTTCTGTAGGATACCAAACAAGTTAACTCAAGTTTCGGTAGATTAAAAATTTTGAGAAAAATTCAGTCTGTTGGAATACGAGTTGTTACATCTGGTATCAGAGCATACATTTATGATTCCTGTACATATAGTGTGTGAACATATTTGTGTTTGTGTGTGTGTGTGTGTGTGTATATATATCCACATAGATCCATAAAGGAACCCACTAAATAGAACGATGGGATTGTGCAAAGAGTTGGGGTATCAGTAATGTACACTAAAGGAATGATTATGGTAATTTGAGACCTTTAGGAGACTTGGGTAAAAAGTGTACAATGTAATTGATAATGAAGAAATATGTATCCTATATGTTAGTGCTTTGGAACCAGGCAGTTGAGCCTTATAAATTGGGAAAAGGATAAGGAAAATGGATTTAATATATATATATATATATATATATGTATGTATGTATGTATGTATGTTTGAGAGAAATGACTTTGTGGGGATATCTAGGAAAGTCTAGGTAAGCTGGGAACCTACTTTGAGTCAAGCCCCATTGTTAACTTTTGAAATCATGAAATATTAAAAGCTTTTGGGTGATAGTTTACGGTGTTTTTCAAGTTTTGATGTTAAAAGTTGAAATTTCAAAATATGTACTAACTGAATTGTGTAGAAACAATTTTTGAAACAAAAGGGGAGTATTTTTTATGTTTGAAAAAAATAATATAAGGAACATATTTGAAAAAGTAAATATTGGGTTTCGGAGAAAAATGAAAAAAATGGGGTATATTTTGAGAAGTGATGATTTCTTATGGAATTTTTGTGTAAAATGAATACTTTCAAAAAAATGTGCACATTATAGAGCATGTATAGTTAACTAGTTTTTAAGCTATAATGTATGAAAGAGTTAAATAAAAAATCATAGAAAAGATTTCATTTTGTCAAAAACTGAAATTTTCGATAAAGAAAATGTTGGAAATCTCTATTGACAATAATTTTTGATAGCTGTTTTGATATAAAATTTTGTTGGGTGGACAAAATAAGTTGTAAGAATTAAGAATAGAGTAGATGTTTGCATTAGATGTAAGTTATTGAAGTGACATTGTAAACTTGAACGGTTGCGAAACTAATTGAGAATTAGTTATCCTAATCTACTCCAGTTTTTTTGATTTAAAAAAAAAATTGCATTTTTTTGGGATAACATAATTTTATGATTTGGCAAAGGTAAGTTTTAATGAGGAAAAAAAAGTTTTGACACTTTTAATTTTTGAAAGAAGAATAAAATAAGCAAGTCAAACCACGTTTTTAAATCATGGAGTAGGTAAGGATTAGTGCCTAGAGAAGACGGAAAATATTATGAGGCTATAAAGTGGATAGCGAGATTTATTATGGAATAAGGGTAAATTCCCGTTGAATGCATAAGAATTATACAGCCTAGGATGTTGCTTGGAAAAGACTATTAGTACACAACACAGACTAGTGGTGACTACTAGATGGTAAAGGGTAAGTAAGTGTTTAGATGCATTGGTTTGGACTTCTCTTTGTCAGAGGAAACATGGTCCTAGGATTCTTAGCCCTAGGTAGTAGCTGTGTAGAATGCTTGTTTTCCTGTTTTAGTTGAAGGATTAGAAGGCTTATTGAAGATTAAGCTTAGATCAGTGGATTAAGTTAAATAAGCCAAGAAAAATGACATTAAAAAAAAACAAATTCAGTAAAGCAATAAACGTGACAGTTGAGGAAAAATGGATTTTTAAAAAGAAAATTGAAAACGAAAATCTATAACAGAGAATACTTATTTATGTGAATTGTTGTTGGATAGGAAGATAGGAAACCTTTATATAGTAGTTTCATAAAATCCAAGTATAGATAGAAAAGGTACATAAAAGAAAAACGGAAGGTCTGAAATTTTCCGTTTTCCACCTTTTTGTAACATAAGAAATCGAATTTAGAAAATTAGTTTTTTCAAAAATTCGACAATTTAAGTTGGTTGATAGGGTTTTGGATGCAAAAATTTGATGAAGTACGCTCTTGCTCTATAAGAGTGTAGGAAAATTTGGGTGAAAAAGTATTTTTATTTTCAAAATATTGCATTCATATGGAAATTGCCAGCATATTTAGGGTGTATGCAAATCATGTTTTCAAAAGATTTTCAAGAAAAATTTGCATTCATATAGGAGGTACAACTTAGGGATTCATGTATTACTGTTGTATTATACTTTGCATTAGTGCACAAATGGTTGAAAAATTGGATGTACACCTGTTGGTTGTGAATTATGCGAGGAAGTACTTAATTTTTCCCTTACCAAATTTCGGGAATGAAATTGCCTAAGGTGTAAGAAATAATTCTAATGTTGAAATAAAAAAATGCAAGTTAAAAAAATAAAAAAATAAAAGCATGAATAAATAGATGCATGATAAGTGGACAAAAATTAGCTGTAAATTGAAACTAGAATGCATGCACTAAAAAGGGAATAAAATAATGCATTAAAATGCAAAAAAAATGTAACAACCCGGAAAATCTGAACCAATTTAAAAATTTTAAATTGGCTATTTTAGTGAATTTTAAATATTTAAAATAAATTTTTTAATAAAAACTAAGAAAAGTATGTTTGAATTGAAGTTTGAAAATAAATATAATTAATTTGAATTATAAACATGGCCTGAAATGGCGCGGCAGTTTCAAAATTCAAAATTTCAATTCAAACTTTGAATGACTGTACCGGGTGCAAAATAAAACGGATTCTAGTGAAACCAAAAAATATTTAAATCTGTTAGTGAATATCTTTCTAACAAATTTGAAAAATCGAAGTTTCATAGCGGAAATCAAAAGTTATGGCCAAATGAATTTTCAGAAAGGTCGCTATAGAGAATATATAGCCCGTGAAAATAGACAATTTGCAAACGACCTCAGAATTCGACGAAACCCCTTCTGTTGGATCGCGATGTCAAATTATAGCTAGGTTTCAAATTCCATAATTTTTGAAGTTTATATGTGAGTGTGGCGAAGGAAAATGTGTTTTGGTCAATTACAGTTAAATTGGATCGACCAGAAAATGGCCATTTTTCAAACGGTCTCAGAATTCGTCGAAACTAGTTTTGTTGGGACCGTATCTTCAAAACATAGCTAGATTTATTTTTCGGGAATTTTTAGAATCAGTATGTGGCCCCGACAAATTGAAATGTACATTCAAAATAAATATTGAATGTTTTATATTTTAATTTGAAGGAAAACTGACTGAAACAGACGAATGGGCCTTCGAAGCATATCCCATTGTGTTCGGAATGGGGTTATTTAGCTAGGGACGACAGTCGTTGGGTTTGAATTAGAGTTCGTAGGAGATAAGGGGTATTTTTGAAATTTAAAAATAAATAAATAAATAATTCTATTGGCCAGCACACTCCCTCTCTCTCCCCGACATTCTCTCTCCCTCCACGATTAAAGGAGGAAAGCCATCAAACCTTCCAGCTCCAATTCCGACCGCCACAGCCACCATTAGCCCTCCCTCCAGTTGAACTTTTTGAAGAGCATCCTCCACTCTTCAACTCAAGACAAGCCGCTCCCTCTCTCGTCGCTTCAATCGAGAGAATAACCCCCGTGAAGTTCGACGTTTCAGACCGCCGCGCCGCCTTGTCCCGACCACCGAGCTTCCTCCTCCGACCATCGACAGGCGCGCCTCTCTCCCCTCTTTCACGTAGCGAAGGCCGATCGACGTATGGTTGCATGGATTTCAAGAAAAACTAAAACCTAGTTTTGAAGGTTTTGTGGAGGCAACGGCCTGTATTTTATTTTATAGTTTATAGAACTTTAAAGCGCTACGGTTTATGATTTCACAATAAAAATCATATCCTTTTGCTATGTTGACGAAATTCAGTGAAACAAGACACACCAGGACCATGAGGACGTCTTCTACATTTTAGAAGAGACCGCATATTTTTCTGAGCCTTATGCATTTTTTGGTGGAGTGGAACCCAATGTGAGATTTCTAATATATAAACGATATGGAAAACAACGATGTATAAATTATATAGTCGATGTATTAGTTATATAAGCGTTGTACACCTTATGTATAAGCGTTGTATAAGTTGTATGTTCGATGTATAAGTTATATATGCGTTGTAAAAATTATATATGCGATGAAATGAAATTGAAATGAATTGAAATATATTTATATATGAATATATATATATATATATATATATATATATATATATATATATATATACTCCCCTCGTCAACAGACCATTGACGATATTTATTGGTTGTGACATTGTTTGGATTATTTGGTTGATGTGAAATTTGGTGAATAATGCGAATGGTTGATAGAATTGTTTAGGGTTGAGAATGATTGACTGTGGTTGAAAAATACCCATTTGTGGTTGAAAAAAAAATTAGAATAGGTTGTGGAAATGAAAGGAAACATGCTCGCATGCGTGCGAATTAGATGCATGAAATCCCTGTTGTCAAAAACCGCAAGGTTTTAGGGTAGAACGAGGAGCCGTACATCGATATGGTCCCGGATTTAACTACCCTGCCGTTATGCTGCCGAAATTTTCAATAATATTCATGTGTTAGAATTATTTTCATGTGTTGAAACTATATTCGTGTGTTGAATAGAAATTCATGTGTTGAATAGAAATTCATGTGTTGAACGACATTCATGCTTTGAAATAAATTGTTTTACAATAAAAATCATATTTTTGTCATCTATATGAACTATATAAAATAGTCGTGTTTTGAAATAAATTGTTTTATAATAAAAATCATATTTTTATCATCTATATGAACTATATAAAATAGTCGTGTTTTGAAATAAATTGTTTTATAATAAAAATCATATTTTTATCATCTATATAAACTATATAAAATAGTCGTGTTTTGAAATAAATTGTTTTACAATAAAAATCACATTTTTATTATATACATGAATTGTTAAAAATAGTGAAGTGTTGAAATAAATGTCTGTTGGATAAAAATATCATTTTTATCAAATGTATGAAATGAATATGGTTTTGAAATCGAAGAATAGATATATATATATATATAATTAATTAAAATAAATCGAATAATGAAGGTGCAGTTCGTGTATTGAAACCATGATTTCAACGATTAGTGTGGGAGATTCGACCATCGGATTTTCCCGAAACCGAAACCGTTGGGTTCGCTTTGGAAATATCTTTCCAACGACACCAACTTTGTAAAGATCCAACGGTTGGATTGTCTGAAATGTTTAATTCAAATATGAATAAAAACAGCGCCAGAATCGATTATATATATATATAAAAACATAATTAAAATAAATCGAATAACGAAGCTATAGTTCGTATTTTGAAATCGTAACTTCAAACGATTAGTGCGGGAGATCCGACCGTCGGATTTTCCCGAAACTGAAACCGTTGGATTCATTATGAAAAGATCTTTATAAAGATATAAGATTTGTGAAGATCCAACGGTTAGATTTTCAGATATGTGTAAATCAAATCTGGAGAAAAACAGCGCCACGGCCGCATTATGGCCTGAAGCGTCGTTTGAATGAATTGGCTATTTTTAAATAAATAAAAATAGCGATAAATCGTGATAAAATATTATAAACTATATGGAATGGAAATAAACTAAATTTGCTCGGTTTATGTGACATTTGATGGTTGAATGTGTTTGGCGTGAAAATTACATTAAAGAACAGAATTAGTGATATCAAATAATTTAACCATTGAAATGAATTGATTTGAAATTCTAAATACGTGAATTATTTGAAAAGGCCGAGTTGATTCTCATTTCAAATAATTGTCGAAGAATGAAAGTCGAAGATATGAAGATGATGCAAGACCGATGATCTTCACATCGAATGGAGGGGTGCTACTGATGCTCATGATGGGAGTAGCTACCTTGAAGTGGCTGAAGTAGCAGCCGTCCGGACGTACATGTGGATTGTACGGATGTGCGAGGAATAAAGATCCTCCGGTTTCGTTCAGACCCAGAACGGACTTGTAAATGGACTGTGTGTCTGACATTGGATTTCATTCTGTGTGATCGATATCCATCAGTCGCATGGCGTGAATTGCCTGTGTGGCATGCTGAGATGCAGTGATCAAAGCTTTTGTTGAAAAGCAGAGCTTTGTGGTGGATGATCAAAGCACCGCCTGTGTGGCATAGCTTTGTGTATAACGTGAATTTGCGAGCCTCACACACCGGTATGGACCATAAACAGGAGAGGACTTCAGGGAGAACATGCGTTTCTTTCTAGCTAGGGTTGTGTCAGTGACCTACCAGCCTTGACATTTATACTACTTTCACCTGTGTGGTTGTTGCTGTTGCGAGGCGCCTCAGATATATCGGTGACTATGTGAAGCCGATGGAGTCGTAGGACTCATTTACGCCCCCAAAGGGCGGGGAAATGCAGTGTTCAGGCATTTTAATCCACATCTGTGGACTGACCCTGACGATCCAAGGGGCAGTTGCGGGTGTTCCTGAGACATGGTAGGCTAGATTGTCTCGAAGCGATGAGGACGATCCCTGGCCTCGGTTCATGATGGAAATCTAATTTCCAAATACGACATCATGCGATTTTGATTGTATAAATATATGGCGACATGATATATGGTACCCATGCCGTCTATGATTGATAGTTATGATTCAATTTTTTTTGAAACATATAAACACTAGCAATAATAACAAATGATTTGTTTTGATCGTATCAAACATATTTTGGCCATTATAAGGTAAAACTCTATCCTCCGGTTTGTGTTGCATTGTGTGATGGGACCTGAGTCTTATAATAGCTTCATTTTTATGAAAAGCATTGCGATGTTTAAAAGATTTACTTTTTTTAAAGCACCGAAAATCCAATGAAGTGAACCCGTTCCGCGAAAGTGGCGTGGTCCTATGATTAGCCATATTTGAAAAATGTGTTAAAGTAGATTTCTCATACCAGTCCCATGACTGACTCGTAGTTTGTTTCACTTGCAAACTCGGGTGCCCCTTTTTCTACACGGGAAGCCTTGTATTCAGCTTTTAGCACGCTCTTTCTGGATAGCTGGAGCTGAAGATGGATTCTATCATTTATCTCTTTTTATGCTGTTCAGCTTCTGTTGTACATATTATGTTTTCTTTTCCGCTGTAGACATTTTATGTATAGATGAACTGTATTTTGTACTAAGTATGATCCTATATACTTTGTAACTCTGATGATTATATTTATCCAGTGTATTCTATTGTACATTATCTGGTGTGTTTATTTATTTCTGTTCTGCTGTTATCTGTTTATGTGTTATAATCCAAAGATTACCCTTGCACCGTCTTATCAGGGTTTGGGTTCGTCACAAAAAAATAATGCATTAAAAAGGGAATAAAACAATGCATTAAAATAGGAATGAAACAATGCATTAAAAAGAATAAAACAATACATTGATAGCCTTATAAATTACATTAATTTAGCAGCTATAAAACAGAACTTGCATGGGAAAGTTATTAATAATTAATAACCAAAAGATTGCATGCATATATATATACCTGCAAATTCAAAACTCAAACATGAAGGTAAGTTATAACTGGAATAATATAAAGAAGAGAAATTATATAAGGAAGAAAATTAACATTTTTAATTAACGTTTAAAATCAGAAACCACACGATGCAGAAATCTTGTCTGGACCTAGGATGGGTCGACCCAGGGGTAGACCCAATCGGCCTAGATTTGTTTTTATATATGACATGGTTTTCTGATATAAACGGTTCGGATTTTATTTTTTTAAATCCGGTGGACCAGACTTTCTTTTTCACCTACAAATAGACTAGCAAGGCCTAAGTTTAAACTCATATTTTCTGGGGGCATGCCTAGGCTATGCATTCTCATTCCTCTCCAAAACTTTTCAGAAATTAAAATGTTAGTTCTTAGGGATTCTGATTCAAGGTTTGAAGAAAAAGATATAAATCAACAAATAGGTGTTCAGATTTCTGATCAACACGAGGTAAGTTCTTGAATCTAATTTATTTAGGTTTCTCTCTTTCATTTCTTCTTCTTTTAGTGTCAGATTTGTGAATCTGTGGTTGCTTTAAAAATAGATTCAGTTAGGAAAGCCAGAGAATAATAGATCTGGATCAGATTCAAGGATTGGTAAGCTATTAGGCGAGTGGATTTAAATTATATCTTTTGGGTAGTGGTATATTTATCATTTGCATTCCCTATTATTCTTAACATGATAAATTATTGAAAATTGTGGTAATTGACATTGAATTTGTGTAGAATATGTTAAGAACATTACTATTGTATAAAGCTTATTTCCATTAATCATCTATCTGAATTGGGAATTACTATAAACACTTGAATTGTGGAATTTACAATAAACGTGAATATTTTCTTAAGGGTATTATTATGCCAAAATGTTGTAAATAAAATTATAGTAAAATTTGGAATAATGGAAAAGAATGATAATGCCTAATCGACTAAATTATAGTAAATATGAACATTATATGGTATAAGAATTCAATATCTAACTCAAAAATAAAAAAGGAAAAGTTGGTAGTGGACTGAGTTAGTTGTATTTGGAGAAAATGTTATATTTCAATAACGACAAATTATTGATGACGTAGTTGCAAAAAAGGAATCAGTGTGAACTAGGTATTCTTTTATTGTTTTGCACGCTAATTGAATGAAGTATATATGCATCCACATTTAAAATAAAGAAAACACCTTACAACTGCATATCTAAGTCGGTATGCATTATGGAAATAGTTCATTGTACCTTTCTATAAATCAAACAAATGATGTGTGTGAAAGGTTTTCCTAAAATAAAAGAAATGTACATGACAGTAATAAAAGAAACATTACAATCGTAAAAGTTGATTCATATTAAGATAATGATGAATAGGAATATAACCTATTATAACTGGTTATGTGAATGAGAATGGAATATAATAAGTAGGCTTGTCCTAGGGACAAGTGGAAATTATAAGGTAGGTTATAATAAATGAAAATGAAACTTATTAATAAACCTTGGTTAAGAGAACTAAGTTAATAAGTAAACAATAACAAGAAGTTGTAATGACAGTGTAAGATGAGGTCATGATTAAATAAGAAAGAATGAGGTAGACTTATGTAATGAAATAAGTTATATTTAGTCATAGATATTAAGTAACATGTTAATAGATGTGGATTGGGATAAGATATACTTAATTATACATTAGGTGGAACATCTTATGGTAACACGTAAACATGAATTGGATAATGAATTACATGGTAAAAATGTAAAAATGGTGTAGATTACCTTTGTTAATTACAATCTAGGGAATAACATGTTATGGGCTTATTAATGAACTTAAATGGGTTAAGTTATATTCCTGAGTTAATAAGCGAGAGTTGTCCATTCCTTCGAGATATAAGGCGCTCAGAGAAAACCTGGTAACCTGAATAAAGGTTAATATGTGGGTAATCAAGTTAATTGGTAAGCTAGTAAGATAAAGCAAGTATGTGATTAAACGGTTATACAAAGGGACTAATAACACGTTACCATGATGCGCTTGGACCAGTCCGCACGTTTGACGGTGAAGAACCCAACGGGGTAGATCATCGGGTGTCTAGAGGCATGAGAGGAGCACATCCCTATGATTATTATGCTTGATTACTGTGTAGGACGGGAAGGAAGCATGCGACCTCCGAGGGAGGTGGTAGGGTACTCCATGGTGGTCCTCTGTTGCGTTATCACCCAGTGGGTATACCTTGATTGCACGGTAGATGGCAATTAGAAGGCTGTGGTAGATGGTGTTGGCTGATTCGACGATTTTGCCTATAGATAGGCAGGGTCAGGACCGATATAGTATAGTAATCGCAGGATACTGTCATCGACAGTTAGTGGGGTGCGGGAAGACTAGAGCAAGATCAAGATACCATCGATCTTTTACTATCGAGACGTTATGTGATGACCCAAATTTCCGGTACCCTTTGAGCAGACCAAACAACACTAGTCCCACCCAAAAGTACTGAAAACTCAGATGCCAATAGAAAGAAATTAGCGGATGAGATAAGAAAGAAAGAAATATTAGAATAAAAGAAATAAGAAGAAGATAACATAACAGAATCAGAGTCTCACATCGCAGCGGAACAAAATATGATATATAAATAAATCTTTATTTAGAGCTTGAAATATACTTACAATCATCAGAGTACATAATCCATCTGGACAGTTATAATAATCTGTCCTTATATAAACAATTATACAGCGGAATAAATACTAGATATCATACTTCTAAACATCTCCAGATCGTCTCCGGACTTCGCAGTATCTGATAAACTGGACCTGTACAACCAGGTCTAACCCGAGCATTACAATTACTGGGTCAGTCTGGTGAACCAGAGTGAGATCAACTCGCAAAGTTTAAGGGGAATCATCCAGTTTTATTTTAAAGTCAAAATCTTTTCAAAAGAAAGGATAATCATAAGATCAAATACACACATAAATACAGACGGTTTTTACCTTATGATAACCCAAAACATTTTGAAATCATAGATATATTCCGATATTATAATACTGTCTAAATACAAATAAATATTAATCTAGCGAAATGCTTGCATCTCACGCTCCACATATATAGTATACAATCAAAACCACGGGCGCTTATTGGGGATTGGATTCCGACTATGACAAGGTATGGAACCATTTGCCGATAGTGTATCTCTAGAGGCGAATACACTGGGTACAACAAGAACGTCTTGCAACCCGGCCCACACATGACTGACTACTCATTTCGCTTGAGTGTATTGAATGTATATCACCAACGGTTGGGATCAGCAACCGTTTCTCAAAAGGGACAGCATCGATAGATTAAATAAGCAAAAGGGATTTCTCTAGATAGGTGATTATACACCCTAACGGATGCGACCCATATAGCCATGTTGCCTGCCCGATTTTTATCATTTCCCGGTTGTGCGACTTGAGGTTATAACTCTTCTTTCCCAGGAAGCACGCCACCATTCACTTTGAATGCTACATCATCAGATCCGCCAAATCACTAATTGACATCGACGAAAATACCCTGGGTTTTAGCGTTACCAAACAGGAGTATGTTTGTAAAAATCAATGTACGTGACTCATAAGAAATATTCTGTTAGACCTTCGTCCATACTAGTCATCCAGGAACAGGATGAACCGAAGGCACTCTCCTATCACATCCTAGGAATCACCTTATAGATTGATAGCGAGTAGTCCTTGCAATCCGTGGATTTCAACCACGACAAAATCACAGTATATCTCTGGCAGCTAAACCAGAGATTATAAGTAATTCTACCATTTTATGAAGATCTACGGTCTTCAATTTCTTCGTCTTGATTAGTATCTGATATCTTCAACTTTTGACGTCTTTGCTGGTCGGAATGGTTTTCGAATATAATTCGATTCCAGTCTTTCCATTCCAACAATCGTATTAGCCAGATTTGATAGTTGGTGATTTAACTATCAAATAAAAATTGTGTGAATATAATGAGTTCATTGGTTCAGTATTCAACAACATTCGACCCCTTTTTATTTTAACGAATGGGTAATTTAAAAACTTCAAGAAATATTTCATATTTTAAAACATGGTATTAGATTTCCATTTTCGTATATTAATCTCCTCAAAACCCATTCAATTTAATACTTAATAATCATCTCTAATTTCCATTTTATTATTATTTCAAAACATTAATTACAACACAATTTATTATTTATCATCAGTTCAACTCGTCATTTGGAAAACAATCGTTACGACCTCTCCTTTAGCTTCCTCATTTAAACACTATACTCGTCTCTTATCTTTTCAGAATAAACCTATTCTAAAACCCATCTTCTTATTTTGAAAACATCGTTATATCTTCACAAATCTCCTTTACTTCCTTTTCTATGGAAATACCATTACATATTCTCTGCCCCATTTTAATTTCCTTTTATTTTGGAATCTATTATATATATTCCAAACTCTTCACATAGCGATACATTATTATTTCTCAAAATCAATTCCTTTTAACATCTTCACCACTACAACTAATATCATCTCTCGATAATCCTGAAGTCGTTTAAGTTGGGGTATTTAAATTACCTCTCAGACCTTGATCAATAGCGTTCTTATCTTAAGACAGATACAAGTTGTAATACCCAAAACCGATATTTAATCCCGATATCGAAACAAATTCCATTTTTTTATAACTGATAAAACTTCATCTCTCATTTAATATATGGAATTTAGATCACATCTTATAATTCAATTCGCTTAATACTTTAATTCAAAATTTGGTTCCTATCTCGATTTCTAGTTCACTTCAAATTCGTTTAGCTATTTTCCTCCTTGAGAACCGAGTTTCCATTCCATTTTTAAATATCGTTAGTTTAAAATTAACGTTCTAGCCTCATGCCCCATTTTATAAATGTTGTTTACAAGACTCAGATTTTATATAAACCCCTTTTATTTTCTTGCTTTTTTTTACCAAATCCAAATATTACATAGACTCTCATTTAAGCGATCACATTTGCTTAAATTCCCTTTTTATAACTTCGTTATAAAACTTGATTCCGTATATATCATCTTAACTAATTTCATTGCAACTTTAATTGTTTACTTACTTGAATCACATTTAAACATTTACCTCTTAAGTTAAAATACTAATTTACTTCTTCATTAACTACCATAGAAATAGTCAAGTTCTTTATTAACTAAATAAATGGTAAATTCCCTTTTAAAATCTTATTAACTTAAACAAATATTTATTTATCTATTTCATAGATTAATTTCAAACAAATGAATCAAAGAACTTACTCCAATAAAATTAGTTAACTTTGTCAACTTAGATCATGATCGACTCATTAATCATCTTCATTAGCCCTTCTTTCAAATTAATTAATAATATAATTAATTAAAACCATTTCATTTAATCGTCTCCTAAAAATAATTTACCTGATTCTTAACCGTTACGGTATTTCCCATTCATTTATTAATTACTTAAAATCTCAAATAATAAATAATACATATTAATTTCTTTTTATTAAACTTCTATTCAAATACATTAATTTCAAAATCCATTTTTCAGTAATAAAATAAATTTGATAATTGTATCACCGTCGATTCACCTGACGGTAATCAGTATTGATAAAACAATTCATTTTCAGGCCAACTGTTGCTAATCACTCCACCAATACTATCATTGGTTAAAACAAAACAAACGTTGAATTTAGATTCAACAATTAATGCTCCATTCAATCATCTAATCATATCAGTTACACTGTTCATATATTGATCATATGAAAATAAACAATAAATTTGAGGGATCTAGTTTGATTCCTCCAACCTGTTTTTTCTGCATCCAAATACGTTATCTCAATATATCATTTTATTTCAATAACAGATATAATATTCAACCATCAACCAATAATTGCAATCCAAACATCCATCAACCAATCAACAATCATACACAAATATTTAAACCCAACTTATATAAAATATAAGTGGGATAAAACTGAGTGAGTTGAACTCACCTTGGTCTCCATTCATTGTCAGAGTGGATTGTTTTAATCAAATTAAACAAGTGTTTAATTTAATTAAAATTTCCATCGACGTCCAACTCTGTCTAAACCAGCTCCACAATATAGCGCTTGCCGACATGATCCCACGCTTTTCGTTTGGTCTGCTTTTGTGTACATATGACACGATTATAAATTATATACAGTATTTATTTTTACTGAACTATATTATTAAATCTTAAATAATATAACAATAACCTAATTTTTTTTCCTATTTATGTTAGTTAGGTTCAACTGTTACAAACCGTGATAAATACATTTATTTTATTATGGGTAGTCTGCCCAATTATAAATCAAATCATATAATCGTAGTCTTATAAAAATATTAGGCTTAACAATAACCATATATGATTAGAGTATCCAAAATATCGAAAGTTAAACAATTTTTTTTACTGTAGCTCAAATTCTCATTACATATGAAACCAGAAGGGTGTAATGCATAGGCCACGTTACTCTTTCTTTTTGGGCATATCAAGACACAGTATCAAACACACTTGGGCAACGTCAAAATACCCAACGTTATATGCTACTATTGATAATTTACATATATATATAATAAAAATTTGGGTACGTAAATGGGATTTGGCAACTTAAACAGTTAAACATGGTAAGGCATGTAGACGTTAATTCACGTCATTGTTGAAAATGGCACACGTTAAAACTATGCAGGCACTTTATTTCATTAGGCATCATTAAACAAATATAATTTCCGTTAGTTATATCTTTGATTAAGCATTATACGTAATTAAATTAGGCCTTTAATAAATACACAGTTTGGCACGTTCAGAATATAAGAACCAGTCACGTTATAAAAGCCTCGTTTTCGGTGTATATAATAATAACGTAAACTAAGGTTAGACTCATATTAAAACTGGGTTAGCAGGGTATAATAACGTAATTAGGGACAAAATGTATTACTGTTAATCTCCTTATATTTCTTTTACCTTTTGTTTCCTCAATGGTTGCTGTTTTGAAAACGGCCTTCCCAAATTCACCAACCAACTTTCCCCATCGTCTTGCCACTCGCTCTGCTGTACTCTTCACGCAACTACTGTTCTTCTCCCATGCTTTCAGCTACAGTACGGTTCCCATGCAACCACCCACCTGACTTTCCCCATCCGCCTTTCCCACGTTTTGTTTCCTTCTCTCCTGACCAATCCGCTACTCATCTCGAACACATCGCCACTTCCATCATCCAGTCCACTCAAACCCCTATAGTCTCCTTCAAGCTCCTGTACTCTTTGTTATATAAAACCCTTGTTCACCGAAAACAAACCAATCATGCTGTGTATAGCAACTCCCCTCAAGCCTTCTGTATTTCCCCTCAATCTCCCCCCATGCATCATTATTTTCTTCTGCACTTTGATCTGGTGACAACACTTCTTCCTGCTTCACATGGATCTTTGCATACGAGATAGTGGTGTATAATTATGAAAAATATGGCTTGCATTATGTTATTTGAAAGAGGAAATGGAATTGTTAAACTTGCTGAAAAGAATAACGAGTAATGTGTTTAGTTTTATTCTGGAAAAACTTTGTTATGTCTGCTGAAAACAGAGGCACGCTATTTATAGGAGGAAATATGAGGGATAACCACAACGTCTTCTCTATCTCAGTACGCCATCTGTGTCTGCATGAGTTTTCACATCGGTAGTCTTCTCTTTGAGTTTACCATTCAAGTACAAGGTAGTTGCTTGTAGGTGAAGGCCTTCGTGCGATTTGATGGTGAGGTATTGTTTCATATAGGACGGAGAAACAGTGTAGGCATGGGTAAAGAAATTATGGGTAGCTGTTGATTAAGGTAGAGTAGCTGTTATGAATTTTCACTTCATACTAGATTGTGCGATGGGGAAATTGGTGAAGGTGTAGCTCAGTAGCTAGAATGAGATGCATAACGAAGTACTACAGATATTTTGGTCTATTTTTATACATATGAGTTTTTCTTAGGCCACCTCCTTCAGTTGTCCTAGAAGAATGGATGTGATAGGTTAGGTGGAAAGAAAAGAGGTAGGCTGCTACAGACTGAGTAGTCAGATTCAAATATGGACTCGGCTTGATTTGTAGAAGTAGGTACTGGCACATGCGCTTTGGATTTTGGCGTATCCCTTTTATTTAGAAACTAAGCTTTGGTATTTTATTTTTTGAAGGTATTAAGTCTTACCGCTAACCATTATTTACCACTAACCGTTAAATTTGTATCATCCCACAAAACCTCCAAACGCAATGGAATTGGACACACCGCTACGTCTTAACGTTCCAGCCCCAATGAAATTAATTTCTTTGAAAACAAATTCCGTTCGCATAACGACATTGTTTTAAATTATCCGTTCACACTTTAAATTGCATGCACAGACAAAACAACTCCAATTGGCTACAAACTGGAAATCTAGCCATAATTAGCAATACGTATTCCAATAAAATTCGTTTCGTTGAAAACGGAGACTGTTTGAAAAATAATCATTTCTAACGCCTATATAATATATCAAACGATTTTCCATGTGCGAAGCACGGGTCTCATCATATTGCATTGATTTGAACATTCTATTTTGTACGATAATTTATTTTCATTATCGATTGTCATTGAGCGTTTTATATTTGTATCGATATACATGAATTTCAAATCGTAAATAACGAAATACCACAACATTTACGAGTTCAAATTATGTAAATATCAGTTCAAGCTTCGTTATATAAACGAATGATATATTATAAATCCATTTATAATACCGAGTTAATATTTAAAATAATAAATTAAATTAAATATTTAACTACCAAAAATGCGGGACGTTACATTCCTTCCCCCTTAAAAGAATTTCGTCCCCGAAATTACTCAAGTGAGAAGAATGTTTCAATCCCAGTTAATTTCAAAAAGTATCTTAAAATATTATAAAAAATATTTAAGTTTTATAAATTTACGAAAAATTTGTCAGCATCTCCTCTGCACTGCTCGATCAGAACAACTACAACTGCCGCTTCGAGCCTCACACATCTCAAAAGAAATCAAAACCAAATGGCTACCCAACTCAGGGTTATAAAATCAATCACCAGTCGATATAATTAATGTTTACCTCTTTATCGGGCACCCAAACTCGAATTCCAAAGTATGATAATTTGCAGCTCATCCTTCTTTAGCCAACCTTTTCTTAACTCATTTACAATACCAGAAATAAATACGGGGTTATTCAATTTTATTCCATAATGGAATTCTATTTAAATTCATTATATTGGAATTTGGTTTTCAATTCAATCAATGAATTGTATTCAAGTTATCTAACATAATCAACAATCAATGCATACCTATAATTAATACATAACCACTTGACTAGATCAATCAATTTATACTTTACTCAGTTTCCAAATTCCAAATTGATTTCATTTGACTCCAAAATCCATTTTAACTCCAATATTCGTTCTTAACTCCACTTAACCAAGTTAAGTTCCAAATCCCTATTCAATTAACTATTTAGTTTTCTAATCTATTCACTTCTATTTCAAATTCCAATTCTGATTTTATTAAAAATCATACATTCTGTTCTAATTTAACTTATTCAAGTTAAATTCTTATTCATTCAATTTCACATATCCTATATGTGAAATCTCCTGGCTATTAAACCATTCAAATTTTAATCCAATTTGAATTCCATTCAATCAAACAAACAACTCAATATCTCAACAATTTTACAAAATTATTTCCCTTTTTATATGAAATATAATTTGGCAAAAATTATTTCCTTTGACCATCTTTACAAAACAATATCGGGTCGGTTGCCAATCCAATGCTTTTCAACACTTGAACGATCAAACAACACAATACAAAACATTTCTCTATAGAATTTACAAATACGCTCTCATATACACACACACACACACACACTCAAACTCAATTTAGGGTATTACTAACCCCATCTGTATCGAGTTATGCCACAGAGCCAAGGTTATTCCTAAACCATCGCTCTGATACCAATTTTGACAACCCAAATTTCCGGTACCCTTTGAGCTGACCAAACAACACTAGTCCCACCCAAAAGTACTGAAAACGAAGATGACAATAGAAATAAATTAGAGGATGAGATAAGAAAGAAAGAAATATTAGAATAGAAGAAATAAGAAGAAGATAACACAACAGAATCAGAGTCTCACATCGCAACGGAACAAAATATAATATATAAATAAATCTTTATTTAGAGCTTGAAATATACTTACAATCATCAGAGTACGTAACCCATCTGGACAGTTATAATAATCTATCCTTATACACAATCACACAGCGGAATAAATACTAGATATCATACTTTTGAACATCTCCAGCTCGTCTTCGGACTTTGCAATATCCGATAAACTGGACCTGTACAACCCAGTCTAACCCGAGCATTACAAATACCGGGTCAGTCTGGTGAACCAGAGTGAGAAGAACTCGCAAAGTTTAAGGGGAATCATCCAACTTGATTTTAAAGTCAAAATCTTTTCAAAAGAAAGGATAATCATGAGATCAAATCCACACATAAATATGGACGGTTTTTACCTTACGATAACCCAAAACATTTTGAAATCATAGATATATTCTGATATTATAATACTATCTAAATACAAATAAATATCAATCTAGTGAAATGCTTACATCTCACGCTCCACATATGTAGTATACAATCAAAATCACGGGCGCTTATTGGGGATTGAATTCCAACTATGACAAGGTATGGAACCACCTGCCGATAGTGTATCTCTAAGGCGAATACACTGGGTTCAACAAGAACGTCTTGCAACCTGGCCTACACATGACTGACCACTCATTTCACTTGAGTGTATCGAATGTATATCACCAACGGTTGGGATCAACAATCGTTTCCCGAAAGGGACATCATCGATGGATTAAATAAGCAAAAGGAATTTCTCTTGATAGGTGATTATACACCCTAATGGGTACGACCCACATAGCCATGCTGCCTGCCATATTTTTATCATTTCCCGTTTGTGAGGCTTGAGGTTATAATTCTTCTTTCCTAGGTAGCACGCCATCATTCACTTTGAATGCCACATCATCAGATCCGCCAAATCACTAATTGATGCCGATAAAAATACCCTAGGTGTTAGCTTCACCAAACATGAGCACTTTTGTAAAAATCAATGTACATGACTCTTAAGAAATATTCTGTCAGACATTCGTCCATACCAGTCATCCAAGAACAGGATGAACCGAAGGCACTCTCTTATCACATCCTAGGAATCACCCTATAGATTGATAGCGAGTAATCCTTGCAATCCATGGATTTCAACCATGACAAAATCACAGTATATCTCTGGCCGCTAAACTAGAGATTATAAGTAATTCTACCATTTTATGAAGATCTATGTAACAACCCGGAAAATCTGAGCCAGTTTAAAATTTTTATTTTGGCTATTTTAGTGGATTTTAGATATTTAAAATAAAATATTTTAAATAATAAGGACAAAGAGTATGTTTGGATTGAGGTTTGAAAATAAATATAATTATTTTGAATTATAAACAAGGCCTGAAAAGGTGCGGCGGTTTCAAAATTTCAATTCAAACTTTGACTGATTGTGCTGGGTGCAAAATAAAACGGATTTTAGTGAAACCAAAAATATTTAAATCTATTAGTGAATATCTTTCTAACGAATCTGAAAAATCGAAGTTTCATAGTGGGAGTCAAAAGTTATGGCCAAATGAATTTTTAGAAAGGCCTCTATAGAGAACATATAGCCCTTGAAAATGGACATTTTGCAAATGACCTCAGAATTCGACGAAACCAGTTTTGTTGGATCCGGGATGTCAAATTATTGCTAGGTTTCAAATTCCATAATTTTTGAAGTTAATATGTGATCGTGGCAAAGGAAAATGTGTTTGGTCAATTATAGTTAAATTGGATCGACCAGAAAATGGCCAATTTTCAAATGGTCTCAGAATTCTACGAAACCAGTTTTGTTATGACCGCATCGTCAAAACATAGCTAGATTTATTTTTTGGGAATTTTTAGAATCAGTATGTGGCCCCAGCAAATTGAAATGTACGTTCAAATCGAATATTAAATGTTTTATAGTTTAATTTAAAGGAAAACTAACTGAAACAGTCGAATGGGCCTACGAAACATATCCCATTGTGTTCGGAATGAGGGTATTTGGCTAGGGACGACAGTCATTGGGTTTGGATTGGAGTTCGTATGAGATAAGGGGTATTTTAGAATTTTAAAAATATATAAAAAAATAAAAAAATATCATTGGCCAGTCATTTCTCTCTCCCCCTGTTTTTTGTCTCCCCGACGTCCGATTAAAGGCGGAAACCCCTTCAATCCTTCCCATCCATTTTCTGGCCAAACCACTTCGATTCAGACCTCGACCCAGTTGAGGATTTTGTAGCCCTCGATAAGAGCTTCTAATCCATACCCACCACCCTCCGTCTCGTCGCTTGTAGCTCGCGAATCACCTCCCTGAAGTCATCAACTTCAAGCCGCCGCCTCTCGTTCCTAGGACCACCGAAGTGGACCCCACTTCTGGCGCAGGTGCGCCCCTCCTAGTGCTACAACGTGGTACTACCCGATCGGCGTATCGTGCTACGGATTGGAAGTAAATCCATGACCTAGTTTTGAAGATTTTCAGAGAGGTAACGGTTTATTTTATTTTTAAACTGTTCTATAGCACTTTAAAGTGCTATGGTTTATGATTTCAATGTAAAAATCATATCTTTTTCGTTTTTTGACGAAATTCAGTGAAACAAGAGACAGTGGACTCGTGTGGACGTCTTCTACATTTTAGAAGAGACCGCATATTTTTCTGAGCCTTCTGCAATTTTTGGAGGAGTGGAACCCAATGTGAGATTTCTAAATTATAAATGATATGGAAAACAACGATGTATAAATTATATAGTCGATGTATGAATTATATAAGCATTGTATACCTCATGTATAAGCGTTGTATAAGTTGTATGTTCGAAATATAAGTTATATATGCGTTGTAAAAATTATATATGCGTTGAAATGAATTGAAGTGAATTGAAATATATTTATATATGAATATATATATATATATATGTACTCTCCTTGTCCACAGACCATGGACGATATTTATTGGTTGTGATATTGTTTGGATTGGTTGATGTGAAATTTGGTGAATACCATGAATGGTTGATTGGAAATGATTGATTGTGATTGAAATCCCAACAGGATTAGAAAATGGGAAAATTCGTCTGCGTACGAACTAGATATTGGGAATCCCCTTTGTCAAAAACCACGAGGTTTTATGGTAGAGTGAGGAGCCGTACTAGGGACGGTCCCGGTTTTAACTACCCTGCCGTTATGCCACCGAAATTTTCAATAATATTCATGTGTTAGAATTATTTTCATGTGTTGAAAACTATATTCATGTGTTGAATAGAAATTCATGTGTTGAGTAGAAATTCACGTGTTGAATGAAGTTCATGTGTTGGATAAATTCTTTGAAAGATAAAAGTAACATTTATATTATATATATATATATGTAGACTATATAAAATATTAGTATTTTAAATAAATTGTTTTAACACCAAAAATAACATTTTTACCTTATGTATAGACTATATAAAATAATCATGTTTTGAAATAAATTGTTTTACAATAAAAATCACATTTTTATTATATATATCAACTATAGAAAATATTCATGTGTTGAATAAAGGACTAGAATGATAAAAATCATATTTTTATCGTATGCGTGAAGTCGAAAACATTCATGTGTTGAATATATAGATTGAACAATAAAATCTACATTTTCATTGTGAATATGAAGTATTAAAATGGTGATGTGTTGAATAAATATTTTTGATGATAAAAATAGCATTTTTATCAAATATATGAAGTGGATATGGTTTTGAAATCGAAGAAGGAAATACATATATATATATATAATTAAAATATATTGAATAACGAAGCTGAAGTTCGTGTTTTGATACCGTGATTTCAAATGATTAGTGCGGGAGATCCAACCATCGGATTTTCCCGAAACCACAACCTTGGGTTCGCTTTGGAAATATCTTTCCAACGACACCAACTTTGTAAAGATCCAACGGTTGAATTGTCTGGAATGTTTAATTCGAATCTGAAGAAAAACAGCGCCAGAATCGATTATATTTATATATTTGTATAAATATAATTAAATTAAGTCGAATAACGACGCTGTAGTTCGTATTTTGAAATCGTAACTTCAAACGATTAGTGCGGGAGATCCGACCGTTGGATTTTCCCAAAACTGAAACCGTTGGATTCGTTTTGAAAAGATCTTTTTAATGATATAAAATTTGTGGTGGTGATCCAACAGTTAGATTTTCAGATATGTGTAAATCAAATCTGAAGAAAAACAACGCCACAGTCGCGTTATGGTCTGAAGCGTCGTTTGAATGAATTGGCTATTTTTAAATAAATAAAAATAGCGATAAATCGTGATAATATATTATAAACGATATGGAATGGAAATAAACTGAATTTGCTTAGTTTATGTGATATTTGATGGTTGAATGTGTTTGGCAAGAAATTACATTAAAGAACAGAATTAGTGATGTCGAATAATTTAACCATTGAAATGAATTGATTTGAAATTCTAAATATACGTGAATTATTTGAAAATGCCGAGTTAATTCTCATTTCAAATAATTGATCGACAAGTGAAAGTCGAAGATATGAAGATGGTGCAAGACCGATGATCTTCTCGTCGAATTGAGGGGTGCTACTGATGTTCATGATAGGAGTAGCTACCTTGAAGGGGTTGAAGTAGTAGCCATCCGGACATACTTGTTGATTGTACGGATATGTGAGGTATCGAGTGCCTCCGGTTTCTTTCAGACCCAGGACGAATTTGTAAATGGACTGTGTGTCTGACATTGGATTTTGTTCTGTGCTGATTGATCTCTATTTAGTATATATCTGTTTGGCGGCGGAGAATTTATTCTCTTTCTTAACGCCCTTCTCTGAGACATACGAGCTCAGAGGTTATATATCAATAGAAATCAGTCGCATGGAGTGAATTACCTGTGTGGCATGCCTAAGTGGCAGATGATCAAGGCTTCTGTTGAAAAGCAAAGTCTTGAGGTTGATGATCAAAGCGCGGCCTGTGTGGCATAGCTTTGTGTATAGCGTTGTTTTTGCGAGCCTCACACCCCGGTATGAGCCAGAAATGGGAGAAGGACTTCAGGGAGGACATGCGTTTCCTTCTAGCTATCTCCCCCACTTAAAACTTTTCGTCCCCGAAAAGGAACGAAGCCGAAAGTGGTTTGATTAATCAACTCTACGTTCGATCTGGCTTCCATTCTACAACTTCTCAGTTTCTGAGAATTTTCAAATTCTTCAAAAATTTGGCTAACACCCGGAATTTTCGAAAAATTTCACCATAACCTACTTTGTTCAGGGAGAGGTATGGAAATTTATTGGGCCGTATTAGGTACCCAATAAATCCTAATAAGCATACACATATTTATAGTGATATATTCTGGTGTTTACAGGGGAGCGTGTATTGATAATAACTCCAGAGAATAAATTCTCGTCACCCTGTCAAAGCCTGAGGAAGTGTGTATTTTAAATGCTCCAGAGGATAAATCCTCGTCACCTCATCCCGTGTGGGAAATAAATAGTCCATGTGTCGTATCTAATAATTAGAGAGACGTGATTATTGTCAACTCTAGACCCGTGTGGGTTTTTTATTAATCTGGCAATTTTATCATTACAATTTAAATAGTCCATATCAGTCATCAGTTCAACCTGTAAAATATAGTCATCGCCATACAAGCCTCTCGCTCGTATGGTAAATCTTCCACCTCATCACACAAGCTCCAAATGCTTATGTGGTATATGATGAAGTATGTCTATCTTCCAGAAGTATGCCATGTAATGTAGTTCAAAATTAATTGTTGCTATCCTATGGCGATGTTTATTATTTCACACAGAATAACCAGCACTCCGCATCCAATGGCATTCACAGGAGTTGATATAATAATATTTCGCATCCAACTCATTAAGGTTTACCTATTTGTCGGGCACACAAATAAAATCTTTACCCAACAACTATCCAATTTCCTGTTCAACCATATATAATGCACAAGTATATATTTCTAACTATTTTCTAATCAGTTCAATGTGCGATTTAATTGAATAAATTTGTTCTGGTTTTTATTGATGATATTCTAATCCTCTCTAAATCAAAGGCCGAAAAGGAACATAACAATGGAAGCCGAAAAGGAACGAAGCCGAAAGTGGTTTAACAAATCAACTCAACTTCCATTATTTTGACTACGGCTTAAGTTCTTCAACTTTTCAGTTTCTAAGAACTTTTCAAATTTTTCAAAAATTTGGCTAACACCCTAAATTTTCGAAAAATTTCACCATAACCTCCCCTGCACCGGGAGCACGGGAAAATCCCGAAATTGCCATACAGGCCCTCTGATCTCAAAAATAAAAATAAAAAGCCAAGCGGCTAGCCAATCGGCTCATAAAATCATCATCACCCAAACAAAACAGTAAATTATGGTAAACATGTACCTATTTGTCGGGCAAACAAATTTTATTCTTCTGCTCTAGCCTCCTTGCTATGACCTGTTCAATGTACGTACTTGTACATGCCAGCAAATGCGACCAATTTTCAGTACAATTCAATATTTGATACAATTAGGCTAAATGGTTAAAAATTATCAAACAAATAAACAAACAACACAAACATCAATCAATTAGTGGATTAACGTTTCAAATCCATAATTTTGATACATATACAGGAAATCATGTTTTGATGCCAAATCACAACAATAAATTCTAGCTATATTTTGGTTCTCACACCAGCCTAATGGAAATATATAGATATCACACATTCGTCACTCGAATATAAATACTGATGATGTGGCCACATCATCAGAATTATCCTCGGGTGTCTAGAATGTGACTCTATATCTATCCAGTATATTAAAACTTCTACTATACGTTCATGACGCGTATACGCGAAATCTTTATATACTCGATTGTCCAAATTCAAAATAAATAAATATTCAAATACGTATAAAGCGATTTAAATTTTCAAAACAAAATTGTTTTCATTTGAAAAATATACTCTTCACTCGTTCTAGGACACTACTGATCCTATCTCTAACGAGTCATTCTAATTGGATTTTACTAATCCAATATCTGATGAATTCTTTCGTATGGTTCTAATGTGTCTTGTTCTCGAGCTCTGTAAACCAAAGCTCTGATACCAAACTGAGACGACCCGAATTTCCCCATGAAGGAAAGCACGGATAGAATTGAGGACAAGACAAAATAGAACGCAGACAGAAGAACATTTCATTGTTATTACAACAATTCCATCAAATACAAGAATATACAGAGTATAAATGAATAAAATACATTCGACAAATATCAGAGAATTAAATTACATTTAAATACATCGTAGCGGAAAATAATACAAAAGCACAACTAGAAGTAATACACGGATACAGAGCTTTTCGAGCATCGTTCCAGCTGTAAATCAGGACCCTGTGAATATAAATCTGCAAAACCAAAACTACTAGCTGCCCGTGTGGAAAATAGGGGCACCCAGAGTTTAGGTTAAAACAATAAACTCCAGGTCAATCATGTGACTGGTGTGAGAACTAAAACAGTTATTTAAAACTTTACTATAAAAGAGAGTAATTCAAGGGACCACGCCGTATAACACGGAACGGGTTTCCTCCCAAGAATACTAGTGCATATAACAAAACAACGCAATGCTCTTTGAAAAAATGAAGCTATTATAAGACCCAGGTCCCATCACACAATGCAACGCAAGCCAGAGATAGGGTTTTCCCTTATAATAGCCAAACATGCTTGGTACGTTCAAAACAAATCACTTGATACTATTATAAGTGTATAGTGTCAAAACAATTTCAATCATAAATATCAATCATAGACGGCATGGGTACCATATATCATGTCGCCATACTAGTTCTACAATTAAAACCACAATATCACATATTGGAAATTGGATTTCCGTCATGAGTCGAGGCAAGGGGCAAACTCCTCTCCGTTCGAGACACTCTAGCAAATGTCTCAGGACCCCACTTTGATCCTTGAAATCGACTGGGCCGGTCCTCTCTTACTTTTGAGGATTAGTTATTCCTGAGCACACGTTTCTCGGTCCTTACAGACCTTTATCTGAGGCGCCTCGCATTCCAACAACCACACAGGTGAAAAGTATATAAATGTCAGGGCTGGTAGGTCACTGACACCACCTTAGCTAGAAAGAAACGTCGTGCTCTCCCAGCGGTCCGTCTCCCGTTTTTGACTCATACCGAGGTGTGAGGCTCGCGAATTCACATTATACACAAAGCTACGCCACACAGGCCGTGCTTTGATCATCAACCACAAGACTTTGCTTTTCAACAGAAGCCTTGATCAATTGCCACTTACGCGTGCCACACTGGCAATTCACTCCATGCGACTGATGTCCATCGATATACAACCTCTGAGCTCGTACGTCTCAGAGAACGGCGTTAAGCAAGAGAATAAATTCTCCGCCGCCAAACAGATGTATATTTAATAGAGATCAATCAACACAGAATAAAATCCAATGTCAGACACACAATCCATTTACAAGTTCGTTCTTGGTCTGAACGAAACCGGAGGCACTTTCCTCGCATATCCATCCATCTCCAAGTACGTCTAGACGATCACCAACTGTTTCCCTCGTCTAGGGTGTACAACCCAATCAAGATCATCAGTAATCACCCAAACGATGTGAAGACTTCCGGTCTTCGACCATCGTCTTCATCTTCGACATCTCGTCGAATCGGTTATTCAGAATGGGTATAAACCCGGCCTTTCTGAATAACCCACATATATAATAAACAAATGTTACACAAACACAACAAACGCCTCATTCCAATTCAGAATAATCTTTTATTCACAAAATCACATTCTTAGGGAAAGGTTCCCATTAATTTTATCCAAGATAAATTCTTCTAAATTTATTCTTTAATCTTCCTTTGGATATCATTTCAAACTAGTCGGGATTAGCGAACCATTCCGAAGTAATTATTTATTTTATTTCCCAATCCCAATCTATTTATCCCATGGAGCAAAACTGGTAATACTCCATATCTAACACCAAGGTGTTATCGGTAAAATTAATTACCATTTCACGTTCAAATCTAATTAAAGATTTAACTATCGCTTTGGAGCAAAACTGGTGGTACTCCATTCTCGATCACCTTTCAGATTTGATAATTTAAATTATCAATTCACATTTCAATCTAATTAAAGATTCATTAAAACTCCACTTAGTTTTAATCTTCTCAAAAATCAACATCTTGTCTTTAACTGGGTTAAAGAACCAATGTCATATAAAACATGATTCACGATAAACCCAAATCACATTTGGTATTAAATACAAGGCTTTGAATAGAAAATATACCGGCTTATATTCAATATCAAATCCTGAAACCAACAAATATCGTATTGGAAATATCGATATAAAATATCTTTCAAATTCCCATAACCATATCTGTATAATCCCGGAATCCAATATCGAAACATTCCGAAGATAATTTCGATTCAACTCCAGTCCAATTCACGTATTGGGAATATTGATTATTTTTAAAATCACTTTCAAATTCAATTTATTTATTTATTAAATAAATTGATTTTAATTCTAGTTCAAAACTAGTTCATTTCGATAAAAATCAATTTTTATTTTTTCAAATGTGGAAATTTTCATCCCAGTTCTTTCCAATTCATATATTATGATTTTACACAAATTATTAATATTTTTAATAATTTTATCAAGGCCCGTACAGTCGATTTCCATCAACGGCCATCGAACTGCACTTACAACGACCTTTTCCAAATTTGATTTGGACATAATTCCAAATCCAACCGTTAGATTTCAAATTTCTAATATTCGTTGGAAAGCGCTTTTCGATACAAACCCAATGGTTCCGGTTTTAGGAGAATCCGATGGTCGGATCTCCCGCAACGTCAATTCGAAGTCAATGGTCGATATTCACGAACTGTCGCGGCGCGGCGCGTTCTATTCAGGCCATTATATATATATATATTATATATTATATATATTTCGTCGATTTCTTTTTTAAAACGTATTTTATAAATCGTTTTTAAATTCGTTTTCAAAACCATTTCAACTCTATATTCAATTTCAAATCAAAATTGAATATTTCATATCATTACTATATAAATGATAATATTTTCAAAACGTTATATTTTGAAATCACTTCCTTTTCAATATTCATTATAAAAACAAATATAATCGATATAAATATCGTTCACGTCAAAATAGTGCAGCTCTAATCAACACGGCTTTATATACTTCAATAAATTCGTTATTCTATTCAACAAATGAATATATATTCTATTCAACACATGAATCTATATTTCTTTCAACACACAACTAATCTCAACACATGAGTACTGTCAACACACAACTAATTTTGTTATGTGAAATATTTTATAAAACCATGGTATCTATCGTTTGATTTTCAATTAGACTTCAACCGTAAAGTAGTTCTAATTTCAAATTTGATAAAGATGTAAATTTTATTGTTAAAATATTTTACTCACCACATGAATAGTTTCAACACATGAACATCGTCAACACATGACTATTTTTATATTCAACACATGAATTTTCTTTTATAATATTCATTATTTTCCCAATTGGAATGAGGCCCAATCAATCACCATATAATGTTAATTATATGGATTCCATACAACACATGTATATAATAGCAATGATAAACAATCAACCATCATCCAAGGTGCACCACACAACTGCATAAGCATCAAATATAAATAATTAACGCTTACACAGCCTGTCGACCAATCGATCGACATACAATTAAATAATTGGGATTAGTGTACGCTAAATTTCATCCCAACACCCGTGTGGGGTTTCAAATCAACAAACACAGATTTTTATTTGTGCAGTTGGGCGATGTGTTAAATTTATCATCCCAATCAATATCCGCCAAATCAGTGTATATAAACAAATCGGCCGATTTGTTTATAATTATTTATTTATTCACATTCACGTTAAAAATTATATTTTTAACGATAATTAATTTATTTCAACCATCTACAATTTATTATCGATTTCACATCAACATCACAAACAATTTTCACAACACATCAATCAAATAAACAAGCCATCCATGGTCTGTGGATGACGGGTGTCGGGTGCTGCTAAGCACCGTCTGCATCCTAGTATATATATATATATATATATATATAACTAGAAAAAGAAATTTAGAGTGAGAAGTTCTCACCAAAGCTATCCCAACTCCACGACACTTCCAATGTAGGAAATCTTCGCCGTTCTCGCCTTTTGTCACTTTCGTTGCCCGTAGCCACTATATATATAAAAATCATATTTTTATATTGCTGCTATGTATATAAAAATCATATTTTTATACTACTACATATGGATAAAAATTCTATTTTTACATCGCTATTATATAGATAAAAATTCTATTTTTATAACGGTGTTCATATAATAAAGATTATATTTTTATCACGCTATTCTCTATATAAAGATTTCGCCTTTTCTATTATAAAGATTTCGCCTTTTTTTTATTATAAAGATTTCGCCTTTTCTATTATAAAGATTTCGCCTTTTCTATTATAAAGATTTCGCCTTTTATATTTCATCACTATAAAAATCACATTTTTATTTTGCCATATATATAAAGATGGTATTTTTACTATCTATAAAATATAAAAATTATATTTTTATTATCTCTACTACATAAAGATAAAAAATTTAGCCTTTATATAATATAAAAATTATATTTTTATTATATTAACCATATAAGAATCGTATTTTTAAATCAATATCGTTTATATGAAAATCACTTCTTCATGTACACAAAATTCATTCTTTTTATATTGCTACCTCATATTGATAAAAATCCTACCTTTACTTTAAATAAAAATCCTAAGCTTTTTGTTTCCTTCTATTAAATAAAATCAGAAAATAAATAAACAAAAATAAAAAGGACAAACGAACTTACTACGATTCACGCTGGACTGGGGGGGGGGGTCTGTCGGCGCGCAGGTCAGGGAGGAGGTGGAAGAAGAAGCAGCAGAGGCGGCAGCAGCAGGAGGAGGGGGCGCGGTGGTGGAGCATGGGCTAGGGGGATTTCGGGTGTGTGGTTTTTTTCAGAGGAAGAAGAAGAAAGAGAAGGGGAAGGCGGCGCGTTGGCCCCGCCTTGGGCGGCGACGGCGATCGATCGGGGGGCGGCGGCGTGAATCGCGTCCCTCCCTTCTCTTTCCTTTTTTTTCCTTTCTGATTTAAATCGGGGGGGGGGGGTGGGGTGGGGCTGAAAGATAAAGGGAGAGAGAGTTTAATTTATTATTTTATTATTTTTAATTTCAAAAGTTGACTTTTTCATACGACCTCTAAACGAGGCCCACCGCCTGTCGTCCATAGCTAATTATCCCCATTCTGAACACAATGGGATATGTATCGTCGGCTGATTCGATCGTTATGATCAGTTTTCGCCAAAATCAACATATAACTCTATATATTGAATTTGAACTCACATTTCAATTTACCGGGGTCACATACTAACTCGAAAAATTCTAGAAAAATATTTTCTAGCTTCGTATTGACGATATGGTCCTAACAAAACTAATTTCATCGAATTCTGAGACCGTTTGAAAGATGGCCATTTTCCAGTCGATTAAAATCAACTAAAACTGGTCAAACGCGTTTTCCTTTGCCATGCTCACATATTGATTCAAAAAATTATGAAAATTGGAATCTAGCAATAACTTGACATCACGGACCCAACAAAAGTGGTTTTGTCGAAATCCGAGGTCGTTTGCAAAATTCCCATTTTTAAGGGCATGAATTCCGTAGCGACTATTCAGAATTTTCAATTGGACGTATCTTTTGATTCCCGCTATGAAATCTCATTTTTTCGGATTCGTTGGAAAGATATTATCAAATAGATCCTATTATTTTTGGTTTCGCTAAAATCCGGTTTATTTTGCACCCGGTACAATCATTTGAAGTTTGAAATCGAATTATCGAACTACCGCGCCATTTTCAATTCCTTTTATAATTATATATAATTATTTATATTCTAACGACGACGTATATAAATATATACATCGAATTATATTCAAAATAAATTTCTTGTCGATATTATTTAAAATAATTCATTTTAAATGTTCAAAATTCACTAAAATTGCCAAAATAAAAATTTTAAACTGGCTCGCATTTCCGGGTTGTTACAATTGGTGCTTTGGGATTTGCACACCCGGGTATTTTACTTATGTGGATGATGGAAAGTGAGGCCTCGGTTTGCTTCAGTCTCTTCGGAGCCGATGATGTGGTCAGATATGACCAGTTTATGCCCCATAGGGCGGAGAAACGTAGTGTTCAGGAATTTTAATCCACATCGGTGGACCGGCCCTGACGATCCAAGGCTTGCCTGATCGCTTGTCTGAGACATGAGCCGGATTGTCTCGAATTCGGTAAGGACTATCTTTTGCCTTGGTTCATGACGGAAATCCAATTTCCAATTACGACATCGTGCGGTTTTGATTGTATACCTATATATGGAGACATAGTGGTATAGGGCATTGATACCGTCTATGATTGATACTTATGATTGAAATTGTTTTTGAAATATATAAACACTAGTAATAATATCAAATGCTTTTGTTTTATTCGTATCAAGCATATTTTGGCCATTATAAGGTAAAGCTCTATCCTTCGGTTTGTGTTGCATTGTGTGATGGGAACTGAGTCTTATAATGGCTTCATTTTTATAAAAAGCATTGCGATGTTTAAAAGATTTACTTGTTTTAAAGCACCGACAATCCAATGGAGTAAACCCGTTCCGCGAAAGTGGCGTGGTCCTGTGATTAGCCGTATTGAAAAATGTGTTAAGTAGATTTCTCATACCAGTCCCATGACTAACTCGTAGTTTGTTTCACTTGCTAACTCAGGTGCCCCTATTTCTACACGGGCAGCCTTGTATTCAGGTTTTAGTAGGCTCTTTCTGGATAGCTGGAGCTGAAGATGGATTCTATCATTTATCTCTTTTTATGCTGTTCAGCTCCTATTGTACATATTATGTTTGTTTTCCGCTGTAGACATTTATGTATAGCTGAACTGTATTTTGTACTAAGTATGATCCTGTATACTATGTAACTCTGATGATTATGTTTATCTAGTGTATTCTATTGTACATTATCTGGTGTATTTATTTATTTCTATTCTGCTGTTATCTGTTTATGTGTTATATTCCAAAGATTACCCTTGCCACCGTCCTACGGGGTTTGGGGTCGTCCCAATCTTGGTATCAGAGCTTTGGTTAAGCTTAGTTCTGGAATATAACATATTAACGAGCTCATCAGAAATAGAACTAGTAGTGTTCTAGGACGAATAGCTCATTACAGATAGGATCAGTAATGTCCTAGAATGAGTATAGCAGAATCAGAATAACTCGTTAGAGATGGGGTCAGAAATGCCCTAGAACGAGTTGAGAGTTATATGTTTATAAATAACATATTTGTGATTATATATATAGTCTGGTTTTAGAAATATGATTTTTGAATATATAAAAGATATATATTTGAAAAGTTAAAAACAAATTGATTGTTGTTTGTGTTGTGTGAGTGTGAATTTGATTAATTCAATTATTAGAATGACAGCTAATTTAATCAATGAATGAATGGTAGATTTATGCAATTAAATCACACATTGAAATAGATAGAAATATATGCATGTACATTATATATGTGTGAACAAAAAAATGGATAAGCCGCTAAGTAAAGAATTTATTTGCCTGCCCGACAAATAGGTAAACCTTAATGAGTTGAATGCGCGATTTTGTTATTATATCAACTCCTGTGAATTCCATTGGATGCGGAATGCTGGTTATTCCATGTGTAATTAATAAATGTCACCAGAGGATAGTAACAATTAATTTTGAACTACCCTACATGGCATACTTCTTGAGAGAGGCATACTTCATCATATACCACAAAAGCATTTGGAGCTTGTGTGACAAGGTTGAAGATTTACCATACGAGCGAGAGGCTTGTATGGCGATGACTATATTTTACAGGTTGAACTGATGACTGATATGAACCATATAAAATATAAAGGTAAATTGCAAGATTAATAAAAACCCCACACGGGTCGGGAGATGACAATAAACACGTCTCTCTAATCATTAAGGCACGAAAACCATTTATAGGGTGACGAGGATTTATTCTCTGGAGTTATGATCTATACACACTCCCCTGTGGACACTGGAATATATCACTATAAATATGTGCATGCTTATTAGGATTTATTGGGTACCTAATACAGCCCAATAAATTTCCAAACCCCTTCCCGTACAAAGGAGGTTATGGCGAAATTTTTTCGAAAATTTACGGTGTTAGCCAAATTTTTGAAGAATCTGAAAATTCTTAGAAACAAAAAAGTTGGAGAATGGAAGCCAAATTGAAAGTTGAGTTGGTTAATTAAACCACTTTCGACTTTGTTCCTTTTCGGGGACGAAAAGTTTTAAGTGGGGGAGATTGTAACAAACCGGAAAATCTGAACCAGTTTAAAAATTTTAATTTGGCTATTTTAGTGGATTTTAGATATTTAAAATAAAATATTTTAAATAATAAGGACGAAGAGTATGTTTGGATCGAGGTTTGAAAATAAATATAATTATTTTGAATTATAAACAAAGCCTGAAAAGGCGCGGCAGTTTCAAAATTTCAATTCAAACTTTGAGTGACTGTACCGGGTGCAAAATAAAACGGATTTTAGTGAAACCAAAAATATTTAAATCTGTTAGTGAATATCTTTCTAACGAATTTGAAAAATTGAAATTTCATAGTGGTAGTCAAAAGTTATGGCCAAATGAATTTTCAGAAAGGTCGCTATAGAGAATATATAGCCCTTGAAAATGGACATTTTGCAAACGACCTCAGAATTCGACGAAACCACTTTTGTTGGATCCGGGATGTCAAATTATTGCTAGGTTTCAAATTCAATAATTTTTGAAGTTAATATGTGATCTTGGCGAAGGAAAATGTGTTTGGTCAATTAAAGTTAAGTTGGATCGTGTAGTGACCCGGGATTTTGTCGATCTTGGTTATCCGATATAGAACACATATCGAACATCCAAGGATCGAAGATACCGGTCATTAATGAAAGAAATTAGAGGGTGAGGAAAGATAAGATAGAAACTTAGAATAGAAGAAGAAGAAGAAGAAGAAGAAGAACGCAACATCAGAGTAACACGAACCTAACAGCGGAACGAATAACATATAATATATATATATAACATAACTTGAAATATACATCTGTACTTGAATATACATTATTATCAAAGTACAACACTTACAACACAGCGGAAGTAACTATAGCTATATAATCCTGAAGCCTCCAGCTCCAAGCTCTTCCAGTATATCTGTAAATCCTGACTACTTGACCGCCCGTACAAAATTGGGCACCCAAGAGTTTAGGGAAAACAACAAAGTAAACTCCGGGTCAGTCATGGGACTGGTATGAGTAAAACAGATTAAAACATTTTAAGCAGGTAAATGATATCTCATAAGACCACGCCGTATAACGGAACGGGTTTTTCCCTTATGAGAATCCAGATTACCTTTATATCAAAAACATTTTGATATTATAATAATGTCTATTAACCACAATATAATAATCATCTAGCAGAAACGCTTTCATCTCACGTTCTACATATATAGTATACAAATCAAAACCGCAAGCACGTATTGGGTAATGGATTTCCAACTATGACAAGGTATGGAACCACCTTTCGCTAGTGTATCTCTAGAAAGGAATACACTGGGTTCAATAAAAACATCTTGCAACCCGGCCACACATGACCGACCACTCATTTTGCTTGAGTGTATTGAATGTATATCACCAACGGTTGGGATCAACAACTGTTTCCCGAATGGGACAACATCAACAATAGATTTTTAGAAGTAAATGAAACTCTAAATCAAGTGATTATACACCCTACTTCGGAGCGACCGACTTAGCAATGCTGCCTGCCCGATTTCTGTCATTTACCGGATGATGAGGCTAGAAGCTATGAGGCTAGAAGCTACGCTTTATCATCACACCAGATTCACTTTGAATGCCACATCGTCAAATCCATCAAATCACCGATTGACGTCCTCAACCATACATTATGTGTTAGCTAAAAGAAGTTTCCTTTTCTGCTTCCACTCTTGGTATGGTTGGAGAAATCAATATACGTGATCGTCTGGAAATACTCTGTAAGACATTCATCCATACAAGTCATCCAGGAACAGGATGAACCGAAGGCACTATTCAATACATCCATCTTAGACACTGTTATCTAAGACTTATACAATAGCCCTTGCACTTTACTCCGTCTTCAATTATCTTTGGAATATATGATTCGCAACGCTTATGCCAATACAGAGTGGTTCTTTGGATAATAATCCAACCGGTCTCTCCATATTAACAACGTTAAAATGGTCAAAACTTCGATAGTCTATGATTTAACCATCAAAGAAAAACAGGTGTGCAAGCAAAGATATTATTTCCAAATGGAAATTTATATCGATCAAACTTCATTCAACATTTATCTCTTTATTTCATTAATTTACTTTTCTCCTGTTTCCCTATATTCAATATTTCTTATTTTCTAAATTTGGAAAATATACGTTATTAACAATGGAAAACTTTTCCATTTCTTGTTGTCTTTATTAGAAAACATTTCTGGTTTCTTATTTTCTAAATTTGGAAAATCTACGTTATTAACAATGGAAAACATTTCCATTTCTTGTTTTCTTTATTAGAAAACATTTCTGGTTTCTTATTTGGAAAACATTTCCAAAGCTTCTTCATTGGACTTAGACATATGTTTAAACAAACCATCGCGATGCCAACTCAAACCATTTCCTTTAATTACTAAATTCACTTAACCATCCTTTACTATCGAACCTTAACCATTCCTTAGTTAAAAATGAAGTCAATCAAGTTGGGGTAATACTACCTCTCAGACCTTAACTGAACAACGTTTCTAACCTTGAAATAGACAAAGTTCACCCTTCTAATTCTTTAACAAACTTCCTTACGTAACTCTCTTTCAAATCTTTTCTATTCGATAATTCTTTCCTTCGATAAGGTATATTCGATAACTATATTCAATTTATTCTATTCACTTAACTCTTTTGATTTAACTTTAACTCTATTCACTTAACTCCTATCGAATAAACTATATTCGATAACTCTTTTAATTCTATTTGAATAAACTATATATTCGATTAACTCCTTTTACTCTATTCGAATAAACTATATATTCGATTAACTCCTTTATTCTATTTGAATAAACTATATTCGATTAACTCCTTTTACTTTTTAACCCTAATCGATTAAACTAACATTGATTAACTCCTTTCGATTAAACTAACATCGATTAACTCCTTTTAACCCGATTAAACTAACATCGATTAACTCCTTTTAACTCGATTAAACTATTCATTTATAAAGATTTACTTTTAGTAACGGTTCTTCACTTTACAAATGATTTCCCTTTCTTAATTCTATTCATAAATGGTTTTACAAATATCCCCTATTCAATCTCATTTGTAAATGGTTTACAAACATTTCTCTTTCTGATTGATTTGTAAATGGTTTAAAAACCTTCCTCGTTCTAATCTATTTGCTAATGGTTTTACACTATTTCCTTTTCAATCCTATTTGTAAATGGTTTACAAATATTTCCTTGTATATCTTTATTTATTCTACTCTAGTTATTTCCTTTTTTCTATTCTATTCGTTTTATCAACATTTTTCCCTATTATAAAACTTTATTCGTTTTATAAACATTTCCCCTTTTATTTACTTTCGAAATATTTCCTTTTATAAAATCTATTGATTTTATAAAATCCCTTTATTTCAATATACATTGAAATAATTCTTTTAACATCCCAGGGTCTTTTATGATATTTAAAATATCGAATAACAAGGATCAATATCATTCAAGCACACATAATCCATCACAGATTATATAACACATCATATATCACAATATATGAAAAACAGTAAAAAAAAATGTTGAGGAATCCAGTCAGATTCCTCCAACCTGTTTCCCTGCATCCACAGATGTTACATAATAAAATCAACATCACTTTCAGTTCCATATGATATGTTCTATTAAACAGAATCAATATAGAAATTCAACTAACTGACTAGCAGTTCAATCAAACAGTCAACACACATTCAATCAACCAACATTTAACAGTTCTAAAAATACAACATGAAATTATAAACTGTTCAGAGTTAATGAGATTTACTCACTTTGGCAGTTCATAGTTAAAGAACGATAAACTGTTGTTTGATCTGAATCAAACAGTTTATTTTGCCACAATTTCAAACGAGTCTCAATCCACTTCCAGTCAGCTTCATTGGGTAGTGTCCGTCCATACGATCCCAACGGATCTAACCGTTCGAAATTCTGATCATGTATGATCAAGTTATATCATTTTCAAATTTGCGTATATTTAAATTAAATTAAACTTAAACATTTAATAACTAAACGGGCCCTCACCCCATTTATATTTCCTCGGCCCATTACCCAAGCACGGCCCAAACCCACTTAACTTCTCCTTCCTCTTTTGAGCTGCTGCCGAACCCAATGTCATGCCATTACCGCCCCTTCCTCAAACCTTCCACCCTCCATTTCACAACCGAATCAAAATCTGAACATACCATGCCTCTTCTTGTTCGAAACTCTCCCTCCCTATACCGTTTTCAACATGCTCGGTGGTTCCTTCGTCCTCGCGGTTCCTGGTGAGCGCGTGTCATCATCGATAGTTTTTGGTTTAGAAAATCACCAAACGATGCTCAATCTACTCGGAATCCCCTCGCGACCTCAACCCAATCCTCTAATTCAAGTATCGATACCCAAAATTCCCGAAGTCTCGAACCCTAACTTTACTGCCCTAATTCGTACTTCACAAAATCCACATCGGACTGTTCGGAACGAACTCCAACATGTAGCTCTACTCCTCATGATTTTAAGGAGATATCTCTCATGATTTATTGGGATTCATTTGTATTTGATTTTGATTTTTCTTTCTCATGAAATGTTTTTGCCTTAAGAGAGTGAACGACGAAATTTATCTGTTGACTTTGAAATGAGAAAAATTAGGTTTAGGAAATTTAAGGCCTATTTATAGGTAAACAAAATATCTAGATATTTTACAGAAGGAATATTCCCGGTATATTCTCATTTATATATTCATTTTGCTTTTCTAAATATTCTCGTGACTACATACGATCCTCAAAAATAACCAAACTGGACATGTAGCTAGAGTTCGACATTACGGTCCCAAGAAAACTAGTTTCGTCAAATTCCGACTTCGTATGCTCACACAGCGTATTTTTACCTATCAAAATACCGACAGTTTCTCACTCTAAAAATCCATACGGCCATATACTGACTTCAAAAATCACGAAAATTGAAATCTAGCAATAATTTAATATTGCGGATCTAACAAAATTAGTTTCGTCGAATTCTGAGGTTGTTTGCAAAACTGGCTATTTTAAAGCTCTAGGTGACCCATTTAAATATATAAATATAATTAAATTTAATATTTAAAAATAAATATTATCGTCTATATTCACAGTGGAATACCATACAGCTCTAGAATATCCTTATATGAATTTCTAGCTTGATATCTCAGATCCTGATGTAATCGATATTCGATTTAAAATGAAATTCCTTTTTAAAATATAAATAATTCCTTTTTAAATTATAAAGGAATTCCACAGCGGCTTTTCTGAAATTTGATTTGGACATGAATCAAAATCTACACGAAGAAATCCCGATTTTTCTCTTCCACTAGAAAGATATACTCCACCAGCTCCAAACGTTTCTTGTTTCACAAAAATCCGGCTTAAAACGAATCCTGTACATTTGGTTGAAGTTCGAATCGCCAATTTACGAACTACAGTGCCATTTCGAGCTTTATTTTAATTATATTATAACTCTACGTTCAAACTGTCGTTTATATAATATATTCGTTATTATAATTCAATTCTAAACTGAATTAAATATCACAGATGATCCAGTTCACACCATATCGCCATTTCAGCCAATTCTGATTATTTCAGAATTAAATATATTATTTAATTTATTATTTTAATTAAATATTCACCATTATTTAATTAAACCACCATTATTTTTCACTATATCACTATTTATATAATTGAATAAATTAATTATAATACCTCTGCCAATGCGGGTCATTACAATCTTCCCCACTTAAAAATAATTTCGTCCTCGAAATTGCTAAGGTAGAGAACGACCCTATCGACTGGTTAGAACATATTTGTTCACTTCTTAACTTCAGTTTCAACTGAACCAATTTAATTTCAATTAAATTAGTAATTCATTCTTATCAACGAAAATTTTCAAAAATCCTGAAAATTTTCTGACGCCTTAACTCTTTGAAAATTTTCGCCAGCACCTCCTTTATACTGGTCAGTAGGTCAAACTCCAACTCGCCTATCTGGGCCATCTCCATCCCAAAAGAAAATCAAACAGCCAAGCGGCTTGCCAATTCGGCTCATAAATCTTATATCCAATAGAAATATAAACTTGTACCTTTTGTCGGCATATCAACTCTATCACTTCAATATGCTATCCATTCAGCATATACCAATGTTATCCCAATCAAATTTCTGAAATCACTTTTATCTCCAACACAATAATTTGCTTCTATCCGAGCCAAATTTCATTTCAATTCGAGTTTCTTCTCGATTCCCAACTCTGAACTTGATTATCACATTACCCTTCAAATTTGAATCTCACAATCCAATTTGTCTTGATATCATTCTAATTCAATCCCAGTTACCACTTTACTGGCTTTACTTTAATTCAATTTTGCTTTCACAATTTTCTGTTAAATTTGTTTTTAATTCCAACAGTCTTTCCCTGTGAGTTTTTAAACTGTTTACTCTTTTCAAAAATCAAATTTTCCTTTTGAACATGTCACTGAGCCCTTAATTAATATTCCATTAGTTAAATCACTTCTCTATTTCTTTATCAATATTTGTTAACCAAATATTTTCAATAACCATATTGGCCTTTTATGTTATTTGGAAAACATTTCCGAATATCGCCTTCCTTTGTTTTCTAAACTTTAGAAAACATATGCTATTTATAACTAGAAAATATTCCAATTACTTATCTCTTTTTCGATTTCGTTTATTTCTATACTTAGGAAATATTCTTTATTATATTTCCAAGCTTACACTTATTTGGGTTAAAACTGATGTTGTGTAAAACATCGTTACGACAACCCAAATACTATATTCAACTAACCCTTATTCAACATTGATCTTCGAGCCTGAAATCCTACTATTTATTTGTTAATAATGAAATCAATCAAGTTGGGGTATAATTACCTCTCAGACCTTGACTGAATAACATTTATAACGTCAAAACAGATATGACTACTTACTCGAAAAATCAATACCATACAACTACTTATTCACTTTTAAACACATATACGCTTCCTCTTTCTATTCTTACTAGATTTTATTCTTAGCCCTCCTTTTTGATTTTACTATTCTATTTCAAAGTTCGTTTCCTTATCGACTTCTATATATATGTCGATACGTTGATTTCTAACTATCAAATTATCTTAAAAATATTCTAACTCGTTAAATTCCCGCGAAAAATTCGCCATAACCTCCTTTGTACCAGGAGCATCGGGATATTTCAAATAGCCTCCCATGGCCCTCACTAATCCAAAAGGAAAAGAAAAAGCCCAGCGGCTAGCCGATACGGCGCATAAAATCTCATATATGAATTTAATACATACCTTTTCGTCCAGCATTCTATTTATATACCTTCATACCTTATCCATACCTATCTCATGTATATTTATACCTGCCCAATCTATTTTAACTATACCTGATCGTTTTAACTCAATTCGTTAATTAATTTGTTAATTAACTCTTTAGTCTATTTCACTTTTATATTTGAACATGACATGTTCAAATATATTTTAACTTGCTTTTTAACTAATTTGAATCCAAATTTCAAATTTAAGTTCTATATTCGATTTCTAATATCCATTTACAAATCCAATTCACCTTTCAAAGTTCAACTTCAAATTCAAAACTCGATTAACTAATTCCTCTTCGACGTAGTTAATTCTATTCAATTTCTATTCAAATTTTATATCACTTCTATTATTCAAATCTATATATCAAATTCTATTCAAATTCTATATTATAAATCCCGTTTGAATTTCTATATTCAAATTCTATTTGAATTTACTTTATTCAAATTTTATATTCAATTCTATATTATAAATCCCATTTTGAAATTCAACACACCTTGTCTTCCCCAAAACAAAGTCAAAACAGTATCTCTGGTAGTAATTCGTCACTTATAACTCGAAAATGAATACTGATGATGCAGCTGTCATCATCAGAATCTATTTTCCAGCGATTGAAGTGAGTTCAATACTATAAAACCATTTCTAACATTTTCACTTTGAAATTCATTTCAAAATATAATTCACACTGCTTGTAAAACAATTTAAAATCTCCCAGGATCTTAAATTTTCCTTATTTTTAATCCAAATCCATTTACAAACACTTATCCAATTCTCCAGAGTTTTAACCCAATTTCTGGTTTAAATTTTAGATTTAACTCATCTGATTTCACGTATTTCACTTATATGAATTCTGGTTGGTTATTTACATAACCATTTAATTTATAATCTTACTCGATTATAATCACAACCAATATATCCATTATATTATAATTTTGATATATATCTTCTTTATATCAAGATATACCTTGGGTAAACGTATTTTAATTTACCATCTTTTCAAAACATGTCGTGCCGACCCATCGTATTTGAGTGTTTAGTAACTCCTACCGATATAGTGGATCAAACTGATCGACCAGAAGCAATAAACAACTCAACAAATGAATATCCACAATATAAAACAATTTTTATATCAATAACAAATACGTTCACTCGTATATATACACTCAACTCAGTCTAGGGTATTACTAACCCTATCTCTACCGAGTCACGCCACAGAGCCAAGGTAATTCTTAACTTAAGCTCTGATACCAACTGTAATGACCCGGTATTTTGTTGATCTTGGTTATCTGATATACAACACATATTGAACATCCAAGGATCGAAAATACCGGTCATTAATGAAAGAAATTAGAGGGTGAGGAAAGATAAGATAGAAACTTAGAATAGAAGAAGAAGAAGAAGAAGAAGAATGCAACATCAGAGTAACACGAACCTAACAGCGGAACGAATAACATATAATATATATATAACATAACTTGAAATATACATCTGTACTTGAATATACATCATTATCAAAGTACAACACTTACAACACAGCGCAAATAACTATAGCTATATAATCCTGAAGCCTCCTGCTCCAAGCTCTTCCAGTATATCTGTAAATCCTGACTACTTGACTGCCCGTACAAAATTGGCACCCAAGAGTTTAGGGAAAACAACAAAATAAACTCCGGGTCAGTCATGGGACTGGCATGAGTAAAACAGTGTAAAACATTTTAAGCAGGTAAATGATATCTCATAAGACCACGCCATATAACGGAACGGGTTTTTCCCTTATGAGAATCCAAATTATCTTTATATCAAAAACCTTTTGATATTATAATAATGTCTATCAACCACAATATAATAATCATCTAGCAGAAACGCTTTCATCTCACGTTCTACATATATAATATACAAATCAAAACCGCAAGCACGTATTGGGTAATGAATTTCCAACTATGACAAGGTATGGAACCACCTTTCGCTAGTGTATCTCTAGAAAGGAATACACTGGGTTCAACAAGAACATCTTGCAACCCGGCCACACATGACCGACCACTCATTTCGCTTGAGTGTATCGAATGTATATCACCAACGGTTGGGATCAGCAACCGTTTCCCGAATGGGACAGCATCAACAATAGATTTTTAGAAGTAAATGAAACTCTAGATCAGGTGATTATACACCCTACTTCGGAGCGACTGACTTAGCCATAATGCCTGCCCGATTTATGTCATTTACCGGATGATGAGGCTAGAAGCTACACTTTATCATCACACCAGATTCACTTTGAATGCCACATCGTCAAATCCATCAAATCACCGATTGACGTCCTCAACCATACATTATGTGTTAGCTAAAAGAAGTTTCCTTCTCCGCTTCCACTCTTGGTACGGTTGGAGAAATCAATATACGTGATCATCTGGAAATACTCTGTCAGACATCCGTCCATACAAGTCATCCAGGAACAGGATGAACCGAAGGCACTATTCAATACATCCATCTTAGACACTGTTATCTAAGACTTATACAATAGCCCTTGCACTTTACTCCGTCTTCGATTATCTTTGGCATATATGATTCGCAACGCTTATGCCAATACAGAGTGGTTCTTTGGATAATAATCCAGCCGGTCTCTCCATATTAACAACGTTAAAATTGTCAAAACTTCGATAGTCTGTGATTTAACCATCAAAGAAAAACAGGTGTGCAAACAAAGATATTATTTCCAAATGGAAATTTATATCGATCGAACATCATTCAACATTTATCTCTTTATTTCATTAATTTACTTATCTCCTGTTTCCCTATATTCAATATTTCTTATTTTCTAAATTTTGAAAATATACGTTATTAACAGTGGAAAACTTTTCCATTTCTTGTTGTCTTTATTAGAAAACATTTCTGGTTTCTTATTTTCTAAATTTGGAAAATCTACGTTATTAACAATGGAAAACATTTCCATTTCTTGTTTTCTTTATTAGAAAACATTTCTGGTTTCTTATTTGGAAAACATTTCCAAAGCTTCTTCATTGGACTTAGACATATGTTTAAACAAACCATCGCGATGCCAACTCAAACCATTTCCTTTAATTACTAAATTCACTTAACCATCCTTTACTATCGAACCTTAACCATTCCTTAGTTAAAAATGAAGTCAATCAAGTTGGGGTAATACTACCTCTCAGACCTTAACTGAACAACGTTTCTAACCTTGAAATAGACAAAGTTCACCCTTCTAATTCTTTAACAAACTTCCTTACGTAACTCTCTTTCAATTCTTTTCTATTCGATAATTCTTTCCTTTGATAAGGTATATTCGATAACTCTATTCAATTTATTCTATTCATTTAACTCTTTTGATTTAACTTTAACTCTATTCACTTAACTCCTATCGAATAAACTATATTCGATAACTCTTTTAATTCTGTTTGAATAAACTATATATTCGATTAACTCCTTTTACTCTATTCGAATAAACTATATATTCGATTAACTCCTTTATTCTATTTGAATAAACTATATTCGATTCACTCCTTTTACTTTAACTCTAATCGATTAAACTAACATCGACTAACTCCTTTCGATTAAACTAACATCGATTAACTCCTTTTAACCTGATTAAACTAACATCGATTAACTCCTTTTAACTCGATTAAACTATTCGTTTATAAAGATTTACTTTTAGTAACGGTTCTTCACTTTACAAATGATTTCCCTTTTTAATTCTATTCGTAAATGGTTTTACAAATATCCCCTATTTAATCTCATTTGTAAATGGTTTACAAACATTTCACTTTCTGATTGATTTGTAAATGGTTTACAAACCTTCCTCGTTCTAATCTATTTGCTAATGATTTTACACTATTTCCTTTTCAATCCTATTTGTAAATGGTTTACAAATATTTCCTTGTATATCTTTATTTATTCTACTCTAGCTATTTCCTTTTTTCTATTCTATTCGTTTTATCAACATTTTTCCCTTTTATAAAACTTTACTCGTTTTATAAACATTTCCCCTTTTATTTACTTTTGAAATATTTCCTTTTATAAAATCTATTGATTTTATAAAATCCCTTTATTTCAATATACATTGAAATAATTCTTTTTACATCCCAGGGTCTTTTATGATATTAAAAATATCGAATAACAAGGATCAATATCATTCCAACACACATAATCCATCACAGATTATATAACACATCATATATCACAATATATGAAAAATAGTAAAATAAATGTTGAGGAATCCAGTCAGATTCCTCCAACCTGTTTCCCTGCATCCACAGATGTTACATAATAAAATCAACATCACTTTCAGTTCCATATGATATATTCTGTTAAACAGAATCAATATAGAAATTCAACTAACTGACTAGCAGTTCAATCAAATAGTCAACACACAGTCAGTCAACCAACATTTAACAGTTCTAAAAATACAACATGAAATTATAAACTGTTCAGAGTTAGTGAGATTTACTCACTTTGGCAGTTCATAGTTAAAGAACGATAAACTGTTGTTTGATCTGAATCAAACAGTTTATTTCGCCATAATTTCAAATGAGTCTCAATCCACTTCCAGTTGGCTTCATTGGGTAGTGTCTGTCCATACGATCCCAACGGATCCAACCATTCGAAATTCTGATCATGTATGATCAAGTTATATAATTTTCAAGTTTGCGTATATTTAAATTAAATTTAACTTAAACATTTAATAACTAAACGGGCCCTCACCCCATTTGTATTTCCTCGGCCCATTACCCAAGCACGGCCCAAACCAGCTTAACTTCTCCTTCCTCTTTTGAGCTGCTGCCGAACCCAATGTCATGCCATTTCCGCCCCTTCTTCAAACCTTCCACCCTCCATTTCACAACCGAATCAAAATCTGAACATACCAAGCCTCTCCTCGTTCCAAACTCTCCCTCCCTATACCGTTTTCAACATGCTCGGTGGTTCCTTCGTCCTCGCGGTTCCTGGTGAGTGCGTGTCATCATCAAAAGTTTTTGGTTTAGAAAATCACCAAATGATGCTCAATCTACTCGGAATCCCCTCGCGACCTCAACCCAATCCTCCAATTCAATTATCGATACCCAAAATTCCCGAAGCCGCGAACCCTAACTTTACTGCCCTGATTCGTACTTCACAAAATCCGCATCGCACTGTTCGAAACGAACTCCAACATGAAGCTCTACTCCTCATGATTTCAAGGAGATATCTCTCATGATTTATTGGGATTCATTTGTATTTGATTTTGATTTTTCTTTCTCATGAAATGTTTTTGCCTTAAGAGAATGAACGACGGAATTTATCTGTTGACTTCGAAATGAGAAAAATCAGGTTTAGAAAATTTTAAGGCCTATTTATAGGTAAACAAAATATCTAGATATTTTATAGAAGGAATATTCCTGGTATATTCTCATTTATATATTCATTTTGCTTTTCTAAAAATTCACGAGACTACATACGATCCCCAAAAATCACCAAACTGGACATGTAGCTAGAGTTCGACATTACGGTCTCAAGGAAACTGGTTTCGTCGAATTCCAACTTCGTATGCTCACATAGCGTATTTTTAACTATCAAAATACCAACTATTTATCACTCTAAAAATTCGTACGACCATATACTGACTTCAAAAATCACGAAAATTGAAATCTAGCAATAATTTAATATTGGGGATCCAACAAAATTAGTTTCATCGAATTCTGAGGTTGTTTGCAAAACTAGCTATTTTAAAGCTCTGGATGACCCATTTAAATATATAAATATATTTAAATATAATTAAATTTAATATTTAAAAATAAATATTATCGTCTATATTCACAGTGGAATACCATACAGCTCTAGAATATCCTTATATGAATTTCTAGCTTGATATCTCAGATCCTGATTTAATCGATATTCGATTTAAAATGAAATTCCTTTTTAAAATATAAATAATTCCTTTATAAATTATAAAGGAATTCCACAGCGACTTTTCTGAAATTTGATTTGGACATGAATCAAAATCTACACGACGAAATCCTGATTTTTCTCTTCCACTAGAAAGATATACTCCACCAACTCCACACGTTTCTTGTTTCACAGAAATCCGAATTAAAACGAATCCTGTACATTCAGTTGAAGTTCGAATCGCCAATTTACGAACTACAGCGCCATTTCGAGCTTTATTTTAATTATATTTTAACTCTACGTTCAAACTGTCGTTTATATAATATATTCTTTATTATAATTCAATTCTAAACTGAATTAAATATCACAGATGGTCCAGTTCACACCATATCGCCATTTCAGCCAATTCTGATTATTTCAGAATTAAATATATTATTTAATTTATTATTTTAATTAAATATTCACCATTATTTAATTAAACCACCATTATTTTTCACTATATAACTATTTATATAATTGAATAAATTAATTATAATACCTCTGCCAATGCGGGTCATTACAGATCGACCAGAAAATGGCCATTTTTCAAACGGTCTCAGAATTATACAAAACTAGTTTTTCTGGGACCGTATCGTCAAAACATAGCAAGATTTATTTTTTGGGAATTTTTTGAATCAATATGTGGCCCCAGCAAATTGAAATGTATGTTCAAATCGAATATTGAATGTTTTATACTTTAATTTAAACGAAAACTAACTGAAACAGTCGAATGGGCCTACGAAACATATCCCATTGTGTTCGTAATGGGGGTATTTGGGCAGGGACGACAGTCGTTGGGTTTGGATTGGAGTTCGTATGAGATAAGGGGTATTTTAGAATTTTAAAAATATATATATAAATAAAAAATATCATTGGCCAGTCATTTCTCTCTCCCCCTGTTTTCTCTCTCTGACGGCCGATTAAAGGCGGAAACCCCTTCAATCCTTCCCATCCATTTTCTGGCCAAACCACTTCGATTCAGACCTCGACCTAATTGAGGATTTTGTAGCCCTCGACGAGAGCTTCGAATCCATACCCACCACCCTCCGTCTCGTCGCCTGTAGCTCGCGAATCACCTCCCTAAATTCGTCGACTTCAAGCTGCCACCGCTCGTGTCTAGGACCACCGAAGTGGACCCCACTTCTGGCGCAGGTGCGCCCCTCCTAGGGCTACAACGTGGTGCTACCCGATCGACGTATCGTGCTACTGATAGGAAGTAAATCCGTGACCTAATTTTGAATATTTTCAGAGAGGTAACGATTTATTTTATTTTAAACTGTTCTATAGCAGTTTAAAGTGCTATGGTTTATGATTTCACTGTAAAAATCATATCTTTTTCGTCTGTTGATGAAATTCAGTGAAACAAGAGAAGTGGACTCGTGTGGACGTCTTCTACATTTTAGAAGAGACCACATATTTTTCTGAGCCTTCTGCAATTTTTGGAGGAGTGGAACCCAATGTGAGAATTCTAAATTATAAACGATATGGAAAACAACAATGTATAAATTATATAGTCGATGTATGAATTATATAAGCATTGTACACCTCATGTATAAGTGTTGTATAAGTTTTATGTTCGATATATAAGTTATATATGCATTGTAAAAATTTTATATGTGTTGAAATGAATTGAAGTGAATTGAAATATATTTATATACGAATATATACATACATACTCCCCTCGTCCACAGACCATGGATGATATTTATCGGTTGTGATATTGTTTGGACTGGTAGATGTGAAATTTGTTGAACCATGAATGGTTGATTGGAAATGATTGATTCTGACTGAAATCCCAATAGGATTAGAATATAGGAAAATTCGTCTGCGTAAGAACTAGATATTGAGAATCCCCATTGTCAAAAACCGCGAGGTTTTAAGGTAGAGCGAGGAGCCGTACTAGGGACGGTCTCGGTTTTAACTACCCTGCCGTTATGCTGCCGAAATTTTCAATAATACTCATGTGTTAGAATTATTTTCATGTGTTGAAAACTATATTCATGTGTTGAATAGAAATTCATGTGTTGAGTAGAAATTCACGAGTTGAATGAAGTTCATGTGTTGGATAAATTCTTTGAAAGATAAAAATAACATTTATATTATATATATAGACTATATAAAATATTAGTATTTTAAATAAATTGTTTTAACACCAAAGATAACATTTTTACCTTATGTGTAGATTCTATAAAATAATCGTGTTTTGAAATAAACTGTTTTACAATAAAAATCACATTTTTATTATATACATCAACTATAGAAAATATTCATGTGTTGAATAAAGGACTAGAACGATAAAAATCATATTTTTATCGTATGTGTGAAGTCGAAAACGTTCATGTGTTGAATATATAGATTGAACAATAAAATCTACATTTTTATTGTGAATATGAAGTGTTAAAATGGTGATGTGTTAAATAAATATTTTTAATGATAAAAATAACATTTTTATCAAATATATGAAGTGGATATGGTTTTGAAATCGAAGAAGGAAATATATTTATATATATATATAATTAAAATATATTGAATAACGAAGCTGCAGTTCATGTTTTGAAACCGTGATTTCGAAAGATTAGTGCGGGAGATCCGACCATCAGATTTTCCCGAAACCACAACTGTTGGGTTCGCTTTGGAAATATTTTTCCAACGACACCAACTTTGTAAAGATCCAACGATTGGATTGTCTAGAATGTTTAATTCAAATCTAAAGAAAAACAGCGCCAGAATCGATTATATTTATATATTTATATAAATATAATTAAATTAAATCGAATAACGACACTGCAGTTCGTATTTTGAAATCGTAACTTCAGATGATTAGTGCAGGAGATCCGACCGTCGGATTTTCCAAAAACTGAAACCGTTGGATTCGTTTTGAAAAGATCTTTTTAATGATATAAAATTTGTGATGATCCAACAGTTAGATTTTCAGATATGTGTAAATCAAATCTGAAGAAAAACAGAGCCACAGCCGCGTTATGGTCTGAAGCGTCGTTTGAATGAATTGGCTATTTTTAAATAAATAAAAATAGCGATAAATCGTTATAAAATATTATAAATGATATGGAATGGAAATAAACTGAATTTGCTTAGTTTATGTGATATTTGATGGTTGAATGTGTTTGGCGTGAAATTACATTAAAGAACAGAATTAGTGATGTTGAATAATTTAACCATTGAAATGAATTGATTTGAAATTCTAAATATATGTGAATTATTTGAAAAGGCCGAGTTAAATCTCATTCAAATAATTGATCGACAAGTGAAAGTCGAAGATATGAAGACGATGCAAGACCGATGATCTTCACGTCGAATTGAGGGGTGCTACTGATGTTCATGATAGGAGTAGCTACCTTGAAGGGGTTGAAGTAGTAACCATCCGGACGTACTTGTTGATTGTACGGATATGCAAGGTATTGAGTGCCTCCGGTTTCGTTCAGACCCAGGACGAACTTGTAAACAGACCGTGTGTCTGACATTGGATTTTGTTCTGTGCTGATTGATCTCTATTTAATATATATCTATTTGGCGGTGGAGAATTTATTCTCTTGCTTAACGCCCTTCTCTGAGACATACGAGCTCAGAGGTTATATATCGATAGAAATCAGTCGCATGGAGTGAATTGCCTGTGTGGCATGCCTAAGTGGCAGATGATCAAGGCTTCTGTTGAAAAGCAAAGTCTTGGGGTTGATGATCAAAGCGCGGCCTTTGTGGCATAGCTTTGTGTATAGCATTGTTTTCGCGAGCCTCACACCCCAGTATGAGCTAGAAACGGGAGAAGGACTTCAGGGAGGACGCCCGGGTATTTTACTTAAGTGGATGACGGAAAGCGAGGCCTCGGTTTACTTCGGTCTCTTCGGAGCCGATGGTGTGGTCAGATATGACCAGTTTACGCCCCATAGGACGGGAAAACACAGTGTTCAGGAATTTTAATCCACATTGGTGGACCGGCCCTGACGATCCAAGGCTTGCCTGCGCGCTTGCTTGAGACATGGGCTAGATTGTCTCAAATTCGGTAAGGACTATCTTTTGCCTTGGTTCATGACGGAAATCCAATTTCCAAATACGGCATCGTGCGGTTTTGATTGTATACCTATATATGGCGACATGGTGGTATGGGGCATTAATGCCGTCTATGATTGATACTTATGATTGAAATTGTTTTTGAAATATATAAACACTTGTAATAATATCAAATGCTTTTGTTTTATTCGTATCAAGCATATTTTTGCCATTATAAGGTAAAACTCTATCCTCCGGTTTGTGTTGCATTATGTGATGGGAACTGAGTCTTATAATGGCTTCATTTTTATAAAAAGCATTGCGATGTTTAAAAGATTTACTTGTTTTAAAGCACTGGCAATCCAATGGAGTAAACCCGTTCTGCGAAAGTGGCGTGGTCCTGTGATTTGCAATATTGAAAAATGTGTTAAGTAGATTTCTCATACCAGTTCCATGACTGACTCGTAGTTTGTTTCACTTGCAAAATCGGGTGCCCCTATTTCTACATGGGCAGCCTTGTATTCAGGTTTTAGTAGGCTCTTTCTGGATAGCTGGAGCTGAAGATGTATTCTATCATTTATCTCTTTTAATGTTGTTCAGCTCCTATTGTACATATTATGTTTGTTTTCCGCTGTAGACACTTATGTATAGCTGAACTGTATTTTGTACTAAGTATGATCCTGTGTACTGTGTAACTCTGATGATTATGTTTATCCAGTGTATTCTATTGTACATTATCTGGTGTATTTATTTATTTCTATTCTGCTGTTATCTGTTTATGTGTTATATTCCAAAGATTACCCTTGCCACCGTCCTACGGGGTTTGGGGTCGTCCCAATCTACGGCCTTCAATTTCTTCGTCTTGATTAGTATTTGATATCTTCAACTGTTGACGTATTTGCTGGTCAGAATGGTTTTCGAATATAATTTGATCCCGGTCTTTCCGTTCCAACAATCGTATTGTCTAGATTTGATAATTGGTGATTTAACTATCAAATAAAAATTGTGTGAATATAATGAGTTAATTGGTTCAGTATTCAGCAACATTTGGCCCCTTTTTATTTTAACGAATGGGTAATTTAAAAACTTCTAGAAACATTTCATATTTTAAAACATGGTATTAGATTTCCATTTTCGCATATTAATCTCCTCAAAACCCATTCAATTTAATACTTAATAATCATCTCTAATTTCTACTTTTTTTATTTCAAAACATTAATTACAATACCATTTATTATTTATCATCAGTTCAACTCGTCATTTGGAAAACAATTGTTACGACCTCTCCTTTAGTTTCCTCATTTGAACACTATACTCGTCTCTTATCTTTTTAGAATAAACCTATTCTAAAACCCATCTTCTTATTTTGAAAACTTCGTTATATCTTCACACATCTCCTTTACTTCCTTTTCTATAGAGATACCATTCAATATTCTCAGCCCCATTTTAATTTCCTTTTATTTTGGAATCTATTATATATAATCCAAATTATTCACATAGCGATACATTATTATTTCTCAAAATCAGTTCCTTTTAACATCTTCACCACGACAACTAATATCATCTCTCGATAATCCTGAAGTCGTTTAAGTTGGGGTATTTAAATTACCTCTCAGACCTTGATCAATAGCGTTCTTATCTTAAGATAGATACCAGTTGTAACACCCAAAACTGATATTTAATCCAGATATCGAAACAAATCCCATTTTATTTATAACTTATAAAACATCATCCCTCATTTAATATAACGAATTTAGATCGCATCTTATAATTCAATTCGCCTTAATACTTTAATTCAAAATTTGGTTCCCATCTCGATTTCTAGTTCACTTCAAATTCGTTCAACTATTTTCCTCCTTGAGAACCGAGTTTCTATTCCATTTTTAAATATCGTTAGTTTAAACTTAACTTTCTAGCCTCACGCCCCATTTTATAAACGTTGTTTATAGGACTCAGATTTTATATAAACCCCTTTTCTAATCTCGCTAATCCAAATATTACATAGACTCTCATTTAAGTGATCACATTTGCTTGAATTCCCTTTTTATAACTTCGTTATAAAACTTTGTTCCGTTTATATCATCTTAATTAATTTCATTGCAACTTTGATTGCTTACTTACTTGAATCCCATTTAAACATTTACCTCTTAAATTAAAATACTAATTTACTTCTTCGTTAACTACCATAGAAATGTTCAAGTTCTTTATTAACTAAATAAATGGTAAATTCCTTTTAAAACCTTATTAACTTAAACAAATATTAATTTATCTATTTCATAGATTAATTTCAAACAAATGAATCAAATAACTAATTCCAATTAAATTAGTTGACTTTGTCAACTTAAATTATGATCAACTCGTTAATCATCTTCATTAGCCCTTCTTTCAAATTAATTAATAATATAATTAATTTAAATCATTCCATTTAATCGTCTCCTGAAAACAATTTATCTGATTCTTAACCGTTACGGTATTTCCCATTCATTTATTTATTACTTAAAATCTTTAATAATAAATAATACATATTAATTTCCTTTTATTAAACTTCTATTCAAATACATTAATTTCAAAATCCATATTTCAGTTATAAAATAAATTTGATAACTGTATTACCGTCGATTTACCTGATGGTAATCAGTATTGATAAAATAATTCATTTTTAGGCCAACTGTTGCTAATTACTCGACCAATACTATCTATTGGTTAAAACAAAACAAAAGTTGAATTTACATTCGATAATTAGTGCTCAATTCAATCATCCAATCATATGAGTCACTGTTCATATATTGATCATATGAAAATAAACAATAAATTTGAGGAATCCAGCTGGATTACTCCAACCTGTTTTTCCTGCATACAAATATGTTATCTCAACAATATCATTTAATTTCAATAATAGATATAATATTCAACCATCAACCAATAACTGCAATCCAAACATCCAACAAACAATCAACAATCATAGCACACAAATATTTAAACCCAACTTATATAAAATATAAGTAGGACAAAACTGAGTGAGTTGAACTCACCTTGATCTCCATTCATTGTCATAGCAGATTGTTTTAATCAAATTAAATAAGCGTTTAATTTAATTAAAATTTCCATCGACGTCCAACTCTGTCTAAACCAGCTCCACAATATAGCGCTTGCCGACATGATTCCACGCTTTTTGTTTAGTCTGCTTTTGTGTACATATGACACGATTATAAATTATATACAGTATATATTTTTAATAAACTATATTATTAAATCTTAAATAATATTTCAATAACCTAATTTTTTCCTATTTATGTTAGTTAGGTTCAACTGTTACAAACCGTGATAAATACATTTATTTTATTATGGGTAGTCTGCCCAGTTATAAATCAAATCATATAATCGTAGTCTTACAAAAATGTTAGGCTTAACAATAACCATATATGATTAGAGTATCCAAAATATCGAAAGTTAAACAAATTTTTTTACTGTAGCTCAAATTCTCATTACATATGAAACCAGAAGGGTGTAATGCATAGGCCACGTTACTCTTTCTTTTTGGGCATATCAAGACACAGTATCAAACACACTTGGGCAACGTTAAAATACCCAACATTATATGCTACTATTGATAATTTACATATATATAATAAAAATTTGGGTACGTAAATGGGATTTGGCAACTTAAACAGTTAAACATGGTAAGGCATGTAGACGTTAATTCACGTCATTGTTGAAAATGGCACACGTTAAAACTATGCAGGCACTTTATTTCATTAGGCATCATTAAACAAATATAATTTCCGTTAGTTATATCTTTGATTAAGCATTATACTTAATTAAATTAGGCCTTTAATAAATACACAGTTTGGCACGTTCAGAATATAAGAACCAGTCACGTTATAAAAGCCTCGTTTTCGGTGTATATAATAATAATGTAAACTAAGGCTAGACTCATATTAAAACTAGCTTAGCAGGGTATAATAACGTTATTAGGGGAAAAATGTATTACTGTTCATCTCCTCATATTTCTTTTACCTTTTGTTTCCTCAATGGTAGCTGTTTTGAAAATGGCCTTCCCAAATTCACCAACCGACTTTCCCCATCGTCTGGCCACTCGCTCTGCTGTACTCTTCACGCAAATACTGTTCTTCTCCCATGCTTTCAGCTACATTACGGTTCCCATGCAACCACCCACCGACTTTCTCCTTCCTCCTTTCCCACGTTTTGTTTCCTTCTCTCCTGACTAATCTGCTACTCATCTCGAACCCATCGCCACTTCCATCTTCCAGTCCACTCAAACCCCTATAGTCTCCTTCAAGCTCCTGTACTCTTTGTTACATAAAACCCCTGTTCACCGAAAACAAACCAATCATGCTATGTATAGCAACTCCCCTCAAGCCTTCTGTATTTCCCCTCAATCTCCCCCCATGCATCATTATTTTCTTTTGCACTTTGGTCTGGTGACAACACTTCTTCCTGCTTCACATGGATCTTTGCATACGAGATAGTGGTGTATATTTATGAAAAATATGGCTTGCGTTATGTTATTTGAAAGAGGAAATGGAATTGTTAAACTTGCTGAAAAGAATAACGAGTAATGTGTTTAGTTTTTTCTGGAAAAACTTTGTTATGCTCTGCTGAAAACAGAGGCACGCTATTTATAGGAGGAAATATGAGTGATAACCACAACATCTTCTCCATCTCAGTACGTCATTTGTGCCTGCATGAGTTTTCACATCGGTAGTCTTCTCTTTGAGTTTACCATTCAAGTACAAGGTAGCTTGTAGGTGTAGACCTTTGTGCGATTTGATTGTGAGGTGCTGTTTCATATAGGATGGAGAAACAATGTAGGCACGGGGAAAGAAATTATGGGTAGCTGTTGATTAAGGTAGAGCAGCTGTTATGAATTTTCACTTCATACTAGACTGTGCGATGGGGAAATTGGTGAAGGTGTAGCTCAGTAGCTAGAATGATATGCATAACAAAGTACTACATGTATTTTGGTCTGTTTTTATATATATGAGTTTTTCTTCGGCCAGCTCCTTCAGTTGTCCTAGAAGAATGGACGTGATAGGTTAGGTGGAAAGAAAAGAGGTAGGCTGCTACAGACTGAGTAGTCAGATTCAAATATGGAATCGGCGTGACTTGTAGAAGCAGGTACTGGCACATGCGCTTTGGATTTTGGCGTATACCTTTTATTTAGAAACTAAGCTTTGACATTTTGTTTTGTTAGGGTATTAAGTCTTACCGCTAACCGTTAAATTCGTATCATCCCACAAAACCTCCAAACACAATGGAATCAGACACACCGCTACGTCTTAACGTTCCGGTCCTAACGAAATTAATTTCTTTGAAAATGGATTCCGTTTGCACAACGACGTTATTTTAAATTATCGGTTCGCGCTTTAAATTGCACGCACAGACAAAACAACTACAATAGGCTAAAAACTGGAAATCTAGCCATAATTAGCAATACGTATTCCAATAAAATTCGTTTCATCGAAAACGGAGACTGTTTGAAAAATAATCATTTCTAACGCCTATATAATATATCGAACGATTTTCCATGTGCGAAGCACGGGTCTCATCATAATGCATTGATTTGAACGTTCTATTTTTTATGATTATTTATTTTCATCATCAATTGTCGTTGAGCGTTTTATATTTGTATCGATATACATGAATTTCAAATCGTAAATAACGAAATACCGCAACATTTACGAGTTCGAATTATGTAAATATCGGTTCAAGCTTCGTTATATAAACGAATTATATATTATATATCCATTTATAATATCGAGTTAATATTTAAAACAATAAATTAAATTAAATATTTAACTACCAAAAATGCGGGATGTTACACGTTGGTTGCGGGATACGCCAAATTGGATGATAGATTGGTTGTTAGAGGCATGTCACTTAGCTCTTGATGTAGTCTTCCGTTAGTTGAGGGAGAGGTTGAGGTGGGACCATAGCCGCCGTGAAAATGCAGACCATAGTTTAGATATTTGTACCTTGTGCCCTTTCGAATGGACTGTACATATATGGAAAAAGCTCCCGACCAATTTCCGTCCATTCATATGCAACCGTATTACGAGACTCGAGATATAGTAGGCAGTATGCACATGTGAGTGTCTAGATGCACGCACTTGGTTGTGTATTGTAGACGAGAAGGCATTAATCCGTGTTGAGGTTTGTTTCTACCAAGAAGTTCAGATATTGCAGTCCGTACGCTTACATAGCATAGCGATGGTAGTTTTATGCAGAACACGGCGTAGTAGTATAGAGGTACGTACGTCGTTCGGCATAGGATGAGAGTTGTATACGCTTTTGAGGCATGGCGACGAAGACCGTGCGAGAAGGGTACCATGGAAAGTACTTTGATAGTGGGGGTAGCTACATATATGCTATATCAGGTTAATCTACTGGGAGATAGGTAGGTACAACGTGTGTGTAAAGGCTTGAGTACTGTTAACCCAAACTTACCTAATAAACAAGAAAACATAACTAAACGGTATATCTAAGGTTACTTCAGAATTTGTTATTTAGTCCAGTCATAAGAACTTGTGTTCTGACACCCTAGTCACATCACACTCGCAAGTCAGGTGTGTGGTAGAGATATGATAGCTTTGGATACTTATTAGGGATTATTGTTACTTTAGTAAGGCTATATTTGATTATATTATGTTTTATTCCATTCCGCTGTGAGATATTTTCTGAGTTCTGATATATTTTATATCTCTGTATTTTCTGCAAGATACTAGACAAGTAACTCGAGTTTGGGTAGACTGAAATTTTTAAGAAAAATTCAGTCTGTCGGAATTCAAGTTGTTACATTTGGGTTGCTACGCGACTAAGTAGTTAAATCCAAAATATTATACATACATATACATATATACATATACATATATATATATAGTGAAAATGGTGGTTGAAACAGTTACTTGAACAAACAAGTGTATGAGATGATAGCAAATAGTGGTTTATATTGGCATGACTTTTGTCAATATAAACTCGACATGTATACATAATTTTATATGTTGTATGTTGGTGTGTTTCGATATGGATTGGCTAGAAAAATAATAGCTAATCAGTTATTAACAACATTTAATAACTCGGTTGAAAAATGGTTGGAACGATATTTAAGTGTTGATGATTTTGACATCTAGGCTGACAATGCAGTAGCATGGTACTTAGTGATTGACAAATTTTAGTTGGACATTATTGACATATTGAATCCATATAAAGTTGAATTACATGGTCGTTAATTGAGTTTTATTCCAAATTGGGATTAAATTTAATATTTTATTAATAAAATATTGAGTGAGAAATAAAAGTTTGAATTTTAAATATGAAATGATTCGGAAAGATAGTTTAAATGATTACGAATAGTTTTCGTAAAAGTCGGAAATTGATTTGAATCGGTTTTAAAACAATTAAGGCATGTATTAGATTTTATTTTAAAAGTGAATAGTAATCTAGAAAAATGAAGTTCGGTTAGGATATCTGGGAAATGTTTTAACAAAATTTCTTTTACAAAACTGTCTTATTTAGGAAAGTTTGGTCCCAAACTAATAAGTTTTGAAAAAAAATATATTATTTTAATAATAAATAATATTACAAGCGATTTAATGAAATATTCAATTTTAATATGAAATATGGAAAATATAGTTCTCAAAAATTATTATGTATGTTTTAAATAATAAGTAAACTATTTTTAAAGTAATTCAGTTCGATCTTTAATTATAATTGAAGATGGGTTTGAATAGAACTCGTCGCGCAGCTGTAGTTCGCGAATTTCGATCACTGGCTTTAGATTGACGTACCGAGAGATCCGACCGTCGGATTTTCCCAAAATGAAGAGTGTTTTGTTTGAAATGAAAAGTACTTTCCAATGATAGGTAAAGTTTAAAAATTTAAGGGCAAGATTTTGAAATAAGTTCAAATCAATTTTGAATAAAAACAACGTCAGTGCCGTTAATAACCCAAAATTAATTTTAATGAAATGAGCTATTTTTAAATTCCTAATAATATGGAAAAATTATGATAAATCGTAATTAATTATTTGGAAAAGAAATACGAAGTTTTGAACTATATTTCGATTTTTGTGTTTTCATCCTAATTGGCTGAATACGGTAGAACGACGTTTTGTGAATTTAAGTTAAATAAACTTAAATTACTCAGCTTATCAAATATAACCATGCTTTGAAAGAATTGCTTAGATAAATATTTTGATTTATAAAAGTTTTCCAATTTGAATAAAAATTAGATTTGGATAGAAATGATCTTCGAATATTTGTTATTGATTACCGTTGTGTAGACATATACTATTTGGGGAATTTGAAAGATATTTATGTTGTTATTCTATTTATAGTATTTGTTGATTACAGGAATTCATGTTGAATATAAGTTGATATAATTCTATCTGAATTCTTGTATTTAATATCAATTGGTTTGGGATTTGTCATGAATGGTATCTGCAATACATCATTCTTTAACCCAGTTAAAGATGAAGTTTATGCAATTAATATTTTTATTAAGATTAAATGAGTTTTCCAATTAATTAATAAAATTGAAACTGAATGGAAATCGATTTAGTGATAATCGAGATGGGTCTCCGTGGATGAAGGCCTTTACTATTTAAGGAATTAAAAAGGCTTTATCGTTATTCTGCTTATAAACTGATATGATTTCCATGAAGATTCCATTTCTAATGGAAATATGATTTTGGGTTTATCACGAACGATGTTTTGAATATCAATGTTCTTTAACCCGATAAAAGGAGAAGATGATTTCACAAGATTAGTTAAAAAGAAATATTCTTTTAATTTGATTATAAAGATTTGGATGAAAGAATTTTCCCTAACAAACAATAATGGGAACGAGTTTTAGAATTAGTTAAAAGAAGATAAGCGTTTTTTGTGTAAGCAATAAAATTTAGAAATTGCAAATACGATTTTGGGCGAATGATGTGATTGAGGAAAGATAAAGTAAGGAACCCTAATCAATGATTAATGAAAGGGCAGGGTCTAGGATAATTATATTCCCCTACAAGGATATCTGAATCTCTAATCAGATTTGAAATGATTTATAAGGAAAGATTTAAACAAGGGTTTAAAGAAGTGTAAATCTTTGTTAAGATTTAAGGGAGAAATTACCAAATGAAAATGATGATTTGAATAAAAGAATATGCAACAATCTGGGATTTTCGACCCTGAAAATTGACATAAAACCCATGTTAATTATTCAAGCATCGAACATACCAGATCATTAATAGAAAGAAGTTAGAGGGTGAGAAATAGAAAGAAAGTTAGAATAGAAGAAGAAGATCACAACAGAACAGAATCAGAATAAACACGAATCTCACAGCGGAACGAATAAAATATATTATATAACATAACTTTTGAAATACAAACTTATAACTGCATATACATACTATTTAAGAGTATACCACTTAACATCACAGTGAAAATAAACAGTAGCTATAAAATGTTGAAGCCTCCCGCTCCAAGCTCTTCCAAATGTACCTGTATACTTGACTACCCGTATATATTTGGGCACCCAATAGTTTATGGTAAAAGAAACAAAATAAACTCTGGGTCAGTCATTGGACGGGTGTGAGTAAACTCAAACCACTTGGTTTAACTTTAAAGAACCATTTTATAAAAAGTATAATCATAAGACCGATCCACACATAAACACGGATGGTTTTTACCTTACGATAAACCAAAATATTCTTTAAAATCAATACTCTTCTGATATTATAATAATGTCTAAATCAAATAAATAGCAATCAAGTGGGACGATTTCATCTCACATTCCACATCCATAATTTATAATCAAAAATCGCTGGTGATTATTGGATAATGGATTCCAACTGGCATGATATGGGATCACCTTCCGACAGTGCATCTCTAGAGAAGAATACACCGGGTTCAACAAGAACATCTTGCAAGCCAGGCTAAACATGACTGGACACTCATTTCGCTTGAGTGTACTGAATGTTTTGTTACCAACGGTTGGGATCAGCAACGGTTTCCCGAAAGTGACAACAACAAAATAGATTAAAGAAGAAAAATGGATTTTCTTAAGATCAGGTGATAATATACCCTAATTTGGAGCTATCCCCTTAGCCAAGCGACCTACCCGATTTTATACCATTTCCCGGTTGTGAGCTTGAGGTCATAACGTATCTTTTTGACGGATCACAATTTTATTTACTTTGAATGCCACATCATCATACCCGCCAAATCACAAATTGATTTCTCCAAAACTACCACGCGTATAAAGCTAGGATAAATGAATTCCTCCACCACCAAAAATAAATACGTTTGAAGAGAACAACTTACGCAATCTATTAGATATACTTTATCATACATTCTTCCATACAAGTTGTCCTGAGAGTGGACAAATCGAATGCACTATTCTGTAAACCCATCTTAGGAAATTTCTACCTAGGATTTGCCAGAACAGCCCTTGCATAAACTTCGTCTTTAATTATCATCATATTTGATTCACAACGCTAATACCCTTACGAAGTGGGTTTCAGATAATAAATCTAATCCCGGTCTCTCCTTATTAACAATGGAAAAATGATCAAAACTTTGATAGTCAGTTATTTAACTATCAAAGGCAAATGGAAATTTTATTGTTCAATCATCGATCAACATTTTTCCCTTTAAATAAATTTATCATATCGTTTCCTCATTTCCTATTTCCATATATTCATAAATTGTTATTTCTTAATTTAGAAAATATATGTTATTAACATTGGAAAACATTTCCATTTCTTGTTCACGCATCACTATCCTCCCACATCTATCAGTCTCTAACTGTAAAATAAAAAGAGAACAACTTCCTAAGTATCAACCCCGAAGGCCGAAACCAACATCAGATCGACACTTAGAAAGCTATTCAACTTAGCTAATATCCAGTCAGTTTCTAATTCCCTTAACTCCATTTTAATTCCTATTATGAAACCCAATTTCCTTTATAAAAGTTTTTATTTGCAAATATTTACTTCCACCCATTATTCACTTCAAACGTGAATAATATTTCTTTTCAAAAAAACAATCAATTTGATTTCGCATTTAAAACAATATCTAAAATCCAAATTCATTTTTATACTTCTATTTATGTTTCTATTTATTGATTATCCATAAAAATCTTATTTTATTTCCAACGCTTATAATCTCATTGTTAATTTCCTTTATAACTACTATATTCACATTCAGTTTCAAATATCGGTGTTTAAACCGATTTTTTACTTCTCTATATAAATTCAGACTCATATTTAAATTTATCCAGTGATAAATATTTTACTTAATTTATATACATCGTTTATTAATTGTTCTTCTCAATTTATCTGTTAAAAATTTATTTCTATTTAATATATACTTTAAATCAATCTTCTCATACTTCTTTTATAACTCGTAATTCCCTTTATAATTCTTTTAATTTTAAAACAAATCATATCCATTCCATATAACTATTAATAAATTTCTACAGAAGTTTCTTATTTAATTTCCAAATATTTCCTTTTTATAAAATCTATTGATTTTATAAAATTCTTAAATTTAATACCCACTTCAACCATTCCTTTTTATAATCAAATATTACTTATGGTATTTAAAATACCACACCAGTACCATCGAAACATACACCAACAATTACAAATAATATATCACATCATATATCATAATATATGAAAAAAGTTAATATAAAAGTTGAGGAATCTAGTTGGATCCCTCCATCCTATTTTCCTGCATCCACAGATGTTAAACAACATAAATAACATCAATTTCATATCAATATGAAATTTTATAGCAAATAGAATTAATATTAAATCCTTGACTTATATTATAACTATATATATTTATAATAGCAACGATTGATAATAATATACAAATTCATCCAAACAATCATCACAAAGAATCCAATAATCATTTATCAACTTTAAAATACATTTATAAAAATTATAAACTGATCAGAGTTAGTGAGTTTACACACTTTGGTCGATTATTGTTAAAAAAGATAAATTGTCGCTGATTCAGATCAAACGTTTTATTTTACCATAAATTGATACGAGCTCCAAATCGGTTCCATTGTGTAGCCTTCATGCATATGATTCTAACACGACAGACAGCGTTTAATTTTGTTTAAGTATGAAGGAGTTACAGCTATTGCAAGTTACACCGATTTAAACTTTATTAATTAACACTTTTCCTTAATTACCCTTTAATATGTATATTTAGGCCGCCAAGTTCTTCTTACATGCCTTAATACCTGCGAAATTTTCTGAAGCTTACCAACCCATGACCACACCTTTTTCAAGCCACACACTCAATCACTCTTCCTTTTTAATTCAATTTTTTTTAACCAAAGTTCACCTCTTTAACTTCGCTATCTATCTATACCAATATCCTTCAACTCGGCGGCTTCCTCCAAACTGTGACTTCTAGGCTGACCTCGCGAATTACAGTGAAGTCACTACATGAAAAATCATGGAATCCCTCAAATTTTAGTGAAATAGATGCTCAAACCGAAACACCCTTTAAATCACCCATTGATTCTTCAATGCTTCACCAATCTCAAACCTAGGACCTGCAAACCGACGCTGTAAAATATATAGCGAACTAAAACGACTTCGAACACTATGAAGTACACATAGAAATGAAGATAAACTCTTGGTGAATCCAAATATGTATGTTTTGAGATTTCTAGGATTCTAATCGGTTTGTTATGAATTTATAAAGTTGATATTCCTCACACTTTGTTACAGGGATATGGCGGCATGAATTGCCATTGACCGTAGAGGAAAATATGTTAGGTTTTGGAGTAGTGTAGGTATTTACAGGATAGGTACAATATTTTTATATTCAATATTTTATTGATTTTTATTATAACGCTCTTTGTATTAATCATTTAAAAATTCGAATATTCATATACGATATCCAATTTTGATGAAAATGGACACAAAGCTATATTTTGACACTATGGACCCAACAAAACTTGTTTTGTCAATTCCGAGTCTGTTTGCTCATAAAGTGATATTTTAAAACCAAAATATCGATTGTTTCACATTTAAATCACGAACGGACACAAAACAACTCCAATTGGCGCGAAAATTGAAATCTAGCAACAATTAATCATTACGGACTTAATAAAATTCGTTTCATCGAATACGGAGGTCGTTTGCAAAATGACTATTTTCAAAGGTCTAAATAAACCAATAAAATATTAATATATTCGAAAACAATTTAATTTAATGTTAATAAATTGATATTATCGCATATATTCACATTGAATATCATACAGCTTCAAAATAAACATACTTGGATCTATAACTTGATATTTCAAAATCTAAGTTAAATCGATATTCAATTTATATAAAAATCCCTTTATTATATAAATAAATCGCTGTAAATTATAAACGAATTCCATAGCAACTTTCTGAAATTTTGATTTGGACATAACTTATAATCTACAAGACGAAATCTCCTTTTTTTCTTTTTTATTGGAAAAATATGGTTAAATAGATTCGAACTTCTTGTTTCAAAGAAATCCGACTTATATTGAATCCTGTACATTCAATTAAAGTTCAAAACGTAATATTACAAACTACCGCGACGTTACCAGCTCGACTTAAATTATATGTTCTAACATCGTTTATTAAATAGTTTCGTTATTATAATTCGAATCTAGACTCATCCAAATCTGTTACACTATCCAATTCACATACTATTGTCAATTCATCTTAATTCCTATATAATCGGAATTAAATATATTATTCTATTATTCATATTAATTAAATATTCAATATTATTTAATTCAAGTCGTTTTAAACTACCAAATAAATATTCAAATTATTAAATAAAAAAATAAATTATTCGTTCGTCAAAAATATGGGACATTACATTCTTTCTCCCTTAAAGAATTTCATTCCCAAAATTACTAAGTCGGAAAAATGCTGCCAATCCTACTAACTAGATTAAAAATCTTTTGTTTTACTTCTAAACTTCAGTTTCAACTGAACCAAGTAATTTTAATTAAAATATTAATTCATTTCAAGTAATGAAAATTTCCAAAAATTATGAAATTTGCAAACACCCTAAATTTTCAAAAAATTTCGCCAGCATCTCCTTTCTATGGCTTAATCGGTACAACTACAACTCGCCTCTTTAGGCCTTCTCCAATCCAAAGAAAATCAAATAGCCAATCGGCTCGCCAAACAGGCTCATAAAAATTTCATACCTAATATAAAATATAAACTTGTACCTTTTGTTGAGCATTCAACTCTATCACTTGCATTTGCTACCAATTCAGCATATATTTAAGCATTCCCGGTCGATCTCCAATCAATGTATCCTCAAAACCAAATCACTCGCTTATATCCAATCCGAATTCTATTCCAAAACTTAAATCCATTCTTGATTCCAAACTCTTAACTTATCAATCCAACTTACTTAATCCCATTAAGTTCCATTCCGATATTCCATTCAAAAATTTCATTAACTAATTAACTCTTCTAATTAGTTACCTTCGTCTCAAAATCCAATCTGATTTTTGTTACAAAAATCAATCCATTTCAATTCACATGGGTCCAATTATATTCAAGAATCCAATTTTGCTTGATATTACTCTATTTCAATTCAATTTCCACCTAACTGACTTTAATTCAATTTCAATTTGCTTTCACAAATTCCTATTTAATTTGTTTTTAATTCTAATAATCTCTTCCTAGGAGTTTTAAATTGCTTAGCTTTCCAAAAGTCAAATATTCTTTTTTGGAATTCAAAACAACTTGTTTTTCTCAAAACAAATTAAAATCGATATCTTTTGTAGTAATCCGTCACCTAGAAAATCAAAAATGAACACTGATGATGTGGCCTGCATCATCCGGGTTATTTTCCAGTGATCGAAGTGAGTTCAATACTATATCACTTTCAAAATTCATATTTACACACTTCCGTTTTGAAATTTATTTCAAAATATCATTCACAATTCTTGTTAAACAATATAAAATCTCCTACAATTTTAAAATTCTCATATATTTAATCCAAATCCATTTACAAACACTTCTCCAGCTTTTAGGAATTTTAATTCTAGATTTAGTCCATCTGATTTCATATATTACACTTATATGAATACGGATTGGTTATTTATAATCATTTCAATTATAATCTAATTCGATTATAGTAATAACCAACATGTCCAAGATAATAAAATAACTCCGATATATTTAATCTCTTTATATATGAAATATACTTTGGGTAAAATTATTTACCCTCTTTTCAAAACATACTATGTCGGTTCATCATATTCAAGTGTTTAGAAATTCCTAAAAATACAGTGGATCAAACTGATCGACCAGAATTCATAAGCCGCTCTACCAATAAATATCCACAATTAAAACCATTTTACATTAGATAATAAATACACGCTCATATATATACACTCGAACTCGGTCTAGGGTATTTCTAACCCTATCTCTACTGAGTCACGCGACAGAGCCAAGGTTATCACTTAACCTTCAGCCCTGATACCACCGTAACGAACAAGGATTTTCAACCCCGAAAATCAACATAAAACCCATGTCAACTATTCAAGCATTGAACATAGTAGATCATTAATAGAAAGAAGTTAGAGGGTGAGAAATAGAAAGAAAGAAAGTTAGAATAGAAGAAGAAGATCGCGACAGAACGGAATCAAAATACATGAATCTTACATTGAAACAAATAAAATATATTATATAGCATAACTTTTGAAATACAAACTTATAACCAAGTATACATACCATTTCAGAGTACAACACATAACGTCACCACGGAAATAAACAGTAGTTATAAAATGTTGAAGCCTCCTGCTCCAAGCTCTTCCAAGTATATCTGTAAAATCCCGACTACGTGACTGCCCGTACAAATTTGGGAACCCAAGAGTTTAGGGTAAAAAAAAAAAAAACTTTGGTTCAGTTATGGGACTAGTGTGAGTAAACTCTAGCTACTTGGTTTAACTTTAAATGACCTTTTTAAAAGATAATTTTAAGATCGATCCACACATAAACACATATTTTTTTACCTTACGGTAAACCAAAATATTCTTTAAAATCAATACTCTTATGATATTATAATAATGTATAAACCAAATAAAGAGCAATCTGGTGGAACACTTTCATCTCACGTTCCATATACATAATATATAATCAAAAATTGTGGTCGCTTTCTGGATAATGGATTCCAACTGGCAATGTATGGGATAACCTTCCAACGGTGTGTCTCGAGAGAGTAATACACCGGATGTAACACCCCGTAATTTTATAAAACATTAAAATGACAAACTAAAGAATACTTAATTAAATATTGAGAATTAAGTAAAACGGGTTGTGCCATTGCGTTCGTCTCGAAATTCTTCTTAAGATAGACTTCGAGTTTGCGTAAAACGGACATCATATGAAGAAAATATTCGGATTTGAAGTTTATACATATGTAAGACACTTATATACGAATAAATCTGTTCCAGAATTCAAAACAATTCAAAATCACGTAGAGAAAGTAGGCGGGAAATTTCCTGCTCTGGGTGTCGACCCAGGGATCGACCCCATCATAGGGGTGTCGACACCATAAAGGGGGTGTCGACACCATAAAGGGGGTGTCAACCCCTATATCGACACACCCTAGATCTGGGGCAGATTCCTGTTTCTGAACGTAGACTCCTTTCTTGGTTCGTTAGCTGTAGGCTATTAATAAGACCAGATTTCTCTTGTTTTTACCCACTAAAAACAATAGAGAACTAGATGCTGCTTCTGCTCAGATTAAATTAGCCTTTTCTTCAGCAACGACGATTCATACGTATTCAAAGAACGCTAATTCAACATCAACATGCTTTTCTCAGTTTTCTTATATCCATTCTCTGTGGGTCTATGTTATTTTTAGATAGAAATAATTAAAATGAAATATTGACATGCCTATAAGATTAGATCTAAGCCTATGCCTATTTATCATGTCCGACCTGCCATTATTAGTATATTTAATTCACTGATTAGATCTCACCATGGCTATTTATGATCATGTCACTATGCCTAATCAGTTCTATTATCACATGTTCATCAGATCTGTTCCTATATGTATATCTTGTCATTATGTCTGATTCTGTCACTGTATGCTTATTAGTTGCTATGCCTATTTCTTCCATCAAATTTCAACATTGTTATTATGTTTATTTTTGTTCTCTTCCTTTCTTCTTTTCCCTTTTTATCTTATAGCCAGGCTACCTTCATGCCTAGGCTTACTGCTGAAATATGCGAACATGTGAAATTGGGAACGAGGGGAAAACATTAAAATTGGGTCATAACTTGTATTAGGAAATTTGGGCATAACTTGAACTGAATACATGAATAAGGATTTGGGGCATAAATCAAATTGTGATTAAAGATCCTAATTTGGGGGCATCTGGTACATAATGAATATAACTTTGGAATGGGGTGTAACAGCCTGAAATTTTAACGACGCTAAAGACGATGAATTAAAGAATAATTAGTGTGAAATATACTGTTAACAATGAATTAAGGAAAACTTAATTTAATATTCAGAATTAAGTAAAACGGACCATGCCATTGTGCCTGTCTTGAAATTCTAGTCAAAATAGACACCTAGTTTGCGTAAATCGGACATCGTATGAAGAGGTTATTAAGGTTTGAAATTTGTATATGCACAGGAAGAATATATATGTATATATATAATAGGTTCAGAAATTCAAAATTGGGTCCAAAGAATCGAAATTCGGTTCAATATTCGAAATTTGGGAAGGAGGCAGATTTCCCGCTTAGGTGGGTCTACCCACTCAAAGAGGGGTCGACCCATAGGTCGACCTACCCAAAGGGGGGGTCGACCCATAGGTCAACCCACCCAAAGGGGGGTCGACCCACCCCTGAACAGATCTGGGCGAAATAATTTGTTTTGTACCTGGACACCTTTCTGAGCAAGATTCATTGATCCTAAGGCTATATAAAGGACCCTAAACCTAGGTTTTATTCATCTAAAATAATGGTGACGGCAAAGCTCTGTTGCAATGAAGATTGAATGGTCTAATCTACTCCAAATCCAATACAGCAAACATTATACAAATTCAACGATTGCTACAACAACAAATTCAACGAGTTCTTCGCAGTAATTTGGATCCATTTCCTTTGATCTATTCACTATGAGTTCATGTTATTTTTAGATCTGAATATTTCAATAGTAATCGTGATATGTATATAAAAATTGAATTTTGTATCGATGCCTAATCAGTTCTACTATGATTCCTCTGATCTGTTCTTATATGTTTATATCGTCACCAAGTCTAACCTTGTCATAATATGTCCATTCAGTTTTTATGCCTATTTCTACCATTTTATTATTGATACAATATTATGCCTATTCTGATTCTATTCTCTCCCTCTTTTCCCTTTTTTTTATTTAGCCAGGCTACCTTTGAGCCTAGGCCTAACGCTGAAAAATGCGAACCTGCGAAATTGGGAATGATTGGGAAAGACAAAATTTGGGGCATATTTAGGGCATAATTGATATTGGAAAAATATGAATATAAGTTTGGGCATAAAATGTGGAAATATACAAATATGGATTAGGGGACATATACCGTGTTGTATAACATGAACATGAATTTAGTTGAACATTGGAAAATATGATTTGGCATAAATTGTGTAAAATAAGATTTGGGTGTAAATTGGAATATATGTTAATATGAATTTAGGCACAACTTGTTTTGAAATATTTGAATATGAACTAGGGACAAAAATTGGAAAATATGTAGAGTTGGGTTTGTGCATAACATATATTTTTTTGAAAATGGGTTCTTTATTTATAAACACGCTACAAAACAAACTCGTACGCCACTACAAGACGCTTATAATACCCTTGTCGATACAAAGTACCGAACATAAACACACCTCACTAACGCTTCACACACCTACTACATACACCATTCTTTCCAGTCTAGCCCTATATAGTAATAAAAACATAGTTTATCCATGACATCTTGATACTCGTATGCCTTGACTTATAACATGGGAAAAAAGAGCATATGGTGCATAATTAAAAGGTGAGTTGAAAAGGGGCGTAAAAGTCTATAATTTGAATAGTGAACTGGGCATATAATTAAATATGGGGAAAAAGGGTATGAACACCTATAAGAACATAGGTAAAATTGGATAATAATGAATGCCTAGGATTACAATTAGAAATTGTAATTGTACTTATGACACGAGGTCAGGTTGCATTAGTGGTGAAGGTCTGCCCGGACCCGACTGGCATATCCAGCAATCACTAATGTTGAACCTAGTATGAGAGGTCTAAGTGCGCAAATACGAGACATGCTCAAACACGAGGTTAAGCCCAATTTGTGGAATAGTCTGCCCGGACCTACCCGGCATATTCAGCATCCACAAGTGACAGGTTTAATATGGGAGATCTAGCATACTATAACCATAAATGGAAATATGGTAATAAATCTTGAATACTTAACCTAGTTGAATCCATAGGGATTGTATGAATAAAATAAAAATGGGGGTAAGTAAAATTGGTTGAACGGTAGGTGGGCTAAGTAAATCTGAGGAGGTGGGTAATATATACCGATAGGCCCATAAACTTAACCCGATAAGATTATGTAATTGAGACACCTAGTGGTATACATAACCAGTGGAAATAATAAAGTTATGTAATTGGAAGACACCTTGTAGGGTAAGGATAACTTGTAGAAATGATAGAATTAGATATGCGTAATAATCTGCAAAGTAAACAATGACAAGTTGTACTGACGAAATTGAATTTAAAGAATGAGGAAAACTTGTAAACTAAATAAGTTATATTTAATTATAAATGGTAAGTGACATGTTAATTAGGAAACATGTGAATTGAGATATACTTAATAACTTATTAAGGAGAACATGTTATTATAATGATGTAACCAAGCAAGAATATAAAATAGATCGTGGATTACAGACCTTGGGCCATAATCTAGAGAATAACATGTTGTGGGATTATTAATAAACTTAAATGGATTAAGCTATATGATTGAAATTAATAAGCAAGAGAAACTTGATAAATTGGAATAAGAATTCAATATGAATGGGAATAACCAAGTTAAATTGGAACCTGGTGAGGTAAGGCAAGCGCGTAAAAGAATGTTTAGACATAGGTTTTAACAACATATTAAAGAAAGGCGCTTGGACCAGTCTGTACGTTTGAGGGTGAATAACCCAACGGGGTAGATCATCGAGGTGTTATAAGACACGAGGGGAGCGCACATTCATCTGATTGTTATGACGGCTCCAAAGGATTAGAAGGGGAAGCACGTGGCTTCCTGAAGTATGTAAGGTGCTCCTAGTAGTCCTTTGTGCAGTGACAAATGTCTTAGGTTGTACTCGCAGAGGTTGGTCTGCGTGTAACTACTAGGTGGGTGGGCCTTGACTGCGAATGTAGCTATGCAGGTAGAATGCTATGACGAGGTGACACTAGGGTAGTTCGATGGTTGCCTCACAAGGAGGCGGAGGGTCACGACCAAAAAGGATAGTAGACCGTTGGATATTTGTCAACAGCAGCCAGCGGGATGCGAAAAGACTAGAGCTAAACCCAAGATACTGTTTCACCTTTCACTGTCGAGGTACAGGGTTGAGGGTAGATGCCACATGGATGTTTAGATTGGTTGTTATTATGGGAGGTCGCTTAGCTCTTATAGTCTTTACTAGTTGAGAGAGGGGCCGAGGTGGGGCCATAGCCACCATGGAAAATAGACCCTAGGAATATCTATATTTGAAGGCACTTAAAGTCGGGCCTGTACAGGTATGGAAAAGCTCATGGCCGAGTTCAGTGTTTCTTGTTTAGCCCTGCCATGGAACTCGGTGCACATTAGAGGACATGCGGTTGAGCCATCGAGCTACAATTACAGTACATACGTGGGACAGCCTGAATACAAACATATCTGCTCTGGGTGGTGTATCGTAGATTAGAGGGCATTATTCCGATATGGAATCTGATTCGATCAATAGTGGCAGTCCGCACGCTTACATAGCATAGTAATGACAGATATATGTGGAACGTAATGTTGTTCCGTATGTCACTCCGGCGTAGGATGAGGGACTGCGTTTATTACGGTGGAGACCATGCGATGGGGTGTTTCTCAATATTGAGAGATAGCTACATATATTGTACTAGGTGAATCCATCGGAAAGTAAATGGGTACGATGCGCGTATAAGTCTTGAGTTATTAACCCAAGTAACCTAATAATCAAGAAAATGTAATGGAATGGTATTAGTAGGGATCATTCTATTTCTGATATACTAGTATCTGCGCGGTGCAGAGAAATGTATTTAAGAAGCGCAATATATCATGTTCATCTTATCTTGCTCAGTTCACACTTATTATTGTTATTGTTATCTTGTTCTTCCAGTTTTATATACCTGTCATGGTACTTTTATTTATTTATATTTAAAAGTAACTGGACTCGCTAGACTTTATGTCTGACCCTTTTTGTTTCATCTTCTCTCTCTTCCATCCCCCCCCCCCCCCCGTTCTCAGGGTGGAAGTTCTTAGAGTTGATTTGGATTCTTTCAACCTAGCTTGGATTTTGGATATGGATGTACTGCTTTGACTTCTTGTTAACTCTCTTATGTCTTTGCAAAGGAAATATGGTTTTATGCTTTTGTACTCTGATATTTTTGGCAAGACAGATTATTTTTATAATTGGTTACTTCAAATTTATGATGTAAACTCAGTATTTGGGACCATGGCGTTTTGATTTAAATAAAGTTTTTAATTCCGCTGCTATTTTACATGTTTATCTTGTGATATTATGTTCTTATTTACCAATAACGCTTCATGAAACTTAATGCATTCTTTATAGAGTGACATTAACGGACGTGGGGTGTCACATTTGGTATCAGAGCATTTTGTTATAAGATCAGATAAAATATTTTGAAAATGGTTTTCAAAAAGGTCACAAAAACAAAGTATTTTAAAGTAAAAAGTTTGTTTTTGAAAAGCATATTTCCCAAAGCCATAAATATCTTCTCGATTCTCCGCTTGATTCCTTTTCCTTTTGTTCGGGGAACTGTTTCATCCCAAAGGGGTATCCCTATTTCGGCATGGTTCCGTGGGCATGATAAAATTACGGTACATGTCGAAGGGAAAAGAAGTGCCCAATCTCCATCTTTAGCCGTAGTGGTTTCACCTACGACTTATTTTCTCTCAAGCCTCGTAAGGATTTCCATGCGATGGAGCAGCTTTCAGGAGGCTTGTTAGCGTGTTGCACAAGGATGGTAAAAAGGATAATAAAGGAGCTAGGGCTAAGGAGCAGAACCCAAAGAAGAAAAGAGGAAATATCATAACTTCGGAATGGTGGGACATCTGAAAAAGGATTGCAGAAAGATGAAAGGCATTGTTACCACTTTGGTAAGGCGGGACACCTTATTAAGGAGTGCCCAAAGAGACAACGACAAGGCCAGAAGGTAGGAACTTCTAGGGGGCAAGCTAATGTTCTCATAGCTGGTGGACAGGATAGGGGTAGGAAAGTTTCCGTCGAAGGATTGATTTCTATTTTTGATCATCCAGTTAGTATTCTTTTTCTAGCGCTTCGCATTTTTTTATATCTGATTCTTTAGTTGAGTATCTGCACCTAGATACTAGTATGGTTTTGGATCCCGTTATTGTCTCAAACCCCAGTGGAGGTACGACTCATTTATAGATGATTTGTTGGGTTTTGAGAATCTCTGTGTTTGGTGTCGAGTTTGAATGTGATGCATATCTTCTTGATTTCATAAGATACAGTTTGATTCTAGGATGATTGGGTTAACCATATATGGAGCCATTCTAGATTGTAAGAGGAGGGTCGTTAGACTTCTGACTTGCCATGGAAAAACTCTCAAGATTTCTTATGACCCCAAAAGGGTCTATCATGCTTAGCCCCCAAAAACCTCTTGATATATCTATCGATGATTCGCGATTCGTACCAATAGTTGTGAGTATCCTGATGTTTCGATGAGGTTTGGGATTTACTCTGAGACACGAGATTGGTTTTCACATAAACTTGATAGACAATGCAAAGCCAGTTGCATTGCCTGTGTGACATGTGACTCCTAAAATAAAAGAGGGAACTTGATAAGCAAGTAGGGGAGCTACTTGAGAAGAGGTTTGATAGGTGAATCATGTCGGGATGGGAAACCTATTGAAGACAGTCCTTGAGGAACCCATCATTCGAAGATGACTATTCATCCAAGCGGTGATAAATTTATATAGTTCGAAGTAGTGGAGACAAACTTGCGAGAGAAAATGGAAGTAGAGACGGAAGAAATGATAGCACGAGTTCCGACTTGCATACTTGGATCGGATGTTAAGAAGTTGTGCAACAAAGAAGTGAATCTAGTTAGAGTGCAATAAGGAAAGGGCCGGGAGAACACTACTTGGGAGGCTGAAGATAAGATTCGCACTTCATATCCTTTCCTTTTTGAGAATATGTCCTTAACTTCTTTTTCTAAGCTTCGAATTAATACTATCTCCAATCGATTGGGACTTTAGGTAGAAAACTAATGAATGTAAACATGTGTTTGAGACATATTATGTTTGATGGATGCAAGTGGTTGCTAGTGATTGCTCGTGGATGCATATACACACACAATAGGCACTAGATCGGCTCAATCACTTACATATTGCATGTTGATGTGTGTACACACTACTACAAAAGTAGGCATATTCGACACTATTTTTCTGTGGCCGTAGATCAAAAAAGCGTTGTCGTAGGCCATTTTTTCAAATAGGCAACACCAAGGGGGTGTGGCATCCGCGGCCGTTGCATTAGCCATCTAAGGCAACACTTTTGCCCATCTACGGCCACGTAAAGAAAGCGTTGCCCTAAGTAGAGTTTTTGCCCTATTGCAACAGTGTATGCATGTAATGCAACAACGTACAACGTTGACGTAATTAGAAGCCAAAGCCTGGCTTCCAGGTCATGGTAGTAGGATCCACATGGACTTTCCACGTCAGCTGCCAATGTGTCACATGCCACGTCAGCTCGCCACGTCATCTACACATGTGTCACATGCCACGTCAGCCATCCACGTGGCGCCACATAAGCTGTGGGCCCCACGTGTCATACCATTGTGGAATTAATAATTTTACACTTAATGCAACACCACATCACAGTCTAATGCAACACCACTATCCTGTAATGCAACACAAAAAAAAATCAACTGCAGTAGTAAAGAAGGCAAATGCTACATTGTAAGAAGACAAATACAACTCTGAAATTACAAATTCTACACTACATAAATACAATCCAAAACATTGTACCACATTCAAACATACCAAAATATTCATTGGACACAACAATTAAGTATAACCATAGTTAAATCTGACAGAAAATATAACCACCATTTCACTCATTGAACACAACAGTTAGCAAAGACAAACATGAACATGAACTGATTTCTGAACTTGTACCACGAGAAAAAATCAATACTCCAAATGGAGGCATTTTCACCACATTTACTACTATTCCCCATCCCCAATCCGCTCCACCATCCCTTTCTTTAACCTGCAAGAATAACAAGGATGTCAAGAACTTTTTTAACATCAACTGGTACCCATAATTAAACAAAGAATCCAAAGGAAAATACAAATATTTGACAAGCGTTCAACCACTGGCATTTGAATTAAAACACACAAACACATGCGCGTGCGAAGAAGAAACAGATAAATATAAAGATCATTGAAATGGGGCACAAGTAAATAATGATGTTCTGAATACAATGATGTAAAGGAACCACCCTTGAGACTATCTAAAGCATCAATGTTTGATTAACTCTTCCATGTCTATAATATGTCACATATACTTGCATTAACAAGTTACTTACAAAGTAGTCAGTAGTAGAGTTTCCGTGTCCATGATATCTTCATTTCACTTCTGCATTTGGTACTTGCACTTGGTAGCTGATAGTAGAGTTTCCAGTTTATGTGGCCCTGCCACTTGCAATAGTTCACTTCCCTCTCCATAACCAAAAAAATAGACTATATCATTCATAAAAAAAGTTGTCGCAAACATAAATATTTGTTTCTTATTATATAGTGAAACACTTGTTGCCTTTTCCCCTACTTACAAAAAATATCTTGCTTACACAGGAATGTTATTATATTAGAAGAATAAAAGTTATGACGGAACTGCTTAGCAGCAAGAAAAACCAAGCGGATTTATATGTTCCAAAGGCATTGAGGAACATACCTGAACACATTTTAGCAGCTGCTAGGGTACCAAACATAAAACTTATATATGTCACTGCCAGACTTTTGATCTCCATGTCAGCCTGATCGTCTCTTACATTCTTGAACTCTGATCTGAGGTTTATGTTGTCCTGGGATAATTGCTACAACTGAAAAGAAACTGACAAAATGATAAAAGTTGACAAAATGAAGAAAAAGGGCCATTTTGACAAATTCTTAATAATCTACTGATTTTCAAAAGAAAAATTCGTAAAATTCCAAGTTGTTAGGAGAAACTACATGATAGCAACACACCAACTTCAAACGCCAGACCACAAAAATAAAGAATTCACGCACAAACTGCAAATTAAACCAATCACCAACTCACCCACACTCACTTTCCGTGCAAAAAGACCTTATATAAGCTCCCTACATACCAATCTCTCCGAACTTTAGTGACAAGAAAACATCACCTTCCACTTTAGCAATTGACATCTTCTTCTCCAAACGGCCACTCCTTCATATTCAAACAATCCACACTTCCTTCTCCTTCCTCCTTTCCAAAACAAATAAGGTTATGGTCGGTGAGTCTAAACAGGAATTACACAAATTAAGCAACCAAATAATACTTATCGAATTAAAACATGTATGACATGCAGATAGTACATATTTGCTATAGTGAATTCATATGTCCTCTCTTTTATAACCATATAACTCTCCAGAGAATAATTATTATTACTACCATATTCTAGTGCTTTTGACAACTAACCTGGACCACCATACATTATAGATATTGTAGTGAAATCACAATAATGATTTTTATTAAAGCATAATACTGTCTTGATATCTTCCCCTTGTGGTAGTCTTTATTCAATTTTTAGTCTGGATCTTAAACACCTATGAGTTGTGGTACGTTTCTTTTGCTGCCTAGTAACAATAAACTGCTCATCTGCTTCCACATCTCTAATCTCTGTGTTCGAAATATTCGCCTCTTCGGCTACTGTAGGATCAACTGAGACTAACCCTCTTTTGAAAATGAATAAGCGCATCTGGAAGAACTCATATGTGTGGCCATGTCCTTTAAAATTGCTCTTGGAAGCACAATCATGGATCCTTCTTTGCTATCAAGTATATCCCCTTGAGCATTGCTTTCAGAACTCAAGCCTAACGATACATAAATTCTGTTACTGCCTCTTACACCTCTATAGCATCGACGATCACCAGCAAGAACAGGAGAGTTTGAAGCCACATATCTACAACTCTTTCACTATCAAGCAAGGTACAGTAGTAGAATGAAGTCCATAAGGGTAACTTTTCGACTACAATTGCCTTAAGTGACAGGAAGGAACATGGTCTGGACTGCAAATCCATATTTTTGTATCATCCCAGTGTAAGGGAATTTGTTTTCTCCTACAAATTTGTTACTTATTTAGACTAAAATTGCCTTTAGTGACTGGAACGAACATGGTCTGAACTACAAAACTAGTTAACTATAATATTTAACATAATAAAAGAAAGAAAGGAACACAAACAGAAATTGCAAATTGTCAATTATCTAGTCATTGAATAAACTACTTTTTATTACTGCTATGATAATCATAACAGGACGTACCAAGTTAGGTTGCAATAAATTCCAATATAACAAAAAATATTTAAGCTAAGAAATTTTTTTAAGCTAACCGTCACCGAAGAAGAGATCATCGCAAATTGCAAATTTGATGATGGATCGTCGTCTGGCACTAACGCGATAGGAAGATTATCGCTGTGAAGGAAAGAAACTATTCTGACTCGTAGCTTCTTGACTAAGCTATTCATGTTTTCGAAATTAGGGTTTTCGGTATGAGGATTTGGGGAAAGTTTGGAGTTCGTTAAAAGCAGCAAAGGAGAAAGTGGCTTAAACTAAAATACAATCACAAATCTAAAAATTAAAAAATAAGAGTAAATCGAGATTTGCAACCCAGCCACAGATGTTGATGTTCATAATTTGCTGAGGACGAAAAGAAAAGGAAGTGTCGTGGAAATGAAAATGTTAGCGGGAATCAGAGGAAGTGTAACGTGGATAGATCTAGCTGGATTGACGGTTGTGATTTTTCATTTATGAGGGCATGGAACGATGAGGTGTACGTGGATAGATCAAGCTGGATTGACGATTGTGCTTTTTTCATTTATGAGGGCGTGGATTTATGAGGTGTACTTTTAACTGGTGTTGCACGTCACATCACTAAAATTCCAACCGCAACAGTGCATTCACGGCTAATGCAATAACATATGAATATTGTTGCAGAAAATCAAAGAAAGCATAGCTTTCGCCACACTTTTCATGCAACGCACACACACTAGTGTCGAATATGCCCACTTTTGTAGTAGTGACATTTTAAATTTTTATGGATTATCGTTACATTGATGTTGCATTTGGATGGACGATTATGCACACATATAAAACTTACATGGATTAGGATGATTTGCATACATTTTGGTTGCATAGCACAAGCATACATTGCATTAAGGAGGTCAACTGAATCAGTAGGCCACCTGATCTTTCGCATTACTTTACATACATATACACACACAACTGCATATGTTCATAAAAGTATTAGAAATTCCTTAAGGACAACAGATGCATGTGATTGCTAGATGGATGTATGATTGTTGGTTGTTAGGATATACATTCTTCTTAACTTAGAGATTTCTGGGACAAAATCCTTTGAGTAGAGAGAGTGTAACACCCAAAATTTTTTTGACGCTAAAGATGATGAATTAAAGAATAATTAGTGTGAAATACACTATTAACAATGAATTAAGGAAAACTTAATTTAATATTCAAAATTAAGTAAACCGGACTGCGCCATTGCGTCTATCTCGAAATTCTGGTCAAAATAAACACCTGATTTGCATAAATCGGACATCGTATGAAGAAGTTATTAAGGTCTGAAGTTTGTATATGCATAGGAAGAGAACACATATATATATAATAGGTTCAGAAATTCAAAAATGGGTCCAGAAATTCGAAATTCAGTTCAAAATTCGAAATTTGGGAAGGCAGCAGATTTCCCGCTCAGGTGGGTCGACCTACCGAAAGGGGGGTCGACCTATCCAAAGGGGGGTCGACCCATAGGTCGATCCACTCAAAGGGGTTCGACCCACCCCTGAATAGATCTGGGCGAAATACTTCGTTTTGTATTTGGACACGTTTCTGAGCAAGATTAATTGATCCTAAGGCTATATAAAAAAAAAACCCTAAAAATAGGTTTTATTCATCTAAAATAATGTTGATGTCGAAGCTCTGCTGCAATGAAGATTGAATGGCCTAATCTACTCCAAATCCAATTCAGCAAACATTATACAAATCCAACAATTACTACAACAACAAATTCAACGTGTTCTTCGCAGTAATTTGGATCCATATCTGTAGATCTGTTCACTGTGAGTTAAGGTTATTTTTAAATCTTAATATTTAAATAGCAATCGTGATATGTATATAAAAATTGGATTTTGAATTGGTGCCTAATCAGTTCTATTATGACTTATTCCTCAGATCTGCTCTTATATGTTTATATCGTCACCAAGTCTAACCTTGTCATAATATGTTCATTCAATTTTTATGCCTATTTCTACGGTTATGTTATTGATTCGTTATTATGCCTGTTCTGATTCTATTCTCTCCCTCTTTTTATATAGCCAGGCTCCTTCGTACCTAGGCTTAACGCGGAAAAATGCGAACGTGCGAAATTGGGAACGATTGGGAAAGACATAATTTGGGGCATAATTGATATTGGAAAAATATGAATATATGTTTGGACATAAAATGTGGAAATATACAAATATGGATTTGGGGACATATATCGTGTTGTATAACATGAATATGAATTTAGGCGAACAATGGAAAATATGATTTGGCAAAAATTACGTAAAATATGTTTTGGGCGTAAATTGGAATATATGCTAATATGAATTTGGGCACAACTTGTATTGAAATATTTGAATATGAACTAGGGACATAAATTGGAAAATATGTAGATTTGGGTTTGTGCATAACATATATATGTATATATATGTATGTATATGCCTTGACTTATAACTTGGTAAAAAAGAGCATATGGTGCATAATTAAAAGGTGAATTGAAAAGGGGCGTAAAAGTCTAATTTGAATAGTGAATTGGGCATTTAATTAAATATGGGGAAAAAGTGTATGAACACCTATAAGGACATAGGTAAAATTGGATAATAATGAATGCCTAGGATTACAATTAGAAATTGTAATTGTACCTTTGACACGAGGTTAGGTTGCATTAGTGGTGGAAGTTTGCCCGGACCCGACCGGCATATCCAACAATCACTAATGTTGAAACTAATGTGAGAGGTCTAAGTGTGCAAATATGAGCCATGCTCAGACACGAGGTTAACCCCAATTTGTGGAATAAGTCTACCCGGACCCCCTGGCATATCCAGTATCCACAAATGACAGGTTTAATGTGGGGGGTTTAGCATACTATAACCATAAATGAAAATATGGTAATAAATCTTGAATACTTAACCTAGTTGAACCCATAGGGATTGTATGAATAAAATAAATATGAGGTTAAGTAAAATTGGTTGAACAGTGGGTGGGTTAAGTAAATCTGATGAGGTGGGTAATATTTACATATAGGGCCATAAACTTAACCCCATAAGGTTATGTAATTAAGACACCTAGTGGTATACATAACCGGTAGAAATAATAAAGTTATGTAATTGGAAGATACCTTGTAGGGTAAGCATAACTTGTAGAAATGAAAGAATTAGATAGGCGTAATAATCTGCTAAGTAAACAACGATAAGTTGTAGTGACGGTGTAAATTGAATTTATGATTAAATGAGAAAGAATGAGGAAAACTTGTAAAATAAATAAGTTATGTTTAATCATAAATGGTAAGTGACATGTTAATTAGGAAACATGTGAATTGAGATATACTTAATAACGTATTAAGGATATCATGTTATTGTAATGATGTAACCAAGCAAGAATAAAAAATAGATTGTGGATTACAGACCTTGGGCCACAATCTAGAGAATAACATGTTGTGGGCTTATTATTAAACTTAAATGGATTAAGTTATATGATTGAAATTAATAAGCAAGAGAAACTTGGTAAATTGGAATAAGAATTCAATATGAACGGGAATAACACAGTTAAATGGGAACCTGGTGAGTTAAGGCAAGCACGTAAAAGAATGTTTATACATAGGGTCTAACAACATATTAAAGAAAGGCGCTTGGACCAGTTCGTACGTTTGAGGGTGAATAACCCAACGGGGTAGATCATCGAGGTGTTATAAGACACGAGGGGAGCGCACATTCCTTTGATTGTTATGACGATTCCAAAGGACTGGAAGAGGAAGCACGAGGCTTCCTGAAGTACGTAAGGTGCTCCTAGTAGTCCTCTGTGCGGTGAAAAATGTCTTAGGTTGTACTCGCAGAGGTTGGGTCTGCGCGTAACTACTAGTTGGGTGGGCCTTGACTGTAGATGTAGCTATGCAGTCAGAATGCTGTGACGAGGTGACACTAGGGTAGTTCGGCGATTGCCTCAAGAGGAGGCGGAGGGTCACAACAAATAAGGATAGTAGACTATCGGATATCCGTCATCGACAGCTAGAGGGATGCGAAAAGACTAGAGCTAAACCCAAGATACCATTTCACCTTTCGCTATCGAGGTACGGGGTTGAGGGTAGACGCCACATGGATGTTTAGATTGGTTGTTATTAGCGGCGATCGCTTTTCTCTTGTAGTCTTTACTTATTGAGGGAGGGGCCGAGGTAGGCCCATAGCCATCATGAAAAACAGATCCTAGGAATATTTTTATTTGGAGGCTCTTAAAGGCAGGCCTGTACAGGTATGGAAAAGATCCCGGCCGATTTCCGTGTTTCTTGTTTAGCCCTTCAAAGGAACTCGATGCACATTAGAGGACATGTAATTGAGGCATTGAGCTATAATTACAGTACATACGTGGGACAGTCTAGATACATGCATATCTGCTCTGGGTGGTGTATCATAGACTAGAAGGCATTATTCCGATATGGAATCTTATTCAATCGATGGTGGCAGTCCATACGCCTACATAGCATAGTAATGACAGATATATGTGGAACATAATATTGTTCCGTACGTCACTCCGACGTAGGATGAGGGACTGCATTCATTACGGTGGAGACCGTTAGAGTGGGTTACCATGGGGTGTATCTCAATATTGAGAGATAGCTACATATATTGTATTAGGTGAATCCAAGGGAAAGTAAATGGGTATGATGCGCGTATAATTCTTGAGTGCTATTAACTCAAGTAACCTAATAATCAAGAGAATGTAATGGAATGGTATTAGTAGGGATCATTCTATTTCTGATATACTAGTATCTACGCGGTGCAAAGAAATGTATTTAAGAAGCGCAATATATCATGTTCATCTTATCTTGCTCAGTTCACACTTGTTATTGTTATCTTGTTCTTCCAGTTATATACATGCCACGATACTTTTATCTATTTATGTTTAAAAGTAACTGGACTTGATAGACTTTATGTCTGGCCCTTTTTGTTTCCTCTTCTCTCTCTTCCGTTCCCCTCCCCTAGGTTCTCAGGGTGGAAGTGCTTAGAGTTGATTTGGATTCTTTCAGCTTAGCTTGGATTTTGGATATGGATGTACTACTTTGACTTCTTATCAATTCTCTTATGGCTTTGCAAGGGAAATATGGTTTTATGCTTTTGTACTCCAATATTTTTGGCAAGATGGATTATTTATGTAATTGGTAACTTCAATCTTACGATGTAAATTTAGTATTTGGGACCATGACGTTTTGATTTAAATAAAGTTTTTAATTCCGCTACTATTTTACATGTCTATCTTATGATATTACGTTCTTATTTATCAATAGTGCTTCATGAAACTTGATGCATTCTTTATAGAGTGACATTAACGAACGTGGGGTGTCACAAGGGGCATGAAAATCTATAATGAAATAGGAATAATTGTTAAAGAATGAACATGCCTTGGTTTACAATAATCTGAAATTGTAACCGCGCTTAGACACGAGGTCAAATTACGCCTGTGGTAGAAGTCTTCCCAGACCCGCCTGGCATATCCCGCGACCACAAGTGGTGAATCTAACGTGAGTGTTCTAAGTACATAAACACGTGACGTGCTAAGACACAAGGTTATGTCTGACTTATGGAAGAAGTCTACCCGGACCCGCCCGACATATCCAGCATCCACAAGTTGTAGGCTTAATGTGGGAGGTCTAGTGCATTATAACCATAAATGAATAAATGGTAATGAACTTGAATACTTAACCTGTTTAAATCCATAAAGATTACTTGAACATGATAACTTGAGTAGGGATTAAGTAAACTTGCTTGGAACAGTGGAAGGGTTAAGTACATCTTGGGGTGGTGGGTAATATTTATATACAGGCCCACAAACTTAACTTGTTGGGGTTATGCAATCTTATTACACCGGTATGGCATGACCTATGGAAATCCTAGTAGTGGGGATGCAAGCCAAGGGGGAAGCTTGTATCATCTTGTGAGTGGGACACATTTCAATCAGTAACCCATATATAGGTATCAAACGAGTATTCCGAACTAGGTCGGAGTCGAGCATGCTTACTGGGCTGATTGTAAAAGATCCAAAAGAGAGGGCCATTGGGGTTATGTGGGTGCATGGGTCCGTCTGCTCGGGAAAATAAGACGCTGTGGCATCAGTAGATATGGTCGTGCACATCTTGAAAATGAAGGGTTGCCACTTTTGGAAGTGATACATCCTACCGTGGGGCCAGCATAGGGTATGTACGGAGTAGGGAGCCGATCGATTTGGGTAGTAATTAGGGTACATCTAGACTCCGGTATGTTGAGGAGCCCATTATTATCCTTAGGGGTAACTCCAGTATGTTCTGTTGGGCTGCCTGTTGTTGTATGGGGTTAAACCTCTCATTAGAAGTACACCTAAGTCTACCATCTTGTACTGTTGGGGATCATCTTGATCTAGTTATACAAGTATTGGTGCAGAGAAAGAAAAGAGTTAGGGAAGTGCTATTTATTCCATCCTGTTTACCTTGTCATACCTGCCTTATATGATGTATCTCTCTTATCCATTTTATGCGTCTGTCATGATACATTTACTTATTTATATGCCAAAAGTAACTGGTCTTGCCAGACTTTAGGTCTGACCTATTTTGCTTCCTCTTCTTTCTCTTTCGTTTCCCTCCTCCCCAGGTTCTCAGGGTGGGAATACTCAAGCTTGATCACGATTCTTCTCATTTCTGCTTGGAACTGCTTAGATGTACGGCTTGATTTCCTATCTTCTCTACTATGGCTATGCTTTTGGGGATTATGCTCTTTTCATGTTTATTGTACTCTGATGATTTTAGTACAAGGTAGAAGTTTTAAATTGATGTATTGGGCTTTATGCATTTCAAATTTATGATGTAACTATGTTTTGAACCACGATGTTTTCTACTTAAATAAAGTTATAAATTCTGCTGCTATTTTATATCTATCTTGTAATGTTTCTGTTTCTGTTTACCTAAAACGCTTCATGAAACTTAATGCATTCTAATAAAGAGTGACATTAACAGACATGGGGTGTCATACTTGGTATCAGAGCTGAAGGTTACTGGATCAGATAAAAGATTTTGAAAATCGTTTTCAAAAAGGTTTTAAAAAGAAAGCATCTTCAAAGAAAAATTCTATTTTGAAAAACATATTCCCCAAAGCCATAGAAAATATCTTTCGATTCTCTGTTTGAATCCATTTTACTTTTCTTTTCAGCATGTCTGGGGAACCTAACATCCTTAAGGGCGTTAAGGTACCAGGCCAGTTCCATAGGTATCTAAAGGCCACGGTGCCTACTGGTGTTCAAGCAGACGTTTCTCCCACAGCTGCACCCGTTGTTCCTCCTCCTCCTCCTCCGTGTGTTGATAATTTTTCTAAGATATGCAAAGATTTCTGTGCTATAAGTGAAAAGCCATTCCATAGAACTGAGACTTTCGTAGAAGCAAGGAATTGGATTAAAGAGACAGAGAATTTATTTGAAATTTTTGAAGTTGACGATCGTAGGAAGATTCAGCTGGCCGCTTGGCTGCTGAAAGATGAGGCTTCGTTTTGGTTGGAAGTAATGCAAGCGGGACGTCCAGTAGAGACATGGGGTGATTTCCAATAGAGGTTTAAAATGAATTTTCTTTCTTATGCAAATGTAAAGGTTTTCTGGCGCTCAAGCAAGGAGGCATGACTGTCAAAGATTATGTTAAGAAGTTCAATCAACTGGCGAGGTTTGGGTTGGAGCTAGTAGATACCCCACTGAAGAAAGCTTTGCAGTTTGCTAGAGGATTGAATGAACCCCTCCATGAGTCAGCTATGTCTTATATTCCGATGGGGAAATCTTTTGAAAAGCTCGTTGATATGGCATTGATGCATGAGATAGATAAAAGTGAAAAGAAAGATGCTCATGTTGAGGAAACACAGAATAAGAAATTGTGCCCCAAGAAAGGACAACAACAACAACAAAAGAAGGGAAAAAAGAACAAGGCTAAAGATATGAGGAAGTGTCATAATTATGGACGCGAGGGTCGTTTGATCAAGGACTGCAAAAGAAGGAAGAATGCTTGTTTCAATTGTGGAGAGGGCAGACACTTTCTACGGAGTGCCCGAAGAAGCAAGGACAAGGCCAAAGGGCAGGATCTTCTGGAGGGAATATGCATGCTCCTATGACCAATGCTCCAGATAGAGGTAGGAAAGTTTATGTTGAAGGTTTGATTTCTCTTTCCAATTATCCTGTTAGAACTCTTTTTGATTCTGGCGCTTCACATTCCTTTATATCTAATTCTATGGTTGAGTCTCTCTATCTTAGTACTAGTATGGTTGTGGATCCCGTTGTTGTCTCAAACCCCACTGGTGGTACGGCTCATCTGTTTATGATTTTCCGGGGTTTGAGAATATCTGTGTTAGGTGTCGAGTTTGAGTGCGACACATATGTGCTTAGTTTCATGGGCTATGGTTTGGTTCTATGGATTGATTGGCTAGCCATGTATGGTGCCATTCTGGATTGTGAGAGGAGGGTCATTATACTTTTGACTTTCCATGGGAGGACCCTCGAGATTTCCTGTGACCCGAAAGGGTCTGTCATGCTTAGTTTCCTAGAGTCACTTGATGATCCTATCGATGATCTACGATCTATACCCGTAGTCTGTCAGTATGCTGATGTTTTTTATGAAGTTCTTGGCTTACCCCCGAGGTGAGAGATTGATTTCCATATATACCTGGTGGACAATGCAAAGCCAGTTACATTGCATGTGCGCCATATTGCTCCAAGAGAAAGGAGGGAGCTTAGCAAGAAAGTGGAGGAGATACTTGAGAAAGGGTTTATCAAGCGAAGCATATCTGAATGAGATGCTCCGGTAGTGTTCGCGACTAAGGCAGATGGTTCACTTTGCTTATGTGTGGATTATAGGGAGTTGAATAAACTCAATAAGAATAATAGGAACCCACTCCCGAGGATAGATGATCTGTTTCACCAGCTTGTTGGTGCATCTGTTTTCTCTCAATTAGACTTAGCCACATGGTTTCATCAGTTGAGGGTGGCCGAGGACATTATGGACAAGGCAGCTTTTAGAACTCCAGATGGTTTCTTCGAGTGGCTCGTTATGCCTTTTGGTTTGATGAATGCACCCACCTATTTTGTTGATCTGATGATTAGGGTGTTTCGGGAGTTTCTAAATAAGTTCGTCGTAGTCTTTGTTGATGACATCTTGATTTTCTCGAAGAGTGAGGAAGAGCATGCCCAATATTTGAGAGAGGTTTTGAAAACTCTCCGTGTGCATCAGCTTAAGGCGAAGTTCTCCAAATGTCATTTTTGGATAAAAGAAGTGAGACTTCTAGGTCATGTGGTCTTTAAAGATGGGATAGCAGTAGATCCCGCGAAGGTAGTTGTAGTTCAAGATTGGCAGATTCCAAAGAATGCAACGAAGGTGAGAAGTTTTCTTGGATTGGCAGGCTATTATAGGAAGTTCATTAAGGACTTCGCAAAGATATCAGCCCCACTCACCAGGCTGACGAAGTAGAATCTGACTTTTTTGGGATGGAGATTGTGATGATGCTTTCCAGCGATTGAAGAGGGCCCTGACAACAGCCCCAGCTTTGACCTTGCCTGATGGGAACAAAGTGTTCATAGTATAAACTGATGCATGTGGTATAAGGCTTGGTGCGGTTTTGATGCAAGAGGTAAGGGTAGTTTGCTATGGGGGTAGACAATTGAGAGTTCATGAGAAGAACTACCCTACCCATGACTTAGAGTTGGCTTCCATAGTATTTGTGCTTAAGACTTGGCACCATTATTTTCTTGGAGATAAGTTCGAGTTATACACCGATCATAAATCTCACAAGTACTTATTCTCGCAAAAGGATCTCAATTTGAGGCAACGATGATAGATGGAGTTCCTAGCATCCTACGACTTTGAGATTGCTTATACCCCTTGCAAGGGTAATGTGGTGGCAAACGCATTGAGTAGGCAGAGGACGATGCTTAGTCCTTTGTTTGTGGAGAGGAAAAGCTTGAAGTTCATATCAACTTTTGATTTTAGACCCTCCACCGAGTTTATACCTGGTTTATTGGCTTCACTGGAGGTGCGACCTACTCATTTGGATCAGATACGAACTTCACAACGAGATGATCTACAGATTTCAGACAACTCAGATAGGCTCAATAGAGGGGAGACTTCTAGTCACCTCAGTAGATATTCCACAGATGATAGAGGGTGGTTGCGAGGAGATGGAAGGCTTTGTGTTCCCCAAGTTGGGAGTTTGTTGAAGACAACCCTAGAGGAAGCCCATCATTCTAAGATGACTATACATCAAGGCGGTGATAAGATGTATAGGGATATGAAGAGGGTTTTCTTTTGGGCCGTGATGAAGAAAGATGTAACAGAGTTTGTTTCTCAATGTCTGATTTATCAGCAAGTCATGGCTGAGCAAAAGAAGCCCGGTGGTTTACTTCATCCTTTGGAAGTCCCATAGTGGAAGTGGGAGAACGTCTCTATGGATTTCATAAATGGCTTGCCTAGATCAAGGAAAGGCTACATTAGTATTTGGGTTGTAGTAGACAGGCTTACTAAGAGTGCTCATTTCATTCCGATTAAGAGTAAGAGGATGGCAGCTTGGTTAGCCGCAGTTTACGTTCGTGAGATAGTCCATCTTCATGGAGTACCTTCCAGTATCGTACGTGATCATAACCCTATTTTCACCAGTGAATTTTGGAGGAGCTTGCAAGAAGCGTTAGGTACACAATTGTGTTTGAGCATCGCTTATCACCATTAGACTGATGGAAAAATGGATAGGGTGAACAGAGTTCTTGAGGATCTTTTAAGGCTGTGTATCCTAGACTTCAGAGGGACTTGGGAAGAGCATCTTCCTTTAGTAGAATTCACCTACAACAATAGTTATCAAGCTAGTATTGGCATGGCACCCTTCGAAGCATTGTATAGGCGATCTTGTAGATCACTGACTTGTTGGCGGGAGTCTACAGAAAGTCTTCTACATGGACTAGAGATGGTGAGGGAAACTTCAGAACAGATTGATCTAATTGGCAGATGTATGAAAACTGCTCAAGACAGGAAGAAATCCTACGCAGATGGGAGAAGGATTGACATTGAGTTTGATGTGGGAGATATGGTTTTCATCAAGGTATCACCATTGAGGAATGTGGTTCGCTTTGGATCTATAGGGAAATTGGCACCAAGATTTGTAGGACCATTTCCCATAACAGAAAGGATTGGCAAAATGACCTATAGAGTAAAGCTACCTAAGAGACTGTATGGCATTCATGATCATTTCCACGTTTCTCATTGACGGAAGTGCCTGCATAGTACCGTAGAAGTAGTTGAGCAGAGTATGCTTGAGGAAGTAGAGGTGGAACGGGAGGCGACAGTAAGATGAGTTCCTACCCGTATTCTTGTATCATAAGTTAAGAAGCCACGCAATCGAGAAGTCAAGTTGATAAAAGTTCAGGGGGGAGATAACCAAGAGGATGCAACTTGGGAGACTAAAGATAAGATTCGCTCTTTGTACCCTTTCTTTTTCAAGGGTAAGTCCTTAACTTCTTTTTTCCAAAGCTTTTATTCATGCTTGTTTCTATCATTTAAGTATATCCAATCGATCGAATCTTCAGCCTTTAGGTAGGAATCCCATGGATGTAAACATGTGTCTGAGACATGTTATGCTTGATGGATGCAAGTGGTTGCTAGAATCTTCAGCCTTTAGGTAGGAATCCCATGGATGTAAACATGTGTCTGAGACATGTTATGCTTGATGGATGCAATTGGTTGCTAGTGGTTGCTCATGGATGCATATACACACACATTAGGCACTAGATCGGCTCAATCACTCTCATACTGAATATGGATGTGTATGCATTTTTCTTCTTCTTTTATGGATGGAAATGGGTGTATCATCATATAGATATTGCATTTCGATGAATGATTGTGCACACATATAGAACTTAAATAATAAGATTATTTGCATACATGTTGGATTCATGGCACTAACATACCTTGCATTTAGGAGATCGATTGAATCAATAAACCGGCTGGTCTTTTGCATTAGTATAAGGACATATACACACACTTTTGCATATGTTCATATAAGCATTAGAAATCTTTTAAGGTCAACGGACGCCTGTGATTGGTGGATGAGTAGATGGATGATGGGTGTTAGGATACACATTCTTCTTGACTTAGAGATTTCGGGGACGAAATCCCTTAAGTAGGGGAGAATGTAACGCTCTGCAGTTTTATAACACATTAAAATGACAAACTAAAGAATAATTAACTAAATATTGAGAATTAAGTAAAACAGGCTATGCCATTGCATTCATCTCGGAATTCTTCTTAAGATAGACTTCTAGTTTGCATAAAAAGGACATCGTATGAAGAAGATATTAAGATTTGAAGTTTATAAATATATAAGCCACTTATATATGAATAAATCTATTCCAAAATTCAAAACAATTCAAAATCACGTGGAGAAAGTAGGCGGGAAATTTCCTACTTTGGGTGTCGACCCAGGGGTCGACCCTATCTAGGAGTGTCGATACCCATGTCGACACCATAAAGGGGGTGTCGACCCCCATGTCGACACAACCCAGACCTGGGGTAGATTCCTGTTTCTGAACATAGACTCCTTTCTTGGCTTGGTTCGTTGGCTTTAGGCTATAAATATCCATTTCTCTTGTTTTTACACACCAAAAACAACAGAGAACTAGATGCTACTTCTGCTCAGATTAAATAAGCCTTTTCATTAGCAACAATGATTCATACGTATTTAAAGATCGCTGATTCAAAATTAACACGCTTTTCTCAGTTTTCTTAGATCCATTCTCTGTGATTCTACATTATTTTTAGATAGAAATAATTAAAATGAAATCTTGACATGCCTATAAGATTGGATCTAAGCCTATGCCTATTTATCATGTCAGATCTGCCATTATTTTTATATCTAATTCACTGATTAGATCTCACCATGCCTGTTTATGATCATGTCACTATGCCTAATCAGTTCTATTATCACATGTTCATCAGGTCTATTCCTATATGTCTGTCTTGTCATTATGCAAAATTCTGTCACTCTATGCTTATTAGTTGCTATGCCTATTTCTGCCATCATATGCCAACCTTGTTATTATGTTTATTTCTATTCTGTTCCCTTCTTCTTTTACCTTTTTATCTTATAGCCAGGCTACCTTCGAGCCTAGGCATACAGCTGAAATATGCGAACGCGTGAAATTGAGAACGAGCGGAAAACGTTAAAATTGGGGCATAATTTGTATGGAGAAATTTGGGCATAACTTGAATTGAATACATGAATACGGATTTGAGGCATAATCAAATTATGATTAAATATCCTAATTTAGGGCATCTGGTACATAATGAATATGACTTGGGAAAGGGGCATGAAAACCTATAATAAAATAGGAATAATTGTTAAAGAATGAACATACCTAGTTTTACAATAATATGAAATTGTAACCATGCTTAGACACGAGGATAGATTACACTTGTGGTAAACGTCTACCCGAACCCGCCCGACATATCCAGCGACCACAAGTGGTGAATCTAATGTGAGGGGTATAAGTGCATAAACACATGATGTAACAACCCGCATATTTAATGAAATTAAAAATGTGGAAATATGTATATATATTATATACATAGATATATTTAAGAGAAATATTAAATAATGATAATAAAATTGCATGTAATAAGTTAATGCAGTGAAATGAAGAAAAAGATTAATAAAAGAAATTACATGCAATACATGAAATGCGAAGAAATGCATGCGAACATTTGAAAGGAAAAAAAGAAAATTTGAAGAGCTTCTAGAATTTAGTCACGAGATTAGCGCCATTGCATTCGTGGCGATTTTCTAGTCAATTTAGACCTATGGGTTGCAGAAATCTGATTTAAGATGAAAAAGATATTTTTAATTAAATATTGCAACAAATCATGAAAAAGAGGAATGAGAAAAGAATAATGGTTACCATTGTTCTAAGTATTAACAAAAAGCTAAGAAACCCAGTTGGTTAGAGAATGTGACTTGCATACAAGAGGTACAGAGTTCGATCCCCGCCAGCGCCATATTTTTTTTTTAGGGGAATGGCTAAAAAGTGAGGCTTAGTGAACGCAGTTCAATTAAAAAGTGGTTTAGTGTGAAAAGGGTTAATTGGAGGATTAATTGGAAAGAAGGTTAAAAAGAGAAATAAATGATATGTTTTATTTAAGAGAATTATACTGGAAACCAAATAAATAATTTTCGCGTACAAGAGCTTAGTACAGTCATAAGGGGTGAATGCAGATGAACATAATTCAAAATAAGTGTTGCGCGCGAACAAAAGAGGATATTTGAAATTTGATTATTGATAAATCAAATTTCAAAAAAAAAATGACGTGTAGGGGTTGGCACCTACAAGGGGTTGTCGACACATGTGTCAACACCCAAGCAAGGCTGTCGACACCCCCCTGTTGTGGCGCATATGCTTCACACATGGCGCGTTTTTATTGATTAATGTTTGTTTTTTGTGCAACACGGCTATTTCCTATTGGTCGGTTGACGTGGTTAGCTTGGATGGAGTTTTAAATTAAATCGAAAGGACTTTATTAGTTTAGCATGCCTATAAATAGGGTGGTTAGGGTTACTTCATCCTCACAATTTCTTAGGCGATGCCAAAACTCTGCCTCCAAACCTATTCTTCTTCCTCTTCTTCTTCAACTAGAGAAAGCTCTGCCCTTTTCTCTTCTCCTACAAAACATATTATAAAAACAAAATAAAAAATAAAGACTAAATCTAGGCTTCTTCTTTTTCAAAGTTAGAGGAATGAATTCAGATTTTGCCATAAAAGTGCCTAGATTTATGCTGTGTGTGAGGTGGAAGAGTAGATATGGATCAAATTCAAGACTATTCAGGGCTGGAAAAGCAAATCAAGGTGAGTGGGTTTAAATTATAATTTTGAATAATGGTATATGCATCGTTCGACATTCCCCATTTATATAAAGATTATTTGATAAACATGCTAATTACTACAGTCTTAATTTTATGTTTATTTTATTCTTCTCCTTCTATTTCCCTATTTATTTTTAAGACTAGGCTTCCTTCGAGCCTAGTCCAATCTCGCTGAAATATGCGCACGAACAAAATTGAGACAATTGGAAAAGTTTGGATACGATAATGAAAAAGGGAATATGGGGATATCGTTTAATTGAATATAAGACTGTAATTTTGGGAAAAATTGATGATTAGAATTTGGGCATAATTGAAATAAATATGAAAAATTGGAAAGGTTTGGGGAATATGTAAATAAAAGTAATTGGCATAGGATTGATGATAATTATTAAATTGGTCTAGGCATAATTTGGTTTGACTTGTATACATGGAAATATAGGCATAACTTGGATTAGAATTATAAGCATAATATGAAGTAGAAATTATGGGATGGAATATATTATAATCCAAGACTTGAAATTGGGCATGAATTAAGAAAAAAATAATGAATGCCTAATACACGAGGTTAGATTTGTTTTGCGGTAGAAGTCTGCCCGGAACCGCCCGGAACCTCTCGGAACTGCCCGGCATATCCAGCAAGTGCAAATGGTAATCTAATGTGAAAGGTCTTAGGTGGAAATCGGACCCGTAATGGTGTCAAGACACGAGGTTAGATTCGGATGCGGTAGAAGTCTGGCTGGAACCGCCCGGCATATCCAGCAACCGCAAAGGGCAATCTAATGTGAGAGGTCTTGCGTGTTTACGGACATAATAAATAGTAATGAACATTTAACCAAGATGACACATGTAAGGTTGACATGGATATAAAAATAAGTGGGTAACATGGGTAAAATGGATAATTTGTTAAACTGGAATTCTTAACCTGATTAAATCTGTAGTGGTGTTATGAACCAGTTGAATTGTGTATAGGTTAAGTAAATTTGTTAAAGAAATGGGAAAGGTTAAGTTAATCTAAATTAATTCCACAATGGGGAATGATAATAACCTATTATGAATGAACTTGAATAATAAAAGGAAAGATAATAGGTAGGCTTGTCCTAAGAACAAGTGGGGATTATAACTTATGGAATAAGGTAAGATATAAGAAAAGATAGGGGAAGGTGAAATAACTTATGGAGTAAAGTAATTTGTACTTAATTGTAAATTAAGTAATCTGTAAAGGCAAGAATAAATCTACAAATAAATATAACATAATTTGTACGAATGGAAAGGGATTAGGACATAACAGGAGATTGGTTGAGTTGAGTAATTCTCTGAGTGTCAATCTGATGTTGATTTCGGTATTCGGGGTTGATACTTAGGGAGTTATTCTCTTACCAATGTATATGTACTTAATTATAAATTAAGTAGAACATGTTATGGTAACCATAAGATGGAATAATGAATAGATTATGAGTTGTAGGCTTATTAATAAACTTAAATCGGTTAAGTTATAAATGGAATTAATAAGCAATGGTAACTTGGTAAACTTGAAAAGGAAGTCAATGTGAATGAGAATAACCGAGTTAAATGAGAAGAGTGAAGAGGTGGCGCAAGCGCATAATTAATAATTAGACGTATGGTCTAATGACATATTAAACTGAGGCGCTTGGAGCAGTCCGTATGTTATAGGATGAATAGCCCAACGAGGTAGACCATCATGGTGTCATAAGGCACGAGGGGAGTGCACGTTCATCTACTTATTCTGGCAGCTCTGACGTACTGGAAGGTGAAGCACGCAGCTTCCTGAGATGTTAAAGGTGCTCCCAGTAGTCCTCTGTAGGGTGGCAGATGTTTAAGACCGTGCCCGCAAAGGTTGGGTCTGCGCGTAACTACTAGGTGGGTGGGCCTTGACTGCAACAATAACTTGGCAGTCAGAATGTTGTACGCGATGACGGAAAAGGTGATTCGGCGGCTGCCTTAACGGAGGCGGAGGGTCAGGACCAACAAGGATAGTAGGTCGCCGAGTGCTTGTCACCATAGCTAGTAGGATGGGGAAAGACTAGATCTAGACCCAAGATACCATTAACCATTCACTATCGTGGGACGGTGGTTGAGGGGAGACGCCATATGGATGTTTAGATTGTTTGCTTAGGGGCTTGTCGCTTAGGGGCTTGTAGTCTTTACTAGTTGAGGGAGGGGCTGAGATAGGATCATCACCACCATAGAAAACAGACCCTAGGATATTTATGTGAGAGGCTCTTAAAGGCGAGCCTGCACAAATATGAGGAAAGCTCCCGACCGAATTCTGTGTTTCTTGTGTAGCCCTGCCACGGAACTCGGGCACGCAAACGATAGGTGTACGGGTTAGGCATCGAATATGTTTGACGATGCGTACATGGGAAAGTCTAGATACATGCATGCCTGCTTTGGGCGATGTATCGTAGACTTTGAGGCATCACTCGATGATGGAATCTAACTCGATGAAAAAGTTCAAGGATAGCAGTCGGTATGCTTATGTAGTACAGCGATAGTGGTTCTACGCGGATTTAGCGTTGTTATATATGTAAAGAGATATGTACGTTAATATGGCATAGGATGAGGGACTGTGCACATAAATGTGGAATTACGGAGGAGACTGTGTGAGTTGGGTACCATGAGTTGTACCTCAGTTTGGGTGTAGCTACGTATACATTATATTAGGTTAATCTATTAGGGAGCAGATGGGTGCGACGTGTGTATGTAAGCCTTGAGCGCTAATAGCATAGATAACCTAATAAATAAGAAATGTGATTGAACGGTATATGTAGGATTATCCAGAAGTGCAATTTAAGTCCAGACACCAGAACCTGTGTTCGACCCCCCTCCCCCCCATTCATAACATTCGCAGGTTAGGTCCATGACAGAGCATGTGTAGCTTTGGATACTAAATTAGCAGTATTCTTATTAAGGTAAAGCTATGTTTTAATTACACTATATTTTATTCCTTCCGATGTAGATATTTTCCGAACTCTGACATTTTTTATGTCTCTGTCTTTTCTACAGGATACTAGAGCAAACCAACTCGGGTTTCGATGGATTGGGTTTCTGGAAAAAAATCGGTCCATTGGAATTCATGTTGTTACACTTTGTATCAGAGCTTCGGTTTAGGATTCCTATATAGATAATGAGTGAGCGTATTTGCAGTTTTAAAAATATAAATATTTAATATATATAAACCTAGATCCATAAGGGAGCCCACTAGGTAGAAAGAGAAAAATGTGGAAAGAAATGGGATATCTGTTTTATACACTAAATAAATGAATATAGAAATTTTGAGACCCTTAGGTGGTTTGGGTGGAAAGTGTACAAAGTAATAGCTACTGGAGAAAGGTGTATCCTATATGATAGAAACTGAAATGTTAGTATTTCAGATTAGTGGGTTTGGAAGCGGAATGTAACAACCAGGGATTTTCGACCCGAAAATCGACATACAAACACCATATCGACATTCAAGCATCGAAAACACCTGAACGTTATGAGAAAGAAATTAGAGGGTGAGATAAGAAAGAAAGAAATATTAGAATAGAAGAAAAGAAGAAAAACATCAGAATCTCACAACGAAATGAGTAAAGTATAATATCAAATCTCTTTATACAAAAAGAAACTGTATATATATACATAACAATCATCAGAGTACACCATATATCAGACACAGCGGAAATAAAATTTGAATAACTAACGGTGAAGCCTCCTGCTTCCAACTCTCGAATCTCCAGCGATACCTAACCTGTTAATATACTCAGTCTGCCCTGAGCACATTTGATTTAAAACAAAATTCACTGGGTCAGTCTGGAATACTTTCAGTGGTAAATTCATAGCACAACAACTTGTTTAACTTTGAAAGTCCTTTTGAAAGAAAGGATAATAGTAAGACCAGCCCACACATAAACACGGACGGTTTTTACCTTACTATAACCCAACACATTTTTGAAATCAATATCTTTTCTTATATTATGATAGTGTCTATCAAATCACAAATAAATATCAATCTAGTAGAACGCTTGCATCTCACGCTCTACATATATGGTATACAAATCAAAACCGCAGAAGCTTATTGGAGATTGGATTCCGACTATGACAAGGAATGGGACCACCTGCCGATAGTGTATCTCTAGAGATGAATACAATGGGTTCAACAAGAACGTCTTGCAACCTGGCCCACACATGACTACCACTCATTTCTCTTGAGTGTATCGAATATATTGTCACTTCACGGCTTTTTGTCGCGCGACCACTGTAATCCTCGGGAGATACAGAAATGATAAGAAGTAACAAATATGAATATTCTCTAGATGGTGACAATACACCCTAATGGGCGCGACCCACATATCCATGCTGCCTGCCCGATTTTTGTCATTTCCCAGTTGATGAGGCTCGAGGTTAAAATCGACTTTTGAATTCCACATCGTCCGTACACGTCATCCAGGAACAGGATGAACCGAAGGCACTCTCATATTGCATCCTTAAATAGGAATCACCTCAAGGATCAGTAGCGAGCAGTCCTTGCAATCCATAGATTTCAATCATGACAGAACCATAGTGTATCTCAAGGGGCCAACCAGAGATTATAAGTAGTTCTTCCGCTTAATCAAGATCTATTGTCTTCAATGCTCCATCTTCCTTTACTATCACTTAGTTCCATACGCAACGTTTGATCGAAGTGGTTTTGGGTCTAGTTCCCATCCCGGTCTCTTCGAAACAACACGTCAAAAAGGTCCAATATATTTCACTGATAATTTGGTATTTTTAACTATCAATATCAAACAATATGATCAAGTATATTGGTAGCTCTGATTCATTTATTAAGACTATTCTATCGATCTTTAGAAATCGATTTCATATTCCCTTGTTTCCAATCTCATTATTCGTTATATTGAAAATGATAACATGTCTTTATTTACCAATCTCCCTTTCATTTCCTTATTTAAAAAAAAAACATTAGTATATATTTGCCGGATCTCTTTTATTTCCTCTTCGCCTTGCTAAAATCATTTTATATTCTTAACTCAAGGTCAACGATAAGTTTCACAATCCAAACTTGAGTTAAACATCCATTGGTTCAATGACATTTCAAAATCTTGTTAACGACGTCGCGTTATTTCTCTTGTAGAGATAATAACCAAATTTCAACACTCCTATCGTTTCAAACTAATATCATTCCTCGACAATAGTGAAGGCGTTCAAGTTGGGGTATTCAGATTACCTCTCAGACCTTGATCGTCAATGTTCTTATCTCAGAATTGATACAGGTTTGAAACACCCAATTTATCACTCCATTTCCATCCATTCCATTTACCATTTTATTCAAACCATGGTTTTTATAACCATTTCCTTTACTTGGCGTATTATTCTCAAACTAGATCTCTTTTACTTTTTATTCAAGTATACGTACTTAATGCAACTCCTTTTGTTTTTTGTGAATCTCCTTTCAATTTATAATCATTTTATTCAACCTCGTCCCTTAAACAAGACTTATTTAAGTTTATCGCCTTAGTTTAAATTCTTTAAACCTTCTTTACGAAACTTGGATTTTATTTTCAAACCTTATTATAGAATCCATAAACCCTTCCCTTTTAGAATCGTATTTCAATTTAGCTTTGTTTAATTCAAAACTTATTTAGAACTTGGTACTCGCCTAGCAAATTCCCTTTTGGATTCAAATCATAAATTTTCTTTATAAACATTGTTTCTAAACTCGGCTTCCGTTCTAACATCTGCTTATAAACCCTTCTTATATGAATCCGTCCATCTTCTTCCTTTGTAAATCACTTTCCATTTACCTTTTGTTTATTAGTTTAAACAAAAATCTTATTTCAATCCTTTACCTCAAACAAAAAAATCATTTTTTTTAAACTTTACTTCAATTATACAATAAATTTTATAATTGTAATTACGTCAATTTACCTGACGGTGGACTTACGCCTTAAAACAACGTTCAGATCATTTGCTACCAATATGTTAATCAATACCGTTTATTGAGTAAAACATCACACAACGTTGATTTTCAATTCAACGTTCAATATCAAATCAATAATCAACATTCAAGCAGAATGTAATGTTGTTTGGGGTAAACAGGTCATGTTTGAGTGAAATGGAAAAATAAACAACATATAAAATTATTTGAGGAATCTGATCGGATCCCTCCAACTTGTTCGTCCCTGCATCATCGATAATTACTTGATAATAATTCATGAAATAATTATCAAAATCATCTAATACGACAATTTAATTTGTCGACAACCATTCAATCAGCAACCAATGCATTCAATCATCCAATGGTGATCATTAACGGTGAATTATATTTTATATGAATTTAACACATAATAGAATTCCAGAAATTGTGAGAATTAACTCACCTTGTTTTTTCAACAGTCAATTCATGTGTTGTTTCATTAAATTTTAAACGAGTGTTTAAAATTAGCCGAGTTTCCGATTGCACCCAAATTCAACCAACTTAGCTTGACTGTACAGCCCTTTCTGATATGAGTCAACCACCTCTTGTTTGGTTCAATTCTATGATTGTACTGATAATTTATTTCCGTTAAAATTCTAACAATTTAATAAGTTAAAAATAAATTAATATTCACTAATTACCTGAAATTATAGAACGGTTTGGCCATTCAAACTTCTCTTTTCACGTTGGGGAAAATAATATAACAGATCTTCTTATTTGAGCTTGCAACGCCACCTTGCTTTCACGTGTTCCCCCATATTCTCCCTCCTTCCCATGTAGTCTTCTGTTCTCCATTTTGTTTGTTCTCTTTTTTTTTCTATTTCCTTTATTCACTACGAAAGCCCAACTCGTTTACGGCCCATCTAGCCTTCCCATCTTCTTCCCTATAACGTGCTAAACCCGCTCCTATTTCCTGCTACCATCCATGCCGGTGAACTCATCCACCCAGTGCCACCTAAACTCGACCGGACTCACCCCCATCGCTACTAGAATTTTCGCCACCTTCTGACCAACTCGACTCCACCACCATGCTTCTTCCCGAACAATACCTGAAACCAAGGACCCAACTTCGCCACTCCTGACCAGAAATGATAACCATGAACGCCAACTTCCTTCCCCGCATTACACCTCCAACTACACCGCTCCAGGCAAACATCCCCTCGCCAATATTCCCCTCGTTTTTATCCGCAACTACTCTTCATGTCACGTTCATCTCCGGTTGAGTCCCTACACCGCTCCTGTTGTTTTGCCCAAAAAGACATCAACCCTTCTTTCCTTTTCAAACAAGCCAACTGCTTAAACCCCGCTCTCTTCAACATGTATACGCATGCCCCACTTCACGTCTTATAATTTAACTCCTCCGCATGCATTGAACCATGCACACCACTCACCACCGTTGTTTCTCCCTTAGCCAAACTCCCACGATGTCCCATTCTTCAAGCCACTCAAAACACCACCGTTAGTACCCCTTCTACACGTGCTGCTATCCAAACGGCAACCACCAGCTTGCCTTTCCGAGCCACCCCACTCCAGCAACGCCTTCCTTCATGCGCCCTATCCCCATCAAAACATTTGTTACGTGACTGCTTCCTTTGACCCGTCCACCCCTCTTCAACTTTCCTAGATAACGAAACCCCTCAGCCATTTGTGTTTAGTTTCCTTTTTAAATGGTTGTGATTTATATATATATATATATTTCCTTTTTTCTCTTTCTCTGGGAATGGAACCAGACAATTGTTCTATATTTATAGCCGAGTAAAACTTGCCCCACACGTATTAGGATATATAGTATTGCAGCGTAGGTAGGTATGCATTCAGTTTTCATTTCAAGTCTCTTTGTGATGTTAGTGAAGTGAAAGGCATAGCTATGGTGATAGGATTGCAGTGTTGAAGCTTTGTATAATTCTTGGGTATATGGTTTTCTAGTGAAGTCTGCAGGGTGGTATCTGTTCCAGTGATACTTTGAAAAGAAGAGACAAGGCACAGTAATGTATTTTCAATAGGAACAGTGAAAGGAAAGTAGATATATTGAAAATGAATATACATAACTGATGAAAAAGAAGGAATAAGACATAATGAGGTGCTGCATGGTTTTACAGACGGCACAGTGAAAAGATAACCCAGCGTAGACATATTATTAGATGCAAATAGGGTTCCAGTCTTATAGCTTTACAGGGTAGGAGCTGAAAAATTTCAGTGTGCTTTCTTTTCTTTTTTTCTAGCTGTCACTATGCTTTGAGTTGAAAGGGTACGAGGCTTGGTGGCCAAACTTTGTGAAAATGCATATGTACGTTTCCTTTTGCTTGTTAATTATCACCTGATGGCTTGTCTTTAAAAATGCAGTTGCTAGCTTTATTTGTTTTGTTTTATTTGATTAAATATTTTGTTCTGTTATGGTTAAATTTTTGTAGGGTATCCGTTACACAAAATTCCGTTCATCTATAAAAGACTATGGACAGAAATAAAAATATCGTTGTGATCAGCAATGCCCCACGATCCCAAAAATATAATAACATCGGTAGTTTAACTTATATTTTGAAACCCCAAAATATTGATATAGGGTGCAAAATACGCCAAATAAAAGTTGCATATTTAATTAATTAAAAATTATAGTAAAATTCTAAAAATTAAATTAACACTACGTCTCAAAAGAACCTTGTCTAAATTCGAATCCAGTATGCAGTTATTTCAAATAAACTTCTACGGTCGATGAACGATTCTATAGCGACTATTTGAAAATTTTATTTGGACATATCTTGCAATATATAAGACAAAATCTTGATTTTTCTCTTCCATTATAAAAATATAATCATATGGATTGGAGCGTTTCTTGTTTCACTGAAATCCGATTTATAACGGACCCCGTATATTCATTTAAAGTTCGAAATTCAATATTACGAACTGCCGCGTCGTTTCGAGCTCGTTTTAATTATATATATATATTCGAACTCCATTTTATAAAATAAATTCGATATAAAATCCATTATATTTTCAATATAATAAATAAACACATTTAAATATTCCAATTTAAATGACCGAAAAACTGGGACGTTACACGAAACCTTATAAATTAGAAAAAGGTTAAAAAGTGGAAAATGGATTTGGAATATATATAGTTGAGAGAATTGACTTTGGGAAAGTGTCTAGGAAAGCCTAGTTGAGTTGGAGACCCACTTTGAGTCTAATCCAATAATTAAATTTTAAGAACTCGAAATTATAAAAGTTTTGGCGAAAGAGTTTGTGGTGTTTTTAAGTTTTAATCTTAAAAGAATTTTTGATGTTTGAAAGAGATATGTTAGAAACATATTTGTAAAAATGAATACTGGGTTTTTAAAGTAAAGTGGGATATACTTTGTAAATTAATAATTTCTTGTTTTAAAATAATTCTCTCATGAAAAAGTGTACATTATAGAGCTTGTATAGCTCACTAGTTTTCATATTTTAATATATGAAAGGATTAAAAAGTAAAGCATACAAAATGTTGCACTTTGTAAAAGGATGTTTTGAAATCTCTATTCAGCTGACAATAAATTTTAATTTTTTTGTTTAAATTGTTGGCTGGACAAAATAAGTTGTAGAAAGTAAGAATAGATTAGATGTTTGTACCTTGTAGAAAGAAGACAAAATTAACATTGTAGGTATTAACAATGTAAGCCGATAGTTGTCCTTGTCTACTCCAGTTTTGTGACTGAAAAAAAAAATGTTTTGCAATTCTATTTTGTGACATGTTTTTATGGTTTGGAAAAAGTGAGTTTTGGTAAAGAAAATAAAGTTTTTACCACTTTTAATTTTTGGAAGGAAAATGAAATTAAAAGGAAAAGAAGCCACACCATGTTTTAAAAAGAATAGAGTAGGTAAGGATTAGTGCATAGAAAGAGCGAGAAAAGTTTGAGGCTATGAAGTAAATAGCAAGGACTATCTAGGAATAGTAGAAAATTCCCGTAGAATGCATAAGCATTGTGAGGCCTAGGATTGTTGCTTTAAAAAAAAGTGTAGGCTAGTAATACACAGCAAGGACTAGTAGTGACTACTAGATAGTGGAAGGGAAAGTAAGTGTTGAGAGTTTATGGTTGGACTTTTCTTTGGTGAAATAGTCTTATGTTTCTTGCCCCATGGTAGTAGCAGTGTAGGATGTTGAGAGATGGAAAGGCTTAATTGAAAAATAAGCTAAGAAAGAAAATAGCCTAACTAAGAAGAAAACAACAAATTAAATGAAGCAACAAACCTGACGGGAAAAGAAAATGAAAATCTTAAGAAAATATGGATAAAAATGGAAATTTTTCCAAGTTAAGTTAAAAAAGAAAAGAAAATTTTCTTATGTGGATTGTGCTTGGATAGGGAAATAGGAAATTTTTATAGAGTAGTTACATAAAATCCAAGTACAATTAGAAAAGGTACTTAAAAGAAAAACGGAAGATGTGAATTTTTCCTTTTTGTACCTTTTTGTAACATAAGAAATCGAATTTAGAAAATTAGATTTTTCTAAATTTTGAAATTTAATGATGATTGGTAGGGTTATGGATGCAACAATCGGATGAACTATGCTCTTACTCTGTAAGAGTATGGGAAAATTTGGGTAAAAATGTTTTGAGTTTTCAAAAATATTGCATTCATATAAAATTACAAGTATATATAGGATGTGAGCATCATGTTTTGAAAGAGATTTTAAAAGTTTGCATACATATAGGTGGTACCAAATTAGGCATACATGCATTACTATGATGTATTTCACTTTGCACATGCGCACAATGTTTGCAAAAATTGGATGCACACATGATGGATGTATATTATACGATGGATAAGCTATTTAATCCCTATCAAATTTCAAGGACGAAATTTCTTAAGAGTGGGAGAATGTAACAACCCGCATTTTTAATGAAATTAAAAATATGGAAATATGTATATATATATATTATATACATATATATATTTAAGAGAAAAATTAAATAATGACAATAAAATTGCATGTAATAAGTTAATGCAGTGAAATGAAGAAAAAGATTAATAAAAGAAATTACGTGCAATACATGAAATGAGAATAAATGCATGTGAACATTTGAAAAGAAAAAGGGAAATTTGAAGAGCTTCTAGAATTTGGCCACGAAATTAGGGCCACTGCGTTCATGGCGATTTTCTAGTCAATTTAGACCTATGGTAGCAGAAATTTAATTTAAGATGAAAAAGATATCTTTAATTAAATATTGCAACAAATCATGAAAAAAAGGAATGAGAAAAAAATAATGGTTACCATTGTTCTAAGTCTTATTAACAAAAAGCTAAGTAGCCCAGTTAGTTAAAGCATGTGACTTGCATACAAGAGGTAGAGAGTTTGTTCTGCGCCAGTCCCATATTTTTGTTTTAGGGGAATGGCTAAAAAGTGGCTTAGTGTGAACGTAGTTCAATTAAAAAGTGGTTTAGTGTGAAAAGGGTTAATTGGTGGATTAATTGGAAAGAAGGTTAAAAAGAGAAATAAATGATATGATTTATTTAAGAGAATTATATTGGAAACTAAATAAAAATTGTTCACGTACAAGAGCTTAGTATATGCATAAGGGGTTAATGCAGATAAACATAATTCAGAATAAGGGTTGTGCGCGAACAAAAGAGGATATTTGAAATTTGATTATTGATAAATCAAATTTTAAAAAATATGATGTGTGGGGATCGACACCCACAAGGGGGTGTCGACACCCCGTGCTACTGCGCATCATGTAGCACACATGGCTTTTTTTATTGGTTAATGTTTGTTTTTTTCGCAACATGGCTATTTCCTATTGGTCGAATGACGTGGCTAGCTTGGATGGAGTTTAAATTAAATCTAAAGGACTAGATTAGTTTAGCATGCCTATAAATAAGGTGGTTAGGGTTTCTTCATCCTCACAATTTCTTAGGCGACGCCAAAACTCTACCTCCAAACCTATTCTTCTTCCTCTTCTTATTGACTAGAGAAAGCTCTGCCCTATTCTCTTCTCCTCCAAAACATATTTTAAAAAAATAAAAATAAATATTAAATCTAGGATTCTTCTTCTTCAAAGTTAGAGAAAATAATTCATATTTTGCGATAAAAGCGTCTAGATTTATGCTATGTATGAGGTGGAAGAGTAGATATGGATTAGATCCAAGATTATTCAGGGTTGGAATGCAAATCAAGGTCAGTGGGTTTAAATTATAATTTTGAATAATGGTATATGCATCGTTCGACATTCCCCATTTATATAAAAATTAATTGATAAACATGCTAATTACTACAATCTTAATTTTATGTGTATTCTATTCTTCTCCTTCTATTTCCCTATTTATTTTTAAGACTAGGCTACCTTCGAGCCTAGTCCAATCTCGTTGAAATATGCGTACGAACGAAATTGAGATAATCAGAAAAGTTTGGATACGATAATGGAAAAGGGAATATGGGGATGTCATTTAATTGAATATAAGACTGTAATTTTGGGAAAAATTGATGATTGGAATTTGGGCATAACTGAAATAAATATGAAAAATTAGAAAGGTTTGGGGAATATGTAAATAAAAGTAATTGGCATAATATTGATGATAATTATGAAATTTGTAACACCCCACCTCCGCCAATGCCACTCTTGCAAGCACACTAGCTTTGGAGGGGCGTTAAACAAGGTAAACATGCATGCAGATATCACAAGACATAACATATAGAAGTAAAAACAGATTAAATAAAGCAGCGGGTAAAAACTAACATTTCAAAACCATAGTCAAGTTACATCAAAGTACTTGGTCATTATTTTCCACAAAACAAAGTCTAGGAACATAAACTAAAAACCGGAAGAAAACATAAAGTAACTATCCCCAAAGTAGAATAAAGCCATAGCATGCTCAAGTCCAAACCGTACATGAGCTATCCAGAAAAGCAGCTAAAGATCCAAGCTAGGTACCAGTGTTCCCACCCTGTAAACATGAGGGGGGAGGGAACGGAAGAAAAGAGGCGAAAGAAAACGGGTCAGTCAAAAAGATTGGTAAGTCCTACCTACTATTAGTATAAAAACTAATAAAGTTAACTGGACATGTAAAGCAGAGATGAAACATAGGGTGATAACTGGCATGGTGAAAAGTTAACAAGATAGATCAAGTGTGGCATCACATATACAAGGTTAAGTTGCACCAAGTGTGTACTAGTATTCCAATCCATGTCAAGTATAAACAAGAAATGATCCCTTGGCCCCAAAGCTGGCCCAATATCATGAGGTGACCTAAATCAAGGTCCAACTACTCGGTCTAGTGGATTGGCTTCCTATAAGCCTAATTCGTCAAGTGTCGGTGTCATACGGCCCAATCACGAAGTGTAGTCAAACTGTGCTAGGTCCACCCTAGGGTGTATCAAGCCCTAGGGTGCCAACCACGGACACCGATCAAGCACGCACAGTCTAAACCTACTGGTGCCCGTGTCTGCTTTTTCAACTCCGGACTATGTGCACGACCATAGCCCGCCTGAACCTACACCGGCGCACCTACTCAGCCGTCGTTTTGGCCGCTTACATGTCAGCCCAGTAATCGTGCCCCACCCTAGCCTAGTCCCTAGGGTATCATGATACAATCAAGAGGGTTACTGGTGAAAAGGACCACGTAACTAGGGTTTCTAACGGGTTAAACGTGGTTAACCCTATCCAATCAAGTTGGTTAAGTGTACCCAAGGTTCATGACTTAACCCCATCAACCCATCGTGTTTAATTGGTTAAGTATTCAAGTGGTCCTTGACTTAACCCTATCATGTGGCATTAATTAATTTAATGCACCCAACCTCTCACATTAGACCTTGTTGTGGTTACTAGTTAAGCCGGGCGGGTCCGGGTAGCTTTACACCACAACTTAGTATAACCTCGGGTTTCAAGTGCGACATGACCAACTAATCACATTGGGTCCTATTGCTTGTAGCCACTAGTTAAACCGGTCGGTTCCGGGTAGATTTATGCTACAAACTCAACCCAACCTCGAGTTGGCCATTCTCATGTTTTCTAGAAGTCATGTCCAAGTTCATGTTCATGTTTCAAGCATAATCACATGTCATATTTCATGTCATCTTTTCAAGTCATGTTTTTATGTCATTTTAGTTTACCCATAACGTAACCCCATCGCATGTAAGTTCGCATAAACGCAAATAGATCTCAAAGAGGGAACATAGAAGCATGACTTAATTAATAAGGTTTGGGCCACAAGTTAAACATGGTGCCATATGAGGCAAATGTGTTCATAACTTGCATATTACATTATAGGCCTCAAAACATGCATGATATCAACTTTAGAAAAATAGATGAAACATGGTCATAAATGACATAAGATGATAGCAAGTGATTCGCATATAACATCATATGCAAGATAACATAAGGTTTATGAGAGATCATAAACTTGCATATTACATTATAAGCCTCAAAACATGCATGATATCAAACTTTAGCAAATAGGGGAAACATGATCATAAATGACATAGGATGATAGCTAGTGATTCGCATATAACATCATATGCAAGATAACATAAGGTTTATGTGAGTTTCTATGTTGCTTTATGCAACATTTCCAATCAAAGCTCATAGCTTTCAACGCACAAGGTCAAGGTGATAGCTTTACAAACATGCATAGAATAAATCCATGCATAACATGATAGAATCAAAGCAAAAATCATACTTAGGCCCAAACTCAAACTTGCAACATGTCATATTTAACTTCATAGTTAGAATCTAAGAGTAGTATAGGGCTTACAATGCTATGAAGACTTATAAAATAAAAATAAGATTGAGACGAAGCCACTAGCAACTCTAAAAACCCCCAAATAGAAAGCTCCAATTAAGACCCTTTAGAAATAAGAAGAAGATCCTTGCTTTGATGAAGAAAGATTGAACTTTGGCCTTGAATCAAACTTAGAAACTCTCAAACAAGCTTAGGAACTCTCATATGAATGAAGATGGAGACTATGACAAGAGGGTGGAGGCCATGATTAAACATTTTGGCATAATCTAGTTGTAGGATTGATTTATGATGGTTTAGGCTAGGTATTAGGGTCCTTTTATAGAAGTTTAGGTTAGTTTAGACCATAGGATTAACCCAAATTCAGATCTGAGCCATTAAAATCCATCACCAGCCCTAAAGCATGTCTTGAGAAACAAGTCAGGTGCACCCAGGCCAGATTGGGCGACCATCCAAGTCGACAGGGGTGTCGACTTGGCAGTCGACACAGCCTGGGGTGTGTCGACTCCCAAGTCGACTCCCCAGTCGACTTGGGGTGGCGGGAACTTTTCCCGCCTGTCCTGCCCAGCTGAATTTGAATTCTGAAATTCAAATTTGAACTTGAAATTTTCTGAAAACTTTGACGGGCCATAACTTGGTCATACGGACTCCAATTTTCGAAAACTCGGACTCTATTTCGCATATTTTTCCAAGACGAACGCAATGGAACAGCCCGTTTCCCTTGATTCAGATTTTATCATTTAATTCTGCCTTGATTTATGTTATAACATGTTATTTAAAAATATGGGTTATTACATTCTCCCCTCCTTAAAGGATTTCGTCCCCGAAATCTCTAAGTTAGGAAGAACGTATCCTACCATCCATCATCCATCTACTCAAAACATCATCCACGAGCAGTCATTGTCCTTAAAAGATTCTAAATGTTGTATGATCATATGCAAAGGTGTGTGTATATGTACTTATCTAATGCGAAAATCAGGCGGTTACTGATTCAGTAAACCTCCTTAATGCAAAGTATGTTAGTGAAATGAGTCCATATGTATGCAAACACCTAACATAATTTATAATCTCTACATGAGTGCACAGAACATCCATCCATATGCAACATCCATGTGATAGCATAACAAGTTTCAGCCATGAATAAGTATAAGCACTCATGCATATGCAATATGAAAGTGTGTGAGCCGATCTTAGTGCCTAATGTGTATCATGCATCCATGAGTATCCACTTGCAAACACTTGCAACCACTTGCAAACATCAAGCATAACATGTTTCAAATACATGTTTCATCCAAAGGGTTTCTACCTAAGGTTCTCATGACAAGATTAACGAGATAACAAGATAAACATGGATAGCAAAAGAAAGATATGTTAACTAGGAAAAGTGTTTGAGAATGTACCCTCAAAAAGAAATGGATAAAGCCCACGCATCTTCTCCTCTGTTTCCCAAGTTGCATCCTCTTCGGCTTCACTCCACTGAACTTTCACCAATTTGACTTCTCGATTTCTTAGCTTCTTGATCTCCGTTCCCAAGATACGAATCGGAGCTCTCCTCAAGGTTGCCTCTTTCTCTACCTCCACGTCTTCAAGAATGCTAGGTTCAACCACCTTAGCGGATTCATGTAGGCACTTTCGGAGATGCGAGACATGAAAGACATTATGCACTCCGGCCAGCTTCTCGGGCAGTTCCACCTTATAAGCCATCTTCCCAATTCTCTCTATGATAGGGAAGGGTCCTACGAACCTTGGTGCCAGCTTCCCAACTGCTCCAAAACGAACCACATTACGCAAAGGAGAAACCTTCACGAAACCATATCTCCAACTTCGAATTCCAAATCTGTCCTTCGCTTGTCAGCATAGGATTTCTGTCTGTCTTGGGCCGCTTTCATCCGTCTTCTCACCAATTCAACTTTCTCGGATGTGTCCCCTATCATATCGGGCCCAAGTATAAGCCTATTCGTTGTCTCCCACCAACAAGATGGTGACCTACACGGCCTCCCATACAGAGCTTCAAATGGTGCCATCCCTATGCTAGCCTGATAGCTATTATTATAAGCAAACTCTACAAGGGGGAGGTGGTCTTCCTAAGTACCACCAAAGTCAAGAACACAAAGCCTCAAGAGATCTTCTAGCACTCTATTCACCCTTTCGGTTTGGCCATCCGTCTGGGGGTGATAGGCTGTACTTAGATTCAATCGCGTACCCATCGCTTCTTGCAAACTATTCCAGAACTGGCTAGTGAAGATTGGGTCACGATCGCTAACTATGCTAGAAGGAAATCCATGCAATCGCACTATCTCTCGAAGATAAACAGATGCTAGCCATGATGCGGTCCTCTTGCTCTTCACTAGAATGAAATGAGCACTCTTCGTAAGTCTATCAACTATGACCCATATGCTCGTATTCCCTTTCCTTGACCTAGGAAATCCATCCACAAAATCCATAGAGATACTTTCCCACTTCCATTGCGGGACCTCCAATGGATGTAATAGCCCACCGGGTTTCTTCGACTCGGCTTTCACTTGTTGGCACACCATGCACTTTGAAACATACTCTGCCACATCCTTCTTCATTCCAGCCCAAAAGAAAATGCGCTTCATATCCCTATACATCTTATCTCCTCCAGGATGTATAGTCATCTTCGAGTGATGCGCTTCTTCGAGAACTTTATGCACCAAGTCTCCTACTTGTGGAACGCATAGCCTTCCATCACGCCTTAGCCAACCCTTGTCATCAATAGTATATCTAGCAAGGTGACTAGACGTCTCACCACGAATCAACTTGTCCATGATCTCGACTATCTGCGGGTCTTCCTTCTGCGAAGTCCCTACTTGATCAAGAAGTATAGGTCTAAGCTCAAGAGATGCTAACGAACCCGTCATCGACTCAACAGCTGTTGTGAAATCAGAGGTTGCCAAGAACTCTAGGCTCCTCATCTCAACAAACAAGGGACTCAAAGTCAACCTACTTCTGCTTAGTGCATCTGCCACAACATTACCCTTGCCAGGGGTATAAGCTATCTCGAAGTCATAAGATGCCAAGAATTCCATCCACCTTTGCTGCCTTAGATTCAGATCTTTCTGCGAGAAGAGGTACTTGAGCGACTTGTGATCAGTATATAACTCAAACCTTTCGCCTAAAAGATAGTGGCACCAGGATTTGAGTGCAAAGACGATCGCCGCCAACTCCAAATCATGAGTGGGATAGTTCTTCTCATGAACTTTAAGTTGCCTACCCCCATAACATATCACTCTTCCTTCCTGCATCAGAACAGCACATAACCCCGTGCCACATGCGTCGGTGTATACGGTAAACATCTTACCGCCATCGGGTAATGCCAAAATTGGAGCTGTAGTAAGGGCCCTCTTGAGCCTTTGAAAAGCAAGCTCACACTCTAAGTCCCATGCAAAGACTAAGTTCTTCTTTGTCAACTTAGTAAGAGGGGCTGAAATCTTAGCGAAGTCCCTGATGAACTTCCTATAGTAGCCTGCCAGACCGAGAAAGCTTCTTACTTCGGTTGCATTTTTAGGAGTCTTCCAGTCTTGAACCGCAACCACTTTCGCGGGATCCACAGCTATGCCTTGCTTAGAAACTATATGTTCAAGAAACCGAACTTCCCTTCTCCAAAAATGGCATTTGGAGAACTTGGCTTTCAACTGATGAGCTCTCAGCGTATCCATCACTTCCTTGAGGTGTCTAGCATGTTCTTCCTCATCCTTCGAGAAGATCAGAATATCATCCACGAAGACAACCACAAACTTGTTAAGGAACTCCCTGAACACCCTACTCATCAAATCTACGAAGTAGGCGGGTGCATTAGTCAAACTGAACGGCATGACAAGCCATTCAAAGAATCCATCTGGAGTCCTAAACGCAGTCTTATCAATACTATCCTCAGCCACTCTAAGCTGATGGAATCCGGTGGCTAGATCGAGCTGAGAGAAAACAGAAGCACCAACAAGCTGGTCAAAGAGGTCATCAATCCTCAGTAACGGGTGCCTATTCTTCTTTGTCAGCTTGTTCAACTCTCGATAATCAACACATAGACGAAGCGAACCATCCGCCTTAGTAGCGAACACCACAGGAGCACCCCATTCTGAAATGCTTCGCCTAATAAAATTCTTCTCAAGCAACTCCTTGATTTGCTTACTGAGCTCTCTTCTTTCTCGCAGGGCCATGTGCCTAACGGGCAATGAAACTGGCTTGGCATTATCAACAAGATAAATGCGGAAATCTATCTCTCGTTTAGGGGGTAACCCCTTAACCTCTTCAAAGACATCAGGATATTCTCGAGCCACCCTTACAGATTGCAGATCATCGATGGACGAGTTAAGAGATTCAAGATAACATAACATGACGGGACCTCTAGGGTTATAAGAAATTTCTAGGGTATTACCGAGGCGAGTCATGAGCCTCACCACCCTATGCTCACAATCGAGAATGGCTCCATAACTGGACAACCAATCCATGCCCAAAATCAACCCGTATCCCGTGAATCCGAGAACATAAGCATTACACGTGAATTCTACGGTCAAGATAGAAATCTTTAAATCCACACAAATCATAGATAGATGGGCGGAACCCCCAATTGGATTTGAAACACTAATGGGATCCTCAACTAGACTAGTACTTAGGTGCAAACTTTCAACAATGTCAGAAGAAATAAAGGTATGCGATGCGCCAGAATCAAATAAAGTGCGAACAGGAAAATCAGAAATATAAACAAGGCTTTCTACAAAAATACTACCTCGGTCCTGAACTGGAGCAGTGTTGAGAGCATGCACTTGCCCTCCAGAAGGTCCTGCACGCTGAGTCTGCCGTTGCCCTTGTCCTTGCTTCTTGGGGCAATCCTTGCTAAGGTGTCCAGGCTCTCCACAGTTAAAGCATTCGCCCAACTTCCTTTTCTTTTTTCTGCAATCTTTGGCTATGTGCCCAACAATCCCACAGAAGTTGCATTTTCTTGGGTCCTTTGCCTTGTTGTTGTTGGCCTTATTGCCCTTGTTGTTCTTGTTGTTCTGATTGCTCTGATTCCCTCCCCACTTGGAGTCCGCCTTCTTGGTTTGAGTCTCATTAGGCTTGACTTCTTTCACGCCATTCTTATCATCTCCTTGAAGCAATGCCATGTCCACTAGGCCTTCAAAAGTGGCCCCCATGGGTATATGAGACAGGGCTAAACCTTGTAATGGCTCATTCAACCCTCGTGCAAAGCGTAGAGCCTTCTTCTGGGGAGTATTAACCATGTCCAAACCGAATCGGGCAAGCTGGTTAAACTTATTCACATATTCCCTCACTGTCATGTCCCCTTGCTTCAAAGATATAAACATCTCCAATTGCAGATTCGCCTCAGCAGATGATAGAAACTTAAGCCCAAACCTCGTCCTAAAGTCGGCCCAAGTCTCTATAGGCCTAGTAGCATTGGTGACCTCCCACCAATAAGCAGCTTCTTCTTTTAGTAGCCATGCTGCCAATAGAACTTTTCTATGGTCTTCCACATCAAAGATGGCGAAGAGATCTTCAGTTTCTTTCAACCAATTTCTCGCCTTCACAAAAGTCTCTGTCCCAATAAAATTCTTGCCACCCATCGCCTTAAAGTCTTTGCAAACCTTAGCGAAATCTGCTTGTGGATGCTGAGGAGGAGGAGGAGGAACCTCAGTTACGGTGGGAGTGTTTGCTGGGCCCACATCGTTGGCCCTAGCTTCCAAGTACCTCCGAAACCATCCGGGAATGGTTACTCCCTCGGGAAGATTAAGATCGACCATGCTGAAAAAGGGAAAAGATAGATTTAAAACGAGAAACAAGGGATAGTGCTAATGGCTTTTGGGGAATAGCCTTTTAAAATAAACTAGACTTTTCTTGGAAACAACTTAATTGGTTTTGAAAATAGTTTTTCAAAAAGAGTTTTTAAAACTTTTTTCCGGTCTTAGTAAAACCTTATGCTCTGATACCAAATGTAACACCCCACCTCCGCCAATGCCACTCTTGCAAGCACACTAGCTTTGGAGGGGCGTTAAACAAGGTAAACATGCATGCAGATATCACAAGACAGAACATATAGAAGTAAAAACAGAGTAAATAAAGCAGCGGGTAAAAACTAACATTTGAAAACCATAGTCAAGTTACATCAAAGTACTTGGTCATTATTTTCCACAAAACAAAGTCTAGGAACATAAACTGAAAACCGGAAGAAAACATAAAGTAACTATCCCCAAAGTAGAATAAAGCCATAGCATGCTCAAGTCCAAACCGTACATGAGCTATCCAGAAAAGCATCTAAAGATCCAAGCTATGTACCAGTGTTCCCACCCTGTAAACCTGGGGAGGGGGGGGAACGGAAGAAAAGAGGCAAAAGAAAACGGGTCAGCCAAAAATACTGGTAAGTCCTAACTACTATTAGTATAAAAACTAATAAAGTTAACTGGACATGTAAAGCAGAGATGAAACATAGGGTGATAACTGGCATGGTGAAAAGTTAACAAGATAGATCAAGTGTGGCATCGCATATACAAGGTTAAGTTGCACCAAGTGTGTACTACTATTCCAATCCATGTCAAGTATAAACAAGAAATGATCCCTTGGCCCCAAAGCTGGCCCAATATCATGAGGTGACCTAAATCAAGGTCCAACTACTCGGTCTAGTCGATCGGCTCCCTATAAGCCTAACTCGTCAAGTGTCGGTGTCATACGGCCCAATCACGAAGTGTAGTCAAACTGTGCTAGGTCCACCCTAGGGTGTATCAAGCCCTAGGGTGCCAACCACAGACACCAATCAAGCACACACAGTCTAAACCTACTGGTGCCCGTGTCTGCTTTTTCAACTCCGGACTATGTGCACGACCATAGCCCGCCTGATCCTACACCGGCGCACCTACTCAGCCGTCATTTTGGTCGCTTACATGTCAGCCCAGTAATCTTGCCCCACCCTAGCCTAGTCCCTAGGGTATCATGATACAATCAAGAGGGTTACTGGTGAAAAGGACCACGTAACTAGGGTTTCTAACGGGTTAAACATGGTTAACCCTATCCAATCAAGTTGGTTAAGTGTACCCAAGGTTCATGACTAAACCCCATCAACCCATCGTGTTTAGTTGGTTAAGTATTCAAGTGGTCCATGACTTAACCCTATCATGTGGCATTAATTAATTTAATGCACCCAACCTCTCACATTAGACCTTGTTGTGGTTACTAGTTAAGCCGGATGGGTCCGGGTAGCTTTACACCACAACTTAGTCTAACCTCGGGTTTCAAGTGCGACATGACCAACTACTCACATTGGGTCCTATTGCTTGTAGCCACTAGTTAAACCGGTCGGTTCCGGGTAGATTTATGCTACAAACTCAACCCAACCTCGAGTTGGCCATTCTCATGTTTTCTAGAAGTCATGTCCATGTTCATGTTTCAAGCATAATCACATGTTATATTTCATGTCATCTTTTCAAGTCATGTTTTTATGTCATTTTAGTTTACCCATAACATAACCCCATCGCATGTAAGTTCGCATAAACGCAAATAGATCTCAAAGAGGGAACTTAGAAGCATGACATAATTAATAAGGTTTGGGCCACAAGTTAAACATGGTGGCATATGAGGTAAATGTGTTCATAACTTGCATATTACATTATAGGCCTCAAAACATGCATGATATCCACTTTAGCAAAATAGATGAAACATGATCATAAATGACATAGGATGATAGCAAGTGATTCGCATATAACATCATATGCAAGATAACATAAGGTTTATGAGAGATCATAAACTTGCATATTACATTATAATCCTCAAAACATGCATGATATCAAACTTTAGCAAATAGGTGAAACATGATCATAAATGACATAGGATGATAGCTAGTGATTCGCATATAACATCATATGCAAGATAACATAAGGTTTATGAGAGTTTCTATGTTGCTTTATGCAACATTTCCAATCAAAGCTCATAGCTTTCTATGCACAAGGTCAAGGTGATAGCTTTACAAACATGCATAGAATAAATCTATGCATAACATGATAGAATCAAAGCACAAATCATACTTAGGCCCAAACTCAAACTTGCAACATGTCATATTTAACTTCATAGTTAGAATCTAAGAGTAGTATAGGGCTTACAATGCTATGAAGACTTATAAAATACAAATAAGATTGAGACGAAGCCACTAGCAAATCTAAAAACCCCCCAAATAGCAAGCTCCAATTAAGACCCTTGAGAAATAAGAAGAAGATCCTTGCTTTGATGAAGAAAGATTGAACTTTGGCCTTGAATCAAACTTAGAAACTCTCAAACAAGCTTAGGAACTCTCATATGAATGAAGATGGAGACTATGACAAGAGGGTGGAGGCCATGATTAAATATTTTGGCATAATCTAGTTGTAGGATTGATTTATGATGGTTTAGGCTAGGTATTAGGGTCCTTTTATAGAAGTTTAGACCATAGGATTAACCCTAATTCAGATCTGAGCCATTAAAATCCGTCACCATCCCTAAAGCATGTCTTGAGAAACAAGTCAGGTGCACCCAGGCCAGACTGGAAGTCGACTCCCCAGTCGACTTGGGGTGGCGGGAACTTTTCCCGCCTGTCCTGCCCAGCTGAATTTGAATTCTGAAATTCAAATTTGAACTTGAAATTTTCTGAAAACTTTGACGGGCCATAACTTGGCCATACGGACTCCGATTTTCGAAAACTCGGACTCTATTTCGCGTATTTTTCCGAGACAAACGCAATGGCGCAGCCCGTTTTCCTTGATTCATATTTTATCATTCAATTCTGCCTTGATTTATGTTATAGCATGTTATTTAAAAATACGGGTTATTACAAAATTGGTTTGGGCATAATTTGGTATAACTTGTATACATGGAAATATAGGCATAACTTGGATTAGAATTGTAAGCATAATTTGAATTAGAAATTATGGGTAATTGGAATATATATTATAATCCAAGACTTGAAATTGGGGATGAATTAAGAAAACAATAATGAATGCCAAAAATAAGAGGTTATATTTGGTTTGTGGTAAAAGTCTGGCTGGAACCGCCCGGCATTTCCAGGAACCGCAAACGGTAATCTAATGTGAGAGCTCTTAGGTGGAAATCGGACCCGTAATGGTGTCAAGACACGAGTTTAGATTCAGATGTGGTAGAAGTCTTCCCGGAACCGCCCGACATATCCAGCAATTGCTAATGGCAATCTAATGTGAGAGGTCTTGTGCGTTTACGGATGTAATAAATAATAATGAACACTTAACCAAGACGACACATATGAGGTTGACATGGATATGAAAAAAGGGTTAAGTGGGTAACATGGGTAGCATGGATAATTTGTTAAACTGGAATACTTAACCTAATTAAATCTGTAGTGGTGTTACGAACAGTTGAATTGAGTCTGGGTTAAGTAAATTTGTTAAAGAAACGGGAAAGGTTAAGTTAATCTTAATTAATTCCAAAATGGGGAATGATAATAATCTATTATGAATGAACTTGAATAATAAAAGGAAAGATAATAGGTAGGTTTGTCCTAAGGATAAATGGGGATTATAACTTATGGAATAAGGTAAGTTATAAGAAACGGTAGGGGAAGGTGAAATAACTTATGGAGTAAAGTAATTTGTACTTAATTGTAAATTAAGTAATCTGTAAAGGCAATAATAAATCTACAAATAAAGATAACATAAGTTATATGAATGGTAAGGGATTAGGACATAACAAGAGATTGGTTGAATTGAGTAATTCTCTGATTGTCAATCTGATGTTGATTTCGGTCTTCAGGGTTGATACTTAGGAATCTATTCTCTTACCAATGTATATGTACTTAATTATAAATTAAGTAAAACATGTTATGGTAACCATAAGATGGAATAATGAATAGATTATGAGAATAACATGTTGTAGGCTTATTAATAAACTTAAATGGGTTAAGTTATAAATGGATTTAATAAGCAAGGGTAACTTGGAAAACTTGAACATGAAGTCAATGTGAATGAGAATAACCAAGTTAAATGAGAAGACTGAAGAGGGGGCGCAAGCGCGTAATTAATAATTAGACGTACGGTCTAATGACATATTAAACTGAGGCGTTTGGAGCAGTCCATACGTTATAGGATGAATAGCCCAACGAGGTAGATCATCATAGTGTCATAAGGCACGAGGGGAGTGCACGTTCATCTGACTATTCTGACGGCTCCGACGGACTGGAAGGGGAAGCACGCGGCTTCCTGAGATGTCAAAGGTACTCCTAGTAGTCCTTTGTCTGGTGGCAGATGTTTAAGGCTGTGCCCACAGAGGTTGGGTCTGCGCGTAACTACTAGGTGGGTGGGCTTTGACTGCAAGAATAACTTGGCAGTCAGTATGATGTACGCGGTGATGGAAAAGGTGATTCGGCGGCTGCCTCAACGGAGGCGGAGGGTCAGGACCAACAAGGATAGTAGGTCGTCGAGTGCTTGTCACCACAGCTAGTAGGATGTAGAAAGACTAGAGCTAGACCCAAAATACCATTAACCGTTCACTATCGTGGGACGGTGGTTAAGGGGAGACACCACATGGATGTTTAGATAGTTTGCTTAGGGGCTTGTCGCTTAGCTCTTGCAGCCTTTACTAGTTGAAGGAGGGGTTGAGGTGGGGCCATAGCCACCATAGAAAACAGACCCAAGGGATATTTATGTGAGAGACTCTTAAAGGCGGGCCTGCACAGATATAAGGAAAGCTCCCGATCGAGTTCCGTGTTTCTTGCGTAGCCCTGCCACGGAACTCGGGCACGCACATGATAGGTGTGCGAGTTAGGCATCGAATACGTTTGCTGATACATACGTGGGAAAGTCTAGATACATGCATGTCTGCTCTGGGTGGAGTATCGTAGACTCTGGGGCATTACTCGATGAAGGAATCTAACTCGATGAAAAAGTTTGAGGATAGCAGTCAGTACGATTATGTAGTATAGCGATAGTGGTTCTATGTGGACGTAGCGTTGTTATATATGTAAACAGATATGTATGTTACTATGGCATAGGATGAGGGACTACGCACATAAATGTGGTGTTATGGAGGAGACCGTGCGAGTGGGGTACCATGGGGTGTACCTCAGTTTGGGGGTTGGTACATATACATTATATTTGGTTAATCTACTAGGGAGTAGATGGGTGCGACGTGTGTGTGTGTAAGCCTTAAGCGATAACAACACAGATAACCTAATAAATAAGAAATGTGATTGAACTGTAATGACCCGCTTCTTCAGCGGTATAATAATTAATTAATTTAATTATTTAAAGAGTGGTTTAGAGAATTTACATGGTCGTTTAATTAAACAATAATGATTATTTAATTAAAATAATAATTAAATAATATATTTAAATTCCAGAATAGTCGGAAGCAGTAGAATTCACAATATTGTGTGAACTGGACAATTCAAAGTATATAATTCAGTTTGGAATTGAATTTGAATAACGAATATATTATATAAAAGACAGTTGAACGAATAAATTATAATACAATTATAATCGAGCTTGAAATGGCGCTGTTGTTCGTAATTTGGTGATTCAAACTTCAACTGAATGTACACGATTTGTTTTAAATCAGATTTCTGTGAAACAAGAAACGTGTGGAGCTGGTGGAGTATATCTTTTTGATGGAAGAGAAAAATCGGGATTTCGTCGGGTAGATCTTGATTTACATCCAAATCAAATTTTAGAAAAGTCGCTGTGGAATTCCTTTGAATTTTATAAAGGAATTATTTATATTTTAAAAAGAAATTTCATTTTTAAATCGAATATCGATTTAATCGGGATTTGAAATATTGAGTTATAAATTCATATGGGAATATTAAAGCTGTATGGTATTCCACTGTGAATATATACGATAATATTTATTTATAAATATTTAATTTAATTATATTCAAATATATTTATATATTTAAATGGGTCATTCAGAGCTTTAAAAATAGCCAGTTTTGCAAACGAAGTCGGAATTCGACGAAACTAATTTTGTTGGGTCTGTGATGTCAAGATGTAGCTGCTTGTCAATTTTCATGATTTTTGGGTATCGTATGTAATCACGAGAATTTTTTGAAAGCAAAATGAATATATAAATGAGAATATACTGGGAATATTCCTTCTATAAAATATCTAGATATTTGTTCACCCTATAAATAACACTAACTTAATTCTAAACCTAACTTTATTTCTGCGGTGGTCAAATATTTGCCGCCGTCATGTTTTCTTTCCTCCACTATGAATCTCGATCTTCATAAATTAGTAAAAATGGAAATAAAATCCCTAAATTGGAAAGACTTATATCCTTGAGTTAATCAGAAGGTTCTCTACTTTGCTAAATGGTATGTATGGAGTTCGACGTTAGTTTTCTTCGCTGACATTTAGAACAGCGAAACTAGGGCAGAGTTTTTGAGGAGTTCGAGGCTTTGAATCACGAGTTCAGGGGTGTGCTTATGTTTGTGGTGTTGAGTAGTTGCGGATGTGTGAATTTGGGGTCAATCCGGGAAAATATATGTCGATGTCCTCTGTTGAGGTGCGTACGTTGATCTGGGATTGTGAGGGTGGAGAGGAAGTCGAGTTTTGCATTTTGGGTATGGAGGTGGAGCGCGGGGTTAGAGAAGAAGGAGGGTGGTTTCAGTTTTGGTTTAAGTGGAGTGGTGGAGGTGATATTAAGGAAGGAACTAGTGGCAATGTCTGAATGGAGTACCGAAGTGCGTTTGATTTCGAGGAGGAAGAAGGACTTACGGGTCTTGGTCTGGTTTGGTAGCATTGAGGTTGGGCTTGATAAAGGTTAAGGCCCAATTCATTTATATAAAATTTCAAGTTTTGTTTTTTATAAAAAAAATGTATTAACTTGAACAACCAATAACTTGATCACATGAAATCAGAATTTCGAATGGTTGGATCCGTTAAGATCGTATCGACGGACACTACCAAATGGGACAGACTAGAAGTGGATTGGGGCTCGTATGAATTTATGGCAAAATAAACTGTTTGATTCAAATCAAACAACAGTTCATCGTTCTTTAACGATGAACTGCCAATGTGAGTAAATCTCACTAACCCTGAACAGTTTATAATTTCATGTTGTATTTTTAGAACTGTTAAATATTGGCTGATTGACTTTGTGTTGATTGTTTGATTGAACTGCTAGTCAGTTAGCTGAATTTCTATATTTATTCTGTTCAACGGAATATATCATATGGAACTGAAAGTGATGTTGATTTTATTGTGCAACATCTGTGGATGCAGGGAAACAGGTTGGAGGAACCTGACTGGATTCCTCAACAGTTATATTATTATTTTTCATATATTGTGATATATGATGTAGTTTATAATCTGTGGTTGATTATATGTGTTTGGACGATACTGGTCATCGTGATATGATGTGTTAAATACCATAAAATATCGGAATGGGAAAAGGAGACTTTCAAAATAATATTGAAAACAGAATAGGTATAAATTGGAATATTTATAAATAAGAAATATTTATAAATTGGAATAATTATAAAGTGAATTATTTATTTAGGATAAATAAATAAGATGTTATAAAATGGACTATTTACTTAGAAAATAAATAGGAGTTAATAAGTGAGATATTTATTTGTTAAATAAATAGGACAAGAAAATGGATTGATTTATTTGTTAAATAAATAGAATAAGGAAAGGACATATTTATTTGTTAAATTAATAGGGTTATTAAAGGAAACATTTAGAATAAATAAATAGGATATTAAACGGATTATTTATTTAGGAAATGAATAAGTTATGATAAAGGGATATTGACGTAGAAATTGAATAAGTTATAAAAGAGATGTTAAGCAAAATAAATGGAATAAAGGATTTTCTATTTAGAAAATAAATAGAATAGTTAATCGAATCGGGTTAATCGAACAGAGTAAATCTAATAGAGTTAAGCAAAATTAGAAACTGACTAGAGATTAGTTAAGTTGAATACTTTTCTGAGTATCGATCTGATGTTGGTTTCGGCCTTCGGGGTTTATACTTAGAGAATTGTTCTCTTACTAGTTTACGGTTAGGGACTAATAGTTGTGGAATGGTAGTGATGCGTGAATAAACAATGGAAATGTTTTCCAGTGTTAATAACGTATATTTTCTAAACATAGAAAATAAGTAAATATATATATATATATATTGATGATTGATTGATAGAATTTCCATTTGGAAATAATATCGTTGTTTGGAACCTGTTTTTCTTTGATGGTTAAATCACAGACTATCGAAGTTTTGACCATTTTAACGTTGTTAATATGGAGAGACTGGTCGGATTATTATCCAAAGAACCACTCTGTATTGGCATAAATGTTGCGAATCATATATGCCAAAGAAAATTGAAGACGGGGTAAAGTGCAAGGGTTGTTGTATAAATCTTAGATAACAGTGCCTAAGATGGATATACTGAATAGTGCCTTCGGTTCATCTTGTTCCTGGATGACTTGTATGGATGAATGTCTGACAGAGTATTTCCAGAAAGGTCACGTACATTGATTTCTTCAACCGTACCAAGAGTGGAAGCGGAGAAGGAAACTTCTTTAGCTAACACGTAATGTATTGTTATAGACGTCAATTAGTGATTTTTTCGATGGATCTGACAATGTGGCATTCGAAGTGAATCTGATATGATGATGAAGCGTAATCTCAAGCCTCATCAACCGGTAAATGACAGATATTGGGCAGGCAGCATGGCTAAGTCGGTCGCTCCGAAGTAGGGTGTATAATCACCTGATCTAGAGTTTCATTTACTTCTAAAAATCTATTGTTGATGCTGTCCCATTCGGGAAACGGTTGCTGATCCCAACCGTTGGTGATATACATTCGATACACTCAAGCGAAATGAGTGGTCGGTCATGTGTGGTCGGGTTGCAAGATGTTCTTGTTGAACCCAGTGTGTTCCTCTCTAGAGGTACACGAGCGAAAGGTGGTTCCATACCTTGTCATAGTTGAAAATCCATTACCCAATACGTGCTTGCGGTTTTGATTGTATACTATATATGTAGAACGTGAGATGAAAGCGTTTCTGCTAGATGATTATTATATTGTGGTTGATAGACATCATTATAATATCAAAAGGTTTTTGATATAAAGAAAAATTTGGATTCTCATAAGGAAAAAACCCGTTTCGTTATACGGCGTGGTCTTATGAGATTTCATTTACCTGCTTAAACTGTTTTAAACTGTTTTACTCATACTAGTCCCATGACTGACCCGGAGTTTATTTTGTTTTGTTTTCCCTAAACTCTTGGGTGCCCAATTTTGTATGGGCATTCAAGTAGTCGGGATTTACAGATACTTGAAGAGCTGGAGCAGGAGGCTTCAGGATCATATAGCTATAGTTTATTTCCATTGTGTTGTAAGTGATGTACTTTGAAAACGATATGTATATTCAAGTACAGATTTATATTTCAAAGAGAGTTTATCTATTATATGTTATTCGTTCCGCTGTGAGGTTCGTGTTACTATGATGTTGTGTTCTTCTTTTTCTTCTATTCTAAGTTTCTATCTTATCTTTCCTCACCCTCTAATTTCTTTCATTAATCATATGGTATTTTTCAATGTTTGGTTAGTTATCATTGAGTTTATGGCGATAACCAAGATCGACAAAAACCCGGGTCATTACATGAACGGTATATGTAGGATTAACCAGAAGTGTAATTTAAGTCCAGTCACCAGAACTTGTGTTTTGACCCCCCCCCCCTCCTCATAACATTCGCAGGTTATGTTCATGACAGAGACTGTATAGCGTTGGATACTAGATTAGCAGTATTGTTATTAAGGTAAAGCTATTTTTTAATTACATTATGTTTTATTCCTTCAGTTGTTGGATATTTTCCAAACTCTGACATGTTTTATGTCTCTATTTTTCTGTAGGGTACCAGAGTAAACCAACTCGGGTTTCGATGGATTGGGTTTTTGAAAAAAATCAGTCCGTCGGAGTTCGGGTTGTTACACGTGACGTGCTAAGACACGAGGTTAAGTCCGACTTGTGGAAGAAGTCTGCCCAGACCCGCCCAGCATATCCATCATCCACAAGTTGTAGGCTTAATGTGGGAGGTCTAGCGCATTATAACGATAAGTGAATTAATGGTAATGAACTTGAATACTTAACCTGTTTAAATCCATAGGGATAACATGAACATGATAACTTGAGTAGGGGTTAAGTAAACTTTCTTGGAACAGTCGGAGGGTTAAGTAAATCTCGGGATAGTGGGTAATATTTATACATAGGCACACAAACTTAACCTGTTGGGGTTATGCAATCTTATTACACTGGTATAGAATGACCAATGGAAATCCTAGTAGTGGTGATACAATCCTCGAGGGAAGCTTATATCATCTTTTGTGTGGGACCTGTTTCAATTAGTAACCATATATAGGTATCAAACGAGTACTCTGAACTAGGTCGGAGTCGGGGCACGCTTACTAGGCTGATTGAAAGAGATCCAAAAGAGGGGTGGTATCTTATGACGCGTTCCATCGGGGTCATGTGCATGAATGGGTCCACCTGCTCGGGAAATAAGACGTTGTGGCATCAGTAGATATGGTTGTGCACATCCTGAAAATGAAGGGTTGCCACTTTAGGAAGTGATACATCCTACTGTAGGGCCAGCACAGGGTATCTACGGAGTAGGGAGACGATCGATTGGGGTGGTAATTAGGGTTCATCTAGATTCCGGTATGTTCAGAAGCCCATTATCATCCTTAGGGTAACTCCGGTATGTTCAGTTGGGTTGCCTGTGGTTGTATGGGGTTAAATCTCTCACTAAAAGTACGCCTAAGGCTACCATCTTGTACTGTTGGGGATCATCATGTTGTAGTTATACTGGTATTGATACAGAGAAAGAAAAGTGTTAGGGAAGCGCTATTTATTCCATCATGTTGATCCTGTTTACCTTGTCATACCTGCCTTATATGTTGTATCTCTCTTATCCAGTTTATATTCCTATCATGATGCTTTTACTTAATTATATGCTAAAAGTAACTGGACTCGACAAACTTTATATCTGGCCTATTTTGTTTCCTCTCTTTTTCTCTTCTGTCCCCCTCACGTTCTCAGGGTGGGAATACTCAAGCTTGATCACGATTCTGATAGTTCTGCTTGGAGCAGCTTAGATGTACTGCTTGATTTCATATCTTCTCTACTATGGCTATGCTTTTGGGGATTATGCGCTTTTCATGTTTATTGTACTCTGATGATTTTAGTTCAAGACAGAACTTTTAAATTAATGTATTAGGTTTTATGCATTTCAGACTTATGATGTAACTATGTTTTGAACCGCGATGTTTTCTGCCTAAATAAAGTTTTAAATTCCGCTGCTATTTTATGTCTATCTTGTAATGTTTCTGTTTCTATTTTCCTATAATGCTTCACAAAACTTAATACATTCTGATAAAGAGTGACATTAACGGACGTTAAGTGTCACACCGGGTCCAATAAGAACATTTTGCAACCCAGGCTAAACATGACCGATCACTCATTTCGATTAAATGTACCAAATGTATTTTCACCGACGGTTTAGATCAACAAACGTTTCTCGAAATGGACAGCATCAAAATCAATTAAAAAAGAAAATGGATTTTCTCTAGATCATGTGACAATACGCCCTAATTGGGAGCTACCTACTTAGCCATGCGACATACCCTATTTTATACCATTTCCTGTTTGTGAGGCTTGAGGTCATAAGTATCTTTTTGACGATCACAATTTTATTTACTTTGAATGCCCCATCGTCATACCCGCCAAATCACAAATTGATTTCTCCAAAACTACCAAGGGTATAAAGCTAAGAGAAACAAATTTCTCCGCCACCAAACATAAATAAGAGAACAACTTACGCGATCTATTACATATAATCTGTTAGACATTCGTCCATAAAATTTGCCCTGGGACTGGACAAATCGAAGGCACTATTTTGTAAACCCATCTTAGGAAATTTTTACTTAGGATTTTCCATAACAGCCCTTGCATAAACTCCGTCTTCAATTATCTTCATCATATTTGATTTGCAACGCTAATACCCATATAGAGTGGGTTTCAGATAATAAATCTGGTCCAGGTCTCTCCGTATTGACGATGGAAAAATGGTCAAAATTTTGATAGTCAGTTATTTAACTATCAAAGGAAAACATCCATATACACAACGATCTTATTTTCAAATGGAAATTTTATCGGTTAATCTTCAATCAATAATTTTCCCTTTAAATTAAGTTATCATTAATTTATTCATTTCCCCATTTCCTGTTTCCGTATATTCTTAAATTTTTATTTTCTAAATTTAGAAAATATACATTATTAACATTGGAAAACATTTTTGTTTCTTATTCACGTATCACTATCCTCCCACATATACCAATCTCTAACTGTAAACTAGTAAGAGAACAACTTCCTAAGTATCAACCCGAAGGCAGAAACCAACATCAGATCGACATTCAGAAAGCTATTCAACTTAGCTAATCTCCGGTCAGTTTCTAATAACCTTAACTCCATTTTAATTCCTATTTCAAAACCCAATTTCCTTTATAAAAGTTTTTATTTGCAAATATTTACTTCCACCCATTATTCGCTTCAAACGTGAATGATAATCATTTTTTAAAAAACAATCAATTTGATTTTGCATTTAAAACAATATCTCAAATCCAAATTCATTTTTGTACCACTATTTATACTTCTTTTTATAGATTATTCATAAAAATCTTCTTTTATTTCCAACACTTATAATCTCATTGATAATTCCGTTTATAACTGCTACGTTCACATTCAATTTCAAATATCGGTGTTAAAACCAATTTTTTTTACTTCTCTATATAAATTCAGACTTATATTTTAATTTATCCAGTGATAAATATTTTACTTAATTTATAAACATCGTTTATAAATTGTTCTTCTCAATTTATCTGTTAAAAACATGTTTCTATTTAACATCTACTTTAAATCTATCTTCTCATTATTCTTTTATAACCCGCAATTTTGTTTTATAATTCTATTAATTTTAAAACAAAGCATATCCATTTTATATAACTATTAATAACTTTCTACAGAAGTTTCTTATTTAATTTCCAAATATTTCCTTTTTATAAAATCTGTTGATTTTATAAAATTCTTAACTTTAATACCCACTTCAACCATTCCTTTTTATAATCAAATATTACTTATGGTATTTAAAATACCACACTAGTACCATCCAAACACACACACAATCAACTACAAATAATATATCACATCATATATCATAATATATGAAAAACAGTAATATAAAAGTTGAGGAATCCAGTTGGAACCTTCCAACCAATTTTCCTGCAGCCACAAATGTTAAACAACATAACTAACATTAATTTCATATCAATATGAAATTTATAGCAAATAGAATTAATATTAAATCATCGACTTATATATTAAATCATCGACTTATATATACAACTATATATATTTATAATAGCAACGATTGATAATAATCTACCAATTCATCCAAACAATCATAACAAAGAATCAAATAATCATTAGGCAACCTTAAAATATGTTTATAAAAACTATAAACTGATCAGAGTTAGTGAAACTTTGGTCGTATATCGTTAAATAAAAATAAACTATCATTGATTCAGATAAGACGGTATATTTCACCATATATTGAGACGAGCTCCCCATCGCTCCAAATCAGTTCCTTTTTGCAGCCTTCGTCCATATGATTCCAATGTGACAGATGGCGTTCAATTCTGTTTAAGTATGAAGGAGTTACAGCTATTGCAAGTTACACCGATTTAAACATAATTAATTAATTAACACTTTTCCTTAATTACCCTTTAATATATATATATATATATTTAGGCCGCCAAATTCTTCTTTCACGTTTTAATACCTACGACGTTTCCTGAAGCTTACCAACCCATGGCCGCATATTTTCAAGCCACACACTCCATCACTCCACCTTTTTAATTCGAACAAAAATTACTAAAGTTGACCTCTTCAAAATCTCTATATATCCATACCAACATCCTCCAACTCGACGGCTTCCTCCAAACTGCGACTTCCAGGTCGAACTCGCGAACTACAGTGAGTTCACGACATGAAGAATCATGGAATCCCTCAAATTTTGGCGACTCGATGCTAAACTAGATGGTGAAACCGAAAACACCCTTTAAATCACCCATTGATTCTTCAATGCTTCACCAATCTCAACCCTAGGACCTACAAACCGATGCTGTAAAATATGCAGTGAACTAAAACGACTCCAAACACTAGGAAATGGACATAGAAATGAAGATAAACTCTTGGTGAATCCAAATATGTATGTTTTGAGATTTATAGGATTTTAATCGGTTTGTTATGAATTTATGAAGTTGATATTCCTCACGTTTTGCTATAGGGAGATGGCGGCGTGAATTTCCATTGACCGCAGAGGAAAATATGTTAGGTTTTGGAGTAGTGTGGGCATTTATAGGATAGGTATAATATTTTTATATTTATTATTTTATTGATTTTTATTATAATCCTGTTTGTATTTATCATTTAAAAATTCGTATATTCACATGCGATATCCAATTTCGATGAAAATGGACACACACTATATTTTGACATCACGGACCCAATGAAACTTGTTTCGTCGAATTCCAAGTCAGTTTGCTCACGCAGTGATATTTTAAAGCCAAAATATCGATCGATTCACATTTAAATCACGCATGGTCACAAAACAACTCCGATTGGCGCGAAATTTAAAGTCTAGCAATAATTAATCATTGTGGATTTAATAAAATTCATTTCATCGAAAATGGAGGTTATTAGCAAAATGACTATTTTCAAAGGTCTAAGTAAACCAATAAAATATTATTATATTCGAAAACAATTTAATTTAATATTAACAAATTAATATTATCGTATATATTCACATATAATATCATACAACTTCAAAATAAACATACTTGAATCTATAACTCGATATTCCAAAATCCAAGTTAAACGATGTTCAATTTACATAAAAATCCTTTTATTATATAAATAAATCATTATAAATTATAAACGAATTCCACAGCGACTTTCTGGAAATTTGATTTGGACATAACTTACAATCTTCAGGATGAAATCTCCAATTTTATCTTCTGTTAGAAAAATATGGTTAAATAGATTCAATCGTTTCTTGTTTTAAAAAAATCCGACTTATATTGAATCATGTACATTCAATTAAAGTTCAAAACGTAATGTTACGAACTACCGCGACGTTACGAGCTCGTTCTAATTATATTCTAAATTATACGTTCTAATGTCTTTTATTAAATAGATTCATTATTATAATTCGAATCTATACTCAACCAAATCTCTTACACTATCCAATTCACACAAAATTGTCAATTCAACTTAATTCTGAAATAATCAGAATTAAATATATTATTCTATAATTCATATTAATTAAATATTCAATATTATTTAATTCAAGTTGTTTTATATTAACAAACAAATATTCAAATAATTAAATAAATTAGTCATTCATTCATCAAAAACACGGGACATTTCAAAATATTCCCAAAATGAAATAAGACTTATGGTATCTTGTATATCTTCATTGATTTGAAAGATGTGATAGTTATTTGAAATGATCGGGTTTCGACCCACTGTGCATAGCTAAACGACGTAATGAATGGCGTTGACTGTGATTGAAGACCGGAGGCCTTCGCATCGAAGGATTGCTCGTTGATGCCTCGGGCAGATCCCCCATTACGAGGTTATATTGTGACGATGATCTAACTGTACTTGAAGTGATTCGGGTTGCAAAGGCTTTTGCATCTAGATGGGGTCGTGGAATAAAGCGCTTATGGTTTCATTCAAAATCAAGAATAGACTTGTAAATGGATGTGTGTCTGACGTTGTAATTTAGAACATAACCAATTGGTTCTATTTATGCTATATCAGTTGGTGGCGGAGAATTTGTTCTCTTAGCTTAACACCCTCCTTTGAGACTTATGTACTCAAGAGGGTTATATATTAATAGACACCAATTATATATTGTGAATTGACAATGTGGCATACTAAGTGCTGAGCGGGTCAAAGTTTTTATTGAAAAGCAGAGCTTTATGGATGATGATCGAAGCATGGCTGATATAACATAGCTTTGTGTTGAAACGTGGCCTTAGAACCACACAAACCGTGAATGGCCAAAAACAGGATGATGGACCGTAGAGTTAAGGGCTAACATTTCCTTCTGGCTAAAAAATGATGTGATGGTATGGATCCCAGGAAGGTTTACATTATGTGGATGATAGAAGGTTTACATTATGTGGATGATAGATGAGGCGCCTTGGATGACGGTCAAATACGATTAGGGAAAGTTATGCTTAGGTAAGATTCCAATCCGTCCGTTAGTGCTAACTGGCTTTGCCGATCCGAAGGGTCACATGCGTGTGAGCCCTAAGACATCTTGCTAGAGGTGTTCCGAACGGTTAAGGAAGATCCTGTGCCTTGGTCATTGTTGGAATCCAACTTCCAATACGAGCTTTGTGTTTTCATTTGTAACGTAATAGCCAACATAATGGGATGAAGCATTTTGCAAGTTAAGATTAATACATTTATTTTCGAAAGTGATTTCCACACCTAGACATTAATAATAATATTAATATGTTTTTTTAAGAATATCAAGCATGTTTCATTATTATAAGGTAAAACTCTATCCTCGGTATGCGTTGCAGTGTGTGGTGGGACTTGAGCCTTATAATAGCTTCCTTTTACACAAGCATAAATTTAAAAAAAAAATTAAAATTGGTTAATGATTGTATGATATGTGTTATGGTTTGTTATCTAGTTCTCAAGCTGGTTAATCCAAGCTCGACCCGAGTGTTTGATGCTGGGGTCAAATCCAAGTGTGTTTTAGGTTTAAATTGGTGGATTAGGAGTTTCCAGTTGATTCAGAATAGTTGGGTTCTTCATCAGATGGCTAAGGAGTATTCTACTATCTATACTTGGATGTTATGGATTGATGATGTAATAATGTGTCTAAGTCAAAGGATATAAATGTTTTTCCGCTATAAAGATATATATTGAATAATATATTATGTTCGGTTTCGCTGTGTTTGCTCTGGTAAAACCCGATGAATCGAGTTTGTGATATTTGATTTTGTAGTACATGAACACAGCGGATGTGTTAAGTATCGACTATCGATGGTTGGAAATTTGGTTTATCTTTGGACCTTCTGATGAAGCTTACGTTTTGGATTGAACTTATGTGGTTCATAGTGGGTTCAAAAGGCAGGTGGATTTGGGTTCTCCCAGCTTTGTAGTTTAATTGCACTGCGAAAAGAACACAGAATCAAGTATATTGATATGAGAACATATATACATTGTTCATACCTTGACTTGACCCCTTTGCAATCAATTTAGGCATTCAAGTTTCAAGCAACTTTTGACCCATAACACTTGCACCTTATTAAAAGCATAGATCTAGAACATTTTTATACATCGGACTGACAAAAGAAGCTAAATTCCTCTTTTCTTGTATGCATATTTAGATTCCTTAGTTGTGAAGTTTATGGCCTCTTATGTTCCTTATAACTTCTCTTTTCCCTTCATTAAAAGTACTAAAAAATACTCCGCTTTGTACCTTAAAGATATAATCATCTGTCTTTCTTCCTATCCCTCCAGTTATTTACCACGTATGAAAAATGTAGCATCATGATAGTTAATAGACCAGATGACATTTTTGCTTATTTTTTTGCATCATCAACCTTACTTATTAGTGCTGACTACTCAAATATCTACATTGTTAAATGCATGGCTATGAGCTATCTAGCCGATGATTAAGTGATACATAAGTTTTTAGGCTATAGAATATGATGATTGTGAAGTATATGGTTATAGAAGTTAGAGAAATCGAGAATCTCAATACAATATGAATGAAATTAATATATAGCTTCCAGTTATGCAAAATCATGTCTTTCCAAGAGTTGGTGTAGATAATTGAAAGGAGAAAGAAATTGAAGAGAAGAAGAGCGACAGTAGTTTTGTGCAATTCAATCTTAAAGAATTTCATGGTTTCTGGTTAACTAATGCTTATTAAAGTTCTATGACATTGTAGTTATGTATACATACTAGAGTATTATCCTTTCTTTTGCGAATCTAACTATATACTTTCCTTTTACATTAATTTTGTATGAAATATTGCAAAATCCAATATTATTCAAGCATAAAAACGAAGTGCATTGAACAAGAAGTTTACATAATTACACAATTTTAGAAGGCAATCCTCTTCTTGCTTAATATTGATTAATTACACACTTCTCAATCGTTTTCATACTTAACATAACTTAATATTATTTTATAGGATAAGTCAACTTTAGATTAAGCTTTTAAGCAGTGAAATAAATTGACATTTTTCATGTTTACTCATCGTTCAACCTTGCTGCTTTCTTGTCGTACTCGCGGATGCTTGAAAGAGGTTCTTATCGGCCCTATTCTGGACCTAATCATGGGATTTTTTCTAGTGCATTTAGGAGGAGTATTCTATGTTAGGATTTATGCTATAGAACTTTAATTTTTTCAATAGATACTTGTAGTCCATTATTATTAGCTTTAGATAGATCTCTAATGGTAGCAGTTTAACTTGAAAACTTCTAAAGTTGCCTTCTTGCCAAATGTGCCATGTTACCATTATAATAATAAGAATAATAACTATTTTTATTATGTCAAGTTTTTTAGGCTTGTTATCGATTTATTCAATAGTTGCTTACTTAAATTCTTAGAATATTTGCTAATTAGTCTGGAATGAACCTTGAGTATGTCTAATTGAGAAAAAAAAGGTGAGAAGAGGGCTTTCGTTTTGAGTTGCAAAACAAACATTGCAAATTGCTATGATTATTCCACTCATTTATCCTTTCCTTTATTGGACCTATCTAGTTTGACAAAATAAGTTTTCACTGACATTTCCGGACGATGCACTTGTTCCAAACAGTTTTCTGTTATGACTGCAATTCCATTTGTTTCTGATAGCTTCTCATAATTTTAGAGTTAATTTTCCATCGTTTCCCATCTATTTCCAACATTCTTGTTATTTTTTTAGAATTTTAATTTTGTTTATTTCGGCAGAGCGTTTTGATTTTGTTTATTTGATTGTAAGTTCTTGCTAGTTGATATGCTACATTTAATTGCTAAATTCCATGGCCTTTTATTAATCATGTTTCTCACCTTTTGGCTATGAGTTCTAATCTTTGCAATGTATACCATCCAAGCATGATTATTAATTCTCAAAAGAAGTTTCCATGTTTGTGAAGTTTATTCCATGGTAATTAATATTAGTCTCTATGATCTAGTAAGATAATAAGTTCATTCCTTTTTATTATCTTACGCAAGTTAGATGTTTACTCGATTTGACTAATTAATTGTAACCACCCGAATTCCGACAGACCAGATTTTTTTTAGAATTCTAATCTATCGAACTTGTGTTGGTTTGCTCTGGTATCCTGTAGAAAAGATAGAGACATAAAATATGTCAGAGCTTAGAAAATATCTCACAATGGATTGAATAAAATATAATATATTCAAAGTATGGCCTTATCGTATTAATAATACTGCCTAACCAGTATCCAAAGCTATCATGTCTCTGCCACAAATCTAACATGCGAGTATGTTATGAGGAGGGGGTCAGAACACAAGTTCTCGTGACTGGATTTAAACTATACATTTTGGATAATCCTACAAATACCGTTCAATCACATTTTCTTATTTATTAGGTTACTTGGGTTAACAACACTCAAGGCTTACACGCATGTCATACCCATTTACTTCCTAGTGGATTAACCTAATACAGTATATATGTAGCTACCCTCCCCCAATATTAAGGTACTCCCCATAGTACCACACTCGCATGGTCTCCACCGTAATTTCATAGAAATAAACGTTGTCCCTCATCCTACACCGAAGTGAAGTACGGATCTCTACATAACATGGTTACGTTCTGCATAAATCTGTCATTACTATACTACGTAAGTGTACGAACTGCCACCGTCAATCGAATCAGATTTTATACTAGAGCAATGCCTTCATGTCTATAATACACCACCCAGAGCAGATATGCATGTATCTAGACTGTCCCACGTACGTATCATCAATAGTATTCGATCCCTTAACTACACACAATTTGCACCGGGTTTCGTGGCAGGGCTATACAAGAAACATGGAACTTGGTCTGGAGCTTTTCCATATCTGTTCCAGGCCCGTCTTTAAGAGCCTCAAAATACAGATATTCCTAGGGTTTGTTTTTCATGGTGGCTATGGCCCCACCTCGGCCCCTTCCTCCACTAGTAAAGACTACAAGAGCTAAACGACTTGCCCCTAACAAACAGTCTGAACATCCAGTTGGCATTTCCCCTCAACCACCGTACCTAGATAGTGAAAGGTGAATTGTCTATTGGGTTTAGCTCTAGTCTTTTCGCATCCTATTGGCTGCCGATGACGGGTACCCGACGATCTACTATCTTTTTGGTCCTGACCTCTGCCTCCCCGTTGAGGCGACCGCCAATTCACCCTAGTGTCACCACGTCACAACATTCTAACTGCAAACCTACTTTTGCAGTCAAGGCTCACCCATCTAGTAGTTACGCGCAGACCCAACCTCTACGAGCACAGTCAGAACATCTTCCACCGTACAGAGGACTACCAGGAGCACCTTACGCATCTTAGGAAGTCGCGTGCTTCCATATCTAGTCCTTCGGAGTCGGCAGAATAATCAGATGAATGTGCGCTCCCTTCGTGCCTCATGACACCACGATGATTTACCCTGTTGGGTTATTCATCCTCAAACGTACGGGCTGGTCCAAGCGCCTCATTTTAATGTGTCATAAGACCCTATGTCTAAACATTCTTTTATGCGCTTGCTTTACCTCACCAGGCTTCCATTTAACTTGGTTATCCCCGTTCACATTGAATTCTTATTCAAGTTACCAAGTTTCTCTTGCTTATTAATTTCAATCATATAACTTAACCCCTTTAAGTTTATTAATAAGCCCATAACACGTTATTCTCTAGATTGTGATCCAAGATCTGTAATCCACAATCCCTTTATATTCTTGTTTGATTTCATCGTTATGATAAAATGTTCTACTTAATATGTAATTAAGTATATCTCAATTCACATGTTTTCTGTTTAACATGTCACTCATTATTTATGATTAAATATAACTTATTTCATCTAAGTTTGCCTCACTCTTTCCTATTAAACACAATTCCATCTTACATTGTCACTACAACTTATCATTGTTTACTTATTAACTTAGTTCTCTTAACTAAGGTCCACTAATAAGTTTCTCTTCCCATAAATATAACTTATGTTGTCCTCATCCGTAGATTTTAGATTCTTGTTCTTATAAATAACTTAATTTACAATTAATTACAACTTATCTCCTTTCATAAGTTATTCCATTCCCTTTATCGTTTATTATAACCTGAGTTATAATTTCCACTTGTCCCTTGGATAAGCCTAAACATGTTATTCTTATCAGCAGATTTCAGACTTCCAAGTTTACAGATTACTTAATTACTTCTTACATTTCATAATTTTCCCCCCTTTTCTCTGCTTATTACAGACAACTGGTATCATGTTTTTTCCACATTTACTGATTACTTAATTTTACAATTAAGTGTCGCTTATCTCATTTCACCAGTTATCTCGTTTCCTTACTAGTTTATCATAACCTAAGTTATAATCTTCACTTGTCCCCAGGACAAGTCTACTTATTATACAACATTCTTATTAATGTAATTTATTTATAATAGGTTATTATCATTCCCCGTTAATTTCAATCCTTCTATTATTGTATCTTTCTTTCAATTCCACTTATTTCCATTACTTATAATTAATGATGTTTATCAGTCCTGCCATTTATGTTTATTTATTTATATGTTTATGTACTAGACCTCTCACATTAAGCCTACATTTGTGGATGCTGTATTTGTCGGGCGGTTCCGGGCAGACTTCTTCCACAAGTTGACTTAACCTCATGTCTTAGCACCGTTACATGTTTTATTTATGCATTTAGACCCCTCACATTGGATTTACCACTTGTGGATGTTGGACATGCCAGGTGGTTCCGGGAAGACTTCTACCACAAGTATAATCTAACCTCATGACTAAGCGCGGTTAGAGTTTCTTATTTACTGTAAATCTTCTATATAATCTAGGCATGTTTATTCTTTCAAATTTCCACTGTAATTTATATTTTACATGTCATCATATTATGCCTATTTTATGTCATACGTTCTTTCTAACATATAATCAATTCTATTACATCATGTAATCAATTAATAAGATAATTGTTCCAATTTAATAATAATATGTGATTGCCAAATCATGTAATTTTTCTCAATTTCTACCGTTAATGGTCCATGTACATAAATGTCACAAGTTAACATGGAATTGAAACAACAGTAATCGCTACGCATACTTTGACAAATTTTCCAACATATTAATATCTTAGCATATTTATATTCCAATATGACATATTCATCACTTTAATCCTTTTAACATATGTTTAAACATTTCAACATGTCATATTTAAACATGTCATAATAACATTTCAATACTTATAATTATTCTAGCCAGTTCACGTTGTACAATAACGGAGAATGTTAAACGATAATATATCATTATCTAAAATGATATAACTTAAATCCACTAACCTCATATGCTTTCCAAATCCTGGATCTAGCCCAGATCTATCATTCCATGGTTTTTCCCTTAATTGGATTCAGAACCTAACAACCATGGATTCATAATTTTTACTAAAAGAAAAAGAATCAAAAGAGAACTGAAATAGACCGGATCTAGAAAATTACCTCACTTCAATAAGAGATCTGAACACCTTCTAATTTATTTTCATCCTTTTCCTCCAGATCTAGATTCGGAATTTTCCTAAACTAATAATCTAAATTTTCTAAAGAGATTTGAGGAGGAAGAGGAATGGCAGAACTTCTGTGTTGTCTCAGAAAAATGAGACTTGGGGTAGGCTCTACAGGCTTATTTATAGATGTTTAACAACGTATTTGGTAAAAGAAATAGTCCACGTTCGCTGCGGGAGAATCTGCCCAGTTCTGCCGTAGGAGGGTCGACCCCCCTTATGGGGTCGACCCAGGGGTCGACACCCCCTTAATGAGGTTGACACCCCTGAGCATGAATTTTCCTGCTCCCCTTTTCCACGTGAATTTGAACTGTTTTGAATTTCTGGACTTATTTTATTTATATATACTCTTCTTATGCGTATACAAACTTCAAACCTTAATAACTTCTTCATACAGTGTCCGTTTTATACAAACCAGTTGTTTATTATGACTAGAATTCCAAGACGAACGCAATGGCGCAGTTTGTTCCACTTAATTATGAATATTTAATTAAGTTATTCTTATTTTATTATCTTGAGTTAAAAATGCGGGGCGTTACATTTGTACTTATGGTTGAAGCGTCTTCTCATTCTCATTTTCCATGATCTTGTTAATACTTCATATATAGGTGCTAATTTAATTCCATACTATATCCATATTAATTTTAAATGTTTGTATACTTTTGCATTTTTATTTGTAAATTTTCATGTGATTCTACTTTTTTATTTAATGCAATATTTCCTTCCTTAGTGGCCATAATATATCATGGCATGTGGTTGTGTTGTTAGATGTTATAGTCATATAGCGAAAATTTGTCATCATGTTTTTTTTGAAAATTAGTTACAATTGAATAAAAGCCTAATGCCTTGATTAGTGCTCCATTAGTCATATGATAAATGATATTGATTAGGGATTATTGGATCAAAATGATTCAGTTCTTACGAACACAAATCAGATATTAATGTGTATAATGGTCTGGTTACTTTAGCATATTCGTTTAATATTTGACTGTAGATTATGCTTCTGAACGAATTACCGTAGTTGCAAAAATGTATGCACATTGCCTTGGGCTTCATATCAACATTACAAATATGCATATTTATCACTTTTTGAAATCACTTTTTGCTTATAAGTATGACCATATTTGGTGTTGTAAGCATAATGATAAGTTAACCAATACCCTATAAAATGAAAACATGGCGAGCACTAGTTAATTACTGTATTATTTACGATGAGAACTAACCACAATCAAAAATAAATATTTGATCATTTTTCTTTTAGTACATCAACCCTCTAGTAGATGGAATAAATTAAATAACCTTGCAATAGCAATCATCATGGCTGATGTCCATATTGAAATTACTAGTTGGAAACTATGAACTCAAAACATATGTCATTCCATGGTTATAAATTAGATCGTAGGCAGTGATTGTTAACCGCAGAGAAAATAATAATTATTTGCTAACTGTTAAATGTGTTGCAGGGTGGACATGCAATGCAGTGATGGAGATTTCAGTTGTTTGAAGTTAATGCTTTCAGTGGAGCTTTGGGACTAGCATGCTTTTTTCAGTATTGTGATAATTTGCTTTTTTAAGTGTGCTATCTTTATCATGTAAAAGAGAGAGGAATGAAAATGAACTATCATATTCTTTTTTCATGTGCTAATTTTCTTTGCATGTGTAGTCCGATTCTCTTTAATACAGTATTATATCAACAAATATCTTTATTAATAATTCTCTTGGAAACACATATTTTTGGTCCGACCGTGAAGTGCCCAAATTGCCCTCTATATATATTCAATTTTCTCTAAAAACTCTACTACTTTTCCTTAAAAATAGCATCCTCTATAATTGCATGATTTTTTTTCTTACAGAACTCACGGCAAACAAGAAATAATTCATGTTTTGAATAATTCAATATAGCACTTTAACGCATATTGTTTTACCAGGGTATTTTAAAAATGCGGCTTGACATATTCCTCCCTAAAACTTTGCACCTTTGCAGCATATTTTGTATTAAAATAAAATTTATAATGCGGCTTGACCTATTCCTCCCTAAAACTTTGCAGCATATTACTACTTCTGAGTTTTTGAAATTCACGCAGGTTCTAAACAAAGTTAAATATAGGCGCATATATATTTTTAAGGGGTACTTGAGAAATAAATACTACCTTTTCTTCAGCCTTGGACCTTTTCAATCCTTCATACAGTATTATCCCACTTAACTAGGCTTCTAGAAACCACGCCACTGTCCTATAAATACAACTCCATATCCACAACAATTCATATATCTCCCCTACAGATTCTTTCCCACCACTATCTCATACTATCTACATATCTTTCTACATCACTATTTCCAGAAACTGTGTAAATTGCAGAAGACGTTGGAACCAATTCATACAAATAGAGGACTTCTGATAAAAATATTTTTAAGGTTCTCTAACACATAGTCATGCGCGAAGCGCGTGCCATGACCATGCGCGAAGCGCGTGCCATCACCACGCGCGAAGCGCGTGCCTATACTTCTCGTTTATTAATAATTGTCTTAAAAGCGTAAATTTTTGGTCCGACCGCGAACTTCCAAAAATACTACTTCGCATGTAGTAAAAATATTGAAGAAGCTTCAAAATAAATTTAATAAATAGAATTTATTTATCATTTCACTTTGTCCGATCCTAACATCTCTAAAAATTAGGATCATCATACACCATATAATATCGGCTGAATTCAAAATAATGGCTTTTAAAATCAGCGTATGTGCCGGGTAATAGTTATATTCAAAACATCATAAAACTACGACGCAGTCAAATATCAACCATAATATTAACTATCTAGAATAATCCATTGAAACCATTAAATATGTTTCACTCTTCCAATTTAGCATCACATTTCATTTCACTATTGTGACATTTCTTCCTTTTCTGTTGTTATCCTAAGTCACAGGGTAGCTTTCCTATTTCTATTTATAGATTTTGCTGCATGAAGTAAGCCCATCTTTTATATTAATATATGTTATCACATTTTTTATTTATTTATGTTTTTATATAATACAATAAGGCATCTTATTACTGGTGACGGGAATATATTGATTATTGAGTGCCAACAAGTTATTTACGTCTTCAAATTTTCCTATTTAGATCTACAAATTATATTATATGATTTTGAAACTATGATTTAGCTTCTTATTTGAATTTATAATTTTTGTTGCATGACAGCAGCCAACGCATCGCATGATGCTTTTGTTTCCTATACAAAAATGAAATAAACAGTCATTGTTACAACCAAACCGCAACATAGCATAAAAGTTCCAGAATAGATGTAGATTAAGGGCCTGTTCTTTCGTCCAAAACCGTCGGACGCATCCATTTTCAAACTATCCATTTTGGATAGTTTTCCCAACGGACCAAAATCGGTCTGTTGACGTCCGACGCGTCGGATTTAATTAAATTAATTAATACACTAATTTAATTAAACAGGTTTATTTAGACTAGTCGTTTAATTTAATTAATTAATTTAAGGTTTTATAAAATTTAAAAATAAATAACTTGTGCATATAAGATCCGTTTGAGACGCGGTTTTTTGCGTTGCGATCGTATCAAAATGCTCTACGTAATGGAGTTGGTTTGAACTAAATTGGAGCAACTTATAATTTTTCAATTTTCATTTTATTTATTTATTTGTGTAAATTATTGATATATATTATTTATTAGAAACAAATGATTAATTAATTAACCATTAATTAATTAAGTTACAAAATAAAAACGAAATGGTCCGCTTAAATACTCTGCTTAACGCGCCAAACAAATTCTCCGCTAACTACAATTCTCCGCTTCCGCTTGCGCAGAATGCACCCTAAATATGCTATAACAGACTCTATATAAATAGTTCTTTATAGACCAACGTTATATAACCAAAAAGCAATATTTTTGTTTTAAATTGATATCCACTGTAGAGTGGGAGTGTATGCCTATGTGTGTGTGTATATATATATATATATATATATATATATATATGGCAAGCGTTCAGTGGCACCCCAAATAGTGTAGCACCCCTAAATGCCCTCTGATTTCCTTCACATGTCCCGTTTCTCTCTGCCTTCACTCATTCTCTCACCTCCCACTCACTTATTCTAATATAAATGCTTGGCTTATATAGGGGGCTAAATGAGGTGCTCAATATTTGAGATGCCATTGAATGCTCCTATATATATATATATATATATGCCATCACGTCATTTCATGCACGTGCGAGCATTAATTACCAGCTATCAATTGCATACATGTGAACTAAACGCATGTAAAACCAACAACATGTGTGAATTTCTTTTTAAAAAGGGTAACATGCACTTCTTTTTGTAAACACATGGCTACAACTATAACTGTGTTGATGTGTTTATGTGCTTCATGGTTCATGATTTACAATTTAACTATAACTATACTTCCAAATCTTAGATTTAAACTCAAAACATTTTACTCCTAAGTTGGTGCATAATTTATGAAGTTGCAATCAAGATAATCAACACCTTCCATCAGATCAACTTTTTATTGCATTATCATAAGGATTTACAATAAGTAACATAACGGTTTTGATAAAGGATGGCTATGTCCATGAAAAATAAAAAACTTATACTAAAAATATCATTTATGAAGATATACTTATATCTATTAAAGGTAAAATAGTTAAATAATATTTTATAAACATTACTTTTTTTTGTCAAATCCAGTGGTGTTGAATGGCCCTACCATTTTATTTATATCGTAAATGAGTCTTACAATATAAACCGATAAGAGAGAAAGGGAAAAACTGGAAATAAGGAAGGGGAGGTTGTGTCCGTTTGATTTTGACATCGCTATCAAAACTAAAGGTGGACAGATTTATTTCACTACATATGCCACAACATATAGCTTGACAGACTTACATCCTACTTTGGCTTTTACTGTTGAATATCCTTTGGTTTCATTCATACCATACTTCGTTTACCATAACCTTGAACATAATCAATAACTCATAGGTATTTCCTTGCTTCTACTTTTGTTGCTTTATAGATTTGCATCCATTCTTCTTTGCTATCTTGAAAAGAAGCATATCCTCTTCTTGCTTTGATCTTCTTCCATATAAACCGAGTACAGAAGCACTTAAAAATAGATGATGTATTTCTTCTTCAGCCAACCTACAGGAAGTGCACTCTTCGGAGACATTTATACCTTTTCGAGCTAGATTAGATAGAGTATGTAGGGCATTTTGATAAACCTTCCATAGGTGGAAATTTAGCTTTTCATTAGATTTGTTATTCCAAATTCTCTTATACTAAGGGAATCTGTCCATTTGTTGTTCAACATTCAAAGCAGTATAAACAAGGCCAGTTGTAAGTTCCTTTTTCTCATCAGTCCAACCGTACTCTTCATGTTGTTTGAAAACAAACAGCTTGTTATTGAAAATTTTCCATACACTTTGAATTGCATGATTACTTGATGTAAGATTTCTGAAATGTATATTGAAGAACATGTAATTGTATTGAAAGAAACTGAATAGATAATACATATTACAGAGATATCACTTCATATATATAGCGATTTATTTATGTGGGCTGAATAGCAGGCCCAAAGGAAAGAATGGAAATAAGCCCATGCGGCATTATAATGTGTAGGTCGGTTTGCATATAAACATATGAGTCCATATGTTTTACACCCCGCCTCAAACCGATCTAGGGTTTTAATGGATTCTGCTCTGCGCCGCCACACGTAACCTTCAATTCACTCCTCAGTCTTTTAAAATTACTCCTAGATAATGCCTTTGTTAAGATATCGGCCTTCTGGTAGAAGGCTGGTAGATGATTGATGACCAACTTCTCTGCTTCTGTTCTTTCTCTGATAAAATGGAGGTCGATCTCTATGTGCTTCATCCTTAAATGTTATATTGGGTTGCTAGATAAAGAGACTGTGCTCTTATTGTCACACCAGAGAACTGGTTTCTTCATCATGGAAAGCCCTAATTCCTTGATTAGGGTTTCTACCCAAATGATTTCAGCTGTGGCTGATGCAATCACTCCATACTACGCTTCAGTACTTGATCTGGACACGGTCGGTTTCTTCTTCGTACACTAGGATTTAGGATTCGGTCCCATGAACGAACAGTAACCAGAGGTGGATCTCCGATCATCTGGGTCGTTAGCCCAGTCAACATCGCTGTAAGTGCTCAAATTTAAGTCTTTTCCTGCTTTGATTGTTAAACCATGATCTATCGTTCCTCGTAAGTAACGTAGGATCCTTTTAACTGCTCTCCAGGGTTCACTTAGAGGATTAGCCATGAATTGACAAACTTTATTCACGCTATAACAAATTTTAGGCCTCGTGATAGTTAGATACTGTAAAGCTCCAACTATACTTGGATATTGTTTGTTGTTATCTATTGCATCTCCACTATGTTTAAATAAACGTAAACTGCTAGTCATTGGTGTGGAGATGGGTTTGGCTTTATCCATATTAGCTCTAACAAGTATTTTTTATATGTATTTTTTTTGGGATAAGAAAATTTCTGACTTTGATTGTCTTTGAACTTGGATCCCTAGAAAGTAACTCACTTCTCCCATATCTTTAATAGCAAATGTTTTGTTCAGATGGGATATGACTTTATTGATTTTAGTGTTATCACTTCCTGTAATGAGAATGTCATCAACATAAACTAGTACATACATACTTCCTTCATTCTGAATTCTGGTGTATAGTAACCTGTCTGACTTAGTTGCTGTGTAATCCAGTCCAGCCAAAGTGTTTTTCAATTTAACATACCAGGCTCTTGAAGCTTGCTTCAAGCCATATATTGCTTTGTTCAGTTGACAAACATAATTCTCTTTGCCTTTGCTTACAAACCCCTTTGGCTGCTGCATGTAGACAGTTTCATTCAGGTCCCCATTCAGAAAAGCATTGCATACATCTAATTGCCTTATGTTCCATCCATTGTAAAGTGCTATGATCAAGATGATCCTGATAGTTGTAGGCTTAACTACAGGGGAGAATGTTTCATTAAAATCGAACACATATTGCTGAAGAAAGCCCCTTGCAATTAATCTGGCCTTATGTTTACATATGTTCCCCTCAGCATCCTTTTTCAACTCATAAGTCCATTTGCACCCAACAACATTTTTATCTTTTGGTGCCATGACCAAAGTCCAGGTTTTGTTTCTCATTAGTGCTTCGTATTCTTCATTCATGGCCTTGCACCAGGATTTGTGTCTAACAGCCTCCTTATATGTAACTGGTTCAGTAGTGTCTGCATTTTCAGTGGTTGCACTGTAAACTTTTGGTTTGAATATCCCACTTTTAGCTCTTATGATCATGTGATCGTCCTTGTGGTTGTCTTTGAACATTATTGTCATCACTATCTGTGTCTGGTGTGTTATTATCACTGCTTTGATTCTGGCTGTTGCCGTTGTGACTGTCATAACCTTGATGTAGATCATCATCACTTAAGTGCTCACTTGAACTGTATCCAGATCTAGTGCTGGAGACAGTTGGAGTAGCTAATGTAAATTGTGGTGTCCCCTTGTCATCAGTTTGCACAGGCCATACATTCAATGTAGGAATGGGTCCCATAGTTGTTTTAGACAAGTCATTGTTCTAATTACTTTTGTTTTTCTTATCTGCATAGGGAAACACACATTCATTAAAAACAACATGTCTAGACACAATGATCTTTCCCTTGTCATCAAGACACTTGTATCCTTTTTGGTTATCAGCATATCCTAAAAAGGTACAAGGGCTTGATCTTAGGGAAAGTTTGTGGTTATTGTAGGGTTTGAGACATGGGAAACACAAGCATCCAAATGTTCACAAAAATCTGTAGTCTGGTTTATTACCAAACAGAGTTTCATGAGGACATTTGTTGTGTAAAACTTTAGTTGGCATCCTATTTATTAAATAAACACTTGTGTTAAATGCCTCATTCTAATACTTTAGAGGTAAGGAGGACATTGATAGCAATGTTAACCCTGTTTCCACTATAGTCTATGTTTTCTTTCTACAATGCCATTCTGTTCAGATGTGTATGGGCAAGTGGTCCTATAAATGATGATTTTTCGATTAAAAACCTGTTTAAGTGGTAAGAACTCACTGCCCCCATCTGTTTGAACAGTTTTAATGCTGCAGTTTATTTGTTTTTCAATGAAATTCATAAACTGTAGCATTGCATTATTTGTATCTGATTTGGCCTTGAGAAAGAAAATCCAGGTATACCTGGTACATGCATCCATAATAGAAAGATAATACCTGTGTCCTTGTCTTGAGCATAATGGTGCAGGATCCCATAAATCTGCTGTAACTAATTCAAGTAGTTTAGAGTAAACAGTTTCAGATTTGCCAAAGGGTAACTTGTGGCTTTTGCCAAGTTGACAATGTGTGCAAATGTTAGGAACAGGTGAGTGTTTAAAAGGAATACTACTGCTTTTCGATATTTGCATTACAATGCCATAACTAGAGTGTCCAAATTTACAATGCTAAGTATTCAAATCATTTTGTACATAGTTGCTACTATCAGAATCAACAGAATCATTTTCATTAACATTGCTAACAGAATTATTTTCATTAATATTGCCAATCTGTATATTAGCATTACAACATCATGTGTTGTCTTCTTTACCCAGTCTTGATTGCATGTTGTTGAATCTGTATAGACCATTATTCAGCCTACCCTGTAACAATATATCCTTGCTTAGCAAGTCTCTAATTAAGCAATATTTGGGGTGAAATTAAAAATACACCTTTTTGTCATTAATGAATTGGGACACACTTATTAAATTTTTCTTAACAGTGCGAACCCTAATAAGGTTATTTAGATAAAGTTTTCTTTTCCCTTTGACATATGATGCCCCAACATGAGATATATTCATAGTTTCACCATTGCATGTGTGAATAACTTGTGTACCTGAATAATTCTTATTGCCAAGATTCAAATTCTGAAGGTTATTGGTTAGATGATTGGTTTCCCCTGAATCTGGAAACCGGTCTTCAGTGTTTATGTCTTCAGTTTTGATGTTGTCATCACTGCAAGCATTCTGTGATGTAGAACCTTTTGAATTTGTTTTTCCTTGATAATTTACTTGTGCCATGTTGACATTAATGCCTCTCTGATCACCTTGACCTTGTTGAACATTGTTAACATCAGTATTAAATCTGAAATAGCATCTGTTTGTTGTGTGCCCTGGTTTGTCACATATCTGACATTTCACTCTGTTTGTGTTGTTTGATCTACCTCTTCCCCTGCCTCTCTAACTGGGATTGCCTCTGGGTCCTTGTGGTTGCCTCTGCCATAGCCAGGTACACTTCTTGGCTGATTAACATTGATATTTCTTGAATTTGGGACTAAATTTATGCTAAATTCACTTTGAATGGCTTTTATTTGTTCCACTCTGCCTTCATGTGCCAACAATGCTGAGTATACTACTTGTATATCAGGTAAGGTAGTTTGTGTGGCAATGTATGTAACAAGAGACTCATACTCTTCATCAAGTCCATTTGTTAGTGTCAAGATTTGCTCACTATCCGACACATGATTCCCAATAGCTTTAAGTTTGTCACATAGGGACTTTACTTTAGAAATGTATTCATGCAAACTCATATAACCCTTTCTTGCATTTTGAAACTCTCTCCTGTAATGCATGATTCCCGCTTCTGATTGAGAATTAAAATTTTATTAAATTGTGGACCAAATTTCATAAGATGAATTGCACCCTATGACTTGTAACAACAAATTGGCACTAATTGAAGATAATAGCCAAGAAGATAGTAAGTTGTCCTGTTTTTTATGGTGAATAAATTCTGGATTGCTAATCATATTATTCTGTGCATCTGTAATCATTGCAGGTGGTGTGGTTTTAGTTCCTTTAACATAATCTTGAAGATCATATCCCTTCAACGGAATTTCCACATCAAGTAATTGTCTTCATCGAGAGGAATGGTAATAACTTGGCTCTTTGGCTTCACTAGAGGCTGAGGATAAGGTGGTGTGTACCATTGTTATCTATTCTTGAGGTGGTAGATGATTGTTCAGTGCTTCCTCCGGCCATGATGCTGGAAACAGATTATCAGAGGTTGATGATTAAGAATATGGCGAGGCCACTGCTCCAAAAGTGGTAGCTTATTCAAGATGGAAAAAGGGAAACAAGTAAATTCATTGGTTCTTTTTTCTTTTCAAGATTCAAGAATCTCTGGTTTACTCAGAGGGGATAAGAAACTCAAATGACGAGATGACAATCTTTGATGGTCGGTGAAAGAACTGCTGCAGCCATCGTGAATAAAATTCCGGCAAGGCACGACACAATTCTGATCTAATACGAACAGAACTACACAATTAGAAAGGGATGATCTTTGATGATGAAATCTCACTGAGGAGACTTGCACTTCGTCCTTCTTTTTGGATCAAAAATTCAATTATATTGATTTTGCCGTTTGGCTTATAAGCTCTGATACCATGTAAGATTTCTAAAATGTATATTAAAGAACTTGTAATTGTATTGAAATAAATTGAACAGATAATACATATTACAGAGATATCGCTTCATATATATATATATATATATATATATATATATATATATATATATATATATATATATATATATATACATGTAGCGATTTATTTATGTGGGCTGAATAGCAGGCCCAAAGGAAAGAAAGGAAATAAGCCCATGCGGCATTATAATGTGTAGGTCGGTTTGCATATGAACATATGATTCCATATGTTTTACACTTGATCTTGGACGGCATATTTTCCCATTGCATATATAGGAGGTTGCTCTTGCATGCAAGGGAATGCCAATTTGAATAAAATCAGCATGGGATAATTACCGAATCAATAGCACTCCTTTTTGAATCTAGGGAGACATCCAAAATTTTGATCTGCTATCTCTAACCAGAAGAATCAAAGATCATCTCTTATTTTTAGCACAATTTTCCAAACCCAGCTATGAGTCGGTTTAGGGGTAGACATCCAGATTTCATCATTCTTTAAGTTATGCTGCATGGCCCAATCCACCCATAATGACTTGGTTTTGATGATTAAGTTTTGGAAGAGAATAGACAAGGCAACTATATTTCAAAGCTTTATATTTTTTGTCCCTAAACCCCTTTTGCTTTTAGGCTTCTCTAGATTGTGAAAAGCTATTAGTGACAGGTTGGCAGAGTGTATAGAACCAATCCAATGAAATTTTCTCGTTGCAGTATTTATCAACTGTAGTAGCTTTTGGGGTAGGAAGAACGTTCTACACCAATACAAAGTCATTGAAAAAATAACTGCATTCAATATAATAAGTCTACCTGCTTGCGACAAATACCTATTTTCCCATCCATTGAATAACAAGATGATTCTCTTATATAAAGGCATAAACTGCGTGGTGGAAATTCTTTTGGTTGCTGAACGGATACCAAGGTAGGACATTAATTAAAGCATAGGGGCAAACTGGTCATATGAAGGCATTAAAGGACTTAAACATGGGAAAGGCCAACAACTAAAATTTGGGACTTTTTGTGGTTCATTTGTAAGCCAGAGAAGGAGTGGAAAGAGGAGTGTATTTGCATTATAGTATGAAGGGATGAAGGTGTAAGCTTAGTAAAATGGGCAAGTCATCGGTAAAGGCTAGAAATTTATCATAGGTTGTTTACATTTTGGATGCAGCATAAAAATCTTTAATACAATCTATCTTTCAATTTCAAGGGTGAGAGTTTCCATAATTATTATAGATAGATATTTCAATATCAGATCACCCTGTTTAAATCCATTTTTTCGTTTGAAATATCCAACTAAATGAGCCTTGAAAACAAGGGAATACCTTACTGTCGAAATGTAAAGATATATCCAATGGATGAACTTGTCTGGAAAATTCATTTTCTTCATAATACTGGTTAATGCATTCCAAGAGACTGAATCAAAAGCTTTTTTAATGTCAATCTTAAGCATTGCTCTATCGGATATGTTTTGAGTTGAGTAACCGTTGAGAAGTTCATGTGTCTGGAGGATATTATCTAGAATGCTTCGGTTTGGGAGGAAGGCTATTCGGTTTGGTGAAATGGTAGTTTGAAGCACATCTTTTAGTCTCTTCGAAAGTTTTCTTGATATTGCTTTATATATAATATTGCAGCATGCAATCGGCCTGAATTATGATACATTAGAGGGGTGATCTGTCCTTGAGATAAGAGATGGGTTGGTTAAATTTATAGAGCTAATGATTTTGCCTTTGTCAAAGAAACAATGCATAACTTTAAGGACTTCTGGGGATATAATTGTCCAACAATGAGTAAAGAAGGTGACTGTGAATCCATCTGGGCTAGGAGAGGCACGCAGATTTGCACATAGTGAATATTTAATCTTTTATATCATCATCAGTAACTTGTCTAGTCAATACATCCCATATCTCAGAGGTCATTAAGGTTAAGGGTGGGGAGGATATGAAACCAGGGTCTGCTTCAGGAGGTTGATTGCCAAGCAAGCTAGTAAAGAAAGGAAGGCTTCATCAACTTGCATGGGGTAAGTGTGCGTTACTTCATTGTGTCATTTGTCCGGTTGATGTATTCTTTAGCTTGCTTTATCTTCAATGAGGCATGGTAGAGCTTGTTGTTTCTATCTCCATGAGTAGACCAATTCTTCTTGTTTTTCTGTTGCATCATCTTGGCTTCAGACTAGTAGGCTTCTTCAAGTTGCATTATCAGTTCTTTCTCTCTTTGTTAGTTGTTGATATCAACATTGGAAAGTAGTACTAGTTATTGTACCTGCGCTAGTTTTTTTGTTATTTCTATAGAAATTTTATTACCTTTCTCCTATAAACATTACTTTTAAATTTTCTTATATTGTTTAGTATTCCTATTTCTTTTTCTAGAAGTGATAATTTATAAATTATGTAACATTTGTACGAATCATTTTTCATTGTATATGCAAAATACACAATATTTATAGAATAATAATTCATGTATGAAGCACATGCATTTGTCACATGCAAAGCGCATGCCGTTACACTCGTAGACATAATTGAACTTTGAAGTAAGGGTTTTTAATTTGAATTGTTAATGTCTATCGACATTGTGAATTAAGGTTGAACTTTGTAGTTTTTAGTTTGGATATGTTGTATTTATGCAAATTAAGTATGATTGTTCATTTGAATTTTGTAAATTTGTAGCTATGAAGATAACAATTTGTATTTGTGGGTATGACATGCTCATTAATTTGTATTGAAAGGTACAACCTTCTCGTATTTTTTTCAAATTGAAGCTCTATGCTTCAGGTAGAGGTACTTGATTAAAACGAAGTTTTTCCAATAGAATTTAGTCATGGTCTAAATTCATGGCTAAATCATACAAAAAAATTATGGTGAAAAACTGCCATGCCTAGGACCCATGGAAATTTTTTTACCACAACCAATTTTGCCAAGGCCATAGGTTGTGGCAAAACTTATTAGCCACGCCCAAAGCCATGGAAAAATTGCCTTTTTGGTGTCGTGGAAAATCAAGAAGTTCAAAATTAGCTCAGGGGTAGTCAAGGTTATATATCGTGAACATGTCATGTAATAATCAATAGTTATGAAAGCGTATATATAAACAAACACTGCATTTAAAGCAAGCTCAAAGTTCTGAGAATTATTTTTTGGGAGCGAAGCACTAAATGAGATGACATATATTGCTAAGGTAAAGTATTATTGTTGAAATTCTCAGATGATTCATTTGTAGAGGTTTCTGTATTAATTTTGGTTAAAGTTTCTATCTCTTACATGCAGATAGTAAAAGAATCATTAAGGATGGCAACAACTGAATCTTGATTTCCAAGAGTTGCCTTGAAAGATTTCCAAACTGAAGGTAAATGATGTTATATTGAATCTAACATAGGGTTTATATGTATCGTAGCATCTGAAACATTTGTATATTTTCATCATGAAAGGGTTTATATGTACTGTATATAAGGTGAAAAGCATATCAGTGTTCATCTAAAAACAGAGACAAATTTTTATCATTGGGCTTATTCTTTTGCACAATCATATCAAAGTAGCTAGTATTTCTGGCCATGCATTCCAGTTCATCATCAATCAGAATATTTTATGTGAGTCCCTTCTCACCTAGCACTCCACCTTTAACATATAGTTTCTTAACTACACTAACTGACTTATCACCTGCTCCATTAGCATATATATGTTTCGTAGATATGTTAAATCTCAAGGAAGCTACTCTATTTGCAAAAAAATTCCAGTATGGAGTCCAAGAAAGAATTGGTGACACTAATAGAAGGTAAATAGTTTTATATATAAATTCTTAATCAGTACATGAGTTTCATGTTAAATTAGATGTTCCAGATTTTCGTTGGTTTTTTTCACAAGGCTATATTTACTTAGTCGGGATTTTGTTTTGCAAGATCATTAAATTATAGGATTATATAATAATTTAATAATATAAAAATTTAACTAAATTAACTAAGTTTTATAAACATTAACACGTTTATAATAATAATAAAAACTAAGATTATAATAACAGTAAATAATAAATTTTAAAATATTAATCAAATTGACTAAGATTTGTAAATATCTACCAAATTTATAATAATAATAACAACAAATTAGACAAGTTTAATAAATAATAATAATAAAGTAATTATATTTTATGAAAATTACCTAAGATTTGTAAAAGTTAACAAAGTACTATAAAAAATTAACTGCGATACATAAAAGTTAACTAAATATCTTAAAACTTAAGTAAGTTAACTAATTTTTACAAAAATTAGCAAGTTTGTACTAATACTAATAATGATAATAACAATATATAATAATCTTATAATAACAATAAGTTATAAAATATTAACAAAGTTAATTAAGTCTTAAAAAATTAACAAATTTATATTAATAATACTAACGATTAACTAAGTTTATAATAATAATAATAATAATAAACTATAAATATTAATGTAACGAACCATATTTTAGTATCGACCGATCGTAAAGTAATTATATTTTATTCCCTAGTGGTTGGATTATTCTCAGGTTTTGATATGTCATTCATTGAGATGTGAGACATGTCCATGATTTTTACCAAACCTACTTATGACCATTTTGCCCTTGAGTTTATTATTTGGGCCATGAGTTTTGATAGGAATCGAATTAGGTGGTGAGATCGATTCCGTTGGATCGGAATGATGGTTTATGATTCCGTAGAGTGGTCACATGAAGGATTTGGTTCAGCGGTTTGGGATGAATCATTTTTTTATGTTTCAGCTTGTGTTTAGGCAAACTGGTCAGCAGCTAATGGGTCGATTAGTTGTAACAACCCGCATTTTACGTATCGAAGGATCGTAAAATATTTTTATTTAATTCCCCAAGGTTTGGATCATTCTCATATTTTGTTATGTTGTTCATGGGGATGTGAGACATATCCATAATTTTTGCCAATTTTATTTGTGACTATTTTGCCCCTATCAGTTTTGTATAGGGCATAGCTTTTGATTGAAATTGAATTAGGTGTTGGGATCGATTTCATTGGAAAGGAAATGGTGTTCCCAGTTCCGTAGAATGATCACAAAGAAGACTTGGTTATGCAGTTTGAGAGGAATAGCTAATTTAGCACTGCATAATTTTCTGTTCAGGTTTGGCTAGCTATTAATGGGCTGATTTGGTGTGGCCCATTAGTGGGCTGGTTGGATGCTATAAATAGGGATTGGAGGCATGGCGAATAGGTTACTTTCTTCATTATCTTATTTGGTTGAGCTCGTGGTCCTCCTTGCTCAATCAAATACACCTTTTCTCCATTAAAATTCTAGATCTACGAGAGAGAATTGAAGATCTACATCATTTGAAGCTAGATCTACTTCAAGTGAAGGATGATCGCATCAAATCGAGAGGTTTGAAGGTTGGTCTTCGCCGTTCGAATTTGAGATTCATCGTTTTTAAGCTTGTTTGAAGAATTATTGAGTGATATGCATCTCTCGCATGGATTCAATCAAGTATATGAGTGTTTGATCTTATTTTCACCATTTTCAAGTTGTTTTCTACTAGATCTTCATCATAGTAAGTATAATTTCATTTGAATCACCATAGGATCTAATCTAGCAACTTAAACCCGGTAATTCTTATGTTAATTCATATATTTATGCAATTTTAGATCCATTATTTTTTCATTAATTGATTTATCATGATTTGGTGAATTCTATATGGTTGTTGATGGATAATTGTCATTTTGGTGATGTTGATGATTTCAAAAATTGTTTTGGTTGAATTGGACGATTTAGATGAGTTGATTGCATCGATGTGGTCATTTGGCGATTATTTGGTCAAGTTTGGGGCTATATAGGAAAATCCTGGAGCTGGGTTGTTTTTCTAGTTTGGGTCGTGGCTTGTTACTCAAGAAATGGGGTCAGGTCGGGTCGATGATTTCAGATCGCTGGAGGCCCAGATCTTTCATATGTGTGGATGTTGATGGAGTGGCTCATGTTGAAGAGCATCAGATCGCAGGTAGTAACAACCCGGAAAACCAGAACCAATTTAAAAAATTATTTTAAGGAAATTTTGTTAGAAAATGAGTCAAAATTTAAAAATTCCATTTTTAAATTTAATTATTGAAGAAGAAAAAAAAGTTCTTAAATAAAATCATGATGATATTAATGAGATTTATTAATATATGCTGATAGGTTGATTTGAAAATAATGTGTGCATTATAGATGAAATAAATACATACATGTATATATCTTTGGCTATTGTCTTTAATTCCTTCCCTGTTTGTTTAAAATATAATTTTTAGGAATTCAAACGTGGATTACATGTCCAATTAAACTTCATTAATTAATTTAATTTGCAATGTTAATTATGCATTCATTTTATTCTTTATATATTTGTTTATTTTCCTTACATTTTAAACCTTGCGCACGCAACCAACAAGGATCATTTCATTTTTTTTTTCATGCATTGAATTCTAACGTTTCACTTATATTTTATATTGCACTCATTCATTTCAACTTAATTCATTTTCGTTATTTTTCAATACATGTATGCAAGTCTCTTACCTTGTTTTCAATGCATGCAATCATTTGCTCATTTATGTCCATTTTCTTTTCGAAATGTTTCGTGCATCTTTGCCACTTTCTTTCAATTTTCCATACATGCGTTTCCTAATATCTTACTTTAAAACCTATACATAGATAACAAATGTATAACGAAAAGAAAAATAATAAATAAATTATAATCAAAATTAAATTAAGAAAATTCAAAATTTGGAATATGTCAAATTGGATAGAACGCAGGAACTACTTTCATATAGAAATAAGCAATTTTGTTTTCTTTCTTGTTTTGTCACTAGGAAATATGGAAACAATAATTCAATTGTTTGAAATAAATATCTATATGTAACCATGCTTCACAAAAATAAATAAATAAACCTGTCATCATAAAATTTCAAAATTCAAATGTAATACATTAAACTGGTATTATTAGTATTTAGTGGTGTGATTGGTGGATCCCGTGACCGCTTCTCTTCATATACCTGAAACTAAACCATCCACTATATAATATCTTTTCCTCCCCAAATTCTCATTTCTCTTCTTGCTCAAAATTTAACAGCAGCCATCTTTCCCTCTCTCTCTTTCAAAATTCTACAGGAAAGCCACCACTATCTTCTTCAATGGCCATAATCGTTCGATTTTCCTTCTCTAATCTTTCACAATCCGATCCAAATTAAATTACCATTTCAAAGTGAAATCCAAAGAGATTTTCGAGATCTACGTTTTCATAAGGTAGTGATCAGATGGGGTAGAAGATTGGAGCTGATGGGTTTGGTTCTATCTGAAGTAACGAAGAAGAGGGATAAGGTTTAAAGTAAATAATTTATTTAATTATAAAATTAATTATAATAATTATGTCATTAACCTCTATAACATCATAACTTTTTAATTCGAGGTTCGTTTTACGAACCGTCAGATGCGTTGGACTCGTGTTGATCGAACAGTCGAAAAACAGATTTAAAGCTCATCTCAATTTAACCTTCGGTGAGATTTCTCGTTTTAAAATTAAAATAATTGAATATATATATATATATATATATATATATATATTTATTTAAATTGATTGTGATTGCGTTATTATTATACGTTGTATAAAAATTTGAGATTGATTGATTTTGGATGCGATGTATGGTTAGATCAAAATATATGTTGTTCGTTTAAATATTGTCTTTACCATTTTAGCTTAGAATAAAAATATTCATTTGTTGATAAACATTTTTGTTAGAAAACATGTTATGTAAATATAAATGTTATTCATTTAGAAAACATGTTATATAAATAAAAATGTTATTCATTTAGAATGAAGACATCATATTAGATAAAAATGTTTATTTGGGTTAAACATGTTATATTAGATAAAAATGTTTATTTAGATTAAAACGTGTCATTTTTGTTAGGATCTTTTAATTAGATTAAAACATGTCATTTTTGTTAGGATGTTTTAATTAGATTAAAACATGTCATTTTTGTTAGGATGTTTTAATTAGATTAACACTTGTCATTTTTGTTAGAATGATTAATTTGATTATAACATGTCGTTTTGTTAGAATGTTTAATTTGATTATAACATGTCATTTTTGTTAGAATGTTTAATTTGATTATAACACGTCATTTTTTTAGGATGTTTTAATTAGATTATAACACGTCATTTTTGTTAGAATGTTTAATTTGATTATAACATGTCATTTTTGTTAGGATGTTTTAATTTGATTAAAACATGTCATTTTTGTTAGAATGTTTAATTAGATTAAAACATGTCATTTTTTTGTTAAAATTTTTATTAGATTATAGTAATGTCGTGTTAATTATAAAAATGTCATTTATGTTAATTTTGAAAATGTCATTTATGTTAAATATAAAAAGGTCATTTATGTCAACTATAAAAATGTCATTTATGTCAACGATAATAAAATGTCATTTTATTGAATTAGAAATGTTAATTATAAAAGTGTCATTTACGCTAGAATAATGTTACATTATAATGAAATTGACATTTTAGTTAACAACGTTACATTAGAATAAAATTGACATTTTATTTAAAAATGTTACATTAGAATAAAATTTACATTTTAGTTAAAAATGTTACAATAGAATAAAATTAACATTTTAGTTAAAAATGTTTTATTATAATTAAAATTGTCATTTTGCTAGAAATGAAACGTTACGAATAAATATGTCAATTTAGTTAAAATTGTCATTTTAGAATAAAAATATCATGTTAGGATTAAATTGTCAATTTAGTTAAAATTGTCATTTTAGAATAAAACGTCATGTTAGGATTAAATTGTCAATTTAGTTAAAATTGACATTTTAGAATAAAAATGTCATGTTAGGATTAAATAGTCAATTTAGTTAAAATTGTCATTTTAGAATAAAAATGTCATGTTAGGATTAAATTGTCTATTTAGTTAAATATGTCATATATGTTAGAGTAATGAATATGTCATTTATTTAGGATAATGATTTGTCAAATGAATATATACTTTATTTAGATAATGTCGTGTTTTCAATAAAAAGATTACATTTTTATTGTCACGCTTTTTCATTAAAAAGATTGAAATAAAAAGTATCATTTTTATTGTATTAAAATGATTGAAATATTTGTTATATCTATTTCATGGATATATTGTTGTGTTGTTATGTATGTTATATTGTGACATGATTGAGATTTGGAAAATTAAACATGTTAAAATAAGGTTACTATAATTACACTTCCATTTACAAGTTATCCGACTTGTTTATGTGATTAGGACGATATTGTTTACACATCGCCCAAGTGCACAAATAATTTATTATTTATTTGTTGGATGAAACCCCACACGGGTATTGGGATGATATTCTAATCACACATCTCCTGTAACAACCCGAATTTTAATAACATGTTGAAACTAAAAATCAGGGTATAATTAAAATTTTAAAATAAATCAAGGGAAACGGGTTACGCCATTGCGTTCGTCTCGAAATTCTGCATGAAATCGAGTCCAAGTTTTCAAAAATTGGAGTTCGTATGACCCAGTTATGACCCTCAGAAGTTTCAGGAATTTGAATAAAATAAAATAGCTCGAAAATAAAGCCAGAAAATTCGAAATTCAAACCCAGAGAAGGCTAGCGGAAAAATTCCTGCCCATATACCCAGGTCGACTGGGGAGTCGACCTCCCCCCAACCAGGTCGATTGGGGAGTCGACCTCCCCATGACCAGGTCGACTGGGGAGTCGACCTGGGGGTCGACCTGGCCCCTTTTTCCAGATCCGAGTCTTTTTGTATTTTTCTGAATCTAGACCTATTTTCTGACTAGATTCGTGACTCTAATCCTATATAAACTCACCCCTAGCCTCGTTCTCTCCACACCATTTCATTCTGTCCTTATGCTGCTTCTGAAATAATTAAATTAAAGAGAGAATGGCTACTTCTTCTTCGTCAAGACAACATCTAGGAATTGCAAATTGGGGGTTTTCAACTGGAACAAGACTAAACAAATAGAGATTCAACAACTGCAACAACCGTTTCTAGAATCAAATCTCTGCATCTAATTCTCGATCCACGCTCTGTAAGTTCTAGTTACTTTGAGATTTAAACTTGTTAAATTTAATAAGGACATGGAATAAAATGAAATTGGACCTAAGCTTGATTATCTATTTGGATCTGTTCTTGTCTCTTCTTGAATCTATGATTTTGGATTATTTCTTATCAACTGAATAATGCCCATTCATGTTGTTGGACCTGGTTTATTATTCAAACGCTAGATTGTAAAATGAATTCTTGGATCTTGACTTGATGATAAGACTATGACTATACCTACGACTATGAACATATGACTATGCCTATACCTATGACTGTGAACATAAGACTATGCCTATGTCTATGACTGTGAACATAAGACTATTGCCTATGACTATGACAAGAACAATTGTGGCTAATCACCTATGACTCATGACTATGAATTATTGCCTATGATTATGAACATAAGGTTATCGTCTATGACCATGACTTTGAAACTATTACAGTTAATTGCTTATGACTATTTAGGATAGTTGCCTAGAACTCTTTTGGATAATTATCCATGACTATTGAGATTAATCGCTCATGATTCACTATGACTATGACTATTGTGGTTAATTGACTATTATAGTTGATCGTTCATGCCCATAACACTATAGTTGAAAACCATGTTGTGCACCGAATTGGCATTTTGTTGGATCGTATACCTAGGGTGTGACTTGCTTAGTTTATTCGCTATTACGTACACCAAAACCATTGGATCCATTATCCTTGTATTTGGCTTGCTTTTGCATGCCTATTCTTTTATATCAGCGTTTACCATGACTATCACCTTATCTTGCTAGATTTGAAATTCTATATGCTAGTGATGTTGTAACCAATTATCCAAAGTTATGTCATGCTAGTCTTGTAACCTCTTTTATCGCTTTATGCTCGTCCCTCTTGCCTATCATAGTTTTGATGTTATTCCCTTTATTTTGAGATTTGGATTTATTTGTAGTATGGATCGATTCACGTTTACGTGCGATGGGAACATTATTTGGGTAGAATAGGCAAAACTTGAATTGGTTATGAACATGAATTATGAACTTGATAAAAGGCAAAACTTGAAACATGAACGCTGTTATAACCTGAACCTGGATACGGACATGAAACTCGCCATGAAACTTGACACGAACTTGACATGAAACTTGAACATGGACATGACACTTAGAATGAACTTGAAAATGGCCAACTCGAGGTTGGGTTGAGTTTGCTGCCCGGAACCGCCCGGCAAATCCAGTTACTGCAAACAATAGGATCCAATGTGGGTAGTCGGTCATATCGCACTTGAAAACCCGAGGTCAGACTGAGTTGTGGTGTAATTCTGCTCGGAACCGCCCGGCATATCCAGTGACCACAACAACAGGTCTGATGTGAGAGGTTGGTGTGCATTAATGAATTAATGCCACATGATAGGGTTAAGTCATGAACCGCTTGAATATACTTAACCAATTCGACACGATGATTTGATAGGGTTAAGTCATGAACCGCTTGAATATACTTAACCAATTTGACACGATGATTTGATAAGGTTGAGTCATGAACCGCTTGAATATACTTAACCAACATGACACATGATTCATAGGGCTAAGTCATGAACTTGAACGACAACACTTAGCCAATTTGACATGACACGTAGACGGGTTAAGTCACGAACTTGAATGACCACACTTAACCAACTTGACATGCTAGACTGATGGGGTTGAGTCTCGAATTTAATGACAACATTTAACCTGCAGGACGGAAACCCTAGTTACGCGGTCCTTTTCAGCACTAACCCACTAGATGTATCACGGTACCCTGGAACTAGGCAGGGTAGGGCACGATTACTGGGCTGATTGTAAGCGACCAGAACGATGGCTAAGTTGGTGTGCCATTGTAGGTTCAGGCGGACCATGGTCGTGCACGTAGTCCGGAGTTGAAAAATCAAGCATTGGGCACCGGTAGGTTTACACTGTGCGTGCTTGATTTGTGTCGGTGGTTGGCACCCTAGGGCTTGATACACCCTATGGTGGACCTAGCACAGGTGACTACATTTCGTGATTGGACCGTATGACACAGACACATGAACGAGCTAGGACTTGTAGGGAGCCGATCGATTAATAGAATATTACATGGAAAAAGGGTGTTGTTCGTTAGGTAGCATATTCCCTAGTGGTCCTAGGTGGCATAAACCCTAATCGAATCTAGAAAACGTTCAATAGGTAGCATAATCCCTAGTGGTCCTAGGTGGCATAAATCCTAGTTGAACATGCGATAGTTCATGATAAGGAAACCTAGCCAAAACAAGGGTGGCAGTCCAAACGATTTCAAGAATGGTGGCACTATGTTGAAGTAGTATAGAAACACGTGATGAAACCCGTACGATATACGGCAAGGGACTGTACATATACATAGAAAGGATGATACGGGTTGGGGTACTAGTACAGTTGGTGTAGAAAATGTTAAACATGCGATGCTATACGTAGTTTATCTGGTTTGTATAGTTTATCTTGTTACCGTAGTTTATCTGGTTAGCATAGTTTATCTTGTTACCATAGTTTATCTGGTTAGTATAGTTTATCTTGACATCTTTGTTTAACTTGCCTATCTTGTCATCATCCTTATGTTTACTTTCAGTTTATACATGTCATGTTATCTTTACTTGTTTCTATGCTGAAAGTCACTAGGACTTACCAGTCTTTATGACTGACCCATTTTCTTTCGCCTCTTTTTCTTCCGTTCCCTCCCCCCTAGGTTCTCAGGGAGGAAAACACTACTACTTAGTTTGGACTTCTTTCTGCTTCAAGATCATCATATATGGCTTGGACCTTTATTGGCTATGGCTGCTTACTGTTTTACTTTGGGAATGATTTATGACTATGGTTTTATGCTTCTTTACTATTGCAAGACATATTTCGATGTAATGGATTTAATGGCATTTTGATGTAAAAAGGCTTTAGACCCTTTCTAGATTTTAAAGCAATGAAATTTTGTTCTTCTTCCGTTGTTTTATATGTTCTGTCTTGTAATATTTCTGTGTATGCTTACCTAGATAATGCTCCACCAAAGCTAGTGCATTCCCTTTGTGAGTGACCCTACCAGAGGTGGGGCGTTAATCTCCCTTGTGATTAGTTGTAGAATGCACTCTGGTTGTTATTTGGATGTTTACAGATTATTTATCATTCAAATGTAATGTATGAAAACCATATAAATGAACTTATATGGTATTTGGTTGGGTCGCATTCCGATTCAGAAATAAAGAATATTTGGCAACAAGAATATTATAAAATAAATAACAATTTAGTATAAAGGACATTTTAGAATAAAGGATAATTTAAAATAAGAATATTTTAGAATAAAGATATTTTAAATAAAGAATAGTTTAAAATAATGAATATTTTTCAGTGAAATAATTACAATTATAAATTATAATTGCGCTTTTGACACGAGGTTAGGTTGCATTTGTGGTAAAAGTCTGCCCGGACCCGACCAGCATATCTAGCAACCACTAGTGTTGAACATAATGTGAGAGGTGCAAGTGCACAAATACGAGCGGGCTATGACACGAGGTGCAACACCCCGTATTTTTAATATAATTAAAAATAAAATAAAATATATAAAAATATGCTTATGATGGGTAAATAATGGTGATGCATAAGAAGAATTAATTAATACATGGAAGAGAAGAAAAATTAGTTCGATAACGATGTATGTAACGGAAAAGATAGTAAAATAAGGATAACTAATTCAAGAATCAGGAATTAGGTAAAATGGACATCACCATTGCGTTCCTCTCGGAAAAATACACGAAATAGAGTCCGAGTTTTCGAAAATCGGAGTCCGTATGACCAAGATATGGCCAAAACAAGATTTCAGCAGACTTTCTGGCAGACTGACCCAGGTCGACCATAGTGTCGACACTATAGTCGACCTGCCCCCCCCCCCCCCCCCAGGTCGACGATAGTGTCAACCTCCCCGCTGTACAGGTCGACCTAGTCGGCCTAGGGTGGCCCAGAACCCATTTTTGAGGCCCGGGATGAGTTTTGATGGTCCGGATTGACTCTAGGGTTGATCTAATGGCCTAAATGAGTTTCCTACACCTATAAAATAACACCCAGACCTAGCCTAACTCACACAAATCATTCTTACTAAGTTATGCTGCTAAAATCAGTCTTGAGCCATGGCCGCCGTCTCCAAATTAAAGCTTAAGCGTCCAAACTCAAATCAAATCAAAGATCAATGCTTCTACAAAAAATTCAAGGGGATAGATCAATGACACTGCAACTTTCTAAGACAAATTCACTTCTTAATTCATTAGCCGTTCTCTGTAAGTGCTAGTTATTTTCAGATCTAAATATTTAATTTTAATATGGGCATGAAATAAAGTGGAATTGGATCTAAGCATGCTTATCGATTCAGATCTATTCCTGTTGCTTTTTGAATCTTTAGTTTTGAGACTTGTCTACCTTTATTCTCATGTCAAGTTTGTGATTTATTCAGCAGTTTCCTTGATTCGTTATGATGTTATCATCAAGTTGTAATCTTTATGCCTATCATGATGTTGTTTTCTCTCTGATCTATTTATTATGCAAATTTCTACCTTCCCCTATTTATTTTCTTTTGATGAACCTTGGTTAACTTCGGACCTTGGCCTAAAATCGCGATTCGCATACGAGAGGTATACGGGGGAATAATGGGATTATTGCCTATAAGAATATGATTAATAATTAGCAACATGAAATTGGATGTTATCATTTTGTTTGCAAGTTTGGGGTAGATCTGTAAATTTTGGTATAATCCTGTTATGATAAAATTTGCATAAATATTATATACATGGAATTCGACACCAACTGGATCTATGTAATGTAACATGAAATTTGGTATATATAACATGTATGTAATTTGGCATGTAAAATAAAATTATGAGTTTTGGAGCCTATGTAAATTAAATCAAAAGATTGGGTTTATGTTAATTAGGCATGTGTAGATTTGGAAATTTGAGCATGAAAGCGATTGTAAACTTTATAATTGGCATAAGCATGTATTATGAACTTGGGCAACTGACATGTATTGAAATAAAAAGATTATAGTTTGGGATAACTACATCATGAATCATCGGATTTGGGTTTATTGGGTATGAAACTTGATACATGTAATTTTGATTAGATCTTGACATATGAAAAAAAAGCATGAAACTTGGTATATATGTAAACTGACTAGAATTGGGTACATATATTAGTTGGTATGTAATAGCCTTAAAAGAGGGATAAATATAAATTGAGATAAGTTGTCATCAATGGCCTAAGATAAATTGTGGTAAAATTGGTATGATTTTGCATACCATTAATTGATGGACATAATTGAGTCAATTATGGACATCATTAAATTAGGAATTAATTGATAATTTGAATAGGGGAAATAAATTCAAATTGGGGTAAAATATTATAAGGGATAATCAATGCTTAAGACACGAGGTTGGACTCGTTTGTGACGTAAACCTGCCCGGAACCGCCCGGCGAATCCAGTAGTCACAAATGTCAGCCCAATGTGAGAGGTCCTAGGCCCAAATTAAAAGCGTAACAGTTGTAAAGACACGAGGTTAGACTCTTTTATGGTGTAAGACTACCCGGACCCGCCCGACAAATCCAGTTGCCATAAATGTCAGTCTAATGTGAGAGGTCTTTATAAGGTTACGGCCTTAATGAATTAAGAAATACTTAACCAGATAAACATGTGGTGGGACATGGGGGTTAAGTGGGTGACATGTGGAAATACGAATAGTAATACTTAACCAACGTGACATGGTAGTTAGACCAGTGGGTAGGGTTAAGTAAATAAGAACACTTAAACAATATGATATAAATGGGTGGGTTAATTAATATGATTAGGTTAATCTGGACACTTAACCAATTTAATAAGTTGACTACGGGAGTGGGTAAGGTTAAGCAAATATTTAACCATTATAACATGATTAAACTGGACTAGAGAGTGAGGTTAAGTTAATGAGAACACTTAACTAATACAATGGGTTAATTAGACAAGTGGTTGCAGTTAAGTAGTAACACTTAACCAACATAACAGGACAAGCGGGTGGGCTAAGTTAACTTGAATAAGTTGACAACACTTAACCATTATAATATGACTAGTGGAAGGGGTTAAGTTAACATGCATTTAACCAATCTGATGTGATGCGTGGTAGGGTTAAGTAACACATGGGGTTAAGTTAACAAGAAAATTCTTAACCAATGTAACCAGATAGACGAACAGAGTTAAGTTAATAAACCACACTTAACCAATCAAACATAATAAGCGAGAAAAGTTAAGTTAACTAAGGTAAACACTTAACCATGGTAACATAACGAGTAGAAGGGTTAAGTACATATCGGGTTGGTGGGTAATATTAGTAAATATAGGCCCACATACACTTAACCATTAAATACACATGCTTGAATCAGTAGCGGGGTTAAGTACACATCAGGGTTGGTGGGTAATATCAGAGAGTATAGGCCCACAAACTTAACCATTAGAAAAACCTAGTAACGGGGACCCATTTCAGCAGTAACCCACATTAGGTATCAACGGAACCCTGAGCTAGGCAGGGTGGGGCACGATTACTAGGCTGATTATAAGAGGACAAATTAGCGACGGTTGGTGCAGCAGTGCAGGTTCTAACGGAGTGCGGGCGTGCACACACTTCGGCGCAGAAAATTTAGCCACTAGGCATCAGTAGGTATAAAGCTGTGCATCTTGATTGTGTCAGGGTTGCCACCATGGGACTTGATACACCCCTTGGTGGGACCAGCACAGGTATCTACAAGTAGGGGGTCGCGTGACACAAACGAGAACTTGGTCAAGTAGGGAGCCGATCGATAAAGTAGTAAGGGTGCACCGAATATATACATGGCCATTGGGGTGATCGAGGTGGAATCCTCAAAAGCGATGTACACCTGAAGGCTACCATAATTGCGGGGATTGGGATCACGTTGTAATTATTATATAACATGGGCTACTAGTTGGGACACTAGTAGGGGGTACGGATCCTTGTTGCACAGAACACTAGTTGGGATACTAGTAGGAGTACATATCATTCCATGTAAGACACTTATGAGGATGTTAGTTAGGTGGTGCAGAGCAAATAGATATCGTTTTAATCGTAAAGCTTAGAAACCTTGCGATGTTACTCTTGATAGAAACCATGCGGTGGGATACTTGATAGGAATTATGGGATGTTATACTTGTTTCATCGTGCCCGAAGTTTATCTTGTTACCTTAGTTTATCTTGTTATCATAGTTTATCTTGTTATCTTAGTTTATCTTGCCTACCTTGTCATCATGCTTATGTTTACTTTCAGTTTATTCATGCCATGTTATCTTTACTCATTTTTATGCTGAAAGTCACTTGGACTTACTCAATCTTTATGACTGACCCATTTTGTTTCGCCTCTTTTTCTTCCGTTCCCCCCCCCCCAGGTTCACAGGGTGGGAATACAGCTTAGTTCGGATCTTACCAAGCTCCAAGTCTCTTTCATGTATGGCTTGGATTTCTCTTGGCTATGGCTTGCTTTGCTTTATTGGGGAATACTGCAGTTTGTTTTTATGCTTCTTTGTTTTTGAGCAAGACAGATATTTTAACTATGAAATTGGGTATTGGAAGTTGATGGGCTTTTCTTGTAAACATTTATATTTAATAAATGATTTGAAGTACTTCCACTTTATTTTCCGTTGTTTTATATATGTCTGTCTTGTAATATTTCTGTACCAGTACCCATAATACTCCATTGAAGTTAAGGCATTCTCTTTGTGAGTGACCTTAACAGATGTGGGGTGTTACATTTGGTATCAGAGCAGAAGGTTACCAGACTGGGCAAAAGTTTTCAAAAACCTTCTGAAACTAGTTTCAAAACGTTTACAAAGAAGCAAATTTTCAAGAAAACTTTGTTTTGATTAAAAGGCATATTCCCCAAAGCCATATGCACTATCTTTTGATTCTCTCTTGAAATCTCTTCTCTCTCTTTTCACCATAGTTTCGTAGGCATCCGACATATGTCGGAGGGCAAAGATGTGCCCAACCTCCATTTGTAGCCGTAGTAGTTCCATCTGCGTCTAATCTTATTTCAAGTTGGGTAGAGTGTCGTGCGTTGGAGGTAGCTTCGAGAGACTTGTCAACAAACTATACGAGGACAGTAAGAACAAGAAACTAGTTGTTATAACTTAATCCACGAAGGAGGAAAAAGGTGAGACGAAAGAGACCAAAGTGAAAGAATAGTAAAACCCATGACAAGAGAGAGTATCTTTAGTGAGAAGGGACATGTAGTTAAGTATTATAGGACAATGGCAAGGGACAAGATCGTCGAGAGGACAATTGAATGCTCTAGCGTACCTAAGAGAGTGGTAAAGTTTCTGTTAAAGGTTTAGCTTTTCTTTTCTATCATCCCACTAGAACTTTGTTTTTGTACATCGCATCCTTTTAATTCTGCTTCGAAAGTTGAGTCTCTGCACCTTAGTACTAGCATGGTAGAGGATCCCATTTTTGTCTCAAATCCTGTTGGGGAATCGGCTCATTTATTTATGACTTGTTAGGATTTGAGAAAGTCTATGCTAAGTGTTGAGTTTAGAAGGAATGCTCATGTTTTTGGTGAGCTATGGGTTGATTCTAGGGATGAAGTGGTTATCCGATAAGGGTGCCATTCTCGGTTTCGAAAGGAGGGTAGTTAGATTTTTGACTTGCCTCGGTAATACCCTCGAAGTCGCGTGTAACCTTTAGGGTTCTATTATGATTAGTTACCTAGAATCTCTTGATACATTAGTTGATCCGCTCGAGTAGTGTTCGCCACTAAGGCGGATGGGTCATTTCGCTTATGCATGAGTTATAGAGAGTCACCTAAGTAAGTACATTGGGCAACATGGTCGACATTTGTTTATTTTCGAGAGATAATTCATCTATGTGGAATACTTTCTAGTAAATTTTGGAGAGCTTGTGTGAAACCATGAGTACGCTGTTATGTGTAAGCCGAGTATACAAAAAGGAGAATAAGTGAAAGTGGAACGAGAGGTAATAGTGAAACGGGTTCCAACTCATATTTTGGGAACAAGAATTAAGAAGCTACGAAATTGTGAAGTTAAAGATGGTCAAAGCACAACGGAGTTAAGCTCAAGGGAATGTGGCTTAGAAGATTGAAGACTATATTCGTGCATCATATCTCTTTTTAAGGGTATATCCTTGATTCCTTTTTCCTATAGAGCTTACTTGCATGTTATCTTTCATGTATATCCTCTCGGTCCTATTCTCAATCCAATTTCTGTTGCAAACCCCATAGGGAGTATGACTCATCTGTTAGTAACACATGTTGGGGCTTGAGGGTGTTTGTTGGGTTGACTAAACTTTTTTTGGGTGTTATATGATACGGGTTGGTCTTAGGAAGGGATTTCCTTGTGACCTAAAAGGAGTCCATCATGCTTAGTTTCCTAGAATCATATATAGTGGTTGGGTTGAGTAATTCTTTGGGTGTCAGTCTGATGTTGATTTCGGTCTTCGGGGCTGATGCTTAGAGAGTTCTTCTCCTAATTAATATATATGTGGCATAGATTTCCAGTTTTGACATTGCCTAATGGGCACAAAGTTTTTACTTGCTTCTATCATTCGACTATACCTTTAGATAGGAACAATTGGGTGTAAACATGTGTTTGAGACATGTTATGATTGATGGTTGCAAGTGGCTGCAAGTGGTTGCTAGTGGTTGCTCGTAGTTGAATTTACACACATTAGGCACTAGATCGGCTCAATCACCTTTCATATTGCATATGCATGAGTGTTTATACTTGTTTATGGATGAAATGGAATGTGTTATCATGTGAATGTTGCATATGGATGAATTTTTGTGCACACATATAGTGTTTATGTGACTAGGACTATTTGCATACATGTCGGACTCATGGCACTAAACATATTTTGCATTTAGAAGATCAATCAGGCCTGATCATTTGCATTAGACAAGGAACATATACACACACTTCTTGCATATGTTCATACAGCATTAGAAATCTCTTAAGGACAATGAATGCCTGTGATTGATGATTGAGTAGATGGATGATGGATGGTAGGACACATTCTTCTTAACTTGAAGATTTCGGGGACGAAATCCTTTAAGGAGGGGAGAATGTAACACCCCGTATTTTTAATATAATTAAAAATAAAATAAAATATATAAAAATATGCTTATGATGGGTAAATAATGGTGATGCATAAGAAGAATTAATTAATACATGGAAGAGAAGAAAAATTAGTTCGATAACGATGTATGTAACGGAAAAGATAGTAAAATAAGGATAACTAATTCAAGAATCAGGAATTTGGTAAAATGGACATCACCATTGCGTTCCTGTTGGAAAAATACGCGAAATAGAGTCCAAGTTTTCGAAAATCGGAGTTTGTATGACCAAGATATGGCCAAAACAAGATTTCAGCAGACTTTTTGGCAGACTGACCCAGGTCGACCATAGTGTCGACACTATAGTCGACCTGCCCCCCCTAGGTCGACGATAATGTCGACCTCCCCTCTGTAAAGGTCGACCTGGTCGGCCTGGGGTGGCCCAGAATCAATTTTTGAGGCCCGGGATGAGTTTTGATGGTCCGGATTGACTCTAGGGTTGATCTAATGGCCTAAATGAGTTTCCTACACCTATAAAATAACACCCAGACCTAGCCTAACTCACACAAATCATTCTTACACCGTTATTCTGCTAAAATCTCTCTTGAGCCATGGCCGCCGTTTCCAAATTAAAGCTTAAGCGTCCAAACTCAAATCAAATCAAAGATCAATGATTCTGCAACAATTTCAAGGGGATAGATCAATGACACTGCAACTTTCTAAGACAAATTCACTTCTTAATTCATTATCCGTTCTCTGTAAGTGCTAGTTATTTTCAGATCTAAATATTTAATTTTAATATGGGCATGAAATAAAATGGAATTGGATCTAAGTATGTTTATCGATTCAGATCTATTCCTGTTGCTTTTTGAATCTTTAGTTTTGAGACTTGTCTACCTTTATTCTCATGACAAGTTTGTGATTTATTCAGCAGTTTCCTTGATTCGTAATGATGTTATCATCAAGTTGTAATCTTTATGCCTATCATGATGTTGTTTTCTCTCTGATCTATTTATTATGCAAATTTCTACCTTCCCCTATTTATTTTCTTTTGATGAACCTTGTTCAACTTCGGACCTTGGCCTAAAATCGCGATTCGCATACGAGAGGTATACGGGGGAATAATGGGATTATTTCCTATTAGAATATGATTAATAATTGGCAACATGAAATTGGATGTTATCATTTTATTTCAAGTTTGGGGTAGATATGTAAATTTTGGTATAATCCTGTTATGATAAAATTTGCATAAATATTATATACATGGAATTCGACACCAATTGGATCTATGTAATGTAACATGAAATTTGGTATATATAACATGTATGTAATTTGGCATGTAAAATAAAATTATGAGTTTTGGAGCCTATGTAAATTAAATCAAAAGAATGGGCTTATGTTAATTAGGCATGTGTAGACTTGGAAATTTGAGCATGAAAGCGATTGTAAACTTTATAATTGGCATAAACATGTATTATGAACTTGGGCAACTGGCATGTATTGAAATAAAAAGATTATAGTTTGGGATAACTACATCATGAATCATCGGATTTGGGTTTATTGGGTATGAAACTTGATACATGTAATTTTGGCTAGATCTTGACATATGAAAAAAAGCATGAAACTTGGTATATATGTAAACTGACTAGAATTGGGTACATATATTAGTTGGTATGTAATAGCCTTAAAAGAGGGATAAATATAAATTGAGATAAGTTGCCTTTAATGGCCTAAGATAAATTGTGGTAAAATTGGTATGATTTTGCATACCATTAATTGATGGACATAATTGAGTCAATTATGGACATCATTAAATTAGGAATTAATTGATAATTTGAATAGGGGAAATAAATTCAAATTGGGGTATAAGATTATAAGGGATAATCAATGCTTAGGACACGAGGTTGGACTCGTTTGTGACGTAAACCTGCCCGGAACCGCCCGACGAATCCAGTAGTCACAAATGTCAGCCCAATGTGAGAGGTCCTAGGCCCAAATTAAAAGCGTAACAGTTGTAAAGACACGAGGTTAGACTCTTTTATGGTGTAAGACTGCCCGGACCCGCCCGGCAAATCCAGCTGCCATAAATGTCAATCTAATGTGAGAGGTCTTTATAAGGTTACGGCCTTAATGAATTAAGAAATACTTAACGAGATAAACATGTGGTGGGACATGGGGGTTAAGTGGGTGACATGTGGAAATACGAATAGTAATACTTAACCAACGTCACATGGTAGTTAGACCAGTGGGTAGGGTTAAGTAAATAAGAACACTTAACCAATATGATATAAATGGGTGGGTTAAGTAATATGATTAGGTTAATCTGGACACTTAACCAATTTAATAAGTTGACTACGGGAGTGGGTAAGGTTAAGAAAATGTTTAACCATTATAACATGATTAAATTGGACTAGAGAGTGAGGTTAAGTTAATGAGAACACTTAACTAATACAATGGGTTAATTAGACAAGTGGTTGCGGTTAAGTAGTAACACTTAACCAACATAACAGGACAAGCGGGTGGGCTAAGTTAACTTGAATAAGTTGACAACATTTAACCATTATAATATGACTAGTGGATGGGATTAAGTTAACATGCATTTAACCAATCTGATGTGATGCGTGGTAGGGTTAAGTAACACATGGGGTTAAGTTAACAAGAAAATTCTTAACCAATGTAACCAGATAGACGAACGGGGTTAAGTTAATAAACCACACTTAACCAATCAAACATAATAAGCGAGAAAAGTTAAGATAACTAATAACACTTAACCATGGTAACATAACGAGTAGAAGGGTTAAGTACATATCGGGTTGGTGGGTAATATTAGTAAATATAGGCCCACATACACTTAACCATTAAATACACATGCTTGAATCAATAGCGGGGTTAAGTACACATCAGGGTTGGTGGGTAATATCAGAGAGTATAGGCCCACAGACTTAACCATTAGAAAAACCTAGTAACGGGGACCCATTTCAGCAGTAACCCACATTAGCTATCAACGGAACCCTGAGCTAGGCAGGGTGGGGCACGATTACTGGGCTGATTATAAGAGGTCAAATTAGCGACGGTTGGTGCAGCAGTGCAGGTTCTAACAGAGTGCGGGCGTGCACACACTTCGGCGCAGAAAATTTAGCCACTGGGCATCAGTAGGTATAAAGCTGTGCATCTTGATTGTGTCAGGGTTGCCACCATGGGACTTGATACACCCCATGGTGGGACCAGCACAGGTATCTACAAGTAGGGTGCCGCGTGACACAAACGAGAACTAGGTCAAGTAGGGAGCCGATCGATAAAGTAGTAAAGGTGCACCGAATATATACATGGCCATTGGGGTGATCGAGGTGGAATCCTCAAAATCGATGTACACCTGAAGGCTACTATAATTGTGGGGATTGGGATCATGTTGTAATTATTATATAACACGGGTTACTAGTTGGGACATTAGTAGGGGGTACGGATCCTTGTTGCACAGGACACTAGTTGGGATACTAGTAGGAGTACATATCATTCCATGTAAGACACTTATGAGGATGCTAGTTAGGTGGTGCAGAGCAAATAGATATCGTTTTAATCGTAAAGCTTAGAAACCTTGCGATGTTACTCTTGATAGAAACCATGCGGTGGGATACTTGATAGGAATTATGGGATGCTATACTTGTTTCATCGTGCCCGAAGTTTATCTTGTTACCTTAGTTTATCTTGTTATCATAGTTTATCTTGTTATCTTAGTTTATCTTGCCTACCTTGTCATCATGCTTATGTTTACTTTCAGTCTATTCATGCCATGTTATCTTTACTCATTTTTATGTTGAAAGTCACTAGGACTTACTCAGTCTTTATGACTGACCCATTTTGTTTCGCCTCTTTTTCTTCCATCCCCCCCCAGGTTCACAGGGTGGGAATACAGCTTAGTTCGGATCTTACCAAGCTCCAAGGCTCTTTCATGTATGGCTTGGATTTTTCTTGGCTATGGCTTGCTTTGCTTTATTGGGGAATACTGCAGTTTGTTTTTATGCTTCTTTGTTTTTGAGCAAGACAGATATTTTAACTATGAAATTGGGTATTGGAAGTTGATGGGCTTTTCTTGTAAACATAGGCTTTTCTTGTAAACATTTATATTTAATAAATGATTTGAAGTACTTCCACTTTATTTTCCGCTGTTTTATATATGTATGTCTTTTAATATTTCTGTTCCAGTACAGATAATACTCCATTGAAGTTAAGGCATTCCCTTTGTGAGTGACCTTAACAGATGTGGGGTGTTACACGAGGTTAAGCCCAACTTGTGGGATAAGTCTGCCCGGACCCGACCGGCATGTCCAACATCTGCAAGTTGTAGGCCAAATGTAGGAGGTCTAGCCCGTTATAAACCATAAATGGACAAAGTAATGAATTGGACTATTTAGTCCATTACAAGTTGAAATGCCATTTTAATCCGAACGGGTTTATCAATCGTTTTTATTCATTTTATAATGAATAGAATAAAAAGTAGTAATTTCCAAAATCTTATATTTTGAAAACATTATTTTAATAAAGAAATAGAATAAATCTTTAATCAAGATTTAATGAAGTTTTCCAATGTATTAATATTTATTTGGAATTAAATAAAATAAATTGGATTTTGGGTTTGTCTTGAATTGTGTTTTAAATAACACTATTCTTAAACCCCGTGTGAAAAGAATAAAGCTTTTAATTTAGATTTAGAGAAGTTTACTAATTAATTAATGTTTTAATTAAGCATTAAGAAGAAAATTGATTGAGGATTTGTCGTGAACTATGTTTTAAACGACATTTGTTCTTTACTCCCAATTAACAGTGAAATTATAATTTTGAATTTATAAAACTTCTATTAAGATTTAAATGGAATTTATAAATCTTTTATTACGATGAAACGATAATTTTCCAAAGTATAGTTTTCCAATTTAATATATTGAATTGGAATTGAATGGAATTCGATTTAATAATAATCGAGATAAGCTTCTGTAAAAGAAGGCTGATACTATATATGGAATTTAATAGGCTTTGCCATTATTCTATTTACATTATCGGTCTGATACAGAAATTTATATCGATTATATATTGATTTGATTTCTGTGAAAATTCCATATTTAATGGAAGATGATTTTGGGTTTACCGTGAACTGTGTTTTAAATGACATTAGTTCTTTAACCCAGTTAAAGATAAGTTTAATTTCTTAAATTTAAATAATCATTAAATAATGATTTTTGATATTTAAAACCAAATGGGAGTTTTTAATAAATCTTTAAGAAGAAAGATTTAAGAATAAATTTAAAGAATTTATCTTTGATTGAATAATGTGAATATTTTATTAAAAGAATATCCTAAACTGGAATGAGGCGTTTGATATGTTTTTATAACACTTGATTTTTTATTATTAAAATACGCGAGTTATTCGGGAAGACCGGGTATAACCCATTCTGAATAATTACTGCGACGACTAAAAGTCGAAGATGAAGACGGTGGTTGAAGACCGATGATCTTCACATCGAATGGATGACTACTGATGCCTTTGATAGGAGTTGCTGCATTGAAAGGGTTACAGTTGTAGTCGTTCAGACGTACTTGTTGATTGTCCGGGTAAGGGGCACCTCTCTTCCGTATTGGACATACGGACGAGGAATAAGGTGTCTCCGGTTTCGTTCAGACCCAGAGCGGACTTGTAAATGGATGTGTGTCTTACATTGGATTTCATTCTATGTAAATTAAATTGATTTCTGTTTAATATATATATCTGTGATGGCGGAGAATTTATTCTCTTGCTTAACACTCTTCTCTGAGACGCACGAGCTCAGAGGTTATATATTGGTAGTTATCGATCACATGGCGTGAATTGTCAATGTGGCACGCCAAGATGCAATTAATCAAGGCTTTTGTTGAAAAGCAGAGCCTTATGGGATGATCAAAGCATAACCTATTTCGGCATGGCTTTTTGTATAACGTTACCTCGCGAGCCTCACACCTCGGTAAGAGTCAGAAATGGGACAAGGGAACGCAGGGAGTGCACACGTTTCTTTCTAGCTAGAAGTAGTGTTAGGGTTTTCACAAGACCCGACATTTTTACTTATGTGGTTGATGGATTATGAGGCGCCTCGAATTTAGTGGTCGATTGTGACTATTTTATATGTTTAATAGGACCGAGAAACGTGTGTTCAGGAATTGCCAATCCACTAACATTATCTGTAGACCAGCCCTGCAGTATCCAAGGGTTCGCCAACGTCTGAATCCTAAGACATTGCTTGAGTGTCTCGAATCGGTAAGGAGATCCTTCCTAGCCTTGACTCATGATGGAAATCCAACTTCCAATACGACATCGTGCGGTTTTGATTGTAGAACTATTATGGCGACATAGTAGGATGGGGTACTATGCTGTCTGTAATTGATACATTATGATTGAAATTGTTTTTGAAACATATATACACTAATAATAATAATAAAATCAAATCCGTTATATATGTAACAACCATTTTTGACCATTACAAGGTAAAACTCTATCCTCCGGTTTGCGTTGCATTGTGTGATGGGACTTGAGTCTTATAATGATTTCATTTTTTTCTAAAAAGCATTACATTGTTTAACGATTTACTTTATTTATGCATTGGCAATCCAATGGAGTAAACCTGTTCCGCGTTAGCAGCGTTGTCCTGTGATTATCCATATTATTAGATAAGTTAAGTTAAATTTCTCATACTAGTCCCATGACTGACCCGTAGTTTGTTTCACTTTGCAAACTCGGGTGCCCTCTTTTCCACATAGGCAGTCGAGTAGCTTATTTTGTAGATATATTAAGCATGATTCTGGATCGAAGCTTAAAGCTGTGTCCAGAGCATTGATAGACTTCCGTTGTATCAGTTTATTCATTTCCACTGCAATGTATTAAATTATTGTAAATTATCTTCCGCTGTATTTTATCAATGTACTCTGATATTCTATACTCTGTTGTAACATTATTATAATGTTTATAAAAGTCTTATATTATTTGTTCTAATGTTGTATTCCTAGAGTTAGCATATTTGGGTTTTGAGCGGTCTTGGTTAATTTTACGATCGATTAGGTCCGAGCGAAATCCAAATCATTACAGAGCTCTGGTTAGCTCAAATCTTTGGGGTACAACTTGTTAGAATTGAACCAAAGACTCATCAGAGGTAGGATTAGTAATATCCTATAAAGAATACTCATTAGAGATAGGATCAATAGCATCCTAGAATGAGAAAACTCGTTAGAGATGGGGTTAGTAATGCCCTAGAATGAGTTGAGAGAGAAAAATTTATAATTAGCGTATTTGTGATTATATATAATCCGATTATAGAAAATATGATTTTTGATATATAAAAGTTATATATATTTTTAAAGTTAATCAACTAATTGATTGATGTTTGTGTTGTGTGATTATTAATCCAACTAATAAAATTATTGAAATTAATAAAAGAAAGAAAGTTGAGTTGGTTAGTTAAACAACATTCAGCTCCGTTCCTTTTCGAGGACGAAAAAATTTTAAGTAGGGGAGATTGTAACAACCCTGAAAAGCAGAACAAATTTAAAAATTTATTTTAAGGAAATTTTGTTAGAAAATGCATCAGAATTTAAAAATTCCATTTTCAAATTTAATTATTGAAAAAGAAAAAAAAGTTTTTAAATAAAATTATGATGACATTAATGAGATTTATTAATATATGCTGATAGGCTGATTTGAAAATAATGTGTGCATTCTAGATGAAATAAATATATACATGCATATATCTTTTGCTATCGTCTTTAATTCTTTCCCAGTTTGTTTAAAATATAATTTTTAGGAATTCAAACGTGGATTACATGTCCAATTAAACTTCATTAATTAATTTAATTTGCAATGTTAATTATGCATTCATTTCATTCTTTATATATTTGTTTATTTCTCTTACATTTTAAACCTTGCGCATGCAACCTACAAGGATCATTTCATTTTTTTTTCATGCATTGAATTCTAACGTTTCACTTATAGTTTATATTGCATTCATTCATTTCAACTTAATCCAGTTCATTTTCGTTATTTTTCAGTACATGCATGCAAGTCTCTTACCTTGTTTTCAATGCATGCATTTGTTTGCTCATTAATGTCCATTTTCTTTTTGAAATGTTTCATGCTTCTGTGCCACTTTCTTTCAATTTCCCATACATGCGTTTCCTAATATCTTACTTTAAAACCTAAACATCTATTTACTTAAGTAAACAAAAATACTGCTGCTTTGAATTAACATAGATAACAAATATATAACGAAAAGAAAAATAATAAATAAATTATAATCAAAATTAAATTAAGAAAATTCAAATTTTGGAATATGTCAAATTGGATAGAATGTAAGAATTGCTTTCATTTAGAAATAAGCAATTTTGTTTTCTTTCTTGTTTTGTCACTAGGAAATATGGAAACAATAATTCAATTGTTTGAAATAAATATCTACATGTAACCATGCTTCACAAAAATAAATAAATAAACCTGTCATCATAAAATTTCGAAATTCAAATGTAACACGTTGAACTGGTACTATTAATATTTAGTGGCGTGATTGGTGGATCTCGTGGCCGCTTTTCTTCATATACCTAAAACTAAACCCTCCACTATATAATATTTTTTCCTCTCCAATAATCCTCATTTCTCTTCTTCCTCAAAATTTAACAGCAGCCCTCGTTCCCTCTCTCTCTTTCAAAATTCTGCAGGAAAGCCGCCACTGTCTTCTCCAATGGTCATAATCATTTGATTTTCCTTCTCTAATCTTTCACAATCCGATCCAAATTAAATTACCATTCCAAAGTGAAATTCAAAGAGATTTTCGAGATCTATGTTTTCATACGGTAATGATCAGATGGGGTAGAAGATTGGAGCTGATGGATTCAGTTCAATCTGGAGCAACGAAGAAGTGGGATAAGGTTTAAAGTAATTAATCTATTTAATTATAATAATTATGTCATTAACCTCTATAACATCATAACTTTTTAATTCGAGGTTCGTTTTATGAACCGTCAGATGCGTTGGACTCGTGTTGATCAGATCTACATGATTGAATAGTCGAAAAACAGATTTGGAGCTCGTCTCAATTTAACCTTCAGTGAGATTTCTCATTTTAAAATTAAAATAATTAAATATATATATAGAAATATATATGTTTTAATTGATTGTGATTGTGTTATTATTATATGCTGTATATAAATTTGAGATTGATTGATTTTGGATGTGATGTATGGTTAGATCAAAATATATGTTGTTCGTTTAAATATTGTCTTTACCAATTTAGCTTAGAATAAAAATATTCATTTGTTTATAAACATTTTTGCCAGAAAACATGTTATGTAAATATAAATGTTATTCATTTAGAAAACATGTTATGTAAATATAAATGCTATTCATTTAGAATGAAGACATCATATTAGATAAAAATGTATATTTAGATTAAAAATGTCATATTAGATAAAATTGTTTATTTAGATTAAAACATGTCATCTTTGTTAGGATGTTTTAATTAGATTAAAACATGTCATTTTTGTTAGAATGGTTTAATTAGATTAAAACATGTTATTTTTGTTAGGATGTTTCAATTAGATTAAAACATGTCATTTTTGTTAGGATGTTTCAATTAGATTAGAACATGTCATTTTTGTTAGAATGTCTAATTTGATTATAACATGACATTTTTGTTAGAATGTTTAATTTGATTATAACATATCATTTTGTTAGAATGTTTAATTTGATTATAACATGTCATTTTTGTTAGAATGTTTAATTTGATTATAACAAATCATTTTTGTTAGGATGTTTTAATTAGATTATAACACGTCATTTTTGTTAGGATGTTTTAATTAGATTAAAACATGTCATTTTTGTTAGAATGTTTAGTTTGATTATAACATGTCATTTTTGTTAGAATGTTTAATTTGATTAAAACATGTCATTTTTGTTAGGATGTTTTAATTAGATTAAAACATGTCATTTTTGTTAGAATGTTTAATTAGATTAAAGCATGTCATTTTTTTATTAGAATGTTTTATTAGATTATAGTAATGTCATGTTAATTATAAAAATGTCATTTATGTTAATTTTGAAAATGTCATTTCTGTTAAATATAATAAGGTCATTTATGTCAAATATAAAAATGTCATTTATGTCAAACATAATAAAATGTCATTTTATTGAATTAGAAATGTTAATTATAAAAGTGACATTTACGCTTGAATAGTATTACGTTAGAATGAATTTGACATTTTAGTTAAAAATGTTACATTAGAATAAAATTGATATTTTAGTTAAAAATGTTACATTAGAATAAAATTGATATTTTAGTTAAAAATGTTTTATTAGAATTTAAATTGTCGTTTTGCTAGAAATGTTACGTTAAGAATAAATATGTCAATTTAATTAAAATTGCCATTTTAGAATAAAAATGTCATGTTAGGATTAAATTGTCAATTTAGTTAAAATTTTCATTTTAGAATAAAATGTCATGTTAGGATTAAATTGTCAATTTAGTTAAAATTTTCATTTTAGAATAAAATGTCATGTTAGGATTAAATTGTCAATTTAGTTAAAATTGTCATTCTAGAATAAAAATGTCATGTTAGGATTAAATAGTCAATTTAGTTAAAATTGTAATTTTAGAATAAAAATGTCATGTTAGGATTAAATTGTCTATTTAGTTAAATATGTCGTATATGTTAGAGTAATGAATATTTCATTTATTTAGGATAATAGTTTGTCAAATGAATATATCATTTATTTAGATAATATCGTGTTTTCAATAAAAAGATTACATTTTTAATGTCACGTTGTTTCATTAAAAAGATTGAAATAAAAAGTATCATTTTTATTGTATTAAATTGATTGAAATGTATGTTATATCTATTTCATGGATGTATTGTTGTGTTGTTATGTATGTTATATTGTGACATGATTGGGATTTGGAAAATTAAACATGTTAAAATAATGTTATTATAATTACACTTCCATTTACAAGTAATCCGACTTGTTTATGTGATTGGGACGATATTTTTTACACATCGCCCAAGTGCACAAATAATTTATTATTTATTTGTTCGATGAAACCCCACACGGGTCTTGAGATGATATTCTAATCACACATCTCCCTTGTGATTAGTTGTAGAATGCACTCTCGTTGTTATTTGGATGTTTACTAAATATTTATCATTCATATGTAATCTATTAAAACCATATAAATGAACTTATATGGTAATTGGTTGGGTCACATTCCGATCCAGAAATAAAGAATATTTGTTTACAAGAATATTATAAAATAAATAACAATTTAGTATAAAGGACATTTTAGAATAAAGGATATTTTAAATTAAGAATATTTTAGAATAAAGATATTTTAAATAAAGAATAGTTTAAAATAACAAACATTTTTCAATGAAATAATTATAATTATAAATTATAATTGCGCTTTTGACACGAGGTTAGGTTGCATTTGGGGTAGAAGTCTGCCCGGACCCCATGGGCATATCCAGCAGCCACTACTGTTGAACCTAATGTGAGAGGTCTAAGTGTGCAAATACGAAGTGGGCTATGACACGAAGTTAAGCCCAACTTGTGGGATATGTTTTCCCGGACCCGACTGACATGTCTAGCATCCGCAAGTTGTAGGCCTAATGCGGGAGGTCTAGCCCATTATAAACCATAAATGGACATGGTAATGAATTGGACTATTTAACCCATTATAAGTTTGAACACCATTTTAACCCGAACGATTTTATCGATCGTTTTTATTCATTTTATAATAAATAGAATAAAAAGTAGTAATTTCCAAAATCTAATATTTTGAAAACATTATTTTAATAAAGAAATACAATAAATCTTTAATCAAGATTTAATGAAGTTTTCCAATGTATTAATATTTACTTGGAATTAAATAAAATAAATTGGATTTTGGGTTTGTTGTGAATGGTGTTTTAAATAACACTGTTTTTAAACCCCGTGTGAAAAGAATAAAGCTTTTAATTTAGATGTAGAGAAGTTTACTAATTAATTAATGTTTAATTAAGCACTAAGATGAAAGTTGATTGAGGGTTTGTCGTGAACTATGTTTTAAACGACATTTATTCTTTAATCCTAATTAACAGTGAAATTATAATTTTGAATATATAAAACTTTTATTAAGATTTAAATGGAATTTATAAATCTTTTATTAAGATGTAATTTTCCAAAGTAAAGTTTTCCAATTTAATATATTGAATTGGAATTGAATGGAATTCGATTTAATAATAATCGAGATAAGCTTCCGTAAAAGAAGACCGATACTATATAAAGAATTTAAGAGGCTTTGTCGTTATTCCATTTACATTATTGGTCTAATACAGAAATTTATATCGATTATATATTGATTTGATTTCTGTGAAAATTCCATATTTAATGGAAGTTGATTTTGGGTTTACCGTGAACTGTGTCTTAAATGACATTAGTTTTTTAACCCAATTAAAGATAAGATTAATTTTTTAATTTAAATAATCATTAAATAATGATTTTTGGTATTTAAAACCAAATGGGAGTTCTTAATAAATCTTTATGAAGAAATATTTAAGAATAAATTTAAAGAATTTATCTTTGATTGAATAATGTGAATATTTTATTAAAAGAATATCCTGAATTAGAATGAGGCATTTGATGTGTTTTTATAACACTTGATTTTTGATTATTAAAATACGAGAGTTATTCGGGAAGAACGGGTATAACCCATTCTGAAATATTAATGCGATGATTAAATCTCGAAGAAGAAGGTGGTGGTTGAAGACCGGCGATCTTCACATCGAATGGATGACTACTGATGCCTTTGATAGGAGTTGCTGCCTTGAAAGGATTACAGTGGTAGTCGTCCAGATGTACTTGTTGATTGTCCGGATAAGCGAGCATCTCTCTTGCGTATTGGACATACAGGACGAGGAATAAGGTGTCTCCGGTTTCATTCAGACCCAGAGTGGACTTGTAAATGGATGTGCGTCTGACATTGGATTTAATTCCATGTAAATTAAATTGATTTCTATTTAATATATATTTGTGGTAGCGGAGAATTTATTCTCTTGCCTAACACCCTTTCTCTGAGATGCACGAGCTCAGAGGTTATATATTGGTAGTTATCAATTGCATGGCGTGAATTGTCAATGTGGCACGCCAAGATGCAGTTGATCAAGGCTTTTGTTGAAAAGCAGAACTTTGTTGGATGATCAAAGCATAACCTATTTCGGCATAGCTTTGTGCACAGTGTTACCTCGCGAGCCTCACACCCGAATAAGATTCAAAAACGGGACAAGGGAATGCAGGGAATGCACATGTTTCTTTCTAGCTAGAAGTAGTGTTAGGGTTTTCACAAGGCCCGACATTTTTACTTATGTGGTTGATGGATTATGAGGCGCCTCAGATTTAGTGGTCGATTGTGACCATTTTATAGGTTCAATAGGACCGAGAAATGTGTGTTCAGGAATTGCCAATCCACTAACGTTATTTGTGAACCGGCCCTGCAGTATCCAAGGGTTCGCCAGCGTCCGGATCCTGAGATGTTGCTAGAGTGTCTCGAATCGGTAAGGAGATCGTTCCTAGCCTTGACTCATGATGGAAATCCAATTTCCAATACAACATCATGCGGTTTTGATTGTAGAACTAGTATGGCGACATAGTAGGATGGGGGACTATGCCGTCTATGATTGATACATTATGATTGAAATTATTTTTGAAAACATATATACACTAATAATAATAATAATATCAAATCCGTTTTATATGTATCAAGCATTTTTGACCATTATAAGGTAAAACTCTATCCTCCGGTTTGCGTTGCATTGTGTGATGGGACTTGAGTCTTATAACGGTTTCATTTTTCTAAAAAGCATTACGTTGTTTAATGATTTACTTTATTTATGCACTGGCAATCCAATGGAGTTAACCCGTTACGCGTTAGTGGCGTGGTCCTGTGATTAGCCTTATTATTAGGTAAGTTAAGTTAGATTTCTCATACCAGTCCCATGACTGACCCGTAGTTTGTTTCACTTTGCAAACTCGGGTGCCTTCTTTTCCACACGGGAAGTCGAGTAGCTTATTTTGCAGATATATTGAGCAGGATTCTGGATCGAAGTTTAAAGCTGTGTCCGGAGCATTGATAGACTTCCATTGTATCAATTTATTCATTTCCACTGCAATGTATTAAATTATTGTAAATTATCTTCCGCCGTATTTTACTGATGTACTCTGATATTCTTTACTCTGATGTAACATTATCATAATGTTTATAAAAGTCTTCTGTTATTTGTTCTAATGTGTTGTATTCCCAGAGTTAGCATATTTCGGGTTTTGACTGGTCTTGGTCGATTTTACGATTGATTAGGTCCAGGCGAAATCCGAATCGTTACACAGGTGGTGGCTTCGGGTTCAGCTCGTTCGTGTGAATGTGGAGTTACTTCGGGTTGGTCTGAATCATTGGGTTTGGGTCGTTTGTATGTGCATGTTGATGTGGTGGATCGTGTTGAAGCGTCGGGTCGTTCGTGTGCTGTGGGATGGATCGGCCAAGTCAGGTCGTGGTTTGGGGAAGGAAGTCAGGTCTAGTCGGCCAGGTGGATCAGGTCATTAACGACCTTGGGAGTTAGGTCATGGTAGTGATGGGTCGGTTTCAGGAGGGACAATCTGACTAAGGAGAACCATTATTTTATGTTATTTTGATTTAGTGAAGAATGTGACTTCGAAGTGAATTCAGGAAGGAATGTTCTAAGTGTTGTGGTGTGTTTGTTGATCGTCGAAATGCAACGAATACGAAGATGACTCAAAGTGATGAGTTGATGGATAATGGTTGCTCAAGAGGGTAGCTTGATCTATGAATAGCCGTCGTAGAGGACAACTAATGATATTGAAGGCTGAGAGATTATCGTTGTTGTAGGCTCTAGCAGGCTCAAATCAAGTGTATAATAGGGACGCCTAAAAGACCAGAGGGTTGATGGTCGAGTACCCTAGGTATCGTCGAAAGGCTTAGATACGTATCGTAGAAAGGTGTATGGGATTTTTGCTAGAACCAGGGTTACCACTAGCCCTTGACGTATGGCAGGGTTGGTTGTCATACAATTAACAACGGTTTCGAAGCAGAATACACATTTATAGCCAGAGTCATAGATGTTGGTTGTTTTTCTTGTACCATCTCAATAGATTGACTGACATCGAAGGAGATGTTTCTTGGGTGCTTGTCTGATGTTGGTTTAGGCCTTTGGGGCTTGTGCTTGAGGGACATTGATCTCGATTAGCCTGGTTTACGTGACATATAACTAGTTTTTATGATTACTATTGTCTGAATATTTCTGATTGCCATGAATATACAACTGTTTTCAAATGCTTGTTTGTAAAGGCTATCACGTCAGATGTTGGGAAGACGAGGTTGGGTTTCTTCTCTGTGGTTTAGTTGGTAGATTGGTTGGTTTATTAACCTTTTCTCATATACTTTATTGATGATGTTAGATAGCTGTTTTATCACTCATTAAGACTGTTGTCTAACTCAAGCTTTATTTCCCTCTTATTTCCTTGGGCTATTCATCCATTTGTTGGATAGGCAGACTGAGTAACAAGTTATAGGTAGCAGATCTTAGTGGATGATGATGTAGATCGATGACGAGTAGGAGGCTTACGTATTAGTTTTCTTCTATTCATATATAGTTGTTGTTCCGCTGTTAGTTTTGTTGTATGATTCTCTGAGTGTTGTAGCGAGGCAGTTTGTACAGACACTTATGTTATAATCCGAGGATGTATGGATATTCTTCTAGATGATATGAAAGTTTAAGTTTATGTGCAATTATGACTTACAGTTTTTACCTGTTGTGGATGCTCTATTATATTTTATCCTTATGCTGTGAGTTATGCGATAGGTTCCGCTTGTATTATTCTACTCTGATAATTGTCCATAGCTGCCTGGCACGTCTTTCAGCGTAGTATTTCCTTTGTCAAGTGCAGGAGTTATGGGCGGCCGTCACATTTGATATCAGAGCTCCGGTTATTGATTTTAGCCAAAGTTCTAAGACATATTTACGTATCAGAGACGCATATGTAGATTTTTGCTGGATCTATATTATATATTAGTGTATAGTATAGTAGCGTTTGAACTCCATTTGCAGTTTTCTCATGAATGGACTAATCATTTTATATTGCAGATTTAGAATGAGTCATCGAACTTCAAGACATATTGCTAGGGGGGCTGTGCCTGAAGGGAGAAATGGCGGTATACCAGACTATCCAGCTATGTTCGAGGCCATGATGGCAGCAATCATAAGGAGGGCCCCCGCTCCAGAGGTAGCCGCGGTAGATGTAGGGGTTTAGGTGCAAGTGCCTAGGGCAGTGGATTTTGCGAAGCTATGTAAAGTCTTCACATCTCCAGGAGGAAAACAGTTCAAGGGGACAACCAACTGAAGAGGTTCAAAGGTGGCTAGATACTTGTGTACGAATTTTTGGAGACTTGGGTATAAATGATGCAATGAAGAGGAAGCTTGCATCAAGACAATTGCATGGCAGAGCCATGGATTGGTGGAACTATATCATGCTTGAGAGTCCAGAATAAGAGATAACATGGGAACAGTTCCAAATAAGATTCGAGACGAACTTTATCTCTACTGCTGATAAGTCGGTTTTGTTCGAGAAGTTTGTAGAGTTGAAACAAACTGGTCGACTAGTGCTTGAGTATGTTTTCGATTTTGAGTCCTTGTCCAAATATGTTCGTACGTATATTGACTCTCCTTATCAAAAGAACGAGAAGTTTGTTATGGGTTTGGATACATATATCGGGAGACCATTGGTGGATCATCTTGACAATCCATATAAGAAGATAGTGGAAAAGGCCGTGAGACATGAAAGCTTGTTTCCCAAAGAAGAAGTTGTTGTTGTTACAGCCAATGATGTACCGAAACAACAACAGGGTGGTAATAACAATGAGAAGAGGAAGTAGTAACAACAGAAAGGGTAGGATGGCAAGAAGAAGCCTAAAAGTGTAATGACCTGGAAGAATTCGACGCCCGAATTCTGACAATAATACATATATCACATATTACTTGCCAAAACTCAAGTACCGGAAACACAGATAGTTATTAATAGAAAGAAGTTAGAGGGTGAGATAAGAAAGAAGTATTAGAATAGAAGAAGAAGAAGAACCGACACTGAATCAAAGTCTCACATCGCAACGGAACAAAATATAATATAAAAATAAATCTTTATTGAGAGCTTGAAATAAAACTTATAATCGTCAAAGTATATCAACATATCTGGACAGTTATAATAATCTGTCCTCATATACAACGCACAGCGGAAAAATATTTTTATAATATCATATGTCTGAACCCATCCAGCTTGTCTCTTCATAGTAACTGATAATATGAACCTATACAACCTAGGCTAACTCGAGCATTACAAATGTTGGATCAATCTGATGAACCAGAGAGAAAACAAACACACTAAGTTTAAAGGTATCATCCAACTTGATTTTTTTAAAGTCAAAATCTTTTTTAAAAAAAGGATAATCATAAGACCAAATCTACACATAAATACGGATGCTTTTTACCTTACGATAACCGAAAAAAAATTGAAATCAATATATTTTCTGATATTGTAGTAGTGTCTAAATACAAATAAAAATCAATCTAGCACAACGCTAGCATCTCACGCTCTACATATATAGTATACAATCAAAATAGCGGGCGCTTATTGGAGAATGGATTTCTTGGCAAGGTATGGGACAACCTTCCCAACAATGTACCTCCGGAGATGAATACATTGAGGTTCAACAAGAACATCTTGCAACACATGCTAAACATGACCGTCCCCCCACTTCTCTTGAGAGTAACGAATATATCATTACCACAGTTGGGGGGCAGCCAACCTGACCGACAACATACATACAAAAATATAAAAAGGGACAACTAAAGGCATTTGATTTCTCCAAATCAGGTAATGATATACCCTTTTGATGGATGCGACCCACATAGCCATGCGATCTACCCGATTTTGTGCCATTTCCCGGTTGATGGGGCTTGAGGTCATGAATATCTTTAGAACATCTGGTCACCACTCACTTTGAATGTCACATAGTCAGATCCTCCAGATATCACTAATTGACGTCCGCAAAAATACCCTAGCAGTTAAGAGAAGGCCTTCTCCGCCACTGGTACATTTGTAGAAACCAACGTACATGATCCTTTGGAAATACTTTGTCCGACACTCATCCATATAAGTCATCCAGGAACAGGATGAACCGAAGGCACTCTCCTTCCACATCCTAGGTATCACCCTATGGATCAGTAGAGAGTAGTCCTTGCAATCCATCGATTTCAACCGCGACAGGATACCATTAGAATATCTCTGGGCCCGACTCTAGAGAATTCGACAAGTAGTCCTTTCGCTTATGAAGATCTACGATCTTCAGTTTCTCCATCTTCAATCAGTATCTTCCACGTATTTGCTGGTTCGAAATGGTTTTTGAATCTTCTAATTTCTTCTCATTTCCATTACTTTGGGAATTTCATTATATAATATATTCTCAAATCTTCTCATTTCCATTACTTTGAGAATTTCATTATGTATATCTTCGAATCTTTTTATTTCCGTTACTTTGAAAATCTCAATATATTCTCAACTCTCCCGATTAATGTTGCGTTATTATTTCTCATATGGAAATAATAAATTATTCTAAACCTCTTTCCCATTACAAACTAATATCATCCTCAGATAATCCTGAAGTCGTTCAAGTTGGGGTATTTATTTACCTCTCAGACCTTGATCAACAACGTTTTTATCTTAAGATAGATATGAGCTGTAATTCAAAACCTGATATTTATTCTAATATCAACAAATATCATTAAACTATTTTATTTAAAATATGGTTTATAAAACCTTCTTACCTTTGGAAATATCTCTTTTTAAATATAACTTATCATTACTTAATATGTTGATTAAGTAACTACTCAATAAAATCACTTCTTAACCGTAACTTCTTTTTAAGAATTCATTTTATAACTCGAATTATTATTACCAAATCCCATTTATCAAATCCTTTACCAAATTCAGTTACAAATCTCTTTCAATCATTCCCTTCTTTAAATCTCATTTCGATCCCATTCATTTCTCTCAATTCCATTATTTAATAAAGTTAATTTAAAATTAACACTTTAACACCTCATCTCTTTTTATAAATCTCGTTTATATAACTTTAGTTTAATATAAACCCTTTATATCTATTTCCTTTACTTAAATCAATATTAATTAAACATTAAATTAAGCTATCTTATTCGCTTAAAATTCCTTTTATAACTTCATTATAAAAATTCGGGTTTTAATATAAAAACCATTCATAAACTCCATTCATAATTCAATTAGATTCCATTTCAGCTTCGATAACTTTTTAAATGAATTCCAGTTAAAAAGTAATCTCTTAAATTATTATTAATTAAAATAATAATTTACTTCAATCATTAACTACTACAGAAGTAGTTAATTTCTTTATTAATTAAAATAAATAGTAAATTTCCTTTTAAAATCGTATTAAAATTTAAAACAAATATTAATCTAAAAGAAATTAATTAAATAACCAATCGCTGTTAAAATGGTTGACTTAACACAGTTATCTTGGTGTCCAAATTCAAACGATCCTTCCTTTAAATTAATTACTAATATAATTAATTTAAATAATTCCATTTAATTGTTTTCTCAAAACAATTATCTAACTCTTAACCTTAGGTTAATTTTATACTCTCTTGCTTATAAATCTGATTAATATTAGAATTTGCTTTATAAAATCATATAATAATTAAATATAAACTTAAATAATAAATAATTATTTCCTTTTAATAGTTTTTATTCAAAAAGAATCTCAAAATCTATCTCTAGTTATAAAATATATTTTATAACTTCATTCCTGTCGGTTCACCTGACGGTAAATCAGTATAAATAAAACGATTCATTTTTAGTCCATTTACTGCCAGTTACTCAACCAACATCACCCTATTGTTTAAACAAAACAAATTATTGGATTTTAGGTCAACGGTCAACAACAAAATCAATTTGATCAATCAGAATAGTTCATATGATGATAATATGAAAATAAACAACATTTAATATATTTGAGGAATCCAGTTGGATCCCTCCAACCTATTCTTCCCTGCATCAAAATAGATTATCTCACATAAATTCATTCAATTCAACTTAACTGATTATTTCTATAGCAGTAAATAATAGTTATTTAACATCAACCAATTAACAAATAAATTCAAATAATTTAACAGATTTATTTTATAAATGTGACCAACAAGGTAAGTTACCTTTATTTGATCAAATCTTTAAAATAACGATTTGGTGTTTCATTGAAATTAAACAAACGTTTAATTTCATCGGTTCAATCAATATATGAATATATATTTATAATATATACCAAATAATCAACTAGTAGCAATCATAGCATAATAAAAAACCGACTTATATAAAATATAAGTGGGAAGAACTGTTTTAACTCACCTTGATCTGATTCATTCAAACAGTTCAGTTGTGATTAAATTAAACAAGCATTTAATTTAATCAATGTTTCCAGCTACTTCCAATCTCATCCAAAATTGTTCCAAAATGCAGTGCTCGTTACTGCGATCCCAATACTCTTTGTTTCGTTCGATTCTGTTAATATATGAACGATTTATACAATTATAAGCATCCATGATTAATTTAAATATTTATTTTAATTAATAGGCTTAGTTTAAACTAATTTCTAAGACATAACAAATCATATTTTCTTTGGTTCTAAAGGTTAACAGGGCTGGCAAAATTATTTGGACCGAAGCTAATTATAAAAGCCAATCATAGAGTTTAATTACATTTTAATTTTTAAAGGGGCCAATACTTCTTTGTTCAACACCAAAAAAGGTCGGCTTTTAAAACTCTTGCAATTTCCTTATGCCTTCAATCCCACAACCTGTCAAGATTTAAAACAAGAATTTAACTTCAAATTTAGGTTAACTAAATTATTAAACTCCATAATTAAACTTAATGTAACCATTTACTTTAGTTAACATATACCATGCTGTACATTTGCTCCAACGTAATACTTTCCTTCCCGCAATACTTCCCTTCACCCACTCAGCACGTTAACAGATGCTCCAAAAGAAAACACACATCACCGTTCCTCTTACCCATGCTTCAACTGCAGACCGAAGTAACTGAACCAAAAAACGATGCCTCCACTCAAACTATCCCAACGTCGCACCTCATGTCAACCGACCCATGATCATCGAATACTGCTGGAGCCTGCGCCGAGACCTTCTCCATCCTGAACACGAAGTTCCATGCCTCCTGATGCCACCTCAACCGCTCATCAGTGCACCCACGTCCGCCTAGCGGACTTTTATCCAAGCCTACCGGCGCCTGCACCTCAACTCCATCGATGATCGCTAGTAGCCTCGACCCCTTTCCCCGATCGGTTCAGAAAACCAAACAACGTCCGCACTTATCTGACGCATTTCTGAGCACACCATTGAATGCTAAAAAATACAACCCTTGTTCGGCGAACTTCTCCTCCACACTGAGTTCGAGTCTCACCAAACTCGGCCACAGTGTCGAACTTCCCCTCCTCTTCAATCCTTATGCTAACTATTTTGGCTAAAACGCAGTGGATAGGGAGAATTTTAATTTTTATTTAATGATGAGTTTCAAGTTTATTTTAGTTTGCTAAAACAAAAATAAAATGGTAGCACGTGAGTATATATAGATGGGAAGTTTTCTTTTTGGATGAGCACAATGTCAATTTTGAACAGTACAAGGTAGGGCGGTGTTTCCTAAATGTATTCTGCGCGTGGTAGGGTAGCTATGTTGCATTTTCTCATCACTTACATCAGGCATGTACATTTCTTCGAATAGGTAACAAGATGACTTAGGACTTAAGGATACCATTATATGGTGTGTGCGTATAGGTAGAGGTAAATTAGGCTTATGATCTTTTTACTTAGTGCTGAAGTTTTTATATTGTTAAATTTGATTTAATCCAGTTAGTTAATTTATCGCTTTATGTTGTACGTTGCAAATTCGCACTGGCACACACACAAACTTCATACTCAAAGAAAATAATTACACTGTTACATCTTGACGTTCCGGTCCTAATAAAATAAACATCCAAAACGGACTCCGTTTGCACAAAGTCATTATTTTTAATTTCAATATATTTAGCGGTTCACATTTAAATTGAATATGCTGACAAAACAACTCCAATTCGCTCCAAACTGGGAATCTAACAATAATTAGCTACACGTATTCCAATAAAACTCGTTTCGTCGAAAACAAAGATTGTTTGAAACACAGCTATTTCTAAGTCTTATATAATATCGATTAACTATTAAATAAATTCCAAAATAATCCAATTAAATAATAATAAATTATTATCATCATAAATATCCAAGTAGAATAATATATACAGCTCCAAATATAAATTATACAACTTAATATTATCATTTTGAGCTAAACAGTATCCATATATATATAAATCCTTTCTAAATTAATTAATAAACAGTATATTTTAATAATGATTTCTGCAGCAACTATTTTAAAATTTTATTTGGACATAACTAACAATTTATAAACTGAAATCTCGATATTTCTCTTCCATATAAAAAATATCATCAACAAGATTCGAACTTTCTTGTTTCAGCGAATTCCTACTTAAAACAGATTCTGTATATTCAACTAAAGTTCAAAACTAAATATTACGAACTATCACGCCATTTCGAGCTAGTTTTATATTATATATAAATTTAACGTTCAAACTTTGTTTTAATAAATGATTTCAATATTAAAATCCATTAATATTCCAAATATAATATTTAAAATAATAAATTAAATATTAGACTACCAAAAATACGGGATGTTACAAAAAGTGTGGTGGTTTGCTACAACTGCCACTAGAAGGGCCATTTTGCTAAGGAATGTAAGAATCCTAAAGCTGAGTAGAAGTGTTTCAAGTGTGGAAATCTTGGGCATGATAAGAAGGATTGTCCAGAGCCAGCGAAAAGGAAGAAGATAATAAAGGCTTATGCTTTGGAGGGCATGCCATCTTCTTCAAAAGCTCCTACCGCGGAGAAGAAAGGAAAGGGTGTCGTCATACAAGGTACTCTTGTAGTTAGGGGTGTTTCTGTTTGAGTGTTGTTTGCTAATAGAGCATCACTTTCATTCATTTGTAATGAGCTTGTGTGCCGTTAGGGTTTGGAACCCGAGATTTGTGATAGACCTTTGGTTGTGACTAATTCAGTTGGGGGTTCCTCCAGCCTTTGTACGCTTTGTCTTGGTCTAGTGTTATCAAGTCAAGGTTGCTCTTTTGTGTGTGATTTGAACTTCGCTGAGTTTGGGTTCATCTTGGGCATGGATTGGCTCAAGAGGTACGCGACAAGAGTGAATTTCTACAAGCTTGAGGTGAAATTTGGGGATATGGAAGAGCGAAGGGTTTTGATTTGACATAAACCCGAAGATGTTGTCTTCGTGAGCTTTTTATATTCGCTTGTGATTCCATAGGAAGACTTGTCATCTGTGCTGATCACTAATGAGTTTGTGGATGTCTTTGAAGAGTTCAAAGATTTGTCGCCGCATCACGAGATTGAGTTTAGAATTGATTTGGTAGAGCGTGCTAGACTTATTGTTATGCCTCTTAGGCGGATGGCGCCCAAGAAATAGCAAGAGTTAGAAGTGCAAGCACGCGACCTTTTGAGAAAAGGATTCATTCCAAGAAGTGTATCTGAATGGGTTGCATTAGTTGTGTTTGCAACCAAGGATGATGGATCATTGAGATTGTGTGTGGACTATCGTGAGCTGAATAAGGAGGCTAAGAAGAACAAGTACTCGTTGTCAAGTATAGACGACTTGTTCGATCAACTTCACGAAGCCAAAGTGTTTTCTTAGATGGAGTTGGCAACAGGATTTCACCAGTTAAGGGTGGCAAGGGATAGTGTGTCGAAGACTGCTTTTAGGACACCATCTAGTTTCTTTGAATGGTTGGTGATGCCATTCTGGTTGACTAATGCACCAACGTCTTTTGTGGATCTTATGAATAGGGTGTTCAGATATCAATTGAACAAGTTCGTGCTTGTGTTCGTGGATGATATTCGGGTTTACATCAGGAATGAGGAAAAGCATAAAACACACGTGAAATTTGTTTTGGAAATCTTGCAAAAGCATCAGTTGAGGGCTATTTTCGAAATGTCACCTCTGGAAGGGCGAATGAGGTTCTTAGGCCATGTTGTTTCTGGGAATGGAATAGCGATTGACCCCGCTAAAGTGGCAGCAATCTAGTACTGGGATAGAACTAAGAATGCGACGGATGTTCAAAGTTTCCTTAGGTTGGCGGGATATTTTCGTCGTTTTATCAAGAATTTCTCTAAGATAGCTGCTTTATTAACAGGATTGACGAAAGAAAACCAAGTGTTCACCTAGGATGCGAAGTGTGAGCAAGATTTTGGAATCCTGTAAGTGAGAATGATGAGTGATCCTATTCTGCCCATTCCGAGTGGGAATGAAGAGATGCTGGTATACATTGATGCATGTGGTATTGGACTTGGAGCAGTGCTAATGTAGAAGGATAAGGTTGTGGCTTATGCAAATCAATAGTTGAAGTCTCAAGAGAGGAATTATCCAACTCTTGCTTTGGAGTTGGCAACAATCGTGTTTGCTCTTAAGATGTGGAGACATTACCTGTTGGGAGTTCGGTTCAAGTTATTTACAGATCACAAGTCGCTGAAGTATCTCTTCTCCCAAAAGGATTTGAATCTTCGACAGCAATGGTGGTTAGAGTCTCTGGCATCATATGATTTTGGTATAGCCTATACTCCTGGTAAAGGTAATGCAGTTGCAGATGCGTTGAGTCGAAGACATGCAGGCTTGGGAGCAATGTTCTCGGTACGGAAGAGCCTTGAATACTTAGCAGGATTTGATTTTAGGCCACTGTGTGAGTTGGAACCTGAAATGTTGGAAAGCTTATCAATAAGACCTACTCTCATTGAAAGGATTGGCAAGGCCCAAAGGGTGAATGTAAGGCTTGTCGAGAATATCCAGAAGTTGGAACCATAGGATAAGGAATTCGAGGTCGATCGAGAAGGTTGGCATCGAAAGCAAGGACAACTGTTTGTTCCCGATATTGACGGACTGAGAGATGAGGTTCTGAAGGAATATCATCACTCAAAGTTGACGATTCTTCCTGGTGGTAGTAAAATGTATCAGGACATGAAGCAAGCTTACTAGTGGGAAGGGATGAAGCAGGATCTTGTAAAGTTTATTTCCAAGTGCATGAATTGTCAGTTGCTGAAAGCTGAACAGAAGAAGCCGAGTGGGTTGCTTCAATCGTTGGAAGTTCCCACGTGGAAGTGGAAGAATATATTGATGGATTTTATCAACGGACTACCTAAAAACAGGACAGTAAATGAAGGAATTTGGGTCATCGCGGATCGTTTGACCAAAAGTGCGAGGTTTATTACTGTCAGATCGACTAGGACAGCGTCGAAGTTGGCTGAGCTGTATATTAAATGGATAGATCGATTCCATGGTATCCCGAAGAGCATAGTTAGTGATCGAGATCCATTGTTCACGAGTGGATTTTGAAAGAGTTTGCAAGAAGCTTTGGGAACCGAGTTGTGTTTGAGTACGGCTTATCATCCTCATGGGTTTGCAAGAAAACTTGAAATAAAACTTCACAATGTGCTCATATCAGATAATACTTTAAAACGAATATCTCAAACGGTAAGTGTACCTTCCTAGACATCTGGCCTTCCCCTACTGGCAAAACTTATTGGAGCATCTGCCACATTATAAACGTGATCGGACTTCTTCAGTAGTGGGCAGTGTGGCTTGATGTGCCCTTCTTTTGGCAATCGTAACATTCTGTCTCTTCAATCAACTTCCTTGTCCTCTTGAGATCTTTACAATCATTTGCTAGATGTCCTTGCTTATGGCAGTTGTGGCACTTAACATTCTTAAACCTTTTGCCTTTGGGCTTCTAGTTTCTTATTGGAAAATTTCCTTTTCTTACCAGAATAGCCCTTCACCTTATCCTCCAAAGCATTTCTCTTATCAATGTTCTCATACGGACAAGCCATCTCCATTATTCCGGCAAACGGAAGCCTTACATGACCTGTCAGTCTACTCCTATACTTTCTCTGGAGACCCTCAATAAATGTCACATTCTTCTTGACGGGATTTTGAATCATTTCGGGACCAAAACAAGAGAGGTCATCGGATTTATTCACGGATGTTCATATACCCTTGCTTGAGATTGGAAAATTCATAATATAGACGCTCAACTTCTTCCTAGGGAATACATCTCTCTTCGAAAAACTCCTTAAACCTTTCCCAAGTCATATTATGTAACGACCTGCATTCTACGTATCGGAGGATCGTAGAATATTTATTTTTATTTTCATAAGAAGAAATATGGTCGTGTAATATGAGAAGCAACTATCGAGGTCATTTGCCACATTCGCGATTTTTGCCGATTTTTAAATGACCGTTTTCCCCTATCAAATCTTGTTTCGCTTATAACTTTTGATTTGTAAGGATTTTTGAATTGAAACCACTTCCATTGGATTTAGATTATAGTGTACCTTTCCGTAGAGTGGTCATATTAATCAAACGGACTTAACGTTTAGGAGATATTACTGAAATAAGGTTTGAAAGATGAAAAACAACCTAATTGGGCTTAACATGGTGATTAGCAGCTAGGTCCATAACTCATTTCAGAATTAGGTTTATGGGAGGGCCGAAAGTGTTTGGAAAACAATTCATTTCAGTTTTCTAGCCTCCACTTACATCTCTTGAACCCCAACAATGGCCTCCACCTCCCAATCTCATTTTAATCACTTTCTAATCACATATTAAGCAAATCCACATCAAATCAAGAGAAATTATCATCAAGTCAAGGATTGAGCAGCTGCTATACATTGGAATTCATGCCATATCATTCATAGTTTTAAATCTAAGATTCATTTGTGGCTAAGGTGAGTGATTTGCACTTTTATTTACTAATTACGGCTAATTAGGGGTGATTAGTGATAATTAGCGAAATTATGACTCAGAAAAATATGGGAAAATATGCATAAATTTTAAAATATTATTTTATGCCCCTGGTGAAAATTTTGGTTAATTTGGATTAAGTTTGCTAATCCTATAATTAAAACATGGTTAAGAGGATTAAGGCGGAAATCATGGTTTTGGGTACATTCGATCCGAAATAACTCACATGATTGATGTTTTGATGTTTGTGATTGATTACACATATTATTATTGCTGTTTGGTATGTTTTTTGGTTACATAGGAAAGTTAGAATGGTCGAAAATGTCGTCGTGTGACATAAACAGTTGTTGGAAAGAGGTATAGGAAATCGGATCGGGTCATGTACCACGAACCGACCCGCTCGTGAAGCATGTATCACGAACCAGAGCACTCGAACCATGGCATGTTACTACGAGCCGAACTATTGCGAAGCAGCTCGACCCGAACCGTGAACCACCTACTCCCCACGAGCCGATGCCACGAGCTATAGATCACAACCCGGACCATGAAGCACCCATGAGCCCGAACCGATGCCACGAACTGACCCGAATGGAGAAAGGGTCCGACCCGAACCGGTGAGCCTCATGTACCATGAACCAGAGGAGGACCATAAGCCGGACTATGACGAGGCACTACGATCCGAACGGCTTCAGGGAGCACGAACCGAACTGCTTCGGGAGGACCGAACCGAACCAGGGAAGATCAAAACCCGAGATGCAAAAGAAGTCCAAATGGGAAGTTATTACTCAGGATCCAACTGCGAACTAATGAGTTAACTTCTAGAGTTGGACTTTGTTGCGGGACATGTGCAAAGGGATTATCGATATATGTAACTTTAGTTCATTATTGAAGAGATGGGGCATGTAGACGAACCAGAGCCAGGGAAGTGTCGACTGGTTTGCCTTTAAACTAGATCCAGGTGTATGTGGACTGGGTAGGGTTATTGACTATAAACCAGGGAAGTATGGTCATAGCAATAGTTGTACGGAGTTGTCGTCAGGGCCCGAGTAGATTTGGTGATCAAAGCGGTGGATATCATATGCTTTACGCACTGAGTGAGAGACGTAAGGATGATTGCTATGTTTGATGTTTGCTATCACCATGACACGCACACTCCCACTTTTACTCAATATGTTAGTGTTACCTCGGATTACTATAATCTTGTTGTGCTAACTTTTGGCAGCAAGTCCAGGTTCAGGTATGGTTATTTATACCTTTTATTGTTTTATTTTGCTGCTATCGCTCATACCAGAATTTTGTCTGACCCAGAGTTTTATGTCTCTTCTTATTGCTCTGGGTGCTCCTAAACGAGCATACTAGAGACAGGTTAGGTGGTTATACATGAGTAGCTGTCCGGAGACGAGCAGGAGGCTTCCACGTACTATTTACATATATTATCCATGTGTTGTTGTTGGTCACTGCTTTGGGCATTAGTAGTGTACCTCTTTCATTTTTCTTTAGAGGCAGTATTTGAAGTTGTAATAATGATGGTTTGGATCATAAGCTATATTTTGGATTCCGCTACTCTAGTGATTATGGTTTAGTATTCAACTTATGTATTGTCTCGCCGGTGCTACATCAAGTTATGTTACTATTATATTTTATTCCATGCGCTGTGAGATATATTACAGGTTCTTGGTGATTCATCGTTCCAACCCTTTTCTTTTGACGATCGTTCCGTGCTAGTCGGGCATTGGCAGCACATTTCGAGGGAAATGCCGGCTGGTGCGGGGCGGGCCATCACACTTGGTATCAATGCTGATTTGAGAACATGATAGGGGGTTCTCTTTTGGTTGTATGGTGGCGAGCAGGAGAATTTTACCCTACACATCCCAATCGGAAGATTGGGTTGATTGTTGAAGTCAAGAGGCTGGCCATGAAATCAGTTCTGAGGTATCACTGTATGTCACGGTGGGAGGTTGGCCCACTGCCTGATGGTTGCAAATCCAAGGGTTGTTACAGTTGGTATCAGAGCCTAGGTTGCGTTATTAACTTAGGGGAAGACATCAGGGAAAGATAGTATACGTATATAAGAATGCATATTTGTGATATTTTGGTTTTCAAAAACTATAAATATATATACTATTAGTATATCTAAGGAAGAAGTCACACTGCACTGGCACCACTAAGGAGATGGTAAATCGTTTCTCTTTACAGATTGGACGATGAGCCGAAATACGAGGAGTACGGGTTCAGGGTAGGAATGCCCCTGATATGAGGACGATGTTTACTACCTTCATGCGAGAGATTCTTAGGGATATTCAAGGAGCAGTTCCTAATGCTGCTAATGGTGGTGGTGCGGTAGCGCAGACACCTAGAGCCGATTTTGCCGGGCTTTGCAAGGATTATACTAGTCTTGGTGGGAAGCCGTTCCACGAAACGGAGTCGACTACGTAGGTTCAGGATGGGCTTGATAGTTGTAAGTGCATCTTCGAGGATTTAGGGATCGATGATGTGATGAAGAGAAAGTTAGCATCGCGTGAGCTTCAAGGACGGGCTATGAATTGGTGGAATGCCATCAAAGTGGCTACTCCCGAGGATCAAGTTACTTGGAAATAGTTTAAGACTTGTTTCAGTGACAAGTTTATTCCAATTGCTCAGAAATCAGAATTGTTAGGAAGTTATTGGAACTTAAGCAGAATGGTAGGGCAGTCTCCGAGTATATTGATGAATTCGATCCTTTGTCAAAATATGGATTATCTCTAATCGATACTGCCGATAAGAAGAACGAAAGGTTCATAACTGGCTTAGATGGGTACTTAGGGAAAAACTTATAAACCATATCGATGAGACATTCGAATCTATTATGGGGAAGGCAATGAGATCAGGAAAGCCTTTATCCTAACTCGAAGACCGAGGTTGATATTACATCTACAGAGGAGCCAAAACCACAGGCAAGCGGTGAAGGCAAGAATAATTCCCAGAATAAGAGGAAGCAGAACAGGGCCAAGGATGGTCAGAAAAAGAAGAATAAGAAATATATCGAATGTTATAGATGTGGAAAGAATGGTCCAAAGAGTGTCAAGCAAAGCTAGGGGAAAAGAAGTGCTTCAACTATGGCCAAGTGGGGCATTTTAAGAATGAATGTCCACAACCCACTAAGGAGAAGCAGATCGTGAAAGCATATGCTATCAACATTGTTCCTTCTTCTTCGAATGCCCCAACTGCGGCGCAGAAGGGAAAGGGTGTCGTTATTTAAGGTATGCTTTCTATTTATGATGTTCATGTTTGAGTATTGTTTGATACTGGGGCTTCTCATTCCTTCATATCTAGTGACCTGGTAGATAGGTTGGAATTGGAACCCGAAATAGTCGATAGACCTTTAGTTGTGACGAACCCATTTGGTGGTTTGACTAGCCTTTGCATGATTTGTCGTAATTTGGTCTTATCGAGTCATGGATGTATGTTTGCATGTGATTGCTTGGTTTTGGGCTTTACTGGGTTTGGCACTAATTTGGGAGTAGATTGGCTCCAAAGATATGGGGTGGTGGTAGACTGTGAGGGGTCTTTGGTGACCATTAGAGCGGATGATGGGCGGAGGGTGGTATTGGGTTGCCTACCTAGTAATGAGGTGATGGCTAGTTTTCTACATTCCCTCGACATCACGCAGGATGAGTTATCAGATGTGCCTATTGATGGCAAGTATCTGGACATCTTCGAGGAAGTGGCCGGACTTCGACCACACCGAGAAATCGAGTTTCAGATTGATTTAGCAGAGGATGCCATACCTATAGTGATGCCACTTTGTCGTATGGCACCAAGGGAGCAGCGAGAGCTCGAGGTGCAATTGGGCGATCTTTTGAAGAAGGGATTTATCCGAAGGAGTGTTTCTAAGTGGGGAACACCAATTGTATTTGCTACCGAGGTCGATGTTTCCCTTCGCTTATGTGTAGACTACCGTGAGCAGAACAAGGTGACTAGGAAGAATAAGTATCCTCTTCCACGAATAGATGATTTTTTGATTAACTAAATGGAGCAAGAGTGTTTTCACATTTGGATCTCACAACAGGTTTTTATCAACTCCGAGTAGCAGTTGAGAGTATACCTAAAACGGTATTTCGGACGCCGTCTAGATTCTATGAGTGGTTGGTCATGCCATTCGGGTTGACCAGTGCACCAGCATATTTTGTGGATCTTATGAATAGAGTTTTCATAGATCAATTAAATAAGTTTGCTCTTGTGTTCGTGGAGGATATCTTGGTTCACTCGACGATAGAGGAAGAACATAATGAACATTTGAGGACAGTGGCGGAGGTGTTGAGGAAACACCAGCTGAAAGCAAAATTTTCTAAATGTCACTTCTGGAGGAGGGAAGTGATATTCTTGGGCCATGTTGTCTCAGAGAATGGTATTGCCATGGATCCTGCGAAGGTGGCTACGGTACAAGATTGGTCCACGCCCAAGAATGGAACGGACGTGAGAAGTTTCATGGGGTTAGCTGGATACTATCGTAATTTTATCTACGACTTCTTCAAGATAGCAGCACCGTTAACTCAGTTGACCAAGAAGAATCAAGCTTTCATTTGGGACGAAAGGTGTGAGAACGCATTAGAGAGCCTAAAGGAAAAGTAAACATGCGCATCAGTGTTAGTTATTCTTAAAGGGAACGAAGAGATGACGGTATACACGGATGCTTGTGGTACCGGATTAGGTGTTGTACTAATGCAAGGAGATAGGGTTGTAGCTTATGCTAATCGGCAACCGGAACCGCAAGGGAAAAGGTATCCCACCCATGATTTAGAATTGGCAGCGATCGTGTTCGCGTTGAAAATGTGGAGACACTATCTCCTGGGAGAAAGATTCGAGTTGTTTACCAATCATAGGTCATTAAAATATCTTTTCTCTCAAAAGTATTTAAATCTTTGTCAGCAAAGATGGTTAGATTTCTTGGCTTCATATGATTTCAATATCGCATACACATCCGGGAAGGGCAATGCGGTAGTTGATGCATTAAGTAGGAGACATGCTAGTTTGGGGGCTATGTATCTTGAATGGAAGCAACTGGAGTATATTGCGGGATATGATTTCAGACCTAAGTGCGAATTGGATCCAGAGATGTTAGTAAGTTTGATGATCAGACCAACTTTGATTGAGCAGATTAGTTCCAGTCAGAGGGACGATCCTAGCCTATTGGAAATCATCTCCAAGATAGAGATGGGTATCGATAGCGAGGAGATGAACAAGTATGGACTTGATTGAGAAGGATGGCTTCGAAAGAATGGTAGACTAGTTGTACCCAATGTTAATGGATTGAGAGATGAAGTGCTTAGAGAGTGTCATCACTCAAAACTGACTATACATCCCGGTGGTAACAAGATGTATCGAGACATGAAGAAGACCTACTACAGGGAAGGGATGAAGAGAGACGTTGGGAAGTTTATATCCAAGTGCATGAACTGCCAGCTAGTTAAAGTCGAGCAAAAGAATCCTAGTGGTTTGTTACAACCATTGGAAATTCCCGAATGGAAATGAGAACAAGTCTCAATGGATTCCATTAACGATTTGCCAAGGCTAGATTGGATCATGACAGTATTTGAGAGATTTTGGATAGACTGACCAAAGTGTAAGGTTTATATTGGTCTATTCGAACAGAACGGCAACTAAGTTAGCAGAATTGTATATGAAGTGGGTAGTGAGATTTCGTGGAGTACCTAAAGGTATTGTGAGTGATCGAGATCTGTTGTTTACTAGTGGGTTTTGGAAGAGCTTACAAGAGGCTTTAGGGTCAGAATTACATCTCAGTACTGCGTACCATCCTCAAACCGACGGTCAAACAGAGAGGGTGAATCGTGTATTAGAGGATCTCTTGAGAGCTTGTATATTGGATTTTGGAGGGTCATGGGATGACCATTTGCATTTATTGAGTTCACATATAATAATAGTTACCAATCCAGTATTGGTATCGCTCCATTTGAAGCTTTGTATGGAAGATCGTGCAACTCACCATCATGTTGGTTGGAGACTAGTGAGAAATTTGTGCTTGGGCCAGTGTAATAAGAGAAAATTCAGATAAGATCAATGTTATTCAACAAAGAATGAAGGCTGCCCAAGATAGGCAAAAGAGTTATGCTGATAAAAGACGAAGATATTTAAAAAAATTCGTTGGCGACTTGGTATTCGTCAAGATTTCTCCATTGAAAAGTGTGATTCGATTTGGTAGGAGAGGCAAGTTGGCACCAACGTTTGTTGGTCCATTTCCAGTTCTTGAACAAGTTGAGAATTTAGCATATAAAGTTGGATTACCAGACAAGATGGCGGGGTTGCACAACGTATTTCATATTTCCTAGCTAAGGAAGTTCGTGCACGATTCTGATATGACTATTTCACTAGATCAGTTGGATGATATCGAAGTGGAATCTGAGGCAGTTGGGAGCCACAGAACCATTCGTATTGTCGGACATGATACGAAGCAACTTCGAAGGAAGACGGTGAAACTGGTTAAGGTCCAGTGGGATGATAATGAGAATGACTTTGCTTTAGAAACCGAGGAGAGCATAAAGAAGTAATATCCAGAGCTCTTTACCTGGTAAAGTTTTAATCTTGATATAGTTATTTCCTTGTTAGCAAACCGCATGCTAGAAAAGGCTTGTGATGTTATTATGTATGCTTGATTGTTTAGAAATGGTTGATTGGCATGCGGGCCACCATTGTATGTTTTGGTTAAGAAATTTCGGGAGCAAAATTTCATAAGGGGGAGAGTGTAACAACCCGCATTCTACGTATCAGAGAATCATAGAATATTTATTTTTATTTTCATATGAAGTCATATGGTCGTGTAATATAGGAAGCGACTATTGGGGTCATTTCCCACATTCACGCTTTTTGCCGATTTTCAAATGACCTTTTTGCCCTTAGCGAATATTTTTTCGCCTATAACTTTTGATTGGTAAGGAGTTTTGACATAAATCCACTTCCATCGGATTCGGATAATGGTTTACCTTTCCGTAGAGTGGTCACATTAATCAAACGGACTTACCATTTGGGAGATATGGCTGAAATAAGGTTTGGAAGATGAAAATAGCCTAATTGGGTTAACAGGGTGATTAGCAGCTAGGCCCATAATCCATTTTGAGATTAAGGTTATGGGGGGTTGAAAGGGTTTGGGAAAACATTACATTTCAGTTTTCTAGCCTTACTTACATCTCTTGAACCCCAACAATAATCTACATCTCCCAAATCTCATTCTTATCACATATTAAGAAAGTCTACATCAAATCAAGAGAAATTAGCATCAAATCAGGGATAGAGTTGTTGCTATACATTGGAATTGTGTCATGTCAGTCATAGTTTCAGATCTAAGATTCATTTATGGCTAAGGTACATTTGATCCAAAATAACACATATGATTGATGTTTTGATGTTTGTGATTGATTATACATGTTATTACTGCTGTTTGGTATGTTTTGTAGTTACATAGGAAAGTTAGAATGGTTGAAAATGTCGTCATGCGGCATATACAGTTGTTGGACAGAGGTACAGGAAATCGGATCGGGTCATGCACCACGAACTGACCCGCTCGTGAAGCATGTATCACGAACCGAAGCACTCGAACCATGGCATGTGACTACGAGCCAAATCATTGTGAAACATCTCGACCCGAACGGTGAACCCCCTACTCCCCATGAGCCAATGCCACGTGAAGGAGATCACGAGCCGGACCGTGAAGCACCCATGAGCCCGAACCAATGCCACGAACTGACCCGAATGGAGAAAGGGTCTAACCCGAACTGGTGAGTATCACGAACCACTAAGCATTATATACCACGAACCGGAGGAGGACACGAACCGGACTACGACAAGGCACCACGACCCGAACCACTTCAGGGAGCACGAACCGAACCGCTTCAGGAGGACCGAAATGCTTCAGGAGGACTGAACCAGAGAAGATCAAAATCCGAGATGCAAAGGAAGTCCAAATGGGAAGTTATTACTCAAGATCCAGCTGGGAACCGATGAGTTAATTTCTAGAGTTGGACTTTGCTGCGGGACATGTGCAAAGGGGTTATCGATATCTATAACTTTAGTTCACCGTTGAAGACATGGGGGCATGTAGACGAACTAGAGCCAGGGAAGTGTGGACTGGTTGGCCTTTAACATGGATCCATGGATGTGTGGACTGGGTGGGGTTATTGACTGTAGACCAGGGAAGTATGGTCATAACAATAGTTGTGTGGAGTTGCCGTCATGGCCCCAATAGATTTGGTGATCAAAGCGGTGAATATCGTATGCTTTATGCACCGAGTGAGAGACATGAGGATGATTGCTATGTTTGAAGTATGGTCATAACAATACTCACGATGCTGGAAACTTCATCCGATCATTAGTTAATTCTAGGCCTTTAAAGATTCGCTCATAAGATCTCATCCATGCTTGCGCTTTGATAGTGGATTATCTACCCAAGAATGGCACTCCTCCCAAATTCTTGTATTTCTTAGCAAGCACTTCTAAATCGGGTTATTGTTGTGGAGACATGATTGGTGCATTACCAGCTCCTATGTGGTCGGGCTATTGAGATTCAGCCTGAACATTTCTCCATCCTCTACCGCTTTCGCCCATTTTCTACTATGTTTGCAAATAGCAAGAAACGAGTTAGGCCGACAGAAAAGATATCTTAAGGAAATATAAGAGCATAAAAACATATATATAAACAAAGATGTCTATACTGAGGTATATGATATACTACTATACTAATTCTAGGATATTACTAATCCTATCTCTATTGAGTTACTCATCCTAGAATACTATTGATTCTATATCTAATGAGTTTTTTAATATGTTATACTCCAGAACTAAGGTTAACCCTTAGCTCTAATACCACCTGTGACGACCCAAACCCTCAATCCCAAGAAGAAAGGATAATCGTTATAATATAACACATTAAACGCAATAGCAGAACACATGGCATAGTAAAGTACAACATCGGATAATAATTTACATCATCAAAAATAAAACAGATTTACATCATTACAGGATCATAATTATACAAATGAAGTTCCAACTTGAAATTAACAAGTATGCAGCGGAATCTATCATAATTAACATAAGAGAGAGTGTTTAGAAAAAGTTCCAAAGAAACATAAAAGTCCATCCTCAGCTCCAAGTCTAGAAAATAGCATCGTGAGCTCTAGAATACATCCCAAAAGAAAGCAAGCCAAAAACCTGATCACTTGGATGCCCATGTAAAAATTATGGGCACCCGAGTTTGCAAGGGAAAACAGAAAATACGAGTTGGTCGTGTAACTGGTATGAGAAACCCTATAGTTAACTTAACGTATTAAAAAAGGCATATCATGGGACCACACCGTATAACATGGAACTAAACTAGTTTACTCCACACGAATGCCAGTGCATAAAAACAACACATTGCTTTTTGAAAAACGAAGCCATTATAAGACTCAGGTCCTATCACACAATGTAAGCGCAAGTCGGAGGAAAGAGTTTTATCTTATAATGGCCATACATACTTGATACGAGAAAATCATTTGGTATTATTATTATTATTGTCTAATTTAAAAACAACCTCAAAAATAAATGTATCAATCTTAGACGGCATAATACCCCATCCTACTATGTCGCCGTAGGTATGCAACAAAAACCGTAAAGTCAGGTATTGGAATTTGGACTTCCATCATGAGCCGAGGCAAGGGATCCTTCCTCATCCGAACTTCGGAACATCTCTAGAAAAATGTCCCAGGGAACATATTACTTTGGAGCGGCAGGGCTGATCAGCCGTATGACGCTTATTAGCAATGCCCGAGCAATACGTGTCCTGGTCCTATCGGACCTCTTGGTCAGTATGTCGACCATCCTAGCCTTGTGCGACCACATTCGAGGCTCCTCGATTCCAACATCCACATAAGTAAATTGCCTGGACTTCATACCATGTCAACACTTCTAGCTAGAAAGAAACACATGTCAATCACTGTTGTCCTTCATCCCGTTTTTGACCCATGCCGGGGTGTGAAGCTGAAAATGATGATTTTCCAAACTCATATGTTGACTCATGGCAACACTTTGAATCACATCAAAACCAATTTATTTTTTATATACAAAATATATAATAATTTTCCAAACTCATATATTGACTTTCCCATTCTGAAATCATATATTTTCAATGTACTCGTATTATAATAATACTGTAATGATTAAAATAATATTACTTTTCGAACATCAATATTTTCAATCCAAACCTTCCTGATATTCGTAATAAAAATAAACAATTAACTTCGAATGGAAACTTCTTCTAAAATGCTTTTTAAATACCCTAATTGAACTTTATTTTTGAAAGCTACTATTCATTTCAAATTAAAAACTTCGTAAAGCCAAAATCAAATGAAAATTAATTCAAATTCACTTGCTATAGTTACTGAAATTCATTGATATTCTATTATCTTTGCATCCATCCAAAATCGGACGTCAAAACCAAACTTTGATTTTTCAGCTATTATTATATTAATAAAATATTTGATAAATACCATTTTTCTTGATGGAGACGTAACCAATTAACTAATAACCACTTTTACTGTTCATCTTAACACAGTGTATATTATAACATCCATCCATCCATCATACTACATCCAATTCACACATGAAGTGCACTATACCATATAAGCCTTATATGAATAACGCTTATACAGTCCTATCAATTTAACAGATTGAAAGACTACACACTTGGGATTAGTGTTTATTATCATCCCAATACCCATATGGGGTTTCCAATACAACCACAAACAATCGCGACTTATCTACACACTTGGGAGATGTGTAAAATTATCATCCTACTATCCGTGTGCGGTTTACATCATAATCCATGTAGCTTATCTACACACATGGGAGACGTGTGATTTACAGTCGTCCCAAGACCCGTGTGGGGTTTGCTATTCAACCAATGTGACTTATCTACACACTTGGGAGATGTGTAAAAATATCATCCTAATACCCATGTGGGGTTTACATCATAATCCATGTAGCTTATCTACACACATGGGAAACGTGTAAGCGTATTGTCATCCCAAGACCCGTGTGGGGTTTTTTTCACAACCAATACACAATAATTATAAAATTGCTCAACCCAAAACCATTCAAGGTCCAATCAATTTCAAACGACACTGTTTATATTACAGATGTCGTATACTCAAGCAATAATTTCATTTTTATCACGCTAATCAATGTTTAACATAACATTAAATTTGTGTTATGACTTTTAAACATTATTAAACATTTTTAATTAACAGTTAATAGTTAATTAAGTTTAGTCCCTATCTACGTGAGTTTGTTTTCTCACCATAGGATTCCACTCCGCCAAACTTTGTTCTGAATGATTTTGGATGAGCACACTCCGCTATAGCTCACGAATGGAACGCACAGACTTGCTAACAACTCACAGGACTAGATTTGGCAATTACGGGGTTCGAATCACTCGCGGATTCACTCGAACTCACTAACACTCGTGGATCTGTAAGTTTGAAGTAAAACGAAGGGGTTCAGTGGGGGTATAGGCGCACAGCCAGGAGTGTGGGGGCACGGTGGAGGTGGGCCAGGGGATAACGTAGCACAGTGGGGCCCAGGCTTGCAAGGAGGAGGTGGTTAGAGGTGCAAAGGTGAAATCTTTAGGGTGTAAATTGCAAAATAGGTTAGATAGGGTATTTAGGGTTTTTATGGGAGAGGAGGGGCTATTGCATCGGAGGTGGGGGTGCTCGACAATGGCGTAGTTCGGAGGGGGGTGTGGTAGCAGGTGGCGGTGGTCAGCAGATGAAGGTGACACGGGGTAGGGCTGCCATGGGTTGAGAAAAATGGAGAAGGAGGAGCTTAAAGAAAAATGAGAAGAAAAGAAGGAAGAGAGAAAAAAGGGGTTTTACGCAAATTTCCAAAGCCCCGGATTGATGAGATATCGCGATGTGGAGAGGAGGAACAAAAATGCTTTGGGTCATTGATGTGTTGACACTTCGTTTAGCCTCTTTCGGAGCACTTTCCGTCGACGAACATAAAAGTGTGTTAGTTAGCCTCTACTTCTTCTGATCCGGTGATCAAAAGGCAATTCCGTTTTACACGAAAATTTGCTCTCTATCATAAAATGTAATTCCGGATCAAGCGGAATAGGTTTCGTCAAATTATGAATTCGCTTGACCCTTAGTTTTATTTTTTGACCGTGTTTCCGCTTAATTTCGATAAGTTGTCATAACGTGGGTTTAATTCCCACATGACCACATACTAACTCCAAAAATTATAATTTTGGAACCCAACCATTTTTCGATGCTATGGATCCAATAAAATTAGTTTCATCGAAATCCGACGTCATCTCAATAATGTTCCTTTGTAAACTGATGAAATTAGCTTCAAATCATTGAATTTTCAAATTTGACTGTAAATTCTTATAAAATTAAAAGTAACTTTTGAATTGGCTCCAAAATTCTGGGTCGTTACAGTAAGAAAGCAACAGATTAAGCACCCACTTTAACTCTAACATATATATTATTTTGAAACTGAAAAGTTTTTAGCTTGGAATCGAAATTCATATTTTTGAGGTCCCATAAAGATATAAAATTTGTCCAAAATATTTCAAAAAAGATGTTTCAAAAGTAAAACATGTTTTGAAAAATGGGTCTACTTTTATGGTGTTGGACAAAATAAGTGATATTGACAGGGATTATTGAAAAGAGGTCTGGCTAATTCTATTTTTTTGAAAAAGGGAGATGATAAGAAGATTGGAATAGGGTAAAGGCTTTAGAAAAGAAGGTTTAAATTATGTAACAAGATCTAAAATGATCACACCAATTTAATAGAAATGATTACAAAAAATATGAGTAGGATAAGTTATGTCATACTTTAATTGATTGGAAGAAGCGAAATTAAAAAAAAAACGAGTTTTCACGAATCAACAAACTTATAGGTAAATATACTTTATTAAAGTAACAAGGAAAGGAAATGTAGCATAATAGTTGTGCAAAATATAGAAAACACCATATTTTTGCTGTTTATTTTGACGAAGAAATGAATAAAAGGAAAATTTTCTTATCACTTCACACAAAGTAAAAAAATTCTCCTTTAAAACATTTATAGAAACTTAGTTCATTTAGTGTCTCTTGAAAAAAAATGTTGGTTGTAATGCATCAAAGTGCATAAACCTTAGAATATAATAAAAAGTGTCGTAGTGCGTATGTTGTAGTAAATGCAATATAGGAGACCTAAGAAGAAAAGGACTACGCAAAGGAAAATACGCATTTTTCCTTTGTTATGCGCATTTAATTGCATGTCATTTTTAGAAGCTACTTTTTTAAAAGATAAGTTGAGTCTTTATCAATAGTTGATTAAGAGAATGGAAAGAGCAAGAAGATTAATAGGAAGATAGTTAATCTTACTACTCCAGTTTTCAAAATTTTGAGAAGTATTTTGAAGGGATAATTTTGAAAAGATTGATTTAGTGAAATTAATAATATTTTGAAAAGAAAAGTTTTGAAACTTTAATTTTAAAGTGAAAACTGAATAAAAGCTAAATCAAATAAAAAAAAGTAGTAAATAGGAATTATTGTCTAAAAAGATGGGGAAAAGGAAATAAGGCTATAAAGGAAATGATAGTAAGAGGTCCCCAAATAGCGTAAAAGGGCACAAAATAGAGGAAGGTTATCCCGATATGTTTGCAGACCATAAAAATAAATATCAAGGTAGTCCTCTACATGTTTCGGGTTATACATGTAGGGAGCTTAAAGAATGGGACTAAGGAAGAATAGTGGAGAAAGGTCAATACACATAAGATGTAAATGATTAATGTGAATTGAGAATAAGGAGACGAAAAGGTTTTTCTTCCTAGTAGTTACCATACTAACATGATACAAAAAACTAGGGAAATAACCTAAGACTAATATTGAATGTGTAAAAATATCACTTAAAACCAAAATAAAATAAAATTTAACACTTGGCAAACAAAAAGAGAAAAAAACTAAGAATAGTGAAAAGGTAGATAAGATGGAGAGAAAAATCAATATCTATCTTTAAGAAAATTAAAAGAGATTATCATGTTAAATAAATGATTAAGTAGACACATTCATGATAGAGTAGATAGTGATTATTTTTATGTTAGATAAAGGCCCAACAACGCATGAAGACTATTTTTATGATAGGTAAGGGCCTAGAAAAAGATAATAAATGAGTAAGATAAAAGGCAAAAATTTAAGAGAAGAATAGCTGAAACTCAAAAAAAAAAAAAAAAAAAAAAAAATCTTTCTTATACGTGATATACTTGGAAAAGATAGAATTATAGCTAAAGAATTAAGGAAGTTTCCAAGTATACGGGAGAAGGGTACGTAAAAGAGCGATGGAAAATGTAGAATTTTCCGTTGATGCCCTTCTCTAACATAAGAAATCGAGTTTAGAAAACTAGTTTTTTCTAAATCCGAATATTAGAAATAGTGTGCTAGGATTGGATGATCAAATTGGATATGAAATTGATTGAACTATGCTTCTATTTGGTAGAAGGGTGGGAAAATTTGGAAGAAAAGCTATTTTGGTTTTCAAAGATTATGTTTGTATAGAACTGCCAGTATATTTAGGATGTTTGCATAATGTTTTGAAAAGAATTTTTAAGGAAGAAGCATTTATATAGGAAGTAACGCTTACACATATTTATGTTATTTATCGTGTGATGCACTATGCATTGTGCACAGATGGCTGTAAAATTGAGTGTATGCCAAATGGCTATTAGTTTAGGATAGACGTATGGAGGTTTACTTGACCTTACTCTTAAAGAATTTTGAGGATGAAATTCTGAAAGGATGGAAAAATGAAACACGCCGTATTTTTGAAGTAAGTAAAGTAAATATAATTAACAAAATAAAATAAAGCAAAAATGGAAATTTGTTAATGTTGGAATTTGGCCAAGAAACTAGTACGATTGTGCTTTTGATGTTCTGATCAATTCTTATATATAATATTTTTTGAATGGAGTTTAGACGGAGAAGTTATGGACCACTTAAATTAATAATCATTGATCGACTGATCAATCGGTTGAGTTATTAGTTGATTGTTTAATTAATTTACAGGCTATGTATTGTGATTTGTGACATAAAATCACATATGTTGATAGAGACGAGGTGTGCTTGGCGGTAGAGGAGATGGTGCAACAATAGAAAGAAGGTTAGAAGGAGCAGTTTGGCGTCTGAGTGGATTTATTACCAGATTTTGACCTGGTCTTTCTGTGACTTATTCTGCAAGTATTGAGGGGATATGTTCCTAATATATCTTTAAGAGGAAAATTGAATATTTTTCCTAAGCCTACTATTCTCCTATAAAGCAGCACATTGGTTTGGATTAATGCATGACCGAATAGAGTGGCGGCTGCATGCCTCTAGGGCTTGGTGCCCTAGAGATGATTGGTGCCTCCAGTTAATCCAAGGCTTAGCTGTCGTTCTTCATTGTTCTCCTTCTCCAACAAAGAGTGTTAGTCATCTAGATATTCTTTCCCTTTCTCAATAAGGTTAATGATTCTTGTAATTTTGTTTATTGTTGGTTTTGATCCATTGAGTGTAAACAAAATTTGTTTTTGAGAATCAATAAAGAGGGTTGTTGGGTGGAATATCTTGTGTTTGCGCGTGTGATTTCATATCAGTGTTTGTTTCCATAGAAATCATCTTTAAGTAATTGGGTGAAAAAGATCCTGGTCGCTTCCGCAAAGGTGCAGTTTCCATAACACTATGTTAGTGTTTAAAGTCGAAAAGATAACAAAGTAAATAAATTGTGAAGACAATAAATTATAAATGATATATGCATATATATATATATATATTTGAATTTAAATGAATGAATATTAATGTAATATCTAGTGTATACTTATAATAAAAGAAATAAATCAATTGGAAACTGAATTGAAATTAGCGAGTAATGAATACGTTACAAATTAATAAAGATTAAAATAAATGGATAGAATTAATGTGTGTATATTTATATGTTTATAATTATATGTACATGCATATATGAGAATTCCAGAAATAAAAGTATTTTTGAGTTTGAAAATCAAATGTGCATTAAAAGGGAAAGGAATTAATAATTAACGTTATAAACTTAATAGAGAAGCTAGAAGTAACGTTAAATATAATTAAAAAATATTTTAATGGTGCATATATTTATATATATATATATATATATATATATATATATATTATAAGTATGCATGCGTAGGAATTCCAAAAATGAACGTATGTTTGAATTTATGAATTTAACGTGCATCAAAAACAAAAATAAATCAAGCAATAAAGGAATTTAGAAAAGAGAATAAGAATATAAATAGTATTAATTCATAGAATCAGGCCACATATTTATATACATGTAGTTCTATGAGTTTTTATGTAGTTTTTAGATTAGTTATTTGCGTAGGAAAGTTTAGACAGTCAGATAGTTTTAATTTGCAAGTATTATGTTTACAGTATTTACAGTATTTATATGTTTAGTTTTTCTATAAGCTACCGTAGTTTATTTATTGTCTACGCCTATTTCTTCCCAGTTGTTTATTGTTTATAAGTAATTCTCCTTTTTATATCCCCTTCTTTGTTATATTTTATTTATAGTTATTCTTATGCCTATTTTATTTGTTTTTGTTTACTTTTGAGTCTAGGCCTTGCGAGTAGCCTAGACAACTTCCCTTTTTCTTTTAGTGATGAGCCAAGGCCTTTGTCGTTACTTTGCGTTAAATTGGAATAATGTTGGAATTGAATAAAATAATGACTTTTGGGCATATGAAACTGACAAGGTATTGTAATCAGATTGGACAGTAAAATTGGGGATAAATCTTAACATTTAATTGGAGAACATGTAAACTAGAATATATTCAACTTAATTGAATATCAAGTAACATGGGAATGAGTTGTATAAAAAGAGAACATTAATTAGAAATGTTAATCGATCATTTGGCCCGGTCCCAAAAGCATACCAGGCCCACTCGACTCGGCCCGTTGTGTGGCACTAAAGCCTAGAGTGTCGCCAAAATACTAAGGATTCAAGTTCGGAAGGAGTCATGCGATCATAGGCCTCACCACATCTCATAACACAAATTTGTTTCCTCGAAGTGCGCTCCATATAAAGATTTCGAATCCCTCTTTTTGAATTCGAGATTTTGAATCCCCCTGCCTTTGCCTCACTCATTTCGAATACCATCATTTTAAAAACCCACACCACCAGACTTCGAACCCCACTGGCTTCGACCCCCCACTTTACATCCCTCAAGCACAAACCCACTTTACTGTATCCCCTAGGATACAAATTTTGCATCTCTGGGATACGTACTTCGTATCCCTAAATTTCTTATCCCTCAAGATACAAATTTCGTATCCCCTTAAGGATACAAAATTCGTATCCATAGGGGGGATACGAAATTTTCCAATACGCTTTAGAGGGATATGAAATTAGGGATGCACCTTCCAGGGGTACAAAATATGTTGTTTCGGTCCCCAAATCTCACCTACTCCCACCTAATCCACTGCCTATGAATACCCCCTTCCTTATTCTTCAAAAGGGTATGATTTTGGTTTATTTGAGAGCTTTACAAGGTCATAGAAACTCACTAATGGCTGCCTAGATGTAATTACCCGCATTGTCAGAGGTATTATAATTAATTTATTTAATTATATAAATAGTGATTTAGGGAATTAAATCATCGTTAATTAAATTATAGTGAATATTTAATTAAATTAAATAATAGAATAATATATTTAATTCAGAAATAATCAAAATATTGGAAATCACAATATTCTGTGAAGTGGGTCATCCCTAGGATTTAGTACAGCTTAGAGTTGAATTATATTGACGAATATATTCAATCGACGTCAGTTTGAAACATAGAATTTTAATATAATTAAAATAGAGCGCGTAACGACGCGGCAGTTAGCTATTTGGCGATTTGAACTTCAACTGGATATATAGGGTTCGTTTTAAATTGGATTTCTGTGAAACAAGAAACGTGTGGAGCTGGGGGAGTATATCTTTCTAGTGGAAGAGAAAAATCGGGATTTCATCGTGTAGATTTTGAGTTATGTCCAAATAAAATTATCAGAAATGCAGCGCCCTGACCATAACGATTTAATTATATTTTATATAAGGATTTAAATAGAAATCAAACATCGATATAAATCTGACGATGTAATATCGAGTTGTAAATCCATATAGTAATATTCTGAAGCTGTACGGTATTCCATGTGAATATAGACGTTAATATTTATTTTTAAATATTAAATTTAATTATATTTAAATATATTTATATATATTTAAATAGGCTATTTAGGGGTTTAAAAATAGCCACTTTTGCAAACGAAGTCGGAATTCGACAAAACTAATTTTGTTGGATCCGCAATGTCAAATAGTTGTTAGATTCCAAGTTTGGTGATTTTTAAAGTCACCGTTTGCCCGTATGGATTTTTAGAGTAAGAAACAGTCAGTATTTTGATAGTTAAAAATACGCTGTGTGAGCATAAAGAGTTAGAATTCGACGAAACCAGTTTCGTTGGGACCGTAATGTCGAACTCTAGCTACATGTCCAGTTTGGTGATTTTTAGGTATCATATGTAATTATGGTGATTTTTAGAAAGCAAATGATCGAAGAAAATAAATAAAATAACAAGGAAAAAAATATCCTAAAGTTTTGCCTATAAATAACACACCAACTACTAACCCTTAAGACCTAATCTACTTCTGCAAAACGAGGAACGACCACCACTCTTCATTTTAACAACAACAAAATGTAAAACGAGATGTAGAAAAATTTCAAACAATTCAAAAGAAAATCCTATAAATCCAACTAAGTGTATATTCGATCTCATACACAGTTTCCCTTCGTCTTGATACCAGTTTGGTGAAGCTCGACGGTTCTTCCTGCATTTCGAAAATCAACAGTAAGTTAGGGTTCCATATAGCTTGGATTTGGGGAAATCGATTTAAGAAATGAAGTTGGTTTTGGGTTGAGAGCATCAAACGGAGTATGTGTTTTTAAGTTGGGGGTATTCGAACCCATAATGGTTCGCTACCTATGAAGGAGGACCTCGTGACGCATCTGAAAGGGGCAAACCGAGTTCGACATTAAGTATATAGGGAGCAAGAGATTGAGGAGGTGGGAATTTTGGCAATTTTTGTTTCATTTATCTTGTTATGGTGAAAGAGCAGCAAAAGGGAGGATCGGTGGAAGTGGAAATCCGACGGAGTGATTGTCTGGAGTCAGGTTCGATTTAGGAAGAAAGGGATGGAGCGAGTGAGTTAAGGAAATGGGAGAGAAGTTTGTGGTAAAGCCCAATAAGAAAATTAGTTAAGTTTAATTTAAATTAATTTGTGTTCGAATTTGTAAATGCGATAACTTATTCGTATGTTACCAGAATTCCACGAAACAAGATCCGTTAGGATCGTATGGACGACGACTATCAAATAGGACTGACTGGAAGTGGATTTGAGCTCATCTGAATTTATGGCGAAATAAACTGCTTGATTCAAATCAAACAACAGTTTATCGTTCTTTAACGATGAACTGCAAAAGTGAGTAAATCTCACCAACTCTGAACAGTTTATAATTTAATGTTGTATTTTTAGAACTGTTAAATATTGGCTGATTTACTGTGTGTTGACTGATTGATTGAACTGCTAGCCAGTTAGTTGAATTTCTATATTGATTCTGTTTAACAGAATATATCATATGGAACTGAAAGTGATGTTTTCTATATTGTTTAGCATCTGTGATGCAGGGAAACAGGTTGGAGGGGTCCAACTGGACTCCTCAATATTTATAATGCTGTTATGTTCATATATTGTAATATATGATGTGATATATAATCTCTTTGATTATGTGTGTTTAAATGATATCGATCATTGTGGTTTGCTATTTTAAATATCATAAGAGACCCTGGGATGTAAAAAGAATTATTTCAATGTATATTGAAATAAAGGAACTTTATAAAATCAACCGATTTTATAAAGGAAATATTTTGAAAATAAATTATTTATAAAATCATAGTAGTTAATAAAGGATATATTTATTTAGAAAATAAATAAAGTTAATAAAGGAAATATTTATTTAGGAAGTAAATAGAATTAATAAAGGAATATTAATTTAGAAAATAAATAGAAGTATAAAAGGAAATTTGATGAGATATAAAAGAGTTAATCGAATTTAGTTATTCGAAGTCGAGTTAATCGAATATGGTTAGTTGAATAGAGTTAGTCAAACATAGTTATTCAGGATAAGTTACCATTTAGCACGACTGCTAGCGTAATTCGAAGGGCTGCAGATAGCCTACGGCGGTCGAATGTTTCCTGAGGGAGTCAGGCATAACCATTGTGATCGCTGCGATCTAGAGTCAAGCGAATGGAGTTAAATTTAATATTAGTTATTCGAATAGGAGATAAACAAATAGAGTTATTCAATCAGAGTAAATCCAAATGGAGTTAAACAGAAAATAGAAACTGACTAGAGATTAATAAGTTGAATAGTTTTATGGGTATCGATCTGATGTTGGTTCCGGTCTTCGGGGTTTATACTTGGGAATTTGTTCTCTTGTTGGTTATAGTTAGAGTTTGATAGATGTGGGATGATAGTGATATGTAAATAAACAAATGGAAATGTTTTCAGTGTTAATAACGTATATTTTCTAAACATAGAAATGAGGAGATATATATATATATATGGTTGATGATTGATCGATATAATTTCCAATTGGAAATAATATCGTTGTTTGCACACGTGTTTTTCTTTGATAGTTAACTCATCGACTATCGAAGTTTTCACACATTTTAACGTTGTTAATTTGGAGAGACCGGTTGGATTATTATCTGAAGAACCACTCCGTATTGGCATAAGCGTTGCGAATCATGTATGCCAAAGATAATTGAAGACGGAGTTATGCAAGGGCTATCCTGTTTACAGAATAGTGCCTTCGGTTTGTCCAGTCCAAGGACGACCTGTATGGAAGAATGTCTGACAGAGTATATCTAATAGATCGCGTAAGTTGATCTCTTCAAACGTATCCTCGTTTGGTGGCGGAGGAATTCATTTCTCTTAGCTATATACCCGTGGTATTTTTGGGGAAATCAATTTGTGATTTGGAAAGTATGACGATGTGACATTCAAAGTGAATGAAGATGTGACATGTAAAAGATGAGCGTAGCTTCTAGCCTCACATCTGGTAAATGACAGAAATCGGGCAGGCAACATGGCTAAGTCGGTCGCTCCGAAGTAGGGTGTATAATCACCTATCTAGAGAATATTCATTTGCTTCTTTAATCTATCAATGATGCCCTATATACATATACAGGAAACGGTTGCTGATCCCAACCGTTGGTGATATACATTCGATACACTCAAGCGAAATGAGTGGTCGGTCATGTGTGGCTGAGTTGCAAGATGTTCTTGTTGAACTCCAGTGTACCGTTCCTAGAGTACACTGATCGAAAGGTGGTTCCATACCTTGTCATAGTTGGAAATCCATTACCCAATACGTGCTTGCGGTTTCGATTGTATACTATATGTAGAACGTGAGATGAAAGCGTTTCTACTAGATTGATATCTATTTGTACATAGACATTATTATAATATCAAAAGGTTTTTGATATAAAAATATTTTGGATTCTCATAAGGGAAAAACCCGGTCCGTTATACGGCGTGGTCTTATGAGATATCGTTTACTTGTTCATACCGTTTTAAACTGTTTTACTCATACCAGTCCCGTGACTGACCCGGAGTTTATTTTGTTTTGTTTCCCTAAACTCTTGGGTGCCTAAATTTGTACGGGCAGTCAAGTAGTCGGGATTTACAGATACACTTGGGGAGCTTGGAGCAGGAGGCTTCAAGATTTTATAGCTATTATTTCCGCTGTTGTTGTAAGTGTTGTACTCTGATAAGTGCTATTGTATACATAATTGTTTTATTTCAAAAGTTATGTTATATTTTATTCGTTCCGCTGTGATTTTCGTGTTACTCTGATGATGATGTTCTTCTTCTTCTTCTATTCTATAAGTTTCTATCTTATCTATTCTCACCCTCTATCTTCTTTCTATTTGTTTCTTGAATTTCCAGTGCATTTTGGGGTTGGACTTGTGTTATTTGGTCAGCTCAAATTGGTCTGGATTTTCGGGTCACTACAATTGGTATCGGAGCTTAGGTTAAGAATTACCTTGGCTTTGTAGCGTGACTCGGTAGAGATAGGGTTAGTAATACCCTAGATTGAGTTTGAGTGTATATATACAAGTGCGTATTTGTATTTGATATAAAATGGTTTTATATTGGGGAGATTCATTGGTTGAGTAGTTTATGAGTTCTGGTCGATCAGTTTGATCCACTGTATCGTTAGGATTAAATAAACACTTGAATACGATGGACCGACACAGTATGGATATGTGATATATTATCATATATAGGTTGTGATTATAATCGAGTAAGATTATAACATGTGAAATGGTTATATATAACCAATTAGAATTCATATAAGTGAAATACGTGAAATCAGATGGTTGAATCAGAATTTATTTCATATTTGAAATTAAAACCTTGGAGATTTGGAAAGGTGTTTGTTAAAGATTTGGATTAAGTATAAGAGAATTTTAAAATCCTGGGAGGTTTTAAATTGGTTTACAGCCTTGTGAATGGTATTTGAAATATATTTCAAAGTGGAAATGTTTAAGAAATGGTTTTGAAGTGGTATAGTATTGAACTCACTACGGTCGCTGGAAAGTAACTCCGATGTTGACTGCACAGCATCATCGGTGTGATTTTCGAGTTTCTAAGTGACGGATTACTACCAAAGATTTTGTTTTTGAATTGTTTTGAGAAAAACAAGTTGGTTTGAAATTCGAGGAAAGGATATTTGATTTTTGGGAAAAGCCAAGCTATTTGAAACTCCCAGTTAAAGGCTGTTTAAGATAAAAACAAATTAAAGTAAAATTTGTAAAATCCAATAAAATTGAGATGGAATTAAAAGCCAGTTAAGTGAAAATTGTATTGAAATAGATTGATGTCAAGTGGAATTAGACTTGATTAGAGATAATCTTGAATTATATTGGGCTGGTGAGTTATGGATTGGAAATCAAGAATAGTGCTTGAGTTTGAAATGAAATTCGACTTAGATATAAACGAATGGTTGTGTTAAAGATAAATTGATTTGAGATCAAGTTGGAATGACATTGGTATATGTTGAATTGGTAACAGATGCAAAAGACATAGTGATATGCCCGACAAAAAGGTACAAGCTTACATTTGAAATAAGCATGAGATTTATGAGCCGAATTGGCAAGCCGCTTGGCTGTTTGACTTTCTTTTGGGTTGGAGAAGGCCTAGAGAGGCGAGTTGTGGTTTTACCGAAAGGGCTGTACAAAGGAGGTTATGGCAAAAAAATTCGAAAATTTAAAGTGTAAGAAAATTTTTAGAATTTTTGGAAATTTTAGTTAGTTGGAAGGAATTAATATTTTAGTCGATATTAATTGGTTCAGAGAAACAAGAGATAAGGGGTAAACCGATAAGCTTTTACCAAATAGATACGGTCATCCTCTAACTTAGCAATCTCGAGGATGAAATTATTTTAAGTGGGGAAGAATGTAATGACCCGCATTGTCAGAGGTATTATAATTAATTTATTTAATTATATAAATAGAGATTTAGGGAATTAAATCATCGTTAATTAAATTATAGTGAATTTTAAATTAAATAATAGAATAATATATTTAATTCAGAAATAATCAAAATATTGGAAATCACAATATTCTGTGAACTAGGTCATCCCTAGGATTTAGTTTAGCTTAGAGTTGAATTATATTGAGGAATATATTCAATCGACGTCAGTTTGAAACATAGAATTTAATATAATTAAAATAGAGCGCGTAACGACGCGGCAGTTCGCTATTTGGCGATTTGGACTTCAACTGGATATACAAGGTTCGTTTTAAATCGAATTTCTGTGAAACAAGAAACGTGTGGAGCTGGGGGAGTATATCTTTCTAGTGGAAGAGAAAAATCGGGATTTCGTCATGTAGATTTTGAGTTATGTCTAAATAAAATTCTCAGAGATGCAGCGCCCTGACCATAACGATTTAATTATATTTTATATAAGGATTTAAATAGAAATCGAACATCGATATAACTCTGACAAGAGTTGTAAATCCATATAGAAATAATCTGAAGCTATACGGTATTCCATGTGAATATAGACGTTAATATTTATTTTTAAATATTAAATTTAATTAAATTTAAATATATTTATATATATTTAAATAGGCTATTTAGGGGTTTAAAAATAGCCACTTTTGCAAACGAAGTCGGAATTCGACAAAACTAATTTTGTTGGATCCGCAATGTCAAATAGTTGTTAGATTCCAAGTTTGGTGATTTTTAGAGTCACCGTGTGGCCGTATGGATTTTTAGAGTGAGAGACAGTCAGTATTTTGACAGTTAAAAATACGCTGTGTGAGCATACGGAGTCAGAATTCGACGAAACTAGTTTCCTTGGGACCGTAATGTCGAAATCTAGCTACATGTCCAATTTGGTGATTTTTAGGTATCATATGTAATCATGGTGATTTTTAGAAAGCAAATGATTGAAGAAAATAAATAAAATAACAAGGAAAAAATTATCCTAAAGTTTTGCCTATAAATAGCACACAACCTGCCAACCCTTAATACCTAATCTACTTCTGCAAAATGAGAGAACGGCCGCCACTCTTCATTTTGTCAACAACAAAATGTAAAACGAGATGTAGAAAATTCCAAACAATTCAAAAGAAAATCCTATAAATCCAACTAAGTGTATATTCGATCTCGTACACAGTTTCCCTTCGTCTTGATACCAGTTTGGTGAAGCTCGACGGTTCTTCCTGCGTTTCGAAAATCAACATTAAGTTAGGGTTCCATATAGCTTGGATTTGGGGAAATCGATTTAAGAAATGAAGTTGGTTTTGGGTTGAGAGCATCGAACGGAGTATGTGTGTTTAAGTTGGGGGTATTTGAACCCGTAATGGTTCGCTACCTGTGAAGGAGGACCTCATGACGCATCTGAAAGGGGCAAACTGGGTTTGACATTAAGTATACAGGGAGGAAGAGATTGAGGAGATGGGAATTTTGGCAATTTTTGTTTCATTTATCTTGTTATGGTGAAAGAGCGGCAAAAGGGAGGATCGGTGGAAGTGGAAATCCGACGGAGTGATTGTCTGGAGTCAGGTTCGATTTAGGAAGAAAGGGATGGAGCGGGTGAGTTAAAGAAATGGGCCCGAAGTTTGTGGTAAAGCCCAATAAGAAAATTAGTTAAGTTTAATTTAAATTAATTTGTGTTCGAATTTGTAAATGCGATAACTTATTCGTATGTTACCAGAATTCCACGAAACAAGATCCATTAGGATCGTATGGACGACGACTATCAAATGGGACTGACTGGAAGTGGATTTGAGCTCGTCTGAATTTATGGCGAAATAAACTGTTTGATTCAAATCAAATAACATTTTATCGTTCTTTAACGATGAACAGCAAAAGTGAGTAAATCTCACCAACTCTGAACAGATTATAATTTCATGTTGTATTTTTAAAACTGTTAAATATTGGCTGATTTACTGTGTGTTGAATGTTTGATTGAACTGCTAGTCAGTTAGTTGAATTTCTATATTGATTCTGTTTAACAGAATATATCATATGGAACTGAAAGTGATGGTATCTATATTGTTTAACATCTTTGATGCAGGGAAACAGGTTGGAGGGGTCCAACTGGACTCCTTAATATTTATAATGCTATTATGTTCATATATTGTAATATATGATATGATATATAATCTATTTGATTATGTGTGTTTAAATGATATTGATCATTGTGGTTTGCTATTTTAAATATCATAAGAGACCGTGGGATGTAAAAAGAATTATTTCAATGTATATTGAAATAAAGGAACTTTATAAAATCAACCAATTTTATAAAGGAAATATTTTGAAAATAAATTATTTATAAAATCATAGGTGTTGATAAAGGATACATTTATTTAGAAAATAAATAAAGTTGATAAAGGAAATATTTATTTAGGAAGTAAATAGAATTAATAAAGGAATATTAATTTAGAAAATAAATAGAAGTATAAAAGGAAATTTGACGATATATAAAAGAGTTAATCGAAATTAGTTATTCGAAGTCAAGCTAATCGAATATGGTTAGTCGAATAGAGTTAGTCAAACATAGTTATTCAGGATAAGTTACCATTTAGCACGACTGCTAGCGTAATTCGCAGGGCTGCAGATAGCCTACGGCGGTCGGATGTTTCTTGAGGGAATCAGGCGTAACCGTTGTGATCGCTACGATCTAGAGTCAAGCGAATGGAGTTAAATTCAATATTAGATATTCGAATAGGAGTTAAACAAATAGAGTTATTCAATTAGTGTAAATCAAAATGGAGTTAAATAGAAATTAGAAACTGACTAGAGATTAATAAGTTGAATAGTTTTCTAGGTATCGATCTGATGTTGGTTCCGGCCTTCGGGGTTTATACTTGGGAAGTTGTTCTCTTGTTGGTTATAGTTAGAGTTTGATAGATGTGGGATGATAGTGATATGTAAATAAACAAATGGAAATGTTTTCCAGTGTTAATAACGTATATTTTCTAAACATAGAAATGAGGAGATATATATATATATGGTTGATGATTGATCGATATAATTTCCAATTGGAAATAATATCGTTGTTTGCACACGTGTTTTTCTTTGATAGTTAACTCATCGACTATCGAAGTTTTCGCCCATTTTAACGTTGTTAATATGGAGAGACCGGTTGGATTATTATCCGAAGAACCACTCCGTATCAGCATAAGCGTTGCGAATCATATATGCCAAAGATAATTGAAGACTGAGTTATGCAAGGGCTATCCTGTTTACAGAATAGTGCCTTCGGTTTGTCCAGTCCCAAGACGACCTGTTTGGAGGAATGTCTGACAGAGTATATCTAATATATCGCGTAAGTTGATCTCTTCAAACGTATCCACGTTTGGTGGCGGAGGAATTCGTTTCTCTTAGCTATGTACCCGTGGTATTTTTTGGGGAAATCAATATGTGATTTGGCAGGTATGTCGATGTGACATTCAAAGTGAATGAAGATGTGACATGTAAAAGATAAGCGTAGCTTCTATCCTCACATCTGGTAAATGACAGAAATCGGGCAGGCAGCATGGCTAAGTCGGTCGCTCCCAAGTAGGGTGTATAATTACCTATATAGAGGAAATTCGTTTGTTTCTTTAATCTATCAATGCTGTCTCATATATATATATATATATATATATATATATATATATATATATATATATATATACGGGAAACGGTTGCTGATCCCAACCGTTGGTGATATACATTCGATATACTCAAGCGAAATGAGCGGTCGATCATGTGTGGCTGAGTTGCAAGATGTTCTTGTTGAACTCCAGTGTATCGTTCCTAGAGTACACTGATCGAAAGGTGGTTCCATACCTTGTCATAGTTGGAAATCCATTACCGAATACGTGCTTGCGGTTTCGATTGTATACTATATGTAGAACGTGAGATGAAAGCATTTCTGCTAGATTGATATCTATTTGTACATAGACGTTATTATAATTCAAAAGGTTTTTGATATAAAGATATTTTGGATTCTCATAAGGGAAAAACCCTTTCCGTTATCCGGCGTGGTCTTATGGGATATCGGTTACTTGTTCATATCATTTTAAACTGTTTTACTCATACCAGTCCCATGACTGACCCGGAGTTTATTTTGTTTTGTTTCCCTAAATTATTGGGTGCCTAAATTTGTACGGTTAGTCAAGTAGTCGGGATTTACAGATACACTTGGGGAGCTTGGAGCAGGAGGCTTCAAGATTTTATAGCTATTATTTCCGCTATTGTTGTAAGTGTTGTACTCTGATAAGTGCTATTGTATACATAATTGTTTTATTTCAAAAGTTATGTTATATTTTATTCACTCCGCTGTGAGTTTCGTGTTACTCTGATGATGATGTTCTTCTTCTTTTTCTATTCTATAAGTTTCTATCTTATCTATTCTCACCCTCTATCTTCGTTCTATTTGTTTCTTGAATTTCCAGTGTAATTTGGGGTTGGACTTGTGTTATTTGATCAGCTCAAATTGGTCCGGATTTTCGGGTCACTACACTAGAACTCAAGGAAGAAAAAGAACATTTATATTTCTCCTAAGACATTGCATATGCAAAATATGACTCCCATGTACTTAGCCAATATTTCTATAATGATGACTTGTACTTGTAACCCTCTATAATCAATAAAATCCTCAAACGCCTTGAAAGTGGACCTAGGTTCCTCGCAGACCAAACCACTATAAATTTCCGTGTTTTTTACTTTTTGCACTTAAATTTTCCGTACGCAAAACACTAATTATCAAGTATTAGAGAATCTTTGGGTGTGACGATAATTTTAGCCATCAACACTTTGGTGCTTTCACTAAGAACTTGAACTTATTTCCTTTCGTGCAACTTCCATCTCGACTTTGACGCGCTACTTAGGTTTTCCTCGACGTGCAGCTCGAGTCTGCTTACGATGGTTAAACGAGCAAAGAATCTGATGGTCGAAACCTCGGTAGTGGCCGACACTACTACTTCTCAAATATCCCAATCCGCAGGGAACCCGATTGACATGGAGATCGTCCCTCCTTATGACCTTAATGCTCCGACCACACAAGCTCAGATTTTCGAACTTAATAAACAATTAGAAGACAAAACTCGAGAGCTCAATGAAACGTTGAAGACGAACATTGAGCTTATGTAAAGACTCCATGGCAGTCAACGTCACGTTGCTCGTCTCTAGCTTAACTAGAACAACGCTCTACTGCAGATCAACACCTCAAATAGTTCCTTTTCTGATACTCGGGGCCGAAGCCAAAGATGGAGGATGACTACTAATGCTAATACCCTCTCATACACTAATATCAACGACAACAACAACGACAAAAAAAACAGTAATGGAACTACCGTAACTTTTAGCGAGGGAACGCGCCAACATAACCATTCCTAGTTGGTTATTAATGATAAGCCAAGACCTAACAACTGACCCTCTCCTCAACGGAACCCAACTGTCGCCGCTTTGAACTTGGGGCTTACGCGTCCAACTACCCAACAGGCCCAAGTTCCACTTAATCAAAACCAACAAGCTCAGGCTCAGCCTCATCAACCATACTAGAATCGACCAAACGAGGCTGATGACATGAAGGAGGACGATCTCGACATCCATCTCCGAAGATGTCCACGGCCTAGGAACCCTGATGTGAACCAAGACCGCTGGATTCCAATGGAGGTTCAACCTACGTATCTCCCCGATATGATCCCATCAATCATGAAAGAGACATGGGGAAACGTCAACGACATGTGGGAAACCAACATAAGATGTAACCACATTACTAGAGCCGTGAATGAAGCCGAGTGGCCCCGACGCTTTAATATGCCCCAGCTAGCACCTTACGGGGGAAAGATCGACTCATGTGGCTTCTTAAACCACTACGAATGGCATATGGACTCCAGTTGGGCCACCGATGTCATCAAGTGCAAATGCTTCCCGGTATTCTTGGAAGAATCAACTCTTCTCTGGTTTACTTGACTTCCGGCTCGATCTATCTCCACCTTCGACCAACTAGCTTTCGAAATGGTAAAAAAATTCAGAATGCATGTACTCAGGACAAAGGATGCTCTCACTTTATCCAACCTCTGCCAGGGTCCGACAGAAACCCTCAAAAGCTACCTTGAGCGTTTCAACATCGCCCTCTCTGAGGTTGACGATCCGTAGCCATGCACAGTTCTTTTCCAGATGTCCAAGGGAATCCTTCCAAGCTCCGAGTTTGGAGCATCGATCGACAAAAAGAAACCCAAGACTTTGGAATCTATCTACGAGAGGGCCGTCCAGTTCCTGTGTCAAGATGAAGCACGACGCAATAGGGCTGCTCAAAGCAGCCACCTCAATAGCCCACACTTAGGCACTGTTGTAGACAGTGTCAAAGGAAAACAAGTCGGAGAATCTTCCAACAAGGGTAAAGGGCTGATCTTGTTCAAGCCCAAACCGAACAACGACAAACCTGGCGATCACAACAACAATCAGGCTCCTAGAGACTCGAAGAAGCACGACCACTATCCCACTTACAGGAACTACACTCCGCTCAACTGGGAACTAGAGGAAATCTACCTAGAAACGTGTAACATCAACGAGTATAAAAAGCTGAACACAAGGAAATCTACCGACCGTGATAAGAACTTCAGCAAGTATTTCAAATTCCGTGATACGTTTGGACACAACATCAATGATTGCCGCCACCTCAAGGATGCCATAGAGAAGCTCACCTAAGAGAAATATTTGGAGCAGTACGTTCAAAATCTCACACCTCCAGTAGAAGCCGCAGGCCCTCCAACGCCTGAGCTTCCCCTAGCTAATGTGACCCTAGAACCATCCAATCAAAGGCCGCATGGGATCGTGATCAACACCATCTGCGGTGGACCTCATCCTGCGAATAAGAGATTTTGTCATATGAAAGAATACACCAATTACATCAAGCATGCCAGCCACGAGGCATGCTCCTCTATGTATGAATCTGTCCCCGACAAGCTTTAGAAGACGATGTGGAATGATATTGTTCTCCATAAGAGGGAGTCTACGAGAAACAAAATCCCAACTACATACCCTCTTGTTATCCCTGCACACATAGGTCTAGCCTATGTCCGAAGAATCCTCAAAGATTCTGTAGGCCCAGTCAACATAATCTGAAACACCCCACCTCCGTTAAGGTCACTCACAAAGGAAATGCCTTAATTTTGGTGGAGGTTTATAAGTAAAAGCCACAGATAAACTCAAGACAGATATAAATACACATATTTTAAACAGCGGAAACCAACAGACATTTATTGCATCAATACGTGTTCAAAACAAAACATTCCATAATTGTCTCAAAATACTTCCATCATTACAACATCATAACAGCCTTGATTATTAAAGAAGCATAAAACATAAGTAAAGTGACAAAAATCCCCATAGTGTTATCCAAAGCCATAGTCCGAGCAAAAGAGGCCCAAATCATACATCTACGTTCTTGGAGCTTGAACAGAGCCTGACTGAGCTGAGCTGTTTCCTCCCTGTGGACCTGGGGGGGAACGAAAGAAAAGAAGACAAAAAGAAAATAGGGTCAGACATAAAGCCTGAGTAAATCTAGTAACTCTTCAGTATGTGAATAAGAAAAGGGCATGATAGATATATACTGAAAATAGGATGGTGTCACAAGCTAAGGGAGTGTTGAATGTACTATCGCACCCATACTATATCTTTGCATCTACTTGAGTTTACTCTAACTGGCACCCCATGGTGAGGGTGAAGTGATCCCCAACTTTATTTAAAGATCGACTCTTACTCGCGTTAACATGTGTCATACGGCCCCCAAGAATTATAGATACCTATGCTGGTCCCACCATGGGGTGTATCAAGACCTATGGTGGCGGCCCCGACACAAATTCTAGAAGGCATAGGTTATACTACTGGTTTCCCCAGTGCCCTGGTTGTTTGCTCCGAAGTGTGTGCACGTCCACATCCCGTTAGACCTGCACTGTGCACCCACCGCCGTCGTTTGACCGTTTACAATCAGCCCAGTAATCGTGCCCCACCCTGCCTAGTTTCAGGGTACCGTTGATACCTAAATTGGGTTATGGCTGAAACGGGTCCCTCTTTACCAGGATTTTCTAGTCAAACATGTTAAGTGGTTAAGTGTCTGTATTTACCTAACCCCACCCATCAATACTTGTTAACCTGTTGAATTTGGTTAAGTGTTATAGTTGACTTAACCCTACCACCTGTCCTTAGCCTCTTAGGAGCACCAGACCACTCACATTAGACAGGTATTGCTACGGTTACTGGATATACCGGTCGGTTCCAGGCAGGTTTACACTGTAGCTCAGTCTAACCTCGGGTCTTTATTCGGCTCAATGCTTAACCACCCACATTGGATAGGTATCGTTGTGACTACTGGATAGCCGGGCGGTTACGGGCAGGTTTACATCACAACTCAATCCAACCTCGGGTTAAGCATATCGTGTTTACTAAATTTACATATTTTATTACTTCTCAATTATATATGTAAATGTCATATCTTTTATTCTTGGGCATAACAATTTATACCACTTAAATGTCATTGGCATGTGCCAAACATGCCGACATATATTTTCATGTTTTACACCCAACGTTATTACCCCCGTTTACACGTTCGCAACGTTATAACAAATGTTGGGCTCGACACAATTCAACCAACTTTATAAGCGTAAGAAAAGGGGAAATTAAGAACATGTAATATTTTACAACATATAAAGGTGTGTGGTGCATGAACTTGCAGTTTAGCGATACTAACATAAATGATGGGTCATGTGAACTTGCATTCAAATCAAAGTATAACTAAGTAGGTGGCATATGAGATGGCATAGTTTAGGCTAATACAAACTTGTGTTTGAATATGTTTAACTTGGCATAATGTCAAACACAAAACTAGCATGATGTATATTCACCAAAAGGTCCAATTATAGCATTAAATCACATAGCCTATTTCAACATGAACTTGCATAGTTTATGAAACCCAAACGATACTTAACATAGATCCAATTATACTTGCAAATAAACATGAACTTGCATAATTTATGAAACCCAAACGATGCTTAACATAGATCCAATTATACTTGCAATTAGACATGAAAATGATATCATAGGTTTTTGGGTCATGTAGGCAAAGAAGGTTTCAAGTATGTTTACATAAATTCTAATTTAGACTAAGGGAATACACATAGTCCATGCCATCGACATATACATAAAGGGATCAGTTCTATTTTTTTTCCACAAACTTGCAAGTGTCATTGTTTTCATAAACAATTGTTCAATAGGCTTGCATCAATCAATTTATGCTACAAACGTCAATACACAAGTCATGATAGAATCATCAAAATACATAGAATTTTATACAATAAAATAACACAATTCTATTTTCATTCACATTGAATCACATTGCAATTCTTATTCATATTCTGAAATGTCACTATACTTACAACGAATGCAGAATCTTGAATTCTGGATTCTGAATTCTGAAATTGAGATGCGCTCCTTTGGGTAGACTAACGTTGCGTTGATAATTTTTGATTTAAACTTTAATCTTCTTCTTAGTTTCGATTTGTCTCTAGGCTTTTCTCTTGACGGCTATGTTCAATCCCTCCCTAGCAGCATGACGACTCCTTTCTCATATTTTTGTGTGAATTTTCAGTTGAGAGTTAGGGTGTATTTATAGATTTTTAAGTTGTTTTGAGCCGTCAGATGAAGATAGGAGGAATCTAGGCCATTCAAATTTAGAGAGCCAATCAAGAGGTGAAACGTTAGCCCTAGTGACACACAGGGCCTCAGAAATTCGAGCCAGAGTCAGACCTGGCCAGCCAAGTTGACCAGCCAGGTCGACACCCAGGTCGACACTATGGTCGACCTGGGGGGGACCAGATCGACACTATGGTCGACCTTGGGTGACCAGGTCGACACCATGGTCGACCTGGTCTCTGGGCGGGAATTTTCCCGCCCAGCCCAGTTTGAACCTGAAATTCGAAAATTTGAAATTAAACTGAGCTGTTTGAATTTAAATTTGATTCTGAAACTTCCGAAGGCCATAACTTCTGCATACGGAGTCCGATTTGTGCAAACTCGGACTCTATCTCAAGCAGAATTCCGAGACGAACACAATGGCGTAACCCGTTTCCCTTAATTCTTTCATTTAGAATTAATTATACTTTAATTTGTGAAGCTTAGTGTTATAGAATTCACGGGGTGTTACATAATCTTCAAGTTGACCTATGACCAGATGAAACTTGAGGCTAATTACTTGAAGCCTTGCCATGCCACTGTTCATGGATTCAATGGATCTTCTAACCAACCGATCAGAAGTGTAGACCTAACGGTTGAGATCGGTTATGGGAATCGAAGCAGAGTCTGTATCCTCACATTTGTTGTCATTGATGTCATCTCTCCTTACAACGTCTTTATTGAGCGCCATTTCCTTGTAGAGTTCAGAGTCTGCATGGGCTATGGTCCATTCTCATGAAATTTCCAACCGAGGATGGGATCGGAACCATCAAGGATGACTAAGCCACAGCCAGAGCTTGTTACCTTGCCGAGTGGAATGACGTGATCAATACGAAGAAAGGCAAGGGTGTATAGCCTCCACTCTACACCAAAACCGCCAGTGCATAGCAACCACTGGAGTCTGGGTCTTGGCTCAGACGTCACTGCCGTTATTTCGACGATCTCGACCCAAGGAAAGATGAAGAGTCTGATTTCGAGGGGGCTACCATGGTAGAGCCAACCATCGACTTTCCATTCAACCTTGTCAATCCGACAAGTGTCTTGAAAATTGGATCACAACTCCACCCTACAATAAAGGAAGAACTCATGGACTTTTTAAGGGCCAACCTCGACTTATTTGCTTAGACCCGCTCAGATATGTGTGGCATCGACCCAAGAATAGCTTGTCACATGCTCAGTATCAACCCAAAGCATCTTCCAGTCAAACAGAAGCGTCGAATATTGGGAATTGAAAGATTGACTGCACTTAAAGAGGAAGTGGATAGGCTACTTAATAATGGCTTCATTCGCGACTCCCTCTACCCCGAATGGGTCTCCAAACCGGTCTTGGTCGAGAAAGAAAATGGCAATTGGAGAACGTGTATCGGCTGCCTTGACTTGAACAAAGCCTGTTTAGAGGACATTTTTCCACTTCCAAAGATCGACCAACTAGTTGATTCGACTGCAGGCTATCAGCTTCTCTCTTTCATGTATGCATACTCAGGCTACAATCAGATTCCCATGTACCTTCCAGATTAAGAGCATATTTCATTCATAACTAACCTTGCGCTCTACTACTATGTTGTCATGCCTTTCGGTCTTAAGAACTCTGGAGCCACTTATCAGTAATTGGTCAACTGCATGTTCAAGGACAAGATCAGGATATCCAAAGAGCTTTACATGGAAGATATGCTTATTAAAATGAGGGTATCGAAAGACCACGTCAACGACCTCAAAGAAATGTTCGGCGTCCTCCGTTAATATGACATGAACTCAATCCCTTGAAAAGTTCTTTTGGCATTGCATCGGGAAAATTTCTAGGTTTCATTGTCAATTCACGTGGCTTCAAACCTAATCCAGAGATAATTCAAGCTATCCAGGATATCCAAGCCGCTCAGAGCATCAAGAATGTTCAAAGCTTAAATGGGAAAATGGTCACCCTAAGTCGATTCATTTCTAAAGCTACCAACAAATGCATTCCCTTTTTCAACTTGCTTAGAAAAGGGAAGCTCAACTTCATGTGGACACTATAGCGAATTATTACATTGTAGGACCTCTTGAATCACTTAGAGCGACCACCTATCTTGTCAAAACCCGTGAATCACGAAGAGTTTTATGTTGATTTTCTGGGTCGAAAATCCTCGTTCGTTACAAGATGGCTCTTCGAGGATAGTGGACTCCACTACGAATTTCGTGAGGGCTTGTCCAAGGATGGGCCAATGAGACGTGAAGGTCATCTCGAATTGGCTCAGTTCTATGTTCCACTTCTAAAGTCGCCCAGACGCCTCAGGTCGTTGCATGACCTGTCATAGCGACTGGCCAGTGTGGACTACCTCTATTTGGCTATTTCTATGCAGGCAATTAGCTCGGCGCTTACACGCGAAGAAGATCATGCCCAATGACCCGTTTACTATGTCATCAAGAGGTTGACATGAGTAGAAAAGAATTATCTGAAACTTGAAAAGCTTGCTTATTACCTGTTGATCTCTTTCCGGAAGCTACAGCTATACTTTCAATCCCATCCAATCAAAGTCCACACTGGCCAGCCGCTATGACAGGTCATGCAACGACCTGAGGCGTCTGGGCGACTTTAGAAGTGGAACATAGAACTGAGCCAATTCGAGATGACCTTCACGTCTCATTGGCCCATCCTCGGACAAGCCCTCATGAAATTCGTAGTGGAGTCCACTATCCTCGAAGAACCATCTTGTAACGAACGAGGATTTTCGACCCAGAAAATCAACATAAAACCCATGTCAATTGTTTAAGCATCCAACATTCCAGATCATTAATAGAAAGAAATTAGAGGGTGAAAATAGATAAGATAGAAAATTAGAATAGAAGAAGGAGAAGAACACAACAACAGAATCAGAGTAACACGAATCTCACAATGGAACAAATAAAATATAGTATATAGCATAACTTTGAAATACAAATCTGTCGTTTGTGTGTGTGTCTATATATATATATATATACAAATCATTATTAGAGTGCAACACTTAGATCACAGCGAAAATGAACAATAGTTACAAAATCCTGAAGCCTCCTGCTCCAGCTCTCCAAGTATGTCTGTAAAATCCTGACTATTTGACTGCTCGTACAAAATTGGGAACCCAAGAGTTTAGGTAAAACAAAACAAAATAAACTCTGGGTCAGTCATGTGACTGGTGTGAGTAAACTCCAAACATTTGTTTAACTTTTAAAATCCCTTTAAAGAAAGGATAATCGTAGTACCGATCTGCACATAAACACGGATGGTTTTTACCTTACGATATTCCAAAATATTCTTTACATCAAAATTCTTCTAATATTACAATAGTGTCTATTTCATCTCACGTTTCACATACATAATATATAATCAAAAACCATGGGCGCTTACTGGGTAATGGATTCCAACTGGCAAGGTATAGGACCACCTTCCGATAGTGTATCTCTAGAGAGGAATAAACCGGGTTCAACAAGAACATCTTGTAACCTAGGCTAAACATGATTGCTCGCTCATTTCGCTTGAGTGACCAAAGATATTATCACCAATGGTTGGGATCGGCAACCCTTTCTCGAAAGGGATAGCATCAAAATAGGTTAAAGAAGTAAATGAAATTTCTCTAGATCAGGTGAAAATACACCCTAATTGGGAGCTACCCACTTAGCCATGCGATCTACCCGATTTTATACCATTTCTCAGTTGTGAGGCTAGAGGCCATAACGTACAAATCACACCTTTATTTACTTTAAATGTCACATCGTCATACCCGACAAAACATAAATTGATTTCCCTAAAAAATACCATGGGTATACAACTAAGAGAAACAAATTCCTCTGCCACCAAACATAAATATTTTTGAAGAGATCAACTTACGTGATTTATTAAATATACTCTATCAGACATTCTTCCATACAGGTTGTCCTGGGACTGGACAAACCAAAGGCACTATTCTGTAAACCCGTCTTAAACAATTTCTACCTAGGATTTGCCAGAACAGCCCTTTCATAAACTCCATCTTAAATTTTCTTCATCATAGTTTCCATATGAAGTGGTTTTCAGATAATAAATCTGATCCTGGTCACTCTGTATTGACGACGGAAAAACGGTCAAAACTTTGATAGTCGGTTATCTAACTATCAAAGGAAAAATCCATGCACACAACGATCTTATTTCAAAATGGAAATTTTATCGATCAATCATCAATCAGCATTTTCCCTTTAAATTAATTTATCATTAATTATTCATTTTCCCATATTCGTAAATCCTTATTTTCTAAATTTAGAAAATAAGCGTTATTAATATTGGGAAACATTTCCATTCCCTATTCACGAACCACTATCTTCCCACATCTGTCAGTCTCTAACTGTAGACTAGTAAGAGAACAATTCCCTGAATATCAGTCTCGAAGGCCAAAACCAACATCAGATCGATAACCCAAAAGCCATTCAACATAACTAATCTCCAGTTAGTTTCTAAATTCCTTAACTCCGTTAATTATCTTCTTATCAAATCATTGCTTGCAACTCTTTGATTTAGTTCACGAATCCAGTTATTTTTTGAAAAACATTGGTTATAACGAAAACATTATAATCCCTACTTTCGATATATTTTACTTTAAATAAAACTTTTATACCTTAATTTAAATAAATAAACGATTTATTTAATAAATAAATCTTGATTTAAGTACCGAAAAGTAAATAGTACTTTCCTACATTCAATATAGTAGAATCCCAATGTATGATTCTCTCTCGAAAATCCTCTATTCGATAATTCTCTTTCGAATAAACTATATTCGACAATATCTCTTTCGAATAAACTATATTTTATAACTCTCTTTTGACTAACTAATATTCGATTAACTCTATTCGAATAACTAATGTTCGACAAACTTTATTCGAATAACTAATATTCAATTTACTCTTTTTGAATAACTCTCTTCGAATAACTAATATTCGACTAGCTCTATTCGAATAACTAATATTCGACCAACCCAATTCGAATAACTAATATTCGATTAACTCTCTATGAATAACTAATATTCGATTAACTCTATTCGAATAACTAATATTCGATTAACTCTCTTCGAATAACTAATATTCGATAAACTTTATTTAAATAACTATTATTCGATTAACTCTCTTCGAATAACTAATATTCGATTAACTCTCTTCAAATAACTAATATTCGATTAATTCTATTTTAAATTCCTATTTCAAAACCCAAATTTTCCTTATAAATGTTTTAATTTATAAAATATTTATTTTGATCCATTATTCACAACGAATGTGAATAATATTTCTTTTAAATAATCAATCAGATTGATTTTTCATTTAAAAATAATATCTCATTTCCAAATTCTATTCATACTCCTATTTATATAATTATTTATACAAAATCTTATTTTCAAATCCAATCGCCTATAATCTCGTTTATAAATCCCTTTATAAATGCTATGTTTACATTACATAAAAATATCGGTGTTAAAACCGATTTCTACTTCTTCATATAATTTCAGACTTATATATCCAATTTATCCAATGATAAATAATTTACTTAATTTATAAAACATTATTTATAAATTAATCTTCTCAATTTATCTGTTAAAACAGATTTCTATTTAATATCCACTTTGAACAATCTTTTCATAATTCTTTTATATCTCGTCGATTTCCTTTTTTAATTCTATTTATTTCCTAAGTATTTCCTTTTATAATTCTATTTATTCCATAAATTTCTTTATTTACTTTTTATTATTTCCATTAAGTATTTTAACCAAAATCGGTCTTTTAAACTTCTATATAACTATTGTTAACTTTATACATAAGTTTTTTATTTAATTTTCAAATATCTCCTTTTATAAAATCCATTTGATTTTATAAACTTCTAAAATTCAATATCCACTTTACAAATTCCTTTTTATAAAATCCTTTTATTTAATATAAATATTTTTATTTCAATATACACTTTGAAATTTCCCTTTTTACATCCCAGTATTTCTTATGTTATTTAAAATACCAAATAACCATGATCAATATCATCCAAATACACATAATATACAACAGAATATATATCACATCATATATCACAATATATGAAAAAAAAGCGGTATCATAAATATTGAGGAATACAGTTGGATCCCTCCAACCTGTTTCTTGCATCCACATATGTTAAACATTATAAATAACATCAACTTTATTTCAAAATAAAATATTCTGATAAACAAAATAAATATTTAATTAACGATATATATATATATATATCGTTATCTATTTTTTTCAACCAATTGATTAGCAGTTCATCCAGACAGTCAACACAGAGCAATCAACCATTATTTAACAATTCTAAAAAATACGTTATAAAAATATAAATTGAGCAGAGTTAGTGAGATTTAATCACATTGGTAATTTATCGTTAAATAACGATAAATTGTTGTCGATTCTGATAGACGTTTTATTCTGCCATAATTTGTAACGAGCTCCAATTCACTCCAAATAAATTTCACGGTGTAGTCCTCTTTTATACGATCCCAATGGATCTCGTTTTTTCTGAATTTGGATAGCATATGAGAAAGTTATCGATTTAATAGCTTTATATATGTTATTTGGATTAAAATTTAATTATATATTATTGTTTTGGGCCTTGCCTTCTCCTACCCAGCCCAGTACCCCTTACTACACCTGCGCGTGTAAACATAGCCCACCCCCATTGTAAATGGTTTCTTCTTCTCGAACTGAAACTCCAGTACACAAAAATAATTCTCCAATATTTTCCAAAGCTCCCATCATCCTCACTTCCTCCACCTTTTATTATTTATTCCTTTTCTTATGGGCTACACATTTCCGAGCGGCCCATACGCAATTAAAGACCCAAGTGGTACCTTCTTCCACAAAACACTTTACACTGCTGCAGTATAAACCCTTTTATTACCACCACGTTAATAATAATAGTCCCTCTATCTTCTTCTTCCCTCTCAATCAAAATCCTACGCTACAACCGTGCCGACGTTTTCTCCCGCCCATCTCCTTCCTATCGCCCTTATTCCTCAAACTAAAAACATCAATTCTTCCACTACATCACACTACCGTAACCCTTCTGATTCTTCCTCTCCCATATGAACTATCTGCTCCATTATGCAAGGTTCCACAATAAATCGCACATAAATGCCATGCCTCCTTATCTACTCCATGGAAATGAACACAAACATCAGTTTTCTTCTCCCCACAAGAATATCATCCGCCTAATATCCATAATGTCAAACTCGTAACGGATCATCCACGTGCGATTTCACACTCCTCAGTAGACATACTGACAAAAGAAATTCGTGGATCTTCCCATCTCTATCCTTTAATCATACATGAGATCCCATTGCTTCACATCGTCAGCATGCCTCAGATCTAGGTGCACTGTCACGCATGAAAAAATCGTGCCACATACATTCGTTGGGCTTAGTTCAGTAGAGGAGTAGATAGAGAAGGAAGTGCTTTAGTGTAAAGAATATATTGCTTGTATTTTCTGAGAAACCATGGAGGAAAAAAATAGAAAGGAAATGAGGACCTGTGTGTATTTATAAAGTTAAGAAGCTTATGGTGAAGTAATATGATTTGTAGGGTTGTAGATTTAGACAGTGTAGGTCTGCTTGAACAAATAGCCATGTTCTTATTTAGTACTTCACATGCAGAGGTCTTGTGTTTCCTTGTCAAAGTTCTGTGTGTCGTAAGTGCAAACAATTTGATTTGCAAGGTTGATTTGCCAAGACATATATGTCTTAGCTGTTTTTGATTGATGAAATAGATCTGCATCTATGGAGAAATGGGGAGTAGAAACTTTGGTGCGAAGGAACACATATTTTATATTTATTTTATTTGTGGATTTTCATTTATTTCTAAGTTCTACTCCATGCATTCAGCGTTTGATACATGGAACACATTAATTCATTATCATGCGGTTTGATCACCGCAATTAGGTGGTGTTTGTGTGCTCAGTTCTGGCGGCATAGGAATTGACGTGCAATGTTGCTTAGATTTTAAGGTGGCTTATTTATATTTTGATTTATATATATCTATTAAGGGTACGTTGTCGTATGAAATTTTCTACATTTATAGGCTGCTATCGAAAAAAATAAAAATATTGTCGTGACGAGCAATGTGTCACAATTCCAAAAATATAATAATATAGACTAGTTAACTCATTTCGTGAAACCCTAAAATAGCTGACATAGGGTGAAAATACTCCAAATAAAAACTTGTTTATTTTCCAAAATAAAAATTACAGAAAAGTTCTAAAAATTAAATTATAACTACGTCTAAAAAGATTTGTCCAGATTCGAAACAAATATTTAATTATATTAAATAAATCATTATGGCTTATACATGACTCCACAGCGACTTTCAGAAAATTTGATTTGGATTTAACTCACAATCTACATGACGAAATCTCGATTTTTCTCTTTCATTAGAAAAATATCGTTCACCAGATCCGAACTTTTCTTGTTTCACAGAAATCCGACTCAAAACAGATTCTGTATATTCGATTAAAGTTCAAAACTCAATTTTACGAACTACCGTTCCATTACATGCTCAACTAAAATTATATAATAATTATACGTTAAAACTTCGTTTAAATAATAAATTTGTTATTATAATTCAATTCTAAACTGAAGTAAATATTATAAATAATCCAGTTCACATAATATTGCGAATTCCACTATTTCCGACTATTTCAGAAATAAATATATTATTCTATTATTTATGTTAATTAAATATTCAATATTATTTAATTCGAACCACCATTTAAATCTCTAAATAATTAGATAAATAATTAAATTAATTAATTATTATATCGCTAAAAATACGGGATGTTACATTCTTTCCCCCTCAAAAATAATTTCGTCCTCGAAATTGCTAAGGTAGAAAAAAACCTATTAACTGGGTTAATAATTATTTGTTTACTTCTTAACTTCAGTTTCAACTGAACCCATTTATATCCATTAAAATATTAATTAATTCTTATTAACGAATATTTTCAAAAACCCTGAAATTTTTCTAACACCCTAAATTTCTAAAAAAATTCGCCAACACCTCCTTTGTACGGCTCAATCAGTACAACTACACCTCGCCTTTCTGGACCTTCTCTAATCCAAAAGGAAATCAAACAGCCAAGCGGCTTGCCAAATAGGCCCATAAATCACCAAACTCATATAAAATTAAACTTGTACCTTTTTGTCGGGCATTCAACTATATCACTTCCATTTGCTACCAATTTAGCATATACCAATGTCATCTTGATCAAACTCCAATCAATTTATCCTCAACCCAGCTATTTTCTTATATTCAAACCATAATCTCATTTCAAACTCGAGTTCCATCCTCGATTCCAAATCCTTAACTCACCAATCTGATTCCATTCAATATTATCTCCAATCAATCTAAACCAAATTTTATTTAATTTAGTTTAAGTTAAATTCTAATTCATTTTTTTCCATTCTAGTTTTTTTTAACTTCATAAGTTAAATTTAAATATCAAAATTTAAGTTCCTGGGTTTTGTTCATTTAAACCGGCTTGGAATCATATACAACAATAGCAATTCAAAACTTTTGAATTTTTGACAACCTATTTCCTCCAAACAATTCAAAACAAAATCTTTGGTAGTTATCCATCACTTTTAAACTCGAAAATGAACACTGATGATGTGGCCAGCATCATCAGTTTTATTTCCTAGCTATCGAAGTGAGTTCAATACTATATCACCTTTCAAACTCATATTTAAACAATTTAAAATCTCCCAAGAATTTAAATTCTCATATATTTAATCCAAATCCATTTACAAACACTTTTTCACATTTCCAGATTTTAAATTCCAATTATGATTTTTAAATTCATATTTAATCCATTTGATTTCATATATTTCACTTATATGAATCCCGATTGGCTATTTTCATAACCATTTTACTTTTATAATCTCATTTAATTATAATAACAACCAACATGTCCTATATACTATAATAATCCAAATATACATCATTCTTTTATATCAAAATATAATTTGGGTAAAATTTCATTTACCCTCTTTTCAAAACATACTGGGTCGGTTCATCATATTGAAGTGTTTAGAAACTCCTACCGATACAGTGGATCAAACTGATCGACCAGAATTCATTAACAACTCAACAAATAAATTTCCATAATATAAAACAATTTTTATGCAATCTGCAAATACGTTCTCTTGTATATATACACTCAACTCAATCTAGGGCATTACTAACCCCATCTCTATCGAGTTACGCCACAGGGCCGAGGTAATTACTTAATTTTCAGCTTTGATACTACTGTAACGAACGAGAATTTTCGACCTAGAAAATCAACATAAAACCCATGTCAATTATTCAAGCATCGAACATTCCAAATCATTAATAGAAAGAAATTAGAGGGTGAGAATAGATAAGATAGAAAATTAGAATAGAAGAAAGAGAAGAACATAACAACATAATCAGCGTAGCACGAATGTCACAGTGGAACGAATAAAATGTAGTATACAACATAACTTTGAAATACAAATCTGTCATTTGTATATATATACAAATCATCAGTAGAGTGCAACACTTACATCAAAGCAAAAATAAACAATACAAAATCCTAAAGCCTCCTGCTCCAGCTCTCCAAGTATATCTGTAAAATCCCGACTACTTGGCTGCCCATACAAAATTGAGCACCCAAGAGTTTAGATAAAAAAATCAAAATAAACTTTGGGTCCCTCATGTGACTGGTGTGAGTAAACTCCAACCATTTGTTTAACTTTTAAAATCCCTTTAAAACAAAGGATAATCGTAAGACTGATCCGCACATAAACACAGATGGTTTTTACCTTATGATATTCCATAATATTGTTTATGTCAAAATTATTCTAAAATTACAATAGTTTCTATCAACCACAACTAATGATCATTTAGCAGAACGCTTTCATCTCACGTTCCACATACATAATATATAATCAAAAACCGTGGATGCTTATTGGGTAATGGATTCCAACTAGCAAGGTATGGGATCACCTTCCAACAGTGTATCTCTTGAGAGGAATACATCGGGTTCAACAAGAACATCTTGTAACATAGGCTAAACATGAAAGGTCACTCATTTCGCTTGAGTGTACCGAATGTATTATCACCAACGGCTGGGATCAGTAACCATTTCCCGAAAGGGAGAGCATCGAAATAGGTTAAAGAAGTAAATGAAATTGCTCTAGATCAGGTGACAATACACCCTAATTGGGAGCTACCCACTTAGCCCTGCGACCTACCGATTTTATACCATTTCTCGGTTGTGAGGCTAGAGGCCATAACGTACAGATCGCTCCTTTATTTACTTTGAATGTCACATCGTCATACCCGCCAAATCACAAATTGATTTCCCCAAAAATACCACGGGTATACAGCTAAGGGAAACGAATTCCTCCGCCACCAAACATAAATACGTTTGAAGAGATCAACTTACACAATCTATTAAATATACTCTGTCAGACATTCTTCTGTGCAAGTTGTCCTGGGACTGGACAAACCGAAGGCACTATTCTGTAAACCCATCTTAGAAAATTTCTACCTAGGATTTGCCAGAAAAACCCTTGCATAAACTCCATCTTAAATTTTCTTCATCATATTTCATTCGCAGCGCTAGTGCCCATATAGAGTGGTTTTCAGATAATAAATTTGATCCCGGTCTCTCCGTATTGACGATGGGAAAATGGTCAAAACTTTGATAGTCTGTTATTTAACTATCAAAAGAAAACATCCATACACACAATGATCTTATTTCCAAATGGAAATTTTATCGATCAATCATCAATCAACATTTTCCCTTTAAATTAATTTATCCATTTCCCCATATTTGTAAATCGTTATTTTCTAAATTTAGAAAATAAGCATTATCAACATTGGGAGACATTTCCATTCCCTATTCACGCAACACTATCTTACTACATCTATCAGTCTCTAACTATAAACTAGTAAGAGAACAATCCCCAGAATATCAATCCCGAAGGCCCAAACCAACATCAGATCGATATCCAAAAAGCTGTTCAACATAACTAATCTCCAGTTAGTTTGTAAATTCCTTAACTCCGTTTCTTATCTTCTTATCAAATCATTGCTTACGCAACTCTTGTATTCAGTTCACGAATCCAGTTCTTTTATGAAAAACATTGGTTATAACGATAACATTATAATCCCGACTTTCAAAATATTTAACTTTAAATAAAACTTTTAAACCTTAATTTAAGTAAATAAATAAGCGATTTGTTAAATATATAAATCTTGACTACCGGAAAGTAAAAAGTACTTTCTTACATTCGATATAGTCGTATCCCAATGTATAATTCTCTTTCGAAAAACTCTATTTGATAATTCTCTTTCGAATAAACTATATTCGACAATCTCTCTTTCGAATAAAATATATTTGATAACTATCTTTCGGATAACTAATATTCGATTAACTCTATTCGAATAACTAATTTTCGACTAAATCTATTCGAATAACTAATATTCAATTAACTCTCTTCGAATAACTAATATTCGACTAACTCTCTTCAAATTACTAATATTCAACTAACCCTAATCGAATAACTAACATTCGATTAACTCTCTTCAAATAACTAATATTCGATTAACTCTATTCAAATAATTAATATTCGATTAACTCTCTTCAAATAACTAATATTCGATAAACTCTATTCGAACAACTATTATTCGACTAACTCTATTCGGATAACTTATATTCGATTAACTCTCTTTGAATAACTAATATTTGATTAACTCTCTTCGAATAACTAATATTCGATTAACTCTATTTTAAATTCCTATTACAAAACCCAATTTTTCCTTATAAATGTTTTAATTTATAAATTATTTATTTTAATCCATTATTCAATCGAATGTGAATAATGTTTCTTTTATATAATCAATCAGTTTGATTTTTCATTTAAAAATAATATCTCATTTCCAAATTCTATTTATACTTCTATTTATGGAATTATTCATACAAAATCTTATTTTCAATTTCAATCACCTATAATCTCGTTTATAAATCCCTTTATAAATGTTATGTTTACATTACATAAAAATATCGGTTTTAAAACCGATTTCCACTTCTTCATATAATTTAAGACTTATATATCCAATTTATCCAATAATAAATAATTTACTTAATTTATAAACCATTATTTATAAATTAGTCTTCTCAATTTATCTGTTAAAATAGATTTCTATTTAATATCCACTTTAAACAATCTTCTCATAATTCTTTTACATTTCGTCAATTTCCTTTTTTAATTCTATTCATTTCCCAAATATTTCCTTTTATAATTCTATTTATTCCATAAAGTTCTTTATTTACTTTTTATTATTTCCCTTAAGTATTTTAACAAAAATCGGTCTTTTAAACTTCCATATAACTGTTGTTAACTTTATATAGAAGTTTTTTTATTAATTTACAAATATCTCCTTTTATAAAATCCATTTAATTTTATAAATTTCTAAAATTCAATATCCACTTTACAAATTCCTTTTTACAAAATCCTTTTATTCAATATAAATATTTTTATTTCAATATACACTTTGAAATTTCCCTTTTTACATTCCAGTATATATTATGGTATTTAAAATACCAAATAACCATGATCAATATCATCCAAACACACATAATCAACAACAGATTATATATCACATCATATATCACAATATATAAAAAAATTGTATTATAAATATTGAGGAATCCAGTTGGATCCCTCCAACCTGTTTCCCTGCATCCACAGATGTTAAACAATATAAATAACATCAACTTTATTTCAAAATGAAATATTCTGATAAACAGAATCAATATTTAATTAGATATATATATATATATATATATCATTATCTACTTTTTCAACCAATTGATTAGAAATTTGAAATGACCAAACTCACCTTGTAGGAAAGCCGAGATTGAGTTGAGAACCCGAAAAATCAGAAAACAAACCTAATAACATTTCATTGCTTATTACAACAATTACATCAGAGTACAAGAATATAACAGAGTATGAATAAATAATATACATTTGATTAATATCAGAGATTTAAAATTACAATGCAGCGGAAAAATAATACATAACACAACAGAAAGAAATACACGAATACTGAGCATTCCGAGTATAGTTCCATTTGTAAATCCAGGATCTTGGAAAAGAAATATTTGCAAAAACCTAATTACTAGCTGCTCGTGTGGAAAATAGGGGCACCCAGAGTTTTTATTAAGACAATGAAATTCAGGTCATTCATGTGACTGGTGTGAGAACTAAAACAGTTATTTAAAATTTTACTTTAAAATAGAGTAAATCAAGGGACCATGCCATATAACACGGAATGAGTTTTCTCCCAAGAATACCAATGCATAAAACAAACAGCGCAATGCTTTTTGGAAAAGTGAAGCTATTATAAGACTCAGGTCCCATCACACCATGCAACACAAGCCAGAGGATGGAATTTTACCTTATAATAGCCAAACACGTTTGGTACGTTTAAACAAATCATTTTGATACTATTATATGTGTAAAGTGTATAAAACAACTTCAAATATAAATGTATCAATCATAGACGACATACTATCTCAACCTACTATGTCGCCATACTAGTTCTGCAATTAAAACCGAAATGTCACATATTGGAAATTGGATTTGATCTATGAGTCGAGGCCAGGGATGGCTCCTTAGAGATTCAAGAGACTCTAGCAAATGTCTCAGGATCACACTTATGGGTAACCCTTGGACGCTTCAGGGCCGGTCCTCTCTTACGTTTGAGGATTAGTTATTCCTGAACACACGTTTCCCGGTCCTATCGAACCTATCCATCGGCTCTGTAGTAACCGATATATCCGAGGCGCCTCGAAATCCATCATCCACATTGGTAATAAAAATATAAATGTCTGGGTTCCATACCATGACACCGGACATAGCTAGGAAGAAACGTCGTGCACTCCCTGCAGTCCGATCCCCTTTTTGACTCATACCGAGGTGTGAGGCTCACAAATTAACGCTATACATTAAGCTATGACATTTAAGGTCGTGCTTTAATCATCAACCACAAGACTCTGCTTTTTAATATAAGCCTTGATCATTTGCATCTCAGCATACCACACAGGCAATTCACGCCATGCGGCTGCTGTCTATCAATATATAACCTCTGAGCTCGTACTTCTCAGAGAAAGGTGTTAAGCAAGAGAATAAATCCTCTGCCACCAAATAGATATATATTTAATAGAGATCAATCAACAAATCCAATGTCAGATACACATCCATTTACTAGTTCGTTCTGGGTCTGAACGAAACCGGAGGCACCTTATTCCTCGTCCCATATGTCCAATATAGGAGAGAGGTCCTCGCATATCCGGTCAATCTCCAAGTACGTCTGGACGATCACCACTTATTACCTTATCTTGGGTGTACAGCCCAATCAAGACATCAGTAATCATCCAAACGATGCGAAGAACTCTGGTCTTCAACCACCATCTTCATCGTCGACTTATCATCAAATAAATTATTCAAAATGGGCATAAACCCGGCCTTTCCGAATAATTCACATATTTTATAATCAAATGCTATAAAAACACAACATACGCCTGATTCTAATCCTGAATATTCTTTTATTCAAATATTCACATCTTTAGGGAAAGGTTCCCATTAATTTTATCAAAGATAAATTCTTTAATTTATTCTTTAATCTTCCTTTGGATATCAATTCAAACCAAATTAAGGTTTATCCAAACTAGTCCGGATTAGCGCACCTTACCGAAGTAATCATTTGTTTTATTTTCCTATCCCAACCTATTCATCCTATGGAGCAAAACTGGTAATACCTCATATCTAACACCACGGTGTTATCAGTAAATTTAATTATCATTTCACGTTCAAATCTAGTTAAAGATTTAATTATCGCTTGGAGTAAAACTGGTGCTACTCCATTCTCGATCATTTCCCAAATTTGATAATTTAAATTATCACATTCTCATTGCAATCTAATTAAAGATTCATTGAAACTCCACTTAGTTTTAATCTTCTAACAATCATTATTTATGATTATTAACTTTGGGAAATCAAACATGCCGCATCGACAATCTACACCGTACCATTGATTTCTGCCGATATATAACCTCTAAGCTCATACGTCTTAGAGAAGGGTGTTAAGCAAGAGAATAAATTTTCCGCCACTAAACAGATATATATTTAGCTGAGATCAGCAATTACAGTTCGAAATACAATGTTAGACATGTAATCCTATCTTTAACTGGGTTAAAGAAGTAATCTCATTTAAAACACAGTTCACGATAAACCCAAAATCACATTCCATTAATTATGGAATCTTCACAGAAAACAAATCAATATATAATCGATATAAATTTCCATATTCGAATAACAGTATAAATGGAGTAATGAAAAAGCCTTTTTAAATTCCATATATATTAACAGTCTTCCTCCACAGAAGCTCATTTCGATTATTACCAAATCGAATTCTGTTCCATTACAATTTATTTTATTAAATTGGAAAATTTTACTTTGGAAAATTACATTAAATCTTAACAAAAGATTTATATATTCCAAATTGCATTTCACTGTTAATTTGAGTTAAAGAACAAGTTTTATTTAAAACACCATTCACGATAAACCCACAATCAACTTTCATTTCAATTCCAATTAGATGTTAATTAATTGGTAAATTTCTCTGAATCTTAATTAAAAGATTTATTCTTTTCTCAACTGGGTTTAAGAATAGTTTTAATGAAGACATCATTCACGACAAACCCAAAATCCAATTTAATATTAAATACAAAGCTCTGAATAGAAATTATATCATCTTATATTCAATATCAAATTCTGAAACCAACAAATATCGTATTGGAAATAACGATATAAATATATCTTCCAAATTTCCATAACAATACCCGTATAGCCAGGAAATCCAATATCGAAATATTCCGAAGATTATTTCCATTCCAATTTGTTCATTGGAAATTTCTGGTTATATTAAAACCATTCACAAATCCAATTTATTTTATTTAAAAATATTGAATTATTATTCTAGTTAATAATTAGTTCATTTTGACAAAAACATATTTTTATCTTCACAAATGTGGAATTTTTCATCCAAATTCTTTCCAAATCATTTATTATGATTTTACACAAATTATTAATATTTTTAATAATTTTATTAAGACCCTTTCAGTCAATTTCCGTAAACTGTCATCGAACTGCACTTACAATGACCTTTTCCAAAATTGATTTGGACATAAATCCAAATCCAACCATTAGATTTCAAATCCCTTATATTCATTGGAAAACCCTTTTCGATACGAACCCAACGGTTCCGGTTTTAGGAGAATCCGACAGACGGAGCTCCCGTGATATCAATTCGAAGTCAATGGTCGAAATTCGCAAACGGTCGCGGCGCGGTGCGTTCTATTCAGGCCATTAAATATATATATATATATATTATATATTTCGTCGATTTCCATTTAAAACGTATTTTACAAATTGTTTTAAATTCATTTTAAAAACAATTTTAACTTTATTTCAATTTTAAATCAAAATTGAATACTCCTTATCATTATATTATATAAACGATAATATTTTCAAAATATTATATTTGGAAATCATTTCCTTTTTCGATATTCATTTTAAAAATAAATAAAATCGATATAAATATCGATTGCACCAAAATGTCGCATATCTAATCAACACGACTTCACACATTTCAATATTTTCGTGTCAATCCCAAATCGGACATCAAAATCATATTTCTTTATCCTTTACAGAATATTATTTTAAATATTCATTATTTTAAAATATTCATCCTTTCTGAATTGGAATTGGAATCAGACACAATCAATTACCATATAATTTTATTTTTGTGGATTTCATACAAACATGTACACAACAATAATCATACACAGTCAACCATCATCCAGAGTGCCTTACACAACTGCATAAGCATTAAATATAAATAATTAATGCTTACAACAGTCTATCAACCAATCGATTGACATACAACTAAACAATTGGGATTAGTGTACGCCAAATATCATCCCAATACCCGTGTTGGTTTTCAACCAACAAATACTGAATATTATTTGTGCAGTTGGGCGATGTGTAAAATTATCGACCCAATCGTTATCACAAAAATAGGCGAGCATAAACAAGCTGTCCGACTTGTAAATGTATGTGTAAACTTATTTTTAACTATCCAATAATTATGTTATTTATCGCAGTTGTAAGAAAAAAATAATATTTTCAACTAACTAAATTTTTCTACCACTTTTTAGAAAATTTCGGCGGCATAACGGCATGATACTAAAACCGGAATATGGTCTAGTCTTATCCCTCGTCTAATACTGGCTCGCGCCATACAAATACTAGTTCCAATCAATTCAATTAACATCCCAAACCAAATTCAGCCAAATTCTTAATAGGGTTGCCAAAACCTATTAATTAAAAATCAATCAAATAAAACAAACAACCAAACATCCATGGTTTCAATCAAAGGTGTCAAGTTCTACTAAGCACCGTCTGCATCCTAGTATATATTTAACTGTAAACAAAATTAGAGTGAGAAGGAGTTCTCACCTTTGGGATCCATTCCGTCATTCTTTATCGGATGGCCTAGATTCCGTTTTGCTTCCAGTCAGTTCCATCGCAATCTATTTCACGCGGTTTATATTAAAAATCACATTTTTCATAGCGCTACTGTATATATAAAAATCATATTTTTATATCGTTATTATATATATAAAAATCATATTTTTATATGGCTATTATATATATAAAAATCATATTTTTATAATGCTACTTCAAATATAAAAATCACATTTTTATAACGCGGCTTCATATATAAAAATAACATTTTTATAATGCTGCTTCATATATAAAAATCACATTTTTATAACTCTACTTCATATATAAAAATCAGATTTTTACTACAATGTTTCCTATATGAAAATCAGATTTTTACTACATTGTTTTCTTTATAAAAATCAGGTTTTTACTACAATGTTTTCTATATAAAAATCAGATTTTTACTACAATGTTTTATGTATAAAAATCGGATTTAAACAATGTTATTGAATTAAAAAACTGAAAATAAAATTCAATGTTGATTATCTTTTTTTATTTGCAGGGGGTTTCCTGGTGCGCTTCCGTTTGCAGCAACGTTGAAGAGACCCAGAGCTGACTGGCGATGGCGCGGCAAGACCGGTGGTGGGCCCGGGGATGGCCGACGGCTTGGTTTGGGGGGAGGCGACGATTTTCCGTCGATTTGGGGCTAGGCCTTCTCGAAGGATGCTGGAGAGGGAGGGGTGAGGGCGGAGGAGGTAGGAGAAGGAGGCGGCGTGGCTGTGGGGGGACGCGGCGACGTCGGCGGCGAGTCTAGAGGCCAGGGAGGAGACGCGATGGGAAAGGGGAGGGCTAAATCGGGGCATAGGGTTTGGGTTTAGGGGGAAAGTGAAATTAGGTTTTTTTTCTAATTTATATATATATATATATGATTTTTTTCCAAAAATAGTTGCTTATCTATACGGGCTCCAAATCAAACCCAACGACTGTCGCCCCTAGCTAAATACCCCCATTCCAGACACAATGGTATATGTTTTGTAAGCCAATTCGACTGTTTCAATTAGTTTTCATCAAAAATAAAATATAAATCAATATATATTGAATTTAAACGTACATTTTAATTTACCGGGGCCACATACTTACTTCAAAAATTCTAGAAAAATTAATCTAACTATGTTTTGATGATATAGTTCTAACAAAACTAATTTCGTTGAATTTGGAGACCGTTTGAAAATTTTTCATTTTCCAGTCGATTAAATTCAAACTAAAAGTACCAAAGATGTTTTCTTTTGCCACGCTCACATATTAATTCCAAAAATTATGTAAATTGGAAACTAGAAATAATTTGACATTCCGGATCCAACAAAAGTGGTTTCGTCAAAAACAGAGTTCGTTTCCAAAATGGCTATCTTTAAGGGCTTTATATAATATAAAATATATACAATTTCCATAGCGACTATTTTGAATTTTAAACTGGGCATAACTTTTAATTTATAAAGTGAAATATCTATTTCTTACATTCGTTAGAAAAATATAGCTTAAAATTTTCCAATGTTTCTTGTTTCGTCCTATTCTGACTTATATTGAATTATGTATATTAAATTGAAATTAGAAATCGAATTTTCAAACTACCGCGCCTTTTCAAGTTCATTTTATAATTAAAATAAATTTATACGTTCTAACTTCGATTTAAATAATAAATCATTTTAAAAATCCAAAATCCATTAAAATAGCTAAAATAAAAAATTTAAATTGGTTCTAAAAATCCGGCTTGTTACACAATTCATCCAGACAGTCAACACACAGCAATCAACCATTATTTAACAATTTTAAAAAATACGTTATAAAAATATAAATTGAGCAGAGTTAATGAGATTTACTCACATTGGTAATTTATCGTTAAATAGCGATAAATTATCGTCGATTCAGACAGACATTTTATTCGGCCATAATTTGTAACGAGCTCCAATTCACTCCAAATAAATTTCACTATATAGACCTCATCCATACGATCCCAACGGATCTCGTTTTTTCTGAATTTGGATAATATATGAGAAAGTTGTCGATTTAATAAGTTTATATATTTTATTTGGATTAAAATTTAATTATATATTATCGTTTTGGGCCATACCTTCTCCTACCCGGCCCAGTACCCCTTACTACACCTGCGCATGTAAACATAGCTCACCCCCATTGTGACTGGCTTCTTCTTCCCGAATTGAAACTCCAGTACACAAAAATAATGATCCAATATTTTCCAAAGCTCCCATCATCCTCACTTCCTCTATCTTTTATTTTTTATTTCTTTTCTTATGGGCTTCACATTTCTAAACGGTCCATACGCCATTAAAGAACCACGTGGTACCTTCTTCCACAAAACAGTTTACACCGCTCTAGTATAAACCCTTTTATTACCACCACGTTAATAATAACAGTCCCCTATGTTCTTCTTCCCTCTCAATCAAAAACACGTGAACTCCCGCTTCAACCAAGCTAACGTTTTCTCTCGCCCATCTCCTTCCTCTCGCCCTTATTCCTCAAACTAAAAACATCATCTTCTTCCACTACATCATACTGTCGTAACCCTTCTGATTCTTCCTCTCCCATATGAACTCTCTGCTCCATTATGCAAGATTCCACCATAAATCACACACAAATGCCATGCCTCCTTATCTACTCCATGGAAATGAACACAAACATCAATTTTCTTCTCCCTACAAGAATCTCGTCCGCCTTATATCCATAATGTCAAACTTGTAATAGATCATCCACGTGCGACTTCGCACTCCTCAGTAGACATATTGACAAAAGAATTTCGTGGTTCTTCACATCTCTATCCTTTAATCATCCACGAGATCCCCTTACTTCACATCGTCAGCATGCCTCAGATCTAGGCGCGCTGTCACGCATGAAAAAATCGTGTCACATACATTCGGTGGGCTTATTTCCGTAGAGGAGTGGATAGAGAAGAAGGAAGTGCTTTACTATAAAGAATATATTGCTTGTATTTTCCGAGAAGCCATGAGGGGAAAAATAGAAAGGAAACGAGGACCTGTGTGTATTTATAAAGTTTAGAAACATCATGGTAAAGTAATATGATTTGTAGGGTTGCAGATTTAGACAGTGTAGGTCTGCATGAACAAGTAGCCATGTTCTTATTTAGTATTTCACATGCAGAGGTCTTGTGTTTTCTTGTCAAAGTTCTGTGCGTCGTGAATGCAGACAATTTTATTTGCAAGGTTGACTTGCCAAGACATATATGTCTTTGTTGTTTTTGATTAATGAAATAGATTTGCATCTATGGAGAAAATAGCGTATGGGAGTATATTTGCGGATTTTCATTTGTTTCTAAGTTATACTCCGTGCATTTCAACATTTGATACATGGAACACAATAATTCATTATCATGTGGTTTGATCACCGAAATTATGTTGTGTTTGTGTGATCATTTCTGTCTACATAGGAATTGACGTGCAATTTGGCTTAGATGGTAAGGTAGCTTATTTATATTTTGATTTATATATATTTATTAAGGGTACGCTATCGTATGAAATTTTCTACATATATAGGCTGCTATCAACAAAATTAAAATTACTGTCATGACGAGCAATATGTCATGATTCCAAAAATATAATAATGTAGACTAGTTAACTCATTTCGTGAAACCCTAAAATAGCTGATATAGGGTGTAAAATACTCCAAATAACAAGTTGTTTATTTTTCGAAATAAAAATTACAAAAAATTCTAAAAATTAAATTATAACTACGTCTAAAAGGATTTGTCCAAATTCATAACCACTATTTAATTATATTAAATAAACCGTTATGGCTTATACACAACTCCACAGCGACTTTCTGAAAATTTGATTTGGACATAACTCACAATCTACATGCCGAAATCTCGATTTTTCTCTTTCATTAAAAAATTATCGTTCAACAGATCCTTCTTGTTTCACAGAAATCCGACTTAAAATCGATTTTGTATATTCAACTGAAGTTCAAAACTCAATATTACGAATTACCACGCCATTACGAGCTCGACTAAAATTATATAATAATTATACGTTCAAATTTCGTTTAAATAATAAATTTGTTATTATAATTCAATTCTAAACTGAATTAAATCTTATAAATAATCCAATTCACATAATATTGCGAATTCCACTATTTTCGACTATTTCGGAAATAAATATATTATTCTATTATTTATGTTAATTAAATATTCAATATTATTTTATTTAAACCACCATTTAAATATCTAAATAATTTGATAAATAATTAAATTAATTAATTATTTATCATTAAAAATACGGGACGTTGCACTTCTCTAATGAGCCTCCAGACAATCATTGGAAACTATCGTCGATGGATCATCTAATAATCAGTGTTCTGGTGCTAGGATTGTATTCATTACTCCTGAGTTATACTCGATCTGTTACGCTTTGAAGCCTGACTTCCCTGCCACCAACAATGATGTAGAATACGAAGCCTTGATTGCTGGACTTAGAATTTCAATTTAACTCAATACCAAGGCTATCAAGATCTACTCTGACTCGCATCTCGTCGTACGCCAGGTGCAGGGCGAACAACAAGCCAAGGGAACACGACTTTCTCCCTAGTGCTCGGGTCTGTGAACTGCTCACTGACTTCGACTACTATATCATTACGCACATCCCTCAAGAAAAAAACGTGAAAGATGATTCACCAGCCAAGTTGGCAAGCTTCGGGGATGCGCAACTCTTAGGACTTGCCCCAGGCGAAGTGCTCGATTCTCCGAGCATTAATCAAATGCAGACTGATTCGATAGCAACAACATAATCGAGCCCGAACCTGAGTCTTGGATGACACCGATTAAAAATTACCTGCTTCACATAATCCTCTCTGATCGCTCCAAGGGAAGACGCGCACACATTCATAAATCATCTCGCTACGTCAATCAGGATGGAGAGCTTTACCGAAGGGGATTCTTTGTTCCATTACTCAGTGTATAGTCTACTACAACCCCGACCGTGTACTGTTGAACGTGAATAAAGGTGAGTGTGGTGACCATACTGGGGGAAAACTCTGGCAAGGAAGATTCTCATATATGGTTACCTCTAGTCAACACTTAATCAAGTGCTTCAGACTATGCCTACAAGTGTGGCGAGTGCCAAAGGTTTTCTAAAATTCCAAGAGCCCCCACCTACCGAGCTAATGCAAATAATCAGTCCTTAATTGTTTGCTATGTGGGGATTAGACATCAACGGAAATCTTCCAATATTAAGAGGCGGTGCATGTTATGTTATCGTCGCAGTTGATTACTTCACCAAGTGGGCAAAGTTGCGTCGCTTACCATGATTACTACCAAGAAGGCGATCAACTTCATCATCCGCAACATCATTACTCATTTTGTGGTCCCCTGGGCTATCATTTCAGACAACGGAACCCAATTTGAGAGCACTGAGTTCAAGGCCTTCTGCCAACGACACAACATCGAAAAAAATCGGTTGTAGCTCACCCTCAAGCCAATGGGCAAGTCGAGGCTGTTAACAAAGTGATTAAATACATAACCGAGAAGCATCTACAAAATGTCGGAGGCTTGTGGGTAGATGAGTTCCTTCTAGACCTTTAGGCTTACCGGACCGCCAACAAGTCAACGACTGACCATACTCCTTTTGCTTCATTCCCATTGAGCTCAAGCTCCAATCTCATCAGGTCACTTACTATGATCCGAAGACCAACCAAGACCTCCTCTAGGAATCACTTGAATTACTCGAAGAGAAAAGAGACGAAGCTAAACTCAGAGCCGCCACTCAACGTCGACGAGTCGTCCATTACCTCAACTCCAAAGCCTATCCAAAGCACTTTGACATTGGTGACCTTGTCCTGAAGCGGATCTTTCCCACACAAATTGTTTTCAATCCTTGCTGGTAAGGTCCGTACGTTATACAATGGAAGCCTGAGATTGGACCTTCAAGTTAACGACTGTTGATCGCGTTGAACTACCAAGAGCATGGAATAGTGAACACCTCCGCTGCTACTTCACTTAGCTTAGTGTAGAGACTTACTTCTTTCCAATAATGTTTTGTTTTCTTTAAGTTCTAGGCATTGTAAAGTAAATGCCATTACTTCCAAAGTTATCAGTAAATAAAGTTTTAGATGTCCATGTACTTGGTGAATTTACTTTCTACGTAGTATGTTTGAGCAATTACCTCAACCGACTGACATACACGAGTGCTCAACACTTGTTTGGCACCTTGGAGCTTGGAATCAATCCTCTGGACTCGAGTCTTGAATCAACAATGAGACCTAGTATAAATAACTCAACTCGAATCTTTAATCAATGACGAGGCCAAGTATAAATAACTCAACTCGAGTCTCGAACCAACGATGAAACCGAGTATAAATAACTCGGGACACTCATTAATTTGGGTAGCCATCCTCGTTCCTAAATCTTTAGGCTTGGGGACAACCCATCTGCCGGGTGAGTGTGATTACAACTGCTCGCTTGGCTTCGTCCAGCCCAAAGGACTTGGATTCAGGTACCAAACTAGCGAACCAACGATGCCCTCGAACTCTAACCGAAATGAAAGCAACGGGAGAGTCTATAGGACGAATCAACGACATTCATGCCTTCTCACGACTCGGGATCAATGATGTCCATGCCTTCTCACGACTCGGGATCAATGACCGCAAGGAAATCCCGAAAAGGGAGACATCGAACCCAAGCCCCGCACAATTCGAGGCTCCCAACCAAGGGAAATCTCAAAGGCGTAGTTGGCACAAACAACCTTCACGCGACTTGGGAATCTCAAAAGCGAAGACATGGACAACGCTTGTCTAAGTGTGACAACGAGTATATTTATGTAAGTACAAATACTGGAAATCGTAGATGAAAGTTTAATGTAATGGCCCAAAAATATTTACCATCTGAGCTGACTAATTACACCACACGTCTAACCCAAATTGCACAGAAATACGAATCATTATGGGTTAAAGAAGAAAAAGATAGAAGAAGAACAATAATAACAACACAAAATATCACATCACAGCGGAATAAAATATAATATATAATAGCTTTTGGAATACATAATTTGTAACTGTATTTACATACCATCATTAAAGTACGATATAACACATTGGAAAATAAATAGTAAATATCTAATGTTGAAGCCTCCTTCTCCAAGCTCCTCAAAGGGTATTTGTAACTACCTGGACTGCTTGACTGGCAATACAAATTTGGTCACCCAAGAGTTTAGGGTAGAACAAAACAAAATATACTTTGGGTCGGCATTAGGACTAGTGTGAGTAAACTCCAACCACTTGGTTTAACTTTTAAAAATCATGTTAAAAGAAAGGATAATCGTAAGATTGATCCACACATAAATACATATGGTTTTTACCTTACGATAACCAAAAATATTCTTTGAACCAATATTATTCTGATATTATAATAGTGTCTAAATCAAATAAATAGCAATCTAGCGGAACACTTACATCTCATGCTCCACATACGTAGTATATAATCAAAACCGCAGGCTCTTATTGGAGAATGAATTCCAACTATAGTAAGGTATGGGACCACCTTCTGATAGTGTCTCTAGAGAAGAATACAATGGGTTCAACAAGAACATCTTACCACCCGGCTAAACAGTGTCGACCACTGACTTCGCTTGAGTGTTCCGAATGTATGTCACCAACGGTTGGGATCATCAACCATTATTGAAAGCATATAGCAGCGATAGAATAAAGAAGCAAATGGATTTTCTCTAGATCAGGTGACAATACACCCTATGGGAGCGACCCACATAGTCATGCGACCTACCTGATTTTATACCATTTCCCGATTGGGAGGCTTGAGGCTATGTCTTACCTTTTTAATACCATAGCATCATTCACTATGAATGCCACATCGTCAAACCAGCTAATTCATTAATTAATTTCCCCAAAAATGCAGGCATAAAGCTAAGAGAAACGAATTCCTCCGCCACCGAACATAAATCCATTTGAAGAGATCAATGTATATGATTTGTTAGTCATACTTTGTCAGACATTCGTCCATACAAGTTGTCATGGGACTGGACTAACCGAAAGCACCATTCTGTCTATCCATCTTATGCAATTCTACCTAGGATTAACAGAACAACCCTTGCATTTTACTCCGTCTTTGATTATCTTCAAAATAATCTGATTCACAATGCTTATGCCTATACAGAGTGGTTTTTGGATAATAAATCCAATTGGTCTCTCCGTATGGACAATGTTGGTATTAAATTAAACAATACTTCGGTAGTTGGTTATTTAACTATCAAAGAAACAAACATCTAAAGATCCTATTCCAAAAGGGAATACTATTTATTAGCACCAAACAATCGCCGAGCCCTTTTTAATTAACATTTCATTAATTAAATTTTTTCCCAATTCATCTCGAATATCCTTATCGATATATTTTTCATGCCCGCTTTGGATTCTCACTATACTTGGAAAACATCTCAATATTCCAATTCTTTTATTTTCCATACTTAGAAAATATCGCCTATTTAAGATTTAAAAATATTCCAATTACTTATCTCTTCCACAAACTAATTCATTTTCTATACGTAGAAAATATTCCTCATTTTATTTGGAAAACATTTCCAAATCACATTTACTTGGGTTAAAACGAATGTTGCATAAAACATTGTTACAACACCCAAAATACTGCATTTAAATAACTAGATTTAAACCTCATATTAAATCTATATCGTTTCCTTTTTGAAAATCATTTACTATAGCAGTAGCATTATAGTCCATGCATTTTTGTTTTTAATGAAAAATGTCTATTACAATGCGTTAAATTCAATTTGATTTAAAATTCTATATATAATCGATAAATCAATTTTTGTTGTCAAATTTTCTTAAATTTTTCTATTTCCTTAAATTTCTGGAAAAATTCACTAGCGTCTCCTTTGTACGGCTCAATCGGTACAACTACAAATCGCCTCTTTAGGTCCTTTCCATTCCAAAAGATCAAGTGGCTTGCCAAATCGGCTTATAAAATATCATATTAAATTAATTAATACGTACCTTTTCGACGAGCATTCAATTTATTTCTCTTCATACACTTCATTCCATACCTGTCTAATATATATCCAACTATTCCCAATTAAATCCAACTCAATCCAATTGCTTTTAACTCAATTCGCTAATTCATTCTCTAATTAGATCTTTTGTCTAATCCCCTTTTTATTTGAACATATCATGTTAAAATATATTTTTAATTCGCTTATACACAAGTTGAGTTCCATTTCTAACTTTAGTTCCATATTCAGCTTCAGTTTAATTTACAAACTTGATTCACTTAACCAAAGTTAAGTTTGATCCAAAAACTCCATTAACTAATTGATTTCTAATTAGTTAACTTCATTTAATAATTAAAAACTAGTTTTGTTTTCAAAATCAACTCATTAACCTTGCTTAAGCTCATATTTATTTTATAACTCAAGTCCGAATTTTACTAATGGAAATTCAATTTTTATTCGCCTTAAATCCTTTTATTTTATTAAATAAATCATTATAGTTTATAAACGATTATACCGCTGTTTTCTGGAAATTTTATTTTGACATAACTAGAAATCTATAAGACAAATCCAGATTTTTCTCTTTTACTAGAAAACTATCATTCAATAGGTCCAGACGATTCTTATTTCAAAGAATTTCGACTTATATTGAGTCATATATACTCAATTGAAGTTCGAAACATCAAATTACGAACTACCGCGCTGCGACAAGTTCGTTTTAATTAAATTTAAATATAAACGTTTAAACTAAGTTTATTAAATAAATTCCAACCTCATTCTTCGATATCTTAAAATAAATTAAGCCAGTTTACTAAATCCAACTTAAAATTTCCGATTATCCTAATTCGTCGATTATTTCATAATTCAATTATAAATTTATTTGCAATTCAATCTTCTATATTAAATTCCAATTCCTTTGGAAATAAATTTATTTTATAAAATTCGATATAATCGAATTCCAATTATAAATCCCTTGGATTTAATTCAATTCAGTTTATATTCCGAATTCTGGAATAAAATCTATCGTTCTCTTTCTGAAACGATTTTGATTCTCTTTTTAAATTCATAGTTGAATTTAAACTTCCAAATTATCTAATGATAATTTATTCACTATATTTATAAACATTGTTTATAATTTTAACTTCCTTATATTAAAACGAGCTTCCCTTTCAAAATCCATTTGAAACCAAATTCCTATCCTGGAATAATTTTTTATTATTATTATTATATATATAAACATAGAATCTATTTTTCGTGTTTTCAAATACTAGAAATATCAACTTTTTTAATATTTAATTTATTTTTATAAATTCGACATAGTCGAATTTCAATGAATTTATTCCAATTCAAATTACATTCCGAATATCGGAACAACTTCCATTGTTCCTTTTAGAAACGATCCCAAATTTCCTTTTTAAATTCATACTTGAAATTTAAATCTTTAAATTATCCAATGATGTTTTTTTTTCACTTTCATTTGTAACGTCGTTTATAAATTCAATTGCTTATTTTATATAATAAACAAGTTTCTATTTCAAAAATCCATTTGAAATACGCTTTCTACTTTAGGAAAATAAATTTCCCTTTTAAAATTCACATTCCCAAATTATACAAGTAATATTATTTCTCTTAATTTATAAACATCATTTATAAATTTAACTAATTGTTTTTGTTATTAAAAACCAGTTTATTTTTCGCAGCCCATTTGAAATTCAAATTCTATTTTGGAAAAATAAAATTTTCCATTTTAAACCCAAATTCTTTCCTTTTCATTCGATTTTTTTAATATTTAAATACCAAATAGTTTAGGACCAGTGTTATTCAAACGTTCAAAACACCCAATAATCAAGCTCATATTATTTATCACATCATATTACACTATATATGAAAACAACAATTAAATAGTTGAGGAATCCATTTGGATTCCTCCAACCTGTTATTCCTGCATCCACAATTGTTAGATGACACAAATAATACCCATCCTGCTTCAAGGCAGGAAATTGCGGTATAGAAGGTCATCCACTATATATATATTGTGGGACGCAAAGTGTCTCATCCACTAATAGTACTATGGGAAATATCCAACTACCAAGCCTAAATATAACTAATATATTTATAATAGCAACCAATTGATAATCATTTATTAATTCATCCAAACAACCAATAATTATTTTTTATAATTAAAAATAATTCTAATATTAAATTCTAAGTGAGATTTACTCACTATGATTTTTAATTTCGGTTCATTCTGATTCCAGTCGACTCCAAAAATCTGAAAATGAACTCCATCGTGAAGCAGAAACCCATATGAGTTTAACGCAATTTAAAATGTTTTTAACGGATCTAAAATGAGTAAGATATCTCATTTTATTTTCAACAATTTAATTGTGTTAATTTACTAACTACAATATTTTTAATTTAATTATCTTAATACTCCCTCCACCATTTCTTCTAGAATTAGCAAACCCAGGTCACCATTTTTCCCTAAAACAACATAATAGCACCCACTATCCTCAAATTTAGAATTCGAATTACCTGAAGCCTCCCCTTCAATTCCTGCACGTATCCAAAGCCATTCCTTCCTCCATACACAACCGTTCGTCGAACAGAAACCACCATGGTCGCATTTCCCATTACCCAGTGCCCCCTCTATCCTCAACAAAATCAACACCTGAGACCACCATTTAGCTTCCCTATATAAAACTCAGCCCACTATCACCACTTGGACAAACTCGAAACCCCAGCGCAGCTTCCATTCTCCATGTCAACAAGGTTTGAACAATTTTTGCACTGCGATCCACCACAAATCCAAGATTCATGCTATTAGATGCCAAAAATCCATATTAATAGCTTGAAAACCTTATTTCCCTGGTGAATGGCACACAACTATCACCGGTAACCCACATCAGAACGCGACCGTCCCAGCTTACCCATCCTTCGCGCGCCTTCCATATTGACGACAAAGCTATTGGATCGATTGATCTTGTTTACTATTGGATTTTTTATTTGTTCAAGATTTTCGAACGAAGAAACGGCTTTCGGTTTTCTTTGCTGAGGAGCGAAAAAGAGAAGAGAAGGAACGAGGAAATTTATATTTGATTCCTTTTTTATTTTTATACATGGAATCTATTTCGATTTCAAATGGCCTTAAGGATTTAAGAGGAAACAGATTCAATTCAAATTTTGATTAACGGACGTTGCCGATTTTGGTTTCATTTTGTGAAGAAGAATGAAAAGGGAGTGTCGTTTTTTTATTTATAAACGTAGAAAAGGAAACCGACGTACGTTTAATTGATGGATTGTTTCCTGAAGTACACACTCGATTTAATTTGATTTTGTTTTAAATGCGATTTGATTTCTAACTTATCTATAATTTTTAAAAAAGATTTAAAATTTATTTTTATATGATTTATTTATATAATATTTTCACGAAACTTACGCTTGAATTTCATGTTTAACAAGCATATACGAGCTCCAATCGCGATGAAAGTTGACACACTGTTATGGTTTGACATTTCTGACCTAATAAAATTGGTTTCATCGAAAACCTAGATCGTTTGAATATTAATTATTCTTAATTCCCATATTAAACTGATATAACATATATTAAATTCAAAACAATCAACTCCTCAAAAATAAATTATTATTATCGTTTATATTCAAATAGAAATTATATCGATCATCTGTATAGTTTCGATAGTTTTAACTTTGAATTCACTTATTTTCATTTTCATATTATGATAATTCGATATACTCGAAATTAAATTGTAATAACCCAGAATTTCTGATATTTTGAAAATTCAAGCTTTCAAGATTGAATAACTGCGCATGGTTCTGGATACATACACTCATTTGAAATATGATTTCAAGAAGTAAAATGATCATATAAGTTATTTAAATCAGTTTTATCAACTTATCAGTTCAAACAATTTTCGTCAAAAATGAAAATTTGACACTATTCGCTACTATTGAACATTTTAAGACTTTCTGATAGTATACGACTTTTAAAATAGTTAAGATAAGGTTAGCGAACTTTTAAAATTGATTTAAAAGTTAACTATATTAAAAATTCGGTAATATAGTATTATTTTAATAGTCTAGAAAATAGAAATTTTGCAAATGATCTCGCAATTCAACGAAACCAAATTTATCGGATCCGGAACTTTAAATTATGGTAAGATTTCAAATTTCACATCAATTGGAATTAGTACATAGCCGTGCAAAATTTCAAATATATTGATCAATAAATTGAACTCGAACTGGGCTCGAACAAAACCAGTATCTAAAAAATATAGTAAGGTTTCAAATTTCATCAAAAACAAAACCAGTATGTGATCACACGAGTAGATAACATGAAGATAGACTACACGTGTGATGACCCGCATCCGAACCATGGTACAGATAGTCCTGTGAGACATAACACATTAACATATCAGCAAAAGCAAACATAATATATTTCATATAAGAGTCATATATAATTATACACCATTGTTATTACAACTCAAGGATCCATATCTTACAGTACACAGTGGAAACAAAAGAAACAGATATAGTATATAGGTAGGTCCAAACTGGAATCTTCAGTGCAGCTCCAACTCCAAAACTAAAATAGCTCCAAGAGACAAGCTGAAACTTTGCAAACTAATTTGCCCGTGCGGAAAGTGAGAGCACCCACATTTGCAAGGGGAAAACAAACACGAGTCAGTCATGGGACTGGTGTGAGAAACTTTATTAAATAATCTTATACTTAGCCTTAATTTGAATAAGGTATCTCGGGACCTGCCGCATGTCACATAACAGGTTTCCTCCCAAGGATAATGAACAACCATAGCAACCATAAACTAAGTTAGAAAAACATGACTTTTTTTAAAAAAATGAACGATTATAAGTCTCAAGTCCCATCACACAATGCAACCGCAAGCTGGACGATAGAGATTTGCCTTATAATCGCAAAATATGCTTGATATAGTTTAAAACAAAACACTTGACGTTACGATAATGTTTAGAGTGTATAAAAATCATTTTGAAAATAAACCTATAAACTATGTTGGCTACATAGGTACAACTGAAAATCGAAAAAAGGTTTCGTATTGGAAATTGGATTCCAACATGAGCCAGGCTAAGGATTACTTCCTTAATTAACCGATTCAGGCACCCCTAGCAAGGTCCTAGGAATGTCCAATGTCCCTCCAGTGAGTACAAAGTCGGTCCACTTCTTATACGTGGATTGGTACCGCCAATATCTTTCAACTGGGGTGTTTCCTTAACATAACATCCCACGGTCAAGAATGCAGACCATTTATCTGAGGCGCCTCATATCCAACATCCACATAAGTAAATACCAGGGCTCCATAGCATAGCACTAACCCTTTGCTAGACGAAATGGTAGTCTCAAACTCTACCGGCTATCATCTTGTTTCGACTCATTCTGGAGTGTGAGGTCTGCGAAGTCACATTACACAAAGCTACGCATTTAAGCCATGCTTTGATCATCACCACAAGACTCTTATTTTCAACAAAAGCCTTGATCACAGCTCAACACTTAGCATGTCCCGCAGTCATTCTATGTCAGACATGACTTCCATCAACAAGTCTGTTCCGGGTATACGAACGAAACCGAAGGCACATGATTCCATGCCCCCGCCTGGGAGTGCAAGTCCTTGTAATCCGATATGCTTCAAATACGGTCAAATATGCCATTACTTTAACCTCATAATGGGGAGAAAATTGATATGAGACATCAACAGGAAATTCATCCGATGTGAAGAATAACGGTCTTCAACCGTAATAACTTAATATCTTCAATACGTCGTTTAATTATTCAGAATGGGTTAAATCCGGTCTTTTCGAATAATTAGCGTCAATTTAAAAATCCACCGGATTATTAATCCAATAGTCAAGTCTCCTTTAAAACATGACATAGTTCATAAGGAAAAATCCCTTTTCTCTTATAATTAACGTTTACCAAAATTATTTGAATTGAATATCCATGCTTTAGTCAAATCCACTATATTGAGCTTTATTCTCTAAAAACCAATATAATTTGTCCAAAATAATTTTAAATCACTTTTTATAATTAAAATTGTATTTTCCGTATTTTTAAATGTTTTTATAAAACTTATTTCAAAAAAATCTGAATTTGATAGTTGAACTGCAGAAACTGGATTTTGTGGCCTGATTGATTTAGAAATATTTTACAATCCATCCTTTGAAACTTATATATTTTTAACTTACTATGAAGGTACTCAAATTCCAGACAAAAAATTGTTTGTTTCAGGAAAATCCGACGGTCGAATCTCCAGTTATACTCATTTTAGTTTCGGGTCCGAATTATGCGAACTATTGCTACGCAAATGGTCCGGTTTGGTCCAAAATAAATTTTCTTCAAATTTGATCCGAATTGGTTTAAAAACACTTGTGAAACATATTTAAACTATTTGGCACTTATGAAACATGTTTCAAAGTCGATTTCCCAAAATGTTCTTTATTTCCAAAATTGGATTATTATATTACTATTTTTGAGTGGAGATTCAATTATTGAACCAATAATTCAACATATTAGCCCCTATAGACTACGGTATATATATCTTCAACCATATCAAATACAAATCCAAAAAACAACAATATTTTGATGACATGTGCTTATTGAGTTGTAACCATAACTCGATAACTATTTAATATTCCATATGGTGATCATTTTGGGTTTTCAAACAGTAACAGCTTAACTTGAAACATATTTTGGTGTACAAAACCATGTCATAAGCTTATGGTGTTCAAAACCATAACTATTAACCCATATATCCATCAACTAAGTTTTGACTTCATGAATTTAATTCCAAGATCTTGTTTTCATGTGTAAATACAAATTTACGCCTAAAGATTATACCTTTATGTGATTTCATCCATAAAGATCGAATATTTAGTGGTTTAATTTTCTTTACCACATGAAATCACTTGCAAATAATTCAAACATACCACCACTAATTAACCAAGGCATGTATATAACTAATATTCCATAAAGGTGTAATTTTGTGAACTAACATAAGGTGTTTCACTTCCAAATTCCATAAAGATTTCATTTTTACTCCATGAATCTATGTAAGAATTATTAAAAAACATATACCATTAATATAACCACATATAAACCATTAATTTCCTAAGGGACATATCATCAAACACCTTATAGCCATCATAACTAGTAAATAAAACGCTTTATAATTTGAGATTTCCTCACCCGAAAGCTCCCAAACTCCACTAGAATTTAGCTAAGGGTTGTATGCTCCTAGATCTATGGCTTTCGTTTCTTTTTTTCCTTTTACTTTTCATTTTTTAAAGAGGGGTTTGGCCGAAAGGTATAAGGGAGGAGGAAGGAGATTTCCAAGGGAAGAAAGGTAATGAAATGGTAAAGGAGATAAGGGTGGAGGGTATTTATAAGGAGGCTCAATCTCATGGATGGAAGACACATGTCCTTGTAGATAAGCATGGAAAATGAGTGGCCACAATTAATATTTGTACCTTTAAATAGTAAAGTTGTTTTCTCACACACTTTCCGGCCTCCTATCGGAGTATCAAATGATAATGTTTTTCAAAAATTCTTCAACCATAACGTCCAGTTTATAATGTACTTCAATCCTATGTGTTCAAATCCAAAATCGAAGTTTGCTTGGATTTCCAAATAATTTATTTTAACTTTTTTCTTAATAACTTTCTATATTCGATATGGGATTTTACCAAAATTCATACATAGCTAATATTCTATGTTCTAAATTCTTTTAAATAGGTCTCAGGTTCCACTTTTGCCGTTAGGATAATCAAATTCCAATTACCGTCCCAATTTAGTTCAAATTTTGGCCTTATATTTTTCCGTTTCCGCATACAGATGTCGTTTTAGGCGAAACTTCCCTGAGTACTAATATTCACTATTCCAGCTCCAACGAATGTGGTCTCACGATCTAACGATATCCCATTCTAGGGATATCCTCAAAATCGTCCGTTTTTAGTTTAAATTCTCGATCTTTTGCGAATTTGACATATCTAACAGATTCCGTATGACGAAACTTGGCTTGCTACCTAATTTCATCATTTCGGATTTAATGAAACTGATTTCATTGAAATCCGAGTTCGTTAGCTACTACTTCCTTAAGAAATTGCTATTTCTTAAGAGAAATCGATATTCAATTCAAAATTGGTTCTAAAATTTATGGGTCGTTACAATCGCCTTCCCCCTTAATAAATTTCATCCTCGAAATTAAGATGCAAGTAAAAGCCAAATAGAATCGATATCAAAAGATAAATTACCTCACTCATGAGCAATTCAGGGATTTCCACTATACACTGGGGATAAGTCGTTTTGAAACTATCTTCTGTCTCCCAAGTGCAGTCTCTAGGATTTTCGGTACAAGGTTGATCTCCTTATTCCTCAAATCTTGGACTTCTTTGCCAATAATAGCCAATGGCTCTCTTCGAATAGATAAATTTGGTGCAATTTCCAAATCTTTTTGTGTTGCTTCCTCGATAATTAATTCTTTATATTCATCCCTCAAAGCTTTCTAAAGTTGAGGCACATGGAACACGTTGTGAGTCCATGACAACCATTTTGGTAGTTCGAGTCTATAAGCCACAGGACCAATTCGTGCCACTATTGGAAATGGGCCAATATATCTTGGAGCTAGCTTCCTTGTTTTCCTAAACCGAAGAACTCCTATGAGTGGAGATAATTTTAAAGTAGCCATATCACCAACTTCAAATTCCAAAGGTCTTTTCTTTGAGTTTTCATATCTTTTTTCTGCTTTGAGCCGCTTTCATCTTCTTCCTAACAAATTATACCTTATCTGATGCTTCTCGGATCATGTCCGGGAACAAAACAAGATGATCTCCAGTTTCAATCCAATAGGCAGGAGATTTACATGGCCTAACATATAAAGCTTCGAATGGAGACATATCAATACTGGTTTGATAGCTATTATTATAACAGAACTCAACCAAATGCTGCTGATCTTCCCAAGAGGTTCCAAAGTCAATAATGCATGCTCTGAGTAGATCTTCGAGAATCCGATTCACCCTTTCTATTTGCTTTCAGTCTGAGGGTGATATGTTGTACTGATACTTAACTTAGTTCCCAATACTGTTTGAAATGCCTCCCAAAATCTGCTAGTAAATAATGGATCTCAGTCGCTTACAATACTAGTTGGGACACCATGTAGTCTCACCACTTCCTTAACGTACAACTGAGCTAAGCTGCCAGCCATTCTATTTGATCTTACCGGAAGAAAATGGGCACTTTTTGTTAATCTATCTATAATAACCCAAATGGCATCATTACCTTTTTGGGTTAGAGGAAAACCATCGATGAAGTCCATCAAAACTTGAACCCACTTCCATTCTGGGATTTCCAATGGCTGTAGTAACCCTGCGACCTTCTGCTGATTGCCCTTTACTTGTTGACAAGTTGAACATTAACTAGCATAGATCGATATATCTCGCTTTATAGATTTCCACCAAAAGGTACGCTTTAGATGTTTTAACATCTTATGAACTCCTGGATGGATGCTCAACTTAGACTTGCGACTCTCATCCATCACTTCCCTTTTAAGTTCGGGATTGTCTGGAACACAAATTCTTCCTTTCAATCTTAGAATTCCCTTATCATCGATTTTGAAATCCATGTCTTCACATTCTCGAATTCGTTTGCAAATCCTTTGAATGAACTCGTCTTCTTTTTGCTGCGCAGAAATATTTTCTATCAAGGCAGGTGTGATAATAAGATTTGAAACGATAACATTCTTACTACTAAGTGCATCTGCCACCGCATTAGCCTTTCTCTAGAGTGTATAGGATGTCCAAATTGTAAGATGCCAGGAATTCCAATCAACGTTGTTGTCTTAGGTTAAGATGTTTCTAGGTGAACAAGTACTTCAAAGACTTATGGTCAATATGCAATTCAAATTTCTCTCCCATAAGATAGTGTCTCCATATCTTTAATGAAAACGCTACCACTAGCAACTCAAGGTCATGAGTGGCATAATTCTTCTCATGTGGTTTCAATTGTCTGCTAGCATAGGAAACTACTTTCCTATGCGGCATCAGTACTGCACCGAGTCCATTCCTGGAAATATCAGTATAGACAGTAAGGCCCTGGTTACCATCTATAATAGTTAGGACTAGAGCAGTGGTTAATCTTTTCTTCAACTCCTGAAAAGATTGTTCACACTCTAGAGTCCACACAAACTTTGTATAGTTCTTCGTCAATTGTGTTAGAGGACTAGCTAGTTTCGAGAAATCTTTTACAAATTTCCTGTAATAACCAACCAGTCATAGGAAACTTCTAACTTCAGTGGGGGTCTTCGGATGTCTCCAATCTTGAATGGCAACAACTTTACTCGGGTCTACAGAGATTCCCTCTTTCGACACCATATGCCCGAGAATAGTAACTTCATTTCTCCAAAATTGACATTTGGAAAACTTTGCTTTCAAAATATTCCTTTTGAGAATTTGCAGGACTGTTTCCAAATGCTCTTCGTGCTCTTTTTCTGTCCTAGAGACAATGAAAATATTGTCTATGAAAACAAGCATGAATTTATCCACCACTCCTCGGAAAACTCTATTCATCAAATCAACAAAATAAGCACGTGCATTGCAAGACTAAATGGCATAACTAACCATTCACAGAACAGGTTGGACCCTCTGAAGGCTGTGAGGGGAATACTATCTTCTGCAATCCTTAATTAATGGAACCCGGTAGCTAAATCCATATTAGAAAATACTTGAGCTCCATTCAATTTATCCAAAAGATCGTCTATGCGAGGGATGGGATATTTGTTCTTAAGAGCCAACTTATTTAAATCCCAATAGTCAACACATAATCTGAGAGAACCATCAGATTTCGGAACAAAGACAACTTCTGCTCCCCATTCTGAAAAGATAGGTCTGATCAGACCTTTCCCCAGAAGTTGCTGAGTTTGGTTCTCCAATTCTTCTGTTTCCTTCGGTGCTCTCCTTCGAATTGGATGTACGACGGGTTTTGCGCCGGGAACTATATTGTTATCCACAAAATGTCATGAGACATACCCGACAGGTATATCCAGAGAAACGAGCCGATCGGCCTAAGAAGCAGCAGCATGACTCAATCCAATAAAGTGATACCGATCGGCTAGAGCATAAGTATACCGATCAGCGCGACAATAATGATGCCGGTCGGTCTGAGCCTAAGCACGCCGGTTAGATAGTTACAAGTCCAGAGCAAGCTAACCCCATGAGAAAAGATTAAAAACTCACCCACCGGTCGGCTAAGATCCATATGTACCAATCGGTCCTCCTGGAGTGGTGTACTTCATCCAAATATTACAATACTAGTCGATCCAGGCGTGGACAACCAATTGACCATAAAACGGAATCCATGCAGGTCACCCACACAGAGAGGAAAAGAGGCCTTTACGACCGGTCAGACCTGCTCCAGACCGATCGGTCCTCTAGACAGCAGTTGACAAGTTGGCTTCAGAACAGTTATTGCGAGGCTTGCCAGTGGCAGTTCCTTAAATAAAGGTGGACTGACCAGTAACTCTAAAAGCTATATCGCACTATCTCTCCACTCCTATAAATAGAGGTCCGACCCCACTTTAATGGGGGACGGATCCGATGGCCTCGAAGGGCTGCAAAACTCAATTCTCTACTTCTACCTAGTGATCTCATCATCTCCAACTATCTCAAAGGAAAGATTAAACTCTGAATCCATCAAAATCCATATAGATGTATACATCCAATCTACCACCTACCGCAATTGAAGACCTTCACCATTCTTCTTTAGCCAAGTTCTAAGAGAGTGTAATGATGAATGTAATGAGAGGATGTGTTTGCCTTGTAATTCCATATGCAATAATGAAATCGCCATTAAAAGTGGATGTAGATCGCACTTGATCGAACCACTATAAAACATTGTGTCTCTTTACTTGCTTTTTCTTTGTTGATTGGCTCTACACTTCATATTACCATGCATTTTGTGGAGTACTTTGAGTACACTTGGTGTTTGTGCCATTTTGATGCAAACAATTGGCGCCCACCGTGGGGCCGATTTAATCATTCGTTCTTTCACATTCTCTCACAAGGTCCAACACCTTGCATTGAAGGTCCGAACCTGTTTCGCTACAATCCGATTCAAGTCCTTGCCAAAAGTGATGGGTAAACCAGGTAGACCATCAAAGAAGGTTGCCAATCAAAGCACCAAGAATAATGATAATACCACTCATCATGAGCATGAGACTACTCCTTTTACCAACCAATTTGAACGCGGAGAAACTTCTAACGCCGGAGAAGTGGCGACGAGAAGAGAACTCGACGAAGTGGCGGCCGGATTAGCAAGTCGAATGGACATTGCAAATAAAGCCATGATGAAGAGGCTTGAAGCAATGCTCGTCACTCAAGCTGCTATGGCCAAGGCCACCATGAAATCCGCCCGAGAAAAATCCATTCAAACTCCACGTACGAAAACGCAGGATCCTCTTCTTTAAGTGCAAATCGGGAAAATTCTATTCAAGTGATGACAAATCCTAACCGTAAGGAAACTAAATTGCCTACTCATAATCGCACCGACAAGGCAACTTCCCAACAAGTGCTTGGCTCCGCCAAATGGGCACCTCTCCAAGCGGGAGGTTTAGGACCCTGAAATCTGCACCATGACCGTCTACTTAAGCAGACATCCAGTAAGGAAGATGGCGTCCGCCCCACGGATCAATACAATGAGGAAGAACGTATATCAGAGATGATCCACAGAATTATGGAAAAGGGGCTGAAGAAGCAGAATGATGAGAAAGAATGGGGATTTGCTCCCACGAAGACTCCACTTACAGAAAGAATAAATATGGCACCATATTTAAATAAATTTAAGCCACCAACAGTTCAGGCTTATAACGGGACAACCGACCCTAACATGTTCTTATTTAAGTATGATCAGCACATGGACAGGGCCCGAGCCACTGATGAGTTGAAATGCTTATATTTTCGACCTACCTTGTGGGAGTAGCCTCACATTGGTTCACAAAGTTACCACCTAGATCAGTGGACGATTTCTCCATGCTGGCCAAGCTATTCCGGGTGCAATTCAGGCTTCAAACCACAAAGGTACAAGATGTTATGGAGTTGAATGAGCTAGAGCAAAGGTCGGGGGAGCCAATTAGAACTTTTCTCACCCGATTCAATACCGCAATAGCTGAAGTTGGGAATTACGAGCCTCGAATGACTTTAATGGCCTTAACGGGGGCTATGAATAAGAAGACTAAGCTTGGACGTTGGATTAAAAAGAAGAAACCCGGTACCCTCGAAGAATTGTTTGATAAAGCTGAAGAATACATAGGTGTGGATGAGGATCCCGCCTATGCTATGGATATCCCAGAAAGCAGCACACGGCTTGAAAAGAAGGGTGATGACACTGATAATAATCAGAAAAACGTTGGAGGTCAGAAACGGGGCAGTGATGGGAGAGACAGCCGAGCCAATAAGAGGTTCCACCACTTCAAGAACACGGAATTGCTTCCATTAAATGAGACGGTGGAGAATATCTTCATGGCTAGCAAGGAGACTGAAGACTACCCATTACTAAAGCATCCCAAAGCCAGGGAACTTCTAATGGACAACCAGGTCAAAGCGAGAATGCTCCAAATGCTATAATGCCAAGGCTGGTCATGAATGCCATTTCAGGAGGCCCACACCCCGTCGGAAAAAGTTGGGGGGATCTTGTGAAATATGCTAGCGAGATGAGGAACCTACCAAAATAAGGAGAACTCATGATCGTGAGTAAATCCCTTTTAGCAAAGATACCAAAGTTTTCTTGGGATGACGTTGTATTCAAAGAACAAGACTTAGAAGTGTTGATAGCACCAACCGAAGATCCAATGGTGATAACCATAGGCTTGGGCCCTGCCATCGTCAGAAGAGTTCTGATTGATAGTGGAGCATCCGTCAATGTCATGTTCATTAATGCCTTTCACAGAACGAAGCTTCCTATGGGAGATGTGAATGCTTGACAGAACAAAATTCATTGTTTTACCGGATAGGCTGTTCAACCAATCAGAATTATTAACTTGCCTGTTGAGCTCGGAGGGGGGAGCAAAGGGTCACACGAGAACAGGACTTTGTTGTAATCGACGAGCTTTCAGCTTCTAACGCCTTCCTAGGAAGACCAACACTTGCAGCATTCCAAATCACAATGGACCCGTGGTGTCTAACAATGAAATTTCCTACCGAGAATGGGATTGGCATAGTCAAAGGCAACCAGCAAATAACAAGGGAGTGCCATCTTGCTGAGCTTTCTGAGTTAAGGAAAAAGGAGGTGAGGAAAGATGTGGAGCCACCGCTTCGCATCCAAAACCCGCTTTATAGTAACTAAAGCAAGGACCCCACACTGGCGAGCATAGCGGAGCCCAAAAGGAGATTGATCCAAGAAAAACCAGTATGGGGGAAGACCGGGCGGCTCCAACTGAGACTACCTGTAACACCCCGTAATTCTGTTACACTAAGATTCACGAATCAAGGTAGAATTAAAAGTTAAAATCAAAATCAAGGGAAACGGGCTGCGCCATTGCGTTCGTCTCGGAATTTTGCATGAAAACGAGTCCGAGTTTGCGTAAATCAGAGTCCGTATGAGGAAGATATGGCCTCCGGAAGTTTCAGCAAAGTTCAAATTTCAAAACAGACTCAGAAGGGACCCAGGTCGAGTGGGGAGTCGACTGGGTAGTCGACCCCCCCCCAAGTCGACTGGGGAGTCGACTGGGTAGTCGACCACCTCCCCTCCCCCCCCCCCCCGCTTTTTGCAGCTTTCTGAACCTGATTCGTTTCTCTGTATCCGGACGCCCTTCTGACCAGATTCGTTGACTTCTACACTATATAAACATCCCTGGTCTTCTTCTCTATTCACAATTCTTTTCTATCCTTATGCTGCCTCTGAGAAAATATATAAATAAATAAAAATAAGAAGATAATACGAAAATCCAAGACGAGGTTATGCTGTTCAAGTTGTCTAGAAGAGATTCAAAGCTTCAAGATAAGGATTAAAGGCTAAACGTTGCACGAATCATAGCAACACCTCCTTTCTATTCTAATCTAATCTCTGTAAGTCAGTTATTTCTAGATTTGAACGTTTTTCTCTATTTGTGACATGAAATTAAAGGAATAAAAGAATATGCCAAATCTCTTTCTCTCTCTATTCGAATCAGTGCCTATACTCTTGAACCTAACTAAGAACTGTTATGATTCGAGGACAAATAAGATCGTGACTATGAAACTATGGATCTTAAAACCATATGCCTATGACTATGAACATTTTCCTATGACTATGAACATTGCCTATGACTATGGACTTTGCCTATGACTATAAACATTGCCTATGACTGTGACTGTGACTATGAGGATTATTTCCTTGACTAAGCCTATGCCTTTGATTAGGAAATATAAACTATTGCCTATGACATAACAAGGACGTATGTGATTAAACACCTGTGATTCATGACTAGGAAAGTGTTGCTTAAGTTTTGTGACTATGAAATTGGGTCTAAACCCGATCATCTATTCTGTCTATTCTCGGTTATCTTTGGTTTTAGATCTTGGGAATTTACCTATTAAGTTAGGTCTACCTATGTTCTTGAACCTACGTCTCTATTCTGTCTATTCTTGGTTTTAGACCTTGGGAATTTACCTATTAAGTTAGGTCTACCCATGTTCTTGAACTGACATCGTTATTCAACCCTTTTTATGCCAGTTAGTATGTCTATCTTTTGCATAGCATCTTTGGTTCATTCCCTATTTTCTTCGAACCTAGCTTTATTTATAATCTAGATTGAATCACGATTATACTAACGGTGGGAATGCGGTTTGGGCAAAATATGAAATTTACTAAAAACGTAGTTTAACTTGGAAATTGGCATAAATTGGGAACATGTATTATGGCATGTTCATAGAAATGCAAATTGGATAAATTTGACATGAATTATAAGATGTGTAATTTGAATCTAGTATTGACGTGTAAATCATTTACATGAATAGTGAACTAGAGTAATAAGTCTAGAATTAGAATGTTGAATCGGAATTGGATTAGCTAATTTGGCACGGTAAGTATGTTGGCATAAATGTGAAATTGGCCATAATTGGGAGTAGTTGGCAGGTTTAGCAAAATCATGGTTAGTGACACTTAATTTGGTATAGTCCACATACCAAAAAGCATAAATATGATTTAGAAGGGGAGATGGGCCATAAGAATGAATGTAGACAATTTACATTAAAAGAGTAATTAGGAAATAAGTAAATTAGAAATAATTTACTTATAGAGTTTGGCCTGAATGAGGAAATATAAATTTAGACAAATTAAAGGTTTCTTAATGACATCTCTTTTAATGACATACCAGAAAGTTGTAGGGTGACAGAGAGGATAGTGTCTAGGCTTGGGTTTGGAAAATACAAGTTTCCTGCTCTCCATGGCTATCCCTAACTGATCCTACGAACGGGATGGTTACTTTCAAAACTTGATTTGAAAATAAATTGAAACCCTTTGAACTTAGAAAACATGAATATGCCTAACCCGAGGTTAGACTGAGTTGCGATGTAAACCTGCCCGGAACCAACCGGCACATCCAGTAGTCGCAACAATACCTGTCTAATGTGAGTGGTAGCGGGTTTAATTTATTTAGTTAAAGCTAGAACAAGAAAGGTAGGGTTAAGACACTTAACCAGTTCAACATGATAACTAGACTGATGGGTGGGTTTAGGTTCAGACTGACACTTAACACAGTTAAGCTAGAATGGGAGGGTTAAGTCCATAGGAACACTTGACCAACTTAACACAGTTAAGCTAGAATGGGTGGGCTAAGTCCATAGAGACACTTAACCAAACTCAAGGTAGCAAAACAAGACTTGTAGGGGTTAAGTAAAGTTAATACACTTAGCCAAATTAATATGTTAACTAGGCTAGAGGTTGGGGTTAAATAAAATCTAATACACTTAGCCAATTTTGATATGTTAGCTGGGCTAGACCGTAGGGTTAAGTAAACCTGAACACATAACCATCAGGTTGTGATAAAGGAATGAGGTTAAGTGTAAAACATGAAGGGATAATACTTAACCATTAATAACATGTTAGTTAAGACAGACGGGCAAGGTTAAGTTAAAAAGAACACTTAACCAATACATGGTGAATGGGTAGGGTTAAGTAATAAGAAATACTTAACCAATGTAACTTGGTTTGTGGTAGGGTTAAGTCAGCATGAGTTACTAATAACACTTAACCAGTTTAACAGGGTAAATGAAGAGGGTTAAGTTAGCTTGAATTGACTAATGACACTTAACCAATCCAAATTGACGGAAAAGAGAACTAAGTAGTAAACCTTAGTTAAAAGGAGCTAAGTAGTAAACCTTAGTCAAGAAAACAACGATTCTGGAAACTAAGTGGTAAACCTTAGTTGACAAAACTAAGTAGTAATTCTTAGTATAACACGAGGAGGAGTGAACGTCTATCTGATTTAAAAAGAAGGCTCCAACGAATTGGGTTACGAAGCCCGAGGCTTCGAGGGGACGTGAGGGTGCTCTTGGTATCCCTCTGTGAGGCTGCAGATGATCCGCCTGGGCCCACAGAGGTTAAGTTCTGCGTAGAAGCACCGGGGTATGCCTTGGTTGCAATACATGGCAAACTAAAGACTAGGATGGACCGGCGTGATTCGGCGAGCAAACGGTAGCCCTGTGATAGCGACTCGTCATCTACCATCCATCTTGAGTCAATCGAGATACGTGAAGCGGAAAGGCGGAGAACTCCAAAAGACCATATACTTGCTATCTAGTTATGGGTGAGGATGGCCATAGGATAGAGGGGCACCGGGGGCCGGCGTATAGTTCTCATTTTACAAGGTGTGCCTTTCATTAGTTGAGGGAGGGGTCAAGTGGGACCATAGCCACTGGAATAAAAACAGACCTTAGCATCTGCATCGGCAGATATCTGAAAGCTCCCGACCGAGTTCTGTATTCCTTGATTTGCCCTGACACAGGACTCGGGCCGCACATTACAGGACATGTGCATCTAGATAAGCGATAATGATTCGCGATACATGCGTGGGGAAGTATAGGAACATATACCACTCTAGGTAGTGTATCCTAGACTTGGGGGCATCATTCGTCAGGTAGCGTAATCCCTAGTTGAACTAGGTGGCATAAATCCTAAATCCGAGAAGCGTTCAGCAGACAGCGTAAACTCTAGTGGAATCTAGAAGGCACTTGGTAGAAAACCCTAGATTAAATCTAGGTAACAAATAAATAAATGGATGCCTGAAGGCGATGGAAAATACAGGGATTGGGATCACGTTAGCGTTACTAGTTGGGACATTAGTTAGGTGGTGCAGAGATATAGAAACCAATATAACTAGGAAATAGCGAAGCGGCAAAAGTATTAGAGCGTATCCAGTTTATCTTATCTTAGCATATCTTGTGATTACCTTGTCTATTCTTGTTGACCCTATCGTCATGGTGTAATCTTGTATTCAGTTAATTCATGTCGTTTTGTTTTTCCATGTTCACATGCTAGAAGTTACTGAACTTACTCAGGCTTTATGTCTGACTCTGTTTTTCTTTCGTCTTCTTTTCTTCCGTTTCCCGGGGGGAGTAGTATAACTCAGGTTAAGTTGGACTGTCATTCTTTCCCAGCTTGAAGATTTGACGAAGTTTTGCTTGGATTCTCTTTTCAGATGCTATGGCTGGTTCTTGCTACATTGGGGAATATAAATGTCTTTTTATGCTTCTTTATTTTGTAAGACAGATGATACTCTGATATTGTAAAGAAATCATTGTACAAACTATTTTATCAATAAAGCAAAGTTTTATTTTCCGTTGTTAAATTTCTGTCTGTCTTGTAATTTTTCTGCATCTTTTACCCTAAATGCTCCACAGAACTTAGTGCATTCCCTTTTGAGTGACACTAACGGATGTGGGGTGTTACACGTGGTATCAGAGCTGAAGGTTACCAGATCAGATAAAAGATTTGAAAAATTATTTTCAAAATAGGTTTAAAAGAAGCATTTTCAAAAGAAAAGATTTGTTTTAAAGGCATATTCCCCAAAGCCATACGCACTATCTTCTCTTCCTCTATTTGAATTCTCGTCTCCTTCTTTCTTGAGTCTCTGGGGCTCCTGGCTCTCTGGGAGGAAACCTCATCGATGGGCGAAGTAGTGCCCGGCTTCCATCCATAGCCGTAGTTGTTTCACCTACGGGCAGTTTTCTTTCAAAGCTTATAGGGTTTTCCGGACGATGGAGGCAGTTTTCGAGAGATTTGTCAACATGACTACACACGGAAGGGGATGAGGAGTTTGGCAAAGGAGCACTACCCTAGGATGAGGAATTCATGGATGTAGGTTTAGCTCACGAAGGAGGAAGAAATTATAAAAGGGGAAGTATCTTTACTAGGGTATGATAGGGCATATAATTAAGGACAAGGGCAAGAACGAGGACGAGATTTTCAGAAGGACAAGTACATGCTTTCGCCACCAAGCGTACCTAGGAGAAAGGTAGTCCGATTGGAAGAGTCTAGTTTTGTTGTTCGTACTATTTCCTTTGGTTTTAGCGCTTCGCATTTGTTCATATCCACTTCCATAGTTGAGTCTCTGCACCATAGTATAGTAGAAAGATCCCACTAGAGTCTCAAATCCAATTGGTGGTCCGACCAGTTTATTTTTGGCTGGAAGGGATTTGAGGATAGCAATCGAGTTTGCTTATATCATCTTACATAGATCGTCTAAATTCGAAGGAGATATTCCTTGGGTTCTTGTCTGATATTGGTTTAGGCCTTTGGGGCTTGTACTTGAGGGATGTCGAGTTCGACTAGGATGGTTTGCGTGAGAGATGAATATTTGTGGCACGCACTCTAAAAAGCACGTAGTGACCTTTCAACCCTTATAGTTATGGCATGGCGGATAAGAGGAAGACCTATAATCATCTTAGTACATATACTTGGTGCTGTGATTAACATCTGTTTATTTTGGAATTGGAGGTCAGAAACTTCACAATCGTGAAGTTAAATTAGTTAAGATACAGTGGAGTAAAGCTCAAGAAGGCTAGATACTAGCGTCATACCCTTTTTCTTAAGGGTGCATCCTTGATTTCTTTGTGTAGGAGCTTTACGCATAATTGTTTCTCTCTTTCCGAAGTATATCACCTAGGTCGTATCTTCGATCCTTAGGTAGAAGCCAATGGATGTAAACATGTGTTTGAAACATGTTATGGTTGGTGGTTGCAAGTGGTTGCTAATGGTTGCTCGTGGATGCATATGCATACGTATTAGGCACTAGATCAGTTCGGACGCTTTCATTTTGCATTTACAAATATGTATTTGTTTGTAAGTTGAACTTGATATGTTATCATATGGATGTTGCATATGGATGAATGGATGTGCACGCATGTAGTATTTACATAACTAAGGATGCTTGCATACATGATTGGACGCATGGCACTGACATGATTCGCATTAAGGAGGTCAACTGAATCAGTAGACTGCCTGATTTTGCATTAGATAAAGACATATACACACACTATGCATATGAACATGAAGGCATTATAAATCTTTTAAGGACAATGAATGCCTGTGATTGAATGGTTGAGTAGATGGGTGATTGGATGGTAGGACACATTCTTCCTAACTTGGAGATTTCGGGGACGAAATCCTTTTAAGTGGGGGAGAATGTAACACCCCGTAGTTCTGTTACACTAAGATTCACGAATCAAGGCAGAATTAAAAGTTAAAGTCAAAATAAAGGGAAACAGGCTGCGCCATTGCGTTCGTCTCGGAATTCTGCATGAAAACGAGTCCGAGTTTGCGTAAATCGGAGTCCGTATGAGGAAGATATGGCCTCCGGAAGTTTCAGCAAAGTTCAAATTTCAAAACAGACTCAGAAGGGACCCAGGTCGACTGGGGAGTCGACTGGGTAGTCGACCCCCCCCACCCCAGGTCGACTGGGGAGTCGACTGGGTAGTCGACCCTCCCCCCCAGGTCGACTGGGTAGTCGACCCCTCCCCCTCGCTTTTTCCAGCTTTCTGGACCTGATTCGTTTCTCTGTATCCGGACGCCCTTCTGACCAGATTTGTTGACTTCTACACTATATAAACAGCCCCGGTCTTCTTCTCTATTCACAATTCTTTTCTATCCTTATGCTGCCTCTGAGAAAATATATAAATAAATAAAAATAAGAAGATAATACGGAAATCCAAGACAAGGTTATGCTGCTCAAGTTGTCTAGAAGAGATTCAAAGCTTCAAGATAAGGATTAATGGCTAAACGTCGCACGAATCATAGCAACGCCTCCTTTCTATTCTAATCTCATCTCTGTAAGTCAGTTGTTTCTAGATTTGAACGTTTTTCTCTGTTCGTGACATGAAATTAAAGGAATAAAAGAATATGCCAAATCTCTCTCTCTCTCTCTCTATTCGAATCAGTGCCTATACTCTTGAACCTAACTAAGAACTGTTATGATTCGAGGACAAATAAGACCGTGACTATGAAACTATGGACCTTAAAACCATATGCCTATGACTATGAACATTTTCCTATGACTATGAACATTGCCTATGACTACGGACATTGCCTATGACTATGAACATTGCCTATGACTGTGACTATGAGGATTATTTCCTTGACTAAGCCTATGCCTTTGATTAGGAAATATAAACTATTGCCTATGACATAACAAGGACATCTGTGATTAAACACCTGTGATTCATGACTAGGAAAGTGTTGCTTAAGTTTTGTGACTATGAAATTGGGTCTAAACCCAATCATCTATTCTGTCTATTCTTGGTTATCTTTTGTTTTAGACCTTGGGAATTTACCTATTAAGTTAGGTCTACCCATGTTCTTGAACCTACGTCTCTATTCTGTCTATTCTTGGTATTAGACCTTGGGAATTTACCTATTAAGTTAGGTCTACCCATGTTCTAGAACCAACGTCGTTATTCAACCCTTTTTATGCCAGTTAGTCTGTCTATCTTTTGCATAGCATCTTTGGTTCATTCCCTATTTTCTTCGAACCTAGCTTTATTTATAATCTAGATTGAATCACGATTATACGAACGGTGGGAATGCGGTTTGGGCAAAATATGAAATTTACTAAAAACGTAGTTTAACTTGGAAATTGGCATAAATTGGGAACATGTATTATGGCATGTTCATAGAAATGCAAATTGGATAAATTTGACATGAATTATAAGATGTGTAATTTGAATCTAGTATTGACGTGTAAATCATTTACATGAATAGTGAACTAGAGTAATAAGTCTAGAATTAGAATGTTGAATCGGAATTGGATTAGCTAATTTGGCACGGTAAGTATGTTGGCATAAATGTGAAATTGGCCATAATTGGGAGTAATTGGCAGGTTTAGCAAAATCATGGTTAGTGACACTTAATTTGGTATAGTCCACATACCAAAAAGCATAAATATGATTTAGAAGGGGAGATGGGCCATAAGAATGAATGTAGACAATTTATATTAAAAGAGTAATTAGGAAATAAGTAAATTAGAAATAATTTACTTATAGAGTTTGGCCTGAATGAGGAAATATAAATTTAGACAAATTAAAGGTTTCTTAACAACATCTCTTTTAATGACATACCAGAAAGTTGTAGGGTGACAGAGAGGATAGTGTCTAGGCTTGGGTTTGGAAAATACAAGTTTCCTGCTCTCCCTGGCTATCCCTAACTGATCCGATGAACGGGATGGTTACTTTCAAAACTTGATTTGAAAATAAATTGAAACCCTTTGAACTTAGAAAACATGAATATGCCTAACCCGAGGTTAGACTGAGTTGCGATGTAAACCTGCCCGGAACCAACCGGCACATCCAGTAGTCGCAACAATACCTGTCTAATGTGATTGGTAGCGGCTTTAATTTATTTAGTTAAAGCTAGAACAAGAAAGGTAGGGTTAATACACTTAACCAGTTCAACATGATAACTAGACTGATGGGTGGGGTTAGGTTCAGACTGACACTTAACACAGTTAAGCTAGAATGGGAGGGTTAAGTCCATAGGAACACTTGACCAACTTAATACAGTTAAGCTAGAATGGGTGGTCTAAGTCCATAGAGACACTTAACCAAACTCAAGGTAGCAAAACAAGACTTGTAGGGGTTAAGTAAAGTTAATACACTTAGCCAAATTAATATGTTAACTAGGCTAGAGGTTGGGGTTAAGTAAAATCTAATACACTTAGCCAATTTTGATGTGTTAGCTGGGCTAGACCGTAGGGTTAAGTAAACCTGAACACTTAACCATCAGGTTGTGATAAAGGAATGATGTTAAGTCTAAAACATGAAGGGATAATACTTAACCATTAATAACATGTTAGTTAAGAGAGACAGGCAAGGTTAAGTTAAAAAGAACACTTAACCAATACAGGGTGAATGGGTAGGGTTAAGTAATAAGAAATACTTAACCAATATAACTTGGTTTGTGGTAGGGTTAAGTCAACATGAGTTACTGATAACACTTAACCAGTTTAACAGGGTAAATGAAGAGGGTTAAGTTAGCTTGAATTGACTAATGACACTTAACCAATCCAAATTGACGGAAAAGAGAACTAAGTAGTAAACCTTAGTTAAAAGGAGCTAAGTAGTAAACCTTAGTTAAGAAAACAACGATTCTAGAAACTAAGTGGTAAACCTTAGTTGACAAAACTAAGTAGTAATTCTTAGTATAACACGAGGAGGAGTGAACGTCTGTCTGATTTAAAAAGAAGGCTCCAACGAATTGGGTTATGAAGCCCGAGGCTTCGAGGGGACGTGAGGGTGCTCTTGGTATCCCTCTGTGAGGCTGCAGATGATCCGCCTGGGCCCACATAGGTTAAGGTCTGCGTAGAAGCACCGGGGTATGCCTTGGTTGCAATACATGGCAAACTAAAGACTAGGACGGACCGACGTGATTTGGTGAGCAAACGGTAGCCCTGTGATAGCGACTCGTCGTCTACCATCCATCTTGAGTCAATCGAGATACGTGAAGCGGAAAGGCGGAGAACTCAAAAAGACCATATACTTGCTATCTAGTTATGGGTGAGGATGGCCATAGGATAGAGGGGCACCGGGGGCCGGCGTATAGTTCTCATTTTACAAGGTGTGCCTTTCATTAGTTGAGGGAGGGGTCAAGTGGGACCATAGCCACTGGAACAAAAACAGACCTTAGCATCTGCATCGGCAGATATCTGAAAGCTCCCAACCGAGTTCTGTATTCCTTGATTTGCCCTGACACAGGACTCGGGCCGCACATTACAGGACATGTGCATCTAGACAAGCGATAACGATTCGCGATACATGCGTGGGGAAGTATAGGAACATATACCACTCTAGGTAGTGTATCCTAGACTTGGGGGCAACATTCGTCAGGTAGCGTAATCCCTAGTTGAACTAGGTGGCATAAATCCTGAATCCGAGAAGCGTTCAGCAGACAGCGTAAACTCTAGTGGAATCTAGAAGGCACTTGGTAGAAAACCCTAGATTAAATCTAGGTAACAAATAAATAAATGGATGCCTGAAGGCGATGGAAAATACAGGGATTGGGATCACGTTAGCGTTACTAGTTGAGACATTAGTTAGGTGGTGCAGAGATATAGAAACCAGTATAACAAGGAAATAGCAAAGCGGTGAAAGTATTAGAGCGTATCCAATTTATCTTATCTTAGCATATCTTGTGATTACCTTGTCTATTCTTGTTGACCCTATCGTCATGGTGTAATCTTGTATTCAGTTAATTCATGTCGTTTTGTTTTTCCATGTTCGCATGCTAGAAGTTACTGAACTTACTCAGGCTTTATGTCTGACTCTGTTTTTCTTTCGTCTTCTTTTCTTCCGTCCCCCCCCCCCAGGTAATAGAGGAGGGAGTAGTATAACTCAGGTTAAGTTGGACTGTCATTCCTTCCCAGCTTGAAGATTTGACGAAGTTTTGCTTGGATTCTCTTTTCAGATGCTACGGTTGGTTCTTGCTACATTGGGGAATATAAATGTATTTTTATGCTTCTTTATTTTGTAAGACAGATGATACTCTGATATTGTAAAGAAATCATTGTATAAACTATTTTATCAATAAAGCAAAGTTTTATTTTCCGCTGTTAAATTTCTCTCTGTCTTGTAATTTGTCTGCATCTTTTACCCTAAATGCTCCATAGAACTTAGTGCATTCCCTTTGTGAGTGACACTAACGGATGTGGGGTGTTACAATACTATTTCTGTTCCAGTGCATGATAAAGACCCTAACCGAGTTCTAAAGATAGGTTCTTAGTTGGGCCAGAGGCTGAAAAGGGATTTGATATTTTTTCTGAAAGCAAACTTAGACGTCTTTCCGTGGACGCACTCGGACAAGTGCGGAATATCGACTGACACAATTGTTCATAAACTGAATGTTAGTCCCAATGTGACCCCCATGAAGCAAAAACGACGAACTCAGGGACCTGAAAGATCGATGGCATTGCAAGAAGAAGTAGATAGACTTTTTAAGAACAAATTTATACAAGCATCAGCATATCCTGATTGGGTCTCAAATCCAGTTTTTGTTAAAAAGTCTAGTGGCAAATGGAGGGTGTGCATAGATTACTCGGATCTTAACAAAGCGTGTCCTAAGGACAGTTTCCCCCTACCCAGAATTGACCAGCTCGTTGACGCAACTGTTGGGCATGCACTACTATCTTTCATGGATGCATATTCTGGATATAACCAAATTATGATGCATGAACCGGATGAGGAGAACACAAGCTTTTATAACTGATAGAGGCCTATACGGTTATAAGGCTATGCTATTCGGACTAAAGAATACGGGGGCAACATATCAGAGTCTAGTGAACTCCATGTTCAAATCCCAAATTGAGAACACTATGGAGGTTTACGTCGATGACATGCTGGTAAAGTCGAAAAAAGCTGAAGATCACTTGGAAGATCTGGCAGAAATGTTCCATATCCTAAGAAAATTCGGTATGAAGTTAAATCCTCTGAAATGCTCGTTTAGGGTTTCTTCAGGGAAATTTCTTGGATTCATAGTCAATGCCAAAAGCATTGAGGCAAATCCTTCCCAGGTTATAGCATTACGAGAAGCACGAGCACCAAAAAAAATGAAAGAGCTTCAGAGCTTGGATGGGAAAATTGCTGCTCTTAATCGCTTCATCTCTAAAGGCACGGATAGATGCATCCCGCTCTTTGAAACTTTAAGAAAGGAAAGAGAGACTTTCAGTGGACTCCAGAATGTCAAATAGCTTTCGAACAGTTAATTCAACATTTGGAGTCCCCACCGATGCTTTCTAAACCCAGAGATGGAGAAGAGTTATACCTATACTTGGCTGTATCACCACATGCTCTGAGTGCCGCACTTATCCGGGAGGATGCCAAAATCCAATGGCCAGTTTATTATATTAGCAAGCGGCTTGCTGGGGCAGTATTGAATTACCCAAAGCTTGAAAAACCAACATATTGTCTACTCTTTGCCTCAAAGAAGTTGAGACCATATTTCCAGTCCCATCCAATAAAATTCCTCATCGATCAACCGCTAAGACAAATTCTCTTCCGTCCAGAAACTTCGGGAACATTGAGCATAACCAATATGACACACCTATCACCCTCGAAGAACTATCAATGGACAAGCTTTAGCAGATTTCATTGCCGAATTCATGGACAGAGGAGAGGAAATTGAGGAACCGACGGGAGCAATCGCAAGCTGGAAGCTATACATTGATGGCTCAAGAAATGATTATTGTTCAGGGACCGGAATCATCTTGGAAACTCCAGAGGGCCATTCCCTATGTTATGCATTAAGGCTGGAATTTCCATCAACCAATAATGTGGCAGAATACGAAGCACTGATAAACGGATTAAAACTAGCAAAAGAGCTGAATCTAAAAACCATGCGAATCTTCAGCGGTTCCCAATTGGTGGTGGGTCAGGTCCTTGGGGAATTCCAGACCAAAGTAGGAAATCTTCCTTCCTATCTTATAAAAGCCATGGAACTCCTCAACAACCTTGATCATTACAATATATCACACTTTCCAAGAGAAGAAAATACGAAGGCTGACTCTCTCGCTAAATACGCTAGTTCTTTTGATGCACATTTGCTGGGGCTAATACCTATTGAAGTCCTTACAACACTTGTTATTGAAGAGGTAGATGTCGATTGGATTATGGAAACAGTAGAAGAACCCGAGTCCTAGATGACGCCGATTAAGGAATATACCCTCAATGGAACACTTCCAGAGGAACCAAAAAAGTGGAGGAAAATACTGCGTAAGGCTCCACTATATCTTGTTCAGGAGGGAGACTGCACAGACGAGGATTATCTATGCCATTACTGCGATGTGTGTCCAAGGACGAGTCAAAATCAATCTTAGCAGAACTGAATGAGGGAGATTGCGGAGGTCACATCGGCGGTCAAACATTAGCCAAGAAAGTTATGCGATACGGCTATTTTTGGCCCGACGTGAACCCGGACGCGATGACTTATGCCAAAAGACGTGACAAATGTTAAAGATTTGCAAAAATTCCAAGAGCGCCACTAATCAAGTTGACACAGATGGTCATCCCATAGCCATTTGCTGTCTGGGGGCATAGATTTGATTGTGGCACTACCCACTGCAAAATCAAATATGAAATACGCAATAGTGGCAGTCGATTATTTTACGAAATGGGCTGAAGCAGAGCCACTAGCCACTATTACTTCAAAGAAAGTGATCAACTTTGTCTTGAAAAGCATCATCTGCAGGTTTGGCATACCACAAAAAATAATCACTGATAATGGGACTCAATTTGAAAGCGGTGAGTTCTTGGATTTTTGCGCCAAATTCAAGATCAAGAAAAGTTTTTCGACCGTTCCCCATCCGCAAGCTAATGGGTAAGTTAAAGCAATCAACATGATCCTGAAATCAACCATCAAGAAATGACTTGAGAAAGCCAAGGGTGAATGGGTTGACGAGCTTTTGCTTGCATTATGGGCATATCGTACCACCCATAAAACTGTAACGGGGCACACTCCGTTTTCATTGCCATTTAGGTCTAAGGCAATGATCCCAGTTGAACTAGAGGTTCCAACTCATAGAAGGATCTACTTTAATCAAGCAGAAAATGAAAAACTTCAACTCGAAGCGCTTGACTTACTCGAGGAAAGAAGGAAAGAATCAGAACTCAGAATTATGGCGCATCAGAGGAAAATAGCCCGCCGTTTCAATGCTTAAGTTAAGCGAAGGACCTTCCAAATTAGGGATCTCGTTCTTAAGAAAATCATGACGAGAATTGGAGTACTAGGACCTAATTAGGAGGGACCATATGTGATAAGCCAAAAGTTTTCGGATGGCACATTTGAACTGAAGACAACAGACAGAATCCAACTCCCAAGAGCATGGAATGCTATACATCTCCGTCGCTACTTCTTTTAATGTTCCTTTCATATTATCTGTAAATAACATGCATCGCACATACCATGCAACGTTGTTACAAGCTTTGTAAATATAAATGAAAGAATTGGCATTACCTGCCTAAATCGTACATTTACAAATTCCTTGATTTCAACTGTAGGTCCTCTGAAAAGAATGACGACGCTATCATAATGTAGCTAATCCTGATGATTGTTATAGCATATCCTAGCTGGATAGCTCATATGCCCACCACTTAATACTAAAGACATCATTCGCAATATGTGAAAACATAGTTGTGGAAGGACATGACACCAGGGATTGGTCTATCAAACGGTTTCAAGCCTTAGCTCCAACAAATTGTAATAACAACCGATAAATAAGCCAGCATTAGTCCCAAGAAGTTACATAATTGATAAACCAAAAACCTCCCCGAGGGGTACTCGGTTAATCGTCGATGCTATTGATACATGGTCGGGACACTAACAATGGGTTTCTAAAAAAACACATCCCCAAGGGGCACTCGGTTAATCGTCGACGCCATTGATACATGGCCGGATAACGACACAAACACTGATTTTAGAAGACCTCTTCAAAGGCATCCGTTCAGATGTTGGATCTTCCAAATCCAACTAGCAATTATGGGTCTTTCAAACCCAGTTACTGACGGATTATAAAGACCCCTACTGGGGCATCCGATCATATGCTGGGTCTTCCAAATTCGATTAATGACGGACCCAAAGACCATCCAAGAGGCGCCCTAAAAATTCTATGAGAGACTGAGCCATTCAGTCATAATGAATAAAGGGTTTACGAATGCTGCCTTCCAAACAAGGACGTAAAAGAAGGAACTCGCCTTCATAGAAAGTGTGAAAATTCTATGTTATAAACACAGGAAGAAATGAAAAGTAAATCACAGATACGTGATTCTCAAGCATAAAATAGTGTATAGCATTGAACGTGTCAGGTTATATGAGCTAATTAATCGTCAAGTGTCGGTGCAATTTCGAACCAAAATGAAACATTTAGGCAAACAAGGTTCGATAAGTTTTAAGACCATCGAATGAAATGAGTTTGCAAAAAACACTTCATTTGATTCATGTTTGAAATTTACTATGCTTGGACGATTGATTTGTTGTCGATATGGGAAAACGATGTCAAAATAGCTAACCTAGAATTATGCAGTGCTTTGATCATTAAGAGACAGGTTGTGATGATCCGAGTTAAATCTGGGGCAACCACGCATCAGTACAATGCATCTAGCGATGTAATCTGATATTCAAAGCCAAAGTGTCATCATACGAAAATGGAATCAGTACATTACTAGTAAACCGTGGCACCGGTTGGCTTCAAGCGGAAGACGACCGATCGGTCAATGCCTCCGGTAACCGATCGGCTGTATACTGATCGCCCAGGAAATCACAGACATTGACAGGCTAGTTTCAGATGCAAAGATTGCAAGTCATGATGAGTAAAGACATATAAAAAAAGTGAGCTGTGAACTAAGTGACCTAGCTAATTAAGCATCAATTATCATAACCAACATTCCATCACCATCAAAATGGACTAACAAGCGCAGTCACAACAGCCACAACAGTAACATTGTACATCAAAGGTGGGGACCGGAACTCGCTTAATACAGCCGGTCTAAGGATAAGAGTTCATAAAACCAAAAGCTTTCAAATACCAGAAGAAGAAGGCTATGTGTTCAGATACTTTCGAGGCCTTCCCACCTTCCTCTTCATTGGAGCAGACCCTGATGGGGAAGCGTCAGAAGCTGGCCTCTTACTAGATGGACCCACCAGCTCGATGTCTCCCTTTGGAAAAGAGGCAACGACGACATCCCGGTTTCTCAGATCATGGATCAGTTTCACCTTGTCAGCCTCCAGAACTGCAATGCGTTCGAGGTTCTCTCAATGGAATCTTTGAAGGTCTCCAGCGAATGCGTGCCAGTCTTGAAGCTTTTTTGCGGTTTGATCTTTGAGTAGATCCATTTGTCTCTCGAATTGATGCAAAGTATCCTCCATACATCCAAGCAATCTAGATTGGCAAAAACGATGTCACAGGATGTTATTTGACGATCAAAGTGTGACACCTCTAAGTTGGAAGAGGCCCCCTGCAAGTTCCAACCGGGGAATCGCCTGGCGAGCTTAGCATTGCACGCTCCAAGGACGTAACGAGGCATGTTCACAATTGTTTGGAGTTCCGGATAAGATGGGCTGCTAGGTGAAGGAGAGTTCACTGAAGGTTGACCTGTTGTTTGGCTTTCCAAGTCAAAAAACCTCTTTGACCTAAGCTCTTGGGGAGATAGTTCCATCCTGCATACAAGAGGAAGTACCTAAACACTTTTTATCAATTCTCTAATCATTAAAACGGGAAAGTATAAGAAAGCAATTGGACAGCTTCCAAAAGCAGCCGGTCGGTAGTGATTTCAGCCCAAGCCGACCGGCACCTCCAAAGAATCGCCCGGAAATATATAAATAACCGGCCGGTCGTAGTTGGCCACATACTAAAGAGTCACAGGGCCGGCCGACACCTCGGACGAACTAGTCGGTATAATTAACCTCCCAGGAAAATGGAACCGATCGGTCGGTGCTCAATGCAGACCGACCGACGCTTCCACTCCCTTGGGAACTTGATGTGGACCGACCGGTACCCATAACTGGCTGAACAATGGGATTGACTTCAAATGAGAAAAATCGACCAGCACTAATGTAATTTTGGAACCCGCGCCTATTACTAAGCCATTCACGACTTAAATCATGGGCATTGAGAAAACAGGAAGTGCTAGAGTTAAATTGAAGGTCAATGTGGATCATAAACAAGTCAAATACACACAATTTCAAAAACAAAATCCATTGGTATTGTGAAAGCTACATGATCAAGGAGTTTTCTGGGCAAGCACGTCGTCAAACAACATGCGGGTGATGAATGAAGCAAAGAAAGTGGAAGTAAGATTCTATAACCAAGGTGTCATTCACAATCATAGTTTCACAACAAGTATACCCGATCTTGCTTCAAGGCATTTCAACACCAAAACAACCAAACCAAAAACCTAGGTTCATCAAGCCATCATCTTTACATCAAATAAACTCACACCAGACCCAAACAACATCGTTCTCATGTGAAAAACACGAGTACAAGAGTAAAATTAAAATAAATTTAAGTCTTAGTTAGTAACACGATCAAATCGTTTTCCAATGGCCAGATTTTACACTGAGTGGAAATTCTGTAGTGATCTAATCAAGTGATATGAGCTTAAAGCAAGAAAGCACTTCAATTTAGGTTGATGAAGGATAAAATAAAAAAAGAAAAACCTAGCAGCTGAAAATTCGACGCGAAGCTCGAAGGAAGGAGCAGGATTAACAGAAAATCTAAGAGAAAGAGAAAGCTCCACTTTTGGTTTTCTCCGATCAGAAGTTGTCTGCCATTAATTTTGTTTAAAAGGGAAAAGTAAGATAGTGTGGAGATAACTCTTCAAAGGGCCATATTATAAAGGTGCATTGGGAAGCTCAATAGTCAGGAGAGATGAAAAGTCACATCGGTCAAATCCCAAGTCAAGACTGCAAATTCCAATAGACGTGCACCGACGGGCAAGAGAACCCGCTAACATCTGTCTCGCTTGTTCTTGTTCTAGTGGACCGATCAACCTATCAGAATCTCTTATTTTAATCTGCTCCACCCATTTACTGATGCGGTGGTCGAGATCCATTACTTCGTAACAAGGATATTTATGTCGAGGTCCACAATTTTACCTCAAGTAAAGATTGAAGACCTCGAGGGGAAAATGTTATCCACAAAATGTCATGAGACATACCCGACCGGTATATCCAGGGAAACGAGCCGATCAGCCTAAGAAGCAGCAGCCTGACTCAATCCAATAAAGTGATACCAATCGGCTGGAGCATAAGTATACCGATCAGCGCGGCAATAACGATGTCGGTCGGTCTGAGGCCAAGCATGTCGGTCAGATAGTTACAAGTCTAGAGCAAGGTAACCCCATGAGAAAAGAGAGAAAACTCACCCACCAGTCGGCTAAGATCCATATGTACTGATCGGTGCTCTTGGAGTGGTGTACTTCATCCAAATATTACGAATACTGATCGGTCCAGGGATGGACAACCAATCGATCGTAAAACGGAATCCATGGCTGGTCGCCCACATAGAGAGGAAAAGAGGTCGTACCGACCGGTCAGACCCGCTCCAGACCGTTCGGTCCTCCATACTGTTGTTGACAAGTTGGCTTCAGAACAGTTATTGCTAGGCTGGCCAGTGGCAGTTCCATAAATAAAGGCAGACCAACCGGTAACTCTAAAAGCTATATCACACCACCTCTCCACTCCTATAAATAGAGGTCAAACCCCACTTTAATGGGGGACGGATCCGATGACACTGAAGGGCTACAAAACTCAATTCTCTACTTCTACCTAGTGATCTCATCATCTCCAACTATCTCAAAGGAAAGATTCAACTCTGAATCCATCGAAATCCATATGGATGTATACATCCAACCTACCACCTACCACAATTGAAGACCTTCACCATTCTACTTTAACTAAGTTCAAAGAGAGTGTAATGATGAATGTAATGAGAGGATGTGTTTGCCTTGTAATTCCACATGCAATAATGAAATCTCCATTCAAAGTGGATGTAGATCGCACTTGATCGAACCACTATAAAACATTATGTCTCTTTACTTGCTTTTTCTTTGTTGATTGGCTCCACACTTCATGTTACCAAGCATTTTCGGAACTATTTTGAGTACACTTGGTGTTTGTGCCATTTTTGACGCAAACATATATTAATCCTAAAATCCATCTCCCTACGCGGAGGAAGACTAGAGACTTCATCAAACACCCTCGAATAATTTCTAACAATAGGAATATCTTCTATCGAAAGAAGTGAAACTTCTAAAGTAGACCAAAAACCATACTCTTTCGAATTAGGACCCGCACAAGGTATTTCTATAAAACTTCTAGGTTGGGTTTTCACCTTAACCGTCCTCTCTAAACATTTAACTTCTACTTCGTACTTGGTTAACCAATCTAACCCAAATATGAGATCAAAATCCGTGAAGTCCATAATTACCAAATTAAATAGAAAACAATGTGAAGAATAGGAGATAGGCACTTTACAATTCAAACCAAGTTTAATAGAACCATCATTAGGATTTCTAATGCAAATAGGTTCTTCAAGGGATTTAAGATGTATATTAAAGTTCCTAGCCATGCTACTTGATATAAAACTTCATGATGAACTGGTGTCAAAAAAAATATTAACAGGAACATCTTTAATAGTAAGCGTACCTTCCAAAACATCCGGTTCTTGCTTCTTCAGCAAAAAGGTTGGCATACTGTACACATTTGCGACCTGGGCGGGCTTCAACAATGGGAAATCACTCTTAATATGACCTGGCTAATGACAGTTGTAACACTTCACAATTTCATTCTGAGGCTTCTGAGTAGATGTAGATTCATTGCCTTGTTTCTTTGGGGATTTACAGTCTATGGTAAAGTGACCTTGCCTTCCGCAATTGAAATAAGCGCCAGTCTTTCTTGCCTCATTTTCGACATAGGCTTCTTTCCTTTATCTTGCTCAAACTTCATTGTGTCTCTCTGCTCAAGCTGCTTCCCATTCCATTTCCTCTTTTGCCCTGAGCTGTCATTCTTACCCTTGTTCAGTGAAGTATACTACTTATCAACAATTTCATAACTATAACCCATGTCCACCATTTTCATAAATGGAAGCTTCTTATGTGTTGTCATCCAGTTCTAGTACCTCGGATTCATCCCATTTATAAATCTTTTGTTCTACATATCAGTAGTCTGAATTAACTGGGGGCCAAAACGACTAAGCTCGTTGAATTTGTTGGGGTATTCTTCTACTGAATTGTCTCTCTGAACCAGGTTAGTGAACTAATATAACAAATGATTCTTTCCATATGAAGGGATAAACCGATGCTCGAAGAGTTACTTGAATCTATTCCAGCAAATATCTTCCTTAGCTTCTTCCATCGTAACAGTTTCCCACCAGATCAATGCCTCATCTTTCAGAAGCCATGATGCAGAATATCCTTTACGCTGATCGGTTAGATTGAGGCCTTCAAAGATTTTTTTCACATGTTCTCATCCTGGCTTGTGTCTCAATTATGGATTCTTTGCCTATGTATAGTTGCCCTTTCTTGTATTTCTTAGCAAGGGCTTCCAAATCTAGAATTTGTTGGTGTGGTACTTGTACTTACTCTGTTGCTGTTTCTTCTTGGGCTTCGATTGGGTTATGGTTATCTACAGCAACATTCCTATCTCTTACAGGTCCCCCAACTCTTCTAGTACTCATTTTTCTACTATATCTGCATAGTAAGAAAAGAGAGTTAGGCAACGGATATAATGATAATCGAAGGGCTTATTAAAGCAGAAAAGCAGAACGAAATAGAAGAGTGATAATGAAGATGTGATCAACAAACGAATGTTGCCCTCATTCTAGGACATTACTAATCTTGTCTCTAATGAGTCATTCATCCTAGAATATTGCTGATTCTATCTCTGATGAGTCTTAATGTGTTACATTTCAGAACTAAGGTTATACCTTAGCTCAGATACCAATTGTGACGACCCGCAACCAAACCCAGGTACAAATAGTCCTGTGAGACATAACACAGCAGCAAAAGCAAACATAATATATTTCATATCAGAGTCATATATAAGTATACATCAGAGTTATTACAACTTAAGGATCTGTATCTAACAGTACACAGTGGAAACAAAAGAAATAGATATAGTATAGAGTGTGAAAACCCGTAACTTCCCCGTAAAGGAAAGCGACGGATAGTTCGAGAACAAGCCACCACAGAACGCATATAAAAGAACATTTCACTGTATATTACAACAATGCATCAGATTACAAGAATATACAGAGTATAAATGAATATTACACAGAAATATCAGAGATTTAAATTACATTTAAATACATAGCAGCGGAAAATAATACAATACACAACTAGAATGAGATATACGGATACAAAGCTTTCCGGATATCGTTCCAGCTGTAAACCAGGATCCTGTGAATATAAATCTGCAAAATCAAAACTACTAGCTGCCCGTGTCAAAATAGGGGCACCCAGAGTTTAGGTTAAAACAATAAACTCCAGGTCAGTCATGTGACTGGTGTGAGAACTAAAACAGTTAATCTTTATTTTTAAAGTTAGGTAAATCAAGGGACCACGCCGTATAACACGGAACGGGTTTCCTCCCAAGAATACCAGTGCATAAAACAAACAGCGCAATGCTAAATAAAGAAAAATGAAGCTGTTATAAGACCCAGGTCCCATCACACAATGCAACGCAGCCGAGGATAGGGTTTTCCCTTATAACAGCCAAAGAATGCTTGATACGTTTAAAACAAATCATTTGATACTATTATAAGTGCATAGTGTATAAAACACTTCAAATCATAAGTATCAATCATAGGCGGCATGAATGGCCCATAACACTATGTCGCCATATATAAGTTTACAATCAAGACCGCAAATGTCGTATTGGAAGTTGGGTTATCATTTATGGTATGAACCGAGGCTAGGGGCAAGATCCTCAACCGATTCGAGACGCTCTAGTCCGCCCCTCAGGATCAGAGCTCGAGTGACCCTTGGATCGTCAGGGCCGGTCCACCGATGTGGATTAAAATGCCTGAACATGCGTTTCCCCACCCTTTGGGGCGTAAGCCTGGCCCGTCAGCCGACCAAAAGCATCGGCCGAAACCGTTATCACGAGGCGCCTCGCTTTTCAGCAAGTAATAATAAGTAACATCCACATGAGTCAAACTCGTCAGCCAGTTCAAGCACTGACGCCACTCCTAACTAGAAAGAAACGCATGTCCTCCCTGAGGTCCATCTCCCGTTTTTAGTTCATACCGGGTGTGATACTCGCGAATCAACGTTACACAAAGCTACACCACAAAGGTCGTGCTTCGATCATCACCACAAGGCTTTGCTTTTCAACAGAAGCCTCGATCATTTGCATCTTAGCATGCCACACAGGCAATTCACTCCATGCGATTGATATCTATCAATATATAACCCCTGAGCTCGTACGTCTCAGAGAAGGGCGTTAAGCAAGAGAATAAATTCTCCACCGCCAAACAGATATATATTTAATAGAGATCAATCACACGGACTAAAATCCAATGTCAGACACACAGTCCATTTACAAGTCCGTTCTGGGTCTGAACGAAACCGGAGGCACCTAGTACCCTGCATATCCATCGATCTCCAAGTACGTCTGGACGATCACCAACTGTTTCCATCTTCTTGGGTGTACAGCCTAATCAAGATCATCAGTAATTACCCAAACGACGTGAAGACCTCCGGTCTTCGACCATCGTCTTCATCTTCGACTTATCGTCGTATCAGTTATTCAGAATGGAATAAACCCGGTCTTTCCGAATAACTCGCGTATATTTTAAATAAGTGTTACACAAACACAACATACGCCTCATTCCAATTCATCAGTCACTAACCGTAAATTAATCAAGGGAATAATTCCCCAAATATTAACCCCGAAGGCCGAAACCAACATCAGATCAATATCCAGAAAACCATTCTGCTTAGCTAACCGACAGTTAGTTTCTAATTTCACATTCATAGGGAAAGGTTCCCATTAATTTTATCCAAGATAAATTTCTTGAATTTATTCTTTAATCAACTTTTGAATTTCGATTCAACTAGTCGGGATTAATGAACCTTACCGAAGTAATCATTTGTTTTAATTTCCCAATCCCAACCTATTCATCCCATGAAGTAAAACTGGTAGTACTTCATATCTAACACCACGGTGTTATCGGTAAATTCAATTACCATTTCACGTTCAAATCTAATTAAAGATTTAACTATCGCCTGGAGCAAAACTAGTGATACTCCATTCTCGATCATTTCAATCCAATTAAAGATTCATTAAAACTCCACTTAGTTTTAATCGCTAACTGGGTTAAAGAATCTGTGTCATTTAAAACATGGTTCACGATAAACTCAAAGTCACATTCCATTAATTATCGGGTTAAAGAACGAGTGTTATTTAAAACACTGTTCACGATAAACCCAAAAATCAATATCAATTCAATTCCAATTAAATATTATTTAATTGGTACACTTCATTAAATCTAAATAAAAAGATTTAATCATTTCTCAACTGGGTTCAAGAACAGTGTTAATGAAGACACCATTCACGACAAACCCAAGTCATATTTGATATTAAATACAAGGCTCTGAATAGAAAATATCCCGGCTCATATTCAATATCAAATTCTACGATTAACAAATGTCGTATTGGAAATAACGATATAAATATATATCTTTCAAATTTCCATAATAACATCTGTATAATCACGAATTCCAACATCGAAATATTCCGAAGACAATTTCGATTCAAATCCACTCCAATGCAATCATTGGAAATTCTGGTTATTTTCAAAACCATTTCAAATCCAATTTATTTATTTAAAAATAAATAGAATTATAATTCTAGTTCAAAACTAGTTCATTTTGATAAAAATCTATTTTTATCTTTTCAAATATGGAGTTTTTCATCCCAATTCTTTCTAAATCATTTCTTATGATTTTACACAAATTATTGCTATTTTTAATAATTTTATCAAGGCCCGTACAGTCGATTTCCATCAACGGCCATCGAACTGCACTTACAGCGACCTTTTTCAAATTTGATTTGGACATAATTCCAAATCCAACCGTTAGATTTCAAATTTCTAATATTCGTTAGAAAGCTCTTTTCGATACGAACCCAACGGTTTCGGTTTTAGGAGAATCCGACGGTCGGATCTCCCGTAATGTCCGTTTGAAATAAATGGCCGAAATTCGCGAACTGCCGCGGCGCGGCGCGTTCTATTCAGGCCATTATATTATATATATAATATATATAATATATATTTCGTCGATTTCCTATTTAAAACGAATTATATGAATAGTTTTAAATTCGTTTCAAATGCAATTTCAACTTCCATTTCAATTTAAATCAAAATTGAATTCTTCTTTATAAATTCGTTTTAAAATTCATTTCTATTCAATTCAAATTTCAATTCAATTTGAATTCATTTCAATTCGCTTTCAATTCAATTCGAAATCGTTTTCAATTCATTTCATTTCGAAATCGTTTTCAATTCAATTCATTTCGAAATCGTTATATATTCAATTCATTTCGAAATCGTTATATATTCAATTCATTTCGAAATCGTTTTCAATTCAATTCATTTCGAAATCGTTTTCAATTCAATTCATTTCGAAATCGTTTTCAATTCATTTCATTTCGAAATCGTTTTCAATTCAATTCAATTCATTTCGAAATCGTTTTCAATTCAATTCATTTCGAAATCGTTTTCAATTCAATTCATTTCGAAATCGTTTTCAATTCATTTCATTTCGAAATCGTTTTCAATTCAATTCATTTCGAAATCGTTTTCAATTCATTTCATTTCGAAATCGTTTTCAATTCATTTCATTTCGAAATCGTTTTCAATTCATTTCATTTCGAAATCGTTTTCAATTCATTTCATTTCGAAATCGTTTTCAATTCAATTCATTTCGAAATCGTTTTCAATTCAATTCATTTCGAAATCGTTTTCAATTCAATTCATTTCGAAATCGTTTTCAATTCATTTCATTTCGAAATCGTTTTCAATTCAATTCATTTCGAAATCGTTTTCAATTCATTTCATTTCGAAATCGTTTTCAATTCAATTCATTTCGAAATCGTTTTCAATTCAATTCATTTCGAAATCGTTTTCAATTCAATTCATTTCGAAATCGTTTTAAATTCATTTCATTTCGAAATCGTTTTCAATTCATTTCATTTCGAAATCGTTTTCAATTCATTTCATTTCGAAATCGTTTTCAATTCATTTAATTTCGAAATCGTTTTCAATTCAATTCATTTCGAAATCGTTTTCAATTCAATTCATTTCGAAATCGTTTTCAATTCAATTCATTTCGAAATCGTTTTCAATTCATTTCATTTCGAAATCGTTTTCAATTCAATTCATTTCGAAACCGTTTTCAATTCATTTCATTTCGAAATCGTTTTCAATTCATTTCATTTCGAAATCATTTTCAATTGATTTCATTTCGAAATCGTTTTCAATTCATTTCATTTCGAAATCGTTTTCAATTCAATTCATTTCGAAATCGTTTTCAATTCAATTCATTTCGAAATCGTTTTCAATTCAATTCATTTCGAAATCGTTTTCAATTCAATTCATTTCGAAATCGTTTAAAATCGATATAAATATCGTTCACGTCAAAATGGCGTCAATCTAATCAACACGGCTTCATAAATTTCTATTTTCAAATATTCTATTTCAAATATTTCTTTTTCAAAATAGTTGTTATTATCAAGATATTTCGTTCAACACATGACCAATCTCAATGGATGAGTACTGTCAACACATGAACCTTTATTTTATATTATAAAGATGTAAATTTTTTTACTAAAATATTTCGTTCAACACATGACCAATCTCAATGGATGAGTAATGTCAACACATGAACCTTTTTTTTATATTATAAAGATGTAAATTTTATTACTAAAATATTTCGTTCAACACATGACCAATCTCAATGGATGAGTACTGTCAACACATGAACCTTTATTTTATATTATAAAGATGTAAATTTTATTACTAAAATATTTCGTTCAACACATGACCAATCTCAATGGATGAGTATTGTCAACACATGAACCTTTATTTTATATTATTCTTTATTTTCTAAATTGGAATGAGGCCCAATCAATTACCATATAAAGTTAATTATATGGATTTTCATACAACACATGTATAATAGCATTGAAAAATAATCAACCATCAACCAAAGTGCACTACACTGTATAAGCATCAAATATAAATATCTAACGCTTATAACAGCCTGTCAATCAATCGATCGACATATTTAATCAATCAGGACGAGTGAACTTCAAATTTCATCCCAACACCCGTGTGGGGTTTCAAATCAACAAACATTTATTTTTATTTGTGCAGTTGAGCGATGTGTAAAATTTATCGACCCAATCAATGTCCTTCAAATAGGTGTACATAAACAAACCGTCTGGTTTGTAAATGAATATTTATTTATTCACATTCACGTTAAAAATTATATTTTTAACGATAAAACATTTTATTCCAACATATGAATTTATATTCAGTTCATTCTTTAAATAAAATGATATTTTTATTTTTCTAACTTATTTTAGAAAATTTCGGCGGCATAACGACACGATACTAGAAACGGGACGAGGCCTAGCCTTATCCCCGGTCTAGTGAAGGCCCACGCCATTCACACATCAATCAATTCCATTCAATTCACCCAAACAATTCAATTTCAATCAAATAATCTAACTTATTTTTGCAATCAAACAAACAAGTCCATGGTCTGTGGACGATTGTGTCGGGTGCAATTAAGCACCGTCTGCATCCTAGTATATATATATATATATATATATATATATATATATATATATAACTAGAAAATGAAATTGAAAGGTGAGAAATTCTCACAAATAGCTATCCTAGCTCCATGGCACTTCATTGATATAAATCTTCTTCGTTCTCGCCCTTTTGTCACCTTCGTTGTCCGTTTTCACTACATATGTAAAAATCGAATTTTTACTTCGCTGTCCAATATATAAAAATCATATTTTTATTTCGAAGTTCAATATATAAAAATCATATTTTTCCTTCGATGTTCAATATATAAAAATCATATTTTTAATATGCCACTAGTATAAAAATTATATTTTTAATCCTACAATAATATAAAAATTGTATTTTTATATATTAAAAATCATAGCTTTATCCATTAAAAATCAAAGCTTTATCTAAAATATAATTCCAGTTGTATATAAAATAAAAATCAAGTTTTTAAACAATGCAAAAAAAAGGAAAACTGATTTTAATTTTACAAACTATCTACATTGTAAATAAATGAAAGTAGGGATAAATAAACAAATAAAAATGTACCAGCGGGGTTTTGAAAGTGGTGGTGGGCGCCGGAATGCTGTAGACGGAGTGGGGAAGTCGTGATTGTGTCAGAAGGGGTCGGATTGGAGGGGGTGGAAGGGAAAGGCGGCGGTTTGGGGTTAATCGGGCCTAGGGTTTTTTTTAAGGGGGTGGCTCGATTTGGGAGGGGGCTACGTTCGAACGGCAAGGAGAGCAGGTGGGAGGAGAGAGGAAGATCGGAGGGGGAGTGCGGCGCTGGCCTCTAGCGGTGGTGGGCTCGTGGATGGCGGCGCAGCGACGGTCGAGGGGGAGGGCGGAAGCATCGGTGGTTTTATAATTTTTTTTTTATCTTCTGTTTGAATCGGGGGGGCCTGGGAGGAGATAAGGGGAGGGATTATTTTTTTTTTAATTTAATTAATTTAATTTCTCTCTCCTAAGTTGACTTTTCATACGCTCTCGAAATCGAACCCACCGCCTGTCGTCCATAGCGTTTTACCCCCATTTTGAACCCAATGGGATATGTATCGCAAGCTGGTTCGATTTTTTTGATCAGTTTCAGTTGAATTTTCATTTAAATCATTATATTGAATTTTAAACGTACATTTCAAATTACCGGGTCATATACGAACTCTATAAATTGCAGAAAAATATTTTCTAGCTTCGTATTGACGATACGGTCCTAACAAAAGTGGTTTCGTCGAAATCCGAGACCGTTTGCAAAATTTCCATTTTGACGGGCCTGAATTCCATAGCGACTATTCAGAATTTTCAACTGGACATATCTTTTGATTCCCGCTATGAAATCTTGATTTTTCGGATTCGTTGGAAAGATACTATCAAATAGATCCTATGATTTCTGGTTTCACTAAAATCCGGATTGTTTTGCACCCGGTACATGCAATTGAAGTTTGAAATCGAATTATCGAACTACCGCGCCATTTTCAATTCTATTTATAATTATATATAAATATTTATATTCTAACGACGACGCGTATAATATATACGTTCGAATTATATTCAAAACAAATTTCTCGCCGATATTATTTAAAATAATTCATTTTAAATAATCAAAATTCGCTTAAATTGCCAAAATAAAAATTTTAAACTGGCCCAGATTTTCGGGTTGTTACATAGAGTTAGGTCCAAACTAGAATCTTCTAGTGCAGCTCCAACTCCAAAACCAATATAGCTCCAAGAGACAAGCAGAAACTTTATTGATCAATCTGCCCGTGTGGAAAATGAGGGCACCCGCATTTACAAGGGAAAAACAAACATGAGTCAGTTGTGGGACTGGTGTGAGAAAACTTTATTAACTAATCTTATACTTAGCCTTAATTCGAATAAGTATCTCGGGACCATGTCGCATGTCACAGAATGAGTTTGCTCCCAAGGATATGTGCACAACCATAGCAACCATAAACTATTTTTGAAAAACATGACTTTAAAAAAAATGAATGATTATAAGTCTCAGGTCCCATCACATAATGCAAGCGCAAGACGGAGGATAGAGATTCGCAAAACATGCTTGATATATTTTGTAAGAAAACACTTGATATTATGATAACGTCTAGTGCATAAAAATCATTTTGAAAATAAACTTATAAATCTTAGCTCGCATAGTGCCCCTTCCCACTATGTTGGCTACATAGGTATAATTGAAAATCGTAAAAAGGTTTTGTATTGGAAATTGGATTCCAACATGAGCCAGGCTAAGGATTACTTCCTTATTTATCCGATTCAGGCACTCCTAGCAAGGTCCCAGGAACATCCAATGTCCCTTCAGCGAGTACAGAGTTGGTCCACTTCTTATACATGGATTGGCACCCCCAAAATCTTTCAACCGAGGTGTTTCCTTAACATAACTTCCCACGATTAGGAATGCATACCGTTTATCCGAGGCACCTCATATCCAACAACCACATAAGTAAATACCAGGGCTCCATGCCATATTACTACCCCTTTGCTAGATGGAACGTTAGTCTCGAACCCTACCGGCTATCATCTTGTTTCGGCTCATTTCGGGGTGTGAGGTCCGTGAAGTCACGTTTTACAAAGCTATGCATCTAGGCCATGCTTTGATCATCACCACAAGGCTCGGCATTTCCACAAAAGACTTGATCACATCTCAACACTTAGCATGTCCTATAGTCATTCTATGTCATACATGACTTCCATCAACAAGTCCGTTCCGGGCATAGGAACGAAACCGAAGGCACTTGATTCCACGTCTCTACCTGGGAGTGCAAGTCCTTGTAATCCGATACACTTCAAGTACGATCAAATATGCCATTAATTTAACCTCATAATGGGGATAAATTCCATATGAGACATCAATAGGCAATTCATCTGATGTGAAGAATACCGGTCTTCCACCGTAATAACCTAATATCTTCAACACGTCGTTTAATTATTCAGAATGGGTAAAACTCGGTCTTTCCGAATAATTAGCATCAATTTAAAAATCCATTGGATTATTAATCCGATAATCAAGTCTCCTTCAAAACATGTATATAGTTCATAAGGAAAAGTGCTTTTTCTCTTATAATCAACGTTTACCAAAATTATTTGAATTGAATATTCAAGCTTTCCTCAAATCCACTATATTGAGCTTTACTCTCTAAAAACCGATATAATTTGTCCAAATTAATTTTAAATCACTTTTTATAATTAAAAATTATTATTTTTCATATTTTTAAATGATTTTGTAAAACTTATTTCAGAAAAATCTGAATTTTATAGTTGAACTGCAAAAACTAGATTTTCTTCCCTGATTGATTTAGACATATTTTACAATCCAACCATTGAAACTTCTATATTTCTAACTTATTAGAAAGCTATTAAAATTCCAAACAAAACATGGTTTGTTTCAGAAAAATCCGACGGTCGGATCTCCTATCATACTCATTTCTTTTTCGGGTCCGAATTACGCGAACTATTGCTACGCAAATGGTTTGGTTTGGGCCCAAAATAATATTTCTTCGGATTTGATCCAAATTGGTTTAACGTTATTATCAGCCACTTTTTTAATCATTACATTTCGAAAAAATATGAATATTTTTTTATAAGCAATTTTTTTAATATTAATTAAGTCATTTTTATTTGGGAAGATCGAATATTTGAACGAAAAAGGAAGTGTTTTTAAAAGCACTTCTTTTCTTTCATTTTCAAATTATTATAAATATCAATTAATTTAGCATTTGGATTATTGGAGTTATCGTGTTATTAGTTTAGGGTTTACCTTTTTAACTGGGGCGAAGCGGTAAGCAAAGATCAACTAAGAATAGTTGGATAGCTTGTAGGCATATTAGAATAGTGGAGACCGATCCAAACTATGAACGTCTCTTAGACCGAAGAGGGAGGTGCATAGCGCTTTGGTTGTAAGACCTAAGGAATACAGGCACACCTTATTGTCTTACCTCTTTTCGACCGTAAAACATATTTGAACCATTTGGCACTTATAAAACATGTTTCAAAGTCGATTTCCAAAAATATTCTTTATTTCCAAAATTGTATTATTATATTACTATAATAATCAGTTTTGAGTGGAGACTCAATTATTGAACCAATAATTTAACATATTAATCTCTATCGACTATGGTATATATATATCTTCAACCATATCGAATTCAAATCCAAACAACAACAATATTTTGATGTCATGTGTTTATCGAGTTGTAACCATAACTCGATAATTATTTAATATTATGGTGATCATTTTGGGTTTTCAAACAATAACAACTTAACATGAAACATATCTTTGTGTGCAAAACTATGTCATAAGCTTATGGTGTTCATAACCATAGTTATTAACACAAATATCCATCAACTACGTTCTAACTTCATGAATTTAAATCCAAGATCTTGTTTTCATGTGTAAGTACAAATTTACACCTAAAGATTACACCTTTATGTGATTTCATCCATAAAGACCGAATCTTTAAGGGTTTAATTTTTTTTTACCACATCAAATCACTTTAAAATAATTCAAACATACCACCACAAATCAACTAAGGCATATATATAACTAATATTCCATAAAAGTGTAATTTTGTGAACTAACATAAGGTGTTTCAGTTCCAAATTCCATAAAGATGTCATTTTTACTCCATGAATCTATTTAAGAATCATTAGCAAACATATACAATCAATATTACAAACCATTAATTTCCTAAGGGGCATATCATCAAGTACCTTATAGGCACCATATAAAACTAGCAAATAAAACCCTTTATAAGTTTAGATTTCCTCATCCAAAAGCTACCAAACTCCACTAGAATTTAGTTAAGGGTTGTATGCTCCTAGATCTATGGCTTTCCTTCCTTTTTCTCCTTTTCCTTTGCTTTTTTTTAAAGAGGGCTTTGTCCGAAAAGTATAAGGGAGGAGGAAGGAGATTTCTATGAGAATAAAGGTAATGAAATAGTAAAGGAGATAAAGGTGGAGGGTATTTATAAGGAGGCTCAATCTCATGGATGGAAGACACGTGTCCTTGTAGATAAGCATGGAAAATGAGTGGCCACAATTCATCTTTATCCCTTTGAATAGTAAAGTATGTTTTCTGACACACTTTCTGGCCTTCTGTCAGAGTATCAAACGATAATGTTCTTCAGAAATTCTTCAACCATAACTACCTTTTTCTAACGTGATTCAATCCTATATGTTCAAATCAAAAATCGAACTTGGTTTGGATTTTCAAATAATTTATTTTAATTTTGTTTTCTTAGTAACTTTTTATATTCGATACGGGATTTTTCCCAAACTTGATACATAGCTAATATTCTATGTTCTAAATTTTTTTGGATAGGTCTCAGGTTCCATTTTTGCCGTTAGGAAAATCAAATTCCAATTACCGTCCCAATTTAGTTCAATTTTGGCCTTCTATTTTTTCGTTTCCGCATACGGATGCCGTTTTTGACAAAACTTCCCTGAGTACTAAATCCACTATTCCGGATCCAACGGAGGTAGTCTCAAAATCTAATAAGATCCCATTCTCGAGATATCCTCAAAATCATCTATTTTCAGTTCAAATTCTCGATCTAATTTTACAAATTTGACATATCTAACGGATTCCATTTTTGAAGAAACTTGGCTGGTTACCTAATTTCAGTCTGGATTTAATGAAACTGATTTCATCGAAATCCGAGTTCATTAGCTACTACTCCCTTAAGAAACTCCTATTTCTTAAGAGAAAACGATATTAAATTCAAAATTGGTTCTAAAATTTCTGGGTCGTTACAACACGTACCTTAAGTTTACGTTCACACCTTGAACTAATTATCTCCATGGTGTTTATTCTTTGAGTTGTCAAGCTAAACAGTACGCATGGTGTGCTTTTTTCCCTTCCCTAGATGGCCGACACCTCAGTGATCCGTGTGCCTTCCACTTGCCTATAAATACAAGCCGCATTTCCACTTACTCTCTCTTTTTTACTCTATCTTTCTCTCCCCTCTCTCACTCAACCCAACTCCCCCCTCAGCCCCATAGCCGCTAGCCAGGCTCCCCCACCTGCTATGAGAAACCCCCTTTGGACACTCCCAAGCCGTGGGCTACCTCTCTCCTAAAAGCTTCCTACACCCTCTAAAACTCCGAAACAACCACCTCTCTTCCCATTTGCACCCATACCATCCCTTTTCCACCCAAACTAGCCCACATCCGCACCCCTTGGGCCCCACTCATCCACATCAGCAACCCACCAGTCCAGCGGTCCCCACCTCCTAAAAACTGAACCATGTTTTCCCCAAAACCCTCTTCATTTTCTCCAAAAACAAAAATAAACGTCCGCTTATTCTCCCATAATATCTGAAACCTCATAGCATCGAACGTCTGCTCAATTATTTTCAGAAATATTTCAATAAAGGCGAAGGCTGCTGAAATCATTCATAATCTCTAGGATATCCTACAGTTAAAGTTAGACGGAGTGGAATAATATGGTGAGTAATTGATTACTCACGTTTGAGTTAGGTAGTTATATATGTAGTAGTTGATGTCATATATGACTATATGCAAGTAATTACATGTTATGTGGTGAATGTTGAAATATACATATGAACTGTGAAAAATGGATTAGTAATTTACATGTTAGTGTGAGTGATTATAAGATCATGTTTTGGAATTAACTATTTTTATACGATAGTTATTGGTGTTGTATGTAAGTGAATTATATGCTTATGTGATCTGATAATGTTTGGGATGGATTAATGCTATGTAGTATGGAAAAGATTTGATTTTTTAAGTGAAGTTTATATCGTCACTTAAGTATATGACATATTGAATCGAATATGTTGACATGGGAGTGAGTTTGAACCTTAAATGGTCATTAAAATAGAAATTCACTTGATTTCGATTAGTGGATATGGGTATGAATCCCAATGATATTGAATGCATATGACTATTGTTGATTGTGAATTGTGGTTAATCTATTGATTGACAAAACCATATAAGCGTTAATGGTTTTAGGCTTATATGGTATAAATTATTTCATGACAGTCGTGATTGAATGTTATCATGGTTGTTGAAAATATAGTATGTGATTACCATAGTTGAAAATGGCCAAAAATTATGATTATTGGCTCATTTGGTTAAGTCTCCATACACAAAAGTGATTTTAATGAATATTTCATTAATATAATAATGGGGGAAAAATCAAAATCCAAATTTGTCATTCGATTTTGGATTCATTACGATGAACATATGCAAAAGATAAAAATGGTTTTGGAGAACCTAAAAGCAGGTCATGGCCTGTCGAAATTTTTATTTTAAAATAAATAGTAACCAGAAAAAGTGAAGTTCGGTTAGGGTATCTAGGAAAGGTTTTGAAAGAATTTTCTTTAAAAAAACTATCTTATTTATTTTTATAATTAATTTCGAGAAAAATTTGGTTTAAAATTATAAAGTTTGAAAAATAATATTATTTTAATAATTAAATAATATTATAGTAGCCATTTGGTATAGATATTGAGTTTTAAATTGTAAAATGGAAATGTAGTTTTCAAAAAATTATGATATATAATTTATAAACTAGTTCACAAGAAATTGGAGGGAATATATGTAATAAATCGAAGTATATCCCGAATAGAACTCGTCGCACAGCGGTAATTCGTGAATTTGGACATGTAACTTCAAACTGACGTACTAGAAGGTCTCACCATCGAATTTTCCCCAAAACAATAAATATTGTGTTAGAAATGAAAAGAGCTTTCAAATGATAGGTAGAGTTTTAAAATCCAACGGTTAGATATTGAGATATGTTCAAATCAATTCTAAATAAAAACAGTGCCAGTGCAACTTAATGACCCAAAATGACATCAGACCGAAATGACCTATTTTTAAATAAACAAACATAGGGAAAATTATAATAAACGATTTGAAAGTGATTTGGGCCAAATATATATGGTTTTGAATGATAAAAAACTATTAACTAGAAATAGGCTATTTTGCAATGCCTTTTGTAAGTGTTTTTTAAGAAACATTTAGAGATAAGGTTTTTAATTCACAAAATGAATACAAACCTTGGGTAAACCTCTTTATAAAGTTAATAGAATTGCGAAGATGATTTTGGGGGACAAAATAGCTTAACCAAATGTGCGAATAAGATCTAAATCTTATAAAATGATTTCCAATTAAAAGGGACTTAATTAGTGGGTTGATAATCCAATAAGGATTTTGTTTTGACGCTAATTATTTCAAAAAGACCGGGTTTAACCCATTTAAAATAATTATACCATGATTTAAAAGTGGAAGACGATGGAAGACCGGAAATCTTCACATCGAATGGACTGTTTGTTAATGCCTTGGGTAGCTCCCGCTATAAGGTTAAAGCGGCAGTAGCCCAGACGTACTTATTGATTTTCCAGATGTGCAAGAGATTCTCACCTCAATTGAACGAGGAATAAGGTGCCTTCGGTTTCGTTCAAACCCGAACAGACTTGTAAATGGATGTGAGTCTGACGTTGTATTTCACAACATAGCCTATGGGTTTCAATTGATGTTACAGAGGATTTATACTTTTAGCTTAAAGCCTTCCTTGGAGATGTATGTACTCAGAGGGATATATATTAATAGACACCAATCATATGTTGTGAATTGACAATGTGGCATGCTGAGTACTGTTGGTAGGTAGATCAAAGCTTCTGCTGAAAAGCAGAGCTTTGTGGGCGTTAGCTCTAGGGCCTCACACAATGGAATGAGCCGAAACAGGATAGTAGATAGTGAAGATATGGACTAATGTTTCCTTCTAGCTGAATAGTGTCGCCATGGTATGGATCCCAGGAAAGTTTACTTATGCGAATGATAATTGAAGCGCCTCGAATGATGGTTAAATACCACCGGGGGAAGTTATGTTCAGGAAAGATCCTAATCAGTCGCATTTAATGTTGACCACACCAGCTCTGCCTATCCGAGAACTCAATTATTGACTTCTCGAACATATGCTAAGTGTTCCAAAGGTGGTTAAGGAAGATCCTTTTCCTTGGTTCATAGTTGCAATACAATTTCAAATGTGAGACTTTGTGTTTTCGATTGTAAAATATATAGCCAACATAATGGGATGAGGCACTATGCATGCTAAGATTTATACATTTACTTTCGAAAGTGATTTCCACATCTAGGCATTAATAATAATATCAAAATATTTGTTTTTAAGATATCAAGCATATTTGGATATTATAAGGTAAAACTCTTTCCTCCAATATGTGTTGCATTGTCTGATGGGACTTGAGTCTTATAATAGCTTCATTTTATCAAAAGCATGAATTTTGAAGTTTTGAATCTTGGTTGATGATTGTAAGATATGAGTTATGGTTTGTTATTTAGTTTTTAAACTGGTTAATCTAAGGCTGTCCCGAGTGTTTGACACTCGTATCTGATCCGATTATGTTTTAGGTCTAAACAGGTGGATGAGGAGTTCCCAATTGATTTTGAAAGCTGGTTTTCTTCGTCTGATGGCTAGGCATGTTATAATATCTATACTTGGATGTATACAAATTAATGATGTAAGGATTTGTTAATCTTAGATGATGTAAAAGTTTCTGTTGTAAAGTTATATTGAATATTATATTAATTGTATTTCACTATGAGATTCAGTTCTTCTCTTTCGTTTCAATACTGATGTGTTTGCTTTGATAAAACCCCAATGAATCGAGTTTGCGACATTTGATTTTGCAGTAAACGAACATCGTTGATGTGTTAAATATCAACTATCGAAGGTCGGAAATTTGGTTTATCGCAGGTTCTTCCGATGAAGCCTACGTTTTGGACTGGAGTTGTGTGGCTTATAGTTGTTCTGAAGGCCAACGGATTTGGGTCATCTCACTTGGTATCAGAGCTTTGGTTTAGCGATAAACCTTGGCTCTGTGGTGTGAATACTCGCCAAAGATAGGATCAATAGTATCCAAGGTCAAATAACTCATCAGAGATGGGATCAGTAATATCCTAAGACGAGTAGCTCATTAGAGATTGGGTTAGTAACACCCTATGATGAGTTTAGAGTATTATATACGAGAAACATATTTGTGATTTTCGTATATAAATCATTTTGGCTTTTGAAGCGGTACTTTGAATATGAAAAAAATTATTACGTTTTGATAACATGAAAGAGATGTTTGAAAAATTTAACAACTGATTGATTGTTGGATGTGATAATTAGTTTAACTAATTAAGAAAAGTATTAATATAGAATTGATTAGTTAAAATATTGAGTTGAATGGTAGAAGACCTAGGTTAAAGAAAAATTGGAGGATTGAAATAAAAATTTAGCTAATTATTTGGATATTAAAGAACCAGTACGAAGGCATGTCCGATGGACATGTGCATAGACAGTCGAAGCAAAAATGGGATATGTGCAGAGAATGTTAGAAATCCAAGAAATTAGACATTCAAATTCATCAGCAACAACCTGGAGATGGAAGAAAATGAGCTGTGCAAAATTCAACTGCAGAAAGAAGTGTACAGTTTAATGTTGCTTGCAGTCATGCACAACAACCTAATGTTGTACTAAAAATACAGATTCATGTAGAATGAAGCAATGAAAAATGGACACACAAATATAAATACATATATAAAATAATGTAATCAGTACACAACAAACACTACAGGTTATGTTTATTTCAAGTAAATATCATAAACAATAATTATTACTGAATACAACCGCAAACGTTATTGAACAAAGATTAAAAAAGCACTGCATGAACTCATGTTTGTCTCTTACTATCGCTGCTTGTTAATCGATGGTTAACTATCCCAAATTTTGTTTTAGCATTCATAGAAGAGTAAAATAAGGAAAACGCTTGGCAATCATAGAATGTTACATAAACATGCATAAGTACGACTAAGACTTGATAGAATTTTTTTGAAATTTTCATATCAGTTGCAGCTTTTGAGAAAAAGGGCAGTACAAAAGAAATTGCACGTCATGTAATACTATAAGCTTTACAAAAGCATGCATGGTAAGAAATGCTAACAAAACACATAACTAAGCTTTGAAATTAAAGAAAAGAAATGCACTTATTAAAAGGGTACAAAGAGCATATGATTATTGATGCACCTGAGCATTAAAAACTTCATATTAAAGACTCCTAATTTTCTTCAAATACATGTTCAACATTGCCTCAAATTAATGATTTATCATTAGATTGAATCAACTTTAGAAAAACAGAAAATTACGTCACTAAACAAATTTGACTAACAAATTCTTCAAAAAACCAAAGATATTCATGAATCTAAATTTGCATATTCTTATAATCCACTACATTGAAATTCAATACAGGAATTAGCACCACTTCTGAATGACCCACATCTATCAAAACACTAAGAAACCATAAACATTGACATTCCTAAGAGTTAACATTTTGCTGTGGTTAAAAATTCAATAACACATTTAATGCATGCGGTCAATTTTAGCATCGACACTTGAGTATCAAACCTTGCGTTACACTAATGATATTCAAAACATTCAATACCTATAATCATATTTATTACTTTCTTAAATCAAAACCTGAACAGTAAGATCAAAATTTACAATCCTATTAGGACAAAATAAATTAGGAAAGTGGATTAAAAAAATTCAAATGTGACACCCTTAGGTAAGAATACATTTCAGTTATCAGAAAATAAGAGTTAGTAGCAACCATTTTTTTATTTCTAATGAAATAGGAAGCAGTACATTACATTGAACCTGTAATTGAAATATAGTATTGCTCTTTCTATAAACTACAGAAAAATGCGAATTGTAGATAGCTAGCTCAAGGGTTTCTCATGTTTTTATTGGCCATTTCTAGCAGAAATGATGAATTTTATTTCATCTGATTGTCGTAAATAATTATTCTCATTGACCATGCAGAAGTTGCATTTATATAGACTAAAAGAATAAACATACCAAGTCTCCACCTGTGTTTAACTACTTCAAAGAGAGAGCTTCACACTTATATTCTTGATCTTGCCATTAAATCCTGTCAACTCCATGAAACTTTGTCGTTGTTACCAGATGCTCGTATGATTTTAATAAGGTAGATGGTGAAGCTCATGCCTCTTTTGATTATGTATTTGAAATTTCTACCAATGAAACCATTTTAAATCTAAGTGTCCTGACTTACCTGCCTTTATCTGATTATGCTGCTGCCTTAGCCATTTCTTATGAAGTAGATGGCTCTCAGGGTGTAACATTTCCATCTCAGCATTGCCAGATCTACAGTCTCAACATGTCAGTTTTCTGTAAATTAATTACTGGTTTATAAAGTAAGCTACAATTTATATGGAGAATACATAGTCTCTTATATGCTGGAAATTAGGTGATTACAGTCAAGAAGAGAAGACAGGTACTGCAACAACTGAAATAAATAATCCAAGATATACTCATACTATATGTGGAAAGCGTTTAGAAGTCAACCATTTTAGTGTTTGGTAATAAGAATGAAATAGCTATTATCATACGCATAGGAAATTCTTAATTGTCGCATATATAACTATAATTCATTGAAAAATTCACCTCAAGGACACCTGATATTTTGCAACATATCATTTGCCTGGCAAAGCATAAACACTTTTATTTCTTTCGAATCCATTGAGGGACTGTCAAATACTTTTTTCAATGTCTTAATGACTTTTTTTGCTTTGTCACCAAGAAGACAGATTCAATTGTGAAAAAAGAAAATCTAATTTGGGTTCATAGATACATAATCTAACTTAAAGTACCACAAAACATAAATGTTAACTAATCGACATCCCATTATCTCATTTTACTGATCAAAGCATCCAGTCTAGCCTGTATTTGTTACAGTAACACCTATGGTTACCAAATTGTTTCGCATAGTGCTTATCACTAGTCATCTAAGGTTGCTAAGCATGCATCGCATGCTTTTGGATTCAATTTTTTTTGCTTTTGTTTATTAGGGTTAGTGAATACTATTTTCCATCAAAGAGCAAGGTTGCGATTCTACAAAATTAGGATTTAATGTGGACTATCTGATATAGAACCAATTCATGTCTTAGAAGAGAAAATGTGAGTAGAAAAAAAATAGACTACTCATATTCACATTTGATATGAACCAAATTTAACGTGATTGGTTTGTTAAGAAAGATCTCAACTAATGATTCTACTTAACCCAGTAATTTTTTTTAATAACATAGCAATAATGCACATATCTAGCAGCCAGATAGGAACAGAACAAAAAGGTCAGTATCAAAGGAGGAAATAAAATAGATATGATAAACAAATTTGTAAGGGGAGAACTAAAATACAATGATTGGAGTAAAGAGGGGGGATAATCACATTCAAAATGTAATGACAATATTTTTGACACTAATATCTCTGAATTACCAATCTGTTAACATAATTTGTCTTATTCACATACGAAAACATAACGTTTTATTACTTAAATAATTTCATAAACCCACTTGATCAACAATATTAATTTTTATACAGCATAAAAAGAGAAGAAAATATCTTCAGAAGTTTGTAGAAAACAACAAAATTTATATATTTTGAAATTAATTCTAATATGTTGTACATAAAAGGAGATTGAAGACTTGCATCAAATTGCAGAGCTTAACTGCATCAGCGGTTAAGCTAACATCCATTGACATTGTAGATATAACTCGTGTAAATCTTCGTTGAAGCTCTACTCTCTTAGTTGATTGGTTTCACCTTCCTTCTATTCAAACTGCTCAAAATAAGCAAAAAACAGAATAATAATATTAAAAGTTTGAATTTAGGGAAAAGGTGAAAAATCTTGCAAAAAGCCATAAATCAAATTAGGACTCATAGCTTCCGCCTGTATAAAAGGGCACAAATATGTACACATACAAAAATTAATACCAATTTTTCATCAGCTTGATTAGAATGGAATTGTAACACCCCGTATTTTTCGGGAAATACATTAAGTAACAAATCAGAGAATAATTAAATTATAACAAAATAATTAAGGGAAACGGGTTACGCCATTGCGTTCGTCTCGAAATTCTGCTTGGAATAGAGTCCAAGTTTGCATTAATCGTACTCTGTATGAAAAAGATATGGCCTTCGGAAGCCAACTCGAAATTCAAAAATTCAGATTTCGAAATTCAAAACAAACAACTGGGCTGGGCGGGAAATTTCCCGCCCAGGACCCAGGTCGACACTAGGGTCGACTTGGGGGTCGACCTGGGTAAACAGGTCAACACTAGGGTCGACCATAGAGTCGACCTCCCCCCTTTTTCCAGATCTTGAGACAGATCCATTTTTCTGCAACATGACACCTTTTTGACAGGATTCGTGAGCTCTAACCTATTTAAACACCCCCAAACCTAGCTTTCTCTGCACACAATTTCATTCTGCTTATACTCTGCCTTTATTCTAATTAAAAATAAGAATGGCGTCGCTACTCCGCTGAATTCTAAGCTAGAACTAGTGCATCTTCTTCCAATCTGAATAGAATTAAAAGAATGGCTAATCTACATCAAAGGAAAGCTATTCAGCTTCAGAAAATAGATTTCAGAAAAAACAAGACTTGCCTATATTTTGTAAGTACAGTTATATTTCCGATTTAAACATTAATTGGAAGTCATGGCTTGTAATAAACTGATATAAGAACGGTGCCTATTAGTTTATCAATGTAGATTCATGTTTATTCATGCGATTTTCCTATGTTATATTCTTTTGATAAAACTATTGCCTATGACTATGACTATGAGACCTTTGCCTAAGACTATGACCATGAAACTGTTGCCAATGAAATTATTGCCTATGACTATGATTCGTGACTATGAGACTGCTACCCATGACTATGATTCATAACTGTGAGACTATTGCTTATGACATTGATTAAGAAATTATTGCGATTAGTCGCCCATGACTATTGTGATTAATTGCCTATAACTATTGTAGTTAGTTGCTTATGCATATTCCCATTGTTACAATTAACCAATCATGTTGTACCTTGAACTGGCATTATGTTGGACCAAATCGCCTATGCCTATTCCCTGGATTATGTTGGAGCTCATATTTAGTGTGTAACTTGGCTAGTTTATTCCTATTCACTATTATGTACATCGAACCTGTTGGAGCCATTATTTTTGCATGCCTATTCTTTTATATCAATTCTTGTGCTTATCCCCTATTCCTTTTTTTAGTGTCATTTCATGAGTACTTAGAAAACTTGTGAAATCATGTTATACGTACGATTATGATGCGGGGATTGGGCGTAGCTTAATTAAGTTAATTTGGCATAATAAATATGTTGGCATAATCTAAATTGGCTATAATAGTGAATGATTTACATGCATATTAGACTTGGGCATAAATTGATAAATTTTAATTGGCTGCAAAGTATGTAATTGGCATGCAAACCAAGTTCTGGACATAAACAGTAAACTAGAATATTGAATCTAGTTTTGACATGAATTGTAAATTGGAATATTAATCTAGATTGAGCATGAATTAAAAAAGGGTAATATAAAATTTAAATTGGTATAAACTGCAAGTTGGGATAATTGATAGGTAAATCAAGTTTTGGGCATAGAATATAAGTATGTTAATCGGCATGACAAATGAATATGATCTAGGGTAAATTGATTTACGGAAAATTTACGTAAATAGTAAATATGTAAATTAGAGAAGAGGAAAATGCCTAACCCGAGGTTAGATTGAGTTGTGGTGTAAAACAGCCCGGAACCGCCCGGCACATCCAGTAACCACAACAATACCTGTCTAATGTGAGAGGTTAGTGCATCAAGCCTAGAAAGACCCGAGGTTAGACTGAGTTATGGTGTAAAACTGCCCGGAACCGACCGGCATATCCAGTAATCACAACAATACCTGTCTAATGTGAGTGGTTGGTGATTTAATTAATTAATTAAAGCTCATGAACTATCAAGCTAGAAATGGTGAGGTTAAGTAATTAAGGAAACACTTAACCAACTTAACATGTTAACAAGACAAGAAGGGTGGGGTTAAGTAATTGAGAAAACACTTAGCCAATTCAACATGTTAACTAAACAAGATTGATAGGGGCTAATTTAAACACTTAACCAACTTAACATGTTAACAAGGCAAGATTTGTGGGGGTTAAGTAACTAAGGAAACACTTAACCATTATAACATGTAAACTAGACAAGTGGGTAATGTTAAGTAAATGTTTAACCGTAATAACATGCTAACTAGACTAGATGGTGGGGTTAAGTAAACTTAGAACACTTAGCCGTTGTAACATGATAAATTAACATGGTTAAGTTAATGAGATACACTTACCAGTATAACCTGACAAACGAGTAAGGTTAAGGAATACTTAACCAATTTGACATGATGTAGGGGTGGGTTAAGTCAACATGAACTGCTAAATAACACATAACCAAATTGACATGATATATGGGTAGGTTAAGTCAACGTAAATTGCTGGATAACACTTAACCAATCCAACATGACGAGGAAGAGAACTAAGTAGTAAACCTTAGTTAAGAGGACTAATGTGATAACCAGGAAATACGAGCCAACTTAAAAAATTTATTTTGGCAATTTTCGCGAATTTTGAATATTTAAAATGCATTATTTTAAATAATAACATCAAGAAATTTATTTTTAATAGAATAAGAATGAATATATTTATATAGATCGTCGTTAGAATATAATTATTTATTTTATATTATAAAAGGAATTGAAAATGGCGCGGTAGTTTAAAATTTTGATTTCAAATTTTAACTGAATGTACAGGATTCAAAATAAACTGGATTTTAGTGAAACCAAAAATATTAGAATCTATTTGAAATTATCTTTCCAATAAATCCGAAAAATTGAAATTTCATAGCGGGAATCAAAAGTTACGTCCAGTTGAAAATTCAGAATAGTTGCTATGGAATTCTGGCCCGTAAAAATGGAAATTTTGCAAACGAACTCGGTTTTCGACGAAACCACTTTTGTTGGATCCGTGATGTAAAGTTATTGCAAGATTCCAAAATTCATGATTTTTCGAATCAATATGTGAGCGTGGCGTAGTTAAACGCGTTTGACCAGTTTCAATTGAATTTAATCGACTGGAAAATGGCCATTTTTCAAACGTTCTCAGAATTTGATGAAATTAGTTTTGTTAGGACTGTATCGCCAATAAGAAGCTAGAAAATATTTTTGGGGAATTTTTAGAGTCCGTATGTGACCCAGTAAATTAAAATGCGCGTTCAAATTCAATGCATAGATTTATATTTTGATTTTGACGGAAACCGATCGAAACAGCCAAATTGGCTTACGATAATATCCCGTTGTGTTCGGAATGGGGGTAATATGCTAGGGACGAAAGTCGTTGCGCCTCGTTTGGGGTTCAAAAGAAAAGTCAACTTTTTGAAAAATAAAATAATTAAATATATAAATCTCTCCACTCTCTCTCTCCCTTCACTTCCCCCCTTCCCCCCATCACTTTTCAGAAAAAACGAAAACCGTGAAGCCCAAGATCCGCCGCCTCTTCCCTGGGTCACCACCGGCCGTCGCAGCCACCGCTCCCTCCCCCCCCCTGGATCCTCAGCCCTCCGCTCCTCCTCCATCCTCTTCCTCTAAACCCAAAACAATCCCCAAACCTTCCCTCCATACAAAACTGCGACCACAACGCCGCCAATCGCCAGTCGCCGCCCTCCCCGACCATCATACTCCCGCGCCAGCCACCTCTTCCCCCCAGCGACGCAACAACTCCACCCCCCTCTTGAAAATCAAAATTGAATTTTGTTTTACATTTATTTTATTTTTCAATTTTAAATATACAATATCGTGTATAAAAATCTGATTTTTATTCGTATGTATGCGAGAAAAAAATTCGATTATTAATTTGTATAAAAGGCGAGATTTTTAGTTTATAAAAGGCGAGATTTTTAGTTTATAAAAGGCGAGACTTTTAGTTTACAAAGGGCAAGAATTTTAGTTTATAAAAGGCGAGATTTTTAGTTTACAAAAAGGAGAATTTTTTTTTTAGGAAAGATATGAATTTTAAATATTGAAAGATATGATTTTTATATAGTAGAGAATATAAAAATATGATTTTTATTATGTGATGAAAATGTAAAGATAAAGATGAGATTTTTATCAAATAAAAGAAATAATTTTTATATTATAGAAGATATAAAAATATGATTTTTATATTATAGAAATAATAAAAATATGATTTTTATAATATATAGATAATAAAATTTTGATTTTTACATATGTAGTAGAGATATAAAAATGCGATCTTTATATATAAATTTGTGATTTTTATATAGACAATGGCGAGATAAAAAATGATTTTTATATACGAAGCAACGATATAAAAATATAATCTTTATATAGGAAGTAGCATTGTTAAAAAAATAATTTTTAACACAAACGGTGTTGAACAGATCTCATTGGAAACAAGACGAAGTTTTCCTACATATGAAGAGTCGTGGCATTTGGTTTAGCTTATGGGTGAGAACTCCTCACTTGTATTTTGTTTTCTAGTTGAAATATATACTAGGATGAAGACGGTGCCTAGCAGCACCCAACACCCGTCGTCCACAGACCATGGATGACTTGTTTGTTTGATTGAATTGTTGTGAAAAATGATTGTGTATAGTGGAATGAAATAAATTATTTTATGGTTAAAAATATAATTTTTAACGTGTATATAAAATAAATAGTTATAAACAAATCGGACGATTTGTTTATGTACACACATTTGACTGACATGGATTGGGACGATAAATTTTACACATCGCCCAACTGCACAAATAAAACCTGTGTTTGATTGTTTCAAAACCCCACACGGGTGTTGGGATGAAATGGGCCATACACTTGTCCCAATAATTAGCTGTATGTCGATCGATTGATTGACAGGCTGTTATAAGCGTTAAATATTTATATCTAATATTTATGCAGTTGTGTGGTGCACTCTGGATGATGGTTGAGGATTTATCGTTGCTATTATATACATGTGTTGTAGGGAATCCATATCATTAACATTATATGGTAATTGATTGGGCCTCATTCCAATTTGGAAAATAAGGAATATTATAAAAGAAAATTTATGTGTTGAATAGAAAGAAAATTCATGTGTTGAATAGAATAAAAAATTTCATGCGTTGAATAGAATAAAAATTCATGTGTTGAATAGAATAAAAATTTATGTGTTGAATAAAATAAAAAAATTCATGTGTTGAATAGAATAAAAATTCATGTGTTGAATAGAATAAAAATTCATGTGTTGAATAAAATAAAAATATTCATGTGTTGAATAGAATAAATATTCATGTGTTGAATAAAAATATATATTCATGTGTTGAAGAAAATATTCATTTGTTGAATAGAATAACGAAGTTATTGAAATATATAAAGCCGTGTTGATTAGATATGCGCCATTTTGACGCGAACGATATTTATATCGATTTTATTCATTTTATAATGAACATAGAAAAGGAAGTGATTTCAAAATATAACGTTTTGAAAATATTATCATTTAGAGATTAATGATATGGAATATTCAATTTTGATTAGGAATTGAATATGAAGTTGAAAACGTTTTGAAAACAAATTTAAAACAATTTATAAAATACGTTTTAATAAGAAATCGACGAAATATAATATATATATATATATATATTATATATATAATGGCCTGAATAAAATGCGCCGCGCTGCGGTAGTTCGCGAATTTCGATCATTGACTTCGAATGGACATTACGGGAGGTCCGACCGTCGGATTCTCCTAAAACCGGAAACTTGGGTTCGTATCGAAAAGATCTTTCTAACGAATATTAGAGATATGAAATCTAATGGTTGGATTTGGAATTATGTCCAAATCAAATTTGGAAAAGGTCGCTTTAAGTGCAGTTTGATGGCCGTTGATGGAAATCGACTATAATTTGTGTAAAATCATAAGAAATGATTTGGAAAGAATTGGGATGAAAATCTCCATTTCTAAAAAGATAAAAATAGATTTTTATTGAAATGAACTAGTTTTGAACTAGAATTATAATTCCATTTATTTTTAAAATAAATAAATTGGATTTGAAAGGGTTTTAAAGGTAACCAGAATTTCCAATAATTGAATTGGAATGGATTTGAATCGAAATTATCTTTGGAATATTTCGATGTTTGATTTCGTGATTATACAGATATTGTTATGGAAATTTGATAGATATATTTATATCGTTATTTCCAATACGATATTTGTTGGTCGTAGAATTTGATATTGAATATAAGCCGATATATTTTCTATTCGGAGCCTTGTATTTAATATCAAATGGGATTTGGGTGTGTCGTGAATGGTGTCTTCATTAACACTGTTCTTAAACCCAGTTGAGAAAAAGAATAAATCATTTTATTTAGATTTAATGAAGTATACCAATTAAATGATATTTAATTGGAATTGATTTTTGGCTTTATCGTGAACGGTGTTTTAAATAACACTTGTTCTTTAACCCGATAATTAATGGAATGTGATTTTGGGTTTATCGTGAATCGTGTTTTAGATGACATTGGTTCTTTAATCCAGTTAAAGACAAGATATTGATTTTTGGGAAGATTAAAGCTAAGTGGAGTTTTAATGAATCTTTAATTAGATTAAAGTGATCGAGAATGGAGTATCACCAGTTTTTCTCCAAACGATAGTTAAATCTTTAACTAGATTTGAAAGTGAAATGGTAATTAATATTTACTGATAACACCGTGGTGTTAGATATGGAGTATTACCAGTTTTTCTCCATGGGATGAATAGGTTGGGATTGGGAAATAAAATAAATGATTACTTCGGTAAGGTTCGTTAATCCCGTTTAGTTTGGGTAAACCATAATTTGGTTTGAATTGATATTCAAAAGAAGATTAAAGAATAAATTTAAGGAATTTATCTTTGACAAAATTAATGGGAACCTTTCCCAAAGTATAAGAATATTTGAATAAAGGAATATTCTGAATTGGAATGAGGCCTATGTTGTGTTTGTGTAACGCTTGTTTATTATATACGCGAGTTATTCAAAAAGACCGGGTTTATCCCATTCTGAATAACTGATTCGTCGAAGTGTCGAGGATGAAGACGGTGGTCGAAGACTGGAGGTCTTTATATCTTTTGGATAATTACTGATGATCATGATTGGGCTGTACACCCAAGAGGAGGGAATCAGTTGGTGATCGTCTAGACGTACTTGGAGATCGATGGATATGCGAGGTACCAGGTGCCTTCGGTTTCATTCAGACCCAGAACGAACTTGTAAATGGACTGTGTGTCTGACATTGGATTTCATTCTGTGTGATTGATTTCTATTAAATATATATCTGTTTGGCGGTGGAGAATTTATTCTCTTGCTTAACGCCCTTCTCTGAGAGGTACGAGCTCATAGGTTATATATTGATGGATATCAATCGCATGGAGTGAATTGCCTGTGTGGCATGCCTAAGTGGCGATTAATCAAGGCTTCTGTTGAAAAGCAAAGTCTTGTGGTTGATGATCAAAGCATAGACTGTGTGGCACAGCTTTGTGTAGCGTTAATTCGCGAGTCTCACACCCCGGTTGTTAACCTAAAACGGGAGAGTACCTCAGGGAGGGCATGCGTTTCCTTCTAGCTAGAAGTGGCGTCAGTGGTTTGACACGCCCTAACGAGTTTGACTTATGTGGTTGTTGGGTTGCGAGGCGCCTCGGATATATCGTTGACTATATGGAGCCGAGGGAGTCATAGGACTCATTTATGCCCTAAAGGGCGGGGAAACGCAGTGTTCAGGCATTTTAATCCACATCGGTGGACCGGCCCTGACGATCCAAAAGGCTTGACTGAGTACTTGCCTGATACATGGGCTAGATTGTCTCGAAATCTGTAGAGGACTATCTTTTGCCTCGGTTCACAGATGGAAATCCAATTTCCAATACGTGACAATTGCGGTTTTGATTGTAAACCTATATATGGAGACATAGTGGTATGGGGCACTTATGCCGTCTATGATTGATACTTATGATTGAAATTGTTTTGACACTATACACTTATAGTAATAATAAAACATGAAATTTCACGTACCAAGCATTCTTGGCTATTATAAGGTATAAAACCCTATCCTCCGATTTGCGTTGCATTGTGTGATGGGACCTGGGTCTTATAATGGCTTCATTGTTCTTTATTTAGCATTGCGCTGTTGTTTTATGCACTGGTATTCTTGAGAGGAAACCCATTCCGTGCTATACGACATGGTCCCTTGATTTACCTAACTTTAAAGTATAGATAATAACTGTTTTAGTTCTTACACCAGTCACATGACTGACCTGGAGTTTATTGTTTTAACCTAAACTCTGGGTGCCCCTATTTTCCACGCCGGCAGCTAGTAGTTTTGGTTTTGTAGATCTATATTCACAGGATCCTGGTTAACAGCTGGAACGATACTCGGAAAGCTCTGTATCCGTGTATTACTTTTAGTTATGTGTTGTATTATTTTTTGCTGCTATGCAATGTATTGTAATCTCTTATATTTATCAAATGTATTTTACTCATTCATACACTGTAATATTCTTGTATTCTGATGGAATTGTTGTAATAAACAATGAAATGTTCTTCTGTTTGTGTTCCGATGTGGCTTGTCCTCAACTCAATCCGTGATTTCCCGTAAAGGTGATTTCGGGTCATGTCAGCTTGGTACCAGAGCTTTGGTTTACAGAGATCGAGAACAAGGCACATTAGAACCATACAAAAGAATTCATCAGAGATTGGATTAGTAATACCCAATAAGAATGACTCGTTAGAGATGAGATCAGTAGTATCCTAGAACTAGTGTGAAGAGTATATTTTTAAAATGAAAACAATTTTTGTTTTGAAAATTTAAATCAATTATTCGTATTTGATTATTTATTTTATATTGAATTTGGACAATCCAGTATATATAGATTTTGCGTATACGTCTGATCCACGTGTATTTGAAGTTTTAATATACTGGATAGATATAGAATTACACTCTAGTCGCCCGGAGATGATTCTGTTGATGACTACGTAGCATCAGCAGTTTGTGTTCGAGTTTCGAAAGTGGGATTTCTATATATTTCCAATTGACTGGTGTGAGAACCAAAACTTACATAGGATTTTTTGTTGTGATTTGGCATCAAAAACATGATTTTCTGTATATGTATCAAAGTTACGAGTTTGAAAAGATAATCAACTAATTGATTGATGGTTGTGTTGGTTGATTATTGGTTGATTAATTAAATGTTGAACCTTTAGCCAAATTGAACCAAATAGTGGATTGTATTGAAGATTTATCCCATTTGCATGCATGTACATGTACTTACATTGAATAGGTCATAGCAACGAGGCTAGAGAAGAGGAATAAAATTGTTTGCCCGACAAATAGGTACATGTTTATTGTATTTCTTGGGTTTTTGATGATTTCATAAGCCGATTGGCAAGCCGCTTGGTTGTTCCTTTTTCTTTTTGGATTGGTGAGGGCCATGGAAGGCTATTTGAAATATCCCAAAGCTCCCGATGCAGGGGAGGTTATGGCGAAATTTTTCAAAAATCTAGGGTGTTAGCCAAATTTTTGAAAAATTTGAAAAGTTCTTAGAAACTGAAAAGTTGAAGAACTTAAGCCGTAATGAAAACAATGAAAGTTGAGTTGGTTTGTGAAACAACTTTCAACTTCGTTCCTTTTCGGGGCGAAAAGTTTTAAGTGGGGGAGATTGTAATAACCCAGAAATCCGAGCCAATTTAAAATTTTTATTTTGGCAATTTTCACGAATTTTGAATATTTAAAATGAATTATATTAAATAATAACGTCGAGAAAATTATTTTGAATAGAATTAGAATAAATATATTTATATAGATCGTCGTTAGAATATAATTATTTATTTTATATTACAAAAGGAATTGAAAATGGCGCGGTAGTTCAAAATTTCAATTTCAAGTTTAAAATGAATGTACAGGATTCAAAATAAACCTGATTTTAGTTAAACCAAAAATATTAGAATCTATTTGAAAATATCTTTCCAACAAATCCGAAAAATTGAAATTTCATAGTGGGAATCAAAAGTTACGTCCAGTTGAAAATTCAGAATAGTCTCTATGGAATTCTAGCCCTTAAAAATGGAAATTTTGCAAATGACCTCGGTTTTCGACGAAACCACTTTTGTTGGATCTGTGATGTCAAGTTATTGCTAGATTCCAAAATTCATGATTTTTCGAATCAATATGTGAGCGTGGCGCAGTTAAACACGTTTGACCAGTTTCAGTTGAATTTAATCGACTGGAAAATGGCCATTTTTCAAGTGGTCTCAGAATTGACGAATTAGTTTTGTTAGGATCGTATCATCAATACGAAGCTAGAAAATATTTTTGGGGAATTTTTAGAGTCCGTATGTGACCCCAGTAAATTAAAATGCGCGCTCAAATTCAATGTATAGATTTATATTTTGATTTTGACGGAAACCGAACGAAACAGCCAAACTGGCTTACGATACATATCCCATTGTGTTCGGAATGGGGGTATACGCTAAGGACGATAGTCGTTGGGCCTCGTTTGGGGTTCAAAAGAAAAGTCAACTTTTTGAAAAATAAAATATATAAATATATAACTCTCTCCACTCTCTCTCCCCTCACTCCTCTCCCCTCACTCCCCCCCCCCCCTCACTTTTCAGAAAAGAAAAAAAAACGAAAACCGCGAAGCCCAAGACCCGCCGCCGCTTCCCTGGGTCACCACCGTCCGTCGCGGCCACTGCTCCACCCTCCCTCCCCCCTCCCCCCCCCCCCCCGATCCTCCGTCGTCCGCTCCTCCTCCATCCTCTTCCCTCGAACCCAAAACAACCCCCAAACCTTCCCTCTATCCAAAACCGCGACCACAACGCCGCCAATCACCAGTCGCCGCCCTCCCCGACCATCATACTCCCCGTGCCAGCCGCCTCTTCCCCCCAGCGATGCAACAACTCCACCCCCCCTTGAAAATCAGCAGTGAGTTTTGTTTTACATTTTTTTTCAGTTTTAAATATATAATATCATGTATAAAAATCTGATTTTTATTCATATGTATGCGAGGAAAAAAATACGATTTTTAATTTGTATAAAAGGCGAGATTTTTAGTTTATAAAAGGCGAGATTTTTAGTTTAAAAAGGCATTTTTTTTAGGAAAGATATGAATTTTAAATATTGAAAGATATGATTTTTATATAGTAGAAAATATAAAAATATGATTTTTATTATGTGATGAAAATGTAAAGATAAAGATGATATTTTTATCAATGAAAAGAAATAATTTTTATATTATAGAAGACATAAAAATATGATTTTTATATTATAGAAATGATAAAAATATGATTTTTATAATATATAGATAATAAAATTTTGATTTTTACATATGTAGTAGAGATATAAAAATGCGATCTTTATGTATAAAAATGTAATTTTTATATAGAGAATGGCGAGACAAAAATATGATTTTTATATACGAAGCAACGATATAAAAATATAATCTTTATATAGGAAGTAGCGTTGTTAAAAATATAATTTTTAACACAAACGTGTTGAACAGATCTCGTTGGAAACAAGACGAAGTTTTCCTACATATGAAGAGTCGTGGCGTTTGGTTTAGCTTATGGGTGAGAACTCCTCACTTGTATTTTGTTTTCTAGTTGAAATATATACTAGGATGCAGACGGTGCTTAGCAGCACTCGACACCCGTCGTCCACAGACCATGGATGACTTGTTTGTTTGATTGAAGTGTTGTGAAAAATGATTGTGTGTAGTGGAATGAAATAAACTATTTTATGGTTAAAAATATAATTTTTAACATGTATATAAAATAAATAGTTATAAATAAACCGGACGATTTGTTTATGTACACACATTTGACTGATATGGATTGGGACGATAAATTTTACACATCGCCCAACTGCACAAATAAACCTGCGTTTGATTGTTTGAAAACCCCACACGGGTGTTGGGATGAAATTGGCCATACACTAGTCCCAATAATTAGTTGTATGTCGATCGATTGATTGACAGGCTGTTATAAGCGTTAAATATTTATATTTAATACTTATGCAGTTGTGTGGTGCACTTTGGATGATAGTTGATGATTTATCGTTGTTGTTATATACATGTGTTGTAGGGAATCCATATAATTAACATTATATGGTAATTGATTGGGCCTCATTCCAATTTGGAAAATAAGGAATATTATAAAAGAAAATTTATGCGTTGAATAGAAATAAAATTCATGTGTTGAATAGAATAAAAAAAATCATGTGTTGAATAGAATAAAAATTCATGTGTTGAATATAATAAAAATTCATATGTTGAATGAAATAAAAAAATTCATGTGTTGAATAGAATAAAAATTCATGTGTTGAATAGAATAAAAATTCATGTGTTGAATAAAATAAAAATATTCATGTATTGAATAGAATAAATATTCATGTGTTGAATAGAATAAATATTCATGTGTTGAGTAAAAATATATATTCATGTGTTGAAGAAAATATTCATTTGTTGAATAGAATAACGAAGTTATTGAAATATATAAGGCCATGTTGATTAGATATGTGCCATTTTGACGGGAACGATATTTATACCGATTTTATTCATTTTTATAATGAATATAGAAAAGGAAGTGATTTCAAAATATAACGTTTTGAAAATATTATCATTTAGAGATTAATGATATGGAATATTCAATTTTGATTAGGAATTGAATATGAAGTTGAAATCGTTTTGAAAACGAATTTAAAACGATTTATAAAATACGTTTTAAAAGAAAATTGATGAAATATATATAATATATTATATATATATATAATGGCCTGAATAGAACGCGCCTTGCTGCGGCAGTTCGCGAATTTCGACCATTGACTTCGAATGGACATTACGGGAGATCTGACTGTCGGATTCTCCTAAAACCGGAACCGTTGGGCTCGTATCGAAAAGATATTTCTAAGAATATTAGAGATTTGAAATCTAATGGTTGGATTTGGAATTATGTCCAAATCAAATTTGGAAAAGGTCGCTATAAGCGCAGTTCGATGGCCGTTGATAGAAATCGACTATACGGGCCTTGATAAAATTATTAAAAACAGTAATAATTTGTGTAAAATCATAAAAAATGATTTGGAAAGAATTGGGATGAAAATTTTCATTTCTAAAAAGATAAAAATAGATTTTTATCGAAATGAACTATTTTTGAACTAGAATTATAATTCCATTTATTTTTAAAATAAATAAATTGGATCTGAAAGGGTTTTAAAAGTAATCAGAATTTCCAATAATTGAATTGTAACGGATTTGAATCGAAATTATCTTTGGAATATTTCGATGTTGGATTTCGTGATTATACAGATATTATTATGGAAATCTGAAAGATATATTTATATCGTTATTTCCAATACGATATTTGTTGGTCGTAGAATTTGATATTGAATATAAGCCGATATATTTTCTATTCAAAGCCTTGTATTTAATATTAAATGGGATTTGGGTGTGTCATGAATGGTGTCTTCATTAACACTGTTCTTAAACCCAGTTGAGAAAAAGATTAAGTCTTTTTATTTAGATTTAATGAAGTGTACCAATTAAATGATATTTAATTGGAATTGAATTGGAATTGATTTTTGGGTTTATCTTGAACGGTATTTTAAAAAACACTTGTTCTTTAACCCGATAATTAATGGAATGCGATTTTGGGTTTATCGTGAACCGTGTTTTAGATGACATTGGTTCTTTAATCCAGTTAAAGAAAGGATATTGATTTTTGGGAAAATTAAAACTAAGTGGAGTTTTAATGAATCTTTAATTAGATTAAAGTGATCGAGAATGGAGTATCACTAGTTTTGCTTCAAACGATAGTTAAATCTTTAATTAGATTTGAACGCGAAATGGTAATTAATATTTACCGATAACACTGTGGTGTTAGACATGGAGTATTACCAGTTTTTCTCCATGAGATGAATAGGTTGGGACTGGGAAATAAAACAAATGATTATTACGGTAAGGTTCGTTAATCCCGACTAGTTTGGGTAAACCATAATTTGGTTTGAATTGATATTCAAAAGAAGATTAAAGAATAAATTTAAGGAATTTATCTTTGATAAAATTAATGGGAACCTTTGAATAAAAGAATATTCTGTATTGGAATGAGGCGTATGTTGTATTTGTGTAACACTTGTTTATTATATACGCGAGTTATTCAGAAAGACCGTGTTTATCCCATTCGGAATAACTGATTCGTCGATGTGTTGAGGATGAAGACGGTGGTCGAAGACCGGAGGTCTTCACATCGTTTGGATAAATACTGATGATCTTGATTGGGTTGTACACCCAAGAGGAGGGAATCAGTTGGTGATCGTCCAGACGTACTTGGAGATCGATGAATATGCGAGGTACAAGGTTCATTCGGTTTCGTTCAAACCCAGAACGAACTTGTAAATGGACTGTGTGTCTGACATTGGATTTCATTTTGTGTGATTGATTTCTATTAAATATATATATATATATATATATATCTGTTTGGTGACGGAGAATTTATTTTCTTGCTTAACGCCCTTTTCTGAGACGTGCGAGCTCAGAGGTTATATATTGATGGATATCAATCGCATGGAGTGAATTGCCTGTGTGGCATGCCTAAGTGGCAACTAATCAAGACTTCTGTTGAAAAGCAAAGTCTTGTGGTTAATGATCAAAGCATAGCCTATGTGGCACAGCTTTGTGTAGCGTTAATTCGCGAGCCTCACAACTCGCTAGTGAACCAGAAATGGGAGAGGACCTCAAGGAGGGCATGCGTTTCCTTCTAGCTAGAAGTGGCGTCAGTGGTTTTACACGCCCTGACGAGTTTGACTTATGTCGTTGTTGGGTTGCAAGGCACCTCAGATATATCGGTGACTATGTGGAACCGATGGAGTCATAGGACTTATTTACGCCTGAAAGGGCGGGGAAACGAAGTGTTCAGGCATTTTAATCCACATCGGTGGACCGGCTCTGACGATCCAAAGGCTTGACTGAGTACTTGCCTGAGACATAGGCTAGATTGTCTCGAAATCGGTAGAGGACTATCTTTTGCCTCGGTTCACAGATGGAAATCCAACTTCCAATACGTGACAATTGCGGTTTTGATTGTAAACCTATATATGGCGACATAGTGGTATGGGGCACTTATGACGTCTATGATTGATACTTATGGTTGAAATTGCTTTGACACTATACACTTATAGTAATAATAAAACATGAAATTTCACATACCAAGCATTCTTGGCTATTATAAGGTAAAAACCATATCCTCCGGCTTGCGTTGCATTGTGTGATGGGACCTGGGTCTTGTAATAGCTTCATTGTTCTTTATTTAGCATTGCGCTGTTGTTTTATGCACTGGTATTCTTGGGAGGAAACCCGTTCCGTGTTATACGACCTGGTCCCTTGATTTACCTAACTTTAAAATAAAGATAATAACTCTTTTAGTTCTCACACCAGTCACATGACTGTCCTGGAGTTTACTATTTTAACCTAAACTCTGGGTGCCCTTATTTTCCACGTGGGCAGCTAGTAGTTTTGGTTTTGCAGATCTATATTCATAGGATCGCTGGAACGATACTCAGAAAGCTATGTATCCATGTATTACTTTTAGTTGTGTATTGTATTATTTTCCACTGCTATGTAATGTATTGTAATCTTTGATATTTATCAAATGTATTTTACTCATTCATACTCTGTAATATTCTTGTATTCTGATGGAATTGTTGTAATAAACAATGAAATGTTCTTCTGTTTGTGTTCCGATGTGGCTTGTCCTCAACTCAATCCGTGATTTCCCGTAAGGGGGATTTCGGGTCGTGTCAACTAAGTTGTAAACCTTAGTTAAGAAAACAAACGATTCAGGAAACTAAGCAGTAAACCTTAGCTAAGAGAACTAAGTAGTAAACCTTAGTCAAGAAAACCAAGTAGAATATGAGGAGGAGCGAACGTCTATCTGACCATGAAGAAGGCTCCATTGAACTAGGTTATGAAGCACGTGTCTTTGAGGGGACGTGAGGGTACTCTTGGTATCCCCCTGTGAGGCTGCAGATGATCCTCCTGGGCTCACAGAGGTTAAGGTTTGCGTTAGAAAAGCCAAGGGTATGCCTTGGTTGCAATAATAAGGCAACCTAAAGACTAGGATGGACCAGGTGATTCCGCGAGACCAGTTTTTGCCCTGTGATAGCAACTCGTCGTCTACCTACCATCTTGAGTCAGTCGAGATACGTGAAGCGGAAAGGCGGAGAACTCCAACAGACCATATATTTGCTATCTAGTTATGGGTGAGGTTGGCCGATAGGTTTGTGGGGGCATAGAGGGGCCTACGTACAGTTCTCATTCTTGTTTTTCTTGGGTGCTTTTCATTTGTTAGTTGAGGGAGGGGTCTAGTGGGACCATAGCCACTGTAAAAGTAGACCTTAGCATCTGCAATCAGCAGATATCTAAAAAGCTCCCGACCGAATTCCGTGTTTCTTGATTAGCCCTGCCACGGGACTCGGGTCGCACATATAGAGGACATGTGCATCTAGACATTGATAACGATTCACGACACACATGTGGGGAAAGTTTAGGAACATATACCACTTTGGGTATTGTGTACTAGACTAAGGGGCATCGTTCGATAGGTAGCATAATCCCTAGTTGGACCTAGGTCCGAGAAGCGTTCAATAGGTAGCATAAACCCCAGTGGCCCTAGGTAGCGTAAACCCTGGTTGAATCTAGGAAGCTTTCGATAAGTAAACCTTATTTGGATCTAGGTAACACTCGATGGACAAGGGACTGCATATAGAATAAAAAGGGGGATCATCTTACCATGAACACACGATGATAGTTGAAACAGTCCTTAGTGGGTGTAGAGAAATAGAAGTGGATGCGATAGCCAATTCCGCTAATCTTACCTTGTCTTGTTTTAGGATTATCTTATCACTATGGTATGGTTCTAAGTTCAGTTTGTTCATGTCATAGTCCTTTTCTTGTTTGCATGCTGAAGTATAACTGGACTTACCAAACTTATGTCTGACCTAGTTTGTTTTCGCCTCTTTTCTTCCTCCCCCCTCCTAGTCGCCAGGGAGGGAATAGTTCAGCTCATTTTGGACCGTTACTCTTTCCAAGCTTGAAGATTCTTTGACGCATTTTTTTTGAACTCCATTTTCTATTGTTATGGCTGGCTCATGCTTTATTGGGGAATATCATTGTCAGTTTATGCTTCTTTATTTTAAACAAAAACGATGCTTTGTTGTAATAAATATTGGTGTTGTAAAACAATCTTTGTACAAGCTGTGTTTTAATCAATAAAGCTTATTTATTTCCCGTTGCTTTATTTGTCTGTCTTGTATTTTTTTTTGCAACTTGTACCAAAAAGGCTCCACTGAAGTTAAGGCATTCCCTTTGTGAGTGACCTTAACGGAGATGGGGTGTTACACTTGGTATCAGAGATGAAGGTTACCGGATCAAATAAAAGGATTTGAAAATTTATTTTCAACGGTTTTCAAAGAAGCATTTTCAAAAGAAAAGTTTTGTTTTAAAGTCATATTCCCCAAAGCCATAAGCACTATCTTTTGATCCTCTATTTGAATCCTTTTTTCCTTCTTTCCTGTGTCTCTGGGGCTCCTGGCTTTCTGGGAGTTAACCTCATCGCGACATGGTTCTGTAGGCTTGATGAGACTACGACACTTGTCAAAGGGCAAATAAGTGCCTAACTTCCATCCGTAGCCGTAATTTTCTTTCGAGCTTTGTAGGATTCTCCGTACGATGTAGGCAGCTTTCGAGAGACATGTCAACAAGTTACACAAGGATGAAGAACGTATGGATGTGGACTTGGAGGGGAGGAAAGAATAGTAAAACCTAAAACAAGAGGAAGTATCTTTATTTTAGTATAACGGGTCGCATATTTAAGGGTAAGGGAAAGAATAAAAGACAGGATTTTCCGGAAGACAAGTACATGCTCTCACCGCCAGCATACCTGAGAGAGAGGTAGTAAAGTTTCTGTTGAAAAAGACTAGTTTTTCTTTTTGATCATCCTGTTCGTACACTATTTGATTCTGGCACGTCGCACTCATTTGTATCTGCTGCTACAGTTGAGTCTCTGCACCTTAGATATTGTATAGTAGAGAATCCCATTATAGTCTCAAATCCAATTGCTGGTTCGGCTCGTTTATCTTTGACTTGTGAGGATTTGAGAATAGCTATATTAATGCTTATGTTTTTGGTTTCATCGGCTAAGGTTTGATTCTAGGCATGGATTGGTTAGCTGGCAATTGTGAAACGAGGGTAGTTAGACTTTCGACTTGCCTCGGGAATACCCTCGAGATTTCGTGCGATCCTAAGGGATCAGTTTGTCTTAGCTACCTAGAATCACTTTATGTATTTATCGATGATTTCGTATCCGTTGAAGTAGCCCATGAGTACGCAAGATGTTTTTGATTAGGTTAGGGGTTTTCCCCCTAAAACTCGAGATAGACTTCCACATATATTTAGTTGACAATGCAAAGCCAGTTATGCGATCAACGATAATTTTGGAGCAAATAGCCAGAGTAGGTAAAGTGCTCAATTGTTTGGTTGTTTTGCTAGTACCATCTCCCATAGATCGTCCAAATTCAGAGGAGGTATCCCTCGTGTGCGTTTCTGATATTGGTTTAGTCCTTTGGGGCTTGTACTTGAGGGATGTCGAGTTCGACTAGGATGGTTTGCATGAGAAATAAATGGTTGAGGCTGGCACCCTAAGTAAGACTGACCTTAAGAGAGATAAAAAGCACATAGCAACCATTAGCTTTAGACGCTCAGATTTGTAACATGATGGATAAGCTAAGTAGTGGAGAGACCTCTAATCATCTTAGGATATACACTTGGTATCATGGTTAACATTTGTTTATCTTGGAAGTGTAGTTCAACTACATTGGATGCCCTCTAGCACAGTAAGTGACCAAGGTCCTATTTTACTAGTGAGTTGTGGAAATGGAGGTCAAGAAGCTTCGCAACCATGAAGTTAAGGTACAGTGGAGAGAAGCTCACGAAGATGCAACTTAAAATACTAAAGACTAGATACACTCATCATACCCTTTTTGAGGGTATATCCTTGATCTCTCTTTTTCTATAGAGTTTATTTGCCTGACTTGTCTCTATCTTTTAAGTATATCCTCTCGGTCTTATCCTTAATTCTTAAGTAGAAGCCAATAGATGTAAACATGTGTTTGAAACATGTTATGATGGTTGCAAGTAGTTACTAGTGGTTGCTCGTGAGTGCATATACACATACATTAGGCACTAGATTGGCTCAGTTACTTACTTATTACATACACGTATATGTATTTGTGAAACTTGATGTGTTATCATATGGACGATGCATTTGTATGAATGATTGTGCACTCATATAGAAGTTATAAAATACGATTAGGATTAGTTTCATATATGATGGACTCATGGCACTGACATGATTTGCATTAAGGAGGTCAACTGAATCAGTAGACCGCCTGATTTTGCATTAGAAAAGAACATATACACACAGTATGCATATGATCATGAAAAGCATTAGAAACCTTCTAAGGACAATGGATGCATGTGATTGGATGGTTGAGTAGATAGATGTTGGATGGTAGGATAAACATTCTTCCTAACTTAGAGATTTCGGGGACAAAATCCTTTAAAGGAGGGGAGAATGTAACACCCCGTATTTTTCGGGAAATACGTTAAGTAACAAATCAGAGAATAATTAAATTGTAACAAATAATTAAGGGAAACAGGTTACGCCATTGCGTTCGTCTCGAAATTCTGCTTAGAATAGAGACCAAGTTTGCGTAAATCGGACTCCGTTCGAAAAATATGGCCTTCGGAAGTTTCAATAAAAACCAGCCAAATTCAAAAATTTAAATTTCGAAATTCAAAACAGACACCCGGGCTAGGTAGGAAAATTCCCTCCCAGGACCCAAGTCGACATAAGGGTCGACCTGGGTAAACAGGTCGACACTAGGGTCGACCTCCCCCTCTTTTTCCAGATCTGGAGATAGATCCATTTTTCTGCACCTGGACGCCTTTCTGACCGGATTCGTGAGCTCTAACCTATTTAAACACCCCCAAACCTAGCTTTCTCTCCAAACAATTTCATTCTGCCTATACTTTGCCTCTATTCTAATTAAAAACAAGAATGACGTCGCTACTCTAGTGAAATCTAATCTAGAACTAGTGCATCTTCTTCCAATTTGAATAGAATTAAAAGAACGACTAATCTACATCAAAGGAAAGCTTTTCAGCTTCAGAAAACAGATTACAAAAAAACAAGACTTGCCTATATTTTGTAAGTAAAGTTATATTTTTGATTTAAACATTAATTGGAAGTTATGGCTTGTAAGAAACTGATATTAGAATGGTGCCTATTAGTTTATCTATATGGTTTCATGTTTATTCATGCTATTTTCCAATGTTATGTTCTTATGATGAAACTATTGCCTATGACTATGACTATGACAATGAGGCCTTTGCCTAAGACTATTACCATGAAACTGTTGCCTATGAAACTATTGCCTATGACTATGATTCGTGACTATGAGACTACTGCCCACGACCATGATTCATAACTATGAGACTATTGCCTATGACATTGACTAAGAAATTATTGTGATTAGTCGCCCATGACTATTGTAGTTAATTGCCTATAACTATTGTAGTTAGTTGCTTATGCATATTCCCATTGTTACAATTAACCAATCATGTTGTACCTTGAACTAGCATTATGTTGGACCAAATCACCTATGCCTATTCCCTTAATTATGTTGGATCTCATATTTAGTGTGTAACTTATCCGGTTTATTCCTATTCACTATTATGTACATCGAACCTGTTGGAGCCATTATTTTTGCATGCCTATTCTTTTATATCAATTCTTGTGCTTATCCCCTATTCTTTTTGTTAGTGCCATTTCATGAGTACTTAGAAAACTTGTGAAATCATATTATACGTACGATTATGATGCGGGGATTGTGCGTAGCTTAATTAAGTTAATTTGGCATAATAAATATGTTGGCATAATCTAAATTGGCTATAATAGTGAATGGTTTACATGAATATTAGACTTGGGCATAAATTGATAAATTTTAATTGGCCGCAAAGTATGTAATTGGCATGTAAACCAAGTTTTGGACATAAACAGTAAACTAGAATATTGAATCTAGTTTTGACATGAACTGTAATTGGAATATTAGTCTAGATTGGGCATGAACTGAAAAAGGGGAACATTAAATCTAAATTGGTATAAACTGCAAGTTGGGCTAATTGATAGGTAAATCAAGTTTTGGGCATAGAATATAAGTATGTTAATTGGCATGACAAATGTATATGATCTAGGTTAAATTGATTTACGGAAAATTTACATAAATAGTGAATATGTAAATTAGAGAAGAGGAAAATGCCTAACCCGAGGTTAGATTGAGTTGTGGTGTAAAACTGCCCGGAACTGCCCGGCACATCCAGTAACCACAACAATACCTGTCTAATGTGAGAGGTTAGTGCATCAAGCCCAGAAAGACCCGAGGTTAGACTGAGTTGTGGTGTAAAACTGCCCGGAACCGACCGGCATATCCAGTAACCACAACAATACCTGTCTAATGTAAGCGGTTGGTGCTTTAATTAATTAATTAAAGCTCATGAACAATCAAGCTATAAATGGTGAGGTTAAGTAATTAAGGAAACACTTAACCAACTTAACATCTTAACAAGACAAGAAGGGTGGGGTTAAGTAATTGAGAAAACACTTAGCCAATTCAACATGTTAACTAGACAAGATTGATAGGGGTTAAGTTAATTTGGACACTTAACCAACTTAACATATTAATAAGGCAAGATTTGTGGTGGTTATGTAACTAAGGAAACACTTAACCATTATAACATGTAAACTAGACAAGTGGGTAAGGTTAAGTAAATGTTTAACCATTATAACATGCCAACTAGACTAGATGGTGGGGGTAAGTAAACTTACAACACTTAGCCGTTATAGCATGATGTTAGACCAAAAAGTGGTTCTAACACGCAAATTGACTAAAATCAGACTAAAATAAGATCAAAAGTAAAATGGAGACACAGAATTTATAGTGGTTCGGCATCTAAAAGCCTACGTCCACTTGTCAATCACTATTCTCGATGATATAGTTGCAATTACAATGAGATATTCACTCAATTTCACTCACAAGTCACATACATTCACTCAATTATCTCAAAACAAATGTTGAAAGACGATTTGGATTATTCGGGAGTCCTGGAATTCGGTTTATGAAAGTGGTTGAACTCTTAAAGTGCCAAAAATAAGATCCCTTTAATTGTCTCCAGGCAGGGTACTTAGGTGAAAATTTAGTCAGAACCCGATCCGGATCGGAGCCACGTGTCTTCCATCCCATCGTCTTCGGGTTCGGATGGACTCCAGTGCTGATAGCGTATCAGAGTAGAAAATATTGTGGGTAGGAACTGGTCATAACCGCTCCGCATATTCAGGCGATCGTGGGGGGAAACGACATGGAATATGGGTTCGGTTCGAAGGAGTGTGCAGATGGGGTTCGGATCGGGGAATCCGATCCGACTTGAGCTAATATTGAGTCCTTATCCATTTTACTCCGCTCCGTTTTAAACTGGCAATAGCTCTCCGATCCAAATAGTAGCAGCCCTCCTATCCGAATCGCAACAGCTCTCCGATCCGAACAGCATCGTCTCTCCGATCCGATCCGCTATGATGCTTTCTAAGTTCTTCAACGCTTTACATCTCGACTTTGTGTTGCCCAGTTCACAAAGTGGGCTAACATTTTGCCCCCTCAAAGGATGCTTCCGTTGGAGACGGAGCATGCTTTGATTATCATTGCACAGCGCCTTCTAGGTAGTCTTCCCTCTGATTTTCCTTGTGCTTTCATCCTCTTCTTAGGATTTTAGTTTAATTCACATGCACTGCTGAGTTACGACATTCTGTTCGGTTCGGATTTCGACCCGAACGGATCCCCTTCTTCTTATATTTCGCATTAGACTAGTGGGCCAAGCTACGCTACTGGGCCTTCGAGCCGGTCCGAACGTGGAGACGAATAGTCACCATGTTTTTATATAAATTCAGCCTTCATCTTCATCTCACTTTCTTTTTATTTTTTTCGTTTCGCAAGTTCTGCTCCGAAACTCTAGGATTCAAAAGAGAAAAAGTTTTTACCATTCTCGGGCGAATCTCCAGTTTATTCACCTTGGTAGGTTTAAATCCTTGATCAACTTCATGATAATAGGTTTTAATCGAAATCTACGGTCGATTCGACCGACTTAGATGTGGCTTCCACGCTACAACACCCTCTCCCTTCATTATTGTTGTTGGTGGCTTCGTTGCTGCTTCGAGGCGTTGGGAGAGGGAGTTGTAGTTCGTTCGATCATGGCTGGGGTCTTAGGGATGAAATTGGGTTTCAGATTAAAGAAGAAGAAGAAGATCACGGGGAGTCGGTTCGGGCGATGGAGTATGGAAAGTGGAGGAAAGGAAAAGGAAGAGAAATCCAGAAGGTCGGATCGTGTCGGGGCGAGTAGTTAAAAAAGGGGAATGGAGCTCACCAAACCGGATCGGGTCGGACTGTAAGATAAAGGAGGAGAGAGGTATGACGGCGTGATCCGACCCAAACCATTCGGGGAATCTACTTCCGAGCCGATCCGATTTTGATTCCTGAGCTTCAATGTTTATCCGAGCCCAATGCAGGGCTACGCCCCCGATCCGATCCCAATGAATGCGCCCGAACCGAACCGAAGAGCAATCCATCTTAAGGCATAAAAACTTGTTTAACTGGCCCAATCAACTCTTGGCGTAATCTTCAACTTAATGGACAGTTAGGATAGTGCCCTGCGAACATAAATGGACATCAAGACTGCCTTGATCCTTATTACTTTGCCAAAATTTTGTGTCGAACTTTCAAACATTAACTTTACACTTTCCGCATACACTATTTACACTTTAGTTTGCACACATGCACGGGGGGATACGGGCTAATTTACTCTAACTTGTGCTATTGCTTCTTCAATAGTTATGTGACCATGAGACCCAGACGCTCTTCTAGACTAGCCGGGAAGAAGGAGGCCCCGGAGACATCCAACAAAATTACTCTTGAGGACATATCTTCTTCCTCGGATCCAGAATGGAATGATGAGGGCTCAGACTACGAGGTTGGAACTCGTGAAAGCGACAATGTGTCTTCGGAGGGTGGAGTTTCCCTAGGTTGTGAAGAGGAAGGAGGGATTGGCGACGACAGAGCTCCTGATGAATTTGAATCTGCCGTCATATTGAAATCACCCCAAGATTCTGTTGAATCGACGATCGACAACGACAGACTTATCCGAATTTTTCTAAAATACGGGATACTAAAAAGGGACACCCTGGTGCCTTCGAGAACTGACCGTCCCCACAACCCTCCAGAAGGGTATATGGCAATTACTAGGTTGATGTGCATGGTCGGGGCTATCCCTCCATTTTCTCCTTTCGTCGTCGATTTTCTAAGACAAATGCGGATTGCCCCCATGCAGCTGCACCCTAATTCTTATGCTTACTTGTACACCTTATATGTAGCGTACCGTGAGATCTTAGGCATAGAGCTCACTTTTGATGACGTTCATTTCTTCTATAACTTCAAGCATCGGACTCGAGAGGCTCCTTTCTGTTACTTTGAGTCTGTCCCTAAGAGGAAAATAATTCCAGTGTCGTTCAGTAGTAAAGCTGGGGATTCCAGGCTGGAATGATTTTATGTGAAGCAACAGCCAGGGTGTGCTAGGAGGTGGACGAAATCAAGTAAAGCACTGGTTTTCTAAATCTCGACTCTATACATTCAAGCCATCGCCTTAACTCGTTTTTCTTTTTGATTGCAGTCGATAACCCAAAACAAATATTAGACCAAGTATTCTTTGACCGGATGCACCAGCTCCATAATGGTGATCAGAAGTTTTTAACTATTGATGAAGTCCTTAAGAACGAATATCTTCATTTTCATGGGTTGCTATCTGTTACTCGTAGCATTGGTCATGGGACACCTCCATATGTATATATTCCCCCAGTGGACGTAATCCCTGAAACGGGCGAAAGTTCGAGAGCTCCTACAGTGCCTCTTCAAGCTTCACCCTCTCCTTCTTCTACCCAAGATGATGAATTGGCTAACATGGCCGAAAAGCATCGCGAAGGGTATACTATTCCCGAGGCTACCATTTCTCCGGAAAGGTCAATGTCTTCCAAAGAGTCTCCGATCAATGCTTCTGAGGGAGATGTCCCTAGCACTGATGACCCACTGTTTCAGGGTTTGGGGGATCTCCCCTTACCTGAAACCATTTACACTTCAGAGGATTTTAGGAAGGATCCTTTAGTTTTCACTTCTTCCGAAGAGACCACTCCTGCTAAGGCCAAAGAGCCCGCCCGTACTAGTCTAGCTTCGGTCTCGGGTTGGTTGGGGGGAAAAACACCACTTAGGACACACTTTACACAATAACATTACAACTCATTGCATCTTTATCTTTGTGAAAATATTGATTCTGAATTTCATTTGTCTTATTGTGCAGGCATGATGTCCCGATCTTACTATGATATCAGGAAACTCCGTCGCAGCATGTCTAATCCACCCTATGATACTGAGTATGATTGCCGCGACGATCGCAGTAGGGAGGAGAGAAGGCTCTATGAACCCTATCGCTCTCGAACCTCGCATTCTCGCTCTCCTGTCCGGACGGACGCAGAGGGATATAAAGGTTACCAAGGTCGTCGGGAAAAGGACAGGCCGCAACCGAAAGACTCAACCTCTTCTCAAGAAAAGCGCAGCAGGGAGAGGAGTCCGCCAAAAGATACCGAGTCGCGAAGCAAACGCAAGGTCTCTACTAAACGGCCTAGAACAGATAAAGAGGCTATTGAATCCTCCACGCACAGGGATACTGAGCTGACGATCCCCGCCCCTCCACCACTAGATGCTGAAACTGCAGTTAAGCGGGCGTATCTGGAGGAGCAATTTCCCGAACATTACTTCGAAAACTTGACTTTTTTACCTGCTCTTGAGCCTATTTCTTCAAGGTGGGCAGATGAGGCCAAAGCAAAGATAGATGCGGTCGAGAGACAGTATTCTGAAATGTTCAAGTATTCACGCAACCTTTCTAGAATTATCCGCACTTTAATCACGAATGCTGACTCGATGCAAAAAACCACTGAAGACGATGCAAAGGCCTTAAAGAATCTAGGAAAAGATTTGGTGGACACACAGGCCCAGCTTGCTGTTGCTCAACGGGATGCTACTAGCTTCAAACAAAAATTTGAAGATATGCAAAAATGTTACCATGATTTGCTTGAATCCCATACTCAAGAGCGTTCTGAGTTAAAAAAGCAAGCCGAAGATGCTAAGTCAGATGCTGCTAAAACGCGTCTTGTTTACGCTGACCTTGAACGAAAAAATGCCGAGTTAGCAAGGAGGAATGCTGAACTAGAAAAGAAAAATGCTGACTTGGCTTCTAAGCTAATGGAGGCGGAGAACAGAGCTGCCCTAGCGGAGGGTAACGTCGAATGTGCTATCAAATCCGCTGAGGAGGCCCGCAAACAACTGTCAGTGGCTGAGGGAGAGATTCAGGGTTTCGGCGAATTAATGATTGAATTCTTTGCGCATATCATCCGCCGCCGGAACATTTCTTGGATTGAAGATTATCCATCTACTCTAGTCCAAGTATGGAGTCAGATCGTTGAGTGGGAGAAAGAGGAGATCAAGGTTGATTCCATTGACGAGGACAAGCTGATGGAGAAATATTTAAGAGATGATGAGCCAGAACGCCTAGGTGAAGGGCGCCGCCTCATTGCTGCTGCTATGGACGAAGAAAGGTAGAGGACTAAGCAAAAGAACAATCCCGAGGCTGGTTCCTCTTCTACTGCCTCCGCAACTTCTGAAGTAGAGGGATATGATCCTGAAAACCCGGGGATCCCTCGAACAACTCTTTTATCCCCTATTCCCGAAACGGCCTCGGAGACAGCAGTTACTCCAACCGAGAAGTCTTCGGAAGGTATCTCTACATTTTCACCTCAATTCGTCAAGGCTATCTCTACCTTTCGCCACGTGATTGAGCAATCGATGAAAAACCCATTATTTTCTCCTGAGTTGATAACTGTTGCTTCTCACTCTGTAGGTATTGAGCCGTCCGAAAAGAAAGATGTGTCCCAGGGAACCGCCTCTGGGGTGGAGCCTACGGAGAAATCAAAAGGGGGAAAGGACAAGGCTGCTCCCATAGATTTGGGAGAAGGAGGCGAACCGTCTAAGGCTGACACTCCTCGTGATGACGAAATGATAGATGCCTTAAACGATGATTGCGGCGACGGGGGACATGAGGAAGATCCGGAGGTGGCCATAGTCGGGGAGTCGAAAAGCGCTGATGATGTTACTTTAGCTGCATTGAAAGTTGACCAAGATAAACGCTTGCAGTTAAAAGCTAAAGACTTAGACCTTGAAAGCCTCAAGCCCCTCGCAGTTGTGGATGCGGGATCAAGGTTAGTTGTTAAGCTTTCAACTAGATCTATTACAGAGGAACTCGCTAAAAAGTCTTCTCTTGATTCCAGCGCTCCGCCCTCCGGGAAGAAGTCAATCGATTCCAGCACCTCAGCTTCAGGAAAGAAAAAATCAAAGCGCATCTTGACGGAGGCCGAAAAAGAGGCGAAGGATGCGGAGAAAGCCGCCAAGAAGTCCAAGCCTCCTTCAAAGTCTAAATAGTGGGCTGTTTTGCGTTATTTTAGCATTTGGTTGACCAATAATTGTTGCTATAAGGGTGGCCCTTGCACCTTCTTTTTGACTGTTTTCCTGTACAAATTCATTGATTTGTAAATAAAAAATAATTCATTTTCTGCAATGTCTGTCAGCCATTAGTTTTGCACTTATGTAAGAATGCATGTCTTACTATAGTTGTGTAATGAAGTTATGGTGGGGGGTAATATGTGTATACATATATGCCCCCAGTCAATCTCAAAAAACTATTCAAGACTTAATCAAGTAGTCTGAATGTCCCCGATTTTTCGACGGGATTGCATTCTCTGTGCCGTCAATGCATGTCGTTTTTTCTGGCATTTTTTATACTCTCCTGTCTTATACTCAGGTTAAAGTTCTTACTGAGGCGGTCTCTTGTCTGGGTGCACCTTCACACCTCAGAGGACGTCGTCTTCCCGTCCTTTATACTCTCTCTCAATTCTCGAGAGTTAGAGTTAAGAATGTCGTCTTCCCATTCTTTTATGTCTTATCGCACAAATAGTCGTTGTGCTTTTTCTTACGTATAAACTGTTTTCAACCTTTCAGGTTTTAAATCATCTTATATTCCATAATCGCAACAGAATAGTAGATGAAAGTGTATATATAATGCATGAAAGTAAATGACACACGATATTTTTATAGTGGTTCGGCTAAGTCGTAGCCTACATCCACTTTATAGTTCTTTATTCATATCATCAGACTTTCTTAAGGCAAGTCGTGCATTTTTACAGAGTTCATAAGAAAAATAGCAAAGAGTACAACTGTTCTAATCCAAATATCTCATCAAGTGTTGGGCATTCCATGCCCTAGGTACTTCTTCGCCATCTACGGTCGTTAACTTGAAGGTTCCTGTTTCAAGTTTCCGTTGGATGACAAAGGGTCCTTCCCACTTTGGACCGAGGTGAGGAAGGGATGGAAAGACTCTCTTTAGCACCAAATCTCCTGGTTCAAAAGTCCTAAGGCGAACTTTTTTGTCGTAATAGCATGCCATCTGACGTCGATGTCTTGCCACGTGCAAATCTGCTTCGTCCCTTTTTTCTTCGATTTCATCAAGAGACTCGAGTAAGAGCGCCCGATTCGTCATCGGGTCATAATACATCACCCGGTGGGAAGGAACGTCAAGCTCTACTGGAATTACTGCTTCTGAACCAAAAGAGAGAGAGAAAGGGTTATGACCAGTAGCTGTCTTAAATGTTGTTCGATATGCCTACAAAGCTAAGGGCAATTCGTCAACCCATTTTTCCTTTGCACGCTCTAACCGTTTCTTGAGGATGGATTTTATAACTTTGTTTATTGCTTCTACTTGCCCGTTCGACTACGGATAGGAAACCGCAGTGTACCGTTTGTCGATCTAATATTTCTGGCAGAAATTTCTGAATTCAGCACCATCGAACTGGGTTCCGTTATCAGTTATTTTGGTCCTTGGGATCCCGAATCGGCATATAATATTTCTAACCACACAACTTATCACCTTTCTCGCCGTGACCTTGGTTAGGGACTCAGCTTCCACCCACTTCGTAAAATAGTCCACAGCGACTATTGCATATTTCACTCCTCCTTTAGCAATTGGTAGAACTCTGATGATATCAATTACCCACATGGCAAAAGGACAAGGACTCACCATCGATTTTAGTTGGGTCAACGGTGCTCTGGGGACTTTGGCAAATCTCTGGCACTTATCGCAGCGTCGTGAATAATCAGCCGCATCTTTATTAATTGTGGGCCAGAAGTATCCATACCGCAATATCTTTTTCGCTAAAGTCTGACCTCCTGTATGATCTCCACACTCACCTTCGTGTACTTCTCTTATTACATGTTTGATGTCGTCGTGTGCTATACATCGTAACAGGGGCATAGAAAATCCTTGTCTATAAAGAGTATCATCTTGAAGAATGTATCTGGTAGCCTTGCGAACTATAGCCCGTCTCTCACTCTTCTTTGATGGGAGTGTCCCATTCTTAAGGAAGTTCTTAATTGGGGTCATCCACGACTCCTTCTCCGGTTCCGCTTCGAAAGCGAACTCAATTTCCATCGACTCAAAGCTTGGCGATTCCAATGTTTCAATTGGAATTGTTTCAGTTTCTTCCGGGTTGTCGGAACTAGCTAGCTTTGCCAGCCTGTCTGCCTTCTGGTTTTCGGCTCTTGGGATATGCGTTATGTTGTACCGCTCTAGGTTGCTCAACAGCTTTTCCACTTTCCCGAGGTAGCCAATGAGTCGAGGTCCTCGAGCCACAAACTCCTTTCGCACTTGGCAAACTACGATTTTTGAGTCGCAGAATATGTCCAACGTTTTTATTCCGAGGTCTTTAGCAAGCTTCAAACCGGAAATCAGGGCTTCATATTCAGAATCATTGTTAGTCGCCGAAAATTCTAATCGTAGAGCATAATATAACGACCGTCCTTCAGGAGTGATTAAGACGATTCCAGCTCCGGACCTTCGGTCGTTCTTGGCTCCGTCAGTGTATAGCTTCCATGGATCTAATTTTAACTCATCTTCGGACTTGACCACTTTGTCATCGATTATTTCCTCCTCTGGGATTGTGAACTCTGCTATAAAGTCAGCCAGAGCCTGCCCCCTGATTGACCTCCGCGGCTGAAAATTTAAATCAAACTGACTTAATTCAATATTCCATTTGATCAATCGTCCCGATGCTTCGGGTCTCTGCAACACCTGCCTTAGAGGTTGGTCTATGTATATGGTTATTGGGTGAGCTTCGAAATAGTGACGAAGTTTTCGGGAGGCGATTAGGAGGCTGTAAGCGAGCTTCTCAATATTTGGGTAGTTGCATTCTGCCGCTGCCAATTTCTTGCTTACATAATATACTGGCCTTTGCACTTTGTCTTCTTCTCGAACCAAGGCTGTGCTAACAGCGTGAGCCGAAACTGCTAAGTAAACAAATAACTCTTCGTGATCCACTGGCTTTGAAACAATCGGCAGTTTTTCTAGCAATTCCAATAAATTTCAAAAGGCCTCGACACAGTCCGGAGTCCATTCGAAGTTCTTCTTTCCCCTTTTTATCAAGTCAAAAAATGGGACACACTTGTCCGTTGCTTTGGAGATAAATCTACTCAACGCGGCTACTTTCCCTGCCAGACTTTGGACATCTTTGATTCTCCTTGGTTCTTCAATGTTTCTAATCACTGCAATTTGGCTAGGATTGATTTCAATCCCTCGGGAGCTCACAATGAAGCCTAGAAACTTTCCCGATGCCACTCCAAATGAACATTTCAAAGGATTCAACTTCATCCGATACTTTCGCAGGATACCGAACATTTCTGCCAAGTCTTGCATATGGCTGGAGGACTGTTTCGATTTGACAAGCATATCATCCATATAAACTTCCACAGTCTTCCCTATTTGATTATAAAACATCCTGTTCACCAAGCGTTGATAAGTGGCTCCAGCGTTTTTCAATCCGAATGGCATGACCACGTAAAAGTATAACCCCAAATTTGTAATGAAGATCATGTGTTCTTGATCTGGTACGTGCATAGGAATTTGGTTGTACCCGGAATATGCGTCCATGAAAGAAAGAAGTTCGTGTCCCGTTGTCGAATCTACAAGCTGGTCAATCCTGGGAAGTGGGAAACTATCTTTCGGGCAAGCTTTGTTCAAATCTGAAAAATCAATGCAAGTCCGCCACTTTCCATTCGGCTTCTTTACTAAGACGGGATTCGATATCCAGTCGGGATATGTCGAATCTCTAATAAATCTATTTTGTTTCAGCTTCTCCACTTCTTCTTTCAGAGCGGCCGACCTCTCTGGGCCCAGCATACGTCTCTTTTGCTTTACAGGCGGGTGTTTCGGGTTTACATTTGGTGAATGACTTATGACGGATGGCGATATCCCACACATGTCGGCGTGGGTCCAGGCAAACACGTCCAAGTTTGCCTTCAGGAAGTCAGTTAGTTCTTTGGCCCGACGTGGATCCAACTGGGATCCAATCTTCAAAACTCGTGTTGGATCAGCTTCATCAATGGGAATGTCCACTGTCGCTTCATTAGGAGTTGCATTTCTAGTCTCTGGTTCCTCGTCTTTTCTGGGATCCAGGTCTTCAGGCGTTCCTTTGGGCAACTCCTTCGGGGCCGATCCCTCTAATTGCTACGCCGAGCCCTCCTTTGGAGGAGGCGAGGCACCTTTACTTTCGATGTTAAGTCCCTTCATCAACATCTTTAATTCGGCAACATAGCAGGCCCGTCCGGAGACTTGATCTCCTCTCACTACTCCAGTTCCGGCTTCAGTTGGGAACTTAAGCAATAAACACCATGGGGCGATGCAAGCCCTGAACTCAGCAAGGGCAGGCCTTCCCAAAAATGCATTATAAGGCGAATCTACGTCCAATACTACAAACTGAAGCATCCGTACTCTTCGGCGCTCTCCTTGCCCCAAGGTTACGGGCAATTTTATGTACCCCATTGGAGCTGTCGATGCTCCGTTGAAGCCTCGGATCCAACCTTCGCATGGCTTCAAATCTTCAGATTCAAGCTTCATCTGATCGAATGACTTTTTAAATAAATTATTAATAGAGCTTCCATTGTCTACTAACACCTTATGAACCAATGCCGGCCCAATGGTGGTGGTAATGACCAACGGATCGTCGGTGGGTGACTGGATCCCGGTATTATCTCTGCTACGGAATACCACGTCGTCAAACATTGTCTTCTGTTGCTTTATGGGGGCGATATCTTCCAAATCATCACATTCATCCACATCTACGTGCTTAGTTACATTTACATATTGATCCATTGCTCTAAAACTGTGGATCGCTTGGTGGGGTCCACCCACTATGGAGTTGATAACAATTCCCTTGCCTTTCTGCTGCGCTGTAGGCTTGGGAGCAGATTGGATCTGTTTTGGAGCCTGTTCTCCTTGCCCCCTGTCTCTCGGGGCAACCTTATATTCATCCAATTTCCCTTCGCGCAGCAGCTTCTCAATCACGTCTCTCAAATGTCGACATTCATTGGTTGAATGCCCATGAGTTCCATGAAACAAACAAAACTTTCCAGTTGCCATTTCTTTCTCCGTTGAGTCGCAAGGTGGCGGTCTTTTATATTGCAAAACATTGTATGTATCCAAGTAAATGTTCTCCAGAGTGTCATTCAACGGTGTATAATTCTCATAAGTCTGGAACCGGGGTCTTTTGTTAGTATCACTTCCCCTATTTCTATTTCTTCTATTACCATTCGCGTTACGGTTGTTGTTGTTGCCCCCGTTTCCAATATTGTCGCTTCCACTCTTGTTTCCCACATTCACCTCAACTTTTCCGGAACTTTCTCCAGATTGCTTCACGGCGACATTGCTCTGAACATTCTCTTTTGAAGCTGCTCTAGACTTTCTCTTTCAGTTTTCCCTGGCCTCCTCTCGTCTTAACTGAATATCGGCCTTTTCATAAAATAACTCTCTCGTGGGAGGTGGCTTCCCAGAAAGGTAATCTCCAAACTCGGAGTCAGGATCGACTCCTTCCATCAAAGCCATCAAGATGGTGGGCTCGTGCGGGTCACTAACTTCAGTCACAGCTAAGTTGAAACGGTCGAGATATGACCTCAAAGACTCTCCCGGTGCCTGCTTAATTCTTGATAATTCAATAACACTTTTAGACTTTCGGGTATGGAGTCGGAACTGATTCATAAAACATTCGCTCAATTCCCTATAATTCGATATCGAACGAGGGGGAAGTCGGGTAAACCATAGCAGCGCCACATCTTCTAAATAGATCGGGAATGCTTTACACTTCACCGCGTCAGGGGCGGCAGCAGCATTCATGAGCCATGAGTATCGCATCAAATGCTGTCCCGGATCAGATCTCCCATTGTACTTGTCCATCTACGGCAGGTTAAAACGTCGAGGAAATTGAAAGTTGAGGATGTCATCAGTGAAAGGAGTATGGCTTCGCTCAATGCCATAATCTTCATTGGTGTAGTTCCGGCTTTCGGACATAATCTGGCGTACCATTGCCCATACATCACCATTAGTCAGGGGTCGTTCAGGCTCCCTGGCCCTGGTATCCGGGTTCCTTCTGGGCTCATGTTCAGGAGATGCCCTTCTTCTGATGTTTGGGTTTCCTCTGGGCTCTTGTTCAGGGGACGCCCTTCTTCTTTGAGCTGCTTCTGCTCTGCTTCGTTCCCTACGCTCCCGGTCGATATCGGGAGGAAGGGGCTGGAGCATCTGCCCCTGAGTGGGATTGGTAAGGTTAGAGTCTCTAGGTAATACATGGGATCCCTGCATCGGTAACAACATAGGCTCTCTCAAGCTTGGATCATTGGGTCCTAGTACTCGTGCAGCATCCTCGCGGGACCCCAAAGATCCGAACGTCAACTGCTCCAAATTATGAGGTCGTCCGAGCGGCCTTCTTTCACGGGGCCGTTCTTCCTCGGAAGAAGAAGACTGATCCATTGGTGTGTGGCGAACCGGGGATGGGGTTCTCTGTCTACGGAGTTCGCTAATTTCCCTACTCATGAGTCTCATGTTTTCTTGCATCATGAGATTGGTGCGCTCATGGATTTTCATAGCCTCCCTAGTACTCTCAAGCATGTCAAGTAGGCGCGAGAAATCTCCTTGAGTAATAGGCGTGGATGGATTGACCTGATCATTGACCCTAGGGGCTGGAGTCAGACCATTTGTGGGGGCTCGAGTAGAGGTTCCAACATCACCAAGTGTCGGGTCGGTTCAGAGATTTGCAATCAGGTCGGGTCGGAGCTGGGAGACCTGTTCGGGTCGGAGCTGGGAAACATGTTCGGGTCGGAGCTGGGAAGCCAAGTCGGATCGGTGTAGTGCGAGTTGCTCGGGTCGGTTCAGGTTGGGGGAGTGCACTGCTTCATATTCTCCTACCCGGATCGGATCGGAACTTTCCCCTTGAGTGCGGTTCGGATTTCCTGTATCAGTTCGTTCCACTGTCGAGCTCTGCCCACGAGACCTTGTCACAACCGCATTTTGCTGACCTTCACCAACTCCGTTCCCTCGACTAGTTTGAACTTCCTTGCCTTTTCCTTTGGCCATAGTTTTTCAACAATCAATCAACAAATATTCAGGAGCATCAAAACTTGAGGATTAACTTCTTTGAACTCAACGGTCCAAAAAGTAGAACGATAATCCCAAAAACAGAGAATTCAGATGTTTCTCAGTGAAAGCACCAAAATGTTAGACCAAAAAGTGGTTCTAACACCCAAATTGACTAAAATCAGACTAAAATAAGATCAAAAGTAAAATGGAGACACAGAATTTATAGTGGTTCGGCGTCTAAAAGCCTACGTCCACTTGTCAATCACTATTCTCGATGATATAGTTGCAATTACAATGAGATATTCACTCAATTTCACTCACAACTCACATACATTCACTCAATTGTCTCAAAACAAATGTTGAAAGACGATTTGGATTATTCGGGAGTGTTGGAATTCGGTTTATGAAAGTGGTTGAACTCTTAAAGTGCCAAAAAGAAGATCCCTTTAATTGTCTCCAAGCAGGGTATTTATAGGTGAAAATTTAGTCAGAACCCGATCCGTATCGGAGCCATGTGTCTTCCATCCCATCGTCTTCGGGTTCGGATGGACTCCAGTGCTGACAGCGCATCAGAGTAGAGATTATTGTGGGTAGGAACTGGTCATAACCGCTCCGCATATTCAGGCGATCGTGGGGGGAAACGACATGGAATATGGGTTCGGTTCGAAGGAGTGTGCAGATGGGGTTCGGATCGGGGAATCCGATCCGACCCGACTTGAGCTAATATTGAGTCCTTATCCATTTTACTCCGCTCCGTTTTAAACTGGCAATAGCTCTCCAATCCAAATAGTAGCAGCTCTCCGATCCGAATCGCAAAAGCTCTCCGATCTGAACAGCAGCGTCTCTCCGATCCGATCCGCTATGATGCTTTCTAAGTTCTTCAACGCTTTACATCTCGACTTTGTGTTGCCCAGTTCACAAAGTGGGATAACACAAGATAAATAAACAGGGTTAAGTTAATGAGAGACACTTAACCAGTATAACCTGACAAACAAGTAAGGTTAAGGAACACTTAACCAATTTGACATGATGTAGGGCTGAGTTAAGTCAACACGAACCGCTACATAACACTTAACCAAATTGACATTATATATGGGTAGGTTAAGTCAACATAAACTGCTGGATAACACTTAACCAATCCAACATGATGGAGAACTAAGTGGTAAACCTTAGTTAAGAGGACTAAATTGTAAACCTTAGTTAAGAAAATGAATGATTCAGGAAACTAAGTAGTAAACCTTAGTTAAACGAACTAAGTAGTAAACCTTAGTCAACAAAACCAAGTAGAATACGAGGAGGAGAGAACGTCCATATGACCATGTAGAAGGCTCCAATGAACTGGGTTACGAAGCACGGAGCTTCGAGAAGACGTGAGGGTACTCTTGGTATCCCCCTGTGAGGCTGCAGATGATCTTCCTGGGCTCACAGAGGTTAAGGTGTGTTAGTAGAGCCAAGGGTATGCCTTGGTTGCAATAATAAGGCAACCTAAAGACTAGGATGGACCAGCATGATTCGGCGAGACCAGTTTTTGCCCTGTGATAGTAACTCGGCATCTACCTACCATCTTGAGTCAGTCGAGATATGTGAAGCAGAAAGGCGGAGAACTCCAACAGACCATATACTTGCTATCTAGTTATGGGTGAAGTTGGCCCATAGGTTTGTTGGGGAATAGAGGGGCCTGCGTACAGTTCTCATTCTTGTTTTTCTTAGGTGTCTTTCATTTGTTAGTTGAGGGAGTGGTCTAGTGGGACCATAGCCACTGTAAAAGTAGACCTTAGCATCTGCAATCGGAAGATATCTGAAAAGCTCCCGACCGAGTTCCGTGTTTCTTGATTAGCCCTGCCATGGGACTCGGGTCGCACATATAGCGGACATGTGCATCTAGACATCGATAACGATTCACGACGCTTACGTGCGAAAAGTCTAGGAACATATACCGCTATGGGTAGTGTGTCCTAGACTAAGAAGCATCGTTCGATAGGTAGCATAATCCCTAGTTGGACCTAGGTTGCGTAAACCCTGAATCCGAGAAGCATTCAATAGGTAGCATAAACCCCAGTGGCCCTGGGTAGCGTGAACCCCAGTTGAATCTAGAAAGCATTCGATAAGTAAACCCTAGTTGGATCTAGGTAACACTCGATGGATAAGGGGCTGCATACACAATAAAAAAGGGGGGTCATCTTATCATGAACACACGATGATAGTTGAAACAGTCCTTAGTGGGTGTAGAGAAATAGAAGTGGATGTGATAGCCAATTCCGCTAATCTTACCTTGTCTTGTTTTAGGATTATCTTATCACTATGGTATGGTTCTAAGTTCAGTCTGTTCATGTCATAGTCCTTTTCTTGTTTGCATGCGGAAGTATAACTGCACTTACCAGACTTATAACTGACCTAGTTTGTTTTTGCCTCTTTTCTTCCGTTCCCCCGCCCCCCCAGGTAGCCAGGGAGGAATAGCTCAGCTCATTTTGGACCGTTACTCATTCCGAGCTTGAAGATTCTTTGACGCATTTTTTTTTAAAAAACTCCATTTTCTACTGCTATGGCTGGCTCATGCTTTATTGGGGAATATCATTGCCAGTTTATGCTTCTTTATTTTAAACAAGACAGATGCTTTGTTGTAATAAGTATTGGTGTTGTAAAACAATCTTTGTACAAGCTGTGTTTTAATCAATAAAGGTTATTTATTTTCTGCTGCTTTATTTGTCTGTCTTGTAATTTTTTTTAAACCTGTACCAAAAATGCTCCACCGAAGTTACGGCATTCCCTTTGTGAGTGACCTTAACGGAGGTGGAGTGTTACACTTGGTATCAGAGCTGAAGGTTACCAGATCAGATAATAAGATTTGAAAATTTATTTTCAACGGTTTTAAAAGAAGCATTTTCAAAAGAAAAGTTTTGTTTTAAAGGCATATTACCCAAAGCCATATGCACTATCTTTAGATCCTCTATTTGAATCCTTGTTTCCTTCTTTCCTGTGTCTCTGAGGCTCCTGGCTTTCAGGGAGGTAACCTCATCGCAACATGGTTCCGTAGGCTTGATGAGACTACGACACTTGTCAAAGGGCAAATAAGCGCCTAACTTCCATCCGTAGCCGTAATTTTCTTTCGAGCTTTGTAGGATTCTCCATGCGATGGAGGCAGCTTTCGAGAGACATGTCAACAAGTTACACAAGGATGAAGAATGCATGGATATGGACTTGGAGGGGAGGAAAGAATAGTAAAACCTAAAACAAGAGGAAGTATCTTTATTTTGGTATAACGGGTCGCATAATTAAGGGCAAGGGCAAGAACAAAGGACAGGATTTACCGGAAGACAAGAGCATGCTCTCACCGCCAGCATACCTGAGAGAGAGGTAGTAAAGTTTCTGTTGAAAAGGACTAGTTTTTCTTTTTGATCATCCTGTTCGTACACTATTTGATTCTGGTGCGTCACACTCATTTGTATCTACTGCTTTAGTTGAGTCTCCGCACCCTAGATATCGTATAGTAGAGGATCCCATTACAGTCTCAAATCTATTTGCTGATTCGGCTCATTTATCTTTGACTTGTGAGGATTTGAGAATAGCTATATTAATGCTTATGTTTTTGGTTCCATCGGCTATAGGTTGATTCTGGGCATGGATTGGTTAGCTAGTAATTGAGAAACGAGGATAGTTAGACTTTCGACTTGCCTCAGGAATACCCTCGAGATTTCGTGTGATCCTAAGGGATCAGTTTGTCTTAGCTACATAGAATCACTTTATGTATTTATCGACGCTTTCGGATTCGTTGGAGTATCCTATGAGTACTAAGATGTTTTTGATTAGGTTAAGGGTTTTCCCCCTAAAACTCGATATAGACTTCCGCATATATTTAGTTGACAATGCAAAGCCAGTTATGCGATCAACGATAATTTTGGAGCAAATAGCCAGATTCGGTAAAGTGCTCAATTGTTTGGTAGTTTTGCTAGTATCATCTCCCATAGATCGTCCAAATTCGGAGGAGGTATCCCTCGGGTGCTTGTTTGATATTGGTTTAAGCCTTTGGGGTTTGTACTTGAGGGATGTCAAGTTCGACTAGGATGGTTCATGAGAAATAAATGGTTGGGGCTGGCACCCTAACTAAGACTGACCTTAAGAGAGGTAAAAAGCACATATAAACCATTAGCTTTAGACCCTCAGATTTGTAACATGATGGATAAGCTAAGTAGAGGAGAGACCTCTAATCATATTAGCATATACACTTGGTATCATGGTTAACATCTGTTTATCTTGGAAGTGTAATTCAACAACATTGGATGCCCTCTAGCACAGTAAGTGACCAAGGTCCTATTTTACTAGTGAGTTGTGGAAATGGAGGTCAAGAAGCTTCACAACCGTGAAGTTAAGGTACAATGGAGAGAAGCTCACGAAGATGCAACTTAAAAGACTAAAGACTAGATACGCTCATCATACCCTTTTTGATGGTATATCCTTGATCTCTCTTTTTCTGTAGAGTTTATTTGCCTGACTAGTCTCTATCTTTTAAGTATATCCTCTCGGTCCTATCCTTAATTCTTAAGTAGAAGCCAATGGATGTAAACATGTGTTTGAAACATGTTATGATGGTTGCAAGTAGTTACTAGTGGTTGCTTGTGAGTGCATGTACACACACATTATGCACTAGATTGGCTTAGTCACTTCCTTATTACATACACGTATATGTATTTGTGAAACTTGATGTGTTATCATACGGACAGTGCATTTGTATGAATGATTGTGGACTCATGTAGAAGTTATAAAATACGAATAGGAGCAGTTTCATACATGATGGACTCATGGCACTGACATGATTTGGATTAAGGAGGTCAACTGAATCAGTAGACCGCCTGATTTTGCATTAGATAAGGACATATACACACAATATGCATATGATCATGAAAAGCATTAGAAACCCTCTAAGGACAATGGATGCCTGTGATTGGATGGTTGAGTATATAGATGTTGGATGGTAGGATAAACATTCTTCCTAACTTAGAGATTTCGGGGACGAAATCCTTTAAAGGAGGGGAGAATGTAACATCCCGTATTTTTTCAAAAATACGTTAAGTAACAAATCAGAGAATAATTAAATTGTAAAAAGATAATTAAGGGAAACAGGTTGTGCCAATTGTGTTCGTCTCCGAATTCTGCTTGGAATAGAGTCCAAGTTTGCGTAAATCGGACTCCGTATGAAAAAGATATGGCCTTCAGAAGTTTCAACAAAAACCAGCCCAAAATTCAAAAATTCAGATTTCAAAATTCAAAACAGACACCCAGGCTGGTCGGGAAATTTCCCGCCCAGGACCCAGGTCAGCACTAGGATCGAACTTAGGGTCGACCCCCCCCCCTTTTCCAGATCTGGAGACAGATCCATTTTCCTGCACCTGGACGCCTTTCTGACCGGATTCGTGAGCTCTGGCCTATTTAAACACCCGCAAACCTAGCTTTCTCTCCACACAATTTCATTTTGCCTATACTCTGCCTCTACTCTAATTAAAAATAAGAATGGCGTCACTACTCTGTTGAAATCTAAACTAGAACTAGTGCATCTTCTTCCAATCTGAATAGAATTAAAAGAACGACTAATCTACATCAAAGGAAGGCTATTCAGCTTCACCTATATTTTGTAAGTACGGTTATATTTCCAATTTAAACATTAATTGGAAGTCATATCTTGTAAGAAACTGATATTAGAATGGTACCTATTAGTTTATCTATGTGGATTCATGTTTATTCATGCGATTTTCCTATGTTATAATCTTGTGATGAATCTATTGCCTATGACTATGACTATGACCATTAGACCTTTGCCTAAGACTTTGACCATGAAACTGTTGCCTATGAAATTATTGCCTATGACTATGATTCGTGACTATGAGACTGCTGCCCACGACTATGATTCATAACTATGAGACTATTGCCTATGACATAGATTAAGAAATTATCGTGATTAGTCGCCCATGAATATTGTGGTTAATTGCCTATAACTATTATAGTTAGTTTCTTATGCCTATTCCCAATGTTACAATTAACCAATCATGTTGTACCTTGAAATGGCATTATGTTGGACCAAATCAGATATGCCTATTCCCTTGATTATGTTGGATCTCATATTTAGTGTGTAACTTGGCTAGTTTATTCCTATACACTATTATATACACCGAACCTGTTGGAGCCATTATTTTTGCATGCCTATTCTTTTATATCAATTCTTGTGCTTATCCCCTATTCCTTTGGTTAGTGCAATTTCATGAGTACTTAGAAAACTTGTGAAATCATGTTATATGTATGATTATGATGCGGGGATTGGGCATAGCTTAAATATGTTGGCATAATCTAAATTGGCTATAATAGTGAATGATTTACATGCATATTAAACTTGGGCATAAATTAATAAATTTTAATTGGCCACAAAGTATGTAATTGGCATGTAAACCAAGTTTTGGACATAAACGGTAAACTAGAATATTGAATCTAGTTTTGACATGAACTGTAAATTGGAATATTAATCAAGATTGGGCATGAACTGAAAAAGGGGAATATTAAATCTAAATTGGTATAAACTGCAAGTTGGGCTAATTGATAGGTAAATCAAGTTTTGGGCATAGAATATAAGTATGTTAATTGGCATGACAAATGAATATGATCTAGGCTAAATTGATTTACGGAAAATTTACATAATAGTAAAAATGTAAATTAGAGAAGAGGAAAATGCCTAACCAGAGGTTAGATTGAGTTGTGGTGTAAAACTGCCCAGAACAGCCTGGCACATCCAGTAACCACAACAATACCTGTCTAATGTGAGAGGTTAGTGCATTAAGCCCAGAAAGACCCGAGGTTAGACTGAGTTGTGGTGTAAAACTCCCCGGAACCAATCGGCATATCCAGTAATCACAACAATACCTGTCTAATGTGAGTGGTTGGTGCTTTAATTAATTAATTAAAGCTCATGAACAATCAAGCTAGAAATGGTGAGGTTAAGTAATTAAGGAAACACTTAACCAACTTAACATGTTAACAAGATAAGAAGGGTGGGGTTAAGTAATTGAGAAAACACTTAGCCAATTCAACATGTTAACTAGACAAGATTGACAGGGGTTAAGTTAATTTGGACACTTAACCAACTCAACATGTTAACAAGGCAAGATTTGTGTGGGTTAAGTAACTAAGGAAACACTTAACCGTTATAACATGTAAACTAGACAAGTGGGTAAGGTTAAGTAAATGTTTAACCGTTATAACATGCTAACTAGACTAGATGGTGGGGTTAAGTAAGCTTACAACACTTAGCCATTATAGCATGATAAATAAACAGGGTTTTAAGTTAATGAGAGACACTTAACCAGTATAACCTAAAAAACGAGTAAGGTTAAGGAACACTTAACCAATTTGACATGATGTAGGGGTGGGTTAAGTCAACATGAACCGCTAGATAACACTTAACCAAATTGACATGATATATGGGTAGGTTAAGTCAATGTAAACTGCTGGATAACACTTAACCAATCCAACATGACGAGGAAGAGAACTAAGTAGTAAACCTTAATTAAGAGGACTAAGTTGTAAACCTTAGTTAAGAAAACGAACGATTCAGGAAACTAAGTAGTAAACCTTAGATAAGAGAACTAAGTAGTAAACCTTAGTTAAGAAAACCAAGTAGAATACGAGGGGGAGCGAATGTCCATCTGACCATGTTGAAGGCTCCAATGAACTAGGTTACAAAGCACGCGGCTTCGAGGGGACATGAGGGTACTCTTGATACCCCCTTGTGAGGCTGCAGATGATCCTTCTGGGCTCACAGAGGTTAAGGTATGCGTTAAAAGATCCAAGGTTATGCCTTGGTTGCAATAATAAGGCAACCTAAAGACTAGGATGGACCAGCGTGATTCTTCGAGACTAGTTTTTGCCCTGTGATAGCAACTCGTCGTCTACCTACCATCTTGAGTCAGTCGAGATACGTGAAGCGGAAAGGCGGAGAAATCCAACAGACCATATACTTGCTATCTAGTTATGGGTGAGGTTGTCCCATAGGTTTATTGGGCATAGAGGGGCCTACGTACAGTTCACATTCTCGTTTTTCTTGGGTGCCTTTCATTTGTTAGTTGAGGGAGGGGTCTAGTGGGATCATAGCCATTGTAAAAGCAGACCTTAGCAACTGCAATCAGCAGATATCTGAAAAGCTCCCGACCGAGTTCCGTGTTTCTTGATTTGTCCTACCACGAGACTCGGGTCGCACATATAGAGGACATGTGCATCTAGACATCGATAATGATTCACGACACCTACGTAGGGAAAGTCTAGGAACATATACCGCTCTGGGTAGTGTGTCTGTAGCAACCTGTATTTTAATAACGTGTTAAAACCATAAATCAAGGCAGAATTAATTTTTAAAATAAGAATCAAGGGAAAGGGGTTCGCCATTGCGTTTGTCTCGAAATTCTACTTGAAAACGAGTCCGAGTTTTCGAAAATCGGAGTCCGTATGAGGGAGATATGACCCTTTGAAGTTTCAGAAATTTTCAGAATCGAAAACAGCTCGAAAATTCGAATTCAAAACCCATAACAGGCTGGGCTGGAAATTTCCCGCCCAGGACCAGGTCGACCTAGGGGTCGACCATAGTGTCGACCTCCCCGGGACCAGGTCAACCATAGTGTCGACCATGGGGTCGACCTGCCTACTGAACCCAGCTTTTGAACCTGATGCATTCTGATGTATTTAGACTCGTTTCGTGACCAGATTCATCCGCCTAACCCTATATAAACAGCCCCTTAGCCTCATTCTCTTTACACCATTCTTCTCTAACCTTATGCTGCACAAACTCTTGATGATCATGGCTTCTTCTTCTTCCTCTAAATTAAATTAAAATGCGAAGATTATTTCTTGAAGACTACGGCTAGGAATTTCATATCGGGGATTTGCTTCTACAATCAAAGAAAGATTCAACGATTCAACAATTCAACGACAAATTTCTAGACTTGAATTCTGCATCTAAATTTCTTAGACCACGATCTGTAAGTTCAAGTTACTTTTAGATAAAAACTATAAACTTAATATGGACATGTTGTAAATTGGAATTGGATCTATAATTGATTCATATCTATCCTTGTTCATCTTGGATCTTGACTTTTTGGGAATATTGCTTTTAAATCAGTTGGGCCTATTCACATTGTAAATCAAACTCTTTCATAACATTACCATGCCTATGACGTTGAAACTATTGTTAATGGCCAAGGACTATGACTGTGAACATAAGACTATGCATATGCCTATGACTGTGAACATAAAACTATGCCTATGCCTATGACTATGAACATAAGACTATGCCTACGTCTATGACTGTGAACATAAGACTATTGCCTATGACTATGACAAGAACAATTGTGGCTAATCACCTATGATTCATGACCATGAGGTTATTGCCTAGGATTATGACTATGAAATTAGATCTAAGCTCGATTTTCTATTCAGACCTTTTTTCTTTATTTGTCCTTGGATCTTGATTTTAGGGATTTTTCTATTTAAGTTAGATTTATCCATGTTCTTCAACCTAGATTATTATTCAAACCTTTCCATGTTCATAATGTTATCATATCTATATGCCTGTGATGTTTTACTCGATTTATTCAGTTATGCTATGCCTTGGAAATAAATTGATAATAGAACAATGTTTATTATGTTATATGTGAAATTGAATTTTATTATCATGTTGAAATGGGAATTAATGAATATGTCTATTCATATGTATATTGGAGTATAACCTGTTATGACAAGTTGTGTAGTTTATCATGTTATGCAAGTTTTAGGTTGTAAAATCATATCACATATGCGACCACATGTTAGATCTACATGTTTATGTGTATATGTTAAACCTATTTCATATTTCAAGTTCACACTTATTCATATGCTCGTGATTGATTTGCAAGTTCACATATATGTAAGTTGATTTAGTCTATGTTGCAAATTAACATATATGTATGTTGATTTAGTCTACGTTGTGAGATCACACCTATGATATTCATGTTGATTATTTTGCAAGTACACACCTATGGTGTTCATATTGACTATGCCGAGAATGCCAAGTTTACATCTATGTCATGTTCATGTTAATGAATTTCTTTATGCACATTTTGTGTACGTTAAATGTGACGATCCCAAAACCCCGTGACACGGTGTTAAGGATAATCATTGGAATATAACACATTAATCATCATTAGCAGATCACAGATAATAGCATAAACAGAAAATAGAATAATTTACACACATATGACAGCGGAATCATATAGATATCATCACATCAGAGAGCACAGTACAGGATACAACTTAGTGCATAATGATACATAATCAGTCACCATCGCCAGAGGTGGAATCATACACAAGGAGTACACAAAATAAATATCAGTCTACATCGCCAATGGCGGAATCATAATATAGATACAATAATGGCGGAGAAAATCCAAGTCAGCTCGGTGTAGTCAAGTCTCGCCATGAGCCAAAAGTGCGTCAGAAACCTGTAACTAGGCTGCCCATGTGAAAATGAGGGCACCCGAGTTTGCAAGGTGAAACAAACTACGAGTCAGTCATGGGACTGGTATGAGAAATCTACTTAACTTATTAACAACAATAATAAGGCAAATCAAAGGACCACGCCACTTTCGTGGAACGAGTTTACTCCAATGAGTGCTAGTGCATGAAATAAAGTAAATGATTAAGTCATCGCAATGCTTTTTATAAAATGAAGCCATTATAAGACTCAGGTCCCATCACACAATGCAACGCAAGCCGGAGGATAAAGTTTTTACCTTATAATGGCTAAAAATGCTTCATACGAATAAAACAAAAGTGTTTGATATTATTACTAGTGCATATATGTTTCAAAAGTGATTTCAATCATAAATATCAATCCTAGGCGGCATGAATGACCCATACCACTATGTCACCATACTAGTAATACAATCACGTCCGAATATTTCGTATTGAAAATTGGATTCCTTCATGAGTCAAGGCAAGAGGCAAGCTCCTCTCTGATTCGAGACACTCTAGCAAATGCCTCGGGACCGCACACAACAATCCCTGGATCCTCCAAGGCCGGTCCTCCCTTACTTTTGAGGATTAATTATTCCTGAACACACGTTTCCCGGTCCTTACAGACCTATAATCGAGGCGCCTAGTATTCCAACAACCACACAGGTGAAAATTAGATATAAATGTCAGGGCTGGGAGGTCACTGACACCACCATAGCTAGAAAGAAACGTCGTGCACTCCTTGGGTCCTTCTCCCGTTTTTGACTCATACCGGGGTGTGAGGCTCGCGAATTCACGTTATACAGAAAGCTACGTCACACAGACCATGCTTTGATCATCAACCACAAGACCTTGCTTTGCAACAGAAGCCTTGATCATATGCCACTTAGGCATGCCACACAGGCAATCCACTCCATGCGACTGATTTCTATCAATACATAACCTCTGAGCTCGTACATCTTAGAGAAGGGCGTTAAGCAAGAGAATAAATTCTCCGCCGCCAAACAGATATATATTTAACAGAGATCAACCAGCACAGAAATAAATCCAACGTCAGACACACAGTCCATTTACAAGTCCGTTCTGGGTCTGAACGGAACCGGAGGCACCAATTCCTCGCATATCCATACAATCAACAGTATGTTTGGACGGCTACTACTTCAGCTCCTTCATGGTAGCTACTCCAATCACGAGCATCAGTAGCGCCCATCCATTCAGTGTGAAGATCGTCGGTCTTCAACTGTCTTCGACTCTTCGACTTCTCAACGTCGATCGATTATTTGAAATGAGATAAACTCGGCCTTTTCAAATAACCCACGTATATTTAGATTTTCAAATCAGTTAATTACATGGTTGGACTATTCAACATTCACATTTCAGTTCTTTAGTTATAATTCTCATGTTAAATACATTCAACCATCACATATCAAGCAAACACAACGAAATTGGTTTATTTCCATTCTATATCGTCTATAGTATTTTATAACGATATGTCGCCATTTTTATTTAATTTAAAACAACCATATTTAATTAAACGACGTTTCAGGTCGTGCCGATGCACGAGCGCTGTTTTTCACCAAATTTGTTTTACACTTATCTGAAAATCTAACCGTTGGATCTTCACAAATTTTATATCATTAGGAAGGTCATTTCAAAACGAATCCAACGGTTTCAGTTTTGGGAAAATCCGACGGTCGTATTTTCCACACTAGCCATTTTAAGTTACGATTTCAATTTACGAACTGCAGTGTCGTTATTCGATTTAATTTAATTATATTTATATATATAAATATAATCGTTTCTGGCGCTGTTTTTCTTCAGATTTGAATTAAACATTCCAGACAATCCAACCGTCGAATCTTCACAAAGTTGGTGCCGTTGGAAAGATATTTCCAAGGCGAACCCAACGGTTGCGGTTTCGGGAAAATCCAATGGTCGGATTTCCCGCACTAGTCGTTTGAAATCACGGTTTCAAAATACGAACTGCACGGCCACGTTTCGTTTTAATTTTATTTATATTTATATAAATATAGTTCATTCAAAAATTCCTATATCGTTTTCACTTCAATTATTTCACTAACGCCTTTAAATTTTGGAAAATTTCGCCATAACCTCCTTTGTACGGGAGGGGCTGGGAAAATTCCCAAATAGCCACACGGGAGTCTCATGTCAAAAAGAAAAAGAAAAAGCCAAGCGGCCAGCCAACAGGCTCATAAAATCATCACCCAAACAAAACAGTAAATGTATACCTATTTGTCGGGCACAAAATTTTATTCCTCTTCTCTAGCCCCTTTGCTATAACCAGTTCAATAAATATGCATGTACATATATACAATTTTTATCACTTATCATTTTCCATTCAACTTCATATTTGATTTACTTCGGTTTAAAAACACCATTCATTCTAATGTTGCATGCATAGGCTAAAATCATATCATTAGCTAATTAATGAATATTTTAACTCATGCATATTTATTTGAACAAGTGGCTATTTATAACACTTCACATTTCAAAGATGATAATTTTGGCGAACTAAAATAGATTTCAACACATGACTATTTTCTTTAGTTCCTATGCATGTTAAAAATAATATTTCATTCACAAATATTTATTTCAACGTCCGCATATCTTTAGCATATCACATAGATGATAAAAATGATATTTTTATCATTTAAAATATTTATTCGACAAATGGATGTTTTCAACACTTCATAGTTTCAATAAAAATGTAATTTTTATTGTTCGATCTTTTTATTCAACACATGAACTTTTCCACTACACACACTCCTCAACACATGAGCATTTCCACACATGGATATTTTATTTATGTTGTTCATATAAGAAAGTTGGAATTTTATTGTTGAAACTATTTATATATAAGGCGAATGTTTTACATACTTCATATATATTATAAAAATGTGATTTTTATTGTTTAAACACTTCATTTATTCACAAATGAATTTAATTTTCACACATCACTTTTCAACACATGAACATTTCCACACATGGATATAGTTTCAACATATGGCTTTAATTTCAATGCATGAAGATAATTTCAACATATGAAAATAATTCTAACACATGAATATTATTCAAAATTTCGGCAGCATAACGGCAGGGTAGTTAAAACTGGCACCGTCCCTAGTACGGCTCCTCGCTCTACCTTAAAACCTCGCGGTTTTTGACAATCGGGATTCATGCATCTAATTCGCACGCAGGCGACATGTTTTATTTTTATTTCCACAAATATTTCCAATTCATTTCAATCACCAATGGGTATTTTTCAACCACAACCAAACAATATCAACCACAAACAATTATTCAACCATTCGCATTTTTCATCCAATGTTTCACACCAATTCACAACAATAAATATCGTCCTTGGTTTGTGGACGAGGGGAGTATATACATATATATATATTATTGCTATATTTCACTTGCATTTCAACACATATATCAATTATTCTATGCATGTATAATTCATACTTCGCTTATACAGCTTACACTACGCATGTACATGAGGTATACAACACGTGTGTAATTTATATTTCGCTTATATAATTTATACACGACATTTTCCATTCAAATTCATTTAATTTAGATTTCTCACATTGGTTTGCGGAGTGCTAAAAATCGTAGATGACTCGAAAAAATCTGCGGCTTCTTCTATGTGGTAGAGAGCTTCCTTGCGGTCCCAATGTTTCCTGTTTCATCGAATTTCGTCAACACACCAAAAAGATATGATTTTTCAAAGTGCAGACATCAAAAAGGACTCACCTTTCTAAGTTGTTCGAAACTAGGGTTGCGGTTTTCGCGGAATCCGTGGCACGTGGGGACGATCGGAGGTGTTGACGTGGAAGAGGGAGGAGAGGCGGTCCTGTCGGTGGTGGTTTGGGGTGGCTCGGTGGCTCCTATGGCGATCGGCGGCACTGGGAAGTGGGCGACTTCCTGGGCCCGATTCAGGCGGAGGCGGCAACGAGGAGTGGAGGGAGTTGGTAGGATTTGAAGAGGAGGAGGAGGCGGTTCGATGGCAGGTGGTGGCGGCGGCGATAGAGGGCTAAGGCGGCGGCGATCGGTCGGAGAAGTTTGGAGCACGCGTCGCCGTTGAAGTCGAGGGTTACGGAGGTTTTTTTTTATTTTAATTTATGAAAGAAAAATTCGTATTGGCCGATATATATATTATATTTTTAAATAGTGTTTTCTCCAACGAACTCCTTTTCAAGTCCAACGACTGTCGTCCCTAGCTAAATACCCCCATCCCGGACACAATGGGATATGTTTCGTTTGCCAATTCGACTGTTACAGTTAGTTATTTTTCAAATTAAAGTATAAAACATTTAATTTTTAACACTGAACGTACATTTCAATTTGCCAGGGCCACAAACTGATTCGAAAAATTCCAGAAAAATAAATCTAGCTATGTTTTGATGCTACGGTCCCAACAAAACTAGTTTCGTCGAATTCTGAGATTATTTGAAAAATGGCCATTTTCTGGTCGATCCAATTTAACAGAAATTGACCAAACGCATTTTCTTTTGCCACGCTCACATACTAGCTTCAAAAATTATGAAATTTAAAACCTAGAAATAATTTGACATCCCGGACCCAACAAAAGTGGTTTCGTCAAATTCCGAGGTTGTTTGCAAAATATCAATTTTCCAGGGCTATATATTCTATATAGCGACCTTTCTGAAAATTCATTCGGCCATAACTTTTGATTCCCGTTATGAAATTTCAATTTTTCAGATTCGTTAGAAAGGTATTGACTAACAGATTTAAATATTTTTGGTTTCGCTAAAATCTGTTATATTTTCCACCCTGCACAGTCAGTCAAAGTTTGAATTCAAATTTTCAAACTGACTCACTATTTCTAATTCACTATTTTATTGAAATATTCTATTTCAATTGTTCAAATTTCTTTGAAATGTCCAATTTAAAAATTTTAAATTGGCCCGTATTTTTCGGGTTATTACATTAAATTAGGCTAAGTTTTTTAGCCTAATATTATATGTAAAAAATCATGTGGACGGAAAATTAGGCTAAGATTGTTAGCCTAATATTTAGAAGGGGTAACGTTGGGAAAAATTGGTAATTATAGGAAACTTGGCATGAAACTCACCATGAAACTTGACACGAACTTGGCATGAATCTTGAACTTGGACATGACACTAGAATGAACTTGAAAATGGCCAACTCGAGGTTGGGTTGAGTTTGTAGTGTAATTCTGCCCGTAACCGCCTGGCAAATCCAGTTACTGCAAACAATAGGATCCAATGTGGGTAGTTGGTCATATCGCACTTGAAAACCTGAGCTCAGACTGAGTTGTGGTGTAATTCTGCCCGGAACCACCCAGCATATTCGGTGACCACAACAATAGGTCTGATGTGAGAGGTTGGGGTGCATTAATGAATTAATGCCACATGATAGGGTTAAGTCATGAACATGAAAGACAACACTTAACCAACTTGATACATGATTCGTAGGGCTAAGTCATGAACTTGAACGACAACACTTAGCCAATTTGACATGATTCGTAGGCGGGTTAAGTCCCGAACTTGAATGACAACACTTAACCAACTTGAAATGCTAGACTGATAAGGGTTAAGTCACGAATTTAAATGACAACACTTAACCTATTGGACGAAAACCCTTGTTACGCGGTCCATTTCAGTAGTAACCCACTAGATGTATCACGGTACCCTAGAACTAGGTAGGGTGGGGCACGATTACTGGGTTGATAGTAAGTGACCAGAACGACGGCTGTGTTGGTGCGCCAGTATAGGTTCAGGCGGGCTATGGTCGTGCACGTGGTCCGAAGTTGAAAAAGCAGACATTGGGCATCAGTAGGTTTATCTGTGCATGCTTGATTCGTGTCGGTGGTTGGCACCCTAGGGCTTGATACACTCTATGGTGGATCTACCACAAGTGACTACATCCGTGATAGGGCCGGATGACACAGACACACAACGAGCTAAAACTTGTAGGGAGCCGATCGACTAGTGGATCGTTTCGTTGGACCTAGAAATAGGTCATTTCATGATATTGGGCCAAGGTATTATTTCATGATTAATATAAGACATGGGTTTGGATTCTAGTATAGTTGATGCAACGAACCTTGAATATGTGATGCTATACTTGATTTATACTTGATTTATCATGTTATCTTAGTCTATCTTGCCCATCTTGCCATCATCCTTATGTTTACTTTCAGTTTGTACATGTCATGTTACCTTTACCTGTTTTTATGCTGAAAGTTACTAGGACTTACCAGTCTTTATGACTGATCCGTTTTCTTTTGCCTCTTTTCCTTTCGTTCCCCCCTCCTCCCCAGGTTCTCAGGGAGGAAACTCTAGCACTTAGCTTGGATTTCGCTTGCTTTCGGTTCAGCTCATGTACGGTTTGATCTGGAGCTATGTTATGGCTGCATTTCTGCTACCTTTGGGGAATTAAGCTACTTTTGTTGTTTTAAGATTATGCTTCTTTATTTATGCAAGACATAATTAGTTGTAATGGAAAATAATGACCTTGGCTATTTGATGTAAAATATTTTGACTCTTTTTGAAAGTAATGAAATTTATCTTTTGATTCTTCCGCTGTTTTATTTATGTTCTGTCTTGTAATAATTCTGTGATTGTTTACCTTGATAATGCTCCTCCAAAATTAGTTCATTCCCTTTGTGATTGACCTTAGCGGAGGTGGAGTGTTACATTTGGTATCAGAGCAGAAGGTTACCAGACTGGGCAAAAGTTTTTAGAAAACCTTCTAAAACTATTTTCAAAACCGCTTACAAAGAAGCATTTTTCAAGAAAAGTCTTGTTTTATTGAAAGGCTATTCCCCAAAAGCCATTAGCACTATCCTTTGTTTCCTCGTTTTGAATTTCTTCCTTTTCATTTCAGCATGTCTGGGAATCTTAATTTTCCAAAGGGCGTGCCAATACCTGGCTGGTTCAGGAGGTACTTAGAGGCTAGGGCCAACGATGCAGGCCCAGCAGATATTCCTCCTCCAGCTGTAGCGATTCCTCCTCCTCCGCCCCCTCCTCGTGCAATTGCTTTCTCAAAGATCTGTAAAGATTTTAGGGCCATGGGTGGAAAGGATTTCAAGGGAACTGAATCATTCATAGAAGCGAGGAACTGGCTCAAAGAAACTGAGGACCTGTTCGTCATCTTCGAGGTGGACGATAGGCAGAAGGTACAGTTGGTAGTATGGTTACTCAAAGACGAAACTTCCTATTGGTGGGAAGTCACTAATGTCGAGAGGCCGGTTGAAACATGGATGGATTTCAGAGTAAGGTTTGAGATGAAATTCCTCTCGCAAGCTGAATGAACTTTACAGCTGGAAAAAATTCTTATCTCTTAAGTAAGGAAGTATGACGGTCAAGGAGTACGTCAATTAATTCAATCAACTAGCTCGGTTTGGACTGGACTTAGTGAATACCCCTCATAAGAAGGCTCTCCGCTTTGTCAAAGGATTGAATGAGCCACTTCACAGCTTGGCTATGACCCACATACCTATGGGGGCTACTTACGAAAAGCTAGTAGACATGGCGCTCTTAAATGAAGAAGACAAGAATGGCAAGAAGGAGGTCAAGGCAAATGAGTCTCCAAACAAGAAGGTAGACTCTAAGAAAGGAGGCAAGAACAACAACAACAATAACGGTAACAAGACACATGAAAAAAGAAAATGCCACTTCTGTGGTATTGAGGGGGCATATAGTCCAGAATTGTAGAATGAAGTAGATGAAGATGGGAGCATGCTTTCAGTGTGGTGATACTGGACATATTAGCAAGAACTTCCCTAAGAAGCAAGGGTAAGGCCCGCAGGCAGGACCTTCTGGGGGTACATCTTTAACTTCTTCTCCTAGATGCTTTGTTTTATCTTGCTTATCTTCTCAATCCTATCTTGATAACCTTAGGTAGAACCCTTTTGGATGTAAACATGTGATTGAAACATGTTATGGTTGATGTTTGCAAATGGTTGCAAGTGGTCGCAAGTGGTTGCTCGTGGTTGCATAACACACATTAGGCACTAGATTGGCTCAAACACATTTTCATATTGCATATGCATGAGTGTTTATACTTGTTTATGGATGAAATTGAATGTGTTATCATGTGAATGTTGCATATGGATGGATGTTTGTGCACACATATAGTGTTTATGTGACTAGGACTATTTGCATACATGTTGGATTCATGGCATTAAACATATTTTGCATTAAGAAGATCAATCAGGCCTGATCATTTGCACTAGATAAGGAACATACACACACCTTCTGCATATGTTCATATAGCATTAGAAATCTTTTAAGGACAATGGTTGCTTGTGGATGATGGTTGAGTAGATGATTGATTGGATGATAGGATGCATTCTTACTAACTTGAAGATTTCGGGGACGAAATCCTTTAAGGAGGGGAGAATGTAACAACCCGTATTTTAATAACGTGTTAAAACCATAAATCAAGGCAGAATTAATTTATAAAATAAGAATCAAGGGAAACGGGTTGCGCCATTGCGTTCGTCTCGAAATTTTTCTTGAAAACGAGTCCGAGTTTTCGAAAATCGGAGTCCGTATGAGGGAGATATGACCCTCCGAAGTTTCAGAAATTTTCGGAATCAAAAACAGCTCGAAATTCGAATTCAAATTCGAATTCAAAACCCATAACAGGCTAGGTGGGAAATTTCCCGCCCAGGACCAGGTCGACCTAGGGGTCGACCATAGTGTCGACCTCCCAGGGACCAGGTCGACCATAGTGTTGACCTACCTCCCGAACCCAATTTTTGAACCTGATGCATTCTGATGTATTTAGACTCGTTTCGTGACCAGATTCATCCGCCTAACCCTATATAAACAGGCCCCTAGCCTCATTCTCTTTACACCATTCTTCTCTAACCTTATGATGCACAAAGTCTTGATGATCATGGCATCTTCTTCTTCCTCTAAATTAAATTAAAACGCGAAGATTATTTCTTGAAGACAACGGCTAGGAATTTCATATCGGGGATTTGCTTCTACAATCAAAGCAAGATTCAACGATTCAACAATTCAACGACAAATTTCTAGACTTGAATTCTGCATCTAAATTTCTTAGACCACGGTCTATAAGTTCATGTTACTTTTAGATAAAAACTATAAACTTAATATGGACATGATGTAAATTGGAACTGGATCTGTAATTGATTCATATATATCCTTGTTCATCTTGGATCTTGACTTTTTGGGAATATTGCTTTTAAATCAGTTGGGCCTATTCACGTTGTAAATCAAATTCTTTCATAACATTATCATGCCTATGACGTTGAAACTATTGTTAATGGCCAAGGACTATGACTGTGAACATAAGACTATGCCTATGCCTACGATTGTGAACATAAGACTATGCCTATGACTGTGAACATAAGACTAAGCCTATGCCTGTGACTGTGAACATAAGACTATTGCCTATGACTATGACAAGGACAATTATGGCTAATCACCTATAATTCATGACCATGAGGTTATTGCTTAGGATTATGACTATGAAATTGGATCTAAGCTTGATTTTCTATTCAAACCTATTTTCTTTATTTGTCCTTGGATCTTGATTTTGGGGATTTTTCTATTTAAGTTAGATCTATCCATGTTCTTGAACCTAGATTATTATTCAAACCTTTTCATGTTCATAATGTTATCAGATCTATATGCTTGCAATGTTTTACTCGATTTATTCAGTTATGTTATGCCTTGGAAATAAATTGATAATAGAACAATGTTTATTATGTTATATGTGAAATTGAATTTTATTATCATGTTGAATTGGGAATTAATGAATAAGTCTATTCATATGTATATTGGAGTATAACCTGTTATGACAAGTTGTGTAGTTTATCATGTTATGCAAGTTTTAGGTTGTAAAATCATATCACATATGTGACCAAATGTTAGATCTACATGTTTATGTGTATATGTTAAACCTATGTCATATTTCAAGTTCACACTTATTCATATGCTCATGATTGATTTGCAAGTTCACATATGTGTAAGTTGATTTAGTCTATGTTGCAAATTCACATATATGTATGTTGATTTAGTCTACATTGCAAGATCACACCTATGATATTCTTGTTGATTATTTTGCAAGTACACACCTATGGTGTTCATATTGACTATGCTGAGAATGCCAAGTTTACACCTATGTCATGTTTATGTTAATGAATTTCTTTATGCATATTTTGTGTACATTAAATTAGGCTAAGTTTTTTAGCCTAATATTAAATGTCAAAAATCATGCAAATGGAAAATTAGGCTAAGATTGTTAGCCTAATATTTAGATGGGGTAACGTTGGGAAAAATTGGTAATTATAGGAAAGTTGGCATGAAACTCGCCATGAAACTTGACATGAATCTTGAACATGGACATGACACTAGAATGAACTTGAAAATGGCCAACTCGAGGTTGGGTTGAGTTTGCAGTGTAATTCTACCCGGAACCGCCCGGCAAATCCAGTTACTGCAAACAATAGGATCCAATATGGGTAGTTGGTCATATCGCACTTGAAAATCCAAGATCAAACTGAGTTGTGGTGTAATTCTGCCCGGAACCGCCCGATATATCCAGTGACCACAACAACAGGTTTGATGTGAGAGGTTGGGGAGCATTAATGCCACATGATAGGGTTAAGTCATGAACATGAAATACAACACTTAACCAACTTGATACATGATTCATAGGGCTAAGTCATGAACTTGAACGACAACACTTAGCCAATTCGACATGAATCGTAGGTGGGTTAAATCCCGAACTTGAATGACAACACTTAACCAACTTGACATGCTAGACTGATAAGGATTAAGTCATGAATTTAAACGACAACACTTAACCTATTGGACGAAAACCCTAGTTAAGTGGTCTATTTCAGCAGTAACCCACTAGATGTATCACGGTACCCTGGAACTAGGTAGGGTGGGGCACGATTACTGGGCTGATTGTAAGCGACCAGAACGACGGCTGTGTTGGTGCGCCAGTGTAGGTTCAGGCGGGCTATGGTCGTGCATGTGGTACGGAGTTGAAAAAGCAGGCATTGGACATCAGTAGGTTTATCTGTGCATGCTTGATTCGTGTCGGTGGTTGGCACACTAGGGCTTGATACACCCTATGGTGGACCTAGCACAGGTGACTACATTCGTGATAGGGCCGTATGACACAGACACACAACGAGCTAGAACTTGTAGGGAGCCGATTGACTAGCGGATCTTTTCATTGGACCTAGAAATAGGTCATTTCATGATATTAGGCCAAGGTATTATTTCATGATTAATATAAGACATGGGTTTGGATTCTAGTAGAGTTGATGTAGCGAACCTTGAATATGTGATGCTATACTTGATTTATCATGTTATCTTAGTCTATCTTGCCCATCTTGTCATCATCCTTATGTTTACTTTCAGTTTGTACATGTCATGTTACCTTTACTTGTTTTTATGCTGAAAGTCACTAGGACTTACCAGTCTTTATGACTGACCCGTTTTCTTTCGCCTCTTTTCCTTTCGTTCCCCTCCCCCCCCCCCCCCCCTCTCCCCCAGGTTCTCAGGGAGGAAACTCTAGCACTTAGCTTGGATTTCGCTTGCTTTCAGTTCAGCTCATGTACGGTTTGATCTTGAGCTATGCTATGGATGCATTTCTGCTTCCTTTGGGGAATTAAGCTACTATTGTTGTTTTAAGATTATGCTTCTTTATTTATGCAAGACATAATTAGTTGTAATGGAAAATAATGACCTTGGCTATTTGATGTAAAAGGTTTTGACTCTTTTTGAAAGTAATGAAATTTATCTTTTGATTCTTCCGTTGTTTTATTTATGTTCTGTCTTGTAATAATTCTGTGATTGTTTACCTTGATAGCGCTCCTCCAAAACTAGTGCATTCCCTTTGTGAGTGACCCTAGAGGAGGTGGGGTGTTACAGTGTCCTAGACTAAGGGGCATCGTTTGATAGGTAGCATAATCCCTAGTTGGACCTAGGTCGCATAAACCCTGAATCCGAGAAGCGTTCAATAGGTAGCATAAACCCCAGTGGCTCTGGGTAGCGTAAACCCTGGTTGAATCTAGGAAGCATTCGATACGTAAACCTTAGTTGGATCTAGGTAACACTCGATGGATAAGGGACTGCATACACAATAAAAAGGAGGATCATCTTATCATGAACACACGATGATAGTTGAAACAGTCCTTAGTGGGTGTAGAGAAATAGAAGTAGATGCGATAGCCAATTCCGTTAATCTTACCTTGTCTTGTTTTAGGATTATCTTATCACTATGGTATGGTTCTAAGTTCAGTTTGTTCATGTCATAGTCCTTTTCTTATTTGCATGCTGAAGTATAACTGGACTTACCAGACTTATGTCTGACCAAGTTTTTTTTCGCCTCTTTTCTTCCGTTCCCCCCCCCCCCCAGGTAGCCAGGGAGGGAATAGGTCAGCACATTTTGGACCATTACTCTTTCCGAGCTTGAAGATTCTTTGATGCATCTTTTTTGAACTCCATTTTCTACTGCTATGGCTGGCTCATGCTTTATTGGGGAACGTCATTGTCAGTTTATGCTTCTTTATTTTAAACAAGACAGATGCTTTGTTGTAGTAAGTATTGATGTTGTAAAATAATCTTTGTATAAGCTGTGTTTTAATCAATAAAGGTTATTTATTTTTCGCTGCTTTATTTGTCTGTCTTGTAATATTTTTTTCCAACTTGTACCAAAAATGCTCCACCGAAGTTAAGGCATTCCCTTCGTGAGTGACCTGAATGGAGGTAGGGTGTTATAGGAATTTTCATCAAACATTAATTGTGCATCTAAAAACAGTAATTTAAGGAGTACGAACATTATAAAGTAGTTTGTACAATATTGGCGTTACACTTAAAAACAATAATACGGGAATAAGAAAAAATCACGGCCTTGGGCCCTTGACTCATAGTTGTATAGTTAGCAGTCAGAAGAAAGGCACTTAAGTAATGCAATTATTGATGAATTTTCAGTGGAAATAATAAATTTACACTTCATTTCTAATAAAGCAATGTATGAATCTTGAAAAGATTTAATGGCATTACAAAACGCACAAACATATTGCAATCGATTACAAAATCAAATTCATAAAAATATTATCAAAATTTTGTGAAGGAAAAATGTTTCCTCCTCCTAATCTAAGTCTTTTTTCGCATGATAATCATTATAATATTAGTTACATCAAGAATTTAATACAATAGGAAAATCAATGAAGAAAAGCCGTAAATATGAAAATAAACTTTTGAATTTTTTTTTGTGAAGAAAAGATGTTATTTTTCTACAGTAGGGAGCACATTTAAATAAACAATAAATTAATTTTTCATTTGAAATTAAGTAAGCTAATGACCTTTACTTGGTAGAAGATTCAAGCTCGATTTCCTCAATCTACATCCACCATATTTAATGCAGCAGACAAGTGATAACCCCCATATCCAGTCTCAGCTTAGTCTGAAGAATAAGTGAATAGCACGTAAATTGTGAGAACTCATTGATACCAAAAGGACATAATATAGTCAAGTACATTAGTAATTAGAGTATGACGGCAGTAGATTTGGAGAACCCGTATATCCACTGAACGACATGAACTGCTAAAAATAGCAAAGTGCTGAAATAAAATATTTTAACGTTAAAAAATTAATTTTTAATGTATAAATGAACGACATGAAATTCTCCTGAATAGAATTGAATATTCATTTACAAATCGGACGATTTGTTTATGTACACACATTTATCTGACATTGATTGGGACGATAAAATTTTACACATCGCCCAATTGCACAAATAAAATCAGTGTTTGATTGATTGAAACCCCACACGGGTATTGGGATGATATTTGATGTACACTAATCCCAATTATTTAGTTGTATGTCGATCGATTGGTTGACAGGCTGTTTTTAAAGCGTTAATTAATTATTTTAATGCTTATGCAGTTGTGTAGTGCACTTTAGATGATGGTTGATTGTGTATCATTATTATTGTATACATGTATTGTATGAAATCCATATAATCACATTATATGGTGATTGACTGTGTCTGATTCCAGTTTAGAAAGAATTGAAAACGAATATTTTAAAATAATGAATATTTTAAAATAATATTCAGAAAAAATCAAAATATGATTTTGATGTCTGATTTGGGATGGACACGAAAATATTTAAATATATAAAGCCGTGTTGATTAGATTAACGCCATTTTGATGTGAACAATATTTATATCGATTTTATTCATTTATATAATGAATATCGAAAAGAAAATGATTTCAAAATATAATGTTTTATAAATATTATCATTTATATATCGATGATATGGAATATTCAATTTTGATTTGAAATTGAATATGAAGTTGAAATCGTTTTGAAAACGAATTTAAAACGATTTATAAAATACGTTTTAAATGGAAATCGACGAAATATATATAATATATTATATATATATATATATATATATAATGGTCTGAATAGAACGCTCCACGCCGCGGTAGTTCGCGAATTTCGACCATTGACTTCGAACGGACATTACGGGAGATTCGACAGTCGGATCCTCCTAAAACCGGAACCGTTGGGTTCATATCGAAAAGAGCTTTCTAATGAATATAAGAGATTTGAAATCTAATGGTTGTATTTGGAATTATGTCCAAATCAAATTTGGAAAAGTTCTATGTAAGTGCAACTCGATGATCGTTTATGGAAATCGACCGTACAGGCCTTGATATAATTATTGAAAATAATAATAATTTGTGTAAAATCATAATATATGATTTGGAAAGAATTGGGATGAAAAATTCCATATTTGAAAAGAAAAAAATATATATTTATGAACTACATATGAACTAGAATTATAATCCAATATTTTTCAATAAATAAATTGGATTTTAAATAGTTTTAAAAATAACTGGAATTTCCAATATATGAATTGGAATGGATTTGAATCGAAATTATCTTCGGAATATTTCGATATTGGATTCCGTGATTATACGGATATCGTGGAGGAATTTGGAAGATATATATATCGTTATTCCAATATGATATTTGTTGATTTCGGAATTTGATATTGAATATAAGTCGATATATTTTCTATTCAGAGCCTTGTATTTAATATCAAATGAGATTTGGGTTTGTCGTGAATGGTGTCTTCATTAACACTGTTCTTAAACCCAATTGATAACAGATTAAATCTTTTTATTTAGATTTAATGAAGCATACCAATTGATTAATATTTAATTGGAATTGAATTGGAATTGATTTTTGGGTTTATCGTGAATGGTGTTTTAAATAACACTTGTTATTTAACCCGATTAACAATGGAATGAGATTTTAGGTTTGTCGTGAATGGTATCTTTAATAATACTATACTTAAACCCAATGGAGTTAAGAAAATTAGAAACTGACTGGAGATTAGCTAAGTTGAATGGTTTCCTAGGTATTGATCTGATGTTTGTTTCGGCCTTCGGGATTAATACTTAGGGAATTGTTCTCTTACTAATTTATGGTTAGAGACTGATAGAATGTGATTTTGGGTTTATTGTGAACTGTGTTTTTAACGACATTCGTTCTTTAATCCGATTTACAGTGAAATGTGATTTGGAATTTATAAATATTTTTATTAAGATATAACGGGAATTTTCCAAATTAAAGTTTTCCAATTTGATATATTAAATTGGAATTGAATGGAATTCAATTGATAATCATCGAAGTGAACTTCTGTGGAGGAAGACTATTAATACATATGGAATTTAAAAGGCTTTTCCGTTATTCCATTTATATTATTAGTCGGATACGGAAATTGATATTGATTATATATTGATTTGTTTTTTCCGTGAAGATTCCATAATCAATGGAATGTGATTTCGGTTTATCGTAAACTGTGTTTTAAATGACATTAGTTCTTTAACCCAGTTAAAGATAAGATTAATTTCTTAGCTTTGAATAATCATTAATATTGATTTTTGGGAAGATTAAAACTAAGTGGAGTTTTAATGAATCTTTAATTAGATTGAAAAGTGAATGTGATAATTAAAATTATCAATCCAGGAAAATGACCAAGAATGGAGTATCACCAGTTTTACTCTAAGCGATAGTTAAATTTTTAATTAGATTTGAACATGAAATGGTAATTAATATTCTCCGATAACACTGTGGTGTTAGATATGGAGTAATACCAGTTTTGCTTCATGGGATGAATAGGTTGGGATTGGGAAATATAATAAATGATTACTTCGGTAAGGTTCACTAATCCCGACTAGTTTGGAAAACCTTAATATGGTTTGAAATTGTGAAAAGAATATTTGAATAAAAGAATATTCTGGATTAGAAGGAGGCGTATGTTGTGTTGTGTAACACTTATCTATAAAATACGCGAGTTATTCAGAAAGACCGGATTTACCTCATTCTGAATAACTGATATGACGATAAGTCGAAGATGAAGACGGTGGTTGAAGACCGGAGGTCTTTACATCGTTTGGATGATTACTAATGTCTTGATTGAGTTGTACACCCAAGACGAGGTAATAAGTGGTGATTGTTCCAAACGTACTTGGAGATCGACCGGATATGCGTAGGTCTCTCCCCTGTATTGGACATATGGGACGAGGAATAAGGTGCCTCCGGTTTCGTTCAGACCCAGAACGAACTTGTAAATGGATGTGTGTCTGACATCGGATTTCATTCTGTGTGATTGATAGGCATCGGTTGCATAGCGTGAATTGCCTTTGTGGCATGCTGAGATTCAAATGATCAAGGCTTCTATTGAAAAGCAGAGTCTTGTGGTTGATGATCAAAGCACGGCTTTAATATAGCATAGTTTTGTGTAGCGTTAATTCGCGAGCCTCATATCCCGGTGTGAACCAGAAACGGAAGAGGACATCGGGGAGGACATGCGTTTCCTTCTAGCTAGGAGTGGTGTCTGGGTTTTGCACGCCTTGATGGTTTATGTGGATGATCGATAGCGAGACACCTCGGTTATATCGACACTGTGGGGCCGATGGATGAAATGGTCTTTATATAGACCAGATTTACGCCCCATAATGCGGGAAAACGTAGTGTTCAGGAATTTTAATCCACATCGAGTGGACCGGCCCTGACGATCCAAAGGCTTGACTAAGTACTTGTCTGAGGCTCGGGTTAGAGAGTCTCGAAGCGGTAAGGACGATCCCTTGCCTTGGTTCACAAATGGAAATCCAACTTCCAATACGTGACAATTGCGGTTTTGATTGTAGATCCTAGTATTGGCGACATGATATATGGTACTCATGCCGTCTAGGATTGATACATTTATATTTGAAGTTGTTTTATTCACTATGCACTTATAATAGTATCAAATGATTTGTTTTAACGTACCAAGCATGTTTGGCTGTTATAAGGGCAAACCCAACCCTACGGCTTGCGTTACATTGTGTGATGAGACCTGGGTCTTATAATAGCCTCATTTTTCCAAAAAGCATTACGCTGTTTTGTTATATGCACTACACCATAAATGTCAATTAAGTAGTGTTTATGGCCGTATCTAATTCAATTTAGCAGTGCTACGGGCCGTATCAATAATTGGCTTCTTTGTCACTTAGATACGGGCTTGTATCAAACTCATAAATTGATACAGCTTTAAACCGTATCAAATTCATAGATTGATACGGCTTAAAGCCGTATCAAATTCATAGCTTGATACGTCTTTTAACTGTATCAAATTGCTATATTGATATGACTTAAAACCGTATCAAATTCCTAAATTGATACAGATGAAAACTTTATCAAATTGTTGTATTGATGCGACTTAAAACCATATTAAACTGCTATATTGACATGGCCTAAAACCGTGTTTAGTACCTCATTCCTACAATGCTATTAACAAATTAGATACGACTTTTAACCATATCAAATCATGAAATAATGTACAGCATATATGCAGCATAAAGATTCACTACACCCATTTATATATATGCATAATAAAGAAGATACGCTGCACCCATGTAATAGTATAATAAAAAGATACATAAAGCATAACTTCAATTAATACACAAACAATAACTTCAATAATACACAAATCATAACTTCAATTAATACACACCACATAACACAATTTATACAAAGTATAATGTTCATAGTTCTTGCTATAAAAAAAAGACAACTAAACTACAGTAGTCGAGCCCATGCAACTCATGCTTGTTCCAAAGCCTGAAAAGAAATAAAAATAACAAGTATCAGTTTAGTTTCGTCTCCATAGCAGCTACTATGGCTAAACTTCTAAAGATATTAAATTTGTACGTGATTACATCGGTGATTACATTGATATATGTACGCGATTACATTAATGAATAAAATCACAGACTAAACTTCTAAAGATATTAAATTTGTCATAAAATATTCAAAATTTCATAAAAAATTTAAACTTCTAAAGATATTTAAAATTTTAGTTTGCAACTGAGTTGCAAACTGGTCTCAGTTAGTTCAGTTTGCAACTGAGTTGCAAATTGGGTCTCAGTTAGTTGCAATCCAATCTATGAAAAAGAAAATAAATTTTATCATAAATTTAATACAAAAATTTAATCATAAATTTTATAATAGGTGAGGTTAATAGTTTCAATCACTAAAGAGTCCAACATAGAAAATACTATATTTCCAAGAAGTATTGAAATTCATCAACACATTCAGACCTAATATTGTTTGCCACTGACTGCTAAAATTAAACTGCCAAAATGGACATATATAATAGGAACTTTGATGTTTGTGTAGACCTTAGCTAGTTATCTTAGCAAAAGCAAAAAGTAAAAGAACCTAGATATGATAACTTTCGAAGGTATTTACTGCAATTCAAATCATGAAGCCTATGTACTTACATCCAAAAGTAGATACCACTGTTAAGGTGAAAACAACTGGATGAGGGTGCGTGAATGTATATGTCAAGGACTTCGTTGTTAAATTCTTTTTCTCGGACCATAAGGAGATGATAAATGTTTTCCCACTATATCAGAAAAGTGGCATTAAGTATGTGAAAAATAGATGATTGCTTAACAAAAATATTGTATGCATAATTTTCGTAATCTGGAGAATGGATGATATTGCGCACAGTACCATCTACATCTATTTGTGATAAAATAAAAGTGTTTGGAGCGAAGAAGTTAAAACATTTTCAGGTGATGTAATATTTATAGTGTATAACAATCCCTATTATTATCATACCAGTGAACTGAGTTGTCTTGTTCGATCGGGATGGAAGCACGAAATTATTTCCAAATCCAAACTTGTGCTACGGTTCGCAGATATGGTCTCAGTTTGCAACTCAGTTGCAAACTTGTCTCAGTTTGCAATTAACTTTGATTTTTATCTAGGATATGTTGCATGGCTTCTATATTTCTCCACTTAAGTCATTAACTTTGACTTTTATCTAGGATATGTTGCAAACTGGTCTCAGTTTGCAATCTATACTATACTATTAAAACTGAGTTAATTTTAGATGGCTCTCAAGCCCCCTTCAATTTCTATTAGGACTGATGTGAGCATGACACGTGTAATGCGCACTCAATCATCTCTGCCTTTTTTCAATATACCACAAGTGTGAACCCGTGCTTCGCACACGGGCTTACGATAATAGTTGTAAGTGAGACACAAATAATGTGTACATATATAAGCATTAATTTCTAGAAGTTATTCAGTGCGGGTAATACATTTTTTAGTTAAGGGCACTGCTAAGTTGTGTAACCACTAAAAGGAAGAAGTCACGGCTGTACATCGAAACTAGAGCAACAAATGTGAATTGTTTATTTGATTGGTAATTAAGCATTATATTATAACAACCAACTGTGAAATTGGATGCATAACCGGTAATGACTATATGACTGACTACAAATCTAATTATTTTGCCAGTACGAAGTAGATTATTATCTGCATAATTTTGTATGGGATAAAAGTAAGATTGCATCTAATAACGAAATTCAAAAAAACATCAAAAAAGTACTAAAAAAGGGCAAGACCATGGCAAGATATGGAACGTAGCATAAACAAAATATGTCCAGCATTGCAAAGCAATCATTATACAATATATGATCAAGGCAAAGTGAAAATTACACATAATTTAGCTAGATAATGTTTATAACTACCAAAAAAAAGAGGAGCACTGCAAAAAATCAACAGAACCTAGAGCTTAACCTAAGGAAGATCCAATCATAGTCGTATATGCAAGATATTTAAAGGCTGAAATTTGAACTTGATGGCTTTAACATTAAACATTAATCCAGTAACGCAGCATTGCGAGCTTTCGTGCTTTGAAGGTGTTAAAATAATAGGTTAGTTATTTTTGATTAGCGACTTTACACGAACATTATGATTTTAAAAAAAAATCAAGAATAGGCAAGCAGTTTAGGATGTGTGACCTTTACATGAGCCAAAGTGTCAAGCAGTCCCCCATATTGAATTCTTAACTTCTGTAGTGAGTATAGCACAAACAATGCCAACTTTTTGTCATAAAAAGAAGAATAATTTATAATACTAATTTTGGTTGGGACAAAAAAATAATGTGAAAATAGTTTTGGTATTCTAAAAGTTAGACAGCAATCGGAAATGTTATTACATATTTTGGCAAGGAATGAATTTGAAACATAAGGCTTACCTATAGTAATTTGACATATAAACACAACATTCAGTCTGACCGATGAAAACTTTGACAGAAAAATGTGACTCACATAGCCCAACAATAAATTAGATGGATCTACATTTAGAAATAACCCATAGGAGTTTAATATAAATAATTATTGTTTCATAATGTGTATTAAAAACAGTAAATATGAAATATTTAGCTTATCTGTAGGACGAAAGTCGTTACGGTTACAATATAACACATTTTGATGCTCTTTAATGTCGTTTCATATTGTCAAGTGTTTCGCAATGATAGTTTATATCCTCCATGCACATCAAAGGGAGCATATGCATGCAACATATTGGTTGTCAACAGTAAAAATAAATGACACCGAAGAAAACCATTAGAGAAAATGCATGGATCCAAAAACCAATTCAAACATTCCACCATATAATGAAGTAAATTATAGAGATACATATTGAATCTGTAAAGCAGGACAACTAAACAGAAATAAATGGCTAATATAAAGCTTAAAGTGGGTATTATTTTCAATGCCACTAACACTATTTTCAAATTTCATGGTTCAAAGTTCAAAATTTTGTCCTCTCTAACAATTCTAACAATACTCTTGTAAAAAGCAAAGTAGTGGAGAAAAATTATACTGAATTAATGGATTTAAACTATTTCAGATATAATAATTACCTCTACTTTTATGTTAAGAGTTTTGTCTTTAAAAAAACGATAACAACGTACATGGAAATACAAATAACACATGGGTTAATGGAGCTAGGTTCTAGTGTGCTTCAGTCATAAGGTAATACGTATGTTTAAAGTTTACATATAGATAACTCACCAGCTAATTTATGCATAGCAGTGGAGTAAGACCATCAATATAATATAATACCTTCACGCCTAATAAAACATCTAAAATACACCAATGTAAAAAATCAGGTATAGTTATACCATCAATGATAATTATAGTTAAAACAATTCTTGTAATTAAGCATACACACACATAAGCACACATTTATCTTAGAGAGTGGCAATTGGGAAACAAAATTAGTACCATTGGATTTGTTTAACATTACGTGGAATGTGGATTCAAAAAGAGATCAAATGTTTGAGATTTCTTGTATCTAATTTATGTAACAATTTTGCGTCTAAATAGACTTTCACATACATAAATGCATACACATACATACAAATATATGTAGCAGGGAAAAGCATATCACTACAAACACAGCAGTCATACATATTTAAGTGAATATAAAAGATTGAAAACCTAGCAGAAGTTAAGTGTAGAGTATTTTCAGAAAAGAAAAGGTATATACACACTGTTATTCTCCTAAACAATTCATTGAACATAAAATATCATTACCTCTTTAAACAAAGAAAAATATGAAATAGTGTAAAACTTACCAGATGCTTCATATGCTGATTCGTGCTCTTTGAACAACATCAGATAGTGTAAATCACAAAAATGCATTGGTGGATACAAATTTACAGGTATTATCAAGTTATAAATTTGAAAAAGATAATTAAGTAACCAAACATCTTTCATTTCCAAATTAGTCTAAGGTAAATGGCTAATAACTTTCTAGATAAAACTTACACACATCGCTCCTTTCATCTCAAAAAGTGGATCGAAAATCATCAGTATAGTCTTATTGTTATAGTCCCCACATGGTATTTACTGTGGACCCAATGATGTGAATGCCACTTTGAGTAGATTGTTAAAATGACAAACCTGTATATAGTAATTTCCAAGCAATGAAACCTAAATAACATATAATCCAAAATTGAATTGTCATCCTAGATGAGAGAAGATATATTTATCGCTAGAAAAAGTGATGCATTTTCACTCACGTTAAATGAACGGAAATGTTCATAACTTAACCATGTACATCTAAAAGCATCACGATGCGCATAATGCACATATTAAATATGATTTAAAGAAATGATGGGTAATATATAGTCCCTTCATTATAAACATTATTCGCAGTAGCCTAAAAAAACAATTTCAAGCGTGTTCCACAACTATGACTCAATGTCCCAAATCAAAACATTTATGTTTACCGTTATTTTGAAACATCAAATTTGTCATGTTTGTATGTGTAAATGGATCGAAAAATTTCCCAGCTGATCTTAAGCGTTATATGAATGTACCAACAACGTTTTATAGCATTAGAAGTACTGCTGTTCAAAATATGATAGATTTGCTAATGGACCGCTCCAAAAAAAGGTATACTTTTGTTAAGTTTTGAATTAGATCTTTTTGGTTACATTTAAATAAGAAATGGTATATATTATTTGCTAAGAAAAATACAAAATTCAACGAAAAGCGGCTTTTCTTCAATAGAATCGTCTTGTTAGAAATTCAAGTACGCAAAAAGAAAATATTTTGCAAGTTTTGCATGCTATATGATACCATACTATAGTATAATAAAAAGACTGATAATTTAAATTATAATCTAAGTGATTAACGACCCAAAAAAAATGCAGTAGTAATTTTTTATTTATTTAGGCATTCTTTTATTTATGTCTCTAATAATTTATTGAAGATAAAAAAAACATAAAGACAAACAATACTATTTACTCAATTGTGAAACTATCTATTATTGATTTCTACAGTAAATCGAACAAAATACATGATTCGAGGCCGACAAATGCAAAATGAAGATACCTGTAAAGGTGAAAGTATTCCTCCCTTGCACCTGCCCCGGACAAAGACTTCTACGATAGTAACAATTAGCATTCTTTCTCTTTCTCATTACAGGGGAAGTTTCTTCCTGTAATCTAATAGTATAGCGAAATGTAGTTCAATAAATTAATTCATTGGATAAATACCACTAACATAAAAGAACTGATTGCAAATTATGAGCTTGATTACAAAAATAGAAGCTGTAAATGCATGATCTCCACTGTCTCTAGTTATATCAACTAAATAATAAACCACATGAACCAATCAGACACAATCATAACATGACAGATGTATGCTATGAAGAATATGCCCGTGCGGCCATTTTTTAGTGTGTCACGTTTTATAAACTTTATCTGAATTGAGCTTAACCATCAGATATCGAAATATGTCATAAATACAGCCTACGAAGCAGTAAGGTTAAGCTAATAGGCATAATTTCCAGTGACAAATTGTAAAGAACAATTCTCAAATATTCGCCTATTATCACATGTTAATATATGAGTTGCGCAAATTACAAAGCGATAATATTTACATGAAAATATAACCAAGCAAGCTTACATAACTTATTGTTCTAATTTTATGTACTATTTCACCCATTTTAAAATTAAATGATACATACATGTGTGTGTGTGTACATACATACATATATGTGTGTTATTATGTGTGTGTTTATATATGAATATGTATACCTGCACTGATGTGCATATGCCTCGACCAACGATCTATGTCTTAAAGGCTAGCTAACAACTCCCAGCTTTAAAGCATTCCATTAGAAATTATAGAGTTGTCAAAAGCAAAAGGTGTAAATTGTATCAGGAGTTCTTAGAGTGAAGGTCAAATTAATTTTAACTTAGTGAATCTTAATAGCTTTGCATGTCACTGGGAAAGCATTAGAACCATCATCATTACTCCAGTATTACAGTTATGCTTAATACTTATGCATTTTTGAACATGCACCGAATGAAGTTTAAATTGAAGTTGAAATATATAGTCATTGTATTCATATGTTGAGTTTTATGACTATTCTAATTGATATGTTAAGCAGAAAAGGTGCCAATTTTTATTAAAACCATGAGTTCTTATGAGTAAGATCAACTATTTGTGAGCTCTGTGAATTCATATGGCATCAGACATCACTTGCAATGTGTAGAAATCAGGCTAGTAGTCTAGACTAACTAGATAAGAATATAATTACAGGAAAACACGATTGAGTAGAAATTGCTAGTAGAAAGCATTTGATTATGTATCATAATATTAGAAGCTTCAAAATATGATAGAAGAGGTCATCAAACTATAAAAGACCTATTACATAAAGCATGAACTTCCAACCATAACTCAAAACAGACCAACATTCAAATAACTTAATTTAACTAGCCATTGAAGATTAACGCCAAGAATAAACTTATCAAATAGATTAAACTTGGGAATATTAAAATCAAGCATATATGTGAAGAATCTAAACACCTGAGAAGAATAATGGGAGGCAGCTGATCGTGAAATTGATAGTCTTTTGATTGGAAAAAAAAATTCTCTTTTGTTGGCTCAAATGTCACGTTAATTTATTGCTCCCACCCCAGCATATATCCATTCACTAATGATTGAATACGAAAGTATATTAACAAACATTGTGAAAAATCAATGGTAGAAATGGTCAATTAAAAACTACAAACAATTGCATGTCAAAATTACACATTAAGTATTGGTGAAAGTTTATTATTACTCTTACCATTAATACTATAGCTAATAAACTGGTATGCATACCTTGTATCAGTCAAACTTTGGACACTTTGTTACTTCATAATGCATTTCGCTTAAAACCAAAGATCCTTTGCATATAGCTACTCTCACAAACTCCTTCGGAACTTCTTTTAAGGAGTGGAGCCAAAGTACATAGTAGAACACCCTGTTACAATATGCGGAGGAAGACCCAAATGAACTACTGAAATATTAGTGCATATTGTTGAGTGCTTATAAATTTATTATCGTCAGTAGTCCTCAAATCAATTAATGGCAGTGAGCCAATCTTATGAACTGCAATGATAGAAAAGCAGAAATCATCGCAAGTGAATGAAAATTATGTATCATGAACGCACATACATTTTCTCCAGTCAAGCATATGACTATAATAATGTCATTCACAAAGATAAAGGTAAAAAATTTAATCCGTGAAACTATATATCAATGGGTACATATAAGAAAATGAGGTAAAGCATAAAATCTTATATGATCAAGATCAAAACCATATATGAATATGAGATAAAGCATAAAATCAGACATGATCTTTCGAAGGATCTTCCATTCTAAGGTTGTTGTGACAATATTTTAAAAAAATGGTATAATGCGAATATAATTATAATCAAAATAAGATGTTCAAGGCAAACTGGAAGATGTGTATATTTTTTACCCTTTAGACGGAGAGCTCGAGACCAAGAAGATCACAAAGCCAACGACCTCGAAGCCAAACTCTGGATTAAGGAAAGATAGATAGAGCATAAAATCTTATATGATCAAGATCAAAACCATATATGAAAATGAGATAAAGCATAAAATCAGACATGATCTTTCAAAGGATCTTCCATTCTAAGGTCGTTGTGACAATATTTAAAAAAAATGGTATAATGCGAATATAATTATAATCAAAATAAGATGTTCAAGGTAAACTGGAAGATGTGTATACTTTTGACCCTTTAGACAGAGAGCTCGAGACCAAAAGATCACAAAGCCAACAACCTCGAAGCCAAACTCTAGATTAAGGAAAGATAGATAGAGCCTTTCCACTCGCTTAAATCAAGTAAGAAAAAAAAGTGTACACCAATACCAGAAACAAAGTATTAACCAATGGACTGTTTATATTCGGTCCTGAGGCAAAGTTGATTAAAATAGGAAGAGGTGAAAATTTAAGGTCAAAAAACTAAGTAGAAATAAATTTTGTAGATAGATATGAGCTATAATGGAGCCAGATCGCGAAACTATGGAAGATTTTCGAATTTTAATCCCTTTAAAGATAAATAAAATAGTATGAAGATCATGAAATACTAAATAAAAGTTCAAAATAACAACAGTAATTATGGCCGAAGAAATATAATGTTTAAAAGGATTATGACCAAAATTAATGTTTCCAAATTTTAACGCTTGATAAATGTTCAATTACATTAGGAACCAAAAAGGCAAGGAAGCATTGTTCAAATAGCTCTAAATAGAAATGATTTTTTTTTTCTTTTCAGAATACATCCCAGGAAGAGATTTGTAATGATTTGACCATATTTTCGTTCCTTCATCATAAATAGCTTATAAATTTTCATCCAGCTTAATTCACTGCTACAACTAAGCGCACGGACAATGAATTTGTAATTGTTTTATATTATCAAATTGTATTGTAAGCCAGTTACCATTAAAGGGTGACATGTAATTGAACATTTGAATAAGCGAATATGGGCCCTTGAATGGGTTTTCTTTTATCGAATGAAGGATGAAAATAAGAAAATTCATCACATAAAATTGGTAAATAAATTGCATTAGCAAATAACATAGTTTCATGGAGGTAACAGTAAATTGCAACAGGAGACTACAAAATCTGGAAAGCACAATAACTTCATAAGGGATCATTTGTACTAATTATAAAAATTGTAAGATAATCGTTTATCGCCATTCGCTAACATAATAACATTGGCTAACATAATAACATGAAGCAAAAATGAAAAACCAAATATGAGAAGCATGAAGATGCCAAGAGCAATGTCAAAGATTAATTGTCGTACATTACAAAAATAAAGAAATGGCATGAAATTTCATTAAATGTTCAATGGTATATTTTAGAACACATAAAAGATTGTATAGAACTATTTGCAAGATAATTTAACTGAGTCTAAATTATTTCTCCAAATGAAAGTGCTAGCCTAAAATTATCTATCCAAGCATCGGCTATTTTAATAAACTTAAAGACAGGAATGTTGTTCAAAAGGCGCAATACATAAAGCACATCTTATAAAGAGAAATGAATTTAGTAACGCATAATTTACTATCTAAGTTCAAGTATTTTTAGATATTTTATTGTATTTTGGCAGTACCTATATGTTATGAAAGTCAGTGAAGAAAATGATGCAAATTTCTAGTAAACAATATAATCATGGTGGTGCACATAGATTTGAAATAAATGGAGCACTTTGGTGATGTATACTCATGATTAGCTAAAGTGTGTAAAGAACTCTTTAGGTTATGGATTTCAAGTTCATCCTTAGTAGTAATTTTTATAAAGCTTGACCTGTTAAAAGCATAATTGTTTTAGCGTTGATAAAACATAATAGGCAATGTGAAGTACGAATGATTAATTATATGCATCCCAAGTTTAGGAGCAATCAAAAATAGAGGAAGAAAACGTAGACTATTATTTTCCTTTAATTACATATTTACATATATATTAACACCAAATAAGCCAAACATGATCGTTCTTCACGCGCCAAGCAACATATTACACTACAGCCTCATGTTCCTAATACAAATAATTCATGAAGTTGGCTGTCAGCTTTAACTTGTTGCATTGATAAACATGGATGAGATTTGTTAGCAGGGTCAGATAGTGAATACGGGAAACAACCCAAAATTAGAATAGACTAAAATTATTTTCACATCCCCCAAATCAAGGAAAATATTTACATTACATGGTAAATATGTGACAACATGATTGGTTACTAAACTCCTTTAAGGAAGGGGTTACATGAAGACACGTGGACCTAATAAAAATCAATAATAACCGTTTATGGAGAAGCGAAAATATTTACATTACACGGTAATTTCAATATCATAGCCTTTTCGCAGGTAAAAGGTCTTCTTTAGCATCTTCTATCTATCAAGTAAGTTACAGAAGCATATCAAAAACTACCTTGCTGTCAAATGGCATAATGTACAACGGTTGATTGCATGTATAATAAATCATATATTATTTTGTAGTCTGTGCTCATACATGGTAAATAATGGTAAATAATGAATACAAACTGCAAGACCTTTACTAATAGATCTGATGGATAAATTTAGCTTTGATAATAATGCTTTAATTCATGAGACTAAACCATTGGATAACAAAATATACAGTAATGAGTCAACGAATATTCTTGACGGTTTTGAATATTGAATTTTAAACCAAATTAAGATTGAAAACAATAGGGTATAGACTTTATATAACAAAATTACGCATGTAAGCAAACATAACAGCAACTTGATTGATACAATTTCAGATTCGGTGTAAGTTGTGAGCAATATAACTTTAATTTGTAAATAAACAGCAAATGTATTCGAGCAAGAAACAAATAAGTGCAACATTTACCACGGTTACAACGTATTGTTGTGAAATCAAAATGCATTTAACCCATTTTATTTCTGTAAATTGATAGCTCGAGCTTTAGCTGAACTGTAGCATAAAAATTGAATTAAAGAAGAATAAAGGCTAGTAAAACAGGTTAACCAAAGCTGATAATTGGTATTATGAAACGTAAACGGTCATAGTTGTTATGTGTTCACCGACATCGGTAAATTGCAGCCGAATCAAATCAACAGTGGAAAATAAAACAGGAAAGATAATAAATAGATGGTTACCTTAACCTAATATGAAGAAGACTGATGTTTGGCGGCTAGAGGATCAGAAAGATGGAAAGGTTCTTCGCCGTTGCTGTAGATGTAAGCAAATTCCTGAATTTGAATTGAATCCAAAGACAGCTGCTAATCGACGAAAGTTGAATTGGCTAGATCACAATCTCGTACGACGGCGGGTAAACCTGCAAAGTTGCATGACGCACAGACGGGAAGAAGGAAAATTGAGCAGGGGTCCTTTGGGGAGAGAAGGGCATGGGGCTGAAAATGGACAAAAGAACGTATTTGGGTAGGAAAATATGAACACGATGAAAACACCCTGCGACGTTTCAGCTTTAATTAAGAGCAAAAAATTTTGGAGGTCTGTGCGTGCTTGGTTTGTAACTCAGTAATTACAATATACAAGTGCGAGCCCGTGCTACGCACACGGGTTGCGGCTATATTTTTTTGCTTATATCATATTTGTAAGCTTTGCAAGTGTATTGCAAAATAAAATCAACCAATAATATATATATTTATTTCAAATTACATTTCCAAAAAATTCATCCATTGATCGAAGTATACATCAAATTCGATTATCCAATTTTGGTAAATAAATTTCAAGATCAAAGCTCCAAAACTATTCACTCATGATTTGATTTACCATACATTGAAGTGTTCATTTGTTAAATTATGTTCATCAGTATAAAAAAATATATTCAATTCCCAATCATTGATCTAACAAAAACCTGGCTATACGTAAATAGTAATTGACACTTCTACTAAAAGCACCTCGGTTTGTCCTTTCTAGCAACGGGATATGGTAGACAAAAGCACAAAAAATGGTGCATTTAGCATCACACCACCATATGAAACCAAAGGCACTGAGTTGGTGTTAGAAAACACAAACTGAGATGCTTTTATCAATGCATACATTTATTGCAGGCTATTTAATTTTTGTTTTACATTAATGCTTTGTGGCACCCACTATGCATCACATAATAGTTAATGGAATGCCAATCAATGATGCGTAAGAAAAAAGATTAATGTACCATATATGCATATCTTTCATATATTGTTAATCGAGAATGCATAAAATTAAAATAACATAGAAAATCCAAAGAGTTATTATGCCCCTCCCGCTCAGCTCATTATATACTTTCTAACTAATCTACTGGTTGGAAAAAAATTCATAATTCACCCATTTCTGTAAGCTTTGTACAAAATTTGGCGATGTAGATAACATGAAAATCTGACAAAAAGGGACCATCCAACGTCCTATAAATAAAATGACAGTATACTAATTAGTTTCATCAGCTTCTAAATGTAGATAACATGAAAAACTGACCCAAAAAAGGGACTATCCAACGTCCTTTAAATATAAAGACAGTTCGGTAATTAGTTTCATCAACTTCTAAATACTCAGTTCTTACAAATTAAATGTAGCATTGAATTTCTATTTCTTTGATCATGCAATCAGTAATAATACTAATTGTCTAACCTTTTCCTTGGCAAATGTTAGCTTGATTCCTTGATTTTTGGCCCAAAAAAGCAACTGCTTCCTTCCTTGCTTTCTTCATAATAATAAATGCATTCCTTCAACGAAAAATCTGAAACATACATCTAATATTGTAATTTCCTATTATGTAGACCTATGGATCTTAAAAATATTAAAAAAAATTAGGGAAAGGGAGGGGAAAAAAGATAACTAATGTTATCAAACCTAGAAAGTACATATTAAATTTCCAATATGCAGGATATTAATGCATTTGGTACCCTGTTGACATCCAAAACCTTGAATATATAAAATAATAATCCGTATTACAGAATTCCTATGTACAGTCACTAATTGGGCGACTGTACATGCAACCGCTCCGTGATTGGCCACATATTTACAAATGGCACCCAGTTTAATTTTAATTAGAAAATAAAATATGAAGGAGCCAATGCAATGGCGAGTGAGATTACAGTCAGCTGTTTGAGCGACTGACGCTAGCATAGCTCTCCGTATTATGTGTGCCAAATGATAATGGGGTAGTTAATAACTTTTTTGACCTTCTTTGTTATGGTCATCCATACGTAACCTATGTATCATTGACTATTTATTACTTAATTCACTTAATCTAGGTTATGCCTATCCAGGGAAATTATTCAGCTGGATCCCCCATCCCAGGTATCTATTCCTTACGGGCATCACAGGAGAACGCTGGAACAACTATATAATATTTTACATGCATTGGATACTACAACCATAGTTATGATTATATTATCATCATATGGCATGAGGCCAAAATGGTAAACATCGATGAATGCAGCTGGTCGCTGAGTGAGATAGGAGGAGTGAGTTCGAAAAGGTAACAGGTGGTATCAATAATGAGTTGGCTATCAATTATAGAATTGTGATTATTTCAGTTATGTTAAATTTGTGTTGCCTTTACTCAAAAATCATAATCAACATTGCTATGGTATTTTGGACCAATTTAAGGTCATGCATTTTAATAGTATTTTGGACCATCTGAATGAGTTGAAACAAAAACGTAGTCAAAATAGGATATGTTTACTATTTCATTTCAGTCGAAACTTCTGTTGAAACCAAAATCCTTCAGCGATGTCTTTATATTTTTGCATATCCATATTCATTCTAAAAGTTCCATATGAACCAAATGATAGTTTGGTATTATCTCAGTGAAGAATTTAAGACCTAAAATCTTTAAGAACTGGACTATTTAACTGCATAAAGTATGCAATTTTAATCTGTATTACAATTTCAGATTTTCTAATAGGCATCACTGATTAGTTCACAATTCCCATTCTTACTATTATTTTTACTGCTTTTAACGTGCCAATCGTTTGTTGTCTTCTTAGTGACCATTCATTTTCATTGATATACTTTATAGTAGTAATATCACTTATTTGTTTTATTTATACATGAACTATTTTATAACTAAAGAAATTAGTTTATTAAAGGGTAAAATCTTAACCTCCTCATCCTTATATACCATCATATATCATTGTTTGCACCAGGAATAATCCTCAAAGCTTCCAACATGATTTTTGGTGTCTGTATAGACTTATCTGAATAGAATATCATTCCCACTTTTTAACACAAACATTATTTTCCAATCTAATAAAGAGGAAAATAGAAGACAGAAACAAAGTTTCATACCTTCTCATGTAGACCAAGTAGTTGAGCAGGCGACCACAAATTAAACAAATTCATCTTGCAATAGAACACGATCTGTGTACCCAACAAAAGAAAAGTTGCTCTTATACAGAAAATATGGCAAATCAATTTTTAGAAGAGTCGACTTCCTAGAATCAGTAGATATTTCCGAGCAAAAGCAAAAGCTAGAAAAAAAAAAATCATCGTAAGATATTTTACACAGCTGGTCAAAACTTGCCAATAAAGACCTTAAAAAAATCTGAATCACTATTTCCCATTGTAGTTGATGCCTCTTAAATATATAAATAGTGGTTAATGTTACAAACAAGACGTAGTACCACATCATGAAAAAATATTAAAGAATAAAAGGATCAAGTTCTAAAGAAATACAACAGACATGGGTAACATCTTCCGTAAATGTTGGAGAGTGATACCATAACTACATATTATGACTTTACCAAAGCAGTTATAAAAAGTATGATATAACTTTTCAAAGGGACAAATACTAATAACTATTGTGTCAAGTAAAAGAAACTACGTAGTTAACAACCTAGAGTACATGATATTGGTATTATGTTATTTGGCAGCATAAATTTGTGCCAATGACAATAATCCAGGCTTAAGATATTACTTTATTTTCAGAAGAAGAAAAAAAAGAAAGAACTAACATCAGACCAGAAGTTCGTATTTGAATTTGAAAATATCTATTTACCTATAATTTAGTACTTAACGAAAATATCAAGAATAAGAAGTTTTGAGCGAATCTTGAACAAAAAATTGAACTCAATATCATACAATATTCACACCATAAAGTTTAACCATATAAAACATTAAATATTATACCTTAATGGCAGGTGGCACAAATTAAAGGCACTCCCATTTCAGCTTCGAGTAACTAAAAGTGTACTCGGTCATATGTTATTAGTTGAGACATCTCCAAAGTTTCATCGTTGTAAATTGGCGGCATGCTTTGTTTGTTATAAACCTGTATACAAATTTATTGATCTAAAAGATAAATGTAATTTCATTAATCACTTGGCAAGCATAATAAAGTTTTGAAAAAAAAAAAATAGTACTAAGAAAAAAATGACTCAACAAACTTAACGCATATAGTAGGAATGAAAGACTGTGTATTGTCACTTTTCAGAATTAATGAAGATGACAGCAAGAGTTGTTTTAGTAAACAAAGTAGCTGAGTATCAAAATGTGCAACCATATTTTGATCAGTAAATAAATATTCAAATCAAATCATTCATAATACTGGTCTATATTCTCCCTTCACTCTAACAGAGAAAGAAAAGCCAAAAGGTATACATAAATATTACATAAAAGAAAGTACTTATATAGGTAAATAATAATACCAAAAGTATGATTACTATTTGAAACTATGGCTATCCGCACAATCCGAAATAAACACTAAATGAAGCACATGATAAATGCTTGTTAAAAGCTACCCATGCTTTTTTGGTTGATGAAATTATAGATGTATGAAAGTTATTTAATAATTTCGTATTAAGAAAAATCATTTAAAAGTGAAAAAGGAAATATCAAAGAAATAAATCTTGTTGATGATTAGGGATGAAAATAATTATATAAAGCTTACGTCGGTCAGTGAATTATACTGGATCTCAAAGCCAAAAAGACCCATATTCAAGCCAGGTACCTCATTAGAGCACAACCAACAATGGCTTGTTCACTTACTAAACAAGCCACGGAGCAACCAGGTGTGGCTTGTTCACTCACCCGTGGCTGGTCTGTGGCTAGTTTTGAGCTCCTCCGTGGCTGGTTCACCCAACAGAGGCTGGTTCTTATAACGGCAAACTGTTTGCCGTTATAAGATTATAACGGCAAACACTTTGCCGTTATAAGATTATAACGGCAAAGTGTTTGCCGTTATAATCTTATAACGGCAAACAGTTTGTCGTTATAAGAACTAGCCGTTGCAACCAAACGGCTAGTTCACTTCCTCCCTATAAACCACCCTATCTCCTTCTTCTTCCTCCTCCACACAACCACTCCACCTTCCCAACTTCTTCATCAACAAAATGTCTTCGTCTGCACCCAAGCGAAGCGGAAAAAAAACCATAAACAAGAAACTCATGTCCCAACCGCACTCGTCATCGTATGCGATGCAACGGTCAATCCAACAACAGCAATCGTTGCAGCCATCTCACGAATATGGCTACTCGCCGTATTCAAATTATCCATACCGTCCACCGTACCAACCGCTCGATCATCCTAATTTTTCTCCCATCCAATCGTCCGTCCCGCCACAGTTTTACCAACGACGGCCCGGGGTAGGCGTGTACGACGATCATTCGTCGTATATGTCAATGATGATGCAGACCGAGCAAAGTCAACAACCTCACCTAACTCCGCAACAGACCGAGGTTCGTGACCGCGAAGCGATGCAAAATCTGCAAAGACAGTTTTCGTATGGGTATGTCTCTCCTACTACCGAAGAAAATGTTGGGACTTCTACGGAGGAGGAGGAGGAAGATGCAAATGAGGAAGTAAATGTTACAAATTCTGAAGAATTGAATGAAGAATACGTTGCACCTATCAGTCCCGAATATAACCAAAAGAAGAAGAAGAAGGTGAAGTCTTTAAGGAGCATTTTCAGTAAACGACACCAAACCGAAGTTGAATCGGAGCCGAATCACGGAATAGAAGATATTGAGGATGATAATGCTGAAGGGGAAGATATACCAGCGGATGGAAGAAGAAAACAATGTAAGTTTACTTCCGAGCAGTACGTTTCACTTGCTAAATCGTGGATACGCATTTCACAAGACAGCATTGTTGGAAATAATATGAAAGGTGAGAAATTTTGGGAAAGAGTAGCAGAGTTCTACAATTCGTTGGAAGCGAGGAATAGAACATGGGCATCACTTAGAGGCGGTTATAGAGATATGAATGCCGCGTGTCAGAACTATCTTGCAATACTGACAGCCTTGGAGAACAGACAACAAAGCGGTGCTGCACCTTATGACGTTGTAAGTAGCGTAGATTACTTTGAAAAATAACTTACTATACTATGATCGATTAGTTAGAAATGACATACGCTCATACAATATCCACTTTGTGTTACAGATTGAAGAGTCACGAAAGGCCTACCAGCAAAAGTATGGTCATCCATTTAAATTCCAAGACTGTTATGAGCTTCTATCTAGGTTGCCGAAGTGGAAGAACCCCAGCAACTTCATGTTTGAGCAGCAGAACAAAGCTAGAAGGATGAACTACTCTGATTCTAGTCCAGGAAGTGGCCCGAGTTCGCAAGAAAGAAACCCTTTATTTGGAAGTAGTGATGGACGACCTGTCGGCAGATCCAAGGCAATTCAGCTGGAGCAACGAGGTGTAGAGTTTGCTAGATTTATCGAAACAATGGAGAGTTCATCTAAGGCAACAAAAGAGCATAGAGCTCGATTTTCGGTGGAAAGAAACCGTAGCGACGAAGATTTCCAAAAGGCAGTTAGGGATGATCGAGAGCTCCGCAGACAAGAACATGCGGAGAAACAAGCCATGGAAGAAAAGAAGCTGGAGGAGCAGAAAGCTTTGGCGCGAGAGAATAATTATGTTAAAATGATTACATGTGATTTTAGTAAGCTTACCCCTCTACAGCAAGAACTAGTAGCCGAGCAGATTGGAGAGTATAGAAAAAACAAAGGAAGCAGAAGCGGAAGCGTTAGTGGCTCGTATATGGACTAGCTATGTATGTTGGGTTAAGTTGTAATATGATTGTGAACTGTTTGTAGTATTTATGTGCTGGTGGGTGTTTATGTACTAGCTATATATGTTGGGGTGAGTTGTAATATGATTGTGACCTGTTTCTAGTATTAATGTAGTAGTTGTTGTTTATGTACGAGCTGTATATGTTGGGTTGAGTTGAAATAATGATACAATCTACAATATGATTGGAAACCACATTTATTGACTCAAGTACGCACTGATAGATAGTTCAAATGATACATAGTACACGACTACACACTGATACATAGTTCTAGTACCAAATACTGATTCCGACTATTCCTTCCTTTATGCGCCCACAAATGTTCCACCAACTGGTCACGCAATTGGAAGTGTGCAGCTTGATCTTCAATGTGTTGAACCATATCAACATATTCTTCCATTGAGTTTACATCTTTATGGGGTTTTGCATTTGAGCCCGTAAACATGTCAGGATAATTAGACTTTTGATTCTTATATCCGCCTCTTTCAGACTCCACAATCATGTTATGTATTATTATACAAGCATACATGATTTCCGAAAGCACTCTTGCATCATGAAAACGAGTAGGATTTCGTAAAATATGAAATCGGGCTTGTAAAACACCAAACGTACGTTCGATGTCCTTTCTATAGCTAGCTACTTTTTCAGTGAAATACCTTTCTTTATCATTTGATGGAACTTTGTACCCTTGCATCAAAGTTCTCCACTTTGGGTATATTCCATCGACTAGGTAGTACCCAGTTTTGTGTTCGATATTACCAAGTTTATATGAAACATCTGTTGACAATCCGTTAGCAAGTTCTGTGAAAAGATATGATTGTTTTAAAACATTTATATCATTCAATGAACCTGGGACTCCAAAAAAAGCATGCCAAACCCATAAATCGTCTGTTGCTACTGCTTCAAGGATCATTGATGGCACTTTCTTATGTCCGGTGAACATTCCTTTCCATCCCGTTGGGCAGTTTTTCCAAGCCCAATGCATGCAATCTAAACTTCCAATCATACCTGGAAATCCTCTGGCTTCTGCCCTGCGTAGTATCCTGGTTATATCGTTAGGTCCAGGCGTCCGTAGATACTCCTTCCCAAACTCTGCAACAACTGTTTTACAGAATTCTTTCAGACACTCTATTGCTGTTGATGCTGCGATTCTGAAATATTCATCCATTTGATCGCCAGATGTTCCATAGCTTAACATCCTCAACGCCGAGGTGATTTTGATGTGTGGTGAATGGCCGATTTCTTGTGCTCCGTTCAGTCTATAAGTGAAATATGGATTTGACTGGTGAAGTTTAAGATATATTTTTGAGAAAATAGCCGGACTCATACGGTAACGACGGCGGAACAAAGTTATATCAAAGGTTGGATTGTCGATGAAGTAATCCCTCATTAGTCTTTCATGTCCATCCTTGTAGTCTCTCTTATACCGTCGGTCAATCCGGCCATGCATGCCCATTTTTCGTAACCATTTCGTGAATTGAAATGGTTAAAGCACTGGTGGACGACCCTTTTTTTGGTGCTGGTAGTCTCTTCCGAATTAAATGACAACAGTATACGAAATTAATAGTAATGGCACCATTTTTCGTTCTGCAATGATGTGACTGGACAATGTAGAGAATCTAACATAATATCACGAGGTTAATAGTACATGCCAACATTTCTTGTGATGGCACCATTTATCGTGCTGCAATGATGTGACCGGACACTGTAGGGAATCTAACGTAATATCATGAGATTAATAGTAAATGCCAACATTTCATGTGATGGCACCATTGAAATAGTTCATACAGACACAACAACTGACGATAGTACATGCGAACTAGCTCAATCAAAGCATGGAGTAGGAATTAGTAACTTCATTAAAATGCATTTTACGTTTAGTCTTACGGGCGTCGCCTGATGTTCAATCGCAATTGCTCATTATCACTTCGAACACGTCTATTTTCCCGTTCGAGTTCGTTACAATATGCTATTCCCCGAGGACACAAAGGTTGGTCTATCCATTCCGTGTAATTACAACCATTTGGAAAGGCTGGGCATCGCTGAATGCGCCGACCTATATTGTTTCCCTCTGCTTGAACCACAACTTCAACCGCGTACCCGCAGTAGCAATGAACTGGATAGGAATCAACTATTTGTTCCTGCAGTGGTACACGAAAGAACTCTGCTTCCTGAGTTGACTGAGTGACAACTTGTTCAGATGATACTTGAACAGGTGGGACTTGAGTTTCATATGGAGGTTGAACGTTCAGCTATTCGTACGACGGTTCAGTTTGCGGTCTAATTTGGTTTAGGAACTGAAATTCGTCTTGAAGCTCCTGTAGCCTCATTTCGTTGTACGCCTGTTCCTCGGAGTCTATAGAAGATGACCACGAAGACATCTTCAGTGAGTTCTAATAGAAGGATGTGCTCTAAGAATGAGAACGAAGGTGTTTGAGTGCGGTAAGTTGTGACTAAGTAACAAATGTATATATAGCTGCAATATTAGTTATGGTGTGAATGGTCACTAGCTACACTTTGCGATTTTCAAAGCTTGTGTAGGTAAACAAACAAAATACTGATGTAACCGGTCACTGGTACGACTGTAGGGAACACTGTAGGGAATCTGCTTTTTAGTGATAAAGTGTATCGAGGACGACCCCCTGTGGCTACAGACTGAGAGCTTAATTGCAATGATGTGACCGGACATTGTACAGAATCAACCATAATAACACGAGAACCCTGTAAACCGTATTCAAGTATGTTGAATTGTAAATGTTGGTCGTACATTGCCCTTATAAGTACTCCATATCTGGTAATCCATCTCATACCTTCTACAGCTTCAAGCAGCACCGTTGTAGAGTAAAGGGAGAAAATTTATTTTCTTGTTTTCTTAAAGGTAACGTTTATTATCAACAAAATTCGTACTTCTAGTTACTCTACTAATTCTACTGATGCACAGGTTACATGGACAATTCAAAAATAAGTGATGAAGAAATGGGAAGGATTTTTGATGAGTACGAACGAAACTTAGTGAACGATAACGAAAAGGGTTTAGTTCATGATACACAAGTTGAAGAGGTGCCCGTCGCGATTCAGCATCGAGCGGTTACAGCTCCGCGTCCTTCTCCAGTAAATCAACGACCTAGTAATAGTGCTTGTAATAATTCTCCTACTCCAGATTTTTCGTCTAAGGATTTGCTGGCCCTCGTAAAATCCTATATTGAGGTTGAAAAGAGAGATGAGTTGCTAATGCAAAGTGGAGGGGGTTTAACATATGAAGAAAGATGGGCAATGATCACGAGGCTATACAACAACCATCGTTCCCGGCCCACTACACGAACATCGGTTGAAATCCAAATGGCTAATCGTCATTTTGCAGACGCTTGTGATCGGTACACAAAGATTATCGAAACTGTTGAAGACGAGAACATATTTAAAACAAATCAAGCAACATATGATTCTCGTTACCTTTTCGAGTATGGTGAGGAGTTCGTTGGTTACGAAGCGTATAAACTACGCTACAGTTGGTTGACCCGCTATGGAACTGAGTAGGCTTATGGTATTGTGATTTTATTGTTGTTTTACTGTCTATTTACTTTGCTGTTTGTGCGTAGAATATGGAGTTATATGTAAACCTTGTTATGTTGGCGTGCTGTTTAAGAATTTTGCATTTCTACACGAGAAGAGGGAAACCTTGTTCAACATCAAATTCAAACGTTATTACATTCCAAATAACTCTTACAGGAACTAGAACAACAGAAGATACCGGCTCTACACAAAAACATTCTCTACACATAAATACAGTGTCTACACATAACCAAATGTAGTCTCTACACAGAAACATAATCAAAACGTACACAAAATACATCGAAAGCACATAATAGCGGTAGTCAACAAATACAGAACGCATACTCAAACAATAGGAACATACAACTGACAACTGCGAAAACGTAAAACATCGAAAGTACATAATCATGGTAGTGAACAAATACAAGAACGTCTACTCAAACAACAAGAACAGACAACTATCAACTAGGAATACGTAGAACAACAAAAGTACATAACAGTAGGACCAAAAAATGCATAACAGTGGTAATACAACAAAAGTACATAACACTGGTACATAACACTGGTACTCAAAAAATGCAGAATGTCTACTCCAACAGTAGGACCACACACCTGACAACTGTGAAAGTACATAAAAGTGATAGTAACTCACTCGTCCGAGTCATCTGAATGTGTACGTGGACGTGTGCGGCGCCGATGACGTCTCTCATGATCACCAACATCTGGAGGCTGACTGGACCCAGCACTAGACCTATGGTGGTAATACATCTGCAAGTCCTGAAGTCTCTTGCGCTCTGCCTCAAGCTGGGCCTCTAAATGCGCCTGCTGCTGTCGTGCCTCCTCTGCAACACGACGTAGCTCACCATCATAGTAATCTAGGCTACGCCTATGCTCTATATAGCCCGTATGCCTAATCCCCATCTGCATATCATACAGATCATGATATGATACCTGTGTAGGATCCGGGTAATCGTGATGGGCCGGAGGATGAAACACGTCAATGTAACGATCCGGTCCAATGGTGGGCACTGCCATGGTCCATCCAAAATGACTGGCGGCCGCCACATGATCAGCTGCACGAAAACTCTGACTGGACTGGGTAACATCCTCGACAACAGGTGGACGTATGCCGTGTCGTATAGCAGATGGCCCTACTAAATCAATCGATGCTGCATGCGTAATCGTATCTGAGGACCCGGTGAAAAATCTACGCCAGAAGGTAAGGTAACACTCCCCGATAATAACAAAGCTCTCAGCCGTCCACCAGCCTGCTGTCCTGGCTATATCTAGCTGCTCCGTCGGGTAAATCATACACCGATAAGTATGTGGGTGTGGATCATCCGGAATAGCATCGAAGTCATACAACTGTCTCCAGCACCTCTCACCAAGATACCAATAAGCACCTAGCGCCACGGGACAAGATATAAGTGGAAATCTCCGTCCGGCAAGCATCCTAGCAATCTGTATGATCTCAAGATCGATGGATGTACTCTGCTCAAATGGATGCCATAGAATCTGATCCCTATACATCCTCAGCTCAATCTGGTTGTGGGCAACGGGAAACACATGGCGTGACTCATTATCTCTGGGCCCCCGGTTGTCCGCAGTCCAAAAGCATATACGGGGGAAAAAGGTCGATGGGTCAGCAATACGGGTGATAAAATGAAAGTTCCTAGAGTACTCAAACTACCAATACTGTAACAACTCCCAGAATCCAAATAAAGAAACCTGAGAATCAGTGATGGTGCACTGCATGTCGAGACATCTGTATAGGTATGCAAGGATAGGTGTGCCCCAATCATATAAAATCGCCCCATCGGCATCTATCTCAGCCGCGACCGCAAAAAACCCCACAGGAACGCTACTGCTCGAAGAACTAAAGAAAAGGTTACCCATAAGGTATAACACAAATAATCGAGCAAGCTCCAAGTCGTCATCAACAGAGTAGTGCTCGAGTATCCTGTCCATAGCCGCACGGATCGCGCTCACTCTAATAGCGCCTTCTGCCTGATACGACGTAGCAGAAACATCCAAATGAGGCAGTAGATCATGAACAAGTGCACGATCACGCCATCGACCATCGTCATAAGGCAGTTGGGGATAAGCACTTACTCCAATGCTAATACCAGTAAGCATGGAGAAATCAAGCGGTGTAAGTCCTAACTCACCACAAGGAAAGTGAAATGTGTGGGTGGTTTTGTACCACCGTAGAGAAATGGCCGCACACAATTGGACATCGGCATTTATAACATGGTTTATTCCTAAAATAGCAAATCGCACAACAAGATAAAATATGACTACTAAATTATCCACTTATTTCATTAAAAGGTCTATAATATTACCTAGAAAAAATTGAAATCCAAGAGCATGTAACAGTCCTGCGACCCCCTCCTTACCCGCCAAGTGTGCATGATAATATCTAAGTGTGGTCGCTAACGAACCACGTGGACGTATATTCCGCGACTGTTAACGGTTCAACAAAATGTTATACCATCTACCCAATATATAACACTCAAAGAATACTATGTAAATAATATTAAAAATACTTACAGCCAAACTCGACTGCGTGCTAACGTGTACTTCGTCATCTGGAAGAATGCGAAAGTTGGATAGCGCAGGAAGCTTCGCGGCGCTGAGGTTCATATCCACATAGCCATCGAGTTGGCCCTCTCTAGCGGCAACTGATCCAACACCCCTACGTGCCCTGCCTACTCGTCCGCCTCTACGCCCGCCACGTCCCCGATGACCGCCTCCCTGTTGCACCTCTGCTTCTTCGTTCTCCATGTTTTCGGCGGCTACAAGTAAGTCTTCTATTCCGAGCACTGGCTGTTGGCCACTACCACCTTCACCACTCCCGCCGGCGCCACGATCGTCGCCGTGCATGAATTTTTTGGCGAAATTTTTTAGTAATCTAGCCATATTTTCGAACTAATATCTCACACAAGCTAGTTAATTTGGTTAAAAACTGACGGATTGGTGAATTGGTGGAGAAAATTGGGTGAAAAATGGGGGAGGGAAATGAGTTTTCGGGTTTGAAGAAGGGGAAGGAGAAATGAAGCTGAGGGGGGTGGCGGCGAGGGTTTTGAGGGGGGGGGACATTATAACGGCAAACACTTTGCCGTTATAATGTTATAACGGCAAAGTGTTTGCCGTTATAATATTACAACGGCAAAGACTTTGCCGTTGTAATATTTATAACGGCAATATCTTTGCCGTCGTATCCACTACTCCCAACCAGTCCGTGGCTGGTTCTCCCCTTCTGGGTGCTCGGCTCGTTGGACCAGTTTCAGAACATGAGAGAGAATAACTGAACAGAACGGATGGTTGGTTATGGTCTTAGTACACATAATTTCAAATTATACTAACAGAGATCAAAGTGTAGCCGAATCAAAAGGAGACGAATGAAAAAGAAGTTGTAAATCGACAGACCTAAAAATATGAACTGTGAACTATTAACAGTAAGTACTCCGATCTGCAAATACACCAAGAAGATTATTGATGAATATGAAATGGATATTTTTTGAGCACATACTCTAATCAATTTATTTGCTGAAATAAATTATGATAAAGTAGGCCATCTCTTTAAACTTTCATAGTAAGAATCTTGTAAGTAAAATTATTCTTGAGTGGAAGGTAAATCATTTTTGTTGGCTCTTTGTTTTTCAAGTATACTTGAATTCAAGATTAATCAACAAAAGTTATGCAACGGTGCCTATAACTAAATTATTGATAGATATATGGCAGTGATCATTCATTCAGTCAATAGGTAGGTTATGATTGGGTAAAGTCTAAGTTATAATTTTGTAACTAAACGTTTAAGTTAGTAGAGAAAATTCTCTCAGCATAGAATTCTTTGGTATCCATTAACTGTTAATTTCTGCCATGGGTTATTAATACAGTGACATCTACCTTCGTCACTTTTCATTGACTCTTTATTCTTCATATTGGCTGAATGATTAAACTACTTCCATCAAAAGTGCAATATTTTATTGTCGAATGTAATCTGACATAGCGATATAACTATAAGAAAAAAGCTAAGAAATTTTCATTATTAACCATAGCTATATAAAACTTAAATCTGCATCAGTTAGTTACCAAAAAACACATCACCTTTCCTCACAGAATTTATGAACAATTAAATTCATCCATTTGTCAAATACAGTCTTGTCATATGAATAAAATATACTAAAAAAAATAGAGTTGATAAAATTTATGAACAATTAAATTCATCCATTTGTCGAATACTATCTTGTCTTATGAATAAAATGTACTAAATTATGAATCTTGTTCTGAAGAAGAATGATACTTAAGTAGAGTGTAAAGGCACAAAATTGTTGGATAATGGTTCAAAAAATTACAGTAAACAAAATTACATGAGTATTTTTGTAGTAAAAACTAGATGTTTTGATATGTTATTGGAATTGAAGGTCTCTGACCACAGTATGAAGTTCGAGAAAGCACGCAAGCAGAGTTTAATAGCATATGAAGATGAGCTGCAAATTAAATAAGATTCAATGCAGCAGGAAAGAGCAATGCCTAACCTTTTGACACCTAGTTGATCATGCAAACTTCCCACTTCTACTCCCTAAAATTCAAATCAGATGCAAGTAAAAACCACAACCATGATTAGCAGGTGTTAGTGAAATAACCAAAAGAGAGTGGAAATAAAACTATAGAGCTTATTTAATATGCTAAATTGCCAAAGACTCAAAAATTAAAATATTGGTGTAATTTAATTTTGGCGAATATATACCAAGCATCTATACTACTTTCTGTCATACTACTTTCTGTCACGGGTTCATCGTGGTTCTTACAATACAAATCTGTTAGCACATGAATGAATGGAGCTGAAAGACAAACAGATTACTCAGTATGCAAAATGGAAATTACAAAATGTATAATATATAATTAGATTATAATAGGGAAAACTAAACATTTGACATCCTATAATACAAAATACAAAAGAAATAATGAGTTAGACAAATTGGTATAAAACAAACACCCGAACATACGAAGCCTTGTTTCTTGTGCGTGAGAATTAAAGTTATTGATTTTGTTATGTGTTCATTTGCTTGTGTAGTTCAATCAAAATAAGATCCGTAATTTTAATTAAAAATGCACTCGTTTACCAGAGCAAGTTGGGAATGAAATAATAAAAGATAATAACAAAGCATAGTGACAGGGAAGAAGCAATTTGCAATTTATTACAAATTCATCAAATGAAGTTAAGCACCAACTTAAACTGAAGCGCATATGAACAATTATTCAACACGTTTGAGAAAAATGTAGATAAAAAAGAGTCTGTTTAGAATAATCATTGCTAAAAGAGCTTCAAAGAAAATAAAGAAGCCATAAATAGTTTGTTTTCTAGATAGATGACTCATCAGTTAACGTTTTTATCATAAATCAGAAATATGATATAATTATTCTAAGATATTGTAACATAAGTTGACAATGAAAGTGGAAATGGTTACATGTTTACGTTTAAGCCACAATTCTAAATGCAATAACCATGTTGAAAATTCTCGTAGCATTAATGCAACTCTTGATTTCCATTAAACAGTTGCTTCATATTTGTGCTCTAATTTTACATTTAAAAGAGAATATCTTTGTTACACAATACTGTATGTTTACCTCACAAAACTACATTGTCACTTGACCCACGAAGTCATTTTCATCTTCTCTGCATTTAGGTGAGCAACTCCCAGTACTTCAATCATTGCCACTACTATGAAGTTAATATGTAATATTCAGATCCATAGAATATAAACACCAATAAAGTAAGTGTGAATTTGTAATTTAGTGGTAAAATAAAGAATTCCCATTGTAAACTGTCAATATACAACCATGCAAATACGTAAAATGATCATATTACATAAACAGCTATTTTTATTGATAAATTTATAATAAAACATATTCAAGAATAATCATCGGACTTACACTATATGATATGTAATTTTACTAAATGTAAATACGTAAGAATTATTAAAGTATATATTTGTTGGCTAGCTTTTTGACCAAGCCACCCAGGATCATTCATAAGAAGAAAACATGAAGCCACGTTCTCTAAAAACATGAAGGAATGGATCGCATCATCGGCTCGCCCGATGTCGGATCGCACACTATCGATTCGCCCACCATCAGATCGCGTCTCGACGGATCGCCCCTTTCCATCAGCGGAACGAAACCTCTATGCGACTCGATGCGAACCTATATTGATTAGACCGATCCGATCCCCTGATACATAGCGAACCCTCTGACCCGTTCAAGCGTGAGCTAGTCTTCAACGATCCGAGTCGCACGGATCTAGCGACACGTGTCCCTAACCGTCATTTTGACCGATTCTCCCCATCTGCACGATCCGATTTTCAAGCAGATCGCGACACCTGTCCACAACGGTTAATTTGACTATTTCCTCAACGGTAGCGATGTGATCTGATGTTCTCGGGATTCGTGCCACGTGTTACCACGACCCGCCTGACAAAATCAGCTATAAATAGCCCGGAGCTTGGCATTTTTTGGGATCCTTTTGGCAATACTTAGTACTGAATCCGCCATTATTGTCAAGCTACTTAATTACTGAAAGAAATAATAGTTGTAAAAGTGAGCTAGAGAGAAATCCTTGATTGTACCGACATTCAAAGTATAATCAATAATATATAAAGTGGACGTAGGCTCGTTAACGCCGAACCACTATAAATTCTGTGTGTTATTTTCTTTTTCCTCATTCTTCAGTTGAAACTCTATAAAATTCAGAACAATTTGGGTGTTAGGTCCAAATTTTGATCTAACATTTTGGTGCTTTCACTGAGAGTTGAATTCTCAGCCTATCGGATTGCTATTCATTATTTGGATTTGAAAGTTCGAAGAAAACAGTCCGCGTTTCTACCATTTTTGAATATTTCGTTGATTTCAGAAAATCAGAGCTTCATACCTTCGAAAAAAAGCTAAGGGTTCACAAGCTTCACGACTAAATGAGGATAATAAAGAAAATGTGCTGGAGCAGGTCGAGGGGATCGCGGATCGCGGATCGTGGATCGCGGATCGCGGATCGTGGATCGCGGATCGCGGGGAGACCACGATCCGGTCTCAAGATGAACCCACGACCCGACCGAGCAAGGAAGTCGTGATCCGACCCGGTGATACTTCCACGACCCGACCTGGAGCAATTGTTGTGAACATATCCACGAACTAGAGAAGACCACGAACCGAACCGAAGCTGGAAGGTTGGAGTATCCCGATCGCCAAGCTGGACCACGAACCGGAGGACAGTAGCGAACCGCGACCCGGAAAAATGACGACGAACAAGGGTAACGACCCGATCCAAAAAAGTGACAATTTTTGGAAAAAATACAATTTTCAGATCATTTCAGAAAAGGCTCCATGTTCCAAAATCAAAAAAATCGTGCGGTGCCCACATTTTCGACCTAACCGGTTAGGTCGATCGCCGCCGGGACTGCGGGGCCCCGGACCCCCGCCGGCGCTGCGCCCGGACCCGCTGACGGCCTCGCCTTCGGCTCGGAGCATGGCTCATCTTCAGCTCAACATATATGTTGGCCAACAGCATTCATCAAAGCTTGTCAATGAAGAATAAACGGATTGTCAAAGAATTTGACAACGGAATGGCGACAACTGGAATTCCTCCAGAAATCATGACCTCTTAATGCTGATGTTATTCAATGTGAGGAGCTATTGGAAAGATTCGGCATGCTGGCTATGACGGTATACGAGATAATGATTATCTCTTGGCAACCTCCTCTTCCAAAGCTCCAATGGTGTGCATATTTCCCAAATGCAACTGATGATGCTCCTGAACGAATAGTGATCACCTAGTTTACGTGACTTAAACCTGCCCTACAGTTGAAATCCCAGATGACATTGACATAGAACAATCCGGATACTATTTTGAGGATGACTCAGAAGATCCCAATGACCACGATTCTCAATAATGGGATACCCGACGGCAAGTAAGGATCCTAGCACTACAAAGTTACCCTTCGCTTGAATGGCATGGTGAAAAACGTATGTCCTACGGTTCACCTATTTGCCGTCAACCGCATCGATATAGATTGATTTCCACGTGTCCAAGGGTTAGATCGATGTACTTTGGTGCCCAGAGTTAGAAACCAATTGAACCTCCGCAGGCCGTGATTGGATATATGGATCATTGCTGGGATGATAACAACTTGACTGCTCACCAGCCACTATATGACCTTGGTCAAGAGACGAGAGCTCGAGATCAACGCAAATATGAATCAACCATTAGCTCTCCACTTCATACAACAGTTGTGATAGGATATATGAACCTTACTTGAAGCCTCACAAGCTATGCTATCATGTTCAAGCTCATCTGATCAAGATTCAGACAGACCAGCTCCAACAGAATTCAGAGCCTACATTGCACCCTAGCGCCTATTGCTAAATATGCTAACCGAAGATGGAGCGGGAATGGTGACCAAGTTATTGGAGAAGCCGACTATTCAGCTGGATGGACCATGCTACGCAACAAAGATGGCGTGAAACCCAAAGATGCTTCCCCTCTAGATGAAATGGAGTGTGAAGGAGGTATCAATATTGCGAATAATGGGAGCATCACAAAAGGAATTGCCCAAGGATCTGTCTGAAGATCTAGATCCCAGCAAGGATCATCATTCGGGATCCAGAAGGGTGACATCTAATGACGCAATTACACGTGTTCTGATTGGTGACGTCGACCTGACTAAGGTCTTGAAATCGGATTTCATTTAGACCTCTTCCGAACGAAGGAACTGACATGCTTTCTACAGGCAAACCTGGAGGTGTTCGCTTGGACCTATGCTAATATCCTCAGGATTTTACCATAGTTTATGAGTCATTTGTTGAGAATAAACCTGAAGTGTGTTCTTGCCAAGCAAACAAGACGTATGCTCGATCCAGGGAAAGCATCTACCATGAAAGAGGAAGTCGGAATGCTGAGAGGCAATGGTTTTATATGATGTGCCACACATCCCGCTTGGATATCAAATCCCGTCCTTGTCAAGAACGCTAACGGAAAATGGCGCACACGCATTGATTTCTTAGATTTTAACAAAGTTCGCCCAAAAGGAAGCTTCCCGTCAATCAGAATTGATCAGCTTGTGGATTCAATGACTAGACATGAATGTATCCCTCTCATGGACGTGTGCGCAGCTTACAACCAAATTCTTATGCATGTGCCTGATCATGAATAAACATGTTTTATCATTGACCTCGAACTGTACTGTTATATGGAATTGGCATTCGGACAGAAGGATGCCGAGGCAACTTACTAGTGCTTACTGAATTATATGGCCCACAACCAAAGTGCAAGGCCCATGGAAGTCCATGTAGGTGATAGTCTTATGGAGTCCGAGCGGTCAACCTACCACGTTTCGAATCTGACAGAGATGTTCAATATCTGGAATGAACCTAAATGCCTCATAGTTAGCCATGAACAACAAAAAATTAAAGGCGTCTGAAGCTGGGCATGAAAGTTGGCACCACTTGTGTGTAAGGAGGATAAGGTCTGGGAACTAGTCAATAATGTGAGCAAGAAAGTAGTCGTGGTATACCCAAAGATTGAAAAACTCGTCTACAGCTTGCTGATTGCTCTAAGAAAGCTCCCCCATTACTTCCAAGTTCATCTGATGGTTTGCACCCTCACTAACTGCTGCGACAGGTCCTGCAACGACCTGAGGCATCTGGAAAATTGCTTGATCGGGACATAGAGCTAAACCAGTTTGATCTCAACTCCCTCCTAAAGAAGTCCATACGAGGGCAAGCATTAACCAACTACATCGCTGAATGTACCACTCCCGAAGAGGATGTGGTAGGTGTAGAAAATGCACCTGGAAGATGTAATCAGACGGTGCAAAGAATGATTGACTGTCCGATGCCGGTGTCTTATTAATAACCCCTAAAGGGCGGTCAATTTACTATGCCTTGCGATTGAAATTCTCCGCTACTAACAACGGTTCCGAGGACGACACCCTGATAACCGAATTGAAATTCGTTAAGGAGTTGGGAATAGTGGCATCGAACATATTTTATGACTTTTATATCGTTGTTCGCCAAGCTCGAAAGGAATTCCAGGCGCAGGAACCACCACTCGCAGCTTGCCTAGAACCGGAAGAAGGGTTGTTGGATGTATTAGAACGTTACAACATATCTCATGTCCTGCGAGAAGAAGATCAGAAGGCGGATAATCTGACCAAGTTAGAAGGGTCCAACAATCTAGAAAAGATAGAGATTATCCCCATCAAGACACTATGAAATACAACCATTGATCAGATGGAAGTTGATCCAACGTTGGAGACCAAACCCGGAAGAGAGTCATGGTTAAATCCATGATAAACTTCCTACAGCACAGAATGCATCTAACAAGGTGAAGTGAAAGGCGTGCAATCGTTCTTTATGCCTCGACATATGGCAGGCAAGCCAACATTGCTTATTTTCCTTGGAAGGTTGTCCCAAAATAGATACTGATGCGCCTCATTGCTCATTCACCGCCCTGAATGCTATGACAAAATCACTAATCAAGTCCCAGCTTGATGAGAAATATACGTGAACAGAATATCTGATAAGTGACGTTTTAGTGATAGAAAGTGAAGATTCACACTTTCACTCCTCTCATCAACTATCTGCTAAGTAACTCATCCCCCGGACGCTGGGGGCAAATGGAGATTTGAGCATAAATTGCTCGAGATTACATCATCTTATTCAGAGCTGATACATCAAGAATTTGCCTGGCCAATTGACTTAGTCTTTCCTGAAAGTTAGCGAGTTGAAGATCTAGAACGCTTACGCATGAATGCTGGTTGATTGTCGGCGCACCAACCCTTGTCCCCGATATGGGATCGAGGGTATATCAGCAAATTTATGTGATATGATTATCCCACCAGCAGTAATATCCTATTTCCTAGCATGGAAAGTGCAAAAATTTCTATAAGCATGAATCCATTGTTCTCATGCTAATTTACAACCTAACACCAATGCAAAGGTGTGCTACTATTAGCAATCCAGTCATGACTTCCTGACACTCTATCCTTACCCTCAGCATAGGGGGCAAAGAGGCGATTCAAAAAGAGATGCGACCTCATCACTCGCTTATAGTACCTACTTAGCCGCCTTTGCCATCTCAAGACCCTGATCAAGGTCTATTCATTTTTTGGGACTGCCGCCACCATGATAGTTTGAAAAGATACTCCTCATCAACTAAAAAGACTTTGGCAGCCCTTCATTGGCAGAGATAGGGCGAAGCAAAATGGACCTGCAATGAATATGCAACGCCATTTTTCACTCAGAATGATACTCATTCCTTTAACAGGATTATTCTCTAACCATAACTCTTATATTTGCATCCTTTATGAGTTATTGATATAATTAACTCAGATGAAATAATATGTGGATGGTGTAGGTACCTCGGATCTGGTATCGATCAGACTTTTAACACCCGCATGCAAAATTATGGAGCACTGCCATAACGGGCCCGACTGAACTGCTCGCTAGTAAAGCCACGCCCCCGTCTAAAGAAAGTCATATAGCTCAAGGTGGATTCGGAATGATCATCCAATCCTTGGCTTACACGTGGCAGACCGCAAGACAATTGAACATAAATCATTGAGTTACAAAGTCATAGTCCGACTCTAGATGGACGCGGTGTGACCGCCTACATGGCTCGATCCTATGCTCGACGCCACCAGATTACATGAATTCAAATAAAGGAGGAAACACTGCCTCTTAATTTGCTTACTTTTCAATCAAAAAATTTGCTTTCACATGCTTTCCGAGTTACTGACGTGACTAATTCATGCGGTGTGAATAATGCAGGTATCCGAAGTCTGGTGCCAACCATTCCTCCCGTAGACTGTTCGGAGGAACTCAAAGCCTTGGAAAATGCTCCAACTGCTTGTCCGATTGGTTTTAATCCTCGGAGCTTGGATTAAAATATAAACCTAGGACGAGTTTGATGAACGTGCATGATTGCAGACCGCTTGATCCGTGACTCTAACTCTCCAGAGCTGAGAGAGAGTATAAAGGACGCGAAGATGACGTCCACAAGGCATGGCGGTGTACCATGATCGGAGCCGCATGAGCAAAAGTCTAACCCTGGCGACCGCCAGGAGAATATAAAAGCGTCCATGATTTGGCGCTGAGAAAGGACTCTTACCCCGCTGAAGGATCGGGGAGCGATGGAACGGCTGAGTCCCAACTCTAACTCTCCAGAGTCGAGAGAGAGTATAAAAGCGTCTATGATTTAGCGCTGAGAACTTCTGCTCCGCTGAAGGATCGTTGAGCAGATCATGAACCGAGCTCGAACTCTAACCCGCTGAAGGATCGGGAGAGTATAAATGCGCTAGAGATTCAGCGCCCCAACAACTCTAACCCGCTGAAGGATCGGGAGAGTATAAAAGCGCTAGAGATTCAGCGCCCCAGCAACTCTAACCCGCTGAAGGATCGGGAGAGTATAAAAGCGCTAGAGACTTAGCGCCACGGGAAAATTCCTCCCCCGTTAAAGGATCGGGAGGGCAGGATGGAAGCTGATCCCAAATCCTCCATGTCCGGACATGGGGGCAACACAGTTATGGTCCTAATCAATCCTCAACAAGACCTGGCCAGACACTAAGTTAATGATTGATTGGGGGCATACCTATACATACATACTACTTTACTGCACTTTCACTTATAAGTTGCACTGATAACTTATAATGTTTCATGACTTATTTGCTTATTTGCGTTTCAAATGTTTAAATGCATAACTAATTATGGAATGCTCGCAGGTACAGGATAATGCGAAAGGACTCTCACCCCGCTGAAGGATCGGGGGGCGACTGAACAGCTGAGTCTGAACTCTAACTCTCCAGAGAGAGAGTATAAAAGCGTCTCTGATTGAGCACTGAGAAATAGCTCCTTCCCCGCTGAAGGATCGGGGAGCGGCAGAACAGCTGAGTTCGAACTCCAACCTTGGCGACCGCCAGGAGAGTATAAAAGCGTCTATGATTAAGCGTTGAGAAAGGTGCTGAAGACTCAGCACCCCCATAATTCCTGCTCCGCTGAAGGATCGTTGAGCATATCATGAAGCAAGCTAGAGCTCCTTCCCTGTTGAAGGAACAGGGACCAACTGAATTATTGAGTTTGAACTCTAACCCTGGCAGCCGCCAGGAGAGTATAAAGGAGTCTATCATTAGGCACTGAGAAAGGTGTCAGAAGTTCAGTACCATAAGAACAGTTATCTTATGAAATTTTCTAAGTCCCCCATATTCAGAAATAGGGGGCAACGTGCAAATCATGCTAATCGATTGTTAATAAGCCCTAAGCGTTACACCAATAACCGATTATGGGCCATCTGCATATTCACATGAATTTTTATGCAGCAATGCAACATGAAAGTTTTCTCTATTATTTGATTGACTTGTAGCTATAACTAGATGGTCTGTAACTAACCATGGAAAGTTTATTTGAATACAGGTACACAATGATGCAAAAAGAGATAAAACTTTCCTTTATATACTGCAAGCCTACAAAGTGAGAAATAACCTAGAAAACAAAAGTGAGGGCCAGTCTCACAATTACACTTCCTGGCCAGTGGAAAACCTAAAGACAAAATATAAACCAGAAACAGTATCCTATTTACGCTTTGGCCTCTTCTCCTGCTTCTGTCTCTCCAGCCTCGCCTTGTCGGCATCAGACTGATCCCCTTTCTTCCTCTTCCTTTTGTCTATGAGAGGAACATCCGACTCTTCTGAAGATTCCTCTTCCACCTCTTTTCTCTTCCTTCTATCAGAAAGGGAGGCCGGGAAGTCATCGGGATTTGCAAAATGAAGCTGTCGGCTGATGGATTTGGGCTGGATTTTCACAATCATCCCAGTTTTGGGATCGAATTCTGCAAGGGGGACTACGTCCAAAGCCTCATCTCCCACCTTTTTCGAGGCCATCTGTTTCTCCTGCCTAGCCTTTCGGCTGGCCAAGGTTTCGTCGTCATCATCATCGGCTTTTTTGGCGCCGATAGTGTCTTCCTCATCATCTACATGGCGCCCATCCATGTCTTTCAAGGCTTCGATGGTCTCAGCATCTTTGGGAACGTCAGTACTAGGTGCCGGGATGCTTCTTTCTGCTGTTGTGACCTCAGCCTGTTTTGATATATCAATACCAGCACCTGGCGAGACAGCATCCTTCTCCACTTCTTTTTCTTTTTCAGCACCCTTGTCGACGGGCTCGCCACCTGTATCAGGAGGAACACACATTACTAATTCAATTGGTTGTTCTACCAGACAACGACAATTCACAATTGCTTTGACAAATTGTGGGGAAAAGAGAGAGATACCTTCAACAGATGCTCCCTCTTGAGTAGTTGCAGAGGCTCCGATGACCACGGGAGTTAGACCCAAAGGGATTAATGGATCATCGGGATGGTATTCCTCAACCCCGGAGGTCTTGGGCTCCACAGCTGAACTCGAACCCTCGTCAGCTTTGCCTTTACCCTTTGCCAGGGCCCTTTCCTTTTCCATCTCCGCTAGAATCAGACGACGACCCTCTGCCAGGTCCTCAGGCTCATTATCTCTTAAGATGTTCTTCATCAACTCATCCTCATTAATTTCTTCAACCCCCAATCTCTGCTTTTCACCCTCAATAATGACATCCCATAAATTGGCTAAAGTAACGTGGTAATCCGGGATCCACGAGATGTTGCGAGTTTTGAGAACCTGGCCAAGGAAGTCGAAAATCATCTCTTCAAACCCCTTGATCTCCTTCTCTCTTTCGAGGAGCTTGTTGTTAGAAGCAGTGGCCATCTCGATGGCACTATCAACATTCTGTTCGGCGAGAGCCGCCCGTCTCTCTGCGTCTGCGACTTGATCATTCAAAGTCAGCGTTTCCGCTTTAGCCAAAGCCAAACTTTCTTTCAAACTTGCTCTTTCTGCTTCCCAAGCAGCTCTCTCAGATTCGAAATGGCCTTGTGTTGTTTTCAACTCAATGTTGGCCATTTTGAGATCTTCAACCTCCTTCTTTAAGGCCATTTTCTCTTGGCTATTGGAGTCAAGTTCCGAATGAAAGCGCTGCTTAGCATTCTCTAATTCAATCTTATAATTTTCGGCGTCCCTCCGTGCTAAAGCAAGCTGGGATTGAGCATCTTCCAGGTCCTTCTCCATTTTTGTCCTGGCCCTTTCGTTGTTTTCAAGTTTCGCCTTAGATCTGTGTGCTTCTATTTCAAGCGATCGGATGACTTCTGAAAGGTTAACTGCATGTTTTTTCATCATCTCATATTGCCTGGCAAGATGGCGGATGTGCCCGACAACTTCGCTATCCCAATTCTTGGGGACCGGTTCCAAGGCTAGAACAAATGTCATCCGGTCAAAGAATATGTCTGGGAATTGTTCCCGCAGCTTTTCCAGCCTACCTTGAATCTCGGGACCATGCATGTAATCCCATGACCCGGGGGCAGCCAACTCTGGCTGGCTGGAAGGGACGATGTCACTCCTCTCCTTTTCAGACTCTTTGGATGGATCCTTGCCCTTATCTTTAGATTCGTGATGCCTTTTTGACGACCGGCTGTGGGAAGGTGCACTCTTTGGAGGAGTTAACTCTTTAGGAAGTTTCTTCCCCCCTGTAGGAACTACTGGATAACTGGAAGGCTTGGCAGAAGTCGATTTTGGTGGAGATCGCGGTTGCAAGGAAGTCGGCTTGTGAGAAGGGCCGCGAGAACGCTCAGTACCCGGATGAAGACTGGGTGTGCCCTCACGCAGGGAACGATAAGAATAGGATCGCCTGTGGGACATCTTGCCTGCAAAAAAGAAAAAGAGCATATTAAAACTTTGAATACTTATGATATAAGAGTGCAGGGTCAGTTAGTGTGTGTGATTTGTGCATCCCATATGATTCCCCCTAACAGACCCGGGCCTGAAGACAGGCTCATCTAACCAATTTCTTGTTCCCTAGTTGGAGCGATGATCTCTTCAGAAGCAGGGAAGAAAGGCCCCCCTTCAAAGTCCTTCTCTGTATATACATCATCGGGCAGAGGAATTTTGCTCAGCTCGTCAAATAACTGCTCTTCTGTCAAATCATCAGGAGCAGCGAGTTCAATTGGAGTAGAAACTGGGAGTTCCCTAGACTTGCCACCTTGGGCCTCATCCCCTTTGTATATATTCAGATCCTCATTGTCTTGGATGACTATAGGGGAAGGACTCTTGCGGAACTTAGTTGTGTCTACCGCTTGCGAAGTTCCCCCTCCCTCCGTTGGGGGCACATACTTATAGGGTTGGCCGCCAAGTCCAAATCTTCTATCCAGAAGATGATGCTTATGAAGATTTTCATCAGTAATGCATTTTTTGATCCTTAGAAAGTCGGATCTGCTTTGTAGAAGAATGGACAATCGATTGTTGTATAGCGAACCCTCCGTTTTCGGGAAGACGTGATCTGTTTAAGACAAAGAGAAAGGCGGAAGGATGTTAATGCCTAAACTTCTTGAACAAGATATTCGATTAAAAGCTTAAAGTTTACTTGATTTGAGCCATCTTCTTGAGCATCCGGCCTGTTTCTTTATATAAAACCAATCAGATTTAGGATCCGCTATATTGTTATATCCATCGTACAGAACCTTCCTATTCGCCACCGATTCAAAGAAAGAGAAGTTTGGAGTTGCCGAAGAACGGTGCTTGAAAAGAAAGAAGAATGTCAAATCTCTGAATTTAAGTTCGGCGTGTAGGATCTCCGCGTATGCAACATATAGGGTGTATAGAGATGCGTAGGCGTTAGGATGAAGCTGCATCGGAGCAATACCCAGTCGTCTTAAAGTTTCGATGGCGATCGGAGGAAACGGAGGAATGGCTCCTACCAAGCACATGGTTCGACTGATTGCCAAATATCCTTCCAGAGCTAGGTGGGGTCTATCATCGCTTCCGGGTGTCAAGACATCATCCCAAGGAATCCCGTGTCTCAAGCAGATTCTTTTAAGCTTTATATCATCGAGCTTAGATGCTAAAGAATCAAAAAATTTATCTATTCCGAGCGCGCCGGGAATCTCGTCGGGAGCTCGCCCATCTATCTCAGACTCTTCGCTAGATGAGGTACTTTCGGACGGATCAGATTCCGTTGCCTCGTATTCAGATCCAGAATCTTCACCTCCTGGATTAATTGGAGGAATCTCGGGGTTGTATTGCTCAGGAACCTCGGATTCTGTTTCTGTAGCGGATCTTGAAGAAGATTGATTATCCGACATTACTGCTAGGCGGGAAAACATGAAAAGTGAGATTAAAGCTACCCGTCCCCCGTGTGTGCAAGTGTCGGTGTGTGTGCTTGTGTGTGCATTAAAAATAAAGTGTGAAAGCTATCAAGATCATCAAAATATTAGTCGTCATATGCAGTCAAGTTATGTGGTCATTTGGTCCAGAAAGTCCAACATCAAGGCCCTAGCCTAACTATTCAGAATTTTATGGTGACAAGGCATCGTTTAAAGTTTGAAATTTCTTCGGATCGTGAACTACGAGTCGGATCGCCATGTAGAGGGATCGCCCTCCTTCGGATCGCAGGGTAGAGGGATCGCCCCTTTCGAATCGCAGGGCAAAGGGATCGCCCCTTCACGGATCGTGAAATTAAGTGATCGGGGTCTTTGCCGAATCGTTGCAGCCCCCCACGATACGCGCTTCTACCGTCACCACGACCCTCCGTCTCGCCACTCGCTTTCATCTTCTTCCTTTCCTCTCCTTGCCCACGATCCGAACCGGCCTTCCCTCTTCTCCTTCCTCCTTCATCTTCCTCTTCTCCTTCTCATTTCCTAACTCCAACCTCTACGTCCATCAGCCATGGCGCCTCGTTGGTTCCCCCAGAAAATCGCAAAATTCCATCGTTTCTCCCTCAAACTAGTCGAAAAAATTCATAAAACAACAGCGCTTACGAATAAAGGTGCTTTCGGTGGAATTACCTTTCTAAAAATTGGGAAAGTGATCGGATTTTTGAAGGTTTGAAAAACTAGGTTTCGTTCCTCAACAATGCAGGCGAAGCGATACGACAGAAAAAAGAAGGAAGGAAGTGAAGGGGGGTCGACTTATATAGGCAAAAGGGCGACCGTTTGTCTCCCCTTCTTTGTCCTATTCGATCCACGAAAATAGGCGGGTCGCGAACCAAAAGCCCACCACGACTCGAGGAGGAGCCCGTTTCGTTCCGAGGCCCAAGTGCACACCAAAGAACGGAACGAATGTCTTGCTAACGGACCGCGACTCGAGCCCGCGATCCGAATCGATAAATTCGGTAATGAAGACTCTGAAAAATCCCAGAAAGAGAATTGTTCACTGATTCGCGACTCGTTGTGAAAAGACGATTCTATAGTTTCGAAGCATGTTCCATCATCGATAAAACATACTTCGAGGGGGCAAAATGTTGGCTAGCTTTTTGACCAAGCCACCCAGGATCATTCATAAGAAGAAAACATGAAGCCACGTTCTCTAAAAACATGAAGGAATGGATCGCATCATCGGCTCGCCCGATGTCGGATCGCACACTATCGATTCGCCCACCATCAGATCGCGTCTCGACGGATCGCCCCTTTCCATCAGCGGAACGAAACCTCTATGTGACTCGATCTGAATCTATATTGATTAGACCGATCTGATCCCCTGATACATGGCGAACCCTCTGACCCGTTCAAGCGTGAGCTAGTCTTCAGCGATCCGAGTCGCACGGATCTAGCGACACGTGTCCCTAACCGTCATTTTGACCGATTCTCCCCATCTGCACGATCCGATTTTCAAGCAGATCGCGACACCTGTCCACAACGGCTAATTTGACTATTTCGTCAACGGTAGCGATGCGATCCGATGTTCTCGGGATTCGTGCCACATGTTACCACGACCCGCCTGACAAAATCAGCTATAAATAGCCCGGAGTTTGGCATTTTTTGGGATCCTTTTAGCAATACTGAGTACTGAATCCGCCATTATTGTCAAGCTACTTAATTACTGAAAGAAATAATAGTTGTAAAAGTGAGCTAGAGAGAAATCCTTGATTGTACCGACATTCAAAGTATAATCAATAATATATAAAGTGGACGTAGGCTCGTTAACGCCGAACCACTATAAATTCTGTGTTATTTTCTTTTTCCTCATTCTTCAGTTGAAACTCTATAAGATTCAGAACAATTTGGGTGTTAGGTCCAAATTTTGATCTAACAATATTCATCAGATGTATACTTGGTTATTATAGTATAGCACATATATCATAATCCCCTGTATTTACTCTTATGAGCTGGTTAACCTTGTATTATTTGAAAGTGAAAAAGAGACCAATTCGTATTAGGTGATGCACCTTAATAGGCCTGGCTTGGCAGATTCTTACTTTTGCTTGGTTGAGGTGCGATAAACAGTCAAACATATATAAATTGGTGGATCATCAAATTATTTGGTTTACTTTCCTATTTCATTCAATATCTGCAACTAAACTATAATTAGCCATATAATGTGGACCATATATTAAAGTTTCTTGATAAAAGTAAAACTTCACAGTATAAATATTAATGATGTTAATTAGGATGAATCAGAAAAGCAATAAGATACCAGACATAAAATGTATTTGCAACTATCAAAATTCGTCTTCCAAATCCCCACTACTAAACTATAAGGAAAAAAATTACAGGTGCAAATAAACATAATAGAATGTAAAACTGCCTTAACCATGATTCAAAATAGTAATTATTATTGTTAAAAACTACTGAATGCTGTCATGATATGTAACATACAGCGCAAAACTGCTTTCACCATTCTGGGAGAACCCAGACAATAAAATTATTATAGCATGACCAACCACAAATCAGGGTGACATTAGAACTTTCGATGAGTTAAGCACTACGCACCAGAGGAGATAAAGTAGGTGCTAAGCTCCATCGTGAGGTCCAAGAGCCGTGAAATTGAGGCGCCGAAGAGTAGGGGTGAGCGTTCGGTCGGTTCGGTTGGTTTGGACGTAAAAGAACACAAACCAAATTAAAACCGGAAATTTTCCAAACCGAACCGAATTAATTTCGGTTAATTCGGTCGGTAACCGATTTAACCGAACTTGAAGGATGTATTACAATTCAAATGATGCATTCACTCAAAGTAAACCATAAATTCATGTTTAGAAAAAAAATTATATAGTAAATTTTATGTTTATGATAAGATATGATCTATTTGCCACAAATGTCTTTTTATTATATAACTAAACTAATTATTTAAAGTACTATAATATCATAAAATTGGATAATAAATTACAAGTTCGGTTAATTCGGTTAAACCGATAACCAAAAATGTAATGACCCGGATATTCCGCCGGTTAAATTTGAATATTTAATACGGTTTTAAATATTTAGGTGATAAAATAAATGGAAACTTATATTAAGTTATCAATTTAAAAAAAAAATCGAACACGATTTAATTTAAATTATCGAATTCAAAGTTAATTAAATTCAGATTTAATTCTGAATTAAATTACAGTTCAGATGATCAATACAAATGTCGGTTTGAATTGGAATAATAATATTAATTTATTGTCGAAGAAATAAGTTGTTTTAAATTCAATTTATATTGATTTAAATTTTATATCATCTCCAGATGATCGAATATGGGTTTGAAACCCGTACCAGTATGTTTAGCATAATGGTTTAACCCTAGGCGGACTTATCTTTGTGTTCGAATAGAAGTTTGAAATCAACAGAATAATTTAATTTATTTAATCATATCGGTTAATTAAAATTAAAACAAATATAAATAAATTAAAGAAAATTCCTTTTCTTTTGTGTGGACCAAAACCAAACAACAAGGAGGAAAATAATGGCCGGGCAAATCAAAAGGGGGAAAGAAGAACACATCCCTCTCTTTATCTCCACACAAATCAAATGGCCACTCTGTATAATAGCCGATAGCCTCCCACTCTCCTTTTCTATTTTTCTTCTTTTCGTTCATTTCCTCAGGCAAGAAAATCGAATCCTCCAAAAATCAACCAAAACCAAATCTGTTCGTTTCTTGTTCGCGCTACTATGTAATGAGGTGCGGTTCATCCTCGAGCCTTGTCTCGAGCTAGTGTTTCAGATCTGGGATGCGCGAGCGAGGGTCCGATGTGTTTGGGAAGGGGAAAGTGTGTCGCTAGTTCGAATGACACAGTGAAACTCGATTTCAATAATAGGGCTTACTGTTGTTTCGTCGTGAGGTTATCGAAGGACCAGGGAGGCAAGGGATGAACTACAGGAGTCATGACGCACGTTTGAGGGTGGTTTAGGGTTCGGAGTAGCTGTAGAATCGGGATCGAACTTTTTCTTCTTCTTTCGATTCAAGGGTAGCATCGCGATGGGATTAGGGCAGAGGGCGACTTCGAACTAATGACATCGGAGGTCGTTGTCAGGCCTGCGAGCTGTTCTAGTGCGAGATGGTTTCCAAGATGAGGTGGAAGGGTTGAGTTGGAGTATACTATTAATGAACGGAGGCCATGTCTGGATAGTGTTAAGGTTGATGGATGTGAGATGTAGAAGGGGCGAGCTGATGGTAGAATTTTGGTTCAAAGGTGAAGATAGTCGACTGCAAGGTGTTTGATGAAATGCCTTAAAGGAATGGCTGAAGCTTTTGGGGCTGATTGAAATAGAGATGGATCGAGATTTGTTCGTCTATCTGTCAAGATATTGGCGAGGCCTTAAGGTATATAGTTCTAAACATTTAAATACACCTAAAAGAATTTATTTAATTATGTTTTTATAAATTTGAATTCATAGAATAGTTAATTTATTTGTTAAGTAAATTTAAATAAATCATGTTTAATCGTTAAATTTAAAATAAAATATCGTAGGAATAAATTCATGCACGACAAACTCGAGATGATTTATGGCTTAGACGAGTTGAATTTTATTTGGATATCAGCAAAGGAAAAACCCTGGTGAGTAAATCTCACTCACCTGTTTAATTAGAAATATTTTTATTCGTTAAAAATATTTGTGTGTTGATTGTTGGATGCTTTAAATATTTATTTATTGCTGTTAAAAATATATTAGTTATCTAGGATTGGTTGACTATTATATATATATTGGGTTGATGGTTGGATTGTTCCCGCAGTTTCATTAGCGGATGCCCGCAGTTTCATAGCGGATGATTACCCTATACGCCCCACGCTATGATTAGTGGATGACCTTCTATACCGCGATATCCTGCCTCGAAGCAGGATAGGTATTATTTATGTGCTAACGTCTGTGGATGCAGGAAAACAGGTTGGAGGAATCCAACTGGATTCCTCAAAAAATATATATATCTGTTTGTTTGTTTGATATCATATATATTCATATATGATGTGATAAAAAAATCAAATGATTGAAAATTGGTTGATTGATTGTTTAAAATATCCCTGGGGCTTGAATATTGATTTATAAAAATATCGGAAAGGATATTTGATATTTAAAAAGGAAATTCTATTCTTATAAATAGAATTTGAATTTTAAATAAAAATATAGATAATATTAACTTGTTTTGAAGGTATATAAAACAAGTAATTGAATTTATAAACTTTGTTTATAAATGGAAGATGGGATTTTAATTGAATTTATAAACTTTGTTTATAAATGGAAAGGTGGGATTTGAATTGAAGTTATAAACGTTGTTTATAAATAATGCAGAGAATTCAAATGGACTTTAAACTATAGAATTTGAATATAGAATTCAAATGGACTTTAAACTATAGAATTTGAATATAGAATTCAAATGGACTTTAAACTATAGAATTTGAATATAGAATTCAAATGGACTTTAAACTATAGAATTTGAAAATAGAATTCAAATGAAGTTTAAATAAAGAGAATTCAAATAAAATTGAATTGGAATTTGAATAGAGAAGTCGATAAGGAAACGAGAGTATGAGTATAATTAGAATATGTTAATATGTAGTTAAAATATATTTGAACATGTCATGTTCAAATATGAAGGTGAAATAGACTGAAAGTTAAGTAACAGAGATAATTAACAAATTGAGTTAAAACGATTTGGTATAGTTAAATAGATTGGACAGGTATAGACATACAGGAGACAGGAATGGAATAAAGTATAGAAGTGAAATAAATAGAATGCCCGACAAAAAGGTACGTATTTAATTTCCATATGAGATTTTATGCGCCGTATCGGCTAGCCGCTTGGCTTTTTCTTTTTCTTTTTGAGATGAGAAGGACCGGGAAAGCTATTTGAAATTTCCCGATGCTCCCGGTACAAAGGAGGTTATGGCGAATTTTTCCGGGAATTTAAGGAGATAGAATATTTTTAAGATAATTTGATAGTTAGAAATCAACATATCAAATTATATAGAAGTCGATAAGGAAACGAACTTAGAAATAGAATAGTATAATTAAAAAGGGAAGTATAAGAATAAAATCTCGTAGGAATAGAAAGAGAAAGTGTATACGTGTTTAAAGGTGAATAATCAGTTGTATGGTATTGATTATTCGAGTAAGTAGTCTTGTCTGTTTTGACGTTAAATGTTATTCGGTCAAGGTCTGAGAGGTAATTATACCCCAACTTGGTTGATTTCATGATATACCGATAAGTAGCAAGATTCAGGCTCGAAGATCAATGTGGAATAAGAATTAGTTAAATACTGTATTTGGGTTGTCGTAACGCTGTTTTACACAACATCTGTTTTAACCCAAATATGTGCAAAGCTTGGAAATAGAATAATGAATATTTCTAAAGCTAGAAATAAAGGAAGGCGATATATGGAAATGTTTCCCAAAGAACGTATAAGGCCAATATGGTTATTGAAAATATTTGGCTAACAAATATTGATAAGAAATAGAGAAGAGATTTAATTAATGGAATATTAATTAAAGGTTCAGTGATTGTTGGATATTTGGTTGAACACTTGTTTTATTCGATAGTTAAATCATCGACTATCGAAACACTTGTTTTTATTCGATAGTTAAATCACAGACTATCGAAGTTTTGACCATCGTTGTCAATATGGGGAGACCGGTTGGATTATTATCCGAAGAACCACTCCGTATTGGCAGTAGCGTGCGAAACAGATTATATAAAGATAATCGAAGACGGAGTAGAGTGCAAGGACTTTTTCTATTAATAGAAATAGTGCCTTCGGTTCATCCTGTTCCTGGGTGACTTGTATGGATGAATGTCTGACAGAGTATTTCCAGAATGGTCACGTACATTGATTTCTTCAACCGTACCAAGAGTGGAAGCGGAGAAGGAAACTTCTTTTAGCTAACACGTAATGTACTGTTAAGGACGTCAATCGGTGATTTGATGGATTTGACGATGTGACATTCGAAGTGAATCTGGTGTGATGATAAAGCGTAGCTTCTAGCCTCATCAACCGGTAAATGACAGAAATCGGGCAAGCAGCATGGCTATGTAGGTCGCACCTATTAGGGTGTATAATCACCTGATCTAGAGTTTCATTTACTTCTAAAAATCTATTGTCGATGCTGACCCATTCGGGAAACGGTTGCTGATCCCAATCGTTGGTGATATACATTCGATACACTCAAGCGAAATGAGTGGTCGGTCATGTGTGGCTGAGTTGCAAGATGTTCTTGTTGAACTCGGTGTATTCTCCTCTAGAGATATACCAGCGGAAGGTGTTTCCATACCTTGTCATAGAAGGAAATCCATTACCCAATACGTGCTTGCGGTTTTGATTGTATATTATATATGTGGAACGTGAGATGCAAGCGTTTCCACTAGATTGTTATCTACTTGATTTAGACATTATTATAATATCAAAAGAGTTTGATATAAAGATAAATCAAGTGTTTGGATTCTCATAAGGGAAAAACCCGTTCCGTGTTATACGGCGTGGTCTTATGAGATATCATTTAGTTTTCTGAAACTGTTTTAAACTGTTTACTCATACCAGTCCCATGACTGACCCGGAGTTTATTTTGTTTTGTTCTACCTAAACTCTTGGGTGCCTAAATTTGTACGGGCAGTCAAGTAGTTCAGGATTTTTCAGATATATCCAAAGGAGCTTGGAGCAGGAGGCTTCAGCGTTATCTAGTTATAGTGGTTCCGTTGTGTTGTAAGTGTTGTACTCTGATAAGTGTATGTTATACAGTTAAGATTTTGTATTTCAAAGATATGATATATTATATTTTGTTCCGCTGCGATGTGAGATTCTGTGTTGTTATTTATGTTCTTCTTCTATCTCTTTCTTCTAAAAAAAATATGTCCGTATTTTCGTGATATTTGGGTTGGACGTATGATGTATATAGTCAACTCTGATGTTTGCGGAAATCCGGGTCGTTACAGTTGGTATCAGAGCTTAGGTTTAGCGAATACCTAGGGTTGTTGGAATGTACTCATTAGAGATAGGATCAGTAGTATCCTAGAATGAGTTGAGTGTATATATATACGAGAGAGCGTATTTGTTATTTGATATAAAAACCGTTTTATATTGTGTTGACTAGTCTGTTGAGTGGATTATGAATTTTGGTCGAATCGTGGGACGCCACGATGTCGATAGGAGTTTATAAACACTTGAACAGAAGATTGAACACGATATTGTTTTTAAATGGTTAAGTTGATTGTTAGGATTATAATCAAATTAGATTAAAACTGAAATATTTATATATATAACCAATGGAATTTGTATATGAAATCAAATATACAAATGTGATAAATTGAAATTTGATTTCCAACCTGAATTCAGAATTTAAAATCCTGGGAGTTTCGAAAATATTTTTCTAAATGGGTTTTGAAAGAAATAAAGCACTGAACTCATTCAGTAGCTGGGAAATAATTCTGATGATGGTCGCAACATCACCAGTGTTCATTTTCGAGTTTCTAAGTGATGAAATGCTGCCTTAGAAAAAGTTTTGATGGAAATTTGTTTGAAAAGAAACAAGTTGTTTAAAAATTCAGATGTTTTGAATTTGAGATAGATATAAATATATGTATATATTTATATAACTTCAAAAGGAATTTTGAAATGGGAATTGGAATATAGATTTCAAATAGAAGTAAAATAAAGGAATTTGAATATATATATAATTCAAATAGAAGTGAAATAGAATTTGAATTCAAAGGAATTCAAATGAGTTTGAATAAAGGAAAAATTCAAATAGAAATTGTATAAGAAAGATTGAAATGGAATTTGAATTCAAAAGGAATTCAAAGGAATTCAAATAGAAATATATGGCTTTGTTGTTGTTGTTGTTGTTGTTGTTGAATTTGAATTCAAAGGAATTCAAATGGATTTGAATAAAGAAAATTCAAATAGAGATTTGAATATTAGAATCCAAATGGAATTTGGTTAAGTAGAATTTCAAAGAAAATATAAAGTTTGAAATAGAATTTTAAATAAAAGGAATTTAAATAGAAATTGAATAAAGGATTCCTAATGGAATTTGAATAAAGGATTTGAAATGGGTTTTTGAATAAAGAATTTCAAATAGAAATTTGAGATAAAGAAATTCAAATAGAATCTGAAGATAAGGAAATTGGATTAGAATTTGAATCGAAGAAAATTCAAATAGAAATTGAATAGAAGGAAATTCAAATGAGTTGGAATAAAGAAATTCAAATGGAATTTGAATATTGTAAATATATAGAATTTCAAATAGTAGTGAAATAGATCGGGAATATTATGAAATGGATTTGATATATATTGAAAATATATCAGAATGGAGTTGAATTTATTATAAACGAAGTTAAAACGTTTATATTTATAAATATAATTAAAACGAGCTCGCCGTAGCACGGTAGTTCGCGAATTGGCGATTCGAACTTCAATTGAGTATACAGGACTCAAATTAAGTCGGAATTCTTTGAAACAAGAATCGTCGGGACCGGTTGAACAATAGTTTTCTAATGAAAGAGAAAAATCTGGATTTCGTCGTATAGATTTTGAGTTATGTCAAAATCAAATTTTTAGAAAAGCAACGCCAGAACCATTATAAAAAACATAACGGTTTAATTGAATAAACATAGGGATTGTTAGGAAATAAAATCCGAATTGGCATTAGAAAAATCAAGACTGGGGATATAAAATGAATGTGAACTCAAGTGAAGTAGATAAAATGATTTGGGAAACAATGATCATATTTCTGATCATTGAATAGAATTAACTAAGTAAAAGAGAAATTAGTAATCAAAGTTGAATCGAAATTGGGTTTTTGGATAAGTGAAAGAGATTGAGGATTTATATTCGAAACCGAATATATAACTCGAGTTGAAAATATAATTAGATTAGTCTATAATTAGATTGACATATATTTGAACAAGTCATATTCAAATACGAAGGTGAAATTGGCAAAACGGTTAATTAGCAACTAGCTAATGGAAATTTGAATGGTTGAAAATTAAATTTAACTTAAGTAAGTTAAATGGATCGAAATGGATAAATTGAGTAAAATCAATGTGAATAAAATACGAATTTGGTGTGAATAAAGGAAAACCCAAAAGAGTTAAAAAGAAAATATATTTGTAAAACGAATATAAGAGAAAATATATTTGTAAAACAAATACAAAGGAAGTTATGTGCAAACAAATAGAAGGAGAAATATTTGTAAAAACATTTACAAATAGAATTTAAAAGAGAATATTTGTAAAACATTTACAAATAGATTCAATGGAAATATTTATTTATAGAAAATAAATGGAATGTTATACATGAGATATTTATTTGTTAAATAAATAGAATTTAATCAAAGGAATATTCAGAAGATGAATAGAAAATGGAAATCTGTTTTTAACAGATAAATAGAAAAGATTTATTTATAAATAACAGTTTATAAATTAAATTAAATATTTATCATTCGATAAATGGAATATATAAGTCTGAACTTATATAGAGAAGAGATATTGGTTTTTAAACACCGATACTTTTAAATAGAAGGGGTATACAACACTTGTATAAGTGAAGTAACGTTATTAAAGAGAACATTTATAAAGTGAAGAACCGTTACTAAAAGTAAATCTTTATAAATGAATAAACGCTATCGAATAGGAGTTATTCGAATAGGAGAAGTCGACTGGAGTTAGAAAAGTCGATTAGAGTTAGGATAAATCGATTAGAGTAAGAATTAACCAGTTAGAGTTAATCAGTTAGGGTTAATCCGTAGAGTTAATTGAATATTAGTTATTCAATTAGAATTTATCAAATATTTGTTTTTCGAATAAAGAGTTAACCAGATAAAGTTAATTGAACATAATTAATCGAATTAGAATTTAATTGAATGATAGTTATTCAATTAAAGTTGATCGAATATAGTATTGAGATAGAATTAGTCAAACATAGTTACTTAGGATAAGTTGACATTTCGTACGACTGCTAGCGTAATTCATAGGGCTGCAGATAGCCTAGGGCGGTCGGATGTTTCCTGGGGGAATCAGGCGTAACCATTGTGATCGCTGCGATCTAGAGTCAAGCGAATGAAGTTAAATCAAATATTAGTTTATTCGAATAGAACTGAACGAGTTATCGAATATAGTTTATTCGAAAGGAATTATCGAATTTGGTTATTCGAAAGGAGTTATCGATTATTTGTTCATCGAAATGAGTTATCGATTATAGTTTAATCGAAATGAGTTATCGATTATAGTTTAATTGAAAAGAGTTATCGATTAGTTTAATCGAAGTGAGTTATAGAATATTGGTTATTCGAAGGAGTTATCGAATTTAGTTATTCGATAGGGTTAATCGATAAGAGTTAAATCCAATAGAGTAAATTGATAGAGTAAATCGAATATAATTTATTCGAAGAAAGGTTTTCGAATCTAGTTATTCGAAAGAGAGATTACCGAATATAGTTATTCGAAGGGAGGAGTTATCGAATAGGGATTTATTCGAAAGAGAGTTACGTAAGGAAGTTTGAAATGTTGAGTATCAACATCAATAAGTTTTGAAAAATATAAATGGGTTTGTAGCACTTTTCCTACCTTAGCAATTTCGAGGACGAAATTATTTTTAAGTGGGGAAGAATGTAATGACCCGGATATTCCGCCGGTTAAATTTGAATATTTAATACGGTTTTAAATATTTAGGTGATAAAATAAATGGAAACTTATATTAAGTTATCAATTTAAAAAAAAAATCGAACACGATTTAATTTAAATTATCGAATTCAAAGTTAATTAAATTCAGATTTAATTCTGAATTAAATTACAGTTCAGATGATCAATACAAATGTCGGTTTGAATTGGAATAATAATATTAATTTATTGTCGAAGAAATAAGTTGTTTTAAATTCAATTTATATTGATTTAAATTTTATATCATCTCCAGATGATCGAATATGGGTTTGAAACCCGTACCAGTATGTTTAGCATAATGGTTTAACCCTAGGCGGACTTATCTTTGTGTTCGAATAGAAGTTTGAAATCAACAGAATAATTTAATTTATTTAATCATATCGGTTAATTAAAATTAAAACAAATATAAATAAATTAAAGAAAATTCCTTTTCTTTTGTGTGGACCAAAACCAAACAACAAGGAGGAAAATAATGGCCGGGCAAATCAAAAGGGGGAAAGAAGAACACATCCCTCTCTTTATCTCCACACAAATCAAATGGACACTCTGTATAATAGCCGATAGCCTCCCACTCTCCTTTTCTATTTTTCTTCTTTTCGTTCATTTCCTCAGGCAAGAAAATCGAATCCTCCAAAAATCAACCAAAACCAAATCTGTTCGTTTCTTGTTCGCGCTACTATGTAATGAGGTGCGGTTCATCCTCGAGCCTTGTCTCGAGCTAGTGTTTCAGATCTGGGATGCGCGAGCGAGGGTCCGATGTGTTTGGGAAGGGGAAAGTGTGTCGCTAGTTCGAATGACACAGTGAAACTCGATTTCAATAATAGGGCTTACTGTTGTTTCGTCGTGAGGTTATCGAAGGACCAGGGAGGCAAGGGATGAACTACAGGAGTCATGACGCACGTTTGAGGGTGGTTTAGGGTTCGGAGTAGCTGTAGAATCGGGATCGAACTTTTTCTTCTTCTTTCGATTCAAGGGTAGCATCGCGATGGGATTAGGGCAGAGGGCGACTTCGAACTAATGACATCGGAGGTCGTTGTCAGGCCTGCGAGCTGTTCTAGTGCGAGATGGTTTCCAAGATGAGGTGGAAGGGTTGAGTTGGAGTATACTATTAATGAACGGAGGCCATGTCTGGATAGTGTTAAGGTTGATGGATGTGAGATGTAGAAGGGGCGAGCTGATGGTAGAATTTTGGTTCAAAGGTGAAGATAGTCGACTGCAAGGTGTTTGATGAAATGCCTTAAAGGAATGGCTGAAGCTTTTGGGGCTGATTGAAATAGAGATGGATCGAGATTTGTTCGTCTATCTGTCAAGATATTGGCGAGGCCTTAAGGTATATAGTTCTAAACATTTAAATACACCTAAAAGAATTTATTTAATTATGTTTTTATAAATTTGAATTCATAGAATAGTTAATTTATTTGTTAAGTAAATTTAAATAAATCATGTTTAATCGTTAAATTTAAAATAAAATATCGTAGGAATAAATTCATGCACGACAAACTCGAGATGATTTATGGCTTAGACGAGTTGAATTTTATTTGGATATCAGCAAAGGAAAAACCCTGGTGAGTAAATCTCACTCACCTGTTTAATTAGAAATATTTTTATTCGTTAAAAATATTTGTGTGTTGATTGTTGGATGCTTTAAATATTTATTTATTGCTGTTAAAAATATATTAGTTATCTAGGATTGGTTGACTATTATATATATATTGGGTTGATGGTTGGATTGTTCCCGCAGTTTCATTAGCGGATGCCCGCAGTTTCATAGCGGATGATTACCCTATACGCCCCACGCTATGATTAGTGGATGACCTTCTATACCGCGATATCCTGCCTCGAAGCAGGATAGGTATTATTTATGTGCTAACGTCTGTGGATGCAGGAAAACAGGTTGGAGGAATCCAACTGGATTCCTCAAAAAATATATATATCTGTTTGTTTGTTTGATATCATATATATTCATATATGATGTGATAAAAAATCAAATGATTGAAAATTGGTTGATTGATTGTTTAAAATATCCTTGGGGCTTGAATATTGATTTATAAAAATATCGGAAAGGATATTTGATATTTAAAAAGGAAATTCTATTCTTATAAATAGAATTTGAATTTTAAATAAAAATATAGATAATATTAACTTGTTTTGAAGGTATATAAAACAAGTAATTGAATTTATAAACTTTGTTTATGAATGGAAGATGGGATTTGAATTGAATTTATAAACTTTGTTTATAAATGGAAAGGTGGGATTTGAATTGAAGTTATAAACGTTGTTTATAAATAATGCAGAGAATTCAAATGGACTTTAAACTATAGAATTTGAATATAGAATTCAAATGGACTTTAAACTATAGAATTTGAATATAGAATTCAAATGGACTTTAAACTATAGAATTTGAATATAGAATTCAAATGGACTTTAAACTATAGAATTTGAATATAGAATTCAAATGGACTTTAAACTATAGAATTTGAAAATAGAATTCAAATGAAGTTTAAATAAAGAGAATTCAAATAAAATTGAATTGGAATTTGAATAGAGAAGTCGATAAGGAAACGAGAGTATGAGTATAATTAGAATATGTTAATATGTAGTTAAAATATATTTGAACATGTCATGTTCAAATATGAAGGTGAAATAGACTGAAAGTTAAGTAACAGAGATAATTAACAAATTGAGTTAAAACGATTTGGTATAGTTAAATAGATTGGACAGGTATAGACATACAGGAGACAGGTATGGAATAAAGTATAGAAGTTAAATAAATAGAATGCCCGACAAAAAGGTACGTATTTATTTTCCATATGAGATTTTATGCGCCGTATCGGCTAGCCGCTTGGCTTTTTCTTTTTCTTTTTGAGACGAGAAGGACCGGGAAAGCTATTTGAAATTTCCCGATGCTCCCGGTACAAAGGAGGTTATGGCGAATTTTTCCGGGAATTTAAGGAGATAGAATATTTTTAAGATAATTTGATAGTTAGAAATCAACATATCAAATTATATAGAAGTCGATAAGGAAACGAACTTAGAAATAGAATAGTATAATTAAAAAGGGAAGTATAAGAATAAAATCTCGTAGGAATAGAAAGAGAAAGTGTATACGTGTTTAAAGGTGAATAATCAGTTGTATGGTATTGATTATTCGAGTAAGTAGTCTTGTCTGTTTTGACGTTAAATGTTATTCGGTCAAGGTCTGAGAGGTAATTATACCCCAACTTGGTTGATTTCATGATATACCGATAAGTAGCAAGATTCAGGCTCGAAGATCAATGTGGAATAAGAATTAGTTAAATACTGTATTTGGGTTGTCGTAACGCTGTTTTACACAACATCTGTTTTAACCCAAATATGTGCAAAGCTTGGAAATAGAATAATGAATATTTCTAAAGCTAGAAATAAAGGAAGGCGATATATGGAAATGTTTCCCAAAGAACGTATAAGGCCAATATGGTTATTGAAAATATTTGGCTAACAAATATTGATAAGAAATAGAGAAGAGATTTAATTAATGGAATATTAATTAAAGGTTCAGTGATTGTTGGATATTTGGTTGAACACTTGTTTTATTCGATAGTTAAATCATCGACTATCGAAACACTTGTTTTTATTCGATAGTTAAATCACAGACTATCGAAGTTTTGACCATCGTTGTCAATATGGGGAGACCGGTTGGATTATTATCCGAAGAACCACTCCGTATTGGCAGTAGCGTGCGAATCAGATTATATAAAGATAATCGAAGACGGAGTAGAGTGCAAGGACTTTTTCTATTAATAGAAATAGTGCCTTCGGTTCATCCTGTTCCTGGGTGACTTGTATGGATGAATGTCTGACAGAGTATTTCCAGAATGGTCACGTACATTGATTTCTTCAACCGTACCAAGAGTGGAAGCGGAGAAGGAAACTTCTTTTAGCTAATACGTAATGTACTGTTGAGGACGTCAATCGGTGATTTGATGGATTTGACGATGTGACATTCGAAGTGAATCTGGTGTGATGATAAAGCGTAGCTTCTAGCCTCATCAACCGGTAAATGACAAAAATCGGGCAAGCAGCATGGCTATGTAGGTCGCACCTATTAGGGTGTATAATCACCTGATCTAGAGTTTCATTTACTTCTAAAAATCTATTGTCGATGCTGACCCATTCGGGAAACGGTTGCTGATCCCAATCGTTGGTGATATACATTCGATACACTCAAGCGAAATGAGTGGTCGGTCATGTGTGGCTGAGTTGCAAGATGTTCTTGTTGAACTCGGTGTATTCTCCTCTAGAGATATACCAGCGGAAGGTGTTTCCATACCTTGTCATAGAAGGAAATCCATTACCCAATACGTGCTTGCGGTTTTGATTGTATATTATATATGTGGAACGTGAGATGCAAGCGTTTCCACTAGATTGTTATCTACTTGATTTAGACATTATTATAATATCAAAAGAGTTTGATATAAAAATAAATCAAGTGTTTGGATTCTCATAAGGGAAAAACCCGTTCCGTGTTATACGGCGTGGTCTTATGAGATATCATTTAGTTTTCTGAAACTGTTTTAAACTGTTTACTCATACCAGTCCCATGACTAACCCGGAGTTTATTTTGTTTTGTTCTACCTAAACTCTTGGGTGCCTAAATTTGTACGGGCAGTCAAGTAGTTCAGGATTTTTCAGATATATCCAAAGGAGCTTGGAGCAGGAGGCTTCAGCGTTATCTAGTTATAGTGGTTCCGTTGTGTTGTAAGTGTTGTACTCTGATAAGTGTATGTTATACAGTTAAGATTTTGTATTTCAAAGATATGATATATTATATTTTGTTCCGCTGCGATGTGAGATTCTGTGTTGTTATTTATGTTCTTCTTCTATCTCTTTCTTCTAAAAAAAATATGTCCGTATTTTCGTGATATTTGGGTTGGACGTATGATGTATATAGTCAACTCTGATGTTTGCGGAAATCCGGGTCGTTACAAAAAATATATATTTTCCAAACCGAATTCAAACCGATTAAATTTTGAAACCGAACCGAATCGGCCGAAATGAACCGGTTTGGTCGGTTAATTCGGTTTGAACCGAATATTGCTCACCCCTACCGAAGGGCACCGGAAGGATGTGAAAGCACTCGATTTGCATTGAATTACTGGTAGGGCTGTTGTTTAAGGCTTAGAATCCGCAGAATGAAAGACAGGGCGGTTAGTATTTGAAATAAGGGGGGCGACTTGACCTAGGGTTTGGAAAAGGCAGGCTGCGGAAAAGGCAATGGAAGAGGAAGATAGCTTTTATAAAAAAGCGAAACCGAGAGAGAACGATTACGATGAGTTCACGCGCCGCTTCAGCTTAAGATCGCGAGAATGCCTGTGAGAGCTTCAATTCTAAGTCAGTAATTATAATATAGTATAGATTATAGATTTTTCTTACCCTCTTTTTCCCCTTTGTGTTCTCATCAGCCTTTCTCCTCCCTATTATGCGTCGTTCCCCTGCGTCTTGCCTATCGACTCCTTCCTCCTCCACGCCGTTTTTGTGGTGTTTGCAGTACACCGCTCATTTCCCTTCATCGTCCACTTATTCTCTCACTCCACCATTTTTTGCCTTCCCAAACCCTAAATTAACTTGGGCCTATTCGGTTCCCCCTTAAAACTGTTGGTTTGCAAGCATGCGTACTCCAGTTATTTCCCCATTGCATTTCATTTATTCGTCTACACGATCTATTCGTCTCGGCTCTTCTGCAGGGGTACTAAATAAATCCGATTGAGTTTGACCTAGGTGACTCTATGATGATTTCTTCATGCTAGCAACAACTAGAGCTTCCCAACTTACGCTATACCAGATTGTTTACTCACATCATTTCTCCTGTGCCACTCCTGCCTTCCCATTATTAGGTTATCAAGGTTTACCCCATGGATCTGCCAATCATCGGGCTAAGGCAATGTCCTTTGGCACTTTATCATGTCCTTCGTTTATTGTCGAGCTCGATTACTCATTTTAAAACAGATTTGCTTATTATTTTGCAACAAATATGATCAACATTTCTGGAATAAGCATGGTACTACTCAACCTCGGTTAGTATATAAATCGAAGTTCGTCATTTTACAAGAACGCAAGGATAATGCAATTATGAGCTATACTTTTATTTTTGAAGCAAGCTTAACCTTTTCCCTTCATACTGATTGTGCTAATTGATCTAATAATCAATACGGACCCTCATTATGATATTTTTCTCATACTAGGTGTTCAGACCATCTTTTTAGGATCCATTTACCTTTTGCAATTGATAAAACTGACTAATATATTAATTAATTCATTTTTGGCAATCAAATATTTGGTACAAAACATTATGGTGCATAACTGATAAACTCCATTAAAACGAGAAAGATGAAGAAAACTTTATTCGATGATTCTAGTTTCTTTACAGCTGGTAATGGGTATATACCCAAAGTACTTACAACAAAGACCCACAACAACAGTAAACCCGTAAAGCCCAAATACAAGGCCCAAAACAATATGTACAACCTTATTTACAATACAACATACAAACACACATACAAAACATCACTAAAACAATTAACATCATCATATTCAACATCCCCCCCTCAAGATTGACTTGGTGAAACTTGAGAAACAAGTCCAATCTTGGAACATAAAAACTGATGTTGTTGAACTCCCAATGGTTTTGTCATCAAATCTGCTAACTGCACACTTGTATTCACATGAGATAACGAAATGAAATTACTGTTTATATGGTCTCTAATGTAGTGACAGTCCATCCTCAAATGTTTAGTTCTTTCTTGAAATATTTCATGCTCAGCAATATATTGTGCAGAATTGTTGTCACAAAATAAAGTAATTGGTTTAGGAATTGTTACCAATAATTCTTCTATCAATCCTTCTATCCAAACCAGCTCACTTGCAGTCTGACTCATTGCACGATACTCTACTTCTGTGGAGCTTTTAGAAGTAACCTTTTGTTTCTTCGTTTTCCATGAAACCAATGAATCACCCAAAAAATACAGAATCCAGTAAGTGATTTCCCTGAATATATACAGCTACCCCAATCAGCATCACTGAAGGCTTTAAGCTGTAGTGCATTATTAGCTGCATAGAACAATCCAGTATTTAAAGTACCTTTTAGATATTTTAGTACATGTAGTGCTGCTGAGAAATGAGGAGTTCTTGGCTCTTGCATAAACTGACTAAGCTGTTGAACTGCATAGGAGATATCAGGTCTTGTCATATTCAAGTAAAGAAGTTTTCCAATTAATCTTCTATATATTTCTGGATTCTCCAATTTTGTACCTTCAATGGTGCTCAGCTTTAAGCCTTTTGGAAGAGGAAATGGTGCAATTTTTGAATTCTCCATGTGTGTTGAGCTAAGCATATCCAATATATATTTTCTCTGATTTAGAAGAATTCCTTTATCTGTTCTTGTGACTTCAATACCCAAAAAGAAAGTCAACTCACCCAAGTCTTTGATTGTAAATGCTTTATGCAATTCCTGCTTGACTTTAGATATGATCTGAATACTTGAACCAGTGATAAGTAGATCATCTACATAACACACTATAACAGTGAAATCCTTACCATCAGTTCTGGTGAACAAAGAACAATCTTGTTTTGATTGAATAAATCCAAAATTAATGAGAAAACCCTTTAATTCCTTATTCCATTGTCTAGCAGCTTGTTTCAAACCATAAATTGACTTTCTTAACTTGCATACTTGACCAGGTTGTGCTTTTATATATCCAGGAGGAGGTCTCATGTATAATTCCTCATCAATAAATCCATGCAAAAAAGCATTATTGATATCCAGTTGATGTAAATACCAATTGCAGGCTGCAGCTAGAGCAATGATAATTCTAATTGTAGTAAACCTAGCTACAGGACTAAAAGTGTACTTAAAATCTTTACCTTTAATTTGTTTATCCCCTCTAGCTACAATTATGGCTTTACATCTTTCAACCTCCCCATTCTTCAAGAATTTTGTCTTGAATACCCACTTGCTGCCTATTGCAATTCTGTTGGATGGCAATTCCACCAAATCCCATGTATGATTTTTTTCCATTGCTTCAATTTCTTTTTGCATTGCTTCTACCCATCTAGGGTCTTCTTTTGCCTGGCTGTAAGAAACTGGTTCTTTTGTAGACAGCATTTTGTTGAGATTAACCAGATTTTCAGGTTTTAAATGAGATAATGATGCTTCAGTAAATACATTGAAGCTCGTTGATGAAGAAAATGAGTCATGTGGAGTAGAAAGAGGTTTAATTTGTTGAAATTCAAAATCTTTGAACCTGGAAGGTAATTTTATTTGTCTTGTGGATTTTCTTTGTGGAGGAATTACAGATTCATGTTGAATAGGAATATCAAGATTTTGTTGTTGAGATTGAATAGATGAAGTAGGAATTTCTGGGATTGTATCATTGATTGGAGAATGATTTTGTGGTGATGAAAAAGAATTTTGTGAGGTTGAAATTGATGATGGAAAAGGAGGAATATTTAAGTTTGATCCACAAATTTGTTCATCATGAACAAAATTTGGAAATTGAGTAGGTTGACATTCGGATTGAGTATATGGATAAGATTTTGTATCATGATAAGGAAAAATAGACTCCTCAAACACAACATCTCTGCTAAGAACAATTTTATGAGTATCCAAATCATACAATTTATAACCTTTTTTAGCATAAGGATATCCAAGCATTATACATCTTCTTGCTCTAGGGGCAAATTTATCATTAGATTTCATGGCTGGATAACATAAACATACTATTACTCTAAGATGTCTATAGTCAGGTTCCTTACCTATTAACTTTTCATATGGTGTTTTCCATTGAATAACAGCACTAGGCATCAAATTAATTAGATGTGCAGCTGCTAAGATACAGTCTCCCCAAAATTTAACAGGTAAATTAGCATGTATTTTGATTGATCTAGCAGTTTCCAAAAGATGTTTGTGTTTTCTTTCCACCCTTCCATTTTGTTGAGGCACCCCAGGTATACTTCTTTGATGAATGATTCCTTTTTGAGCAAATAAACTACTACAGGATTCATTAAGGATTTCAGTTCCATTATCACTCCTAACTATTTTGACCTTGCTAGAAAATTGAGTGTGAACATAGGCCAAAAAATCAGAAATTATCTTATACACTTGTTGCTTATTGTGTAAAAGATGAACCCATGTAGTTCTACTAAAATCATCCAATATGGTCAAAAAATAATGTGCACCAGATAAGGTAGGTGTTCTATAAGGCCCCCATAAATCCACATGAATCATTTCAAAAGACTGAGCAGCAATTGATGATGATAACACAAAAGGCAATTTATGATGTTTACTTAAAATGCATGCTTCACAACTAAAATCATCACTTTTACTGTTAGAACAAGGAACTGTTAAATGTTTCATAGAAGATACACTCATATGTCCTAGTCTTGCATGAAGAATATTAAAACTAGGTACAGCTGTAAGATTGTTTGCTAAAACATTTTCAGAATTTTCATTGTTTGAATTATGAATATTTGATAGAAATGAAGAAGAAATACTAGAATTGGAACTTAAAATCTCTGCATTGAATTTGTATAGTCCAGCCTCTCTCTTTCCAGAGCCTTGCACTTGTTTAGAGTGTAGGTCCTGAAACAAACACTTTGTTTGATCAAAATACGCTACAAGATCATTATGATCAAGTAATTTTCCAATGGACAAAAGATTGTATTTGAAGTCAGGAATATAGAGGACATTTTTTAGGATTATTTGAGGTGAAAGATGAATTGTTCCAGATTTTGTAACATTTTTAACAGTTCCATCAGGTAAACTAACATTTAAAGGATGTTTTAGTGTTTGAACTGAAGCAAAATATTGTAAATCATATGCCATGTGTTCAGATGCACCAGAATCTATGATCCAATTAGCATAACATCTAGGATTTGTATTATGAATAACAGTTGAAGCTGTTATACCTGCAAAATTCACTGTCGCATATTCTTGTGAAAGAGGATCAGAAGAAGATTCCTGCTGCATCATATGAACAACTGCTTTGTACACTTCAGCAACCATTTTTTGATCAAGCTGAGGTCCTGAACTGCTTCCTTTTTCACCACTCTGCATAGGAGTACTTCCAAGAATTCCAAAATTTGATACATTTGCTGCTACTTTAGTAATTGGTTTTATGTTTTTCTTTTTGTGAAACCAATCTGGATATCCTATCAATTTGAAACACTGATCAATAGTATGACCTTTCATCTTGCAATGCTCACAATACAAATCATTCTTAGTCTTCTTGAAGTCTCGTTTTCCAGTTTGAACTTGAAGAGCACTTGTCTCAATAGTGAAATTACTAATTCCATTTAAATTTTGTCTCTCAACTTGTTGTAAAATGTTATAAGCTCTGTTAACTGTTGGCAAAGGATCTGAACTGAGCAAATTAATCCTTACTTGGTCATAATTTTTATTGAGTCGAGACAAGAATTGAATCAATTTCATTCTCTGATCAGCCTCTATCAATTTCTTAAGAATTCCACACATGCAATCTTTCATAACACCGCAAGTACAATCAGGAAATCCCTCAATTATCTGTAACTCATCCCAAACTCTCTTCATCTTACAATAATATTCAGAAATTGACAGATCACCTTGTTCAATTAACATCAATTGACGGTGTAAATCATATAATTGTGGAACATTTGTTTTACCATATCTTTCAAGAATTTCAGTCCATAATTGACGAGAAGAATCACAAAAAATAAAACTCTCAGAAATTGACTTATCTATAGAATTTGACAACCAATTCATAACTACATAATCATTCCTGATCCATTTCTGATAATCGGAAGAGGTTACCTCGGGTTTGGTTAGGGTTCCATCAATAAACCCTAATTTATTTCGAGCAATTAGCGCCATCCTTATCGCCCTGCTCCAATTGATGAAATTGCTTCCATTGAAGACGTAGCTAACAATCGGATTTGTAGTAGTATCTCCAGCAGTGAGAAAGTATGGATCGTTGTAGTTGATTATGATATTGTTTGGTTGTGGAGTGGAAAAATTAGAATTCTCTGATTCATTCATCGTAGAAAAAGAAATTGATAGAAAAAAGAAGAAGAATTAGATCTGGATCTTGATTCGCTCTGATACCATGATAAACTCCATTAAAACGAGAAAGATGAAGAAAACTTTATTCGATGATTCTAGTTTCTTTACAGCTGGTAATGGGTATATACCCAAAGTACTTACAACAAAGACCCACAACAACAGTAAACCCGTAAAGCCCAAATACAAGGCCCAAAACAATATGTACAACCTTATTTACAATACAACATACAAACACACATACAAAACATCACTAAAACAATTAACATCATCATATTCAACACCATTGTTTTTTCCATTTTTCAAAAATTCATTTTGTGTTCAAACATTATGGTAGATCGAACAAGTATAGTCTGCCCATAAGGCTTGATCGTCTAGCAATTTAGTCCCTTTAGTTGGCCCATTTGATATACAAATCAACTCTAGAGGAACTGCAAAAGAGAGTATATATAGTTAGATCGTGTCCTCTTATTAACCTTCTATTTTTGTCTTTAGTAATCTTTTTGACATGTCTCGCCCCTAGCATGTAGGCTAATCTAAAAAGGTGAAAAATTCTTTGTGTTTTGGCACAATATGAAAGCTGTTTATTTACTATTATTCTTTTTGATTATACTCTATGTATGCAGTTCTGTTTTATCTACTATTTCTATACATCCTTTTCAGTTTCTTAGAGATTTGCAAGTCATAAAACTGGACTCCATTTTGTTTATCTTTAGTCATGTACAACAATGATGCAGATGAGGACAATAATTACATGATATGACATAACCATCAACTATAATACTGGTATGTTTTTGTAGTATTGTTGCTTTTATTTTTATTATTGATATAAAATATATTGTTGTATTACTATATCCTATATTGTACATCAATTTTGTCAAAGCTATGCAAATATATCTTAGCCCAACTAAAAGCAATAAAATATCCCCATTATAAGATAATACACAGTTGAAAAGAATTGTGAATTGCAAGTGCAGTATTACCATAAATTAGCATTGTACAATTAGTTAGTCTATATAACAATTACATGACTCCGTGAATAACAAAGATATATCATGTGACTATTTTATTTACGGGCATACTACATAGTACCATAAACAAGCTGCTAAATGGTCCTCAAATTAAATAAAATTCGCAGACTAGAATGAGGATGTAGAAGGAGTACTAATAATTTTTTAACTTTATTCGATAATTTGCTTCATTACAACTTTATTCCACCTTATTACACATTTTCCCATTCCCTATGTCACCATGATGATAGAATTTTACAACTTTAACTTTGCTTTCCATTAATAGTATATTTTCGTTAATAGAATTTTACAACTTTGATGAGAAAAAGGAGGATCGTATTTTCTTCACTCTAGATGGTGACAAACTGATTATGAGAACTGATGGTGCAGTTGGAGAAAACAATGAAGTTCTCTTGAAGGATCCTTCATGGGATCATAACCGTCTGCTGGCTCCTAACGTAGTGGATGACTTGGCTCTTCGACTTTGTAACTTCAAGCGTAATATGTGATGATCTATAGGCTCCATGCTTTTGGATCCTTAAGCGATATATGACTCTCCGCTATTGATCCTATCAGGTTCTTCTGTAGTTATGTTGCTTTCCTAGTTTTATCCCTTGCATGCAGTAATGTTGTTATTTTTTCTATTTTGATGTTTTGATAGTGACTGGACACTTCAAATCAGATTGTTACTGTGTATGTGCAGAGTACCAGTTCCTATTCTTAATAAAGGTGTTTGCGGTCACCTTAAAAACCGTTCGGCCTTGCTAAAAAAATAGTATATGCAATTAAGAATTTTTAAACAATATAACTGTTTCACACCACAGTTTACATATAAACTTGCACCTTTTGTCTTAAATTTTCTTCTCCTTGAAAAACTCACCACTGCATCAACCTTTCAACGACCCGGGCTGTAAAACCGGACATCACATACAACTTACGTGCATAAAGCAGGCACACGTACTCTTTGTTTTTAGAGTCCATGTACATATATAGGATTTATTTTCTGGTAAATGTATGGTAATTTTATTGATCCTATAATAGTATTTGTTTTGATCTTTTGATTTCAATCTGTGATAGCCTGACTTTGCAAAATGGACTTTGATCGCTCCTTCTACATACCTTTTTGTTTTTACCCCAATAGTCCAATTTTAATATTTGTATGTAATGTTTGGACAGTGCTCTGCAGCATATTGATCTGATTGTGTGTGCGCGCGCGCATGCATGCGTGCATGAAACTATAACTTAAAGCCCCTTTCATTATTTTCATTTTTTTAACATTGCTTTTCTGCATTATGATATACAAGTCCTCCAGGTAACTATAACTTAGGACAATACACATTGAGAGCAAGCTTAATATTGTAAAATAGTAAAAAAGACTTCTTGATTATAAAAGATGTTTAAGAATCAACTTTAAATATATGCGGTTAAAATTGTGTCTGACTTTAAATTAAGGAACTGTGTATAGAACAAACATTATAATGTAATCTGATATTATGAGTTCTTGCTCTGGTCGCTGTCCATGCTCCACTGAATTGATTTTTTTTTAATGATTTTGAAATGGACAATGTGGGTTTCGACTACTTTGTTCATTCGCCGATGACTTTTAAAACATAACCTGCCAGCCAGTCGGCTATCATGATTAGCAGAGATTTAAATTAAACGGTCGAACCCTAACAATTCAAGGAAATGAGATTGCATTTTGTTAACAAGCGAGTCAACTTCATGTATTCTCACTCCTTTTACATTAAATTAAGAACAAACATTTTTTCCCTCCTTTTTAAGCTTTTCATATTGCTTACTTATTATGTTGCATGTTTCACTCTGTTGTGATTTGTGATATAAAATCACATATAGTGATAGAGACGATGCGTGGATATGCTTGGCGGTAGAGGAGATGGTGCAACAACAGAAAGAAGGTTAGAAGGAGCAGTTTGGCGTTTGAGCAAATTTATTGCTGGATTTTGATCCGGTCTTTCTGTGACTTATCTGCAAGTATTGAGGGGATATATTCCTAATATATCTCTAAGAGGAAAATTGGATATTTTTCCTAGGCCTTCTATTCTCTTATAAAAGCAGCACATTGAGTTGGATTAATGGATGACCGAATAGAGTGGTGGCTGCGTGCCTCTAGGGCTTGGTACCCTAGAGATGATTGGTGCCTCCAGTTAATCCAAGGCTTAGCCGTCGTTCTTCATTGTTGTCCTTCTCCAATAAAGAGTGTTAGTCATCTAGATATTTTTTCCCTTTCTCAATAAGGTTATTGATTCTTGTAATTTTGTTTATTGTTGGTTTTGATCCATTGAGTGTAAACAAAAGCTGTTTTTGTGAATCAATAAAGAGGGTGGTTGGGTGGAATATCTTGTGTTTATGCGTGTGATTTCATATCTGTGTTTGTTTCCATAGAAATCATCTTTAAGTAATTGGGTGAATAAGATCATGGTCGCTTTCGCAAAGACGCAGTTTTCATAACAGTTGGTATCAGAGCTAGATCATCGCAAAGCTTAAAGTGATTTTGGATTGGGAAAAAAATTGATTTTTGTTCAAAAAAATTGATTTTTTGTTAAAAAAATCGATTTTTTTACGTTGGATATGATGGCGCTGTTGGTGATGACTAATTTTGATTGGGGATTTGAAGGCCTCAATTGTTTGGTTGATGGAGATGAAGAGGAGCCCTCAGATGTGGATGGGGGAAGATGGAAGAAGATGAAGATGTTGGCAATTGGTTTGATTTGCCTATACCTTGGTGATTCGGTTCATGTTTTCGACAGGGGTCTTCACGTTGATGATGCTCGAGGGATCAGGAGTGATCGAGGAAGAAGCTCAGGTCAAGTGGTAGACGGATGTGGATGTGGCATGCGAGTGACGGTTGAAGAACCTAGTCCACAGCAAGGTGGAGAGGTTAATTTGGTCACCGCTGATGTGTTCGACATGGGTCTTCACGTTGATGATGCTCGAGGGATCCGGACTGATCGAGGAAGGAGCTCAGATCAAGTGGTAGACGGGTGTCGTTGTGGAATTACATGCACTTTTAGACCGTTGATTGATGCACGGTGCAGCTCAGGTGGTAGATGCATCTTTTGCAGGCGGTGAGTTGTGTTTGTAATTGAGGTGTGGTCGTAGCCCTTTCAAATCGACTAGGTGTATCTCGTTGCCCGGAAGTCGAGGTTGGTTTAATTGAGAGAAGGTGTCTTTGAAAGAGCTAGATGACTTGTTTGGTGATTGTTGGAGTGTTGATATGATTTCAGATTAAGGTGGAGCATTGTGATGGTGATTTCGCATGTCCATGGAAGTCGGTTGACTTGTTGTTGATGTGATTTCATATCAAGGTGGAGTGTTGTGATTTGTGACATAAAATCACATATAGTGATAGAGACGAGGCGTGGATGTGCTTGGCGGTAGAGGAGATGGTGCAGCAACAGAAAGAAGGTTAGAAGGAGCAGTTTGGCGTTTGAGCGGATTTATTGCTGGATTTTGACCAGGTCTTTCTGTGACTTATCTGCAAGTATTGAGGGGATATATTCCTAATATGTCTCTAAGAGGAAAATTGGATATTTTTCCTAGGCCTTCTATTCTCTTATAAAAGCAGCACATTGGGTTGGATTAATGGATGACCGAATAGAGTGGCGACTGTGTGCCTCTAGGGCTTAGTGCCCTAGAGATGATTGGTGCCTCCAGTTAATCCAAGGCTTACCCGTCGTTCTCCTTCTCCAACAAAGAGTGTTAGTCATCTAGATATTTTTTCCCTTTCTCAATAAGGTTATTGATTCTTGTAATTTTGTTTATTGTTGGTTTTGATCCATTGAGTGTAAACAAAATTTGTTTTTGTGAATCAATAAACAGGATGGTTGGGTGGAATATCTTGTGTTTGTGCGTGTGATGTTTTACCTCGAAATAATTCATGTTATAGCATGTTTTCCCTAGGTATATTGGTTTGTAACGTTAAATTAGTTTATACTGGCAATATTCATGGCGTCTTTTGTTCTTTTTTCTTCTTCACCATGTATTTAGGTTTTTTTTTCCCCATGTTCTCGCTGTGGGTCAAGGTAATCTGGGCAATTTCTGCACTTCGTTTGTTGTTACACTATATATTTGTTAGGTCAAAATTTGGACCTAACACCCAAATTGTTCTGAATCTTATAGAGTTTCAACTGAAGAATGAGGAAAAAGAAAATAACACATAGAATTTATAGTGGTTCGGCGTTAACGAGCCTACGTCCACTTTATATATTATTGATTATACTTTGAATGTTGGTACAATCAAGGATTTCTCTCTAGCTCACTTTTACAATTGTTATTTCTCTCAGTAATCAAGTAGTTTGACAATAATGGCGGATTCAGAACTCAGTATTGCCAAAAGGATCCTCAAAAATGCCAAACTCCGGGCTATTTATAGCTGATTTTGTCAGGCGGATCGTGGTACCACGTGGCACGAATTCCGAGAACATCGGATCGCATCGCTGCCGTTGAAGAAATTGTCAAATTAGTCGTTGTGGACAGGTGTCGCGATCCCCTTGAAAATCGGATCGAGCAAATGGGGAGAATCAGTCAAAATGACGGGGACACGTGTCGCTGGATCCGTGCAACTCGGATCGCTGAAGACTAGCTCACGCTTGAACGGGTCAGAGGGTTCGCTATGCATCAGGGGATCGGATCGGTCTACGCTGGGCAACAATATAAGTTCGGATCGAGTCGCATAGAGGTTTCGTTTCGCTGATGAAATGGGGGCGATCCGACGAGAAGCGATCTGATAGTGGGCGAGACGATAGTGTGCGATCCGACGACGGACGAGTCGATGACGCGATCCGTTCCTTCATGCATTTGGGGAATATAGTTTCATACCTTCCTCTTGTGAGTGAACCTGGGTGGCTTGGTCAAAAAGCTAGCCAATATTTTGCCCCCTCGAAGTATGTTTTATCGATGATGGAACATGCTTCGAAGCTATAGAATCATCTTTTCACAGCGAGTCGCGAATCAGTGAACAATTCCTTTTCTAGGATTTTTTCAGAGTCTTCATTACTGAATTTATCGATTCGGATCGCGTACTCGAGTCGCGGTCCGTTAGCACGCCATTCGAGCCATTCGTCTCGTTCTTTGGTGAGCGCTTGAGCTTCTTTACGGAATGGAACGAGATGGGCTTCTCTCCGAGACGTGGTGGGCTTTTGGTTCGCGGCCCGCCTATTTTCGCGGATCGAATAAGACAAAGAAGGGGAGACAAACGGTCGCCCTTTTGCCTATATAAGTCGACCCTCCTCTCCACTTTCTTCCTTCTTCTTTCTTCCGTATCGTTTCGCCTGCATCGTTGAGAAAAAAAAACCCTAGTTTTTCAAACCTTCAAAAATCCGATTACTTTCCCAATTTTTAGAAAGGTAATTCTACCGAAAGCACCCTTATTCGAAATCGCTGTTGTTTATGAATTTTTTCGACTAGTTTGAGGGAAGAAACGATGGAATATCGTGATTTTTGGGGGAACCATCGAGGCGCCATGGCTGATGGGTTCAGAGGTTGGAGTTCGGAGATGGGAAGGAGAGGAGAAAAACGGAGGAGGAAGAAGAAGAGAGAAGGCCGGTTCGGATCGGGGGCAAGGAGAGGAGAGGAAGAAGATGAAGGCGAGTGGCGAGACGGAGGGTCGTGGTGACGGCAAAGGCGCGTATCGTGGGGGGCTGCAACGATTCGGCAAAGACCCCGATCACTTAATTTCACGATCCGTGAGGGGGCGATCCCTCTGCCCTGCGATTCGAAGGAGGGCGATCCCTCTACCTTGCGATCCGAAGGAGGGCGATCCCTCTACCTTGTGATCCGACTCGTAGTTCACGATCCAAACAAATTTCGAACTTTAAACGATGCTTTGTCACCATAAAATTCTGAACAGTTAGGCTAGGGCCTTGACGTCGGACTTGCTGGACTAAATGACCACATAATTTGACTGCATATGACGACTAATATTTTGATGATCTTGATAGCTTTCACGCTTTATCTTTAATGCACACACAAGCACACACACCGGCACTTGCACACACGGGGGACGGGTAGTTTTAATCTCATTGTTCATGTTTTCTCGTCCTAGCAGTAATGTCGAATAATCAATCTTCTTCAAGATCCGCAACAGAAACGGAGTCCGAGGTTCCTGAGCGATACAACCCTGAGGTCCCTCCTATTAACCCAGGAGGTGAAGATTCTGGCTCCGAATACGAGGCAACAGAATCAAATCCGTCTGAAGGTACTTCATCTAGCGAGGAGTCTGAGACAGACAGGCGAGCTCCCGACGAGATTCCCGGCGCGCTCGGAGTAGATAAATTCTCTGATTCTTTAGCATCTAAACTCGATGATATAAAGCTCAAAAGAATCTGCCTGAGAAATGGGATTCCTTGGGATGACGTCATGACACCCGGTAGCGAAGATAGACCCCACTTAGCTCCGGAAGGATATATGGCAATTAGTCGAACCATGTGCTTGGTAGGAGCTATTCCTCCATTTCCTTCAATCACCATCGAGACTTTAAAGCGACTGGGTATCGCTCTGATGCAGCTTCATCCTAATGCTTACGCATCTCTATACACCCTATATGTTGCATACGCGGAGATCCTACACACCAAACTTACATTCAGAGATTTGACATTCTTCTTTCTTTTCAAGCATCGTTCCTCGGCAACCCCAAATTTCTCTTTCTTTGAATCGGTGGCGAACAGGAAGGTTCTGTACGATGGATATAGCAATATAGGGGATCCTAAGTCTGATTGGTTCTATATAAAGAAACAGGCCGGATGCTCGAGAAGATGGCTTAAATCAAGTAAACTTCAAGCTTTTAACCGAATATCTTGTTCAAGAAGTCGAAGCATTAACATTCTTTCCTCTTTTTCTTTGTCTTAAACAGATCACGTCTTCCCGAAAACGTAGGGTCTGTTGTACAACCATCGATTGTCTATTCTTCTACAAAGCAGATCCGACTTTCTAAGGATCAAAAAATGCATTACTGATGAGAATCTTCATAAGCATCATCTTCTGGATATAAGGTTTGGACTGGGTGCTGGCGGCAAATCCTATAGATACGTGCCCCCAACGGAGGGAGAGGGGACATCACAAGTAGTAGAAACAACCAAGTTTCGCAAGAGTCCTTCCCCGATAGTCATCCAAGACGATGAGGACCTGAATATATACAAAGGGGGTGAGGCTCGTGACGACAAGTCCAAGGAGATCCCAGTTTCTACTCCAATCGAACCCACTGCTCTTGATGATTTGACAGAAGAACAGTTATTCGACGAGTTGAGCAAAATTCCTCTGCCCGATGATGTATACACAGAGAAAGACTTTGGAGGAGAGCCGTTCTTCCCTGCTTCCGAAGAGACCATCGCTCCAACTAGAGATCAAGAAACTAGTCAGATGAGCCTGTCTTCAGGCCCGGGTCTGTTAGAGGGAATTATATGGGATGCACAAATCACACACACTATCTGACCCCGCACTCTTACATCATCAGTATTCAAAGTTTTGATATGTTCTTTTCTTTTCTGCGGGAACGATGTCCCGCAGGAGATCTTACTCTTATCGTTCTCTTCGTGAGGGCACACCCAGCCTTCATCCGGGTACTGAGCGCTCTCGCGGCCCTTCTCACAAGCCGACTTCCTCGCAACCCCGGTCTCCACCGAAATCAACACCTGCCAAGCTCCCCAGCTATCCGGTAGTTCCTGCAGGGGGAAAGAAACTTCCTAAAGAGTTAACTCCTCCGAAAAGTGCTCCCTCTCATAGCAGGTCATCGAAAAGGCATCACGAATCTAAGGACAAAGGCAAGGATCCAATCAGAGAATCTGAAAAGGAGAGGAGTGACATCGTCCCATCCAGCCAGCCAGAGTTGGCTGCCCCCGGGTCACGGGACTACATGCATGGTCCCGAGATTCAAGGTAGACTGGAAAAGCTGCGGGAACAATTCCCAGACATATTCTTTGACAGGATGACATTTGTTCCAGCCTTGGAACCGGTCCCCAAGAACTGGGATAATGAAGTTGTCGGGCACATCCGCCACGTAGCCAGGCAATATGAGATGATGAAAAAACATGCAGTTAACCTTTCGGAAGTCATCCGAACGCTTGAAATAGAAGCACATAGATCTAAGGCGAAACTTGAAAACAACGAGAGGGCTAGGACAAAGATGGAGAAGGACCTGGAAGATGCTCAATCTCAACTCGCCTTAGCGCGGAGGGATGCCGAAAATTATAAGACCGAGTTGGAGAACGCTAAGAAACGCTTCCATTCGGAACTTGTGTAACACCCCGCCTCCGCTAGGGTCACTCACAAAGGAATGCACTAGCTTTAGAGGGGCATTATTGGTAAACATGCACAGAAATATCACAAGACAGAACCTATAAAATAGCGGAAGTAAAATCGAACTTTCATAAACATTTATAATTAAGGTCTAAAGCCTTTTACATCAGAGTACATCAAAACCTGTCTTGCAATAGTAAAGAAGCATAAAGACTTTTTCATAAATTATTCCTCAAGTAAAGACAGTAAAGTAGCCATAGCCAAGAAAAGTCCAAGCCATCCATGATGACCTTCAAGCAGAAGAAGTCCAAACTAAACAGCAGTATTTCCTCCCTGTAACCTGGGGGGGAACGGAAGAAAAGAGGCGAAACAAAACGGGTCAGTCAAAAAGACTGAGTAAGCCCTATCTACTATTAGTATAAAAACTAGTAAAGTTAACTGACATGAGAAGCTGAGATGAACATAAGCATGATAACAAGATAGATAAGCTAAATCAAAATAACAGGATGAACTACTGAACTCAGGTGAACTAAGGTGTCATGATAAATTACGATGTCAAGATAAAACAGGGTATCACATCGTCAGGTTTCTATCAAGTATAATATCCCAAGATATCTATCACGTATAATGTCCCATGGTATCTATCATGTACATCTGCTCTGCACCTACCGTACTAGTATCCCAACTGTATCACGTGTTATCCGTGAATGACCCTTACTCAAAAGTCGTGTAGTGGTCCATGTCAACCTAATATATCGCATATATAGGTTACTCAACTCGTATGTTTTATTCCATGTAAATGTTCAGTCCCTTGCCGTAGGCCATACGGGCTTTCCCATGAGATTCTATATTACTTTACATAGTTCCATGATCCTTAAGATCGGTTTGGACTGTTACCCTAAACCTAGCTAGGGTCTTCCAACATGAATTAGCGTCTGTACAACTAGGACTTATGCTACCTAGGGCTACTAGGGATTACGCTTACCTATTGCACGTTTTCGTATCTCGGTTTGGGTTCAACCACCTAGGGCCACTAGGGATTACGCTAACCGCCAACCGCGCCCTTTTTCCCACGCATTCATCGTGAATCGTTTTTCCATGACTGTATGCACATGTATCACATCGTGCCATCCGAGTCCTGTCACAGGGCAGACCAGGAAATACAGGACTCGGTCGGCAGCTTACGATTTATCTGCCGATGCAGATGCTAAGGTCTGTTTTTTTTTTCTATACGTGGCTATGGTCCCACGCGACCCCTCCCTCAACTAGCGAAAGACAAGACAGGATAAATCCTGTACGAGAACACACTACTGGCCAACCCCCAATCCGAGCCTTATCGCACCCATAATTAGATAGCAATTATGGTCTATTGGGTGTTCTCTGCCTTTCCGTACGTACACGCTTGACCAAAGATGGAAGGTAGCCTGACGAAAAATGCTATCTAGGGTACGACCGTGTTTCGTCGACTATACCCTATCCATCCCCGTCTTTAGGTCGCTCGTATAACAACCAAGGCATACTCTTGGTTCTTCTAACGCAGACCTTAACCTCTCATGAGCCTAGTATAATTACCTGGCAGCCCACAGAGGGATCCCAAGAATATCCTCACGTTCCCCGAAGCCGCTGCTTCGTTACCCAGTTCGCTGGAGCCTTTATCTAAATCAGATACTTGCTCCTACTCGTATACTTAAACGATGACCTACCGTATCATGTTACTCATCTATCTATGAACTGGTCTAAATTTCCTTGACTAAGAATCATTACTTAGTTATCCTTCAACCAAGGTTTACGACTTAGCCTTATTCCTGTTATCCTTGTTAATTACGGTTACCCACCTAATTCTCCGAATTAGGGTTTACATAATAGATTAAGTGTCACTTAAGTTCATGACTTAATCCCGTCTACAAATCATGTCAAAATTGGCTAAGTATCCAAGTTCAAGGCTTAACCCGTCTACAAATCATGTCAAAATTGGTTAAGTATCCAAGTCCAAGACTTAACCCTACAAACCATGCTCAAGTTGGTTAAGTATATATTAACTTGACCCTATGAAATTACTTAGTCAAACCGGTCAAGTGTATTCAAGCGATTCATGACTTAGCCTTATCATGTTTTCACGTTATATTGGTTAAGTATGGGTTAACTTAACCTCAATAAATTCACGAGTTAGATTGGTTAAGCATAGATCACTTAACCACATCAAATTAACGAGTTAGATTGGTTAAGTTTAGGTCACTTAACCTCTTCAAATTAACGGGTGAGATTGGTTAAGTATAGGTCACTTAACCACTTCAAATCATCGTGTTAGATTAGTTAAGTATTTAACTTAACCCCATTAAACTACCAAGTGGGATTAATTAAGTCTAGGCTAACTTAACCCCATCCGATTATCATGTTTAGACTAGTTGAGTCTAATCTTAACCCCATCCATTAACTGTATCTTTTGGTTAAGTGTCATTAAGAAAACTTACTTAACCTTACCAAATTATCGTGTTGGATTGATTAAGTGTTGGTTAACTTAATCCCCGTCCACTAGTCGTATAAAAATGGTTAAGTGTCATTAGGCAAATCAAGTTACTTAACCTACCCAACCTTGTCATGTTTTGTTAAGTATCATTAGCCTAATCCAATTACTTAACCCATTTGTCCATGTCATATTTGGTTAAGAGTCATTAATCAAATTAACTTAACCCTATCATGTGGCATTAATTTCTTAATGCACCCCAACCTCTCACATTAGACTTTGTTGTGGTTACTAGTTAAGCCGGTCGGTTCCGGGTAGCTTTACACCACAACTTGGTCTAACCTCGGGTTCAAGCACAACATGACCAACTTCTCACATTGGGTCCTATTGTTTGCAACTACTAGTTAGGTCGGTCGGTTCCGGGTAGCTTTATGTTGCAAACTCAACCCAACCTCGAGTTGGCCACTTTCATGTTTAGTCTAGTGTCATGTTCATATTCAAGTTTTCAAGCAATTGGGTAGACCTAACTTAATAGGAAAATTCCCAATGGGTAGACCTAACTTAATAGGTAAATTTCCAAGCTTATGTTTTTATGCATACTTACATGTCACCTCCATGTTCTATTTCAAGTCATGTTTTCAAGTATAAACACATGTCATATTTAACGTTACACGTTGTCATGTTTATACCCATTTACCCAAATCATGTTCATATCATTATGTTTTCCCATAATGTGACCCCAACGCTTTTTTAAACTCGCATATACGTTCGCAACAACGTAATGGATTAAAAGAAGAGACTTGGCAAAGGCATGACAAAAATGGATATTAAGCCACAAGTTAATCATGGTGGCAAATGTGGCACAAATGTGTTCATTAGCTTGCATGTTACATTCTTAAGCCTCAAAAACATGCATAAACCCAAACTTGGCACATAAGCGAATCATGGTGACAAAAGACATGGAATGATGACTAGAAACTCGCATATATCATCATATAAGGGTTATGACTTCATATGCAAGTTGACAAAAAATGGGTATGAAGTTTCTCATGTTGCATAATGCAACATTTCAACATAAAGGTTGTAGCTTTTAGCTCATAAGATCAAGATAATGACTTCATAAACTTGCATGACATGATAGCATGTATCATTCTCAATGATCAAACCCAAACTTGCAACATGAACATTTAACTTCATAGTTAATATCTAAGAGTAGGAAAAGGGCTTACATTGCTTTGAAGGCCTAAATCGATTAAACTAAAGCTTGTGAGGAAGCCTATGCATGCCATCACCCAAAAACCCAAAGATGGATGCCCCAAATCAACAAAAACACCATCTTTATGAACAAAGATCAAAGCTTTTGCCTTGAAATCAACTTGAGAGGCTCTCATACTAACATAGGGACTCTCTAACACTCTCATGATCATGAAACCTTTCATAGAAATGAAGTGGAGGCTAGGATAGTTGAGTGGAGGCCATGAGAGTAGAAATTTTGCCATAGTTTAGTTGCATGAATGAATAATGAGGATTTAGGATAGGTTAGGGTCTTATTTATAGATTAGGCAAGTGTTTTAGGCCATAGGATTAAACCTAGATTCAATCTAAGCCATCAAAGCATGTCTTGGGGAAGAAGTCAAGTGTAGGAACCATCTAGGGCCTTTAGATTAAAGATGAACCATGAGAACCATCCAAATGCAAAATCTGCATTTGAGCGAATCGGCCCACGGGTTGACAGCCAAACACCCTGGATTAACCCCTAGTCGACCCAGCGAGCTCGGGTCGACCTCAAAAATCGGCCGGTTCGGTTATTCCCCTCTCCCAATTCGCTGTTTTGAACATTTTTGCATATTTATTTATTTAATTTTCAATTATATATATATATATATATCAATATATATATATATTTCTCTGCGCAACCCATTTCACTTAATTAAGTATACTTTAATTTGGGAATTTTTCGTGAAACTTCGCGAGGCCATATCTTGGTCATACGGACTCCGATTTTCGAAAACTCGGACTCTATTTCGCGTATTTTTCCGAGACGAACGCAATGGCATAGCCCGTTTCACTTGATTCAGAATTTAAAATTAAATTCTGCCTTGATTCTCGTCTTTAATCATGTTATCGAAATACGGGTTGTTACATTCTCCCCACCTTTTAGGATTTCGTCCCCGAAATCTCCAAGTTAGGAAGAACATATCCTACCATCCATCATCCATCTACTCAAAACATCATCCACGAGCAACCATTGTCCTTAGATGATTTATAATGCTGTATGAATATATGCAAGACATGTGTGTATATGTTCCTTAGCTAATGCTAATGATCAGGCCTGAATAATCTTTCTAATGCAAAATATGTATAGTGCCATGAATCCAACATGTATGCAAATAGTCCTAGTCATATAGATACTATATGCGTGCACAATCATTCATTCATATGCAACAACCGCATGATAATACATTCGATTTCATCCATAAACAAGTATAAATACTCGTGCATATGCAATATGAAATGTGACCGAGTCGAGCTAGTATCTAATGTGTATTCGCGCATCCACGAGCAACCACTTGCAACCATATCAATCATAACATGTTTCAAATACATGTTTACATCCATAGGGTTCTACCTAGAATTCCCTGAAACAGGGTCGAGAAGATAAACAGGACAAACTCCTTACAGGGTTTGTAACGGAGAATAGGACCGAGAGGATGTCCACAAAAGATAGCCTACAAGTAAGCTCTACAGAAAACAGGGATCAAGGATATACTCCCAAAAAGAGATATCATGCGCGTATCTAGTCTTTGACCATCAAAGTCGTATTTCCTTGAGCTTAATTCCATTGTGCCTTGACCGTCCTTTAACTTCGCGATTTCGTAGCTTCTTATTTCCTGTTTCCATAACATGAGCTGAAACTCATTTCTTCGTCGCCTCTCGTTCCACTTGCACTTATCCTTTTCCTAAAATACTTGACGCAAACATGACTGCGTACTCATGATCTCATGCAAGCTTTCCAAAATTCACTAATGAATCTCGGACCTCGTACCACAAGGTATTCCACATAGAAGAACTTTCTCTTGAAAGTAAACAGATGCCAACCAGGTTATCAAGCGCACTTACTAAGGTGATTTCTATAACCCATGCATAAGTGAAATAAACCATCCGTCTTATCGGCGAACACCACTCGATTGGGCTTCCAATTTCCCATAAAGGCATCAAGGGATTCTAAGTAACTAACCATGACCGAACCCAAAAGGTTACACGAGACTTCGAGGGTATTACCAAGGCTAGTCAAGAGTCTAACTACCCTCCTATCAAAACCGAGAGTGGCACCCCTTACTGGATAACCACTTCATCCCTAGAATCCATCCATAGCTTATAAACATAAGCATTATTTCCAAACTCAACACTTGGCATAGACATTCCCAAATCCAAACAAGTCATGTATAAATGGACTGATTCTCCAATAGGACTTTGAGACAAAAATGGGATTCTCTATTACGCTACTACTTAAGGTGCAGAGACTCAACTATCGAAGCAGACTTAAATGATACGATGATCAAAACAAAGTCCTAACGGGATGATAGAGAAGAAAAGCTAAACCTTTAACAAGATCGTCACCCTCCTTCCGAGGTACCCTAGAAATGAGAGCATACTGCTGCCCTCCCGATGATCTTGTCCTTTTCCCATAATACTTAACTATCCGTCCCGTTTTACCATCCCAAAGGTACTCTCTCGTCATGAGTTTCATTGTTCATCCTTCTCTCTCGTCCTGGGCTGAGCCATACCAACAAGTTGCTCATCCTTAAGCTCGTATCCTTTATCCTCTTCCTCACTATCCTTTCTTATAACGCGGCCACTGGTCTCTCGAGAACCACCTCCATCGTAAGGAAAACACTTTCGTAGATAGAAAAGACTAGTCGCAGTTAAAACCACTGTGACTACAGATGGAGGAAAGAAAGGAAAAGAGATTCAATTAAGGAAACAAGGATAGTGCTAATGGCCTTTGGGGAATAGCCTTTTTTTTTTAAAAGAAAATTTTCTTGAAAAATGCTTGTTTATAAACGATTTTCAAATAGTTTTCAGAAGGTCTTTAAAAACTTTTGCCTAGTCTGGTAACCTTCTGCTCTGATACCACGTGTAACACCCCGCCTCCGCTAGGGTCACTCACAAAGGAATGCACTAGCTTTAGAGGGGCATTATTGGTAAACATGCACAGAAATATCACAAGACAGAACCTATAAAATAGCGGAAGTAAAATCGAACTTTCATAAACATTTATAATTAAGGTCTAAAGCCTTTTACATCAGAGTACATCAAAACCTGTCTTGCAATAGTAAAGAAGCATAAAGACTTTTTCATAAATTATTCCTCAAGTAAAGACAGTAAAGTAGCCATAGCCAAGAAAAGTCCAAGCCATCCATGATGACCTTCAAGCAGAAGAAGTCCAAACTAAACAGCAGTATTTCCTCCCTGTAACCTGGGGGGAACGGAAGAAAAGAGGCGAAACAAAACGGGTCAGTCAAAAAGACTGAGTAAGCCCTATCTACTATTAGTATAAAAACTAGTAAAGTTAACTGACATGAGAAGCTGAGATGAACATAAGCATGATAACAAGATAGATAAGCTAAATCAAAATAACAGGATGAACTACTGAACTCAGGTGAACTAAGGTGTCATGATAAATTACGATGTCAAGATAAAACAAGGTATCACATCGTCGGGTTTCTATCAAGTATAATATCCCAAGATATCTATCACGTATAACGTCCCATGGTATCTATCATGTACATCTGCTCTGCACCTACCGTACTAGTATCCCAACTGTATCACGTGTTATCCGTGAATGACCCTTACTCAAAAGTCGTGTAATGGTCCATGTCAACCTAATATATCGCATATATAGGTTACTCAACTCGTATGTTTTATTCCATGTAAATGTTCAGTCCCTTGCCGTAGGCCATACGGGCTTTCCCATGAGATTCTATATTACTTTACATAGTTCCATGATCCTTAAGATCGGTTTGGACTGTTACCCTAAACCTAGCTAGGGTCTTCCAACATGAATTAGCGTCTGTACAACTAGGACTTATGCTACCTAGGGCTACTAGGGATTACGCTTACCTATTGCACGTTTTCGTATCTCGGTTTGGGTTCAACCACCTAGGGCCACTAGGGATTACGATAACCGCCAACCGCGCCCTTTTTCCCACGCATTTATCGTGAATCGTTTTTCCATGACTGTATGCACATGTATCACATCGTGCCATCCGAGTCCTGTCACAGGGCAGACCAGGAAATACAGGACTCGGTCGGGAGCTTACGATTTATCTGCCGATGCAGATGCTAAGGTCTGTTTTTTCTATACGTGGCTATGGTCCCACGCGACCCCTCCCTCAACTAGCGAAAGACAAGACAGGATAAATCCTGTACGAGAACACACTACTGGCCAACCCCCAATCCGAGTCTTACCGCACCCATAATTAGATAGCAATTATGGTCTATTGGGTGTTCTCTGCCTTTCCGTACGTACACGCTTGACCAAAGATGGAAGGTAGCCTGACGAAAAATGCTATCTAGGGTACGACCGTGTTTCGTCGACTATACCCTATCCATCCCCGTCTTTAGGTCGCTCGTATAGCAACCAAGGCATACTCTTGGTTCTTCTAACGCAGACCTTAACCTCTCATGAGCCTAGTATAATTACCTGGCAGCCCACAGAGGGATCCCAAGAATATCCTCACGTTCCCCGAAGCCGCTGCTTCGTTACCCAGTTCGCTGGAGCCTTTATCTAAATCAGATACTTGCTCCTACTCGTATACTTAAACGATGACCTACCGTATCAGGTTACTCATCTATCTATGAACTGGTCTAAATTTCCTTGACTAAGAATCATTACTTAGTTATCCTTCAACCATGGTTTACGACTTAGCCTTATTCCCGTTATCCTTGTTAATTACGGTTACCCACCTAATTCTCCGAATTAGGGTTTACATAATAGATTAAGTGTCACTTAAGTTCATGACTTAATCCCGTCTACAAATCATGTCAAAATTGGCTAAGTATCCAAGTTCAAGGCTTAACCCGTCTACAAATCATGTCAAAATTGGCTAAGTATCCAAGTCCAAGACTTAACCCTACAAACCATGCTCAAGTTGGTTAAGTATATATTAACTTGACCCTATGAAATTACTTAGTCAAACCTGTCAAGTGTATTCAAGCGATTCATGACTTAGCCTTATCATGTTTTCACGTTATATTGGTTAAGTATGGGTTAACTTAACCTCAATAAATTCACGAGTTAGATTGGTTAAGCATAGATCACTTAACCACATCAAATTAACGAGTTAGATTGGTTAAGTTTAGGTCACTTAACCTCTTCAAATTAACGGGTGAGATTGGTTAAGTATAGGTCACTTAACCACTTCAAATCATCGTGTTAGATTAGTTAAGTATTTAACTTAACCCCATTAAACTACCAAGTGGGATTAATTAAGTCTAGGCTAACTTAACCCCATCCGATTATCATGTTTAGACTAGTTGAGTCTAATCTTAACCCCATCCATTAACTGTATCTTTTGGTTAAGTGTCATTAAGAAAACTTACTTAACCTTACCAAATTATCGTGTTGGATTGATTAAGTGTTGGTTAACTTAATCCCCGTCCACTAGTCGTATAAAAATGGTTAAGTGTCATTAGGCAAATCAAGTTACTTAACCTACCCAACCTTGTCATGTTTTGTTAAGTATCATTAGCCTAATCCAATTACTTAACCCATTTGTCCATGTCATATTTGGTTAAGAGTCATTAATCAAATTAACTTAACCCTATCATGTGGCATTAATTTCTTAATGCACCCCAACCTCTCACATTAGACTTTGTTGTGGTTACTAGTTAAGCCGGTCGGTTCCGGGTAGCTTTACACCACAACTTAGTCTAACCTCGGGTTCAAGCACAACATGACCAACTTCTAACATTGGGTCCTATTGTTTGCAACTACTAGTTAGGCTGGTCGGTTCCGGGTAGCTTTATGTTGCAAACTCAACCCAACCTCGAGTTGGCCACTTTCATGTTTAGTCTAGTGTCATGTTCATATTCAAGTTTTCAAGCAATTGGGTAGACCTAACTTAATAGGTAAATTCCCAATGGGTAGACCTAACTTAATAGGTAAATTCCCAAGCTTATGTTTTTATGCATACTTACATGTCACTTCCATGTTCTATTTCAAGTCGTGTTTTCAAGTATAAACACATGTCATATTTAACGTTACACGTTGTCATGTTTATACCCATTTACCCAAATCATGTTCATATCATTATGTTTTCCCATAATGTGACCCCAACGCTTTTTTAAACTCACATATACGTTCGCAACAACGTAATGGATTAAAAGAAGAGACTTGGCAAAGGCATGACAAAAATGGATATTAAGCCACAAGTTAATCATGGTGGCAAATGAGGCACAAATGTGTTCATTAGCTTGCATGTTACATTCTTAAGCCTCAAAAACATGCATAAACCCAAACTTGGCACATAAGCGAATCATGGTGACAAAAGACATGGAATGGTGACTAGAAACTCGCATATATCATCATATAAGGGTTATGACTTCATATGCAAGTTGACAAAAAAAGGGTATGAAGGTTCTCATGTTGCATAATGCAACATTTCAACATAAAGGTTGTAGCTTTTAGCTCATAAGATCAAGATAATGACTTCATAAACTTGCATGACATGATAGCATGTATCATTCTCAATGATCAAACCCAAACTTGCAACATGAACATTTAACTTCATAGTTAATATCTAAGAGTAGGAAAAGTGCTTACATTGCTTTGAAGGCCTAAATCGATTAAACTAAAGCTTGTGAGGAAGCCTATGCATGCCATCACCCAAAAACCCAAAGATGGATGCCCCAAATCAACAAAAACACCATCTTTATGAACAAAGATCAAAGCTTTTGCCTTGAAATCAACTTGAGAGGCTCTCATACTAACATAGGGACTCTCTAACACTCTCATGATCATGAAACCTTTCATAGAAATGAAGTGGAGGCTAGGATAGTTGAGTGGAGGCCATGAGAGTAGAAATTTTGCCATAGTTTAGTTGCATGAATGAATAATGAGGATTTAGGATAGGTTAGGGTCTTATTTATAGATTAGGCAAGTGTTTTAGGCCATAGGATTAAACCTAGATTCAATCCAAGCCATCAAAGCATGTCTTGGGGAAGAAGTCAAGTGTAGGAACCATCTAGGGCCTTTAGATTAAAGATGAACCATGAGAACCATCCAAATGCAAAATCTGCATTTGAGCGAATCGGCCCACGGGTTGACAGCCAAACACCTTGGATTAACCCCTAGTCGACCCACCGAGCTCGGGTCGACCTCAAAAATCGGCCGGTTCGGTTATTCCCCTCTCCCAATTCGCTGTTTTGAACATTTTTGCATATTTATTTATTTAATTTTCAATTATATATATATATATCAATATATATATATATTTCTCTGCGCAACACATTTCACTTAATTAAGTATACTTTAATTTGGGAATTTTTCGTGAAACTTCGCGAGGCCATATCTTGGTCATACGGACTCCGATTTTCGAAAACTCGGACTCTATTTCGCGTATTTTTCCGAGACGAACGCAATGGCATAGCCCGTTTCACTTGATTCAGAATTTAAAATTAAATTCTTCCTTGATTCTCGTCTTTAATCATGTTATCGAAATACGGGTTGTTACAACTTGACTCCAATAGCCAAGAGAAAATGGCCTTAAAGAAGGAGGTTGAAGATCTTAAAATGGCCAACATCGAGTCGAAAACAGCACAAGACCGTTTTGAAGCTGAGAGAGCTGCTTGGGAGGCAGAAAAAGCAAGTTTGAAAGAAAGCTTAGCTCTGGCTGAAGCGGAAAAGGTGATTCTACATGACCAAGTCGCGAATGCGGAGAGACGGGCGGCTCTCGCCGAAACGAATGTTGAAAGCGCCATCGAAATGGCCACTGCCTCAAACAATAAGCTCCTCGAGAGAGAGAAGGATATCGAGGGGTTTGAAGAGATGATATTTGACTTCCTTGGCCAAGTCCTGAAAACCCGCAACATCTCGTGGATCCCGGATTACCACGTTACTTTAGCCAATCTATGGGATGCCATTGTTGAGGGTGAAAAGCAGAGATTGGGAGTCGATGAAATTGATGAAGATGAGTTGATGAAAAGCATCTTGAGGGATAACGAGCCTGAGGACCTGGCAGAGGGTCGTCGTCTGATTCAAGCGGAGATGGAAAAGGAGAGGGCCCTGGTTAAGGGTAAAGGCAAAGCTGATGAAGGTTCGAGTTCAGCCGTAGAGCCCAAAACCTCCGGAGTTGAGGAATACCATCCCGATGATCCACTAATCCCTTTGGGCCTAACCCCCGTGGTTGTTGGAGCTCCTGCAGCTACCCAGGAAGGAGGATCTACGGAAGGTATCTCCCGTTTTTCCCCCACAATTTGTCAAAGCAATTGTAAATTGTCGTCGTCTGGTAGAACAACCAATTGAATTAGTATTGTGTGTTCCTCATAATACAGGTGGCAAGCCCGTCGACAAGGGTGTTGAAAAAGAAAAAGAAGCGGAGAAGGAGGCTGTCTCGCCAGGTGCCGGTATTGATATATCAAAGCAGGCTGAGGTCACAACAGCAAAAAGAAGCATCCCGGCACCTAGTACTGATGTTCCCAAGGATGCTGAGACCATTGAGGCCTTGAAAGACATGGATGGGCACCATGTAGAGGATGAGGAAGATATTATCGGCGCCAAAAAAGCCGACGACGATGACGACGAAACCTTGGCCAACCGAAAGGCTAGGCAGGAAAAAGAAATGGCTTCGAAGAAGGTGGCAGATGAGGCTTTGGACGTAGTCCCTCTTGCAGAATTTGATCCCAAAACCGGGATGATTCTGAAAATCCAGCCCAAATCCATCAGCAGACAGCTTCATTTTGCGAATCCTGATGATTTTCCGGCTTCCCTTTCTGATAAAAGGAAGAGGAAGGAGGTGGAAGAAGAATCTTCCGAAGAATCGGATGTTCCCCTCATAGACAAAAGGAAGAGGAAGAAGGGAGATCAATCTGATGCTGACAAGGCGAAGCTGGAGAGACAGAAACAGGAAAAGAGGTCGAAACGTAAATAAGATACTGTTGCTGGTTTATATTTTGTCTTTAGGTTTTCCACTGGCCAGGAAGTGTAATTGTGAGACTGGCCCTCACTTTTGTTTTCTAGGTTATTTTTCACTCTGTAGGCTTGCAGTATATAAAGGAAAGTTTATCTCTCTTTGCATCATTGTGTACCTGTATTCAAATAAACTTTCCATGGTTAGTTATAGACCATCTAATTATAACTACAAGTCAATCAAATAACAGAGAAAACTTTCATGATGCATTGCTGCATTAAAATTCATGTGTATATGCATATGGCCCGTAATCAGTCATTGGCGTAACGCTTAACTAGGGCTTATTAAAGATCGATTAGCATTATTCGCACGTTGCCCCCTATTTCTGAGTATGGGGGGCTTAGAAAGTTTCATAAGATATCTGTTCTTGCGGTACTGAACTTCTGACACCTTTCTCAGTGCCTAATCATAGACTCCTTTATACTCTCCTGGCGGTTGCCAGGGTTAGAGTTCAAATTCAATAGTTCAGTTGGTCCCTGTTCCTTCAACAGGGAAGGGGTTCTAGCTTGTTTCATGATATGCTCAACGATCCTTCAGCGGAGCAGGAATTATGGGGGTGCTGAGTCTCCAGCACCTTTCTCAGCGCTTAATCATAGACGCTTTTATACTCTCTCTCTCTCTCTGGAGGGTTAGAGTTTGAGCTCAGCGATTCATTCGCTCCCCGATCCTTCAGCGGGGAAGGGGCTCTTTCTCAGCGCTCAATCGGAGACGCTTTTATACTCTCTCTCTCTCTGGAGAGTTAGAGTTCGAGCTCAGTAATTCAACCACTCCCCGATCCTTCAGCGGGGAAGGAGCTCTTTCTCAGCGCTCAATCGGAGACGCTTTTATACTCTCTCTCTCTCTCTCTCTCTCTGGAGAGTTAGAGTTCGAGCTCAGTAATTCAACCACTCCCCGATCCTTCAGCGGGGAAGGAGCTCTTTCTCTGCGCTCAATCGGAGACGCTTTTATACTCTCTCTCTCTCTCTCTCTCTCTGGAGAGTTAGAGTTCCGTCTGGGTGGTTCCGATCATGGTACACCGCCATGACTTATGGATATCGGCTTCATGTCCGTTATGCTCTCTCTCGGCTCTGGAGAGTTAGAGCGCTATCAACGATATAATTTACTTTATTGCATTCTCAAAATTTTGAATTGTGATTACATTCCATTATGATGGAAGGCATTTATGATTATATGCTTCTGGGATCGTTGGATTATTCACAGCGATTTCCATAAAAATAAACAGGCAGATAAATAAAGGTGCAATAAAGGTAAATGACACACAATATTTTTATAGTGGTTCGGTCGAATCATGACCTACGTCCACTTTATAATCTTTTGCTTTAAGGAATCAGACTATTCTAGGCAAGTCGTGCCTTGTACATGGTTTTTAACAAAGCAAAAGAATAAATTTGAAACTTTCATGTTAAGTATGGCCGTAAATGTTGGGCATTCCACACTCTGGGGATTTCCTTTCCATCTACGGTTGCCAGCTTGAAGGTTCCATTATCAAGCTTGCTCAGAATGGAGTACGGTCCTTCCCACTTTGCTCCCATATGAGTTGGGGGTGGAAAGACACGCTTCAGAACCAAGTCTCCGGGTTCCCAGGTTCGGGCTCGAACCTTTTTGTTGTAATATCGAGCGACCTGTTGTTTACATCTCAAGGCACGCAGGTCTGCTTCATCCCTCTTTTCTTCGATCATATCTAGGGACTCAAGGAGCAATTCATTATTGGTCATCGGATCATAATAAGTCACCCGGTGAGAAGGTACCTTTATCTCAACCGGGATGACCGCCTCCGTTCCAAAAGCAAGGGAGAAAGGGGTGTGCCCTGTTGCCGATTTATATGTCGTCCTGTAAGCCCATAATGCCAAGGGCAATTCATCAGCCCACATGGCTCTGGCCCGCTTCAGTCTTCTTTTCAGAATGGACTTAATCACTTTATTTGCCGCTTCGACTTGTCCGTTCGATTGCGGGTGCGCCACAGAGGTGTATCGGTTCTCAATGTGGTATTTTTGGCAGAAATTTCTGAATTCAGCGCTATCGAACTGAGTGCCATTATCCGTTATCACAATCTTCGGAATCCCAAATCGACAGATGATGTTTCTAACGATAAAGTTGATCACTCGTTTGGTTGTGATTGTAGTTAGTGGTTCAGCCTCGACCCATTTAGTGAAATAATCCACGGCCACAATAGCGAACTTTGCTCCACCCCTTGCTATGGGGAGACTTCCAATGATATCAATTCCCCACATAGCGAAAGGCCATGGGCTCATCATTGTTTTTAACTGGTTAGAAGGTGCTCTAGGTATTTTTGAAAATCTCTGGCACGCATCACACCGTCGTGCGTATCTTGCTGCATCCTTATTTATGGTAGGCCAGAAATAACCATGCCGCAACACCTTTTTTGCCAAAGTTTGCCCTCCGGTGTGGTCGCCGCATTCGCCTTCGTGAACCTCTTGCAGCACACGCTTAATGTCATTGTGAGCTATACACCGGAGGAGGGGCATCGAAAATCCTTGTCTGTAAAGAACTCCGCCTTGCAGAGCGTATCGGACGGCTTTACGAATTACTTTACGCCTCTCGCTTTTCTTGGGTGGAAGCGCTCCATTCATCAGGAAATTCTTCAGAGGGGTCATCCAGGACTCCCTTTCTGGTTCCGTCTCTAGTATTAGATCGGTTTCCATTTGATCTATGCTAGGGGACCGAAGTACTTCAACGGGGGCTAGCCCGGTCGCTTCAGGATCGTCGGAACTAGCCATCTTTGCCAACTTATCAGCCTGCCGATTCTCTAACCGCGGAATATGAGATATGCTGTAGTGATCAAAATCGTTCAGCAACTCTTTCACTTTCTTTAAGTATAGAATCAATCTTGCACTTTTAGCTTGGAATTTTCCAGTAACTTGGTTCGCAACTAACTTGGAGTCGCAGAATATGTTCAGTTTTGTGACCTCTAATTCCTTTGCGATCCTTAATCCGGCTATCAGGGCTTCATATTCGGAATCGTTGTTAGTGGCGTGAAACTCCATCCGGATAGCATAGGATATCAATCGTTTCTCGGGAGTTTCAAGCACTATTCCAGCGCCGGATCTTTCGTTGTTCCTAGCGCCATCAGTATACAATCTCCAGGTATTGGGATCGAAAAGTAATTTTGAAGGATCGAGTTCTTCGTTGGCTATGTCTTCCTCCGGGACGGTGAACTCTGCTATGAAGTCGGCTATCACTTGCCCACGAATTGACCATCTGGGCTGAAAGTTCAAATCAAATTGACTTAACTCAATATTCCATTTCAGTAATCTTCCAGACGCCTCTGGTCTCTGTAGGACTTGCTTAAGCGGATGATCAGTGTATACGGTAATAGGATGCGCCTGAAAATAATGTCGAAGCTTTCTAGAGGCGATCAGTAAACTATACACCAACTTTTCTATTCTTGGATAATTACGCTCTGCTGCCGTCAACTTTTTGCTCACGTAATACACGGGTCTTTGGACCTTATTTTCTTCTCTTACCAACGCTGAGCCGATCGCATGGGATGACACTGCCAGATACATGAATAAGTCTTCGTGATCCATTGGCTTAGATAATATCGGAGGTTTCTCCAGGTGCCTTAGTAAGTTCTGAAACGCTTCTATGCAGTCGGGCGTCCATTTGAAGTGGCGTTTTCCCCGCTTTATTAATTCGAAGAATGGGATGCACTTATCCGTAGCCCTGGAGATAAATCTGCTTAGTGCGGCTACTTTCCCTGCAAGGCTTTGCACATCCTTAATTTGCCTAGGTTCCTGAATGTCTCTGATTGCCGCGATCTGGTCTGGATTAATCTCAATCCCACGGGAACTGACAATGAACCCCAAGAATTTTCCGGAGGCAACACCGAATGAGCATTTGGTTGGGTTGAGTTTCATTCCGTACTTTCGAAGAATGCCGAACATCTCTGCCAAGTCAGTAGTGTGTTGGGAAGATTGCTTGGACTTAACCAACATATCGTCGACGTATACTTCCACTGTTTTCCTGATCTGGTTATAAAACATTCTGTTGACTAAACGTTGATATGTAGCGCCTGCATTCTTCAAGCCAAAGGGCATCACTACATAGCAATATAATCCCAGATCCGTGATAAAACTAGTGTGTTCTTGATCCGGAACATGCATCGGAATCTGGTTATATCCTGAGTAAGCATCCATAAATGAGAGAAGTTCATGACCCGCCGTCGAGTCCACCAACTGGTCAATCCGGGGTAACGGGAAACTATCTTTTGGACAGGCTTTGTTCAAATCCGAGAAGTCGATACACGTTCTCCACTTCCCGTTGGCCTTCTTTACCAAGACTGGATTTGAAATCCAGTCCGGGTAGGTCGAGTCTCTGATAAATCCATTACTCTTTAGCTTTCCAACTTCTTCTTTCAAGGCAGCGGACCTCTCCGGGCCTAGCATTCGCCTTTTTTGCTTTACTGGAGGGTGTTTAGGGTTAATGCTTAATGAATGGCTCATGATTGATGGGGATACCCCGCACATGTCCACGTGGGTCCAAGCAAATCAATCCAAATTGTTTTTTAAGAAATCCGTCAATTCTTTAGCGAGATTCGGATTTAACTGGGATCCAATCTTAAGGACCTTCTCCGGGTCACTATCATCGATCGGTACATCCACAGTTGTCTCGTTGGGAGTCGCCATTCTGCCCCCAGGTTCTTGATCCTCTCTGGGATCTATATCCTCGGGCGACTCTCTGGGTGACTCTCCAACGGTTATCCTCTTTAGTTGCTATAAGGTCTCCGCCCTTGTAGGGGGAGAAGCGCCCTTGGTTTCTATGTCCCCTCCATTGCGAAGTAACTTTAGCTCAGCAACATAACATGCTCGCGCAGCGACCTGATCTCCTCTGACGATACCAATGCCAGCTTCTGTGGGGAATTTCAATAACAAGCACCAGGGGGCTATACAGGCTCTAAACTTTGCGAGGGCCGGTCGGCCCAAGAAGGCATTGTAGGACGATTCAACGTCCAAAACCACGAATGGAAGGATTCTCACTCTCTGGCGTTCTCCTTCCCCAAGCGTAACCGGTAACTCACCATAACCCATTGGAGCGGTGGATGCTCCGTTGAATCCACGGATCCATCCTTGACAGGGCTTCAAGTCTTTTATTTCGAGGTTCATCTAGTCAAATGTCCTTTTGAAAAGAATGTTGACGGAACTCCCGTTGTCCACTAAAACCTTATGAACAGTTGCTGGTCCAATAGGTACTGTAATTACAAATGGATCTTCAGTCGGAGCATGGACTCCAATGCTTTCTCGTTCTCGGAAAACGACATCGTTGGTCATCATCTTTTGCTGCTTCACCGGGATATTGTCCTCGGGGTTGCTACACTCCCCTACCTCGAGGTGTTGCTTGGCTGCATTGACATATTGATCCAATGCTTTAGAACTATGCCCGGCGAGATAAAGTCCTCCGATTAAGGTATTGATAACAATGTTCTTTCCCTTCTGCTGGGCAGTTGGCCTAGCAGCAAGTTGATTCTGGTTCTGATTTAGGGCCTGTACTGCTTGCCCCCTGTCTCTGGGCGTTACTCTGTATTCATCTAATTTTCCTTCTCGAAGCAGCCTTTCGACTACATCTCTTAGGTGACGGCATTCATTTGTCGAATGGCCGCGAATTTGATGGAAGAGACAAAACTTCCCCGTTTCACGTTCTTTCTCCGTCGACTCTCTGGGAGGTGGCCTCTTATTCTGGAGGACTTCATACGCATCCATGAAGATATTTTCCAGAGTATCATTTATTGGTGTATAACTTTCAAAGGCCCTGGGACGAGTCCTTCTCTGGGAGTCGTTCCCTCGGTTCCTCTTTCGATTGTTGTCGTTACCATTATTATTGTTGTTCCCTGACTGACGACCACCCTGATTCCGATTTCCGACATTAACCTCGACTTTTCCCGAGCTGTCTCCCGTCTGCTTAATGGCGACATTGCTCTGGATTTCCTCCTTATCAGCTGTTTTTGCCTTTCGGTTAGCATATACTTCTTCCCGGCGTAAATGTATGTTAGCTTTTTCGTAGAATAACTCTCTAGTATGGGGTGGCTTGCCTGCCAGGTATCTCCCGAATTCAGTGTCTTTATCTACTCCATCAATCAGTGTTGCGACAACGGTTGGTTCATGGGGATCTTTAACTTCAGTAGCGGCCAAGTTGAAACGATCTAGGTACGCCCTCAAACTCTCGCCTAGTCGCTGCTTGACAAGGAACAAATCAATCACACTCTTTGTCTTTTGTGCATAGATACGGAATTGTTCTACGAACTTCTAACTCAACTCCTTGAAGCTAGAAATCGATCTTGCTGACAAGCGAGTAAACCATAACAATGCTACATCCTCCAAGAATATGGAAAACGCTTTGCACTTGACAGCGTCAGAAATTGCGGCAGCGGTCATTGACCAAGAGTATCTCATCAGATGCTGGACAGGATCAGACCTACCCGCGTATCGGTTCATCTGTGGCATGTTGAAACGCCTCGGGAAAGTCGCATCCAAAATATCATCAGTGAAAGGAGTGTGACTGCGGTCAATTCCCCAATCTTCATTCCGTTGCCCACGGCTATCTGCCAGAATTTGATGGATCATGGCTGCCACATTTGCACTGGTCAGCGGAGGTTCGGGGTCAGTGCTTCTGGCTCGGCGGGGCTCTCTAGTCTCTCTTCCGGGAGCAGTCACAAAATCTGGGGCTCGGATAGGGCTTCGTTGCCCCCTGTTACCATGAGCATGTGCGCGACGACGGGGCTGAGGTAGTCTGTTCTGTACAGGATTGTCCACATCTCGAGCTCTGGGAGTCGCAGCGTGATCGTTCACATTACGGTTTGAGGGCCCCGCCTCCCGCACTTCTTCTTCCCGTGATGGCAGGGTTCCGAACCGAAGCTGCTCTATGTTTTCGGCTCTCTCATATGGTCGTCGCGGAGGTCTCGGCGATTCCTCTGACGAAGAAGAATATCCTGGAGTGAGCGGACGAGCTGGTGGCGTCCTTTGCCTTGCAAGTTCATCAAGCCTTTTATCCATAGCAGTCAAATTTTTTCGCAGGACGGAGCTTTCCTGCCTTTGGGCAGCCAATTCATCAAACAATCTCTCCCACATTTCAGAAAAGCGAGAGAGATCCCCCTCAGTAACGGGAGCAGCAGGGTCATATTGGTCATCATCACTTTCTCTTATGCGCAAAGAGCTTGAGCCAGGTCGAGCGGAGGGGCCAGGACGGTAAGAGCGAGCCATAGGCTCTTTTCCAGGTCGAGTTGTAGTCTGGTCATCAATTCGGATCGCTGTGGATCGAGGATGGTGGCTCGCAACGCCCCCCTGGGATCGGTTCGTGGTCACGATGCGCGGGGGATTCGAGGCGTTATCTCGGGATCGAGTAACAACCCCTTCAGTAGTCTGGATCGCCTCGTTCTCATCGACTCGGAGCGTGGCGTCTTCATCGGATCGGTTCGCCCCCTGCGCTCCGCGATCCAGAGTTTCCTTATTGCCTAGCTCATGCACACTTTCTTCGATTGTTTCATTGGTTTGTGCAGCTCGTGCTTCCTTAGATCTCTTTCCAGCCATGATATCCGAATCGCTGGAATCTTCAAAGAACTGAGTAGTGAAACTTTAGGACTGTTTTCTCAGTGAAAGCACCAAAATGTTAGATCAAAATTTGGACCTAACACCCAAATTGTTCTGAATCTTATAGAGTTTCAACTGAAGAATGAGGAAAAAGAAAATAACACACAGAATTTATAGTGGTTCGGCGTTAACGAGCATACGTCCACTTTATATATTATTGATTATACTTTGAATGTTGGTACAATCAAGGATTTCTCTCTAGCTCACTTTTACAATTGTTATTTCTCTCAGTAATCAAGTAGTTTGACAATAATGGCGGATTCAGAACTCAGTATTGCCAAAAGGATCCTCAAAAATGCCAAACTCCGGGCTATTTATAGCTGATTTTGTCAGGCGGATCGTGGTACCACGTGGCACGAATCCCGAGAACATCGGATCGCATCGCTGCCGTTGAAGAAATAGTCAAATTAGCCGTTGTGGACAGGTGTCGCGATCCCCTTGAAAATCGGATCGAGCAAATGGGGAGAATCAGTCAAAATGACGGTTAGGGACACGTGTCGCTGGATCCGTGCAACTCGGATCGCTGAAGACTAGCTCACGCTTGAACGGGTCAGAGGGTTCGCCATGCATCAGGGGATCGGATCGGTCTACGCTGGGCAAAAATATAAGTTTGGATCGAGTCGCATAGAGGTTTCGTTTCGCTGATGAAATGGGGGCGATCCGACGAGATGCGATCCGATGGTGGGCGAGACGATAGTGTGCGATCCGACGACGGGCGAGTCGATGACGCGATCCGTTCCTTCATGCACTTGGGGAATATAGTTTCATACCTTCCTCTTGTGAGTGAACCTGGGTGGCTTGGTCAAAAAGCTAGCCAACAATATTCATTTATGTTCGTCCTTTACATTTATTTATTTTTCCAAAATAATCAATTAACCTATTTTTACTTATTTTAAAGCTTCTTCGATGTTTAACATGCCTGTATAATATGCCAACCCCTACGACCAGTTTTTTGTTACATTCACTGCCGTAAAATATTACTAAATTAACAAAAATAATTGGGCTATTACCCAGTACATTACTCTTTACTATTACAGACTAATACCACAGTGTTTTCAGAGTTCAACAAAGTGAAGACGTTGTGACCTTCTTTATAATACATGTATCAGCTTCCATTAATGTCTGGTGTCGGAAAGTCCATATATTTATTTGTCTACTTCCAATTTTTCCTCTTACATTCAACTTATTTCATATACACCAAACCTTTTCATCGTTATAAGTTAACCAAGACGCATAACTTACACCAACATGTACTAATTCAGAACATATGGGTAAATAAAGAAATGCATCGCTACTTCACTAATTTTATTTTGAATGTCTAAAATAAAATCATATACATCTAACACGCTAACCATCAAATTAGTTTTAAAAAAGTTAAAATTTATGTGTTGGACTGTGTAAAGTTGATAAATAACAAGTGGAACTATCACATCATGAAGAAGCTAGAATTCGCAACCAATGGGCATATTACAAGCAAATAATAAAGATATAGTGGCAAATTATTGTCACCTTACACCGACTGTAGTGGCAAAGGGTAAATTCTGTTTACTATTAGCAAGTTTGTTGGGATTATAGACCATTGAACTTCTTGGTTAATTATGCTGAAGTTTTCATTATATCATAACTGGTAGTTCTTTACACCACTTATATTTTCATGTTATCCAAACCAGAACAAGTTTGTGCTGAAAAAAAAGGACTCATCAATTGTTTGTCTAGAATGATGTTACCTTGCTCTCAAGTAGTAATTTTTCCTGTAATTGCCTACAACATAAACGTCATTTTTGGTTGCTACTGATTATACCAATATAGCAAACATCCACAATCTTGGTATATTTTGAGTTATAAGTCTCAAGCAGTTGTTCCTCCTGAATAAGGCTAGACATGTTCAAATATTTATTTCAATCAAGTATTAACTACATGTTCCTTGGACTTGCCTAGATAAGCATGCTCAAACGATATTTTTATTTCTCCATTGATCAACTTAGAGAAATACAATACAGTTTCTCTTATTTTTCTGTATTAAATTATGCCTCATTTTTGCAGTTTGGAAAAATAAAGAAGTAGAATGATAATTTGTAAGTGCATCCAAAACTTCCATCTCCATGAATTTAATACTCTCTTGTGCAATGTTTAGGTTTAGGACATGCTTATAGAATAGCTTATCGTGATAACTTACCATCGTGCAATTGGTTTTTTATTTAGAGTTTCACGATTTATTTTTGTGAACCATTTGAAATAGTTTGTCCATCTTAGTTGGCATTAACCAAAAAAAAACCTATTCTCAACTGTATTTAAAATGGTGACAAATATTCATGGGATTATTTTTCAATGGACAACCAAAATGACAAATATGTGGTTGTGCCTCTCACGTAAATCAATTTTTTTCTGATTGAATATTTAAAATCCACTAAATTCTTACCAAAAATACCATGTAAATTTCAATCGATTAAATTAGATACTTCATTTTAACGTTTTACATGAAGAATATCGCAACTAAATTTAACGATTTGTGAACGCTCCTGCCCTCATTATTATTGGGCTAATTTAAAACAAACAATTGGACAATAATAGAAATTATCAATTTAAGAATCCTTTAATGTACCTGCTTTCATTTGTCTTAGTACATGGTTAAATTATCTTACTATTTCGTCTCTTTACCTTAGGTGTCATTTCATTTTATTATATGTTTTTATTTTATTCAATATATTTATTGTAATACGAGTGGAAACCCGTGCGATGCACGAAAGCATAGACTTTTGAGTATTTTAGTTTGCATTCATCAATAAGCGTGGAAAACATAATGTATAATAGCAAGATATATAATGTAAGTGATATGTGTGTTAGGATTGTACTGTAAAAAATAAATTTTGCAGGAAGAAGTAAATAATGCATGTATAGCGAGTAGGTACAGGTTGCACATTGTGAAGACCCGTAACTTCCCCGGTAAGGAAAGCTAGGATACTCTGAGGACAAGACACAACGGAACGCAGAGAGAAGAACATTTCATTGCTTATTACAACAATTCCATCAGAATACAAGAATATACAGAGTATAAACAAATATTATACAATAGTAAATATCAGAGATTACAATAAATTACTGCAGCGGAAAAATAATACAAAACACAACTGAAAGTAATACACGGATATAGAGCTTTCCGAGTATCATTCCAACTATAAACCAGGTTCCTGTGAATATAAATCTACAAAACCAAAACTACTAGCTGCCCGTGCGGAAAATAGGGGCACCCAGAGTTTTGGTTAAAACAATAAACTCCAGGTCAGTCATTTGACTGGTGTGAGAACTAAAACAGTTATTTAAAGATTTATTTTAAATCAGATATATCAAGGGACCACGCCGTACAACACGGAATGGGTTTCCTCCCAAGAATATCAGCGCATATAACAAAACAGCGCAATGCTTTTTGGAAAAATGAAGCTATTATAAGACCCAGGTCCCATCACACAATGCAACACAAGCCGAAGGATAGGATTTTCCCTTATAATAGCCAAACATGCTTGGTACGTTAAAAACAAATCATTTGATACTATTATAAGTGTATAGTGTCAAAACAATTTCAATCATAAATATCAATCATAGACGGCATGGGTACCATATATCATGTCGCCATACTAGGCTCTACAATCAAAACTGCAAAGTCACGTATTTGGAAATTGGATTTCCATTTGTGAACCGAGGCCAGGGATCGTCCTCTACCGATTCGAGACAATCTAGCCTACCATGTCTCAGGATCAGAGCTCGAGTGACCCTTGGATCGCCAGGGCCGGTCCAGCGATGTGGATAAAAATGCCTGAACACTGTGTTTCCCCGCCCTTTGGGGCGTAAATGAGCCAACGAATGACTCCATCGTCCCGAATCGACCGATATAATTGAGGCGCCTCGCAACAGCAACAACCACACAGGTGAGAGTAATATAAATGTCAGCCAGTTTAAGCACTGACACCACCTCTAGCTAGAAAGAAACGTATGTCCTCCCTGAGGTCCTCTCCCGTTTCTGGCTCATACCGGGGTGTGAGGCTCGTGAATCAATGCTACACAAAGCTATGCCACACAGGCCGTGCTTTGATCATCAACCACAAGACTTTGCTTTTCAACAGAAGCCTTGATAATTTGCCACTTAGGCATGCCACATAGGCAATTCACTCCATGCGATTGATATCCATCAATATATAACCCCTGAGCTCGTACGTCTCAGAGAAGGGCATTAAGCAAGAGAATAAATTCTCCGCCGCCAATCAGATATATATTTAATAGAAATCAATCACACAGAATAAAATCCAATGTCAGACACACAGTCCATTTACAAGTCCGTTCTGGGTCTGAACGAAACCGGAGGCACCTTGTACCTCGCATATCCATCGATCTCCAAGTACGTCTGAACGATCACCAACTGATTCCCTCCTCTTGGGTATATAGCCCAATCAAGATCATCAGTAATCACCCAAACTACGTGAAGACCTCCGGTCTTCAACCACCGTCTTCATCTTCGACTCATCGTCGAATCAGTTATTCAGAATGGGATAAACCCAGTCTTTCTGAATAACTCGCGTATATAATAAACAAGTGTTACACAAACACAACATACGACTCATTCCAATTCATCAGTCACTAGCCATAAATTAGCAAGAGAATAATTCCCCAAACATTAACCCCGAAGGCCGAAACCAACATCAGATCAATACCCAGGAAACCATTCTTCTTAGCTAACCTACAGTTAGTTTCTAAATTTCACATTCTTAGGGAAAGGTTCCCATTAATTTTATCAAAGATAAATTCTTTAAATTTATTCTTTAATCTCCTTTTGAATATCAATTCAAATTAGTCGGGATTAGCGAAACACACCGAAGTAATCATTTATTTTATTTCCCATTTCCAACCTATTCATCCCATGAAGTAAAACTGGTAATACTTCCTATCTAACACCACGGTATTATCGGTAAATTCAATTACCATTTCACGTTCAAATTTAATTACAGATTTAACTATCACCTGGAACAAAACTGGTGATACTCCATTCTCGATTTTTTCAATCTAATAAAAGATTCATTAAAACTCCACTTGGTTTTAATCTTCCTGTCTTTGACTGGGTTAAAGAATCAATGTCATTTAAAACACGGTTCACGATAAACCTAAAATCACATTCCATTCTCTCAACCTTTAACCGTAAAATAGCAAGTGAGCAATTCCCTAAGTATTAACCCCGAAGGCCGAAACCAACATCAGATCAATACCCAAGAAACCATTCAACTTAACTAATCTCCAGTTAGTTTCTGATTTTCTTAACTCAGTTGGGTCTAAGAACAGTATTATTGAAGATACCGTTCACGACAACCCAAAATCACATTCTATTAATTATCGGGTTAAAGAACAAGTGTTATTTAAAACACCGTCCACGATAAACCCAAAAATCAATTCAAATTCAATTCCAATTAAATACCATTTAATTGGTTCACTTCATTAAATCTACATAAAAAGATTTAATCTTTTTCTCAACTGGGTTTAAGAACAGTGTTAATGAAGGCACCATTCACGACAAACCCAAATCACATTTGATATTAAATACAAGGCTCTGAATAGAAAATAAATCGGCTTATATTCAATATCAAATTCTACGACCAACAAATATTGTATTGGAAATAACGATATTAATATATCTTTCAAATTTCTAAAACAATATCTGTATAATAACGAAATCCAACATCGAAATATTCCAAAGACAATTTCGATTCAAATCCATTTCCACTTTATATATTGGAAATTCTGGTTATTTTCAAAACCATTTCAAATCCAATTTATTTATTTTAAAAATAAATAAATTATTATTCTAGTTCAAAATTAGTTTACTTCGATAAAAATCTATTATTATCTTTTCAAATATGGAGTTTTTCATCCCATTTCTTTCCAAATCATTTCTTATGATTTTACACAAATTATTACTATTTTTAATAATTTTATCAAGGCTCGTACAGTCGATTTCCATCAACGGCCATCGAACTGCACTTACAACGACCTTTTCCAAATTTGATTTGGACATAATTCCAAATCCAACCATTAGATTTCAAATCTCTAATACACATAGAAAGCTCTTTTCAATACGAACCCAACGGTTCCAGTTTCAGGAGAATCCGACGGTCGGATCTCCCGTAATATCCATTCGAAGCCAGTGGTCGAAATTCGCGAACTGCCGCGGCGCGGCGCGTTCTATTCAGGCCGTTATATATATTATATATTTCGTCAATTTCCTTTCAAAATGTATTTTATAAATCGTTTTAAATTCGTTTTCAAAACGATTTCAACTTCATATTCAATTTCTAATCAAAACTGAATATTCCACACCATCGATATACAAATGATAATATTTTCAAAAAGTTATATTTTGAAATCACTTTCTTTTCTATATTCATTATAAAAATGAATAAAATCGATATAAATATCGTCCACATCAAAAGGGTGTCAATCTAATCAACACGGCTTTTATATATATTTTAACAACTTCGTTATTCTATTCAACAAATGAATATTTTCTTCAACACATGAATTTTCATTTTTCTATTCAACACATGAATATTTATTTTTCTATTCAACACATGAATATATATTTTTCTATTCAACACATGAATATATATTTCTATTCAACACATGAATATATACTTCTTATTTTCCAAATTGGAACGAGGCCCAATCAATTACCATATAATGTTAATTATATGGATTTTCTACAACACATGTAGGTAACAACCACGATAAATCATCAACCATCATCCAGAGTGCACCACACAACTGCATAAACATTAAATATAAATAATTAACGCTTACACAGTCTGTCAACCCATCGATTGACATACAACTAAACAATCGGGATTAGTGTACGTCAAATATCATCCCAATACCCATGTGGGGTTTCACATCAACAAACACAGATTTTTATTTGTGCAATTGGACGATGTGTAAAATTTATCGTCCCAATCAATATCAGTCAAATCGGTGTACATAAACAAATCGTTCGATTTGTTTATTACTATTTATTTTATATACACGTTAAAAATCATATTTTTAACTATAAAATATTTTATTTTATTTCACATCACACAATCAAATTTCACAACACAGCAATCAAACAAACAAGTCATCCATGGTCTGTGGACGATGGGTGTCGGGTGCTACTAAGCACCGTCTGCATCCTAGTATATATTTCAAACTAGAAATAAAATTTAGAGTGAGAAGTTCTCACCGACTAGCTAAACCAATCGCCACGACTCTTCTTATGTAGAAATCTTCACTATGCTCACCTTTTGTCAATTTCATCGTCCGTAGCCGCTACATATATAAAAATCACATTTTTATATTGTTGCTATGTATATAAAAATCACATTTTTATAATCATTCTATATGGATAAAAATTCTATTTTTACACCGCTACTATATAGATAAAAATTCTATTTTTATCTCGCTAGTAATATAATAAAAATTATATTTTTATTACTCTACATAAATAAAAATCATATTTTTATATCTCCTGCATAATAAAGATCGAATTTTTATTATCTATATAATACAAAAATCATATTTTTATTCTTCACATCATATAAAAAAATCGAATTTTTATAATTTCAGCTTCATATTATAAATCGTATTTTTAAAGCGAAGTTATCTAAAAAAAATCATATTTTTATTTTTCTACCATTCATATAAAAATCACATTTTTATTATTGTACCGTTCGTATAAAAATCACATCTTTATATGGTTTTCATACGAATAAAAATCAAATCTTTATAACGCTACCTTCTATATAAAAATCAAATCTTTATACAACTAAAATCTTATTTTTAAATCGATGTTGTATATATAAAAATTGGATTTTTATCTTGCTATCTACATATTAAAAATTGGATTTTTATAACGCTATTGGTATCATAAAAACCATAACTTCCTATATTTAAAAATCCTAACCTTCTACAATAAGGGAAAATCAGATTTTAAACAAAGAAAAATGAAAATACTCACTTTGCTTTGATGGAAGCTGAGGAGGCTGCGGCTCGGAGGGGGTCTGAACGATGGTGGGGGTCTGGCATCGGCGGGGAGGGCGTGCTAGAAGAAGAAAGGGGGTGAGGCGCGTTCGATTTGAGGAAGGAGGAGAGAGGAACAGCGGAAGTGGAGAAGGAGGGTCGGAGGGTGGAGAGAGAAGGTGAAGGGACTTGGGGAGGAGGGCGCGCCACTTGGGGGGGCCGCGATGGGGCGGCAGCGCTGTTCCCCCCTTCGCTCCTTCGCTTTCTTCTTTTTTTAATTTTATTTTGACTTTGAAAATGAACCGGGGGGGCTGAGAGTGTATAGGGAGAGAGGAGGAGAGATTTTATTTTATTTATTTAATTAATTCCAAAAAGCCACTTTTAATTTCTACCTCGAAATCGAACTCACCGCCTGTCGTCCATAGCTAGTTACCCCCTTTCCGAACACAATGAGATATGATTCATCAGCAGATTTGATCGTTTTGATCAGCTTCCGTCAAAATCAAAATATAAATCTAAATATTGAATTTGAACGCGCATTTCAATTTACCGGGGTCACATACTAACTCGAAAAAATTCCCGAAAAATATTTTCTAGCTTCGTATTAACGATACGGTCCTAACAAAACTAATTTCATCGAATTCTGAGATCGTTGGAAAAATGGCCATTTTCCAGTCAATTAAAATAAACTAAAACTGGTCAAACACATTTTCCTTTGCCACGCTCACATATTGATTCAGAAAATTATGAATTTTGGAATCTAGCAATAACCTGACATCACGGATCCAACAAAAGTTGTTACGTCGAATTCAGAGGTTGTTTGCAAAATTTCCATTTTTATGGGCCAGAATTCCATAGCGACTATTCTGAATTTTCAACTGGGCATATCTTTTTATCCCCGTTAGGAAATTTCAATTTTTCGGATTCATTGGAAAGATATTCTCAAATAGATTCAAATATTTCTGGTTTTGCCAAAATCTGGTTTATTTTGCACCCGGTACATTCATTTGAAGTTTGAAATCGAATTTTCGAACTACCGCACCATTTTCAATTCCTTTTATAATTAAAATAAAATATTTATATTCTAATGACGATCTATATAAATATATACGTTCTAATTATGTTCAAAATAAATTTCTCGTCGCTATTATTTAAAATAATTCATTTTAAATATTCAAAATTCACTAAAATTGCCAAAATAAAAAATTTAAATTGGCTCGGATTTCCGGGTTATTACAATCTCCCCCACTTAAAACTTTTCGTCCCCGAAAAGGAACGAAGCCGAAAGTTGATTAACTAATCAACTCAACTTTCACTATTTTCATTACGGCTTAAGTTCTTCAACTTTTCAGTTTCTAAGAACTTTTCAAAATTTTCAAATATTTGGCTAACACCCTAAATTTTCGAAAAATTTCGCCATAACCTCCCCTGCACCGGGGACTTCGGGATATTTCATATAGCCTCTCATGGCCTTCTTCAATCCAAAAGAAAAAGAAAAAGGCAAGCGGCTAGCCAATCGTCTCATAAAATCGTCCAAACCCAAAGAAATACAATAAACATGTACCTATTTGTCGGGCAAACAATTTTATTCTTCTGCTCTAGCCTCCTTGTTATGACCTGTTCAATGTAAGTACATGTATATGCATGCAAATGCGACAAATTTTCAATACAATTCACTATTTGGTTCAATTTGGCTAAAGGTTCAACATTTAATTAATCAAACAATAATCAACCAACACAACCAACAATCAATTAGTTGATTAGCTTTTCAAATTCATAGCTTTGATACACAGTCAAAAATCACATTTTTGGTGCCAAATCACAACAATATGCCCTATCTAGTTTTGGTTCTCACACCAGCCTAATGGAAATATATAGATATCTCACTGTTCGAAACTCGAAGATAAACACAGATGATGAGATCTCAATCATCAGTATCATCTTCGGGCGACTAGAGTGTGATTCTATATCTATCCAGTATATTAAAACTTCGAATATACGTTTGCAAGGCGTATATGCAAAATCTATATATATTGGATTGTCCAAATTCAATTCAAATAAAATAATCAAATACGTATAAAATGGTTTAAATTTTCAAAACAAAACTGGTTTTCATTTTTATTTCAAAAATATACTCTCTTTCGACTCGTTCTAGAATGCTACTGATCCTAACTCTAATGGGTCATTCTCATTGGATATTACTAATCCAATCTCTGATGAATTCTTTCGTTTGGTTCTAACGTGTATTGTTCTCGAGCTCTGTAAACCAGAGCTCTGATACCAAATGTGAAGACCCGTAACTTCCCCGGTAAGGAAAGCCCGGATACTTTGAGGACAAGACACAACGGAACGCAGACAGAAGAACATTTCATTGCTTATTACAACAATTCCATCAGAATACAAGAATATAAAAAATATTATACAACAGAAAATATCAGAGATTACAATAAATTACTGCAGCGGAAAAATAATACAAAACACAACTGAAAGTAATACACGGATACAGAGCTTTCCGAGTATCGTCCCAGCTATAAACCAGGTTCCTGTGAATATAAATCTGCAAAACCAAAACTACTAGCTGCCCGTGCGGAAAATAGGGGCACCAAGAGTTTAGGTTAAAATTATAAACTCCAGGTCAGTCATGTGACTGGTATGAGAACTAAAACAGTTATTTAAAGCTTTATTTTAAATCAGATATATCAAGGGACCACGCTGTATAACACGGAACGGGTTTCCTCCGAAGAATATCAGTGCATATAACAAAACAGCGCAATGCTTTTTGGAAAAATGAAGCTATTATATGACCCAGGTCCCATCACACAATGCAACACAAGCCAGAGGATAAGGTTTTCCCTTATAATAGCCAAACATGCTTGGTACGTTAAAAACAAATCATTTGATACTATTATAAGTGTATAGTGTCAAAACAATTTCAATCATAAATATCAATCATAGACGGCATGGGTACCATATATCATGTCGCCATACTAGGCTCTACAATCAAAACCGCAAAGTCACGTATTTGGAAATTGGATTTCCATCTGTGAACCGAGGCCAGGGACCGTCCTCTACCGTTTCGAGACAATCTAGCCTGCCATGTCTCAGGATCAGAGCTCGAGTGACCCTTGGATCGTCAGGGCCGGTCCACCGGTGTGGATTAAAATGCCTGAACACTGCGTTTCCCTGGCCTTTGGGGCGTAAATGAGCCAACGAATGACTCCATCGGTCCCGGATCGACCATTATAATCGAGGCGCCTCGCAACAGCAATAACCACACAGGTGAGAATAATATAAATGTCATCCAGTTTAAGCACTAACACCACCTCTAGCTAAATAGAAACGCATGTCCTCCCTGAGGTCCTCTCCCGTTTCTGGCTCATACCGGGGTGTGAGGCTCGCGAAACAACGCTACACAAAGCTATGCCACATAGGCCGTGCTTTGATCATTAACCACAAAACTTTGCTTTTCAACAGAAGCCTTGATCAATTGCCACTTAGGCATGCCACACAGGCAATTCACTCCATGCGATTGATATCCATCAATATATAACCCCTGAGCTCGTACGTCTCAGAGAAGGCCGTTAAGCAAGAGAATAAATTCTCCGCCGCCAAACAGATATATATTTAATAGAAATCAATCACACAGAATAAAATCCAATGTCAGACACACAGTCCATTTACAAGTCCGTTCTGGGTCTGAACGAAACCGGAGGCACCTTGTACCTCGCATATCCATCGATCTCCAAGTACGTCTGGACGATCACCAACTGATTCCCTCCTCTTAGGTGTACAGCCCAATCAAGATCATCAGTAATCACCCAAACTACGTGAAGACCTCCGGTCTTCAACCACCGTCTTCATCTTCGACTCATCGTCGAATCAGTTATTCAGAATGGGATAAACCCGGTCTTTCTGAATAACTCGTGTATATAACAAACAAGTGTTACACAAACACAACATACGTCTCATTCCAATTCATCTGTCACTAACCGTAAATTAGCAAGAGAATAATTCCCCAAACATTAACCTCGAAGGCCGAAACCAACATCAGATCAATACCGAGGAAACCATTCTTCTTAGCTAACCTATAGTTAGTTTCTAAATTTCACATTCTTAGGGAAAGGTTCCCATTAATTTTATCAAAGATAAATTCTTTAAATTTATTCTTTAATCTCCTTTTAAATATCAATTCAAATTAGTCGGGATTAGCAAAACACACCGAAGTAATCATTTATTTTATTTCCCAATCCCAACCTATTCATCCCATGAAGTAAAACTGGTAATACTTCATATCTAACACCACGGTGTTATCGGTAAATTCAATTACCATTTCACGTTCAAATCTAATTAAAGAATTAACTATCGCCTGGAGCAAAACTGGTGATACTCCATTCTCGATCTTTTCAATCTAATTAAAGATTCATTAAAACTCCACTTGGTTTAAATCTTCCTGCCTTTAACTGGGTTAAAGAATCAATGTCATTTAAAACACGGTTCACGATAAACCCAAAATCACATTCCATTCTCTCAGCCTTTAACCGTAAAATAGAAAGTGAGCAATTCCCTAAGTATTAACCTCGAAGGCCGAAACCAACATCAGATCAATACCCAAGAAACCATTCAACTTAACTAATCTCCAGTTAGTTTCTGATTTTCTTAACTCAATTGGGTCTAAGAACAGTATTATTGAAGATACCGTTCACGACAACCCAAAATCACATTCCATTAATTATCGGGTTAAAGAACAAGTGTTATTTAAAACACCGTCCACGATAAACCTAAAAATCAATTCAAATTCAATTCCAATTAAATACCATTTAATTGGTACACTTCATTAAATCTAAATAAAAAGATTAATCTTTTTCTCAACTGGGTTTAAGAACAGTGTTAATGAAGACACCATTCACGACAAACTCAAATCACATTTGATATTAAATACAAGGCTCTGAATAGAAAATATATCGGCTTATATTCAATATCAAATTCTACGACCAACAAATATCGTATTGGAAATAATGATATTAATATATCTTTCAAATTTCTAGAACAATATCTGTATAATCACCACGAAATCCAACATCGAAATATTCCAAAGACAATTTCAATTCAAATCCAGTTCAAAATTAGTTTACATCGATAAAAACTATTTTTATCCTTTCAAATACGGAGTTTTTCATCCCATTTCTTTCCAAATCATTTCTTATGATTTTACACAAATTATTACTATTTTTAATAATTTTATCAAGCCCCGTACAGTCGATTTCCATCAACGGCCATCGAACTACACTTACAACGACCTTTTCCAAATTTGATTTAGACATAATTCCAAATCCAACCGTTAGATTTCAAATCTCTAATACTCGTTAGAAAGCTCTTTTCGATACGAACTCAACAGTTCCAGTTTCAGGAGAATCCGACGGTCGGATCTCCCGTAATATCCATTCGAAGCCAATGGTTGAAATTCGCGAACTACCGCGGCGCGGCGCGTTCTATTCAGGCCATTATATATATATATATATATATATATATATATATATATATATATATATATATATATATATGTCGTCGATTTCCTTTCAAAACGTATTTTATAAATTGTTTTAAATTCGTTTTCAAAACGATTTCAACTTCATATTCAATTTCTAATCAAAATTGAATATTCCACATCATCGATATACAAATGATAATATTTTCAAAACGTTATATTTTGAAATCACTTTCTTTTCTATATTCATTATTAAAATGAATAAAATCGATATAAATATCGTCCACGTCAAAATGGCATCAATCTAATCAACACGGCTTTTATATATATTTTAACAACTTCGTTATTCTATTCAACAAATGAATATTTTCTTCAACACATGAATTTTCATTTTTCTATTCAACACATGAATATTTATTTTTCTATTCAACACATGAATATTTATTTTTCTATTCAACACATTAATATATATTTCTATTCAAGACATGAACATATATTTCTTATTTTCCAAATTGGAATGAGGCCCAATCAATTACCATATAATGTTAATTATATGGATTTTCTACAACACATGTAGGTAACAACCACGATAAATCATCAACCATCATCCAGAGTACATCACACAACTGCATAAGAATTAAATATAAATAATTAACGCTTACACAGTCTGTCAACCCATCGATTGACATACAACTAAACAATCGGGATTAGTGTACATCAAATATCGTCCCAATACCCGTGTGGGGTTTCACATCAACAAACACAGATTTTTATTCGTGCAGTTGGGCGATGTGTAAAATTTATCGTCCCAATCAATATCAGTCAAATCGGTGTACATAAACAAATCGTTCGATTTGTTTATTACTATTTATTTTATATATACGTTAAAAATCATATTTTTAGCTATAAAATATTTTCCACTATAAAATATTTTATTTCATTTCACATCACACAATCAAATTTCACAACACAGCAATCATACAAATAAGTCATCCATGGTCTGTGGACGACGGGTGTCGGGTGCTACTAAGCACCGTCTGCATCCTAGTATATATTTCAAACTAGAAATAAAATTTAGAGTGAGAAGTTCTCACCGACTAGCTAAACCAATCGCCACGACTCTTCTTATGTAGAAATCTTCACCGTGCTCGCCTTTTGTCAATTTCATCGTCCGTAGCCACTACATATATAAAAATCACATTTTTATATTGTTGCTATGTATATAAAAATCACATTTTTATAATCGCTCTATATGGATAAAAATTCTATTTTTACACCGCTACTATATAGATAAAAATTCTATTTTTATCTCGCTAGTAATATAATAAAAATTATATTTTTATTACTCTACATAAATAAAAAATCATATTTTTATATGTCCTACATAATAAAGATCGAACTTTTATTATCTATATAATACAAAAATCATATTTTTATTCTTCACATCATATAAATAAATCGAATTTTTATAATTTCAACTTCATATTATAAATCGTATTTTTAAAGCGAAGTTGTCTAAATATAAATCATATTTTTATTTTCCTACCATTCATATAAAAATCACATTTTTATTATTGTACCGTTCGTATAAAAATCACATCTTTATATGTTTTTCATACGAATAAAAATCGAATCTTTATAACGCTACCTTCTATATAAAAAACAAATCTTTATACAACTAAAATCGTATTTTTAAATCGATGTTATATAAATAAAAATTGGATTTTTATCTTGCTATCTACATATTAAAAATTGGAATGTTATAACGCTATTGGTATCATAAAAACCCTAACTTCCTATATTTAAAAATCCTAACCTTCTACAATAAGGGAAAATCAGATTTTAAACAAAGAAAAATGAAAATACTCACTTTGCTTTGATGGGGGCTGAGGAGGTTCCGGCTTGTATGGGGTCAAAACGACGGTGGGGGTCTGGCATCGGCGGGGAGGGCATGCTGGAAGAATAAAGGGGGAAGGGAGCGTTCGATTTGAGGAAGGAGGAGAGAGGGACGGCGGAAGGGGAGAAGGATGAAAAAGTCGGATGTGTGTACGACTTGTGCAGGATCTATAATATGGCTATGCGGAATGTATGTGATAACTTAAGCTATTCAATAGTTATGCAGGTAAAAATTCAAAAACAAGATATATATCACAAATAACTATAAATGCAGTAAAGTAAAGTAAAGTAGAGTAACGACACCAGGATTTTTATACTGGTTCGGACCTCCAGTCCTACGTCCAGTCCCGAAGCTCCTCTTCGGCTTTTCACTAAACAACACCCTCTCTTCACCCGGAGGAACAGGTTCACAACTACTTGATTTACGGGCTACAAGTTTACCCACATGATTTCACGGGCTACAAGCTTACCCACTTGATTTCACGGGCTACAAGCTTACCCACTTGATTTCACGGGCTACAAGCTTACCCACAAGACGATTACAAGAGTTTGACCTTGAATGTGTTCTTTCTTCAACACTGATTAGTCAATGATTGAGTACAACCTTCCTATAATCTTATCCTCAAGTATATGAATTGAATGCGAAGATTTGAAGGAAGTTAGTTGCTTGTTGAATCAAAATATGAGAAATATTATCAAGGATTCAATAAGTAACTTGAATTTGGGAGCTTTTTAGAATGCAAGAGTATTTAGAAATTAAGATCAGAAATCAGAGCAAGAATCGGTGATTTGGATGAATGAAAGATGATGTATTTATAGCATATGAGAAGTTGTAATTATTAGTGAAAAGTTGCAATCAAAAGGAGTGATTTTTAATGAAGAGAAATGGATGCAACTTTTCAAGAAAGAAGATGACTCTTCATGAAATTCAAAAATAGGTTGACAGGAAAAAATTAATAGGTTGATAGGTTTTTGACCGTTATTTCAAAAAGCTGTTGACCTGTTAATTTTAACAGGTTGACCTATTTAAGTTTAAAAAGCTGTTGACCTATTAAATTTAACTGGTTGACCTGTTTTTGTCAACATACATTAAAAATGAGTTTTCATGTATATTTTTGAAGAGAATAAGAAGTATGATTATTTGAGGATAGATTTTAACATAAATAACTCTAAATAACCATCTTCTAACCTATAAAACATTGAATCTTCTTTTTGTCGATCATGAAGCTCCTTCTTGTCATTAATCAAAATAAGCATTGAAACCGTTGACTCAACATTCTCCCCCTTTTTGATTGATGACAACATAGCTTGATATTTTAATCTTTATTGCTATCTCCCCCTGTATATAAGCTCTGTCTCCCTTTAAACATCTACATATCCATAATCTTAGCTCCATGTCATGATTTCCATTGATCTTTATTTTGTTGTTATCAATCGAAATTCTCGTGTCTCAACATTCTCCCCCTTTTTGATTGATGAGAACACCTTTGATTTTCTCCCTTTGAATATAAAGCTCCCCCTGAATTTCTGCAACATTTGTTAGTAAATAATCTTACCTTTTGATTCCTGCATTAACAAATGTTAGCACACATATACTTTTACCATATTAAGCACATATATTTTAAATAGTATATGTAAAATATTTCTCCCCCTTTGTCATCGATTAAAAAGAATAAATATCATAATAACCTCAATAATCGAGAGTAGTATAATTTTAAAATAGTATAAGAAATGGTGTTTGAGTTTGGAATTTGAAACGACATGTCTTTATAAAAAAAAAGTTTTCAGAGAGACCGGTCGACCTACAAAATCAAGGTGGTCGACCTAAAAACTCTCGGGTTCGAGATAGAGGAAATAAGGCAAAATCGGTCGACCTATAGTTTTTGACCGGTCGACCTGTATGACCGGTCGACCTATATTTTGCCACAGGTCGACCTAATTCTTCTCTGGATTGAAAATATTCAGAACCAGTCGACCTATAGTTTTTGACCGGTCGACCTGTATGACCGGTCGACCTATATTTTGCCACCGGTCGACCTAATTCTTCTCTGGATTGAAAATATTCAAAACAGGTCGACCTATATTTTTTAACAGGTCGACCTAATTTGTCAAAAATTGTCTTTCTGCCTTATTTTAAAAAAAAAAATCAAACTCAAACAATATTTTATTATAATAATATATATTAAATACATGAAGAAAGAAATAAAACAAATATTAAAAGAAATATAAAATATCTCCTTAGATCCGATATATTAAAATTATTTTCTTGGTTCCCAAGGAGAGTATTTTGCACTTCCGCCTTCATTTTTGTTGTAATTCCTATCCCATGAATTTTGTGTCCTCGATGACGATGAAATATTGAAACATGTGCTTTTTGATAAGCTAAATTTTCGAAGATATTTAGAGATACCGAATAGCCTTCTCTTTGTTGTGGTGTACCTGCAAAAATTATATGACATGTATACTTTTGGTACCCACTTGCTTTGTTTGGGTCCATGAGTTAGATGGAAGGTAACCATACCCAAGAGGGTTTAATGGAACCTTTAAAGATAAAATTTTCATTATTAACTACTGAATCAAAATAATCATCAATATATTTTTCTCTGTTTTTCCAACTTACAGGAACCCAAATACTTAAGTAATCTCTATTGATATTCCTTTTCATACTTCTAGATCTATTATACAGATCTCTAGTCATAGAAGTATTCGAATTTCTATAATAATTGGATCTAGGATGAGCATTAGTACTAGCAGTAATATTTTTATTGTACATGAAAGCATATCTAGTACTATTTCTAAGATTAGTTTTATTATATCCTAAACCATTTTTGTCATGTAAAGGTCGAGATCTAGATAAAATCATATTTGAATCATTTTGACCTTTATTAAATTTTGCGAACTTATTTGCACTTTTATCAAATTTATTTCCAAAGTCGCTATTGACATTTTCAAAAGAAAATTTGTTATTCTTTAAATCATCATTTTCCTTATTTAATTCAGAATTTTTCCTTTTTAAAGTACCATTCTCAGTTTTAAGACCTAAAATTTGAGATTCTGAATTATCTAAAGAAGATTGTAACTTTTCAAAATTTTCTTTTGAGTCAGAAATTTCATTTTGCAAAATATTATTATTCACCTTTAAAAACTCACATTCTTTAGATAGTTCTAAATTCTTTTCAGTTAAAGCTCTATTCTCTTTTTCAAGAGACGAAATTAAAGAACTAGAATTATTTAAAGAATCTTCTAATGATATATTTTTATTTTGCAAAAGATCGATTTCCTTTAAAAGAACATTGTTTTTATCTTCTAGTCGCTCATTTTCTTTTTGAAGGAAATCTTTTTGAGAAACAAGCTCTTCTATGGTATTTTCAAAACATTTGGCTTGTTTTACCAATAGATTGTTTTCTTCTTTTAATTTGGAATTTTCTTGCTTGTAATTTTTTGACATAGCTAAAACGACTGTATTGAGTTTCAATAATTTTTCATGGTCTAACAAAAGATCTTTATATAATGAATCTGTACATACCGATTGTGATCTGACTTTGGCCATGTGACACTTGTTTCCTTGCTCTCTTGATTCGGCTTTGTTGCTCTTCCACTTTCTAATCCCTTGACTAGACTTCTTTATTGCCATTTGTTCTAAGATGTTGTTACGATCTCTAGAACACCAGGCTCTGATACCAATTGAAAAAAGTCGGATGTGTGTACGACTTGTGCAGAATCTATAATATGGCTATGCGGAATGTATGTGATAACTTAAGCTATTCTATAGTTATGCAGGTAAAAATTCGCAAACAAGATATATATCACAAATAACTATAAATGCAGTAAAGTAAAGTAAAGTAGAGTAACGACACCAGGATTTTTATACTGGTTCGGACCTCCAGTCCTACGTATAGTCCCGAAGCTCCTCTTCGGCTTTTCACTAAACAACACCCTCTCTTCACCCGGAGGAACAGGTTCACAACTACTTGATTTACGGGCTACAAGTTTACCCACTTGATTTCACGGGCTACAAGCTTACCCACTTGATTTCATGGGCTATAAGCTTACCCACTTGATTTCACGGGCTACAAGCTTACCCACTTGATTTCACGGGCTACAAGCTTACCCACAAGACGATTACAAGAGTTTGACCTTGAATGTGTTCTTTCTTCAACACTGATTAGTCAATGATTGAGTACAACCTTCCTATAATCTTATCCTCAAGTATATGAATTGAATGCGAAGATTTGAAGGAAGTTAGTTGCTTGTTGAATCAAAATATGAGAAATATTATCAAGGATTCAATAAGTAACTTGAATTTGGGAGCTTTTAGAATGCAAGAGTATTTAGAAATTAAGATCAGAAATCAGAGCAAGAATCGGTGATTTGGATGAATGAAAGATGATGTATTTATAGCAAATGAGAAGTTGTAATTATTAGTGAAAATTTGCAATCAAAAGGAGTGATTTTTAATGAAGAGAAATGGATGCAACTTTTCAAGAAAGAAGATGACTCTTCATGAAATTCAAAAATAGGTTGATAGGAAAAAATTAATAGGTTGACAGGTTTTTGACCGTTATTTCTAAAAGCTGTTGACCTGTTAATTTTAACAGGTTGACCTATTTAAGTTTAAAAAGCTGTTGACCTATTAAATTTAACAGGTTGACCTGTTTTTGTCAACATACATTAAAAATGAGTTTTCATGTATATTTTTGAAGAGAATAAGAAGTATGATTATTTGAGGATAGATTTTAACATAAATAACTCTCAATAACCATCTTCTAACCTATAAAACATTGAATCTTCTTTTTGTCGATCATGAAGCTCCTTCTTGTCATTAATCAAAATAAGCATTGAAACCGCTGACTCAACAAAGGAGGGTCGGAGGGTGGAGAGAGAAGGCGGAGGGACTTGGGGAGGAGGGCGCGCCACCTGGGGGGGCCGCGATGGGGCGGCAGCGGCGTTTCCCCCATCTCTCCTTCTCTTTCTTCTTTTTATTTTATTTTATTTTGACTTTGAAAATGAACGGGGGGGGGGGCTGAGAGTGTATAGGGAGAGAGGGGGAGAAATTTTATTTTATTTATTTAATTCCAAAAAACCACTTTTAATTTCTACCTCAAAATTGAACTCACCACCTGTCGTCCATAGCTAATTACCCCCCATTTCGAACACAATGGGATATGATTCATCAGCTGATTCGATCATTTCGATCAGTTTCCGTCAAAATCAAAATATAAATCTATATATTGAATTTGAACGCGCATTTCAATTTACTAGAGTCACATACTAACTCGAAAAATTCCCGAAAAATATTTTCTAGCTTCGTATTGACGATACAGTCCTAACAAAACTAATTTCATCGAATTCTGAGATCATTGAAAAAATGACCATTTTCCAGTCGATTAAAATCAACTAAAACTGGTCAAACACGTTTTCCTTTGCCACGCTCACATATTGATTCAGAAAATTATGAATTTTGGAATCTAGCAATAACTTGAAATTACGGATCCAACAAAAGTGGTTTCGTCGAATTTTGAGGTCGTTTGCAAAATTTTCAATTTTAAGGGCCAGAATTCCATAGCGACTATTCTGAATTTTCAACTGGGCATATCTTTTTATCCCCGCTATGAAATTTCAATTTTTTGGATTCACTTGAAAGATATTCTCAAATAGATTCAAATATTTTTGGTTTCGTCAAAATCCGGTTTATTTTGCACCCGGTACATTCATTTGAAGTTTGAAATCGAATTTTCGAACTACCGCACCATTTTCAATTCCTTTTATAATTAAAATAAAATATTTATATTCTAACGACGATCTATATAAATATATACGTTCTAATTCTGTTCAAAATAAATTTCTCGTCACTATTATTTAAAATAATTCTTTTTAAATATTCAAAATTCACTAAAATTGCCAAAATAAAAATTTTAAATTGGCTCGGATTTCTGAGTTATTACACACATAAGATAAACAATATAAAATTTTATGTATCTCAATAGAGATGATGAAAAGATATATGTATGAAATAGCAAAGAAGCAACCATATTATGTGATATTCTGCATTGATTGAACACAATAAGTATATAAAATATGTGTATAGGTTAGAAAAAAGTACATGCATAGAATTAAAAAGTTATTTCATATGAAGTAGATCACACACCACAGTATAACAGAATGAACAGTAATTACCAACCGTAATGATTGAAGCAAAGGAACAGTAAACGGAAAAAAAATAGCATTCATAAGATAGAGATAAAAAACAATTTAGTAGTTTAAAATTCTGCATAGTTAAAGATGTTGTATAGGGACACCACAACATGCAGCTAGTTACATACTCCATTTGAATTAATGTGCTCCTAAAACAATATTTGAAGAAAAGTAAGAGATTATGAATATACATAGATATCTAGTAACATAGTATGGTATATTTGGAAAACATGTTACAATTAGTTGGTGAAAATCTTACAACTAGTACAGTAAAAGAATTGATATAGATATTGTATCATACAGAACACGTATACGGGAGCCTGCACGTCCACTTTAAAATTGAACGCGGGCATCCGGAAGAAGCTATGCTAGAAAATTATCCACTAAGCTGAAATTGAAAAAAAATATACCAGAAAAAATGTAAAATTTAGAAGTAAAACAAAAAATTGATTTAAACTGACCAATTAGAAGCAATGGTCATACAAAGAGGATCTCAAAAGCTCTAATTCTGAGTTGCTACAGAAAACTATTCACCTTAGCTTAAGAAGTAATCAACAGATTGGTCAGTATACATAATCAATGCACCTTAACCCAAAAGGTATGCATATACACATACATTATAGGCAAACACACACATATAATGAGAGCTCTAAAACCTTGAAATAAAATGAAATTAACCATGATTCGTTAATAGCTAGATTTAAATCCTTATACAACTATGGTTATTCTACATTGAAAAATATATGGATTTAAATTGAATGATTGACAAATTCTGTTCATGTTAACCTTCCCAATAAGCTGCTAATTATTATAATTACATGAACCTCAATATCTCATAAATAAACAAAACAATTTGCTTGGTGCTCAAGTTAACATTCGCAGTCACCTTTTCAATGACAAAGCTGTATATGGAAGCAATTACCTAAATTTAGTAAATGCATTCAATAAAGTTATAGACACTCATCCATCCCGACATCAAAGACGCTGTACAGATTTATTTACTTGTCCAATTCCTTTTCCATGTTCGTCGTCATGGAAAAATATAAGTTACAGAAATGAATATTAGGAAAAGTAATATTTCGATGGGTAAAGCATCAATATTTTAAAATCTAAGCATGGTGGCAGGCTCCAAAAGCAAGACTTATTTAAAGTTCGCTACTTACCATAATGACCAAATCGAAGAATTATAACAGAACTGAAGGAGAGAACTAAATTATGAATTAGTAAATAAAATTGAAAATGAAAAGAACCAAGATTGAAACAGTAAATGGTTATAGCAATAACAACTCAAGCCTTGCATAAAGAATGCAATTTTATATTTCTGTTAGGATAGCTCTGAAATTTGTCAATTTCTTAAATTGATGGTGTTGTTGATGCATAACAACTAATATGGAGGACGACAATGAGGTAGTGAAGAAAAAGGAAAATAATATATTATAGATATTGAAACATTCACTGATTGTAAAACTGACACATAGTTGATAATAGTGACAGTCATGAATTTCTAAATCACTTATGTATTGAAACCGAAAGCGAAAAACATTTATATGCTTACTTGAAATTGATAGTAGTATCGCCTTCATAAATTTGTCACACTCATTTGTAGTTCATTCACTCTTTTAGTATGCCTAGCTGTAATCAAATCATAAATGCCCAGAAGTTAAAGATGGAAATGCAAACTTTTAGCATATGACTCAGATTAAACATAATAACATAAACTATAATTTAAACATGCAATTACTGTTTGTATGAAACAAAAGGACTGACCTGGCTTTGAGAAAGGGAAAATTCTCGCACAGGAATTTACAAAAAATACAGTGTTAATATGGTCCAATATTGAGTTCTTATGTTGGTTGCTTAGCTGCAAACAAATTTAGTCAACAGAGGTTGGCTCGTTGGATTTAACGTTCAGAATACCCAAATTCAAAAAAAAATCTTTTGTTGGAAATCATCAATTGGATCTATTCGAAAAGAGAGATATAGAGGAGTAATGTTTTGGAGGAGGGTTCCACTACATAATTTGAGCATCAATACTTTTCCAGGTTAATGGCATTTCTAAGACATGATCTGAATATTTTTGGTAGCGTGAGTATTCATCAGGTGCATGTTAATAAACTGATTCCATTGGTTCATGCTTTCCAACATGGCATGTTGTTTCTTCTAAAAAGTAAATTGGACTTGGACTTGGTCAATAGACCTGAACATTACCCACTTTTCATTTGTGAAACTGAACAATTTTTGGTGCTTTGAACTTTTGAATGTTGAATCAGATAGATCTTGTAAATCTCCTTCTCCTTTGCGAAAACAATTGGTTGCCTCTTTCATAGCATTTATGTGTGGAACATAACTGCAAACAATACCAAATTCCTTTGCATGCACATGATTTTCCTTTTCATACTAAATTTCAATTCTGACATTGTTTCCATACCTCTTAGATACTTTCTGAATAATTCTTCCACTTTGAGATGCGATTAAAAGAGCGTACATGCTCAAGTGAAACTAATTCACATTTAATATCATAAGGTACTGACATTGTGTTAGAAATGAATGAGCAAAGAAAGGGGAAAGTAGGAAGAAGAAGAGATAGCAACATTTAAAGTCCCACATCATAGAAATATTAGCGCAATCTCTCCTAATATATTAGAAGCCAAATAGGCTTATGTAAAATAGAAAGGAGAGGGATGATATGAGGATGTGGGCTTGGCCATGACATAATAATACATTAAAATGTCAAAGATAAGGGCCTCCTCCTTGCCTATATATACGCTGCCCAAAACAAGACAGGATTCACCTTTTTTCTGCTTGCATTACTTCTTCTTCTTCTTCAAAGTAATCCTCTGATCTGGTTTCTATAATCAACTTCAGTTCGTCAAAGCTCCGTTTGCTGGCACTACACAACGGAGTTGGTCCGTTTTATCCTGGGAAACAAATTGCAACAATGTCGATTAGTGCATACGACGGCAATATTGTTTCAAGGAAACAGAAAATTTCTGGACTCGGACATTACTGAAACTAAATATTTTCTGTTTATCTTCAGTCTCGTGCACAAATCGGTTACGTTTTCTGTGATTATTGTACACACAGATTGACGTTACAATTGTGGCATTATTGATTAACGCTGATTGTTGTTGCTGTCTGTTAGTAATACACACAATTATTTACAACTCCACTATTTAAACACTTCACAGAATATTTGACTTGTAAATAAACTGAATAAAATAGACAAGTCTGTTTGACAATAATAATATAATATTTTATTTCAAAAAAATTTGTTTATTACAAACTTTAGTACAATTCATATATATATATATATATATATATATACAGCTTCTCACTATAACACTCTGTCTATACATCTCATATATATATATATACAATCACTTATTTTACTTTGTCATATCCATATACATTCACTGATATATTTACATTCACTAACGTTGTATCTTAATCTTCTATCTTCAGTCTTATGTCTTTCAGTCTTCTGTCTTTACAGCATCCTCACAGTCAGTCCATTCTTCATACCTGTCACATGAAAACAGAAACACACAGTACACAGCAACAGGAATTTAAACTGAATACATGCAAATATAAATTTTTAAAATTTTATTTGCCTCAAATTTCTGGTGTGTTTCTCATCATTTTTCATGACTTGATCTGATTCATCTGTGTCTAGACAGACAGTTTGTATATGTACAGGGATAGAAAATCTTCTGATGGCTGCATATACACATGTGTATAAATATACACGTGTGCACTGCCTCTCCAATCAGTGAGCAATTGAGGAGTAGCCGCGTGGACCATCTCAACTCAGTGCAACACAATAATCTTGTGTGGTAGAGAAGCTCATGTGTCAAGCCATGCAAACTCAAGTCAAACCAGCAAGGAAATTGGTCGAGACAGTTTGACATGAAGCCCAAGATGGAGCAAGTAGCAAAAACATACAATTCAAATGGAGCAAACATGTTCAAATAGCCCAAAAATGAATCTTTTACAAAGCAGCATAGTACAAATGATAGTTCAGCCATGGTCGAGCCCAAGACAGCAAATTTGCAAAGCCAAGTGGAGCACATGTGTGCTCAAGTACTTAATTTCAACATAGCAAAATGCATGATGGCAAGATGGTGTAACAGATGGTGATCAAGTCACATATATACTTGTACATGATCTAACAGCAATGTTCAGCAATAATTCAGGCAGTTTCTAAGTTCAGATCTCAGTGTATACATGGACCAAAATTAAGGCAGATCAGTTCAGATACAATGTGCAACTGCATTGGCATGGCAGTTTCAAAAGTGATCAAAACAGGAGTATGTTTCATTATAATATACAAAGAAGACTATTCAAAGCAGTGAGCACTACATGCATGAAATGGAACAAATGTACACAGGTGAATCAACATGATCAACTCAGTATAGGTGATCACAACAAGCATGGTAGCTACAAACTGTGTACATAAGCATATATCAAAACAGTTCAAGTCAAGGGTGCAAAAGTGTAGACATGGGAGCATAGGCAAAGACGCACATCAATACCAAGTGCAGTATGGATCAAGTTATAACTCAAGAAACATGTATATGTAAGTAAGAAAACATAACACAGAATGATCAAAGCAGTATTATTTAAGGTCCTGGTATAAGCAGTCTTATGTTCATATCAAGGCAAGGCGGAATGGCACAGAGCATTACAAACTTTTTTTGGCAGGGAGAAAATGAGCAGCTAATTTGAAAAGCAAAGAAATTGCTCAAGACACATTTTGATATTTTTTGGCAAACATCATTTTCTGAGCTAAGCAAATCTTTTCAAGAAATACAATTGAGAATTCAATCATATTCTGTCTTTTGAAATTGTTTCCAGAAAAGAAAATGATTTTCCAGATTTATACAGATTTTTTTGGGAAATTTTTAAATTCCAAAAATTCACAGTATGTTTGAGAAATCACAATTCCAGTTTTTGGCAAGGGTTTAATTTGATTTCAACAATGTAGTAAAATGTTTTTAGTATATTTTCAAGTTGGTCCCAGTTTTACTTCAAGGAATAAAATCGGCAAGAAATTATTCTCAAATCATCCAAGAAATCAATGTCCAAATACACGCAAGGGGCCAGAAAATCAAAGAATATCTTTCCAGAAATGCTCATTTTTTTATGGCAACAAATTTCATCAGTAAAGCCGAGAATTCAAAACAGGAAACCGCACAAATCAAGATAAAAAATCAGCCAAGTCATATGCAAGAAATCAGAGACAATAGGGTTCGAATAACCCTATACATACCAATCATCACTGGCAGAATTTTCATTGAATCCAAAAATCGCAAATTTCAAGTATAAAGTAATTTCAGAAAACTCACTTTTTACTGGGATTCGATCTGCCTACTAATCGATCAAAAGAGAGCAACTCGAACCATTAGAGAAATCAGAAGAATCACGACATCAATTCATAGAATGATTTGGGGACAAAGCAGAAAACCCTAGTTCAAAGGAGCCGCCGCCATTTCTGTTCAAAGAAAGCAAAGTGATCGGGCTAAAGGAAAAGAGCGCATCAAATAAACAAAGGGCCGGCCAAGTTTTTGTTTTAATGTTAAAAGGGGATTACCCTTATATTCTTAAGTCCTAAGGTTTAATTTGTTTTTTGTTTTTATTTTTTTGTTTTTCAATTTCTTTTATAAACCGATAAAACAATTTATAGATTCTGTAAAAATCTAGGGGGAACCAGTTAGGGGTTTAACTGGCAGTTTACTAGTGTCTGTAAAACTAGGGGAAATCTAATCTAGGAGTTTGGGTCAGTCTAGGGTTTTGAGCGTAGGGTTAGAATAGGAGCGAGAGTCGCGAGTGTACATGGTCTTGTATGCGGGATATGTTCTATCACCTAGTAGAAACCTTAGGAATGCAGCAGTAGGCAGGATTTTTCCCGAAGCTGGGTATATCTGTGTGTGATTTATTTTCTGTATTTCTGTTTCTGCTATATTCTATGATCTGTTTATTATTATATATCTCGTTAGATTTTTAATTCAGCTAAAAACTGTGATAAACCCTATTCACCCCCCTCTAGGGTTAATTTAGATCCAACAAGTGGTATCAGAGCAGGTTATTTCATTAACTCTAGAGTAACGGGTCATTCTAGTTGTCAGTCCTCTGAGAGTCATTCCAGTCGTATTCCATCTATTTTTAATGGTATAGATTTTTTGAATTGGAAATTAGAAATGGAGTTATATTTAAAATCTGTTGATGTTAAATGTTGGGATGCTGTTATTAATGGATTTGACATTGTTAGTAGAAATGATATGGGATTTAATTCTCGTGCTATTCACACTTTATATTCTTATACTGATGATGTCCAATATAGCCTTATCTCCCATTGTTTGACCGCGCAGGAAATCTGGACAACTCTCAACACGCTACATGGAAAAGAAGACAACTACTCAAAACCCCAGAATGTCAACTCAGTTTCAGATTTGGGCTTAACAGGTTGTACAGATGGAAATTCAGATGTAGACTCAACAAAAGATCTTTCTTATAAAAAATTTACTCATCGTGTAAATGATTTAACTGAATCTGTTGAGAATCTAAAATCTAAAAATAAAATTCTGAAATCTGAGAAGCTTGAGTTGATCTGCAAAATTAATCTTTTGGAATCAAAACGTTAAGAAGTCTTTAAATTCTAATTGCAAAAATTGTTTAAATTTGAAAAATAATCTTGTTCGTCAAAATAAAAATATTCAAAAACTTGAGAATGAAATTCTGATTTTAAAAGAGAACAAGATAGAGCTTGAAAGCACAAACAATTATTTGCAAATAGATTTTGAAAATTTTAAAACGACTGAAAATTCCAAATATATTTTTGCTGAAAATCAAAGCCTGTTGAAAACTGAGTCTATTCTGAATGAGCTAGAAATTGAGATTGAAAACCTCAAGAAATTTGAATCTGAGAATCGAAAACATTTTGAATTTGAAATTGCTGAGTCTCAATCTCAAACCAAAATTAAATTGCTTAATGATGAAATTTTGTTTTTGAAATCTGATGTTGAAAGATGTAAGAACACTGAAAATTGCTGTTCAGATTTAATGAAAGAAAATGGTGATCTTAAAACTGAAATTCAACAACTTGAAACAACATTGACTAAATTTTCTAACGGTGAAAAATCTTTAAATATGTTGTTGAAAAATCAGTTTTCATCAGGAAATAAAAGTGGACTCGGCTTTGGAAAATCTGATGTTTTTGAAAAGAGAAGTTCAAAAGACTGTAAAAATCCTTTTAATCGATTTGGAAATGTTTGTTTTGAAAATTTGAATTCTAACAATTTCAAAGGATTTTTAAATTGAAAGCGAGATGTGAATTTGTTTGATAATAATCCGTTTAAACATCCTTGGACCCCAAAAGAAAATAAAATGACTTCTACTAAATTCAAACAGTTTTGGGTTCCTAAGGGTACAAAGGTAAATTCCGATGGATTGTTATACAAACAAGTATGGGTACCGAAAGTTCGACACATAGCTATGAGTGGAAAAACAATCTTTGTTAGACCACTCGATCCTTTAAATTGTTAGGTACCGAAGGAGGCTGAGGAACTGCTTTGCTGAAGAGGATCTAAATTCAAATTGCCTCATCTCATTGAATCATTTGATGTTCCTTGGCCAAGTCTATTAAGTTAGAGATTCTGGTTTACATTGGATTCTGGTATGATCTCTAAACTCACCTTTGTAAATTTTTATTTTTTTTAATTTCTCCTTCTATCTCTTCTGTTTATTTTTTTTATTTATCACTGCCATATTTTTTAGGGCTTCATTAACTTCCAATTGCAGAAGTTATGTTTTTTCTGGAAATTTGCTTTCTGTGGATAAAACTCTCTTGTTTTAATCATTTCCAGATATTGAATTTAAATTTGTAATTATATGCAATTGTTTTGAAGTTTTTTTTTCTCCGAATTCATAACAGTGTTGATGTATTCTTGTCATATCTTGAACACTGTTAATTTGAATTCTAAATTTTTGAAGATCTGAAAGTTTAATGGAATTTCACACACCTTTGCTGTTTTGAGTTTCTTCTAATTCATTAGAAAAGCTTGAAAATTCATACTCATTACGACACATTGCTATTTATCAGTCGTGATAATTTCTTTAATTTTCAGATTAGCTTGGATATTTTTTGATCTGTCTTGAATCTCAGTGATACATCATGAAATTCATTTTGTATTCGTGATCAGTATGGTTGAAATTTGTTTATCTGAAATCATATGAAATCCTAGATATTTTGAATATCACACACCATTCAAATTTGAAATTATCAATCTTATGTGAATAATTTATTATATCTCAAACTTGACATCGATTCAAGTGATTTCAAATAAATTATTTTTGGATCATGAATATGCCTTCAAAATTGATGTAAATGATCTGAAATTTCTACTGGGCTTGTCAGAGATACTTGTGAAAAATTCTTTTGAAAACTTGGTCTTAAATCTCATTGTTATTTCATGATTATTTGATATGAATATTTGTTTGTTAAAATCATTTGAAAATTTTGATTTATTGAATCTCACACATATCTCGAATCAAAATTTTACAATATGGTGTGATCGATTCCTTGAATCCTGATATCTTCATATTCCATCAAATGATTTAAAATAAACGGTATTTTTAATCTTGAATCATGAACCATTTGTAGTGCTGTCCTAATATTGATTTGAAAATATTTTGAAAATTGTTTGTTTTCCTAGTTGCTGCTCTGACACTGTTTTTTTTCTTCAAATAACTCCCTGTTTTGATCTGTCTGCTGCTTTGATAAATGTGCTTATTTTGCCATCTTATCTGCTTGGGCTTTGTGCTTGAAATCTTGTGTCTATGATATCCTGTTCGTCTTCAGTGTCTTCTAAAATCCTCATTAATAGAGACACCAATTGGTATCAGAAGTGCTGAATTTTTTTCTTGTGTTGTATAGATCTATTCAATTTCCTCTTGTAATTGATTTTCAATTTTAAAGTTATTTATTAATTATTCATTCAGAAATTGAAATCAATATCCAAATTGAACTGTATTTAGAATTCATCAAAATTATTATCAGATTTTGAAATTGTGATGAATTGTGACTGCAGTATATTTCACAATAAGAGGAGATTATATCTATATTTTCATGATGGTTAAACATTTATTATAATATCTTTGAACTGACAATTATTTCACGACCATCTTCATTACCTATCATCCTTCTGTCATCCGTTATGATTTTATATTAATGAGGAGAGTTAATTTTTTTAAGAATCTTCTTGAATAAATAGTGAAAATATTTGTGATGGAATTGTGGTTATGTTATTATTCAGAATTCGTGACAATTGAAAATTTTCAATGATTCCGGTACAGTTGATCATATTTCACAATATAATTAATTTAGAAATTTATTTCACAGTCCATTTCTGTACCTACCACTTTTCTATCATTCATATTGGTTTTATATACCGAGGAGTTTTTCCTTTTAATGTTTAAAATAATAAATATAATCAATACATAAGTGTGTCTCTAACCTCTTTTAAAAATCCAAGCTCTGGTCATGCATGGCTATGAGACAACTTATAATTTAAGCTGCGACTGACCTCATTTAAAAATCCAAGCTCTGGTTATGCGTGGTCAGTGTGCTCTTAAATAAAAAAAATTAATATGCTAAATTGAAATTAAACCAAAATCCTCCTTGGTGTTTATAAAAACCAGCCTATCAATCCATGTTCTAATTTGTGAAATGTGTTAATATCTTATGAAGTACTATGATTTGTTGATTGATAGCTACTGGGATTTGAGACTATCTGATTCTGTCACTTAAGCTGAATTTATAACTATAGTCCAAATCCATCACTGTATTTTTTGCTTTATTTTTTATAAAATTGTTTTGGAAAACAATTGAAAATATATATTTTTGAAACTCACTCCATAATATATAGAATTCATCGTAAATCTGTCATTTTCTACAATGTGAAATATGCCGCCAGTTCTCAGTTTATTATGATTTTTGTTTGACTGATTGAGATTTATGATGACCGTTCTTCCTCTTAAGTTATTTTATATTTTAGTCTTTTTTAATCTATATTTTAGAATTCTGTATCCTTTTGATGATAACAAAAGGGCGAGAATAGAGATTTTGATTTATGAGTGAATATTTTATAAATATTTTTAATTTTGAAAATTAATTATTATTCATTCAATTCATTCACGCACAGTTATAGGGGGAGTTTCTGTTGTACGGGGAGCTAATAAATAGGGGGAGTTAAAAATTTACTGTCAAACACATTTACTGTGCTCAAAATCTTTTATTTGTTTGTCATCATCAAAAGGGGGAGATTGTTGTATATAACGTAGTTGTATACACAATTATATGATTTTTGTTTGATGATAACAACCAAATAAATATTATTTTAAATGTGTTTGTTACTGTACTATTCTATATATAGGTCACATACAGGAATATAATATTTATATTTAAATAGAATACTACTGTACGGACATTCATATATTTATACAGTATTTTATTTAAATTGGATATTATATTTCAAACATTCAAACAGTACAATTATTTACAACTCCACTATTTAAACACTTCACAGAATATTGTACTTGTAAATAAACTGAATAAAATAGACAAATCTGTTTGACAATAATAATATAATATTTTATTTCAAACAAATTTGTTTATTACAAACTTTAGTACAATTCACACACATATATATATATATATACAGCTTCTCACTATAACACTTTGTCTATACATCTCATATATATATATATATATATATACAATCACTGATTTTACTTTGTTATATCCATATACATTCACTGATACATTTACATTCACTGACACTGTCTCTTAATCTTCTATCTTCAGTCTTATGTCTTTTAGTCTTCTGTCTTTACAGCATCCTCACAGTCAGTCCAGTCTTCATACCTGTCACATGAAAACAGAAACACACAGTACACTGCAACAGGAATTTAAACTGAATACATGCAAATATAAAATTTTTAAAAAAAATTTATTTGCCTCAGATTTCTGGTATGCTTCTCATCATTTTTCATGACTTGATCTGATTCATCTGTGTCTAGACAGATAGTTTGTATATGTACAGGGACAGAAAATCTTCCGATGGCTGCATATACACATGTGTATAAATACACATGTGCACTGCCTCGCCAATCAGTGAGCAACTGAGGAGCAGCCGCATGGACCATCTCAACTCAGTGCAACACAATAATCATGTGTGGTAGAGAAGCTCATGTGTCGAGCCATGCAAACTCAAGTCAAACCAGCAAGGAAATTGGTCGAGACAGTTTGACATGAAGCCCAAGATGGAGCAAGTAGCAAAAACATACAATTCAAATGGAGCATACATGTTCAAATATCCCAAACATGAATCTTTTACAAAGCAGCATAGTACAAATGATAGTTCAGCCATGGTCGAGCCCAAGACAGCAAATTTGCAAAGCCAAGTGGAGCACATGTGTGCTCAAGTACTTAATTTCAACATAGCAAAATGCATGATGGCAAGATGGTGTAACAGATGGTGATCAAGTCACATATATACTTGTACATGATCAAACAGAAATGTTCAACAATAATTCAGGCAGTTTCTAAGTTTAGATCTCAGTGTATACGTGGACCAAAATTAAGGCATATTAGTTCATATACAATGTGCAACTGCATTGGCATGGCAGTTTCAAAAGTGATCAAAACAGGAGCATGTTTCATTATAATATACAAAGCAGACTATTCAAAGCAGTGAGCACTGCATGCATGAAATGGAACAAATGTACACAGGTGAATCAACATGATCAACTCAGTATAGGTGATCACAGCAAGCATGGTAGCTACAAACTGTGTACATAAGCATATATCAAAACAATTCAAGTCAAGGGTGCAAAATGTAGACATGGGAGCATAGGCAAAGACACACATCGATACCAAGTGCAGTATGGATCAAGTTATAACTCAAGAAACATGTTTATGTAAGTAAGAAAACACAATACAGAATGATCAAAGCAGTATTATTTAAGATCATAGTATAAGCAGTCTTATGTTCATATCAAGGCAAGGTAGAATGGCACAGAGCATTACAAACTTTTTTTGGCAAGGAGAAAATCAGCAGCTAATTTGAAAAGCAAAGAAATTGCTCAAGACACATTTTGATATTTTTTGGCAAGCATCATTTTCTAAGCTAAGAAAATCTTTTCAAGAAATACAATTGAGAATTCAATCATATTCTGTCTTTTGAAAGTGTTTCCAGAAAAGAAAATGACTTTCCAGATTTATACAGGTTTTTTGGGGAAAGTTTTAAATTCCAAAAATTCACAGTATGTTTGAGAAATCACAATTCCAGTTTTTGGCAAGGGTTTAATTGATTTCAACAATGCAGTAAAATGTTTTTAGTATATTTTCAAGTTGTTCCCAGTTTTACTTCAAGGAATAAAATCGGCAAGAAATTATTCTCAAATCATCCAAGAAATCAATGTCCAAATACACGCAAGGGGCCAGAAAATCAAAGAATATCTTTCCAGAAATGCTCAATTTTTTATGGCAACAAATTTCATCAGTAAAGCCGAGAATTCAAAACAGGAAACCGCACAAATCAAGAAAAAAAATCAGCCAAGTCATGTGCAAGAAATCAGAGACAATAGGGTTCGAATAACCCTATACATACCAATCATCATTGGCAGAATTTTCATTGAATCCAAAAACCGCAAATTTCAAGTATAAAGTAATTTCAGAAAACTCACGTTTTACTGGGATTCGATCTGCCTACTAATCGATCGACAGAGAGCAACTCGAACCATTGGAGAAATCAGAAGAATCACGACATCAATTCATAGATCTATTTGGGGACAAAGCAGAAAACCCTAGTTCAAAGGAGCCGCCGCCATTTCTGTTCAAAGAAAGCAAAGTGATCGGGCTAAAGGAAAAGAGCGCACCAAATAAATAAAGGGCCGGCCAAGTTTTTGTTTTAATGTTAAAAGGGGATGACCCATATATTCTTAAGTCCTAGGGTTTAATTTGTTTTTTGTTTTTATTATTTTTGTTTTTCAATTTCTTTTATAAACCGACAAAACAGTTTATAGATTCTGTAAAAATCTAGGGGGAACCAGTTAGGGATTTAACTGGCAGTTTACTAGTGTCTGTAAAACTAGGGGAAATCTGATTTAGGGGTTTGGATCAGTCTAGGGTTTTGAGCGTAGGGTTAGAATAGGAGCGAGAGTCGCGAGTGTACATGGTCTTGTATGCGGGATCTGTTATATCACCTAGTAGAAACCTTAGGAATGCAGCAGTAGGCAGGATTTTTGCCGAAGCTAGGTATATTTGTGTGTGATTTATTTTCTGTATTTCTGTTTCTGCTATATTCTATGATCTGTTTATTATTATATATCTCGTTAGATTTTTAATTCAGCTAAAAACTGTGATAAACCCTATTCACCCCCCCTCTAGAGTTAATCTAGATCCAACAGCTCCGGTGGTAGACGAACTCGAACCTGACGCTACTAAAGTAGAGGCACTCAATATCTGGACAAACTCGGATTTCATGTGCAAAAATTATATTCTGAATGGTCTGGATGATAGCCTCTACAATGTCTACTGTACTTTTGCAATGTCCAAACAACTTTGGTTGGCTCTGGAGAAAAAGTACAAAACTGAAGATGCAGGCATGAAGAAATTCATGCACTGATTCATGAAATCTAAGTTTGTCCAGATATTGAGTGCCTCTACTTTAGTAGCGTCAGGTTCGAGTTCGTCTACCACAGGAGCCTCTTCAGTCAGAAACTTGGCAAGGCTTAATGTTGTTAAATAAAACAACATTTTCTATTGCCAGCGCTTGAAATTGATTCCATTGAACTTCTCTGGCCTTTCGCCATGATATAGAGCCATTGTTGGTAGCATAGGCGCTGGCTGACCAGAAACAATATTTTTGTTGCAGATGACGAAAATAGCATCACTTATTCTGCGCCGATTCAGACGGTGCAAAATGCTCAGCCAGCGCTATGCTACAAACAATGGCTCTGTCTCATGGCGAAAGGCCAGAGAAGTTCAATGGAATCAATTTCAAGCGCTGGAAACAGAAAATGTTGTTTTATTTAACAACATTAAGCCTTGCCAAGTTTCTGACTAAAGAGGCTCCTGTGGTAGACGAACTTGAACCTAACGCTACTAAAGTAGAGGCACTCAATATCTGGACAAACTCAGATTTCATGTGCAAAAATTATATTCTGAATGGTCTGGATGATAGCCTCTACAATGTCTACTGTACTTTTGCAACATCCAAACAACTCTGGTTGGCTCTGGAGAAAAAGTACAAAACTGAAGAAGCAGGCATGAAGAAATTCATTGCCGGAAAATTTCTAGACTTCAAAATGGTTGACTCAAAGACGGTGATAAGTCAAGCTCAAGAACTACAACTTATCATCCGTCAATTAGAAGATGAAAAGATGACTCTTAGCGAGACTTTTCAAGTTGCTGCAACTATTGAGAAATTGCCTCCTTCTTGGAAGGACTTCAAAAATTACCTTAAGCATAAACGTAAGGAAATGATAATGGAAGATCTCATAGTTCGGCTACGCATTGAGGAAGATAACAGAAATTCGGAGAAAAAGATTTCTCAGAATATTGCTGCCAAAGCAAATGTTGTTGAGTCAGACAAGACTAACAAAAGAAAAAGGGAGAATGCTCCTAAGAAGTCAAAGAAATTTCTGGGTTCTTGCAACAACTGTGGAAAGAAGGGGCACAAAGCAGCCGAATGTCGTGCACCTAAAAAGAAGAAGTTAGAAGCAAATACGGCTAATGTTTCAAAAGGCATTTTTGATCTTGATTTATATGTAGTAATATCAGAATGCAACCATGTTGGTAACTCAAAGGAATGGTTTGTAGACATGGAGCCACTCGACACATATGTGCTAATAAGTGGATGTTTACAACCTATAAAACTACAACTGATGCTGAACAACTTTTTATGGACAATTCTTCTACTACAAAGTCGAAGGCAAAGGAAAAGTTGTGTTGAAACTGACTTCTGGAAAGGAACTAACTTTAAATGATGTTCTCCATGTTCCAGAAATTCGCAAGAACCTGATTTCAGGATCATTACAGAGCAAGCATGGCTTCAAATTAACCTTTGAAGCTGATAAATTTGTGCTTTCCAAGAATGGAGTGTATGTTGGAAGAGGATATGTGTGTGATGGTTTGTTTAAAGCAAATGTAACCATTGTTGTACCACGCACTGAAATGAATGAAAGCGAATCTTCTGCTTATATTGTTGAATCTTCTAACATATGGCATTCTAGATTAGGGCATGTAAATTTTGATACGTTGCGAAAATTGATTAATCTAGAATTTATACCAAAATGCAATATAGATTCAAACTATAAATGTCAAGTTTGTGCAGAAGCAAAATTGACTAGAACCTTGTTTCATCATGTTGAACGAGATATTGAACCTCTAGACTTAATACATACCGATGTATGCGATTTGAAAATGTGTCAAACTAGAGGTGGAAAAAGGTACTTTATTACATTCATTGATGATTGTACCAGATACTGTCATATGTATCTCCTCAGAAGTAAGGACAAAGCATTTGAAATGTTTAAACAGTGTAAGGCAAAAGTTGAGAATCAACTCAACAAGAAAATCAAATCTTTAAGAAGTGATAGAGGAGGTGAATACGAGTCTCCATTTGAGGAATTCTGTGCTGAGCATGGAATTATACATCAAACTACAGCTCCGTATTCACCTCAATCCAACGGTATAGACGATCGGAAAAATAGAACTCTTAAAGAAATGATGAATGCCTTACTGATTAGCTCTGGCTTGCCAGATAATTTTTGGGGAGAAGCTATTCTTTTGGCAAATCAGATTTTAATTAAAATACCCCGAAAGAAAACATCTAAAACTCATCATGAACTTTGGAAAAACAGACCATCATCCTATAAATACCTAAAAGTGTGGGGGTGTCTTGCCAAAGTAGAGGTACCAAAACCAAAAAAGGTCAAAATTGGACCAAAAACTATTGATTGTGTATTCATTGGATATGCACAAAACAGTGCTGCATATCTATTTTTGGTACATAAATCTGAAATTGATGATATTCATGAAAATGCCATCATTGAGTCGAGAAATGCTAGATTTTTCGAACATGTATTTCCCTTGAAACATGGTACTGAAAATCATGCACCTAAGAGACCAAGGGAAGATGAAGTTCCTTATTCTATTGAGGATGTTGAACAAAATAACAATCAACAAAGTAGTGTTGAGCAGCAAATGGAGGAACCAAGAAAAAGTAAAAGGTCAAGGACTTTAAAAACCTTTGGACCGGACTTCTATACATTTATGTTAGAAGATGATCCATTGACATATAAACAAGCTATGTCTCCCAGTGATGCCCCTTATTGGAAGGAGGCAATTAACAATGAGATTGAATCCATTATGTCCAATCGTACATGGGAATTGGTTGATTTACCTCAAGGATGTAAGGCCTTAGGTAATAAATGGATATTTAAAAGGAAATTGAAACCTGATGGTTCAATAGACAAGTACAAAGCTCGTCTGGTAGTCCAAGGATTTAGACAAAAAAAGACCTGGACTATTTCGATACATGATCACCTGTAACGAGGATCACGTCAATTAGAATGCTCATTGCAATTGCATCCATACATGACTTGGAAATACATCAAATGGATGTTAAAACCGCATTCTTGAATGGTGAACTAGAGGAGGAAATCTATATGAAACAACCTGAAGGATTTCTAAGCTCAGAAAATGAGCATAAAGTTTGCAAACTGGTAAAATCACTTTATGGCCTTAAGCAAGCTCCAAAATAGTGGCATGAGATGTTCGATAATACTACGTTATCAAATGGATTCACGATAAATGAATCAGATAAATGTGTGTACATAAAACATACACATATTGGATTTGTCATTGTTTGTCTTTATGTTGATGACCTATTGATCCTAGGCAATAACAAGGCCATAATAACATCTACAAAGGATATGTTATCCTCTCGATTTGATATGAAAGACCTAGGACGGGCTGATATGATATTGGGAGTAAAAATTCTGAGAACACCACAGAGATATGCATTATCCCAATCGCATTACATCACCAAAATACTTGAGAACTCAAGCGATATAATGTAACTATTGCAAAATCACCAGTAGATATGAACCAAAATTGGGTAAAGAACACTGGTGATGGCATTTACCAATTGGAATTGTAACACCCCACCTCCGCCAATGCCACTCTTGCAAGTGCACTGGCTTTGGAGGGGCGTTAAACGAGGTAAACATGCATGCAGATATCACAAGACAGAACATATCAGTAAAACAGAGTAGTAAAGCAGCGGATAAAACTAACATTTCAAAACCATAGTCAAGTTACATCAAAGTACTTGGTCATTATTTTCCCACAAAACAAAGTCTAGAGCATAAACTGAAAACTGGAAAAAAACATAAAGTAACTGTCCCCAAAGTAGAATAAAGCCATAGCATGCTCAAGTCCAAACTGTACATGAGCTATCCAGAAAAGCAGCTAAAGATCCAGCTAGGTACCAGTGTTCCCACCCTGTAAACCTGGGGGGGGGAACGGAAGAAAAGAGGCGAAAGAAAACGGGTCAGTCAAAAAGACTGGTAAGTCCTACCTACTATTAGTATAAAAACTAATAAAGTTAACTGGACATGTAAAGCAGAGATGAAACATAGGGTGATAACTGGCATGGTGAAGAGATAGATCAAGTGTGGCATCGCATATACAAGGTTAAGTTGCACCAAGTGTGTACTAGTATTCCAATCCATGTCAAGTATAAACAAGAAATGATCCCTTGGCCCAAAGCTGGCCCAATATCATGAGGTGACCTAAATCAAGGTCCAACTACTCGGTCTAGTCGATCGGCTCCCTAAAAGCCTAACTCGTCGTGTATCGGTGTCATTCGGCTTAATCATGGAATGTAGTTAACTGTGCAAGGTCCACCCCAGGTGTATCCAGCCCTAAGGTGTAAACCACAGACACAATTCAAGCACGCACAGTCTAAACCTACTGGTGCCCATGTTCAACTCCGGACTTAATGTGCACGACCATGGTCCGCCTAAACAATCGGTGCACCATTCAGCCGTCTCTTTTGGTCTCTTACAGTCAGTCCAGTAATCGTGCCCCACCCTAGCCTAGTCCAGGGTATCCAGATACTCCCAAGTGGGTTACGGCTGAAAAGGACCTCGTAACTAGGATTTCAAGCAGGTTAAATGTGGTTAACCCTATCCAAACCATGTATTGAGTCGGTCAAGTGTACCCAAGCAGTTCATGACTTAACCCTATCAATACATCGTGTTTAATTGGTTAAGTATTCAAGTAGTTCATGACTTAACCCTACCAACCCATCGTGTTTAATTAGTTAAGTATTCAAGTGGTCCATGACTTAACCCTATCATGTGGCATTAATTAATTTAATGCACCCAACCTCTCACATTAGACCTTGTTGTGGTTACTAGTTAAGCCGGGCGGGTCCGGGTAGCTTTACACCACAACCTAGTCTAACCTCGGGTTTAAGCACAACATGACCAACTACTCACATTGGGTCCTATTGTTTGTAGCCAATAGTTAAGCCGGTCGGTTCCGGGTAGATTTATGCTACAAACTCAACCCAACCTCGAGTTGGCCACACTCATATTTTCTAAGTGTCATGTCCATCATTATGTTTACAAACATAATCACAAGTCAATGTTCATGTCATATTTTAAAACCATGTTTTCATGTCATTAATATTACCCAAACCCAACGCATTCCCATCGCATGTACGTTTCGCATAACATAACATAGATCAAAAGAGGGAACTTGGCAAAAGCATGACAAAAAGGGCATAAGGTAATAAGGTTGGCCACAAGTTACACATGGTGGCATATGGGGCATAAATATGTTCATCCAAACTTGCATGTTACATTATAAGCCTCAAAACATGCATAACATTCAAACTTAGCGAATAGGTGATACATGGTCCTAGATGACATAGAATGATGACTAGAAGTTCGCATATAACATTATATGCAAGTTATCATAAAGGTTATGAGAGTTCTCATGTTGCATAATGCAACATTTCAACATAAAGCTTATAGCTTTTAGCCCACAAGGTCAAGGTGATAGCTTTACAAACATGCATAGAATAAATCTATGCATAACATGTTAGAATCAAAGCACATATCATACTTAGGCCCAAACTCAAACTTGCAACATGTCATATTTAACTTCATAGTTAGAATCTAAGAGTAGTATAGGGCTTACAATGCTATGAAGACTTATAAAATATAAATAAGATTGAGACGAAGCCACTAGCAACTCTAAAAACCCCAAATGAATACAAGCTCCAAGAAGCTCCTTTGATTATATGAAGAAAGATCCTTGTTGTAATGAAGAAAGATTGAACTTTGACCTTGAATCAAGCTTTGGAACTCTCAAACAAGCTTAGGAACTCTCATATGAATGAAGATGGAGGCTATGACAAGAGGGTGGAGGCCATGATTAAACATTTTGGCATAGTTTAGTTGTAGGATTGATTTATGATGATTTAGGCTAGGTATTAGGGTCCTTTTATAGAAGATTAGGTTAGTTTAGGCCATAGGATTAACCCTAATTCAGATCTGGGCCATCAATTCACGTCACTAGCCTCCAAACATGTCTTGAGAAACAAGTCAGGTGCACCCAAGCTGGACTGGCCGACCACCCAAGTCGACAGGGGTGTCGACTGGGCAGTCGACACAGCCTGGGGTGTGTCGACTCCCAAGTCGACTCCCCAGTCGACTTGGGGTGGCGGGAATTTTTCCCGCCTGCCCTGTCCTAGCTGAATTTCAAATTCTGAATTCAAATTTGAATTTGAAATTTTCTGAAAACTTCGACGGGCCATAACTTGGTCATACGGACTCCGATTTTCGAAAACTCGGACTCTATTTCGCGTATTTTTCCGAGATGAACGCAATGGCACAGCCCATTTCCCCTGATTCAGACTTTATCATTTAATTCTGCCTTGATTTATGTTATAACATGTTATTCAAAATACGGGTTGTTACATTCTCCCCACCTTAAAGGATTTCGTCCCCGAAATCTTCAAGTTAGGAAGAACGTATCCTACCATCCATCATCCATCTACTCAAAACATCATCCACGTGCAGTCATTGTCCTTAAAAGATTCTAAATGTTGTATGAACATATGCAAAGGTGTGTGTATATGTACTTATCTAATGCGAAAATCAGGCGGTTACTGATTCAGTAAACCTCCTTAATACAAAGTATGTTAGTGAAATGAGTCCATATGTATGCAAATTCCTAATATAATTTATAATCTCTATATGAGTGCACATAACATTCATCCATATGCAACATCCACGTGATAGCATAACAAGTTTCATCCATGAATAAGTATAAGCACTCATGCATATGCAATATGAAAGTGTGTGAGCCGATCTTAGTGCCTAATGTGTATCATGCATCCACGAGTATCCATTTGCAAACACTTGCAACCACTTGCAAACATCAAGCATAACATGTTTCAAATACATGTTTCATCCAAAGGGTTTCTACCTAAGGTTCTCATGACAAGGCTAACGAGATAACAAGATAAACAGGATAAACATGGATAGCAAAAAGGAAGATATGTTAGAAAGGAAAAGAGATCGAGAATGTAACCTCAAAAAGAAATGGATAAAGCCCACGCATCTTCTCCTCAGTTTCCCAAGTTGCATCCTCTTCGGCTTCACTCCACTGAACTTTCACCAATTTGACTTTTCGATTTCTTAGCTTCCTGATCTCCGTTCCCAATATACGAATCGGGGCTCTCCTCGGGGTTGCTTCTTTCTCTAAGTCCACATCTTCAAGAATACTAGGTTCAACCACCTCAGCGGACTCATGTAGGCACTTTCGAAGATGCGAGACATGAAAGACATTATGCACTCCGGCCAGCTTCTCGGGCAATTCCACCTTATAAGCCATCTTCCCAATTCTTTCTATGATAGGGAAAGGTCCTATGAACCTTGGTGCCAGCTTCCCAACTGCTCCAAAACGAACCACATTACGCAAAGGAGAAACCTTCACGAAAACCATATCTCCTACTTCGAATTCCAAATCTGTCCTTCGCTTGTCAGCATAGGATTTCTGTCTGTCTTGGGCCGCTTTCATCCGTCTTCTCACCAATTCAACTTTCTCGGATGTGTCCCGTATCATATCGGGCCCAAGTATAAGCCTATCCATTGTCTCCCACCAACAAGATGGTGACTTACACGGCCTCCCATACAAAGCTTCAAATGGTGCCATCCCTATGCTAGCTTGATAGCTATTATTATAAGCAAACTCTACTAGAGGGAGGTGGTCCTCCCAAGTACCACCGAAGTCAAGAACACAAAGCCTCAAGAGATCTTCTAGCACTCTATTCACCCTTTCGGTTTGGCCATCCATCTGGGGGTGATAGGCTGTACTTAGATTCAATCGCGTACCCATCGCTTCTTGCAAACTACTCCAGAACTGGCTAGTGAAAATTGGGTCACGATCGCTAACTATGCTAGAGGGAACTCCATGCAACCTCACTATCTCTCGAAGATAAACAGATGCTAGCCATGATGCGGTCCTCTTGCTCTTTACTGGAATGAAATGAGCACTCTTCGTAAGTCTGTCAACTATGACCCATTTGCTCGTATTCCCTTTTCTTGACCTAGGCAATCCATCCACAAAATCCATAGAAATACTTTCCCACTTCCATTGCGGGACCTCCAATGGATGTAATAGCCCACCAGGTTTCTTTGACTCGGCTTTCACTTGTTGGCACACCATGCACTTTGAAACATACTCTGCCACATCTTTCTTCATTCCAGCCCAAAAGAAAATGCGCTTCATATCTCTATACATCTTATCTCCTCCAGGATGTATAGTCATCTTCGAGTGATGCACTTCTTCGAGAACTTTATGCACCAAGTCTCCTACTTGTGGAACGCATAGCCTTCCATCACGCCTTAGCCAACCCTTGTCATCAATAGTATATCTAGCAAGGTGACTAGACGTCTCACCACGAATCAACTTGTCCATGACCTCGACTATCTGCGGGTCTCCTTTCTGCGAAGCCCCAACTTGATCAAGAAGTATAGGTCTAAGTTCAAGGGATGCTAATGAACCCGTCATCGACTCAACAGTTGTTGTGAAATCAAAGGTTGCCAAGAACTCTAGGCTCCTCATCTCAACAAACAAGGGACTCAAAGTCAACCTACTTCTGCTTAATGCATCTGCCACAACATTACCCTTGCCAGGGGTATAAGCTATCTCGAAGTCATAAGATGCCAATAATTCCATCCACCTTTCCTGCCTTAGATTTAGATCTTTCTGCGAGAAGAGGTACTTGAGCGACTTGTGATCAGTATATAACTCAAACCTTTCGCCTAGAAGATAGTGGCGCCAGGATTTGAGTGCAAAGATAATCGCTGCCAACTCCAAATCATGAGTGGGATAGATCTTCTCATGAACTTTAAGTTGCCTACCCCCATAACATATCACCCTTCCTTCCTGCATCAGAACAGCACATAAACCCGTGCCACATGCATCGGTGTACACGGTAAACATCTTACCGCCATCAGGTAATGCCAAAACTGGAGCTGTAGTAAGGGCCCTCTTCAGCCTTTGAAAAGCAAGCTCACACTTTAAGCCCCATGCAAAGACTAAGTTCTTCTTTGTCAACTTAGTAAGAGGGGATGAAATCTTAGCGAAGTCCTTGATGAACTTCCTATAGTAGCCCGCCAGACCGAGAAAGCTTCTTACTTCGGTTGCATTCCTAGGGGTCTTCCAGTCTTGAACTGCAACCACTTTCGCGGGATCCACCGCTATGCCTTGCTTAGAAACTATATGTCCAAGAAACCGAACTTCCCTTCTCCAGAAATGGCATTTGGAGAACTTGGCTTTCAACTGATGAACTCTAAGCGTATCCATCACTTCCTTGAGATGTCTAGCATGTTCTTCCTCATCCTTTGAGAAGATCAGAATATCATCCACAAAGACAACCACGAACTTGTTAAGGAACTCCCTGAACACCCTACTCGTCAAATCTACGAAGTAGGCGGGTGCATTAGTCAAACCGAATGGCATGACAAGCCATTCAAAGAATCCATCTGGAGTTCTAAACGCAGTCTTATCAATACTATCCTCAGCCACTCTAAGCTGAGGGAATCCGGTGGCTAGATCGAGCTGAGAGAAAACAGAAGCACCAACAAGCTGGTCAAAGAGGTCATCAATCCTCGGTAACGGGTGCCTATTCTTCTTTGTCAGCTTGTTCAACTCTCGATAATCAACACATAGACGAAGCGAACCATCCGCCTTAGTAGCGAATACCACAGGAGCACCCCATTCAGAAATGCTTCGCCTAATAAAATTCTTCTCAAGCAACTCCTTGATTTGCTTACTGAGCTCTCTTCTTTCTCGTGGGGCCATGTGCCTAACGGGCAATGAAACTGGCTTGGCATTATCAACAAGATAAATGCGGAAATCTATCTCTCGTTTAGGGGGTAACCCCTTAACCTCTTCAAAGACATCAGGATAGTCTCGGACCACCCTTACAGATTGCAGATCATTGATGGACGAGTCAAGAGATTCAAGATAACATAACATGACGGGATCTCTAGGGTTACAAGAAATTTCGAGGGTATTACCGTGGCGAGTCATGAGCCTCACCACCCTATGCTCACAATCGAGAATGGCTCCATAACTGGACAACCAATCCATGCCCAAGATCAACCCGTATCCCGTGAATCTGAGAACATAAGCATTGCACGTGAATTCTACGGTCAAGATAGAAATCTTCAAATCCACACAAATCATAGATAGATGGGCGGAACCCCCAATTGGATTTGAAACACTAACGGGATCCTCAACTAGACTAGTACTTAGGTGCAAACTTTCAACAAGATCAGAAGAAATAAAACTATGCGATGCGCCAGAATCAAATAAGGTGTGAACAGGAAAATCAGAAATGTAAACAAGACTTTCTACAGAAATACTACCTCGGTCTGGAACTGGAGCAGTGTTGAGAGCATGCACTTGCCCTCCAGAAGGTCCTGCACGCTGAGTCTGCCCTTGCCCTTGTCCTTACTTCTTGGGGCAATCCTTGCTAAAGTGTCCAGTCTCTCCACAATGAAAGCATTCGCCCAACTTCCTCTTCTTCTTCCTACAATCTTTGGCTATGTGCCCAACGATCCCACAGTAGTTGCACTTCCTTGTGTCCCTTGCCTTGGCCTTGTTACCCTTGTTGTTCTTGTTGTTCTTGTTGTTCTGATTTCCTCCCCACTTGGAGTCCGTCTTCTTGGTTTGAGTCTCATTAGTCTTGACTTCTTTCTTGCCATTCTTATCGTCTCCTTGAAGCAATGCCATGTCCACTAGGCCTTCAAAGGTGGCCCCCATGGGTATATGAGATAGGGCTAAACCTTGTAATGGCTCATTCAACCCTCGTGCAAAGCGTAAAGCCTTCTTCTGGGGAGTATTAACCATGTCCAAACCGAATCGAGCAAGCTGGTTAAACTTATTCACATACTCCCTCACTGTCATGTCCCCTTGCTTCAAAGATATAAACTTCTCCAATTGCAAATTCGCCTCAGCAGATGGTAGAAACTTAAGCCCAAACCTTGTCCTAAAGTCGGCCCAAGTCTCTATAGGCCTAGTAGCATTGGTGACCTCCCACCAATAAGCAGCTTCCTCTTTCAATAGCCATACTGCCAACAGAACTTTTCTTCGGTCTTCCACATCAAAGATGGCGAAGAGATCTTCAGTTTCTTTCAACCAATTTCTTGCCTCAACAAAAGTCTCCGTCCCAACAAAATTCTTGCCACCCATCGCCTTAAAGTCTTTGCAAACCTTTGCGAAATCTGCTTGAGGATGCTGAGGAGGGGGAGGAGGAGGAACCTCAGTTACGGTGGGAGTATTTGCTGGGCCCACATCGTTGGCCCTAGCTTCCAAGTACCTCCGGAACCATCCGGGAATGGTTACTCCCTCGGGAAGATTAAGATCGGCCATGCTGAAAAAGGGAAAAGATAGATTTAGAACGAGGAAACAAAGGATAGTGCTAATGGCTTTTGGGGAATAGCCTTTTAAAATAAACTAGACTTTTCTTGGAAACTACTTAATTGGTTTTGAAAATAGTTTCTCAAAAGGTAAGTTTTAAAAACCTTTTGCTCATATCTTGTAAACCTTATGCTCTGATACCAAATGTAACACCCCACCTCCGCCAATGCCACTCTTGCAAGTGCACTGGCTTTGGAGGGGCGTTAAACGACGTAAACATGCATGCAGATATCACAAGACAGAACATATCAGTAAAACAGAGTAGTAAAGCAGCGGATAAAACTAACATTTCAAAACCATAGTCAAGTTACATCAAAGTACTTGGTCATTATTTTCCCACAAAACAAAGTCTAGAGCATAAACTGAAAACTGGAAAAAAACATAAAGTAACTGTCCCCAAAGTAGAATAAAGCCATAGCATGCTCAAGTCCAAACTGTACATGAGCTATCCAGAAAAGCAGCTAAAGATCCAGCTAGGTACCAGTGTTCCCACCCTGTAAACCTGGGGGGGGGGGGACGGAAGAAAAGAGGCGAAAGAAAACGGGTCAGTCAAAAAGACTGGTAAGTCCTACCTACTATTAGTATAAAAACTAATAAAGTTAACTGGACATGTAAAGCAGAGATGAAACATAGGGTGATAACTGGCATGGTGAAGAGATAGATCAAGTGTGGCATCGCATATACAAGGTTAAGTTGCACCAAGTGTGAACTAGTATTCCAATCCATGTCAAGTATAAACAAGAAATGATCCCTTGGCCCAAAGCTGGCCCAATATCATGAGGTGACCTAAATCAAGGTCCAACTACTCGGTCTAGTCGATCGGCTCCCTAAAAGCCTAACTCGTCGTGTATCGGTGTCATTCGGCTTAATCATGGAATGTAGTTAACTGTGCAAGGTCCACCCCAGGGTGTATCCAGCCCTAAGGTGTAAACCACAGACACAATTCAAGCACGCACAGTCTAAACCTACTGGTGCCCATGTTCAACTCCGGACTTAATGTGCACGACCATGGTCCGCCTAAACAATCGGTGCACCATTCAGCCGTCTCTTTTGGTCTCTTACAATCAGTCCAGTAATCGTGCCCCACCCTAGCCTAGTCCAGGGTATCCAGATACTCCCAAGTGGGTTACGGCTGAAAAGGACCTCGTAACTAGGATTTCAAGCGGGTTAAATGTGGTTAACCCTATCCTAACCATGTATTGAGTCGGTCAAGTGTACCCAAGCAGTTCATGACTTAACCCTATCAATACATCGTGTTCAATTGGTTAAGTATTCAAGTAGTTCATGACTTAACCCTACCAACCCATCGTGTTTAATTGGTTAAGTATTCAAGTGGTCCATGACTTAACCCTATCATGTGGCATTAATTAATTTAATGCACCCAACCTCTCACATTAGACCTTGTTGTGGTTACTAGTTAAGCCGGGCGGGTCCGGGTAGCTTTACACCACAACCTAGTCTAACCTCGGGTTTAAGCACAACATGACAAACTACTCACATTGGGTCCTACTGTTTGTAGCCACTAGTTAAGCCGGTCGGTTCCGGGTAGATTTATGCTACAAACTCAACCCAACCTCGAGTTGGCCACACTCATATTTTCTAAGTGTCATGTCCATCATTATGTTTACAAACATAATCACAAGTCAATGTTCATGTCATATTTTAAAACCATGTTTTCATGTCATTAATATTACCCAAACCCAACGCATTCCCATCGCATGTACGTTTCGCATAACATAACATAAATCAAAAGAGGGAACTTGGCAAAAGCATGACAAAAAGGGCATAAGGTAATAAGGTTGGCCACATGTTACACATGGTGGCATATGGGGCATAAATATGTTCATCCAAACTTGCATGTTACATTATAAGCCTCAAAACATGCATAACATTCAAACTTAGCGAATAGGTGATACATGGTCCTAGATGACATAGAATGATGACTAGAAGTTCGCATATAACATTATATGCAAGTTATCATAAAGGTTATGAGAGTTCTCATGTTGCATAATGCAACATTTCAACATAAAGCTTATAGCTTTTAGCCCACAAGGTCAAGGTGATAGCTTTACAAACATGCATAGAATAAATCTATGCATAACATGTTAGAATCAAAGCACATATCATACTTAGGCCCAAACTCAAACTTGCAACATGTCATATTTAACTTCATAGTTAGAATCTAAGAGTAGTATAGGGCTTACAATGCTATGAAGACTTATAAAATATAAATAAGATTGAGACGAAGCCACTAGCAACTCTAAAAACCCCAAATGAATACAAGCTCCAAGAAGCTCCTTTGATTATGTGAAGAAAGGTCCTTGTTTTAATGAAGAAAGATTGAACTTTGACCTTGAATCAAGCTTTGGAACTCTCAAACAAGCTTAGGAACTCTCATATGAATGAAGATGGAGGCTATGACAAGAGGGTGGAGGCCATGATTAAACATTTTGGCATAGTTTAGTTGTAGGATTGATTTATGATGATTTAGGCTAGGTATTAGGGTCCTTTTATAGAAGATTAGGTTAGTTTAGGCCATAGGATTAACCCTAATTCAGATCTGGGCCATCAATTCACGTCACTAGCCTCCAAACATGTCTTGAGAAACAAGTCAGGTGCACCCAGGCTGGACTGGCCGACCACCCAAGTCGACAGGGGTGTCGACTGGGCAGTCGACACAGCCTGGAGTGTGTCGACTCCCAAGTCGACTCCCCAGTCGACTTGGGGTGGCGGGAATTTTTCCCGCCTGCCCTATCCTAGCTGAATTTGAATTTCTGAATTCAAATTTGAATTTGAAATTTTCTGAAAACTTCGACGGGCCATAACTTGGTCATACGGACTCCGATTTTCAAAAACTCGGACTCTATTTCGCGTATTTTTCCGAGACGAACGTAATGGCATAGCCCGTTTCCCCTGATTCAGATTTTATCATTTAATTCTGCCTTGATTTATGTTATAACATGTTATTCAAAATACGGGTTGTTATAGGAATACTCTCGTATACTAGGAAGTATCATGTATGTTATGAACTGTACTAAGCCTGATATCGCTTATGCTGTAAGCAAAATAAGTAGATTTACCAGCAGTCCTGGTAAACATCATTGGAAAGTGATAATCAGAGTTCTAGGATATCTAAAGTATACACAGAGTTATGGTCTATACTATACAAACTATCCTTCAATAGTGGAAGGATACAGTGATGCAAATTGGATCACTGGATCAAATGATACAAAGTTTACAAGTGGATACGTGTTCACATTAGGAAATGGAGCAATTTCATTGAAATCATCCAAACAAACTTGTATCGCTAGATCTACGATGGAATCAGAGTTTATTGCACTAGATAAGACTGCAAAAGAAGCAGAATGGATTCGAAGCTTCTTGGAAGACATTCCTAATTGGAGCAAACCTATGCCTCCAATATGTATACATTGTGATAGTCAATCAGCTATTGGAAGGGATAATAGTACACTATACAATGGTAAATCTAGGCATATTCGTCATAGACATAAAACGATAAGACAACTTCTCTCTAATTGTGTTATCACAATAGATTACATTCGATCTAAAGATAACTTAGAGGATCCACTTACAAAAGGCTTGCCAAGAGAGAAAGTTCAAACCTTATCGAAGGGAATGGGGCTAAGGCCCATAGACTAAAGGTTTTTCTAAAATGGAAACCCCACCTAGCTGATTGGAGATCCCAAGATCTAGGTTCAAAGGGACAACGAAGTTTAAGAGAAACTTGATGGCATTGTTACACACAAACCATTCCTATGATAAGTCAGTGCATTATATGTTGAATAAGGATAAGTATGAGTACTTTTAATGATGTCTGTATTTGAGGAATTAGAGAATGCCCTTTACAGAATCACCTACGTAAGTGCGAAGGCGCCGCTTCAAAGAGAATTATGAGGCCAAATTCTCTAAGCACTTATGAGACCAGGTAGGTGTTCAAGGGAACGAACACATATAGAGAACGAAGGGTTATAAGAAACATTTATCGCGTGTTATCTACTTTGGAATTACACAAAAGGCTTACAGTTCAAGGACAGTCTATGTCTACTGATTCGCCTGTGATTCAAATAGGTAATCACTAGGAAAGTTCAAGGCCCATGTGCTACTTTAACCGATGCGATAAATGATTCGTGAAACTAAGATCAACTGCTCATTCATGTGGGGGATTGTTGGAAATGAATGAGCAAAGAAAGGGGAAAGTAGGAAGAATAAGAGAAAAGGAAGAAGAAGAGACAGCAACATTTAAAGTCCCACATCATAGAAATATTAGCACAATCTCTCCTAATATATTAGAAGCCAAATAGGCTTATGTAAAATAGAAAGGAGAGGGATGATATGAGGATGTGGTCTTGGCCATGACATAATAATACATTAAAATGTCAAAGATAAGGGCCTTGGGTCTTAGGGCTCTTGGGGTCTCTTGATTGGATATTGCCGACGGTTGCTGATTGGGCTAGTGCACTGACATGAGAATATTTTTTCTCAGAATTTTAAAGGTGTGTCTGTTCAGTCCAGAATTCGAAAGGAGTGTTTGTTAGCTGAATAAAAACAACCATTTGAATTCTCAACATACGCATATTAATAACCGGGCAGTTAAAGGGTCGTAACCTTTCCTATTCTGACGGTTACTAATGCATGCGAACAGGCACTTCTCCTTGCCCATATATACACTGCCCAAAACAAGACAGAATTCACCTTTTTTCTGCTTGCATTACTTCTTCTTCTTCTTCAAAGTAATCCTCTGATCTAGTTTCTATAATCAACTTCAGTTTGTCAAAGCTCCGTTTGCTGGCACTACGCAACGGAGTTGGTCCGTTTTATCCTGGGAAATAAATTGCAACAACGTCGATTGGTGCATACGACGGCAATATTATTTCAAGGAAACAGAAAATTTCTAGACTCGGACATTACTGAAACAGAATATTTTCTGTTTATCTTCAGTCTCGTGCACAAATCGGTTACGCTTTCTATGATTATTGTACACACAGTTTGACATGACAATTGTGGCATAATTGATTAACGTTGATTGTTGTTGCTGTCTGTTTGTAATAGAATTGTGTAACTACAAAAGTACTAACACTTTGATCAACGTGATGCCAACCAATATTGTTCCCTTCTAATGGATCTTCTAAACTCGATCAGCTGTGTATTGGAAATAACAATTAACCACTTTCAAAAAAGTCCATTTCTAACTGAATATAGGAATCTGTCAAAAAAGTTCATCATCATGAACGCACCAGATAACCTGAAATGAGAAATATTACGACTATAATGAAAGCGTAAGTGATGTTTCTAGTTACAACCACACAGATAATCTGTAAAGAAGACCGGTGAATTTATGACTAAGAAGATGAATAAAACTGCTTCTATGTGTACATGATAGCACCACAATAACCTAGAACATTTGACAGAAAAAGTATATCATTAGTAATATAAAAGCGTAAGAAATAAAGAATGAAAAACTTATGGAAATTTAGCCCTTTGAAATTGGGTGAAATGGTGAACTGCCGTTGATTACTAATGGATGAGCACAACAATCGAGAAACATATTACATGAAGATCATGGAGAATTGGAGAGAAAAAGTAAGAAATAAATAAATACACCGAATGAAATTAAAATAAGGAATTACCGATTTTTGATAGTCCATATCTGATTTTAACAAAGAGGAATACCAGTTCTGAAATTTGCGATCTTGTGTTAATGGGATGAGGAGATAGTTATGCCATGGCATTGAAGAGTGAGAAAGTCTTCTAAGAAGAAAGGCGAGGCCGCGAGAGGCTGAATGCACTGGAGCTGAGGAATAAACAGGTTTAACTCGTAGAGAAGAACGTGGGGGAGAGTGGACATCAATTTTGGATGTGGGTGAGTAAATGTGGGAGTATTGGTGACCTGCGTAAAAGATAATCAGACGGCAGATGGTGTGTGGGATAATTGATCCCAGCCCCTCTTTGTCTCTTGGTTTGTCCTACTAAGAGATTTTATTATATAGATTTACAATACATATATATTTCATTATGATTTAAAGTCTATGCCCAAGCTTCTCTTGTTTTTCTATTATTCCATTTTATACCCCAGAATTCATTGTTTTCCATTGATTTCTATCGTTCTTTTTTTTCCTTCTTTCTGTATGTTACAAAAAGAGGAGCATCAGGATAGTTTTAATTTGCACTCCTTAACCTGTAAGAAGTACTCGAATTTTTGTCAGTGCTATGGTATGATAATTTTAGTTATCATTGTGACTTAATATCTCATTAATATATAATTACCCATTTTGTTCCTCGATAAAATGTTTGCAATGAGCCGATATTTCTATCGATTGCTTATGATATGATCATACTGGGTTTTATATATACTAACAGAACTATGTAGCAAGATTGGCGGGGATCGTGTATGCAAATTACAGTTTAACCAACTATTAATTTCTGGGCCAAGATTAGCATAAACTGTAAAATTTATAATTTGTTTGTATTGTGAACCCATTTTTTTTTGAAAGGAGAAAAAATAGGCCCAAGGCCCAACAAAAATGGGTAAACCCAATACATACGACATAACCCTAGCTGCCTCATTCATTTCGTTGAATGAAACCCTAGGAAAAAACTCAAAAATGGCAGACCATGCTGCCAAAAAAGACTCCTCCTCCTTCACGGCGGCTTCCAAACTTTATCCTCGTTCATCTCCTTTCTCTTCTCACTTGAATCAAGCTTCAAGCTCACTTCGTAATTTCTCAGATGATGGATTTGGCTTCTCAAGTGCTTTCCCTCGAGCTCGACATACGTGGTGGAGTTCATTTCTGATGGATCTGAGCTTCTCATGTTATCAAAGCTTCTCTTTTGTCTAGTTGGGCCTCTGTTGTCATCGGAAGTTCTTCTACTGCTGCTCTCACGATCAGACCAAACAGATAAGTGATAAATCTGATTATTCAGCTCGCTTTTGTAGAGATTACTCCCGATTCTGTGTAAAGCACTAAACTTTCCTTCTAATTTCCTCTTTTCCAAGTGATTAGATCTATCTGAGTCCCTCCTGTAAGATCCATCCTCTGGATCAGGTAAAAGCAAATGATTACTGTTTGAATTATAACTTAAATCACGCACAGAATGATTAGAATTATGTCTACTTCCCTCACTAAGATTTGTTATGAAATCAGAAGTGATGGGAGCATCAGGATGTTCAGCTGGTCTGTTCACGGCACCCAAAGAGCATCCAATGCGAGATTTGAGATGGTGACCTGCATCAGGTAAAATAAAAGCATTATTATTCTTATTTGAATGGTTAGGGACATTAGGAATAATAATGTTTTGATAACTCCCTTTGCAGTGAAGAGAATTGGTTGCAAAGCTGGAAATGCTATCTCCAAAGAAGTAACCTGAGGACTTTTTATTGGGAGTTAGCTTGCCATTCAGTAAGAACTCTTCAATTTGATTATCACAGTCAGCATTTTTCTGAATGTTATGATTATGCAAGTTCTCCTGCTTGAATCTGTTGGCTTTTTTCATAACAATATTGTTATCATTAAGAATAATGTTCCAAGTCTGAAAACAACTATTTTCTTTACTAGTGTGAAGCCTTTGATTTCTTTCCCTCCAAATATAGTAAATAGTTGCAGTAAGCAGAACACAAGCTCTAGTAAATTTTAAGGTCTTGGGCTTAAAAAACTTTAAAATGTACTTAATACTATCTCTAATATCCAAAGCAGCATAGGATTGACTGAATCCCAGAGTACATTTGGCATTATACCAAATATACTGGGAGTATACACAGTCAAAAAATAAATGATTGGAGCTTTCATTCTCTTTTTTACAAAGCAAGCAGATGTTATCAGAGTCCTTTTTCCATTTGTTACAAATCTCTCTAGTTGGCAGTTTATTTAAAATAGCAAAGTAGGCACAATGTGCCATTTTGGGGCAGTTTGATTTACACCATATTATTTTGTGCCAATCAACATCTACCTCTTTACCTAGCAAGTATTCCCGAACTTTTTTAAAGGAGAATTTGTCTTTTGAGCATAACTTCCAAGACCAATGATCTCTGAGGCTATTTTGCTCAATTTGTATTTCACTGATAGCATTTTTGAAAATATGGGCAGCATGATTGTTATGAAAGCTCCAACAATTATTGTTAATGATGCTCTGAACTTTGTCTTTAGCCCCTCCTAAAATATGTAAATTGTTCCACCCTAAAAGGTTGATTAGTGAATTTCCACTAATCCATGGGTCAAACCATAAACTGGTTTGAGTACCATCTTTTAGCTTTCTTTGAATCATATTTTTGCCAATTTCCTTGCAATCTAAGATACTTTTCCAAACATAAGAGTGATGCACCTCTTTTCTAGCAAGCCATAAGTTTTTATTTTTTAAATATTTAGCACACATCCATCTAGCCCAAAGAGATTTTCCATCCAGAAATTTCCAAAATAATTTAAATTTGCTAACATCAGCTATGTCTTTAAGCCCAAGACCTCCAAATTTTTTAGGTTTACACACAGTATCCCAAGCAACCTTATGATATTCGCCTCTCCAAATAAAATTAGAGCACATTATATCAATCTTATGTATAACATTTGTGGGGATATTATGAGACTGCACCCAGTACATAACCATAGCAGATATGACTGTGTGAGTGAGCTCCATTCTGCCTGCTAGAGAAAGTAATTTACCAGACCACCCCTCAAGCTTACTTTGAATCAGATCAAGTAGTCTAGAACAATCTTTTTCACTGATCTGATTTATGCTTAGGGGGAGGCCTAAATATTTAACAGGGAGATTACCCTCTTTAAATTTCAAGAGGTGTAAGATCTCATCTTTAATAAGAAGATCTTTACTAAAATAGATTTTGCTTTTATTTAAATTGACAGCTAAACCAGCATAGTTCTCCATATTTTTTAAGATCTTGTGAACAGCAATAGCACTTCCTTTATCTGCTTTCAAAAATAAGAGCATATCATCTGCATATAAAAGGTGTGTAATGTGTGGTTTAACTCTATTTATAGGTTTAATGTTTCCCTTAAGCACTTCCAATTCCATTTGCATAGAAAAATATTCCATAACAATAGAGAAAAGGTATGGTGACAGTGGGTCCCCCTGCCTAATTCCTCTATTGCTATTAATGAAGCCTTTGGGAGAACCATTTATCATGATAGAGTAAGACACATTACATATGCACTCTTTAATTAAAGAACATAATTTATTGTAAAATCCCATCTTCTGCATAATGTGTGATAAAATTTCTATTGATTTTATCAAATGCTTTATGCAGATCAATTTTAATACACATAAGATTTTTATTCCTCATGTTAAAATTTCTAATTAACTCATGAGCTAGCAAAGAGTTTTCAGAGATTAACCTACCTGGAATAAAGGCACTTTGATTCTCTGATATAGTAAACTTTAGAAAACATTTTAATCTATTGCAAAGGAGAGAAGCAATAATTTTGTAAACAAAGTTACAACAGGCAATAGGTCTGTAATCATCTAGACTAGTAGGGCTTTCCACTTTGGGAATAAGGGTAATGTATGTGTGGTTAGTGCTTTTCAGAAGTTTACCTGAATTGAAAATTTTTGAAATTGAGTCACACAAACCATTCTGCATCTCACCCCAATGTGTTTTGTAAAATTTGGCACCAAATCCATCTGGACCTGGGCTTTTATCATTATTAGCAAAAAATATGACATTTTTGATCTCTTCCTGTCTAATAGGGGCAAGTAATACATCAGTACTATTAGAATTAGCTAGATATTTAAACTCAATCTCAGGGAAATTATTGGTGAGGTTATTAGAATTGTACAGATTACAGAAATAGCTAATAGCCTCAGCCTCAATGTTATTAGCATCATTTTTTATCCTGCCATCTGTATCAATTAGTTTACCTATATTATTTCTATTTTTCCTATTTGACATTCTAGAGTAGAAAAATTTGCTAGCTTCATTACCTGCTGTTAACCACTCAATTTTTGCTTTCTGCTTAAGGTTAACAGAGCTGATGTGTAAAGCATTAACCAACTTAGCTTGGGCATTAAAAAAATTCTCAGCCTTACTCTTGTCTGAGCAGTTAATGTCTAGTTCATTTTGTAACCTGTCACATTCATCTCTAATGTTTTTGATGTCATTTCTATTTCTAGAATTGTTCCAGGTTTTTAAATTAGACTTGACAAGATGCAAGGTTTTGTGGAACTTAAATTGAGCAGTACCAAAAAAATTATTAGTGAAACAACTAGAGACAACATCCTTGTAGTCCTTCTCATGAACCCAGCCATTCACAAATCTAAAGGGGGGGGTTGCCACTGTTTTTATTCTCAGAATTAATAGAAACTAAGATAGGGGTATGATCACTAGTGTTTTGAGGCAAGGTGCTACAATTAACACTAGGAAATAGATTAATGAAGTGAAGATTGAATAGAACCCTATCCAATTTGCAATGAATATTCCTGAATTCACCTGATTTCCAAGTGAATTTGTTGCCAACTATGGGGGGTTCTATTAGGCCAGATTTCAACATAAAACAGGCAATTTTCTCTAACTTAGAAAAAGGAATGGGGTTCCCTCCTCTTTTTTCATGGTTATGAAAAACAGTGTTGAAATCTCCAATTAACAACCAAGGAGTATGAATGACTTTACTGAATTGAACAATACTATTCCATAGCATAATTCTGTCATTTTCTAAATTGGAAGCATAAATAAAGGTAATTTTTAAATGCAAACCACCTTTATTTTTAAATGTGCAATGAATATATTGCATATCAATAAAATGACTGATGAGAGTCCAAATGGTAGGGTTATGGAGAACCATGATCCTGCCATTCCCTCCCATCAAGTTATTGTTGATAATATTCCAATTTGAAAATAACCTATTATGCAGCTCTTCTATTTTTAGGTCACTGAGTTTATGTTCAACCAAACCCATAATGCTGGGTTTGTATTTAACTAAGAAATTAACTAAATCTAATTGCCTTTCTGGGGAATTTAATCCCCTGATATTCCAAGTGATAATATCCATTAAAGAAGATATAGAAGGAAAGATAAAGGATACACATCACCTAAGATGGGCCACTGAGCCTTTTGCTGTCCACCTTTACCCCCAACTGCTTGCCACTTTTCTTGTAACTACTTTTGTCAGTAGGCTTTAGTTGTTTTTCCCATTTAGCATTTTTGCTAATATATTTCTTTCTGAAGTCATGATCCTTTTCATCTTCAGTTTCCTCCACAGTTACAATGTCTGTTAGGCTTTTGGTCCTGCCTTTTTTCTTTTTTAATGTAGGTGAGGCGGGTCTTGAAGTCTTTGCTGCTGCTATGGTTTGGTTAACAGCATCCTGAATATTTTCAAGAGTAATGGCTGATTTAGATGGAGCTAGGCCACTTGCAAGCAGTGTTGCATCAGTATAGATGGGATCAGCAGCAAGGAGATCTTCACAGAATTTTCCTATTTTTATTGCTGAATTATTTTTAGAATTTGTAATAATGCTTGGGTCCTTCAAGGGGGGAAGGGCTCAATGACCTGTTTAGTGTAGGATCCCTCTTTTGTGATGTTACTGTTTTCTTTTAGAGAGTTGGGCTCCTTTGTATTTGTGGGAACCCCTGGTGGAGTTTCCACAGTCTTAGCCGGGGCGTTATGAGTCTGCAGATTCTCTTTAGGACCAGCAGTACTCTGAGAGTCTTGAGGAGTTTGAGGTTGAGCTTTCTTGCCTGGATCTGAATGTAGGTTGGATGCATCTATGTTCATATCTTCTACATTTGTTTCCATGTAATATTGCTCTGAATTGGGGCAGTTGACTTCAGGAACTGCTGAGTTGATTCCAGATTTGTCTGCTCCGATGTTATTGTTTTCTGTGTGAACGTCATCTTTGTTAACATCGGAGCTGTTATCAGAATTTGCATCGTGTTTTGGCTGTTCTCCCTGATCTCGTTGTTCAAGCATGCTTCAGTAGAATGGCCAAAGCACTTGCAGAATTTGCATCTGTCTGGAATTAACTCATACGTGATCTGTTGTGAAATAATCTCCCCATCATGTGTGTAGATGGATACTTCATTAGGTAGCTCAGTATCCGCTTTAATTTCAACAAGCAAGCGAGCGTAACTCAATCGCGTTTCCTTCGCTGTTTGTTCATCCATCTTTAATGGATTGCCAACAAGACTTCCTATGGCACTGAAGATTTCCTTGTCCCATAGTCGAAGGTTCAGTTCTGGAAGTCGAATCCATATGGGCATGGTGTTTAAGATATCCCGGTCAAGAACTGTTTTCTTGGACCAATTCTTTAATATAATCAGTTTCCCGTTAATGAAATAGGGTCCCCCTTTTAGAAGTTTCTCTTTATCTTCAGCATTCGAAAACCTGATTATGAAGAACCCATTTCCTCTGGTAAAAATTTCGAAAGAGCCACTAGGGTTCCAAGTACGCACCACATAATTTCTGAAATAGTGATAGGCAGGTCTTTTCCCAAAGACATATGCCACAATAGAAAGACACCATTTACACTCTGTGCGATTGCATGCCTCTTCAGAGGCCACAACTATCTTCTCATCTCCGAGTGTTACAACCGAAGGGATGAAGCTCAAATCAAAACCTGAATCTTGATTGCTATTCTTAATCAAATCTGCCCACGATGAAGCCTTCTGATTTATGCCCGTAGAGATGTTAGGCATCTGAACGGGTTCTTTTGTTGGTGGGATTGGGTTTCTTGGTGGATCTTGAGCAGGTCTGTTCTGGTTTTGATTTCTTGATTGGAAACGCCCTCCATTTGAGGATGGGTAAGGCTTTTGCTGCGCTTTAGGTGGGTACTCGTTGGAGGAGCCACCCGCCGTTCTGAAATGCGCAGAAGATTTAGAATTCAAGAAGGGTTTAGGTCCTTTTTTGCGATTAAAGACCTTAGTAAACCCGTCCTCATCCAATTTAGGGTCGGGGGAGGGTGAGGAGGGTTGGGAGGTTGATTAGGAGGAGGAGGGGAGGAAGAAGAACCCTCTTTAGGGGGAGGGTTGTTGTCGAAGATCGGGTTATTATGAGAACTCATGGCCGCCATGGCCGCAAGCTTTTAGGGGTCCAATGAACCCATTTTCCTCATGAATTGTTCCAAACATTTTATCTCCTCAAAATACATTTGGAAACTAATGCCTTTGCTCAATGCTCTTATGTCATTAGGTGAAACCAAACTGTCAAAATTCTTAATTATAACCATGCAAAAGAATCGCCGTATATGGATATTTTCAATCTATTCTTACATCATTGAATATTTTATTTTCAGAAATTTAAAGATAGGGAATAACTCTATTTGGCCATATAGTGCTTAAACATGAAGGTACATGTAAAATGTATGAAAGTCATCATCGTAAAAAATATCAATGTTTGTACTATGGAAAAAGTAGCTTCATTAACTTCACCGGACCAGTTTTCCCATCATTTTGCATATGCTTAATTGAAGACATCTTAAATTCATTGACTAATGCTAACAACTCGGTTATCTCTGCATAATTTCATACTATGTCATGCTAAAGACTTTAAGTTGAGTTGTCTCTAAAATGCATTCATGTTTCCTATAAAATCCCTTGAATTTACTAATGTGAAAATTCATTTTCTCTTTGTTTAGTGTTTCCTATTACATTAAAATCCTTGCAATATGGTTTAATATTCCTTTTCATATAAAATACTAAAGAGACGGTAAGATGTTTTTATTTTCTCAGGTAAAACATATCCTAATCTAAGTAACTTCCATAAGGATACGTAAAAGAGATTTGACTACAAGTAATATCTCAGGGATACCTACTTTGAACTATAAATACCATATTAGCTCTAAAAGAACACATGTTATCAGTACTTTTCAACCTATTACTACTTCTTTGGTTAAAATTAGCGACATATATAAATTATATGTGTGTGTATTGTTGTGTTAACATAACCCAATTTTTGAGTGATCTAGTTGTATTAACTGTAAATGGACTGAGTATGTTCGGTGAATTATTATTTTTCACTTTGAAAATGATAGATTAATTACAATATAGAAGTATACTAATTATTTACCCAACATTAAATTAGTTGTTATACCTACTTTACTTTAACAATCCCTTCTTGAGATTTGAGGATACTGGTTTGTATGACCTGGTACTAACATCGTAATATCCTTTAATCTTTTTTAATAGTATGTCCTGCATTTCTGCTTGATTTTCTAATTCTTGGTCTTTGTTACGATATCTCATAGAAATGGTGGGTCCCTGTGCTGTTCTCTTGAAAGTTGGTCGACTGCCAACAGGTTCTATCAGTTAATCCATTTATCATTTATATACCATTATATACCAGACAAACCCAAATAATTTAATATTTCTTCACAAGATTAATTCGTAGATCCTACAAATCCTACCTGATTGTAATTGATTTAGAGTTGCTTATTAACTCGGTCTTTTTAGAAAGTGTACACTATTTGATTAGGCAGTGTATTAATTTCAAAATCTTTTAGTTCAACTATATGTTCCTTAGACTTGCCTAGATAAGCTCAAATGAAGCTTTTATTTTTCCACTGATCAACTTAGAGAAATACAGTGAACTATCATGCAATTTTCTAGCTTAAATTGCACTTATTTTTGCAGTTTAGAAAATGGAAGAAATAGAATGTTAATTTTCAAAGTACATTCAAAACTTCCATCTCCATGAATTTAAAGTCAATGCGTAATACTACTTTAGTGCTATGTTTAAGTTTAGGACATGCTCATGAAATAATACAGCTTACCTTGATAACTTCTTATCGTGCAACAGGTTATTCATTTAAAAGTTCAAGATATATTTTTGCGAAGCATTTGAACAGTCTGTACTTATTAGTCTACAATAACCAAAAGGAAAAAAAGAAACCTATACTCAGTTGTATTTCAAATTCATCGATTTAATAATCAAAATTCGTGGGATTTTTTTTCGATCAACAACCTAAATGATAAATATATCTTCGGACCTCTCGCAAAAATTGATTTTTTTTCCAATTGAATATATAAAATCCATTAAATTCTAACCAAAAAATACCGAGTAAATTTCAGTCAATTAAATTAAGTACTTTAATTTCATGTTTTGCATGGAGAGTAGTGCAACTAAGTGAATTTAACAACCCACAAATAGTCATGCTGTCGTTAAATTTGGGCTAATTTACAACCAACAATTGAACAATATACTTTCAAAAATTTTATTTTTAAAAATATTTGTTTTTGCTGAATAATATGCTGAGCTTAATAAGTGGTTTGATAGAATGTTACTTAGCTTACTTAATGCTCTCATTAATTGTAAATATTGACTACTGTTGGAAGAGAATTTATGTTGGTTTATTCCTTTTCCTTATAAAGTTACTGGATTATTATGTCTGTGTGCCTTTTTCTGTATCCACTTTCTTGGTCAAACACTGAATAACCATTAAATATGATTTCTACTTGACTTATCCAATTTCTATAATTTTCTAAAGTAAGAGGAAAAAATATCTCAACTTCACTTGCTACAAAAGTTTGCTTCAAAATTATTAACAAACACTTATTTAACAATATACCATGCTTAAATAGTTTACGTTTTTGTTATTTATCAATTGCTTTAGAGTTACTTCTATGTTTTTGCAATAAAAAATTATTTTGTATTAAATTAGATGTATGTAGTTCTTATTTTATGAAAAATTTACAACGAAAGCAAATTAAGTGCCAAATATGATAGAGCTTATGCCTAGGTATGAGCATTTGTCTATTTTGCTGAAGGCTTCGTAGTATGCACATGTATAAGTATATTTTTATCATCCTAATATATTCATTCCGCTGTAATTTTTAGAATATTTTTAGAATATGTACTCAGTAAAGGCATTACATATAAAAAACACGTGTATATGATTGAGTCCATAAAGGAAGTAATTTCATCTGAGTACTTAAATTCTTTATTTACTTTCACTTTTGCATTAGCAACCCTGCATGTGTTACTCAGTGTAGAAGGGATTTGCTTCTACTGCTATAATTTGCCCATTGAGTTTGGGGGATATTGGAGTTCTTTTAAGTTGAACATATAAAATGCAGTAGGTTCGGTATAAAAAATCTAAAAGGATTAGAATCAGGCCGCAGGGACCTAGGAACAACATATTTTGTAATTCTTTTACTCCACACTAATTTATCTCCTTTATGTGTAAGGATTAGATTTATAGTTTCTATTATGATTTGTGATGACGATAGTGATTCTAATCCACCATTCAAATTATCTCATATAGATTCTTTTAAAACATTAATTGACTGGTGGACATTGAGAAATTGTAGATTTCATATTTATTTATTTTGCTTGGGATAATATATAGTTATATAGGTTAAATAGCATGTAGTATTATTGATTCTGTAAATATGTTACAGTTTAATAGGTTCTTTATAAAATTTCCTTAAAAATTGAGGAAAAAAAATCAAACTAAAATAATTCACTAACCAAATTATGCAAGTATGCATATAATTTTATTTTTTGACTTACGTACCCATGTTTCTTGCTTCTATTCTACCATGACATTTTCTAAGAGTTGTTTCTCACCGTAAAATTTTCATTTCAAAGCATATTTTCCATAAGAATTCACCATTTTGAGATTCGTTTAATTTTTATTAAGATTTTTGATGACGGTAATGGAGATATCTAATGCACCACATTACTTGAACTGAAGATATTTAAGTTATTGTAGATTTTTTTAACCTAATTTCTTCGAATAAATGAAGAATGTTTTGAGGTAAATTACTTAACTTCAACTTTCTATGAAATACAAAGATCATATAGATGTCTGCACTGTCGAGGCTTACTTCCATTTTTCTCCAACATCAGTGTCTTTGTTGACCTAATTTTCCTTACAGTGCACGATGACGGTGTTAAAAATTTATGTGGAGGAAGAGAAACAAATTAGAAGAAAGTAGAATATTTTTTTAAGGGAGGAGAAAAAATACTTTTATTGCTTGATTCTTTTTTCTTGCTTGATCATTGATTGGTACAACATATGAGAGAGTGTCTATATATAACATGACAGTGTTCTACACTCTTCTCTCTCTAAATAATTCTATTGCATATTTTGATAGACCAAAATTTATTATCATTTATTTGATTTTGGCCTTTCCTAAAACAAGGATAGAATTTATTACATAATTGGCATTTACTTATAAAACCAAATTTGTTTGTTTCCATTTAAAACCAAGTTTACTTTTCAACATCCCCCCGTAAACTTGGTTTTATTACTCCAAGAAAATTTCTTAACCTGATAAAATCTTCATACTTGAGCGGCTTGGTGAAAATATCAGCAATTTGATCATTGGACTTCACATACTTTAGCTGCACTTCTTTTCTAGTGACGCTAGTGATAGCATGTGTCAATATGCTTGCTTTTGTAACACCCCGAATTTCGGTTAATGCTAAAATTCACTAATTGCAGAGTAAATAATCTCAGATGTGAGAATTGGGGGAAACGGGCTGCGTCATTTTGTTCGTCTCGGAAAAATACGCAGAATAGAGTCCGAAATTCTGTAAATCGGAGTCCGTATGGCCCAGTTATGGCCCAATGAAGTTTGCAGAAAATTAAAAGTTCAAAACAGATTTAAAATTCAGGTTTAAAATTCAAAATTGGGGCCATTGGGCGCTGGGGGGAAAAACTCCCGCCTAGCTACCCGAGTCGACAGCCCTGTCGACTGGGCAGTCGACTGGGTAGGACCAAGTCGACAGCCCTGTCGACTTGGGTGTCGACAGGGGGTGCTCGGCAGGTTTAACCTGGTGCACCATTTTAGGGTTTGGCTGTGTTTTGGGCTAATCTCTAGAAACTTCCTAAATCTGACGGACCTAATCTAACCTAGGGCTAATCCTATGGTCTAAAACACACCCTAATCCTATAAATACACCCTAATGCAAGCCTAATCCATACTAAAAATAGAATTGATACCATCATGCCGCCAAAATCAAACTTAGAAGGAGCCTCCACTAATTTATGAAGAAAGTTGCAAGCTAATCAACCTCTAATCATCACCATCTTCAAATATAGCAACTAGTTCTACTTCATAAGTTTGCTAATCTTGGTTTTGGTGAGTTTCTATCACTTTAATAACCAATTGCTAAATTAAGTAGATGAGATATGATGAGATCATGCGGTTTTGTATGCGGATTAGTGGGTTTTAAGTCATATGATATGATGTTAGTTTGCTAATCTATGTTTAATGTTAACCCTATGTTTATGCAAGTTAAGTATGTGGGTTTATGCAAGTTAAGTGGTGGGTTTTATGCATGCTAAGTATTGGGTTTTATGCATGTTAAGTATTTGACTTTATGCATGCTAAGTATTTGATTTCATGCATGCTAAGTGTTTGGGTTTATGCATGCTAAGTGTTTGATTTTATGCATGCTAAGTGTTTGGTTTTATGCATGCTAAGTATTTGATTTTATGCATGCTAAGTACTTGATTTCATGCATGCTAAGTGGTTGGTTTTATGCATACATTATGACATGCAAGTTTACCCTTCTTAAAATAAGATGCATACATATGCAAGATGACACCTTTGTGTGCTATGCATACATATGCATGTTTACCCTATTTATGATGCAAGTCACATATGCAAGTTCACCTTTGTGTAACCTATGAACACTTATGAAAGTTACCTTTATATGACATATGTGTATTCATGCAAGTTGGGTTATTTAATGATGTTAGTTGGGTTTAATATCATGATGCAAGTTGACACCTTTTTAAACCCATGAAAAAGCCAACGTTGGGCTAAGATTGAACCCATTACATTTATAGTAAATCTTCCCATTTATATGACATGTTATGAAAATGAATTACGAGGGAAACGATGGGGTTAATATGCATGTTAATAAAAATGTGTATAACATAAAATGAATGGACATAATTTGGAATTTACCTATTAAGTTAGGTCTACCCATATTATGGAGTTGGGAATTTACCTATTAAGTTAGGTCTACCCATACTATGGAATTGGGAATTTACCTATTGAGTTAGGTCTACCCATATTCTTAAAATTGTGTAATTAATTAGGGATAATTAATATAAATTATGGGGGTGATTAATTAGGTGTAATTAATCGACTAAGACACGAGGTTGGACCCTTTTGTAGCATAAGACTGCCCGGAACCGACCGGCAAATCCAGCGGCTACAAATGATTGGCCCAATGTGAGAGGTCTTAGGCATAAAGTAAATACGTGACAAGTGTAAAGACACGAGGTTAGACTCTGTTATGGCGTAAGGCTGCCCGGAACCGACCGGCAAATCCAGCTGCCATAAAAGACAGTCTAATGTGAGAGGTCTTTACAAAGGTTACGTTTCTTAATCAATTAAGAAACACTTAACCAGATAAGCATGTAGTGGGACATGAGGGGTTAAGTGGGTGCCTTGGGTGGCATGTGGAAATCTAGTGGGTTGCCTTGGGTGGCAATAGAAAATACGATTAGAATACTTAACCAAGTGGAAACATGTAATTAAACATGATTAAAGGGTTAAGTGGGATGCACTAGAAAAAGGGACAAGCTTAGGTGGGTAGCTTGTGGGGGCCCATTTCAACCAGTAACCCATATGTATCTTATTGGGCTCGACCCATGTCGAGGACGGGACACGCGTACTGGGCTTGACTATAAGAGGCCAAAACGGGTTAGCGGTGGCAACGCAAGTCCAACGGGTTTCATATGCGTGTGTGGACCCGGGCTGGTAGGTAAGACGTTGTTGCATCGTGTAGATATAAGCCGTGCACCGTTAATTATATCGGGTTGCCACTTTGGGGAGTGATACACCCCACTGTGGGGCCGGCACGGGTATCTACGGTAGGGAGCCGATCACTTGGGAGTAGTGGGTACACCTAGTGGAGATAGGGGCAGACGACACCTATGTAGTCAGCTAGGGGTACACGAAACTACTGGGTAAATTTTCTAAGTCCTTGGGAGGGATCAACCTTTGAGTAGGAATGACTGGTGTGGTGCAGTTTAGTAATTATCCTTGGGTGGGTAGATGCGTCTTTTACGGTTATCTTAGTTTATCCTAAGTCTACCAAGCTGCTTAGTGTAGCCATTCATCCCCAGACATTACCGTATATCAAGCTTATGTCTTCTCTGTTTACTTTAATGATTGTATTGTTAAAGTTATAGGACTCGCTCAGACTTATGTCTGACCCCGTTGTTTTTATCTTTTTCCCAACCCTCAGGTTCTCAGAGTGGGCCCAGCACGAGTGGGCTTTGATCAGGCTGCTTTTATTACTCTCTTGGAGCTTGGACCCTAGATGTAGAGCTCAGCTTACCCTTTTCTTTTATGGCTATCAGTTCATGTATTGGGATTATGTATTTTTATTTAGCAGAATGGATATTTGTACTTAACTCTTATTATGGTTTTGTGATGTAACCAGACATGTTTTACTTTCCGCTGCAATGAAATGTTGTTTTAAATTTTCAAGTATTACTTATATCTGTCTTGCTGTAATTTCTCTGTTCTATATTCACTTAAAATACTCCGCCGATGTTATGGCATTCCCTTAGAGAGTGACCGTAGCGGGTGTGGGGTGTTACACGTGGTATCCGAGCAAAGGTTACCGGAACAGATAAAAATTTTAGAAAACTATTTTTCTAAAAACATTTTTGGAAAAGATATTTTCAAAAACATGTCTTTAAAGAGAAAAGTTTTTGAAAGAAAAGCATAATCCCCAATAGCCATATCTTTATCTTTCGAATTCTCCGTTTTGAATCTTTCCTTTTCCGTTTCAGCATGGCTGAGGATCTTAACTTTCCGGAGGGTGTGACGATACCAGTATGGTATAGGAGATTGATGGAGGCTAGGGCCACCACTGCGGGTCCAGCAAATGTTCCTCCACCAACCGTAGCACCCGATCTTCCTCCTCCCCCTCCTCCTCGCACGGATACTTTTGCTAAGACTTGTAAGGAATTTAAAGCTATGGGAGGAAAACCTTTTCAAGGATCTGAAACTTTTGTGGAGCCTAGAGATTGGCTTAAGGAGGTGGAAAAGTTGATAGATATCTTTGAGATGGAAGAAGGAAAGAAAGTCAAGTTAGCTGCTTGGTTAATGAAGGGAGAGGCCTCATTCTGGTGGGAGGTCACTAATGGAGAACGCCCCGTTGACTCTTGGGCGGATTTTAGGCAAAGATTTGTGGCAAAGTTTCTCTCAAGGGCGGAAGAAAACTTGTATATGGAAAGATTCTTGACTCTAAAGCAAGGAAATCTCTCAGTGAAGGAATATGTCAACAAGTTTAATCAATTGGCAAGGTTTGGCCTAGACATGGTGAATACACCGGAGAAAAAGGCTTTGAGGTTCGTGAAAGGCTTGAATGAACCGATGCATGGTTTGGCTATGACTCATATCCCTATGGGGGCCACCTTCAAGAAGCTAGTTGACATGGCACTCATGCATGAAGAAGAAAAGGGTCCCAATGCTAATAAGGCACCCGAGAAGAAGGGAGATCAAAAGAAACCTCAGCAACAACAGCTAAACAAAGGTGGGAAAGGCAACGGTGGCAAGGGCAAGAAGAAGTGTTTCAATTGTGGGACACCTGGCCACCTAAGCAAGGATTGTCGCAAGAAGAAGAAGACTGGCTGCTTCCACTATGGCGAAGCAGGACATCTAGTGAAAGACTGTCCTAAGAAGGGGCAAAGGACGGGGTCTACCTCAGGAGGACAGGTGCAAGCTCTTGTGGCACCAGCTCAGGCAAGGGGGCAAGTACAGGCTCTCGCAGCTCCACCGATTCAGGGAAGAGGTAGAACTATTTCCGTGGAAAGTCTGGTTTTTTCTATTTGATCATCCTGTCCGTACATTGTTTGATTCTGGCGCATCGCATTCGTTTATCTCATCATCATTAGTTGAGTCACTGCACTTAGACACCAGCCTAGTAGATGATCCCTTGGTTGTTTCAAACCCAATTGGGGGCTCCACTTATTTGTCCATGATATGTTTGGGTTTGAAGATTTCTATACTTAGCATTGAGTTTAGATGTGATGCTTTTGTGTTGGGCTTCACGGGCTATGGGTTGATTTTGGGCATGGACTGGTTATCCAGTAATGGTGCCGTTCTTGATTGCGAAAGGAGAGTTGTTAGGCTCATGACCCGCTTGGGTAACACTCTCGGGATCTCTTGTAATCCCATGGATTCTGTTATGCTAAGTTATCTTGAATCGCTTGACGCTTCGGTCGAGAGTTTGCAATCTGTTAGAGTGGTCCGGGAATACTCGGATGTGTTTGAGGAGGTGAAGGGCTTACCTCCGAAGCGGGAGATTGACTTCCGAATATATCTGGTGGATAATGCTAAACCTGTATCTTTACCAGTGCGCCACATGGCTCCTCGTGAGAGGAGGGAACTCCATAAGCAAGTAGGGGAGTTGCTTGAGAAGGGGTTCATAAGATGAAGTATATCGGAGTGGGGTGCTCCAGTAGTTTTTGTTACGAAGGCGGATGGGTCCCTCAGACATTGTGTAGACTATAGAGAACTCAACAAGCTCACAAAGAAGAATAGACACCCATTGCCGAGGATTGATGATCTTTTCGATCAGTTGGTTGGCGCTTCAGTATTTTCTCAGTTGGACTTAGCCATGGGGTTTCATCAGTTGAGGGTGGCTGAGGATAGCATAGACAAGACTGCCTTTAGGACTCCGGATGGTTTCTATGAGTGGCTGGTGATGCCATTTGGGTTGACGAACGCCCCTGCATACTTTGTTGATTTGATGAGTAGGGTGTTCAGGGAGTTCCTTAATAAGTTCGTGGTGGTCTTTGTGGATGATATGTTAGTATTTTCTAAGAGTGAAGAAGAGCATGCCCTACATCTTGGGGAGGTGTTGGAGACTCTTCGAGCACATAGCCTTAAGGCTAAATTCTCTAAATATCACTTCTGGAGGAAGGAAGTGCGATTCTTGGGGCACGTGGTCTCCAAGGAAGGGATAGCTGTGGATCCCGCGAAGATAGTATCAATTCAAGATTGGAAGGTTCCTAGAAATGCTACCGAAGTAAGAAGTTTCTTGGGGTTGGCGGGTTACTATAGGAAGTTTATCAAAGACTTCGCGAAGATATCAGCCCCATTAACCCGGTTAACGAAGAAGAATCTTGTTTTCACATGGGACGTAGATTGTGATGATGCGTTCCGACGGTTAAAGAGAGCTTTAACCACTGCTCCAGTTTTAGTGTTGCCAGATGGGAGTAAGCCATTTGTTGTCTATACCGATGCTTGTGGAACAGGGCTGGGCGCAGTCTTAATGCAAGAGGGAAGGGTGATAGCCTATGGTGGAAGGCAGTTGAGGGCACATGAGAAAAATTACCCTACCCATGATTTAGAGTTGGCCGCTATTGTTTTTGCGCTTAAGATTTGGTGCCATTATCTTCTTGGTGAAAGGTTCGAATTGTTCACTGACCACAAATCATTGAAGTACTTGTTTTCTCAGAAGGATTTGAATTTGAGACAGCAAAGGTGGATGGAGTTCTTAGCATCCTATGATTTCGAGATAGCGTATACCCCGGGCAAGGGGAACGTGGTGGCGGACGCCTTGAGCAGAAAAAGGTTGTCCTTGAGTCCATTGTTCGTGGAACGACGAAGCTTGGAATTTATCTCGATGTTTGATTTCAGACCTTCCATTGACTATATACCCGGTTTGCTAGCATCCCTGGAGGTCAGACTTACTCTTTTGGGGCGAATTGGAAAAGCACAGAGGGACGACCCACAGTTGGTTGAGTTGGTAGAGAAGCTCATAAGGGGGGAGTCGTCTAGCCATTTGAGTAGGTACACCCTAGACGATAGGGGGTACTTGCGTAGAGACGGTAGACTTTGTGTACCGCAAGACGAGGGTTTGAGGAAGGCTATTCTTGATGATGCACACCGTTCTAGGATGACCATTCATCCCGGTGGTGACAAGATGTACCAAGACATGAAGCGGATTTTCTTCTGGGCCGGTATGAAGAAAGATGTGGCTGAGTATGTCGCTCGATGCTTGGTCTGCCAACAGGTGAAAGCGGAGCAAAAGAAACCAGGTGGGTTTCTTCACCCATTGGAAGTTCCGCAATGGAAGTGGGATAGCGTCTCGATGGATTTTATTGACGGGTTACCCAGATCGAGAAAGGGTAATACGGGAATCTGGGTTGTGGTAGACAGACTTACTAAAAGCGCCCATTTCATACCCGTGAAAAGCAAGAGGATTGCTCCATGGCTAGCTTCGGTATATCTTCGAGAGATAGTTCGATTGCATGGGATACCCTCTAGCATAGTGAGTGATCGAGATCCTATTTTCACTAGCGAATTCTGGAAAAGTTTGCAAGAAGCAGTGGGGACTCAATTATGTCTGAGCACCGCATATCATCCTCAGATGGACGGCCAGACTGAGAGGCTGAATCGTGTCCTAGAAGACCTTTTGAGGCTTTGTATCTTAGATTTTGGAGGCACATGAGAAGAGCATCTTCCATTGGTGGAGTTCGCATATAATAACAGCTTTCAGTCCAGTATTGGTATGGCTCCTTTCTAAGCTCTTTATGGAAGGCCTTGTCGATCACCTACATGTTGGTGGGAATCTATGGATAAGATCTTGCTTGGGCCTGATATGGTTAGGGAGACTTCTGAGAAGATTGACTTGATTCGAAGAAGGATGAAAGCAGCGCAGGATAGGCAAAAATCTTATGCGGACAAGAGGAGGACGGATCTGGAGTTTGAAGTTGGGGACATGGTCTTTGTCAAAGTGTCTCCGTTACGAAATGTGGTTCGCTTTGGAGCTGTTGGGAAGTTAGCACCAAGGTTCGTAGGGCCGTTTCCTATTAAGGAAAGGATTGGACGGATGGCATATAGAGTGGAGTTGCCCGACAGACTTAGTGGGGTACATGATGTATTCCATGTGTCACATTTGAGGAAGTGCCTACATGAGACTGCAGAGGTGGTAGAGCCGAGCTTGCTTAGAGAAGTGGAAGTAGAGCGTGATGCAACGATTCGACGAGCTCCTACTCGCATCCTTGGATCAGAGACTAGGAAGTTGAGAAACAGAGAGGTTCAACTAGTCAAAGTGCAATGGGGAGAAGATGAGAGCAAAGCAACTTGGGAGACGGAAGCGAAGATGCGTTCATTGTACCCATTTCTTTTTGAGGGTATGTCTTTTAATTTCTCCTCTATCGTTGTCTAGTACTTATCTTATCTTTAGTATGTCCTCTCGTTAGTACTTTTGACCTTTAGATAGGGTAAAACCTATGGTTGAAACATGTGTTTGAGACATGTTATGGTTGATGGATGCAAGTGGATGCAAGTGTTTGCTAGTGGTTGCTCGTGGATGCATATACACACACTCTAGGCACTAGATCGGCTCAGTCACTTCATATCGCATATTGCATATAATTGTGTGTAGATAGCTATATTTATGGATGTATAATGGTTGTGTTATCATATGGATGATGCATTTTGGTGAATGATTGTGCACTCATGTAGATGTTGTATGTGTCGATAGGGTTCTCTCGCATACATATTGGATGCATGGCACTATCATGGTTTGCATATGTTCATACATTAGATAGGGAACATGTACACACACTTTTTGCATATGCTCATACATCAGTAGAAATTGTTTTAAGGACAATGGATGCCCGTGTTTGATGGATTGAGTAGATGGTTGCTTGGATGGTAGGATATGCATTCTCCTTAGCTTAGAGATTTCGGGGACGAAATCCTTTAAGGAGGGGAGAATGTAACACCCTGAATTTCGGTTAATGCTAAAATTCACTAATTGCAGAATAAATAATCTCAGATGTGAGAATTGGGGGAAAGGGGCTGTGTCATTTTGTTCGTCTCGGAAAAATACGCAGAATAGAGTCCGAAATTCTGTAAATCGGAGTCCGTATGGCCCAGTTATGGCCCAATGAAGTTTGCAGAAAATTAAAAGTTCAAAACAGATTTAAAATTCAGGTTTAAAATTCAAAATTGGGGCCATTGGGCGCTGGGGGGAAAAACTTCCGCCTAGCTACCCGAGTCGACAGCCCTGTCGACTGGGCAGTCGACTGGGTAGGACCAAGTCGACAGCCCTGTCGACTTGGGTGTCGACAGGGGGTGCTCGGCAGGTTTAACCTGGTGCACCATTTTAGGGTTTGGCTGTGTTTTGGGCTAATCTCTAGAAACTTCCTAAATCTGACGGACCTAATCTAACCTAGGGCTAATCCTATGGTCTAAAACACACCCTAATCCTATAAATACACCCTAATGCAAGCCTAATCCATACTAAAAATAGAATTGATACCATCATGCCACCAAAATCAAACTTAGAAGGAGCCTCCACTAATTTATGAAGAAAGTTGAAAGCTAATCAACCTCTAATCATCACCATCTTCAAATATAGCAACTAGTTCTACTTCATAAGTTTGCTAATCTTGGTTTTGGTGAGTTTCCATCACTTTAATAACCAATTGCTAAATTAAGTAGATGAGATATGATGAGATCATGCGGCTTTGTATGCGGATTAGTGGGTTTTAAGTCATATGATATGATGTTAGTTTGCTAATCTATGTTTAATGTTAACCCTATGTTTATGCAAGTTAAGTATGTGGGTTTATGCAAGTTAAGTGGTGGGTTTTATGCATGCTAAGTATTGGGTTTTATGCATGTTAAGTATTTGACTTTATGCATGCTAAGTATTTGATTTCATGCATGCTAAGTGTTTGGGTTTATGCATGCTAAGTATTTGATTTTATGCATGCTAAGTGTTTGGTTTTATGCATGCTAAGTATTTGATTTTATGCATGCTAAGTACTTGATTTCATGCATGCTAAGTGGTTGGTTTTATGCATACATTATGACATGCAAGTTTACCCTTCTTAAAATAAGATGCATACATATGCAAGATGACACCTTTGTGTGCTATGCATACATATGCATGTTTACCCTATTTATGATGCAAGTCACATATGCAAGTTCACCTTTGTGTAACCTATGAACACTTATGAAAGTTACCTTTATATGACATATGTGTATTCATGCAAGTTGGGTTATTTAATGATGTTAGTTGGGTTTAATATCATGATGCAAGTTGACACCTTTTTAAACCCATGAAAAAGCCAACGTTGGGCTAAGATTGAACCCATTACATTTATAGTAAATCTTCCCATTTATATGACATGTTATGAAAACGAATTACGAGGAAACGATGGGGTTAATATGCATGTTAATAAAAATGTGTATAACATAAAATGAATGGACATAATTGGGAATTTACCTATTAAGTTAGGTCTACCCATATTATGGAGTTGGGAATTTACCTATTAAGTTAGGTCTACCCATACTATGGAATTGGGAATTTACCTATTGAGTTAGGTCTACCCATATTCTTAAAATTGTGTAATTAATTAGGGATAATTAATATAAATTATGGGGGTGATTAATTAGGTGTAATTAATCGACTAAGACATGAGGTTGGACCCTTTTGTAGCATAAGACTGCCCGGAACCGACCTGCAAATCCAGCGGCTACAAATGATTGGCCCAATGTGAGAGGTCTTAGGCATAAAGTAAATACGTGACAAGTGTAAAGACACGAGGTTAGACTCTGTTATGGCGTAAGGCTGCCCGGAACCGACCGGCAAATCCAGCTGCCATAAAAGACAGTCTAATGTGAGAGGTCTTTACAAAGGTTACGTTTCTTAATCAATTAAGAAACACTTAACCAGATAAGCATGTAGTGGGACATGAGGGGTTAAGTGGGTGCCTTGGGTGGCATGTGGAAATCTAGTGGGTTGCCTTGGGTGGCAATAGAAAATACGATTAGAATACTTAACCAAGTGGAAACATGTAATTAAACATGATTAAAGGGTTAAGTGGGATGCACTAGAAAAAGGGACAAGCTTAGGTGGGTAGCTTGTGGGGGCCCATTTCAACCAGTAACCCATATGTATCTTATTGGGCTCGACCCATGTCGAGGACGGGACACGTGTACTGGGCTTGACTATAAGAGGCCAAAACGGGTTAGCGGTGGCAACGCAAGTCCAACGGGTTTCATATGCGTGTGTGGACCCGGGCTGGTAGGTAAGACGTTGTTGCATCGTGTAGATATAAGCCGTGCACCGTTAATTATATCGGGTTGCCACTTTGGGGAGTGATACACCCCACTGTGGGGCCGGCACGGGTATCTACGGTAGGGAGCCGATCACTTGGGAGTAGTGGGTACACCTAGTGGAGATAGGGGCAGACGGCACCTATGTAGTCAGCTAGGGGTACACGAAACTACTGGGTAAATTTTCTAAGTCCTTGGGAGGGATCAACCTTTGAGTAGGAATGACTGGTGTGGTGCAGTTTAGTAATTATCCTTGGGTGGGTAGATGCGTCTTTTACGGTTATCTTAGTTTATCCTAAGTCTACCAAGCTGCTTAGTGTAGCCATTCATCCCCAGACATTACCGTATATCAAGCTTATGTCTTCTCTGGTTACTTTAATGATTGTATTGTTAAAGTTATAGGACTCGCTCAGACTTATGTCTGACCCCGTTGTTTTTATCTTTTTCCCAACCCTCAGGTTCTCAGAGTGGGCCCAGCACGAGTGGGCTTTGATCAGGCTGCTTTTATTACTCTCTTGGAGCTTGGACCCTAGATGTAGAGCTCAGCTTACCCTTTTCTTTTATGGCTATCAGTTCATGTATTGGGATTATGTATTTTTATTTAGCAGAATGGATATTTGTACTTAACTCTTATTATGGTTTTGTGATGTAACCAGACATGTTTTACTTTCCGCTGCAATGAAATGTTGTTTTAAATTTTCAAGTATTACTTATATCTGTCTTGCTGTAATTTCTCTGTTCTATATTCACTTAAAATACTCCGCCGATGTTATGGCATTCCCTTAGAGAGTGACCGTAGCGGGTGTGGGGTGTTACAGCTTTGATCATGAAAGACTGGATTTTTGGGCAAAGCAATTGCTGACTTGTTATCCACGAAAATCTTGGTTGGCCCTTTTTGTTGTAAATTTAATTCTTTTAGCTAGTTCCTTAGCCAAATTGCATGGCAAACACATGAAGTAGCCGCTACATACTCTGCTTCGCATGTAGAAAGCGTGACAATTGGTTGTTTATTCGATGTCCATGTGAAAGCTATGTCTCCCATGTAGAACACAAAACCACTTGTGCTTTTCCGGTCATCTATATCTCCACTCCAATCACTATCACTATATCCAACAAGATCATAATTATCAAAAACGGAGTAGTACAAACCAAAGTTTGCTGTCCCTTTAACATAGCGAAGAATCCTCTTTGCTGCATTCAAATGTGTTGTGGTTGGATTCTCCATGTATCGGCTTACAACTCCAACCGCATATAGAATGTCGGGTCTTGTGCACGTTTAATATCTCAAGCTGCCAACCAAGCTCTTGAAAAGTGTAGCGTCTACTTTTTCTCCTTCTTCGTGTCTTGATAATTTGATTCCACATTCAATTGGCGTGCAAACTGGAATAGAGTCTTCCATCTTGAACTTTCTCAATATTTCCTTAGCATAGCCTTCTTGAGTAATTAGAATGCCTTCATCTTCTTGCTTTACTTCAATGCCAAGATAATAAGACATGAGCCCAATATCATCATCTCAAACTCCTTCATCATCTCTTTCTTAAACTCTTTAAACATGCTTGCATTGCTACCTGTGAAAATCAAGTCATCTACATACAAACATACAATCAATGTATCACCATTTTGGATTTTAATATAGAGTGCATGCTCATATGGACATTTAATGAAGTTTCTCTCTTTCAAATACTTATCAATTCGAGCATTCCAAGCTCTTGGAGCTTGTTTCAACCCATAAAGTGCCTTCTTTAGCTTCAAAAATTTGTCTTCTTCTCCCTTGACTTCGTAGCCTTGTGGCTGCTCGATATAAACTTCTTCTTCAAGGACTCCATTTAGGAAGGCGGACTTCACATCCATTTGATGTATCTTCCAATTGTTTTGAGCTGCTAAAGAAATTATCAATCTTACAGTTTCTAATCGAGTAACAGGAGCAAATACCTCTTCATAGTCAATGTCAGCTCTTTGAATATAGCCTTTTGCTACCAATCTTGCCTTGTATCTTTCAACTTCTCCTTTGGCATTTTTCTTTACTTTGTACACTCACTTGACACCAAACGCCTTGTGTCCTTTTGGAAGTGAAGCTAGCTCCCATGTGTCATTTTTCTTGATCGCCTTAATTTTTTCGTCCATAGCATCTCTCCAACTCTTCTTTTGCAAAGCTTCTTGAAAATTTATGGGCTCACAATCTGCAAAAAGACAAAAAAGAGTAATATTGTCTTGGTTTTCTGTTACATCATAAATTTCTTGAAGGCTTCTAAAACGAGGAACCCTTTCACTTGAGCTCCCGTCTTCTTGACAATTTGTTGTTGGTGAAGCTAGTGGGGAAGTAGGCTCTTCACTTGATTGTTCGATGCTCGGTTGTTCTTCTTCAAAATATGAAAAGAAGTTGTAATTCTCATCATACGGTTTCCAATCCCATTCTCCTTCTTCATCGAATACAACATCTCGGCTAATTATTATTTTCTTCGTATCAGGATTATAAAGTTTATAGCCTTTTGAATTTGTGTCATAACCAATAAAAACATATTTTTCACTTTTATCATCCAATTTGCTTCGCTTTTCATTCGGTACATGTACATGAGCTATGCTTCCAAAAACTCTTAGATGAGAAATGCCAGGCTTCCTTCTGCTCCATGCTTCTTGTGGTAACTTCCCCTACACACTTCTTGTTGGAGATCGGTTTGATAGATAAACAGCGCATGCCATAGCTTCCGCCCAAAATTCCTTTGGTAGTCTCTTACTTTTGAGTATGCTCCTTGCCATTTCAACAATTGTCCTGTTCTTCCTTTCTGCTACTCCGTTTTGCTGAGGAGATTTAGGCACTGTTAGTTGGCGTCGAATTCCATTATCTTCACAATACTTCTGAAATTCTCTTGATGTGAACTCTCCTCCACGGTCAGATCTCATGGCTTTTATCATAAGGCCACTTTCCTTCTCAACATGAGCTTTTAACTTCTTGAAGTTCTCAAATACCTCTGATTTCTCCTTCAAAAAATACACCCACGTTTTTCTTGAAAAATCATCAATAAAAAGAAGGAAATAATTACTTTTACCTAGCGAGCTTGGCTTGATTGGTCCACACACATCTGTATGTATGAGTTCTAATGGTTTCTTGGCCCTTGAGTATGACTCCTTTGGAAAGCCCATTTTGACTTGCTTCCCAAGTAAACATCCCTCGCACAGTTGATTGGGATGATTTATGCAAGGCAATCCTCTCACCATTTCTTTCTTAAAGAGCAATTCCAGTCCTTTAAAGTTAAGATGTCCAAAACGAAGATGCCAAAGCCATGAGACATCTTGGTAGCACGCCTTAAGACATTGGGCGACATCATGTTGAATGTTGAGCACAAATATTCTATTTCTTGACATTGGTACCTTAGTAATGAGATTGCTTGCACTGTCTCTTATGGAAAGGCTTTTATCCTTTAATTGAATATCATAACCTTTCTCTAAGAGTTGTCCTAAGCTCAAGATGTTACTTTTCATGTTTGGCACATAGTAAACATTAGAAATAAATTGATGCTCTCCATTCTTCAATTTAATAAGAACATTACCTTTGCCTTTCACCACTACCTTTGATTCATCTCCAAACACCACATTGCCTTTTATTGTTTGATCAAGCTCTACAAACATATTTTTTCTTCCGCACATATGGTTGCTTGCGCCTCTATCTAGATACCATTGATTATCCTCCCCTTTTTCATTTTCTTTATGGGCCAATAATAATGTGCCATCTTCTACAATTCTTTCTTCAGCATAATTGGTTTTCTCTTCAACTTTATTGTTTCTTGGAGCTCTACATTCAGAAGCATAGTGTCCAAATTTGTTGCAATTATAGCATTTGATCCGTGACTTGCCACTCCTTGAATTTGAATTGCCTCTCCCACGACCTCTAGTTGTGCTTTCTCCTCTTTGATTATTGAAGCTATGGTTATTGTCATGGTTGGGCCTCCAACCTCATCCATATCCATAGCCACGTCCTCTTTCTCGTTCTTGACCACGGCCCCATCTTTGTTGGCTTTGATTACTTTCTTCCTTTTTTAAATCAATTCGTGTCTTAAGAACATGCTCTATAGTCTCTTCCTTCTTCCTTTTTCTTTTCTTCATAAGCCTGCAATGAGCCTAAAAGCTCCTCTGTAGCCATGGCCTCCAAGTTTTTTGTTTCTTCAATGATGGCGACAATATGTTCAAACTTTGAATCTAATGATCTAAGAATCTTCTCCATGATTCTAACATCATCAAAATTTTCACCATTTCTTTTCAAATTATTAGTAACAACTAAAACTCTTGAAAAATAATCAGAAACAAGTTCACCTTCTTTCATATGTAGAGATTCAAATTCTCCTCTCAATGTTTGAAGACGCACCTTTTTGACTTGATCTGCTCCCTTGTAAGACACCTGAAGCTTTTCCCATGCTTCTTTTGCTGATTTTGCTTCCGAAATCTTTTCAAAAGTGTCATCATCCAATGATTGATAAATTAGACTAAGAGCCTTCTTGTCCTCAAGTTTTCCAATTCATCCTTTTGGGTTTGAGATAGACTATTTTCGTCTTCTGGTTCAGTATAGCCTTTCTCCACTATCTGCCATACACGATTTGCTCCAAGGAGGGCCATCATTCTTAAGTTCCAAATATCATAGTTGGTCTTAGTAAGCATTGGAACTGGTATGGGAACGTTGTTATTCGCCATCTCTTAGGATCTTCAAGCTCTGATACCACTTTTTAAAAAATTTATGTGGACGAAGAGAAACAAATTAGAAGAAAGTAGAATATTTTTTAAGGGAGGAGAAAAAATACTTTTATTGCTTGATTCTTTTTTCTTGCTTGATCATTGATTGGTACAACATATGAGAGAGTATCTATATATAAAATGACAGTGCTCTACACTCTTCTCTCTCTAGATAATTCTATTGCATATTTTGATAGACCAAAATTTATTATCATTTATTTGATTTTGGCCTTTCCTAAAACAAGGATAGAATTTATTACATAATTGGCATTTACTTATAAAACCAAATTTGTTTGTTTCCATTTAAAACCAAGTTTACTTTTCAACAGACGGTAACTCATTTGTTATTTTTTTCCTTACCTTTGAAAGTATCGCTCGCCATTTTTGACCTGTATGCAATAACGCTGCAGGTGACCTCACTGCAAAGAACATGGCAGCCCAAATACTGTTGAAATCCTTTCAATATTTTACTGAGTCCAAATATAGGATTCTTTCCCTTAAAATAACTCATTTTCACTTTTTTTTGGTTACATTTTGATATCTTACACCAGCAATATGCTGCTATGTTGGGTTTAGTTCTCCAGTTTTACTCATTACTACAACACTACTATAACATAAATAATTTATTGTTGTAATATAAATGGCGTATTTCAGTTCAGTCAAGTTTGTTATACTTTTTCACTAATTTTTTAAATTTTCCGATACATATCAAGGAAACTTCAATATTAGTCTTGATCGGATATATGTCCACTATACTGACATGAGTGGAAATCTGATTGATCATGTCTTATAGTCGTCACATTATTTGAAATCAGATATATTTCCAATGACTTTATGCTTTCGTATTGTACATTGGGTCACATAATGAATTACTATAGGGAGCATCTAGCAGTATAAGGCTTCAGCTATGTAAGACAAATAAAAAAAATAGAGTTATATTATCCAAGTTTGGATACGATAATAAGCATGATTACATATGCATCCTACTTTTTGAACTAACCTAGAATCGTATTTCTCCAATGTAACCAAGTATAAATTTCTGGTTCCAGATGTCTCTTTATTTTTATTTGTTGCCTTATTTGTGTCAGATATTTTCTTTCTTGATTTTAGTGTCCATCCATAATTTTCCCATTAGTAATATTGTATGTTTTGTGTTCTTTTTCCTTACATTTAGATATATTTTGAGATGTGTGTAAGAAAATCACATGATTCTTGAGATCTATATTACAGAAATGTTACTACAGTGGCAACTAGAGGGTACAGCTAAGAAGTATTGGTTTGCAAAAAATGGTTAGTTAGTGATTCCCTTTTGTTTTCTTCCAGGTGTGGGAGTAGTAGATGAAGAAAAATGCATAACATAAATAATATTGATATTAATACTTGAATTTTTTTTAATCATAAGTGTTTTACAAACAGATTTGATTTTATTCGTTAAGCATTGAACAATTAGGTTGCTTCATTTTCTTTTAACATTCTCTATTTCAATTGTGTATCTTACATGTAACATGTACATTAAGTCTGTAACAAAAATAATTTTGTCCTATCTGTACCAAAGTTACTATACTACCTTTGTGCTTTTGCATATGCGTGGGCATATAAATTTGTCAAGAATATACACCCAAATACCTTTAAAGCAGCTATTGTAATGTGTTTTCTATATGGATTTTTCATCTGCCTATGGCTTCATTATCCCTATGACCTTTTGGTAGTGCCTTATATAAATAGAGTTTATCCTGTGGCAAGCATCCAGTGTCTTTATATATATTTCCTTCCTTTTAGTTTGAAAGGCCATACGTGGGAAAAAACATGTCGGTTTTATCTAAATAATGTTACTGCAAGAAAAAAACTAAGATCTAACCATAGTTGCAAATACAAAATATAACTACAACCCGTGTGCGTAGCACGGGTTCACTTTAGTATTAATGGAAAAACAATGTTATTGTACAATGCAGATAGTAGCCATAGACAATATAAGAGGCATATACCATACCTATTCACATGTGAGGAAAAGCATCCATGTCAAAGCAAGGATACATGGTATGAGCAAAATATGATAATCTCTCAACTTCCTGCTTAAATAGAAACAGAACAGCCACATATTTAAGCATGTGTAACAAACGTAAGCAAGTAGACTTAATACGGAAAAAAAACATTGACATTTAACAAACAGAACTTTCGGAGTTAATGAGTAAATAATTTTTAAAAGATCAAGAATGGAAAGAAATTGAAAAAATTTAGTTTGAAATTACAATGTTATCCCTTGATCGCTCCTTCAATGCAATGTTCTTGTTATTTTAATCAATTTCTGTGATTTTGTCGAACTATCTTCACTTTGCTCCTCAGTGTATGCATTACTGCTTTAAGTGTTGCATTTGATAATTATTATATTTTTTATGCTCCGATTATATCGCATATAGAATACCAAGGACCTAAACAATCAAACATACAACAGCAAAAACTATATTATGTTTACAAAATAACCTTATCTAACTTAAACAAATTTCTATTAAATGCAATTTCCAATTTAAAAAAGTATTACAAATGGTGTAAGACACTTTAGTATGAACAGATGATTAACATCATCTGATCGAAGTAACAAATAATAAATTAGATTGGATCAGGTTCAACATCCACATTCAAACAACCAGCTTAAATATGAGAAGTATACATAGCATATTAGGTTACTGGTTTCTTAAAATATAAAAACATCAACTGATCTAAAATGGCAGTAAATACCATTAATAGTAAAGATAAAACTGATGCGTCCATCATAAGTACATTCTGACCAATCATATTACATGCTATGATAGCTGGTTGCGCACTCTTGGCTACATCTTAGAATACTAAAAAGTAACCTCAGTCAAACTTATATTCAAATATTTAAGTATGATCAATTGAACCTTGACAATATGTCGTTGGCTTAGAGGAAATCAATCGTTTCCATTATTATTTTCCTATAAAATATATATTCATTTTTGATAAATTCCTATAAACTCAGTTTAACTTAAACATATTTTTGCAAAACTCAATAGAACACACACCTAGCACAATGAAAATTTGGTAGGGCCAAGCCTATCAGGGTGATCATTGTGACAGTTAATTTAGATCTAGTATTATGTGTTGGAAATAAATGAGAAGATTGGGAAGAAGAGGTTGAGTGGTATTGGAGAAATATAAGTCCCACATTGTGTGTGATTTGTGATTATGTCTCCTTATATACCAAAGCCCAATATGCTATTTCAAAACAAAAGAAATAAGCACATGAAGCATTGAGTGAATGGGGATATGTAGGCATTAGGCCTTCATAATAAATATTAAAATGTCATAGATAGGGCCTTGGGCCTTGGGGCTCTTGGGGTCTCCTGATTTCCGTGGGCCGCTAACCCGCTCGGCCTTGTTGTAGTGGGACGGATCTGTTTTGAATGGAGCGGATGCGCCCGTTTCCTTTCGGCTCTTGGGCTTGCGTAGCGAACAGGTGCGTCCATTTCCATTTGGGCTCAGTCGACACGCCCGCGTCCGTAAGGACGGTCATATCTGCTCAGAAGACATCCCCTAGCCACTATATAAAGGCTTCATGACAGAACAATCAAACCACCGAAAAATTCCCTTCTTTCTACTCTACAAAACTGTTCTTAATTACTGCTCTCTTGAGTTCGTGTTGCTCTGCAATTGAAAGCGCTTCAACCTGCGGAGAATGGTTCGTTTTATCTTGGGAAACAATTGCTCGATAACCTTCAGCGCCATTGAGGGAGCAATATTGTTTCAAGGAAACAGATTACATCTGGACTCGGACGTTACTGACAGGTACTTCTCTCTCTGTTCCTTGTTTTGCTACAGTTTTTTACTGTTGCAAATCTGGTCACGCTTTTCCGTTGCTGATTTTGAATGTACTTCAAAATAGTAACGCTTCTTGACGTGACAATTGGATAGTGACAATTTATTGATTGCTATCGGATTCGTGCTATATTCGCATTGTTACGAACAACAAACTTGAAACAATATTGTCGTTTTGCAGAAAAGGATAATGACTAAGAATAATAGTGGTCCTGCTGCGCCAACACCACCTGTAACCAATCCTTTTGCACCCATGGTTACGCCAATGGCACTGTCTCATGGAGAAAGGCAAGAAAAGTTCACCAGAGCGGACTTCAAACGTTGACAGCAAAAGATGCTATTTTACTTGACAACATTGGGCCTAGCAAAGTGTAACAACCCGTATTTTCAACAACCTGTAATAATGAAAATCGAGGCAGAATTTAATTCAAAAATCTGAATCAAGGGAAACGGGCTATGCCATTGCGTTCGTCTCGGAAAAATACGCGAAATAGAGTCCGAGTTTTCGAAAATCGGAGTCCGTATGACCCAGTTAAGGCCCATGGAAGTTTTCAGAAAATTCCTAAGTAAAAAAACAGATTTAAATTTAATTTAAAAACAAGGGTTAGGGCAATCTGGAGCAGGCGGGAAAAATTCCCGCCAGGACCCGCATGTCGACATCCCTGTCGACAGGGCCCCCAGGGTGTCGACAGCCCTGTCGACAGCCCTGTCGACAGGGGGTGCCCGGGCAGTTTAGCCTGGTGCACCATTTCTGATTTGGGTTGGGTCTTGTGGCTTGGTTCTAGAGAGTTCCGAGATCTGACGGGCCTAAACTAACCTAGGGTTAATCCTAGGGCTTAAAACACTCTAATTCCCTATAAATATACCCCTAATCCTACCCTAAAGCCTCATTAATCAATCTAGCAACTAAACTATGTCAAATTGAATCCTCAAATGGCCTCCACCTAAAAACCCTAGCCTCCACTTCCCTCAAAGTTTAATCCTATAAAGATATGATGATCATACAACCTTTTCTATGTTGTATGAATGCTTAATAACTTGCATACTTCATTAAGTTGCAAGTTTGATTTGCTAAGTTTGTGTTTTTGGGATTTTTGCAAAAGGGTTTTCTTATTTGGAGCTTGGTTTTGAGTTTTCAAAGGGCTTCTTCATCTTATTTTGTAGATTTGTGACTTCATTTTGGTTGTAAGCCCTCTTACCTTCACTTTACAAACTCTAAAGTTATCATGTGGTGAAAGTTGAGATTTGTACATGTTTCATAAGTTATGCATGCTTATGCGAGTTTACTATGCCATGTTCTACATGTTTAATGGATTATGTATGCTTATGCAAGTTCACCTTACCATGTTGTACATGTTTTATGGGTTATGCATGCTTATGCGAGTTCACCTTACCATGTTATGCAAGTTTTATGGGTTATGCATGTTTATGCAAGTTCACCTTACCATGTTATGCAAGTTAACATGCAAGTTTTATGGGTTATGCATGCTTATGCGAGTTCACCTTACCATGTTATGCAAGTTTTATGGGTTATGCATGTTTATGCAAGTTCACCTTACCATGTTATGCAAGTTTTATGGGTTATGCATGTTTATGCGAGTTCACTATGACATGATTTGCAAGTCTAACATGTTATGCATCATTATTATGATATGTGAAGTTCATCATGTATGTTATGCCAAGTTACCTTTTATACCCTTATGCGTTATGACGAATATGTAAGCGATATAATGACGTTGGGGGGTTTGGGTAAACTTAAAAATACATGAAACTAAAAGATTGGGAATTTACCTATTAAGTTAGGTCTACCCCTTGGGAATTTACCTATTAAGTTAGGTCTACCCAAGTATATGTTAACTTGTAAATATGTTTTAAAGTGGACATGACATTAGATAACATGATATGGCCAACTCGAGGTTAGACCTAGTTGTGGTGTAAATCTTCCCAGGTAACCACAACGTGAGGTCTAATGTGGGTAGTTGGTCATGTTGCACCATAAGACCCGAGGTTAGACCTAGACGTGGTGTAAATCTTCCCAGGTAACCACGGATGTCTAATGTGAGAGGTTGGGTGCGTTAATTAATTAATGCCTCATGATTAGGGTTAAGTCATGGCCCACTAATACTTAACCAATAATGGGGATGCGAGGATTAGATGGGGTTAAGTGGTTACACTTAACTAATTTAATCCATGATTAGTGAGGGGTTAAAACCACACTTAACCCTCTTAGAAACCCTAGCAACGTGGTCTGTTCCAGCAGTAATCCCAGTTTGGTATCACCACAACCCTACAGCTAGGTTAGGGCGGGGCACGATTACTGGACGGATGTAAGCGACCAAAGCGACGGCTGAGTGGTACAGCGGTGCGGGTCCGGCGGGCTACGGACGTGCACGTAGTCCGATATTGGACAAACTCGAGGCACGGGTACCAGTAGGTTTAGACTGTGCATTATTGCTTAGGTGTCTGGGGTTGACACCCGAGGGCTTGATACACCCAAAGGTGGACCCAGCGCAGTCTGACTACATCCATGTGGGCCATATGGACACCAACACTGGACGTGTTAGGTTTATAGGGAGCCGATCGACTAGACCGTTGGGCTGGACCTTATACTAAGGTCACTTCATGTTATTGGGCCAAAGTTTGGGCTAAGGGATCAAGATCTGTTTTGTGGGTTTGCTAGTACACTGTGGTGCAAAGTTTAATCTCATCTATGTGATGTCACCTTTATCTATTGCCAGTATGTTCATCTCAGTTTCCATCATGCTGTTAACTTTATTAGTTTATAGATTGATCGTAGTAGGGCTTACCAGTCTTTTTGACTGACCTGTTTTCTTTCGCTTCTTTTCTTCCGTTTCCCCCCCCCCCCCCACAGGTTCTCAGGGAGGGGCTACATCTGCTTAGTGGATCTTTGGCTTGCTTGTTGGATAGCTCATGTATGGATCTGAGCTAGCTGTGGCTTATCTTTTATTTCTGGGGATTAGTACTGATGTTTTACCATGTATTTTGTTATCACGTATCTAGACTTATGTTGTATTTTGGATCATGACATTTTGATATTATGTACTTGACTATGTTGGTTTTCTGAGATGATGATGATGGGTTTTTATCTGCTACCGCTGCTTTACTTATATTTATTTTCATATATTCTGTCTTGCGATATCTCTGTGCATGTTTACCCTCACAATAACGCCCCTCCAAAGCTAGTACATTCTAAGGAGTGATCCTAGTGGAGGCGGGGTGTTACATTTGGTATCAGAGCACAAGGTTAACAAGATTGAACAAAATTTTTGAAAAAAAAAACCCTTTTTGAAAAACTATTTTCAAAAACCTACTAAGTATTTTCCAAAATAAAGTCTAGATTATTTTAAGGCTAATCCCCAAAAGCCATTAGCGTTATCCTTCGTTCCCTTGACCTGATCTTATCTTATCTTTCGTTTCAGTATGGCTGAGAATCTTGTCATCCCAGATGGAGTGAACGTACCACTCTGGTGTAGGAGGCTTCTAGAAGCTAGGGCGGCAGCCGGCCCCGCAAACCCTACTCCCACTCCTCCTCCTGTAGTTGAGAATCCTCTCCCTAATATCCCTCCTCCAGCAGTTAATATTCCTCCTCCCGTTGCTGAGGCTCCTCTTCCTCCTCCTCCCCCTCAGCATCCTCAGGTTGAGTTCACAAAGGTTTGTAAAGACTTCAAGGCGATGGGAGGCAAGAATTTCCTAGGCACGGAATCTTTTGTTGAAGCTAGGAATTGGCTGAAAGACACGGAGGACTTGTTTGCTATCTTTGGGATTGATGACGAAAGGAAGATCTTATTGACAGTGTGGCTTTTGAAGGATGAGGCGGCCTATTGGTGGGAGGTTACCAATGGGACGAGGCCCGTTGAGACTTGGGCCGATTTGAGGGCTAGATTTGTGACCAAGTTTCTATCTTCTGCTGAGGCGAATTTACAAATGGAGAAGTTCATTGCATTAAAGCAAGGTGATATGTCTGTCAAGGAGTATGTGAACAAGTTTAATCAACTGGCCCGTTTTGGTTTGGATATGGTGAACACTCCTGAGAAAAAGGCTCTTCGATTTGCTAGAGGGTTGAATGAGCCACTGCAGGGCTTGGCAATGTCGCATATTCCGCATGGAGCTACTTTTGAGAGTTTGGTTAATATGGCTCTGCTTCAGGGAGATGGAAAGAAAGAGGTCAAGTCGAGTGATACTCAAGCAAAGAAGACTGATTCTCAAGGCAAAGGCAATCAAGGTGGTCAAAGCAGCCAGGGGAATCAGGGCAAGAACAAGAAGGGCAACAACAAAGGCAAGGGAAAGTGCAATTACTGTGGTATAGCTGGGCACTTTGCTAAGGATTGCAGGAAGAAGAAAAGGAAGCTTAGTGGTGGATGCTTTTCTTGTGGAGAGACTGGGCACTTTAGCAAGGAATGCCCGAAGAAGAAAGGGCAGGGTCAGACTCAGCGTGCTGGACCTTCAGGAGGGCAAGTTCATGCTCTCAATGCCGCTTCAGTTCCCGAGCGAGGTAGTGTTTCTGTTGAGAACCTTGTTTATGTTTCCGATCTTCCAGTTCGTACCTTGTTTGATTCTGGTGCATCACATAGCTTTATTTCATCTGATCTTGTTGATAGCTTGCACCTTAGTACTAGCTTAGTGGATGATCCCGTTTGTGTTTCGAATCCCATTGGGGGTTCTGCTCATCTATCTATGATATGTGAGGATCTGAGGATCTCTATACTTAGTGTAGAGTTCTTGTGTAGTGCGTATGTTCTTGGTTTCAGGGGATACGGATTGATCTTGGGCATGGATTGGCTGTCTAGATATGGAGCCATTCTGGATTGTGAGCATAGGGTTGTAAGGCTTGTGACTCGCCTGGGCAACACCTTAGAAATTTCATGCAATCCGAAGGATCCCGTCATGTTGTGCTATCTTGAATCTCTCGACTCGCCAGAGGAAACTCTTCAGTCTGTAAGAGTGGTCCGAGATTATCCAGATGTTTTTGAAGAAGTTAAGGGGTTGCCCCCTAAACGAGAGATTGATTTTCGCATTTATCTGGTGGATAATGCTAAGCCTGTTTCTTTGCCCGTTCGGCACATGGCTCCGCGTGAGAGACGGGAGCTCAGCAAGCAAGTGAAGGAATTGCTTGAGAAGAACTTCATCAGACGAAGTATATCCGAATGGGGAGCGCCTGTGGTTTTTGCTACTAAGGCAGATGGTTCTCTTCGGCTCTGTGTGGACTATAGAGAGTTGAATAAGCTGACTAAGAAGAACAGACACCCGTTACCGAGGATTGATGATCTTTTTGACCAGCTGGTTGGTGCTTCTGTTTTCTCTCAACTTGATCTTGCTACTGGATTTCATCGGCTCAGAGTGGCTGAAGATAGTATAGACAAGACTGCATTCAGAACTCCAGATGGATTCTTCGAGTGGCTTGTGATGCCGTTTGGTTTGACGAATGCACCCGCGTATTTTGTGGACTTGATGAGTAGGGTGTTTCGGGAGTTCTTGAACAAGTTTGTCGTGGTCTTTGTGGATGATATTCTGGTTTTCTCCAAGGATGAAGAAGAGCACGCGAGGCATCTTGTAGAGGTGATGGATACGCTCAGAGCACACCAGTTAAAGGCCAAGTTCTCCAAGTGCCACTTTTGGAGAAGGGAAGTTAGATTCCTTGGGCATATCGTATCCAAGCAAGGCTTAGCGGTGGATCCCGCTAAGGTGGTTGCAGTTCAGGATTGGAAGACTCCAAGGAATGCAACCGAGGTGAGAAGCTTTCTAGGTCTTGCGGGTTTTTACCGGAAGTTCATCAAGGACTTTGCAAAGATATCCGCTCCTCTTACTAAGTTGACGAAGAAGAACCTAGTTTTTGCTTGGGATATGGATTGTGAGCTTGCTTTTCAGAGACTCAAGAGAGCCCTTACCTCTGCACCAGTTCTAGCTTTACCCGATGGTGGTAAGATATTTACCGTGTACACTGATGCTTGTGGCACGGGATTGGGCGCCGTTCTGATGAAGGCAGAGTTATATGTTTTGGTGGGAGGCAACTTAAGGTGCATGAGAAGAATTATCCCACTCATGATCTAGAGCTGGCAGCGATTGTGTATGCGCTTAAGGCATGGCGCCATTATCTTCTGGGAGAGAGATTTGAGCTGTATACTGATCATAAGTCTTTGAAGTATCTCTTTTCGCAGAAGGATCTGAACTTGAGGCAGCAGAGATGGATGGAGTTTTTGGCGTCTTATGATTTTGAGATATCCTATACCCCTGGCAAGGGGAATGTTGTAGCAGATGCGTTGAGTAGAAAAAGGTTGACACTAAGTCCTCTATTTGTTGAGATGAAGAATTTAGAGTTCTTGGCAACCTTTGATTTTTCTTTGACAGTTGAGTCGATGACCGGTTCTTTGGCATCTCTAGAGCTCAGGCCTACCCTTCTGGATCAAGTTGGGGCTTCGCAGAAGGAAGACCCTCAGATAATTGAGATTATGGAGAAGCTGATTCGAGGGGAGACATCTAGTCACCTTGCTCGATATTCTATAGACGATAAGGGTTGGCTGAGGAGAGACGGAAGGCTTTGTGTTCCGAGGGTGGAAGACTTGGTGGGGAAAGTTCTTGAGGAAGCACATCGCTCCAAGATGACTATACATCCGGGTGGAGATAAGATGTATAAGGATATGAAGCGCATTTTCTTCTGGCCTGGAATGAAGAAAGATGTGGCAGAGTTTGTCTCCAGATGTGTTGTTTGTCAGAGAGTAAAAGCTGAGTCGAAGAAGCCCGGTGGGCTATTGCATCCTCTAGAGATCCCGCTATGGAAGTGGGAGAGTATTTCTATGGACTTTATTGATGGGCTTCCAAGGTCAAGGAAGGGGAATACAAGCATTTGGGTCATTGTAGATAGACTTACGAAGAGTGCTCATTTTATCCCAGTAAAGAGCAAAAGGACCGCATCTGGACTAGCATTAGTATATCTTCGTGAAATAGTACGACTACATGGAGTCCCTTCCAGCATAGTCAGTGACCGAGACCCCATCTTTACTAGTCAATCCTGGAACAGTTTGCAAGAGGCTATGGGCACAAGGTTGAACCTGAGTACGGCCTATCACCCACAAACAGACGGTCAAACAGAAAGGGTGAATAGGGTACTTGAGGACTTGTTGAGGCTTTGCATTCTGGATTTTGGTGGTGCTTGGGAAGACCATCTTCCTCTTGTCGAGTTTGCATATAATAACAGTTATCAGGCGAGCATAGGGATGGCACCATTTGAAGCTTTATATGGGAGGCCGTGCAAGTCACCCACATGTTGGTGGGAGACTACAGATAAGCTTATACTTGGACCCGACATGATTAGAGATACATCCGAGAAGGTCGAGTTGATTAGAAGACGGATGAAGGCGGCCCAAGACCGACAGAAATCCTATGCTGACAAGCGGAGATCCGATTTGGAGTTTGAGGTTGGGGACATGGTTTTCGTAAAGGTTTCTCCTTTGCGGAATGTGGTCCGATTTGGAGCTGTTGGGAAGCTAGCACCGAGATTTGTTGGACCCTTCCCTATCATAGAGAGAATTGGGAAGATGGCTTATAAAGTGCAATTGCCCGAGAAGTTGTCCGGAGTGCATAATGTCTTCCATGTCTCGCATCTCCGAAAGTGCCTACATGAGTCGGCTGAGGTGGTTGAACCTAGCATTCTTGAAGACGTGGAAGTAGAGAAAGAAGCAACTTTGAGGAGAGCTCTGATTCGTATCTTGGGGATAGAGACCAAGAAGCTTAGGAATCGTGAGGTCAGGTTGGTGAAGGTTCAATGGGGTGAAGCCGAAGAAGACGCAACTTGGGAAACCGAGGAGAAGATGCGTGGGCTTTATCCATTCCTTTTTTAGGGTACACTCTCAATCTCTTTCCTTTGTCAGCATATCTTTCTCTTTGCTATCCATGTTTGTCTAGTTATCGTGCTAATCTTGTCATGAGAACCTTAGGTAGAAACCCTTTGGATGAAACATGTGTTTGGGACATGTTATGTTTGATGGTTGCAAGTGATTGCAAGTGTTTGCAAGTGGTTGCTCGTGGATGCATGATACACATTAGGCACTAGATCGGCTCACACACTCCTCATATTGCATGTGCATGAGTGTTTATGCTTATTCTTGGATGAAATTTGTATGCAATCACATGGATGTTACATATGGATGTATGATTGCGCACGCATGTAGATATTATACATTATATTAGGAATTTGCATACATATGGATACATTTCACTAACATCTTTTGCATTGATTTTTGCATTAGATAAGTACATATACACACACCTCTGCATATGTTCATCCAGCATTTAGAATCTTGTAAGGACAATGATTGCTCGTGGATGATGCTTTGAGTAGATGGATGATTGGATGGTAGGATACGTTCTTCCTAACTTGAAGATTTCGGGGACGAAATCCTTTAAGGAGGGGAGAATGTAACAACCCGTATTTTCAACAACCTGTAATAATGAAAATCGAGGCAGAATTTAATTCAAAAATCTGAATCAAGGGAAACGGGCTATGCCATTGCGTTCGTCTCGGAAAAATACGCGAAATAGAGTCCGAGTTTTCGAAAATCGGAGTCCGTATGACCCATTTAAGGCCCATGGAAGTTTTCAGAAAATTCCTAAGTAAAAAAAACAGATTTAAATTTAATTTAAAAACAAGGGTTAGGGCAATCTGGAGCAGGCGGGAAAAATTCCCGCCAGGACCCGCATGTCGACAGCCCTGTCGACAGGGCCCCCAGGGTGTCGACAGCCCTGTCGACAGCCCTGTCGACAGGGGGTGCCCGGGCAGTTTAGCCTGGTGCACCATTTCTGATTTGGGTTGGGTCTTGTGGCTTGGTTCTAGAGAGTTCCGAGATCTGACGGGCCTAAACTAACCTAGGGTTAATCCTAGGGCTTAAAACACTCTAATTCCTTATAAATATACCCCTAATCCTACCCTAAAGCCTCATTAATCAATCTAGCAACTAAACTATGTCAAATTGAATCCTCAAATGGCCTCCACCTAAAAACCCTAGCCTCCACTTCCCTCAAAGTTTAATCCTATAAAGATATGATGATCATACAACCTTTTCTATGTTGTATGAATGCTTAATAACTTGCATACTTCATTAAGTTGCAAGTTTGATTTGCTAAGTTTGTGTTTTTGGGATTTTTGCAAAAGGGTTTTCTTATTTGGAGCTTGGTTTTGAGTTTTCAAAGGGCTTCTTCATCTTATTTTGTAGATTTGTGACTTCATTTTGGTTGTAAGCCCTCTTACCTTCACTTTACAAACTCTAAAGTTATCATGTGGTGAAAGTTGAGATTTGTACATGTTTCATAAGTTATGCATGCTTATGCGAGTTTACTATGCCATGTTCTACATGTTTAATGGATTATGTATGCTTATGCAAGTTCACCTTACCATGTTGTACATGTTTTATGGGTTATGCATGCTTATGCGAGTTCACCTTACCATGTTATGCAAGTTTTATGGGTTATGCATGTTTATGCAAGTTCACCTTACCATGTTATGCAAGTTTTATGGGTTATGCATGCTTATGCGAGTTCACCTTACCATGTTATGCAAGTTTTATGGGTTATGCATGTTTATGCAAGTTCACCTTACCATGTTATGCAAGTTTTATGGGTTATGCATGTTTATGCGAGTTCACTATGACATGATTTGCAAGTCTAACATGTTATGCATCATTATTATGATATGTGAAGTTCATCATGTATGTTATGCCAAGTTACCTTTTATACCCTTATGCGTTATGACGAATATGTAAGCGATATAATGACGTTGGGGGGTTTGGGTAAACTTAAAATACATGAAACTAAAAGATTGGGAATTTACCTATTAAGTTAGGTCTACCCCTTGGGAATTTACCTATTAAGTTAGGTCTACCCAAGTATATGTTAACTTGTAAATATGTTTTAAAGTGGACATGACATTAGATAACATGATATGGCCAACTCGAGGTTAGACCTAGTTGTGGTGTAAATCTTCCCAGGTAACCACAACGTGAGGTCTAATGTGGGTAGTTGGTCATGTTGCACCATAAGACCCGAGGTTAGACCTAGACGTGGTGTAAATCTTCCCAGGTAACCACGGATGTCTAATGTGAGAGGTTGGGTGCGTTAATTAATTAATGCCTCATGATTAGGGTTAAGTCATGGCCCACTAATACTTAACCAATAATGGGGATGCGAGGATTAGATGGGGTTAAGTGGTTACACTTAACTAATTTAATCCATGATTAGTGAGGGGTTAAAACCACACTTAACCCTCTTAGAAACCCTAGCAACGTGGTCTGTTCCAGCAGTAATCCCAGTTTGGTATCACCACAACCCTACAGCTAGGTTAGGGCGGGGCACGATTACTGGACGGATGTAAGCGACCAAAGCGACGGCTGAGTGGTACAGCGGTGCGGGTCCGGCGGGCTACGGACGTGCACGTAGTCCGATATCTGTTTTCGGATTTGAATTTCTGTGAAAATTCGTTGGGCCTTAACAGGGTCATACGGACTCCGATTTACGAAATTTCGGACTCTATTTAGTGTATTTTTCCGAGACGAACGCAATGGCACAACCCGTTTATCCTGATTCAGATTCTATAATTTAATTCTGCCTTGATTCTTGTCTTAACACGTTGCAAAAATTCGGGTTGTTACATTGGGCCTTAGGGCTCTTGGGGTCTCCTGATTTCCGTGGGCCGCTAACCCGCTCGGCCTTGTTGTAGTGGGATGGATCTGTTTTGAACAGAGCGGATGCGCTCGTTTCCTTTCGGCTCTTGGGCTTGCGCAACGAACAGGTGCGCCCGTTTCCGTTCGGGCTTAGCCGACGCGCCCGCGTCCGTACGGACGGTCATATCTGCTCAGAAGACATCCCCTAGCCACTATATAAAGGCTTCATGACATAACAATCAAACCACCGAAAAATTCCCTTCTTTCTACTCTGCAAAACTGTTCTTAATTACTGCTCTCTTGAGTTCGTGTTGCTCTGCAATTGAAAGCGCTTCAACCTGTGGAGACCGGTCCGTTTTATCTTGGGAAACAATTGCTCGATAACCTTCAGCGCCATTGAGGGAGCAATATTGTTTTAGGGAAACAGATTACATCTGGACTCGGACGTTACTGACAGGTACTTCTCTCTCTGTTCCTTGTTTTGCTACAGTTTTTTACTGTTGCAAATCTGGTCATGCTTTTCCGTTGCTGATTTTGATTGTACTTCAAAATAGTAACGCTTCTTGACGTGACAATTGGATAGTGACAATTTATTGATTGCTATCGGATTCGTGCTATATTCGCATTGTTACGAACAACAAACTTGAAACAATATTGTCGTTTTGCAGAAAACGATAATGGCTAAGAATAATAGTAGTCCTGTTGCGCCAACACCACCTGTAACCAATCCTTTTGCACCCGTGGTTACGCCAATGGCACTGTCTCATGGAGAAAGGCCAGAAAAGTTCACTGGAGCGGACTTCAAACGTTGGCAGCAAAAGATGCTATTTTACTTGTCAACATTGGGCCTAGCAAAGTATCTTACAGAAGATGCTCCAACCGTTGCAGAATTGGAATCGGATCCAGTTAAAGTTGAAGCCCTTACTACTTGGAAAAATTCTGATTTCATGTGTAAAAATTACATCTTGAATGGCCTCGACAATAGTCTATACAACGTGTACTGCACTATTGCAACATCCAAACAACTTTGGTTGGCTTTGGAAAAGAATTATAAAACTGAAGATGCAGGCATGAAGAAATTCATCGCTGGAAAATTTCTTGACTTCAAAATGGTCGATACAAAAGCTGTGATCAACCAAATTCAAGAATTGCAACTTATCATTCGTCAACTAGAAGATGAAAAGATGACACTTAGCGAATCTTTTCAAGTTGCCGCTGCTATTGACAAGCTTCCTCCATCGTGGAAGGACTTCAAGAACTACTTAAAGCACAAGCGCAAAGAAATAACAATGGAGGAACTTGTAGTTCGATTGAGAATTGAGGAAGATAATAGAAATTCTGAAAAGAAGATTTCTCAAAATGTGGTTGCCAAAGCAAACGTTTTCGAGACGGACAAGTCCAATAAGAGAAAACGTGACAACCAACCTAAGAAGTCAAAGAAATTCAAAGGGTCATGCAACAATTTTGGAAAGAAGGGTCATAAAGCTGCAGAATGTCGCGGCCCACCCAAAAAGAAGAAATCAAAAGCAAATGTGGCGGATGTTTCAGACGGTGTTTCTGAAATGGACCTATGTATAGTTGTTTCAGAATGCAACCTTGTTGGCAACAACAAGGAGTGGTTTGTAGACACTAGAGCCAATAGGCATATGCGCAAATAAGTGGATGTTCACAAACTACAAAAGTGCTACTAATGAAGAACAACTGTTTATGGGTAACTCGTCCACATCAAAGGTCGAAGGCAAGGGAAAGATTGTGCTGAAATTGACTTCTGGAAAAGAACTCACTCTAAATGATGTTCTCCATCTTCCAGAAATTCGCAAAAATCTAATTTCAGGATCGTTTCTCAGCAAGCATGGCTTCAAACTGACATTTGTGGCTGATAAATTTGTGTTGTCTAAGAATGGAGTGTACATAGGAAAGGGTTATGTATGTGATGGTCTATTTAAGGCTAATGTAACCACTGTTGTACCAAACAATGATATGAATAAAATTGAATCTTCTGCTTATATGGTTGAATCTCCTAATCTATGGCATTCTAGACTAGGTCATGTGAATTTTGATACTTTACAAAAACTGATCATTCTAGAATTCATACCTAAATGTAGAATTGATTCAAATTAAAAATGTCAAATTTGTACTGAAGCCAAATTGACAAGAACCTCATTTCATCATGTTGAAAGAGAAACCGAACCTCTAGACTTAATACATACTGATGTATGCGACTTGAAAATGTGTCAAACTAGAGGAGGAAAAAGGTACTTCATCACATTTATAGATGATTGTACAAGATACTGCCATGTATATCTCCTTAGAAGCAAGGATGAGGCATTCGATATGTTTAAACAGTATAAGGCAGAAGTTGAGAATCAACTCAACAGAAAAATTAAAGCTTTAAGAAGTGATAGAGGAGGAGAATATAAGTTTCCATTTGAGGAATTCTGTGCTGAGCATGGTATAATACACCAAACTACAGCTCCTTATTCACCTCAATCCAACGGTAACACCGAACGGAAGTATTGAACTCTTAAAGAAATGATGAATGCCTTACTAATAAGCTCTGGCTTGCCAGATAATTTTTGGGGAGAAGCTATTCTTTCGGCAAATCATATTTTGAATAAAATACCATGAAAGAAAACGTCCAAGAATCCCCATGAACTTTGGAAAAACAGACCACCATCCTACAAATACATAAAAGTGTGGGGGTGTCTTGCCAAAGTAGAAATTCCAAAACCGAAAAAGGTCAAAATAGGAATGAAGACTATAGATTGCATATTCATTGGATATGCTCATAATAGTAGTGCATATCGATTTTTGGTGTACAAATCTGAAATTGATGACATTCATGAAAACACCATTATCGAGTCTCGAAATGCAAGATTCTTTGAACATATTTATCCTCTAAAAAACTTCTTTTGAAACAAGTGTTCAAAAGAGGCCAAGAGATCCAGATACTCCCGAGGATAATGCTGATCAATGAAAAATGAATGATGAAACTGAGATAGAGGAACCGAGAAGGAGCAAGCGACAAAGGACCTCAAAATCTTTTGGACTTGATTTCTATGCATATATGATAGAAAATGAACCTCTAACTTATCAACAAGCAATGTCATCTCCCGATGCTCCTTATTGGAAAGAAGCCGTCAATAGTGAAATAGAATCCATTCTACAAAACCTGTAACGACCCGTGTTCTACGCATCATAGGATCGTAGAATATTTATTTCTTTCACATACGAAGTCGTATGGTCATGTAACTTTGGGAGACGACTATTGGGGTCATTTCCCATGTTCATGATTTTTCCCGATTTTTAAATGACCATTTTACCCCTAGTTGGCACTGTTTTGGCCATAACTTTTGACTGGAAAAGAATTTTGACCTGAAACCACTTCCATTGGCTCCGGATGATGGTTTCTCTTTCCGTAGAGTGGTCACATTAGCCAAACGGACTCACCGTTTGGGAGATATGGCTGAAACAAGTTTCAGATGGTGAAAAACAGCTTAATTGGGCTTAACCGGGTGATTAACAGCTAGGCCCATAGGGGAATTTCGGGTTTAGAGGTATAGGAGGACTGATTAGGGTTAGGAAATCACTTTCATTTCAGTTTTGAGCCGCCACAAACCTTCTTCAGACCTTAGTAATGGCTTCCACCCTCTAAATCTCTTCAAAACACCTCTTAATCACTTTCTAATTGAAATTAGGCTTAGCAAACATCAAATCAAGGAGTATTAGCACGAGAACCGAGGTAGAGCTGCTGTGTAAGATTGGGAACAGCGCCAAATCAGAGAATATTTCAGTTTGGGGTTTTAGTTGTGGCAAAGGTGAGTGATTAGCTTACTTTTACACTAATTACGGTTAATTATGGGTAATTAGTGAAGATTAGCGAATTTATACATTAATAAATTCTGGAAAATTTCCTAAAATTCTATAATGATGTTTTATGGCTCTGATAAAAATTTGGGCTAATTTGGATAAGTTTTGCTAATTGTATGCTTAATCATGGTTAAGAAGGATTAAGGGGAAAACATGGGTTTTTGGCTATGTTTGATCTAAAGTATTTCATGTAAATGATGTTTTAATGTTTTTGATTGATTCTATATGTTGTTACTGCTGTTTGGAATGTTTTGCAATGTCATAAGAAGTTTAGAATGGTTGAAAACGCCGTCGTTCGGCGAAAATAGCTTGCTGGAAAAAGTTGCAGATTTTCAGAACCGGTTAGGAAGAACACCCGATCCGAACCGGATAGGAGGAGGAGATCCGATCCGAACCGGATAGGAGGAAGAGATCCGATCCGAATCGAGTAGGAAGAACATCCGATCCGAACCGGATAGGAGGAGGAGATCCGATCCGAACCAGATAGAAGGAGGAGATCCGAACCGAATCGAGTAGGAAGAACATCCGATCCGAACCGAATAGAAGGAGGAGATCCGAACCGAACCGGATAGGAAGAGACACCCGAACCGAACCGGATAGGAGGAGGAGATCCGAACCGAACCGGATAGAGGAGGAGACCCGAACTGAACCGGATAGGAGGAGGATGCCCGAACCGAATCGAATAGGAGGAAGAGACCCGAACCGAACCGGGGAACGTATCCGAACCGAACCGAGCATGGGGAACCGGACGTGTACTTTTACTACTTCGTGATGACTCTTCTGAAGACCAACTCCAATTCGATCAAAACCCGAGATGCAAAGGAAGTCCAAATGAGAAGTTAGAGCTCAAGATTTAGATGGGAATCAACGAGTTCGCTTCATGGTTGGGCTTTGCTGCGGGACGCGTGCTAAGGAGTTATCGATGTCTATAGCTTTGAACCACTATGGTAGGAGGTACGAAGACGGATTCAGGGCCATTATGGCATCGGTAGAACCAAGGGCTACAACCAATGAAGTGGGTCATTGAAATGTTTGGTCATGACTCCATATGTTTAGCTTGGTCATAGCAGGGTTTCTACAAGTCGGGATTCGTCGTTACCTCAGTTTGTCTAGTGTTCCAAAGTGGTAGATGCCGTACGCTTTACGCACTGAGTGAGAGATGTGAGGATGGTTGCTATGGATGATTTGTTTGCTACCATTGTGACATGCACACCCCACCCCCGTACCCTTACACCTTTATTATGGCACCCTAGAGTATTGTACGGTATGTAGTACTAACTCTTTGGTTGCAGGTCCAGGTTCAGGTATGGCTTAGTATACCTGTTATTATTCTGTTTAGATGCTTATCGCTCATACCAGGCTTTATGTCTGACCCAGAGTTTTATGTCTCTTCTTATTACTCTGGGTGCTCACACGAGCAGACTAGAGACAGGTTAGCTGGTGATGCACGGGTAGATGATCCGGAGACGAGCAGGAGGCTTCCACGTAATATATATAGTATTCTCCCTGTGTTGTTGAAGATCACTGCTTGGGCATTGTTGGTGTATCTTCTATTTCAGCTTTCTTTTGTTTAGAGACAGTAAATTTGGAAAGTTGTAATAAGCTGTATTTGGATTTCCGCTGCTTTGATGTTGACATTGATTATTAGTTATCAGCTTATGCACTGTCTCGCCTGTTTTATGTCAAGTATGTTATTATTATATTTTATCCCATGCGCTGTGAGACATTCTACAGGTTCTTTGATTAGTTCATTCCCTTCTTTCCTTTCTTCTGACGACCGTCTTGTGCTAGTCGGGCATGTGTACAGCGCACTTTTGGAGGAAATGCAGGCTGGTATGAGGCGGGCCGTCACACTTGGTATCAGAGCTTTAGGTTGCGTAGTTAACCTAGGGAAATTATCAGGGAGAGATAGTATACGTATACGAGAGAGCGTATTTGTGATTACTTTGGTTTTTAAAAGCTATATATATATACTATTAGTAGTATAAGGATGAAGTCGTACTGCACTAGCACCACTATGGAGTCGTTAATCGTTTCCTTTTTCAGATTGACGATGAGCCGAGATACTAGAGGTGCTGGTAGGGGAGCCAATAATGGGAATGCTGCTGACATGAGGACGATGTTTACTGACCTCATGAGAGAGATGCTTAGAGATGTACAGAGGGCAGCTCCCAATGGTGGAAATGGTGGTGGTCCAATAGTGCAGGCGCCAAGAGTCGACTTCGCCAAGCTGAATAAGGATTATACTAGTCTTGGTGGGAAGTCATTCCATGGAACGGAGTCGGCTACGGACGTTCAGGATTGGGTGGATAGTTGTGAACGTATCTTCGAGGATTTGGGTATCGAGGATGCGATGAAGAGAAAGCTAGCGTCCCGTCAGCTGCAAGGGCGGGCAATGAATTGGTGGAATGCTATAAAGGCAGCTACTCCCGAAGACCAGATTACTTGGGAGCAGTTTAAGGCTCGCTTTAGTGAGAAGTTCATTCCAGCTGCTCAGAAGTCAATGTTGTTTAAGAAGTTCTTAGAGCTCAAGCAGAATGGCAGAGCTGTCTCGGAGTATATTGCTGAATTTGACACTTTGTCAAAATATGGGTTATCTCTTATTGATACTGCCGAGAAAAAGAATGAGAAATTCATAACTGGTTTGGATCAGTACTTGGGGGAAAAACTTATTAACCACATCGATGAGACGTTTGAATCGATTGTGGGGAAAGCGTTAAGATCGGAAAGTCTTTACCCTAAGTCGAAGACTGAGGTTGCATCTGCAGAAGAGCCAAAACCACAAGTAGGTGGTGGAGGCAAGGGTGGTTCCCAGAATAAGAGAAAGCAGAACCAAGCTAAGGATGGCCAGAAGAAAAAGAATAAGCAAGATGTTGAGTGCTTCAGCTGTGGTAAGAAGGGCCATTATGCTAGTAATTGTCGGGCCAAGCCAGCGGATAGGAAGTGCTTCAACTGTGGCCAAATGGGACATCACAAGGACAAGTGTCCACAGCCCCCTAAGGAAAAGCAAATGGTGAAAGCCTACGCTCTTAATGCTATTCCTTCTTCGTCGAATGCCCCAACTGCGGCGGAGAAGGGAAAGAATGTCGTCATTCAAGGTATGCTTTCTGTTTATGATGTTCCTGTTAGAGTTTTGTTTGATACCGGAGCTTCCAGTTCTTTCATATCTAATGACCTGGTAGATAGGTTGGGATTGGAGCCCGAGATTGTCGATAGACCTTTAGTAGTGACGAACCCGATTGGTGGTTCGACTAGCCTTAGCATGATTTGTCGCAATGTGGTCTTATCGAGTCATGGATGCATGTTTGTTTGTGATTGCTTTGTTTTGGGCTTTACTGGGTTTGGCATTATTTTGGGAGTAGATTGGCTCCAAAGATACGGGGTGGTGGTAGACTGTGAGGGCTTGTTGGTGACAGCTAGAGCGGATGATGGGCGGAGGATAGTGTTTGGTGGTCTACCCAGTAAGGGGGTATTGGCTAGTTTTCTAAACTCCCTCGACATTCCGCATAGTGAGTTGTCAGGTTTGCCCGTGGTTGGCCAGTATCCGGATGTTTTCGAAGAAGTGACCGGACTTCCACCACACCGAGAGATTGAGTTCCGTATTGATTTGGTAAAAGATGCCAGACCTATAGTGATGCCACTTCGTCGTATGGCACCAAGAGAGCAGCGGGAGCTCGAGGTGCAAGTCAGCGATCTTTTGAAGAAGGGATTTATCAGAAGGAGTGTTTCTGAATGGGGAGCACCAGTTGTGTTTGCTACCAAGGCGGATGGTTCCCTTCGTTTGTGTGTAGACTACCGCGAGTTGAATAAAGTGACGAGGAAGAACAAGTATCCTCTACCGCGGATAGATGATTTGTTCGATCAGTTGAGTGGCGCGAGAATATTTTCTCAGTTGGATCTCGCGACAGGTTTTCATCAGCTTAGAGTGGAAGCTGAGAGTATAGCTAAAACAGCATTTCGAACGCCGTCTGGATTTTATGAATGGTTGGTTATGCCATTTGGGCTGACTAATGCCCCGACATATTTTGTGGATCTTATGAATAGGGTATTCAGAGATCAGTTGAATAAGTCTGTTCTTGTGTTCGTGGATGATATTTTGGTCTATTCGAGGACAGAGGAAGAACACAAGGAACATTTAAGAATAGTGATGGAGGTGTTGAGAAAACACCTATTGAAAGCAAAGTTTTCGAAGTGTCACTTCTGGAAGAGGGAAGTGAGGTTCTTGGGCCATGTTGTATCAGAGAGTGGTATTGCCGTGGACCCAGCAAAGGTGGCTACGGTACAGGATTGGCCTACGCCCAAGAATGTAACAGATGTAAGGAGTTTCTTGGGATTAGCGGGATATTATCGTAAGTTTATCCAAGGCTTCTCCAAGATAGCAGCACCGTTGACTCAGTTGACAAAGAAGAATCAAGCTTTTGTCTGGGATGAAAGGTGCGAGAATGCATTCAGAAGTCTAAAGGACAAGTTGACAAGCGCACCAGTGTTAGTCATTCCTAAGGGGGATGAAGAGATGACGGTATACACGGATGCCTGTGGTACCGGACTGGGTGCTGTATTGATGCAAGGCGGTAGGGTTGTAGCCTATGCAAGTCGGCAATTGAAACCGCACGAGAGAAGATACCCTACCCATGATTTAGAATTGGCAGCGATCGTGTTCGCGTTAAAGATGTGGAGACACTATCTCTTGGGAGAAAGATTTGAGCTATTTACGGATCATAAGTCGTTAAAGTATCTATTCTCCCAGAAGGATTTAAATCTCCGCCAGCAGAGATGGTTAGAGTTCTTAGCTTCCTATGATTTTGACATCGCATACACACCAGGAAAGGGCAATGCGGTGGCTGATGCATTGAGTAGAAGACATGCCAGCTTGGGGGCTATGTTCCTTGAATGGAAGCAACTGGAGTTTATCGCGGGGTTTGATTTCAGACCAAAGTGCGAATTGGATCCAGAAATGGTAGCAAGTTTGACGGTCAGACCCACTTTGATTGAGCGGATCGGCTCTAGTCAGAGGGACGATCCTAACCTATTGGAAATCATCTCCAAGTTAGAGATGGGTATCGATGAGGAGATGAACAAGTATGGGCTTGATCGAGATGGATGGCTTAGAAAGGGTGGAAGACTAGTCGTACCCAATGTCAATGGATTGAGAAATGAAGTGCTTAGAGAATGTCATCACTCAAAACTGACTATACACCCCGGTGGTAATAAGATGTATCGAGATATGAAGCAGACTTACTACTGGGAAGGTATGAAAAGAGACGTTGGGAAGTTTATATCCAAGTGCATGAATTGCCAGCTAGTTAAAGCCGAGCAAAAGAAGCCTAGTGGTTTGTTACAGCCCTTAGAAATTCCCGAATGGAAATGGGAGCAAGTCTCGATGGATTTCATCGATGGTTTACCAAGGACTAGATCGGGACATGACAGCATTTGGGTAATTGTAGATCGACTGACTAAAAGTGCAAGGTTTATACCAGTCAAATCGACCAGAACGGCAGCTAAGTTAGCAGAATTGTATATGAAGTGGGTAGTGAGATTTCATGGAGTACCTAAAGGCATTGTGAGCGACCGAGACCCGTTGTTCACTAGTGGGTTTTGGAAGAGCTTACAAGAGGCTCTAGGGTCAGAGTTACATCTCAGTACCGCATATCATCCTCAGACCGACGGTCAGACGGAAAGGGTGAATCGTATTTTGGAAGATCTCTTGAGAGCATGTATATTGGATTTTGGTGGATCATGGGACAACCATTTGCATCTAGTAGAGTTTGCATATAATAATAGCTACCAATCCAGTATCGGTATGGCTCCATTTGAAGCTTTGTATGGAAGACCGTGCAACTCACCATCCTGTTGGATAGAGACTGGCGAGAAGTTTATGCTTGGACCAGATGTGGTGAGGGAAACTTCAGATAAGATCAAGATCATTCAGCAACGAATGAAGGCAGCCCAAGATAGGCAGAAGAGTTATGCTGATAAGAGGAGAAGAGACTTAAAATTCTCCGTGGGTGACTTGGTGTTTGTCAAGATTTCTCCGTTGAAGAGCGTAATACGATTTGGAAGGAGAGGCAAATTAGCACCAAGATTTGTTGGCCCGTTCCCTGTTCTTGAACTAGTCGGGAATTTGGCATATAGAATTGACTTACCAGAGAAGATGGCGGGAGTTCATAACGTATTTCATGTTTCCCAACTAAGGAAGTTCGTTCACGACTCAGATATGACTATTTCACCTGATCAGTTAGAGGACTTCGAAGTAGAACCCGAGGCGGTTGGGAACCGCAAGCCGGCCCGTATTGTCGAGTACGACATGAAGCAACTTCGAAGGAAGGCGGTGAAGCTAGTCAAGGTACAGTGGAGCGAGGACGAGAGTGATTGTACTTGGGAAACAGAGGAGGACATAAGGAAGAAGTATCCAGAACTCTTTGTCTGGTAAGATTTTGACTTTGATTTAGTTTTCCGCATGCTAGGATAGGCTTGTTTGCTTGTTTTGCATGTTTGATTGTTGTATGCGGTTGTTAGGCATGCGGGATCCTTTGTATGTTTTTGGGTTAAGGAATTTCGGGGGCGAAATTTCTTAAGGGGGGGAGAGTGTAACGACCCGTGTTCTACGCATCATAGGATCGTAGAATATTTATTTCTTTCACATACGAAGTCGTATGGTCATGTAACTTTGGGAGACGACTATTGGGGTCATTTCCCATGTTCATGATTTTTCCCGATTTTTAAATGACCATTTTACCCCTAGTTGGCACTGTTTTGGCCATAACTTTTGACTGGAAAAGAATTTTGACCTGAAACCACTTCCATTGGCTCCGGATGATGGTTTCTCTTTCCGTAGAGTGGTCACATTAGCCAAACGGACTCACCGTTTGGGAGATATGGCTGAAACAAGTTTCAGATGGTGAAAAACAGCTTAATTGGGCTTAACCGGGTGATTAACAGCTAGGCCCATAGGGGAATTTCGGGTTTAGAGGTATAGGAGGACTGATTAGGGTTAGGAAATCACTTTCATTTCAGTTTTGAGCCGCCACAAACCTTCTTCAGACCTTAGTAATGGCTTCCACCCTCTAAATCTCTTCAAAACACCTCTTAATCACTTTCTAATTGAAATTAGGCTTAGCAAACATCAAATCAAGGAGTATTAGCACGAGAACCGAGGTAGAGCTGCTGTGTAAGATTGGGAACAGCGCCAAATCAGAGAATATTTCAGTTTGGGGTTTTAGTTGTGGCAAAGGTGAGTGATTAGCTTACTTTTACACTAATTACGGTTAATTATGGGTAATTAGTGAAGATTAGCGAATTTATACATTAATAAATTCTGGAAAATTTCCTAAAATTCTATAATGATGTTTTATGGCTCTGATAAAAATTTGGGCTAATTTGGATAAGTTTTGCTAATTGTATGCTTAATCATGGTTAAGAAGGATTAAGGGGAAAACATGGGTTTTTGGCTATGTTTGATCTAAAGTATTTCATGTAAATGATGTTTTAATGTTTTTGATTGATTCTATATGTTGTTACTGCTGTTTGGAATGTTTTGCAATGTCATAAGAAGTTTAGAATGGTTGAAAACGCCGTCGTTCGGCGAAAATAGCTTGCTGGAAAAAGTTGCAGATTTTCAGAACCGGTTAGGAAGAACACCCGATCCGAACCGGATAGGAGGAGGAGATCCGATCCGAACCGGATAGGAGGAAGAGATCCGATCCGAATCGAGTAGGAAGAACATCCGATCCGAACCGGATAGGAGGAGGAGATCCGATCCGAACCAGATAGAAGGAGGAGATCCGAACCGAATCGAGTAGGAAGAACATCCGATCCGAACCGAATAGAAGGAGGAGATCCGAACCGAACCGGATAGGAAGAGACACCCGAACCGAACCGGATAGGAGGAGGAGATCCGAACCGAACCGGATAGAGGAGGAGACCCGAACTGAACCGGATAGGAGGAGGATGCCCGAACCGAATCGAATAGGAGGAAGAGACCCGAACCGAACCGGGGAACGTATCCGAACCGAACCGAGCATGGGGAACCGGACGTGTACTTTTACTACTTCGTGATGACTCTTCTGAAGACCAACTCCAATTCGATCAAAACCCGAGATGCAAAGGAAGTCCAAATGAGAAGTTAGAGCTCAAGATTTAGATGGGAATCAACGAGTTCGCTTCATGGTTGGGCTTTGCTGCGGGACGCGTGCTAAGGAGTTATCGATGTCTATAGCTTTGAACCACTATGGTAGGAGGTACGAAGACGGATTCAGGGCCATTATGGCATCGGTAGAACCAAGGGCTACAACCAATGAAGTGGGTCATTGAAATGTTTGGTCATGACTCCATATGTTTAGCTTGGTCATAGCAGGGTTTCTACAAGTCGGGATTCGTCGTTACCTCAGTTTGTCTAGTGTTCCAAAGTGGTAGATGCCGTACGCTTTACGCACTGAGTGAGAGATGTGAGGATGGTTGCTATGGATGATTTGTTTGCTACCATTGTGACATGCACACCCCACCCCCGTACCCTTACACCTTTATTATGGCACCCTAGAGTATTGTACGGTATGTAGTACTAACTCTTTGGTTGCAGGTCCAGGTTCAGGTATGGCTTAGTATACCTGTTATTATTCTGTTTAGATGCTTATCGCTCATACCAGGCTTTATGTCTGACCCAGAGTTTTATGTCTCTTCTTATTACTCTGGGTGCTCACACGAGCAGACTAGAGACAGGTTAGCTGGTGATGCACGGGTAGATGATCCGGAGACGAGCAGGAGGCTTCCACGTAATATATATAGTATTCTCCCTGTGTTGTTGAAGATCACTGCTTGGGCATTGTTGGTGTATCTTCTATTTCAGCTTTCTTTTGTTTAGAGACAGTAAATTTGGAAAGTTGTAATAAGCTGTATTTGGATTTCCGCTGCTTTGATGTTGACATTGATTATTAGTTATCAGCTTATGCACTGTCTCGCCTGTTTTATGTCAAGTATGTTATTATTATATTTTATCCCATGCGCTGTGAGACATTCTACAGGTTCTTTGATTAGTTCATTCCCTTCTTTCCTTTCTTCTGACGACCGTCTTGTGCTAGTCGGGCATGTGTACAGCGCACTTTTGGAGGAAATGCAGGCTGGTATGAGGCGGGCCGTCACAAAACCAAACGTGGGAACTAGTGGATCTCCCTAAAGGATCAAAACCACTAGGATATAAATGGATATTTAAGAAGAAACTAAAGGCTGACGACTCAATAGACAAGTATAAAGCAAGACTTGTGATAAAAGGATTCAGACAGAAGGAAGATCTGGATTACTTTGATACATACTCTTGAGTTACCAGAATAACATCAATTAGGATGCTTATTGCAATCGCATCCATATTGAATTTGGAAATACACCAAATGGATGTGAAAACTGCGTTTTTGAACGGTGAACTGGAAGAAGAAATATATATGCAGCAACCAGAAGGGTTTCTAAGCCCAGGAAATGAAAATAAGGTGTGCAAATTAGTAAAATCTCTTTATGGCCTTAAACAAGCACCAAAACAATGGGATGAGAAATTTAATGAAACAATGTTATCAAATGGATTCAAAATAAATGAATCAGATAAATGCGTCCATATAAAATGTATAGATGTTGGATATGTCATTATTTGTCTCTACATTGATGATTTACTGATCCTAGGAAATAATAAGGCCATAATAAATTCTACGAAGGACATGCTATCCTCTAGATTTGATATGAAGGACCTAGGAGTGGCTGATGTAATTTTGGGTGTAAAAATTATGAAGACACCACAGGGGTATGCGTTATCTCAGTCACATTACATTGCTAAAATTCTTGAAAAATTCAAGCAGTATAATATTACTACTGCAAAATCACCAGTAGATATGAACCAAAATTGGGTAAAGAACACTGGTGATGGTATATATCAGCTTGAATACTCTCGTATACTAGGAAGTATTATGTATGTCATGAATTTCACTAGGCCTGATATTGCATACGCTGTAAGCAAGCTAAGTAGATATACCAGCAATCCTTGTAAAAATCATTGGAAAGCAATAATAAGAGACCTAGGATATCTAAAGTACACACAAAACTATGTGTTGCAATATGATAAGTATCCTTCAGTAATAGAAGGATATAGTGATGCCAATTGGATAACGGGCTCAAATGACACAAAATCCACAAGTGGATATGTGTTTACATTAGGAAATGGAGCAATTTCGTGGAAATCATCCAAACAGACTTACATAGCAAGGTCAACAATGGAATCTGAGTTCATTGCTCTAGATAAAGCCGTGGAAGAAGCAGATTGGCTTAGGGGGTTTTTAGAGGACATTCCAAATTGGGAAAAACCAGTACCTCTAATATGTATACATTGTGATAGTCAATCTGCTATAGGAAGGGTGAATAGTACATTGTATAATGGTAAATCTAGACATATTCGTCGTAGACATAAAACCATACGACAACTTCTCTCTAATGGAGTTATCACTATAGACTATGTAAGGTCAAAGGATAACATTGCGGATCCACTAACTAAAGGCTTGCCTAGAGAGAAAGTTCAAACCTTATCGATGGGAATGGGCTTAAGACCTATGATCTAAATGTTTTTTTAAACGGAAACCCCACCTAGTTGACTGGAGATCCCAAGATCTAGGTTCAAAGGGACAACTAAGTTTATAGATAAACTTAATGGCACTGTTAAAATACAAACCATTCCTATGATAAGTCAGTGCACAACCCGTCAGAGAATAGGATAAGCTTAGCTTTTAATGATGTTTATACTGTGGTGTTATAAAAGACCCAAGTAGAGTATTATGGGATACTCGTTATAGAATCACCTACGTGAGTTTGAAGGCGTCGCTTCAAAAAGAATTGTAAGGTCAAATTCTTTAAACACTCATGAGACAAAGCAGGTGGTCATGGCAAAAACGAACACAAACAGAGAACCAAGGGGTTTAGAAACACTTAGCATGTGTTATCTTTATATACTTACACAAAAGGCTTTCAGTTCAAAGACAATCTCGTCTATTGATTCGCCAGTAGGTTATAACAATAAACACTAGGAAAAGTTCAAGGCCATTATGCTACTTTTATCGATACGTTAAATGTTTCACCAAATTTAAGAACAAAAAGAAATCTCTCATTCATGTGGGGGATTGTTGGTAATAAATGAGAAGATTGGGAAGAATAGGTTGAGTGGTATTGGAGAAATATAAGTCCCACATTGTGTGTGATTTGTGATTATGTCTCCTTATATACCAAAGCCCAATATGCTATTTCAAAACAAAAGAAATAAGCACATGAAGCATTGAGTGAATGGGGATATGTAGGCATTAGGCCTTCATAATAAATATTAAAATGTCATAAATAGGGCCTTGGGCCTTGGGACTCTTGGGGTCTCCTGATTTCCGTGGGCCGCTAACCCGCTCGGCCTTGTTGTAGTGGGACGGATCTGTTTTGAATGGAGCGGATGCGCCCGTTTCCTTTCGGCTCTTGGGCTTGCGCAGTGAACAGGTGCGCCCGTTTCCGTTCACGGACGGTCATATCTGCTCAGAAGACATCCCCTAGCCACTATATAAAGGCTTCATGACAGAACAATCAAACCACCAAAAAATTCCCTTCTTTCTACTCTGCAAAACTGCTTTTAATTACTGCTCTCTTGAGTTCGTGTTGCTCTGCAATTGAAAGCGTTTCAACCTGCGGCGACCGGTCCGTTTTATCTTGGGAAACAATTGCTCGATAACCTTCAGCGCCATTGAGGGAGCAATATTGTTTCAAGGAAACAGATTACATCTGGACTCGGACGTTACTGACAGGTACTTCTCTCTCTGTTCCTTGTTTTGCTACAGTTTTTACTGTTGCAAATCTGGTCACGCTTTTCCGTTGCTGATTTTGATTGTACTTCAAAATAGTAACGCTTCTTGACGTGACAATTGGATAGTGACAATTTATTGATTGCTATCGGATTCGTGTTATATTCGCATTGTTACGAACAACAAACTTGAAACAATATTGTCGTTTTGCAGAAAACGATAATGGCTAAGAATAATAGTGGTCCTACTGCGCCAACACCACCTGTAACCAATCCTTTTGCACCCGTGGTTATGCTAATGGCACTGTCTCATGGAGAAAGGCCAGAAAAGTTCACCGGAGCGGACTTCAAACGTTGGCAGCAAAAGATGTTATTTTACTTGACAACATTGGGCCTAGCAAAGTATCTTACAGAGGATGCTCCAGTCGTTGCAGAATTGGATCCGGATCCAGTTAAAGTTGAAGCCCTTACTGCTTGGAAAATTTCTGATTTCATGTGTAAAAATTACATCTTGAATGGCCTCGACAACAGTCTATACAACGTGTACTGCACTGTTGCAACATCCAAACAACTCTGGTTGGCTTTGGAAAAGAAGTATAAAACTGAAGATGCAGGCATGAAGAAATTCATCGCTGGGAAATTTCTTGACTTCAAAATGGTCGATACAAAAGCTGTGATCAACCAAATTCAAGAATTGCAACTTATCATTCGTCATCTAGAAGATGAAAAGATGACTCTTAGCGAATCTTTTCAAGTTGCCGCTGCTATTGAGAAGGTTCCTCCATCGTGGAAGGACTTCAAGAACTACCTAAAGCACAAGCGCAAAGAAACGACAATGGAGGAACTTGTAGTTCGATTGAGAATTGAGGAAGATAATAGAAATTCTTAAAAGAAGATTTCTCAAAATGTGGTTGCCAAAGCAAACGTTGTCGAGACGGACAAGTCCAATAAGAGAAAACGTGACAACCAACCTAAGAAGTCAAAGAAATTCAAAGGGTCATGCCACAATTGTGGAAAGAAGGGTCATAAAGCTGTAGAATGTCGCGGCCCACCCAAAAAGAAGAAATCAGAAGCAAATGTGGCGGATGTTTCAGACAGTTTTTCTGAAATGGACCTGTGTGCAGTTGTTTCAGAATGCAACCTTGTTGGCAACAACAAGGAGTGGTTTGTAGACACTGGAGCCACTAGGCATATATGCGCAAATAAGTGGATGTTCAAAAACTACAAAAGTGCTACTAATGAAGAAAAACTGTTTATGGGTAACTCGTCCACATCAAAGGTCGAAGGCAAGGGAAAGATTGTGCTGAAATTGACTTCTGGAAAAGAACTCACTCTAAATGATGTTCTCCATATTCCAGAAATTCGCAAAAATCTAATTTCAGGATCGTTGCTCAGTAAGCATGGCTTCAAACTGACATTTGTGGCTGATAAATTTGTGTTGTCTAAGAATGGATTGTACATAGGAAAGGGTTATGTATGTGATGGTCTATTTAAGGCTAATGTAACCACTGTTGTACCAAACAATGATATGAATAAAATTGAATCTTCTGCTTATATGGTTGAATCTCCTAATCTATGGCATTCTAGACTAGTTCATGTGAATTTTGATACTTTACAAAAACTGATCAATCTAAAATTCATACCTAAATGTAGAATTGATTCAAAATACAAATGTCAAATTTGTGCTAAAGCCAAATTGACAAGAACCTCATTTCATCATGTTGAAAGAGAAACCGAACCTCTTGACTTAATACATACTGATGTATGCGACTTGAAAATGTGTCAAACTAGAGGAGGAAAAAGGTACTTCATCACATTTATAGATGATTGTACAAGATACTGCCATGTATATCTCCTTAGAAGCAAGGATGAGGCATTCGATATGTTTAAACAGTATAAGGCAGAAGTTGAGAATCTACTCAACAGAAAAATTAAAGCTTTAAGAAGTGATAGAGGAGGAGAATATGAGTTTCCATTTGAGGAATTCTGTGTTGAGCATGGTATAATACACCAAACTACAGCTCCTTATTCACCTCAATCCAACGGTACAGCCAAAAGAAAGAATAGAACTCTTAAAGAAATGATGAATGCCTTACTAATAAGCTCTGGCTTGCCAGATAATTTTTGGGGAGAAGCTATTCTTTCGGCAAATCATATTTTGAATAAAATACCACGAAAGAAAACGTCCAAGACTCCCCATGAACTTTGGAAAAACAGACCACCATCCTACAAATACTTAAAAGTGTGGGGGTGTCTTGCCAAAGTAGAAATTCCAAAATCGAAAAAGGTCAAAATAGGACCGAAGACTATAGATTGCATATTCATTGGATATGCTCATAATAGTAGTGCATATCGATTTTTGGTATACAAATCTGAAATTGATGACATTCATGAAAACACCATTATCGAGTCTCGAAATGCAAGATTCTTTAAACATATTTATCCTCTAAAAAACTTCTTTTGAAACAAGTGTTCAAAAGAGGCCAAGAGATCCAGATACTCCCGAGGATAATGCTGATCAAAGAAAAATGAATGATGAAACTGAGATAGAGGAACCGAGAAGGAGCAAGCGACAAAGGTCCTCAAAATCCTTTGGACCTGATTTCTATGCATATATGATAGAAAATGAACCTCTAACTTATCAACAAGCAATGTCATCTCCCGATGCTCCTTATTGGAAAGAAGCCGTCAATAGTGAAATATAATCCATTCTACAATACCATACGTGGAAACTAGTGGATCTCGCTAAAGGATCAAAACCACAAGGATATAAATGGATATTTAAGAAGAAACTAAAGGACGACAGCTCAATAGACAAGTATAAAGCAAGACTTGTGATAAAAGGATTCATACAGAAGGAAGATCTGGATTACTTTGATACGTACTCTCCAGTTACCAGAATAACATCAATTAGGATGCTTATTGCAATCGCATCCATATTGAATTTGGAAATACACCAAATGGTTGTGAAAACTGCGTTTTTGAATGGTGAACTGGAAGAAGAAATATATATGCAGCAACCAGAAGGTTTCTAAGCCCAGGAAATGAAAATAAGGTGTGCAAATTAGTAAAATCTCTTTATGGCCTTAAACAAGCACCAAAAAAATGGCATGAGAAATTTGATGAAACAATGTTATCAAATGGATTCAAAATAAATGAATCAGATAAATGTGTCTATATAAAATGTATAGATGTTGGATATGTCATTGTTTGTCTCTACGTTGATGATTTACTGATCCTAGGAAATAATAAGGTCGTAATAAAATCTACGAAGGACATGCTATCCTCTAGATTTGATATGAAGGACCTAGGAGTGGCCGATGTAATTCTGGGTATAAAAATTATAAAGACACCACAGGGGTATGCGTTATCTCAGTCACATTAAATTGCTAAAATTCTTGAAAAATTCAAGCAGTATAATATAACTACTGCAAAATCACCAGTAGATATGAACCAAAATTGGGTAAAGAACACTGGTGATGGTATATATCAGCTTGAATACTCTCGTATACTGGGAAGTATTATGTATGTCATGAATTGCACTAGGCCTGAAATTGCGTACGTTGTAAGCAAGCTAATTAGATATACAAGCAATCCTGGTAAAAATCATTGGAAAGCAATAATCAGAGTCCTAGGATATCTAAAGTACACACAAAACAATGTGTTGCAATATGATAAGTATCCTTCAGTAATAGAAGGATATAGTGATGCCAATTGGATAACGGGCTCAAATGACACAAAATCCACAAGTGGATATGTGTTTACATTTGGAAATGGAGCAATTTCGTGGAAATCATCCAAACAGACTTGCATAGCAAGGTCAACAATGGAATCTGAGTTCATTGCTCTAGATAAAGCCGCGGAAGAAGCAAATTGGCTTAGGGGGTTTTTAGAGGACATTCCAAATTGGTAAAAACCAGTACCTCCAATATGTATACATTGTGATAGTCAGTCTGCTATAGGAAGGGCGAATAGTACATTGTATAATGGTAAATCTAGACATATTCGTCGTAGACATAAAAACATAAGACAACTTCTCTCTAATGGAGTTATCACTATAGACTATGTAAGGTCAAAGGATAACATTGCGGATCCACTAACTAAAGGCTTGCCTAGAGAGAAAGTTCAAACCTTATCGATAGGAATGGGCTTAAGACCTATGATCTAAAAGTTTTTCTAAACGGAAACCCCACCTAGTTGACTGGAGATCCCAAGATCTAGGTTCAAAGGGACAACTAAGTTTATAGATAAACTTAATGGCACTGTTAAAATACAAACCATTCCTATGATAAGTCAGTGCACAACCCGTCGGAGAATAGGATAAGCTTAGCTTTTAATGATGTCTATACTGTGGTGTTATAAAAGACCCAAGTGGAGTATCATGGGATACTCTTTATAAAATCACCTACGTGAGTGTGAAGGCGTCGCTTCAAAAAGAATTGTAAGGTCGAATTCTTTAAACACTCAAGAGACCAAGCAGGTGTTCATGGAAAAAACGAACACAAACAGAGAACCAAGGGGTTTAGAAACACTTAGCGTGTGTTATCTTTATATACTTACACAAAAGGCTTACAGTTCAAAGAAAATCTCGTCTACTGATTCGCCAGTAGGATATAACGATAAATACTAGGAAAAGTTCAAGGTCATTATGCTACTTTTACCGATACGTTAAATGTTTCACCAAATTTAAGAACAAAAAGAAATCTCTCATTCATGTGGGGGATTGTTGGAAATAAATGAGAAGATTGGGAAGAAGAGGTTGAGTGGTATTGGAGAAATATAAGTCCCACATTGTGTGTGATTTGTGATTATGTCTCCTTATATACCAAAGCCCAATATGCTATTTCAAAACAAAAGAAATAAGCACATGAAGCATTGAGTGAATGGGGATATGTAGGCATTAGGCCTTCATAATAAATATTAAAATGTCATAGATAGGGCCTTGGGTCTTGGGGCTCTTGGGGTCTCCTGATTTCCGTGGGCCGCTAACCCGTTCGGCCTTGTTGTAGTAGGACGGATCTGTTTTGAACGGAGCGGATGCGCCCGTTTCCTTTCGGCTCTTGGGCTTGCGCAGCGAACAGGTGCGCCCGTTTCCGTTCACGGACGGTCATATCTGCTCAGAAGACATCCCCTAGCCACTATATAAAGGCTTCATGACAGAACAATTAAACCACCGAAAAATTCCCTTCTTTCTACTTTGCAAAACTGTTCTTAATTACTGCTCTCTTGAGTTCGTGTTGCTCTGCAATTGAAAGCGCTTCAACCTGCGGAGACCGGTCCGTTTTATCTTGGGAAACAATTGCTCGATAACCTTCAGCGCCATAGAGGGAGCAATATTGTTTCAGGGAAACAGATTACATCTGGACTCGGACGTTACTGACAGGTACTTCTCTCTCTGTTCCTTGTTTTGCTACAGTTTTTTACTGTTGCAAATCTGGTCACGCTTTTCCGTTGTTGATTTTGATTGTACTTCAAAATAGTAACGCTTCTTGACGTGACAATTGGATAGTGACAATTTATTGATTGCTATCGGATTCGTGCTATATTCGCATTGTTACGAACAACATTATGATCAATACCAGTAAAGAAAAAAATCCTTTCCCTTTCATGTTTATATATATATATTATATATATATAGCTGACACAACCATTACGAGAAAAATAAGTACTACTTTCCTTTGTACCTCTTCTATTTATTTATTTATTTTTTTATTTTTTGTAAATATAGGCAACAACCTCCCGTGAGTTACATGCCTCGCACGCCACAGGATGCACCTCACAGAAATCGTTAAAGCGTCTGATGTAGGGGTAAAACATCTTTCTCCGCATGCTTCAAGACATTCTGTTTTAGGAGATAAGATTATGAAGAAAACAATTCATGTATATAAATATTCCATCGGTTACTTCTGAAGTATTAAGATTAAAATTTAAGATAATTTGATCTTAGTACCAAAGTAAGAAAAAGATCAAAATAAAATAATAAATTTAACTGAATTCATTGTTACTTTTTAGGTAAGTGTAGGCAAAAGATTCAATTTGCTCATACCCATGCTTTTGACTATACATGAATTTATCATTTTTATATCATCATTTCTTGAAATTCGGTTGTTGATAGTTAAATCTAAAAAACTGGTATCATATCTTATTTTTATTACAACTAATATTATATGCTTGTTATATAAATCCTAACGTCAACAGGTGATTTTATTTTCATAAAAAAAGATTAATTTGATAAAATAACGTTATTCTTACGGATTTAAACTTGGTTATTTACTTTTTAAAATTATTATGCTTTCTTCCTTAGGATTTATTTTAATGACAACAAGTGGTTTTATTTTCATAGAACATGATACATAATATGCAAATGATAAGTGATAATTATGATGATTGCTTGACATTGTTCATTATATGATGTTAAGTATAGTATACTTATGTTTGGACAGATGCTCAAATGATTAAGTTGACGACATGATATTTTAATGTTGCATGATACAATGTTGTTGTAGAAGCTTTAACAAGGATAAAATACATTCAGTTAAGTGACGTGGACTCACTATAATATGTGTTAATGGAAAAATATTACTCATACCAAGCTTTATGCATGAACTCGTTGATGCCTATTGAGTAGATTGAGTTTATGAGACAGATTACCTTGAAGACAAATAAATTGTCGAAGACAAAGCGGAAGGCTTGGTAGTTATGAGAAATTTATTTGGTAATCCGCTATTGTAAAACCAAGGTCTATAACTGAACATGCTGGCATTTTCACATGTCGATGATGTCACTATTACCTACATTTTGTTGTACTTACTACTGCATATTTACCCCTACATGGACACATTTTAGGAAACAGAATTTGTGAAGGCAATTTGTGTGATGAAAAGTATTTAACTACTGCGTTTGCTTATTGAACAAAAAAAATTGATACTGCCGTTTGGAAATAACTCTGGTGTCAACTAGGGATGAGCGTTCGGTCGGTTCGGTTGGTTTGGACGTAAAAAAACTCAAATCGAACTGAAACCAAACTTTTTTCAAACCGAACCGAACCGAACCAAATTAAGTTCGGTTAATTCGGTCGGTAACCGATTTAACCGAACTTGAAGGATATACTATAATTTTAATGATGCATTCACTCAAAGTAAACCATAAATTGATGTTTGGAGAAAGTTTATATAGTAAATTTTATGTTTATGATAAGATTTGATATATTTGCAACAAATGTCTTTATATTATATAGCTAAACTAATTATTTAAAGTATAACAATACCATAAAATTAGATAAGAAATTACAAGTTCGGTTAATTCGGTTAAACCGATAACCAAAAAAAAAAAATTACAAACCGAATTCAAACCGTTTAGTTTTGAAACCGAAACGAACCGGTTTGATCGGTTAATTCGGTTTGAACCGAATATTGCTCACCCCTAGTGTCAACTGCAGTGTTGTCAACTTTCATTTTTTGGTTCTCGAAATGAAAGATGATACATTGAGTCATTGAAAAAGATTTTTTTTTCCACTGTTTCATGTGGCATACATCAAGTTCTTACCTACTGTAAAAACGAATGCTCTGATACCAATTTGAAGAAACTGAGAAGAGGAATTATTTTACTTTAGAAGAGGAGGAGGATACATAATGAATTTTGTTTTACTTTTTATAAATCAACTTTCATTACAAACACTCTTTTGTTTTTCAGATTTATCCTCACTCACTTTCTCTCACACTTCACTCTTTTCTTTTCTCTTTTCTCTTTCACTTTCTCCTCTCACTCCCTCTCTTACAATACTCACTCTCACTTTTTCGCACTCATTCCCTCTTACTTCCTTACAAAATAATAGGCTTTATATAGATAGCCTTACATGACCCTTCAACTTAAGAGACACACCAATTCACAATAGACACCACATTAAACTAAGAGACACATACTTATTTAATAGACACACTAACTTCCATAAGACTCTTAACATAAAGACACTTAGACTTACGAACCAACACTTATTTAATACTAGACACATTGACTCATAAAAAGACATGACTCTTTATTTTTTTCTCATTCCCAATAGCAATTAAAGTTTACCTAATAAAACTCCCCCATAAACTTAATTGCTTTATTCCTCCAAGGGAGTTTGTATACGTCACCGACGAAATCAGCATACGGAGGCGTTTCCTCCTTAGCAGCATCCTTTTCAACATACTCCATGTTATCTTCCAATGTCGTTGCACCAACGCACCTCAGCTTCCCACTAGCCAACATTGGTTTGAACAAATTGACAGCATCACATTTTTCTTCTTGTCTCATATTATTTATTTTCTTTCTTATTCTCTCTATCTTGCTTTACACTTCATCAGAAACTTTTGTAATCTTTTGTTTGTTGCTTTCTTTTACCTCCTCAATGACTTTTCCAACTTTGTTCTTCTCTTGGTCTACAACGCTCTCATCTGATTTTCCCTTTGGAGATTGGACCATCACCGAGTCCACTATCTCAGATAATCCATGTTTTGCTTCCTCGTCAAGGCTCCCTTCTTCTTCATTTTCCATTAGTGCCTCCTCAACATTGCATGTAGCATTCTTGATTCCAGCCTCTTGCTTTTTTTCAGTAGTTACTTCTTCTTCGTTGTTTCCCATTGTTAGCTCTTCAACACGATCTGTTTCTTTTGCTAGTACGCTCTCTTTGTCAGAATCATGTTCTTGAACTTTCTTTTCTTCCCGTCCATTTTCATCAACACTATCATCTCCTTTCTCTTCTTCGACCTCCTCAAAATTTTCTTCCACTTCTTCCATTTCTTTAACCAACTCTTTCTCTACTTCTTCTTCCTTCTCTTCTACTTTAGGTTCTTCGTCTTTAGCAGTTTTCTTTCCCATCAGCTCCGCTTTGAATCTTTCGATCTCTTCTTCATTATCTTCATCAACTTCCTCTTCATCTTCTCCTTTGTAATCTTTTGCATACACTTCTTTCAGCAAATTCCACGAATCTTTTGCTGTTTTTTCTTCATTAATATGACACCATGCTTCTTTGTCGACGTTCTCACTCAGCACCATAAGAGCTTGAAGATCTTTCCTTCTCAAGCTTGTAAAAGTTTCACTCTCTTTCTTCGTTATGTTTTTTACATCTTTTGGCCACTCATAGTCACTCTCAACAATCTCCCATAGTCCTTTGGAGATTAACTCTTCTTTCTTTCTACTACTCCACTTTTCGAAGTTTTCTTTTGTGAGAACGAACGATGAGAAGAATAAAAATGTCATAGTTTCAACCTAGACTCTGATACCAAGTTGTAGAATCAAATTAGATCTGATACCAATTTGTGGAAAACGGAAACTCCGGTACCAATTTGTTTAATCGAAGAAGAGGAGAAAACAATATTAAATTTTATTATCTTTAATTTCTTTCTTTATTGCTTTCACTTTCTCTCTTACATCATAACCAAATGAGAATAGGCTTTATATAAATAGCCTTACACGACCCTTCAACTTAAGAGACACACCAATTCACAATAGACACCACATTAAACTAAGAGACACATACTTATTTAATAGACACACTAACTTCCATAAGACTCTTAACATAAAGACACTTAGACTTACGAACCAACACTTACTTAATACTAGACACATTGACTCATAAAAAGACATGACTCTTTTTTTTTTTCTCATTCCTAATGGCAATTAAAGTTTACCCAACACCTACAAGCTTCCCTGCATAGGTATCCTCGTTAGGTTTTAGTGATGCAACAACTTTTGTAGTAAGAATAAATATTTATCATTGTGCTTTGTCTATGTCAATTATAATTGATGAAGCAAAGATTTTTCTGTTACCGCAAACAATATATTATAAACAATGGGTAGAATTGTTGTATTTTATACTTCCCTAGGAAATCAAACCCATGTACAAACATAGGTGCACAAAATATAGATGGAACATTCGTATTTATTAGAGACAATATTATATATTCTTTTACATATCATGGTTTAAGTGGACAAACATATTATGTATATTACAGAACTATTCAGTAAGCAGAACTGTAAAATTAATTATAACAATAGTAAATTAGTCATGTGCACGAGACTGCTATACTTATCATTAACATCAAAAACTATGTCCTGGGTATGTCATCCTGTAGTATAACATAACAACACCCACATAAATAATAATAATAATTAAGTTGTGCTCTACAGACTTCACACAAATCAAATTATAACATAAGAGATTAATTAGATGTAGTGTTGATTAGTTATCAGCTTTTGGAACATATAATTTACCATCCATACTTTGATCTACGGTTTGTCACTGCCAGCTGCATAATTTTACCTCTTCAACCGTGTAGAAATCAGCGTCCAAATAGGTGGTAATAACATGTACCGTGCATAATCATCTTATAAACTACAAGGCGAACATTAATTTGACAACTTATGAGTTTTGACTTGAATGTAATAAGATCTCACCTCTTCCTCTTCAAGGCGGTTATCCACCTCCTGAAGGTCATCATGGATCTCCTTTTCAAATTCTTTCAATGCGTCACTACATTGATATTTGGAAAGAAGCTTTTATTAATAATATGAAAAAACTGTGCTCAGCTCTAGTAAGGGGAAAAAGGGAGAAAAGAACAGAACGCTAACAGCAGCCATATGCTAGCAGTAGAACAAAAACAAACAAACATTTAACAAGTGTATGAGGTTGACAAGAGTAGTTATTCCAAAAAAATAACATATCCCAGTTAATGCATGAACTCCCTGTTCTATACCAATCCATTTAAACATCCACTGAAATATTATTGAACTGATATCCTACAAAGATACAGCTTATATGTTAGGACAATGGAGGATAAATAGCTGGGTGGGACCTAATTATTATCTAAGGACTCATTAATCACTAGCTAAGTCAAAATTCAGCTTTAATGTCTGTCACTGTCAATTTTTATTGCAAAATTCAAAAGACTAAGCAGGGTTCAAGGTACCACACAATAAATAGTTGTTCATTACAAAATAGATGGAAGCCAAAGCATGATTTGAGCCACTACCATATAAAACAACAGTATCAAACCTTCCAAATCTTTAGCATTGAATAGATCAGATATCCATATGAAAAGATAAATTTTACTCAAAAGGTATCAGATATCCTCCTTTTAGTTGCTTGGATTCAGAATCGTCTACCTTTTGGGATGTTCCATTAAACCGATTTGCCTTCAATATTTCACTTTGCTCCGTGCTGTCAAAAAAACCTTCGGGTTTGACACCAGGAATCAGATCCCAGACACATTTTATAATATTCAGATTGTATTTTAACACATCAATTACTCACACATGTTAACAGATCCAAATAGAATTAAAACAACTAGATTTGATAAATTAATCGTTACGATTCCAGAATTTAATGACAATATGGAACAAAGTCATTATCCAGAACTAACAATTAATTCATTTTAAAATTCTATATCAAATATAAAATTTCATTTATAGTAAAACAATTTTACAACTTGCATCATATATAGTTTTTATTACAGTGAAACAGTTTCACTGATTAAACCATATCACATGCATTAACAAGTAAGGACTTGAATTTTAAATACGCACAACCGAATTAACATCAAATATTAATTCTGGATTTATTACTCATAACAAAACAAAATTTTGTTAACCTTGAAACAATTTCATATTAGAATTGAGTCTCAACTGTATTCATTTACCTTAAATTATACAACGAATCATGCATACATAAACCAAAATTATAGTTCAAGGTGAATGAACAAATTGGTTGGAGGAGTTATAAAAGCTAAAAGTCGATTATTTAAGCATGGAAGTAGCTTTTAAATCCCGGCATACAGCATCCTTTTCTTCAATGCCAAGCTATATTTTTTTTTACATTGTCTTCAGTACTTTGTCCAACAACTATTTGTTCCCCAAATTCAGTAGGCAAACGAGTTAAGTGCTATAAAAATATGATTATGAAACATCACTTACAACTTGTTTTCCTTTACAGTCTAAGTCATATTTTGTTTGGTTTTGTTGATGGCCTGCATGTTGTCTGGGTTCTCGGTCATCACAGGTACACTTGGGTCACTTTTGCTCTTATTCATTTGACCCCTAACCTGCTGGTGTCTTGCATGTTCAGTGCAGAAATATTTATGCCATTCACTTTGTTGTCCTTTGTGTAATCGTGACAAGTATCACTGCCTTAAACTTCAGGACGTATTCCATGAAATTATACTTCTCTTGCATAATGTTTTATAATCTAATTTGAATAAAATTTATAGTTCTAGTTTAACTTATGATACACTCAAGCAACTTCTTCTTTTGCAAGATTCGACCAACTTAGAAAATGCTAAATTATATATAAGTAAAATACTTTTAATAAACAATTACTGTATAAATATAAATTTGAATAAAACCAATGTTAAATTAGATTATAAACATATTATATAAAATCAGTTATACATGTCAATACACAGTCCCTACAATGTCAATATACAGTCCCTAAAATCAGTTATAAAGTAGTAAATAAGAACTTCATAGTTAACATAAACAAAATAAGAATGTGAAACACACAATTCAGTAGGAAAGTACAGAGATTGACCAAATATATGTTATGATTTTTGTGCATATGCGGAAGCGCAATAAATAGGATCTAGATTTGTCAATTGAACACCAATCTAATTTGATAGCAATTATTCTATTACATCAACAAAATAGTAAATAACTATAATAGAGAAACAAAGAGACACAATATTTATACTGGTTCCACTATCCTCGAGATAGTGTACGCCCAGTCCAACAGAGAAAGATTTTATTCCACATGAGAGAATTACAAGAGATTACAAAATAAGAGTTTACATATCCAAACGTCAATCAGATTTAACAAGAAGAGACACCATTGGGGATCACTGGCTTCAAGCCAGGATGGGTTTATACTAAAGTCTACCCCTCAATATATAGCCAGTGTAAATCTATTTGAGTCATCAATTAAATTACCAACATATGGTAGTAATATAATGGAGGTAAATTACCATAGCAACACTTGTGCAAACATGGGAAGTAAATCAATATGTTTCTTTAGCATAGATGGAAGAAATTAATCCCTTCATTTATTTCTTTGTCATCTCATCAGATGCAATCAATGCATTCCCATTATAAAAATATTTACTTTCCATTTTTTGCAAATTTGTTCCAATCAATTTGTGATTTTGTATCACCAAATTTAACACTCCACCTTGATGCAAAATCACATATCTCCAACACCCCATCTCCAATCAAATTCTCTTCACAACACAAAACTCTTCAACAGAACCCCACCTTCAATCAAAATCTCACAACGAGATACACCAAAAAAATGAATATTTACCAAATGGGTTCCAGCAAAGCCAATCCCTATCACACAATTGTTAACGAGCTCAGACTACGTCCCCGCCCGCCAAAAAAATGTTGCAAATATCCAAAATAACAAAGAAGGCAGACACCAAAGTAATCTCAACACCGCCAAGACCAAAAAATAATTCTCTCAATCGCCAAAAAATCTCTCTCCTGTCACTTAATCAAAACCATTACAAGCTTCACTCACCGCCTGCAAAAGACGCATCTACCACCATGAGCTGCACCACGCATAAACCAACGGTCTAAAAGTGCTTGCAATACACATCGACACCCGTCTGCCACTTGATCTGAGCTCCTTTCTCTATCATCTTGGATCCCTCGAGCTTTTTTAAAGTGAAAACCCCTGTCTAAACCACAATGATCTCTGTCTCGACACCCGTCTATCACTGGATCTGAGCTCCTTTCCTGATCATCTTGGATCCCTCGAGCATCATCAACATGGAGACCCCTATCAGAAACATGATCAAAACTTACCAAATCCAATAGTCCCTTCAACACAGTAAACTCCATACCACGTCAAAGTTCCCAGATTGGAACGCTCTTCACTCTCAACATAATCTCCTCCACCAAAGTCTTCTTTTCTCCAAAATAGTAATAGCAGAATCACCACTGAATCTACCAACCTTTGTAAAAATAATTGATGCACAATTTAAAACAAAACGCCTTGCTCTGATACCAATCTGTTATGATTTTTGTGCATATGCGGAAGCGCAATAAATAGGATCTAGATTTGCCAATTGAACACCAATCTAATTTGATAGCAATTATCTATTACATCAACAAAATAGTAAATAACTATAACAGAGAAACAAAGAGACACAATATTTATACTGGTTCCACTATCCTCGAGATAGTGTACGTCCAGTCCAACAGAGAGAGATTTTATTCCGCATGAGAGACTTACAAGAGATTACAAAATAAGAGTTTACATATCCAAACCTCAATCAGGTTTAACAAGAAGAGACACCATTGGGGATCACTGGCTTAAAGCCAGGATGAGTTTATACTAAAGTCTACCCCTCAATATATAGCCAGTGCAAATCTATTTGAGTCATCAATTAAATTACCAACATATGGTAATAATATAATGGAGGTAAATTACCATAGCAACACTTGTGCAAACATGGGAAGTAAATCAATATGTTTCTTTAGCATAGATGGAAGAAATTAATCCCTTCATTTATTTCTCTGCCATCTCATCAAATGCAATCAATGCATTCCCATTATAAAAATATTTACTTTCCATTTTTTGCAATTTTGTTCCAATCAATTTGTGATTTTGTATCACTAAATTTAACAATATAAAGGGAGGACACTGTAACTGACATCAATATTTAAGGGAGAATTAATACTTTAATATGTTATTATTTTTTATACTGTAACAAAATAAAAAGTGATAATACTCGGATACTTACCCAAGCAACTGGTGGATATGATGGTGACTGATCTGGATGATGCCAAAAGTTGAAGCTCTTGCCGTTAACTATTACCTAACAAAAAAAGGAATAACGGAATGAACTGAGAGCTTGATACGATACCTAAAACGATACTTGGCAAGAGCATAAGAGAAAAAGGAATAACGGAATGATACTTGGCAACAACATAAGAGCTTGATATTATACCTAAAACTATTTAACTGAAAGCGATTCGAATTGATAACGATGTAACCCTAAAACATGTTATGGAAAGAAATACTCATCAAATCAAATCAAATATTTACCAGATTTGTAAACTGAGAGAGGTTCGACTTGATTAGAGCAGAAATTTTTCGATTTGAAAGCTTTTTCGCAAGAAACTGAAAGGGGCACGGGTGGGCGCGGTTCGATTCGGTGCGGTTTGAAGCTCAAACCGCTTACGCATCGCATCAAATAGTTGATCAAAAATGCAAACCATTATACTAATCGTTCAAATGGTTCGGTTTCGATATAATACGGTCCGAGTTTGGTTCGGTTCGGTTTGAACCCTATTAAATATGAAATAAGAAAATTATTTCCATTAACAAACAATTTACGATTGTATGACGTTGTGTCACCTGAAGGTTAAAACACATGGTGTTATATTTAATTAATATAACTACAACATACGTTGAAAATAGAATATATATCGTTAAATTAAAAGTTAGATAGGAATTTGTTAATTTTTTTATCATAACATTGTTAGTGTAGCTATGCGGTTCGGTTCGGTTTAATATAGTTTGGTAAAAGTTCAAACCGCAACCGAACTATATCATTGTGAGTCGGTTCGGTTTGGGTTGTTTGCTTTAGAGAGAGAATCCGGTGCGGTTTTCCGCACCGTTTTTGCGGTTCGGTCTGGGCGGTTTCCGCATTGCGGTGCAGTTTATGCCCACCCTTAGGTAGGAGGGAAAAAAAGAGAAAATAGAGCGTGAGAGGGAAATGAAAAAAGGGAGGGAGTACGCACCTGTTGGTGGAAACTTTCACACGTAAATGGACACATTTTGATACGGATGATAAGTTAATCAAACTCAAGTTAGGCTATGAGCCTTTTCTAAAAAATTAGGTACGGCTCAGAGCCCTATCTAAATTAATACGGCTATAGACCGTATCAAATTTAGAGGATAGAGGAGTGATAAAATATGCTTTGTGGTGTAGTGATGCACTGGTATTCTTGAAAGGAAACCCGTTCCGTGTTATACGGCGTGGTCCCTTGGTATATCTTATTTAAAGTAAAATTTTAAATAACGATTTTAGTTCTCACACCAGTCACATGACTGACCTGGAGTTTATTGTTTTAACCTAAACTCTGGGTGCCCCTGTTTTCCACACGGGCAGCTTGTAGTTTTGGTTTTGCAGATTTATATTCTCAGGATTCTGGTTTATAGCTGAAATGATATTCGAAAAGGTCTATATCTGTATATTCTTTTCAGTTATATTTTGTATTATTTTCCGCTGCATTGTAACTTGTAAATTTCTGATATTTAGTAAATGTGTAATATTTATTCAGACTCTGTATATTCTTGTATTCTGATGAAATTGTTGTAATAAGTAATGAAATGTTCTTCTGTTTGTGTTCTGATTTGTCATGCTCTCAACTCAATCCGGGTTTGCCTTTACGGGGAAGTTTGGGTCGTTATAGACGTGGGATGTCACAACTTTTATATCAACTAACAGATACGCGCTCTCGTATATATACACTAACTCATTCTGGAGTACTACTGACCCTATCTCTAATGAGTAAACCCCCACCAAAGCCTAGGTGTTCTCTCAACCTAAACTCTGATACCAACTGTAATGGCCTGAAAATCCGTACAATCTGAGTTGACTAATTACACCATACGTCCAATCCAAATTGCATAGAAATACGAATTATTATGGGTAAAAGAATAAAAAGATAGAAGAAGAACAGAAATAACAACACAGAATCTCACACCGCAGCGGAATAAAATATAATATATATAATAGCTTTTGGAATACATAATTTGTAATTGTATATACATACCATCGTCAGAGTATAATATAACACAATGGAAAATAAACATTAAATATCTAACGTTGAAGCCTCCTGCTCTAAGCTCCTTGATTGACATAGAAATGTATTTATTTTATGCTCATATATCTTGTCTTTTGTATATAAATAAATATTACTTGGGTATTGTTTTGTTACTTTTACAGATATTCCAACCCAGCCCGCATGCAACCAGAAATGTAGAGAAATAGAGTTCAATTTGCTGTGTATTTGCATTTTGAAGAATTGTAGATGAAGATATCACATCTAGTTGCTGTTGGACAAGAAAAGGATTGATAACAAGGCTTTGCACATCACAAATCAATGAAGAAGTGTCAAGGAAGCAAGAGGAAAAGAGAAAAGGCCCAAATTTGCTTTATTTATCTAAGGCCCATTTATGTTTCTCATTGTAAACTAATTAGTGATGTAATGACCAGGCCCAGTTATCATTAGGGTTAGGGTTAGGGTTTGGCTATCTACCCTATATATACCCTTGTAATGGCATTGTAGCCACTATCCTATATCCATTATTCTGTATTCTCTTCTCCATTAATAAAAGTTCTTCCTTTTTACTATTTCTGCATTTTTCTTTCTTAGCAATAGGTGTTGTCTTCACAATTAGTTTTGGAAGAGCACCAATTGTATTTTACATTTGTTTCATTAGTGATTAGTCGTTTGATTAGTTTCAACGACAATCCTAATTTTATTTTTGTTGTTCTCCTTTTCCTGCAATTTTACTTTCTGCTTTTTATTTCAGTTTTGCATTTTAATTTCCAATTGATAGTTGTGATTTGATCGTCGGTTCAATTAGATTTGTTCTAAATCGGACCGCAGTTTCAATTTCGTTTGCTTTCAAAACCAACCTCAAAGATTTGTCTAACTCGCCCAAGAGATTAAATAAATAATTTATTTTAATTTGCCTCCCTGTGTTCGACGTGTATGCTACACACCTGTGCGCTTGCAGAATTTTATTACAAATATCGCGCTTTTCTAATTCATAGATTAGCGACGATCAAGTTTTTGGCGCCGTTGCCGGGGAGGCAACAATTAAATTTTATTGTTTATTTAATTTCTGATTCGTGTTAGTTTTTATTTATTTATTTTAGTTTTGTTTTGTTTTCTTCTATATATATAAAAAAAAAGAGAAAAAAATCTCAATTGAGTAGATTTGGTGTTGTTCAATGATACCATAATCTTTCAAATAAGAGGGAAAAAATCTTGCCATTATTTGCTTTCAATTTCTTTCCTTTCTTCTTATCTATTTTCTTCCTTTCTTTAGTCCCCTTCTTGTTTTCAATACATTTATTTATTTTCTTCAGTAAAAGGTTCTTGCCATTTTTTTTGTGTATTTCCTTGTCTCCATTTTTGTTACGATTCTTCCCTCCTCTCAACAATTCTGAAAAAAAAAATCTTTTTCCCATTTATTTCTCTCCTTCTCTACAGACTCTTTCCTTTCTTCGTCTATAAAAAAAAAATTGCCAAATTTTCTTTGATTCCCTTCTTCTTTTGCCTTACCTGTTTCAATACAATTATTTTATTTCCTTCTGAGTAAAAAAAAAACAAAAAAAAAATTCCTTCTGTTTTCTTTCCTTCTGTGCTTCTGCCGCAATTCAGAAATAGGTTTTAGACCAATTCTTCACATCACGAACAAAAGTCCACCATCAAAACAATAAACTCTACGTCCATTGACAAATCACCTTTCTGCCCCGTTCCCACGATGACCGCACTTTCATTGTGCCAAAGAAAAACCATCACGTCCACAATCTCCAACACAGTACCTCACTCCCTTCATCATCACGTTTACACAACCCTCTTCTCCTACAATATATTACAGTACCATTACCTTGTACCATCACCTTTCATAGCCCTCAGCCACGTCAACCACGGTTTTTGCCGAATTGCAACCATCCCATAACGCAGCATCAGTCCATCACACAGTTCTCTCTTTACCCTCCATCTTCACTGGCCTCAATACACAAAATCTGAGCCATCCTCCACAAACATCAATCGCACCTGAACCGAACAATCACCTCACTATCACCGAAAGCATCCAACATCTTCCTACAGTCCACAAAAGTTCACCATCTTCAAAACTACAAAACCTCTTCGCTGTCAAAACACATCTCACAAGTCACAACCAAACGCTCTGCCAAACTTTGCCTGTCATCACCTACTTACATCAACCCTTACCCCATAAACTCCCCTGGAAGTACCAAACAATCCATCAACGCCATAACAGATCACCCAAAACCCCAAAAGCCGAGCATCTCACACTCGCAACAACCGAACCCGATTCGGTGACCTTCTTGCAAATTCCAGAACGCCCAAGCGCCTTTCCTCCAGTCGCAAGTCCGCAATAACCACCAAAAACCCTGGGAATCTAATTCAAAAAAAAAAAAAACAATACAAAGTCGAACAAAAGAAGAACAAGGGAGCGAGAGTTATTTTTTTCTTCGATTTTCTTGATTCATATCCCCGTTCTCTTTTCTTTTCTTTCAGTTTAGGGATAGAATTCCTACTATTGTCTGCGTTTTTTTTTTCCTCGAAGAGAGAGAGGGGCTGTTATTTTATTTGGGTAAGAACCCGGATTGAGTGGCCCAAATTCTGGGAGTGTGAGCGTTGGTCTGGGCTTGATGCATTGAGTCGGACCATCGCATTTAAGTGATTTGTTGAGCGTTCTTCCTTTTAGAAAACCTTAGTTCTTTTGATTTTTTTTTTAGGCTTAGTTTTTATTCTATTTCTAATTTAGTTTTTTTCCTTTTTCTTATTTAGTCCAGTTCGTTTTTTTTTTTTACCTTTAGTTTTTTTTAAAGGTTAATTCCTAGTTGGTTTTTATCCTTCGTTCGATTGTTTTATTTGTTTTCTTTTCAACAAGAAAAAAAAGAAGAGAAATTTCAGCAAACATTCACTCAAGATCGGAAAAGCAAAACCATTCAAGCAATCAAACAAGGGTCAAAGCAAAACAGTCAAACAAACAAACAAGGGTTCGAAGGTCGAACGAAGAAAATAGTAAAATCTCATAGCACTGGACGGACCACTACACCCCCGCTGTAAAATTTCTTTAACTCTACAGGTGCTCTGCTGCAAAGAAAAAATATACAGACAATTGTTGTAAAAAATTTCTGCAGGGGCAGTGGCTTTGAATGTACAATTTTTAATTTTTGCAATTATTTGTGTTATTTCTGCATTTTTATTCATTCTGTTAAGGGCAATACCCCAATTCACATAAGGTGAGGGATTTCATCACCCTTTCCTTAGCCCACAAATTGCATTTCATCATAGAATCTGACTAATAACAACGGTTAGACATTGGACTTAAGGGAGTCACAGGCTCATCTAGGGCTTAACTATATTGTGATAGTTGATTCATTTGGAACGAATTATTTCTCGGTGTCTAGACTACGGCAGAGAAATAACCGTTTATAAATATTACAGTGATTCGTAAATATTATATCGGTTGTTACTCTGAAGGTACTTAAACCTTCGGCTGCATTGCTAGGGTGATTCCTGGTGCACCGATAACTCCTGTCCGTTAACTGGCTGAGAAATCTTTTGATCTAAGTAATCAAACGCGTCACTTTATAATTTTGGGTTAGGAGCCAATAAGGACAGAAAATTTCATTGTAGCTAAATTCTGTGCTTGCATTTAACAACAATGAGTGAAAAAAGTGTTAGCCAACAAAATTCTCCTAGGGGTTCTCGAATCAACCAAAATTTTCCAACCGAATTGGATCAAAATCGAGTGAATCAAAACTTTCCAAACTTTGGGGATCAAAACCAAATAAATCAAAATTTTCAAAACCTCAATATCCAAATGGATAGACCCTTGTCTCTTCGTGATCGATGTTATCCTACTAGGACCGTTCAACCATCTGTCATTGTGTTCTCACCAGCTGAAGGAAACAATTTTGAGCTAAAACATTCTTTTATCCAAGGGGTACCAAAATTTACTGGGTCTGAAAATGCTTATGAATTTCTGAGTGAATTTGAATTGTATGCCTCCACAACAAAAATGCAACAACTATCTAACGAATCGATCAAGCTAAGGCTAATTCCATTTGCACTACTTGAAAGCGCTAAAAGATGGCTAAATTCTCTTCCACGACATTCCATAAGAAGTTGGGATGAATTTGTCACTGCATTCTTGAAAAAGTTTTTCCCTTTCCATAGAACTCTAAAAATACGAACCGAGATAAATCAATTTTGTCAAAATGAGGGGGAAACTTTTTCAAAATACTTTGAGAGATTCAACCAGCTATTATATAGTTGTCCTCATCATGGAATTCTAAAAGATCACTTATGTCAAATTGCATATGAAGGGCTAAACTATCAGACTAGAACTCAACTAGAATCAATGTGTGGAGGAGACTTTATGTCTAAAACAGCCGATGAAGCTTGGCGGTTCTTAGAAGATTATTCTGAAAAGGACATGCAATGGGAATCGATTCGTGTTCCCATTCGTACTTCTACTAGAGGAGTGCATGTCGTAGACCCAAGTCAAATTCCCTTAGAAAATCAAACCCCTCAAGTCGGAGAAGGGTTACCCCACTATTACTCTCAAGACCAAGCCAATGCCATAGCTCAAAATAATCCTTACTCATCCACGTACAACCCTGGTTGGAGGAACCACCCAAAATTTTCTTGGTCAAACCCCAATAATTCGGCTAACCCATCTCATGTGCAACCCTTTATTCCCAATCCGAATTACCAAGCTCCTTCTTCCAATTCTCAAACATCTCAAGCTTCACCTCAATCCAAACAACCGTATAGGCACCCCAATTTTCAATCATCGAACCAATCCTCTCAATCTTCTCAACCGTCACAAGAAATTGTGCATCTAGAAAAATAGTTGAGCTCTTACGAAGCCAAAATAAACTTGCAAGACGCTAAAATGGACCAAATGATGAATATGATAAAGGAAATGGCGAAAAATAATGAGAGGGGAAAATTGCCAAGTCAACCTGAGGTGAATCCAAAATATAACTCTCGTGTTGTAAATTCTTGTAAGGACGAAAACCATAATCCAGTCAATGCTATTACAACCCTTCGATCGGGAAAGAGGATTGATAACAACGTGGGAGACCCTGACGAACCTTCTAACTCGACCCCAATCCCTAATCTTGCTGATCACCCATTGGCTTCGAGTGCCAATTCTTCTAAACCTCAAGTTCCCTTAAATGTTGGCAATCCCAACGGTTCTTCTCCCAGTGTCGGCAAACCCGACCCACCTTCGAAAATTAATGTTGGCAATACCAACATACCATCTTCTACGACCTTACCACTTTCTATTCCCTTGGATAAACCTTCTTCTTCGAATAATGAAACTCATCACAGAGTCAAAGAACCAGTAGCTCCTTTTCCGCATAGACTCAATAATAAGAAGAAAGCGGCAAATTTCGATAAAATTCTGGAAATTTTCAAACAAGTCCGTGTGAACATTCCTCTTCTAGACACCATTGAACAAATCCCTCAATATGCTAAATGTCTTAAGGAATTGTGCACACAAAAACGTGCGACCAATGTCCCACAAACCGCCTTTCTAACTGCAAATACAAGCTTTGTTCTTTCGAATCTTGCCCCAGTCAAGTATAAAGACCCTGGCTGCCCTACGATTGATTGTAAAATAGGAAACACTCACATCTCTCGTGCCTTACTCGACCTAGGTGCCAGTGTCAACCTTCTCCCTTATACTGTCTATCGTCAACTTGGACTAGGGGAGATTAAACCAACAAACATCACACTTCAACTAGCCGATCGATCTGTCAAAAAGCCATTGGGAATTATCGAAGACGTCTTGATACAGATCGAACAGTTTTACTTCCCTGTCGATTTTATAGTTCTAGAAACAGAGCCTGTCTCAAATCCCAAAGTTCAAATACCATTGATCTTAGGATGCCCTTTCTTAGCAACCTCTAATGCTGTCATTAATTGTAGGAATGGTCAGCTTCGACTTTCCTTCGGGCACCTAACAATTGAGCTAAACATCTTTAATCTCAATAAACAACCTAGGATTTTGAGATCGATGAAATTGACATGATTCAAACCACAGTTGATGAAACCTCTAGTGACACTTCTGAATCCTTGAAAATGTGTCTTGACCATTTCGACTCTGATTTCGATGAACTTGAATACATTTCTGAACTAAACAAAATTCTTGACTCCGACACTTCGTCATCTGAATCTAACCAAGGAATGTTGACCAATGTTGATACACAAGAACTTCCTAAGTTAGACCTCAAACCCTTGCCACCGGACCTTAAGTATGCCTACCTAGACTCTTCAAAAACTTTTCCCATAATCTTGGCTTCCGATCTTATCGAGGACCAAGAAGAAAAACTTCTGGATATCTTGCGGGAAAATAAGGACGCCTTGGGGTGGGAAATTAGCGATATAAAAGGAATTAGCCCATCAATTGTGGAACATCGCATACATTTAGTTGATGAGGCTAAACCCACCCGTGAGGTTCAAAGGCGATTAAAGCCAAACATGAGAGAAGTGGTCAAGGAGGAGATAATCAAATGTCTAGACAATAACATCATCTATCCCATCTCTGATAGTACTTGGGTGAGTCCGGTACAAGTTGTACCAAAGAAGTCGGGAGTCACAGGGATCAAAAACGACAGTAATGAACTCGTCCCAACAAAAATCAAAACCAAATGGCGTGTGTGTATCGACTATCGAAAGCTTAACTCAGCCACACGAAAAGACCATTTTCCCTTGCCTTTTATTGACCAAATGCTCGAACGCTTAGCGGGACATGAGTACTACTGTTTTCTCGATGGATACTCTCGCTATAACCAAATTCCTATTGCTTTAGAAGATCAACATAAGACCACCTTTACTTGTCCCTTTGGAACATTTGCTTATCGTCGCATGCCTTTTGGTCTTTGTAATGTCCCCGCGACTTTCCGAAGGTGTATGATGAGTATTTTCTCTGATATGGTGGAAGAATTCTTGGAAATATTCATGGACGATTTTTCAATATATGGATCATCTTTTTCCCAATGTCTCACTCATTTAGAACTCGTCCTTCAGCGTTGTAAGGAGAAATCACTCGTGCTTAATTGGGAAAAATGCCACTTTATGGTAAAAAGGGGGATAGTTCTAGGCCATGTCGTCTCCAAAGATGGCCTAGAAGTCGATAAATCCAAAATCGATTTGATTGCTAATTTACCTCCTCCTAAGTCTGTCAAAGATGTTCATTCATTTCTTGGCCATGCAGGATTCTATAGAAGATTCATTAAGGATTTCTCAAAAATTTCAAAACCTCTTTCGAAATTACTTGCCAAAGACGTAAAGTTCGAATTTTCCAATGATTGCAAAACATCTTTTGAAACTCTTAAGTCAATCTTGACCACAACTCCCATCATTCAACCTCCTGATTGGACTCAACCCTTTGAACTTATGTGCGACGCTTCTGACTTTGCAATTGGAGCCATCTTGGGTCAGCGAATTGATAAACTCCCTCGAGTCATTTACTACGCTAGCAAAACCTTAAACGAGGCCCAATTGAATTACTCAACTACTGAGAAGGAATTTTTGGCAGTTGTCTTCGCTCTTGAGAAATTCAGACCATATCTCATAGGATCCAAAGTCATAGTTTACACTGACCATGCTACCCTACGATATTTACTTTCTAAAAAGGATGCCAAGGCCCGCTTGATTCGTTTGATCCTTCTTCTTCAAGAATTCGATATAGAAATACGAGATAAAAAGGGTTCTGAAAATGTCGTAGCTGATCATCTCTCTCGAATTGTGCACGAAAATGATAAGGACACCCAAATCGATGACTATTTTCCCGACGGACAACTCCTTTCGATCTCTAACACCCCTTAGTACGCTGACATTGTGAATTATCTTGTCACACAACAAACACCCGTTGAATGGTCGAAACAAGATAAACAAAAATTTCTCTCGAAAGTTCGAAACTTCTATTGGGACGACCCATATCTTTTCAAATATTGTCCAAACCAAATCATTCGAAGGTGTGTGCCCGATCATGAACACCAAAGTATTCTCTCGTTCTCACATGACCATGCTTGTGGCGGTCATTTTGGAGCAAGAAAAACTGCTGGAAAAGTTTTGCAAAGCGGTTTTTATTGGCCCACACTCTTCCGTGACGCTTTCGAATTTTGCTCTAAATGTGAGCGATGTCAAAGAACGGGTCGAATCTCTAAGCGAAACATGATGCCTCTCAACCCCATTTTAGTGATTGAATTATTCGATGTTTGGGGCATCGACTTCATGGGACCATTCCCCAATTCATTTGGGAATCTTTACATCTTGCTTGCGGTAGATTCTGTCTCAAAATGGGTTGAAGCCATTCCGACCAAAACCAACAACAACAAGGTTGTTGTCAAATTCCTCAAAGAAAACATCTTCTCACGCTTTGGCACACTTCGAGCTATCATTAGCGATAATGGCACTCATTTCTGTAATCGTGCTTTTGAGTCCTTGCTCAAGAAATACTCAATCACACACAAGCTGTCAACACCTTACCATCCACAAACTAGTGGACAAGTAGAAGTTTCCAATAGACAAATCAAACAAATTCTTGAGAAAACCGTGAATTCCAATAGAAAAGATTGGTCCGTAAAACTGATTGATGCACTTTGGGCTTTTCGCACTACTTATAAAACCAATCTAGGGATGTCACCATACCGATTAGTCTTTGGAAAGCCCTGTCACTTACCTCTTGAATTAGAGCATCGTGCTCTTTGGGCCATAAAAATTTTGAACTTTGACTTAGAGAAAGCCGGCTCACATAGGAAGTTACAAATTTCGGAATTAGAGGAATTAAGAAATGAGGCGTATGAAAATGCGAAAATCTACAAAGAAAGAACCAAAGCCCAACACGATAACATCACATAGGAAGTTACAAATTTCGTTCTTTTTCTTTTATTTTTCTTTTTCATTTTTTTTATTTTATTTTTGATTTTCTGCCTTAGACAGTTGGGACACTGTCTCAATCAAGTGTGGGGGGGAGTCTGCATTGCATTCTTTTGATTTTTCTTTAATTTTTTTTCCTTTTCATGTAGGACCATCATACATTTTATATCGTAGTAACATACCATAAAAAAAAATTAAACAAATACGACTCATTTTCAATTGATACAACAAAATAAGTTTACAATTTTTAGCCAATTGATAGTATTTTTTTCTCTCAACTTAGATCGAATAAGAAATATAATGAAAAGTTTAATTCTGAGGGATAATAGTGCAACCGGTACATAGGGAGATTCTTAGGTGATGGCCATGAAATCTATTCTATATTGTAGACTTTGTTTAAATAAGTGGAGGACTTAAAATACTTATAATGGCTTGTCAAACCTTTAAAACTAAGTTGTGTTATGTTGAATTCGCGTAACTCTCTTTTTGTGCTTATAAATTCAATAATAATAATAGTAATCCAAGGGTATCCAACATTGCTTGTATATCAAGCGTTGGTGTGCAAACCCGCCAAGCTCTATCCGACACGTTGTTGACAAAGTCAGCGTTGGAATATCTTGGTCTCATTTTATGAGATTGGACACCTAAGGATTACCGACACGTTGTTGACAAAGTCAAAGTCGGCCTGCACAATCCGCCAAGCTCTTTACCCACTCTCCGTTAGTCCGCGAGGCAGTGCATGGGTGATAAACCTTGGTCTTCTAAGTTAGGTGTATGTACTTAATCATAAATTTTAAAATTTTATAGAATAAAGAATAAGCGATGATGCCCAAACACTTCTTGATCTTATTGATTTGACTAGCCATACATGAGAAAATTAGAATACCACTTTGCAAACTGTGCCAAGCAAACTAAGAATTTATTTCATGGTTGCACTATGTTATCGACCGAACTAACTGGCCAAACTGGAATTTAACATTTGAAAACTTGATTTATTATGAAAATTTGTGACAAGTCGAGGTATCTAAAATAAAATCAACTGATTAAAAATTATTAACTTAATTTGTTGTACCACTTTCCTGAAATAAGTCGTGTTGTCATTTTTCGTTTTTATTTTTGCATATATCCATTGCATTCATGTAGTTTCATTAGAATCATAGCATACTGCATTTGGATTTTGTGGGTAGTATCCGCTGAAAACCCTCACGAGACACCACTCGTCCTACTAGGGACACCTAGAGGTTTAACGGCTTCTTGCATGTGCTCAATGCAATCGTGTTTCCTACGAAAGTGTGACCTATCTAGTTAGTTTTCCATTTTCTTTTTACTCGAGGACGAGTAAAAGATAAGTGTGGGGGTATTTGATTGACATAGAAATGTGTTTATTTTATGCTCTTATATCTTGTCTTTTGTATATAAATAAATATTACTTGGGTATTGTTTTGTTACTTTTACAGATATTCCAACCTAGCCCGCATGCAACCAGAAATGTAGAGAAATAGAGTTCAATTTGCTGTGTATTTGCATTTTGAAGAATTGTAGATGAAGATATCACATCTAGTTGCTGTTGGACAAGAAAAGGATTGATAACAAGGCTTTTCACATCACAAATCAATGAAGAAGTGTCAAGGAAGCAAGAGGAAAAGAGAAAAGGCCCAAATTTGCTTTATTTATCTAAGGCCCATTTATGTTTCTCATTGTAAACTAATTAGTGATGTAATGACCAGGCCCAGTTATCATTAGGGTTAGGGTTAGGTTTGGCTATCTACCCTATATATACCCTTGTAATGGCATTGTAGCCACTATCCTATATCCATTATTATGTATTCTCTTCTCCATTAATAAAAGTTCTTCCTTTTTACTACTTCTGCATTTTTCTTTCTTAGCAATAGGTGTTGTCTTCACAATTAGTTTTGGAAGAGCACCAATTGTATTTTACATTTGTTTCATTAGTGATTAGTCGTTTGATTAGTTTCAACGACAATCCTAATTTTATTTTTGTTGTTCTCCTTTTCCTGCAATTTTACTTTCTGCTTTTTATTTCAGTTTTGCATTTTAATTTCCAATTGATAGTTGTGATTTGATCGTCGGTTCAATTAGATTTGTTCTGAATCGGACCGCAGTTTCAATTTCGTTTGCTTTCAAAACCAACCTCAAAGATTTGTCTAACTCGCCCAAGAGATTAAATAAATAATTTGATTTTAATTTGCCTCCCTGTGTTCGACCAGTATGCTACACACCTGTGCGCTTGCAGAATTTTATTACAAATATCACGCTTTTCTAATTCATAGATTAGTGACGATCACTCCTCCAAGGGTATCTATAAATACCTGAGCTACTTGATTGCCTGTACAAATTTGGGCACCCAAGAGTTCAAGTAAAACAAAACGAAATAAACTCTGGGTCAGTGATGGGACTAGTGTGAGTAAACTCCAACCACTTGATTTAACTTTAAAAATCATTTTAAAAGAAAGGATAACCATAAGACCAATCCACACATAAATGAGGATGGTTTTTATCTTACGATAACCCAAAACATTCTTTGAACCAATACTATTCTGATATTAATAGTTTCTAAATCAAATAAATAGCAATCTAGCAAAACGCTTGCATCGCACACTCTACATAAATAGTATACAATCAAAACCACGGGCACTTCTTAGAGAATGGATTCCAACTACGGCACGGTATGGGACCACCTTCTGGTAGTGTATCTATATAAAAGAATACACTGGGATCAACAAGAACATCTTATAACCTGGCTAAAAGTGACTGGCCACTCACTTCGCTTGAGTGTTCCGATTGTAAGTCACCAACGGTTGGGATCAACAACCGTTACATACAGCAGCGATAGAATAAAAAAGCAAATGGATTTTCTCTAAACCAAATGACAATACACCCTAATAGGAGCGACCCACATAGCCATGCGACCTACCTGATTATATACCATTTCCCGGTTGTGAGGCTCGAGGCTACGTCTTACATTTTTAGTACCAAAGCATCATTCACTTTGAGTGTCACATCGTCAAACCCGCTAAATCATTTATTGATTTCCCTAAAAGGATCACGGGGATAAAGCTAAGAGAAACAAATTCCTCTGCCACCAAACATAAACCGATTTAAAGAGATCAATGTAATGATTTGTTGAGCATACTCTATCATACATTCAACCAAACAAGTTGTCTTGGGACTGAACAAACCGAAGGCACCATCCAATCAATCCATCTTTGGCAATTTTTACCTAAGATTAACAGAACTGCCCTTGTACTTTACTCTGTCTTCGATTATCTTCAAAATAATCTGATTCACAACGCTTATGCCTATACAGAGCGCTTTTTGGATAATAAATCCAACCGGTCTCTCCATATTGACAACGATGGTATTAAATAGGACAATACTTCGATATTCGGTTATTTAACTACAGAAGAAACAAATATTCATCCAAAGATCCTATTCCCAAAGGGAATACTATTTATTAGCACAAAACAATCACTGAGCCCTTTTTAATTAACATTTCATTAATTAATTTTTTTCTCAATTCATCTCAAATTTCCTTATCGATATAGTTTTCACACCCGCTTTGGATTCTCGCTATGCGTGGAAAACATCTCTGTATTTCAAATTCTTTTATTTTCTCAGAAAATATTTCCTATTTAAAATTTGAAAATATTCCAATTACTTATCTCTTCCATGAACTCATTCATTTTCTATACTTAGAAAACATTTCTCATTTTATTTGGAAAATGTTTCCAAATCACATTTACATGGGTTAAATCGAATGTTCCGTAAAACATCGTTACAACACCCAAAATACTGCATTTAACTAACTATATTTAAATCTCGTATTAAATATTAACCATTTCCTTTTTGGAAATCAGTTACTATAACAGTAGTGTTATAGTCCATGCATTTCTATTTTTAATGAAAAACGTCTATTACAACGCGTTAAATTCATTTTCTTCCAAATTCTATATATAATCGATAAATCAATTTTAGTTATCAATTTTTCTTAAAAAAATTATTCTCTTTAATTTTTTGGAAAAATTCACCAGTGTTTCCTTTGTACGGCTCAATCGGTACAACTACAAATCGCCTCTATAGGCCCTTTCCATTCAAAAAGAAGATCAAAAAGCCAAGCGGCTCGCCAAATCGGCTCATAAAATCTTATATTCAATTGAATACATAATTTTCGATAAGCATTCAATTTATTCCTCTTCATACACTTCATTTCATAACTATCTAATATATACCCAACCATTCCCAATTTATTCCAACTCAATCCAATCATTTTAACTCAATTCGCTAATTCGTTTTCTAGTTAGCTCTTTTGCCTGATCCCTTTTTAATTTGAACATATCATGTTCAAATATATTTTTAATTCGCTTGTACACAAGTTTTTCTAACTTGAGTTCCATATTCAGTTTCAATTTTAATTTACAAATTTAATTCACTTTACAAAAGTTAAGTTCAATCCAAAACCTCTGTTAACTAATTAATTTCTAATTAGTTAACTTCATTTAATAATTAAAAACTTGTTTGGTTTTCAAAATCAACTCATTAACCCCATTTGAATCCATATTTATTTTATAACTCAAATCTAATTTTACTAATGGAAATTCAAGTTTTATTCGTTCAAAATCCTTTTGTTTTATTAAATAAATCTTATAGTTTATAAACGATTATACCGCTGTTTTCTGGAAATTGATGTTGACATAACTCAAAATCTATAAGACGAAATCCATATTTTTCTCTTCCATTAGGAAATTATCATTCAATAGCTCCGGTGATTCTTCTTTCAAAGAATTCCAACATATATTGAGTTTTGTATACTCAATTGAATTCAAAACATCAAATTATGAACTACTGCGCTGCGGCGAGTTCATTTTAATTAAATTTAAATATAAATATTTAAACTGGTTAATTAAATAAATTCCAACCTCATTCTTCGATATCTTAAAATAAATTAAGCCAGTTTACCAAATCCAACTTAAAATTTACGATTATCCTGAATCGTCGATTATTTCATAACTCAGTTACAAATTTATTTACAACTCAATCTTCTATATTAAATTCCATTTCCCTTGGAAATAAATTTATTTTATAAAATTCGATATAATCGAATTTCAATTATAAATCCCTTGGATTTATTTCAATTCAGTTTATATTCTGAATTCCAAAATAAAATCTATCGTTCTCTTTCCATAATGATTTTCGACTCCCTTTTTAACTTCATACTTGAATTTAAACTTCTGAATTATCTAATGATAATTTATTCACTATATTTATAAACATTGTTTATAAATTAAGCGTCTTTATATTAAAGCAAGCTTCTCTTTCAAAATCCATTTGAAACCATATTCCTATCATGGAATATTTTATTATTAAAACTTATATATATAAACGTAGAATCTATTTTCCATATTTTCAAATACAAGAAATATCTACTTTTTAAATATTCAATTTGTTTTTATAAATTCGACACGGTCGAATTCGAATGAGTTTATTCCAATTAAATTTACTATACCAAAATCATATGATGTTAGAAACTACAACCATCTTTATTGCCGAAGATTCAAATCCTATTAGGAGAAAAAATACTTCAACGACTTATGATCCGTAAATAAATCGAATCGAACTGCCATCAGGTTTGTCTCCACATCTTCAGAGCAAACACAACCGCTGCCAACTCCAAATCATGAGTTGGGTGATTTCTCTCATTCAACTTCAGCTGTTAACTTGCGTAGGCCACAACCTTATCCTTCTGCATTAGCACTGCTCCATGTCCAGTACCACATGCATCGGTATACACAACCATCTCTTCAATCCCACTTGGAATGGTCAGAACAGGAGCACTCGTCAGCCTCTCCTTCAGAATTCAAAACACTTGCTCACACTTTGCATCCCATGTGAACACTTGGTTCTTCTTGGTCAATCATGTCAACGGTGCAGCTGTCTTGGAGAAATCCTTGATAAATCGTCGGTAATATCCTGCCAACCCAAGGAAACTCCGAACATCCGCCGCATTCTTAGGTCTATCCAAGTCTTGGACTGCTGCCACCTTAGCGGGGTCAACCGCTATCCCATTTCTAGAAACAACATAGCCTAAGAACCTCACTTCCTTCTTCTAAAAGTGACACTTCAAAATTTTGGCTCTCAGCTGTTGTTTTCGCAAGATTTCTAACACATCTCTCAAGTGCATCTTATGCTATTCCTCATTCCGAAGATAAACCAGAATATCATCCACGAATACAATCACAAACTTTTTCAACTGATCTTTGAACACCCGATTCATAAGATTCACAAAATACGCTGGCACATTGGTCAACCCGAATGGCATCACCAACCACTCGAAGAAACTAGATGGTGTCCTAAATGCAGTCTTTGGCACACTATCCCTCACCACCCTCAACTGGTAAAATCCCCTTGCCAAATCCAGCTGAGAAAACACTTTGGCCTCATGAGTTGATCGAACAAGTCATAAATCCTTGGCAACAGATACTTGTTCTTCTTGGTCACCTTATTCAGCTCACAATAGTCCACACACAATCTTAACGAGCCATCTACCTTGGTTGCAAATACTACTGTGCACCCCACTCAGAAACACTCCTCTGAATGAATCCTTTTCCCGAAAGGTCACGAACTTGTACCTCTAACTCTCGCTATTCCTTAGGCGTCATCCGCCTAAGAGGCATAACGATTGGTCTAGCACCCTCGACCAAATCGATCAAAGACTCAATCTCACAATGCGGCGGCAAACCTTTGACCTCATCAAAGACATCTTCATACTCATTAGTGGTCAACACAGATGACAAGTCTTCATGTGGAATCCCAAGCGAATATAGATAACTCACGAAGACGTCATCTTCAGGCTAACATCTAATCAACACCTTTCGCCGTTCCACATCTCGACCCACACCTCTAGTTTCTCGCAATTCACTCTTACCGCATACCTCTTGAGCCAATCCATGCCCAAGATGATCCCAAACCCAGCGAAGTTAAGAACAAAGCAATCACACACAAAAGAGCAACCATGACTAGACAACACTAGACCATGACACAACATGCACAAACTAGACGATCCACCAACCAGATTAGTCACGATCAATGGTCTACCACAAATCTTGGGTTCCAAACCCAAGCGGCACACAAGCTCATTGCAAATGAAAGAATGCGATGCTCCAGTATCGAACAACACACGAACTGAAACACCAATAACTGAAAGAGTACCTTGTACGACGACACACTTTTCCTTCTCCTTTGTAGTAGGAGCTCTTGAAGAAGATGGCATGGCTTCCAAAGCATATGCCTTCACAACCAGCTTTCCCTTAGCTGATTCCGGACAGTCCTTCTTCTCATGCCCAGGCTTTCAACACTTGAAGCACTTCTTCTCAGCTTTGGGATTCTTGCACTCATTCAAGTAATGACCCTTCTGTTGGTAGTTAAAGCAAACCACCTCACTCTTAGGCTTTTTATGGCCATTCTTTTCTTTCTGTTGTTGCTGCTTCCTCTTCTTATTATTACCACCTTGTTGTGGTTTCTGAACTTCCTTGGTTGCAGCGACAACATTTGCTTCCTTAGGAAACAATCTCTCATGGCGAACAACTTTTACCACAATCTTCTCAAATGGATCGTTAAGATGATCCACCAATGGCCACCCAATATATGTATCCAGACCCATAACAGACTTCTCGTTCTTCTGATAGGGTGTGTCAATGTATGAATGAGCATATCTAGACAAGGCCTCGAAATCAGAAACATAATCAAGCACAAAACAACCATTCTGTTTCTGCTCTACGAACTTCATGAACAAAGCAAACTTCTGAGCAGTGGAAATATACTTTGCTTCAAACTTAGTCTGGAATTGCTCCTATGAAATCCCTTCCTTTGGAGTCTCTAGTGTAACAGAATTCCATCACTCCATGGCCCTGCCTTGCAACTGCCTTGACGCAAGCTTTCTCTTAGTTGCGTCATCCAACCCCAAGTCTCCAAAGATACGGACAAAAGAATCCATCCACATCTGAACCTCTTCAGCTGGCTCAACTCCTTTGAATGGCTTTCCTCCTAGAGATGTATAATCTTTGCATAGCTTCGCAAAATATACAACCCTAGGCAGCTGAACACCTACATCTACCGTGGCTGCTACTGGGGCGAGTACCCTTCACATGAGTACCTCTATCATGGCTTCAAACATGGTTGGGTAGTATGGTGTACCGCCATTACCCCCTCCAGGCACAGCCCCTTCCCTAGCAATATGTCTTGAAGCACGTCGACTCATTCTAAATTTGCAAATTAGAATGGTTAGCCACTTGCAAAAAAAGTTGCTAAACAAGTACAAATGCTACTATACTACATAACTATATGGTATACACCCAACTGAAATCTATAAATATGTCTCTCACATGTAATTACGTCTTCGAACTTTGGCTAAAATCGATAACCAGAGCTCTGATATCAATTGTGGTGACCACCTACAACCCTGAAGCTAAACAAGAGGAATAATGCGCTGAAAAGTGTGCCAGACAGCCATGGGCGATCATCAAAGTATGAAAACACATATAGAGCCTATCGTAAAACTCACAGCTCAAGGATAAAATGTAGTAGGACATATACAACAGGTAGAAATAGTGGATCATCGTATAACAGACTTTTGAAAACTTTCACAACATCCTGAAAGGTTATCCATACATTATAGGAATATCGAAGTCTGTACATGAAGCCTCACTACAACACTCAGAAAACAACGGAAACAGAAATACTAGATAGTAGTAAAAATAATACGCCAACCTCCTGCTTGCCTTCGCATAGCAGCATCATCCTCACTAATCACCTATCACCTGCCACCTAGTCTGCCCATCCACAACCAAATGAACAACTGAAGGTAATAAGAGGGAAACATAAAACCTTGAGTCATACAACATTCTTAGTGAGCGATAAAACAACTAACAAACATCAACAATAAAGTTTATGAGAATAAGTAGATTAACAAACTAATCTACGAAACACTAGAGAAGAACTCAACCCTTCCTTCCCCACATCGGACAGTGATAGCCTTTACAATAACATTTCAACCATACATCCATGGAAACCAGAACACCCTGATGTACACGTAAAAATGCACATTTATATTCACATGTTTATTCTTGTTTAGTTGAATAAATGAACATTTTGGGTTATTTTATATGATCTGACCATCTTTTAAATATTTTCAAAATCATCACTCATTTTGGGAATAAATGGTCACTTGTGCATGTTTTAATTTGTGAAATCTTTACTTGTTCCTTGTAATTATCTCTTATAGGAAATTAGGAGCTAAAATGATATATATATATATATACATGAAGAGATGAAGGAAATTATCCATATACACAAGAGAAGGCAAAGAAATAATTCATTCTATGGATAGTGGAGGCCCCCACGTTTCAAATAGCCCACATGCTCTTAAGCTTCGTATTAATGACTAATTGAATGAGACAAAAGGCCTCATGCATTCTACATGACTTACAGTGGCTAATGACAATTAGAAGCTTCATGAATGAGAATTTTGGGGAATTCCCAGGGAGAGTGATTAGGGTTTTAGGGGTTTAGATCGTGTATATATACCCCTTTGTTTCATGTATTTTGGATCTCCTTTTTTAGCAAATGAAAGTGTAAGTGATCAAATAAATAAAAATGGCTCTATGCCTATTTCTCTTATATCTATCTTATGTCTCTTTTGGATTTCTATGCTCTCTACTTTATGTTCATAGCTTAGATTTATTTGTATGCTCTCTACTTTATGTTCATAGTTTAGATTTATTTACATGCACTTAATTTAGTTCTTTTCTTGTTCTATTTAGATTCTCTTTCATTTTGCTTTCTTTTCCAATGTTGAAACTTACATGTGTTAATATGATAGCATGCATTAGAAGCTAAGCCCCTACAATTTAGGGGTAATGAAGCTCTCTAATTTTATGTAAGTTCAACATTTGTATGATTTGTGATCTCTTATATTTGTGCTTCACGATAGTGGATTTTGATGTAAGTTTATACATGTGAGTTTGATAGCTTATGTTGCATTTGCAAATGAGTTATCCTTATTCAATATAAACAAAAGTTACATCAATATTTGCTAAGTGATTTTTGATTATGAAATATAAGTAAGAACAAAATTTGATGATCTATGTCACTAATTACAATAGTGAATAAATCATACATAAAATAGTTTTTGCTTTAATTTCATTTTCACGAGAACAATGAGTTGTGTAATTATTGTGTTGTAGTTTGATAGTTTATGTTATGTTAACTAATAACATAAATAAACTACACTTATGATAAATGCAACATTTATGTAAGTTAATATTAAAATAAGATCATAGATCGTATGTTTGTTAATTTACATAAATATGAGAGAGGATTTACCCCTAAATTGCTCTCTAATCTCATATTTAGCTCTCAAGTTAGTTCCTCATTAGTTTTTATTAGTTAAATCATTCCAAAATTTGGTTTAATTTGATTGAATAAGATTTAAATTATTTCTTTCCCTGCGGATCGACCAATACTTACCCCCGTACTAACAATTGTACACCGTGCGCTTGCGGTTTTATTACAATTTTTGGTTTATTGACGGTTTTCTAAGTGATAGAAATACCGTTTAGCAAATACACCCATTCAATCATGGCAAAGTACTTACGAAATACAAATAATATATCTCATGTAAATCACCCTAATTGAACTCAACATCCCTCAGACACAAGCCCCAGAGGCCTAAACCAATATCAGACAAGCACCCAAGGAACATCTCCTTCGACGTTGGACAATTTACATGAGACGGTACAAACAGATCAACCAATCATCCATGACTGACTCTGGCTATCACCGCCAATCCTGCTTTGAAACTATCGTCAATCGTATGACGGTTGACCTTACCATATGTTGAGGGCTAATGGTAAACCCTGTTCTAGTATAAACTCCATACGTCTTTCAATGATATGTATGTTTGTCCAGCCTCGACAACTAGGCCTTTCAACGATACCCAGGGTACTCGATCAGCAACCTTCTAGTCTTTTGGGTACCCCCATTGTTCCCCTGCTTTAAGCATACTAGAACTTACGACAATGATAATCTCTCGGCCTTCACATCTCTAGTCACACCGATAATCTCTCGGACTTCACATCTCTAGTCATCCAACCCGACGAGTTTTCATAGCTCAAGCAACCTTCTCAAGCAACCATTATCCACCAACTCACGACCTTTGAGTTGTCATCTCATTCGTTGTTCCACACCAATCAACGAACACATTCAATACTTCGAATATTTCCACTTGAATTCCATTCGAAGTTATCACCACCCATGAACTAAAACAACATCACATGTTGGTCCACCAAAGTCATACACGACATGACTTCATAGGATATACACGGCATGGCCTCCCATGCCGTCAATGACATAACTCACCACGTCGCAATGTGACTTGACTCCGGCCCAACGACTTGACTCCGGCCCAACGACTTGATTGTCCAAAACTTGGAACTCCATGGCTTGACACTTCACCATGTCGTCCACCAGCCATGTCGCCCACGCCTCCATGTCATCTCACGACTTACTTGGCCTCCTGCAACTTGGAAAGGAAGGAACGACATGACTCTTCAATCCGAACCCGACATGACTCTCAAATCTGTTATCTTAACCATGGCGGTCTCCATAATATCGTAACTCCATGTCGCAACTCCATATCGGCTTGACCATGTCGCAACCCCATGTCGGCTTCACCATTCAACTCTCCATGTTGATCACGGGTTGACTCTTCATGTCGGTTTCACCACTCAACTCGCCATGTCGGTTACGGGTTGACTTCAATGTCGGTTTCACCACTCATTGGCCATGTCGGTTTGCGACATGACTTCCAGATCCACTAATACAACTCCAAACTTGACTAAATCTTCGCCAAACGACAACGATGATTCAAACAACTCATTCCAATCATCCAAATCAATCATAACACTTCAACAAATCTCCAATAACAACAAAACAACCATTTTCATCATTAAATCATAGAAAATGCTCTAAATCATGATAATCTCATAGTTAAACCAAAATGATGGACCTAACTTGCATAAATATATGAAATAGAATGGAAATTACTAGTTTTATGTTGCTAAATTAGATCCTACGGTGATTCATATAAAAATACACCTACCATGTTGTAGACCTAAGGGAAACAACTTGAATTTGATGAAAACAAGATCAAACATTCATATGTTGATTGAATCCGTGTGAGAGATGCATATCACTCACCAAATCTTCAAAACAACCCAAAAACACTTGGATCTAAATCCAAACAGCGGAGGATTTGCTTCAAACTCTTCAATTTGGTGAAATCTCTCTTCGATTAATGTGGATCAAGCTTCAAATGATGTAGATCTTCAATTTTTACATGTAGATCTAGAATTTTAATGGTGGAAAGTTGTATTTGATTGAGCAAGGAGAATCACGAGCTCAACCAAATGAGAGAATAAAGAAAGTAAACTATTCTCCATGCCTCTAACCCTCTATTTATAGTCTTCCACCAGCCCACTAATAGGCCTCTTCAAATCAGCCCAATGTGGCTAAAAAAACCTGCACAACCAACTGTAAAACATTAAAACAGCGATTCCTCCCAAACCGCTGTTTAATGTGACCCCTCTACAGAAAGGGAAATATCATTTCCTTTCCAGTGGCATAGGTCTCAACACCTGATTCGACCCGAGTCAAAAGTTATGCTCTATACAAGACTGATAGGGGCAAAATAGTCACAAACAAAATTGGTAAAAATTACAGACATGTGTCACATCCCCATAAACAACATATTAAAATATGAGAATGATCCAATCCTCAGGGAATAAAATAAAAATATATCACGATCCTCTGATACGTAAAATGCGGGTTGTTATATGTACTCTCCTTGTTGCAGTATCCATCAAAATGTACCAGAGAGTAATATTTCCAAAATAGACATCTTAAATAATATCTTCAATTTTTTTTAACAACATGATTATATTTAGCAAAGTGGATCCAAGCCACACCCTCAATTTAGGCTATTCTATTGCGTTCTGCATCCCCTCACTAAGTAGGGACATACTCTACTGGCTCAATACCACATAAAGTAATAGTTGCACTACCCAAGATCTATTGTCTTATACCGCACATCATCATCATCACTATCCGAAGGTAACCATCATATTGCGGCTGACATCCCCTTACTAAGTAGGGATGTACTCTACTAGCTCGATACCACATAGAGTAATAGTGCACTAACCAAGATCCATTGTTTTATACCGAACATCGTCATCGTCATCCGAAGGTATCCATCCCTGATGAAATAATCAATAAAAATCTTTAGTAAGTATAAACAAAGTATACTCTCAAAGCACTTTTATACTTTGTAATCATTACTCCTACATGGATAACCAGTTTATTTTGGAAAATCCACTCTCTCAACTTCGAAAATCATCTTAAATATAAACCCTTTTTCTCACATCAATCTTTCTATTTTAATCGATTTATCTCAAAATCTTATATAGGGCACTAGTTACGACATTCGCATTGAAAGACGTTAACCTCTTTTTTTTGTCAAATACATAGTTTAGTTTGCAAAAATGTTTTAAGATGGAAAACTTTCAAAATTTAAAATGTGTATGATGCAAGTATTCTAGATAGTTAATCTAGCTTTCCAATAAAATAAATTTCGATCAATTCCAATCAAGGAACCAAAAGTGATGATCGAATTGCTAAGAGACCTTTTATTAGCTTAAGCTAACATCATCAATGCTAAACAATTCCAATATCACATTATGTAATAATATAAATATTTAAAGAGATTTTCTCATCTTGGTTTTGCATGAATGTAGTGTTCAATTTACTCCTCTTGATCTTCCTCAATTTTATTTGTCCAAGCCCATTTAATTCCACCCTCGACAAGCTGTTATTCCACAATCTTTTTAAGCCACTCCATTGTATCCATTTCATGCTACAACATACCTCCTTTTATAGGCCGCTCCATTCATTCCTTCATTTCTTTATAGCTAATTATATGCACTTACAATTTAGTTAAACCTCTCTTTATGGTGCATGATAAAGAATCATATATGTATAAACACTAAAAAAAATTAAACACACAAAATAAATACTACTCATAACCCTGGTCAGAGGAATGGTGCCTTATCCTACCCAGTTTTATTTATCAAATTAAGGTAACTTCATTTTAAAAATTCTAAAATGATTTACTAATCTTAGACGAATTTTTATTTAGGCACCTAACCTATGCTCTAATACCAACTTGTAACGCCCTGAAAATTCCGACCAGTCAAAAATAAACGAAAATCCTTCCGTCCAAAACAAACAATGATGGCTACCATCATATTTTATAAATATGTACAACATCGCTAAATGCATTGGATATAATTTAAATAATAACACTTATCAGAGTGTTTATTTAACTCACAGGGTGTGCTTAATTACGAATAAGCATAATTACCATACATCTACCATTGTCCAACTCTTATGAGATGGACATTGATATTCATTCTTGCACACTCGATAAACACATTAACATGGATTAAATGATAAACAAAAAAAGCACCATTACAGGATAAAGTGTCAAATAATAAACAAAAATATTTTTATTAATATAGCAGCTGCATCATTACCACTTATGACTGTCTACATACATTTATCTAATTGGGTGAGCAATTAGATATAGGATCAAGCCAACGTAGTTCTTCTTTACACAAAACATTTAAAATCAGTATTTACTTTCAAAATTCTCTTTATATCATGTAAGGGTAAAACACTTTGTAAATACTCATTTTGAAAGACATCTGTATATCTCTTGTAGAATTTTCTTTCAAAAGATAAACATCTTTTATTATAAATACTATTCTTCTTCTTTAGCAAAAACTCCTTCATAAAACAATCTCAAACCACCTTTATGTTTCTCTAATAAGCTCTTACTAATCATAAATGTCCTCAATCATTCAGTTGTCTATGATGATTTCTTGCAAAAGCAAAGATCACAGCTAATATAGCATGATGACATCATGTGCAACATTAAATTAAAACACAAACTTAATAAATAAGAAATTGTTTAGATGATGCTTATACTCATAGTACTCCTTCCTAACTTCATGAAAAAGCTTTCGTTGAACATAACATAGTTCCTACCATCACCACGAAGCAAGCAAATCTCTTTCACGAATCATAGCAACTCGCAAAGCTCACGTCAAACTACTTTGTTCTCGGGTTTGACATGTTACGACCCTTTATCACTTTGATTTAACATCCCCAATTTAGACAGTTGGTTTATCACATTATGCAGAGGCTCAAGTTCTAATTTGAGGGGATTTGGAGCGTTGTGTATTCAAATATGAATTTTGAAAGTAAAACAACAATTTCTGCGTTTAAAGAGCAAAACCAGCGAAGCATTCCACTTCCAATATGATTTCATCAAGGCTACTCTTCGAATTAGAAAAAGTGATAAACATGAAAGTTGTTCATCATTAAAGTATCTTTCTATTGACAAAATTTGAGGTGATTTGGCCACGTAAACCAAAAGTTATGGCCACTGAAATTGAACCAATCATTTCTGGCTTGAAAAACAGAAATAATAAATCCACTCACTTCTCGCTGATTTTCCATAAACTACTCTTGGATTTGGCAAAAGTGGTTAAAAGAAAAATTGTTCCATTTTGAATCAGCTTTCCAATGAGATAAAAAATCAACTCATTTGGACTTATAATTCAAAAGTTATGACTTAAATACTGAGAGTATGTATTTCTGAAAACAGAAATATGTGCCAAAAAATTACTTCACTTTCATGCGACTTTCAAAAATTCGCCTTTATGAATCTTGCAAAATGATGTAAATAAAAGTTTTTCCATTTTGAAATAGCTTTCCGAAAAAAAGAATCACTCCGTTTGGATATACTGTTTGGGAGATATGACTGAAATAAGTAGGAGGATTTTTCCAGATGTCCTCCTTTATCAAAATGATATGCTATTTATAATATTTCTCAAGGATATTTTAGTCTTTTTGACCTTGGACACTTGTCTATCACCATTCATGAAAACAATAGTATGGCGATACATGTCTCCATAGGTGTCATGAGATGCTTCTACACATGAACGCCTAAGAGGGTTATGTGTCCTTATCTTTTTTGTTTTTAGCTTACATAAGAAGCTTCTCATTTTAAATTCATTTTTTTAATTACGTGTGGAACCTAAGACTTCACTAAATCCATTGCTTGTCGGTCTTAGTAAACCCCACGGGTAGTGATATACTCCGATTTTTCAATGCCTTCACGTTATCTAGGTAGTCACCCCTAGAAATTGGCAGAGGTGACCCTCGAATCTGAGACCTATGTCACATTCCAATTCGCTCACCTCTAACCAACTGAGCTAGGAGTGTCGGGTCATTTAAAATTCATTTCCCCTAGCATGAATACACATATTCACATTCAATAACCATGCTAACTTAATAATGTGTGTCAGCACACATGAGAGTGCTATGACATTTCTGATAAGTTTTAGTTGTTGAAAGGTCGAGAATTTGATAAACGACTTTCGGTCACATTTTCAATTTCACATCGAACTAAATATTTTTTTACAATACTTAAAAAAACTATTTCACTGTAACTCTTTATTATTTAAAAGAGCTTTATTTTAGTTACAACTCATCACTTCAATATTAAAATTTATTTGTAAATTAAAGTGGTACATTTTCGGGTTGTTACATCATTCAAGTGAATGAATATGCCTTCCAAATTCTAAGAAAAAATTATTGTTTTAGCGCATTGGCCAAAGCAGCAACCATCGACCCTAAGAGACCCCAAGAGCCCCAAGGACCAAGGACCAATATTTGACACTTTAATATATTATCGTGTTAAGACCTAGACCTACATTCTTATGTAATCCCTCTTCTTTTTATTTTAGATAAGCCTATAGGCTTGTAATATATAAGAGAGGGTTCTATTTGTATTTTGATGATGTGGGACTATGATTTGCTATATCTTCTTCTTCCCAAACTCCTTTTTCTCTTGCTCATTCATTTGCAACATTATCAAGCGATTAAACGCCGTATCGGTCATCGTAAGCCTTAAAATGTACCACAGAACTAAATAAAAAAATAACTTATTTTTCATTCATTTACCTTTGTGTATATTTATTTTTTTAAGTTGTTCGATTTTATTTAGTTTATTTATATTATCATCAATGCTATTTAATTTAATTACAACCGATAAATAATTGTCATCGTTTTTTAATTCAATAATCAAAATGAATAAACAAGTACTAAATAAGATTAAACTATGAAGTTGTAAGTTTATCAAACTCAGTTTGAGCTAGTTATTTATATGTTTAATTAGTTTAGTTTATTTTAATTTAATTCAGTTTAGTTCATGTTCGTTAAACTATAAAATGTACTAACCCTTATATTAACAAGATCCGTCTAATTAAGTTAATTGTATGGTAGTTTAATTTAGTGTAGTTTCATATTAGATTTTGATTAAGTATAAGTGTATGGTTTCAAGTTTCAATTTTAATTATCTGCAGTGGAAGGTTAGGTGGTCAACACTCCGATCTTAACACCATATATATTTGTCTGCACAACCCCGCAGTCTTTCCCTTTGTCGTCGTTATCATCCTCATCATCGTCGTCATTACCACCTTCATCGTCGTCGTCTTGATCATCATCGCCGTCTTCATCGTCATCCTCTGCCTCAGTAGGATGAATTTGATGGATCATTTTCCATTATTTCGTAGATTTAGAACGACCTGTTGTCTTCACTTGTAGCATCAATTTCGGCTGCCTTCTAGAGACATAGAATGATAAATATAAACATAAAGTACAAGTAAAATTATATACGATAATTATTGGAAAAGATAGTACAACTTACAAAATCTGCTGCCACACCGCTTATCTAATGTAATACTTTCTGATAATACTGAGATTCTTAAAGAAGTAGTCATCGCAAACCCAAATTCGTCTCCCAAAGGCTATCGACTGTGTAATGCGTAGGGACTGGAAGTATGTAGGGAAAATGCGGAATAAGTAATGGATTATCTCGTCCTGCCCACTATATATATCAGCCAAGATCCTCTACTCAGCTTTCTTGCAGCGGAGGCGGAGGTGGGTAAGACTTTGATGCATAATTAACTTTCGAAGACATCATAATAAGAGGCTGAATACCCAACTCCAATGCATAAGGACCACAAAATATATATTCCAAATACGGATTGCATCATATAGTAAAGGTGTAACGACCCGACTTTCGGACACTTCGGAAGTCGTGCCATTATTTAAGATTAAGAATAGATAAAATATAGAACTAAAGAAAACATCAGAATTTCACAGCGGAACTTGAACAAAATATAATATAACATAATACAATACATTAGAGTCATAATACATCACAGTACAGTGTATCAGATACATGGATATATGCCCATCATAACTTGCACACTTCATAATTATACATAGATATGGTTGACAGACTAGCTTGACTTCATAGATATAATAAAGACAACCTTGCAGAGACCATCCCATCCAGTTATTCCAAAAGTTAAGTCTGATACCTGGTTCACTTGTCTACTCATAACAAGTGTTATGAGTACCCAAGAGTTTAGGGAAAACACAAAAAATAAACTCTAGATCAGTCAGGGGACTGGTATGAGTAAACGATTTAAAACAAGTTGATTTTTATAAAGGATATCCCATAAGACCACGCTGTAAAAACGGAATGGGATTTTCCCTTATGAGAATCCAGAAATAACATGGCTTAACTTTCAAAAATGTTTCGAAAGAAAAGATAATCGTAAGACCGATCCACACATAAACATGGATGGCTTTTGCCTTGCGATAACCCAAAACATTTTGAAATCAATACTATTCTGATATTATAATACTGTCTAGGGTTTCCACAAATAAATTAAAATCTAGAGGAACGCTTGCATCTCATGCTCCACATATATAGTATACAAACAAAATCGCTTGGCGCTTAGGGATAATGGATTTCCAACTATGACAAGGTATGCAACCACCTTCCGATAGTGTATCGCTAGAGAGGAATACATTGGGCTTAACAAGAACGTCTTGCAACCCGGCCACACATGACCGACCAATCATTTCTCTTGAGTGTATCGATTATATTATCACCGATAATTGGGCCCACATAACTGTTATCCGAAGATACAGAAGCAAAAGAAGTTACAAAGTGAATATTCTCTAGATGGTGACAATACACCCTAATGGGCGCGACCCACATAGCCATGCTGCCTGCCCGATTTTTTCATTTTCCGGTTATGAAGCTTGAGGTCAATTTCATCCTTTTGACAGATCACTTCTTCAATTACTTTGGATGCCACACCGTCATATCTATCAGAATACACAATTTATTTTCCCAAATATGTTACGGGCATAAAGCTAAGAGAAACGAATTCCGCCGCCACCAACACAATATACTTCAGAAAGTCGATGTGTAAGATCTGATAGATATACGTTGTCAGTGTTGTATATAACGTAGTTGTATACACAATTATATGATTTTTGTTTGATGATAACAACTAAACAAATATTATTTTAAATGTGTTTGTTACTGTACTGTTCTATATATATACATCATAGACGGGAATATAATATTTATATTTAAATGGAATACTACAACACTAGAATTGAACATTCAAACTGTATTCTATTTGAATATAATATTCTATTTCAACATTCAAACAGTACAGATTTATAACTCCACTATTTATATATTCTTCACATGATAATGTACTTGTATATAAACAGAATATGATAGACAAATTTGTTTGACAACAATAAAATAATAGTTTATTTCAATCAAATTTTTTTATTACAAACATCAGTACAATTCATATATATATATATATATATAAATCTCCTTATTACATCACTCATCACTCTATACAATTCATATATACAATTTCATTTACACAGATTTGTATACATTTACACAGACACGCTGACACTCTTCTTATTTTCAGTCCTCTGTCTTCACAGTCCTTCGTCAGTCCAGTCTTCATAGTTGTCACATGAAACAAACACATAGTACACTGCAATAGAAATAATACTGAACACACGCGAATATAATTTGTTTTTAAATTTTTATTTGCCTCAGATTTCTGGTGTGTTTCTCATCATTTTTCATGACTTGATCTGATCTGTGTCTAGTGAGTTTGTATATGTATAGTACAGGGACATGAAATCTTGTCTGATGGCTGCATATACACACGTGTATAGATATATACGTGTGCGCTACCTCGCCAATCAGCGTGCAACTAAGGAGTAGCCACATGGACCACCTCAACTCAGTGCACAATGCAAATCAGCGTGCAAATGGTCAAACATATCATGAAAACGCAAACGACATAATGGTAACAAGGCAGCACTCAAACTAGCAAATAATCAACAAACTGGCGATGCACAAATATACGGTGGTGGTGCAACATGACCAAAGTTCAGACATGTAAATCAAGGTAATGCAGCCAACAAAGTGGTCAAGGCAATTTCAGAGCTTCTAAAGTGTCGAGGCAGTTTTTAAGTGCAAAACAGGTTGAATAATGATTTCAGAAATCAGAGTATACATGTATGGTATAACTCAGCATGTGTAATGGCGCGTTTTGTTAGCTGTCGAATAATTAATTTATTTAATGATTTATATATCGATTTGGTGATATCGATAACTTAAAGTACAACGTTCAAACTTATAATTTATAATTATAATTAAAACGAACTTGAAACGTCGCGGCAGTTCGCAAATTGGCAATTTAGACTTCAAGTGGATGTACAGGGTCCGTTTTAAATCGGATTGCTATGAAACAAGAAACGTGTGGAGCTGGTGGAGTATATCTTTCTAGTGGAAGAGAAAAATCGAGATTTCGTCGGGTAGATTTTGAGTTAAGTCCAAATCAAATTTTAAAATAGTCGCTATAGAATCGTTTATCAACCGTAACAGTTTATTTGATATAACTAGAGATCGGGTTTGAATTTAGACAAGGTTCTTTTGAGACGTAGTGATAATTTAATTTTTAGAAATTTATGGTAATTTTTATTTAATTAAATAAGCAACTTTTTATTTGGAGTGTTTTACATCCTAAATCAGTATTTCGGGGTTTCACTGAATAAGTTAATCTACCAATATTATTCTATTTTTGGGATCGTGACACCTTGCTGAGTATAACGGTATTCTTATTTCGGTCGATAGCAATTCGAAATGAATGAAAGCAGGGTACCCTCAAATATTAGTTTCTCAACCTAAACGTGAGGATCTTGCGACGCCAACAAAATGAAAATGTGGATTGAACTCATCCTCTAAATAAAAAAAAGAATCCTATATAATACATTTCTAAAACCTAAAACAGAAATCACTTTTTCCTCAATCTTCCGCCGCTCTTCCTTTTCTGGAAAACGAAAGAAATCGATCTGCCTAAAATCAAAACAAATGCAAAGAAAATCCATAAATCCTGAAAGTAATATATTTGGATTCCCTTCGAGATTCTCCACAACCTCATATTCATTTTGCTTAGCTCGACGTGTTCTCTGTTGATGGATTCTTGGGCGTCATCAGTTCGAACTCGATTTAAAATGGCAGGAGGCGTTCAGATCTTCGAAGAGGAGGAAAATGGTAATTCTTGTTTGGATTTATGAATTGTTGTTGACTTACGTATGGAGTTTTGAATGATTTTGTGAATGAAAGCATCGGTGATTTCACTGTAAAGGGAACGTGAGTTTTAAACGTTCGGAATTGGTGGTGGTTCAAGGATCTTCGGAGGAGAAACTGAAGAGGGAAAGTATATTGTAACCCGTCTGTTGGTTTGTGAAGAAGTGAGGTAGCTTGAGCTTGAGGAGCTCGTGAGTTTCATGTTTGAAACGGTGATGGAAGTGTGAAGATATCTGGAGCATTTAGGATCATTGCAGGAAGCTCCACTGTGTTCTTGTACAGTGCGGATACGAAATGGGAGTTGGGGTTGTAGGCGATGACAACAGGTTGGTGAAGGAGCTGTATGGGGAGTTTTAGTGGAAGAAAAGTTCGGTTTTGAGCCTGGGAGTTGTTTTGATTTACTGGAGGGATACGAGAGTTGGTATTGGGAGAGGAAGAAAGAGTTGTTTGGTGGTTTTAACATGATTTTTATGAGAAGCAGTGAGCTTAGTTACAGCAAGAACTGGAATCGTCGTCGAGATGGGAAGGTCGAGCGTGATGACAAGGTGACCGTTAGGTGGAGTTTGGGGAGGAGATTACGACAGTGGTGTTGGTGTTTGTTTTCGGAGTGAATGAGGGATTGAAGAAGCTCAGCAATGTCAGAGGAAATATATGAAGTGGAGTGGATTTCATGGTGGGGGAAGAAGCATTTGTACAACGAACGGGCCTAGGCTTTTAAGCGTATGGATGGGCTGTGAAACTAAGGAATCTTGAGCAGTTTGATTTGTTGGAACAGCGTGGAAGCAGACTACATTTTTGGAAATTAGTTCAGAACCAATTGGAACTCATTAGAAGTGTATGGCCGAATAAAACGACTGATCAAAATCAATCCAACGTAAATCGTTATTTAACGATTACTGACAATGTGAGTAAATCTCACTAACTCTGAACAGTTTATAATTTCATGTTGTATTTTTAGAACTGTTAGAAATTGTCTGATTTACTGTGTGTTGACTGTTTGATTGAACTGCTAGTCAGTTAGTTAAACTTTCTATATTGATTCTGTTTAACAGAATATATCATATGGAACTGAAAAGTGATGTTATCTATATTGTTTAACATCTGTGGATGCAGGGAAACAGGTTGGAGGAATCCAACTGGATTCCTCAACAGTTATTTTACTGTGATTTATATATTGTGATATATAAATGTGATATATAATCTGATGATGATTATGTGTGTTTGGACGATATTCATCGTCGTTAGATGATGTGTTAAAAACCATAAGAAATACCAGGATATAGAAAGAGATTTTCAAACTATAATTTGGAAATAATGTATTTATATAAAATCGATGGATTTTATATTATAAAGAAAAGGGGGTTTTGAGTATAAAGGAGAAATATTTGTTAATCGAGTATAAAGGATTAAACAAAGTAATTGGTTAGGTTAACCAAAGCAAGTTAGTCGAGTTAATCAAAGTAATTGGTTAAGTTAACCAAAGCGAGTTAGTCGAGTTAATCAAAGTAATTGGTTAAGTTAACCAAAGTAAATTAGTTAAGTTAAACTAATTGGTAAATCAAAGTGAATTAGTTGCGTCAAACTAAGTGACTTAGTTAAGTTAAACTAATTTGTAAATCAAAGTGAATTAGTTGCGTCAAACTAAGTGAATTAGTCAAGTTAAACAAATTGGTTAATCGAAGTAAATTACTTGGGTTAATCAAAGTGAATTAGCTGAGTTAAACTAAGTAAACCAGTTAGAGTTAATCAAAGTGAATTAACTAAGTTAAACTAAGTGGATTAGTTCAGTTAATCGAGACAAGTAAATCAAGTTAGGTTAAACCATTTGAGTTAACCAGTTAGGTTAAACCATTTAAGTTGACCAGTTAAAGTTGACCAGTTAGAGTTGATCAGTTAGAGTTACTCAGTTAGAGTTGACCAGTTAGAGTTATCCAAGTAGAGTTAATCGAGTAAGAGTTGTCGAATATCACTTATCCGTAGTAGAGTTATCAAATATAGTGTATTCGAGAGAAGAGTAATCGAATATAGTTTATTCGAGTGGAGAAATCAAATGTTATTCATTTGAGAAGAGTTACCGAATATTATTTATTCGAAGAGTAGTTATCGAATATTGGTTATTCGAAGTTAGTTAATCCAGAGAAGTTAATCGAATTTAGTTATTCGAAAGGAGTTAATCAATTTGAGTTAAGTTAATCGATTAGAATTAAGTTGAATCGAAATGGAGTAAATCGATTAGAATTAAGTTAATCGAGTTAGAGTAAATCGAATATTGGTTATTCGAAGGTAAGTTATTCGAATTAGTTATTCGAAGGAGTTAATCAAATGAGTTGATCCAAAGGAGTTAGTCGAATATTAGTTATTCGAATAGAGTTAAAGGAGTTATCGATTTTAGTTTGATCGAAAGGAGTTATCGATTAGTAAATCGAAAGGAGATTTTCGAATATAGCATATTCGAAAGAAAGAGATCGAATATTATTTATTCGAAAGAGAGAGATTTCGAATATGAGTTATTCGAAGAGAGATAATCGAATATAGGTTATTCGAAGAAGAGTTAATCAAATAGAGATTACTCGAAAGAGAGTAATACGTCAAATTCAATTATATCGAATTCGGGAAAGTACTATTTACTTTCCAGGGTTTAAATCAAGATTTAGTTATTGATTTAGAAATTAGGTGTCTGTTAAATTATTCGAGTTAGGAGATAAAGTTATAATTTAGGTTAGATATTGCAGAAGTAGGAATTATAACGTTATAGTTATAATCAAACGTTTTTCATATAAGAAGTAGATTCGTAACCTGAATCCGAGAATTTGCGTAAACAGATGATTGGAAAAAGTGAGTGACGAACTTCATCTATTTCACAGTAAAGGACGTTGTTCAATTAAGGTCTGAGAGGTAATTATACCCCAACTTGATTGACTTCAGAATTGACAAAGGAATAGTTGTGGTTCGATAGAAAAGGTTGATCTGAAATAAAGTTAAGGAATAAGCGATAAATGGATTAAGCGAAACGATGTTTTATACAACGTTCATTGGAAATCCGTAAATGAGTTTTGGAAACGTTTTCCAAATATAGTCAGATATGTTTTCTAAACATAGAAAATGAAATGTTTTCATGATAAGAATTTAAGAAATAGAGTTAAGCAAATTCAGAAACTGACTGGAGAGGGTAAGTTGAACGGTTTTCGAAGTGACGATCTGATGTTGGTTTCGACCTTCCGGACTGATACTTAGAGAATTGTTCTCATACTAGTTACAGTTAGGGACTGATAGTTGCGAAATAATAGTGATGTGAAAATAAGCTATGGAAATGTTTTCCAATGATTAATATCATATATTTTCTAAATATATGAAATAAGGAAATATGAACATATATATGTATATGATGATTGATCGATCGAATTTCCATTTGGAAATAACATCGTTGTTTGTACACCGACATGTTTTCATTTGATAGTTGAATCACAGACTATCAAAGCTTTTACCATTTTAACGTTGTTATTATGGAGAGACCGGTTGGATTATTATCCAAAGAACCACTCTGTATTGGCATAAGCGTTGCGAGCAACATCTGCCAAAGATAAATTGAAGACGGAGTAAAGTGCAAGGGCTGTTGTATAAGTCTTAGATAACAGTGACTAAGATGGATATACTGAATAGTGCCTTCGGTTTGTCCAGTCCCAGGACAACGTATATGGAAGAAGGTCTGACAGAGTATATCCAATGGATCGCGTAAGTTGATCTGTTCAAACGTATTCACGTTTGGTGGCGGAGGAATTCGTTTCTCTTAGCTATATACCCGTGTTATTTTTGGATAAGTCAATTTGTGATTTGGCGGGTATGACGATGTGGCATTCAAAGTGAATGGTGATCAGATGTTCTGAAGATAGACGTAGCCTCTAGCCTCACACCAGGAAGTAACAAAAGTTGGGCTAGGCAGCATGGCTAGTTGGGTCATCCCCAAGCAGGGTGTATTGTCACCGATCTAGAGAATATTCATATTTATACTTCTTTTTGATTCTGTATCTTCGGATGACGGTTTGATGGCCTATAACCGTGGTGGCAATATATTCGCGACACTCAAGCTAAATGAGTGAGCGGTCATGTGTGGCCGGGTTCCAAGACGTTCTTGTTGAACCTGAGTGTATCACCTCTAGAGTACACTATTCAGAAGGTGCTCCCATACCTTGTCTGTTGGAATCCATTCTCCGATAAGCGCCCTGCGGTTTATGATTTTATACTATATATGTAGAACGTGAGATGCAAGCGTTTCTGCTAGATTGATACCTATTTGTACTTAGACATTATTATAATATCACAATGATATTGCTTGTCAAAGTTGTTCAGATACTCATAAGGGAAAAACCCGTTCCGTATTCACGGCGTGGTCTTATGAGATATCCTATACCTGTTTTAAACTATTTTACTCATACCAGTCCTTGTTCCCATGACTGACCCGGAGTTTACTTTGTTGTTTTCCCTAAACTCTTGGGTGCCTAAATTTGTACGGGCAGTCAAGTAGTCGGGATTTACAGATATACTTGGAGAGCTTGGAGCAGGAGACTGCAAGATTCTATAGCTATAGTTATTTCCGCTGTGTTGTAAGTGTTGTACTCTGATAAAGTGCTATTGTATATATAACTGTTATGTTTCAAAGATATGTTATATATTATATGTTATTCGTTCCGCTGTGAGTTTCGTGTTTACTCTGATTCTGATGTTCTTCTTCTTCTTATATTCTATTAGTTCTATCTTTTCTTCCTCACCTTCTAAATTCTTTCACTAACGTCTCGGAATTTCCGACTCCCGAGGAGTCGGAAATTTCCAGCCGTTACAATTGGTATCAGAGCTTAAGTTAAGTGATTACCTTGGCTCTGTGGCATAACTCGATAGAGATGGGATTAGTAATATCCTAGATTGAGTTTGAGTGTATATATATGAGTGCGTATATGTTATACAATATAAAATGGTTTTATATTATGGAGATTCATTGGCTGAGTTGTTTATGAGTTTTGGTCGATCAGTTTGATCCACTGTATCGGTAGGAGTAAATAAACACTTGAATACGATGAACCGTCATGGTATGTTTTGAAAGAGGGTAAATGAAATAATTTTTCCCAAAATATATTTGTTTATATAAGAAATATATATCTTGAAATTATTATAGTATATTGATTATGTTGGTTGTTATTATAATCGAGTAAGATTATAACATGTGAAATGGTTATAAATGACCAATCAGAATTCATATGAATGTAATATATGAAATAGTTTGAATTAAATATGAATTTAAATCAGAATTTGGAATTTAAAATAAGGAAATTTTAAGTTCCTGGGAGATTTTGAAAATGTTTTTCAAATTGAAAATGATATAGTATTGAACTCACTTCGATAGCTGGAAAATAGATTCTGATGATGAATCTAGACATCATCAGTGTTCATTTTCGAGTTCTAAGTGACTGATTACTACCAAAGGTTTTGTTTTTGAATTGTTTTGAGAAAACAAGTTGTTTAGAAATTCAAAGGTTTTGAATTGGCATTATGATTTCAAATTTGATTTGAAAGAAACCCAGGTACTTAATTTCTGGAATTAAAATTTAACTAATGAAGTTAAATAAAATGAGATGGTAAAAATAAATTGAAATTTAACTTGAACCGAGTTAAATAAAATTGAGTTGGGATTAGAGATAATCTAGAATGGAACCAAATTGATAAGTGTAATTTGGAATTTGATATTAGAGTTCGAATGAAATTCGATTTGGATTTGAGGATATGAACTGATTGGAGATCAATTGGAATGGATAACATTGGTATATGTTGAAGTGGTAGCAGATGAAAGGGATAGAGTTAAATGCCCGACAAAAAGGTACAAGTTTATATTATATATGAGTTTGGATTTTATGAGCCGAATTGGCAAGCCGTTTGGCTGTTTGATTTTCTTTTGGGTTGGAGAAGGCCTAGAGAGGCGAGGGTGGTTTGTCATATTGACCAATACAAAGGAGGTTATGGTGAAATTTTTCGAAAATTCCAGGCGTTAGAACATTCTCATGATTTATGGAAATTCAGTTAGCCAGAATGAATTAATAATTTAATTGAAAATTTAATGGTTCAGTTGAAACTGGAGTTGAGAAGTAAACTAAAAGATATTTGAATCTAGTTAGTAAAGTTGGTAGCATTTTTCTAACTTAGCAATTTCGAGGACGAAATTATTTTAAGGGGGGAAGTCTGTAATGGCGCGTTTTGTTAGCTGTCGAATAATTAATTTATTTAATGATTTATATATCGATTTGGTGATATCGATAACTTAAAGTACAACGTTCGAACTTATAATTTATAATTATAATTAAAACGAACTTGAAACGTCGCGGCAGTTCGCAAATTGGCGATTTAGACTTCAAGTGGATGTACAGGGTCCGTTTTAAATCGGATTGCTATGAAACAAGAAACGTGTGGAGCTGGTGGAGTATATCTTTCTAGTGGAAGAGAAAAATCGAGATTTCATCGTGTAGATTTTGAGTTATGTCCAAATCAAATTTTAAAATAGTCGTTATAGAATCGTTTATCAACCGTAACAGTTTATTTGATATAACTAGAGATCGGGTTTGAATTTAGACAAGGTTCTTTTGAGACGTAGTGATAATTTAATTTTTAGAAATTTATGGTAATTTTTATTTAATTAAATAAGCAACTTTTTATTTGGAGTGTTTTACATCCTAAATCAGTATTTCGGGGTTTCACAGAATAAGTTAATCTACCAATATTATTCTATTTTTGGGATCGTGACACCTTGCTGAGTATAACGGTATTCTTATTTCGGTCGATAGCAATTCGAAATGAATGAAAGCAGGGTACCCTCAAATATTAGTTTCTCAACCTAAACGTGAGGATCTTGCGATGCCAACAAAATGAAAATGTGGATTGAACTCATCCTCTAAATAAAAAAAAGAATCCTATATAATACATTTCTAAAACCTAAAACAGAAATCACTTTTTCCTCAATCTTCCGCCGCTCTTCCTTTTCTGGAAAACGAAAGAAATCGATCTGCCTAAAATCAAAACAAATGCAAAGAAAATCCATAAATCCTGAAAGTAATATATTTGGATTCCCTTCGAGATTCTCCACAACCTCATATTCATTTTGCTTAGCTCGACGTGTTCTCTGTTGATGGATTCTTGGGCGTCATCAGTTCGAACTCGATTTAAAATGGCAGGAGGCGTTCAGATCTTCGAAGAGGAGGAAAATGGTAATTCTTGTTTGGATTTATGAATTGTTGTTGACTTACGTATGGAGTTTTGAATGATTTTGTGAATGAAAGCATCGGTGATTTCACTGTAAAGGGAACGTGAGTTTTAAACATTCGGAATTGGTGGTGGTTCAAGGATCTTCGGAGGAGAAACTGAAGAGGGAAAGTATATTGTAACCCGTCTGTTGGTTTGTGAAGAAGTGAGGTAGCTTGAGCTTGAGGAGCTCGTGAGTTTCATGTTTGAAACGGTGATGGAAGTGTGAAGATATCTGGAGCATTTAGGATCATTGCAGGAAGCTCCACTGTGTTCTTGTACAGTGCGGATATGAAATGGGAGTTGGGGTTGTAGGCGATGACAACAGGTTGGTGAAGGAGCTGTATGGGGAGTTTTAGTGGAAGAAAAGTTCGGTTTTGAGCCTGGGAGTTGTTTTGATTTACTGGAGGGATACGAGAGTTGGTATTGGGAGAGGAAGAAAGAGTTGTTTGGTGGTTTTAACATGATTTTTATGAGAAGCAGTGAGCTTAGTTACAGCAAGAACTGGAATCGTCGTCGAGATGGGAAGGTCGAGCGTGATGACAAGGTGACCGTTAGGTGGAGTTTGGGGAGGAGATTACGACAGTGGTGTTGGTGTTTGTTTTCGGAGTGAATGAGGGATTGAAGAAGCTCAGCAATGTCAGAGGAAATATATGAAGTGGAGTGGATTTCATGGTGGGGGAAGAAGCATTTGTACAACGAACGGGCCTAGGCTTTTAAGCGTATGGATGGGCTGTGAAACTAAGGAATCTTGAGCAGTTTGATTTGTTGGAACAGCGTGGAAGCAGACTACATTTTTGGAAATTAGTTCAGAACCAATTGGAACTCATTAGAAGCGTATGGCCGAATAAAACGACTGATCAAAATCAATCCAACGTAAATCGTTATTTAACGATTACTGACAATGTGAGTAAATCTCACTAACTCTGAACAGTTTATAATTTCATGTTGTATTTTTAGAACTGTTAGAAATTGTCTGATTTACTGTGTGTTGACTGTTTGATTGAACTGCTAGTCAGTTAGTTAAACTTTCTATATTGATTCTGTTTAACAGAATATATCATATGGAACTGAAAAGTGATGTTATCTATATTGTTTAACATCTGTGGATGCAGGGAAACAGGTTGGAGGAATCCAACTGGATTCCTCAACAGTTATTTTACTGTGATTTATATATTGTGATATATAAATGTGATATATAATCTGATGATGATTATGTGTGTTTGGACGATATTCATCGTCGTTAGATGATGTGTTAAAAACCATAAGAAATACCAGGATATAGAAAGAGATTTTCAAACTATAATTTGGAAATAATGTATTTATATAAAATCGATGGATTTTATATTATAAAGAAAAGGGGGTTTTGAGTATAAAGGAGAAATATTTGTTAATCGAGTATAAAGGATTAAACAAAGTAATTGGTTAGGTTAACCAAAGCAAGTTAGTCGAGTTAATCAAAGTAATTGGTTAAGTTAACCAAAGCGAGTTAGTCGAGTTAATCAAAGTAATTGGTTAAGTTAACCAAAGTAAATTAGTTAAGTTAAACTAATTGGTAAATCAAAGTGAATTAGTTGCGTCAAACTAAGTGACTTAGTTAAGTTAAACTAATTTGTAAATCAAAGTGAATTTGTTGCGTCAAACTAAGTGAATTAGTCAAGTTAAACAAATTGGTTAATCGAAGTAAATTAGTTGGGTTAATCAAAGTGAATTAGCTGAGTTAAACTAAGTAAACCAGTTAGAGTTAATCAAAGTGAATTAACTAAGTTAAACTAAGTGGATTAGTTCAGTTAATCGAGACAAGTAAATCAAGTTAGGTTAAACCATTTGAGTTAACCAGTTAGGTTAAACCATTTAAGTTGACCAGTTAAAGTTGACCAGTTAGAGTTGATCAGTTAGAGTTACTCAGTTAGAGTTGACCAGTTAGAGTTGACCAGTTAGAGTTATCCAAGTAGAGTTAATCGAGTAAGAGTTGTCGAATGTCACTTATCCGTAGTAGAGTTATCAAATATAGTGTATTCGAGAGAAGAGTAATCGAATATAGTTTATTCGAGTGGAGAAATCAAATGTTATTCATTTGAGAAGAGTTACCGAATATTATTTATTCGAAGAGTAGTTATCGAATATTGGTTATTCGAAGTTAGTTAATCCAGAGAAGTTAATCGAATTTAGTTATTCGAAAGGAGTTAATCAATTTGAGTTAAGTTAATCGATTAGAATTAAGTTGAATCGAAATGGAGTAAATCGATTAGAATTAAGTTAATCGAGTTAGAGTAAATCGAATATTGGTTATTCGAAGGTAAGTTATTCGAATTAGTTATTCGAAGGAGTTAATCAAATGAGTTGATCCAAAGGAGTTAGTCGAATATTAGTTATTCGAATAGAGTTAAAGGAGTTATCGATTTTAGTTTGATCGAAAGGAGTTATCGATTAGTAAATCGAAAGGAGATTTTCGAATATAGCATATTCGAAAGAAAGAGATCGAATATTATTTATTCGAAAGAGAGAGATTTCGAATATGAGTTATTCGAAGAGAGATAATCGAATATAGGTTATTCGAAGAAGAGTTAATCAAATAGAGATTACTCGAAAGAGAGTAATACGTCAAATTCAATTATATCGAATTCGGGAAAGTACTATTTACTTTCCAGGGTTTAAATCAAGATTTAGTTATTGATTTAGAAATTAGGTGTCTGTTAAATTATTCGAGTTAGGAGATAAAGTTATAATTTAGGTTAGATATTGCAGAAGTAGGAATTATAACGTTATAGTTATAATCAAACGTTTTTCATATAAGAAGTAGATTCGTAACCTGAATCCGAGAATTTGCGTAAACAGATGATTGGAAAAAGTGAGTGACGAACTTCATATATTTCACAGTAAAGGACGTTGTTCAATTAAGGTCTGAGAGGTAATTATACCCCAACTTGATTGACTTCAGAATTGACAAAGGAATAGTTGTGGTTCGATAGAAAAGGTTGATCTGAAATAAAGTTAAGGAATAAGCGATAAATGGATTAAGCGAAACGATGTTTTATACAACGTTCATTGGAAATCCGTAAATGAGTTTTGGAAACATTTTCCAAATATAGTCAGATATGTTTTCTAAACATAGAAAATGAAATGTTTTCATGATAAGAATTTAAGAAATAGAGTTAAGCAAATTCAGAAACTGACTGGAGAGGGTAAGTTGAACGGTTTTCGAAGTGACGATCTGATGTTGGTTTCGACCTTCCGGACTGATACTTAGAGAATTGTTCTCATACTAGTTACAGTTAGGGACTGATAGTTGCGAAATAATAGTGATGTGAAAATAAGCTATGGAAATGTTTTCCAATGATTAATATCATATATTTTCTAAATATATGAAATAAGGAAACATGAACATATATATGTATATGATGATTGATCGATCAAATTTCCATTTGGAAATAACATCGTTGTTTGTACACCGACATGTTTTCATTTGATAGTTGAATCACAGACTATCAAAGCTTTTACCATTTTAACGTTGTTATTATGGAGAGACCGGTTGGATTATTATCCAAAGAACCACTCTGTATTGGCATAAGCGTTGCGAGCAACATCTGCCAAAGATAAATTGAAGACGGAGTAAAGTGCAAGGGCTGTTGTATAAGTCTTAGATAACAGTGACTAAGATGGATATACTGAATAGTGCCTTCGGTTTGTCCAGTCCCAGGACAACGTATATGGAAGAAGGTCTGACAGAGTATATCCAATGGATCGCGTAAGTTGATCTGTTCAAACGTATTCACGTTTGGTGGCGGAGGAATTCGTTTCTCTTAGCTATATACCCGTGTTATTTTTGGATAAGTCAATTTGTGATTTGGCGGGTATGACGATGTGGCATTCAAAGTGAATGGTGATCAGATGTTCTGAAGATAGACGTAGCCTCTAGCCTCACACCAGGAAGTAACAAAAGTTGGGCTAGGCAGCATGGCTAGTTGGGTCATCCCCAAGCAGGGTGTATTATCACCGATCTAGAGAATATTCATATTTATACTTCTTTTTGATTCTGTATCTTCGGATGACGGTTTGATGGCCTATAACCGTGGTGGCAATATATTCGCGACACTCAAGCTAAATGAGTGAGCGGTCATGTGTGGCCGGGTTCCAAGACGTTCTTGTTGAACCTGAGTGTATCACCTCTAGAGTACACTATTCAGAAGGTGCTCCCATACCTTGTCTGTTGGAATCCATTCTCCGATAAGCGCCCTGCGGTTTATGATTTTATACTATATATGTAGAACGTGAGATGCAAGCGTTTCTGCTAGATTGATACCTATTTGTACTTAGACATTATTATAATATCACAATGATATTGCTTGTCAAAGTTGTTCAGATACTCATAAGGGAAAAACCCGTTCCGTATTCACGGCGTGGTCTTATGAGATATCCTATACCTGTTTTAAACTATTTTACTCATACCAGTCCTTGTTCCCATGACTGACCCGGAGTTTACTTTGTTGTTTTCCCTAAACTCTTGGGTGCCTAAATTTGTACGGGCAGTCAAGTAGTCGGGATTTACAGATATACTTGGAGAGCTTGGAGCAGGAGACTGCAAGATTCTATAGCTATAGTTATTTCCGCTGTGTTGTAAGTGTTGTACTCTGATAAAGTGCTATTGTATATATAACTGTTATGTTTCAAAGATATGTTATATATTATATGTTATTCGTTCCGCTGTGAGTTTCGTGTTTACTCTGATTCTGATGTTCTTCTTCTTCTTCTATTCTATTAGTTCTATCTTTTCTTCCTCACCTTCTAAATTCTTTCACTAACGTCTCGGAATTTCCGACTCCCGAGGAGTCGGAAATTTCCAGCCGTTACAGCATGGTGACAAGCATGATGCATGTCTATATGAAGTTTCAATGCAGCAATTTTTTTCAAGTAAAACAGCAGTATGTGATCAAGTAATTTACTGCATGGGCACATGTGAAGGTGTGCACAAAACAAGCAAGAAATGGAGTGCACCAAGCAATGTAACAGAGGTACAAGTTTCAGGTTCAAATTGCTCATGTGTATAAACAGGGTTGAGCATAGTTCAAGACAATGAAGTGGCAAGCTACTGAAAGGACATGAAGTGCACAATAACATGGGAGGCTTGAGAAAAGTATGGCACAACATACATGTGTGCAGCATGGTAAAATAAGGTGCAAACATGAATGGGACAGCAAGTGTTTCATGGTGCAATGCTCAAGTAAAAATGACATGAACTCAAGCATGTCAAAATAAATGGTGCAGCAGGTGAAAGTGTACAAAATGAAGAAATACAGTGGGGCACATGCTCATGTACAAGACAACCCAAATTCTAGAATGAGCAATGGTCGAACTCAAGTGTGTGTACATATGTACACAAAAAGTGAACACATAGCAGCAGCTCAAAAAGTAATGCACAGAGGAACATGAACCAAACATGCAAGGTTCAGATGTATGTGTAGACATCAACATATAAAATCCAAGACGTAAATGTCATGTTACAATTCCAGAAAAACAATTCAGAATATTTCCAGGAAATACCAAATTTCTATGGCAATAAATCACAGTGCATATCTGGCATGAAAGTGTTCTTGACAAAAACACAAATCAGTTAATATTTTTTTTGGCAAGGACCAAGGATTAATTTCCAAGAGTTAACAAAGATTAAATCGGCCTTAAGGAGAAAATTACATACATGCATTTTTGGCAATTACTAATTACGGATATCAGATTCTGTTTCTCAGATTTGCCAAGGTTCACAACAAATTCAAAGAGGGTATTTTTTTTTGTTAGAAATCAATCAGTGAATTCTCAGCATCAAATAAAGAAAATTTGGCATGTCTTTAATTGTTTCCTGAAAAGTTTACCAAAAATGGTTACAGCATTTCTACAAATCTTTTCCACCTTATCGAGTCATTAAGGCAAGAAAATCAAAAGAGGAAATCTTCGAAAACCATATACACAGAAGAGCAAAAACATGACCAAGTTTATCGAGCCAAATTCAATAATGGAAAGCAAATTTCAGTCGAGAATTCAAAACAGGAAACCACACAAATCAAGGAACAATCAAATTCAAGTCATCACGTGAAATCAGAGTTTCTAGGGTTTGCTTACCCTATGAATATCACCACTCATCACAGGCGTTTAGAGATTGAAAAACCAGAGCAACAATTGAGAAATAAAATTCTGAGAAACTCACCATTTTTATCAATTGTTTTCGATCTCCAGTATCTCAAATCAGTGAAACAAGGAGCTTCATCAATCGACCGACGTTATCAAGTTGAAGCCATCAGAGAATCACGACATCGATCCATCAAGCAATCGAATTGATTTGGGAAGACTGGAAAACCCTAATTCATGAAGTTCCGCCACCATTTTTTATTCCAGAACAAAAGAAAGATCAAGCCAAAGTTTTGAAGTGGGTTCAACCAACTAAAGAGGGCCGGTCAACATTATTAAAAGGGCTTAGTCTTTGTTTAATTCGCTAAAGGGAGTTTTGAAAGTTCTTTTTAATTTAGGTTTTTGATTTATTTATTTTGTATTGTTTATTAATCTGTGTTGTAAAACAATTCTGAACAGTTCTAGAGTCTGTAAAATCTAGGGAGATACAGTCAGGGTGTTGTCTAACAGTTGCTAGAGTCTGTAAAATCTAGGTTACTGGTTATAGGGCCGTAAAAAGGAAAATCTGATCGAGGGGATATCGGTCAGTCTAGGGTTTTGAGCGCGGGTTAGTACAGGAGCAGGGAGTGCGAGTTTACATGGTTTTGTAAGCGGGATCTGTTCTATCACCTAATAGAAACCTTAGGAATGCAGTAGTAGGCAGGATTTTGCCGAAGCTGGATATATCTTGTGTCATTTACTTTCTGCATTTCTTTTTCTGCTATATTCTGTGATATGTTTATTCTTATATATATCTCATTAGATTTTTAATTCATCTAAAAACTGTGATAAACCCTATTCACCCCACTCTAGGGTTAATCTAGATCCAACAAGTGGTATCGGAGCTTGGTTTTCTTTAACCCTAGAATCATGGATCCTAGTTGTCAGTCTTTTGAGAATCAGTCCAGTCGTATTCCATTCATTTTCAATGGTACAGATTTTTTAAATTGGGAATTAGAAATGGAATTATATTTAAAACCTGTTGATGTTAAATGCTGGGATACTATTATTATTGGTTATGATATGGTAAATAGGAACGATATTGGGTTTAATTCTCGTACTATTCACACTTTGTATTCTTATATGGATGATGTCCAATATAACCTCATCTCTCATTGCTTGACTACACAGGAAATGTGGAATTTTCTCGACACAAAGTATGGAAAGATTGACAACAGCAGCTCAAAACCCAAAATGGTCAACACAGATTCAGATCTATGCTCAGGAGAAGAAACAAATGAAAATTCAAGTAGATCAGACGATGGAGACTCAACAGACAATGAGACTGAAAGCTTCTCAAATGAAGAGTTGGTTTATATGTGTACTGATTTAACAAAAAATATTGATAAACTCCATCGTAAAAACAAATCTTTAAAATTTAAAATCATGAGTTAAATAGCAAAATCAACTGCTTGGAATCAGAATTTACAAATGTTATGAAATTAGAAAATTATGACTGTGAAAATTGTTTGAAATTGAAAACTGACCTCGTTCATCTCAATAAAAATATTCAAAGGCTTAAAGAGGAAATTCTAATTTTAAAAGATAACGAGGTTGAGCTAAAAGATTCAAACAATTCTTTGCAAAAAGAATTTAATAATTTTAAGGCCATCGAAAATTCCAAACATGAAATTGCTGAAAAAGAAAGCTTGTTGAAAAGCGATTTAATTTTAAACGAGCTTGAAAAAGAGATTGAAAATTTCAAGAAACTTGAATTTGAAAAACAAATTAAATTTGAATATGAAATCTTGGAGTCCAAGACCAAAATCAAACTTCTTGAAAACGAAATTTTTTTTTGAAACAAAATGATACTGAAAAGAGAAAGATTAGCATTAATCGTTGTTCAAATCTGATAAAAGAACATTCTGATCTTAAATCCAAAATTCAACGATTAGAAGCAACTTTAGATAGATTTTCTAATGGGGAAAATCGTTGAATATGCTGTTACAAAACATATTTTCAATTGGCCATAAACGAGATCTTGGTTTTGGAAAAACAAGTGGTTTTGAAAAAATGAATTCTTGTGATTTTAAAAATCCTTCAAATTACTTTGAAAATAATCATTTTGAAAATTTAAACTTTGATAATTTCAAAGGATTTTTAAATCATGAACGAAGTAAGATTTTGTTTGGTAACAATCTGTTTAATCCATTTTTGACCCCAAAAAGAAACAAAATGAATTCATCTAAATTCAAACAGATCTGGGTCCCGAAAGGCACACTTGTAAATTCTGATGGGTTGTTGTTTAAACAAGTTTGGGTACCGAAAGTCCGACATACAACTATGAGTGGTTTCACTAATTTTGTTAGACCACTCAATTCCCTAAACACTTAGGTACCAGAGGGGGCTGAGGAACTGCTATTCAGAAGAGATTCAAACTGTTCTATGTTTCTGTATCACTCAGTGTTCCTTAGCCAAGATTTGTTGAGTTAGAGATTCTAATTTACATTGGATTCTTGTATGATCTCTAAACTCACCTTTGTAAATATTATTTTTCTTTGTTTATTCCTCCTTCTGTTTATTTTTTTGCTTTGAAATTTCTGTTTTAATTTGTCACTGCCATATTTTCCTTTTTCTCTTGGTCTTCCTTAACTTCCAGTTGTAGAACTATTGAATTTCTGGAAAGTTGTTTCACTTGAATGAAAATCTGATGTTTTAACCTTTTCCAGATCTCGAATGTAAAATTGTATATATTTGCAATTGTTTTGAAGTTTTTTTTTTTTGATTTTTGAATTCATACTAGTGTTGATGTATTCTAGTCATATCTTAAACACTGTTGATTTGAATTCTAAATTTTTGAAGATCTGAAATTTAATGGAATTTCACACAATTCTGCTATTATGAGTTTCTTCTAATTCATCTTAGAAAAGCTTGGAATGTTATACTCATTATAGCACACTGCTATTTATCAGTTGTGATAATTTCATTATTATTTTTATTGGCTTGGAATATTTTAATTGTCTTGAATCAGTGATACATCTTGATTTTTTTTTCTATTCATGATCAGTATGGTTGAAATTCGTTTTGTTTGAAATCATCTGAAATTCGTGATATTTTGAATCTCACACACCTCCTAAAATAGAAATTATCAACCTTGTGTGACTGATTCATTATATTCCAAAACTTGACCTTAATTCAAGTGATTTCAAATAAATTAGTTTGGATCATGAATATCTCTTAAGTCTGATGTAACTGATCTGAAATTTCTGTGTACTTGTCAGAAATTTGCTTGGGAAAAATTCTTTGAAAATATGGTCGTAAAACTTATTGTTATTTCATGATTACTAGATTTAAATATCTATTTGTTTAAAATCATTTGAAATAATTGATTTATTGAATCACACACATATCTCAAATCAAAATTTTATACTCTGGTGTGATTGATTCGTTAAATTCTGAAGTTTTCATATCCCATCAAATGATTTAAAATAAATGGTATTTTTAATCTTGGATCATGAATCATCTTATGAGACAATCATCCTGACAAGTCTAATTTGAACTGATTCCTGTGATGCCCTGATATTGATTTGAATTTTTTTGTTGGAACGGCTTGTGTAACAACCCGTATTTTTGTAACATGTTAAGACCATAAATCAAGGCAGAATAAAATTTTAAAATAAGAATCAGGGAAAATGGGTAGCGCCATGGCGTTCGTCTCGAAATTCTGCATGAAATCGAGTCCGATTTTTCGAAAAAGGAGTCCGTATGAGGGAGATATGACCCTCCGAAGTTTCGGGAATTTTCAGAATCGAAAACAGCTCGAACTTCGAATTCGAATTCAAAACAAAAAGCAGACTGGGCGGGAATTTTCCCGCCCAGGACCAGGTCGACCTGGAGGTCGACACTATGGTCGACCTCCCAGGGACCAGGTCGACCCTATGGTCGACCTCCCAGGGGCCAGGTCGACCCTATGGTCGACCTAGTGGCCGAACCCAGTTTTGAGCCTGGGTTCATTCTGATGTATCCGGCCTCGTTTTCGGTCTAGATTCGCCCGCCTAATCCTATATAAACAGCTCCCTAGCCCCATTCTCTTTACACCATTCATCTTCCCTTATGCTGCCTCTGAAATATTAGAAATAAATAAATAAAACAATGGTGTCGCTACTCTGCTGGAATCAAATCTAGAACTAGTTCATCTTCTTCCAAATCTGAATTAGATTAAAAGAGAACTACTGCAACTCTTCTTCTATAATCCAATCAAGGCAAGTGCAGTTATCTTCCAATATGAAGTTTAATCATGATCTTGACATAATTATAAAACTGAATCTGAGATGATGCCCTTTTTCTATTTATCAGATCTGTTCCTCTGTTTTATTATTCTGTTTGTTCTGTATTTCTTCCTCCTTTCTTTCTTTTTATTTGATAGCCAGGCTACCACGAGACTGAGCAAAGTCTCATAAGAGATGAACGCATAAATGCTAAATTTGGGAAGAATATTGAATGAGGCATTTTTGGGCAAAATCGATTTGTAATTAATTTGAGGATACAACGCATGTTGTAATTCTGGACATAAATTTGAGGCATATTGCATAAGACGATCTATGACTTGGAAGGAAAGGATTATTGTGACTTAGAACATAAAGAACATAGGTTGTAACTTAGAACATAAATCTGAGGCATATAATTGGGCATGTTGTATATAACGTATGTCTTGAGTTTTGTGGCATAAAGAATATTAGACATATGACTTGGGATTTGGGGCGTAAAGTTTAACTGTGAACATGTAACTGATTTGGATGCATAGTACAAGTTATAATTCAAGACTAGATCTGGACATACTATATATTATAATCTGAAATTTGGAAAAAAGAGAATTAATTTGCATAAAACTTAGGTGTAAAGATCCATATTAAAATTTGATGATTATTAAGTGTGAATACACCTAAGTAAAGGGGGGGTTTTGGATATGTGACATGCATTGTAATCCATGGCTATATTTGCCATAATTTATATGTAAGGTTTTGGAGAATATTCTGAACTATGCAAGTTTAACTAAAATTTGGGACATACGGTAAATTATGACCATAACTTAGGCATGTAAGTTTAGGCTCACTCCATGATTAGGCAAGATATGTGAATAAGACTTTGAGAAATGTTTAAATCTGCTAAAACTGTTATCTGCTTAATATGTTAAATTTGCCTAATCTGCTAAATCCGTTACATGTTTAATTGCCTAAACTGTTAAATATGTTGAATCGCCTAATCTGCTAATTATGCCTAATCTGCTAGATATGTTGAGTTGCCTAATCTGTTAAATCTGTTGAACCGTCTGAGCTGCTAAATCTGTTAAATCTGTTGAAAAGCTGAATGATTGTAATTTGTGTAGGCTCGATTTAAGATTGTGTAAAACATGTTAATTTGTTTAATCTGCTATGACTTGAAAAGAAGTCAAATCTGTAAAATTAACAGAATTAGTCTGATAGTTGTATAGTCTATAATGGAATAAATGGGTTATAATAAAAATGCTGAGACACGAGGTTAGACTCATGTTTGCGGTAGAAGCCTGCCTGGACCCAACCGGCTTAACCAGTAATCGCAAACTGCTAGTCTAATGTGAGAGGTCGTAGGCATAACTAAAATATGCTTAGACACGAGGTTAGGTCTGACTTGTGGCAGAAGTCTGCCCGGAACCGCCCGGCATATCCAGCGGCCACAAGCTATCGACCTAATGTGAGAGGTCTGTACATTAATATTTAATTTATGCAAACCCGAGACAAATATGATGTCTAAAAAGTGTTGGGTGGATAGGGCTAAACCAACTAGACTGATGAATTTAATAAACCTGTTTCGTGAATCTGTAGGCCCAATACAAAGTTAGACAATCTGTTAAAACTGTACATCTGATCCATTAGTCTGAAAACCTGTTAACCTGATTTTCTGATCTGTGAAATAGTTGACTTGAACTCTATATGTCTGGAAACTTGTAAACAAGTTAATCCGAAATCTGTTAGTCTGGGGACACAAGGTTAGGAGGGAAAATACTTGTGTCATCTGTTGTTTGGGACCCATATTAGTCAGTAACCCTTTCTGGTATCAAAACTATGACCCAACAGTAGTATGGTCCGGGCACGCTTACTGAACTAATTATAAGCGGTTCATTCTGATAATGGCGAGGGGTGTTGATGGTGCGTTCCAACCGGGTCATGTGCGTGCATGGATCCCGGTCTGCCTCTGAGGATGTAAGACGCCGTGACATCTGTAAATAGGTCTGTGCCATTCAAAGGTTGCCACTTTAGGAAATGATACACCCTTTTGTGGGGCTGGCACAAGGTATTTATGTATTTGGGAGCCGATCGCGTGGGGTAGGATTTAGGGTACACTTAGTTCTGTCTGTTCTGTGGGGTACCGTCTGTTCCTGTTGGGTGGTAACACCTGTCTGTTTCCGCGTGGTACCTTCTGTTGGGGTGGTAAAGGCCCATTTACTAGTGTACACCTAACTCTAACATTCTGTTTCCATAAGGATTATTCCGTTTCTGTTCCCGTACCTTCTGCTCGGGTGGTAAAGGCCCATTATTCTGTTTCTGTCTAGACATTAGGGTGACACTTGATCCTGTTATACTAGTATTAGTGCAGAGAAGTAAAACATAAGTAAGACGCATAACTTGGGCTATATCATTCTGTTTCTTCTGTTTAGCTTAAGTATATCAGTTACTCCTGTTGATATTGTCTCTTATCCAGCTTTATTTTCATGTCATGATATTATTATCTATTCATATGCTGAAAGTCACTGGACTTGCCATACTTTATGTCTGACCTTGCTTGTTTTCGCCTCTTCTCTTTCATTCCCCCTCCCTCCAGGTTTGTAGGGTGGAAATCTAGGAGCTTGATTCGGATCTTCTCTGCTTGAAGTATCGCTTGGCTTTGACTCTATCTTTCCATGGCAGTTTCTGTTGGGGATTATGACTTTAAAAACTATGCATTCTAAAGGCTTTGTACAAGACCGATATTTTGTACTTGAATTCTGATATTGTGATTTGAAAAGATGTAACCAAACTTATTTCGGTTTTTGTTGCGATAAAGTTAATAATTTTTCAAGTATTGTTTTATCTGTCTTGTAAATTTCTTTTCTGTCTACTAAAACGCTCCATCAAAGTTAAGGCATTCCCTTTGTGAGTGACCTTAACGGAGGTGGGGTGTTGCATTTGGTATCAGAGCTGAAGGTTACCAGATTAGATAAAAGTTTTGAAAATAATTTTTCATAAAGGTTTTAAAATGAAGTATTTTCAAAAAAATAAAGCTTATTTTGAAAAGCATAATCCCCAAAGCCATAGCCTATCTTTCTATCCTTTGTTTTGAATCTTTCCTTTTTCTTTCGTTTCAGCATGTCTGGGGATCTTAACCTTCCAGAGGGTGTGCCAATACCTGGCTGGTTCAGGAGGTACTTAGAGGCTAGGGCCAACGGTACAGGCCCAGCAGATATTCCTCCCCCACTAGCAGCGGTACCACCTCCTCCTGCTCGTGGAAATGCTTTCGCCAAAACGTGTAGAGACTTCAAGGCTATGGGTGGAAAAGACTTCTATGGAACTGAATCCTTCGTGGCAACAAGGAACTGGCTGAAGGAGACCGAAGATTTGTTCGTCATTTTCGAGGTGGACGACAAGCAAAAGGTACGATTGGCAGTGTGGTTGCTTAAAGACGAAGCTTCTTATTGGTGGGAGGTTACCCATGCTGAGAGACCGGTGAAAACTTAGGAGGATTTCAGGATGATATTTGAGATGAGATTCCTCTCACATGCTGAGCGAAGTCTGCAGGTGGAGAAGTTCTTATCTCTTAAGCAAGGGAGCATGACAGTCAAGGAATACGTCAACCAGTTCAACCAACTGGCTAGGTTCGGACTGGATTTAGTCAACACTCAGCACAAAAAGGCTCTCCGCTTTGTTAAAGGATTGAACGAGCCACTGCACAGCCTAGCCATGACTCATGTGCCCATGGGAGTGACTTACGCGAGATTGGTGGACATGGCACTACTGCACGAGGAAGACAAGGGCAAGAAAGAGGCAAAGAAGGAAGAACCACAGAACAAGAAAGCATGGCCCAAAAAGGAAACACAAAAGAAGGATGAGAAGCCTGAAGATAAGAAGGAGAAAAAGTGCTTTACTTGTGGAAGCTCGACTCATCTGAACAAGGATTGCAGAAAAAGAAAGGGCACTTGCTTCAACTGTGGTGAGACGGGACACTTCACTAGGGACTGCCCGAAGAAACGAGGGCAAGGGAAGAGGGCAAGACCAACTTCTGGAGGGCAGGCGAACACTCTCGAGGCTAGTGGATAGGATAGAAATAGGGAAACTTCCTGTAGGAGATTTAATTTCTTTATCTGGTTATTGAGTTAAAGCTCTTTTCTGATTTTGGCATTTTGATTCTGTAATTGATACTCTGCACTTTAATACTAGTATTGTTTCTGATTCCGCTATAGACTCATATCCATAAGGGTTATGACTCATCTAATTATGATAAGTTGGGTATCAGTGTTGAGCGTTAAGTTGACTATGACGCATACATTCTGGGTTTTTATCATGCTTAGTTTCCTAAGAATCATTTGGTAATCTGATTTGTATCAGTAGTCTGTTGGTTTCTGAAAAGGATAGGAGTTTTTACTCAAGGTGTGAAATAGATTCCCGGTTGGGCATTTGTTTAATGGGAGTAATTCTCTGAGTATTAATCTGATGTTGATTTCGGTCTTCGGGGTTGATAATTAGGAGTTATTCTCTTAAACCGATGTCTAATGGGAACCTAGCTTTAGTTTTAATTATACTTGCCTCTATCACTCGACTTTATCCTTCGACCTTTAGGTAGAAACTAATGGGTGTAAACATGTGTTTGAGACGTGTTATGTTTGATGGTTGCAAGTGGATGCAAGTGGTTGATAGTGATTGCTCGCGGATGCATATACACACACTAGGCACTAGATCGGCTCAAAAACACTCTCATACTGCATATGGATGTGTGTGCATTTTTTTTATGGATGCAAAATGGTTGACTCAACACATGGATGTTGCATATGAATGAACGGTTGTGCACTCATATAGAAATGATATGTACCAAATAGGAAAATTGCATATATGTTGGAATCATGGCACTGACATAATTCACATTAAGGAGGTCAACTGAATCAGTGGACCGCCTGATCTTTGCATCAGATAAGTACGTATACATACACTCTTGCATAAGTACATACAGCATTAGAAATCTTTTAAGGACAATGGTTGCTTGTGGATGATGGTTGAGTAGATGGATGATTGGATGATAGGATGCATTCTTCTTAACTTGAAGATTTCTGGGACGAAATCCTTTAAGGAGGGGAGAATGTAACAACCCGTATTTTTGTAACATGCTAAGACCATAATTCAAGGCAGAATAAAATTTTAAAATAAAAATCAGGGAAAACGGGTTGCGTCATTGCGTTCGTCTCGAAATTCTGCATGAAATCGAGTCCGAGTTTTCGAAAAACGGAGTCCGTATGAGGGAGATATGACCCTCCAAAGTTTTAGGAATTTTCAGAATCGAAAACAGCTCGAAATTCGAATTCGAAATTCGAATTCAAACCCAAAAGCAGACTGGACGGGAATTTTCCCGCCCAGGACCAGGTCGACTTAGCGGTTGACACTATGGTCGACCTCCCAGGGACCAGGTCGACCCTATGGTTGACCTGTGGGTCGACCTGGTGCCCGAACCCAGTTTTGAGCCTGGGTTCATTTTGATGTATCCGGCCTCGTTTTCGGTCTAGATTCCCCCGTCTAATCCTATATAAACAGCTCCCTAGCCCCATTCTCTGTACACCATTCTTCTTCCCTTATGCTTCCTCTGAAATAATAGAAATAAATAAAATAATGGTGTCGCTACTCTGCTAGAATCAAATCTAGAACTAGTGCATCTTCTTCCAAATCTGAATTAGATTAAAAGAGAACTACTGCAACTCTTCTTCTATAATCCAATCAAGGCAAGTGCAATTATTTTCCGATATGAAGTTTAATCATGATCTTGACATAATTATAAAACTGAATCTGAGATTATGTTGTTTTCTATTTATCAGATCTATTCCTCTGTTTTATTATTCTGTTTGTTCTGTATTTCTTCTTCCTTTCTTTCTTTTTGTTTGATAGCCAGGCTACCACGAGCCTGAGCAAAGTCTCATAAGAGATGAACGCATAAACGCTAAATTTGGGAAGAATATTGAATGAGGCATTTTTGGGCAAAATCGATTTGTAATTAATTTGAGGATACAACGCATGTTGTAATTCTGGACATAAATTTGAGGCATATTGCATAAGACGATCTATGACTTGGAAGGAAAGGATTATTGTGACTTAGAACATAAAGAACATAGGTTGTAACATAGAACATAAATCTGAGGCATATAATTGGGCATGTTGTATTAACGTATGTCTTGAGTTTTGTGGCATAAAGAATATTAGACATATGACTTGGGATTTGGGGCGTAAAGTTTAACTGTGAACATGTAACTGATTTGGATGCATAGTACAAGTTATAATTCAAGACTAGATCTGGACATACTATATATTATAGTCTGAAATTTGGAAAAAAGAGAATTAATTTGCATATAACTTAGGTGTAAAGATCCATATTAAGATTTGATGATTATTAAGTATGAATACACCTAAGTAAATGTTTTTTTTTTGGATATGTGACATGCATTGTAATCCATGGCTATATTTGGCATAATTTATATGTAAGGTTTCGGAGAATATTCTGTATTATGCAAGTTTAACTAAAATTTGGGACATATGGTAAATTAGGACCATAACTTAGGCATGTAAGTTTAGGCTCACTCCATGATTAAGCAAGATATGTGAATAAGACTTTGAGAAATGTTTAAATCTGCTAAAACTGTTATCTGCTTAATATGTTAAATTTGCCTAATCTGCTGAATCTGTTACCTGTTTAATTGCCTAAACTATTAAATATGTTGAATCACCTAATCTGCTAATTATGCCTAATCTGCTAGATCTGTTGAGTTTCCTAATCTGCAAAATTTGTTGAACCGTCTGAGCTGCTAAATCTGTTAAATCTGTTGAAAAGCTGGATGATTGTAATTTGTGTAGGCTCGATTTAAGACTGTGTAAAACATGTTAATTTGTTCAATCCGCTGTGACTTGAAAAGAAGTCAAATCTGTTAAATTAACAGAATTAGTCTGATAGTTGTATAGTCTATAATGGAATAAATGGGTTATAATAAAATGCTGAGACACGAGGTTAGACTCATGTTTGCAGTAGAAGCCTGCCCGGACCCAACCGGCTTAACCAGCAACCGCAAACTTCTAGTCTAATGTGAGAGGTCGTAGGCATAACTAAAATATGCTTAGACACGAGGTTAGGTCTGGCTTGTGGTAGAAGTCTGCCCGGAACCGCCCGGCATATCCAGCGGCAACAAGCTACCGACCTAATGTGAGGGGTCTGTGCATTAATATTTAATTAATGCAAACCTGAGACAAATATGATGTCTAAAAAGTGTTGGGTGGATAGGGCTAAACCAACTAGAATGATGAATTTAATAAACCTGTTTCGTGAATCTGTAGGCCCAATACAAAGTTAGACAATCTGTAAATCTATTAAAATTGTACATCTGATCCGTTAGTCTGAAAACCTGTTAACCTGATTTTCTGATCTGTGAACTAGTTGACTTGAACTCTGTATGTCTGGAAACTTGTAAACAAGTTAATCTGAAATCTGTTAGTCTGGGGACACAAGGTTAGGAGGGAAAATACTTGTGTCATCTGTTGTTTGGGACCCATATTAGTCATTAAACCTTTCTGGTATCAAAACTATGACCCAACAGTAGGTAGGGTCAAGGCACGCTTACTGAACTAATTATAAGCGGTTCATTCTGATAATGGCGAGGGGTGTTGATGGTGCGTTCCAACTGGGTCATGTGCGTGCATGGATCCCGGTCTGCCTTTGAGGATGTAAGACGCCGTGACATCTGTAATTAGGTCTGTGCCATTCAAAGGTTGCCACTTTAGGAAATGATACACCCTTTTGTGGGGCTGGCACAGGGTATTTATGTATTAGGGAGCCGATCGCATGAGGTAGGATTTAGGGTACACTTAGTTCTGCCAATTCTGTGGGGTACCGTCTGTTTCTGTTGGGTGGTAACACCTGTCTGTTTCTGCGTGGTACCGTCTGTTGGGGTGGTAAAGGCCCATTTACTAGTGTACACCTAACTCTAACATTCTGTTTCCGTAAGGATTATTCCGTTTCTGTTCCCGTACCTTCTGTTTGGGTGGTAAAGGCCCATTATTCTGTTTCTGTTTAGACATTAGGGTAACACCTAATCCTGTTATACTAGTATTAGTGTAGAGAAGTAAAACATAAGTAAGAAGCATAACTTGGGCTATATCATTCTGTTTCTTCTGTTTATCTTAAGTATATCAGTTACTCCTGTTGATATTGTCTCTTATTCAGCTTTATTTTCATGTCATGATATTATTATCTATTCATATGCTGAAAGTCAATGGACTTGCCAAACTTTATGTCTGACCCTCCTTGTTTTCGGCTCTTCTCTTTCGTTCCCCCCCCCCAAAGGTTTGTAGGGTGGAAATCTAGGAGCTTGATTCGCATCTTCTCTGCTTGAAGTATCGCTTGGCTTTGACTCTATCTTTCCATGGCAGTTTATGTTAGGGATTATGACTTTAAAAACTATGCATTCTGAAGGCTTTGTACAAGACCGATATTTTGTACTTGAATTCTGATACTGTGATTTGAAAAGATGTAACCAAACTTATTTTGGTTTCTGTTGTAATAAAGTTATTAATTTTTCAAGTACTGTTTTATCTGTCTTGTAAATTTCTGCTCTGTCTACTAAAACGCTCCATCAAAGTTAAGGCATTCCCTTTGTGAGTGATCTTAACGGAGGTGGGGTGTTGCAACTTGCTTTGATGTTTTTAATGTTTGACTGCTGCTATAATAAAAGGACCACCTTTGAAAATGTATTTTTAAATTGCTTGTATTGGTCAAAACTATTTACTGCTTTGATAAATGAAATGGGTGTGATTAAATTCCTCGATAAAGGAGACTATAATTGGTATCAGCTTTTTCACCTATCTGTTTTCTGAATTATCACCTTGTATAGATTCCATTCTTTTTCTTGTATAAAGCTGTTTAAATTCCTCTTGTAATTGATTTTCAATTTTAAAATTATTTATTGATTATTCATTTAGAAATTGAAATCAATATCCAAACTGAACTGTATTTATAATTCAATAAAATTATTATCAGATTTTGAAATTGTGATGAATTGTGACTGCAGTATATTTCACAACAACAGGAGATTTTATTAGGATTTTCATGATGGTTGAACATTTATTATAATTTCTTTGAATTGGCAGTTATTTCACGACCATCTTCATTATCTATCATCCTTCTGCCATCCATCGCGATTTTATACTAATGTGGAGAGTTTATTTTTTTTAAATCTTTTTGAATAAACAGTGAAAACATTTGTGATGGAAATATGACTGTGTTATTTTTCAGAATTAGTGATTGAAAAAATTTCAATGATTCTGGCACAGTTGATTATATGTCATAATATGATTAATTTAGAAATTTATTTCACGAACCATTCCTGTACCTATCACATTTCTATCATCCATATTGGTTTTATATACTGAGGAGTTTTTCTTTTTGAAACTGAAAATAATAACAATATAATATTCATTAGTGTTTCTCTAACCTCATTTAAAAATCCAAGCTCTGGTCATGTATGGTTATGAGATTACTTATATTTAAGCTACAACTGATCTCATTTAAAAATCCAAGCTCTAGTTATGTCACTACACCATACAGGCTGGTTTGCAACACCCAAGTGCGGACATTTTGCAACGGCTTTTGGCCGTTGTTAATTGCAACGGCTAAAGTCCGTTGCAAAATTGAATACCACGGTCAACATCCGTCCCCATTTGTGCAATGGGTCAAAACCGTTCTCGAATTAAGTACGCCCTTCCATACACCCCTCCGTTCCCAATAGACTTTCATTTTTCTGCTGTTCTACTTTATCCGTTTTTCTGCCGTTACATTAAAAAAAATTATATCAAATCAGAAACTGGATCCAGATCCTTTTTCCCTCCAGATACTTTTGCTCCAAATCAAAAACTATTACCTATATCCTGATCGAATACTCCGTCGGTTTTTTTCCAGTTTGCGAACTTCTCAAGATTTCGAATCAAAGTCGATCGATTCTAGGTATGCAAAAATTAATTTTCCTTGTTTTATCGTTCATTTAGTGTAACAGAAATGGAATTCGATTTGATTAGTTGCTTGTTTTGCATTTAGTATATGTTTCTTCTAATTCATGGCTAGTGGTTAGTATTTGATCTGTCTTGCTTTTGTTCTTAAAACGTGAAGTATTTTGCTGAGTAATTCTTTTAATAGGAAAATATACCTAAATTTAATAAATAAAAATAAACAAACGCAAGATATTTTGATTCATGGATGTGTTCGTCTTGTCGTCATCAGCAAAGAATGGGTGAATCATTTCTACTGGCTCAGTTTTATCTATGGTATTGGAGTTGTGTGATAAGTAAACCAGTGACATTATTTGCTTGACTACATGGATAATGAATGTTCTATTAATTTCCGCATAGTTATGGTTCTTGATTATGGATTACTTTTTCTTGCAAATACTTGGTTCATGGTTTTGCCAACTATGATCCTTGAGAGGTTACCACTATGATCGATTAGTCACTTCTATTGTGTTAACATAACGACCTTTGTGGATCTACGAAAAATTATATCTTGAGGCAGACATAAACCAAAAAGAAATAGTTCTAAACTATTAAATCATAACGAGATACATAGCCAGGTGAAATCCTAGTTCTCTTACAATCATGTGGGCATTTTATATGTTGTAGTCATATGATTCTAATTGCTTTAACCTTGTGGCAGGCTGTTAGTACCTTTTGTTCATATTGTTGCCTGCTTTGGTTATAACTCCCGGAAAGTTAAATGGGATAAAATGATCATTGAAATGAAATTCTTGATACCTTAGTATTTTTGCAGTAGTTGTCTGAATGGTTGACACACATTCGCTCTAGCACAAAAGTTTTAACTATCGAGGACTTTGGTCGCTTTGCACACATGTATATCCGTTAATCCCTATATGTAAAAAAATGTTGTCATTTATTCAATTTAAGATAGATTCCGAGATGGAACAAAGTTAGTTTGTGCCTAGTTAAGTAGACATCCTCCTTATAGAAAAGGAAAAAGGGGAGTTAATCCATGCAATGGAGAATGCATGAAGAAATAAAATACAGTCTTAATTAAAAAACTAAAAGAATTTGCTTGGTCATTGATGCAACTGCAAATGCATTGCGGTCGGCTGTTTGGATTGATGGTGAAATCTATGCCGGTTCAAGTAGTTATCAAGGTAAACATACTTAAGATTGTGGTACAAGAACTTCATGGGCATAAAATGACAATTCACTTCGATACCGCAACTTTAACCTGAAGTAGTCATTCCTTTACAAGAGGTATTATCATTTTGTCCCAAATCATTACTGTTTTATTTCATAAATTTCACTCCTTTTTATGATTATTTTACATGCAATATCATTTAAAATAATGTAAGGAATTTGATATGACTTCGAAGAAGATAACGTTCTCTATTTTACAAAATTTGAACATGGACGCATATCCGACAGGTTTATGCCACTCTTCAGTTCAAGTTCTTCTACCTGTTATGGATTTCCCTCATGCGTGTTAAATGTTTTTATTTTCTGAAACAATTTTTTTTATATTCAAACTAGCACTACTGTTCAAGTGGTAAAGACTCATTGGTTCAAAACTTATCAACCAAGATTTCAAAAAAAAAAAAAACTGGGTTTCTTGCAGCAAAAGAACGATCCTTACTACCTTTTGTGTTGTCATCTCCCCTGATACGGTTAAATATGAGTTGCTTTGAATCTTATTGACTTCCTTTGAAATCCGTTGTGTAAGTAAGTCTTTTCCCTGCCAATGTATGAGATTTTGAGTGTTTGAATTAGGTTTATTCTACTGTTTGCTTAGATGAATGATCGTTTTTGGTTCCGTGCATTTCAGGTCACTTACTGTTCAAATTTTCAAATGGCATAATACATTTATGTAAATTTGGCCATTATTTTACATAATGTTTGCAGTTTTAGCTTATCTCACGTATTTCTGTTGTCTTCTCACTATGTTACACATGTACTATGTAGTTGCTTTTTGTTTGCTCATTCAACTTCTACTGTCCTATAATTTTCCAACCTGTACATGCTATAGTTAGTATGCATGGTTTGATGCCAACCAATACATTCTTGTTTTATCTTGCTACATATATTGCAGCGGGATTGGTTTCACGGTTGTAGTTAGTATATAATGCTTGTCAATCATGTTTCTCCTAACTTTTACTTATAAAGTACAAAGCTGCCTCACATTTGCTACATAATTAAGGCAAAGATTCAATATAAAGGGCTGCATCAAAGTATTGATATAACCCTGCTGAATATTTTGTGTGTGTACTACATAACAAAGTAGGAGATATATCAAACAACAAAAATATTACATCATATAATACACATGACACAAGTTAAATCAAGTTGCATTAACATTTGATACAACAAAATGTATTGTTGTTTTTTTTTTTTTTTTTTTTTTTTTTTTTCATGATCTGAATATCTCAGTAATCTCAAATGTGCATCTGAATTAAAAGAAAGCTCCAGCACAGAAAGATAAAATAACACCAATTACTTCCAAATATTTATCATTAGGATACGTAGACACACTAGCATAAGTAGTAATAATTTGATCAGTCGTACCATATGATTATGGCTAGCTTTTGTGTAGTTTTATCTTATGTGCTACTAATCTAATTATAATTAGAGCTTTTATAGAGTTTATGGTTATCAACACAGCAAGACAGCATAATGTCTATTATTTGACCAGTTTTATTCCGCAGGCTTTATTCTATTATTCTGTCCTTTTGCTATAAGGTCAGATTCTTGTAATGCCTATTTTTTTATTTGCTAACTCGTTGATTGCCTTTTTGTTTTTATTTAGTTTACGGTTTCATTGACATATATTAAGTCTTTGCACTTCATGTTTGATCTACTTAGCCTTTTGCTGGTTGCAAGTCTTCTTAGATTGTAGGAATTGTTGTATTACAAAAACCATTGAGTAATTTCTCCATCAAACTTTCTTTCAACTATTCAACTATTTCAATCATTTATCCACAACAACTATTCAACTATTTCCTCTACTACAACTACTAACAAGTGGTATCAGAGCTTCGTTTGTTCGCATATTGGGCGAAAAAACATTGCAACAATTATAAGCTATGGCAAACATTGCTCAATCTCCATCACCTTCTGTCCCTATTTTTGCCGGTGAAAATTATGATTTTTGGAGCATAAAAATGAAGACATTTCTTAGCTCTCAAGATCTATGGGATATTGTAGATGAAGGGTTCACTATTCCTGAAGATACTTCAACTCTTAGCCAAGCTCAGAAAAAGGAGATAAAGGAAAATAAACTAAAAAATTCAAAAGCGTTAAGTTTTCTACAACAAGCGGTGACCGATGCTATCTTTCCTAGAATAATGGGAGCTTCAAACGCCAAAGAAGCATGGACCACATTACAGGAGGAGTTTCAAGGAAGTGCAAAGGTACGCGCCATTAAACTTCAAACATTAAGACGTGAGTTTGAATTAATAAAAATGAAGGAGTCGGATACCGTAAAGGATTATTACTCCAAAATTAAAGAAATAGTTAGTCAAATAAGGGCTTACGGGGATAATATTCCTGACAAGAGGATTGTTGAGAAATTTTTAATTTCAATTTCCCGTAAGTATGACTCAATCGTGACTACGATCGAGCAAACTAAAGATTTGTCTACCTTATCGGTGACTGAATTAATGGGCTCCCTTGAAGCATTTGAACAAAGAATGAGCAGGCATGATGAAGACTCGATTGAAAATGCTTTTCAGTCGAAACTCAAGCTATCATCCCAAAATAACGCATATGGAGAAAATAAGAATGATGGAGAAGATTCTAGAAACAAAGGAAATTCTAGAAATTTCTCAAAGAATAAACAAGGCAAATATCCTCCATGTGGAATTTGTAAGATGACAAATCACTTGGAGAAGTTCTGTCGGAATCGTGGAAAGCCGCAATGTCGACACTGTAAGAAATTTGGACATTTGGAGAAGAATTGCTTCAGCCTAAATAAGCATCAAGCAAATTTCATTGAAGAGCATAACAGAGAACAACATCAATATGATCGAGATCAACATCTTTTTTATGCTACCCAAGATTCTAGTGAAGAAAATGGAGGAAACTGGTACTTGGATAGCAGTTGCAGCAATCACATGGCTAAAGATGGGAGCATCTTCAAGGATATTGATGATACTGTCAAAGTAAAAGTACGATTGGGGAATGGCACCGTCGTGGAATCAAAAGGCAGAGGCACTGTTATGGTGGAAACAAAGAAAGGTACAAAATTTATCAAAGATGTTTTACTTGTTCCAAATTTAAAAGAAAATTTGTTGAGCATTGGCCAGATGATGGAGAAAGGCTACGCTCTTCACTTCGAAGGAGACATTTGCAAAATATATGATAACAACTATAAAAGACTAGAGATAGCTCAAGTAAAAATGGAGAAGAGAAATAGAAGTTTTCCAATAAGTTTTAAATATGCTACTAATATAGCCATGAAAGCACAAGTTGATGATTCATGGTTATGGCATCGACGATTTGGCCACTTCAACATTCAAGTCTTGAAATTGTTGTATCAAAAGAATATGATGAGAGATTTTCTATGCATAAAAGAAAATAATGAAGCCTGTGAAGGATGTCTTCTCGGAAAGCAACGCAGATCATCATTTCCATCACGAAGCACTTGGAGAGCAAAAGACTTGTTGGAGTTAATTCACACCGACGTTTGTGGACCAATGAGAACACCTTCACTTCATAACAACAGGTATTTCATTCTCTTTATTGATGATTTTTCTAAAATGACATGGGTCTACTTCATTAAAGAAAAATCAGAAGTCTTTGGAATATTCAAGAAGTTTAAAGCTCTTGTCGAAAATCAAAGTGGAAAACGTATAAGGAAGCTTCGAAGTGATCGTGGTAAAGAGTACAACTCCCATGAGTTTGATAAATTTTGTGATGATGAAGGCAATGAGAGGCAACTTACAGTTGCATATACTCCACAACAAAATGGAGTATCTGAAAGAAAAAATCACACAGTCATGGAGATGGCAAGATCAATGCTGAAGGAGAAGGGCTTACCCAACACTTTTTGGGCAGAAGCAGTTTATACTGCTGTCTATATACTCAACCGATGTCCAACTAGAGCAGTTGAAGACAAGACTCCTATAGAGGCATGGAGTGGACGAAAGCCAATAGCCAATCATCTAAGAATTTTTGGATCGATTTGCTACATACATGTTCCAGACCAAAAGAGACACAAACTAGAAGAGAAGACCATACGAGGAATCTTTTTGGGGTATAGCACACAATCAAAAGGATATAGAGTTTATAACTTGCAAACAAAGAAGCTGACGATTAGTCGAGATGTCGAAGTTGATGAGAATGCTTCTTGGAATTGGGATGAACAAAAAGTTGAAAAAAGAAACATTTCTATTCCAGTACATCAATCTCATGAAGATGTAGAAGTGGAAGAAATGGAAGAACCAACAGAAGAACCAGGTACGCCCCTTTCACCTTCTCAACAACAAACTTCTTCACCAGAGTCTACTCCAAGAAGAGTTAGATCTTTGGTAGATATATATGAAACTTGCAACATGGCTATATTTGAACCCGAAAGCTATGAAGTAGCATCTAAACAAGAAGTATGAATCAAAGCAATGGAAGAAGAGATAAAAATGATTGAAAAAAATAATACCTGGGAGCTTGTAGATTGTCCTAAAGATAAAGAAATCGTTGGAGTGAAATGGGTTTATAAGACAAAGCTAAATCCAGATGGCTCAATACAAAAACACAAGGCTAGGCTCATAGCAAAGGGCTACTCGCAACAATATGGAGTCGACTATAATGAGACATTTGCTCCAGTTGCACGTCTGGACACAATTAGAGCTTTAGTTGCTCTTGCAGCTCAGAAAGGATGGAATGTTTTTCAACTAGATGTCAAATCAGCCTTCTTAAATGGAGTATTAGAAGAAGAGATCTATGTGGAGCAACCACAAGGCTTCATAAGTAAGGGCAATGAAGACAAAGTGCTAAGACTAAGAAAAGCTTTATATGGCTTGAAGCAAGCACCTCGAGCATGGTACAATAGAATCGACCAATACTTCATTAATCAAGGATTTAGGAGGAGCAAGAGTGAGCCTACATTATACATCAAGACACAAGGTCAGTATGATACTCTCATTGTCTCTCTATATGTAGATGATCTTATCTACATGGGAAATAATATGAAGATGATAACTGCATTTAAAGAAGACATGATGAAAACATTCGAGATGACCGATCTTGGCTTAATGAATTACTTCCTTGGCATCGAGGTGAAACAACATATGGAAGGTATATTTATCTCTCAAAAGAAATATACCGAAGAACTATTAAAGAAATTTAGAATGAATGATTGCAAACAAGTAGCTACTCCACTCGTAACAAATGAGAAGTTGCAAAAGGATGACGGAGCCCCAGAAGCTGATGCATCTCGCTACAGAAGTTTGATTGGAAGTCTTTTATATCTTACTGCTACGCGACCGGATATCATGTACGCTACAAGTCTTCTATCAAGATTCATGCAAATTCCAAGTCAAATTCATCTTGGAGTTGCTAAAAGAGTTTTAAGATATTTGCAAGGAACAAAGGAGTATGGAATATGGTACAAGACCATAACCAACTCAAAGTTGATTGGCTACACTGATAGTGATTGGGCAGGTTCAGTAGATGACATGAAAAGCACGTCGGGCTATGCCTTTTCACTTGGATCAGGAATACTCTCATGGGCATCAAAGAAGCAAGCAACAGTTGCACAATCAACAGCTGAAGCAGAATATGTGGCAGCAGCGGAAGCAACAAGTCAAGCTATATGGCTTCGGAGGATATTTGAAGAAATAGGTGAGCACCAAGATCAACCTACTACAATCTACTGTGACAGCAAATCAGCAATAGCAATCACAAAGAATCCGGTTCATCATAATCGAACTAAGCATATAGCTATCAAGTATCACTTCATCAGAGATGCAGAAGCGGCAAAAGAAATTCAGCTCAAGTACTGCAGAACAGAAGATCAAGTTGCAGACATCTTCACAAAGGCACTGCCAAGAACAAGATTTGAGCAACTACGAACTATGCTTGGAGTATCTGAAATTTGCATCAAGGAGGAGTATTGAGAATGCTGCAAATTTCTAGAGAATTCCAAAGTATTGAAGATAATACAAATTTCTAGAATTCTCAAGAGATTAATAAATTGCTTTGTATTATTGAATAAGTATTTCTTGCTTTATCTAGAGTATTGTATCTAGAATATTCTTATGTATTATTATTAAATAAATTACTTGATGAATGTGGAATGTTCTCTCTAGAGAATTCTACATAATTGTAATGAGATGCCTATAAATATGAGCATGGGCACATTATAAGGTTGTAGCAAAAACTATAAGCAATAAAATTGTTGTATTACAAAAACCATTGAGTAATTTCTCCATCAAACTTTCTTTCAACTATTCAACTATTTCAATCATTTATCCACAACAACTATTCAACTATTTCCTCTACTACAACTACTAACAGTAGGAAATCTATGCATTTATGACTGCACTGTACCCAATCTCAATGCTAGTACTAATTCAGAGCCAGGGAGCTAATTCAGTCTTGCAAAAAAGAGAGGTTATTTTAAGTCCATGATTGTTGTTAGGACTAGTTGAATAGAAGCATTTATATCGTCCAAAGGACTTGGGATGGTTGAAATGTTGCAAAGTTAATTTAGTCATGTTGATAACACTATCCTTCGACTCCTGATAAGATCATCTACTCGATCATGATTGCTCTCTTGATTTACGGTAACTTCATCTTTTTGGTTTTTTATCGCACTATCTTTTTGTTTACGGTTTTACAAACTTTTAGTTTACAGTATCCTTAAAAAAATTATTCTCGGTAACTCCTTTCCGTATTCATGATTGCTCTTTATTTCTACTTTTACGATAACATCATTTCTTTGTTTCATGGTAGCTCTTCTACTTTTACGATAACATCATTTCTTAATCAAAGAGGATATTTTTTCCCTGCGTTATTACTCAGCTGGTGCATTTGACTTACCAAAGATCATCTGCGTTAAGCAGTTAAGAAAAAAAGTGTTTTGTTGGACGAGTTTTGCTCCCTAAACTCGTCGTCTGTGTTATAAGGAGATGGAATATAACCATCTGATGGGTCATGATCCCTTCTGACCTAGTCGGGATGTGAGTAATAGAGGAGGGGATATAAAAATGTTTGATTGATGAATTGCTGAAATTAAATCTTCATATAAAGTATAAACTTCTTTATCAAAAGCCAAACCAAATGCCTTTAAGTTTACTTGTTAAACTTTCAAGCCTGCTATTACATGATAAAATTGAAATATAAATGCCTTTAAGTTTACTTCATCATAAGTTGATATTATAATTCATAAATGCTACAATACTTCATAAATGGTAGGATATACAATTATTAAAACGTGCTGTAGGTGTTTATCGTAGATTAGTGTGTACTTTTCCTCATCAAAATTTTGTCTTCTTCTGACTAGCTGTAGTTTAATTTAAAAGCTTGTGGTCAATCACTCAAATACTAGGGGTCAAAAAGCCTGGTGAGATGCATCTTTCACCCTTTTCCCAAGTATACGTTTAATCTAGAAGATGGAACTTTCGTACACACTTCAAATTCAAATGTCTATAAAATTCTTTAGTGGGACTGTCGACCGTAGTTTATGCTATTAGCCAGCTGAAATTTTTGGTCAATATGACCTACTTTTGGTGAGTATTAATACTAATCAGGCATGAACCGGATGGCACCCACGACCATATTTTGTGCTTTGATGTTGTCTTCATTTTCAACAGTGATATAATTATTATCTCATAGATATAATTTTTATAAGCAGTTAAACGGTTAGCGCTTCCATAGCGATCAAAGTGCAAAAAGTTACATTAAATGTATATCAAAATTAGCGAACTTACAAAAAATTTCACTAAATATAAAATAGAATATTAAGTGTTAATTATGATCTTTTTCACCTTATATGTGTAGGAGATTGAAGCATTGTTTAATACTATATAATAAAACTATAATGGATTCATATTTGTATTGATCACATATGCCTTATATGTGTAGGAGAATGAAGTATTGTTTAATACTATATAATAAAACCTCATACACATACTATAAAACCGGAGTTAACCCTGAATATAAATAAAAACAAATGGTGCAAGCAAATATAGTAAAAAAAGAATGCGACAACTAATATCTCTGCGATCGGATTCATTGTTATCCTATTCAACTTTCTACGATCATCGTTTGATAATTTATATTAGTACCAGCCTTACTGAGTAACCCCTTCATGTTGGAATAAATTAAAACTTACATTAATATTGCATTAAGTGTTGCATGTGTTAATTACATTTCCTGTTTTTGCCTATTTGGTTATGTTTGGAAATGTATTAATGCGGTCTTATCTAGAATTTTCCTATAAGCATGTATATGTAGAAGCATCTTTGTAAGTCAAGTAATTGAGAGAAAAAAAGCAATAAAAAAAAATAAAGTTTGTCTTCCTCAAAAAATTCTTCATCTTTTTCTCCTCTCAAATTTTATTTTCTACAAATTGGTATCAGAGCTCGGTTGAGACTATGACTTTTCTATTCTCCTCACCGTTTGTCCTCACAAAAGAAAATTTCGAAGAGTGGAGTAATAAAAAGAAAGAAGAATTGATCTCCAAAGGGCTTTGGGAGACCGTTGAAAGTGGCTTCGAATGGCAAAAAAATGTTAAAAACATGACGGAGAAAGAGAGTAAAACATTTGTAAGCTTGAGACGGAAATATCTTCAAGCTCGGATTTTGATGAGTGAGAACGTTGATAGAGAAGCTTTCGACCATATTCTTGGAGAAAAATTCGCAAAAGATTCGTGGAATTTATTGAAAGAAGTGTATGCAATGGATAACACAAAAGTAGAAGAAGAAGATGTAGAGGAGGTCGAAGAAGAGGTAGAAGAGGATGAAAGCAAAGAAGCTGACAAAGTGGATGAAGAAAAAAAAGAAAAGGAGAAGGCGGAGAGAGAAAACACGTTAGAAAAGGAGGAAAAGGAAAAGGCCGTAGATAAGGAAGAAAACAAATACAACATGTTGAAAGAAACAGAAAATGATGTAGAACAAGAGAAGGTCAAAGAAGAGGACGAAGACAAAGGAGAAGAAAATGAAAAAGTGAAAGGAGAAGCAAAAGAAATAAAGGACAAAAATGAAGAAAATGAAACAATGGAAGAAAAGGAAGAAAGGTTTGAAGAGGTCGATAAGTATGAAGAAGAAAAAGCTAAAGAAGAAGATGAAGAGAAGGCGAGAAAAGAAGAAGAGCCGATGAGAGAGAAAGCTGCAAAAGAAGAAGATGGAGATGCAAAGCAGAAGAAAGACAAGAAAAAAAAGGACAAGAATGAAGAAGATGAAAGCAAAAAGACTGAAGAAAAAGCACCTGAAGCTAAAGAGCAAAAAGAGAGCGAAATGGATTCGAAGAATCAGAAAAAGAAGAAGAAAGAAGAAGAGAGAAAGCAAGCGGAAGAAGAGAAAGAAAAGAAGATTCCTGATGGAGATCAAAAAGAAGACGATAGTGAAGGCAACGAAGCAAAGGAGAAAAAAGAGAAGAAAAAAGAAAAAGAAAAGAAAGGAAAACAAGTAGAAACATGTGACCAGCTAAGGTGTGCCATTGACTTGAATACATCGGACTATGACAAACAGAAGCTGCAAGAGCGGTTGGCAAAGTTATTTGGTGGTGTTGTAGTTCTAAAAATTGGAGGAGCGAGCGAAGATGAAGTTAGTGTGAAAAAGGAAAGAGTTACCGATGTCTTAAATGCAACTAAAGCTATTGTGGAAGAGAGAATTGTGCCTGGATGTGGTGTTACATTGCTGTATGCATTCAAAGAACTAGCAAACTTGCAAACGGCTAAAATGTCATGCAAAAGTCATATTTGGGAAGTATGCAAAGCAGTTGGATGGACAAACAATTATAAGAATGAAATTATGAAAGAACTTAAAGATGCTATATATGATTCATTCAACATTTATGATGCGGGGCCAAGATGGAATTTGATGAACTTATTTTTTTGGAGTATTTAATGTCAATGAAGGAGACATGGTGAACGGAGCTTTGCAACAAAGATTCTAGAAATTATGTTGAAGATCTTAATGGTAAAAAAGAAGAGAAGAAAAAGGAAAGCTTGGATGATTTCTATATTTCTGCCAAAGCATGTGAGATATAAATCAATCAAAGTCTAGATGTTCTCAGAAACTTTGAAATTTGAAGAAATGTGACAAGTCTTCAGAAGAAGTGCAAAGAATTTGAAAACAAGGAGCAAGTTTTAATTTAGGGGAGACATTGTTGGAATAAATTAAAACTTACATTAATATTGCATTAAGTGTTGCATGTGTTAATTACATTTCCTGTTTTTGCCTATTTGGTTATGTTTGGAAATGTATTAATGTGGTCTTATCTAGAATTTTTCTATAAGCATGTATATGTAGAAGCATCTTTGTAAGTCAAGTAATTAAGAAAAAAAAAAGCAATACAAAAAAATAAAGTTTGTTTTTCTCAAAAAATTCTTCATCTTTTTCTCCTTTCAAATTTTATTTTCTACACTTCAATGTTCTTGCCAATAACCCAGGCTCCACTCCACACAAAAATCTTGCCGAGACAATGGCATTCTGTGTGGATGTTTCGCTGGACGACATTTGGAAGAGTTTGTTCGGTCTGTGTATCAGTTTGTATGGTATCCCTTCATTTTAATGTAACTGTAAAGGAAGTATGAAGTGACTGAAAACTAGTTGCAGTCTCCTCGTAGTTCCCCAGTTTTAATGTTACTTGCTAGTCATTACTCTGTTGAGATGGAGTTTACCCTGTTTTATATAATATTTTAGTGACACAACCTGCACCTGGCATACATAATATGTTTTATATCCCATATGAATTTTCTTGCATGTCATGGGTAAAATTGAGAAATAACGGCATATCTGGGGAAGATTGAACTGGTAGATTGATAAAGAATATAATCACATAGCCCTTTCTTTGTTCAGCTAAATTTGACCATACACAGTTGTGCAAATTATGTTGATGCCAACAGCATCATGAAGAATACAAAAAAACTATTTACTTGAAGAGTGAAATAAAATGGAAGACCGAGTATGAATATCCCATGATCCATATAATCAAAATATCTATTATGTCCTGAATAATTATTGTGATAGAAGTTTTTATTATAATTAGATTAACACATTTTTGGTGAAAATCTTTTATTATAATTGCATTAACATATATTTTTATCTTCATCATATACAGAATTTTTTTGAGCTAAAGTCAGATGCAAAAGAGCTTTATTTAAAATAAAAAATATGTGCGAGTCATTTAGGAGATACAAAAGCGAATTGAGGACTGGGTACTACGACAAGTTTGATAATGATGAAGATAGGAAGAAAAACTATCCTTTGGTGATGTCGGAGTCGGTGGTTATGTGTGTCATCCAAAGAGTTCAATTCGATATCTTTAGATGGAGAAACAGGTATGAGCTATTAAAATCTTTTAGATTTATTTTCATATTTTTAGATTTATGCACTTATGATAATAACGAATGATGCATGTACGTGAATCAATTGTAGATTAGGATTTTGTGTGGCCTTTTGCAATCATAGAAGCCCTTTTTGTGCTAGCTTGTTTTTGACTCATTTCATCAATCATTTAACGCCATTGCATTTCTGTGCTAGCTTGTTTTTTGTAGCTGCCAAACCTAATACACAGTCAGTGCACAGTTTACTGGTCTTTAAGGTAGAGATAGGAAAATGACATCATGCATTATCATTTATCTTATGGTCTACTCGAAAGTGCATATTGCTTTCGAATGCTACTCCACATGGATGCTTCTTCTTATGCTTCTGAGCAACGTTTGTTTTTTTTTTTTTTTTTTTTTTTTTTTTTTTTTTTTTTTTTTTTTTTGAGTCACCAAAAAAATGTCTTTTATTTTTCTATTTTGTTATGTATATTATATTTTTTGCATACGATACGATTAACCACTTATGTGGTATCCGCTTACTGGGCTAGGTGCACTAAGGGGTTTTTACGGCTCTGGTCGTTTCCCCCTTGAACAATTTCAAAAAAAAACCGTATATTATATTTTTTTTATCCAAAAAAGGATCTCCCGCTTAGTGTATTATAAAATATTTTCTATTTTGTTACGTATATTATATTTTTTATCTAAAAAAACAATGAGGGCTCAAATGTCATTATAAAATATATAGTAGAAACACTCGCAGATACTGCAGTAGTACTTCATTCCAATAAACCAGTCTAGGTATCTCCCCACTTAATTTATTTTGTGCTAGATCACTGCAGTATAAATCAATATCATTAGGGGCATATTTGGTGCAAATGCATTGGTGTAAATGAATGCTGCTTACAGTAATTTGAAATTGGGAATTCGTGATAGAGTTGAAGGAATGGGACCGATCAGCTGGTTGCTTTTCAAAACCCTGAAAAGGAATAATACAATTAACGAATTTTCAAATGTTCATACCATGCAATAGTTAGAAGGTTTATCAAGTCAAAATAATTCAACATACGGATATTCTAGTTTCTTCGGCTTAGATATGGAGAAATGTATGTCTCCATATATATTGTTTACTGACAGATCCCTATTTTTATTTTGGAGAAAAATATCAATTATTTAAACAGTTTGGTTTGCTTCCTATTTATTTATTTATTTATTTGTAAAAGAGTGGGGAGGAAGAAGCGGCTCTAGCAAACTTGAATTCAGATACAATGAATGCACACTTACACAATGACATCACACACTTAAATAATTATAAACTCCAAAAGTTACAATGCTATAAATGTGCAAAATAAGAGAGAATCGTCAACCGGCAACTTTCAGCACACTGACTATGACTTCCCCGAGTTTCGACTAGCATGTAACACGACATGCTGAGTTTTAACTAGCGTGTGCTTTGCATGACTTGGCAAGGCTGTTATTGGAATTGGGTCGGAAGTTGTTTTTGTTTTAGTGCCATGGTTTATAGCATGTCCTCCCACGCTTTTGTTTTTTTTTTTTTTTTTTTGCTGGGAGGTATTCTTGTGGCTCTTGGTTTTTAGGTTGTCTGCTATGTGTTATCGGAGTTGACATAGTATGATACGGTGAATTTATTTGTACTGCATACATGGTTTTTCACATCATAGGTGTTATATTCTTTTTTGTTTTTAATAAAAAACGAATTATGTCAATGAATTACGTGTTGAAGTGTCAAATTTATAATATTTACCGAATGATAACACAATAAAGGTGTTTCTACCTTAATAAGAAACTATGAAAATTAAGTTGTAAATTAACCGTATGTTTTGAAGAATTTAATGTGTATATCATTGTTACAATGAGTACAATGAACACGCAATGAAAATTAGTACATACATGGAACTAAAGTTCTAATTAATAAAACAATGCAAGAGAAGTTATCAAATTAAAATGAATATTACTACTGAAATTTAAATACTTACGTATGCAAATTTATAGTTAGACGCTTAAACTGAACCAATGTTTGGCTGTATAGCAACCTCAACTACTATAAAAAAAACTGAGTCCGCACAAGAATGTAACATGTATACAACGTTATACAGAATAAATGACATGACGTGTAGATCGATCAGGGTCATGATATATCTTCAGCGTGGATAAGTCTAGGAATTAAAGCTGGTTGTGCAATAGGAGGCAAACACAATTTCTATGCCATCAGTAATTCGTATCAATGCACGCTCTAGCACGTTCATGTTGAATTTTCGGATGCCTTCTTTTTATGCGCCCATTTTCCCGTCGAAGCGGATTTTGCGGTGGTAACGGCTGATTATCATGGCTGCGTGTATGTCCTGTGCACCATTGCATATGTCTATATGCATGTCCGATAAGCAGGACACTGCGGTAAGTTGCCGCAGGCACTAAATGTGCACAATCATGATGCACCTTTGCTAATTGATGTTGCATCAGTTTCTCATTACACTGCACTTTAATTCTGCCTTCATTCTCCATGCCATGCAGTAAATTAAATTCAAATGAAATAGTATTAACATTCAAAACCTGGGCTCTTTTTGTGATGACTGGTTGGAAGGTTATTTTGCGGATAGTTCATATGTCAGGCTGTAGATCAGCGTAACTGAATATGCAAAAAAGCAATTTTGTGGCCTCCTCCTGCTAGGCAAACTGTATTTGCCTATGAAATGCTTTAATTTTATTTATTTATTTCCATGATGTTTAGGTTGCTATGTCAATTCATATTGTTTTGCTAGCTATCTTAGACATTGAGAAAAGGCCGGACTCAACAGTTAACCTTATATCTGTAAACATGATTTGATTTATTTCTCTGCTAATTTGAACTTGGTTTAAAAAAAAACGTTACTGATATTATTCTTAGGAGAAATTACATGAGGTCTTTCATGCTTTTCTCAAGCATTCTCTTCTTTTTATTATATTTCATAGAAGCAATGGTAATCTTAACTAATTCACCACCACTAATGTATGATCTTTTTACCTAGTTTTTTGACTAAACGTCATTCTACTAAATAGCAACATTGTAGCAGTGCAAATTTTGTTCAAACATGTCTGTCTTAACCTATGCTATCAGGTGTGCTGTTGATCAATAATGCCACTTGAAAATCATGTATGGGAATAATATTTGCACTAGGTTACAAAATATATTAAGGTATTTCATTTCTGCAGTAGGCATATTTGTGGATATTGGGGATCATATACTTAAACCAAACTCAGTACACAAAAACTCCACCTCTAATTTAAATTTGAAGTTGCATACATATTTCAGTAGGCATATTTTTGTAGTAGGCATATTTACAGTGGGCATATTTCATTTCTACGGTGCATATCAGAGTAATGGAAAATGATAATATTTGTACTAATCCTCACTATCAAGTAAGCATTGCAAAATTTACTTCTTTATATGTACTTAGGACTGGTATACACTGCAGATATTTGCGATTCAGAGCAGTAATGCAAGTTGCATTTTCTTTCCATGCACCATAGAATGAACAGTGGAATACTAGTATCCTCAGGTATGCAAGTTGCAGTAATGTATAGGTGATTCCTTTGTGTTACTCTTGTCTTGCGATTGTAAGTTATCTTCTGTATGGGTTCCGGTTGCTTCAGTTAGGTGAATCATTTGTGTTACTCTTGTCTTGTGGATGTAATATTGTTGCTAATAAATCTTTGGCTTATGGAGTACTAGAATTCAAATAGCAATTGATGTGGTTGATGCTCTTGTAAGCTTTACATAATTACTCCTTTCTTATCTCTGTATTAATTTAGCATACGTTAGATTGCTGATTTCCGGTGATGATAGAGGTTTGCTCAAGAAGAAATTAAGCAACAATACTATTACGTAATGTATGATATATATGAACAATTAATATTGTAATATTATTGTGGTGAAGTTGAAATGTACCGTACTATTATTTTGGCTACTGCTATTGAACTTGGAGTGCACTGTAATATTACTTTTGTTGCTGCGAACTGTTAGACTTTTAAGTTTGTAATATATTGTTGAACTGTAAAAATAGTTTGTTGCTAAATATGGTCTTTATGTTGAATCTATTGGAAGTTTTCAGTTTATTGATATTTCTTTTGTCACACTATGTCAAATCTGTAACTGTTTGTACTGAATAGAAACTACCGAAGAAGGAGGGAAACCATAATATTATTTTAAATAATGCCAATTAGCAACGGCTAAATTAAAATAAGCAACGGACTTTAGCCGTTGCTAACAGAAAATTTGCAACGCGTTAAGGCCGTTGCAAAAACTTGAAATTGTAACGGCTTTGGGCCGTTGCAAAATTTTAGCAATTCCAAAAATTGCAATGGCTTTGGGCCGTTGCAAAATCAGTTTGCAACGGCCTAAAGCCGTTGCAAATCATCGTTTCTGGTGTAGTGTGTGTGGTCAGTATGCTCTTAAAAAAAAGGTTATAAATAGAAATTAATTTGGAATTCTTCTATGTGTATAAAAACCAGCCTATCGATCCATTTTTCTTTTTGTGAAATGTGTTGAAATCTTATGACGTATTATGATTTGTTGCTTGATGGGTATTGGGGTTTGAGATTATTAGATTTTGTCACTTAAATTGAATTATTAACTATAGTCCAAATCCATCACTATTTTTGTGCTTTATGTTTGAATTTTTTTACTGGAAATATTTGGAAATCAGTGTGTTTTGAAACTCTCTCCATTATTATAAAATTCATCGTAAATCTGTCATTCTCTATAATGTGAAATATGCCACTAATTCTCAGTATATTATGATTTTTGTTTGACTGATTGAGATTTATGATGACTGTTCTTCTTCTTAAGCTGAAATTATATTTTCAGCCATTTTTCATCTATATTTTAAATTCTGAATTCTTTTGATGATAACAAAAGCGGGAGAATGAATCGAGATTTTGATTTATGAGTGAATATTTTATAAATATTTTTAATTTTGAAATTTTTAATTTTAAAAATTCATTATTATTCAGTTTAGTTCACTCATGCACAGTTATAGGGGGAGTTTTCTGTTGTAGGGGAGCTAATAAATAGGGGGAGTTCAAAATTTACTGTCAAACACATTTATTGTGCTCAAATTTTTTATTTGTTTGTCATCATCAAAAGGGGGAGATTGTTGTATATAACGTAGTTGTATACACAATTATATGATTTTTGTTTGATGATAACAACCAAATAAATATTATTTTAAATGTGTTTGTTACTGTACTGTTCTATATATATACATCATAGACGAGAATATAATATTTATATTTAAACGGAATACTACTGCACTAGAATTGAACATTCAAACTGTATTCTATTTGAATATAATATTTTATTTCAACATTCAAACAGTACAGATTTATAACTCCACTATTTATATATATAGTGTACTTGTATATAAACAAAATATGATAGACAAATTTGTTTGACAACAATAAAATAATAGTTTATTTCAATCAAATTTGTTTATTACAAACATCAATACAATTCATATATATATAAACAACTCCTTATTACATCACTCATCACTCTATACAATTCATATATACAATTTCATTTACATAGATTCGTATACATTTACACAGACACACTGACACTCTTCTTATTTTCAATCTTCTGTCTTCACAGTCCTTCGTCAGTCCAGTCTTCATACCTGTCACATGAAACAAACACACAGTACACTGCAATAGAAATGATACTGAACACATGCAAACATAAAGTTTTTTTTTAATTTTTATTTGCCTCAGATTTCTGGTGTGTTTATCATCTTTTTCATGATTTGATCTGATCTGTGTCTAGTGAATTTGTATATGCATAGTACAGGGACAGGAAATCTTGTCTGATGGCTGCATATACACATGTGTATAGATATACACGTGTGTACTTCCTCGCCAATCAGCGTGCAATTGATAAGTAGCCACATGGACCATCTCAACTTAGTGTACAATGCAAATCAACATGCAAATGGTCAAACATATCATGAAAATGCACACAACATAATGGTAACAAGGCAGCACTCAAACCATCAAATAATTAACAAACTGGTCGACGCACAGATATATGATGGTGGTGCAACATGACCAAAGTTCAGACATGTAAATCATGTTAATGCAGCCAACAAAGTGCTCAAGGAAATTTCAGAGTTTCTAAAGTGTCGAGGCAGTTTTCAAGTGCAAAACAGGTTGAAGTAATGATTTCAGAAATCAGAGTATACATGTACGGTATAACTCAGCATGGTGACAAGCATGATGCATGTGTATATGAAGTTTCAATGCAGCATTTTTTTTCCAAGTAAAACAGCAGTATGTGATCAAGTAATTTACTACATGGACTCATGTGAAGGTGTGCACAAAACAAGCAAGAAATGGAGTGCAACAAGCAATGTAACAGAGGTACAAGTTTCAGGTTCAAATTGCTCATGTGTATAAACAGGGTTTAGCATAGTTCAAGACAATGGAAGTGGCAAGCAACTGAAAGGACATGAAGTGCACAATAACATGGGAGGCTTAAGAAAAGTATGGCACATCATACATGTGTGCAGCATGGTAAAATAAGGTGCAAACATGAATGGGACAGCAAGTGTTTCATGGTGCAACGCTTAAGTAAAAATGACATGAACTCAAGCATGTCAAAACAAATGGTGTAGCAGGTGAATGTGTACAAAATGAAGGAAAACAGTGGAGCACATGCTCATGTACGAGACAACCCAAATTCTAGAATGAGCAACGGTCGAACTCAAGTGTGTGTACATGTGTACACAAAAAGTGAACACATAGCAGCAGCTCAAAAGGTAATGCACAGAGGAACAAGAACCAAACGTGCATGGTTCAGATGTATGTGTAGACATCAACATATAAAATCCAAGACGTAAATGTCATGTTACAATTCCAGAAAAATAATTCAGAATATTTCCAGGAAATACCAAATTTCTATGGCAATAAATCACAGTGCATATCTGGCATGAAAGTGTTCTTGACAAAAACACAAATCAGTGAATATTTTTTTTTGGCAAGGACCAAGGATTAATTTCCAAGAATTAACAAAGATTAAATCAGCCTTAAGGAGCAAATTACGTACAAGCATTTAAGGCAAGTGCTAATTATGGATATCAGATTCTGTTTCCCAAATTTGTCAAGGTTCACAACAAACTCAAAGAGGGTATTTTTTTGTCTGAAATCAATCAGAGAATTCTCGGCATCAAATAAAGAAAATTCAATGTTGGCATGTCTTTAATTATTTCCTGAAAAGTTTACCAAAAATGGTTACAGCGTTTCTACAAATCTTTTCCACATTATTGAGTCATTAAGGCAAGAAAATCAGAAGAGGAAATCTTCGAAAACCATATACACAGAAGTGCAAAAACATGACCAAGTTTATCGAGCCAAATTCAATAATGGAAAGCAAATTTCAGTCGAGAATTCAAAACAGGAAACTGCCCCAATCAAGGAACAATCAAATTCAAGTCATCACGTGAAATCAGAGTTTCTAGGGTTTGTTTACCCTATGAATATCACCACTCATCACAGGCGTTTAGAGATTGAAAAACCAGAGCAACAATTGAGAAATAAAATACAGAGAAACTCGCCATTTTCATCAATTGTTTTCGATCTCCAGTATCTCAAATCAGTGAAGCAAGGAGCTTCATCAATCAACCGACGTTATCAAGTTGAAGCCATCAGAGAATCACGACATCGATCCATCAAGCAATCGAATTGATTTGGGAAGACTGGAAGACCCTAATTCATGAAGTTCGACCGCCATTTTTTATTCCAAAGAAAAAGAAAGATCGGGCCAAAGTTTTGAAGTGGGTTCAACCAACTAAAAAGGGCCTGTCAACATTATTAAAAGGGCTTAGTCTTTGTTTAATTCGCTAAAGGGAGTTTTTAAAGTTCTTTTTAATTTAGGGTTTTGATTTAATTTTTTTTGTATTGTTTTTTAATATGTGTTGTAAACCAATTCTGAACAGTTCTAGAGTCTGTAAAATCTAGGGAGATAAAGTCAGGGTGTTGTCTGACAATTGCTAGAGTCTGTAAAATCTAGGTTACTAATTATAGGGTTGTAATCAGGGGAAATCTGATCGAGGGGATATCGGTCAGTCTAGGGTTTTGAGCGTAGGTTTAGTACAGGAGCACGGAGTGCGAGTTTACATGGTCTTGTAAGCGGGACCAGTTCTATCACCTAGTAGAAACCTTAGGAATGCAGCAGTAGGCAGGATTTTGTCGAAGTTGGGTATATCTTGTGTCATTTACTTTCTGCATTTCTTTTTCTGCTATATTCTGTGATCTGTTTATTAGTATATATATCCCGTTAGATTTTTAATTCATCTAAAAACTGTGATAAACCCTATTCACCCCCTCCCCTCTAGGGTTAATCTAGATCCAACAGTCAGACACCCGACCATACAAGCTGTCCCGAGACTAAACAAACCGAAGGCACTATTCTGAAAAATAAAATAGCCCTTGCATATCTCTGTCTTCAATTATCTTTAATAATCTCTGTCACGCGACGTATAAATCAAATCGAAGTGGAATATAATTCCGACCTTTTCGAAATGATTCACGTAATGTCTTTTACAATCGGTCAATATTTAAGATCTGTTTTCAGTATTCATTTGATCTCTCAAACGTTTCTTTAAAGAAATAGTTATCTGTTTAAAATGAACTAGATTAAGTGAAATTCATTTTATTTACCCTTTATTTATGAGCTTTAACCAAACAGAATGGTATATGTTAAATCCAGACATTTTAACTATCTTCTAAAATTGAGCAACTAAAGCGTGTGCTTCGCACATGGTATTTTATTTAATTTTGACTATCCTTTATGAGTAACTAAAGTGTGTGCGTCGCACACGGTACTTTACTCTAAAATGTCAGTTTGTTTATACGACATTTCATACCTTTGTCATATTGTGTATATAATCTTTTTATTTCTAGATAATCGCAAATGACTTAATCTACACTACTTCCTATTTTATATATCATTATTTCCTTTTTGTTTGATTTTTTATTTTGTTAAGCCTTTTTAGGCCCACTACTATGTCCATCTTCCTTCTAAGGTTTCTCCTTCCATCGGCCCAAAATACTTGGTTTCTTTAAAATAAAATTCTCTTTTATTTATTTATTTATTTATTTGATTTTTCTTCTTTTATTTTATATTTTCCAATTTTCTTCTATTTTCTATTTCATTTCATTATCAATACATTTGAAGTACTCATATATATATATATATACTGCTATTTTATTTTGAACAAACAAATAATATAAGTTGACAACATATTTGTTTTATTAATATTGCTTACTTCTTTTATTTTTGTACTGGTCCGAGATTCACAGCTCTTTTGCGATGACAGCTTCCAGCGGTTTAGTTTAATGGAGATGTCTCATCTTCTTTCTTGAAACTAGTCTTGATTGATATTAGTGATGGTGTAAAAGCATGTCTACCATTATTCATTTCAGCTCCATGTACCGTAGCATATCTCAATTTTACTATGCCTTGTCTATAGTTATTATGATATTTCCTTTCTTACTCTTCTATTTATTTTCCTGCATTTCTTTTCTATTTATTCCTATGTACTCATTTTCTTTTTATTTCTTTGATTTCCTTTTCTATTTGTTTCTTTTTATAATGTTCTTCTCTTTCTTTTATTTATCTTTCATTTCCTATTCCTACAGCCCAAATTCTGGTTCAACTTCCCTGGCTTGTTTCCCTTTATCTTTTTAATTTATTTTGTGAACCTTTGCGTAGCCCAACCAGGCCCAAATGCTTTTACCCCACGCACGTTCCCTGCTACTACTGCTGCCCTTTTTTTCCTTTTGCCGCTTCTCTTCCCACTTCTTCTTTTTCTTTACTACTTCCATGCTGTTATCCCATTTTCTTTTTCTTTAGTACTTCTGCCCTTTTACCATGCACGTCTCCTGCTGTTATCCCACTTTCGTTCTTACCCCCTTTTTTTATTTCACATACGAAATTTAAATTCACATGTAATACTTTATAACATGGTTAAATACCTGATTCAAATCTTAGCACGTATGCATATCATATGGCGAAATTTACAAAGTGTGAGTTGTATTTGTGGTGATACTGTTTTGTTCGCAGTGTTTACACTTTATATTTCTCTTAACATTTATTTTTACTGAAAACAATAATTAAATAAACGACCCAACGTTTCACTTATCTTGAAACATATTATAGAAAATTCTTGCAACTATGGAGATTAGATTTCACTTATTTGATGGAAAAAAACATGAATTAAATTTACCAACCTTCAATTATTAGTTTTATCAATATTAACATTTCTTCTATTGGAAAAGTGACATAGCAAAATGATCACTCTAAATGATTTACTGCTTAAAGCGCAAATGTCAAACTGACAAAGTAAAACCATCACTCTAAGTAGTCCACTGCTTAAAACACAACTTTATAACACTTCTGTACTTCACTATTTGCATAACAAAAGGCCTATTCTACTGCAACCACTATTTGTGCCATGTTGTCTTCTTGTTTCAATTTTAAAACAAATGCTTAATACTTAAGGAACCAAACACCTGCACATATTTGTTTAAAAAGAAAACAACTCTTCTTGTTTCAATTAGTAGGCTGTCCTTTTTGAACTAGGTATTCCAGCTATGTGAGAATATGGTTGTACATTCCTAGTACAACTAAAACTAGGTGCTATACTCTACCGTACGACTAGTGTAAAAATGTAAGAATAGTTTTTAATTCTTACTTTGCTGCTAAGCTTTCACAAAAATCTGAGATGCTTAGTACTTTGCGGCACATGGGTATATAAATCAACTAGTCATGTCTGCCCTAGTTCCTAGGTGTTTCTTCTTATCTAATTTTTCTTATATATGAAGTGCATGAACATCTTACTAAATGTATTTTGATTGGATAAAACAAATGAGAACAAAACGGTAACCATTTCTTATCCTTACACATATGTTGGAGGTGTCTAAGAGTAAACTAATATATACCCAAAGACATAGGAGTTTTAAAGTATTAAATCTGATTGTATTAGTTAATTAGTGAAGTTGTTTTATTCATTTCACTGATTTTACATAAGTTAAGGTCCAGGTAAAAACGAAAAACAAAAGTTAAAACATTTCTTATTACCTTAATATACGTATGTACATATGTTAATCAAACTAGAATACACATATACAAAAATATTGGAAATTAAATAAAAGATTATTTTAAATTTCCTTTAGCAATAATTCTAATTAATCTAATTAATCATTGATAAAATCAATAATCTATTGATTAACAAAGTCGGTAATAACTCGGGCCATTACAATCTACCCCCCTTAAAAGAATTTCGTCCCTGAAATTAAAGGTTAACGAGTAAATTCCAGTTAATTAGAGTTATAGCACATGTCACTAATCTGTTATCACGGTCATTTCTACAACTAGAAATATCCGTCACTATGATCAGAAAATATTTCCATTTCCGCATTCCTATTCCTCCATGTCAATTGGTTCCTGACCGTAAATCGATAGTGAATAACCCTCTAAGTATCAACCCCAAAGACTGAAATCAACATCAGATCGATACCCAGAAAATTATTCAACTTAACCAATCTATAATTAGGTTCCAATTTCTTAATTCCATATCTAACTCACCAGGCTAATTCACTTAACCACGTTAAGTTTCATTCACAGTCTTCCTTAACTAATTTATTCTCAAATTAGTTATCTCTATTCCGGAACTTAGAAATCTAATTTTATTTCAAAAATTAACTTGTTTAGTTTCCATGAGTTCGCACCCAGTTAAGTCTGGACTTAATTTAGTGGAAATATCCAATTTTGATTCGGTTTAAAATTCTAACTTTATTTCTTATATCAATATAATTAATTAAATATCATTCTAATTTGATTCAACTTTATTCAATTTATCCTAAGGCTAACCCTAATAAATTTAACAATATATATTTTAAAAGAGTAAGGTATCTTTCGACACTTCTTTCACTTAACTTGCTTAATTAAAAATTTATTTCCAGAATTCAAATCCCTGGGTTTTTATTTCAAATTCTTAAGAAATCGCACAAATATATACTATCTCAAATTCAAAATATTTGAATTTTCAAACCACTTATTTTCTCTCAAACAACTTTCCATCAGAAATTTTTCTAAGGTAGCAATTCGTCACTTAGAAACTTGAAAATGAACACTGATGATGCTGAGTCATCATAAAAATTATTTCCCAGCGACTGAAGTGAGTTTAGTGCTTTATCACTTTTTAAAATTCATCCAAAAATGGTTTTTATCCAAAATTTTCCAAAGTAATACTATATTACTTTATATTTATTCAGAAAAATATTTTTTCAAATACCTACGATTTTAAATTCCGAAATCTGGTTTGAATTCAAACTTAATTCGTCTCATTTTGTATATAACTCAAGTTGATCTTCCTATATATATATATAATAATAATATAAAATTACAAATATGCTTTCTCAATACTCACCCAAAGCCTAGGTATTTAGTAACCTAAGCTCTGATACCAACTGTAACGACCCGACTTTCGGACACTTCGGAAGTCGTGCCATTATTTAAGAATAAGAATAGATAAAAGATAGAAATAAAGAAAACATTAGAATCTCATAGCGGAACTTGAAAAAAATATAATATAACATAATATGATACATCAGAGTCATAATACATCACAGTACAGTGCATCAGATGCATGGATATATGCCCATCATAACTTGCACACTTCATAATTATACATAGATATGGTTGATAGACTAGCTTGCAGACTTTATAGATATAATATACACCACCTTGCAGAGACCATCCCATCCAGTTATTCCAAAAGTTAAGTCTGATACCTGGTTCACTTGTCTACTCATAACAAGTGTTATGAGTACCCAAAAGTTTAGGGAAAACACTGAAAAATAAACTCCGGATCAGTCAGGTGATTGGTATGAGTAAACGATTTAAAATAAGATGATTTTGATAAAGGATATCCCATAAAACCACGCTGTAAAAACAGAACGGGTTTTTCCCTTATGAGAATCCAGATATAACATGGCTTAACTTTCAAAAACGTTTTGAAAGAAAAGATAATCGTGAGACTGATCAACACATAAACATGGATGGCTTTTACCTTACGATAACGCAAAACATTTTGGAATCAATACTATTCTGATATTATAATAGTGTCTAGGGTTTTCACAAATAAATTAAAATCTAGCGAAACGCTTGCATCTCACGCTCCACATATATAGTATACAAACAAAACAGCTTGGCGCTTAGGGATAATGGATTTCCAACTATGCCAAGGTATGTAACCACCTTCCGATAGTGTATCTCTAGAGAGGAACACACTGGGTTCAATAAGAATGTCTTGCAACCCAGCCACACATGACCGACCACTCATTTCTCTTGAGTGTATCGAATATATTATCACCGATGGTTGGGCCCACATAACCGTTATCCGAAGATACAGAAGCGAAAGAAGTAACAAAGTGAATATTCTTTAGATGGTGACAATACACCCTAATGGGTGCGACTCACATAGCCATGCTGCCTGCCCGATTTTTGTCATTTTCCGGTTGTGAAGCTTGAGGTCAATTTCGTCCTTTTGACAGATCACTTCTTCAATTACTTTGGATGCCACACCGTCATATATGTCAGAACACACAATTTATTTTCCCAAATACGTTACAGGCATAAAGCTAAGAGAAACGAATTCCTCCACCACCAACATAGTATACTTCAGAAAAGTCGATTTGTAAGATCTGATAGATATACGTTTTCAAACACCCGACCATACAAGTTGTCCTGGGACTAGACAAACCGAAGGCACTATTCTGTAAAATAAAATAGCCCTTGCACATCTCCGTCTTCAATTATCTTCAATAATCTCTGATACGCGATGCATCAATCAAATCGAAGTGGAATATAATTCCGGCCTTTTCGAAATGATTCACGTAATGTCTTTTACAATCAGTCAATATTTAAGATCTGTTTTCAGTATTCATTTGATCTCTCAAACATTTCTTTAAAGAAATAGTTATCAATTTAAAATGAACTTGATTAAGTAAAATTCATTTTATTTACCCTTTATTTATGAGCTTTAACCAAACATAATGGTATATGTTAAATCCGGACATTTTAAATATCTTCTAAAATTGAGCAATAAAGTGTGTGCTTCGCACACGGTATTTAATTTAATTTTGACTATCCTTTATAATTGAGTAACTAAAGTGTGTGCGTCACACACGGTACTTTACTCTAAAATGTCAGTTTGTTTATACGACATTTCATACCTTTGTCATACTGTGTATATAATCTTTTTATTTCTAAATAATTATAAATGACTTAATCTACACTACTTCCTATTTTATATTTCATTATTTCCTTTTTATTTGATTTTTTATTTTGTTAAGCCTTTTTAGGCCCACTACTATGTCCATCTTCCTTCTAAGGTTTCTCCTTCCATCTACCCAAAATACTTGGTTTCTTTAAAATATTTTAATTTAATTTAATTTAATTTTCTTCTTTTATTTTATATTTTCCAATTTTCTTCTATTTTCTATTTCATTTCATTATCAATACATTTGAAGTACTCGTATATATATATATATATATATATACACACACACACACACACATATATATATATATATATATACTGCTATTTTATTTTGAACAAACAAATAATATAAGTTGACAACATGTTTGTTTTATTAATATTGCTTGCTTCTTTTATTTTTTTATTGGTCTGAGATCCGCAGCTCTTTTGCGATGACAACTTTCAGCAGTTTAGTTTCATGGAGATGTTTCATCTTCTTTCTTGAAACTAGTCTTGGTTGATATTAGTGATGATGTAAAAGCATGTCTACCATTATTCTTTCCAGCTCCATGTACCGTAGCATATCTCAATTTTACTATGCCTTGTCTATAGTTATTATGATATTTCCTTTCTTACTCTTATATTTATTTTCCTACATTTCTTTTCTATTTATTCCTATGTACTTGATTTCTTTTTATTTCTTTTATTTCCTTTTCTATTTGTTTATTCTTTTAATGTTCTTCTCTTTCTTTTATTTTTCTTTCATATCCTATTCCTACAGCCCAAATTCTGGCTCAACTTCCCTGGCCTGTTCCCTTTATTTTTTATTTTATTTTATTTTGTGAACCCTTGCGTAGCCCAACCAGGCCCATATGCTTTTAGCCCACGCACGTCCCCTGCTACTGCTGCTGCCCTTTTTTTTTTTTCCTTTTGCCGCTTCTCTTCCCACTTCTTCTTTTTCTTTACTACTTCCGTGCCGTTATCCCATTTTTCTTTTTCTTTAGTACTTCTGCCCTTTTACCACGCACGTCCCCTACTGTTATCCCATTTTTGTTCTTACCCCCTTTTTTATTTCACATACAAAATTTAAATTCACATGTAATACTTTATAGCATGGTTAAATACCTGATTCAAATCTTAGCACATATGCATATCATATGGCAACATTTACAAAATGTAGAGTTGTATTTGTGGTGATACTGTTTAGTTCGCAGTGTTTACACTTTCTATTTCTCTTAACATTTATTTTTACTGAAAACAATAATTAAATAAACTACCCAACGTTTCACTTATCTTGAAACATATTAAAGAAAATTCTTACAACTATGGCGATTAGATTTCACTTATTTGATGGAAAAAAAAAGACATGAATTAAATTTACCAACCTTCAATTATTAGTTTTATCAATGTTAACATTTCTTCTGTTGCAGAAGTGACATAGCAAAATGGTCACTCTAAATTTTTTACTGCTTAAAGCGCAAATGTCAAACTGACAAAGTAAAACCATCACTCTAAGTAGTCCACTGCTTAAAACACAACTTCACAACACTTCTGTACTTCACTGTTTGCATAACAAAAGGCCTATTCTACTGCAACCACTATTTGTGCCATGTTGTCTTTCTGATTCAAGCCGGCGAGGATATGCGTTGTTAGCTAAAATGCATTTGAGTTGCTCTCTAAACTAGAAATGGTTAGAAGCTTTTATGTACTAACTAGGTGCTGCTTCAGTAACACAGTAGGGATCGGTACTTGGTGGCAAACGAAATGACAGTAGCACAATCCAAATCCCTACTCCTGACCGGACTGTCTTCCCACTGCGTCCTTCCTTCTCCCTTCTGTTCTTTCTTTCCAATTTTCTATTTTATCATCATCCTAGTGCATAGTGTGCACCGTGTACATGCACGGCTACTGCACTGACCATTCTGACACCGTCTCCATCGCCACGAACTTTGTTTCTGTGCTTGAAGCCACCCATCAACTCAGACCTTCCCTTAAATGTCTCGACCAAAATCTAAAGGATCAACCCAGACTGAAGGAAAACAACGCCCCCAAACCCTTGTCGCGAAATCGCTTGCTGCCACCACCACATAGCTTTGTTTCCATTCATATTCTACTAGTCCGACATCGACTCTTGGTTGGAGCTCCACACCTAATTTCAGTTCACTCGGATCATCATTGGTGACACAGCTCACCGCTAACGTCGGTGTAAAAAAAAAACAGCCACCTAACACCCCATTTTTAACTTCAAATTCCTCAATCTCTTATTAACAAAACTCTTTGATATTTTTCCCATGTTAATTGAACCCTCAAGCCCCTCCTGGCTTCATGTCATCGCACTCGGCAACTGGGATCACCGGAAATTGACAAACTAAAGTTTCTAGTTAAGTCAACAGATTTTGGTCCTTACTTTATTTAAAATCGTGAAAGTTATACTAAAATTCATGATTTTTGTGTCTGAATTCATACACATGCCTGAATTGCGGATTCATGATTATCGAAAAATAAGTGTTTTAGATATTGGTTAGTGGGAAGAATATATATCTGGGTATATATGTATTATATACTTAAGAACAAATTTTTTATTTTTATTATAGATATATAACAACAATTCTATATAGAAACTAAACTTTAATGCTTGTTTGCTTTCTAGTTATGTGATTTTTAACCAAACAGGGTGTACTGTTTTGTGTAATATACTTATGTATGTTTCCCCCTTACAACAGATCAATATGCAAAGATATATCTGAGGCAACATATACTTAAACATGCATACATGTTAATCCATTCCTAAACATCCAATTGCATTTAAGGTAAAGGTTTAACAAAGGTTAAAAATATAAGTTTACTCACAAATAAATATTCCTCTGATCTTATATTGCCTGGTTCCAGAGTCGGCCCAAGGGGTAGGCGACCAAGGCGGTCGCCTAGGGCAGCACGGCCGGAGGAGGCGGAGGGGGCAGCAAAACTTGGTTCAGTCCCTTCAGAAATGTTGTTCTATAAGTATTAGTAGGGCATATATGTAATGAAGTTGTACGTGGTCAGGTGGAAAAAGCTCTTCCAAATATATGGACTGACGTGGGTTCGATTCTGTGATAGCGCATGTTTTACTGCGACTTACATTTCAGTTTTTTTTTCCTGCACTTCTTTCTACCCCATCTTCTGCTTTGCTTAGGGCAGCGAACCTAATTGGGTCGGCCCTGCCTGGTTCCTTTCTACAGATCTCTTCCTTAGTTTTGCTTCGAGTGATATGTGAGTGAGTTGTGAGTGAATGTGTTGTGTATTCTAGTATCTGTTTATAGGCAGGAAAACTGAATAAAATAGTGTATGTAGGACAGGAAGTAACATGGGTAGCTGAAGCTATGTCTCTCATAGTTGCTGCACCTATGATAGAAAAGGATGGGTTGTTGATTGAGAGCAAACAAGGTGCAGGCTTTTCAAGTTTTGATCTCAAACATCAGGTGTATATGGCCAGGCAACAAAGGAGGTACAATAACCTGTTCAGAACACATGCAAGTCTCCATTTTCAAAGGCTAGGCTCTAATTTTAGCTTGCTAGTATAACTGTTGATTTAAACAGCACATGCCTAGTGTATGAGTTGATTGAAAAAATGCAAAATATCTTATGGTTTATTTGCACAACATGTATGAATTGTTTTAAAACAAATGCTTAATACTTAAGGAACCAAACACCTGCACATATTAGTTTAAAAAGAAAACAACTCTTCTTGTTTCAATTAGTAGGTTGTCTTCTTTGAACTAGGTATTCCAGCTATGTGAGAATATGGTTGTACATTCCTAGCTACAGCTAAAACTAGGTGCTATACTCTACCAAACGACAAGTGTAAAAATGTAAGAATAGTTTTAAATTCTAATTTTGCTGCTAAGCTTTCACAAAAATCTGAGATGCTCAGTACTTTGCGACACATGGGTATATAAATCAACTAGTCATATCTGTCCTAGTTCTAGGTGTTTCTTCTTGTCTAATTTTTCTTATGTATGAAGTGCATGAACATCTTACCGAATGTATTTTGATTGGATAAAACAAATGAGAACAAAACGGTAACCATTTCTTATCCCTACACATATGTTGGAGGTGTCTAAGAGTAAACTAATATATACCCAAAGACATAGGAGTTTTAAAGTATTAAATCTAATCATATTAGTTAATTAGTGAAGTTGTTTTATTCATTTCATTGATTCTACATAAGTTAAGGTTCAGGTAAAAACGAAAAACAAAAATTAAAATATTTCTTATTACCTTAATATACATATATACATATGTTAATCAAACTAGTATACACATATACAAATATATTGGAACTTATATAAAAGATTATTTTAAATTTCCTTAAGCAATAATTCTAATTAATCTAATTAATCATTGATAAAATCAATAATCTATCGATTAACAAAGTCGGTAATAGTATGAGCCATTACAAAAGGACCAACATCTCTAGCAGTTTGCCGCTAATGAGTGTCGTAGTCAATGTATACACTCTAATATAAATACCAATTATGATCATACTAATATAGAGCTTCCTGCATATCTGCATATGTACGGTATGTCGTGGTACATGTCATGTGAAGCAGATGATCTAAAGAAATAACATTTTCCCGATTAATTGTCTATAACACCGCTACCTTAAAAATAACTCATAATAATCGTTTGGAGGAACGAGCAAAGTCAATCGTTTCATTGACAAGTTTCGAGAAACACGAATCTCAATTTAATTAAAAGGAATTGAGGTGTTCCATGGATTCCAATTAATATGACTGGTCTGTCAATGATCAATATGATAGTGTGTGATTGAAAACAAATGAGCTGCGGTATCGTGTGTTGTTATTCTATTTTCTTCCTCCCAAGCTTTTAGTTTTGGACAAGATGACTGTTTTACAATTTTTTTAACAATATAACCGCTGACAATCATATACTCGAAGAATCAATACTACAAATATTTTTAGCTAATTGATTAATTAAACATGTAAACTAAAATAAATTGAAAATACGACGGGTCGATATACTTGTAATAACTTGACAATTCCAATGAGATGACCATCCTTGGTCACAACTACATAAAAACTCTGATATAACAACCCCATAACAGCTGAATCCCAATCATATTGCTAAGCTAATTCTAATTCATAACTGATTCTATGTACCCAAGACCGATTGTGTCATTTATTGATGTGAAAAAAGAGTGCCCATCATGTATAATACAAAAATTCTACTAGTATGTATACACTCTGATATAAATACTGGTGATGATCATCCTAATATAGAGCTTCCTGCATATCTGCATATGTATCGTATGTCATGGTGCGTGTCATGTGAAGCAGATTATCTAAAGAAATAACATTTTCCCGATTAATTGTCTATAACACCGCTCCCACAAAAATAACTCATAATAATCGTTTGGACGAACGAGCAAAGACAATCGTTTCATTGACAAGTTTCGAGAAACACGAATCTCAATTTAATTAGAAGCAATTGAGATGTTCCATGGGTTCCAATTAATATGATTGGTACGTCAATGATCAATATGATTGTAAAGACCCGTAACTTCCCCGTAAAGGAAAGCGTCGGATAGTTCGAGAACAAGCCACAACAGAACGCATACAGAAGAACATTTCATTGTATATAACAACAATGCATCAGATTACAAGAATATACAGAGTATGAATGAATATTACACAGAAATATCAGAGATTTAAATTACATTTAAATACATAGCAGCGGAAAATAATACAATACACAACTAGAAGAAGATATACGGATACAAAGCTTTCCGGATATCGTTCCAGCTGTAAACCAAAATCCTGTGAATATAAATCTGCAAAACCAAAACTACTAGCTGCCCGTGTCGAAATAAGGGCACCCAGAGTTTAGGTTAAAACAATAAACTCCAGGTCAGTCATGTGACTGGTGTGAGAACTAAAACAGTTGTTAATCTTTGTTTTTAAAGTTAGGTAAATCAAGGGACCACGCCGTATAACACGGAACGGGTTTCCTCCCAAGAATACCAGTGCATAAAACCAACAGCGCAATGCTAAATAAAGAAAGATGAAGCTGTTATAAGACCCAGGTCCTATCACACAATGCAACGCAAGCCGGGGGATAGGGTTTTCCCTTATAACAGCCAAAGAATGCTTGATACGTTTAAAACAAATCATTTGATACTATTATAAGTGCATAGTGTATAAAACACTTCAAATCATAAGTATCAATCATAGGCGGCATGAGCGCCCCATCCCACTATGTCACCATATATAGGTTTACAAATAAAACCGCAAATGTCACGTATTTGGAAATTGGATTTCCGTCTATGAACCGAGGCAAAAGATAGTCCTCAACCGATTCGTGACTCTCTAGCCCGAGCCACAGGTCAGAGCTCGAGTGACCTTGGAGCGACAGGGCCGGTCCACCGATGTGGATTAAAATGCCTGAACACTACGTTTCCCCACCCTATGGGGTGTAAGTCTGGTCCGTCAGCCGACCAGAATGCATCGGCCGAAACCGATATAACCGAGGCGCCTCGCAACAGCAACAACCACATAAGTCAAACTCGTCAGGGCGTGTAAAACCACTGACGCCACTTCTAACTAGAAAGAAACGCAAGTCCTCCCTGAGGTCCGTCTCCCGTTTTTGGTTCATACCTGGTGTGAAACACGCGAGGTAAACGTTACACAAAGCTACGCCACAAAGGCCGTGCTTTGATCATCACCACAAGACTTTGCTTTTCAACAGAAGCCTTGATCATTTGCATCTTAGCATGCCACACAGGCAAACCATCCTATGCAACCGATATCAGTCACACAGAATGAAATCCGATGTCAGACACACAGTCCATTTACAAGTCCGTTCTGGGTCTGAACGAAACCGGAGGCACCTAGTACCTCGCATATCCATCGATCTCCAAGTACGTCTGGACGATCACTAACTGTTTCCATCTTCTTGGGTGTACAGCCCAATCAAGATCATCAGTTATCACCCAAACGACGTGAAGACCTCCGGTCTTCGACCATCGTCTTCATCTTCGACTTATCGTCGTATCAGTTATTCAGAATGGGATAAACCCGGTCTTTCCGAATAACTCGCGTATATTTTAAATAAGTGTTACACAAACACAACATACGCCTCATTCCAATTCATTAGTCACTAACCGTAAATTAATCAAGAGAATAATTCCCCAAATATTAACCCCGAAGGCCGAAACCAACATCAGATCAATATCCAGAAAACCATTCTGCTTGGCTAACCGACAGTTAGTTTCTAAATTTCACGTTCAAATCTAATTAAAGATTTAACTATCGCCTGGAGCAAAACTGGTGATACTCCATTCTCGATCTTTTCAATCTAATTAAAGATTCATTAAAACTCCACTTAGTTTTAATCTTTTGACTGGGTTAAAGAATCAGTGTCATTTAAAAACACGGTTCACGATAAACCCAAAATCACATTCATTAATCGTCGGGTTAAAGAACGAGTGTTATTTAAAAACACTGTCCACGATAAACCCAAAAATCAATATCGATTCAATTCCAATTAAATGTTATTTAATTGGTACACTTCATTAAATCTAAATAAAAAGATTTAATCATTTCTCAACTGGGTTCAAGAACAGTGTTAGTGAAGACACCATTCACGACGAACCCAAATCACATTCATTAATTATCGGGTTAAAGAACGAGTGTTATTTAAAACACTGTTCACGATAAACCCAAAAATCAATATCAATTCAATTCCAATTAAATGTTATTTAATTGGTACACTTCATTAAATCTAAATAAAAAGATTTAATCTTTTCTCAGCTGGGTTCAAGAACAGTGTTAGTGAAGACACCATTCACGACAAACCCAAATCACATTCGATATTCAATACAAGGCTCTGAATAGAAAATATATCGGCTTATATTCAATATCGAATTCTACGACTAACAAATGTCGTATTGGAAATAACGATATACATATATATCTTTCAAATTTCCATAACAACACCTGTATAATCATGAATTCCAACATCGAAATATTCCGAAGACAATTTCGATTCAAATCCACTCCAGTGTAATCATTGGAATTTTGGTTACTTTTAAAACCCTTTTCGAATTCAATTTATTTATTTAAAAATAAATAGAATTATAATTCTAGTTCAAAACTAGTTCATTTCGATAAAAATCTATTTTTATCTTTTCTAATATGGAATTTTTCATCCCAATTCTTTCTAAATCATTTCTTATGATTTTACACAAATTATTACTATTTTTAATAATTTTATCAAGGCCCGTACAGTCGATTTCCATCAATGGCCATCGAACTGCACTTATAGCGACCTTTTTCGAATTTGATTTGGACATAATTCCAAATCCAACCGTTAGATTTCAAATTTCTAACATTCATTAGAAAGCTCTTTTCGATACGAACCCAACGGTTCCGGTTTTAGGAGAATCCGACGGTCGGATCTCCCGTAATGTCCGTTTGAAATAAATGGTCGAAATTCGCGAACTGCCGCGGCGCGGCGCGTTCTATTCAGGCCATTATATTATATATATAATATATATATAATATATACTTCGTCGATTTCTATTTAAAACGAATTATATAAATAGTTTTAAAATTCGTTTCAAAAGCAATCTCAACTTCCTTTTCAATTCAAATCAAAATTGAATTCTTCTTTATAAATTCGTTTCAAAATTCATTTCTATTCAATTCGAATTTCAATTCAATTTGAATTCATTTCAATTCGCTTTTAATTCAATTCGAATTCGTTTTCAATTCAATTCATTTCGAAATCGTTTTCAATTCAATTCGAATTCGTTTTCAATTCAATTCATTTCGAAATCGTTTTCAATTCAATTCGAATTCGTTTTCAATTCAATTCATTTCGAAATCGTTTTCAATTCAATTCATTTCGAAATCGTTTTCAATTCAATTCATTTCGAAATCGTTTTCAATTCAATTCGAATTCATTTTCAATTCAATTCATTTCGAAATCGTTTTCAATTCAATTCATTTCGAAATCGTTTTCAATTCAATTCGAATTCATTTTCAATTCAATTCATTTCGAAATCGTTTTCAATTCAATTTATTTCGAAATCGTTTTCAATTCAATTCATTTCGAAATCGTTTTCAATTCAATTCATTTCGAAATCGTTTTCAATTCAATTCATTTCGAAATCGTTTTCAATTCAATTCATTTCGAAATCGTTTTCAATTCAATTCATTTCGAAATCGTTTTCAATTCATTTCATTTCGAAATCGTTTTCAATTCATTTCGAATTCGTTTTTAAAATCGATATAAATATCGTTCACGTCAAAATGGCGTCAATCTAATCAACACGGCTTCATATATTCCTTTATTTTCAAATATTCTATTTCAAATATTTCTTTTTCAAATATTTCTTTTTCAAAACTGGAATGAGGCCCAATCAATTACCATATAAAATTAATTATATGGATTTTCATACAACACATGTATATAATAGCATTGAAAATAATCAACCATCAACCAAAGTGCACTACACTGTATAAGCATCAAATATAGATATTCAACGCTTATAACAGCCTGTCAATCAATCGATCGACATATTTAATCAATCAGGATGAGTGAACTTCAAATTTCATCCTAACACCCGTGTGGGGTTTCAAACAATCAAACACATATTTTATTTGTGCAGTTAGGCGATGTGTAAAATTTATCGACCCAATCAACGTCATTCAAATAGGTGTACATAAACAAACCGTCTGGTTTGTAAATGAATATTTATTTATTCACATTCACGTTAAAAATTATATTTTTAACGATAACACATTTTATTTTGACATATGAATTTCTATTCTTCATTTACACAAATAAAATGATATTTTTATTTTTCTAACATATTTTAGAAAATTTCGGCGGCATAACGGCACGATACTAGAAACGGGACAAGGCCTAGCCTTATCCCCGGTCTAGTGAAGGCCCACGCCATTCACACATCAATCAAATCAATTCGTTATGCAAACCACAAACTTTGGAGTAAGGGTCTAACCTAGCCTTACTCCTTCGCCTTATAACGGCGCACGTCTAATCCTAACCAATTTATCGATTCGATTTTTCACACCACAAACCACATTCAAACCAATATCGCAATCAATCACCAAACAGTCAAACAAACAAGTCCATGGTCTGTGGACGATTGTGTCGGGTGCTACTAAGCACCGTCTGCATCCTAGTATATATATATAACTAGAAATAAAATAGAAAGGTGAGAAATTCTCACCTTTAGCTATCCAACCATCTCGACTCTTCTTTTGCAGAAGTCTTCGTCGTTTCGCCTTTTTGTCACCTTCGTTGCTGCTTTCACTACATACGTAAAAATCACATTTTTACTTCGCTATTCAATATGTAAAAATCGAATTTTTACTTTGCTATTCAATATATAAAAATCGAAGTTTTTTTTCTACTATGTTATATAGATAAAAATTATATTTTTATCACGCTATTTTCTATATGAAGATTTCGCCTTTTTAAATTTAAAGATTTCGCCTTTTTAAATTTAAAGATTTCACCTTTTTTTAAATTTAAAGATTTCACCTTTTTCAAAAACAAAGATTTGATTTTTATAGTTCCTACTATGCAAAGATTATATTTTTACTATTCTTATGATGTAACAATTATATTTTTATTGCTTTAAAAATATAAGAATCATACCTTACTATTTCTACTTAACAAAAATTCCATCTTTTCTGTTTTTAAAAATATGATCTTTATTTTCAAGTTCAAATCTTTTTCTATTAAGAGATCAAACCCCTTTTTTTCTCTATCTCAAAGTTTAAAATAAAATCAGTTTTCTTTTCCTTTTCAAATCAGTTTTTATTTTCTTTTCAAAACAGTTTTTCAAAACAGTTTTTGTTTTTTTTTAAAATGCAGTTTTGCCTTTTTAAAAATGCAGTTTTTTTTTTTTTTCCTTTATCCTTTTCAAATCAGTTTTTAAACTCTTAAAATTCAGTTTTTTTTAAACTTTTAAAATCCAGTTTTTTTTAAACTTCTAAAAATCCAGTTTTTTTTAACTTTTAAAACCAGTTTTTAAACTTCTATAAATCCAGTTTTTTTTAACTTCTAAAAATCCAGTTTTTAAACTTTTAAAAATCCAGTTTTTAAACTTTTAAAAATCCAGTTTTTAAACTTCTAAAAATCCAGTTTTTAAACTTCTAAAAATCCAGTTTTTAAACTTTTAAAAATCCAGTTTTTAAACTTTTAAAAATCCAGTTTTTAAACTTCTAAAAATCCAGTTTTTAAACTTCTAAAAATCCAGTTTTTAAACTTCTAAAAATCCAGTTTTTAAACTTTTAAAAATCCAGTTTTTTTAAACTTCTATTAATATAAAAAAAAAAGAAAACAAATAAATTGAAAAACGACTTACAGGGGGGACTCGTCGACGGCTCGGAGGGGATGCGGGGTTGACTGGGCGGAGGCGAAGATGGTGGTTGCGGTGTTCATCGGTGGCGGTCTTCGAGGGGAGCGTGGTGGTCTTCGCGGTGGGGTTTTGAGCTTCGTGAGTTGGGAGGAGGGAGAGGAGAGGGCAGAGGGTCGGGTTTGAAGCGGAGGAGGGCGGTGGTCCTCCTGGGAGGCGGCGCCTGAGGCGCGGCGGCCTCGCTGGCCGCGGCGGCGCGATTCGCCCCCCACCCCGTCGCCTTTCTCTTTTTTTTTTTTTTTTATTTGAAATCGATTTGAGAAAAAAACAAAAGGGGGGGGCCAGCGGGTTTTTAAGGGGAAGGGGTATATTTTATATTTTTTTTATTTTAATTTAGTTATTTAATTCAATTTAAAGTTGACTTTTCGTTTTAACTCGAAATCAAGCCCACCGACTGTCGCCCCTAGCTAATTACCCCCATTCCGAACACAATGGGATATGTAACGTAAGCTGATCTGATCGCTTTGATCAGTTTCTGTTGAATTTACATTTAAATCATTATATTGAATTTTAAACGTACATTTCTAATTACCGGGGTCACATACTAACTAGAAAAATTCCAGAAAAATATTTTCTAGCTTCGTATTGACGATGCGGTCCTAACAAAACTAGTTTCGTCGAATTCCGAGACCGTTTGAAAAATGGCCAATTTCCAGTCGATTAAAATCAACTGAAAATGGTCAAACGCATTTTCCTTTGCCACGCTCACATATTGATTCGAAAAATTATGAAATTTGGAATCTAGCAATAACTCGACATCACGGACCCAACAAAACTGGTTTCGTCGTAATCCAAGGTCGTTTGCAAAATTGCTATTTTTAAGGGCCTTATATATATAAAAATATATATAAATTCCACAGCGACTATTTCTAATTTTTAACTGGACATATCTTATCATTTCTAAGATGAAATCCCAGTTTGTTAACTTCATTACAAAGATATAGTTATACAGATTCAAATATTTCTTGTTTCGTTCAATTCTGACTTATATTGAATTCTGTATATTCATTTGAAATTAGAAATCGAATTTTCGAACTACCGCGCCATTTTCAATTCCTTTTATAATTATATATAATTATTTATATTCTAACGACGACGCGTATAAATATATACGTTCGAATTATATTCAAAACAGATTTCTCGTCGATATTATTTAAAATAATCTATTTTAAATATTCAAAATTCGCTAAAATTGCCAAAATAAAATTTTTAAACTGGCCCAGATTTTCGGGTTGTTACAATCTCCCCCACTTAAAACTTTTCGTCCCCGAAAAGGAACAAAGTCGAAAGTGGTTTGATTATTCAGCTCTACGATCGATCAGGCTTCCATTCTCCAACTCTTTAGTTTCTGAGAATTTTCAAAATTTCAAAAATTTGGCTAACACCCTAAATTTTCGAAAAATTTCGCCATAACCTCCCCTGCACCGGGAGCATCGGGGAATTTCAAATAGCTTCCCCGGTCCTTCAGATCTCAAAAAGAAAAAGAAAAAGCCAAGCGGCTAGCCAATAGGCTCACAAAATCATCATCACCCAAACAAAACAGTAAATTATGTAGTAAACATGTACCTATTTGTCGGGCAAACAAATTTTATTCTCTGGCTCTAGCCTCCTTGCTATGACCTGCTCAATATAAGTATATGTATATGCAAGCAAATGCGACCAATTTTCAATATAATCCAATATTTGATTCAATTAGGCTAAATGGTTTAAAATTAGCAAACAAATGAACAAACAACACAAACATCAATCAATTAGTGAATTTAACGTTTCAAATTCATAATTTTGATATATATACTGAAAATCTTGTTTTTGATGCCAATTCACAACAAAGTGTTCTAGCTATATAAGATTTGGTTCTCACACCAGCCTAATGGAAATATATAGATATCATACTTTCGTTACTCGAAAATAAATGCTGGTGATGGTATACTTCATCATCAGGACCATGTCCGGGCGACTAGAGTGCGACTCTATATCTATCCAATATATTAAAACTTCGAATACACGCGGATCAGACGTATACGCAAAATCTATATATACTGGATTGTCCACATCAATTTAAATAGATAATCAAATACGAATAATTGATTAAATTTTCAAAACAAAAATTTGTTTTCATTTTCAAAAATATACTCTTCACACTCGTTCTAGGATACTACTGATCGCATCTCTAATGAGTCATTCTCGTTGGATATTACTAATCCAATTTCTGATGAATTCTTTCGTACGGTTCTAATGTGTCTTGTTCTCTGCTTTGTAAACCAAAGCTCTGATACCAAATGTAAAGACCCGTAACTTCCCCGTAAAGGAAAGCGTCGGATAGTTCGAGAACAAGCCACAACAGAACGCATACAGAAGAACATTTCATTGTATATAACAACAATGCATCAGATTACAAGAATATACAGAGTATGAATGAATATTACACAGAAATATCAGAGATTTAAATTACATTTAAATACATAGCAGCGGAAAATAATACAATACACAACTAGAAGAAGATATACGGATACAAAGCTTTCCGGATATCGTTCCAGCTGTAAACCAAAATCCTGTGAATATAAATCTGCAAAACCAAAACTACTAGCTGCCCGTGTCGAAATAAGGGCACCCAGAGTTTAGGTTAAAACAATAAACTCCAGGTCAGTCATGTGACTGGTGTGAGAACTAAAACAGTTGTTAATCTTTGTTTTTAAAGTTAGGTAAATCAAGGGACCACGCCGTATAACACGGAACGGGTTTCCTCCCAAGAATACCAGTGCATAAAACCAACAGCGCAATGCTAAATAAAGAAAGATGAAGCTGTTATAAGACCCAGGTCCTATCACACAATGCAACGCAAGCCGGGGGATAGGGTTTTCCCTTATAACAGCCAAAGAATGCTTGATACGTTTAAAACAAATCATTTGATACTATTATAAGTGCATAGTGTATAAAACACTTCAAATCATAAGTATCAATCATAGGCGGCATGAGCGCCCCATCCCACTATGTCACCATATATAGGTTTACAAATAAAACCGCAAATGTCACGTATTTGGAAATTGGATTTCCGTCTATGAACCGAGGCAAAAGATAGTCCTCAACCGATTCGTGACTCTCTAGCCCGAGCCACAGGTCAGAGCTCGAGTGACCTTGGAGCGACAGGGCCGGTCCACCGATGTGGATTAAAATGCCTGAACACTACGTTTCCCCACCCTATGGGGTGTAAGTCTGGTCCGTCAGCCGACCAGAATGCATCGGCCGAAACCGATATAACCGAGGCGCCTCGCAACAGCAACAACCACATAAGTCAAACTCGTCAGGGCGTGTAAAACCACTGACGCCACTTCTAACTAGAAAGAAACGCAAGTCCTCCCTGAGGTCCGTCTCCCGTTTTTGGTTCATACCTGGTGTGAAACACGCGAGGTAAACGTTACACAAAGCTACGCCACAAAGGCCGTGCTTTGATCATCACCACAAGACTTTGCTTTTCAACAGAAGCCTTGATCATTTGCATCTTAGCATGCCACACAGGCAAACCATCCTATGCAACCGATATCAGTCACACAGAATGAAATCCGATGTCAGACACACAGTCCATTTACAAGTCCGTTCTGGGTCTGAACGAAACCGGAGGCACCTAGTACCTCGCATATCCATCGATCTCCAAGTACGTCTGGACGATCACTAACTGTTTCCATCTTCTTGGGTGTACAGCCCAATCAAGATCATCAGTTATCACCCAAACGACGTGAAGACCTCCGGTCTTCGACCATCGTCTTCATCTTCGACTTATCGTCGTATCAGTTATTCAGAATGGGATAAACCCGGTCTTTCCGAATAACTCGCGTATATTTTAAATAAGTGTTACACAAACACAACATACGCCTCATTCCAATTCATTAGTCACTAACCGTAAATTAATCAAGAGAATAATTCCCCAAATATTAACCCCGAAGGCCGAAACCAACATCAGATCAATATCCAGAAAACCATTCTGCTTGGCTAACCGACAGTTAGTTTCTAAATTTCACGTTCAAATCTAATTAAAGATTTAACTATCGCCTGGAGCAAAACTGGTGATACTCCATTCTCGATCTTTTCAATCTAATTAAAGATTCATTAAAACTCCACTTAGTTTTAATCTTTTGACTGGGTTAAAGAATCAGTGTCATTTAAAAACACGGTTCACGATAAACCCAAAATCACATTCATTAATCGTCGGGTTAAAGAACGAGTGTTATTTAAAAACACTGTCCACGATAAACCCAAAAATCAATATCGATTCAATTCCAATTAAATGTTATTTAATTGGTACACTTCATTAAATCTAAATAAAAAGATTTAATCATTTCTCAACTGGGTTCAAGAACAGTGTTAGTGAAGACACCATTCACGACGAACCCAAATCACATTCATTAATTATCGGGTTAAAGAACGAGTGTTATTTAAAACACTGTTCACGATAAACCCAAAAATCAATATCAATTCAATTCCAATTAAATGTTATTTAATTGGTACACTTCATTAAATCTAAATAAAAAGATTTAATCTTTTCTCAGCTGGGTTCAAGAACAGTGTTAGTGAAGACACCATTCACGACAAACCCAAATCACATTCGATATTCAATACAAGGCTCTGAATAGAAAATATATCGGCTTATATTCAATATCGAATTCTACGACTAACAAATGTCGTATTGGAAATAACGATATACATATATATCTTTCAAATTTCCATAACAACACCTGTATAATCATGAATTCCAACATCGAAATATTCCGAAGACAATTTCGATTCAAATCCACTCCAGTGTAATCATTGGAATTTTGGTTACTTTTAAAACCCTTTTCGAATTCAATTTATTTATTTAAAAATAAATAGAATTATAATTCTAGTTCAAAACTAGTTCATTTCGATAAAAATCTATTTTTATCTTTTCTAATATGGAATTTTTCATCCCAATTCTTTCTAAATCATTTCTTATGATTTTACACAAATTATTACTATTTTTAATAATTTTATCAAGGCCCGTACAGTCGATTTCCATCAATGGCCATCGAACTGCACTTATAGCGACCTTTTTCGAATTTGATTTGGACATAATTCCAAATCCAACCGTTAGATTTCAAATTTCTAACATTCATTAGAAAGCTCTTTTCGATACGAACCCAACGGTTCCGGTTTTAGGAGAATCCGACGGTCGGATCTCCCGTAATGTCCGTTTGAAATAAATGGTCGAAATTCGCGAACTGCCGCGGCGCGGCGCGTTCTATTCAGGCCATTATATTATATATATAATATATATATAATATATACTTCGTCGATTTCTATTTAAAACGAATTATATAAATAGTTTTAAAATTCGTTTCAAAAGCAATCTCAACTTCCTTTTCAATTCAAATCAAAATTGAATTCTTCTTTATAAATTCGTTTCAAAATTCATTTCTATTCAATTCGAATTTCAATTCAATTTGAATTCATTTCAATTCGCTTTTAATTCAATTCGAATTCGTTTTCAATTCAATTCATTTCGAAATCGTTTTCAATTCAATTCGAATTCGTTTTCAATTCAATTCATTTCGAAATCGTTTTCAATTCAATTCGAATTCGTTTTCAATTCAATTCATTTCGAAATCGTTTTCAATTCAATTCATTTCGAAATCGTTTTCAATTCAATTCATTTCGAAATCGTTTTCAATTCAATTCGAATTCATTTTCAATTCAATTCATTTCGAAATCGTTTTCAATTCAATTCATTTCGAAATCGTTTTCAATTCAATTCGAATTCATTTTCAATTCAATTCATTTCGAAATCGTTTTCAATTCAATTTATTTCGAAATCGTTTTCAATTCAATTCATTTCGAAATCGTTTTCAATTCAATTCATTTCGAAATCGTTTTCAATTCAATTCATTTCGAAATCGTTTTCAATTCAATTCATTTCGAAATCGTTTTCAATTCAATTCATTTCGAAATCGTTTTCAATTCATTTCATTTCGAAATCGTTTTCAATTCATTTCGAATTCGTTTTTAAAATCGATATAAATATCGTTCACGTCAAAATGGCGTCAATCTAATCAACACGGCTTCATATATTCCTTTATTTTCAAATATTCTATTTCAAATATTTCTTTTTCAAATATTTCTTTTTCAAAACTGGAATGAGGCCCAATCAATTACCATATAAAATTAATTATATGGATTTTCATACAACACATGTATATAATAGCATTGAAAATAATCAACCATCAACCAAAGTGCACTACACTGTATAAGCATCAAATATAGATATTCAACGCTTATAACAGCCTGTCAATCAATCGATCGACATATTTAATCAATCAGGATGAGTGAACTTCAAATTTCATCCTAACACCCGTGTGGGGTTTCAAACAATCAAACACATATTTTATTTGTGCAGTTAGGCGATGTGTAAAATTTATCGACCCAATCAACGTCATTCAAATAGGTGTACATAAACAAACCGTCTGGTTTGTAAATGAATATTTATTTATTCACATTCACGTTAAAAATTATATTTTTAACGATAACACATTTTATTTTGACATATGAATTTCTATTCTTCATTTACACAAATAAAATGATATTTTTATTTTTCTAACATATTTTAGAAAATTTCGGCGGCATAACGGCACGATACTAGAAACGGGACAAGGCCTAGCCTTATCCCCGGTCTAGTGAAGGCCCACGCCATTCACACATCAATCAAATCAATTCGTTATGCAAACCACAAACTTTGGAGTAAGGGTCTAACCTAGCCTTACTCCTTCGCCTTATAACGGCGCACGTCTAATCCTAACCAATTTATCGATTCGATTTTTCACACCACAAACCACATTCAAACCAATATCGCAATCAATCACCAAACAGTCAAACAAACAAGTCCATGGTCTGTGGACGATTGTGTCGGGTGCTACTAAGCACCGTCTGCATCCTAGTATATATATATAACTAGAAATAAAATAGAAAGGTGAGAAATTCTCACCTTTAGCTATCCAACCATCTCGACTCTTCTTTTGCAGAAGTCTTCGTCGTTTCGCCTTTTTGTCACCTTCGTTGCTGCTTTCACTACATACGTAAAAATCACATTTTTACTTCGCTATTCAATATGTAAAAATCGAATTTTTACTTTGCTATTCAATATATAAAAATCGAAGTTTTTTTTCTACTATGTTATATAGATAAAAATTATATTTTTATCACGCTATTTTCTATATGAAGATTTCGCCTTTTTAAATTTAAAGATTTCGCCTTTTTAAATTTAAAGATTTCACCTTTTTTTAAATTTAAAGATTTCACCTTTTTCAAAAACAAAGATTTGATTTTTATAGTTCCTACTATGCAAAGATTATATTTTTACTATTCTTATGATGTAACAATTATATTTTTATTGCTTTAAAAATATAAGAATCATACCTTACTATTTCTACTTAACAAAAATTCCATCTTTTCTGTTTTTAAAAATATGATCTTTATTTTCAAGTTCAAATCTTTTTCTATTAAGAGATCAAACCCCTTTTTTTCTCTATCTCAAAGTTTAAAATAAAATCAGTTTTCTTTTCCTTTTCAAATCAGTTTTTATTTTCTTTTCAAAACAGTTTTTCAAAACAGTTTTTGTTTTTTTTTAAAATGCAGTTTTGCCTTTTTAAAAATGCAGTTTTTTTTTTTTTTCCTTTATCCTTTTCAAATCAGTTTTTAAACTCTTAAAATTCAGTTTTTTTTAAACTTTTAAAATCCAGTTTTTTTTAAACTTCTAAAAATCCAGTTTTTTTTAACTTTTAAAACCAGTTTTTAAACTTCTATAAATCCAGTTTTTTTTAACTTCTAAAAATCCAGTTTTTAAACTTTTAAAAATCCAGTTTTTAAACTTTTAAAAATCCAGTTTTTAAACTTCTAAAAATCCAGTTTTTAAACTTCTAAAAATCCAGTTTTTAAACTTTTAAAAATCCAGTTTTTAAACTTTTAAAAATCCAGTTTTTAAACTTCTAAAAATCCAGTTTTTAAACTTCTAAAAATCCAGTTTTTAAACTTCTAAAAATCCAGTTTTTAAACTTTTAAAAATCCAGTTTTTTTAAACTTCTATTAATATAAAAAAAAAAGAAAACAAATAAATTGAAAAACGACTTACAGGGGGGACTCGTCGACGGCTCGGAGGGGATGCGGGGTTGACTGGGCGGAGGCGAAGATGGTGGTTGCGGTGTTCATCGGTGGCGGTCTTCGAGGGGAGCGTGGTGGTCTTCGCGGTGGGGTTTTGAGCTTCGTGAGTTGGGAGGAGGGAGAGGAGAGGGCAGAGGGTCGGGTTTGAAGCGGAGGAGGGCGGTGGTCCTCCTGGGAGGCGGCGCCTGAGGCGCGGCGGCCTCGCTGGCCGCGGCGGCGCGATTCGCCCCCCACCCCGTCGCCTTTCTCTTTTTTTTTTTTTTTTATTTGAAATCGATTTGAGAAAAAAACAAAAGGGGGGGGCCAGCGGGTTTTTAAGGGGAAGGGGTATATTTTATATTTTTTTTATTTTAATTTAGTTATTTAATTCAATTTAAAGTTGACTTTTCGTTTTAACTCGAAATCAAGCCCACCGACTGTCGCCCCTAGCTAATTACCCCCATTCCGAACACAATGGGATATGTAACGTAAGCTGATCTGATCGCTTTGATCAGTTTCTGTTGAATTTACATTTAAATCATTATATTGAATTTTAAACGTACATTTCTAATTACCGGGGTCACATACTAACTAGAAAAATTCCAGAAAAATATTTTCTAGCTTCGTATTGACGATGCGGTCCTAACAAAACTAGTTTCGTCGAATTCCGAGACCGTTTGAAAAATGGCCAATTTCCAGTCGATTAAAATCAACTGAAAATGGTCAAACGCATTTTCCTTTGCCACGCTCACATATTGATTCGAAAAATTATGAAATTTGGAATCTAGCAATAACTCGACATCACGGACCCAACAAAACTGGTTTCGTCGTAATCCAAGGTCGTTTGCAAAATTGCTATTTTTAAGGGCCTTATATATATAAAAATATATATAAATTCCACAGCGACTATTTCTAATTTTTAACTGGACATATCTTATCATTTCTAAGATGAAATCCCAGTTTGTTAACTTCATTACAAAGATATAGTTATACAGATTCAAATATTTCTTGTTTCGTTCAATTCTGACTTATATTGAATTCTGTATATTCATTTGAAATTAGAAATCGAATTTTCGAACTACCGCGCCATTTTCAATTCCTTTTATAATTATATATAATTATTTATATTCTAACGACGACGCGTATAAATATATACGTTCGAATTATATTCAAAACAGATTTCTCGTCGATATTATTTAAAATAATCTATTTTAAATATTCAAAATTCGCTAAAATTGCCAAAATAAAATTTTTAAACTGGCCCAGATTTTCGGGTTGTTACAATGATAGTGTGTGATTGAAAACAAATGAGCTACGCTATCGCGTGTTCTTATTCTATTTTCTTCCTCCCAGGCTTTAAGTTTTGGATAAGATGATTGTTCTACAATTTTTTTGACAATATAACCACCGACAATCATATGCTCGAAGAATTAATACAACAAAAAAAGTTAGCTAATTGATTAATTAAACATGCAAACTAAAATAAATTGAAAATACAACGGGTTGATATACTTGTAATAACTTGACAAATCCAATGAGATAACCATCCTTGGTCAAAACTACACAAAAATTCTGATATAACAACCCCATAACAGCCGAATCCCAATCATACTGTTAAGCTATTTCTAAATTCATAACTGATTCTATCTATGTACCCAAGACCGATTGTATAATTTATCGATGTGAAAAAAAAGTGTACATCATGTATAATACAAAAATTCTACTAGTATGTATACACTCTGATATAAATACCGATGATGATCATCCTAATATAGAGCTTCCTGCATATCTGCATATGTACCATATGTCATGGTACACGTCATGTGAAGCAGATGATCTAAAGAAATAATATTTTCTCGGATAATTGTCTATAACACCGCTCTCTTAAAAATAACTCATAATAATCATTTGGAGGAACGAGCAAAGACAACCGTTTCATTGACTAGTTTTGAGAAACATGAATCTCAATTTAATTAGAAGCAATTGAGGTGTTCCATGGGTTCCAATTAATATGACTAGTCTGTCAATGATCAATATGATAGTGCTTGATTGAAAACAAATGAGCTACGGTATCGTGTGTTCTTATTCTATTTTCTTCCTCCCAAGCTTTTAGTTTTGGATAAGATGGTTGTTTTACAATTTTTTTTACAATATAACCACCGACAATCATATGCTCGAAGAAACAATACTGCAAAAAAAGTTAGCTAATTGATTAGTTAAACATGTAAACTAAAATATATTGAAAATACAAGGGGTTGATATACTTGTAATAACTCGACAAATCCAATGAGATGACCATCCTTGGTCACAACTACATAAAACCTCTGATATAACAACCCCATTGTAACACCCCACCTCCGCCAGTGCCACTCTTGCAAGGACACTAGCTTTGGAGGGGCGTTAAACAAGGTAAACATGCATGCAGATATCACAAAACAGAACATATAAGTAAAAACAGAGTTACATAAACTGAAAACTGGAAATAACATAAAGTAAACTATCCCCAAAGCAGAATAAAGCCATAGCATGCTCAAGTCCAAACCGTACATGAGCTATCCAGAAAAGCAGCTAAAGATCCAAGCTAGATACCAGTGTTCCCACCCTGCAAACCTGGGGGGGGGGGGGAAACGGAAGAAAATAGGCGAAAGAAAACGGGTCAGTCAAAAAGACTGGTAAGTCCTATCTACTATTAGTATAAAAACTAATAAAGTTAACTAAACATGTAAACAGGGATGATTGTAGGGTGATAACTGGCATGGTGAAAAGTTAACAAGATAGATCAAGTGTGGCATCGCATATACGAGGTTAAGTTGCACCAGGTGTGTACTAGTATTCCAATTCATGTCAAGTATAATCAAGAAATGATCCCTTGGCCCAAAGCTGGCCCACATCATGAGATGACCTAAATCGAGGTCCAACTACTCGGTCTAGTCGATCGGCTCCCTATAGGCCTAACTCGTCGTGTATCGGTGTCATACAGCTTAATCATGTAATGTAGTTGACTGTGCAAGGTCCACCCTAGGGTGTATCCGGCCCTACGGTGTAAACCTCAGACACAATTCAAGTATGCTCAGTCTAAACCTACCGGTGCCCATGTTCAACTCCGGACTTAATGTGCACGACCATGGTCCGCCTGAACAACCGTTGCACCATTCAGCCGTCTCTTTTGGTCTCTTACAATCAGTCAGTAATCGTGCCCCACCCTAGCCTAGTCCAGGGTCCCCATGATACTTCCAAGTAGGTTACTGCTGAAAAGGACCACGTAACTAGGGTTTCAAGCGGGTTAAGTGTGGTTAACCCTATCCTAACCATGTATTGAGTCGGTCAAGTGTGTCCAAGTAGTTCATGACTTAACCCTATCAATACATCGTGTTCAATTGGTTAAGTGTATTCAAGTAGTCCATGACTTAACCCTACCAATCCATCGTGTTTAATTGGTTAAGTATATTCCAGTAATCCATGACTTAACCCTACCATGTGGCATTAATTAACTTAATGCACCCCAACCTCTCACATTAGACTTTGTTGTGGTTACTAGTTAAGCCGGGCGGGTCCGGGTAGCTTTACACCACAACCTAGTCTAACCTCGGGTTTTAAGTGCGATATGACCAACTACTCGCATTGGGTCCTATTGTTTGTAGCCACTAGTTAAGCCGGTCGGTTCCGGGTAGATTTATGCTACAAACTCAACCCAACCTCGAGTTGGCCACTTTCATGTTTTCTACATGTCATGTCCACGTTCGTGTTTTCAAGCATAAACACATGTCAAACTTTCATGTCATGTTTTCGAGTCATGTTTTCATGTTATTCAAGTTTGCCCCACTACCCATAACGTATTCCCATCGCACGTAAATTCACATCAACGCAAATAGATCAAAGAGGGGACATAACTATATGACAAGGTGGGCATAAGGTGGCAAAGTCTATCGCAAGTCAAACATGGTGATATTTGAGGCCAAAAGGGGTTCAACATACTAGCATATGGCCTCAACATGTATGATAGCATAAAAGGTGACTTGGCCTCAAACATATCAAGTAGCATAAGGGTGATTTGGCCACAAGCATGCATAATAGCATAAGGGTGATTTGGCCACAAGCATGCATAATATCATTAGGGATTAAGGTTTGGCCACAAGTTAAACATGGTGGCATATGAGGCATAAATATGTTCATAAACTTGCATATCACATCATGGGCCTCAAAACATGCATAATATCAACTTAAGCAAATAGGTGAAACATGATCATAAATGACATAGGATGGTGGCTAGAAGTTCGCATATAACATTATATGCAAGTTATCATGAAGGTTATGAGAGTTCTCATGTTGCATAATGCAATATTCCAAATCAAAGGTCATAGCTTTCTATGCACATAGTCAAGGTGATAGCTTTACAAACTTGCATATGGTAAATCAATGCATAACATGATAAAATCGAAGCACAAAGTTTTCTATGCACATAGTCAAGGTGATAGCTTTACAAATATGCATCTATGCATAGCATGATAGGATCAAAGCTCATAGTTTTCTATGCACAAATCATACTTAGGCCCAAACTCAAACTTGCAACATGTCATATTAACTTCATAGTTAGAATCTAAGAGTAGTATAGGGCTTACTATGCTATGAAGACTAGAATTAATATAAAATAAGATTGAGACGAAGCCACTAGCAACTCCAAAAGCCCCAAATGAATATAAGCTCCAAGTTGTCTTGAGAAACAAGAGGCTCCTTTGATTTGTATGAAGAAATATCCTTGCTTTGATGAAGAAAGGTGGCTCTTTTACTAGCTTAGGACACTCAAACTTTCATGAAGAGGATGGAGGCCATGATATGAAGATGGAGGCCATGATCAAGAATCATTTGGGCAGCATTTAGTTGTAGGAATGATTAATGAGGGTTTAGGCTAGGTCTAGGGGTCCTTTTATAGAGATTAGGGATAATTTAGACCATAGGATTAACCCTAGAACACATCAGGTCCGTCAAATCCCGTCAGAAGCTTCTGGAACAAGACTCAGCATGTCATAAATGGTGCACCAGAAAAATTGGTCCGACAGGGGGGGGTCGACCCCTGGGTCGACATGGGTGTCGACCCCTGGGTCGACAGGGGTGTCGAACCATAGGGCAGGGGTGTCGACCCCTGTGTCGACCCTGCCTGGGGCGGGAAAATTCCCGCCTATCCTGTTTTGGCTGAAAAACTGTTTTCGGGCTTGGAATTTTCTGAAAACTTCATTGGGCCATAACTTGGTCATACTGACTCCGTTTTTCGTAAACTCGGACTCTATTTTGCGTATTTTTCCGAGACAAACGCAATGGCACAGCCCGTTTCCCTTGATTCAGATTTTACAATTTAATTCTGCCTTGATTTACATTATAATATGTTATTAAAAATACGGGTTGTTACATTCTCCCCACCTTAAAGGATTTCGTCCCCGAAATCTTCAAGTTAGGAGGAACGTATCCTACCATCCATCATCCATCTACTCAAAACATCAACCACAAGTAATCATTGTCCTTAAAAGATTCTAAATGCTGTATGAACATATGCAAAGGTGTGTGTATATGTACTTATCTAATGCGAAAATCTGGCGGTTACTGATTCAGTAAACCTCCTTAATGCAAAGTATGTTAGTGAAATGAGTCCATATGTATGCAAATTCCTAACATAATTTATAATCTCTACATGAGTGCACATAACATCCATCCATATGCAACATCCACGTGATAGCATAACAAGTTCCATCCATGAATAAGCATAAACACTCATGCATATGCGGTATGAAAGTGTGTGAGCCGATCTTAGTGCCTAATGTGTATCATGCATCCACGAGTATCCACTTGCAAACACTTGCAACCACTTGCAAACATCAAGCATAACATGTTTCAAATACATATTTCATCCAAAGGGTTTCTACCTAAGGTTCTCATGACAAGGTTAACGAGATAACCAGATAAACATGGATAGTGAAAGAAAGATATGCTGATTAAGAACGGAGATTGGGAATGTACCCTCAAAACGGAATGGATAAAAGCCACGCATCTTCTCCTCGGTTTCCCAAGTTGCATCTTCATCGGCTTTACTCCACTGAACTTTCACCAATTTTGACTTCTCGATTCCTTAACTTCTTGATCTCTGTTCCCAAGATACGAATCAGAGCTCTCCTCAAGGTTGCCTCTTTCTCTAGCTCCACGTCTTCAAGAATGCTTGGTTCAACCACCTCAGCGGATCTGTGCAAACACTTCCGGAGATGCGAGACATGAAAGACATTATGCACTCCGGCCAGCTTCTTGGCAATTCCACCTTATAAGTCATCTTCCCAACTCTTTCTATAGTAGGGAAGGGTCCTACGATCCTTGGTGTCAGCCGCCCAAAATGAACCATATTTCGCAAAGGAGAAATCTTCACAAAGACCATATCTCCAACTTTAAATTCTAAGTCTGTCCTTCGCTTGTCTGCATAGGATTTCTGTCTGTCTTGGGCCGTTTTCATCCGCCTTCAAATCAACTCAACTTTCTCGGATGTGTCCCTTATCATGTCGGGCCCAAGTATAAGCTTATCCATCGTCTCCCACCAACATGTTGGTGACTTGCTCGGCCTCCCATACGGAGCTTCAAATGGTGCCATCACTATGCTAGCTTGATAGCTATTATTATAAGCAAACTCTACAAGAGGAAGGCGGTCTTCCCTAGTACCACCAAAGTCAAGAACACAAAGTCTCAAAAGATCTTCTAGCACTCTATTCACCCTTTCGGTTTGGCCATCCGTCTGGGGGTGATAGGCTGTACTCAGATTCAATCGCGTACCCATCGCTTCTTGCAACCTATTCCAGAACTGGCTAGTGAAAATTGGATCACGATCGCTAACTATGCTAGAAGGAACTCCATGCAACCGCACTATCTCTCGAAGATAAACAGATGCTAGCCATGATACGGTCCTCTTGCTTTTCACCGGAATGAAATGGGCTCTCTTTGTAAGTCTATCAGTTATTACCCATATCCCATAAAGCCCAAATAGTTTGGTGACGAACATCTTCACCCCAACCATATATCACAAATAGGCGAGTCATACTCCTTATGGGGTTTGCAACAGAACTAAGATTGAGGATAGGACCGAGAGGATATACTTAAAAGATAGCATGCAAGTAAGCTCTACGGAACAATAGGGATCAAGGATATACTCTTAGAAGGAGAAATGCGCGTATCTAGTCTTCAGTCTTCTAAGCCGCATTTTCTTGTGCTTAATCCCATCGTGCCCTGACCGTCTTTTAACTTCGCAATTCCGTAGTTCTTAATTCTTATTTCCAAAATATGACTTAGAACTCATTTCACCGTTGCCTCTCATTCCCCTTCCACTTATTCTTTGCCTAAAATACTTGGTTTCTACCCAACTGCGTACTCATGGTTTCATGCAAGCTTTCCAAAATTCGTTAGTGAATCTTGGATCTCGTTTACATACTATACGGTATCCCACGCAGAAAACTATCTCTTGAAAACAAGTGTCAATCCACGTTGCCAAATGTACTTACTAGGGTGATTTCTCTAACCCATGCTTAAGTAAAATGGACTATCCGCCTTAGTAGCGAATACCACCAGAGCACCCCATTCTGAAATGCTTCGCCTAATGAAATTTTTCCCAAGCTACTCCTTGATTTGCTTACCAAGCTCTCTTCTTTCTCGCGGGGCCATGTGCCTAACGGGCAATGTAACTGGCTTGGTATTATCAACCAGATAAATGCGGAAATCTATCTCCCGCTTAGGGGGTAACCCCCTTACTTCTTCAAAGACATCAAGATAATCTCGGACCACACTTACAAATTGCAGATCATCGATGGACGAGTCAAGAGATTCAAGATAACATAACATGACGCGACCTCTAGGATTACAAGAAATTTCTAGGGTATTACCGAGGCGAGTCATGAGCCTCCCTACCCTATGCTCACAGTCAAGAATGGCTCCATAACTGGACAACCAATCCACACCCAAATCAACCCGTATCCCATAAACCCGAGAACCTAAGCATTACACATGAATTCTATGCACAAGATAGAGATTTTCAAATCCACACAAATCACAGGTAGATGGGCGGAACCCCCAATTGGATTTGAAACACTAACGGGACCTCAACTAGACTAGTACTTAGGTGCAAGCTTTCAACAAGATCAGAAATAAAACTATGCGATGCGCCAAAATCAAATAAGGTATGAACAGGGAAATCAGAAATGTAAACATGACTTTTTACAGAAACACTACCTCGATCAAAAGCTGGAAGAGTGAGGAGAGCCTGCAACTGCCCTCCAGAGGGTCCTACTTGCTGAGTTTGTCCTTGCTTCTTGGGGCAATCCTTGCTAAAATGTCCAGATTCTCCGCAATGAAAACACTCGCCTAACTTCCTCTTCTTCTTCCTGCAATCTTTGGCTATGTGCCCAACGATCCGACAGAACTTGCACTTCCTTGTTTCCCTGGTCTTGTTGTCATTGCGATTGTTGTTTCCCTTGTTCCCCTTCTTGTTGTTCTTGTCTCTTTTCTCGGTATCTTCCTTCTTGCCTTGGGACTCATTTGCCTTGACCTCCTTCTTGCCACTCTTATCTTCCTCTTGAAGTAGGGCCATATTCACCAAACTCTCGAAGGTCGCCCCTAGGGGTATATGAGACATGGCCAAACCGCGCAATGGCTCATTCAATCCTAGAGCAAAGTGTAGGGCCTTCTTCCGAGCTGTGTTTACCAATTCTAGACCGAACTGAGCAAGTTGATTAAACATGTCCACGTATTCCCTAATTGTCATGTCCCCTTGCTTTAGAGATAGGAACCTCTCCATCTGAAGGTTCTCTTCCATCGATGATAGAAACTTTAGTCCAAACCTTCTCCTAAAGTCATCCCAAGTCTCAATTGGTCTAGTAGTGGTGGTGACTACCCACCAATAAGCAGCTTCCCCTTTCAATAGCCATACCGCCAACAGAACTTTCCTACGATCTTCCACATCAAAGATAGCAAAGAGGTCTTCAGTTTCCTTTAACCAGTTTCTTGCCTCCACAGAAGTCTCCGTTCCGACAAAATTCTTGCAACCCAACGCCTTAAAGTCTTTGCAAAGCTTTGCGAAATCCTCTTGCGGATGCTGAGGGGGAGGAGGAACCTCAGCTACGGGAGGAGGAGAGATGTTAGCGACGGGGGAAGGAGAAGGAATGTTCGCGGGGCCGGCTTCATTCGCCCTCGCCTCCATAAATCTCCGGAACCAGATGGGTACTTGTACGCCTTCCGGGATGTTAAAGCGATCGGCCATACTAAAACGAAGAAAAAGATAGATTCAGAACGAAGAAACGAAGGATAGTGCTAATGGCTTTTGGGGAATAGCCTTTTAAAATAAACTAGACTTTTCTTGGAAAATACTTAATTGGTTTTGAAAATAGTTTTCAAAAGGTGAGTTTTAAAAACCTTTTGCTCGAATCTTGTTAACCATATGCTCTGATACCAAATGTAACACCCCACCTCCGCCAGTGCCACTCTTGCAAGGACACTAGCTTTGGAGGGGCGTTAAACAAGGTAAACATGCATGCAGATATCACAAGACAGAACATATAAGTAAAAACAGAGTAAATAAAGCAGCGGATTAAACTAGTATTTCAAAACCATAGTCAAGTTACATCAAAGTACTGAGTCATTATTTTCCACAAAACAAAGTCTAGAAAAACATAAACTGAAAACTGGAAATAACATAAAGTAAACTATCCCCAAAGCAGAATAAAGCCATAGCATGCTCAAGTCCAAACCGTACATGAGCTATCCAGAAAAGCAGCTAAAGATCCAAGCTAGATACCAGTGTTCCCACCCTGCAAACCTGGGGGGGGGGGGGGAACGGAAGAAAATAGGCGAAAGAAAACGGGTCAGTCAAAAAGACTGGTAAGTCCTATCTACTATTAGTATAAAAACTAATAAAGTTAACTGAACATGTAAACATGGATGATTGTAGGGTGATAACTGGCATGGTGAAAAGTAAACAAGATAGATCAAGTGTGGCATCGCATATACGAGGTTAAGTTGCACCAGGTGTGTACTAGTATTCCAATTCATGTCAAGTATAATCAAGAAATGATCCCTTGGCCCAAAGCTGGCCCACATCATGAGATGACCTAAATCGAGGTCCAACTACTCGGTCTAGTCGATCGGCTCCCTATAGGCCTAACTCGTAGTGTATCGGTGTCATACAGCTTAATCATGTAATGTAGTTGACTGTGCAAGGTCCACCCTAGGGTGTATCCGGCCCTACGGTGTAAACCTCAGACACAATTCAAGTATGCACAGTCTAAACCTACCGGTGCCCATGTTCAACTCCGGACTTAATGTGCACGACCATGGTCCGCCTGAACAACTGGTGCACCATTCAGCCGTCTCTTTTGGTCTCTTACAATCAGTCAGTAATCGTGCCCCACCCTAGCCTAGTCCAGGGTCCCCATGATACTTCCAAGTAGGTTACTGCTGAAAAGGACCACGTAACTAGGGTTTCAAGCGGGTTAAGTGTGGTTAACCCTATCCTAACCATGTATTGAGTCGGTCAAGTGTGTCCAAGTAGTTCATGACTTAACCCTATCAATACATCGTGTTCAATTGGTTAAGTGTATTCAAGTAGTCCATGACTTAACCCTACCAATCCATCATGTTTAATTGGTTAAGTATATTCCAGTAATCCATGACTTAACCCTACCATGTGGCATTAATTAACTTAATGCACCCCAACCTCTCACATTAGACTTTGTTGTGGTTACTAGTTAAGCCGGGCGGGTCCGGGTAGCTTTACACCACAACCTAGTCTAACCTCGGGTTTTAAGTGCGATATGACCAACTACTCACATTGGGTCCTATTGTTTGTAGCCACTAGTTAAGCCGGTCGGTTCCGGGTAGATTTATGCTACAAACTCAACCCAACCTCGAGTTGGCCACTTTCATGTTTTCTACATGTCATGTCCACGTTCGTGTTTTCAAGCATAAACACATGTCAAACTTTAATGTCATGTTTTCAAGTCATGTTTTCATGTTATTCAAGTTTGCCCCACTACCCATAACGTATTCCCATCACACGTAAATTCGCATCAACGCAAATAGATCAAAGAGGGGACATAACTATATGACAAGGTGGGCATAAGGTGGCAAAGTCTATCGCAAGTCAAACATGGTGATATTTGAGGCCAAAGGGGTTCAACATACTAGCATATGGCCTCAACATGTATGATAGCATAAAAGGTGACTTGGCCTCAAACATATCAAGTAGCAAAAGGGTGATTTGGCCACAAGCATGCATAATAGCATAAGGGTGATTTGGCCACAAGCATGCATAATATCATTAGGGGTTAAGGTTTGGCCACAAGTTAAACATGGTGGCATATGAGGCATAAATATGTTCATAAGCTTGCATATCACATCATGGGCCTCAAAACATGCATAATATCAACTTAAGCAAATAGGTGAAACATGATCACAAATGACATAGGATGGTGGCTAGAAGTTCGCATATAACATTATATGCAAGTTATCATGAAGGTTATGAGAGTTCTCATGTTGCATAATGCAACATTCCAAATCAAAGGTCATAGCTTTCTATGCACATAGTCAAGGTGATAGCTTTACAAACTTGCATAGGGTAAATCAATGCATAACATGATAAAATCGAAGCACAAAGTTTTCTATGCACATAGTCAAGGTGATAGCTTTACAAACATGCATTTATGCATAGCATGATAGGATCAAAGCTCATAGTTTTCTATGCACAAATCATACTTAGGCCCAAACTCAAACTTGCAACATGTCATATTAACTTCATAGTTAGAATCTAAGAGTAGTATAGGGCTTACTATGCTATGAAGACTAGAATTAATATAAAATAAGATTGAGACGAAGCCACTAGCAACTCCAAAAGCCCCAAATGAATATAAGCTCCAAGTTGTCTTGAGAAACAAGAGGCTCCTTTGATTTGTATGAAGAAATATCCTTGCTTTGATGAAGAAAGGTGGCTCTTTTACTAGCTTAGGACACTCAAACTTTCATGAAGAGGATGGAGGCCATGATATGAAGATGGAGGCCATGATCAAGAATCATTTGGGCAGCATTTAGTTGTAGGAATGATTAATGAGGGTTTAGGCTAGGTCTAGGGGTCCTTTTATAGAGATTAGGGGTAGTTTAGACCATAGGATTAACCCTAGAACACATCAGGTCCGTCAAATCCCGTCAGAAGCTTCTGGAACAAGACTCAGCATGTCACAAATGGTGCACCAGAAAAACTGGTCCGACAGGGGGGGTCGACCCCTGGGTCGACATGGGTGTCGACCCCTGGGTCGATAGGGGTGTCGACCCATAGGGCAGGGGTGTCGACCCTGCCTGGGGCGGGAAAATTCCCGCCTATCCTGTTTTGGCTGAAAAACTGTTTTCGGGCTTGGAATTTTCTGAAAACTTCATTGGGCCATAACTTGGTCATACTGACTCCGTTTTTCGAAAACTCGACTCTATTTCGCATATTTTTCCGAGACGAACGCAATGGCACAGCCCGTTTCCCTTGATTCAGATTTTACAACTTAATTCTGCCTTGATTTACATTATAATATGTTATTAAAAATACGGGTTGTTACACCCATAATAGCCGAAACCCAATCATACTGCTAAGCTAATTCTAGATTCACCACTGATTCTATGTACCCAAGAGCTAGGGGTGGCAATTAGACCCGACCCATCGGTCTCGGGTCTAGGAGGGTCGGTTTTGTCGGGTCTAAACCATACATTTCGAAAATCTGGACCCGACCCGAGCTTCGGTTCGGGTCGGGTCGGGTTCTGTTGGGTAGCAACACTAAAAATACATATATTTCAATGCTTTTTGGTCAGGTCTTTCGGGTCGGATCAATTCAGATCGGCTTTTATCCGGTCTTTATTGTATTTTTCATCATCTAGACCCGACCCATGACCCGTCGGGTTCGATTCGGGTCCGGGTCTTTTCGAGTCGGGTCGGGTCGGTTTTTTGGTTCTCAGTTCTAATTGTCAGCCCTACCAAGACCGATTGTGTCATTTGTTGATGTGAAAAAAGAGTGTCCATCATGTATAATACAAAAATTCTACCAGTATGATCAAGGTTATTCAAATTAGCTGCTATGCAATTCTAAAAAAAAAATCTATTCAAATGAGATATGACAACCTTTCCAACCTTGATATCTTTTTCAACAAGCAATGGTAAAAATTGACCAGCATTGCCAAATTGGCTCCATCGCTCGTCATATGAAATATTATGGGTATTCGATCCAACATATATCGATGTCAAATGGTAAAATTTAAAGGTGTAAAGCCAATTTCAACATTCAAAATAAAAAAGTATGAGTAGTAGCCACACCGCTCAACTATGGCATGTATACATCTATTATCAGCATTTTTCAAATCGACATCCACAAATCTACTAAATATTTCCACTAAAGGATCCCTAATCTGGGATGAACTTTTAGTTTTTCCCACCATTTTAACATTGTTGTAAATGATCTGTGACATCTCATATTATCGCGATTCTATTCATAACACGATCTTAACATTAATTAGCAATATAACCATTTACATAAACGTATAACATTTAAATATAATAAACGATATACCGTAAGCACTTTTCCCATTATGAATATGTGATGTATTTCTGAAGACTTGTTATAGGCCGAAACAAAATTGCGAAAGAAATCACAGTATCAACGTCAATTCCAAATCCACCTTCTTCACCGCCGAGAGCCCGTCTATTTCTTCTAGAGGTTTTTCTTCTTCGTATCTTTCCATATTAACATCTTTTATCATCATTTTTTTGGAAAACCCTAGAATTTCTTAATTAAAATTCGAACTTTAAACAAAGCTAATTGGTTAGGGGACATGTTGTTATGTAATGACGGTCGGAACAAAGACCACCTTTCTTGCATGTATATGAGCTGACATACAACTTCCATATAACAAAAGGAATCTCTGATGTTACGTGTCTACCAGCTCATATTTGTACACAACTCCTTCAATATATTCCGTGATGTGGGACTGTTGTATCCAAACCATTGTTTCTCCTTAAGACCATGCGAAGCAATCCTAACACATGTGAAGATTGAAGTTAGGATTGAATATAAATTAAATTTTGTTTGATTTGAGCGAACTTTTTTTTTGTTGAGCGGAGTTGTGTTTTTACTGGGAGGAGACCAGCAAGTCTCGGGTTTGTTCTTTGCATGAAATAATATTGCATTGCTCCTCGCATAATCAGATCAACTACTGGTGATCCTCTCCTGCCACGAGTAGTAGAACTGATGTTGAGATCATCCCCAATGCGGGGTGGGTCACGGAGGAACCCACCCCCAACGGGGGGTCACTACGTCGTGTCGGGGTTGTGAGCGAAGGTTTGCAAAGCGACCCAGTCGATTGCTTTGTAAAGCAACCTTATCCGGCTTTTATAAAGCCGGATAAGAGAATCCGACTTTAAATAAGTCGGATAAGATGGAAAAGTTTCCACTTTATCCGGCTTTAATAAAGCTGGATAATCGTGTGGTGTGGATTTAATTCCACACCACATCACGGATCACAATCCAACGATTGAGGACTGCGATCCGTGTGATTACTTTATCCGGTTTAAAAAAAGCCGGATAAAGTAATCAAAGCAACTCCCCGCGTTGGGGTGAGTTGCTTTTGGTGCATTCTTAACGAACGGAAACGGGGTATTTGAGCGTGGTACTGTAGCGAACGGGGAATGTGTTTTTAGCTACGAACGGAGTATTTGAGCGTGCTATCTGAACGTGGTATTTAATTGTTAATTTAGTTGTTATGAATTAATTGTTATGAATTAATTAAATACTAATTTTTAATTGGACCGTTAAATCTAATTAGCGAATGTGTTGAAAGCATTTTAAACAACGATATAATCGATGCAAATACATTATAATAGCATTAACAACCTACAGTAAAAAAATTGGCATTAACAGTCTAAAAAAAAAAGGAAATTAAAAAATGGCATTAAGAAGTAACAAATACTATACAGTAAGCATTAAGTATTAATAAATAATGTACAGTAAAACACTAGAAAAATAAGGTGAAGGTAGGACTTGATCCCTGGTCCCTCTTCTACAAACCACATACAATAACCAACTAAACTACATATCCTTTTATGAATAAGTTGGATCAACCGGATTAATTATCCCTGCGTCAGACATGTCCGACGTTTACTAGATAATTTCCAGCTTCCACCTAGCGCGGCTGGGAGCGTGGTGAAAATATTCTGGCGTCCAACGCGTCGGACGGCACCAAAACTGAATTTAGCAGGCTGAGAGACTGCGAGCGCACCCTTTGCTGATAAGTTGGATGATTTGCGTTGGGATGCTCTGAGAACTACTGCCCCCGTGTTGGCAATTTGTACTGATTTTGGATGACTATAGCAACTGAACCAGCTTTGCTTTCCCACCAGCGTCAAACCTAGCTCTAATTCGGCTCTCTATCCTACTTTTCCTTCGTCTTTCTCGAATTACATATCGTCTCTTCCCCAATGGCAGATCCAGATACATCGTCATCCCAGGACAAAATCGCCTACTTCCAAGCCGTAACTGGTCTCACCGACCCCGATCTAGCCTTCGACATCCTCACCGAGTATAACTGGAACCTCGAACTTGCCATCTCCACCTTCACCTCTAACGCTGAACCTCCATCTACTCCCCCTAGAAATCCTAACCCCCCCTCAAACTCCACTCTTGATGTTAGAAGCCCTAATCCGCCACTAAACACTAATATTAACACTACAAACCCTAACCAGTCGCCTACTTTGGCCTGGAAACTCATAACTCTACCTTTTTACGTCGTATCCGGTGCTTTCTCTGTCGCCTTCTGGATCACCGGCGGTGTCCTCAACCGCCTTGGAGTACTGGGGTCTCAACAGTCTCCTTCTTCGGCAGAAGCCACGGCGTTTGTTCAGTCTTTCAATCGAGATTTTGTTACTTCTGAAATTAAACCCAATTTTGTTGCTGAGGGGTTTATGGAGGCACTGAGCAGGTCCCAGAGAGAGTTTAAGCTGATGTTTGTGTACCTGCATTCGCCTGATCATCCGGATGTGCCAGGGTTTTGCACAGGCTGTTTGTGTAATCAAATGGTGGCAGAGTTCGTGAATGAGAATTTTGTTGTGTGGGGTGGGAGTGTTAGAGGTGTTGAAGGGTTTAAGATGAGTAATAGTTTCAACGCAAGCCGTTTTCCTTTTTGTGCTGTTGTCTCTGCGGCAGCAAATCAGAGGCTTGCTCTTCTTTCTCAGGTTAGCTTCCAAGTTATTTTTGGTTTCTTTATACCCACACAAATGACTGGGTGTTTTACTGTCTACGCCCACATAATTAATTTTGGGCATTGTTATTCGCATTTCAAAATTGATCAAGGAATGACTCATTTTTTATGTTTTTTAAATTTACTAGTTAGAAAGTGACCTCCTTAAAACTAAATTATAATAATGACCAAACTACAATTACCTTGGTAATTGAGACGTGTTTATCAGTTGTCACTGACACTCCATTTTTGGTTAAGGGGACTTAGTTGAAATTCGGCAAGATGCTGTCGAATTCACCAGTGGAATTCGGCGGGGTATGTCAAGTTTAGGTCTGAAAATTGAAGAAGAACTGCCGAAAATGATTAAAATGGAAAACAATGGGGTATACCGAATTTTTGTTTTTGAACGTGACGTTCCTTAGTCAAAACTGGAGTGTCAATAACAACATCCGAAAGGTAAAATAAGGGTATTTTCGTATACTAATTTTTGTGTTCAGTACGTCTCATAGCAATTTTAAATGTGACTGGAGTGCCCTTAATTGACCACCTCTTAACCAATTTTGGAGTGCGAATAACAATGCCTTTAATTCTCCAAACCAATTAATCCTCCCACCCACCCAAACACTCCGCACATCCACCTCCGCCCATCCAGTTTATTTATTTTTCATTTCCCTATGCTTGATTCAATTTAATATTGCAAATGTTTATCTAAACAACCACGACCATTAAATGTATGGTTTTACAAGACTGGTCGAAACTTGAATGAGTGTCTTAAATAAAAATCAATTATAAGACCTGTCTATTATGTGAATCAAAAATTAAAATGAAGTTACAATCTTGAATCAAAACAACAGTAAGTATAATAAATAAATCCAACCTCAAATACATTAAAATACGTCTTCCTTACATTATTAATTTGGATGTGCTCTGCCACTGACTGAAGGTATGAGGAGCTGTTATTAATTTCGATAATTAGGATTTACTTGCTTTATATGCTTCATTCAGCTACGCCAAACCATTCGGGTATTTCTTCACTCAGTTTTACGTAACCAACTGAATTGAGTTTTTATGATGTTTTTACTGATTTAATTTTATCGTCTCTTTAAGTGGCATTAGAGATCATTTTGGTGTGTGTAGATAGCAACATCACATGATTGATCTTAGAAAGTTGGTCTTTGTGTTATGCTAGTGCAAATTGCCAAATTTGTCAATTAGAAATCTGATGGGCCGATTATAAGGGTTTGAAGGCTTAATTTAGGCCTTAACAAGATTGGTGTAAATGCTCCTCAATTTCCGCTCAAATTTTCTCGAGAAAATAATAATAATGCATACCTAGTCGGTGTATTATTGCCCGAATTGGGTAATATTAGTCCCATAATTTTTTAAATTGCTTTTGTTAGTAATATAATGCCAAATGGTGGCCTATTACCCAAAAATATCATTAACCATAACCTACAATATTAAATGACAACTTTAATTTTGGTTAATAAAATTCAACTTAAATGGCAATCCCAAGGTATAAGTTGTGTTATCAAAGCACGCGCTATAGCATAAATAGCGCATAGCGCAATGCTTGCGCTACTGTACTTATAATAGCGTAGGAGTTCCCTATAGCACAAAAACAGCACGCTGTTTTATCATAGCGCATAGCTCTAAATAACGCGTTATTTAGTTTTTGTCTTTTTAAAAATATATTTAAACAGTGAATAAAGTCTAAATTAGCACGCTATTGTACTTATAATAACTCAAAGGAAAACACCGTAGAGTATGACTCGAAAGAAGAAGGAACTGATAATTATTTAAATAATGATTAATAGTTTTAATTTAGATGGAAGTAATGATTATATTTTAAAACTTTAGAAGCATAATATAATTTCCGTGTTTTGCTATTGTATACACGAATCATGTTTGACGTTTGAAATTTTGAATCTTGTTATTGTAGACTTCATTTATTATTTTCATTTGATCTTATTTCACTTTACAGCTTTTCTTATTTATCTTTTTTTCTTAGTGCTTTTCATTAGATTTTTTTCTTTTTTAAACATTTTATGCAAAAGTGTATTTTCATTCATTTTTTGCTTAGACTTTTATATCATCATAACTGGTAAACAGAAATAAATTTCATTATAACTCACAATTATGAGAATCAATTTCAAATTGTAAGACATAAATATATTATATCCATCAATGAATTTGAATGTTCAACATGAACTTATCAAATTTTCTATAATATAATTACATTTTACATCAAAAAATACTTAATACTTACCCATATGAAAAGTTATTCACAAAATAAAAGTTATCTATCTACACTCATATATTAAAAATAAAACATGAAAACTAAGCAATTAAGAGAAAAACACACCTTTTGTAATCCAATTTAAACAAAAAGTGTAGTAACTAAGATGTATTATATTTGTAAATATTTAAGAAATATAAAATTTAGACTCCAAGAGAGGGGAAATATACAAATAAATAGTGAATATAGTGAAAGCATACATGATGAAGAGAAAATGCATATTTGCGAAGAAAACAAAACTGAAATAAATACATCTAAAAAAAATGTAGAGATGGTTTTCGTAATGCCTCACCATAAATCAAAATAGATGGAAAAAATCTCATTAGCGGAGTTTAACCACTTAACCGTTTTAAGAAGATCATACTCGATGAAATAACTCGAGAGCAGGGTCCGGCGATATACAGTGAGTTCCATGTGTAACGCATGTTAATTTGAAATTGAACATTAGTCCTGTAAAATATGTAAGGCAGATTTATAATTTAAATGAAATCCTTTAGAATGTTATCAGTCCATTATGATTACAGTTCACCTAAATTTCTTTGTTAATTGATTGGTATTTAAACAAAAGTTTGATTTATGAGAGAGCTGCTATTGGGATACAAAATCTAACATAGAATTAACATACAATATTTTAAATATTAGATCTTGTCGTGTGTACATAAATGAATTTGGGTTGAAGCCAATGGCTAAGATTTATTGTGTCATCAACTTGTGTTTTGATAGTATTTTCCCTGGTTTGTTATTGAATTAACAAATCAGACTTTGTTTTTTGGTTTTAGATTCCATCTCTAGTCAACTCGAACTTGTTTATGATTAATAACTTAGTTGTTGTAACAAATCAATACAAAAAATCACATTTTTAATGCTAATAACAAAATTGATAGAACACAAATGAATCTCAAATTACTATATTGCACTATCAAAGTAATATTATTTTTTAATAAGCCATCATATTTATTAGAATATTAAGAATGTGAACTACTTTGGATTCTTTGAATTCCCCCAGTGTTAATCTATAACATTTCCTTGGATTTAAAATGGAAAAGGGTTTAAGTGGAATGATTCATAGAATAGATATTAAGGAAAATTAGATGAACAATTGGCAAAAATATAATTATAATATGTGACCATGTTCTACTCGATAAGAAGAATTTAAATTAAACAACTTTAGTAATTTAGATCAAGGACATTTTTTTAATAATATTCGACTCCATGTTCTAGTTGATAAGAATGATTTATATTTAATAATTAATACAACAACAACAAAGCCATATATCCCAAACAAGTTGGGGTTGGCTAGATATATAACCCAAAATTGAAATAAAATAAATAATAATGATAATATATATAAGGGTTTAAAATAACCAAACATATAAAAAGTCGTTTGATAAAGTTTTTTTTAATAATAATACAAAAAAAGGTTCAATAAAAGTGTAGTAAAGTCTAAAATAGTAACTAAAAAGTAAAAGGTTCAATAAAAGTGAAATGAAGTTAAAAAGAAAAACCCTAAGGTTCTGGTACATGGATTGCCAACTTCCATGCACTTCTATCCAGTACCAGCTCTTCAGATATACTCCAATTACTTAAATCTCTCTTTATTATCTTCTCTCATGTCATTTTAGGTCGATCTCTACCTATCTTTGGGCCTTCGGCGCGGCTTATAATTCCAACGCGCACAGGTGCATCGTATGGTCTACGTTGGATATGTCCAAACCATCTCAAGCGGTGTTGGACTAACTTCTCTACAATAGGTGCAACTCCAAGTTTTTCCCGAATATCCTCATTTCTAATCCGATCTCGTCTGGTATGCCCGCAGCTCCAGCGCAACATCCACATCTCTGCTACACTTATCTTCTGGACGTGTTGCCTCTTAGTAGGCCAACATTCTGCACTATATAACATTGCAGGTCTGATTGCTGTTTTATAGAATTTTCCTTTAAGCTTCTGAGGAATCTTCCTGTCACAGAGAATGCCAGATGCTAATCGTCATTTCACTCATCCTGCTTGAATTCTAAAACTAATATCCTTATCAATCTCCCTATCATACTGCAACATAGATCCTAAGTATCTGAACAATTCCTTGGGTACTACTGTACCGGCCAGGGTGACCTCTTCGTCATCTGAGCTGATACCGCTAAACTCACACTTCATATACTCTGTTTTAGTTCTGCTAAGCCTGAAACCCTTTGATTCCAAGGTCTCCCTCCACAACTCCAGTTGTCGAGTAACCCCTATTCTACTTTCATCAATCAGCACAACATCATCGACAAAAAGCATACACCAAGGAATCTCCCTTTGTATATCTTTTGTGATCTCATCCATCGCTAATGCAAAAATATAGGGGCTCAAAGTCGAACCTTGATGTAACCCTATGTTAATTGGAAAGTCTCTAGTCTCACCATCGCATGCCCTGACACTAGTCACAACCCCCTCGTACATATCTTTGAAAAGGTAATATACTTTGATGACACTCTCTTCCTTTCTAGCGCCCACCACATAATCCTTCTCGGCGCTCTGTCATAAGTTTTCTCCAAGTTAATAAAAACCATGTGGAGATCTTTCTTCTGCTCCCTGTATCTCTCCATAAGTTGTCTAACCATCGCCTCAGTGGTTGACCTTTCAGGCATAAAACCAAATTGATTCCTAGAGTCACATGTCAGCCTCCTCAAACGTTGCTCTCAAACTCTCTTCCAAAGCTTCATTATATGACTCATAAGCTTAATTTCTCTATAGTTTATGCAACTTTGAATATCTCCTTTATTCTTGAAGATTGTAACTAAAATGCTTCTCCTCCACTCATCTGGCATTTTGTTTGATTTGAAAATATTATTAAACGACTTAGTCAGCCATATTATCCCTGCATCTCCAAAGCATCTCCATACCTCAATAGGAATGTCATCAGGCCCTACCGACTTGCCTGATTTCATCTGTTTCAACGCCCGCCTTACCTCAGCTTTTTGAATCTCCGCACAAAATGTCTGTTGGTGCTGTCGGCAAAGTCTTCCAACTCGATCGAAGAGCAGTCGCTTTCTTCATTGAAAAGATTATCAAAGTATTCTCTCCACCTATTCTATATCTCATCTTCCTTCATCAAAAGTCTATCATTCTCGTCCTTAATACATTTAACCTAATTGAAGTCCCTTGTCCTCCTCGCACGTAGCCTAGCTATTCTGTAAACGTCTTTTTCACCCTCCTTTGTATATAGTCTTTGATACAAATCTTCATACGCTCGTCCCCTTGCTTCACTCGCTGCTCTCTTTGCAGTCTTCTTTGCCAGTTTGTACCTGTGCATGTTCTCTTCGTTTCTATGATGATGCATGCATTTGTAGTATTCCTTCTTCTGTTTGATATCCTTTTGCACCTCGTCATTTCACCATCACGAATCCTTGGGCTCTCGCTTGCTTCCTTTTGTTATCCCAAATACCTCAGTAGCGACTCCGGATACAAGTTGCCATCGCATTTCACATGACATTTGCTTCTCCTTCTACATTCCAAACCCCTTCTCCCATCACTCTATCTTTAAACACCCGTGAAGCATCTCCTTTGAGATTCCACCATTTCGTCTTGCTAATCCTCGCTCTCTTATCTTTCATTACCCGAAGATGAAACACGCATACCAAGAGTTGATGTTGTGAGACGACACATTCTCCAGGTATGACCTTGCAATCAACACTATTTCGTTTATTGTCTCTTCTATTTAGGGCAAAGTCAATCTGGCTAGCCTGTTGGCCACAACTGAAAGTGATCAAATGTGATTGCCTCTTTCTAAAGAAGGTATTAGCAATCATGAGATCAAAAGAGAGCGAAATTCTATATATTTTCACCCTCTTGGTTCCTACTGCCAAAGCTAAAACCAACATGCACTCGCTCAAAACCTCCGCTAGATGAGCCAATATGGCCATTGAAGTCTCCTCATATAAAAAGTTTCTCGTTACTATGCACATTCCTAACCATGACATCTAAGTCTTCCCAGAATTTCCTCTTGGTTTCTTCACTTAGACCTACCTGTGGTGCATATGCACTAATGACATTCAAAACCGTCTCACCAACTACTAGCTTAACTAGGATGATCCTATCCCCTCGTCTTCTGACGTCGACCACTTTGTTCTGAAGGTTCTTGTCAATCAATATGCCTACCCCGTTCTTGTTACGTACTTCTCCCGTGTACCACAATTTGAAGTCAGTGTTCTCCACCTCCTTCGCCTTCTGACCCACCCATTTAGTCTCTTGAACGCACAAGATATTAACCCGTTTCCTAATCATAGTATCCGCTATCTCTCTTAATTTTCCTGTTAAGGACCCTACATTCCAACTACCTAACCGAGCCCCACTATCGTCGACTAGCTTCCTTACCCCTCGCATTCGTCGAGAAAAATGCAAGTTCCCTTGCTCACTTATCACTACACCGGGACGTCGGCCAACCCTTGCATATTTAACACCATATCCGAGCCTCGATATAGCGCATAGCTAAGAGCGGTTACGCCCCAACGAAATATTATAAGGTTCCATATTCATAAGAGATGCTAAGTTTTTACATTGGCTCGCCAAGCCTATCACAACCCTCCTCCTTTATCCTGGCTTGGGAAATGCTGCATAGAAAACTACACAGGCGGAGTTTTATATTAATTAAATTAATAATTATAATAAACTAAATCAGCTATAGAGGTTTTAGTCTGAATGTCAAGATGTATAACGTGTTGTGATCTATAATTATAGTAATTTAGATCAAGGTTAGAGGTTTGGTCTGAATGGCACATTCATAAATGGTCTTCTTGTAAATTCCAAATTTTGGTTAAAATAGCGAAATTGGAATTGCGCAGAAAATAGATGAAACTAATGAAAAAGTAAATGATATGTCTTCTTTTGGATCATATTATTACATCTAAAAACTTTAATGATTTTTTGGTTCTTAGCAACTGACAAATCCTAATTACAATTTTCCATGCTTACCTAAAAGCAATTTTTTTATGTCATCACCAACAAATATGGTTGCTACTTTTTTTTGACTCCTGTTTCAATGTATGATGTCATCTTATTTTCTTTTTCTTTTCATGCAATGTGCACAATTTTTATTCACATCAAGATTCTCAGTCGCAGTCTATAAATCGATGCGTATAAATAAATGTTGTATGATTTTATGATAATTAAAGTGTAATCTTTAGAGCCTAATTATGAAATCGTTCAAAGGCGATGAAAGAGCTCGAGGGCGCTACTTGGAGATTTACAGGGTAGAGAGTCTAGGTGAAATGCATGATTATTTGATTAGGTTTCGAATTTTAATATGAAAAATTTATGTTAAAAAGATCAACTATTGAATGAAAATCTTTTAAAATTTTATTAGTCCATTATGCATAATTTTTTTAATCTAATAATATTTGAAGAAATAAGATAAATCTAAAGTTCGATCAATTATGGACTTAACTAATTAATCCAAAATGCCTATTTGTAATGCTTTTATAGAATCAATAAAATATGAATTAATCTCAAATCGCTGTGCAAGTGTATCGAAGTGATAATAGTAAAGTTCTTTACTATTCCATCCTATTTATTAAAATATTTAGGATACCAATTAGTTTAGGTTCTTTAGAGTTCCATATTGTGCTAATCATTCATAGTTTATTGAAATTCAAAATGAAGGCGAGACTAGGCGAAATGATTGATAGAATAGATATTAAGAAAAGTTAAACCAACGATATACATACATACATACACATATACATGCACATACACTATAACAATCCATTTGGAATGAGCCTAAATCCCATCCAAGAAAGGCCCATCGGAACTTAGAGTAATTCTAAGCAAGTCGTTGGTTTCCGTAAGAAATAAAATAATAAAGCTAGACTAAAACATAATCAAATCTCACATTGGAGTGGACAAAATATAATAATCGAAATAGATGTACCATATCATAAAATCTCATAAATGTCGATACATCGAACCAAATCCCAAATAAGTCAGGGTACATCATAAATATTCCAGAGATACAATCAGGTACTAGATATAATAATAATAAACTAGATAAAGATCGCCACCGTCAAGCTCCTTCTCTCGTGTCATCATCAAGCATGCGCTACCATCCTACCTAACCTGTGTTGTTAAGAGAAGTAGGGGGTGTCAGAACAACAGTTCTGGCAAATAAAAATTCTTTACGTTTAAACAAAAACTTGTTTTCTATACTCGATAGTATAAAATCTATCGGGTTTATGTCTAGACAAATATAAACACACTGTACCATACATATATGAATTTCTACATTTAATGGAATGGGATGAACTCTCCTGATCACTTAATGCCACATAAGTATGGGCGGATTCCTACGATCATTTAATATCCTTTGGCGGACCCCGGTTACTTAGGGCCTCGTTTCCTAGTAGATTATGTTATACAGATACTCTCAACGTAATGCGAGAGATTGTAATCAACCACTTAATACCATGTTTGGGTAGACAATACGCCATTTAAGTTCCTTTCGGCGGACCATAAGTAACTATCTAGCTTTTATTACGGGTGAACTCCTAGTCATTTAATACTTCCCTTAGATATGTCAATAGCTCATCCCTAGGTATGCTTTCACCTAGCACGTAGATAAGAAGCGGACAACTTTCAGAGAACTACCCCACTCATTTGTACACCTTTTCAATATCATTTAATACCTCATAATTTTTAGAGAAAGACGGACCCGTAGACTAGTTGATACCTAATAAGTGCGGGTCCTATCAATCTTATTAAACACAAAACTTGCTCCGAAACGCAAAGGCCTCTCGGAGCATAAGCGCAACGCGCAAACGCAAAGCGCACACATCATCAAAGAAAAGCGCATGATGTAAATAATGTAAAACGTTATGAATTAATAGAAAATAATGCATTCATAAGCAAATCAAATTGTCATAAAGCAATTAGAACATGTCATGTAACAACAAGAGGTGCTAATTTCAAGTCATAAGAACAAAAGAAACATAGGTAGTTTACTACTAATCTAGATCAGTTCTTGATTAAATCAAGCATCACCTTCTTCAAGGTTTTTAAAATCTTCGTCCTGACTGTTATTAGGATCTTTGTCGCCCTCCTCAAATTCCATTTCTTCTTCTTCTTCTTCCTCTTCCTCATTGACTTCATTCTCGTCAGCTAAACGCCTTTTAGACGATGATTCAAAATAGGCATGTTTTCCTTGGTTGGTGATTTCTGAAGATCATAGTTATGAATGGCGCGCTATGGCGCGCGCCATGGCGCACGGCGCGGCGCAGCGCGGTATCTGCGCCATTTCTTCTTGCGGCGCGGCGCATATGAGAAGGCGCAGCAAATGGCGCAAAAGGCGCGCGGCGCAAAATGGCGCGCCTTTTGTTTTTTATTTTATTTTTTGCTTGTTTTTGTATACAAACATATTTATTAGCAGGTAAATCAAATATATATCATATGTAGTTATATATAAACAATTCTACAAATTGCTGCATGCGTACACAGTAGTATGTTGACTTTGTAATTGCTGCATACAAATATTTAGCATACAGTGAGTATGCATTCCTATGCTCCCTGTTGCATACAGTAAGTCTACATACAAATTGTTGCATGCTACAAAAGTAGTGCATCAGCTAATGTTTTAGACCAGAACTTTTGAAAAATATGATTGTTGAATCGGATTTGGATTTCTAGTTTGTTAGTAATATATATTGTTATTTTGGATTTTGAAAACTATTATGCTTGAAATTCTATGTTAATGATGTCAAATATGATGATGTTTCTTTTTGCAAAATTGTAAAAACTTTGATTACATATGTTTCAGCAAAAAATACTAAACTTTTAAATTTGTTATATGTTAAATTAAAAAAATAAACATGCACAGTAAATCAAAAAGGCGCGCGCCATTTGCCGCGCCATGCGCCAAGGCTCCAGACTGATGTTGCGCCTTTTTGCGCCTTGCGCCATTAATAACTATGCTGAAGATCCATGTGAGGCTTGCGACCTATAGAAGGCATGCACAGGTTCAATCTGACCTGCAGTAATTTGACCATCAATCAAAATTAGAATCAAAGAGACAGTTCACTCAATGTTCAGTATTAAGATTTATGGGAGATGATAATTTTTGGTATTACTCATACATTGCTTATAAGCTGACCCGTAGCTTATAAATTTATTTATTTAGGAAATTTTGTTTAGATTGCAAAAGCTATATTGCTGGAATAAAGAAGCTACATGGCTGAAATTGGAAATCTTACCTCGAATTGTTACGAGACTCTTTGACTCCAGAAGAAATAGCAACATCCTTGTATAATAATTCATCTTGTTCGGAAAATACAAAATCATCTTCATCCGACTCTCTGTCAAGCCTGTCGACCAACCATTCATTGCTATCATCAATATCGGTTAACTAGATTGGATCAATAGTGTCACATAGTTCATATCTACGTCTCAAAGCTCTATTGCATTTGACAAACACCATATCATTCAATTTTTGTTGTGCAAGTCGATTTCTTTTCTTTTCTTGCTGTGAACTACAAACAAAAATAACCAAGGATGAGCTATTTGAACTTCTAAGTACTTAAAATTTACTTGCATGTTCAAATACTCTCCAGTTTCTCTCACATCCGGATGAGCTACATGTGAGACTAAGGATCCGAATGACAAAATTTTGTAGCTTTGGAGCATGCTTTCCATAGGCACCCCACCGTGCAACTAATAGAGAAATAAAGGAAACAAATAAAGTATACAAGCAATTCATAGGAAAAACATGAGTATTGTAATTAGTGTTTGTTTTATAAGTTATACCTGGAGATTTGTGTGATTTTTGTTTAATAGCCATAGGCAAGCCATAGAAACCTTCCGGTTTCATATATATCTCTAATTGGTCTCCAATCTTGTCTTGCACCTCTACATCAGCTATCATTTTCTCTATGCATCTGTACAAGCCTAGTGTTACCTCCTTATCATTCTCAGTGTTTGGATTTGTGTGGTAGAACTCCGATATGAGATAATATGCAGCTACATGCAAATGTTGGTGGAGTTGAATGTTCCGTCTCTTACCATTAATCTCAAAAAAAGTTTTACATTTCTCCACGTTCTTAAAAGAAGATAGCATGACCTCTTTGGCTCTATTCATAGCTTCATAAAGGTAACCCATTGCCGGTCTTTTTCTCCATAAACCAGTCGAAGAACTTTCACAAGAAGTCCCGCTACCTTAAGAGAACAAACGACATTGTTTCAAGAACTTGGCATCAAAACATAACTAGCTATCTTTCATCCAGCGGGGTCCTTGGAATAGTTACTGGTTACCTACCTTTTTGAAATGAACATCTTGCAGAGATTATTCTTTTGTTTATGGATCCTAGCCAATGTGAGGAAAACTGTGGCAAACCGTGTCTTCCTTGGTCTAAGTAATTCCTTTTGTCCAGCGAATTCTCTCAACATATTCACCATTCCAGACTTTGTGTATATAAATGAATTTAATGACACAGCTTTTGCAATGCAACTTTTCAACCTTGGAATACTAAAAAGGTCCTCCCACATGAGATCTATACAATGAGCAGCGCAAGGTGTCCAAAACAAGTGCAGATATCGAATCATCAACATTCTACCAGCTGCCTTATTATTATCTGTAACCACTTGCACAACATTTTTTGGTCCAATCATCTCCACATACTTGGATATCAATTCAAACAACATACAATAGTGGAGGCATCAACTGATTCAAGGAAGAAACTACCTCTAGGAGTGTTGACTAAAAAATTTATAAGGCCTGTGTTTTTTATCTTCCCAACTGTCGCATATAATTGAACACCTATGAATTACCCACTCTGCTTCATGAATTTTCATAAGTTTTCTTGTATCTTCAACTACTTCTTTCAACAGTTGTACCCTAATTTCATGGTAGCTAGGTGGTTTCATTGCCGGTCCTATTGCCCTTGTGCTTCCACATACACAACAAAACTTGGATGATTGACTACATTAAAAGGAATGTCTGTATCATACATCCATTTTGAAAAGGCCTGCAGGCTCTTCTCCTAAACTTTTTTTTGCCCCATCATTTTCCTCTATTGTTGGTTGTTTTCCTTTTAATTTTTTTACTACAAGCTACAGATTAGGTATCATGAACAAATCCATAAAGCCCTTTATTTTTGGTGCCTTATGCAAACAAGAAGCTGTACTACCTACAGATGCTTGAGGTTGCATAATCACCGTTTCATCATCGGAAACTTCCTGCTCAAAATGATTTAAATTCACACTTTCTTTTGCTTTCTTTTTTCGCTTCCATGTATTCTTTAATTTCTTTCCTAATTTCCTCCATTACTTTTGTGCAACCTTTTGCATTTCTTTGGCCTTCTATAAGGTGCTTTTTCATTCGATAAACTTCGCCAATCGTAACATTTCCACAGAAATTAAACTTCAACTCCTCTTTTCTAGTAGGATCAAACTTTGTGGCATATTTCCATGCCGGGTCTTTTCTGTCATCCACGGGTTCCATCGCCATTTTACTACATCAAACAAAGAGATTGTAAACATTAAAGAACATACAATGCGACATCAGAAAGGTATGTATGACAACAATTATATTTATACAAACTAGTTCAATACAAACAATTAAAATTAAAAAACTCATGGAGCAAAATTTTGGGGCAAACAGCTATGTATGGCAACAACTCTGTATACACCTAGCAGCTGCTTATGACAGCTAGTGTAGTCAAGGCGCTCGCCTAGGCGCCAGAAAAGCGTTCGAGGCGGTGAAGCACTGGAAAAAGCGATGATTGAAAAAAGCGCGCTTAAGTGAGTTTTTGTTTTTTTTGGTGCCCAGGCCCAAAGTCGAGCCCGTTTCGTTCGATTTACGGTTAGCCGACTACGTTTAGGGCTGTATATCGGACAGGACAGTCCGTTGTCCGGCTCGGTCCGAAGCTATAAGGTGTCCGGTCCGTGTCCGTCCGATTCTCTTATAGGACAGAGCTTGGACACACTAGTTTTCTGTCCGATGATGTTTTTCTATTATATCGGACAGGACAATCCGTTGTCCGGCTCGGTCCGAGGCTATATGATGTCCGGTCCGTGTCCGTCCGAATTCTTATAGGACAGAGCTTGGACACACCTCCGTCCGGTCCGGTCCGACCCGTTTACACCCCTAACTACGTTTACATCATTTATCGAACAGAAAATAAAAAAAGAGCGTCGACAAAGATATATTGCGAGCTCGACATCAACAAAATCAACTGATTTTGCTTTCATCCATTCGAACTTGTCTGATCAGCCATCTGGAGCTCAAGCATCCCTGAGACACGGTTTTGAACACTAGCAGTTGCTTCTTCTGTAAGCTAAACCTTTTTTTTTGGTTTATTTGCTCGGTGCAGCCGTGTAAAGTGCTTTTTTTAAGGAACTGCTGTTTTTTTAAATAAGTGCAAGTGCAGTTTTTTTTTTTTTTGGAAGAAATGCAGTTTTTTTTTAAAAACAGGTGCATTGTTTTTTTTTTTTTTTAAAACAGTGCAGTTTTTAAAACAAATGCTTTTTTTTGAACAAATGCAGATTTTTTTTGTTTTGAACAATTGCAGATTTTTTTTTTGAACAAGTGCTGTGTTTGTTTTCGAACAAATGCAGTTTTTTTTTTAATAAATATGTGCAGTTTTTTTTTAAAAACAAGTGCATTGCAGTTTTTGTAGAAAAAAATAGTGCAGTTTTTAAAACAAGTGCAGTTTTTTTTACTGTAACACAGCAGAAGTCATGCTCAAGACGTCCAAAAAAGCCCTAGGCGCCAAAAAGCGCTAGGCGCCAGCTTGGGGCTTTTTCGCCTTGACTACACTGATGACAACAGCCCTATCTGCTGTCTTTACATAGGCAGGAAAAAACATGTAACATGTACCTAACTACTCAAATTCTATACACAACTTGTAAATATGTGTGTATGTGTAACCAGTACAAAACATAAACATAACAAAATTACAAATGAACCCGATTAAAAAAAGAAAAGAACCAAAGATGACTTATATACGTGTATATAATATGTGTATTTATACAGTACTAAAGAGCTTATTATACAAATAACACTACTTGAAAAACTTACTGAGACAAATGGACAAGCATGTTGCAGGCAAAATCAAAAGAATAAAAAAAACCAAAAGAAGATGTTGGTTACAGATCAAATATATTAAAGAAGAAAAGAGAAAGATTAAAGAAGAAGAAGAAAATTACTTGATAGTTGTATGAGTTGAGACTTGGAAGACTAGAATCTCCTTTTGAGGCGGCTGATGTTTCAAGTGCGTATGAGCCGTAGTAATAACTAGGGCAAACATCTTTATATGACACCGTCAAACCTGTCAAATCTGAACTTTTCCTCCCTTTTTTTCTTTTATTCCCTAACCCCTCGCATAACTTCAATCGAGCGCGCATACCTAGCATGTTGCGCATGGAGCATAAGCGATAAAAGCGCATGCATAATTCAAGTTGCATCGCATACCTTAAGCGAAGCGCTTCAGGTGCGCTACGCATATGCGCACTTTTAATAACACTGGATCCTATGACTTTAGACCAATCCAAGGGATGAATCCTTAGGAACGAACCAAGTACTAGTCACTTACCACCCAAACAAGGCGGATCATACACTAAATGGTCCATGGCACTAGACATCTCACATTAACTTGACTTCTTGTAGCTGCTGGAATTGCCACGTAGTTTCGAGCAGACTTCTACTACAAGTAGGGATTAACCTCGCGTCCACATATCATTTAATATTTTGAAAAGCCATTAACTCACACACAACAAACAAATTTTCCTAGCGGGTACATTTAATATTACTTCATGATACAATCTCTATTGTCTGTCTGTCTGTCTCAACCGTTAAAACTGAGCTTTTATGTAAATTTATCTGCAATCCAGAAATACTCTCAAAAGCATAAAGAATAAATTTGAGAGCCGCAATATACTTACGGTCAGGCTTACTGAAGACTATCGTGTCATCAGCGTAATGCAGAGACGTGATACCCTCCATTATGAAATCATCACCAAAACTCTTCAGAATCTCATTCACACAACTGATCTTCAAAATCTGAGTGAAAACATCTGCTGCCAAATCAAAAAGCAGTGGTGACAATGGATCACCTTGCCTCAAACCTCTCTTAGAACTGATAGTCTTCCCAGCCATCCCATTTACAAACACATTTGTCTTGCTTGCCTCAAAAATGCCACTAATCTACCCTATCCATTTCCTGCTAAAGCCTCTAGCTTCCAATAAACTCAAAATAAAATTCCAGTCCACCGTGTCAAACACCTTAGCAAAATCCAGTTTCAGAAGAGCACAAGGTAAAGAATAATGTGTACAATATGATACAATCTCTTGGACCATGGCTGCCCCTTCAAGAATATGTATGCCTTTAATAAAAGCAGTTTGTGACTTGTCAATGAGTTTTTCCATAACCGCTTTTAGCATATTAGCAAGTACTTTAGTAATTAACTTATAAGTACTATTTAATAAGCTGATCGGTCTAAAATCTGATGGAGATAAGGAACCCTCTTTCTTTGGAATGAGAACAACATTTGCGTAACTAATCTTCTCAAAATTAATAGAACTCTTCTCTAAATCTCTGAACAAATTGATGATGTCCACCTTGATCCAGTTCCAATATTTTTTAAAGAAAAAAATTTGGAAAGCCATCCGGACCTGGTGCTTTGTCGTTAGGCATTTCGTTTAAGGCATCAAAAATCTCCTCTTCAGAGAAACTTGAATCTAAACAAGATAGATCCAAATCCGTTGGATATAAAGCTTTCCAATCAACCTCCAAACTGATATTCCTACATAAACCAAGCAACTTCCCGTAAAAATTTGTGAAAATTTCATTCAAATCCTCCTGCTTAGAAATCTCCACACCATCATGTTCAACACTGCAAATCATATTTGAATGCCTTCTCCCATTGGCTATTCGATGAAAATAACCAGTGTTTTTGTCTCCTTCTTTCACCCATTGGTCTCTAGAACGTTGTCTTCAGTATACTTCTTGATCAATAACTTTCAAAAGCTCCTTTTCTTTATCCTTCAATAGATCTTTCTCCACAGCAGATAAAGCTCTCTGTTCAGCAATGCTATTTAAATTTAGAATCTCATTCTCCAAATTTTCTTTTCCCCTTTTAATAGAACCAAAAACTTCCTTGTTCCACTTCTTCAAAAAGCACCTCAACAATTTCAGTTTTCTTCTAATGGACCCAACAACATCATCCAAATTCGAGAATTCAGACCACTTATTCATCAACATATCATCAAAACCGTCCTCCAAACACCATATTTTTTCAAACCTGAACAGAGAATTCCTAGGCAAACGGTCTCCAGAATCAAAGATGATTGGACAATGATCAGAGATCACTGATGCAAAACCCCTCTGAGATGAGAGAGGATGCAGGTCTTCAAATTCTGGATTTATGAAAAAACTATCAAACTTCGCCAACGTTGGATTATCCCTTCTATTACTCCTGGTGTAATTACGATTGTTTCATGGCAAATCAATCAAATTACATTCTCTTACACACTCTCCAAAATCATCCATGTCTTCTCCATAGTTTTCAGCTCTTTTATTTCTCTCAAATGAGAACCTTGTTACATTGAAGTCTCCACCAATTAACCATGGTCCATGAAAAGATTTATCAAATTGCGAACAGTCATCCCAAAGAACTTTCCTCTACTCTCTCGTCTGAGGACCATAGACATTAGTGAAGTGATAAAGAACTCCAGTACTCTTCTAACTTAACACCACATTCAAACAATGCAAAATTTTAACTCCTGTTTCAATTCCCACTTATCACATTTCCAACCAATCATAAGGCCACCTGAACTGCCAGAAGCATTCAAATGACTCCAACCATCCAACATCGAACGACCCAAGGACATGAAACATAAATCATCAGCATTAGCAATCTTAGATTCTTGAATGAAAACAATATCAGGATTAAGAGAAAACAAAACATTCTTAATCCTATGGCATTTTTTGGGTTTGCCCAAACCACGCACATTCCAAGAAACTATAATCATTTATTCGAGTTAACTCTCTCTATTTCCTTCTTCTTAAAGTCAGCAATGTTTGCATCAATGTTATTCAAATTAAACCCATATTTAACAACTAAATCATAAAGTTGATCATTCGAAAAGCTATTTAAAAAAGCAGGAATGAAAACACTACCTTCCAGCGGATGCTCCATATTCTGACTTCTTCTTGCGCTCCTCCTTAACAAAGTAACACCAGAAGAGCCCACAACTTCCTTGCCCTCAGAGGTAATATGAGAGCTACCCAGCACAACATGAGTGTCCCCCACATTATCACTATCCAGATCGTCACTCATAAGTACCTCCTCAATCCTTCCAACCACCAGCGACCTCTCCTCATTAGCATGCAAGTCCTTCATGGCCTCCTGTACATCTTCACCACCAAAAATATTAGATGGCTCTCCCCACTCTTCAGGAATGTTCAGAAAGACATTCTGAAGATGAACATCACTTTTAGCCTTCCACGTCTTCAGAATACCTTCAGAATCCTTTCTAAACACAATGTTTTTAAAATCATTTGGATCTGGCATCTCATTAGGATTCCCAAAGAACCTGCTAATCTCCACCTCATGATAAGTTTTCGTGAATAAATTCTCAACAATGATGACAAATAAACTGGCATAGGAACTTCAACCTCCACCCTAAGATATGATAGATCAACTACATCCCAAGCCTTCTGCTGCAAATTCGTAACCTCCCCTACTTTCATCAGAATCAAGCTAACCATCCAACGATTGCGAAAGATGAGCGGAAGATTCTTCAGTATGATCCAACGATTCCGAGGAAATTTCACCACAAAATCGTTATTGAAACGCTTCACACTCTAGACCCATCGATGCAAATAGCTAAACTCCCTCTTTAAGCACTGCTCCACATGATTCATCGAGAATTCACCTTTTACAATTGAAATAACCACCCAAGAATTGAGTCTCTCCAAATCATTATCCCCAGTAAACTGAGAGATATGTATTTCGTTTCCTGTCACCATTCTCCTTTTCTTTTGATATAGATTTTGCGGTTTTTGTGAAGGGATTTTAGGTGGAACTTCTGAAGAATTTAGAGAGTTTCTTGGAGGATTTCTTTGCGATTTTTTATTCTCAAAACACCGATAGCCTTTATGACCAGTTTTTTTTGCATTTGAAACAAATTACTGGATTTTTGCGATCCCTAATCTAGTGATCAGATTCTCCGCACCTAGAGCAACCTTTCTTTGATTTGACATAATTCAACTTATCAGAATATGAATCCGCATGTTTTCTTGAATCTTGCGTCTTATTTTCCTCGAGTTTCGGAGCTGGATTGTTTAGTAATGCTTCTTTGAAAGTCACGTGAGGTTTGGTGTATGAAAGATCTGTTGTATTTAGGTTTTCTTGAATTAAATTCGTAGCCGACGCCATGAGACTTCGGACGTCATTAAAGGAGGACGCCATTTTTCGTCCTACACGTGTTTTCTAACTTGGTTTCTAAAGACATAGTACATAAATCTTCATTTCAAATTTAGAACAATAATAGGAAAATAAACGTAGCACAATAAAAGATAAATTGTAACCTAGGCTTTTAAGATTATCTCAAAAAACAAAAAGGGACAAGATGAATAAAAATATATTATATGTATATTCTTTCTAGTGTTGTTTTACTTTCATTTATGAGCTTTGTACAAAAGCAAGGATTTTTTTTAAGTTGGTTAATACAGGGGTTTGAGTGGAGTCTCGAACCCCGTCATCTTACTCGATAGGTACACACCTTACCGTTATGCCACACTGTCTTGGCACAAAAACAAGGATTTTGGTCATATATGTTCTATTATACCAAAACCAACTATGTGATATAAACATAGAGGTTTAAACATACGTAAATTACAATATTCAAATCCTCACTTTTGTGTTAATTCAAATTTTACAACAAAAAGAAAAGAAAGTAAAACATGTTAGATAATAAATTTACATACCCATCCGAAAATAATAAAAATTCCACTTTATTTACATCAATCATGAAAAGCCCAAACAACTAACTAGATTGACCATTTTTGAATTATTAGAGATTTGGGGATTAGATATGTTTTGTTTTCGTGACATTCCAAATCCCTATAGGTATAATCAATCCATATTCATACTAACAAAGTAACAATTATATAACAAATAGGTAAACTTGAAAGAATTTCGAATCACAGTACATACAGAAAAAAACTGTGAATAAACCTAATTCTGGATTGCAGCCTCGAACAACCGTTCTTTAATTCTTTCTCCCATAATATTATACATGTATAGGAATCAATATAGAATCGTATACACATAAAATTAATATAGCCTCGAACAACCCTCATCTTCTGCTTCATCTTTTCCCAAGATGTGATTTTGTTCATTTCGAGCCTTGCATGGGTTAGCTTCATCTCTTGCCACTACGCGGTTGCCCTTCCTCGCAACCTAGTCACCACTAGGGGTACTTGCTTATTCTCAGGTCCTTCCTCAAATTCAAGGATCTCATCCACCGTGGTTATCCAGTCAATGAATTCTTCTGCTTTCAGACCTCCATGAAACTCCGGAATTTCAGTTCTCATACCAACCTCCCATCTCTTGTTGTCTTCTTCCACCCTCGCTCTTTGATTTCTATGAGGACGATGAAGAATATCCTCAGATTCGGTAACATCCGCCAACGATTCCTATGGAACTGCTTCTCCTTGCATATTTATCCCCCTTGGTTTTGAAAAAATGCAGTAATTTCCCCTACCAATCCTCTAATCTCGCCTCTGATTTGATCCCTCATCTGCCGCATCTCTTCTTTGAATTCATCTCTCAGTCGATCCATGCTTCCTCACGCTGTTGTTGTCGTCGATTCCCTCTTCTAGGCAGCATGGTAATCGAAGATCGTTTGGCTCCGATACCAATTGACGCAGCAGGAAGTAAGAATCAATCTCAATCTATTGATTCACCTATGAATACTAATTGAAATCTTCTAAAACATGTTGATTCTCATATTTAAGAATATCAGGATTTAGGCATCCAATTTACATCTAAATAAAAGAAATTAGGAATTAAAACCAGATTTTTATTGATTAACGACAAAAACTATCTATTACATCCAACAAAGTTCAAATATATTGACCAAAGCAAATCAAAACAGAAAAAGGCTAAAAACATAAAAATGGTCCGAACCCCTTTAGATGACGTCTTTTGGGTCCGAAGATATGAATTACGGTGCCTTGCACATTAACTCTTGTAGCCTTCCGAGTTAGCTTCAGGTACAAATTTCGTTTAGTCCAAACGACCTTACGGTTTGAAAGTTACGTCTGTTTCGTGAACATGTGCAGAAATGTCTTCACCGTCTTCAGCAAATTCTTCGGCTTCTTGGGCTGTATCACTTCCTTAAACACCATAATTCGTCTAGCTGATTTATGGATATAGCTTTATCTTTATTGAAATTTATTTTAATCATTTTTGTGAATGATCGCATGAAAATTGAGTAGTGTCAAGCTTTTCTGGACTTAATCGTCAGTCTTTAAAATAAATCAGGGGAAGTAATACTTTATTTTTAAGGCAAAGTTAGCATCTCTCCTTCTATGTGAAAACACTGTTAATGATGTTTGCAGATTCAATAGCAATTGTTTTTACAACGTTGAGATTAGACTAATGTGCATTATGAGATTCAGATTACTTGTTTAAGTTTTTGATATTGCAGACAATTTGTTTAAGTTTTTGATGTTGTAGGATATGAAAAAGCAAACCAAAAAGTTGAAATCAAATAGGCATCGTCAGCGATGGTTGACTAAAAAATCAACGCTTCTTCAACACAAGGGGGAGCTAGTGTAACACCATAATGATCTCAGCATCATTTCATCCATTATTGGTAAAGATGGTCAAAACATGTTATCGCCTTGGTAGAAGCTTGTCGCATGTCATCATCGTAAGTGCATGCCACCGCCAGCATACCATTAGATTTGGAGCTTATCAACCCACCCGATAAGGAGAAAATCATCAACCTAATCGATAAGTGGAGGGTTACCGTTTGCATGGACTTAGTAGAAATTAAGAGCTTATCACAATCACCATAGGTTAGAGCTTATCGTTGTTATTGGAAACCAAGGCCTATCAACCACATGGACCCAGAGGAAGTAAAAGGTGTCTGACCATTTGTCACTTGTCACTTATCCAAGAATAAGGCATTAGGAGATGAGGCATCGCCGCCTGGAAAAATTACAGCTATCGATACTCTCCAAAGCCATTAGCTTATCGCTTATTGACCTGGTCGATAAGAAAGGTTCAACATCAGTAGCCATTTTATCGACTCAATCGACAAAGAAACGTCATCAACTAAAGAGTCGCATGCATTTAGGGACTATTGCCCTAATCGATAAGGCCATTCCATTAGTTTAGAAACCACATGTGTCCAAAGCTCACCGTCTTCATTCTACCAGACGTGTCAGTGTTATTAGTGGCTCACGACGCAAAAATGCGCAAACCCTCTCTGGTGCCTTGGCGCATAGCTCAGCAAATGTTGCACGCCTTTTTAATTTACTGCGCATGTTTAATTCTTTTTAATATAATTAATATTTTAACAAAAGTTTAAAAAAATCTATTTTTTGCTAAAACATATGCAACAATGTTTGTTATGCATTTTACAAAAAAAAACATAAAGCATAAAATTTCAAGCACAATAGTTTTCAAATCAAAAATAATAATACACATTAAAGATAAGCTAAAAATCTGAATCTCTCCACTCTTGCTGCTCTAGCCCCCAAGTCATGTCATCCTCATCATCGAACACAAGCTCATTTTCAGCATCAGATGAATCATCCATATTTTCAGTTAACCATTAATTACAATCATCATTATCATTCAAAGATACTGGATCAACAGTGTCACAAATATTATACCTTTTTAATGTTCGATTGTATTTAACAAATACCAAATTATGAAATATTTTTATGTTAGATATAACTTGTATAAAGATATTGGACATATTCACGTATATGCAAAATAAATAAATAATCCAAGGGTATGTTTCAGAGCTGCTTGAATGTTTATTTTATGAGAATGTTTTTTCTTTCTCCAAAGCTACTTTTCTTGATATTCGTTCACGGGTTCAGAGTTTCATGCATTTTCTTTTGCATGAATGCTGGGCAATATTTTATGATCTTTTTATACATTACATTATATACTTATGACAATAGTAAAAGGAATCTAAACTAAGTTGAATAATAAAACATATGTCAGTTCTAAATATCGACATGCAAAGTTCAGCCAATTACATAATTGTAAGGTTATTAAATCGCTGATGACAATCGAATAGGAAATAATGATGATGTAATTATGTTTTCATATAATAAAAAAAATATCAACAAATTTATTCACATTTCATGTCATTATGATAATAATAGTAATAGTAGTAGTGATGGTGGTTGTAGTGATGGTAAGAGTATTTGTAGTAGTAGTTATAGCATCTTGAAATGCAAAAAACAAAACCATAAAATAAAGAAAAGACGCGCCATTTGGCGCGCCTTTTCATATGCGCCGCAAGCAAAAATGGCGCAAACGCCGCGTTATGTGCCATGGCGCGCCTTTCGTAACTGTGAAAAGTGCTTATCAAGTGGAACGATAAAGGGCTTATCGACATAATTGACAACTCCGCATTCCTTAGGATTAATCTCCTAAGCATGTTTTAGTATTATCACACATAGGTTTGTCATATAGCTGCTTTGTCATGATAATCATTGTCTTATGTCTTGCCGCATTTGTTAGATAATATCAGTGTTATTACGGCGTTCGACTAGTCGTCGACTAGTCGACATTGGTGCATCGACTGGAAGAGTCGACTTGCCATTAGTTGAGCTTGAACCCTAAATCACGAAGTCGAAGTCGAACTTGAACCCTATATCACAAACATGAACCCTAAATCATGAAGTTGAAATCGAAATCACGAACTTGAACCCTAAACCACGAAGTTAAAGTCGAATACGAAGTCGAACCTATTCTGAAATTTGAAATTTAACTCCAGTTTGCAAAGTCGTAATGTACAAATTTACAGTTTACGAAGTCGAGTACGAAGTTGTTTATTATAAACGGCAATTATCTATTAATACACTGTAAAGATGTATATATTTATTTATTTATATACTGCAATTATGAATTAATATATATATATATATATACGTATATATTTATTTATTTACCAACCAGTCTCCGACTAGTTGAAGCTCTATCGACTCGACTCGGCTTGCCGCCGTAGCAACCATGGGTAACATAAAAGATCCTTATTGATCGAGTCGATAAGGATCGAAACGACAAGGTTTGATACACTATAAATGAAGATGGAAGCACCCCATTTGGGGGGAACCTCTACTAACCCCGCCTCATTTATATTGGTCCCACATTTGTGAAATCTTAAAATCAGTTTGGGGATAAATAATTTGAATAGCTTCTTAATTACTACTGTATATCACTATACCGTGGAAATAGAGTTTTGCTTCTTTGCAGTTTCTTATTTGCCCCTTAGTCTACTAAGTCAAATTCGCCTATTAGCCATATTTAGGTGTTTCAGACTTAATTAAATTCTCCTGAAGTTATCTATTCAATTGTATTCTCTTAATCATCATTTAATAAAATATTATTATTGATTTATTTTCATATCATGGTGCACCAAAATTTGATGAATATGTTTTTTTGTTCTTAGTTGCCAACATATCCCAATAGCAAATATTAATTGTTTTTGTAAGCAGAATATAAGATGTTTAGGTCACTAGTGTAGTCTCAGGCTTTTGCATCTTTCTCCCTTATGACGCGTCGCAGATGAAAATGCACGACAAATAACACTTATGATGCAAATGTAACATGGTGCAAAAATGATGTGCTTTTTCGCTATTTGATTGTTTTTATACTGTTATTTATTTTTCATTTTTTGCAATCCAAACTATTCTGTTATACTGTTATTTATTTTTCATTTTTTGCAATCCAAACTAATCTGTAACGAGAAGTCGAATATATTATATATCTTTCGTACAATGATACAATTACACTTCAAATTGATCTCCAACAAATTTCGAACTATTTATTTATATTCTGTCATATCCAACTACGATGGACAGCTAGAACTAAGTTGCGTAAATACGAACCTAATTGGTCCGAACCTGATTCAAACTCATGGGTCATAGGCCGTGTCTAGTTGATGAAAAATAACATGAAGAACCACTCAAACCTGGAAGATTGGACAAAAAGGCAAAAGAAAAACCGTTTTTAGTGTCATTACAAAATTGGGCTGACCTGAAGCGAATCGAACCTTAGGTTGGGTCAAAGTTTTAAAACATATAAGTTAAAATGTACAAGACCCAACTCAATTAGAATCTAGACGCGTCAGATTGAGTTTAGATCTGACCCGACATTTCTTGTTACCAATTCTGTATCGAACAAATAATGTCGAATGGCTACATTGTCCAAATCAATCTCGAAAGAACTTCAAACTATCTGTTCTAATTAAACTGCACCGAATAAGTAATCGCGAATGGATGTTTTTAACTAATCTCCAACAAACTTCAAACTTTATGCTTCTATTGCAACCTCATCGAATGAATTGTAGATCAGTATGAGACAAATGAGGAAGATGTTGAAATTTATAAATCTAACGATGTAGATATTGATTTAGAAAATATGATTGCCGAATCATATTCGGATTTCTAGATTACCAATAACATGTACTATTATTATCTTGGATTTTAGCTTCTGATGACTGTCGTGTTAGAAATTCAATGTTTATTATATTATATTTTATGATGATTTTTGTGGAATGTCTTAAGAAAAAACTTTATAAACTACGTTTTAGTAAAAAAAAAAAAAATATTATGTCAAATTTTTAGTTAATTGTTAAACATGAGTAGCAAATTAAATGGCATGCGTCATTTGCCACGCCGTGCGCCCAGGCTTCGAGGAGTATTTGTACCCTTCTGTGTCATGCCACTAATAAGTGTGTCACTACCAAAATTCTGTTTTACTCCTTAATTTCTCTCTGACTGTCGTTTCACTCTAGTGTACCTTTTTTTCCATTGTCATGTCAACATGAACATTTTCTAGTCACATTTTGATTCTCAACCTTTAGCCTATAAATCATTGTGTAGACAGTAGAAACGAATACGGTATAACACATAACTAAAGGATCCGTTTAGGCAAAGAAAGCGCCCATGTGTTGGCGTCATGTTTGATGTTTTCGACACGTCAGAGGTGGCGTTTCCCATTTTGATCTGCTGTGGTGCAGTGAACAAATTGATTTGTTGGAATTCAACACGTCAGGCAGTAATAGTAATTGATGAGGATGGCCCCTCGTTCGAATGTTTTTAATACCTTGGTCCCTTTTCCAATGCAAACAATTAACATTCTCTAACATTAGTAATAATAACTTAACAATTAATTCCCCTTTCAAACGCCCCTTGTTCCCCTTACAAACACTTACTAATGCCTTGGTCTCTCCTTTTCAACTCAAATAACTAATGCTTTCGAACATAATTAATTCTTCTTTCAAATGCCTCTTTCACAACGCAGGAACATGTTTTTCCTTCATTGACAAATCTCTTTTCATGTCTCTTTCAAATGCCACTAAGAAAATCACACAAAGTGTAAATTTTCCCCTGACCATGACGTTCTCAATCGATGACACCACGCGCTGAAGCATTGAAATTACAACTCCCGCATAAGCAGCACTACTACAGATGAGATAAATCGCTATGGCATCTCAAATGGTTAAGCATCAAGCTAGGATTTAGCAAAGCCTGCTTAACAAGGAAGATATTTGGCTATAGTTCCAATGATTTTAGATTAAAATTCAGTTTTACTATCTTAACCATATGTCTATTTTACATTAGGTAAAAATTTTGTGTATATGGATGTTATATTTTAAAATGATGATACCATTGCTGGTTTCTTCAGCTACCATTGGACTCATTTATTGAACATTAGCGTATTGTTCGCGGTTCACCAAATTTTGTTGCTTTTGAAGTAAACATAAAAGAATATGAAACTATAAATGTACTTACGTTTTCATATATTTGAAAATTTTGATAATTTTATAAATTTTTGCTTAAATGTTTCAACTAAAACATTCTGCTCAATTATCTTCAACTTTTTATTTATATTATTTCTATTACTATTTTCCAACATTACCAAATTTATTTAGCTTTTTGCTTGGAAAAGCGGCGTAGATTAGAATCTATTTTCATGCATATCCAATTGCCTATTTTTATCACCCTGTTTGTTTATTTATTTATGTACATAAGAGGGTTTTTTTCTCCTTAGGAAAAGAAAACTATAAAATTGTTTCATAAAAATTGAATTAGTAAAGTAGTGTTATATATGCCCATAAAATTATTTGATACAGCTGCATCGGGTTCGTTCCCCGATAGCTGATTAGATTTCACCGACATCAGCCTTTTATTTTTGAAAATTGGTATGTATGAAATGTGCATTCATGCTTGTGTAGTGGTGCACAAGAATATGAAAAATCTGAAGTGGTACTTATGCACTTTTGGGATGTTTGAATAACTTGCATCGGTGAATCAAATACACTTGATTTCCTTTACTAATCGAAGAGTATATAGTTCTATGCATGGTTTTAAATTTCGGATTCGGTCGTCTCGTCTTAGGAATCCTACACATAATATCTCATACCGGATGAGTTCTCGGGTGAGATGAGTGTATTTCGAATATACATCTCAGATTTTATTGTCCATCTTGGGACTATTTTGGAGTAGTTTACGCATCTTAAACTGATGTTTTAAATATTTTTATGATAATTGTAATGTAAATATAATTTATTGCACTATATAATGGGATCGACTATTTAGACACAAAAATTTGACATGAACCGAGGGACACAAAATCTCGGCAATTGGATCAATTTGTTGTTATATGAGGAGTGGAATTCAGGGGATAATCCAATGGCTAATATTTTATGTCATTCAAATTGTGTCAAATTTTTGTGTCTACGCAGGCTTTTCCATATATAATTTATGATAAACAATAATATATATTTTCCTTTTAAAGGAAAGCGGTTACCTGATTGATTTTGTATTGATTAAATGAATTTTGTTATTTGAATATTAAAAATATGAAATAAACAAAATAACATCTGTTTTTCTATTTCATTTAAAAAATAATTAAAAAGGGAATTAGAGGGCTATTAAGAAATCGTCGGATTGCAAGTTCTTTTGGACCCACAAAGTTAACTAAACCTACAAATGAGAAAACATCTTCATATGAGATCTTATGTTGAGATTTATCCCAAATACCGCTTGAGATCTTAATATCTTGGACAAGATGAGTGTCAATTAGAGGTAAGCAAAGTTTAATGTCTCATTTCGTGAAATCTTGTCTTTCTCAGGTTCGAAAACGAGATATCGGGGGAGAAACGAGATTTGAAACAGTGGTTTTATGTTTGTTTAACTTATCTGATTATGCTGTTCCGTTTATAAATTTAAATTATTTAATTTTCGTAATTGTAAAACATATGCCGTAATTCAAATGGTATCTGCCATTGTTGTGGGAATATCCTTTGAACGTTTGAAACCTTAGCAGTGTCTTTGCGTATTTTCCCAAAAATCATTGTTTTAGGCAATATTCATAGCTACCTGTTTCTTACTTTCTAAGTTAACTTGTGCAGATTGAGGGTCCGCGGACTCCTGAAGAAATGCTTAACATTCTCCAACAAATTGTCGAACAATCAGGTACACAACTCGTAACTGCAAGACTTGAGGCCGAAGAGAGAACAAATAATATGAGACTAAGAGAACAGCAAGACGCCGAATTTTTGGCATCTCTTCATGCCGATCAAGTATGTCACATATATCTCATCGCTTTGATTGTTTAAATTTAAAAGCTCATAATAATGTTTTCTGAGATTTTGCATGTAAACCATGTGTTTATTTCCTTTCTCCTTCCAAATGTTTAGGCTAGAGAGCGTCAAAGAAAAGAAGAACAAGACCGATTGGAAAGAGAAGCGGCAGAAGTTGAGAGGAAGTGCAAGGAAGAAGAAACAGCTAAGGAAAGAGCTGGTATAGAAGCTGCTCAGAAACAAGCTGCTCTTGTAAAAAGAAAGCAAGAGAAAGCCATGTTACTTGGTGAAGAACCTGAGAAAGGACCTGATGTAACACAAGTAGGTTATTTTACGTTTGTTGATTTAAATGCTTATTTTATTCAGCTGTTTGTTTCACTCAAAATGTCCACTTACTCATAGCTATTCAAGTAGGTTATTTTGTGGGCTAATATGCCTATTTACCCTGTACTTAGAAATTTGAACATAGGATGGTTAGTAATGTTTGTCCAAACAATGCAATGTGAAGCCTTTGTTTTGACATCTGCCTCTGTTTTAGGTACTTTTTCGGTTTCCTAATGGAGAGCGCAAGGAAAGGAGGTTCAATTGCAACGCACCGATTGAGTCACTCTATGATTACGTCGATTCCTTGGGTTTCATGGATGCAGAGAATTATAGCTTGGTTTCAAACTTTCCACGTGTCTTGTACGGGCCTGAAAAGCATTCAGTATCGCTTACGGAAGCCGGTTTGCATCCACGAGCAAGCTTATTTGTTGAGATCCAATCCTGAACCGAATAAATAAATGTAAAGATACCGTGGTAACCTGTGGGAAAACAAGGTCTACTTTCATTTTATTACCTTGCATTGCTTTTTGTATCTGTATATCTGAATTGCTCACTGCATCAGTTTCCCCAGGGTAACTTGTACATGCATCTTTCTCTAGTAATTTGTTAGCTTAGTCTTCCTTTTTTTTCTCCATTATGTTGATGTACAGTTTTACTATGTTTGAAATTTTTATTTTTGTTTATTTTGCAATTGCAATTTGATAATTACTTTTAAGGAAAATATTACTGTATGCACTAAGAGCACATGTTAAGGTTATGGAATTATCAATATATCCTTTTGGATTCAGTCTCTTATTAATTATACAATGTCAAATGATAGCATCTATCAACATCCCATAAAATGCTTTAGGCATCCCATCATTTTCTTAAAATATATCATGCCACATATAATCCTTTTCAACCTTCCATAGTTCCGAAAATATACTTTTTTCTTCCTTTATTCTTTTGTCAAACCCAAGAGCATGCTCTTAAACAACCCTTGTTTCCTTTTTTATGTAATCATATGTAATTTTATTATGGGGATTTTTTTTTTAAAAACATCACATTTATTAATTAAAAGTAAAGTGATATAGAATCTACGCAGTTAAAGCCTCGCTAAAACCTCACAATATCCTTGCTATAGCTCATAGCTTTTTTTAACCGTTACGCTATTTCAATTTAGCGTTGATAAACAATAGATTCGCTTTTAGTCCCGCTATTTTCTACTGCATCCGCTAAATCAAGGTTTTTTAGTGTTTGGTTTAGCAGTATTGATATAGAGCATGATTTGACTAATTCTCTTTTTAGAATTCAACAAATTTAACGTAAATGGCTAAACTTGAGGCATAAATGCCTAATATATAGTAACAATCAATTACACTCGTCAAATTTAGCATGTATAGCTATGATATTCCTTGATTTTGTTATATAAGATTAATTAATATTTGTTTCTTATACACATAATGTGAGAAATATATTAATTAATTTTCAGATATTTGGTTTTACATCTAGTGAACCTTTTTGTGCCTCCGTTGTTTCCCCGCTTTATCTCCACTGCACCTTATTTGCACTTCCGGCGCTATAGAACCGCTGAGCGTTTTGAGTGCATAGTATAGAACTAATTCAATTGGCTCATATGGTTGATATAAATGCAACGTACTTTATATTTATGTTTTTTTACTAAAACAATATTAAAACTCTTATCAATGTATGAACATTTTAAAATGTGTTATATTGTTCTCGATTTATATATCTTATAAATTCATTTCCACGTAATTTTATTTAGGATTAGAGATTTTGATATTAATTATTTAATTTTGAATCTTTTCGACTATGACATATTGATAAAAATGCAACAAAATGTTTATTTTTAAAGTAGGGTGTGTAAGGCCATCTTTGGGGGGTTAATAGGACCAACAATGTCAATTAGGCATTTAAAAAATATTTTTTTTTTCTCTTTTAGTTAAGAACTTTCATCATTAACATGTGCTCTTATTACACACATTAACAAAACTCTTACTTTAAAGTTATTATATCCTCCTTTTTTGTGTAAAAATTTGAATTGGTTTATAATAGATAAGTATCATATCATACATGTGGAAACTTTGAATTGAGCTTGTTACGCATATATCAACGTCTAAAAGTCATCTCTACCTTTAGGTCATCTCATAAAAGTGGATGTTCTGTATCTTTAAGTATCTAGGATACTATAATCTTATGAACGTACATAAAATAATATGATTATTAAAATAAAAACTCTTGTCATGATAGTCAAACATATTATAAAACTAGAGAGGGGGTAAATAGCGTTTTTCAATTTATACAAATTTTGGTTAAATCATTTTAAAATTATACTTAAAATGATAAAATTAACAATCACTGATATAATTATAGAATCAAAACGTAAAAAATTAAATGCAGTAAAACAAAAGAAAAGAATACATCATGATTTATTCCGTCCCGAACAAACATTGTATAGAGTATACTAACATGAAATTTGTAATGACCCGGATATTTGACGGTGTAATAATTAACTTATTTAATTATTTAAAACAAGTAATATATTATTTAATCGACGATGTTAGAACGTATAATTATATTATAATTAAAATCGAGCTTGAAATGGCGCTGCAGTTCGTAATTTGGCGATTCGAACTTCAACTGAATGTACATGATTCGTTTTAAATCGGATTTCTGTGAAACAAGAAACGTATGGAGCTGGTGGAGTATATCTTTCTAGGGGAAGAGAAAAATCAGGATTTCGTCATGTAGATTTTGAGATATGTCCAAATCAAATTTTAAAATAGTCGCTATAGAATCGATTATCGACCGTATCGGTTTATTCGATATAACTAGAGATCGGGATTGAATTTAGACGAGGTTCTTTTGGGAAGTAGTGATAATTTAATTTTTAGAATTTTATGGTAATTTTTAATTAATTAAATAGGTAACTTTTTATTTGGAGTGTTTTGCACCCTGTATCAGCGATTTTGGGGTTTCAAAATATGAGTTAATCTACCGGTATTGTTTTATTTTTGACATCGTGACGCATTGCTCGTCGCAATGGTATGTTTATTTCAGTCGTTTGCGACTCGTGCGTGAACAAAATAATATGCAATGCGTGTCCTTTATACAAAGACTAGTGTGGTCAAGACCCTGCACAGACGCACCGAAATACTTGAATCCAAACAACACTTTCTTGATCAGCCTTTATATACTTAGTTTATATATAGTATAGTTAGTTTTATAGTTGAGGTTTTCAATGCGTTTCCCATGAAAGTGGATGCGATTCTATTCATATTTACACAACAAATATGACGGGTTTGAGATTGTAACACGTGAAGTAAAAAGAGGCTTCTTAAGCAAGACAAACTTATCTCTATAAATACCCCTTAAGCAGAACCTTATGACCTAATTTATTTTTCCATCGACTGAAGCTTTTTGAGCCGCCACTTCAAAAACATTCCTTAGCAAAAAAATAAAAACCCAACGCAAGCAACAAATCCACCTCAAATATCAAAGAAAATTGGATAAATTTTCAAACTTTTATCTTCACAATCCTCAAGTCTTTCTCTTCCATCCTATGTTAATTTCAAAGCATGCGGTCCTGATTTCTCCAGCTCGTACAACTAGGGTTCAATGATTTTTGGTGAGGCTGAAGTTTGAATTCACGAACTGGGTTGGAAGGAAGGAAGCGTGAGGATCTAGAGGAAGAGGTGGAGTTCCGATGTCGGCGCAGCGCTCAGGGGTCGTCATGAAACTGGTGTGAAGTCTGGCATCATCTGGAGGAAATTATTATCGCAAGTTTCCTGTAGCCGAGTTCTTTGAAGGGTGCTGGGGTAACGAGGGTTCCCAGGTGGGCGATTTCATAGAGCACTGTGAGGAGAAGGAAGGACTGTGTTGTGTATTAAGGAGGGGTTGCGTTTGAAATGCTGGAAGTTTCGATAGGGGTTTGTGTGTTAGTAGGAGAATGGTGCGAGTTTTGTTTTGTTGCGTGAGAAGGGAGTTGAATTGATCTGTGTTGAAACGGAGTTAGAAAGGGTAATGGTTTAATTAGTTTGAAGTGTTGTTAAGTGAAAAGGAGAATTGAATTGGAGCGGCAGTACTTGGAAGATGAGATCGTGAGTGGTGGAGTCCCTATTTCAAACATGAAGATGGAAGCGGAGCCTGGAGCGAATGTTGGGTGCGTATTGTCTGTGAAGGATCAGTACTAGTTTTAAGTGAAGGATGTATGGGTTTCATTGAAGAGGAGAGGAGGAGGAGTTGAATGGTTTGTCTGGTTTGGGTTTGAAATCGGAAGTTGGCGTAATGATATGTTTGGGTTTATTGGTGGAGCGGGTCTGGATATTTACAAGTGTAGTGGGCCGAAGTGTTTAGCCCAGAAGGAAAGAGGAAAATGTGTGAAAAGAAAGAAAAGGGGTTGTGAAGGATGCCGGCCATGCTTTGTTCAATTACTGAGTGGTTCAAATCAGTTGGAGAGAAGGAGTGCGAGCGGGTGTTCATGAATGAAGATGGGCCGACTTTGAAAGAAATTGACAAAGCAAGATCCGTGGGGATCGTACGGACGGACACTACCCAATGGAACTGACCCGGGAGTGAAGTGCAGCTCATTACAATTTATAGCGAAATAAATTGTCTGTCTGAATCAAGTGACAGTTATCGTTATTAACGATGATCGTCCAATGTGAGTAAAACTCACTAACTCTCCTCAATTTATATTTTAATATAAATTGTACTTTATTTATTGACTGCTGTATATTGATTGTTAAACTGGACTGTTAAATAGATTTGATTGAAAACGTAGTTATAGTTAATCTATGTACTGTTAATCAAATATGGTTATGTACAACAGGATATTTCATTTCAAAATGAAATATGATGTATATTATACTGTGTAACATCTGTGGATGCAGGGAGACAGGTTGGAGGAATCCGACTGGATTCCTCAACAATTATTTTACTGTTTTCATATATTGTGTTATATGATGTGTTATATAATCTGTTCTGGATTATGTGTGTTAGAATGATATTAATCATTTGTTATTCGATATTTTACATATCATAAGAAACCCTGAGTTGTGAAAAGGAATATTTCAATGTATATCGAAATAAAGGAGTTTTATAAAATCAACCGATTTTATAAAAGGAAACAATTTGAAAATAGAATATTTATAAAACGAACACGGTTTTATAAAAGGAAGTATTTATAAAACAAATAGAGTTTTATAAAAGGGATATTTATTTAGAAAATAAATAGAAATAAAGAATATTTATTTAGAAGATAAATAAACCGTTATAAATAGGAAATATTTGTAACGGTAAATAGAAGTTGTAAATAAGGAAATATTTGTAACGGTAAATAGAAGTTATAAATAGGAAATATTTGTAACGGTAAATAGAAGTTATAAATAGGAAATATTTGTAACGGTAAATAGAAGTTATAAATAGGAAATATTTGTAACGGTAAATAGAAGTTATAAATAGGAAATATTTGTAACGGTAAATAGAAGTTATAAATAGGAAATATTTGTAACGGTAAATAGAAGTTGTAAATAAGGAAATATTTGTAACGGTAAATAGAAGTTGTAAATAGGAAATATTTGTAACGGTAAGTAAACGTAAAAAAAAAAAGGAAATAGTTGTAACGGAAAATAAACGTTATAAAAAGGAAATTGATGAGATATAAAAGAGATAATCAAAATAGAGTAATTGAATATTAGTCATTCAATTAGAAATAACCTGAATTGAGTTAGTCTAATATTAGTTAATCGAATAAGAATAGTCTAATATTAGCTAATCGAATTTAGTTATTCGATAGAGTTAATCAGAAGAAGTTTATCGAATTTAGTTATTCGATAGAGCTAAATCAATAGAGTTAATCGACTTATAGTATTCGAATAAGAGTAAATCAAATAGAGTTAAACAATATTAGAAACTGACTAGAGATTGGTAAGTTGAATATTTTTCTGAGTGTTGATCTGATGTTGGTTTCGGCCTTCGGGATTTATACTTAGAGAATTGTTCTCTTACTAGTTTACAGTTAGGGACTAATAGTTGTGGAATGGTAGTAAATGCGTGAATGAGGATTGGAAATGTTTTCCAATGTAAATAAACGTATATTTTCTAATCATAGAAAATAAGGAAATATGAATTTACATATACATATATATTTATATGTTGGATGATTTGATCGATAATTCCATTTGGAATTAAGATCGTTGTGTGAACACCGACATGTTTTTCTTTGATAGTTAACTCACCGACTATCGAAGTTTTTGACCATTTTAACGTTGTTAATATGGAGAGACCGGTTGGATTCTTATCCAAAGAACCACTCTGTATTGGCAAAAGCGTTGTGAATATGCCAAAGATAATTGAAAACGGAGTAAAGTGCAAGGACTGTTGTATAAGTCTTAGATAACAGTGACTAAGATGGATGTACTGAATAGTGCCTTCGGTTTCGTTCAATCCCATAACGAACGTAAATGGACGAATGTCTGACAAAGTATTTCCAATGATCGAATGGGTTAGACTGTACAAATATATATGGTGGCCAACGGATTTATTCCCTTCGCATAATATCCAGAATCTATTTGTGCAGATCCAACTAATGATTAACGGATCTGATAATGTGGCATTCAAATTAATTGTGCTATCAAGGAAAGATAGATAATCGTAGCTTCTAGCCTCACATCCGGTAAATGACAAAAATCGGGTAGGCAGCATGGCTAAGTCGGTCGCACCGAAGTAGGGTGTATAATCACCTATCTAGAGAATATTCATTTGCTTCTTTAATCTATCAATGCTGTCCCATATATATACGGGAACGGTTGCTGATCCCAACCGTTGGTGATGTACATTCGATACACTCAAGCGAAATGAGTGGTCGGTCATGTGTGGCTGAGTTACAAGATGTTCTTGTTGAACTCCAGTGTATCGTTCCTAGAGTACACTGATCGGAAGGTGGTTCCATACCCTGTCATAGTTGGAAATCCAATCATCCAATACGCACCCGCGGTTTTGATTGTATACTATATATGTAGAACGTGAGATGAAAGCGTTTCTGCTAGATTGATATCTAATTGTATTTAGACATTATTATAATATCAGTGATACTGCTTTTCAAAGATGTTGGATTCTCATAAGGGAAAAACCCGTTCCGTATTCACGGCGTGGTCTTATGAGATATCATATACCTGTTAAAATGATTTGAGTTTACTCACACCAGTCCATGACTGACCCGGAGTTTATTTTGTTTTGTTTTACCTAAACTCTTGGGTGCCTAAATTTGTACGGGCAGTCAAGTAGTTCAGGATTTTACAGATCTATCTAAAGGAGCTTGGAGAAGGAGGCTTCAGCGTTAGTTATATAGAGTTTTGTTCCGCTGTGTTGTAAGTGTTGTACTCTGCAATGTTATTGTATACATATACTGTTTGTATTTCAAAAGTATGTTATATTTTATTCGTTCCGTTGTGAGATTCGTGTTACTATGATGATGATGATCTTCTTCTTCTTCTATTCTAATAGTTCTACCTTATCTATTCTCACCCTCTATCTTCTTTCTATTAGTTTCTTGAATTTCCAGTGCAATTTGGGGTTGGACTTGTGTTATTTAGTCAGCTCAAATTGGACCGGATTTTCGGGTCACTACAGTTGGTATCAGAGCTTAAGTTAAGTGAATTACCTTGGCTCTGTGGCGTAACTCAGTAGAGATAGGGTTAGTAATACCCTAGATTGAGTTGAGTGTATATATACGAGTGAACGTATTTGTTAATTGATATAAAAATTTGTTTTATATTGTGGAGCTTTATTGGTTGAGTGGGTTATGAATTCTGGTCAATAGTGGGGCACCACAATATCGATAGGGGTTTCTAAACATTCGAATACGATGAACCAACATGATATGCTTTGAAATTAACATAGTAAAATTGGTTGTATTGGTTGTTAGTATAATCGAAAGAAATTATAAAAAAGTGGAATGGTTATAGATAACTAATCAGAATTCATATAAGTAAAGTATATGAAATAAGATGAATTAAATCTGAAATTAAATCAGGATTAGGAATTAAAATAAGGAAATTTTAAGTTCCTGGGAGATTTTGAAAATGTTTTCAAATTGGAAGTGTTATAGTATTGAACTCACTTCGATAAACTGGGAAATAACCCTGATGAGTGTGGCCACATCATCAGTGTTCATTTTCGAGTTCTAAGTGACGGATTACTACCAAAGGTTGTGTTTTTGAATTGTTTAAGGAAAACAAGTGTTTAGAAATTCAAAGGTTTTGAATTGGTATTATGGTTTCAAATTGATTTGAAATAAACCCAGGAATATAAATTCTGGAATTAAGATTTAACTTATGAAGTTAAATAGATTAAAATATTTAAAGTGAATAAATTAATTTGAATTAAACTTGGACAAGGTTATATATAATATGGAATTATATTGGGATGATATCGAGTAAGTTGATTGATTTTATAAGGATTTGGAATCAAGAATTGTACTTAAGTTTGAAATGGAATTTGACTTGAGTATAAGCAATTGCTTGAGTTTGAGGATAAAAACTGACAGGAGATGGATTGGAATGACATTGGTATATGTTAAGTTGATAACCAATGGGAATGGTATAATGATATGGTCAGCAAAAAGGTACAAGTTTATATTTCATATGAGTTGGAATTTATGAGCCGATTTGGCAAGCCGTTGGGCGTTTTGATTTTCTTTTGGGTTGGAGAAGGCCTAGAGAGGCAAGTTGTGGTTTTACCGATAAGGCTATACAAAGGAGGTTATGGCGAAATTTTCTGAAAATTTAAAGTTTTAGAAAATTTTCAGGATTTTTGATAATTTAGGTTAGTCGGAAGGAATTAATATTTTAGTCAATATTAATTGGTTCAGTTAAATCAGAAATAAGGGGTAAACAAATCTTAGGAATTCCAATAGATAGGGTTGTCCTCTAACTTAGCAATTTCGAGGACGAAATTATTTTAAGTGGGGAAGAATGTAATGACCCGGATATTTGACGGTGTAATAATTAACTTATTTAATTATTTAAAACAAGTAATATATTATTTAATCGACGATGTTAGAACGTATAATTATATTATAATTAAAATCGAGCTTGAAATGGCGCTGCAGTTCGTAATTTGGCGATTCGAACTTCAACTGAATGTACATGATTCGTTTTAAATCGGATTTCTGTGAAACAAGAAACGTATGGAGCTGGTGGAGTATATCTTTCCAGGGGAAGAGAAAAATCAGGATTTCGTCATGTAGATTTTGAGATATGTCCAAATCAAATTTTAAAATAGTCGCTATAGAATCGATTATCGACCGTATCGGTTTATTCGATATAACTAGAGATCGGGATTGAATTTAGACGAGGTTCTTTTGGGAAGTAGTGATAATTTAATTTTTAGAATTTTATGGTATTTTTTAATTAATTAAATAGGCAACTTTTTATTTGGAGTGTTTTGCACCCTGTATCAGCGATTTTGGGGTTTCAAAATATGAGTTAATCTACCGGCATTGTTTTATTTTTGACATCGTGACGCATTGCTCGTCGCAATGGTATGTTTATTTCAGTCGTTTGCGACTCGTGCGTGAACAAAATAATATGCAATGTGTGTCCTTTATACAAAGACTAGTGTGGTCAAGACCCTGTACAGACGCACCGAAATACTTGAATCCAAACAACACTTTCTTGATCAGCCTTTATATACTTAGTTTATATATAGTATAGTTAGTTTTATAGTTGAGGTTTTCAATGCGTTTCCCATGAAAGTGGATGCGATTCTATTCATATTTACACAACAAATATGACGGGTTTGAGATTGTAACACGTGAAGTAAAAAGAGGCTTCTTAAGCAAGACAAACTTATCTCTATAAATACCCCTTAAGCAGAACCTTATGACCTAATTTATTTTTCCATCGACTGAAGCTTTTTGAGCCGCCACTTCAAAAACATTCCTCAGCAAAAAAATAAAAACCCAACGCAAGCAACAAATCCACCTCAAATATCAAAGAAAATTGGATAAATTTTCAAACTTCTGTCTTCACAATCCTCAAGTCTTTCTCTTCCATCCTATGTTAATTTCAAAGCATGCGGTCCTGATTTCTCCAGCTCGTACAACTAGGGTTCAATGATTTTTGTGAGGCTGAAGTTTGAATTCACGAACTGGGTTGGAAGGAAGGAAGCATGAGGATCTAAAGGAAGAGGTGGAGTTCCGATGTCGGCGCAGCGCTCAGGGGTCGTCACGAAACTGGTGTGAAGTCTGGCATCATCTGGAGGAAATTATTATCGCAAGTTTCCTGTAGCCGAGTTCTTTGAAGGGTGCTGGGGTAACGAGGGTTCCCAGGTGGGCGATTTCATAGAGCACTGTGAGGAGAAGGAAGGACTGTATTGTGTATTAAGGAGGGGTTGCGTTTGAAATGCTGGAAGTTTCGATAGGGGTTTGTGTGTTAGTAGGAGAATGGTGCGAGTTTTGTTTTGTTGCGTGAGAAGGGAGTTGAATTGATCTGTGTTGAAACGGAGTTAGAAAGGGTAATGGTTTAATTAGTTTGAAGTGTTGTTAAGTGAAAAGGAGAATTGAATTGGAGCGACAGTACTTGGAAGATGAGATCGTGAGTGGTGGAGTCCCTATTTCAAACATGAAGATGGAAGCGGGGCCTGGAGCGAATGTTGGGTGCGTATTGTCTGTGAAGGATCAGTACTAGTTTTAAGTGAAGGATGTATGGGTTTCATTGAAGAGGAGAGGAGGAGGAGTTGAATGGTTTGGGTTTGAAATCGGAAGTTGGCGTAATGATATGTTTGGGTTTATTGGTGGAGCGGGTCTGGATATTTACAAGTGTAGTGGGCCGAAGTGTTTAGCCCAGAAGGAAAGAGGAAAATGTGTGAAAAGAAAGAAAAGGGGTTGTGAAGGATGCCGGCCATGCTTTGTTCAATTACTGAGTGGTTCAAATCAGTTGGAGAGAAGGAGTGCGAGCGGGTGTTCATGAATGAAGATGGGCCGACTTTGAAAGAAATTGACAAAGCAAGATCCGTGGGGATCGTACGGACGGACACTACCCAATGGAACTGACCCGGGAGTGAAGTGCAGCTCATTACAATTTATAGCGAAATAAATTGTCTGTCTGAATCAAGTGACAGTTATCGTTATTAACGATGATCGTCCAATGTGAGTAAAACTCACTAACTCTCCTCAATTTATATTTTAATATAAATTGTACTTTATTTATTGACTGTTGTATATTGATTGTTAAACTGGACTGTTAAATAGATTTGATTGAAAACGTAGTTATAGTTAATCTATGTACTGTTAATCAAATATGGTTATGTACAGCAGGATATTTCATTTCAAAATGAAATATGATGTATATTATACTGTGTAACATCTGTGGATGCAGGGAGACAGGTTGGAGGAATCCGACTGGATTCCTCAACAATTATTTTACTGTTTTAATATATTGTGTTATATGATGTGTTATATAATCTGTTCTGGATTATGTGTGTTAGAATGATATTAATCATTTGTTATTCGATAATTTACATATCATAAGAAACCCTGAGTTGTGAAAAGGAATATTTCAATGTATATCGAAATAAAGGAGTTTTATAAAATCAACCGATTTTGTAAAAGGAAACAATTTGAAAATAGAATATTTATAAAACGAACACGGTTTTATAAAAGGAAGTATTTATAAAACAAATAGAGTTTTATAAAAGGGATATTTATTTAGAAAATAAATAGAAATAAAGAATATTTATTTAGAAGATAAATAAACCGTTATAAATAGGAAATATTTGTAACGGTAAATAGAAGTTGTAAATAAGGAAATATTTGTAACGGTAAATAGAAGTTATAAATAGGAAATATTTGTAACGGTAAATAGAAGTTATAAATAGGAAATATTTGTAACGGTAAATAGAAGTTATAAATAGGAAATATTTGTAACGGTAAATAGAAGTTATAAATAGGAAATATTTGTAACGGTAAATAGAAGTTGTAAATAAGGAAATATTTGTAACGGTAAATAGAAGTTGTAAATAGGAAATATTTGTAACGGTAAGTAAACGTAAAAAAAAAAGGAAATAGTTGTAACGGAAAATAAACGTTATAAAAAGGAAATTGATGAGATATAAAAGAGATAATCGAAATAGAGTAATTGAATATTAGTCATTCAATTAGAAATAACCTGAATTGAGTTAGTCTAATATTAGTTAATCGAATAAGAATAGTCTAATATTAGCTAATCGAATTTAGTTATTCGATAGAGTTAATCAGAAGAAGTTTATCGAATTTAGTTATTCGATAGAGTTAAATCAATAGAGTTAAATCAATAGAGTTAATCGACTTATAGTATTCGAATAAGAGTAAATCAAATAGAGTTAAACAATATTAGAAACTGACTAGAGATTGGTAAGTTGAATATTTTTCTGAGTGTTGATCTGATGTTGGTTTCGGCCTTCGGGATTTATACTTAGAGAATTGTTCTCTTACTAGTTTACAGTTAGGGACTAATAGTTGTGGAATGGTAGTAATGCGTGAATGAGGATTGGAAATGTTTTCCAATGTAAATAAACGTATATTTTCTAATCATAGAAAATAAGGAAATATGAATATACATATACATATATATTTATATGTTGGATGATTTGATCGATAATTCCATTTGGAATTAAGATCGTTGTGTGAACACCGACATGTTTTTCTTTGATAGTTAACTCACCGACTATCGAAGTTTTTGACCATTTTAACGTTGTTAATATGGAGAGACCGGTTGGATTCTTATCTAAAGAACCACTCTGTATTGGCAAAAGCGTTGTGAATATGCCAAAGATAATTGAAGATGGAGTAAAGTGCAAGGACTGTTGTATAAGTCTTAGATAACAGTGACTAAGATGGATGTACTGAATAGTGCCTTCGGTTTCGTTCAATCCCAGAACGAACGTAAATGGACGAATGTCTGACAAAGTATTTCCAATGATCGAATGGGTTGGACTGTACAAATATATATGGTGGCCAACGGATTTATTCCCTTCGCATAATATCCAGAATCTATTTGTGCAGATCCAACTAATGATTAACGGATCTGATAATGTGGCATTCAAATTAATTGTGCTATCAAGGAAAGATAGATAATCGTAGCTTCTAGCCTCACATCCGGTAAATGACAAAAATCGGGCAGGCAGCATGGCTAAGTCGGTCGCACCGAAGTAGGGTGTATAATCACCTATCTAGAGAATATTCATTTGCTTCTTTAATCTATCAATGCTGTCCCATATATATACGGGAACGGTTGCTGATCCCAACCGTTGGTGATGTACATTCGATACACTCAAGCGAAATGAGTGGTCGGTCATGTGTGGCTGAGTTACAAGATGTTCTTGTTGAACTCCAGTGTATCGTTCCTAGAGTACACTGATCGGAAGGTGGTTCCATACCATGTCATAGTTGGAAATCCAATCATCCAATACGCACCCGCGGTTTTGATTGTATACTATATATGTAGAACGTGAGATGAAAGCGTTTCTGCTAGATTGATATCTAATTGTATTTAGACATTATTATAATATCAGTGATACTGCTTTTCAAAGATGTTGGATTCTCATAAGGGAAAAACCCGTTCCATATTCACGGCGTGGTCTTATGAGATATCATATACCTGTTAAAATGATTTGAGTTTACTCACACCAGTCCATGACTGACCCGGAGTTTATTTTGTTTTGTTCTACCTAAACTCTTGGGTGCCTAAATTTGTACGGGCAGTCAAGTAGTTCAGGATTTTACAGATCTATCTAAAGGAGCTTGGAGCAGGAGGCTTCAGCGTTAGTTATATAGAGTTTTGTTCCGCTGTGTTGTAAGTGTTGTACTCTGCAATGTTATTGTATACATATACTGTTTGTATTTCAAAAGTATGTTATATTTTATTCGTTCCGTTGTGAGATTCGTGTTACTCTGATGATGATGATCTTCTTCTTCTTCTATTCTAATAGTTCTACCTTATCTATTCTCACCCTCTATCTTCTTTCTATTAGTTTCTTGAATTTCCAGTGCAATTTGGGGTTGGACTTGTGTTATTTAGTCAGCTCAAATTGGACCGGATTTTCGGGTCACTACAAAATTGGTATACAATCTCGATTTCAAGACTACGAGACACACCCTTCAGAATTTCAGACCTTTTAGGTAGAGTCACTTATATTTTAGGTCTACTAAACACAATCAATTAAATTTTGGTTCAATCGCACCCATTAGATTTTTGGGCTACCAGTACCCAGTTGATTTTACGGCTCAACCGCATTGAAAGGACCCGTAACTTCCCCGTGAAGGAAAGCCCGGGTACTTCGAGAACAACACACAGAAGAACGCGAACAGAAGAACATTTCATTGTTAATTACAACAATTCCATCAGAATACAAGAATATACAGAGTATAAATCAATATTACACACTTATCAAATATCAGAGATTACAATAAATTACATAGCAGCGGAAAATAATACAATACACAACTAAAGGAGATATACGGATACAAAGCTTTCCGGATATCATTCCAACTGTAAATCAGGATCCTGTGAATATAAATCTGCAAAACCAAAACTACTAGCTGCCCGTGCAGAAAATAGGGGCATCCAGAGTTTAGGTTAAAACAATAAACTCCAGGTCAGTCATGTGACTGGTGTGAGAACTAAAACAGTTATTAATCTTTATTTTAAAGTTAGGTAAATCAAGGGACCACGCCGTATAACACGGAACGGGTTTCCTCCCAAGAACACCAGTGCATAAAACAACAGCGCAATGATAAATAAAGAACAATGAAGCTGTTATAAGACCCAGGTCCCATCACACAATGCAACACAAACCGGAGGATAGGGTTTTCCCTTATAATAGCCAAAGATGCTTGATACGTTTAAAACAAATCATTTGATACTATAATAAGTGTATAGTGTTTAAAACCACTTCAAATCATAAGTATCAATCATAGGCGGCATGGATACCATATATCATGTCGCCATACTAGTTCTACAATTAAAACCGCAAAGTCACGTATTTGGAAATTGGATTTCCATCTGTGAACCGAGGCAAAAGATAGTCCTCTACCGATTCGATACGCTCTAGCCCGTGTCTCAGGCAAGCGCGCAGGCAAGCCTTGGATCGTCAGGGCTGGTCCACCGATATGGATTAAAATGCCTGAACACTGCGTTTCCCCACCCTATGGGGTGTCAATGAGTCCAATGACTCCATTGGTCCCAGATCGACCGATATATTTGAGGCGCCTCGCAACAGCAACAACCACATAAGTCAAACTCGTCAGGGCGTGTAAAACCACTGACGCCATTTCTAGCTAGAAGGAAACGCATGCCCTCCCTGATGTCCTCTCCCGTTTCTGGTCCACTACCGGGGTGTGAGGCTCGCGAATCAACGCTACACAAAGCTGTGCCACACATGCTGTGCTTTGATCATCAACCACAAAACTCTGCTTTTCAACAGAAGCCTCGATCATATTGCCACTTAGGCATGTCACACAGGCAATTCACTCCATGCGTTTGATATCCATCAATATATAACCTCTGAGCTCGTACGTCTCAGAGAAGGGCGTTAAGCAAGAGAATAAATTCTCCGCTGCCAAACAGATATATATATTTAATAATTTCATACACACAGTCCATTTACAAGTTCGTTCTGGGTCTGAACGAAACCGGAGGCACCTAGTACTCCACATATCCATCGATCTCCAAGTACGTCTGGACGATCACTAACCGATTCCCTCCTCTTGGGTGTACGGCCCAATCAAGATAATCAGTATTCACCCAAACGACGTGAAGACCTCCGGTCTTCGACCACCGTCTTCATCCTCGACACCACGTCGAATCAGTTACTCAGAATGGGATAAACCCGGCCTTTCTGAATAACTCGCGTGTATAATAAACAAGTGTGACACAAACACAACATACGCCTCATTCCAATTCAGAATATTCTTTTATTCAAATATTCTTATACTTTGGGAAAGGTTCCCATTAATTTTATCAAAGATAAATTCTTTAAATTTATCCTTTAATCTTCGTTTGAATATCAATTCAAACTAGTCGGGATTAGCGTACCACACCGAAGTAATCATTTATTTTATTTCTCAATCCCAACATATTCATCCCATGAAGTAAAACTGGTCATACTTCATATCTAACATCACGGTGTTATCGGTAAATTCAATTACCATTTCACGTTCAAATCTAATTAAAGATTTAACTATCGCCTGGAGCAAAACTGGTGATACTCCATTCTCGGTCTTTTCAATCTAATTAAAGATTCATTAAAACTCCACTTAGTTTTAATCTTTAACTGGGTTAAAGAACCAGTGTCATTTAAAACACGGTTCACGATAAACCCAAAATCACATTCCATTAATTATCGGGTTAAAGAACAAGTGTTATTTAAAACACTGTTCACGATAAACCCAAAAATCAATACCAATTCAATTCCAATTAAATATTATTTAATTGGTACACTTCATTAAATCTAAATAAAAAGATTTAATCTTTTCCTCAACCGGGCTTAAGAACAGTGTTAATGAAAACACCATTCACGACAAACCCAAATCACATTTGATATTAAATACAAGGCTCTAAATAGAAAATATATCGGCTTATATTCAATATCAAATTCTACGACCAACAAATATCGTATTGGAAATAACGATATAAATATATCTTTCAAATTTCCATAACTATATCTGTATGATCACGAAATCCAACATCGAAATATTCCAAAGACAATTTCGATTCAAATCCATTCCAATTCAATTATTGGAAATTCGGGTTACTTTTAAAACCATTTCAAATCCACTTTATTTATTTTAAAAATAAATAAATTATTATTCTAGTTCAAAACTAGTTCATTTCGATAAAAATCTATTTTTATCTTTTCAAATATGGAGCTTTTCATCCCAATTCTTCACAAATCATTTCTTATGATTTTACATAAATTATTACTATTTTAAATAATTTTACCAAGGCCCGTACAGCCGATTTCCATCAACGGCCATCGAACTGCACTTACAACGACCTTTTCCAAATTTGATTTGGGCATAATTCCAAATCCAACCGTTAGATTTCTAATATTCGTTAGAAAGCTCTTTTCGATACGAACCCAACGGTTCCGGTTTTAGGAGAATCCGACGGTCGGATCTCCCGCAACGTCAATTCGAAGTCAATGGTCGAAATTCGCGAACTGCCGCAGCGCGGCGCGTTCTATTCAGGCCATTATATATATATAATATATATATTATATATATTTCATCGATTTCCTTTCAAAACGTATTTTCTAAATCGTTTAAATTCGTTTTCAAAACGATTTCAACTTCTTATTCGATCTCAAATCAAAATTGAATTTTCCTTATATATTCATTTTAAATTCATTTCAAATTGATTTCAATTCAAATCAATTTTTAATTCAATTCGTTTTCAATTCAATTCAATTTCAATTCGAATTCATTTCTATTCAATTTCAATTCTAATTCAATTCATTTTCAAAATATTCGATTTTGAAATAACTTTTCAATATTCATTATAAAAACGAATATAATCGATATAAATATCCTTTGCGTCAAAATGGCGTCAATCTAATCAACACGGCTTCATATACTTCTATTTTCAAATATTCTATTTCAAATATTTTTATTTTCAAATATTTCTATTTTCAAATATTTCTATTTCAAATATTTCTATTCAAATATTTCTATTTCAAATATTTCTATTCAAATATTTCTATTTCAAATATTTCTATTCAAATATTTCTATTCAAAACTGGAATGAGGCCCAATCAATTACCATAGATTTTATTTCTATGGATTTCCATACAGTGCATGTATATATCAACAATGACAAATAATCAGCCATCATCCAAAGTGCATTCTACACTGTATAAGCATCAAATATAAATATTTAACGCTCATACTGTCTGTCAATCGATCGATCGACATACTACTAATTGTTGGGATTAGTGTATGTCATATATCATCCCAATACCCATGTGGGGTTTCAAAAAATCAAACACAGATTTTATTTGTGCAGTTGGGCGATGTGTAAAATTTATCGTCCCAATCAATATCAGTTAAATGTGTGTATATAAACAAATCGTCTGATTTGCTTATAAATATTTATTTTATATCCACGTTAAAAATTATATTTTTAACTATAAAATATTTTCCACTATAAAATATTTTATTTCATTTCACATCACATCACACAATCAACTACACGTCAAAATCAAACAAACAAGCATACAAGCTGTCCATGGTCTGTGGACGACGGGTGTCGGGTGCTACTAAACACCGTCTGCATCCTAGTATATATTTCAAACTAGAAATAAATTAAAAGTGAGAAGTTCTCACCGACTAGCTAATCCAATACCACGACTCTTCTTGTGTAGAAATCTTCGTCGTTTTCACCTTCTGTCAATTTCATTGCCCGTAGCCACTACATATAAAAAATCACTTTTTTTTATATTGCTGCTATGTATATAAAAATCCTATTTTTATACCGCTACCATATGGATAAAAATTATATTTTTACACCGCTACTATATAGATAAAAATTCTATTTTCACAGCGGTGTTCATATAAAAATAAAGATCATATTTTAATCACGCTATCCTCTATATAAAAATTATATTTTTATATCACTCTTTATCCATTAAAGATTATATTTTTATAACGCTCCTTCCTATACAAAAATTATATTTTTATATCTACTTCTATTATAAAGATCGAATTTTTATATCATCGCTATAAAAATCACATTTTTATTTCAACATATATGTAATAAAAATCAGATTTTTATTTCGCTACACATATAAAGGTCAAATTTTTACTACCTGTATAATATAAAAATCATATTTTTAAATCGCTACATCTATGAAGATCATATTTTTAATTCTCTACCTATAAAAAATAATATTTTTATATAATGAAAAATCATATCTTTTCGTTATTTAAAATATCTCTCTATTTCTAAAAATCTAATCTTTCAGCATATATAAAAATTCGATCTTTCTTATTATAAAAATTTCATCTTTATATTTATAAAGATCTCACCTTTTTACTTACAAAAATTTAAACTCTTTGATTCAATTCAAAACAAGAATCATATTTTTCTCCTAATCTAAAGATCAAAACTTTACGTTATATAAATAAAATAAAAACTGAATTTTATTCAAGAATAAAATCAGAGGAAGACTTACACTTAAACGACGAAGGTGGAGGGTGGTCTGAGTTGGTCAGGGGCCTGGTCTTCGGCGCTGCGTCTCAGGGAGGAGGGGGAGTCGAAGTGGGGTCGGGGGTCTCGCGCGAGGTGGTTTGGGGGGGGGGGGGTTCGGCGGTTTTAGGGTTTGGAGGGGGGGGGGGGGAGGGCGAGATCGTTTCAGAAGAGGAGAACGGAGGAAGAGCAGGAGAGGGAGAAGGAGAAGAAGATGGGGCGGCGTGGTTGGGGGAGGGGGGGGGGGGAGCTCGGCGGTGGGCGGCGCCTGGGGGGTCGCGATCGACGAGAAGTTCTTTTTTCCTTTTTCTTTTCTTTTCGATTTGAAAGGGGGGGGGGGGCTGAGGAATGGAAAAGGGGGAGGGAGAGATAAGAGGGAATATATATATATTATTATTTTAATTTTAAAAAGCAACTTTTTATTTCGAGCTCGAAATCGAACCCACCGCCTGTCGTCCATAGCTAATTACCCCCATTCCGAACACAATGGGATATGTATCGTAGGCTGATTCGATCGTTTCGATCAGTTTTCGTTTAAAATTAGAATATAACTTTATATATTGAATTTGAATGCGCATTTCAATTTACCGGGGCCACATACGGACTCTAAAAATTCCCGAGAAATATTTTCTAGCTTCGTATTGATGATACGGTCCTAACAAAACTAGTTTTGTCGAATTCTGAGACCGTTTGAAAAATGGTCATTTTCCAGTCGATTAAAATCAACTGAAACTGTCAAAACACGTTTTCCTTTGCCACGCTCACATATTGATTCGAAAAATTATGAAATTTGAAACCTAGCAATAACTTGACATCACGGATCCAAAAAAAGTGGTTTCGTCGAAATCCGAGGTCGTTTGCAAAATTTCCCGCTATGAAATTTCGATTTTTCGGATTCGTTGGAAAGATATTCTCAAATAGATTCAAATATTTTTGGTTTCACTAAAATCCGGGTTATTTAGAACCCGGTACATTCATTTGAAATTTGAAATCGAATTATCGAACTACCGCGCCATTTTCAATTCCTTTTATAATTATAAATAAATATTTATATTCTAACGACGACGTATATAAATATATACGTTCTAATTCTATTCAAAGTAAATTTCTCGTCGTTTTTATTTAAAATAATCTATTTAAATAATCAAAATTCACTAAAATTGCCAAAATAAAAATTTTAAATTGGCTCGAATTTCCGGGTTATTACAATCTCCCCCACTTAAAACTTTTCGTCCCCGAAAAGGAGCGAAGCCGAAAGTTGTTTCACAAATCAACTCAACTTTCACTGTTTTCATTACGGCTTAAGTTCTTCAACTTTTCAGTTTCTAAGAACTTTTCAAATTTTTCAAAAATTTGGCTAACACCCTAAATTTTCGAAAAAATTCGCCATAACCTCCCCTGCACCGGGGACTTCGGGATATTTCATATAGCCACCCATGGCCTCCTTCAGTCTAAAAGAAAAAGAAAAAGCCAAGCGGCTAGCTAATCGGCTCATAAAATCATCATCACCCAAACAAAACCGTAAATTATGCTAAACATGTACCTATTTGTCGGGGAAACAATTTTATTCTCTTCTCTAGCCTCCTTGCTATGACCTGTTCAATGTAAGTACATGTATATGCAAGCAAATGCGATATATTTTCAATACAATTTACTATTTGGTTCAAATTGGCTATATGGTTCAAATTTAATTAATCCAACTATAATCAAACAACACAACCATCAATCAATTAGTTGATTATCATTTAAATTCATAACTTTGATATATAGTCAAAAATCACATTTTTGATGTCAAATCACAACAATAGTCCCTATCTAATTTTGATTCTCACACCAGCCAATTGGAAATATATAGAAATCCCACCTTCGACACTCGGATATAAATGCTGATGATGATGCATCATCATCAGGATTATCCCCGAGTGACTAGAGTGTGATTCTATATCTATCCAATATATTAAAACTTCGAATATACGTTTGCAAGGCGTATATGAAAAATCTTTATAAATTGGATTGTCCAAATTCAATATAAAATAAATAATCAAATACGAATATGTGATTTAAATTTCAAAACAAAACTTGTTTTCATTCTTATTTTAATAAAACACTACTCTTCACACCCGTTCTAGGATACTACTGATCCCATCTCTAACGAGTCATTCTTATTGGATATTACTAATCCAATCTCCGATGAATTCTTCCATATGGTTCTAATGTGTCTTGTCCTCTGAGCTTTGTAAACCAAAGCTCTGATACCAACTGAAAGGACCCGTAACTTCCCCGTGAAGGAAAGCCCGGATACTTCGAGAACAACACACAGAAGAACGCGAACAGAAGAACATTTGATTGTTAATTACAACAATTCCATCAGAATACAAGAATATACAGAGTATAAATCAATATTACACACTTACCAAATATCAGAGATTACAATAAATTACAAAGCAGCGGAAAATAATACAATACACAACTGAAGGAGATATACGGATACAAAGCTTTCCTGATATCATTCCAGCTGTAAACCAGGATCCTGTGAATATAAATCTGCAAAACCAAAACTACTAGCTGCCCGTGCAGAAAATAGGGGCACCCAGAGTTTAGGTTAAAACAATAAACTCCAGGTCAGTCATGTGGCTGGTGTGAGAACTAAAACAGTTAGTAATCTTTATTTTAAAGTTAGGTAAATCAAGGGACCACGCCGTATAACACGGAACGGGTTTCCTCCCAAGAACACCAGTGCATAAAACAACAGCGCAATGATAAATAAAGAACAATGAAGCTATTATAAGACCCAGGTCCCATCACACAATGCAACACAAACCGGAGGATAGGGTTTTCCCTTATAATAGCCAAAGATGCTTGATACGTTTAAAACAAATCATTTGATACTATAATAAGTGTATAGTGTTTAAAACCACTTCAAATCATAAGTATCAATCATAGGCGGCATGGATACCATATATCATGTCGCCATACTAGTTCTACAATTAAAACCGCAAAGTCACGTATTTGGAAATTGGATTTCCATCTGTGAACCGAGGCAAAAGATAGTCCTCTACCGATTCGATACGCTCTAGCCCGTGTCTCAGGCAAGCGCGCAGGCAAGCCTTGGATCGTCAGGGCTGGTCCACCGATGTGGATTAAAATGCCTGAACACTGCGTTTCCCCACCCTATGGGGTGTCAATGAGTCCAATGACTCCATTGGTCCCAGATCGACCGATATATTTGAGGCGCCTCGCAACAGCAACAACCACATAAGTCAAACTCGTCAGGGCGTGTAAAACCACTGACGCCATTTCTAGCTAGAAGGAAACGCATGCCCTCCCTGATGTCCTCTCCCGTTTCTGGTCCACTACCGGGGTGTGAGGCTCGCGAATCAACGCTACACAAAGCTGTGCCACACAGGCTGTGCTTTGATCATCAACCACAAAACTCTGCTTTTCAACAGAAGCCTCGATCATATTGCCACTTAGGCATGTCACACAGGCAATTCACTCCATGCGTTTGATATCCATCAATATATAACCTCTGAGCTCGTACGTCTCAGAGAAGGGCGTTAAGCAAGAGAATAAATTCTCCGCTGCCAAACAGATATATATATTTAATAATTTCAGACACACAGTCCATTTACAAGTTCGTTCTGGGTCTGAACGAAACCGGAGGCACCTAGTACTCCACATATCCATCGATCTCCAAGTACGTCTGGACGATCACTAATCGATTCCCTCCTCTTGGGTGTACGGCCCAATCAAGATAATCAGTAATCACCCAAACGACGTGAAGACCTCCGGTCTTCGACCACCGTCTTCATCCTCGACACCACGTCGAATCAGTTACTCAGAATGGGATAAACCCGGCCTTTCTGAATAACTCGCGTGTATAATAAACAAGTGTGACACAAACACAACATACGCCTCATTCCAATTCAGAATATTCTTTTATTCAAATATTCTTATACTTTGGGAAAGGTTCCCATTAATTTTATCAAAGATAAATTCTTTAAATTTATCCTTTAATCTTCGTTTGAATATCAATTCAAACTAGTCGGGATTAGCGTACCACACCGAAGTAATCATTTATTTTATTTCCCAATCCCAACCTATTCATCCCATGAAGTAAAACTGGTCATACTTCATACCTAACACCACAGTGTTATCGGTAAATTCAATTACCATTTCATGTTCAAATCTAATTAAAGATTTAACTATCGCCTGGAGCAAAACTGGTGATACTCCATTCTCGATCTTTTCAATCTAATTAAAGATTCATTAAAACTCCACTTAGTTTTAATCTTTAACTGGGTTAAAGAACCAGTGTCATTTAAAACACGGTTCACGATAAACCCAAAATCACATTCCATTAATTATCGGGTTAAAGAACAAGTGTTATTTAAAACACTGTTCACGATAAACCAAAAAATCAATACCAATTCAATTCCAATTAAATATTATTTAATTGGTACACTTCATTAAATCTAAATAAAAAGATTTAATCTTTTCCACAACTGGGCTTAAGAACAGTGTTAATGAAAACACCATTCACGACAAACCCAAATCACATTTGATATTAAATACAAGGCCCTGAATAGAAAATATATCGGCTTATATTCAATATCAAATTCTACGACCAACAAATATCGTATTGGAAATAACGATATCAATATATCTTTCAAATTTCAATAACAATATCTGTATGATCACGAAATCCAACATCGAAATATTCCAAAGACAATTTCGATTCAAATCCATTCCAATTCAATTATTGGAAATTCGGGTTACTTTTAAAACCATTTCAAATCCACTTTATTTATTTTAAAAATAAATAAATTATTATTCTAGTTCAAAACTAGTTCATTTCGATAAAAATCTATTTTTATCTTTTCAACTATGGAGCTTTTCATCCCAATTCTTCACAAATCATTTCTTATGATTCTACACAAATTATTACTATTTTAAATAATTTTACCAAGGCCCGTACAGCCGATTTCCATCAACGGCCATCGAACTGCACTTACAACGACCTTTTCCAAATTTGATTTGGACATAATTCCAAATCCAACCATTAGATTTCTAATTTCTAATATTCGTTAGAAAGCTCTTTTCGATACGAACCCAACGGTTCCGGTTTTAGGAGAATCCGACGGTCGGATCTCCCGCAACGTCAATTCGAAGTCAATGGTCGAAATTCGCGAACTGGCGCAGCGCGGCGCGTTCTATTCAGGCCATTATATATATATATATAATATATATTATATATATCTCATCGATTTCCTTTCAAAACGTATTTTCAAAATCGTTTAAATTCGTTTTCAAAACGATTTCAACTTCTTATTCGATCTCATATCAAAATTGAATTTTCCTTATAAATTCGTTTTAAATTCATTTCAAATTGATTTCAATTCAAATCGATTTTTAATTCAATTCGTTTTCAGTTCAATTCAATTTCAATTTAAATTCATTTCTATTTAATTTCAATTCTAATTCAATTCGTTTTCAAAATATTCGATTTTGAAATCACTTTTCAATATTCATTATAAAAACGAATATAATCGATATAAGTATCGTTTGCGTCAAAATGACGTCTATCTAATCAACACGGCTTCATATACTTCTATTTTCAAATAATCTATTTCAAATATTTCTATTTTCAAATATTTCTATTTTCAAATATTTCTATTTTCAAATATTTCGATTCAAATATTTCTATTCAAAACTGGAATGAGGCCTAATCAATTACCATAGATTTTATTTCTATGGATTTCCATATGATGCATGTATATATCAACAATGACAAATAATCAACCATCATCCAAAGTGCATTCTACACTGTATAAGCATCAAATATAAATTTTTAACGCTCACACTGTCTGTCAATCAATCGATCGACATACTACTAATTGTTGGGATTAGTGTATGTCATATATCATCCCAATACACGTGTGGGGTTTCAAAAAGTCAAACACAGATTTTATTTGTGCAGTTGGGCGATGTGTAAAATTTATCGTCCCAATCAATATCAGTTAAATGTGTGTATATGAACAAATCTTCTGATTTGCTTATAAATATTTATTTTATATCCACGTTAAAAATTATATTTCTAACTATAAAATATTTTCCACTATAAAATATTTTATTTCATTTCACATCACATCACACAATCAATTACACATCAAAATCAAACAAAAAAGCATACAAGCCGTCCATAGTCTGTGGACGACGGGTGTCGGGTGCTACTAAACACCGTCTGCATCCTAGTATATATTTCAAACTAGAAATAAATTAAAAGTGAGAAGTTCTCACCGACTAGCTAATCCAATACTACGACTCTTCTTGTGTAGAAATCTTCGTCGTTTTCGCCTTCTGTCAATTTCGTTGCCCGTAGCCACTGCATATAAAAAATCACTTTTTTTTATATATTGCTGCTATGTATTTAAAAATCCTATTTTTATACCGTTACCATATGGATAAAAAATTTCACACCGCTACTATATAGATAAAAATTCTATTTTCACAACGGTGTTCATATAAAAATAAAGATCACATTTTTATCACGCTATCCCCTATATAAAAATTATATTTTTATATCGCTCTTTATCCAATAAAGATTATATTTTTATAACGCTCCTTCCTATATAAAAATTATATTTTTATATCTACTTCTATTATAAAGATCGATTTTTTATATCATCGCTATAAAAATCACATTTTTATTTCAACATATATATAATAAAAATCAGATTTTTATTTTGCTACACATATAAAGGTCAAATTTTTACTACCTATATAATATAAAAATCATATTTTTATATCGCTACATCTATAAAGATCATATTTTTAATTCTCTACCTATAAAAAAAATAATATTTTTATATAATGAAAAATCATATCTTTTCGTTTTTTAAAATATAATTCTCTATTTCTAAAAATCTAATCTTTCAGCATATATAAAAATTCGATATTTCCTATTATAAAAATTTCATCTTTATATTTATAAAGATCTCACCTTTTTACTTACAAAAATTTAAACTCTTTGATTCAATTCAAAACAAGAATCATATTTTTCTCCTAATTTAAAGATCAAAACTTTACATTATATAAATAAAATAAAGTAAAAACTGAATTTTATTAAAGAATAAAATCAGAGGAAGACTTACAGTTAAACGACGAAGGTGGAGGGTGGTCTGAGATGGTTAGGGGCCTGGTCTTCGGCGCTGCGTCTCAGGGAGGAGGGGGAGTCAAAGTGGGGTCGGGGGTCTCGCGCGAGGTGGTTTTGGGGGGGGGGGAGGGGGTGTTCGGCGGTTTTAGGGTTTGGAGGGGGGGGGGGGGGGCGCGATCGCTTCAGAAGAGGAGAACGGAGGAAGAGCAGGAGAGGGAGAAGGGGAAGAAGATGCGGCGGCGCGGTTGGGGGGGGGGGGGCTCGGCGGTGGGCGGCGCCTGGGGGGGGGGGCGATCGACGAGAAGTTTTCTTTTCTTTTCGATTTGAACGGGGGGGGGGGCTGAGGAATGGAAAAGGGGGAGGGAGAGATAAGAGGGAATATATATATATATATATATATATATATATTATTTTAATTTTAAAAAAGCAACTTTTTATTTCGAGCTCGAAATCGAACCCACCGCCTGTCGTCCATAGCAAATTACCCCCATTCCGAACACAATGGGATATGTATCGTAAGCTGATTCAATCGTTTCGATCAGTTTTCGTTTAAAATTAAAATATAACTTTATATATTGAATTTGAACGCGCATTTCAATTTACCAGGGCCACATACGGACTCTAAAAATTCCCAAGAAATATTTTCTAGCTTCGTATTGACGATACGGTCCTAACAAAACTAGTTTCATCAAATTTTGAGACCGTTTGAAAAATGGTCATTTTCCAGTCGATTAAAATCAGCTGAAACTGTCAAAACACATTTTCCTTTGCCACGCTCACATATTGATTCGAAAAATTATGAAATTTGAAACCTGGCAATAACTTGACATCACGGATCCAACAAAAGTGGTTTCGTCAAAATCCGAGGTCGTTTGCAAAATTTCCGTTTTTAAGGGCCTGAATTGCATAACGACTATTCAGAATTTTCAACTGGGCCTATCTTTTGATTCCCGCTATGAAATTTTGATTTTTCGGATTCGTTGGAAAGATATTCTCAAATAGATTCAAATATTTTTGGTTTCACTAAAATCCGATTTATTTAGAACCCGGTACATTCATTTGAAATTTGAAATCGAATTATCGAACTACCACGCCATTTTCAATTCATTTTATAATTATAAATAAATATTTATATTCTAACGACGACGTATATAAATATATACGTTCTAATTCTATTCAAAGTAAATTTCTCGTCGTTTTTATTTAAAATAATCTATTTAAATAATCAAAATTCACTAAAATTGCCAAAATAAAATTTTTAAATTGGCTCGGATTTCCGGGTTATTACACGCATCCACAATCTTAGTCATAAGATTTGATAGAATATTATAGACATAGATCTTTCGATTTTTGATTAGTACCGATCATATAACTTTTGAATAACACTTTGATTTCGATTTGAGTGAAGAGAAAGTGAAGAAATTAGAAAGCGGATGATAGAAAATCAAATCAATAATAGCGGAATATGATATTGGTTGAATTTTGGCAGAATTTGAGTATGTTTTGATTTAGAAAAGTAAAGAGTAAAGTGAGGAGAGAATCAAGAAAATAGTTCTGAAAATTCTAGTTTTATAAAAAACAACGATCATGTCCATTCGGGAAGAGAAACGACGAAGACGGTTCATTTGAAATTTAAATTTTGAATATCTGGACTAGTATGTCGACCTCCACAAGTATAGTGTGACGACTTACTCTCTGTATTTTTGAAGAGTACTTTGTTTTAGATTTTGAAAATCCATCATTTCTTAAAATACACTAGAACTTTGCAAACTTAATTTAAACATAGTTTATGTACAACAAATAAAAGTTTATAGAATAATTTTGAAAGATTTTAATATAAAGCATTGAATATAATGTGAGTATATAAAAGGCAATATAATTATAAAGTATATGCAAATAATTTAAAAGTGTAGTTTGGCCAAGGTCCTGTTAAGTGTCAAAATGCACAAAAACTCTCCTCCTTAAAACTTAGTAAATTAGGTCTCTGTTTTCAGAAATCATAAAATAATAATAGTCTACAACCAATGTAAAAAACTACAGAACTTAATTCAATATATAATCATCTTCTTATTCATGTAGAAAGTACAACAAATGCTTCAAAAGAAAAAAAAAATAATGCTTCAGCGAAAATGCAGGAAAACCCGCAATTTTTCGAAAAATTGTAGACGTCACAACAAATATGTCAAAATGTTGCATACTTTTATGCAATTTTCGAACTTTCAAATTCAACGCCTATAGTTATTCAAACATTACATTATTGCAGAAAAATCATCAAAAAATGGTGAACATTGCATAAAAATGAAAAATGCATCACTTCCAGTAAAGTCGTTGAAAAAGAAGCAACTATACCGAAGAATTACAGACATGTCTGCGGTTATACACTAAGACATGTCTGTAATACATTGTAGAATAGTTGTACATATGTCTGCATTTATTCACAATAAGCGCAGACGTTTTTGCGTCTGTTTTTCTTTTTTCATTACCTTGAATAATCTATATGAATAATTGCATATATGTATGCAATTTTTCATAATAGGTGCAAATATTCATGCAATTTTTTTTCTTTTTCAGCAATCTTTCGTAAATATTTACAATTTTTATAGACAGTAATGCGAAAATTCATGGAAATACGTCGCTACAATAAAATAGGGATCCACTTTAAATTTGAACTTAGAGGAGGTGACGCCTTGAATTAGGTTTCATTTTGGAGACTCATCCCTAATTTTCACTATTTTAAAATCAAATTATAAATAGCAAAACATAAATCATAGTATAAATGAAGTATATTAAACTAAAGTCTATAATAATCACTAAAATTATACCAACTTATAAATAGTTGAAAGTTTAATATTAAAATATAATAGCTTTCAGTAGCTTATCACATTCTCTTTTCTTCTAACGGTCAAATATGGCTACCTTTCTTTTCTTCTGAATAGAGAATTCATTTGAACTTTTCTTCCTTCGGATTTCTCTCTTTCTGCTGCTATTTCTCTGTGTTTCAGATGCCTCTAGGTCGATTTAATCGATCTGTCTTCGCGGTTGTTCTTAGGTTCTCCTATATCCGGATTAGGGCTTTTTGTCACTTTGGGTTCTTCCCCTGATTTTTTAGGGTGGTAATTGAGGTGCTCTCCATCACTTAGGGTTGTTCTGTAGCAATAGCAGCTCTCGACGCTTCCTCCATTTTAGTACAAGTCGTATCGCTCTCGTCCTTTGTGGCAATCACGTAACATAGATTTGTGCTTGTTGGAGAGGCTTTTATGGAGTTGGCTCCTTCCTACTTCACTTCATGTTGTTCAGGCGATGGTTTTTCTGTTGAACATGAGGTGGTTCCTTGTAACAATCCGGTTGTTAACCACCTAATTAATTAAATTTAATTAGAGAATTTATGCTAGATTGTGATTTATGGAATTTAATGGTGAAATTAAAACTATTTTTGTGAATAATTCAATTGTTTATTTTAATTGATCTTAAGATAGTTCCGGAAAAAGTTTTTATAATAAATAAATGTTTGGGTTTGGATATTTTGTTCCAAAATAAGAATTTCAACAAGTTAATTAATTTGTGATTTTGTTAAGATATGGGGTAAGTGGAAAGTTATAACAACAATGCTTTAGAGTTAGTAACTTAAGAAAATTAGGGACACTTTACTAATTTTCACAATATTATTTTTCGGGCTCCTAATCTATAACCACTTGGCCAAAGAAAGATGAGTTACGTGGAGAAACAAGTGTACGTACAATTCATTTCTTCATTTCTTGTAATGACCCGGATATTCCGTCGGTTAGATTTGAATATTTAATACGGTTTTAAATATTAAATTGAAATGAATATTTATATTAAGTTATTAATTTAATAATCAATTTCGATTTAATATCGAATATATTAAATTATCGTAATGAGAAGAATAATTGAATTCAAAGTTATAACTGAATTAGAAACAGTCCAGATAATCAATACCAACTCCTGTTGGAATTAGAAACAAGAATATTAATTTATTATCGCAAAATAAATTGTGTTGAATTTAGTTTATATCAATTTAAATTAATATCGCCTCAAGACGATCAAATCAGACTCCGTGACCTATCCCAGTGTGTCAGGAATAGGGGTATTCCCCTAGAATTGACAGTCGTTGGGTTCAGAAAGGAGTTCGGAATCACGGAGTGATTTAAATTCAAGGATATCAGTTTAATTAAAATAAAATAAAAATAAAAATTCTTTTATTCTTGTGTGGACAAATCTAATGTGTGTCCATCTTTATCTCCACACAAGGCAAACCTCTCTGTTCAATTCAATGCTGCAAGTTCAAAATGACCTTGCTGTTCGGATTCAACACCACACTTTTTTCTATAAATCGTGTACCATCCTCCCCGTCCTCTCCTTTTAATTACTCCAGGAAATGGAAAAAATCAGAATGGCAAATCCATTCTGACCTCTTCCCTTGTTCTTTAGCAAAACCCAACAAGGCTTCAATAGCTTAAAATCAAAAATTGAACTCAAATCCTGCTTATTTCCTAGATCAAAATCGGGGTTCCCATCATTGTCGCAACTTCACTCCTTGTTCGATACTGATAGGCACGGGTTTTGGGAAGCTCGAGGTTTCGAGCGTCGTTCTAAGTCTTCGGTCAAGGTTGGAGTTCGATAGCCTTCAAAGAGGGCTCGTTCGATTCAGTATAGAGCATCGGCTCTAGAGAGTCAGAATGGGGGAGCTCGAGCTATTCGATGGTGGAAAAAACGTCAGCCTCAGGTGACAGGCGGACTTGGGTTGCGGGGCGCAGCTGGTGTTCGAATTCAGGAGAAGTGGGACGGATTCCTGAAGTGAAGAGAGAAAGGCTAGATCTGGGATGAGGCAGACAGTAAAGCCATGGTTTCCAAAAGGGAGGGAAGAAGAAAAAAAAACATTGGTTAAGCTCAGAGAAGGTTGGTAGATTTGACGACGAGTTGTTCGATAAAATGCCAGAGTGGTGTAGGACGTGTTATAGGCTGATGGAAGTATTTAAAACTATTTAAGGATGCTTCATCGATTAATCAAGTAATTTACAAGACTAAGGTATGTGTTGTTTCAACGTTTAAATTCATAGAATAATTTATTAATCTATGTTAATTTAATTTTAAAGAATTTATGTTAATCGATAATAAAAACGTATAATCATAGGTACACAAGGAATTTTATTCGAGTAGAGTCGAGTCGACAATATGAGAATTTACAGGATACTCAGCAAATTCGGTGAGTAAATCTCACCTTTTTATTTAGAATTATTTTTATATCGTTAAAAATAATTGTCTGTGCTTGTTTGAATGCTGTCTGATTGTTTTAAAATATATATTAGTTATTTAGGATATATATATATATTGGGTTGATGATTGGTTGGATTCCCGCAGTACCATTAGCGGATGCCCGCGGTTTCATTAGCGGATGATTACCCTATACGCCCCACGCTATGATAGTGGATGATCTTCATACCGCGATATCCTGCCTCGAAGCAGGATGGGTATTACTATGTTGACTAACGTCTGTGGATGCAGGAAAAACAGGTTGGAGGAATCCAACTAGATTCCTCAAAAATATATATTATCTGTTTGTTTGTTTGATATCATATATATTCATATATGATGTGTTAAAAATCAAATGATTGAAAATTGGTTGATTTGATTGTTTAAAATATCAATGGGGCTTGAATATTGATTTATAAAAATATCGAAAAGGGTATTTGAGATTTTAAAAAGGAAATTCTATTTTTATAAATAGAATTTAAATTTTAAATGAACTATAGGAAATAATAACTTGTTTTTAATATATATGAACGAGAATTGAATTTATAAACTCTGTTTATAAATGAAAGGTGGGATTTAAATTGAATTTATAAACTCTGTTTATAAATGAAAGGTGGGATTTAAATTGAATTTGCAAACTTTGTTTATAAATGAAAAGGTGGGATTTAAATTGAATTTGTAAACTTTGTTTATAAATGAAAAGGTGGGATTTGAATTGAATTTATAAACTCTGTTTATAAACGAAAAGGTGGGATTTGAATTGAATTTATAAACTTTGTTTATAAATATATATAATGGGGGATTTTAAGTGAAGTTATAAACGTTGTTTATAAATAATGCAGAGAATTCAAATAGAATTTGAATATAGAATTCAAATGGACTTTAAACTATAGAATTTGAAAATAGAATTTAAAATGAAGTTAACTATAGAGTTTGAAAATAGAATTTCAAATGGAGTTTAACTATAGAGTTTGAAAATAGAATTTCAAATGGAGTTTAAATATAGGGATTCTAATAGAATTTAAATGAAGTTTAAATAAAGAGAATTCAAATAGAATTGAATTGGAATTTGAATAGAAAAGTCGATAAGGAAACGAGAGTATGAGTATAATTAGGATTTGTTAATATGCAAGTTAAATTATATTTGAACATGTCATGTTCAAATATGAAGGTGAAGTAGACTGAAGAGTTAATTAACAAATTAATTAACGAATTTAGTAAAACGATCGGGTAAAGTTGGAAATAGATTGGACAGGTATAAATATACAGGAGACAGGTTGGAATAAAGTGTTAGAAGGTATATAAATAGAATGCCCGATAAAAAGGTATGTATTTAATTCATATATGAGATTTTATGCGCCGTATCGGCTAGCCGCTTGGCTTTTCTTTTTCTTTTTGATTGGAGAAGGCCTGTGTGGCAGTTTGGGGATTTTCCCGAAGCTCCCGGTACAAAGGAGGTTATAGCGAATTTTTCCGGGAATTTAAGGAGTTAGAATATTTTTAAGATAATTTGATAGTTAGAAATTAACGTATCGACATATATAGAAGTCGATAAGGAAACGAACTTAGAAATAGAATAGTATAATCAAAAAGGAAGACTAGGAATAAAATCTAGTAAGAATAGAAAGAGAAAGAGTATATGTGTTTAAAGGTGAAGAATTAGTCGTACGGTATTGATTATTCGAGTAAGTAATCATATCTGTTTTGACGTTATAAATGTTATTCAGTCAAGGTCTGAGAGGTAGTTATACCCCAACTTGATTGATTTCATTATTAACAAATAAACAGTAAGATTTCAGGCTCAAAGATCAATGTTGAATAAGAGTTAGTTGAATATAATATTTGGGTTGTCGTAACGATGTTTTACACAACATCCGTTTTAACCCAAATAAATGTAAGCTTGGAAATAGAATATTTCCTAAGTATAGAAATAAACGAGACTGGAAAAGAGATAAGTAATTGGAATATTTTCCAATTATAACTAGCATATATTTTCTAAAGTTTAGAAAATAAAGGAAGGCGATATTCGGAAATGTTTTCCAAATAACGTAAAAGGGCAATATGGTTATTGAAAATATTTGGTTAACAAATATTAATAAAGAAATAGAGAAGTGAATTAATTAATGGAATATTAATTAAAGGTTCAGTGATTGTTGGATGTTTGGATTAACACTTGTTTTCTTCAATAGTTAAATCATCGACTATCGAAACACTTGTTTTTATTCGATAGTTAAATCACAGACTATCGAAGTTTTGTCCATCGTTGTCAATATGGAGAGACCGGTTGGATTATTATTCGAAGAACCACTCCGTATTGGCAGTAGCGTTGCGAATCAGATTATATAAAGATAATCGAAGACGGAGTAAAGTGCAAGGACTTTTTCTATTAATAGAAATTGTGCCTTCGGTTCATCCTGTTCCTGGGTGACTTGTATGGATGAATGTCTGACAGAGTATTTCCAGAAAGGTCACGTACATTGATTTCTTCAATCGTACCAAGAGTGGAAGCGGAGAAGGAAACTTCTTTTAGCTAACACGTAATGTACTGTTGAGGACGTCAATCGGTGATTTGATGGATTTGACGATGTGGCATTCGAAGTGAATCTGATGTGATGATAAAGTGTAGCTTCTAGCCTCACATCCGGTAAATGACAGAAATCGGGCAAGCAGCATGGCTATGTAGGTCGCACCTATTAGGGTGTATAATCACCTGATCTAGAGTTTCAATTACTTCTAAAAATCTATTGTCGATGCTGTCCCATTCGGGAAACGGTTGCTGATCCCAACCGTTGGTGATATACATTCGATACACTCAAGCCAAATGAGTGGTCGGTCATGTGTGTCTGAGTTGCAAGATGTTCTTGTTGAACTCGGTGTATTCTCCTCTAAAGATATACCAGCGGAAGGTGGTTCCATACCTTGTCATAGTTGGAAATCAATTACCCAATACGTGCTTGCGGTTTTGATTGTATATTACATATGTGGAACGTGGGATGCAAACGTACCACTAGATTGTTATCTACTTGATTTAGACATTATTATAATATCAAAAGAGTTTTGATATAAAGATTATAGTTCCTTTCAAAGGGATTTTGAAAGTTAAATCAAGTGTTGGATTCTCATAAGGGAAAAACCCGTTCCGTGTTATACGGCGTGGTCTTATGAGATATCATTTAGTTTTCTGAAACTGTTTTAAACTGTTTACTCATACCAGTCCCATGACTGAACCGGAGTTTATTTTTTTTTGTTCTACCTAAACTCTTGGGTGCCTAAATTTGTACGGGCAGTCAAGTAGTTCAGGATTTTTCAGATATATCTAAAGGAGCTTGGAGCAGGAGGCTTCAGCGTTATCTAGTTATAGTGTTGTTCTGTTGTGTTGTAAGTGTTGTACTCTGATAAGTATATGTTATACAGTTGAGCTTTTGTATTTCAAAGATATGATATATTATATTTTGTTCCGCTGCGATGTGAGATTCTGTGTTGTTGTTTCTGTTCTTCATCTACCTTTTTCTTCTAAAAAAAATGTTTCGTATTTTCGTGATATTTGGGTTGGACGTATGATGTATATAGTCAACTCTGATGTTACGGAAATCTGGGTCATTACAGTTGGTATCAGAGCTTAGGTTGAGCGAATACCTAGGCTGTGGTGAAATTGTGCTCATTAGAGATAGGATCAGTAGTATCCTAGAATGAGTTGAGTGTATATATATACGAGAGAGCGTATTTGTTATTTTATATAAAAACTGTTTTATATTGTGTTGACTAGTCTGTTGAGTGGCTTATGAATTCTGATCGAATCGTGGGACGCCACGAAGTCGATAGGAATTTATAAACACTTGAACAGAAAATTGGACACGATATTGTTTTAAATAGTTGAGTTGATTGTTAGGATTATAATCGAATTAGATTATAAAACAGAAATAGTTATATATATAACCAATGGAATTTGTATATGAAATCAAATATACAAATAAGATGAATTTAAATTGAATTCATACCAGAATTAAGAATTTAAAATCCTGGGAGTTTGGAAAATATTTTTTTCTAAATGAATGTCAAGTGATATAGCACTGAACTCACTTCAGTAGCTGAGAAATAATTCTGATGATGGTTGCAACATCATCAGTGTTCATTTTCGAGTTTCTAAGTGATGAATTGCTGCCTTAGAAAAGTTGTTGATGGAAATTTGTTTGAAAAGAAAACAAGTTGTTTGAAAATTCAAATGTTTTGAATTTGAGATAGATATAAATATATGTATATATTTATATTACTTCAAAGGAATTTTGAAATGGGAATTGAAATATAGATTTCAAATAGAAGTAAAATATAAGGGAATTCAAATATAGAATTTGAACATAGAAATTTAAATAGGATTTAAATGAAGAAAATTCAATTAGAAATTGTATAAGAAAAATTAAAATGGAATTTGAATTCAAAGGAATTCAAATGGATTTGAATAAAGAAAAGTCAAATAGAGATTTGAATATTAGAATTCAAATGGAATTTGGTTAAATAGAATTTCAAAGAGAATATAAAGTGGAGGTTGAATATTAGAATTCAAAGAAAATATAAAGTTTGAAATAGAATTTTAAATAAAAGGAATTTAAATGGAATTTGAATAAGGGATTTGAAATGGGTTTTTGAATAAAGGATTTCAAATAGAAATTGAAGATAAGAAATTCGAATAGAATTTGAAGATAAGGAATTGAAATAGAATTTGAATAGAAGAAACTTCAAATAGTAATTGAATAGAAGGAAATAATATAGAGTTTGAATAAAGAAATTCAAATGGAATTTGAATATTGTAAATATATAGGATTTGAATATTAGAAGTGAAATAGATTGGGAATATTGTGTTGAAATGGAAAAATGGTTTTGATATATATTAAAAATATATCAGAATGGAGTTGAATTTATTATAAACAAAGTTAAAACATTTATATTTATAAATATAATTAAAACGAGCTCGCCGTAGCGCGGCAGTACGAAAATTGGCGATTCGAACTTCAATTTAGTATACAGAACTCGATTGAAGTCGGAATTCTTTGAAACAAGAATCGTCGGGACCGGTTGAACAATAGTTTTCTAATGAAAGAGAAAAATCTGGATTTCGTCGTATAGATTTTAAGTTATGTCAAAATCAAATTTTTAGAAAAGCAGCGCCAAAACCATTATAAAACCATAACTGTTTAATTAAATAAATAAAGGGATTTTTAGGAAATAAAATCCGAATTGGCATTAGAAAAATCCAGACTGGAGATATAAAATAAATATGAACTCCAGTGAAGTAAGTGAAATGATTTTTAAGACAAAAATCATATTTTAAATGGTTAAATAGAATTAACTAAATTGGAGAATAATTAGTTAAAGGAAATTTGAATCGAAATTGGGTTTTTCGATAAGTAAAAGAGATTGAGGATTTATATTCGAAATCGAATATATAACTCGAGTTGAAAATATAATTAGATTAGTTTATAATTAAGTTGACATATAGTTGAACAAGTTATATTCAAATAAAAAGGGTGAAATAGGCAAAACGGTTAATTAGCAACTAGTTAATGGGAATTTGAATGATTGAAATTAAATTTAACTTAAGTAAGTTAAATGGATCGAAATGAATAAATTGAGTAAAATCAATGTGAATGAAATATGAATTGGGTGTGAATGAAGGAAAAACCAAAGGAGTTAAATAGAAAATATATTTGTAAAACAAATATAAAGGAAAAATATTTGTAACACCAATACAAAGGAAGTTATGTGCAAACAAGTAGAAGGAGAAATATTTGTAAAAACATTTACAAATAGAATTTAAAAGGAAATATTTGTAAAACATTTACAAATAGATTAAATGGAAATATTTATTTATAGGAAATAAATAGAATGTTATAAATGAGATATTTATTTGTTAAATAAATAGAATTTAATCAAAGGAATATTTAGAAGGTGAATAGAAAATGGAAATCTGTTTTTAACAGATAAATAGAAAAGATTAATTTATAAATAATAGTTTATAAATTAAAATAAATATTTATCATTCGATAAATGGAATATATAAGTCTGAACTTATATAGAGAAGAGATATTGGTTTTTAACACCGATAGTTTTAAATAGAAGGGGTACACAACACTTGTATAAGTGAAGTAACGTTATTAAAGAGAACATTTATAAAGTGGAGAACCGTTACTAAAAGTAAATCTTTATAAATGAATAAATGTTATCCAATAGGAGTTATTCGAATAGGAGAAGTCGATTAGAGTTAGAAATAATCGATTAGAGTTAGAAATAATCGATTAGAGTTAGGATAAATCGATTAGAGTAAGAATTAACCAGTTAGAGTAATCAGTTAGGGTTAATCCGTAGAGTTAATTGAATATTAGTTATTCAATTAGAATTCATCGAAGATTTGTTATTCAAATTAAGAGTTAACCAGATAAAGTTAATTGAACATAGTTAATTGAATTAGGATTTAATTGAATGTTAGTTATTCAATTAAAATTGATCGAATATAGTTATTGAGATAGAGTTAGTCAAACATAGTTACTCAGGATAAGTTTCCATTTCGTACGACTGCTAGCGTAATTCGCAGGGCTGCAGATAGCCTGGGGCGGTCGGATGTTTCCTGAGGGAATCAGGCGTAACCATTGTGATCGCTGCGATCTAGAGTCAAGCGAATGGAGTTAAATCAAATATTAGTTATTCAAATAGAATTAAAGAAGTTAATCGAATATTATTTATTCGAATAGAGTTAAAGGAGTTAATCAAATATAGCTTATTCAGAAGGAGTTAAGTGAATAGGGCTAATCGATAAGAGTTAAATCCAATAGAGTTAATTGATAAGGGTAAATTGAATAGAGTAAATCGAATATAGTTTATTCGAAGAATGGTTTTCGAACCTAGTTATTCGAAAGAGAGATTATCGAATATAGTTTATTCGAATAGAGTTAAAGGAGTTATCGAATATGGATTTATTCGAAAGAGAGTTACGTAAGGAAGTTTGAAATGTTGAGTATCAACATCAATAATTTTGAAAAGATAAATGGGTTTGTAGCACTTTTTCTACCTTAGCAATTTCGAGGGCGAAATTATTTTTAAGTGGGGAAGAATGTAATGACCCGGATATTCCGTCGGTTAGATTTGAATATTTAATACGGTTTTAAATATTAATTTGATAAATTAAATGAATATTTATATTAAGTTATTAATTTAATAATCAATTTTGATTTAATATCGAATATATTAAATTATCGTAATGAGAAGAATAATTGAATTCAAAGTTGTAACTGAATTAGAAACAGTCCAGATAATCAATACCAACTCCTGTTGGAATTAGAAACGAGAATATTAATTTATTATCAAAAAATAAATTGTGTTGAATTTAGTTTATATCAATTTAAATTAATATCGCCTCAAGATGATCAAATCAGACTCCGTGACCTATCCCAGTGTGTCAGGAATAGGGGTATTCCCCTAGAATTGACAGTCGTTGGGTTCAGAAAGGAGTTCGGAATCACGGAGTGATTTAAATTCAAGGATATCAGTTTAATTAAAATAAAATAAAAATAAAAATTCTTTTATTCTTGTGTGGACAAATCTAATGTGTGTCCATCTTTATCTCCACACAAGGCAAACCTCTTTGTTCAATTCAATGCCGCAAGTTCAAAATGACCTTGCTGTTCGGATTCAACACCACGCTTTTTTCTATAAATCGTGTACCATCCTCCCCGTCCTCTCCTTTTAATTACTCCAGGAAATGGAAAAAATCAGAATGGCAAATCCGTTCTGACCTCTTCCCTTGTTCTTTAGCAAAACCCAACAAGGCTTCAATAGCTTAAAATCAAAAATTGAACTCAAATCCTGCTTATTTCCTAGATCAAAATCGGGGTTCCCATCATTGTTGCAACTTCACTCCTTGTTCGATACTGATAGGCACGGGTTTTGGGAAGCTCGAGGTTTCGAGCGTCGTTCTAAGTCTTCGGTCAAGGTTGGAGTTCGATAGCCTTCAAAGAGGGGTCGTTCGATTCGGTATGGAGCATCGGCTCTGGAGAGTCAGAATGGGGGAGCTCGAGCTATTCGATGGTGGAAAAAACGTCAGCCTCAGGTGACAGGCGGACTTGGGTTGCGGGGCGCAGCTGGTGTTCGAATTCAGGAGAAGTGGGACGGATTCCTGAAGTGAAGAGAGAAAGGCTAGATCTGGGATGAGGCAGACAGTAAAGCCATGGTTTCCAAAAGGGAGGGAAGAAAAAAAAACATTGGTTAAGCTCGGAGAAGGTTGGTAGATTTGACGACGAGTTGTTCGATAAAATGCCAGAGTGGTGTAGGACGTGTGATAGGCTGATGGAAGTATTTAAAACTATTTAAGGATGCTTCATCGATTAATCAAGTAATTTACAAGACTAAGGTATGTGTTGTTTCAACGTTTAAATTCATAGAATAATTTATTAATTTATGTTAATTTAATTTTAAAGAATTTATGTTAATCGATAATAAAAACGTATAATCATAGGTACGCAAGGAATTTTATTCGAGTAGAGTCGAGTCGACAATATGAGAATTTACAGGATACTCAGCAAATTCGGTGAGTAAATCTCACCTTTTTATTTAGAATTATTTTTATATCGTTAAAAATAATTGTCTGTGCTTGTTTGAATGCTGTCTGATTGTTTTAAAATATATATTAGTTATTTAGGATATATATATATATTGGGTTGATGATTGGTTGGATTCCCGCAGTACCATTAGCGGATGCCCGCGGTTTCATTAGCGAATGATTACCCTATACGCCCCACCATATGATAGTGGATGACCTTCATACCGCGATATCCTGCCTCGAAGCAGGATGGGTATTACTATGTTGACTAACGTCTGTGGATGCAGGAAAAACAGGTTGGAGGAATCCAACTGGATTCCTCAAAAATATATATTATCTGTTTGTTTGTTTGATATCATATATATTCATATATGATGTGTTAAAAATCAAATGATTGAAAATTGGTTGATTTGAATGTTTAAAATATCAATGGGGCTTGAATATTGATTTATAAAAATATCGAAAAGGGTATTTGAGATTTTAAAAAGGAAATTCTATTTTTATAAATAGAATTTAAATTTTAAATGAACTATAGGAAATAATAACTTGTTTTTAATATATATGAACGAGAATTGAATTTATAAACTCTGTTTATAAATGAAAGGTGGGATTTAAATTGAATTTATAAACTCTGTTTATAAATGAAAGGTGGGATTTAAATTGAATTTGCAAACTTTGTTTATAAATGAAAATGTGGGATTTAAATTGAATTTGTAAACTTTGTTTATAAATGAAAAGGTGGGATTTGAATTGAATTTATAAACTCTGTTTATAAACGAAAAGGTGGGATTTGAATTGAATTTATAAACTTTGTTTATAAATATATATAATGGGGGATTTTAAGTGAAGTTATAAACGTTGTTTATAAATAATGCAGAGAATTCAAATAGAATTTGAATATAGAATTCAAATGGACTTTAAACTATAGAATTTGAAAATAGAATTTCAAATGAAGTTAACTATAGAGTTTGAAAATAGAATTTCAAATGGAGTTTAACTATAGAGTTTGAAAATAGAATTTCAAATGGAGTTTAAATATAGGGATTCTAATAGAATTTAAATGAAGTTTAAATAAAGAGAATTCAAATAGAATTGAATTGGAATTTGAATAGAGAAGTCGATAAGGAAACGAGAGTATGAGTATAATTAGGATTTGTTAATATGCAAGTTAAATTATATTTGAACATGTCATGTTCAAATATGAAGGTGAAGTAGACTGAAGAGTTAATTAACAAATTAATTAACGAATTTAGTAAAACGATCGGGTATAGTTGGAAATAGATTGGACAGGTATAAATATACAGGAGACAGGTTGGAATAAAGTGTTAGAAGGTATATAAATAGAATGCCCGACAAAAAGGTATGTATTTAATTCATATATGAGATTTTATGCGCCGTATCGGCTAGCCGCTTGGCTTTTCTTTTTCTTTTTGATTGGAGAAGGCCTGTGTGGCAGTTTGGGGATTTTCCCGAAGCTCCCGGTACAAAGGAGGTTATAGCGAATTTTTCCGGGAATTTAAGGAGTTAGAATATTTTTAAGATAATTTGATAGTTAGAAATCAACGTATCAACATATATAGAAGTCGATAAGGAAACGAACTTAGAAATAGAATAGTATAATCAAAAAGGAAGACTAGGAATAAAATCTAGTAAGAATAGAAAGAGAAAGAGTATATGTGTTTAAAGGTGAAGAATTAGTCGTATGGTATTGATTATTCGAGTAAGTAGTCATATCTGTTTTGACGTTATAAATGTTATTCAGTCAAGGTCTGAGAGGTAGTTATACCCCAACTTGATTGATTTCATTATTAACAAATAAACAGTAAGATTTCAAGCTCAAAGATCAATGTTGAGTAAGAGTTAGTTGAATATAATATTTGGGTTGTCGTAACGATGTTTTACACAACATCCGTTTTAACCCAAATAAATGTAAGCTTGGAAATAGAATATTTCCTAAGTATAGAAATAAACGAGATCGGAAAAGAGATAAGTAATTGGAATATTTTCCAATTATAACTAGCATATATTTTCTAAAGTTTAGAAAATAAAGGAAGGCGATATTCGGAAATGTTTTCCAAATAACGTAAAAGGGCAATATGGTTATTGAAAATATTTGGTTAACAAATATTGATAAAGAAATAGAGAAGTGAATTAATGGAATATTAATTAAAGGTTCAGTGATTGTTGGATGTTTGGATGAACACTTGTTTTCTTCGATAGTTAAATCATCGACTATCGAAACACTTGTTTTTATTCGATAGTTAAATCACAGACTATCGAAGTTTTGTTCATCGTTGTCAATATGGAGAGACCGGTTGGATTATTATCCGAAGAACCACTCCGTATTGGCAGTAGCGTTGCGAATCAGATTATATAAAGATAATCGAAGACGGAGTAAAGTGCAAGGACTTTTTCTATTAATAGAAATTGTGCCTTCGGTTCATCCTGTTCCTGGGTGACTTGTATGGATGAATGTCTGACAGAGTATTTCCAGAAAGGTCACGTACATTGATTTCTTCAACCGTACCAAGAGTGGAAGCGGAGAAGGAAACTTCTTTTAGCTAACACGTAATGTACTGTTGAGGACGTCAATCGGTGATTTGATGGATTTGACGATGTGGCATTCGAAGTGAATCTGATGTGATGATAAAGCGTAGCTTCTAGCCTCACATCCGGTAAATGACAGAAATCGGGCAAGCAACATGGCTATGTAGGTCGCACCTATTAGGGTGTATAATCACCTGATCTAGAGTTTCAATTACTTCTAAAAATCTATTGTCGATGCTGTCCCATTCGGGAAACGGTTGCTGATTCCAACCGTTGGTGATATACATTCGATACACTCAAGCCAAATGAGTGGTCGATCATGTGTGTCTGAGTTGCAAGATGTTCTTGTTGAACTCGGTGTATTCTCCTCTAGAGATATACCAACGGAAGGTGGTTCCATACCTTGTCATAGTTGGAAATCAATTACCCAATATGTGCTTGCGGTTTTGATTGTATATTACATATGTGGAACGTGGGATGCAAACGTACCACTAGATTGTTATCTACTTGATTTAGACATTATTATAATATCAAAAGAGTTTTGATATAAAGATTATAGTTCCTTTCAAAGGGATTTTGAAAGTTAAATCAAGTGTTGGATTCTCATAAGGGAAAAATCCGTTCCGTGTTATACGGCGTGGTCTTATGAGATATCATTTAGTTTTCTGAAACTGTTTTAAACTGTTTACTCATACCAGTCCCATGACTGACCCGGAGTTTATTTTGTTTTGTTCTACCTAAACTCTTGGGTGCCTAAATTTGTACGGGCAGTCAAGTAGTTCAGGATTTTTCAGATATATCTAAAGGAGCTTGGAGCAGGAGGCTTCAGCGTTATCTAGTTATAGTGTTGTTCCGTTGTGTTGTAAGTGTTGTACTCTGATAAGTATATGTTATACAGTTGAGCTTTTGTATTTCAAAGATATGATATATTATATTTTGTTCCGCTGCGATGTGAGATTCTGTGTTGTTGTTTCTGTTCTTCATCTACCTTTTTCTTCTAAAAAAAATGTTTCGTATTTTCGTGATATTTGGGTTAGACGTATGATGTATATAGTCAACTCTGATGTTACGGAAATCTGGGTCATTACATTTCTAAAAATAATTATTGAAACCAATCTTCCTCTTCTCTATCAAAACCCTTGCTTCTAAATCATCCAAAATCTAGTGCAAAACAAAGGGGTTTTGGTCGATTCTTGTAGAAATCAAAGCTAGGTAATCTTCTCTACTATCCAAAGTCATAAAAATACGATTTTTATCTCGATTTTAACCTTGGAGCTGCTGGTTGGTTTTAGGTTTTTGAGTCTTTTGGTGTTATGGTGATTAGCGAAGTGACTGCAAGGTTGTAGCAAGGCTTTATAAGAGATTAGCAAGCTATTGGAAGCATTAAAGATGAGTTGTTCGACTCACACGATCTATCTATGAAAATTTTGTTGCATGTTAGAAATTTTAGCTTAGATATGGTTGATTTGATGATTGATTGGGTTGCAATATGGTTTTGGATTCAAGTGGTTGTTTTATTTTGTATGCTGAAAATTTTGGTAGAAATATTACTGCTGTAAAACAGTGACAACTTGCAGTTAAATTATCCAAATTAACTCAATACTTTTGCAGTAGAAAGCTATTTCAATTTGCTACAGATTTTTCCTAACATTTTTCGAAATTATGCCTTTTAGGAGGCCAAAACCGAGTTTAAACCGAGCATGTAGCTCAGGCCTGTGTTAAAATTAGAGTTGATAGCTGATAGTAAAATGAACATAATTTTTGAGTCACTTATTGGAATTTGATAATTTTTTATATCTGGAAAGCTAAGAGCATAAGCCTACAACTTTCATTTGTTGTGTTTCTGTTGATTTTGAAGCTTAAATGGTGAAAAACTCATTTGTTCGTCGCTGGGCTATCATTAGGAAATCATGAAAATACTTAAAACTGAGAATTTGTTTTGGTCATAACTTTGGAGCCACTTATTGGGATTTGATAATTCTTAATGTTCTGGAAAGCTAAGAGATTAAGCTACAACTTTCATTTATGGTGTCTCTTGTGATTTTGGAGTTTAAATGGTGAAAAACCCATTTGTTTGTCATTGAGAAATTGTGTCAATACTTAAACATGAGAAATTGTTTTTGCCATAAATTTTGAATTACTTATCGGAATTTAATAATTTTTGATGTTTGGGAAAGTTAAGAGTTTTTGCTATAATTTGTGGATTAAGTTTTGTTAAATTATATGCTTAAGCAAACTGAAATTGCAATTTAAAACTGAGAGCTTTATTATGAACTTTTGGAAACAATAAAATAGTTTTGTGAACTAAGTAAGTGTTTTAAATAATGGAATTCAAAAGAGAAAACAGTTTTGAGAATCTTAATTCTATAATCTGGAATGAGCTAATTTTCGGCTTAATGCTGCTAATTGTTTTATATGCTCTTGTGAAACATTTTGTCAAAAATGGTGTATTCTAATGAATAAAATGTTGAAGTGAAATTAACTAATTCTTGGCTGAATACTAGAACCCAACTGAGTACTATGGGATGCTCAAGTTAGATTCTTAGAATCGATTTTGAGATAGTAATTAACACTTTAGGGTTGTATTCTTTTATGGTGTGCGACAAGTGGTCTCTAGATCCATAAGAGAATATAATTTAGGTTTTCTGGGTATATCCATAATAAGTGAAATTTATAATTCTCAGTAAATACTTATGTTTCACTAGATGGTATGGGACATCTATGTTACATTATAGTAGTTACTATGGGTGATAGTATTTGGCACTTTAGAGTTCCCTTTCTTTTGGTGTGCGGCAGAGGCTGCTAGATCCTTAAGAAGGTTACTTCTGGATTTATTTTCTAATTCGTGAATATAAACAGATTTTGAAATTCATTGTTTTAAGAGACTGGACTTTTATGAAAAAATATGTTAGTAAATATTTTAAATAAATAATGATTAATATGGAGTAGTAAAGTTGTGGTTGCCACTATATTTACGATTGTTGAAATTTTATTTCTTTGATTATTAGGATCGGATATATGGTTCCTTGATCCCTTAGATCGAGCATGTGGGACTTCGATCTGCATGATCATATGTTCAAGGTTCCTCAATCCGTTAGATTGAGAATGTAATTTCCTCGGTGTCACTAATCATAGAAATTGATTGTTAATTGCTTGTTTCTTTGTATTTTCTCGATCAAGTCGATTGAGTATGAGTATCGTGCATGAGTTTCAAATTGCTTATTTTATTGTATTTCCTTGTATTTCCTCGATCATGTTGATTGAGTATGAGTTCCTCGATCCTAGTGATTGTGCATGAGTTCCCGGTCTTTGGTATCAGATCGGTATGAGGGATGCCACCAGGCCTTGAGACTATCTTGGATTTTGGAATGTATGGTTGTTTGTTCGATATGTTGATTCTTGTTCTTCCTTGGTCGTTTGACTGAGAAAGAGTTCCTTGATCAGGTCGGTCATGAATGAATTGTGTTAACTTTTCATGCTTATAATAGTTCCTTGATCAAGTCGGTCATGAATGAGTTGTGTTAACTTATCGTGCTTATAACGTGAAATTGTGATGGAGATAAAAATAGTGATTGGAAACCAAACATACATCATTATGAAACAATAAATCATTGCTACTATCATTTTGTGGTTGAATTAAAGTTTATTTATATGTTATATATATGGATCTCGCTTTTCAGATATTTAAAGATAGACTGATCCAGAATTTTGTGTTTCTGGGCCAGACCGGGATTTTCATATTTACAGGATGTTCAGACTTTTGGACAAGTGAGCTAGCCATGGATAGACATATTCAGACCCTTAGTTTATCTTTTATAGGATACTCACCTGATGTACTATGAGATGTATTTGTTAAGATAGTGATTTATTTTGAAAGGTGTAGAATGTAATATTAGAAGTATATTTCGTGGACTTACTGTAAGTACGCTATGATATGTGCTTTCTGCTGTGATCTGTGATTGTTATGTGGTTGATATATTGTTCTGATTAAGTTGAATCAGTGTGTTTATTACTTTGTATTAATACTGAACACGTCAAACTCAGATTAGACATTAAGTAAAAAGGTATAAATGACGTGTCAGTGTTAGTATAAAGATATATTCACATTTGATCACCGCTATCAAGCTGTATTCTTCGGATTAGCAGACGATATTACTTGTAATGTCCTTTGTTAAACTGGGTATAACAGTGGGGACGTTACATCCCCCTTGGTGTTGGGTGAGTCACCGGATGCTTTTAGATTGCCTAATCCACCTACTGACTTGGTTGATACTACTATTGAGGACTGAACACCTCAATTTAGTACCTCCCTAAGTCCGTAGCGGGAAAGCTGGTGCATGGTTGGTGTCATTATTAATGGGTTTCGTCACCCTCTTGGAGAATGGTTTTGGCTGGCGTTGTTGGATATCGTAGTGTTGGTATTGGATTAAGGGAATTTATCCCTCTATCCTATACCTTCCGAGGTTGTTTCCCTGCTGTTCTTTACCTGTTAAGGATTGGCTTGACATAGATGTACCCTGTGATGCTCCTGTTCGTCCTCGATGACATTGTTATTCACACCATATGTTGAGTGATTCCAATAATGGTATCCGATCACCTATTTTAGGCCTTGGCTTCCATGATACTCCCTTGGTTGCTTTGGGTGGTGCACAAGATCGTGCACTCCCTCCTCTTGCCACAAGTAATTGTTTTGATGTCTTAGCAATGGATTCAGTAGTGGCTGAGTCATTGGCAGGTGGATGTAGGTTGTCGGGCTCTGCTATGGAAGGCTTTAATTGGCTTCATTGTAGTCAGTTCAAGATAGTAAAGGCATTGTCTCGTGCGGTTTCTAGTAAGCGTTTGGATATCCCGAGTCTTCGTATGCAATCATGTTGTCTCAACGCTGGCACGAGGCAGAGGAGACTCATCCGGTGAGGGTGTGTGGTTCTTTGGTGTCTATGAAGCTTTCCCCGCTTTATTGGTTGTGTGGAATTCCTGATTGCCTGTGCTTCTTGGATGGGTAGGTTCGTCTTCCTTCTTTACGTTTGTTGTCTTTTAGTTGTTTTTTATTGGGTATTTTCCTTGCGTTGTGTGTATGTCGTTGGTGTTTCTGCGTTGGCCAGGGTGTCAAGTCCCCTTGTTTGGGTTGCGCTTCCCCGTTGATGCCTGGTTCTCTGTCTAAGTTGCCTGTCCCTATTCATATTTGGTTGTCTGCTTTATCGCACCCAGTTGCATTGTGTGCTGAGGTTGTTGTTTCGGCTACACTACAATACTGGTGTGGTTTCACTGTTTATTATGGTGATGGGTTTGTCGTGTTTGCTGGTGTTGGCTTAGCTTCAGCCAGTGGTATTGTTAGCCTATGCTTGGTTGTAGGCCGGGACGCTGATTTGTGTGCTTTGGCCTCGGCTTGGCTAGCCAGGATTGACACTTTCTGTGAATTTGGACTATTTCATTTCCGGCACAACAAATCAATTCATGATTTGCTTGTGTCCACTTGTGTTTGGCTTTTGTTTTTTGCTTGGTGAGTTGTTTGGCTTCTTGTCGTGCTAGGCTTTGGCTATTGTAAGGACCTGGATTTTTCGATCATTTGAGTTCGAATATTTAAATTGGTTTTAAATATTATATCGAATTCATTATTTAACGACGATTAAACATTTATATTTATATTTAATATAAAACGAGCTCGTAACGGCGTGGTAGTTCGCGATATTGAGTTCTGAACTTCAATCAAATATACATAATTCGTTTTAAGTCGGATTTCTGTGAAACAAGAAGCGTCTGAATCTATGTGATAATATTTTTCTAATGGAAGAGAAAATTTGAGTTCTCGTATTGTAGATTTTGTTTTACGTTCAGATCAAATTTTCAAATAGTCGCTGTAAAATCGTTTATAAGCCATAACGATAATTTAATTATAATTAAATATTGGATTCGAATTTGGACAAAACCTTTGAGGCATAGTTATAATTTAGTTTTTAGAATCTTACTGTAATTTTTATTTCGTAAAATAAGCAACTTTTTATTTAGAGTATTTCACACCCTGTGTCAGCATTTTGGGGTTTCACAATATAAGCTAACCTACCGATATTATTATATTTTTGGGATCGTGACACATCGCTGGACACAATCATATTTTAATTTCTGTCCATGGCCGTCTGTACGTTAACGAAATTTTATGTGACAGGGTACCAAATACATATTGGTATTGCATATACCAGTAGAGTCAACAGGCCGGATTTGTATAAGCTAAAATATCAGCAACATTGACAACGTTAGACATTAAAACTGAAACCATAGAACGTGGACAAAACGAACAATCACGGAAAGCAGATTAACAGTGCAAATCACACAGCTATACAAACAATTTGTACAAAAGGAAATATTAAACAAATTCTTTTTATTTACTTGCCAACCAAAAAGTAATTCCTTGCAGGCTACGTAGTTAGTTTTCTTGGTAGCCACACTTGCTTTACCGTGCTTCTCACGTTTCCGTGCTCTCCACGTTTCTGCGCATTATAAAAGCAGCCATCTCTCATTCATTTCTTCCTTACAACAAAGAACCCAAACGAAAAAAAAAAGACAGAACGAAAAAGAAAATATTATGGTGGAATGAAATGAAAACAACAGTGAGGTATTGAAGTTGGGGAAGGTAGAGTAGCAGTTTCCAAAAGTGAGAAGTATAGTAGAAACGTGGAGGAGCATGCATACGTTGGAATGAAACAACTAAGGGGGACGGTACGATCCAGGATCTGGTGGTGGTCACAAAAGTAGTGGGGAGGAGGACAACTGTGTTTAGGGAAGGAAGAAAATATGAGAAGCAGTGCGGCTCGGCAAGGGTGAAGTTCAACTGCGGTGTCCAAACGTTGGAGGGAGTGGTGCAGTCCGCGAGAAACAGAGGTGCTGATTTGGCTTGATAGGTTCGTTTTGATGGTGGACTGACTGATGTCGGTCAGAGCTGCACTTCACTGAAGAGAGAGGAGATGTGGTCCGTAGGTTTGGGTTGGGGAGAGCAAGTGAATGTGGAAGTTGCCAAGGGTAGGGACGTGGTCTGTAGATGGTTCCAGGCTTTTGCCTGAATGTTTATGAGAAGTAAAAAAAAAGACAAAATGGCTGAAACGAAAATTGAAATGGAAACAAAAGTGCCTGAAGCGTATGGTTAGAACGCTGGTCTCGGTTTCAAGGTAAAGACATGTGCTATGAATTTTTGGGTAAGGCTTATGTTAAAATTTTAGAGTTTAAATTAAATGTTTTATAATCACCTCATTATACATATAAATATGCATTAATGTATTCGAACAACAGAGGAGCATGTGGGCAGGAAACAAACTTAACATAGCTAACCATTTCATGTAATGTGCCCAATTTTGTATATCGTGCCTAGTCTTTCACTTGCCCAAATAAATGTATATAAACCCACTTGTGTTGGGACCAATTATTTAAAGAAGTGAATTTAACCGTGCCAGAGCGTCTAAATTAATATGCCTTTTAACCTGATTTTAGATTTAAAGCGCTTGATCTTTCCTTTTTAAAATCAAGCCGATTCATATAATTTTATATGTAACGCGCCTGACCATTTTCACGTAGCCAACAGTTTACATCATAACGTAACTACATGACCTTTAGTTTTAAAATTATACTTAGTTAATAATTTGAGATTTATTAAGTTTTAATTATTCTAATTAAAACCATGACCGTATACCTTGTGTGACGTGCTCATACGTTGTCAGGATTTGACAAGATCGGAAGCGTTGAACCGCAACAGCGAGCGCTTCATTATAGGCTGGTTTGGTCAAAGATGGTTACTGCTGTGATTTTTAATTCAACGCAGTTTTAATTCAATTGAAGCAAATCATGTGTCGACGAATGGAAGCCAAGGTGAGTTAAACTCACTCAGTTATCCCACTTATATTTTATCTAAGTTGGGTTTTAATATTTATGTGCAATGGTTTCCATTTATTGTTTGATTAATGATTGCTTGGTTGGTTGTTGAATATTTTATACATTATTTAAATTAAACGTTGTTTAATTTGAATAAAACGACATCGTTATTTTTAACGATGATTTCCGAATAAGGTAACTTACCTTTTTGGTTACGTTTATAACAATATAGACGTATTTAAATTAAACTGGATGCTTAAATTACTGTTATTGGTTGACCACTATCAGTTGAATTGATTGCTTATCTGCATATGATCATTATATGAACTGTTGAACCCGTATGATTGGACTATTGAATTGGTTGTAGATTGTTAAACCCAAATTCAACCTTCGTTTGGTTATTTAACCAATGGGTGATATTGGTTGAAAAATTTATAGTAGATGGCCAAAATACAAACTGTTTTATAGAGATTGATTTACTGTCAGGCGAATCGATAGAAATGAAGTTATGAATTTATTTTATAACTGAATATAGATTTTTAAATATATTATTTTAATTGGGTTTATAAAAAGGGAATGAACCAACCGTATATACATTGGTTATTCTAATCACCAATCACCATTTTTATACCAAAATTCTATCCATGCGCGAAGCACGTGTTTCATCTCAAGTATTTAATGATCTTATAAAAATGATTATGATATTTACAAGATTGATAAGCAAGTGAGCGAATATTAATGTGATGTTTAATAAATGAGATTAATTGTTTTAAGTAACAATTTAAAATGAGATTATATTGATTTGATAATCAAATGGAAGTATTTAAAGTAAATTAAATTTGAAATTAATTGAAATAGAAAGACGAACTGAGATTTGATTAATGAAGTTAGTCATGTTTAGAGTAAACTAAGTCAACTGTGTTAACTGAAATGGATTTATTAGAAATAATTAATGGTTAAGTAAAGATTTTCTTAGAATATTGATATTTGATAATTATCAAAGTGGAAATGGGATTTTAAAGGCAATAATGGAGACAGGGCCTATTTATAATTAAGTGATATTTTGAAAGAGAATTATATTAGTGATAATTTAAGTTAAGTTTAAGTTGTACTTTTAAAGTGAACTCTTATTTGAAATTCTATATAATGGAATTTTGTCGAAGTTGAATAGAGTTTTAAAACCCAAGTTTTATTAAATATATAAATAAGTCGGGATATGAAATGGAAATAAAAAAAAACCAAGTTTGAGTTAGAGTAGTTAAACGAGTGGAATTCTAAAGATGAAATATCGATCCGTGATTTTAAATAAAAGTTGTTGTTTCTTCAGGATAGAATTAAAATAGGATTTGTTTGATATTGGGAATAAATATCAGTTTTGGGTATTGAAATTGATATTTGTCTTAAGACAGGAATGTTGTTGATCGAGGTCTGAGAGGTAATTAAAATACCCCAACTTGAGCAGCTGCAGGATTGTCGGAGGATGATATTAGTTGTAGTGGTTAAGGTGTTAAAAGTAATTTATTATGAGAAATGATAGGGTAATGTTTGGAAGAATTTGGAAATATATACGTAATGGGATTCCGAAATAAAGGAATTAAAAGGGGCTTGAGAATACGAAGTGACATTTTAAAATAAAAGAAGTTTGGAAAGTATAACGATATTTTCAAAGAAAGGAAATGAGATTTGAAATAAGTTTATCCTGAAAAGGAAAGTGGCGATTATAGTGTTCCAATAACGAAACGAATAAGGTATCACAATGATCGTTTAAATGATAAGTTAAATGGTTTCCCAAAATATTAGAGAATAAGCAATATTGTAGCAGAGTTTTGAAATGATAGAAAAAGGGAAAACTAGATATGAATTTAAGTTATTTTTCTAAGTATTTAAATAAATGATTTGAGAATATTGATATATTAAAACTGATACAATACTATTTTTAATGGCCAAATGACGTTGTGAACTGAACCAATGGATTTATTTATTGATTGTTTATTTTGATAGTTAAACAATCGACTATCAAAATATTACCCAACGTTGTTGGTACGGAAAGACCGGGACCGAATTTATATTCGAAAACCATTCCGACCAATGAATACGAAAAAGTGAAAGATGCTGATCGAGATGGAGCTATTGAAGGCCGTATTTCTTCATGAATGGAAGGACTATTGTTGGGTTTCTCTAGCTGATCCCTAGAGATATTTTGACAATGATTCTGTCAGGATTAAAATCTACGGATTGCAAGAACCACTCGCTACTGATCTATAGGGTGATTCCTAGGATGAGGTAGGAGGGTGCCTTCGGTTCATCCTGTTCCTGGATGATGTATATGGACGATGTGGACAATAGTCAGATGTGTCAAAAGTCGATTTTAACCTCAAGCCTCATCAATCGGGAAATGACAAAAATCGGGCAGGCAGCATGGCTATGTGGGTCGCTCCAATTAGGAGAGAAATTCCATTTACTTCTTTAATCTTTCAATGTTGTCCCTTTCGGGAAATGGTGGTTTGAGCCCAACCGTTGGTGATATACATTCGATACACTCAAGCGAAATGAGTGGTCGGTCATGTGTGGGCCGGGTTGCAAGACGTTCTTGTTGAACCCAGTGTATGCGCCTCTAGAGATACACTATCAGCAGGTGGTCCCATACCTTGTCATAGTCGGAATCCAATCTCCAATAAGCGCCCGCGGTTTTGTTTGTGTACTATATACGTGGAGCGTGAGATGCAAGCGTTCTACTAGTTTCTGTTTATTTGTATTTAGACACTAGTATAATATCAGACGAGTATTGATTTTCAAAACTGTTTTGGATTATCGTAAGGTAAAAAACATCTGTATTTATGTGTGGATTTGGTCTTACGATTATCCTTTTCTTTCAAAAAGATTTTGAACTTTAAAATCAAGTTGAATGAGCCCCTTAAACTTAGTGTGTTTTACTCACTCTGGTTCACCAGACTGACCCGGTGTTTTGTAAATGCTCGGGTTAGACCGGGCGTACAGGTTCAGGTTATCGGATGCCGTGAAGTCCAAGACGAGTTGAAGGTGTTCAGACGTATGATATTATCTAGTATTATTCTGTTGTGTGATGTATATGAGAACTAATTATTATAACTGTCCCAGGGAATTGATGTACTCTGATGATTGTAAGTTTTTATTTCAAAGCTCTCTATAAAGTTTATTTATATATTATATTTTGTTCCGCTGCGATGTGAGACTCTATGTTGTGTTTATTCTTCTTCTTATTCTTCTATTCTAACCTTCTTTCTTATCTCACCCTCTAACTTCTTTCTCCTAGCTTTCTGGGGTTTTCGGTACTTGAGTTTTGGACACGAGTTGTATTAGTGTCGAAATTCGAGTGTCCAAATTCTCGGGTCGCTACAGTTGGTATCAGAGCAACGGTTTAGGAATAACCTTGGCTCTGTGGTATAACTCGATAGAGATGGGATTAGTAATATCCTAGATTGAGTTGAGTGTGCATATATATATATATATATATATATATATATGAGCGCGTATTTGTAAATTTTATATAAAAATGTTTTGTATTGCGTTGTTTGATCGGTTCAAGTCGAACTGGTAATCAATGCAATATTGTTTTGTAAAGTGGGTAAATGAAATAATTTTGCTCAAATTATATTTTCGTATATAAAAAGAAACAAATTTTCTCAATTATTGAGATATTGGTTTGATGGTTATTTATTTGAATGGAGATTCAAATAAGATTGTGAATTTAAATGGTTTCATATAACCAGAGAAATTAGCGAATAAGAATTTTAATATGGAATTAAATCAACCAGAATAAGTTAAAAATAGAATGATTTGGTTATGTTGATTGGTTGATTATTGGATAATAGATTGATTGGATATTAAAACTCGGTTGAATGGGCTGAAAACTAGAGAATAAATTTCAGTATAATCTGAAGAAAATCAAATACGAAATAAAACTCGATGATTTAACCTGTATCTGTTGTTGGCATTGGAAGGTGAGATAAGTGCGGGTTGGAAAAGAAAGAGCCATTAGTTGATTGGTCGCATCACTAGAGTATGGGTTGCACGACAAAAAGGTAAATCTTAATATATTGGGTGATTGATCTTATACCCCTGAGTTGGGTTAGCCGCTTGGCTTTGTTTTCTCTTGATCGATGAGAGGCTTAGAGTGGCGAATTGTAATTGTTTGAATCGAATGGTACAGAGGAAGTGCTGGCGAATTTTTCGTAAAATTTTAAGAGTTATATAATATTTTTATAATTACTTTTAGATAATTGGGTTTGGAGCATTCTTCTTAACTTAGCAATTTAGGGGACGAAATTATTTTAAGGGGGGGAGAATGTAACGACCCGGATTTTTCGGTCATTTGAGTTCAAAAATTTAAATTGGTTTTAAATATTATATCAAATTCATTATTTAACGACGATTAAACGTTTATATTTATATTTAATATAAAATGAGCTCGTAACGGCGCGGTAGTTCGCGATATTGAGTTTTGAACTTCAATCGAATATACAGAATTCGTTTTAAGTCGGATTTCTATGAAACAAGAAGCATCTGAATCTATGTGATAATATTTTTCTAATGGAAGAGAAAAATTGAGTTCTCATATTGTAGATTTTGTTTTACGTTCAGATCAAATTTTCAAATAGTCGCTGTAAAATCGTTTGTAAGCCATAACGATAATTTAATTATAATTAAATATTGGATTCGAATTTGGACAAAACTTTGAGGCGTAGTTATTTAATTTTTAGAATTTTACTGCAATTTTTATTTTGTAAAACAAGCAACTTTTTATTTAGAGTATTTCACACCCTGTGTCAGCATTTTGGGGTTTCACAATATAAGCTAACCTACCAATACTATTATATTTTTGGGATCGTGACACATCGCTGGACACAATCATATTTTAATTTTTGTCCATGGCCGTCTGTACGTTAACGGAATTTTATGTGACAGGGTACCAAATACATATTGGTATTGCATATACCAGTAGAGTCAACAGGCCTGATTTGTATAAGCTAAAATATCAGCAACATTGATAATGTTAGACATTAAAACTGAAACCATAGAACGTGGACAAAACGAACTATCACGGAAAGCAGATTAACAGTGCAAATCACACAGCTATACAAACACTTTGTACAAAAGGAAATATTAAACAAATTCTTTTTCTTTACTTGCCAACCAAAAAGTAATTCCTTGCAGGCTACGTAGTTAGTTTTCTTGGTAGCCACACTAACTTTACCGTGCTTCTCAAGTTTCCGTGCTCTCCATGTTTCTGCGCATTATAAAAGCAGCCATCTCTCGTTCATTTCTTCCTTACAACGAAGAACCCAAATGAAAAAAAAAGACAGAACGAAAAAGAAAATATTACGGTGGAATGAAATGAAAACAGTGGTGAGGTATTGAAGTTGGGGAAGGTAGAGTAGCAGTTTCCAAAAGTGAGAAGTATAGCAGAAACGTGGAGGAGCATGCATACGTTGGAACGAAACAACTAAGGGGGACGGTACGATCCAGGTCTGGCGGTGGTCACAAAAGCAGTGGGGAGGAGGACAGCAATGTATAGGGAAGGAAGAAAATATGAGAAGCAGTGCTGCTCGGCAGGTGTGAAGTTCAACTGCGGTGTCCAAACGTTGGAGGGAGTACTGCAGTCCGCGAGAAAAGGAGGTACTGATTTGGATTGATAGGTTCGTTTTGATGGTGGACTGACTGATGTTGGTCAGAGCTGCACTTCACTGAAGAGAGAGGTGATGTGGTCCGTAGGTTTGGGTTGGGGAAAGCAAGTGAATGGGGAAGTTGCAAAGGGTAAGGACGTGGTCTATAGATGGTTCCAGGCTTTTGCCTAAATATTTATGAGAAGTAAAAAAAAAAGATAAAATGGCTGAAACGAAAATTAAATGGAAACAAAAGTGCCTGGAGAAGCATGCCTGAAGCGTATGGTTAGAACGCTGGTCTTGGTTTCAAGGTGAAGACGTGTGCTGTGAATTTTTGGGTAAGGCTTATGTTAAAATTTTAGAGTTTAAATTAAATGTTTTATAATCACCTCATTATACATATAAATATGCATTAATGTATTCGAACAACAGAGGAGCATGTGGGCAGGAAACAAACTTAACATAGCTAACCATTTCATGTAATGTGCCCAATTTTGTATATCGTGCCTAGTCTTTCACTTGCCCAAATAAATGTATATAAACCCACTTGTGTAGGGACCAATTATTTAAAGAAGTGAATTTAACCGTGCCATAGCGTCTAAATTAATATGCCTTTTAACCTGATTTTAGATTTAAAGCGCTTGATCTTTCCTTTTTAAAAACAAGCCGATTCATATAATTTTATATGTAACGCGCCTGACCATTTTCACGTAGCCAACAATTAACATCATAACGTAACTACGTGACCTTTAGTTTTAAAATTATACTTAGTTAATAATTTAAGATTTTATTAAGTTTTAATTATTCTAATTAAAACCATGACCGTATACCTTGTGTGACGTGCTCATACGTTGTCAGGATTTGACAAGATCGGAAGCGTTGAACCGCAACAACGAGCGCTTCATTATAGGCTGGTTTGGTCAAAGATGGTTACTGCTATGATTTTTAATTCAACGCAGGTTTAATTCAATTGAAGCAAATCATGTGTCGACGAATGGAAGCCAAGGTGAGTTAAACTCACTCGGTTATCCCACTTATATTTTATATTAGTTGGGTTTTAATATTTGTGTGCTATGGTTTCCATTTATTGACTGATTAATGATTGCTTAGTTGGTTGTTGAATATTTTATACATTATTTAAATTAAACGTTGTTTAATTTGAATAAAACGACATCATTATTTTTAACGATGATTTCCAAATAAGGTAACTTACCTTTTTGGTTACGATTATAATAATATAAACGTATTTAAATTAAACTGGATGCTTAAATTACTGTTATTGGTTGAACACTATCAGTTGAATTGATTGCTTATCTGCATATGATCAATATATGAACTGTTGAACCCATATGATTGGACTATTGAATTGGTTGTTGATTGTTAAACCCAAATTCAACCTTTGTTTGGTTATTTAACCAATGGGTGATATTGGTTGAAGAATTTATAGTAGATGGCCAAAATACAAATTGTTTTATAGAGATTGATTTACTGTCAGGCGAATCGATAGAAATGAAGTTATGAGTTTATTTTATAACTGAATATAGATTTTTAAATATATTATTTTAATTGGGTTTATAAAAAGGGAATGAACCAACCGTATATACATTGATTATTCTAATCGCCAATCGCCATTTTTATACCAAAAATCTATCCATGCGCGAAGCACGTGTTTCATCTCAAGTACTTAATGATCTTATAAAAATGATTACGATATTTACAAGATTGATAAGCAAGTGAGCGAATATTAATGTGATGTTTAATAAATGAGATTAATTGTTTTAACTAATAATTTAAAATGGGATTATATTGATTTGATAATCAAATGGAAGTATTTAAAGTAAATTAAATTTGAAATTAATTGAAATACAAAGACGAACTGAGATTTGATTAATGAAGTTAGTCATGTTTAGAGCAAACTAAGTCAACTGTGTTAACTGAAATGGATTTATAAATTTATTTATTAGAAATAATTAATGGTTAAGTAAATATTTTCTTAGAATATTGATATTTGATAATTATCAAAGTGGAAATGGGATTTTAAAGGCAATAATGGAGATAGGGCCTATTTATAATTAAGTGATATTTTAAAAATGAATTATATTAGTGATAATTTAAGTTATGTTTAAGTTGTACTTTTAAAGTGAACTCTTATTTGAAATTCTATATAATGGAATTTTGTCGAAGTTGAACAGAGTTTTATAACCCAAGTTTTATTGAATATATAAATAAGTCGGGATATGAAATGGAAATCAAAAGAAAACTCAAGTTTGAGTTAGAGTAGTTAAACGAGTGGAGTTCTAAAGATGAAATATCGATTCGTGATTTTAAATAAAAGTTGTTGTTTCGTCAAGATAGAATTAAAATAGGATTTGTTTGATATTGGGAATAAATATCGGTTTTGGGTATTGAAATTGATATCTGTCTTAAGACAGGAATGTTGTTGATCAAGGTCTAAGAGGTAATTAAAATACCCCAACTTGAGCAACCGCAGGATTGTCGGAGGATGATATTAGTTGTAGTGGTGAAGGTGTTAAAAGTAATTTATTATGAGAAATGATAGGGTAATGTTTGGAAGAATTTGGAAATATATACGTAATGGGATTCCGAAATAAAGGAATTAAAAGGGGCTTGAGAATACAAAGTGACATTTTAAAATAAAAGAAGTTTGGAAAGTATAACGATATTTTCAAAGAAAGGAAATGAGATTTGAAATAAGTTTATCCTGAAAAGGAAAGTGGCGATTATAGTGTTCCAATAACGAAACGAATAAGGTATCGCAATGATCGTTTAAATGATAAGTTAAATGGTTTCCCAAAATATTAGAGAATAAGCAATATTGTAGCAGTGTTTTGAAATGATAGAAAAAGGGAAAACTAGATATGAATTTAAGTTATTTTTCTAAGTATTTAAATAAATGATTTGAGAATATTGATATATTAAAACTGATACAATACTATTTTTAATGGCCAAATGACGCTGTGAACTGAACCAATGGATTTATTTATTGATTGTTTATTTTGATAGTTAAACAATCGACTATCAAAATCTTACCCAACGTTGTTGGTACGGAAAGACCGAGATCGAATTTATATTCGAAAACCATTCCGACCAATGAATACGAAAACGTGAAAGATGCTGATCGAGATGGAGCTATTGAAGGCTGTATTTCTTCATGAATGGAAGGACTATTGTTGGGTTTCTTTAGCTGATCCCTAGAGATATTTTGACAATGATTCTGTCAGGATTGAAATCTACGGATTGCAAGGACCACTCGCTACTAATCTATAGGGTGATTCCTAGGATGCGGTAGGAGGGTGCCTTCGGTTCATCCTGTTCCTGGATGACGTGTATGGACGATGTGGACAATAGTCAGATGTGTCAAAAGTCGATTTTAACCTCAAGCCTCATCAACCGGGAAATGACAAAAATCGGGCAGGCAGCATGGCTATGTGGGTCGCTCCCATTTGGGTGTATAATCACCTATCTAGATAATTCCATTTACTTCTTTAATCTTTCAATGCTGTCCCTTTCGGGAAACGGTGGTTTGAGCCCAACCGTTGGTGATATACATTTGATACACTCAAGCAAAATGAGTGGTCGGTCTTGTGTGGGCCGGGTTGCAAGACGTTCTTGTTGAACCCAGTGTATGCGCCTCTAGAGATACACTATCGGTAGTTGGTCCCATACCTTGTCATTGTCGGAATCCAATCTCCAATAAGCGCCCGCGGTTTTGTTTGTATGTTGTATACGTGGAGCGTGAGATGCAAGTGTTCTACTAGTTTCTATTTATTTGTATTTAGACAATAGTATAATATCAGACGAGTATTGATTTTCAAAACTGTTTTGGATTATCGTAAGGTAAAAACCATCCGTATTTATGTGTGGATTTGGTCTTACGATTATCCTTTTCTTTCGAAAAGGTTTTGAACTTTTAAATCAAGTTGAATGAGCCCTTTAAACTTAGTGTGCTTTACTCACTCTGGTTCACCAGACTGACCCGGCGTTTTGTAAATGCTCGGGTTAGGCCGGGCGTACAGGTTTAGGTTATCGGATGCTGTGAAGTCCAAGACGAGTTGAAGGTGTTCAGACGTATGATATTATCTAGTATTATTCTGTTGTGTGATGTATATGAGAACTAATTATTATAACTGTCTCAGGGAATTATGTACTCTGATGATTGTAAGTTTTTATTCCAAAGCTCTCTATAAAGTTTATTTATATATTATATTTTGTTCCGCTGCGATGTGAGACTCTATGTTGTGTTTGTTCTTCTTCTTATTCTTCTATTCTAACCTTCTTTCTTTCTTATCTCACCCTCTAACTTCTTTCTCCTTGCTTTCTGGGGTTTTAGGTACTTGAGTTTTGGACATGGGTTGTATTAGTGTCGAAATTCGAGTGTCCAAATTCCCGGGTCGCTACAGTTATGGAATTTATTTCATTATTGTATAGCAACCATGGTTCATGGTAACTATACGGGGATTACGTGTCCATCTCAATATGTCATCTAGGTCATCCTCTCGAATTTCCATCAGTGTTTTCGTCCCTTCCATCCTAGGATGCTCTCTACCATGTCAGGTTGTAAATATAATGATAATTCGACATTTAGAGAATCCATACATCAAGGTGGAACACGTTTATGTTGCGTTTCTACATGTCTGATCTTGATCTCTTCTTCTTCTTATTCGCACTCTGTACCCTTTCTTAGCAAGGAGGAGATTTCGATCATTAATAATCATTTATCTCTCCTTACTAAAAAAAATCGCCCGACTAGGTTGACCGCTCCTTTATCGCTTCCTTATGTCTCTTTTCCCCTTTTGGGTCTTCCGTATTCCCCCCTGGATATCGTCCTTCGGTTCTTCTGCTTCTTCCTTCCGTCCTTTGTGTGGGAGATCGAGGTCCTATGCCTCGCACTACCTGCACCATTCGTACTCATTCTATAGCGGTGGCCGAGAAGATTGTTCGATCTACTTGACATACCCTCAACCTTGTCGGAGTTCGGTTCTTTTCTATTAGTCTTTGGTTTCTCTAGCTTCAATCTGTCTATTGTCTATTTATTTTGTGTATGGCGAACTTTTTATTTTGGAACATTTGTGGCATCGACAATGATGCTTCTTTGGCGAGGCATAAGCACATCGTCAAGAAGTATTCTATCAGTATGGTGGTTCTTCTAGAGCTTGTTCATGGGTTCTAAGGTGATCTCCAATCTTCTTGGGTTAGCCAGTGTATCCAACAAGATTTGGACTTTTTGGGCTAAAGATGTCTCTGTTCGCCCTCTTTCGACTCGGCTAGCCTCTTTTGATTGTTTGTTCGATTTCTTCTCTATCTTCATCTTTCCTCTTCTCGGCTGTGTACGCGAAATGCGATCGGATCAAAAGGCTAGACACTTGTTAGATGTTTTGTCACTTTCTAACTTGGGCTTTGTGGCTCGCTCATTGGTGGAGACTTCAATGTTGTTTCGTGCCAAGCTGAGAAGTGTGGGGGATCATCTATTAACTGCGCCGTGGTCGAGGATTTCAACTCTTTCATCATTGAATCTGGTTTGACTTAGGTGTCCTTTGTTGAATTGGATTTTACTTGGTGTAACAATCAAGAAGGGCACAACCGGATACTATCTCGTCTCGATCGTGTTTACAGTACTGACGGTTGGTTTGCCCTCCCCTTATTTTTTTTCATTTTCTCTTCTGCACCATACTAACTCGGACCACACCACAATAGTACTTAGGTGTTCGCCCCTAGCTTCCTTTGGTCCTTCGCCGTTCTGATTTCAGTCCATATGGAGGTCCAATCATTCATTCTTCAGGCTTTAGACGACTCTTGGTCCTGTCCTACTTCTTGTTCCCTTTTTGCTGTTTTTTCGCTCAAACTTGTCACAAGGTTTGGAATGTGCATATTTTCAAGAATATTTTTTACTGTGTTCAGACGGCTGAAGAGATTCTTGATTTAGTGGAATCTTCATTCGATAAATATTCGTCTGCCACTAACAAGGCTATGTGGGCTCTGGCCCAACTCGCCTTTTCATCTGAGCTTCGGATCAGGAATGACTCCCTTCATCAAAAATCTAGGATAAAGTGGATTGTCTATGGCAATTCGAATTCCAAATTCTTTCATTCATCTATTCGGGAAAAGAATAATCTCCTTTCAGTAAATCAAATTCTTCACCCGGATCTTTCTTTGGCTTCCACTCATGTGAAAGTCAAAGAGACTATCCTTTCTCACTTTCAATCCTTCCTTGGAACCACCTCGGTTTCCTGCTCTGACCTGGCGTTGTTATCCTTTATCCCACGGTTGTTTCTTCTCAACAAAGGTGAAGATCTTTTCTACCCTCTTTCTTTTGAGGAAATTTGTTATCATGTATTCTCGCTGAGCAAGGACAATGCGTGTGGTCCAGACGGATTCAACGAATTTTTTTACCGTAGTGTCTGGTCGATCATTCAATGGGACTTTTTCCTGGTTATCCAATTCTTCTTCTCTGGTAGTGAGCTTCCTAAGGTATGGTCTTCTACCAATTTGGTGCTCATCCCAAAATGCGAAAATCCCTGCTCATGCTCGGCTTTTCGTTCTATTAGCTTGTGCAAATTTTCTAGAAAGGTCATACCTAAGGTGCTATCTTCCAGTTATCGCTTCTTCTTAGACTGGCTTCTTTTTTTGGGCGTCTGATTACAGATAACGTCCTCCTGGCTCAAGAGCTTATCTTTCTTATTGATCGCAAGGTTGGGGCTCCAATATGGTAATCAAGCTCGACATGGCTAAGGCCTATAATCGCTCATCTTGGTTTTTCATCATTAGAGTCCTTTGGGCTTTCGGCTTCCCCAGGCCTCTTATTGATTTAGTTTAGAGACTCCTTTTAGACTATTGGTTTTCCGTTCTTATCAACAGACCGACCAACGATTTTTTCGATCAAGGAGGGGGCTTTGACAAGGAGATCCCCTTTTGCTGCTCTATTTGTCATAAAGGTTGAGGATTTTGTGTGTGGAGTGAATTCACACAATTCCGAGTCAAATCTAACGTTTTTGCAACCCTAATGGTTGCCCGATGATCTCTTCCTTGTCGTTTGTGGATGACATCATTATTTTCTCTAGAAGGAACCAATGATCCATTCGTCGACTTCTCAGTTTTATTCATCTTTACGAGAGGTGTTTTGACTAACTCGTCAACTCATTGAAAAGTTGTTTCATTCCTTTCAAGACTACGACTCAGAGAGGGACGATTGGATTAGAACCTTCTCTGATAATAAGATTGCTTCCCTTCCCTTTCCTTACATAGATATTGTACTCTACCGAGGTCGCAGCCTCAATGCGATCTTCGATCCCCTTACTTACAAAGCGAGGGGTAAGATTATTCGTTGAAGTGATTCTCTCCTTTTCCAGGAAGGTCGATTTGTTCTTATTAAGTCGGTGCTTGATTCCATTGGGTCCCATGTTTTTGCATCCATGACTCCTACTTCCTCCTTTTTTCGTTCTTGTTGTTCTTTAGCTTCGTCCTTTTTCTGAGGAAAAAGAACAAGGTTAATCGACACCATTGGATTTCTTGGGATGTCATTTTCCATCCCAAGCGCGAGGGTGGGCTTCAAAACCCTAGATATATTTGCACGGCTTATGCTTGCAAACTCTGGGTTCGGTTCCAATCGGACGACTCCCTTTGGGTGTAACGAACCAAAAATTTGACATCTAAAAATGAAGTTAATTAAAGATTTAGTGTTTAGAATAAGTGTTACACTTGAAAATTTTAATGTATAATTCAAATTTATTTTATTTTGGACTTGGTTTAGGGATAAATTTTAATATATATATATATATATACACACTAGTGTGAACCCGTGCTACGCACACGGATCAGAATTATATTTGTATGTTGAATCCAGAGTTGAATGTTATTCTTTCCCACAATAAGATTTGTGAAGTGTGATAAGCACTGTTTCTCCAAGGTAAAGGCTACATGAAAGTGAAAGTGCAGAGGGAGAATAAAAGGCCATCCATTAGTTTCTAAGATTTTCATACTGTAATAAAGAAGAAAAAAATAAGAATCAAATACATCCATAATTTTACTTAGCACCAATATAAAACACACAACGCAGTGCAGACGCTAGGCTAACCAAAAAATTTATGTAAGAGAACGGGATAAAATCTTAAAAGAACGTAAAACATGCTAATCAAACATGGATACAAAAATCAATGTGCCTGTCAAGCTGACATGTATGGCAAAAATGAATTTGTAAATAGTATGGGCATGTTTCAAGCAGGCTGCTTATTTGAAATGAAATTCACAGGCCCAGAAACAACAGGCAGGAGACAAACATATAACAGTGGGCAAACAGAAAATAACAAAAATATGACTAAAACACCAATAATTCATGGATATACGTTTCAGCAAAGAGTTGAATAACATAGTTGTTAAAGTCCAATACATCATAACTGGGATTAAGAAAAATGTATATAGTTAATAGCAAAATTTGAAAATTCTTGTTGTAACTTTTGAAACCTCAAGTACTTAATGCCAGTTCTTGTAGGGAACGCCATCACCTGTAATAAGCAAAACATCAGCAGCCTAACATGCACGTAAATCAGATAATTAATTATTATTTATGTTATTAAGATAACAACAGCGTAGACGAGAAACTATAAAGAAGGATGGCAAGAAAATGATAAGAAGAAACTGGCACCTTCAACAGGCACTCAACTGAGCCCAGCTCTTCTCTTTATTCACACTTCAGTTTCACCTTACTCTTCTTCCAACACATATCAGTTTCACCTTTACTTCAAGCTACACACTTTCAGTTTGCACCGTCGACCATTACATCAAGCCTGATCCTCACAACAACCTTGACAACCTGCCCAGCTCTTCGGTACATATAAACCTTTTTCGTTAATCCTACTACTTGCCTGCTGCATTTAAGCAAGCTTGATTCTGCAGCATCATAGTGCAAGGCAGCTTTTTTGAAATGCATCCTTCATCACAGCCAGTTGTAGGCCTCACATGCAGCAGATTTTATTAGACAACGTTGCTTGGGTTCATAGCCTTCATCTCAACATGTTCAAGGAACAACTCTTAACCGTTATATTAATGCATTAGGAACTCTGACCCAAGGTATGCCGCATAAGAAATAAGGAGTTCATCAAAGTAGCTAGCATTACACTTCTTATCGTGCATCAGCTGCTCATCATTCTCTAACTTGCAGCAACAACAGCTCCTATTTTCCATGTTAGTATATTTTCATCAATGTATAAGCATACAATTGTAAACTTGTTATTGTATTTTCCACTATCTGTCATATACCATGATCGTCACAGTGACGATCCTTTCTTAGAAAAAAATCAGGTTTCATTTTGAAAAATTAAGATGATCTGCTATCATACCCATTAGCAATCAAAACTAAACAATAAATTATTTTACCAGCTCGGAAAAATTTAACACCTGGATAGTTACTCATAACAACTAATGTTAACGCTTTCTTTTTTTCATAGAAGGGGTAGGCTGTAAAAAGTACCATTACTTCCATCATGAAAGTATGAATTATACCAAGTTCAAAAACCATTAGATGAGAAAAGAAGCAACTTGTATACGAACCTCTAAAACTCCACTAATGCTTTGAGAGGTAAGAGACTGGAATATGGCTTAGCTCATCATGATTCAAAACCAGTATACATCTCTTAAATCTAAGCATGTTTTTACTAAACCATTAGATTTAATAAGCAAGCAAGATTAAAACTAAACGGAAACCTAAGCATAAGTTGGATCCAAAAGACAAACTACAAAAAAAACTCCTATGAAACAAATTACATATGACATGAATACTAAATCCCAAAATTAAATATGCCCCAAAAGTGGTATAAGGAATGAACTTAGAAACACAAATGCAAATCCCTATTAAGTTGACTGTTATAATCTTCAAACCGTTGTACAATCAGCAGATATACATATATAGAGAATTGATGAACAATCAAGATATACACGTATATCATTATCCAAATAGAAAATTGCTTATTTAATAGACTGATTCAAATTGAGATGAACTAAGCTATCGGAGGAAATGTGATTAATTTCAGCTTCTCAAACAGACGGAGATTTAAGAAGTCATGAAAGAAGGAATTGGGTTTTTTCTGAAAGGAGAAGAGGAATTAGTATTAAGGAGTCATCAAAGTGGAAGTCACGTAATTTTCAAAAGCAACTAGTTGTCTATTTGACTTCTTAGAGACATGTGGAATGTAGAAACCCGCTAAACTAATTAAAATAAACCGACGATTCATTTCATGTATGTACGGGCATGTTATAAGGCTATAATGTAAAAACTAAATCCGCATCTGATAATTTGTATATTCAACGGAGGAAGTCACCATTGTATCAAACATTGAAGCCTACCAATGCTAACCATATGGCTAAATATGGGAAATTGCATGTATTTGATAAAACCACTGATGTAAAGTTGAGCCCCTCTCGTATTCTAACTATATTTATTCTCATGTAAATGTAATTCTGGAGAATGTGTTAGATCATTATTTTGTGCACATTCAAATGTTATCAAAGAGGGAAGATGTTTTTAATTAAAAAAGACTGAAATTGGAATATCATGCATCAAACTCAGAGCTTGTAATTACCTACCTATAAAGCAGAATTGTAATGTTTTGAATTGAATGGGGACAGCAAATTTTGTGCAATATAGACCATAATTTCATATAGAAAATGAAAGCTACAATTTTACAGAGCATGTTGCTGCATTATAGAATACCATCATAAGAATAATGAATCATGCAAATATATATAACATATCACAATATTGTACCATTGGCCTTTTAGTGTATAATATAACATAATTCTATCTTTATCTTGAAAAAAAGGAGGAAATGCACATTGAGGAAAACTAACAATAAAAACAAAAACAGGTGTCCGGAGTATTAAACTCAAGGATTGACTTATAAGTTGAAGTCATCCGTTGATTTAAAGTACTGCATTTTTTTAATGTAAAAAAAAAACTAAAAGGAAAGAGAGAACAATAGTTTGACTGAATAGGTTATCAAGCTAGACTGCAAATCGATAACTAAGAGTAAAAACATAAGCAAAACCATAGTCTAAAACACGTTGTAAAATGAATTGATGACAAAATTATTTGGCAAGGGCTTCAAAAATCAAGCATGCTAATATGAACTAAAAAGAGTTCAATGGCCGAGTCCCATATGTATTTTGGTGAAAATTCAATTGGTTAAACATGTAAGGGTTGATCAGTCCCTTGCAGCTGAAAAACCTCAATAGGATCAGCAATGATGTGATAGAACAAACAACTTGAAATGAATATAAATCTCAGATCACAAAAAAAAAGCAACAGAGAACACGCAAATTATAGTGGTTCCACTATCGCGAGATAGTGTACGTCCACTTCAATAGGGAAGAGATTTTATTAATATATTCAAGAGATTACAGAGTTTTTTAATGTAGAGCAAAAGAAATGAAGAATACAATGATCTCTCCTCACATAGCATCCTCTATATTTCTCTTTTAAATAGAAAAAAAAAGTTACTTGGGGAAGAAACAATTGATTTATGTAAAATAAATCAATCTATGGAAAACTAATATCTCATTAATTGTCATATGATTGATTGATAATTTCCCTTTTCTCCATCAATCAATCCCATTAATTAAATGTCATATGATTGATTGATAATTTACCTTTTCTCCATCAATCAATCCCATTAATTAGTTGTCATATGATTGATTGACAATTTTCCTTTTCTCCATCAATCAATCCCTTTTGCAATTTTAGTCTCTTTCCGTTTCTTTTCTTCATGAAACACGACAACTAATTAAATGACAAACATTTCCAATATCCCCTATTCATTAATATTCCTTCCATTTCTTTCCATTCATTCCTTGCACAAAACAGGTAACGAAATTACCATGCATATCTCCATAATTAATTAGATATGGAAATATTGTATCATTAAATTCCAATAATCTCCACCTTGATACAATATCTCATGCAACCTAGAGACTCCAATGTGAATGCTTCCCAATGAGTTCCTGCTAAAACTACCCCTCATTGCACTTTGTCAGTGAACTCCGGCAAGGCCACCGCTCACCAACAAAGTGTTGGAAGCATTCAAAAACAAGGTAGACATTGTGCAACCAACTCCTACCTCTTCATACAAGAAGAACACCACATCTTCTCTTGACTTCAACCAAGTCACTCTCTTCCCCATTGTGCCACCATGTGGCACCTAGCACTTCATCAAGTGAATCAAGTTCGAGCAAGGCTCGAATTTAGTAGCAGGTAATGCCTTCGTAAACATGTCTGCTGCATTTTCATTTGTGTGAATCTTCTGAAGACGAACTAACTTCTCCTCATTCATAGAGATAAGGAAAGATTCTCTTACCTCTATATGCTTTGTTCTAGAACTGAAAGCCAGATTTTCAGCTAAATGAATTGCGCTTTGACTGTCACAATTCACCAAACAAGCATCTTGCATGAAGCCCAAATCACACAATAACTTCTTCAAGTAAAGTGCCTCCTTAGCTGCCTCAACTGCAGCTATCAGCTCTGCCTCTGTAGTAGAAAAATCAACTATAGTCTGCAACCTCGCTCTCCAACTAATAGTTGTTCCTCCAAGTGTGAACACATAGCCTGAGGTTGACTTCCTTCTATCTCTATCTCCGGCATAGTCTGAATCACAGAATCCAACCAAGTTGAAATCCTTATTTCTACCGCAAAAAACAAGCCCATAATCTGATGTTCCTCTAAGATATCTAAAAATGTACTTCACTGCCTCCCAATGCGATTTTCCTGGATTTGCCATGTATCTACTAACTAATCCAACAGCTTGAGCAATGTCAGGTCTAGTGCACACCATAACATACATCAAGCTACCTACTGCACTGGCATAAGGCACCTTCTTCATATAGGCCTTGTCCTTTTCTGAGATCGGAGAGCCCTGATTAGAAAGCTGTATATGCAAAGGCATGGGTGTACTGATAGCCTTTGCGCCATCCATGCTAAACCGAGCAAGCACCTTTTGAATATATTCCTTTTGAGTAAGTCTCAAAAGTCCAAGATTTCTATCTCTTTGGATTTGCATCCCCAAAATTTTCTTTGCTTCTCCAAGGTCTTTCATATCGAATTCCGCTTTTAATTTCAATTTCAATGCATCAATTTCAGCTTTATCCTTGGAAGCAATCAACATATCATCCACATACAAAAGTAAATACACCCAATTATTATTCTTTAAATGCTTAAAATAAACACATTCATCTTTAGTACTACGATTAAAACCATGTGAAAGCATAAAAGAATCAAACCTTTTGTACCATTGTCTATGCGACTGTTTTAGACCATAAAGATATTTCTTTAACTTGCATACCCAATCTGACTTTCCATCTACAATAAATCCTTCTGGTTGCTTCATGTAAATGGTTTCCTCCAAGTCACCATGCAAGAAAGCGGTCTTCACATCAAGTTGTTCTAACTCCAAATCGTAAGCGGCAACTATTGCAAGTAGGATTCGAATTGAAGTTTGTCTAACAACTGGAGCAAATATTTCATCATACTCTAGCCCCTTTCTTTGTGAAAACCCTTTGGCTACTAATCTTGCCTTGTATCTACCATCATCTTTTACCTTGAACACCCACTTGCAACCTATGGCTCGGGTTCCTTGAGGTAGTGGTACCAAATCCCAAGTCTTGTTCTTTTGCAAAGACTGTATCTCCTCTTCCATAGCGCAATTCCACTTCGAGTTGTCACTCGACTTCATGGCTTCTTCAAGGCTCAATGGTTCATCATGAATTACATGTAAAGCATACTCAAATTGATCATCAAGGCTCAAATTTGCATACTGCCAATCTCCATATCTAATTGGAGCTCTCTTTTGTCTCTGACTAGCCCGAATGACTATATCGCCCGACTCTCCTTCAGCTCCACCTTGAACTCCACCTTGAGCTGAATCATCTCTAGCTTCATGACCATCACCATCACCACTAGAGGAAATATGTGGACTATCATGTGATGTATCTTCAACTTCTCCGTCACTATTATCAATAGTGATAGCTCTACTTTGGGTTTGAAAACTGGGAATCTCGGTCTTTTCAGGCTTCTCATCAACTGAGTCTGCACCCTCTGATAAACCTTCCAAAGGTTTGAACATTGCTGACTCATCAAAAGTCACATGTCTGGAATGTATAACTTTCTTCGCAATTGGATTCCAAATTCTATATCCTTTTATGCCATCTGTATAACCAAGAAAAACACATTTGGAGGCCCTAGGCTCCAACTTGTCATGTCCTGTATTGTGAACATAAACTGGACATCCAAATATACGAAAATAACTTAATAAAGTGTTTTTACCTCTCCATACTTCCTCTGGAATCTTCCCATCAATGGATGAGCATGGAATCCGATTAATAATATGTGCTGCAGTCGAAATAACTTCAGCCCAAAAACCCTTAGACATGCCCGTAGTCAATATCAAGCAACGGGCCTTTTCAAGTAGAGTCCTATTCATTCTCTCAGAAACCCCATTGGATTGCGGATCACCAGGTGTAGTAAAATGTCTTCTAATACCAAGCTGTCTGCAGTAGTCGAGGAACTCTTTAGAGACATATTCGCCACCATTGTCGGATCTAAGAATCTTCAATTTCCTTCCTGTTTGGTTTTCAACAAGAGCTAACCAAACCTTAAACTTCTCAAATACTTCCGACTTAGCTTTCATTACATACACCCAAACCTTGCGCGAGTAGTCATCAATGAAGGAAACAAAATAATATGCTCCACCAATAGAAGCTGTAGAGTATGGCCCCCAAACATCTGAATGCACATAATCAAGTACCCTCTTAGAAGTATGCATGCCATCGCCAAAAGAAACTCTGGTTTGCTTTGCCAATACACACTCCTTGCAAAAGTCCAACTTGTTGAAGATTTCTCCTTTGATCTTTTTCTTCTTACGAAGCAACTCTAAGTTCTTCTCCGAAGTATGACCTAATCTCATATGCCAAAGCTTGGTAGCATCCAAACTTTTAGAACTATCGACTCCAACACATGATTCTCCATGGACAGTGGTACCCATTAGCAAATACAGATTTTGCACTATAACACCCTTCATCAATACAAGTGCCTCTCTAGAAACTCTCAAACCATCTTTGACAATGGTTATTTTGCATCCCAATGATGCCAATTGGCCTAATGATATCAATGACTTCCGAAGACCTGGGACATAGCGAACATTTGAAAGTGTGCGAACAATCCCATCATACATGCGAATGTGAACTGAACCAACTCCCATAGACTTGCATGTAGCATCGTTCCCCATAAGGATAGAACTTCCTTCTTTGGCATCGAAGGAAGAAAAATAATCCTTATTAGGAGTCATGTGAAATGACGCTCCAGAATCTAGAATCCAGTGGTCTGCAACATCTGATACAACAGCTGTCAATAAGTCGCTACCGCCTTTCTCCATCGCAATAGATGAAGAACCATCAGTCTTCTTCTCTAACTCTGGACAGTCTCTTCTCCAATGGTCTGGTTTCTTACAATTATAGCACTTTCCATCTTTAGACTTACTCCGCGAATTAGGCTTCCTAGAATTGGAACACCCTCTATTATTTTTCCCTTTCTTCTCTGCTCTTCCTCTCTCTGCAAATAGGCCTGAACTACTACTTCCTCCACTACTATTACCAACACCAAAGTATTTCATCTGATCTCTCAACTCTTCACTGAGCAAACCTGTCTTCACATCATCTAATTTCAATGTGTCTCTACCATAGATAAGGCTGTTAGCGAAACCAGTGTATCACTCTGGAAGAGAACACAACAGAACCATTGCTTTTTGTTCTTCATCAATCTTCATCTCAACAGACTTCATCTTGATCAACAGGTCATCAAACACACTTAGGTGTGTCTTAATTGAAGAACCTTCCTTCATTTTATAAGTGAAGAAAGTTTTCAATAGGATCAGGCGGTTGGTTAGGGATTTCTTCATGTAGAGGTCCTCCAACTTCTTCCAAATGCCTCTAGATGTTGTCTCCTGACTGATTTCAGAAATTACATTTTTTCCCATAGCAAGCTGAAGAGTAGTAAAGGCCCATTCTTCCATCTCTTCTAATTCCACTGATGAAATATCAGCAGGCAATGTCTCTGTATCAAATACTACTCGATGAACGCGATTTCTTCTCAAAACCGCTTTCATCATCCACTGCCATTTTTCAAAATCTCCTTCACCATTCCACTTCTCTATCGTCAACTGTGATCCTGACGCCACATAGGAGCCTCTGACGTATGGAGCAACTACTGGCACAGATGTATTATTTGTCTTGTTTTCATCTCCTCCTGTCATTCTACCAAACACCTTCTTTGCGAATCTAGCTCTGATACCAGTTGTAAGGGTTGATCAGTCCCTTACAGCGGAAAAACCTTAATAGGATCAGCAATGATGTGATAGAACAAACAGCTTGAAATGAATATAAATCTCAGATCACAAAAAAAATAAAAGCAACAGAGAACACGCAAATTTATAGTGGTTCCACTATCGCGAGATAGTGTACGTCCACTTCAATGGGGAAGAGATTTTTATTAATATATTCAAGAGATTACAGAGTTTTTTAATGTAGAGCAAAAGAAATGAAGAATACAGTGATCTCTCCTCACATAGCATCCTCTATGTTTCTCTTTTAAATAGAGGAAAAAAAAGGTTACTTGGGGAAGAAACAATTGATTTATGTAAAATAAATCAATCTATGGAAAACTAATATCTCATTAATTGTCATATGATTGATTGATAATTTCCCTTTTCTCCATCAATCAATCCCATTAATTAATTGTCATATGATTGATTGATAATTTCCCTTTTCTCCATCAATCAATCCCATTAATTAGTTGTCATATGATTGATTGACAATTTTCCTTTTCTCCATCAATCAATCCCTTTTGCAATTTTAGTCTCTTTCCCTTTCTTTTCTTCATGAAACATGGCAACTAATTAAATGACAAACATTTCCAATATCCCCTATTCATTAATATTCCTTCCATTTCTTTCCATTCATTCCTTGCACAAAACAGGTACGAAATTACCATGCATATCTCCATAATTAATTAGATATGGAAATATTGTATCATTAAATTCCAATAAAACAAAGATTAGAGGTGTCATATTCAAAAAACAAGATGTTCTGCTACCAATCCCATTAGAAAACAAAATTCAAACAAAAGTTCATTTACCAGCTGGGGAATAAAGAAAAAACCTTGATAGTTACTATATAACAACTAATGTTGGTCCCTTGTTATTTTTCATGAAAGGGGTAAGATATATATATATATATATATATATATATATATATATATATATATATATGTATGTATATGTATGTATGCAGCAAAAAGTAACATCAGTTCCACTCAGAGAATATGAAGTACACTAAGTTCAAAAGGCATACAATGAAAAAAGAGGTAACAACATGTATATTAACTTCCAAATCTCCATGTTTGCTTTTAAGGGGAGTAAAAGATTGGAATGACTTTAACTTATCATAGTTCAACACCAGTATACAATTTTAAAATCTAAGCATGTTTATTCACTAAACCATTAGATTCAAATAGGATATATGTGATTAAAATTAAACAGAAAACTTCGCACAGGTTGATTCCAAACGATAAATAAAAAAATGTTAGTCTACGATGAAAGATATTGCATGTGGGTATTAAATCCCGGGGCTGAATATCTTGTAAAAGTAATATATTGATGAAATACTATGTTTATATCCATCATCCTAATAAGTTGATTGTGTAATATCCTTTAATAACAAAACTACCATAGTGGATGAACTGATAACCAATCAGGATATACGCATAGACCACTGTATAGATAACCTGATAAACTAAAAAAAGTAAGACCCTTTCCCTATTACGATTGACTTCCAACCTTGCTATAAATTTTACTTAGCTAACCAAACGTTCCAAATTGTTCCATTAGCATATTGTCTCGTGATAATGAATTAGGAGAACCTGTTAACAATTTTTTTAGTATGTTAGTAGTCTAGGTTTATGAGATAGCATCATATAATTTTCTCATATGAGCCAAAGATGTTCCATTAGCCTTCCGTTGAATCGTAATAGGAAATGATATAAATAGAAATAAGTCTACATACACTCATGGTGTTGATACACAAATTACACTAAAATCATGTGAAAATTTGTATTTAAAATATTTAGACAACGTAAATTACATTATAACTCTATTATGGATTACCTTTATCCAACATATTTTTAGAACCTTTATGAAAAAACCTGGGTACTTGGTAGTAGCAACAGATCTTATTACTTGCTTACAATAAAGGGATATAGAAAGAATACATATTAACTTGTCTTTCAATTATCACATCTTCTCAGCCATTTTTCTTTTCAGAAGCATGTCTACTTGGTTGCTTTATTGTAGGAACATGCATGAGTAAGAGGTGCACAAAGCAAGTTGATGAAGTCTCTCTTCCATATTAGATTACTCTAATTCTCGAGCTTTGCTACGACTTCATCCTAAAAAGTAGATTAAAAACTACAAATAAGCTAAATTTGTTGGACCGAGTGTTTGGTTTCAAGCAGACCACAAATTAGAGTAATCCGCAAGTGGAAATTAAACTGAAGGGAATGGTTTGAATCCATTAATTTAGAGCACAAATGAGGGAATCGTTTCAATACAGTAAGATGCTAATAATTTCAAGTAGAGGTAAATTTTCGGTTAAAGGGAAATAAAACATATTATATAAGTTCAATATAAAATAAACTATAAGTGGAATTGGAAATTTTGGAAAAATATATTGCAATAAATTTAAGGAAATTAAATTGAACCTGATTTGATGCAAATAACTTGAGTCAGCGTATACTTTTAAATCAGATAGAGTAAAATGAAGTAGTTATCAAGTTAGACAAAATTAAGATCAATATATTAGTTTCCTGGTTTTCATTATCATCATGAACATAACAACAATATCTTATCTAAACCAAGAAGTGTTAAGATATGACCATATTTGGAAAAAAATCAAAAGAAAATAACATTATCAGGAAATAAGCAGTGCAAAACTTGAAAGTGCTGAGAGTTATCAAAAATTAAATCTTCTTAGTATTATGCTTAAGAGATCAAACTTCCAATCTGCTACCATAAACCATAAAAAGATACCCTTAACTGCATATATGATCAACATAAATAATGTCACATAATATGAAGGTTTGATTATTAACAAATTAAAAACCACACTATGGTCATACTTATAAGGTTGAAAATCAATCACAAATTATTATATCATTTACTTTAGCAGGTATATTTAGATGCTAGTAAATTTAGTACAAAAATTTAATGTGTAATCACACATGTATGAAAGCTTTATTACCCCATACCATCTTATTAAATTTTGAATAACAGCATGCAGATATAGTCATAACTTCATTTTTACTGACATGTGAAAGGCATTATTTGTTCCATACCAAAAGTAACATCTTCAAAAGGCATAACCAGATATATGATATGCTTATATTTATTGATTGTTTGAGTATAATTACATCCACCTAAAATTTAATAAAACGAAAATTTACTTATCTTACACAGTATATTCATGTATGATATATGATCCTAACAAATAATATATATTCAAAGCACAATCTAAAATGTTATATTTGTTAAATTTGGTGATACAAAATCACAAATTGATTGGAGCAAATTTGCAAAGAATGGAAAGTAAATATTTTTATAATGGGAATGCATTGATTGCATTTGATGAGATGACAGAGAAGTAAATGAAGGGATTAATTTCTTCCATATATGCTAAAGAAACGGATTGATTTACTTCCTGCGTTTGCACATTTGTTGTTATGGTAATTTGCGTCCATTATATTATTACCATATGTTGGTAATTTAATTGATGACTCACATAGATTTTCACTGACTATATATTGAGGGGTAGACTTTAGTGTAAACCCATCCTGGCCTGGAGCCAGTGATCCCTAATGGTGTCTCTTCTTGTTAAACCTGATTGAGGTTTGGATATGTAAACTCTTATTTTGTAATCTCTTGTAATTCTCTCACGTGGAATAAAATCTCTCTCTGTTAGACTGGATGTACACTATGATGATAGTGGAACCAGTATAAATATTGTGTCTCTTTGTTTTTCTGTTATAGTTATTTACTATTTTGTTGACGTAATAGAATAATAGCTATCAGATTAGATTGATGTTCAGTTGGCAAATCTAGATCCTATTTATTGCGCTTCCGCATATGCTCAATTTTGCATAACAGATTAGTATCAGAGCGAGGTGATTTGTTTTAAATTGTGCATCAATTATTTCTACAAAGGTTGGTAGATTCAGTGGTGATTATGCTATTACTATTTTGTAGAAAAGAAGACTTTGGTGGAGGAGATTATGTCGAGAGTAAAGAACATTCCAATATGGGAACTTTGACGTGATATGGAGTTTACTGTGTTGAAGGGACTATTGGATTTGGGAAGTTTTGATCATGTTTCTGACAGGGGTCTTCATGTTGATGATGCTCGAAGGATCCAAGATAATCAGGAAATAAGCTCAAGTCGAATGATAGACGGGTGTCGAGACAGAGATCATTGTGGTTTAGACAGGGGTCTTCACGTTGATGATGCTTGAGGGATCCAGAGTGATCGAGGAAGGAGCTCAGATCAAGTGGTAGAAGAGTGTTGATGTGTATTGCAAGCACTTTTTAGACCGTTGGTTTATACGTGGTGCAGCTCATGGTGGTAGATGCGTCTTTTGCAGGCGGTGGGTGAAGCTTGTAATGGTTTTGATTAAGTGGCAGGAGAGAGATTTTTTTGCGATTGAGAGAATTATTTTTGGTCTTGGTGGTGTTGAGATTACTTTGGAATCTGCCTTTTTTGTTATTTTGGATATTTGCAACATTTGTTGGCGGGCGGGGACGTAGTCTGAGCTCGTTAACAATTGTGTGATGGGGGGTGGCTTTGCTGGAACCCATTTGGTAAATATTCATTTTTTTGGTGTATCTCGTTGTGAGATTTTGATTGGAGGTGGAGTTCCGTTGAAGAGTTTTATGTTGCGAAGAGAATTTGATTGGAGATGGGGTGTTGCAGATATGTGATTTTGTATCAAGGTGGAGTGTTAAATTTGGTGATACAAAATCACAAATTGATTGGAGAAAATTTGCAAAGAATGGAAAGTAAATATTTTTATAATGGGGAAGCATTGATTGCATTTGATGAGATGGCAGAGAAATAAATGAAGGGATTAATTTCTTCCATCTATGCTAAAGAAAGGATTGATTTACTTCCTATGTTTGCACATTTGTTGTTATGGTAATTTGCCTCCATTATATTATTGCCATATGTTGGTAATTTAATTGACGACTCACATAGATTTGCGCTGGCTATATATTGAGGGGTAGACTTTAGTGTAAACCCATCCTGGCCTGGAGCCAGTGATCCCTAATGGTGTCTCTTCTTGTTAAACCTGATTGAGGTTTGGATATGTAAACTCTTATTTTGTAATCTCTTGTAATTCTCTCATGTGGAATAAAATCTCTCTCTGTTAGACTGGACGTACGCTATGATGATAGTGGAACCAGTATAAATATTGTGTCTCTTTGTTTCTCCATTATAGTTATTTACTATTTCGTTGATGTAATAGAATAATTGCTATCATATTGGATTTATGTTCAATTGGCAAATCTAGATCCTATTTGTTGCGCTTCCGCATATGCTCAATTTTGCATAACAATATTAACGATATAACAGAGAGTGTGTGTCTATATACAAAAAAAAGGGAATCATATAATAATACAATGTTTACTATATAATGCTATATACAAATCATAGAATCTTCTATCCACAAAGCATCACTTTGATATCAGTTATATTGTTTAAGTTAATTTAAAATTAAGATCATAGTTTAATATGTAAAGAAACATTATTTTGGACAGAAATTCTAGCGAAAGTCTTAAATGAACAGATGCAAAATAGTTTCAGTTGTGTTCAAATTAAAAACAATGTACAGTGGTAACAAAATGTAATAAGAGATCATATGGTATATGTTATTTGGTTATTTTGAATTGACATATGCTGGTGTTTATTTAAAAGGGAAACTATCCTTATAGCACAATAAAATTTAAGGTACAATTAACTTGCAATAGATTTGACAAACTATATAATGGAAATAGTGACACCGTTACCCAATGTTATATTTCCATACCACGTATGAAACGACCCGAAATCCCCCTTACGGGAAATCCCGGATTGAGTCGAGAACAAGCCACAAAATAGAACGCAGACGGAAGAACGTTTTATTGTATATTACAACAATTCCATCAGATTACAAGAATATACAGAGTATAAACGAATCAATATTACACAGAAATATCAGAGATTACAATACATTGCATAGCAGCGGAAAATAATACAATACACAACTAGAAGAGATATACGGATACAAAGCTTTCCGGATATCGTTCCAGCTGTAAACCAGGATCCTGTGAATATAAATCTGCAAAACCAAAACTACTAGCTTCCCGTGTCAAAATAAGGGCACCCAGAGTTTAGGTTAAAACAATAAACTCCAGGTCAGTCATGGGACTGGTGTGAGAACTAAAACAGTTATTAATCTTTATTTTTAAAGTTAGGCAAATCAAGGGACCACGCCGTATAACACGGAACGGGTTTCCTCCCAAGAATACCAGTGCATAAAACAACAGCGCAATGCTAAATAAAGAAAAATGAAGCTATAATAAGACCCAGATCCCATCACATAATGCAACACAAACCAGAGGATAGGGTTTTCCCTTATAATAGCCAAAGCATGCTTGATACGTTTAAAACAAATCATTTGATACTATAATAAGTGTATAGTGTCAAAACAACTTCAAATATAAATGTATCAATCGTAGACGGCATGGGTACCATATATCATGTCGCCATACTAGGCTCTACAATCAAAACCACAAAGTCACGTATTTGGAAATTGGATTTCCGTCTGTGAACCGAGGCAAAAGATAGTCCTCTACCGATTCGAGACAATCTAGCCTACCATGTCTCAGGAACAGCCGCAACTGCACCTAGGAGCCACAGGGCCGGTCCACCGATGTGAATTAAAATGCCTGAACACTGCGTTTCCCCGCCCTTTGGGGCGTAAATGAGTTAACGAATGACCCCATCGGAATCGGATCGTCCGATCAAACCGAGACGCCTCACAACAGCAACAACCACACAGGTGAAAAGTATATAAATGTCAGCGCTGGTAGGTCACTGACACCACCCAAGCTAGAAAGAAACGCATGCCCTCCCTGGATCCTTCTCCCATTTTTGGTTCACAACTGGGGTGTGAGGCTCGCGAATCAACGCTACACAAAGCTATGCCACACAGGCCGTGCTTTGATCATCAACCACAAGACCTTTCTTTTCAACAGAAGCCTCGATCAATTGCCACTTAGGCATGCCACACAGGCAATTCACTCCATGCGATTGATATCCATCAATATATAACCCCTGAGCTCGTACGTCTTAGAGAAGGGCGTTAAGCAAGAGAATAAATTCTCCGTCGCCAAACAGATGTATATTTAATAGAAATCAATCACACAGACTAAAATCCAATGTCAGACACACAGTCCATTTACAAGTTCGTTCTGGGTCTGAACGAAACCGGAGGCACCTAGTACCCCGCATATCCATCGATCTCCAAGTACGTCTGGACGATCACCAACTGTTTCCATCTTCTTGGGTGTACTTGCTAATCAAGATCATCAGTAATCACCCAAACGACGTGAAGACCTCCGGTCTTCAACCACCGTCTTCATCTTCGACACCACGTCGAAACAGTTATTCAAAATGGGATAAACTCGGTCTTTCTGAATAACTCGCGTATATATTAAACAAGTGTTACACAAACACAACATACGCCTCATTCCAATTCAGAATATTCTTTGGGAAAGGTTCTCATTAATTTTATCAAAGATAAACTCTTTTAAATTTATTCTTTAATCTTCTTTTGAATATCAATTCAAACTAGTCGGGATTAGCGAACCACACCGAAGTAATCATTTATTTTATTTCCCAATCCCAACCTATTCATACCATGAAGTAAAACTGGTCATACTTCATATCTAACACCACGGTGTTATCGGTAAATTCAGTTACCATTTCCCATTCAAATCTAATTAAAGATTTAACTATCGCCTGGAGCAAAACTGGTGATACTCCATTCTCGATCTTTTCAATCTAATTAAAGATTCATTAAAACTCCACTTAGTTTTAATCTTTAACGGGGTTAAAGAATCAGTGTCATTTAAAACACGGCCCACAATAAACCCAAAATCACATTCATTAATTATCGGGTTAAAGAACAAGTGTTATTTAAAACACTTTTAACGATAAACCCAAAAATCAATACCAATTCAATTCCAATTCAATTCCAATTAAATATTATTTAATTGGTACACTTCATTAAATCCAAATAAAAAGATTTAATCTTTTCCTCAGCTGGGCTTAAGAACAGCGTTAATGAAGACACCATTCACGACAAACCCAAATCACATTTGATATTAAATACAAGGCTCTGAATAGAAAATATATCGGCTTATATTCAATATCAAATTCTACGACCAACAAATATCGTATTGGAAATAACGATATATAAATATCTTTCAAATTTCCATAACAACATCTGTATAATCACGAAATCCAACATCGAAATATTCCGAAGATAATTTCGATTCAAATCCATTTCAATGCAATTATTGGAAATTCTGGTTATTTTCAAAACCATTTCAAACTCACTTTATTTATTTTAAAAAAATAAATAAATTACAATTCTAGTTCAAAACTAGTTCATTTCGATAAAAATCTATTTTTATCTTTTCAAATATGTAGTTTTTCATCCCAATTCTTCACAAATCATTTCTTATGATTTTACACAAATTATTACTATTTTTAATAATTTTATCGAGGCCCGTACTGTCGATTTCCATCAATGGCCATCGAACTGCACTTACAGCGACCTTTTCCAAATTTGATTTGGACATAATTCCAAATCCAACCGTTAGATTTCTAATTTCTAATATTCGTTAGAAAGATCTTTTCGATACGAACCCAACGGTTCCGGTTTTAGGAGAATCCGACGGTCGGATCTCCCGTAATATCTGTTCGAAGTCAATGGTCGAAATTCGCGAACTGCCGCGGCGGGGCGCGTTCTATTCAGGCCATTTTATTATATATATAATGTATACTTTGTCGATTTCAATTTAAAACGTGCTTTATAAATCGTTTTAAATTCATTTTCAAAATGGTTTTAACTTCATATTCAATTTCAAATCAAAATTGAATATTCCAATATAAATTCGTTTTAAATTCATTTCAAATTGATTTCAATTCAATTTCAATTTAATTCGAATGCAATTCCTTTCGATTTCAATTCGAATTTAACTCTATTCAATTTCAATTCGAATTCATTTCTATTCAATTTCAATTCGAATTCACTTCTATTCAATTTCAATTTGAATTCATTTCTATTCAATTTAATTCGAATTTCAATTCTTTTCAAAATTTCAGATTTTGAAATCACTTTCGATATTCGTTATAAAATGAATAAAATCGATATAAATATCGTTCACGTCAAAATGGCGTCAATCTAATCTACACGGCTTCAAATATTTCTATTTTCAAATATTCTATTTCCAAATATTTCTATTCAAATATTTCTATTCAAATATTTCTATTTTCAAATATTTCTATTCAAATATTTCTATTCAAATATTTCTATTTCAAAACTGGAATGAGGCCCAATCAATTACCATATAATGTTAATTATATGGATTTTCTACAACACATGTATACAATAACAACGATGAATAATCAACCATAATCCAAAGTGCATTCTACACTGTATAAGCATCGAATATAAATATTTAACGCTTATAACAGTCTGTCAATCAATCGATCGACATACAACTAACTATTGGGATTAGTGTATGTCATATATCACCCCAATACCCGTGTGGGGTTTCAAACAATCAAACACAGATTTTATTTGTGCAGTTGGGCGATGTGTAAAATTTATCGTCCCAATCAATGTCAGTCAAATGTGTGTATATAAACAAATCGTCCGATTTGTTTATTTTTATTTCATTTCATATACACGTTAAAAATTCTATTTTTAACTATATAATATTTTCCACTATAAAATATTTTATTTCAACTACATAAATATTTTATTTCAACTACATAAATATTTTATTTCATTACACATCACATCACACAATCAATTACACATCAAAATCAAACAAACAAGCATACAAGCCGTCCATGGTCTGTGGACGACGGGTGTCGGGTGCTACTAAACACCGTCTGCATCCTAGTATATATTTTAACTAGAAAACAAAATTAAAAGGTGAGAAGTTCTCACAGAGGGTTCCACTCCGCCGTGCTTTGCTTTTGAACTGTTGATCCTTTTCGATCTACTTGCAATTCCAAGGCAGATCTTTTCACGTTGTTCATATATAAAAAGTAGAAATTAGGCTAAGGTCCCTATTTTCAAACTTAATACACCTCACATCCCTATCATGTTTCATTTATAAACCCGCCCCTTATTTTTGCTGCCGCCTCCATGTTTCCAGGTACTTCCGCCTCTCCCCTTAAATACTTACGCCTTCTTCAATTTCTGCAAAAAAAAAAATGCGCCACTGATTAAAAAAAAAATTCTAAAATCTGGAAATAATCCAAGAAGTCCACGCAAAAAAAAAAAAGTTGCATATATGTATGCAACTATTGCCTATAGTTGCATACATATGTGCAACTATTTGAATACGCATGCACATATGTATGCACGCCTCAAGATTAACTGGATATATATATATATATATGTATATATATATGCAGTTTTTCTTTAAAACTGCATACATGTGTGCATATATGTCGAAATATATGCAAAAGTTAAAAAGTTGCACTTATGTACGCTGTTTTCAAATAAATGCATGGGTAGATGCATGTATTTACAATATATGCATACATGTATGCGTTTGTATTGCAGTTTTGACGCATAATTGAAATATATGCATGCATGTATGCAACTTATTGAATTATATGCATCTTTTGATGCATTTTACTGCATTTCGTTGTTTTTTATGCAATTCTTGATTTTGACGTTGTTTTTGATGTTTTTTCGATTTGATTTTTTTCACGATTAATTGTTTTAATTATTTACGAATTTACGCGATTTTTTTATATATTTTTGTTGATTTTTTGAAAAATAGGGACTAAATTTACAATAAGTTTATGACCGGATGTGAGACTAATTTTAAAACTTAATAGGGACCTGTAAAAAACGCACCCATATAAAAATATATTCTTATCACCTCATTTCAATAAAAAAAATAAAAATCATATTTTTATTTCATATATTTTTACAACGCTTATTCTATATAAAAATTACATTTATATATTGCTTCTTATATAAATATCAGATTTTTACCATCGCTATATATATACAAAAATCTAATCTTTATCATCGTTTTAAAAAAAACCAAATCTTTACTTTCATAAAAATCATATTTTTATTTCATATTATATAAAAATCGTATCTTTCTACTTCTAAAAATCGTTCCTTTTTGTAAATAAAAATCTAATTTTTTTTCTAATAAAAACCTAAACTTTTTATTAATAAAAATCTAAACTTTTTGTTAATAAAAATCTGATTTAATTTAAGTAAATAAATAAAAGTCACTTTTTTATATATATATAAAATAACAAGTTTTAAAGAACTCACTGTTGCTTTTGGAGGAGGGAGAGGAGCGCAGGGGGGTGTCTACCATCATCGATCGAAGGGAGGGGGATCTCGGCATTGTCGGCGGTCGGAGGGAGGTTTGCAGGCTGGCGGCGCGATCATCGAACTCCGGTGCGGCTAGGGTTCGGCTTGCCTTCGATGGGGGGCGCATCGATTAGCTGAAGAGGAGGAGAGGGGTTCGGCGAGGTGCTAGGAGAGGAGGGCGAGGGCATCTGCGACGGTGGGCGGAGGCGATGGAGGCTAGGGCGTCGATGCGAAGCAGCGGGTTTTTTTTCCTTCTGATGTTGAACGATAAAGGGAGAGAATGGCCAGGGTTGACTTCATATATATAATATTATATATTTAATTTAATTATATCCTATAAAGTTACTTTTCCCATTTAATCCCAAATCGAATCCAACGACTGTCGTCCCTAGCTAATTACCCCTATTCTGAACACAATGGGTTATGTATCGTAGGCTGATTCGATCGTTTGAATCAGTTTCCGTTGAATTTAAAGTATAATTCTTTATATTTTCAATGTAAACGCACATTTCAAATTACCGGGGTCACACACGAACTCTAAAAATTCCAAAAAAATTATTTCTAGCTTCGTATTGACGGTACGGTCCTAACAAAACTAATTTCATCGAATTCTGAGACCGTTAGAAAAATGCCCATTTTCCAGTCGATTAAAATCAACTGAAACTGGTCAAACACGTTTTCCTTTGCCACGCTCACATATTGATTCGAAAAATTATGAAATTTGGAATCTAGCAATAATTTGACATCACGGATCCAACAAAAGTGGTTTCGTCGAAATCCGAGGTCGTTTGCAAAATTCCCATTTTTAAGGGCCTGAATTCCATAGCGACTATTCAGAATTTTCAACTGGACATATCTTTTGATCCCCGCTATGAAATTTCAATTTTTCGGATTTGTTGGAAAGATATTATCAATTAGATTCCATTATTTTTGGTTTCACTAAAATCCGGTTTATTTTGCACCCGTTACATTCATTTGAAGTTTGAAATCGAATTATCGAACTACCGCGCCATTTTCAATTCCTTTTATAATTTAAAATAAATATTTATATTCTAACGACGATTCGAATAAATATATACGTTCGAATTCCATTCAAAATAAATTTCTCGTCGATATTATTTAAAATAATTCATTTTAAATAATCAAAATTCACTAAAATTGCCAAAATAAAAATTTTAAACTGGCCCAGATTTCCGAGTTATTACAATCTCCCCCACTTAAAACTTTTCGTCCCCGAAAAGGAACAAAGCCGAAAGTTGTTTCACAAATCAACTCAACTTTCATTGTTTTGATTACGGCTTAAGTTCTTCAACTTTTCAGTTTCTAAGAACTTTTCAAAAATTTCAAAAATTTGGCTAACACCCTAAATTTTCGAAAAATTTCGCCATAACCTCCCCTGCACCGGGAGCACGGGAAAATCCCGAAATTGCCATACAGGCCTTCTGATCTCAAAAAGAAAAAGAAAAAGCCAATCGGCTCATAAAATCAGCATCACCCAAACAAAACAGTAAATTATTATAAACATGTACCTATTTGTCGGGCAAACAAATTTTATTCTCTGCTCTAGCCTCCTTGCTATGACCTGTTCAATGTAAGTACATGCATATGCAAGCAAATGTGACCAATTTTCAATACAATTCAATATTTGATACAATTAGGCGTAATGGTTCAAAATTATCAAACAAATAAACAAACAACACAAACATCAATCAATTAGTGAATTAACGTTTCAAATTCATAATTTTGATACATATATATACAGAAAATCATGTTTTTGATGCCAATTCACAACGATAAGCCCTATCTAATTTCGGTTCTCACACCAGTCTAATGGAAATATAGAAATCTCACTTTCGTCGCTCGTAAATAAATACTGGCGACGGTGCCCCATCACCAGAATTATCCCCGGGCAACTAGAGTATGATTCTATTACTATCCAGTACATTAAAACTTTGAATACACGTTTGCAAGACATAAACGCAAAAATTTTATATATTGGATTGTCCCAATTCAATATATAATAAATAATCAAATACGAATAAGTGATTTAAATTTTCAAAACAAAATTTGTTTTCATTTTCAAAAATACACTCTTCACACTCGTTCTAGGATACTACTGATCCCATCTCTAACGAGTCATCCCCATTGGATATTACTAATCCAATATCTGATGAATTCTTTCGTATGGTTCTAATGTGCCTTGTTCTCTGAGCTTTGTAAACCAAAGCTCTGATACCACGCTATGAAATTTCAATTTTTCGGATTCGTTGGAAAGATATTATCAATTAGATTCCATTATTTTTGGTTTCACTAAAATCCGGTTTATTTTGCACGCGGTACATTCATTTGAAGTTTGAAATCGAATTATCAAACTACCGCGCCATTTTCAATTCCTTTTATAATTTAAAATAAATATTTATATTCTAACGACGATTCGAATAAATATATACGTTCGAATTCCATTCAAAATAAATTTCTCGTCGATATTATTTAAAATAATTCATTTTAAATAATCAAAATTCACTAAAATTGCCAAAATAAAAATTTTAAACTGGCCCAGATTTCCGGGTTATTACAATGTACATGAAGCATAAATTTGTAAATTATATGCATGCCAATTGCCCATGTACATACAACATATACTGGTCCAAATTCTCTATAGCATAGTTAGTAAATCCAACGAAGATTTTATGTGCATGAATGATGCAGACCACATTAAGTGAGCAGTCCTATGCTATCAGCTGAAAAATCTAAAACCAATATGGAATGAAATAAAGCAAAACAAAACAAATATATCAATAATATGCTCTTATTTTTCTGAAAGGATTTGCCAAATCTTTTATACAAAACCATAAAAGTTATCAAATTCATACTAACATGCTATATTTTCATTAAGCAATGTATGGATCTCAATATACCGTAGATTTCCTCTACTTCTACTCTGAAACGTAGTCCAAACTTTTTTGCATAAAAATCATTTAAAATAAGTAAATTAAGATAAACAAAAATCAAATTAGTAATATCCAGAATACAATCATTAAAAAAAGGGCAACATATAAATTTTTGAAAATCGGACATGACAACCAATGTGTGTGTTGTGAATTGGTTTGTGCGTCATAGGTTTTCAGTGTGCTCTTATAAAATACAATCTATGAGGACTAAAATGTTAACAACTAAAAAGAAAACTTTGAATAAAAAGTTTAAGTAAAAAAGAACAAATATTTATATAAAACTAAAGTCGAAAATGATGATTGGGAAATAATTACCTTCCTCAAACTCAGTCATTGTCACAACCAATAATTATCCAATGTTTCTCTTTTGCATCACCATATTCATTACCTAAAAAAATCACAATTTCACAAAAATTAGTGTGCTTCTCTTATAAAAGCTATAAATATTTTCCTAATTTCAATTGAACCAACTAACAAAGTAAAATTATCTAAACTGGATTACGAAACCACTTGAACAACAAACTAATTTTAATGTTAAACATAAATAAATCACATTGGTAAATAATTCCATAATAATCCCATAAGAAGCAACAATAAAATTAAATCTATTACCAAATCTTGTGCAACATGGACTTGAATCAAAAGAATCAAATTCTTTATAAAAAAGAACAAATTAAATGTACATAGATTAAAAAACAATTTTAAAACCATCATATTGCAGGATAATAGTTACTTTTTGTATTTCAAAACAAAAAGCAAAATGTAAACACATAAAAAACTGCGTAAAAGTTGTCATATCACAGGATAAAAATACTTTTGTATAGATGATCGAATTATAATAAGACCTCAGCTTTTGTGGCTTGGATATTATTTCAAACACCTTGCATGCATGTAGGTGACTAAATTTTTGAGTAGCAATGAACTGGCTAAACATACCATATTAGTAGAAAAACAAAATGTAATTTGAAAGAGTATTACAAATATATCATGCAACATGTCCACGGTTCAATTACCTTGATCAAAATTCTTCATCGTTGTCTCTTTAAAGAAGGTTATTTCACTTATCTGCAATAATCATGAAGAAATTTAGCAAAATCTCAAACTACAATAAAGCTTCAACCTGAACTAATAATTTAATAAACTGAAAGGAGTCATTAGCTGCAAAATTGAGTAATAATATGAAGATATAATGAGTGTGTTGTACTCTACCATGTCGGCTGTTATATTAGTTTGTTGAATTAATAGTGTAGTTGCATATATGTAATTATCATCACAACAAAAGTTTATATTAGGAAATCCATATTTTCCTTTTGAGTTACAAAATGGAACTTGTTTACTATACCATACTAACAGATAAAAATCTACGTTAAGATGAATGATATTATCCCAGTAAGTGTACCTTGCATTTAACTATTGCTGGTAAGAAAATAAATCCGACCTTATTTCTCATGGATTATCGTTATGGGCTATGCAGAATTTTAGGCAATCCAAAAGCAACTATTTAATCACCAAAAGCCTCATCCTTAAAGAAATCTTCAAAAGGTCAATATGATAACGCTGACAACCTGTAAAGTTGAGGAAAGAACGTTTATGTGATGATGAGCACAAAAGTAATACAGGATCCTAAGCAATGCTTTAATGATTACTAGATAACTTACGAAAGCAAACAATAACCCTAAGTTGATGATGTTTCAATAATTTTGAACCCAACCTATAATCTAGATTTACATCAACTGTTCCTTTATTTTACAAAACATAGTCAATCTTCAGTGTATGCCAGACCTCAAGTAACAACAGAAAAACAGCAAGAAAATAATCATAAAGCCAAAATTAAAATATAATGAAGCTCACTATAAGTAAAAATTAGAGCAATACATCTAACCCATGTTATAATATACCTAATTACCATCTAATTACCAACTAATAATTCCCTGATTTTGTTAATTGAAGTATATGGACTGAAGTGAGACTAATGGAGCAAGTAGATAGAACATGAGAAATAATAGTGAAAGTAACAATGATTTTCAAGATAGAGATGAATTTAAAGGTAAAGGAAAAAGGGGAAAAACGCATACAAAAAATCCTTAGGTGAAAGGGAAACAACCTACATCTCTCAGCAAAAAGCATTTGGGAGAAATCTGCCAAACATGTATGAATAATGAAGTTGTTGTTGATTGAAACGGATGAAAGCAACGATGGCAATTTTGAAGGAAATAAATTTGAGAAGAGGAATCATCAATTGGTGAAAGGGAGTAGTTTTCATTGTGAGTAATTTAGGGTTTGGGAAGCCAAAAAACGGTGGGATGAGAGAGAAAAAGTGGACGACGAAGGGAGAAGTGAGATGTGCTGCATACTACAAATTGTGTCTCTAGAAATGAAATCAGAGCGTCGGGAAGGAAGGAGATGCAAGGCAAGACGAAAGGGAATGGCGCAGAGGGAGAGAATGAAAAAGATGAAGAGAATGCAAATGGAAAAAGCGATAGAAATTAGAAATTGGTATACGGGGAAAACGCAGAGACCCTTGAGTAAACAATGCACGTGTCATGCTCACATGCAGTCCTAATAAAAATTGAAGGGGCTTGAGAGCCATCTAAAAGCATCTCAACTTTAATAGTATAATATAGATATATGCATGTTAATTTGATAATATAGGATATAAATGAAACAAAAATAGAAAGATTTAAAAGAAAAATTAATTAACAAAAAGCTTTATAATAAAAATAAATATATACCTATATTTTGTTCCATCCTTACACTTGGGCTGAGTAGCCCTAACACTTGTCCTTGTTCAAAAACGTTCATTCTCCACATGTTTCTTTGTTTCTAAAAATCAACACCATGCATCTTTACTCCTGTACATGACCCGTATTCCATCGCTCCCCTTTATTTGTTCACAATCGAGAAAAAAAACATCTCCTCCAAATCAAAAGAAAAAATTGGCATGCCTTAAAAATCGCCATGGCTTCATCTCTTTTCTCCAAATCAAAAAATGGCCGCCATCCCGAATTTGTTCCTCCTTCTAATTCACCTCGGCTCCACCCAAATCGCCATCTCTTCGTGTAACGACCTGGATTTTTCGATCGTTTGGATTAGAATATTTAATCTTGTTTTAAATATTATATATGGAATATTAATGGATTTAATATCGAATTCGTTTATTAAACGATGGTTAAAAATTTATATTTAATTTTAAAACAAACTCATAACATTGCAGTAGTTCATAAAATTTACTTTTAAAATTTAATTGAATATACAGAATCCATTTTAAGTCGTAATTTTATGAAATAAGAAACGTTGGGATCTTATTGATTACAATTTTCTAATAAAAGAGAAAAATCGGAATTTTATCGTATAGATAATAAGTTATGTCCAAATTAAATTTTAAAATAGTCGCCATGGAAATCGTTTATAATCGATAACGTTTATTTTATAAAATAAATAAGGAACGTTGAGTTATAATACCATGTTGGTTAGATTTGAAGTGATATATTATTCCATCTGGATGTATACGGCAATAATAATTTATTTTTATTTAATTTAATTGTTTTGTAATTTAATTAATATTTTATTGATATTATATAAGCCTTTTGAATAGCTGTGTTTCAAACGATCTCCGTTTTCGACGAAATAAATTTTATTGGAATACGTATAGCTAATTATTATTAGATTACCAGTTTGAAGCCAATTGGAATTGTTTAGTCAGTACATGATGTTTAAAAGTGAACCGGTGAATATATTGTAATTAAAATAACGACGTTGTGCAAACGGAGACGGTTTTTAACGAAATTAATTTCATTGGATCTGGAACATCAAGACATAACAATGTGTCGATTTTTGTTGTGTTTGGAGATTGGTGTGTAGCATAGCATATATATCATGCAACGTTAATCAACGACAAAATTATGTAATCACATATAAATGAACATAAGGTATCGAACCAAAATGGTATAAAAATATAATAAAATTTTGCTTCCAAACAAAGTTATAATATTACTTAAGTTTTAAAAGTTGACACTAAACCATCATGAACAAGTTAGACAAGCCATCCTACATAAATTGATAAGACTGCATGAAACTGCCTGTCCTCATGCCCCCTAAAATAGCTATAGCCCTACCATCTATATGCCTTGTTTCATCAAACGAAAATGAAAGAACAGCCGATCTACTCTAAACATCTCAAATTGCACAGCTAAATGAAAGAAAACACATACAACTATTCTAACTCCTACTATCTGAAATGCACATAGATATGATATTACGTTATTCATGTTTCGTTTAAAATCCCTCCTATAAGTACCATGCCATAATTTTCTTTTCTTTCCTTGTTTCAGCAACATGAAAAAACAATATTCCAATACAAACTGGAAACCGAAGCTCCATTCATTCACGAAAATAACACAGCTTCCATCCAAACTTTCCCCCGGCTAAAACAAAACACGAAAGCTCATTATTATTATTTTTAAACCAAGAACTGTCAAGCATGTAAAACAAACATACTTCCTCATATTAAAGAAAGAGAGAAGGAACGGGATTACTAGGGGATGGATGATGTAGTTATGCACAGGAAGGGGAGAGTTGGTGCAATTACGGATGACAGTGGTGTAGTCAGACCTGAGTAGTAGCAGCCAACAAGGTGAGGTTGTCTGAAACAAGAATGAGAAGAAGTAGATGAGGTATGAAGGAAAGGAAAGAATACATATAAACGTGGGGGAGGGCGATGTTGTTAAGTAGGATCGGCCAAGGAGAAGGAGGAGGTGGCGGTGATGGTGTCTGGTTACAAGCCGAAGGCGAGATGGCTTTGTGTACAGATGGGTTCGAATAATGAAATGGCGGCATCAGTGGGAAGGCTTATGGAAGCCTTCGAAAGGTTTAAAAACGGGTTGGAGAATTATTTGTAGTAGGTGGGAAAAAAATGGGTAGTTGCATTAGAAATAATAGTGGGAAAGGAGGAGTTTTACTAAGCGGGTTAGTGGAATTTGTGGGTGATGTGGGCTTGGGCTTGGGATTGCGGAAATGGAAGGCCCATTTTAAAAAAAAAGGGAAGGGAGCAATACGTGCAGCAGGAGATGGGGACGTGAAGCATTGTATAAACGAAAGGGATGGAGTGCATGAAACAATGTAGCAGGTGGGGATTAATTTGTATTGGTGAACAAAAGGGGAAGTGTGGGCTTTAAGGTCGGCTTTGAGCCGGCTTTTATTAAATTTTAAAAAAATGAAACGTGAAAGGGGGAATTGGGTTACAGCATTTCATGCGTAAGCAGATGGGGTTTGACGTGGGAAATGGTGGGAGGGGAAATTCAAGGCGTAGGTTTTATAAAAATGGAAGTGGGCTTAGAGTTGGGCCTTGGGCCGGTCTTTTTTAAAAGAGAAAACAAAGAAGTGGGAAGGAGACAACTGGGCGGAATGCGTAATGTGCAGGCATGTTCTAGAAGGCAGACTGGGAAATTACATGCAGGCAAGTGGGCATACTGGAATGGGATAGTTAGAGACATGTAACAGGTGGGAAGCTGACTTAGAAAGAATTCAAGAAGGGTGGGTTAAGAAATTAAGTTGTGCGGAAATAAAGGAAAGATATATATAGGGTAAGGCCAGAATAATAAAAACAGATTTAGTTTATTTTAATTGAAATACTATATTAACTTGTTAACATTATAACTTTGCCATACGTGATCAGAATTTGGTAAAATAGAAAGCATCAGAATAGTATCGATGAGCGCTACAAGGTAGAGGTGGTTTGGTAAAAAAGGAAGCAGCTAGATTTTTAGTCAAAGTAAACGTCTATTTAAATTGACTAAAATGAACCGTTTATCGACAAATTTAAATCGAGGTGAGTTAAACTCACTCAGTTCTCCCACTTATAATTATTACAAGTCGGGTTTAATATTTATGTGCTGTGTTTGCTAATTGTTGATTGAGTTGATGAATGTTTGGGTGTTTGTTAAACATCTTTATATATATTATTTAAATTAAACATTTGTTTAATTTAAATGAAATGACATCATTATCTTTAACAATTATTTACAATCGAGGAATCTTACCTTGTTGGTTACATTTATAATAATATAAACGTATTTAAATTAAATTGGATGCTGGAATTATTATTAATGGTTGACTGCTATCAGTTGAATTGATTATTAAACTGCATATGATCGTTATATGAACTGTTTAACTGATATGATTGGATTATTAATTTGATTATCGATTGTTGAATATGAATTCAACGTTTGTTTTTTATTAACCAATGTGTAATATTGTTGAGGAATAATAGCAGATGGCCTAATAAGATATCGTTTTATAAAGGTTGATTTGTTGTTAGGTAATTCAGATAGAAATGAAGTTATAAAATGTATAGTTTTTTTAAATACATTATTCGAATGGAAGTTTATAAAAGGAAATGAATATGCATATTATTATTTAATCCCATAAGTAATTATGAAATGATTTTATTCTTATATTAATAAGATCGATAAGCAAGTGACAGAATTGAACGTAACGATTAATAACCGAAATTAGTTGTTTTTAAGAAACAATTAAAATGAGATTATGCTGAATTGATTATTATTTATTTAATAATAATCAAATGGGATTATTTAAATTAATTAAATTTGTAACTAATTTAAATGGAAAGATGAATTGAGATTTGATTAATGAGTTAATCATGTTTAAAGTTAACTAAGTCGATTGTGTTAACTAAATTGGATTATTAAATTAATTTATTTGTTTAATGGTAATGATAAATGGTTAAGTAAACATTTTTATAAATGTTGATATTTGATTATCATTTATTTAATAATAATCAAATTGGAAATCTTGGGATTATAAAGGAATAATGGGATTTATGAAACGTTAAGGCTTATTTATTTAATAAAATGATATTTTAAAGAAAACTATATTAATGATAATAGATGTTAAGTTTAAATTGTGGTTCAAAGCGAATTCTTATTTCGGATTCTATTTAATTGGATTTATGAAATCCAATATTTCGATGAAGTTATGGAACCCAAGTTGTATTGAATATATTATTGGAACGAGTTATTTAAAACGTCTTATGAATGGAATAAAAGATCAAAATATGAAACTAAAAAATTGGAATTTAACTAGAGATTGGTTGAGATAAATGGTTTTCTGAGTATTGATCTGATATTGGTTTCAGCCTTCGAGGTTGATATTTATGAAATTATTTTCTTACTGATTTACGATTAGGAACTAATGGAGATATAAAATAAAAATCGAACTGAAACCCAAATTTGAATTAAAATGGTAAGGCGAGTTTGAGTTATAAAGATGTGATCTGAATTCGCTATATTAAATACGAGATGAGGTTTCATCAAGATATAACAAAAAAGGGATTTTGTTTTGATATGGGGAATGAATATTGGTTTTTGTGTTATAAATAGTATTTATCTTAAGATAAGAGCGTTGTTGATCAAGATCAGAGAGGTAATTAAAATACCCCAACTTGAACGACTCCAGGATTATCGAAGGATGATATTAGTTGTAATGGTGAATATGTTACAGTAATTTATTTTGGGAAAATAACAATGTAACATTATTTGAAGAATTTGGAAATATATATATGTATATATATGATGGAATTCCAAATTAAAAAGGAAATAATAAGGGCTTGATAATATGAAATGATATTTCCATAACAAAAGAAATAAAAGGAGATTTGTGAAAATATCTTCAAGGTAAAAAATGAGGTTTAGAATGGGCTTATTCTAAAAAGGATAAGTTACGATTAAGGTGTTCAAATAACAAAACAAAAGGAGATTTCGTATCAATTGTTTTACGAATGATAAGTTGAACTGATTTCCCCAGTTATGGATAATACAAAATGTTATTGCAAATGTTTTGAAATAATAGTTAAAGGGAAATTGGATATGATCTTAAGGTCTTTTTATAAGTATATAAATAGAATGATTTGAGAATATTAATATATGAAAACTGATATATTATTTTGGTATTACAACTGATGTATTATTTTTAAAGGCCAAGTGACGTTGTCTTATAAACCATTGGATCTGTTTTATTTTTTATTGTTTATTTTGATAGTTAAATAATCGACTATCAAAATCATGCCTAATACGCTGTTGGTACGGAAAGACCGGGCTCGAATTGATATTTGAAAATCATTCCGACCAACGAATACGTAAATGAAGAAGATATGTGATGATGATCGAGATGGAGCAACTGAAGACCGAAAATCTTGTTGAATTTCTTTAGCTAATCCCTAGAGATATATATTTGACAATTGTTTTGTCGTGATTGGAATCTATGGATTTCAAGTATTACTTGCTACTGATTTATAGGGTGATTCCTAGGATGTGGTAGGAGGGTGCTTTCGGTTTATCCTGCTCCTAGATGACTTCTATGGATGGATGCCTGACAGAGTATTTCCAAAGGAGTCACGTACATTGATTTCCTCAAACGTATTTCTGTGGGTGGCGGAGAAGGAACCTTCTCTTAGCTTAACCAGTAGAGTATTTTTGTAGAAGTCAATGATTTTTTGGTGGATTTGACGATGTGACATTCAAAGTGAATGATTGCCAGATATTCCAAAAGATTTTAACCTCAAGCCTCTTCAACCATGAAATGGTATAAAATTGGGTAGGTCGCATGGCTATGTGGGTCGCTCCCATTAGGGTGTATTGTCACCATCTAGAGAATATTCATATTTGTTCTTCTTTTCTCTTTTGTATCTCCTGGGAATGGTTATATTGCTGGAAATCGTGAGGTGATAATATATTCAGAACATTAAAGCGAAGTGAATGGCCAGTCATGTTTAGCCTGGGTTGCAAAAAGTTCTTGTTGAATCTTGATGTATTCCTCTTTAGAAATACACTGTCGGAAGGTGATCCCATACCTTACCAGTTGGGAATCCATTCTCGAATAAGAGCCCGTGGTTTTGATTGTATACTATGTATGTAGATCATGAGATGCAAACGTTCTGCTAGGTTGTTATTTATTTGTATTAGACACTATCATAATATCAAAAAAGATATGATTTCATAATGTTTTGTGTTATCATAAGGTAAAAATTGACTGCAATTATGTGTGGATTTGGTCTTACGATTATCCTTTCCTTTCGAAAAGATTTAACTTTAAAATCAAGTTAATGAAACCCTTAAAATTAATGAGTTTTTCTCACGCTGGTTCACCGGACTGATCCTAGCGTTTGCAATGCTCGGATCAGACCGAGTTTTGCAGGTTCAGATTATCGATTGTGAAGTCTAGAGACGAGTTGGAGGTGTTCTGACCTATGATTATTGTATTATTCTTCTAAGTGTTGTAGATGAGGACAGATTATTATAACTGTCTAAATGTATTGATGCACTCTGATGATTGTAAGTATTATTTAAAAGCTCTTAATAAAGATTTATTTCTATATTATATTTTGTTCCGCTGCGATGTGAGACTCTGTGTTGTGTTGGTTCTTCTTCTTATTCTTAACCTTCTTTCTTCCTTATCACCCTTTTATTTCTTTCTATTAGCTTTCTTGGTTTTTGATACTTGGATTTGGATATGGGACATGTTAGTGACTAAATTCAAGTGTCGAAATTTCCGGGATGCTACAGTTTGTATCAGAGCGATGGTTTAGGAATAACCTTGGCTCTGTGGTATGACTCGATAAAGGTTGGGATAGTAATACCTTAGATCAGGATTGAGTGTATATATGAGAGAGCGTATTTGTAAATTTTATAAACAAATGTTTTGTATTGTGTTGTTTGATTGGTTCAAATTTAACTGGCAATTGATACAATATTGTTTTAAAAAAAATGGTAAATGAAATAATTTTCCAAAAATATATTTTGCAAAGAAAAGAAATTAATCTTATAAAATTATTTATATTGGTTTGTTGATTGATTTGGATGAGAATTCAAATTGGATTATAAATTTGAATGGTTTAATATAACCAATAGGATAAGAATTTTAATATAGAATTAAATAAATCAGAAATTAACTTAAGTTAATATGGAATGATTTGTTTATATTGTTTGTTTGTTGGTTGAATAATAGGTTGGTTGGATATATAATTCATCAACAATTGAATGAACTGGAAACTAATGAAGTAAATTTCAACATAATGAATTTTAATAGAATCAATATGAAATAAAACTCGATGATTTAACCCTGTATTTGTTATTTGCATTGTATAATGAGTTAGTACAGGTTGGAAGAAGAAGAGCCGTTAGTTCCTTTACTTCGGATTAGAGTATTGATTGCCCGACAAATAGGTAAATCTTAATTATATTGATCGGATGATTGATTTTATACTCCTGAGTTGGGTAGCCAATTAATTTTTATTTTCTTTTAATTGATGCGAGGCTCGTAGTGACGAGTGGTAGTGGTTTGGATCGTAAAATGAAGAGGAGGTGCCAGCAAATTTTTCGTAAAATTTTTGCATTTAGATATTTTTGATAATATTATAATATAATTGTTTTAAAATTAATTGGGTTTGAAGCATTCATCTTACTTAGTAATTTCAGGGCGAAATCTATTAATGTGGAAGAATGTAACAACCCGGATTTTCCATTCATTTGAATTCGAATATTTAATCTTGTTTTAAATATTATATTTGGAATATTAATGGATTTAATATCGAATTCATTTATTAAACGATGGTTGAACGTTTATATTTATATTTAATTTTAAAACAAACTCATAACGTCGCAGTAGTTCGTAAAATTTAGTTTTGAACTTTAATTGAATATATAGAATCCATTTTAAGTCGGAATTCTATAAAATAAGAAACGTTAGTATCTTATTTATTACAATTTTCTAATAAAAGATAAAAATCGAAATTTTATCTTGTAGATAATAAGTTATGTCCAAATTAAATTTTAAAATAGTCCCTATGGAAATCGTTTATAATTGATAACGTTTGTTTAATAAAATAAATAAGGATTTTTATAGAATTTGAATATTGCTGAACTCGAAAATGGTAACGTTGAGTTATAATACCATGTTGGTTAGATTTGAAGTGATATATTATTCCATCTGGATGTATACGGAAATAATAATTTATTTTTGTTTAATTTATTTGTTTTGGAATTTAATTAATATTTTATTAATGTTATATAAGGCTTTTAAATAGCTATGTTTCAAATGATCTCCGTTTTCAACGAAACAAATTTTATTGGAATACGTATAGCTAATTATTGTTAGATTTCCAATTTGGAGCCAATCAGAGTTGTTTTATCTGTACATGATGTTCAAAAGTGAACCGATGAATATATTGAAATTAAAAATAACTACGTTGTGCAAACGGAGATGGTTTTCAATGAAATTAATTTCATTGGATTTGGAACTTCAAGACATAACGATGTGTCGATTTTTGTTGCGTCTGGAGATTGGTCTGAAGCGTAGCGTATACATATTGTGCAACGTTAATCAACGAAAAAATTAAGTAATCACGTATAAATGAACATAACGTATCAAACCGAAATGGTATAAAATACAAACAAAGTTATAATATTATTTAAGTTTTAAAAGTTGGCACTAAACCATCCTAAACAAGTTAGACAAGCCATCCTACATAAATTGATAAGGCTGCATGAAACAGCCTGTTCTTGTAGCCCCTAAAATAGGTACATCCCTACCATCTACATTCCTTGTTCCATCAAACGAAAATGAAAGAACAGCCGATCTACTCTAAACATCTCAAATCGCACAGCTAAATGGAAGAAAACACATACAACTATTCTAACTCCTACCATCTGAAATGCACATGGCTATGATATTACGTTGTTAATATCTCGTTTAAATTCCCTCCTATAAATACCATGACATCCTTTTCTTTTCTTTCCTTGTTTCAGCAATACAACAAAACAATATTCCAATACAAACTGGAAACCGAAGCTCCATTCATTCACGAAAATAACGCAGCTTCCATCCAAAATTCCCACCGGCTAAAAAAAAACACGCAAGCCCATTATTATTATTTTTAAACCGATAACTCTCAAGCATATAAAAAAAATATACTTCCTCATATTAAAGAAAGAGAGTTGGAACGGGATTACTAGGGGATGGATGATGGAGCTGTGCGCAGGAAGGGGAGAGTTGGCACAAATACTGATGACAGTGGTGTAGTCGGACCTGAGCAGTACCAGACAGCAAAGCGAGGTTGTCTGAAATAAGAATGAAAAGAAGCATGTGAGGTACGAAGGGAAGGAAATAATACATATAAACGTGGAGGAGGGCAGCGCTGTTAAGTAGGGTCGGTCGAGGAGAAGGACGTGGCGGCGGTTGCGGTGACAATGTCCGGTTGCAAGCTGAAGGCGATGCGTTCAAATAATGAAATGACAACATCAGTTGGAAGGCATACGGAAGCTTTTAAAATGTTTTAAAATGGGTTGGATAATTATTTGTAGTAGGTGGGGAAACAAAATGGGTAGTTGCATTAGAAACAGCAGTGGGAAAGAAGGACTTTCACTAAGCAGGTTTAGGGAATTTGTAGGTGACGTGGGCTTGGGCTTGCGGAAATGGAAGGCTCTATTTTTTAAAAGAAAAAAATGGAAGAGAGCAATATGTGGAGCTGGAGATGAGGATCTGAAGCATTGTATTAACGAATGGGATGGAGTGCGTGAAACAATGTAGCAGGTGGGGATTAATTTGTATGGGCGAACAGAAGGTGGAGCGTGGGCCTTAAGGTAGGTTTTGGGCAGGCTTTTATTAAATTAGAAAAAAATGATGAAGCATGAAAAGGGGAATTGGGTTACAACATTTCATGCGTAAGCAGATGGGGTTAGACGTGGGAAAAGAAAGGAGAGGGAAATTCAAGGTGTGGGTTTTATAAAAATGGAAGTGGGCTTAGAGTTGGGCCTTGGACCGTTTTTTAAAAAAAAAGTAAGAAGAAAATAAAGAAGTAGGAAGGAGGCAACTGGGTGGAATTTGTAACATGCATGCATGTTCTAGAAGGCAAACTAGGAAATTACGTGCAGGCAAGTGGGCACGTTGGAACGGGAAAGGTAGAGACATGCAGAAGGTGGGAAGCTGACTTAGAAAGAATTCAAGGAGGGTGGGCTAAGAAATTAAGTTGGCCCATGCGGGAACAATTGAAAGATAAATATAAGGTAAGGCCCGAATAATAAAAAAGATTTAGTTTATTTTAATTGAGATACTCTATTAACTCGTTAACTTTTTAACTTTATCATACGTGATCAGAATTTGACGAAACGGAAAGCATCAGAACTGTATGGACGAGCGCTACAAGTCGGAGCTGGTTTGGTGAAAAATGGAAGCAGTTGGAATTTTTAGTCAAATTAATCGTCTATTTAAATTGACTAAAACAAACCGTTTATTGATAAATTTAAATCGAGATGAGTTAAAATCACTCAGTTCTCTCACTTATAATTATTATAAGTCGGGTTTAATATTCGTGTGTTGTGTTTGCTAATTGTTGATTGAGTTGATGATTGTTTGGGTGTTTGTTAAATATTTTTATATCTATTATTTAAATTAAACATTTGTTTAATTTAAATGAAATGACATTGTTATCTTTAACAATTAGTTCTAATGGAGGTAACTTACCTTGTTGGTTACGTTTATAATAATATAAATATATTAAAATTAAATTGGATGCTGGAATTATTATTATTGGTTGATCGCTATCAGTTGAATTGATTATTAAATTGCATATGATCATTATATGAATTGCATAACCGATATGATTGGATTATTGATTTAAATATCGATTGTTGAATATGAATTCAACATTTGTTTGTTATTAACCAATGTGTGATATTGGTTGAGGAATAATAGCAGATGGCCTAATAAGACATCTTTTTATAAAGTTTGATTTACCGTCAGGTAATTCAAATAGAAAATGAAGTTATAAAATGTATAATTTTTTTTAAAAGTATATTATTCAAATGGATGTTTATAAAAGGAAATAAATATTTATATTATTATTTAAGCCCATAAATAATTATAAAATGATTTTATTCTTATATTAATAAGATTGATAAGCAAGTGACAGAATTTAACGTAACGATTAGTAATCGAGATTAATTGTTTTTAAGAAACAATTAAAATGAGATTATGTTGAATTTATTATTGTTTATTTAATAATAATCAAATGGGATTATTAAATTAATTAAGTTTGTAATTAATTTAAATGGAAAGATGAATTGAGATTTGATTAACGAGTTAATCATGTTTAGAGTTGACTAAGTCAACTGTGTTAACTAAAAAAGATTTTTTAAATTAATTTATTTGTTTAACGGAAATGATAAATGGTTAAGTAAATATTTTTTATAAATGTTCATATTTTATTATCATTTATTTAATAATAATCAAATTGGAAATCATGGGATTTAAAAGGAATAATGGGATTTATGAAACGATAGGCTTATTCATAATAAAATGATAGTTTAAAGCAAACTATATTAATGATAATAGATGTTAAGTTTAAGTTGTGGTTCAAAGAGAATTCTTATTTGAGATTCTATTTAATGGGATTTATGAAATCCAAGATTTCGATGAAGTTATGGAACACATGTTGTATTGAATATATTATTGGAATGAATTATTTAAAATGGCTTATGAATGGAATAAAATATGAAAATATTAAATTAAAGAATTGGAATTTAACGGGAGATCGGTTGAGATAAATGATTTTTTTAGTATTGATCTGATATTGGTTTCAGCCTTAGGGGTTGATATTTAGGAATTTATTTTCTTACTTATTTACAGTTTGGAACTAATGGAGATATGAAATAAAAATCGATCTGAAACCCAAATTTGAATTAAAATGGTAAGGCGAGTTTGAGTTATAAAGATGCGATCTAGATTCTCTATATTAAATAAAAATCGGAATTTGTTTTGATATGGGGAATGAAGATCGGTTTTTGTGTTACAACTAATATTTATCCTAAGATAAGAATGTTGTTGATCAATGGCCTTACCAAAAAAAAGAACGTTATTGATCAAGGTCTGAGAGGTAATTAAAATACCCCAACTTGAATGACTCCAGGATTATCAGAGGTTGATATTAGTTGTAATGGTGAAGATGTTATAGTAATTTATTTTAGGAAAATAACAGTGTAAAGTTATTTGAAGAATTCGGATATACATATACATACATATATATATATATATATATATATATATGATGGAATTCCAATTAAAAAAGGAAATAATAAGGGCTTGAGAATATGAAATGATTTTTCCATAATAAAAGAAATAAAAGGAGATTTGTGAAAATATAATGATATTTTCAAGGTAAGAAGATGAGGTTTGGAATGGGTTTATTCTAAAAAGGATAAGTGTCGACTATGGTGTTCAAATAACAAAACAAAAGGAGATTCTGTATCGGTTGTTTTACGAACAATAAGTTGAATCGATTTCCCAATTTTGGATAATACGAAATGTTATAGCAAATGTATTGAAATAATAGTTAAAGGGAAATTGGATATGATTTTATGATATTTTTCTGAGTATATAAATAGAATGATTCGAGAATATTAATATATGAAAACTGATATATTATTTTGGTACTATAACTGATATATTATTTTTAAAGGAAAAGCGATGATGTGTAACAAACCATTGGATCTATTTTATTTTTACGATTGTTTATTTTGATAGATAAATATTAACCGACTATCAAATCATGTCTAATACGCTGTTGGTACGGAAAGATCGGGATCAAATTGATATACGAAAACCATTCCGATGAACGAATACATAAATGAAGAAGATATTTGAAGATGATCGAGATGGAACAATTAAAGACCGTAAATCTTCATGAGCGGAGGGATTATTTGTTGAATTTATCTAGTTGATCCCTAAAAAATATATATAGTTGGCAATGATTCCGTCGTGATTGGAATCTACGGATTGCAAGTACTACTCGCTACTGATCTATGGGGTGATTCCTAGGATGTGGTAGGAGGGTGCCTTCGGTTCATCTGATCCTGAATGACTTGTATGGATGGATGTATAATAGAATATTTCCAAAGTAGTCACGTACATTGATTTCCTCAAACGTATTTGTGTGGGTGGTGGAGAAGACAATCTTAGCTTAACCACTAGAGTATTTTTTTAGGATGTTAATTAGTGATTTTCTGGTGGATCTGACGATGTGACATTCAAAGTGAATGGTGGCTAGATGTCCTAAAAGATTTTAACCTCAAGCCTCTTCAACCAGGGAGTGGTATAAAATCGGGTAGGTCGCATAGCTATGTGGGTCGCTCCCATTAGGGTGTATTGTCACCATCTAGAGAATATTCATACTTGTTCTTCTTTTCTCTTTTGTGTCTCTTGGGAATGATTATGTTGCTAGCAACCGTAAGGTGATAATATATTTGGAACATTCAAGCGAAGTGAATGGCTGGTCATGTTTAGCCTAGGTTGCAAGATGTTCTTATTGAATCCTAGTGTATTCCTCTCTAGGGATACATTGTCTGAAGGTGGTCCCATACCTTGCCAGTTGGAAATTCATTCTCCAATAAGAGCCCGCAGTTTTGATTGTATACTATGTATGTAGAGCGTGAGACGCAAGTGTTCTGCTAGATTGTTATTTATTTGTATTAGACACTATCATAATATTAGAAAAGATATTATTTCAAAATTTTCTGGGTTATCATAAGGTAAAACCCATCCGTATTTATGTGTGGATTTGGTCTGATGATTATCCGTTTCTTTCAAAAAGATTTAACTTTAAAATCAAGTTAGATGAAACCCTTAAACTTAGTGAGTTTTTCTCACGTTGGTTCACCAGACTGATCCTGGTGTTTGCAATGCTCGGGTCAGACCGAGTTTTACAGGTTCAAGTTATTAGATGTCGTGAAGTCAGAGTTGGAGGTGTTCAGACGTATGATATCTTGTATTATTCTGCTTTGTGTTGTATATGAGGATAGATTAGTATTGGGGCATTGTACAATAAGGGCTTATTTCCCTCAACCAGTTAATTTTAAGGACACGGGTTTAAAATAGTTATTTTTAAGGACAAAATTTTATCGTCTCATTTCGTATGCATTCTCGACGCTCAAAAAATTCCCAAATCGATTTCAAATCCGCTTTCTTCTCCATATTTATACTTTCGAAATCAAATCTGCTGCTAATTTACTTTCAAAACAAAATCGCCTCAGTTGATTTGTCGATTGGCTGAAGAAATCCAACCGCATCACTTTTCTCAGCTGAACAAGTAAGTAATTGTGTATTTCAGCTATTTCTTATATATTGATTGCTGATGTTAATCACCTCACCTTTATTATGGTGACGAAACTAAGACGCAATTTCTATTCACTATTTGCAAGACACGATTTGTGTTCGTTGTTGAACAAGTAAGTACTTGCTTATCTTTGTTGTTTGTTGTTCCTCGATTTTTTTTATTTTCTATATATCGATTGTTTTTGTTAGTTGAAGTATGTAGTCATTCACTGATTGATTTCATTTGCTATATAAAACTGTTTATACATATATATTCAGTGGTAGATTTTATTTTATTTCACAACTTAAAAAGATAAAGGTGTGTTTATCTTTTGATCTGAATTATTTAATTACGTATTAAAATTTAGTAATATTTGAAAATTACTGATACATGTAAAACATATTTTTTGTTTTGTTAATTATATGTACATACTCGTTGGGTTAATAATACGTTATATGAATCAATTTATAGTGATAATGAAACTGTTCATACATATATATTCAGTGGTAGATGTTAATTTATTTGACAGCTTAAAAAGATAAAGGTGTTTATCTTTTGATTTGAATGATTTAATTACGTATTAAACCTTAGTAATATTTGGTAATTACTGATATATTTTAAACATATTTGTTGTTTTTCTTATGATTTGGATTTACTATGATAAAAGCATTAAAAGATAAGTTACGTAAATATCTTATTTTATCTTTTACTAATTGATATATATTAACATGTTTATTTTTTACATAGAATATCTTATTTTATTTCATATTTTCAAAAAGATAATTGCATCTATCTTTTACTAAAAGATAAAAGATAAGTTACATAGAATATCTTTTTTTATTTCATATTTAGTAGAATACGAAATAAGTTACACAGAATATCTTATTTTATATTTTACTAAATGATAAATATTAACATGTTTATTTTTTACGTAGGATATCTTGTTTTATTTCAGATTTAAAACAGATAATTGCATCTATCTTTTATTAAAAGATAAAAGATAAGTTACACAGACTATCTTATTTTACCTTTAACTAAATGATAAATATTAACATGTTTATTTTTTACATAGAATAACTTATTTTATTTCCAATTTAAAAAAGTTAATTGCATCTATCTTTTACTAAAAGATTAAAGATAAGTTACATAGAATATCTTTTTTATTTCATATTTAGTATAATACAAGATAAGTTACATAGAATATCTTATTTTATCTTTTACTAAATGATAAATATTAACATGTTCATTTTTTACATAGAATATTTTATTTTATTTCAGATTTAAAATTGATGATTGCATCTATCTTTTACTAAAAGATAAAAGATAAGTGTAATAACCTGGAAAATCCGAACCAATTAAAAAAAATTATTTTGGAAATTTTAGTGAAATTTGAATATTTAAAATGAATTATTTTAAATAATAACGACGAAAAATTTATTTTGAATTGAAATAGAATGTATATATTTATATAGATCGTCGATAGAATATAAATATTTATTTTTAATTATAAAAGGAATTGGAAATGGCGCGGTAGATTGAAAATTCGATTTCAAATTTCAAACGAATGCACAGGATTCAAAATAAACCAGATTTTAGCGAAACCAAAAATATTTGAATCTAATTGAAAATATCTTTCCAACGAATCCGAAAAATTGAAATTTCATAACGGGAATAAAAAGTTATGCCTAGTTGAAAATTCAGAATAGTTGCTATGGAATTTTGGCCCTTAAAAATAGCCATTATGCAAACGACCTCCATTTTCGACAAAACCACTTTTGTTGGATCCGTGATATCGAATTATTGCTAGATTCTAAAATTCATAATTTTTGAAATCAATATGTGAGCGTGGCGCATTTAAACGCATTTGACCAATTTTAGTTGAATTTAATTGACTGGAAAATGGTCGTTTTTCAAACGGTCTCAGAATTTGACGAAATTAGTTTTGTTAGGACCGTAGCGTCAATACGAGGCTAGAAATAATTTTTCTAGAATTTTTAGGTCAGTATGTGACCCTAGAAAATTGAATGTACATTCAAATTGAATATATATAGATTTATATTTTAAATTAAGTGAAAACTGATCGTAACAGCCGAATTGGGATAGAAAACATATCACGTTGTGTTCGGAATGGGGGTAGTTAGCTAGGGGCGATAGTCGTTGGGTCTCGTTTGGAGTTCTTGTACAAAGTCAACTTTTGGATAATAAAATAAAATAAATATTTATAAAATTTCTTTTCCCTTAGCCCCCTCTTTCTCTTCAGTTTCAAATCAAAACATAAAAAAAATGCTTCGAACCCCTCACCTAACCCTATCCGCTGCCATCGCGTTCCCCCCTCCCCCAGGCCGCCGCCGAGCAGACCGCCATCGTCCCCGACCTCGTCGCCACCACCCCCTCTGTTCTCCCCTTCGGCCATCCCCTCCTTCTTCAGCTAGAAGAAACTGCGCCCCCTGAATCCACCCCAAAAACAGACTCGCCGACTGTCAGAAGCCCGCCACCACCTCCAGCGCCTTGCGTCGCGTCTCCCCCACCCGACGGACATCCAACGCATCCCTAGCACCCCACCTCCGACCAGATTCAGGCGAGATCGACAATGAAAGGTGTTTTTCAGTTTTAAAATCAGTTTTTATTTTTAGTAACATGGTTTAAAAATCAGAAATTTTTATATAAATCCGCATTGGTTAAAAAAAGGTAATTTAAAAAAAAATATAACATTGGCTTGAAAGGATATGATCTTTATGTAGTTAGTAGCAAATTAAGAATGTAATCTTTATATCTTTGGTAGCACTATAAAAATAGGGTTCTTATTTATATGCAATAGCAAAGATGAAGATTTGATTTTAAATAATAGAAAGATTATATTTTTATCATGAAGAAAGATTATATTTTTATGTAATAAAAGATTAGATTTTCATGAATATGAAAGCAATATAAAAATATGGTTTTTGTTATATAAAAATATAATTTTTAATCGTATGAAAATGAGATTTTTAGTTTAGAAAAATCCGATTTTTAGTAAAGATAATATACGATTTATATATATATGAAGTGTAGATAAAAATTCGATCTTTGTATATATGTAGAGAACATAAAAATATGATTTTTATGTATGGAAAGCGTTATTAAAAGTGTGATTTTTAACATCAACTGCATGAAACAGAGGGCGATGGAACGGATTGAAATCAAAAAGGAATTTAAATGGTTCAGAAATCCAGAATAGAAAGGAGGAGTGGGTCCCAAAGGTGAGAACTCTCGCACTGAATTTATTTATACAGTTATTTATTTGTAACTGCATATATGAACTGTTCCCCGTCGTCCACAGACCATGGACGACTTGTGTGATTGATTGGATTGTTTGGTTGTATTTGGTTTGGAAAATGAGATGGAATTGATTAGATTGGTATATGCATGGCGCAGGCCATTATTAGACTGAGGATAAGGCTAGGCCTTATCCTGTTTCTAGTATCGTGCCGTTATGCTGCCGAAATTTTCTAAAATATATTAGAACAATAAAAATATCATTTTTATTGTGTAAATGAACCGAATAAATATTTTATTGTCGAAAATATAATTTCTAACATGTATATGAAAGAGAATAAATATTCATTTACAAATCAGACGACTTGTTTATGTACACTGATTTGACTGATATTGATTGGGATGATGAATTTTACACATTGCCCAACTTCACAAACAAAACCTGTGTTTGATTGTTTGAAACCCCACACGGGTGTTGGGATGAAATTAGACATGCTTAATCACAATAATTAGCTGTATGTCGATCGATTGATTGACAGGCTGTTATAAGCGTTAAATGTTTATATTTGATGCTTATGCAGTGTAGAATGCACTCTGAATGATGGATTGTTGTTTTCATTATTGTTATACACATTTGTTGTGTGAAATCCATATAATCAAATTATATGGTAATTGATTGTGTCTGATTCCAGTTCAGAAAGAAAGAATATTTTAAAATAACAATTATTTTAAAATAACAATTATTTTAAAATAACAAATATTTTCAAATGATATTCAGAAAAGAATCAAAATCTGATTCTGATGTTCGATTTGGGATGGACACGAATATACTTAAATATATATAGCCATGTTGATTAAATTAACGCCATTTTGACGTGAACGATATTTATATTGATTTTATTCATTTTTATAATGAATATCGAAAAGGAATTGATTTCAAAATCTATTTTGAAAATATTATCATTTATATATCGATGATATGGAATATTCAATTTTGATTTGAAATTGAATATGAAGTTGAAATCGTTTTGAAAACGAATTGAAAATGATTTATAAAATACGTTTTAAATGGAAATCGACAAAGTATATTATATATATATATATTATATATAATATAATGGCCTGAATAGAACGCGCCGCGCTGCGGCAGTTCGCGAATTTCGACCATTGACTTCGAACGAACATTACGGGAGATCCGACCGTCGGATTCACTTAAAACCGTAATCGTTGGGTTCGTATCGAAAAGAACTTTCTAATGGTCCAAGAAATTAGAAATATAACAGTTGGATTTGGAATTATGCCTAAATCAAATTTGGAAAAGGTCGTTGTAAGTGTAGTTCGATGGCCGTTTATGGAAATTGACTGTACGAGCATTGATAAAATTATTAAAAATATCAATAATTAGTGTAAAATCATCAGAAATGATTTGGGAAGAATTGGGATGAAAAACTCCATATTTGAAAAGATAAAAATAGATTTTTATCAAAATGAACTAGTTTTGAACTAGAATTATAATCCATTTATTTTTTAATATATAAATTGGATTTGAAATGGCTTTATAAATAACCAGAATTTCCAATATATGAATTGGAATGAATTTGAATCGAAATTGTCTTCGGAATATTTCGATGTTGAATTTCGTGATTACACTGATGTCGTTATGGAAATTTGAAAAATATATTTATATCGTTATTTCCAATACAATATATGTTGGTTAGAGTATTTGATATTGAATATAAGCCGATATATTTTCTATTCAGAGCCTTGTATTTAATATCAAATGGGGTTTGGGTTTGTCGTGAATGGTGTCTTCATTAACACTGTTCTTAAACCCAGTTGAGAAAAAGGATTAAATATTTTTATTTAGATTTAATGAAATGTACCAATTAACTGATATTTAATTGGAATTGAATTGGAATTGATTTTTGGGTTTATCGTGAACGGTGTTTTAATTAACACTTGTTTTTTAACCCGATAATTTATCGAATGTGAATTGGTTTTGTTGTGAACTGTGTTTTAACGACATTCGTTCTTTAACCCGATTCACAGTGAAATGTGATTTGGAATTTATAAATCCTTTGTTAAGATTTAATGGAGATTTTCCAAAGTAAAGTTTTCCAATTTAATAAAATAAATTGGAATTAAATGGAATTTGATTTGGTAATAATCGAGGTGAGCCTCTGTAGAGGAAGACTGTGAATATATATGGAATTTAAATGGCCTTGCCGTTATTCCATTTATATTATCCGTTGGATATGGAAATTCATATTGATTATATATATTGATCTATTTTCCGTGAAGGTTCCATTGTTAATGGGATTTTGGGTTTATCGTGAGCTGTGTTTCAAATGACATTACTTCTTTAACCCCGTTAAAGATAAGATTTATTTCTTAACTTTGAAAGATCATTAAGTAATGATTTTTGGGAATTAAAACTTAATTAGAGTTTTAATGAATCTTTAAATAGATTGAAAGGTGAATTTGATAACTAAAATTATCAAATTCAAGAAATGATCGAGAATGGAGTATCACCAGTTTTGCTCCAGACGATAGTTTAATCTTCAATTAGATTTGAACGTGAAATGGTAATTAATTTTACCGGTAATACCATGGTGTTAGATATGGAGTATTATCAGTTTTGCTCCATGGGATGAATAGGTTGGGATTGGGAAATAAAACAAAGGATTACTTCGGTAAGGTGTGCTAATCCCAACTAGTTTGGAAAACCTTAATATGGTTTGAAATGATATCCAAAGGAAGATTTTAAAGAATTTATCTTCGATAAAATTAATGGGAACCTTTCCCTAAGAATGTGAATATTTGAATAAAAGAATATTCTGAATTGGAATAAGGCGTATGTTGCGTTTGTGTAACACTTGTTTATTATATACGCGAGTTATTTGGAAAAACCGGGTTTATCCCATTCTGAATAACTGATACGACGATAAGTCGAAGATGAAGATGGTGGTGGAAGAACGGAGGTCTTCACATCGTTTGGATGATTCCTGATGATCTTGATTGGGCTGTACTCCCAAGAGGAGAGAATAAGTTGGTGATCGTCCAGACGTACTTGGAGATCGATAGATACGCGAGGTACAAGGTGCCTCCGGTTTCGTTCAGACCCAGAACGGACTTGTAAATGGATGTGTGTCTAACAACGGATTTTATTCTGTGTTGATTGATTTCTATTAAATATATATCTGTTTGGCGGCGGAGAATTTATTCTCTTGCTTAACTCCCTTCTCTGAGACGTACGAGCTCAGAGGTTATATATCGATAGATATCAGTCGCATGGCATGAATTGCTTGTGTGGCATGCTGAGATGCAAATGATCAAGGCTTCTGTTGAAAAGCAGAGTCTTGTGGTTGATGATCAAAACACGACTTTAATACAGCGTAGCTTTTTGTAGCATTAATTCGCGAGCCTCACACCCCGGTGTGAACCAGAAACGGGAGAGGACATCAGGGAGGGCATGCATTTCCTTCTAGCTAGGAGTGGTGTTTTGGGTTTTGCACGCCCGGACATTTTACTTATGTGGATGATGGATAGCGAGGCGCCTCGGTTATATTGGTCGATATGGGACTGATGGAGTCATTTGGCTCATTGACGCCCCATAGGGCGGGAAAACGCAGTGTTCAGGCATTATAATCCACATCGAGTGGAATGGCCTTGACGATCCAAGGGGCAGTTGCGGCTGTTCCTGAGGGGCGGGCTAGAGCGTCTCGATGCGGTAAGGATGATCCCTTGCCTTGGTTCACAGACGGAAATCCAACTTCCAAATACGTGACATTTTGCGGTTTTGATTGTAAACCTATATATGGCGACATAATGGTATGGGGCACTTATGTCGTCTATGATTGATACTTATGATTGAAATTGTTTTGACACTATGCACTTATAATAGTATAAAATGATTTGTTTTTAACGTACCAAGAATGTTTGGCTATTATAAGGGAAAACCCTATCCCCCGGCTTGCGTTTCATTGTGTGATAGGACCTGGGTTACGGCGTGGTCCCTTGATATATCTGATTTGAAGTAAAGTTTTAAATAACTGTTTTAGTTTTCACACCAGTCACATGACTGACCTGGAGTTTATTGTTTTAACCTAAACTCTGGGTGCCCCTATTTCCACACGATCAGCTAGTAGTTTTGGTTTTGCAGATTTATATTCACAGGATCCTGGTTTACAGCTTGAATGATATTCGGAAAGCTCTGTATCCGTATATTCCTTTCAGTTGTGTTTTATATTATTTTCCGCTGCATTGTAATTTGTAAATCTCTGATAATTCTATGATGTATAATATTTATTCATACTCTGTATATTCTTGTATTCTGATGAAATTGTTGTAATAAGCAATGAAATGTTCTTCTGTTTGTGTCCCGATGTGGCTTGTCCTCAACTCAATCCGTGCTTTCCTTCACGGGGAAGTTCGGGTCATTTCAGTTTGGTATCAGAGCTTTGGTTTACAAAGCTCGGAGAACAAGACATATTAGAACCGAACGAAAGAATTCATCAGAGATTGGATTAGTAATATCCAGTGAGAATGTCTCGTTAGAGATGGGATCAGTAGTATCGTAGAACGAGTGTGAAGAGTGATGTTTTTAAAATAAAATTTAAAACAAATTTTGTTTTGAAAATTTAAATCAATTATTCTTGTTTGAATATTTTATTGTAAATTGATTTGGACAATCGAGTATATAAAGATTTTACATATACGTCTGACCCACGTGTATACGAAGTCTCAAATATACTGGGTAGATATAGAGTCACACTCTAGTCGCCCGGACATGATCCTGATGATGAAGTATATCATCGCCAGTATTTATTTTCGAGTGACGAAAGTGGGATTTCTATATATTTCCAATCGACTGGTGTGAGAACCAAAACTAGATAGGGCTTATTATTGTGATTTGGCATCAAAAATGTGATTTTGACTATACATCAAAATTATGAATTTGAAACGTTAATCAACTAATTGATTGCTGATTGTATTGTTTGATTATTGGTTGAGTAATTAAAATTTGAACCATTTAGCCAAATTGTACCAAATTTTGAACTGTATTGAAAATTATTTGAAAATGCATGCATGTACATGTATATACGTTGAACATGTCATAGCAAGGAGGCTAGAGAAGAGGAATAAAATTGTTTGCCCGACAAATAGGTACATGTTTATTGTATTTCTTGGGGTTTTTGATGATTTTATGTTCCGATTGGCTAGCCGCTTGGCTGTTTCTTTTCTTTTTGGATTGGAGAGGCCTGTATGGCAATTTCGGGATTTTCCCGGTGCTCCCGTGCAGGGGAGGTTATGGCGAAATTTTTTGAAAATTTAGAGTGTTAGCCAAATTTTTGAAAAATTTGAAAAGTTCTTAGAAACTGAAAAGTAGAAGAACTTAAGCCATAATGAAAATAAAGAAAGTTGAGTTGGTTTGTAAAACAACTTTCAGCTTCGTTCCATTTCGGGGACGAAAAGCTTTAAGTGGGGGAGATTGTAATAACCCAGAAAATCCGAACCAATTTAAATTTTTTATTTTGGCAATTTTAGTGAATTTTGAATATTTAAAATGAATTATTTTAAATAATAACGACGAAAAATTTATTTTGAATAGAAATAGAATGTATATTTTTATATAGATCGTCGATAGAATATAAATATTTATTTTTAATTATAAAAGGAATTGGAAATGGCGCGGTAGTTTGAAAATTTGATTTCAAATTTCAAATGAATGCATAGGATTCAAAATAAGCTAGATTTTAGCGAAACCAAAAATATTTGAATCTAATTGAAAATATCTTTCCAACGAATCTGCAAAATTGAAATTTCATAGCGGGAATAAAAGTTATGCCCAGTTGAAAATTCAGAATAGTCGCTATGGAATTTTGGCCCTTAAAAATAGTCATTTTGCAAACGACCTCCATTTTCGACGAAACCACTTTTGTTGGATCCATGATGTCGAATTATTGCTAGATTCTAAAATTCATAATTTTTCAAATCAATATGTGAGCGTGGCGCACTTAAACGCGTTTGACCAATTTCAGTTGAATTTAATCAACTAGAAAATGACCATTTTTCAAACGGTCTCAGAATTCGACGAAATTAGTTTTGTTAGGACCATAGCGTCAATACGAGGCTAGAAATAATTTTTCTAGAATTTTTAGAGTCAGCATGTGATCCCAGGAAATGGAAATGTACATTCAAATTGAATATATATATATATATTTTTTAAATTAAGTGAAAACTGATCATAACAGCCGAATTGGGTTACGAAACATATCACTTTGTGTTCGGAATGGGGGTATTTAGCTAAGGCGACAATCGTTGGGTCTCGTTCGGAGTTCGTGTACAAACTCAACTTTTGGATAATAAAATATAATAAAATAAATATTTATATAATTTCTTTTCCCTTAGCCCCCTCTTTCTCTTCAGTTTCAAATCGACACACAAAAAAAAGAAAAAAAAAGAAAATCGCTTCGAACCCATCCTAGCCGCCGCCATCGCGTTCCGCCTCCCCCAGGCCGCAGCCACGCAGACCGCCATCGCCCCCGACCTCGTCGCCACCACCCCCTCCGTTCTCCCCTTCGACTGCCCCCTCCTTCTTCAGCTAGAAGAAACCGCGCCCCCTGAATCCGCCCCAAAAACAGCCTCGCCGACTGTCAGAAGCCCGCCACCGCCTCCAGCGCCTTGCGCCGCATCTCCCCCAAACCGACGGACATCCGACGCAGCCCTAGCACCCCACCTCCGACCAGATTCAGGTGAGATCGACAATGAAAGGTGTTTTTAAGTTTTAAAATCAGTTTTTATTTTTAGTAGCATGGCTTAAAAGTCAGAAATTTTTATATAATTCCGCATTGGTTTTAAAAAAAGGGTAATTTTAAAAATATATATATAACATTAGCTTGAAAGGATATGATCTTTATGTAGTTAGTAGAAAATTAAGAATGTAATCTTTATATCTTTGGTAGCACTATAAAAATAGGGTTCTTATTTATATACAATAGCGAAGATGAAGATTTGATTTTAAATGATAGAAAGATTATATTTTTATCATGAAGAAAGATTATATTTTTATGTAATGAGAGATTAGATTTTCATGAATATGAAAGCAATATAAAAATATGGTTTTTGTTATGTAAAAATATAATTTTTAATCGTATGAAGATGAGATTTTTAGTTTAGAAAAATCCGATTTTTAGTTAAGAAGGTATACTATTTTATATATATATAAAGTGAAGATAAAATTTCGATCTTTTTATATATGTAGAGAACATAAAAATATGATTTTTATGTATGGTAAGCGTTATTAAAAGTGTGATTTTTAATATCAAATACGCGAAACAGAGGTCGATGGAATGGATTGAAATCAAAAAGGAATTCAAACGGTTCAGAAATTCAGAAAGAAAGGAGGTGTGGATCCCTAAGGTGAGAACTCTCTCACTGAATTTATTTATACAGTTATTTATTTGTAACTGCATGTATGAACTGTTCCCGGTCGTCCACAGACCATGGACGACTTGTGTGATTGATTAGTTTGGTTAATTGGATTGTTTGGTTGAATTTGGTTTGGGAAATGAGATGGAATTGATTAGATTGGTATGTGTATGGCGCAAGCCATTGTTAGACTGAGGATAAGGCTAGGTCTAATCCCGTTTCTAGTATCGTGTCGTTAAGCTGCCGAAATTTTCTAAAATATATTAGAACAATAAATATATCATTTTTATTGTGTAAATGAACCGAATAAATATTTTATTGTTGGAAATATAATTTTTTACATGTATATGAATGAGAATAGATATTCATTTACAAATCAGACGATTTGTTTATGTACACTGATTTGACTGATATTGATTGGGACGATAAATTTTACACATCGCCCAACTGCACAAATAAAACCTGTGTTTGATTGTTTGAAACCCCACACGGTTGTTGGGATGAAATTGGACATGCACTAATCCCAATAATTAGTTGTATGTCGATCGATTGATTGACAGGCTGTTATAAGCGTTAAATGTTTATATTTGATGCTTATGCAGTGTACAATGCACTCTGGATGATGGATTGTTGTTATACACATTTGTTGTGTGAAATTCATATAATCAAATTATATGGTAATTGATTGTGTCTGATTCCAGTTCAGAAAGAAAGAATATTTTAAAATAACGATTATTTTAAAATAACGAATATTTTCAAACGATATTCAGAAAAGAATCAAAATCTGATTTTGATGTCCGATTTGGGATGGACACAACTATATTTAAATATATATAGCCGTGTTGATTAGATTAACGCCATTTTGATGTGAACGATATTTATATCGATTTTATTCATTTTTATAATGAATATCGAAAAGGAATAGATTTCAAAATCTATTTTGAAAATATTATCATTTATATATCGATGATATGGAATATTCAATTTTGATTTGAAATTGAATATGAAGTAGAAATCGTTTTGAAAACGAATTGAAAATGATATATAAAATACTTTTCAAATGGAAATCGACAAAGTATAAATTATATATATATATATAATATATATAATATAATGGCCTGAATAGAACGCGCCGCGCTGCGGCAGTCCACGAATTTCGACCATTGACTTCGAAAGAACATTACGGGAGATCCAACCATCGGATTCTCCTAAAACTGGAACCGTTGGGTGCGTATCAAAAAGAGCTTTCTAATGGGTACAAGAAATTAGAAATCTAATGGTTGGATTTGGAATTATGCCCAAATCAAATATGGAAAGGGTCGTTGTAAGTGCAGTTCGATGGCTGTTTATGGAAATCGACTGTACGGGCCTTGATAAAATTATTAAAAATATCAATAATTAGTGTAAAATCATAAGAAATGATTTGGGATGAATTGGGATGAAAAACTCCATATTTGAAAAGATAAAAATAGATTTTTATCGAAATGAACTAGTTTTGAACTAGAATTATAATCCGTTTACTTTTTAATACATAAATTGGATTTGAAATGGATTTAAAAAAACCAGAATTTCCAATATATGATTTGGAATGAATTTGAATTGAAATTGTCTTTGGAATATTTCGGTGTTGAATTTCGTGATTATACTGATGTCATTATGGAAATTTGAAAATTATATTTATATCGTCATTTCCAATACAATATCTGTTGGTTAGAGTATTTGATATTGAATATAAGCCGATATATTTTCTATTCAGAGCCTAGTATTTAATATCAAATGGGGTTTGGGTTTGTCGTGAACGGTGTCTTCATTAACACTGTTCTTAAATCTAGTTGAGAAAAAGGATTAAATCTTTTTATTTAGATTTAATGAAATGTACCAATTAAATGATATTTAATTGGAATTGAATTGGAATTGATTTTTGGGTTTATCATGTATGATGTTTTAAATAACACTTGTTCTTTAACCCGATAATTTATGGAATGTGAATTGGTTTTGTTGTGAACTGTGTTTTAACAACATTCATTCTTTAACTCGATTCACAGTGAAATGTGATTTGGAATTTATAAATCCCTTGTTAAGATTTAAAGGAGATTTTCCAAAGTAAAGTTTTTCTATATAATAAAATAAATTGGAATTAAATGGAATTCGATTTGGTAATAATCGAGGTGAGCCTCTGTAGAGGAAGACTGTGAATATATATGGAATTTAAAAGGCCTTGCCGTTATTCCATTTATATTATCCATTAGATATGGAAGTTCAATATCGATTATATATATTGATCTATTTTCCGTGAAGCTTCCATTGTTAATGGGATTTTGGGTTTATCGTGAGATGTGTTTATAATTACATTACTTCTTTAACACCGTTAAAGATAAGATTTATTTCTTAACTTTGAAAGATCATTAAGTAATGATTTTTGGGAATTAAAACTGAATTAGAGTTTTACTGAATCTTTAAATAGATTGAAAGGTGAATTTGATAACTAAAATTATCAAATTCAAGAAATGATCGAGAATGGAGTATCACTAATTTTGCTCCAGGCGATAGTTAAATCTTCAATTAAATTTGAACGTGAAATGGTAATTAATTTTACCGGTAACACCGTGGTGTTAGATATGGAGTATTACCAGTTTTGCTCCATGGGATGAATAGGTTGGGATTGGGAAATAAAACAAAGGATTACTTCGGTAAGGTGCGCTAATCCTGACTAGTTTGGAAAACCTTAATATGGTTTGAAATGATATCCAAAGGAAGATTAAAGAATAAAATTTAAAGAATTTATCTTTGATAAAATTAATGGGAACCTTTCCCTAAGAATGTGAATATTTGAATAAAAGAATATTCTGAATTAAAATATGGCGTATGTTGCGTTTGTGTAACATTTGTTTATTTTAAACGCGAGCTATTCGGAAAAGCCGGGTTTATCCCATTCTGAATAACTGATACGACGATAATTGGAAGATGAAGACGGTGGGGGAAGACCGGAGGTCTTCACATCGTTTGGATGATTCCTGATGATCTTGATTGGGCCGTACACCCAAGAGGAGGGAATAAGTTGGTGATCGTCCATACGTACTTGGAGATCGATAGATATGCGAGGTACAAGGTGCCTCCGGTTTCGTTCAGACCCGGAACGGACTTGTAAATGGATGTGTGTCTGACATCGGATTTTATTCTGTGTTGATTGATTTCTATTAAATATATATATGTTTGGCGGCGGAGAATTTATTCTCTTGCTTAACGCCTGTAACGACCCGAACTTCCCCGTTCAGGAAAGCACGGATTGCTTTGAGGACAAGACGAATCTAAACGCAAACAGAAGAACATTTCATTGCTTATTAGAACAATCCCATCAGAGTACAAGAATATACAGAATATGAATAAATATTACACATTTGAAAAATATAAGAGATTTAAATTGCATTTAAATACATAGCAGCGGAAAAATAATACCAAACATAACTGAAAGAAATACACGGATTCAGAGCTTTCCGAGTATCGTTCCAGCTGTAGACCAGGATCCTGTGAATATAAATCTGCGAAACCCAACTACCAGCTGCCCGTGCGGAAAATATGGGCACCTAATCGGATTTTATTCTGTGTTGATTGATTTCTGCTAAATGTATATCTGTTTGGCTGTGGGGAATTTATTCTCTTGCTTAATGCCTGTAACGACCCGAACTTCCCCGTTATGGAAAGCACAGATTGCTTTGAGAACAAGACGAATCGGAATGCAAGCAGAAGAACATTTCATTGCTTATTAGAACAATCCCATCATAGTACAAGAATATACAAAGTATGAATAAATATTACACATTTGATAAATATCAGAGATTTAAATTACATTTAAATACATAGCAGCGGAAAAATAATACCAAACATAACTGAAAGAAATACACGGATACAGGGCTTTCCGAGTATCGTTCCAGCTGTAAACGAGGATTCTGTGAATATAAATCTGCAAAACTCAACTACTAGCTGAAAATGCTGAAAATAAGGGCACCTAGAGTTTAGGTTAAAACAATAAACTCCAGGTCAGTCATGTGACTGGTGTGAGAACTAAAACAGTTATTAATCTTTATTTTTAAAGTTAGGTAAATCAAGGGACCACGCCGTATAACACAGAACGGGTTTCCTCCCAAGAATACCAGTGCATAAAACAAGCAGCGCAATGCTAAATAAAGAAAAATGAAGCTATTATAAGATCCAGGTCCCATCACACAATGCAACGCAAGCCGAAGGATAGGGTTTTACCTTATAATAGCCAAAGAATGCTTGATACGCTAAATTCCATCTTTTATTATTACTATAAGTGAAGAAAACAACTTCAATCATAATGTATAAATCATAGGCGGCATAACTGCCCCATACCACTATGTCGCCATACTAGGATCTACAAATAAAACCGAAATGTCACGTATTGGAAATTGGATTCCATCATGAGTCGAGGCAAGGGGCAAGCTCCTCTCCGTTCGAGACACTCTAGCAAATGTATCAGGACCACACACAGTGATCCTGGATCTTCAGGGCCGGTCCTCTCTTACTTTTGAGGATTAGTATTCCTGAACACACGTTTCCCGATCCTATAGGACCTATATCCGAGGCGCCTCGCATCCAACAACCACACAGGTAAAAAGTATATAAATGTCAGGGCTGGTAGGTCACTAACATCAACCTTAGCTAGAAAGAAACGCCGTGCTCTCCCTGTAGTCACTATCCCGTTTTTGACTCATACCAAGGTGTGAGGCTCGCGAATTAACGCTATACACAAAGTTGTGCCACATAGGTCGTGCTTTGATCGTCAACCACAAGACTTTGCTTTTCAACAAAAGCCATGATCACTTGCCACTTAGGCATGCCACACAGGCAGTTCACTCCATGCGACTGATGTCCATCGATATACAACCTCTGAGCTCGTACGTCTCAAAGAAGGGTGTTAAGAAAGAGAATAAATTCTCCGCCACCAAACAGATGTATATTTAATAGAGATCAATCAACACAGAATAAAATCAGTGTCAGATATACAGTCCATTTAAAAGTTCGTTCTGGGTCTGAACGAAACCGAAGGAACCTTATTCCTCGCATATCCATCGATCTCCAAGTACGTCTGGACAATCACCAACTGATTCCCTCCTCTTAGGTGTAAAGCCCAATCAAGATCATCAATAATCATTCAAACGATGCGAAGACCTCCGGTCTTCAACCACCATCTTCATCTTCGACTTATCGTCGAATCGGTTATTCAGAATGGGTATAAACCCGGCCTTTCCGAATAACCTGCGTATATAATAAACAAGTGTTACACAAACACAACATACGCCCCATTCCAATTTAGAATATTCTTTTATTCAAATATTCACATTCTTAGGGAAAGTTTCCCATTAATTTTATCAAAGATAAATTCTTCTAAATTTATTCTTCAATTTTCCTTTGGATATGATTTCAAACCATGTTAAGGTTTTCCAAACTAGTCGGGATTAGCGAACCACACATAAGTAATCATTTATTTTATTTCCCCATCCAGACCTATTTATCCCATGGAGAAAAACTGGTAATACTCCATATCTAACACCACGGTGTTATCGGTAAATATTAATTACCATTTCACGTTCAAATCTAATTAAAGATTTAACTATCGCTTTGGAGCAAAACTGGTGGTACTCCATTCTCAATCACTTTAATCTAATTAAAGATTCATTAAAACTCCACTTAGTTTTAATCTTCCCAAAAATCAATATCCTGTCTTTAACTGGGTTAAAGAACCAATGTCATCTAAAACACGGTTCACGATAAACCCAAAATCACATTCCATTGTTAATCGGGTTAAAGAACTGGTGTTATTCATAACACCGCTCACGATAAACCCAAAAACCAATTTAAATTCAATTCCAATTAAATACCAATTAACTGGAAAATTTAACTAAATCTTAATTAAAAGATTTATTCTTTTCTAATCTGGGTCCAAGAACAGTGTTATTTAAGACACCATTCACGATGAACCCAATATCCCATTTGATATTAAATACAAGGCTCTGAATAGAAAATATATCGGCTTATATTCAATATTAAATTCTGAAACCAACAAATATCGTATTGGAAATAACGATATAAATATATTTTTCAAATTTCCATAACCATATCTGTATAGTCACGAAATCCAACATCGAAAATTTTGATTCAAATCCATTCCAATTCGTATATTGGAAATTCTGATTATTTTAAAACCACTTCAAATCCAATTTATTTATTCAAAAATATTGTATTATAATTCTAACTCATACTAGTTCATTTCGATAAAAATATTTTTTTATCCTTTTTAAATATGGGATTTTTCACCCCAATTCTTTCTAAATCATTATTATGATTTTACACAAATTATTGATATTTTTAATAATTTTATCAATGCTCGTACAGTCGATTTCCAATAACGGTCGTCGAACTGCACTTACAACGACCTTTTCCAAATTAGATTTGGACATAATTCCAAATCCAACCATTAGATTTCAAATTTCTAATATTCATTGGGCTCTTTTCGATACGAACCCAACGGTTCTGGTTTCAGGAGAATCCGACGGTCGGATCTCCCGTAACATCAACTCGAAATCAATGGTTGAAATTCGTGAACTGCCGCGGCGCGGCGCGTTCTATTCTGGCCATTTAATATATATATATATATATATATATATATATATATATTACATATATTTCGTTGATTTCAATTCTTAACGTATTTTATAAATCTCTTAAATTCGTTTTTAACAAAACGATTTCAACTTCATATTCAATTTTAAATTAAAATTGAATACTCTATATCATCAATATATATCAATGATAATATTTTCAAAACGTTATATTTTGAGATCACTTTCTTTTCTATATTCATTATAAAAACGAATATAATCGATATAAATATCTTTCGTGTCAAAGTGGCACAAATCTAATCAACACGGCTTTATATATTTCAATAACTTCGTTATTCCATTCAACAAATGAATATTTTCTTCGACACATGAATATATATTTTATTCAACACATGAATATTTATTAATTCTTACTTACAATAAAAATGTGAATTTTATTGTATAAATATTTCGTTCAACACATGAATCGTTTCAACACCTGAATATTTTCAACACATGAATGGTTTCAACACATGAATGGTTTCAATACATGAATATTCTCAACACATGAGTGTTGTCAACACATGACTATTTTGTTTATTCAACACATAAATATAATTTATTTTCTAAATTGGAATGAGACCCACTCAATTACCATATAATGTTATTTATATGGATTATATACAACACATGTATATAATAGCAATGATAAATAATCAACCATCATCCAGAGTGCACCACACAACTGTCTGTCAACCTATCAATTGACATACAACTAAATAATTGGGATAAGTGTACGCCAAATATCATTCCAACACCCGTGTGGGGTTTCAAATCAACAAACACTGAATATTATTTGTGCAGTTGGGCAATGTGTAAAATTTGTCGTCCCAATCAATATCCTTCAAATGGGTGTACATAAACAAATCATTCGATTTGTAAATGAATATTTATTTATTCACATTCACGTTAAAAATTATATTTTTAACAATAAGTAATTTATTTCAACACATGAATATATTTTCATTCATTCCACATCACAATCAGTTTTCACCACACAACAAAATCAAACAAGTCGTCCATGGTCTGTGGACAACGGGTGTCGGGTGCTGCTAAGCATCGTCTGCATCCTAGTATATATTTTTAACTAGAAAACAAGAATTAAAGTGAGAAGTTCTCACCGAGGATTCCACTCCGCCGTTCTTTATTTCTGAATTTCTGAATTTCTGAACAATCTGGATTTGCTCAAAAATTCCAACGCAATCTTCTCTACGCTGTTCATATTAAAAATCACATTTTTAATATGATGTTTATATTAAAATCGCATTTTTATATCGCTACAAATATAAAAATCATATTTTTATAATCTCTACTATATAAAAATCATATTTTTATTATGCTGCATAGATAAAAATTATATTTTTATTTCAAATCTTTATACGTAATAAAAATCCTATTTTTAATTATTTTATTTATGTCCTTCTTTATTTAAAAATCATACTTTCTCTTTTTAAAAATCATAACTTTAAACAAATAAAGATCTAATCTTTTTATAACTAAAAATCTAAACTTCCTATAACTAAAAATTTAAAAAATTTGTTAAATAAATAAAAAAATTCATACTTTCCTTTAATAAAATCAAAGAAAACATATTCTTGAAGTCAATAAAATTCTTGAAATTAAAGAAAATCTATAAATAAAAATCGAATCTTTAAACAATGTTCACATTCTTATCTAGCTTTCATGTCTATAAAAATCGAATTTTTGTCTAGCTTTACTTATAATGAAAAATCCGCTCTTTATCATAACTAAAGATCCTATGTTTATACAACTAAGAATTGTGTGTGTATATATATTTACATTAAAAATTATAATTTTAAGTGCATAAATAAATAGAAATCGAAATAAACGCTCACCAGTGGCTGAGGTGGCTCGAAGATGGTGCTCAGAACGGAGATGGCGGCGTTAGGAGGGTCTCGCGGTGTGGGAGAAGGGGGATGCGGGTTTTCAGGGGGTTGTGGCTGTTAGGGGATGGTCGGAGGGGTCAGGGGATTGCTCCAGCGGTTAGGCGAGGGGGTTGGGCCCCTAGAGGCGGCGGCGGTCGTCCTTGGTGGCGCGGGGTAGTTGATTCTCGACGAGGCTTGGGGTCTGGGGACAATCGAACGAAGAGGGGGAGGGGAGATGGTCTGAGAACCATGGGGGAGGTCGGGTGTCGCCAATGGTGGGGTGTGCGGCTGGCAGATGAGGTGGCGTAGCCGTTTTGGGGAAGGTAACGGGTTTGAGTTAAGTGGCGGCTGGGTATATGAGTGAACGAGGGTTTAGAAATTTTAGGGCATATATATTATATTATTTTAATATTAAATTCATTTAATTCTTTCATTTGATTCAATTTCGTCCAAACTTCAAATCAAACCCAACGACTGTCTCCCCCAGCTAATTACCCACATTCCGAACACAACAGGACATGATTCGTAACTCAATGTGAAAACCCGTAACTTCCCCGTAAAGGAAAGTGTCGGATAGTTCGAGAACAAGCCACAACAAAACACAAACAGAAGAACATTTCACTGTATATTACAACAATGCATCAGATTACAAGAATATACAGAGTATAAAAGAATATTACACAGAAATATCAGAGATTAACAATAAGTTACATAGCAGCGGAAAAATAATACAATACACCACTAGAATGAGATATACGGATACAAAGCTTTCCGGATATTGTTCCAGCTGTAAACCAGGATCCTGTGAATATAAATCTGCAAAACCAAAACTACTAGCTGCCCGTGTCAAAATAAGGGCACCCAGAGTTTAGGTTAAAAACAATAAACTCCAGGTCAGTCATGGGACTGGTGTGAGAACTAAAACAGTTATTGATCTTTATTTTAAAAGTTAGGTAAATCAAGGGACCACGCCGCTAACGCGGAACGGGTTTCCTCCCAAGAATACCAGTGCATAAAACAAACAGCGCAATGCTAAATAAAGAAAAATGAAGCTGTTATAAGACCCAGGTCCCATCACACAATGCAACGCAGCCGAGGATAGGGTTTTCCCTTATAACAGCCAAAGAATGCTTGATACGTTTAAACCAAATCATTTGATACTACTATAAGTGCATAGTGTATAAAACAACTTCAAATCATAAGTATCAATCATAGGCGGCATGAGCGCCCCATCCCACTATGTCACCATACTAGGTTCTACAAATAAAACCGCAAATGTCACGTATTTGGAAATTGGATTTCCGTCTATGAACCGAGGCAAAAGATAGTCCTCAACCGATTCGAGATGCTCTAGCCCGTGTCTCAGGCAAGTACTCAGTCAAGCCTTTGGATCGTCAGGGCCGGTCCACCGATGTGGATTAAAATGCCTGAACACTACGTTTCCCCACCCTATGGGGTGTCAATGAGCCAACAAATGACTCCATCGGACCCGGATCGTCCGATCAAACCGAGGCGCCTCGCAACAGCAACAACCACATAAGTCAAACTCGTCAGGGCGTGTAAAACCACTGACGCCACTTTTTAGCTAGAAGGAAACGCATGCCCTCCCTGAGGTCCGTCTCCCGTTTTTGATTCATACCGAGTGTGAAGCTCGCGAATTCACGTTACACAAAGCTGTGCCACACAGGTTGTGCTTTGATCATCACCACAAGACTTTGCTTTTCAACAGAAGCCTTGATCACTTGCCACTTAGGCATGCCACACAGGCAATTCACTCCATGCGATTGATATCCATCAATATATAACCCCTGAGCTCGTACGTCTCAGAGAAGGGCGTTAAGCAAGAGAATAAATTCTCTGCCGCCAAACAGATATATATTTAATAGAGATCAATCACACAGACTAAAATCCAATGTCAGACACACAGTCCATTTACAAGTCCGTTCTGGGTCTGAACGGAACCGGAGGCACCTAGTACCCCGCATATCCATCGATCTCCAAGTACGTCTGGACGATCACCAACTGTTTCCATCTTCTTGGGTGTACAGCCCAATCAAGATCATCAGTTATCACCCAAACGACGTGAAGACTTCCGGTCTTCGACCACCGTCTTCATCTTCGACACCACGTCGAATCAGTTATTCAGAATGGGATAAACCCGGTCTTTCTGAATAACTCGCGTATATATTATAAAAGTGTTACACAAACACAACATACGCCTCATTCCAACTCAGAATATTCTTTTATTCAAATATTCCTATACTTTGGGAAAAGTTCCCATTAATTTTATCCAAGATAAATTCTTTAAATTTATTCTTTAATCTCCTTTGAATATCAATTCAAACTAGTCGGGATTATCGAACCACACCGAAGTAATCATTTATTTTATTTTCCCAATCCCAACCTATTCATCCCATGAAGTAAAACTGGTAGTACTTCATATCTAACACCACAGTGTTATCGGTAATTCAATTACCATTTCACGTTCAAATCTAATTAAAGATTTAACTATCGCTTGGAGTAAAACTGGTGATACTCCATTCTCGATCTTTTCAATCTATTTAAAGATTCATTAAAACTCCACTTAGTTTTAATCTTTAACTGGGTTACAGAATCAGTGACATTCAAACACGGTTCACGATAAACCCAAAATCACATTCGATAATTATCGGGTTAAAGAACGAGTGTTATTTAAAACACTGTTCACGATAAACCCAAAAATCAATATCAATTCAATTCCAATTAAATATTATTTAATTGGTACACTTCATTAAATCTAAATAAAAAGATTTAATCATTTCTCAACTGGGTTCAAGAACAGTGTTAGTGAAGACACCATTCACGACAAACCCAAATCACATTCGATATTCAATACAAGGCTCTGAATAGAAAATATATCGGCTTATATTCAATATCGAATTCTACGACTAACAAATGCCGTATTGGAAATAACGATATAAATATACATCTTTCAAATTTCCATAACAACATCTGTATAATCACGCATTCCAACATCGAAATATTCCGAAGACAATTTCGATTCAATTTCCACTCCAATGCAATCATTGGATATTCTGGTTATTTCTAAAACCATTTCAAATTCAATTTATTTATTTAAAAATAAATAGAATTATAATTCTAGCTCAAAACTAGTTCATTTCGATAAAAATCTATTTTTATCTTTTCAAATATGGAGTTTTTCATCCCAAATCTTCACAAATCATTTCTTATGATTTTACACAAATTATTACTATTTTTAATAATTTTATCAAGGCCCGTACAGTCGATTTCCATCAATGGCCATCGAACTGCACTTACAGCGACCTTTTTCAAATTTGATTTGGACGTAACTCCAAATCCAACCGTTAGATTTTTAATTTTTAACATTCATTAGAAAGCTCTTTTCGATACGAACCCAACGGTTCCAGTTTTAGGAGAATCCGACGGTCGGATCTCCCGTAATGTCCGTTTGAAATAAATGGTCGAAATTCACGAACTACCGCGGCGCGGCGCGTTCTATTCAGGCCATTATATTATATATATAATATATATAATATATTTTTCGTCGATCTCTATTTAAAACGAATTATATAAATAGTTTTAAATTCGTTTCAAAGCAATTTCAACTTCCATTTCAATTCAATTCAAAATTGAATTCTTCTTTATAAATTCGTTTTAAAATTCATTTCTATTCAATTCAAATTTCAATTCATATTCAACTCAATTCATTTCGAAATTGTTTTCAATTCAATTCATTTCGAAATCGTTTTCAATTCAATTCATTTCGAAATCGTTTTCAATTCAACTCATTTCGAAATCGCTTTCAATTCATTTCGAAATCGCTTTCAATTCAATTCATTTCGAAATCACTTTCAATTCAATTCATTTCGAAATCACTTTCAATTCAATTCATTTCGAAATCACTTTCAATTCAATTCATTTCGAAATCACTTTCAATTCAATTCAAAATGAATAAAACCGATATAAATATCGTTTACGTCAAAATAGCGTCAATCTAATCAACACGGCTTCATATGTTTCTATTTTCAAATATTCTATTTCGAATATTTCTATCTCAAATATTTCTTTTCAAATATTTCCTTTTTCAAATATTCTATTTTCAAATATTTCTTTTTCAAATATTTCTTTTTCGAAACTGGAATGAGGCCCAATCAATTACCATATAATGTTAATTATATGGATTTTCTACAACACATGTATATGTCAACAACGATGAATAGTCAACCATCATCCAAAGTGCATTCTACACTGTATAAGCATCAAATATAAATATTCAACGCTTATAACAGCCTGTCAATCAATCGATCGACATATTTAATCAATCAGGATGAGTGAACTTCAAATTTCATCCTAACACCCGTGTGGGGTTTCAAACAATCAAACACATATTTTATTTGTGCGGTTGGGCGATGTGTAAAATTTATCGTCCCAATCAATGTCATTCAAATAGGTGTACATAAACAAACCGTCCGGTTTATAAATGAATATTTTATTTTATTCACTTCACGTTAAAATTATATTTTTAACGATAAAACATTTTATTTCAACCTATGAATTTCTATTCAATTCATTTACACAATAAAATGATATTTTTATTTTCTAACATATTTTAGAAAATTTCGGCGGCATAACGACACGATACTAGAAACGGGACAAGGCCTAGCCTTATCCCCGGTCTAGTGAAGGCCCACGCCATTCACACATCAATCATATCAATTTCACTTCACCAAACAATTCAAATCAACCCAAACAATCTAACTAACAACACAGCCAAACAAACAAGTCCATGGTCTGTGGACGATTGTGTCGGGTGCTACTAAGCACCGTCTGCATCCTAGTATATATATATATATATAACTAGAAAAATAAATTGAAAGGTGAGAAATTCTCACATATAGCTATCCTAGCTCCACGGCTCTTCATTTGCAGAAGTCTTCGCCTTTTTGTCACCTTCGTTGACCGTGGTCACTACATATATAAAAATCACATTTTTAATTCGAAGTTCAATATATAAAAATCACATTCTTAAACTCGAAGTTCAATATATAAAAATTCTATTTTTAATTCGAAGTTCAATATATAAAAATTCTATTTTTATTTCGAAGTTCAATATATAAAAATTCTATTTTTATTTCGAAGTTCAATATATAAAAATCACATTTTTAACTCGAAGTTCAATATATAAAAATCACATTTTTAACTCGAAGTTCAATATATAAAAATCACATTTTTAACTCGAAGTTCAATATATAAAAATCACATTTTTAACTCGAAGTTCAATATATAAAAATCACATTTTTAACTCGAAGTTCAATATATAAAAATCACATTTTTAACTCGAAGTTCAATATATAAAAATCACATTTTTAACTCGAAGTTCAATATATAAAAATCACATTTTTAACTCGAAGTTCAATATATAAAAATCTGATTTTTCCTATTTAAATTAATTTTGCTAATTTACTAAATGAAACAAAATAAATAAATAAAAATTACCTTCATCGTTTTCTGTTACTAGGAACCAGCAAAACTCGTCGCCTCCTCTTAGGGCAAATGACTGCACCCACCTCCGATGATCGGAGGGCCATCCGTCGCCACCAGGTAAGGCGCCCCTGTCCCCTCTATCGTTGCTCAGAATACCGGCCACCTCGCACCACCCATCATCACTCAAAACAACCCAAACCGCCGCCGCTTTCAAGCGAGATTCAGGCCAAAACGAACCGCAAACGACGACCTCGACCGTACCTTTGTGAAGAGCTCGTGATGTCCTTCGATTTCCTGGTGAGGGCTTCTGAAATTATTGCGTGGACTTTGAAGAAAAGGGAAGAGAAGAACCCGATGATTTCGATCGTCAAAATTGAAAGGGGGCGGGTTTCAGAGGGTTGACCACGCGTAAAAGAGAATGGGGTTTTGACCGTTCTATTTTATATTTATATTAATATTTAATATTATTAAATTCATGAATTTCTTGTCTATCGCTACGAACTCCAAATCAACCCCAACCACTGTCGCCCCTAGCGTATTACCCCCACTCCGAACACAATGGGATATGCATCGTAAGCTAATTCGGTTGTTTCGATAGGTTTCCACCAAAAATAAAGCATAAATCAGTATATATTTAATTTTAAACGTACATTTCGAATTACTGGGGTCACATGCTAACTCGAAAAATTCCAGAAAAATATTTTCTAGCTTCGTATTGACGATACGGTCCTAACAAAACTAGTTTCGTCGAATTCTGAGACCGTTGGAAAAATGGCCAATTTGCAGTCGATTAAAATCAACTGGAACTGGTCAAACGCGTTTTCCTCTGCCACGCTCACATATTGATTCGAAAAATTATGAAATTTGGAATCTAGCAATAACTTTACATCCCGGACCCAACAAAACTGGTTTCGCCGAATTCCGAGGTCGTTTGCAAAATGTCCATTTTTAAGGGCCTGAATTCCATAGCGACTATTCAGAAATTTCAACTGGACATATCTTTTGATTCCCTCTACGAACTTTTGATTTTTCGGATTCGTTGGAAAGATATTCACTATTAGATTCCATTATTTTTGGTTTCACTAAAATCCGGATTGTTTTGCACCCGGTACATTCAATTGAAGTTTGAAATCGAATTATCGAACTACCGCGCCATTTTCAATTCTATTTATAATTATATATAAATATTTATATTCTAACGACGATGTATATAATATATACGATCGAATTATATTCAAAATAAATTTTTCGTCTATTTTATTTAAAATAATTCATTTTAAATAATCAAAATTCGCTAAAATTGCCAAAATAAAATTTTTAAACTGGCCCAGATTTTACGGGTTGTTACAATCTCCCCCACTTAAAACTTTTCGTCCCCGAAAAGGAACAAAGTCGAAAGTGGTTTGATTAATCAACGCTACGCTCGATCTGGCTTCCATTCTCCAACTCTTTAGTTTCTGAGAATTTTCAAAATTTCAAAAATTTGGCTAACACCCTAAATTTTTGAAAAATTTCGCCATAACCTCCCCTGCACCGGGAGCATCGGGGAATTTCAAATAGCTTCCCCGGTCCTTCAGATCTCAAAAAGAAAAAGAAAAAGCCAAGCGGCTAGCCAATAGGCTCATAAAATCATCATCACCCAAACAAAACAGTAAATTATGTAGTAAACATGTACCTATTTGTCGGGCAAACAAATTTTATTCTCTGGCTCTAGTGTAATGACCCGGGATTTCGGACGACGACTAAAATACGTCAGAACTAAATTTTTTGCAATACATTAATAATTTAGTTATTAATGTTGATATTCACTTGAATGACCCGGAAATTGTGATAAGTTTATTTATAACATCAGTGAGCGTCGCTAAAACTTGACAACTTTTAGTGTGACTAAATTCTGTAGTAAAGCAGCAGTAGTAGGACCCTATAGCAGCGTTAGTGAAGCGCTATAGAAAAGCGTTACTAAAGAAACTGTAACTAAAGCGTCGCAACTCTTTAACTTAAGAAATCGATCGATTGGAGAAATAATCCCAACAGCAACTAAAGGAGAAATTTATCAGATGATTATTAGACTATTAGTGGACCTTAGTGCAACCTGTTTTAGGCATGACTTAGCAGAGAATTTTGGAGCAACAAGTAAACTAAATCGAATGCACATAAGCTAGTACAAAACCATATTTTCGTACAACTAGAAGACCATAGTTCTAGACCATCCGTGACCAATCAAAAGAAAAGTTCTGCTGTGACTTTTAGCTCATCACACGTACTAGATAATGCAACCAACGTATAGCATCACTTAGCAGTAAGATTTGGAGAACTTAAGGATCCAAAACGAGAAGACGAGCTAGTGTAAATAGCCTTTGACATGCAAACTTAAAAGCCGTAGATCTAACTATTATTGAGAGAAGTTAACCAAAGGTTTTGTTGTAACTTTTATCCATCATGCACGTATTAATGCACCAATAAAATAGCGTGACATTGCATCAAAATTTGGAGAAACGGGGTGACCAAATCTGTACAACATGTAGCATGAAAACCATATATTCATGCAACCTTCAAGCCAAACTTTAAACCAATACTTGCGCCTAGAAACTAAGTAGAACTGATGTGATTAAAGCCCATAAACTCTAGAACAAGCCAAACTAGTGTAGATGTTTCATGTTAGGACTAGTATATGTTAGATGATAGTGACATGAACAATGGAATAAATACTTTAATGAGAAATGAAGATACTCTAGGATTTCATGCGCAGGCAATATGGTGGTGTAGCATGCTAGGAATGCATGCATTTGTGTACTTCACTTTCTAGAAACCAAGTACCCTAGGATAGTGATGGTTGCCTTAAGATTTAAAACCATGAATGGCTCTCATCCATCCACCGAGATTCATGCATGTAAACCAAGACAAGTATGTAGCTTTCATCCAAGATATTGTAAGATATGGCGCAGGCAATATAGTTGATGAATCATGCTAGGATGAAACCATTGTTTAATTCACTTCTAGAAGCAAGTATAACATGGTGAAAGTGATGTTTGCCATAGATGGAAACAATGAATGGATCTCATTCATCCAACACATACAAACATATAAAACAAAACTAGGAGTAGCTATCACCAAATATATTTTGCTGTACCCATAGTCTTGCGCAAATCCATTGATAGGGGAAGAATATAAATTAAATTATGTTGAGAAAAATAAACATGATGAGCCTACATCTTTCCAGCAAGTCCATATACATGCAAAACAAGATGCATGTTGCTTTCATAAAATATACTGTACACCAAAATCTCTGCGCTAAATATTGTGATGGAACTAATCTAGATTTAGCTAATTAAAATGATAATAGAAACCAATATAAAACTATATAACCAAGCCTATATATATAGCTTTTTCATCCATTGGAAGACGGTTAGCCGCAAGCAAATTAAATCAAAAACTGGAAATACTTGGGCTGTCAAAAAAAAACCGCAAGCATTAGAGAAAAATGAAACCATTTAAACTATCCTAACTGCAAGCTTTGAAAGGGGAATGGAACCATTTGGAGCTGCTGTCAAACCCGTGAGTTAAGGAGAGAAATGACAGCAATAAAACTACTGAAAACCGTGAGCTAAAAGGGAGAAGAGATCTAGAAATCCAATGCTACATTTCAGCTATATATATGTGAGTAAACCCTCACTCTATAACCTCTATAAGTTGCATGCTTAACCACCTTGAATGTATTAATTAGTATGATAGTTTAATGATGTGTTCATGCTTAGATTGTTTGTTGTATAACCTGTTTTTCCATGCTAGAGTTTGCCTGCTATTTGAACACATGATGTTGCGGTGTTGTATGGTTCTCATATGTTGATATAACCCACAAGATCTCACTAGTATTCATGCATGAAACCATATCAAAACTGCTATGCTTTGTTTAAGAAATATACTGATTGAATAACCTGGATTGCTTGCTGTGTTGAGAGTGTTTTTACTGTGATCTTGTATATATATAACTTCAGACTTGTTTCCATGCCTCAACACGTGCATCTATACATATATATGGATGTATACTCCATCATTAGCTAGGGTACATGATCATTTGCTTTGAAACATGAAATCATGCTGCTGTCAAACCCATGCGAGAACCAAACATGCAAATAAATGAAATTCAGGGTCATGAGGGATTGCGCAATATGATCGTAGGATTTTACAAACAAATGATACAATTTTTAAATACATCGTTTGAGTGTGGGAATGATTTTCTAATCGATGGAGACTCGGCTGCACAGTCGACTTCGCAGTCGAACTGCGCCTCGCCTGAGCCGCCAACGATCACCGCACCAGTGGTGATAGGTGCGTGGGGTCAAGTGCTGGGTGTGGGTGAAGTGGCCGAAGGTACGGTGGCCTGAGGTGGCCGGGGTGTGGTGTTTCTTCGTTGAAGCCACGGTGCAAAAATATAAAGGTGACAGTCCTTTTGATGATCAACAGAAACCAGTGATCCGTCAAGCAGATCATGTGATTTCGACTGATCAGAAAAGACGACTGTTTCCGAAAATTAAAGTTAAATAATTTATTTAATTTTTTTTATTTAAATAATTAAATAAACGATAAGCTGATCGGTGTGAATCGAATGTTAGATATTCGAGATAGAGATGATTAAACAGAAGTGATGAATCGAGTTTAGTTGATTAAACGTAGTTAATCAAGTTAAGTTGAACGGATGTAGTTAATCAGTTAAGTTGATCAGAAGTAGTTAATCAGATTAAGTTGAACATACGTAGTTAATTAATGATGATCGAATATCAGATATTCGAGATTGAACAGAAATAGTTAATCAAGTTAGAATGGATTAGATGTAGTTAATCAAGATAAAGTTGAATAGAAGTAATGAGTCGAGTTAAAGTTGATTAAGCTAATTAATTAGATTATAATTTAATTGAATATTAGTTATTCGATTAAAGATAATCGGATGTTAGACATTCGAGTTAAAAATGATTAAACATAGTTAATCAGTGAAGATTAATTAAGTGAAGTTGATTAGTAAAGTTTAGCCCGTGCTCCGCACACGAATATAAAATGAAGTAAATTAAAAGAAGATTTTTCACTAGAAAGGATTAAAGCCCGTGCTCCGCACACGGTATAACATGATATGAAATAAAGAGGTTAAGTTAATATTTTTCGAAATAAAAATATTAAAGGAACATGAATTCTTGAAAATAAGAATTTCAAATGAAGTTACTGAAATTAGAAACTGACTTGAATTAATAAGTTGAATGATTTTCTGAGGATTTATCTGATGTTGGTTTCGGCCTTCGGGGTTTATACTTAGGAAGTTGTTCTCTTAATGATTACAGTCAGCGACTGATTGATGTGAAGGGATAGTGATACGTAAACACAGAAATATCAATATATACATATATGATGATTGATCAAATAGGAATTTCAATTCGAAATAAGATTGTTGTGTGCACACGTATTTTCATTTGATAGTTAAGTCATCGACTATCAAAGTTTGACCATTTTAACGTTGTTAATATGGAGAGACCGGTTGGATTATTATCCAAAGAACCACTCTGTATTGGCATAAGCGTTGCGAGTCAAGAAATGCTGAATATTGAAGACGGAGTAAAATGCAAGGGCTATTGTATAAATCTTAGATAACAGTGCCTAAGATGGTTGTACGGAATAGTACCTTCGGTTTGTCCAGTCCCAGGACAACTTGTATGGACGAACATCTGACAGAGTACTCCTAACTAATCACGTACGTTGATCTTTTCAAACGTAGTTATAAGTGGTAGAGAAATTCGTTTCTCTTACTTTATACTTATAATATATTTTTGGAGAAGTCAATTAGTGGATTAGCGGGTTTGACGATGTGACGTTCAAAGCAAATCAAAAGAGTGTCAGGGTACGTTTAGCTTCAAGCTTCACAACCGGAAATGACAAAAATCGGGCAGGCAACATGGCTATGTGGGTAGCTCCCATTAGGATGTATCATCATCTGATCTAGAGTTTCATTTACTTCTTAAAAATCTATTGTCGATTCTGACCCATTTCGGGAAACGGTTGGCTTGCTACCACCGTTGGTGATATACATTCGATACACTCAAGAGAAATGAGTGGTCGGTCATGTGTGGCTGGGTTACAAGATGTTCTTGTTGAACCCGTGTATTCGTATCTAGAGATACACCTCCGGAAGGTGATTCCATACCTTGTCATAGTTGGGAACCCAATATCCATAAGCACTTAACGGTTTTTGTTTGTATACTATTAGTAGAATGTGAGATGAAAGCATTCTACTAGATTATGAATTATTTGTGGACACCTTAGACATTATCATAATATCTGTTTAAATATACAAACTGTTTTGATCTCATAAGGTTAAAAACCCGTTCCGTATTCACGGCGTGGTCTTATGAATCATTGTGATTTATTAAACTTGTTTATAAATCGTTTACTCATACCAGTCCATGACTGACCCGGAGTTTATTTTCTGTGTTTTCCTTAAACTCTTGGGTACTCATAATATTTATTATGAGTAGACAAGTGATCCAGGTTTTAAGGTAACTTGGAGTAGCTGGATGGTAGGATCTGAAGTGTTGGCTTATCTATCATATGTAGAATTATCTGCAAGTTAGTATCACAAGTGTTAAGTATGAAATTGTGATGACATGTATCCGTATGTATGAAGTATTTCAATGTACTTGACTTATGTTATGTAATATTTTGGGTTATAATATTATGTTCCAAGTTCCGCTGTGAGATTCTGATGTCTTTTCTTAGTTCTATTCTTCTATCTATTTCTTTTCTTTCATAATTATCTGGATTTTGTCGACTCTTGGACGCTCGATATGTGAGATATATCGGATATCCAAGGTCTCTGAAATCCGGGTCGTTACAGTTGGTATCAGAGCTTAGCTATCGTATACCTAGGCTTTGGGTTAGTGTTGAGAGAGCGTATTTTAAAAGTTGGATGCTATTATATATATAGAATATATATTTAGGAGAAATCAACTTAAGTTAAGGTAATTAGGGTTAGCCTTAGAATCAATTTAAGAAGGGTTGAATTGAATTAGAATAACATCTAATCATATTGATATAGGAAATAAGTTAGGATTTTAAATTGAATTAAAATTTGGATTTTCACCAAATTAAGTCTAGACTTAAGTTAAACTTAAGAAAAGTGAACTTACTGGTTATTGAAATAAAATCAGATTTAAGGAGTCTTGAAAACGAAGATAACTAATTTAGAAATTAATTGGTATAAAACTTAACGGAGTTAAGTGAAGTGGACTTGAGATCGTTGGATATAGATTCAAGTAAAAAGAGAATTCAGTGCAGATGAATATATTTGGATGAGTCAATTCAAATGGAGGGAGTTAATAAAGATTTGGGATTTATTTTCCAAATATAATTGAAGAGATTTTGAGTAATATGGATGATGAGGAATTGAGATAGTGATGCAGTGGTGGAGGTGTTTTCAAACTATAGTAACTGATATTTGAAGTTAGGGAAATAAACTGGGATAAATAACAATTGACGGATGTAAGTTGATTATTTATGGATGAGTTGATAACTTTGATTTTAACTTGGACTTACTAGTACTTACGATTTCGAGGACGAAATCTTTTTAAGGTGGGTAGATTGTAATGACCCAGGATTTCGGACGACGACTAAAATACGTCAGAACTAAATTTTTTGCAATACATTAATAATTTAGTTATTAATGTTGATATTCACTTGAATGACCCGGAAATTGTGATAAGTTTATTTATAACATCAGTGAGCGTCGCTAAAACTTGACAACTTTTAGTGTGACTAAATTCTGTAGTAAAGCAGCAATAGTAGGACCCTATAGCAGCGTTAGTGAAGCGCTATAGAAAAGCGTTACTAAAGAAACTGTAACTAAAGCGTCGCAACTCTTTAACTTAAGAAATCGATCGATTGGAGAAATAATCCCAACAGCAACTAAAGGAGAAATTTATCAGATGATTATTAGACTATTAGTGGACCTTAGTGCAACCTGTTTTAGGCATGACTTAGCAGAGAATTTTGGAGCAACAAGTAAACTAAATCGAATGCACATAAGCTAGTACAAAACCATATTTTCGTACAACTAGAAGACCATAGTTCTAGACCATCCGTGACCAATCAAAAGAAAAGTTCTGCTGTGACTTTTAGCTCATCACACGTACTAGATAATGCAACCAACGTATAGCATCACTTAGCAGTAAGATTTGGAGAACTTAAGGATCCAAAACGAGAAGACGAGCTAGTGTAAATAGCCTTTGACATGCAAACTTAAAAGCCGTAGATCTAACTATTATTGAGAGAAGTTAACCAAAGGTTTTGTTGTAACTTTTATCCATCATGCACGTATTAATGCACCAATAAAATAGCGTGACATTGCATCAAAATTTGGAGAAACGGGGTGACCAAATCTGTACAACATGTAGCATGAAAACCATATATTCATGCAACCTTCAAGCCAAACTTTAAACCAATACTTGCGCCTAGAAACTAAGTAGAACTGATGTGATTAAAGCCCATAAACTCTAGAACAAGCCAAACTAGTGTAGATGTTTCATGTTAGGACTAGTATATGTTAGATGATAGTGACATGAACAATGGAATAAATACTTTAATGAGAAATGAAGATACTCTAGGATTTCATGCGCAGGCAATATGGTGGTGTAGCATGCTAGGAATGCATGCATTTGTGTACTTCACTTTCTAGAAACCAAGTACCCTAGGATAGTGATGGTTGCCTTAAGATTTAAAACCATGAATGGCTCTCATCCATCCACCGAGATTCATGCATGTAAACCAAGACAAGTATGTAGCTTTCATCCAAGATATTGTAAGATATGGCGCAGGCAATATAGTTGATGAATCATGCTAGGATGAAACCATTGTTTAATTCACTTCTAGAAGCAAGTATAACATGGTGAAAGTGATGTTTGCCATAGATGGAAACAATGAATGGATCTCATTCATCCAACACATACAAACATATAAAACAAAACTAGGAGTAGCTATCACCAAATATATTTTGCTGTACCCATAGTCTTGCGCAAATCCATTGATAGGGGAAGAATATAAATTAAATTATGTTGAGAAAAATAAACATGATGAGCCTACATCTTTCCAGCAAGTCCATATACATGCAAAACAAGATGCATGTTGCTTTCATAAAATATACTGTACACCAAAATCTCTGAGCTAAATATTGTGATGGAACTAATCTAGATTTAGCTAATTAAAATGATAATAGAAACCAATATAAAACTATATAACCAAGCCTATATATATATAGCTTTTTCATCCATTGGAAGACGGTTAGCCGCAAGCAAATTAAATCAAAAACTGGAAATACTTGGGCTGTCAAAAAAAAACCGCAAGCATTAGAGAAAAATGAAACCATTTAAACTATCCTAACTGCAAGCTTTGAAAGGGGAATGGAACCATTTGGAGCTGCTGTCAAACCCGTGAGTTAAGGAGAGAAATGACAGCAATAAAACTACTGAAAACCGTGAGCTAAAAGGGAGAAGAGATCTAGAAATCCAATGCTACATTTCAGCTATATATATGTGAGTAAACCCTCACTCTATAACCTCTATAAGTTGCATGCTTAACCACCTTGAATGTATTAATTAGTATGATAGTTTAATGATGTGTTCATGCTTAGATTGTTTGTTGTATAACCTGTTTTTCCATGCTAGAGTTTGCCTGCTATTTGAACACATGATGTTGCGGTGTTGTATGGTTCTCATATGTTGATATAACCCACAAGATCTCACTAGTATTCATGCATGAAACCATATCAAAACTGCTATGCTTTGTTTAAGAAATATACTGCTTGAATAACCTGGATTGCTTGCTGTGTTGAGAGTGTTTTTACTGTGATCTTGTATATATATAACTTCAGACTTGTTTCCATGCCTCAACACGTGCATCTATACATATATATGGATGTATACTCCATCATTAGCTAGGGTACATGATCATTTGCTTTGAAACATGAAATCATGCTGCTGTCAAACCCATGCGAGAACCAAACATGCAAATAAATGAAATTCAGGGTCATGAGGGATTGCGCAATATGATCGTAGGATTTTACAAACAAATGATACAATTTTTAAATACATCGTTTGAGTGTGGGAATGATTTTCTAATCGATGGAGACTCGGCTGCACAGTCGACTTCGCAGTCGAACTGCGCCTCGCCTGAGCCGCCAACGATCACCGCACCAGTGGTGATAGGTGCGTGGGGTCAAGTGCTGGGTGTGGGTGAAGTGGCCGAAGGTACGGTGGCCTGAGGTGGCCGGGGTGTGGTGTTTCTTCGTTGAAGCCACGGTGCAAAAATATAAAGGTGACAGTCCTTTTGATGATCAACAGAAACCAGTGATCCGTCAAGCAGATCATGTGATTTCGACTGATCAGAAAAGACGACTGTTTCCGAAAATTAAAGTTAAATAATTTATTTAATTTTTTTTATTTAAATAATTAAATAAACGATAAGCTGATCGGTGTGAATCGAATGTTAGATATTCGAGATAGAGATGATTAAACAGAAGTGATGAATCGAGTTTAGTTGATTAAACGTAGTTAATCAAGTTAAGTTGAACGGATGTAGTTAATCAGTTAAGTTGATCAGAAGTAGTTAATCAGATTAAGTTGAACATACGTAGTTAATTAATGATGATCGAATATCAGATATTCGAGATTGAACAGAAATAGTTAATCAAGTTAGAATGGATTAGATGTAGTTAATCAAGATAAAGTTGAATAGAAGTAATGAGTCGAGTTAAAGTTGATTAAGCTAATTAATTAGATTATAATTTAATTGAATATTAGTTATTCGATTAAAGATAATCGGATGTTAGACATTCGAGTTAAAAATGATTAAACATAGTTAATCAGTGAAGATTAATTAAGTGAAGTTGATTAGTAAAGTTTAGCCCGTGCTCCGCACACGAATATAAAATGAAGTAAATTAAAAGAAGATTTTTCACTAGAAAGGATTAAAGCCCGTGCTCCGCACACGGTATAACATGATATGAAATAAAGAGGTTAAGTTAATATTTTTCGAAATAAAAATATTAAAGGAACATGAATTCTTGAAAATAAGAATTTCAAATGAAGTTACTGAAATTAGAAACTGACTTGAATTAATAAGTTGAATGATTTTCTGAGGATTTATCTGATGTTGGTTTCGGCCTTCGGGGTTTATACTTAGGAAGTTGTTCTCTTAATGATTACAGTCAGCGACTGATTGATGTGAAGGGATAGTGATACGTAAACACAGAAATATCAATATATACATATATGATGATTGATCAAATAGGAATTTCAATTCGAAATAAGATTGTTGTGTGCACACGTATTTTCATTTGATAGTTAAGTCATCGACTATCAAAGTTTGACCATTTTAACGTTGTTAATATGGAGAGACCGGTTGGATTATTATCCAAAGAACCACTCCGTATTGGCATAAGCGTTGCGAGTCAAGAAATGCTGAATATTGAAGACGGAGTAAAATGCAAGGGCTATTGTATAAATCTTAGATAACAGTGCCTAAGATGGTTGTACGGAATAGTACCTTCGGTTTGTCCAGTCCCAGGACAACTTGTATGGACGAACATCTGACAGAGTACTCCTAACTAATCACGTACGTTGATCTTTTCAAACGTAGTTATAAGTGGTAGAGAAATTCGTTTCTCTTACTTTATACTTATAATATATTTTTGGAGAAGTCAATTAGTGGATTAGCGGGTTTGACGATGTGACGTTCAAAGCAAATCAAAAGAGTGTCAGGGTACGTTTAGCTTCAAGCTTCACAACCGGAAATGACAAAAATCGGGCAGGCAACATGGCTATGTGGGTAGCTCCCATTAGGATGTATCATCATCTGATCTAGAGTTTCATTTACTTCTTAAAAATCTATTGTCGATTCTGACCCATTTCGGGAAACGGTTGGCTTGCTACCACCGTTGGTGATATACATTCGATACACTCAAGAGAAATGAGTGGTCGGTCATGTGTGGCTGGGTTACAAGATGTTCTTGTTGAACCCGTGTATTCGTATCTAGAGATACACCTCCGGAAGGTGATTCCATACCTTGTCATAGTTGGGAACCCAATATCCATAAGCACTTAACGGTTTTTGTTTGTATACTATTAGTAGAATGTGAGATGAAAGCATTCTACTAGATTATGAATTATTTGTGGACACCTTAGACATTATCATAATATCTGTTTAAATATACAAACTGTTTTGATCTCATAAGGTTAAAAACCCGTTCCGTATTCACGGCGTGGTCTTATGAATCATTGTGATTTATTAAACTTGTTTATAAATCGTTTACTCATACCAGTCCATGACTGACCCGGAGTTTATTTTCTGTGTTTTCCTTAAACTCTTGGGTACTCATAATATTTATTATGAGTAGACAAGTGATCCAGGTTTTAAGGTAACTTGGAGTAGCTGGATGGCAGGATCTGAAGTGTTGGCTTATCTATCATATGTAGAATTATCTGCAAGTTAGTATCACAAGTGTTAAGTATGAAATTGTGATGACATGTATCCATATGTATGAAGTATTTCAATGTACTTGACTTATGTTATGTAATATTTTGGGTTATAATATTATGTTCCAAGTTCCGCTTTGAGATTCTGATGTCTTTTCTTAGTTCTATTCTTCTATCTATTTCTTTTCTTTTATAATTATCTGGATTTTGTCGACTCTTGGACGCTCGATATGTGAGATATATCGGATATCCAAGGTCTCTGAAATCCGGGTCGTTACATCTAGCCTCCTTGCTATGACCTGTTCAATGTAAGTATAGGTATATGCAAGCAAATGCGACCAATTTTCAATACAATTCAATATTTGATACAATTAGGCACAATGGTTCAAAATTATCAAACAATTAAACAAACAACACAAACATCAATCAATTAGTGGATTAACGTTTCAAATTCATAATTTTGACACATATACAAAAATCATGTTTTTGACGCCAAATCACAACAATAGGCCCCATCTAATTTTGGTTCTCACACCAGTCAATAGGAAATATATAGATATTACACGTTCGTCACTCGAATATAAGTTCTAATGATGGAGCTCCATCATCAAAATCATCTCCGGGTGATTAGAGTGTAATTCTATATCTATCCAATATATCCAAACTTCGAATACACGCTAGCTAGGCGCATACGCAAAATCTTTATATTTTGGATTGTCCTAATCAATATAAAATAAATAATCAAATACGAATAATTGATTTAAATATTCAAAACAAAATTTGTTTTCACTTTAAAAATATACTCTTCCCACTCGTTCTAGGATACTACTGATCCCATCTCTAACGAGTCATTCCCATTGGATATTTACTAATCCAATATCTGATGAATTCTTTCGTATGGTTCTAATGTGTCTTATTCTCTGAGCTTTGTAAACCAAAGCTCTGATACCAACTGTGAAAACCCGTAACTTCCCCGTAAAGGAAAGTGTCGGATAGTTCGAGAACAAGCCACAACAAAACACAAACAGAAGAACATTTCACTGTATATTACAACAATGCATCAGATTACAAGAATATACAGAGTATAAAAGAATATTGCACAAAAATATCAGAGATTAACAATAAGTTACATAGCAGCGGAAAAATAATACAATACACCACTAGAATGAGATATACGGATACAAAGCTTTCCGGATATTGTTCCAGCTGTAAACCAGGATCCTGTGAATATAAATCTGCAAAACCAAAACTACTAGCTGCCCGTGTCAAAATAAGGGCACCCAGAGTTTAGGTTAAAAACAATAAACTCCAGGTCAGTCATGGGACTGGTGTGAGAACTAAAACAGTTATTGATCTTTATTTTAAAAGTTAGGTAAATCAAGGGACCACGCCGCTAACGCGGAACGGGTTTCCTCCCAAGAATACCAGTGCATAAAAAAAACAGCGCAATGCTAAATAAAGAAAAATGAAGCTGTTATAAGACCCAGGTCCCATCACACAATGCAACGCAGCCGAGGATAGGGTTTTCCCTTATAACAGCCAAAGAATGCTTGATACGTTTAAACCAAATCATTTGATACTACTATAAGTGCATAGTGTATAAAACAACTTCAAATCATAAGTATCAATCATAGGCGGCATGAGCGCCCCATCCCACTATGTCACCATACTAGGTTCTACAAATAAAACCGCAAATGTCACGTATTTGGAAATTGGATTTCTGTCTATGAACCGAGGCAAAAGATAGTCCTCAACCGATTCGAGACGCTCTAGCCCGTGTCTCAGGCAAGTACTCAGTCAAGCCTTTGGATCGTCAGGGCCGGTCCACCGATGTGGATTAAAATGCCTGAACACTACGTTTCCCCACCCTATGGGGTGTCAATGAGCCAACAAATGACTCCATCGGACCCGGATCGTCCGATCAAACCGAGGCGCCTCGCAACAGCAACAACCACATAAGTCAAACTCGTCAGGGCGTGTAAAACCACTGACGCCACTTTTTAGCTAGAAGGAAACGCATGCCCTCCCTGAGGTCCGTCTCCCGTTTTTGATTCATACCGAGTGTGAAGCTCGCGAATTCACGTTACACAAAGCTGTGCCACACAGGCTGTGCTTTGATCATCACCACAAGACTTTGCTTTTCAACAGAAGCCTTGATCACTTGCCACTTAGGCATGCCACACAGGCAATTCACTCCATGCGATTGATATCCATCAATATATAACCCCTGAGCTCGTACGTCTCAGAGAAGGGCATTAAGTAAGAGAATAAATTCTCTGCCGCCAAACAGATATATATTTAATAGAGATCAATCACACAGACTAAAATCCAATGTCAGACACACAGTCCATTTACAAGTCCGTTCTGGGTCTGAACGGAACCGGAGGCACCTAGTACCCCGCATATCCATCGATCTCCAAGTACGTCTGGACGATCACCAACTGTTTCCATCTTCTTGGGTGTACAGCCCAATCAAGATCATCAGTTATCACCCAAACGACGTGAAGACTTCCGGTCTTCGACCACCGTCTTCATCTTCGACACCACGTCGAATCAGTTATTCAGAATGGGATAAACCCAGTCTTTCTGAATAACTCGCGTATATATTATAAAAGTGTTACACAAACACAACATACGCCTCATTCCAACTCAGAATATTCTTTTATTCAAATATTCCTATACTTTGGGAAAAGTTCCCATTAATTTTATCCAAGATAAATTCTTTAAATTTATTCTTTAATCTCCTTTGAATATCAATTCAAACTAGTCGGGATTATCGAACCACACCGAAGTAATCATTTATTTTATTTTCCCAATCCCAACCTATTCATCCCATGAAGTAAAACTGGTAGTACTTCATATCTAACACCACAGTGTTATCGGTAATTCAATTACCATTTCACGTTCAAATCTAATTAAAGATTTAACTATCGCTTGGAGTAAAACTGGTGATACTCCATTCTCGATCTTTTCAATCTATTTAAAGATTCATTAAAACTCCACTTAGTTTTAATCTTTAACTGGGTTACAGAATCAGTGACATTCAAACACGGTTCACGATAAACCCAAAATCACATTCGATAATTATCGGGTTAAAGAACGAGTGTTATTTAAAACACTGTTCACGATAAACCCAAAAATCAATATCAATTCAATTCCAATTAAATATTATTTAATTGGTACACTTCATTAAATCTAAATAAAAAGATTTAACCATTTCTCAACTGGGTTCAAGAACAGTGTTAGTGAAGACACCATTCACGACAAACCCAAATCACATTCGATATTCAATACAAGGCTCTGAATAGAAAATATATCGGCTTATATTCAATATCGAATTCTACGACTAACAAATGCCGTATTGGAAATAACGATATAAATATACATCTTTCAAATTTCCATAACAACATCTGTATAATCACGCATTCCAACATCGAAATATTCCGAAGACAATTTCGATTCAATTTCCACTCCAATGCAATCATTGGATATTCTGGTTATTTCTAAAACCATTTCAAATTCAATTTATTTATTTAAAAATAAATAGAATTATAATTCTAGCTCAAAACTAGTTCATTTCGATAAAAATCTATTTTTATCTTTTCAAATATGGAATTTTTCATCCCAAATCTTCACAAATCATTTCTTATGATTTTACACAAATTATTACTATTTTTAATAATTTTATCAAGGCCCGTACAGTCGATTTCCATCAATGGCCATCGAACTGCACTTACAGCGACCTTTTTCAAATTTGATTTGGACGTAACTCCAAATCCAACCGTTAGATTTTTAATTTCTAACATTCATTAGAAAGCTCTTTTCGATACGAACCCAACGGTTCCGGTTTTAGGAGAATCCGACGGTCGGATCTCCCGTAATGTCCGTTTGAAATAAATGGTCGAAATTCACGAACTACCGCGGCGCGGCGCGTTCTATTCAGGCCATTATATTATATATATAATATATATAATATATTTTTCGTCGATCTCTATTTAAAACGAATTATATAAATAGTTTTAAATTCGTTTCAAAGCAATTTCAACTTCCATTTCAATTCAATTCAAAATTGAATTCTTCTTTATAAATTCGTTTTAAAATTCATTTCTATTCAATTCAAATTTCAATTCATATTCAACTCAATTCATTTCGAAATTGTTTTCAATTCAATTCATTTCGAAATCGTTTTCAATTCAATTCATTTCGAAATCGTTTTCAATTCAACTCATTTCGAAATCGCTTTCAATTCATTTCGAAATCGCTTTCAATTCAATTCATTTCGAAATCACTTTCAATTCAATTCATTTCGAAATCACTTTCAATTCAATTCATTTCGAAATCACTTTCAATTCAATTCATTTCGAAATCACTTTCAATTCAATTCATTTCGAAATCACTTTCAATTCAATTCATTTCGAAATCACTTTCAATTCAATTCAAAATGAATAAAACCGATATAAATATCGTTTACGTCAAAATAGCGTCAATCTAATCAACACGGCTTCATATGTTTCTATTTTCAAATATTCTATTTCGAATATTTCTATCTCAAATATTTCTTTTCAAATATTTCCTTTTTCAAATATTCTATTTTCAAATATTTCTTTTTCAAATATTTCTTTTTCGAAACTAGAATGAGGCCCAATCAATTACCATATAATGTTAATTATATGGATTTTCTACAACACATGTATATGTCAACAACGATGAATAGTCAACCATCATCCAAAGTGCATTCTACACTGTATAAGCATCAAATATAAATATTCAACGCTTATAACAGCCTGTCAATCGATCGATCGACATATTTAATCAATCAGGATGAGTGAACTTCAAATTTCATCCTAACACCCGTGTGGGGTTTCAAACAATCAAACACATATTTTATTTGTGCGGTTGGGCGATGTGTAAAATTTATCGTCCCAATCAATGTCATTCAAATAGGTGTACATAAACAAACCGTCCGGTTTATAAATGAATATTTTATTTTATTCACTTCACGTTAAAATTATATTTTTAACGATAAAACATTTTATTTCAACCTATGAATTTCTATTCAATTCATTTACACAATAAAATGATATTTTTATTTTCTAACATATTTTAGAAAATTTCGGCGGCATAACGGCACGATACTAGAAACGGGACAAGGCCTAGCCTTATCCCCGGTCTAGTGAAGGCCCACGCCATTCACACATCAATCATATCAATTTCACTTCACCAAACAATTCAAATCAACCCAAACAATCTAACTAACAACACAGCCAAACAAACAAGTCCATGGTCTGTGGACGATTGTGTCGGGTGCTACTAAGCACCGTCTGCATCCTAGTATATATATATATATATATATAACTAGAAAAATAAATTGAAAGGTGAGAAATTCTCACATATAGCTATCCTAGCTCCACGGCTCTTCATTTGCAGAAGTCTTCGCCTTTTTGTCACCTTCGTTGACCGTGGTCACTACATATATAAAAATCACATTTTTAATTCGAAGTTCAATATATAAAAATCACATTCTTAAACTCGAAGTTCAATATATAAAAATTCTATTTTTAATTCGAAGTTCAATATATAAAAATTCTATTTTTATTTCGAAGTTCAATATATAAAAATTCTATTTTTATTTCGAAGTTCAATATATAAAAATCACATTTTTAACTCGAAGTTCAATATATAAAAATCACATTTTTAACTCGAAGTTCAATATATAAAAATCACATTTTTAACTCGAAGTTCAATATATAAAAATCACATTTTTAACTCGAAGTTCAATATATAAAAATCACATTTTTAACTCGAAGTTCAATATATAAAAATCACATTTTTAACTCGAAGTTCAATATATAAAAATCTGATTTTTCCTATTTAAATTAATTTTGCTAATTTACTAAATGAAACAAAATAAATAAAAAAAAATTACCTTCATCGTTTTCTGTTACTAGGAACCAGCAAAACTCGTCGCCTCCTCTTAGGGCAAATGACTGCACCCACCTCCGATGATCGGAGGGCCATCCGTCGCCACCAGGTAAGGCGCCCCTGTCCCCTCTATCGTTACTCAGAATACCGGCCACCTCGCACCACCCATCATCACTCAAAACAACCCAAACCGCCGCCGCTTTCAAGCGAGATTCAGGCCAAAACGAACCGCAAACGACGACCTCGACCGTACCTTTGTGAAGAGCTCGTGATGTCCTTCGATTTCCTGGTGAGGGCTTCTGAAATTATTGCGCGGACTTTGAAGAAAAGGGAAGAGAAGAACCCGACGATTTCGATCGTCAAAATTGAAAGGGGGCGGGTTTCAGATGGTTGACCACGCGTAAAAGAGAATGGGGTTTTGACCGTTCTATTTTATATTTATATTAATATTTAATATTATTAAATTCATGAATTTCTTGTCTATCGCTACGAACTCCAAATCAACCCCAACCACTGTCGCCCCTAGCGTATTACCCCCACTCCGAACACAATGGGATATGCATCGTAAGCTAATTCGGTTGTTTCGATAGGTTTCCACCAAAAATAAAGCATAAATCAGTATATATTTAATTTTAAACGTACATTTCGAATTACTGGGGTCACATGCTAACTCGAAAAATTCCAGAAAAATATTTTCTAGCTTCGTATTGACGATACGGTCCTAACAAAACTAGTTTCGTCGAATTCTGAGACCGTTGGAAAAATGGCCAATTTGCAGTCGATTAAAATCAACTGGAACTGGTCAAACGCGTTTTCCTCTGCCACGCTCACATATTGATTCGAAAAATTATGAAATTTGGAATCTAGCAATAACTTTACATCCCGGACCCAACAAAACTGGTTTCGCCGAATTCCGAGGTCGTTTGCAAAATGTCCATTTTTAAGGGCCTGAATTCCATAGCGACTATTCAGAAATTTCAACTGGACATATCTTTTGATTCCCTCTACGAACTTTTGATTTTTCGGATTCGTTGGAAAGATATTCACTATTAGATTCCATTATTTTTGGTTTCACTAAAATCCGGATTGTTTTGCACCCGGTACATTCAATTGAAGTTTGAAATCGAATTATCGAACTACCGCGCCATTTTCAATTCTATTTATAATTATATATAAATATTTATATTCTAACGACGACGTATATAATATATACGATCGAATTATATTCAAAATAAATTTTTCGTCTATTTTATTTAAAATAATTCATTTTAAATAATCAAAATTCGCTAAAATTGCCAAAATAAAAATTTTAAACTGGCCCAGATTTTACGGGTTGTTACACTCAACTCGGCTGTTGCGATAGGTTTTCGTCAAATTTAAAATATGAATCAGTATATATTCAATTTGAACATACATTTTAAATTACCGAGGCCACATACTGACTCTAAAAATTCTCGAAAAAAATATTTCTAGCTTCGTATTGACGATACGGTCCTAACAAAACTAATTTCATCAAATTTGAAGACCGTTTGAAAAATGGCCATTTTCTGGTCGATCCAAATTGACTAAAACTGTTAAAACACGTTTTACTTCGCCGCGCTCACATATTGATTCGGAAAATTATGCAAATTGGAATCTAGCAATAATTTGACATCCCGGATCCAACAAAAATGGTTTCATTGAAAACAGAGGTCATTTGCAAAATTTTCATTTTTAAGGGCCAGAATTCCATAGCGACTATTCTGAATTTTCAACTGGACGTAACTTTTGATTCCTGCTATGAAATTTTGATTTTTCGGATTCGTTGGAAAGATATTTTCAAATAGATTCAAATATTTTTGGTTTCGCTAAAATTCGGTTTATTTTGAATCCTGCACATTCATTTTAAATTTGAAATCGAGTTTTCAAACTACCGCACCATTTTCAATTCTTTTTATAATCAAAATTAATTTATTCATTTTAACTTCGTCGAAAATAAATTTCCGTCATTATTATTTAAAATAAACCATTTTAAATATTCGAAACCCATTAAATTTGCCAAAATAAAATTTTTAAATTGGCTCAGATTTTCCGGGTTTTTACAATCTCCCCCACTTAAAATATTTTCATCCTCGAAAAGGAAAGAAGCTGAAAGTTGTTTAACTAACCAACTCAACTTTCATTATCTTCATTACGGCTTAAGTTCTTCAACTTTTCAGTTTCTAAGAACTTTTCAAATTTTTCAAAAATTTGGCTAACACCCTAAATTTTCGAAAAAATTCGCCATAACCTCCCCTGCACTGGGAGCATCGGGATATTTCAAATAGCCTCCCAGGGCCCTCACCAATCCAAAAGAAAAATAAAAAGCCCAGCGGCTAGCCAATCGGCTCATAAAATCATCAAATCCCCAAGAAATACAATAAACATGTACCTATTTGTCGGGCAAACAATTTTATTCCTCTTCTCTAGCCTCCTTGCTATGACCTGTTCAATGGATATACATGTATATGCATGCAATTGTAATCAGTTTTCAATACAGTTCAATATTCGGTTCAATTTGGCATAATGGTTCAAAATTTTAATTAATCAAACCAACAATCAAAAATACAACCAGCAATCAATTAGTGAATTAACGCTTCAAATTCATAATTTAGATATATATACAGAAAATCATCTTTTTTGATGCCAAATCACAACAATAAATCTATCTAGTTTTGGTTCTCACACCAGTCTAATGGAAATATATAGATATCCCACCTTCGAAACTCGAACATAAACTACTGATGTCGTACATTATCAGTAGAATCATCTCCGGGCGACTAGTGTGTGATTCTATATCTATCAAGTATATTTAAAACTTCGAATATACGTTCATGACGCGTATATGCAAAATCTCTATATAATTGATTGTCCAAATCTATACAAATAAAATATTCAAATACGTATAAAATGGTTTAAATTTTCTAAACAAAACTTGTTTTCAAATTTTTATTTCAAAAATTTCACTCTTTACACTCGTTCTAGGACACTACTGATCCCATCTCTAACGAGTTATTCTCGTCGGATATTACTAATCCAATCTCTGATGAATCCTTTCATTTAGTTCTAATACGTCTTGTTCTCGAGCTCTGTAAACCAAAGCTCTGATACCAAATGTAACGACCCAAACTTCCCCGTTAAGGAAAGCCCGGATTGCTTTGAGGACAAGACGAATCGGAACGCAAACAGAAGAACATTTCATTGCTTATTACAACAATCCCATCAGAGTATGAATAAATATTACACAATTGATAAATATCAGAGATTTAAATTACATTTAAATACATAGCAGCGGAAAAATAATACCAAACATAACTGAAAGAAATACACAGATACAGAACTTTCCGAGTATCGTTCCAACTGTAAACCAGGATCCTGTGAATATAAATCTGCAAAACCCAACTACTAGCTGCCCGTGCGGAAAATAAGGGCTCCCAGAGTTTAGGTTAAAACAATAAACTCCAGGTCAGCCATGTGACTGGTGTGAGAACTAAAATAGTTATTAATCTTTATTTTTAAAGTTAGGTAAATCAAGGGACCATGTTGTATAACACGGAACGGGTTTCCTCCCAAGAATACCAGTGCATAAAACAAACAGCGCAATGCTAAATAAAGAAAAATAAAGCTATTATAAGACCCAGGTCCCAACACACAATGCAACGCAAGCCGAAGGATAGGGTTTTACCTTATAATAGCCAAAGAATGCTTGATACGCTAAATTCCATTTTTTATTATTACTATAAGTGAAGAAAACAACTTCAATCATAATGTATAAATCATAGGCGCCATAAGTGCCCCATACCACTATGTCGTCATACTAGGCTCTACAAATAAAACCGAAATGTCACGTATTGGAAATTGGATTCCATCATGAGTCGAGGCAAGGGGCAAGCTCCTCTCTGTTCGAGACACTCTAGCAAATGTCTTAGGACCACACATAGCGATCCTGGATCTTCAGGACCGGTCCTCTCTTACTTTTGAGGATTAGTATTCCTGAACACACGTTTCCCGTTCCTATAGGACCTATATCCGAGGCGCCTCGCATCCAACAACCACACAGGTAAAAAGTATATAAATGTTAGGGCTGGTAGGTCACTGACATCACCCATAGCTAGAAAGAAACGTTGTGCTCTCCCTGCAGTCACTATCCCGTTTTTGACTCATACCGAGGTGTGAGGCTCGCGAATTAACGCTATACACAAAGCTGTGCCACATAGGCCGTGCTTTGATCATCAACCACAGGACTTTGCTTTTCAACAAAAGCCTTGATCATTTTCCACTTTGGCATGCCACACAGGCAATTCACTCCATGCGACTGATGTCCATCGATATACAACCTCTGAGCTCGTACGTCTCAGAGAAGGGTGTTAAGCAAGAGAATAAATTCTCTACTACCAAACAGATGTATATTTAATAGAGATCAATCAACACAGAATAAAATCCAGTGTCAAACATACAACCCATTTAAAAGTTCGTTCTGGGTCTGAACGAAACCGAAGGAACCGTATTCCTCGCTTATCCATCGATCTCCAAGTACGTCTGGACGATCACCAACTGATTCCCTCCTCTTGGGTGTACAGCCCAATTAAGATCATTAATAATCATCCAAACGATGTGAAGACCTCTAGTCTTCAACCACCGTCTTCATCTTCGACTTATCGTCGAATCGGATATTCAGAATGGGTATAAACCCGGCCTTTCCGAATAACCCGCGTATATAATAAACAAGTGTTACACAAACACAACATACGCCTCATTCCAATTCAGAATATTCTTTTATTCAAATATTCACATTCTTAGGGAAAGGTTCCCATTAATTTTATCTAAGATAAATTCTTCTAAATTTATTCTTTAATCTTCCTTCAGATATCATTTCAAATCATGTTAAGGTTTTCCAAACTAGTCGGGATTAGCGAACCTCACTGAAATAATCATTTATTTTATTTCCCCATCCCAACCTATTCATCCCTTGGAGAAAAACTGGTAATACTCCATATCTAACACCACGGTGTTATCGGTAAATATTAATTACCATTTCACGTTCAAATCTAATTAAAGATTTAACTATCGCTTTGGAGCAAAACTGGTGGTACTCCATTATCGATCACTTTAATCTAATTAAAGATTCATTAAAAATCCACTTGGTTTTAATCTTCCCAAAAATCAATATCCTGTCTTTAACTGGGTTAAAGAACCAATGTCATCTAGAACACGGTTCGCGATAAACCCAAAATCACATTCCATTGTTAATCGGGTTAAAGAACAGGTGTTATTCAAAACTCCGCTCGCGATAAACCCAAAAACCAATTTAAATTCTGTTCTAATTTTTTTGAGAAAACTAAAATGTGTGGTCTTCTAAAGAGAAGAGAGCACACATATATAATATAAAAAACTATAAGAATACAATGTCCCAACAACAGAAAACAAGAAGTCAAAATACAACAATACAGACTCCAATAATGTATTGGATAGTAGATAGATGAGCTCCGGAAAAACCACCGTCCATCATACTTCAAAATCGAATTCCGGCAAAGCCACCACCCGATAATGAAGTATATCTACTCCAATACAATAAAATAGGTACATCTAAAACTACGACACCAAAACAAAAATAGAAAACCAACAATAAACACTCTGAGACTAAACACGAAAAAAAGACTCGATCTCTAAGAGAATCTCTACTCCAGTCAGCACTCCATAATGCTCCACAGCTACATCGGAAAGACTGAAACACAATCTGTTACCACTCCAAACATCTATATCCACGATCTACCTTCTAAACAACCACCTGAATCTGCATTAAAACTCACCAAACTATTAGTACTTTATTACACATATATGTATGGAAATATATAAGTATAGATATATATATATATATATATATACCTAATCATATATATATAAATATATACATACTTATATACAAACCATACATATATGTAGAGAAAAAGAACACATGAAGAAGAAAAAAACTAAGGCAATTGATTAATAAGTAATGCGAAATCTATGACGAAAAAATCTGTTGATTGCAATGAATAGGCTCAAATTAGATCTAATCTTGATCATAAAATTCTTAAAGCAAGATTTTACAAATAGCTTGTAAGTTGGATTAGACATCCAACCCAAACTAAAGTAAACAATCTTAATAACTAAATCATCTATAGAAACGTTAATAAAATTAGAGAATATCTGATTTCTCTCCAACCAGATGAACCAACATATGATAATGACTAAAGAGTCTAAAACGTATCTCTTACTTGCAGTATTTACATATCTAAAAGATTCCCAATATTCAACACATCCCCTGTTAAAATTAGGACAATCAAAAACAAATATCCTTAGAACCATATTAAAGATATAATTAGTAATATTACATGAGAAAAATAAGTGGTCAACGTCTTCATTCCAAAGATTACAAAAATAACACTTTGCATCTAAATGAAAAAATTTCTTCTTTAAATGTTCAATCGTATTAAGCTTCTTATGAGCAATTAACCACATTAGAATTTTAGCTTTAGGAGGAGAGCTAGATTTCCAAATAAAACTAAAATGACTAAATGATATACCTGAGAAATTTATAAAATTATACATGGACTTGACCGAATACACATGTCTTTTAACCATTTCCCAACTAATAATATCACTACTCTCATCGATGTGATATAATGCTAACTTAGCATTAAGTAAAGCTAATTGTCTTATCGTTTCACCTTCTAATAAGTTATCAAAAGAGAATTCCCATGGGGGATTCAAATCTCTTCTGTAAACATCTTTAATCAATGCATTTTTAAATCTACAGTTATTAAAAAGCTCCCTAAATTCCTCTTTAAGAGGTAAACGAGATATCCACCTATCATGCCAAAAATAAGTAATATTCCCAGAATGAACAATCACCATATAACCTACGTTAAAATAGTCAAAACATTTTAAAATTGATTTCCAAAAGTAAGATAGTCTATTATACCAACTACCGCTTGATTCAACCAACCACTCACCTACTGAATAATAAAATTTTGACATAATAACCTTCCATGCTGACGACACCTCAGGACTCCTGTATCTCCACAACCATTTGGCTAACAGTGCTGAGTTAAAATTATATAAATTAATGATCCCCAGCCCCCCATCTTTCTTAGGCTTACAACAAACATCCCAATTCACTAAACATTTAAAACCTCTACATATAGGATCTCTTCCCCCACTCCATAGATAATTACGTCTTATTCTATCAATTCTTTCAATAACCCATTGAGGAAATCTATGTACAGACATCCAATAAGAGGGAATTGTTGCCAAAACAGAATTAATTAGAACTAATATACCTGCTCTAGACAAAAATCTATTATTCCAACTAGCTAATCTATTATTAATCTTATCTATGATGACTAACCAATCCTCTTTCCTAAGTTTAGAAGGCCTAATTTTAAAACCTAAATAGTCAATAGGAAATTTCATGATTGAACAGTTTAAGGTACTAGCAACCTTAGTTTCTACATTATCATAATCATTAATAACCATGATTGAACTTTTATCAAAATTAATTTTAAGACCAGATAGCATCTCAAAACAGTAAAGGATAAATTTAAGGGCAATAATGTGTTTTGGTAAATGAGAAGAAAATAGTAAAGTGTCGTCCGCAAATTGAAGTATAGATACTTCGTTGTTAAAATTCTCATTTCCTACCTTACCCAAAACACATAAACTCTCCGCTCTCTTAATTATTCTAGAAAATACATCAGCCGCTAAATTGAATAGTAATGGTGACAGGGGATCACCCTGCCTAAGGCCCCTCTTAGACTGAATCTTCTTTCCTATTACCCCATTTACAATAATGTTTGAACTACCTGACCTAAGCAACAACATAATCCAGTTTATCCATCTAATACTAAACCCTCTGGCAAGACTTAATTCACATAAGAAGTCCCAGTCAACAGAATCAAACGCCTTCTCAAAATCTAATTTCAGGATAGCACATGTAAAGTTATTTTTAACACATAAATTTATGTACTCCTACACAGCTACAACTCCCTCCCCTATTTGTCTTCCTTTAATAAAAGCAGTTAGTGAATTGTCTATGAGAACATTCATCTTCATAATCAGCCTATTTGCTAAAACTTTAGAAATAATCTTAACAGAAACATTAATTAGAGAAATTGGACGAAAATCTTTTTAAAATTTAGCATCCTCTCTCTTCTTAATAAGGATCACGTTGGCAAAATTAAAGTTACCTAGACACAAATCTCCATTGTAAAAGTCGTTAAATAGTTTAATAACATCAAATTTCAAAGTTTCCCAAAACTGTTTATAAAAAAGAACTGAAAAACCATCAGGCCCCGGAGCTTTGTCACTAGGCATATCACATATTGCCTTCCAAATCTCCTGCTCTGAAAAAGGCTTATCTAAATCTAAAATTTCTTCTTTAACATCATTAGGGTAGATATCCTTCCAATTAACATTGATTCTTCTTTTAATCCTAGTCCCAAAAATTTGTTTATAATAGCTAGTGAATGCTTCGTTTAAATCACGTTGAATAGATAATTCTATGTCATTAACAAAAATAGAATGAATTAAATTATCACGCCTCCTCTTATTTGCCATACTATGGAAAAAATTTGTATTATTATCCCCTTCCTTGATCCATTGAACTCTGGATCTTTGTCTCCACATTGTTTCCTCCTTTTCTAGTATCAAATTAAAATCATTTCTAAGATACAAAAGTCTATCTTTCTCCACTGAATTTAGTGATCTTGTCTCATTCAACTTGTCTAAGTCTAACATTTCACATAAAATCTTATCTTTCTTAACTTTAACGCTACCAAAAACAAATTTATTCCACCTCTTTAGAAAAAATCTTAGTTTGCCAAATTTTGAAACAAAAATCTTGGCAGAATTACCTTTGTACAAGTTATTAAAATAAACTAGCGAATTCCACTTAACAGTTACAAGTTTAATAAAACTAATGTCTAAAAGCCACATCTTTTCAAATTTAAAACTATTACTAATTAACATATTCGAATCACAAGTTAGGATTAAAGGGCAATGATCCGAATATAAAAAAGGAAGTCCCTTTACTTTGCAAATAGGAAATCTCTCATCAACCTCCGTACTAATAAAAAATCTATCTAATAATGCATAAGACGGACTATCTCTAACATTAGACCAAGTGAATGATCTGTTACTAAGCAGAATCTCTATCAAATTATTATCCAGAACGAAATCATTAAATTCCTCCATATCGGAGAAATCACCTTCTCTAGGAGATCTCTCACCTAGAAACCTAGTAACGTTAAAATCACCCCCCAAAATCCATAAGTTTGGGGCAAGGTTCCTAAATTCCGAACATTCTTCCCACAAACGTCTCCTCTCCGTCTTAGTGTGTGGTCCGTATACATTTGTAATGCCCAACAGAGAGTTATCATTTAGTGAAGCTAATATAACGTGAATAGAATGCAACTTAGAAAATTCCTGCACAAGTCTATACTGACTATCTTTCCATCCAATTAATAAACCACCCGCACTACCAATTGCCGGTAAGCAGGCCCAATTGCGAAAAAGGGATCCCCCAATTCTCGCATAAAAACTAGTATCAGGACATTCAATTTTAGTCTCTTGTAGCAAAACAATGTCAATATGTTGGTCTACAAAAAAAGTCCTAACTTTAACACATTTTTTAGGTTTATGTAAACCCCTAATATTCCAACTCACAATCCTCATCTACTCAGGGAGTACACTCTCTCTAATTCCCTACCTCTAATGTACTCCGCATCAATCTCAATATCAGAAAAAATAAAAGCGGTATCACTGGCAAGCTGAGATAACTGACTAGTCGACAGACTACTCAAAGCATACGGAGAATAATCACTACCATAAACAGAGACCATACCTGAGCCCGAGTCCGATGTGCTACCACTAGCAATCAAACTCTGGGACCTACCTCGAGAAGAAGAGGAGCTAGCTCTGATCCTCGCACTGCGACGTATAAATCCAGAACTAGGAATAACTCTCTTCCTTCTCCCCCTCCTGGCCGAAGAAGAAGAGGCATCTCTACTCTGGAAAATACCCTCACAAGGCCCCATCAAAGTCGAGCCACTAGGAACAATCTCAGAAGCAAACACCAAGCGCGAGAATACTTCTTCCCACCCAGAAATGTCTGGGCTCAGTCTCAAATACAGATGAAAAAATTTCACTCCTTTCTCGCACACAACAATCGAGCAAAATTCAGGACCCCATGAAAATTCAAGTGCTCGCGCCTGACAGTCCAGTACAGCCTCTAATCCAGCTAAATCGTTGGCCACATCAGCTTCGACAACGGATAGGACCATATCCCCAATTTTACGTCCAGCCACCTGATTAAACATCACCATTTCCCTATGCGTACAATCAGACTTGTACACCACTTCACATCTGCCCATATTAATATTATAATCTGCAATCATGTTCTTACTCACGTCCATACACATTTGTTCCTTGTCATGCACACAGCTGGTTACCCTCTTACCCTTTCTATTAACCACCCTGCCAATTTTCAATTTTCTTACTTTAAAACCTTTCCTCGACAATGACCCATAACTCGAGACAGGCATTGCTTTAGAGCCCTCATCTCCCTCCTTCCTCATGTCTAAACCATCAACAACATTGGCCATGTCATCATCCCCTAGAATATCAAAACTGTTAGACATAAACACATCCTTTGCCACATACCAACCATCTCCTTCATTCACCGCTGAATCACACCCCGGCTCTAACTCCTGTACATGATCAGTAAAATACATCCCCATGTCAATTGCATCGTCACCTGTCATTACTGCAGTAACCTTCTTAACAGCATCATTCATGTTCTCATTCAGTCCAACCATCGACACTTCCTCATCAATACATACCATGCACTTCATAACACAAGGATCAAATAACACCGGATCATACATCACCATCCCAAACAAAGCCCCATCAACTCTGACCTCGTCTGCAAGTAAAACCTCTCCATCGTTCTGTAAATATGGATCTGCACTTGTACTCCCATCCACCTGACTACTAACACACGCCTCTACATTAACTGATGCCATATCACAGTTAATAGCCGAGTTTAGAGTATCAAAGTGTTCTAATATCCTATCCAATAACCGAAACACTGCTCTCTTATTTCTGGCCTTTAAATCTGTGTACAACCTCCTCAATTTAACGAGGTTTAAACTGAAAGCAAAAGCATGCTCTTGTCTCGACAAAGGACGAGGTAGCGGAGGATAAATCTTCAAGTTATCATCACTCTTGTTCCACAGAATTCCTTCAACCAACCCCTCCAAATTCCATCCCAACAACAGAATAAGATAAGCCCCTTCATTTGAGTTGACTGGAAAGTCTTGAGAATACAATTCCAACAAATCCAACACTCTCTGACAAATCATCAAACAATTAAAGTACAGAAGATCCTTGACTGTTTTTCCAGTATAACTCGCTGAACAGCTGACCTTACTGTGCCCAATTCCACCACAATTATAACAACGAACCCCATTTCGACAGTCCTTCGCAAGATGTTGTGAATCACCACAACGAAAACATAATCGAACACCCACCTTCTTCTGAGGAATAATCTTTTTCGCCGTATTCCAGAAAGGCATGGTGGGTGGTTGTCTAACCACCTCTGCAAAGGAGCGACTCATATTTGGATGATTAGAATCACTCTGTCGAAATGTTAAATTCAGTCTGCCCACTTTCAAGCTAGTCTTCTGCCTAAGTAGAATTGGAGCAGAGTCTTTAAGAATTCCTGTTATGCCATGAAATATCCCTCTAGACTTGCCACCAAAAATGAGTACATCACCTGATTCAAGAACAATTCTCCTCTCCAAGCCATTGAATCCCTCCTCCCTGAACACAAATTCAGCTGAATCTCCTATCGAGAAAGAGACCACAGGAAGACCTAATGAGATACTTTCCTTACTCTCGTCTTTGTCCTGGTGCAATCCTAATTTTCCATCCAGATTATAATAGTTGACAATGCAGACATCAGGAGACATTAACGGCAAATCATCATTCTTTCCACCATTATTTATAATTTCTTTATGAGCAACCATCATTGAATCAATAACCAACTTCTTGAAGTTTAAAGGAATCTCAGGAGGAATAGAACCATCGTTGAACCATCTGTCTTCATATTGTTTCGATCTATGATTCCAGTTCCTACCCAAACACATCATTAGGAGGTTAAGCATTGCGCCGTTCTCAAACCTCGGTCTATGAAAGCCTCCAACATTTGATCCTAATTCCAGGCATTTGTTAGCGATTTGAATCTGTTCGCTGATGTTTACGAAATTCTTTAAAAGAATCATACCAGAACTAGGAATTTGATATTGCGCTTTTGTGAATTTCTCCTTTCCATGCCAAGAAGCTGTTCCGCTCAAAGAATTCAAACAATTATCACTTTTGTGTCCAAATCGACCACATGTAAAACATCTAATTTGATTTCTACAATTTCGCACAAAATGATCGCCATTACCACACCTAAAACATCCTCCTGCCCAGCCTTGAGATAATACCTGGGCCCAATCTGAGTGCTTCGATGATACCAAATTGATTTCCCCTACATCCGAATTTGCTTTACCCAAATGTGAATTAGAGGAAAATGAATTAGATCGAGAATTGTTAAACAAGAAAGGACGAGACGTTTCAGCTGCTATCATTAATGAAACAAGTGGTTTAAATTCTGTTCTAATTAAATACCAATTAACTGGACAATTTCACTAAATCTTAATTAAAAGATTTATTCTTTTCTAAACTGGGTCCAAGAACAGTGTTATTTAAGACACCATTCACGATGAAACCAAAATCCCATTTGATATTAAATACAAGGCTCTGAATAGAAAATATATCGACTTATATTCAATATCAAATTCTGAAACCAACAAATATCGTATTGGAAATAACGATATAAATATATTTTTCAAATTTCCACAGCCATATCTGTATAGCCACGAAATCCAACATCGAAAATTTTGATTCAAATCCATTCCAATTCGTATATTGGAAATTCTAATTATTTTAAAACCACTTCAAATCCAATTTATTTATTCAAAAATATTGGATTGTAATTCTAATTCATACTAGTTCATTTCGATAAAAATATATTTGTATCCTTTTTAAATATGAGATTTTTCACCCCAATTCTTTCTAAATCATTATTATGGTTTTATACAAATTATTGATATTTTTAATAATTCTATCAAGGCTCGTACAGCCGATTTCCAATAACGGTCGTCGAACTGCACTTACAGCGGCCTTTTCCAAATTTGATTTGGACATAATTCTAAATCTAATCGTTAGATTTCAAATTTCTAGTATTCATTGGAAAGATCTTTTCGATACGAACCCAACGGTTCCGGTTTCAGGAGAATCCGTCGGTCGGATCTCCAGTAACGTCAATTCGAAGTCAGTGGTCGTAATTCGCGAACTACCGCGACGCGTTCTATTTAGGCCATTTAATATATATATATATATATATATATATATATATATATATATATATATATTTCGTCGATTTCAATTCTAAATGTATTTTATAAATCATTTAAATTCGTTTTTAAAAAACGATTTCAACTTCATATTCAAATTAAAATTAAAATTGAATATTCCATATCATCAGTATATATAAATGATAATATTTTCAAAACGTTATATTTTGAGATCTCTTTCTTTTCTATATTCATTATAAAAACGAATATAATCGATATAAATATCGTTCATGTCAAAATGGCGCAAATCTAATCAGCACGGCTTTATATATTTCAATAACTTCGTTATTCTATTCAACAAATGAATATTTTCTTCAACACATGAATATATATTTTATTCAACACATGAATATTTATTAATTCTTACTTACAATAAAAATGTGAATTTTATTATATAAATATTTCGTTCAACACATGAATCGTTTCAACACCTGAATATTTTCAACACATGAATGGTTTCAACACATGAATAGTTTCAACGCATGAATATTCTCAACACATGAGTATTGTCAACACATGACTATTTTGTTTATTCAACACATGAATATAATTTATTTTCTAAATTGGAATGAGACCCACTCAATTACCATATAATGTTATTTATATGGATTCTATACAACACGTTTATATAATAGCAATGATAAATAATCAACCATCATCCAGAGTGCACCACACAACTGTCTGTCAACCTATCGATTGACATACAACTAAATAATTGGGATTAGTGTACGCCAAATATCATCCCAACACCCGTGTGGGGTTTCAAATCAACAAACACTGAATATTATTTGTGCAGTTGGGCGATGTGTAAAATTTATCGTCCCAATCAATATCCTTTAAATGGGTGTACATAAACAAATCGTTCGATTTGTAAATGAATATTTATTTATTCACATTCACGTTAAAAATTATATTTTAAACAATAAATAATTTATTTCAACACATGAATATATTTTCATTTATTCCACATCACAATCAGTTTTCACCACACAACAATCAAACAAGTCGTCCATGGTCTGTGGACAACGGGTGTCGGGTGCTGATTAGCACCGTCTGCATCCTAGTATATATTTTTAACTAGAAAACAAGAATTAAAGTGAGAAGTTCTCACCAAGGGTTCCACTCCGCCATTCTTTATTTCTGAACAGTCTGGATTTGCTCAAAAATTCCAACGCAATCTTCTCTACGCTGTTCATATTAAAAATCAATTTTTAATATGATGTTTATATTAAAAATCGCATTTTATATCGCTACAAATATAAAAATCATATTTTTATTATGCTACATAGATAAAAATTATATTTTTATTTCAAATCTTTATACGTAATAAAAATCCTATTTTTAATTATTTTATTCACGTCCTTCTTTATTTAGAAATCATACTTTCTCTATTTAAAAATCATAACTTTAAACAAATAAAGATCAAATCTTTTTATAACTAAAAATCTAAACTTCCTATAACTAAAAATCTAAACTTTTTGTTAAATAAAAAAAATCACACTTTCCTTTAATAAAATCAAAGAAAACATATTCTTGAAGTCAACGAAAATCTATTCTTGAAATCGAAGAAAATCTATAAATAAAAATCGAATCTTTAAAATGATGTTCACATTCTTATCTAGCTTTCATGTCTATAAAAATCGAATTTTTGTCTAGCTTTACTTATAATAAAAAAATCCGCTCTTTACCATAACTAAAGATCCTATGTTTATACAACTAAGAATTGTGTATATATATATATATATATATTTACATTAAAAATTATAATTTTAAGTGCATAAATAAATAGAAATCGAAATAAACGCTTACCGGTGACTGAGGTGGCTCGAAGATGGTGCTCAGATCGGAGATGGCGGCGTTAGGAGGGTCTCGCGGTGTGGGAGAATGGGGATGCGGGTTTTCAGGGGTTGTGGCTGTTAGAGTATGGTCGGAAGGGTCAGGGGGTTGCTCCGGCGGTTAGGCGAGGGGGTTGGGCCCCTAGAGGAGGCGGCGGTCGTCCTTGGTGGCGTGGGGTAGCTGATTCTCGATGAGGCTTGGGGTTTGGGGTCTGGGGCCAATCGAACGAAGAGGGGGAGGGGAGATGGTATGAGAACCACGGGGGAGGTCGGGTGTCGCCAGCGGTGGGGTGTGCGACGAGGCAGATGAGGTGGCGTCGCCGTTTTGGGGAGGGTAACGGGTTTGAGTTAAGTGGCGGCTGGGTATGTGAGTGAACGAGGGTTTAGAAATTTTAGGGCATATATATTATATTATTTTAATATTAAATTCATTTAATTATTTCATTTGATTCAATCTCGTCCAAACTCCAAATCAAACCCAACGACTATCCCCTAGCTAATTACCCACATTCCGAACACAACGGGATATGATTCGTAACTCAACTCAGCTGTTATGATAGGTTTTCGTCAAATTTAAAATATGAATCAGTATATATTCAATTTGAATGTATATTTTAAATTACCGGGGCCACATACTGACTCTAAAAATTCCCGAAAAAATATTTCTAGCTTCGTATTGATGATACGGTCCTAACAAAACTAATTTCGTCAAATTTGAAGACCGTTTGAAAAATGGCCATTTTCTAGTCGATCCAAATTGACTGAAACTATTAAAACACATTTTACTTCGCCACGCTCACATATTGATTCGGAAAATTATGCAAATTGGAATCTAGCAATAATTTGACATCCCGGATCCAAAAAAGTGGTTTCGTCGAAAACCGAGGTCATTTGCAAAATTTTCATTTTTAAGGGCCAGAATTCCATAGTGACTATTCTGAATTTTCAACTGGACGTAACTTTTGATTCCCACTATGAAATTTTGATTTTTCAGATTCGTTGGAAAGATATTTTCAAATAGATTCAAATATTTTTTGTTCCACTAAAATCCAATTTATTTTGAATCCTTTACATTCATTTGAAATTTGAAATTTGAAATTGAATTTTCAAACTACCGCGCCATTTTCAATTCCCTTTATAATCAAAATAAATTTATTCGTTTTAACTTCATCAAAAATAAATTTTCCGTCATTATTAATTAAAATAAACCATTTTAAATATTCGAAACCCATTAAATTCACCAAAATAAAAAAATTTAATTGGTTCAGATTTTCCGGGTTGTTACAACGCCCTTCTCTGAGACGTACGAGCTCAGAGGTTATATATCGATAGATATCAGTCGCATGGCATGAATTGCCTGTGTGTCATGCTGAGATGCAAATGATCAAGGCTTCTGTTGAAAAGCAGAGTCTTGTGGTTGATGATCAAAGCACGACTTTAATACAAAGTAGCTTTGTGTAGCTTTAATTCGCGAGCCTCACACCCCGGTGTGAACCAGAAACGGGAGAGGACATCAGGGAGGGCATGTGTTTCCTTCTAGCTAGGAGTGGTGTTTTGGGTTTTACACGCCCAGACATTTTACTTATGTGGATGATGGATAGCGAGGCGCCTCGGTTATATCGGTCGATCCGAGACTGATGGAGTCATTTGGCTCATTGACGCCCCATAGGGCGGGGAAACGCAGTGTTCAGGCATTATAATCCACATCGAGTGGACCGGCCTTGACGATCCAAGGGGCAGTTGCGGCTGTTCCTCAGGGGCGGGCTAGAGCGTCTCGAAGCGGTAAGGACGACCCTTGCCTTGGTTCACAGACGGAAATCCAACTTCCAAATACGTGACATTTTGCGGTTTTGATTGTAAACCTATATATCGCGACATAGTGGTATAGGGCACTTATGTCGTCTATGATTGATACTTATGATTGAAATTGTTTTGATACTATGCACTTATAATAGTATCAAATGATTTGTTTTTAACGTACTAAGCATGTTTGGCTATTATAAGGGAAAACCCGATCCCCCGGCTTGCGTTGCATTGTGTGATAGGACATGGGTCTTATAATAGCTTCATTTTTCCAAAAAGCATTGCGTTGTTTTATTATTTGCACTGGTATTCTTGGAAGGAAAACCGTTTCGTGTTACGGCGTGGTCCCTTGATATATCTGATTTAAAGTGAAGTTTTAAATAACTGTTTTAGTTCTCATACCAGTCACATGACTGGCCTAGAGTTTATTGTTTTAACCTAAACTCTGGGTGCCCTTATTTCCACATGGATAGCTAGTAGTTTTGGTTTTGCAAATTTATATTCACAGGATCCTGGTTTACAGCTGGAATGATATTCGGAAAGCTCTGTATCCATATATTCTTTTCAGTTGTGTTTTATATTATTTCCCGCTGCATTGTAATTTGTAAATCTCTGATATTTCTCTGATGTATAATATTTATTCATACTCTGTATATTCTTGTATTCTGATGAAATTGTTGTAATAAGCAACGAAATGTTTTCTGTTTGTGTCCCAATATGGCTTGTCCTCAACTCAATCCGTGCTTTCCTTCATGGGGAAGTTCAGGTCGTTTCAATAAGTTACATAGACTAACTTATTTTATCTTTAACTAAATGATAAATATTAACATGTTTATTTTTTACATAGAATAACTTATTTTATTTAAGATTTAAAAAAGATAATCGCATCTATCTTTTATTGAAAGATAAAATATAAGTTATATAGAATATCTTATTTTATTTCAGATTTAGTAGAATAAAAGACAAGTTACATAGAATATCTTATTTTATCTTTTACTAAATGATAAATATTAAAATGTTTATTTTTTACATAGAATATTTTATTTTATTTTAGATTTAAAAAAGATAGATGCATCTATCTTTTCAAAACTGAACTTCAACTTTAAAAAAGATAAATGAATATATATGTCGTGTGTTAATTGTTAGTTGCAAATATGCAATGTTAATGATAAAACTGACCTTTTGATTACAAAATTGAATTTTTGTAATTAACAATTTTTAAATGTAGTAGAATGTAATAACTCGGAAAATGCGAGCCAATTTAAAATTTTTAAATTGATTATTTCAAAGGAATTTGAACAATTGAAATAGAATATTTCAATAAAATAGTGAATTAGAAATAGTGAGTCAGTTTGAAAATTTGAATTCAAACTTTGACTGACTATGCAGGGTGGAAAATATAACGGATTTTAGTGAATCCAAAAATATTTAAATCTGTTAGTCAATACCTTTCTAACGAATCTGAAAAATCGAAGTTTCATAACGGGAATCAAAAGTTATGGCCGAATGAATTTTCAGAAGAGTAGGTATATAGAATATATAGGCCTGGAAAATTGATATTTTGCATACGACCTCGGAATTCGACGAAACCACTTTTGTTGGGTCCGGGATGTCAAACTATTGCTAGGTTTCAAATTTCATAATTTTTGAAGCTAGTATGTGAGCGTGGCAAAAGAAAATGTGTTTGGTCGATTCCTGTTAAATTGGATCGACCAGAAAATGACCATTTTTCAAATGACCTCAGAATTCGACGAAACTAGTTTTGTTGGGACCGTAGCGTCAAAACATAGCTAGATTTATTTTTCTGGAATTTTTCGAATCAGTTTGTGGCCCTGGCAAATTGAAATGTGCGTTCAGAGTTAAAAATTAAATGTTTTATACTTTAATTTGAAAAATAACTGACTGTAACAGTCGAATTGGCCCACGAAACATATCCCATTGTGTCCGGAATGGGGGTATTTAGCTAGGGGCGACAGTCGTTGGGTTTAAAAAGGAGTTCGTTTGAGAAAACACTATTTAAAAATTTAATATAATCCTCGGCCAATCATATTTCTCCATTCATAATTTTTTAAAAAAAAAAAAAACCCCGTTCAACGGCGACCCGAGCTCCCCACCTTCTCTCCTCAATCGCCGCCGCCTCAGGTGCTTCCAGACTTCGCCACCCCCCTACCTCGACGCGCCTCAGCCCCCTCTCCAAATCCGACTAAGCCTCGCCGCCCCTCATCGCCTGTGCCGCCCGTACCGACGCCTCAAAGTCCCGACCTTCCCAGCGCCGCCGCCGCTCCGATCTGCCACCGCACCCCCTCAAACCACTACCGATTTAAAGCCCTCTCTTCCCTCTTCCATGTCCAACTCCCTGATCGTCCCCACGTGCCACGGATTTCTCGAAAATTGTAAACCTAGTTTTGAAGCTCGTGAAAGTGAGTTTTTCTTTGATCTTTACACTTTGAAAATCGTATCTTTTTGGTATGTTGACGAAATTCGATGAAACAGGAAACAACGAGACCGCAAGGAAGCTCTCTACCCAATAGAAGAAGCTGCGGATTTTTCTGACATCGTATCGATTTTTAGCGCTCAGAAAACCAAGGTGAGAAATCTAAATTAACGTGAAAGTGAAAGGAAAATGTCGTGTATAATTTATATAAGCGAAATATAAATTACATACGTGTTGTATACCTCATGTACATGCGTAGTGTAAGCTATATGAGCAAAGTATGAATTTTTACATGCATAGAATAATTGATATAGGTGTTGAAATGCAAGTGAAATATAGCAAATATATGTTATATATATATATATACTCCCCTCGTCCACAAACCATGGACGATATTTATTGTGGTGAATTGGTGTGAAATATTGGATGAAAAATACGAATGGTTGAATAATTGTTTGTGGTTGATATTGTTTGGTTGTGGTTGAAAAATACCCATTGGTGATTGAAATGAATTGGAAATATTTGTGGAAATAAAAATAAACATGCCGCCTGCGTGCGAATTAGATGCATGAATCCCCATTGTCAAAAACCGCGAGGTTTTAAGGTAGAGCGAGGAGCCGTACTAGGGACGGTGCCGGTTTTAACTACCCTGCCGTTATGCTGCCGAAATTTTGAATAATCTTTGTGTGTTAGAATTATTTTCATATGTTGAAATTATTTTTCATACATAGAAATTAAAGTCATATATGAAACTATGTCCATGTGTGGAGATATTCATGTGTTGAAAAGTGTTGTGTGAAAATAAAATTCATTCGTGGATGAGTGAAGTGTATAAACAACAAAAATCATATTTTTATATATATATATGAAGTATGAAAAATATTCGCCTTATGTAAATAATTTCAATCATAAAAATCCCATCTTTCTAATATGAACAACATAAATAAATTGTCCATGTGTGGAAATACTCATTTGTTGAGAAGTGTGTGTAGTGGAAAAGTTCATGTGTTGAATAAAAAGATTGAACAATAAAAATTACATTTTTATTGAAACTATGAAGTGTTGAAACCATACATTGGTTGAATAAATATTTTAAATGATAAAAATATCATTTTTATCATATGTGTGGTATGCTAAAGATATGCGGACGTTGAAACAAATATTTGTGATAGAAATATTATTTTTAACATGCATAGGAACTAAATAAAATAGTCATGTGTTGAAATCTATTTTAGTTCGCCAAAATTATCATCTTTGAAATGTGAAGTGTTAAAAATAGCCACTTGTTCAAATAAACGTGCATGAGTTGAAATATACATTAACTAGCTAATGATATGATTTTAGCCTATGCATGCAACATTCGAATGAATGGTGTTTTTAAACCAAAGCAAATCAAATATGAAATTGAATGGAAAATGATAAATGTTAGAAATTGTATATATGTACATGCATATCTATTGAACAGGTTAAAGCAAAAGGGGCTAGAGAAGAGAAATAGAATTTTGTGCCCGACAAATAGGTACACATTTACCGCTTTGTTTGGGTGATGATTTTATGAGCCTGTTGGCTAGCCACTTGGCTTTTTCTTTTTCTTTTTGATATGAGACGCCCGTGTGGCTATTTGGGAATTTTCCCAGACCCTCCCGTACAAAGGAGGTTATGGCGAAATTTTCCAAAAATTTAAGGCGTTAGTGAAATAATTGAAGTGGAAACGATATAGGAATTTTTGAATGAACTATATTCATATAAATATATAAATATAAATAGAATTAAAACGAAACGTGGCCGTGCAGTTCGTGTTTTGAAACCGTGATTTCAAACGACTAGTTCGGAAGATCCGACCATTGGATTTTCCCGAAACCTCAACCGTTGGGTTCGCCTTGGAAATATCTTTCCAACGGCACCACCTTTGTGAAGATCCGACGGTTGGATTGTCTGGAATGTTTAATTCAAAACTGAAGAAAAACAGCGCCAGAAACGATTATATTTATATATATATAAATATAATTAAATTAAATCGAATAACGACGCTGCAGTTCGTAAATTGAAATCGTAACTTCAAATGGTTAGTGTGGAAGATCCGACCGTCGGATTTTCCCAAAACTGGAACCGTTGGATTCGTTTTGAAATGACCTTCCTAGTGATGTAAAATTTGTGAAGATCCAACGGTTAGATTTTCATATATGTGTAAAACAAAATTAGTGGAAAGCAGCGCCAGTGCATCGACACGACCTGAAACGTCGTTTAATTAAATATGGCCGTTTTTAATTAAATAAAAATGGCGATATATCGTTATAAAGTGCTATAGACGATATAGAGTGAAAATAAACCAATTTTGTTGTGTTTGCTTGATATGTGATGGTTGAATGTATTTGACATGAAAATTATAACTAAATAACTGAAATGTGAATGTTGAATAGTCCAACCATGCGAATAATTGATTTGAAAATCTAAATATACGTGGGTTATTTGAAAAGACCGAGTTTATCTCATTTCAAATAATCGATCGACGTTGAGAAGTCGAAGAGTCGAAGACGACTGAAGACCGACGATCTCCACATTGGATGGATGGGCGCTACTGATGCTCGTGATTGGAGTAGCTACCATGAAGGAATTGAAGTAGTAGCCGTCCAAACATATTGTTGATTGTACGGATATGCGAGGAATTGGTGCCTCCGGTTTCGTTCAGACCCAGAACGGACTTGTAAATGGACTGTGTGTCTGACATTGGATTTTGTTCTGTGTTGATTGATCTCTGTTAAATATATATCTGTTTGGCGGCGGAGAATTTATTCTCTTGCTTAACGCCCTTCTCTGAGACGTACGAGCTCAGAGGTTATGTATTGACAGAAATCAGTCGCATGGAGTGGATTGCCTGTGTGGCACGCCTAAGTGGCATATGATCAAGGCTTCTGTTGCAAAGCAAAGTCTTGTGGTTGATGATCAAAGCATGGTCTGTGTGACGTAGCTTTGTGTATAACGTGAATTCGCGAGCCTCACACCTCGGTATGAGTCAAAAATGGGAGAAGGACCCAAGGAGTGCATGACGTTTCTTTCTAGCTATGGTGGTGTCAGTGACCTCCCAGCCCTGACATTTATATCTACTTTTCACCTGTGTGGTTGTTGGAATGCGAGGCGCCTCGATTATAGGTCTGTAAGGACCGGGAAACGTGTGTTCAGGAATAATTAATCCTCAAAAGTAAGAGAGGACCGACCTTGGAGGATCCAGAGGATTGCTGTGTGCGGTCCCGAGGCATTTGCTAGAGTGTCTCGAACGGAGAGGAGCTTGCCCTTGCCTCGACTCATGAAGGAATCCAATTTCCAATACGAAATATGCGGATGTGATTGTATTACTAGTATGGCGACATAGTAGATGGTAGCTATGCCGCCTAGGATTAATATTTATGATTGAATTGTTTTTGAAACATATATGCACTAGTAATAATATCAAACTCTTTTGTTTTATTCGTATGAAGCATCTTTGGCCATTATAAGGTAAAAACTCTATCCTCCGGCTTGCGTTGCATTGTGTGATGGGACCTGAGTCTTATAATGGCTTCATTTTATAAAAAGCATTGCGTTGATTTAATCATTTATTTTATTTCATGCACTAGCACTCATTGGAGTAAACCCGTTCCGCGAAAGTGGCGTGGTCCTTTGATTTGCCTTATTATTGTTGTTAATAAGTTGAGTAGATTTCTCATACCAGTCCCATGACTGACTCGTAGTTTGTTTCACCTTGCAAACTCGGGTGCCCTCATTTTCACACGGGCAGCCTAGTTACAGGTTTCTGACGCACCTTTTGGCTCATGGCGAGGCTTGACTACACCGTGCTGACTTGGATTTTCTCCGCCATTATTGTATCTATATTATGATTCCGCCACTGGCGATGTAGACTTATATTCCTTTTGTGTACTCTTTATGTATGATTCCGCCTCAGGCGATGGTAACTGATTATGTATCATTATACACTAAGTTGTATCCTGTACTGTGCTCTCTGATGTGATGATATCTATATGATTCCGCTGTCATATGTGTGTAAATTATTCTATGTTCTGTTTATGCTATTTTCTGTGATCTGCTAATGATGATTAATGTGTTATATTCCAATGATTATCCTTAACACCGTGTGAAGGGTTTTGGGATCGTCACAGCTGGTATCAGAGCTTTGGTTAACCTTAGTTCTGGAGTCTAACACATTAAACACTTCGTCAAAATAGAATCAGTAGTATTCTAAGGCGAGTCGCTCATTAGAGATAGGACTAGTAAAGTCCTAGAATGAGCTGAGCAGATTAGCAAAAACAATTGATCAGTCCATCGTTATCTTTCCGTAGAATTTCTGCTTAATTATGCAATAGACTATCATTTCTGTTAGCTGACTTTTTTTTTGTTGCTTATACAGAATTTGACAAATGGCTACCAGAGCAGCCGCCGCTAGAGGAGGCCGTGCCGGCCGAGGCCGAGGAAGGGGAGAAATCCCAGCTCAGGAAGGACCTTTGATACAACCTCCGGCAGCTCAATACTTCGAGCTTGACCGTGTAGCTAGGAGATATAAGAACTTAGGAGGCAAGACCTTCTCGGGAACTGGCACCGTAATAGAGGCCCTTGCATGGCTCAAGACATGCGAGAAAATTCTTGAAGGCCTAAGGCTAGGAGACGAAGACAAAGCTGTTATGGGCGCCTGGCTTATGCAGGAACAAGCCGAATTATGGTGGGAGTCTCTTACCGCCGGGAATAGAGAAGTTGGAAGAACATTGGATGGATTTAAAGAACTCTTCAAGGAGAAATATGTCCCAGAACAAGCTCTAGAAAGAATGCACGATGACTTCGCCAATCTCCAGCAAGGGGATCTTTCCGTGCAAGATTATCTGAACAAATTTACAATGCTGTCGCCCTATGCTCCTGAGCTCGTTGCCACTGCGAAATCCAAAAATAAGAGGTTTATCTTTGGACTAAGACGACAATATCATGATAGAGCCATGGCCCATGTCAAGCTGGATTTCAATGAGCTAGTGGAAATGACATGCAACTATGAAGACCTGGACCAAAGACATCTGGATCAGGATCGCGCTAGAAGCCAAGCCGGAAACAAGCGCAAGCCTGCTGTAAATCAGGGCGAGTCAAGCCAAGCAGCATCTTCAAAACCTCAGACTGGCAAGCCGCCAAGAGGAAATTGCTTTAACTGTGGTAAGCCGGGGCACTACTCAAACGTCTGCACAGCTCCGAAGAGGCAGAAAACAAACTCTCAAGGCTCGAGCCAAGGCTCTCAGAACCCTCGCTCGTGCTTCAACTGTCGCAAGACCGATCATTTAGTCAAAGACTGTCCTTTGCTAAAGAAAGCTACTGTGGCTCATGTCTATGACGGGTCTAGCCCGCCAGCTGCTTCCGACGGAGCAGGTAAACCCGATGTTTTGGGAGGTACCCTTACAATTAAAAATATTCCTGTTTCTGTATTGTTTGACACAGGTGCATCGCGTAGTTTTATTGCTAGACACACAATGCACAAATTGAAGTTAAAACAGCGAAAGCTTAAAGAATCGGTTGAAGTTCATAACCCGATAGGGGGTCCTATTACTCTCGGTTCATATTGTAGGGTGCCAATCTCTTATTCTTTCTACAAATTTCCCATTAATTTGATTGTTATGGATTTTTCCGAATTCGACGTTATCCTTGGGTTAGAATGGTTAACGAAATACGAAGCTGAAGTAAAGTGTGCGGAAAGAATTGTTAAAATCCGAACGAAGCTTGGACATATATATACCCTGTCATGGTTCGAATCCGAATAGAGAAGAATTTTGGTCAGCATTAGAACTTATCCCCACTTCCATAGAAAAGATTCCGATTGTTAGAAACTTTGCGGATGTGTTTGAAGAAGTTGAGAACTTACCTCCGCAAAGAGAAATAGAATTCCGAATCGATTTAATTCCCAATGCCAGACCAGTGGTGCATCCAATTCGTAGAATGACTCCAAAGGAAAAAGAAGAATTAGGCGATCAAACTCGTCAACTGTTGTGGAAAGGTCTAATCAGACCTAGTTTTTCTAATTGGGGTGCAGCTGTCGTGTTTGTCCCAAAGTCAGACGGTACTCTTAGATTATGTGTTGATTACCGAGACCTTAACAAACAGACGCTTAAAAACAAATATCCATTACCCCGCATTGATGATTTGCTAGACCAATTGAATGGGGCGAAGATATTTTCCAGAATGGACCTAGCTACAGGTTTTCATCAATTGAGAATAGCAGAAGAGTGTGTTCCTTTGACCGCTTTCAGAGGTCCAGACATATTTTATGAATGGTTAGTAATGCCGTTTTGAGACGACCCGATTTCCCATTCTCACGGAAACAAGGTTATCTTTCTTTAAACATCGCTATGCTTTTTATAAAAATGAAGCCGTTATAAGACTCAGTTCCCATCACACAATGCAACGCAAACCGGAGGATAGAGTTTTACCTTATAACGGCCAAAATATGATTGATACGAATAAAACAAAGGCATTTGATATTATTGCTAGTGTTTATATGTTTTGAAAACAATTTCAAATCATAACTATCAATCATAGACGGCATTAATGCCCCATACCACTATGTCGCCATATATAGGTATACAATCAAAACCGCACGATGTCGTATTTGGAAATTGGATTTCCGTCATGAAACAAGGCAAAAGATAGTCCTTACCGAATTCGAGACAATCTAGCCTACCATGTCTCAGGAACAGCCGCAACTGCCCCCTGGATCGTCAGGGCCGGTAGGTCACTGACACCACCCTAGCTAGAAAGAAACGCATGCCCTCCCTGATGTATATCTGCGCCAGGCTCTGAGCGGTTCTGTTTGATCTGACAGGTATAAAATGGGCGGTCTTCGTGAAGCGATCTACGATCACCCAAATACTGTCATTTCCTTTCCTGGTTCTGGGCAGACCATCGATGAAATCCATAGAAATATGTTCCCACTTCCAGCCAGGAACTTCTAGCGGTTGTAATAATCCAGCCAGTTTCTGTTGGTCACTCTTGACTAGCTGGCAAGTAGGGCATCGACTAACATATTTAAATATTTTTGGTTTCACTAAAATCCGGATTGTTTTGCACCCGGTATATTCAATTGAAGTTTGAAATCGAATTATCGAACTACCGCGCCATTTTCAATTCTATATATAATTATAATTAATTATATTCGTTTTCAATTGTCGATTTCAACTCAGTTTTCATCGCCATTATTTAAAATATTTATTTTAAATATTTAAAATCCATTATTTTAGCCAATTTAAAATTTTTAAATTGGTTCAGATTTTCTGGGTCGTTACACGTTTGGCCTATGCAACGCTCCAGCATACTTTGTCGATCTAATGAATAGAGTGTTCAGGGGAGTTCTGAATAAATTTGTCCTTGTATTCATCGATGATATTTTAATCTACTCCAAATCAAAACCCGAGCATGAAAAACACTTAGAACAAGTATTGGAGATTCTAAGGAAGAACGTCTTCAAAGCCAAATTCTCTAAATGTGTCTTCTGGCAAGAAGAAGTTAAATTTCTTGGCCATGTCGTGTCAGATAAAGGAATTTCTGTTGACCCAAGCAAAATAACAGCGATTCAAGACTGGAAACAACCCACTACTCCCACAGAAGTTAGAAGTTTTATGGGGTTGGCTAGTTATTATCGAAAGTTCGTTAAGGATTTTTCGAAGATATCCGGTCCGTTAACGAAGCTCACAAAGAAACATGAGAAGTTTAAGTGGACTTCCGACTGTGAAGAAGTTTTCCAGGAATTGAAATCGAAGCTGACCACCGCTCCAGTGTTAACTATTATTGATGGCAATCAGGATTTAACAGGTTGGACAGATGCTTCTATTAGAGGTCTTGGTGCAGTGTTAATGCAGAGAGGCCAAGTAGTCGCTTATGCAAGCCGCCAATTGAAACCGCATGAAAAGAATTATGTGACTCATGATCTTGAGTTGCTAGCCATCGTATTTGCCTTGAAAATCTGGAGGCATTACTTATTGGGAGAGAAATTTATACTGTACACAGATCATCAATCATTGAAGTATTTATATACCCAAAAAGATCTGAATCTGAGACAGCAACGTTGGCTAGAATTTCTTGCAGCGTATGATCTTGATATCCTGTATACGCCGGGGAAAGCTAACGTAGTAGCGGATGCACTTAGTAGAAAGACTGCAATCGTTGCCCATCTTATAATTACACCTGGATTGATTCATAGGATTTCAGCCCTTCAGAAAGACGATGAATTCATTCAGAGAATCGGTAAGAGAGTCAAGGAAGGTGAAACCACGAGTTTCCGTATTGACAATAAGGGGGTTCTCAGGTTAAATAACAGGATTTGCATCCCAAATATTCCTGGCCTTCGAAGAGAAGTGCTAGACGAATGCCATAAATCCAAATTTTGCATCCATCCTGGGGTGAGTAAAATGTACAACGATATCAAACGCACTTTCTGGTGGAAGGCAATGAAAAGAGATATTTCTTTGTATGTTAGCAGGTGCCCTACTTGTCAATTGGTCAAGAGCGACCAACAGAAGCTAGCTGGATTGTTGCAACCGTTGGAAGTCCCAGGCTGGAAATGGGAACAGATTTCCATGGATTTCATAGATGGTTTGCCGCGAACCAAGAAGGGTAATGACAGCATTTGGGTAATCGTAGATCGCTTCACGAAGACTGCCCATTTTATACCTGTCAGATCCAATAGAACTGCCCAAAGTCTATCACAGATATATTTCAAAGAAATTGTTAAGCTGCATGGAATTCCCATCAGCATAGTCAGTGATAGAGATCCCCTATTTACTATCAAGTTCTGGGAGGCTTTCCAGACAGAATTGGGGACAAAACTGAATATGAGCACCGCTTATCACCCCCAAACAGATGGCCAAACTGAGCGGGTGAATAGAATTCTAGAAGATTTATTGCGGGCTTGTATAATCGATTTTGGTGGGTCATGGGAAGATCATTTGCATTTGGCAGAATTCTCATATAACAATAACTATCAAGCAAGTTTGAGAATGTCACCATTTGAAGCATTATATGGCAGACCCTGCAGATCTCCAGCATGTTGGGTAGAACCTGGCAACAGACTTGTACTAGGACCCGATATGATTAGGGAAGCATATGATAAAGTGGACTTCATCAAGAAGCGATTGAAAACCGCCCAAAGCCGACAGAAAAGTTATGCAGACTCTAGAAGGAGAGATTTGACATTTGCTGTTGGTGATCATGTTTATTTAAAGGTTTCTCCTATGAGAGGAGTAATCAGATTTGGAAAGACTGGGAAGTTGGCACCGAGATTTATTGGTCCCTTTCCTATACTAGAGCGAATTGGAACTCTTGCTTATAGGGTTCAATTGCCAGATTGGTTGCCTGGAGTGCACAATGTATTTCACGTATCTCAACTTAGGAGACATGTGCATGATCCAGATCTTGTTGTAGAAGAAGCACCGCAACAGGATGTGGAGATAACTCCAGAATTAGCACTCAGAAGGGAGCCATTAAAAATTGTTGGCAAAGAAACTAGAGAACTCAGAAGCAAAAAGGTTCATTTAGTTAAAGTGCAGTGGAGCAGTGATCCTAGAGACTGTACTTGGGAAACTGAGGAGAGCATTAAGCAAGCTTACCCCAAATGCAGAGTGGATATCTCTGACTAACTCCGGTGCAAGGTACCTTTACCATACTTTGCATTTACATTTTATTTCCTACTTTACTGTTGGTTCCTTTTCGAGGACGAAAAGTTTTAAGTAGGGGAGATTGTAATAACCCGGAAAATGCGAGCCAATTTAAAATTTTTAAATTGATTATTTCAAAGGAATTTGAACAATTGAAATAGAATATTTCAATAAAATAGTGAATTAGAAATAGTGAGTCAGTTTGAAAATTTGAATTCAAACTTTGACTGACTATGCAGGGTGGAAAATATAACGGATTTTAGTGAAACCAAAAATATTTAAATCTGTTAGTCAATACCTTTCTAACGAATCTGAAAAATCGAAGTTTCATAACGGGAATCAAAAGTTATGGCCGAATGAATTTTCAGAAGAGTAGGTATATAGAATATATAGGCCTGGAAAATTGATATTTTGCATACGACCTCGGAATTCAACGAAACCACTTTTGTTGGGTCCGGGATGTCAAACTATTGCTAGGTTTCAAATTTCATAATTTTTGAAGCTAGTATGTGAGCGTGGCAAAAGAAAATGTGTTTGGTCGATTCCTGTTAAATTGGATCGACCAGAAAATGACCATTTTTCAAATGACCTCAGAATTCGACGAAACTAGTTTTGTTGGGACCGTAGCGTCAAAACATAGCTAGATTTATTTTTCTGGAATTTTTCGAATCAGTTTGTGGTCCTGGCAAATTGAAATGTGCGTTCAGAGTTAAAAATTAAATGTTTTATACTTTAATTTGAAAAATAACTGATTGTAACAGTCGAATTGGCCCACGAAACATATCCCATTGTGTCCGGAATGGGGGTATTTAGCTAGGGGCGACAGTCGTTGGGTTTAAAAAGGAGTTCGTTTGAGAAAACACTATTTAAAAATTTAATATAATCCTCGGCCAATCATATTTCTCCATTCATAATTTTAAACCCCCCCCCCCCCCCCGTTCAACGGCGACCCGAGCTCCCCACCTTCTCTCCTCAATCGCCGCCGCCTCAGGCGCTTCCAGACTTCGCCACCCCCCTACCTCGACGCGCCTCAGCCCCCTCTCCAAATCCGACTAAGCCTCGCCGCCCCTCATCGCCTGTGCCGCCCGTACCGACGCCTCAAAGTCCCGACCTTCCCAGCGCCGCCGCCGCTCCGATCTGCCACCGCACCCCCCTCAAACCACTACCGATTTAAAGCCCTCTCTTCCCTCTTCCCTCTTCCACGTCCAACTCCCTGATCGTCCCCACGTGCCACGGATTTCTCGAAAATTGTAAACCTAGTTTTGAAGCTCGTGAAAGTGAGTTTTTCTTTGATCTTTACACTTTGAAAAATCGTATCTTTTTGGTATGTTGACGAAATTCGATGAAACAGGAAACAACGAGACCGCAAGGAAGCTCTCTACCCAATAGAAGAAGCTGCGGATTTTTCTGACATCGTTTCGATTTTTAGCGCTCAGAAAACCAAGGTGAGAAATCTAAATTAACGTGAAAGTGAAAGGAAAATGTCGTGTATAATTTATATAAGCGAAATATAAATTACATACGTGTTGTATACCTCATGTACATGCGTAGTGTAAGCTATATGAGCGAAGTATGAATTTTTACATGCATAGAATAATTGATATAGGTGTTGAAATGCAAGTGAAATATAGCAAATATATGTTATATATATATATATATACTCCCCTCGTCCACAAACCATGGACGATATTTATTGTGGTGAATTGGTGTGAAATATTGGATGAAAAATACGAATGGTTGAATAATTGTTTGTGGTTGATATTGTTTGGTTGTGGTTGAAAAATACCCATTGGTGATTGAAATGAATTGGAAATATTTGTGGAAATAAAAATAAACATGCCGCCTGCGTGCGAATTAGATGCATGAATCCCCATTGTCAAAAACCGCGAGGTTTTAAGGTAGAGCGAGGAGCCGTACTAGGGACGGTGCCGGTTTTAACTACCCTGCCGTTATGCTGCCGAAATTTTGAATAATCTTTGTGTGTTAGAATTATTTTCATATGTTGAAATTATTTTTCATACATAGAAATTAAAGTCATATATGAAACTATGTCCATGTGTGGAGATATTCATGTGTTGAAAAGTGTTGTGTGAAAATAAAATTCATTCGTGGATGAGTGAAGTGTATAAACAACAAAAATCATATTTTTATATATATATATGAAGTATGAAAAATATTCGCCTTATGTAAATAATTTCAATCATAAAAATCCCATCTTTCTAATATGAACAACATAAATAAATTGTCCATGTGTGGAAATACTCATTTGTTGAGAAGTGTGTGTAGTGGAAAAGTTCATGTGTTGAATAAAAAGATTGAACAATAAAAATTACATTTTTATTGAAACTATGAAGTGTTGAAACCATACATTGGTTGAATAAATATTTTAAATGATAAAAATATCATTTTTATCATATGTGTGGTATGCTAAAGATATGCGGACGTTGAAACAAATATTTGTGATAGAAATATTATTTTTAACATGCATAGGAACTAAATAAAATAGTCATGTGTTGAAATCTATTTTAGTTCGCCAAAATTATCATCTTTGAAATGTGAAGTGTTAAAAATAGCCACTTGTTCAAATAAACGTGCATGAGTTGAAATATACATTAACTAGCTAATGATATGATTTTAGCCTATGCATGCAACATTCGAATGAATGGTGTTTTTAAACCAAAGCAAATCAAATATGAAATTGAATGGAAAATGATAAATGTTAGAAATTGTATATATGTACATGCATATCTATTGAACAGGTTAAAGCAAAAGGGGCTAGAGAAGAGAAATAGAATTTTGTGCCCGACAAATAGGTACACATTTACCGCTTTGTTTGGGTGATGATTTTATGAGCCTGTTGGCTAGCCACTTGGCTTTTTCTTTTTCTTTTTGATATGAGACGCCCGTGTGGCTATTTGGGAATTTTCCCAGACCCTCCCGTACAAAGGAGGTTATGGCGAAATTTTCCAAAAATTTAAGGCGTTAGTGAAATAATTGAAGTGGAAACGATATAGGAATTTTTGAATGAACTATATTCATATAAATATATAAATATAAATAGAATTAAAACGAAACGTGGCCGTGCAGTTCGTGTTTTGAAACCGTGATTTCAAACGACTAGTTCGGAAGATCCGACCATTGGATTTTCCCGAAACCTCAACCGTTGGGTTCGCCTTGGAAATATCTTTCCAACGGCACCACCTTTGTGAAGATCCGACGGTTGGATTGTCTGGAATGTTTAATTCAAAACTGAAGAAAAACAGCGCCAGAAACGATTATATTTATATATATATAAATATAATTAAATTAAATCGAATAACGACGCTGCAGTTCGTAAATTGAAATCGTAACTTCAAATGGTTAGTGTGGAAGATCCGACCGTCGGATTTTCCCAAAACTGGAACCGTTGGATTCGTTTTGAAATGACCTTCCTAGTGATGTAAAATTTGTGAAGATCCAACGGTTAGATTTTCATATATGTGTAAAACAAAATTAGTGGAAAGCAGCGCCAGTGCATCGACACGACCTGAAACGTCGTTTAATTAAATATGGCCGTTTTTAATTAAATAAAAATGGCGATATATCGTTATAAAGTGCTATAGACGATATAGAGTGAAAATAAACCAATTTTGTTGTGTTTGCTTGATATGTGATGGTTGAATGTATTTGACATGAAAATTATAACTAAATAACTGAAATGTGAATGTTGAATAGTCCAACCATGCGAATAATTGATTTGAAAATCTAAATATACGTGGGTTATTTGAAAAGACCGAGTTTATCTCATTTCAAATAATCGATCGACGTTGAGAAGTCGAAGAGTCGAAGACGACTGAAGACCGACGATCTCCACATTGGATGGATGGGCGCTACTGATGCTTGTGATTGGAGTAGCTACCATGAAGGAATTGAAGTAGTAGCCGTCCAAACATATTGTTGATTGTACGGATATGCGAGGAATTGGTGCCTCCGGTTTCGTTCAGACCCAGAACGGACTTGTAAATGGACTGTGTGTCTGACATTGGATTTTGTTCTGTGTTGATTGATCTCTGTTAAATATATATCTGTTTGGCGGCGGAGAATTTATTCTCTTGCTTAACGCCCTTCTCTGAGACGTACGAGCTCAGAGGTTATGTATTGACAGAAATCAGTCGCATGGAGTGGATTGCCTGTGTGGCACGCCTAAGTGGCATATGATCAAGGCTTCTGTTGCAAAGCAAAGTCTTGTGGTTGATGATCAAAGCATGGTCTGTGTGACGTAGCTTTGTGTATAACGTGAATTCGCGAGCCTCACACCTCGGTATGAGTCAAAAACGGGAGAAGGACCCAAGGAGTGCATGACGTTTCTTTCTAGCTATGGTGGTGTCAGTGACCTCCCAGCCCTGACATTTATATCTACTTTTCACCTGTGTGGTTGTTGGAATGCGAGGCGCCTCGATTATTGGTCTGTAAGGACCGGGAAACGTGTGTTCAGGAATAATTAATCCTCAAAAGTAAGAGAGGACCGGCCTTGGAGGATCCAGGGGATTGCTGTGTGCGGTCCCGAGGCATTTGCTAGAGTGTCTCGAACGGAGAGGAGCTTGCCCCTTGCCTCGACTCATGAAGGAATCCAATTTCCAATACGAAATATGCGGATGTGATTGTATTACTAGTATGGCGACATAGTAGATGGTACCTATGCCGCCTAGGATTAATATTTATGATTGAATTGTTTTTGAAACATATATGCACTAGTAATAATATCAAACTCTTTTGTTTTATTCGTATGAAGCATCTTTGGCCATTATAAGGTAAAAACTCTATCCTCCGGCTTGCGTTGCATTGTGTGATGGGACCTGAGTCTTATAATGGCTTCATTTTATAAAAAGCATTGCGTTGATTTAATCATTTATTTTATTTCATGCACTAGCACTCATTGGAGTAAACCCGTTCTGCGAAAGTAGCGTGGTCCTTTGATTTGCCTTATTATTGTTGTTAATAAGTTGAGTAGATTTCTCATACCAGTCCCATGACTGACTCGTAGTTTGTTTCACCTTGCAAACTCGGGTGCCCTCATTTTCACACGGGCAGCCTAGTTACAGGTTTCTGACGCACCTTTTGGCTCATGGCGAGGCTTGACTACACCGTGCTGACTTGGATTTTCTCCGCCATTATTGTATCTATATTATGATTCCGCCACTGGCGATGTAGACTGATATTCCTTTTGTGTACTCTTTATGTATGATTCCGCCTCAGGCGATGGTAACTGATTATGTATCATTATACACTAAGTTGTATCCTGTACTGTGCTCTCTGATGTGATGATATCTATATGATTCCGCTGTCATATGTGTGTAAATTATTCTATGTTCTGTTTATGCTATTTTCTGTGATCTGCTAATGATGATTAATGTGTTATATTCCAATGATTATCCTTAACACCGTGTGAAGGGGTTTTGGGATCGTCACATAGAATATCTTAATTTATTATTGATTTAAAAAAGATAGTTGCATCTATCTTTTCAAAATTGAACTTCAAATTTAAAAAATACAAATGAATATGTATGTCATGTGTTAATTGTTAATTGCAAATATGCAACGTTAAAGATAAAACTGAACTTTTGATTACCAAATTGCATTTTTGTAATTAACAAATTTTAAATGTTTAGTAAAATATCTTATTTTATTTCAGATTTAAAAAAGATTGATGCATCTATATTTTCAAAACTGAACTTCAGATTTAAAAAAGATAAATGAATATATGTGTCATGTGTTAATTGTTAGTTGCAAATATGCAATGTTAATGATAAAACTGAACTTTTGATTACAAAATTTCATTTTTGTAATTAACAATTTTTAAATGTTTAGTAGAATATCTTGATTTATTTCAAATTTAAAAAAGATAGTTACATCTATCTTTTCAAAACTGAACTTCGGATTTAAAAAAGATAATTATATTTTTAGCTCTACATATGTTTGAAAAAAAAGGATACATGTTAAACAAGTATGATGTTTTACTCATTATTTACAATTACTACATACCATATGAACTTGATTTAAAGCTTGCATAAAAAAGATAAAAGCATTTATGTTTTTGTACAAACAACTTAGTTACATAATAATTTATAACGAAATGCTTTTAGTTGTTTATGAATATCAAAAGATATGCAAAAATTTGGTTACATAATAAATTACAACATTAGAGCATATAACTCTAAATTCATGGTATGCTAACTAAATAAAAATATGTTATCATTTTATCAATTATTTTTCTTTCTTTCTAATTTCATCCTTGGTGATACATATTCAAATTTCCTTTGTAGGAATTCGAGGATCAACAAGTGTTATTTAGTGGATGCAGCGAAATGGAGACTGATCTACCATGATAGTCACAGTCGTATTGTTTATTGTTGTGCTTGTAAATAGAATGGCTATGAACTTGCATAGTCATGTTTTTTTGTTTTTTTGTTCTGGTGTCCTTAGTTTTTTTTTTTGTTAATTGTTCTTTATTGCGGAGTTAAAACCATAAATGAGCTGTGCAAATTTGTGTACATGAAACCAACTACGTGAACATTATAACTATTAGTTCTTTATTGCAGGCTGTTCTTCCTTCTCTGAAAAATATATAAGTGTTTATCTTTATCCGAAAATACAAAAATAAGTACATGAAACCAACTACGTGAACATTATAACAATTAGTTACAAAATCGGAAATGCACCTGCAATCAAACTACACAAAATTATATTTTACATTGCACTTGCAGTGTTGTTAACTATTGTTTTAAATTTGATTTCCATTTGCTTCCCATCTTCTCTCTGTTTTGCAGTTTTATGCACTCTGAAACCAACCATCCATCATCAAAACATAACATTCCTCCTTCACTTCATCAACACATGACATAAAATGAAAATCTTTTGAAAATCAAATCGTTTAATCGATTCGTTCAATCGATTTGTTCAATCGAATCATTCAATCGATTCGTTCAATCGATTGTTGCTGCAGAAGTAAAATTGAATCGTTCAATATATTCGTTTGAAACATGAAAAGCTTTTGAAAATCGCCATTTTTATGAAGATCAACTAGGGTTTAGATTTGCAAAATAACGGCCGCGACATTTTTTTGTCCTTGAAACTAATTCTTTAAAAGTCATATCCTTTAAAATAATTGGACCTGACTAGAAAGCCCTTCACGCAAATTTCCACATTAGTATAACTATCCAAATGTGTTGATGTACTCTGGCGACTGTAAGTATTATTTAAAAACTCTTAATAAAGATTTATTTCTATATTATATTTTTTTCCACTGCGATGTGAGACGCTGTGTTGTATTGGTTCTTCTTCTTATTCCTCTATTCTTAACCTTCTTTCTTTCTTATCACCCTCTTATTTATTTATAATAGCTTTCTTGGTTTTCGATACTTGGATTTGGATACGGGATGTATTAGTGTCTAGATTCGAGCATCAAAATTTCCGGGACGTTACACTTCGCTCCTCCTCATACTGATACGTCAACGCCTCCATTGCTGAAGTTAGCACCATCGCAAATTTCCGCAACCCGCTATCGCAACTTTCAAGTCGCTGCCTTCACCTCGAGCTGCACGCCTCCAGATCCGTGACAATTTTCTGCTACCCAAACCGAAGCCCAAGTTTTTACCAGCTTCTTTCGGCGCAGCGCTAAATTGTATGAATCCTCTTGTGATTAGCTTAATTCAAGTATCCCAATTTCAATAGAAACTAAATTAAAATTGTAAGGTTTGGGTTTAATTCCGTTGGCTGCTGCATTTTGTTGTTAAACATCGTCCATGGGTTTTTGAATGATTGGGGACTCAAATTGTGAATATATGTGGTGGCCAATTCACATTTGTGTGTGTATATATATACTTTATGTATGTATACATATATAATTGGCATACATATATCCATAAATCAACACTTTTCATGTTGCCATGATTACTGTCTTGTGTCATTTGGGTGATGTGACTTTAAAATATTGAGTTTTTGTATATCCAGGCTTATTGATGATACATTAGCATATATCCTTGTTTTGTTTCTTATTTTAGGCATGGCCTTGTCAAAATTTTTGAACATGAATGCATAGTACTACTTCCTTGATTTATTTTGTAAAGCATGCCATGCGTTGATATGCATAAATGAAAAAAAATTATATCTATACCCTATTAGATGTGATACTTTTTTAGCCTGAATTTTACCCGTAACGTTTTGTTAGTAAGGACTATATCCATCAAGTTTAACTTTCAGTACCCATACACTAAATTTAAGCATTCACCTACGTAATTCTATTAGGAATCAGATTTTGTTTGGAAAGTAAAAAAATTTATTTTGATAAATAGCCATTAATGTAAGAGATGATTTAGGAATTTTAGTATGTGCCTTTAATGTTTTGCCATTGGTTATTACCCTTTATATAAACAACTTGACTATGCATGAACATACAAACCTTTGTATGTTAAAAAGAAAACTTGGTATTGTTAAAATTCTGACTTACCTGAACTGTCTCGTTTGTATGGTGCACATGCGTGGATTGCACACAACATTGTACTGACCATGACTTTTGGTATTAAACATGTATTCGAAAATTGGTAAACCCAAAATCTTCATTTTATCATGAATTAGCTACTTTGGCATGTATTGTTGGCCCATTGTTATATTGTTGCTTTTGGGAAAATACATCATTTTCTGCATGTGTTGGTTCATTATCTTTGCATGCCTTCACCTGCACATGTATTTGTTGCATGTATATTTGCTTCCTTGACCCTTATGCTCAGTACATGTGTTTAACATACTGTCGTAACCCTTTCTTGATAATTTGAAATACATTTTTGTTCATATGTATCTTGGAAAACCTGAACTATTCTGTTATGAATAAATAGATTAAATTCCTATTTTATATGATTCTTATGCAAGCATTTGTGTACTGGGTGGCTTCTACATGAACACTTGTTGCATCCTATTACTTTGAAGTATATGGCTACCCTATTGGCTACATGTGCTTATAAACCAATGCTGCCTTATTTGAACTAAAACATACACCTTAGTTAAACCCCATCGTCTTGCATAAAAATCTGAAGTACGTGTTGTGTTTTGTTTGCACTTGAAACCAAATATATGTATACTACCTTCTTGTTACTGATGTCTTGTTTCGAAAACATATTCGAGAATATGTTGTTTAATACTTGAAATATATATATATATATATATATATCTTTATGTTACTGGATAGTTACATGGAGTAGAAATACATGTATGGGTTGATAATTTGAAAAATATCCCACTGACTTTGGCACTAATTTGCATGGCCAGTTTGTTTTGACAGGACTGCTATAAAAATGTTGCACTTATTTGTATGTATAACTGCATAAACAAGTAGGTATTAGTACACTGTATGTTGATGAGATCTGGAACAGACATATTTTTCTATATTAAACTTATACCTAGTAATCTTGGACACACTCTGTAACAACCCGCCCAGAGTGGGCCTAAAATTCAATCCAGAAAAGTCCCATTGAAAGTTAGAACCACTAGAAATGGGTTGTTGGTTCCTATAAGGAATTACATTCACATAAAATAACAGAGCAATATAAGGAAATGGAATCTCACACAGCGGAAGGGATAAACTATAATAATGAGAAAATAGATATACCATTTAAAGACCATTTATGTAGCTTACAACCATGTTTTAGGTAGTTACATCATATACATCAATGTATATCCCACATACAATAATACTGCCAATAGTAAATAGAACATAAAATAGATAAATTCCTCCATCGCAGGCTCCCACCACTTCAACTCTCAGCATGAAGTCAAACCTATTGTCCCGTAAGTATGTTAAGAGGAGGGAGATCAGAACATAAAGTCTTGGTGAATGAAAAACACATATGTTTGAAGGGTAACTATTCTTATATTTGGCAGGAAATACTTGTCATGATATGTCTACGTGAACATGCATACACACACAAGGAAACAAATCTAATTAATGAGGTGGACATTCGTACAGTTACTTAAGACCTTCATAACACTTTAGGGCGGATCCTCGATCACTTAATACCCAATGAGGTGGACAATCTCAGCCACTTAAGGCCATACTACTAAATTAATTTTAGAGCGGATCCTTATAATCACTTAATACCCTATGGAGGACCCTAGCTACTTAAGAACCCATCATATCAGGTCAATGCTATATATTCTCTCATTTGTAATATGAGAAGTAGTATCTCGCCACTTAATACCAATTTAGGGCGAACATTCGTATAGTCACTTAAGATCGACGGACTCCCATGTTACTACTTAACTGATATTATGGGTGAACAACTATGCACTTAATACTTCCTGTTGATAGGCGGTTATAGTTGCATGCAGCTAGGGTACCTATCATGTCCTTAGGTTAGCCCTCACACAACCCCTATAGGAAGCGGACAACTTCCAGAGAGCTACCCCACTTAATGTTATCATTATATATAGTCCATTTTAGAGGAGGACCCAAAGACCACTTAAACCTAATAAGGGAGGGTCCCATGACTTTGGCCCAAACGAAGGGGTAAACTTTAGGAACATATCTAGTCCTAACCACTTAAGACCCAAATTAGGTAGGTCATCCACTTAATACCTTCTCAAGGCGGTCCTACTCATGCACACATTTGTAATATACACACATCAGTCCTCTAACATTGAACCGTCTACTTGTAGATGATGGATTTGCCAGGTAGCTCCGGACAGGCTTCTACTACAAGTGGGCTTAACCTCGTGTTTTAATGTAATAATTTTAATAGCCCATAGCAGCTAGACCTCTCACATTAACCATGCTTACTTGTAGATGCTGGATATGCCGATCAGTTCCAACAAGGCTTCTACTTACAAGTAATGGTTAACCTTGTGTCTTTGTGTCATTAATTACTATTTGTAAAGCCATTAACGCACATACATACAAACAAATTCCTAAGGGGACATTTGAAATTAAAATTACTGCTTTTCTAAATCAATCGTACTTACTACGCATTTATTACACATTTATTATACATTGATTACACTACATATATATATAATTTAATAATCGCAATCAACGCTAATTGTCGTTCGAATTTAACGTTTCTAAATCGTCGAAATGTAAATCTCTAACCAAAGAAAGACATACAAGTTAATTTCTCGCATTTCACCAGTCAAATGTAGACATGTATGTAAACATATGTCTAAATTGGAAAGAAACAGTAATAACATATAAAACTTGTATCCTAGGCCTGACTGACTGTGTAACGACCCGCAATTTTCGGTCGTTTAATTCTAAACATTTTTTTTAAATATTGAGTTGATAATATAATTGGATTTTATATGAAGTTAATCGATTTAATAATTAAATACGGTTCAAATACGAATATATCAAATTATCGTAACATGAAACGACATATATTTGAATACGAAGTTAAAACTGAATCAAAATGATTCAGATGATCGATATAAATTGTATTTGACTATAAACAATAATAATAAAAATTTATTATCGAGGAATTGATTATTTTTTAATTTAAATTATATTATAACAATTTAATATAGTTATTTTATATGTACGTTTGAATTAAATTTAAGACTCGATTACGTTGAGTTCAGAATAGCGTTATAACATTGAAATGTCGGTCGCTACGTCAAAATAAGATTCGTGATTTCTAGTTATGAACCCCGAGATATTTTTAATGGATAAGCTCGAAATCAAATTAGAACTGGTTTAATTAAAATAAAAATCTCTTTAAATCAAATTGTATTTATTCAAAATCAAATCAAACTAATTAAAGCTACCCTAACTTGTACTTAAAGACGGCCTAAATTTTGTACCCGCACAGACATAATGCCTCGTTTCCACGTCTATAATTTACAAGGACCTCCTCTGACGGCCGCCCCGTACCATCAGACATTTCCCTCGAAATGCGCTATTCCAATGTCCGGCTAGCACGGGACGATCGTCAAAAGGGTTGAAACAATGATTACCAAAGAACATGTAGTATATCTCACAGCTCAAGGAATAAAATATAATAGTAACATAACTTGATATAAAATAGGCTAGATAGTACATAAGCTGAAAACTAAACCATATCCATCAGAGTAGCGGAAAAAAATTACAGCTTCATATCCAATTATTACAACTTTAAAATACTGTCTCTAAAGGAAATAAAAGAGGTACACTACTAATGCCCGAAGCAATTACAATCAACGACACAGGGAGAATATGTATGAAGTACATGGAAGCCTCCTGCTTGTCTCCGGACAGCTACTCATGCATAACCACCTAACATGCCTATAGTCTGCTCGTTTAGGGGCACCCAGAGTAATAATAAGAGACATAAAACTCTGGGTCAGACGAAAGTCTGGTGCGAGCGACAACAACAAAATAAAGCAATAACAGGTATAAACAATCATACCCGACCTGGACCTGCAACCAAAGAGTTAGCACAACAAGATGTACAATACTCTAAGGTAACACTAACATAGAGTGTAAAATGGAAGTGTGCGTGTCATGGTGATAGCAAACATCAAACAAAGCAATCATCCTCACATCTCTCACTCAATGCGTAATGCATACGATTTCCCCCCTTAATGCCCTAAATTCCGGAATTAACAAAATAAATCCAAATCAACCCAAGTTCATATATGTAACATAAATATGATTTTATAATTTATGCATATATTTCCATAATTTTTGGAAGAATAATTTCGCTAATTATCACTAGTCACCCCTAATTAGCACTAATTAGTGTATAAACATGCAAATCACTCACCTTAGCTAATAATTACTGATAGATCTAAAACTTTTACTGATTTGGCTTGGATTCCAATGTGGTGCAACAGCTCTACAATGAATTTGGTGTTAATTCGACCTGATTTGATGTAGATTCGATTTATTAGTGGCTAGAAAGTGATTAGAGAGAGATTTAGAAGATGGAAGCCATGATTAGGGTTTGAGAAAGGTTTGTGGCGGCTAGAAAAATGAAAGGAGATGATTCTCCAACTCCTTTCAGCCCTACCATAACCCTAATCCCGAATTGGGTTATCGGCCTAGCTGCTAATCACTTAATTAAGCCCAATTAGGCTGTTTCCATCTTTCAAATCTTATTTCAGCCATATCTCCCAAACAGTAAGTCTCTTTGATTAACGTGACCACTGCACGGAATGGAAAACCATCATCCAAACCCAATGGAAGTAGTTTCAAGTCAAAACTCCTTACCAATCAAAAGTTATGGGCGAAACAAGATTCGTTAGGGGAAAATGGTCATTTTAAAATCCGGCAAAAATCGTGAATGTGGGAAATGACCCCCAATAGCCGTTTCCCAAAGTTACACAACCATATGACTTCGTATGAAGATAAAACAAATATTCTATGATACTCCGATACGTAAAATACGGGTCGTTACATTCTTCCCCTTAAGAAATTTCACCCTCGAAATTCCTTAACCAAGAAAACATACAACAGTGTCCCGCATGCCTATCAACCATTTACAAACAATCAAACATATATAATTAACACAACAAGCTTGTCTTTGCATGCGGTTTACTAACAAGGGAATAACTATATCACGATTACAATCGTACTAGGTAAAGAGCTCTGGATATTACTTCCTTATGTTCTCCTCGGTTTCCCAAGTGCAGTCATTCTCATTATCACCCCACTGGACCTTAGCCAATTTCACCGTCTTCCTTCAAAGTTGTTTCGTATCGTGTCCGACAATACGAATCGTTCTGCGACTTCCAACTGCATCGAGTTCTACCTCGATATCATCCAACTGATCTAGTGAAATAGTTATACCAGAATCATGTACAAACTTCCTTAACTGAGAAACATGAAATACGTTGTGCACTCCAGCCATCTTGTTAGGTAATCCAACTTTATACGCTAAATTACCAACTCATTCAAGAACTGGAAACAGACCAACAAACCTTGGTGCTAATTACCTCTCCTACCAAATCGAATCACACTCTTCAACAGAGAAATCTTGACGAATACCAAGTCGCCAAAGGAGAATTTCAAATCTCTTCGTCTTTCATCAGCATAACTCTTCCACCGAACTTGGGCAGCCTTCATTCGTTGTTGAATAACCTTGATCTTATCTGAAGCCTCTCTTATTACATCTAGCCCAAGCACAAATTTCTCACCGGTTTCCAACCAACATGATGGTGAGTTGCATGGTCTTCCTTACAAAGCTTCAAATGGAGCCATACCAATACTGGGCCGATAACCATTATTATATGCGAACTCAACTAGATGCAAATGGTCATCTCATGACCCCCCAAAAATCCAATATACAAGCTCTCAAAAGATCCTCTAATACACGATTCACCATATTTGTTTTACCCTCAGTTTAAGGATGGTACGCGGTACTGAGATGTAATTCTGACCCTAAGGCCTCTTGTAAGCTCTTCCAAAACCCACTAGCAAATAATGGATCTCGGTCACTCACAATTGGTACTCCATGAAATCTCACTACCCACTTCATATACAGTTCTGCTAACTTAGCTGCCAATCTATTCGACTTGACCAGTATAAACCTTGCACTCTTGGTCAGTCGATTCACAATCACCAAATACTATCATGACCCGATCTAGTCCTTGGTAAACCACCGATAAAATGCATTAAGACTTGTTTCCATTTCCATTCTGGAATTTCCAATGGTTGTAACAAACCACTAGGCTTTTTTTGCTTGGATTTAACTAACTGGCAGTTTATGCACTTGGATATAAACTTCCCAACGTCTCTCTTCATCCTTTCCCAGTAATAGGTATGCTTTATGTCTCGATACATTTTGTTATCATCGGGATGTATAGTCAGTTTCGAGTGATGACACTCCCTAAACACTTCGTCTCTCAATCCATTAACGTTTGGTACAACTAGTCTCACATTCTTTCGAAGCCAATCTTCTCGATCAAGTCCATACTTATTCATCTCCTCAGCGTCGATACCCATCTCTACCTTGGAGATGATTTCCAACAGGTTAGGATCGTCCCTCTGACTAGCACCGATCCGTTCAGTCAGAGTCGGTCTGGTCGTCAAACTTGCTAACATCTCTTGATCTCACACTTAGGTCTGAAACCATATCCCGCGATATACTCCAGTTTCTTCCCTAGAAACATAGTTCCCAAATTGGCATGTCTCCTACTTAATGCATCAGCTATTGCATTGCCCTTCCCGGGTGTGTATGCGATATTGAAATCATATGAAGCCAAGAACTCTAACCATCTCTGCTGACAAAGATTTAAATTATTTTGAGAGAAAAGATACTTTAATGACTTATAATCGGTAAACAACTCAAATCTTTCTCCTAAAAGATAGTGTCTCCACATATTTAACGCAAACACGATCCCTGCCAATTCCAAATCATGGATAGGATATCTTTTCCCATGTGGTTTCAGTTGCCGACTATCATAAGTCATAACCCTACCCCCTTGCATCAGTACAACACCTAGTCCGGTACCACAGGCATCCGTGTATACCATCATCTCTTCGTTCCCTTTAGGAATAACTAACACTGGTGCACACATTATCCTTTAGACTCTGAAATGCATTCTCACACCTTTCGTCCCAAGCAAAAGTTTGATTCTTCTTGGTCAACTGAGTTAACAGTGCTGCTATCTTGGAGAAGTCTTGAATAAACTTATGATAATGTCCAACTAATCCCAAAAAACTTCTCACGTCCATTGCATTTTTTGGGCGTAGAACAGTCTTGTACCGTATCCACCTTCGCAGGGTCCACAACAATACCATTCTCTGAAACAACATGGCCCAAGAATCTGACTTCCCTCCTCCTGAAGTGACACTTAGAAAATTTCGCTTTCAATTGGTGTTTCCTCAACACCTCCATCACTAACCTCAAACATTCCTTGTATTCTTCCTTTATCCTCGAATAAACCAAGATATCATCCATGAACACAAGAACAAAATTATTTAATTGATCTCTGGAAACCTTATTCATAAGATCCACAAAATATACGAGTGCATTGGTCAACCCGAATGGCATGACCAACCACTCATAGAATCCAGACGGTGTCTGAAATGTCGTTTTAGGTATACTCTCAACTGCTACTCGGAGCTAATGAAATTCTGTCGCGAGATCCAATGGGAGAACACTGTTGCTCCATTTAGTTGATCAAACAAATCATCTATCCATGGAAGATGATACTTATTCTTCATAGTCACCTTTTTCAATTCGCGGTAGTCCACACATAAACGAAGAGAACCATCGGCCTTAGTAGCAAATACAACTGGTGCTCCCCACTCGGAAACACTCCTTCAGATAAATCCCTTCTTCAAAAGATCGCCTACTTGCACTTCGAGCTCTCACTGCTCCCTTGGCGCCATACGATGAAGAGGCATCACTATAGGTCTGGCATCTTTCACTAAATCAATCTGAAACTCGATCTCTCGGTGTGGTGGAAGTCCGGTCACTTCCTCAAAGATGTCTGGATACTCGCCAGCAATAGGTATATCTGATAACTCATCATGCGGGATGTCGACGAAATTTAGAAAACTAGCAATTTCCCCATCACTAGGTAGGCAACCCAATACCACCCTCCGCCCATCATTCACTGTAATGGTCACCGTAGACCCCTCACAGTCTACCACCACCCCCATACCTTTGGAGCCAATCGACTCCCAAGATAATGCCAAACCTATTAAAGCCCAAAACAAAGCAATCATAAGAAAACATACATCCATGACTTGATAATACCAAATTACGACAAATCATATGAAGACTAGTCGAACCACCGATCGGGTTTGTCACAATTAAAGGTCTATCGACAATCTCGAGTTCCAATTCCAACCTATCTACCAGGTCACTTTATATGAAGGAATGGGAATCCCTGGTATCAAAAAAATACTCGAACAGGAACATCATAAATAGAAAGCATACCTTGAATAATGGCACCCTTTCCATTGTTCGCCGCAGTTGGGGAATTCGACGAAGAAGGAACAACACTGATAGCATATGCTTTCACGATCTGCTTCTCCTTAGGGGGTTATGACATTTATTCTTCAAATGTCCCACTTGGTCATAGTTGAAGTACTTCTTCTCCCTTGGCTTCGCTCAACAATCATTGATATAGTGGCCCTTCTTGCCGCAACCAAAGAACTCGATATCTTTCTTATTTTTATTTTTCTGACCTTCCTTGGTTTGGTTCTGTTTTCTCTTATTCTGGGAATTCTTCTTGCCTTCAGCGCTCTCCTGCAGTTTTGGGTCCTCTGCAGATGTAATAGCAACCTCGGTCTTCGACTTACGGTAAAGGCTTTCTGATCTCAATGCCTTTCCCACAATAGATTCGAAGGTCTTATTGATATGGTTTATAAGTCTTTCCCCCAAGTACTCTTCTAGGCCAGTTATGAACTTCTCGTTCTTCTTCTCGGCAGTATCGATAAGAGATAATCCATATTCCAATAAGGTATTGAATTCAGCAATATATTCCGAGACTGCCCTACCATTCTGCTTAAGCTTCAAAAACTTCCTAAATAATTCTGATTTCTATGCAGTTGGAATAAACTTGTCACTGAAGCGAGTCTTAAACTGATTCCAAGTAATTTGACCCTCGGGAGTAGCCGCTTTAATAACATTCCACTAATTCATTGCTCGTCCTTGAAGCTGACGCGATGCTAGTTTTCTCTTCATTGCATCATCGATCCCCAAATCCTCGAAGATGCTCTCACAACTATCAAGCCAATCCTGAACTTCCGTAGCCAATTCCGTTCCATGAAACGGCTTCTCACCCAGGCTAGTATAATCCTTGTTAAGCTTGGCGAAATCGGCTCTAGGCGCCTGCACTACTGCACCACCACCGTTAGCAGCATTAGGAACTGCTCCCTGAGCATCCCTAAGCATCTCTCGCATGAACGAAGTAAACATCATCCTCATATCAGGGACATTCCCATTGTTGGCCCCTGAACCTGCTCCCTCTTCAACTCCTGATGTGGTGTTCCTTACCATACTCCTCGTATTTCGGCTCGTTGTTCAATCTGTAAAGAGAAAACGATTAACCATCTCCTTAGTGGTGCCAATGCAGTGCGAGTTCATCCTTAGATATACTAATAGTATATATATAGTTTTGAAAACCAAAATATCACAAGTACGCGCCTTTATATACTATCTCTCCCTGATATCTTTCACTAGGTTAAAATACGCAACCTAGGCTCTGATACCAAGTGTGACGGCCACCCCGTACCATCAGACATTTCCCTCGAAATGTGTTGTGCCAATGCCCGGCTAGCATGGGACGATCGTCAAAAGGGTTGAAACAATGATTACCGAAGAACCTGTAGTATATCTCATAGCGCATGGAATAAAATATAATAATAACATAACTTGATATAATACAGGCGAGACAGTACATAAGCTGAAAACTAAACCATATCCATTAAAGTAGTGGAAACTAAAATACAGCTTCATATGCAATTATTACAACTTTAAAATACTATCTCTAAAGGAAATAAAAGAGGTACACTACTAATGCCCGAAGCAGTGACCAATAATGACACAGGGAGAATATGTATAAAGTACGTGGAAGCCTCCTGCTCGTCTCCGGATAGCTACTCGTGCATAACCACCTAACCTGCCTCTAGTCTTCTCATTTAGGAGCACCCAGAGTAAAAAGAAGAGACATAAAACTCTGGGTTAGACAAAAGTCTAGTGTGAGCGATAGCAATAAAATAAAGCAATAACAGGTATTATGCAGTTAAAGCCCCGCAATATCCCCGCTATATCCCATAGCGCTCTTCAACCACTATGCTATTTCAATTTAGCGCTGATGAACAGTAGATCCGCTTTTTGCCCTACTTTTTTCTGCTGCATCCGCTAAATCAAGGCTTTTTAGTATCCGCTTTGCAGTTTTAATATATAGAAGTTGACTTGACTAGTTTTCTTTTAAAAAAAATTAGTAAATTTAGCGTAAAGTGCTAAATTTAAGTTATAAGCCTAATATATGGTAATAATCACTTACATTCATCAAAATAAGCATGATTAACTATGATATTACTTAAATTTGTTATATGAGATTAATTAATATTAGTTTCTGGCACACAAATTATTTGAGAAAGATCGCCGCTATAGAACCGCTGAGCGCTTTAACTGCACAAAACAGGTATAAATAATCATACCTGACCTAGACCTGCAACCAAAAATTTAGCACAACAAGATGTGCAATATTCTAAGGTAACACTAACATATAGTGTAAAATGGATATGTGTGTGTCATGCTGATAACAAACATAAAACATAGCAATCATCCTCACATCTCTCACTTAGTGCGTAAAGCATACGATATCCACTGCTTTGATCACCAAATCCATTGGGGCCATGACGGATCCACACCGCCCTAGACTCCGTACAACTATTGTTATGACCACACTGCCCTGGTCTATAGTCAATTACCCTACCCAGTCCACACCGCCCTAGCTCTGGTTCATCTATATGCCCCCTCTCTTAATGGTGAACCAAAGTTATAGATATCAATAACTCCTTTTGTAACCCCCCGTAATTCTTACGACACTGTAATGATAAATTAAGGAATACTTAATTTAATATTGAGAATTAAGTAAAACGAACTACGCCATTGCGTTCTTCTCATTCTGCTTGAGATAGACATCAAGTTTGCGTAAAACGGACATCGTATGAAGAAGGTATTAAGCCTAAAAGTTTGTGTACGCACAAGAGAATTATATATATACACACACACACAAAAACTAAAATCAAAATTCAAAATAAATCAAAAATCATAAGCGGGAAGTAAAGAGGGGAAATCGGCCCGTTAGGGGTCGAACCCGTCCTAGGGGTGTCGAACCATGGTTCGACCCCCACAAAGGGTTGTCGACGCCCATGTCGACCCCCATGTCAACCCCCATTTCGACCCCCTTAGTTCTGGGCAGAATTCAGTTTCTTAACGTGAACTTGTTTCTTAACTAGATTCGTTGACCCTAGGTTATAAATAAGACCGTAATCCCATTGTTTTATTCATCTAAATCAATGGCAACAACGAGTTGTTACCCCGACTCAAAGTAAAATAGGTTGTTCTTCTTCAACAATAAGTCATACGTATTCAGAGATCTATGCTAAAATATCTACAATCAAATCTCAGTTCTTTAGATCCAATCGTAGTGAGTCTATGTTATTTTTAGATATAAACGCTTAAAATGTAATCTTGACATGTTTAAAAGTTTGGATCTAAGCCTATGCCTGTTAGAAATCTGAATCACAACAGATCTTCCATTTCTTGTATATTCCCTACTTAGATCTCAATATGCCTGTTTATGATATCCCTATTTTGTTAGTATGCCTAATCATGTCACTATATGCCTCTTATGTTAGTTTTCCTAATTATACATATTCTGTTAGTATGACCAATTCTATCATCATATGCCAGCTTTTATTTGTTATGCCTATTCTTGTTCTCTTATCTCCCTCTTTCCTTTTTTGTTTTTATAGCTAGGCTACCTTCGAGCCCAGGCATATCGCTGAAATATGCAAACGCACGAATTTGGGAACGTTGGGAATTATAAATTTGGGGCATAATTCATATTAAAACATGAATTGGAATTTGGGCATAATTTGTATCTTTAGCCAAATCTTGGGGATTTGGGGGCATAATCTATACCTTGATCTAAAACCATAATCTGGGGCATAACTTGTATCATAGATCAGACAGGGATTTAGGGCATAATAAACATGATAATTTATTAGTAATGAAATTGCCTAGATTTATAGTAATTAGAAATTGTAACTGCACATAGACACGAGGTTAGATTACAATTGTGGTAAAAGTCTGCCCGGAACCGCTCGGCAAATCCCGCAACCACAAGTGGTGAATCTAATGTGAGGGGTCTAGTGCATAAACGTACACGAGACGGTGCTAAGACACGAGGTTAAGTCCGACTTGTGGAAGGAGTCTGCTCGGACCCAATCGGCATATCCAACATCCACACGTAGCAGATTTAATGTGGGAGGTCTAGCACAGTAATAACCATTAATGAATGAATGGTGATGAACTTGTAATACTTAACCTGTTTGAAACCATAAGGATTACATGAACATGTTAACTTGAGTAGGGGTTAAGTAAACTTGCTTGAATAAGTGGGAGGGTTAACTAAATCTTGTGGCGGTGGGCAATATTTATATATATAAGCCCACAAACTTAACCTGTGGGGTTATGCGATCTTGTTAAAATGGTAGGATAACCTGTTGAAATCCCAGTAGTGGGGATGCAAGCCTAGGGGAAAGCTTGCATCATCTGGTGTGAGGGACCTGTTTCAGTCAGTAACCCAACTTGGTATCATACGGGGAACCCGAATTAGGTCGGGGTCTGGTAACGCTTACTGAGCTGATTATAAGAGGTCACTCGAGGGATGGCGTGGGTGGCGCATTCCAATGGGGTCATGTGCGTACATGGGTCTGGTCTACGGAGTTTAAGACGTCGTGACACCTGTAGATATGGTTTGTGCACATCTTTTAAACAAAGGGTTGCAACTTTAGGAAATGATACGTCCTACTGTGGGGCCAATAAAGGGTATCTATGAGTTAGGGAGTCGATCGATTGGGGGTAGTAATTAGGTTACATCTAGTCTTGCTTATTTAGGAACCCATTCTTGTCATTGGGGGCTAACACTTGTCAGTTCTATTAGGCTACATGTTATTGTATGGGGTAAACCTCTCACTAGAAGTACACCTAAGTCTACCATCTTGTACTTGTTGGGATCATCTTGTTCTTGTTACACCAGTATTGATGCAGAGAGAGAAAAGTATTAGAGAAGCGTAATGCATGTTCTATTCTGTTTATCCTATTTACCTTGTTATACCTGCCTTATGGAACTATTATCTCTCTATCCAACTTATATGCCTATCATGATGCTTTTACTTATTTATATGCTAAAAATAATTGGACTTGCCAGACTTTATGTTCTACCCATTTTGTTTCCTCTTCTTTCAATTTTGGTCCCCCTAGGTTCTCAATTTCAGAATACTCAAGCTTGATCATGATTATTCTTTCCCGCTTGGAGCTGCTTAGATGTATTGCTCGATTTCGCATTTGCTCTACTATGGCTATATTTTGGGGATTATGCTCTTTTTATATCATTGTACTCTGATGATGATTTTTGTACAAGGCAGTCGTTTTATGTTTTCAGTATTCCAGACTTATTATGTAATTGGGTTTGAACCAAGAAGCTTTTCTATTTAATAAAGTTTTAATTTCGTTGTTATTTTATATATGTCTTGTAATGTTTTTGTTACTGTTTACCTATAACGCTTCACGGAACTTAATGCATTCTGATAAATAGTGACATTAATAGACATGGGGTGTCACATTTGGTATCAAAGCTGAAGGTTAACAGATCAAATAAAAGATTTTGAAAATTGTTTTCAAAAGGGTTTTAAAGGAAAGCATTTTCAAAAGAAAAGTCTGTTTTGAAAAACATATTTCCCAAAGCCGTATGAAATATCTTTTGATTCTTTGTTTGAATCCCTTTTTCCTTTTCTTTTCAGCATGTCTGGGGATCCTAATATTCGTAAGGGTGTTATGATACCTGGTTGGTTCCGTAGGTATCTTGAGGCTACGGCTCCTGCCGGAGGCCAAGAAGACACCCCTCCCCTAGCTGTAGCCGTCATTCCTCCTTCTCCTCCTCCACGTCCTGATAATTTCTCTAAGATATGCAAAGATTTCTGTGCTATGGGAAGAAATCCATTCCGAGGGACTGAGACTTTTGTAGAAGCAAGGAACTGGCTTAAAGAGACGGAGGATTTGTTTGGAATTTTCGAATTTGATGACCGTAGGAATATTCAATTGGTTGTTTGGCAGCTAAAGGATGAGGCTTCATTCTAGTGGGAAGTGACGCAAGCAGGGCGTCCAGTGGAGACTTGGGATGATTTCCGATAGAGATTCGAAATGAAGTTTCTTTCTCAAGCCGAGCAAAGCATGAAAATGGAAATGTTTTTGGCACTTAAGCAAGGAGCCATGTCTGTGAAAGAGTATGTTAATAAGTTTAACCAATTGGAGAGGTTTGGTTTACAGCTAGTGAATACCTCGCACAAGAAAGCTTTAAGGTTTGCTAGAGGATTGAATGAACCCCTTCATGGGTTGGCTATGTCTCATATTCCAATGGGCAACTTTTGAGAAACTCATTGATATGGCGTTAATGCATGAGGAAGATAAGGGTGAAAAGAAGGAGGCTAAGGTTAATGAAACACAAAACAAGAAAGTATGGCCTAAGAAAGAACAACAACAACAAAAGAAGGGCGGTAAGAATGGCAAAGCTCGAGATAAGAGGAAATGCCATCATTGCGGACGCGAGGGTCGTGTGATAAAATATTGGAAGAAAAGAAAGAATGCTTGTTTCCATTGTGGAGATGTCAGACATCTTGTCAAGGATTGCCCAAAGAGGAAAGAACAGGGTCAAGGGGCAGGATCTTCTGGAGGGCAGGTGCATGTTCTCGTGGCCAGCGCGCCAGATAGAGGTAGGAAAGTTTCCGTTGAATGTTTGATTTCTCTTTCCAATCATCCAGTTAGAACTCTTTTTGATTCTGGTGCTTCTCATTCTTTTATATCTCATTATGCGGTTGAGTCTATGCACCTTAGTACCAGTATTTTTTTGGATCCCGTTTTTGTCTCAAACCACATTGGTAGTACGGCTCACTTGTCTATGATTTGTTAGGGTTTGGGAATATCTGTGTTACGCGTCGAGTTTGAGTGCAATGCACACGTACTTGGTTTCATGGGCTATGGTTTGGTTCTAGGGATGGATTGGCTAGCCATGTATGGTGCCATTCTAGATTGTGAGAGGTGGGTCGTTAGACTTTTGACTTACCATGGGTGGATCATTGAGATTTCTTATCACCCTAAAGGGTCTGTCATGCTTAGTTTCCTAGAGTCGCTTGATGCATCAATCGATGATCTACAATCTATACCAGTAGTCTGTGAGTATCCTGATGTTTTTTATGAGGTCCGGAGCTTACTTCCGTTGCGCGATATTGATTTCTGTATATACTTGGTGGACAATGCAAAGCTGGTTGCATTTCCTGTGCGGCATACGGCTCCAAGAGAAAGGAGGGAGCTCTGCAAGCAAGTAGGGGAGCTACTTGAGAAAGGGTTTATTAGGCGAAGCATATCTTAGTGTGGTACTCCAGTAGTATTCGCAACTAAGGAGATGGTTCGCTTCGCTTATACGTGGATTATAGAGAGTTGAATAAACTCACTAAGAAGAATAGGCACCCACTTCCGAGGATAGATGATCTGTTTGACCAGCTTGTTAGTGCATCTGTTTTCTCTCAGTTAGACTTAGCCACGGGGTTTCGTCAGTTAAGGGTGGCCGAGGATAGTATAGATAAGACCGCTTTTAGAACTGCAAATGGTTTCTTCGAGTGGCTCGTCATGCCTTATGGGTTGACGAATGCACATGCTTATTTTGTTGATATGATGAGTAGGGTGTTTATGGAGTTTCTAAATAAGTTCGTTGTGGTCTTTTTTAATGACATCTTGATTTTCTCGAATAGCGAGGAAGAGCATGACCGACATTTAAAGGAGGTTTTGAAAACTCTGTGTGCGCACCAGCTTAAGGCAAAATTCTCCAAAGTCATTTTTGGAGAAAAGAAATGAGATTTTTAAGGCATGAGGTCTCTAAAGATGGGATAGCAGTAAATCCCGCGAAGGTAGTTGCAGTTCAAGATTCGCAGATCCCAAAGAATTCAATGGAGGTGAGAAGTTTTCTTGGTTGAGCGGACTATTATAGGAAGTTCATTAAGGACTTCGCAAAGATATCAGCCCCACTCACCAGACTGACGAAGAAGAATCTGATATTTTCTTGGGATATAGATTATGATAATGATTTTCAGCGATCGAAGAGGGATCTGACAATATCCCCAGTCTTGACCTTGCCCGACAGGAATAGAGTGTTTATAGTATACACTGATGCATGCAGTACAGGGCTTGGTGCGGTTCTGATGCAAGAGGGAAGGGTAATATGTTATGGGGGTAGACAACTAAGAGTTCATGAGAAGAACTACCTTACCCATGACTTAGAGTTAGCTGCCATAGTATTCGCTCTTAAGACTTGGCGCCATTATCTACTTGGAGAGAAGTTCGAGTCGTATACCAATCATAAATCTCTCAAGTACTTGTTCTCACAGAAGGATCTTAATTAAAACAACAAAGATGGATGGAGTTCCTAGTGTTCAATGATTTCGAGATTGCTTATACCCCTGACAAGGGTAATGTGGTGGCAGATGCATTGAGTAGGTAGAGGATGACTTTGAGTCCTCTGATTGTGGAGAGGAAAAGCTTGGAGTTTATATTGCTTTTGATTTTAGACCCTTCACTGAGTTTACACCTGATTTATTGGCATCATTAAAGGTGCGACCTACTCTATTGGATCATATAGGGATTTCACAACGAGAGGTCCCACAGCTAGCAGATATCTTGGATAGACTCAGTAAAGGGGAGACTTCTAGTTACCTCAGTAGATATTCCACAGATGATAGAGGGTGGTTGTGAATAGATGGACGGCTTTGTGTTCTCCGAGTTAAGGTTTGTTGAAGATAGTCCTTGAGGAAGCCCATCATTCTAAGATGACTATTCATCCAGGAGGTGATAAGATGTATAGAGATATGAAGAGGATTTTTTTTGGGCTGGGATGAAGAAAGATGTGGCGGAGTTTGTTTCTCGATGTTTGATATGCCAGCAAGTCAAAGCTGAGCAAAAGAAGCCCAGAGTCTTACTTCTTTCTTTGGAAGTCCCACAATGGAAGTGGGAGAGCATCTCTATGGATTTCATTGATGGTTTGCCTAGATCAAGGAAAGGCAACACCAGTATTTGTGTTATAGTGGATAGACTTACTAAGAGCGCTCACTTCATCCCTGTTAAGGGTAAGAGGATAGCAGGATGGTTGGCAACGGTTTATCTTCGTGAGATAGTCTGTCTGCATAGAGTACCTTCCAGTATTGTGAGTGACCGTGACCCCATTTTCACCAGTGAGATTTGGAGGAACTTGCAAAAGGCATTAGGTACACAGTTGTGTTTGATCACCGCTTATCACCCACAGACCGATAGATAGACGGAAATGGTGAATATAGTTCTTGAGGATCTTTTAAGGCTTTGTATCCTAGACTTCGAAGGGACTTGGGAAGAGCATCTTCCTTTAGTAGAGTTCGCCTACAACAATAGTTACCAGGCTAGTATTGGCATGGCACCCTTCGAAGCATTGTACAGACGACCCTGTAAATCACCAACTTGTTGGCCGGAGTCCACAGAAGGACTTATACTTGGACCAGAGATGGTTAGGGAAACTTCAGAAAAGGTTGATCTTATTCGCGGGCGCATGAAGACAGCTCAGAACAAGCAGAAGTCCTATGCAGATAGGAGAAGGACTGACATTGAATTTGAGGTGGGAGTCATGGTTTTCATCAAGGTATCACCTTTGAGGAATGTAGTTCATTTTGGATCTGTAAGGAAATTGGCACCAAGGTTTAAAGGGCTATTCCCCATAACAGAAAGGATTGGCCAAATGACCTATAGAGTAAAGCTACCGGAAAGACTGTCCAGCGTTCATTGTGTTTTCCACGTTTCTCATTTACGGAAATGCTTGCATGATACCGTAGAAGTAGTTGAGCCGAGTATGCTTGAGGAAGTAGAAGTGGAACGGGAGGCTATAGTTAGACGAGTTCCTACCTGTATTCTTAGATCAGAGGTTAAGAAACTACACAACCAAGAGGTCAAGTTATTGAAAGTTCATAGGAGAGATAACCAAGAGGATGCAACTTGGGAGATCGAAGACAAGATTTGTGCTTCGTACCCTTTTCTTTTCAAGGGTATGTCCTTCTTTTTCCAAAGCTTTTATTCATGCTTGCTTTTATCGTTTAAGTATATCCTATCGATCGAACCTTCAACCTTTAGGTAGGAATCCCATGGATGTAAACATGTGTTTGATACATGTTATGTTTGATGGATGCAAGTGGATGCAAGTGTTTGCTAGTGATTTCTCGTGGATGCATATACACACACATTAGGCACTAGGTCAGCTTAATCACTTTCATACTGCATATGGATGTGTGTGCATTTTTCTTCTTTTATGGATGGAAATGGGTGTATCATCATATGAATGATTGCATTTGGATGAATGATTGTGCACACATATAGAGTTTACATGTTATAATAAGATTATTTGCATACATGTTGGATTCATGGCACTAACATACATTACATTAAGGAGGTCAACTGAATCAGTAGACCGCCTGATCTTTCCGCATTAGTATAGGGACATATACACAAACCTTTGCATACATTCATATAAGCATTAGAAATCTTTTAAGGACAATGTATACCGGTGATTGAAGGATGAGTAGATGGATGATGGATGTTAGGATACACATTCTTATTAACTTAGAGATTACGTGAACGTAATCCTTTAAGCAGGGGAGAATGTAACACCCTGTAATTCTTACAACATTGTAATGATAAATTAAGGAATACTTAATTTAATATTAAGAATTAAGTAAAACGCACTACAACAACATGGGCCTTTTATAGCGTTTGAAAAACGCTATTATAGCTTAATATAGCATTTCAGAGAACGCCATGTAACGACATGCTATGTTAGACCTTCAGCTTTAAATAGCAGAAATAAAAACGCTATGAAAAGTGGATTTTCCATAGCGTTTTATGTTTGCTATCCAGCAAAAACGCTATATAATATCTCATCCATTCTTACTTTCCATAGCGTTTGTTTGTACGTTTTCATAGCGTTTTATCTATGTTTCTATAGCACTTCTTTAGTTACACTATAACAACCCCAACATGAGTTTATATAGCGTTTTTATTCAATAGCGTTTATGAAATGCTATTGAATGTAATATTAATTTATAGATTTTATTTTTGGTCATTTCAGCATTTTTCAACACACACGTATGTGTGTGTGTATATATATATATGCACACAACATATTTTTCCAAACAGTAAATTACAACAAATATTATTCAAAAAACTTTTCATGTACCAAAGCTTAGTGCTGCATGCACATCATTCAAACAACTCTTCACATACTCAAACTTGTTATTTCATACACTATTTCACTAACTTTTCCATGTTTATATAATATACAATTTTGCATCAACAAGTTACTTACAAAGCGGATAAACGATAAATTTAATCTTGCTTTGCTTTTGATATTTTCTCCTAAACATCAACAATTGTGATCCTGCTAATGTCAAACAAACGGAGAAGGTGTTAGTAATTGTTATATTGAACATTCTCAAAGTAAAAGAAACTTAAAGGAGTAGAAAAAAATATATGACTATGACATAAATATGATGCACTTATACAAGGGACTAATAATATGTACAAAAGTGGTATGGTATCTACAAAAGCTTAGACTAAGTTATGTGTAGACTAACTACATTTTGTAGCAGTATGGTATGTACAAAAGCGCAAATTACTCGATGTATTCATTGTTCTAATAAATTTAGTTATTGTATTAGATAATTAATGGAAACAAATATTGTGCACATAATACAATGATTGTCATATTTATATAGTTATGAGAAACATGAACATCTAGCATAGCTCATGGTGTCAATGACGATATTCTAAATAATGACAATAAAACGCCAATCATCTAGCATTGGTAATGGTGAATGATCCTTATCCATTTATTTTTCATTCAATAATTTGGATTTGATCTCCATTCTATGGTCGTTCGCTATGAAGGGATTGACATTATAATGTCGTGACATATGTACTTTAGTGTAAGTACCATGACTCATTTAAAATAGTTAGTGTAGATACTACCTTACACCGTGTATTGAAAATCTTCCATAAATTATCTCCTCATAATCCTATAAAATATGAAAAATTATTGAGAAAAGGTTCGAATGCTTTCCATTAGTGTTTTGTTACCTCTGTTAACAAAATTATCCACCTAAAAGAAATTGTACTAGACATAAAAATATATCTCAAGGATATACTCTTTCGACCATGCTAATAGATGATCAAATGTTCCATATAGTGAATATATTTTTAATGAAATCATAGTGCTTAAGTATATTGTCTTTCATGCTATATGTACTTAATAGTATTAATGAGTTTTTGAACGTATCAACACTTAATTCTTAAAACAATAGATTAAATATCTCTACATGCTTCTTTGTTTACTACAAAATGTATATTGCTCTATTATTCACTTGCTTATAAAAAGGCATATTTTGACCACATATTTAATAGGTTTAAAGTTATATATAGTTCATTATTTTGACCATTATCACCTAACTCGCTACTATCTGCAAAGAGTATTTATTGCAGCATATATTGCCATTTCAAACCAGTGTTTAAAATTTTGTTTCTGTTTTTGTTTCGTTCAGTGGTAGATTTTGATTCCATTTCAAAATTTTCGTTTTAATTCCGATTTAATAATTCGGCACATTTTTACTTTAAATATGTAATACTAACATAGCCTAGTTCCACTATGTTTAAAATAATTTGGCATATTGGGAGAAAAATCCCCTAAACTAATTTAAATAACTATGGCAGGTTGAAAAAAAAACTACGTATGAAAATTAAGCGAAAAAGGAAAAGATAGATATGTATACTAACAATACACAGCGAATACACAAATCTAAGTTAAAAACGTACCCACCAATTTTTAAATGGGGATAACTGGAATAGTAAACTAATATCTTGTTGTCTTTTGGAACCGTCCAATAGAATTAGCCCATGTCTTATTCTTCTTACATCACATCTTGACCTGTGCATAGAGGGACAAGCAATTTATTTATTTTTCCTAGTAAAACATATAACACAAAGTAATAACTCACACAAAACATAATGTAAGTTAATACGAAATTACATGTTAGTACAGCAACAAAGCTACATTTCACACGCTAACCTCACATTAGCCGCACAAAAGCACGGAAAGCACAGGGTACCTTCATATCTACCAACGCATAACATAGCCGCCCAATCACTTGTTAAAGTCACTACCTAGTGAAACAATTGGAACCATACTAAATAGTGCTCACATAGCACCAAAATGGTACAAAACTTCCATGATAGTACTTCCATGAAAAAACATTTTACCTCAGAGCATCCTCGATGAACTGACCGGAACAGCTGCAAAAGCTACGAATCACCAGCAACCAGCATGATAATAGGTTAATTCCTTATCAAATTACATAGGAAAATCACACCAAGCTGACAAGCTAACTAGAAGGTGGCACAAAATAAGAACAGAGCACAGCAGTGTACTTTCTTGTTGCTAATACAATCACCAAGAAGATGAACGTAGTGCACTGCAAACTCAAAATAAAATGCAGCCACCAAATACATGTAAAACGAACTCTCAGCAAAAATTCCAACCCTAACAAGGAAGAATATGCTCCAAAACGAGGAGACACATAATAAGAAATAACACAAATCCTCCAAGTAAAATCAGGAAGATAGAGAACAAACCAAAACCATAGTAACCCAAGTCGAGACTCACCTCCATAACTACCCAAAAACAGACACGATAGAGTGAGACAGCCACCAACTATATCTCACTTGTCGAACCCAAACAGAGGACCAGAAAACCTACACCAAAAAAATCAGTACATCGAAGAAAACTTTGATCCACATCTATAAGCAAAAAGAAAAGAACTACCTTTCGGTTATAGAGGCAAGAAACGAAGACCAAGAGCAGGAAAGCAAGAAGTTACAAAAGACTAAACCTACCACCAGAGGATTGGAATGTGTAGTGAGAGATGGGATGTACTACAAGTCAGAGCCAATCGGCTAATTAGCACCAGGGATAAGCAATTAATAAGCCTATCGGCTAATTAAATCAAATTATTCAAAAGCAAGATAGTTTCCAAGTCTCAACACAAGATTTTTTTGTGTAAGTTCCTGTATATGTTTCTCAATATGTAGCACATTGAGGCTTTGTTATAGTAAGAACTAATAAAGTTGCATACCCAATTAATTACTTCAATAGGTCTATTCATGTATCGAATAGAGGAGCTGTAGTTAATGAAAAGAAGCAGTATCATGGTTGGCCGCTAATCCATCTGAGAAATACACTGATACATTGACTAGCAAAATTGTTTGTGTTCAGAAGACACAAAATATTCATGAATTGATTCATATTTTAATAAAATAAAACTTAAAATGATCAGACTACTGCAGTTGACCACAATCTGACATCAATACATGTAGCTTCGCATTGAGTTACCAGTTCAGCACAAAAGTAACTAATGCATATATCACAACCATAACACTATACAATAATATATAATAAAACCACATGAAAATGTTAATGTTTTAGCAGAAAAGCTATATGTCCATAGATAACACACTACCTTGTAAATATCATTTATTTCAAATGGTAAAATAAACATCATATAGAAAGAAACAATTGTCATGTGGCACATTTTCCCTATAGTGAATATTTATCTCAAACGAATTAATCTAACCTCTAGTTCCCAAATGCATATGTGTTCTTACAGCAAGTTAATATTATAACCAAATTAATTTAATCGTGTAGAAAATTTGATAGTATCTAAATTATAAGTACCCACTTCAACACACTATAAGGTAATATATCTTTTTAGTATTACTAAAAACCCTCATGTTGCATTAGCATGGTGTAGGTACCACAGGTAGATTTGGAATCTATTTATTAAAAGATCATTGAAAGTTTTCACACAACCATTTCATCGAAGCTTTAAGTTCTTATTGGGAAGTCAATCTTAGCCATCAAGTTACCTTGACGAATAAACATTCAACAATATTTTAGCCTATGCAAGAACAAACAATGAAATGAAAAAGAAACTAAAACGATGAAAATATTATCTCCTGAAAGTTCTTTGTGAATTCATACCTACATGGCATCATAGCAGTGGTTTCCTAAGTCAGGAATCCCAACCAAAATTCGTTCTGACTGTGGATGCTTCATTGAGAGCGCCATTGCTATCTGCCGACATTGGAATCGAGCCTTTTGGAGAATGAAAAGCCTTATACAAGTCCTGAAGTCAAAGGGAATGAATTCAGTTTGATCTCCATCAGATTTTCAGAAAAAGAATTGATTTCAATATAGCTTGAGAAAAAAGTTCTACTTTGTGTTATATAAGAATATTTATTTACAAATATGACAAAATGTTAAATGAAACTATAGGCATTTTTATTTTTTTGTGATTGTTCAAACATATTTCAGGGAACAAATAAAATGATTGAACGTTTGATAACTAATTTAAACCAAAATATAATACAATACCACATCATGAATATAGTAATAGTCAAACTAACAAAATTGCAGATAAACAGGTGTACTAACGGTATGAAAGTTGATGACAACAAACAAGTATTTATCATCTTCATAGAATAAAATCACTGCTAGAGCTACCATAGTTATCATAAAAAATGAGCCATGAAATTAAGCTACATATAACACAATTGATATAGTATAAGTTATGCAGAGATCCAAGTTTATGATATTTTAAAGCTTTGGTTTGTAAATCAACGTTCAACAACTACACCTAAAATTTAGAATCTTCTTCCCATTAAATTTCAATATCTACTTTTTACACTTGATCATTGATGCTTAAATTCAATAGCTGCCATTTCAATATCAGCTACTACACACAAGTGATGTTTCATTCTTTTTTTTTTTTAAGATCAGTCGAGAAGCACTGAGATAAGAAAATTAATAGATTTCAGTGAACTACTTTCAATATAAAACGACGAAAGGTACTTGCTCGATTCACATAATTCTTTCATATATGAAATCATTTCAACTCGTATATCTACACGGCATTAGACATGGTCACCTTTGTAAATTATTTCAAAATATCATCATATATAATTAACACCAACATATACACTAACGCACATGCATTACATTCTGAATTACTGACTACAGTTTGGGACTCCAGGAGCCAGAACAGCCTTTATCTCTCAATGTCCAATCAATCCAGGAGAGACTTTTACTTACAAGTTTAGAGTTGACAAGGTATGTACTAAGTAGCATTAGTCTAATATTTATTTCGTTAACATTATTCCCTTTGCATTGTCTTTTAATTTCTAAAATATCCACTTCTGATTTGGTGGAAGTATAATACAGGCAGATAAGCAATTTCAATTATTTAGCATTTACATAGTATTTGTTTGGGTCAAATGATAAACGTTGAATAAGATTTACTTATAGGATGTAAAACATTGACATTGTTTTTTCCTTTAACATGAATTACACTTAATTTCCGTCTGTCTTTGCAAACCTGCTGTTTTAGCAAAAACGTAATATATCATTATTTGAAGATTTTTATTTATTTATTTTATTGAAATAAGTAGGTGGTTACATATTTCTACATTGGGCAATATGGTCTAAAGAAAGCAACAGGGTTATCTAGGTCTCTTATAGTAAGTTTACCAAAAGGCAAAAAGGAATCATTTCATTATGATAAAGGGGTCAATCTACTGTTAAGTGATTGGTATCAAGAGAATGTGTATGTTCAAGCAGCAGGCCTCTCTTCCGTACCTTTTAGATGGATTGGTGAACCCTAGGAGTTTTTACTGAATCAAAAAAACATTGTTACCCATTGTTGATAGAAGCACTGAGTAACCTCCAATGTGTTCATAGTTGACATAAATATAATTAACATTTGTTTTGTAAGAAAGTGATAACCAAATAATTGTGTTACTAGAAATAACTACAAACTATAAACAATGTTCGAACTTTGAAGTATAGTAGCAACATGCAAAAATAGAGAGTGTTCACCAACCTTGTCAAAATTTTTTATTAAGTTTGACCAGTGTATGCCTTTTTTCCAATTATTTACCAGATAAGAAACACAATGTGTGATCAAGATAAATTCGAAATACAACAAATTGCAAGGATAACTGCTTACCCGATGGTGACCTTCTAATTAGGTGCAAGAATATGACAGCCTTGAAACAAATGAGCAAGTAGCCGATCAACATCCAAATTAGCTGCAAAAAAAAGCTTTGACTAGGAAAGCCAAAATAATTTGTGCCAAAAAATTAGATTTCAGTTGTAAGATGAAAATCGTTATTATTAACATCATCTTTTATAATAACATTAACATCATTATTTATTATGATAAATTTTAGATAATTTAGCTTTTCTTAAGTTTTTTTTAATGCTTGTTAAACTATCTATTTCTAAACTATTGTATTGTGTTACAACTTCTAGCATATATATAGAAATATACATGTTATAAAAGATGAAAATCTGTGTAGACACATTCTCATTTTCTCAACAAGGATTATATAACTGCCTTTTTAACTCAACTAGGAAATAACCAATAGTGTAAAATATCAGATTTAACCCGGAACAAGATGAATCATTTTGACCCTACCTACTTGCTGAGCATAAGAGACCCAAATTCATTTAATCTATATGATACTGCCACATCTACAACATTTCACCTGGAACAAGATTCAACACAAAAATTTAAGGACAAAGCAATTGTAAACTGCAAAGCATGGATGAAAATGTAAAACCTTTATTAACAAAAGAGAGGTTTTAACATTGACGAATATACACTGCTCATGATGTCGACATAAATGACTATTTCTCACCGACCAAAAATGTAATGGACATAAATGTAGTGGTTGTAGCAGTTTATTTAACATTTAATGCATATAAATAAATAAATAAATGATTTTGCATATCACAAAGTCAATATATTTAATACATAAGTGATGATCATACATGTCAATATTTACTTTTTGTAGTGGATAGACCTATATTACATATATTTACTTAGACATTTATTATAATTAAAATAAATGTTTCATAATACCTTATACCCTATCCTGATCGCATGCACCTCATAGAAACATAAGTAATAACACCCAACTTACCCAAGAGCTACTAAAAGGTTATAGAAATTATAATACTTCCCGTAGATGCATGCTTAACAAGATTTACATAAAACATTTGATTATATCTCGTATTATAGCCATTTTATCTCGTATGAACTTCCCTAATCCTATGTTAGCCTAGGTATATGCATGTATTTCCAACCTACACTTTTCAATTACTAGAAATGGTTGTCCAAATGGTTACTTCAAAGGTAGAGAAGGCATAGATCAAGGGGACCCTATCGCACCCTCTATTCATAAATGTAATGGTTCTCCTTAATGCTTTAATTCTAGAAGAAATTTGATGCTAAAGAACTAGATATTCACCATAAATGCAAGCACCCGTTTACTCATCTCTTCTTTACTGATGAATTTGTCATCATTACAAAGGCTGTAGCTAAAAATATTAACTCTGTCCTTGACATAATATATAATTTCCATCTGATTACTTGTCTAGAGATCAGTCTCCAAAAATTCCACATGCTTATAGTTGGTGTTTCTGGTAGCATGAAGGAGAAAATTATAAGTCAGTCGTGACTTAAAGATATGCCACTTAACTCTTCTTCCCTTAGACTTCCTTGAATCAATTTGCATATTACTAAAGCACATTGCCTTCCCCTCTACAGAATGATTTGTGCAAAACTATCACTATGATCAAACCCCAAACTCACTCAACCAGGTAAGATGGTTATTGTTTAATCTTTCGCAATTGAAGTAACATCTTACTGGTCTAGACACTGTATCCTCTTAAGCATGATCAATGGTGCATTAAATCAATTATTATGACATGATTATCTTTTTTTCAAAAATAACTATTCCTGTTTCATATCACGAAATCTAATTACCAAAGCACCACGGTGGACTTGGCATCACAAACCTTCAACTGTGGAGTAAGGAAATGATCTACAACCAAAAATTATTTGCAATTCGTGAAGTTATGTCAGTACAACAAAACTGAGCAGCTGTTATAATTCTATATTTTATCAAGAGCTGTAAGAACTAAATAACTTGGTGTTATAACAACTTACTACCAAATGTCGTTTGAACAGTTGTTATAATTCAAAAGACATTTACACTCTACTTTTTCTTATGATATTTACTATTTACTTCATGTGCGTGTTATAATGAAATAAAACACGATCTCTATTCAACTGCAAAACTGAGCAGGCTTGGTTATCTAACAGAGTGTTAACATCATTCTCCGAAGAAAATCATTAGCGTGGGCATTATTTTTTCTTTGAAAACTAACAAAATTTAGTTAACCATAAAATTTAATAAAATTTAGCATGGATATTCTCTGAAGAAGATCTGCTTTACATTCACAACTACTTAGAAAATGTATGATATTATTAATCCATAAACAAAAAATAATAACATAATAGTACTCATGTATTACTTGTGCGGTTTGTGTTAATCAAATTATAAGCCAACAACTTTGGAAACAATCACTAGGAAATCGGTAAGGTTAATTTCACAGTTTATTATACTAGTCAAATATCTAAATTATATTCATAAACAACTTTCAAACTGATAATACAATAAATTGCTATTATCGAGTCTTTGATAAACTATTATTCAGTAATAAATAAATTTAGTACCGCAAAAGATGAGCAGTGAAAAATATATGATAAAATCTGTAGTACCTGTAGTGCCAGTTCTCCATTTTGGATTTGCTACTCTCAGTTCGCAATTTGGGTAGAGGATACATGGGTCAACTAGAGAGATGCAGGATCGACCATTGATTTATGGAACTATTCGGAGATTCGGAGAGATGCGAGATCCAAGATGCCGGATCGGTTGTCTTTTGGAAGTGGAGGCGATGAAGTGAATAAAGAAAGATCTTCCTGAAGAGAAGGGAAAAAGCACGTTTTACTTTAGTTCCCGCACATAGAAATTCATTTCCCGCCTCTCCCCTTTCTGGATAGCGTTCTGTACACGGCATGTATCCAAAATAGCGTTGATATCCTTCAATTTCAAAGCATTTAAATATCCAAATATGGAAACGCTATTCCATATTGCTATGCAAACCCCATTTTGTTGTAGTGACGGACTGTGCCATTGCGTTCATCTTGGAATTTTGCTTGAGATAGACACCAAGTTTGCGTAAAACAGACATCGTACGAAGAAGTTATTAAGTCTAGAAGTTTGTATACGCACAGGGGTGTCGACCCATGGGTTGAACCCCACACAGGGGTGTCGACACCCATGTCGACCCCCTCCCCCAGATCTGGGCAGAATTCAGTTTTTGAATGTGGACTCGTTTCTTGAGTAGATTCGTTGACCCTAGGTTATAAATAAGACCTTAATCCCATTGTTTTATTCATCTAAATCAATGGAGACAACGAGGTGCTACCCCGACTCAGAGTAAAATAGCCAATTCTTCTTAAAGAACAAGTCATACGTATTCAGAGATCTATGCTACAACATCTACAATCAAATATCTATTCTTTAGATCTAATCACAGTGAGTCTATGTTATTTTCATATATAAACACCTAAAATGTAATTTTGACATGTTTATAAGTTTGGATCTAAGCCTATGCCTATTAGAATTTTGAATCACAACAAATCTGCCATTTCTTGTATATTCCCTACTTAGATCTCAGTATGCATGTTTATGATATTCCTATTTTGTTAGTATGTCTAATCATGTCACCGCATGACTCTTGTGTTAGTTTGCCTAACCATATCACTATGTCTATTCTGTTAGTATGACCAATTCTATCATCATATGCCAGTTTTTATATGCTATCCCTATTCTTTTCCTCTTCTCTTTCTCTTTCTTTTTTTGTTTTTACAGCCAAGCTACCTTCGAGTCTAGGCATATCGTTGGAATATGCGAACTGTAATGACCCGGATATTTGACGGTGTAATAATTAACTTATTTAATAATTTAAATAACGAATATATTATTTAATCGTCGACGTTAGAACGTATAATTATATTATAATTAAAATCGAGCTTGAAATGGCGCGGCAGTTCGCTGTTTGGCGATTCGAACTTCAACTGAATGTACAGGATTCGTTTTAAATCGGATTTCCGTGAAACAAGAAATGTACGGAGCTGGTGGATTATATCTTTCTAGGGGAAGAGAAAAATCAGGATTTCGTCGTGTAGATTTTGAGATATGTCCAAATCAAATTTTAAAATAGTCGCTATAGAATCGTTTATCGACCGTAACGGTTTATTCGATATAACTAGAGATCGGGTTTGAATTTAGACAAGGTTCTTTTGAGACGTAAGTATAATTTAATTTTTAGAATTTACTATAATTTTTAATTAATTAAATAAGCAACTTTTTATTTGGAGTATTTTGCACCCTTAATCAGCGATTTTGGGGTTTCAAAATACGAGTTAATCTACCGGTATTATTATATTTTTGGAGTCGGGACACCTCGCTCATCACGATGGTGTTTTCATTTCTGTCCGTAGCGGTACGTAACTATATAAATTAATAAAATAAAGTGTGACTTAATTATAGACTTAAAGTAGGCCACCTCTTTGTATTTACAACCGCACGTTCTTCTACAACGTGGGAGGAGGGAGAACAAACAATTGAAAGAAGAAACCATATAAATACACGCAGATGTCTTAAAACCTAATTCGTTTTTTTCTCATCCTTCTTGTTCATTCACTCGAGCCGCCACTATTTTACACAGCAAAACTAAAACACGAGATCCACTTCACAATCAAAGGAAGAAATCGAAAACAAACCCCTGTAGTTTGTACTGACTTCGAAGCATCTGTAGATCCGAACTCCTCTATTACTTCTCCTCATTTCTTGCCATGTTTGCCAATCTCGATCCACCTTTTCTCCGCCCGTAACAAGGCAGTTGCGAGTTCCAAGCGGAGAGGACCACGAAGTGAATCCATGTAGAGCAGCGGAGTGTTGATCGGCGCAGGGAGGTGTTTAAGATCTATTGTCGATTCTTGGAGGTTTCAAAGCTTTTGTGGCGCGGTATTTCTGTAGCAGGGGCCGACGACAGGATTTGCAGAGGAGGACCAAGTTCATGTTTGTGATGTTGGGGGGTTGAGCGAGATGGAGTGTGGATATAGCTGAGCGGGTAGTAAGAGGGGGAGCTGAGGTATTCGGCTTGACCATGAGTTCTTGCGTGATGTACTTGAGGGCCTGCGAACGGATTTCGAGGTGGCAGGAGGGACCAGCTCAAAGAAGTGGGAGGTGAGGGTTGATGTGTGATGATGGAGCGAACGCTGGAACGAGAAGACGGTAAGTGAAGGCTTGAACCATGAAGAAAATACATTTGGTCATGGGCTGCATAAAGGCGTGTACTTGGACGTGCAAATAGGGGAGGCATTGTTTTGTTTCTAGCGTGAGCAAATGGGATGATTAACGAAGTTGCTGTAAATATATTGGGCACTTTTATGTGAACAGTTAGGCAACGTGATACTAGGCAATTGAATAGAATAGGAAGAAAACAAAAGTAAGGTTGGACGGTTGAATCAGGATGTTGGATTTTCAACGAAAAGAAATAGTAAAATAAAGGGTCAGTATGGTTTTTTAAAATCGAAAATAAGGGGGGACCGGCTTGTTTCCATTGAAGCAGAAATATGGGTACTATAAGAAGAAGAAAAGAACGTTAAGTCTTTGTGTTTGAAATGAAATACAATGAGCGGTGCTGAAGGGTAAACAGACGTGAACGAGGCAACTGGAAACAACATGGGTACTGTAGCATGAAGGGTCCAACATGGATTTATGTGTTGACAAGGCAGAACGTGGGGTCACTAAGTGGTTGGCATGAAGTTGGGTTCGTTGTTTCTGGAACTGGAATTTCAAATCCATGTTAGCAGGAAACAAGGATGATCTGGCTTTTGACATGGCGGAAGGACACTTCGAACTTGGGCAAAAAATTCTGGAAAACAAAAGCCAACGTGCTTGACTGAAAACAAGTGGAAAATCGGGCTTCTTACTGGGAACGAGATATTCGAAGAAACAAAATTAAAGTGGACGGACACTACCCAATGGAACTGACTGGAAGTCCATCGGAGCTCGTTACAATTTATAGCAAAAAAATTGTCCGATCTGAATCAACGGACGAATATCGTTATTTAACGATGAACTGCCAAGGTGAGTAAAACTCACCAACTCTGAACAGTTATATTTTTATAACGTACTTTTAGAACCGTTAGATATTGATTGACTGTTGTGTGTAGATTGGTTGATTGAACTGCTAGTCAGTTAATTGAAATTATATATATATATATACCATTAAATATTGACGTTGCTTATCAGAACATTTCATACTGAAATGAAGTTATGTTAATTTTATAGTTTAACATCTGTGATGCAGGGGAACAGGTTGGAGGGACCCAACTGGGTTCCTCAATATATAAAATACTGTTTTGTTCATATATTATGATATGTGATGTGTTATATAATCTGTGATGATTATGTGTGCTTGGTTAATAGTAATAATGGTTATACGGTATTTTAAATACCAAAATGAATACTGAAAAGTAAAAAGGGAAATTTCAAACTGTGTATTGAAATAGAAGTGTCAAACGACTATTTACTTAGCAAGTAAATAAGAGTATAAAGGAAGATATTCACTTAGGAAGTGAATAGAATTTATAAAGGAATATTTATGCAGAAAATAGAATAAATGTAAAAAGGGAAATATTTAGGAAATAAATATGATATTATAAAAGGAAATTTATTTAGGAAATAAAAGGGGTTTTATATAAGGGATATTTATTAAGGAATCATTATAAGTGATTAAACGCTGTTATAAGGAAATCATTACAAGTGATTAAACGCTATTATAAGGAAATCATTACAAGTGATTAAACGCTGTTAAAAAGGACATTTTTAAAGTGAAGAACCGTTACTAAAAGTAAATCTTTATAAATGGATAAACGTTATTAAAAGGAGTTAATCGAATAAAAGTTATTCGAATTTGAGTTAACCAGTTAGAGTTAATCAGTTAGAGTTAACCAGTGAGTTAATCAGTTAAAGTTAACCAGTTAGAGTTAATCGAATAGAGTTAAAGATATAGAGTTAAGCAAAATTAGAAACTGACTAGAGATTAGTAAGTTTGATAGTTTTTCTGAGTATCGATCTGATGTTGGTTTCGGCCTTCGGGGTTTATACTTAGAGAATTGTTCTCTTATTAGTTTACAGTTAGGGACTGATGGTTGTAAAAGAATAGTGATACGTGAATAAGCTATGGAAATGTTTTCCAGCGTTAATAACGTATATTTTCTAATCATAGAAAATAAGGAAATATGAATATATATATATATATATATGTTGGATGATTTGATCGATAATTCCATTTGGAATTAAGATCGTTGTGTGAACACCGACATGTTTTTCTTTGATAGTTAACTCACCGACTATCGAAGTTTTTTTACCATTTTAACGTTGTTAATATGGAGAGACCGGTTGGATTCTTATCCAAAGAACCACTCTGTATTGGCATAAGCATTGCGAATATGCCAAAGAAAATTGAAGATGGAGTAAAGTGCAAGGGCTGTTGTATAAGTCTTAGATAACAGTGACTAAGATGGATGTACTGAATAGTGCCTTCGGTTTCGTTCAGTCCCAGAACGAACGTATATAGACGAGTGTCTGACAGAGTATTTCCCATGATCGAATATGATTGGTCTGTACAAATATATATGGTGGCAACGGATTTATTCCCTTAGCATAACATCCAGAATATTTGTGCAAATCAATTAGTGATTAACGGATCTGACAATGTGGCATTCAAAGTGATCGTGTTATCAATGAATGGAAAGTAGTCGTAGCCTCTGGCCTCAACAACTAGGAAATGACAAAAATCGGGCAGGCAGCATGGCTAAGTCGGTCGCACCGAAGTAGGGTGTATAATCACCTATCTAGAGAATATTCATTTGCTTCTTTAATCTATCAATGCTGTCCCATATATATATATATACGGGAACGGTTGCTGATCCCAACCGTTGGTGATGTACATTCGATACACTCAAGAGAAATGAGTGGTCGGTCATGTGTGGCTGAGTTGCAAGATGTTCTTGTTGAACTCCAGTGTATCGTTCCTAGAGTACACTGATCGGAAGGTGGTTCCATACCTTGTCAGAGTTGGAAACCCATTACCCAATACGTGCTTGCGGTTTTGATTGTATATATATGTAGAACGTGAGATGAAAGCGTTTCTGCTAAATGATTATTATATTGTGGTTGATAGACATTATTATAATATCAAAAAGGTTTTTGATATAAAGATATTTTGGATTCTCATAAGGGAAAAACCCGTTCCGTTATACGGCGTGGTCTTATGAGATATCGTTTACTTGTTCAAATTGTTTTTAACTGTTTTACTCATACCAGTCCCATGACTGACCCGAAGTTTATTTGTTTGTTTCCCTAAACTCTTGGGTGCCTAAATTTGTACGGGCAGTCAAGTAGTCGGGATTTTACAGATACACTTGGAGAGCTTGGAGCAGGAGGCTTCAAGATTCTATAGCTATTATTATTTCCGCTGTTGTTGTAAGTGTTGTACTCTGAAATGTTATTGTATACATATACTGTTTGTATTTCAAAAGTTATGTTATATTTTATTCGTTCTGCTGTGAGATTCGTGGTTACTCTGATGATGATGTTCTTCTTCTTCTTCTATTCTAATAGTTCTATCTTATCTATCCTCACCCTCTATCTTCTTTCTATTAATTTCTTGAATTTCCAGTGCAATTTGGGGTTGGACTTGTGTTATTTGGTCAGCTCAAATTAGACCGGATTTTCAGGTCATTACAGTTGGTATCAGAGCTTAAGTTAAGAATTACCTTGGCTCTGTGGCGTGACTTAGTAGAGATAGGGTTAGTAATACCCTAGACTGAGATTGAGTGTATATATATGAGCGTGTATTTGTATTTAATATAAAAATTTGTTTTATATTGTGGAGCTTTATGGGTCGAGTAGTTTATGAATTCTGTTCGATACAGTAATGTAAACTGTGTTGATAGGAGTTACTAAACACTTGAATACGATGAACCGACATGGTATGTTTTGAAAAGAGGGTAAATGAAATAATTTTACCCAAGTATATATATTGGAAATATTAATGTGTTGGTTGTTATTATAATCGAATAAGATTATAAAAGTGGAATGGTTATAAATAACCAATCAGAATTCGTATAAGTAGTACGAATGAATAAAATCTGAAATTAAAGTCAGAATTGAAATTTAAAACTGGAAATTCAGACCAGTGTTTGTAATTGAATCTGGATTAAGTATGCGTAATTTTTAAAATCCTGGGAGGTTTTAAATTTATTTTGATAAGGATACCTGGGATTGATTTCAAAATGGGAAGTGTTTAAAAGTGGTTTTGAAAGGAATATAGTATTGAACTCACTTTGATCGCTGGGAAATAATTCCGATGATGGATCGATACATCATCGGTGTAATTTTCGAGTTGCTAAGTGACGGTTTACTACCAAAGATTTTGTTTTGAAATTGTTTTGCAAAAACAAGTTATTCAGGAATTCAAAGGATTTTGAATTGTTATTATTTCAAATGATTTGAATAAACCTAGGAATTTAAATTCGGAAATTTAATTAACTTATGAGATTAAATAGATGAACTGGTAAAGGAGATTTATAAATTGGGATTTAACTTGAAATAAGTGAATATGAAATTGAGTTGGTAAGTTGAGAGATTGAAATTTGAGATTAGAGTTTGAATGAAATTTTACTTGAGTACAAGCCAATAATTGTGTCGGGAATAAAGACAGATTGGAGTTTGATTTGGATGGCATGATATATGCAAAATTGATAGCAAATGGTAGGGATACAATGATATGCCCGACAAAAAGGTACAAGTTTATACTATATATGAGTTTGGATTTTATGAGCCGAATTGGCAAGCCGCTTGGCTGTTTGATTTTCTTTTGGGTTGGAGAAAGCCTAGAGAGGCGAGTTGTGATTTGACGTATCGACCAGTACAAAGGAGGTTATGGCGAAATTTTCCGAAAATTTAAGGTGTTAGAAAATTTTCACAATTTTTGAAAATTTTAGTTAGTCGGAAGGAATTAATATTTTAGTCAATATTAATTGGTTCGGAAAAACAGGAGATAAGAGGTAAACAGATAAATTTTTACCCAATAGATAGGGTCGTCCTCTACCTTAGCAATTTCGAGGACGAAATTATTTTAAGTGGGGAAGAATGTAATGACCCGGATATTTGACGGTGTAATAATTAACTTATTTAATAATTTAAATAACGAATATATTATTTAATCGTCGACGTTAGAACGTATAATTATATTATAATTAAAATCGAGCTTGAAATGGCGCGGCAGTTCGCTGTTTGGCGATTCGAACTTCAACTGAATGTACAGGATTCGTTTTAAATCGGATTTCCGTGAAACAAGAAATGTACGGAGCTGGTGGATTATATCTTTCTAGGGGAAGAGAAAAATCAGGATTTCGTCGTGTAGATTTTGAGATATGTCCAAATCAAATTTTAAAATAGTCGTTATAGAATCGTTTATCGACCGTAACGGTTTATTCGATATAACTAGAGATCGGGTTTGAATTTAGACAAGGTTCTTTTGAGACGTAGGTATAATTTAATTTTTAGAATTTACTGTAATTTTTAATTAATTAAATAAGCAACTTTTTATTTGGAGTATTTTGCACCCTTAATCAGCGATTTTGGGGTTTCAAAATACGAGTTAATCTACCGGTATTATTATATTTCTGGAGTCGGGACACCTTGCTCATCACGATGGTGTTTTCATTTCTGTCCGTAGCGGTACGTAACTATATAAATTAATAAAATAAAGTGTGACTTAATTATAGACTTAAAGTAGGCCACCTCTTTGTATTTACAACCGCACGTTCTTCTACAACGTGGGAGGAGGGAGACCAAACAATTGAAAGAAGAAACCATATAAATACACGCAGATGTCTTAAAACCTAATTCGTTTTTTTCTCATCCTTCTTGTTCATTCACTCGAGCCTCCACTATTTTACACAGCAAAACTAAAACGCGAGATCCACTTCACAATCAAAGAAAGAAATCGAAAACAAACCCATGTAGTTTGTACTGACTTCGAAGCATCTGTAGATCCGAACTCCTCTATTACTTCTCCTCATTTCTTGCCATGTTTGCCAATCTCGATCCACCTTTTCTCCGCCCGTAACAAGGCAGTTGCGAGTTCCAAGCGGAGAGGACCACGAAGTGAATCCATGTAGAGCAGCGGAGTGTTGATCGGCGCAGGGAGGTGTTTAAGATCTATTGTCGATTCTTAGAGGTTTCAAAGCTTTTGTGGCGCGGTATTTCTGTAGCAGGGGCCGACGACAGGATTTGCAGAGGAGGACCAAGTTCATGTTTGTGATGTTGGGGGGTTGAGCGAGATGGAGTGTGGATATAGCTGAGCGGGTAGTAAGAGGGGGAGCTGAGGTATTCGGCTTGACCATGGGTTCTTGCGTGATGTACTTGAGGGCCTGCGAACGGATTTCGAGGTGGCAGGAGGGACCAGCTCAAAGAAGTGGGAGGTGAGGGTTGATGTGTGATGATGGAGCGAACGCTGGAACGAGAAGACGGTAAGTGAAGGCTTGAACCATGAAGAAAATACATTTGGTCATGGGCTGCATAAAGGCGTGTACTTGGACGTGCAAATAGGGGAGGCATTGTTTTGTTTCTAGCGTGAGCAAATGGGATGATTAACGAAGTTGCTGTAAATATATTGGGCACTTTTATGTGAACAGTTAGGCAACGTGATACTAGGCAATTGAATAGAATAGGAAGAAAACAAAAGTAAGGTTGGACGGTTGAATCAGGATGTTGGATTTTCAACGAAAAGAAATAGTAAAATAAAGGGTCAGTATGGTTTTTTAAAATCGAAAATAAGGGGGGACCGGCTCGTTTCCATTGAAGCAGAAATATGGGTACTATAAGAAGAAGAAAAGAACGTTAAGTCTTTGTGTTTGAAATGAAATACAATGAGCGGTGCTGAAGGGTAAACAGACGTGAACGAGGCAATTGGAAACAACATGGGTACTGTAGCATGAAGGGTCCAACATGGATTTATGTGTTGACAAGGCAGAACGTGGGGTCACTAAGTGGTTGGCATGAAGTTGGGTTCGTTGTTTCTGGAACTGGAATTTCAAATCCATGTTAGCAGGAAACAAGGATGATCTGGCTTTTGACATGGCGGAAGGACACTTCGAACTTGGGCAAAAAATTCTGGAAAACAAAAGCCAACGTGCTTGACTGAAAACAAGTGGAAAATCGGGCTTCTTACTGGGAACGAGATATTCGAAGAAACAAAATTAAAGTGGACGGACACTACCCAATGGAACTGACTGGAAGTCCATCGGAGCTCGTTACAATTTATAGCAAAATAAATTGTCCGATCTGAATCAACGGACGAATATCGTTATTTAACGATGAACTGCCAAGGTGAGTAAAACTCACCAACTCTGAACAGTTATATTTTTATAACGTACTTTTAGAACCGTTAGATATTGATTGACTGTTGTGTGTAGATTGGTTGATTGAACTACTAGTCAGTTAGTTGAAATTATATATATATATATATACCATTAAATATTGACGTTGCTTATCAGAACATTTCATACTGAAATGAAGTTATGTTAATTTTATAGTTTAACATCTGTGATGCAGGGGAACAGGTTGGAGGGACCCAACTGGGTTCCTCAATATATAAAATACTGTTTTGTTCATATATTATGATATGTGATGTGTTATATAATCTGTGATGATTATGTGTGCTTGGTTAATAGTAATCATGGTTTTACGGTATTTTAAATACCAAAATGAATACTGAAAAGTAAAAAGGGAAATTTCAAACTGTGTATTGAAATAGAAGTGTCAAACGATTATTTACTTAGCAAGTAAATAAGAGTATAAAGGAAGATATTCACTTAGGAAGTGAATAGAATTTATAAAGGAATATTTATGCAGAAAATAGAATAAATGTAAAAAGGGAAATATTTAGGAAATAAATATGATATTATAAAAGGAAATTTATTTAGGAAATAAAAGGGGTTTTATATAAGGGATATTTATTAAGGAATCATTATAAGTGATTAAACGCTGTTATAAGGAAATCATTACAAGTGATTAAACGCTGTTATAAGGAAATCATTACAAGTGATTAAATGCTGTTAAAAAGGACATTTTAAAAGTGAAGAACCGTTACTAAAAGTAAATCTTTATAAATGGATAAACGTTATTAAAAGGAGTTAATCGAATAAAAGTTATTCGAATGTGAGTTAACCAGTTAGAGTTAATCAGTTAGAGTTAACCAGTGAGTTAATCAGTTAAAGTTAACCAGTTAGAGTTAATCGAATAGAGTTAAAGATATAGAGTTAAGCAAAATTAGAAACTGACTAGAGATTAGTAAGTTGGATAGTTTTTCTGAGTATCGATCTGATGTTGGTTTCGGCCTTCGGGGTTTATACTTAGAGAATTGTTCTCTTATTAGTTTACAGTTAGGGACTGATGGTTGTGAAAGAATAGTGATACGTGAATAAGCTATGGAAATGTTTTCCAGCGTTAATAACGTATATTTTCTAATCATAGAAAATAAGGAAATATGAATATATATATATATATGTTGGATGATTTGATCGATAATTCCATTTGGAATTAAGATCGTTATGTGAACACCGACATGTTTTTCTTTGATAGTTAACTCACCGACTATCGAAGTTTTTTTACCATTTTAACGTTGTTAATATGGAGAGACCGGTTGGATTCTTATCCAAAGAACCACTCTGTATTGGCATAAGCGTTGCGAATATGCCAAAGAAAATTGAAGATGGAGTAAAGTGCAAGGGCTGTTGTATAAGTCTTAGATAACAGTGACTAAGATGGATGTACTGAATAGTGCCTTCGGTTTCGTTCAGTCCCAGAACGAACGTATATAGACGAGTGTCTGACAGAGTATTTCCCATGATCGAATATGATTGGTCTGTACAAATATATATGGTGGCAACGGATTTATTCCCTTAGCATAACATCCAGAATATTTGTGCAAATCAATTAGTGATTAACGGATCTGACAATGTGGCATTCAAAGTGATCGTGTTATCAATGAATGGAAAGTAGTCGTAGCCTCTGGCCTCAACAACTAGGAAATGACAAAAATCGGGCAGGCAGCATGGCTAAGTCGGTCGCACCGAAGTAGGGTGTATAATCACCTATCTAGAGAATATTCATTTGCTTCTTTAATCTATCAATGCTGTCCCATATATATATATATACGGGAACGGTTGCTGATCCCAACCGTTGGTGATGTACATTCGATACACTCAAGAGAAATGAGTGGTCGGTCATGTGTGGCTGAGTTGCAAGATGTTCTTGTTGAACTCCAGTGTATCGTTCCTAGAGTACACTGATCGGAAGGTGGTTCCATACCTTGTCAGAGTTGGAAACCCATTACCCAATACGTGCTTGCGGTTTTGATTGTATATATATGTAGAACGTGAGATGAAAGCGTTTCTGCTAAATGATTATTATATTGTGGTTGATAGACATTATTATAATATCAAAAAGGTTTTTGATATAAAGATATTTTGGATTCTCATAAGGGAAAAACCCGTTCCGTTATACGGCGTGGTCTTATGAGATATCGTTTACTTGTTCAAATTGTTTTAAACTGTTTTACTCATACCAGTCCCATGACTGACCCGAAGTTTATTTGTTTGTTTCCCTAAACTCTTGGGTGCCTAAATTTGTACGGGCAGTCAAGTAGTCGGGATTTTACAGATACACTTGGAGAGCTTGGAGCAGGAGGCTTCAAGATTCTATAGCTATTATTATTTCCGCTGTTGTTGTAAGTGTTGTACTCTGAAATGTTATTGTATACATATACTGTTTGTATTTCAAAAGTTATGTTATATTTTATTCGTTCTGCTGTGAGATTCGTGGTTACTCTGATGATGATGTTCTTCTTCTTCTTCTATTCTAATAGTTCTATCTTATCTATCCTCACCCTCTATCTTCTTTCTATTAATTTCTTGAATTTCCAGTGCAATTTGGGGTTGGACTTGTGTTATTTGGTCAGCTCAAATTGGACCGGATTTTCGGGTCATTACACGAACACACGAAACTGGAAATGTTAGGAATTATAAATTTGGGGCATAATTTATATTGAAACATGATTGGGAATTTGGTCATAATTTGTATCTTTAGCCAAAACTTGGGGGTTTGGGGGCATATCTATACCTTGATCTAAAACCATAATATGAGGAATAACTTGTATCATAAATCGAACAGGGATTTGGGGTATAATAAACATGATAATTTATTAGTAATGAAATTGCCTAGATTTACAGTAATTAGAAACTGTAACCGCGCTTAGACACAAGGTTAGATTACACTTGTGGTCGAAGTCTACCCGGAACCGCCTAGAAAATCTAGTGACCACAAGTGTTGAATCTAATGTGAAGGGTCTAAGTGCATAAACATACACGAGACGGTGCTAAGACACGAGGTTCTGTCCGACTTGTGGAAGAAGTCTGCCCAGACCCAATCGGCATATCCAGCATCCACAAGTGGCAGACTTAATGTGGGAGGTCTAGCACAGTAATAACCATTAATGAATGAATGGTGATGAACTTGTAATACTTAACCTGTTTGAATCTATAATGATTACATGAACCTGTTAACTTGAGTTGGGGTTAAGTAATCTTGCTTGAATCAGTGGGAGAGTTGAGTAAATCTTGTAACGGTGGGTAATATTTATATACATAGGCCCACAAACTTAACCTGTGGGGTTATGCAATCTTGTTAAAATGGTAGGCATAAATTGTTGAAATCCTAGTAGTGGGGAGCAAGACAAGGGGGAAGCTTGCATCACCTAGTGTGTGTGACCCATTTCAGTCAGTAACCCATCTTGGTATCAAACAGGGAACCCCGAACTAGGTTGGGGTCTATGCACGCTTACTGAGCTAATTATAAGAGGTCACTTGAGGGATGGTGTCGGAGGCGCATTCCGACGGGGTCATATGTGTGCATAGGTCTGGTCTAGGGAGGTTGAGATGTCGTGACACGTATAGATATGGTTTGTGCACATCTTGTAAACAAAGGGTTGCCACTTTAGGGAGTGATACATCCTATTGTGGGACCAACACAAGGTATCTATGTGTTAGGGAGTTGATCGATTGGGGGTAGTAATTAGGTACATCTAGTCTTGCTTGTTTAGGAGCCCATTCTTGTCGTTGGGGGTTAACACCTGTCAGTTCTTTTGGGCTATCTGTTATTGTATAGGGTAAAACCTCTCACTAGAAGTACACCTAAGTCTACCATCTTGTACTTGTTGGGATCGTCTTGTTCTTGCTATACTAGTATTGGTGCAGAGATAGAAAAGTATTAGAGAAGCGCAACGCATATCCTATTCTGTTTATGCTATTTACCTTATTATACCTGCCTTATGGCACTGTTATCTCTCTTTCCAACTTATATGCCTGTCATGATGCTTTTACTCATTTATATGCTAAAAGTAACTGGACTCGCCAGACTTTATGTCTGACCCATTTTGTTTCCTCTTCTTTCTCTTCTGTTCCCCCCTAGGTTCTCAGGGTGGGAATACTCAAGCTTGATCAGGATTCTTCTTTCCCACTTGGAGATGCTTAGATGCATTGCTCGATTTTGCATTTGCTCTACTATGGCTATATTTTCGGGATTATGCTCTTTTTATATCATTTTACTCTGATGATATTTTTGTACAAGGCATATATTTTATGTTTTCAGTATTCCAGACTTATTATGTAATTGGGTTTGAATCACGAAGATTTTTTATTTAATAAAGTTTTAATTCCGCTGTTATTTTATATCTGTCTTGTAATGTTTTTGTTACTATTTACCTATAATGCTTCACGAAACATAATGCATTCTGATAAAGAGCGACATTAACGGACGTGGGGTGTCACACCTTTGCACACGTCCCGCAGCAAAGCCCAATTCTTGAAGTTAACTCGATCCTGAGTGATAACTTTCCGCTTGGACTTCCTTTGCTTCTTGGGTTTTGGTCGAATTGCAGTTAATCTTCAGAAGAGTTCACGATCATCTTCACGTGGTAGAAGCTCAAATCCAGTTCGATTTGGGGTCACCATCACGGCTTGGTTTGTGGTCATCATCGGCTCATGGTCACTATAGGGGTCATGACCATATAGGTCGTGACCATGGTGGTCGTGACCACCTTGGGGGTCGTGACTACCTTGGGGGTTGTGACCACCTTGGGGGTCGTGACCATCACGAACCGAAACCCTGCAGTCTTCCGACAAGTTAATTTCGCCAAACGATGGTGTTTGCAATCATTCCAACTTTCCTATTCAATCATAAAACATACCAAACAGCAGTAGTAAGAGGTAGAATTAGACAAAAACATCAAAACAATGATTTCATATGTTAATTTAGATCCAACATACCCAAATCCATGATATCTCCCCTTAATCCCCTAAATTCCGGAATTAACAAATAAATCCAAATCAACCCAATTTCATATATGTGACATAAAATATGATTTTAGAATTTATGCATATTTTTCCATAATTTTTGGATGTATAATTTCGCTAATTATCACTAATCACCCCTAATTAGCACTAATTAGTGTATAAACATGCAAACCACTCACCTTAGCCAATAATCAATGATAGATCTGAAACTTTTACTAATTTGGCTCGGATTCCAATGTAGTGCAACAGCTCTACCTTGAATTTGGTGTTAATTCAGCTTGATTTGAAGTTGATTTGATTAATTAGTGATTAGAGAGAGATTTAGAAGATGAAAGCCATGATTAGGGTTTGTGAAAGGTTTGTGGCGGCTAGAAAATTGAAAGGAGATGATTCCCCAACTCCTTGCAGCCGTCCCATAACCCTAATCCCGAATTGGATTATGGGCCTAGCTGCTAATCTCTTAATGAAGCCCAATTAGGCTGTTTATCCATCTTATAAATCTTATTTCAGCCATATCTCCCAAACGGTTAGTCCATTTGATTAATGTGACCACTCTACGGAATGAGAAACCATCATCCAAATCCAGTGGAAGTACTTTTAGGTCAAAAGTCCTTCCCAGTCAAAAGTTATGGGCTAAACAAGATTTGCTGGGAGGGAAATGATCATTTTAAAATCCGGCAAAAACCGTGAATGTGGGAAACGACCCAAATAGTCGCTTCCCAAAGTTACACGACCATATGACTTCGTATGAAGATAAAACAAATATTCTATAATCCTTCGATATGTAGAATACGGGTCATTACACCTGCCCAATCTCCTTTCTAATTTTTCGCATTCATACACTTCAGAAAATTAGGAAACCGAAGTCTTCCTCATTGAAATTCAAAACAAACTCGCAACAAAATAAAAATAAAATCAGAAGCTTCATTCTTCCTTAAATCCACGCTTGAGCTTCACGTTTGCACCCTCAGAATCAGGCGCGATCATCTTCGGCGTCAACTATTTGAAACAACAACTAGGGTTGAAGATTTTCGGGTTTTGAAGCATTGATTTACAAGTTAAGATTAATGATGGAGTTCGTAGGGTCAGTACGCAGTTTAGGCTATATTTTTGAAGATTTAGGGGACTATTTCTTTCGCACGTTACTGTGCAGGCAGCAAGAGAAGGTTGGAGTCGCAACTTTTACTAGAAGCTAGATGGATGCAATGGATTCTAAGGGGGTTGCTACTAGAGTCGTAATTGTGATCACGTGGGTTCGTTGGTGATGTTCGGTTACATTAGTTTTCCTTGCAGATCGTTTGAGAACAGTTGTGGTTTCTAGTGTTGGAAGCGAGGCCAGAACTGAGTAGGAAGGGGAGAGAAGGTTACGGGGTCTATAGGAGCCGAAGTGATGACAGTAAGGATTTCTGATGACTTGGTTTGAAGTATGTTGCTTAGGTATTGGCTTTTGTGGATTGAGTGAACTATGGTGGTTGAGATGGCGACAGGAAGATGGGTTAGAGAAGTTCTGGGTGATGAGTAGATATGCAGTGTAGTAAGGTAATTATTTTTAGTCTAGTAATTAATATTAATTACATTTAAATAGTTCGATAGCTAAATAATAAATATAAATTGTTAAATTTATACAAGATCTTATCAAACGTAATCAGTCGTTTAATCTGTAGCTGCGTGATACCTAATCATGAATTAAAATGGGAATCAGAATAGATTGGAAGAAAAGAAACAATAAAGGGAAAAAAATCAAGGTGAGTAAAGTCACTCTCTGGATTCGTTTATAATTTTATTATAAACGAATTTTTATTTTGAATAATTTTTATATGTTGTTTGTTGACTGTTTGGATGCATTGGATAGTTGTTGATGAATTGTGGCTATAATATATATTAGTTATATTTAGGCTTGGTGATTGTGGATATATATATATAGAGAGAGAGGATATTTCCCGTAGTACCATTAGTGGATGACCCTATGTGCCCTACAATATATATAGTGGATGACCTTCTATACCGCGATATCCTGCCTTAAAGCAGGATATGTATTATTTATGTTCTAACATCTGTGGATGTAGGAAAACTGGTCAAAGGGATCCAACTAGATTCTTTAAAATTTATTATTGTTTGTTTTCATATATATATATATATATATATATATATTCTTATATGATGTGTTAGAAAATCTGTAACTGATGATTACGTGTTTTGGATGTTTGAATAGCACTGGCTCTAGGTAGCGGTATTTAAAATATCGTAAAAAACATATTCGAATGAAAAGAAAGGAATCTAAGTTTAAAAAGAAAATTTTATTTTTCCAGAACAAAATTTGAATTTTGAATGAGCTAAGAAATATTAACTTGTTTTGAATAATAAAATCAACCAGTGAATTTACAAATGAAGTTTATTATTATAGTGAAATTAATTATCATTAGATAATTTAGAAGTTTATATTCAAGTATGAATTTAAAAAGGGATTGAAAATCGTTTCGAAAAGTGAACGATATATTTTATTCCGAAATTCGGAATATAAATTGAATTGAGATAACCCAAGAGATTAAAAATTGGAATTCGATTATATTGAATTTTATAAACTATTTTATTTCCAATGGAATTGAAATTAATATAGAAGTTGAGTTTGTAGATGAAATTATAACCGAGTAAAGAAATAATGGACAATTTAGGATAATCGGAAATACTAAGTCAGATTTAGAAAATTGACTTAATATATATTAAAATATATAAGAATGGAGTTGAAATTTATTTATAAACGAAGTTTAAACGTCTATATTTAAATTTAATTTAAACGAACTTGTCGTGGCACGGTAGTTTGTCATTTGACGTTTTGAACTTCAGTTGAGTATATAGAACCCAATTTGAGTTGAAATTCTTTGAAACAAGAATCATCAGGACCTATTGAGTGATAGTTTTCTAATGGAAGAGAATAATCTGGATTTTGTCTTATTGATTTTGAGTTATGTCAAAATCAAATTTTAAGAAAAACAACAGTATAATCGTTTATAAATTATAACGATTAAATAAATAAAATCGTAGGATTTTAAGTCAATAAAATTTGGATTTTCGTTATAAAACCCAGACTTGATTTATAAAATAAATATGAACTCAAGTGGAGTAAATGAAATGATTTTTGAAACAAAAATCATATTTCCAATTAGTGAATAGAATTCATTAAGTAGAAAAATAATTAGTTAATCGAGTTTGGATCGAATTTGACATTGGATAAGTGAATAAGATTTGTGAATTGATATTTTAAGTCGAATATGAAAGTTGAGTTGAAAATGGAATTCGATTGGTTTACAAGCAAATTTAATATATATATATATATAAATATATATATATATGAACGTGATATGTTCAAATAAAAAGTGAAATAGGCAAAAAAGCTAATTAGAATATAAATTAGCAAATTGAGTTAAAATGATTGGATTGAGTTAGAATAAATCAGGCATGAAATTTTATGAGCCTATTTGGCAAGCCGCTTGGCTTTTTGATTTACTTTTTGAATGGAAAAGCCATAGAGAGGCGATTTATAGTTGTATCGATTGAGTCGTACGAAGGAGGTACCGGCGAAATTTTCTAGAAATTTAAGGAGATAGAAAATTTAAAAAAGTTTAATAACTTGAAATCGACATATTAATTATATATAAATTTTAATAAGAGAATAAACGTATAATGAAATTTCATAAGAAGAAAAAAGGGAAATTATAAAATTAAATCTTGAAGGGTTGAAATGATTTTGTTGATAAGAAGTTAAGAAATGGAGTTAAAGAAATTACAAACTAACTGGAGATTAGTCGAGTTGAATGGCCTCTTGAGTGTCGATCTTATGTTGATTTCAGCCTTCGGGGGTTATACTTAGGGAGTTTCTCTCTTACTAGTTTGCAGCTAGGGACTGATGAATGTGGAAGAATAGTGATTTATTAATATATGGAAATGTTTTCCGATGTTAAAAAGAAATATTTTCTGGAATAGAGAAAATAAATAGTTATAATAGATGGAAATGTTTTTCCAAGAATCTTGAGAGGCTAAACGGGTTTAGAGAAATATCTGGGTAAAGATATTGAAGAGAAATTGGGAAATGATAACTTTAATTAATTAAAAATAGGATCAATGATTGTTTGATGTAAATTAATAGTATGGGAATAAAATCTTTGGATGAATTTTTGTTTCCTCAATAGTTAAATAAATGACTATCGAAGTATTAATTATTCTAATACCATCGTTGTAAAACCTCGCATTTTATAGCAATTAAATAATTAAATAATGCATATATGTATATATGCACAGACATAAAACATTTAAGAAGAAATGCAATGCAATTAAAACGCATAATTTAAAAAGAAAAGAAAATTTTGAAGAGCTTCAAAAATTTTGCCATGGGATTAGCGTCATTGCGTTCGTGGCGATTTTATGGTCAATTTAGAACTGTGGATTGCAGAAAACTGATTTAAGATGAAAGAGATACCTTTAAATGAAGTATTGTAACAAAACATGAAAATAAGATAATAGAAGGAGGACAATGACTACCATTGTTTCTAAACTTATTAATGAAAGACATCATAGCTCAGTTGGTTAAGGTATGGGTATGCAACATAATGGTTAGGGTTTCAAACCCCGGTGGCGACATAATTTTTATCTTTGTTTTAGAGAGGGCCAACTGAACATACAAGTATATGTACGCATACAACACTACAACAAAAATATTGTATTACAACGTCCATTTTACAACAGGCAATGGTTGCTGGTTGTAAAAGAACACTTTTACAACGGTCATTTCTAGACTGTTGTAATAGACGTCATGTACAACGCTCCTTTTACAACGGACACGGACTGCCCATTGTAATAGAATGCTACTATAACGGTCTTTAAATGTGCATTGTAATAAATATCAATTTTACAACATTCAAGGAATGCCCATTGTAATATATGTCTATTTTACAATGGGCACAAAATGCCTGTTTTAAGATATGCCAATTTTACAGCGGGTAATGCCTGCTGTAATAGATGTCAACTTGACAACGATCATGAAATGTCCGTTTTAACCGGTGCCAACTTTACACTGATCAATGTCTGTTGTAATAAATGTCTGTTACCAATTTTTGACAATTGGTAATCAATAATTACAATGCTTTCTTAAAATTAATATTGATTATTTATTATTATTTAATAATTAATCATTAATAATATTATATTAATAATATATTACTAATTACTAACTATAATATTGTATTATTACTAATCATTAATAGTATTACATTAGTCATTTATAACTCATAATAATTAATTATTATTAATAAGTAATCACTAATTACCAAGTATTATATATAAATTAATATTCCAACAAGCTTAATAATGTTGTATGTTTAATTATTAATATATAAATAAATAACAATTTTATTGTTATATACAAAAATTTATAATTAGTAATTTATAAATAATCATAAACAATAATTTAAATTAAGTATGCAATTTAAATTTAAATACTATAATAATTAATATTTTGAAATTTGTAATTAATAACCGATAATACATACTTAATATTATATGAATGATAATTTATACATAATAATCATATATTACTAGTGATTACTAATAAATAATTTGCAATTACTAATTATTATCTATAATTAATTTAATTTTTATATTCAATTGTTTGTTATAGTTAATTATTAGTAATTAGTAAATTCTGTTAATATTTATTAACTACAGTTCATAAAAATAATTAATATCAAACAAATAAGACGTTTAATAATTGTTTATTAATAGTTTATATCAAATAATTAATAATTAAGACTAATATTTAATAATTAATAGTCTATAAGTAGTTAATGTTAATAATTAACAAGATATAGTTTTTATTTGTATTTGATAATTAATAATTATAATCAATATTTATATTCATATTTCAAAAAGTTGTAATTTTCTAAATCATGGAAGCACCTGCGATGCATTTACCAAAACAGCCATGCTTTAATTGATTACTTTGCAAGCAACTTTTGATGCGTTTGAAAAGTACAAATATTACATTTCAAATCTCAATAGTCATGTCTATCTTTGTTCCATATTAAATTGATCTAAAGGTGTATACATATTTTCATTAGGCTGGAAACGATACTTTTGGCTCCAAAACCCAAACTTTTGGCTCCAAACGCCAAACTTTCATTTACACGAACAAAATTCCCATTCTCAGACCCAAGTCCAATACCTCCTTCTGCCTCACCTCCTTCGTCTTCGCTTATACCCATGCCTGCTCCAAATAACCCACCTGCTTCGTCCTCCTCTATTTGCAATTATCGAGCATCCCATACGATAGACATGAGTAATAATGGTACATGAAATGGAGCCCGCACTCCCACAAACCCTAAATGGAAATTTGATTCATTCAAGGAAAAAAATGAAATCAAGCACTATTGCTCATTAACAATCAGTGGCATGAGGGAAACTGCGAACGTGGAGGCGGCGTCGAGGCTAAGGCGAGCAAGGAGTGAGGCATGGCTTCGTCGTTGGTCTTCGTGGACTCTAAAGTGAATAGTCAGAGACTGCTCCTGCGAAATTTTGGGTAGTAGCATCATAACCAATGACGGAGTTCAACCTAAATTGAAGTAGAGGAGATGACCCATGCCTTTCAGTCAATCCATTTCAGTCCTTTCCCTCTTTTTGAATCCAAGGTGAAATTCTTGAATCTCACACAACTATATTTAGTTATAGATGTTTGAATGGATTGTTGTTAAGTTACATGTTAGTTATTGGATTGTTTGTTAAATCCCTTATTCTATATATGAGGTTGACCTCTGTTCTTTGAGATGATTCTAGATTTTTCCATACGATACATTTATAACTTAAATAATATAATTCTGATGCATACGCATCTGCACCTTTACTGCATCTTCATTTCAGTTTGCTGCCTAGCCTTGCCTACTATGTGTATTTGACCCCTTGCTATTATATAGCAAGTTGGCCCTGCAAGCACAAGAGAAGCACACTTATGATCCTATTTTAATGTGTGTGTGTAAGTTAACTGCTACATGGCATTGAATATGCTAATGTGCATGTTTTGGAGTTTGAAAGGATCTATGCAGTTTAATGAAGAAAATATGAACATGGTAAAGGAATATATGATGAGAAAATTGAGATATTGATGTGTATTTAAGAGAATGTATCACTAATATGTTTGAGCTTATAGTTTTAAAATATTGATATTATTGATTTCAATTTTTAGTTATATAGTTAATTTAGGTGTGTAGGTCTAGATATGTACTACCGAGCCTTTGTAATCGATCCATATGAAGCAATTATAATAGACCATTATTCTATAAATGTAGCAGGTATAATAAATTCATAAAACTAAGTAGATTAAAGTACATATGAAATTGGAGCAGCCTAAAAAGTAAAAACATGGCAGGAATGGATCAAAATCCATATGTATACTAATAAAAACATAAATACACGCTGGGCATGGTTAACAAATGAAATTTTTGTGACTTGCCTGCATATTAGATAAACAAATGAAATTGTCTGGTCTGATACCAAGCTATGACGCCCCAACCGAAATACATAAAAATAATATTTTTAACAAGTTATAATTTATTTTTCCATTAATTACTCATAATTAACCCATTTGTGCATTAATATTACTTAATTTATTATCCAATAAAAATGACAATGTTGGAAATTAAATCCAATATTAAGCATTTTATCAATTTAAATCATGCCTTGGTGAATTTCCAGTTTTTTCGATTATTGTCTTAATGAATTCGACCACAATAAATATTGGTTTACTACCGACTTTGACCTTTATGAAATGAAAAATAAAACAGAAAAATTAAAAGAAAACATCTCATTCCAAGGCACCTTACTAAAATAAAAATAAAAATAAAAGAAGAAGAATTGATGTACTGTTTCCTTTTGATTCTTTGGTCAACAATGGGACATGTGTCTAAATTATGAACAAAGAAGATTATATGTCAGCAGAACTGAGGCCAAGACGGTGCTTTTCAAAAATTCTTAAGTTTGTTATCTACTAGCCCGGCCTTATTCTTCTGCGTCGCATGGCTTCAATCGGCACTTCATCCTTATCCTTTCAGCATAGCCCACTCAATCACTTCAACCACTCATCAACTTGTAAACTATTCACCTTAGTCAGGAAAATGGACATATGTGGGCACTGCATGTAAATAGACTATCAATTTTAACGTTCCTTCCGTGCATTTTCCTTTATTGTTCCTATTTGATTTGCATGCTTTTGTAAAACACTACTAGTTCTGGTTTCTTTGAGATGTAGCAAATTCCGCATAACAAATTCAGCTCATGTTCATATAAGCTCATAAATTTAGCAGATCTCATTCAGAAAATCTTCATTTCATACAAATTCAACACACGTTCATTCTGCCACTATTACAAGTTTGCTCAATATATTCAGTTTGACATTTTCCTTACCCTGTACTATTTCCGCATGTGCAAATCCATACGTTAGCTCAACAATTTTTGCTCGGTTCAACACATGCAGGTATTAAGTCAGATTTCAATGTTGCTTGCTACTGCAATGATTGCATCTCTACTGTCACAACTTCTTGCAGTTAATTGCCCTTCTATAGCCATCTATGCAGCACTAAGCCAAAAGTAAATCATAGGTGTTCTCAATTTGAAACTGTTGGCTATCACCATGTTCCTTACACTTTTAAATCTTCCATTTGTCTGAACCTGCTTATTTCTGTGGATTGTTAGAATATAGAAATGTCTATATATTTTCTATATATCCATCGTAGGATAATGCATTGTATTGTATATTCAAGGGAACTTTAAATTTTGTACGTCACTAATTGTCTCCATAAACATATTGAGTGATAACTTATAATTGTGTAGTAAGTTTTTTATGTTTGAGGGAAATGAGATTATACTAGGACTTTGAAAATTCGCACAATTGAAGAATGATGCTTTAGCGATAGGAATGCGGCTATAATTTGTGGAATTCTTAAATATCGAATTAGATAAATACGTAGTCATGCAAGACGGTTCATAAACAATGCTTCAAGTATATGCTGTAAATGACGCCTACCGCCTTCATTCTTTTGCACATTAATGATCCACAAACGCAATGAATAAAGCAGTTATTCAATAAATATCCATACAAAGTTTGTAGGCAATTGATTTAAACTGAAATATTCCACTTGATTATTGCTTCCAGTGAGTATCTATTGCAGCAATATATAATGGGTACATACATGAAGAAGTGAGTTCATTATATAAGATTTTATTTATTGTAGGAAATATATAAGATTTTGATCCAAGTGCGACAACTATATTTATTTCTATACAAGTAAATGATCTTGATATTTTTGGCACCTTCTACTACTTCACTTACAAGTCTAGGTAATTGTTTTGATATATGTAATAGTTTTCTTGTTTTATTTCAAAACACACTTTACATTGGATTTTCGATATTCATTGTTTTCTGTTGCATACTGTAGATACAAAGCTTGAAACTACAAATGATATTGAAATAATAGATGTGCAAAATTTAGTGAGAAAGAGATAGATTTTCTGTCACCTATTGAATGTTTAACGAAGTTAAGCGTTTTTGTTAGATTTTTCTCATCCATCAATGTGCAGCTATTCAACGGGTGAGTTTTCCTCATTTCATTTTCTTTTTTTCAGTTGAATTTCTTTCATATTTGATTCTTTCCTTGTTGTTGTCTATTATTGCATTGTGATCAGTCTTGTTCATGTAGCAATGGTGAATTTGTGAAATATAGTTTGGCTGAAGTTGAACTTTGTGTGCCTAGGCAAAACAAGTGGTCAAAAGGAAAACTAGTTTGTGGTTTCTTCCATTACACTGCTATTACTATATTGCATTCAATTGCATTTTTCTGCATTTTGTCCTTGTAGTATGCAGGTCATCATGGGATGAACTAAAGCATACAAGAGAAGCTGCTGGATTTTATGTTGCCAGTGTACGTGCATTATACATTGTACAGCAAGTAATTTGCTGCTTTTGTTGTAGCGGCTCTAAACATCCAGTTATTTCAATGAGTTTAATTTTTTGTAGGAATTGACATAAGGCATTACCTGCAAATGGGGCTAAGTCATCTTTAGAGGGTTTGTTATAAAACTGATTAATCAATTACCAAAGATGAAGATATTGAATGTGAGAGGATGTGAGTGAGTGTAACTGAGTGTATGTAGTGAGACAATATTTGTACAATAACTATGTAATAGAAAGAAATAAAACTATGTATTGTTCAAAAGTGTAATGAAATATTTATTAAAATAAAAAATTCTGAGTTCAATATTTTAATTTTTGCAATTTTTTTATATTACAACGATCAGATCCCTTTTCAAGTTTCATCATTTTACAGCAAAATAGAGTTTTTACAACTGGCAATGCCCGTTGTAATAGGGTTTTCGCAAGGGGCATCGCAGCCATTGTATTAGCCCATGTTGTAATAGGTCCATTTTACAACAGTCATTGCCCGTTGTAAAAAACCTTTTTACAAGGGGCAATGACCGTTGTAAAAGGGAACTTATTACAACATGGGCTAATACATTACAACAGGCAATGACTGTTGTAAAGGGGAACCTATTACAACATGGGCTAATACAATAGCCATAATGCCTCTTGCGAAAACCCTATTACAACGGTCATTGCCCATTGTAAAAAGTCCATTTGTTTGTAGTGCAAATTCAAAATTTGAAAGGATAAGAATGCACATAAAAGGGGAAAATATACACATAAAGAAATAAAGAAAATATATGTATATATATATATATGAAAATATATGTATTTATGTGCAGAAATACATGTGTACAAGAGATAAAAGTTCAAGATAAGGCTGCAATTAAAGAAATGTGGCAAGAATTAAATAACAGTGCAACACCGTTTGAATTTTGAAAGCGAAATGAAAGTGATGTGTACACATATACGCGTAAAATGATCATTAGAAGAATTGGATATGCATAAGAAGATTACATGTGAATATAACAGTTGAATAAATTCCAGAAAATTCAAAAATTTGAAAATCAAATTTCTACGCCAAAACAGCTCGTGGGACCCAGGAGGGTCGACACCCATGTAGGGGTGTCGAAACCGGGGTCGACACCCTCTAGATCCAGACAGATCCATTGATGTATCTGGATCATTTTCTTAACCAAGTTCAATGCTGATTCAGCGTTGCGTGTACGATAAGATCCTAAACACCTATAAATAGGCTAGCAGAGCATAGCCTAAATCTCACATTCTCTGAGGCAACGTCTAATCTCTACCATTCATCCTCCTCCTCAAATCTCTTTAGAAAATAAGATAATTAGTTTAGGAAAATTCTGAATCAAGATCTGGAGGAAAAGAATGAAAATTAATAAGAAGGTGTTCAGAATCAACTGCGAAGTGAGGTAATTTTCTAGGTCTAGTCTATTCAATTTTCTTCCTCTTTCTTACCTTTTTCTTTTAGTAAAAATTATGAATCCATGGTTGTTAAGTTCTAAATCCAGTTAGGGGAAAACCATGGAATGCTATATCTGGACCAGATCCAGGATAAGAAAATGAGGTGAGTGGAATTAATTTATATCATTTTTTATAATGATATATTATCATTTAACGTTCTCTATTATTATACGATGTGAATTTGCTAGAATAATTAAAAAGCATTGAAATGTTATATGTGACATGTTGAAATATGATATGTTGAAATGTTTAAACATATGTTAAAAAGATAAAAGTAAAGAATATGACATGTTGGAATATTAATATGTTGGAAAATTCCTATGTTGAAATATAAACTTTTCAAAATATGTGTACCAATTACTTTTGTTTCAATTCCATGTTAACTTGCGACATTTATGTACCTGGTCCATTAATGGTAGAAATTGAGAAAATCACATGTTAGTTTGTTTGATTTGAACAATTACATGATTAAAGGATTACATGTTAGAATAGAATTTGTTGTATGTTAAAAAGAACATATGACATAAAATGGGTTTAATATGATGACAAGTAAAATTATAGGAAATTTACAGTAAATAGGAAACTATAACCGCGCTTAGACACGAGGTTAGATTACACTTTTGATAGAAGTCTTCCCGGAACCGCCCGGCACATCCATCATCCACAAGTGGTAAATCTAATGTGAGGAGTCTAAGTGCATGAATAAAACATGTAATGGTGCTAAGACATGAGGTTATGTCAATTTGTGGAAGAAGTCTGCCCGGAACTGCCCGACAAATCCAGCATCCACAAGTGTAGGCTTAATGTGAGAGGTCTAGTGCATTTTTTTTTGGAAATGGTCTAGTGCATATATATATATATATGTAAATAGCAGGACTGATAAATAGCATTAATTGTAATTAATGGAAATAAATCGAATTGAAAGAAAGATACAACAGTAAAAAAAGGATTGGAATGAATGGGGAATGATAATAACCTATTATAAATAAATTACATTAATGAGAATGTTGTATAATAGGTAGACTTGTCCTAGGGACAAGTGAAGATTATAACTTAGGTTATAAGAAACTAGTAAGGAAATGAGTTAACTGGTAAAATAAGATAAGTGACACTTAATTGTAAATTAAGTAATCCGTAAATGTGGAAACCTGAAACCCGTTGTTTGTAATAAGTAGAGAAAAAGGGGAAAATTTATGAATTGCAGGAAGCTGTACTTAATTATAAATTAAGTAATATGTAAACTTGGAAATATGAAATCTATTAATAAGGATAACATGTTAAGGCTTGTCCTAGGGATAAGTGGAGATTATAACATAGGTTAAAATAAATGGGAAGGAGACTTATTGTTAAACCTTAGTTAAGAGAATTAAGTTAATAAGTAAACAATGATATGTTGTAGTGACATTATAAGATGGAACTATGATTAAATAAGAAAGAATTTGGTAAACTTATGAAATGAAATAACTTATATTTAATCATAAATAATGACTGACATGTTAAATAGAAAACATGTGAATTGAGATATACTTAATTACATATTATTGTAACTTTGAAATCAACATGATTATAAAGGGATTGTGGATTACAGACCTTGGATCACAATCTAGAGAATAACATGGGCTTATTAATAAACTTAAATGGGTTAAGTTATATGGCTGAAATTAATAAGCAAGAGGAACTTCGTAACTTGAATAAGAAGTCAATGTGAATGGGAATAACCAAGTTAAATGGAAACCTGATGTTTATCCCTCAAGGCTCATATGTGCATTGAAGAATTAAGTCCATATTAGGGCCATAGAATGAACATTCACAAGATTCGTGCATACATGCCTCAACCAAGGTCGTTCGTACAAAGCAAGGTTAAACACGGGCCACAGCTCGAGCACGAGAGCAGGGTGTAATCATAAAGTGCGACACGATTATACAGAGAGGTCGCGCACCAAAAAGGGTAATGCCCTAGGACTGTAAGGCCCGCCCATCCTGTAGAGATCACCTATACTAGAGAGTCGTTTGTTCTTGCATCAAGGAAATCAGTCACACAAGGAAGAAGAGGAACCGATTCCAATCATATGATTCGTTCTGCAGTCATCCATCTACGGAACCGTGCATGGATCCCTTATCATCCGTTCCTTAAACTACCGCTAGTATTACGATCAGGGGAATCGCACGCATATCAGCTTTAAAGTTTTACTCGGTCGCCCATCTACCATCCGATATAAATGCTCCAATCAAGCGGTATATGCAAGTGAAGTTACGAAAGGCTTAAACATGAAGATACATCATTCGATCTTGCACAACCACTTGCTCCTATGAAGTCGCTCGTGCAAGATAGCTGGAAATAGCTGTCGCCAGTTTGCTACAGCTAAGCAGGGGCATGTTCGTAATTAAAAAGCTAGGCGATCCGTAGCCTACAAAGAGGAACTCCAATTCATTTCTTCGGGGGAGGCTGGCCTATAAACATGCCATGAATGCCGCTGAAAAGGAGAAGCTCCATCCACCACGAAGTGCTGCTAAATTATGTCCTAGCCACTCTATAAACATTTCAACCATGACCATCATCATCACCCGAAGATCTTTCATCCATTCGGCCATGGCATCTGTTAAAATCCTATAAGTGCAAAAGATCGGAGACATCCTCCAGCTCCGTCGCCTATTCGTCCTCCTTCATCATAGATCCAGCCATTCCTCCACTGAATCTTGTAAATTTAATTGAGATTTGTATGTAAAAGCGAGAACATATTGAGAGAATAAGAAGATGTATAAAGAACGAGAGTTGATATGTCTTGTAATCATCGTTATGATAATGCAAACTCTGTTTACAGTGGATGTAGGCCTAACACAAGGCTGAACCACTCTAAAGCCTTGTCTCCATTTTGTTTCCTTTGCCTTTTTTACTTTCAATTGTTATTGAGTGCGGCTCCATTTATTTTATAGTCATATTGGTGAAGTACAATCCTTGTACCTTTGGTACTTGAACCATTTGGTAAAAACATTTGGCTCCCACCGTGAGCCGTATTTGTAGCCTTCCCTGTTGAAGTTCAACGAGATCTTCTCAGAAAACTTTGCTTGAAATCATGGGTATACCAAAGGAACCATTAAAGAAGTCAATGACCCCGCTGACAATACTAATATTATCTCCTCGCACACCACTCATTTCGAGATAAGAGAATCGTCAAGAGTCGAGGTTGCTATAACTAAAAGGGAATTGGAAGAAGCAATAGCGAAACTGACGAGTCAGATAACCATTTCAAACAGTGCAATGATGAAGAAACTTGAGTCGATGTTCGGTATTCAAGCCGCTAATGCTAAACCACACTAAGTGCCACTTGTTTTTACCTACTCAAACAAGTCGAGCCTACAATACAGAATCCTCTGCTTCAAGCGCAAAACAGGGAAATTCTATTAAGGAAGATACATATCATGCTAATCTGGACCACGAAAAGGCTAAAGCACCTATGTGCAATTATTCCGATGGCACAACCTCTCAACGGTCGGATGATCCTGCGAAAGGGGCATTCCTCTCGAAGGAAACCCCATATTCCCCGTATCCAGATTGTAATTACGTGCTTGGGAAAAAAGTTGGCGAGGAAGAAGGCGTTCGTTCCATGGGTCGGAACAAAGAGCAGGAATATATTTCAGAAATGGCATGTGAAATTGTGAAAGAGAGCTTGAAACAAGTGGACAATCGAAAGGAGTGGGGATTTTTTCCTACTAAGACCCCACTCACCGAAAGAATCAAAATGGCTACATATCCGTAGGAATCTAAGCGTCTAACACTACAATCCTATGAAGGAACAAGCGACCCCAATGTATTCTTGTGCAAATATGATTAGCATATGGATGGGGCGTGTGCCACCGACGAGATCAAATACCTATACTTTCCGACTTATCTAGAGGGGGTGGCATACCTCTGGTTCACAAAGCTACTACCGAAGTCTATGGACAACTTCGCAACTTTAGCCGAATTATTCAGTAAACAATTCAGATTCCAAGCAGCTAGAATCCGGGATGTCATGGATCTAAGTGAAATACAACAGAGACCAAGACAGTCTGACAAAGATTTTCTCACCCGCTTTAATGTGGCAGTGTATGAAGTTGAAAATTATGAGCCCCGACTAGTTCTGATGGCTTTAAAAGGGGCCATATGTAAAAGGACCAAGTTAAAAAGAAGCCAAGTACACTCGAACAGTTACTCAATAAAGCTAAAGAATACATGAGCATTAAAGAGAACTTAATGTGTGAACAAGTGAAAAGGAAAGGTGGTATGCAAGGTAGTTTTGATGGTCGGAAGAGGAGCAATGAAAGAAAAGATAACCAGGCTAAGAAGAAGCTACACTTCTTTAAGAACTCTGAGCTCACTCTCCTTAATGACACCATAAGGAACATTTTCATGGCAACTAAGGATACGGAGAAATATCCAATCCCGAAACAAATGCAGGTTAAAGATGTTGCTCTAAGGTCAGGAAGGTTTTGTCAGTTTCATAACCAGCCAGGGCACGACACAGATAACTGTAGGCATTTAAAATCATTGATCGAGGAGCTGGTCAGGAAGAATCATTTACAACAATACGTACAAATCCATGAACACTGCTCCAACTTTCCACATGCAATAGGTAGTGAGTAGATCGCTCAAGCCGATCCAAGGCCAACATTTACTTGAGGATCAGTAGTTAGCTTCCTAGTTATGGCGGTTTTGAGAAAGCGACCTCCATTACTTTACTTTGCTTTACTACTTAAGAACCAGTAGTTGTTTTACTCTACTCTTCTACTCACGATACTTTTAGCAGATGATTCACTTATGTTGTATTAAACAAAAGTTGTATAAATCAAAAATTATGTGCTTACCTAGATGACATGATTGTAAGACCAAACTAAAGGCTAATTTCTTAATTGTAGGCATAGTGGAAGCAATCGCTTGCCTCCAATTAAACCATAACATAAAGTTCCCCAAGCACATTCCAAGCAAAGCAACTTGAAGACCGGAAACATCATGCTAAATAAGCATATCGATTCAAGAGGATCAGCTTCTCTGGGGTAAGTAGTGAAAAGCATGGTAAACAAATAGCAAGTTAGGAAGCTGCACTTTTCACTATAAAGCACGCCAAACTCCTAGCAAGCATCCATTGAAGGGGTTGGCATCAAGCTTTGAGGAAAATACAAAGATAGTATTAAATTTGTCCCATGGATTTAAAATTTCTTTTTGAAAATCCCAAAAGAGGCACCTTGTTAGGTGTAGGACATGAATTCTTCGGATCAAACAAAAAACTCGATAAGAGGAACTAGTGTCCACCTCCCGGGATGAAGCATAAAGATTAAAAAAAACTAGGCTGGAAGCATCGGTCCTAGTGTTGGAAGGACCAAAACAAACAGAAATCCTAGCCGAAAGGAGGTAACAAAAATCCTAGCCGAAAGGGGGTACCAGAAATCCTAGCCGAAAGGGGGTATCCAACAAGGTCTTTTTGTTTCTAGAGAAATCAGAACAAACAAGACCGAACTTCGATTGGAAATTGAAACCCAATACCTCCCATGGGTGCACACCCAAAAAAAAAAACTTAATAACATTGCATACTTAAAAATCAAACCCCAAAGAGCTTGTACTACCAGGTTAGCAGGAAATACGATTGAGTACCAACCTAATATTTACGAGCTGACCAACCAAAAAATAAAGTCGCGGCTATAACCGTGAAAATTCATGAAAAATTGGTCAGTTCACAAGTTCGCTACAACATTACAACGAAGTTCGAACTCCCGACAGAATCGTTCGACTAACAAAATCGAATCCCTGTAAGATATTGTCTTTCGTAAAAACGAATGGCGAAACCATTATAATACCAAATGTCATAACGAAAGTGTACGAATGCAAAATATTAGGCTAGGACCGGCACTCGCATATACAACCGGTCTAAGTACACGATAATGAGAGAGTGAATTGAAATTGAAACATAACGGTCACAAATGCTACTTCCTAACAAAGAAAGGGGAAAATGAACCAGCTGCTTAACATTTATCTTTCATTCTTTTATCTATGCAAGGACTATCAGGAGAGGACAAGTTAATAATTCCTGGGCTACTTGCAATGAACTTCCTTCTGCGTGTCAGAGCATACATAGCGTTAGTGTTCCAATTTTCATCCTCGTCTTCCAGATCGAACATGTTAAGCAATGTTGGGTCGCCTGGTAAAGGTGTGGTGCGCGGGCTAATGTTAGTTGACACTAAAACAGAATCAACAGTGGCAGTTTGAATAGCGGTGCCGTTAGTAGACAAAAGAGGTGGCGAGGGCGGATTTGGTGCAAACGAATAACAAGCACAAAATTCAGTAAACCCAAGTGAAGAGGTAAGATAATCCAAATCCAATGCTGGCAGATAGATACCAATTTTACCTGGGGTTACTGGATATGTAAAGTTGATCCCGTGACCATCTAAAGAAATATCATCATGACTTATGCGTTGTTTAAGAACATCCTCTTGAATGATGCGTTCCCCAATGGATCTAACTCCAGTAGTATCTTGGATAGGATAATTTGCAGGGGGATTCTGACAGCTTGAAACTTCAATATCAGTAAGACCAGATGGGTTACGAGTGGAGGTAATATCCAGGGTTTTCTCCCTGGAGGATCGAGCTCGCTCATTTGCCAATATCTTCCTGCCTCCAATCAAAGCTTTACAATCTTTTTCTTCCAAGAGGTTCTCCTGCAGGTATTCATCGTCGAAACCACCAGAGTATGAGAACACTTGTTCCCAAATGAGAGCCAAAGTCCGTGGAAATTCCTTTTTCGGATAGCTTAAACTTCCATGACTCATGGCACTGTAAACATAAAACTTGAACATATTATTGTCAGACTTAATCTTGGCTTCATCAAGTTCTTTGCGCAGCTTGATCTTGCTTTCTTTCAGAATCGTAAGAGTCTCATTTTAAGAATTAATCCTACCCTTAAGAAATGCTTTTTCTTGCTGATAAGAGGCCGAGGCCCGCCTCTCTAAAGCCAACTGACATTCAACAAGTTCTTGGGCAGATTGAGCTTCCTGAAGCTCTCCCCTTACAGCCTCGAGCTTCCTTTTGAGTTCCTCATTTCTGGCCTCTAAGTTGTTCACTTTAACACTCCCACTCTTTAAAGAGGCAATTTCAGATTCCTGAAACCTGATTAAGTGAACTAATCCAGCTTTGACATTCTCCAAGACGTCAATATGGTCAAGATGTTGGGCATTTAACCTCTGGAACTCATAACCAAACTTGCCCAATGTTCTAATTGCCTATCAACATTGCTCATGGGCAGATTCAATTATGTTTCAAGTTGACTCCTGGCGTGTTAAACTGGGTAATAATGCAGTTTTTTATAGTACTTAAACCTTCAACAACATCTCGTCTATCGTTCGGATGCAGATCTAAGTCAAAATGCATTCCTCTTAAATCCCAACCTCTGAAACGATCCTTAAGCATCAAGTTACCAGGTGAAACCTTATAAGAAGGTCGATTGGGAATTTTTTGAATTTGAGCAGGAGTTGGCACGATGGATAGCTCAGGGAAAGTAGGAGCAGAAGGTTCCAGAAATTCAGATGATAAGGAACGTTTGTGAATCTCACTTTTACCATGGTCATTCCTACTCCTTTTCTTCTTCTGCAAGGTACCCACTTTCATTATCCTTGTCTAATGCTCCTACATAATCGGATCCTTCCCTCCCTAAAGAATCAGTCAGTGGAAGTTCGAGAATGTGTTGAGGCTGAGAACATGAGGATGATTGGGAGCGCTTCAAATGATGGGAAAGACGAGATTGTAATAGACTTTGTGGATCAATAGTGCCAGCTTGCTGAAAGAAACTATCTGATAATGAGTGTAGCATATCCATACCTGGCCAAAGGCAAAATTTTAGCAAGCACAGAAAGAAACTATAAGATTTACAGGAAAGCATAAAGTGCCCATAATAGTTATTTCAGTACACATCCGATAATGGACCAATGTCAACGGGAGCCCCTGAATCGAATGCCTTCCCAGGTCGTTGAGCAGGTTTTTTGGTTTTCTCCGTGATAGACATAGCAGGATCAGAAGTCACAGTATCACCCTGACTAAGATATTGATGGGATCTAAATCTCCCAAGCCTCTGAAAGTCCCTGTAGACTTCCTAAGTAAAAAAGGGAATGGGATTTTCAGTAATCTTTTCAGAAATTATACCACCTCTTGCACCATCTTTGTGTTCACTCGCTCTTCTATCACTCCCTTCAATAGCTGAAAACAAGGGAGATTCTGGAAAAGATTGGCTGTAATCACCCATGACTAGGCGCTTCTTTCTGGTAAAGGATTTTCCTAGGGCACTTTGTGTATAAGCCAAGGTTTTCTTAATAGATCTTGAAGGATGGAGTAGTTGATATTTACGAAGGTTTTCTTCTGAAAGCAACACTTGTCTACTTCTTTCAGTCTTGTCAATAGCAACCAAAGAGTCAAGAAGAGCCTGGTCAAGGACAAAGCCTTCATTGGAAGAAATTGCTGCCAGATAGATAGATAATCAATTTTTTTAAAAAAAGGCGGAAAGAAGAAGAAATTCAAGGCAGAAGGCAGTTACCTCCTTCCATCCACCGCCCATACAAGCTCATCTGACATCGAACATAAAAATATTGATCTGGGAAACCTTTGATACCATCTGTTAGACCAGTAATAATTCTGCAATATCTTCCCTCCATAGAAATGAAAGCGAGACCGTCTACTTCCTTTCTTCTGAAAGCATATAAGGAACAGATATCCTGAAACATAGGTGCACGTTGCTTGACTTCCATAAAAAGTATGTATAGCCCTAGTAAAATGTGATACCCGTTGGGATGCAATTGGTATGGGGCAATAGCCAAACACCGTAGAACGGACTCTAAGTAGGAGTTAAATGGATGAACCGCTCCACTAGACAACATACGAAGATTGACTGATACATACAGAAGGGGAGGACGATCAGCTGAATCATCTTTCCTTGGAAATCTCGTTTCATCCTTCATAAATCTGAAACGAGCACGCATTTGTTGGTATAAGTCGTATGGGAGCATCGATTTATGACTAGCAGAAGGCACTTATTCAAGGAGTCGAGGTTGAGGATAAACTTGACCGGCAGAGCCAGCAATTGGGGCAACTTCAACCACCTGACCAGAACCTCCGGCCTCTTCGTACATAGTACCCTCCTTGAGGCTTTGACTAGATTGGTTTTTAGTTTGCATTTCTACATGGATAGATATTCTTGAGAAATAAGCTACAGTCAGGTTGCAAATAATAAAGGAAAAGCAACCTTTGAGAAAATGTGCCCTTCAAACCAAGCATTTCATCAAACATACCTCCTTAAAAACTTACTGACAATACGAACAAGCCCAAAAGTATGTAGTGGGACTTGCCATTATGGGTTAAGCATTACAACGAAAGTTCAGCCAACAAAAGAAAACCAGATTTGACTGGTCGTTCGTAACCCTTGCACGTATAAAGGTTCTGGCCTAGTCGATTATCAAATAGCTATTGGTCATACATAGCAAATAAATGCTACTAACAACAAGCAGAACAAAAAGCAATGGCAGCAAAATCAAAGTTCTATAATATAGGCATTTCATCAAGCATCTAGCGAAGGCGTGGTAAATTAAAAACGTCATTTCAGAGACATTCTAGCAAACAACCTATAAACATTTCGTTGCAATCGAAGAACAAGAAGGGGCTATTGTGCAAAGCAAGTCTGACAAACAATTATGTTCAAACTCCTGAACATACCAAGTCAAATTGGTTAAAACTTCAATATATAGTCAAATAGTTCGGCTTTTTACTAATCAGGAACTTTTATGAGGCAAGCTAGATTAACTCAAGCGGAAAAGTTAAAGGAGGAATTTACTTACATACCAGCAAATGAGTTCAATTTGGGAGAGGAAGCGCTCTGACCAATTTTGGAATTGAGGGAATTCAGTTTGGAAAGATTAGGTGAGATAGCAAGTTAAGAAAGGTAATAATCAGAGGTAATAGGGAATCTCCTACAGCAGAGCCACCATTAGAACAAGCTTTTTAGAGAAATAAAATATACAAAGAGCGGGAAAATGAAGAGACAGCATTTAAAGAAGACCAAAAAGCCCTTTTAAATTAAAGCGATGCGACAGCTTTTTCAGACCTGTATAAAACGCTCAATTATCCTGGAAGATAGCCCATCAGACCCAGTCAACAAACAGTTATGTCTTTGCGCGAACAAGTATAAAGCTATTCAATAAGCATGAAACGTTAGTAAGTGTGCTCGTATTACAGGGAATGGACTTAACCCGTCAATTGACATTACATTTCATTATTTTGAAGCATGTAATCTTCGCAAGTTGAGAATTACAAACTTCGAGGGGCAAATGTTTATCCCTTAAGGCTCATATGTGCATTGAAGAATTAAGTCCATATTAGGGCCATAGAACGAACATTCACAAGATTCGTGCACGCATGCCTCAACCAAGGTCGTTCGTACAAAGCAAGGTTAAACACGGGCCACAGCTCGAGCACGAGAGCAGGGGTAATCATAAAGTGCGGCACGATTAAACAGAGAGGTCGCAAACCAAAAAGGGTAATGCCCAAGGACTGTGAGGCCCGCCCATCCTATAGAGATCGCCCATATTAGAAAGTTGTTTGTTCTTGCATCAAGGAAATCAATCGCACAAGGCAAAGAAGAGGAACTGATTCCAATCACATGATCCGTTCTGTAGTCATCCATCTACCGAACCGTGCATGGATCCCTTATCATTCGTTCCCTGAACTACCACTAGCATTACAATCAGGGGAATCGCACGCATATCAGCTTTAGAAGTTTTACTTGGTCGCCCATTTACCATCAAATATAAATGCTCCAATCAAGCGGTATATGCACATGAAGTTATGAAAGGCTTAAACATGAAGATACTCCATTCGATCTTGCATAACCACTCGTTCTTATGAAGTCGCTCGTGCAGGACAGCTGGAAATAGCTGTCGCCAGTTGGCTACAGCTAAACAAGGGCATGCTCATAATTAAAAAAACTAGGCGATCCATAGCCTATAAAGAGGAACTCCAATTCATTTCTTCGGGAGAGACTGGCTTATAAATAGGCCATGAATGCCACTGAAAAGGAGAAGCTCCAGCCACCACGAACTGCTGCTAAATTCCTTCCTTAGCCACTCCTTAAACATTTCAACCATGGCCATCATCATCACCCGAAGATCTTTCATCCATTCAGCCATGGCATCTGTTAAAATGCTATAAGTGTAGAAGATCGGAGACATCCTCCTGCTCCGTCGTCTATTCGTCCTCCTTCACCATAGATCCGGCCATTCCTCCACTAAATCTTGTAAATTTAAGAGAGATTTGTATGTAAAAGTGAGAATATATTAAGAGAATAAGAAGATGTATAAAGAATGAGAGTTGATATGTCTCGTAATCATCGTTATGATAATGCAAACTCCGTTCATAGTGGATTTAGGCCTAACACAAGGCTGAACCACTCTAAAACCTCATCTCCATTTGTTTCCTTTGCATTTTTACCTTCAATTGTTATTGAGTGTTGCTCCATTTATTTTCTACTCATATTGATGAAGTACAATCCTTGTACCTTTGGTGTTGGACCATTTTTGGTAAAAACACCTAATGAGGTAAAGCAAGCGCATAAAAGAATGTTTAGACATATGGTCTAATAACATATTAAAATGAGGCGGTTGGACCAGTCTGCACGTTTGAGGGTGAATAACCCAATGGGGTAGATCATCATGTTGTCATGAGGCACGAGGGGAGCACACATTCATCTGATTATTCTGTCGGCTCCAAAGGACTGGAAGGGGAAGCACGCGGCTTCCTGAGATAGGTAAGGTGCTCCTAGTAGTACTTTGTGCAGTGGCATATGTTTAGGCTATGCTCGCAGAGGTTGGATCTGCGCGTTACAACCAGGTGGGTGAGCCTTGACTGCAAAAGTAGCTTTGCAGTCAGAATGTTGTGACATGGTGACACTAGGGTGATTCACTGATCGCCTCAATTAGAGGCGAGGTCAGGACCAACAAAGATAGTAAATTGTCGGGTACCCATCATCGGCAGCTAGTGCGATGCGAAAAGACTAAAGCTAAACCCGATAGACCATTCACCTTTCAATATCGAGGTACGGCGGTTGAGGGGAGATGCCAACTAGATGTTTAGATTGTTTGTTAGGGGCAAGTCGCTTAGCTCTTGTAGTCTTTACTAGTTGAGGGAGGGGACGAGATAGGGCCGTAACCACCATGAAAAACAAACCCGAGGGATATCTGTTATTTTGAGGCCCTTAAAGGCCGGCCTATACAGATGTGGAAAAGCTCCCGACCGATTTCCATTTTTCTTGTATAGCCCTACCACGGAACTCGGTGCACATTATGTGTGGTTAAGGCATCGAATACGATTGATGATATGTACATGGGAAAGTCTAGATACATGCATGTCTGCTCTGGGTTGTGTATCGTAGGCTTGAGGGAATTACTCTGGTATGGAATCTGATTCGACCGAAGGTGGCAGTTCGGGCGCTTACATAGCATAGTAATGGCAGATATATGTGGAACGTAACATTGTTATGTAGAGATCCGTACGTCACTCCAGCGTAGGATGATGGACTGCGTTCATTTCTGTGGCATTACGGTGGAGGCCGTGCGAGTGGGGTACCATGGGGTGTACCTAAATATTGGGTGGGTAGCTACATATATACTATATTAGGTTAAACCACTGATAAGTAAATGGGTACGACATGTGTGTAAGCTTTGAGTGCTATTAACCCAAGTAACTTAATAAATAAGAAAATGTGATTGAACAGTATATATAGGATTATCCAAAATGTATAGCGTAAATCTAGTCACTAGAACTTGTGTTCTGACCCCCTCCTCATAACATACCCGCGGGTTAGATTTGTTGCAGAGACATAATAGCTTTGGATACTAGTTAGGAAGTATGATTAATACGGTAAGGCTATACTTTGATTATATTATATTTTATCCATTTTGGTGTGAGATTTTTCTAAGCTCTGACATATTTTATGTCTCTTTTGCAGGATACCAGAGCAAACCAACACGAGTTTCGATATATTAGAATTTTGAAAAAAAATCAGTGTGTCGGAATTCAGGTTGTTACATCTGGAATCAAAACTTAGGTTTAGGATTCATGTATAAATAGTGAGTGAACTTATCTGCATTTAAAAAAAATATAAATATCATATATATATATCTAGATCCATAGAGGAACCCACTAAATAGAAAGAGCATAATATCGTAAGAATTGGGAAGATTGTTTTGTATACTAAAGGAATTAATATGGAAATTTAAGATCCTTAGGTAATTTGGGTGGAAAGTGTACAATGTACTTTGTATGGAAGGAAGGTGAATCCCGTATGATTAGTATTTTGGGTTAGTGGGTATGGCGGTAAAACCTTATAAATTGGAAAAGGTTAAAAAGAGAAAAATAGATTAGGAATATATATAGTTGAGAGAATTGAGTTTGTGGAAGTGGCCAGGAAAGCCTAGGAAAAACTGAAAACTCACTTTGAGTCTAACCCCATTTCTAAGTTTTATGAACTTGAAAATATGTAAAGTACACATATTAAGATTTAAAGTAAAATGGGGTATATTTTGTAAATAGCGATCTTGCGAAAATTTTGTCTATAGTAAATTCTCTCAGAAAAATATGCATATTATAGAGCATGTATAGCTCAATAGTTTTTTTGTAATATTTCATACAAGAATTTTTAATAAAGAAAGTTTTGAAGTCTCTATCCTTTTGACAAACATTTTTGATAAATCGTTTAAAAGAGAAAATTTTGTTAGGTGGACAAAATAGGTTGTAGAAATTAAGAATAGAGTGGATGTTTGTACCTTGTAGTAAGAAACTAAAATGACCTTATAGGCAAAAACAAGCTGTAACGACCCAGAAAATCTGAACCAATTTAAAATTTTTAAATTGGCTAAAATAATGGATTTTAAGTATTTAAAATAAATATTTTAAATAATTGAGATGAAAAGTGAGGTTGAATCGACAATTGAAAACGAATATAATTGATTATAACTATAAACAAGGCCTGAAATGGCGCTGCAGTTTCAAAAATTGAATTCAAACTTTGTATGACTATACCGGGTGCAAAACAAAACGGATTTTAGTGAAACCAAAAATATTTAAATCTGTTAGTGAATACCTTTCTAACGAATCTGAAAAATCGAATTTTCATAGCGGAAAGCAAAAGTTATGGCCGAATGAATTTTCAGAAAAGTCGCTATGGAATTCATATAGCCCGGGAAATTGGCCATTTTGCATACGACCTCGGAATTCGACGAAACCACTTTTGTCGGATCCGGGATGTGAAGTTATCGCTAGGTTTCAAATTTCATAATTTTTGAAGCTAGTATGTGAGCGTGGCAAAGGAAATTGTGTTTTGGTCAATTACAGTTAAATTGGATCGACCAGAAATGGGCCTTTTTGCAAACGGTCTCAGAATTCGACGAAACTAGTTTTGTTGGGACTGTATCGTCAAAACATAGCTAGATTTATTTTTCTGGAATTTTTCGAATCAGTTTGTGGCCCAGGCAAATTGAAATGTACGTTCAAATTAAATATTGAATGTTTTATATTTTAATTTGAAGGAAAACTGGCTGAAACATTCTAATGGGCCTTCGAAACATATCCCATTGTGTTCGGAATGGGGGTAAAACGCTAGGGACGACAGTCGCTGGGTTTGATTTGGGGTTCGAACAAAGTTGAATTAATTAGAGAATTAAATTGAATAAAATATTAAAATATATTTATATATAAATACACCCCTACGTTAAACCCTAACCCTAAATTATCGAGCCGCCACCTTCTTATTTTGAACGACGGAAATTGCCCCAACTTCCTCCTCCCCGATCTCCCTCTCCACACCACGTTTTCGAGAATTCAAGGAACCAAATCAAAGAGCATCGAGAGCTCTACAAATCCAACGGGCAAGATCTGATTTTATTGAGTAAATTGTTCAAATTTGGGGCTCAAAGTCCGCCGTTTCAAGCATGAATCCCGGAGCAAGGAGGGGCGCAAACTGGACCCCACAGCCGGCGGTGAGGCTTCTGGCCAAGGCGGAGCTCATGGCGAACTCCGATCAACGATGAAGGCTTCATGGCGGCTGCGGTCACTAACCCTAGGGCTCGAGCTTTTTGAAATGTCGGGTTCGAATTTTCCCAGGCTAGAACGAAGAATAAGATGCAATAGTAACGACTTTATTTGTTGCTAATTAATTTAGTTAATCGTTTAATGTAAGCAGTGTTTGAAATTACATATCTTTTTGCTATGTTGACGAAATTCAGTGAAACAAGAGACAGTGGACCCGTGTGGACGCTTTCTACATTTTAGAAGAGACCGCATATTTTTCTGAGCCTTCTGCTATTTTTGGTGGAGTGGAACCCAATGTGAGATTTCTAATTTATAAAAGATATGAAAAACGATGATGTATAAATTATATAGTCGACGTATGAGTTATATAAGTGTTGTACACCTCTTGTATAAGCGTTGTATAAGTTGTATGTTCGATGTATAAGTTATATATGCGTTGTAAAAATTATATATGTGATGAAATAAAAGTGAATTGCTATATATAAATATATATATATATACGCCCCTCGTCCACAAACCATGGACGATATTTATTGGTTGTGATTGTTGTGAAAATTGATTGATAGCGAATGATTGTTTGGGATTGTTTGTGGTTGATATTGATTGATTGTGATTGAAAAATACCCGTTTGTGGTTGAGAAATATTTAGTTGAAACCACATAGGATTAGTTTGTGGAAATGAAATAAATATATACATGCCGCCTGCGTGCGAACTAGATGCATGATCCCCATTGTCAAAAACCGCGAGGTTTTAAGGTAGAGCGAGGAGCCGTACTAGGGACGGTCCCGGTTTTAACTACCCTGCCGTTATGCTGTCGAAATTTTCTGAAATATACATGTGTTAGAATAATTTTCATTCGTTGAAATAAATTACATATGTTGAAACAAATATACATGTGTTAGAATAATTTTCATTCGTTGAAATAAATTACATATGTTGAAACAAATATACATGTGTTAGAATAATTTTCATTCGTTGAAATAAATTACATATGTTGAAACAAATATACATGTGTTAGAATAATTTTCATTCGTTGAAATAAATTACATATGTTGAAACAAATATACATGTGTTAGAATAATTTTCATTCATTGAAATAAATTACATATGTTGAAACAAATATACATGTGTTAGAATAATTTTCATTCATTGAAATAAATTACATATGTTGAAAGAATATTCATGAGTTGAGTTGCAATTCATTATGTGTTGAATATTATTTGAATTTAAACAAATAGTTTTAGCGATAAAAATCACATTTTTATATATATACAAACTATAGAGAATATTCATGTGTTGAATTGAAATTCGTTCGTCGAGTTGAAATTCATGTGTTGAATGTTATCGTATTTTAAAATAAAATGAATAGACAATAAAAACTACATTTTTATTGTGAATATGAAGTGTTAAAAACATTCACGTGTTGAATAAATATTTTTGATGATAAAAATATTTCTTTTATCATGTATACGCTTTGATAGAAATACACACGTGTTGAAATAAATAATAGTTTGCTAGAAATATTATTATTGGCTTTGTTCTGCATATATATACATGTGTTGAACAGGAAAAATGGATTAGCTGTAGAGTAAAGAAATTATTTGCGTGCCCGACAAATAGGTAAGCCTTGATGAGTTGGCTGCGCAATTTTATTTTTATATCAACTCCTGTGAATGCCATTGGATGCGGAGTGCTGGTTATTCTGTGTGAAATAATAAATATCGCCATAGGATAGTAACAATTAAATTTGAACTACGCTACATGGCATACTTCTTGACGATAGGCATACTTCATCATATTCCACATAAGCAATTGGAGCTTGTGTGACGAGGTGGAAGATTTACCATACGAGCGAGAGGCTTGTATGGCGATGATTATACACTACAGGTTGAACTGATGACTGATATGGACTCTATAAAATATAACGATAAATTGCCAGATTAATAAAAACCCCACACGGGTCTGGAGTTGACAATAATCACGTCTCTCTAGTTATTAGATACGGCACATGGACTATTTATTTCCACACGGAAACGGGGTGACGAGAATTTATTCTCTGGAGTGATTATCTATACATGCTCCCCCGTAAACACCAGAATATATCACTATAAATATGTGAATGCTTTTTAGGATTTATTGGGTACCTAACACGGCCCAATAAATTTCCAAACCCCTCCCCGTACAAAGGAGGTTATGGCGAAATTTTTCGAAATATTAAGGCGTTAGGGAAATATTTGAAGTGAAAACGAAGTTGAAAATATAGAATGAACTATAGTTGGAATTATAGAATGAACTATATTTATATATATAAATATAAATATAATTAAAAGGAATCAAAGCCGTGCAGTTCGCGTTTCGGAGTCGTAATTTGAAACGATTAGTACGAGAAATCCGACCATCGGATTTTCCCGAAACCGCAACCGCTGGGTTCGCTTTGGAGAAATCTTTCCACCGGCACCAACTTTGTAAAAATCCAACGGTTGGATTGTCTGGAATGTTTAATTCAAATTTGAAGAAAAACAGCGCCAGAATCGATTATATTTATTTATATTTATAAATATAATTATATTTAATCGAATAACGACGCTGCAGCTCGTATTTTGAAATCGAAACTTCAAACGATTGTACCGGGAGATCCGACCGTCGGATTTTCCCGAAACTGGAACCGTTGGATTCGCTTTGAAAAGACCTTTCTAATGATGTAAATTTTGTGAAGATCCAACGGTTAGATTCTTAGATATGTGTAAATCAAATATGAAGAAAAACAGCGCCACGGCCGCGTTATGGCCCGAAGCGTCGTTTTGAACAAATTGGCTATTTTAAAAATAAATAAAAATAGCGATAAATCGTTATAAAATATCATAAACGATATGGAATGGAAATAAACTGAATTTGCTCGATTTATGTGGTATTTGATGGTTGAATGTGTTTGGTGTGAAAATTACATTAAAGAACAAAATTGGTGTTGTCGAATGATTTAACCATTGAAATAAATTGATTTGAAATTCTAAATATACGTGAATTATTTGAAAAGGCCGAGTTAATTCTCATTTCAAATAATTGAATGACGATTGAAAATCGAAGATGAAGACGGTGGTCGAAGACCGGAGATCTTCACTTCGTTTGGATGGGAACCGAGGTCCTGATTGGGAGGCATCCCGAAATACGGATAATGAGTGGTGATCGTCCAGAAGTACGTGGTGATCGATGGGTTTGCGAGGTATTTAGTCCCTCCGGTTTCGTTCAGACCAGAACGGACTTGTAAATGGACTGTGTGCCTGACATTGGATTTTATTATGTGTTGATTGATCTCTGTTAAATATACATTTGTTTGGCGGCGGAGAATTTATTCTTTCGCTTAACGCCCTTCTCTGAAACGCACGAGCTCAGAGGTTGTATATCGATGAACATCAGTCGCATGGCATGAATTGCCTGTGTGGTATGCTAAGATGCAGTGATCAGGGCTTCTGTTGAAAAGCAAAGTCTTGTGGTGATGACCAAAGCACCGCCAGTGTGGCGTAGCTTTGTGTATAACGTAAAATCGCGAGCCTCACACCCCGGTATGAACCAGAAACGGGAGCAGGACCTCAGGGGGGACGTGCGTTTTCTTTCTAGCTAGGGTGGTGTCAGTGACCTACCAGCCCTGACATTTATATACTTTTCACCTATGTGGTTGTTGATGTTGCGAGGCGCCTCGGTTTGATCGGACGATCCGGGTCCGATGGAGTCATTCGTTGGCTCATTTACACCCCAAAGGGTGGAGAAACGCATTGTTCAGGCATTATAATCCACTTCGTGTGGACCGGCCCTGACGATCCAAGGTACGGTTGCGGCTGTGCCTGAGGGGCGGGCTAGAGCGTCTCGAATTCGGTAAGGACTATCTTTTGCCTTGGTTCATGACGGAAATCCAATTTCCAAATACGTGACTGTGCGGTTTTGATTGTATACCTATATATGGCGACATAGTGGTATGGGGCATTAATGTCGTCTATGATTGATAGTTATGATTTGAAATTGTTTTCGAAACAAATAAACACTAGTCATAATATCAAATGCTTTTGTTTTATTCGTATCAATCATATTTTGGTCATTATAAGGTAAAACTCTATCCTCCGGTTTGCGTTGCATTGTGTGATGGGAACTGAGTCTTATAATGGCTTCATTTTTATAAAATGCATTGCGTTGTTTAAAAGAAAGATTTGTTTTAAAGCACTGGCAATCCGATGGAGAAAACCCGTTCCACGAAAGTGGCGTGGTCCTGTGATTAGCCATATTATATATGTGTTGAGTAGATTTCTCATACCAGTCCCATGACTGACTCGTAGTTTGTTTCACTTTCAAACTCGGGTGCCCCTTTTTCTGCACGGGCAGCCTTGTATTCAGGTTTAGCTGGTTCTTTCTGGATAGCTGAAGCTGAAGATGGACTCTATCATTTATCTCTTTTTATGCTGTTCAGCTCCTATTGTACATATTTTGTTTGTTTCTGCTGTAGACATTTATGTATAGTTGAACTGTATTTTTACTAAGTATGATCCTGTATACTGTGTAACTCTGATGATTACTTTTATCCAGTATATTCTATTGTTCATTATCTGGTGTATTTATTTAATTTTGTTCTGCTATTATCTGTTTCTGTGTTATATTCCTAAGATAACCCTTGTCTCCGTCTGAACGGGATTTGGGGTCGTCTCAATTTGGTATCAGAGCTTTGGTTAAGCTTAGTTCTGGAATATAACATTTGAACGAACTCGTCAGAAATAGAACCAGTAGTGTTCTAGGACGGGTAACACTATACAGATAGGATCAGTAATATCCAAGTATAAGTAAAGAAGAATGAAATTGCACCTCGATAGACACATTTACATTCAAGTATTTGTCTCTATATTTTGAAATATCTTTTCTGTTGACCTGACAATTTGTCTGCTAATTGCAGACGTACTAGAAAATGAGTGACAGGAACAGAAGAAATAATCGTATGGCTCGACCAGCTAATGAGCCAGTTGTGCTCCCACATCCAGGGTCGGGTATAGAAGTTCTATTCAAGAGATTTCGAAATCTGGGTGGATCTCCATTCTTAGGCAAAGAGTCCATTATGGAAACACAAGCTTGGATCCGTTCTGCAGAGAAAATCTTTGAGGGCTTAAAGCTGAGAGACGATCAGAAAAGATTACTGGCGTCTTGGGCACTCAAAGAAGAAGCTTTGTTTTGGTGGGATTCAGTTATTAAAGATAATCCAGAAGGTGATATCACCTGGGACAGATTCAAAGTAATTTTCCTAGAAAGATTTACTCCTCCAGAGGCGACTGAGCGATTATGTGATGAATTTTCTTATCTGATACAAGGAGATATGACCATCCCAGAATATCATAAGAAATTCAACGAACTTTCTCACTTTGCTCCTCATCTGATTCAAGATCCAAGGAGGAAAAATCTGAGATTTATTCATGGCCTGCAGAGGAGATATCAGAATAGTGTGCTGAGGAATGTGAAGCTTCCTTTTTCTGAAATGATTTATATGGCTTATCAGTATGAAGATCTTCATAAGAAAGGAATGTTGCGCGACGAAGAAGAAGTTTGTTGTAGTGACAAAGAAGAGTCGGAAACTGATATTCCTGAAGCCAGTACGAGGTCTGAGGTCAATAAGAAGCCCAGTGCCAAGAGAAAAAGGGCTAAATCTGGGAACGAACGAATAACGACCGCCACGTGCTCAAGCTGCAATAGAAAAGGACATTTGGCGATAAGTTGCAAATCTTGGAACGAACGAAGAAAGAGTGGATCTAAATCCAAGAAGGATTTTCAAGGAAAGAAAAGGTGCAATCAATGTCATCGGTTTGGTCATGTAAAACAAGAGTGCCGGCTGTTAAAAACAACCAAAGCAGCTCAACAGGATATTGAAATTACTCCCGAACTAGCTGTGAGAAGAGAGCCGTTAAAGATTATCGGCAAAGAAACCAAAGAGCTGAGGAACAAGAAGGTCCACTTAGTCAAAGTGCAATGGAGTGGAGATCCGCGAGATTGTACTTGGGAAACTGAGGAGAGCATTCAGAAAGCTTATCCTAGATGCCGAGTGGATATCTCTGATTGACTCTGGTGCAAGGTACATTTACCCTACTTTGCATTACCATTTAACTCTCTACTCTGTTGTTATTTCCTTCCCATGGATGTGCACTTTTAAATTCAATGGTCTGAATGAAAAAAAAAAGTATAGAAATGGATTAGTGTATTTTTGAAGTTATAAACAATTGGATTGGTTGTTGTGTTGGGTGATGGTAGATTTATCAAACCACTTTCGACTTTGTTCCTTTTCGGGGACGAAAAGTTTTAAGTGGGGGAGATTGTAACGACCCAGAAAATCTGAACCAATTTAAAAATTTTAAATTGGCTAAAATAATGGATTTTAAGTATTTAAAATAAATATTTTAAATAATTGAGATGAAAAGTGAGGTTGAATCGACAATTGAAAACGAATATAATTAATTATAACTATAAACAAGGCCTGAAATGGCGCTGCAGTTTCAAAAATTGAATTCAAACTTTGTATGACTGTACCGGGTGCAAAACAAAACGGATTTTAGTGAAACCAAAAATATTTAAATCTGTTAGTGAATACCTTTCTAACGAATCTGAAAAATTGAATTTTCATAGCGGAAAGCAAAAGTTATGGCCGAATGAATTTTCAGAAAGGTCGCTATGGAATTCATATAGCCCGGGAAATTGGCCATTTTGCATACGACCTCGGAATTCGACGAAACCACTTTTGTTGGATCCGGGATGTGAAGTTATCGCTAGGTTTCAAATTTCATAATTTTTGAAGCTAGTATGTGAACGTGGCAAAGGAAATTGTGTTTTGGTCAATTATAGTTAAATTGGATCGACCAGAAATAGGCCTTTTTGCAAACGGTCTCAGAATTCGACGAAACTAGTTTTGTTGGGACTGTATCGTCAAAACATAGCTAGATTTATTTTTCTGGAATTTTTCGAATCAGTTTGTGGCCCAGGCAAATTGAAATGTACGTTCAAATTAAATATTGAATGTTTTATATTTTAATTTGAAGGAAAACTGACTGAAACATTCTAATGGGCCTTCGAAACATATCCCATTGTGTTCGGAATGGGGGTAAAACACTAGGGACGACAGTCGCAGGGTTTGATTTGGGGTTCGAACAAAGTTGAATTAATTAGAGAATTAAATTGAATAAAATATTAAAATATATTTATATATAAATACACCCCTACGTTAAACCCTAACCCTAAATTATCGAGCCGCCACCTTCTTATTTTGAACGACGGAAATTTCCCCAACTTCCTCCTCCCCGATCTCCCTCTCCACACCACGTTTTCGAGAATTCAAGGAACCAAATCAAAGAGCATCGAGAGCTCTACAAATCCAACGGGCAAGATCTGATTTTATTGAGTAAATTGTTCAAATTTGGGGCTCAAAGTCCGCCGTTTCAAGCATGAATCCCGGAGCAAGGAGGGGCGCGAACTGGACCCCACAGCCGGCGGTGAGGCTTCTGGCCAAGGCGGAGCTCATGGCGAACTCCGATCAACGATGAAGGCTTCGTGGCGGCTGCGGTCACTAACCCTAGGGCTCGAGCTTTTTGAAATGTCGGGTTCGAATTTTCCCAGGCTAGAACGAAGAAGAAGATGCAATAGTAACGACTTTATTTGTTGCTAATTAATTTAGTTAATCGTTTAATGTAAGCAGTGTTTGAAATTACATATCTTTTTGCTATGTTGACGAAATTCAGTGAAACAAGAGACAGTGGACCCGTGTGGACGCCTTCTACATTTTAGAAGAGACCGCATATTTTTCTGAGCCTTCTGCTATTTTTGGTGGAGTGGAACCCAATGTGAGATTTCTAATTTATAAACAATATGAAAAACGATGATGTATAAATTATATAGTCGATGTATGAGTTATATAAGCGTTGTACACCTCTTGTATAAGCGTTGTATAAGTTGTATGTTCGATGTATAAGTTATATATGCGTTGTAAAAATTATATATGTGATGAAATAAAAGTGAATTGCTATATACAAATATATATATATATATACACGCCCCTCATCCACAAACCATGGACGATATTTATTGGTTGTGATTGTTGTGAAAATTGATTGATAGCGAATGATTGTTTGGGATTGTTTGTGGTTGATGTTGATTGATTGTGATTAAAAAATACCCGTTTGTGGTTGAGAAATATTTGGTTGAAACCACATAGGATTAGTTTGTGGAAATGAAATAAATATATACATGCCGCCTGCATGCGAACTAGATGCATGATCCCCATTGTCAAAAACCGCGAGGTTTTAAGGTAGAGCGAGGAGCCGTACTAGGGGCGGTCCCGGTTTTAACTACCCTGCCGTTATGCTGTCGAAATTTTCTGAAATATACATGTGTTAGAATAATTTTCATTCGTTGAAATAAATTACATATGTTGAAACAAATATACATGTGTTAGAATAATTTTCATTCGTTGAAATAAATTACATATGTTGAAACAAATATACATGTGTTAGAATAATTTTCATTCGTTGAAATAAATTACATATGTTGAAACAAATATACATGTGTTAGAATAATTTTCATTCGTTGAAATAAATTACATATGTTGAAACAAATATACATGTGTTAGAATAATTTTCATTCATTGAAATAAATTACATATGTTGAAACAAATATACATGTGTTAGAATAATTTTCATTCATTGAAATAAATTACATATGTTGAAAGAATATTCATGAGTTGAGTTGCAATTCATTATGTGTTGAATATTATTTGAATTTAAACAAATAGTTTTAGCGATAAAAATCACATTTTTATATATATACAAACTATAGAGAATATTCATGTGTTGAATTGAAATTCGTTCGTCGAGTTGAAATTCATGTGTTGAATGTTATCGTATTTTAAAATAAAATGAATAGACAATAAAAACTACATTTTTATTGTGAATATGAAGTGTTAAAAACATTCACGTGTTGAATAAATATTTTTGATGATAAAAATATTTCTTTTATCATGTATACGCTTTGATAGAAATACACACGTGTTGAAATAAATAATAGTTTGCTAGAAATATTATTATTGGCTTTGTTCTGCATATATATACATGTGTTGAACAGGAAAAATGGATTAGCTGTAGAGTAAAGAAATTATTTGCGTGCCCGACAAATAGGTAAGCCTTGATGAGTTGGCTGCGCAATTTTATTTTTATATCAACTCCTGTGAATGCCATTGGATGCGGAGTGCTGGTTATTCTGTGTGAAATAATAAATATCGCCATAGGATAGTAACAATTAAATTTGAACTACGCTACATGGCATACTTCTTGACGATAGGCATACTTCATCATATTCCACATAAGCAATTGGAGCTTGTGTGACGAGGTGGAAGATTTACCATACGAGCGAGAGGCTTGTATGGCGATGATTATACACTACAGGTTGAACTGATGACTGATATGGACTCTATAAAATATAACGATAAATTGCCAGATTAATAAAAACCCCACACGGGTCTGGAGTTGACAATAATCACGTCTCTCTAGTTATTAGATACGGCACATGGACTATTTATTTCCACACGGAAACGGGGGTGACGAGAATTTATTCTCTGGAGTGATTATCTATACATGCTCCCCCGTAAACACCAGAATATATCACTATAAATATGTGAATGCTTTTTAGGATTTATTGGGTACCTAACACGGCCCAATAAATTTCCAAACCCCTCCCCGTACAAAGGAGGTTATGGCGAAATTTTTCGAAATATTAAGGCGTTAGGGAAATATTTGAAGTGAAAACGAAGTTGAAAATATAGAATGAACTATAGTTGGAATTATAGAATGAACTATATTTATATATATAAATATAAATATAATTAAAAGGAATCAAAGCCGTGCAGTTCGCGTTTCGGAGTCGTAATTTGAAACGATTAGTACGAGAAATCCGACCATCGGATTTTCCCGAAACCGCAACCGCTGGGTTCGCTTTGGAGAAATCTTTCCACCGGCACCAACTTTGTAAAAATCCAACGGTTGGATTGTCTGGAATGTTTAATTCAAATTTGAAGAAAAACAGCGCCAGAATCGATTATATTTATTTATATTTATAAATATAATTATATTTAATCGAATAACGACGCTGCAGCTCGTATTTTGAAATCGAAACTTCAAACGATTGTACCGGGAGATCCGACCGTCGAATTTTCCCGAAACTGGAACCGTTGGATTCGCTTTGAAAAGACCTTTCTAATGATGTAAATTTTTTGAAGATCCAACGGTTAGATTCTTAGATATGTGTAAATCAAATATGAAGAAAAACAGCGCCACGGCCGCGTTATGGCCCGAAGCGTCGTTTTGAACAAATTGGCTATTTTAAAAATAAATAAAAATAGCGATAAATCGTTATAAAATATCATAAACGATATGGAATGGAAATAAATTGAATTTGCTCTATTTATGTGGTATTTGATGGTTGAATGTGTTTGGTGTGAAAATTACATTAAAGAACAAAATTGGTGTTGTCGAATGATTTAACCATTGAAATAAATTGATTTGAAATTCTAAATATACGTGAATTATTTGAAAAGGCCGAGTTAATTCTCATTTCGAATAATTGAACGACGATTGAAAATCGAAGATGAAGACGGTGGTCGAAGACCGGAGATCTTCACTTCGTTTGGATGGGAACCGAGGTCCTGATTGGGAGGCATCCCGAAATACGGATAATGAGTGGTGATCGTCCAGACGTACGTGGTGATCGATGGGTTTGCGAGGTATTTAGTGCCTCCGGTTTCGTTCAGACCCAGAACGGACTTGTAAATGGACTGTGTGCCTGACATTGGATTTTATTCTGTGTTGATTGATCTCTGTTAAATATACATCTGTTTGGCGGCGGAGAATTTATTCTTTCGCTTAATGCCCTTCTCTGAAACGCACGAGCTCAGAGGTTGTATATCGATGAACATCAGTCGCATGGCATGAATTGCCTGTGTGGCATGCTAAGATGCAGTGATCAGGGCTTCTGTTGAAAAGCAAAGTCTTGTGGTGATGACCAAAGCACCGCCAGTGTGGCGTAGCTTTGTGTATAACGTGAAATCGCGAGCCTCACACCCCGGTATGAACCAGAAACGGGAGCAGGACCTCAGGGGGGATGTGCGTTTTCTTTCTAGCTAGGGTGGTGTCAGTGACCTACCAGCCCTGACATTTATATACTTTTCACCTATGTGGTTGTTGCTGTTGCGAGGCGCCTCGGTTTGATCGGACGATCCGGGTCCGATGGAGTCATTCGTTGGCTCATTTACACCCCAAAGGGTGGAGAAACGCATTGTTCAGGCATTATAATCCACTTCGTGTGGACCGGCCCTGACGATCCAAGGTACGGTTGCGGCTGTGCCTGAGGGGCGGGCTAGAGCGTCTCGAATTCGGTAAGGACTATCTTTTTCCTTGGTTCATGACGGAAATCCAATTTCCAAATACGTGACTGTGCGGTTTTGATTGTATACCTATATATGGCGACATAGTGGGATGGGGCATTAATGCCGTCTATGATTGATAGTTATGATTTGAAATTGTTTTTGAAACAAATAAACACTAGTCATAATATCAAATGCTTTTGTTTTATTCGTATCAATCATATTTTGGTCATTATAAGGTAAAACTCTATCCTCTTGTTTGCGTTGCATTGTGTGATGGGAACTGAGTCTTATAATGGCTTCATTTTTATAAAATGCATAGCGTTGTTTAAAAGAAAGATTTGTTTTAAAGCACTGGCAATCCGATGGAGAAAACCCGTTCCACGAAAGTGGCGTGGTCCTGTGATTAGCCATATTATATATGTGTTGAGTAGATTTCTCATACCAGTCCCATGACTGACTCGTAGTTTGTTTCACTTTCAAACTCGGGTGCCCCTTTTTCTGCACGGGCAGCCTTGTATTCAGGTTTAGCTGGTTCTTTCTGGATAGCTGAAGCTGAAGATGGACTCTATCATTTATCTCTTTTTATGCTGTTCAGCTCCTATTGTACATATTTTGTTTGTTTCCGCTGTAGACATTTATGTATAGCTGAACTGTATTTTTACTAAGTATGATCCTGTATACTGTGTAACTCTGATGATTACTTTTATCCAGTATATTCTATTGTTCATTATCTGGTGTATTTATTTAATTTTGTTCTGCTATTATCTGTTTCTGTGTTATATTCCTAAGATAACCCTTGTCTCCGTCTGAACGGGATTTGGGGTCGTCTCACAAGCCGTAAACCCGACTAAGAAATAGTTGTCCTTATCTACACCAGTTTTTGTGATTTGAAAAAAAATGATTTACATTCTTTTTTATGATGACATGTTTCTATGGTTTGGCAAAAGTGAGTTTTGAAGAGGAAAATAAAGTTTTGACACTTATAACTTTTGAAGAATTTTTTTTAATAAAACGCCAACCATGTTTTTAAAGTATGGAGTAGGTGAGGATTAGTGCCTTGGGAAGACAGGAAAAGTTTTGAGGCTATGAAGTAAATAGAGAGAATTATCTTGGAATAATGGTAAGTTCCCGTGGAATGCGTAAGCACTGAAAAAGCCTAGGGAGTTGCTTGAAATAATTGTTGGTACACAACTATGACTAGTGGTGACTACTAGATAGTAAAAAGAGCAAGTAAAATTTTAAGATCCTGTTGCTAATTTTCATGTTAGGGGTAAAACCCGTTACTACATTTCTGTTTGGATCGTTCTGTTATTTTGTTCTTGTTAGGTAATTAGGGTAAACACCTAAACCTGTCGTGGATCCCGTGGTTTGGACTTTTCTGTCTGAGGGGGACATAGTCCCAAGATTCTTGGCCCTTAGTAGTAGCTGTGTAGAGTGTTTGTTTTCCTATTTTAGTTGAGGGCTTATTTGAAAATTAAACTTAGATCAGATGATTAAATAAGCTAAGAAAAGTGATATGGTACAACTAAAAAGGAAACAACGAATTCAGTAAAGCAACAAACATGACAGTCAAAGAAAAATGGAAAATTATGAGAAAAGGTGGATAAGAATAAAAATTTCCAAGATAAGACGGAAAAGAAAAGCTGCAAGAAAGAAATTATTTCTTATGTGGGCTGTGCTTGGGTAGCAAATTAGGGAATCTTTATAAATAGTTACATAAGATCCAAGTACGGTTGGAAAAAGGTATGTAAAAGAAAAACGGAAGATGTAAAAATTTTCGTTTTTCTACCTTTTTGTAACATAAGAAATCGAATTTAGAAAATTAGATTTTTCTAAAATTCGAAAAATAAAGTTGGTTGGTAGGATTTTGGACGCAAAAATTGGATGAACTGCGCTCTTGCTATGCATGAAAGTGGGAAATTTTAGATGAAAATATATTTTGATTTTCAAAATATTGCATTCATGTAGAACTTCCAGCATATTTAGGATGTGAGCATCATGTTTTTAAAGGATTTTTGAAAATTTGCATACATACAGGCGGTACCGCTTAGGCATACATGTATTGCTATGTTGTATTTCACTTTGCACAAGTGCACAATGTTTGCAAAATTTAGATGCACATATGATGGATGTATATTATGCGAGGGGTTAATTGATTTTTACTCTTAACAAATTTTGGGGACGAAATTTCCCAAAGGTGGGAGAATGTAACACCCCGCATTTTGTAGCAATTAAATAATTAAATAAAGCATATATTTATTTATATGCACAGACATAAACCATTTAAGAAGAAATGCAATGCAAATAAAATGCATAATTTAAAAGAAAATTTTGAAGAGCTTCCAGAATTTGGACACGGGATTAGCGTCGTTGTGTTCATGGCGATTTTCTGGTCAATTTAAACCTATGGATTGCAAAAAACTGATGTAAGATGAAAGACATATCTTTAAATGAAGTATTGTAACAAAATATGAAAATAAGGTAAAAGAAGGAGGATAATGACTACAATTGTTTCTAAACTTATTAACAAAAGACATCATAGCTCAGTTGGTTAAGGCACAGCATAAAGGTCGGGGGTTTGAACCCTGGCGATGACATAATTTTTATCTTTGTTTTAGAGAGGGCCAACTAAACATACAAATATATGTACGCATACAAATTCAAATTTTAAAAGGATAAGAATGCACATATAAGAGGAAAATATACATATAAGGAAATAAAGAAAATGTGTATATATATGAGAATATATGTATATATGTGTAGAAATATATGTATACAAGAGATAAAAGTTCAAGATAAGGCTGCAACAAAAGAAATGTGGCAAGAATCAAATAACGGTGCAACACCATTTGAATTTTGAAAACGGAAGGAAAGTTGTGTGTGTGTATGTATATGCGTAAAATAATCGTTGGAAGAATTGTATATGCATAAGAAGATTACATGTGAATATAAGAGTTAAATAAATTCCAGAAAATTCAAAAATTCAAAAATTAAATTTCTACGCCAAAACTGCTCGTGGGACCCAAGGGGTCGACACCCCCAGATCCGGGCAGATCCATAGATGTACCCAGACCGTTTTCTTAACTAGGTTCAATGTTGACTCAGTGTTGCGTGTACGATAAGATCCTAAACACCTATAAATAGGCTAGCAGAGCCTAGCCTAAATCTCACATTCTCTGAGACAACGTCTAAGCTCTGCCATTCTTCCTCCTCAAATCTTTTCAAAAAATAAAATAATTAGTCTAGGAAAATTCTAAATCAAGATTTGGAGGAAAAGAATGAAAATTGATAAGAAGGTGTTCAGAATCAAATGTAAAGTGAGGTAATTTTCTAGATCTGGTCTATTCAATTTTCTTCCTCTTCTTCCCTTTCTCTTTTGGTAAAAATTTTGAATCCATGATTTTTGGGTTCTAAACCCAATTAGAGGAAAACCATGGAATGCTAGATCTGGACCAGATCAAGGATTTGGAAAGCAAATGAGGTGAGTGGATTTAGGTTATATCATTTTTGAAAACATATATTATCGTTTAACATTTCCCGTTATTATACGATGTGAATTTGCTAGAATAATTAAAAAGCATTGAAATGTTATATGTGACATGTTGAAATATGATATGTTGAAATGTTTAAACATATGTTAAAAGATTAAAGTAACGAATATGACATGCTGGAATATTAATATGTTAAGATATTAATATGTTGGAAAATTCCTATGTTGAAATATAAACTTGTCAAAATATGTGTAGCAATTATTGTTATTTCAATTCCATGTTAACTTGTGACATTTATGTACCCGGACCATTAATGGTAGAAATTGAGAAAATCACATGTTAGTTTGTTTGATTTGAACAATTACATGGTTAAAAGATTACATGTTAGAATAGAGTTTATTGTATGTTAAAATGAACATACGACATAAAATGGGTTTAATATGATGACAAGTAAAATTATAGGAAATTTACAGTAAATAGGAAACTGTAACTGCGCTTAGACACGAGGTTTGATTACACCTATGGTAGAAGTCTGCCCGAAACCACCCGGCACATTCATCATCCACAAGTGGTAAATCTAATGTGAGCGGTCTAAGTGCATAAATAAAACATGTAATGGTGCTAAGACACGAGGTTAAGTCAACTTGTGAAGAAGTCTGCCCGGAACCTCCCGGCAAATCCAGCATCCACAAGTGTAGGCTTAATGTGAGAGGTCTAGTGCATATATATATATATATGTAAATAGCAGGACTGATAAAAAGCATTAATTGTAATCAATGGAAATAAATCGAATTGAAAGAAAGACACAACAGTAAAAAACGGATTGGAATGAACGGAGAATGATAATAACCCATTATAAATAAATTACATTAATGAGAATGTTGTATAAAAGGTAGATTTGTCCTAGGGACAAGTGAAGATTATAACTTAGGTTATAATAAACTAGTAAGGAAATGATATGACTGGTGAAATAAGATAAGTGACACTTAATTGTAAATTAAGTAATCGGTGAATGGGGAAACCTGAAACTAGTTGTTTGTGATAAGTAGAGAAAAAAGGGAAAATTTATGAATTGCAAGTTGTACTTAATTATAAATTAAGTAATCTGTAAACTTGGAAATATGAAATCTGTTGATAAGAATAACATGTTAAGGCTTGTCCTAAGGATAAGTGGAAATTATAACATAGGTTATAATAAATGGAAAGGAGACCTATTAGTAAACCTTAGTTAAGAGAACTAAGTTAATAAGCAAACACTGATAAGTTGTAGTGCCAGTATAAGATGGAATTATGACTTAATAAGAAAGAATGAGGCAAAATTATGAAATGAAATAAGTTACATTTAATCATAAATAATGTTTGACATGTTAAATAGAAAATATGTGAATTGAGATATACTTAATTACATATTTAGTAGAACATGTTATTGTAACTTTGAAATCAAGAAGAATATAAAGGGATTGTGGATTACTGACCTAGGATCATAATCTAGAGAATAACATGTTGTGGGATTATTAATAAATTTAAATGGGTTAAGTTATATGACTGAAATTAATAAGCAAGAGGAACTTGGTAATTTGAATAAGAAGTCAATGTGAATGGGAATAACCAAGTTAAATGGAAACCTGATGCGGTAAAGTAAGCACATAAAAGAATGTTTAGACATAGGGTCTAATAACATATTAAAATGAGGCGCTTGGACCAGTCCACACGTTTGAGGATGAATAACCCAACGGGGTAGATCATCGTGGTGTCATGAGACATGAGGGGAGCACATGTTAATCTGATTCTTCTTTGGGCTCCGAAGGACTGGAAGGGGAAGCACGCAGCTTCCTGAGATAGGTAAGTAATCCTGGTAGTCCTCTGTTCTATGGCATATGTTTAGGCTGTGCTCGCAGAGGTTGGGTCTGCGCGTTACTACCAGGTGGGTGGGCCTTGACTGCAAAAGTAGCTTTGCAGTCAGAATGCTATGACGTGGTGACACTAGGGTGATTCAGCGATCGCCTCAACAGGAGGCGAGGTCACGACCAACAAAGATAGTAGATCATCGGGTACCCATCATCGGCAACTAGTGGGATGCGAAAAGACTAGAGCTAAACCTGATAGACCATTCACCTTTTACTATCGAGGTACGGTGGTTGAGGGGAGATGCCAACTGGATGTTTAGATTGTTTGTTAGGGGCAAGTCGCTTAGCTCTTGTAGTCTTTACTAGTTGAGGGAGGGGCCGAGGTAGGGCCATAGCCACCATGAAAAACAGACCCGAGGGATATCTATATATTTTGAGGCCCTTAAATGCAGGCTTGTATAGATATAGAAAAGCTCCCGACCGATTTCTGTGTTTCTTGTATAGCCCTGCCACGGAACTCGGTGCACAGTATGTGCGGTTAAGGCATCGAATATGATTGACGATAGGTACGTGAGAAAGTCTAGATACATGCATGTCTGCTCTGGGTGGTGTATCATAGGCTTGAGGGGATTTCTCTAGTATGGAATCTGATTCAGCCGAAGGTGGCAGTCTGTACGCTTATGTAGCATAGTAATGGCAGATATATGCGGAACATGACATTATTATGTAGAGATCCGTACGTCACTCTGGCGTAGGATGAGGGACTGCATTCATTTCTATGGCATTACGGTGGAGACCATGCGAGTGGGGTACCAATGCGGTGTACCTCAATATTGGGGGGGTTAGCTATATATATACTATATTATGTTAAACCACTGGGAAGTAAATGGGTACGATGTGTGTGTAAGCCTTGAGTGTTGTTAACCCAAGTAACCTAATAAATAAGAAAATGTGATTGAACGATATATGTAGGATTGTCCTAGTTTAAATCCAGTCACCAAAACTTGTGTTCTGACCCCCTCCTCATAACATAATCGTAGGTTAGATTTGTGGCTGAGACATAATAGCTTTGGATACTGGTTAGGCAATATGATTAATACGGTAAGGCTATACTTTGATTATATTATATTTTATCCATTCTGATGTGAGATATTTTCCGAGCTCTGACATATTTTATGTTTCTTTTGCAGGATACCAGAGCGAACCAACACGAGTTTTGATAGATTAGAATTTTGAAAAACAAACCGGTCTGTCGGAATTCAGGTTACTACAATCGTTATCAATACGAAGAGACCAAGTGGATTTATTATTCGAAAACCACTTTGTACAAGCACAAGCATTACGAATTAGATTATATGATGAAGATAATTGAAGACGGAGTAAAGTGCAAGGGTCGTTCTGTTAATCCTTGGTAGAAATTGCCTAAGATGGATTGATGGAATAGTGCCTTCGAATTTGTTCAGTCCGAGGAAAACTTGTATGGACTAATGTATGATAGAGTATACCTAATATATCATCTATATTGATCTGTTCATACGTATTACGTTGGTGGTGGAGGAATTCTGTAACAGCCTACATTTAACATATCGGAGGACCATAAAATATTTTTATTTAATTCTCTAAGGGTTGGATGATTCTCATATTTTAATATGTTGATTATGGGGATGTGAGACGTATCCATAATTTTTACCAATTTTGTTTATGACCATTTTGCCCCTATCTGTTTGGCACACAGCATAACTTTTGACTCAGATCGAATCAGGTGCTAAGATCGTTCTCACTGGAAAGGAAATGATGTTTCCTATTCCGTAGAGTAGTTACATTAAAGATTTCGTTTAGCGGTTTGGGAGGAATCGCCGTTTTAGTGTTTCATGGTTTATTGTTTAGGTTTTTAGAGCTTTAATGGGCTGATTTGGAAAGGCCCATTAGTGGTCTGGCAGGAGGCTATAAATAGGAGTTTAGAGGTATGTAGAGAGGGTTACTTTCTTCATTCTCTCATTTGTTTGAGCTTATGTGTAACAACCCGCATTTTACGTATCGGAAGATCGTAAAATAATTTTATTTTATTCTGTGAGGGTTGGAACATTCTCATCTTTTAATATGTTGCTTATGGGGATGTGTGACATGTCCATAATTTTTACCGATTTTGTTTGTGACCATTTTGTCCCTGTCAGTCTTGTACTGGGCATAACTTTTGACTCAGGTCGAATCAGAGGGTGAGACCTGTGCCATTGGAAAGGAATTGATGATTCTCTTTCCGTAGAGTGGTTACATTAAGGATTTGGTTCAGCAGTTTGGGAGAAATCGCTGTTTTAAGGTTTTTCAGTTGGCTGTTCAGGTTTTGGAAGGCTAATGGGCTGATTTGGAGAAGGCCCATTAAGGGGTTGGTGGAGGCTATAAATAGGGGGTAAGGGATATGGAGAAAGGTTGGAATTTTCCATTCTCTTATGGAGAGGCTTTGATCTCCTTCTTCCTCTAACACCTTTCCACCATTAAAATTCCAAATCCAAGGAGGGAAATCGAAGATCTATACCATTCGAGGCTAGATCAACATCGTTTCAAGGGCGAATTCATCGGATTGAAGAGTTTGATTCGAAGTGTTCGCTGTCCGGATAGCTTTTTCATCGTTTTAGCTTTGTTTTGGATAATCGGTGAGTGATTTACATCTCTCATTCGGATTCATGAAAGTATGTGAGTTATAGAATGTTAATTTCATCATTTTTATGTTATTTTCTTTAGATCTACACCATGCTAAGTCCATTTTACATATGAATCACCTTAGGATCTGATCTAGATAATTTAAATGGTTAATTTCATGATTTTTCACAAGTGTATGCAAGTTAGATCCGTTTTTATGTTCATATGATTCACTTATCATGTTTTGGGAAATTTATGTGTTTTGATGGAAATTGTTAGATTGATGATATTGTTGGTTGCATAACATGTTTGTGGTTGCGTTTGGATGAATCGGATAAGCTGGTTTCGTCGGATTCGTCGTTTGGCAAAGTTTTGGTCGAAATCGAAGTCGAAAAGAAGCTGTGCAGGTTTCCGGTCGGTCCAGAAGGACCAGAAAAGGTTCTGGTCGGTCCAGAAGGACCAGAAAAGGTTCTGGTCAGTCCAGAAGGAGCAGAGAAGGCTCTGGTTGGTCCAGAAGGACCAGAAGGGAGTCTGGGTGGTTCATAAGGATTCTGGTCGGTCCGGAAGGACCAGAAGAGGGTTTGGTCGGTTTAGGAGGACCAGAAGGGGGTCTTCCCACGAAGGGTCGGTTTTGGGTCTTCCCAGGAAGGGTCGGTTTTGGGTCTTCCCAGGAAGGGTCGGTTTTGGGTCTTCCCAGGAAGAGTAGGTTTTGGGTCTTCCCAGGAAGAGCAGGTTTTGGGTCTTCCCAGGAAGAGCAGGTTTTGGGTCTTCCCAGGAGGGGTCGGTTTTGGGGTCCTCCCAGAGGGCTCGATGATGGTGTAGCTTCGAGGTGGTTCAAGTAGGAAGGCTCGAAGTGATGAATGTGTTCGGTGACAACTCAAAGGTCGTGAGTTGATGGATAATGGCGGCTCGAGAAGGTTGCTTGAGCTATGAAACATCGTCAAGGTTGGACGACTATAGATGCGAAGGCCGAGAGGTCATCGTTGTCGTAAGTTCTAGCAGGCTCAAAGCAGGGGTACGACGGGGGCACCCAAAAGACTAGAAGGTTGCTGGTCGAGTACCCTGGGTCTTGGGGAAAGGCCTAGTGTCAAGGTTGGACATTGTCAAGGTTGGACATATGGAGTTCATGCTAGAACTGGGGTTACCATTAGCCCTTGACATATGGCAAGGTTGGCCGTCATACGATTAACGATGGTTTCAAAGCAGGATTGGCGGTGATAGCCAGAGTCTGTCATGTATGCTGGATGTTTTGCATGAGATATATAATCTTGATCCCATGATTGCTATTGTTGATTGTTTCTGTTTGCTATGAACAAATGGTTGTTCTGGTTTCTATGGATTAATGGTTGAAATGCTTGGTGTAAAGGCTATCACTGTCCGATGTGGGGAAGAAAAGGTTGAGTTCTTCTCTGGTGTTGTGGGTAGACAAGTTGTTCATTTACCCATTCTCATATACTTTCTTATTGAAGTTTGTTAGATGTTTTATCGCTCACTAAGACTATTGTCTGACTCAAGGTTTTATGTTCCCTCTTATTACCTTGGGTTGTTCATCCGGTTGTGGATGGGCAGACTAAGTAGCAGGTTACAGGTAATGGAGCTTAGTGAGACGAGGAAGCTGAGCGATGACGAGCAGGAGGCTGGCGTACCAGTTTTATTACCATCTAGTATTTCTGTTTCCGTTGTTTGAGTTGCTTGAGAGTTATAGTGAGGCTTTATGTACAAACTTTGATATCAGTTGGATAATCTTTCTAGATGTTGAGAAAGTTTCAAAAGTTTGTTATATGATACCTCATTGCTATTACCTGTTGTATATGTTCTATTGTATTTTATCCTTGCGCTGTGAGCTCTACGACAGGTTTCGATGTGTTTACCTACTCTGATGATCGTCCATAGCAGCCTGGCACACCTTTCAGCGCATTTTCCACTTGTTTAGTGCGGGGGTTATGGGCGGTCATCACATTTAATATCGGAGCTCTGGTCAACGATTTTGGCCAAAGTTCAAAGACGTAATTACGTAGGAGAGACGTATTTGTAGATTTCTGTTGGATGTTTACTATATGTATATTAACATATATAGTAGTAGCAGTTGTATCTCTTTAGCAGTTTTCTTGGAAGTGGCTAATTATTCTAGATTGCAGATTTAGAATGAGTAGACGACCATCAAGACACGCTGCTAGGAGAGCTAATACTGGAGGGGGAAATGGTGACGAACCAGATTACCCGGCCATGTTTGAAGCCATGGCAGAAGCAATTATGCGAAGGGTACCCGCTCCAGTGGCGGCTACGGTAGATGTAGGTGTGCGAGTTCCTAGAGTAGATTTTGCAAAGATGTGCAAGGACTTTACATCTCTAGGAGGTAAACCATTCAAGGGAACTGAACCAGCTGAAGAGGTTCAGAGGTGGATGGATTCATGTGTTCGAATCTTTGGAGACTTGGGTATTGAGGATGCAATGAAGAGAAAGCTTGCATCAAGGCAGCTGCAGAGCAGGGCTATGGAATGGTGGAATTCTGTCATACTCGAGACTCCGGAAGAGGAGATTTCATGGGAGCAATTCCAAGCTAAGTTTGAAGCAAAGTTTATCTCCACTGCTCAGAAGTCCGTTCTCTTCAAGAAGTTCGTAGAGTTGAAGCAGAATGGCAGAACAGTTCTTGACTACATTTCTGATTTTGAGGCTTTGTCCAGATATGCTCGTTCATACATTGATACGCCTTATCAGAAGAACGAGAAGTTTGTCTTGGGTTTGGATGCTCATATTGGAAAACCACTTGTGGACCATCTTGATGATTCATTTGAAAAGATTGTGGAAAAATCTATTCGCCATGAGAGCTTGTTTCCCAAGGAAGCAAAGGTTGTCGCTGCAACCAAGGAAGCTCAGAAACCACAGCAGGGTGGTAATAATAAAAAGAGGAAGCAGCAACAACAGAAAGGAAAGGATGGCCAAAAGAAACCCAAGAGTGAGGTGGTTTACTTTAACTGCCAACAGAAGGGTCATTATTCAAATGAGTGTAAGAATCCCAAAGCTGAGAAGAAGTGCTTCAAGTGTGGAAAGCCTGGGCATGAGAAGAAAGATTGTCCAGAATCAGCTAAGGGCAAACAGATTGTGAAGGCATATGCTTTAGAAGCCGTGCCATCTTCTTCAAGAGCTCCTACTGCAGAGGAAAAGGGAAAAGGTGTCGTGGTGCAAGGTACTTTTTCTGTTAACGGTGTTTCAGTTCGAGTTTTGTTTGATACTGGAGCATCACATTCATTCATCTGCAATGAGCTTGTGTGTCGCTTGGGTTTGGAACCCGAGATTTGTGATAGACCATTGATCGTGATTAATCCAGTTGGGGGTTCGTCCAGTTTGTGCATGATTTGCCGTGGTCTAGTGTTATCGAGTCATGGTTGCTCTTTTATGTGTGATTGCTTTGTTCTTAACTTCGCTGGGTAAGGGATCATCTTGGGCATGGATTGGCTTAAGAGATATGCAGCAAGGGTGAATTGCGAGAAGCTAGAGGTGAGGGTCGGGGATGTGGAAGGGCGAAAGGTGTTGATTAGATGTAAGCGCGAAGACGGGGTCTTCGTGAGTTATCTATATTCGCTTAGGATTCCACAGGAAGACCTATCATCAGTGCTGATCGCTAATGAGTATGTAGATGTCTTTGACGAGGTCAAAGGGTTGTCGCTGCATCGTGAGATCGAGTTTAGGATCGATTTGGTCGAAGGAGCTAGACCAATTGTTATGCCCCTTAGGCGGATGGCGCCTAGGGAACAGCGAGAGTTAGAGGTGCAAGTTCGTGACCATTTGGGAAAAGGATTCATTCGGAGGAGTGTTTCCGAGTGGGGTGCACCAGTCGTGTTTGCAACTAAGGCAGTTAAGATTGTGTGTGGACTATCGTGAGCTGAACAAGGTGACTAAGAAGAACAAGTATCCGTTGCCAAGGATTGATGACTTGTTCGATCAGCTTCACGAAGCCAAAGTGTTTTCTCAGATGGATTTGGCAACGGGATTTCACCAATTGAGAGTGGCTAAGGATAGTGTGCCAAAGACAGCTTTTAGGACACCGTCCGGGTTTTTCGAGTGGTTGGTGGTGCCATTCGGGTTGCCTAACGCGCCAGTGTATTTTGTGGATCTTATGAATAGAGTGTTCAGAGATCAGTTGAGTAAGTTCGTGCCGGTATTCGTGGATGATATACTGGTTTACTCCAGAAATGTGGAAGAACGTAAGACGCACTTGAGAGTTGTTTTAGAGATCTTGCGAAAGCATCAACTTAAGGCTAAGTTCTCAAAGTGTCACTTCTAGAAGGATGAAGTGAGGTTCTTAGGTCATGTTGTTTCTGGAAAAGGTATAGCGGTTGACCCCGCTAAAGTTGCAGCAATCCAGGATTGGGATAGACCTAAGAATGCGACGAATGTTCGGAGTTTCCTTGGGTTGGCTGGTTATTACCGAAGGTTTATCAAGGATTTCTCCAAGATAGCTGAACCATTAACAGGATTGACGAAGAAGAATCAAGTATTCGCATGGGATGCGAAGTGTGAACAAGCGTTCAGAATTTTGAAAGAGAGATTGACGAGTGCACCTGTGTTGACCATTCTAAGTGGGAATGAAGAGATGGTGGTATATACTGATGCGTGTGGTACTGGACTTGGAGCAGTGCTAATGCAGAAGGATAAAGTAGTGGCTTACGCAAGTTGACAGCTAAAGCCACATGAGAGAAAATATCCGGCTCATGATTTGGAGTTGGCAGCGATTGTGTTTGCTCTGAAGATGTGGAGACATTACCTGTTGGGAGTACGATTCGAGTTGTTTATGGATCCCAAGTCGTTGAAGTATCTTTTCTCCCAAAAGGATTTGAATCTTCGGCAGCAACGATGGTTAGAGTTTCTGGCATCGTATGATTTTGGTATAGCCTATACTCCTGGAAAAGGCAATGCAGTTGCAGATGCATTGAGTCAAAGACACGCAAGTTTTGGAGCGATGTTTTCGGAATGGAAGAGCCTCGAGTACTTGGCAGGGTTCGATTTCAGGCCAAGGTGCGAGTTGGAACCTGAAATGTTGGCAAGCTTGTCGATAAGGCCTACTCTTATCGAAAGGATTGGCGAGGGCCAAAAGAAAGATGCGAAGCTTGTCGAGTTCATTCAGAAACTGGAACCAAAGGATAAAGAGTTCGAGGTTGATCGAGAAGGTTGGCTTCGAAAGCAAGGACGATTAGTTGTTCCTGATATCGACGGATTGAGGGATGAGGTTCTGAGAGAATGTCATCACTCGAAGCTAACGATTCATCCCGGTGGTAATAAAATGTATCAGGACATGAAGCGAGCCTACTACTGGGAAGGGATGAAAAGAGATATTGGAAAGTTCATTTCCAAGTGTATGAACTGTCAGTTGGTGAAAGCTGAACAGAAAAAGCCGAGTGGTTTGCTTCAGCCATTAGAAGTTCCTACATGGAAGTGGGAGCAAATATCGATGGATTTTATCGATGGACTACCTAGAACCAGGGCAGGGAATGAAGGGATTTGGGTCATTGTGGATCGTTTGACCAAAAGTGCAAGGTTCATTCCTATCAAGATGACTAGGACAGCATAAAAATTGGCTGAGCTTTATGTGAAATGGATAGTACGATTCCATGGTGTCCCAAGGAGTATAGTAAGTGACCGGGATCCATTGTTCACGAGTGGATTTTGGAAAAGTTTGCAAGAAGCTTTGGGAACCGAATTGTGCTTAAGTACGGCATATCATCCCCAAACTGATGGTCAGACCGAGAGAGTCAACCGAGTTTTAGAAGATCTCCTGAGGGCTTGTGTGTTAGACTTCGGAGGATCATGGGAGGACCATCTACATCTAGTTGAGTTTGCGTATAATAATAGCTACCAGTCGAGTATTGGGATGGCACCATACGAGGCGTTGTATGGAAGGTCGTGCAATTCTCCAGCTTGTTGGTTAGAAACTGGAGATAAGTTGGTACTTGGGCCTGAAATGATTAGAGAAACCTCGGGTTGTATCAAGATTATTTGACAACGAATGAAGGCGGCCCAAGATCGTCAGAAAAGTTACGCCGATAAGCGTCGTAAGGATTTGGAATTCGACGTAGGAGATATGGTTTTCGTGAAGATTTCACCATTGAAGCATGTGGTTCGATTCGGAAGTAAAGGGAAGTTGGCTCCTAGGTTTGTTGGACCATTTCCGATAGTCGAGCGAATAGGAAAGCTCGCATATAGGTTGGAGTTACCCGAGAAGATGTCGAGTGTGCATAATGTTTTCCATGTGTCGTTTCTACGGAAGTTTGTGCACGACTCGAATGTGGTTGTATCTCCAGAACAGTATGAAGATTTAGAAGTCGAGACCACAGTTGTGAAACCTCATAGGCCACTTCGTGTTGTGGGGAATGACACGAAACAGCTTAGGAGGAAGACGGTTAAGCTAGTCAAGGTACAATGGAGTGAAGATGGCGACGATTGTACATGGGAGACGGAAGAGAGCATGAGGGAGACTCATCCAGAACTTTTCATCGGTAGAACCCTTAGATTGTATCGTCGTTATATCGTTGTATCTTGTTGTTGTTTGATAGAATTCCGCGTGCTAGGATAAGGCTATGGATGCATGGCTTGATGGTTGCTAGTTTGGATGATAGGATTGGCTTCTCATGGATGATAGGCATGCGGAATTGTTGTGGTTGCTTGTATTTGCTTCGAATTTCGGGGGCGAAATTCTTAAGGGGGGGAGAATGTAACAGCCCGCATTTTACGTATTGGAAGATCGTAAAATAATTTTATTTTATTCTCTGAGGGTTGGATCATTCTCATCTTTTAATATGTTGCTTATGGGGATGTGTGACATGTCCATAATTTTTACCGATTTTGTTTGTGACCATTTTGCCCCTGTCAGTCTTGTACTGAGCATAACTTTTGACTCAGGTCGAATCAGAGGGTGAGACCTGTGCCATTGGAAAGGAATTGATGATTCTCTTTCCGTAGAGTGGTTACATTAAGGATTTGGTTCAGCGGTTTGGGAGAAATCGCTGTTTTAAGGTTTTTCAGTTGGCTGTTCAGGTTTTGGAAGGCTAATGGGATGATTTGGAGAAGGCCCATTAAGGGGTTGGTGGAGGCTATAAATAGGGGGTAAGGGATATGGAGAAAGGTTGGAATTTTCCATTCTCTTATGGGGAGGCTTTGATCTCCTTCTTCCTCTAACACCTTTCCACCATTAAAATTCCAAATCAAAGGAGGGAAATCGAAGATCTATACCATTCGAGGCTAGATCAACATCGTTTCAAGGGCGAATTCATCGGATTGAAGAGTTTGATTCGAAGTGTTCGCTGTCCGGATTGCTTTTTCATCGTTTTAGCTTTGTTTTGGATAATCGGTGAGTGATTTACATCTCTCATTCGGATTCATGAAAGTATGTGAGTTATAGAATGTTAATTTCATCATTTTTATGTTATTTTCTTTAGATCTACACCATGCTAAGTCCATTTTACATATGAATCACCTTAGGATCTGATTTAGATAATTTAAATGGTTAATTTCATGTTTTTTCACAAGTGTATGCAAGTTAGATCTGTTTTTATGTTCATATGATTCACTTATCATGTTTTGGGAAATTTATGTGTTTTGATGGAAATTGTTAGATTGATGATATTGTTGGTTGCATAACATGTTTGTGGTTGCGTTTGGATGAATCGAATAAGCTGGTTTCGTCGGATTCGTCGTTTGGTGAAGTTTTGGTCGAAATCGAAGTCGAAAAGGAGCTGTGCAGGTTTCCGGTCGGTCCAGAAGGACCAGAAAAGGTTCTGGTCGGTCCAGAAGGACCAGAAAAGGTTCTGGTCGGTCCAGAAGGAGCAGAGAAGGTTCTGGTCGGTCCAGAAGGACCAGAAGGGAGTCTGGGTGGTTTAGAAGGATTCTGGTCGGTCCGGAAGGACCAGAAGAGGGTCTGGTCGGTTTAGGAGGACCAGAAGGGGGTCTTCCCAGGAAGGGTCGGTTTTGGGTCTTCCCAGGAAGGGTCGGTTTTGGGTCTTCCCGGGAAGGGTCGGTTTTGGGTCTTCCCAGGAAGAGTAGGTTTTGGGTCTTCCCAGGAAGAACAGGTTTTGGGTCTTCCCAGGAAGAGCAGGTTTTGGGTCTTCCCAGGAGGGGTCGGTTTTGGGGTCCTCCCAGAGGGCTCGGTGATGGTGTAGCTTCGAGGTGGTTCAAGTAGGAAGGCTCGAAGTGATGAATGTGTTCGGTGAAAACTCAAAGGTCGTGAGTTGATGGATAATGGCTGCTCGAGAAGGTTGCTTGAGCTATGAAACATCGTCAAGGTTGGACGACTAGAGATGCAAAGGCCGAGAGGTCATCGTTGTCGTAAGTTCTAGCAGGCTCAAAGCAGGGGTACGATGGGGGCACCCAAAAGACTAGAAGGTTGCTGGTCGAGTACCCTGGGTCTTGGGGAAAGGCCTAGTGTCAAGGTTGGACATTGTCAAGGTTGGACATATGGAGTTCATGCTAGAACTGGGGTTACCATTAGCCCTGGACATATGGCAAGGTTGGCCGTCATACGATTAACGATGGTTTCAAAGCAGGATTGGCGGTGATAGCCAGAGTCTGTCATGTATGCTGGATGTTTTGCATGAGATATATAATCTTGATCCCATGATTGCTATTGTTGATTGTTTCTGTTTGCTATGAACAAATGGTTGTTCTGGTTTCTATGGTTTAATGGTTGAAATGCTTGGTGTAAAGGCTATCACTGTCCGATGTAGGGAAGATAAGGTTGAGTTCTTCTCTGGTGTTGTGGGTAGACAAGTTGTTCATTTACCCATTCTCATATACTTTCTTGTTGAAGTTTGTTAGCTGTTTTATCGCTCACTAAGACTATTGTCTGACTCAAGGTTTTATGTTCCCTCTTATTACCTTGGGCTGTTCATCCGGTTGTGGATGGGCAGACTAAGTAGCAGGTTACAGGTAATGGAGCTTAGTGAGACGAGGAAGTTGAGCGATGACGAGCAGGAGGCTGGCGTACCAGTTTTATTACTATCTAGTATTTCTGTTTCCGCTGTTTGAGTTGCTTGAGAGTTATAGTGAGGCCTTATGTACAAACTTTGATATTAGTTGGATAATCTTTCTGGATGTTGAGAAAGTTTCAAAAGTTTGTTATATGATACCTCATTGCTATTACCTGTTGTATATGTTCTATTATATTTTATCCTTGCGTTGTGAGCTCTACGACAGGTTTCGATGTGTTTACCTACTCTGATGATCGTCCATAGCAGCCTGACACACCTTTCAGCGCATTTTCCACTTGTTTAGTGCGGGGGTTATGGGCGGTCGTCACATTATGATTGATCCTTGCTCAAACAAATACACCTTTCCACCATTAATATTCAAGATCTACATAAGAAAATCGAAGATCTACATCGTTTGAAGCTAGATTTACGTCGGGTGAAGATTGATTTCATCAAATTGGAAGATTTGAAGAACATTCTTCACTGTCCGGAATCGAGATCCATTGTTTTTGTGTTGTTTTGGAGATTTGGTGAGTGCTTATCATCTTTCGCTTGGATTCAATCAAGTATATGAGTTGTTTGATTACTTGTTCACCATTTCGAGTTGTTTTTGGATAGATCTATCGCGGTAAGTAAGGTTTATAACTCAAATCACCATAAGATCTAATTAGTAACTTAAATCATTAAGTTTCCTGTGTGATTTCTATGATAATTGTTGTTTTAATGATTGTTGATTGTTTATGTGATTTGTTGGTGGATTATGGTTGAATTGATGCTCGCAAATATGTTGAAATCGATTGTATTTGAGCGCGAATTTGATTTGAAATTCGAAAAGTAGATCTAGTTGTTTTGGAGGGAAAATTGGTTGCATCCGATTAGCTTTGTTGGATTGGTTCGGCTATGGTTATATATAGTTGCATTTGGGCAGGAAAAATGGTGGATCGCCGTGATGACGTGGCAAGGCATGGATTGTGACAAGGCATGGATCATGGAAAGGCATCAACAGTGGTCCAGCGGTAGTGGACCATCAACAGTGGTCCATCTACACTGGTCCATCAACAGTGGTCCATCGGGAGTGGTCCATCTGCAGTGGTCTATCAACAGTGGTCCAGCAATAGTGGTCCATCAACAGTGATCCAGCGGTAGTGTCCCATCAACAGTGGTCCATCGGCAGTGGTCCATCAACTGTGGTCCAGCGGTAGTGGTCCATCAACAGTGGTCCTGCGGTAGTGGTCCATCAACATTGGCCTATCGGGAGTGGTCCATCAACAGTGGTCCATCGACAGTGGTCCATCAACAGTGGTCTAGCGGTAGTGGTCCATCAACCGTGGACCAGCGGTAGTGGTCCATCAACATTGGTCCCGCGTTAGTGGTCCATCAATAGTGGTCCATCGGCAGTGGTCCATCAACAGTGGTCCATTGGCAGTGGTCCATCAACAGTGGTCCATCGGTAGTGGTCCATCAATAGTGGTCCATTGGATGGACCGATATTGATCCATCAAGTATATGAGCAAATGACGTTTATTTTTATTGGCTCGATGATGGTTCTAGCTTCGACATGAGTTCAAGGTGGAATGTTCAAAGCGATGTGTTGTGTTCGTTGATTGGTGTACAACAATGAATGTGAAGATAACTCTAGGTTGCTGAGTTATGGATAATTGTTACTCAAGGGGGACTTGATTTGTGAATAGTCGCTGGCGATGACGACTAGAGATGCGAGGGCTGAAAGATTATCATTGTCGTAAGTTCTAGCGGACTCAAAGTAGGGGTACTTTGGGCAGTTGTGAAGGGCCTAGTTGTCGAGATTTGAGAAGACAAGCATACGAGTCAAGAAGGCGTATGGAGTTTTTTTTCTAATACTTAGGTTACCATTAGCCCTTGACATATGGCAGGAGGTTGTCATACGACTAACAATAATTCCAAAGTAGGATTGGCAATGATAGCCAGAGTCAGTCATGGATGTTGGATGTTTGGTTGTTTTATTTGTACCATCTCATGTAGATCGTCTGACATCGAGGGAGATGTTTTTTGGGTGCTTGTCTGATATAGGTTTAGGCCTTTGGGGTTTGTTCATGGGGGATGTTATGACAACCCCAATTCCGACAAACCGATTTTTTTTCTTCAAAATTTCAATCTATCGAAACTCTTATTGAGTTGCTCTGGATCCTGCAGAAAAGACAGAGACATAACATATGTCAAAGCTCAGAAAATATCTCACAACGGAATGAATAAAATATAATCTAACCAAAATATAGCCTTACCGTATTAATAATACTGCCTAACCAGTATCCAAGGCTATTATGTCCATGCCAAAAATCTAACCTGCAAGTATGTTATGAGGAGGGGGTCAGAACACAAGTTTTGGTGACTAGATTTAACTATACAATTTGGATAATCCAACATATACCGTTCAATCATATTTTCTTACTTATTAGGTTTCTTGGGTTAACAGCACTCAAGGCTTACACATACGTCGTACCCATTTACTTCCCAGTGGATTAACCTAATACAGTATATATGTAGTTACCCCCAATATCGAGGTACACCCCATGGTAACCCACTCGCACGGTCTCCACCATAACACCATCGAAATATATGCAGTCCCTCATCCTACACCGTAGTGACGTACGGGTAACAATATCACGTTTCGCATATATCTGTTATCACCATGCTACACAAACGTACGGACGACCATCTTTGTTCGAATCAGAATTCATACCGGAGTAATGCCCTCAAGTCTACGATACACCACCTAGAGCCGACATGTATGTATCTAGACTATCAACCATACATATCTTCAATTGCAGCTCAATCGCACGTCCTCTAATGTGCAACGAGTTCCATGGCAGGGCGATACAAGGAACATGGAACTCGGTCGAGATCATTTTCATACATGTACAGGCCCGCCTTTAAGAGCCTCCAAATACAGATATCCCTAGGGTCTGTTTTCATGGTGGCTATGGCCCCACCTCGGTCCCTCCCTCAACTAGTAAAGACTACAAGAGCTAAGAGACGCCCCTAACAACAAACAATCTAAACATCCACTTGGCATCTCCCCTCAACCCCTTACTCTGATAGCAAAAGGTGAATGGTATCTTGGGTTTAGCTCTAGTTTTTTTGCATCTATCTGGCTGCTGATGATGAGTATACATCCATTTGGCATCTCCCCTCAACCCCTTACCCCGATAGCAAAAGGTGAATGGTATCTTGGGTTTAGCTCTAGTCTTTTTGCATCCCTCTGGCTGCCGATGATGAGTATCTGGTGATCCACTATCTTTGTTGGTCCTGACCTCCTACCTCCCTTTTAAGGCAACCGCTGAATCACCCTGGTGTCACCGCATCATAGCATTCTGACTGCATAGCTACTTCTGCAGTCAAGGCCCACCCACCTAGTAGTTATGCGTAGACCCAACCTCTGCGAGCCAGCCTAAGACATCTGTCACCGCACAGAGGACTACTAGGAGCACCTTACGTACCTCAAGAAGCCGCATGCTTCCCCTTCCAGTCTTTTGGAGCCATCAGAACAAACAGATGAATGTGCGCTCCCTCATGCCTTATAACACATCGATGATCTACGCCATTGGGTTATTCACCCTCAACCGTACGGACTGGTCTAAGCGCCTTACTTTAGCATGTTGTTAGACCCTATGTCTAAACATTCTTTTATACGCTTGTCTCACCTCATCAGATTTCCAGTTACTTGGTTATTCCCATTCATATTGAATTCATACTCAAATTACCAAGTTTCTCTTGCTTATTAATTTTAGTCATATAACTTAACCCATTTAAGTTTATTAATAAGCCCACCACATGTTATTCTCTAGATTGTGGCCCAAGGTATGTAATCCACAATCCCTTTTTATATTCTTGTTGATTTTATCATTACAATAACATGTTTTACTTAATATGTAATTAAGTATATCCGATTCACATGTTTTCTAATTAACATGTCACTTAGCCCTTATAACTTATTTCATTTCATAAGTTTTCCTCATTCATTATCATTAAAACATAATTTCATTTTATATTGTCAATCAACTTATCGTTGTTTACTTATTAACTTAGTTCAATTAACTAAGGTCCATTAATAAGTTTAGCTACCCGTTTATTCTAACTTATGTTATAATTTCCTCTTGTCCCTATGACAAACCTAAACATTCTTATCAATGAGTTTCAAACTTCCAAGCTTACAGATTACTTAATTTATAATTAAGTACAACTTCTTATATTTCATATATTTTCCCCTTTTTCTCAACTGGTTTCCGTCATTCCCCATTTACTACTTACTTAATTTATAATTAAGTGTCCCTTAACTCATTTTGCCAGTTATCCCATTTCCATATTAGTTTATTATAACCTAAGTTATAATCTTCAATTGTCCCTAGGAAAAGTCTACCTATTATACAGCATTCTCATTAATGTTATTTATTTATAATAGGTGATTATCATTTCTACAAGTTATGCTTACCCTAGAAGGTGTCTTTAATTACATAACTTTATTATTTCTACCGGTTATGTATACCTCTAGCTGTCTTTAATTACATAACCTTATCGAGCTAAGTTTGCAGGCCTATATGTAAATATTACCCACCCCCTTATATTTGCCTAGCCCACCCACTGTCCAACCAAATTTACTTAACCATAACTTTAGTTCATATTCATACAATCCCCATGGATTAGATTAGATTAAGTAGTCCAGTTCACTACCATGTCCATATATGATTTATAATGGGCTAGACCTCCCACATTAGGCCTACAACTTGAGGACGCTGGATATGCTGGTCAGGTCCAGGAAGACTTCTTCCACAAGTTGGGCCTAACCTCATTTCATAACCCTTTCCGTATTTGCGCACTTAGACCTCTCACATTAGGTTCAACATTAGTGGCTGCTAGGTATGCCGGTCGGGTCCGGGCATACTTCCACCACTAATACAACCTTACCTCGTGTCATAAGTGCAATTACAATTTATAATTGTAATCCAAGGCATTCATCTTCATTTATTCAATTCTATGTATATAATCATGCAACCATTCTAATTCACATAGGTAAGGGCTCTGGTATACAAATGGGACAAATTAATATGTGATAAGAACAGTGGTAGTTACTGCTAATATTTTTAACAGGTCTATAACGTATAAACATTTCCAACATTTCAATTAATTTTATGTAAGAATTTTCAACCATTTATGTTCATATCAGATTGCGCCTCCAAATTAAAGTCTCAAAACATAATATATGTTATGTTCCAAAATCCCATTTCAAATTATGCCCCAAATTCCAATATATGTCGCGTGTCTTCCTAAATGTAATTAACTTTATTTAAAATAACATGTAGTTCTCTAATAGTGTATCATTTACCCAATTTGTAGGTTCTATAATAGATTTATACAATGATATTCATTTTTCTTAAACATTCAAGTAAATGTACATCTCAACATATTAACTAATTGAACATATTATCCATTTTAGCGTAGTAATGTATTTCATCAAATTAAACCTTCCAATATGTTCATTATGGGGAATGCCAAACGATAGAGGTACTATTATTCAAAAAGTATATTTTAAACCCACTCACCTTTCATGCTTTTCCCCAAATTTTGGATCTGATTCGTTCTATCATCCACGGTTTTTCTTTCCACTTTAATTTGATTTGAAACCTAATAACGTGGATCGACTATTTTCATTAAAAGAGAAGGGAAAGAAATAGGAAGAATTAAATAGATTGGATCAAGAAGTTTACCTTGCTATCATGATTCAATAATCTTTTTATTGATGTTGATTCTCTCTTCCAGATTTGAATTCAAAATTTTCCTAGGCTAGTATTTTAATTTCAGAATAGATTTGAGAAGAGAGAGAGAGAGAGTGTGTGTGTGTAATGATAGAGCTGCGGCGTAGATATCGAATTATGAGATTTAGGGTTAGGTCTAGGGTCTTATTTATAGGAGTATGGAGCAACCAGGACCCTCAGATTTGCCCAAAAGTCATCTGAATCGTCAAAATATCACAAAACCCTAATCTGCCAAAATCTATCGCAGGTGAGTAGACCCACCCTTCATGGGGTCGTCTCTGGTGTCGACCCACCTTTAAGGGGGTCGGTCCAGCTGGGCGGGAAATCTGCCGCATTCTGAAATTTTGAATTTTTAACCAATTTTTGAATTTCTAGACACATTTTTGAATTTCTGAACCATATATATATATATTCTTGCATGTATACAAACTTCGAACCTTAATAACTTCATACGATGTCTGATTTACGCAAACCAGGTGTTGATTTTTACCAAAATTACGGGACGAACGCAATGGCGCAGTCCGTTTTACTTAATTCTGAATATTTAATTAAATTATCCTTATTCTATTATCTTTAAAAATACGTGGTGTTACATTCTCCCACCCTTAGGAAATTTCGTCCTTGAAATTGGATAAGGGTAAAATAAATTAACCCCTCGCATAATATACATCCATCATGTGTGCATCCAATTTTTGCAAACATTGTGCGCCTATGCAAAGTGAAGTACAACATAATAATGCATGTATGCCTAAGCGGTACCTCCTATATGTATGCAAGTTTTTCAAAAATACTTTTAAAATATGATGCTCACATCCTAAATATACTGGCAGTTCTATATGAATGCAATATTTTGAAAATCAAAAAGCTTTTTCATCCAAATTTTCCCACACTCTTACTGAGTAAGAGCATAATTCATCCAATTGTTGCATCCATAATCCTACCAACCAACTTTATTTTTCAAATTTCAAAAAAAAACTTATTTTCTAAATTCGATTTCTTATGTTACAAAATGGTGGAAAATAGAAAACTTCGCATCTTCCATTTTTTTCAACCCCTTTCTAACCGTACTTGGATTTTATGAAACTATTATAAAGATTCTCCTATTTTCGTATCCAAGCACAGCCCACATAAGAAAAAATTTCTTCTATTACTGATTTTCTTTTTCATCTTATCTTGGAAATTTTTATCTTTATCCATCTTTTCTCATAATTTATCATGTTTGTTGCTTTACTGTATTTTCTGTTTCCTTTTCAGTTGTACCTTTTCTTTTCTTGGCTTATTTAATTATCTGGTCTTAGTTTAAATTTAAATAAGCTTCTAGTCTTCCAACTAAAATAGGAGAATAGGCACCCTACATAGCTACTGCTAAGGGCCAAGAATCTTGGGACTATATCCTCCTCAGTTAGAAAAGTCCAAATTATGGGATCCACAATAGATTTAGGTGTTATCCTAACTACCCTACAAAAACAAAACAATGGAATTATCCCAACAGAAATTTAGTAAGGGTTTTGCCCTTAATATGGAAATTAGCAACATGATCTAAACACTTACTTTCCCTTTACAATCTAGTACTTACTACTAGTCCTAGCTGCGTACCAACAATTATTTCAAGCAACACCCTAGGCTATTCAATGCTTACGCATTCTACGGGAACTCACTATTATTCCAAGATAATTCTCGCTATCTGCTTCATAGCCTCAAAACTATTCTCGTCTTCCCTAAGCACTAATCCTTACCTACTTCATACTTTCAAAACATGGTTTGGCCCTTTTTCATTTAAATTTCCTTCCAAAAATTAAAAAATGTCAAAACTTTATTTTCCTCATGAAAATTTTCTTTTGTCAAACTATAAAAGCATGTCATCTTAAAAAAATGTAAATCATCATTTATTTTTTTCAAATCACAAAAACTAGAGTAGATACGGACAACTATTTTCTCAGTTGGGTTTATAACTTGTTCTTACCTATAAGGTCGGTTTAGTCTCTTACTACAAGGTGCCAATATCCATTCTATTCTTATTCTCTACAACTTATTTTGTCCACCCCCAAAATTATCTTAAAATAATTCATCAAAAAGGGTTGTCATATGAACAAAGACTTAAAATCTTTCTTTATTAAAAATTCTTCTATGAAATATAACAAGAAAACTAGCGAACTATGCATGCTCTATAACATGCACCTTTTATTGAGAGAATTTCATCTTAGACAAAATTTTCGCAAGAAATCACTATTTGCAAAATATACCCCATTTTACTTCAAAACCCAATATGTACATCTTTACATATTTTAAAATTAGAACTTTTAAGATTAGAACTTGGAAACACCATAAACCATTTTCCCAAAACTTTTATAATTTCAAGTTCTTAAAATTTAACAATCAGGTTAGACTCAAAGCGGGTTTCACATTTTCTTCTAGGCTTTCCTAGACACCCCCTTCCCAAGGTCAATTCTCTCAACTATATATATTCCTAATCCATTTTTCTCTTTTTAGCCTTTTCCAATTTATAAGGTTTTCAAGCCCACTAACCCAAAATACTAATCATATGGGATTCACTTTCCTTCCATATAAAGGACATTGTACACTCTCCACCTAAATTACCTAAGGGTCTCAGATTTCCTTATTCATTCCTTTAGTGTACAAAACAAACATCCCATTTCTTACCATATTATACTCTTTCTATTTAGTGGGTTCCTCTATGGATCTAGGTATATATATATAATATTTATATTTTTAAAAATACAAATATGTTCAGTCACTATTTATACAGGAATCCTAAACCTAAGCTCTGATACCAGATGGGACAACCCCAATTCTGACAGATCGATTTTTTTTCAAAATTCCAATCTATCGAAACTTGGATTGAGTTGCTCTGGTATTCTGCAGAAAAGACATAGACATAAAATATGTCAGAGCTCAAAAAATATCTCACAGCGGAATGGATAAATATAATATAATCAAAATATAGCCTTACCGTATTAATAATACTACCTAACCATTATCCAAGGCTATCATGCCTTGCTAGAAATCTAACTTGTGAGTATGTTATGAGGAGGGGGTCAGAACACAAGTTCTGGTGGCTGGATTTAAACTATACACTTTGGATAATCCAACATATAACATTCAATCATATTTTCTTACTTATTAGGCTACTTGGGTTAACAACACTCAACGCTTACACACACGTCGTACACATTTACTTCCTAGTGGATTAGCCTAATACGGTATGTATGTAGCTACCCCCAAAATTGAGGAACACCGCGTGATACCCCACTCGCACGGTCTCCACCGTAACACCATCAAAATATATGCAGTCCCTCATCCTACACCGTAGTGACGTATGGGTAACAATATTATGTTTCGCATATATCTGTCATCACTATGCTACACAAATGTACGGACTGCCACCTTTGTTCGAATCAGAATTCATACCAGAGTAATGCTCTCAAGTCTACGATACACCACCCAGAGCCAACATGCATGTATCTAGATTATCCACCATACGTATCTTCAATTGTAGCTCGATGCCTCAATCGCACGTCCTCTAATGTGCACCGAGTTTAATGGCAGGGCGATACAAGAAACACGGAACTTGGTCGGGAGCTTTTTCATACCTATACAGGCCTACCTTTAAGAGCCTCCAAATACAGATATCCCTAGGGTTCGTTTTCACGGTGGCTATGGCCCCACCTCGGCCCCTCCCTCAACTAGTAAAGACTATAAGAGTTAAGCGACGCCCCTAATAATAAACAATCTAAACTTCCATTTGGCGTCTCCCCTCAACCCCATACCCCGATAGCAAAAAGGTGAATGGTATCTTAATTTTAGCTCTAGTCTTTTTGCATCCCTCTGGCTGCGATGACGAGTATCCAACGATCCACTATCTTTGTTGGTTCTGACCTCCCACTCCCCGCTGAGGCAACTGCCGAATCACTCTGGTGTCACCACATCACAGCACTCTGATTGCATTGCTACTTCTGCATTCAAGGCCCACCGACCTAGTAGTTACGCGCAGACCCAACGTCTGCGAGCCAGCCTAAGACATCTGTCACCGCACAAAGGACTACTAGGAGCCCCTTACGTACCTTAGGAAGCCGTGTGCTTCCCCTTCCCGTCCTTTGGAGCCGTCAGAACAATCAAATGAATGTGCGCTCCCCTCGTGCCTTATAACACCTCGATGATCTACCCCGTTGGGTTATTCACCCTCAATTGTACGGACTAGTCTAAGCGCCTTACTTTAGCATGTTGTCTGACCCTATGTCTAAACATTCTTTTACGCGCTTGTCTCACCTCATCAGGCTCCCAGTTACTTGGTTATTCCCATTCATATTGAATTCTTACGCAAATTACCAAGTTTCTCTTGCTTATTAATTTCAGTCATATAAATTAACCCATTTAAGTTTATTAATAAGCCCACCACATGTTATTCTCTAGATTGTGGCCCAAGGTCTGTAATCCACAATCCCATTTTATATTCTTATTGATTTCAACATTACAATAACATGTTTTACTTATTATGTAATTAAGTATATCCGATTCACATGTTTTCTAATTAACATGTCACTTACCATTTATAACTTATTTCATTTCATAAATTTTCCTCGTTCTTTCCCATTTAATCATAATTCCATTTTACATTATCAATCAACTTAACGTTGTTTACTTATTAACTAAGTTCTATTAACTAAGGCCCATTAATAAGTTTCGCTACCCGTTTATTATAACTTATGTTATAATTTCCTCTTGTCCCTACGACAAGCCTAAACATTCTTATCAGCGGGTTTCATACTTCCAAACTTACAGATTACTTAATTTATAATTAAGTACTACTTCTTATATTTCATATATTTTCCCCCTTTTCTCAACTAGTTTCCGTCATTCCCCATTTACTACTTACTTAATTTATAATTAAGTGTCCCTTAACTCATTTTGCCAGCTATCCCAATTCCGTATTAGTTTATTATAACCTAAGTTTTAATCTTCACTTGTCCCTAGGAAAAGTCTATCTATTATATAGCATTATCATTAATGTTATTTATTTATAATAGGTGATTATCATTTCTACAGGTTATGCTTACCCTAAAAGGTGTCTTTAATTACATAACTTTATTATTTCTATCGGTTACGTATACCACTAGGTGTCTTTAATTACATAACCTTATCGGGCTAAGTTTGTGGGCCTATATGTAAATATTACCCACCCCCTTAGATTTGCCTAGCCCACCCACTGTCCAACCAATTTTACTTAATCATAACTTTAGTTCATATTCATACAATCCCTATGGATTAGATTAGGTAAAGTAGTCCAATTCACTACCATGTCCATTTATGGTTTATAATGGGCTAGACCTCCCACATTAGGCCTACAACTGGTGGATGTTGGATATGCTGGTCAATTCCGGGCAGACTTCTACCACAAGTTGGGCCTAACCTCATGTCATAACCCTTCCCGTATTTGCGCACTTAGACCTCTCACATAAGGTTCAACATTAGTGGCTGCTAGATATGCTGGTCCGGTCCGGGCAGACTTCCACCACTAATACAACCTAACCTCATGTCATAAGTGCAATTACAATTTCTATTTGTAATCCTAGGCATTCATCTTCATTTATTCAATTCTATGTATATAATCGTCCAACCATTCTAATTCACACAGGTAAGGGCTCTGATATACAAATGGGACAGATCAATATGTGATAAGAATAGTGGTAGTTACTACCAATATTTTTAACAAGTCTATAACGTATAAACATTTCCAACATTTCAACTAATCTTATGTAAGAATTTTCAACCATTTATGTTCATATCAGATTGCGCCTCCAAATTAAAGTCTCAAAACATAGTATATGTTATGTTCCAAAATCCCATTTCAAATTATGCCCCAAATCCCAATTTATGTCGCGTGTCTTCCTACATGTAATTAAGTTTATTTAAAATAACATGTAGTTCTCTAATAGTGTATCATTTACCCAATTCGTAGGTTCTATAATAGATATATACAATGATATTCATTTTACTTAAACATTCAAGTAAATGTACATCTCAACATATTAACTAATTGAACATATTATCCATTTTAGCGTAGTAATGCATTTCATCAAATTAAACCTTCCACTATGTTCATTATGGGGAATGCCAAACGACAGAGGTACTATTATTCAAAAAATATATTTTAAACCCACTCACCTTTCATGATTTTCCCCAAATTTTGGATCTGATACGTTCTATCATCCATGGTTTTCCTTCCGCTTTAATTTGATTTAAAACCTAATAACGTGGATTGACTATTTTCATTAAAAGAGAAGGGAAAGAAATATGAAGAATTGAATAGATTGGATCAAGAAGTTTACCTTGCTATCATGATTCAATAATCTTTTTATTGATGTTGATTCTCTCTTCCAGATCTGAATTCAAAATTTTCCTCGATTAGTATTTTAATTTCAGAATAGATTTGAGAAGAGAGAGAAAGTGTGTAATGACAAAGCTCTAGCGTAGATACCGAATTATGAGATTTAGGGTTAGTTCTAGGGTCTTATTTTTAGAAGTATGGAGCAACCAGGACCCTCAGATTTTCCCAAAAGCCATTCGAATTAACAAAATATCACAAATCCCCAATCTGCCAAAATCTGCCGTAGGTGGGAAGACCCACCCTTGAGGGGGTCGACCCTGGTTTCGACCCACCTTTGGGGGGGTCAATCCACCTGGGCGGGAAATCTGCCGCCTTCTAAAATTTTGAATTTTGAATCGATTTTCAAATTTCTGGACCCATTTTTGAATTTTTGAACCTAATGTGTGTGTATATATATACACATATATATTATTCTTGCACGTATATGAACTTTGATCCTTAATAACTTCTTTATACGATGTCCGATTTACGCAAACCAAGTGTCGATTTTGACCAGAATTTCGAGACGGACGCAATGGCATAATCCGTTTTACTTAATTCTGAATATTTAATTAAGTTATTCTTATTTTATTATCTTTAAAAATACAGGGTGTTATAGATGTTGATCTCTATTAGGATGGTTTATGTGAGATAAATAATTTGGTTGCTATGATTGCTATTGCTTTGTTACTTCTGATTGCCATGAATGTATGGTTGAAATGATTGCATGTAAAGGCTATCATTTTCAGATGTGGGGACGGCATGTTTGGGTTCTTCTCTGGTGTTGTGTATATTGGTTTGTTAATCTACCTGTTCTTATATACTTTACTGATGATGTTAGATACCTGTTTATTGCTCACTAAGACTGTTGTCCGACTCAAGGTTTTATGTTTCCTCTTATCACCTGAGGCTTTTCATCTACGGTGTTGTGGATGGGAAGACTGAGCAGCAGGTTGTAGATGGTAGATCTTAGTGGACGAAGCTGCTGATCGAAGACGAGTTGGAGGCTTGCGTATTACTTTTACTACTATACATATTGGGGGTTTCTACTGTTGTTCTATTTGATGCATTCTCTAAGGGTTATGTAGTGAGGCTTCATTTACAGACTTCTAAAGTGTATTTTAAAGTTGTATGGATATTTACTGGATGATATGAAACTTTAGATTTCTTCTATGTGATGCTTCACTATTTCTGCCTCTTGTAAATGTTCTATTATATTTTATCCTTATGCTGTGAGTTCTACGATAGGTTCCTCTTGTGTTATCATACCTTGACGATCGTCCATAGTTGTCTGGTACACCTTTCAGTGCATTATTCCTCTTGTTTAGTGAAGGGGTTATGTGCGGTCGTCACATTTGATATCAGAGCTCTGGTTAACGATTTTAGCCAAAGTTCGAGGATGTAATTACGTAAGAGAGACTTACTAGTAGATTTATGATGGATGCATACTATATTGTAGTATGTAGTATAATAGCATTTGGACTCCATTGCAGTTTTCTCGCATGTGGACTAATCATTTCATATTTCGGATTTGGAATAAGTTGTTGATTGTCGAGACACTGCTAGGGAGGAGACTGTTCCTGGAGAGGGTGATGGCAGTACACCAGACTACCCAGCCATGTTCGAAGCCATGATGGCAGCGGTCATGAGAAGGATACCCTCTCTAGGAGCAGTCGGGGTTTATGTAGGAGTTCAAGTGCAGGTTCCGAGAGCTGTGGACTTCGCGAAGCTATTCAAAGACTTCATATCTCTTGGAGGAAAGCCGTTTAAAGGGACAGAGCCGACTAAAGAGGAAGATTGGATGTTTGATTAAGGATCTTTGTTGACTTAGGCATAGATGATGCAACTAAGAGAAAGCTTGCATCAAGACAGCTACAACGTAGAGCCAAGGACTGGTGAAACTCAGTTATGCTTGAGACTCCAGAAGAGGAGGTCACACGGGAACAATTCCAAGTCAAGTTCGAGATGAAGTTTGTCCTTACTGCTCAGAAGTCTTTTTCTGTTCTAGAAGTTTGTGGAGCTCAAACAGTTCATTCATTTGTATATTGTGACTCCTTATCAGAAGAATGAGAAGTTCGTTATGAGCTTGTGTGTCATTTGGGTTTGGAACCCAAGGTTTGCAAGAGAAAATTGATTGTGACTAATCTAGTTGAGGGTTCGTCCAGCTTGTGTATGCTTTTTCGTGGTCTAGTGTTATCGAGTCATGGTTGCTCCTTTTGTGTGATTGCTTTGTTTTGAACTTCGTTGGGATTGGGATCATCTTGGGAATGGATTGGCTCAAGAGGTATGCGGCAAAGGTGGATTGCGAGAAGCTGGAGGTGGCAGTCGGGAATGTGGAAGGCCGAGTGGTCATGATTCGATGTGAACCCGAGGATGGGGTCTTCGTAAGATTTTTTGTACTCTCTTGTGATTTCACGGAAAGACTTGTCATCTGTGTTGATCGCTAAGGAGTTTGAGGATGTCTTTGATGAGGTTGAAGGGTTCCTACCGCATCGTGAGATTGAGTTCAACATCAATTTGGTTGTGGGTATTAGACCTATCGTTATGCCTCTTAGACGGATGGAGTCTAAGGAACAATAAGAGTTAGAGGTGCAAATTTGCGACCTTTTGGGAAAAGGATTCATTCGGAGTAGTGTATTTGAATGAGGTACACCAGTTTTGTTTGTAACCAAAGAAGATGGCTCATTAAGATTGTGAGTGGATTATCGTGTACTGAACAAGGTGACGAAAAAGAACGAGTATCCGTTGCCAAGGATTGATGACTTATTCGATCAGCTTCACGAGGCCGAAATGTTTTCTCAGATAGATTTAGTAACAGGATTCCACCAGTTGAGGGTAGCAAAGGATAATGTGCAAAAGACTGCTTTTAGGACACCATCCGGTTTCTTTGAATGGTTGGTGATGCCATTCGGGTTGACAAACGTGCCAACGTATTTTTTGGATCTTATGAGTAGGGTGTTCTGAGATTAGTTGAACAAGTTCGTGCTTGTATTCGTGGATGATATTCTAGTTTACTCCCGGAACGAGAAAGAACATAAGACGCACTTGCGAGTTATTTTGTAAATCTTGCGAAAGTATTAGCTGGAGGTTAAGTTTTCGAAGTGTCAGTTCTTGAAGAGTGAAGTGAGGTTCTTAGGCCATGTTGTTTCTGGAAATGGGATAGCGGTTAACCTCGCTAAAGTGGCAGCAATCCAGGACAGGGATAGACCTAAGAATGTGACAGACGTGAGAAGTTTACCTGGGTTGGCTGGTTATTACCGACGATTTATCAAGGATTTTTCTAAGATAGTTGCACCGTTGACAGGACTGATGAACAGGAACCAATTGTTCACATGGGACGCAAAGTGTGAGCAAGCATTCAGAATCATGAAAGAGAGGATGATAATTTCTCCTGTTTTGACGATTCCAAGTGGGAATAAGGAAATGGTGGTATACACCGATGCATGCGGTACTAGACTTAAAGCAGTGATGATGTAGAAAGATAAGGTTGTGGCCTACGCGAGTCGACATCTGAAGCCGCAAGAAATGAATTTACCCAACTCATGATTTGGAGTTGGCAGCGATTGTGTTTACTTTGAAGATGTGGAGACATTACCTGTTGGGAGTTCGATTCGAGTTGTTTACAGATCATAAGCTGTTAAAATATCTTTTCTCTCATAAGGATTTGAATCTTCGGCAGCAATGATGGTTAGAGTTTCTGGCATCGTATGATTTTGGTATAGCTTATACTCCTGGTAAAGGCAATGCAGTGGTAGATGTGTTAAGTCAAAAGACACGCAAGTTTGGGAGCGATGTTTTTGGAATGGAAGAGCCTCGAGTTTTCGGCAAGATTTGATTTCAGACCAAGGTGTGAATTGGAACCTGAAATGTTGGCAAGCTTATCTATGAGACCTACTCTTATTGGCAGGATTGGTGTGAGCCAAAAGCGAGATGCAAAGCTTGTCGAGATTATCCAGAAGTTGGAACCAGAGAATAAAGAGTTCGAGGTCGATCGAGAGGGTTGGCTTCGAAAGAAAGAGCGAACTGAGGGATGAGGTTTTGAGGGAATGTCATCACTCAAAGTTGACGATTCATCTTGGTGCTAATAAGATGTATCAGTACATGAACGATCTTACTACTAGGAAGGGATGAAAAGAGATATTGGAAAGTTCATTTCTAAGTGCATGAACTATTAGTTAGTGAAACCTGAATAGAAGAAGCCAAGTGGATTGCTTCAGCCATTGGATGTTCCTACATGGAAGTGGGAGCAGATATCGATGGACACCTAGAACCAAGGCAGAAAACAAAGGAATTTGGGTCATCGTGGATCGCTTGACCAAAAGTGAGGGTTTTATTCTTGGCAGATCGACTATGACAACATCGAAGTTGGCCGAGATTTATGTAAAATGGATAGTTTTATTCCATGGTATCCCGAAGAGCATAATGAGTGATCGAGATCCATCGTTCACGAATGGATTTTAGAAGGGTTTGCAAGAGACTTTGGGAACCGAGTTTGAGTACGGCTTATCATCCCCAAACTGATGGTCAAACCGAGAGGGTTAACCGAGTTTTGGAAGTCCCCTAAGAGCTTGTGTATTGGATTTCGCGGGATCATGGGAAGACCATCTACATTTAGTTGAGTTTGCGTATAATAATAGCTACCAGTCAAGCATTGGGACGACACCATATGAGGCGTTGTATGGTAGAGCGTGTAATTCTCCGGCATGTTAGTTAGAAACTGGAGATAAGTTGATACTTGAGCTAGAGGTGATCAGAGAGACATCAGATTGTATCCAGATCGTTCGACAAAGAATGAATGCAGCCCAAGATAGTCAGAAGAGTAAGCTGATATGCTTCAGAAAATTTGGAATTCGACGTTGGTGATATGGTTTTTATGAAGGTTTCGCCATTGAAGCACATTGTTCGGTTCGGGAAGAACAAAGAAAAGTTAGCTCCAAGATTTCTAGGACCATTTCCGATAATCGAGCGAATTAGAAAGCTCGCGTATAAGTTGGAGTTACCCGAGAAGATGTCGAGTGTGCACAATGTTTTACATCTGTCAATTCTACAGAAGTGCGTGCACGATTCGAATATGGTGGTATCCCCGGAGCAGTACGAAGACCTAGAAGTCGAGTTCGTAGCTACGAAGCCTCGTAAGCTGGTTTGCATTGTGGGTAATGACACGAAACAACTTAGGAGGATGACAATTAAGGTTGTTAAAGTACAATGGATTGAGGTTGATGATGACTGTACGTGGGAAATGGAAGAGAAGATGAAGTTGATCCATACAGAGCTCTCGCTTGTACTCATGTAGTTATTGATGTGGTTGATAGTATTTCGCGTGCTAGGATAGGGTTATGGATGCATGGCTTAATGGACGCCAGTTCAGATGGTAGAATTTGCTGCTCATGGATGATAGGCATGCAAAATTGTTTTGGTTGCTTGTGTTTGTTGGAATTTCAAGGGCAAAATTCCTAAGGGGGGAAGAATGTAACAACCCGCATCTTATGTATCAGAGGATCGTAAAATATTTTAATTTAATTCTCTAAGGGTTGGATTATTCTCATATTTTAATATGTTAATTATGGGGATGTGAGGCACGTCCATAATTTTTACCAATTTTGTTTTTGACCATTTTGCCTCTGTCAGCCTTGTACAGGCATAACTTTGACTCGAATCGAATCAGGTGCTGAAATCGGTCTCATTGGAAAGGAAATGATGTTTCAGATTCCATAAATTGGTTACATTAAATATCTAGTTTAGTGGTTTAGGAGGAATCACTGTTTTAGTATTTTACGGTTTGTTGTTCAGGGTTTTAGAGCCTTAATGGGTTGATTTGGGTAGGCCTATTAGTGGGCTGGTGGGAGGCTATAAATGGGGGGTTAGAGGTACGGAGAGATGGTCACTTTCTTAATTCTCTCATTTGGTTGAGCTTGTGATTGAATCGTGCTCAAACAAATACACCTTTCCACCATTAAAATTCTAGATCTACATAAGAGAATCGAAGATCTATATCGTTTGAAGCTAGTACATCAGGTGAAGATTGATTTCATCAAATTGGAATATTTGGAGAACATTCTTCGCTGTTCGAAATCGAGATCCATCGTTTTTGTGTTGTTTTGGAGATTTGGTGAGTGATTAGCATCTCTCGCTCGGATTCAATCAAGTATATGAGTTGTTTGATTACTTTTTCATCATTTTGAGTTGTTTTTAGATAGATCTAATCATGGTAAGTATGGTTTTAACTCAAATCACCATAAGATCTAACTAGCAACTTAAATCGTTAAGTTTTCTATGTGATTCTATGATAATTGTTGTTTTGATGATTGTTGATTATTTATGTGATTTATTGGTGGATTACGGTTGAATTGATGATTGCAAATATGTTGAAATCGATTGTATTTGAGCACGAGATTTGGTTCGAAATTCAAAAAGTGGATCGAGTTGTTTTGGTGGGAAAATTGGTTGGATCCAATTTGCTTTGTTGGATTGGTTCGACTATGGTTGGATCTAGCTGCATTTGGGCGGGAAAAATAGTGCATTGATGTGATGACGTGGCAAGGCATGGATCATGGCAAGGCATCAGCAGTGGCCCAACGGTAGTGGTTCATCAACAGTGGTCCGCGGTAGTGGTCCATCAACAGTGGTCCAACAGTAGTGGTCCATCAACTGGGGTCCATCGGCAGTGGTCCATTAACAATGGTCCCACGGTAGTGGTCCATTAACAGTGGTCCAGCGGTAGTGGTCCATCAACAGTGGTCCATCGATAGTGGTCCATCAACAGTGGTCCAGCGGTAGTGGTCCATCAACAATGGTCCAGCAGTAGTGGTTCATCAACAGTGGTCCAGCGGCAGTGGTCCATCAATAGTGGTCCAGCGGTAGTAGTCCATCAACTGTGGTCCAACGGTAGTGGTCCATCAATAGTGGTCCACTTGTAGTTGTCCATTGATAGTGATCCGTCGGCAGTGGTCCATAAACAGTGGTCCAACGGTAGTGGTCCATCAACAACGGTCCAGCGGTAGTGGTCCATCAACAGTGGTCCATCAAAAGTTGTCCATCAGCAGTGGTCCATCAAAAGTGGTCCATCGGTACTGATCCAACAACAGTGGTCCATCGGTAGTGGTCTATTGGATGGACTGATATTGGTCCATCAAGTATATGACCAAATGATGTTTATTTTTATTGGCTCGGTGATGGTTCTAGCTTCGGCATGAGTTCAATGTGGAATGTTCAAAGCAATGTGATGTGTTCGTTGATCGGTGTAAAGCAATGAATGTGAAGACAACTCTAAGGTGTTGAGATGTGGATAATGGTTACTCAAGGGGGACTTGAGTTGTGAATAGTCGCCGGTGATGATAACTAGAGATGCGAAGGCTATGAGATTATCGTTGTTGTAAGTTCTAGTTGACTTAAAGCAGGGGTACTTTGGGCTGTCATGAAGGGCCTCGTGCCTTAGGCAGTCGTGAAGGGCCTTGTTGTCGAGATTTGAGAAGACAAACATACGAGTTGTGAAGGCATATGGAGTTTTTGCTAGAAATGGGGTTATCATTAGCCTTTGAAATATGACAAGAGTCCATCATACGACTGATGATAGTTTCAAAGCAGGATTGGCAGTGATAGCCAGAGTCAGTTATGAATGTTGGTTGTTTAGTTTGTACTGTCTCACGTAGATCGTCTGACATCGAGGGAGATGTTTCTTGGGTGCTTGTCTGATATTGGTTTAGGCATCTGGGGACTGTGCTTGAGGGATGTTCAGCTAGATTAGCATGGTTTACGTGAGATATATAATTTGGTTGCTACGATTGCTATTGCTTGGTTACTTCTGATTGCCGTGAATGGATGGTTGTTTTGGTTTCCATGAATGTATGGTTGAAATGATTGCATGTGAAGGCTATCACTGTCAGATGTGGGGAAGGTAGGTTTGGGTTCTTCTCTGGTGTTGGTTAGATTGGTTTGTTAATCTACCTATTCTCATATACTTTATTGATGATGTTAGATAGATGTTTTATCGCTCACTAAGATTGTTGTTTGACTCAAGGTTTTATATTTCCTCTTATTACCTTGGGTTGTTCATCTACGGTGTTGTGAATGGGCAGACTGAGTAGCAAGTCGTAGATGGTAGATCTTAGTGGACAGAGCTGCTGATCGAAGATGAGCTAGAGGCTTGCGTATTACTTTTACTACTATACATATTGGGTGTTTCCACTGTTGTTCTATTTGATGCATTCTCCGAGGTTTATGTAGTGAGGTTTCATGTACAAACTTCTAAAGTATATTCCAAAGTTGTATGGATATTTTCAAAATGATATGAAAGTTTGGATTTCTTCTATGTGATGCTTCACTATTTCTGCCTATTGTATATGTTCTATTATATTTTATCCATGCAATGTGAGTTCTACGACAGGTTCTACTTGTGTTATTATACCTTGATGATCATTCATAGCTACCTGACACACCTTTCAGCGCATTATTCCTCTTATTTAGTGCAGGGGTTATCGGTGATCGAATTTGTTTCTCTTAGCTTTATGCCCATGATAATTTTGGGGAAGTCAATAAATTGTTTGGCAGGTTTGGCAATGCGGCATTCGATGTGAATGACGTTGTGATATTAAAAAGATAAGGCATAGCCTCAAGCCTCACAACTAGGATATTGTATAAAATCGGGTGGGTTGCATAGCTAAGTGGGTTGCACCCAATGAAGGTGTATTTTAACCTGATCTAGAGAAAGTCCATTTGCTTCTTTATTGTATTGTTGATGTATGCTTCAGAACGGTTGCTGATCCCAACCATTGGGGATGATACAATTGGAACACTCAAGCGAAGTGAGTGGCAGGTCTTGTTTAGCCTAGGTTGCAAGATGTTCTTGTTGAACCCAGCGTATTCCTCTCTAGAGATACACTGTCGGAAGGTGGTCTCATACCTTTCTAGTTGGAATCCATTATCCACTAAGCTCCCGCGGTTTTGATTGTATACTATGTATGTAGAGCATGAGATGCATGCGTTTTGCAAGATTGTAATTTATTTAATTTAGGCACTATTATAATATCAGAATAGTTTTGGTTTGAAGGAATGTTTTGGGTTATCGTAAGGTAAAAACCATTCGTGTTTACATGTGGATTGGTCTAACGTGTATCCTTTCTTTTGAAAAGGATTTTTAAAATTTAAACCAAGTGATTGGAGTTTACTCACACCAACCTCATGACTGATCTAGAGTTTATTTTGTTTTGCTTTACCCTAAACTCTTAGGTGCCCAAATTTGTATAGGCAGTCAAGTAGTTCAGGTATTTACAAATACCCTATGAGGAGCTTCGAGCAGGAGGCTTCAATGTTAGATATATATATATAGTTTATTCCACTGCTTTGTATATGTGATGTACTATGATGATGTATGATGTGTATATATATAGTTTATTCCGTTCCGATGTGAGATTCTGGGTTGTTATTTATGTTCTCCTATCTTTTTCTTCTTTATTTCATAATGATTCGTACTTCTGTACAATTTGGGTTAGTCATGTGGTGTATTTAATCAGCTCAGATAGTACGGAAATTTGGGCCATTATAGTTGGTATCAGAGCTGAGGTTGAGGAAAAACCTAGGATTTGGTGGGGTTTTACTCATTAGAGATTGGGTCAGTAGTACCCTAGAATGAGTTGATATAAAAGTTGGTTTATATTGTGTTGATTGGTTTAGCGAGTTGTTTATGAATTCCGTTCGATACTACACATGTATATAATTGACGTTTTGAACTGATACTACACTAGATTTTGAGTTGGTACTATATCATACTTGATTTTGAACTGAAACTACACTAGATCTGCACCTAGTTTCAAAATTGATTTGAACAGACACTTCTACAATTTTAAGCTGATTTTGAACAGATACTACACATGTGTATACTTGACGTTTTGCATACGATATATTTGATGTTAGAATTAACTATTATATTCAGTTTATCGTTTAACCATTTGCAATTTGCATTTGTTCTTTGTCTAGCTTTGTGTTTAATGATTGTTAACCACCTTGCTTTGTAATTTTGCCTGTGGGAATTTTACACTTGCCTCGAGCTGATCACTTTGTCCTATTTGCACCTATTTTTGTTTATCAGATGTTTTTCCATCTCCATTTCCATGTCACCCTATGTATTCGAAGCTTCGTTGTGAACACTTTGTTGTTGCCATGTCTGGGTTCTCTTGTCACTTACAATATATTGTTGTTTGTTATAGTGTGTATAATTGGTACCCATGCATTAACCTCGAAGACTATTTGTAGACTTGGCTCACTTATTATGCCTTGTAAACATTCAACTTTAGAATGGGACATATTACTCCTATTTACTGGTTGATTTTCTGCACCCTATTATGCAAGAATGCATGCCTTGTATTTGAATAATTCTGCCGTGTCTATACATGCATAAATAAACTTTCATGTGCCATATTACCTTTTATATTCAGGAATTACAATCTCGTGTATTCAACGTACTTATGCGTCTAGTCATATATATATTTGATTATAGATTTAACTAATTGATATATATATATATATACTTAATTATATGGTTTCACATTCATATTCAATCTTCCCATTTGGCCTGCCTGTATGTAAAAGAAAACTGAAAGAGGTATTCCCTTAGTTTGCCACACCCTGCTATTTGAAATGTGTGCATTGTATTTGAATTTATGTTTCTCCATGTACACACTGATGCACTTGAATCTGCTACCTGTCCCTGTTTTGGTTTAATATTCGTGCACACCCTATGAACTTCAGTGCACTTGTTATTTGTTGATTATGGGATGCTGAGGCAGTGCACATGTGTACATGTACACATGTGTACATGCAGGCTTCCATGACATTTGTTCCTGGAAAAAAATCTGATAAGCACAGATATCATACTTGATTTTGGACTGATACTACACTAGATCTTCATCTAGTTTAAAAACTGATTTGAACAGACACTGCTACAATTTTAAGCTTATTTTGAACATATACTACACATGTGTATACTTGAGTTTTGCATAGGATATATTTGATATTATAATTAACTATTACATTCAATTTTTATTGAAGTTAATTTACTTGAACAAGTATAAATCCTGACTCGATCGTTTTATGTTTTGCATAGAATGCTCTGGTCAGATCTGAGTGTTGCAGATCTAGAGATTTCAGCTATCGAAGCTTGAAGCTCGAGAAGACGCGCTCGCTTTGGTTCAATCTTCCATTTTATTTATTTTAATATAATGTGTGTATTGTAAATCTTCCGCTGTATATAATAAGATGTTGTATTAACTCTGATATTTTTGTAATAAAAATTCCATTATGAGATATTGTTGTCTTTTCTATTATGTGATTCTGTGTGTATATTCTATTTAAACCATGTAAGCTAAATAACTATCTGTTGTTTTTACCGTTTTGAGTTGGTTAAATTACCAACCTGAAGCGATTGAAAAGGCAAGTCATTATAGAAACTGTATGTGAATACTGGGTGCTGTATGAATGTAATAATGAAATGTTCAATAGTGGAGTTGGAAATTTGTACTATTCAAATGTTGAAATAAAATATTATATGTGAATAAAATACTGTTTGAATATTTAAACTCTTATGAAATAGTATTCTTAGTCAAATATAAATATTTATTTATGTATGTGATGTAGTATAGAATAGTACAGTTACAAACACATTTATATTATAATAAATACAGTTTTTATCATCAAACAAAAATCATGTTGTTATATACAACATCACTTTCTTCTTGTAGGCTACGAATCTAGTTTCGTTATTAACTTCCAAATCCTATAGATTGTATATCACTAAGCTAAGTATCCCCATGAAATCTTCTCTTATGCATTTATCTCAAAATTTAATAAAGGCTTAAAATTGCAACATTGCAGACATAAATAAGGATTCATTGCTTATACCAGTTTATACTTTTATCCAATAATACAGGGGACCCTTAGTGATCACAAACTAAAAATACTCTTTTGGAAGTTCTATCCTAAAATTACATGGTTTAAATGGTGTTGAGATTTAAATACTTTTATTCTAATTTCCTAAGATGCCAATTCATTTCTTTAAATTTTCCACCTTTACCTTTCTTATAATTGGGGTCCATTTATTCTCAAAATCGGACCATCCCATAGATATTTACTTAACTCTCTCAATCTCCTTTAAGCTTGAAAATATATCCATTTTTTCCGAATCAATTCGTTTTTTTGAACCAATCCCGAATATCCTCTTTTGATTTCATAAATTACAATTTTATTACTCACTAAATTGCAATTAATATCCATGAATCTCTTTTCGAAGTTGCGAATTACGGTAAGTTATGTTACACTTATTTTTATATATTAAGTGCTAAACATACTAATCCTTAAACCAACTATCTAAAGCAATCTAATTTACAACCAATCCTTGACTTTGGAGATACTACATCTCACCACCTTTAAAATAGAAACTTTTGGGACTAATGCTAAAATTTCCAGATTAGGTTGTGCAATTTATCCTTACTTAGTCCTAGAACCTAATTCTAGCTTAACTAATCAGCTATTCTTATTACTTAAGAGTTTTCTCTTTTTACAAGGTAATTTTTTAGTGATTTTGCAAAATACATTCTTTTGAATATTATTATTTTCAAATTTGCACAAATTCGAAAACAGGTATTTAATATCTTATTAAAATTAGAGATGTTACATTTTCGCGATCACTTAAATACTTGCTCTTAATGTCAATACATGTTTTATTTTTAACTAAACATCCTTCATTTAGAAATTAAATGCTGACTAAATGTTCAAAATAAGTGTAAAATACTTTCTCTTTTTAGACTCTTAACTTTATTAAATATTTGAATGCTAACCATTCACTCTTTTAAAATGGTCAATAAAACATTTTAATAGCCAATGAATAATTATTCATTCTATTCTAGAAAATAGAATTTAAGTTAATACCAAGATTGAATTATGTAGAAATTAAGTTTTTGAAAAGGTCTAATGACATTTATTGCTAAATTTTTTAAAATACTTTTTTTAGCATAACAGTTGCGTAGAGCGCATCTACACACCCGATTAGATAATATTACTAGTTAAAAAATATAAGTCGGTCAACAGGCCTGACCAATGACGCAAATAGTACTGATAGTGCATGCAGATTGCATGCAATAAAGTTCGATGCACAGCGCAGTTAAGTACATACGTAAATAATATACAGACTAACCAAAATAACCACCAAACTACAGGTTGCACCACCATGCACACGAGCCAACATAAAAGGCTCCAAAACATTAGCACTTACTTGCCAAAAAACAAGGAAAAGTTTACCAGATGCATAAGGGTGCGCTGAACATGAAGAGCTTACCATGTTCTTGGGTAGTAGCGTCGTTGCTGGAGGCCATAAGCGTTGGAGCTACCAAAGACTCATCCCAAACAATGGTGGTGTCCATTATAATAGGAGTGTATGGCTCTAGTTGGGTACCTGATGAAGATGCTTGAAGCCTTGCGCTGCGAGAATGGCTAAGGAGGACAGTGTTGAAGCAATCATAGGAGATAAACCTTCCAGAAGTGGTAGTGGAGGTGGTAGCGGCATGGTGACAAGGGTGAGGGACTGATCCTTGAAAGCTAGGGCGGCTAGCTGGATAGGGTCAGATAGGTCAAGGTCAAGCTCGATGAAAGGGTCCCACTTAGGTTCAGGAGAGGGCCATGGGTTCCACCCTAGCGGGCTAATCACCTCAAGAGAGTTCTATGGTGTGGGTAAGGGTGCAAGTGATGGTTCAGCGGGTAGTGGCACACTAGGTTTAGGTAAGGTGGATTCAATTTTCATGGCATCAAAGCATAGTTCAGGTTCTGGTTCAGGAAAATGGAAGGGTTCCATCATGAACTCTCGGGTTTTTTGCCAGTGGTTACCTAAGAGCAGATCTTTGGGGTTCAGGGAAGGGTGGAAGTGATCCCCATCCTCGACAGTTATGACGTAGTGGGCGTTACCAAGATGAACAAAGTAAGTAGATGGTAAAGTTACCGCCTTTAAGATTCTAGCCCTGGCAAACACATAGCAGAGATCCTTCTATGCCCAGCCTCTGTAACACCCCTCTCGAAAAGCTAACACAAAGATCTTTTAGCACAATGGTTACTGCATGGTGTTGCCTTCCAAGAGGTCGGGGGTTCGAGACCCGCGGTTGTTACAGTGGTATTAGAGCCAATACCCAACCGGAATTGTGGCTCCTATATGGACCACAGCGCCTGGATGAGGTGTTCGTGATCCAACGGGGACGTTGGGCTCTATAGGAGGGGAGAATGTAACACCCCTAAGTCCCACATCGTGGAAGCCTGTGTGAAGTGGGTACTTATATAGTAGAGCCCATCTCTTACTAACGCCGAGGCCCTTTGAGGAACAAAACGCCACACCTATACGGTGGCTAAGTTGGGGATAATATCTTGCATGAACGGAGGTACGGGTGGTTACAGCCGCAGTCATCGGCTCTAAGAAAGAGTCCCACAGGATAGAGAGCAGTGGTAAGGTAGGCTGAATTATGTCGAAGATGAGTAGGAAATCCTTTAACTCTGACCCAAGAAATGGGCCAGAATTCTCTGTTAACTGTTTCTGAAGCTGGTGACTAAGCTTGCAAGCCAAGGGAACCACTGTGTTTGTAAATGAACTGGCGGTTAAGATCAAAATGATAGAGGTCAACTGTTGGAAACTGGATTAGGTAGCTGTGATCAGTTGAAATGTAGATATTCCAGTCACAGTGGTGGAAGAAATCAGCGAGTGTGGCGCGCACAGAGTGGAAGTTCCAGTATCCAGCAAGGATGGTGGCTTTGATGAGGTTAGTAATGTTAGCAGGAAGCGCCATGTCGGAGAGATTAGGGAAAGAAATAGGGTTAGAATTAGGGATAGAAATGATATTAGGAGGAGATGGGGAGATTATATGCTGAGAAGGTGATTTGACGTGGAGAGAGGGAATGTATTTAATGGTTGGCATGTGCACAGTGAGAGGAGGTGATGGGATGGAGGAAATCTCTTCTGTAGAAGAATGCGCAGAGACTGGTGCTGCCTTCAAAGTAGAGATTACTTCCTTTTGTGCAGATCGACGTGTGCAGCTTTTGTTCAAGTGCCCATAAAAACCACATCTATAACAAATCTTCACGTTCCTATAGTGTTTGGCCATGTGTCTAGGAAAAGCACAGTGAAAACAAAGCCGATTTGATTTCAAATTTTTAACTATGCGCTCCAATGAAGCAAAAGGTGGTAGAATACCCTTCTTTAAAGCCAAAGAAGATGACGACTTCAGCTGTTGTGTTGGATGGAACTGAGATCGCGAATTTAGGGCCTGAAGGTATGAGAGTCGCTGTGACGGCGGTGGCGTAGGGAGCAGGGGAGGTAAGAGGGCTAGAGTAGTTGCCGGAAGCGATGGAGGTGGTGGTGGTTTAGGCAAGTCCAAAGAAGCAGCAGCCGTGGAGGAAGGCGCTTCCAGTGGCGGTTTGGAAGAGATGAACGCCTCCGCCACCATAGGGTCATGGCAAACATCGACGACGGTGGTTGTGGTAGTGGGTGGAGGTGGGTGGTGTATGTTGGAAGGTAACCATTGTTGTTGGAAGCCATTCATGTGTGGATTGGTCTTCGATTTTAAAATACTTTATTACCTCACACAATAACACTTTTAATTAGTAAAGCTTAATAAATTTTACCTTTCTTTTCAAAACGTTTTAAATAAATACCACATTTTAAAAGTTATAATGTTATCAAAAGTTCATAAATTCTTGAATTAAGAGGAAAATAGTTTCTCTTATTTTAATACTTGTCTTTTATTTGTATTCTGAGTGTCAGTTTCAATGCCTTTTGAAATGACAAATGTTTTGGAGTAAATTCTTTTTTTTATTTGAAAATAAGACTTTAATATTATTAAATCATGTGGTAATTAAGATTTTTTGCACATATTTACATATTCTCAATGTATGTTGTTTTTGCCAAAATATGTTCATTCATTCGAGATTATATTTATTTTTGCAATACAGTTGAAAATCTTCAATGCTTTGCTTATACATTCTTATCAGATTTCACGTTGATAGTGCATTTTAATTTAGGAAATCCTTAATTACTCACTACACTCTATTTGCACAATGAGGGTGCTTTTCAAAAATTAAATTAATAGTCATAAATAAATCACAAATTTCTAAATTGATTTATTGGAGTTGTCGTTTTCCCTTTTGTCTAATCCTAGAATTGCTACCCCTCATATGCTCCTTATTATATGAAAATTTTACCATTTCAAATTCTACCTTATTTTTAGTAAATTTACTATTCACTCTCTCTCAAATGGATATACTTATGATATTTACCTTGTCAAACTCGTATATATCTTCTTTTCTTCCTCATTTTATTTCTAATGGAATGCCAATTTTTATTGCCATACTTATATTGGATTTTTTAGAAAATAATCTTTTCAAATTCATTTTAATAACAAAAGTTTGTCATGTCAAGAAAATGAAAATAATAAACTTACCATTATAATTGTTTGCTGCTTTAAACTTACATTTCTATCATTTTAAAGCTCATAGCTGAAAACGTTTACTATTATTCTTTATTTAAATAATTCATCTTCTGTTTTCCTTGAAGTTAAAAATTGTAGTTTATCTTAACAGAAGAAATAGTAAGATTTTTTTTTCAAATTCCTCAAACATTTATTTTCTAAAAAACTATTTTCAAACTTTCCATTGTGGATGAAATAATTATGCAACCTGAGTCTATAATGTCAAAATTCTCTTTTTCAAAATAGTTTAAGTGTGTGTCAAAATTCACTTTTATAGGTTTCTTAATATTTTTAATCTTTTTGTCTAATCCCTGTGATACACTATTCTACGGAAGTCCATTTCCTTTGCTAAACCCTTTCTTTCGTATTCTTATACTTTAACTTCTTGACATTCCTAACATAATGACCTACCATTTTAACCGCCCCAAGTCGGTAATTTTACCAACTTGGAACATTCAAAATGAAAAATTGTTTTGTCTTACAAGGTTTCAACAGAATTAATCACAGAATCACAAGGTACAATTACTTGCAGCGAAATAAATTTTCATACAAATATCAGAGTTATACAATATTTGTACAGTGGAAAATTAAAATATATACATAAATTTTTATTGAATTAAGTTTACAATTTTTGTCGGGCTTGCGCACACATGCGTCTTCACATGCCTTTCTTCTTTGCAAGCTGAAAATCTTTAAACTATAACACTTGTGTGATGACCACCCATAAATCCTGCACTTAACAAGGGAAGTAACGCACTGAAAGACGTGCTAGGTAGCCATGGACAATCATTGAGATATGAAACACATTCGAAACCTGTCGTATAACTCACAACGCAAGGATAAAATATAGTAGAACATATACAACAGGAAATAATAGTGAAGCATATTTGAGGAGAAACTAGAACTTTCATAGCAACTAGAAAGAATACCCATACATCTTTGGATTACAACATAAGCATCTGTACAAAATCGCCTCACTACAACACTCAGAGTCAATCATCACACAACAGAAAACAACAAATACTATATAGTAAAAATTAATACGCCAGCCTCATGCTCGCCACCGCACGGCATCCTCGGCTCACCAAGCTGTGTTACCTATAACTTGTTACTCTGCCTGCCCATTCAAAATCGGATGAACAGCCCAAGGTAATAAGAGGGAAACATAAAACCTTGAGTCAGACAATAGTCTTAGTGAGCGATAAAATATCTATCTAAAATAAACAACAAAGTATATGAAAATAGGTAGATTAACCAACCAATCTACCAAAATTCCAGAGAAGAAACCAAACCTGTGTTCCCCACATCTAACAGTGATAGCCTTTACAACAAGAATTTGAAAACAACGATGCATTCATGGCAATCAAAAATAACTAGACAACAGAAATCATAGCAATCAGTTATATCTCACGTAAACCACACTAATCGAGATCAACATCCCTTAAGCACAAGCCCCGAAGATCTAAACCAACGTCAGACAAGTACCCAAGAAATATCTCCTTCGACGTCCGACAATCTACGTGAGACGGTACAAGCAAAACAACCAACATTCAATGACTCGGGCTAGCACTGCCTATCGTACTTTGAAACCATCATTAATTGTATGATGACCAACCTTGCCATACGTCAAGGTCTAATAGTAATCCGGTTCTAGCAAAAAAACTACATACGCCTTTCAACGATACGTATCTAGGCCTTTTAATGATACCCAGGGTACTCAACCATATAACCCGTCTTTTATACCTCTCTATTGTACCCCTGTTTTGAGCCTGCTAGAACCTACGACAATGATAATCTTTCGGTCTTCAATACCTCTAGTCGCCTTCCCTGACGGCTATTCATAGCTCAAGCAACCTTCTCGAGCAATCGTTATCTATAACTCAACACCCTTGAGTTGTATTCACATTCGTTGCATTACGACAATCAACGAACACTTCACGATGATCTAAACATTCTTCCTTGAATTCGCGTCGAAGCTAGAACCATTGTCGACTTAAAAACAAGCTTCATTTGGTCGATACTGCATTTCATAGCATTTCCAGCTTTTTCGCTATGAAAAACTGGCAACAATGTCAAAACAGCCTTTTGCAGCATTTCTGAAATGCTATATTATCTCCTGGTTCAATTCTGCATCAATTCGATGTGAAAACTAAGTAAAATATCAAAACTGGCTTTCACAGTGTGTCTGGAATGCTATTATATGTCTTGGTTCAATTCTGGCACAACCTGGCACTTGGCATTTTCATTTGGTACTCTGGCACTTGGTACTGTGAAAACAATGTAAAGCCCTAGCGCACATCTTGGTAAATCTCTAAATTTACCATGTTCATCACGTCTGGTACTTGGTACTTTGGCACTTGGTACTTTCCATACCATAGCATTTAGCCCGATCCATGGTACTATATTTAGCCCGATGCATGGAAATTGCCCGATCCATAGCATTTCGCCCGATCCATACTATGGAAACTGCCAGATCCATTAAAATTGCCCAATCCATAGCATTTTCCCCGATCCATGCTATGAAACTGCCCGTTCCATAAAAAATTGCCCGATCCATAGAAAATTTCCCGATCCATAGCATTTAGCTTGATCCATGCTATGAAAACTGCCTAGAAAATTCAGCTTTTGAAAGATCCATTAAAACTTGCCCAATCCATTAGTTTTTCGTGTCGCTCACTGATTTTTGCTTGCGCAACACGCTCAAACACCCAAAAAATTTAGCTTTTTCCTGATCCATAGCATTTTGCCCGGTCCAAGCTATGAAAACTGCTTAGAAAATTCATCTTTTACCAGATCCATAAAAACTTGCCTGATCCATCATTTTTTCATGCCGATCACTGATTTTTTCTTGCGCAACACACTCAAACCCCCAGGTCTCAAACACCACCGATCAATCTCAAACACCACCGATCCAAATTCGATCAATATATCAACCATTGACTCAAGCAATAATCAACAAACATTAAAACAACGTTTCAACAAATGATCAAGTCAATAATTGGATCTAAACATAGAATTAACATATGAAATTACCGTTTATAAGTTGCTAGATTAGATCCTATAGTGATTTGAATTAAAATCATACTTACATCGATTAGATCTATGCAAAAACAACTTGAAATGATGAACATAAGATCAAACAATCCATACGAGAGATGCTTATCACTTATCAATTCTTCGAATTAACTCAAAATCGCTAAATTCTCAATCCGGACAGCAAAGAATATGCTCAAACCTCTTGATTTGATGCGATCTCTCTTCACTTGAAGTAGATCTAGCTTCAAACGATATAGGACTTCAATTCTCTTATGTAGATCTAGAATTTTAATGGTGGAAAGGTGTATTTGATTGGGCAAGGAGGATCACGAGCTAAACCAAATGAGAGAATGAAGAAAGTACATTATTCTCCATGCCTCTAACACCCTATTTATGGCTTCCCAGCAGCCCACTTATGAACCACTCCAAATCAGCCCATTATGGCTAGCCAAACCTAACCAGAAAATTGTGAAACACTATAATAGCGATTTCTTCCAAACCGTTCAACCAAATCTTTAATGTGACCACTCTGCAGAATTGGCAACACTATTTTCTTTCCAATGAGACCTATCTCAGCACCTAATTCGATCCTAGTCAAAAGTTAAGCCATGTACAAGACTAACAGGGGAAAATGGTCACAGTTAAAATTGGTAAAAATTATGGACATGTCTCACTGCCCCAAGACCAACATATCAAAATATGAGAATGATCCAACCCTCAGAGAATGAAATAAAAATATTTTACGATCCTACGATACGTAGAATGCAGGCCATTACATTCTCCTCCTCTTTAGGAATTTCGCCCTCGAAATCCCAATAACAGAATTAACCAAAACAATTTTGCATGCCTGTCATCCATGAGAAGCCAATTCTATCACCCAAGCTAGCAACCACCGAACCATACTTCCACAGCCTTATCCTAGCATGCATAATTCTATCAACAATCACAATCACAATCACAATGGTACAAGCTACAGTGATGCAATGATGACACGATATTTATGGATCATGCCAATGAAGAGTTCTGGATGGGTCATCTTCATACTCTCTTCCGTCTCTCACGTACAATCGTCTTCATCTTCACTCCATTGTACCTTGACTAGCTTAACTGCCTTCCTACTAAGTTGTTTCGTGTCATTTCCCACAATGTGAAGCAGCTTAAGAGGTTTCACAACTATGGTCTCAACTTCTAGGTCTTCGTACTGTTCCGGAGATACCACCACATTCGAATCATCCACACACGTTCGAAGAAACGATACATGGAAAACATTATGAACACTCGACATCTTCTCGGGTAACTCCAATTTATATGCGAGCTTTCCAATTCGCTCGATTATCGGAAACGGACCAACAAATCTTGGAGCTAACTTTCCTTTGCTTTCGAACCAACAACAAGCTTCGACAGTGAAATCTTCACAGACATCATATCGCCAACGTCGAATTCCAAATCTTTTCGACGCTTATCGGCACAACTCTTCTGACGATCTTAGGCTGCCTTTATTCATTGCCGAACGATCTCGATACAATTCGAGGTTTATCTTATTATCTCAGGCCCAAGTATCAACTTATTTCCAGTCTCTAATCAACATGCCGGGGAATTACATGGTCTACCATACAATACCTCATATGGTATCATCCCAATGCTCGACTAGTAACTATTGTTATATGCAAACTTGACTAGGTGTGGATGGTCTTCCCATGATCCTCTGAAGTCTGACACACAAGCCCTCAGGAGATCTTCCAGAACTTGGTTAATCCACTTGGTTTGACCATCAGTTTGGGGGTGATAAGCCGTACTTGAACACAACTCGGTTCCCAAAGCTTATTGTAAACTTTTCCAAAATTCACTCGTAAACAATGGATCTCGATCACTCACTATGCTCTTCTGTATACCATGGAATCGAACTATCCATTTTATATAAAGCTCAGCAACTTCGATGCTGTCTTAGATTTGACAGGAATAAACCTTGCACTTTTGGTCAAGTGATCCACGATGAATCAAATTCCTTCATTTTCTATCCTGGTTCTAGGTAGTCCATCGAAAAAATCCATCGATTCTGCTTCCACTTTCACGTAAGAACTTCCAATGGCTGAAGCAATCCACTTGGCTTCTTCTGTTCAGCTTTCACCAACTGACAGTTCATGCATTTGGAAATAAGCTTTCCAATATTTCTTTTCATCCCTTCCCAGTAGTAAGATCACTTCATATCTTGATACATCTTATTACCACCAGGATAAATCGTCAAATTCGAGTGATGACATTCCCTTAGAACCTCATCTCTCAATCCGTCAATATCTAGAACAACCAATCGTCCATGCTTTCGAAGCCAACCTTCTCGATCGAGCTCGAACTCTTTATCCTCTGGTTCTAACTTCTAGATAAACTCGACAAGCTTTTCATCTCGCTTTTGGCTCTCGCCAATCCTTTCAATGAGAGTAGGTCTTATCGACAAGCTTGCCAACATTACATGTTCCAACTCACACTGTGCTCTGAAATCAAATCCTACCAAGTACTCAAGGCTTTTCCATTCCAAAAATATCGCTCTCAATCCTACATGTCTTTGACTCAACGCGTCTGCAACTGTGTTTCCTTTACCAGGAGTATAGGCTATACCAAAATCATACGATGCCAAAAACTCTAACCACCTTTGCTGTCGAATATTCAAATCCTTTTGGGAGAAAAGATACTTTAACGACTTGTGAGCCGTAAACAACTCGAATCGAACTCCCAAAAGGTAATGTATCTACATCTTCAGAGCAAACACAATCACTGCTCTCTCCAAATCATGAGTTGGGTAATTCCTTTCGTTTGGCTTCAGAAGTCGACTTGTGTAGGCCACAACCTTATCCTTCTGCATTAGCACTGCTCCAAGTCCAGTACCACATGCATCAGTGTATACCACCATTTCTTCATTCCCGTTTGGAATCATAAACACTGGAGCACTCATCAGTCTCTCTTTCATGATTCCAAAATCTTTCTCACATTTCGCATCCTATGTGAACACCTGATTCTTTCTCGTCAATCCTGTTAATGCTGCAGCTATCTTAGAGAAATCCTTGATAAACCGGCGATAATATCCTGCCAACCCAAGGAAACTCCTAACATCTGTCGCATTCTTAGGTCTATCCCAGTCCTGGATTACTGCCACCTTAGCTGGGTCAACCGCTATTTCATTTCTGGAAACAACATGGCCTAAGAACCTCACTTCCTCTTCCAGAAGTGACACTTCGAAAACTTAGCTTTCAGCTGATGCTTTCGCAAGATTTCCAAAAGAACTCGCAAGTGCGTCTTATGCTTTTTCTCATTTCGAGAGTAAAACAAAATATCACCCACGAACACAAGCATGAACTTGTTCAACTGATCTTTGAAAACCCTATTCATAATATCCATGAAATACGCTGGTGTGTTAGTCAACCCAAATGGCATCACCAACCATTCGAAGAAACTGGATGGTGTCCTAAATGCAGTCTTTGACAAACTATCCTTCGCCACTCTCGACTGGAGAAATCCCGTTGCCAAACCCATCTGAGAAAACACTTTGGCCTCATGAAGCTTATCGAACAAGTCATCTATCCTCAGTAATGGATACTTTCTCTTCTTGGTCACCTTGTTCAGCTCACGATAACCCACACACAATCTCAACGATTTGTCAGCCTTGGTTGCAGACACCACTGGTGCACCCCACTCGGATACACTTCTCCGAATGTAATTAAGGCTTTGTATGGAGTCTTCCTTATCATAATTTTCAGTAATAATTAGGTTAAAGGCATATTTTCCATATTTAGTTCGCTGAATCAAATTCCTTAGGAGATTTTTCCGCTATCATTTCCATAAATAAGTTCAATTTAGATGGAATTTTTTTACACCATTTGAAATTATTAGGAATAAATAGTCTCTTTTTATTTGGGGCAGACAGTGTAAACTACCAAGAATGAATCGATAATTTACATTTTTTCCCTTTTATTTGTGGATATTCCTTATAAAAGAAAATGATGCTTTATTAAATGGAAAGTGTAGAATAAAATTAATTTGTAGAGATCAAATGGATTTTTTCTTCTTCATAAACTAGCCTAACAATCAATCTATTTCCTAACACAGGAAATGAATGAATAAAATAAATACCTAATTAACTATGCAGTATATGAAATAATTAAGCGCTAAATCCATTAATGGAAATTAGCATTTGCGCTTAAATAATTTTAAACGTACCATTTATGCATCGTAAGTTAACGTGAAAAAATCAAATCCCTACCCAAATTATTATTACAAGCCATTTTCTACAAAATTTCAAAAATCAAATAAGGGATTCCAGTACCTGAAACAAAGAACAATATCCATATTCAAAAATGTAATAATAGACTTGTAAATAAAATAGAAACCCATTCATTACATCAATCCAACGGAATATCCTAATGATATGAGTTACGATCTAAATCTCATATTTTATTAGGCTCCTTTTTAATAAGAAGATAAATGGTATAAACTATGCACAGAATTCGTATTTTAAACCCTTTTTATTTTAATGAAGAAAGGGAAGAGTGGAATAGACTATGAAATTATTAGAAATTGCATAAACAACAAAATCCCATCAAATCAATGCAAATAAGTTGAGAATCTCTATATAGAATTGACATTTTGTACAGTAGAAATTTTAAGAGAACTTATTTTGTTTTGTTTTCATAATTCCAAAAATCCAAAGCCATATTCAAATCCATAAATATGCTAAACAATTACTTAAACTAAGATTTACACTCATGGTTGGTTCTTAGCTTTCCCTTCTTTTGGATCTAAAATGCTTATTATAATCTCTTTTAGATCTCTTCCTTTTGGATATATATATATATACAACAACGAATGTTTTTTTTGTGTATATATATAATTCAGAAAGGTTGGACAAGAAGAGAATAAGAAGTAAAAATAGAGAAGGATAAATGTTTAAATGATTTCTTAATAAAAATAAACAAAGATAAATGTTTATATGATTTCTTACCTACAATCCTAATGGAGTATTTTTCGATCCACTATGCCATAGATGACCTTCTACAACAGATTTGCAAGGTGTTACTAGCTAAAATGTTGCGACAGATACAAAATTTTGGTCCTACTGCAACGTTGTACTTTTAGTGTTAACTTAGCCATAAACATGTGTTGCATTAGCTATAGATATACTTAGATTAAAAAATTAAAATAATTGGCAATCTAAACCATCTGCTTTAGCATAGATCTAACCATTTATTCTAAATTTCTAACTTAAATCTAACGATACATAACTCAGATCTGCATGGTGCGTTCTAATTGGCCACTTAAAACAACTCGGCCCTAATTAGTGTGTTAATGAAGACTAGGTTTCTCTGCCTCCATCCTTCTTCTTTCTAGATCTACTTTTCATCACTTCACTTCTTAGCCAATCGCTCTGCAATTTTTTCATTCTCTGCTTCTAACTCTCATCCATTAGCCTCTTTATTTTTATTTTCTTACCTTTCCTTTTCCTTGTATGCGAATCTAACTCATTACCTTTTTCTTTTTTTCACCCTTTCAAACACCAGATCCACCGCTAATTCTTACATTTTGGAACCCGCAACTCTTGCTTCGTATTATTTGTATCAATCCCCATCCTTCCTCTAGACAACTTATAATCATTTAACTATGAGTCCTTTTTTCTAAAATACTAAGGTTAGGAAAATAAATGAAGTCTGCAAAGAAGAGGAATCACAGGATTCGGTTGACACGGCTTATCCTCAGATTAGTAAGTTGTTTCAGAGAGTTGTTTTAGAATTGGCACAGTCACAGGGTTTCAGTGGATTATTGCTCTTGGTTCATTTGTACTTATTTTTTATTTTTTCTGTTGACGGTATTTGTAATTTTATTGGATGTCCTTTGATTCTTTGTTAAAGGATTAAATTTAAGCTTCAATTTGGAAATCGAGAGTTTTGTCAGAGAGATCTGAGGGTCATTTCGAGAAATTCACTGGTAGCTTTGATTCGTTGGAGAGGGTGGTTTGTGTTTTTCAAGTTAGTTGTAGGTGGTAGGGCAGTTTATATGGCATTTGTTTTGTTTTGTTTTCAGAATTGAGTAAGTAGTTATAGGTGGTAGGGCGGTTTATATGGAATGTATGTGTGGTGAATGGAAAAAACAGTGAGGTTCGTTGTGCTTGGTTGATCCAACTCAAAATTACACAACAGAAAAGGAGGATTGAATTTGACACAGACGAAATGGTTAGGAGTGATTTGATGATATAAGTGTTAGGCAATTGTTGTATGAATGATATATAGAGAAGAAAATGTTTTTTTTTCTTTTTGTATGAATTGTAGGATAGTGATGATGGCAGTTTTAAAGCAGGAGGTTGTGTCAAGTTTGATGGTTTGTGGAGATGAAAGTGGAGGCAACTCTAAGTAGTTTTGTTTGCACTAATTATGGAGTTTGTGGTATGTAACGTCCCGTATTTTCTGCCCGATTATTTGAAAACATTTATTTATTTAAAATATTGATTTAAGTTTAAATAATCGATTTCGACCATTTTAATGTGAATATTTACATTATATTAATAATATAATAATATTTTATTTTCGGCAGATTTGGGGAAATGTTGATTTTGCCGTATAACGTGATCGAGCGATTTAAAATGGTTTAATATTGGTCATATTGAAATTATCGTGGCGTTTTCGTTTATAAAACGACGTTATAATGTTTAAATTATAATTATATTATAAAACGAGCTGCTGCAGCGTGGTAGTTCGTAATTTGACGTTTTGAACTTCAAACGGCCGTACAGGGCCCAAAATGAGTCGGATTTTCTCGAAACAAGAAACGTCTGAATCTGTTGGATAATATTTTTCTAATGAAAGAGAAAAGTCGAGTTTTCGTGTTGTAGATTTTGTTTTACATCCAAATCAAAATTTGAAAAGGTCGCTATGGAATTCCTATATATATTATATCGATTATTTATATAGAATAAATGGTTTTTAAATTTTTATAATATCGATTTGGCTTGAAATTCAACCCGTGATATTTTATCTTGGTGATATATGATATTCTGGTCGTGTATGGCCAATTTCAATATTTTATTAATATTATATTGAGGTATTTTAAAATTGGTTTATTTTATTCGAATTTGGCAGTTATAAAAGGGACTTTATTCAAACGACCTCAGTTTTCGATGAAACAAATTTTATTGAGACCGCAACAGTAAATTATTGCTAGATCTCACGTGGCGCGTCAATCGAGTTTAATTTGTGAGCGTGGCAAAATAAAATACAAATAAAAACGATCATTTAAACGTGAACGAGCGCCATTCGAGCAAACGAACTCGGAATTCGGCGAAACAAGTTTCATTAGGACTGTATCGTCAAATTATACTATGTCGTTCATTCGCATCTCGAACGGGGTTTGTATGTGAGCGCAGCAGCGAATAAACGATGTTTGAAATTGCGATAGACACGAAATAAAAATCGTTAGTCAACATCGGTTGTCACGTCGACTTAAAATATTAATATTTACACTTATATAAACCCCCTCCACCAGAAATTACAGCCAAGCCTTCATCTCCTTTCATCTCATTTTGCAAAAAAGTCCCTGTTTACATTTTAATTTATTTCTCACGATCCGTGAAGAATTTGTGAGGGCGACCTGAAGCAAATTTGTAGATCGGCTCGATGCCGAGCTGCTGTAAAAAGTTGGGGGCGAACGGTGGTCGGTGGTGGCCGGAATCGAGGTAAAACCGACGAATTTAACTTTCTTTCTTTTCAGAAATTAAGGGGATTGGGATGATTTGAGAAGACGTGACCTTGGGGGAATGAAAGAGGAGAGACCAGGCTTCGATTTGGTACTGGTCGGAGGTGTTGAAACGGAATGTGGTGGCCGGTGTGGTTAGATGAACGGAGCTAACAATTTGGGGTTGTTCTTTGAAAGCTGCTAATGGATTTGGTTGTTTTCCGGCGACCTGGTGGCATATTGGTGAAGATGGTCTGATGGTGGATGGAGCGGGGTGGCGGCGGCCTTCGATCGGCGGTGGTCTAGTTGTAAATGGCGACCTACGGTTGTAACAACCTGCATTCTACGCATCGGAGGATCGTAGAATATTTCTTTCTTTCTTATATGAGGTCGTAGGGTCATGTGGCTTTGGGAAACGACCATTGGGGCCATTTCCCATGTTCATGATTTTTGCTGATTTTTAAATGACCGTTTTGCCCCTAGTTGATCTTGTTTCGGCCATAACTTTTGATTGGAAAGGAGTTTTGACCTGAAACCACTTCCATTAGCTTTGGATGATGGTTTACCTTTCTGTAGAGTGGTCACATGTGGAAAACGGACTTACTGTTTGGGAGAAATGACTGAAATAAGGTTTGGAAGGTGAAAAACTGCTTAACCGGGCCAAAGAGGGTGATTAGTGAATGGGCCCATAACCCATTTCGGGATTAGGGTTATGGGGAGGCTGAAAAGAGTTAGGGTTTCATTCCATTTCAATTTTCTAGCCTCCACTTACCTCTTAGAAACCCTAAAAATGACCTCCAACCTCTAAATCACCTCCAAATCACTTTCTAATCAAGGATTAAGCTTAGCAACATCAAATCAAGAGAGATCTTCACCAAATCAAGATTAGAGCTGCTGTTTAGCATTGGTATTCACGCCATATCAGAGATTTATTTCAGATCTAAGGTTTATTTGTGGCTAAGGTGAGTGATTCGCATAGTTCCTCACTAATTATGGTCAATTAAGAGTAATTAGTGAAGATTAGCGAATTTATGCATTAATAAATTCTAGAAAAATATTTATAAATTCTTAAATAATGTTTTAGACCGTCATTAGAAATTGGGTTCGATTTTGTTAAGTTTTGCTAATCACATCATTAGTTTTGCTTAAGCACGCTTAAGGGAAAATATGGGTTTTTGGCAATGTTTGATCCATTTTAACCTATCATATTGTTGTTTTGATGTTTGTGGTTGATTATACATGTTGCTATGACTGTATGGTATGCTTTATGATTGATTAGAATAGATGGAATGGTCGAAAACGTCGTCGAATGGTGTAAAACAGCTCGCTGGACAAAGTGCAGGAATTCGGATTGGATGGGAGATTGAGGGCCGGATCGGATCGCCCTATGGGGTCATGGAACCATATCACGAACCAAGCCATCTCCTCCGAACCGAACCGTCTGTGTGAGGTCCACGAGCATCAAATGTGAATTGCCTCTCATACCCGATCCGAACCACTCGAGAGAAGGAGCTCCGACCCGATCCGCTCATGGATGGTGAGCACGAACCGTTTGTACTTGGCCTGGAGGAGCGCTTTCTCCGACCCGAACCCATAGATGGAGATGGACTTGGAGACCCCGACCCGACCCGCTGGGGTGTTGATGATCTGAACCGCCACCAGGTGGATGCCACGAGCCAAACCATGTTGACGATGGAGACCTGAAGGCCGAACCGAACCGATGCTTAAGAGAGGGATCCGAACCGATCTGGTGATGACCAAAAATCCGAGATGCAAAGTTAGTCCAAATGGAAGTTAGAGCTCAGGATCCAGTTGGGAACCAATGAGTTCACTTCATGGTTGGGCTTTGCTGCGGGACGTGTGCTAAGGATTTGTCGGCGTTCATAACTTCGATTCACCACTGAAAAGGAATGATGGGCTACGTATCAGTGCAGTAGAGTCACCGTGACTCGAGGGGAAAAGTGATCATAGTAAGACTATGAGCCAGTGCAGTGGAGTCATTGTGACTCCATGGGGGCAGAGTGGACATAGTAAAGGATTAGTAAGTCTATGACCAGTGCAGTGGGGTGTATACGACTCCATGGAGCAAAATGGACATAGTGAAGGATTAGTGGCTATGGATCAGTGCAGTGAAGCCGTTGTGACTTCATGGGGGCAGAGTGATCATAGCAAAGTGTTGAGTGATTGAAGTGTTGGATATCGTATGCTTTACGCACTGAGTGAGAGATGTGAGGATAGTTGCTATGCTTAACTATTTGGCATCACTATGAAATGCACACCCCCACCCCCGTATGCTTGTACACCATATGTTAGTGGCACCTTAGAGTGTTGTACAGTATGTAGTGCTAACTCTTTGGTTGCAGGTCCAGGTTCAGGTATGGTTTAGTATACCTGTTATTATTCTGTTTAGCTGCTTATCGCTCATACCAGACTTTTGTCTGACCCAGAGTTTTATGTCTCTTCTTATTACTCTGGGTGCTCCTAAATGAGCAGACTAGAGACAGGTTAGCTGGTGATGCACGAGTAGCTGATCCGGAGGCGAGCAGGAGGCTTCCACGTATGATATATATATATATTGATATTCTCCTTGTGTCGTTGGTGGTCACTACTTGGGCATAGTAGTGTACCTCCCTTATCTTGCTTTTAGAGACAGTTTTAAAAGTTGTAACAATGATGTTGTGGAACATAAGCTGTATTTGGATTTTCCGTTGTTATGATAGTTTGTTTTCAGCTTATGCATTGTCTCACCAGTTTCGTGTCAAGTATATGTTATGATTATATTTTATTCCATGCGCTGTGAGACATATTACAGGTTCTTTATTGATTCTTCGTCTTCTTCCTTTTCTTCTGATGACCGTCCCGTGCTAACTGGACATGTGTACAGCACACTTTTGGAGTAAATATCGGTTGGTTCGGGGCGGGCCGTCACATTTGGTATTAGAGTTCTAGGTTGTGTAGTTAACCTAGGAAAAGACATTAGGGAGAGATAGTACGTATATGAGAGTGCGTATTTGTGATTACTTTGGTTTTCAAAAGTTATATATATATATATACTATTAGTAGTATAAGGATGAAGTCGTACTGCACTAGCACCACTATGGAGATAGTTAATCGTTTTCTCTTTACAGATTGAACGATGAGTCGAGACACGAGGGGTGCTGGTAGAGGGGCCAATAATGGGAATGCTCCTGACATGAGGACGATGTTCACTGACTTCATGAGAGAGATGCTTAGGGATGTTCAGGGAGCAGTTCCCAATGCCGGTAATGGTGGTGGTCCAGTAGTGCAGGCGCCTAGGGTCGATTTCGCCAAGCTGTGCAAGGATTACACTAACCTTGGTGGGAAGCCGTTCCACGGAACGGAGTCGGCCACGGATGTTCAAAATTGGTTGGATAGCTGTGATCGTATCTTCGACAACTTGGTTATCGAGGATGCGATGAAGAGAAGGCTAGTGTCTCGTCAGCTGCAAGGGCGAGCGATGAATTGGTGGAATGCTATTAAGACAGCCACTCCAGAGGATCAGGTTACTTGGGATCAGTTTAAGGCTCGCTTTAGCGAAAAGTTTATCCTAGCTGCTCAGAAGTCGGAATTGTTTAGGAAGTTCTTGGAGCTTAAGCAGAATGGTAAGGCAGTCTCGAACTATATTGCTGAGTTCGACACTTTGTCGAAGTATGGATTATCCCTTATCGATACTCTTGAGAAGAAGAATGAGAAGTTCATTACTGGTTTGGATGGATACTTGGGGGAAAGGCTTATCAACCACATCGATGAGACTTTTGAATCAATTGCGGGGAAAGCTTTGAGATCAGAGAGTCTTTACCCTAGTCAAAGATTGAGGTTGCATCTGCAGAAGGGCTGAAGCCGCAAGCAGGCGGTGGAGGCAAAAATAACACTTAGAACAAGAGGAAGCAGAACCAAACTAAGGATGGCCAGAAAAAGAGAAAGAAAGATGTTGAGTGCTTCAGCTGTGGTAAGAAGGGCCATTATGCCAAAGAATGTCGGGCCAAGCCAGCGGATAGGAAGTGCTACAACTGTGGCCAAGTGGGACATCATAAGGATAAATGTCCACAACCTCTTAAGGAGAAGCAGATTGTGAAAGCATACGCTATCAGTGTTATTCCTTCTTCGTCGAATGCCCCAACTGTGGCGGAGAAAGGAAAGAATGTCGTCATTTAAGGTATGCTTTCTATTCTTGATGTACTTGTTTGAGTTTTGTTTGATACTGGGGCTTCCCGTTCCTTTATATCTAGTGACCTGGAGATAGGTTGGGACTGGAACCCGAGATAGTCGATAGACCATTGGTTGTGACGAACCTGACTGGTGGTTCGACTAACCTTAGTATGATTTGCCGAAATTTGGTCTTATCGAGTCATGGATGTATGTTTGTTTGTGATTGCTTTGTTTTGGGCTTTACTGGGTAACCCATTATATTGGGGGTCGATTGGCTACAAAGACACGGGGTGGTGGTAGACTGTGAGGGCTTTTTGGTGACAGTTAGGGCATATGATGGGCGATGGGTAGTGCTTGGTAGTCTACCTAGTGATGGGGTAATGGCTAGTTTTATAAATTCCCTCGACATCCCGCATGATGAGTTGTCAGATGTGCCCGTGGTTGGCCAGTATCCGGACGTCTTCGAGGAAGTGACACCAAGGGAGCAGCGAGAGCTCGGGGTGCAAGTAAGCGATCTTTTGAAGAAGGGGTTTATTAGAAGAAGTATCTCCGAGTGGGGAGCACCAGTTGTGTTTGCCACTAAGGCAGATGGGTCTCTTCGTTTGTGTGTGGACTATCGCGAGTTGAATAAGGTGACGAGGAAGAATAAGTATCCTCTACCGCGGATAGATGATTTGTTTGATCAACTGGAAGGAGCAAGAGTGTTCTCCCAGTTGGATCTCGCGACAGGATTTCATCAGCTCCGAGTAGCGGCTGAGAGTGTTCCGAAAACGGCATTTAGGACGCCGTCTGGATTTTATGAGTGGTTGGTCATGCCATTTGGGTTGACCAATGCACTAGCATACTTCCTAGATCTTATGAATCGGGTATTCAGAGATCAGTTGAATAAGTTTGTTCTTGTGTTCGTAGACGACATCCTTGTTTACTCAAGGACGGAGGAAGAACACAAGGGACATTTGAGGATAGTGATGGAGGTGTTGAGAAAACACCAATTGAAAGCGAAATTTTCTAAGTGTCACTTCTGGAGGAGGGAAGTGAGATTCTTGGGCCATGTTGTTTCAGAGAATGGTATTGCCGTGGACCCTGCGAAGGTGGCTACGGTACAGGATTGGTCTACGCCCAAGAATGCAACAGACGTGAGAAGCTTCTTGGGGTTAGCTGGATATTATCATAAGTTTATCCAGGACTTCTCCAAGATAGCAGCACCATTGACTCAGTTGACTAAGAAGAATCAAGCCTTCATCTGGGATGGAGTGTGTGAGAATGCATTCAAGAGTCTAAAAGAAAAGGTGACGCGTGCGCCAGTGTTAGTCATTCCTAAAGGGAATGAAGAGATGACGGTATTCACGGATGCTTGTGGTACTGGACTAGGTGTTGTATTGATGCAAGGAGGTAGGGTTGTAGCTTATGCTAGTCGGCAACTAAAGCCGCATGAGAAAAGGTATCCTACCCATGATTTGGAACTGGCGGCGATCGTGTTCGCATTGAAGATGTGGAGACATTATCTCTTGGGAGAAAGATTTGAGTTGTTTACCGATCATAAATCGTTAAAGTATCTCTTCTCTCAGAAGGATCTGAATCTCCGTCAGCAGAGATGGTTAGAGTTCTTGGCTTCGTATGATTTGGTTATCGCATATACACCTGGGAAAGGCAATGCGGTAGTCGATGCCTTGAGTAGGAGACATGCCAGTTTAGGGGCTATGTTTCTTGAATGGAAGCAACTGCAGTATATCGCAGGGTATGATTTCAGACCAAAGTGCGAATTGGATGCAGAGATGTTAGCTAGTTTGGCGATCAGACCCACTTTGATTGAGCGGATTGGTTCCAGTCAGAGGGACAATCCTAATCTATTGGAAATCATCTCCAAGTTAGAGATGAATATCGACGGTGAGGAGATGAATTTGTATGGGCTTGATCGAGAAAGATGGCTTCGAAAGAATGGAAGACTAGTTGTACCCAACGTGAATGGTTTGAGATATGAAGTGCTTAGGGAATGTCATCACTCAAAACTGACTATACACCCTGGTGGTGATAAGATGTATCGAGACATGAAGCAGACTTACTACTGGGAAGGGATGAAAAGAGACGCTGGGAAGTTTATATCCAAGTGCATGAATTGCCAGCTAGTTAAAGCCGAGCAAAAGAAGCCTAGTGGTTTGTTGCAACCATTAGAAATTCCCGAATGGAAATGGGAGCAAGTCTCGATGGATTTCATTGATGGTTTACCAAGGACTAAATCGGGACATGATAGCATTTGGGTAATTGTGGATTGATTGACCAAGAGTGCATGATTTATACCAGTCAAATCGACCAGAACGGCAGCTAAGTTAGCAGAACTGTATATGAAGTGGGTAGTGAGATTTCATGAAGTACCTAAAAGCATTGTGAGTGACCGAGACCTGTTGTTTACTAGTGGGTTTTGGAAGAGCTTATAAGAGGCTCTAGGGTTGGAATTATATCTCAGTACCGTGTATCATCCTCAAACCGACGGTCAAACAGAGAGGGTGAATCGTATATTGGAAGATCTCTTGAGAGCTTGTATATTGGATTTTGGTGGATCATGGGATGACCATTTGCATCTAGTAGAGTTTGCCTATAATAATAGCTACCAATCCAGTATCGGTATGGCTCCATATGAAGCTTTGTGCGGAAGACCGTGCAACTCACCATCATGTTGGATAGAGACCGGTGAGAAGTTTGTGCTTGGACCAGATGTGGTAAAGGAAACTTCAGATAAGATTAAGATCATTCAACAACGGATGAAGGCTGCCCAGGATAGGCAGAAGAGTTATGCTGATAAGAGGAGAAGAGACTTAAAATTCTCCATTGGTGACTTGGTGTTTGTCAAAATTTCTCCGTTGAAGAGCGTGATACGATTTGGCAGGAGAGGAAAGTTGGCACCAAGATTTGTTGGCCCATTCCCAGTTCTCGAACAAGTTGGGAATTTGGCGTATAGAGTTGACTTACCCGAGAAGATGGCGGGAGTTCACAACGTATTTCATGTTTCCCAGCTAAGGAAGTTCGTGCACGACCCAGATATGACTATTTCACCTGATCAGTTAGAGGACCTCGAAGTGGAACCCGAAGCGGTTGGGAACCGCAAGCCGATTCGTATTGTCGAGCATGATACGAAGCAACTTCGAAGGAAGGCGGTGAAGCTAGTCAAGGTTCAGTGGGGTGAGAACGAGAATGACTGTACTTTGGAGACAGAGGAGAGCATTAGGAAGACGTATCCAGAATTCTTTGCCTGGTAAGATTTACTTTGCAATTTAGTTATTCCGCATGATAGGATAGACTTGTTTGGCTTGTTTTGCATGTTTGATTGTTGTTTTATGGCTGATAGGCATACGTGACCCTTTGTGTGTTTTGGTTAGGGAATTTCGGGGGCGAAATTTCTTAAGGAGAGGAGAATGTAACAACCCGCATTCTTTGCATCGGAGGATCGTAGAATATTTATTTCTTTCTTATATGAGGTCGTAGGGTCATGTGGCTTTGGGAAACGACCATTGGGGCCATTTCTCATGTTCATGATTTTTGTCAATTTTTAAATGACCGTTTTGCCCCTTGTTGATATTGTTTCGGCCATAACTTTTGATTGGAAAGGAGATTTGACCTAAAACCACTTCCATTGGCTTCGGATGATGGTTTACCTTTCCGTAGAGTGGTCATATGTGGAAAACGGACTTACCGTTTGGGAGAAATGACTGAAATAAGGTTTGGAAGGTGAAAAACTGCTTAACCGGGCCAAATAGGGTGATTAGTGAATGAGCCCATAACCCATTTCGGGATTAGGGTTATGGGGAGGCTGAAAAGAGTTAGGGTTTCATTCCATTTCAGTTTTCTAGCCTCCACTTACTCTTAGAAACCCTAAAAATGGTCTCCAACCTCTAAATCACTTTCTAATTAAGGATTAAGCTTAGCAACATCAAATCAAGGGAGATCTTCACCAAATCAAGATTAGAGCTGCTGTTTAGCAATGGTATTCGTGCCATATCAGAGATTTATTTCAGATCTAAGGTTTATTTGTGGCTAAGGTGAGTGATTCGCATAGTTCCTCACTAATTATGGTCAATTAAGGGTAATTAGTGAAGATTAGCGAATTTATGCATTAATAAATTCTGGAAAAATATTTATAAATTCTTAAATAATGTTTTAGATCTCTGTTAGAAATTGGGTTTGATTTGGTTAAGTTTTGCTAATCATATCATTAGTTTTTCTTAAGCATGCTTAAGGGAAAATATGGGTTTTTGGCTATGTTTAATCCATTTTAACCTGTCATATTGTTGTTTTGATGTTTGTGGTTGATTATACATGTTGCTATGACTGTATGGTATGCTTTGTGATTGATTAGAATAGATGGAATGGTCGAAAACGTCGTCGAATGGCGTAAAACAGCTCGCTGGACAAAGTGCAGGAATTCGGATCGGATGGGGGATTGAGGGCCGGATCGGATCGCCCTATGGGGTCGTGGAACCATACCACGAACCAAGCCATCTCCTCAGAACCGAACCGTCTGTGTGAGGTCCACGAGCATCAAATGTGAACTGCCTCTCATACCCGATCCGAGCCACTCGAGAGAAGGAGCTCCGACCCGATCCGCTCATGGATGGTGAGCACGAACCGTTTGTACTTGGCCTGGAGGAGCGCTTTCTCCGACCCGAACCCATAGATGGAGATGGACTTGGAGACCCCGACCCGACCCGTTGGGGATGTTGACGATCCGAACCACCACCAGGTGGATGCCACGAGCCAAACCAAGTTGACAATGGAGACCTTAAGGCCGAACCGAACCGATGCTTAAGAGAGGGATCCGAACCGATCTGGTGATGACCAAAAACCGGAGATGCAAAGGTAGTCCGAATGGAAATTAGAGCTCAGGATCCAGTTGGGAACCAATGAGTTCACTTCATGGTTGGGCTTTGCTGCGGGACATGTGCTAAGGAGTTGTCGACGTTCATAACTTCGATTCACCACTGAAAAGGAATGATGGGCTACGTATCAGTGCAGTAGAGTCGTCGTGACTCGAGGGGCAAAGTAATCGTAGTAAGACTATGAGTCAGTGCAGTGGAGCCATTGTGACTCCATGGGGCAGAGTGGACATAGTAAAGGATTAGTAAGGCTATGAGCCAGTGCAGTGGGGTGTGTACGACTCCATGGGGAAAAGTGGACATAGCGAAGGATTAGTGGCTATGGATCAGTGCAGTGAAGCCGTTGTGACTTCATGGGGCAGAGTGATCATAGCAAAGTGTTGGGTGATCGAAGTGGTGGATATCGTATGCTTTACGCACTGAGTGAGAGATGTGAGGATAGTTGCTATGCTTGACTGTTTGCCATCACTATAACATGCACACCCCCACCCCCGTATGCTTGTACACCATACGTTAGTGGCACCGTAGAGTGTTGTACAGTATGTAGTGCTAACTCTTTGGTTGCAGGTCTAGGTTCAGGTATGGTTTAGTATACCTGTTATTATTCTGTTTAGCTGCTTATCGCTCATACCAGACTTTTGTCCGACCCAGAGTTTTATGTCTCTTCTTATTACTCTGGGTGCTCCTAAACGAGCAGACTAGAGATAGGTTAGCTGGTGATGCATGAGTAGCTAATCCGGAGGCGAGCAGGAGGCTTCCACGTATGATATATATATATATAGATATTCTCCCTGTGTCGTTGGTGGTCACTACTTGGACATTAGTAGTGTACCTTCCTTATCTTGCTTTTAGAAACAGTTTTAAAAGTTGTAATAATGACGTTGTGGAACATAAGCTGTATTTGGATTTTCCGCTGCTATGATAGTTTGTTTTCAGCTTATGCACTGTCTCACTTGTTTCGTATCAAGTATATGTTATGATTATATTTTATTCCATGCGCTGTGAGACATATTACAGGTTCTTTATTGATTCTTCGTCTTCTTCCTTTTCTTCTGACGACCGTCCCGTGCTAACTGGACATGTGTACAGCGCACTTTTGGAGTAAATGTCGGTTGGTGCAGGGCGGGCCGTCACAGCGGTGGTGACAGTTCATGGTTAAACGAAGTTCGGTTTTTCTGTGATTGGTGGTGGTTGAAGGCACGATGGGGGCTGTCGCTTCAGGCGAGTGTAGGGGCGTGGAGGCGTAGTTCCAGTGGAGGGTCGAGGTGAGGCTCAGATCGTCGGCAGTGATGACCGGCGGAGGAGGAAGCTTTTGAGTTCGTGGGGTATTGGGTTGGAGGATACGGATCGGGGAGTTCTGATGGAAGAGAAGGAAAACGCGTGGAGAGGTGGGTTAAGGATCTGACGTGGAAAGTGATTAGGTAAGGTAATTAATAAATTAATCAATTTATTTATTTTGTTTTTAAAATTTAACTCGATGACTAAACAAGCGTATCTCGTTCATACGTTAAGGTTAATTCCACGAAACAGGATCCGTTGGGATCGCAGGGACGAGACCTCGACGATGGCATTGACTTGGCACTGATCTGACGCAGTTGAAATTTCAGCAATTTTTGAACGTTCGTCTCAAATTAGATGCAACAAACACGTCAACCAGAATATAATCTAGTGAGTTAATTCTCACACCTTCTGGAATCTTGTGATGTGTTACATTCATAGAAAAATATAATTCACCATTAATAGTATAAATTGGTTGATTGGATGCGATGGATGCAAATTGTTTGTTTTATTGTTTGATTGGTTGCAGTTATTTATATCTCGTTAATTATTTTATTCTTATATTATTGCAAACCATATCTGTGATGCAGAGAAGGACATTTTGGAGGGATCCAACCGGAGTCCTCAAATTAACTGTATTTTTGTTTGTTGTGCATATATATGAATTGTTCACCCTGACTGACACCAAAACATGTTTGAATGTTGATGGTTGAATATATATTCATCATCATTGTGATTAAGATTAATCGACAGTGCTGATTAGGTAATTGGTAGAAAATGGCCTAAAATATATAGTTTTAAATGTCGTTCTACTATCAGGTGGATCGACGTAGTTTTAAGGTATAAATTATTTTATAACCGAACTAGAATTTTAGTTATTTTGTAAGAGTAATTAAAATAGAAAATTATAAATATATCTTTGATCAAGGTTATGAAAGAAATCATTTAAAAGGTTTAGACCAGTTTTAAAAGCAGAAGCCAAGAATTTACATACGGGTTGGTAAAACAGATTAACTGTTTTTAAAACAGGTAAATAGTGATTTTAAATTAATTAAGTTATTTAATTAATTTAAAAGGGAAATTGACAAATGGAAGTCAATTGACTGCTAACTGATAGGTACGGATGGCAAAATCAACCGTTGTAATTACAATGGATAATGGAATAAATCGATATTCGTTAAGTTTAACGAATAGTGTAAACACTAGATAATCTCCGATTGACTATAATTAAAGAAGTTATCGAGTTGTCTAGTATAAATGAAGTTAACTACTGTTTAATAAGATTTTCAAATATAACGACTCTATTTTTAGTAAAGAGCGAAGTTAACTATTTCTAGTATAGTTAATGTTAAAGTTAATTATTGTTTTAAATTAATAATAACATAAAGAAAAGATTTTTAATTGGGATTCAAGCGGCGACCAGGTTGGATCAAAGGGGCGATAAGTGTTTATAAAGAGATTTAAAATTTAAGTTTTCAAAGTAGATTGGGAAATGATATTTGTAAGTGGATGCAGAGAATTCAAATAAGAATTTTACTTAATTGTGAAATTAGATAAAGGGATTCAATTGGAATGAACTATTTGAGGGAAATGATTATAAATTGACAATAAGTCGAAATATGGTAATAGATTTAGTTTTAAGCTAAGTATTATGAGTTGTTAAGCAGATTAGTGTAAGCAATTTGGAAACAAATCCAACAAGGTTAAAAGGGTTTTAAATCAAAATTGATGAGTTAAATGTTAAGAAATTGAATTTAGCAAATATTGTAACTGAACTAAAGGATTTCAAAAAGGAAATCCATGAAATAGTATGGTATTAGAATATTGGTAAATGGATACTTGGAACTAAATTCCAAGTTAAAAGTGGCGTTTATTTGATATTTACTTAATCAAACAAATTAAGTAAATAGATTTTATTGGCAAGGGTTTTTCAAATGTAAGAAAGGCTTACGAAACCAGTTTGAAATCGAGATGGTAAAGGAGATTGTAGTGAGGTGTTAAGTGACAAACTGATATTTATTCTGAGATAAGAACGAGGTCGATCAAGGTCTGAGAGGTAATTAAATACCCCAACTTGAATGGCTTCACAATTATCAAGGAATGGTATTAGTTGAAACGAGTTAAAGGTGTTGTGATTGATGTGATATCCCGTACGAGAGGTATTGAATATTGGTGCGGGATTTTGAAATTTAAATGATACTACAATGTAGTTTCAATGAAAATAAGAATATTTGATTTTGAATTATAAGTCGACCTTTGCTTTAACCCTATTAGAATTGGAAACGGTTAATACCATTAAGTACAATATAGAGACATATATATATATATATATATATATATATGTATCGAGATACTCGAATATAAAGGAAATGAAAAAGGGTTTTAAAGAAAATATATCGATGTTCCAAAAGAAGTGGAAAGCTGGGTATGTATATACGCTCGGAAGTAATTAAAATAGTTTTGTTATAAATAAGAATAAATATAATGTTTTCAATACATTGGAAAATTTAGAGGTTGATTAACCAATTTGTTAAATATATTTTAAATAGGCCAAGTAATGCCAAATATAGAACCAGTGAAATCAATTCATTGACACGATTGTTATTTGATAGTTAAATCACCGACTATCAAAACCTGACCAATACGATTGTTGGTACGGAAAGGCCGGGATCGAATTCATATTCAAAAACCATTCCGACCAATAAATACGTGAAGGTATCGGAAGATGATTGAGACGAAGCATTGAAGACTGTGGATTTTCACAAATGGAAGGACCACTAATAATCTCTGGATTGCAACTAGAGAAAAACTGTGGTTCTGTCGTGCTTGGAATCTACGGGTTGCAAGGACTTCAAGCTACTGATCCATGGGGTGATTCCTATATGAGATGCAGTAGGAGGGTGCCTTCGGTTCATCCTGTTCCTGGATGACTTGTATGGACGAATGTCTGACAGAGTATTTCCAAAGGACCACGTACGTTGATTTCTTCAAACGTATAATAGTTGGTTAGCTCCCAACTAGGATATTTTTGTGGACGTCAATTAGTGATATCCAGAGGATCTGATGATGTGGCATTCAAAGTGAATAGTGGCCAGATGTTCGAAAATGAATTCTAGCCTCAAGCTTCATCAACCGGGAAATGACAAAAATCGGGCAGGCAGCATGGCTATGTGGGTCGCTCCCATTAGTGTGTATGATCACCTATCTAGAGAAATTCCATTTTCTTCTCAAATCTATATTCGATGTTGTCCCTTTTCGGGAGGCGATTGCTGATCCCAACCGTCGGTGATATACATTCGATACACTCAAGCGAAATGCGTGGTCGGTCATGTGAGGGCCGGGTGGCAAGACGTTCTTGTTGAACCCAGTGTATTCGCCTCTAGAGATACACAGTCGGAAGGTGGTCCCATGCCTTGTCAAGTTAGAATCCAATATCCAATAAGCGCCGCGGTTTTCGATTGTATACTATATATGTGGAGCGTGAGATGCAAGCGTTCCACTAGATTGTTAATTATTTGTATGTAGACATTATGATAATATCAGAATAAGCTATGATTTCAAAAATGTTTTAGGTTATAATAAGGTAAAAACGGTTCGTGTTTATGTGTGGGCTGGTCTTACTATTATCCTTTTATTTCAAAAGGATTTTTTTTCAAAGTTAAATAAGTTGTGTGTTCTATGAATTTATCACTGATAGTATTCCAGACTGACCCAGTGAATTTTGCTTTGCTTCAAATGTGCTCGGGTCAGACCGAGTGTATTTCCAGGTTAGGTTCGCTTGGAGTTTCAGGAGCTGGAAGCAGGAGGCTTCACCACTGTTTATATATATACAGTTATTTTTCCGCTGTGACTGATATGTGTGAACTCTGATGATTGGTATGTATTTACAGTTCTTTTGTATAAAGAGGTTTGATATTATATTTTATCTGTTCCGCTGTAAGATTCTGATGTGTTGTTCTTCTTCTTTCTTCTATTCTAATATTCCTTTCTTTCTACTCTCACCCTCTAACTTCTTTCTATTGACAATCTAGGGTTCGGTACTTGGGTTTTTTGCAAGTGATACAGGTTTATGTATTGTTGTCAAAAACTCGAGAGTCGAGTTTTCTCTGGGTCGTTACATGGTATGCTTGCATAAAGGTGGATCGTGACGTATGTGTGGATGGGGATTTTGAGCTACTTGACCGTGTTGAGCTGAAATGTGGTTTGTCACTATACACAGTACTGAGTGTGAATGGTTTGTGGTTGATTGGTCGTGGAGTTGTAAGACTGTTCATTGTAGGAGGATTGTGAGCAGAGATGAGTGCATGGTTTGGTGATGATGGACTTGGTGTCCAGTGCAAGGTTAGGTCAATCCCCGCCAGGTTTGTGGTGCCCCAAACCCCCACCAGTGTTGCGCCCGGACCCGCTACTCGGCTCGTCTTCGGCTAAGCACTTGGCTCGCCTTCGGCTCGATACTCGGCTCGCCTTCAACTCGGCATATATTTTAAATTGAAGCTGCATATGTAATGAGTGAACTGAGTGATGTAGTGAGGAATATCTATATATGTTATTGACTATGTTATTAACAGTGAATTGTAAATAATGGAGTTAGAAATATGTACTATTTCAAATATTGAAATAAAATATTTATTTGAATAAAAATATTGTTTGAATATTTAATTATGTGTAGTAGCATTTAATTCTCCGTCTTGTTATATTATACATATTTTAAAACAAATTAATATAAATATCTATAGCAACATTTTTGGAATGTTGCTACAAACACCTATGGATGTTGCTATAAACCCAAATATGGTTCTATTGCAACAATATTTGTTATGTTGCCTTAAATAGTCAAAATGTTACCTTTGAGGTCTACAGCAACGGTAAAAATTGCATCACAATAAAAGTGTTGCCAAAGATCTATGGCAACATTTTTTGGGCTTGACCCAACATTTAGTTGTGTTGCAGAAGGTCGTTTATGGCGTATGATGTAAGAAGAAAATATTGATAGAGCTTCACTATTATTTCCAAAATATTTGTATATTAAAGGGGGTGGGTGTATGGTCTAATTTATAGTAGTGCAAAATGTACCAGAGCCGCTAAATGAAAATAGGTTGAAAACGAAATTTGGAGTGTGCAACTCATCACAACAAAAGAATACCCTAGCCAGCCACCTTCTTAGGCAAGTAGTCGATCAACCTTATAGCTCAAGTCGACAGTTGCAATCGATTTATAGAGGTTGGAGGTCGACCCCATTTTACTCTGGCAACGTATTGATGGTTATTTGATTGTTGCTTTCTTAATTGATTCTATTTAGTAATTAACTCTTATTAATTGTTGACTTTACTGCTTCTTAATCCCTAAGCTTAATCACACAGTTTATTTCAAATTTCATATTTCAAAATTTAAATTAGGGAATTATATATTTATTTACATTTTCATATTATTCAAATTATGATAAATCTAAAAACTTCTTTTTTGGCAAGTTATAAATCTGAAAACTTCATATGCTCATAACTTTTTCATTTGAGCTTCGTTACCAGAATATAGTATATGGAAATTAATTAGAATTTCATCAAGAGCGCAACAGCATAATTTCCATATTCATAATTTCAAACTTTACCAAATTTCAACCTTATTCCTACCAAAATTATTCCAATTTCCCTTAATTTTATATTTAATTATTATAGAATTGACGGTATGTTATGTAACCTCAAGTATATTTGATAGTCAGATATTTAATTTAATTTATTGTTTTATATATTGATTTGGAATTAAAAATTGGATTTTAATATAGAATTCGTTTAATAACGATGTTTGAACATATAGTTTATATTTAAATTATAAACGAGCTCGTAACATCATGGTAGTTTGTAATATTATGTTTTGAACTTTAATTGAATATACCGAATCCAATATAAGTCGGAATTCTTTAAAACAAGAATCGTTCGAATCTATTTGATTATAATTTTTTTAATGAAAGAGAAAATTGGAGATTTCATATTATAGATTTCTAGTTATGTCAAAATCAAATTTTCATAAAGTCGCTATGAAGTCGTTTATAAACCACAACAATTAATTTAATAAATTTAAATTGATTTGAAAGGGATTTATACGTACCTTAAGCTAACAATCGAATTAAGATGTGAAACGAATTCCATTGAATTCATATTGACTTTTAGAGTCAGGATAGATATATAGTTCACTATTTTTGGAGATCAGGTATTTTGGTATCCAAAATAGTGTCATTTTATGTGTAAAATATCATTCCGAGGAAACAATCTCGGAATGCGACGAAACTTGTGCCATTGGATCCGTATTAGTAAGTTGTTACAGGATTTCGATTTTAATATCGATCGGATTTACCATTTGATCGTGGGAGGGGTAAACGCCTGGAATTTTATTTAATTGTTTTATCGATTGAATATGAAATTTAAGAATAATCGATTTTCATATGAACTCGGATTTCAACGAAACTAATTTTATAAAATCTGTAATGATTATTTATTGTAGTATTTCAAATTTCAATTTAGTTGGAATTATTTTGTGATCGTATGCAATTAAACGTGTGTCGGTTCACGTTGTGAATTATAAAGGAATTTTTACAAACGATCTCGGAATTCAACGAAACTTGTCCTATCGTGCCTGGAATATTACTTATGCTAGGATTAGGAGTTTCATCTCGATCGAAGGTCGTACGTAGGTGTTTTAAAACGTTACTTCAGCGGTAAGCTTGTTAAATAATTAAATAATATTTACCCAACCTATATAATACATTCCACAAGCCCTGATTATTTCTCACGCGTGGTTAACATCTGTTTTCTACCTCCATCACCATTCGACATCAGAAAGCTTCAAACATTTCTCCTCTCATAACTCGAAATCCACAAAACAAATCACAAACCCCCTAACTATAAAAATGTGCAGCATGGTGAGAGCTTGAATGTGATCGGTGGTGATGGGTTTTAAGGTCATGGTTTGGCCGAAATCTGAGCATGAAGGCACGGTAGTTCGATGGGCTTTGACGGCGATCGGGAGCGTCGAGTTGGCCCGGTTTGAGGTCTAAGAGGGAGCAAGCCGAGGAGGTGAAGGCAGCATACCTCGATCAACTTCCAATAGAGCAGACTGACGAAGACAGTGGGAAGTTGACATCGAGCTATGCGTGGGTGTTGTCTGGGTAAGGGATCCGAATGGGAATGAAGATTGGATGGCGTTTTTAGTTCGGTCAAATTATATAAATCAAGTAGTTGGTTTAAAACTAAACCCTAATTAAGAAATTAATTATATTTAAATAGTGTAATAGTGTATACTTATAGCGTGTATATATATCCCATATGTGAACAAAATTAAATGAAACAGATTACAATGAAATCGTGGTGATGAACACAACATTTAAGAGCTAGTCTAGACAGATCTAGAATCAACATGAATTTTTGGTTAAATTAAACGATTGTTTAATTTAACTGAAATCGTACCAGTTCAATGATAAATGAAATCAAAGTGAGTATAACTCACTCAGTTTTGATCCACTTATTTTTTATATAAGTCAAAATCTAATTTGTGTGCTATGGTTGATAATTGTTTGTTGTATGCTGAATATATCTATATATATTGATGAATTGATTGGTTTAAACAATTTGGTTAATTAAAATAAAATCTAATCATTATTTTAACGATTATTACCAAACGAGGTAACTTATGTTGTTGGTTACGTTCATAATAATACGAAAGTATTAAATTTAAAAATGGATGTTTGATTTGCTGTTATTGATTGGTTGTTGAATATTATATCTGTTTATCGAATAAATGGTGTCATTTTTTAGGTAGCCTATTTGGATGTAGGGAAAAACAGGTTGGAGGGATCCAACATGATTCCTCACAATTATTGATAAAGTTAATCATATATGTTCAATATAGTTGATTGAAATGTGAAGTTGGATAGTACAAAACCTTATTTCACAATTTTGGTATTTTAGCAATAATTTGGCTCTTTAATACCGTTGTCATAAGAATTTATTGGGATCGATTTTGAATCAAGTTTGAAATATTTTAAGATTATATATATACACACACACACAAATTGAAAACGTCATTTAATATATATATATAGGAGTTTACTTTCTTATGAGATAAATTTCAGTTTTTTGTTTTCAAAGTTGACTGAGTCAACTGTTTTAGTTGAAATTGGTTATTAGATTAATTTGTTTTAATTAATCTAATGGAATAGTTTAATGAATAGTTTTTTTAGTTTTAATAAGATTATAAAAAAGAATTTACTATTTATTTTAATTAAAAATGAAATAAACCACTTTTACTCCGGTTAATGATGAAGTAAATTATTTATTTTAATTAATAATAATTTAAGTAATTTCTTCTTAAATTAAAATCATTTAAATAAGTAATCGAGTTTGTAATGAAATATAGTTGAATTGTGAAAGGAATTTATGAACGGGTTTTATATTAAAACCCGAGTTTATAAACAAAGTCATAAAAGAGATTTTTAAACGAATACGATAGCTTAGTATAATTTTAGATGATTCTTGTGTTTTTTGTTGGCTTCATGCAGAAACTGTGTGTCATTTATACTTTGAGTGTGAGTACTCTGGTTATGTGTGGAGTAAGGTGCTTCATCATTTTGGATTACATATGCCTTGATCTGATTCGGTAGAAGAGTGGTATCTCATTTTTAAATCAACGAGATGGAAGACAATTAATGGGTGTTTGCTGTTGAAGATTTTGAAGAACACATTATATCTTTTGCGGATGGAGAGGAACATTAGGGTGTTTAGTAGTATTCCTACTCCTAAACATGTAAGGTCCATTCTATTTGTCGATGTATTTGTTAACTTTATTGTATTTCTCTATATTGCTCTTTAAGTTCTAATGAATATGGTAGGGGTCATTTAACCCCGCTTTCTTTGCAAAAAAAAAAAGAAGATAAAAAGGATTTTTTATATTAAGCCTGAGCTTTATAAACAATGTTTACTAAAGGGGAGAGAAGCTAAAGGTTTGATAAGGAGTTAAGATAAGAAATTAAAGAATTGGAACTTAACTGGGGATTGGTTGAGTTGAGTGATTTTCTGAGTGTTAATCTGATGTTGATTTCGGTCTTCGGGGTTGATACTTAGGGGATTATTCTCTTACCAATTTACAGTTAGAACTAATAAATGTTGAAGTAAAGGAAATAAAAAGGATTTGAAAGTACATAATTATATTTCCAAAGTAAAGGAAATAAAAAGGATTTGAAAATATATAATTATATTTCCAAAGTAAAGGAAATAAAAGGAGATTTTATGAAAATATTACGATATATTCAAAATAAATAAAGAAATGAGTTTTATAATGGGTATATTCTAAATGGATACATATTAGTTATTGTTATCAAGAAATGAAACAAAGGAGATTTTGTAACGTTGTTTTTCGAGTGACATATTGAATTGATTTCCCAATTATAGATAATGCATATTGTTGTAGTAAATGTGTTGCAAATAGTATTTAAATGGGAAATTGGATATTGTTAAGTACTAAAATAAATTTTGTTTTAAGGATACTCTTATATTAGATAAGAAATGAAAAGTTGTGCTCGAATGATTGAAATATTCGGAAGTTTTTAAGTAACCGTTCGTTAATTATTTTTAATTAAAGAAGCCAAGAAATGATGAGTATTGAACTAGTGAATCATTTTATTTTTATGGTTGATTGGTTGTTTATTTGATAGTTAAATAACTGACTATCAAAGCTGGCCTATACGAGTGTTGGTACAGAAAGACCGGGATCGAATTTATATTTGAAAACCATTCTGAATTAGCTAATACGTAAATAGGGAAGATGTTGATGAAGATGGAACAATTGAAGACCGTAGATCTTCATAAAATGGAAGAACCACTTAAAATCTTTGATTCGACCTGGAAATATACTAGGGTTCTGTGGTGGTTGAATTCTACGGATTGCATGAACTACTCGCTACTGATATATGGGGCGATACCTAGGATGTGGTAGGAGGGTACTTTCGGTTCATCATGTTCCTGAATGACTTGTATGGACAAGTGTCTAACAGAGTATTTTCAAAGGATCATATATATTGATTTCTACAAACGTAATTCTGTGGTGGCGGATAATACACCTTCTCTTAGCTTAAACACACAGAGTATTTTTGTGGATGTCAATTAGTGATTTGGCGGATCTGACAATCTGACATTCAAAGTAATGATGGTGTGATGTTCTTAAAAAGGTAATAGTAACCTCAAGCCTCATCAACCTGGAAATGAAAAAAATCGGGCTAGCAGCATGGCTACGTGGGTTGCTCCCAGCCTCCCTCCCATTAGGGTGTATTATCACCTGATCTAGAGAAAAATCTGTTTGCTTCTTTATTCTATTGTTGCTGTATGCTTCGGGGACAATTGTCGATCTCAACCGTCGGTGATATACATTTGGTACACTCAAAGAAATGAGTGGTCGGTCATGTGTGGCCGGGTTACAAGATGTTCTTGTTGAACCCATTGTATTCCTCTCTAGAGATACGCTATCGGAAGGTGGTCTCATACCTTGTCATGGTTGGAAATCCATTCCCCAACAAGAGCCCGAAGTTTTTGATTATATACTATGTATGGGGAGCGTGGGATGCAAGCGTTCTGTAAGATGGTTATTTATTTGATTTAGACACTATTATAATATCATATTAGAATTTAATATTAAAATTGTTTTGTTATATCGTAAGGTAAAAACTGTCCGTGTTTATGGTGGACTGGTCTAAAATCAAGTTGGATGTTGCTTATACACTTAGTGAATTTCTCACTCCGGTTCACGAGACTAATCTGTGGCGTTTGCAATGCTCGGGTTAGACCGAGTTTTACAGGTTTAGGTTAGGATGATACAGACTTCGAAAGACATGCTGGAGGAGTTCAGACGTATTGGTATTTATTTCGTTATGTGTTGTATATGAGAAAAGATTGTTATAATTGTCTAGATGTGTTGACTATAAGTTGCACTCTTATGTTGTAAGTATTTATTTCAAGTTCTCAATAAAGATCTATTTCTATATTATATTTATTTCCGGTGCGATGTGAGACTCTGATTTTATTGTGTTGTTATTCTTCTTCTTTTTCTTTTATTCTAATGTTTCTTTCTTTTTCTCACCCTCTAATTTCTTTATATCAATTATCTTGTGTTTTCGATACTTAGGGTTTTAGCAAGTAATATGGGATTGAATATTGTTGTCGAAATTCGGATGTCGAATTCCCCTGGTCATTACATGTTACATGGGACCAATCCACTGGTGGCATGCCTGAGTGAGCTCTAGGCAGCTCTGGCGGCTCAAACGGCCCTTTAATGGTCCACCATCACTCGTTTCTTCGTCTCTGATCATATTGACTTCTAATTTGCTGATTTTGCTAACATGCATGCATATAAACATCTATAAATCGATGTCAAATAGGATCGCAAAATGATTGTTTCAGCAATTATAAAATGAAGCAACATGAGAGGTAAATATCACTAAAGGTTAAGATCACTTCTACAAGAAATTCATCTACTATCAACACGCAACAACATACAATAAAAGTTTAGAAGTGTGAGATTAACTCACCTTTACGAACTTGAATAGATGTTAAGAATTTAAACTATCTTAGGCCAACAATTCTCAGCTTTTAGCCTAAGTTGATTCTTAGAAATTGCAAGCAATATTATGGTCAATGGTTGGAAATCTAAAACAAAAGATTACAAAAGATGCAATGGAGAACGAAATGGAATACACTAACTTTATATTTTCAGTTATTACCAAATTATCTACTAACTTGATTTAGTTATGGGTGATTTCAATTCTAGGGTTTTGAAGATAAATGCAACATTTTTCTATTTTAGACTTTGGCTGAAAATGAATGAAGTAATTGCAAAATGAGTGCATATGATTAATTTTAGCCTACTACATTGGCTAAAGTAAACACCATAAACCCAATAAGAACATGCATCATTATTCTCTTATTTTCACCTCACTTGTACACTTACAAATCCTCAAACACGTGTAAATAATATTTCACGAATTTATTATCTAATCTCTTAGGTTTTGTCAAATAAAAAATGCCAAATTTTCAAATTTTATCAACAAAGAGATGTCTTGCAAACTATTCAATATAACTTTGAAAAAATAAAAGTTTTCCTTACTATTCTTGAATAGAAATAGATTAATAACTATAGAAATCTCATTTTCAACAAATAACATCAAGATTAACATTCTTATTGAAATTACAAAACTTTTGTTGTAATAGTTTAAATGGAAAGTATTTATCATAAATTTTCACTTAAAATTATAAGTGAATGAGATATTATAATTACCTCATTTTAATTATCCAAAATTATTTTTCATGAATATTTCATTAAATTCCCAATTTTTCCCAACATTATTCTTATATTGTTAAATATAAGATTAAATATCAATAAGAAGATTTTTTATCAAATTTTCAATACTTAATCCCAAATTCATTTTTTGGAAATTAACAATTGAAATTCTTGGAACTCAACTAATTAAGATAACTTAAATTATATATTTTTGATTAAATACTTGTTAATCTCAATCAAAGTTGTTCCAATATACTTTTTATGTTCAATTTTACTTAAGTATTTTTGTCATCAAATATCTGTTAGTAGCACTTAAGAAAAAGCTAATCTAAAGGAAAACCACAACTCAATAACTCATGAAATATGCTTTCACATTCATATAACAAATCAAAAAAATACATCATGAATTAATTATATGGTGGTCCCCGCGTACGTAGCATAGGTTTGCATTCATTTAACTAATAGCATTGAAATTGTTTAGCTAAGTAGATATGAGTTCATTTTATAAGTTATGCATAGATATCATTTAGTGATTTAAAAATCGGTCAACATAAATTTTAAATGACTTAAAAGTCGTGTGCTTAAATTAAAATGGTCTATCTAATAATTAAATTCCTTTAGTAGCTGAGATTAACTAATGAATACACTCTAAAAGTAAGAAATATTACTTGGGTTCATCTAATCAAGTGATAAAAGAGTTGCCCTTCTATAGTTGTTCGTATGATGTATTTGTTAATAACAATGTTTGAATAAATCACAATAAGAATCTAAAGACAATAATTATTCAATGTAGCAATGTTCTTCAATATTGAGGGGATGATAAAAAAGATTATAAATACTTTTTGGTTATCAAAAATAAATATTTATTAAGATGCATAATGATGCAAAATGATAACTTGAATCATTTATCGACAATACCCCTAACAAACTTATCCCAATATAACTTGAGTCAATAAATGATTGAAGGCATATACTGAAGTGCAATAGAAAAGTCATTTTGAAATACTTTTGCAGCAAGCAGTAAAGATGTTAAATAAAGAAGGTGGATATTTTAAAAAACACCAAACAAAACTCTGGAAAAGACCTATGACACAGTCGTCAGATTACCGGGGAAATGTTTAACAAATGGCTGTGGCAATATGATTGATGATATAAGACGCATGTCTTACACGTGCAACATTACATTACAAAAGGCACTAGCTCATTAATAGGATATGGTATTGTATATCATATATACAAAGAAGGTACAATAAGACAATGTAGTGTTCACATAAGATGAAGATATTTTTGTGTACCATGTATACAGTTTTCCCCAATATACTGCTGCATATTACAGATTTTTGTATACAGTTTTCCCCAAAAAAATGGTGCAAAACACAGATTATGACACTCTCCGCGAACATTCTCTACGATGAATTCGGTTTTTCTTTGTCATAATAAATGCAGAAGCAAAACCATCCGATAAATCTAACATAGTGTGACGCAGAGCTAACCATCATGCCGCTCTCGATCTGTATGGAAATATACAAAATGCCCTTTTTTCCAAGTGTTTATGTTCTCAGCAAATCACAGGGGTAAAAAAAATAATCTGTATGATGGCATTGAAGCAGCTACTTTTTCTCTTTAAGCGCCTCCTTTTCTATTTTCTTCTTTTCTGCCTCAGCATTACGAGCGTTCTCATCCCGTGATTTGTTGAACAGATTGACAAAAATCACAAGAATAGATGTCACTGCATGAATAAACATAGAAGCATTACATAAACCTGAAAAATGTTATGCCTCAGCAAATACAACCACCTCGTAGAAATGCACCTTGGCAGTCACATTACCCCACTACTAGGAAAAAAAAATAACAGATGAGCATTTTTCTTCTCAGTTAGCAACAAAGTTGTTTCTAAATTATTTTGTTTACTATATGCTAATCATAAAGAAGAAAATAAGAAATCCAGCAAATTTAAATTACAGCAGTTCAAATCAATAACGTCTCGTACGAGAATTAAAAAATCAAAGCGTTGTTTTCGAGTTCCATAATACTCCCCCCGGATCAAAATATAAGTCGTTTTAGAAATTTGCACGGGAATTAAGAAAAAATCCAAATACTTATTTTTAGTGGGTTGACTCCTTTTTTCATGTAAAATTAAGTTACTTTCTCTGTTTTCAAGAACAAAAAAGTAGTTGTTGCGGTATTCTAAGGAGCTGCCTACTCACATGAGCCAATAGAAGCACTTCATAGAAAGTTAATAAAGTAGATACAATTTATTATTGGTAAAAACGTCTTATATTTTGGAAAACAAAAAACTACGTAAAACGTCCTATAATATGAACTGGAGGGAGTAGTCAAAAACTTAATTCGCTGCCCAAGGATATACCAAATATTGACAAACTTATGACAATAGCACTTGTCTACGTAAATATTACAGAAATATACTATAACGTGGTCATATACAACTCTCAGTACAGGAAAATAAACAGTAAAGATATCCATACGGAATGGAAGACCGTGGGATATGTGCAAACGACATTTTTGGAGATGTCTTAATGGAGCTAACCAGACTGATCTTTTGCATCTGGTATGAATCTGAGTGTAATTTCATTAATGGAATTCATTAACATTTACAAAGAAATGAAGGCATTTAATTATTTAGTGAATTAAATAGGATGGCCATCCCATTTAGGTTGATTAATATAAATGTATGCACTTTACCATTTGTAACTGCACATATTAAACCATCATACATTATTTTAGCATTATTTTAACTTTAATACTGCCATAATTTGGGTGATATATTCATGTGCATGTGGTAGTGGCTTGCATTTCAATTCTACAGTGAAATCTTTTGAGGTTATAAAAATATGGTTGCATGAGCCATAAGTGTAATGATTGGCGAATAGATGAACATAAAAGATCGGAGAAGGAAAAGAAGCCATGGCTAAATGATGAACACAAGAGGCGACAAACAGACTTCAACAATACCCCCCCCCCCCCCCCCCCTTTTACCCAAAAAAAACAACAACTCAATTTTCAATGGGAATTTGATTTGATAGCTGAGAAATTTTAAAAAAAATGGCTACTTGATTGAAGTGGATAAGTCCACTAGACCCAACAACAAGAAGAAATTAAAAATGGCTAATTGACCAAAGTGGGTAGATCCAATAGACTCACCATAGCTTTAGTTTGCTCTATTACAGCCTAGTCCATGTTTTCATCTCCGGATTCTTCTCAATGGGACAATTCAATGCCTCTGCATCCCCTATATTGACATTTGCTCGTCTGATGAGACATCAGTTACTTTATTTTTACCCCCACCGAACTAGTCAAATTTTACATGTTTCACTTTTCAATTGTCTCCAAATTTAGCCATATCTTACTTTTCTTCTCTAATATTCTCTTATGTTCATCAAAGCCACTTCCCTACCCACATGCAACGGTATTTTTATAACCCAAAAAGGTTTCTATGTGCAACTAAACTCAAGCTGCTAAGTTTCAATGTTACATGAACAACGTATCATAACGTGAACATCAATCCCTTACCCCAATTGTGTTGTTAAAGCTGAAAAAAATAATACTAAAATAGTCTGTTGGTTCAATATGTGCAGTCGCAAAGGATAGTGCATGCACTCTTATATTAGATAACAAATTTGTAGACTGTTTTATAAGTGAGGGTGATATTATTGTGATTGCCCAACAATTAAACTAACATTTAAATACCCATATTTTCATATAAATGGTGCGAGAGATGAGCTTCTCAAAGAGCACAAGGCCGATAGAAATCATATGCATCGCTAAATAAGATAACTAACATTTCCAACATCTTATGTGTATTTACTCTCTGATAACTATCTAAGTCTAAGTAAGATGGCCAACATTTACAACATCTTATGTATATGTACTCTCTGATAAGTATCTAAGCCTACAAATCATTAAGATACAACATAAAGATTATATTGAGGGGTGCAGAGTCATAATATTTGAGAGAACTCATTATATCAATTTTGAATTAACATGGAAGGCAAGAAATAGTAACATAATTATGAGAACTTAACCTTGTTCAAATGGGCATCGAGCTGGATCTTCCCCGAAGTATTGTGCTAGGGAATCAGCATTCCTTCCCTGAAGAGAAACGGGGGGAAATTATGCATAAAATCAGACAAAAAAATAACTCATCTAAGCCATATGAAATAAAAGCTTACCACTTCTGAATATAGTGATGTTAACGACCTAACACCAGCCTCAGCAGTATCCAGGAAGCTCTTCAAAACCTATTAAAGAAAATAATAGTTTCACGTCATTCAGTCTTGCATTCTGAATAAAAAGTTGTCTGAGAAAGGAAAGATCAAAAAGAAACAAAACCCCCTAGTTCTTTATTGATAACAAATGACAAATTTTCAACACTCACTTTTCGAAAGCCAACAGAAATAACACCATCATTTGCAGAAACAGCAAGTTCTTGTTCAACCTTCTCAAGACCCTTACTGACTGCTTGCATTTCTTCAGCAACCGATTTCAATTGGATCTTTTTTGAGTTTCACAATAAAGTTTGTCAGTGGATTGTAATTGTAAAAATATAACACAACAAAACATGTCTTTGATACATGACAACAACATATGTATTTGACACACCAATGATTATACTCTAAAATGGTGAGAAAGTAAAAGGAGTAAAATACATACCTTAGAGGCTGCTTCCAGATGAGGCAAGTCTTTATCAAAATCAAGCAGCTCGGGCATTTTTTCGGCAAGAAGCTAGGAATAAAATACAATAATTAGAAACCTTGATTTTGACCAAGCTGACTTTGATGAAATTTTATTGCAAATGTTAAACATAAAATAAAGCATAGATTATAGCAAGTCAGTGTATCAAAGGTTGCACAAGCATGTCTAAGAGCATAGCTTGTAAGATATATCTCAATAGGATATTTCAACCGAAAAATCAAATTATGAGGAGTTAGGAGACATATCAACCTGATGATCATCCCTGATTTACTAAGCTGGTAAATCGAAAGTGAAAGTACATTTCACAGTTCATATAATAACCATGTCGTTTGCCAGCATTAAATTCATGAGATCATTATACAAATTAATTGTCCAGAAATGTGCACATTAATAGAATCATGTTTTTCAAGATGAGATTTGAATCATAAAGTTCAAACGTAGACTTGAAAAGGATTTTAAATCGTAAACTGTGGATTCAAAAGATCCATATGTACACATTTTGAAATTGATTTTGATGTTTGAACTTCTACAACTAAACCACAAACTTAATTTCCTCATCTGTTACATTTTTGTGTCATTTTGGGAACGTTATAATTGGACGTGAATTCAAATAAGTATATTAAATTTGTTATTATAAATTAAATATTTTTATTAATTGAAATTTTATCTAAGTTTGAATTGGAATGTATATCAAATCGTAAAGGGAGAGATCCGATCTTAAGTGAACTTATGTAATAAATTATAAGATTTTTGAATACGATGAGTAGAATCATATAAATACATGTCCAATAAGTAAATCAGGACTTCCCATAGACAAGTAGCGACTCATCTCAGGAATATTACAAGAACATGTATGACTGTTAACAATATGCACTATATTACTTTAAATTGTTAAATTTCACATATTAATATGCAGTTAGAAAGTACTGGAACACAAACCTTGCATAAATAATGCATTAGGGTCATTTTGTTGTTCCGTGCACGAGTATCTGATAGTTTTAATAGGCTATCCAACTTGAATCCCACAGCAGCTCCTGTGATTGAAAGTTAATGATAACCTCACTAGGTACTTTCACTTAAAAGAATCTCTATAAGAGGTAACAGTACCTCTTGCTGTTCCCTGATTCAATGCATTTCCTAATGTAAGAATAGTCTGCATTATTTGGCGCAGTTTCAACGAATTTTTTACCTGTAATTATTTTCACCGTATAAATTAACTTGAGAGGCTGCATTTTTTATTTTTTGTTATTAATTACCTCTTGAGACGCATTATTAATCGTGTGTAGATTGGAACTTAGGTCCTCCACCTATTAATGACACAGCATTGAAGTAAATCATCTGCCAGATGCTGCTAACAGAAAGAAGAAAGGGAGGCAAGGGTGGGGGGGTGGGGGACAGAGGAATATATATACCTGAGATGAAAAGGAAATCCTAAACAAGAAAACTCTTAGTTTAGATTCTACTCGAGGAACCTTCATCAACTCTAAAAAGAACTAGAAACGGTTGCACAAAGTTAGCCACCAACCATTACAGTAAAGAGTATGGTAGTAATGCCAAGAAAAAAACCTGCTCGCACTTTCCAAGCATTTCTTTGTTTCCGTTGTAATTCTGAGAGTTAATAATAGATTAAAATAGTAAAAAAAAAACCAAAAAAATAGCAACAAGATCCAAAAAAAATTATTGGTCGTTGAGCTTTTGAAAATGCCAAAACAAAACTGATAGAAAAATAAAATCACACAAGCATATTTTGTCTTCAATCTAGTTCACAGGTTATCAAAACAATTACTGAAATAATGAAAAAGAATATGGTCAAGTTTAAAGGAACGTGTTATATTTTAACATGCCATGCCCAAAACACAAATATTGTTCCCAACCACTCCAGCCATATGGACAAAACTAATTGCCAGCTTTTGTTATACTTTTTCTGGAAGATGCTAAATAATCAAAGCAACCAAATGGAAGTTCTTCCACTATAGTAAATAAGTCAAACAAAACCTGAGGACAAAAGCTTTTAGAACTTTCTATTTTTACCTTTATTATTTTGCTATTTGAAAGAACCATAGTTCCAGTTGTTGAGATTAAACAGCTTATAGCTGCTGATCATGTTTGATGAAAGGCTAACAAATGTTACAATTAATAACAGCAAAAATATGAATGTCGAAATAAAGAGATAACAGCGTTGAAAAGAACATATGTAGGTAATGTGAAAGAAATTAGCACTGTTATGAGGCAAGGAGGACAATAGAAGAACATGGTCCAACATAATTACTAGTATGTGCGCATAATCCCAATGAACTAAAACTAAAGATGATGATGATGATGATGATGATGAAATTAGAACAATAAAGCCAGAATCTCATGCTAAAACATGGTTCCAACAGTTTATGTACCATTTTTGTACCACTTAGCATTGTAAGAGACATTCACAACTATGAATTCAATGTATTTTTGACCTAGAGTGCTATATCAAAATTTAAGAACAAAAAAGGAAGCATCACACAATAATAACCAAATTCCAAATTTTTGGAAGAAAAGCGATTTTTGCAACTACATCGCTTAATTTTTTGAAAGCAGAAGGCATTAAGCGATTAGCGCTTAAGCATGTCTTTTTAGCGCTTAAAAGCACCTCGATTAAATTTAAGCACTTGTGTAACAGTATTAAGCGATGACTTACTCGTATGGTAGTTAAGCACCGCTTAAGCCTTGCTTAAGCGCCTTTAGTTATAGTTTGGTTGTGCATGGATCTAGCGCTTAGGCAGCACTTACGCACCGCTTAAGCACCATTAAGTGAAGCGAGCCTTTCATCACCTCGCCTCGCTTAGCGCTTAATATAACATAGCTTGTGAGATAGACTGCATAGAACTTCGTTATTTGTTCTTGAATTTCAATGCCAATTATAAGACGTAGGTAGGTTCCCTAATAACTCAGGTTATGGTGACCAGATTTAGTAATTAGCAAGTGGATATAACTTTCTACAGAATATGAATCACAAATAAGTTTCAAAAATGCAAATATTCGAGGAACATATACAAAGCTAATGTAGAGAAAAAAAATACCTTCAGCATGTCCATTTCCTCTTTAGTTGGACAAAATTTGATTAGATTCTCAACTTGATCGATGTCTAAAACAGAAGAATCCAAAGCCAAAACAGCACTCTGAAAACCCAACCTTAATGAATTAGTATCAGAAACTACAATATATACATTTATGATGCACACTTGGTAATTAATCAGTTAAGAATTGAATGTTTTCTAGCTTGTTTCTTCTTCTTTTTCTTTTTCCCTTTTTCAAAATGTCACCTTTAAAACTTGATTAAAAAATATTTATTAAAAAAAAAAACAATTTCTGCAATGTCAACATATAAGTAGTTAAAATACAGTAGCACAAGTGCCACTAAAAATGGTGTCATCCCTCTTCGAAATTGTCATCACTCAATGGAATGTGAAATCACAAAATTACATAGGTGTGAATAGTGAAAGCGTCAACGTATCGTCCATGACTAAAGAGTTGTGTCAACAAGCCCTTGGTGTATTCATTCTATTTCATCTCGAAACAACCATTTATATTTTCCACTTCAAATCTCTTTTTAAATCAAAGGGGGGGGGGGGGTATAACCATGAACAAAGATTTGCCTCTACGATCACAAGTTCATCGTCTTTCCTTTGGTTGAAGTAATATATGAAATCCTAGTTCAGTTTTTAGTTCTACTCTCTATACTTATAAACTATTATAAAAAACCTAGACATATAAGTGAAACTAACGCAATATTGTGATGCTGTCACAAATAACTTTAAAATATATTCTGCTAGATTAACCAAGAAGTCGCAGATTTTTAGTTTATTGTATAATGTAAAAATATATTATTCTCGATGTTTGCTACCATGAGTGCGAACTAGTGAAGGACGAGCAAAATACCTTAATGTAAAAAATAAAAGTTTACAACGATTGCATATATAATGAATTGAAAGAAGCAGCGCGTAAAACTACAAAAATAAGCTCTCAATAATTTGATATTGAGTTGTCATGTTATTTAGACGATGGTTTCAGGATCAACAGCTATATGTATATGATGGCAAAGATGTTAAATCTTCCATAGGAATAAGAACGATGGTATTTTTTGTGAAAAAGAAAGAAAATAATAGCATGTTTTGAAGAGTATTTACCACATCTGATAATCAAAAGTGGAATTAGAGATAATACTAGAATGACTAAAACGGTGGACACTATCCAATCTTTGAATTTTGGCTTTCTTCCTTTCATGAGTTATTCACAACCCACATAGCCAAATGAAATTTGCACCCAAGCTTTGCCCATAATACACGGATCCAGAGTATACGTTTTTTTAACCATAACTTAATTTCATACTTTATATACCATTATACAAATGCATATTTATCTTCAGTTATAAGTCGCATGAAACTATACATGAATCTATTGCAGAATCCTCATATGTAGGGAAATTTAAACTTAATGCAGTGCCAGTTAATAATAATGACGAGTTGGATATAGATAAGGACCGTGATGTCCTCACCATAGATAGCACAAGGTAGTCCCAAGACATGAAATTAATAGTTCATTCAGAACACGTGGACAAATGGCAAACCACCATTTGATTACGTGAATAAGAATGATGATGAAAGTAAGAGTGATGGACCTGTGGAAATGGTTGTTGATGATTGATGTATTGCAGAACTGATGGTTAGATCCACAATGCAATGCAAAAGAAATTCTCTTTGGCATGAGTTGAATCTGATTTAAAGTGAAAATGGTATACGAGTCGAAAGAAAGTTAAAATGGTCAAATGAATGATCAATATAAAATGCAATTTTATACAAAAAGGTCAAATTAACAGAACCAGATAACACCGACACCTGTAACATTAGCGAAAAGTGTCCATGTAATCGCCCCAAAAATAATAATACACGGGATGGTGGTAATTCAGAAGTACAAAGGTAAACATGCTTCTGCAAATCCATTCATCGATTTAAACCATAAACAAGAAACATAATTTATATGAAGGTTCCGAGGAACTGAGTAAGGATATATATATATATATATATATATATATATATATATATATATATATATATATATATATATGGCAATGTTCCGCATCTGCTATACCTCTTATATTGCACGTGAAATCCCCCGGAATTCCAACCAAACATTCCGATTTTAATATTCATTATCTCTCTCTCTTTCCATTACACTATATTATTTAAGTGGAACGAGAGAAATAATGTATATTAAAATCAGAATGTGTGGTTCGAATTCAGGGAGAATTTCACGTGCAATATAAAAAGTGTAGCGGAACATTTCACATTATATATATATATATATGAGGAGCGTTCCGGGGCACCCTTGTTTTGCAGCACCCCTTTACACCCCTACCCTACCGTGAGCTATACTATCCAAATCCAACAAGATTTTGTAGATGCTCAATCCACACATATATTATCATCCATTCAAAATTTGAGCTCATTCCGACATTCGTAAAATAATATATTTGATGTTTAAATTTGACGGTTCAAACAAATGTCTGAACGGTGAATAATTGAGTCGGAATTTTGAAAACGTTTCGAATGTCGGAACGAACTCAAATTTTGGATAGATGATAATATATATGTGGATTGAACATCTACAAAATCATTTTGGATTTGGATTAGTGTAGCGCACAGTAAGGTAAAGGGTAATGCAAAATAGGGGTGCCTCGAAACGCAATATTATATATATATATATATATGTATATATATATGTATGTATATGTATGTATATATCGTTCAATAGCACCTCAATAGCTCTCTCCTCCATTTCCACCACTCATTTATAGTAAAATAAGTTAGTGGGAGAAGGAAGAGTTAGTGGCAAGGTTTGAAAACTCGGTTTCAGTCATTTGAAAATTTATTAGTTTCGGTCAATTTCGGGAGTTCTGGCGGTTTTTGTTTCGGTTTCGGTCCAAAAATCAAATTTTTTTTTTTATGAAAAAGTTAATGATAAATGTTGCAAATACACATAGAAGTATAGTCTACAAAAATATTCAAGTCACTGTTGGGTAAGGATAAATTGACGTATACATTTTATATTAATTCCAAGATATAAATTCAATATGAATGCAAAGCCAAAGCCCATACCAATTTTAAGCCCATTTCAAGCATAAATAGATTAACTGAATTTGCCCCAATTCTTAGCAACACCAAACCCACATCCAATACCATTATTTAACGCAATTAGCTTATGTGTTTCACACAACCACAAAACAAACAGCGGGAAAATAAAAATCGTAAACTCGAAGCGGAAAGTGAGAAAATAATCAAAAAAGTAACCTGCGTGCTTTTACTGAGCTCGAAGACGAAGATCGACATCGAAGATCGAAGCTTTCTATGCTCGAATTAGGGCTTTCTCTATTCTCGAATTTGCTATGCTCAAACTAGGGTTAGTTTCTTTTCTCCAATCAATCGATTTCACGTCTTTTGAGCACGGTTTTCAGTGATTTCGCGAATTTGGGGTTTTTTTCATTGTTCATTGATTTCGCAAATTAGTTTTTTTTTAAGACTGGTTTAAACGAAACGAGATTTGCGGTTGATTTTGTCTCGTTCACTTCCGGGACCGGTACAAGATTAACGAGATCTCGCATTACCGGACGAGACCTCATACCATGGGTAGTGGGAGGAGAGGGAAACCGGGATGTGTGGAGGATGGGCTAAAGGGGTATTGCACTGTTTGGGGTGCTCTTGAAACCGAATATACACAAGTGTCATGGTACTTTTAAGTTTTAAGAACTAAAGGAACGAACTTGAAACCACATATACAACAGCCAATGATGAAATTTAAGTATTTGATTTTACATTTCCAATTTTGACCATGGATTGAGAGGTTTTTACATTATCGACCATTTATAAATATCGACATGATACATTTGCATGGAAAGTTGGCAGTAAATGAAGATCGTCTTTATCCATTGGCACGCGCAGTTGTAGATTCAGCAACAGCTGACAATTAGAATCAAATCTTCTGTGAAATGCGCGCGCACACACACACACACACACACACATATATATATATATATATATGTGTGTGTGTGTGTGTGTGTGTGTGTGTGTGTGTGTTCATAGTGTGAATAATCAGCATGTTGCATTCATATTTGATCGGATGGAATGATTTCCAAGGGCATTGATGGAAATGAGAAAGAATTCACAAATGCATTGATATCATGCCAGACATCTAAAGATAATCAGATAAATAATGCTAATTAAATAATTTATGATATTTAATTAAATACAATATTTAACTAAATTATTTATAGAAATAGTTTGATAACATAAAATAAAATACCATAACCATAAAATTAAAGTACTACAAAAAATAAGCATTAATCTGACACCTAATGTCAAAATAATATCATTTTACATCTCTGCAAACACTTTATTTCTTCATGCATACGATGGATAACCTTCAATTGCGAGCATGTCTGCAGACTCTAAATAAGGTCGTTCCAAGTCATGGGTAGCCCAGGGGATTGATTGCCTATTCATTTTTTAACAGTATTTTTAGTTATAGATAAATGATTTTGTGACTGATAGTTAATTAATATAGTAATCGGTTAAGTTGGTAGGTACTTTGCTTACGAAATAAGAGATTACCAGATCAACCCCCTCACCCTTTACACTCATTCTTTCTTCCATATGCTTATATCAACTTTTAGTTCCGGACCACGTTTCAAATTGGACCGGACATGTGACTGCAAATGCACACAATAACTTCCAAATTTAAAATCTCTGTTTTCAGTTTGGGACATGCATAATGCCAATCATTACAGGCATAGGAAAACTGAATAACATGCATGATCCCAAAATTTCGTTATAAAACTAATTTAGATATTATGTATCAAAGTTTTTTTTTGGGAACATACCAAAATTTTAGATGGTACTAACGATGACTTAGACCAATATGATTTAACCCTATCCAGAAACCATATCATATTGCAACATGATCTAAGTGAATTGTTATTTTACAAATTTTCAACTTGAATAACCATTCAGAAAGCACGTGGGGTCCCACTTACTATATATCCCAGTTCGTTCTTATATCTTTTTTCTCCTTTTCTGTCAAATGTATAATCATCCAAGTATCAACTCCAATGAAAACTACAAGTCCTGATAGTTTAATAGAATAACAACAAATAATTTTACAATCCTACAACTGAACAAATGAGAAACATGAACATGATTTTAACATTTCAAATTACACCAAATGTCTGGTCAAGCATGCAGATACAGTGACATGAAGAAATAGAATAAAAGCACTGTTTATATAGATAAAAATTAATGAATAATGCAAAAAACGAAAACTCACTATCATCTCTGGAAGTGGCATTTTAATTTTTGTAAGCATAATCTCACAATTGTTTGCTCTTCGCATGTCGATCTGGAGATAAGAGACGAGCAAAGAAATCAACACCAACTAAATTTCTCAGCAGTGTGATGATTGGCCACAGAGAATTTATTTGTGAGCTCGTGTTATGGTAAAATTTCCTATATAGTGGCTCATGTAAAAAGTGACTAGATAAGAACCAAGTCAAGACACTAATTATAACGAAAACATCATTTTTTAAAAACTGCACTGTTATTTTGTTTTGAAAAACGAAGTTCAAAAACATTCGTCGCCATAAATTCTAAATAAATAAGTAGGCGTCTAGCTGATTAAGTATACAGTACAATGATAAACAGTTTTAACTGTACAAGTGGATTACCATACATAGAAAAAGATATACAGTGGGGACGTTCTACAATAATCCTACTGTATGAAAAGAAAATGCAAGATGTTTTTGTAGGCCTTCTTTGCACAAAGTAGTCGACAGCTTATCACTCCATCTGAATGAAATGATATCACTAGCATATAAAAATTCAGAATATATTTTGATTAACTGAGGTTGAAGGTTGAAATTTTGCTGGAAAAAAATTAATAAAAACCAAGCGTGTTGACAAAACAAATTTATAAATCAGAATCAAAATCAAAATCCCATTTCAATATCTATACAAGATACCACATGCAATAAACCATAAAGCATGAGCGAACAACCTAAATGATTGTGAAAGAATTAACTGTAATAATGGAAAGTGCCAATGGTTGGAGTGTAGATTATTCACTTCGGCCAAATTATTACTATTATTTCTAGAGAGAAAAACATGAAGAAAAATACCAGGTGCACCAACTCAGGCTTGCTGATGCTAGTACCCCGTCTATTTTTACTCTTATCAGGACGGTTTCCATCAGTTGCAGTTGAATTTGAGAACAAACTCTCTAATTCTGAAAGATCGATATCAGGAGCCCTATTGATCGCGTTCAGTTTTAGATAGTTCAGAATATTGTATTGAATTAGCAGATATTCAGATGCTTTACAGTAAGGATGCTCTATTGCAAGAAAACATATAAAACAATACATAGAACAAAATTTCAAGCAAACATCTATATACACATTAAAAAATAAATCCTTCAAAACTCCTATTTATGATTTAAATTCTATCTTGGTTCAAAGTTGAAATTTTGCAACTTACGATTTCAAATCCCATTTTGAAAACATAGTTTCTATGTGGTTTGAACTAATAATTATAGTAAGATCGGTGACGAAATCAAAGATCAAGAACCATACTTTACCATTCCACTTACTTTGATTGTTCTTCTTGTTTTTGAGAATCAGCCCAGAGACTTCCTTGCATAGCACGTGTTACTTTCACCCAGTGCAATGGTTTTAATGTTGCTTTCTTTGGCTGACCAGCCGATGCCGTCAATCCCCGACCACTTCCAGAACCTGGTGGAAGAGGTTTTCCTCTTCCAAGCGATGGAGGGGGCGGGACTGGTGTATTTGGAGCTTTCATTCCTGGAGGTGGCGGTGGACCTGGTGGTCCACGACTTCCAGGGAATGGTGGGGGAGGTGGTACAGATGCAGGAGGCTTAGGAGGTGGTGGTGGACCTGGTGGTCCTAGATTTCTCGGCATTGGTGGAGGTGGTGGTGGACCTGGTGGTCCTAGATTTCCCGGCATTGGTGGAGGTGGAGGTGTAGATGCAGGAGACTTGGGAGGTGGAGGTGGGCATGGTGGTCCATGATTTCCTCGAGGTAATGGTGGAGGAGCTGGTATAGACACAGTAGGCTTGGGAGGTGGTGCCAAAGAGGAAGGGAGAGGTGGTGGAAGAGGAGCACATTTTGCCGACATTTTCGGTGAATGTGGAGTAGAGGGAGGTGGCCGACCTCTATTCACTGCTAAAAGTGCAGGTGAAGGCGGTGGAGGCGGTGGAGCTCTAATGGTTACTGAAGGTGGAGAGGGCTGAAGTGAAGCTTTAGTGATTGGTGGTGGTGGTGGTGGTGGAGGAGGAGAAGATATACCAGCTATAGAGGATGGTGGAGGAGGAGCTACACTTGCAACAAGAGGTGGAGGAGCTCCACTTGAAACAAGAGGTGGAGGAGGTGGTGGAGGAGGAGGTGGAGGAGCTACGTTTGGGTAAGAATGTGATGAATCTGATGGTATTCCTGTTTATATAACGTAATATGATTGGTGGCTAGAAAATGCATATGAAGTCCAAGCTATATATAAGTATAGCTCCTCCATAAACCATATAAAATTACCGATTTTCATCTAACATGGAGCTACATGAAATTCAATTACTTCTAACCCATGGTTAATGCTATATAAAGTTGAATTCTCAAGTGATGTATGCATGGAAAGTAGACTAAACTTTTTTGAAAGGGTGAACCCCTGAATTTCTTCATAAAAAGAACAAATATCTGAAAACAACAAATCGCTTGCCATCTAAAATAATAATGTCTTTAAAGAATTAGTTGTGATTCCTTAATGAAATTACTATGTAAGAATCACCTCACCAGCATATTCAGAATATAGATTTCTCTCTTGGTCTGTGGATGAAACTGACTCTGAAGTTAAAGAATCCTCTCTATCGTAATCGGAATCTAGAGGAGACTCACTTGCACTATATAATCTTGGTTCTTTCGTGTCATTATGTATTAGCCGTTCCAAATTTTCATGTAAAGTATTTGATGAAAGTTGTTTGAGCAACCAGTATGCAGTTTCATCACTACTTTCATCCCATTCAACTCCATCAAATAATTCTTGGACCCTGGAAAATGCTTCAATAGGCAACCCTCCTTTCATCTCACCGTTCAATATTGCAGTCGGGGCCTTGGCAGGAGACATACTCTCAATTTCACCAAATAAAACCTAGAAATGTAAAAGAAACATACTTCAGTACACTTTTTGGTTAGTTTGTCAAAACCAAGGTTCGAGATTTTGGTTTCGCTCTTGGTCTTTTGTAGGAATTTCAACCTAATTCGTAAATTCTGGAAATTTCGATTCCGGTTTTGGTTTCATACTCGGGTCTCGTTGTTAATTTTTCATATAATTATACATATATTTGTTTAGTTTATTGAAGAAAAAAAAAAGTATAATTTGAACTTAATTGAAAGGTAAGATATACACAAACAATACTGATTTATTATAAATATTCAAAACACAAAAAAAAAAAAAAAAAAAAAAAGTTTATTACTTCATTTTCAACTTTTTTTAGTTATATCATTTATATATTAGGTGAATAATTATGTTTTCTAAGTTAAATTTCAGGTATTAAATATTCATATATTTGAAAATCAAATTAATTTTTTTCAGTGTTTTCTATATAATTTGAAGTTATATATATATATATATATATATATATATATATATATATATATATATATATCGTTGAATCGGGATTACAGTCTAGTTTCATTTCGGTCCCAACTGAAACCTAAACATATGTCATCTCCATGTTTCAGCCGAAATCTCAAACTTTGGTCAAAACGCACAGTATCATGTATAGTAATAGGATCCACCCTAGAAAGTCCTGAAACAGAGGGACTCTGAATTATCAATAAAAATGTATTTATACTTTGTAGGTCCCCAAATCATATTAAATCGCCATTTATTCTTATGAATTACATGCTTTTTTTTTCCTTATTTAAAAAATAAAACAACCAAAAAAAGGCAAATATTACCTCAGCCCGAAATTTCTTGGGAAATTTCTTCTTTGAATCCCAAGGTATATCTACATCATCGCTGCTTAGAATCAAAATATTTGACCGAATGAAAGCTGTATTAAACATTATTCTAAACATCATTGCTTCTCTTTCAGGGTCCAAATCAAGATGGACACACTCTAACACAACATCTCCTTCAACTAAACACTGGATGTCAATTTTAATCACGTCGACATCACCCTGCATTTGTATAATAGCTCAGACCTTATTCGATCGCAAAAGAACACAGGTATGAAATGAACGTTCATAATCAAATAAGCAAAGAAACACCTGTTTATAATGTCGAAGTGATTTCTTCTTTTTTGACATGGAAAAGAGTGTTTTAGCTGAGGAGTTCTCAGTTTTGTGAAGACTTTGTCCATATACACGTACTAGTGGCCTACACCCATTATCTAAATCAAAATTCGGAATCGAACGGAGAATCAAACAATCTAAAGAAAGAGCTCGGTCAGTAGGTGCTCGTTCCGAAGTAATATTTTGTCTAGCAATGTAATGTAAGTAACGAATTTGAGATGGCAAAGGATTTAAAGGTGAAATATTTTGCAGAAATCCTTTAGGAGCTTCCTTGTGAACAACGTCAAGGGCTTTTTTTGCTGCATTATATAATTTCCTATGTATCAGTAAGCCCGCTAGCAAAAATGCTAAAATTGGCCAGCCTCCTCTTTCACAATGAAGCAGCACAACATTGTGGTTATTCTTAAGAGAAAGCCAAGATTCACTAACATGAAGAAAGTGTTGGACAAGTGGTAGAGGAAGAAGAGGACAGCCTTCATATTGTCGTGGGTAATCTATTACAGTGACATCGTATTCACAAACAATATCACTGAATTGGCTTCTTTTATCTCCCTCGCCAAAATTAAATGCAAGAAACGACGAATCAGAGTACGCTTCATGAAGTTCAGTTATGATTTCATGCAAGTAAGCATGATAGATTCCATCAACCAAAGCCTCAGAAGAGAAACATGAATCAAGAACTGTACAATAAAAGATAAAAATAAAAAAACATAGGAAAAGAGAGAAAGTAGAGAAAAAAGATCTTCAGATTCTCACCATATACTCTGTCTACAAATTCTAGCAAGCCATCAGGTGGCCTTTTGTGGAATAATCTACTCAAAAGAGACATCTCATCAATACTAGTCTAGTCGTTCAACAAGTTATTATGTGAGTGTTTCGGAATACCAAGTTCTGGCCAGGGATATGATGCAACAAGAAGCGCTAACTTGGAAATCTCAAAACTGATGCCTGCTTACCTGTTCCAAAAAGAAAACTTAAAGCAGCAAGTAATATACTTCAGTAGGGTTTATAGTGATAAATTTTCATTTAGCATAAGCAAGAAGATATTGAACTGGTAAAATATTAGAATTATTGTTATGTGATAATACCAACAAAAAAAGGTGCATGTATTTTACCCAGTATCATGTACCAAACACTCAAACTTGGATGCTTATAACGTTAAACGCTATTCGGTATATGCAATGTTAATGGGTATGCATTATCGTTTGTTACAGATAAAAAGGCATTCTTGAGTGAGAAGTAAGATTTGCAAACGATTAATAAACATTAAGGATCTGTGCGCTACCATAGTATACTGATCAGAATATTTATAACTTACATATATCTTCATTGGCAAAAATGTCCAATTCCTTGCACAATATCCATTCAAACCAGCAATATAAAGTTTGAACCTGTTCAAGTTTATTTTAATGCATTCACGTAGTGGAAGAAATATCTGATTGACAGATCATGCAATTGCTATGGTTAAACCAACCAAGAGAAATTGTAAACTTCATAAGCACGTACTTTTATACCGTCATTAACATAAATATATGACCCATAATGCTGCCTCTTATATGAAATACTGAATTAATTATGCTTACTGCTGCTTTAATAGAAGTTTTTCATTTCAAAAAATTCTAGCACCTTCCAAAATATCTCTACAGTGAAGGTACATATATGCCTAAGCATCAATGCAGATCATACCACTAAATAATGTTGTTATCCAGTAGACGAGCGACCAAACTGCATTGCACATCATAAGAAATTATTCTAGCTTCATGTAATGGTAATATAACTAACTACTCTCCGTGTACAACATAAGAAAAAGATCATTCGGTTTGGACACGAATTAAGGGATTCAAAAAAAGAAAAAAAAATAGGCATAATTGTTTGAATGGAATCAAAGATATTCTAACAACAAAAGCAAACTTGAGAACTCAGTATTCTAAGGTATGACCAAATTTATTGAAATTGGACAGTTAACACACGAGGAAAACAGACGAAAAGGCAAGCTCGGCAATAGTTAGAAATTTGTAATAATAATGCAAATTCTTGAAGACCATATCAGCATTCTTCCAAAAAAATTCAACCACTTCAAGCACAATGACAAAAGAATAAAACCAAACAACGTTGTAAAAAATGCAACATGATCCACATCTTGGTGGATGGCAGTATGGAGCCAAAAATTTCAAATCTTGCACACTGTTTCAGATATCGAAAATTTCGCCCGAGATATCATCCGAGATCTCGTTTTTAGCTCCTGCCGAAATGAAGCAGCAATTATCACTGTAAATCTCTTTTTGAATATATCGTCCGAGATATTGTAATATCGAACGATATATCGATCGAGACGAAATACTGGAATATCGTCCGGGATCTTGTTTTTTCTAATTAAAATTTAAATTCGTGCCTGAACTAGAACAATAATAAAAAATAAAAAAAACTCAAATCTAGTCACGATAATCTCCTGCTATTTAACATTTTGGATGTTAAATGATCATATCGTATATTCATATATGTTCTACAATATTTATGGTTTACATATTCCTATTTTTTACATACATATCATGTTACATATGAAATTATCTATTTTGTATGTGCTACTTATGCTGAACTTTTTAATGTTTTGGATCTTTTTTATGTTTTATATCTAAGAATAATTCATGTTTATGGATCATATGTTGTATGCACTAATCTATTTGCATTGTGTTATGTTTCTATTTTAAGCATATTACGATTTAGAGCACGGATGATCTTTCGTAATTTAAGAATAATAAAGTAATTTTGTAATTTAAGTTACAATGTTTATAATAGCATTCATAAAAATCATGATTTAAAACCTTGATTTTGCATTTCATTCAAGGTCTCAAACTGACACCTTTGTCCATATTTCGGATTGAGATCTATATATCTGAAGTGAGATGAGTGCCAAACATGATAAAATTTACATTTGAGGTTTTGTTTTACATTTACCCGAGTGCATTAATGATATCTTAAGAGAAATCTAGACGAGATGGAAGAAATTTAGATTTTTGCAAGGAACAGTATGACAAGGTTTTTTGTCTTTTATGGTAATGCTTTTAAAATAGGATTTGAAACGTGAATCACGAATTTTAACTTCTAGACCGAAATATCAATGATCATTAATACATTTTTTTTTTAGTGCATATCTGCTTGTATGCTAATTTTTTTGTTCTATTATGAATACATGAGATTTTGAATATGTATACACATCAATATTTCTTTCCATATGCTACCATGGATTTTGATGTTTGAATTTTTACATAGAACTTAGAATTTAATTTGCTTTGTCATGTCATCTTCATTGTTTATATAAAACAACAAAATATGAAATGTTGATTCAAGTAAACACCATGATATTTTCTCCTCAAAATGGGTTGAATTATTATTTTTAATTAGAACTAGAGAGATTCAAATTTAAAATGCATTCAAATCGTCGGCACTTAAGAATTTGACTATAATATCTTATATAGCATGAGCATGTGAAAAGGCACAAAATGGGGGATTTAACGCAAATAGCACAGAATTAAAAAATAAATTTTTTTCCAACTATTTTTTTATCGTTCTGGATTTTAAATCTCTTTCTTATAATTGTGTGTCCATACAGTGATTAATCATTACTGGGCACTTGTCATAAGACACGACTATGTGATAAAATTTTGGATCTTATATAGAAAAAAAAGTACTAAAACCTAAAATGTCAATATACCTAAAGTTATGTCATTTTATTTTAGATGTAAATGTAGAGGCAGATGCAATATTCATTCTAAATTGATGTCTTCAGCATGAATTCACCCATCATAGTGAAACATAATGTACTCAAAATAACAGCATTGTTGTATGTACAATTTATTTTCCCGATTTCGATTGTAAATGCAAAATTAGAAAACTAATTGTTTTTGTATATGATATTAAGCAATCAAGAAAGAATGAAGACTGAAAATGAATCTATAACTACAATCTAAAAGAACAAGCATTTTAACAAAATGTATAGTACTTAACTCCTCTTTTAAAGGTTCTCCGAATTTTTTCGAATCACAGCCCACGCTAGAACACTAAAAGAATTCTAATCAACCTCGATATCATAGGTCTATAAGTGGTTAATATGTTGTCATCATTACCATCAACTGGACAACATCATCTAGGCAAATACTTGTTAAATATAGCCGCTAAAAAGCAAAATAGCAGGAGAGATTTGAGACTTTTTTTTGTTTCTCATCAAATTTTCAGTATAACTTAATTATAAAAGGCACTGTGCTCGTTTAAATTACAATTGTGATTCCAATAATGCTCATGTCGAACATTTAAATACATAGCATGCTCCTTGTAAACTAAAATTGTGGTTCGTATTGAGCTAGTTTCGGTCTTTTCAGTTTAAGTTACAATTGTGATTCAAATTGTGTTCATTTCAAATGTGTAAAACAAAATATATATCACATTGAAAATCAGCAAACATATAGTAATTTCACTATGTATTTTAAATGCTTCCTGTAACGTCAAAATGTATGGTATGGAATTGTGTACCAAATCAGCAAACCAAGGTTGTGAACCAATGCACAGAAAAAGAAAAAAAAAGGAGAGGGGGTAAGGGAGGGTTGGGGGGAGGGGGGAAGTGGTTGTGTTCGGAAATAATGTACTTTGAAAAATTAATACCTAAATGCGGCGGACGTCGACGGCAGAGAGAGACAAAGGTCCAGGCGGAGGACAATCGTGGTCGAGATGGCGGATTGTTGCCGGGGAAGGCGGAGAAGAACCGCGGTTAGGGCTTCGGATGAACCAGAGTATGCAATTCCGCCAATTTTTCACCACTCTTTGCAGTTAACAGCCTAGTAACATATACCGTTTCAATTTTCTGCAGTAGTGGCTTGTAGCTAATAAACAGGAATTTGAAAATTTATATTTTGTTATAAATCAAAATAAGAACATAACAAGGTAAGGGAGAAAGAAAATTTTATTGAATTAAGATTAGGTCTACAACACAAATGACTCTATTTGTAGATTTCACGTATCCTGCTAATTACAACAACGTCCCTCGTGTTGAATCTAGTCTTTATATTTGAATATGTTAATACTCCCTCTTAAAAATATGCATATGCAAAGATGATAAGATTATTGCCTCTGTGAGAATCGAAAAATCATAAATAAGAAAAAGAAAAAGGAAATTTTATTTCATCTTTAGATAACATATTTTACAGTTACAATGAAGGTTGATATTTTTAAATCAAACTAATGCCTCATTAAAAACTTTACTAACAAAAACTTAATGGGAAAAATAGTAGTGAAGGAAAACAGTACATTATACCATAATCTTGTATGTCTCCTTGATTCATAATGCGTTATTTAATTAGTTTGGTGATGCAAATGACGCAAACCAATTTTGTAAACCATCTAAATGTTGATTTTGGAAGTGCCTTTGTGAATAGTTCGGTTGGATTTAACTGAATTTGTTACACCTCTGTCCTATTGTTTTTTTATGTAGTTCATGTGTAAAGAAAAATTTAAAAGAAATGTGTTTAGTTCTACCACCCTTGATATAACCTGCTTGAATCTGAGCTACGCATGTTGCGTTGTGTTGGAAACGTTTTGTATATATAGTGAATTTATTTAAAAAAAATATAGTTACTAAGAATTTATTATTGAGCCATTATTGCAATAGAGCCGTTGAAAATTATAACGGTAATATATATATATATATATATATATATATATATATATATATATATATATATATATATATATGAGCCATTATTGTGGTTGAGCAGTTACACTAGCACAAAGGTCATATATTTATGTGACTTTTTATTTACAAAAACAAATGGTATTAAAATATTGCCATGAATGATAATAAATTAAAACTTATTAACATTCATCACTTTTGAAACATATACAATTTACACGTTATAAATTGCAGTTTTTTGACCGTTTCTTTTAATTATTATGATATTAATTGTGATCCAACTTTCCTTCCACTAACATAGCGAACGTTACATCTTTGCACTCTGTCTATACAAGAAATAGAATAGACAAAGCAAAATATAGAACAATTTTTTCATCTTTCTCTCTCTTCAAAAAACTCCTTATCTTCATTGAAAAAATTCCATTAAAAAGAAATGAAAGAAGCGGTGCAGGGTTTTTTTTAAAAAAAAAAATTGAGTGCAAATCAGACTCAATTTGTTTTTGCAAACGAGACTGTTTTATCCTAGAGGTGGCGGCGAAAGATATGAACTGCTTTGCACCATTGAGCAGATTGCTGAAACGTCTTCAAGAGAGCGACGTTGTCCGTGACTCAGTCATTGGTTTTCCAACATGTTGTCTTCGTAAATAATGGTTTATCCTACATGTACTTTGAAAATGTTCAATCAATGGTCATAACCAAGTACATTCTCGACTTGCTTCATGTAGTGTTAGTATTTCAGAACGATTGTATGATGTTGCTACTAATGTTTGTTTTGTAGATCGCCATGAAATAGCCGCATTATTGTTGGTAAACACATAACTAGTTTGTGATCTTGCTTCATGTGGATTAGAAAGGTAACATGCATCAGTATAACCAACTAGAATCGCATCATTGTCTGTGTTAGACTAAAATAAACCTAAATTTGTGGTTCCATGAAGATATCTCACAAGAATTTTATGTCATTCTTGTTATGCAAAAGTTGCTCTGATACCAAACTGTTGGGATTTTATGCACAGTGGAAGTTTGACAAAACGCCCGAAAAACATGATCTTTATTGATTCACCAAAAACAAATTTTGTTTACACTTGATGGATTACAACAAAAAATAAACAAAATACAATGAATCAATAACCTTATTGAGATAGACAAAGAATATCTAGATGACTACAAATATTGTTGGAGCAGAAGAGCGATGAAGAACGACAACAAACCCTTGGACAATCTGGAAGCATCAACTGCGTCTTTCAGCAGTAAATAGGAATAACTACCCTCAGCCCAAATTCCTACATCTTCCTCTCCAGGGCGCAAGTAGGCCTGTCAACGGATGCAGTCGGATACGAATAGTGATGTATCCGAATCCGTATCCAGAAAAAAAAATCAATATCTGAATCCGTATCCGATATCCGCGGATATCATTTAAATAGTATCTGTATCCGCGGATATCCGAAAACATCCGTATCCGGTTCAACGAATACGGATATTTTCGAATATCCTGTAACAACCCTGAATTTTGGGTCCAATTTAAAATTTTATTTTAAAGTAATTTTAATGAGTTTTTGATATTTAAAATAATTTATTTAAAATAATAATGATTGAAAGTTGATTTAAATTGAAGTTAGAATGAATAATTTAATTTTAATTATAAAAGGAGTTAGAAATAGCGCTGTAGTTTGAAAAGTCAAACTTGAACTTTGACTGACCGTACAGGATGCAAAATTTAACGGATTTTAGTGAAACCAAAAATATTAGAATCTATTTAAAAATATCTTTCTAACGAATCTGAAAAATTGAAATTTCATAGCGGGAATCAAAAGTTATGTCAAAATTAAATTTTAGAAGGTCGCTATGAAATTTATAAAGGTCAAAAATGCTACTTTTTGCATACGAAGGAATTTGGACTCGAAACCACTTCCATTGAGTTCAGAATGATGTTTCTGCATTGAAAAACAGTAAACACTTATGTATTTCGAGTTTCAGAAATTATTTATTTAAAAATGTATTTTTAATATTAAATATATTGGCCTTAAAAATAGTCATTTTTCAAACAGTCTCAGAATTCGACGAAAATAATTTTGTTGGGTTCGTATCGTCAAAACAAAGCTAAAAATGATTTTTCGGTAATTTTTAGAATTAATATATAATTATAATTGATTTTTCAGTGTGAACGGACAATTTTTGACTTTAAAAATTCATTAAAAATTCATACGAGCTCAGAATTGAACAAAATTAATTTTTCTAGGTCCGCAGCGTCAAAACATAGCTAAATATATTTTTCGGGAATTTTTGAAGTTAATTTGTGGCCCCGGCATATTTAAATGTACGGTAGAAATTAAATTATATATTTAATATTGCATTTTTAAATTAAAACCGAAAAAAACGTTACAGACATCAGATTTGAAGCCCGGGACATAGCCCATCGCGTTTAGAAGGCCTCAAAACGTTAAGATCGACAGTAAGCAGGCCCAAATCGGACAGAGTCCAAAAATCCACCTTTTTAGCACAAATTTCGAGATTTATTAATAAAATAATATTTAAAAATCGGGCTGAACCCTAATGCCAGCCGCCGCTGCAGTTTTTAATGGCTGAAACCATTCGAATTTCAAATGCTAAGATCTCTCAATCCGTTCAACAAAAATCGACGTATGATATACCAAATCGAAGAGAATTCAGAGAGCTTTCCATCCATACGGTCAAGATCGGGTTTTGATTCACGGATTTTGCGAATTTCGTCCGAGAAGTGGCTGCGTTTTTGGGTGTTTTCTGGCCAAGGAAGGAGGCCGAGTTCGATGGGGTTTCGGCCGAAGGTGGAGCTCGGGGTGGTCTTCGTCGTGGCAGCATCTGATCGGCGCCAAGATGCCTCGGGTTGCGTGCGTCCAGAAGAAGGAAGAACGGTAGATGGGTCTCGTGTGTGTACAGGTATCGGCCGTGTTTTTCAAACGAGAAAGAAGGGTATTATTATATTAATTAATTTATTTATTTAATTTAATTTATCCAATGTTTAAAAATCGATATCTCTCTCATACGAGGTCCGTTTTACAAACCGTTTGTTGCGTTGGACTCGTCTTTCCGAGAGCTTCGCGATGGCGCAGACCCCAGCTGAAACGGAGACAGTCAAATTTCGGCCAAAATTCAATGTGAGAATTTCTAATTTTAATTAATTAAATTAATTATTTTATCGCTGTTAGATAATTGTTTGTATCTTATTTAATTAGATTTGCGCTGTGATGAATTGTGATTGTGGTTCTGATAAATTGGATTGTATTATGTTGTTTAGATCTGTTGTAGTGTTATTTTGATCTGATGAATACAATAAAAATCATCATGTTTTGCAAAGTGGATTAACTAGAATTTTTAATCCAATTAAATATACTATCTTGTTTGGGAATTAGATCAGATTAGAATCTTTAATCCAAATAAAATGTCATATTTTGTCATGTTTACCTTATGGACATTAAACTGATAAATATAACACCTTATATTTTGTTGTGTTGGAATTGACGACGAAATCAAATTATATTTTGTTGTGTTGGAATTGACGACGAAATCAAACTATATTTTGTTGTGTTAGAATTGACGACAAGACAAAATTAACAATTTTTGTTAATTAGGTATGTAAGACAGAATTTACATTTTCTATGTAAATAGAATTAAAAAGAGAAAATTTACATTTTATGTAAATTGAATAATTAGAAAAGAAATTTACATTTATGTAAATAAGATAATTGAAAAGGAAAATTTACATTTTATGTAAATAAACTATTGATTTACATTTTCTGTAAATAGAACAAATAGAAGGAAGAAAATTTACATTTTATGTAAATGAACAAATAAGAATGTTAAGAAGGATTTAGCATAAATTATTTATGTTAAAAGAGATTTAACATAAAATATATTTTTTATCGTAAGGAAGAAATGTTTGGGAAGATTTAACATAGAATTTTTTTTATGTTAACAAGAAAAGAAAATAGAAAGACAATAGAAGTTACACTTTATGTAATATGTTATATGAGAAATAGAATTTACATCTTATGTAAATTATAACATTAGATAGAAAAGTACATTTTATGTAAAATGAGATAATAGACAATTAAAATTATATTTTTATTGTAATGTGAATTATTAAAAAGGGTGAACTAAAATTATACTTCTCTATCAAGTGTAAAAGAATGATAAAAATATTCATTTTTATCAAATGTAAAAGAAGGACAATTACAAAGAATGAAATAAAACCTTCATTTTATGAAAAAAAAGTAAAATATTATATTTTATGTGATTAAGATTTAAAGAAGGAAAGTTACATTTATTATGTAATTAGGAAAAAGGAAAATTTACATTTATGATGTAATTAGATAAAAAGAACATTTGTTCATTATTTTCTCCTTGTTATTAAAAAGAACATTTGTTCATATTCTCTTTTGTTGTTAAAGAAGAACATGTTTGATCATATTTCTTTTGTCGATAAAAAGAAACATTTTGTCGCTATTTTTTTCTTAATGGTAAAAAGGAACATTTTTGTCGCTGATTCTTTTTAACATTAAAAAGAATCATTTTTATTGTTATTTCTTTTCAATGTAAAAAAAAATATCATTTTTGTGTCATGATAGTTTAGATAAAAGTAGACACCTTTTTAGTGTCAAAATTGATGAATTAAAGAGTTGCATTGTTTACTTACATTTTTGAAAAAATATGAATTTAGCAGTAGCATTTTTACTTACCTTTTAGATGTAAGTAAAAGCATGTTTTGAAGATTCATATTTTTATTTACATGTCAGATGTAAATAAAAGTATAAATTGGAATGTTTATATTTTTATCAATATTTTGATGCGGTAAAAGAGAAATGTTAATATCACATTTTTATCGATATTTCTGGTGCGATAAAAATAGCGATGTTAACATTTCATTCTTATCGTCATTTGAGTTACGATAAAATGAATACATTTCAAAACTGCATTTTTGCTGCATTTCTTTTTGTTAATAAAAAGTTCATTGTTATGCTGCATATAAAGAAGATATATTTATTTGGTAATGTCATGTATTGCATATGAAGAAAATATATTTATTTGTTATATACTGCATATGAAATGAAATGCATGGTTAAGATCATATTTTTATCAATGGAAAATGGTAGCGATAAAATTTACATTTTTTATTATGTAAAACAAAAATATGAACTCGCATTTTAAATAGAATTTGTGTTTTATATGTAAACAAAAGTAGGAATGTGCACTGATAATAAAGATTACATTTTTATTATGTAACTTAGAATGAGAACTTGCATTGCAAATAAAAATTACATTTTTATTTGAACTAAAGTTATGATATTTGCTTTACAAATAAAAATTACATTTTTAACTATGATGTGGAATTGGCGTTGAAAATAAAAATTATATTTTTATTTGTAATTATGGTATGAAATTTGGCAAGCGAACAAAATTTACATTTTTATATGTAACTATGAATGAGAAATTGCACTGTAAATTGAAATTACATTTTTATTATGTAGTTAAGGCATGATATTACATTGTAAATTAAAATTTCATTTTTATGGTGTAACTTAAGAACGGAATTTACATTGCCATTCTAAATAGTCAGGATCATTTTGGTTTTACATTGAAAGAGATAAGAAAAATTATTATTTTTGTTTGGCATTTAAAAGAATAGCAAAATTATTATTTTTGTTATATTGAAATTAAACAAACAAAAATATATTCATTTGTATAGAAATGAAGTGGACACCAAAATATGCATGTTTGTTGTAATGGAAATGAAACACAAAAATACTTATTTTTGGTTGTAATTGGAATGATACACAAAACATACATTTTGTGTATAGTATATTTATGGAAATTGAAAAATAAAAGAAAACAATGTTGCGTGTGATGATATATATATCAATATTGGATATAAATAAGAAGATTTGTTGTTAGCAAAATATAGTAAAATGAAATGGACGAGGAATTATATTTATATAAATTATATATATATATAAAAATTAAAAGTACTTGAATCGAGCGTGGTAGTTCACATTTTAGAATCGTACTTTTAATTGATTATACCGTATGATCCGACCGACGGATTTTACCAAAACTGAAACCGATAGGTTCGCCTTGGGAAGATCTTTCTAATGATATGAAGTATATTAAAATCCAACGGTTAGATTTGGAGAAACGTGTAAAACAAATTTGGGTGAAAACAACGCCAAAGTCGCCTGTTGACATGAGACGTCGTTAAATAGAATTTAATTATTTTTATATAAATAAAAATGAAGATTGATCGTTATAAATTAATATTAACGATATGAATTTGTGTTCAAATTTATATATACGAGAATTATTTGGAAAGTCCGAGTTTACTCTCATTCCAAATAATGATACGACGTTTCGAAGATTTGAAGACGGTGATTGAAGGCCGACGGTCTTCACATCGAATGGGTGTGTTGCTATTGAGACCCATGATGCGAGTAGCTACCTTGAAGGGGCGACAGTAGTAGCCGTCCGGACGTAGTGTTGATTGCACGGTTTTGGCTTTCGCTCAAACCCAGAGCATAAGCGCGTAAATGGATTGTATGTCCGACGTTGTAATCCTTTATACTGTATCCGTTGATCTCTGCTAAACATATATCTGCTTGGTGTTTTACACCCTTCTCTGAGACGTACGAGCTTAGAGGTTATATGTTGGTAGAAATCAATGGTACGGTATGGATTGACGATGTGGCATGCTAAGATGCATATGATCAAGGCTTTGTTGAAAAGCAGACCTTGTGGGATGATCAAAGCATAGCCTGTTTAGGCATAGCTTTGTGTATAGCGTGACTTCACGAGCCTCACACACCGGCGGAGTCTAAAACGGGAGAAGGGAACGCAGGGAGAGCAGCACGTTTCTTTCTAGCTAGAGTGGTGTCAGTGACCTATCAGCCCTGACATTTTACTTATGTGGATGATGGAATGAGGCGCCTCGGATAGGTCCTATAGGACTGGGAAACGTGTGTTCAGGTATAACTAATCCGCTAAGCTGTATTTGTGGACCGGCCCTGCAGCTATCCAAGGGTTCTCCGCGGGGAATCCTGAGACACTGGCTAGAGTGCTCGAATCGGTAAGGAGCTCCTCTCTAGCCTTGACTCATGATGGAAACCAAAAATCCAAATACGAACCGACGAATTTGATTGTATTACTAGTACGGAGGCATAATATATGGGTACCTATGCTTCCTAGGATTGATACATTTACTTTGAAATGTTTTAAACATATACACACTAATAATAATATCGTTTTTATCGTATCAAGCATTTTTGACCATTATAAGGTAAAACCCTATCCTCCGGTTTGCGTTGCATTGTGTGATGGGACTTGGGTCTTATGATGGTTTCATTTTTCTACAAAGCATTGCGTTGTTTTGACGATTTACTTAAATTATGCACGGCAGTCCATTGGAATAAAACCCGTTCCGCTTTAGTGGCGTGGTCCTTGGATTTGCCTTATTACTATTAGTTATATTAGTTAAGAATTCTCATACCAGTCCCATGACTGACCCGTTGTTTGTTTCCACCTTTACAAACTCGGGTGCCCTCTTTTCCACACGGGCAGTCGAGTAGTTTGTCTACAGGTTCTTATCCCAAGCAGGATCCTGGATTGAAGCTTAAAGCTGTGTCCAGAGCATAGTTGTCTTCCGATGCCTTGGTTTTATTTCCGCTGCAATGTATTACTGTATTGTAATGTATCTTCCGCTGTAATTTATTCGATGTACTCTGATATTCTGTACTCTGATGTGACATTTATTATTGATGTTATAAAAGTTTGCTGTTATTGTTCTGATGTTGTTGTATTCCCAAAGTTAAAGTATTCGTGGATTTCCGACCTTTGGGTCAGACTTGTGTGGTTTATGGTCGATCCAAAGAGCGGGAATTTACGGGTCTTTACAGTTGGTATCAGAGCTTTGGTTAGCTCAAATCTTTGGGGTACAACTCGTTAGAACTAAACAAAAGACTCATCAGAGATTGGATTAGTAATATCCAATAAGAATACTCATTAGAGATTGGATCAGCAGTATCCTAGAATGAGAAAACTCATTAGAGATGGGGTTAGTAATGCCCTAGAATGAGTTGAGAGTAGCAAGCCTATAATATACGTATTTGTAATTATAATCTATTTTAGAAAATATGATTTTGTATATAAAAGTTATAAATATTTAAAAAGGTTAATCAACTAATTGATTGATGATTGTGTAGTGTAATTGTAACACCCCGCCTCCGCTAGGGTCACTCGCAAAGGAATGCACTAGCTTTAGAGGGGCATTATTGGTAAACATGCACAGAAATATCACAAGACAGAACATATAGAATAGCGGAAGTAAAATCAAACTTTCATAACATGAGTAAATAAGGTCTAAAGCCTTTTACATCAGAGTACATCAAAACCTGTCTTGCAATAGTACAGAAGCATAAAGACATTTTCATAAATTATTCCCCAAGTAAAAACAGTAAAGTAGCCATAGCCAAGAAAAGTCCAAGCCATCCATGATGACCTTCAAGCAGAAGAAGTCCGAACTAAACAGCATTGTTTCCTCCCTGTAACCTGGAGGGGGGGGGGGGAAACGGAAGAAAAGAGGCGAAACAAAACGGGTCAGTCAAAAAGACTGAGTAAGTCCTATCTACTTCCAGTATAAAAACAGGTAAAGGTAACATGACATGCATAAACTGAAAGTAAACATAAGGATAACTACAAGATAGATAAAACCAGGGTAGCCGGTTGAACTACTGTGGCAAAGTAAACTAAGGTATCATGATAAGTCAAGGTATCACATCGTCACATTTCTATCGAGTACATTATCCCAAGGTATCTACCCCGTCTAACATCCCATGGTATCTATTATGTATATTCTTCTTAGTCCTAACATGTATATTTGCTCTGCACCTCTCGTACTAGTACCCCTACCCGCGTCATGTGTTAACCATGAATGTCCCTTGCTCAAAGTCGTGTAATGGTCCATGTCAACCTAGTATATCGCATATATAGGTTACTCAAATCATATGTTTCTTTCCATGTATATAAGTTCAGTCCTTTGTCGTACCTCGTACGGGCTTCCTCATGTCGTATTATCCTTGAATTCGTTTGGACTGTCACCCTTGTTCTAGCTAGGCTCTTCCATATGAATCATCGTTTGAACTACTAGGACTTACGCCACGTAGCACCACTAGGGATTACGCTTACCTATTGCACGCTTTCGTATTTCGGTTTGGGTTAAACCACCTAGGCCACTAGGGATTACGCTAACCCTCAACCGCGCCCTTTTTCCCACGCATTCATCGTGAATCGTTTTTCTATAACTGTAGGCACATGTATCACATCGTGCCATCCGAGTCCTGTCACAGGGCAAACCAAGAAATACAGGACTCGGTCGGGAGCTTTAGATTTATCTGCCGATGCAGATACTAAGGTCTGCTTTTCTACACGTGGCTATGGTCCCACGAGACCCCTCCCTCAACTAGTGAAAGGCAACACAAGAGCAAATCTTGCATGAGAACTACACTCCGGCCAGCCCACATCCTACGGCCTACCTCACCCATAATTAGATAGCAATTATGGTCTGTTGGGTGTTCCCTGCCTTTCCGTACGTACACGCTTGACTCAAGATGGTAGATGATCGACGAACTTGCTATCTCGGGCACTACCATGTATTCGTCGACTCACTGCTATCCATCCCAGTCTTTAGGTCGCTCGCATAGCAACCAAGGCATACTCTTGGTTCTTCTAACGCAGACCTTAACCTCTCGTGAGCCTAGTATTATGACCTGGCAGCTCACAGAGGGATCCCAAGAATATCCTCACGTTCCCCAAAGCCGCTGCTTCGTTACCCAGTTCGTTGGAGCCTTTATCTAAAACAGATAGCCTGCTCCTACACGCCTACTTAAACGTTGTCCTAACGTATCGGGTTACTAATCTATCTAAGGAATGGTCCAAATTTCCTTGACTAAGAATTATTACTTAGTTTCCCTTAACTAAGGTTTACCACTTAGCCTTATTGCCATAATCCTTGTTAACTATGGTTATTTACCTAATCCTCCGAATTAGGGTTTATCTAATGGGTTAAGTGTCACTCAAGTTCATAACTTAGCCCGTCTACAAACCATGTCAAAATTGGCTAAGTATATTAAGCAATTCACGACTTAACCTCGTCTAATTATCATTTTAGATTGGTTAATTATATAAATTAACTTGACCTTGTCGAATTACCGAGCCAAATCGGTCAAGCGTATTCAAGTGATTCGTGACTTAGCCTTATCATGTTTTCACGTTATATTGGTTAAGTATAGACTAACTTAACCTCATCAAATTAACGAGTTAGATTGGTTAAGTATAGGTCACTTAACCTCATCAAATCATCGTGTTAAATTAGTTAAGTGTTTAACTTAACCCCATTAAATTACCAAGTTGGATTAATTAGGTCTAGGCTAACTTAACCCCATCCGATTACCATGTTTAGATTAGTTAAGCCTAATCTTAACCCCATCCATTAACTGTATTATACGGTTAAGTGTCATTAAGAAAATTTACTTAACCTTATCACGTTATCGTGTTGGATTGATTAAGTGTTGGCTAACTTAATCCCGTCCACTAGTCGTATAAAAATGGTCAAGTGTCATTAGGCAAATCAAGTTACTTAACCTACCCAAGCTTATCATGTTTTGTTAAGTATCATTAGCCTAATCAAGTTACTTAACCCATTTGTCCATATCATATTTGGTTAAGCCTCATTAATCTAATTAACTTAACCCTATTATGTGGCATTAATTTAATTAATGCACCCTCAACCTCTCACATTAGACCTTGTTGTGGTTACTAGTTAAGCCGGGCGGGTCCGGGTAGATTTACACCACAACCTAGTCTAACCTCGGGTCTTAAGCGCGACATGACCAACTTCTCACATTGGGTCCTATTGTTTGCAACTACTAGTTAGGCCGGTCGGTTCCGGGTAGTTTTACGTTGCAAACTCAACCCAACCTCGAGTTGGCCACACTTATATTATCTACGTTCATCATGTTTCCAAAACATGTTACAAGTCTTCAAGCATTTGGGTAGACCTAACTTAATAGGTAAATTCCCAAAGGGTAGACCTAACTTAATAGGTAAATTCCCAAGCTCATGTTTTTATGCATACTTACATGTCATCTTCCATGTTATCTTTCAAGTCATATTTTCAAGTATAAACACATGTCATATTCAAGTTAAGATTTTGCGACATGTTCATGTTTATCTAACTACCCAAAATCGTGTTTTCCCAACGCAAGCAAAGCGAGTCAACATAGTAAGAATACTATGTCACATATTGGTCTCAAAACATGCATGATGCCAAAAAGGGCTTGGCTTCCACATGCATAACATCATAATGAGATTGGCCATAAACATGCACAACTTAAAAGAGGGGATTGGCCACGAGCATGCATAATCTCATAAAGGATTTGGTCATAAACTTGCATGTTAGCATAAGGGGTTTGGGTTCATAAACATGCATAAGCCCCAAAATCTTGTCTTAGCCAATGTTTCACAAGTAAAGTGGTTCCTAAAGGTTCATGCTAGCATTTCATGCATAAAGATCCAAACTTGCAAATTAAACTAGGTTATACATAGCATGAGAGGCATGATTAAGTCACTCACATAGCCTAAAACCATAAACATGAACACAAGAGGCAAGGTAAGGTTCATATAGGTTCGCATAATCATGTTTAGCCTCATTTTATCCCATGTCATCATCAAGACTACCGTTTCCATCTAAAAGTAGCTAGAACTTACATAGTTAGGCCTAGGGAAAGGAGCATGAATCATCTTGGCTAAGAAAGGTGCCTCCTTTGTAGAAGAATCGTCATGGAACTCGCATAACAATGTTGATTTGGCCTTGATTTGGTGTAGCAAGCTTGCACCTTTTGATTTGAACTTGATTTGGATGCATAGGCTCTAGGGATTTGAGATGGAGGCCATGATCAAGATTGATTTTGGCAGCACTTAGTTGCTAGGTTTGATTTTTAGGGATTTAGGTTAGGTTTAGGGTCTTTTTATAGAGATTAGGATAGTTTTAGGCCATAGGATTAGATCTAGGATTAATCTAGACCACAGAAATCGTCACAGGCCCATCAGACCAGACCAAGACTGCATCCAGGTGCACCAGGCCACAAAACACGAATTTGTGTTTTGGACCCAGTCGACACCCAAGTCGATAGCCCTGTCGACTTGGGGTCCAGGGGTGTCGACAGCCCTTTCGACTCCCCTGTCGACATGGGCTTTGGCGGGAAAATTCCCGCCTACCCCAAAACTTGAACTTCCTAGGTGATTTTCAAACTTGAAAACCCTGAAAACTTCGACGGATCATAACTTGGTCATACGGATTCCGATTCTCGAAAACTCGGACTCTATTTCGCGTATTTTTCCGAGACGAACGCAATGGCATAGCCCGTTTTACTTGATTCAGAATTTAAAATTAAATTCTGCCTTGATTCTCGTTTTAACATGTTATCGAAAAATACGGGTTGTTACATTCTCCCCACCTTTTAGGATTTCGTCCCCGAAATCTCCAAGTTAGGAAGAACATATCCTACCATCCATCATCCATCTACTCAAAACATCATCCACAAGCAACCATTGTCCTTAGATGATTTCTAATGCTGTATGAATATATGCAAAACGTGTGTGTACATGTTCCTTAGCTAATGCTAATGATCAGGCTTGAATAATCTTTCTAATGCAAAATATGTATAGTGCCATGAATCCAACATGTATGCAAATAGTCCTAGTCATATAGATACTATATGCGTGCACAATCATTCATTCCTATGCAACAACCGCATGATAATACATTCGATTTCATCCATAAACAAGTATAAATACTCGTGCATATGCAATATGAAATGTGACCGAGTCGAGCTAGTATCTAATGTGTATTCGCGCATCCACGAGCAACCACTTGCAACCACTTGCAACCATATCAATCATAACATGTTTCAAATACATGTTTACATCCATAGGGTTCTACCTAGAATTCCCTGAAACAGGGTCGAGAAGATAAACAAAACAAACTCCGTACGGGGTTTGTAACAGAGACAGGACCGAGAGGGTGTCCACAAAAGATAGCCTACAAGTAAGCTCTACAGAAAACAGGGATCAAGGATACACTCCCAAAAAGAGATATCATGCGCGTATCTAGTCTTTGACCATCAAAGTCGTACTTCCTTGAGCTCAATTCCATTGTGCCTTGACCGTCTTTGCGATTTCGTAGCTTCTTATTTCCTGTTTCCATAACATGAGCTGGAGCTCATTCCTTCGTCGCCTCTCGTTCCACTTGCACTTATCCTTTTTCTAAAATACTTGACGCAAACATGACTGCGTACTCATGATCTCATGCAAGCTTTCCAAAATTCACTAATGAATCTCGGACCTCGTACCACAAGGTATACCACATAGAAGAACTTTCTCTTGAAAGTAAACAGATGCCAACCAGGTTATCAAGCGCACTTACTAAGGTGATTTCTATAACCCATGCATAAGTGAAATAAACCATCTGTCTTATCGGCGAACACCACTCGATTGGGCTTCCAATTTCCCATAAAGGCATCAAGGGATTCTAAGTAACTAACCATGACCGAACCCAAAAGGTTACACGAGACTTCGAGGGTATTACCAAGGCTAGTCAAGAGTCTAACTACCCTCCTATCAAAACCGAGAGTGGCACCCCTTACTGGATAACCACTTCATCCCTAGAATCCATCCATAGCTTATAAACATAAGCATTATTTCCAAGCTCAATACTCGGCATAGACATTCTCAAATCCAAACAAGTCATGAATAAATGGACCGATCTTCCAATAGGACTTGGGACAAAAACGGGATCCCCTACTACGCTAGTACTAAGGTGCAGAGACTCAACTATCGAAGCGGACTTAAAAGATGCGGTGATCAAAACAAAGTCCCGACAGGATGACAGAGAAGAAAAGCTAAACCTTTAACAAGATCGTTACCCTCCTTCTGAGGTACCCTAGAAATGAGAGCATACTATTGCCCTCCGAATGATCTTGTCCCTGTTCCATGATACTTAACTATCCGTCCCGTTTCACCATGCCAAAGGTACTCTCTCGTCATGGGTTTCATTGTTCATCTTTCTCCCTCCTTTTAGGACTCAGCCATACCAACATGTTGCTTATCCCTGAGCTCGTATCCTTTATCCTTGTTCTTACTATCCTTTCATGCATAACTCTGCAACGGTCTCTCGAGAACCACCTCCATCGCATGGAAAGCACTTTCGTAGATAGAAAAGACTAGTCGCAGTTAAAACCACTGTGACTACAGATGGAGGAAAGAAAGGAAAAGAGATTCAATTAAGGAAACGAGGATAGTGCTAATGGCCTTTGGGGAATAGCCTTTTTCTTTTAAAAGAAAATTTTCTTGAAAAATGCTTCTTTATAAACGATTTTCAAATAGTTTTCAGAAGGTCTTTAAAAACTTTTTCCCAGTCTGGTAACCTTCTGCTCTAATACCAAATGTAACACCCCGCCTCCGCTAGGGTCACTCGCAAAGGAATGCACTAGCTTTAGAGGGGCATTATTGGTAAACATGCACAGAAATATCACAAGACAGAACATATAGAATAGCGGAAGTAAAATCAAACTTTCATAACATGAGTAAATAAGGTCTAAAGCCTTTTACATCAGAGTACATCAAAACCTATCTTGCAATAGTAAAGAAGCATAAAGACATTTTCATAAATTATTCCCCAAGTAAAAACAGTAAAGTAGCCATAGCCAAGAAAAGTCCAAGCCATCCATGATGACCTTCAAGCAGAAGAAGTCCGAACTAAACAACATTGTTTCCTCCCTGTAACCTGGAGGGGGGGGGGGAAACGGAAGAAAAGAGGCGAAACAAAACGGGTCAGTCAAAAAGACTGAGTAAGTCCTATCTACTTCCAGTATAAAAACAGGTAAAGGTAACATGACATGCATAAACTGAAAGTAAACATAAGGATAACTACAAGATAGATAAAACCAGGGTAGCCGGTTGAACTACTGTGGCAAAGTAAACTAAGGTATCATGATAAGTCAAGGTATCACATCGTCACATTTCTATCGAGTACATTATCCCAAGGTATCTACCCCGTCTAACATCCCACGGTATCTATTATGTATATTCTTCTTAGTCCTAACATGTATATTTGCTCTGCACCTCTCGTACTAGTACCCCTACCCGCGTCATGTGTTAACCATGAATGTCCCTTGCTCAAAGTCGTGTAATGGTCCATGTCAACCTAGTATATCGCATATATAGGTTACTCAAATCATATGTTTCTTTCCATGTATATAAGTTCAGTCCTTTGCCGTACCTCGTACGGGCTTCCTCATGTCGTATTATCCTTGAATTCGTTTGGACTGTCACCCTTGTTCTAGCTAGGCTCTTCCATATGAATCATCGTTTGAACTACTAGGACTTACGCCACCTAGCACCACTAGGGATTACGCTTACCTATTGCACGCTTTCGTATTTCGGTTTGGGTTAAACCACCTAGGCCACTAGGGATTACGCTAACCCTCAACCGCGCCCTTTTTCCCACGCATTCATCGTGAATCGTTTTTCTATAACTGTAGGCACATGTATCACATCGTGCCATCCGAGTCCTGTCACAGGGCAAACCAAGAAATACAGGACTCGGTCGGGAGCTTTAGATTTATCTGCCGATGCAGATACTAAGGTCTGCTTTTCTACACGTGGCTATGGTCCCACGAGACCCCTCCCTCAACTAGTGAAAGGCAACACAAGAGCAAATCTTGCATGAGAACTACACTCCGGCCAGCCCACATCCTACGGCCTACCTCACCCATAATTAGATAGCAATTATGGTCTGTTGGGTGTTCCCTGCCTTTCCGTACGTACACGCTTGACTCAAGATGGTAGATGATCGACGAACTTGCTATCTCGGGCACTACCATGTATTCGTCGACTCACTGCTATCCATCCCAGTCTTTAGGTCGCTCGCATAGCAACCAAGGCATACTCTTGGTTCTTCTAACGCAGACCTTAACCTCTCGTGAGCCTAGTATTATGACCTGGCAGCTCACAGAGGGATCCCAAGAATATCCTCACGTTCCCCAAAGCCGCTGCTTCGTTACCCAGTTCGTTGGAGCCTTTATCTAAAACAGATAGCCTGCTCCTACACGCCTACTTAAACGTTGTCCTAACGTATCGGGTTACTAATCTATCTAAGGAATGGTCCAAATTTCCTTGACTAAGAATTATTACTTAGTTTCCCTTAACTAAGGTTTACCACTTAGCCTTATTGCCATAATCCTTGTTAACTATGGTTATTTACCTAATCCTCCGAATTAGGGTTTATCTAATGGGTTAAGTGTCACTCAAGTTCATAACTTAGCCCGTCTACAAACCATGTCAAAATTGGCTAAGTATATTAAGCAATTCACGACTTAACCTCGTCTAATTATCATTTTAGATTGGTTAATTATATAAATTAACTTGACCTTGTCAAATTACCGAGCCAAATCGGTCAAGCGTATTCAAGTGATTCATGACTTAGCCTTATCATGTTTTCACGTTATATTGGTTAAGTATAGACTAACTTAACCTCATCAAATTAACGAGTTAGATTGGTTAAGTATAGGTCACTTAACCTCATCAAATCATCGTGTTAAATTAGTTAAGTGTTTAACTTAACCCCATTAAATTACCAAGTTGAATTAATTAGGTCTAGGCTAACTTAACCCCATCCGATTACCATGTTTAGATTAGTTAAGCCTAATCTTAACCCCATCCATTAACTGTATTATACGGTTAAGTGTCATTAAGAAAATTTACTTAACCTTATCACGTTATCGTGTTGGATTGATTAAGTGTTGGCTAACTTAATCCCGTCCACTAGTCGTATAAAAATGGTCAAGTGTCATTAGGCAAATCAAGTTACTTAACCTACCCAAGCTTATCATGTTTTGTTAAGTATCATTAGCCTAATCAAGTTACTTAACCCATTTGTCCATATCATATTTGGTTAAGCCTCATTAATCTAATTAACTTAACCCTATTATGTGGCATTAATTTAATTAATGCACCCTCAACCTCTCACATTAGACCTTGTTGTGGTTACTAGTTAAGCCGGGCGGGTCCGGGTAGATTTACACCACAACCTAGTCTAACCTCGGGTCTTAAGCGCGACATGACCAACTTCTCACATTGGGTCCTATTGTTTGCAACTACTAGTTAGGCCGGTCGGTTCCGGGTAGTTTTACGTTGCAAACTCAACCCAACCTCGAGTTGGCCACACTTATATTATCTACGTTCATCATGTTTCCAAAACATGTTACAAGTCTTCAAGCATTTGGGTAGACCTAACTTAATAGGTAAATTCCCAAAGGGTAGACCTAACTTAATAGGTAAATTCCCAAGCTCATGTTTTTATGCATACTTACATGTCATCTTCCATGTTATCTTTCAAGTCATATTTTCAAGTATAAACACATGTCATATTCAAGTTAAGATTTTGCGACATGTTCATGTTTATCTAACTACCCAAAATCGTGTTTTCCCAACGCAAACAAAGCGAGTCAACATAGTAAGAATACTATGTCACATATTGGTCTCAAAACATGCATGATGCCAAAAAGGGCTTGGCTTCCACATGCATAACATCATAATGAGATTGGCCATAAACATGCACAACTTAAAAGAGGGGATTGGCCACGAGCATGCATAATCTCATAAAGGATTTGGCCATAAACTTGCATGTTAGCATAAGGGGTTTGGGTTCATAAACATGCATAAGCCCCAAAATCTTGTCTTAGCCAATGTTTCACAAGTAAAGTGGTTCCTAAAGGTTCATGCTAGCATTTCATGCATAAAGATCCAAACTTGCAAATTAAACTAGGTTATGCATAGCATGAGAGGCATGATTAAGTCACTCACATAGCCTAAAACCATAAACATGAACACAAGAGGCAAGGTAAGGTTCATATAGGTTCGCATAATCATGTTTAGCCTCATTTTATCCCATGTCATCATCAAGACTACCGTTTCCATCTAAAAGTAGCTAGAACTTACATAGTTAGGCCTAGGGAAAGGAGCATGAATCATCTTGGCTAAGAAAGGTGCCTCCTTTGTAGAAGAATCGTCATGGAACTCGCATAACAATGTTGATTTGGCCTTGATTTGGTATAGCAAGCTTGCACCTTTTGATTTGAACTTGATTTGGATGCATAGGCTCTAGGGATTTGAGATGGAGGCCATGATCAAGATTGATTTTGGCAGCACTTAGTTGCTAGGTTTGATTTTTAGGGATTTAGGTTAGGTTTAGGGTCTTTTTATAGAGATTAGGATAGTTTTAGGCCATAGGATTAGATCTAGGATTAATCTAGACCACAGAAATCGTCACAGGCCCATCAGACCAGACCAAGACTGCATCCAGGTGCACCAGGCCACAAAACACGAATTTGTGTTTTGGACCCAGTCGACACCCAAGTCGACAGCCCTGTCGACTTGGGGTCCAGGGGTGTCGACAGCCCTTTCGACTCCCCTGTCGACATGGGCTTTGGCGGGAAAATTCCCGCCTACCCCAAAACTTGAACTTCCTAGGTGATTTTCAAACTTGAAAACCCTGAAAACTTCGACGGATCATAACTTGGTCATACGGATTTCGATTCTCGAAAACTCGGACTCTATTTCGCGTATTTTTCCGAGACGAACGCAATGGCATAGCCCGTTTTACTTGATTCAGAATTTAAAATTAAATTCTGCCTTGATTCTCGTTTTAACATGTTATCGAAAAATACGGGTTGTTACATTTATTAGTTCAACTAATAAAATTATAGAAACGAATTAAAGAATGAAAGATGAGATAGGATACTTATACAACTTTAGCTTCGTTCCTTTTCGAGGACGAAAAGATTTTAAGTGGGGGAGACTGTAACAACCCTGAATTTTGGGGCCAATTTAAAATTTTATTTTAAAGTAATTTTAATGAGTTTTTGATATTTAAAATAATTTATTTAAAATAATAATGATTGAAAGTTGATTTAAATTGAAGTTAGAATGAATAATTTAATTTTAATTATAAAAGGAGTTAGAAATAGCGCTGTAGTTTGAAAAGTCAAACTTGAACTTTGACTGACCGTACAGGATGCAAAATTTAACGGATTTTAGTGAAACCAAAAATATTAGAATCTATTTAAAAATATCTTTCTAACGAATCTGAAAAATTGAAATTTCATAGCGGGAATCAAAAGTTATGTCAAAATTAAATTTTAGAAGGTCGCTATGAAATTTATAAAGGTCAAAAATGCTACATTTTGCATACGAAGGAATTTGGACTCGAAACCACTTCCACTGAGTTCAGAATGATGTTTCTGCATTGAAAAACAGTAAACACTCATGTATTTCGAGTTTCAGAAATTATTTATTTAAAAATGTATTTTTAATATTAAATATATTGGCCTTAAAAATAGCCATTTTTCAAACAGTCTCAGAATTCGACGAAAATAATTTTTTTGGGTTCGTATCGTCAAAACAAAGCTAAAAATGATTTTTCGGTAATTTTTAGAATTAATATATAATTATAATTGATTTTTCAGTGTGAACGGACAATTTTTGACTTTAAAAATTCATTAAAAATTCATACGAGCCCAGAATTGAACAAAATTAATTTTTCTAGGTCCGCAGCGTCAAAACATAGCTAAATATATTTTTTGGGAATTTTTGAAGTTAATTTGTGGCCCCGGCATATTTAAATGTACGGTAGAAATTAAATTATATATTTAATATTGCATTTTTAAATTAAAACCGAAAAAAAAACGTTACAGACATCAGAATTGAAGCCCGGGACATAGCCCATCGCGTTCAGAAGGCCTCAAAACGTTAAGATCGACAGTAAGCAGGCCCAAATCGGACAGAGTCCAAAAATCCACCTTTTTAGCACAAATTTCGAGATTTATTAATAAAATAATATTTAAAAATCGGGCTGAACCCTAATGCCAGCCGCCGCTGCAGTTTTTAATGGCTGAAACCATTCGAATTTCAAATGCTAAGATCTCTCAATCCGTTCAACGAAAATCGACGTATGATATACCAAATCGAAGAGAATTCAGAGAGCTTTCCATCCATACGGTCAAGATCGGGTTTTGATTCACGGATTTTGCGAATTTCGTCCGAGAAGTGGCTGCGTTTTTGGGTGTTTTCTGGCCAAGGAAGGAGGCCGAGTTCGATGGGGTTTCGGCCGAAGGTGGAGCTCGGGGTGGTCTTCGTCGTGGCAGCATCTGATCGGCGCCAAGATGCCTCGGGTTGCGTGCGTCCAGAAGAAGGAAGAGCGGTAGATGGGTCTCGTGCGTGTACAGGTATCGGCCGTGTTTTTCAAACGAGAAAGAAGGGTATTATTATATTAATTAATTTATTTATTTAATTTAATTTATCCAATGTTTAAAAATCGATATCTCTCTCATACGAGGTCCGTTTTACAAACCGTTTGTTGCGTTGGACTCGTCTTTCCGAGAGCTTCGCGATGGCGCAGACCGCAGCTGAAACGGAGACAGTCAAATTTCGGCCAAAATTCAATATGAGAATTTATAATTTTAATTAATTAAATTAATTATTTTATCGCTGTTAGATAATTGTTTGTATCTTATTTAATTAGATTTGCGCTGTGATGAATTGTGATTGTGGTTCTGATAAATTGGATTGTATTGTGTTGTTTAGATCTGTTGTTGTGTTATTTTGATCTGATGAATACAATAAAAATCATCATGTTTTGCTAAGTGGATTAACTAGAATTTTTAATCCAATTAAATATACTATCTTGTTTGGGAATTAGATCAGATTAGAATCTTTAATCCAAATAAAATATCATATTTTGTCATGTTTACCTTATGGACATTAAACTGATAAATATAACACCTTATATTTTGTTGTGTTGGAATTGACGACGAAATCAAATTATATTTTGTTGTGTTGGAATTGACGACGAAATCAAACTATATTTTGTTGTGTTAGAATTGACGACAAGACAAAATTAACAATTTTTGTTAATTAGGTATGTAAGATAGAATTTACATTTTCTATGTAAATAGAATTAAAAAGAGAAAATTTACATTTTATGTAAATTGAATAATTAGAAAAGAAATTTACATTTATGTAAATAAGATAATTGAAAAGGAAAATTTACATTTTATGTAAATAAACTATTGATTTACATTTTATGTAAATAGAACAAATAGAAGGAAGAAAATTTACATTTTATGTAAATGAACAAATAAGAATGTTAAGAAGGATTTAGCATAAATTATTTATGTTAAAAGAGATTTAACATAAAATATTTTTTTTATCGTAAGGAAGAAATGTTTGGGAAGATTTAACATAGAATTTTTTTTATGTTAACAAGAAAAGAAAATAGAAAGACAATAGAAGTTACACTTTATGTAATATGTTATATGAGAAATAGAATTTACATCTTATGTAAATTATAACATTAGATAGAAAAGTACATTTTATGTAAAATGAGATAATAGACAATTAAAATTATATTTTTATTGTAATGTGAATTATTAAAAAGGGTGAACTAAAATTATACTTCTCTATCAAGTGTAAAAGAATGATAAAAATATTCATTTTTATCAAATGTAAAAGAAGGACAATTACAAAGAATGAAATAAAACCTTCATTTTATGAAAAAAAAGTAAAATATGTAATTAGGAAAAAGGAAAATTTACATTTATGATGTAATTAGATAAAAAGAACATTTGTTCATTATTTTCTCCTTGTTATTAAAAAGAACATTTGTTCATATTCTCTTTTGTTGTTAAAGAAGAACATGTTTGATCATATTTCTTTTGTCGATAAAAAGAAACATTTTGTCGCTATTTTTTTCTTAATGGTAAAAAGGAACATTTTTGTCGCTGATTCTTTTTAACATTAAAAAGAATCATTTTTATTGTTATTTCTTTTCAATGTAAAAAAAAAAAAAAAATCCTTTTTGTGTCATGATAGTTTAGATAAAAGTAGACACCTTTTTAGTGTCAAAATTGATGAATTAAAGAGTTGCATTGTTTACTTACATTTTTGAAAAAATATGAATTTAGCAGTAGCATTTTTACTTACCTTTTAGATGTAAGCAAAAGCATGTTTTGAAGAGTCATATTTTTATTTACATGTCAGATGTAAATAAAAGTATAAATTGGAATGTTTATATTTTTATCAATATTTTGATGCGGTAAAAGAGAAATGTTAATATCACATTTTTATCGATATTTCTGGTGCGATAAAAATAGCGATGTTAACATTTCATTCTTATCGTCATTTGAGTTACGATAAAATGAATACATTTCAGAACTGCATTTTTGCTGCATTTCTTTTTGTTAATAAAAAGTTCATTGTTATGCTGCATATAAAGAAGATATATTTATTTGGTAATGTCATGTATTGCATATGAAGAAAATATATTTATTTGTTATATACTGCATATGAAATGAAATGCATGGTTAAGATCATATTTTTATCAATGGAAAATGGTAGCGATAAAATTTACATTTTTTATTATGTAAAACAAAAATATGAACTCGCATTTTAAATAGAATTTGTGTTTTATATGTAAACAAAAGTAGGAATGTGCACTGATAATAAAGATTACATTTTTATTATGTAACTTAGAATGAGAACTTGCATTGCAAATAAAAATTACATTTTTATTTGAACTAAAGTTATGATATTTGCTTTGCAAATAAAAATTACATTTTAAACTATGATGTGGAATTGGCATTGAAAATAAAAATTATATTTTTATTTGTAACTATGGTATGAAATTTGGCAAGCGAACAAAATTTACATTTTTATATGTAACTATGAATGAGAAATTGCACTGTAAATTGAAATTACATTTTTATTATGTAGTTAAGGCATGATATTACATTGTAAATTAAAATTTCATTTTTATGGTGTAACTTAAGAACGGAATTTACATTGCCATTCTAAATAGTCAGGATCATTTTGGTTTTACATTGAAAGAGATAAGAAAAATTATTTTTTTTGTTTGGCATTTAAAAGAATAGCAAAATTATTATTTTTGTTATATTGAAATTAAACAAACAAAAATATATTCATTTGTATAGAAATGAAGTGGACACCAAAATATGCATGTTTGTTGTAATGGAAATGAAACACAAAAATACTTATTTTTGGTTGTAATTGGAATGATACACAAAACATACATTTTGTGTATAGTATATTTATGGAAATTGAAAAATAAAAGAAAACAATGTTGCGTGTAATGATATATATATATATATATCAATATTGGATATAAATAAGAAGATTTGTTGTTAGCAAAATATAGTAAAATGAAATGGATGAGGAATTATATTTATATAAATTATATATATATATATATAAATTAAAAGTACTTGAATCGAGCGTGGTAGTTCACATTTTAGAATCGTACTTTTAATTGATTATACCGTATGATCCGACCGACGGATTTTCCCAAAACTGAAACCGATAGGTTCGCCTTGGGAAGATCTTTCTAATGATATGAAGTATATTAAAATACAACGGTTAGATTTAGAGAAACGTGTAAAACAAATTTGGGTGAAAACAGCGCCAAAGTCGCCTGTTGACATGAGACGTCGTTAAATAGAATTTAATTATTTTTATATAAATAAAAATGAAGATTGATCGTTATAAATTAATAATAACGATATGAATTTGTGTTCAAATTTATATATGCGAGAATTATTTGGAAAGTCCGAGTTTACTCTCATTCCAAATAATGATACGACGTTTCGAAGATTTGAAGACGGTGATTGAAGGCCGACGGTCTTCACATCGAATGGGTGTGTTGCTATTGAGACCCATGATGGGAGTAGCTACCTTGAAGGGGCGACAGTAGTAGCCGTCCGGACGTAGTGTTGATTGCACGGTTTTGGCTTTCGCTCAAACCCAGAGCATAAGCGCGTAAAAAGATTGTATGTCTGACGTTGTATTCCTTTATACTGTATTCGTTGATCTCTGCTAAACATATATCTGCTTGGTGTTTTACACCCTTCTCTGAGACGTACGAGCTTAGAGGTTATATGTTGGTAGAAATCAATGGTACGGTATGGATTGACGATGTGGCATGCTAAGATGCATATGATCAAGGCTTTGTTGAAAAGCAGGCCTTGTGGGATGATCAAAACATAGTCTGTTTAGGCATAGCTTTGTGTATAGCGTGACTTCACGAGCCTCACACACCGGCGGAGTCTAAAACGGGAGAAGGGAACGCAGGGAGAGCAGCACGTTTCTTTCTAGCTAGAGTGGTGTCAGTGACCTATCAGCCCTGACATTTTACTTATGTGGATGATGGAATGAGGCGCCTCAGATAGGTCCTATAGGACTGGGAAACGTGTGTTCAGATATAACTAATCCGCTAAGCTGTATCTGCGGCCCGGCCCTGCAGCTATCCAAGGGTTCTCCGCGGGGAATCCTGAGACACTAGCTAGAGTGCTCGAATCGGTAAGGAGCTCCTCTCTAGCCTTGACTCATGATGGAAACCAAAAATCCAAATACGAACCGACAAATTTGATTGTATTACTAGTACGGAGGCATAATATATGGGTACCTATGCTTCCTAGGATTGATACATTTACTTTGAAATGTTTTAAACATATACACACTAATAATAATATCGTTTTTATCGTATCAAGCATTTTTGACCATTATAAGGTAAAACCCTATCCTCCGGTTTGCGTTGCATTGTGTGATGGGACTTGGGTCTTATGATGGTTTCATTTTTCTACAAAACATTGCGTTGTTTTGATGATTTACTTAAATTATGCACGGCAATCCATTGGAATAAAATCCGTTCCGCTTTAGTGGCGTGGTCCTTGGATTTGCCTTATTACTATTAGTTATATTAGTTAAGAATTCTCACACCAGTCCCATGACTGACCCGTTGTTTGTTTCCACCTTTACAAACTCGGGTGCCTTCTTTTCCACACGGGCAGTCGAGTAGTTTGTCTACAGGTTCTTATCCCAAGCAGGATCCTGGATTGAAGCTTAAAGCTGTGTCCAGAGCATAGTTGTCTTCCGCTGCCTTAGTTTTATTTCCGCTGCAATGTATTAATATATTGTAATGTATCTTCCGCTGTAATTTATTCGATGTACTCTGATATTCTGTACTCTGATGTGACATTTATTATTGATGTTATAAAAGTCTGTTGTTATTGTTCTGATGTTGTTGTATTCCCAAAGTTAAAGTATTCGTGGATTTCCGACCTTTGGGTCAGACTTGTGTGGTTTATGGTCGATCCAAAGAGCGGGAATTTACGGGTCTTTACATATCCGAAAATACCCGTATCCGAATTTAAAATTACATATCCAAAATTGCATAACTCATAATTTACAGCGAATTCATACTTCCAGCAAGTTCATCATAATAGCAAATTCATAAAACACTGCAAATACAACATAAAAACTAGAAAGCAAATACATCACATTCGTAGTCATATCCTAAAACAACATAAATCATAAACATAAGTACATCATACATGTCATGAATTGTAGCAAATACCAAAAATCATCTAAATAACACACGTGCAAAAATGATCGTTTGCATTCATTTTTCCATGGAATCTTCAAAGCTCTGTAAATAACATAACCTGCATTCATTTTTTAGAGAATTTTTAGTGTAGGATTTAAATACTTGATTGAATTTTCAGATAACCTGCAAACTTTCAGCAACTGAGTTGCAAACTTTCTGTTTGCAACTCAGTTGCAAACTTTCAATTTGCAAACTGCTTGCAAACAGCAGTTCGCGACTGCTGTTTGCACAGCAGTTCGCGAACAGCTGTTTGCAAACAGCAGTGTGCCACTGCTGGCACACTGCTGTTTGCATTTGCCATGCACTGCTGTTTGCAAACGCAAACAGCAGTGGCACACTGTTGTTTGCATTTGCAAACAGCAGTGTGTCATGCACTGCTGTTTGCATTTTTGTCTGATGAATTTGCAAACATCATATCATATCAAGTGGGGATACGAGCACTGATGTTATAGTCCAGGGTGTAGGCATTGCACCCATGATGTCTCAACCCTTTTCATTTAGATCAGACTATCTTGGCATGCCCATTTTACATAGGGTTCCATGTTTTCTTTTTTAGGCTGGAATTTTGTGAATGTCTCCTATCGGCCAACTAAAAAGGGTTGTAGACAGCCAATGAATTAAAACATAAGTGATATGATCGAGGGTTGGAACTTGGAAGAGAATGTAGTTTGAAAGAGACAGATGGTTTGGTGAAGAAATTGGTAATGGTTTACATAAACCATGCCTGCATGCATAATGAACACAACTATAAAAACAGTTTGAGCTATGAGTTCTTGGTTAATTATACATATAAGCTAAGCTAATACCTTGATGAAACAATAAACACTGTTTGCAAACAGCAGTGCCATTGCTGTTTGCAAATCTGCTGTTTGCAAACAGCAGTGCCACTGCTGTTTGCAAACAGCAGTGGCACACTGGTGTTTGCAAATAGCAGTCCGCAAGCTGTTTGCAAACACCAGTCCGTGGACTGTTGTTTGCAAACAGCAGTCTGCGGACTACTGTTTGCAAACAGCAGTGGCGGACTGTTGTGTGCAAACAGCAGTTTGCGGACTGCTGTTTGCGACTGAACTGCTGTTTGCAAGAACCATGAACCGTGAACTGTTAAGAATTACCAGGGAATGATAATTTACCAGGTAATGATAAAATGAAGAACCATGAACCGTGAACTAACTTGTGTAGGACATCACTTCAAATCATAAGACTCATACCATATCTGCTAAATAAAAAACAATGTTAAAATTGATAATGCTACACAAAGTAGTTTAAATTGTTTACAAGAATGAAGCATAAGAATTATACCTACCACATGTGAAGAGTGCATATAGACTACATAATAATTGATGCATCGTCGACAAGCTCAACATTATTTCCTATAAAAAGAAGAACTGAATAACTATACGAAATAATTATTGCATTTAGACAAATTAAAAAACTAACCAATATCATATGGTAACCAATCTTTTATACACATCAATGCTTCTACTATATCCGAAGACAATGAAGATCTATTCTCCGTAATTACCCTTCCACCGCTACTGAAAGCTGATTCGGATGCTACAGTCGATACCGGAACTGCTAAGATGTCACGAGCAATCTTTCCAAGAACGGGAAAAGTGGGGCTATTAGTTTTCCACCACATCAAAATTATCCTCATCTTCGCCCATTGGCAATAATCCATCATCCAAATACTTATCAAGTTCCGTCTTTACAACTAGTGAACTTACAACATTCTTGTCGACGTAGTTTCTCCATTGTGAATCATTTTTTTGTTTATTTTTAGGAAGATTAGTAGATGAATCCACCGTATTAGGACAAGAATGGGTAGATGCATTCATGGATGAAGTACTTTCCTTTTCGTATAAATAAAAGAGAGTTCTCAAAGATGTTGCTATTTTTTCAACATGAATATGTGAATTTTCTCCATAAACCAAACCAAAGAAAAACCGGATGTAAGTCATCTTATAACGGGGATCAAAAACTATACCAAGACTTATCATTAGGTTAGAAGTGCTCCAATACTTATCAAATTTAATTCTCATCTTTTGTGCCATTGATTGAATATACACATGCTCATTTAACTCCCAACTTATAATGCTCTCATAAACATCACACACATTTTTGAAATATAGATTAGCCGTTGGATACTTGACACCGGAAAATGTAAGAGTAATATCATAAAAAATTCTCAAACATTCACTAACTTCTTTCCCAATCTCCCATTCTTCACTTGATGGCAACGATTTATGTTGTATATAACGCAGTTGTATACACAATTATATGATTTTTGTTTGATGATAACAAACAAATATATATTATTATAAATGTGTTTGTTATTGTAATGTTTTATATATACAACACAGATAGGAGTATAATATTTGAATTGAATATTATATTTCTAACATTCAAACAGTACAACTCTGTATAACTCCACTATTTAAACATTCACTGTATATTGTACTTGTATATAAACAGAATATAATAGACAAGTTCGTTTGACAACAATAAAATGATATTTTATTTCAATCAAATTTGTTTATTACATATATCTGTACAATTCTCTCACAGCTCCTCAGTACAGTTCATTCATTGTCACTCAGTCATACATACACACAACATATACACAGTTACATTTCATATATATCCATTTTCACTTGTATATACAGACTCATACATTCATTGACACCACACACTGTCTTCTTATCTTCAGCTTTCAGTCCAGTCATTGTCAGTCCAGTCATCACAGTCAGTCCAGTCATCCCCGCTTACCTGTCACACATGAAACAGAAACACACAGTATACTGCAATAGAAATAATACTGAATATATGCAAATATAAATTTTGTTTTTAGAATTTTATTTGCCTCAGATTTCTGGTGTGTTTCTCATCATTTTTCTTGACTTGATCTGAATTATAAAACCATCAATCTGTGTCTAGACAGCTTGTGATATTCACAGTGATACACTGTAAATACCACAAGGTAGACAGTATGTATATAAAGTGCAGGGACAGAAAAATTTGTCTGATGGCTGCATATACACACATGTATAAAATATACATATGTGTACTGCCTCGCCAATCAGTGTGCAGCTGAGGAGGAGCCACGGGGACCATCTCGACTCAGTGCTATATAGTGCGCACTCGATCTCTGGTCAACACTCAATCAGAATAGGTCAACGCTGAGTCAACGCACAAACTGATTGGGTCAACTCAGTACAAATGCATAAGTGACATCGCAGTTTAGACAGAGCAGAAATGGTATAACAGGGATATCAGGGATATGTAAATGCAACCATGATGAAGTCCAAACATGCACAAGACAACAAGGTTAGATGATACACGTGAATGGTGCATGCAGCAAGAGAGGGTAGTTACATAGATGGTAATCAAGTATGAATGCACAAACCGTATGGTGCAACTGAAACAAATTCATGTACTCAATGCAAAGCTCAGCAGTGCATCAGGGAATTCAAACTGCAGTTTACAATGGACAAGGCAATGTGGCATTTTTGTTTTCGTCAAGTCACAAAACATATCATGTCATACCAAATTCAAGACAAGTACTAGAAAATGCAAAGCCAGGCTACATAGCCAAGTACAACAATGGTGTATACAAAGATGCAACAATACAAAAGGGTAATCAAGACAGATTCAGAATGAATCATTTATTTCCAAGAAATCAGAGAGAGAGAGAGCAGCATTTACATGGAAGCACAAACATGGTGGTGGATCAACAGTTTAATGTCTTCAACAAGCTCAATGTTAAACAATAAAATGGCATGTTTTTCAAAAGGCAAGAAAATTGAGCAACAACATGATCATTGCAGATGAATGATTCCTAGCAAGGAACTAAGCTCATTAAAGTAATTATGCAAAGCTGTATTTGGAAGAAAACACAGTATTCTTGGCAAGAAAGAAAATGATTTTCAGAAATGTGTCTCAAGTATTTTTTGGCAACAATTTTTTTTTAAAAAAAATAGGAGTTTTTTTTTTGGGAAAGTTTTTTTTATGGAAAGAAATCTTTATAAACATTTTTTTTTGGCAATTCCTAAATGACTTCATGAGATCACAGTGGAGATACATGGCAAGAGCATCATCTCATATATGACCAAAACAGATTTGCTCAAAAATCCGCAAGTAACATTTTAAGCAAGAGATCAATCATTATTTCCAAAATGTGATAAATGTTTTATCACTGGGTATCACGCATTTCATCAAAGCAATCAAGGCAGCAGTTCATAAATCACGCAGTTTTTTTTAAAGCCGTGGGATCAAAGGGAAATCAACTCATATACATGGAAATCAGCATAATTCTCGGATTATACGTGTGGGAAGTTTTCTACAATTCACGGCATTAAAAACCAAAGATTCACAACATTCTTGTATGACTGTAAATCAAGCAGCAAAAGGGGCAACGATGCAAAACAGGAAAGCAATAATTCAAATCAATCAGGAAATCCAAACAAGGAAAGAGGAATCTGTCTCATTCATTCAAGGCCAGGATCATTTCAATCAAAGCCGAAGTTTTTCAATTTAATCAAGGCAAACCAAAAGAGGAAAGGAACTAAAAACAGCCACGCAAATCAGACAAGCCACATGAACGAAATCAGAGACAATAGGGTGTTCGATTCTACCCTATAATTACCACATCATCACAGGCAGTTTCAGATGATCGAAAACAATAAGCATCAAAATTTCAAGCAAAGTTTTAAATCAGAAAACTCACGATTCAAACTGGTGTTTCGATCATCTGTATTCCACGCCAAATCAATCGAAGAACAGGAGCAACAACACTCGAGCCTACAGACAAATTCCAGAGAATTTTTTTTATCACAGCATCGGTTCGATTTGGGGGAGGATTTCGAAAACCCTAGGAAGCAGCCGCCATATTTTTTTCTTCAGAGCAAAAGGAGATCGGACAAAGAAATTACAAAGGGGCCGGCCTATTTTTTTATGGGATAAGCTTTAAAAGGGGATGACCTTTTAATTTATCTCCAAGGGTTTTTTGGTTTTTTTTATTTACTTTGTATTTGGTTCAAATTTTGTATTGTTTTAAATTGTTCTGCAAACCGTCCAGCAGTTCTAGAGTCTGTAATCTCTAGGGGGAATCAGTCACGGTGTTGACTGTCAGTTTCAGAGTCTGTAAAATTCTGGGTTACGGATTACGGGGTTGTAATTCGGGGAAATCTGATCGAGGGAACATCGGTCAGTCTACGGTTTTGAGCGTAGGGTTAGAATAGGAGCAGGGTTTGCGAGTGTACATGGTCTTGTATGCGGGATCTGTTCTATCACCTAGTAGAAACCTTAGAAATGCAGCAGTAGGCAGGGTTTTGCCGAAGCTGGGTATATCTGTGTGTGATTTATTTTCTGCATTTCTGTTTCTGCTATATTCTGTGATCTGTTTATTATTTTAATATCCTGTCAGTTTTTTTCAATTCAGTTTAAAAACTGTGAAAAAACCTATTCACCCCCCCTCTAGGGTTATTCTAGATCCATCAGTGGTATCAGAGCCAGGTATTTTTGTTTAACTCTAGAGTAATGGGTAATCCTTGTTGTCAGATCGTTGAGAGTCAGTCCAGTCACATTCCAAATATTTTCGATGGTACAGATTTTTTAATTTGGAAATCAGAAATGGAATCCTATTTAAAATCTGTTAATTTAGAATATTGGAATATTATTGAAAATTCGGGAGATATGTTAGATAAGAGGAATAAAGCTTTTAATGGTCGTGTTATGCATATTATTTATTCTTTTCTTGGTAATGATCAATTAATATTTATCTCTCATTGTTTAACTGCGCAGGATATTTGGAAAACTCTCAGTACTTTGTATGGAAAGTCTGACGACTGCTCTAAACCCCAGAACGACAACTCAGCTTCAGATCTGTGCTTAACAAGCCATGCAGACGAAACTTCAGATGGAACAGATGATGGAGAATCAACAAGTGCTCAAACAGAAAATTTCTCATATGAAGATCTGGTTTACATGTGTCTTGATTTAACAAAATCTGTTGATAAACTCCAACTGAAAAATAAGTCTCTGAAATCTAGGAATTCTGAGTTGATCAGCAAAATTGATTATTTGGAATCACAACTTGAACATTTTAAAAATTCTTCAAATTCAGATTGCAAAAATTGTTTGAAATTGAAAACCAATCTTGTTCATCTCAATAAAAATATCCAAAAGTTTGAAAAGGAAATTCTGATCCTAAAAGAGAACAAGATTGAGTTATCAAGTTTGAATAACTTTTTACAAGAGGAATTTGAAATTTTTAAGACTGATATATATTCCAAATTTGAAATTGCTGAAAATGAAAATTTGGTGAAAAGTGGTTTGATTTTGAAAGAACTTGAAAATGAGATTGAAAAATCCAAGAAGTTTGAGTCGGAAAAGCAAAAACATTTTGAACTTGAAATTTCCGAATCCCAAGCCAAAATTAGATCGTTAGAAAATGAGAATTTGGTTTTGAAACAGACCAATACTGAACAGATGATCGCTATAAATAATTGCTCAAATTTATTAAAAGAAAATAGCGATCTGAAATCCAAAATTCAACGATTAGAATCAACATTGGATAAATTTTCTAATGGGGAAAAATCGTTGAATATGCTGTTACAAAACCAGGTTTATCGTGGAAATAAATCTGGACTTGGATTCGGGAAAAATGATGTTTTTAGAAATCAAAATTCTTGTGATTTTAAAAATCCCTCAAATCACTTTAGAAATGTTTGTTTTGAAAATTTTAACTCTGAAAACTTCAAAGGATTTGTAAATCACAATCGAGATGAGGATTTGTTTTATAACAAACCATTTAAACCTTCTTCGATCTCAAATGAAAATAAAACGAGTTTTGTTAAATTCAAGTCGATTTGGGTTCCTAAGGGTACAAAAGTTAATTCAAATGGTTTGTTATATAAACAGATTTGGGTACCAAAAGATGTGAACAAAACTATGAGTGGTTTTACAAATTTTGTTAGACCACTCGATTCTATAAACTGTTAGGTATCGAAGGTGGCTGAGGAACTGCTGTGCTGAAAAGAAATTTGAAATCAAGATTGTCTATAACTCTGTGTCATTTACAGTTCCTTAGGCCAAGATCTGTTGAGTTAGAGATTCTGATTTACATTGGATTCTGGTATGATCTCTAAACTCATCTTTGTAAATATTTTTTTATTTTTGTTTATTTCTCCTTCTACCCCCTCTGTGTATTTACTTTATCTCTTCTGTTTTAATTTTTTTTTTCACTGTCACATCATTGTAACTTCTTCTGGGCTTCATTAACTTCCAATTGTAGAATTCATATTTTCTGGAAATTTGCCTTAGTTGAATATAATTCTGATATTTTAATTTTTTCCAGATCTTGTATTTAAACTTGTAAATATCTACAATTGTTTTGAAGTTTATTTTCTAATTTTTGAATTCATAACAGTGTTGATGCATTCTTGTCATATCTTGAACATTGTTAACTTGAATTCTAATTTTTTTTTGAAGATCTGAAAGTTTAATGGAATTTCACACACCGCTGCTGTTTTGAGTTTCTTCCAATTCATTTTGGAAACGCTTAAAATATTATACTCATTACAGTACACTCTGTTATTTATCAGTTGTGATAATTTCAGAAATTTTCAGATTGGCTTGGATATTTTGAATTGTCTTGAATTACAGTGATACATCTAGAAAATCATCTTATATTCATGATCATTTTATGATTGAAATCTATTTGTTTGAAATCATCTAAAATACTTGATATTCTGAATCTCACATATCTCTTAAATTTGAAATTATCAATATTGTGTGACTGATTCATTATATCTCAAAACTTGACATTGATTTAAGTGATTTCAAATTATTTATTTATTTATGGATCATGAATATCTCTTAATTATTTGATGTAAATGATCTAAAATCACTCTTGGAAATTTTGTGAAAAAATTCCTTTGAAAATCTGGTCTTGAAATTCACTCCTATTTCATGATTATTTGATCTAATTATTTGTTTGTTTAAAATCATTTGAAATTATTGATTTATTGAATCTCACACACATCTCAAATCAAAAATTTATAATCTGGCGTGATTGATTCATTAAATTCTGATATTTTCATATTCCTCAAATGATTTCAAGTAAACAGTATTTTAATCATTAGATCATGAATCATCATATGTGGCCATCATCTTGACAAGTATGATTTGAAACTATGTTCTGTGCTGCTCTGATACTGATTCGACAATTTTTTTTATGACTGTTTGCTTTGGTAAATATAACTTGCTGCTATGATAATCTTGTAAAATTTGTGAGTCTTGTCTGCTTTGGCTTTATGTTTGGGATACTCTTGTTAGTCACCTATGTCATGTTAAAATCCTCAAGATTGAAACACCAAGTGGTATCAGTTTAGATGTGCTGATTTTTTTTTCATCATGTATATATTTTTAAGCCCCTCATTTCATGTATAAACCTGTATAAATTCCTCTTGTAATTGATTTTCAATTTTAAAAATTATTTATTGATTATTCTTTCAGAAATTGAAATCAATATCCAAAATTGAAATGTATGTATAATTCATCAAAATTATTATCAGTTTTTGAAATTGTGATGAATTGTGACTGCAGTGTACTTCACAACAAGAGGAGATTTTATTTGTTTTTTCATGATGGCTGAATATTAATTATAATATCTTTGAACTGGCAAATATTTCATGACCATCTCCTTTATCTATCACCCGTCTGCCATCCATCATGATTTTATATTGGAGAGTTTATTTTTAAAAAGAAAAATCATCTTGTTTTAAAACAGTGAAAATTATTTGTGATAGAAATGGGACTATATTATTTTTCAGAATTAGTGTTAATTGAAATTTTCAATAATCCCGGTACAGTCGAGCTTATTTCATAATATAATTAATTTAGAAATTTATTTTCACAGTCCATCTCTGTACCTACCCCATTTTCTACCATTCATATATTGGTTTTATACCAAGGAGTTTTTCTTTTTAAAAGCTGAAATGATAAATATATATAATAAATATATAAGTGTGTCTCTAACCTCATTTAAAAATCCAAGCTCTGGTCATGCATGGTTAAGAGACAACTTATAATTTAAGCTGCGACTGACCTCATTTAAAAATCCAAGCTCTGGTTATGCGTGGTCAGTGTGCTCTTAAATAAATAAATAAAATTGTGCTAAAAAAATAATAATATATATATATAAAAAATAAAATTGAAATTCTCCTTGGTGTGTAAAAACCAGCCTATCTATCCATCTCTCTAATCTGTGAAATGTGTTAATACCTTATGAAGTATTATGTTTTGTTGATTGATAGCTACTGGGATTTGAGACTATCTGATTTTGTCACTTAAGTTGAATTTATAATTATAGTCAAAATCCATCACTGTTTTGTGCCTCAATTTCTTAAAATCCTTTTGAAAATAATTGGAAATGAATGGGTTTTAAAACTCTCTCCATTTCATATAAAATTCATCGTATATCCGTCATTCTCTACAATGTGAAATATGCCACCTGTTCTTAGAATATTATGATTTTTTGTTTGACTGATTGAAATTTATGATGATTGTTCTTCCTCTTAAGCTGAAATTATATTTTTAGTGAATTTTCATCTGTATTTTAAATCTGTATCCTTTTGATGATAACAAAAGGGGGAGAATGGATTAGATTTTGATTTATGAGTGAATATTTTATAAATATTTTAATTTTGAGAATTCTGAATCCTTTTACATTCTTTTCACTCATGCACAGTTATAGGGGGAGTTTCTGTTGTAGGGGGAGCTAATAAATAGGGGGAGTTCGGAATTCACTGTCAAACACATTTATTGTAATCAAAATCTTTTATTTGTTTGTCATCATCAAAAGGGGGAGATTGTTGTATATAACGCAGTTGTATACACAATTATATGATTTTTGTTTGATGATAACAAACAAATATATATTATTATAAATGTGTTTGTTATTGTAATGTTTTATATATACAACACAGATAGGAATATAATATTTGAATTGAATATTATATTTCTAACATTCAAACAGTACAACTCTGTATAACTCCACTATTTAAACATTCACTGTATATTGTACTTGTATATAAACAGAATATAATAGACAAGTTCGTTTGACAACAATAAAATGATATTTTATTTCAATCAAATTTGTTTATTACATATATCTGTACAATTCTCTCACAGCTCCTCAGTACAGTTCATTCATTGTCACTCAGTCATACATACACACAACATATACACAGTTACATTTCATATATATCCATTTTCACTTGTATATACAGACTCATACATTCATTGACACCACACACTGTCTTCTTATCTTCAGCTTTCAGTCCAGTCATTGTCAGTCCAGTCATCACAGTCAGTCCAGTCATCCCCGCTTACCTGTCACACATGAAACAGAAACACACAGTATACTGCAATAGAAATAATACTGAATATATGCAAATATAAATTTTGTTTTTAGAATTTTATTTGCCTCAAATTTCTGGTGTGTTTCTCATCATTTTTCTTGACTTGATCTGAATTATAAAACCATCAATCTGTGTCTAGACAGCTTGTGATATTCACAGTGATACACTGTAAATACCACAAGGTAGACAGTATGTATATAAAGTGCAGGGACAGAAAAATTTGTCTGATGGCTGCATATACACACATGTATAAAATATACATATGTGTACTGCCTCGCCAATCAGTGTGCAGCTGAGGAGGAGCCACGGGGACCATCTCGACTCAGTGCTATATAGTGCGCACTCGATCTCTGGTCAACACTCAATCAGAATAGGTCAACGCTGAGTCAACGCACAAACTGATTGGGTCAACTCAGTACAAATGCATAAGTGACATCGCAGTTTAGACAGAGCAGAAATGGTATAACAGGGATATCAGGGATATGTAAATGCAACCATGATGAAGTCCAAACATGCACAAGACAACAAGGTTAGATGATACACGTGAATGGTGCATGCAGCAAGAGAGGGTAGTTACATAGATGGTAATCAAGTATGAATGCACAAACCGTATGGTGCAACTGAAACAAATTCATGTACTCAATGCAAAGCTCAGCAGTGCATCAGGGAATTCAAACTGCAGTTTACAATGGACAAGGCAATGTGGCATTTTTGTTTTCGTCAAGTCACAAAACATATCATGTCATACCAAATTCAAGACAAGTACTAGAAAATGCAAAGCCAGGCTACATAGCCAAGTACAACAATGGTGTATACAAAGATGCAACAATACAAAAGGGTAATCAAGACAGATTCAGAATGAATCATTTATTTCCAAGAAATCAGAGAGAGAGAGAGCAGCATTTACATGGAAGCACAAACATGGTGGTGGATCAACAGTTTAATGTCTTCAACAAGCTCAATGTTAAACAATAAAATGGCATGTTTTTCAAAAGGCAAGAAAATTGAGCAACAACATGATCATTGCAGATGAATGATTCCTAGCAAGGAACTAAGCTCATTAAAGTAATTATGCAAAGCTGTATTTGGAAGAAAACACAGTATTCTTGGCAAGAAAGAAAATGATTTTCAGAAATGTGTCTCAAGTATTTTTTGGCAACAATTTTTTTTTAAAAAAAATGGGAGTTTTTTTTTTGGGAAAGTTTTTTTTATGGACAGAAATCTTTATAAACATTTTTTTTTGGCAATTCCTAAATGACTTCATGAGATCACAGTGGAGATACATGGCAAGAGCATCATCTCATATATGACCAAAACAGATTTGCTCAAAAATCCGCAAGTAACATTTTAAGCAAGAGATCAATCATTATTTCCAAAATGTGATAAATGTTTTATCACTGGGTATCACGCATTTCATCAAAGCAATCAAGGCAGCAGTTCATAAATCACGCAGTTTTTTTTAAAGCCGTGGGATCAAAGGGAAATCAACTCATATACATGGAAATCAGCATAATTCTCGGATTATACGTGTGGGAAGTTTTCTACAATTCACGGCATTAAAAACCAAAGATTCACAACATTCTTGTATGACTGTAAATCAAGCAGCAAAAGGGGCAACGATGCAAAACAGGAAAGCAATAATTCAAATCAATCAGGAAATCCAAACAAGGAAAGAGGAATCTGTCTCATTCATTCAAGGCCAGGATCATTTCAATCAAAGCCGAAGTTTTTCAATTTAATCAAGGCAAACCAAAAGAGGAAAGGAACTAAAAACAGCCACGCAAATCAGACAAGCCACATGAACGAAATCAGAGACAATAGGGTGTTCGATTCTACCCTATAATTACCACATCATCACAGGCAGTTTCAGATGATCGAAAACAATAAGCATCAAAATTTCAAGCAAAGTTTTAAATCAGAAAACTCACGATTCAAACTGGTGTTTCGATCATCTGTATTCCACGCCAAATCAATCGAAGAACAGGAGCAACAACACTCGAGCCTACAGACAAATTCCAGAGAATTTTTTTTATCACAGCATCGGTTCGATTTGGGGGAGGATTTCGAAAACCCTAGGAAGCAGCCGCCATATTTTTTTCTTCAGAGCAAAAGGAGATCGGACAAAGAAATTACAAAGGGGCCGGCCTATTTTTTTATGGGATAAGCTTTAAAAGGGGATGACCTTTTAATTTATCTCCAAGGGTTTTTTGGTTTTTTTTATTTACTTTGTATTTGGTTCAAATTTTGTATTGTTTTAAATTGTTCTGCAAACCGTCCAGCAGTTCTAGAGTCTGTAATCTCTAGGGGGAATCAGTCACGGTGTTGACTGTCAGTTTCAGAGTCTGTAAAATTCTGGGTTACGGATTACGGGGTTGTAATTCGGGGAAATCTGATCGAGGGAACATCGGTCAGTCTACGGTTTTGAGCGTAGGGTTAGAATAGGAGCAGGGTTTGCGAGTGTACATGGTCTTGTATGCGGGATCTGTTCTATCACCTAGTAGAAACCTTAGAAATGCAGCAGTAGGCAGGGTTTTGCCGAAGCTGGGTATATCTGTGTGTGATTTATTTTCTGCATTTCTGTTTCTGCTATATTCTGTGATCTGTTTATTATTTTAATATCCTGTCAGTTTTTTTCAATTCAGTTTAAAAACTGTGAAAAACCCTATTCACCCCCCCTCTAGGGTTATTCTAGATCCATCAATTTATAATCATATGTCAAATCAACCAATCGCTCAAATGCAGGACGCAGTTTAAGTGCACTTTCAAGCATAAGAAAAGTCGAATTCCATCGTGTTGGAACATCATAACAAACTCCTTTTCCACTTAATCTAGTTTGTGCTAATGCATTTTCCCAACATTGTTTCCTACTTTGCGATGATTTGGTAAAATTGACACTTTCTCTTATTTTTTCAATTAGGCCGTGCAGAACTTTTAAACCATCTTGTACAATCAAATTTAATATGTGCATGCAACAACGCATATGAAATAACGCACCATCTAAAGGCAAAACACCTTTACAAACTAGCCATTCTTTAAAATCCCTTATAAGAACATCGTTATTCGAAGCATTATCAACTGTAAGTGCAAATAACTTTTTATCGATATTCCAATGCAACATCTTTTCCTTCATGGCAGCACTTAGTGCCAATCCCGTGTGTGGAGGAGGCAACTCGTGATAAGCAATGATTTTTTTTTTGTAATTTCCAATCATCGTCAATATAATGGCATGTTATGCAACAATAACCTAGATTTTGATGTTCCGATGTCCATAAATCCGTAGTAAGACTAACACGAGACGATAAACAATCCAACGTGTCTTGTACTTTTGCTCTCATTTCAACATAAAGTTTTAGAACATCACATTTAATTGTATTTCTAGAAAACATTTTGACCGTTGGATTAATGCTTCTAATATAATCTTGAAAATAAACATGCTCGGTCGTATTAAACGGGTAATCATGCTTAGCAACCATACGAGCAAAACACATTCGGATTCGATTTTGATCAAGTTTCCAACTTGTTAATTTGAAAGGCTTATTGGGGGAATGATTAGTACTCAGTATTTGCTGTCCTGCAAGCCTCTTACTATCAGCATTTCTTGGACAAGATTTTAAATGGTTTTTTAAATGGGTTGTTCCCATAGTGGCAGCCCCATTAAATATCCTAGTACAATGTTTGCACGTGGCCTTAATACGGTTGACTCCATCTACCACAACTATTGTTCTATCAAAATCCTTCCACACATCAGATTTTAAGGGTCTTAGTGCAGGTTCATTTTTATCCGAAGTGGTTGAAATATCTAAACTTTGTTGCAAATTATTGTCCACATTTTGATTTTGAGTTTCTTGCACAGTAGGCATATTATCAGCGACGTCAGCATTATTCATTGTTGAACACTGAATGGATTTGCTACTGCAACTTGATGATGTATTTGTCATTTTTGCAAGCTACATATAAAAAAACATTTCAGTATAGTTTCCAGAAACAGTAAAGGCATATACTATTTTCAGAAATAATTTCACAATTTTAAGCATATAACTTCATCAGTTTTATGCATATAGTTTCATCAGTTTTACGCATATAATTTTACTGTTTTAAGCATATAATTTTACTGTTTTATGCATATAGTTTTAAACATATACTACACATAACATCTAAGAGAAGAGAGTACCTGGTTCTTCAAAATCATAAAATAAATAATAAATAAACCAGAAAAAAAGGCTTTGAATTTATATTTTCATACCACTATCAGTCTATGCTCGATTGCTGATTTGCTGGGATTTGCAACAGGCGAGCAGCTCGGATTTGTAACTGGCGAGTAGCTCGGATTTGCTGGGAGCTTGAACTTGAAATAAACCGAATTATCGAAGGAGCAGCTGGCGAGCAGCTCGGATTTGTAACGGGCGACTGGCGATCAGCTCGAGCTCGAAACAAACAGAATTATCGAAGGGGAGAGAGAGCAGTAGCCGCCATTTTTTTTCTTTAGGTTTTTTTTCCAAACGTGGAATTGTAATTAGGCGGCGGCTGTTACTTCACTTGCTAGGGTTTGGTTGCCTAGCCAATTTTTTTTATTTGGGTTTGGCCGTTACTTGTTAGGGTTTGGTCCGTTTGGGTTTGGTTACCTTGGTAAATGTGGGCTGAAACTTGAATTGGGCTGTATCCTGATTCCTGAAATTGGGCTGAATAATTTAAAAAAAATATGGATATTTAATTCCACGACGGTCGGATAATTTTCGGATACGGATAGTGTCATATCCGTATTCGTATCCGGAAATATATTCGGATATCGGATATCCGTATCCGTTTTTCGGATATCGGATATTATTCATATTTTCGGATACGGATTCGGACGGATATCTGATTTTTCGGGTACTCATTGCCAGCCCTAGGCGCAAGCCCATGGAGGCATAAAACCTCACCAGATATTCTCACATGGTTTCTTCTTCTGATGTTCACAATCTAACCAAGAAGGCTGCATATATATAGGAGAATAGAAAGTCCAGACAAATATCCAAGTTGCCCCTTCAAGATATCTCCAAAATATAACCATTCATTTCTTTTCTTCTATGATCAAATCAATCAATTAACCAATAAATCAATCAATCAGTTAATCAATCAACCAATTAGTCAATTAATTAATTAATCCAATCAATCAATCATTTAATTGATTACGTACTCTTCATAAAATATTCGAATCAAAAAATTCAACACTCCACCTTGATTCAAATATCACATATCTCCAACAATCCACAAATAAGTCAACCTAACTCTTTCAACAACACCTACTCTCAATTAAAACCAACATCGATTTCAAGGCAATGAGATATACCCCAGTCGATTTGAAAGGACTACGACCACACCTCAATTACAAACACAATCCACCGCCTGCAAAAGATGCATCTACCATCTGAGCTACACCATGCAAAAACCAAAAGGTCTAAGAAGTGCTTGCAATACCACAAGATCTCCATCGTCTTTGTGGATTTCAAAACTCGACATCCGTCTTCCGTTTGACATGATCTCTTCATCTCCGGGATCCCTCGAGCATCATCAACATCTAGACCATTGTCAATACCATGATCCTCCACCTTAGGACCATAAGTAATGACCATATTAACCTCTCCACCTTGCTGTGTACTGGGTTCTTCAACCGTCACCCGCCTTCTTCTTCGTCTTCTTCCATCTTCCTTCATCCATATCAAAGGGCTTCTTCACATCTCCATCAATTGGACCATTGAGGCATGGAACATCCACCATTATAGGCTTCCAAATCCCCTCAATATCTACCATCAAAAATAGTCATCCACGAAAGCAACATCATCTCCGACATCTACAATCTTCAATCCAAAATCACTCCAAGTTACACGATGAACTGAGCTTTGATACCAACCTGTTGGGGTTTTGTGCGCAGCGGAAGTTTGACAAAACGCCCGAAAAATAGGATCTTTATCATCCAATCACTTGAAGATGAATTTGATTGAAAATAACAACATAACAAATCAGAAATAATAGCAGTGCACTAATATTCCACCCAACCACCCCCTTTATTGATTCACCAAGAACAAATTTTGTTTATACTCAATGGATTACAACAAAAAATAAACAAAATACAATGAATCAATAACCTTCTTGAGATAGACAAAGAATATTTAGATGACTACAAATATTGTTGGAGCAGAAGAGCGATGAAGAATGACGACAAACTCTTGGACAATCTGGAGGCACCAACTGCGTCTTTCAGCAGTAAATAGGAATAGCTACCCTCAACCAAATTCCTACATCTTCCTATCCAGGGCGCAAGCCCATGGAGGCACACAACCTCATCAAATATTCTCACATGATTTCTTCTTATGATGTTCACAATCTAACCAAGAAGGCTGCATATATATAGGAGAATAGAAAGCCTAGACAAATATCCAAGTTGCCCCTTCAAGATATCTCCATAATATAACCATTCATTTCTTTCCTTCTATGATCAAATCAATCAATTAACCAATAAATAAATCAATCGATTAATCAATCAACCAATTAGTCAATTAATTAATCAATCAGTTAATCAATCCAATCAATCAATCATTTAATTGATTACATCCTCTTCATAAAATATTTGAATCAGAAAATTCAACAATTATAGTGTCTTTTAGTTGGGGCAGAACTGTATCTTGCTAGAAGGTTGACTGAAAATGCAATATTCGGTCATGTGCATTGGGCTAAATATAATAATGCACCAATGATACTAAGATATACTACTTCTAGACCAAGTATATATTTATCTTCTTTTGAGCGATAAGGGTCATTTTTAGTATCTAGTGATCTGATAATCATAAGTGTACTAAGTGGATATGATTTATCCATTAGAAAATGCTTCACAATTTTCTTAGTATAATTCAATCGACGGATTAGTATGTCATTTGTACTGTGTTCAGTATATAGACCAAAACAGTATTTAATTTTGTCAAGATCTTACATTTCAAATTCATGTTTCAAGTAATTTATTGTTTCATCAAATATCTTTAGCAATCCCAATAAAATTTATATCATCATCATATACCGCTAAAATCACAAATCCCTTTACCGATTTCTTTATAAAGATACATGGACAAATGAGATTGTTTTTATACCTAGCTTTTACCAAATATTCACTAAGACGGTTATATCATGTTTTTTTGGATTGTTTCAAACCGTATAGTGGTCGTCCCATTTTTAATGAGTACATCGACTTTGATTTTGCTTCAGGCAACCTATATCCATTTAGGATTTTCATGTAAATATCGGTATCCAATTTACTGTATAGATAAGTTGCCGCAACATCATTTATTCTCATATTAAGTTTCTCAGTGTTAGTCTTGTTCCACATTGAGCAATTTGTGTCCTATTTCCTATATATACATACATATATATATATATATATATATATATATATATATATATATATATATATATGTGTGTGTGTGTGTGTGTGTGTGAGACCGTTGTTCCTATTACCAATTGGTTTTAGGAACACTTGTTTGGTTCTTTAGTTTTTTACATGGTATCGGAGCTTGGTTTCGGTTCGTGTAGCTTGGGCATGTTTTGGCCAGCGGTATCACACGTGCAGGGGTAGTATTAGTCTTGTCTCATATTGAGCAATTTGTGTCATGTTTCCTATATATATATATTATGAGACTATTGTTCTTATTACCAATTGGTTTTAGGAACATCTGTTTGATTCTCTAGTTTTCTGCGCTCAGAAACTACATAGCTTATCGAATATTGAAATGTTATGACATCCATAACAGAAGAGTATGTCTCTTTAAAGTCAAAGCACGGTCTCTGCAGGAAACCTTGTACAACAAGTCGTGCCTTGTATCTCACAACTTCATTTTTATCATTTTGTTTTCTAACAAACACCCATTTATAACCAATTGGTTTAACATCGACTGGTGTTTTCTCTGTTGGTCCAAATACATCATGTTTTTGAAGTGAATCAAGCCCAACCTGATATCATCGTTACAATTCGATCAATCATGCCTTGTTTTGACATTTATTTATTCTAGTTAGTTCATTATCATTATTCTCATTATAGTCACAACCTTCAGTTATTTCAGTAGTTACTACGAATAAGAAAACATCGTCAATTATTATTTTACTTTGATCCCTCATTTCTCCATAATTCGTGTAAAATATTGAGATCCCATTATTATTAGGTACCTTTTTATTTTTGGAAGCTTCTATCATTTCTTCTAGGATCATAGTTCCTTCATTAATTTTAGAAAAATTGGAATTTTCATTTGAGTTATCCTTTGGATCGTTTATAACCACTTCCGAAGGTTTGTTAATTGATAATTTTTCGTTAGAATTTGTTTTTCTAGGTGCCAAATCTTTTAAACCTATCGGTGTTTCACTTTTTTTCTAGTTCTAGATTCATTTGTTGCTCTTGGTACTTCGGGGATTTCAATTTTAGACCATGCATTTGCTGCTGAAATATGAGATTTAGTTATTTTTGCAGTATCATTAAATGCATCTGGCATTGGATTTTCAAGATTCTGAATATGCAAAATTCTTTATACCTTGTATTGGTATTGTTTGGTACGTCGAATCAAATTAAATATAGATGGATCATTCCATGATATTTCACGTTGTCCAACTAGAACGGTCGTTTCTCCCCTTAACGGCAGGAAAATTGACTCATGAAAATTATAATCTGCAATCTTACAGTAAAAACATCACATGTGAGAGGTTCAAGATAACGAATTATCGAAGTTCAGTCAAATCTCACATAAATTCTCAATCTTCATTGCGGACCCATTTTAGTACGAAGCGGGGGACTAATGGGTATATGCACAGTGTAACCAAATTTTTGTAGATGTGAAATATTTGGTTGGAATTCAATTAAAAGCTATGATGGTTAAAATTGATGTTAAGTCACTGGTCTAATTTTAATCAATTTTGATGTACGTAAAATTGCATGTCCCCATGTTGAAATATGTAGTTCTGATTGCATAAGCAATGGTCTTGTAATAAGTTGCAAACGTTTAATTAATGATTCTGTCATACCATTTTAAGTGTGAACATAAGGTACTGGATGTTTAACTTCAATTCCCAGTGACAAACGATAATCATCAAATACTTGAGAAGTAAATTGTCATGCATTATCAGTCGGATTGATTTAATTTAATTATCAGGGAAGTGTGCTCGCAATTTAATTATTCGAGCAAGTAATTTAGCAAATGTCATGTTTCTAGTAGAGAGCAAACATACATGTGACCAACGAGTTGATACATCAATTAATACCATAAAATATCTAAATGATCCATAAGCATGATGAATTGGACAACATATATCACCTTGAATTCTTTGCAAAAATGCTAGAGATTCGGAAGTGATTTTATTTTATGAAGGTCGAGTAATTTATTTTCCTTTTGCACATGAGGTATGTAACATCCCGTATTTTTTGCACTTAAATATTTAATTTAATTTATTATTTTAAATATTATATTTGGTATATTAATTGATTTTAATATTTAATTCATTATTTAAAACGAAGTTTTAACGTTATATATTTATATAATATAAAACGAGCTCGAAATCGTGCGGTAGTTCGTAATATGGAGTTTTGAACTTCAACTCGATATACAGAATCTGATATAAGTCGAATTTCTGTGAAATAAGAAATGTTGGAACCGTATTGATGATAATTTTCATACGAAAGAGAAAAATTCAGATTGCGTGTTATAATTTGTAAGTTATGGCCAAATCAAATTTTGAATCAGTCGCTATGGAAATCGTTATTAAAATATACGCGTTAAGATAGACATTTTGCAAACGAACTCAGAATTCAACGAAATCAGTTTCATTGGAACCGTATCGTTAAATTATTGTAAGGTGTTGAATTGCGTGACAAACCGATGTCGTATGTGACCACGATAGCCGTAAACGCCCGTTCAATTTCTATAGCGCGTAATTAATTTAATAAAGGGTTATTTGGGTATAACTTGAACAGACGATCGAATTGGGCTGCGAAACCAATTCCGTTGAGTTCGTATCATCGATTATAGTCAAGATAGGTATATACTTTGTTAATTTTGGAGACCGGGTAATTTGGTGTCCAAAATGACATTGTAGTGCGCGTAAAAATAGCCTACCGGGAGAACAGTCTCAGAATGCGACGAAACTGGTGTCGTTGGGTTCATTATAGGATTTCAAAGTTTTAAGTTGATTTGATTTATCTAATGATCATGGAAAAATCAAACGCGTGTTTATTTATGGTTTTATAAAGGAAATTTTTTCAAACGAAGTCGGAATTCGACGAAACTTGTCCCATTGGGTTCGGAATACTTTTTACACTAAGATTAGCTTTTTTTCAGAAAACAAACATCGTTTGTGGTAGTTTTTATCAACTACTTCACCGCGAAGTTTCGTTATAATATTATTTTAATATAATTCCATCCCTTTATATACACACTTCACTTGAGAAACCCTCGTCAAAGCCTTCTCATCTAGTCAACTCATTTACGCCTCCACCATTCCTTAGAACAGCCAGTAATTCTCGACCCTTTTCCTCAAATTCGCTCAAACCATTAATCATATTCCAAAACTTTCTGCTACCAAAATCTTCAGCTAGGCAAGACCAATGTTCTGATCGGTCACGATGGGTTTTAGGGTACTGTATTGGTTGAAAACTGGTCTCAAAGCTGACGCAGTTCGAGGCTTTTTACCGGAATCGGGGACGGATTGGCGAGGTGCTGATCGAGTTAAGCCCTGGGAGGGTCGGCCGCGTTCGGAGGTGTTCACTGATGGAGTGCCGGTGGGCTTCCAAGGGCGCAACGATCGAAAACTGGGGGCGGATTCTGTTTGTATTCAGATCTGAAGTGGGATCTGGGTGCTTGCGGTTTGAAGTATAGACGTTGGTTCTGAAGTGGTAGCGAAGGGAAGTGAAAGACGTGAGGAAGAGGGGGTCTTGGTTTTAAAACATGCTGAAGGATTTACGCGAGAAAATAGGAAGTGAATTTTAAGGGAATTAGTCCAAATACTTTCAATAAAGTATAATGAGTTGTTTTAAACTTAAGTAAGTGGATTTGATGACTTACTTATCATTTTGGTGCAGGGTGCTTGCGAAATGAAAGGAGACAAGAACGAAAACTGTATTGAGGAAGTGTGGAGTACGTAGTAATTGGGGTAGAGCAGTCTAACGGTTGGAGTGATGGAAATGGGGCCTTGTCTTTTGTTCGCAGTCAGAAGGAAACCGAAGCATTTCAAGTAAGGGGAGTTGTAGCGTTATATACTATGGGTAATTAAATTGTAATTAAGTGATTAGTTTATTTAAATAATGAACTAATTAGAAGGAGTAAAATTTGAAAGGTTTGGACAAATAACGGAGTGAAGGAGCACCAAGGTGAAACCGTGTTATTGAGCTTGGTGTTAGTTAACAACATAAATATTATAGCATTTATTTTAATTAATTAAAAGTAAATTAGATTGTTGAGCTAATAATATTTATAATTCGTGCCAGGGCTTGCAGCAGGTCCGCGTTTTAAACAAAGCCAGAAGGAAAACTGTTCGACCGTTAATTCTTAAGAACAAAGTAATTGAATTAATTATATAAATTAGCGAGTAATTAAAAAGAATGAATTATATGAAATTAAACGATGAACTTATATTATTTATAACTCATGTCTGTGTTATCAGAATTGGGCCAAACAGGAAGCGTTGTGACCATATTGCTGAACTCTATATTCTTGAGCTGTTTTGAACAGGATGGAGACAACCAGGAATTTACAGTTAAAATTAAACGACTGTTTAATTTAACTGTAACCAACGAATAAAATCAAGTCAAGGTGAGTTAAACTCACTCAGTATTTTTCCCCATTTATATTTTATATAAATTGGGTTTTTATTTTGTGTGCTCTGCTTGCTAATGATTAACTGTCTGCTAGTTATAATTTATTTATTGATTTAACTGAAGAAATTAAACCGTCGTTTAATTTCAGTGAATTACCAGATCGTTATTTTAACGATTTGATCCAATAAAGGTAACTTACCTTATTGGTCATGTTTATTTATAAACGTGTTTAATTGTTGAATTGTTTGAACTGTTTGTTTATTAGTTGATGTTATATAGTCATTATTTGCTAAATGAAATTGTTTGACCTGAGTTGAGATAACCGTTTGAATATAGGGAAGAACAAGTTGGAGGGATCCAACCGTATTCCTTAAATATATTATTTATTTTCATATTATCATATGAATTGTAGCGATTGGGTCATTGATTTTAGTAGTGATCATTGACTGAAAAGTCAGCATGTGTTGTGTTTTTAACCAGTGGGCTATATTGGTTGAGTAATCGGCAGTAAATGGCCTGAAAGTAAATCGTTTTGTTTATATTGATTCACCGTCAGGTGAGTCGATAGAGATAAAGTTATAAAATTTATTTTATAACTAGAGATAGAAGTTTGGAATATGTTATTTTGAATAAAACTTTATTAAAAATAAATAAATATTTATTTTTATAATTTATTATAAAAATTGTTTTTTCAAAGTAAATTCTGAGATTAATCATATTTATAAATATGGGAATAGAAATTAACCTTAGAAGTTAAAATTTGGAAAATGGTTATTGAAAATTAATTAAATGGAGTTATTTAAATTAATCATATTATTAATTAATTCAAAGTGAGAAATAATTGGAATGGGATAATCGTGCCTTGAGTTGACTTAGTCAACCATTGTAACTGAAATTGTTTATTAAGTTAATTTTGTTTTGAGTAAATATAATAAAATAGTTAAATGAATATTATTTAATTTTAATAAGATTCTTATAAAGGATTTACTATTTATTTTAGTAAATAAAGGAATTAACTATTGAAGTAGTTAATGATTGAAATAAATTATTATTATAGTTAATAATAATTTAGTAATTTATTTTAATGAAAATTCATCAAAAGTAATCAAGGTTGAAAGGAAATCTAGTGAAATGGGGAAAGAAGTTTACGAACAGGTTTTGTCAAAAACCTGAGTTTTATAACAAAGATATAAAGGGAATTTTTAAGCGAATATTATAGCTTAAAAGAAGTGTTACTTAATTGTTTGAATTATGTAAAAAGGAAATTTAGATAAAAAGGTTTTATAATAAACCAGAGTTATATGTATAAAGGGAGTTTGGGGTATTATATCGTTAATTCTAAATTAACGTTACTTAGAAATGTGATTAAGTGAAAATGGGAAATTGAAATAAGAATTGCAAAGCGGGGAAAGGTTGAATGATTTGGAAAGGGATTGGTAAAAGTGAACTGGGGCAAAGAAGTGGATCATAGGATTTGATAAACAAATCCGAATTATGGAATAAAATTGTTTAAGAAAGGTGAAGGTTAAAAGGAGGCGTTTTTATAAAGAATTACTTGATTATTAACTTAAGTAATAATGTTATATTCGAGAAGAGATTTTCGAAGAGATAAGAAGGTTCTATGAAACCGTATTTTGAATAAAATAGTTCATTGGTATTTGTATTGGGATTAGAATGAAATATTGGTTTTGGATTACAACTTATATTTATTTTAAGGTATGAACATTGTTGATCAAGGTCTGAGAGGTAACTAAAATACCCCAACTTGAACGACTTTGGGATTATCTTAGAATGATATGAGTTGTAATGGTAAATGTGGTTAATAAACTTTATTATTCCATTAGTGAAATGATAACGAAATATTTTTGGTGAAAAAATATATATATATATAAAATGATGATTTCAAAGAAAAAGAGGATTAAAGGAGATTGCGTCAAATTATAACGATATTCGCAAGGTTAAAAGGAAATGTAAAGTTGAGTATTGAAATAGATTTACTCTATATTAATAAGCATTTATTATCGTTGTCAAGTAATGAACGAAGATGTTCCGTAAAGTTATGGTATGAGTAAAAAGTTGAATTGATTTCCCAATATTACATGATAATGTGGTAAATGGTTTGAAAGTGAAAATAGGAAACTGAAATATGATATAGGATTATCCTAAATAATGAATTGGTTTAAAGAAGAATCTCATGTTAAAAAAAGAAGCGAGAAAACTATATTTTTAATATCGAAAGATTTAAGAGTTTTAAATTTACATTTGTTTTAAATTAAAAGGCCAAGTGGTGCTGAATACTGAACCAGTGAACTCACTGGGTATTCATGGTTGAATCACTGATTATTTTGATAGTTAAATCACTGACTATCAAATTTGTACAATATGATTGTTGGTACGGAAAGACCGGGATTGAATTTATATTCGAAAACCATTCCAACCAACAAATACTTGAAGATACTAAGAGGTGATCGAGAGGGAGCATTGAAGACCGTAAATCTTCATAAATGGAAGAACCGCTAATAATCTCTGGGATTGCAACCAGAGATAAACTGTGGTTCTGTCGTGGTTAGACTCTACGGGTTGCAAGGACTTCTCGCTACTGATCCATGGGGTGATTTCTATATTGGATGCAGCAGGAGAGTACCTTTGGTTCATCCTGTTCCTAGTGACTTGTATGGACGAATGTCTGACGGAGTATTTCCTAAAAACCACGTACGTTGATTTTTATAAATATACCAAGTTGGTGGCGAAGAATGGCCCTTCTTCAAAACCCAAAGCATATTTGTGGACGTCAATTAGTGATTTGACAGATCTGGCGATGTGGCATTCAAAGTGAATGGTGACCAAATGTTTTAGAAGTTAATCTAAACCTCAAGCCTCATCAACCAGGAAATGACAAAAATCGGGCAGGCAACATAGCTATGTGGGTCGCTCCCATTAGGGTGTATAATCACCTATCTAGAGAAAATCCATTTGCTTCTTTAATCTATTTCGATGCTGTTCCTTTTAGGGAAACGGTGGGTCGCACCCAACCGTCGGTGATATACATTCGATACACTCAAGAGAAATGAGTGGTCGGTCATGTGAGGGTCGGCTTGCAAGACGTTCTTGTTGAACCCGGTGTATTCGCCTCTAGAGATACACTATCGGCAGGTGGTCCCATACCTTGTCATGGTTGGAATCCAATCTCCAATAAGCGTCGCGGTTTTGATTGTATACTATATATGTGGAGCGTGAGATGCAAGCGTTCTACTAGATTTCTATTTACTTGTATTTAGACATTATTATAATATCAGACAAGATATTGGTTTTCAAAAATGTTTTGGGTTATCGTAAAGTAAAAACCGTCCGTATTTATGTGTGGATTTGGTCTTACGATTATCTTTTCTTTCAAAAAGGTTTTGACTTTAAAATCAAGTTGTGTGATACCCTAAATACTGTGCGAGTTTTTTTCTCACTTTGGTTCACCAGACTGACCCGGTGTTTTGTAAATGCTCGGGTTAGCCCGGGGTGTACAGGTCCAGATTATCAAATGTTGTGAACAGACGAGCTGGGAGAGTTCAGTTGTATGATATTATACAGCTACTATTCCGCTGTGTGTTGTATATGGGTCAGATTATTATAACTGTCCAGTGATGTTGATGTACTCTGATATTATAAGTATTTCCAAAAGCTCTCAATAAAGTTTATTTCTGTATTATGTTTTGTTCCGCTACGATGTGAGACTCTGATTCTGTGTGGTGTTGGTTCTTCTTCTTCTTCTATTCTAATATTTCTTTCTTTCTTATCTCACCCTCTAATTTCTTTCTAATAACGTCCAGTGTTTTCAGTGTTTGGAAGGTCGGCATGAGTTACGGTAAATGTATTTATGTTGATTTTCAGAGCCAAAAATCCTTGGGTCGTTACAAGGTGCAAAGGTAATCACTTGGCAGATTTAACTGAATTGATAAATCATGGTCATTTAAGTATTTAGCAATTTTATGCATCATGGTTGATCAAGGACGAATCATGCTAAAGAATCAATATCTTTGTATTTGTGGGCTTATGTCTTATGTTTATAAAACAAGATTCAACTATGCCATTTTTGGTGAATAATCCAGTTGAATTTGTATTATAATTTTCTAAAATAAACCTCTAGCTTTCAATTTAAGAAATAACCAATCATATTCTTTGTTGTTTTCATTTACAGTTTCAATATGGTAACCATTCATTCTTATATTTTTAAAGCTTAGCATATTTCTTTTAGAATTGCTTAAATATAGAGCATTTTAAATGAATATATGTGTACCATTTGGTAATACTGTATGGACTCCTCCAGACCCTTCAATTATGTTAGCAGATCCAATTATAGTAGAAACTTTAGCTGAAATATTTTCAGATTGTTCAAAGAAGAACTTAGGGTTTTTCAAAATTGTACGAGTAGGTGCACTATCAAGCAGGCATACATCCTTACTTAAACACTGATGGTCCATACCTTAAGAATTAAAGATAAAACAGTTAGTCAATCAATGAAATGATTTATAGATATAAATAAATGTTAATACTTCCTAAAACAAAAGGAATTTCAAGCTACTAACCAATATCCAATAGTACATACAATTTGTCCTTGTCAGGTCATACTGATACTAAAAACAAGTAACACGCTACTCAAGCTGATAGAAAATATAAGAAATTTGTAACATGATGCACCACAGTATACAGAGAATATTTTTAAAGATGCAAAGTACTAGCAAAACATTTATTCAGAAATCCATGGTACGTGCCATTATCTGCACTATGATCTAATTGGTGAAAGGGAAAAAATGAAAAATAAAAACAAAGATGTCATTCGTGTAAGATGGCTATAAATGAATTACAATAATATGGAAAACAACATGGTTTTGCATTAACATTCTCCCTCTTCAACTCAACTAAAGGAAAAAAATGGATATTTTATTTTGAGACTTAAAGCACATCCAATATTATATATATATATATATATATATATATATATAGAGAGAGAGAGAGAGAGAGAGAGAGAGGCAGGTTCAATGGCACCCCGATTATTTAGCACCCCAATAGCCTACCACTTTTCCACCACACATTTCTTTCCTCTCTCCTTCCACTCATTCTCTCACCTTCCACTAACATTTACTAATATAAACGAGAGGTGGAAAATAGGGAGACCAAAGGGATGCTCAATTTTTGGGGTGCCATTGAACGCTCGCTATATATATATATAATTGGTTCGCTTTATTATCTACTAAAAACAATACAAAAGTCAAGCTAGCATACTAACCGCTACAAACAAAATAATAGCATTAAAAACATGAAGTACAAGAAAATATAAACCTAACTAATATATATTCGGCCCTTGATGAGGCCTACATCCCACTGTTGCATGCAAAATGCTGCACCACATCCGAGCAAAAAGCTCCTCCTGTGCATGATTGAAGATCATCACCCTTGAAACTATTAGCACCTAAAAGCAGTATACACATCTTCACTCCAATGATATCCCACACGTAATGCACAAAGATGTCAAAGAAAACTGCATATCGATCAGAACAAATTCCAGAAGCATGTTTTAAATAAGAATACTTGATGAATTTCGGAACCTAGGTAAAACTGACTAAACTTGGACTGGAGACCTACTGTATGATTTCTACAAACCCTTCAACACCAAATCAGCCCATATATTTAATCACTTCTGCTAAGTCCATGTAGCACAACCAGCAACAATATGAGAAAAAGTGATGCATAAAACTGGATTTCCAACTCCTTTCTGATTCATGCTTCCTTGAAACTATAAAAGGGTACCAGTTTCAACTTTAGCAGTTTTCTAACATGTTGATTAAATCCAATACCATTTGCAAAAATAAAATAAAAATGAACCATATATAATCAATACTGGTAAATTGGATTCCATACTCGGAAAATCACCACAAAACATCAAACACACTAATCCCAAAAATGTATCTCGATGGCGCACGAAATCAGCAGAGTTATCTGACAACACTTCTTGGTGTATGGCTTTGATTTACTCCCAACAACCAAATAGGGCCTTGTACCTATCATCTATTTTCCACAGTCATAAACGGGTACACACGACGTAGAGAAAACATAATAGATAAATCCTATTCGAGAATAGCATTGGAGTACTGGAATCATTTGGATTATAATCACGAAGATGCAAATAAATATTCTGCAATATAACCCCAACTTCTATTGCAAAATATATGTATAATTCAACATTTGGATAAAATAGATCACTCATACACCATCCATGCCTATAACTAAAATGCGTAGATATGGAATTGGCGATGCGTAGATATGAAATGCTAAATTGATGGTACTGGAATCCAAGAATAAAAAACACATGTAATGGAGTAATGTTGAACCCTTAATATCTTTCTCCCCTTCAAACACAAATTAAAACTATCTTCAACAGATAACCTCATACCAAAATCATCTATACCCTAACTTATATCTTATCATCAGATAAACCCCAAATTGTATGCAAGCTATCTAAGAATCAGATGTACAAACATACCAAATGCACGAAAATGGTGAAGAACGGCAGATCGGTTATGAGGAGTCGGAAGTGATTCAACACTTATGCCAGCAATGTCAGATCCCAACTCCCTCAGTGGCTTGACCTCTCGTTTTCAAAGAGATTCGCATTGGATCTGTAGGATATGCAATTAAGCTTGGCAATGTGTAGATGTGGGTATAGAGCAGAGGATTTTGGCCATCCGCGTTTATTGAATAAAAGTCAGATCTGGCTTTAAATTGTGGGATTTGAAATGAGAAAAACAAAAGTTTTATCAATGAAATGAATTCATTGAAGGTTACAGTAAGAAACCGATTAGAAAGAAATGATCAAAGTAGTGGTAGAGGAACGCTCACGCATGACGAAATCAGGAGAAGAGATCACGTGTGGCCATTAACAAGCTTCACACACATACACACACACACACACACACACACACACACATATATATATATTAACAAATATACAGTTTTCCTCTTCGACCAAACTCAAGGAAGAAAGATGCAGTTTAAAATTCAATAAACATAATTGCCAACTAGATTCAATGTTGAGACCTTAATTGACCAAGTCAGTTTGCTAAGATCATATGTAGCTAAACAACTCCAAAAATAATCAAAAGTAAATTTTAACATAAAGCTACTCACATAAGACATGCAATGGCAGATACCAAAATGAATTTAACTAAGGCAAATTCTATTTAAACCTCTATAGTTGCTGAGTTGCCCCCCCCTTTTTAATTTTTTCATCGGTCAAAAATACCCCCTCCTCTTTCATTCATTGGCTTTCTCTCTTCACTCATTTCTAAATCCTCTCAAAATTCAAACTAACCCACAAACCCTAAATTTTGCAATTTTCAATCAAAGATTGTCAAAATTTCAGATTTTAATCTTTGGGAATGGCTTCTAATGAGTATACAACACTTCTACGCGATATAGAAGTGGTAAAATTTAGGTTTTTTTTCATCAAATTTCGTCAAAAGTAATCAGCAGTTCGCGAAGAGAAAAATGCGGGGAACGACGCGAAACCACGTATAACTGACACGTGGTTCATAAACAATCCACGTAGAGGGGTTACTAGGTTCTGACGGAATCCACGTAGAAATAACCCGTGGTTTCTTACAGAACCACGTAGGGGTTATTCGTGGTTTCTGTTGCCACCATGCAGTTTTCTTTTTTGTTCAATTTAATGTTTGTTTGTTTGACTTGAGTTATACTGTTGATTTCAGGATGGCGATTACTCGTCTGATGTAGACGTGAATAATGAAATATTGATGGATTATAGCAATGAATTTACAACGTTTGATGTAAGCTTATTTGTGATTTCTATGTTTGTTTTGGTATAATAAGTTTGCATTTTGATATGTTTATGTCTTTTTTTCTTCAGATTTATCCTTCTCGGCAACAACTAGTTGATTGGGTTCGTAACACCGGTAAACGTCTTAGTTTTGTTATAATAATTGTTAAATCCGACACTGGTGCTTCTACTAAGAAACCGAGAGAAGTGTTTGGTTGCGAACGTAGTGGTGTGTACACTAGGAAAAAAGTTAAAGACCCTGACAACTATAGATTGACGGATACCAAAAAATGCAATTGTCCGTTTAGGCTTAAAGGAGTGAAACTTCCGTCGGTGGACAATTGGCGTTTGGTAGTTGTAACACCCCACATCCGTTAGTGTCACTCACAAAGGGAATGCACTAAGTTCTGTAGAGTATTTTTGGGTAAAAGATGCAGATAAATTACAAGACAGACAGAAATTAAGCAGCGGAAAATAAAACTTTGCTTTATTGATAAAATAGTTTGTACAATGATTTCTTTACAATATCAGAGTATCATCTGTCTTAAAAAATAAAGAAGCATAAAAATACATTTATATTCCCCAATGTAGCAAGAACCAGCCATAGCATCTGAAAAGAGAATCCAAGCAAAACTTCGACAAATCTTCAAGCTGGGAAAGAGTGACAATCCAACTTAACAAGAGCTATACTATTCCCTCCTTTACTACCTGGGGGGGGGGGGGAACGGAAGAAGAGAAGACGAAAGAAAAACAGAGTCAGACATAAAGCCTGAGTAAGTTCAGTAACTTCTAGCATATGAACATGGAGAAACAAAATGACATGAATTAACCGAATACAAGATAACACCATGATGATAGGGTTGGCAAGATTAGACAAGATAATCACAAGATATGCTAAGATAAGATAAAGTGGATATGCTCTAATACTTTCGCAGCTTCGCTATTTCCTTATTATACTGGTTTCTATATCTCTGCACCACCTAACTAGTGTCCCAACTAGTAACGATAACGTGATCCCAATCCCTGTATTTTCCATTGCCTTCAGGCATACATTTATTATTTATTATCTAGATCTAATCTAGGGTTTTCTATCAAGTACTTTCTAGATTCAACTAGAGTTTACGCTATCTGCTGAACGCTTTTCGGATTCAGGGTTTATGCCACTTAGTCCAACTAGGGATTATGCTACCTGTCGAACGATGCCCCCAAGTCTAGGACACATTACCTAGAGTGGTATGTGTTCCTATACTTCCCCACGCATGTATCGCGAATCGTTATCGCTTGTCTAGATGCACATGTCCTGTAATGTGCGACCCGAGTCCTGTGACAGGGCAAATCAAGGAATACAGAACTCGGTCGGGAGCTTTCAGATATCTGCCGATGCAGATTCTAAGGTCTGTTTTTATTCCAGTGGCTATGGTCCCACTTGACCCCTCCCTCAACTAATGAAAGACACACCTTGAAAAATGAGAACTATACGCAGGCCCCTGGTGCCCCACTATCCTATGGCCATCCTCACCCATAACTAGATAGCAAGTATATGGTCTTTTGGAGTTCTCCGCCTTTCCGCTTCACGTATCTCGATTGACTCAAGATGGATGGTAGACGACGAGTTGCTATCACAGGGCTACCGTTTTCTCGTCGAATCACGCCGGTCCATCCTAGTCTTTAGGTTGCCATATATTGCAACCAAGGCATACCCCTGGTTCTTCTACGCAGACCTTAACCTCTGTGAGCCCAGGAGGATCATCTGCAGCCTCACAGAGGGATACCAAGAGTACCCTCACGTCCCCTCGAAGCCTCGGGCTTCGTAACCCAACTTGTTGGAGCCTCCTTTTTACTCAGACGGACATTCTCTCCTTCCCGTGTTATACTAAGAATTACTACTTAGTTTTACTAACTAAGATTTACCACTTAGTTTCCAGAATCGTTGTTTTCTTAACTAAGGTTTACTACTTAGTTCTCTTTCCCGTCAATTTGGATTGGTTAAGTGTCATTAGTCAATTCAAGCCAAATTAACCCTCTTCATTCATCCTGTTAAACTGGTTAAGTGTTATCAGTAATTCATGATGACTTAACCCTACCACAAACCAAGTTATATTGGTTAAGTATTTCTTATTACTTAACCCTACCCATTCATCCTGTATTGGTTAAGTGTTCCTTGCCCGTCTGTTTTAACTGACATGTTATTATTAATGGTTAACTATTATCCCTTCATGTTTTAGACTTAACCCTATTCCTTTATCACAATCCGATGGTTAAGTGTTCAAGCTTACTTAACCCTACGGTCTAGCCCAGCTAACATATCAGATAGGCTAAGTGTATTTACTTAACCCCAACCTCTAGTCTAGTTAACATGTTAATTTGGCTAAGTGTATTAACTTTACTTAACCCCACCTTCTAGTCTAGTTAACATGTTAATTTGGCTAAGTGTATTAACTTTACTTAACCCCACCTTCTAGTCTAGTTAACATGTTAATTTGGCTAAGTGTTTCCTTAGTTACTTAACCCCTACAAATCTTGTCTTGTTACCATGTGAAGTTGGTTAGGTGTCCCTATGGACTTAGCCCTCCCATCCTAGCTTAACTGTGTTAAGTTGGTTAAGTGTTCCTATGGACTTAACACTCCCATTCTAGCTTAACTGTGTTAAGAACCTAACCCCACCCACCGGTCTGGTTATCATGTTGAATCGGTTAAGTGTCTTAGTTGACTTAACCCTGCCATTCTCGTCCTAGCTTTAACTAAATAAATTAAAGCCGCTACCACTCACATTAGACAGATATTGTTGCGAATACTGGATATGCTGGTTGGTTCCGGGCAGGTTTACATCGCAACTCAGTCTAACCTAGGGTTAGGCATATTCATGTTTTCTAAGTTCAAAGGGTTTTGATTAATTTCCAAATCAGGTTTTAAAAGTAACCATCCCGTCCATCGGATCAGTTAGGGATAGCCAGGGAGAGCAGGAAACTTGTATTTTCCAAACCCAAGCCTAGACACTATCCTCTCTGTCACCCTAGAACTTTCTGGTGTATTATTGAAAGAGATGTCGTTAAGAAACCTTTAATTTGCCTAAATTTACATTTCTCATTTAGGACAAATTCTATAAGTAAATCATTCCTAGTTTACTTATTTCCTAATTCCTCTTTTAATGTAAATTGTCAACATTTATTCTTACGGCCCATTTTCCCCTCTATATCATATTTATGCCTTTTGGTATGTGAACTATACCAAATTAAATGTCACTAATCATGATTTTGCTAAACCTGAAAAGTACTCCCAATTATGGCATATTTCAAATTTATGCCAATATACTTATCATGCCAAATTAGCTAATCCAATTCTGATTTACATTCTAATTACGGTTCATGTCAAACTAGACTTATTATTCTAGTTCACAATTCATGTAAATGCTAGATTTACAAGTCAATACTAGATTCAAATTACACATCCTATAATTCATGTCAAATTTATCCAATTTGCATTTCTATAAACATGCCATAATACATATTCCCAATTTATGCCAATTTCCAAGTTTATAATTACGTTTTTAGTAAATTTCATATTTTGCCCAAATCGTATTCCCACCGTTCGTATAATCGTGATTCAATCTAGAATTATAGATAAATCTAGATTCGTAGAAAATAGGGAATGAACCAAAGATGCTATGAAAAAGGATGGACATAATAACTGGCATAAAAAGGTTTGAATAATGACGTAGGTTCAAGAACATGGGTAGACCTAACTTAATAGGTAAATTCCCAAGGTCTAAAACCAAGAATAGACAGAATAGAGACGTAGGTTCAAGAACATGGGTAGACCTAACTTAATAGGTAAATTCCCAAGGTCTAAAACCAAAGAAAACCAAGAACAGACAGAATAGAAAATCAGGTTTAGACCCAATTTCACAGTCACAAAACTTAAGCAACACTTTCCTAGTCATGAATCATAGGTGTTTAGTCACAATTGTCCTTGTTATGTCATAGGCAATAGTTTATGTTTTCTAATCAAAGGCATAGGCTTGTGTTCATAGTCTAGGAAATAATTCTCATAGTCACAGTCACAGTCATAGGCAATGTTCATAGTCATAGGCAATGTTCATAGTCATAGGCAATGTTCATAGTCAAAGAGGCATATGGTTCTAAGGTCCATAGTTTCATAGTCACGGTCTTATTTGTCCTCGAATCATAACAGTTCTTAATTAGGTCCAAGAGTATAGGCACTGATTCGAACAGAAAGATTTGGCATATTCCTTTATTCCTTTAATTCATGTCACGAACAGAAAGAAACGTTCAAATCTAAAAAGTAACCGACTTACAGAGATTAGATTAGATTCGTAGAAAAACAGTCGTTGCAGTCATTTGAATCTTCACTTGAAATCCTAGCTTGACTTGAACCTCTTCTTGAAAGTCTTGAGCAGCATCTCGTCGTCTTGATTTATTGTATATATTATTTTATTCACTTATTTATTAATTTTCTCAGATGCAGCATAAGGATAGAAAAGAATTTGTGAATAGAGAAGGAGACTAAGGCTGTTTATATAGTGTTAGGCGGACGAACCTAGGCAGAAAACGTGACCAAATACATCAGAATGAACCAGGTGCAGAAAATTGGAAAAAGCGGGGAGGGGGGGGGGGGGGTTGACCCCCAGGTCGACTACCCAGTCGACCTGGGTGCCTTGGGCGGGAAAATTCCCGCCCAGCCCAATCTGGGTCTGTTTTTCGAATTTGAACTCGTTTTCTGACCTGTTTTGAAATTTGAACTTCGCTGAATCTTCCGGAGGCTATATCTTCCTCATACGGACTCCGATTTACGCAAACTCGGACTCGTTTTCATGTAGAATTCCGAGACGAACGCAATGGGGCAGCCTATTTCCCTTGATTTTGATTTTAAAATTTAATTCTGCCTTGATTTGTGAATCTTAGCGTTACAGAATTACGGGGTGTTACATTCTCCCCCACTTAAAAGGATTTCGTCCCCGAAATCTTCAAGTTAGGAAGAATGTGCCCTACCATCCAATCACCCATCTACTCAACCAATCAATAACAGGCATTCATCATCCTTAAAAGATTTCTAATGCTTTCATGTTCATATGCATAGTGTGTGTATATGTCATTATCTAATGCAAAATCAGGCGGTCTACTGATTCAGTTGACCTCCTTAATGCGAATCATGTCAGTGCCATGCGTCCAATCATGTATGCAAGCATCCCTAGTTATGTAAATACTACATGCGTGCACAGCCATTCATCCATATGAAACATCCATATGATAACATATCAAGTTCAACTTACAAACAAATACACATCTATAAATGCAATATGAAAGCGCCCGAACTGATCTAGTGCCTAATACGTATGCATATGCATTCATGAGCAACCATTAGCAACCACTTGCAACCATCAACCATAACATGTTTCAAATACATGTTTACATCCATTGGCTTCTACCTAAGGATCGAAGATACGACCTAGAGGATATACTTTGGAAAGAGAGAAACAATTATGCGTAAAGCTCCTACCAAAGAAATCAAGGATGCACCCTTAAGGAAAAGGGTATGATGATAGTATCTAGCCTTCTTGAGCTTTACTCCACTGTATCTTAACTAATTTTTAACTTCACGATTGTGAAGTTTCCGATCTCCATTTCCAAAATAAACAGATGTCAATCACGACACCAAGTGTATGTACTAAGATGATTAGATGTCTTCCTCTTATCCACCATGCCATAACTATAAGGGTCGAAAGGTTACTACGTGCTTTTTAGAATGCCTGCCACAACTATTCATCTCTCACGCAAACCATCCTAGTCGAACTCGACGTTCTTCAAGTACAAGCCCTAAAGGCCTAAACCAATATCAGACAAACACCCAAGGAATATCTCTTCCGAATTTAGACGACCTACGTGAGATGATATAAGCAAACTCGATAGCTATTATCAAATCCCTACTAACCAAAAATAAACTGGTCGGACCACCCATTGGATTTGAGACTCTAGTGGGATCTTTCTACTATACAAGTACTATGGTGCAGAGACTCAACTATGGAAGTGGATATGAACAAATGCGAAGCGCTAAAACCAAAGGAAAGAGTATGAACGGCAAAACTAGACTCTTCCAACAGAACTTTACTACCTTTCTCCTAGGTACGCTTGGTGGTGAAAGTATGTACTTGCTCTTTTGAAAATCTTTTTCCTCGTTCTTGCCCCCTGTCCTTAATTATATGCCCTATCATACCCTAGTAAAGACACTTCCTCTTGTCTTAGGTTTTATAATTTCTTCCTCCTTCGTGAGCTAAATCTACATCCATGAATTCCTCATCCTAGGGTTATGCTCCTTAGCCAAACTCCTCATCCCCTTCCGTGTGTAGTCATGTTGACAAATCTCTCGAAAGCTGCCTCCATCGTACGGGAAACCCTATAAGCTTGAAAGAAAACTGGCCGTAGGTGAAACAACTACGGCTATGGATGGAAGCCGGGGCACTACTTTGCCCATCGATGAGGTTACCTCCCAGAAAGCCAGGAGCCCCAGAGACTCAAGAAAGAAGGAGACAAGAATTCAAACAGAGGAAGAGAAGATAGTGCGTATGGCTTTTGGGGAATATGCCTTTAAAACAAATCTTTTCTCTTGAAAATGCTTCTTTTAAAACTGTTTTGAAAATAATTTTTCAAATCCTTTATCTGATCTGGTAACCTTCAGCTCTGATACCACGTGTAACACCCCACATCCTTTAGTGTCACTCACAAAGGGAATGCACTAAGTTCTGTGGAGTATTTTTGGGTAAAAGATGCAGATAAATTACAAGATTGACAGAAATTAAGCAGTGGAAAATAAAACTTTGCTTTATTGATAAAATAGTTTGTACAATGATTTCTTTACAATATGAGAGTATCATCTGTCTTACAAAATAAAGAAGCATAAAAATACATTTATATTCCCTCATGTAGCAAGAACCAACCATAGCATCTGAAAAGAGAATCCAAGCAAAACTTCGACAAATCTTCAAGCTGGGAACTAGCATATGAACATGGAGAAACAAAATGACATGAATTAACTGAATACAAGATAACACCATGATGATAGGGTTGGCAAGATTAGACAAGATAATCACAAGATATGCTAAGATAAGATAAACTGGATATGCTCTAATACTTTCGCCGCTTCGCTATTTCCTTATTATACTGGTTTCTATATCTCTGCACCACTTAACTAGTGTCCCAACTAGTAACGATAACGTGATCCCAATCCCTGTATTTTCCATTGCCTTCAGGCATACATTTATTATTTATTATCTAGATCTAATCTAGGGTTTTCTATCAAGTGCTTTCTAGATTCAACTAGAGTTTACGCTATCTGTTGAATGCTTTTCGGATTCAGGGTTTATGCCACTTAGTCCAACTAGGGATTATGCTACCTGTCGAACGATGCCCCCAAGTCTAGGACACATTACCTAGAGTGGTATGTGTTCCTATACTTCCCCATGCATGTATCGCGAATCGTTATCGCTTGTCTAGATGCACATGTCCTGTAATGTGCGACCCGAGTCCTGTGACAAGGCAAATCAAGGAATACAGAACTCGGTCGGGAGCTTTCAGATATCTACCGATGCATATGCTAAGGTCTGTTTTTATTCCAGTGGCTATGGTCCCACTAGACCCCTCCCTCAACTAATGAAAGGCACACCTTGAAAAATGAGAACTATACGCAGGCCCCTGGTGCCCCACTATCCTATGGCCATCCTCACCCATAACTAGATAGCAAGTATATGGTCTTTTGGAGTTCTCCGCCTTTCCGCTTCACGTATCTCGATTGACTCAAGATGGATGGTAGACGACGAGTTGCTATCACAGGGCTACCGTTTTCTCGCCGAATCACGCCGGTCCATCCTAGTCTTTAGGTTGCCATATATTGCAACCAAGGCATACCCCTGGTTCTTCTACGCAGACCTTAACCTCTGTGAGCCCAGAAGGATCATCTGCAGCCTCACAGAGGGATACCAAGAGTACCCTCACGTCCCCTCGAAGCCTCAGGCTTCGTAACCCAACTCGTTGGAGCCTCCTTTTTACTCAGAGGGACATTCGCTCCTTTCCGTGTTATACTAAGGATTACTACTTAGTTTTACTAACTAAGATTTACCACTTAGTTTCCAGAATCGTTGTTTTCTTAACTAAGGTTTACTACTTAGTTCTCTTTCCCGTCAATTTGGATTGATTAAGTGTCATTAGTCAATTCAAGCCAACTTAACCCTCTTCATTCATCCTGTTAAACTGGTTAAGTGTTATCAGTAATTCATGATGACTTAACCCTACCACAAACCAAGTTATATTGGTTAAGTATTTCTTATTACTTAACCCTACCCATTCATCCTGTATTGGTTAAGTGTTCCTTGCCCGTCTGTTTTAACTGACATGTTATTATTAATGGTTAAGTATTATCCCTTCATGTTTTAGACTTAACCCTATTCCTTTATCACAATCCGATGGTTAAGTGTTCAAGCTTACTTAACCCTACGGTCTAGCCCAGCTAACATATCAGATTGGCTAAGTGTATTTACTTAACCCCAACCTCTAGTCTAGTTAACATGTTAATTTGGCTAAGTGTATTAACTTTACTTAACCCCACCTTCTAGTCTAGTTAACATGTTAATTTGGCTAAGTGTATTAACTTTACTTAACCCCACCTTCTAGTCTAGTTAACATGTTAATTTGGCTAAGTGTTTCCTTAGTTACTTAACCCCTACAAATCTTGTCTTGTTACCATGTGAAGTTGGTTAAGTGTCCCAATGGACTTAGCCCTCCCATCCTAGCTTAACTGTGTTAAGTTGGTTAAGTGTTCCTATGGACTTAACCCTCCCATTCTAGCTTAACTGTGTTAAGAACCTAACCCCACCCACCGGTCTGGTTATCATGTTGAACCGGTTAAGTGTCTTAGTTGACTTAACCCTGCCATTCTTGTTCTAGCTTTAACTAAATAAATTAAAGCCGCTACCACTCACATTAGACAGATATTGTTGCGAATACTGGATATGCCGGCTGGTTCCGGGCAGGTTTACATCGCAACTCAGTCTAACCTCGGGTTAGGCATATTCATGTTTTCTAAGTTCAAAGGGTTTTGATTAATTTCCAAATCAGGTTTTAAAAGTAACCATCCCGTCCGTCGGATCAGTTAGGGATTGCCAGGGAGAGCATGAAACTTGTATTTTCCAAACCCAAGCCTAGACACTATCCTCTCTGTCACCCTAAAACTTTCTGGTGTATTATTGAAAGAGATGTCGTTAAGAAACCTTTAATTTGCCTAAATTTACATTTCTCATTTAGGACAAATTCTATAAGTAAATCATTCCTAGTTTACTTATTTCCTAATTCCTCTTTTAATGTAAATTGTCAACATTTATTCTTACGGCCCATTTTCCCCTCTATATCATATTTATGCCTTTTGGTATGTGAACTATACCAAATTAAATGTCACTAACCATGATTTTGCTAAACCTGAGAAGTACTCCCAATTATGGCCTATTTCAAATTTATGCCAATATACTTATCATGCCAAATTAGCTAATCCAATTCTGATTTACATTCTAATTACGGTTCATGTCAAACTAGACTTATTATTCTAGTTCACAATTCATGTAAATGCTAGATTTACAAGTCAATACTAGATTCAAATTACACATCCTATAATTCATGTCAAATTTATCCAATTTGCATTTCTATAAACATGCCATAATACATGTTCCCAATTTATGCCAATTTCCAAGTTTATAACTACGTTTTTAGTAAATTTCATATTTTGCCCAAATCGTATTCCCATCGTTCGTATAATCGTGATTCAATCTAGAATTATAGATAAATCTAGATTCGTAGAAAATAGGGAATGAACCAAAGATGCTATGAAAAAGGATGGACATAATAACTGGCATAAAAAGGTTTGAATAACGACGTAGGTTCAAGAACATGGGTAGACCTAACTTAATAGGTAAATTCCCAAGGTCTAAAACCAAGAATAGACAGAATAGAGACGTAGGTTCAAGAACATGGGTAGACCTAACTTAATAGGTAAATTCCCAAGGTCTAAAACCAAAGAAAACCAAGAACAGACAGAATAGAAAATCAAGTTTAGACCCAATTTCACAGTCACAATACTTAAGCAACACTTTCCTAGTCATGAATCATAGGTGTTTAGTCACAATTGTCCTTGTTATGTCATAGGCAATAGTTTATGTTTTCTAATCAAAGGCATAGACTTGTGTTCATAGTCTAGGAAATAATTCTCATAGTCACAGTCATAGGCAATGTTCATAGTCATATGCAATGTTCATAGTCAAAGAGGCATATGGTTCTAAGGTCCATAGTTTCATAGTCACGGTCTTATTTGTCCTCGAATCATAACAGTTCTTAATTAGGTCCAAGAGTATAGGCACTGATTCGAACAGAAAGATTTGGCATATTCCTTTATTCCTTTAATTCATGTCACGAACAGAAAGAAACGTTCCAATCTAAAAAGTAACCGACTTACAGAGATTAGATTAGATTCGTAGAAAAACAGTCGTTGCAGTCGTTTGAATCTTCACTTGAAATCCTAGCTTGACTTGAACCTCTTCTTGAAAGTCTTGAGCAGCATCTCCTCGTCTTGATTTATTTTATATATTATTTTATTCACTTATTTATTAATTTTCTCATATGCAGCATAAGGATAGAAAAGAATTTGTGAATAGAGAAGGAGACTAAGGCTGTTTATATAGTGTTAGGCGGACGAACCTAGGCAGAAAACGTGACCAAATACATCAGAATGAACCAGGTGCAGAAAACTTGAAGAAGCGGGGGGGGGGGGGGGGGTTCGACCCCCAGGTCGACTACCTAGTCGACCTGGGTGCCCCAGGTCGACTACCCAGTCGACCTGGGTGCCTTGGGCGGGAAAATTCCCGCCCAGCCCAATCTGGGTCTGTTTTTCGAATTTGAACTCGTTTTATGACCTGTTTTGAAATTTGAAATTCGCTGAATCTTCCGGAGGTCATATCTTCCTCATACGGACTCCGATTTACGCAAACTCAGACTCGTTTTCATGCAGAATTCCGAGACAAACGCAATGGCGCAGCCTATTTCCCTTGATTTTGATTTTAAAATTTAATTCTTCCTTGATTTGTGAATCTTAGTGTTATAGAATTACGGGGTGTTACATTCTCCCCCACTTAAAAGGATTTCGTCCCCGAAATCTTCAAGTTAGGAAGAATGTGCCCTACCATCCAATCACCCATCTACTCAACCATTCAATCACAGGCATTCATCGTCCTTAAAAGATTTCTAATGCTTTCATGTTCATATGCATAGTGTGTGTATATGTCATTATCTAATGCAAAATCAGGCGGTCTACTAATTCAGTTGACCTCCTTAATGCGAATCATGTCAGTGCCATGCGTCCAATCATGTATGCAAGCATCCCTAGTTATGTAAATACTACATGCGTGCACAGCCATTCATCCATATGCAACATCCATTTGATAACATATCAAGTTCAACTTACAAACAAATACACATCTGTAAATGCAATATGAAAGCGCCCGAACTGATCTAGTGCCTAATACGTATGCATATGCATTCACGAGCAACCATTAACAACCACTTGCAACCATCAACCATAACATGTTTCAAATACATGTTTACATCCATTGGCTTCTACCTAAGGATCGAAGATACGACCTAGAGGATATACTTTGGAAAGAGAGAAACAATTATGCGTAAAGCTCCTACCAAAGAAATCAAGGATGCACCCTTAAGGAAAAGGGTATGATGCTAGTATCTAGCCTTCTTGAGCTTTACTCCACTGTATCTTAACTAATTTTTAACTTCACGATTGTGAAGTTTCCGATCTCCATTTCCAAAATAAACAGATGTCTATCACGGCACCGAGTGTATGTACTAAGATGATTAGAGGTCTTCCTCTTATCCACCATGCCATAACTATAAGGGTCGAAAGGTTACTATGTGCTTTTTAGAATGCCTGCCACAACTATTCATCTCTCACGCAAACCATCCTAGTCGAACTCGACGTTCTTCAAGTACAAGCCCCAAAGGCCTAAACCAATATCAGACAAGCACCCAAGGAATATCTCTTCCGAATTTAGACGACCTACATGAGATGATATAAGCAAACTCGATAGCTATTCTCAAATCCCTACTAACCAAAAATAAACTGGTCGGACCACCCATTGGATTTGAGACTCTAGTGGGATCTTTCTACTATACAAGTACTATGGTGCAGAGACTCAACTATGGAAGTGGATATGAACAAATGCGAAGCGCTAAAACCAAAGGAAAGAGTATGAACGGCAAAACTAGACTCTTCCAACAGAACTTTACTACCTTTCTCCTAGGTACGCTTGGTGGTGAAAGTATGTACTTACTCTTCTGAAAATCTTGTTCCTCGTTCTTGCGCCCCCTGTCCTTAATTATATGCCCTATCATACCCTAGTAAAGATACTTCCTCTTGTCTTAGGTTTTATAATTTCTTCCTCCTTCGTGAGCTAAATCTACATCCATGAATTCCTCATCCAAGGGTTATGCTCCTTAGCCAAACTCCTCATCCCCTTCCGTGTGTAGTCATGTTGACAAATCTCTCGAAAGATGCCTCCATCGTACGGGAAACCCTATAAGCTTGAAAGAAAACTGGCCGTAGGTGAAACAACTACGGCTATGGATGGAAGCCGGGGCACTACTTCGCCCATCGATGAGGTTACCTCCTAGAAAGCCAGGAGCCCCAGAGACTCAAGAAAGAAGGAGACAAGAATTCAAACAGAGGAAGAGAAGATAGTGCGTATGGCTTTTGGGGAATATGCCTTTAAAACAAATCTTTTCTCTTGAAAATGCTTCTTTTAAAACCGTTTTGAAAATAATTTTTCAAATCCTTTATCTGATCTGGTAACCTTCAGCTCTGATACCACGTGTAACACCCCACATCCGTTAGTGTCACTCACAAAGGGAATGCACTAAGTTCTGTGGAGTATTTTTGTGTAAAAGATGCAGATAAATTACAAGACAGACAGAAATTAAGCAGCGGAAAATAAAACTTTGCTTTATTGATAAAATAGTTTGTACAATGATTTCTTTACAATATCAGAGTATCATCTGTTTTACAAAATAAAGAAGCATAAAAATACATTTATATTCCCCAATGTAGCAAGAACCAGCCATAGCATCTGAAAAGAGAATCCAAGCAAAACTTCGATAAATCTTCAAGATGGAAAGAGTGACAATCCAACTTAACCTGAGCTATACTATTCCCTCCTTTACTACCTTGGGGGGGGGGGAACGAAAGAAAAACAGAGTCAGACATAAAGCCTGAGTAAGTTTAGTAACTTCTAGCATATGAACATGGAGAAACAAAATGACATGAATTAACTGAATACAAGATAACACCATGATGATAGGGTTGGCAAGATTAGACAAGATAATCACAAGATATGCTAAGATAAGATAAATTGGATATGCTCTAATACTTTCGCCGCTTCGCTATTTCCTTATTATACTGGTTTCTATATCTCTGCACCACCTAACTAGTGTCCCAACTAGTAACGATAACGTGATCCCAATCCCTGTATTTTCCATTGCCTTCAGGCATACATTTATTATTTATTATCTTGATCTAATCTAGGGTTTTCTATCAAGTGCTTTCTAGATTCAACTAGAGTTTACGCTATCTGCTGAACGCTTTTCAGATTCAGGGTTTATGCCACTTAGTCCAACTAGGGATTATGCTACATGTCGAACGATGCCCCTAAGTCTAGGACACATTACCTAGAGTGGTATGTGTTCCTATACTTCCCCACACATGTATCGCGAATCGTTATCGCTTGTCTAGATGCACATGTCCTGTAATGTGCGACCCGAGTCCTGTGACAGGGCAAATCAAGGAATACAGAACTCGGTCGGGAGCTTTCAGATATCTACCGATGCAAATGCTAAGGTCTGTTTTTATTCCAGTGGCTATGGTCCCACTTGACCCCTCCCTTAACTAATGAAAGGCACACCTTGAAAAATGAGAACTATACGCAGGCCCCTGGTGCCCCACTATCCTATGGCCATCCTCACCCATAACTAGATAGCAAGTATATGGTCTTTTGGAGTTCTCCGCCTTTCCGCTTCACGTATCCTGATTGACTCCAGATGGATGGTAGACGACGAGTTGCTATCTCAGGGCTATCGTTTTCTCGCCGAATCACGCCGGTCCATCCTAGTCTTTAGGTTGCCATATATTGCAACCAAGGCATACCCCTGGTTCTTCTACGCAGACCTTAACCTCTGTGAGCCCAGGAGGATCATCTGCAGCCTCACAGAGGGATACCAAGAGTACCCTCACGTCCCCTCGAAGCCTCGGGCTTCGTAACCCAACTCGTTGGAGCCTCCTTTTTACTCAGACGGACATTCGCTCCTTCCCGTGTTATACTAAGAATTACTACTTAGTTTTACTAACTAAGATTTAACACTTAGTTTCCAGAATCGTTGTTTTCTTAACTAAGGTTTACTACTTAGTTCTCTTTCCCGTCAATTTGGATTGGTTAAGTGTCATTAGTCAATTCAAGCCAACTTAACCCTCTTCATTCATCCTGTTAAACTGGTTAAGTGTTATCAGTAATTCATGATGACTTAACCCTACCACAAACCAAGTTATATTGGTTAAGTATTTCTTATTACTTAACCCTACCCATTCATCCTGTATTGGTTAAGTGTTCCTTGCCCGTCTGTTTTAACTAACATGTTATTATTAATGGTTAAGTATTATCCCTTCATGTTTTAGACTTAACCCTATTCCTTTATCACAATTTGATGGTTAAGTGTTCAAGCTTACTTAACCCTACGGTCTAGCCCAGCTAACATATCAGATTGGCTAAGTGTATTTACTTAACCCCAACCTCTAGTCTAGTTAACATGTTAATTTGGCTAAGTGTATTAACTTTACTTAACCCCACCTTCTAGTCTAGTTAACATGTTAATTTGGCTAAGTGTTTCCTTAGTTACTTAACCCCTACAAATCTTGTCTTGTTACCATGTGAAGTTGGTTAAGTGTCCCTATGGACTTAGCCCTCCCATCCTAGCTTAACTGTGTTAAGTTGGTTAAGTGTTCCTATGGACTTAACCCTCCCATTCTAGCTTAACTGTGTTAAGAACCTAACCCCACCCACCGGTCTGGTTATCATGTTGAATCGGTTAAGTGTCTTAGTTGATTTAACCCTGCCATTCTTGTTCTAGCTTTAACTAAATAAATTAAAGCCGCTACCACTCACATTAGACAGATATTGTTGCGAATACTGGATATGCCGGTTGGTTCCGGGCAGGTTTACATCGCAACTCAGTCTAACCTCGGGTTAGGCATATTCATGTTTTCTAAGTTCAAAGGGTTTTGATTAATTTCCAAATCAGGTTTTAAAAGTAACCATCCCGTCCGTCGGATTAGTTAGGGATAGCCAGGGAGAGCAGGAAACTTGTATTTTCCAAACCCAAGCCTAGACACTATCCTCTCTGTCACCCTAGAACTTTCTGGTGTATTATTGAAAGAGATGTCGTTAAGAAACCTTTAATTTGCTTAAATTTACATTTCTCATTTAGGACAAATTCTATAAGTAAATCATTCCTAGTTTACTTATTTCCTAATTCCTCTTTTAATGTAAATTGTCAACATTTATTCTTACGGCCCATTTTCCCCTCTATATCATATTTATGCCTTTTGGTATGTGAACTATACCAAATTAAATGTCACTAACCATGATTTTGCTAAACCTGACAAGTACTCCTAATTATGGCCTATTTCAAATTTATGCCAATATACTTATCATGCCAAATTAGCTAATCCAATTCTGATTTACATTCTAATTACGGTTCATGTCAAACTAGACTTATTATTCTAGTTCACAATTCATGTAAATGCTAGATTTACAAGTCAATACTAGATTCAAATTACACATCCTATAATTCATATCAAATTTATCCAATTTGCATTTCTATAAACATGCCATAATACATGTTTCCAATTTATGCCAATTTCCAAGTTTATAACTACGTTTTTAGTAAATTTCATATTTTGCCCAAATCGTATTCCCACCGTTCGTATAATCGTGATTCAATCTAGAATTATAGATAAATCTAGATTCGTAGAAAATAGGGAATGAACCAAAGATGCTATGAAAAAGGAAGGACATAATAACTGGCATAAAAAGGTTTGAATAATGACGTAGGTTCAAGAACATGGGTAGACCTAACTTAATAGGTAAATTCCCAAGGTCTAAAACCAAGAATAGATAGAATAGAGACGTAGGTTCAAGAACATGGGTAGACCTAACTTAATAGGTAAATTCCCAAGGTCTAAAACCAAAGAAAACCAAGAACAGACAGAATAGAAAATCAGGTTTAGACCCAATTTCACAGTCACAAAACTTAAGTAACACTTTCCTAGTCATGAATCATAGGTGTTTAGTCACAGTTGTCCTTGTTATGTCATAGGCAATAGTTTATGTTTTCTAATCAAAGGCATAGGCTTGTGTTCATAGTCTAGGAAATAATTCTCATAGTCACAGTCACAGTCATAGGCAATGTTCATAGTCATAGGAAATGTTCATAGTCATAGGCAATGTTCATAGTCAAAGAGGCATATGGTTCTAAGGTCCATAGTTTCATAGTCACGGTCTTATTTGTCCTCGAATCATAACAGTTCTTAATTATGTCCAAGAGTATAGGCACTGATTCGAATAGAAAGATTTGGCATATTCCTTTAATTCATGTCACGAACAGAAAGAAACGTTCAAATCTAAAAAGTAACCGACTTACAGAGATTAGATTAGATTCGTAGAAAAACAGTCGTTGCAGTCGTTTGAATCTTCACTTGAAATCCTAGCTTGACTTGAACCTCTTCTTGAAAGTCTTGAGCAGCATCTCCTCGTCTTGATTTATTTTATATATTATTTTATTCACTTATTTATTTATTTTCTCAGAGGCAGCATAAGGATAGAAAAGAATTTGTGAATAGAGAAGGAGACTACGACTGTTTATATAGTGTTAGGCGGACGAACCTAGGCAGAAAACGTGACCAAATACATCAGAACGAACCAGGTGCAGAAAACTGGAAAAAGCGGGGGGGGGGGGACCCCCAGGTCGACTACCCAGTCGACCTGGGTGCCTTGGGCGGGAAAATTCCCGCCCAGCCCAATCTGGGTCTGTTTTTCGAATTTGAACTCGTTTTCTGACCTGTTTTGAAATTTGAACTTCGCTGAATCTTCCAGAGGCTATATCTTCCTCATACGGACTCCGATTTACGCAAACTCGGACTCGTTTTCATGCAGAATTCCGAGACGAACGCAATAGCGCAGCCCGTTTCCCTTGATTTTGATTTTAAAATTTAATTCTGCCTTGATTTGTGAATCTTAGTGTTACAGAATTACGGGGTGTTACAGTAGTTGTTAATGGAGTTCATAACCATTCGGAACTAAAACATAGTGAAGGTCATTCATATGCAGGAAGATTAAGTGCAGCGGAGATTAAGTTAGTGATGGATATGCATAGAAATATGGTTAAAGCTAAGGAAATTCTACATACTTTAAAAAGAAACGATCCGTCGAATAGTACCACTATCAAAACCATATACAATGTTATTCATGCACAAAACCTTATAGAACGAAGTGGGCGATCTCAAGTTCAATATTTGCTTTCAAAACTAAAAGAGTTTGGATATTTTGAATGGCAAAGACGAACTCTAGATGGGACCGATATTATAAAAGATATATTTTGGGCACATCCCGTTAGTTTGGATTTTTTACGAACATTCCCCCGAGTTATAATACTTGATTGTACCTATAAAACTAATCGATACAATATGCCGCTACTTGAAATCATTGGTGTCACATCTACGGATCATACATATTGCATTGCAATAGCGTACTTAGTTGCCGAAGCGGAAGAAAATTATATTTGGGCTTTAGAACGTTTGATGTCTATTATGATTGATTGTGATGTGGAAATGCCCAATGTATTCGTTACTGATAGAGAGTTGGCATTGATGAATGCTATTGAAATTGTTTTTCTCAAATCCGCTCATATGTTATGTAAGTGGCATATTAAAAATAACATTCTTACATTTATGGGAAAGAAGAAGACCCTCAAAGAAATGGATGTAATGATAGAAATTTTTTTTTGGGGGATTGGAATGAACTTGTGTGTTCGAAAAATAGTATGCAATACAATGAAAATTTACAGTTGCTACATGAAAAGTATAGCAATCATGGATCTCTATTGAAATATGTACATGAGAGTTGGTTGGATCTGTACAAAGATCGTTTTATACAAATGTGGACCGATGAATATATGCATTTCGGAAACTATACATCAAATAGGTATTTTTCATTATATTATTTCCTGTATGAAAGTTAACCGTTAAGTACTATTTCTTTACAATGGTTACTAAATGCAGGGCCGAAGCAGCACACTCAAAGTTAAAGAAGCACTTAACTACTTCCAATTGTAACTTCGAGCAAGCTTGGGTAAAAATGAACTCCTTACTAGAGTTATCTTTTGTCGAGCTAAAGGCCTCATTCGAGTAAAGTTTGAGTAGAGTGAAACATGTATTTTATGTTAGAGAGTTCAAGTTCCTACGTGGTGCTATTTCTAATGTGGCTCTTGATTTACTTCATTCAGAACTAGTACGGATGAAAGCGGTTGGAGACGATGAATTTCTTTGTGGTTGTGTCATTCGAAAAACACACGGACTTCCATGTGCCCATGAATTGGCTCGTCTTGGTCCTTCTACCCCAATACCTCTTGATTTAATTGATGTACATTGGACACGGCTAAATATAATTCCACCGGGTAAGAGTAATGATGTTGGTATTGTTGACAAAATGGAAACTCAATTGAACGATGTCAAAAAAATGGACACTTCTCATCAGCTTCATATTTACAAAAAGTTGATGGAAGTTGTGCATCCACAAACGTCCATGCTTAGTTCACCAACTAGTAAGGTGAAAACCAAAGGAAGAGAAAGTAAGAAATCGTCAAATACGTCAACAAAGAGAATGCCGTCTTCGTTTGAATTAGTCGGTACTTTGTCATCACATGACCCATCTAGTCAATTGAGTGTTAACAAACCAAAGTAGCAAAAACTTCAAATCCGAAAGCCGTTGCAATATGACCATTGTAGTACACATATGAAGCGTTACATCACCCAAATTCCTTGGCAATTAAAGCCGCATGTACAAGATATTATTGATGTTGAGGCGGATGGAAATTGCGGATTTCGTTGTGTTGCGGCACTAGTAGGAATGGGGGAATCGTCTTGGTCTCAATTTAGGCAAGAATTGTACGACGAGTTGTATGAAAATCAAGATCTATATGCAAAAGTTTTCGTAGAAAATGGTCGATGCAAAGAGTTACTTGCGCAATTACAACATTATGAAGATGGATTTGCACCACCGGACAAATGGATGACAATGCCGGACATGGGTTATATTGTGGCGACAAAGTATAGCGTAGTGGTAATTAGCATTAGTGAAAGGCTTAATTTAACGATACCGCCGTTAAAAAGAAGGGTTCCGCCTCCTATTCATCGTGTAGAAATTGCATTTGCTTTTGTTAATGATAATCATTTTGTTCAAGTAAGTGTAATAGTTATCATACATATTTTACTCAATGTTAAAATTCGTCATATATTGTCAATATTTTTTGTAGGTAAAGTTGGAACCTAAGCATCCGGTGCCACCTATAATTTCAAAATGGTCGACCCACCGATATCCGGACGCAGCTAGTTGGTGGGATATTTATGGAGATCGACGGCAAGCATGGGAAGAAAGAACTCAAACTGTTGAGTGGAATTGAATTGCATTGTATTGTATTGTATGAGTATACATTGTTATGTATTGAATGGCATAGTATTGTATGACATTGTTTTGCATCGTAGTGAATGACATTGTTAGTTTTATGGAACTCTATTGAACGACAATGTTAGTTTTATGGTTCTTTATGGAAAGGCACAAAATTAAGTTGTAGTTTCTATTTTTTTCCAGAATTTAAATTACCACGGGTAGGGCCTACATGATCCAGGTTCCAGGTCGGGGTGGCTCTACGCCGTTGGAAAGAAAACCACGCGTGGTAAATACGTGGTTCAAGGGCTAACCACGTTGAGATTATACGTGGAAGATAGAAGAACCATGTATGTCCTTCCAACCATCTCATGTGTTTGCCAACATATTTGTACGTACCTCTGTGTGCATGACATTGTTTTAAGAAAGAAACAGCGTGAGTGTATAATATAATATTTATTTAACATTTTCAGCTACCACGTAAGAGCAATACGTGATTTACGTTCCAGGTCGTAGAAATAATATGTGGTATGTGAACAAACCACGCTTATACCCTGCGTGGTTAGTTTTACTTCCCCGTAGGGTTTCTACGTGGTTTCTCTCCGGACCACGTATGTGCTCTACGTGGGGGTCAAAAAATTTGAAAAAAATATACACCAGAAACCAGACATTCCAGAAAACAGAAATTCCAACATATTAGCATATCAAATACATACCAGAAAACAGGAAAACATGAAAAACAAGAAATAAGACATCCCAACATACTTGCATATCAAATACATACCAAAAACCATATCCGTACATAACAAATACATACCATATCCGTATATATCAAATACATATCAAATCCTTAAACTTCATAACATCCTTGCATATCAAATCCATACATACCAAAAACATCCTTAAATCCGTACATAAAGCAAGGCCCAAAATAATCCATCTACAAGCAAACTAATCATGATGATGAATGAAACGTCCAGCGGCAACTCTAGCAAGGTCCACTTGAGGGTTAGCCTCATTCAAAAGGCCATGAACATCATGAAGAGTCTACAACAAGTATAATGAAATTCAATACGGTGTAAAAATAAGTGTAACATGAAAAACAAACGTACCAAAAACATTTGGTCATAGGTTGGTTTAAAATGTGGTGCTCCCATCATTACATTATCCGATAAATTTGCGGGATTGTGAACACGCGGGACACAATGATTCCTATACCACTCCATATAATCATCTGTGCAACTCATAACAGACTGCTGTAATGAAATCGATCTACGATCTTCTGCAATCACATGATGATACCAACTCTCCCATATGCTTTCCAAAAAATGATAACGCACACGAGTGTATGTAGTCGAGGTTGTACCGCGCCATTCATTTATTGCAACCGGAGGAATAGGAGCCATTGGTATGTTCTGCACTCTACCAAATTGCCGCAATACTCTATCGGGATGGTACGGCTCCACAACATTTAAGCATAGAATGCACCCCCTATACCACGATATACCATGAAATGGATGATAATGCCGAGCACATATATACGGATCAAAAATAACCTATTCAACGATATTTGAATTATCAAAAAACTCAATACATACAGATGGAAAAAAGTAGAAAGCTGAATAATTCATAAAAGGTACCTGCACTATCTGAATATTATCAAGAAAAATGCGTAGATCAGCGACTAACGCACCGGTATCAGTAGAGGGATTCCAGCGAGCTGCACGGGGTAAAATCTCATAGTACAACTTTGTAGAAGGATGGAAGCAAGGAAAATGTTCGAATATCCATGACTCGAGCAAACATAGAAATCCTGCAATCTGTTTGACCCCATCTGAGACGCTAATTCAAGCTGTCTATATAGTAATGCTAGTGCCGCTGATCCCCAAGAATATGTGTTGACACGGTTCAAATTTTTTAGCGGTTCCAAAAGAGATAAGTGCACATGAGTCTTGCTTTTGTCAGAAAATATTGTGTTGCCAAGCACATACAAAAGATAAGCACGAGCAGCACGCCTAACTGCACAATCATTCCACTCATCACTAACATCCTCAAATCTACCTAACAACATTGACAAGCTTAACTTATATCCAACCCTCTCATTCATTTCCATTCTAGCTTCCGCTGCACTAAGACCAAGATACTTCGTAACAAAAGCAACTGCTTGTTCTGTATCATACCCCATGCTCTGTATAGGTTTGCCTTCGACAGGAATGTGCAACAATGAAGCTACATCATCAAGAGTAATGGTCATCTCACAAAATGGTAAATGAAAAGTATTAGTCTCTGGATACCATCGTTCTACAAAAGCTGAAATCAAATTTTTGTTCACACACTTGTAACACGTGCTAACAATAGGAACCAAACCAGTGATGTCGATAAGGGCTTTGAACCTAGTAGCATTATCTGGAATCCTCCATTCCGATACCTTCTGCGCATGGTTGACACAAGTGAGAGGTGCTCGATCCTACACAAATAAAATTTAGAATCAATACATAAATAAATAATTTACATTCGGTACATAAATAAATAATTCACATTCATAAAAAAATTGTGGACACATACCTGACCAATCCATACCATTGAAGCAACATGGGAATCGAACTCTCTAATCACATCATTACTTTTTGGTCTAGCTTTATCCTGCAATTCTTCTTCGGCTTCAGCTTCCTCCTCCGCCTGACCTTCTGGCTCATCATCATCACCTGTCTCAGAATCCTCCCCTGTTTCATCTCCTTCTTCTCTTGAAGAGTCTGAAACATCTTTGTCTCCTTCTTCCCCCGAAGAATCTGACCCATTTCCTTCTTCATCTTCCCCTGAAGAGTCTGAACCATCTCCGTTATCATCACTACCCCGTGCAGCTACCTCATACTGTGAAGGATCCACATCCTCCTGTTCTTCGGTGCTCACGTCCGCACTTGTTTGTGCAGCTGCTTTTTCCGCTCGTCGCTTTCTTTCCGATGCTGTCATAGGTATGCGGCCCATCTGTATAAAATGAAAAATTAATCAAGTAAGTGGACTGGTTACAAAAAAACATGTACATTGTACTATGCAAGATGCAAAAAAAAAACATGTACATTAAAATGACAAATTAATATGAAAGATGCAAAAAAAAAAACATGTACATTGTATAGAAAAAAACATGTACGTTGTACTTGTTTGTGCCTATAACCATTAGCATGTCATAATAAGGTAGGATTAAACCAGTGACTATAACAATGCCTACTTTTTTTTTTCATTTTACAGTTACCACGAAGGCACTCTACGTGGTAGAAGGAGGAACCACGGGGCGACTGTACGTGGAATTATATCATACCACGTAGGTCTTCTCCGTGGTTTTAGTACTAACCACGTTTGTCTCATCCGTGGTTTTTTCCCTTCCCCGTATATCCTCTACGTGGAAAACTGAATTGAAAAAAAAGGACTCTGCGTGGAATTCAAAACAACCACAATACAATAACAATCCTTCCTCAATTCGTTATCAACTCTCAATTCTTTAACATTTTCGACAATACCACATCAATTAGAACTAGTTAAAATAGAGGAAGAATACCTTCAGAGTTGTAGAGCTCGATGGAGAGGAACTGAGGCGGCGCTGGTGACGCTGGTGTAGAACTCGATGGAGGCGCTGTGACGCGGTGAGGATGGTAATGCGGCGGAACAAAGAGGAACGACGTTGTAGAGGGTTTGCTGCTAGGGTTTAACAAAGTCGGTTTTGAGATACGAGGGTATTATTGGAATATGGGGGGGCTACTCAGTTAAAACGTGGGTATATCTTTTTTTCCAATAGGGGGAGGGGGGGCAACTCAACAATAGTAAGGGTTTAAATAGAATTAGCCTTTAACTAATATATGTAGAACCGTATAAAGCCAAATCACGTGAAACATTATCGCTAGAGACACGAACTGACTTAAAAAAAAATTCAAGACATGAACATACAACATATTAAAAATGAATCATAGCGCATGGCCTGTAGCCTATATGTGTATAGATAAAAAACATATCAATACTAATTTGTTATTTGTCGCATGCGGTATCAAATAGTTTTGATGTTAAAAAAAATAGGTCTGATAAAATACGGTACAGATTGTGAAATATTGTAGATAAATAGAAACATGTATCCAAATAAGAGGATATTCTGTGGAAATTATTCAACATAGAGGGTAGCGAGCCAAATAATCCCTACCAAATAAAACTCAAGTTGATAAAGAAAAATAATATCATGCGTGGGATAATGAAATGGTAGAGAGAACGTTTGTACCAGCCAAATAAATTGAAGGTAGTCAAATAAATTGCATCAAAACGTACTGGTAGCATAGGGTACTATTTCCCATATAAGAACAAAATGGTGTGTACATTATTTAATAGCTTAACATCTTCAAAGCATGGATACACATGTCAAGAGTCTTTAATGCATGAAAAGAGATTTCACAACAAGTTTCAATAAACAAAGCACAAGTAACTACTCGATTGAGAGTGCGATTTTGTTGACATCTTTTAAGGGATGTCAACAAAACACTCGGTCCTGATTGGTGGAAATCAGGGGGGTCCGTATGGGTCCTTCTGATTTCCACCAATCAGGAGGGAGTGTTTTGTTGACATCTTCAAAAAAGATGTAAACAAAATCACATTCACTCGATTGATAGAAACAATAATATTTTATATTGAGGAGTTCTCTATTGAAACTTGAGCTGTGGAAGATAGTACTTATAATCCAAAATCTACAGTAGATATTTTTTGACTATCGAGTAAAATCCAGTTGAAATCACCTGGTCCCAAATCCCCTGGTCCCAAATCCCCTGGTCCCCTTGGACCAAAACAATGACCCCTTGATTTCAGGTGGGTCCCACCGAAATCAGTGGGTCAGATTGTTTTGGCCTAGGGGGATCAGAGAATATGGGACCATACGATTTGAACCCAGTAAAATAAGGGAGGAGGAGTAAAAATAGATGTTTATCGAGAACATCATACAAGAAAATGCTTGTTCAAACTCATACAAAATAAAATGATGAAACCATATTTTTAAATAACAAAGAAATCTGAACCGACTTGCTTTGAAGATAGGGACGTGTGAACTACAAAAATATCCAAATCAACCACATACTAAACATCGTGATGATAATGTGTTATAAATCAAAATAAGAACAGAAGAACTAAGAGAGAAAAAACATTTTATTGAATTCAGATTAGGTTTACAACACAAATGAGCTCTCTATTTATTATTCATGAGTTAAACAGTATTTTGATCGAACATTAATAGAGTTCAACAACATATCGAAAAGATGCATTCTGAATGGTCGGCAGATGGGAAAGAATTCCGGCTTCGGAAAAGGGGAATTAGTTTTATCAAAAATAAAAGTGCATTTCAAAACCAAAAAACACATTTAAAAGAGATTGTTTTTTAGTAATTGTAACAACCTGAAATTTAATACGTTTATAATTGATAATTTGATTTGAATTTAAAATTTAATATTTAAAAACTTCAATGTATTCTGAGCTAAGTGAAATAAATGAATTTGATTTTGTAAATGAACAATAATAAGTACCATTTGAACATTTAAATCAAATAATTGTCAAATTAGATGTAATTGTTTAAATGACTAAACTCGGTTATTTAAATTTAAGTGGACTTATAAAAAACTTAAATTTAAATAATAAAATTGAATTAATGAATATATTGATGTTCTAAATCTACTGAAATATAAAATTATCTAAAAAAGTCAGTTTTGTGTCAAATCTGGTCAAATTTGATTTTTTTTTTCAAAAATTAAAATTTATCAAAATTTGAATCTATCTTTTTTCATGAATCTATACTGAATTCTGAGCATTAGCAATTTTCGGTTCATTGAAATTCAATTTCGTTTGTTCGAAGTTCGCGTTTGTAACTGTAAAAAAAGCACGCAAAATTAGAAGATGTTTTTGGGTGCATTTTTGTCTGCAATTAATCTTTATCCTACTTAACATTCTCACTATTATTGATAATAGTTTGAATTTGAAGGGGATATTTAATATGTATCGCTCATCTATTTAATTTCATTAAAATTATGTTACGCCTTCTCACACAAATAAAATATCACGTAGTTTTCTTTTTCTCGTTCTATTTTCTCCCAATTCTTCCAAACCTTTTCTTTTCTTTTCTGAATCTAGGTCTCAAATTTCTCAAATCCAAATCAATGGAAAAATTGTTTAAATCAAATTGCAATGAAAAGGATATTTGGTAAAAATGAATTGCAAACAAAAAGAAGATCAAAATCAAGCAAGCAAAAAATCCATTCCTCCTCTTCCCTCTTTATCTTTTGTTTGCAGCGTGTAATGGTGTTTGACTCACAAGAGAAACCCATCTTTCCTCCTCACGAAAATCTAAGCCCAAACAAACCATAAATCCTAACCCTAATCCCTTTTTCCTATTTTTATTTTCCTAGATTTTGACCTGTATTGTACAAGCCGTAACTTGCTGTTACAAAATTCAAATTCACTTTTTTTTTTCAAATCGTGTAAAATTGAAAATGCTACAATTTTTATGTTGAAGAATTTTTCAAATTTGAAATTTCTATTTTGAAATCATGAATTTTTAGAATCCATTTTCAGACTCAGATTTCTGACCTGAAAATTTGATGTTATTGTTCCAGTTATATCTTCCTCAAATTTTGTTGAAAACCACTTTTTCTTTTATTCAGATTAGGTCAAACTAAAATAGCTACAATTGTTGTACATTTCAAATTAATCCAAGTCGAAATTGTCAATCTTTCTGATGCATTTTTGGATCTAGATTTCTGACCCAAAATTTGTTTGTCGCTGTTTTGATCGTATATTTTCAATTTTTATCGAAAATCGGTTTTCCTTTTTTTAATTGAAGAGAAAAGAATTTCCTAAAACTTTTCTCTTGACCACTTTTTCAAATTCAGTGGTTAACATTGGTGTGTGATTGTGTTGTGTTTGGAAACTAATAACTGTTTAGGTGAAGTGTTAAGACATAAAGATGATAAGTTGGAGTTTGGTCGATGTTAAGTGTGGCCAATTGGATACATTTTTGGTTTGGAGTATTTTACACACACACACACATATACATACATACATACCTATATATATATATAGCTTCATTCGAATATATATATTTTATAAAATGATAGAAGAGTCTTGATTTGGAATTTGTGATTTGAGTTTCACTACACCATCTAAGCAGTTTTGCAACACCCCATTGTGGAAAATTCGCAACGGCTTTGAGCCGTTGCGAAATTGCAACGGCTAAAATCTGTTGCGTCCTCGTGTAAGACGGTTAGTAGCCGTCCTAAATCTTAGAACGGATTCAGTCCGTTCTAAAATTAAATACAACCTTCAGTAACCCTTCATTCCCAGCTACGCTTTCATTCGTTAATTCACGCAGAAAAATTCGCTTGCCCTAAATCTTGAAAATTCGACCTCTCCTAATCATCTCCTAATCGTAGTACACCCGTTCTAATGTCAACCTTATCCTAATCGTAGTCCGCCTCTCCTGGTCATCTTGTAATTGACCATCATCAGGTAATCGGCAATCTCCTAATTTGAGGTTTATTTCAGTTTGTAGTAAATGAACCGAGTTTCAATTATTATTTTGTTGGTCGCCAGTATTTGTATATTACATTAAGTTTCAGTTTCCGGTTTGTTGTTACCGTTACATATATAGGACAACTCAATTTAAACAGAACTGAAATAGTAGGGAATAATATTTTATGTTTGATATTGTGATTTGGTGGATAGTAGAAACTGTACATATTTTCTACTTAATTTCTTTTTCTTTTTTAGCATGGGTTTTTAGCTAATATGATTATGTTTCAAAGGAAATTGTTTGTTGAGATAATGGGCTTATGCGTCCAGTTATGTATTGGTTTCAATGTTGGCCTTTGTACCAGAATATAATAATGTGATTGTATACAAATCTGTAAATTTTAAGATGGTTCGACAATATTGCGAAATTTGTTCAAGCAATCAATTAAATGAGTTGCAAACTCAACCCATTTGAATACAATACTTAGGAGCTCTTTTTTTGTGCAGTTTATTTGTAGATTAGCTTCATGTAGCACCATCGCTAAATTTTCCCATTCTTGGTTTACGGTGTTTGAATTATTTGTTCAATATACATGTTGACAAAATGTTTCACTCTTGGTCGTTGCTCAATGTAGTTGTTGATGAAGTTATGTACCAAATATTTTTAAATTAGAATATTCTGCGTTATATCTTAATTTGAAAATTTGAAAATTTTCTCACTTGATAAATGTTGTGCATGAATGGATTGGCCACAAAGGTTGACAAATCAAGAAAACAAATGAAAGAAAGTATTGTGCAAAGAAAATCTGATGAGTGAAGAAGGTAATTTTACTTCAAATCTGTATATGTGTGTGTGTGTGTCTATACATACACGTGTGTGTGTGTGTGTTTATATATATATATATATATCACATATCAACAGTTTTTTGCTGTTTAAAATTAATGCCTTTTTTTTCATAGTCCAAGGCCACTGAAGCTTATAAAGAGTGTATGACTTGAGGCATGGTGCATATAAAAAAAATTTGGGGTTTAATATGTGCTGAGTTTGTCTAAAAAAATTAGTATTGGATTGAGGCAATGTCGCATTGCTTTCCTTTTCCACCATCTGGGTATGAGAAGAGGCTGGAATAGTGAACAAGAGTCTTTAGGATCAAAGGTTAGTACTTTACATGATTTTTTGTTCACATTTGTTGCTAATTTTAGCTACAAACTGCCACATTGTGATACTGTGATGCATTTGGACTTTGTTCGTGTAATGAACGTGTTTGTTTTCAGTTGAAATTATGTTTTAGTGAATACTACTATACTAGTGCACTAGTATGGATCAGGAGATGGTGTGACACATAATAGTTTAGACACTGAAGCATTTAGGTTTATATGACCATAGAGTGATGCCGAGTTAAAATGATCAATGGAAGATTGAAAAAGATTTATGGCTTGGTATTTTCTATTTTATGGTAACTGGGCAAATCTGTATTAAAGCTTCTACAGTAGGATTATAAGGTATTGTTGCATGTAAATGATCAAAGTGATTAAGAAACTCATGCAACTATTAAGGTATTTGAAATGATTTTTCTCATCCAGCTTTTGGTCAAACCCAATAAAGTACAGATTGGAAGCTGAAAAGATGAAATGAAATTACTGTAAACACGGGTTAAGCCATGCCTTAACTCAAACAATTTTCACATGTTGGCATTATCTTGAGTTCACATAATTGTGTAGGTGAGGATAGATGTTTGCATAGTGCTAGCTAATCATTCTGTTACTCCTTAGTTGTAGCAATCAAAATTAAGTTGGGGTCTAAGTTGTTTGTCAGAGGCGTTAAGCTAGGGACTAAACGTAGGCCATGATTGCTTTTGATTAGAAATGAAAAAAGGTCATTTCCATGATTAGTCTAAAAGTGAGTGAATTTATGTTGTACCTTTATTAGATGATATTATATGTCTTCTCTCTAGGATTAGGACATACTCTAGTACTACTTTCAACAACCAAATTTTGTAATCTAGTAAGTACTCTTTTTGATCTTGAATTTTTTATGGGGGATCATAAGTTACACTTTGGTAAATTCATAAAGCTTCAAACATACGTTTTTGAACATACTTTTATGTTCAGTAAAAGTTTGATGTACACCGACTCGGTAACTATTTAATATTTATTCTATCAATCTGTACCTCCTTATCAAACATAAGCATAGTTGTGATATATCATTCTTGGTGAACTTTATGAAACTGAACCTAATGTGGAAAAATATATTTCTAGAACCATTATCTTTTCCATGTATCATAGTTTATGATGAAGGAATAGTGTCAAAAAATACATAAAACACACTTCCAATATTTCAGTGGCATTCCATTGTAAATAATTGTTTTATGACTATACTTTTTCTTAATTTCTATGTAAGATGTAGCTTTGTAAGCATGAATTGCTACATGGATAGTTAAATCATTAACTATTTTGCACATAAGTACAAACTTAGTCTGAGGAAGTGCTTCTTTGTGCAGTTATGTCTCCATCATGTTAAGATATAAGGGAACGACTAATTTTTGTGATTATTTTGGATAATATAGTGATATTTCAACATTAAGCTTCCTTAGGATTTTAATATGGTAATTGTTGAACACTAACAAACTACCGTCTGATGCAAACTTTAGAAGAATGCAAGTAGCACTTTGCATTTGTTGTAGCAGTTAAACTATAAGTTGCATGATATGCATTTGTGTGGAACTATTGTGCAATACTAGAGCATACATATGGAGATTGAGCAAAAGAATATTACTATGAGTAAAATTGTGATGTATTTGGGTCAAGCTGTAGTTTAAATCGAGCATAAGCATTGGGCGACGGTTTTGGAGAGGTGGTGTTGAATGCGAAATTAATCTAAAAAACTCCGCCAATGCTACTTTTGTGAAGCAAGAGTGAAACCTAAATCATATTTGCGAACAAGTATTCAAATCGTATTTGCAAACGGTGCAAATTAAACCCAAATTCAACTTAGAACATCATAAATTTAATCAATGCTACTTTTTTGAAGCAAGAGTGAAAATACTCTAGTTTGTTTTGTTTGAAATACTAAAAAAAAATAAAAAAAAATCATGTTACAAACATGTATTTTCTAAATATACCCGGTGCCAGCTACTCATTGGTTTTCATTAGATTGCAGGTGGTTGCTATTGCTGCGTATTCGGCTATTTTTACGGTCAATTAATGATATAAATCCTTCAATAGTCTAGATGTGACTAGGAGAAATTGACTATTGTAGATCGTATCTTTTGGACTTCATATATCTGTCTACTAATTTTCTCCAGCTGTAGTCTCTTTATAATACTATACCTGAACGTTTTCCATTAGTGAACAGCCAAAGGTTTTCTTCAATGCTTTACTCAACTATAATTTGTTGTAAAGATATAAAAAAATTGATTATGTATTGCATTTCACTACACCAAACATGCCATTTTGTAACACTTTTTTCGGTTCAACTTGTAACAGTTATTACTGTGACAAAGTTATAACAGTTATTTCCGTTATAACCTACTATAACGGTTATATCTGATATTACACTTGCGCACTTTTGTAAATATAGGAAAATACAATGGGGTAAATTATAAATTCGTTCTGTAATTGTGCTTTCTACCCTAGTAATGCTTCTAACCCTTCTTTCTTGTTTTCCCCTGTAAATCAAAAAGAATTTAGGGTTCGCCGCTTCGTTTCATTGTCACGGTCCTCCTCCTTGGCCTCGTCCGCTTTCACCTCCTCCAACCTCGCTTCGTTTCCTATCAAGTCACGCTCCTCCCTCCTTGCCTCGTTCGCGATTCCACTTCCTCCAACTTTTTTCCTCGAAGTCAGGTTTGGTCCATATTGCTTCCGTGTTGTTCCTTTAAATTTGATTTCATGTTTTTTAGATTTCAGTCAAGTTGTCAATCCTACGAGTTATGTTAATTTAGAACCATGTTTTTTAGATTTCAGTCAAGTTGTCAAAAATACTCTTCTGTCATCATCTTGACCGTCGCCATTCTTCCTCTGGTAGAACTAACGACAGTGTGGTTGTCTACAAAGGCTGCTTCTTTCTAAACAACATTTTCCAAGGTTGCCCCATCACTTCTTGCAATTTCTTTAATTTGTCACCCTGAACCATTAAAAGAAGCATCCCTCGGATTGAAGGCCTCCTAATTTCTGTTTTCACTTCAGGTAAATTATACTTTAATTTTTATCCCACATTAAAATACTGTTGCTTGAATTTTCGGGGGAAAATTTACGTTTCTCATCCTTTAGTCATAATTACGTAACTGATGCTATGATAGCCATGCAGAATAATCTACTATATTAACGACATCCATCTTTGATTTAATTTTCAATATCAATTTGGTTACAGTTTTGTATACAAGCTGTTTCAGGTAATGTGGACTCCGAAGCACAATTAAAATTTACCGACACTTGCTTACTTATACGTCTGCAAACTATGTTAGTGTACAAATTGAAAATCAGTTCTGTATTAAGATTTCCTTATTTCAAACCTCACTTATTCCACTTTGCTTCTCGTATTGAGGCCTCCGTACTTTAGACTTCAGATTTGGGTGGCTAGTTCTATAATTGGAAAATTATTTTAATGTATACTCCTGATAAACAATACCTTCTTTTCCATAATTCAATTTTTTTGTTTTTTTTAACCGAAGGCGATGTTACACTTAAATTCCAATTTTCTTTTTCCTTCATTAAAGTGCATGAAACCTTAGTGCACTATTCACGAACAGTTCGAAATTCTGTTACACACTGTTTTTTGGAGTGATGATCATGTTTCTAAATTAGCCACCAAAACCTTAATGCTATTTATCTATGTGTCAATTTTTATTTTTTCTCTAAATGAGAGGTTTACAAATCTATTTGCAAGTTAATTTAATTAACTAAAGTCTAAAATGTAGATTGCATCTCCATATCCTTTTCTGATTTATAGTGCATATTAGATCGTCCAACTCTATATATCTTACCACTTTATAACTTAAAAACTCAAGTTATCATCATTTTGTAAATTAGGAAGCTACATTTGGTGTTGCTGAAGTCGAAGAAGGGGAGACAAATGTGAAAAGAGGTGATTCCTTTTTTTTTTTTAACATCGGAATGCAGAGTAACTGGAATAGGAAAAATAGAGGTTTTAAATAGTTAATTTATTCTTATTACAAGTGCATGGTTTGAATTCAGAAATGTGAAAGCAAACTATACTTTGCTCCACACCAGAAATGGAAAGTTGGTCGTGTCTTCATATGGAATTTATTTGGAAAGATGTAGAAATTTATTTAGGTTTCTTATATTGCATATTAAATCAAATTTGAAACTTATAGTTTGCTCATATTTTACTTTCCTGCTAAGCTTAATGATTTGTGTATATTTTTTTCCTCTTCGATTTTTTCTTCTCTTTATGTTTCATGTAAAATATATTTTTTGGTCTTAGTGGAGTTTAAGTTAAATAACATTTTAGCAACAGTCAATCTCCAAACATCTTAGAAAAGCGGTAATGATAATAATAGTGAAATTGGTAAGTTTCCTAATAAGTAACAATGAATTGCAACATAAGACTTCAGATTGTTAGAATTTAAAATTATGCACAGGATTAAGATCTGAGAAGAAACGTTTGACTTAGGAAATGACATCTTTTTTGTAAAAGATATTTCGAAAAAAATTGCTTTCTCTAGCATAATTATTTCCTAGGCAACCAAAATTAATAGAACAAATTTAATTGATAAGATTTTGAATATGATATGCATGAGAAAACAGCCAGCTAAAAATTGTCACATTACATACACACACATGCTATATACAAGTGTCAGACTCAAGTGGTTTAACTAAAAAAATGTTTTCAGCTGACATTTAAAAGTTTTTTTTTACATAATTACCTATTTTCACATCTATATTGAAGTTGTTTTCAAAAAAAAAAAAAAAAAATCGCACTCCTGTAGCTGACTTTGAATTAAATTAGTTTCTATAGACATTTCAATGGACGTATTTTGGTAAATGTACATTAAACTTGCATGTCCATAAAATTAGATCATATGCTCTGTAATCTTCTAAGAGTCTGTATGTACCATAATTATGCATATTTCAATATGTACCTCCTATTTTCATTTCTCAATAATTATTTATTTTTTGCAAGAACATACTTTGTTGACATTGCACATATGGTATTGCACTTAATTTTGAACATCATATAAGGGATGCCAAAACATATTTTTAATTATTTTGTAATAGTACAAATCTAAAAGGAATTGCAGTGCTTCAGTTATTATTAAGTTATGTGATTTTTACATTCTACATGCGTAGTTTATTGAAAAAACACTGATATTTCTTTTCCATTATGTACATGTTGGGTATTTATTTTCCTCTCATGTTTCTTCTTTCAAAAAGTTTGAACTTCGAAATGACCAAAACGTTTTTGTCCCTTGTTAATTCGATTTTGTAACATTAAACTCAAATTTAGAACATGACTATTTTCGATTTTAATAAAAGATTGTCGTCCCCCGTCTTTTTCGAACCATGCTTAACAAATCAACTCACTTCAACTTATTTACCTATTGCAATTGCTTGCAATCAATTTCCCTAATTTCCTTAATTCTACAACGAATTCGACATTGAAGCCATTGGGAAGTTTCAAATGTCATGACTGTTTTTTAGAGCTGATAAAATGGATTTCAAGAGTTTAGATATTCATCTAGAGAAATAATTATCAAAAGATTGGATTGAAAATGGCATGATGTCTCGAAATTAGATCAAAGAGAAGTGAGATTGATCCAACAAATCTTGAAATCAAAAATGTTGTAGCAAAAAGAACTTATGGTACTGTTTATAGAGGCACATATAATGGACAAGATGTTGCACTTATTATTCTACTTATCATATTCTTGAGCTGTAAACATACAAAATTACTGAAATAGTGCATAACCACGTATTAGTCGTTAGGAAATATGATCTATGTTTTGTGAAAAATTCACTTTCGCGGCAGAAAATTGAGGAATTGGAGCTAGATTACGTTCTCCACTTCGCCAATTCGCCACTTCATTTAACATGCTCTTACCAAAATCAATCTTAAACGTGGATCAAGATTATTCTCCAACTTGATCAACAAATTTACATAATTCTGAGGAATCCATGGAAAAAGCAATTAAACATAAAGTTTCAAAAGCTGTTGTTCCAGCTATAGATGTCATGTTTCAGGCTCTCAGGTAGTTCCTCCCAAAAAAAATTCTTAAAATGCTGCCTGAGTTTTTTTATCACCAAGACTAGAACGTTCGAGCATGTTCAAAAGGACTAACGCTTGAATTATGCCACTGGATTGGCATGGATTCAATCAAATCAATTCTTTTTGACAAAATGAGAGATACCATGAAAAAAGAATTAGAAGCAGAGTTGGCCAATGTCACAGGGACTGCTAAGCCATCCCGAAAAATTAGGAATATAACAGCAAATGGTGTATCTTGGGGAAGAGAATCAAATTCCTGATATATATTGTACAAGCTTTCTCCCCAGGCTACCGAGGTTTGCATGGTTACACTGCTCACCCAAAAAAAATGCTTCTGTATGATCCAACCTCAAGATTCTCTACAGTTTTACACAAGAGGTGGATGTTCATTTGTTGCAATTAGAAACGTTTGTTCATGCAAACGAGGCGATGTTTCATTTCGGCGCTTGTGCAGTAGGGTTTAACATGGATCTAAAGTATTTGTTAAAAAACAGTGCTAATTTTTAAGACTTTTGAAGCTAGAGATGATTGGATTTGTTAATTTGCATTTATTGTTGTACTGTCATTGAGTTTAGTTGACACTAGCACTATGTATCTACTACAAATATACTATTAAGTTAATACAAGTTCTTATTTTACCAAAAAAAAAAGATCTATGTTTTGTTAATTTAATTTAATAACATGTGCACTTCACTATTTTAAGTGTTTTGTTTTGGCATATATAGCGAAGTTGCTTGATTGGGGAGAGGATGGGTTTGCTAACGGCTGCTTTCAGAGCATCATTTAGGCAGGAGGTTACTGTTTGGCAGAAAATTGAACATCCAAATGTCACCAAGGTAAAAATAATATTACTGAGAATGTGTTGCTTGCTGTTGTGTGGGTATTTGAATTTTTCAACAGCCTGTAGTGAAACTTGTACTAAATTTACCAGGATGTGTTCAAATGTTGCTCATGTTCGAAGTACTACACGATTATTTATACGTAATGCATGTGATAGTAGAAATAATAACTCAATATCATTGGTAGCATATGTTGGGAAACAATGGCTGAGTCGCGGACTAGGTCGCTTTCTTGAAGACGATTCGGCGATCTTGCCGGAGGTGCAAACCAGTTCGTTCCTTCGCCGCCGCCTCTAGGATAAAACAGCCTCGAAAACAATAACCGATTTGCTTGCACAACAAATCGGTGCAGATTTGCACTTTATGAAAAAAAATTGCTCGAAAAATTTCTGAGAAAAGAATTTTAATGGCGGCTGAGAGAAGAGAGAATTTTCAATTCGGTTGTATTCTCGTCTGAGGCTAATGTCAATATATAGAACGAAAATTAGGGTTTGGGTTTACAGATTAGTGGGCCGCTAAAATTTAGGGGATATAATTTTTACCGTTGCAGAAATTTTTTCATAAAAAAAACGGTTCGAAAAAGGCTAAGTTTTATGGTCCAAAAAATATAAGTGTCTACACCACAAAGCCCAAGCCCAAGCCCGAGCCGAGCCGGACCGGACCGGACCGGGCCGGGCCGGGCCGGGTCGAGTCGGTCGGTCGCGCGCGCGTGTGTGGTGGTCATATGATGCATGGTCTCCCTCCTCACAACAATGCATGTATTGGGAGCCCAAGGCCCCAACATGATTTCTTAGAAACAAGTATAAAAGCTTGCCTCTTCTATATAATCCCATGATGTGGGACTATTCCCATATAGGAGCCATTCTTACACTTATTCAAGATTTTTTAATAATTCACTTAATGTTTGTAAAACATTTCCAACAATCCCCCTGTAACGACCCGGGGAAAAGAACGACAATCGGGTTCTCGACAACAATACATAAACCCGTATCACTTGCCAAAACCCAAGTATCGAACCCCCAGATTGTCATGAGAAAGAATTTAGAGGGTGAGGATAGAAAGAAAGAAGTATTAGAATAGAAGAAAGAAGAAGAGCACATCAGAATCTCACAGCGGAACGAATAAAATATAATATCAAATCTCTTTATACAAAAACTGTATATACATACCAATCATCAGAGTACACATACATCAGTCACAGCGGAATAATAACTTTGAATAACTAGCGGTGAAGCCGCCTGCTTCCAGCTCCTGAAACTCCAAGCGAACCTAACCTGTACATATGCTTGGTCTGACCCGAGCACATTTGATTTAAAACAAAAATACACCGGGTCAGTCTGGAATACTATCAGTGATAAATTCACATAACACACACTTGTTTACACACACACCTGTTTAACTTTGGAAATCCTTTTCGAAACAAAAGGATGATAGTAAGACCAGCCCACACATAAACACGGACGGTTTTTACCTTACTATAATCCAAACCATTTTGTTTGAAATCATACTGTGATCTGATATTATCATAATGTCTAATTACAAGTAATTAGCAATCTAGAGGAACGCTTGCATCTCACGCTCCCCATATATAGTATACAATCGAAACCCGTGGGCGCTTATTGGATATTGGATTCCAACTTGACAAGGTATGGGTCCACCTTCCGCACGTGTATCTCTAGAGGCGAATACACTGGGTTCAACAAGAACGTCTTGCAACCCGGCCCTCACATGACCGACCACTCATTTCGCTTGAGTGTATCGAATGTATATCACCGACGGTTGGGATCAGCAACCGCCACCCGAATAGGGTCAGCATCGAAACATAGATTAAAGAAGCAAAAGGAATTTCTCTAGATAGGTGATCATACACCCTAATGGGAGCGACCCACATAGCCATGCTACCTGCCCGATTTTTGTCATTTCCCGGTTGATGAGGCTTGAGGCTAGGACTTTATCTCTAGAACATCTGGTCATCATTCACTTTGAATGCCACATCGTCAGATCCGCCAGATCACACTTGGTTGACGTCCACAAACATACTCTAGCTAGCTGGCTAGAGAATAACCATTTCTCCGCCGTCAACTATCGTACGTTTGGAGAAATCAACGCATGTAATTCCTTTGGAAATACTCTGTCAGACATCCGTCCATACAAGTCATCCAGGAACAGGATGAACCGAAGGTACTCTCCTACTGCATCTCATATAGGAATCACCCCATGGATCAATAGCGAGAAGTCCTTGCAACCTGTAGATTCCAACCACGACGGAACCACATCTTATCTCTGGTTACGATCCAGAGGTTATTAGCGGTCCTTCCGTTTATGAAATCCACGGTCTTCACTTGCTCCGTCTTCAATCGACGCCTTCACGTATTTGATGGTCGGAATGGGTTTCGAATATAATTCGATCCCGGACTTTCCGAACCAACAATCGTATTGGTCTGGTTTGATAGTCGGTGTTTTAACTATCAAATAACAATAGTGTGAACCCAACAAGTTTTCTGATTCAGTACTTGGCACAACTCGACCTCCTTTAAAATATATTTAACCAAATTCCCTTTTGACTAACTTTAACTGATTTACTTTGATTGATTAACTCTAACTTGACTAACTCGACTTATTTAACTCGACACTTGACTTGATTACTTCTATTAACTAATACTCGACTTAACTCCATTCGCTCGACTCTAGATCGCAGCGATCACAATGGTTACGCCTGATTCCCTCAGGAAACATCCGACCGCCATAGGCTATCTGCCGCCCTGCGAATTACGCTAGCAGTCGTACACGATGGAACTTTTTCCTAGATAACTTTGTTTGACTAACTCTAACTATATTCGATCAACTCTAATTGACCAACAAATGTTTACTATAATTTGGAAACACATTCTTATTTCTTTTGAAACTAATATCGTAATATTATTAAATTTCCAAAAGCCTTGTATCAGGGTTTGATATTCCTCATATAGGATAAAACTCATCTCAACCATTCACTCGTTCCCAACAAATACTATTCTTTGGTAATAGGGAAGCCAACCAAGTTGGGGTATTTTAGTTACCTCTCAGACCTTAGTCGACAACCTTCTCACCTCAGAATAATATTAGTTTAACCACTAACGTCACAAACACATTTCCCTTTTTGATTTCCATTTTTGGATTTCAATCCGGTTTAAACCCACGCTTTTATTTGAAATCCTCGTTTAAGGTCTTTACTTAATTTACTTTATTTAAGTATACATTCCTTGCAATGCAACTTATTCTTCAAGTATTCTTCCATTTTAAACCCTTTGATTTACACATTTAACCCCTCGTCAAATAGTTTAATCCCATTTATTTGAACCTTCTTATGATAAACTTTTATCGCCATTTTGGCCAAACCTCGTCGTCAATTTAATACTTGTTAATTAAATTCCCAATTATAAAACCTTATTGACTTGGATTTACGCTTCTCTTTAATAAAATGCTTACTTAGCATTCAATTGAATTCACTATTTCAAATCATTTAAATTAAAGAGTAATTTGCTTTAATCCCTACTATATTAAGAAATATAGTTAACTTTAATCAAAATAGCATTTTTATCGTGTTTACCCGCTTACTCAAAAATAATCCAGGTTTTAAAATAACCAATTCAATTAACCCTTTTTATTTTAGTAAATCAAAGATTCACTAATATCCAACACTATTCGTTAATCTTTAACGAATAGTTAAACCAACATTTATTTCCTCTGTCCATTCTACTCTAAACGTTGGATTTACCAACCCTACACATCAGTTAACTATTAACTGAATTCCAATTTGTCATTTCCCTTTCCTTAATTAATTAACTTAATTAATTAAAGTCACTTTTTTTTTATTTGTTGAAACATTCATTTTCCCTTTTACTAATTTATGGAAAATTCTTGACTTTCCATTTCTCAACTGATCTAGTCCATTTATCTAAATATTCTTAATAGCTCGCTTTAATATATTTAATTTTAAATTTCCAATTTAAATACACGTATACAATAATTAAATAACTTTAATTCGGTTATAAATAAAATTATAACCTTGAACCCGTTAATTTCTCTGACGGTAGAACATCGTTAAAACCCTATGACTGGACCATTACTGCCCATTTCCTTAGTCAACACAAACAGTTGATTTTAACCACAACGGTGGTATATATCCCACTATCAACATTCAAAACGGTTTTAGTGTCAGTCGATGTGAATAATCCATACATATGCACGACAAATAAATATACAGTTTATTTGAGGAATCCGGTCGGATCCCTCCAACCTGTCCTTCTCTGCATCACAGATGTCAGTTGATAACAATATGCGAATTAAACAATTTGCAGAATATAAATAACTGCAACCATCAACCAATAACAAGCAACTTGCATCCATCGCATCCAATCAGTCAATTTAAACTGTTGACCGCAAAATATAATTTACCGTGACTTTACCACATCACAGTATTTCAGAAGGTGTGAGAATTAACTCACCAGATTATTCGGTTGGCGGTTGACGCGTTTGTTGCTTTTAATTTGAAACGACCGTTCAAAAATAGCTGAATTTTCAACAGTGTCGGATTGACTCCTAGTCAGTGCCATCGGATAGGTCTCGTCCCTGCGATCCCAACGCATCTTGTTTCGTTAAATTTCGTCGTCGTATGACGAAGTTATGTTCGTTCAAAGTTTTGGTAATTATACGATTTTAATTAATTAATAAATTAGAAATTAAACTAATTACCTTCTAATCAGTTCCTGCCACATCAGCATACTCTCACGCCTTCCATCCGCCGCATCACGCGTTTTGCTTTCTCTCCTCCTCAAAAACCCGACTCCCCCTTTTCAACGTGAACCCGACTTTGCTCCATCCTTCAGACCAACGCCGGCGCAAATTCTGACCATCGGACACCCTGCCACCTCGTCCATCAGACCTGCGCCACCTCCCTCTATCCTCGCCTGAACCTGGTCCCGCTATCTCTCCTCCAGCCGCCTACAATTTCCATCACCCCCAATTTGACTTATCCTCCAAATTCGCCACCCTCCGACCACTACCGGTGACCGAACCACCGCCAGATCCTCCGCCTCACCACCCCGTTTCTTTTCCCCCAGGCCCACGACGCCAATTCTGACCATGGCCGCCGGAAATTAGCCAAAACCCTTTCCACTTTTAAAACCGAACCCAAAAACATACATTCCCGTTCATCTCACCAATTCTCTCTCCTCCGACCACTAGAACTCTTGAGACCACCGCCAAATCGAAGGTCTGTCTCCCCTCTTCGAAAGCCCTATGGTCTTGCCACCCCAAATCAACCATAGCTCTCAAATTTAAGCCAAGAACGAAAGTCATTTCTGGCCGTTCTTCGCGATTTCCGGCCACCACCTAGCTCCGATCAACCCCAACTTTTTACAGGAGGTAGACAACGAGCCGATCTACAACTTTGCCTTTGGTCGCCATAGCAAATTCTTCTTGGATTGAAAGATATAATGGATTTTGTTTTGAGGGGCTTTATTGCAAAATTACGGGTGAAGATGAAGTTGGCTGGGGAAGGTCTGAGCTGGGAGGGTTTAAATAGATGAGGGAAAACGTTATTTTAATGTTGAGGTGACTACTGACATGACTAACGATTTTTATTCGTACCTATCGCGTTTTCGAACATCGTTTATTCACTGCTGCGCTCACATACGAACCCCGTTCGAGACGCAACTGGACGGCATCGTATAATTTGACGATACGGTCCTAACGAAACTTGTTTCGTCGAATTCCGTGCTCGTATGCTCAAATAGCGTTTGTACACGTCCAATTTGATCGATTTATTTTACATTTTATTTTGCCACGCTCACCGAATAACCCCGATTGACGCGCCGTTTGAAAATCTGGCAATAATTTACTGTTACGGTCACAACAAAATTTGTTTCGCCGAAACAGAGGTCGTTTGAAAAATGTCCCTTTTGAACTGGCCAATTTGAATTAAAATAACCCAATTTTAAAGTACTTCAATATAATATTATTAAAATATTGCCATTGGCCATACACGACCAGAATTTGGTGTATTACCAAGGAAAAATATCCCGGGTTGAATTCCAAGCCAATTCGATGTTTAAAATATTTAAAAACCATTATTTTATATAACTGCAGCGCTATATATATAAAAGGAATTCTGGCGCTGCTTTTCCCAAAATTTGATTTGGACATAAAACAAAATCTACACGACGAAAACTGGATTTTTCTCTGCCGTTGGGAAGATATTGTCAAACTGGTTCCAACGTTTCTTGTTTCGAGGAAATCCGACTTATTTTGAACCCGGTACGACCAATTGAAGTTCAAAATGCCAAAACGCGAACTGCCGCGCCGCTGCAGCTCGTTATTTAATTAAATTATAAACTATATATATTCGTCGTCGTTTTCAAAACGAATTGTCACTAAAATTTCAGTATAAACAATATTTGACCACTTTAAACTGTCGGATCACAGTATATTTCAATTTCGACAATTTCCCATATTTTGGAAATTAAAATAATATTTATTATTTATTTTAAATAATATATTCGCAATAAAATTGTTAAATTCGATTATCCACCCTCAAACCAATATTTTAAATTATTAAAATATTTAAAATAATCCAATTAAATTGGCAGAAAAATACGGGTCGTTACATTCCTTCCCCCTTAAAATAATTTCGTCCTCGAAATTGCTAAGTAGAAGAAATGTCGTCTATTATTGTCTTTCCAAAAATAATAAAATTTAAAACTCGAATTTATTTTCAAACTGACACTATTGGTTTTAAAACCAATTTATTTCAAAGGAAAGGATTTCCAAAAAAAAAAAAATTCCAAAAATTTTCTAACTCCTTGAATTTTAGAAAAATTTCGGCAGAGTCTCCCCTGTACGGAGGGACATCTGCAATATCGCAGGATCAAGAAATATGTATACCTCGACTCTCATGGTCGGAAAATTCAAAATCAAATCCCAAAATCCAAACAAAATCCAAAATTTCATATTTTCGTAAGCGTACCTTTTGGCGAGCGTTATTATGCAATAAGCGATATATTTATTCGAGCCTGCTTAATTGATTTTGCAACTCTACTCAACTGGATTCAAATAACTCCAGATTTTCTCCTTCGGTTGGGTTTAAAGCTGAACTGGCACCTTACACCTGTTCTCAACTCAAACAAACTTATCAGTTATCAACAAATGTCAATGATGTTCGATACATCCATATCATTCCATGATACACACAATTCAATCCATACGGGATTATAATTATTTATAATCACTTTTTTTTTATTTATCCATTCGAATTTATTTATCTGGATTGATTCATTCGAATAATTCATTTTAGATTTGTTTTAACCAATTCCATACATCCTCAGGTTTATATTCAAGCAATCAACCATACACTACAAACATATTATACAACCAACATTAACCAATCAAGATGATTGCCCATACTATACTAACTTTTACCTTTATTTTATTATAAAATAAAATTGGGCAAAAATAATCATTAAAAATAATTTTATATCAAATCACAAATACGCTCTCTCGTATATCTACTCAAACTCAATCTAGGGTACTGCTAACCCCATCTCTATTGAGTTACACCACAGAGCCAAGGTTAATCATTAAACCAATAGCTCTGATACCACTGTAACGACCCGGGGAAAAGAACGACAATCGGGTTCTCGACAACAATACATAAACCCGTATCACTTGCCAAAACCCAAGTATCGAACCCCCAGATTGTCATGAGAAAGAATTTAGAGGGTGAGGATAGAAAGAAAGAAGTATTAGAATAGAAGAAAGAAGAAGAGCACATCAGAATCTCACAGCGGAACGAATAAAATATAATATCAAATCTCTTTATACAAAAACTGTATATACATACCAATCATCAGAGTACACATACATCAGTCACAGCGGAATAATAACTTTGAATAACTAGCGGTGAAGCCGCCTGCTTCCAGCTCCTGAAACTCCAAGCGAACCTAACCTGTACATATGCTTGGTCTGACCCGAGCACATTTGATTTAAAACAAAAATACACCGGGTCAGTCTGGAATACTATCAGTGATAAATTCACATAACACACACTTGTTTACACACACACCTGTTTAACTTTGGAAATCCTTTTCGAAACAAAAGGATGATAGTAAGACCAGCCCACACATAAACACGGACGGTTTTTACCTTACTATAATCCAAACCATTTTGTTTGAAATCATACTGTGATCTGATATTATCATAATGTCTAATTACAAGTAATTAGCAATCTAGAGGAACGCTTGCATCTCACGCTCCCCATATATAGTATACAATCGAAACCCGTGGGCGCTTATTGGATATTGGATTCCAACTTGACAAGGTATGGGTCCACCTTCCGCACGTGTATCTCTAGAGGCGAATACACTGGGTTCAACAAGAACGTCTTGCAACCCGGCCCTCACATGACCGACCACTCATTTCGCTTGAGTGTATCGAATGTATATCACCGACGGTTGGGATCAGCAACCGCCACCCGAATAGGGTCAGCATCGAAACATAGATTAAAGAAGCAAAAGGAATTTCTCTAGATAGGTGATCATACACCCTAATGGGAGCGACCCACATAGCCATGCTACCTGCCCGATTTTTGTCATTTCCCGGTTGATGAGGCTTGAGGCTAGGACTTTATCTCTAGAACATCTGGTCATCATTCACTTTGAATGCCACATCGTCAGATCCGCCAGATCACACTTGGTTGACGTCCACAAACATACTCTAGCTAGCTGGCTAGAGAATAACCATTTCTCCGCCGTCAACTATCGTACGTTTGGAGAAATCAACGCATGTAATTCCTTTGGAAATACTCTGTCAGACATCCGTCCATACAAGTCATCCAGGAACAGGATGAACCGAAGGTACTCTCCTACTGCATCTCATATAGGAATCACCCCATGGATCAATAGCGAGAAGTCCTTGCAACCTGTAGATTCCAACCACGACGGAACCACATCTTATCTCTGGTTACGATCCAGAGGTTATTAGCGGTCCTTCCGTTTATGAAATCCACGGTCTTCACTTGCTCCGTCTTCAATCGACGCCTTCACGTATTTGATGGTCGGAATGGGTTTCGAATATAATTCGATCCCGGACTTTCCGAACCAACAATCGTATTGGTCTGGTTTGATAGTCGGTGTTTTAACTATCAAATAACAATAGTGTGAACCCAACAAGTTTTCTGATTCAGTACTTGGCACAACTCGACCTCCTTTAAAATATATTTAACCAAATTCCCTTTTGACTAACTTTAACTGATTTACTTTGATTGATTAACTCTAACTTGACTAACTCGACTTATTTAACTCGACACTTGACTTGATTACTTCTATTAACTAATACTCGACTTAACTCCATTCGCTCGACTCTAGATCGCAGCGATCACAATGGTTACGCCTGATTCCCTCAGGAAACATCCGACCGCCATAGGCTATCTGCCGCCCTGCGAATTACGCTAGCAGTCGTACACGATGGAACTTTTTCCTAGATAACTTTGTTTGACTAACTCTAACTATATTCGATCAACTCTAATTGACCAACAAATGTTTACTATAATTTGGAAACACATTCTTATTTCTTTTGAAACTAATATCGTAATATTATTAAATTTCCAAAAGCCTTGTATCAGGGTTTGATATTCCTCATATAGGATAAAACTCATCTCAACCATTCACTCGTTCCCAACAAATACTATTCTTTGGTAATAGGGAAGCCAACCAAGTTGGGGTATTTTAGTTACCTCTCAGACCTTAGTCGACAACCTTCTCACCTCAGAATAATATTAGTTTAACCACTAACGTCACAAACACATTTCCCTTTTTGATTTCCATTTTTGGATTTCAATCCGGTTTAAACCCACGCTTTTATTTGAAATCCTCGTTTAAGGTCTTTACTTAATTTACTTTATTTAAGTATACATTCCTTGCAATGCAACTTATTCTTCAAGTATTCTTCCATTTTAAACCCTTTGATTTACACATTTAACCCCTCGTCAAATAGTTTAATCCCATTTATTTGAACCTTCTTATGATAAACTTTTATCGCCATTTTGGCCAAACCTCGTCGTCAATTTAATACTTGTTAATTAAATTCCCAATTATAAAACCTTATTGACTTGGATTTACGCTTCTCTTTAATAAAATGCTTACTTAGCATTCAATTGAATTCACTATTTCAAATCATTTAAATTAAAGAGTAATTTGCTTTAATCCCTACTATATTAAGAAATATAGTTAACTTTAATCAAAATAGCATTTTTATCGTGTTTACCCGCTTACTCAAAAATAATCCAGGTTTTAAAATAACCAATTCAATTAACCCTTTTTATTTTAGTAAATCAAAGATTCACTAATATCCAACACTATTCGTTAATCTTTAACGAATAGTTAAACCAACATTTATTTCCTCTGTCCATTCTACTCTAAACGTTGGATTTACCAACCCTACACATCAGTTAACTATTAACTGAATTCCAATTTGTCATTTCCCTTTCCTTAATTAATTAACTTAATTAATTAAAGTCACTTTTTTTTTATTTGTTGAAACATTCATTTTCCCTTTTACTAATTTATGGAAAATTCTTGACTTTCCATTTCTCAACTGATCTAGTCCATTTATCTAAATATTCTTAATAGCTCGCTTTAATATATTTAATTTTAAATTTCCAATTTAAATACACGTATACAATAATTAAATAACTTTAATTCGGTTATAAATAAAATTATAACCTTGAACCCGTTAATTTCTCTGACGGTAGAACATCGTTAAAACCCTATGACTGGACCATTACTGCCCATTTCCTTAGTCAACACAAACAGTTGATTTTAACCACAACGGTGGTATATATCCCACTATCAACATTCAAAACGGTTTTAGTGTCAGTCGATGTGAATAATCCATACATATGCACGACAAATAAATATACAGTTTATTTGAGGAATCCGGTCGGATCCCTCCAACCTGTCCTTCTCTGCATCACAGATGTCAGTTGATAACAATATGCGAATTAAACAATTTGCAGAATATAAATAACTGCAACCATCAACCAATAACAAGCAACTTGCATCCATCGCATCCAATCAGTCAATTTAAACTGTTGACCGCAAAATATAATTTACCGTGACTTTACCACATCACAGTATTTCAGAAGGTGTGAGAATTAACTCACCAGATTATTCGGTTGGCGGTTGACGCGTTTGTTGCTTTTAATTTGAAACGACCGTTCAAAAATAGCTGAATTTTCAACAGTGTCGGATTGACTCCTAGTCAGTGCCATCGGATAGGTCTCGTCCCTGCGATCCCAACGCATCTTGTTTCGTTAAATTTCGTCGTCGTATGACGAAGTTATGTTCGTTCAAAGTTTTGGTAATTATACGATTTTAATTAATTAATAAATTAGAAATTAAACTAATTACCTTCTAATCAGTTCCTGCCACATCAGCATACTCTCACGCCTTCCATCCGCCGCATCACGCGTTTTGCTTTCTCTCCTCCTCAAAAACCCGACTCCCCCTTTTCAACGTGAACCCGACTTTGCTCCATCCTTCAGACCAACGCCGGCGCAAATTCTGACCATCGGACACCCTGCCACCTCGTCCATCAGACCTGCGCCACCTCCCTCTATCCTCGCCTGAACCTGGTCCCGCTATCTCTCCTCCAGCCGCCTACAATTTCCATCACCCCCAATTTGACTTATCCTCCAAATTCGCCACCCTCCGACCACTACCGGTGACCGAACCACCGCCAGATCCTCCGCCTCACCACCCCGTTTCTTTTCCCCCAGGCCCACGACGCCAATTCTGACCATGGCCGCCGGAAATTAGCCAAAACCCTTTCCACTTTTAAAACCGAACCCAAAAACATACATTCCCGTTCATCTCACCAATTCTCTCTCCTCCGACCACTAGAACTCTTGAGACCACCGCCAAATCGAAGGTCTGTCTCCCCTCTTCGAAAGCCCTATGGTCTTGCCACCCCAAATCAACCATAGCTCTCAAATTTAAGCCAAGAACGAAAGTCATTTCTGGCCGTTCTTCGCGATTTCCGGCCACCACCTAGCTCCGATCAACCCCAACTTTTTACAGGAGGTAGACAACGAGCCGATCTACAACTTTGCCTTTGGTCGCCATAGCAAATTCTTCTTGGATTGAAAGATATAATGGATTTTGTTTTGAGGGGCTTTATTGCAAAATTACGGGTGAAGATGAAGTTGGCTGGGGAAGGTCTGAGCTGGGAGGGTTTAAATAGATGAGGGAAAACGTTATTTTAATGTTGAGGTGACTACTGACATGACTAACGATTTTTATTCGTACCTATCGCGTTTTCGAACATCGTTTATTCACTGCTGCGCTCACATACGAACCCCGTTCGAGACGCAACTGGACGGCATCGTATAATTTGACGATACGGTCCTAACGAAACTTGTTTCGTCGAATTCCGTGCTCGTATGCTCAAATAGCGTTTGTACACGTCCAATTTGATCGATTTATTTTACATTTTATTTTGCCACGCTCACCGAATAACCCCGATTGACGCGCCGTTTGAAAATCTGGCAATAATTTACTGTTACGGTCACAACAAAATTTGTTTCGCCGAAACAGAGGTCGTTTGAAAAATGTCCCTTTTGAACTGGCCAATTTGAATTAAAATAACCCAATTTTAAAGTACTTCAATATAATATTATTAAAATATTGCCATTGGCCATACACGACCAGAATTTGGTGTATTACCAAGGAAAAATATCCCGGGTTGAATTCCAAGCCAATTCGATGTTTAAAATATTTAAAAACCATTATTTTATATAACTGCAGCGCTATATATATAAAAGGAATTCTGGCGCTGCTTTTCCCAAAATTTGATTTGGACATAAAACAAAATCTACACGACGAAAACTGGATTTTTCTCTGCCGTTGGGAAGATATTGTCAAACTGGTTCCAACGTTTCTTGTTTCGAGGAAATCCGACTTATTTTGAACCCGGTACGACCAATTGAAGTTCAAAATGCCAAAACGCGAACTGCCGCGCCGCTGCAGCTCGTTATTTAATTAAATTATAAACTATATATATTCGTCGTCGTTTTCAAAACGAATTGTCACTAAAATTTCAGTATAAACAATATTTGACCACTTTAAACTGTCGGATCACAGTATATTTCAATTTCGACAATTTCCCATATTTTGGAAATTAAAATAATATTTATTATTTATTTTAAATAATATATTCGCAATAAAATTGTTAAATTCGATTATCCACCCTCAAACCAATATTTTAAATTATTAAAATATTTAAAATAATCCAATTAAATTGGCAGAAAAATACGGGTCGTTACACCCCCACTTGAATTTTTAAAAAATATTTTCGAGCAGTTTCTTAAAAACATAAGATTGTGCATAAACAAAGGTGTCTTTCGACTTGAACCTTTGCATAGTGAATAAGATTCAGTTTTTACTAGAGTGACACGTAGTCTTGAACTCTATTCCTGACATCAAACCACACACAACCTTTTCTATAGTGCAATCAAATAAGCCCGTGCATTAATGGCCATGCACGTCTATCCTAGTTTAGTGAATGCTCTAGAAGTTTTGCCCGAAACTCCATAGGAAACAGCCGCATTTCCACATTCACAAAGGTGAGTCTATCAAGAGCACTCCTGAAGGTAGGCACTCCACTCCACATAGAGTATAGATCTCATTAAGAGTTTCTATTAACTCATCCTCTAATCACTTCAGGAATACATGCTTCTTGGTTTATTAAATAGCATGTTCAACTCATATCACTACACAACTTGTTATTACCCATTGAACCTAGTTCTTGGGATCTCCAGTCATTTAGGTCGGGTTACCATTGTGCGTGACTCAACAATCTAAGGGCAATAGTCCCATTCTTTTAGAAGAGTTATGGACTTTCTCTCTGGACAGTCCTTTCGTCAAAGGATCTGCCAAATTTTCCTCACTACGTACGTAATCCACTCTAACGGTACCTGTGGAAAGTAGTTCTCTAACCGTACTGTGCTTACGACGTATTTGTCGTCTCTTACCGTTATAATATCGGTTCTGAACTTTTGCAATAGCCGCGGTACTATCGCAATGTATCAACACAGCCGGTATCGGTTTTTCCCATAAGGGAATCTCAGCTAGCAGATTTCTCAAGTACTCTGCCTCTTCACTAGCTGTAGCTAGTGCTATCATCTCAGACTCCATAGTAGACTGAGCCAAAATAGTCTGTTTCTTGGATTTCCAAGAAACAGCTCCTCCAGCGATGCTAAATATATAGCCACTGGTCGCTTTAGAATCATCAGATAAGGTATTCCAGTCAGCATCGGAATATCCTTCAAGTACAGCTGGAAACCTTTCATAATGTAATCCAAGGTTCATGGTTCGTTTAAGGTATCTCATTACCCTTTCAATAGCTTGCCAGTGCTCTATACTAGGTCTACTGGTAAACCTGCACAATAATCCCACGACATAGGCAATGTCGGGTCTAGTACAATCAGTGGCGTACCGAAGGCTGCCAATGATGCTCGCATAATCAGACTGTCTTACACTTTCACCAGTGTTCTTAAATAACTTTACACTGTGATCATATGGTGTACTTGCAGGTTTACAGTCAAAGTAATTATATTTCTTTAGTATCTTCTCAATGTAATGAGATTGATCCAAAGAAATTCCCTTTTCTGACCTAGTAATCTTAATACCAAGGATTACACTCGCTTCACCTAGATCTTTCATATCAAAATTGACACTTAATAAGGATTTGACTGAGTTTATGGCATGAATATTTGACCCAAAAATGAGTAGGTCATCTACATAAAGGCATATAATAGTGCAAATGTTATTCTCAGATTTGTAATAAATGCATTTGTCGCTTTCATTAACTTTAAAACCATTTGAAATGATTAAGTTATCAAATTTTTCATGCCATTGTTTAGGTGCTTGTTTTAAACCATATAATGATTTATCCAATTTACATACTTTATGTTCTTGACCATGTACTACAAATCCTTCAGGCTGGTCCATATAAATTTCTTCTTCTAATTCACAGTTCAAAAAGGCAGTTTTAACATCCATTTGGTGTATTAGTAAATTATGAATGGAAGCAAGTGAGATTAATACCCGAATGGATGTTACTCTAGTTACAGGAGAAAAAGTGTTGTAATAACCCGCAAAATCTGGGCCAGTTTAAAATTTTTATTTTGGCAATTTTAGCGAATTTTGATATTTAAAATGAATTATTTTAAATAATATCGATGAAAATTTATTTTTGAATATAATTAGAACGTATATATTATATACGTCGTCGTTAGAATATATAATAATTATATATAATTATAAAAGGAATTGAAAATGGCGCGGTAGTTCGAAAATTCGATTTCTAATTTCAAATGAATATACAGAATTCAATATAAGTCAGAATTGAACGAAACAAGAAATATTTGAATCTGTATAACTATATCTTTGTAACGAAGTTAACAAACTGAGATTTCATCTTAGCAATGATAAGATATGTCCAGTTGAAAATTAGAAATAGTCGCTATAGAATTCAGGCCCATAAAAATGGACATTTTGCAAATGACCTCGGATTTCGACGAAACCACTTTTGTTGGGTCCGTGATGTCAAATTATTGCTAGGTTTCAAATTTCATAATTTTTCGAATCAATATGTGAGCGTGGCAAAGGAAAACGTGTTTTGACCATTTCAGTTGATTTTAATCGACTGGAAATTGGCCATTTTTCAAACGGTCTCAGAATTCGACGAAACTAGTTTTGTTAGGACCGTATCGTCAATACGAAGCTAGAAAATATTTTTCTGGAATTTTTCTAGTTAGTATGTGACCCCGGTAATTTGAAATGTGCGTTTAAAATTCAATATAGTGATTTAAATATAAATTTAACGGAAACTGATTCAAACAGTCGAACCAGTCTACGATACATATCCCATTGTGTTCGGAATGGGGGTGAAACGCTATGGACGACAGGCGGTGGGCCTCGTTTAGAGGTCGTATGTAAAAGTCAACTTTTTAATAATTAAATAATAATAATAAAAAAATATTCTCTTCCCCTTTATTACCCTCTGGCCCCCCATTTTACTCGATTCATTTCAGAGAAAAAAAAAAGACCCGTCTCCTCCTACATCGGCCGCCGCGGCCTGTCGCTGCCACGCCCCACCTCAGGCGCGCCCCCTCCTCCGATCTCCGCCTTCTCCTTCTTCCCTTCCTCCTGTACTCATTACCGCACCCCCCTCAAAGACCCCAGCCCCAAATCCTTCCACCGCTGGAAAAAGGGACCGCCACCGCCACTAAAGAGCAGTCGCCACCCCCTCTCTGCCTCCCTATCGCCGGCGCCATCCCCACCTCCCCCATTTCCGACTGTAAGTCCCTTTTTACATTTAGTTTATGATTTATTTTTATTTATTTAAAGTAAATGAATTCTGAAGTGATAAAAAAAAAAAAATCAGTTTACACGTATAAAACTATGATTTTTACTCGTATGAAGCTAGGATTTTTAATCGTACAAAGTTTGAACTTTTAATAGTATAAAGTTTGAATCTTTTATCTTATGAAGTTTAGATCTTTAAGCACATAAAGTTGGGATTTTTACTTATGTAGAAACATAATTTTTATCATAGTAAGAAGTTAAATATATAAGTTTTATCATATGAAAAATATGATTTTTATATATTGAACTTTGAACTAAAAATATGATTTTTATATATTGAACTTTGAACTAAAAATATGATTTTTATATATTGAACTTTGAACTAAAAATTCGATTTTTATATGTTGAACTTTGAACTAAAAATATGATTTTTATATATTGAACTTTGAACTAAAAATTCGATTTTTATATGTTGAACTTTGAACTAAAAATTCGATTTTTATATATTGAACTTTGAACTAAAAATTCGATTTTTATATGTTGAACTTTGAACTAAAAATTCGATTTTTATATATTGAACTTTGAACTAAAAATTCGATTTTTATATATTGAATAGCGAAGTAAAAATTCGATTTTTACATAGGTAGTGAAAGCGGGTGTAACAACCCGTAAAATGCGAGCCAGTTTGAAAATTTTATTTTGGCAATTTTAGCGAATTTTGATTATTTAAAATGAATTATTTTAAATAATATCGTCGAGAAATTTATTTTGAATATAATTCAGACGTATATATTTATACGCGTCGTCGTTAGAATATAAATATTTATATATAATTATAAATAGAATTGAAAATGGCGCGGTAGTTCGATAATTCGATTTCAAACTTCAATTGAATGTACCGGGTGCAAAACAATCCGGATTTTAGTGAAACCAAAAATAATGGAATCTAATAGTGAATATCTTTCCAACGAATCCGAAAAACCCAAATTTCATGGCGGGAATCAAAAGATATGTCCAGTTGAAATTTCCGAATAGTCGCTATGGAATTCAGGCCCTTAAAAATGGACATTTTGCAAACGACCTCGGATTTCGACGAAACCAGTTTTGTTGGGTCCGGGATGTAAAGTTATTGCTAGGTTTCAAATTTCATAATTTTTCGAATCAATATGTGAGCGTGGCAAAGGAAAACACGTTTGACCAGTTTCAGTTGATTTTAATCGACTGGAAATTGGCCATTTTTCAAACGGTCTCAGAATTCGACGAAACTAGTTTTGTTAGGACCGTATCGTCAATACGAAGCTAGAAAATATTTTTCAGGAATTTTTCTAGTTAGTATGTGACCCCGGTAATTTGAAATGTACGTTTAAAATTCAATATAATGTTTTAAATGTAAATTAAACGGAAACTGATTGAAACGATTGAATCAGCTTACGATACATATCCCATTGTGTTCGGAATGGGGGTGAAACGCTATGGACGACTGGCGGTGTGCCTCGTTTAGAGGTCGTATGTAAAAGTACCTTTTTGGAGAATATAATTAATTAAATATATTATTATTTATAAAGACCCCCCCTTTTTTTTTCTCTCTTCTTCATATTCGATTCAGTTTAAATAAAAAAAAAAGAGACGACAAAGGGGCGACGGGGGATTAACCGCCGCCGCCACCATATCGCCCCCACCGATGGATCGCCTACCACGATGGCCCCCTCCTCCCTCCACATCCGATTCGAGATCGCACCCCCCCAGCAAGCCATCGCCGACGCAACCGCTTTCCCCTTCTTCTAATCGAACCGCCACTGCCCTGAGCCGCCACCTACGACCAACTCCGACCACCTGACCACCGCCACGCCCTGCCTACCCCCTCCAGCGCGCCCCTCGACCTCCACCTTCCCCTCTGAAAATACAGTGAGTTTTTTTGCCTATTCTATTTTATTTATGTTATTTTTATTTTCATCTTCATTTTATATATACTATAAACTGAGAAAAATATAATTTTTATTCGAGTGATAAGTAAAAATATGATTTTTATATTTTTAAAGAACTAAAAATATGATCTTTATATTTTTAAAGTATTAAAAATATAGTCTTTACTATATAGTTGATGTAAAAATATGATTTTTGTTTATGTAGAGAATTAGAAATATAATTTTTACATGATAGCAATATTAAAAATAACATCTTTTATAGTGTAGAAAGATAAAAATATGATCTTTGCATAGTGGGAACTATAAAAATATGAAAAGGCGAGGTCTTTATATAGTAAATAAAGAAGTAAAAATATAATTTTTACATGATAAGAATACTAAAAATATCATCTTTATATGTGTAGAAAAATAGAAATGAGATTTTTATAAAGGCGAAATCTTTATTTTTATAAAGGCGAAATCTTTATATGGAAAAGAGCATGATAAAAATATAATTTTTATCTATATAACATGGTAGTAAAAATTCGATTTTTATATATTGAATAGCGAAGTAAAAATTCGATTTTTATATATTGAATAGCGAAGTAAAAATTCGATTGTTACATATGTAGAGAATACGGGCGAAAGCGACAAAAAGGCGATAGCGATGAAGATTTCTATCAATGAAGTGCCGTGGAGCTAGGATAGCTATTGGTGAGAATTTCTCACCTTTCAATTTCATTTCTATTTATATATATATACTAGGATGCAGACGGTGCTTAGTAGCACCCGACACAATCGTCCACAGACCATGGACTTGTTTGTTTGGTTGCATAGATTAGTTATATGATTTTGATTTGAATTTGGTTGTTTGGTGATTTTGATTGATGTGTGAATGGCGTGGGCCTTCACTAGACCGGGGATAAGGCTAGGCCTTGTCCCGTTTCTAGTATCGTGCCGTTATGCCGCCGAAATTTTCTAAAATATGTTAGAGAAATAAAAATATCATTTTATTGAATAAATGAACCGAATAGAATATTCATAGGTTGAATAAAATGTTTTATCGTTAAAAATATAATTTTTAACGTGAATGTGAATAAATAAATATTCATTTACAAACCGGACGGTTTGTTTATGTACACCTATTTGAAGGACATTGATTGGGACGATAAATTTTACACATCGCCCAACCGCACAAATAAAATATGTGTTTGATTGTTTGAAACCCCACACGGGTGTTAGGATGAAATTTGAAGTTCACTCATCCTGATTGATTAAATATGTCGATCGATCGATTGACAGGCTGTTATAAGCGTTGAATATTTATATTTGATGCTTATACAGTGTAGTGCACATTGGTTGATGGTTGATTATTCATCGTTGTTGATATATACATGTGTTGTAGAAAATCCATATAATTAACATTATATGGTAATTGATTGGGCCTCATTCCAGTTTCGAAAAAGAAATATTTGAAAATAGAATATTTGAAAAAGGAAATATTTGAAAAGAAATATTTGAGATAGAAATATTCGAAATAGAATATTTGAAAATAGAAACATATGAAGCCGTGTTGATTAGATTGACGCTATTTTGACGTGAACGATATTTATATCGGTTTTATTCATTTCGAAATGAATTGAATTGAAAGTGATTTCGAAATGAATTGAATTGAAAGTGATTTCGAAATGAATTGAATTGAAAGTGATTTCGAAATGAATTGAATTGAAAGTGATTTCGAAATGAATTGAATTGAAAGTGATTTCGAAATGAATTGAATTGAAAGTGATTTCGAAATGAATTGAATTGAAAGTGATTTCGAAATGAATTGAATTGAAAGTGATTTCGAAATGAATTGAATTGAAAGTGATTTCGAAATGAATTGAATTGAAAGTGATTTCGAAATGAATTGAATTGAAAGTGATTTCGAAATGAATTGAATTGAAAACGATTTCGAAATGAATTGAATTGAAAACGATTTCGAAATGAATTGAATTGAAAGTGATTTCGAAATGAATTGAATTGAAAGTGATTTCGAAATGAATTGAATTGAAAGTGATTTCGAAATGAATTGAATTGAAAACGATTTCGAAATGAATTGAATTGAAAGTGATTTCGAAATGGATTGAATTGAAAGCGATTTCGAAATGAATTGAATAGAAAACGATTTCGAAATGAATTGAATTGAAAATGAATTCAAATTGAATTGAAAAGGAAGTTGAAATTGCCTTTGAAACGAATTTAAAACTATTTATATAATTCGTTTTAAATAGAAATCGACGAAGTATATATTATATATATTATATATATAATATAATGGCCTGAATAGAACGCGCCGCGCCGCGGCAGTTCGCGAATTTCGACCATTTACTTCGAATGGATATTGCGGGAGATCCGACCGTCGGATTCTCCTAAAACCGGAACCGTTGGGTTCGTATCGAAAAGAGCTTTCTAACGAATATTAGAAATTTGAAATCTAACGGTTGGATTTGGAATTATGTCCAAATCAAATTTGAAAAAGGTCACTGTAAGTGCAGTTCGATGGCCGTTGATGGAAATCGACTGTACAGGCCTTGATAAAATTATTAAAAATAGTAATAATTTGTGTAAAATCATAAGAAATGATTTGTGAAGAATTGGGATGAAAAACTCCATATTTGAAAGGATAAAAATAGATTTTTATCGAAATGAACTAGTTTTGAACTAGAATTATAATTCTATTTATTTTTAAATAAATAAATTGAATTTGAAAAGGGTTTTGAAAATAACCAAAATTTCCAATGATTGCATTGGAGTGGATTTGAATCGAAATTGTCTTCGGAATATTTCGATGTTGGAATTCGTGATTATACAGATGTTGTTATGGAAATTTGAAAGATATATATTTATATCGTTATTTCTAATACGACATTTGTTAGTCGTAGAATTTGATATTGAATATAAGCCGATATATTTTCTATTCAGAGCCTTGTATTGAATATCAAATGTGATTTGGATTTGTCGTGAATGGTGTCTTCACTAACACTGTTCTTGAACCCAGTTGAGAAAAGATTAAATCTTTTTATTTAGATTTAATGAAGTGTACCAATTAAATAATATTTAATTGGAATTGAATGGATATTGATTTTTGGGTTTATCATGGACAGTGTTTTTAAAAACAACACTCGTTCTTTAACCCGATAATTAATGGAATGTGATTTTGGGTTTATCGTGAACTGTGTTTTAAATGACGCTGATTCTTTAACCCAGTTAACGATTAAAACTAAGTGGAGTTTTAATGAATCTTTAATTAGATTGAAAAGATCGAAAATGGAGTATCACCAGTTTTGCTCCAGGCGATAGTTAAATCTTTAATTAGATTTGAACGTGAAATGGTAATTGAATTTACCGATAACACGGTGGTGTTAGATATGAAGTATTACCAGTTTTACTTCATGGGATGAATAGGTTGGGATTGGGAAATTAAAACAAATGATTACTTCGGTAAGGTTCGCTAATCCCGACTAGTTTGAATTGATATTCAAAAATGGATTAAAGAATAAATTCAAGGAATTTATCTTTGATAAAATTAATGGGAATCTTTCCCTATGAATGTGAAATTTAGAAACTAACTGTCGGTTAGCCAAGCAGAATGGTTTTCTGGATATTGATCTGATGTTGGTTTCGGCCTTCGGGGTTAATATTTGGGAAATTATTCTCTTGATTAATTTACGGTTAGTGACTAATGAATTGGAATGAGGCGTATGTTGTGTTTGTGTAACACTTATTTAATATATACGCGAGTTATTCAGAAAGACCGGGTTTATCCCATTCTGAATAACTGATTCGACGTGGTGTCGAAGATGAAGACGGTGGTCGAAGACCGGAAGTCTTCACGTCGTTTGGGTGATTACTGATGATCTTGATTGGGCTGTACACCCAAGAAGATGGAAACAGTTGGTGATCGTCCAGACGTACTTGGAGATCGATGGATATGCGGGGTACTAGGTGCCTCCGGTTTCGTTCAGACCCAGAACGGACTTGTAAATGGACTGTGTGTCTGACATTGGATTTTAGTCCGTGTGATTGATCTCTATTAAATATATATCTGTTTGGCGGCGGAGAATTTATTCTCTTGCTTAACGCCCTTCTCTGAGACGTACGAGCTCAGGGGTTATATATTGATGGATATCAAACGCATGGAGTGAATTGCCTGTGTGGCATGCCTGAGTGGCAATTGATCGAGGCTTCTGTTGAAAAGCAAAGTCTTGTGGTGATGATCAAAGCACAGCCTGTGTGGCACAGCTTTGTGTAACGTGAATTCGCGAGCCTCACACCCCGGTTGTGAACCAGAAACGGGAGAGGACGTCAGGGAGGGCATGCGTTTCTTTCTAGCTAGAAGTGGCGTCAGTGGTTTTACACGCCCTGACGAGTTTGACTTATGTGGTTGTTGCTGTTGCGAGGCGCCTCGGTTATATCGGTTTCGGCCGATGCATTCTGGTCGGCAGACGGACCAGACTTACACCCCATAGGGTGGGGAGACGCATGTTCAGGGTTTAAGTTTAATCCACATCGGTGGACTGGCCCTGAGGATCCAAGGGTCGATGCGCTCTGACCCTGAGGCTCGGGCTAGAGAGTCTCGAAGTCGGTGAGGACTATCTTTTGCCTCGGTTCATAGATGGAAATCCAATTTCCAAATACGTGACATTTGCGGTTTTATTTGTAAACCTATATATGGCGACATAGTGGCATGGGACGCTCATGCCGCCTATGATTGATACTTATGATTTGAAGTGTTTTATACACTATGCACTTATAATAGTATCAAATGATTTGTTTTAAACGTATCAAGCATTCTTTGGCTGTTATAAGGGAAAACCCTATCCTCGGCTGCGTTGCATTGTGTGATGGGACCTGGGTCTTATAACAGCTTCATTTTTCTTTATTTAGCATTGCGCTGTTTGTTTTATGCACTGGTATTCTTGGGAGGAAACCCGTTCTGTGTTATACGGCGTGGTCCCTTGATTTACCTAACTTTGAAAATAAAGATAATAACTGTTTTAGTTCTCACACCAGTCACATGACTGACCTGGAGTTTATTGTTTTAACCTAAACTCTGGGTGCCCCTTTTTTGACACGGGCAGCTAGTAGTTTTGGTTTTGCAGATTTATATTCACAGGATCCTGGTTTACAGCTGGAACGATATCCGGAAAGCTTTGTATCCGTATATCTCATTCTAGTTGTGTATTGTATTATTTTTCCGCTGCTATGTAACTTATTGTTAATCTCTGATATTTCTGTGTAATATTCTTTTATACTCTGTATATTCTTGTAATCTGATGCATTGTTGTAATATACAGTGAAATGTTCTTCTGTATGCGTTCTGTTTTGTCCTGTTCTCAAACGATAGGGCGTTTCGAACGGCCTGGATCGGTTTAGCGACTGGTTCGGACCGAGCGAAATTCCTGCTCGTCACACGTTGGTATCAGAGCTTTGGTTTACATAGCTCGGAGAACAAGGCACATTAGAACCATACGAAAGAATTCATCAGATATTGGATTAGTAATATCCAATGGGAATGACTCGTTAGAGATGGGATCAGTAGTATCCTAGTACGAGTGTGAAGAGTAAATTTTTAAAGTGAAAACAAATTTTTGTTTTGAAAATTTAAATCAATTATTCGTATTTGATTATTTATTTATATTGATGTGGACAATCCAGTATATATAGATTTTGCGTATACGTCTGATCCGCGTGTATTCGAAATTTTAATATACTGGATAGATATAGAATTACACTCAAATCGCCCGAAGATGATTTTGATGATGGAGCTCCATCATTAGAATTTATGTTCGAGTGACGAAAGTGGGCTTTCTATATATTTCCTATTGACTGGTGTGAGAACCAAAATTAGATAGGGCCTATTGTTGTGATTTGGCATCAAAACGTGATTTTCTTTATAGATATCAAAGTTATGAATTTCAAACTCTAATTCACTAATTGATTGATGTTTGTGTTGTTTGTTTATTTGTTTGATAATTTTGAACCATTTAGCCTAATTGAACCAAATATTGAACTGTATTGAAAATTGGTCGCATTTGCTTGCATATACATATACTTACATTGAACAGGTCATAGCAAGGAGGCTAGAGCCGAAGAATAAAATTTGTTTGCCCGACAAATAGGTACATGTTTACTACATAATTTCCTGTTTTGTTTGGGTGATGATGATTTTATGAGCCTATTGGCTTTTTCTTTTTCTTTTTGAGATCTGAAGGACCGGGGAAGCTATTTGAAATTCCCCGATGCTCCCGGTGCAGGGGAGGTTATGGCGAAATTTTTCGAAAATTTAGGGTGTTAGCCAAATTTTTGAAATTTTGGAAATTCTCAGAAACTAAAGAGTTGGAGAATGGAAGCCAGATCGAGCGTAGAGTTGATTAATCAAACCACTTTCGACTTTGTTCCTTTTCGGGGACGAAAAGTTTTAAGTGGGGGAGATTGTAACAACCCGTAAAATGCGAGCCAGTTTGAAATTTTTATTTTGGCAATTTTAGCGAATTTTGATTATTTAAAATGAATTATTTTAAATAATATCGTCGAGAAATTTATTTTGAATATAATTCGGACGTATATATTTATACGCGTCGTCGTTAGAATATAAATATTTATATATAATTATAAATAGAATTGAAAATGGCGCGGTAGTTCGATAATTCGATTTCAAACTTCAATTGAATGTACCGGGTGCAAAACAATCCGGATTTTAGTGAAACCAAAAATAATGGAATCTAATAGTGAATATCTTTCCAACGAATCCGAAAAACCCAAATTTCATGGCGGGAATCAAAAGATATGTCCAGTTGAAATTTCCGAATAGTCGCTATGGAATTCAGGCCCTTAAAAATGGACATTTTGCAAACGACCTCGGATTTCGACGAAACCAGTTTTGTTGGGTCCGGGATGTAAAGTTATTGCTAGGTTTCAAATTTCATAATTTTTCGAATCAATATGTGAGCGTGGCAAAGGAAAACGCGTTTGACCAGTTTTAGTTGATTTTAATCGACTGGAAATTGGCAATTTTTCAAACGGTCTCAGAATTCGACGAAACTAGTTTTGTTAGGACCGTATCGTCAATACGAAGCTAGAAAATATTTTTCAGGAATTTTTCTAGTTAGTATGTGACCCCGGTAATTTGAAATGTACGTTTAAAATTCAATATAATGTTTTAAATGTAAATTAAACGGAAACTGATTGAAACGATTGAATCAGCTTACGATACATATCCCATTGTGTTCGGAATGGGGGTGAAACGCTATGGACGACTGGCGGTGTGCCTCGTTTAGAGGTCGTATGTAAAAGTACCTTTTTGGAGAATATAATTAATTAAATATATTATTATTTATAAAGACCCCCCCTTTTTTTTCTCTCTTCTTCATATTCGATTCAGTTTAAATAAAAAAAAAAGAGACGACAAAGGGGCGACGGGGGATTAACCGCCGCCGCCACCATATCGCCCCCACCGATGGATCGCCTACCGCGATGGCCCCCTCCTCCCTCCACATCCGATTCGAGATCGCACCCCCCCCAGCAAGCCATCGCCGACGCAACCGCTTTCCCCTTCTTCTAATCGAACCGCCACTGCCCTGAGCCGCCACCTACGACCAACTCCGACCACCTGACCACCGCCACGCCCTGCCTACCCCCTCCAGCGCGCCCCTCGACCTCCACCTTCCCCTCTGAAAATACAGTGAGTTTTTTTTGCCTATTCTATTTTATTTATGTTATTTTTATTTTCATCTTCATTTTATATATACTATAAACTGAGAAAAATATAATTTTTATTCGAGTGATAAGTAAAAATATGATTTTTATATTTTTAAAGAACTAAAAATATGATCTTTATATTTTTAAAGTATTAAAAATATAGTCTTTACTATATAGTTGATGTAAAAATATGATTTTTGTTTATGTAGAGAATTAGAAATATAATTTTTACATGATAGCAATATTAAAAATAGCATCTTTTATAGTGTAGAAAGATAAAAATATGATCTTTGCATAGTGGGAACTATAAAAATATGAAAAGGCGAGGTCTTTATATAGTAAATAAAGAAGTAAAAATATAATTTTTACATGATAAGAATACTAAAAATATCATCTTTATATGTGTAGAAAAATAGAAATGAGATTTTTATAAAGGCGAAATCTTTATTTTTATAAAGGCGAAATCTTTATATGGAAAAGAGCATGATAAAAATATAATTTTTATCTATATAACATGGTAGTAAAAATTCGATTTTTATATATTGAATAGCGAAGTAAAAATTCGATTTTTATATATTGAATAGCGAAGTAAAAATTCGATTTTTACATATGTAGAGAATACGGGCGAAAGCGACAAAAAGGCGATAGCGATGAAGATTTCTATCAATGAAGTGCTGTGGAGCTAGGATAGCTATTGGTGAGAATTTCTCACCTTTCAATTTCATTTCTATTTATATATATATATACTAGGATGCAGACGGTGCTTAGTAGCACCCGACTCAATCGTCCACAGACCATGGACTTGTTTGTTTGGTTGCATAGATTAGTTATATGATTTTGATTTGAATTTGGTTGTTTGGTGATTTTGATTGATGTGTGAATGGCGTGGGCCTTCACTAGACCGGGGATAAGGCTAGGCCTTGTCCCGTTTCTAGTATCGTGCCGTTATGCCGCCGAAATTTTCTAAAATATGCTAGAGAAATAAAAATATCATTTTATTGAATAAATGAACCGAATAGAATATTCATAGGTTGAATAAAATGTTTTATCATTAAAAATATAATTTTTAACGTGAATGTGAATAAATAAATATTCATTTACAAACCGGACGGTTTGTTTATGTACACCTATTTGAAGGACATTGATTGGGACGATAAATTTTACACATCGCCCAACCGCACAAATAAAATATGTGTTTGATTGTTTGAAACCCCACACGGGTGTTAGGATGAAATTTGAAGTTCACTCATCCTGATTGATTAAATATGTCGATCGATCGATTGAAAGGCTGTTATAAGCGTTGAATATTTATATTTGATGCTTATACAGTGTAGTGCACATTGGTTGATGGTTGATTATTCATCGTTGTTGATATATACATGTGTTGTAGAAAATCCATATAATTAACATTATATGGTAATTGATTGGGCCTCATTCCAGTTTCGAAAAAGAAATATTTGAAAATAGAATATTTGAAAAAGGAAATATTTGAAAAGAAATATTTGAGATAGAAATATTCGAAATAGAATATTTGAAAATAGAAACATATGAAGCCGTGTTGATTAGATTGACGCTATTTTGACGTGAACGATATTTATATCGGTTTTATTCATTTCGAAATGAATTGAATTGAAAGTGATTTCGAAATGAATTGAATTGAAAGTGATTTCGAAATGAATTGAATTGAAAGTGATTTCGAAATGAATTGAATTGAAAGTGATTTCGAAATGAATTGAATTGAAAGTGATTTCGAAATGAATTGAATTGAAAGTGATTTCGAAATGAATTGAATTGAAAGTGATTTCGAAATGAATTGAATTGAAAGTGATTTCGAAATGAATTGAATTGAAAGTGATTTCGAAATGAATTGAATTGAAAGTGATTTCGAAATGAATTGAATTGAAAGTGATTTCGAAATGAATTGAATTGAAAACGATTTCGAAATGAATTGAATTGAAAACGATTTCGAAATGAATTGAATTGAAAGTGATTTCGAAATGAATTGAATTGAAAGTGATTTCGAAATGAATTGAATTGAAAGTGATTTCGAAATGAATTGAATTGAAAACGATTTCGAAATGAATTGAATTGAAAGTGATTTCGAAATGGATTGAATTGAAAGCGATTTCGAAATGAATTGAATAGAAAACGATTTCGAAATGAATTGAATTGAAAATGAATTCAAATTGAATTGAAAAGGAAGTTGAAATTGCCTTTGAAACGAATTTAAAACTATTTATATAATTCGTTTTAAATAGAAATCGACGAAGTATATATTATATATATTATATATATAATATAATGGCCTGAATAGAACGCGCCGCGCCGCGGCAGTTCGCGAATTTCGACCATTTACTTCGAATGGATATTGCGGGAGATCCGACCGTCGGATTCTCCTAAAACCGGAACCGTTGGGTTCGTATCGAAAAGAGCTTTCTAACGAATATTAGAAATTTAAAATCTAACGGTTGGATTTGGAATTATGTCCAAATCAAATTTGAAAAAGGTCACTGTAAGTGCAGTTCGATGGCCGTTGATGGAAATCGACTGTACAGGCCTTGATAAAATTATTAAAAATAGTAATAATTTGTGTAAAATCATAAGAAATGATTTGTGAAGAATTGGGATGAAAAACTCCATATTTGAAAGGATAAAAATAGATTTTTATCGAAATGAACTAGTTTTGAACTAGAATTATAATTCTATTTATTTTTAAATAAATAAATTGAATTTGAAAAGGGTTTTGAAAATAACCAAAATTTCCAATGATTGCATTGGAGTGGATTTGAATCGAAATTGTCTTCGGAATATTTCGATGTTGGAATTCGTGATTATACAGATGTTGTTATGGAAATTTGAAAGATATATATTTATATCGTTATTTCCAATACGACATTTGTTAGTCGTAGAATTTGATATTGAATATAAGCCGATATATTTTCTATTCAGAGCCTTGTATTGAATATCAAATGTGATTTGGATTTGTCGTGAATGGTGTCTTCACTAACACTGTTCTTGAACCCAGTTGAGAAAAGATTAAATCTTTTTATTTAGATTTAATGAAGTGTACCAATTAAATAATATTTAATTGGAATTGAATGGATATTGATTTTTGGGTTTATCATGGACAGTGTTTTTAAAAACAACACTCGTTCTTTAACCCGATAATTAATGGAATGTGATTTTGGGTTTATCGTGAACTGTGTTTTAAATGACGCTGATTCTTTAACCCAGTTAACGATTAAAACTAAGTGGAGTTTTAATGAATCTTTAATTAGATTGAAAAGATCGAAAATGGAGTATCACCAGTTTTGCTCCAGGCGATAGTTAAATCTTTAATTAGATTTGAACGTGAAATGGTAATTGAATTTACCGATAACACTGTGGTGTTAGATATGAAGTATTACCAGTTTTACTTCATGGGATGAATAGGTTGGGATTGGGAAATTAAAACAAATGATTACTTCGGTAAGGTTCGCTAATCCCGACTAGTTTGAATTGATATTCAAAAATGGATTAAAGAATAAATTCAAGGAATTTATCTTTGATAAAATTAATGGGAATCTTTCCCTATGAATGTGAAATTTAGAAACTAACTGTCGGTTAGCCAAGCAGAATGGTTTTCTGGATATTGATCTGATGTTGGTTTCGGCCTTCGGGGTTAATATTTGGGAAATTATTCTCTTGATTAATTTACGGTTAGTGACTAATGAATTGGAATGAGGCGTATGTTGTGTTTGTGTAACACTTATTTAATATATACGCGAGTTATTCAGAAAGACCGGGTTTATCCCATTCTGAATAACTGATTCGACGTGGTGTCGAAGATGAAGACGGTGGTCGAAGACCGGAAGTCTTCACGTCGTTTGGGTGATTACTGATGATCTTGATTGGGCTGTACACCCAAGAAGATGGAAACAGTTGGTGATCGTCCAGACGTACTTGGAGATCGATGGATATGCGGGGTACTAGGTGCCTCCGGTTTCGTTCAGACCCAGAACGGACTTGTAAATGGACTGTGTGTCTGACATTGGATTTTAGTCCGTGTGATTGATCTCTATTAAATATATATCTGTTTGGCGGCGGAGAATTTATTCTCTTGCTTAACGCCCTTCTCTGAGACGTACGAGCTCAGGGGTTATATATTGATGGATATCAAACGCATGGAGTGAATTGCCTGTGTGGCATGCCTGAGTGGCAATTGATCGAGGCTTCTGTTAAAAAGCAAAGTCTTGTGGTGATGATCAAAGCACAGTCTGTGTGGCACAGCTTTGTGTAACGTGAATTCGCGAGCCTCACACCCCGGTTGTGAACCAGAAACGGGAGAGGACGTCAGGGAGGGCATGCGTTTCTTTCTAGCTAGAAGTGGCGTCAGTGGTTTTACACGCCCTGACGAGTTTGACTTATGTGGTTGTTGCTGTTGCGAGGCGCTCGGTTATATCGGTTTCGGCCGATGCATTCTGGTCGGCAGACGGACCAGACTTACACCCCATAGGGTGGGGAGACGCATGTTCAGGGTTTAAGTTTAATCCACATCGGTGGACTGGCCCTGAGGATCCAAGGGTCGATGCGCTCTGACCCTGAGGCTCGGGCTAGAGAGTCTCGAAGTCGGTGAGGACTATCTTTTGCCTCGGTTCATAGATGGAAATCCAATTTCCAAATACGTGACATTTGCGGTTTTATTTGTAAACCTATATATGGCGACATAGTGGCATGGGACGCTCATGCCGCCTATGATTGATACTTATGATTTGAAGTGTTTTATACACTATGCACTTATAATAGTATCAAATGATTTGTTTTAAACGTATCAAGCATTCTTTGGCTGTTATAAGGGAAAACCCTATCCTCGGCTGCGTTGCATTGTGTGATGGGACCTGGGTCTTATAACAGCTTCATTTTTCTTTATTTAGCATTGCGCTGTTTGTTTTATGCACTGGTATTCTTGGGAGGAAACCCGTTCCGTGTTATACGGCGTGGTCCCTTGATTTACCTAACTTTGAAAATAAAGATAATAACTGTTTTAGTTCTCACACCAGTCACATGACTGACCTGGAGTTTATTGTTTTAACCTAAACTCTGGGTGCCCCTTTTTTGACACGGGCAGCTAGTAGTTTTGGTTTTGCAGATTTATTTTCACAGGATCCTGGTTTACAGCTGGAACGATATCCGGAAAGCTTTGTATCCGTATATCTCATTCTAGTTGTGTATTGTATTATTTTTCCGCTGCTATGTAACTTATTGTTAATCTCTGATATTTCTGTGTAATATTCTTTTATACTCTGTATATTCTTGTAATCTGATGCATTGTTGTAATATACAGTGAAATGTTCTTCTGTATGCGTTCTGTTTTGTCCTGTTCTCAAACGATAGGGCGTTTCGAACGGCCTGGATCGGTTTAGCGACTGGTTCGGACAGAGCGAAATTCCTGCTCGTCACAGCGGGCGACGAAGGTAACAAAAAGGCGAGAACGAAGAAGATTTATATCAATGAAGAGCCGTGGAGCTAGGATAGCTATCGGTGAGAATTTCTCACCTTTCAATTTCTTTTCTAGTAATATATATATACTAGGATGCAGACGGTGCTTAGTAGCACCCGACACAATCGTCCACAGACCATGGACTTGTTTGTTTGGTTGCATAGATTAGTGATGATTTGATTTGAAATTGAATTGTTGGGTGAAATAAATTGATTTGATTGATGTGTGAATGGCGTGGGCCTTCACTAGACCGGGGATAAGGCTAGGCCTTGTCCCGTTTCTAGTATCGTGCCGTTATGCCGCCGAAATTTTCTAAAATAAGTTAGAAAAATAAAAATATCATTTTATTTAAAGAATGAACTGAATAGAAATTCATATGTTGGAATAAAATGTTTTGTCGTTAAAAATATAATTTTTAACGTGAATGTGAATAAATCAATATTCATTTACAAACCAGATGGTTTGTTTATGTACACCTATTTGAAGGACGTTAATTGGGTCGATAATTTTTACACATCGCCCAACTGCACAAATAAAATCTGTGTTTGTTTGTTTGAAACCCCACACGGGTGTTGGGATGAAATTTGAAGTTCACTCATCCTGATTGATTAAATATGTCGATCGATGGATTGACAGGCTGTTATAAGCGTTAGATATCTATATTTGATGCTTATACAGTGTAGTGCACTTTGGTTGATGGTTGATTATTTTGCAATGCTATTATATGGGTGTAATGTATGAAAATCCATATAATTAACTTTATATGGTAATTGATTGGGCCTCATTCCAATCGTGAAAATAAAGAATATTTTGATAATAACAAATATTTTGATAATAGGAAATATTTGAAATAGAATATTTGAAAATAGAAATATGTGAAGCCGTGATGATTAGATTGACGCCATTTTGACGTGAACGATATTTATATCGATTTTAAACGATTTCGAAATGAATTGAATTGAAAACGATTTCGAAATGAATTGAATTGAAAACGATTTCGAAATGAATTGAATTGAAAACGATTTCGAAATGAATTGAATTGAAAACGATTTCGAAATGAATTGAATTGAAAACGATTTCGAAATGAATTGAATTGAAAACGATTTCGAAATGAATTGAATTGAAAACGATTTCGAAATGAATTGAATTGAAAACGATTTCGAAATGAATTGAATTGAAAACGATTTCGAAATGAATTGAATTGAAAACGATTTCGAAATGAATTGAATTGAAAACGATTTCGAAATGAATTGAATTGAAAACGATTTCGAAATGAATTGAATTGAAAACGATTTCGAAATGAATTGAATTGAAAACGATTTCGAAATGAATTGAATTGAAAACGATTTCGAAATGAATTGAATTGAAAACGATTTTGAAATGAAGTGAATTGAAATGAATTCAAATTGAATTGAAATTTGAATTGAATAGAAATGAATTCTAAAACGAATTTATAAAGAAGAATTCAATTTTGATTTGAATTGAAAAGAAAGTTGAAATTGCTTTTGAAACGATTTTTAAAAACTATTTATATAATTCGTTTTAAATAGAAATCGACGAAATATATATATTATATATATAATATAATGGCCTGAATAGAACGCGCCGCGCCGCGGCAGTTCGTGAATTTCGACCATTTATTTCAAACGGACATTACGGGAGATCCGACCGTCGGATTCTCCTAAAACCGGAACCGTTGGGTTCGTATCGAAAAGAGCTTTCTAACGAATGTGATAAATTAGAAATCTAACGGTTGGATTTGGAATTATGTCCAAATCAAATTGGAAAAAGGTCGCTATACGTGCAGTTCGATGGCCATTGGTGGAAATCGACTGTACGGGCCTTGATAAAATTATTAAAAATAGTAATAATTTGTGTAAAATCATAAGAAATGATTTGTGAAGATTTGGGATGGAAAACTCCATATTTGAAAAGATAAAAATAGATTTTTATCGAAATGAACTAGTTTTGAACTAGAATTATAATTCTATTTATTTTTAAATAAATAAATTGAATTTGAAAAAGGGTTTTAAAAATAACCAGAATTTCCAATGATTGCATTGGAGTGGATTTGAATCGAAATTGTCTTCGGAATATTTCGATGTTGGAATTCGTGGTTATACAGGGGTTGTTATGGAAATTTGAAAGATATATATTTATATCGTTATTTCCAATACGACATTTGTTAGTCGTAGAATTCGATATTGAATATAAGCCGATATATTTTCTATTCAGAGCCTTGTATTGAATATCGAATGTGATTTGGGTTTGTCGTGAATGGTGTCTTCACTAACACTGTTCTTGAACCCAGTTGTGAAAAGATTAATTCTTTTTATTTGGATTTAATGAAGTGTACCAATTAAATGAGATTTCATTGGAATTGAATTGATATTGATTTTTGGGTTTATCGTGAACAGTGTTTTAAATAACACTCGTTCTTTAACCCGATAATTAATGAATGTGATTTTGGGTTTATCGTGAACTGTGTTATTAAATGACACTGATTCTTTAACCCAGAGAAATATTAAAACTAAGTGGAGTTTTAATGAATCTTTAATTAGATTGAAAAGATCGAGAATGGAGTATCACCAGTTTTACTCCAGGCGATAGTTAAATCTTTAATTAAATTTGAACGTGAAATGGTAATTGAATTTACCGATAACACCGTGGTGTTAGATATGAAGTATAACCAGTTTTACTTCATGGGATGAATAGGTTGGGATTGGGAAATAAAATAAATGATTTCTTCGGTGTGGTTCGCTAATCCCGACTAGTTTGAATTGATATTCAAAGGAGATTAAAGAATAAATTTAAAGAATTTATCTTGGATAAAATTAATGGGAACTTTTCCCAAAGTATAGGAATATTTGAATAAAAGAATATTCTGAATTGGAATGAGGCGTATGTTGTGTTTGTGTAACACTTTTATAATATATACGCGAGTTATTCAGAAAGACCGGGTTTATCCCATTCTGAATAACTGATTCGACGTGGTGTCGAAGATGAAGACGATGGTCGAAGACCGGAAGTCTTCACGTCGTTTGGGTGATTACTGATGATCTTGATTGGGCTGTACACCCAAGAAGATGGAAACAGTTGGTGATCGTCCAGACGTACTTGGAGATCGATGGATATGCGGGGTACTAGGTGCCTCCGGTTTCGTTCAGACCCAGAACGGACTTGTAAATGGACTGTGTGTCTGACATTGGATTTTAATCTGTGTGATTGATTTCTATTAAATATATATCTGTTTGGCGGCGGAGAATTTATTCTCTTGCTTAACGCCCTTCTCTGAGACGTACGAGCTCAGGGGTTATATATTGATGGATATCAAACGCATGGAGTGAATTGCCTGTGTGGCATGCCTAAGTGGCAATTGATCGAGGCTTCTGTTGAAAAGCAAAGTCTTGTGGTGATGATCAAAGCACAGCCTGTGTGGCACAGCTTTGTGTAACGTGAATTCGCGAGCCTCGCACCCCGGTTGTGAACCAAAAACGGGAGAGGACGTCAGGGAGGGCATGCGTTTCTTTCTAGCTAGAAGTGGCGTCAGTGGTTTTACACGCCCTGACGAGTTTGACTTATGTGGTTGTTGCTGTTGCGAGGCGCCTCGGTTATATCGGTTTCGGCCGATGCATTCTGGTCGGCTGACGGACCAGACTTACACCCCATAGGGTGGGGAGACGTAGTGTTCAGGCATAATAATCCACATCGGTGGACCGGCCCTGAGGATCTAAAGGCTTGCCTGCGCGCTTGCCTGAGACACGGGCTAGAGCGTCTCGAATCGGTTGAGGACTATCTTTTGCCTCGGTTCATAGACGGAAATCCAATTTCCAAATATGTGACTTTGCGGTTTTATTTGTAAACCTATATATGGCGACATAGTGGCATGGGACGCTCATGCCGCCTATGATTGATACTTATGATTTGAAGTTGTTTTATACACTATGCACTTATAATAGTATCAAACGATTTGTTTTAAACGTATCAAGCATTCTTTGGCTGTTATAAGGGAAAACCCTATCCCCCGGCTTGCGTTGCATTGTGTGATAGGACCTGGGTCTTATAACAGCTTCATTTTTCTTTATTTAGCATTGCGCTGTTTGTTTGATGCACTGGTATTCTTGGGGGGAAACCCGTTCCGTGTTATACGGCGTGGTCCCTTGATTTACCAAACTTAAAAAAATAAAGATTAACTGTTTTAGTTCTCACACCAGTCCCATGACTGACCTGGAGTTTATTGTTTTAACCTAAACTCTGGGTGCCCATATTTTGACACGGGCAGCTAGTAGTTTTGGTTTTGCAGATTTATATTCACAGGATCCTGGTTTACAGCTGGAACGATATCCGGAAAGCTTTGTATCCGTATATCTCCTTCTAGTTGTGTATTGTATTATTTTCCGCTGCTATGTAATGTAATTTAAATCTCTGATATTTCTGTGTAATATTCATTTATACTCTGTATATTCTTGTAATCTGATGCATTGTTGTGATATACAATAAAATGTCCTTCTGTATGCGTTCTGTTTTGTCCTGTTCTCAAACGATAGGGCGTTTCGAGCGGTCTGGATCGGTTTAGCGACTGATTCGGATCGAGCGAAATTCCTTGCCGCCACATTTGGTATCAGAGCTTTGGTTTACAAAGCAGAGAACAAGGCACATTAGAACCATACGAAAGAATTCATCAGATATTGGGTTAGTAATATCCAAGGGAATGACTCGTTAGAGATAGGATCAGTAGTATCCTAGAACGAGTGTGAAGAGTAAATTTTTAAAAATAAAAGTGAAAACAAATTTTTGTTTTTAAAATTTAAATCAATTATTCGTATTTGATTATCTATTTATATTGATGTGGACAATCCAGTATATATAGATTTTGCGTATACGTCTGATCCGCGTGTATTCGAAATTTTAATATACTGGATAGATATAGAATTACACTCTAATCGCCCGGAGATGATTTTGATGATGGAGCTCCATCATTAGAATTTATGTTTGAGTGACGAAAGTGGGCTTTCTATATATTTCCTATTGACTGGTGTGAGAACCAAAATTAGATAGGGCCTATTGTTGTGATTTGGCATCAAAAATCTGATTTTTGACTATATATCAAAATTATGAATTTGAAAATCTAATTCACTAATTGATTGATGTTTGTGTTGTTTGTTCATTGTTTGATAATTTTGAACCATTATGCCTAATTTGATCAATATTTGAATTGTATTGAAAATTGGTCGCATTTGCTTGCATATACATATACTTATATTGAACAGGTCATAGCAAGGAGGCTAGAGCAGAGAATAAAATTTGTTTGCCCGACAAATAGGTACATGTTTATTACATAATTTCCTGTTTTGTTTGGGTGATGATGATTTTGTGAGCCTATTGGCTAGCCGCTTGGCTTTTTCTTTTTCTTTTTGAAATCTGAAGGACCGGGGAAGCTATTTGAGATTTCCCGATGCTCCCGGTGCAGGGGAGGTTATGGCGAAATTTTTCGAAAATTTAGGGTGTTAGCCAAATTTTTGAAATTTTGAAAATTCTCAGAAACTGAAAAGTTGGAGAATGCAAGCCAGATCGAACGTAGAGTTGAATTATCAAACCACTTTCGACTTTGTTCCTTTTCGGGGACGAAAAGTTTTAAGTGGGGGAGATTGTAATAACCCGCAAAATCTGGGCCAGTTTAAAATTTTTATTTTGGCAATTTTAGCGAATTTTGATATTTAAAATGAATTATTTTAAATAATATCGACGAAAATTTATTTTTGAATATAATTAGAACGTATATATTATATACGTCGTCGTTAGAATATATAATAATTATATATAATTATAAAAGGAATTGAAAATGGCGCGGTAGTTCGAAAATTCGATTTCTAATTTCAAATGAATATACAGAATTCAATATAAGTCAGAATTGAACGAAACAAGAAATATTTGAATCTGTATAACTATATCTTTGTAACGAAGTTAACAAACTGAGATTTCATCTTAGCAATGATAAGATATGTCCAGTTGAAAATTAGAAATAGTCGCTATAGAATTCAGGCCCTTAAAAATGGACATTTTGCAAATGACCTCGGATTTCGACGAAACCACTTTTGTTGGGTCCGTGATGTCAAATTATTGCTAGGTTTCAAATTTCATAATTTTTCGAATCAATATGTGAGCGTGGCAAAGGAAAACGTGTTTTGACCATTTCAGTTGATTTTAATCGACTGGAAATTGGCCATTTTTCAAACGGTCTCAGAATTCGACGAAACTAGTTTTGTTAGGACCGTATCGTCAATACGAAGCTAGAAAATATTTTTATGGAATTTTTCTAGTTAGTATGTGACCCCGGTAATTTGAAATGTGCGTTTAAAATTCAATATAGTGATTTAAATATAAATTTAACGGAAACTGATTCAAACAGTCGAACCAGTCTACGATACATATCCCATTGTGTTCGGAATGGGGGTGAAACGCTATGGACGACAGGCGGTGAGCCTCGTTTAGAGGTCGTATGTAAAAGTCAACTTTTTAATAATTAAATAATAATAATAAAAAATATTCTCTTCCCCTTTATTACCCTCTGGCCCCCCATTTTACTCGATTCATTTCAGAGAAATAAAAAAAAAAGAAAAAGACCCGTCTCCTCCTACATCGGCCGCCGCGGCCTGTCGCTGCCACGCCCCACCTCAGGCGCGCCCCCTCCTCCGATCTCCGCCTTCTCCTTCTTCCCTTCCTCCTGTACTCATTACCGCACCCCCTCAAAGACCCCAGCCCCAAATCCTTCCACCGCTGGAAAAAGGGACCGCCACCGCCACTAAAGAGCAGTCGCCACCCCCTCTCTGCCTCCCTATCGCCGGCGCCATCCCCACCTCCCCCATTTCCGACTGTAAGTCCCTTTTTACATTTAGTTTATGATTTATTTTTATTTATTTAAAGTAAATGAATTCTGAAGTGATAAAAAAAAAATCAGTTTACACGTATAAAACTATGATTTTTACTCGTATGAAGCTAGGATTTTTAATCGTACAAAGTTTGAACTTTTAATAGTATAAAGTTTGAATCTTTTATCTTATGAAGTTTAGATCTTTAAGCACATAAAGTTGGGATTTTTACTTATGTAGAAACATAATTTTTATCATAGTAAGAAGTTAAATATATAAGTTTTATCATATGAAAAATATGATTTTTATATATTGAACTTTGAACTAAAAATATGATTTTTATATATTGAACTTTGAACTAAAAATATGATTTTTATATATTGAACTTTGAACTAAAAATTCGATTTTTATATGTTGAACTTTGAACTAAAAATATGATTTTTATATATTGAACTTTGAACTAAAAATTCGATTTTTATATGTTGAACTTTGAACTAAAAATTCGATTTTTATATATTGAACTTTGAACTAAAAATTCGATTTTTATATGTTGAACTTTGAACTAAAAATTCGATTTTTATATATTGAACTTTGAACTAAAAATTCGATTTTTATATATTGAATAGCGAAGTAAAAATTCGATTTTTACATAGGTAGTGAAAGCGGGCGACGAAGGTAACAAAAAGGCGAGAACGAAGAAGATTTATATCAATGAAGAGCCGTGGAGCTAGGATAGCTATCGGTGAGAATTTCTCACCTTTCAATTTCTTTTCTAGTAATATATATATACTAGGATGCAGACGGTGCTTAGTAGCACCTGACACAATCGTCCACAGACCATGGACTTGTTTGTTTGGTTGCATAGATTAGTGATGATTTGATTTGAAATTGAATTGTTGGGTGAAATAAATTGATTTGATTGATGTGTGAATGGCGTGGGCCTTCACTAGACCGGGGATAAGGCTAGGCCTTGTCCCGTTTCTAGTATCGTGCCGTTATGCCGCCGAAATTTTCTAAAATAAGTTAGAAAAATAAAAATATCATTTTATTTAAAGAATGAACTGAATAGAAATTCATATGTTGGAATAAAATGTTTTGTCGTTAAAAATATAATTTTTAACGTGAATGTGAATAAATCAATATTCATTTACAAACCAGATGGTTTGTTTATGTACACCTATTTGAAGGACGTTAATTGGGTCGATAAATTTTACACATCGCCCAACTGCATAAATAAAATCTGTGTTTGTTTGTTTGAAACCCCACACGGGTGTTGGGATGAAATTTGAAGTTCACTCATCCTGATTGATTAAATATGTCGATCGATGGATTGACAGGCTGTTATAAGCGTTAGATATCTATATTTGATGCTTATACAGTGTAGTGCACTTTGGTTGATGGTTGATTATTTTTCAATGCTATTATATGGGTGTAATGTATGAAAATCCATATAATTAACTTTATATGGTAATTGATTGGGCCTCATTCCAATCGTGAAAATAAAGAATATTTTGATAATAACAAATATTTTGATAATAGGAAATATTTGAAATAGAATATTTGAAATAGAATATTTGAAAATAGAAATATGTGAAGCCGTGATGATTAGATTGACGCCATTTTGACGTGAACGATATTTATATCGATTTTAAACGATTTCGAAATGAATTGAATTGAAAACGATTTCGAAATGAATTGAATTGAAAACGATTTCGAAATGAATTGAATTGAAAACGATTTCGAAATGAATTGAATTGAAAACGATTTCGAAATGAATTGAATTGAAAACGATTTCGAAATGAATTGAATTGAAAACGATTTCGAAATGAATTGAATTGAAAACGATTTCGAAATGAATTGAATTGAAAACGATTTCGAAATGAATTGAATTGAAAACGATTTCGAAATGAATTGAATTGAAAACGATTTCGAAATGAATTGAATTGAAAACGATTTCGAAATGAATTGAAAACGATTTCGAAATGAATTGAATTGAAAACGATTTCGAAATGAATTGAATTGAAAACGATTTCGAAATGAATTGAATTGAAAACGATTTCGAAATGAATTGAATTGAAAACGATTTTGAAATGAATTGAATTGAAAACGATTTCGAAATGAATTGAATTGAAAACGATTTCGAAATGAATTCAATTGAAAACGATTTCGAAATGAATTGAATTGAAAACGATTTCGAAATGAATTGAATTGAAAACGATTTCGAAATGAATTGAATTGAAATGAATTCAAATTGAATTGAAATTTGAATTGAATAGAAATGAATTCTAAAACGAATTTATAAAGAAGAATTCAATTTTGATTTGAATTGAAAAGAAAGTTGAAATTGCTTTTGAAACGATTTTTAAAAACTATTTATATAATTCGTTTTAAATAGAAATCGACGAAATATATATATTATATATTATATATATAATATAATGGCCTGAATAGAACGCGCCGCGCCGCGGCAGTTCGTGAATTTCGACCATTTATTTCAAACGGACATTACGGGAGATCCGACCGTCGGATTCTCCTAAAACCGGAACCGTTGGGTTCGTATCGAAAAGAGCTTTCTAACGAATGTGATAAATTAGAAATCTAACGGTTGGATTTGGAATTATGTCCAAATCAAATTGGAAAAAGGTCGCTATACGTGCAGTTCGATGGCCATTGGTGGAAATCGACTGTACGGGCCTTGATAAAATTATTAAAAATAGTAATAATTTGTGTAAAATCATAAGAAATGATTTGTGAAGATTTGGGATGGAAAACTCTATATTTGAAAAGATAAAAATAGATTTTTATCGAAATGAACTAGTTTTGAACTAGAATTATAATTCTATTTATTTTTAAATAAATAAATTGAATTTGAAAAAGGGTTTTAAAAATAACCAGAATTTCCAATGATTGCATTGGAGTGGATTTGAATCGAAATTGTCTTCGGAATATTTCGATATTGGAATTCGTGGTTATACAGGGGTTGTTATGGAAATTTGAAAGATATATATTTATATCGTTATTTCCAATACGACATTTGTTAGTCGTAGAATTCGATATTGAATATAAGCCGATATATTTTCTATTCAGAGCCTTGTATTGAATATCGAATGTGATTTGGGTTTGTCGTGAATGGTGTCTTCACTAACACTGTTCTTGAACCCAGTTGTGAAAAGATTAAATCTTTTTATTTGGATTTAATGAAGTGTACCAATTAAATGAGATTTCATTGGAATTGAATTGATATTGATTTTTGGGTTTATCGTGAACAGTGTTTTAAATAACACTCGTTCTTTAACCCGATAATTAATGAATGTGATTTTGGGTTTATCGTGAACTGTGTTTTTAAATGACACTGATTCTTTAACCCAGAGAAATATTAAAACTAAGTGGAGTTTTAATGAATCTTTAATTAGATTGAAAAGATCGAGAATGGAGTATCACCAGTTTTACTCCAGGCGATAGTTAAATCTTTAATTAGATTTGAACGTGAAATGGTAATTGAATTTACCGATAACACCGTGGTGTTAGATATGAAGTATAACCAGTTTTACTTCATGGGATGAATAGGTTGGGATTGGGAAATAAAATAAATGATTTCTTCGGTGTGGTTCGCTAATCCCGACTAGTTTGAATTGATATTCAAAGGAGATTAAAGAATAAATTTAAAGAATTTATCTTGGATAAAATTAATGGGAACTTTTCCCAAAGTATAGGAATATTTGAATAAAAGAATATTCTGAATTGGAATGAGGCGTATGTTGTGTTTGTGTAACACTTTTATAATATATACGCGAGTTATTCAGAAAGACCGGGTTTATCCCATTCTGAATAACTGATTCGACGTGGTGTCGAAGATGAAGACGATGGTCGAAGACCGGAAGTCTTCACGTCGTTTGGGTGATTACTGATGATCTTGATTGGGCTGTACACCCAAGAAGATGGAAACAGTTGGTGATCGTCCAGACGTACTTGGAGATCGATGGATATGCGGGGTACTAGGTGCCTCCGGTTTCGTTCAGACCCAGAACGGACTTGTAAATGGACTGTGTGTCTGACATTGGATTTTAGTCTGTGTGATTGATTTCTATTAAATATATATCTGTTTGGCGGCGGAGAATTTATTCTCTTGCTTAACGCCCTTCTCTGAGACGTACGAGCTCAGGGGTTATATATTGATGGATATCAAACGCATGGAGTGAATTGCCTGTGTGGCATGCCTAAGTGGCAATTGATCGAGGCTTCTGTTGAAAAGCAAAGTCTTGTGGTGATGATCAAAGCACAGCCCGTGTGGCACAGCTTTGTGTAACGTGAATTCGCGAGCCTCGCACCCCGGTTGTGAACCAAAAACGGGAGAGGACGTCAGGGAGGGCATGCGTTTCTTTCTAGCTAGAAGTGGCGTCAGTGGTTTTACACGCCCTGACGAGTTTGACTTATGTGGTTGTTGCTGTTGCGAGGCGCCTCGGTTATATCGGTTTCGGCCGATGCATTCTGGTCGGCTGACGGACCAGACTTACACCCCATAGGGTGGGGAGACGTAGTGTTCAGGCATAATAATCCACATCGGTGGACCGGCCCTGAGGATCTAAAGGCTTGCCTGCGCGCTTGCCTGAGACACGGGCTAGAGCGTCTCGAATCGGTTGAGGACTATCTTTTGCCTCGGTTCATAGACGGAAATCCAATTTCCAAATACGTGACTTTGCGGTTTTATTTGTAAACCTATATATGGCGACATAGTGGCATGGGACGCTCATGCCGCCTATGATTGATACTTATGATTTGAAGTTGTTTTATACACTATGCACTTATAATAGTATCAAACGATTTGTTTTAAACGTATCAAGCATTCTTTGGCTGTTATAAGGGAAAACCCTATCCCCCGGCTTGCGTTGCATTGTGTGATAGGACCTGGGTCTTATAACAGCTTCATTTTTCTTTATTTAGCATTGCGCTGTTTGTTTGATGCACTGGTATTCTTGGGGGGAAACCCGTTCCGTGTTATACGGCGTGGTCCCTTGATTTACCAAACTTAAAAAAATAAAGATTAACTGTTTTAGTTCTCACACCAGTCCCATGACTGACCTGGAGTTTATTGTTTTAACCTAAACTCTGGGTGCCCATATTTTGACACGGGCAGCTAGTAGTTTTGGTTTTGCAGATTTATATTCACAGGATCCTGGTTTACAGCTGGAACGATATCCGGAAAGCTTTGTATCCATATATCTCCTTCTAGTTGTGTATTGTATTATTTTCCGCTGCTATGTAATGTAATTTAAATCTCTGATATTTCTGTGTAATATTCATTTATACTCTGTATATTCTTGTAATCTGATGCATTGTTGTGATATACAATGAAATGTCCTTCTGTATGCGTTCTGTTTTGTCCTGTTCTCAAACGATAGGGCGTTTCGAGCGGTCTGAATCGGTTTAGCGACTGATTCGGATCGAGCGAAATTCCTTGCCGCCACAAGTGTCAAAGAAGTCTATATTTTCCTTTTGTTTAAAACCTTTAGCTACTAGTCGTGCTTTATATTTATCTATAGTGCCATCAGGTTTTAATTTCTTTTTAAGTACCCATTTACAGCCTATAGACTTACAACCAGGGGGTAAATCTACCAAGTGCCAAGTCTTATTGGATTCTAAAGAATCCATCTCATCGTTTATAGCCTCTTGCCAGAAATCGGCATCTAAAGAGGATAAGGCTTCTTGGAGGTTTATAGGATCCTCCTCAATAGTAAAAGCACAAAAATCTAAACCAAAGTCTTTTATGGTTCTCGCTCTTTTACTTCTTCTAGGTTCAGCTTCAGAATTTTCATTAAGTTCTGTTCTAATAGGCATATTCGAAGTGCCCCCACTATTCCTTAATTTGAAAGGAAATTTAGTTTCATAAAAATCGGCATCATTTGATTCAACTATATTATGTGCATTAAGGTCATAAAATCTATATGCTTTGCTATTAATAGCATAGCCTATAAATGCACATTCATATGCTCTACTTGCCAATTTTATTCTCTTATTGTCTGGAATGCGAACATATGCTAAACAACCCCAAGTTCTAAAGTATGAGACATTGGGTTTATGATTCTTTAAAATTTCATAAGGTGAAATTTTATTTTTAGATTTAGGGATTCTATTCAGAACGTAGCATACAGTCAATAAAATATCCCCCCACCAATGTTTTGCTGCACCAGAATTTAATAATATGGCAACTACTAGCTCGGTAAAGGTCCTATTTTTCCTTTCTGCTTTACCGTTCATTTCAGGTGAGTAGGGTGCAGTTCTCTCATGTACTATACCATGTTGTTTATAGAAATCCAGAATAGAATTAGATTCATATTCTGTTCCTCTATCACTACGAAGTCTCTTAATTTTTCTATTTGCTTGATTCTCAATCTCAGTTTTGAATGTTTTAAACATGTCAAAAGCATCACTTTTATTTTTCATAAGATATACATATGTGAAATCAGAGCAGTCATCAATAAAAGTGATAAAATAACGATGTCCCTGTCTAGTTAAAGTGCCATCAAGTTCACATATGTCAGAATGAATCAAGTCTAAGGGTTCAGAAACTCTATCAACAGATTTGTGAGGTTTCTTTGTGATTTTAGCTTGTGTACAGAATTCACATTTATCAGATTCAGATTCTGTCATTTTAGGTATCATATCTAGGGTGCTCATGTTACGAATAATTCGATTATTAACATGACATAATCTAGAATGCCAGATATTAAAATCACACAACATGTAAGCAGAAGTAGTCACTTTATTAGATTCAACATTCAGTTTAAACATACCCTCACAAGCATAACCCTTTCCCACAAAAGTTCCCTTATAAGTAAGAGTGTACAAATCAGCCCCAATAACTTGAGTGAAACCAGCCTTATTAAGGAGGAAGCCAGAGACCAGATTCTTTCTTATCTCAGGAGTGTGCATAACATCTTTCAGAATTACGGTTTTTCCAGAGGTGAACTTGAGTTCCACGTTTCCAATCCCCGCAACTGTAGTGGTGTGAGAGTCTCCCAACAGCACTTTCTGATTTTCAGCAGCCGTGTATGTAGAGAACATGCCACGATCATAGCAGACATGGCGAGAAGCACCAGTGTCTACCCACCAACCCTCTGATCCACCAACAAGGTGAATCTTAGTAATCATAGCCGTAAGAGGCTCCTCAGTCAGGTTAGCCTGCGGTGCAGAGCTTGGCCTGTTCCGGCACTTTCGTGCCATATGCCCTGGTTTTCCACAGTTGTAACAAAGAAACAACTGTCCAGAGTCATTCTTTTGGGCTGGTTTCTGCTGTCCTTTTGGGTTTCCTTGCGGATTCCCATTCTGTTTGTTGTGCCTGTTCTGATTCTTAAAAGATTTCTGATTTGGTTTCAGAACAGCGGGAGTGGTCTTCTTAGTACTGTTGTTATTCACAATCAGCACCTCTTCTTTCTGGTCCTGCTTGCGTGCCTCCTCCTCAATACGGAGGCGTGTAATCAAGCTTTCTAAGGAAAATTCCTTAGTCTTATGTCGCAAGACATTCTTAAAATCTTTCCAGCCTGGGGGTAATTTGTCAATGATAACAACAATTTGAAATTGTTCGTCCAAGACCATACCTTCGGAGATGATCTCATGAGCTATTTTCTGCAGCTCATGAGACTGCATCTCTACCGATCTATCATCAGTCATCTGGTACTTTAGATAGCGGCTCACAGCATATTTCTTTGCCCCTGCCTCCTCTGTATCATATTTCTTCTTCAGTGCTTCCCAGATCTCCTTTGCTGTCTTTTCATCTGAATTATAATAATCATACAGATCATCGCTTAGTCCGTTCAGAATAAAGTTCTTGCATAGATAATCTTGTTCAGTCCAGGTCTGCAGTTGCTTTGACTGTTCGGTCCATGATGCCATGTTCGCTGCATCAGTCTCAGCGGGTTTATTTGGAAGCTGCGGTTTGTCAGTAGTCAGCGCAGCCACAACCTTTCTGATGGTGAGGAAGAACTCCATCTTCTGACGCCATCGTTTGAAATGCAAGCCTTCAAATCTGAAAGGAGCAGCCGTCACAAGAGGGTTCTGGAAAGCAGAGGGTGGAGCAGAATCGTCTAGGGTTGAATTGGAAGCCATTGTTTCAGTTCGTCTTCAAATTGTTGGGAAACAATGGCTGAGTCGCGAACTAGGTCGCTTTCTTGAAGACGATTCGGCGATCTGGCTGAAGGTGCAAACCAGTTCGTTCCTTCGCCGTCGCCTCTAGGATAAAACAGCCTCGAAAACAATAACCGATTTGCTTGCACAACAAATCGGTGCAGATTTGCACTTTATGAAAAAAAATTGCTCGAAAAATTTCTGAGAAAAGAATTTTAATGGCGGCTGAGAGAAGAGAGAATTTTCAATTCGGTTGTATTCTCGTCTGAGGCTAATGTCAATATATAGAACGAAAATTAGGGTTTGGGTTTACAGATTAGTGGGCCGCTAAAATTTGGGGGATATAATTTTTACCGTTGCAGAAATTTTTTCATAAAAAAACGGTTCGAAAAAGGCTAAGTTTTATGGTCCAAAAAATATAAGTGTCTACACCACAAAGCCCAAGCCCAAGCCCGAGCCGAGCCGGACCGGACCGGGTCGGGTCGAGTCGGTCGGTCGCGCGCGCGTGTGTGGTGGTCATATGATGCATGGTCTCCCTCCTCACAACTATGCATGTATTGGGAGCCCAAGGCCCCAACATGATTTCTTAGAAACAAGTATAAAAGCTTGCCTCTTCTATATAATCCCATGATGTGGGACTATTCCCATATAGGAGCCATTCTTACACTTATTCAAGATTTTTTAATAATTCACTTAATGTTTGTAAAACATTTCCAACAGCATACTAAAGAACTTCCAGCTAAAAAACCAATGGCTTCGTCATATATTAGTGATCCATACGTTACAGATATGTCAACATGAGACAAATCTATTAATGCATATATGGCAGTTATATGTACTTTAACATAGTTCCAATATACAAGTTAAAAATCATATAAGGTGGAGCCTTATATGACTTATTTTAATGGTATGTAGATACACTATTTATACTATTTAATTACATCACGTTATTTTGTTAGTTGTTGTAATCCAATGAAATATTAATTTACTACAAATTTTGTTTTTCACTTTCAGTTCAAGTTATATCTATTTTTGAACTTATGGATTTTTTTTTCATACATGGGTTTTCAAATGGGGAGGTTATCTACATGGAGCTAGCACTAATTCTATGAGAATGCGGTTATGGATATTCTTATCATAAAAAACAACTACCCTTTTCTTGGTTACAAATAGATAATTTAAGTCACAAATTACTTGCCAGAAAATACTTTTGTTTATTATTTACACTTATTTGAGTAGTTACAAGAGATTCAAATTCATGTTGACATTAACAATTAGTTTCATCCCAATCTTAGCACCCTAGATAGTAGTAAGATTGGATCATGTCTGCAGCCAACTTCCAAGCATAGTAAAGGGGATAACTTAATCATAATTAAATGGTACTATGTTGTAACTTATTTTTGAATGTGCAAATTTCAAATGAATGTCAGTTTTACACATGCAATTGTATACATGTTTTGCGGTTTAGTTTCAACTGACAACTGTACAAAATCTCCCAATATATTTAGCTTTTACAGACATGTATAGAATTCAGTCCTTTGCATAAATGTGAATTTTGTTTTTTAGGGTGGCTATATATAATTGTGTTTTCTAGTTAGAGAATTTCCAGTATAACATATGTTAAATATCGAACTAGCTTCGTAACATTTCAATTATGCCAAAGATGACAATCATACACCAATGTTTTTGCTAATATCGTGATAGATTAACTATAACATGATTTTAATATTCTGCCATCGCCGCGGCTCAGTTAAAACTGAGCGCCGCGGCTCAGTTAAAACTGAGCGCCACTGCTCAGTTTTAACCGAGCGCCGAGGCTCAGTGATAACTGAGCCGCAACGCTCACTTATAAATGAGCCGCGACACTCACTTATAAATGAGCTACGGCGCTCACCTATAAATGAGCCGCGACGCTCACTTATAAATGAGTCGCCGCGCTCAGTTTTAATTGAGCCATTATGAGATTGACCTTCAGGTGTTTAGAGTGTTTATTTTCTGGTAGATTAGCAATTTCCTTTAATAATATTGATCATTACAACTTTAAGTGTTTCAAAATAAAAAATTGTTATAAGTTCCCACTGTAAATAGCCCATAATCTATGTTGTTCAAAAATATTGTCTCTACGTAAGTTTGTGTATGTATATAAAAAGCATCTGATAACACCCAATTTTTTAGAATTCCTTTTGGCCATTTGATTTAAACCACACAATTGGATTTTAAACAATAACATGAACTGATAAAGAGAAAAACTAAAAATTATTTAAATTGAATATTGAGATCGAATTGTGCAGTGAAGATCCTGGCACATATGATCTTGTATACACATATACAATATATATGTTTGCAGTGAAAACTTTAAAATATTTACAATTGTAAAATGCATTATACATTTTAAACATCTATGGTGTCACACTGTGAGTACCGTTAAAATTGCAATAAGTATTTTATTTTGGTATTATATTTGAAAATAACGGTCACACTGTGATACACCAACGTTTTTGCTAATATCGTGATAAATCAACTATAACATGATTTTAATATTCTGTCATCGCCGCGGCTCAGTTAAAACAGAGCACCGCGGCACAGTCAACACCGAGCGCTGCAGCACAGTTAAAACTGAGCGCCGCGACACAGTTAAAATTGAGTACCATTGCTTAGTTATAACTGAGCGCTGAGGTCAGTGATAACTGAGCCGCGACGCTCAGTTTTAACTGAGTCGAAATGGCTAGTTAGAACTGAGCTATTTTGACTCAGTTATAACTGAGCCATTTATTTTGGCTCAGTTATAACTGAGCCATTTATTTTGGCTCAGTTAAAACTGAGCCAAAATCTCAGTTATAACTAAGCCATTTTTGGTTCATTATAACTGAGCAAGCTGGCTCAATTATAACTGAGCCATTTATGCTCGTTATAACTGAGCCATTTTGGCTCAGTTATAACTGATCCAAAGTGGCTTAGTTAAAACTGAGCCAATAGGCTGCTCATTTTTAACTGAGCGCCTATTGGTTCGGTAAAAACTGAGCCCTGGCTCAGTTTATTTTGTCAATTTATGCTTTTGATGAAGGGCCGGCCGAGCAAAGTTGCATTTACTATTGATGTCCTCATCTTGTTGTCATCATTTACTATTGACTCATAATGTTATATTTGTTGAACATCGTAAGCTTTTGTTGAAGCAGCGGAAGTAGAACAAAAATTAGAAAGTGGTGATGGAACTCTAGGTCTAGATAATTTTGAGAAAGATCTCATTGCTGAAGTTTTTGGAGATGATAAAAGAAGAAGCTATTTTCGTGCTATCAGTTCAACGTGCAATGTAAAGCAAGTAAAACTAGCATAAGCTTCAAAAGCAACCCAAAATGGTATGCATACACTATCTGATCTTGTCGATGGTGGATTTGTAATTTGGCCTGTTTATCGTTTGCGTTTTGTGTAATAGTTGTATGCTAAATTATGATACTTAGATGTTATTTGATGTTTGTTATGGATGATGAATGGTATTATGGTTGTATGTTAAATTGTGATGTTGGTCGAAATGGAATTTGCTTTAGGATATGAATTATGATATGTTGTATTTACTTTGAGATATTGTTATATTATATGTTGTATATTCTTATTGGTGTATGCTGTATGAAACTATCTACTATATGCCTGGTATAATATTCACGTTTGTAACAGTTATAACTGTGAGTAAATTATTGTATGAAATAGTCCGTTTTATATACTAACAGTAATAACTGTTACATATTTCATATTTATAACAGTTATTACTGTTATACAAATAATTTTTATAACGGTTTTAAGTGTTATAAAGTTTTCAGTACTAACGGTTGTAAGTGTTACGAAGTAATAATTTTGTAACGGTAATAACCGTTATAATATAAACACTTTATAATGGTTATAATCTTTACAATATTTGTGACAATAGTTTGTCACGTATGTTGTAGTAACGTGTAACGACCCGGATTTTTCAGCTATTTGAATTCGAATATTTAAATTGGTTTAAATATTTTATTGGGTGCGTTTTTTACAGGTCCCTATTAAGTTTCAAAATATAAAAAAAAACCCGGTGATAAAAATAATATAGAATACATCCCTATTTTTGAATTTCTGCTAAAAAAATTCCAGATCTACCCTTACACACCTAAAAAACTATCCAACAACTGTCGATCACTCCAACAGCGATTTTTTTATTACTTTTTTTGATTTTTACGAAAAAAATAGACAATTAGATCAATATATAACGTAAAATTGCATACATGCATGCAACTAAGTGGAATAATTGCATACAATTATTAATATTATGTAGAAAATAAATTATTAGTTTTGCGCAATAATAAAGTAGACGTGCATACATTAATATTATACAGAAATAAATAATTACTTGAATGTAGGGACTACAATTTTTTTATTAAGATTTTTTGATTTTTACGAAAAACTAGACAAATAGATACAAATATTAATTAAAATTGCATACATTTATGCAAAAAAGTGAAATAATTGCATACATATACAAAACTGTACTGCATAATTGCTGAAGCAAAATAAATGACAAAAAAGTAAATACATATAATAATAACAAGATGCATATATATATGCAAATAACAGAAATATGTGCATACTTACATGAAAATTTTCATAACAATTACACGTACTACATCAAAAAAAAAGTACAGACCATATTTACATGTACTACATCAAAAATTTCAGAACATTTACAAAGCAAAGATGATGGTCTGTTGAAGAACAAATAAATTTGTTAAGACCCAGCTTATTGCGCAAACCACATCTAGTAGTCTCGGTAGAAACACCTGAAGATTTCAATCATTTGGAAAAGGATGGAGGACCAAGCTTCAACAACACCCCTACACCAATATCCACTGGAGCACTGTTATTAAAAAAAGAAAATCAACATTAATAAGCTTATTGCAGTAACCTAAAGTACAAAAACTGCTTCAGAATAATATAAATAAATGCGAACAATTCAGCAAAAAACAATCATTTATGAATATTTATATGCACGTATTGTAGATATATGCATAGAAATATGAATATATTTGTAAAATAATATGTTTTTCTGTTTTTTGATAAAAAATTGCATACATATATGCATGTATGAAGAATAGATGCATATATGTCCGCAACTTTTAATGAGAAGTTCAGCAAAAAATTACAAAAAATGCTTCAGAATAATATAAATACATGGTTACAATTCAGCAAAAAACAATAATTTATGAATATTTATATGCACGTATTCCAGATATATGCATAGAAATATGAATATATTTGTAAAATACTATGTTTTTCTGATAAAAAAATGCATACATATATGCATGTATGAAGAAAAGATGCATATATGTCCGCAACTTTTAATGAGAAGTTCAGCAAAAAAATTACAAAAAATGCTTCAGAATAATATAAATACATGGTTACAGTTCCGCAAAAAACAATAATTTATGAATATTTATATGCACGTATTCCAGATATATGCATAGAAATATGAATATATTTGTAAAATAATATATTTTTCTGTTTTTCTGATAAAAAAATGCATACATATATGCATGTATGAAGAAAAGATGCATATATGTCCGCAACTTTTAATGAGAAGTTCAGCAAAAAATTACAAAAAATGCTTCAGAATAATATAATTGCTTGTTGCGTTCTGAACTCTGGTTTAACAGAGGATAATTAGGTTTTAATTACATATGAAGGAGAAGTTGTTCCAGTTCTCTTCTACGAGGGAATTGATTTGACCCAGTTACTCAAGTGATTGTAACCCTCTTAAAAATTACATGATTCAAACATAGAAAAACGCAGAGACTATTTAAATATAACAAATAAATTTAAACAAAATCAAACTACTGTCATCGAATTACTAACCGCCCATGAAAGATTAGAAGCAGACCCTACGTTGGAATAATGGAATTGCTACGTTGCCGTTCCTGGATCGCTTTAGAACTGGAATCGCTGCCGTTCCTGGATCCCAGAAGGAATTTGTTCGGATTCAGTTACTGCGTGAAAATCGAATGAGGGTTCTCTTGAATCGCAACCGTTCAGGGTCAGGATTTCTGGAAACTGACGATTCAGGGTTCTCTTGATTGGAGTTCCTAGAGCGGCGAGATCTAGAAGAAGAAGGAGGAGAATCCTGGTGCTGGAGCCGCCGCCGCCATGAAATAGAAAATTAGGTTTCTGTAAAGAATAAAACCTTAATACATAACCTATAAACAAAAACAAACCGTGAAAATCGAACGAGGGCATTTCCGTAAAAATAAAAGCTGTGTTTTGAAAATAGGGATGAGAATTATATATTTCAAGAGGGGAGGATGTGAGTCTAATTAAGTTTGGTTTTAAGGATGTGAGCCTAATTTTCACTATTTTATTTATGTATTTAATATTGAATTCGTTAATTTAAACGGCGATTGAATGTTTAATTTATATATTTAATATAAAACAAACTCGAAACGACGCGGTAGTTCGTATAATTGAGTTTTGAACTTCAACTGAATATACAGAATCCATTTCAAGTTGGAATTCTGTGAAACAAGAAGCGTTAGAATCAATTTGACTATAATTTTCTAATGGAAAAGAAAAATCGAGATTTTTTCTTATAAATTGTAAGATATGTCCAAATCAAAATTTAAAATAGTCGCTGTGAAATCGTTTACAAGCCATAACGATAATTTAATTTTAATTAAATATTGGATTCGAATTTGGACAAAACCTTTGAGGCGTAGTGATAATTTAAATTTTAAAATTTTACTGTAATTTTTAATTAATTAAATAAGCAACTTTTTTTTGAGTATTTTGCACTCTATATCAATATTTTGGGGTTTCACAATATGAGTCAACCTACCGATATTTTCATCATTTTGGGATCATGGCGCATCGCTCAACACGATCGTATTTTTATTTCTGTCCGTAGTCGTCTGTATGTGAACGAAATTCTATGTATCGGGGTACCGTATTAAAAAGCAAACATGCTCAAACTTCTACACAAAGTAATAAATAAATAAACTGGTTTTCTTCTTCTCCTACACTATAGTAAATAGTCCCATATGCGATCAGCCTAGCCTAACATAGAGATCTTTCCTACCCTTGCATATCCTCTTTAGTCTTCATCAAGTAAATGACCACACATGTGCCCATTACCTTATAAATTGAAATAAAAATTCACGCAGGACTATACCAAGATTTTTCCATCCTTCCCATCAGTACGTACACATACTAAATGTGTATATATATCCTAACACGCACGCATCAACTAGAGTACCTATTATTTTGCCTACCTTGTAAAAGCATGGTCCCTTCACCTCTTTTCTCATTTATGAACTGGTACCCAAGCTAGGTTTCTTACCTGTGAAGCACTCAAAAACTTCACACATGCAAAATCTGTATAGCCTATCCTTTTTATGCAACATGTGGAAGGGAAGTTTCCTGACGTGGTGGAGATAGTATAACAGATGGAGGAGTTGCTTATGGCTCGGATTCATATGTTTTACTTCAAGAAGAAATGAAGAAGAAGAAAAAAAGGAAAAAAGAAAAAGAGAGCAAACTGGAGCAGTGCGAGATGGGGGAGGGCGTGGCCTGTGTTACATGCGGAAGATCGAAGTGGTGGACAATAACTTTGTGAGGATTGGCATATGCATGAAGAAATGGTAACAGCAAATAAAGGGGGATGTGTGAGAGTGGAATCAATCAGTGGGATCAAGCATGGAAGGAACTTTGGCATCATTCGTTTAAACGGCAGGAAAGAAGGTAATGGTCCGCTGTTGTTTACTAATTTGTTAATAATTAAAACAATTTAGAAATAATTAATTTAATGTTAATTAATCCAAAACAAACCGTGAGCTTATACTTCGTATAATCTTGTCATACGTTAACAGAACCGAGCGCAGTCGATCGCGTTGGAACTGCATTGACAAGCACGACGTATAAAGCTTATTTGATTGGCACTGGAAGATATTGGGATTTCTGATAAAATTAAACGATTGTTAAAGCGACTCGTCTTATCCACGAATAAAATCAAGGTGAGTTAAACTCACTCAGTTCCCTACTTATATTTATTATAAGTCGGGTTTAATATTTATTTGCTATGTTTGCTGAATATTGGTTGATTTGATGATTGTTTGGATGGTTGTTAAATATTGTTATACCGATTATTTAAATTAAACGTTGTTTAATTTAAGTGAAACGGCATCGTTATTTTTAACGATGATTTCCAAACAAGTAACTTAACTTGTTGGTTACGTTTATAATATATAAACATATTTAAATTTAATTGATGCTTGAATTATAAATATTGGTTGATCACTATCAGTTGAAAGGATTATTTACTTGCGTATGGTTATTACATGAATTGTTTAACCAATATGGTTGAATTATTGATTTGATCATTGATCGTAGAATAAGAATTTAAAGTTTGTTTGCCATTAATAAATGGGAAATATTGGTCGAAGAATTTACAGCAGATGGCCAAAATATAAACTGTTTTATAAAGATTTGATTTGCCATCAGACGAGTCGATATAAATGAAGAAATGAAATTTTTTTATAACCGAATATAGATTTTTAAATATATTATTTTAAATTGGGTTTATAAAAAGGAAATAAACCAACCATATTTACATTGAATGTTTTAACCACAAATCACCATTTTTGGTACCAAAATTTATCCGTGTGCGAAGAACGTGCTCATCTCAGGCATTTAATGATCTTACAAAAATGATTATCATATTTACAAGATTGATAAGCAAGTGAGTGAATATTAATGTGATGTTTAATAACTGAGATAAATTGTTTTAAGTAACAATTTAAATGAGATTATATTGATTTGATTATTATTTATGAATAATCAATTGAGAGTATTTAAAGTAATTTAATTTGAAATAGAAAGACGAACAGAGATTTGATTAATGAAGTTAATCAAGCTTAGAGTAAACTAAGTCAACTGTGATAACTGAAATGGATTTATAAATTATTTAATAGAAATAATTAATGGTTAAGTAAACATTTTATTTAAATGTTGATATTTGATTATTATTTATTTAATAATTATCAAAGTGGAAATGGGTTTTAAAGGGAATAATGGAGGTGTGTAAATGATAGAGCCTATTTATAATTAAGTGGTATTTTAAAAGCAAATTATATTAATGATATTTTAAGTTAAGTTTAAATTGTACTTTAAAGTGAACTCTTATTTGAAATTCTATACAATGGGATTTTGTCGAAATTGAACCGAGTTTTAAACCCAAGTTTTATTGAATATATAAATAAGTCGGGATATGAAATGGAAATCAAACGAAAACCTAAGTTCAAATTAGAGTAGTTAAACAAGTGGAGTTATAATGATGAAATATAGATACGTGATTTTAAATAAAAGATGAGGTTTCATCAAGATAGAATCAAAATGGGATTTGTTTGATATTGGGAATGAATATCAGTTTTTGGTATTTCAACTGATATCCATCTTAAGATAAGAACGATGTTGATTAAGGTCTGAGAGTAACTAAAATACCCCAATTTGAACAACTTCATAATTATCGAAAGATGATGTTAGTTGAAATGGTGGAGACATAAGAAGTAATGTATTTTGTGGAATAATAATGTAACGTGGGATTTTATAATGGGTTCTGAAATAAAGGAATTAAAAGGGGCTTGAGAATACGAAGTGATATTTTGAAATAAAAGGGAATTTTGGAAAGTATAACGATATTTCCAAAGAAAGGAAATGAGATTTGAAATAAGTATCCTAAAAAGGAAAGTGGCGATTATAGTGTTCCAATAACGAAACGAATAAGGTATCATAATGATCGTTTAAATGATAAGTTAAATGGTTTCCCAAAATATAAGAGAATAAGCAATATTGTAGCAGTGTTTTGAAATGATAGAAAAAGGGAAAACTAGATATGAATTTAAGTTATTTTCCTAAGTATATAAGTAAATGATTTGAGAATATTGATATATTAAAGCTGATACATCATTTTGGTATCACAACTGATATACTATTTGTAATGGCCAAATGACGCCAATGGATTTATTTATTGATTGTTTATTTTGATAGTTAAACAACCGACTATCAAAATCTTACCCAACGTTGTTGGTATGGAAAGACCGGTATCGAATTTATATTCGAAAACCATTCCGATCAATGAATACGAAACGTGAAAGATGCTGATCGAGATGGAGCTATTGAAGACCGTAAATCTTCATGAGCGGAGGAACTATTGTTGAATTTCTCTGGCTGATCCCCAAAGATATTTCGACAATGATTCTGTCGTGATTGGAATCTACAGTTTGTAAGGACTACTCGTTACTGATCTATAGGGTGATTCCTAGGATGCGGTGGGAGGATGCCTTCGGTTCGTCCTTTTCCTGGATGACATGTATGAGTGATGTGAACAGTGGCCAGATGTGTCAAAAGTCGATTATAACCTCAAGCCTCATCAACTGGGAAATGAAAAAAATCGGGTAGGCAGCATAGCTATGTGGGTCGCTCCCATTAGGGTGTATAATCACCTATCTAGATAAAATCCATTTCATTATTTAATCTATCGATGCTGTCCCTTTTCGGGAAACGGTGGTTTGAGCCCAACCGTTGGTGATATACATTCGATACACTCAAGAGAAATGAGTGGTCGGTCATGTGTGGGTCGAGTTGCAAGACGTTCTTGTTGAACCCAGTGTATTCGCCTCTAGAGATACACTATCGGCATGTGGTCCCATACCTTGTCAGAGTGGGAAACCAATTTCCAATAAGCGCCCGCGGTTTTGATTGTATACTATATATGTGGACCGTGAGATGCAAGCGTTCCACTAGATTGATATTTACTTGTATTTAGACATTATTATAATATCAGAAAAGATATTGATTTTAAAATTGTTTTGGGTTATCGTAAGGTAAAAACCGTCTGTGTTTATGTGTGGATTTGGTCTTACGATTATCCTTTTCTTTGAAAGATTTCGACTTTAAAATCAGGTTGTGTGATACCCTTAATATTGTGCGAGTTTTTCTCACTCTGGTTCACCAGACTGACCCGGTGTTTTGTAAATGCTCAGGTTAGACCGGGGTGTACAGGCTCGGATTATCGGATGCTGTGGAGTCCAATGACGAGATGAAGGTGTTCAGACGTATGATATTATCTAGTATTATTCCGCTATGTGATGTATATGAGGACATATTATTATAACTATCCAGGTGTATTGATGTACTCTGATGATTGTAAGTTTTTATTTCAAAGCTCTCTATAAAGTTTATTTGTATATTATATTTTGTTCCGCTGCAATGTGAGACTCTGTGTAGTGTGGATTCTTCTTCTTATTCTTCTATTCGAATATTCTTTCTTCCTTATCTCATCCTCTAACTTCTTCCTCCTAGCTTTCTGGGGTCTTCGGTACTTGAGTTTTGGACACCAGTGGTATTAGTGTCGAGATTCGAGTGTCGAAATTCCCGGGTCGCTACATAACGGTTATAACTGTTACAAAGTTAATTAGTAACAGTAATAACTGTTATAAAAGCCCTTTTCTGGTGTTGTGTTTATGTAAACTTGTTATCTTTTTTGTAGTAATGTTGGATTTATGAGTCTATATATCATATAACCATGGTTATGGTACATAAAATAATAAAGAAACATTCAACGTATTGTTGAACATAAATTTCAAATGCCTTATCTGACTCTAACCTAATAATTTCCAGAAAAATAAAAGAATAAGCAATAACTTTTATTTTGAAAGTTATGTTCAAATTTATGGTTTTCTAGTTGAAAAACTAAAACTAGTGAAGTGGGCCTCCATTATATTTCCACCGCAGACATGGTTCTACATTTATATATGCGATCCTTTAATATTTGTTTTTGGTTAAGTATTAGTACATGCAGATCATGTGGATAAATTTGACGCATATTTGCATATAAATTAAGTAAAACCACCAAAAAAAACATTAAACAATGTATGTCTTAACTTAAAGAGTTATACATATTATGGATTAAATACCATGTGATCAAGTTGGTTATATATGTAGTTTTTACCAAGTTTTGATTGATGTGCATCTATTTTATCATATTGCAATTTTTTTGAGATTATATCCATACAAAGGAGACTGCCAGTTTTTTTCCCCAGCGCCTATACTATTATTTTTGAAAATTTGTATGTTTTGAAATATAGGAAAATTTCCAAAGGAATTATAGGAAGCTTTAGTATATGATCACTACTGGGTCTCACTAGTAGAACCTGATACTCAATTTGCTCCTTGCCTTACTGATAAAAATATCTGAACACGGTCGACTTATGTTGAACGTCTTAAATTGTTAGAGATGTTTGTTAAAGCTTTTGGGTGGGGTTGCTACTGTTCAGTATAAAAGCATTTTGCTTCTTTATAGGGATTTCACGGAAGACGATGAAATTATGGTTCTAAGTTAACAAAGCTGAAGATTCAGATGGAAAGGAGAAACTACAGTTGGAAGAATTATAAAGCTTGTCATTTTATTCAATAAGAAATTGTTTTTTTTTTGATTGATACAAGATAGAACAGAAAGACCTGTTATATATACTAGTAAATGTAACGGTAAAATACATTATTCTGGGTAAGTGAAATATGGCTGTGTCATTGTGACGTGGCACAGCAGGATAAACATAGCCATAATTAAATGTTTTGCTGACTCGTCATTGTGACGTGGCACAGCAGGATAAACATAGCCATAATTAAATGTTTTGCTGACTCGTCGTCTATTCCAGAATTCACCATGTACTTTCCTTTTATTTCCCCCTTCAAATCTAGGGTTGGCCATGTCGAACCATCGTTTGTTTCTGATATTTTCTCCATTCACTTCGTACTTGACTTAAGTGTGCTGGATCTGAACTGTGAGCCTCAATTGAGTCTTCCTCTCTTGTCATTCGAGCTGTATCTTTAATATTTGGCTTTGAGCTGTCGATTTGAAGTTCTGGTTGCTGGTTAGCTACACTCGACGTTGATTTTGTGTCGATTGGCCTGATGTTCAGGGCGTCGCGTAGTCTAGTAAAGTTTTTAGCTAAGAGAGCCTTGGTAAGTATGTCGGCTTTTTGATGGTAAGACGTTATGTAATTTACTTGTAGCTTTCCCTCCTTTACTTGCTCTCGAACGAAGTGAATGTCGATTTCTATGTGTTTAGTTCGTGCGTGCTGAATAGGATTAGCTGTCATGTATATCGAGCTTTGATTATCACACCATATTGTTGCTTTTTGATTGTTTAATAGATTTAGCTCCTTTAATATTGATTGCAACCATATTATTTCTGATGTAGCGCTGGCAATGCTTCTGTACTCCGCTTCCGCACTTGATTTTGAAATTGTTGGTTGCTTTTTCGATGTCCATGATATTAGATTGTCCCCTATATAGATACAGTACCCTGTTACTGATCTTCTGTCATCGGGATCTGCTGCCCAGTCTGAGTCAGTGAATCCTGTGATATTTAAGTCTTTTCCTCCTTTTATTGTTAAGCCATACTGTATAGTCCCCTTTAAATATCTCAGTATTCGCTTTACTGCTTTCCAGTGTTCATCCCTTGGATCCTACAAAAATTGTGAAACTTTGTTAACACTGAATGAAATGTCTGATCGTGTTATGGTTGCATATTGCAATGCTCCCATAACACTTCTGTACTGCTTTATATTATTTATAGATTCTCCCCTGTTTTTAGAGAGATGCTGACTAGATATCATGGGTGTTGGTTGAGGTTTTGCTTCATGCATATCAATCTTTATCAGGAGTTCAGTTATGTACTTCTTTTGGCTGAGAACCATTTCTGTTTTTGATCTTCTTTGGGCTTCTATTCCCAGAAAATATGATAGACTACCGAGATCTTTTATTGAAAATTGCTCATTTAGATACTGAGTCAGTTGCTTTAGCTCACCTTCATTGTTCCCTGTTACTATTAAGTCGTCAACATATATTAGTACATATGTTGTATAGTAATTATTTGATTTGAGGAATAATGAAGTGTCAGATTTAGTTAGCCGATATCCCTGTGTCACTAGAGTTGATTTTAATTTGTCGAACCATACTCTATGAGCCTGTTTTAGACCATAAATTGCTTTCTTCAGTTTGCATACATAATTTGGATTCTGTATGTAGCCCTCTGGTTGTTGCATGTAGATTTCCTCTTGTAACACTCCATTGAGAAATGCATTGTTGACATCTAAGTGCTTTATATTCCATTGTTTGGTGAGAGCAATAGTGAGAATTAGTCTTATGGTAGCTGGTTTGACTACAGGTGAAAATGTTTCATTATAGTCAAATCCATATTCTTGTGTATATCCTTTAGCTACCAACCTTGCTTTGTATCTTTGAACAGATCCATCTGGATTTCTTTTTGTTCTATATGTCCATCTACATCCAATTAAATTTTTGTTGGTTGGTAGTTGAACAAGTTCCCATGTTTGATAATTCACCAGAGCTTTATACTCTTCGTCCATATCTTCTCTCCAGTTTTTATATTGTGCAGCTTGCTGGTATGTAACTGGTTCATCTGAGTTGATAGTTGCTACGAGCAATTTTGGTTTAAAAATACCACTTTTAGCCCTGGTTATCATCGGGTGCCCAATATTTGTTGATGATTTTGTCTCTGATTGGCTTTCTTGATTGACTGTGGTTGCTGGTATATTGTTGTTGGTTGTACTTCTGATGTCGCTTTCAATGTTTTGGCTCTCATTTTCTTCTTGTTGTTGTCTTTCAGGTGAGTAGCTGGCGAGGCTGATTGGCTCTCCATTGCTGGTATTGGGTGTAACTGATCCGGTAGTGCAGTTTCGATTGCCCTCAACAGCCACTGCTTTGTTAGTACCTGCTAAAGAGTCTGTATAGTATGGTATGCCAGGTATGCTACTCTTACCTGTGATTACTTTATTTGTGGTTTTGATGTCTGAACTCTTATATGGAAATGCCTCTTCATTAAATACCATATGTCTACTGATGAAAATTCTGCCATTTTCATCTATACACCTGTATCCTTTTTGCTTCGTAGCATATCCAATAAATGTACATGGTTTGGATCTGAAATTTAATTTATTTGTGTTGTATGGTCTTAAGTATGGGAAACACAAACATCCGAAAGTTTTAAGACTTTGGTAGTCTGGTTTGATGTGATATAGTTTTTCAATGGGACTAAAGTCTTTCAACACTGTCGTAGGCATTCTATTTACTGACCAAAATTTTAGTGGTAGCGATGCATGAGCCAATAAAGTTAGTCCAGTCTCCACGATGTGTCTGTGTTTCCTTTCTACTAAGCCATTTTGTTCAGATGTGTAGGGGCAAGTGGTTCTGTGTATAATTCCCTTAGTTTTGAAAAATTCACTTAGGTTCTTATACTCAGAGCCACCATCAGATTGCAACACTTTAATTTTGGTATTGAACTGATTTTCAACCATATTAGAAAAATTAACAACAGTAGCATAAGTGTCAGATTTTGCTTTTAGGAAGTAAATCCAGGTGTACCTAATGCAAGCATCCACAAATGAAATGTAATACTTGTAGTTAAAGTCGGTGCAAATAGGGGCAGGTCCCCATAGATCAGTAGCTATTAATTCAAATGGTTGTGTGTAGTTAGTTAAAGAGTTTGTAAACGGTAGTTTGTGGTTTTTGCCCATTTGACAATAAGTGCAAATATAGGGATATGATATATCATCAAAAGCAATTTTATTATTCCTAAGAACTGTTTTGACTACACACTAGCATGACCCAATTTGTAATGCCATTTATCAAAAATACTTTTATTATTTTCTTCAAGTAGCATGACAGAATTGTAGCAGCTTTTCTCTTTAGTATTGTTGTCTTGACCATCAACTTTAAACTGATACAGTCCATTAATAGTATTCCCCTGCAATAAAATTTCCTTAGTCAGTATGTCCCTGACTAAGCAATATTTCGGGAAGAATTCAAAGTAAACATTGTTATCCTTTGCAAATTGTGATACGCTTATTAGATTTTTCTTAATATTGGGTACCCTAAGTAGGTTATTTAAATATAGTTGTTTTTTACCATTAATTATAGCATTTCCTGTGTGAGAAATTTTTACGCACTTACCATTACCCAAGCTTATAGTTTGATTACCTCGATACTCCTTGTTTCCAAGATTAAGATTTTCCAAGTTGCTAGTGATGTGATTTGTTGCTTCCGAGTCTGGATACCAGTTGTCGTCTTGAATGTCTTCTCCTTTGGCTTTGTCATTTTGACTATAAGCTCTGCTGTTATTGTTTTGATTCATCCCTTCTGGTTGAGACACAACCATGTTGACATTAGGATTGCTTCCTCTTTGACTGTTGTTACCTTGATTTGGTACATGGTTTGAGTTAAATCGAAAGTAGCACTTCACCGCAGTGTGTCCAATTTTCTCGCAAATTTGACATTTAGGTCTGTTGTTAGGGCTCCACCTATCACATCCTCGTCCACGATTAGAGTAACCACCTCTTTGACTAGTGTTATTGTAACCACCTCTTTGACTAGTGTCGTTGTACCTGTTACTTTGATTTTTCCCTCTGTTACTAGTAGTGAAGTTCAGTGAGTATTCACTTTCTGATGGCTTTTTGTCGTTGATCCTTGCTTCGTGAGAGAGTAGTATAGCACAGACATCGTCCAGTGGCGGTGTTGCCTTTTGTGATGTTATGACGGCTACTACGGCTTCATATTCATCTCCCAGTCCATTTAGTAATGACAATACATGTTCAGATTCATCTATGTTGCTGCCAGCAGCCTTCAACATATCGTAGATATTTTTAACTTTGGATATGTATTCTCTCATACTTAGATTTTCTTTTCTACAGTTTTGTAGTTGTCTTTTATAAAATAGCGACTTTGCAGCTGATTGTGAGTTGAACACTTTCTCCATGGTTAGCCATATATCACTGGCTGTTTTACAGCCTATGACTTGAGATAGTAGGCTTGGACTGATGGATGACAACAGCCATGCAATGATGAGTCTTTCCTGTCTATGATATTTTGTATACTCGTCGTTGCTAATGACTCTGTTTTCTTTGTCAGTTATATATCTTGCTGGAGTTGATAGCATGCCATATAAGTAGCCTTCCAGTCCGTAACCTTGCACGGCAGTTTCTACTTGAAGTTTCCATAATAAATAATTGGTTTCTTCAAGTTGAATGGTGATTAATTGGCTTTGTGGGCTGATGATTGTTTTGATCAGTTGTTCGGTAGATGGCATGGTAGCATTGATGTTGGAAGTAGCAGAGTTCTCTTCAGACATGATTATAGATCACAGATCTGAGTCCACGAAATGCAGGTAAGTGGTGAGAACTTTTGATGCCTTTTGAATTGGGGATTTTCAAGAATTGTATGATGGGATATTCCAGATGGTTCTTTCTTGATTTCAATCAACTTGAATTGTTGTAGCCGTTAGGCTGTTGCTGGCTCTGATACCAAGTTAACAAAGCTGAAGATTCAGGTGGAAAGGAGAAACTACAGTTGGAAGAATTATAAAGCATGTCATTTTATTCAATAAGATTTTTTTTTGATTGATACAGGATAGAACAGAAAGACCTGTTATATATACTAGTAAATGTAACGGTAAAATACATTATTCTGGGTAAGTGAAATATGGCTGTGTCATTGTGACGTAGCACAGCAGGATAAACATAGCGATAATTAAATTCTATATCTATCTTTATAGGCTGTATGTTACATACTAGTTTCTATTTGTCCAAAGACATCAGTAGATGAAAATTTTCCACAACTGTTAATGACTTTGAAAGCGATCAATCATACAGTGAAAAGCCTTGACATGACTTCACACTAAATGCAAGCTTTGATGATGTGGATATATTGCAACATATGAATTGCATTGGGGTTCCAAGTGGTCAAGTTCCAGAATTCCTAGTATATCATTAGTGAACCATCTAGTCAAATGTTTCAGCTTAAAAAGTAAACTCAGCTATTTCAGTTCATTCATTAAATGTTAATTATCAGCATACTGCTGAATTATGGACTTTGATTCTAGCAAATAAGTTAAATATATGATATGATTTATTATTTTGCTACTATAAACAATGCATAACTGAAATTGCAAAATAAAATTATAGTTTGTTCTTCTCAGATAACATTTCTTTTATTTGTAATATTTTTGTTTGTTTAACAGGTATCTGAAAGTGCAAAAATTTTCAATCACGTTCAAGGTACCTTAAACCAAAGAGAAGACACGGATTTAACTCAGTTAGTTTTCATTTGCTTTGAAGGACATCCAGAAGTGAATGATGAGGTATATTATTACTTTTTGTTTGAAGACAAGGTATTACATGGATTATTTTCATATCAATTGATCTATGACTATGCAATGGTACCGGCATTAATATGTGCAATATTTATTTTGAGTTCAGTGGATCAAACATTGGGTCTCATGTGTATTGGGTTATGAACAATATCCTTGTACTGTTGATGTGCTTTTTTGAACGGTGTCCATTTTATTTTGCTTGTGTCACAACAAATCACCTGGCTATTTGTACACGTCAAAATTTATTTTTCTATTGTAGACTCTAAATATTTCAATACAATTTAATAAATGGAAGCATGTAATTATGTCCACGATGGGTCCAAGACAATTATTTACAACTCAGTTATGTGGGGATTGTGTTTAAAATAGTCGTCCAGGATCCCAACATATAAGGAGATTAGTAATCAATGAATAAATTACATAAAGATCATAGGGAAACAACTTACTATTTTCTTTTGACACACATAACACATGAATATAGAGCAATTAGATTAGATTAAAAATTGATTGTAATGAAATAATAAGAACATTTATTGAGAACATTAGATGTTAATTTAAGAATCTTATCAGAATGCGCAAATTTAGAATGAGAACATTTATTGAGAACATTGAGTAGGTTGACCCATGAGGATGGGAAGGATAAGATGTTTATGTCCATGAGGCTGTCAGCATTGTCGCGGGTGAGGTTAATTTAGATGTCGATTTGTTAGATGATGAACATGCAGTCTAATTTAGATGCTGATTTTAAGCACAAAGTTTATTTCTTCGTTTTAATCATTATGGTTTTGCACTTAGTTCGGTTATGTTCTGTTTGTTATTGTTGATTATAGTTTTTTTTAATAACACTTCTGTATAGACATTAGAGCAACCCAGTTTTGTAATTATGGGGTGGTAGGAAGCTATTGTTGATATACTGTTATTATTATAAAGAAAGCAAGATTAAGTGAATGGCACTTAAATTATATTTCGTCTATTTTCCAGTTGAAGCAAAAGGAAAATAAATGAGCATGTGGAAAATTTCATATATTTGAGCAATAAGTCAAACTTTGTCATGGGTTGATTTTTATATATGATAGGCTACTTAGAAGTGAAATCAATACATATGCACATGGTCGCTAAACAGAATGAAGAAGAGAACACGATATTTGTCTAAAACATTATAACGAAACAAGGAATCAGTAATATCCAAGTATATATAGATTTGTATAACTGCGTATTTTTTATTAATGATTTGCACATTATTTTCTGTATTGTTTTTGGAGGGTAGCTAGTGTTTGTTTAGCTTAATGGGGAGCCACTGCTAGGATACAAAAGTTTATCTTTGTCCATGAAAGAGTTTAGTGCATGCTAGATACTCTGCGCATTCTAATATGTATCTTCTTTTTGACAACTTTACAAATTTTGTTTGTTATGAAATAAGTTATCTATTAAAGTTTCTGGCAAGAACATATAAGTAGAGGTTTACATTCTTATGCTGAGGCACAGAAATAATAAATCAATTTTGTAATACCCGCAATTTGGATGTAGTTGTATATTTTTAGTAAGGTAGACCACATATTGCAATCTAATTCACCAAGCAGCGTGATTTGTTGGCTTATCCTAAACATAGAAGGCATGATGTTCAATGAAGTCTTACAATTTAAATGTAATAATATAATATATAAAATAATGAAGTCTTACCAGTAGCCATGAGTGTCAACATTATTTTATCCTCTTTTTTTAATGTTCTTATGCATGCTTTTTATATAACATTACAATTATACTGATCAATTATGTCATGATTCAATAACTCTATTGTCATTTATTTTATGCAGGGAGGCACTGTAGCGCCATAGATTGGCTCTGACTTCAGTAGAAAGTAGAAGCAAGAGTAACTTATGTGGTATTTCCATTCATCAGGATGGTCAGTACAATTAATATTGTAACATTATTTTGGTGAAGTTGAAATAATGTACTTTAATATTATTTTGGCTACTATTGTTGAATTTTGTAACGTATGGTAATATTATTTTTACTGCTGCAAACTGTTAGAACTTTAAAGTTTGTAATGGTATATATTGTTGAGCTTTAAAGGCTTGTTGTGAAGTTTTGTCTTTATGTTGAACCCATTGAAAATGTAACGACCCGGATTTTTTCGAACAGTTATTCTAAATATTTAATATCGTTTAAATATTGAATTAATAATATAAAAGAAATTTTATATTGAATTATCGATTGGTGATCGATATATTTCGTATATATACTAAATTATCGAAATACAAAATATAATTGAAATCAAACTTAAAAACAGAATCTGAACAATTTAGATGATCAATGTATATATTTGAATATAGCCGATGATAATAATAATTTATTGTTGGAGAATTTATTTGTTTTGAATTTAAATTATATTATATTAATTTAATATGGTATAAACGTTGGAATTAAATATCAAAATATATTCACTTCAGTTCAGAATAACGCAATGATATTGAAACGTCGGTCGGTACACTAGAATAGCAGTTTGTGATTTAATTTAATGGACCCCAAGATATTTGATTGTGGATAGGTTCGAAATCAAATCGATATTTGTTTAAAAAGAATAAAAGATCTCTTTATATCGAATCAAATCAAATCAAATTAAATTATATTTAAAATCAAAATCGAAATCTTTTTAATTTCTTTAAAAGGATATTGTTATGTACATTGGCCGACCACACATTTAAACCCCTGTACCCTTGTCTCCCTCTTTATCTATAAAATCGCAGGCATCTCCACCCTTTCTTTCTCAAACTGAAATCCTCTTCTACAAAATCAAAGGATTAGAAGCTTCAATTTAAACCGCACCACCCCTTTTCTCTAATTCACAAAACAAAATCGAGAATCCATTGTTATTTAAACCACATCCGCAACCTTTTCCCTCTTTTCATTTTCTTCAGAAATCGAATAACAAAGAAAGGAATAAGATTGAAATCGGAATTCGAATTTGAGTCACGAGAGCTTTTAGCTCGACGACAGGGGAGAAACCGAAGTCGCGATGTCAGGAATCGATGCTGAAAAGGGGCGAGATCGAGTGAATCGCGCATGAGTTCATCGTCGCTAGAGGAGTCTGTAGAGGTGCGATGTCACTGTGCGATGTCAATTTCAAACAGAATTTAAGGTTTTGGCTCCTGGGAGTTCGCGAGTGAAAGGGTGGATTTCTGGTGGCGACGATGTTCGGATTCAGGGCAGTATTGATGTGGGTTTGGGAGTTGGGTGACTGATCTGAAGTGATTTGGTGTGACAGTTGAAATGGAAGGTGCGATGTGGAACTGCGATGTCTGGAGTTCGACAGTGGATGGATTTGGTCACGGTGATGCTTGCGGAGGTGATAAGGGAAAATTTAGGTGTTCGATTGGGTGGAAGGCGCAGTGATTTGAGGAAGAGGCCAACCTGGGTTTTGTTGCAAGCTAGAATTCGTAATGGTAATTAAAGGAACAAGTCGACACCGGGAAAGTCTGGTCTGGTGAAATTGATGGATGTCGGCAGTATGGTTATACTGTAGGAAGTAGGTTGATGTGAAGCTGGAGATGTTGGGCTTGATTCAGAAGGGCTCACGACTTTGTTCAAGGCACAGGGAAGAAATGTTAGAAGATAAATTAAGATGTACGATGGATTTATTCGAGACAATTCATAGCCAACGATATGGAGTTAAACTGGATATTCAAAAAATGAAACGATGAGTAAATCTCAGTCACCTTCTATTTAAAATTATTATTTTATCAGTTAAAAATAATTGTTTGTTGCTTGTTTGAATGCTTTCTGATTGTTTCAAATATATTAGTTATTTAGGGTGACTATTATATATATATTGGTTTGGTGGTTGGATTTCCGCAGTATCATTAGCGGATGCCCGCGGTTTCATAGCGGATGATTTCCCTATGCGCCCCACAAATATATATTAGTGGATGACCTTCTATACCGCGATATCCTGCCACGAAGCAGGATGAGTATTATTTATGTTGACTAACGTCTGTGGATGCAGGAAAAAATAGGTTGGAGGGATCCGACTGGATTCCTCAAAAATATATTATCTATTTGCACTAGTACAAAATATGTCTGTTGCTTCGCCTCACTTGCTTTGGTTGTCTTTACAACTGATGCAAATAGTGTTATTTGCATCGATTTTTGTGGAACCAATGCAAATATACAGAAGCAAATAACAGTATTTGCATCGATTTTCCTCATAGCCAATGCAAATAACGTTATTCGCATCGGTTCCTCAAGAAGTGATGCAACTGTATCGAAGCAAGTAGTATTATTTGCATCGACTTCTGAGTAACCGATGCGAATACGGTGAATCAAATAGTATTATTCGCATCGATTGTCCTTATAAATGATGAAAGTAGTGTCATTTGCATCAGTTTGAACTGAAGCATGAGAAACCGATACAAATGCATCGCAACGAATAGTGTTGTTTCAATCGATTCTTTATAAATCGAAGCAATTGCTGATAACTTTAATTGATGCAAATATGCGTATCAATAATCATAAATACTCATTCATATATGTCGTTATTTATAATTTATTATAATTAACGATGATCAATACAAAATTATTATAGGATGAATAATTTTTTATTTTATAATTTATTATAGTTAGTTATTATAATAAACAATAATTGTTAATATTTATTAATAAAACTAAATATTTAACTAATCAATAATCAATACTTAATAATTAATATTTAACAATTAACATTAAATAAATGAGAAATATTTAGTAATTAATAATCATCTTTAATAATTAATTATTATTATTTATAATAAAATTTGATTATTAATGATTAATAAGTAGTATTAATAATTATTATAAATTGAGTAATATTTAACAATTAAAAATTATTATTAACAAGACCATTAAATAATTAATAGTTAATAATTAATAATTGGTTATTAATAATTTTTAATAAATGTTATTAAGTAATTATGTAGTATTTAAACAAGTAATTATTAGTTAATAAATTATATATAATAACTAACTATTATAAATTATCAATAATTTTTATTTAATAAACTTAATATTAATAACTAATGTAATTATTAAATTTCATTAAGTACATTAATATATATTTGGCAGTTAATATCGAATAATTAACAATAAACATTTAATATGCAACGTTAATGTTTGAAAAATAATTTATATTCAATAATTAATGGGTAGTATTTAGTATTTAAAAATTAATTTTTAATAATGATTAATTAATAATTACTACGAAGCCATTTACGTAAATAATTATTTAAATGATTAATAATAAATTTAGTCTTTTGAAGTGATAACCAGTATTTCATAACTTGTAAATAATAATTATTTGATATAGATTATATAAAAATTAATAATTTATGGTCAAATAATTAGATAGTACTTATTTATAATTAACAAATAAGGATTAGTAATAAATAATCTATAATTACTAATTATTATATATAATTAATAAGAAATAAATATAACTAATAATTAAATAGTAACTCATTAAATGGTCTGTATCAAAAAGTTAATAGTTAATTAATTAATTACCATCAATATTTGATAATGAATGTTTAACATTTAATATTTAATTGATAAGTAAAATTTAGTAATTAAGAAGTAATATTTAATTTATAGTTTTAAATAATCATTAATTAATGATTGTTATTAAGTAATTAACTGTTCATAAACATGTAATAATAATTAAGACTACTAATTAATAATTATCAATATAGTTTAATACTTATGAAGTGATAATAATTTGTTATTAGAAAATAATAGTTAATAAACTAGAAATAATTTATATATAATAGTCATTAAGCTTGAAAAGCTGAGCAGAAGTAAAAACCGAGCAATTAACTGTTGATAAATTTGTAATAATAATTAAAACTACTAATTAATAATTAACAATATAGTTTAATACTTATGAAGTGATAATAATTTGTTATTGGCAAACATTTGTTAACAAACATCTTCCCTTTTTGTTCCTAAACCCAAAATCCCTATCTTCTTAAAATACGATCTGATAAAATTTACTTTTTAAAACATACATCTTCACCCAAAAACAAGATAGGGCCTAATCTCTCATCGTTACTTTGATTTGCTCGCTGCTCACATAGTTTTGCCTCGTCATTTCTTCTCTTGGAGTTGCTGTAGACGGGGGCGCCAAGTCCAGATCTGGATCTTGAAGTGCTATTGCAAAATTTTGAAGCTCGATGTTGTAAGGTGATCTGAAATTGACTTGTTCTTTGCTCAAAAATTGTGATGCCGTGAACTCCTTCAAGTCCGATTGATATGGAAATCATTGAGTATTTCCAATCTCGTAGTGCAGTATTGAATTATTATGAAAACATTACTGTCTGACAGCATCTACTTTGAGATCAGTATTTGGACAATGTGTTGAGGTGGTGAAGACATTGGATCTACCTCAATGGCTTATGAATTGGGGACATCTTGGAAACATTGTTCTTTTTCTTTATGTTATTCCTATTATTCATACTCTAGCACAATTCATAGCTTATACTGTACATGATATGATGTTGCAGGCAGTTGTATTATTTGCTATAGGTGGGCTATGGAGCATACCTTGGTTTTAGGATCAGACTGTCAAATGATGCTGTAAGCTACTAGTATAGATTTTTCATTTGTACTATATCTAATTTATAATATCTATTTTTGGGACTTAAACTAACGTCCTTTTTATTTGTTTAATTTTCCCAAAGGAAGTGAAAACCAAGGCTAAAGACCTACACCCAAAGCTCTTAGGTGGTGGTATGTTCTTTTTCATTGCTGTTGGGGCAACTGGTGGTGTTACTGCTTTACCTACTTCTGATAAACCAATTTTAGAAAGATAATTACTTTAATGATTAAAATACCAAGCTTTTTTTTTTCCAAAAAAAATATATTGGCTTTTTTGCATTTACCCACAATTTCTTTTTTGCAGTCCTCATGCTGTTACTGGATTGATTGGTCTTTCTCTCTTGACCATTCAAACTTTACTGCCAACTCTCTGTAAGGTAAACCATTTCAAAAGAATTTGCTTTGATCTTCAAATCTATATTTGGTGCACAGTGGAGGCAATTCATCACATAAACCTTTGTATTAACTTGAGCTTGTAATAATATACAATAGCATATTCATTTGTTGCATGCTTGAATGTTAAAAGAAAGTTGTTCATTTATTGTAGGAAAATCCTGGACTGAGGACAGTTCATGGATTGCTTGGAAGCAGCATTATGACTCTTTTTCTTATCCATGCAGCACTTGTAGTTCAGTTGGGACTTAGTTTTTGATGTATAATTTTAGCACTTGGACTCTACTCTCATAATGTGTCAAATATAAGTCATCCTAATGTGATATTCATATACATTAGTTGTTAAAATTGTGAATGAAAAACTTAGTAATGGCAGACACTAGTGCTCTCATTCAATACTGCACTAAAATATAAAAATGAAACTTGGGAAAAAGGCAAGTGTGATTATTTTAACTTAGTGTTACATGATACATCGCTTAAGCACAAATTAGTTTATATGTGATATTTCATGTACTAATACAATAATTCAAACAGAATTCTGATGAAGACAGAAAAAATCAAGTTGATCGTGATATGAATGGTATTACTGGAGAAAGAAGCGTAAAGGCATGATTTCAGTCGAGAAAAAAAATTGAAACAACATGCATTTCTAAAGGTTCTGATTTATACTCATATTACATTTCAATGAAAACGAGTAGCAGTTGTCTATCATTTTTGAACCATGCTCCACAACTAAAATGACCCAGTTCAGCTGATCACTCGTGTCATTATAATTCTGAAGCTTTAATTAGTTCTTGAATTTTTGGTTGAGAATGACATCGTGTTGGCTATATCTAATCATAGGCGTATGAATTTCCTGAAATAATATATTTCAGGTTTGCTTTGTTATGATAATTTTTTTTTCAACTATTTTATCCTGCACTTTGCAATTATAACTCATGGTAACATCCTTCATGCGATGCACAAGTGGTTACATTGGAAGCTATGTTAATGAATATAGTGTAAGCTCTGGGTTGTTATTTTCCATTATAATGTTATACATGAGAGAATCAGTTCACATATATGTTATACTTTAACTTTCATGATTTCCTGTTCGGAATACTTGGTGATTCTTTGTATATCTATTTTGTATATGCTTAGATAACAAGTCTCCTGGTGATCTACATTATATGGAAGCAATTGGTAATAATTTAGTAGTACTCTTTTTATTGAAATTATATCACATACATCTAATTGTCTGATATAGTATTAAAAATGTGTGATTACGGTAACAACATGTATTCAATCAGTGTTATTTGTCAATGTACCAAAATATTTGATTGCACTCTAATTTTTTTATATTTGATAGAATCATTGTTTATTACCCCCTGACACTGATAATCTCAGATTACAAGCTGAATGTGGGCATATGCAATCTAAATCTTGATTCTTTATTGCATCCAAGTTGCAGTCTTGTAAAAAGGTATGTTTCATTTTGTTTATTTAAGTCCAGGAAAGGGTAAAACTTATATTGAACAAATGCAGTCATGATGTAACAACCCGTAAAATGCGAGCCAGTTTGAAATTTTTATTTTGGCAATTTTAGCGAATTTTGATTATTTAAAATGAATTATTTTAAATAATATCGACGAGAAATTTATTTTTAATATAATTCGTCGTATATATTATATACGTCGTCGTTAGAATATAAATAATTATATATAATTATAAATAGAATTGAAAATGGCGCGGTAGTTCGATAATTCGATTTCAAACTTCAATTGAATGTACCGGGTGTAAAACAATCCGGAGTTTAGTGAAACCAAAAATGATAGGATCTAATTGATAATATCTTTCTATCGAATCCGAAAAATCAAGATTTCATAGCGGGAATCAAAAGATATGTCCAGTTGAAAATTCTGAATAGTCGCTATGGAATTCAGGCCCTTAAAAATGGACATTTTGCAAACGACCTCGGATTTCGACGAAACTAGTTTTGTTAGGACCGTATCGTCGATACGAAGCTAGAAAATATTTTTCTGGAATTTTTCTAGTTAGTATGTGACCCCGGTAATTTGAAATGTACGTTTAAAATTCAATATAATGATTTAAATGTAAATTTAACGGAAACTGATTCAAACAGTCGAATCAGCCTACGATACATATCCCATTGTGTTCGGAATGGGGGTAAAATGCTATGGACGACAGTCGTTGGATTGGATTTCGAGTTCGAATTGAAAAGTCGACTTAAGGAGAAAATAAATAATAATTAAATAAAACTATATAACCCCCTACCCTCTCTCTCTTCCCATACTCTCTCTCCCCGACCACTTTACAGAAAAACCCCAAATCACCCCGTTGACTGCGCCGCCCACCCCCCCTCCATCGCATCGCCGCCAACAGACCCCACCCATGCACCTCCGCCTCCCTCGTCTTCGTCGACCCTCCTTCCCTCTTCCATTCGAGGCAGCGAGCACCCCAGTTTTGAAGACACCCGCCGCCCTTTCCCTTCCAGGCTACCGCACCTCATCGCCGCCGACCCCAATGCCACCTCGCCCTCCCCCAGTCGCCGCCTCCTCCTCCAGAGCATCCACACCCCCATTCCTCTCCCCGATACTAGAAACGCCCTCTACAAACCCACTGTCAGTCGCAGTGGACCACCAGAAGGTCATCGCAGATCGCCTGAAGCCCCCTCGTCGACCACCAGACTTCGACAACCTTCTTCTGATCAAAACGCATGGAGTGAATTGCCTGTGTGGCATGCCTAAGTGGCAATTGATCGAGGCTTCTGTTGAAAAGCAAAGTCTTGTGGTGATGATCAAAGCACAGCCTGTGTGGCACAGCTTTGTGTAACGTGAATTCGCGAGTCTCGCACCCCGGTTGTGAACCAAAAACGGGAGAGGACGTCAGGGAGGGCATGCGTTTCTTTCTAGCTAGAAGTGGCGTCAGTGGTTTTACACGCCCTGACGAGTTTGACTTATGTGGTTGTTGCTGTTGCGAGGCGCCTCGGTTATATCGGTTTCGGCCGATGCATTCTGGTCGGCAGACGGACCAGACTTACACCCCATAGGGTGGAGGAACGCATGTTCAGGGTTTAAGTTTAATCCACATCGGTGGACTGGCCCTGAGGATCCAAGGGCCCACCTGAGTCTGGGTCCTGTGGCTCGGGCTAGAGAGTCACGAATCGGTTGAGGACTATCTTTTGCCTCGCTTCATAGATGGAAACCCAATTTCCAAATACGTGACTTTGCGATTTTGATTGTATAACCTATATATGGCGACATAGTGGTATGGGGCATTCATGCCGCCTATGATTGATACTTATGATTTGAAGTGTTTTATACACTATGCACTTATATTAGTATCAAATGATTTGTTTTAAACGTATCAAGCATTCTTTGGCTGTTATAAGGGAAAACCCTATCCTCGAATGCGTTGCATTGTGTGATGGGACCTGGGTCTTATAACAGCTTCATTTTTCTTTATTTAGCATTGCGCTGTTGTTTTATGCACTGGTATTCTTGGGAGGAAACCCGTTCCGTGTTATATGGCGTGGTCCCTTGATTTACCTAACTTTAAAATAAAGATTAACTGTTTTAGTTCTCACACCAGTCACATGACTGACCTGGAGATTATTGTTTTAACCTAAACTCTGGGTGCCCTTATTTTGACACGGGCAGCTAGTAGTTTCAGTTTTGCAGATTTATATTCACAGGATCCTGGTTTACAGCTGGAACGGTATCCGGAAAGCTTTGTATCCGTATATCTTCTTCTAGTTGTGTATTGTATTATTTTCCGCTGCTATGTATTTAAATGTAATTTAAATCTCTGATATTCCTGTGTGGTATTCATTTATGCTCTGTATATTCTTGTAATCTGATGCATTGTTGTAATATACAATGAAATGTTCTTTTATATGCGTTCTATTTTGTCGTGTTCTCAACGATAGGGCGTTTCGAACGGTCTGGGTCGGTTTAGCGACTGGTTCGGACCGAGCGAAATTCCCTCTCGTTTCACATGATGGTCCCAGGTCTTTATACATAATACATTTCAAAAATTTTAATTTCATACTGTAGTGTTCTAAAAAAAAATTACTGCTAGAAATTAGTTTTTTTGCAAAATTGTTTTTTGCTGGAATATATAATTTTTGTTAGGCGGTCTACTGGAGTGAGTTGGATTTTTATTTATTGCATATTTATAAAGAAATATTGCCATTCTTCTGACTGTCTTTTGAATGAGAAAAAAAAAATGTTCCTTCAAAATAGTACAATGAAAATGACGATTCTTCTCTTCTTTTCACTGTTGAAGCCTTACTTTCAGTTTCATTTGCAGTTACTATAATATTTCCATTTTTCAAAAACATGGTGTAAAAATTACATATATTCTATGTTGTGTAAAAATAATAATCAAAAGCATGACATAATATATTTTGATTTACTTGTAAAAGTGGTAGGTACTGGTATGGTGACAAATGAAGTTTTACTCTGATGGCTGCTGCAACAGCAGGTGTAGTTGTACCCATTGTGTGAGTGGACAAAATGGCTGCAGCTAGGATGTTTGGTTGATAGTGCTGGGAGCATGAAGTGGAAAGATGGGTGAGGACATGCACATTGCTGTATGATTTGACTGAACATACATGGACAAAGCAAAACTTGGGCTTGAGGTTTGTTTACTGACTAAAAATTATATTGACAATCATCATCTGTATACATGCCATAATGTAATTGCATTGTATCATCTTTTTATTATTTGTTTTGGCTTGAACTACGATTAATCTGTAACTACATCAAGACTTAAAAATGAAGTGAGCATATAATTCGTTTTTGCTTTTTATTGATTTGAATATGACCTGTATTCGTGCTTCTTGCATGCCTATATCATCTTGAAGTGTACGTTATTTTACTGGAATGCACACTTGAAAGTTTAACTGTAAACTATTTTGCAAATATAAATTCTTTAAGCTGGTTTATCCAGTAGATACATTTTCTTTTGTTATGCGTGTTGATCATTTGTTATGTATGTTGATGTGAGTGACGAAATACAAACTATTTGTGCTTCTTTTTTAGGTTTGTAAGCGTTAATGAAATTGATTTATTATATGATTTTATTGTTTGTTAGATAAGTTTTGTAGTAATAAACATTTACGGAAATTAAAATTTAATTTGATACCATTTTAGGTTCTAAAACAAACTTGAAGTGTTTTTTTTTTTTTTTTGGTGGAATTTGCATTAGTTGTCCTACAATAAATGATCGATGCAAATGCTTATTTTTTGCATCGGTCGTTAGCAAACGACTGCTGCAAATAATTACTATTTGCATCGGTCGTTTAACAGATGCATTAAAAGTTTCTCTTTTGCATCATCTTCATTTGTATCGGTTGTCCGACCGATGCAAATGACATGTTTTGTAGTAGTGTTGTTTGTTTGCTTGATTTCATATATATTCATATACGATGTGTTAAAAATCAAATGATTGAAAATTGGATGATTTGATTGTTTTAAATATCACCGGGCTAAGTGTTAACTTATTAAAAATATCCTGAAAAGGATATTTGAGATTTAAAAAGGAAAATTCTATTTTTAAAATAGAATTTGAAATTTTAGAATGGAATAAAAATATTAACCTGTTTTAATAAAAAAAAAACAAGTAGTTCTTTTATAAACGAAGTTTATAAATGAAGTGAAAAGAATTATCATTGGATAATTCAGAAATAAAAATATGAGTGTGAAATTGAAAAGGGAAATCTATTTTCCAAAAATAGAAATATCGATTTCAAAAGAAATTGAAATCGAGACTTGTTTAAGAATGAATATAAAAGTTAAAAAGGAATTGAAATAGAATTTGAATTCAAAGGAATTGAAATAGAATTTGAATTCAAAGGAATTCAAATAGAATTTGAATCCAAAGGAATTCAAATGGATTTGAATAAAGAAAGTTCAAATGAAATTTAAAATATAGAATTTGAAAGTAGAAGTGAAATGAAATTTAAAATATAGGAATTCAAATAGAAGTGAAATGGAGTTAAATATAGAAATTCAAATGCAATTTGAATATAGAATTCAAATGGAATTTAAACAAAGGGAATTCAAATTTAGATTTTGAATATAGAAATTTAAATGGAATTTGTTTATAGAAATTGAATGGAGTTTGGATATAGAAAATTCAAATATGAATTCAAATATAGAATTTGAATATAGAAATTCAAATGGAATTTGAATATAGCATTTGAAAAAAGGAAATTTAAATAAAAATTCAAATAGAATTGAAATGGGAATTTGAACATATAATTCAAATAGAGTTGAAAGGGGAATTTGAATATAGAATTTAAATAGAGTTGAAATGGAAATTGAATATGGGAAATTTAAATAGAATTGAATTGGAATTTAAATATAGAAGATCGAAGTATAAATAATTTATAACCGAGTAAGTGAAAATTGACAATTTTAGATAATCGAAAATAGTAAGTTGAATTTGGAAAATTGGTTTAAAATGTATAAAATATATTAGAATGAAGTTGAATTTATTATAAATGAAGTTTAAACGTTTTTATATATATATATATAATTAAAACGAACTCGCTGCAGCACTGCAGTTCGTAAATTGGCGATTCGAACTTCAATTGAATATACAGAACTCAGTTGAAGTCGGAATTCTTGGAAACAAGAAACATCAGGACCAATTTGATAATAGTTTTCTAATAGAGAAGAAAAATCTGAATTTCGTTGTATATATTTTGAGTTATATCAAAATCAAATTTTCAGAAAAACAGCGCCATAACCATTTAAAAACCATAACGGTTTATTTAATTTTATAAAAGGATTTTAAGCGAATAAAATCCGAATTTTTATTTAGAAAATTTCAGATTTGAGTTGTAGATTATATGTGAACTTAAGTGGAGTTATGAATTTCTTTTTGAAACAGAAATCGAATTTTTGATTATTGAATAGAATTAACTAATTCGAATAATAATTAGTTAATGAGATTTTGAATTGATATTGGACTCTGAATATGTGAATTTGATTTGAAAATTTATATTCGAAATCAAAAAGGAAATTAGAATTGAAATTGGAATTCTATTTGGTTATAAGCAAGTTAAATATTTTATTTGAATATGTTATGTTCAAACAAAGAAGTGGAATAGGCAAAATAGCTAATTAAAGAATAAATAGGCGAAACTGAGTTCAAACGATTGGATTCAGTTGGATTGAATTGAAAACAGGTGAGCATGTGTTAGACGGGTATGGTATGAAGTATATGAAGATTTTAATTTATGTGCCCAACAAAAAGGTACATGTTTAAATTCATATATGAGATTTTATGCGCCGTATCGGCATGCGCTTGGCTTTTTTTTTCTTTTGGATTGGTGAGGGCCATGGGAGGCTATTTGAAATATCCCGATGCTCCTGGTACAAGGGAGGTTATCGCGAAATTTTCCGGAAATTTAAGGAGTTAGAATATTTTTAAGAAAGTTTGTTAGTTAGAAATAAACGTATCAATATATATATATATAGAGAATTCGATAAGGAAACGGATTTAAAAATAGAATATTATAAACAAAAAGGAAATCGATAGGCTGGAAATAGAAAGAGAAACACATATACGTTTAAAAATGAATAATTGGGTTTTATGGTGTGTTTATTCGAGGTTAGTGGTTTTGTCTGTTTTGAAGTTAATGATGTTTTCAGTCAAGGTCTGAGAGGTAATTTTACCCCAACTTGATTGATTTCATTTTTAATTGATAAATAACAAGATTCAATCTCGAAGAGAAGTGCTGAATAATAGTTAGTTGAATAAAATATTTTGGGTTGTTGTAACGATGTTTTACACAACATTCGTTTTTAACCCAAGTGGTGGAATTTTGGAAAATATAAAAGTAAATATTTCCTGAGTATAATTAAAGTAGCCGGGAAAGAGATAAGTGATTGAAATTGTCTCAATTTCAAATAGAATATATTTTCTAAGTGTAGAAAATAAAAGAAGGCGAGATATAGAAATGCTTTCAAAAGAATATAAGAGACCAAGATGATAATTTAAAATATTTGTTTAACAAATATTGATAAGGAAATGGAAAGGGTGATTTAATTAATGAATGGTAATCAAGGGGCCCAGTGATTGTTTGATTGTTTTGAATGGATGTTTGTTTTTCTTCGATAGTTAAATAACCGACTATCGAAGTGTTTGCCAATGTCGTTGTCAATATGGAGAGACCAGTTGGATTATTATCCATGAACCACTTCGTATTGGCACTAGCGTTGCGAATCAGATTATACAAAGATAATCGAAGATGGAGTGAATTGCAAGGGCTTTTTCTATTAATAGAAATTGTGCCTTCGGTTTCGTTCAGTCCCAGAACGAACGTATATGGACGAATGTCTGACAAAGTATTTCCAATGATCTAATATATTGGTCTGTATAAGTATACATGGTGGCAACGGATTTATTCCCTTAACATAACATCCAGAATATTTATGCAAATTAATTAATGATTAACGGATCTGACAATGTGGCATTCAAAGTGGTTGTGCTATCAATGAAGAGAAAGTAATCGTAGCCTCAGGCCTCAACAACCGGGAAATGCCAAAAATCAGGCAGGCAACATGGCTATGTGGGTCACTCCCATTAGGGTGTATAATCATCTATCTAGAGATTCATTTAATTCCTTATTCTATTCGATGTTGTCCTATTCGGGAAACGATTGCTGATCCCAACCGTTGGTGATATACATTCGATACACTCAAGCGAAATGAGTGGTCGGTCATGTGTGGGCCGGGTTGCAAGATCTTCTTGTTGAACCCCAGTGTATCACCTCTAGAGTACACTGATCGGAAGGTGGTTCCATACCTTGTCATGTTGGAAATCCAATCTCAAATAAGCGCCTTGCGGTTTTTGATTTTATACTATGTATGTGGAGCAAGAGATGAAAGCGTTCCACTAAATTCTATTTATTTGATTTAGACACTATTGTAATATCACTGGATTTTCATATCAAAGTGTTTTGGGTTATAGTAAGGTAAAAACCATCCACGTTTATGTGTGGGCTGGTCTTACTATTACCTTCGAAAGGATTTTGAAAGTTAAACAAATGGTTGGAGTTTACTCACACCAGTCCCATGACTGACCCAGAGTTTATTTTGTTTGTTTTCCCTAAACTCTTGGGTGCCCAAATTTGTACGGGCAGTCAAGTAGTTGGGATTTTTCAGATTCACTTGGAAGAGCTGGAAGCAGGAGGCTTCACCAGTTAGCTATAGACTATCATATATTCCGCTGTGAACCATGTTTGTATATGGAAACAGGTGTTTATAACTGTTCCAGGAATAACTGTTGTGCTCTGATAATGGTATGTATATATAAAGTTACTGATTTGTATTTCAAAAAGTTATGTTATATAATATATTTTATTCGTTCCGCTGTGAGTTGTGATCTTTGTTTTCTTCTATTCTAATATTTCTTTCTTTCCATTCCTCATCCTCTAACTTCTTTCTAATAATGATTCGTATTTCTGTGCAATTTGGGTTGGACGTGTGGTGTTATTAGTCAACTCAGATAGTACGGATTTGCGGGCCTTTACAAAAAATATCAATTTATTGATCTTTCTTTCATGGCATTATGTCAAATCTGCAAACATTTATTTGAGTTGAAAATTAAAAGAATTTGATATTGTGTAAGATCTCAAAAAAGTAAAATTTTTTGTAAAAAAAGACATGCGAATTTTCAATGTCTATAAGCCATTGCTAAATCAAAAATAGTAACGGCTTTGAGCTGTTGTAAAACCATATTTTGCAACGGCTTTAAGCCGTTGCGAAATATAATTTAGCAACGGCTCAAAACCGTTGCTAATTATTTGCAACCCCTCATTTTGCAATGGCTCATAGCCGTTGCTAAATGGTTTTGCAATGCCTCAGAACCATTGCGAAATAGCATTTCTGGTGTAGTGTTGGGTTGATTCAAGTTGAGATTCTATCCATTTGATTCAATCGTGTTGTGTCATCTTTTGTGTCAACTTTCGTGTCCGTTTCAGCCTATGTCTTCTATTTCTATGTTACCATACAAGGTTAGAATCCTCACTAACAATTTCATATGTAAATTAATATCACTTGAAATGACATATGAAATGTTATGATTTCTCCAGAAAACCTGATTATTTGTTCGCACACATATGACACACACACTTATGACATCTATGACACGAATTGATTGTGATGATTTATGTTGATAGGATGATTCATTTGATATGTTTTATAATTTGTTCTTATTTTGCAAGTTCCTTATATAATTGCAAACCATTATGGGTTGAAATGATATATACCATAATCATCAAATAGATTTAGGGATTTAAACTGGATTTATTGGGATGCGGGTTGAAATGATAAATATCCGTAAATTGAATATTGAACGGATTAAAATGATATATATTTGTATCACTTGGCCTAGGTAGAAAATTATATACGGATACCGTTGGTCTACTTTGAAAAGTATTTTCTGAATTTACAAATGTATTCTGATTTAATAAAAGTTATTTAGAAATCTAAATTTAGAATTTTTTGGCAATGCCAACCGATTTTTATAGATATGTAACACTGTTTTCATTACAAAAAAATTACGACTATAATGTAATACAGGGGTAGGCAGAATGCCTACCTGCTACAGACATCTTTCTAGCCTTAGTTACAACACGAGATGGCACCACGCAGGGTGGGAATCATAAGTACATAATAACTAGAACAACTATACCAAGACACACACTGTGCCACACATAGTGAAACAACAAAATACCCAAAACGGGCTGCAAGCAGTCCGATTAACAATATGACAATCTGTGAACACACAAGTAGGCACACATGCTCGACGTGACAACAATCACAAAATAACCTCGATAGGCTGCACTCAGCAGTCCCTAGCTCACAACAACACATAAGAAAAAAGCTTACAAAAAGTATCCAAACAGCAAGCAAATTTGCAGCAAAAGCCTTTGTGACGGCCCGCCCCGCACCAGCTTGCATTTCCTCCTAAAGTGCGCTGTACACATGCCCGACTAGCACGGAACGATCGTCAAAGAAAGGAAAGAAGGGAATTAACTAACGAGGAACCTGTAGAATGTTTCACAGCGCATGGAGCAAAATATAATAATAATATACTTGACATAAAATAGGTGAGACAGTACATAAGCTGATAACTAAAATCAACATCAGAGCAGCGGAAAACCAAGTACAGCTTATTACAACTTCCCAAAATTTACTGTCTCTAAAACAAAAGAAAGCTAAAGTAGAAGATGCACTACTAATGCCCAAGCAGTGATCTTCAACAACACAGGGAGAATACTATATATATATATATATCATACGTGGAAGCCTCCTGCTCGTCTCCGGATCATCTACCCGTGCATCACCAGCTAACCTGTCTCTAGTCTGCTCGTGTGAGCACCCAGAGTAATAAGGGGAGACATAAAAATCTGGGTCAGACATAAAGCCTGGTATGAGCGATAAGCATCTAAACAGAACAATAACAGGTATATTAAACCATACCTGAACCTGGACCTGCAACCAAAGAGTTAGCACTACATACCGTACAATACTCTAAGGTGCCATAACAAATAGTGTAAAGAATACGGGGTGGGGTGTGCATGTCATAATGATGGCAAACAAATCAACCATAGCAACCATCCTCACATCTCTCACTCAGTGCGTAAAGCATACGATGTCCACCACTGTCAATCACTAGACCCATCGAAGTAGTGACGGAGTTCAACTTGTACAATTACTGCTACTACCAAGCTTACCACATGGAGTCATGACCAAATCTTTACAAATGACCCCACTTCATTGGTCTATAGCCCTTTAGTCGTACCTAGGCCACCGTGGCCCTGAATCCGTTCACGTACCTCCCATACATAGTGATCCAAAGTCATAGGCATCGATAGCCCCTTGGCACACGTCCCGCAGCAAAGCCCAATCATGAAGCCCACTCATTGGTTCCCAACTGGATTCTGAGTCAAAGCTCCTCATTTGAACTTCCTTTGCATCTCGGGTTTTGATCGAATTAGAGTTGGTCTTCAAAAGAGTCGTCGCGTAGAAGAGATGGAAGTTCAGTTCGGTTCGGTCTAATCTGCTTCAGTCGGTTCGGTTCGGGTGCCATGCTTCCTAGTGTGCTCCTGGTGCGGTTCGGTTCGGTGCTTCCCTTCTAGCTCGGTTCGGATGTCTTCTTCCTGGATTTGGTTCGGTAGTTGCTCTCTCGCTTCGGTTCGGGTCGAGATGTCTGACTCCGGTCCGATCCTCCTCCTTACCTCCAATCCGATCCCCTGCTCCTTTCCATCCGATCCCGCTCGCTTCCCTGCTCCGATCCGCTCCCTAGGTCCGATCCGATTCTCTGTCCAACTCCAACTCTAAGCAATGGCCTTCCTTCTTGCCAAACTTTCTTTGTGCCAGGCTTCGGTTCGGTTCGGATTCCTTGCCCAGCTCTCCTATCCGATCCGAGCCCCCAACCCGATTCGATCCGAAACCCTGCACAACTTTCTGCAACTTTTTCCCAATGACTTGTTTACGCCATTCGACGACGTTTTCAACCAATCTAACCATTCTAATTAACCACAAATCATCCCAAACAGTCATAGCGGCATAGCAAACTAACCACAAACACCAAAACAATGAATTTACATGTCAAAATAGATCAAATATACCCAAAACCCCATATTTTCCCTTAAGCATGTTTAAGCAAAACTAATCCTAGGGTTAACAAAACTTAACCAAACTAAACCAAATTTCTACCAGGGGCATAAAATATTATTTTCGAATTTATAGATATTTTTCCAGAATTTATTAGTGTACAAATTCACTAATCTTCACTAATTACCCTTAATTAACCGTAATTAGTGCAAAAACTATGCAAATCACTCACCTTGGCTACAAATAAAATTCTCAGAACTGAAACCTCGCTGATTTGGGTGAATACTGATGTCTAACAGCAGCTCTAACCTTGCTTTCGTGTTTTCTCTCCTTAATTTGATGTAGAATAAGCCAAAACTTGATTAGAATGTGATTTGGGGATGTTTCTAGATGTTGGCGGCCATTGTTAGGGTTCAAGAATGAAAGTGGCGGCTGGAAAATGAGGATAAGATCGTTCTCTAACTGATTTCAGCCTCCTCATAACCCTAATCCCGAAATCCCCCATTGGGCCTAGCTGTTAATCACCCGGTTAAGCCCAATTAAGTTTTTTTCACTATCTGAAACTTGTTTCAGCCATATCTCCCAAACGGTGAGTCCGTTTGGCTAATGTGACCACTCTACGGAATTGTAAACCATCATCCGGAGCCAATGGAAGTGGTTTCAGGTCAAAATTCCTTTCCAGTCAAAAGTTATGGCCAAAACAGTACCAACTAGGGGTAAAATGGTCATTTAAAAATCGACAAAAATCATGAACATGGGAAATGACCCCAATAGTCGTCTCCCAAAGTTACATGACCATACGACTTCATATGTGAAAGAAATAAATATCCTACGATCCTATGATGCGTAGAATGCGGGTCGTTACACTCTCCCCCCCTTAAGAAATTTCGTCCCCGAAATTCCTTAACCTAAAACATACAAAGAATCCCGCATGCCTAACAACCACATACAACAATCAAACATGCAAAACAAGCAAACAAGCCTACCCTAGCATGCAGAAAACTAAATCGAAGTTAAAATCTTACCAGGCAAAGAGTTCTGGATATGTCTTCCTAATGTTCTCCTCTGTCTTCCAAGTGCAATCATTCTCGTCCTCGCCCCACTAAACCTTGACTAGCCTCACCGCCTTCCTTCGAAGTTGCTTCGTATCGTGCTCGACAATACGGGTCGGCTTGCGGTTCTCAACCGCCTCGGGTTCTACTTCGAAGTCCTCTAACTGATCAGGTGAAATAGTCATATCTGGGTCGTGAACGAACTTGCTTAGTTGGGAAACATGAAATACGTTGTGAACTCCCGCCATCTTCTCTGGTAAGTCAACCGTATACGCCAAATTCCCGACTAGTTCAAGAACAGGGAATGGGCCAACAAATCTTGGTGCCAACTTGCCTCTCCTGCCAAACCGTACCACGCTCTTCAACGGGGAAATCTTGACAAACACCAAGTCGCCAATGGAGAACTTTAAATCTCTTCTCCTCTTATCAACATAACTCTTCTGCCTATCTTGGGCAGCCTTCATTCGCTGTTGGATAATCTTAAGCTTAGCTGAAGTTTCTCTTATCACATCGGGTCCAAGCACAAACTTCTCGCCAGTTTCCACCCAACATGACGGTGAGTTGCACGGTCTTCCATACAAAGCTGCAAATGGAGCCATACCGATACTGGATTGGTAGTTATTATTATATGCAAACTCTACTAGTGCAAATGGTCATCCCATGATCCACCAAAATCCAGTACACAAGCTCTCAAGAGGTCTTCCAATATACGATTCACCCTCTCTGTTTGACCATCTGTTTGAGGATGATACGCGGTACTGAGATGTAATTCTGATCCTAACGCCTCTTGTAAGCTCTTCCAAAATCCACTAGCGAACAACGGATCTCGGTCACTCACAATGCCCTTGGGTATTCCATGAAACCTCACTACCCACTTTATATACAGTTCTGCTAACTTAGCTGCCGTCCTGTTTGACTTGACGGGTATAAACCTCGCACTCTTAGTCAATCGGTCCACAATCACCCAAATGCTATCATGACCCGATCTAGTCCTTAGTAACCCATCAATGAAATCCATTGACACTTGTTCCCATTTCCATTCTGGAATTTCTAATGGTTGCATCAAACCACTAGGCTTCTTTTGCTCAGCTTTAACTAGCTGGCAATTCATGCATTTGGATATAAACTTCCCAATGTCTCTTTTCATTCCTTCCCAGTTGTAACAACCCGTATTTTTAAATAACATGTTACAACATAAATCAAGGCAGAATTAAATGGTAAATTCTGAATCAAGGGAAACGGGCTGTGCAATTGCGTTCGTCTCGGAAAAATACGCGAAATAGAGTCTGAGTTTTCGAAAATCGGGGTCCGTATGACCAAGTTATGGTCCGTCAAAGTTTTCAGAAAATTTCAAGTTCAAATTTGAATTCAGAATTCAAATTCAGCTGAGCAGGATAGGCGGGAAAAGTTCCCGCGACCCCCCAAGTCGACTGGGGAGTCGACTTGGGAGTCGACACACCACAGGCTGTGTTGACTGCCCAGTCGACACCCCTGTTGACTTGGGTGGTCGGCCAGTCTAGCCTGGGTGCACCTGACTTGTTTCTCAAGACATGCTTTAGGGCTGGTGACGGATTTTAATGGCTCAGATCTAAATTAGGGTTAATCCTATGGCCTAAACTAACCTAAACTTCTATAAAAGGACCCTAATACCTAGCCTAAACCATCATAAATCAATCCTACAACTAGATTATGCCAAAATGTTTAATCATGGCCTCCACCCTCTTGTCATAGCCTCCATCTTCATTCATGTGAGAGTTCCTAAGCTTGTTTGAGAGTTTCTAAGTTTGATTCAAGGCAAAGTTCAATCTTTCTTCATCAAAGCAAGGATCTTCTTCTAATTTCTCAAGGGTTTTCATTGGAGCTTGCTATTTGGGGCTTTTTAGAGTTGCTAGTGGCTTCGTCTCAATCATATTTTTATTTTATAAGTCTTCATAGCATTGTAAGCCCTATACTACTCTTAGATTCTAACTATGAAGTTAAATATGACATGTTGCAAGTTTGAGTTTGGGCCTAAGTATGATTTGTGCTTTGATTCTATCATGTTATACATAGATTTATTCTATGCATGTTTGTAAAGCTATCACCTTGACCTTGTGCATAGAAAGCTATGAGCTTTGATTGGAAATGTTGCATAAAGCAACATAGAAACTCTCATAAACCTTATGTTATCTTGCATATGATGTTATATGCGAATCACTAGCTATCATCCTATGTCATTTATGATCATGTTTCACCTATTTGCTAAAGTTTGATATCATGCATGTTTTGAGGCTTATAATGTAATATGCAAGTTTATGATCTCTCATAAACCTTATGTTATCTTGCATATGATGTTATATGCGAATCACTAGCTATCATCTTATATCATTTATGATCATGTTTCACCTATTTGCTAAAGTTTGATATCATGCATGTTTGGAGGCCTATAATGTAATATGCAAGTTTATGAACACATTTGCCTCATATGCCACCATGTTTAACTTGTGGCCCAAACCTTATTAATTATGTCATGCTTCTAAGTTTCCCCCTTTGAGATCTATTTGCGTTTATGCGAACTTACATGCGATGGGGTTACGTTATGGGTAAACTAGAATGACATAAAAACATGACTTGAAAAGATGACATGAAATATGACATGTGATTATGCTTGAAACATGAACATGAACTTGGACATGACTTCTAGAAAACATGAGAATGGCCAACTCGAGGTTGGGTTGAGTTTGTAGCATAAATCTACCCGGAACCGACCGGCTTAACTAGTGGCTACAAGCAATAGGACCCAATGTGAGTAGTTGGTCATGTCGCACTTGAAACCCGAGGTCAGACTAAGTTGTGGTGTAAAGCTACCCGGACCCGCTCGGCTTAACTAGTAACCACAACAAGGTCTAATGTGAGAGGTTGAGTGCATTAAATTAATTAATGCCACATGATAGGGTTAAGTCATGGACCACTTGAATACTTAACCAATTAAACACGATGGGTTGGTAGGGTTAAGTCATGAACCTTGGGTACACTTAACCGACTTGATACTTGATTGGATAGGGTTAACCACGCCTAACCCATTAGAAACCCTAGTTACGTGGTCCTTTTCACCAGTAACCCTCTTGATTGTATCATGATACCCTAGGGACTAGGCTAGGGTGGGGCACGATTACTGGGTTGACATGTAAGCGACCAAAACGACGGCTGAGTAGGTGCGCCGGTGTAGGTTCAGGCGGGCTATGGTCGTGCACATAGTCCGGAGTTGAAAAAGCAAACATGGGCACCAGTAGGTTTAGACTGTGCGTGCTTGATTTGTGTCCGTGGTTGGCACCCTAGGGCTTGATACACCCTAGGGTGGACCTAGCACAGTTTGACTACATTTCGTGATTGGGCCGTATGACACCGATACACCACGAGTTAGGCTTATAGGGAGCCGATCGACTAGACCGATTAATTGGACCTTGATTTAGGTCACCTCATGATATTGGGCCAGCTTTCGGCCAAGGGATCATTTCTTGTTTATACTAGACATGGATTGGAATACTAGTACACTTGGTGCAAAACTTAACCTTGTATATGCGATGCCCCACTTGATCTATCTTGTTAACTTTTCACCATGCCAGTTGTCATCCTATGTTTCATCTCTGCTTTACATGTCCAGTTAACTTTATTAGTTTTTATACTAATAGTAGATAGGACTTACCAGTCTTTTGACTGACCCATTTTCTTTCGCCTCTTTTCTTTCGTTTCCCCCCCAGGTTTACAGGGTGGGAACACTAGCACCTAGCTTGGATCTTTAGCTGCTTTTCTGGATAGCTCATGTACGGTTCGGACTTGAGCTTGCTATGGCTTTATCCTACCTTGGGGATAGTTACTTTATGATTTTCTTTCTAGTTTTCAGTTTATGTTTCTAGACTTTGTTTTGTGGAAAATAATGACCAAGTACTTTGATGTAACTTGACTATGGTTTTGAAATGTTAGTTTTTACCCGCTGCTTTATTTACTCTGTTTTTACTTATATGTTCTGTCTTGTGATATCTGCATGCATGTTTACCTTGTTTAACGCCCCTCCGAAGCTAGTGCGCTTGCAAAAGTGGCATTGGCGGAGGTGGGGTGTTACACCAGTAGTAGGTCTGCTTCATATCTCGATACATCTTGTTACCACCGGGGTGTATAGTCAGTTTTGAGTGATGACATTCTCTAAGCACTTCATCTCTCAATCCATTGACATTGGGTACAACTAGTCTTCCATTCTTTCTAAGCCATCCTTCTCGATCAAGCCTATACTTATTCATCTCCTCATCGATACCCATCTCTAACTTGGAGATGATTTCCAATAGGTTAGGATCGTCCCTCTGACTAGAGCCGATCCGCTCAATCAAAGTGGGTATGATCGTCAAACTTGCTAACATTCCTGGATCCAATTCGCATTTCGGTCTGAAATCATACCCAGCGATGTACTCCAGTTGCTTCCATTCAAGAAACATAGCCCCCAAACTGGCATGTCTTCTACTCAATGCATCAGCTACCGCATTGCCCTTTCCTAGTGTATATGCGATGTCAAAATCATAGAAAGCCAAGAATTCTAACCACCTTTGTTGCCGGAGATTTAGATCCTTCTGGGAGAAGAGATACTTTAACGATTTATGATCGGTAAAAAACTCGAATCTTTCCCCAAAGAGATAATGTCTCCACATCTTCAACGCGAACACGATCGCTGCCAATTCCAAATCACGGGTAGGGTACCTTCTCTCGTGCGGTTTCAATTGCTGACTTGCATAAGCTACAACCCTACCACCTTGCATCAATACAGCGCCCATTCCGGTACCACAGGCATCCGTGTATACCGTCATCTCTTCATTCCCCTTAGGAATGACTAACACTGGTGCGCATGTCAACTTGTCCTTTAGACTCTTGAATGCATTCTCGCACCTTTCATCCTAGACAAAAGCTTGATTCTTCTTGGTCAACTGGGTCAATGGTGCTGCTATCTTGGAGAAACCTTGGATAAACTTACGATAATATCCAGCTAATCCCAAGAAACTTCTTACATCTGTTGCATTCTTGGGCGTAGGCCAATCCTGTACCATAGCCACCTTCGCAGGGTCCACGACAATACCATTCTCGGAAACAACATGACCCAAGAACCTCACTTCCCTCCTCCAGAAGTGACACTTAGAAAACTTTGCTTTTAATTGGTGTTTTCTCAACACCTCCATCACTATTCTTAAATGTTCCTTGTGTTCTTCCTCTGTCCTCGAATAGACCAAAATATCATCAACGAACACAAGGACAAACTTATTCAACTGATCTCTGAATACCCTATTCATAAGATCCACAAAATATGCTAGGGCATTGGTCAGCCCGAATGGCATGACCAACCACTCATAAAATCCAGACGGCGTCCGAAATGCCGTTTTAGCTATACTATCAGCTTCCACTCTAAGCTGATGAAAACCTGTCGCGAGATCCAACTGAGAAAATACTCTCGCGCCACTCAACTGATCGAACAAATCATCTATCCGCGGTAGAGGATATTGTTCTTCCTCGTATCTTTATTCAACTCGCGGTAGTCTACACACGAACGAAGGGAACCATCCGCCTTGGTAGCAAACACAACTGGTGCTCCCCATTCAGAAACACTCCTTCTGATAAATCCCTTCTTCAAAAGATCGCTGACTTGCACCCCGAGCTCTCGCTGCTCCCTTGGTGCCATACGACGAAGTGGCATCACTATAGGTCTGGCATCTTTCACCAAATCAATACGGAACTCAATCTCTCGATGTGGTGGAATCCCGGTCACTTCTTCGAAAACGTCCGGATACTGGCTAACCACGGGCAAACCTGACAACTCACTATACAGAATGTCGAGGGAGTTTAGAAAACTAGCCAATACCCCCTCACTGGGTAGACCACCAAACACTATCCTCCGCCCATCATCCGCTCTAGCTGTCACCAAAAAGCCCTCACAGTCTACCACCGCCCCGTATCTTTGGAGCCAATCGACTCCCAAAATAATGCCAAACCCAGTAAAGCCCAAAACAAAGCAATCACAAACAAACATGCATCCATGACTCGATATGACCACATTACGACAAATCATGCTAAGGCTAGTCGAACCACCAATCGGGTTCGTCACTACTGAAGGTCTATCGACAATCTCGGGCTCCAATCCCAACCTATCTACCAAGTCACTAGATATGAAAGAACTGGAAGCTCCGGTATCAAACAAATATCTAACAGGAACATCATAAACAGAAAGCATACCTTGAATGACGACATTCTTTCCCTTCTCCGCCGCGGTTGGGGCATTCGACGAAGAAGGAATAACATTAAGGGCATATGCTTTCACCATTTGCTTTTCTTTAGGGGGTTGCGGACACTTGTCCTTGTGATGTCCCATTTGGCCACAGTTGAAGCACTTCCTATCCGCTGGCTTGGCCCGACAATTACTAGCATAATGGCCCTTCTTACCACAGCTGAAGCACTCAACATCTTGATTATTCTTTTTCTTCTAACCATCCTTAGTCTGATTCTACTTTCTCTTATTCTGGGAACCACCCTTGCCTCCACCACTTGCTTGTGGCTTTGGCTCCTCTGCAGATACAACCTTAGTCTTCGACTTAGGGTAGAGACTTTCTGATCTCAATGCTTTCCCCACAATCGATTCAAACATCTCATTGATGTGGTTAATAAGCCTTTCCCCCAAGTACTGATCCAAACCGGTTATGAATTTCTCATTTTTCTTCTCGGCAGTATCAATAAGAGATAACCCATACTTCAACAAAGTGTCGAATTCAGCAATATACTCCGAGACAGCTCTGCCATTCTGCTTGAGCTCCAAGAATTTCTTAAACAGCACTGACTTCTGAGCAGCTGGAATGAACTTCTCGCTAAAGCGAACCTTAAACTGCTCCCAAGTAATCTAATCTTCGGGAGTAGCTGCCTTTATAGCATTCCACCAATTCATCGCCCGCCCTTGCAGCTGACGGGACGCTAGCTTTCTCTTCATTGCATCCTCGATACCCAAATCCTCGAAGATACGTTCGCAACTATCCAACCAATCCTGAACATCCGTGGCCGACTCCGTTCCGTGGAACGGCTTCCCACCAAGACTAGTATAATCCTTATTCAGCTTGGCGAAATCGGCCCTAGGCGCCTGCACTATTGGACCACCAGCATTACCACCATTGGGAGCTGCCCGTTGCACCTCCCTAAGCATGTCTCTCATGAGGTCAGTAAACATTTCCCTCATGTCAGCAACATTCCCATTATTGGCTCCCCTACCAGCACCTCTAGCATATCGGCTCATCGTCAATCTGTAAAAGGAAACGATTAACGACCACATAGTGGTGCTAGTGCAGTACGACTTCATTCTTATACTACTAATAGTATATATACATATATAGCTTTTGAAAACCAAAGTAATCACAAATACGCTCTCTCATATACGTACTATCTCTCCATAGTGTCTTTCCCTAGGTTAACTACGCAACCTAGAGCTCTGATACCAAGTGTGACGGCCCGCCCCGCACCAGCCTGCATTTCCTCCTAAAGTGCGCTGTACACATGCCCGAGTAGCACAGAACGGTCGTCAAAGAAAGGAAAGAAGGGAATTAACTAACGAGGAACCTGTAGAATGTCTCACAGCACATGGAGCAAAATATAATAATAATATACTTGACATAAAACAGGTGAGACAATACATAAGCTGATAACTAAAATCAACATCAGAGCAACGGAAAACCAAGTACAGCTTATTACAACTTCCCAAAATTTACTATCTCTAAAACAAAAGAAAGCTAAAGTAGAAGATGCACTACTAATGTCCAAGCAGTTATCTTCAACAACACAAGGAGAATACTATATATATATATATATCATACGTGGAAGCCTCCTTCTCATCTCCGGATCATCTACCCGTGCATCACCAGCTAACCTGTCTCTAGTCTGCTCGTGTGAGCACCCAGAGTAATAAGAGGAGACATAAAACTCTGGGTCAGACATAAAGCCTGGTATGAGCGATAAGCATCTAAACAGAACAATAACAGGTATACTAAACCATACCTGAACATGGACCTGCAACCAAAGAGTTAGCACTACATACCGTAAAATACTCTAAGGTGCCATAACAAATAGTGTAAAGAATACGGGGTGGGGTGTGCATGTCATAATGATGGCAAACAAATCAACCATAGCAACCATCCTCTCATCTCTCACTCAGTGCGTAAAGCATACGATGTCCACCACTGTCAATCACTAGACCCATCGAAGTAGTGACAGAGTTCAACTTGTACAACTACTGCTACTACCAAGCTTACCACATGGAGTCATGACCAAATCTTTACAAATGACCCCACTTCATTGGTCTATAGCCCTTTAGTCGTACCTAGGCCACCGTGGCCCTGAATCCGTTCACGTACCTCCCATACATAGTGATCCAAAGTCATAGGCATCGATAGCCCCTTGGCACACGTCCCGCAACAAAGCCCAATCATGAAGCCCACTCATTGGTTCCCAACTGGATCCTGAGTCAAAGCTCCTCATTTGGACTTCCTTTGTATCTCGGGTTTTGATCGAATTAGAGTTGGTCTTCAAAAGAGTCGTTGCGTAGAAGAGATGGAAGTTCAGTTCGGTTCGGTCTAATCTGCTTCAGTCGGTTCGGTTCGGGTGCCATGCTTCCTAGTGTGCTCCTGGTGCGGTTCGGTTCGGTGCTTCCCTTCTAGCTCGGTTCGGTTCGGATGTCTTCTGCCTGGATTTGGTTCGGTAGTTGCTCTCTCGCTTCGGTTCGGGTCGAGATGTCTAACTCCGGTCCGATCCTCCTCCCTTACCTCCAATCCAATCCCCTGCTCCTTTCCATCCGATCCCGCTCGCTTCCCTGCTCCGATCCGCTCCCTAGCTCCGATCCGATCCTCTGTCCAATTCCAACTCTAAGCATTGACCTTCCTTCTTGCCAAACTTCCTTTGTGCCAGGCTTCGGTTCGGTTCAGATTCCTTGCCCAGCTCTCCAATCCGATCCGAGCCCCCAACCCGATCCGATCCGAAACCCTGCACAACTTTCTGCAACTTTTTCCCAGTGATTTGTTTACGCTATTCGACGATGTTTTCGACCAATCTAACCATTCTAATTAACCACAAATCATCCCAAACAGTCATAGCAGCATAGCAAACTAACCACAAACACCAAAACAATGAATTTACATGTCAAAATAGATCAAATATACCCAAAACCCCATATTTTCCCTTAAGCATGTTTAAGCAAAACTAATCCTAGGGTTAACAAAACTTAACCAAATTAAACCAAATTTCTACCAGGGGCATAAAATATTATTTTCGAATTTATAGATATTTTTCCAGAATTTATTAGTGTACAAATTCACTAATCTTCACTAATTACCCTTAATTAATCGTAATTAGTGCAAAAACTATGCAAATCACTCACCTTGGCCACAAATAAAATTCTCAGAACTGAAACCTCGCTGATTTCGGTGAATACTGATGACTAACAGCAGCTCTAACCTTGCTTTCATGTTTTCTCTCCTTAATTTTATGTAGAATAAGCCAAAACTTGATTGGAAAGTGATTTGGGGATGTTTCTAGATGTTGGCGGCCATTGTTAGGGTTCAAGAATGAAAGTGGCGGCTAGAAAATGTGGATAAGATCGTTCTCTAACTGATTTCAGCCTCCTCATAACCCTAATCTCGAAATCCCCCATTGGGCCTAGCTGTTAATCATCCGGTTAAGCCCAATTAAGCTATTTTTCACCATCTGAAACTTGTTTCAGCCATATCTCCCAAACGGTGAGTCCGTTTGGCTATTGTGACCACTCTACGGAATTGTAAACCATCATCCGGAGCCAATGGAAGTAGTTTCAGGTCAAAATTCCTTTCCAGTCAAAAGTTATGGCCAAAACAATACCAACTAGGGGTAAAATGGTCATTTAAAAATCGAAAAAAATCATGAACATGGGAAATGACCCCAATAGTCGTCTCCCAAAGTTACATGACCATACGACTTCATATGTGAAAGAAATAAATATCCTAAGATCCTATGATGCGTAGAATGCGGGTCGTTACAACCTTACTTAGAGAATCTCACAAATGCTATAAACAACGACCACTTGAACACAGTGCAAAATGGCAATATACTATGACATAACAGATTACCAAAACAAGCTCACAAATATCTTGAGGCAACTCCTTCCTACCAAATCTAACACAGCCAAAACCACCCCAAAAGGAAAGAAAAGAAACCAACCAGTCCACAAAGTCACTAAGACACGGAAAATGCCCAAACCACAAGTGACTCAAGTCAAAATACCCTAACACAAACTCCTTCCGAATATCAAGACAATCACCGACATCAACCAACAGCACCTAACACAGCACATTGAAAACAAGTAAAGCGAAGTAAAACACGAGCATGTCGATAAAATCAATCCATAACCATTACATTCTGCCTTTCGGAGAGTTACAGAGCATATTGAGCAAGGGTGGAAGGAAAGAGTGTCAAGATTGACTCGCATGTTGTTAAGGTAAGAATGACGGTTTGAATAAATAGTCCCACATCACGGAATAAATTGAAAGAGTGAAGTACAATTATGAGTTGGTAGGCACGAAACAATAGGGACTCCTTTTATTACAACGTTGTGTGTTTCAACTCATATGTGTGTGCCCTATGTCGAAGAAAGGGAGACCTTGTTATGACCATCATTAAATAATAGTGGTACCAGAGCCGAAGGTTACAAACTGGGTCATGCAGGCAAGACAGTGCTCTCAAAAGATGCTCGTAGGATGTGAGTCAAAGGGGTGACTGTTAGGATTGCCTCACATGTTGTTAAGGTAAGAATGGTGGTTTGAATAAATAGTCACACATCACGGAATAAACTGAAGGAGTGGAGTGAAAATATGAGTTGATAGGAACGTAACGAAAGGGATTCCTTTTATTTCAAGGATGTGTGTGTCAACTCATATGTGTGCACTCTATGCAGAAGAAATTGAGGCTTTGTCCCGACCGTCGTTACATAACAAAGAGGGCGTTGCAAACGATGCCAAAGTTCGGTTGAAACAGGCGAAAGAAGGCTAGAGGGACATCAAAAAAAGAAGAGATTCTGGTAGATCCGGTCAAGCAAGATGAAGAAAGGACGTTTTAAGAGAAAGTATATCCGGGTGAGGGTTTGGTTCAATAGCAATCTATATATGTGAAGACCCGTAACTTCCCCGTAAAGGAAAGCGACGGATAGTTCGAGAACAAGCCACAACAGAACGCATACAGAAGACATTTCACTGTTATTACAACAATGCATCAGATTACAAGAATATGCAGAGTATAAATGAATATTACACAGAAATATCAGAGATTTAAATTACATTTAAATACATCGCAGCGGAAAATAATACAATACACCACTAGAAGGAGATATACGGATACAAAGCTTTCCGGATATCATTCCAGCTGTAAACCAGGATCCTGTGAATATAAATCTGCAAAACCAAAACTACTAGCTGCCCGTGTCAAAATAGGGGCACCCAGAGTTTAGGTTAAAACAATAAACTCCAGGTCAGTCATGGGACTGGTGTGAGAACAAAAACAGTTATTAATCTTTATTTTAAAGTTAGGTAAATCAAGGGACCACGCCGCTAACGCGGAACGGGTTTCCTCCCAAGGATACCAGTGCATAAAACAAACAGCGCAATGCTAAATAAGGAAAAATGAAGCTGTTATAAGACCCAGGTCCTATCACACAATGCAACGCAAGCCGGGGGATAGGGTTTTCCCTTATAACAGCCAAAGAATGCTTAATACGTTTAAAACAAATCATTTGATACTATTATAAGTGCATAGTGTATAAAACAACTTCAAATCATAAGTATCAATCATAGGCGACATGAGCGTCCCATGCCACTATGTCGCCATATATAGGTTTACAAATAAAACCGCAAAGTCACGTATTTTGGAAATTGGATTTCCATCTATGAACCGAGGCAAAAGATAGTCCTCAACCGATTCGAGACAATCTAGCCCATGTCTCCGGAGCAGCCGCAACTGCCCCTTGGATCCTCAGGGCCGGTCCACCGATGTGGATTATAGTGCCTGAGCAATACGTTTCTCCGCCCTATGGGGCGTAAATGAGCCAACTAAATGACTCCATCGGTTCGAGAACGACCGATCAATCCGAGGCGCCTCGCAACAGCAACAACCACATAAGTCAAACTCGTCAGGGCGTGTAAAACCACTGACGCCACTTCTAGCTAGAAAGAAACGCATGCCCTCCCTGACGTCCGTCTCCCGTTTTTGGTTCATACCTGGTGTGAAACACGCGAGGTAAACATTACACAAAGCTACGCCACAAAGGCCGTGCTTTGATCATCACCACAAGACTTTGCTTTTCAACAGAAGCCTCGATCAATTGCCACTTAGGCATGCCACACAGGCAATTCACTCCATGCGTTTGATATCCATCAATATATAAATCCATCAATATATAACCCCTGAGCTCGTACGTCTCAGAGAAGGGCGTTAAGCAAGAGAATAAATTCTCCGCCGCCAAACAGATATATATTTAATAGAAATCAATCACACAGACTAAAATCCAATGTCAGACACACAGTCCATTTACAAGTCCGTTCTGGGGCTGAACGAAACCGGAGGCACCTAGTACCCCGCATATCCATCGATCTCCAAGTACGTCTGGACGATCACCAACTGTTTCCATCTTCTTGGGTGTACAGCCCAATCAAGATCATCAGTAATTACCCAAACGACGTGAAGACTTCTGGTCTTCGACCACCGTCTTCATCTTCGACTTATCGTCGTATCAGTTATTCAGAATGGGATAAACCCGGTCTTTCCGAATAACTCGCGTATATTTTAAGTAAGTGTTACACAAACACAACATACGCCTCATTCCAATTCATCAGTCACTAACAGTAAATTAATCAAGAGAATAATTCCCCAGATATTAACCCCGAAGGCCGAAACCAACATCAGATCAATATCCAGAAAACCATTCTGCTTGGCTAACCGACAGTTAGTTTCTAACTTTCTTTTTTTCTATTTTTGAATCTCAATTCAAACTAGTCGGGATTAGCGAACCTTACCGAAGTAATCATTTATTTTAATTTCCCAATCCCAACCTATTCATCCCATGAAGTAAAACTGGTAATACTTCATATCTAACACCACAGTGTTATCGGTAAATTCAATTACCATTTCACGTTCAAATCTAATTAAAGATTTAACTATCGCCTGGAGCAAAACTGGTGATACTCCATTTCGATTATTTCAATCTAATTAAAGATTCATTAAAACTCCACTTAGTTTTAATCTGTGACTGGGTTAAAGAATCAGTGTCATTTAAAACACGGTTCACGATAAACCCAAAATCACATCACATTTCAATCAGTCCCTAATTGTAAATTAGCAAGTGAGCAATTCCCTAAGTATTAATCCCGAAGGCCGAAACCAACATCAGATCAATACCTCGGAAACTATTCAACTTAACTAATCTCCAGTTAGTTTCTGATTTTCTTAACTCCTTTAGGTCTAAGAACTGTATTATTGAAGATACCGTTCACGACAACCCAAAATCACATTTCATCAATGATCGGGTTAAAGAACGAGTGTTATTTAAAGCACTGTCCACGATAAACCCAAAAATCAATATCGATTCAATTCCAATTAAATATTATTTAATTGGTACACTTCATTAAATCTAAATAAAAAGATTTAATCTTTTCTCAACTGGGTTCAAGAACAGTGTTAGTGAAGACACCATTCACGACAAACCCAAATCACATTTGATATTAAATACAAGGCTCTGAATAGAAAATATCCCGGCTTATATTCAATATCAAATTATACGATTAACAAATGTCGTATTGGAAATAACGATATAAATATATATCTTTCAAATTTCCATAATAACATCTGTATAATCACGAATTCCAACATCGAAATATTCCGAAGACAATTTCGATTCAAATCCACTCCAATGCAATCATTGGAAATTTTGGTTATTTTTAAAACCCTTTTCAAATTCAATTTATTTATTTAAAAATAAATAGAATTATAATTCTAGTTCAAAACTAGTTCATTTTGATAAAAATCTACTTTTATCCTTTCAAATATGGAGTTTTTCATCCCAAACTTTCACAAATCATTTCTTATGATTTTACACAAATTATTACTATTTTTAATAATTTTATCAAGGCCTGTACAGTCGATTTCCATCAACGGCCATCGAACTGCACTTACAGCGACCTTTTTCAAATTTGATTTGGACATAATTCCAAATCCAACCGTTAGATTTCTAATTTCTAATTTTCATTAGAAAGCTCTTTTCGATACGAACCCAACGGTTCCGGTTTTAGGAGAATCCGACGGTCGGATCTCCCGTAATGTCCGTTTGAAATAAATGGTCGAAATTCACGAACTGCCGCGGCGCGGCGCGTTCTATTCAGGCCATTATATTATATATATAATATATATAATATATACTTCGTCGATTTCTATTTAAAACGAATTATATAAATAGTCTTAAATTCGTTTCAAAAGCAATTTCAACTTCCATTTCAATTCAAATCAAAATTGAATTCTTCTTTATAAATTCGTTTTAAAATTCATTTCTATTCAATTCAAATTTCAATTCAATTTGAATTCTTTTTCAATTCATTTCGAAATCGTTTTCAATTCATTTCATTTCGAAATCGTTTTCAATTCATTTCATTTCGAAATCGTTTTCAATTCATTTCATTTCGAAATCGTTTTCAATTCATTTCATTTCGAAACTGTTTTCAATTCATTTCATTTCGAAATCGTTTTCAATTCATTTCATTTCGAAACCGTTTTCAATTCATTTCATTTCGAAACCGTTTTCAATTCATTTCATTTCGAAATCGTTTTCAATTCATTTCATTTCGAAACCGTTTTCAATTCATTTCATTTCGAAATCGTTTTCAATTCATTTCATTTCGAAACTGTTTTCAATTCATTTCATTTCGAAATCGTTTTCAATTCATTTCATTTCGAAACCGTTTTCAATTCATTTCATTTCGAAATCGTTTTCAATTCATTTCATTTCGAAACCGTTTTCAATTCATTTCATTTCGAAACCGTTTTCAATTCATTTCATTTCGAAATCGTTTTCAATTCATTTCATTTCGAAACCGTTTTCAATTCATTTCATTTCGAAACCGTTTTCAATTCATTTCATTTCGAAATCGTTTTCAATTCATTTCATTTCGAAACCGTTTTCAATTCATTTCATTTCGAAATCGTTTTCAATTCATTTCATTTCGAAACCGTTTTCAATTCATTTCATTTCGAAACCGTTTTCAATTCATTTCATTTCGAAATCGTTTTCAATTCATTTCATTTCGAAACCGTTTTCAATTCATTTCATTTCGAAATCGTTTTCAATTCATTTCATTTCGAAATCGTTTTCAATTCATTTCATTTCGAAACCGTTTTCAATTCATTTCATTTCGAAATCGTTTTCAATTCATTTCATTTCGAAACCGTTTTCAATTCATTTCATTTCGAAATCGTTTTCAATTCATTTCATTTCGAAATCGTTTTCAATTCATTTCATTTCGAAATCGTTTTCAATTCATTTCATTTCGAAACCGTTTTCAATTCATTTCATTTCGAAACCGTTTTCAATTCATTTCATTTCGAAACCGTTTTCAATTCATTTCATTTCGAAATCGTTTTCAATTCATTTCATTTCGAAACCGTTTTCAATTCATTTCATTTCGAAATGAATAAAATCGATATAAATATCGTTTACGTCAAAATGGCGTCAATCTAATCAACACGGCTTCATAAATTCCTTTATTTTCAAATATTCTATTTCAAATATTTCTTTTCCCAAAATAGTTGTTATTATCAAAATATTTCGTTCAACACATGACCAATCTCAATGAATGAGTACTGTCAACACATGAACTTTTATTTTATATCGATAAAGGTGTAAATTTTATTACTAAAATATTTCGTTCATCACATGACCAATCTCAATGAATGAGTACTGTCAACACATGAACTTTTATTTTATAATATACTTTATTTTTCAAATTGGAATGAGGCCCAATCAATTACCATATAAAGTTAATTATATGGATTTTCATACAACACATGTATATAATAGCATGGAAAAATAATCAACCATCAACCAAAGTGCACTACACTGTATAAGCATCAAATATAGATATCTAATGCTTAAAACAGCCTGTCAATCAACCGATCGACATATTTAATAAATCAGGATGAGTGAACTTCAAATTTCATCCCAACACCCGTGTGGGGTTTCAAACAATCAAACACATATTTTATTTGTGCTGTTGGGCGATGTGTAAAATTTATCGTCCCAATCAATGTCATTCAAATAGGTGTACATAAACAAACCGTCTGGTTTGTAAATGAATATTCTATTTTATTCACTTCACGTTAAAAATTATATTTTTAACGATAAAACATTTTATTTCAACCTATGAATTTCTATTCAATTCATTCTTTAAATAAAATGATATTTTTATTTTTCTAACTTATTTTTATTTTTCTAACTTATTTTAGAAAATTTCGGCGGCATAACGGCACGATACTAGAAACGGGACGAGGCCTAGCCTTATCCCCGGTCTAGTGAAGGCTCACGCCATTCACACATCAATCAAATCAATTCGTTATGCAAACCACAAAATTTGGAGTAAGAGTCTAACCTAGCCTTACTCCTTCGCCTTATAACGGCGCACGTCTAATCCTAACCAATTTATCGATTCGATTTTTCACACCACAAACCACATTCAAACCAATATCGCAATCAATAACCAAACAGCCAAACAAACAAGTCCATGGTCTGTGGACGATTGTGTCGGGTGCTACTAAGCACCGTCTGCATCCTAGTATATATATATAACTAGAAAAGAAATTGAAGAGTGAGAAATTCTCACATATAGCTATCCTAGCTCCACGGCACTTCTTTTGCAGGAAATCTTCATTGCTATCGCATCTTCGTTGCTGTAGCCACTACATATATAAAAATCGCATTTTTACCTTGCTATTCAATATATAAAAATCATATTTTTACTTCGATGTTCAATATATAAAAATCACATTTTTAATTCGAAGTTCAATAGATAAAAATCACATTTTTAATTCAAAGTTCAATAGATAAAAATCACATTTTTAATTCAAAGTTCAATAGATAAAAATCACATTTTTAATTCAAAGTTCAATAGATAAAAATCACATTTTTAATTCATAGATCTCGCCTTTTCTAATATAAAAATCTAATCTATTTCATTTTCAAAATCTAATCTTTTTGACATATGAATTTCTATTTTTACTTCAATGCCCTATACATATAAAAATCAAAATTCTCTTCTATTAAAAATCTAAACTATATACTATATAAAATAAAAATCTAACTTCAGTTTTTTTTATATAATCAAATTCAGTTTCTTTTTTTATATAATCAAATTCAGTTTTTACTTATAATCAAATTCAGTTTTTTTTATATAATCAAATTCAGTTTTTAAATATAATCAAATTTTTCTTGTTTTAAAAATCTGAAAATTTTCATGTTGATTTTTTTTTATAAAAACAGAAAAATAAAAACCAATGCTCATCAAAAAAAAATTAAATTAAATTAACTTACAGTTGATTGGACAAGGAAAGTGGGGATTCGAGATCGTCGGAGGGGGCTGAGGGGGCGCTGGTCATAGGTGGTGGCGGCGGGCTGTGATGCTCAGGGCGCGACTAGGGTTTGTGGATTGGGGGGTCTCGGGTTTCCTTGAACAGAGCTCGGTGGAGAGGAGAGGGAGGGGAGGAGAGGCGTTAGCGTGGAGCAGGGCTCGTGGGGGGTGGCGCTGCCACGATGGGCGGCGGATCGGTGATTGGGGGGCTTCGATCCGTGTTTCTCTTTTTTTTTTTTTTTTTTTTTTGTTTCTGTTTAATGAAATCGGGGGGGGGGGGCCTGGTAGTTAAGGGGAAAGAGATATATTTTTTTTTTTATTAAATTAATTTAATTTCTCTCTCCTAAGTTGACTTTTCATACGACCTCAAAACGAGGCCCACCGCCTGCCGTCCATAGCGTATTACCCCCATTCCGAACACAATGGGATATGTATCGCAAGCTGATTCGATCGCTTTGATCAGTTTCCGTTGAATTTACATTTAAATCACTACATTGAATTTTAAATGTACATTTCAAATTACCGGGGTCACATACTAACTAGAAAAATTCCATAAAAATATTTTCTAGCTTCGTATTGACGATACGGTCCTAACAAAACTAGTTTCGTCGAATTCTGAGACCATTTGAAAAATGGCCAATTTCCAATCGATTAAAATCAACTGAAACTGGTCAAACGCGTTTTCCTTTGCCACGCTCACATATTGATTCGAAAAATTATGAAATTTGAAACCTAGCAATAACCTGACATCACGGACCCAACAAAACTGGTTTCGTCGAAATCCGAGGTCGTTTGCAAAATGTCCATTTTTAAGGGCCTGAATTCCATAGCGACTATTCAGAATTTTCAACTGGACATATCTTTTGATTCCCCATATGAAATCTCGATTATTCGAATTCGTTGGAAAGATATTCACTATTAGATTCCATTATTTTTGGTTTCACTAAAATCCGGATTGTTTTGCACCCGGTACATTCAATTGAAGTTTGAAACCGAATTATCGAACTACCGCGCCATTTTCAATTCTATTTATAATTATTTATATTCTAACGACGACGTATATAATATATACGATCGAATTATATTCAAAATAAATTTTCCGGTCGATATTATTTAAAATATTTCATTTTAAATAATCAAAATTCGCTAAAATTGCCAAAATAAAAATTTTAAACTGGCCCAGATTTTCGGGTTGTTACAATCTCCCCCACTTAAAACTTTTCGTCCCCGAAAAGGAACAAAGTCGAAAGTGGTTTGATTATTCCGCTCTATATTCGATCTGGTTTCCATTCTCCAACTTTTTAGTTTCTGAGAATTTTCAAAATTTCAAAAATTTGGCTAACACCCTAAATTTTCGAAAAATTTCGCCATAACCTCCCCTGCACCGGGAGCATCGGGGAATTTCAAATAGCTTCCCCGGTCCTTCAGATCTCAAAAAGAAAAAGAAAAAGCCAAGCGGCTAGCCAATAGGCTCACAAAATCATCATCACCCAAACAAAACAGGAAATTATGTAGTAAACATGTACCTATTTGTCGGGCAAACATATTTTATTCTTCGGCTCTAGCCTCCTTGCTATGACCTGTTCAATGATATACATGTATATGCAAGCAAATGCAACCAATTTTCAATATAATTCAATATTTGATTCAATTAGGCTAAATGGTTCAAAATTAGCAAACAAATAAACAAGCAACACAAACATCAATCAATTAGTGAATTAGAGTTTAAAATCCATAATTTTGATATATATACAAAAATCATGTTTTTGATGCCAAATCACAACAATGTATTCTAGCTATATAAGATTTGGTTCTCACACCAGTCTAATGGAAATATATAGATATCACACTTTCGTTACTCGAAAATAAATGCTGGTGATGGTATACTTCATCATCAGGACCATGTCCGGGCGACTAGAGTGCGACTCTATATCTATCCAATATATTAAAACTTCGAATACACGCGGATCAGACGTATACGCAAAATCTATATATACTGGATTGTCCACATCAATATAAATAAATAATCAAATACGAATAATTGATTTAAATTTTCAAAACAAAATTTGTTTTCACTTTTATTTTTAAAAATTTACTCTTCACACTCGTTCTAGGATACTACTGACCCTATCTCTAACGAGTTATTCCATTGGATATTGCTAATCCAATATTTGATGAATTCTTTCGTAGGGTTCTAATGTGTCTTGTTCTCTGAGCTTTGTAAACCAAAGCTCTGATACCAACTGTGAAGACCCGTAACTTCCCCGTAAAGGAAAGCGACGGATAGTTCGAGAACAAGCCACAACAGAACGCATACAGAAGACATTTCACTGTTATTACAACAATGCATCAGATTACAAGAATATGCAGAGTATAAATGAATATTACACAGAAATATCAGAGATTTAAATTACATTTAAATACATCGCAGCGGAAAATAATACAATACACCACTAGAAGGAGATATACGGATACAAAGCTTTCCGGATATCATTCCAGCTGTAAACCAGGATCCTGTGAATATAAATCTGCAAAACCAAAACTACTAGCTGCCCGTGTCAAAATAGGGGCACCCAGAGTTTAGGTTAAAACAATAAACTCCAGGTCAGTCATGGGACTGGTGTGAGAACAAAAACAGTTATTAATCTTTATTTTAAAGTTAGGTAAATCAAGGGACCACGCCGCTAACGCGGAACGGGTTTCCTCCCAAGGATACCAGTGCATAAAACAAACAGCGCAATGCTAAATAAGGAAAAATGAAGCTGTTATAAGACCCAGGTCCTATCACACAATGCAACGCAAGCCGGGGGATAGGGTTTTCCCTTATAACAGCCAAAGAATGCTTAATACGTTTAAAACAAATCATTTGATACTATTATAAGTGCATAGTGTATAAAACAACTTCAAATCATAAGTATCAATCATAGGCGACATGAGCGTCCCATGCCACTATGTCGCCATATATAGGTTTACAAATAAAACCGCAAAGTCACGTATTTTGGAAATTGGATTTCCATCTATGAACCGAGGCAAAAGATAGTCCTCAACCGATTCGAGACAATCTAGCCCATGTCTCCGGAGCAGCCGCAACTGCCCCTTGGATCCTCAGGGCCGGTCCACCGATGTGGATTATAGTGCCTGAGCAATACGTTTCTCCGCCCTATGGGGCGTAAATGAGCCAACTAAATGACTCCATCGGTTCGAGAACGACCGATCAATCCGAGGCGCCTCGCAACAGCAACAACCACATAAGTCAAACTCGTCAGGGCGTGTAAAACCACTGACGCCACTTCTAGCTAGAAAGAAACGCATGCCCTCCCTGACGTCCGTCTCCCGTTTTTGGTTCATACCTGGTGTGAAACACGCGAGGTAAACGTTACACAAAGCTACGCCACAAAGGTCGTGCTTTGATCATCACCACAAGACTTTGCTTTTCAACAGAAGCCTCGATCAATTGCCACTTAGGCATGCCACACAGGCAATTCACTCCATGCGTTTGATATCCATCAATATATAACCCCTGAGCTCGTACGTCTCAGAGAAGGGCGTTAAGCAAGAGAATAAATTCTCCGCCGCCAAACAGATATATATTTAATAGAAATCAATCACACAGACTAAAATCCAATGTCAGACACACAGTCCATTTACAAGTCCGTTCTGGGGCTGAACGAAACCGGAGGCACCTAGTACCCCGCATATCCATCGATCTCCAAGTACGTCTGGACGATCACCAACTGTTTCCATCTTCTTGGGTGTACAGCCCAATCAAGATCATCAGTAATCACCCAAACGACGTGAAGACTTCTGGTCTTCGACCACCGTCTTCATCTTCGACTTATCGTCGTATCAGTTATTCAGAATGGGATAAACCCGGTCTTTCCGAATAACTCGCGTATATTTTAAGTAAGTGTTACACAAACACAACATACGCCTCATTCCAATTCATCAGTCACTAACAGTAAATTAATCAAGAGAATAATTCCCCAGATATTAACCCCGAAGGCCGAAACCAACATCAGATCAATATCCAGAAAACCATTCTGCTTGGCTAACCGACAGTTAGTTTCTAACTTTCTTTTTTTCTATTTTTGAATCTCAATTCAAACTAGTCGGGATTAGCGAACCTTACCGAAGTAATCATTTATTTTAATTTCCCAATCCCAACCTATTCATCCCATGAAGTAAAACTGGTAATACTTCATATCTAACACCACAGTGTTATCGGTAAATTCAATTACCATTTCACGTTCAAATCTAATTAAAGATTTAACTATCGCCTGGAGCAAAACTGGTGATACTCCATTTCGATTATTTCAATCTAATTAAAGATTCATTAAAACTCCACTTAGTTTTAATCTGTGACTGGGTTAAAGAATCAGTGTCATTTAAAACACGGTTCACGATAAACCCAAAATCACATCACATTTCAATCAGTCCCTAATTGTAAATTAGCAAGTGAGCAATTCCCTAAGTATTAATCCCGAAGGCCGAAACCAACATCAGATCAATACCTCGGAAACTATTCAACTTAACTAATCTCCAGTTAGTTTCTGATTTTCTTAACTCCTTTAGGTCTAAGAACTGTATTATTGAAGATACCGTTCACGACAACCCAAAATCACATTTCATCAATGATCGGGTTAAAAAACGAGTGTTATTTAAAGCACTGTCCACGATAAACCCAAAAATCAATATCGATTCAATTCCAATTAAATATTATTTAATTGGTACACTTCATTAAATCTAAATAAAAAGATTTAATCTTTTCTCAACTGGGTTCAAGAACAGTGTTAGTGAAGACACCATTCACGACAAACCCAAATCACATTTGATATTAAATACAAGGCTCTGAATAGAAAATATCCCGGCTTATATTCAATATCAAATTCTACGATTAACAAATGTCGTATTGGAAATAACGATATAAATATATATCTTTCAAATTTCCATAATAACATCTGTATAATCACGAATTCCAACATCGAAATATTCCGAAGACAATTTCGATTCAAATCCACTCCAATGCAATCATTGGAAATTTTGGTTATTTTTAAAACCCTTTTCAAATTCAATTTATTTATTTAAAAATAAATAGAATTATAATTCTAGTTCAAAACTAGTTCATTTTGATAAAAATCTACTTTTATCCTTTCAAATATGGAGTTTTTCATCCCAAACTTTCACAAATCATTTCTTATGATTTTACACAAATTATTACTATTTTTAATAATTTTATCAAGGCCTGTACAGTCGATTTCCATCAACGGCCATCGAACTGCACTTACAGCGACCTTTTTCAAATTTGATTTGGACATAATTCCAAATCCAACCGTTAGATTTCTAATTTCTAATTTTCATTAGAAAGCTCTTTTCGATACGAACCCAACGGTTCCGGTTTTAGGAGAATCCGACGGTCGGATCTCCCGTAATGTCCGTTTGAAATAAATGGTCGAAATTCACGAACTGCCGCGGCGCGGCGCGTTCTATTCAGGCCATTATATTATATATATAATATATATAATATATACTTCGTCGATTTCTATTTAAAACGAATTATATAAATAGTCTTAAATTCGTTTCAAAAGCAATTTCAACTTCCATTTCAATTCAAATCAAAATTGAATTCTTCTTTATAAATTCGTTTTAAAATTCATTTCTATTCAATTCAAATTTCAATTCAATTTGAATTCTTTTTCAATTCATTTCGAAATCGTTTTCAATTCATTTCATTTCGAAATCGTTTTCAATTCATTTCATTTCGAAATCGTTTTCAATTCATTTCATTTCGAAATCGTTTTCAATTCATTTCATTTCGAAATCGTTTTCAATTCATTTCATTTCGAAACCGTTTTCAATTCATTTCATTTCGAAATCGTTTTCAATTCATTTCATTTCGAAATCGTTTTCAATTCATTTCATTTCGAAACCGTTTTCAATTCATTTCATTTCGAAATCGTTTTCAATTCATTTCATTTCGAAACCGTTTTCAATTCATTTCATTTCGAAATCGTTTTCAATTCATTTCATTTCGAAATCGTTTTCAATTCATTTCATTTCGAAATCGTTTTCAATTCATTTCATTTCGAAACCGTTTTCAATTCATTTCATTTCGAAATCGTTTTCAATTCATTTCATTTCGAAACCGTTTTCAATTCATTTCATTTCGAAATCGTTTTCAATTCATTTCATTTCGAAATCGTTTTCAATTCATTTCATTTCGAAACCGTTTTCAATTCATTTCATTTCGAAATGAATAAAATCGATATAAATATCGTTTACGTCAAAATGGCGTCAATCTAATCAACACAGCTTCATAAATTCCTTTATTTTCAAATATTCTATTTCAAATATTTCTTTTCCCAAAATAGTTGTTATTATCAAAATATTTCGTTCAACACATGACCAATCTCAATGAATGAGTACTGTCAACACATGAACTTTTATTTTATATCGATAAAGGTGTAAATTTTATTACTAAAATATTTCGTTCATCACATGACCAATCTCAATGAATGAGTACTGTCAACACATGAACTTTTATTTTATAATATACTTTATTTTTCAAATTGGAATGAGGCCCAATCAATTACCATATAAAGTTAATTATATGGATTTTCATACAACACATGTATATAATAGCATGGAAAAATAATCAACCATCAACCAAAGTGCACTACACTGTATAAGCATCAAATATAGATATCTAATGCTTAAAACAGCCTGTCAATCAACCGATCGACATATTTAATAAATCAGGATGAGTGAACTTCAAATTTCATCCCAACACCCGTGTGGGGTTTCAAACAATCAAACACATATTTTATTTGTGCTGTTGGGCGATGTGTAAAATTTATCGTCCCAATCAATGTCATTCAAATAGGTGTACATAAACAAACCGTCTGGTTTGTAAATGAATATTCTATTTTATTCACTTCACGTTAAAAATTATATTTTTAACGATAAAACATTTTATTTCAACCTATGAATTTCTATTCAATTCATTCTTTAAATAAAATGATATTTTTATTTTTCTAACTTATTTTTATTTTTCTAACTTATTTTAGAAAATTTCGGCGGCATAACGGCACGATACTAGAAATGGGACGAGGCCTAGCCTTATCCCCGGTCTAGTGAAGGCTCACGCCATTCACACATCAATCAAATCAATTCGTTATGCAAACCACAAAATTTGGAGTAAGAGTCTAACCTAGCCTTACTCCTTCGCCTTATAACGGCGCACGTCTAATCCTAACCAATTTATCGATTCGATTTTTCACACCACAAACCACATTCAAACCAATATCGCAATCAATAACCAAACAGCCAAACAAACAAGTCCATGGTCTGTGGACGATTGTGTCGGGTGCTACTAAGCACCGTCTGCATCCTAGTATATATATATAACTAGAAAAGAAATTGAAGAGTGAGAAATTCTCACATATAGCTATCCTAGCTCCACGGCACTTCTTTTGCAGGAAATCTTCATTGCTATCGCATCTTCGTTGCTGTAGCCACTACATATATAAAAATCGCATTTTTACCTTGCTATTCAATATATAAAAATCATATTTTTACTTCGATGTTCAATATATAAAAATCACATTTTTAATTCGAAGTTCAATAGATAAAAATCACATTTTTAATTCAAAGTTCAATAGATAAAAATCACATTTTTAATTCAAAGTTCAATAGATAAAAATCACATTTTTAATTCAAAGTTCAATAGATAAAAATCACATTTTTAATTCATAGATCTCGCCTTTTCTAATATAAAAATCTAATCTATTTCATTTTCAAAATCTAATCTTTTTGACATATGAATTTCTATTTTTACTTCAATGCCCTATACATATAAAAATCAAAATTCTCTTCTATTAAAAATCTAAACTATATACTATATAAAATAAAAATCTAACTTCAGTTTTTTATATATAATCAAATTCAGTTTCTTTTTTTATATAATCAAATTCAGTTTTTACTTATAATCAAATTCAGTTTTTTTATATAATCAAATTCAGTTTTTAAATATAATCAAATTTTTCTTGTTTTAAAAATCTGAAAATTTTCATGTTGATTTTTTTTATAAAAACAGAAAAATAAAAACCAATGCTCATTAAAAAAAATTAAATTAAATTAACTTACAGTTGATTGGACAAGGAAAGTGGGGATTCGAGATCGTCGGAGGGGGCTGAGGGGGCGCTGGTCATAGGTGGTGGCGGCGGGCTGTGATGCTCAGGGCGCGGCTAGGGTTTGTGGATTGGGGGGTCTCGGGGTTCCTTGAACAGAGCTCGGTGGAGAGGAGAGGGAGGGGAGGAGAGGCGTTAGCGTGGAGCAGGGCTCGTGGGGGGTGGCGCTGCCACGATGGGCGGCGGATCGGTGATTGGGGGGCTTCGATCCGTGTTTCTCTTTTTTTTTTTTTTTTGTTTCTGTTTAATGAAATCGGGGGGGGGGGGGGCCTGGTAGTTAAGGGGAAAGAGATGTATTTTTTTTTTATTAAATTAATTTAATTTCTCTCTCCTAAGTTGACTTTTCATACGACCTCAAAACGAGGCCCACCGCCTGCCGTCCATAGCGTATTACCCCCATTCCGAACACAATGGGATATGTATCGCAAGCTGATTCGATCGCTTTGATCAGTTTCCGTTGAATTTACATTTAAATCACTACATTGAATTTTAAATGTACATTTCAAATTACCGGGGTCACATACTAACTAGAAAAATTCCATAAAAATATTTTCTAGCTTCGTATTGATGATACGGTCCTAACAAAACTAGTTTCGTCGAATTCTGAGACCATTTGAAAAATGGCCAATTTCCAATCGATTAAAATCAACTGAAACTGGTCAAACGCGTTTTCCTTTGCCACGCTCACATATTGATTCGAAAAATTATGAAATTTGAAACCTAGCAATAACCTGACATCACGGACCCAACAAAACTGGTTTCGTCGAAATCCGAGGTCGTTTGCAAAATGTCCATTTTTAAGGGCCTGAATTCCATAGCGACTATTCAGAATTTTCAACTGGACATATCTTTTGATTCCCCATATGAAATCTCGATTATTCGAATTCGTTGGAAAGATATTCACTATTAGATTCCATTATTTTTGGTTTCACTAAAATCCGGATTGTTTTGCACCCGGTACATTCAATTGAAGTTTGAAATCGAATTATCGAACTACCGCGCCATTTTCAATTCTATTTATAATTATTTATAATTATTTATATTCTAACGACGACGTATATAATATATACGATCGAATTATATTCAAAATAAATTTTCCGGTCGATATTATTTAAAATATTTCATTTTAAATAATCAAAATTCGCTAAAATTGCCAAAATAAAAATTATAAACTGGCCCAGATTTTTGGGTTGTTACAATCTCCCCCACTTAAAACTTTTCGTCCCCGAAAAGGAACAAAGTCGAAAGTGGTTTGATTATTCCGCTCTATATTCGATCTGGTTTCCATTCTCCAACTTTTTAGTTTCTGAGAATTTTCAAAATTTCAAAAATTTGGCTAACACCCTAAATTTTCGAAAAATTTCGCCATAACCTCCCCTGCACCGGGAGCATCGGGGAATTTCAAATAGCTTCCCCGGTCCTTCAGATCTCAAAAAGAAAAAGAAAAAGCCAAGCGGCTAGCCAATAGGCTCACAAAATCATCATCACCCAAACAAAACAGGAAATTATGTAGTAAACATGTACCTATTTGTCGGGCAAACATATTTTATTCTTCGGCTCTAGCCTCCTTGCTATGACCTGTTCAATGATATACATGTATATGCAAGCAAATGCAACCAATTTTCAATATAATTCAATATTTGATTCAATTAGGCTAAATGGTTCAAAATTAGCAAACAAATAAACAAGCAACACAAACATCAATCAATTAGTGAATTAGAGTTTAAAATCCATAATTTTGATATATATACAAAAATCATGTTTTTGATGCCAAATCACAACAATGTATTCTAGCTATATAAGATTTGGTTCTCACACCAGTCTAATGGAAATATATAGATATCACACTTTCGTTACTCGAAAATAAATGCTGGTGATGGTATACTTCATCATCAGGACCATGTCCGGGCGACTAGAGTGCGACTCTATATCTATCCAATATATTAAAACTTCGAATACACGCGGATCAGACGTATACGCAAAATCTATATATACTGGATTGTCCACATCAATATAAATAAATAATCAAATACGAATAATTGATTTAAATTTTCAAAACAAAATTTGTTTTCACTTTTATTTTTAAAAATTTACTCTTCACACTCGTTCTAGGATACTACTGACCCTATCTCTAACGAGTCATTCCATTGGATATTGCTAATCCAATATCTGATGAATTCTTTCGTAGGGTTCTAATGTGTCTTGTTCTCTGACCTTTGTAAACCAAAGCTCTGATACCAACTGTGAAGACCCGTAACTTCCCCGTAAAGGAAAGCGACGGATAGTTCGAGAACAAGCCACAACAGAACGCATACAGAAGACATTTCACTGTTATTACAACAATGCATCAGATTACAAGAATATGCAGAGTATAAATGAATATTACACAGAAATATCAGAGATTTAAATTACATTTAAATACATCGCAGCGGAAAATAATACAATACACCACTAGAAGGAGATATACGGATACAAAGCTTTCCGGATATCATTCCAGCTGTAAACCAGGATCCTGTGAATATAAATCTGCAAAACCAAAACTACTAGCTGCCCGTGTCAAAATAGGGGCACCCAGAGTTTAGGTTAAAACAATAAACTCCAGGTCAGTCATGGGACTGGTGTGAGAACAAAAACAGTTATTAATCTTTATTTTAAAGTTAGGTAAATCAAGGGACCACGCCGCTAACGCGGAACGGGTTTCCTCCCAAGGATACCAGTGCATAAAACAAACAGCGCAATGCTAAATAAGGAAAAATGAAGCTGTTATAAGACCCAGGTCCTATCACACAATGCAACGCAAGCCGGGGGATAGGGTTTTCCCTTATAACAGCCAAAGAATGCTTAATACGTTTAAAACAAATCATTTGATACTATTATAAGTGCATAGTGTATAAAACAACTTCAAATCATAAGTATCAATCATAGGCGACATGAGCGTCCCATGCCACTATGTCGCCATATATAGGTTTACAAATAAAACCGCAAAGTCACGTATTTTGGAAATTGGATTTCCATCTATGAACCGAGGCAAAAGATAGTCCTCAACCGATTCGAGACAATCTAGCCCATGTCTCCGGAGCAGCCGCAACTGCCCCTTGGATCCTCAGGGCCGGTCCACCGATGTGGATTATAGTGCCTGAGCAATACGTTTCTCCGCCCTATGGGGCGTAAATGAGCCAACTAAATGACTCCATCGGTTCGAGAACGACCGATCAATCCGAGGCGCCTCGCAACAGCAACAACCACATAAGTCAAACTCGTCAGGGCGTGTAAAACCACTGACGCCACTTCTAGCTAGAAAGAAACGCATGCCCTCCCTGACGTCCGTCTCCCGTTTTTGGTTCATACCTGGTGTGAAACACGCGAGGTAAACGTTACACAAATCTACGCCACAAAGGCCGTGCTTTGATCATCACCACAAGACTTTGCTTTTCAACAGAAGCCTCGATCAATTGCCACTTAGGCATGCCACACAGGCAATTCACTCCATGCGTTTGATATCCATCAATATATAACCCCTGAGCTCGTACGTCTCAGAGAAGGGCGTTAAGCAAGAGAATAAATTCTCCGCCGCCAAACAGATATATATTTAATAGAAATCAATCACACAGACTAAAATCCAATGTCAGACACACAGTCCATTTACAAGTCCGTTCTGGGGCTGAACGAAACCGGAGGCACCTAGTACCCCGCATATCCATTGATCTCCAAGTACGTCTGGACGATCACCAACTGTTTCCATCTTCTTGGGTGTACAGCCCAATCAAGATCATCAGTAATCACCCAAACGACGTGAAGACTTCTGGTCTTCGACCACCGTCTTCATCTTCGACTTATCGTCGTATCAGTTATTCAGAATGGGATAAACCCGGTCTTTCCGAATAACTCGCGTATATTTTAAGTAAGTGTTACACAAACACAACATACGCCTCATTCCAATTCATCAGTCACTAACAGTAAATTAATCAAGAGAATAATTCCCCAGATATTAACCCCGAAGGCCGAAACCAACATCAGATCAATATCCAGAAAACCATTCTGCTTGGCTAACCGACAGTTAGTTTCTAACTTTCTTTTTTTCTATTTTTGAATCTCAATTCAAACTAGTCGGGATTAGCGAACCTTACCGAAGTAATCATTTATTTTAATTTCCCAATCCCAACCTATTCATCCCATGAAGTAAAACTGGTAATACTTCATATCTAACACCACAGTGTTATCGGTAAATTCAATTACCATTTCACGTTCAAATCTAATTAAAGATTTAACTATCGCCTGGAGCAAAACTGGTGATACTCCATTTCGATTATTTCAATCTAATTAAAGATTCATTAAAACTCCACTTAGTTTTAATCTGTGACTGGGTTAAAGAATCAGTGTCATTTAAAACACGGTTCACGATAAACCCAAAATCACATCACATTTCAATCAGTCCCTAATTGTAAATTAGCAAGTGAGCAATTCCCTAAGTATTAATCCCGAAGGCCGAAACCAACATCAGATCAATACCTCGGAAACTATTCAACTTAACTAATCTCCAGTTAGTTTCTGATTTTCTTAACTCCTTTAGGTCTAAGAACTGTATTATTGAAGATACCGTTCACGACAACCCAAAATCACATTTCATCAATGATCGGGTTAAAAAACGAGTGTTATTTAAAGCACTGTCCACGATAAACCCAAAAATCAATATCGATTCAATTCCAATTAAATATTATTTAATTGGTACACTTCATTAAATCTAAATAAAAAGATTTAATCTTTTCTCAACTGGGTTCAAGAACAGTGTTAGTGAAGACACCATTCACGACAAACCCAAATCACATTTGATATTAAATACAAGGCTCTGAATAGAAAATATCCCGGCTTATATTCAATATCAAATTCTACGATTAACAAATGTCGTATTGGAAATAACGATATAAATATATATCTTTCAAATTTCCATAATAACATCTGTATAATCACGAATTCCAACATCGAAATATTCCGAAGACAATTTCGATTCAAATCCACTCCAATGCAATCATTGGAAATTTTGGTTATTTTTAAAACCCTTTTCAAATTCAATTTATTTATTTAAAAATAAATAGAATTATAATTCTAGTTCAAAACTAGTTCATTTTGATAAAAATCTACTTTTATCCTTTCAAATATGGAGTTTTTCATCCCAAACTTTCACAAATCATTTCTTATGATTTTACACAAATTATTACTATTTTTAATAATTTTATCAAGGCCTGTACAGTCGATTTCCATCAACGGCCATCGAACTGCACTTACAGCGACCTTTTTCAAATTTGATTTGGACATAATTCCAAATCCAACCGTTAGATTTCTAATTTCTAATTTTCATTAGAAAGCTCTTTTCGATACGAACCCAACGGTTCCGGTTTTAGGAGAATCCGACGGTCGGATCTCCCGTAATGTCCGTTTGAAATAAATGGTCGAAATTCACGAACTGCCGCGGCGCGGCGCGTTCTATTCAGGCCATTATATTATATATATAATATATATAATATATACTTCGTCGATTTCTATTTAAAACGAATTATATAAATAGTCTTAAATTCGTTTCAAAAGCAATTTCAACTTCCATTTCAATTCAAATCAAAATTGAATTCTTCTTTATAAATTCGTTTTAAAATTCATTTCTATTCAATTCAAATTTCAATTCAATTTGAATTCTTTTTCAATTCATTTCGAAATCGTTTTCAATTCATTTCATTTCGAAATCGTTTTCAATTCATTTCATTTCGAAATCGTTTTCAATTCATTTCATTTCGAAATCGTTTTCAATTCATTTCATTTCGAAACCGTTTTCAATTCATTTCATTTCGAAATCGTTTTCAATTCATTTCATTTCGAAACCGTTTTCAATTCATTTCATTTCGAAATCGTTTTCAATTCATTTCATTTCGAAACCGTTTTCAATTCATTTCATTTCGAAACCGTTTTCAATTCATTTCATTTCGAAATCGTTTTCAATTCATTTCATTTCGAAACTGTTTTCAATTCATTTCATTTCGAAATCGTTTTCAATTCATTTCATTTCGAAACCGTTTTCAATTCATTTCATTTCGAAATCGTTTTCAATTCATTTCATTTCGAAACCGTTTTCAATTCATTTCATTTCGAAATCGTTTTCAATTCATTTCATTTCGAAACCGTTTTCAATTCATTTCATTTCGAAACCGTTTTCAATTCATTTCATTTCGAAATCGTTTTCAATTCATTTCATTTCGAAACCGTTTTCAATTCATTTCATTTCGAAACCGTTTTCAATTCATTTCATTTCGAAATCGTTTTCAATTCATTTCATTTCGAAACCGTTTTCAATTCATTTCATTTCGAAATCGTTTTCAATTCATTTCATTTCGAAATCGTTTTCAATTCATTTCATTTCGAAACCGTTTTCAATTCATTTCATTTCGAAACCGTTTTCAATTCATTTCATTTCGAAACCGTTTTCAATTCATTTCATTTCGAAATCGTTTTCAATTCATTTCATTTCGAAATCGTTTTCAATTCATTTCATTTCGAAACCGTTTTCAATTCATTTCATTTCGAAATCGTTTTCAATTCATTTCATTTCGAAACCGTTTTCAATTCATTTCATTTCGAAACCGTTTTCAATTCATTTCATTTCGAAATCGTTTTCAATTCATTTCATTTCGAAATCGTTTTCAATTCATTTCATTTCGAAACCGTTTTCAATTCATTTCATTTCGAAATCGTTTTCAATTCATTTCATTTCGAAACCGTTTTCAATTCATTTCATTTCGAAATGAATAAAATCGATATAAATATCGTTTACGTCAAAATGGCGTCAATCTAATCAACACGGCTTCATAAATTCCTTTATTTTCAAATATTCTATTTCAAATATTTCTTTTCCCAAAATAGTTGTTATTATCAAAATATTTCGTTCAACACATGACCAATCTCAATGAATGAGTACTGTCAACACATGAACTTTTATTTTATATCGATAAAGGTGTAAATTTTATTACTAAAATATTTCGTTCATCACATGACCAATCTCAATGAATGAGTACTGTCAACACATGAACTTTTATTTTATAATATACTTTATTTTTCAAATTGGAATGAGGCCCAATCAATTACCATATAAAGTTAATTATATGGATTTTCATACAACACATGTATATAATAGCATGGAAAAATAATCAACCATCAACCAAAGTGCACTACACTGTATAAGCATCAAATATAGATATCTAATGCTTAAAACAGCCTGTCAATCAACCGATCGACATATTTAATAAATCAGGATGAGTGAACTTCAAATTTCATCCCAACACCCGTGTGGGGTTTCAAACAATCAAACACATATTTTATTTGTGCTGTTGGGCGATGTGTAAAATTTATCGTCCCAATCAATGTCATTCAAATAGGTGTACATAAACAAACCGTCTGGTTTGTAAATGAATATTCTATTTTATTCACTTCACGTTAAAAATTATATTTTTAACGATAAAACATTTTATTTCAACCTATGAATTTCTATTCAATTCATTCTTTAAATAAAATGATATTTTTATTTTTCTAACTTATTTTTATTTTTCTAACTTATTTTAGAAAATTTCGGCGGCATAACGGCACGATACTAGAAACGGGACGAGGCCTAGCCTTATCCCCGGTCTAGTGAAGGCTCACGCCATTCACACATCAATCAAATCAATTCGTTATGCAAACCACAAAATTTGGAGTAAGAGTCTAACCTAGCCTTACTCCTTCGCCTTATAACGGCGCACGTCTAATCCTAACCAATTTATCGATTCGATTTTTCACACCACAAACCACATTCAAACCAATATCGCAATCAATAACCAAACAGCCAAACAAACAAGTCCATGGTCTGTGGACGATTATGTCGGGTGCTACTAAGCACCGTCTGCATCCTAGTATATATATATAACTAGAAAAGAAATTGAAGAGTGAGAAATTCTCACATATAGCTATCCTAGCTCCACGACACTTCTTTTGCAGGAAATCTTCATTGCTATCGCATCTTCGTTGCTGTAGCCACTACATATATAAAAATCTCATTTTTACCTTGCTATTCAATATATAAAAATCATATTTTTACTTCGATGTTCAATATATAAAAATCACATTTTTAATTCGAAGTTCAATAGATAAAAATCACATTTTTAATTCAAAGTTCAATAGATAAAAATCACATTTTTAATTCAAAGTTCAATAGATAAAAATCACATTTTTAATTCAAAGTTCAATAGATAAAAATCACATTTTTAATTCATAGATCTCGCCTTTTCTAATATAAAAATCTAATCTATTTCATTTTCAAAATCTAATCTTTTTGACATATGAATTTCTATTTTTACTTCAATGCCCTATACATATAAAAATCAAAATTCTCTTCTATTAAAAATCTAAACTATATACTATATAAAATAAAAATCTAACTTCAGTTTTTTTTATATAATCAAATTCAGTTTCTTTTTTTATATAATCAAATTCAGTTTTTACTTATAATCAAATTCAGTTTTTTTTATATAATCAAATTCAGTTTTTAAATATAATCAAATTTTTCTTGTTTTAAAAATCTGAAAATTTTCATGTTGATTTTTTTTTATAAAAACAGAAAAATAAAAACCAATGCTCATTAAAAAAAAAAAAAATTAAATTAACTTACAGTTGATTGGACAAGGAAAGTGGGGATTCGAGATCGTCGGAGGGGGCTGAGGGGGCGCTGGTCATAGGTGGTGGCGGCGGGCTGTGATGCTCAGGGCGCGGCTAGGGTTTGTGGATTGGGGGGTCTCGGGGTTCCTTGAACAGAGCTCGGTGGAGAGGAGAGGGAGGGGAGGAGAGGCGTTAGCGTGGAGCAGGGCTCGTGGGGGGTGGCGCTGCCACGATGGGCGGCGGATCGGTGATTGGGGGGTTTCGATCCGTGTTTCTCTTTTTTTTTTTTGTTTCTGTTTAATGAAATCGGGGGGGGCCTGGTAGTTAAGGGGAAAGAGATATTTTTTTTTTTTAAATTAATTTAATTTCTCTCTCCTAAGTTGACTTTTCATACGACCTCAAAACGAGGCCCACCGCCTGCCGTCCATAGCGTATTACCCCCATTCCGAACACAATGGGATATGTATCGCAAGCTGATTCGATCGCTTTGATCAGTTTCCGTTGAATTTACATTTAAATCACTACATTGAATTTTAAATGTACATTTCAAATTACCGGGGTCACATAATAACTAGAAAAATTCCATAAAAATATTTTCTAGCTTCGTATTGACGATACGGTCCTAACAAAACTAGTTTCGTCGAATTCTGAGACCATTTGAAAAATGGCCAATTTCCAATCGATTAAAATCAACTGAAACTGGTCAAACGCGTTTTCCTTTGCCACGCTCACATATTGATTCGAAAAATTATGAAATTTGAAACCTAGCAATAACCTGACATCACGGACCCAACAAAACTGGTTTCGTCGAAATCCGAGGTCGTTTGCAAAATGTCCATTTTTAAGGGCCTGAATTCCATAGCGACTATTCAGAATTTTCAACTGGACATATCTTTTGATTCCCCATATGAAATCTCGATTATTCGAATTCGTTGGAAAGATATTCACTATTAGATTCCATTATTTTTGGTTTCACTAAAATCCGGATTGTTTTGCACCCGGTACATTCAATTGAAGTTTGAAATCGAATTATCGAACTACCGCGCCATTTTCAATTCTATTTATAATTATTTATAATTATTTATATTCTAACGACGACGTATATAATATATACGATCGAATTATATTCAAAATAAATTTTCCGGTCGATATTATTTAAAATATTTCATTTTAAATAATCAAAATTCGCTAAAATTGCCAAAATAAAATTTTTAAACTGGCCCAGATTTTCGGGTTGTTACAATATAAATTTAGAATTTTATTTAAACTTATATCTATATTTCTTTGAAAATTTAATAAAACTTTACATTTAGATTTTTAAATTGAATTTATATGTTTTAAAAATTCCAATGTATAAGTTAATATATATTTTATAATATAAACTCAAGAATTTATTGTTTAAAGTTAAAACTTGATTTGAAGTAAATTTTCTTGAATCTGAATTATTGAACCTAAATTTTGAAAATACGGATAAGTGGTTTGGATCGAACTATCTTAAATTATTTGAAATTTGTATTATTTTATATTAAACCATTTTAAATTATATTATTTAAGTCTAATTATTACTTTATAACTATTTTATGTACATTTAACTTAATTACTTTAATTTTATAACTATTTTGTTTATATTATTTTATTTTAAATTTAACTATTATTTATTTTATAATGGTTTCAAATCAAATTTATGTTTTACAAATAAAATTATTTTAAATAAAATTGTTTTATATTATATTAACTATTTTAAATTAAGATTGTTCCAGTTCGAGCTATTGAATCTGAAATGTTAATATAAAGACTAGAAATAATGAAATTTTGAGATACGAATATGAAATTAAACGTAATATTGTAAATGAACTATTTTGTAAATACGAAATGTGTATCTTGAATCGAATCTAATAATGAATTAATTTATGATTTATGAACTTAATAAAATAATGAATTGATTTGAAATATGATTTATGACATTGAAATATTCGAACAAAATTATTTGAATATGAACTAATATTGTTATTATTTGATTTATGATATTTAAATATGATTTTGAGTGTAAATGCCCACAATGTGAAATCAATGTTTGGTTGTTAAGGAGACCGGAGCTGGATATTGTTATTCTCTCTGCTAATATCGAGAACCACTTTAACAACTGTGCATGTGCTGGAAAATGCAGAATAATGTACGTTGCTTTGGAAAATGCTACTAGAATGAAGTAAGACAACAATGATGGATATCCTTGACCTTCGGGTCATAATTAAAATGACTAAAATAGGTGTTATACCATGATTAAGTGAAGTCGCACCTCCTATCAGAAGCATTTCTTTGATACCATCTCTATTGCTTTGTGATTGATTTGGAGCCCCTTTGATAATGGGAGTGTGTTTCGAGATGGGCGGTAGCTACGGATTTGCGTTACCATCGGTTTTGGTGTGCAATTGGTGGAACCCTACCATGTGTATTGCTTCGTGTGCCTTGTTTATTAGCCCCATACAATTTTGATTTAATGTTGTCGTATAACGACGCATCCTTATCAACCGACTTACTGACGTGTTATATGCATATTGTATGGCACTGGTATAAGTGGCGTAAGGGTAATAATGGGAATCCCAATTGCACTATTTTCAGTAATATATTTAACCATAGACACTATTATGATAGTGTATTGTATTATATGATATCTAGTTTAACCGGATCCTTAGAGAATGGAATCCCAACATTTTTTAAGTTACTGGTGCATTTCATTTGAACATTTTACTTGAGTTGATTCACTGTTGAGATTGTTACTCATAATCCGAGTTTTTTGTATTGACTTTATTCTCGGTCAGACTGAGGAGTTTAGATTTGGCGATTCATCTTTTAAGAGCTGGAGATCTATTGGAGATTTAGCTTATTATTTACTGGTTATTGCTATCTTAATGATTCTATTATTCCGTTTCCATCATTTGTTTATACACTAGGTATTTATGTATCTAAGGTTTTCTAATGTATTGATTTATGACTCTAATATTACGTATTTTTATTTTGAGCTTTGTGATTAATAGCTTCATGAACTACTAAGTTATTTATTTCGCTGCGAGTTATTCTACTATTTTGTATCTGTGATTTTTCTGTGTTTTGTGATTTAATTTTATTAAACCCTATAGTTAAGACAATCTCTGTTTTGAACGATTTGAGTTGGTTTTATTACTGACTTAAATGGTAAAAAAAGCAGGTCATTACATGTGGTATCAGTGCTTTGGTTTAATTAAAACCTTAGCCTATATGGTTTGAAACTCATTAGAGATAGGGGTGTAAATCGGTCGGACCGGACCGGACGGAGGTATGTTCAGTTTCTGTCCTAAAAAAAATCGGACCGAACACGGACCGGACCAAATTTTTTTTCGGACAAATTTCGTTGTCCTAATTCGTGTTCTAAATAAAATCGGTCGGACACGGACATGATCGGACTAGTCGGACTCGGTCGGACATGGCTAATTATATCACATTTTGTACATTTTACTAGATTTTCTCTCTACTATACGACGAATTTCAAATAATTCGGACGAATTCGGACGAGCCCAGACCGGACATGATTTTTTCTCGTACAAATCTTGTTGTCCTAATTCGTGTCCTAAATGAAAATCGGACGGACTCGGACGGACGTATTTCGGTCACGGACACGAACGGACGTCGGACATTCGAACAAAATTTACAGCCCTAATTAGAGATAGGGTAGCAATATCCTAGAATGAGTAAAATCAGTCGCAAATTCTTTCCCTTGACAACGTATTTTGAAAAGAATTAAATAATTTTCAAAATGCTTTTAAATGATTTTAAAATATTATTCATATAAAATTTGTTTTAAAATTTAACTTTTTCTAAGTGTTCCTTTCTTTTAAATCCAGTTTCCTTGATAAGTTTCTCTTCGATTAGGATTTCCTAGATCTAAATCTTGATCCTTATTCTAAATTATCATGGGAAATTTATATAGATGGTGTCCTAATTGTTAACTATGCTCTAGTCTGTTCTAATTAGGATCTCCATCCTTTATAGTCTCTGTTGATTAAGTTCTTTCATTGTTCAGCTTTTAACTAAGATTTTGACTTATTTTGACTCTATGCAGTTAAAGCATTCAGCGGATTCAATGCAGTAGAGGTGCAAAAGGTTGTAGCGGGGATAAAGCGAGAAAATATTAGGATGCAGTGGATGACTCTAAAATAGCACATATAATTCTTTCTTAATGCTTTTACAAATATATAACTGAAAAATACATGAAAATTTAACATTCAACTTAATTATAATTAGTACGTTCTTAATTTAAAACAAAAACATGTGCAATTATAAGTTATTATGTGTAAACTTTTATTTAACCTAATGAAATTTAATAGAATACTATAGTATTCTTTATTTAAAAAGATATATGTCAAAAAAATTAATTAAAAAACTAATTTTATCATATTTATAATGAATAAATGTCATTTTAAATTCATTTCTTTTATGAAAGCTATAACGGGAATAGCGAAATATAGCTGAAATAATGGGATTTATCCAGAATAAAGGAATATAGCAGAAATAATAGGATATATCAGGAATATCGGAATATATCGGGGGTTAAAACTGAAGGGCTATTTCAGAGGCTTTTTGGAAATAACGTAGTAGTAGAAATCTGCTCTAGGATATGGCGAAGATATAGAGAGGTAATAGCAGGGCATTAACTTCATAGTTTTGACTTTACTACATAAATAATGAAACGAAATATAATTCATGTTAAGATTAATGAGAAATACAAAAATGTTACTATTTAGTATAATAATATTTAGTTTACTGATTGGAATAATATTTTTTTTTTCGAAATATTATGTGACTTTAAAAAGTTGTCGTATTTAGAAATTTATAAGATGATCTACCTGTAAATGAAAAGTAGTTTGTTGAATTCATATTAAGGCCAGTAAAATTGTATTGTATGGATTTGACTTAATGAAAATTGAATTGGATACAAACAGAAGTTACATGTAGATATAGATTTGAACATAGTTCATATTCTTGAAAATTATAAGATTTGAAACTAAATTAAAATGGATTGTTATTGTGATGACCCCAAAACCCCGTACGACGGTGGCAAGGGTAATCTTTGGATTATAACACATAAACAGATAATAGCAGAACAAAATTAAATAAATACACCAGATAATGTACAATAGAATACATTGGATAAATAACAACATCAGAGTTACACAATATACAGGATCATACTTAGTACAAATACAGTTCAGCTATACATAAATGTCTACAGCGGAAAACAAACATAATATGTACAATAGGAGCTGAACAACATAAAAAGAGATAAATGATAGAATCCATCTTCAGCTCCAGCTATCCAGAAAGAGCTTGCTAAAACCTGAAGACAAGGCTGCCCCTGTAGAAATAAGGGCACCCGAGTTTGCAAGTGAAGTAAACTACGAGTCAGTCATGGGACTGGTAAGAGAAATCTACTTAACACATTATATAATTTGGCTAATCACAGGACCATGCCACTTTTGCAGAACGGGTTTATTCCATTGGATTGCCAGTGCTTTACAACAAGTAAATCTTTTAAAACATCGCAATGCTTTTTATAAAAATGAAGCCGATATAAGACTCAAGTCCCATCACACAATGCAACACAAACCGGAGGATAGAGTTTTACCTTATATCGACCAAGATATTCTTAATACGTGTAAAGTAAAATCACTTAAAATGTAAATTTTGTGTTTAATTCTTAATCAGACTCCAACTGTAAATTAGTCAGAGAACGATCCCCTAAGGATTAACCCCGAAGGCCGAAACCAACATCAGACCAATACCCAGGAAACCACCCATCTTAGCTCGTTTCTAGTTAGTTTCTAATTTTATAAACAATCATAAATATCAATCATAGACGACATGAGAGTACCATGCCACTGTGTCGCCAAATATAGGTTTATAATCAAAACCGCATGATGTCGTATTTGGAAATTGGATTTCCGTCATGAACCAAGGCAAAAGATAGTCGTTACCGAATTCGAGACGCTCTAGCCCACCCCTCAGGACCTAGACTCAGGTGGGCCCTTGGAGAGACAGGGCCGGTCCACCGATGTGGATTAAAATTCCTAAACACTGCGTTTTCCCCGCCCTTTGGGGCGTAAATGAGCCAATGAATGACTCCATCGGTCCCGGATCGACTGATATATCCGAGGCGCCTCGCAATAGCAATAACCACACAGGTGAAAATAATATATATGTCAGCCAGTTTAAGCACTGACACCACCTCTAGCTACAAAGAAACACTTGTCCTCCTTGAGGTCCTCTCCTATTTCTGGTTCATACCGGGGTGTGAGGCTCGCGAATTCGCGTTATACACAAAGCTATGCCATACATGCCGTGCTTTGATCATCAACCACAATACTTTGCTTTTCAACAGAAGCCTTGATTACTGCATCTTAGCATGCCACATAGGCAATTCACACCATGCAACTGATGGCTATCAATCACACAAAATGAATTCCAATGTCAGACACACAGTCCTTTTACATGTCCGTTCTAGGTATGAACGAAACCGGAGGCACTATATACCTCGCATATCCATCAATCTCCACGTACGTCTGGACGATCACCACTTATTATCTATATTTCGGGATACCTCCCAATCAAGACATCAGTTACCATCCAACCAAGGTGAAGATCTCCGGTCTTCAATCACCGTCTTCATCATCAACTTCTTATCGTCGATTCAGTTATTCAGAATGGGATAAACCCGGTCTTTCTGAGCAACTCACGTATATAATAAACAAGTGCTACACAAACACAACACACGCCACATTCCATTTCATCAGTCACTAACCGTAAATTAGTAAGAGAACGATTTCCCAAATATTAACCCCGAAGGCCGAAACCAACATCAGATCAAAACCCAGGAAACCATCCGACTTAGCTAACCTTCAGTTTGTTTATAAATTTCACATTCAACCATCAAATATCCTATAAACTGGGTAAATTCGGCTTATTTCCATTCCATATCGTTTATAATATTTTATAACGATTTATCGCTACTTTTATTTATTTAAAAATAGCCAATTTATTCAAATGACGCTTCAGGCCATAACGCGGCCATGGCGCTGTTTTTCTTCAGATTTGATTTACACATATCTGAAAATCTAACTGTTGGATCTTCACAAATTTTATATCATTAGAAAGATCTTTTCAAAACGAATCCAACGGTTTCAGTTTTGGGAAAATCCGACGGTCGGATCTCCTGGTTCACTTGTTTGAAGTTTCGATTTCAAAATGCAAACTACAGCATCGTTATTCGGTTTATTTTAATTATATATATATAATCGATTCTGGCGCTGTTTTTCTTCAGATTTGAATTAAACATTCTAGACAATCCAACCGTTGGATATTCACAAAGTGGGTATCGTTGGAAAGATATTTCCAAAGCGAACCCAACGGTTTCGGTTTCGGGAAAATCCGATGGTCGGATCTCCGGCACTAATCGTTTGAAATCACGGTTTCAAAAAACGAACTGTAGCTTCGTTATTCGATTTATTTTAATTATATAGCTATATAAATATAATTTGTTCTTCGATTTCAAAACTATATTCTTTTCATACATTTGATAAAAATGATATTTTTATCCAACTGACATTTATTTCGACGCTTCACTATTTTTAGCAATTCATGTATATAATGAAAATGTGATTTTTATTGTAAATCCATTGATTTCAAAACACGACTATTTTATATAGTTCATATAGATGATAAAAATATGAATTTTATTATAAAACAATTTATTTCAAAACACGACTATTTTATATAGTTCATATAGATGATAAAAATATGATTTTTATTATAAAACAATTTATTTCAAAATACGACTATTTTATATAGTTCATATAGATGATAAAAATATGATTTTTATTATAAAACAATTTATTTCAAAACACAACTATTTTATATATTTCATATAGATGATAAAAATATGATTTTTATTATAAAACAATTTATTTCAAAACATGAATGTCGTTCAACACATGAATTTCTATTAACCACATGAATTTCTATTCAGCACATGAATTTCTATTCAACACACGAATATAGTTTCAACACATGAAAATAATTCTAACACATGAATATTATTGAAAATTTCGGCAGCATAACGGCAGGATAGTTAAAACCGGGGCCGTCCCTAGTGCGACTCCTCGCTCTACCTTAAAGCCTCGCAGCTTTTGACAATGGGTATTTCACGCATCTAGTTCGCACGCAGGAGGCATGTTTATTTTTTTCTTTTCCACAAACTAATCCTATGTGGTTTCAAACAAATAATTCTCAACCACAAACGGGTATTTTTCAACCACAATCAATCAATTTCAACCACAAACAATTCTAATCAACCATTCGCTATCAACCAATTTTCACACCAATCACAACCAATAAATATCGTCCATGGTTTGTGGACGAGGGGTGTATATATATGTATATATTTATTTATATAATATATTTCACTTCAATTCAACACATATATAAATTTTACAGCGCATATATAACTTATACAACACTTATAAATGAGGTGTACAACGCTTATATAACTCATACATCGACTATATAATTAATACATCATCGTTTTCCATATCGTTTATAATTCAGAAATCTCACATTGGGTTCCACTCCACCAAAAATAGCGGAAGACTCAGAAAAATATCCGGTCTCTTGAAGAATGTAGAAGACGTCCACACGAGTCCATTGTCTCTTGTTTCACTGAATTTCATCAAGAAACGAAAAAGATATGATTTTTACAGTGAAATCAAAAACCGTAGCGCTTTAAATTGCTATAGAATAGTTTAATTTGAAATCAGCCATACCTTTCAAAATCTATTCAAAACTAGGTTTTGATTTTTCGTGAAATCCGTTGCTCGATACCACAATCGGCCACTGACATGTGGAAGGGCTTGGAGAGGCGCTCCTACGCCAGAAGTAGGGCCCACTTCGGTGGCCTGAGGCGAGCTCGGCGGCACTTTAAAGGGCGTGACTTTTGAGGTCCTGATCTCGAGATTCTCGCCACGGGGGAGGGTAAATCGGGTATGGATTGGAAGCCTGAGGAGAGATCTACGAAAAACTCAACTGGAGGGAGGTCTGAAGATGGACGGAGCGGTCGAAATTTGATCGGGAAGTTGAGAGGCGGCGTCCGCCGTTTATCGTGACTGAGAACGAGGATTTTATTTTATTTTTATTTTTAAATTATGAAGAATGAATTCTATTGGTCGATGCCTTATTAAAATTTTAAAATAGCGTTTCTCCAAACGAACACCAATCCAGACCCAATGACTGTCGTCCCTAGCCAAATACCCCCATCTCGAACACAATGGGATATGTTTCATAGGCCCATTCGACTGTTTAAGTCAGTTTCTCTTCAAATTAAAATATAAAACATTCAATATTGAATTTGAATGTTTATTTCAATTTTCCGGGTCCACATACTGATTCTAAAATTCCCCGAAAAATAAATCTAGCTATGTTTTGACGATACGGTCCTAACAAAACTAGTTTCGTAGAATTTTGAGACCGTTTGAAAAATGGCCCTTTTCTGGTCGATCCAATTCAATAGAAATCGACCAAACACATTTTCCTTTGCCACGCTCACATACTAGCTTCAAAAATTATGAAATTTGAAACCTAGCAATAATTTAACAACCTGGATCCAACAAAAGTGGTTTCGTCGAATTCTGAGGTTGTTTGCAAAATGGCCATTTTCACGGGCTATATAAACACTATAGCGACCTTTCTGAAAATTCATTTGGCCATAACATTTGCTTCCCGCTACGAAACTTCGATTTTTCAGATTCGTTAGAAAGATATTCATAAACAGATTTAAATATTTTTGGTTTCACTAAAATCCATTTTGTTTTGCACCTGGTACAGTCAGTCAAAGTTTGAATTTAAATTTTGAAACTACCGCGCCATTTCAGGCCTTGTTTATAATTAGAAATAATTATATTCATTTTCAAACGCCGATTCAAACTTACTTTTCATCGTTATTATTTAAAATATTTATTTTAAATATTTAAAGTCCACTAAAATAGCCAATTTAAAATTTTCAAACTGGTTCAGATTTTCCGGGTTGTTACAATCTCTCCCACTTTAAACTTTTCGTCCCCAAAAAGGAACAAAGTCGAAAGTGGTTTGATTAATCAACTCTACTTTCAATCTGGCTTCCATTCTTCAACTTTTTAGTTTTTAAGAAATTTCAAATTCTTCAAAAATTTTGGCTAACACCCTAAATTTTCGAAAAATTTCGCCATAACCTCCTTTGTACGGGGAGAGGTTTGGAAATTTATTGGGCCGTATTAGGTACCCAATAAATCCTAATAAGCATGCACATATTTATAGTGATATATTCCGGTGTCCACAGGGGAGTGTGTATAGATCATAACTCCAGAGAATAAATTCTCGTCACCCTATAAATGCTTTTTGTGCCTTAATGCCCAGAAAGACGTGTTTATTGTCATCTCCAGACCCGTGTGGGGTTTTTATTAATCTAGAAATTTACCATTACATTTTATATGGTCCATATCAGTCATCAGTTCAACCTGCAATATATAGTCATCGCCATACAAGCCTCTCGCTCGTATGGTAAATCTTCAACCTCGTCACACAAGCTCCAAATGCTTATGTGGTATATGATGAAGTATGCCTATCTTCAAGAAGTATGCCATGTAGCGTAGTTCAAAATAATTTTTACTATCCTATGGCGACGTTTATTATTACACACAGAACAACCAGCACTCCGCATCCAATGGCATTCACAGGAATTGATATAATAATATTTCGCATCTATCTCATTAAGGTTTACCTATTTGTCGGGCACGCAAATAAATTCTTTACTCAACAGCTAATCCTTTTACCTGTTCAAACATATATAGTGCACATGTATATATTTCTATCTATTTTTAAATCAGTTCAATACTTGATTTAATTAAATATCATTCTAATAATTTAATTAATCAAATCCACTATCACACTACACAAACAACAATCAATTTGTTTTTTTAACTTTTCAAAAATATATCATTTATATATTCAAAAATTATATTTCTAAAACCAGACTATATATATAATCACAAATACGTTATTTATAAACATATAACTCTCAACTCGTTCTGGGGCACTTCTGACCCCATCTCTAACGAGTTATTCTGATTCTGCTGTACTCATACTAGGACCTTACTGATCCTATCCGTAATGAGTTACTCGTCCTAGAACACCACTGGTTCTATTTCTGACGAGTTCGTTAATGTGTTATATACCAGAACTAAGCTTAACCAAAGCTCTGATACCACGTTGTGACGACCCCGAACCCCGTACTGATGGTGGCAAGGGTAATCTTTGGAATATAACACATAAACAGATAATAGCAGAACAGACTTAAATAAATACACCAGATAATGTACAATAGAATACACAGGATAAATAACAACATCAGAGTTACACAGTATACAGGATCATACTTAGTACAAATACAGTTCAGCTATACATAAATGTCTATAGCGGAAAACAAACATAATATGTACAGCAGGAGCTAAACAGCATAAAAAGAGATAAATGATAGAATCCATCTTCAGCTCCAGCCATCCAGAAAGAGACTGCTAAAACCTGAAGACAAGGCTGCCCGTGTAGAAATAAGGGCACCCGAGTTTGCAAGTGAAACAAACTACGAGTCAGTCATTGGACTGGTATGAGAAATCTACTTAACCATTATATAATTTGGCTAATCACAGGACCATGCCACTTTCGCAGAACGGGTTTATTCCATTGGATTGCCAGTGCTTTACAACAAGTAAATCTTTTAAACATCGCAATGCTTTTTATAAAAATGAAGCCGATATAAGACTCAAGTCCCATCACACAATGCAACGCAAACTGGAGGATAGAGTTTTACCTTATATCGACCAAGATATGCTTAATACGTGTAAAGTAAAATAACTTAAAATGTAAATTTTGTGTTTAATTCTTAATCAGACTCCAACTGTAAATTAGTAAGAGAACGATTCCCTAAGTATTAACCCCGAAGGCCGAAACCAACATCAGACCAATACCCAGGAAACCACCCATCTTAGCTCGTTTCCAGTTAGTTTCTAATTTTATAAACAATCATAAATATCAATCATAGACGACATGAGCGTCCCATGCCACTATGTCGCCAAATATAGGTTTACAATCCAAACCACACGATATCGTATATGGAAATTGGATTTCCGTCATGAACCAAGGCAAAAGATTGTCGTTACCGAATTCAAGATGCTCTAGCCCACCCCTCAGGACCCAGACATAGGTGGGCCCTTGGACCGATAGGGCCGGTACACCGATGTGGATTAAAATTCCTAAACACTGCGCTTCCCCGCCCTTTGGGGCGTAAATGAGCCAACGAATGACTCCGTCGGTCCCGGATCGACCGATATATCCGAGGCGCCTCGCAACAGCAACAACCACACAGGTGAAAATAATATATATGTCAGCCAGTTTAAGCATTGACACCACCTCTAGCTAGAAGGAAACACATGTCCTCCCTGAGGTCCTCTCCTATTTCTGGTTCATACCGGGGTGTGAGGCTCGCGAATTCACGTTATACACAAAAGCTATGCCACACAGGCCGTGCTTTGATCATCAGCCACAAGACTTTGCTTTTCAACAGAAGCCTTGATCACTGCATCTTAGCATGCCACACAGGCAATTCACACCATGCAACTGATAGCTATCAATCACACAGAATGAATTCCAATGTTAGACACACATTCCTTTTACAAGTCCGTTCTGGGTCTGAACGAAACCGGAGGCACTATATACCTCGCATATCCATCAATCTCTACGTACGTCTGGACGATCACCACTTATTATCTATATTTCGTAATGCCTCCCAATCAAGACATCAGTTACCATCCAACCGAGGTGAAGATCTCCGGTCTTCAATCACCGTCTTCATCATCGACTTCTTATCGTCGATTCAGTTATTCAGAATGGGATAATGTGATGACCCCAAACTTCCGTACACCGAAAGTAAGGATAATCATTTTGGAATACAACATATTTACAACAAAAACAGATCTCAGATAAATATCATAACACATGAACCATTGCAACGGAAATAAATGTCGTTAACATTCCAACAGAACATCAGAGTATGCAGTCTTACAGGATCCACTTAGCAGAATAGAAGTTTTAACGAAAGAGAAATAAGTCTCAAATGAAAAGAAATGCGTTTCAAATCCCATTACATACATCAAAAGCAAAAGATAGAAAAATGTCTCAAAAGCAGAATAAAATATGGAGAAAAGGTCTTCTTCTTCTTCTTCCTCCCAAAGCAAGCTCCCACCAAAAAGTATCACCTAGAAACCTGTCAATTGGCTGCCCGTGTGGAAAGAGGGCACCCGAGTTTGCAAAAGTGAAACAAACTACGAGTCAGTCATGGGACTGGTGTGAGGAATTCTTAACTAAATTAACTATCAAGATGGCGAATCTCAGGACCACGCCGCTTACTCCATTGGATTGCCAGTGCAATATTTTATAAAGTTTATATAAAACAGCGAAATGACTTTTGAAAAATGAAACCATCATAAGACTCAAGTCCTATCACACAATGCAACGTACACAGGAGGATACAGTTTTCCCTTATGATGATCAAACATGCTTAATACGTGAAAAGTAATATTTTAATATTATCATTAGTGTCTAGGTAGTATTAAAATACTTCAATATAAATATATCAATCCTAGATGGCATAGTACCCCAACCTACTATGTCGACGTATATAAGTTTACAATCAAAACCGAAATGTTGTCGTATTGGAATTGGTTTTCTGTCATGAAGTCGAGGCTAGGGATCATCCTCTTCCGATTCGAGACACTCTAGCAAGTGCCTCAGGATCCCCCGCAGTGAACCCTTGGATCTTCAGGGCCGGTCCCCACCTAACGGTAGTGGATTAATTATGCCTGAACACACGTTTCCCGGTTCCTGTGAACCTATAGTATGACCACTTCTGGCCTATAAAAACTCGAGGTACCTCAATCCAAAATCCACATAAGTAAAATGCCGGGCCGTGTTAAAACCCAAACACCACTAGCTAGAAAGAAACGTGTGCACTCCCTGCAGTCCTAATCCCGTTTTTGACTCATACCGGGGTGTGAGGCTCGCGAAGTTACGTTATACACAAAGCTATGCCCAAACAGGCTATGCTTTGATCATCAGCCACAAGGCCTTCTTTTCAACAAAGCCTTGATCATTGCATCTTGGCGTGCCACGTTGACAATTCATCGCCATGCTATCGATAACTACTACTACGTATCCGGGTGTTAAGTAGAGAATAAATTCTCCACCACCAAACAGACATATATTAATAGAAATCGATTTAATTAAATGTTGCGAATTCCAACGTCAGACGCGCATTCATTTACAAGTCCGTTCCGGGACTGCACGAAACCGGAGACACCAAAAAGGTGCTCGCTAATCCGCACGATCAACACACATGTCCGGACAATTACTGCTTCAACCCAGTCCTAGGAGCAAGTCAGTCCAAGGTATCAGAAGTCATCGCCCATTCGATGTGAAGATCGCCGGTCTTCTACACCGTCTTGTTACATCTTTGATTTAATCGTCGTTCAATTATTTGAAATGAGTTAAACTTGGCATTTTCAAATAATTGTCGCATAATTATAGTTTAAAACATTTCACATATATTTTTAACTATTTATCGCTATTTTTATTTATTAAAAATAGCTCGAAATATATAAACGACGTTTCGGGTCAATGGGTGGCGCTGACGCTGTTTTTTCCAAAATTTGATTTACACATATCTTAAAATCTAACCGTCGGATTTTGATGAAATTTATATCGTTGGAAAGCTCTTCCCAAAGCGGTCCTAATGGTTCTAGTTTTAGGAAAATCCAACGGTTGGATCTTTCTATATATTCGTTTGAAGTTACGATTGTCGATACGCGAACTGCAGCGCTCGTTTCGTTAAATTTTATATTTTATATTTTATATTTATATATATAATGTAGAAACCATTTGGGCGATTTCCTTTATTAAAAAAATGAGGATTTCAACGATGTATAGTTAAATCTTAATACCAAAATGATATTTTAACGATGTATAATTTCAATTTCAACAAAATGACATTTTTGTTCGCCAATTCTAACGCGACCAAAAATGATATTTTAACGATGTATAATTTCAATTTCAACAAAATGACATTTTTGTTCGCCAATTCTAATGTGACCCAAAATGATATTTTAACGATGTATAATTTCAATTTCACCAAAATGACATTTTTGTTCGCCAATTCTAATGCGACCAAAAATGATATTTTAACGACGTATAATTAATAAAAAGGGAAAAGTCCCTTATTCTTTTATTTACATGTAAAATGTAAATCTCTTTTTTATTCTTTCCTATTTACATTGAAAATGAAAATATCTTTTTATTCTTTCCTATAACATTGAAAATAAAAATGTCTTTTTATTCTTTTCTATAACATTGAAAATAAAAATGTCTTTTTATTCTTTTCTATAACATTGAAAATAAAAATGTCTTTTTATTGTTTTCTATAACATTGAAAATAAAAATGACTTTTTATTCTTTTCTATAACATTGAAAATAAAAATGTCTTTTTATTCTTTCCTATAACTGTAACGACCCGGATTTCGAGCGACTTTGGTTATCGACATAAGCACGATGTCGATAACCAAAACATACCAAAAATCCTGGTAATTAGTGAAAGAAATTAGAGGGTGAGGAAAGATAAGATAGAAAATTAGAATAGAAGAAGAAGAAGAACACAACATCAGAGTAACACGAATCTCACAGCGGAACGTATAAATATATTTCATAACATAACTTTGAAATACAAACTTGGTACTTGAATATACATATCATTATCAAAGTACAACACTTACAACACAGCGGAAATTAACTATAGCTATATGACCCTGAAGCCTCCTGCTCCAAGCTCTTCCAGTATATCTGTAAATCCCGACTACTTGACTGCCCGTACAAATTTAGGCACCCAAGAGTTTAGGGAAAACAACAAAGTAAACTCCGGGTCAGTCATGGGACTGGTATGAGTAAAACAGTTCGAATGAGTAAACGATATCTCATAAGACCACGCCGCATAACGGAACGGGTTTTTCCCTTATGAGAATCCAAAATAACTTTATATCAAAAATCTTTTGATATTATAATAATGCCTATCAATCACAGTATATATAATCATCTAGCAGAAACACTTTCATCTCACGTTCTACATATACAGTATACAATCAAAACCGCAAGCACGTATTGGGTAATGGGTTTCCAACTATGACAAGGTATGGAATCACCTTTCGCTCGTGTACCTCTAGAGAGGAATACACTGGGTTCAACAAGAACATCTTGCAACCCGGCCACACATGACCGACCACTTATTTCGCTTGAGTGTATCGAATGTATATCACCAACAGTTGGGATCAGCAACCGTTTCCCGAATGGGACAGCATCAACAATAATTTTTTAGAAGTAAATGAAACTCTAGATCAGGTGATTATACACCCTACTTCGGTGCGACCGACTTAGCCATGCTGCCTGCCCGATTTCTGTCATTCACCGGATGATGAGGCTAGAAGCTACGCTTTCATCATACCAGATTCACTTTGAATGTCACATCGTCAAATCCATCAAATCACCGGTTGACGTCTACAACAATACATTATGTGTTAGCTAAAAGAAGTTTCCTTCTCCGCTTCCGCTCTTGGTACAGTTGGAGAAATCAATATACGTGATCGTCTGGACCTACTCTGTAAGACATCCGTCCATACAAGTCATCCAGGAACAGGATGAACCGAAGGCACTATTCTGTAAACAGGATAGCCCTTGCATAACTCCGTCTTCAATTATCTTTGGCATATATGATTCGCAATGCTTATGCCAATACAGAGTGGTTCTTTGGATAAAAATCCAACCGGTCTCTCCATATTAACAACGTTAAAATGGTCAAAACTTCGATAGTCTGTGATTTAACTATCGAATAAAAATAGGTGTGGAAACAATGATATTATTTCCAAATGGAAATTATATCGATCAAACATCATTCAACATTTTATCTTTTTAGTTCATTAATTTACTTATCTCCTGTTTCCCTATATTCAATATTTCTTATTTTCTATATTTGGAAAATATACGTTATTAACAATGGAAAACATTTCCATTTCTTGTTTTCTTTATTATAAAACATTTCTGGTTTCTTATTTGGAAAACGTTTCCAAAACTTCTTCATTGGACTTAGACAGATGTTTAAACAAACCATCGCGATGCCAACTCAAACCATTTCCTTTACTGCCGAATGTTAACTATTCCTTAGTTAAAAACGAAGTCAATCAAGTTGGGGCAGAACTACCTCTCAGACCTTAACTGAACAACATTTCTAACTTTGAAATAGGCAAAGTTCACTTTATATTCCTTTAACTAACTTCCTTACTTAACTCTCGTTCGAATAAATATATTCGATTGACTCTTATCAATTAACTCTATTGGACTAACCCCTATCAATTAACCCTATTGGACTAACACTGTTTTACTAACGCTATTGATTTACTCATTTCACTTAACTCCTTTCGAATAAACTATATTCGATAACTCCTTTTACTTTCTTCGAATAAACTATATTCGATTAACTCATTCTACTTTCTATTCGAATAACCATATTCGATTAACTCATTTGCTTCTATTCGAATAACTATATTCGATCAACTCATTTTCTTTAACTCAAATCGATTAACTAACATCGATTATCTCCTTTTACTTTAACACTAATCGATTAAACTAACATCGATTATCTCCTTTTACTTTAACACTAATCCATTAACTAACATCGATTATCTCCTTTTACTTTAACACTAATCGATTAACTTTTCATCGATTATCTCCTTTTACTTTAACACTAATCGATTAACTAACATCGATTATCTCCTTTTACTTTAACACTAATCGATTAAACTAACATCGATTAACTCCTTTTACTTTAACACTAATCGATTAAACTAACATCGATTATCTCCTTTTACTTTAACACTAATCGATTAAACTAACATCGATTAACTTCTTTTACTTTAACACTAATTGATTAAACTAACATCGATTAACTTCTTTTACTTTAACACTAATCGATTAAACTAACATCGATTAACTTCTTTTACTTTAACACTAATCGATTAAACTAACATCGATTAACTTCTTTTACTTTAACACTAATCGATTAAACTAACATCGATTAACTTCTTTTACTTTAACACTAATCGATTAAACTAACATCGATTAACTTCTTTTACTTTAACACTAATCGATTAAACTAACATCGATTAACTTCTTTTACTTTAACACTAATCGATTAAACTAACATCGATTAACTTCTTTTTCTTAAACTACGTTTTCCGTTACAACTATTTCCTTTTTTATAACGTTTACTTACCGTTACAAATATTTCCTATTTATAACTTCTACTTACCGTTACAAATATTTCCTTTTTTATAACTTCTATTTACCGTTACAAATATTTCCTATTTATAACTTCTATTTACCGTTACAAATATTTCCTATTTATAACTTCTATTTACCCTCTAAATAAATATTCCTTTTCTATTTCTATTTATTTTCTAAGTAAATATACCTTTTATAAAACCGTGTTCGTTTTATAAATATTTCCTTTTATAAAATTCTGTGATTTTATAAAATTCCTTTATTTCAATGTACATTGAAATACTTCTTTTTACATCCCAGGGTCTTTTATGATATTTAAAATATCGAATAAAAATGATCAACATCATTCCAACACCCATAATCCATAACAGATTATATAACACATCATATATCACAATATATGAAAACAGTAAAATAAATGTTGAGGAATCCAGTTGGATTCCTTCAACCTGTCTCCCTGCATCACAGATGTTAAACAATATAGATAACATCACTTTTCAGTTCTATATGATATATTCTGTTAAACAGAATCAATATAGAAAATTTAACTAACTGACTAGCAGTTCAATCAAACAGTCAACATACAGTATCAGCCAATATCTAACAGTTCTAAAAATACAACATGAAATTATAAACTGTTCAGAGTTGGTGAGATTTACTCACATTGTCCGTAATCGTTAACCAACGATTTACGGTTGTTGACTCTGATCATACAAATTTATTTTGCAATAAATTTAGATGAGCTCTAATCCATCCCAATTCAGTTCCAGAGCATAGTTGTCGTCCATACGATCCTGTCGGACCTTGTTTTGCTCAATTCTGATATCGTATGGAAGAGTTATGATATTACGAAGTTTATATATATTGAAATTAAATAAACGCTTTTGTTTTAATTCCATCGGGCCTTACAATTTCAAAGTCGGCCCAGCTCAAGCCCAACTGCCACATGGTAACCGATCTGCCTTGGAACACTCTCTTTACTTTAAAATACTGGGACCGATTTCCTCCTTTCAATGGCCATTTCGGCCTCATCACTCAAACTTCCATTTCTTCTATGATACTTGGACTGCACCATTGTACTTAGGCCCATCTTCTAATCGATACACCTGCTCCATATCTTCTTCTCCGTTGGATTATTCCTGCCGCAACTCCCTGCTTCATTTCAAAACACATGGCCATGTATTCTTTGATCCACTCTCCCTCAAACCATCCATAATACATTAAACCCAATATACCATTTAAGGATAACACGCACTGTTTAAAACAACACAGTACCCTCTTCTCCACAATTTAATAACACACGCTACAGGAAAAACTCCTCCCTTAAAGCCCATCGTGATATGCTTCTTTACTCCTGTATTCCTCCGTATCTTAACTGCACTGCTCCTGTCAAACATCACGAAGCAATGCCGACGTTAACCTCCTCATTCCCTCTCGTTTGCCAAAACTGAACTTAGCGTCCAACTCCACTATTTTTCAACTCCTGTATACTTCTTCAAATAAGAAATGTAGTACCTGCTGAAGCTTATCCCCGTGTTACTTCGTATATTCCTAACCAAACTCCTCCGTTTGACTCACTGCCCTTGCCACTGGTCATCACCGGCCTGCCAGAGCACACCGTAGTATCCATCTCCTCGAGCTCTCGGACACCGTCATCTCATCAGGAACTCGATCCAGCTACCACCATTCCAGAGGAGTCCATCAGCCCTCTCGCCTGTTGCTACTCCAACATGGGATCTCCTCCTTTTCGTCTGTAGCTCACGCGGAAGACAAACAGACCAACCCCCATAAACAAAAAGAAATCGAAGACTGCACCTAGATTTGAGGAGAATAAACGCTGGCCTTCAAAGAAGATCATTTTCGGATTTAGAATGAGGCCATTTCTCTTTTGATTTCATGTATCTCGCATTTGAGAAAAAAGAAGACTGGCGGCTGAAAGGAATTGATTTCGGGTGATAGTGTATTAGGGTTAAAATAGAAATGGTATTATATAGGAGTTAAGATATTTTAATTTAGTGGATATGTGCTCTCCACGTTTTGGCTTGTAGCATAAAGAAGATGTGGCCCTAAAGGGTGGAACGTGGACTCAAGTTTGATGTTATATAAAGTTTAGTTTCCTATTGTTACGTCCTTACATATATAGCTTGGTGTATCTATCGCACCCCATTTCATTCACTTATGGACTGCTATGGACAAAAGTGAAAATACTGTTATGATGCATAATGCGCTACGATCCCAAAAGTATAAAAATATCGGTAGGTGAACTCATATTGTGAAACTTCAAAATGTTGATTTCAGGGTGCGAAATACTTTAAATAAAAAGTTGTTTATTTAATTAATTAAAAATTACAGTAAAATTCTAAAAATTAAATTATCACTACTTCCCAAAAGAACCTTGTCTAAATTCGAAATCAGTATCTAGTTATATTGAATAAACCGTTATGGTCGATAAATGATTCTATATCGACTATTCTGAAATTTGATTTGGACATATCTCAAAATCTACACGACGAAATCCTGAGTTTTCTCTTCCACTAGAAAGGTATACTCCACCAGCTCCACACGTTTCTTGTTTCACAGAAATCCGATTTAAAACGAGCCCTGTATATTCAGTTGAAGTTCGAATCGCCAATTTACGAACTGCAGCGCCATTTCGAGCTCGATTATAATTATATTATAAACTATACGTTCAACTGTCGACGATTGAATATATTCGTCATTCAAATTCAATTCCAAGTTGAATTAAATATCACCAATGATCCAGTTCACACCATATCGCCATTCCAGCCAATTCTGATTATTTCAGAATTAAATATATTATTTTATTATTTAATTTAATTAAATATTCACTATAATTTAATTAACAACGATTTTATTCCCTAAATCACTATTTATACAATTAAATAAATTAATCATAATACCTCTGCCAATGCGGGTCATTACAATCTTCCCCACTTAAAATAATTTCGTCCTCGAAATTGCTAAAAGGTAGAGGACGACCCTATCGACTGGTTAGAACATATTTGTTCACTTCTTAACTTCAGTTTCAACTGAACCAATTTAATTTCAATTAAATATTATTTAATTCTTATCAACGAAAATTTCCAAAAATCCTGAAAATTTTCTAACTCCTTAACTCTTCGAAAAATTTCGCCAGCACCTCCTTTGTACTGGTCAATACGTCAAACCACCACTTGCTTCTCTGGGCCATCTCCAACCCAAAAGAAAATCAAACATCCAAGCGGTTTGCCAATTCGGCTCACAAATCTCATACCATATGAAATATAAACTTGTACCTTTTTGTCGGGCATATCAACTCTATCACTTCCATATGCTATCAACTCAGCATATACAAGAGTTACCCCAATCAAATCCAATCTGCTTTTTTTTTCCACGACACAACCATTCACTTATATCCGAGCCAAATATCATTTTAACTCGAGTTTCTTCTCGATTCCCAACTCTTAACTTGATTATCACATCACACTTCAAATATGAATCTCACAATCCAATTTGTCTTGATATCATTCTAATTCAATCTTAGTTACCACTTTACTGGCTTGACTTTAATTCAAATTTTGCTTTCACAAATTTCTGTTAAATTTGTTTTTAATACAAACAGTCTTTCCCTGGGAGCTTTCAAACAGTTTACTCTTTTCAAAAAAAATCAAATTTTCCTTCTTGAAATTCAACTGAGCCCATAATCAATATTCCATTAGTTAAATCACTTCTCTATTTCTTTATCAATATTTGTTAACCAAATATTTTCAATAACCATATTGGCCCATTTATGTTATTGGGAAAACATTTCTGAATATCGCCTTCCTTTATTTTCTAAACTTTAGAAAATATATGCTATTTATAATTGGAAAATATTCCAATTACTTATCTCTTTTCCGATCTCGTTTATTCTATACTTAGGAAATATTCTTTATTATATTTCCAAGCTTACACTTATTTGGGTTAAAATAGATGTTGTGTAAAACATCGCTACGACAACCCAATACTATTTTCAACTAATTCTTATTCAACATTGATCTTCGAGCCTGAAATCTTACTATTTATTTGTTAATAATGAAATCAATCAAATTGGGGTATAACTACCTCTCAGACCTTGACTGAATAACATTTATAACGTCAAAACAGATATGACTACTTACTCGAATATTCAATACCATTCAACTACTTCTTCACTTTTAAACACGTATACGCTTTCTCTTTCTATTATTACTAGATTTTCTTCTTATACTACCTTTTTGATTTTACTATTCTATTTCTAAGTTCGTTTCCTTATCGACTTCTATATATATCGATACGTTGATTTCTAACTATCAAATTATTTTAAAAATATTCTAACTCCTTAAATTCCTGGAAAAATTCGCCATAACTTCCTTTGTACCAGGAGCATCGGGAAAATCCCCAAACTGCCACATAGGCCTTCTCCAATCAAAAAGAAAAAGAAAAGCCAAGCGGCTAGCCGATACAGCGCATAAAATCTCATATATGAATTAAATACATACCTTTTTGTCGAGCATTCTATTTATATACCTTCATACCTTGTTCCAAACCTGTCTCATGTATATCCATACATTTCTAATTCATTCCAACTTAATCCAATCGTTTTAACTTATTTCGTTAAGTGATTTTCAAATTACTGGTTTGCCCATTTCACCTTCATATTTGAGTATAACATGTTCAAATATATGTTTAACTTATTTATCAACTAATTGAATTCCATTTCAAATTTTATTTGAATTTCCTATATTCAAATTCCATTTCGATTCTCTTATTCAAATTCTATATCTGAATTTCGTTTCAAATCACTTATTCAAATTCCACATATGAATTTTATTATTCAAATCTATTTTCAAACTCCATTTGAATTTCTATATTCAAATCTATTTGAATTCTCTTTATTTCATTTCAATTCCCTTTGAATCTTCTATATTCAAATTTCAAGTTCAATTCTATTTGAATCTTCTTTATTCAAATTTCCTTTTCAATTCTATTTGGATCCTCTACATTCAAATTTCATTTCACTTTCGATATTCAAATCCTATATTTGAAATCTCTTATATTTTCTATATCCAAACGCCATTTGAATTTCTATATTCAAATTCTATATCACTTCCATTGAGTTTCATATATTCAAACTCCTATTGAATTTCCTTTATTCAAATTCCCTTTCAACTTTCTCTATTCATTCTTTACATAAGTCTCGATTTCAATTCCTTTTGAAATCGATATTTCTACCTTAGGAAAATAGATTTCCCTTTCCATCTCACACTTGTATTTTTTTATTTCTGAATTATCCAATGATAAATCTTCACTTCATTTATAAACTTCATTTAATAAAGAACTATTTATAAACTTCGTTTATAAAGGAACTTCTCATTTTATTTCTTTTAAAACTAGTTAATATTTCAAATCTATTTAAAAATTTAAATTCTATATTTTAAATCCCATTTTGAAATTCAACACACTTGTCTTTCCCAAAACAAATTCAAAACAGTATATTTGGTAGTAATTCGTCACTTACAACTCGAAAATGAATACTGATGATGCAGCTGTCATCATCAGAATCTATTTTCCAGTGATCGAAGTGAGTTCAATACTATAAAACCATTTCTAAACATTTCCACTTTGAAATTCATTTCAAAAATATAATTCACACTGCTTGTAAAACAATTTAAAATCTACCAGGATCTTAAATTTTCCTTATTTTTAATCCAACTCTATTTACAAACCCTTATCCAGTTTTCCAGAGTTTTAACTTCAATTTCTGGTTTAAATTTCAGATTTAAATTATCTGATTTCACGTATTTCACTTATATGAATTCTGATTGGCTATTTACATAACCATTAAATTTATAATCTTACTCGATTATAATAACAACCAATATATCCACTATATTAAAATTTTGATATATATATCTTCTCTATATCAAGATATACCTTGGGTAACTTATTTTAATTTACCCTCTTTTCAAAACATACCATGACGGTTCATCGTATTCAAGTGTTTAGTAACTCCTACCGATACAGTGGATCAAACTGATCGACCAGAACTCATAAACGACTCAACCAATGAATCTCCACAATATAAAACAAATTTTTGTAACAATAACAAATACGTTCACTCGTATATATACACTCAACTCAATCTAGGGTATTACTAACCCTATCTCTACCGAGTCACGCCACAAAGCCAAGTAATTCTTAACTTAAGCTCTGATACCAACTGTAACGACCCGGATTTCGAGTGACTTTGGTTATCGACATAAGCACGATGTCGATAACCAAAACATACCAAAAATCCTGGTAATTAGTGAAAGAAATTAGAGGGTGAGGAAAGATAAGATAGAAAATTAGAATAGAAGAAGAAGAACACAACATCAGAGTAACACGAATCTCACAGCGGAACGAATAAATATATTTCATAACATAACTTTGAAATACAAACTTGGTACTTGAATATACATATCATTATAAAAGTACAACACTTACAACACAGCGGAAATTAACTATAGCTATATGACCCTGAAGCCTCCTACTCCAAGCTCTTCCAGTATATCTGTAAATCCCGACTACTTGACTGCCCGTACAAATTTAGGCACCCAAGAGTTTAGGGAAAACAACAAAGTAAACTCCGGGTCAGTCATGGGACTGGTATGAGTAAAACAGTTCGAACGAGTAAACGATATCTCATAAGACCATGCCGCATAACGGAACGGGTTTTTCCCTTATGAGAATCCAAAATAACTTTATATCAAAAATCTTTTGATATTATAATAATGCCTATCAATCACAGTATATATAATCATCTAGCAGAAACGCTTTCATCTCACGTTCTACATATATAGTATACAATCAAAACCGTAAGCACGTATTGGGTAATGGGTTTCCAACTATGACAAGGTATGGAATCACCTTTCGCTCGTGTACCTCTAGAGAGGAATACACTGGGTTCAACAAGAACATCTTGCAACCCGGCCACACATGACCGACCACTTATTTCGCTTGAGTGTATCGAATGTATATCACCAACAGTTGGGATCAACAACCGTTTCCCGAATGGGACAGCATCAACAATAGATTTTTAGAAGTAAATGAAACTCTAGATCAGGTGATTATACACCCTACTTCGGTGCGACCGACTTAGCCATGCTGCCTGCCCGATTTCTGTCATTCACCGGATGATGAGGCTAGAAGCAACGCTTTCATCATACCAGATTCACTTTGAATGTCACATCGTCAAATCCATCAAATCACCGGTTGACGTCTACAACAATACATTATGTGTTAGCTAAAAGAAGTTTCCTTCTCCGCTTCCGCTCTTGGTACAGTTGGAGAAATCAATATACGTGATCGTCTGGACCTACTCTGTCAGACATCCGTCCATACAAGTCATCCAGGAACAGGATGAACCGAAGGCACTATTCTGTAAACAGGATAGCCCTTGCATAACCCCGTCTTCAATTATCTTTGGCATATATGATTCGCAACGCTTATGCCAATACAGAGTGGTTCTTTGGATAAAAATCCAACCGGTCTCTCCATATTAACAACGTTAAAATGGTCAAAACTTCGATAGTCTGTGATTTAACTATCGAATAAAAATAGGTGTGCAAACAATGATATTATTTCCAAATGGAAATTATATCAATCAAACATCATTCAACATTTCATCTTTTTAGTTCATTAATTTACTTATCTCCTGTTTCTTTATATTCAATATTTCTTATTTTCTATATTTGGAAAATATACGTTATTAACAATGGAAAACATTTCCATTTCTTGTTTTCTTTATTATAAAACATTTCTGGTTTCTTATTTGGAAAACGTTTCCAAAACTTCTTCATTGGACTTAGACAGATGTTTAAACAAACCATCGCGATGCCAACTCAAACCATTTCCTTTACTGCCGAACGTTAACTATTCCTTAGTTAAAAACGAAGTCAATCAAGTTGGGGTAGAACTACCTCTCAGACCTTAACTGAACAACATTTCTAACTTTGAAATAGGCAAAGTTCACTTTATATTCCTTTAACTAACTTCCTTACTTAACTCTCGTTCGAATAAATATATTCGATTGACTCTTATCAATTAACTCTATTGGACTAACCCCTATCAATTAACCCTATTGGACTAACACTATTTGACTAACGCTATTGATTTACTCATTTCACTTAACTCCTTTCGAATAAACTATATTCGATAACTCCTTTTACTTTCTTCGAATAAACTATATTCGATTAACTCATTCTACTTTCTATTCGAATAACCATATTCGATTAACTCATTTGCTTCTATTCGAATAACTATATTCGATCAACTCATTTTCTTTAACTCAAATCGATTAACTAACATCGATTATCTCCTTTTACTTTAACACTAATCGATTAAACTAACATCGATTATCTCCTTTTACTTTAACACTAATCGATTAACTAACATCGATTATCTCCTTTTACTTTAACACTAATCGATTAACTTTTCATCGATTATCTCCTTTTACTTTAACACTAATCGATTAACTAACATCGATTATCTCCTTTTACTTTAACACTAATCGATTAAACTAACATCGATTAACTCCTTTTACTTTAACACTAATCGATTAAACTAACATCGATTATCTCCTTTTACTTTAACACTAATCGATTAAACTAACATCTATTAACTTCTTTTACTTTAACACTAATCGATTAAACTAACATCGATTAACTTCTTTTACTTTAACACTAATCGATTAAACTAACATCGATTAACTTCTTTTACTTTAACACTAATCGATTAAACTAACATCGATTAACTTCTTTTACTTTAACACTAATCGATTAAACTAACATCAATTAACTTCTTTTACTTTAACACTAATCGATTAAACTAACATCGATTAACTTCTTTTACTTTAACACTAATCGATCAAACTAACATCAATTAACTTCTTTTACTTTAACACTAATCAATTAAACTAACATCGATTAACTACTTTTACTTTAACACTAATCGATTAAACTAACATCGATTAACTTCTTTTTCTTAAACTACGTTTTCCGTTACAACTATTTCCTTTTTTATAACGTTTACTTACCGTTACAAATATTTCCTATTTATAACTTCTACTTACCGTTACAAATATTTCCTTTTTTATAACTTCTATTTACCGTTACAAATATTTCCTATTTATAACTTCTATTTACCGTTACAAATATTTCCTATTTATAACTTCTATTTACCGTTAAAAATATTTCCTATTTATAACTTCTATTTACCCTCTAAATAAATATTCCTTTTCTATTTCTATTTATTTTCTAAGTAAATATACCTTTTATAAAACCGTGTTCGTTTTATAAATATTTCCTTTTATAAAATTCTGTGATTTTATAAAATTCCTTTATTTCAATATACATTGAAATACTTCTTTTTACATCCCAGGGTCTTTTATGATATTTAAAATATCGAATAAAAATGATCAACATCATTCCAACACCCATAATCCATAACAGATTATATAACACATCATATATCACAATATATGAAAACAGTAAAATAAATGTTGAGGAATCCAGTTGGATTCCTCCAACCTGTCTCCCTGCATCACAGATGTTAAACAATATAGATAACATCACTTTTCAGTTCTATATGATATATTCTGTTAAACAGAATCAATATAGAAAATTTAACTAACTGACTAGCAGTTCAATCAAACAGTCAACATACAGTATCAGCCAATATCTAACAGTTCTAAAAATACAACATGAAATTATAAACTGTTCAGAGTTGGTGAGATTTACTCACATTGTCCGTAATCGTTAACCAACGATTTACGGTTGTTGACTCTGATCATACAAATTTATTTTGCAATAAATTTAGATGAGCTCTAATCCATCCCAATTCAGTTCCAGAGCATAGTCGTCGTCCATACGATCCTGTCGGACCTTGTTTTGCTCAATTCTGATATCGTATGGAAGAGTTATGATATTACGAAGTTTATATATATTGAAATTAAATAAACGCTTTTGTTTTAATTCCATCGGGCCTTACAATTTCAAAGTCGGCCCAGCTCAAGCCCAACTGCCACATGGTAACCGATCTGCCTTGGAACACTCTCTTTACTTTAAAATACTGGGACCGATTTCCTCCTTTCAATGGCCATTTCGGCCTCATCACTCAAACTTCCATTTCTTCTATGATACTTGGACTGCACCATTGTACTTAGGCCCATCTTCTAATCGATACACCTGCTCCATATCTTCTTCTCCGTTGGATTATTCCTGCCGCAACTCCCTACTTCATTTCAAAACACATGGCCATGTATTCTTTGATCCACTCTCCCTCAAACCATCCATAATACATTAAACCCAATATACCATTTAAGGATAACACGCACTGTTTAAAACAACACAGTACCCTCTTCTCCACAATTTAATAACACACGTTACAGGAAAAACTCCTCCCTTAAAGCCCATCGTGATATGCTTCTTTACTCCTGTATTCCTCCGTATCTTAACTGCACTGCTCCTGTCAAACATCACGAAGCAATGCCGACGTTAACCTCCTCATTCCCTCTCGTTTGCCAAAACTGAACTTAGCGTCCAACTCCACTATTTTTCAACTCCTGTATACTTCTTCAAATAAGAAATGTAGTACCTGCTGAAGCTTATCCCCGTGTTACTTCGTATATTCCTAACCAAACTCCTCCGTTTGACTCACTGCCCTTGCCACTGGTCATCACCGGCCTGCCAGAGCACACCGTAGTATCCATCTCCTCGAGCTCTCGGACACCGTCATCTCATCAGGAACTCGATCCAGCTACCACCATTCTAGAGGAGTCCATCAGCCCTCTCGCCTGTTGCTACTCCAACATGGGATCTCCTCCTTTTCGTCTGTAGCTACCGCGGAAGACAAACAGACCAACCCCCATAAACAAAAAGAAATCGAAGACTGCACCTAGATTTGAGGAGAATAAACGCAGGCCTTCAAAGAAGATCATTTTCGGATTTAGAATGAGGCCATTTCTCTTTTGATTTCATGTATCTCGCGTTTGAGAATAAAGAAGACTGGCGGCTGAAAGGAATTGATTTCGGGTGATAGTGTATTAGGGTTAAAATAGAAATGGTATTATATAGGAGTTAAGATATTTTAATTTAGTGGATATGTGCTCTCCACGTTTTGGCTTGTAGCATAAAGAAGATGTGGCCCTAAAGGGTGGAACGTGGACTCAAGTTTGATGTTATATAAAGTTTAGTTTCCTATTGTTACGTCCTTACATATATAGCTTGGTGTATCTATCGCACCCCATTTCATTCACTTATGGACTGCTATGGACAAAAGTGAAAATACCGTTATGATGCATAATGCGCTACGATCCCAGAAGTATAAAAATATCGGTAGGTGAACTCATATTGTGAAACTTCAAAATGTTGATTTCAGGGTGCGAAATACTTTAAATAAAAAGTTGTTTATTTAATTAATTAAAAATTACAGTAAAATTCTAAAAATTAAATTATCACTACGTCCCAAAAGAACCTTGTCTAAATTCGAAATCAGTATCTAGTTATATTGAATAAACCGTTATGGTCGATAAATGATTCTATAGCGACTATTTTGAAATTTGATTTGGACATATCTCAAAATCTACACGACGAAATCCTGAGTTTTCTCTTCCACTAGAAAGGTATACTCCACCAGCTCCACACGTTTCTTGTTTCACAGAAATCCGATTTAAAACGAGCCCTGTATATTCAGTTGAAGTTCGAATCGCCAATTTACGAACTGCAGCGCCATTTCGAGCTCGATTATAATTATATTATAAACTATACGTTCAACTGTCGACGATTGAATATATTCGTCATTCAAATTCAATTCCAAGCTGAATTAAATATCACCAATGATCCAGTTCACACCATATCGCCATTCCAGCCAATTCTGATTATTTCAGAATTAAATATATTATTTTATTATTTAATTTAATTAAATATTCACTATAATTTAATTAACAACGATTTTATTCCCTAAATCACTATTTATACAATTAAATAAATTAATCATAATACCTCTGCCAATGCGGGTCATTACAATAACATTGAAAATAAAAATGTCTTTTTATTCTTTTCTATAACATTGAAAATAAAAATGTCTTTTTATTCTTTTCAATAACATTGAAAATAAAAATGTCTTTTTATTCTTTTCTATAACATTGAAAATAAAAATGTCTTTTTATTCGTTTTTATAACATTGAAAATAAAAATGTTTTTTTATTATTTTCTTTAACATTGAAAATAAAAATGTCTTTTTATTATTTTCTATAACATTGAAAATAAAAATGTCTTTTTATACTTTTCTATAACATTGAAAATAAAAATGTCTTTTTATTCTTTTCTTGCTAAGAGAACTCAATTAAAAAGTAAATTCATCTTTCTATGTAATATTTGCATTGTAAAATGCAATTAAAAAGGTGGACTTTATTTCCAATGTAAATGTCTTTTCTAGCGTCAATAAAAATAAATATAATTTCTAATGTCAAGATTTGATTCATTTCAACTATACAAACATAACGATGAAATTTTGTTCATTTCAACCATATAGACATGACGATGAAATTTTGGTGTCATTTCAACTAATTTAACATACGATGAATTTTGGGTGTCATTACAACTAATTTAACATACGATGAATTTTGTGCATCACAACAAAGGCAACATATGATTGGTTGTAAAATTTCTATGAATAAAAAATAATAGACCCCGCCTTTATTTTGCGAAATAAAACAAAATATATGAACTTTATTCATTTTATAGGATAAATGATCAAATCTTTATTCATTATATAAATTCAACTTCTTTTATTTTATATGTCAAATTAAAAGATCAAATCTTTATTTATTATTTAAAATAAAATGAAAGGAAAATAAAAGATTGAACTTTATTTTATTTTGTTTTCAAAAAAAAAGATCAAACTTTCCTTTATATTTGTTTTTGAAAAACAAAATTCTGTTAATCAAAACAAAAGACTAAAACTTTGTTTTATTCGTAGATCAAAAACAAAAGATTCAACTTTAATTTGTTTTCAAAAAAAAAAAAACGGAAGATTAGAACTTTATTTTGTTTTCAAAACATAAGATCCAACTTAATTACTATTTTCAAAACAAAAGATTTAAACCTAATTATATTTTATTTCAAATAAAAAAAAATCAAAACTTTTACATAAAGATCCCAACTTTATTATATTTTATTTTCAAATCAAAAGATCAAAACCTTTAAACAAAGATCCCAACTTTATTATATTTTACTTTAAAATCAAAAGATCAGTTTCAAGAGAAAGGAATAAAAATAAAAACAAAGGCGAGAACTTTATTATGATTACATCAGAATTTTACAGATCCAACCAGTCAAATTATAACATGACATCACAACGAATAAGATTCAATAATACAACAATCACCACATAACAGATCAGGATAATATACAATGATTCAACTGATCGAATAGAATTTAAAATAGATTATTTAATTATTTAAATTCAGAATCTCACAATCGTTGACGATTTTTGGCCAAAATTCAAACTGTTCAGAATCAACTCCAGTCAGTTTCGATCATCGAATTTCGAATCGAAATGAGTTAGATATGGCTAATTGAAGTTTTAAAATAATTTAAATTAATTAAATAATAAATTAATTGGTAAATCACCTTCTTCCTCTTCACAGATACTATAGGCCGCACGTTTTGGTTCCTCCTTCAATCCTAGGGTTCGATTTTTGTTCAAATCAGTTGCAGGGTTCGTCGATCAGGATGTGGCACGCTGGTGTGCTAGGGGAGGCGCACACACGGTGCAGGGGGGCCCACTCGGTGGCGTCTGGTGGTCAGGGCGGAGCACGAACGGGCGCGGGTTTGGGTCGACGGTGCTTGGTGGTTGCGGCACTAGGAGATGATCATGTGGTATGGAAATAAAGAGGACGGAAGGGGCTTTGATTTGGTATGTGTGAGGTATTTTAATTCGAAGGGATGAAGAAGAAATTGATGGAGGAAGGGGAAGCAATTTCGGCCATTGGTTTGAGGGGGTGGCGGCTACACGAAGATGATGAATAGTGTATTGATTTTAGGGTTTTCAATCTCCTATTTTTATAATATTAAAATGTATTTTTACAAAAAAAACCATATCTTCCAAACCGGCTCAAATTCAGTCCAGCAAAAAGTGACCCTCGCCAATAGCCCATATTCCGGACCCAATGGGACAGGTCCCGTCAGCCCAAACGGCTGTCTGTGGCCTGTATTATTTAATTTAATATTTAATTCCTTTATTAATCTAATTCGTCTGCATAAATAAATTCACTGAGGCCACAAACGGACTCAGAAAAATCCAGAAAAAATATTTTTGTCTATGTTATGACAATACGGTCCTAACAAAACTATATTCGTCGAATTCTGACACTGTTTGAAAAATGGCTATTTTTCAGTCGATTAAATTTGACTGTAATCGACCAAACACAATTTCCTTTGCCGCGCTCACATATTAAATTGAAAAATTCTAAAAATTGAAACCTAGCAATAATATGACATTCCGGTTCCGATGAAAGCGGTTTCGTCGAAAACAGAGATCGTTTGAAAATTGGCTATTTTCACTGGCTTTAATATTATTTAAAAATGGAATTTTTAATTTCTGCCACATTTTTCCACCAAATAATTTAAAATAAATTTTTTAAACTGGTTCGAACTTTCCAAGTCGTTACAGATAAACCCGGTCTTTCTGAGCAACTCGCGTATATAATAAACAAGTGCTACACAAACACAACATACGCCACATTTCAATTCATCAGTCACTAACCGTAAATTAGTAAGACAACGATTTCCCAAATATCAACCCCGAAGGCCGAAACCAACATCAGATCAAAACCCAGGAAACCATACGACTTAGCTAACCTTCCGTTAGTTTATAAATTTCACATTCAACCATCAAATATCCTATAAACCGGGTAAATTTGGTTTATTTCCATTCCATATCGTTTATAATATTTTATAAAGATTTATCGCTATTTTTATTTATTTAAAAATAGCCAATTTATTCAAACGATGCTTCAGGCCATAACGCGGCCGTGACGCTGTTTTTCTTCAGATTTGATTTACACATATCTGAAAATCTAACCGTTGGATCTTTCACAAATTTTATATCAATAGAAAGATCTTTTCAAAACGAATCCAAAGGTTTCAATTTTGGTAAAACCGATGGTCGGATCTCCCAGTACACTCGTTTGAAGTTTCGATTTTAAAATACGAACTACAACATCGTTATTCGATTTATTTTAATTATATATATATATATAAATATAATCGATTCTGGCGCTGTTTTTCTTCAGATTTGAATTAAACATTCCAGATAATCCAACCGTTGGATTTTCACAAAGTGGGTATCGTTGGAAAGATATTTCCAAAGCGAACCCAACGGTTTCGGTTTCGGGAAAATCCGATGGTCGGATCTCCCGCACTAATCGTTTGAAATCACGGTTTCAAAACACGAACTACAGCTTTGTTATTCGATTTATTTTAATTATATTTATATATATAAATATAATCGGTTCTTCGATTTCAAAACCATATTCTTTTCATACATTTGATAAAAATGATATTTTTATCCAACAAACATTTATTTCGACACTTCACTATTTTTAACAATTCATGTATATAATGAAGATGTGATTTTTATTGTAAAGCCATTGATTTCAAAACACGACTATTTTATATAGTTCATATAGATGATAAAAATATGATTTTTATTATAAAACAATTTATTTCAAAACAACGACTATTTTATATAGTTCATATAGATGATAAAAATATGATTTTTATTATAAAACAATTTATTTCAAAACACGACTATTTTATATAGTTCATATAGATGATAAAAATATGATTTTTATTATAAAACAATTTATTTCAAAACACGACTATTTTATATAGTTCATATAGATGATAAAAATATGATTTTTGTTATAAAACAATTTATTTCAAAACATGAATGTCGTTCAACGTATGAATTTCTATTCAACACATGAATTTTTGTTCAACACACGAATATAGTTTCAACACATGAAAATAATACTAACACATGAATATTATTGAAAATTTCGGCAGCATAATGGCAGGGTATTTAAAACCGGGGTTGTCCCTAGTACGGCTCCTCACTCTACCTAAAGCCTCGCAGCTTTTGACAATGGGGATTTCATGCATCTAGTTCGCACGCAGGCGACATGTTTATTTTTTCCTTTTCCACAAACTAATCCTATGTGGTTTCAACCAAATAATTCTCAACCACAAACGGGTATTTTTCAACCACAATCAATCAATTTCAACCACAAACAATTCTAATCAACCATTCGCTATCAAGCAGTTTTCACACCAATCACAACCGATAAATATCGTCCATGGTTTGTGGACGAGGGGCGTATATATATGTATATATTTATTTATATAAGTATATTTCACCTCACTTCAACACATATATAATTTTTACAACGCATATATAACTTATACATCGAACGTACAACTTATACAACGCTTATACATGAGGTGTACAGTGCTTACATAACTCATACATCGACTATATAATTTATACATCGTCATTTTCCATATCGTTTATAATTCAGAAATCTCACATTGGGTTCCACTCCACCAAAAATAGCGGAAGGCTCAGAAAAATATCCGGTCTCTTCTAGAATGTAGAAGAGTCCACACGAGTCCACTATCTCTTGTTTCACTGAATTTCATCAAGAAACGAAAATATATGATTTTTACAGTGAAATAAAAAACGTAGCGCTTTAAAGTGCTATAGAGTAGTTTAATTTAAAATCAGCCGTACCTTTCAAAATCTGTTCAAAACTAGGTTTTGATTTTTCGTGAAATCCGTTGCTCGATACGACGATCGGCCACTGCCACGTGGAAAGGCTTGGAGAGGCGCTCCTGCGCCAGAAGTAGGGCCCACTTCGGTGGCCTGAGGCGAGCTCGGCGGCGCTTTAAAGGGCGCGACTTTTGATGTCCTGATATCTAGATTCTCTCCACGGGGGAGGGTAAATCGGGTATGGATTGGAAGCCTGAGGAGAGATCTACGAAAAACTCAACTGGAGGGAGGTCTGAAGATGGACGGAGCGGTCGGAATTTGATCGGGAAGTTGAGAGGCGGCGTCCGCCGTTTGTCGCGACAGAGAACGAGGTTTTTTTTTTAAAATTATGAAGAATGAATTCTATTGGCCGATGCCTTATTAAAATTTTAAAATAGCGTTTCTCCAAACGAACACCAATTCAAACCCAACGACTGTCGTCCCTAGCCAAATACCCCCATCCCGAACACAATGGGATATGTTTCGTAGGACCATTCGACTGTTTCAGTCAGTTTCTCTTCAAATTAAAATATAAAACATTCAATGTTGAATTTGAACGTATATTTCAATTTGCCGGGGCCACATATTGATTCTAAAAATTCCCGAGAAATAAATCTAGCTATGTTTTGACAATACGGTCCCAACAAAACTAGTTTTGTCGAATTCTGAGACCGTTTGAAAAATGGCCCTTTTCTGGTCGATCCAATTTAATAGAAATCGACCAAACACATTTTCCTTTTCCACGCTCACATACTAGCTTCAAAAATTATGAAATTTGAAACCTAGTAATAATTTAACATCCTGGATCCAACAAAAGTGGTTTCGTCAAATTATGATGTCGTTTGCAAAATGGCCATTTTCACGGGCTATATAAACTCTATAGCGACCTTTCTGAAAATTCACTTGGCCATAACTTTTGCTTCCCGCTATGAAACTTCGATTTTTCAGATTCGTTAGAAAGATATTCATAAACAGATTTAAATATTTTTGGTTTCACTAAAATCCATTTTGTTTTGCACCTGGTACAGTCAGTCAAAGTTTGAATTCAAAATTTGAAACTACCGCGCCATTTCAGGCCTTGTTTATAATTAGAAATAATTATATTCATTTTCAAACGTCGATTCAAACTTACTTTTCGTCGTTATTATTTAAAATATTTATTTTAAATATTTAAAATCCACTAAAATAGCCAATTTAAAATTTTCAAACTGGTTCAGATTTTCCGTGTTGTTTCAGTTATTGTAAACTTCTATATGACTGAATTTAGATGAAATTCGTATATGATATAAAAATGAAGTTATGCGATAAGCTAAATGTAACCCAATGCCAATAGATGGTAATACAATATATATTGTTTTGAAATATTATATAGTGTGCATTCATAAATCTTGCGATAATTAGACTTATTGAAGAATATAAGTCAAAATTTAATAATAAATGAGTCACGGAGGGATCGGTTTTTTCCCTACTCGATATTTGTAATAAATAATTTGAAGTGTATTGTTTATAATATATATAGACTTATTAAAAAAATCTATTCTGTTTAAAAAAAGGAAAATGTTTTGAGTATATATTCGACGTTAAAATTGGTCTATCAAATACTGAGTGATTTGGGTATACATCTGATCAACGTGTGTTAAATCATATATGTAAAAGATAGATATAAATCATACTCTAGTCGCTTGAAAATAATTCTGATGATGATCATGGCATCATTGGTATTTATTTCCAGGTTTCGAATGTGAGATGGATATACAACGCCAATTGAGACATTGAGTGAATACTTAAAAGTATTTTAAAATGTTTTGGGAAAATATCTGAACTTTGATTTAAATATATTCCCACGTATTAATCTAAGTAATTTAACAAATATATATAATTTGATTTTGAATATATTATTGCTTTGTTCTATTTTCCTACCTCATTCCTTTTTGAGGATGAAAAGGTCTGAGTAGGGGAGATTGTAACAACCTGAAATTTTAATTTGTTTAGAATTAACAATTTTATTTGAATTTAAAATTTTAATTTAAAAACTTCAATTTATTCTGAATTAAATGAAATAAATGAATTTGATTTTGTAAATGAACAATAATAAGTGTCGTTTGATCATTTAAATCAAATAATTGTCTAATTTGATGAAACGGTTTAAATGACTCAACTAATGTTATTTAAATTTAAGTGACTTATAAAAAACTTAAATTTAAATAATAAAATTTAATTAACGAATATATTGATGTTCTAAATCTATTGAATTTTCTAAAAAGCCATTTTTATGTCAAATCAGGTCAAATTTTAATTTTTGTCAAAATTTAAATCTATTTTTTTCTGAATCTATACTAAATTATGAGCATCCAACATTTTCGATTGGTTGAAATTCAATTTCGTTTTCTCAGAACTCACGTTTGTAACTGTAAAAAAAAGCACAACAAAATAGACGACGTTGTTATGTGCATTTTTGAGTGCAATTAATCTTTATGCTACTTCACATTCTCATTATTATTAATAATGGTTTGAATTGGTTATTGAATATGTAAGGCCCATCTATTTAATTTTCATTGAAGAACTCTGTAATGCCTTCTCACGCAAATAAAATATCGCATAATCTTTCTTTCTTCTAATTCTATTTTCTTTGAACTCTTCCATCCCTTTTCTTTCTTTTTTTGTCTGAATCTAGATCTCAAAGTTCTCAAATCAAAATCAATGGAAAAAATTTCAAATCAAATTGCAATGAAAAGGGGATTTGGTGAAAATGAATTGCAAACAAAAAGAAGATCAAAATCAAGCAAGCACAAAATCTATTCCTCCTCTTCCCTCTTCATCATTTTTTGCAGCATGTATTGGTGCTTGTCTCATAAGAGAAAAACTGTCCTTCGTTCTCATAAAACCCAAATCCAAAATATCCATAAATTCTAACCTTAAAACCCTATTTTCCTCTTTTTATTTTGTCAAAATTTTCCTGGATTTTGACCCATGTTGTAGAGGTCGTAACTTACTATTATAAAATCCAAATCCACTTTTTCTTTTTTGCAAATCATGTGAAATTGAAATAGTTACAAATTTTATGTTGAAGAATTTTCCAGATTTCAAAATCTATTTTGCTGAAACCCCAAATTTTTAGGACCCTTTTTCGGACTTAGGTTTCTAACCTAAAAATTGATGTTATTGTTTCAGTCATATCTCCTTCAAAATTTATTGTAAACCAGTTTTTCTTTTATTCAGATTGGGTCAAACTGGAATAGCTACAATTTTTGTATTGAATACTTTTTCATATTTCAAATTATTCCAAATCAAAACTGCCAATCTTTCTAATGCATTTTTAACCCAGATTTCTGACCCAAAAATTTATCTGTCACTGTTTTGATCATATATTTTTCAATTTTTATCGAAACTCAATTTTTTTCTTTTTTAAATTAAAGAAAAGAATTTTCTAAAACTTTTCTCTTGGCCATTTTTTCAAATTCAGTAGTTAACATATCCAAAAACCTATTTTAAATCTATCTAAAATTTTGTTGTATTTTATAAATTTTGTGAAAATTAATATCCATCTGAATTTTTATCTTACTTTGTTTGTGTGTGTGGGTTGAATTTTGGTGTTGTGTGCATTGGTGTGTGATTGTGTTGTGTTTGGAAACCATAACTGTATGGGTGAAATGGTAAGGCATGGAAATGATAAGTTGGAGGTTGGGTGTTCGATCTTAAGTATTGCTAATTGGATATATTTTTCATCTAGAGTATTTTACACAAATATTTATATATATTACTTCACGGAATATGTATATATTTTATAAAATAATAGAAGTGTGTTGATTTGGAATTTGTGATTTGAGTTTGGGTTGACCAAGTTGAGATTCTGCCCATTTGATTCAACTGTGTTGTGTCACCTTTGCTGTCAACTTCCCTGTTCGTTTCAGCCTATGCCATTTATTTCTATTTTACCACACAAAGTAAAAATCCTTACTAAGTAACAATTTCAATATGCTAATTGATATCAATTGAAATGGTATATGAAATGTTATGATTTCTCTAGAAAACCCAATTATTTGTTTGTGCACACGTGACATGCGCACTTATGACATCTATGACATGAATTAATTATGATGACTTATGTTGATATGGATGATTCTGTAACAACCCTCCCTTCTGACCGCCCAAGCCAGTAACCAAAACGACTCGGAACGTTATGAAAGGCGGATTGTTATGAGGATTCGGCACATCAGAATAGAACACAAAAAAATTTTCATTGCTAATGCAACAATTTTATATCAGTGTACAAGAAAATATCAAAGTACAAATAATCGATACACAATGGAAAAATATCAGAGAAAAGTTAATTAAAAACTAGCGGAAATATAAATACGTAAATAAAAAAAAACGAAGAACTGCAAATAATCCAAAGTATAGCTCCAGCCATAATTCATGATCCTATTAAAGAATATATGCAAAACCAAAACTATTAGTTGCCCATGTAGAAAATATGTGCACCTAGGGTTTATGTGGGAAACAATTTCGAAAATAAATGTATCATTCTTAGACGGCATAATACCCCATCCTATTATGTCGCCATATAGGTTTACAAGTGAAACTATAAACTCACGTATTAGAGGTTGGATTTCTATCATGAGTCGAGGCAAAGGATCTTCCTCATCTGAACTTCGGAACATCTCTAGCAAAATGTCCCAGGAAAATACACGCATCCCTCTGGTACGGTAGGGCCGGTCAACCATACATCATGGATTAGACAATTTCCTGAACATAACATTTACCAGTCTCTTGGACAGTTTGTCGACCACCATGGCCTTATTCGACCATATCTGAGGCATCTTGATTCCAACATCCATAGCATGGCATGAGCTCCATAACATGGCATCACTTCTAGCTAGAAAGATACGCATGTTCTCACTGCTATCCTTCATCCTGTTTTTGGCTCATACCAGGGAGTGAAGCTTGTTGAAGTTACGTCTTGACACAAAGCTACGCTATATTAGCCATGTTTTGATCAACATCCACAAAGCTATGCTTTTCAACAAAAGCTTTGATCACAACATCTCAGCATGCCATATTGTCAGTTCATACCATACAACTGATGTCTATTAATATATAACCTCTAAGCTCATACGTCTCAGAGAAGGGTGTTAAGCTAAGAGAATAAATTCTCTACCACTAAATAGATGTATGTTTAATAAAGATCAATTCATACATGTAACGACCCAGCGGATTTCGGCCCCGAAAATCGACATAATTACCTTTACTATATCTCATGCCGATCCTCCAAGCACCGAAAACACTGGAACGTTTTAGAAAGAAATTAGAGGGTGAGATAAGAAAGAAAGAAATATTAGAATAGAAGAAGAAGAAGAACCATCACAAAGTCTCACATCGCAGCGGAACAAAATATAATACAGAAATAATCTTTATTGAGAGCTTTTGAAAATACTTACAATATCAGAGTACAACACACATCTGGACAGTTTTGGTAATCTGTCCTCATATATATATAATCACACAGCGGAATATCATTCATCCTGAACATCTTCAGCTCGTCTCTGGACTTCTTAGTACCTGATAACCTGAACCTGTACACCTCGGTCTAACCCGAGGCATTTACAAAACACCGGGTCAGTCTGGTGAACCAGAGTGAGAAAACTCGCACAGTATTAAGGGTATCACACAACTTGATTTTAGAGTCAAAATCTTTTCGAAAGAAAAGGATAATCGTAAGACCAAATCCACACATAAACACGGACGGTTTTTACCTTACGATAACCCAAAACAGTTTTGAAATCAATATCTTGTCTGATATTATAATAATGTCTAAATACAGATAAATATCAGTCTAGTGGAACGCTTGCATCTCACGCTCCACGTATATAGTATACAATCAAAACCGCAGGCGCTTATTGGAGATTGGATTCCGACCTTGACAAGGTATGGGACCACCTGCCGCTCGTGTATCTCTAGAGGCGAATACACTGGGTTCAACAAGAACGTCTTGCAACCCGGCCCTCACATGACCGACCACTCATTTCGCTTGAGTGTATCGAATGTATATCACCAACGGTTGGACTCAAACCACCGTTCCCGAATGGGCAGAATCGATAGAATACGAAACAAAAGGAATTTCTCTAGATAGGTGATTATACACCCTAATGGGAGCGACCCACATAGCCATGCTGCCTGCCCGATTTTTGTCCTTTCCCGGTTGATGAGGCTTGAGGTCAGCATTATCTTCTGGACACCTGGCCACCATTCACTTTGAATGCCACATCGTCAGATCCTCCAGATATCACTAATTGACGTCCACAAAAATACTCTAGTTGGGAGCTAACCAACTATGGCACGTTTGAAGAAATCAACGTACGCGATCCCTTCGGAAATACTCTGTCAGACACTCGTCCATACAAGTCATCCAGGAACAGGATGAACCGAAGGTACTCTCCTACTGCATCTCATATAGGAATCACCCCATGGATCAGTAGCGAGAAGTCCTTGCAACCCGTGGATCACAACCACGACAGAACCACAGTGTATCTCGGGCCGCTAAACCAGAGATTATAAGTAATCCTTCCGCTTATGAAGATCCACGGCCTTCAATGCTCCATGTCGACCGTCTTCTGATATCTTCACGTATTTGTTGATCGGAATGGTTTTCGAATATAAATTCGATCCCGGTCTTTCCGTACCAACAATCGTATGGGTCCGATTTGATAGTTGGTGATTTAACTATCAAAATAATCAGTGTTTCAATCATGACAACCCAATGAGTTCACTGGCTCAGTATTCAGCACCATTTGGCCTTTAACAACTGATTTACTTTTGTTAAACCAAACTTCTAGCTCTTTTAACATTCAAAATACGATATTTGAATAACTCTAATTCGATTAATCTCAAATCGATTAACTCTAATTGATTAACTTTAACTGGTTAACTCTAACCGATTAACTCTACTTGTTTAACTTCTACTCGACTTACATCCATTCGCTTGACTCCAGATCACAGCGATCACAATGGTTACGCCTGATTCCCTCAGGAAACATCCGACCGCCGTAGGCTATCAGCAGCCCTGCGAATTACGCCAGCAGTCGTACGAAATGGTAACTCGTCCTGCATAATTATGTTTGACCAACTCTAACTTGAATCACTATATTCTCATATACTAATGACCTCAGAACCATTATGTTATAATACTTAGTAAAATACTTTATAACCATATACAATTTCCACTCCATTCCCCTTTCAAAACATTCATTGTATTAACATGAATCTCTTCTACGATCGCCAACTAATATCAGCTTCAGATAATCCCGATGTTGTTCAAGTTGGGGTATTTTAATTACCTCTCAGACCTTGATCAAACAACGTTCTTATCCTCAAATGAATATCAGTTGAAATCACAAAATCAATATTCCCATTTCCATATCGAAATACATTCCATTATAACTTGGGTTTAATTATACAATCCTATAATCCACTTCTTTAACCAGATTCATTTACTTCCAATCTTCTTTCAAATCTGTTCGACCATTCCCCACTCTTGAAATCTTATTTCAAATTTCCCTTTTTACTTGATCTCATTTTCAAATAACGTTAATTCAATACTAATGATTTAGATTTTGAAACTCATTTATATATATTCTGGTTTATCTATACCCTTTTTTTTTTAAAACCTTATCCAAATTTAAACGATATTTAATCCAGAAACACATTAATTTGATAATCAATTCAAATTCAAATTGGTTGATTTAATTCCCTCAAACTTGATTATCTCGTTAGCTGATTCCAAATAAATTCCCACTTTAAATCAATTAATTATATAATTAATTTAGATAATTCCATAAATTTCTTCTTCACAAAAACCAATTACCAAGGTGTAATTATGCGACCTTATTTCTCATCTTATACTTTCAAATCAATCTAATATCAGCATTTATTCTATAAGATAAATTTCTAACAAATCAAAAATCTTAAATAAATAAAATATTTATTTATTTCCCTTTTTTTTTACTTTTATTCAAAAAAAACCAACTCCAGTTATAAAAATAAATTTTTATAACTTCATCTTTTCAGTTCACCTGACTGTGAATCAATATTCATGACACGATTGATTTTATATGCCATACGCTGCCAAATACCCAACCAATATCACCCATTGGTTTAACCCAAACAGATGTTGAATATTAAATCCAACAATATAACAGGGCAGTTCATATATGAGAATATGAAAATAAATAATATATTTGAGGAATCCGGTTGGATTCCTCCAACCTGTTCTTCCCTGTATCAAAATGGCTATCTCCAATCATGCTGTTCAGTTTTGTTTAACTGATAGACTAAATAACGACCATTTAACATCAATCACAAGCAATTCAAACACTTCAACCATTTAAAACACGTTTATAAATAAACGTGACCAACCAAGGTGAGTTACCTTTATTGGAACCAATCGTTAAAAATAACGATTTGGTATTTCACTGAAATTAAACACAGTTTAATTTCATCAGTTAAATCAGTAAGCAAACAGTCAACCATTGGCAGGCAGTGCACACAAAATAAAAACCCAATTTATACCAAAAATATAAATAGGAAAAACTGAGTGAGTTTAACTCACCTTGATTTGTTTTCGTTGAATGGTACGGTTTCAGTTATTTCTGTCTCCGTCCAAACCGTCCCTAAATGTTGCGTTCGCCACCATGATTCCGTCGCGACTTGTTTTGTCCAATTTTTTTAATTAACGGTAAACAGCCGACCCTCTTCTGATCGGTTACATCTGCTACACCGCTACATTCTGTTTCAAAAACTCCACCAGACTTCATTTAGCAATGCCGACAAATGATTTCAGAAACAAAGTCCAATTCTTAAATTCCTTCACAGACTTCGTCCTCTCCTAAACCCAATACCACGCTCCAATTCATGTCCTTCCGCCTCTTTTGAAAAAAAATCATTCACAACAATTTGATTTCCAGCCCAACCTGCATTTCACGTTTCATGATTACTTAGTATTTAATCATTACTATTTTAACTACTATAATTATTATTTTTAATTACCCTTTAGTTTACCATAACTAAAATAATCCACGGTTTTAAATTGGTGCAGCCGAACCTTCTTTTACTAATTCTTCTTCTTGTTTAAACCATTTCATCTTCTTCCCTTTACAGTAATATGCCATTCGAAAAGCATTGACAAGAACCAATCCCATCGTGATGTACTCAGAGTGACTCTCCCCTCCAGTCAACGAGACCTCATACAACCCCACCCTCTTCCAGCTTGCGCCACCACCCTGAAATCATCGGTTCAGTCCAGAAAAAAAACACACCAACCCTCCCAAGCTGCACACGCCATCAACACTTGAACTAGGAAGGACGAGTTTTAGTTTATAGTATAAATGAAGTTCGGGTTTTTATTTATTTGTAGGAGCATTGATTTATATTTCATGCTGGCTGAAGAGAGAAAATGAAGGTGGGTCTGCTATTTATAGGATTTCGGAGCCTTGGCCACCACGGTTTTAACTTTGGGAAGCACGACATTTACTGTTGGTAGTGGGCTAGCCTGTGTAATGGTAGGTTAGGTGATGCGTGTTGCATCCCTTCCATCAGCAGTAGAGTAGTAGTAGAGTAGCTGGGGGAAAAAGAAAGGAACAAGGGTACCAAGAATTTAATAGTGCATGTGCTAAAGTCTGTGGTGCTTCACTCTTTAGCGTTATGTCAGCACCCATTTATTTGATGAAGTCAAGTCATTTCTGTACGTAAAGGAGAAGTTTCACCGTAGGCATGTGCACTAATTAATGGGCTGTTGATGTTTGTCTGGGGACCCGAGGTGACATTGCACAAGTTTTAAACAGTAAACGGTACACTTGCATTAAAATAAAACAACTTGGGTGGCACGGATCTTATGTGGATTGGTGGTGAAGGAACAAGACGGTTTGGGGAGCAAGGCGATCAAGTATGGGGCGCAAGGCTTCAGACGTGTTCAAAAGTTGGTTATATACTCATGGTATAGGATTTGGGTATAATTATATTATTATATAATATAACGGAACTTGCACGTGAGTTATCTTATTAAAAATTACCACATACAACCTTCGTTTTCTGATAAAAAGGCTAATCTTGATGTAAAAAGATATTCCGGATCCAATGGGACAAGTTTCGTCGAAATCCGAGGTCGTATGGAAAAATTTCCTTTATGAAACCGGAAATGAACACGCATTTAATTTTTTCATGGTCACCAGATAAATCAAATCCACTTGAAACTGCGAACATCGACAATAACTTTTCGATACGAACCCAACGGCACTAATTTCGTCGCATTCTGAGACTGTTGCTCCGGTAGCCCAATTTTAACGTGCACCGCACTGCCCTTCTGAACACCAAATTTCCCGATTTCTAAAAATAACAAACTATATACCTATCCTGACTCTAATCGACGATACGAACTCAACGGAACTGGTTTCGTGGCCTAATTCGATCGTCTGCTCCAGTTGTATCCCAATAACCCTTTATTGAATTAATAACGCGCTATATAAATTGAACGGACGTTTACAACTACCGTGGTCACATATGACACCTGTTTGCCACGCCATTCAACATAGTACAATAATTTAACGATATGGTTCTAATGAAACTGATTTCGTCGAAATTTGAGTCCGTTTGCAAAACGGCTATTTTAAAGGCCTTTATTTTAAATAACGATTTTTCACAGCGACTATTTCAAAATTTGATTTGGCCATATCTAACAATCTATAACACGGAATCTGGATTTTTCTCTTTCATATGAAAACTATCGTCACTACGGTTCCAACGTTTCTCGTTTCACAGAAATCCGACTTATATCGGATTCTGTATATCTATTTGAAGTTCAAAACTCCAAATTACGAACTGCACGCCATTTTCAAGCTCGTTTTATAATTATATAAATATATAACGTTCAAACTTCGTTTAAATAGCGATTTAAATATTAAAAATCCATTTATACTCCAAATAAAATATTTAGAACCAATTTAAATATTCATATTTAAATAGTCGAAAAACACGGGTCGTTACATTCTTCCCCCCTTAAAATAATTTCGTCCTCGAAATTGCTAAGGTAAGAAAGAACGTTACTAACTCATTAATTTCCAAATCTAATTTATTATACTTCAAATCAAAACCCAATTCACAATCAACAATCAATACACAAACAAATCAACCAAATCAACTGAATTCATATTCAATATTAATATTTTTATTTTGGTTTCACAAATTTGATTATAATTTAATTTCCAATTTCCAAATTTAATTTCGATATCCTTCTTAATTTAACTTTACTTGACAAAGTTAAGTCTCAATTCAAATTTCAATTCGATTTGAATCCCATTCAAATCGATCAAACACACTAGTATTTCAATAGTTTGATAAAATTATAAAAATATAATTTGGGTAAAATTATTTCATTTACCCTATTTTCAAAACAATACTGTATCCATTGATAGTTCTATGCTTCTCAACACTTGAACCGATCAACAAACACAATACAAAACATATGTATATAAAATTTACAAATACGCTCTCATATAAATACACTCAATCTCGATCTAGGGTATTACTAACCCAATCTCTATCGAGTTACACCACAGAGCCAAGGTTATTACTAAACCAATAGCTCTGATACCACTGTAACGACCCAGCGGATTTCGGCCCCGAAAATCGACATAATTACCTTTACTATATCTCATGCCGATCCTCCAAGCACCGAAAACACTGGAACGTTTTAGAAAGAAATTAGAGGGTGAGATAAGAAAGAAAGAAATATTAGAATAGAAGAAGAAGAAGAACCATCACAAAGTCTCACATCGCAGCGGAACAAAATATAATACAGAAATAATCTTTATTGAGAGCTTTTGAAAATACTTACAATATCAGAGTACAACACACATCTGGACAGTTTTGGTAATCTGTCCTCATATATATATAATCACACAGCGGAATATCATTCATCCTGAACATCTTCAGCTCGTCTCTGGACTTCTTAGTACCTGATAACCTGAACCTGTACACCTCGGTCTAACCCGAGGCATTTACAAAACACCGGGTCAGTCTGGTGAACCAGAGTGAGAAAACTCGCACAGTATTAAGGGTATCACACAACTTGATTTTAGAGTCAAAATCTTTTCGAAAGAAAAGGATAATCGTAAGACCAAATCCACACATAAACACGGACGGTTTTTACCTTACGATAACCCAAAACAGTTTTGAAATCAATATCTTGTCTGATATTATAATAATGTCTAAATACAGATAAATATCAGTCTAGTGGAACGCTTGCATCTCACGCTCCACGTATATAGTATACAATCAAAACCGCAGGCGCTTATTGGAGATTGGATTCCGACCTTGACAAGGTATGGGACCACCTGCCGCTCGTGTATCTCTAGAGGCGAATACACTGGGTTCAACAAGAACGTCTTGCAACCCGGCCCTCACATGACCGACCACTCATTTCGCTTGAGTGTATCGAATGTATATCACCAACGGTTGGACTCAAACCACCGTTCCCGAATGGGCAGAATCGATAGAATACGAAACAAAAGGAATTTCTCTAGATAGGTGATTATACACCCTAATGGGAGCGACCCACATAGCCATGCTGCCTGCCCGATTTTTGTCCTTTCCCGGTTGATGAGGCTTGAGGTCAGCATTATCTTCTGGACACCTGGCCACCATTCACTTTGAATGCCACATCGTCAGATCCTCCAGATATCACTAATTGACGTCCACAAAATTACTCTAGTTGGGAGCTAACCAACTATGGCACGTTTGAAGAAATCAACGTACGCGATCCCTTCGGAAATACTCTGTCAGACACTCGTCCATACAAGTCATCCAGGAACAGGATGAACCGAAGGTACTCTCCTACTGCATCTCATATAGGAATCACCCCATGGATCAGTAGCGAGAAGTCCTTGCAACCCGTGGATCACAACCACGACAGAACCACAGTGTATCTCGGGCCGCTAAACCAGAGATTATAAGTAATCCTTCCGCTTATGAAGATCCACGGCCTTCAATGCTCCATGTCGACCGTCTTCTGATATCTTCACGTATTTGTTGGTCGGAATGGTTTTCGAATATAAATTCGATCCCGGTCTTTCCGTACCAACAATCGTATGGGTCCGATTTGATAGTTGGTGATTTAACTATCAAAATAATCAGTGTTTCAATCATGACAACCCAATGAGTTCACTGGCTCAGTATTCAGCACCATTTGGCCTTTAACAACTGATTTACTTTTGTTAAACCAAACTTCTAGCTCTTTTAACATTCAAAATACGATATTTGAATAACTCTAATTCGATTAATCTCAAATCGATTAACTCTAATTGATTAACTTTAACTGGTTAACTCTAACCGATTAACTCTACTTGTTTAACTTCTACTCGACTTACATCCATTCGCTTGACTCCAGATCACAGCGATCACAATGGTTACGCCTGATTCCCTCAGGAAACATCCGACCGCCGTAGGCTATCAGCAGCCCTGCGAATTACGCCAGCAGTCGTACGAAATGGTAACTCGTCCTGCATAATTATGTTTGACCAACTCTAACTTGAATCACTATATTCTCATATACTAATGACCTCAGAACCATTATGTTATAATACTTAGTAAAATACTTTATAACCATATACAATTTCCACTCCATTCCCCTTTCAAAACATTCATTGTATTAACATGAATCTCTTCTACGATCGCCAACTAATATCAGCTTCAGATAATCCCGATGTTGTTCAAGTTGGGGTATTTTAATTACCTCTCAGACCTTGATCAAACAACGTTCTTATCCTCAAATGAATATCAGTTGAAATCACAAAATCAATATTCCCATTTCCATATCGAAATACATTCCATTATAACTTGGGTTTAATTATACAATCCTATAATCCACTTCTTTAACCAGATTCATTTACTTCCAATCTTCTTTCAAATCTGTTCGACCATTCCCCACTCTTGAAATCTTATTTCAAATTTCCCTTTTTACTTGATCTCATTTTCAAATAACGTTAATTCAATACTAATGATTTACATTTTGAAACTCATTTATATATATTCTGGTTTATCTATACCCTTTTTTTTTTAAAACCTTATCCAAATTTAAACGATATTTAATCCAGAAACACATTAATTTGATAATCAATTCAAATTCAAATTGGTTGATTTAATTCCCTCAAACTTGATTATCTCGTTAGCTGATTCCAAATAAATTCCCACTTTAAATCAATTAATTATATAATTAATTTAGATAATTCCATAAATTTCTTCTTCACAAAAACCAATTACCAAGGTGTAATTATGCGACCTTATTTCTCATCTTATACTTTCAAATCAATCTAATATCAGCATTTATTCTATAAGATAAATTTCTAACAAATCAAAAATCTTAAATAAATAAAATATTTATTTATTTCCCTTTTTTTTTTACTTTTATTCAAAAAAAACCAACTCCAGTTATAAAAATAAATTTTTATAACTTCATCTTTTCAGTTCACCTGACTGTGAATCAATATTCATGACACGATTGATTTTATATGCCATACGCTGCCAAATACCCAACCAATATCACCCATTGGTTTAACCCAAACAGATGTTGAATATTAAATCCAACAATATAACAGGGCAGTTCATATATGAGAATATGAAAATAAATAATATATTTGAGGAATCCGGTTGGATTCCTCCAACCTGTTCTTCCCTGTATCAAAATGGCTATCTCCAATCATGCTGTTCAGTTTTGTTTAACTGATAGACTAAATAACGACCATTTAACATCAATCACAAGCAATTCAAACACTTCAACCATTTAAAACACGTTTATAAATAAACGTGACCAACCAAGGTGAGTTACCTTTATTGGAACCAATCGTTAAAAATAACGATTTGGTATTTCACTGAAATTAAACACAGTTTAATTTCATCAGTTAAATCAGTAAGCAAACAGTCAACCATTGGCAGGCAGTGCACACAAAATAAAAACCCAATTTATACCAAAAATATAAATAGGAAAAACTGAGTGAGTTTAACTCACCTTGATTTGTTTTCGTTGAATGGTACGGTTTCAGTTATTTCTGTCTCCGTCCAAACCGTCCCTAAATGTTGCGTTCGCCACCATGATTCCGTCGCGACTTGTTTTGTCCAATTTTTTTAATTAACGGTAACCAGCCGACCCTCTTCTGATCGGTTACATCTGCTACACCGCTACATTCTGTTTCAAAAACTCCACCAGACTTCATTTAGCAATGCCGACAAATGATTTCAGAAACAAAGTCCAATTCTTAAATTCCTTCACAGACTTCGTCCTCTCCTAAACCCAATACCACGCTCCAATTCATGTCCTTCCGCCTCTTTTGAAAAAAAATCATTCACAACAATTTGATTTCCAGCCCAACCTGCATTTCACGTTTCATGATTACTTAGTATTTAATCATTACTATTTTAACTACTATAATTATTATTTTTAATTACCCTTTAGTTTACCATAACTAAAATAATCCACGGTTTTAAATTGGTGCAGCCGAACCTTCTTTTACTAATTCTTCTTCTTGTTTAAACCATTTCATCTTCTTCCCTTTACAGTAATATGCCATTCGAAAAGCATTGACAAGAACCAATCCCATCGTGATGTACTCAGAGTGACTCTCCCCTCCAGTCAACGAGACCTCATACAACCCCACCCTCTTCCAGCTTGCGCCACCACCCTGAACTCATCGGTTCAGTCCAGAAAAAAAACACACCAACCCTCCCAAGCTGCACACGCCATCAACACTTGAACTAGGAAGGACGAGTTTTAGTTTATAGTATAAATGAAGTTCGGGTTTTTATTTATTTGTAGGAGCATTGATTTATATTTCATGCTGGCTGAAGAGAGAAAATGAAGGTGGGTCTGCTATTTATAGGATTTCGGAGCCTTGGCCACCACGGTTTTAACTTTGGGAAGCACGACATTTACTGTAGGTAGTGGGCTAGCCTGTGTAATGGTAGGTTAGGTGATGCGTGTTGCATCCCTTCCATCAGCAGTAGAGTAGTAGTAGAGTAGCTGGGGGAAAAAGAAAGGAACAAGGGTACCAAGAATTTAATAGTGCATGTGCTAAAGTCTGTGGTGCTTCACTCTTTAGCGTTATGTCAGCACCCATTTATTTGATGAAGTCAAGTCATTTCTGTACGTAAAGGAGAAGTTTCACCGTAGGCATGTGCACTAATTAATGGGCTGTTGATGTTTGTCTGGGGACCCGAGGTGACATTGCACAAGTTTTAAACAGTAAACGGTACACTTGCATTAAAATAAAACAACTTGGGTGGCACGGATCTTATGTGGATTGGTGGTGAAGGAACAAGACGGTTTGGGGAGCAAGGCGATCAAGTATGGGGCGCAAGGCTTCAGACGTGTTCAAAAGTTGGTTATATACTCATGGTATAGGATTTGGGTATAATTATATTATTATATAATATAACGGAACTTGCACGTGAGTTATCTTATTTAAAATTACCACATACAACCTTCGTTTTCTGATAAAAAGGCTAATCTTGATGTAAAAAGATATTCCGGATCCAATGGGACAAGTTTCGTCGAAATCCGAGGTCGTATGGAAAAATTTCCTTTATGAAACCGGAAATGAACACGCATTTAATTTTTTCATGGTCACCAGATAAATCAAATCCACTTGAAACTGCGAACATCGACAATAACTTTTCGATACGAACCCAACGGCACTAATTTCGTCGCATTCTGAGACTGTTGCTCCGGTAGCCCAATTTTAACGTGCACCGCACTGCCCTTCTGAACACCAAATTTCCCGATTTCTAAAAATAACAAACTATATACCTATCCTGACTCTAATCGACGATACGAACTCAACGGAACTGGTTTCGTGGCCTAATTCGATCGTCTGCTCCAGTTGTATCCCAATAACCCTTTATTGAATTAATAACGCGCTATATAAATTGAACGGACGTTTACAACTACCGTGGTCACATATGACACCTGTTTGCCACGCCATTCAACATAGTACAATAATTTAACGATATGGTTCTAATGAAACTGATTTCGTCGAAATTTGAGTCCGTTTGCAAAACGGCTATTTTAAAGGCCTTTATTTTAAATAACGATTTTTCACAGCGACTATTTCAAAATTTGATTTGGCCATATCTAACAATCTATAACACGGAATCTGGATTTTTCTCTTTCATATGAAAACTATCGTCACTACGGTTCCAACGTTTCTCGTTTCACAGAAATCCGACTTATATCGGATTCTGTATATCTATTTGAAGTTCAAAACTCCAAATTACGAACTGCACGCCATTTTCAAGCTCGTTTTATAATTATATAAATATATAACGTTCAAACTTCGTTTAAATAGCGATTTAAATATTAAAAATCCATTTATACTCCAAATAAAATATTTAGAACCAATTTAAATATTCATATTTAAATAGTCGAAAAACACGGGTCGTTACAATACATCATAAAATACAATGTCAAATACATAATCCATTTGCAAGTTCATCATGGGTTTGAATGAAACCGAAGGCACCTTATTTCTCATCCCATATGTCAATACGGGAGAGAGACCCTTGCATATCTAGTCTATCTCCTAGTACGTCTGCATAACCACCATTTATAACCTCGGTTTAGGTGTACTTTCCAAGCGAGACATCAACAATAATCCAAACGATATGAAGATCTCCGTTCTTCAACAATTGTCTTCAATATCTTCGACATCGTATCCATTATAAAGATAAATAAGATTCTTTCGAAAGGAAACTTCTTTTAAAACGGTTTCTAAATAGCTTAACCGAACTTCACTTTTGACAATTATGGGTCGAACTTCACGAACTGTCGAAGTGCGACACGTCCTATTCAAGCCCAAATCGATTTATAATTAAAAATGAACCGAGTTGCTTCCAAAATAATTTATAAATTATATATAATTACCATTGGAGATTCTATTTAAATAATTTCCTTTCAAAATAAACATTTTAATATTTGAATTTGAAGGGAAATTATTGAAATAGAATTTCCAATGATAAATATATATAATTTATATATTACTTTGGAAGAAACTCGGTTTCACTACAAGAAAAATACCCTATTGCAACTAGCAATTTGCAACAGGCGATAAATGACAGTTGTAGTAAATGATATTTAGCAACAGACCTATTATAGCAGTTGCAATAGATAAGATTTAGCAATAAGCCTTCTTTTTCTATTGCGTAAAGCATATTTTTAGCAACTTGGCTTCCCTTTCTATTGCAAAAACATACTTTTAGCAACTGTACTACCATAACAATTGCAACAAACATATTATTTGCAACTGCACTTCCAAGCCAGTTGCGAATAAATATCTTTAGCAATTGTTTTCGCCACTTGCAACACCAGTATTTTTTTACAACTGGTAAAGCCAGTTGCAAAAAAACATACTAATAAAAATTAGTATTAGCTTTTAATGATTAACTTTCAATAATTAATTTTAAATAGTTATTTTAGATGATTAACTACTAGTAATCATATAATAATTAAGATTAATATATAATAATTATTAATTAGTAATAAAATTTGAGTATTGTAACCTGATATTTATAACTGATAATTAAATAATATTTATTAATAATTAACAAATAATAATTAAAATTTAAAAGTAATAAAATAAATAAATAAATATTAAATAATAATACATTAATGATAAAAAACTAAGGATAATAATTAATTTGAAATATGAATATGTTTATATATTAAATAAATAGTTTATAATTAAATAATTAATAAATGCATAATAAAAATGATAATTGATTAATTTTACTATTAAGGAGTAATTAATAATAATTTCTTGTTTGAACTATAATTTATGTTTAATAGAGGTACTTTTGTGAATTAATTAATAGTTTCTAGTTATCATTAATAATTATTTTTATATTTCTGATATTATATTTAATTATTGGTGATTAGTAAAGTGTAGTTAATAATCATTAATTACATTTAATAATTAATAAATAATTAGTTAATATTAAATAATTAGTAATCGATAACTAGTGCCTAATAATTATTGTTTGACATTTGATATTTAATTTATAAATAACATTGAACGATTAAAAATTAGCAATTAGTTGTTAATTTTTAATAATTAATAATTATAATTAAATAATAAACCATTACTAATTTAGCACTATAAGAGAGAGCGTCAGTTTTGAAATATTCATAAAATTTAAAAGTTAAATTTTAATTTTTTTACAAGAAGATATATTTAAAACAAAATTTGTTGTAATGTGTATTGAAGCCTTACAACTTTCTAAATGCTTTAATTTCAATTAAATTTACAATAATATATTTGTAATTGATTCATAATTATATATTACTACTGCTTTTTCCTAAATAACTTGGTTTTCTCCTTTTGCCTCTAAAACCCTATAATCTAGAAGCTTGCGCTAAAATTTTGCTCACTCAGAGCATCCTCTTTTCCTAACCATTGAATTAAAACCGATTTTTAGTTGCTGCTCATCATTCAGTATTTCATAGTACTGCCCACATCCGAAGTTCTCACATCCGATTACAACCGCTGTATGTATGTGGACGAAAAAAGGCGATCCTATTTTGATGCGATTTCCCCCATTTTTATTGGCTTTCCTAAAACCACATGGGTATCTGAGCCCTAATTAAAGTTAAATCCTAAATTTCTTCATTGTAGCGGATCAAGTTTCAGAGAAATTGTTCTCTAAAATCAACCATTCGAATTCATTACTGGAGTCGCTCATTCGATTGACTGGCAAAGGGTTCATGACATCAGAGAAATGGGGATTTGACGGAATTGATCTCAAATTTCAATATACGGTGTTGATTTTTACCCACTTCTACAAACCAAACCGTCGTATGATCGGATTTTGGAGTCGAGTTCGATCGACAATAGGTAAAATTCCTGCAAATTGGTAAAATTATTTTATTTAGGTTTAAGTATTATATGGGCTTGTTATATTTCAAAGGCGAAAGCCGGTTTCCAGTATAAAAATATCTCGCCAAAGTCTGGAAGATGATATCTATGTTAGGAATTATTGCATGATTTTGTCTAAGTTTCAAAAAAATTTAAATCGCTAGTTCGGTGTCCTTTAATACACACTACATAGTTGATTTTAATTAGAATACTTTAACGAGGGTGATCTTGCGAGCACCTATGTTAAATGCTATATCTAGGCTATAATTCTGAACTATAAACCGGTCAAAATCATTTTCTTTTCCCGTTCTTAATTTATTTGAATCCCTTTCCTTTTCCTGTATATTTTAATTTTGTAATTGTCAGTTCCTTTTTTGCTGGATCTGGAAGAATTTTGAATGCAAGAGCAAGTGCCAATCTTTTTGCCCATATTTCTTAGAAATTCGTTTCTGGGTTCACTTGTTAGTGAAACATGCTTAATCACTTTTATCATCTGTTGAAAATCAGATATAACATATTAAGAGTGTTTCTCTTTTTTCTTTTTCTATTTTGAGTTTTTCTATTTAGCTTGAGATTTAAAGAAAAGAGAAGTTGAGGAGCATGGGAAAGAGTGGACCTTGTTGCCAATGTGGTGTCATATGTGAGCTATCTTCTTCTCAGTTTTTTTCAATTACTGGTTGATTGCATTGACTTTTGTTTGGATTCATGAAATAGGTAACACGAGTTAATTGCTATTGATGAGGAGTCCCATGTTTGAAACGACCCAAACTTCCCAGTAAAGGAAAGTTGGATTGCCTTGAGAACAACACACATCAGAACATAAACTGAAGAACATTTTATTGCTGATTACAACAATTACATAAGAGTACAAGAATATAATAGAGTATGAATATATGTTACACAAAGAAATACATTAATATCAGGGTTTTAAATTACACTTAAATAGCAGCGGAAAAATAATACAAATATACAACCGAAAGGAATACACGGATACAGAGCTTTCCGAATACCGCTTCAGCTGTAAACCAGGATCCTGTAAATATATCTGCAAAAAGCTGCTCGACTGCCCATGTGGAAAATATGGGCACCCGAGTTTGCCAGTGAAACAAACTACAGGTCAGTCATGGGACTGGTATGAGAAATCTTAACTTAACTATTCTAATAATAAGGCTAATCACAGGACCACGCCACTAACCCGGAACGGGTTTTCTCCATTGGATTGCCAGTGCATAAATTAAAGTAAATCGTTAAACAACGCAATGCTTTTTAGAAAATGAAACCATTATAAGACCCAAGTCCCATCACACAATGCAACGCAAACCGGAGGATAGGGTTTTACCTTATAATGGTCAAAAGATGCTTGATACGATAAAACGGAGTTAATATTAGTGTGTATATATATGGGTATATATATAATAAACATTTCAATCATAATGTATCAGTCATAGACGGCATAGTACCCCATCCTACTATGTTGCCATACTAGTTCTACAATCAAAACTGCAAGGTCGTATTGGAAGTTGGATTTCCATCATGAGTCGAGGCTAGGGGCAAGCTCCTCTCCGATTCGAGACACTCTAGCAAATGCCTCAGGATCTCACCTATGGGCAACCCTTGGATGCGGTAGGGCCGGTCCCCGCCTATCGGCAGTGGATTAGTTATGCCTGAACACACGTTTCCCGGTTCCTTTGAACCTATAATATGACCACTATCAGCCTATAAAAATCCGAGGCGCCTCAAAATCCATCATCCACATAAGTAAAATGCCAGGCCGTGTTAAAGCTGTAATAACCCGAAAATCTGGGTCAGTTTAAAATTTTTATTTTGGCAATTTTTGCGAATTTTGATTATTTAAAATGAAATATTTTGAATAAAAACGACGAGAAATTTATTCTGAATAGAATTCAAACGTATATATTTATATAGCTCGACGTGGGAATATAAATATTATTTTAAAATATAAAAGGAATTGAAAATGGCGCGGTAGTTCGATAATTCGATTTCAAACTTCAAATGAATGTACTGGGTGCAAAATAAACCAGATTTTAGTGAAACCAAAAATATTAGAATCTAATTGTGGATATCTTTCCAACGAATTCGAAAAATCAAAATTTCATAGCGGGGATAAAAAGATATGTCCAGTTGAAATTTCAGAATAGTCGCTATGGAATTTCGGCCCTTAAAAATAGCCATTTTCCTAACGACCTCGGATTTCGACGAAACCACTTTTGTTGGATCCGCGATGTCAAATTATTGCTAGGTTTCAAATTTCATAATTTTTTGAATCAATATGTGAGCGTGGCAACGGAAAACGCGTTTGGCCAGTTTCAGTTGATTTTAATCGACTGGAAAATGGCCATTTTTCAAATGGTCTTAGAATTTGACGAAACTAGTTTTGTTAGGACCGTATCGTCAATACGAAGCTAGAAAATATTTTTCGGGAATTTTTAGGGTTAGTATGTGGCCCCGGTAAATTGAAATGCGCGTTCAAATTCAATATATAGAGTTATATGTTGATTTTAACGGAAACTGATCGAAACGGACGAATCGGCTTATGATACATATCCCATTGTGTTCGGAATGGGGGTATTATGCTAGGGACGACAGTCGGTGGGCGTGATTTCGAGTTCGTATTATAAAGCTACCTTTTTGAAAATAAAAATAATTAAATATATATATCTCTATGTTTGGTCAACCCTCTCCATTTCTCTTTCCTCCGTCTCCCGTTCAGATTCGAACCAAAGAAAAAAAACGAGCGCCTCCATCGCCAGGTGATCGCCACCGCTCCATCCACCTCCCCCCTCAGTCGCGACCCCTCCCCCTTCTTCTTCTCCGCGCCTTCTTCTCCAAAACCGCCACCCACCTCCACTTCTCTTCCCCCCTCGTCTAAAACCGAACCCAACCCCCAAATTCGATCCCGCCTCCCCCCTTTTTGCATTCGCCGTCACCCAACAGGCGGAGCCGCCACCTGCATCGGCCACCGTGGGCCCAAGCTTCGACCAGCCGCGCCCCTGTCCCCTTCTCCACCTTCAGCGCCTCCCCTAGAGCCACCAACATCGCCTCCTTCAACCAAAAATCAGTTAGTCCTTTGTTTTTAATTTAATTGATGTTATTTTCAGTTTTGAACATGAATAACATTGTAAGAAAAATCCGGTCTTTAGTGTATGTAGTATTACATAAAAGAAATTTGATTTTTATATTAGTGGTATAATAAAGAAATGATTTTTACTTGTGTAGAGTATTAAAAATATGATCTTTATATAATAGAAGATATAAAAATACTATTTTTATATATGTAGTGTATTGGAACTAGAATTTTTATATAATAGAGAATATAAAAATATTTTCTTTATATATGTAGCGAAATAAAAATATGATTTTTAATGAAGTAAAATATGATTTTTAGTGAAGTAAAATATGATTTTTATATTTTATAACTAGTAAAAATTCGATCTTTATACATGAAATAGAAATATAAAAATATAATTTTTATATAGAATGAAGTGTCGAAAATATATATGAAGTGGAAATAAAAATATGATTTTTATTTATTGAAATGAAGTAATAAAAATATAATTTTTATTTGAACAGCGTGAAAAGAACTGCATAGGAATTTCAAGCAGATCCAGACAGTTCAACAATTTAAAAGCAAAGCACGGCGGAGTGGAACCCTCTGTGAGAACTTCTCACCTTTTAATTTTGTTTTCTAGTTAAAAATATATACTAGGATGTAGACGGTGTTTAGTAGCACCCGACACCCGTCGTCCACAGACCATGGACGACTTGTATGCTGGTTTGTTTGATTTTGGATGTGTGGTTGATTGTGTGATGTGAAATGAAATAAAATATTTATATAGTTAAAATATTTTATAGTTGAAAATAATTTTTTTAACGTGTATATGAAATGAAATAAAAATAAACAAATCGGACGATTTGTTTATATACACACATTTGACTGATATTGATTGGGACGACAAATTTTACACATCGCCCAACTGCACAAATAAAATCTGTGTTTGATTATTTGAAACCCCACACGGGTATTGAGATGATATTTGACGTACACTAATCCCGATTGTTTAGTTGTATGTCGATCGATTGATTGACAGACTGTTATAAGCGTTGAATATTTGTATTTGATGCTTATGCAGTGTAGAATGCACTTTGGATGATGGTTGATTATTCATCGTTGTTATTGTATACATGTGTTGTAGAAAATCCATATAATTAACATTATATGGTAATTGATTGGGCCTCATTCCAGTTTTGAAAAAGAAATATTTGAATAGAAATATTTGAAAAGGAAATATTTGAAATATAAATATTTGAAATAGAATATTTGAAAATAGAAATATATGAAGCCGTGTTGATTAGATTGACGCCATTTTGACGTGAACGATATTTATATCGATTTTATTCATTTTATAATGAATATCGAAAGTGATTTCAAAATCTGATATTTTGAAAAGAATTGAAATTCGAATTAAATTGAATAGAAATGAATTCGAATTGAAATTGAATTGAATTGAAAACGAACTGAAATTGAATTAGAAATCAATTTGAATGGAAATCGATTTGAAATGAATTTAAAATGATTTATAAAGCACGTTTTGAATGGAAATCGACGAAGTATATATTATATATATTATATATATAATATAATGGCCTGAATAGAACGCGCCGCGCCGCGGCAGTTCGCGAATTTTGACCATTGACTTCGAACGGATATTACGGGAGATCCGACCGTCGGATTCTCCTAACCCCGGAACCGTTGGGTTCATATCGAAAAGAGCTTTCTAACGAATATTAGAAATTTGAAATCTAAAGGTTGGATTTGGAATTATGTCCAAATCAAATTTGAAAAAGGTTGCGGTAAGTGCAGTTCGATGGCCATTGATGGTAATCGACTGTACGGGTCTTGATAAAATTATTAAAAATAGTAATAATTTGTGTAAAATCATAAGAAATGATTTGGGAAGAATTGGGATGAAAAACTCCATATTTGAAAGGATAAAAATTAGTTTTTTATCGAAATGAACTAGTTTTGAACTAGAATTATAATTCTATTTATTTTTAAATAAATAAATTGGATTTGAAATGGTTTAGAAAATAACCAGAATTTCCAATAATTATATTGGAATGGATTTGAATCGAAATTGTCTTCGGAATATTTTGATGTTGGATTTCGTGATTATACAGATATTGTTATGGAAATTTGAAAGATATATATATCGTTATTTCCAATACGATATTTGTTGGTCGTAGAATTTGATATTGAATATAAGCCGGTATATTTTCTCTTCAGAGCCTTGTATTTAATATCAAATATGATTTGGGTTTTTTGTGAATGGTGTCTTCATTAACACTGTTCTTAAACCCAGTTGAGAAAAAGATTAAATCTTTTTATTTAGATTTAATGAAGTGTGCCAATTAAATGATATTTGATCGGAATTGAATTGGGATTGATTTTTGGGTTTATCGTGAACGGTGTTTTAAATAACGCTGGTTCTTTAACCCGATAATTAATGGAATGTGATTTTGGGTTTATCGTGAACCGTATTTTAAATGACATTGGTTCTTTAACCCAGTTAATGACAGGATATTGATTTCTGTAAAGATTAAAACTAAGTGGGGTTTTAATGAATCTTTAATTAGATTGAAAAGATCGAGAATGGAGTACCACCAGTTTTGCTCCAGGCGATAGTTAAATCTTTAATTAGATTTGAACGTGAAATGGTAATTGAATTTACCGATAACACTGTGGTGTTAGATATGAAGTATAACCAGTTTTACTTCATGGGATGAATAGGTGGGGATTGGGAAATTAAAAATAAATGATTACTTCGGTGTGGTTCGCTAATCCCGACTAGTTTGAATTGATATTCAAAAGAAGATTAAAGAGTAAATTTAAAAGAATTTATCTTTGATAAAATTAATGGGAACCTTTGCCAAAGTATAAGAATATTTGAATAAAAGAATATTCTAAATTGGAATGAGGCGTATGTTGTGTTTGTGTAACACTTTTTTATTATATACGCGAGTTATTCAGAAAGACCGGGTTTATCCCATTCTGAATAACTCATTCGACGTGGTGTCGGAGATGAAGACGGTGGTTGAAGACCGGAAGTCTTCACATCGTTTGGATAATTACTGATGATCTTGATTGGGCCGTACACCCAAGAGGAGAGAATCAGTTAGTGATCGTCCAGACGTATTTGGAGATCGATGGATATACGGGGTACTAGGTGCCTCCGGTTTCGTTCAGACCCAGAACGAACTTGTAAATGGACCGTGTGTCTGACATAGGATTTTATTCTGTGTGGTTGATTTCTATTAAATATATATCTGTTTGGCAGCGGAGAATTTATTCTCTTGCTTAACGCCCTTCTCTGAGACGTACGAGCCCAGAGGTTATATATTGATGGATATCAATCGCATGGAGTGAATTGCCTGTGTGGCATGCCTAAGTGGAAATTGATCGAGGCTTCTGTTGAAAAGCAAAGTCTTGTGGTTGATGATCAAAGCACCGCCTGTGTGGCATAGATTTGTGTAACGTGAATTCGTGAGCCTCACATCCCGGTTGTGAACCAGAAACGGGAGAAGGATCCAGGGAGGGCATGCGTCTTTTTCTAGCTAGAAGTGGCGTCAGTGGTTTTACACGTCCTGATGAGTTTGACTAATGTGGTTGTTGTTGTTGCGAGGCGCCTCGGATATATCGGTCGTTCTCGAACCGATGGAGTCATTGGTTGGCTCATTTACGCCCCATAGGGCGGGGAGACGTAGTGTTCAGGCATTTTAATCCACATCGGTGGACCGATCCTGTGGCTCCTAGGTGCAGTTGCGGTTGTTCCTGAGGCATGGTAGGCTAGATTGTCTCGAATCGGTAGAGGACTATCTTTTGCCTCGGTTCATAGATGGAAACACAATTTCCAAATACGTGACTTTGCGATTTTGATTGTATAACCTATATATGGGGACATAGTGGTATGGGGCATTCATGCCGCCTATGATTGATACTTATGATTTGAAATTGATTTCTTCACTTATAGCAATAATAAAAGATTTGTTTTAACGTATCAAGCATTCTTTGGCAATTATAAGGTAAAACCCTATCCTCTGGTTTGTGTTGCATAGTGTGATGGGACCTGGGTCTTATAACAGCTTCATTGTTCTTTATTTAGCATTGCGCTGTTGTTTTATGCACTGGTATTCTTGGGAGGAAACCCGTTCCGTGTTATACGGCGTGGTCCCTTGATTTACCTAACTTTAAAATAAAGATTAATAACTGTTTTAGTTCTCACACCAGTCCCATGACTGACCTGGAGTTTATTGTTTTAACCTAAACTCTGGGTGCCCTTATTTTGACACGGGCAGCTAGTAGTTTTGATTTTGCAGATTTATATTCACAGGATCTTGGTTTACAGCTGGAATGATATCCGGAAAGCTTTGTATCCATATATCTCTTCTAGTTGTGTATTGTATTATTTTCCGCTGCGATGTATTTAAATGTAATTTAAATCTCTGATATTTCTGTGTAATATTCATTTATACTTGTATATTCTTGTATTCTGATGGTATTGTTGTAATATACAATGAAATGTTCTTCCGTCTGCGTTCTTTTGTGTGTTGTTCTCGAACTATCCGCGCTTCCCTCACCGGGGAAGTTGCGGGTTTTTTGACAAAAGCACTGACACTACCACTAGCTAGAAAGAAACGTGTGCACTCCCTACGGTCCATATCCCGTTTTTGACTCATACCGGGGTGTGAGGCTCGCGAAGTCACGATATACACAAAGCTATGCCGTAATAGGCTATGCTTTGATCATCCCACAAGGCCCTGCTTTTCAACAAAAGCCTTGATCATTGCATCTTGGCGTGCCACATTGACAATTCATGCCATGCGATCAATCACTGTTAATATATACCCGGGTGTTAAGTAGAGAATAAATCCTCCACCACCAAACAGACATACATTAACAGAAATCGATTTAATTCACATGGAATGAAATCCAATGTCCGATACGCATCCATTTACTAGCTTATGCTCTGGGTCTGAGCGAAAACCAAATCCGAACAATCAACAATAGTCCGGATGGCCACCACTGAAGCCCCTTCAAGGTAGCTACTCCCATCAGGGTCTCTGTAGCAACACATCCATTCGATGTGAAGATCGTCGGTCGTCAACCACCGTCTTCATCTTTGACTCTTCATCATCGTAGAAATTATTCGGAATGGGTTAAACCCGGTCTTTCCGAATAACTCTCGTATTTTTATAATTAAAAATCGAGTACTATAAAAACACATCCAACGTCTCATTCCAATTCAGAATATCCTTTTGAATAAAATATTCACATTATCTTATCAAAGATAAGTTCTTCAAATTTATTCCTAATTTGTTTTAGATTTATTTAAACCCCCAATTTGCTTTTAAAAACAAAAATCATTATTCAATGATTATTTAAATTTAAGAAATTTATTTTATCTTTAACTGGGTTAAAGAACTAATGTCATTTAAAACATTGTCCACGGTAAACCCAAAATCATCTTCCATAAAATATGGAATCTTCCCAGAAATCAAACCAATATATAATCGTTATAAATTTCTGTATCCGACCAATAATATAAATGGAATAACGCCAAAGCCTTTTAAATTCCATCTATAGTATCAGTCTTCTTTTATAGAAGCCTATTTCGATTTTTATCAAACTGAATTTCTACTCAATTCCAATTTAATTAAGATTAAATTGGAAAACTTGTCTTTAGAGAATTTCTTTTTAAATCTTAATAAAAAGAATTATAATTTCTAAATCCTATTTTCACTGTAAATTGGGTTAAAGAACAAATGTCGTTTAAAACACAGTTCCCGGTAAACCCAATTCACAAAATATTTTATTTCAATTACAAAATATAATTGAAACTCTAAAAATCTTAATTAAGAGATTTATCCTTCAATACGGGGTTAAGAATAGTGTTATTTAAGACACCATTCACGATAACCCGAATTTCTAATTCTTTTATTTAATTTCAAATAAATTAGAAGACTTCATTAAATCTTAACTTAAAAGATTTATCCTAGTTACTAACTAGTTTACTTTAAGAGCAATATATTTTCTATCTTTTGTCCATTCAAGAACGGACATAGAAATCATTATTTTATTCTTTGTTAAATATTAGTTTAAAATATTAGTTTTTTTAAAATTATTCTTTAAATAAAAAGATTCTTTATATAAAATATTCTTTATAGTATAATATTCTTTATTTTTAAAGATATTTATTTTACAATGTTCTTTATTTTAAATATTCTTATTTAAAGAAATCCTGAGGTGGAATGTGACTCAATCAGTTACTATATAATTTTGGTCATACGGGTTTCACACATCGTATAAATATGACAACAAATGATACATAATTATCAAACATCCATTCACAATCAGAGTGAAGTTTATAACTGGGTGAGTATTAAAATGAAATAATAATACTCATCTCAGCCTGTCAATCTATCGATCGACATATAACTAAATATTGGGACTAGTGTATGACAATTCATCCCAACACCCATGTGGGGTTGTCAGCCAACAACAGTTCATATAAATAAATGATTGGTTAATGAATTTAACCAACTTAATACTATTAACATGTTATTTATTTCTAGTACCAAATAAAAATGTATTTTTATTCGTATAATTTCACTATTCAATTCTAATGTATGTTTAACCCATAATATGATTATTATATTTGAATATAACTTCAAATGTAAGTTTATAAATAAAGATTGATTTTTATTCTTACTTACAAATCCTACTACACGTTATGCAAATATATTTGTTATATTTGCGTAAGAGTTCTAATCAAAATGAATATAAGATAATTATTTTTATTCTTTTTCATCACATTTTATTTGCAATGAAGGATGCAAATAAAAATGTGTTCTTTTTAAATCATATTTTATTCGCATTGTGAATGCGGACAAAGAAAGTGAATTTTATTTTCAAAGTTTTATTCGCATTGTGAATGCGAACCAAAGAAAGTGAATTTTTATTTTCAAAGTTTTATTCGCATTTTTAATGCGAACCAAAGAAAGTGAATTTTTTATTTTAATGGCTTGTTCGCATTTGTGGATGCGGACAAAAAGGTAAATTTTAATTTAAATGATTTGTTCGCATTTATGGATGTGGACAAAAAGGTAAATTTTAATTTAAATGATTTGTTCGCATTTGTGGATGCGGACAAAAAGGTAAATTTTAATTTAAATGATTTGTTCGCATTTGTGGATGCGGACAAAAAGGTAAATTTTAATTTAAATGATTTGTTTTCAAGTGATATTTACATTATAAAATGTAGATAAAAAGTAAGTTTTTTTTTATTTTCAAGTTTATTTATGTTTTGAGAGCACAAATAAAAATATAAGTTTTTAATGTAAATCTTTATTTTAACACTTTGTTCGCATCAAGGGAAGCAAACAAAATATAATTGTCTTTTATTCTTTTGTACATTTCTGTATTGACATTTTGCAAAAGGTAATCTTTTTATTTCGAAGTAAAACCTTTTCTTTATTTATTTTACATTTTGTTCGCATTGAGAATTGCAAACAAAATACAATCCTTTTAGTTTTAATATTGAATTGATAATGTACATCAATTCAAATAAAAAGATTTTTTTTTTCATTTTCTAGGTTGAATTGATAATTCTAGATCAATCCAAATAAATGTGATAGTCAAATTTCTTTTGATTTGAGTTGATAAATTAAATCAATTAAATTCTAACACAAGTGATAATATATAAAGGTGTTGATCAAATTTCTTTTGATTTGAATTGATAAATTAAATCAATCCAATACTAACACAAGCGATAACATGTGATGATCGTATTCTTCTTTGGTTTGGAATTGATAAATCAAATCATTCCAATCCTAACTGAAGTGATAACATATGAATGGTGACCATTTTATTTCCGTTTTCTTTAAATTGATAATTAGATCAATTTAATTTTTAATCTGTAGTGATAACATAAAAAATGATAATCATATGGATCTATACGAACTATTCAAACATAGAACAATCATCACAAATCATGACCAAACAAACAGATCTGCATCGTAATCATATTTAATTCACATCATAAACTGAATAATTTAATTAATTATTAAATTTAAATAAAGAATCTCACCGTCGTTCGATGATTAGTCAAATTTTTCAACAGTCCTGAATAGTCTCGTTTCAGTCCAGAGGCGTAGATCTCCTTCGTACGATCACAACGCTTCTGAAATTTTCAAATTTCGAATCCGAATGAAGAAGTTATGACCAAAACAAGTTGATAATTAAATTAGATTAATTAATTAACCAAGGTGATTAGTTTAAACCTTTCTTCCTTCTCTGATTAATCGGCCGTGGGTTTTCAGAATGGTTCAAAACTTTGAATTCAAATTGCAGGAGGTAGGAGCGTCGGTTCAAGGTGCCTTCAGTTGGAGGAGGTCGAGCTTGGAGAGGCCTATGCGCGCCTAGCATGGTGGAGGGCGCGGTGGTGCCTGGTGGGGCCGGCGGCGTGCGAAAGTCGCGGCCTTTATGGGCGCGGTTCTCGAGCTTCGGGCCACGAGAGCTCTTGGTTCGGGTATGGGAAGAAAGAGGAGGAGAAGAGCTTCAGTTTGGCGTATGGTTTTTATCCTAACTCGAAGGGAGGAGAGAGAATTTGGTGGAGGAAGAAATGAAGAGGGAGGCGACCACGATTTTGGGGAAGACGATGAAGACCGTATACTGTATACGTATTTTATACTCAGTATTCCTAGGGTTATTTAATTATTAAATTATAATTAGCCCAATTAAGGTCCGTTCAGCCACCAACTCAGAATTATGCCCGGTTAGTGTCAAACTTAAGGTTTTGACACCTTCTGAACGCGATGGGCTATGTTCCGTAGTCCAATTCTGAAGTCTGTTGCGTGTTTTATTTAATTTAATATAAAAACATTTATTTATTTAATTTAACCACGTATATAAATTCACTGGGGCCACATATGACCTCTAAAAATTATAGAAAAATATTTTTGGCTTTCTTATGACGATACGGTTCTAACAAGACTAATTTTATCGAATTCTGAGACTGTTTGAAAAATGGCTATTTTTAAGCTGATTAAATTTGACCGAAACTGACAAAACACGTTTTCCTTTGCCACGCTCACATATTGATTCAAAAAATTATGAAAATTGAAATTTAGCAATAATTTGACATTCCGGTTCCAAAAAAAGTGGTTTCGTCGGAAACCGAGGTCGTTTGAAAAATGACTATTTTTAAGGCCTATATATTTAATATTAAAAATACAGTTTTAAACAAATAAATTCCGAAACTCAAAATATATAAGTGTTTACTGTTTTTCAATGCAAAAAAAGTTATTCTGAACTCAATGGAAGTGGTTTCGAGTCGAAATTCCTTCATATGTGAAAAGTAGCCTTTCAGGCCCCATGTAATATATTTATAAATTCTACGGCGACTTTTCTAAAAATTGAAATGGCCATAACTTTTGATTTCCGCTATGAAATTTCAATTTTTCAGATTCGTTAGAAAGATATTATTAAACAGATTTAAATATTTCTAGTTTCGCTCAATTCTGATTTAAAATGAATCCTGTATAGACAGTCAAAGTTCAAATTCAAATTTTCAAACTACAGCGCTGTTTTAAACTCATTTTCTAATTAAATTGAATTTATTCATTTTAAAGTAAATTTTTAGTCGTTCTTATTTAAAATAAATTATTTTAAATATTAAAGTCCATTAAAATTTCTAAAATAAAAATTTTAAATTGGCCCAAAATTCCGGGTCGTTACAATCGCCCCCACTTAAGATCTTTTCGTCCTCGAAAAGGAACATAGCTAATGTTGTTTAATTTAACCAACTCAACTAGATTTTATTTATTTGTTTCAATTAATTATCATTCTAATATTTTAACTAGTGAAACTAATTATCAAACATCACAACCAGCAATCAATTAGGTGATTAACTTTTCAAATATTACTTTTATATATAGTCAAAAATCATATTTTTAGTGCAAATCATAGCAATGTGTACTAACTAAGTGTTGGTTCTAATACCAGTCAATGGAAATATATAGAAATTCCACCTTCGAGACTCGAACATAAATACTGGTGATGGTCGACCTATCACCAGAATTACCTCCGGGCGACTAGAGTGTGATTCTATATCAATCCAGTATATTGAAACTTCGAATATCCGTTAATTACTCGTACATTCGAAACCTTTATATACTTGATTGTCCACATTAAAATATAATAATATACTCAAATTCGTATTTTTAGATAAAATTTTCCAAAACTAAATTTGTTTTCATTTTTAAAGAAAATAATACTCTTCACACTCGTTCTAGGATACTACTGATCCCATCTCTAATGAGTTATTATTATTGGATATTACTAACCCAATCTCTGATGAATTCTTTTGTTCGGTTCTAATGTGTTTTGTTCTCGAGTTCTGTAAACCTAAGCTCTGATACCAACTGAAACGACCCAAACTTCCCAGTACAGGAAAGCCTGGATTGCCTTGAGAACAAAACACATCAGAACATAAACTGAAGAACATTTGATTGCTGATTACAACAATTACATCAGAGTACAAGAATATAACAGAGTATGAATATATGTTACACAAAGAAATACATTAATATCAGGGTTTTAAATTACACTTAAATAGCAGCGGAAAAATAATACAAATATACAACCGAAAGGAATACACGGATACAGAGCTTTCCGAATACCGCTTCAGCTGTAAACCAGGATCCTGTAAATATATCTGCAAAAAGCTGCTCGACTGCCCGTGTGGAAAATATGGGCACCCGAGTTTGCCAGTGAAACAAACTACAGGTCAGTCATGGGACTAGTATGAGAAATCTTAACTTAACTATTCTAATAATAAGGCTAATCACAGGACCACGCCGCTAACGCAGAATGGGTTTTCTCCATTGGATTGCCAGTGCATAAATTAAAGTAAATCGTTAAACAATGCAATGATTTTTAGAAAAATGAAACCATTATAAGACCCAAGTCCCATCACATAATGCAACGCAAACCGGAGGATAAGGTTTTACCTTATAATGGTCAAAAGATGCTTGATATGATAAAACGGAGTTAATATTAGTGTGTATATATATGGGTATATATATAATAAACATTTCAATCATAATGTATCAGTCATAGACGGCATAGTACCCCATCCTACTATGTCGCCATACTAGTTCTACAATCAAAACCGCAAGGTCGTATTGGAAATTGGATTTCCATCATGAGTCGAGGCTAGGGGCAAGCTCCTCTCCGATTCGATACACTCTAGCAAATGCCTCAGGATCACACCTATGGGCAACCCTTGGATGCGGTATGGCCGGTCCCCGCTTATCGGCAGTGGATTAGTTATGCCTGAACACATGTTTCCCGGTTCCTTTGAACCTATAATATGACCACTATCGGCCTATAAAAATCCGTGGCGCCTCAAAATCCATCATCCACATAAGTAAAATGCCAGGCCGTGTTATAGCACTGACACTACCACTAGCTAGAAAGAAACGTGTGCACTCCCTACGGTCCATATCCCGTTTTTGACTCATACCGGGGTGTGAGGCTCGCGAAGTCACGATATACACAAAGCTATGCCGTAATTGGCTATGCTTTGATCATCCCACAAGGCCCTGCTTTTCAACAAACGCCTTGATCATTGCATCTTGGCATGCCACATTGACAATTCACGCCATGCGATCAATCACTGTTAATATATACCCGGGTGTTAAGTAGAGAATAAATCCTCCACCACCAAACAGACATACATTAACAGAAATCGATTTAATTCACATGGAATGAAATCCAATGTCCGATATGCATCCATTTACTAGCTTATGCTCTGGGTCTGAGCGAAAACCAAATCCGAACAATCAACAATAGTCCGGACGGCCACCACTGAAGCCCCTTCAAGGTAGCTACTCCCATCAGGGTCTCTGTAGCAACACATCCATTCGATGTGAAGATCGTCGGTCTTCAACCTCCGTCTTCATCTTCGACTCTTCATCGTCGTAGAAATTATTTGGAATGGGTTAAACCTAGTCTTTCCGAATAACTCTCGTATTTTTATAATTAAAAATCGGGTACTATAAAAACACATCCACCGTCTCATTCCAATTCAGAATATCCTTTTGAATAAAATATTCACATTATCTTATCAAAGATAAGTTCTTCAAATTTATTCCTAAATTTTTTTAGATTTATTTAAACCCCCAATTTGGTTTTAAAAACAAAAATCATTATTCAATGATTATTTAAATTTAAGAAATTTATTTTATCTTTAACTGGGTTAAAGAACTAATGTCATTTAAAACATTGTCCACGGTAAACCCAAAATCATCTTCCATAAAATATGGAATCTTCCCAGAAATCAAATCAATATATAATCGTTATAAATTTCTGTATCCGACCAATAATATAAATGGAATAACGGCAAAGCCTTTTAAATTCCATCTATAGTATCAGTCTCCTTTTACAGAAGCTATTTCGATTTTTTATCAAACCGAATTTCTACTCAATTCCAATTTAATTAAGTTTAAATTGGAAAACTTGTCTTCAGAGAATTTCTTTTTAAATCTTAATAAAAAGATTTATAATTTCTAAATCCTATTTTCACTGTAAATTGGGTTAAAGAACAAATGTCGTTTAAAACACAGTTCACTGTAAACCCAATTCACAAAATATTTTATTTCAATTACAAAATATAATTGAAACTCTAAAAATCTTAATTAAGAGATTTATCCTTCAATACGGGGTTAAGAATAGTGTTATTTAAGACACCATTCACGATAACCCGAATTTCTAATTCTTTTATTTAATTTCAAATAAATTAGAAGACTTCATTAAATCTTAACTTGAAAGATTTATCCTAGTTACTAACTAGTTTACTTTAAGAGCAATATATTTTCTATCTTTTGTCCATTCAAGAACGGACATAGAAATCATTATTTTATTCTTTGTTAAATATTATTTTAAAATATTAGTTGTTTTAAAATTATTCTTTAAATAAAAAGATTCTTTATATAAAATATTCTTTATAGTATAATATTCTTTATTTTTAAAGATATTTATTTTACAATGTTCTTTATTTTAAATATTCTTATTTAAAGAAATCCTGAGGTGGAATGTGACTCAATCAGTTACTATATAATTTTGGTCATACAGGTTTCACACATCGTATAAATATGACAACAAATGATACATAATTATCAAACATCCATTCAAAATTAGAGTGAAGTTTATAACTGGGTGAGTATTAAAAGGAAATAATAATACTCATCTCAGCCTGTCAATCTATCGATCGACATATAACTAAATATTGGGACTAGTGTATGACAATTCATCCCAACACCCGTGTGGGGTTTTCAGCCAACAACAGTTCATATAAATAAATGATTGGTTAATGAATTTAACCAACTTAATACTATTAACATGTTGATGTAAATGAGGTAACATGTTATTTATTTCTAATACCGAATAAAAATGTATTTTTATTCGTATAATTTCACTATTCAATTCTAATGTATGTTTAACCCATAATATGATTATTATATCTGAATATAACTTCAAATGTAAGTTTATAAATAAAGATTGATTTTTATTCTTACTTACAAATCCTACTACACGTTATGCAAATATATTTGTTATATTTGCGTAAGAGTTCTAATCAAAATGAATATAAGATAATTATTTTTATTCTTTTTCATCACATTTTATTTGCAATGAAGGATGCAAATAAAAATGTGTTCTTTTTAAATCATATTTTATTCGCATTGTGAATGCGGACAAAGAAAGTGAATTTTATTTTCAAAGTTTTATTCGCATTGTGAATGCGAACCAAAGAAAGTGAATTTTTATTTTCAAAGTTTTATTCGCATTTTGAATGCGAACCAAAGAAAGTGAATTTTTTATTTTAATGGTTTGTTCGCACTTGTGGATTCGGACAAAAAGGTAAATTTTAATTTAAATGATTTGTTCGCATTTGTGGATGCGGACAAAAAGGTAAATTTTAATTTAAATGATTTGTTCGCATTTGTGGATGCAGACAAAAAGGTAAATTTTAATTTAAATAATTTGTTTTCAAGTGATATTTACATTATAAAATGTAGATAAAAAGTAAGTTTTGTTTTATTTTCAAGTTTATTTGTGTTTTGAGAGCACAAATAAAAATATAAGTTTTTAATGTAAATCTTTATTTTAACACTTTGTTCGCATCAAGGGATGCAAACAAAATATAATTCTCTTTTATTCTTTTGTACATTTCTGTTTTGACGTTTTGCAAAAGGTAATCTTTTTATTTCAAAGTAAAACCTTTTCTTTATTTATTTTACATTTTGTTCGCATTGAGAATTGCAAACAAAATACAATCCTTTTATTTTTAATATTGAATTGATAATGTACATCAATTCAAATAAAAAGTTTTTTTTTTTCATTTTCTAGGTTGAATTGATAATTCTAGATCAATCCAAATAAATGTGATAGTCAAATTTCTTTTGATTTGAATTGATAAATTAAATCAATTAAATTCTAACACAAGCGATAATATATAAAGGTGATGATCAAATTTCTTTTGATTTGAATTGATAAATTAAATCAATCAAATACTAACACAAGCGATAACATGTGATGATCGTATTCTTCTTTCGTTTGGAATTGATAAATCAAATCATTCCAATCCTAACTGAAGTGATAACATATGAATGGTGACCATTTTATTTCCTTTTTCTTTAAATTGATAATTAGATCAATTTAATTTTTAATCCGAAGTGATAACATAAAAAATGATAATCATATGGATCTATACGAACTATTCAAACATAGAACAATCATCACAAATCATGACCAAACAAACAGATCTTCATTGTAATCATATTTAATTCACATTGTAAACTGAATAATTTAATTAATTATTAAATTTAAATAAAGAATCTCACCGTCGTTCGATAATTAGTCAAATTTTTCAACAGTCCTGAATAGTCTCGTTTCAGTCCAGAGGCGTAGATCTCCTTCGTACGATCACAACGCTTCTGAAATTTTCAAATTTCGAATCCGAATAAAGAAGTTATGACCAAAACAAGTTGATAATTAAATTAGATTAATTAACCAAGGTGATTAGTGTTTAAACCTTTCTTCCTTCTCTGATTAATCGGTCGTGGGTTTTCAGAATGGTTCAAAACTTTGAATTCAAATTGCAGGAGGTAGGAGCGTCGGTTCAAGGTGCCTTCAGTTGGAGGAGGTCGAGCTTGGAGAGGCCTATGCGCGCCTAGCATGGTGGAGGGCGCGGTGGTGCCTGGTGGGGCCGGCGGCGTGCGAAAGTCGCGGCCTTTATGGGCGCGGTTCTCAAGCTTCGGGCCACGAGAGCTCTTGGTTCGGGTATGGGAAGAAAGAGGAGGAGAAGAGCTTCAGTTTGGCGTATGGTTTTTATCCTAACTCGAAGGGAGGAGAGAGAATTTGGTGGAGGAAGAAATGAAGAGGGAGGCGACCACGATTTTGGGGAAGACGATGAAGACCGTATACTGTATACGTATTTTATACTCAGTATTCCTAGGGTTATTTAATTATTAAATTATAATTAGCCCAATTAAGGTCCGTTCAGCCACCAACTCAGAATTATGCCCGGTTAGTGTCAAACTTAAGGTTTTGACACCTTCTGAACGCGATGGGCTATGTTCCGTAGTCCAATTCTGAAGTCTGTTGCGTGTTTTATTTAATTTAATATAAAAACATTTATTTATTTAATTTAACCATGTATATAAATTCACCGGGGCCACATATGACCTCTAAAAATTACAAAAAATAATATTTTTGGCTTTCTTATGACGATACGGTTCTAACAAGACTAATTTTATCGAATTCTGAGACTGTTTGAAAAATGTCTATTTTTAAGCTGATTAAATTTGACTGAAACTGACAAAACACGTTTTCCTTTGCCACGATCACATATTGATTCGAAAAATTATGAAAATTGAAATTTAGCAATAATTTGACATTTCGGTTCCAACAAAAGTGGTTTCGTCGGAAACCGAGGTCGTTCGAAAAATGACTATTTTTAAGGCATATATATTTAATATTAAAAATACATTTTCAAACAAATAAATTCCGAAACTCAAAATATATAAGTGTTTACTGTTTTTTAATGCAGAAACGTCATTCCGAACTCAGTGGAAGTGGTTTCGAGTTGAAATTCCTTCATATGTGAAAAGTAGCCTTTCGGGCCCTATATAATATATTTATAAATTCTACAGCGACTTTTCTAAAAATTGAATTGGCCATAACTTTTGATTTCCGCTATGAAATATCAATTTTTCAGATTCGTTAGAAAGATATTATTAAACAAATTTAAATATTTCTGGTTTCGCTCAATTCTGATTTAAAATGAATCCTGTATAGTCAATCAAAGTTCAAATTCAAATTTTCAAACTGCAGCGCTGTTTTAAACTCCTTTTCTAATTAAATTGAATTTATTCATTTTAAAGTAAATTTTTAGTCGTTCTTATTTAAAATAAATTATTTTAAATATTAAAGTCCATTAAAATTTCTAAAATAAAATTTTTAAATTGGCCCAAAATTCCGGGTCGTTACATTTTTGTTTGTTGATTTCTTATTTTCCGGGCCCTTTCTTGGATTTCACATAAATATAAGCTAGAAAATTTAGTCAATTGGAAACTAAACTCGATTTCCTTGTAAACTGTGTTTATCACAATACATATGTTAATGCAACTGAGCTGATTATAAGTACGTGCAATAGATAAATTATGGGGACAGATATGTTATTTACATTATTTTGTTACAACCGCCTTCAACTCATAATGTGAATTAATATTGAGCAAACAATGATGTAGTAACAATTTTTTTACATTAGTTTGTTACAACCGCCTTTGATTTCCTTGTAAATTGTGTTAATCAGATAAATGTATGGTATTTCTCTTTTGATTTTTATAGCCAGGAGACATTGTATAACATCAAGTCTTGGTTTAAACTCCAACTTTGTAATGACCCGCATTCGCAGAGGTTATTATAATTAATTTATTTAATTATATAAATAGTGATATAGTGAATTTAATGGTTGTAGAATTAAATAATGGTGAATATTTAATTAAAATAATAATTTAAATAATATATTTAATTTTGAAATAATCAGAATTGGCTGAAATGGCGATATGGTGTGAAGTGGATCATCTACGATATTTAATTCAGTTTAGAATTGAATTTGAATAGCAAATATAATTAAATAACAACAGTTTGAACGTATAATTATATTATAATTAAAACCGAGCTTGAAATGGCGCTGCAGTTCGCGATTTGGCGATTTGAACTTCAACTGAATGTACATGATTCGTTTTAAGCCGGATTTCTGTGAAACAAGAAACGTTTGGAGCTGGTGGAGCATATCTTTCTAATGGAAGAGAAAAATCAGGATTTCATTGTGTAGATTTTGATTTATGTCCAAATCAAATTTTAAAATAGTCGCTATAGAATCGTTTATCGACCGTAACGGTTTATTCGATATAACTAGTTACCGATTTCGAATTTAAACAAGATTCTTTTGAGACATAGTGATAATTTAATTTTTAGAATTTTACTGTAATTTTTAATTAATTTAATAAGCAACTTTTTATTTGGAGTATTTTGCATCCTGTAATCAACATTTTGATGTTTCAAAAATATGAGTTAATCTACCGGTATTATTATATTTTTGGGATCGTGGCACCGAGCTGATTACAACGGTATGTTTACTTCTGTCGACAACAGTTTGTAAAGAAAGGAAATTCTTTATTATGTGATGGGGTACACTAAAACTTTTACACATAAAAATATCCTAAGTCCTTCTGTGGATGCAAAGAAGGCCACGCCCTTCATTTGGTTTTAGCCACACAAAACCCTTGGTCCACAAACAAATTCGTGGCCTTCTGAACTCCACAAAGAAATGAAGAAAAAAAACCAACTAAACACTATAAATAATACTTATCCTATAACCTAACTCCTTTGCTCTCCCATTCATTTATCTCGCACCGCAACTCGAAGCAGAAAACGCAAGATTTATTAATCCCACAAAAATCAAAATAAAACCTACAAAGTTCCAATCCATATATATATATATATATCCCGAGATGCAATGGGGAGGAGTGTTTGCATAGTGACGTGGAGTTGTGGGAAGGGTACTGGCTTCGGTTGAATGGGCGAAGCAAGAATACGGGAGGTGGAGCAGGGTGTTGTGAAGAGTTGCATGAAAGTTGGTGAAGTGCTAAGCAGGTAGTTCAATAGAGAAAGAGGCAGAGAAAATTGTGGGTGAGGTCGACGTGAAGTCCGGTGGTAAACTGAGGAAGAAGTTGAAGCATGATGGTGCTGGTTGGTGTAGACAGTGGGGAACGGAAGTAAGGAGTTTATTGTCGATGCTTGGTTTTGGGAAGAGGCACCAAATGAAGCGGCTGTTGTTTTCGCATGAATTACTGACAGTGGACATGTGTTTTCATTTGGGAGGATGGGGCGAAAGGGTGCACAGTAGTTGTGTATGTAAAATTACGTACGGACCTGAGGGGGTGTTTGGATTCATGAGTTTGGTTTGAAGAAGAGTGGACAGGAAGGAGAACACGTTGGACTGCATGAAGGGGATACGTTGACTGAAGAACTGAGATTTGCGGTGTCCTACTGGAAATAAGGGCAGCGGGTTCAAATGCTTGAGCGGGTATAATGAGGAGCAGGCCATAATTTTGTTGAGAAGAAGCATATGGTAGAGTGAAGACGAAAATGGCACTGTGAAGGAAATTGTTCTTCGTGAGCAGCTGGTGGAAACAGACGTGGTACTGGTGTTTCCTGTTTTCCCAATTCGTGAAGAAGTGAACGGAAATGGCCTGAGGAATCGAGCAGGGAAGGTACGGGGAAGAAGGGATCAAAAAGGGTTTGGGCATTTTGCAATAAGTATGTGGGCCGAAATGAAATGGAATTTCGAACGGTCCATCGCGTTGGGATCCTATGGACGAGGGCAACACCATGGAACTGACAAGGAGCGAATCGAAGCTCGTTACAATTTATAGCAAAATAAATTGTCCGTCTGAATCAAGCGATGGTTATCGTTATTAACGATGATCGTCCAATGTGAGTAAACCTCACTAACTCTGAACAGTTTATAATTTCATGTTGTATTTTTAGAACTGTTAAATATTGGCTGATTGACTGTGTGTTGACTGTTTGATTGAACTGCTAGTCAGTTAGTTGAATTTCTATATTTGATTCTGTTTAACAGAATATATCATATGGAACTGGAAGTGATGTTATCTATATTGTTTAACATCTGTGATGCAGGGAAACAGTTTGGAGGAATCTAACTGGATTCCTCAACATATATTTTACTCTGATTCATATATTGTGATATATGATGTGATATATAATCTGTTGTTGATTATGTGTGTTTGGATGATATTTATCGTTGTTATATGGTATGTTAAGTACCATAAGAAATACTGAATGTGGGAAAGGGGATTTTCAAAGTGTATTTTGAAAATGAATTATTTATATGAAATCGATGGATTTTATATAGAAAAGGAAAAGGATTTTTATAAAAGAAAATAATTATAAAATCAAAGGATAAGTTATAATAAAAGGAAATATTTATTTGTTTGACTAAATAAAATAGAAAAAAAAGGAAATATTTGTAAGTCATGTACAAATAGAATCGAAAAGGAAATATTTGTAAGTCATGCACAAATAGAATGGAAAGGAAATATTTATAGGAAATAAATATGTAATAAATAGAATTGGAAAGGAAATATTTATAGGAAATAAATATGTAATAAATAGAATTGGAAAGGAAATCAATTAGAGTTAATCAGTTAGGGTTAATCAACTAGAGTTAATCAGTTAGGGTTAATCAATTAGAGTTAAACCGTTAGAGTTAATCAGTTAGGGTTAATCAATTAGAGTCAAACCGTTAGAGTTAATCAGTTAGAGTTAATCGATAGAGTTAAATCGAACTAGAGTTATTCAAATGGAGTTAATCGAACTTAGTTTATTCGAATAGAGTTATTCAAATGGAGTTAATCGAATTTAGTTATTCGAAGAAGTGAATTGAATCAGAAATATTCAAAGTGAGATAATCGAATAGTAGATATTCGAAGTGAGATAATCGAATAGTAGATATTCGAAGTGAGATAATCAAATCAGAGATATTTGAAGTGAGATAATCGAATTAGAGATATTCGAAGTGAGATAATCGAATCAGAAACATTCGAAGTGAGTTGATCGAATCTAGTTATTCGACAGGAGTTAAATCGAATAAGATTTATTTAAAGAAAGAGATTATCAAATATAAGTATTCGAAAATAAGCAAATCGAATATAAGTTATTCGAATAAGAGTTAATCCAGTAAGAGTTATTAGGTTGGAGTTATTCAAATAAGAGTTATAGATTAGAGTTAACCGAATAGGAGTAAATAAATTAGTTGTCATTATATTATTCGAGTTAGGAAATAAAAGTCATATTAAAGATAATATATTTCAGATGCAGGAGATTATAACACCATTGTTATAATCACGTAAACTTGTAAAAGAAGGGGGTTCGTAAATAGAATCCGAGGGTTCGTAAGGAAGTGCTAAAGGGTTAAAAGATGAACTTACCCTATTTCGAGATTTGAAATGTTGTTCAGTTAAGGTCTGAGAGGTTGTTATACCCCAACTTGATTGACTTCGTTTTTAATTTAGAAATGGTTACGGTTCGAGTGTGAAGTGGCTAAGTGGATTTAGTATAGTGGTTTGAGTCGTCATCGCAATATAGTTTTAAACATCTGTTTAAATCCCAATTAAGAAGTTTTGGAAATGTTTCCCAAAACGAAAATCAGAAATGTTTTCTGATAATAGAAAATAAGAATTTAGAATATATGGAAACAGAAGATAAGTAAATTAATGAAAATAAAGAGATAAATGTTGAATGATGATTGATCGATATATTTTCCTCTTGGAGTTTCACACGTGTTTTTCTTTGATGGTTAAATCACAGACTATCAAAGTTTTTGACCATTTTAACGTTGTTAATATGGAGAGACCGGTTGGATTATTATCCAAAGAACCACTCTATATTGGCATAAGCGTTGCGAATCACATATGCCAAAGATAATTGAAGACGGAGTAAAGTGCAAGGGCTATTGTATAAGTCTTAGATATCTGAAACGACCCGCAAATTCGTACCCTTTGAGTCGACTAATAACACCACACGTCCAACCCAAATGACACAGAAATACGAATCATTAGTAGAAAGAAGTTAGAGGATGAGAAATAGAAAGGAAGAAATATTAGAATAGAAGAAAAACGAAGATCACAAACTCACAGCGGAACGAATAAAATATATTAGATAACATAAATTTTGAAATACAAATCAGTAACTGTATATATACATACCATTATCAAAGCACAACAGTTATCCCTGGAACAATTATAAAAAACCTGTTTCCAGATACAACATAGTACACAGCGGGAATATGATAGTCTATAGCTACTGGTGAAGTCTTCAACTCCTCCAAGTGAATCTGTAAAATCCCGACTACTTGACTCCCCGTACAAATTTAAGCACCCAAGATTTTAGGGAAAACAAACAAAATAAACTATGGGTCAGTCAGGGGACTGGTGTGAGTAAACTCCAACCATTTGTTTAACTTTCAAAATCCTTTCGAAAGAAATGATAATCGTAAGACCGATCCACACATAAACACTGATGGTTTTTACCTTACGATAACCAAAAATATTTTGATATCAAATCCAGTGATATTACCATAGTGTCTAAATCAAATAAACAGAATCTAGCGGAACGCTTGCATCTCAGCTCCATATATAATATTAAATCAAAAACCGCAGAGCGCTTATTGGAGATTGGATTTCCAACATGACAAGGTATGGGACCACTTACCGATAGTGTATCTCTAGAGACGAATACACTAGGTTCAACAAGAACGTCTTGCAACCCGGCCCACACATGACCGACCACTCATTTCGCTTGAGTGTATCGAATGTACATCACCAACGGTTGGAATCAGCAACCGTTTCCCCTTAGGGACGACATCGATAGATAAAGAATAAATGGAATATTCTCTAGATAGGTGATTATACATCCTAATGGGAGCAACCCAGTTAGCCATGTTGCCTGCCCGATTTTTGTCAAATTCCGGGTTGTGAGGCTTGAGGTTTGAATTTTCTTTCAGAACATCTGGACACCATTCACTTTGAATGCCACATCGTCATACCCGCCAAATCACAAATCGATTTCCCCAAAAATACCACGGGTATAAAGCTAAGAGAAACGAATTCCTCCGCCACCAAACGTAAGTACATTTGAAGAGATCAACTTACGTGATCCGTTAGATATACTCTGTCAGACATTTGTCCATTCCCATTGTCCTGGGACTGGACAAACCGAAGGCACTATCCCATAAACAGGATAGTCCTTGCATAACTCCGTCTTTAATCATATTCGATCGCAACGCTAACGTCCATACAGAGTGGTTTTCAGATACTGGATCTGATCCCGGTCTCTCCGTATTAACGACGGAAAAATGGCAAAAACTTCGATAGTCGGTGATTTAACTATCAAAGAAAAATAAGTGTGCAACCAACGATCTTATTTCCAGGTGGGAATTCGATCGATCAATCATCAATCAACATTGGCCCCTTTAAATTAATTCCTTATTATATTATCATTTACAATTCCCATTTCCCATCTTTCGTATTCTTTTGAAGCTCGATTTCCCTTCTCGATTCTTTGAAAAACATTATCAATACTATAATTCCTTTATTCGAGAAAATATTTCTTATTCTAGTTAGAAAACATTTCTAAATATTCACAAATCCTTATTTCCTATATGCAGAAAATATACTTTATTAATATCCGAAAATACTTCCAATTCTATTTCTAAATTCCTGGTTGACCGATTCATTTCATTTTCTACACATAGAAAATATTTCTTATTTTATTTGAAAACATTTCAAATTAACGCGATGTTATAAACATCGTTATTATAACTCAACCCACTAATCAGTTATTAGCTAACCATATGCTTAACCAAGTTTCACCATCGGACCTTAACCATTCCTCCATCGATCATGAAGTCAATCAAGTTGGGGTATAATTACCTCTCAGACCTTAATTGAACCACATTCTCAACTTTGAAATGGTCAAAGCTAACACTTTAAAATAGAACATCGCTTGCGCTACTATCGGATTCGATCTAAGAACCCACTTCCTTTGCAGAAAAATATTGATTATAACGTTAGCGTTACAATCGCTGTTTCCAAATATTTGATTTATAAAACATTGCTTTTAACAACAGCGTTACAATCGCTGTCTAGAATTATAGAACATTTATTATAGCAATAGCGTTAAGATCGCTGTTTAGATTTTCAAAACATTTATTATAACAGCAACGTTAAAAATCGTTATTTAGAATTTACAAACCATTTATTATAACAACAGCGTTAAAAATAGCTATTTAGATTTACAAAACATATGTTCTAACGACAGCGCTAAAATCGCTGTTTACAACTTACAAAACATTTATTATAACATAGCGTTATAATCGTTGTTTCGATTTCCAAAACATTAACCAATTCCTTTATAACCATTTCAGTCTGCGAAACCCTTTCACACTTTATTTTTATATCCCAAATTTTGGAATAAAACTCATCGTTTCCATTTTAAACAATTTTCCATTTCCCTTTCCTATTCAAGATCCAATGTGGATTCATATTTCAGATCTAAATTCATTTATAGATATTTTACTTGCAAAATATTTCTTTTAAACCATTCACCTAAATCGTGAATATATTTCCTTCATATACCATTTGATTCATATTTAAAAATACTATCTTAAACCAAATTTTTAGTTATAACTTCTATTCAAAATTTCTCACATAAGTCTCATTTCTTTTTATTTTAATCTTTTAAAATCTCGTTTAACATTTCCTTGATGATAGCTAAGTTTTAAATCTCATTTCAAATATTGGTTTCAAAACCCATTTCCATATCGCTATGCAAAATCAATGTATCCAACGATAAATAATTCAATATATATTCTCATTCATAACAAATTCTTGATTCATTCATTCGAACGGGTTTTCTATTTTCAATTCTATTCAAAATTTAATTTTCTATTTTTGAAAATAGAATTCCTTTTTAACACTCAAATTTCCTTTTCTATATTTGAAAATATTTTATGGTATTTAAATACCAAAATTTCTAGATCAAGGTAACTCAACCACAACAAGGTCAATCACTGACTATATATATCACACCACACATCAAAATCATGAAAAAAAATAGTAATATAAATATTGAGGAACCCAGTTGGTTCCCTCCAACCTGTTTCGCTGCATCCACAGATGTTAATCACATCAATACTATTATTTCACATCAATATGAAATATCAAAACTAATCGTCGATCAACGATGTAATCATATCAACCAATTTTATCAACTATTTTAACCAAACAACCATTTCACAGTATAAAATAAATTTAAAATTTCGTTTATATAAAAATATAAACGAAGCAGAGTTAGTGAGTTACTCACCTTGTCTGTAGTTGACGATTCTGTATTAGTCTCATTTAAAATCAATCGAACGTTTGATTTGACTGCGAAATCCCAATAGCTCTATTCTCTTCCACCATATTTTCATCATGTAGATCTTATCGTCACGGTTCCAACGTAAGTGACGTTGTTCGAATTCTGCTCAACGATAAAATAAATATAATTGTTTCAAGTTTCTATATTATCTGAAAATTATTAGTCATTATAATATTTAAATCAATTAACCTGAATTTTTAAGCTTGACGGCATTATCTTTAACCCTAATTTGGCCATTGAATTGGTCGGTAAATATAGTGCAAGTGACGTCCAATGAGAAGATGTTATTGGGACTCACGCTTAACCGGTAACCTTAACTTTTTGTCTTCTCCTTCCCAGCATATATAAACCTTCTCAATAGAACACTCAATGCGCTGACCATCCATTTATTGCCAATCAGGCAATCACCACTACCTTGGTCATCACCCACTGTAACGACCCAGAAAATCTGAACTAATTTAAAAATTTTAAATTGGCTAAAATAATGGATTTTAAATATTTAAAATAAATATTTTAAATAATGGCGATGAAAACTGAGTTTGAATCGACAATTGAAAATGAATATAATTAATTATAATTATAAACAAGGCCTGAAAAGGGGCTGCAGTTTCAAAAATTGAATTCAAACTTTGTCGGACTATACCGGGTGCAAAACAAAACGAATTTTAATGAAACCAAAAATATTTAAATCTGTTAGTGAATACCTTTCTAACGAATCTGAAAAATCGAATTTTCATAGCGGAAAGCAAAAGTTATGGCTGAATGAATTTTCAAAACGGTCGCTATGGAATTTATATAGCCCGTGAAATTGGCCATTTTGCAAACGGTCTCGGAATTCGACGAAACCACTTTTGTTGGATCCGGGATGGGAAGTTATTGCTAGGTTTCAAATTTCATAATTTTTGAAGCTAGTATGTGAGCGTGGCAAAGGAAAATGTGTTTTGGTCAATTACAGTTAAATTGGATCGACCAAAAAGGGCCTTTTTGCAAACGGTCTCGGAATTCGACGAAACTAGTTTTGTTGGGACCGTATCATCAAAACATAGCCAGTTTTATTTTTCCGGAATTTTTTGAATCAGTTTGTGGCCCTGGCAAATTGAAATGTACGTTCAAATTAAATACTGAATGTTTTATATTTTGATTTGAATGGAAACTGACTGAAACAGTCGAATGGGCCTACGAAACATATCCCATTGTGTTCGGAATGGGGGTAAAACGCTGGGGACGACAGTCGTTGGGTTTGGATTGGGGTTCTCGAGAGGCAAGGGGTATTTTCGGATTTTTAAAACTTTATAAATAAAAAAATGATTGGGCCACGTCAGAACGCACCCCCCCCCCCCCCCGATTTTCTCTCTCCCCGACTCGAGCAACGGCGGAAATTGGCCGCTCCCTTCTCTCCTCTTTTTCTTCTGATCCGCTCAATGAAATCCAATGCCACAGTTGAGGCTTTTGTAGTACTTCTCGTGATCTTCAAATCCATATAAGTATTGGATTTTTTCGTGGCCTGTAGAGGGAGAACCACCCTCGAGAAGTTCGGCCGTTCGCACCCCGATTCCGCCGCCTGGGGACCACCGAGCTCGACTTCCTCCCTGGCGCACGTGCGCCTCTCCTAGCCCGACATGGTGGCGCTGGCCGATCGAAGCAACAATCAGCGGATTGATCGAAAAATCGAAACCTAGTTTCGAAGAGTTCAAGCAGGTATTGGCTGTATAATTAAAAATTGATTTTAACAGTTTAAAACCGTTGCAAACTTTGAAAAATCATATCTTTTTCGTTCGTTAACGAAATTCGATGAAACAGGAAACATCGTGACCGTGTGGACGCCTTATACATTTTAGAAGAGACCGCGTATTTTTCTGAGCCTTCTGCTATTTTTGGTGGAGTGGAACCCCATGTGAGATTTCTAATTTATAAACAATATGGAAAACGACGATGTATAAATTATATAGTCGATGTATGAGTTATATTAGCGTTGTACACCTCTTGTATAAGCATTGTATAATTTGTACGTTCGATGTATAAGTTATATATGCGTTGTAAAAATTATATATGTGTTGAAATAAAAGTGAATTGCTATATATTAATATATATATATATATATATATATACACACGCCCCTCGTCCATAAACCATGGACGATATTTATTGGTTGAAATTGTTGTGAAAATTGATTGATAGCGAATGGTTGTTTGGGATTGTTTGTGGTTGATATTGATTGATTGTGGTTGAAAAATACCCGTTTGTGGTTGAGAAATATTTGGTTGAAACCACATAGGATTAGTTTGTGGAAATGAAATAAATATATACATGCCGCCTGCGTGCGAACTAGATGCATGATCCCCATTGTCAAAAACCGCGAGGTTTTAAGGTAGAGCGAGGAGCCGTACTAGGGACGGTCCCGGTTTTAACTACCCTGCCGTTATGCTGCCGAAATTTTGAATAATATTCATGTGTTTGGATTATTTTCATTTGCTAAAACTATATTTATTCATTGAATAGAAAACCTTCGTGTGTTGAATCGATATGCATTCGTTGATTAGAAATTCATGTGTTGAATGGTATTCGCGTTTTAAATATAAAAATCACATTTTTATCTATATATGGAAACTATAGAAAACCTTCATGTGTTGAATCGATATTCATTCGTTGATTTGAAATTCATGTGTTGAATGGTATTCATATTTTGAAATAAATTGTTTGATAATAAAAATCACCTTTTATCGACTATATGAACTGTGTAAAATAAACTCGTTTTGAAAGAAATTGTTTTATAAGAAAAATCCTATTTTTATCACCAATATGAAATATATAAAATAATAGTGTTTTGAAATGAGTTGTTTTACAATAAAAATCACATTTTTATTATATGCGTGAATCGTTGAAATGTGAAGTGTCAAAAATAGCCACTTGTTCAAATAAATATATATGAGTTGAAATATTCATTAATTAGCTAATGATATGATTTGTACCTATGTATGTAACATTAGAATGAATGGTGTTTTTAAACCAAATAGAAATCAAATATGAAGTTGAATAGAAAAGGATAAATGATAAGAACTATATATATGTACATGCATATTCATTGAACAGGTTATAGCAAAGGGGCTAGAGAAGAGGAATAAAATTTTGTGCCCGACAAATAGGTACACATTTACTGTTTTGTTTGGGTGATGATTTTATGAGCCTGTTGGCTAGCCGCTTGGCTTTTTCTTTTTCTTTTTGAGATTAGAAGGACCGGAGAAGCTATTTGAGGTTTCCCGATGCTCCCGGTGCAGGGGAGGTTATGGCGAAATTTTCCAAAAATTTAAGGCGTTAGTGAAATATTTGAAGTGAAAACGATATTGAAATCATTGAATGAACTATATTTATATAAATATATAAATATAAATAAAATTAAAATGAAACGAGGCCGTGTAGTTCGTATTTTGAAACCATGATTTCAAACAACTAGTGCGGGAAATCCGACCATTGGATTTTCCCGAAACCGCAACCGTCGGGTTCACCTTGGAAAAAATCTTTCCAACGGCACCAACTTTGTAAAGATCCAACGGTTGAATTGTCTGGAATGTTTAAATCAAATCTGAAGAAAAACAGCGCCACGGCCGCGTTATGGCCCGAAGCGTCGTTTTGAATATATGGGCTGTTTTAAAATAAATAAAAATAGCGATAAATCGTTATAAAATATTATAAGCGATATGGAAGGGAAATAAACTGAATTTGCTCGATTTATGTGGCTTTTGATGGTTGAATGTATTTGGTGTGAAAATTACATTAAAGAACAAAATTGGTGTTGTCGAATAATTTAACCATTGAAATAAATTGATTTGAAATTCTAAATATACGTGAATTATTTGAAAAGGCCGAGTTAATTCTCATTTCAAATAATTGACCGACGATTGAAAGTCGAAGATGAAGACGATGGTCGAAGACCGGAGATCTTCACCTCGTTTGGATGGTAACCGAGGTCCTGATTGGGAGGCATCCCAAAATATGGATAATGAGTGGTGATCGTCCAGACGTACGTGGTGATCGATGGGTTTACGAGGTATTTAGTGCCTCCGGTTTCGTTCAGACCCAGAACGGACTTGTAAATGGACTGTGTGTCTGACATTGGATTTTATTCTGTGTTGATTGATCTCTATTAAATATACATCTGTTTGGCGTTGGAGAATTTATTCTTTTGCTTAACGCCCTTCTCTGAAACACAAGAGCTCAGAGGTTGTGTATCGATGGACATCAGTCGCATGGCATGAATTGCCTGTGTGGCATGCTAAGATGCAGTGATCAGGGCTTGTGTTGAAAAGCAAAGTCTTGTGGTGATGATCAAAGCACCGCCTGTGTGGCGTAGCTTTGTGTATAACGTGAATTCGCGAGCCTCACACCCCGGTATGAACCAGAAACGGGAGAAGGACCTCAGGGAGGGCATGCGTTTCTTTCTAGCTAGGGTGGTGTCAGTGACCTACCAGCCCTGACATTTATATACTTTTCACCTATGTGGTTGTTGCTGTTGCGAGGCGCCTCGGTTTGATCGGACGATCCGGGTCCAATGGAGTCATTCGTTGGCTCGTTTACGCCCCAAAGGGTGGGGAAACGTATTTTTCAGGCATTTTAATCCACGTCGGTGGACCGGCCCTGTCGCTCCGAAGGCTTGACTGAGTACTTGCCTGTGGCTCGGGCTAGAGAGTCACGAATTCGGTAAGGACTATCTTTTGCCTTGGTTCATGACGGAAATCCAATTTCCAAATACGTGACGATGCGGTTTCGATTGTATATATATATATTTGGCGACATAGTGGCATGGGACGCTCATGTTTTCTATGATTGATAGTTATGATTTGAAATTGTTTTCAAACATATAGACACTAGCAATAATATCAAATGCCTTTGTTTTATTCGTATCAAGCATATCTTGGCCGTTATAAGGAAAAAACTCTATCCTCCGGTTTGCGTTGCATTGTGTGATGGGAACTGAGTCTTATAACGGTTTCATTTTTTATAAAATGCATTGCGTTGTTTAAAAGAATGATTTGCTTAAAGCACTGGCAATCCAATGGAGTAAACCCGTTCCACGAAAGTGGCGTGGTCCTGTGATTAGCCATATTATATATGTGTTGAGTAGATTTCTCATACCAGTCTCATGACTGACTCGTAGTTTGTTTCACTTTCAAACTCGGGTGCCCCTTTTTCTACACGGGCAGCCTTGTATTCAGGTTTAGCTGGTTCTTTCTGGATAGCTGGAGCTGAAGATGGATTCTATCATTTATCTCTTTTTATGCTGTTCAGCTCCTATTGTACATATTTTGTTTGTTTTCCGCTGTAGACATTTATGTATAGCTGAACTGTATTTGTACTAAGTAAGATCCTGTATACTGTGTAACTCTGATGACTACTTTTATCCAGTATATTCTATTGTTCATTATCTGGTGTATTTATTTAATTTTGTTCTGCTATTATCTGTTTCTGTGTTATATTCCAAGGATAACCCTTGCCACCGTCAGTACGGGGTTTGGGGTCGTCTCAACGTGGTATCAGAGCTTTGGTTAAGCTTAGTTCGGGAATATAACATTTGAACGAACTCGTCAGAAATAGAACCAGTAGTGTTCTAGGACAGGTAACTCAATACAGATAGGATCAGTAATATCCTAGTATGAGTAGCAGAATGAAATAACACCTCGATAGACACATTTACATTCAAGTATTTGTCTCTATATTTTGAAATATCTTTTCTGTTGACCTGACACTTGATCTGCTATTTGCAGAAGAACTAGAAAATGAGTGCCAGAAACAGAAGAAGTAATACTGACCTGGATATAGAAGCTCTATTTATGAAATATAGAAATCTGGGTGGAAAACCCTTTTCGGGTGAAGAATCAATTATGAAAACACAAGCTTGGATTCGCTCGGCTGAGAAAATCTTCGAAGCATTAAACCTGAGGGACGACCAGAAAAGATTACTGGCCTCCTGGGCACTCAAAGATGAAGCTTTGTTCTGGTGGGATTCTGTTATTAAGGATAATCCAGAAGGTGATATCACCTGGGATATATTCAAAGTGATTTTCCTAGAAAGATTTACTCCTCCCGAAGCGACTGAGCGGTTATGCGATGAATTTTCTTATCTGATACAAGGAGACATGACAATCCCAGAATATCATAAGAAATTCAACGAACTTTCTCATTTTGCTCCTCATCTGATTAAAGACCCAAAGAGGAAAAATCTGAGATTTATTCATGGGCTTCAAAGGAAATACCAGAATAAAGTATTGGGGCATGTGAAGCTTCCTTTCTCTGAAATGATTTATATGGCTTATCAGTATGAAGATCTCCATAAGCAAGGGATGTTGCGCGACGAAGAAGAAGTCTGTTCTAGTGACAAAGAAGAGTCGGAAACTGATATTCCAGAAGCCAGTATGAGGTCTGAGGGAAGTAAGAAGCCCAGGGCCAAGAGGAAAAGGGCCAAATCTGAGAAGATACCAGTAACGGCAACTGTATGCTCTAACTGCAATAAGCAAGGACATCTCTCGATAAGTTGCAGATCTTTAAAGAAACAGATCAAGAGTGGACATAAACGCACTATGAAACAAAAGAACCCGCATGGGGAAAGGAAATGCCATAAGTGTCGTCAAGCCGGTCATATTGCACGGGAGTGTCAACTCTCAAAGAAATCCGAGGCAGTACATATAAACGAAGTAGCAGAAACTTCTGAGCCCTCAGATAAGCAAGGGAGGTCTGATGTTTTAGAAGGCACGCTCAATGTCAAGAACATTCCAGTTAAAGTACTGTTTGACATAGGCACGTCACGAAGCTTTATTGCAAAGAGTGCAGTCAAGAAACTGGATTTGAATTTGAAGAAGCTCAAGGAGCCAATGACTGTCCAAAATCCAGTTGGGGGTTCCATCAATCTCAGTTGGATTTGTGCAGTACCAGTCTCTTTTTCTTGCTATAAATTCCCTATTATCTCTATCGTCATGAATTTTAATGAATTCGATCTTATTCTGGGATTGGATTGGCTAACCGAATATGAAGCAGAGGTTAGATGCGCCGAGAGAGTTGTAAAGACAAAAGCACAATTGGGGAATTATATAACCATACCTTGTGAAGGCCCAACATCAAATAGAAAGGATTTCTGGGCAGCTTTGGATGTTTCTCCAGCTCAAATAGAAAATACCCCAGAAGCCACAGAAAATATTCCTGAACTCATCAGAGACATTCCTGTCGTCAAAAACTATGCGGATGTGTTCGAGGAAGTTGTTCGCTTACCTCCGCAGAGAGAAATAGATTTCAAGATCGCTTTGATTCCCAATGCAAGGCCGGTAGTTCACACTATTCGAAGGATGTCCTTGAAAGATAAGGAGGAATTAGACAATCAAACACGACAGCTAGTATGGAAAGGACTGATCATGCCTAGTTTCTCTGATTGGGGTGCAGCAGTGGTGTTTGTCCCAAAATCTGATGGTACTCTACGTTTATGTGTGGATTATCGTGATCTGAACAAGCAGACAATAAAGAACAAATATCCATTGCCGTGGATTGATGATTTGTTGGATCGATTAAATGGAGCACAAGTATTCTCACGAATGGACCTAGCTACAGGCTTCCATCAACTTCGAATCGCCGAAGAGTGTGTTCCAATGACAGCATTCAGAGGCCCCGACTTATTCTACGAGTGGTTAGTAATGCCGTTCGGCTTATGTAATGCTCCAGCTTACTTCGTCGATCTGATGAATAGAGTGTTCAGAGGGGTTTTGAATAAATTTGTTCTGGTTTTCATTGACGATATTCTAATCTTCTCTAAATCAAAGGCCGAACATGAAAAGCATCTGGAACAGGTTCTAGAAATTCTGAGGCGGAATGTATTAAAAGCCAAATTTTCCAAATGTATATTCTGGCAAGAAGAAGTGAAATTTCTAGGCCACGTCGAATCAAAGGAAGGAATTGCTGTGGATCCAAGCAAAATCACAGCTATTCAGAATTGGAAACAGCCCAGTACCCCCATAGAAGTCTGCAGTTTTCTCGGATTGGCTAGCTATTATCGGAAGTTCGTTAAAAACTTTTCGAAGATATCTGGTCATTTAACGAAGCTTACGAAGAAGCACTCTAAATTCAAATGGACTCCAGAAAGTGAGGAGGCTTTTGAAGAGCTAAAGTTAAGATTAACGACAGCTCCAGTGTTAACCATCATCGATGGCAACCAGGATTTAAAAGTCTGGACTGATGCTTCTAGAGAAGGCCTTGGCGCAGTGTTAATGCAAAGGGGTCAAGTGATTGCTTATGCTAGCCGTCAACTGAAGCCGCACGAGAAGAACTACGTAACTCATGATCTTGAGTTATTGGCTATTGTGTTCGCTTTGAAAATCTGGAGACACTATCTTCTGGGTGAGAGATTTGAACTGTTTACAGATCACCAGTCGTTAAAGTATCTGTTCACTCAGAAAGACCTGAATCTGAGGCAACAACGTTGGCTGGAGTTTCTTGCCGCATATGATTTTGAAATTCTATACACTCCAGGGAAAGCCAATGTCGTGGCCGATGCGTTAAGCCGAAAGAATGAAATGATCGCCAGTTTCATCATTGCGACTTTGTTGATTGATAAGATATCGGCTCTCCAAGAAGACGACCAATTTATCAAAGGAATGAGTCAGCGAATTCGTGAAGGCAATGCTTCAGATTTCCAGCTAGACAGCGAAGGGATTCTGAGGTTAGAAGGACGAATTTGCGTTCCAGAAAATCCTGAACTCAGAAGAGATGTGCTTGATGAATGCCACAAATCTAAGCTCAGTATCCATCCGGGTGTGAATAAAATGTATAACGATATCAAACGCACATTCTGGTGGAAGTCGTTAAAAAGAGACATCTCGATATATGTTAGTCGATGCCCTACTTGCCAACTAGTCGAAAGCGACCAACAGAAATTGGCTGGATTATTACAACTGCTAGAAGTTCCGGGCTGGAAGTGGGAGCATATTTCTATGGATTTCATTGATGGTCTGCCCAGAACCAGGAAAGGGAATGACAGTATTTGGGTGATCATAGATCGCTTCACGAAGACAGCCCATTTCATACCTGTCAGATCAAATAGAACCGCCCAGAGTCTGGCGCAGATATACTTCAGGGAAATAGTTAGACTGCATGGAGTGCCGCTCAGTATCGTCAGTGATAGAGATACAATATTCACTATCAAATTCTGGGAAGCATTTCAAGTCGAGCTAGGAACGAAGTTGAACTTAAGCACCGCTTATCTTCCTCAGACAGACGGTCAGACTGAGAGGGTGAATCGTATTTTAGAAGATCTATTGCGGGCTTGTGTTATAGACTTCGGTGGATCATGGGAAGACCATTTGCATTTGGCTGAATTCTCTTATAACAACAGCTACCAGGCGAGTCTGACAATGTCGCCATTCGAAGCATTGTATGGTAGACCGTGCCGATCTCCTGCTTGTTGGGTCGAACCCGGTAATAGACTTGTGTTGGGCCCAGATATGATCCGAGAAGCCGCCGACAAAGTCAATTTTATTAAGAAGCGATTACTCGCCGCTCAAAGCCGACAAAAGAGCTATGCCGATAGGAGAAGAAGGGATATATCCTTTGCTGTGGGCGACTATGTATATTTGAAAGTATCGCCGATGAGAGGAGTTATCCGATTCGGTAAAACTGGAAAGTTGGCGCCCAAATTCATAGGTCCGTTTCCTATTCTAGAACGGATCGGAACTCTCGCTTACAGGGTCAAACTGCCTGATTGGTTTCCTGGAGTTCATGATGTATTTCACATATCTCAACTTCGAAAGCACGTTCATGATCCAGACTTGATCGTGGAAGAAGCAGCTCAACAGGATATAGAAATTACTCCCGAATTGGCTGTGAGAAGAGAGCCGCTAAAGATTATCGGCAAAGAAACCAAGGAGCTGAGGAACAAGAAGGTTCACTTAGTCAAAGTGCAATGGAGTGGAGATCCGCGAGATTGTACTTGGGAAACTGAGGAGAGCATTCAGAAAGCTTACCCCAGATGCCGAGTAGATATCTCTGATTGACTCTGGTGCAAGGTACATTTACCATACTTTGCATTACCATTTAATTCTCTACTCTGTTGTTATTTTCTTTTCATGGATGTGCACTTTTAATTATATAGTCTGAATGATTTTTAAAGGGTATAGGATTTGATTAGTATATTTTTTAAGGTTAAAAACAATTGGATTGGTTGTTGTGTTGTGTGATTGTAGATTTATCAAACCACTTTCGACTTTGTTCCTTTTCGGGGACGAAAAGTTTTAAGTGGGGGAGATTGTAACGACCCGGAAAATCTGAACCAATTTAAAATTTTTAAATTGGCTAAAATAATGGATTTTAAATATTTAAAATAAATATTTTAAATAATGGCGATGAAAAATGAGTTTGAATCGACAATTGAAAACGAATACAATTAATTATAATTATAAACAAGGCCTGAAAAGGGGCTGCAGTTTCAAAAATTGAATTCAAACTTTGTCGGACTATACCGGGTGCAAAACAAAACGAATTTTAGTGAAACCAAAAATATTTAAATCTGTTAGTGAATACCTTTCTAACGAATCTGAAAAATCGAATTTTCATAGCGGAAAGCAAAAGTTATGGCCGAATGAATTTTCAGAACGGTCGCTATGGAATTTATATAGCCCGTGAAATTGGCCATTTTGCAAACGGTCTCGGAATTCGACGAAACCACTTTTGTTGGATCCGGGATGGGAAGTTATTGCTAGGTTTCAAATTTCATAATTTTTGAAGCTAGTATGTGAGCGTGGCAATGGAAAATGTGTTTTGGTCAATTACAGTTAAATTGGATCGACCAAAAATGGGCCTTTTTGCAAACTGTCTCGGAATTCGACGAAACTAGTTTTGTTGGGACTGTATCATCAAAACATAGCCAGTTTTATTTTTCCGTAATTTTTTGAATCAGTTTGTGGCCCTGGCAAATTGAAATGTACGTTCAAATTAAATATTGAATGTTTTATATTTTGATTTGAATGGAAACTGACTGAAACAGTCGAATGGGCCTACGAAACATATCCCATTGTGTTCGGAATGGGGGTAAAACGCTAGGGACAACAGTCGTTGGGTTTGGATTGGGGTTCGCGAGAGGCAAGGGGTATTTTCGGATTTTTAAAACTTTATAAATAAAAAAATGATTGGGCCACGTCAGAACGCACCCCCCCCCCCCCGATTTTCTCTCTCCCTGACTCGAGCAACGGTGGAAATTGGCCGCTCCCTTCTCTCCTCCTTTTCTTCTGATCTGCTCAATGAAATCCGATGCCATAGTTGAGGTTTTTGTAGTACTTCTCGTGATCTTCAAATCCATATAAGTATTGGATTTTTTCGTGGCCTGTAGAGGGAGAACCACCCTCGAGAAGTTCGACCGTTCGCACCCCGATTCCGCCGCCTAGGGACCACCGAGCTCGACTTCCTCCCTGGCGCACGTGCGCCTCTCCTAGCCCGACATGGTGGCGCTGGCCGATCGAAGCAACAATCAGCAGATTGATCGAAAAATCGAAACCTAGTTTCGAAGATTTCAAGCAGGTATCGGCTGTTTAATTAAAAATTGATTTTAACAGTTTAAAACCGTTGCAAACTTTGAAAAATCATATCTTTTTCGTTCGTTAACGAAATTCGATGAAACAGGAAACATCGTGACCGTGTGGACGCCTTCTACATTTTAGAAGAGACCGCGTATTTTTCTGAGCCTTCTGCTATTTTTGGTGGAGTGGAACCCCATGTGAGATTTCTAATTTATAAACAATATGGAAAACGACGATGTATAAATTTTATAGTCGATGTATGAGTTATATTAGCGTTGTACACCTCTTGTATAAGCGTTGTATAATTTGTACGTTCGATGTATAAGTTATATATGCGTTGTAAAAATTATATATGTGTTGAAATAAAAGTGAATTGCTATATATTAATATATATATATATATATATATATATATATATATATATATATATATATATATATACGCCCCTCGTCCACAAACCATGGACGATATTTATTGGTTGAAATTGTTGTGAAAATTGATTGATAGCGAATGGTTGTTTGGGATTGTTTGTGGTTGATATTGATTGATTGTGGTTGAAAAATACCCATTTGTGGTTGAGAAATATTTGGTTGAAACCACATAGGATTAGTTTGTGGAAATGAAATAAATATATACATGCCGCCTGCGTGCGAACTAGATGCATGATCCCCATTGTCAAAAACCGCGAGGTTTTAAGGTAGAGCGAGGAGCCGTACTAGGGACGGTCCCGGTTTTAACTACCCTGCCGTTATGCTGCCGAAATTTTGAATAATATTCATGTGTTTGGATTATTTTCATTTGCTAAAACTATATTTATTCATTGAATAGAAAACCTTCGTGTGTTGAATCGATATGCATTCATTGATTAGAAATTCATGTGTTGAATGGTATTCACGTTTTAAATATAAAAATCACATTTTTATATATATATGGAAACTATAGAAAACCTTCATGTGTTGAATCGATATTCATTCGTTGATTTGAAATTCATGTGTTGAATGGTATTCATATTTTGAAATAAATTGTTTGATAATAAAAATCACCTTTTATCGACTATATGAACTGTGTAAAATAAACTCGTTTTGAAAGAAATTGTTTTATAAGAAAAATCCTATTTTTATCACCAATATGAAATATATAAAATAATAGTGTTTTGAAATGAGTTGTTTTACAATAAAAATCACATTTTTATTATATGCGTGAATCGTTGAAATGTGAAGTGTCAAAAATAGCCACTTGTTCAAATAAATATATATGAGTTGAAATATTCATTAATTAGCTAATGATATGATTTGTACCTATGTATGTAACATTAGAATGAATGGTGTTTTTAAACCAAATAGAAATCAAATATGAAGTAGAATAGAAAAGGATAAATGATAAGAACTATATATATGTACATGCATATTCATTGAACAGGTTATAACAAAGGGGCTAGAGAAGAGGAATAAAATTTTGTGCCCGACAAATAGGTACACATTTACTGTTTTGTTTGGGTGATGATTTTATGAGCCTGTTGGCTAGCCGCTTGGCTTTTTCTTTTTCTTTTTGAGATTAGAAGGACCGGGGAAGCTATTTGAGATTTCCCGATGCTCCCGGTGCAGGGGAGGTTATGGCGAAATTTTCCAAAAATTTAAGGCGTTAGTGAAATATTTGAAGTGAAAACGATATTGAAATCATTGAATGAACTATATTTATATAAATATATAAATATAAATAAAATTAAAACGAAACGAGGCCGTGTAGTTCGTATTTTGAAACCGTGATTTCAAACAACTAGTGCGGGAAATCTGACCATTTGATTTTCCCGAAACCGCAACCGTTGGGTTCGCCTTGGAAAAATCTTTCCAACGGCACCAACTTTGTAAAGATCCAACGGTTGGATTGTCTGGAAAGTTTAAATCAAATCTGAAGAAAAACAGCGCCACGACCGCGTTATGGCCCGAAGCGTCGTTTTGAATATATGGGCTGTTTTAAAATAAATAAAAATAGCGATAAATCGTTATAAAATATTATAAGCGATATGGAAGGGAAATAAACTTAATTTGCTCGATTTATGTGGCTTTTGATGGTTGAATGTATTTGGTGTGAAAATTACATTAAAGAACAAAATTGGTGTTGTCGAATAATTTAACCATTGAAATAAATTGATTTGAAATTCTAAATATACGTGAATTATTTGAAAAGGCCGAGTTAATTCTCATTTCAAATAATTGATCGACGATTGAAAGTCGAAGATGAAGACGATGGTCGAAGACCGGAGATCTTCACCTCGTTTGGATGGTAACAGAGGTCCTGATTGGGAGGCATCCCGAAATATGGTAATGAGTGGTGATCGTCCAGACGTACGTGGTGATCGATGGGTTTACGAGGTATTTAGTGCCTCCGGTTTCGTTCAGACCCAAAACGGACTTGTAAATGGACTATGTGTCTGACATTGGATTTTATTCTGTGTTGATTGATCTCTATTAAATATACATCTGTTTGGCGGCGGAGAATTTATTCTTTTGCTTAACGCCCTTCTCCGAAACGCAAGAGCTCAGAGGTTGTGTATCGATGGACATCAGTCGCATGGCATGAATTGCCTGTGTGGCATGCTAAGATGCAGTGATCAGGGCTTCTGTTGAAAAGCAAAGTCTTGTGGTGATGATCAAAGCACCGCCTGTGTGGCGTAGCTTTGTGTATAACGTGAATTCGCGCGCCTCACACCCCGGTATGAACCAGAAACGGGAGAAGGACCTCAGGGAGGGCATGCGTTTCTTTCTAGCTAGGGTGGTGTCAGTGACCTACCAGCCCTGACATTTATATACTTTTCACCTATGTGGTTGTTGCTGTTGCGAGGCGCCTCGGTTTGATCGGACGATCCGGGTCCGATGGAGTCATTCGTTGGCTCGTTTACGCCCCAAAGGGTGGGGAAACGTATTGTTCAGGCATTTTAATCCACGTCGGTGGACCGGCCCTGTCGCTCCGAAGGCTTGACTGAGTACTTGCCTGTGGCTCGGGGTAGAGAGTCACGAATTCGGTAAGGACTATCTTTTGCCTTGGTTCATGACGGAAATCCAATTTCCAAATACATGACGATGCGGTTTCGATTGTATATATATATATTTGGCGACATAGTGGCATGGGACGCTCATGTCGTCTATGATTGATAGTTATGATTTGAAATTGTTTTCAAACATATAGGCACTAGCAATAATATCAAATGCCTTTGTTTTATTCGTATCAAGCATATCTTGGCCGTTATAAGGAAAAAACTCTATCCTCCGGTTTGCGTTGCATTGTGTGATGGGAACTGTGACGGCCCGCCTCGCACCGGCCTACGTTTCCTCCAGAAGTGCGCTGTACACATGCCCGACTAGCACAAGACGGTCGTCATAAGAAAGAAAAGAAGGGAATGAGCTAATCAAAGAACCTGTAGAATGCCTCACAGCGCATGGAATAATAATGTACTTGACATAAAACAGGCGAGACAGTGCATAAGCTGATAACTAAAACCAACATCTATCTCAAAGCAGCGGAAATCCAAATACAGCTTATTACAATTTTCCAAATTTACTGTCTCTAAACAAAAGAAAGCTGAAATAGAAGATACACCAACAATGCCCAAGCAGTGATCTTCAACAACACAGGGAGAATACTAAATATATATATCACGTGGAAGCCTCCTGCTCGTCTCCGGATCATCTACCCGTGCATCACCAGCTAACCTGTCTCTAGTCTGCTCGTGTGAGCACCCAGAGTAATAAGAGGAGACATAAAACTCTGGGTCAGACATAAAGCCTGGTATGAGCGATAAGCATCTAAACAGATTAATAACAGGTATACTAAACCATACCTGAACCTGGACCTGCAACCAAAGAGTTAGTACCACATACCGTACAATACTCCAAGGTGCCATAATAAATAGTGTAAGAATACGGGGGTGGGGTGTGCATGTCAAAATGATAGCAAGCAAATCATCCATAGCAACCATCCTCACATCTCTCACTCAGTGCATAAAGCGTACGGCATCTACCACTTTGGAACACTAGACAAACTGAGGTAACGACGAATCCCGACTTGTAGAAACCCTGCTGTGACCAAGCCAAACACTTGGAGTCATGACCAAACATTTCAATGACCCACTTCATTGGTCATAGCCCTTGGTTCTACCAATGCCATAATGGCCCTGAATCCGCCTTCGTACTTCCTACCATAGTGTCCAAAGCTATAGACGTCGATAACTTCTTAGCACGCGTCCCGCAGCAAAGCCCAATCATGAAGCGAACTCGCTGATTCCCATCTAAATCTTGAGCTCTAACTTCTCATTAGGACTTCCTTTGCATCTCGGGTTTTGGTCGAATTGGAGTGGGTCTTCAGAAGAGTTGTCGCGCAATAGCAGCTCTGGAATTCGGTTCGGTTCGGTCACCCATGCTCGGTTCGGTTCGGAGTGCCACCTTCCTCTGGGTTCGGGTCCTTCTCATTGTCTTCTTTCATTCGATTCGGGTCGGGTACTTCGCTCTGGGTCGGGTCGGGGTCCTCCTCCAGGTCAGGTCGGGTGTCCTTCCTTCCAGCGCTCCGATCCGCCCCCTTATTTCTTCATGTATTCCGATCCGATCCCTGCATCTCCAAGTCGATCCGATTTGGCCTCTAATCACTCTTCCGATCCGATCCGCTCTGCTCCCTAGCTTACTCCGATCCGATCCCCTTGTCCACTCCAACTCTAAGTAAACAGCCTTCCTTTTTGCCAAGCCTTCTCCAGCGACAAGTTCCAATCCAGTTCGAATCTCCTTGGTCAGTTCACAAATCCGATCCGACCCCCTTTCTCCGATCCGAACCGGTTCGAAACCTGCACACTTCTGAAATTTTCCAGCAAGCTTTCTACGCCATTCGACGACGTTTTCGACCAATTTAACTATTCTAATCAATCATGAAACATACCATAGAGTCATAGAAACATGTAATAGCAACCACAAACAGCAACCAACAATTCAAATGAATCAAAATGGATCAAAAGTAGCTAAAACTTCATTTTTTCCCTTAAGCACTCTTAATCATGTTTAAGCATACAATTAGCAAAACACATCGAAATTATCTCAAATTTCTAACAGAACCTTAAAACATTATTTTAGAATTTTAAGAATTTTTCCAGAATTTATTTACGTATAAATTCACTAATCTTCACTAATTACCCTTAATTAACCGTAATTAGTGCAAAAACTATGCAAATCACTCACCTTGGCCACAAACAAAATTCTCAGAACTGAAACTCCTCTGATTTGGGGCGAATACTGATGTCTAACAGTAGCTCTAACCTTTCTTTGGTGCTTTTTCTCCTTAATTTGGTGTTGCTAAGCCTAATCTTCAATTAGAGAGTGATTTGGGGTGTTTTAGATGTAGGAAGCCATTGTTAGAGTGTCTAAGGATGAAAGTGGCGGCTGAGAATTGAAATGAAAGTGATAACCTAACCCTAATCAGTCCTCCTATACCTCTAAACCCGAAATTCCCCTTGGGCTTAGCTGCTAATCACCCGGTTAAGCCCAATTAAGCTGTATTTCACCATCTGAAACTTGTTTCAGCCATATCTCCCAAACGGTAAGTCCGTTTGGCTAATGTGACCACTCTACGGAAAGAGAAACCATCATTCGAAGCCAATGGAAGTGGTTTCAGGTCAAAATTCATTTCCAGTCAAAAGTTATGGCCAAAACAGTGATAACTAGGGGTAAAATGGTCATTTAAAAATCGGGAAAAATCATGAACATGGGAAATGACCACAATAGTCGTCTCCCAAAGTTACATGACCATACGACTTCGTATGTGAAAGAAATAAATATTCTACGATCCTATGATGCGTAGAATGCGGGTCGTTACACTCTCCCCCCCTTAAGAAATTTCGTCCCCGAAATTCCTTAACTCAAAACATACACGGGATCCCGCATGCCTAACAACCACATACAACAATCAAACATGCAAAGCAAGCAAACAAGTCTATCCTAGCATGCGGAAAACTAAATCGCTAATAAAATCTTACCAGACAAAGAGTTCTGGATACTTCTTCCTTATGTCCTCCTCTGTTTCCCAAGTACAATCATTCTCGTCTTCGCTCCACTGTACCTTGACTAACTTCACCGCCTTTCTTCGAAGTTGCTTCATGTCGTGTGCGACAATACGGGCCGGCTTGCGGTTTCCAACCGCCTCGGGTTCTACTTCGAAGTCCTCCAACTGATCAGGTGAGATAGTCATATCTGAGTCGTGAACGAACTTCCTTAGTTGGGAAACATGAAATACGTTGTGAACTCCCGCCATCTTCTCTGGTAAGTCAATTCTATATGCCAAATTCCCGACTAGCTCAAGAACAGGGAACGGGCCAACAAACCTTGGGGCTAATTTACCTCTCCTGCCAAATCGTATTACGCTCTTCAACGGAGAAATCTTAACAAACACCAAGTCACCCACGGAGAATTTTAGGTCTCTTCTTCTCTTATCAGCATAACTCTTCTGCCTATCTTGGGCTGCCTTCATTCGTTGCTGAATGATCTTGATCTTATCTGAAGTTTCCCTCACCACATCTGGTCCAAGCATAAACTTCTCGCCAGTCTCTATCCAACATGATGGTGAGTTGCACGGTCTTCCATACAAAGCTTCAAATGGAGCCATACCGATACTGGATTGGTAACTGTTATTATATGCAAACTCTACTAGATGCAAATGGTCATCCCATGATCCACCAAAATCCAATATGCATGCTCTCAAGAGATCTTCCAAAATACGATTCACCCTCTCCGTCTGACCGTCAGTCTGAGGATGATATGCGGTACTGAGATGTAACTCTGACCCTAGCGCCTCTTGCAAGCTCCTCCAAAACCCACTAGTGAACAACGGGTCTCGGTCGCTCACAATGCTTTTAGGTACTCCATGAAATCTCACCACCCACTTCATATACAATTCTGCTAACTTAGCTGCTGTTCTAGTCGATTTGACTGGTATAAACCTTGCACTTTTAGTCAGTCGATCTACAATTACCCAAATGCTATCATATCCCAATCTAGTCCTTGGTAACCCATCGATGAAATCCATCGAGACTTGCTCCCATTTCCATTCGGGAATTTCTAAGGGCTGTAACAACCCACTAGGCTTCTTTTGCTCGGCTTTAACTAGCTGGCAATTCATGCACTTGGATATAAACTTCCCAACGTCTCTTTTCATCCCTTCCCAGTAGTAGGTCTGCATCATATCTCGATACATCTTATTACCACCGGGGTGTATAGTTAGTTTTGAGTGATGACATTCTCTAAGCACTTCATCCCTCAATCCATTGACATTGGGTACAACAATCTTTCCATTCTTCCTAAGCCATCTATCTCGATCAAGCCCATACTTGTTCATCTCCTCATCGATACTCATCTCTAACTTGGAGATGATTTCCAATAGGTTAGGATCGTCCCTCTGACTAGAGCCGATCCGCTCAATCAAAGTGGGTCTGATCGTCAAATTTGCTAACATTTCTGAATCCAATTCGCACTTTGGTCTGAAATCAAACCCCGCGATAAACTCCAGTTGCTTCCATTCAAGGAACATAGCCCCTAAGCTGGCATGTCTTCTACTCAATGCATCAGCCACCGCATTGCCCTTTCCTGGTGTGTATGCGATGTCAAAATCATAGGAAGCCAAGAACACTAACCATCTCTGCTGACGGAGATTTAAATCCTTCTGGGAGAACAGATACTTCAACGACTTATGATCTGTAAACAGCTCAAATCTTTCTCCCAAGAGATAGTGTCTCCACATCTTTAACGCGAACACGATCGCTGCCAATTCTAAATCATGGGTAGGGTATCTTCTCTCGTGCGGTTTCAATTGCCGACTTGCATAAGCTACAACCCTACCGCCTTGCATCAATACAGCACCCAGTCCGGTACCACAGGCATCCGTGTATACCGTCATCTCTTCATCCCCCTTAGGAATGACTAACACTGGTGCGCTTGTCAACTTGTCCTTTAGGCTTTTAAATGCATTCTCGCACCTTTCATCCCAGACAAAAGCTTGATTCTTCTTGGTCAACTGGGTTAATGGTGCTGCTATCTTGGAGAAACCTTGGATAAACTTACGATAATATCCCGCTAACCCCAAGAAACTTCTTACATCTGTTGCATTCTTGGGCGTAGGCCAATCCTGTACCGTAGCCACCTTCGCCGGGTCCACGGCAATACCATTCTCTGATACAACATGGCCCAAGAACCTCACTTCCCTCTTCCAGAAGTGACACTTAGAAAACTTTGCTTTCAATTGGTGTTTTCTCAACACCTCCATCGCTACTCTTAAATGTTCCTTGTGTTCTTCCTCTGTCCTCGAATAGACCAAAATATCATCAACGAACACAAGGACAAACTTGTTCAACTGATCTCTGAATACCCTATTCATAAGATCCACAAAATATGCCGGGGCATTGGTCAGCCCAAATGGCATAACCAACCATTCATAAAATCCAGACGGCGTTCGAAATGCCGTTTTAGCTATACTCTCAGCTTCCACTCTAAGCTGATGAAAACTTGTCGCGAGATCCAACTGAGAAAATATTCTCGCGCCACTCAACTGATCGAACAAATCATCTATCCGCGGTAGAGGATACTTGTTCTTCCTCGTCACTTTATTCAACTCGCGGTAGTCTACACACAAACGAAGGGAACCATCCGCCTTGGTAGCAAACACAACTGGTGCTCCCCATTCAGAAACACTCCTTCTGATAAATCCCTTCTTCAAAAGATTGCTGACTTGCACCTCGAGCTCACGTTGCTCTCTTGGTGCCATACGACGAAGTGGCATCACTATAGGTCTGGCATCTTTTACCAAATCAATACGGAACTCAATCTGTCGGTGTGGTGGAAGTCCGGTCACTTCTTCGAAAACATCCGGATACTGGCCAACCACGGGCAAACCTGACAACTCACTATGCGGAATGTCGAGGGAGTTTAGAAAACTAGCCAATACCCCCTTACTGGGTAGACCACCAAACACTATCCTCCGCCCATCATCCGCTCTAGCTGTCACCAACAAGCCCTCACAGTCTACCACCACCCCGTATCTTTGGAGCCAATCTACTCCCAAAATAATGCCAAACCCAGTAAAGCCCAAAACAAAGCAATCACAAACAAACATGCATCCATGACTTGATAAGACCACATTACGACAAATCATGCTAAGGCTAGTCGAACCACCAATCGGGTTCGTCACTACTAAAGGTCTATCGACAATCTCGGGCTCCAATCCCAACCTATCTACCAGGTCACTAGATATGAAAGAACTGGAAGCTCCTGTATCAAACAAAACTCTAACAGGAACATCATAAACAGAAAGCATACCTTGAATGACGACATTCTTTCCCTTCTCCGCCGCAGTTGGGGCATTCGACGAAGAAGGAATAGCATTAAGAGCATATGCTTTCACCATTTGCTTTTCCTTAGGGGGCTGGGGACACTTGTCCTTGTGATGTCCCATTTGGCCACAGTTGAAGCACTTCCTATCTGCTGGCTTGGCCCGACAATTACTAGCATAATGGCCCTTCTTACCACAGCTGAAGCACTCCACATCTTGCTTATTCTTCTTCTTCTGGCCATCCTTAGCCTGATTCTGCTTTCTCTTATTCTGGGAACCACCTTTGCCTCCACCACTAGCTTGTGGCTTTGGCTCATCTGCGGATGCAACCTCAGTCTTTGGCTTAGGGTAGAGACTTTCTGACCTTAACGCTTTCCCCACAATCGATTCAAACGTCTCATCGATGTGGTTAATAAGTTTTTCCCCCAAGTACTGATCCAATCCAGTTATGAATTTCTCATTCTTTTTCTCGGCAGTATCTATAAGAGATAACCCATATTTTGACAAAGTGTCAAATTCAGCAATATACTCCGAGACAGCCCTGCCATTCTGCTTGAGCTCCAGGAATTTCTTAAACAACATTGACTTCTGAGCAGCTGGGATGAATTTCTCACTAAAGCGAGCCTTAAACTGCTCCCAAGTAATCTGATCTTCGGGAGTAGCTGCCTTTATAGCATTCCACCAATTCATTGCCCGCCCTTGCAGCTGACGGGACGCTAACTTTCTCTTCATCGCATCCTCGATACCCAAATCCTCGAAGATACGTTCGCAACTATCCACCCAATCCTGGACATCCGTAGCCGACTCCGTTCCATGGAACGGCTTCCCACCAAGGCTAGTATAATCCTTATTCAGCTTGGCGAAGTCAACTCTTGGCGCCTGCACCATTGGACCACCACCATTTCCACCATTGGGAGTCGCCCTCTGTACATCTCTAAGCATCTCTCTCATGAGGTCAGTAAACATCGTCCTCATGTCAGCAGCATTCCCATTATTGGCCCCTCTACCGGTACCTCTAACATATCGGCTCATCGTCAATCTGAAAAAAGGAAATGATTAACGACTCCATAGTGGTGTTAGTGCAGTACGACTCCATCCTTATACTACTAATAGTATATATATAGCTTTTGAAAACCAAAATAATCACAAATACGCTCTCTCGTATACGTATATTATCTCTCCCCGATAACTTCCCTAGGTTAACTACGCAACCTAGAGCTCTGATACCAAGTGTGACGGCCCGCCTCGCACCGGCCTACGTTTCCTCCAGAAGTGCGCTGTACACATGCCCGACTAGCACAAGACGGTCGTCATAAGAAAGAAAAGAAGGGAATGAGCTAATCAAAGAACCTGTAGAATGCCTCACAGCGCATGGAATAATAATGTACTTGACATAAAACAGGCGAGACAGTGCATAAGCTGATAACTAAAACCAACATCTATCTCAAAGCAGCGGAAATCCAAATACAGCTTATTACAATTTTCCAAATTTACTGTCTCTAAACAAAAGAAAGCTGAAATAGAAGATACACCAACAATGCCCAAGCAGTGATCTTCAACAACACAGGGAGAATACTAAATATATATATCACGTGGAAGCCTCCTGCTCGTCTCCGGATCATCTACCCGTGCATCACCAGCTAACCTGTCTCTAGTCTGCTCGTGTGAGCACCCAGAGTAATAAGAGGAGACATAAAACTCTGGGTCAGACATAAAGCCTGGTATGAGCGATAAGCATCTAAACAGATTAATAACAGGTATACTAAACCATACCTGAACCTGGACCTGCAACCAAAGAGTTAGTACCACATACCGTACAATACTCCAAGGTGCCATAATAAATAGTGTAAGAATACGGGGGTGGGGTGTGCATGTCAAAATGATAGCAAGCAAATCATCCATAGCAACCATCCTCACATCTCTCACTCAGTGCATAAAGCGTACGGCATCTACCACTTTGGAACACTAGACAAACTGAGGTAACGACGAATCCCGACTTGTAGAAACCCTGCTGTGACCAAGCCAAACACTTGGAGTCATGACCAAACATTTCAATGACCCACTTCATTGGTCATAGCCCTTGGTTCTACCAATGCCATAATGGCCCTGAATCCGCCTTCGTACTTCCTACCATAGTGTCCAAAGCTATAGACGTCGATAACTCCTTAGCACGCGTCCCGCAGCAAAGCCCAATCATGAAGCGAACTCGCTGATTCCCATCTAAATCTTGAGCTCTAACTTCTCATTAGGACTTCCTTTGCATCTCGGGTTTTGGTCGAATTGGAGTGGGTCTTCAGAAGAGTTGTCGCGCAATAGCAGCTCTGGAATTCGGTTCGGTTCGGTCACCCATGCTCGGTTCGGTTCGGAGTGCCACCTTCCTCTGGGTTCGGGTCCTTCTCATTGTCTTCTTTCATTCGATTCGGGTCGGGTACTTCGCTCCGGGTCGGGTCGGGGTCCTCCTCCAGGTCAGGTCGGGTGTCCTTCCTTCCAGCGCTCCGATCCGCCCCCTTATTTCTTCATGTATTCCGATCCGATCCCTGCATCTCCAAGTCGATCCGATTTGGCCTCTAATCACTCTTCCGATCCGATCCGCTCTGCTCCCTAGCTTACTCCGATCCGATCCCCTTGTCCACTCCAACTCTAAGTAAACAGCCTTCCTTTTTGCCAAGCCTTCTCCAGCGACAAGTTCCAATCCAGTTCGAATCTCCTTGGTCAGTTCACAAATCCGATCCGACCCCCTTTCTCCGATCCGAACCGGTTCGGAACCTGCACACTTCTGAAATTTTCCAGCAAGCTTTCTACGCCATTCGACGACGTTTTCGACCAATTTAACTATTCTAATCAATCATGAAACATACCATAGAGTCATAGCAACATGTAATAGCAACCACAAACAGCAACCAACAATTCAAATGAATCAAAATGGATCAAAAGTAGCTAAAACTTCATTTTTTCCCTTAAGCACTCTTAATCATGTTTAAGCATACAATTAGCAAAACACATCGAAATTATCTCAAATTTCTAACAGAACCTTAAAACATTATTTTAGAATTTTAAGAATTTTTCCAGAATTTATTTACGTATAAATTCACTAATCTTCACTAATTACCCTTAATTAACCGTAATTAGTGCAAAAACTATGCAAATCACTCACCTTGGCCACAAACAAAATTCTCAGAACTGAAACTCCTCTGATTTGGGGCGAATACTGATGTCTAACAGCAGCTCTAACCTTGCTTTGGTGCTTTTTCTCCTTAATTTGGTGTTGCTAAGCCTAATCTTCAATTAGAGAGTGATTTGGGGTGTTTTAGATGTAGGAAGCCATTGTTAGAGTGTCTAAGGATGAAAGTGGCGGCTGAGAATTGAAATGAAAGTGATAACCTAACCCTAATCAGTCCTCCTATACCTCTAAACCCGAAATTCCCCTTGGGCTTAGCTGCTAATCACCCGGTTAAGCCCAATTAAGCTGTATTTCACCATCTGAAACTTGTTTCAGCCATATCTCCCAAACGGTAAGTCCGTTTGGCTAATGTGACCACTCTACGGAAAGAGAAACCATCATTCGAAGCCAATGGAAGTGGTTTCAGGTCAAAATTCATTTCCAGTCAAAAGTTATGGCCAAAACAGTGATAACTAGGGGTAAAATGGTCATTTAAAAATCGGGAAAAATCATGAACATGGGAAATGACCACAATAGTCGTCTCCCAAAGTTACATGACCATACGACTTCGTATGTGAAAGAAATAAATATTCTACGATCCTATGATGCGTAGAATGCGGGTCGTTACAGGAACTGAGTCTTATAACGGTTTCATTTTTTATAAAATGCATTGCGTTGTTTAAAAGAATGATTTGTTCAAAGCACTGGCAATCCAATGGAGTAAACCCGTTCCATGAAAGTGGCGTGGTCCTGTGATTAGCCATATTATATATGTGTTGAGTAGATTTCTCATACCAGTCTCATGACTGACTTGTAGTTTGTTTCACTTTCAAACTCGGGTGCCCCTTTTTCTACACGGGCAGCCTTGTATTCAGGTTTAGCTGGTTCTTTCTGGATAGCTGGAGCTGAAGATGGATTCTATCATTTATCTCTTTTTATGCTGTTCAGCTCCTATTGTACATATTTTGTTTGTTTTCCGCTGTAGACATTTATGTATAGCTGAACTGTATTTGTACTAAGTAAGATCCTGTATACTATGTAACTCTGATGACTACTTTTATCCAGTATATTCTATTGTTCATTATTTGGTGTATTTATTTAATTTTGTTCTGCTATTATCTGTTTCTGTGTTATATTCCAAGGATAACCCTTGCCACCGTCAGTACGGGGTTTGGGGTCGTCTCACCCACCCCACTATCCTGACGCCACTACCAGTCCTTCTAACCATCACAGCCCTTCCCATTTATTCTTTCTTCCTTTTTTTCCCCAAATCATTCAGACCAAAAACTCCTTCTCACTGATTCAAATCACAACTTCCTTTTGTCTGCAATATTGATTCCATTATTAGTTATTTACCATCGTTAACCTTAAAATCCAACATGATTAAAAATGCAATAATAATCACCACTATTTTACTTACATTTACAGCCCATACAAACTGCTAATTCATCCTTCTCCTTCCCAATGCCATTCACGCCACAGTTCCCTTAGGTTTCAGATGGACACCCTCTCTTTCCTTCCTTCAAAAACCGTACCCATCCCTTGCATACACAGTAGCTTCCAACTCCACACTATAACCCATCAACATAGTAGAACACGCACTGCCATCTCAATTCCCAACTACAGGACTCATCTTTGTAGCCTTCTACAGTGGTTCAGCAAACCATTTTGACACCACCGCTCGCACCATATACCACACAGTAAATCACCACTCCCTTACTTAATATGCCTATACATTTTCAATTTCAACAACCCACTCCTCATGCTATTGCTATTCGAACCATTGTCCACCAGCGAGCTTCATCGGTGGTACCACTCCCCTGCTGGCCCTACCACTAGCTTTGCTTCCATCCCCCTCCCCAGTCGCCGCAAAGCTGCCCTCGAACTATGGCACGACGAACTTCAACGCCCCAAAACCGAAGAACCCTATTTCGATGCTGAGTATAACGAACCCCAAGAACCCTTCGAGCTTCATGATTTTTAACAGAAATGATAGGGAAACTCGAGCATATAAGTATTCTAGTTTATATAATTTTATTTGATTTATAAATCTCGGTTTGCTTCTTTGGTTTGGATCTGAGAAAACGAAAAAAATGAGGAGCAGAGAAACACTATTTAAAAGAGGAAGCTACCTTGGTTTGCACGAAGACAAATAGTTTGTTTGGGGAACACGGAATGTAAACAGCGTGGGGAGCACGGTTCCTAAAATACTTGGAAAGCACGAAATTAATAGTTTGAACGGCACGCTGTTGAAATCTTGGGCATATCGTTCGAAGTGTATAGCTAAGGAGAGTATTATCGATTTAAATATATGTATTGTATTGGTGGTCATTCATCTTTGTGGATTGTCAAGTAAATAGCGATTATTATATTTTTCCTCTTTCATATGTTTAAAGTTATAAAACATAGGATACCTAGTAAATTTTTTTTTTGTTTGCGTACGAACTATTATGGACAGAAACAAAAGTACGAACGTGTCGAGCGATGTACCACGATTCCAAAAATATAATAATATCGGTTGTTTAACTTAGATTTTGATACCCCAAAATATTGATATAGGGTGCAAAATACTCCAATTAAAAAGTTGCATATTTAATTAATTAAAAATTATAGAAAATTTTTAAAAATTAAATTATAACTACGCCTCAAAAGAACCTTTCCCAAATTCAAGACCGATATTTAATTATATTAAATAAACCGTTATGGCCTATACATGACTCCACAACAACTTTCTGAAAATTTTATTTGGACGTAATTCACAATATATAAAATGAAATCTCGATTTTTAACATTCGTTGGAAAGATATTTTCAAACAGATTCAAATATTTCTGGTTTCGCCAAAATCCGATTTATTTTGAATCCTATACATTCATTTGAAATTTGAAATCAAATTTTCAAACTACCACGCCATTTTGAACTCGTTTTTAAATTATATTCTAAATTATACATTTAAATATCGTTTTATTAGATAAATTCCTATATATAATTCAAATAAAGTACTTAAAATGAATTTAAATATTCATAATTCAACGGCTAAAAATCCGGGTCGTTACATTCCTTCCCCCTTAAAATAATTTCGTCCTCGAAATTGCTAAGGTAGGAAAAGATGCTACATACCCTATAACTAGGTTCAAAAATTCTTTTTTTTTGTTCACTTCTTAACTTCCGTTTAACTGGACCAATTTATTTCATTTAATTTATTCTTACTAAAGAAAATTTTCAAAAATTTTGAAAATTTTCTAACACTTTAAATTTTGAAAAATTTCGGCAGCATCTCCTCTGCACAGCTCAATCGGTACAACCACAACTCGCCTTTCTAGGCCTTCTCCAATCCAAAAGAAAATCAAAAAGCCAAGTGGCTTGCCCCCTAGGCTCATAAATTCATCAAACCCAAGTAATATTGTAAACGCGTACCTTTTTTTCGGGCATAATTTTATCTCTTGTATTTGCTTCCATTCACTGCTGATTCAACGTCCACTTCAATTGATTCCAAATCAATTCAACTTTCAGTTTCCAGTTCACTAATCAATCTCCGGACTAGTTCGCTTTCATTATACGGCTCAAACTTGATTTCTATTTCAAAACCAATCTACTTATCCCACTTGGGTTCAAATTTATCACAACTTGATTCCAATTTACCCCATCCAAATTATATTTTCAACTTGTTGATAACTAGGTCGAATTTATATTCATAATTCAAATCTCACTTTTTTCTCATTTAATTTCATTCAGAATTATCTCTATCCAATCTAATTTCCATTTAACTTAGATTAAATTCCAATCCAATAAAATTTTGTATTCAATCCCAAATTTCTTGCATATTGGGTTTAAACTAGTTTATTTACTTTCAAGGGTTCACACAATTTTGTATGCTTCAATATATGTCCAATGATAACCCAGTTCATATCATTTTCTTATAAACCATTTATCGGGCCAAGTTTTCCATCTAATTTCAAACAGATTCCATTTCAATGGATTTCGAACAAATTTTGTTTTCTTTAGGGTCGTCCCGCTCCATTTAACTAAACTTTAGTTAAATTTTATCCATTCGATTTTACTTCCACCTTTTTAATCTATTTAACTTATATTAAATTCATAATTCGAATTCCCAAGGTTTATTTCAAATTAGTTTGAAATCATATAACTATACACATATATTTAAAATCTTTTTGCAAATCAAATCACTTGGATTTTATAGAAATAACTTGCTCCTTTCAAACCAATTTCCCATCAATTAATTTTCATGGTAGCAATCCACCACTCAGAAACTTGAAAATGAATACCGATAATGTCGCGACCCATTATCAGGATTATTTTCTCGCCTCCCTGAAGTGATTTCAGTGCTTAATCACTTTCAAAATCCATTCAAAATCATCCTTATTCAAAAATTACTTCAAAACAATGTTATATTCATAATATTCGAGAAAATATTTTCTAAACACCCGAGATTTAAATTCAAATTCTGGTTTAAATTTAATTCTAGTTTATCTTGGTTATATAACCATTTCAATGTTTTATAATTCCATTTTATTGTAATAACAATCAACAAATCTAGATAGTATAATATTTCAGAAATTATCACTTTTATATCAGAAATATCCTTTGGGAAAAATTATTTCATTTACCCATTTTAAATCAATATTGCGTCGAATTGTTCTATTCGAGAGTTTAGAAACACCTATCGATATAGTTGTACATCCTGTATCCAAAATTCATAAACCACTCAACAAACCAGGCAACACAATATAAAGCAATTTTATATCAAATTTACAAATACGCTCTCTCATATATATACTCAAACTCAATCAAGAGTATTACTAATCCATCTCTACTGAGTCACGCCACAGAGCCAAGGTTATTACTCAACCTTCAACTCTAATACCAAATGAAACGACCCACAAATCCGTACCCTTTGAGTCGACTAATAAAACCACATGTCCAACCCAAATGACACAGAAATACGAAACATTAGTAGAAAAAAGTTATAGGATGAGAAATAGAAAGGAAGAAATATTAGAATAGAAGAAAAACGAAGATCACAAACTCACAGCGGAATGAATAAAATATATTAGATAACATAAACTTTGAAATACAAATCAGTAACTGTATATATACATACCATTATCAGAGCACAGCGGTTATCCCTGGAACAGTTATAAAACACCTGTTTCCAGATACAACATAGTACACAGCGGGAATATGATAGTCTATAGCTACTGGTAAAGTCTTCAACTCCTCCAAGTGAATCTGTAAAATCCCGACTACTTGACTGCCCGTACAAATTTAAGAACCCAAGAGTTTAGGGAAAACAAACAAAATAAACTCTGGGTCAGTCATGGGACTGGTGTGAGTAAACTCCAACCATTTGTTTAACTTTCAAAATCTTTTCGAAAGAAATGATAATCGTAAGACCGATCCACACGTAAACACAGATGGTTTTTACCTTACGATAACCAAAAATATTTTGATATCAAATCCAGTGATATTACCATAGTGTCTAAATCAAATAAACAGAATCTAGCGGAACACTTGCATCTCAGCTCCATATATAATATTAAATCAAAAACCGCAGGGCGCTTATTGGAGATTGGATTTCCAACATGACAAGGTATGGGACCACCTGCCGATAGTGTATCTCTAGAGACGAATACACTGGGTTCAACAAGAACGTCTTGCAACCCGACCCACATATGACCGACCAATCATTTCGCTTGAGTGTATCGAATGTACATCACCAACGGTTGGGATCAGCAACCGTTTCCCGAAAGGGACAACATCGATAGATAAAGAACAAATGGAATTTTCTCTAGATAGGTGATTATACAATCTAATGGGAGCGACCCACTAAGCCATGCTGCCTGCCCGATTTTTGTCAAATTCCGGGTTGTGAGGCTTGAGGTTTGAATTATCTTCCAGAACATCTGGCCACCATTCACTTTGAATGCCACATCGTCATACCCGCCAAATCATAAATTGATTTCCCCAAAAATACCACGGGTATAAAGATAAGAGAAATGAATTCCTCCGCTACCAAACGTAAGTACGTTTGAAGAAATCAACTTACGTGATCCGTTAGATATACTTTGTCAGACATTCGTCCATTCACGTTGTCCTGGGACTGGACAAACCGAAGGCACTATTCCGTAAACAGGATAGCCCTTGCATAACTCCGTCTTGAATCATATTCGATCGCAACGCTAACGTCCATACAGAGTGGTTTTCAGATACTGGATCTGATCCCGGTCTCTCCGTATTGACAACGGAAAATGGCAAAAACTTTGATAGTCGGTGATTTAACTATCAAAGAAAAATAAGTGTGCAACCAACGATCTTATTTCCAGGTAGGAATTCGATCGATCAATCATCAATCAACATTGGCCCCTTTAAATTAATTCCTTATTATATTATCATTTACAATTCCCATTTCCCATCTTTCGTGTTCTTTTGAAGCTCGATTTCCCTTCTCGATTCTTTGAAAAACATTTTCAATACTATAATTCCTTTATTTGGGAAAATATTTCTTATTCTAGTTAGAAAACATTTCTAAATATTCACGAATCCTTATTTCCTATATGCAGAAAATATACTTTATTAGTATCCGAAAATACTTCCAATTCTATTTCTAAATTCCTGGTTGACCAATTCATTTCATTTTCTACACATAGAAAATATTTCTTATTTTATTTGAAAACATTTCAAATTAACGCGATGTTATAAACATCGTTATTATAACTCAACCCACTAATCAGTTATTAGCTAACCATATGCTTAACCAAGTTTCACCATCGAACCTTAACCATTCCTCCATCAATCATGAAGTCAATCAAGTTAGAGTATAATTACCTCTCAGACCTTAATTGAACCACATTCTCAACTTTGAAATGGTCAACGCTCACACTTTTAAATAGAACATCGCTTACGCGACTCTCAGATTCGATCTAAGAACCCACTTCCTTTGCAGAAAAATATTGATTATAACGGTAGCGTTACAATCGCTGTTTCCAAATATTTGATTTATAAAACATTGCTTTTAAAAAAAGCGTTACAATCGCTGTCTAGAATTATAGAACATTTATTATAGCAATAGCGTTCAGATCGCTGTTTAGATTTTCAAAACATTTATTATAACAGCAACGTTAAAAATCGTTATTTAGAATTTACAAACCATTTATTATAACAACAGCGTTAAAAATCGCTGTTTAGATTTACAAAACATATGTTCTAACGACAGCGCTAAAATCGCTGTTTACAATTTACAAAACATTTATTATAACATAGCGTTATAATCGTTGTTTCGATTTCCAAAACATTAACCAATTCCTTTATAACCATTTCAGTCTGCGAAACCCTTTCATACTTTATTTTTATATCCCAAATTTTGGAATAAGAACTCATCGTTTCCATTTTAAACAATTTTCCATTTCCCTTTCCTATTCAAGATCCAATGTGGATTCATATTTCAGATCTAAATTCATTTATAGATATTTTACTTGCAAAATATTTCTTTTAAACCATTCACTTAAATCGTGAATATATTTCCTTCATATACCATTTGATTCATATTTAAAAATACTATCTTAAACCAAATTTTTAGTTATAACTTCTATTCAAAATTTCTCACATAAGTCTCATTTCTTTTTATTTTAATCTTTTAAAACCTCGTTTAACATTTCCTTGATGATAGCTAAGTTTTAAATCTCATTTCAAATATTGGTTTCAAAACCCATTTCCATATCGCTTTGCAAAATCAATGTATCCAACGATAAATAATTCAATATATATTCTCATTCATAACAAATTCTTGATTCATTCATTCGAACGGGTTTTCTATTTTCAATTCTATTCAAAATTTAAATTTATATTTTTGAAAATAGAATTCCTTTTCAACACTCAAATTTCCTTTTCTATATTTGAAAATATTTTATGGTATTTAAATACCAAAATTTCTAGATCAAGGTAGCTCAACCACAACAAGGTCAATCACTGACTATATATATCACACCACACATCAAAATCAAGAAAAAACAGTAATATAAATATTGAGAAACCCAGTTGGGTCCCTCCAACCTGCTTCCCTGCATCCACAGATGTTAATCACATCAATACTATTATTTCACATCAATATGAAATATCAAAACTAATCGTCGATCAACGATGTAATCATATCAACCAATTTTATCAACTATTTTAACCAAACAACCATTTCACAATAAAAAATAAATTAAAATTTTCGTTTATATAAAAATATAAACGAAGCTGAGTTAGTGAGTTTACTCACCTTGTCTGTAGTTGACGATTCTGCGTTAGTCTCATTTAAAATCAATCGAACGTTTGATTTTACTGCGAAATCCCAGTAGCTCTGTTCTCTTCCACCATATGTTCATCATGTAGATCTTATCATCACGGTTCCAACGTAAGTGACGTTGTTCGAATTCTGCTCAATGATAAAATAAATATAATTGTTTCAAGTTTCTATATTATCTGAAAATTATTAGTCGTTATAATATTTAAATCAATTAACCTGAATTTTTAAGCTTGACGGCATCATCTTTAATCCTAATTTGGCCATTGAATTGGTCGGTAAATATAGTGCAAGTGGCGTCCAATGAGAAGATGTTATTGGGACTCATGGTTAACCGGTAACCTTAACTTTTTGTCTTCTCCTTCCCGGCATATATCAACCTTCTCAATAGAACACTCAATGCGCTGACCATCCATTTATTGCCAATCAGGCAATCACCACTATCTTGGTCATCACCCACCCTACTATCCTGACGCCACTACCAGTCCTTCTAACCATCACAGCCCTTCCCATTTATTCTTCCTTCCATCTTTTTTTTATTTTTTTCCCCAAATCATTCAGACCAAAAACTCCTTCTCACTGATTCAAGTCACAACTTCCTTTTGTCTGCCATATTGATTCCATTATTAGTTATTTACCATTGTTAACTTTAAAATCCAACATGATTAAAAACGCAATAATAATCACCACTCTTTTACTTACGTTTACAGTCCATACAAACTGCTAATTCATCCTTCTCCTTCCCAATACCATTCACGCCACAGTTCCCTTAGGTTTCAGATGGACACCCGCTCTTTCCTTCCTTTAAAAACCGTACCCATCCCTTGCATACACAGTAGCTTCCAACTCCACACTATAACCCATCAACATAGTAAAACACGCACTGTCATTTCAATTCCCACCTACAGCACTCATCTTCGCAGCCTTCTATAGTGGTTCGGCAAACCATTTTGACACCACCGCTCGCACCATATACCACATAGTAAATCACCACTCCCTTACTTAATATGCCTATACATTTTCAATTTCAACAACCCACTCCTCATGCTACTGCTATTCGAACCATTGTCCACCAGCGAGCTTCATCGGCAGTACCACTCCTCTGTTGCCCCTACCACTAGCTTTGCTTCCATCCCCCTCCCCAGTCGCTGCAAAGCTGCCCTCGAACTATGGCACGACGAACTTCAACGCCCCAAAACCGAAGAACCCTATTTCGATGCTGAGTATGACGAACCCCAAGAACCCTTCGAGCTTCATGATTTTTAAGAGAAACGATAGGGAAACTCGAGCATATAAGTGTTCTAGTTTATATAATTTTATTTGATTTATAAATCTCGGTTTGCTTCTTTGGTTTGGATCTGAGAAAACAAAAAAAAAGGAGCAGAGAAGCACTATTTAAAAGAGGAAGCTGTCTTGGTTTGCATGGAGACAAATAGTTTGTTTGGGGAACACGGAATGTAAACAGCGTGGGGAGCACAGTTCCTAAAATACTTGGAAAGCACGAAATTAATAGTTTGAACAGCACGCTGTTGAAATCTTGGGCATATCGTTCGAAGTGTATAGCTAAGGAGAGTATTATTGATTTAAATATATGTATTGTATTGGTGGTCATTCATCTTTGTGGATTGTCAAGTAAATAGCGATTATTATATTTTTCCTCTTTCATATGTTTAAAGTTATATAACATAGGATACCTAGTAAAAAAAATGTTTGCGTACGAACTATTATGGACAGAAACAAAAGTACGAACGTGTCGAGCGATGTACCACGATTCCAAAAATATAATAATATCGATAGTTTAACTTAGATTGTGAAACCCCAAAATATTAATACAGGATGCAAAATACTCCAAATAAAAAGTTGCATATTTAATTAATTAAAAATTATAGAAAAATTTTAAAATTAAATTATAACTACGCCTCAAAAGAACCTTGCCAAAATTCAAGACCGATATTAAAATATATTAAATAAACCGTTATGGCCTATACATGACTCCACAGGAACTTTCTGAAAATTTGATTTGGACGTAATTCACAATATATAAAACGAAATCTTGATTTTTCACATTCGTTGGAAAGATATTTTAAAACAGATTCAAATATTTCCGGTTTCGCCAAAATCCGATATATTTTGAATCCTGTACATTCATTTGAAATTTGAAATCGAATTTCCAAACTACCGCGCCATTTTGAACTCGTTTTTAAATTATATTCTAAATTATACGTTTAAATATCGTTTTATTAGATAAATTCCTATATATAATTCAAATAAAATATTTAAAATGAATTTAAATATTCAGAATTCAATGGCTGAAAATCCGAGTCATTACAATATTAGTGCCTAAGATGGATATACTGAATAGTACCTTCGGTTCATCCTGTTCCTGGATGACTTGTATGGATGAATGTCTGACAGAGTATTTCCAGAAAGGTCACGTACATTGATTTCTTCAACCGTACCAAGAGTGGAAGCGGAGAAGGAAACTTCTTTTAGCTGACACGTAATGTATGGGTGTAGAGGTCAAATTAGTGAATTTTGATGGATCTGACAATGTGGCATTCGAAGTGAATCTGGTGTGAAGATAAAGCGTAGCTTCTAGCCTCACATCCAGTAAATGACAAAAATCGGGCAGGTAGCATGGCTATGTAGGTCGCACCCATTAGGGTGTATAATCACCTGATCTAGAGTTTCATTTATTTCTAAAAATCTATTGTTGATGCTATCCCATTTGGGAAACGGTTGCTGATCCCAGCCGTTGGTGATATACATTCGATACACTCAAGTGAAATGAGTGGTCGGTCATGTGCGGCCGGATTGCAAGATGTTCTTGTTGAACTCAGTGTATTCCTCTATAGAGGTACACTAGCAAAAGGTGGTTCCATACCTTTTCATAGTTGGAAATCCATTACCCAATACGTGCTTGCGGTTTTGATTATATACTATGTATGTAGAACGTGAGATGAAAGCGTTTCTGCTAGATGATTATTATATTGTGTTGATAGATATTATTACAATATCAAAATTTTTTGATATAAAGATATTTTGGATTCTCATAAGGGAAAAACCTGTTCCGTTATACGACGTGGTCTTATGAGATATCATTTACTTGTTCAAACTGTTTTAAACTGTTTACTCATACCAGTCTCATGACTGACCCAGAGTTTATTTGTTTTGTTTTCCCTAAACTCTTGGGTGCCTAAATTTGTACGGGCAATCAAGTAGTCGGGATTTTACAAATATACTTGGAGAGCTTGGAGCAGGAGGCTTTAGGATTATATAACTATAGTTATTTCCGATGTGTTGTAAGTGTTGTACTCTGCAATAATATGTATATTCAAGTACAAATCTTTTATTTCAAAGATATGTTATATATTATATGTTATTCATTCCGCTGTGAGGTTCATGTTACTTTGATGTTGTGTTCTTCTTCTTCTTCTATTCTAAGTATCTATATTATCTTTCCTCACCCTCTAATTTCTTTCATTAACTTTCTGGTATTTTTCGATGTTTGGTTAGTCATCATTGAGTTTATGGCGATAACCAAAGTCGACAAAATCCAGGTCGTTACAGTTGGTATCAGAGCTTAAGTTAAGAGAATTACCTTTGCTTTATGGCGTGACTTGGTAGAGATAGGGTTAGTAATACCCTAAATTGAGTTGAGTATATATACGAGTGAACGTATTTGTTATTGATATAAAAATCTGTTTTATATTGTGGAGATTTATTGGTTGAGTCGTTTATAGGTTCTGGTCGATCAGTTTGATCCACTGTATCGGTAGGAGTTTATAAACACTCGAATACGATGGGTCGACACGATATGTTTAAAAAAAAAGGGTAAATTAAAATAAGTTTACCCAAGGTATATCTTTATATAGAGAAGATATATATATCAAAATTATAATATAGTGGATGTATTGGTTGTTATTATAATCAAGTAAGATTATAAATTAAATGGTTATGTAAATAAACCAATCAGAATTCATATAAGTGAAACACGTGAAATCAGATGAGTTAAATCTGAAATTTAAACCAGAAATTGAATTAAAATTCTGGAAAATTGGATAAGTGTTTGTAAATGGATTTGGATTAAAAATAAGGAAAATTTAAGATCCTGGGAGATTTTAAATTGTTTTACAAGCAGTGTGAATTATATTTTGAAGTGAATTTCAAAGTGGAAATGTTTAGAAATGGTTTTATAGTATTGAACTCACTTCGATCGCTGGAAAATAGATTCCGATGATGACAGCTACATCATCAGTATTCATTTTCAAGTTGTAAGTGACGAATTACTACCAGAGATACCGTTTTGAATTTGTTTTGGGAAAGACAAGTTGTGTTGAATTTCAAAATGGGATTTACAATATAGAATTTGAATATATAGAATTTGAATATAGAAATTCAAATAGGATTTATAATATAGAATTTGAATAGAATTTGATATATAGAATTTGAATAATAGAATTTGATATATTGATTTGAATAATAGAAGTGATATAAAATTTGAATAGAAATTGAATATAATTAACTAAGTCGAAGAGGAATTAGTTAATCGAGTTTTGAATTTGAAGTTGAACTTTGAAAGGTGAATTGGATTAGTAAATGGATATTCGAAATTGAATATAGAACTTAAATTTGAAATTTGGATTCAAATTAGTTAATAAGCAAGTTAAAATATATTTGAACATGTCATGTTCAAATATAAAAGTGAAATAGACTAGAGAGTTAATTAACAAATTAATTAACGAATTGAGTTAAAACGATCACGTATAGTTAAAATAGATTGGGCAGGTATAAATATACATGAGACAGGTATGGATAACGTATGAAGGTATATAAATAGAATGCTCGACGAAAAGGTATGTATTTAATTCATATATGAGATTTTATGCGCCGTATCGGCTAGCCGCTTGGCATTTTCTTTTTCTTTTGGATTGGTGAGGGCCATGGGAGGCTATTTGAAATATCCTGGTGCTCCTGGTACAAAGGAGGTTATGGCGAATTTTTCCGGGAATTTAAGGAGTTAGAATATTTTTAAGATAATTTGATAGTTAGAAATCAACGTATTGATATATATATAGAAGTCGATAAGGAATCGAACTTAGAAATAGAATAGTAAATTCAAAAAGGAAGACTAAGAATAAAATCTAGTAAGAATAGAACGAGGAAGCGTATACGTGTTTAAAAGTGAATAAGTAGTTGTATGGTATTGATTATTCGAGTAAGTAGTCATATCTGTTTTGATGTTATAAATGTTATTCAGTCAAGGTCTGAGAGGTAGTTATACCCCAACTTGATTGATTTCATTATTAACCAATAAATAGTAAGATTTCAGGCTCGAAGATCAATGTTGAATAAGAGTTAGTTGAATATAGTATTTGGGTTGTCGTAACGATGTTTTACACAACATCCGTTTTAACCCAAATAAGTGTAAGCTTGGAAATATAATAAAGAATATTTCCTAACTATAGAAATAAACGAGATCGGAAAAGAGATAAGTAATTGGAATATTTACCAATTATAAATAGCATATATTTTCTAAAGTTTTGAAAATAAAGGAAGGCGATATTCAGAAATTTTCCAAATAACATAAAAAGCCAATATGGTCATTGAAAATATTTGGTTAACAAATATTGATAAAGAAATAGAGAAGTGATTTAACTAATGGAATATTAATTAAGGGCTCAGTGACATGTTCAAAAGGAAAATTTGATTTTTGAAAAGAGTAAACTGTTTGAAAACTCCCAGGGAAAGACTGTTTGAATTAAAAACAAATTTAACAGAAATTTGTGAAAGCAAATTTGAATTAATGTAAAGCCAGTAAAGTGGTAACTGAGATTGAATTAGAAAGATATCAAGACAAATTGGATTGTGAGATTCAAATTTGAAGTGTAATGTGGTAATCAAGTTAAGAGTTGGGAATCGAGAAGAAACTCGAGTTGAAATGATATTTGGCTCGGATATAAGCGAATGGTTGTGTTGTGGATAAAAGCAGATTGGAATTTGATTGGGATGACCCTTGTTTCCGCTGAATTGATATATAATGATATGCCGACAAAAAGGTACAAGTTTATATTTCTATTGGATATGAGATTTATGAGCCGAATTGGCAAGCCACTTGGCTGTTTGATTTCCTTTTGGGTTGGAGAAGGCCCAGAGAGGCGAGTTGGAGTTTGACCTATTGACCAATACAAAGGAGGTGCTGGCGAAATTTTTCGAAAAGTTAAGGAGTTAGAAAATTTTCAGGATTTTTGGAAATTTTCATTGATAAGAATTAATTGATAGTTTAATTGAAATTAAATTGGTTCAGTTGAAACTGAAGTTAAGAAGTGAACAAATATGTTCTAACCAATCGATATGGTCATTCACTACCTTAGCAATTTCGAGGATGAAATTATTTTAAGTGGGGAAGATTGTAATGACCCGCATTCACAGAGGGTATTATAATTAATTTATTTAATTATTTAAATAGTGATATAGTGAATTTAATGGTCATGGAATTAAATAATGGTGAATATTTAATTAAAATAATAATTTAAATAATATATTTAATTCTGAAATAATCAGAATTGGCTGAAATGGCGATATGGTGTGAACTAGATCATCTGTGATATTTAATTCAGTTTAGAATTGAATTTGAATAACGAATATATTTAAATAACGACAGTTTGAACGTATAATTATATTATAATTAAAATCGAGCTTGAAATGGCGCTGTAGTTCGCGATTTGGCGATTTGAACTTCAACTGTATGTACATGATTCGTTTTAAACCAGATTTCTGTGAAACAAGAAACGTGTGGAGCTGGTGGAGTATATCTTTCTAATGGAAGAGAAAAATCAGGATTTCATTGTGTAGATTTTGATTTATGTCCAAATCAAATTTTAAAATAGTCGCTATAGAATCGTTTATCGACCGTAACGGTTTATTCGATATAACTAGTTACCGATTTCGAATTTAGACAAGATTCTTTTAGGACATATTGATAATTTAATTTTTAGAATTTTACTGTAATTTTTAATTAATTTAATAAGCAACTTTTTATTTGGAGTATTTGGCACCCTGTAATCAACATTTTGAGATTTCAAAATTATGAGTTAATCTACCGGTATTATTATATTTTTGGGATCGTGGCACGGAGCTGATTACAACGGTATGTTTACTTCTGTCGACAACAGTTTGTAAGGAAAGTAAATTCTTTATTATGTGATGGGGCACACTAAAACTTTTACACATAAAAATATCCTAAGTCCTTCTGTGGATGCAAAGAAGGCCACGCCCTTCATTTGGTTTCAGCCACACAAATCCCTTGGTCCACAAACAAATTCATGGCCTTCTAAATTCCACAAGGAAATGAAGAAGAAAAACCCAACTAAACACTATAAATAATACTTATCCTATAACCTAACTCCTTTGCTCTCCCATTCATTTATCTCGTGCCGCCACTCAAAGCAGAAAATGCAAGATTTATTAATCCCTCAAAAATCAAAATAAAACCTACAAAGTTCCAATCCATATATATATATATATATATATCCCGAGACGCACTGGGGAGGAGTGTTTGCATAGTGACGTGGAGTTGTGGGAAGGGTATTGGCTTCGGTTGTATGGGCGAAGCAAGAATACGGGAGGCGGAGTAGGGTGTTGTGAAGAGTTGCATGAAAGTTGGTGAAGTGCTAAGCAGGTAGTTCAACAGAGAAAGAGGCAGAGAAAATTGAGGGTGAGGTCGACGTGAAGTCCGGTGGTAAACTAAGGAAGAAGTTGAAGCATGATGGTGCTGGTTGGTGTAGACAGTGGGGAATGGAAGTAAGGAGTTTACCGTCGATGCTTGGTTTTGGGAAGAGGCACCAAATGAAGCGGCTGTTGTTTTCGCATGAATTACTAACAATGGACATGTGTTTTCATTTGGGAGGATGGGGCGAAAGGGTGCACAGTAGTTGTGTATGTAAAATTACGTACGGACCTGAGGGGGTGTTTGGATTCGTGAGTTTGGTTTGAAGAAGAGTGGATAGGAAGGAGAACACGTTGGACTGCATGAAGGGGATACGTTGACTGAAGAACTGAGATTTGCGGTGTCCTACTGGAAATAGGGGCAGCGGGTTCAAATTCTTGAGCGGATATAATGAGGAGCAGGCCATAATTTTGTTGAGAAGAAGCATATGGTAAAGTGAAGACGAAAATGGCACTGTGAAGGAAATTGTTCTTCGGGAGCAGTTGGTGGAAACAGACGTGGTACTGGTGTTTCCTGTTTTCCCAATTCGTGAAGAAGTGAACGGAAATGGCCCGAGGAATCGAGCAGGGAAGGTACGAGGAAGAAGGGATCAAAAAGGGTTTAGGCTTTCTGCAATAAGTATGTGGGCCGAAACGAAATGGAATTTCAAATAGTCCGTCGCATTGGGATCGTATGGACGAGGGCAACACCATGGAACAGATAGTGAGCGAATCGAAGCTCGTTACAATTTATAGAAAAATAAATTGTCCGTTTGAATCAAGCGATGGTTATCGTTATTAACGATGATCGTCCAATGTGAGTAAATCTCACTAACTCTGAACAGTTTATAATTTCATATTGTATTTTTAGAACAGTTAAATATTGGCTAATTGACAGTGTGTTGACTGTTTGATTGAACTGCTAGTCAGTTAGTTGAATTTCTATATTTGATTCTGTTTAACAGAATATATCATATGGAACTGAAAGTGATGTTATCTATATTGTTTAACATCTATGATGTAGGGAAATAGGTTGGAGGAATCCTCAACATTTATTTTACTGTGATTCATATATTGTGATATATGATGTGATATATAATCTGTTGTTGATTATGTGTGTTTGGACGATATTTATCGTTGTTATATGGTATGTTAAATACCATAAGAAATACTGGATGTGGGAAAGGGGATTTTCAAAGTGTATTTTGAAAATGAATTATTTATATAAAATCGATGGATTTTATATAGAAAAGGAAAAGGATTTTTATAAAAGAAAATAATTATAAAATCGAAGGATAAGTTATAATAAAAGGAAATATTTATTTGTTAGAATAAATAAATAGAAAAAAGGAAATATTTGTAAGTCATGTACAAATAGAATCCAAAAGGAAATATTTGTAAGTCATGTACAAATAGAATGGAAAGGAAATATTTATAGGAAATAAATATGTAATAAATAGAATTGGAAAGGAAATATTTATAGGAAATAAATATGTAATAAATAGAATTGGAAAGGAAATATTTATAGGAAATAAATATGTAATAAATAGAATTGCAAAGGAAATATTTGTGGGGAATAAATATGTTAAAATAGAGATGAAAGGGATATATTTGTAAACCATTTACAAATAGAAAAGATAAAAGAAATATTTATTTGTTAAATAAATAGAATTGAAAAGGGAATAGTTATTTGTTAAGTAAACAAATAGAAAAGGAATAAATCAAAGGAGTTAATTCAATAGGAGTTAATCGAAGTGAGTTAACCAATTAGAGTTAATCAATTAGAGTTAATCAATTAGGGTTAATCAATTAGAGTTAATCAGTTAGGGTTAATCAACTAGAGTTAATCAGTTAGGGTTAATCAATTAGAGTTAAACCGTTAGAGTTAATCAGTTAGGGTTAATCAATTAGAGTTAAAACGTTAGAGTTAATTAGTTAGAGTTAATCGATAGAGTTAAATCGAACTAGAGTTATTCAAATGGAGTTAATCGAACTTAGTTTCTTCGAATAGAGTTATTCAAATGGAGTTAATCGAATTTAGTTATTCGAAGAAATGAATCGAATCAGAAATATTCGAAGTGAGATAATCGAATAGTAGATATTCGAAGTGAGATAATCGAATCAGAGATATTCGAAGTGAGATAATCGAATCAGAGATATTCGAAGTGAGATAATCGAATCAGAAATATTCGAAGTGAGTCGATCGAATCTAGTTATTCGACAGGTGTTAAATCGAATAAGATTTATTCAAAGAAAGAGATTATAGAATATAAGTATTCGAAAATAAGCAAATCGAATATAAGTTATTCGAACAAGAGTTAATCCAGTAAGAGTTATTTGGTTGGAGTTATTCAAATAAGAGTTATAGATTAGAGTTAACCGAATAGGAGTAAATAAATTAGTTGTCACTATATTATTCGAGTTAGGAAATAAAAGTCATATTAAAGATAATATATTTCGGATGCAGGAGATTATAACACCATTGTTATAATCACGTAAACTTGTAAAAGAAGGGGGTTCGTAAATAGAATCCGAGGGTTCATAAGGAAGTGCTAAAGGGTTAAAAGATGAAATTACCCTATTTCGACATTTGAAATGTTGTTCAGTTAAGGTCTGAGAGGTAGTTATACCCCAACTTGACTGACTTCGTTTTTAATTTAGAAATGGTTACGGTTCGAGTGTGAAGTGGCTAAGTGGATTTAGTATAGTGGTTTGAGTCGTCATCACAATATAGTTTTAAACATCTGTTTAAATCCTAATTAAGAAGTTTTGGAAATGTTTCCCAAAACGAAAATCAGAAATGTTTTCTGATAATAGAAAATAAGAATTTAGAATATATGGAAACAGAAGATAAGTAACTTAATGAAAATAAAGAGATAAATGTTGAATGATGATTGATCGATATATTTTCCTCTTGGAAATAATATCGTTGTTTGCATACGTGTTTTTCTCTGATGGTTAAATCACAGACTATCGAAGTTTTTGACCATTTTAACGTTGTTAATATGGAGAGACCGGTTGGATTATTATCCAAAGAACCACTCTGTATTGGCATAAGCGTTGCGAATCATATATGCCAAAGATAATTGAAGACAGAGTAAAGTGCAAGGGCTATTGTATAAGTCTTAGATATCAGTGCCTAAGATGGATATACTGAATAGTACCTTCAGTTCATCATGTTCCTGGATGACTTGTATGGATGAATGTCTAACAGAGTATTTCCAGAAAGGTCACGTACATTGATTTCTTCAACCGTACCAAGAGTGGAAGCGGAGAAGGAAACTTCTTTTAGCTGACACGTAATGTATGGTTGTAGACGTCAAATTAGTGATTTTTGATGGATCTGACAATGTGGCATTCGAAGTGAATCTGGTGTGAAGATAAAGCGTAGCTTCTAGCCTCACATCCGGTAAATGACAGAAATCGGGCAGGTAGCATGGCTATGTAGGTTGCACCTATTAGGGTGTATAATCACCTGATCTAGAGTTTCATTTATTTCTAAAAGTCTATTGTTGATGCTATCCCATTTGGGAAAAGGTTGTTGATCCCAACCGTTGGTGATATACATTCGATACACTCAAGCGAAATGAGTGGTCGGTCATGTGCGGCCGGGTTGCATCCCTAAACTCTTGGGTGTCTAAATTTGTACGGGCAGTCAAGTAGTCGGGATTTTACAGGTATACTTGGAGAGCTTTGAGCAGGAGGCTTCAGGATTATATAGCTATAGTTATTTCCGCTGTGTTGTAAGTGTTGTACTCTGCAATGATATGTATATTCAAGTACAAATCCTTTATTTCAAAGATATGTTATCTATTATATGTTATTCATTCCGCTGTGAGGTTCGTGTTACTCTGATGTTGTGTTCTTCTTCTTCTTCTATTCTAAGTTTCTGTCTTATCTTTCCTCGCCCTCTAATTTCTTTCATTAACTTTCTGGTATTTTTCGATGTTTGGTTAGTCATCATTGAGTTTATGGCGATAACCAAAGTCGACAAAATTCGGGTCGTTACAAACTTACTCTTATTATAGTAATGTTGGGTTACAAGATAACACTTCGTTACGAAGATGAATGTTGATAAGTTTGCACACATTTATGAATTTTGTGAACTGGAAATTGATGATCATTGAAATGGTGCAATAGGTACTCCTTTATGGCGAAATGGGCCCTATGATAAGCCAGTTCTGTGCAATGCATGTGGTACAAGGTGGAGAACTAAGGGCTCTAAGATGGAATATATATTTGTAATCTTGAAAAGAAATGTTGATGTATATTTGTAACCATCTTTGTCAACGTATTATTTTTGCTTGAATTTACAGATATTGTAATAAAATTTGAACTTTTACGAATATTTAATGAAATATTTTATTGTGTTATCTCTGAGCTGATATTTAAATTGTATGTATTTTAGTTTATGAAATCATGATTTTATAATAGCTGAAATCGCAAAACATTTTGTAAAAGATTCAATTACAATGGACAAAACAGTTGTGAAAAATTCTTTTGCAACATGCACAAAATTGTATAAGATTATTTTGCAACGGTCATTTTTTGTTGCAAAATAATTAGCTCCAAAGCAAAGGCCTATTGCAAAAAAATATACCGGAACATCTTATTGCAACAGGCGGAAAATGTTGCGAAAAGGAGCTGAATTTTTACAACTCCGGCAATATCAATTGGCTTGGGCCTGTTGCAATTGGTCTACTGCAACAGATATTGCCTATTGCGAAAAGTGTTTTTGGTTGTAGTGTTTATTTTTAATTAAATCGATTTGGGCTTGAATAGGACGTGTCACACAATGACAATTCGCGAAATTCAATCCGTAACTGTCAAAGCTGAAATTCGGTTAGGCTATCTAGACACAGTTTTAAAAGAAATTTCTTTTTGAAAGTATCTTATTTATTTTTATAACGGATACGACGATTAAAAATCAAAGATATTGAAGATGGTGGTTGAAGACCGGAGATATTCACATCGTTTGGATTATTGTTGATGTCTCACTTGGAAAGTATACCCAAGCCGAGGTTGTAAGTGGTTGTGATCCAGACATACTTGAAGATTGACCGAATATGCAAGGGCCTCTCTCCTGTATTGGAGATATGGGACGAGGCATAAGGTGTCTTCAGTTTCGTTCAAACCAAGAATAAACTTGCAAATGAATTCTATGGCTAACATTGTATTTTATGCTGTATAAATTGATCTATACTAAATATATATCTGTTTGGTGGCGGAGAATTAATTCTCTTAGCTTAACACCCTTCTCTGAGATGTATGAGCTTAGAGGTTATATATTACTAGACATCAATTGTACAGTATGAACTGACAATGTGGTATGCTGAGATGCAATGATCAAAGATTTTGTTGAAAAGCAGAGTTTTGTGGATGATGATCAAAGCATGGCTAATATAGCGTAGCTTTGTGTTGATACGTGACATCGACGAGCTTCACTCCCCGGTATGAGCCAAAAACGGGATGAATGACAGCAAGAGGACATGTGTTTCTTTCTAGCGAGAAGTAATGCCATGTATGGATCCTAGGCAATTTACTTATGTGGATGTTGGAATCGAGGCACTCGAATATGGTCGAATAAGGCCACGGTGGTCGACATACTGACCAAGAGGTCCGATAGGACTGAAAAAAGTTTTGTTTAGGAAATTGTCTAATCAGCGACGTATGGCTGACCGACCCTGCCGCTCTAGAGGGATGCATGTATTTTCCCTGGAACATTTTTCTAGAGATGTTCCGAAGTTCGGATGAGGAAGATTCTTTGTCTCTGCTCACGACGGAAATTGAATCTCCAACACGTGACTTTATAGTTTTAGTTGTAAACCTATATGGCGACATAATAAAATGTGGTATTATGCCATCTAAGATTGATACATTTATTTTCAAAATTGTTTCCCACCTAAACGCTGGGTGCCCATATTTTCCACGTGGGTAGCTAGTAGTTTTGGTTTTTCATATGTTCTTTAATAGGATCCTGAATTATGGCTGGAGCTTTGCTCTAGATTATTTTGCAGTTCTCCCTTGTTTATATTTATGAATTTATGTTTCCGCTGTTTTGTTATTAACTGTTATCTGATATTTTTCCACTATGTATCGATTATCTGTACTCTTATATTTTTTGTACTCTGACATAAAATTATTTTAATAGCAATGAAATGCTCTTTTGTGTTCTGTTCTGGTGTGCCGAATCCTCGTAACAATCTGCATTTGAGAACGTTTGGAGTCAGTTTGGTTATCGGCTTGGCGGTTGGAATGGAAATCATTACAGATTCATTTGATATGTTATATAATTTGTTCTTATATTTCAAGTTCTTATATAATTTCAAAACCATTATGGGTTGAAATGATATATACCGTAATCATAGTATAAATTAAGGGATTTAATATACTGGGATGCGGGTTGAAATGATAAATACCCATAAATTGAATATAAAACGGATTGAAAGGATATATATCCATGTCACTTAGCCTAGGTATAAAATTTTATATGGACACCGTTGATCTACTTTAAAAAGTATTTTTCTGAACTTACAAATATATAGTTTTCTAGAAATCTAAATTTATAATTTTATTTAAACTTATATCTATGTTTCTTTGAAAATTTAATAAAGTTTTAAATTTAGTTTTTTAAATTGAATTTGTATGTTTTAGAAATTTTAATGTATTAGTTAATATATGTTTTAAATATAAACTTAATAATTTATTGTTTAAAGTTAAAATTATTTGAAGTAAATTTGTTGATTTCGTATTAGTGAACTTGAACATTGCAAATACAAATAAGTGGATTGGATCAGACTATCTTTAATTATTTGAAATTTGTTTTATTATATTTAAACCATTTTAAAGTATGTTATTTAAATCTAATTATTACTTTGTAACTATATTATATATACATTTAACTTAATTACTATACTTTTTATACAATTTCAATTATATTATTTTATTTTAAATTTAACTACTATTTATTTTATAATAGTTTCAAATAAAAATTATTTTATATAAATAATATTTTGTATTATACTAACTATTTTAAATTAAGTTTGTTCTAATCCAAGCTATTGAATCAGAAATGTTAGTATAAAGATTTGAAATAATGAAATTTTGAGATAGGAATATGAAATCAAATGTAATTTTTTAAATGAACTGTTTTGTAAATACAAAATGTGCATCTTGAACTGAATTTAATAATTAAACTATTTATGATTTGTGAACTTAATCAAATGATGAATTAATTTGAAATATGATGTATGACAATGAAATATTCAAATGAAATTATTTGAACATAAACTTATATTGTTATTATTTGATTTATGATATTCAAATATGATTTTTTTAATATGAATGACCATGGTGTGAAATAAATGTTTGGTTGTTAAAGAGATTGGGGCGGGTCAATGTCATTAATGGAAACCACTTTAACAACTGTGCACCTGGTGGAGAATTCAGAATGAAGTAAGTTGGTTTGGCAAACGTTACTGAAATGAAGAGAACGATGATGGATAGTGTAACACCCCGTATTTTTAAATTAAATAATAAAATAAAATTTGTACAAATTTTTGAATTTGGTCACAGAACTAACGTCATTGCGTCTGTGGCAATTTCTGATCAATTTAGACTTATGGTTCGTAGAAAATGGATTTAAAATGAAGATGATTTCATTAAATGAAGTTCTAGAACAAACATGAAAAAGAAGAAATAAGTTAAACACAAAAAAACAATAGCTACCAATGTTTTGTCTTGTAAACGAAAAGCTAAGTTAGGTGAGTTGGTAAAGCATGCACTTCCCAAGGTGGAGGTCACAAGTTAGAATTCCACTAGCACCAATTTTATATTTTAAGAGGGCCTACTAAAAGGATTCATGTTCTAAGAGAATGAATATATATATATATATATATATATATATGTGTGTGTGTGTGTGTACATATAAGGAAAAAAATTGTATATATGAGTGTATGTGTGTGTATGTATAGGTATATATATATATGTGTGTGTGTGTGTGTGTGTATATATATATGTACGTGTGTGTGTATATATATATATATATTGGCAAGAAACTAAAAAGTAATAGGCAAGAAATAGATTTTGGCATAACGCCGTTTGAATTTTAAAAATAAATGGGGTTGTGCGAAACTATATACACATAACTTCAAAATTAAAAAAGCATAAATTAAAAGGGAATATAATAATGGAATGATTGCTCGCATTTATTTAAGCATGTGAACGTACGTTAAAAAGATTAGAAATAATTAAACATATTAGAAAGAAATTTTGGCAAGGGGATAATGTTAATAATAACCTTCATTGCGCAGATACTAACGAACAAAAGTTTAGGAAGCCATGCACAAATATATATACGCAAGTTTGAATTTGAAATCTAAAAAGTATGTTATAAATGAAAGAAATGAATTAACATGAGAGTATTTAGTAAGAAAAGGAATGCTGCACCCAATGCTAAACCAAAAATTTACTAAAGGAAAATATAACGTTTGTGACCCAATGCTGGGCTGGGTGACGTGGATTTAATGCTTTCTATGGATCAGATTTTATTTATTTCAATCCAATGGACGAGGTTCTTCTTAGCACCTACAAATTGTCATTTCTTTTCTCCTCCAAATTTTTCAGAAAATAAATATATTAGTTTTAGGATTTCTAATTCAAGATTTGGAGATAAAGATTAAAGATTTAAGTTATAGAAGCTTAGATCCTCCGTCCAGACAACAAATCTGAATTAAAAAGAAAGCAACACAGATCCAAATTAGATCCAAAATAATAGAGTACAATTCTCAGGTGAGTGGATTAAGTTATATATTTCAATAATGGTATTTTTATATCGTTTAACTCCTACTAAAATTTACAATATGTTTTTCTTCTTCTTTTCCCATCTTCTACGTCAAAATATATTGTTTATGTCAAATTTTAGTTATGCGCAAAAATTGAATAAAATTGGGATTATGCGTAAACTGGATAATTGAATTCTAGATATAGGTGCAAAATTATTGAATTGTGGTTATGTGCAATTTAATTGAACTTATAAAAAAAGAGGAAAATTTAGGTAGTGTTTGATTTCTGAACTGGCCAGTTAATGTTCGCGTCTGCGTCCGACGCGTCGGACGCGTCTACGATGGGTCCCACACTTTTGCCCCTTCAAGCTCAACGGTTGAAAATATAGCTTTTGCGTCAGACGATCGGACGCGTCCGACGCGGATTCGGACGCCAACAGAAAATTTACAAAACGGCTATATTTTGTCAAGTTATAAATCCAACCTCTTCTCTTCACCAATTCAAACCATTTCCTTCAACAATTCAAATCGCAAACTCATCAATTTTTCAACGACAATGGCTGAAGTAAATCTTCCGAAAACAACATTTCGACGTCCTCCGAAAGTATGGTCTTCGTTTGCAACTTCAGAGTTTCTTCGTATAGCTGTTGAACATTACCAAGTTGCTGGAAAGAACAAAAAAGGGATACACAAAAAAATTACAGCTGCTCTGAACGAGTCCTTAGCTACATCACCGACCGAAATACCAGTCTCTACTGAACAGGTGACGGCTAAGTACGACGCTTATAAAAAGAAATGGACTGTATGGCGCAATTTGAATGACAAAACGGGCGCCGGATGGGATTCTAAATACGGAACAGTGAGTGGAAGTGAAAGTTGGTGGGTTGATCGAGTGGCGGTAAAATATTGTTAACTCCTTTTTTGTATATTAACAAGTTTAGTACCGTATTTCATATATCAATTTACAACTTAAACGTATATTTAGGAGTACTGCCCTATGGTGTTAAATTACAAGACGTCCCCAATAGAAAATTTGACCGAACTGGAGCAAATATTCACCAACAGCATTGCAACAGGATCTGGCGCTTACACTCCAGGTTGTACAAGTCAAAACGTGCAACCACAGCCACATTCTCCTCCACCCGAGTTCGTACATCCTACGTTCTTCTTCGATGAAACTCAAGTGCCATTAGAAGACATCCAGACTCAACAATCGATTCCTGAGCCTCCGAACCAACAACGGGGTGTAGGTTCTTCATCTAAACCTCGGTCTGGCCGAAGAGGTAGAAATGAAACTTCCTCAAAGTTGGAAGAAATTGTTGATATGATACACTCCAGGCAAATTACCAAGAAATCTCGTTCTGACTCCGACAGTCCGAATTCACATCCTGATACGTTTGCTAGTAATTCGCCGTCAAACGCAAGCCCTCTTTTTACTGATATTCCGAAGGTGAAGCAAGCAATAGACCGTGCAAGAACATTTGATGGTATTGACATGCCCCACGCAACATCAATTCTCACAAGTAAGGATAATCAAGATACGTTCATGATTCTTCCTGATGACGAAGCAAGAGGCTGGTTGCGTTTTGAAATCGAGGTCCGCAAGCAAACACACACAAACACAAACAATTAAAAATAATATATACAAAAACAATAAAATAATAACTCTGCCCCTTCCAAATTGCCCATTTCGTAAAAAGAACACATTCCCCGTTCCCAACAATTCCCCTTCCAATGCCCCTTCCAAATGCCCCTTCCCGTTCAAAATCAAACGGACCCTTAGTGATTTGGGGCTAAAAGAACATATTATGTCAATATCGTAATAAATAAAGGATTTGTGAATTTACGCATTATTTGTAAGAAATCCTGAAACACCCCACCTCCGTTAGGGTCACTCTCAAAGGGAATGCCCTAATTTTGGTGGAGGTTTATAAGTACAAGTCACAGATATACAAGACAGATATAATAACACATATTTTTGAACAGCGGAAAACAACAACTTTTATTTCTTCAAAATACGTGTTACACAAACATTGCCATAATACTTCCCAAAATCATAACTGTCTTGATTACATTATTTAAAGAAGCATGAAGAAAACATAAATAAACTGCAAAAGTCCCCTAATTGCTGTCCAAAGCCATAGTCCAAAACGGAAAAGATCCCAGCAATACATTCTTTCTCTTCAAGCTGGATGTGAAAATTGATCAAGCTGTGGTATTCCCTCCCTGAGAACCTGGGGAGGGGGGGGGGGAAACGAAAGAAAAAGAGGCGAAAGGAAAAGGGTCAGTCATAAAGACTGAGTAAGTTCTAGTGACTTTTAGTGTAGAAACGGTTAAAACAACCTGTCATGTATGAACTGGAACTAAACTTAAGAATGGTGTCAAGGTGAACAAGATAGACTAAGGTGATCAGGATGAGTCAAGACAAGTCAAGTAAAGCATCACATGTTCGAGATTCGTTGCATCGACTGTACTAGTATACTAAGCCCATATCACAAGTTAATCACGAAATAAATCCTACGGCCCAATGTCATGAAATGACCCTGAAACGGGGTCTGACCCAAGTACGGGGTCCTACGGAGCGATTATCTAGTCGATCGGATCCATATAAGTTCTAGCTCGTCGAGTGTCCGTGTCATACGGCTAATCACGAATGTAGTCACCTGTGCTGGGTCCACCTTCGGGTGTATCAGCCCTAGGGTGTCAACCCCTGACCCGATTCAAGATGCACAGATAAATCTACGGATACCCAGTGTTTGCCCCGGATACGTGCACGATCGTAGTCCACCGAACCTACACTGGCATACCCCACTGCCGTCGTTCACCTCTTACAATCAGCCCAGTAATCGTGCCCCCACCCGGCCTAGCCCCAGGGTACCTTGATACTTCTAGAGGATTACTGCTGAAAGGGGTCGGGTCTAGGGTTTCGCCTAATAGATTAGGTCATGTAATTCGTGACCTAACCCGCCTAACAGATTAAGTCATGTAATTCGTGACTTAATCCTTTTCTAGTCTAGTCATGTCAAGATGGTTAAGTATGTCATTTCAGTTCACGACTTAACCCGCCTACGTGTCATGTCAAGTTGGCTAAGTGTTGTCGTTTTCAAGTTCATGACTTAGCCCTACAAATCGTGTTCAAATTGGTTAAGTTGTCTTTTCATGTTCATGACTTAACCCTAATTGGCATTAATTGATTCGTTAATGCACCGAACCACTCACATTGGATCCTATTGTTCGTAGCCACTGGATTTGCCGGGCGGTTCCGGGCAGGTTTACGCTACGAACTCAACCCAACCTCGGGTTTCAAGCGCGATGTGACCAACTAGCCACATTGGATCCTATTGTTTGTAGCAACTGGATTTGCCGGGTGGTTCCGGGCAGATTTACACTACAAACTCAACCCAACCTCGAGTTGGCCACTTTCTTGTTTTCTAAAGTCATGCCCATATTCTTATCAGATTTTGCTATTTCCACATCATGTTCATATGTCAACTTCGTGCCTAACTAAGGCATGTTTAAAGTCAAGTTATGGCATGTTCAAGTCAAGTTTTCGTGCCATATTTCATGTTCTACTTATACCAAATTTCACAGTTTATTCTTATAATTAATTCAAGTTTTGCCTATTCTACCCAATCGTATCCCCAACGTATATAAACGTACTTCGTTCACAAGCATAAATAATTCAAGAGATAAAGGGGAATAACACCAAACATGTGATAGGCATATGTGAAAATTCCAACATCACTTGCATAATAAACAGGCTATAACATATCACATGGTTGCAATACTAGTATGATGATAACTTGGCATAGTAATGATTCCAACTTAATTTAACATGATGATTTCAACTTTACATCATAGGCATAATAATCATTGCGGGCATAGTAATAATTTTATTATAAACATGAAACATTAAAGGCATAGTAATCCTAATAGGCATAGTGGATTCCAATTTAGCATTTTTAACATAATAATTCTCATAGGCATAATGATTCCAATTTATCATAATGATTCTCATCTAACATTATAAACATAATGGTTCCAACTTAGCATTTTTAACATAATAATTCTCATAGGCATAATGATTCCAATTTATCATAATGATTCTCATCTAACATTATAAACATAATGGTTCCAACTTAGCATTTTTAACATAATGATTCTCAACTAACATTATAGACATAATGATTCTCAATTAACATTATAGACATAAGGATTCCAATTTAGCGTTTTTAACATAATGATTCTCAACTAATATTATAAACATAATGGTTCCAATTTAGCATTTTAACATAATGATTCTCAACTAATATTATAAACATAGTGGTTCCAATTTAGCATTTTAACATAATGATTCTCAATTAACATTATAGACATAATGATTCCAATTTAACATCTTTAACATATCTACCATTATAAACATAATAATTCCAACTTTTCATCATAACCTAGCAATACCCAATTAATCATGATGGGTATATTAACATCACAGGCATAATTCCATCAATAGTCATAGCCATGGTTTTAATTAGCATCATAGGCATGGTTTAATCAACATAAAGATTTCAATAAACATAGTGATTCCATGGATATGTATTAGTCCAACTTGCCAAACAAATAAGCCCAAGTGATTCATAACAACATCAAAATCATGACAAGTTTAACTTGCAACGTTGCCATAGCAATATCCCCAAATTATAATTCAAAGATAAACAATATAAACAATGGATTAACAATAGTTCCTAAATCCGGTTTCAATTCATGGCATGTCCATATTGTTTTAGCGTTTTTGCCTAAAAAGTAACATAGAACTTACAATATGAAGCAAATAACCCAAATAAAAATCCCAAATCAAATAGTCCCAAATTCGTTGTTTAAAGCGTCGTAGTTGTTGTAGCTTCTAGTTGTAGCCTTCAAGAATCATCCTCCCTCTTATATAATTTTATTATTTGTATTTTTAATTCAGAGCTCTAGGTTTAATGGCGGCGGCCTGAGGCTAAAATGAAATAGTATGATTTAGGCTAGGTCTTAGGTCCTTTTTATAATGTTTGCAAGTTGTTTTAGACCGTCGATGGAGCTTGATTCAATAATAGCCGTTCGTTTGAAGGAGAGACCAACCAGGAGCTGACACCTAGCCCTAGTGACAAGGCAAGACTCAGAAAATCGGCCAAACACAGATCAGGCCAGCCAGGGTGGGTTGGGTTCGACCTGGCTCTGGGGCCAGGTCGACAGCCCTGTCGACACCGTGTCGACTTGGCTGTCGACAGCCCTGTCGACCTGGCTAGCCCAGGTCGACTGCCAAGTCGACTTGGGTGCCTTAGGCGGGAATTTTCCTGCCCTGGCCAATTGGGCCCGATTTTGAATTTTAAACTTGTTTTTCTGAGCTGTTTTCGTCTGTTTGAATTTTAAACTGAATTCTGAATCTTCCGGAGGCCATATCTTCTTCATACGGACTCCGTTTTTCGAAAACTCGGACTCTATTTCGCGTATTTTTCCGAGACAAACGCAATGGCGTATCCCGTTTCCCTTAATTCTTTGATTTGAAATTAATTATACTTTAATTTGTGAATTTCACTGTTATAGAATACACGGGGTGTTACATTCTCCCCCACTTAAAAGGATTTCGTCCCCGAAATCTTCAAGTTAGGAGGAATGTATATCCTAACATCCAATCATCCATCTACTCATCCATCAAACACGAGTATCCATTGTCTTTAAAAGACTTCTAATGCTTTATGATCATATGCGAAGTGTGTGTATATGTTCCTTAGCTAATGCTAATGATCAGGCCTGATTGATCTTCTAAATGCAAAATATGTTTAGTGAAATGAATCCAATATGTATGCAAGTTTTTCCTGTTATAATTCATAATTTCTACATGAGTGCTCGAACATTCAATCATATGCAACAACCAAATGATAGCACAACCAAGTTTCCAAAATAAACACTCATGCATATGCAACATGAAAATGTGTCTGAGCCGATCTAGTGCCTAATGTGTATTCATGCATCCACGAGCAACCACTTGCGACCACTTGCAACCATTTCGCAATCATAACATGTTTCAATTACATGTTTACATCCAAAAAGATTCTAACTATGGTTCTCAAGATAGGATCGAGGAGAGAAATAAGATAAAACAAAGCATCTAGAATAGGTTAACAATATACCGCCAGAAGGTCCGGTCTGCTTCTCAGGGCAGTCTTTGCTGATGTGTCCAGTCTTCCCACAATGAAAACATTCACCTTGCTTTCTCTTCCTCTTTCTACAATCCTTGGCTATGTGCCCTTCCGTACCACAGTAATTGCATTTCCTTTTATCGCGTGAGTTGTTGTTCTTGCCTCCCTTCTCGGAGTCTACCTTCTTATTCTTAGAATCGTTGGGCTTGGCCTCTTTCTTCCCTTGAGAGTTTTCTGCCTCTGTCTCCTTCTTGCCCTTATCTTCCTCGTTCAGCAATGCCATCTGCACCAACCTTTCGTACGTAGCTCCCATGGGTATATGGGTCATGGCCAAACTGTGTAATGGCTCATTCAACCCTTTGACAAAGCGGAGAGCCTTCTTGTGCGGGGTGTTGACTAGGTCCAGTCCCAACCTAGCCAGCTCGTCGAACTGATTAACGTACTCTTTGACTGTCATATTTCCTTGCTTAAGAAATAAAAATTTCTCCAACTGCAAACTCCTTTCGGCTTCTGAGAGAAATTTAGCCTCAAACCTTGCCCTAAAGTCCTCCCATGTTTCCACCGGTCTTTCTGCATTAGTGACTCCCCACCAGTAGGAAGCCTCGCCCTTTAGTAGCCACACTGCCAGTTGTACTTTCTGCCTATCTTCTACCTCAAAGATGACGAATAAGTCCTCGGTTTCTTTCAGCCAATTTCTAGCTGCTACGAAGGACTCCGTTCCATGAAAGTCCTTTCCTCCCATAGCCTTAAAATCTTTACATATCTTAGCAAAAGTGTTTCCCCGCGGAGGAGGTGGAGGAAGAGGTGCTGCTGCAGCTGGATGATTTCCTGCAGCTGGGGGAGGAGGAACGGTAGGACCTGGCTGGGTGGCCCTTGCTTCTGAGAATCGTCTAAACCAACCAGGTAATGGTACACCCTCTGGCAAGTTAAGTTCTTCGGACATGCTGAAACAAGAGGGATAGATTCAAAACGAAGGATAAGAGATAATGCCTATGGCTTTGGGGGACTTTGCCTTTTTAAAATAAAATAATATTTTATCTTTTAAAAATGATTCTTTAAATTTTCTTTTGAAAAATAAATTTTCAAAACTTTTATCTTATCTGGTAAACCTATGCTCTGATACCAAGTGAAACACCCCACCTCCGTTAGGGTTACTCTCAAAGGGAATGCCCTAATTTTGGTGGAGGTTTATAAGTACAAGTCACAGATATACAAGACAGATATAATAACACATATTTTTGAATAGCGGAAAACAACAACTTTTATTTCTTCAAAATACGTGTTACACAAACATTGCCATAATACTTCCCAAAATCATAACTGTCTTGATTACATTATTTAAAGAAGCATGAAGAAAACATAAATAAACTGCAAAAGTCCCCTAATTGCTGTCCAAAGCCATAGTCCAAAAGGGAAAAGATCCCAGCAATACATTCTTTCTCTTCAAGCTGGATGTGAAAACTGATCAAGCTGCGGTATTCCCTCCATGAGAACCTGGGGGGGAAACGAAAGAAAAAGAGGCGAAAGGAAAAGGGTCAGTCATAAAGACTGAGTAAGTTCTAGTGACTTTCAGTGTAGAAACAGTTAAAACAACCTGTCATGTATGAACTGGAACTAAACTTAAGAATGGTGTCAAGGTGAACAAGATAGACTAAGGTGATCAGGATGAGTCAAGACAAGTCAAGTAAAGCATCACATGTCCGAGATTCGTTGCATCGACTGTACTAGTATACTAAGCCCATATCACAAGTTAATCACGAAATAAATCCTACGGCCCAATGTCATGAAATGACCCTGAAACGGGGTCTGACCCAAGTACGGGGTCCTACGGAGCGATTATCTAGTCGATCGGCTCCCTACAAGTTCTAGCTCGTCGAGTGTCCGTGTAATACGGCTAATCACGAATGTAGTCACCTGTGCTAGGTCCACCTTCGGGTGTATCAGCCCTAGGGTGTCAACCCCTGACCCGATTCAAGATGCACAGATAAATCTACGGATACCCAGTGTCTGCCCCGGATACGTGCACGATCGTAGTCCACCGAACCTACACTGGCATACCCCACTGCCGTCGTTCACCTCTTACAATCAGCCCAGTAATCGTGCCCCCACCCGGCCTAGCCCCAGGGTACCTTGATACTTCTAGAGGGTTACTGCTGAAAGGGGTCGTGTCTAGGGTTTCGCCTAATAGATTATGTCATGTAATTCGTGACCTAACCCGCCTAACAGATTAAGTCATGTAATTCGTGACTTAATCCTTTTCTAGTCTAGTCATGTCAAGATGGTTAAGTATGTCATTTCAGTTCACGACTTAACCCGCCTACGTGTCATGTCAAGTTGGCTAAGTGTTGTCGTTTTCAAGTTCATGACTTAGCCCTACAAATCGTGTTCAAATTGGTTAAGTTGTCTTTTCATGTTCATGACTTAACCCTAATTGGCATTAATTGATTCGTTAATGCACCGAACCACTCACATTGGATCCTATTGTTCGTAGCCACTGGATTTGCCGGGCGGTTCCGGGCAGGTTTACGCTACGAACTCAACCCAACCTTGGGTTTCAAGCGCGATGTGACCAACTACCCACATTGGATCCTATTGTTTGTAGCAACTGGATTTACCGGGCGGTTCCGGGCAGATTTACACTACAAACTCAACCCAACCTCGAGTTGGCCACTTTCTTGTTTTCTAAAGTCATGCCCATGTTGTTATCAGATTTTGCTATTTCCACATCATGTTCATATGTCAACTTCATGCCCAACTAAGGCATGTTTAAAGTCAAGTTATGGCATGTTCAAGTCAAGTTTTCGTGCCATATTTCATGTTCTACTTATACCAAATTTCACAGTTTATTCTTATAATTAATTCAAGTTTTTCCTATTCTACCCAATCGTATCCCCAACGTATATAAACGTACTTCGTTCACAAGCATAAATAATTCAAGAGATAAAGGGGAATAACACCAAACATGTGATAGGCATATGTGAAAATTCCAACATCACTTGCATAATAAACAGGCTATAACATATCACATGGTTGCAATACTAGTATGATGATAACTTGGCATAGTAATGATTCCAACTTAATTTAACATGATGATTTCAACTTTACATCATAGGCATAATAATCATTGCGGGCATAATAATAATTTTATTATAAACATGAAACATTAAAGGCATAGTAATCCTAATAGGCATAGTGGATTCCAATTTAGCATTTTTAACATAATAATTCTCATAGGCATAATGATTCCAATTTATCATAATGATTCTCATCTAACATTATAAACATAATGGTTCCAACTTAGCATTTTTAACATAATAATTCTCGTAGGCATAATGATTCCAATTTATCATAATGATTCTCATCTAACATTATAAACATAATGGTTCCAACTTAGCATTTTTAACATAATGATTCTCAACTAACATTATAGACATAATGATTCTCAATTAACATTATAGACATAAGGATTCCAATTTAGCGTTTTTAACATAATGATTCTCAACTAATATTATAAACATAATGGTTCCAATTTAGCATTTTAACATAATGATTCTCAACTAATATTATAAACATAATGGTTCCAATTTAGCATTTTAACATAATGATTCTCAATTAACATTATAGACATAATGATTCCAATTTAACATCTTTAACATATCTACCATTATAAACATAATAATTCCAACTTTTCATCATAACCTAGCAATACCCAATTAATCATGATGGGTATATTAACATCACAGGCATAATTCCATCAATAGTCATAGCCATGGTTTTAATTAGCATCATAGGCATGGTTTAATCAACATAAAGATTTCAATAAACATAGTGATTCCATGGATATGTATTAGTCCAACTTGCCAAACAAATAAGCCCAAGTGATTCATAACAACATCAAAATCATGACAAGTTTAACTTGCAACGTTGCCATAGCAATATCCCCAAATTATAATTCAAAGATAAACAATATAAACAATGGATTAACAATAGTTCCTAAATCCGGTTTCAATTCATGGCATGTCCATATTGTTTTAGCGTTTTTGCCTAAAAAGTAACATAGAACTTACAATATGAAGCAAATAACCCAAATAAAAATCCCAAATCAAATAGTCCCAAATTCGTTGTCTAAAGCGTCGTAGTTGTTGTAGCTTCTAGTTGTAGCCTTCAAGAATCATCCTCCCTCTTCTATAATTTTATTCTTTGTATTTTTAATTCAGAGCTCTAGGTTTAATGGCGGCGGCCTGAGGCTAAAATGAAATAGTATGATTTAGGCTAGGTCTTAGGTCCTTTTTATAATGTTTGCAAGTTGTTTTAGACCGTCGATGGAGCTTGATTCAATAATAGCCGTTCTTTTGAAGGAGAGACCAACCAGGAGCTGACACCTAGCCCTAGTGACAAGGCAAGACTCGGAAAATCGGCCAAACACAGATCAGGCCAGCCAGGGTGGGCTGGGTTCGACCTGGCTCTGGGGCTAGGTCGACAGCCCTGTCGACACCGTGTCGACTTGGCTGTCGACAGCCCTGTCGACCTGGCTAGCCCAGGTCGACTGCCAAGTCGACCTGGGTGCCTTAGGCGGGAATTTTCCCACCCTGGCCAATTGGGACCGATTTTGAATTTTAAACTTGTTTTTCTGAGCTGTTTTCGTCTGTTTGAATTTTAAACTGAATTCTAAATCTTCCGGAGGCCATATCTTCTTCATACGGACTCCATTTTTCGAAAACTCGGACTCTATTTCGCGTATTTTTCCGAGACGAACGCAATGGCGTATCCCGTTTCCCTTAATTCTTTGATTTGAAATTAATTATACTTTAATTTGTGAATTTCACTGTTATAGAATACACGGGGTGTTACAAATCCCATTTTAGATTTAAATGGAAATAGTGTAGAAATTGTAAGGATTAAAAAAAAGGAAGGGTAAATCAAATTGTGTCAAACTGTAATGGCCCGGAAATCCTTACTATCTGAGTTGACAAAATACACCACATGTCTAACCCGAATTGCATAGAAATACGAATCATTACAGGTTAAAGAAGAAAAAGATAGAGGAAGAACATAAATAACAACACACAATCTCATATCGCAAAGAGTAAAATATTATATATATCATAACTTTTGGAATACAAAATTTTAACTGTAAAAAACATATCATTATCAGAGAGAACACTTACAACACAACGGAAATAAATAATACATAGTTATCTAATGCTAAAGCCTCCTGCTTCAAGCTTCTCCAAGAATATCTGTAAATACCTGAACTACTTGACTATCTGTACAAAATTTTGGCACCCAAGAGTTTAGGGTAAATAAAACAAAAATAAAATCTAGGTTAGTCATGGGACTGGTGTGAGTAAACTCCAACCACTTGGTTTTACTTTTAAAAATCCTTTTAAAAGAAAAGATAATCGTAAGACCAATCCACACATAAACACGGATGGTTTTTACGTTATGGTAACCCAAAATATTTCATTAAAATCAATATTATTTTAATATTATAATAGTGTTTAAATATAAAAAAATCAATCTAGCGGAACACTTGCATATCAAGCTCCACATACATAATATACAATCAGAACCACGTGTGCTTACTGGGTGATGGATTTCCAACAATGACAAGGTATAGAACAACCTTCCGATAGTGTATCTCTAGAGGGGTATACACTGGGTTCAACAAGAACAACTTGTAACCCGACCACACATGACCGACCACTCATTTTGCTTGAGTGTATTGAATATATATAACCAACAGTTGGGACCAACAACCATTTCCCGAAAGGGAAAACATCGATAGATTAAATAAGGAAATGAATTTTCTCTAGATAGATTGTGACAACCTAGATTTCGGAACCAATTTTAAATTTTATTTTTAATTGATTTAATGGATTTTTAATGTTAAAATAATTTATTTTTAATAAATAACGACTTGAAATTTATTTGAAACAAAGTAAGAACGTATAAATTTAATTTAAACAATCTTGAAATGGCGAGGTAGTTTAAAATTTTGATTTTAAACTTCAATTGAATATACAGAATCCTATATAAGTCAGAATTTGATGAAACAAAAAACGTTGGAATATTTTGAACTCTAACTTTCTAACAGATGCAAGAAACTGATATTTCACTTTATAAATTGCTAGTAATGTCCAATTCAAATTTAGAATAGTCGCTATGGAATTTATATATTTTTAAATATATATAAGCCCTTAAAAATAGTCATTTTGCAAACAACCTCTATTTTCGACAAAACCACTTTTGTTGGATCCGGAATGTCAAATTATTGTTAGCTTTTAAGTTTCAAGTCATTTTGAACTAGTATGCGAGCGTAGTGAATTTAAACGTGTTTTCAGTTTCAGTTTGAATTTAATAAGCCAGTTAAGATGTCATTTTTCAAACGGCCTCCAAATTTGACGAAATTAATTTTTTTAGGATTGTATTGTAATGATCGGGAATCTCGCTCGATCCGAATCAATCGCTAAACCGACCAAGACCGTTCGAAACCCTTGATTTTTTTGAGAACACGACAAATTAGAACGCAGATAGAAGAACTTTTCATTGTTAATTACAACAATTCATCAGAATACAAGAATATACAGAGTATAAACAAATAATATACATCAGAAAAATATCAGAGACTACAATAAATTACATAGCAGCGGAAAAATAATACAATACACAACTGAAAGTAATACACGGATTGTAATGACCCGAAAATCCGGTCCAATTTGAGGTGACCAAGAACACAAGTCCAACCCCAAATTAAACTGAAAATCAGGAAATTAATAGAAAGAAAACAGAGGGTGAGGATAGATAAGATAGAAACTTAGAATAGAAGAAGAAGAACACAACATCAGAGTAACACGAACCTCACAGCGGAACGAATAACATATAATATATATAACATAACTTGAAATATACATCTGTACTTGAATATACATCATTATCAAAGTACAACACTTACAACACAGGGGAAATAACTATAGCTATATAATCCTGAAGCCTCCTGCTACAGCTCTTCAAGTGTATCTGTAAAATCCTGACTACTTGACTGTCCATACAAATTTAGGCACCCAAGAGTTTAGGGAAAACAACAAAATAAACTCCGGGCCAGTCATGGGACTGGTGTGAGTAGAACAGTTTAAAACAGTTCAAACAGGTAAACGATTTCTCATAAGACCATGCCGTATAACGGAACGGGTTTTTCCCTTATGAGAATCCAAATTATCTTTATATCAAAACCTTTTGATATTATAAAAATGTCTATCAACCAAAGTTTAATAATCATCTAGCAGAAACGCTTTCATCTCACGTTCTACATATATAGTATACAATCAAAACCGCAAGCACGTATTGGGTAATGGATTTCAAACTATGACAAGGTATGGAACCACCTTTCGCTAGTGTTCCTCTAGAAAGGAATACACTGGGTTCAAAAAGAACATCTGCAACCCGGCCACACATGAACGACCACTCATTTCGCTTGAGTGTATCGAATGTATATCACCAACGGTTGGGATCAGCAACCGTTTCCCGAATGGGACAGCATCAACAATAGATTTTTAGAAGTAAATGAAACTCTAGATCAGGTGATTATACACCCTACTTCGGTGCGACCGACTTAGCCATGCTGCCCGCCCGATTTCTGTCATTTACCGGATATGAGGCTAGAAGTTTATCATCACACCAGATTCACTTTGAATGCCACATCGTCAAATCCATCAAATCACCGATTGACGTCCTTAACCCATTATGTGTTAGCTAAAAGAAGTTTCCTCCTCCGCTTCCGCTCTTGGTACGGTTGGAGAAATCAATATATGTGATCGTCTGGAAATACTCTGTCAGACATCCGTCTATACAAGTCATCCTGAAACAGGATGAACCGAAGGCACTATTCTGTAAACAGGATAGCTCTTTGTAATAACCCGGAAATCTGGGCCAGTTTAAAAATTTTATTTTGGCAATTTTAGCGAATTTTGAATATTTAAAATGAATTATTTTAAATAATATCGACGAGAAATTTATTTTGAATAGAATTCGAACGTATATATTATATAGATCATCGATAGAATATAAATATTTATTTATATTTATAAAAGGAATTGAAAATGGCGCGGTAGTTCGATAATTCGATTTCAAAATTCAAATGAATGTACCGGGTGCAAAATAAGCCGGATTTTAGCGAAACCAAAAATAATAGGATCTATTTGAGAATATCTTTCCAACGAATCCGAAAAATAGAAATTTCATAGCGGGAATCAAAAGATATGTCCAGTTGAAAATTCTGAATAGTCGCTATGGAATTCAGGCCCTTAAAAATGGAATTTTTGCAAACGACCTCGGATTTCGACGAAACCACTTTTGTTGGATCCGCGATGTCAAATTATTGCTAGGTTTCAAATTTCATAATTTTTTGAATCAATAAGTGAGTGTGGCAAAGGAAAACGTGTTTGACCAGTTTCAGTTGATTTTAATCGACTGGAAAATGGCCATTTTTTAAACGGTCTCAGACTTCGACGAAATTAGTTTTATTAGGACTGTATCGTCAATACGAAGCTAGAAAATATTTTTCAGAAATTTTTCTAGTTAGTATGTGACCCCGGTAAATTGAAATACACGTTCAAAATTCAATATATAGAGTTATATGTTGATTTTAACGAAACCTAATCGTAACGATCAAATTAGCTTACGATACATATCCCATTGTGTTCGGAATGGGGGTAATTAGCTATGGACGACAGGCGGTGGGTCTCGTTTCGAGGTCAAAATAAAAAGTTGCTTTTTGAAAAATAAAATGAATTAAATATAAAATATATATAGGCCCCCCCTTTGTTCTCCCCCAAATCGCTCAGAAGAAATAAAAAAAAACCTAACTAAAACCCGCCATCGCAGATCGACGACCTCGCCCCACGTCGCGCCCGCCGCCACCGTCCTCCCCAGCTCCGCCTGACGCAACCCCCTCCCCTCTCGTCTTTGACTCCCTCTCCTCCCCAAGACGCGGCGCCCGAAGGCCAGAACCTCCCACCACCTGAGTCTGGGTCCTGAGGGGTGGGCTAGAGCGTCTCGAATCGGTTGAGGACTATCTTTTGCCTCGGTTCATAGATGGAAATCCAATTTCCAAATACGTGATTTTGCGATTTTAATTGTAGAACTAGTATCGCGACATGATATATGGTACCCATGCCGACTATGATTGATACTTATGATTTGAAGTTGTTTTATACACTATGCACTTATAATAGTATCAAATGATCTGTTTTAAACGTATCAAGCATTATTGGCTATTATAAGGTAAAAACCCTATCCTCTGGCTTGCGTTGCATTGTGTGATGGGAACTGGGTCTTATAATAGCTTCATTTTTCTTTATTTAGCATTGCATTGTTTGTTTTATGCACTGGTATTCTTGGGAGGAAACCCGTTCCGTGTTATACGGCGTGGTCCCTTGATTTACCTAACTTTGAAATAAAGATTAACTGTTTTAGTTCTCACACCAGTCACATGACTGACCTGGAGTTTATTGTTTTAACCTAAACTCTGGGTGCCCTTATTTTGACACGGTCAGCTAGTAGTTTTGGTTTTGCAGATTTATATTCACAGGATCCTGGTTTACAGCTGGAATGATATCCGGAAAGCTTTGTATCCGTATATCTCTTCTAGTTGTGTATTGTATTATTTTCCGCTGCGATGGATTTTAATGTAATTTAAATCTCTGATATTTCTGTGTAATATTCATTTATACTCTGTATATTCTTGTAATCTGGTGCATTGTTGTAATATACAATGAAATGTTCTCCCGTCTGGGTTCTATTTTGTCGTGTTCTCAAAACAATTCATTCTTTCTTTTCTTTTCGGAGACCGAGGAAGTTCGGTTCGTTTCATCGTGGTATCAGAGCTTTGGTTTACAAAGCTCAGAGAACAAGGCACATTAGAACCATACGAAAGAATTCATCAGATATTGGATTAGTAATATCCAATGGGGATGACTCGTTAGAGATGGGATCAGTAGTATCCTAGAACGAGTGTGAAGAGTATATTTTTAAAATGAAAACGATTTTTGTTTTGAAAATTTAAACTTTATTCAACGTATTTGAATATCTATTTTGTATTGAATTTGGACAATCCAATATATAAAGATTTTGCATATGCGTCTTGCAAACGTGTATTCGAAGTTTTAATATACTGGATAGTTATAGAATCATACTCTAGTTGCCCGGGGATAATTCTGGTGATGGGGCACCATCGCTAGTATTTATTTTCGAGCGACGAAAGTGAGATTTCTATATATTTCCAATTGACTGGTGTGAGAACCGAAACTAGATAGGGCTTATTGTTGTGATTTGGCATCAAAAATGTGATTTTTGACTATATATCAAAGCTATGCATTTGAAATGATAACCAACTAATTGATTGATGGTTGTGTTGTTTGATTATTGGTTGATTAATTAAAACTTGAACCATTTAGCCAAATTGAACCAAATATTGAATTGTATTGAAATTTAGTCGCATTTGCTTGCATATACATGTACTTACATTGAACAGGTCATAGCAAGGAGGCTAGAGAAGAGAATAAAATTTGTTTGCCCGACAAATAGGTACATGTTTACCATAATTTACTGTTTTGTTTGGGTGATGATGATTTTATGAGCCGATTGGCTAGCCGCTTGGCTTTTTCTTTTGAGATCAGAAGGCCTGTATGGCAATTTCGGGATTTTCCCGTGCTCCCGGTGCAGGGGAGGTTATGGCGAAATTTTTCGAAAATTTAGGGTGTTAGCCAATTTTTTTAAAAATTTGAAAAGTTCTTAGAAACTGAAAAGTTGAAGAACTTAAGCCGTAGTGAAAACACCGAAAGTTGAGTTGGTATTTAAAACAACTTTCGGCTTTGTTCCTTTTCGGGGACGAAATGTTTTAAGTGGGGGAGAATGTAATAACCCTGAAATCTGGGCCAGTTTAAAATTTTTATTTCGGCAATTTTAGCGAATTTTGAATATTTAAAATGAATCATTTTAAATAATATCGACGAGAATTTTATTTTGAATAGAATTCGAACGTATATATTATATAGATCGTCGATAGAATATAAATATTTATTTATATTTATAAAAGGAATTGAAAATGGCGCGGTAGTTCGATAATTCAATTTCAAAATTCAAATGAATGTACCGGGTGCAAAATAAGCCGGATTTTAGCGAAACCAAAAATAATAGGATCTATTTGAGAATATCTTTCCAACGAATCCAAAAAATCGAAATTTCATAGCGGGAATCAAAAGATATGTCCAGTTGAAAATTCTGAATAGTCGCTATGGAATTCAGGCCCTTAAAAATGGAATTTTTGCAAACGACCTCGGATTTCGACGAAACCACTTTTGCTGGATCCGCGATGTCAAATTATTGCTAGGTTTCAAATTTCATAATTTTTCGAATCAATAAGTGAGTGTGGCAAAGGAAAACGTGTTTGACCAGTTTCAGTTGATTTTAATCAACTGGAAAATGGCCATTTTTCAAACGGTCTCAGAATTCGACGAAATTAGCTTTATTAGGACCGTATCGTCAATACAAAGCTAGAAAATATTTTTCAGAAATTTTTCTAGTTAGTATGTGACCCCGGTAAATTGAAATACACGTTCAAAATTCAATATATAGAGTTATATGTTGATTTTGACGAAACCTGATCGTAACGATCGAATCAGCTTACGATACATATCCCATTGTGTTCGAAATGGGGGTAATTAGCTAGGACGACAGGCGGTGGGTCTCGTTTCAAGGTCAAAATAAAAAGTTGCTTTTTGAAAAATAAAATGAATTAAATATAAAATATATATAAGCACCCCCTTTGTTCTCCCCCAAATTGCTCAGAAGAAATTAAAAAAACCTAACTAAAACCCGCCATCGCAGATCGACGACCTCGCCCCACGTCGCGCCCGCCGCCACCGTCCTCCCCAGCTCCGCCTGACGCAACCCCCTCCCCTCTCGTCTCTGACTCCCTCTCCTCCCCAAGACGCGGCGCGCGAAGGCCAGAACCTCCCACCACCTGAGTCTGGGTCCTGAGGGGCGGGCTAGAGCGTCTCGAATCGGTTGAGGACTATCTTTTGCCTCGGTTCATAGATGGAAATCCAATTTCCAAATACTTGATTTTGCGATTTTAATTGTAGAACTAGTATGGCGACATGATATATGGTACCCATGCCGACTATGATTGATACTTATGATTTGAAGTTGTTTTATACGCTATGCACTTATAATAGTATCAAATGATCTGTTTTAAACGTATCAAGCATTCTTGGCTATTATAAGGTAAAAACCCTATCCTCCAGCTTGCGTTGCATTGTGTGATGGGAACTGGGTCTTATAATAGCTTCATTTTTCTTTATTTAGCATTACGTTGTTTGTTTTATGCACTGGTATTCTTGGGAGGAAACCCGTTCCGTGTTATACGGCGTGGTCCCTTGATTTACCTAACTTTGAAATAAAGATTAACTGTTTTATTTATCACACCGGTCACGTGACTGACCTGGAGTTTATTGTTTTAACCTAAACTCTGGGTGCCCTTATTTTGACACGGGCAGCTAGTAGTTTTGGTTTTGCAGATTTATATTCACAGGATCCTGGTTTACAGCTGGAATGATATCCGGAAAGCTTTGTATCCGTATATCTCTTCTAGTTGTGTATTGTATTATTTTCCGCTGCGATGGATTTAAATGTAATTTAAATCTCTGATATTTCTGTGTAATATTCATTTATACTCTGTATATTCTTGTAATCTGGTTCATTGTTGTAATATCCAATGAAATGTTCTCTCGTCTGCGTTCTATTTTGTCGTGTTCTCAAAACAATTCGTTCTTTCTTTTCTTTTCGGAGACCGGGGAAGTTCAGGTCGTTTCATCGTGGTATCAGAGCTTTGGTTTACAAAACTCAGAGAACAAGGCACGTTAGAACCATACGAAAGAATTCATCAGATATTGGATTAGTAATATCCAATGGGGATGACTCGTTAGAGATGGGATCAGTAGTATCCTAGAACGAGTGTGAAGAGTATATTTTTAAAATGAAAACGATTTTTGTTTTGAAAATTTAAACTTTATTCAACGTATTTGAATATCTATTTTGTATTGAATTTGGACAATCCAATATATAAAGATTTTGCATATGCGTCTTGCAAACGTGTATTCGAAGTTTTAATATACTGGATAGTTATAGAATCATACTCTAGTTGCCCGGGGATAATTCTGGTGACGGGGCACCATCGCTAGTATTTATTTTCGAGCGACGAAAGTGAGATTTCTATATATTTCCAATTGACTGGTGTGAGAACCGAAACTAGATAGGGCTTATTGTTGTGATTTGGCATCAAAAATGTGATTTTTGACTATATATCAAAGCTATGCATTTGAAATGATAACCAACTAATTGATTGATGGTTGTGTTGTTTGATTATTGGTTGATTAATTAAAAGTTGAACCATTTAGCCAAATTGAACCAAATATTGAATTGTATTGAAAATTAGTCGCATTTGCTTGCATATACATGTACTTACATTGAACAGGTCATAGCAAGGAGGCTAGAGCAGAGAATAAAATTTGTTTGCCCGACAAATAGGTACATGTTTACCATAATTTACTGTTTTGTTTGGGTGATGATGATTTTATGAGCCGTTTGGCTAGCCGCTTGGCTTTTTCTTTTTCTTTTTGAGATCAGAAGGCCTGTATGGCAATTTCGGGATTTTCCCGTGCTCCCGGTGCAGGGGAGGTTATGGCGAAATTTTTCGAAAATTTAGGGTGTTAGCCAAATTTTGAAAAATTTGAAAAGTTCTTAGAAACTGAAAAGTTGAAGAACTTAAGCCGTAGTGAAAACACTGGAAGTTGAGTTGGTATTTAAAATGACTTTCGGCTTTGTTCCTTTTCAGGGGCAAAAAGTTTTAAGTGGGGGAGATTGTAATAACCCGGAAATTTGGGCCAGTTTAAAATTTTTATTTTGGCAATTTTAGCGAATTTTGAATATTTAAAATGAAATATTTTAAATAATATCGACGAGAAATTTATTTTGAATAGAATTCGAACGTATATATTATATAGATCGTCGATAGAATATAAATATTTATTTATATTTATAAAAGGAATTGAAAATGGCTCGGTAGTTCGATAATTCGATTTCAAAATTCAAATGAATGTACCGGGTGCAAAATAAGCCGGATTTTAGCGAAACCAAAAATAATAGGATCTATTTGAGAATATCTTTCCAACAAATCCAAAAAATCGAAATTTCATAGTGGGAATCAAAAGATATGTCCAGTTGAAAATTCTGAATAGTTGTTATGGAATTCAGGCCCTTAAAAATGGAATTTTTGTAAATGACCTCGGATTTCGACGAAACCACTTTTGTTGGATCCGTGATGTCAAATTATTGCTAGGTTTCAAATTTAATAATTTTTCGAATCAATAAGTGAGCGTGGCAAAGGAAAACGTGTTTGACCAGTTTCAGTTGATTTTAATCGACTGGAAAATGGCCATTTTTCAAACGGTTTCAGAATTCGATGAAATTAGTTTTATTAGGACCGTATCGTCAATACGAAGCTAGAAAATATTTTTCAGAAATTTTTCTAGTTAGTATGTGACCCCGGTAAATTGAAATACACGTTCAAAATTCAATATATTGAGTTATATGTTGATTTTGACGAAACCTGATCGTAACGATCGAATCAACTTACGATACATATCCCATTGTGTTCGGAATGGGGGTAATTAGGTAGGGACGACATGCAGTGGGTCTCGTTTCAAGGTCAAAATAAAAAGTTGCTTTTTGAAAAATAAAATGAATTAAATATAAAATATATATAGGCCCCCCTTTGTTCTCCCCCAAATCGCTCAGAAGAAATAAAAAAAACCTAACTAAAACCCGCCATCGCAGATCGACGACCTCGCCCCACGTCGCGCCCGCCGCCACCGTCCTCCCCAGCTCCGCCTGATGCAACCCCCTCCCATCTCGTCTCTGACTTCCTCTCCTCCCCAAGACGCGGCGCCGAAGGCCAGAACCTCCCACCACCTGAGTCTGGGTCCGGAGGAGCGGGCTAGAGCGTCTCGAATCGGTTGAGGACTATCTTTTGCCTCGGTTCATAGATGGAAATCCAATTTCCAAATACGTGATTTTGCGATTTTAATTGTAGAACTAGTATGGTGACATGATATATGGTACCCATGCCGACTATGATTGATACTTATGATTTGAAGTTGTTTTATACACTATGCACTTATAATAGTATCAAATGATCTGTTTTAAACGTATCAAGCATTCTTGGCTATTATAAGGTAAAAACCCTATCCTCCGGCTTGCGTTGCATTGTGTGATGGGAACTGGGTCATATAATAGCTTCATTTTTCTTTATTTAGCATTGCGTTGTTTGTTTTATGCACTGGTATTCTTGGGAGGAAACCCGTTCCGTGTTATACGGCGTGGTCCCTTGATTTACCTAACTTTGAAATAAAGATTAACTTTTTAGTTCTCACACCAGTCACATGACTGACCTGGAGTTTATTGTTTTAACCTAAACTCTGGGTGCCCTTATTTTGACACGGGCAGCTAGTAGTTTTGGTTTTGCAGATTTATATTCACAGGATCCTGGTTTACAGCTGGAATGATATCTGGAAAGCTTTGTATCCGTATATCTCTTCTAGTTGTGTATTGTATTATTTTCCGCTACGATGGATTTAAATGTAATTTAAATCTCTGATATTTCTGTGTAATATTCATTTATACTCTGTATATTCTTGTAATCTGGTGCATTGTTGTAATATACAATGAAATGTTCTCCCGTCTGCGTTCTATTTTGTCGTGTTCTCAAAACAATTCGTTCTTTCTTTTCTTTTCGGAGACCGGGGAAGTTCGGGTCGTTTCACCCTTGCATAACTCCGTCTTCAATTTCCTTTGGCATATATGATTCGCAACGCTTATGCCAATACAGAGTGGTTCTTTGGATAATAATCCAACCGGTCTCTCCATATTAACAACGTCAAAATGGTCAAAACTTCGATAGTCTGTGATTTAACTATCAAAGAAAAACAGGTGTGCAAACAACGATATTATTTCCAAATGGAATTTTATATCGATCAATCATCATTCAACATTTATCTCTTTATTTCATTAATTTACTTATCTCCTGTTTCCCTATATTCAATATTTCTTATTTTCTAAATTTGGAAAATATACGTATTAACAATGGAAAACATTTACATTTCTTATTTTCTTTATTAGAAAACATTTCTGGTTTCTTATTTGGAAAACATTTGCAAAGCTTCTTCATTGGACTTAGACAGATGTTTAAACAAACCATCGCGATGCCAACTCAAACCATTTCCTTTAATTACTAAATTCACTAAACCATCCTTTACTATCGAACCTTGAAGTTGGGGTAATACTACCTCTCAGACCTTAACTGAACAATGTTTCTAACCTTGAAATAGACAATGTTCACCCTTCTAATTCTTTAACAAACTTCCTTACGTAACTCTCTTTCAAATCTTTTCTATTCGATAATTCTTTCCTTCGATAAGGTATTTTCGATAACTCTATTCAATTTATTCTATTCACTTAACTCTTTTGATTTAACTCTAACTCTATTCACTTAACTATTTTGATTTATCTCTAACTCTATTCACTTAACTCCTATGATTTAACTCTAACTCTATTCACTTAACTCCTATCGAATAAACTATATTCGATAACTCTTTTAATTCTATTTAAATAAACTATATATTCGATTAACTTGTTTTACTCTTTCGTATAAACTATATTCGATTAACTCCGTTATTTTATTTGAATAAACTATATTTGATTAACTCCTTTATTCTATTCGAATAAACTATATATTCGATTAACTCATTTTACTATATTCGATTAACTCCTTTATTCTATTTGAATAAACTATTTATTCGATTAACTCCTTTTACTCTATTCGAATAAACTATATATTCGATTAACTCCTTTTACTCTATTCAAATTACTAATATTCGATTAACTCAATTGATTCTATTCGAATAAACTATATTCGATTAACTCCTTTATTTTAACTCTATTCGATTAATTCTAACTGGTTAACTCTTATTCGAATAACAAATATTCGATTAACTCTATTCAGCTAACTCGACTCGACTAACCCCTTTTCGAATAACATATTCAATTTACTAACTTTCGAATACCTTATTCGATTGACTCCCTTTGAATACCATATTCGATTTGACTCTATTCGAATAACTAAATTTGATTAACTCCCTTTTGAATAAACTATTCATTTATAAAGATTTACTTTTTGTAACGGTTCTTCACTTTACAAATGATTTCCTTTTTAGTAACATTTTCCTTTTTATAACGTTTTCCTTTTTATAACCTCCTATTCGGTTATAAACAAATTTCCCTTTTTAACTCTATTTATTTTCTAAATATTTCCTATCAATTCTATTTGTAATGATTTACAAATATTTCCTTTTCTATTATTCTATTTGCAAATGGTTTGCAAATATTTCCTTTTCAAATCTATTCTTTGATTTTATAATTTCCCTTTTCTAAATATCTCCTATTTATAAATATTCCAATTTATAAATATTTCTTATTTATAAATATTCCATTTGTAAATATTTTATTTTCAAATATCACTTTGAAAATATTCCCTTATCAACATTTTGGTATGTTATGGTATTCAACATAACAAATCACGATGATCAGTATCGTCCAAACACATATAACCGACAACAGATTATATATCACATCATATATCATAATATATGAAAAACAGTAAAATAAATGTTGAGGTACCCAGTTGGGTTCCTCCAACCTGTTTCCCTGCATCACAAATGTTAGAAAATATAGATAACATCACTTTCAGTTCTATATGATATATTCTGATAAACAGAATCAATATACAAATTCAACTAACTGACTAGCAGTTCAATCAAACAGTCAACACACGGTCAATCAACCAACATTTAACACTTCTAAAAATACAACATGAAATTATAAACTGTTCAGAGTTAGTGAGATTTACTCACATTGAACGATCATCGTTAATAACGGTAACCATCGCTTGATTTAGACGGACAATTTATTTCACTATAAATTGTAACGAGCTTCGATTCACTTCCAGTCAGTTCCATGGTGTAGCGTCCGTCCATCCGATCATAACGGATCCAACCGTTCGAAGTTCTGATAACGTATGATAAAGATATGTAATATACAAGTTAATACACTTTTAAATAAAATAAACATGAGTTATTTATTTTTGGGCTTTACTTAACTTTCCCGTCTCACTCACGTTTGAAACCCGACCCGCACCTATTATCTCGTCTTCCCCAAACTGATTCACGAACTCCAGTAAACTTCCTCAGTCCTTCTATGGCCATTTGCCGAAGAGTAAAATTCCGACAACACCTTCGTCAATCCACCGGTTCATAGACCTAAAATATGGAACAACTTTACTAGAAGAAAACCACCCATTCCCAACATAGCAACTCCAGACCAACCGCTTTACAACCCAACCCGTTCTCTTCTTTCATCTCTATCTTCATCGCTGAAAGAAACAGCGAACTCAACATCCACCGTACCTCCAATCTGCCATCACAACTATCGCCCAGGGATGAAACAGCCTGCCCCTTCCTTGTTCAACAAAAAGACCTCAACACACACATTTTTCCTTTAATCACCCCAGTTGCCCTAAATCACGATTTAACCATCGTGAAACAAGTATTTGGCCTTCCAGTATTTCACGAATGACTCACCCACACTGATCGTCCACCGCCACTTCACTGTGCCACCGGGGCCGACCCCGCTATTGTCATAACCCTAACCACCCCTTACGCCATCCCTCCACAACGCCTGAATCGCCAGTAAAAACCAGTTAGCCGGAAACCCTTCGATCCGCTTTCCCCGTCGCCATCGACCCTTGTTGACGACCGCACCACCTTAAAATGATGCGCCTCTCCATCCTGATCACACTGCTAACCTCCATTCTCCTCCTCGTTGCCTACAATCACTGTACGACCCAACCCTAGTTTTCGAGCGTCGACCAAAGTATGATCGAATACTTCGAAATAGGTACCAAATAGAAGAGTAATACTGCGGGAACTCGAATATATACGAATCAAGATTTATGGAAATATATTTGATTTTATTTTGATTTATCAAATATAGGATTTTGGTTTGAGGAAGAAACAACTGACGGCTTGCTTTCTTTTTTTCTTTGTTGACTAAGAGAGAAAGTCCTTAGGGTTGTGAAGGGTTAAAGTGTTGTATTTATAGGGATACAGGTAGCTTGAAATGTAAGATAAGTATTTTTTTTATTTTTATTTATCACGATCATTTAACACTCTTTAAATTCCTATGATCACATATAATACCCAAAAATCACGAAATTAGACATGCAGCTACAGTTCGACATTACGAACCCAACGAAACTAGTTTCATCGAATTCCGACTTCGTATGCTCGCACAATGTATTTTTAACCATCGAAATACTGACTGTTTCTCACTCTAAAAATCCGTACGACCACACAGTGACTCTAAAAATCACGAAACTAGAAATCTAACAACTATTAAACATTGCGGATCCAACAAAATTAGTTTCGTCGAATTCCGACTTCGTTTGCAAAAGTGGTTATTTTTAAAGCTCTGGATGACCCATTTAAATATATAAATATTTTTAAATATAATTAAATTAAATATTTATAATTAAATATTATTGTATATATTCACAGTGGAATGTCATACAACTCTAGAATATTCCTATATGAATTTCTAACTTGATATTCACTTCTGGGTCAACTCGATATTCGATTTATATTGAAATCCCTTTTAAAAATACAAATAATTCCTTTATAAATTATAAAGGAATTCCACAGCCACTTTTCTGAATTTTGATTTGGATGTGAATCAAAATCTACACGACGAAATCCCGATTTTTCTCTTCCACTAGAAAGATATACTCCACCAGCTCCACACGTTTCTTGTTTCACAGAAATCCGGCTTAAAACGAATCATGTACATTCAGTTGAAGTTCGAATCGCCAATTTACGAACTGCAGTGCCATTTCAAGCTCAATTTTAATTATATTATAATTCTACGTTCAAACTGTCGTTTTATATAACATATTTGTTATTCTAATTCAAATTCTGAACTGAATTAAATATCACAGATGATCCAGTTCACACCATATCACCATTTCAGCCAATTCTGATTATTTCAGGATTAAATATATTATTTAAGTTATTATTTTAGTTAAATATTCACCATTATTTAATTCCACGACCATTTAATTCACTATACCACCATTTCAATAATTAAAAAAATTAATTATAATACCTCTGCCAATGCGGGTCATTACAATCTTTCCCACTTAAAATAATTTCGTCCTCGAAATTGCTAAAAGGTAGAGGACGACCCTATCGACTGGTTAGAACATATTTGTTCACTTCTTAACTCCAATTTTCAACTGGATCAATTTAAATTATTTATTTCTTCTTATCAACAAAAATTTTCAAAAATCCTGAAAATTTTCTAACTCCTTAACTTTTCAAAAAATTTCGCCAGCACCTCCTTTGTACTGGTCAATCGGTCAAACTCCAACTCGCCTCTCTGGGCCATCTCCAACCCAAAAGAAAATCAAACAGCCAAGCGGCTTGCCAATTCGGCTCATAAATCTCATGCTTATATCGAATATAAACCTGTACCTTTTTGTCGGGCATATCAACTCTATCACTTCCGTATGCTATCACTCAGCATATACCAATGTTAACCCAATCAAATTCTGATCAATTTATCCTTAACACAACCATTTGCTTATCCAAGCCAAATATCATTTTAACTCGAGTTTCTTCTCGACTCCCAACTCTTAACTTGATTATCCCATTACACTTCAAATTTGAATCTCACAATCCAATTTGTCTTGATATCATTCTAATTCAATCTCAGTTACCACTTTACTGGCTTTACTTTAATTCAATATGCTTTCACAAATTTCTGTTAAATTTGTTTTTAATTCAAACAGTCTTTCCCTGGGAGTTTTTAAACAGTTTTTAGTGACCCGCATTTTTAGCTGTTGAACAATTAATTTATTTAATTATTAAATATCGATTTATCGATATCGAGAACGTGAACTAAATAATATTGAATATTTAATTCATAATTATAATATAATAAAAATATATTATAATGTCGAAATAGTCAAAAATAGCTGAATTCACAATACAGTGTGAATTGGGTTATATATATAGGATAATTCAGTTTGGAATTGAATTTGAATAACGAATATATTCAATCGACGACAGTTTGAACGTATAATTATAATATAATTAAAATAGAGCTCGAAACGACGCGGCAGTTCGCTATTTGGCGATTCAGACTTCAACTGAATGTATAGGATTCGTTTTAAGCCGGATTTCTGTGAAACAAGAAACGTGTAGAGCTGGTGGAGTATATCTTTCTAGTGGAAGAGAAAAATCGGGATTTCGTTGTGTAGATATGTCCAAATCAAATTTCAGAAAAGTCGCTATGAAATTCCTTTATAATTCGTAACGCTTTATATACATTATAAAAGGATTTTCGATATGAACTGAATACCGAGATAATCTAAAATCTGAAATATCAAACTGTATATTCTGATACGATATTCTGGAGCTGAATGATATCGTATACGAATATATACGATAATATTAATTTATTAATATTTTATTTAATTATATTTAAATATATTTATATATTTAAACGGTCGGTTCAGCGCTTGAAAAATAGCCAGTTTTGCATACGACCTCCGTTTTCAACGAAACCAGTTTTGTTGGATCCGCAATATCAAAAAGTTGTTAGATTTCCAGTTTCGTGATTTTTAGAGTCACTGTGTGGCCGTACGGATTTTTAGAGTAGAAAACAGTCAGTATTTCGATGGGTAAAAATACGCTGTGTGAGCATACGGAGTCGGAATTTGACGAAACCAGTTTCGTTGGGTCCGTGATGTCGAGATGTAGCTGCATGTCCAGTTTCGTGATTTTTGGGTATCGTATGTGATCACAGGAATTTTTAAAGGACAAAAACGGATAAAGAAAGAGGAAAATAAATATCTAAAAATTTCTATAAATAACCCACAAAATTTCCTTAACCTAATTTCTAACATTCCAAAGTCAAACAAAAATGAGCCGCCAGTTCTTTTGGTTCCAACGTGAAAGAGTCCTCAATCAAAAATCTATGTAAATTCATAGAAAATCCGATAAATCAAAATAAGTGTATATTTGAGTTCCTGGATACTTGTTCTTCCTTTCCATGATGGTTTCAATGAGTTCGGTTATACTTTTGCTCGCTGGGTTTTTTTTGCAGCGTTCCAACTTGCGAGCTAGGGTTAAATCTTAGAAGAAAAACACGAAGTAATGGAGTGACCTGTGTTCAGTTTTGGAGTGAGGATGTGAAAAAGGGGTTGGTTGGCAATTCTTGGTGGAGTTTGGCCAAAAATGGTGTCGCTCGAACCTGTAGCTGGCGGAGAAGAGGGGATTGATGGGATGTACAGACCGAGCTCGAGTTGAGCAGAAGAGGTATAGGAAGAACGAGAATGGGATGAGAAGAACAATGGTAGACTCGGTTTGTGGAATAGAGAGTTATAGAGGGATCGGTGGAGGTTTTGAAGTGGCGAAATGGCATTTGGGAAAGACTGCTGTGCGTCGGAGTTAATTGGGGGAAGAAGGATTGTGAGTGGGCTCGGGTTGTCAAGGAATGGGCCGAGTAGAAGAAGTGGTGAGGCCCAATATTTATTTTTCCTTTAAGTTTAGTTTTATAATTTAAATAATGTGATGACTTATAATAAGTATAACTTTTTCGTACGATATCAGAATCACGAACGGTTGGTTCCGTTGGCATCGTATGGACGGTGGCTACACCATGGAACTGACTGAAAGTGGATTCGAGCTCGTTTGAGGTCATGGCGAAATAAATTGTCCGACTGAATCAAATAACGCAAACCGTTATTAAACGGCTAACGCGCAAATGTGAGTAAATCTCACCAACTCTAAACAGTTTATAATTTCATGTTGTATCTTTAGAACTGTTAGAAATTGTCTGATTTACTGTGTGTTGATTGTTTGACTGAACTGCTAGTCAGTTAGTTAAATTTCTATATTGATTCTGTTTAACAGAATATATCAGATGGAACTGAAAGTGATGTTATCTTTATTGTCTAACATCTGTGATGCAGGGAAACAGGTTGGAGGAATCCGACTGGATTCCTCTACAGTTATTTTATTGTTTTTCATATATTTTAATATATGATGTGAATTATAACCTGTTGTTGATTGTGTGTGTATGGACGAGATTAGACATCGTAATTTGATATGTTAAAATACCATAACATGCCGGAATGTTGATAAGGGAATTTTCAAAGTGATAGTGAAAATCTTATATTTATAAATAAGAGATATTTATGAATTTGAATATTTATAAATAAGGAATATTTATAAATTGAAATATTTATAAATAGGAGATATTTGAAAAGGAAATAAATTCAAAACATTTCTTTTTGAATGGAAAGGCCTGTGTGGCGGGTTTGGGGATTTTCCCGATGCTCCCGATACAAAGGAGGTTATGGCGAATTTTCCCGGGAATTTAAGGAGTTAGAATATTTCAAGAATAAATTTGAAAAGGAAATATTTGTAAACCATTTACAAATAGAATTGGAAAGGGAACATTATAAAAAGGAAATCATGTTTAAAGTGTAGAAACGTTATTTAAAAGTAAATCTTTTCAAATAAATAAAACGTTGTTAAAAAGGAAATCTTTATAAAGTGAATAAAGTAAATCGAATATGGTATTCGAAGTTAGTTAATCGAATATGGTATTCGAAGTTAGTAAATCGAATATGGTATTCGAAGTTAGTTAATCGAATATGGTATTCGAAGTTAGTAAATCGAATATGGTATTCGAAGTTAGTTAATCGAATATGGTATTCGAAGTTAGTTAATCGAATATAGACATTCGAATGGAGTTAATCGAATATGGTATTCGAAGTTAGTTAATCGAATATAGACATTCAAAAGGAGTTAATCGAATATGGTATTCGAAGTTAGTTAATCGAATATGGTATTCGAAGGGGTTAGTCAAGTCGAGTTAGTCATATAGAGTTAACCAGTTAGAGTTAATCAGTTAGAGTTAACCAGTTAGAGTTAATCAGTTAGAGTTAACTAGTTAGAGTTAATCAGTTAGAGTTAACCAGTTAGAGTTAATCAGTTGGAGTTAATTAGTTAGAGTTAATTGATTAGAGTTAAAACGAACTAGAGTTAATCAAATATAGTTATTTGAGACAGAGTTAGTCAAACATAGTATTCAGGGTAAGTTGCCATCTTGTACGACTGCTAGCGTAATTCGCAGGGCTGTAAATAGCCTACGGCGGTCGGATGTTTCCTGAGGGAGTCAGGCGTAACCATTGTGATCGCTGCGATCTAGGGTCAAGCGAATGGAGTTTAATCGAATGTTAGTTATTCGATAGGAGTTAATCGAGTTGATCGAGTTGAGAAATAAGTTAATTTAAATAAGTTGAGTTGATCGGGTGGTTCGACCAAGTTAGTCGAGCCTAGTTAATCGAATCAAATTGGTCGAACCAAGTAAGTCGAGATAAGTTAGTCAAGTTAGTCGAGCCTAGTTAATCGAATCGAATTGGTCGAACCAAGTAAGTCGAGTTAGTCGAGTCAAGTTAGTCGAGTTAAGTTCGTCGAGTTAAATAAATCGATGTTAGTTTCATCGAAAGGAGTTATCGATGTTAGTTTCATCGAATGGAGTTATTGATGTTAGTTTCATCGAAGGGAGTTATCGATTATAGTTTAATCGAAGTGAGATTTTCAAATAGGAGATATTTGAAAAGGAAGAGTCATCGAATATTAGTTATTCGAAGAGAGATTATCGAATATCGTTTATTCGAGAAGGAGTTAATCGAATATAGGTTATTCGAAGAAGAGTTAATCAAATAGAGATTTCTCGAAGAGAGTTAATAGGCAAATTCGATTATATCGAATTCGGGAAAGTACTTATACTTTCCAGTGTCTAAATAGAGATTTATTTATTTATAAATAAATAAGTGTTAGGTTAATTATTCACTAATCAGAATAGAAGTTATAATTAAAATTAGATAATTCGAAAGTAGGGATTATAACGTTATCGTTATAACCAATGTTTTAAACATAGAAGTGGACTAGTAAAATTGAATCCGAGAAAGGCGTAAAGAAGTTGTTAAAGATTAAAAGATAAACTTTGACCATTTCGAAGTTATAACGTTGTTCAGTTAAGGTCTGAGAGGTAATTATACCCCAACTTGAGTGACTTCCTTCTTAACTAAGAAATGGTAAGGTTTGATCGTAAAGGAGTTTTGGAAATGTTTTCCAAACGAGAATCAGAAATGTTTTTCTGATAAAAGAAAATAAGAATTTAGAATATAGGGAAAACAGAAGATAAGTAAATAAATGAACTAAAGAGATTAATGTTAAATGATGTTTGTTCGATATAATTTCCATCTGGGAATAATATCGATGTTTGCACACTTGTTTTTCTTTGATAGTTAACTCACCGACTATCGAAGTTTTGACCATTTTAACGTTGTTAATATGGAGAGACCGGTTGGATTATTATCCATAGAACCACTCTGTATTGGCATAAGCGTCGCGAATCATAAATACCAAAGATAATTGAAGACAGAGTAAAATGCAAGGGCTATCCTGTTTACAGAATAGTGCCTTCGGTTTGTCCAGTCCCAGGACAACTTGTATGAATGAATGTCTGACAGAGTATATCCAATGGATCGCGTAAGTTGATCTGTTCAAACGTATTCACGTTTGGTGGCGGAGGAATTCGTTTCTCTAAGCTGTATACCCGTGTTATTTTTGGATAAGTCAATTTGTGATTTGGCGGGTATGACGATGTGACGTTCTAAGTGAATGAGGATGACTTGTATGAATGAATGTCTAACAGAGTATTTCCAGAAGGGTCACGTACATTGATTTCTTCAACCGTACCAAGAGTGGAAGCAGAGAAGGAAACTTCTTTTAGCTGACACGTAATGTATTGTTGTAGACGTCAATTAGTGATTTTCGATGGATCTGACAATGTGGCATTCGAAGTGAATCTATTGTGATGATAAAGCGTAGCTTCTAGCCTCACATCCGGTAAATGAAAGAAATCGGGCAGGCAGCATGGCTAAGTCGGTCGCACCGAAGTAGGGTGTATAATCACCTATCTAGTGAATATTCATTTGTTTCTTAAATCTATCAATGCTGTCCCATATATATACGGGAACGGTTGCTGATCCCAACCGTTGGTGATGTACATTCGATACACTCAAGCGAAATGAGTGGTCGGTCATGTGTGGCTGAGTTGCAAGATGTTCTTGTTGAACTCCAGTGTATCGTTCCTAGAGTACACTGATCGGAAGGTGGTTCCATACCTTGTCATAGTTGGAAATCCAATCATCCAATACGTGCTTGCGATTTTGATTGTATACTATATATGTAGTAACGTGAGATGCAAGCGTTTCTGCTAGATTGATATTTATTTGTACTTAGACATTATTATAATATCAAAATGATATTGCTTTGAAAAGTTATTTGGATTCTCATAAGGGAAAAACCCGTTCCGTATTCACGGCGTGGTCTTATGAGATATCATATACCTGTTTAAATGATTTGAGTTTATTCACACCAGTCCCATGACTGACCCGGAGTTTATTTTGTTGTTTTCCCTAAACTCTTGGGTGCCTAAATTTGTACGGGCAGTCAAGTAGTCGGGATTTTACAGATACACTTGGAGAGCTTGGAGCAGGAGGCTTCAGGATTCTATAGCTATTATTATTTCCGCTGTTGTTGTAAGTATTGTACTCTGATAAGTGTTATTGTATACATATACTGATGTTATTTCAAAGATATGTTATGTTATATTTTATTCGTTCCGCTGTGTGATTCGTGTTTACTCTGATGTTGTGTTCTTCTTCTTCTTCTTCTATTCTATAAGTTCTATCTTATCTATTCTCACCTTCTAATTTCTTTCATTAACAACCGGGATTTTTCGATGGTTTGGTTATCGACGTCGAGCTTACGTCGATAACCAAAGCCGCTCAAAAATCCGGGTTACTACAGTTGGTATCAGAGCTTAAGTTGAGAATTACTTGGCTCTGTGGCGTGACTCGGTAGAGATAGGGTTAGTAATACCCTAGATTGAGTTTGAGTGTATATATACGAGTGCATATTTGTATTTGATATGAAAATGGTTTTATATTGTGGAGATTCATTGGCTGAGTTGTTTATGAGTTCTGGTCGATCAGTTTGATCCACTGTATCGGTAGGAGTAAATAAATACTTGAATATGATGGACCGACACAGTATGGATATGTGATATATTATCATATATTAGATATATTGGTTGTATTTATAATCGAATGAGATTATAAAGTGAAATGGTTATATATATCAAATCAGAATTCATATAAGTAAACTATATGAAATAAGATGAAGTATATCTGAATTTAAAATCATAATTTGAATTAAAATCCTGGAAACATGTAAGTGTTTGTAAATGGATTGAAATTATATAATAAGGAATTTTAAGTTCCTGGGAGATTTTGAAAACGTTTTTCAAACTGAAGGTGATATAGTATTGAACTCACTTCGATAGCTGGAAAATAGATTCTGATGATGAATCGCGGCATCATCAGTGTTCATTTTCGAGTTCTAAGTGACGGACTACTACCAAAAGTTTTGTTTTTGAATTGTTTTGAGAAAACAAGTTGTTTAGAAATTCAAAGGTTTTGAATTGGCATTGTAATTTCAAATTGATTTGAAATAGACCCAGGAAATTAAGTTTCGGAATTTAATTTTAACTTATGAAGTTAAATAGAATAAGATAGTAAAAATAAATTGAAATTTAACTTGAACATAGTTAAATAGAATTGAATTGGATTAGAGAATAATCTGTTATGGAATTGGGTTGGTGAGTTAAGAATTTGAAATTTGATATTCGGGTTCGAATGAAATTCGATTTGGTTTTGAGGATATGAACTGATTGGAATTTGATGGAAATAACACTGGTATATGCTGAGTTGATAGCATATGGAAGTGATAGAGTTGATATTCCCGACAAAAAGGTACCAGTTTATATTATATATGGATATGAGATTTATGAGCCGAATTGGCAAGCCGCTTGGCTGTTTGATTTTCTTTTGGGTTAAAGAAGGCCCAGAGAGGCGAGTTGGAGTTTGAGATATTGACCAGTACAAAGGAGGTGCTGGCAAAAAATTTCGAAAAGTTAAGGTGTTAGAAAATTTTCAGAATTTTTGAAAATTTAGTTAGTCAGAATAAATTAATATTTTAGTCGATAGTAATTGGTTCAGTTGAAACCGGAGACAAGAGGTAAACAGATAAATTTTTACCCAGTAGGTAGGGTCGTCCCTTAGCTTAGCAATTTCGAGGACGAAATTATTTTAAGGGGGGAAGAATGTAGTGACCCGCATTTTTAGCTGTTGAACAATTAATTTATTTAATTATTAAATATCGATTTATCGATATCGAGAACGTGAATTAAATAATATTGAATATTTAATTTATAATTATAATATAATAAAAATATATTATAATGTCGAAATAGTCAAAAATAGCTGAATTCACAATACAGTGTGAATTGGGTTATATATATAGGATAATTCAGTTTGGAATTGAATTTGAATAACGAATATATTCAACCGACGACAGTTTGAACGTATAATTATAATATAATTAAAATAGAGCTTGAAACGACGCGGCAGTTCGCTATTTGGCGATTCAGACTTCAACTGAATGTACAGGATTCGTTTTAAGCCGGATTTCTGTGAAACAAGAAACGTGTAGAGCTGGTGGAGTATATCTTTCTAGTGGAAGAGAAAAATCGGGATTTCGTTGTATAGATATTGAGATATGTCCAAATCAAATTTCAGAAAAGTCGCTATGAAATTCCTTTATAATTCATAACGCTTTATATACATTATAAAAGGATTTTCGATATGAACTGAATACCGAGATAATCTGAAATCTGAAATATCAAAATGTATATTCTGATACGATATTCTGGAGCTGAGTGATATCGTATACGAATATATACGATAATATTAATTTATTAATATTTTATTTAATTATATTTAAATATATTTATATATTTAAACGGTCTGTTCAGCGCTTGAAAAATAGCCAGTTTTGCATACGACCTCCGTTTTCAACGAAACCAGTTTTGTTGGATCCGCAATATCAAATAGTTGTTAGATTTCCAGTTTCGTGATTTTTAGAGTCACTGTGTGGCCGTACGGATTTTTAGAGTAGAAAACAGTCAGTATTTCGATGGGTAAAAATACGCTGTGTGAGCATACGGAGTCGGAATTTGACGAAACCAGTTTCGTTGGGTCCGTGATGTCGAGATGTAGCTACAAGTCCAGTTTCGTGATTTTTTGGGTATCGTATGTGATCACAGGAATTTTTAAAGGACAAAAACGGATAAAGAAAGAGGAAAATAAATATCTAAAAATTTCTATAAATACCCCACAAAATTTCCTTAACCTAATTTCTAACATTCCAAAGTCAAACAAAAATGAGCCGCCAGTTCTTTTGGTTCCAACGTGAAAGAGTCCTCAATCAAAAATCTATGTAAATTCATAGAAAATCCGATAAATCAAAATAAGTGTATATTTGAGTTCCTGGATACTTGTTCTTCCTTTCCATGATGGTTTCAATGAGTTCGGTTATACTTTTGCTCGCTGGTTTTTTTTTGCAGCGTTCCAACTTGCGAGCTAGGGTTAAATCTTAGAAGCAAAACACGAAGTAATGGAGTGACCTGTGTTCGGTTTTGGAGTGAGGATGTGAAAAAGGGGTTGGTTGGCAATTCTTGGTGGAGTTTGGCCAAAAATGGTGTCGCTCGAACCTGTAGCTGGCGGAGAAGAGGGGATTGATGGGATGTACAGACCGAGCTCGAGTTGAGCAGAAGAGGTATAGGAAGAACGAGAATGGGATGAGAAGAACAATGGTAGACTCGGTTTGTGGAATAGAGAGTTATAGAGGGATCGGTGGAGGTTTTGAAGTGGCGAAATGGCATTTGGGAAAGACTGCTGTGCGTCGGAGTTAATTGGGGGAAGAAGGATTGTGAGTGGGCTCGGGTTGTCAAGGAATGGGCCGAGTAGAAGAAGTGGTGAGGCCCAATATTTATTTTTCCTTTAAGTTTAGTTTTATAATTTAAATAATGTGATGACTTATAATAAGTATAACTTTTTCGTACGATATCAGAATCACGAACGGTTGGATCCGTTGGGATCGTATGGACGGTGGCTACACCATGGAACTGACTGAAAGTGGATTCGAGCTCGTTTGAGGTTATGGCGAAATAAATTGTCTGACTGAATCAAATAACGCAAACCGTTATTAAACGGCTAACGCGCAAATGTGAGTAAATCTCACCAACTCTAAACAGTTTTTAATTTCATGTTGTATCTTTAGAACTGTTAGAAATTGTCTGATTTACTGTGTGTTGATTGTTTGATTGAACTGCTAGTCAGTTAGTTAAATTTCTATATTGATTCTGTTTAACAGAATATATCAGATGGAACTAAAAGTGATGTTATCTTTATTGTCTAACATCTATGATGCCGGGAAACAGGTTGGAGGAATCCGACTGGATTCCTCAACAGTTATTTTATTGTTTTTCATATATTTTAATATATGATGTGAATTATAACCTGTTGTGTGTGTATGGACGAGATTAGGCATCGTAATTTGATATGTTAAAATACCATAACATGCCGGAATGTTGATAAGGGAATTTTCAAAGTGATAGTGAAAATCTTATATTTATAAATAAGAGATATTTATAAATTTGAATATTTATAAATAAGGAATATTTATAAATTGAAATATTTATAAATAGGAGATATTTGAAAAGGAAATAAATTCAAAACATTTCTTTTTGAATGGAAAGGCCTGTGTGGCGGGTTTGGGGACTTTCCCGATGCTCCCGATACAAAGGAGGTTATGGCGAATTTTCCCGGGAATTTAAGGAGTTAGAGTATTTCAAGAATAAATTTGAAAAGGAAATATTTGTAAACCATTTACAAATAGTATTGGAAAGGGAACATTATAAAAAGGAAATCATGTTTAAAGTGTAGAAACATTATTTAAAAGTAAATCTTTTCAAATAAATAAAACGTTGTTAAAAAGGAAATCTTTATAAAGTGAATAAAGTAAATCGAATATGGTATTCGAAGTTAGTTAATCGATATGGTATTCGAAGTTAGTTAATCGAATATGGTATTCGAAGTTAGTAAATCGAATATGGTATTCGAAGTTAGTTAATCGAATATGGTATTCGAAGTTAGTAAATCGAATATGGTATTCGAAGTTAGTTAATCGAATATGGTATTCGAAGTTAGTTAATCGAATATAGACATTCGAAAGGAGTTAATCGAATATGGTATTCGAAGTTAGTTAATCGAATATAGACATTCGAAAGGAGTTAATCGAATATGGTATTCGAAGTTAGTTAATCGAATATGGTATTCGAAGGGGTTAGTCAAGTCGAGTTAGTCAAATAGAGTTAACCAGTTAGAGTTAATCAGTTAGAGTTAACCAGTTAGAGTTAATCAGTTGGAGTTAATTAGTTAGAGTTAATTGATTAGAGTTAAAACGAACTAGAGTTAATCAAATATAGTTATTTGAGACAGAGTTAGTCAAACATAGTATTCAGGGTAAGTTGCCATCTTGTACGACTGCTAGCGTAATTCGCAGGGCTGTAAATAGCCTACGGCGGTCGGATGTTTCCTGAGGGAGTCAGGCGTAACCATTGTGATCGCTGCGATCTAGAGTCAAGCGAATGGAGTTTAATCGAATATTAGTTATTCGATAGGAGTTAATCGAGTTGAGAAATAAGTTAAGTTAAATAAGTTGAGTTGATCGGGTGGTTCGACCAAGTTAGTCGAGCCTAGTTAATCGAATCGAATTGGTCGAACCAAGTAAGTCGAGATAAGTTAGTCAAGTTAGTCGAGCCTAGTTAATCGAATCGAATTGGAGAACCAAGTAAGTCGAGTTAGTCGAGTCAAGTTAAGTTAGTCGAGTTAAGTTCGTCGAGTTAAATAAATCGATGTTAGTTTCATCGAAAGGAGTTATCGATGTTAGTTTCATCGAATGGAGTTATTGATGTTAGTTTCATCGAAGGGAGTTATCGATTATAGTTTAATCGAAGTGAGATTTTCAAATAGGAGATATTTGAAAAGGAAGAGTCATCGAATATTAGTTATTCGAAGAGAGATTATCGAATATCGTTTATTCGAGAAGGAGTTAATCGAATATAGGTTATTCGAAGAAGAGTTAATCAAATAGAGATTTCTCGAAGAGAGTTAATAGGCAAATTCGATTATATCGAATTCGGGAAAGTACTTATACTTTCCAGTGTCTAAATAGAGATTTATTTATTTATAAATAAATAAGTGTTAGGTTAATTATTCACTAATCAGAATAGAAGTTATAATTAAAATTAGATAATTCGAAAGTAGGGATTATAACGTTATCGTTATAACCAATGTTTTAAATATAGAAGTGGACTAGTAAAATTGAATCCGAGAAAGGCGTAAAGAAGTTGTTAAAGATTAAAAGATAAACTTTGACCATTTCGAAGTTATAACGTTGTTCAGTTAAGGTCTGAGAGGTAATTATACCCCAACTTGAGTGACTTCCTTCTTAACTAAGAAATGGTAAGGTTTGATCGTAAAGGAGTTTTGGAAATGTTTTCCAAACGAGAATCAGAAATGTTTTTCTGATAAAAGAAAATAAGAATTTAGAATATAGGGAAAACAGGAGATAAGTAAATAAATGAACTAAAGAGATTAATGTTAAATGATGTTTGTTCGATATAATTTCAATCTGGGAATAATATCGATGTTTGCACACTTGTTTTTCTTTGATAGTTAACTCACCGACTATCGAAGTTTTGACCATTTTAACGTTGTTAATATGGAGAGACCGGTTGGATTATTATCCATAGAACCACTCTGTATTGGCATAAGCGTCGCGAATCATAAATGCCAAAGATAATTGAAGACGGAGTAAAATGCAAGGGCTATCCTGTTTACAGAATAGTGCCTTCGGTTTGTCCAGTCCCAGGACAACTTGTATGAATGAATGTCTGACAGAGTATATCCAATGGATCGCGTAAGTTGATCTGTTCAAATGTATTCATGTTTGGTGGCGGAGGAATTCGTTTCTCTAAGCTGTATACCCGTGTTATTTTTGGATAAGTCAATTTGTGATTTGGCGGGTATGACGATGTGACGTTCTAAGTGAATGAGGATGACTTGTATGAATGAATGTCTAACAGAGTATTTCCAGAAGGGTCACGTACATTGATTTCTTCAACCGTACCAAGAGTGGAAGCGGAGAAGGAAACTTCTTTTAGCTGACACGTAATGTATTGTTGTAGACATCAATTAGTGATTTTCGATGGATCTGACAATGTGGCATTCGAAGTGAATCTATTGTGATGATAAAGCGTAGCTTCTAGCCTCACATCCGGTAAATGACAGAAATCGGGCAGGCAGCATGGCTAAGTCGGTCGCACCAAAGTAGGGTGTATAATCACCTATCTAGTGAATATTCATTTGTTTCTTAAATCTATCAATGTTGTCCCATATATATACGGGAACGGTTGCTGATCCCAACCGTTGGTGATGTACAATCGATACACTCAAGCGAAATGAATGGTCGGTCATGTGTGGCTGAGTTGCAAGATGTTCTTGTTGAACTCCAGTGTATCGTTCCTAGAGTACACTGATCGGAAGGTGGTTCCATACCTTGTCATAGTTGGAAATCCAATCATCCAATACGTGCTTGCGATTTTGATTGTATACTATATGTGTAGTAACGTGAGATGCAAGCATTTCTTCTAGATTGATATTTATTTGTACTTAGACATTATTATAATATCAAAATGATATTGCTTTGAAAAGTTATTTGGATTCTCATAAGGGAAAAACCCGTTCCGTATTCACGGCGTGGTCTTATGAGATATCATATACCTGTTTAAATGATTTGAGTTTATTCACACCAGTCCCATGACTGACCCGGAGTTTATTTTGTTGTTATCCCTAAACTCTTGGGTGCCTAAATTTGTACGGGCAGTCAAGTAGTCGGGATTTTACAGATACACTTGGAGAGCTTGGAGCAGGAGGCTTCAGGATTCTATAGCTATTATTATTTCCGCTGTTGTTGTAAGTATTGTACTCTGATAAGTGTTATTGTATACATAAACTGATGTTATTTCAAAGATATGTTATGTTATATTTTATTCGTTCCGCTGTGTGATTCGTGTTTACTCTGATGTTGTGTTCTTCTTCTTCTTCTATTCTATAAGTTCTATCTTATCTATTCTCACCTTCTAATTTCTTTCATTAACAACCGGGATTTTTCGATGGTTTGGTTATCGACGTCGAGCTTACATCGATAACCAAAGCCGCTCAAAAATCCGGGTTACTACAGTTGGTATCAGAGCTTAAGTTGAGAATTACTTGGCTCTGTGGCGTGACTCGGTATGGGTAGGGTTAGTAATACCCTAGATTGAGTTTGAGTGCATATATACGAGTGCGTATTTGTATTTGATATAAAAATGGTTTTATATTGTGGAGATTCATTGGCTGAGTTGTTTATGAGTTCTGGTCGATCAGTTTGATCCACTGTATCGGTAGGAGTAAATAATTTCTTGAATACGATGGACCGACACAGTATGGATATGTGATATATTATCATATATTAGATATATTGGTTGTATTTATAATCGAATGAGATTATAAAGTGAAATGGTTATATATATCAAATCAGAATTCATATAAGTAAACTATATGAAATAAGATGAAGTATATCTGAATTTAAAATCATAATTTGAATTAAAATCCTGGAAACATGTAAGTGTTTGTAAATGGATTGAAATTATATAATAAGGAAATTTTAAGTTCCTGGGAGATTTTGAAAACGTTTTTCAAACTGAAGGTGATATAGTATTGAACTCACTTCGATAGCTGGAAAATAGATTCTGATGATGAATCGCGACATCATCAGTGTTCATTTTCGAGTTCTAAGTGACGGACTACTACCAAAAGTTTTGTTTTTGAATTGTTTTGAGAAAACAAGTTGTTTAGAAATTCAAAGGTTTTGAATTGGCATTGTAATTTCAAATTGATTTGAAATAGACCCAGGAAATTAAGTTTCGGAATTTAATTTTAACTTATGAAGTTAAATAGAATAAGATAGTAAAAATAAATTGAAATTTAACTTGAACATAGTTAAATAGAATTGAATTGGATTAGAGAATAATCTGTTATGGAATTGGGTTGATGAGTTAAGAATTTGAAATTTGATATTCGGGTTCGAATGAAATTCGATTTGGTTTTGAGGATATGAACTGATTGGAATTTGATGGAAATAACACTGGTATATGCTGAGTTGATAGCATATGGAAGTGATAGAGTTGATATTCCCGACAAAAAGGTACCAGTTTATATTATATATGGATATGAGATTTATGAGCCGAATTGGCAAGCCGCTTGGCTGTTTGATTTTCTTTTGGGTTAAAGAAGGCCCAGAGAGGCGAGTTGGAGTTTGAGATATTGACCAGTACAAAGGAGGTGCTGGCAAAAAATTTCGAAAAGTTAAGGTGTTAGAAAATTTTCAGAATTTTTGAAAATTTAGTTAGTCAGAATAAATTAATATTTTAGTCGATAGTAATTGGTTCAGTTGAAACCGGAGACAAGAGGTAAACAGATAAATTTTTACCCAGTAGGTAGGGTCGTCCCCTAGCTTAGCAATTTCGAGGACGAAATTATTTTAAGGGGGGAAGAATGTAGTGACCCGCATTTTTAGCTGTTGAACAATTAATTTATTTAATTATTAAATATCGATTTATCGATATCGAGAACGTGAATTAAATAATATTGAATATTTAATTTATAATTATAATATAATAAAAATATATTATAATGTCGAAATAGTCAAAAATAGCTGAATTCACAATACAGTGTGAATTGGGTTATATATATAGGATAATTCAGTTTGGAATTGAATTTGAATAACGAATATATTCAACCGACGACAGTTTGAACGTATAATTATAATATAATTAAAATAGAGCTTGAAACGACGCGGCAGTTCGCTATTTGGCGATTCAGACTTCAACTGAATGTAAAGGATTCGTTTTAAGCCGGATTTCTGTGAAACAAGAAACGTGTAGAGCTGGTGGAGTATATCTTTCTAGTGGAAGAGAAAAATCGGGATTTCGTTGTGTAGATATTGAGATATGTCCAAATCAAATTTCAGAAAAGTCGCTATGAAATTCCTTTATAATTCGTAACGCTTTATATACATTATAAAAGGATTTTCGATATGAACTGAATACCGAGATAATCTGAAATATCAAAATGTATATTCTGATACGATATTCTGGAGCTGAATGATATCGTATACGAATATATACGATAATATTAATTTATTAATATTTTATTTAATTATATTTAAATATATTTATATATTTAAACGGTCTGTTCAGCGCTTGAAAAATAGCCAGTTTTGCATACGACCTCCGTTTTCAACGAAACCAGTTTTGTTGGATCCGCAATATCAAATAGTTGTTAGATTTCCAGTTTCGTGATTTTTAGAGTCACTGTGTGGCCGTACAGATTTTTAGAGTAGAAAACAGTCAGTATTTCGATGGGTAAAAATACGCTATGTGAGCATACGGAGTCGGAATTTGACGAAACCAGTTTCGTTGGGTCCGTGATGTCGAGATGTAGCTGCATGTCCAGTTTCGTGATTTTTGGGTATCGTATGTGATCACAGGAATTTTTAAAGGACAAAAACGGATAAAGAAAGAGGAAAATAAATATCTAAAAATTTCTATAAATACCCCACAAAATTTCCTTAACCTAATTTCTAACATTCCAAAGTCAAACAAAAATGAGCCGCCAGTTCTTTTGGTTCCAACGTGAAAGAGTCCTCAATCAAAAATCTATGTAAATTCATAGAAAATCCGATAAATCAAAATAAGTGTATATTTGAGTTCCTGGATACTTGTTCTTCCTTTCCATGATGGTTTCAATGAGTTCGGTTATACTTTTGCTCGCTGGGTTTTTTTTGCAGCATTCCAACTTGCGAGCTAGGGTTGAATCTTAGAAGCAAAACACGAAGTAATGGAGTGACCTGTGTTCGGTTTTGGAGTGAGGATGTGAAAAAGGGGTTGGTTGGCAATTCTTGGTGGAGTTTGGCCAAAAATGGTGTCGCTCGAACCTGTAGCTGGCGGAGAAGAGGGGATTAACGGGATGTACAGACCGAGCTCGAGTTGAGCAGAAGAGGTATAGGAAGAACGAGAATGGGATGAGAAGAACAATGGTAGACTCGGTTTGTGGAATAGAGAGTTATAGAGGGATCGGTGGAGGTTTTGAAGTGGCAAAATGGCATTTGGGAAAGACTGCTGTGCGTCGGAGTTAATTGGGGGAAGAAGGATTGTGAGTGGGCTCGGGTTGTCAAGGAATGGGCCGAGTAGAAGAAGTGGTGAGGCCCAATATTTATTTTTCCTTTAAGTTTAGTTTTATAATTTAAATAATGTGATGACTTATAATAAGTATAACTTTTTTGTACGATATCAGAATCACGAACGGTTGGATCCGTTGGGATCGTATGGACGGTGGCTACACCATGGAACTGACTGAAAGTGGATTCGAGCTCGTTTGAGGTTATGGCGAAATAAATTGTCCGACTGAATCAAATAACGCAAACCGTTATTAAACGGCTAACGCGCAAATGTGAGTAAATCTCACCAACTCTAAACAGTTTATAATTTCATGTTGTATCTTTAGAACTGTTAGAAATTGTCTGATTTACTGTGTGTTGATTGTTTGATTGAACTGCTAGTCAGTTAGTTAAATTTCTATATTGATTCTGTTTAACATAATATATCAGATGGAACTGAAAGTGATGTTATCTTTATTGTCTAACATCTGTGATGCAGGGAAACAGGTTGGAGGAATCCGACTGGATTCCTCAACAGTTATTTTATTATTTTTCGTATATTTTAATATATGTTATGAATTATAACCTGTTGTTGATTGTGTGTGTATGGACGAGATTAGGCATCGTAATTTGATATGTTAAAATACCATAACATGCCGGAATGTTGATAAGGGAATTTTCAAAGTGATAGTGAAAATCTTATATTTATAAATAAGAGATATTTATAAATTTAAATATTTATAAATAAGGAATATTTATAAATTGAAATATTTATAAATAGGAGATATTTGAAAAGGAAATAAATTCAAAACATTTCTTTTTGAATGGAAAGGCCTGTGTGGCGGGTTTGGGGATTTTCCCGATGCTCCCGATACAAAGGAGGTTATGGCGAATTTTCCCGGGAATTTAAGGAGTTAGAATATTTCAAGAATAAATTTGAAAAGGAAATATTTGTAAACCATTTACAAATAGAATTGGAAAGGGAACATTATAAAAAGGAAATCATGTTTAAAGTGTAGAAACGTTATTTAAAAGTAAATCTTTTCAAATAAATAAAACGTTGTTAAAAAGGAAATCTTTATAAAGTGAAGAAAGTAAATCGAATATGGTATTCGAAGTTAGTTAATCGATATGGTATTCGAAGTTAGTTAATCGAATATGGTATTCGAAGTTAGTAAATCGAATATGGTATTCGAAGTTAGTTAATCGAATATGGTATTCGAAGTTAGTAAATCGAATATGGTATTCGAAGTTAGTTAATCGAATATTGTATTCGAAGTTAGTTAATCGAATATAGACATTCGAAAGGAGTTAATCGAATATGGTATTCGAAGTTAGTTAATCGAATATAGACATTCGAAAGGAGTTAATCGAATATGGTATTCGAAGTTAGTTAATCGAATATGGTATTCGAAGGGGTTAGTCAAGTCGAGTTAGTCCAATAGAGTTAACCAGTTAGAGTTAATCAGTTAGAGTTAACCAGTTAGAGTTAATCAGTTAGAGTTAACCAGTTAGAGTTAATCAGTTAGAGTTAACCAGTTAGAGTTAATCAGTTGGAGTTAATTAGTTAGAGTTAATTGATTAGAGTTAAAACGAACTAGAGTTAATCGAATATAGTTATTTGAGACAGAGTTAGTCAAACATAGTATTCAGGGTAAGTTGCCATCTTGTACGACTGCTAGCGTAATTCGCAGGGCTGTAAATAGCCTACGGCGGTCGGATGTTTCCTGAGGGAGTCAGGCGTAACCATTGTGATAGCTGCGATCTAGAGTCAAGCGAATGGAGTTTAATCGAATATTAGTTATTAGATAGGAGTTAATCGAGTTGATCGAATTGAGAAATAAGTTAAGTTAAATAAGTTGAGTTGATCGGGTGGTTCGACCAAGTTAGTCAAGCCTAGTTAATCGAATCGAATTGGTCGAACCAAGTAAGTCGAGATAAGTTAGTCAAGTTAGTCGAGCCTAGTTAATCGAATCGAATTGGTCGAACCAAGTGTCGAGTTAGTCGAGTCAAGTTAAGTTAGTCGAGTTAAGTTCGTCGAGTTAAATAAATCGATGTTAGTTTCATCGAAAGGAGTTATCGATGTTAGTTTCATCGAATGGAGTTATTGATGTTAGTTTCATTGAAGGGAGTTATCGATTATAGTTTAATCGAAGTGAGATTTTCAAATAGGAGATATTTGAAAAGGAAGAGTAATCGAATATTAGTTATTCGAAGAGAGATTATCGAATATCGTTTATTCGAGAAGGAGTTAATCGAATATAGGTTATTCGAAGAAGAGTTAATCAAATAGAGATTTCTCGAAGAGAGTTAATAGGCAAATTCGATTATATCGAATTCGGGAAAGTACTTATACTTTCTAGTGTCTAAATAGAGATTTATTTATTTATAAATAAATAAGTGTTAGGTTAATTATTCACTAATCAGAATAGAAGTTATAATTAAAATTAGATAATTCGAAAGTAGGGATTATAACGTTATCGTTATAACCAATGTTTTAAATATAGAAGTGGACTAGTAAAATTGAATCCGAGAAAGGCGTAAAGAAGTTGTTAAAGATTAATAGATAAACTTTGACCATTTCAAAGTTATAACGTTGTTCAGTTAAGGTCTGAGAGGTAATTATACCCCAACTTGTGTGACTTCCTTCTTAACTAAGAAATGGTAAGGTTTGATCGTAAAGGACTTTTGGAAATGTTTTCCAAACGAGAATCAGAAATGTTTTTCTGATAAAAGAAAATAAGAATTTAGAATATAGGGAAAACAGGAGATAAGTAAATAAATGAACTAAAGAGATTAATGTTAAATGATGTTTGTTCGATATAATTTCCGTCTGGGAATAATATCGATGTTTGCACACTTGTTTTTCTTTGATAGTTAACTCACCGACTATCGAAGTTTTGACCATTTTAACGTTGTTAATATGGAGAGACCGGTTGGATTATTATCCATAGAACCACTCTGTATTGGCATAAGCGTCGCGAATCATAAATGCCAAAGATAATTGAAGACGGAGTAAAATGCAAGGGCTATCCTGTTTACAGAATAGTGCCTTCGGTTTGTCCAGTCCCAGGATAACTTGTATGAATGAATGTCTGACAGAGTATATCCAATGGATCGCGTAAGTTGATCTGTTCAAACGTATTCACGTTTGGTGGTGGAGGAATTCGTTTCTCTAAGTTGTATACCCATATTATTTTTGGATAAGTCAATTTGTGATTTGGCGGGTATGACGATGTGACGTTCTAAGTGAATGAGGATGACTTGTATGAATGAATGTCTAACAGAATATTTCCAGAAGGGTCACGTACATTGATTTCTTCAACCGTACCAAGAGTGGAAGCGGAGAAGGAAACTTCTTTTAGCTGACACGTAATGTATTGTTGTAGACGTCAATTAGTGATTTTCGATGGATCTGACAATGTGGCATTCAAAGTGAATCTATTTTGATGATAAAGCGTAGCTTCTAGCCTCACATCCGGTAAATGACAGAAATCGGGCAGGCAGCATGGCTAAGTCGGTCGCACCGAAGTAGGGTGTATAATCACCTATCTAGTGAATATTCATTTGTTTCTTAAATCTATCAATGCTGTCCCATATATATACAGGAACGGTTGCTGATCCCAACCGTTGGTGATGTACATTCGATACACTCAAGCGAAATGAGTGGTCGGTCATGTGTGGCTGAGTTGCAAGATGTTCTTGTTGAACTCCAGTGTATCGTTCCTAGAGTACACTGATTGGAAGGTGGTTCCATACCTTGTCATAGTTGGAAATCCAATCATCCAATACGTGCTTGCGATTTTGATTGTATACTATATATGTAGTAACGTGAGATGCAAGCGTTTCTGCTTGATTGATATTTATTTGTACTTAGACATTATTATAATATCAAAATGATATTGCTTTGAAAAGTTATTTGGATTCTCATAAGGGAAAAACCCGTTCCGTATTCACGGCGTGGTCTTATGAGATATCATATACCTGTTTAAATGATTTGAGTTTATTCACACCAGTCCCATGACTGACCCGGAGTTTATTTTGTTGTTTTCCCTAAACTCTTGGGTGCCTAAATTTGTACGGGCAGTCAAGTAGTCGGGATTTTACAGATACACTTGGAGAGCTTGGAGCAGGAGGCTTCAGGATTCTATAGCTATTATTATTTCCGCTGTTGTTGTAAGTATTGTACTCTGATAAGTGTTATTGTATACATATACTGATGTTATTTCAAAGATATGTTATGTTATATTTTATTCGTTCCGCTGTGAGATTCGTGTTTACTCTGATGTTGTGTTCTTCTTCTTCTTCTATTCTATAAGTTCTATCTTATCTATTCTCACCTTCTAATTTCTTTCATTAACAACCGGGATTTTTCGATGGTTTGGTTATCGACGTCGAGCTTACGTCGATAACCAAAGTCGCTCAAAAATCCGGGTTACTACAAGTTTACTCTTTTCAAAAATCAAATTTTCCTTTTGAACATGTCACTGAGCCCTTAATTAATATTCCATTAGTTAAATCACTTCTCTATTTCTTTATCAATATTTGTTACCCAAATATTTTCAATAATCATATTGGCCTTTTATGTTATTTGGAAAACATTTCCGAATATCGCCTTCCTTTATTTTCTAAACTTTAGAAAATATATGCTATTTATAATTGGAAAATATTCCAATTACTTATCTCTTTTCCGACCTCGTTTATTTCTATACTTAGGAAATATTCTTAATTATATTTCCAAGCTTACACTTATTTGGGTTAAAACGAATGTTGTGTAAAACATCGTTACGACAACCCAAATACTATATTCAACTAACTCTTATTCAACATTGATCTTCGAGCCTGAAATCTTACTATTTATTTGTTAATAATGAAATCAATCAAGTTGGGGTATAACTACCTCTCAGACCTTGAATGAATAACATTTATAACATCAAAACAGATAAGACTACTTACTCGAATAATCAATACCATACAACTACTTATTCACTTTTAAACACGTACACTTTTTCTCTTTCTATTCTTACGAGATTTTATTCTTATACTTCCTTTTTTATTTTACTATTCTATTTTTAAGTTCGTTTCCTTATCGACTTATATATATATCTATACGTTGATTTCTAACTATCAAATTATCTTAAAAATATTCTAACTCCTTAAATTCCCGGAAAAATTCGCCATAACCTCCTTTGTACCAGAGCATCGGGATATTTCAAATAGACTCCCATGGCCCTCACCAATCCAAAAGAAAAAGAAAAAGCCAAGCGGATAGCCGATACGGCGCATAAAATCTCATATATGAATTAAATACATACCTTTCGTCGAGCATTCTATTTATATACCTTCATACCTTATCCATACCTATCTCATGTATATTTATACCTGCCCAATCTATTTTAACTATACCTGATCGTTTTAACTCAATTCATTAATTAATTTGTTAATTAACTCTTTAGTCTATTTCACTTTTATATTTGAACATGACATGTTCAAATATATTTTAACTTGCTTATTAACTAATTTGAATCCAAATTTCAAATTTAAGTTCTATACTCGATTTCGAATATCCATTTACAAATCCAATTCACCTTTCAAAGTTCAACTTCAAATGGAAAACTCGATTTACTAATTCCTCTTCGACTTAGTTAATTCTATTCAATTTCTATTCAAATTTTATATCACTTCTATATATTCAAATTCTATATATCAAATTCTATTCAAATTCTATAGTTTAAATCCCATTTGAATTTCTATATTCAAATTCCATTTAAATTTCTATATTCAAATTCCATTTAAATTTCTATATTCAAATTCCATTTCACTTTCGATATTCAAATCCTATATTTGAATTCCTTTATATTTTCTATATTCAAATTCTATATTTGAATTCCATTTGAATTTCTATATTCAAATTCCATTTGAATTTCTATATTCAAATTCTATATCACTTCCATTGAATTTCATATATTCAAACTCCCTTTGAATTTCTATATTCAATTTCTATTTCAAACTTTCTTTATTCATTCTTTATTATAAATCCAATTTTGAAATTCATCACAACTTGTCTTTCCCAAAACAAATTCAAAACAGTATCTCTGGTAGTAAATCGTCACTTACAACTCAAAAATGAATACTGATGATGTAGCTGTCATCATCAGAATCTATTTTCCAGCGATCGAAGCGAGTTCAATACTATAAAATCATTTCTAAACATTTCCACTTTGAAATTCATTTCAAAATATAATGCACACTGCTTGTAAAACAATTTAAAATCTCCTAAGATCTTAAATTTTCCTTATTTTTAATCAAAATCCATTTACAAACACTTACCCAATTCTCCAGAGTTTTAATTCAATTTCTAGTTTAAATTCCAGATTTCAACTCATCTGATTTCACGTATTTCACTTATATGAATTCTGATTGGTTATTTACATAACCATTTAATTTATAATCTTACTCGATTATAATAACAACCAATATATCCACTATATTATAATTTTGATGTATATATCTTCTTTATATCCAGATATACCTTGGATAAACTTATTTTAATTTACCATCTTTTCAGAACATATCATGTCGACCCATCGTATTCAAGTGTTTAGTAACTCCTACCGATATAGTGGATCAAACTGATCGACCAAAACTCATAAACAACTCAATCAATGAATCTGCACAATATAAAACAAATTTTTATATCAATAACAAATACGCTCGCTCGTATATATACATTCAACTCAATCTAGGGTATTACTAACCCTATCTCTACCGAGTCATGCCACAGAGCCAAGGTAATTCACTTAACTTAAGCTCTGATACCAACTGTAATGACCCGAAAATCCGGTCCAATTTGAGCTAACCAAAAACACAAGTCCAATCCCAAATTAAACTGAAAATCAGGAAATTAATAGAAAGAAAACAAAGGGTGAGGATAGATAAGATAGAAACTTAGAATAGAAGAAGAAGAAGAACACAACATCAGAGTAATACGAACCTCACAGCGGAACGAATAACATATAATATATATAACATAACTTGAAATATACATCTGTACTTGAATATACATCATTTTCAAAGTACAACACTTACAACACATTGGAAATAACTATAGCTATATAATCCTGAAGCCTCCTGCTCCAGCTCTTCAAGTGTATCTGTAAAATCCTGACTACTTGACTGCCCGTACAAATTTAGGCACCCAAGAGTTTAGGGAAAACAACAAAATAAACTCCGGGTCAGTCATGGGACTGGTGTGAGTAAAACAGTTTAAAACAGTTCAAACAGGTAAACGATATCTCATAAGACCACGCCGTATAACGGAACGGGGTTTTCCCCTATGAGAATCCAAATTATCTTTATATCAAAACCTTTTGATATTATAATAATGTCTATCAACCACAGTATAATAATCATCTAGCAGAAACGCTTTCATCTCACGTTCTACATATATAGTATACAATCAAAACCGCAAGCACGTATTGGGTAATGGATTTCCAACTATGACAAGGTATGGAGCCACCTTTCGCTAGTGTACCTCTAGAAAGGAATACACTGGGTTCAACAAGAACATCTTGCAACCCGGCCACACATGACCGACCACTCATTTCGCTTGAGTGTATCGAATGTATATCACCAATGGTCGGGATCAGCAACCGTTTCCCAAATGGGACAGCATCAACAATAGATTTTTAGAAGTAAATGAAACTCTAGATCAGGTGATTATACACCCTACTTCGGTGCGACCGACTTAGCCATGCTGCCCGCCCGATTTATGTCATTTACCGGATGTGAGGTTAGAAGCTATGCTTTATCATCACACCAGATTCACTTTGAATGCCACATCGTCAAATCCATCAAATCACCGATTGATGTCCTCAACCATACATTATGTGTTAGCTAAAAGAAGTTTCCTTCTCCGCTTCCACTCTTGGTACGGTTGGAGAAATCAATATACGTGATCGTTTGGAAATACTCTGTCAGACATCCGTCCATACAAGTCATCCAGGAACAGGATGAACCGAAGGCACTATTCTGTAAACAGGATAGCCCTTGCCTAACTCCGTCTTCAATTTCCTTTAGCATATATGATTCGCAACGCTTATGCCAATACAGAGTGGTTCTTTGGATAATAATCCAATCGGTCTCTCCATATTAACAACGTTAAAATGGTCAAAACTTCGATAGTCTGTGATTTAACTATCGAAGAAAAACAGGTGTGCAAACAACGATATTATTTCCAAATGGAAATTTATATCGATCAATCATCATTCAACATTTATCTCTTTATTTCATTAATTTACTTATCTCCTGTTTCCCTATATTCAATATTTCTTATTTTCTAAATTTGGAAAATATACGTTATTAACAATGGAAGACATTTCCATTTCTTGTTTTCTTTATTAGAAAACATTTCTGGTTTCTTATTTGGAAAACATTTACAAAGCTTCTTCATTGGACTTAGACAGATGTTTAAACAAACCATCGCGATGCCAACTCAAACCATTTCCTTTAATTACTAAATTCACTAAACCATCCTTTACTATCGAACCTTAACCATTCCTTAGTTAAAAATGAAGTCAATCAAGTTGGGGTAATACTACCTCTCAGACCTTAACTGAACAATGTTTCTAACCTTGAAATAGACAATGTTCACCCTTCTAATTCTTTAACAAACTTCCTTACGTAACTCTCTTTCAAATCTTTTCTATTGATAATTCTTTCCTTCGATAAGGTATTTTCGATAACTCTATTTAATTTATTCTATTCACTTAACTCTTTTGATTTAACTCTAACTCTATTCACTTAACTATTTTGATTTAACTCTAACTCTATTCACTTAACTCCTATGATTTAACTCTAAGTCTATTCACTTAACTCCTATCGAATAAACTATATTCGATAACTCTTTTAATTCTATTTGAATAAACTATATATTCGGTTAACTTGTTTTACTCTTTCGAATAAACTATATTCGATTAACTCCTTTATTCTATTTGAATAAACTATATTCAATTAACTCCTTTATTCTATTCGAATAAACTATATATTCGATTAACTCCTTTTACTCTATTCGAATAAACTATATTCGATTAACTCCTTTTACTTTATCCGAATAAACTATATTCGATTAACTCCTTTATTCTATTTGAATAAACTGTATATTTGATTAACTCCTTTTACTCCATTCGAATAAACTATATATTCGATTAACTCCTTTTACTCTATTCAAATTACTAATATTCGATTAACTCAATTGATTCTATTCGAATAAACTATATTCGATTAACTCCTTTATTTTAACTCTATTCGATTAATTCTAACTGGTTAACTCTTATTCGAATAACAAATATTCGATTAACTCTATTCAGCTAACTCGACTCGACTAACTCCTTTTCGAATAACATATTCGATTTACTAACTTTCGAATACCTTATTCGATTGACTCCCTTCGAATACCATATTCGATTTAACTCTATTCGAATAACTAAATTCGATTAACTCCCTTTCGAATAAACTATTCATTTATAAAGATTTACTTTTAGTAACGGTTCTTCACATTACAAATGATTTCCTTTTTAGTAACGTTTTCCTTTTTATAACCTCCTATTCGGTTATAAACAAATTTCCCTTTTTAACTCTATTTATTTTCTAAATATTTCCTATCAATTCTATTTGTAATGATTTACAAATATTTCCTTTTCTATTATTCTATTTGCAAATGGTTTGCAAATATTTCCTTTTCAAATCTATTCTTTGATTTTATAATTTCCCTTTTCTAAATATCTCCTATTTATAAATATTCCAATTTATAAATATTTCTTATTTATAAATATTCCATTTGTAAATATTTTATTTTCAAATATCACTTTGAAAATATTCCCTTATCAACATTTTGGTATGTTATGGTATTCAACATAACAAATCACGATGATCAGTATCGTCCAAACACATATAACCGACAACAGATTATATATCACATCATATATCACAATATATGAAAAACAGTAAAATAAATGTTGAGGTACCCAGTTGGGTTCCTCCAACCTGTTTCCCTGCATCACAAATGTTAGAAAATATAGATAACATCACTTTCAGTTCTATATGATATATTCTGATAAACAGAATCAATATACAAATTCAACTAACTGACTAGCAGTTCAATCAAACAGTCAACACACGGTCAATCAACCAACATTTAACACTTCTAAAAATACAACATGAAATTATAAACTGTTCAGAGTTAGTGAGATTTACTCACATTGGACGATCATCGTTAATAACGATAGCCATCGCTTGATTTAGACGGACAATTTATTTCGCTATAAATTGTAACGAGCTTCGATTCACTTCCAGTCAGTTCCATGGTGTAGCGTCCGTCCATCTGATCCTAACGGATCCAACCGTTCGAAGTTCTGATAACGTATGACAAAGATATGTACTATACAAGTTAATACACTTTTAAATAAAATAAACATGAGTTATTTATTTTTGGGCTTTACTTAACTTTCCCGTCTCACTCACGTTTGAAACCCGACCCGCACCTTTTATCTCGTCTTCCCCATACTGATTCATGAACTCCAGTAAACTTCCTCAGTCCTTTTATGGCCATTTGCCGAAGAGTAAAACTCCGACATCACCTTTGTCAATCCACCGGTTCACAGACCTAAAATATGGAACAACTTTACTGGAAGAAAACCGCCCATTCCTACCATAGCAAATCCAGACTAACCGCTTTACAACCCAACCCGTTCTCTTCTTTCATCTCCATCTTCATCGGTGAAGGAAACAACGAACTCAACATCCACCGTACCTCCAATCTGCCATCAAAACTATCGCCCAGGAATGAAACAGCCTGCCCCTTCCTTATTCAACAAAAAGATCTCAATACACACACTTTTCCTTTAATCACCCCCAGTTGCCCTAAATCACGATTTAACCATCATGAAACAAGTATTTGGCCTTCCAGTATTTCACGAACGACTCACCCACACTGATCATCCACCGCCACATCACTGTGCCACCGGGGCCGACCCCGCTATTGTCATCCCTACCACCTCACCTTGAATCCTAGCCTACTGATGATCTTGATTGGGCTGTACACCCAAGAAGATGGAAACAGTTGGTGATCGTCCAGACGTACTTGGAGATCGATGGATATGCGGGGTACTAGGTGCCTCCGGTTTCGTTCAGACCCAGAACGGACTTGTAAATGGACTGTGTGCTGACATTGGATTTTAGTCCGTGTGATTGATCTCTATTAAATATATATCTGTTTGGCGGCGGAGAATTTATTCTCTTGCTTAACGCCCTTCTCTGAGACGTACGAGCTCAGGGGTTATATATTGATGGATATCAAACGCATGGAGTGAATTGCCTGTGTGGCATGCCTAAGTGGCAATTGATCGAGGCTTCTGTTGAAAAGCAAAGTCTTTTGGTGATGATCAAAGCACAGCCTGTGTGGCACAGCTTTGTGTAACGTGAATTCGCGAGCCTCACACCCCGGTTGTGAACCAGAAACGGGAGAGGACATCAGGGAGGGCATGCGTTTCTTTCTAGCTAGGGTGGTGTCAGTGACCTACCAGCCCTGACATTTATATACTTTTCACCTGTGTGGTTGTTGCTATTGCGAGGCGCCTCGGTTAGATCGGACGATCCGGGTCCGATGGAGCCATTCGTTGGCTCATTTACGCCCCAAAGGGCAGAGAAACGTATTGTTCAGGCACTATAATCCACATCGGTGGACCGGCCCTGACGATCCAAGGGGCAGTTGCGGCTGTTCCGGAGACATGGGCTAGATTGTCTCGAATCGGTTGAGGACGATCCCCGGCCTCGGTTCATAGACGGAAATCCAATTTCCAAATACGTGACATTTGCGGTTTTATTTGTAAACCTATATATGGCGACATGATATATGGTACCCATGCCGCCTAGGATTGATACTTATGATTTGAAGTTGTTTTATACACTATGCACTTATAGTGGTATCAAATGATTTGTTTTAAAACGTATCAAGCATTCTTTGGCTGTTATAAGGGAAAACCCTATCCTCGGCTGCGTTGCATTGTGTGATGGGACCTGGGTCTTATAACAGCTTTATTTTTCTTTATTTAGCATTGCGCTGTTTGTTTTATGCACTGGTATTCTTGGGAGGAAAACCTTTCCGTGTTATACGGCGTGGTCCCTTGATTTACCTAACTTTTAAAATAAAGAATAATAACTGTTTTAGTTCTCACACCAGTCACATGACTGACCTGGAGTTTATTGTTTTAACCTAAACTCTGGGTGCCCTTATTTTGACACGGGCAGCTAGTAGTTTTGGTTTTGCAGATTTATATTCACAGGATCCTGGTTTACAGCTGGAACGATATCCGGAAAGCTTTGTATCCGTATATCTCTTCTAGTTGTGTATTGTATTATTTTCCGCTGCTATGTATTTAAATGTAATTTAAATCTCTGATATTTCTGTGTAATATTCATTTATACTCTGTATATTCTTGTAATCTGATGCATTATTGTGTAAATGAAATGTTCTTCTGTATGTGTTATGTTGTGGCTTGTTCTCGAACTATCCGACACTTCCCTTTACGGGGAAGTTGAGGGTTGTTACACGTGGTATCAGAGCTTTGGTTTACAAAGCAGAGAACAAGGCACATTAGAACCGTACGAAAGAATTCATCAGATATTGGATTAGTAGTATCCAATGAGAATGACTCGTTAGAGATGGGATCAGTAGTATCCTAGGACGAGTGTGAAGAGTATATTTTTAAAATGAAAACAAATTTTGTTTTGAAAATTTAAATCAATTTTTCGTATTTGATTATATATATATATTGATTTGGACAATTCAGTATATAAAGAATTTGCATATACGCCTTGCAAACGTATATTCAAAGTTTTAATATATTGGATAGATATAGCATCACACTCTAGTCGCCCGAAGATGATATTGATGATAGCGATCGCATCATCAACATTTATGTTCGAGTTTCGAAGGTGTGATTTTCTATATATTTCCATTAGACTGGTGTGAGAACCAAAACTTATATAGTTAGAATACATTGTTGTGAATTGGCATCAAAAACATGATTTTCTTTATATGTTGTAAAATTATCAATTTGAAACGTTAAAGTCACTAATTGATTGATGTTTGTGTTGTTTGTTTATTTGTTTGATAATTTTGAATCATTATGCCTAATTTGATCGAATAATGAATTGTATTGAAATTTGGTCGCATTTGCTTGCATACATGTACTTACATTGAACAGGTCATAGCAAGGAGGCTAGAGCCAGAGAATAAAATTTGTTTGCCCGACAAATAGGTACATGTTTACTACATAATTTACTGTTTTGTTTGGGTGATGATGATTTTATGAGCCTATTGGCTAGCCGCTTGGCTTTTTCTTTTTCTTTTTGAGATCTGAAGGACCGGGGAAGCTATTTAAAATTCCCCGATGCTCCCGGTGCAGGGGAGGTTATGGCGAAATTTTTCGAAAATTTAGGGTGTTAGCCAAATTTTTGAAAATTTGAAAATTCTCAGAAACTAAAGAGTTGGAGAATGGAGGCCAGATCGAGCGTAGAGTTGATTAATCAAACCACTTTCAACTTTGTTCCTTTTCGGGGACGAAAAGTTTTAAGTGGGGGAGATTGTAATAACCCGGAAATTCTGGGCCAGTTTAAAATTTTTATTTTGGCCATTTTAGCGAATTTTGAATATTTAAAATGAATTATTTTAAATAATTATCGACGAGAAATTTATTTTGAATATAATTCGACGTATATATTATATACGTCGTCGTTAGAATATAAATAATTATATATAATTATAAATAGAATTGAAAATGGCGCGGTAGTTCGATAATTCGATTTCAAACTTCAATTGAATGTACCGGGTGCAAAACAATCCGGATTTTAGTGAAACCAAAAACATTAGGACCTAATTGATGATATCTTTCCAACGAATCCGAAAAATCAAGAGTTCGTAGCGGGAATCAAAAGATATGTCCAGTTGAAAATTCTGAATAGTCGCTATGGAATTCAGGCCCTTAAAAATGGACATTTTGCAAACGACCTCGGATTTCGATGAAACCAGTTTTGTTGGGTCCGGGATGTAAAGTTATTGCTAGGTTTCAAATTTCATAATTTTTCGAATCAATATGTGAGCGTGGCAAAAGAAAACGCGTTTGACCAGTTTTAGTTGATTTTAATCGACTGGAAATTGGCCATTTTTCAAACGGTCTCAGAATTTGACGAAACTAGTTTTGTTAGGACCGTATCGTCAATACGAAGCTAGAAAATATTTTTCTGGAATTTTTCTAGTTAGTATGTGACCCCGGTAATTTGAAATGTGCGTTTAAAATTCAATATAGTGATTTAAATGAAAATTCAAAAGGAAACTGATTGCAACGAGCAAATCAGCTTGCGATACATATCCCGTTGTGTTCGGAATGGGGGTTAAACGCTATGGACGACAGGCGGTGGGCCTCGTTTCGAGGTCGTATGTAAAAGTCAACCCTTTTGGCAAAATTAAATAATTAAAATATATATATATATATATATTATTTCCCTCCTTCTTCTTGGCCCCCCCGATTCACAATCCAGTTAAACAGAAAAAAAAAAACCTAAGCCTATCGAGCAGCCGCCCCCCCCTGAAGCGAACGACGCCGCCGCCCTCCTTCGTCCTGCTTCCCTCCTCCCAGGGCGAAATCCCCGAAGACCCCTCCTCCCCAGGTCGCACGAGCGCGACGAAGACCGAGCCCAGAAGCATCGCGACCCCCCCCCCCCCGAAGCCGTTCGAAGCCCTAGCGCCGCCGCCTCGAAGCCAGAAGCTCTCCGACGATCTGCAGAAACCCCCCTATCTGTAAGTATTTTTATTTTTATTTTTAAATTCTTAAAAACTGAATTTTTATAAAGTATAAAACTAAAAATTTTAAAAGGTATAAAACTGAAATTTTTAAAAGGTATAAAACTGAAATTTTTAAAAAGTATAAAACTGAAATTTTTAAAAGGTATAAAACTGAAATCTTTAAAAAGCATTAAAACTGATTTTAAAAAGCATTAAAAACTGATTTTAAAAAGTATTAAAAACTGATTTAAAAAAAAGAAAGATTAAAACTGATTTTCTTTAGAAAGGTTAAAACTGTTTTTAAAGAAGGGTAAAACTGATTTTCTTTAGAAAGATTAAAACTGATTTTCTTTAGAAAGGTTAAAACTGATTTTTTCGAAAAAGGATTTGAACTTTAAAAAGGATTTGAACTTTAAAAAGGATTTGAACTTTAAAAAGGATTTGAACTTTAAAAAGTAAAAATCATATTTTTATATATATCGAAAGTCGAAAGAAAAATCATATTTTTATATATATCGAAAGTCGAAAGAAAAATCATATTTTTATATATATCGAAAGTCGAAAGTTAAAATCATATTTTTATATATTGAAAGTCGAGGTAGAAATCAGATTTTTATATATTGAATAGCATAGTAAAAATTCGATTTTTACATATGTAGAGAATACGGGCGAAAGCGACAAACGACGAAGAAAGTGATAAGAGACGAGAACAGTGAAGATTTCCTGCATTTGAAGTGCCGTGGAGCTAGGATAGCTATAGGTGAGAACTTCTCACCTTTCAATTTAATTTTCTAGTTATATTTATATATTAGGATGCAGACGGTGCTTAGTAGCACCCGACACCCGTCATCCACAGACCATGGATGGCTTGTTTGTTAAATTGTTTGGTTGAGTAGTTAGTTAGAATATTTGATTGAATGGAAATTGTTTGGTGAAATGAAATTGATTTGATTGATGTGTGAATGGCGTAGGCCTTCACTAGACCGGGGATAAGGCTAGGCCTTGTCCCGTTTCTAGTATCGTGCCGTAATGCCGCCGAAATTTTCTAAAATATGTTAGAAAAATAAAAATATCATTTTATTGAATAAATGAACCGAATAGAATATTCATAGGTTGAATAAAATGTTTTATCGTTAAAAATATAATTTTTAACGTGAATGTGAATAAATAAATATTCATTTACAAACCGGACGGTTTGTTTATGTACAACTATTTGAAGGACATTGATTGGGACGATAAATTTTACACATCGCCCAGCTGCACAAATAAAATATGTGTTTGATTGTTTGAAACCCCACACGGGTGTTGGGATGAAATTTGAAGTTCACTCATCCCGATTGATTGAATATGTCGATCGGTTGATTGACATGCTGTTTTAAGCGTTGGATATTTATATTTGATGCTTATACAGTGTAGTGCACCTTGGTTGATGGTTGATTATTTTCAATGCTATTATATACATGTGTTGTATGAAAATCCATATAATTAACTTTATATGGTAATTGATTGGGCCTCATTCCAGTTTTAAAATAGAAATATTTGAAAAAGAAATATTTGAAATAGAATATTTGAAAATAAAGGAATATATGAAGCCGTGTTGATTAGATTGACGCCATTTTGACGTGAACGATATTTATATCGATTTTAAAACGATTTCGAAATGAATTGAATTGAAAACGATTTCGAAATGAATTGAATTGAAAACGATTTCGAAATGAATTGAATTGAAAACGAATTCAAATTGAATTGAAAGTGAATTGAAATGAATTCAAATTGAATTGAAATTTGAATTGAATAGAAATGAACTTTGAAACGAATTTATAAAGAAGAATTCAATTTTGATTTGAATTGAAAAGGAAGTTGAAATCGCTTTTGAAACGATTTTAAAACTATTTATATAATTCGTTTTAAATAGCAATCGACGAAGTATATATTATATATATTATATATATAATATAATGGCCTGAATAGAACGCGCCGCGCCGCGGCAGTTCGCGAATTTCGACCATTGATTTCAAATGGACATTTCGGGAGATCCGACCGTCGGATTCTCCTAAAACCGGAACCGTTGGGTTCGTATCGAAAAGAGCTTTCTAATGAATATTAGAAATTTGAAATCTAACGGTTGGATTTGGAGTTACGTCCAAATCAAATTTGAAAAAGGTCGCTGTAAGTGCAGTTCGATGGCCATTGATGGAAATCGACTGTACGGGCCTTGATAAAATTATTAAAAATAGTAATAATTTGTGTAAAATCATAAGAAATGATTTGTGAAAGTTTGGGATGAAAAACTCCATATTTGAAAAGATAAAAATAGATTTTTATCGAAATAAACTAGTTTTGAACTAGAATTATAATTCTATTTATTTTTAAGTAAATAAATTGAATTTGAAAAGGGTTTTAAAAATAACCAGAATTTCCAATGATTGCATTGGAGTGGATTTGAATCGAAATTGTCTTTGGAATATTTCGATGTTGGAATTCGTGATTATACAGGTGTTGTTATGGAAATTTGAAAGATATATATATATTTATATCGTTATTTCCAATACGACATTTGTTAGTCGTAGAATTTGATATTGAATATAAGCCGATATATTTTCTATTCAGAGCCTTGTATTGAATATCGAATGTGATTTGGGTTTGTCGTGAATGGTGTCTTCGCTAACACTGTTCTTGAACCCAGTTGAGAAAAGATTAAATCTTTTTATTTAGATTTAATGAAGTGTACTAATTAAATGATATTTAATTGGAATTGAATTGGTATTGATTTTTGGGTTTATCGTGAACAGTGTTTTAAATAACACTCGTTCTTTAACCCGATAATTAATGGAAGGTGATTTTGGGTTTATCGTGAACCGTGTTTTAAATGACACTGATTCTTTAACCCAGATAATGATTAAAACTAAGTGGAGTTTTAATGAATCTTTAAATAGATTGAAAAGATCGAGAACGGAGTATCACCAGTTTTACTCCAAGCGATAGTTAAATCTTTAATTAGATTTGAACGTGAAATGGTAATTGAATTACCGATAACATTGTGGTGTTAGATATGAAGTACTACCAGTTTTACTTCATGGGATGAATAGGTTGGGATTGGGAAAATAAAATAAATGATTACTTCGGTGTGGTTCGATAATCCCGACTAGTTTGAAATGATATCCAAAGAAAGATTTAAGAATAAATTTAAAGAATTTATCTTGGATAAAATTAATGGGAACTTTTCCCAAAGTATAGGAATATTTGAATAAAAGAATATTCTGGATTGGAATGAGGCGTATGTTGTGTTTGTGTAACACTTTTATATTATATACGCGAGTTATTCAGAAAGACCGGGTTTATCCCATTCTGAATAACTGATTCGACGTGGTGTCGAAGATGAAGACGGTGGTCGAAGACCAGAAGTCTTCACGTCGTTTGGGTGATTACTGATGATCTTGATTGGGCTGTACACCCAAGAAGATGGAAACAGTTGGTGATCGTCCAGACGTACTTGGAGATCGATGGATATGCGGGGTACTAGGTGCCTCCGGTTTCGTTCAGACCCAGAACGGAATTGTAAATGGATCGTGTGTCTGACATTGGATTTTAGTCCGTGTGATTGATCTCTATTAAATATATATCTGTTTGGCGGCGGAGAATTTATTCTCTTGCTTAACGCCCTTCTCTGAGACGTACGAGCTCAGGTGTTATATATTGATGGATATCAAACGCATGGAGTGAATTGCCTGTGTGGCATGCCTAAGTGGCAATTGATCGAGGCTTCTGTTGAAAAGCAAAGTCTTGTGGTGATGATCAAAGCACAGCCTGTGTGGCACAGCTTTGTGTAACGTGAATTCGCGAGCCTCACACCCCGGTTGTGAACCAGAAACGGGAGAGGACATCAGGGAGGGCATGCGTTTCTTTCTAGCTAAGGTGGTGTCAGTGACCTACCAGCCCTGACATTTATATACTTTTCACCTGTGTGGTTGTTGCTGTTGCGAGGCGCCTCGGTTAGATCGGACGATCCGGGTCCGATGGAGCCATTCGTTGGCTCATTTACGCCCCAAAGGGCAGAGAAACGTATTGTTCAGGCACTATAATCCACATCGGTGGACCGGCCCTGACGATCCAAGGGGCAGTTGCGGCTGTTCCGGAGACATGGGCTAGATTGTCTCGAATCGGTTGAGGACGATCCCTGGCCTCGGTTCATAGACGGAAATCCAATTTCGAAATACGTGACATTTGCGGTTTTATTTGTAAACCTATATATGGCGACATGATATATGGTACCCATGCCGCCTAGGATTGATACTTATGATTTGAAGTTGTTTTATACACTATGCACTTATAGTGGTATCAAATGATTTGTTTTAAAACGTATCAAGCATTCTTTGGCTGTTATAAGGGAAAACCCTATCCTCGGCTGCGTTGCATTGTGTGATGGGACCTGGGTCTTATAACAGCTTCATTTTTCTTTATTTAGCATTGCGCTGTTTGTTTTATGCACTGGTATTCTTGGGAGGAAACCCGTTCCGTGTTATACGGCGTGGTCCCTTGATTTACCTAACTTTTAAAATAAAGAATAATAACTGTTTTAGTTCTCACACCAGTCACATGACTGACCTGGAGTTTATTGTTTTAACCTAAACTCTGGGTGCCCTTATTTTGACACGGGCAGCTAGTAGTTTTGGTTTTGCAGATTTATATTCACAGGATCCTGGTTTACAGCTGGAACGATATCCGGAAAGCTTTGTATCCGTATATCTCTTCTAGTTGTGTATTGTATTATTTTCCGCTGCTATGTATTTAAATGTAATTTAAATCTCTGATATTTCTGTGTAATATTCATTTATACTCTGTATATTCTTGTAATCTGATGCATTATTGTGTAAATGAAATGTTCTTCTGTATGTGTTATGTTGTGGCTTGTTCTCGAACTATCCGACACTTCCCTTTACGGGGAAGTTGAGGGTTGTTACAAGCCTCCCCTAACGCCATCCCTCCACAACGCCTGAATCGCCAATAAAAACCAGTTAGCCAAAAACCCTTCGATCCGCTTTCCCCGCCGCCACCGACCCTTGTTGATGACCGCACCACCTTAAAACGATGCGCCTCTCCATCCTGATCACACTGCTAACCTCCATTCTCCTCCTCGTTGCCTACAATCACTGTACGACCCAACCCTAGTTTTTGAACGTCGACCAAAGTATGATCGAATACTTTGAAATAGGTACCAAATAGAAGAGTAAGACTGCGGGAACTCGAATATATACGAATCAAGATTTATGGAAATATATTAGATTTTATTTTGATTTATCAAATATAGGATTTTGGTTTGAGGAAGAAACAACTGACGGCTTGCTTTCTTTTTTTCTGTGTTGACTAAGAGAGAAAGTCCTTAGGGTTGTGAAGGGTTAAAGTGTTGTATTTATAGGGATACGGGTAGCTTGAAATGTAAGCTAAGTATTTTTTAATTTTTATTTATCTCGATCATTTAACACTCTTTAAATTCCTATGATCACATATAATACCCAAAAATCACGAAATTAGAAATGCAGCTACAGTTCGACATTACGAACCCAACGAAACTAGTTTCATCGAATTCCGACTTCGTATGCTTACACAACGTATTTTTAACCATCGAAATACTGACTGTTTCTCACTCTAAAATTCCATACGACCACACAGTGATTCTAAAAATCACGAAACTGGAAATCTAACAACTATTTGACATTGCAGATCCAACAAAATTAGTTTCGTCGAATTCCGACTTCGTTTGCAAAAGTGGCTATTTTTAAAGCTCTGGATGACCCATTTAAATATATAAATATATTTAAATATAATTAAATTAAATATTTATAATTAAATATTATCGTATATATTCACTGTGGAATATCATACAGCTCTAGAATATTCCTATATGAATTTCTAACTTGATATTCACTTCTGGGTCAACCCGATATTCAATTTATATTGAAATCCCTTTTAAAAATACAAATAATTCCTTTATAAATTATAAAGGAATTCCACAACGACTTTTCTAAAATTTGATTTGGACGTGAATCAAAATCTACACGACGAAATCCCGATGTTTCTCTTCCACTAGAAAGATATACTCCACCAGCTCCACACGTTTCATGTTTCACAGAAATCCGGCTTAAAACGAATCCTGTACTTTAAGTTGAAGTTCGAATCGCCAATTCAAGCTCGATTTTAATTATATTATAATTCTACGTTCAAACTGTCGTTTTATATAATATATTCGTTATTCTATTTCAAATTCTGAACTAAATTAAATATCACAATGATCCAGTTCACACCATATTGCCATTTCAGCCAATTCTGATTATTTCAGGATTAAATATACTATTTAATTTATTATTTTAATTAAATATTCACCATTATTTAATTCCACGACCATTTAATTCACTATACCACCATTTCAATAATTAAATAAATTAATTATAATACCTCTGCCAATGCGGGTCATTACACGGATACAGAGCTTTCCAAGTATCGTTCCAGCTGTACATCAGGATCCTGTGAATATAAATCTGCAAAACCAAAACTACTAGCTGCCCATGTCAAAATAAGGGCACCTAGAGTTTAGGTTAAAACAATAAACTCCAGGTCAGTCATGTGACTGGTGTGAGAACTAAAACAGTTATTAATCTTTATTTTTAAAGTTAGGTAAATCAAGGGACCACGCCGTATAATACGGAACGGGTTTCCTCCCAAGAATACTGGTGCATAAAACAACAGTGCAATGCTAAATAAAGAACAACGAAGCTATTATAAGACCCAGGTCCCATCACACAATGCAATGCAAGCCGGAGCATAAGGTTTTACCTTATAATCTCCAAAGAATGCTTGATATGCTAAATTTCATCTCTTATTATTACTATAAGTGTATAGTGTTAAAACAATTTCAATCATAAGTATTAATCATAGACTGCATGGATACCATATATCATGTCGCCAATACTAGGCTCTACAATCAAAACCGCACATGTAACGTATTGGAAGTTGGATTTCTATCTGTGAACCGAGGCAAGGGATCGTCCTCTACCGAATTTGAGATAATCTAGCCCATGTCTCAGGGATAGAATTCATCGACCCTTGGAGTGTGACGACCCCATTCCCGATAAGACGGTGGCAAGGGTAATCTTTGGAATATAACATATAAACAGATAATAACAGAACAGAAATAGATAAATACCCCAGAAAATGAACAATAGAATATACTGGGTAACAGTAATCATCAGAGTTACACAGTATACAGGATCATACTTAGTACAAAATACAGTTCAACTATACATAAATGTCTACTGCGGAAAAGGAAACATAATATGTACAACAGGAGCTGAACAGCATAAAAAGAGATAAATAATAGAGTCCATCTTCAGCTCCAGCTACCCAGAAAGAGCCTGCTGAGACCTAGATACAAGGCTGCCCGTGTAGAAATAGGGGCACCCGAGTTTGCAAGTGAAACAAACTATGAGTCAGTCATGGGACTGGTATGAGAAATCTACTTAACACTTTTTCAAATATGGCTAATCACAGGACCACGCCACTTTCGCGGAACGGGTTCACTCCATTGGATTGCCAGTGTTTTAAAACAAATAATTCTTTTAAACATCGCAATGCTTTTTATAAAAATGAAGCCATTATAAGACTCAGTTCCCATCACACAATGCAACACACACCAGAGGATAGAGTTTTACCTTATAATGGCCAACATATGCTTGATACGAAATCATTTGATATTATTGCTAGTGTATATATGTTTCAAAAACAATTTCAATCATAACTCTCAATTATAGACGGCATGGGTACCATATATCATGTCGCCGTATGTATATATACAATCAAAACCGCACGATGTCGTATTTGGAAATTGGATTTCCGTCATGAACCGAGGCAAAAGATAATCCTCACCGAATTCGAGACGCTCTAGCCCGTGTCTCAGGATCAGAGCTCGAGTGACCCTTAGGAGCCACAGGGCCGGTCCACCGATGTGGTTTAAAATGCCTGAACACTGCGTTTCTCCGCCCTTTGTGGCGTTAATGAGCCCAATGACTCCATTGGTCCCGGATTGACCGATATATCCGAGGCGCCTCGCAACAGCAACAACCACACATGTGAAAAGTATATAAATGTCAGGGCTGGTAGGTCACTGACACCACCCTAGCTAGAAAGAAACGCATGTCCTCCCTGGATCCTTCTCCCGTTTCTGGTCCATCCCAGGGTGTGAGGCTCGCGAATTCACGTTATACACAAAGCTGTGCCACATAGGCTGTGCTTTGATCATCAACCACAAGACTTTGCTTTTCAACAGAAGCCTTGATCATCTATCACTTAGGCGTGCCACACAGGAAATTCACCCCGTGCGACTGATTTCTATCGATATATAATCTCTGGGCTCGTACGTCTCAGAGAAGGGCGTTAAGCAAGAGAATAAATTCTCCACCACCAAAATGATATATATATATAATAGAGATCAATCAGCACAGAACAAAATCCGATGTCAGACACACAGTCCATTTACACGTTCGTTCTGGGTCTGAACGAAACCGGAGGCACTCAATACCTCGCATATCCGTACAATCCACAAGTACGTCCGGGTGGCTACCACTTCAACCCCGTCAAGGTAGCTACTCCTATCATGAGCATCAGTAGCAACCCTCCATTCGACGTGAAGATCATCGGTCTTGCACCGTCTTCATATCTTCGACTTTCACTCGTCGATCAATTATTTGAAATGAGAATTAACTCGGCCTTTTCAAATAATTCACGTATATCTCGAATTTCAAATCAATTCATTTCAATGGTTAAATTATTCGACAACACCGATTCTGTTCTTTAATGTAATTTTCACACCAAACACATTCAACCATCAAATATCAAATAAATCGAGCAAATTCAGTTTATTTCCATTCCATATCGTTTATAATATTTTATCACGATTTATCGCTATTTTTATTTATTTAAAAATAGCCATTTCATTCAAACAATGCTTCAGGCCATAACGCGGTCGTGGCGCTGTTTTTCTCCAGATTTGATTTACACATATCTGAAAATCTAACCGTTGGATCTTCACAAAATTTATATCATTAAAAAGATCCTTTCAAAACGAATCCAACGGTTTCAGTTTTAGGAAAATCCGACGGTCGGATCTCCCGCACTAATCGTTTGAAGTTATGATTTCAAAATACGAACTGCAGCGTCGTTATTCGATATAATTTAATTATATATATATATATAATCGTTTCTGGGGCTGTTTTTCTTCAGATTTGAATTAAACATTCCAAACAATCCAACCGTCGGATCTTCACAAAGTTGGTGCCGTTGGAAAGATATTTCCAAGGCGAACCCAACGGTTGCGGTTTCGGGAAAATCCAATGGTCGGATTTCCCGCACTAGTCGTTTGAAATCACGGTTTCAAAACACGAACTGCACGGCCACGTTTCGTTTTAATTTTATTTATATTTATATATTTATATAAATGTAGTTCATTCAAAAATTCCTATATCGTTTTCACTTCAATTATTTCACTAACGCCTTTAAATTTTGGAAAATTTCGCCATAACCTCCTTTGTACGGGAGGGACTGGGAAAATTACCAAATAGCCACACGGGCGTCTCATGTCGAAAAGAAAAAGAAAAAGCCAAGCGGCTAGCCAACAGGCTCATAAAATCATCACCCAAACAAAATAGTAAATGTGTACCTATTTGTCGGGCACAAAATTTTATTCCTCTTCTCTAGCCCCTTTGCTATAACCTGTTCAATAAATATGCATGTACATATATACAATTTTTATCACTTATCATTTTCCATTCAACTTCATATTTGATTTGCTTCGATTTAGAAAAACACCATTCCTTCTAATGTTGCATGCATAGGCTAAAATCATATCATTAGCTAATTAATGTACATTTCAATTCATGTATATTTATTTGAACCAGTGGCTATTTTTAACACTTCACATTTCAAAGATGATAATTTTGGTGAACTAAAATAGATTTCAACACATGACTTTTTTCTTTAGTTCCTATGCATGTTAAAATTAATATTTCATTCACAAATATTTATTTCAACATCCGCATATCTTTAGCATATCACATATATGATAAAAATGATATTTTTATCATTTAAAATATTTATTCGACAAATGGATATTTTCAACACTTCATAGTTTCAATAAAAATGTAAATTTTATTGTTTGATCTTTTTATTCAACACATGAACTTTTCCACTACACGCACTTCTCAACACATGAGCATTTCCACACATGGATATTTTATTTATGTTGTTCATATACGAAAGATGGAATTTTTATTGTTGAAACTATTTATATATAAGGCGAATATTTTACGTACTTCATATGTATTATAAAAATGTGATTTTTATTGTTTAAACACTTCATTCATTCACAAATGAATTTAATTTTCACACATCACTTTTCAACACATGAACATTTCCCCATATGGATATAGTTTCAGCATATGGCTTTAATTTCAACGCATGAAGATAATTTCAACATATGAAAATAATTCTAACACATAAAGATTATTCAAAATTTCGGCAGCATAACGGCAGGGTAGTTAAAACCGGCACCGTCCCTAGTACGGCTCCTCGCTCTACCATAAAACCTCATGGTTTTTGACAATGGGGATTCATGAATCTAATTCGCACGTAGGCGGCATGTTTTATTTTTATTTCCACAAATATTTCCAATTCATTTCAATCACCAATGGGTATTTTTCAACCATAACCAAACAATATCAACCACAAACCATTATTCAACCATTCGGATTTTTCATCCAATATTTCACACCAATTCACAACAATAAATATCGTCCATGGTTTATGGACGAGGGGAGTATATATATATTTATATATAGCAATTCTCTTCTATTTCAACACATATATAATTTTTTTTACAACACATATATAACTTATACATCGAACGTACAACTTATACAACGCTTATACATGAGGTGTACAATGCTTATATAACTCATACATCGACTATATAATTTATACATCGTCGTTTTCCATATCGTTTATAAATTAGAAATCTCACATTGGGTTCCACTCCACCAAAAATAGCAGAAGGCTCAGAAAAATATGCGGTCTCTTCTATAATGTAGAAGACGCCCACACGGGTCCACTGTCTCTTGTTTCACTGAATTTCGTCAAGAAACGAAAAAGATATGATTTTTCAAAGTTTGCAACAGTTTGAAACTGTTGAAATCAGTTTAAATAATATAAACCGTATACCTCATTATTTCGTTCAAAACTAGGTCGCCCGATTTCTTCCAAACCGTAGCACGTGAGGCCGATCAGGTTGCACCACGATCTCCAGCTCCGAGAGGCGCTCCTACGGGTCGCTCCTTTGATGAACTCGACGGCGACTGGGAGGAGGTGGAGGACATCGAACGGAGGAACTTGAAGGGGGCGATTCGCACTGAATATTCAACGAGGGGAGATGTAGTTTGTATGGATTTGAAGAGGAAGAGAATCTCTTCAAAAAAACCCGACTGCCACGTTCGATTTTAATGAGAGGATTCGCCAGAAATTAGGAAAGATGGGAGGAGGACTTCATCGTCATCGGTTTCAGATAGGGTCGGAGAGAGAGAAAGTCGTTTGGGCCAATAGTTTTTTTTTATATTTATAAATTTTAAAATCCGAAAATACCCCTTGCCACACACGAACACCAATCCAAACCCAACGACTGTCGTCCCTAGCATTTTACCCCCATTCCGAACACAATGGGATATGTTTCATAGGCCTATTCGACTGTTTCAGTCAGTTTTCATTCAATTTTAAATATATAATATTCAATATTCGATTTGAACGTACATTTCGATTTGCCTGGGCCACAAACTGATTCGAAAAATTCCAGAAAAATAAATCTGGCTATGTTTTGATGATACAGTCCCAACAAAACTAGTTTCGTCGAATTCTGAGACCGTTTGCAAAAAGGCCCTTTTCTGGTCGATCCAATTTAACTATAATTGACCAAAACACGTTTTCCTTTGCCACACTCACATACTAGCTTCAAAAATTATGAAATTTGAAACCTAGCAATAACTTCACATCCTGGATCCAACAAAAGTGGTTTCGTCGAATTCCGAGGTCGTATGCAAAATGGCCAATTTCACGGGCTATATAAATTCCATAGCGACCTTTCTGAAAATTCATTTGGCCGTAACTTTTGCTTTCCGGTATGAAAATTCGATTTTTCAGATTCGTTAGAAAGGTATTCACTAACAGATTTAAATATTTTTGGTTTCACTCAAATCAATTTTGTTTTGCACCCGGTATAGTCCGACAAAGTTTGAATTCAAATTTTGAAACTGCAGCGCCATTTCAGGCCTTGTTTATAATTAGAATTAATTATATTCGTTTTCAAACGTCGATTCAAACTCAGTTTTCATTGCTATTTTTTAAAATATTTATTTTAAATATTTAAAATCCATTATTTTAGCCAATTCAAAATTTTTAAATTGGTTCAGATTTTCTGGGTCTTTACAATCTCCCCCACTTAAAACTTTTCGTCCTCGAAAAGGAAACAACAGTAAAGTAGGAAGCAAATGCAAATACAAAGTATTGTAAAAGTACCTTGCACCGGAGTTAGTCAGAGATGTCCACTCTGCATTTGGTGTAAGCTTGCTTAATGCTTTCCTCAGTCTCCCAAGTACAGTCTCTAGGATCACTGCTCCATTGCACTTTAACTAAATGAACCTTTTTGCTTCTTAGTTCTCTAGTTTCTTTGCCAACAATCTTTGATGGCTCTCTTCTGACTGCTAATTCTGGAGTTATGTGTATATCCTGTTGCGCTGCTTCTTCTACCACAAGATCCGGATCATGCACATGTCTTCTAAGTTGAGATACGTGAAATACATCATGCACTCCAGGCAACCAACCTTATATGCGAGAGTTCCAATCCGTTCAAGAATAGGAAACGGACCAATGAATTTCGGCGCCAATTTCCCTGTTTTACCAAACCGGATAACTCCTCTCATCGGAGATACTTTCAAATATACATAGTCGCCAACGGCAAATGATATATCCCTTCTTCGCTTATCCGCATAGCTTTTCTGTCGGCTTTGAGCGGCGAGTAATCGTTTCTTAACAAAGTCGACTTTACCTGCAGCATCGCGAATCATATCTGGGCCCAATACAAGTCTATTGCCTGGCTCTACCCAACAAGCAGGGGATCGGCATGGTCTACCATACAATGCTTCGAATGGTGACATTGTTAGGCTCGCTTGGTAACTGTTGTTATATGAGAATTCGACCAAATGTAAATGGTCTTCCCACGATCCGCCAAAATCAAGAATATAAGCCCGCAATAAATTTTCAAGAATACGATTTACCCTCTCAGTCTGACCATCTGTCTGAGGATGATATGCGGTGCTCAAGTTCAGTTTTGTTCCCAATTCTGTTTAGAATGCTTCCCAGAATTTACTGGCAAAAATCGGGTCACGATCACTAACGATGCTCATGGGAACTCCGTGTAGTCTAACAATTTCCTTGAAATATACCTGCGTCAGACTCTGAGCAGTCCTATTCGATTTGACAGGTATGAAATGGGCGGTCTTCGTGAAACGATCTCCGATCACCCAAATAATGTCATTTCCTTTTCTGGTCCTGGGCAAACCATTGATGAAATCCATAGAAATCTGTTCCCATTTTCCCCCTGGCACTTCTAAAGGTTGCAACAATCCAGCCAGTTTCTGCTGATCGCTTTTGACTTGCTGACAGGTGGGACACCGGCTAACATATATAGAGATATCTCTTTTCATTGCCTTCCACCAGAAAGTTCGCTTGAGGTCATTATACATTTTGCTAACCCCTGGGTGGATACTCAACTTGGACTTGTGGCATTCGTCAAGAACTTCTCTTTTGAGCTCGGAGACGTCGGGAACACAAATCCTTCCTTTTAATCTATGAATTCCCTCGTTATCCACTTGGAAATTAGATGCATCGCCTTTTTGAATTCTTTTGATCATCTCCTTAACAAAATTATCATCTTTCTGTAGAATGGAGATCTTATCAATCAAGGAAGTCGTAACGATAAAGCTGGCGATTATTACATTCTTTCTACTCAGCGCATCTGCCACAACATTGGCTTTCCCTGGAGTGTACAAAATCTCAAAGTCGTACGCTGCAAGAAATTCTAGCCAACGCTGCTGTCTCAGATTCAAATCCTTCTGAGTGAACAGATACTTCAATGACTGATGGTCAGTATACAGTTCGAATTTCTCACCCAAAAGATAGTGCCTCCAAGCAAAGACGATGGCTAACAACTCAAGGTCATGAGTCACATAATTCTTCTCATGCGGTTTCAGCTGACGGCTAGCATAAGCAATCACTTGACCTCTTTGCATTAACACCGCGCCAAGGCCTTCTCTAGATGCGTCAGTCCAGACTTTCAAGTCCTCATTGCCATCTATTATTGTTTACACTGGAGCGGTCGTCAGTTTTAATTTCAGCTCCTGGAAAGCTTCCTCACATACCGGAGTCCAATTGAATCTCGAATGTTTTTTAGTTGGTTTTGTTAAAGAACTAGATGTCTTCGCGAAATCCTTAATGAATTTCCGATAATAACTGGCTAATCCAAGAAAACTTCTGACTTCTATGGGCGTACGAGTCTGTTTCCAATTCTGAATAGCAGTGATTTTACTGGGATCTACTGAAATTCCTTCTTTTGACACGACGTGGCCAAGAAATTTGACTTCTTCTTGCCAGAATACACATTTGGAAAACTTTGCTTTTAAAACATTTCTTCTCAGAATTTCTAACACTTGTTCCAAATGTTTCTCGTGCTCGCTTTCTGACTTAGAGAAGATAAGGATATCATCAATGAAAACCAGAACAAATTTATTCAATACTCCTCTGAATACTCTGTTCATTAGATCGACAAAATATGCTGGAGCATTACAAAAGCCGAACGACATTACTAACCACTCGTAGAATAAGTCCGGACCTCTGAATGCTGTCAAAGGAACACACTCTTCGGCAATACGAAGCTGATGGAAACCTGTAGCTAGGTCCATTCGTGAAAACACTTGTGCTCCATTCAATCGGTCCAATAAATCATCAATCCGCGGCAATGGATATTTGTTTTTCAATGTCTGCTTATTCAAGTCGCGATAATCCACACACAGTCTGAGAGTACCGTCGGACTTCGGAAAAAATACCACTGCTGCTCCCCAATCAGAAAAACTAGGCCTAATCAGACCTTTCCATACAAGCTGTCTAGTTTGGTTATCTAACTCTTCTTTCTCTTTCAAGGTCATTCTTCGAATTGCGTGAACCACTGGCCTTGCATTTGGGACTAAAGAGATTTTAAAATCAATTTCTCTTTACGGCGGTAAGCTAACAACTTCTTAGAACACATCCGCATAGTTCTTGACAACTGGAATATTTGTAATGTCGACCTGTATATTCTCTGTAACTACAGGAACAGATTCTGTTTAGGTAGGAGAAACATCCAATGCTTCCCAGAAGTCTTTTCTATCAGAATTCGAACCTTCACATGGAATTACAATATTGGCGAGCTTCGTTTTAACCATGACAACCCTTTCTGCACATTTAACCTCAGCTTAATATTTGGTTAACCAATCCAATCCTAAAATAAGATCGAATTCAGTAAAATTCATGACGATCGAGATACAAGGGAACCGATAATGAGAAAAGGAAACAGGTACCCCACAAATCCAACTAAGATTGAGGGAACCCCCAACCGGATTCTGGACAGTGATGGGTTCTTTGAGCTTTTTCAATTTCAAATCTAATTTCTTAACCGCATCCTTTGCAATAAAGCTTCTCGACGCGCCTGTGTCAAACAGTACTTTAACCGGAACGTTCTTGACAGTAAGCATGCCTTCTAAAACGTCTGACCTTTCTTGACTAGACGAGGATGCAGGAACTTCTGCTACTTCATTTACCTGAACTACTTCAGATTTTCTGGATAGTAGGCAATTCCTAGCAACATGACCTGTCTGGTTACACTTATGGCATACTCTTGAACCATGAGACTTCTCTTGTTTCTCATTGGGATACCACCCCATTATTCGTTTCTTCAGAGATTTGCAACTTATCGACAGATGTCCTTGCTTATTGCAGTTAGAGCATATGGCAGTTGTTACTGTCACTTTCTCAAATTTAGCCTTCTTTCGATTGACTATAGGTTTCTTTCTAGCCCCAAATGTCGTACTAGCCTCAGGTTGTGTACTTGTCTCTAGGCTATCAGTTTTATATCTCCTTTTTCTGCTAGTACTAACTTCCCCTTCATCGACAAAAAGGCCTCGCCTATCAAGATCTTCATATTGATAAGCCATGTATATCATTTCAGAAAAAGGAAGCTTTACATGGCCCATCACACTATTTTGATATTTCCTTTGAAGACCATTAATAAATCTCAGATTCTTCCTCTTTTGATCTTGTATTAGATGAGGGGCGAAGTGAGAAAGTTCATTGAATTTCTTATGATATTCTGGGATATTCATATCTCCTTGTATCAAATAGTAGAATTCATCACATAACCGCTCAGTTACTTCTGGAGGAATAATTTTTTTATTGAAAAGTTGTTTGAACATATCCCAGGTGATATCACCTTCTGGATTATCTTTAATGATTGTTTCCCACCAGATTAAAGCTTCTTCTTTGAGTGACCAAGATGGCACTAATCTTTTCTGGTCATCTCTCAGTTGGAAACTTTCAAAAATTCTTTCAGCAGAACTCATCCAAGCCTGAGTTTGAATAATAGATTCATTGCCCGTGAATGGTACTCCTCCCAGATCTCGATATCTTTAAAATAGAGCTTCTATATCCGATCCTGGCCGAGGGAGTACAACTGGCTCATTACTTTGTTGAACCATAGGATTATTTCTTCTGCTTCTGCCACTCATTTTCTATGTCTGCAAATAGCAGACAAAGTGTTAGGCCAACAGAAAAAGTGATTTTGAAACATAGAGACATATACTTGTATGCAAATGTGTCTATTGAAGTGTATTTCATTCTGTTTTACTCATACTAGGATATTACTGATCCTATCTATAATGAGTTACTCGTTCTAGAACACTACTGGTTCTATTTCTGACGAGTTCGTTCATATGTTATATTCCAGGCTTAACCAAAGCTCTGATACCACGTTTGTGACGACCCCATTCCCGATAAGACGGTGGCAAGGGTAATCTTTGGAATATAACACATAAACAGATAATAACAGAACAGAAATAGATAAATACTCCAGAAAATGAACAATAGAATATACTGGGTAAAAGTAATCATCAGAGTTACACAGTATACAGGATCATACTTAGTACAAAATACAGTTCAACTATACATAAATGTCTACTGCGGAAAAGGAAACGTAATATGTACAACAGGAGCGGAACAACATAAAAAGAGATAAATAATAGAGTCCATCTTCAGCTCCAGCTATCCAGAAAGAGCCTGCTGAGACCTAGATACAAGGCTGCCCGTGCAGAAATAGGGGCACCCGAGTTTGCAATTGAAAGAAACTACGAGTCAGTCGTGGGACTGGTATGAGAAATCTACTTAACACTTTTTCAAATATGGCTAATCACAGGACCATGCCACTTTAGCGGAACGGGTTCATTTCATTGGATTGCCAGTGTTTTAAAACAAATAATTCTTTTAAACATCACAATGCTTTTTATAAAAATGAAGCCATTATAAGACTCAGTTCCCATCACACAATGCAACACACACCAGAGGATAGAGTTTTACCTTATAATGGCCAAAATATGCTTGATACGAGCAAAACAAATCATTTGATATTATTGCTAGTGTATATATGTTTCAAAAACAATTTCAATCATAACTATCAATCATAGACGGCATGGGTACCATATATCATGTCGCCGTATGTATATATACAATCAAAACTACACGATGTCGTATTTGGAAATTGGATTTCCGTCATGAACCGAGGCAAAAAATAGTCCTCACCGAATTCGAGACGCTCTAGCCCGTGTCTCAGGATCAGAGCTCGAGTGACCCTTAAGAGCCACAGGGCCGGTCCACCGATGTGGTTTAAAATGCCTGAACGCTGCGTTTCTTCGCCCTTTGGGGCGTTAATGAGCCCAATGACTCCATCGGTCTCGGATCGACCGATATATCTGAGGCGCCTCGCAACAGCAACAACCACACAGGTGAAAAGTATATAAATGTCAGGGCTGGTAGGTCACTGACACCACCCTAGCTAGAAAGAAACGCATGTCCTCCCTGGATCCTTCTCCCGTTTCTAGTCCATCCCAGGGTGTGAGGCTCGCGAATTCACGTTATACACAAAGCTGTGCCATACAGGCTGTGCTTTGATCATCAACCACAAGACTTTGCTTTTCAACAGAAGCCTTGATCATCTATCACTTAGGCGTGCCACACAGGCAATTCACCCCGTGCGACTGATTTGTATCGATATATAACCTCTGGGATCATACGTCTCAGAGAAGGGCGTTAAGCAAGAGAATAAATTCTCTGCCGCCAAACAGATATATATATATAATAGAGATCAATCAGCACAGAACAATATCCGATGTCAGACGCACAGTCCATTTACACGTTCGTTCTGGGTCTGAACGAAACCGGAGGCACTCAATACCTCGCATATCCGTACAATCCACAAGTACGTCCGGGTGGCTACCACTTCAACCCCATCAAGGTAGCTACTCCTATCATGAGCATCAGTAGCACCCCTCCATTCGATGTGAAGATCATCGGTCTTGCACCGTCTTCATATCTTCGACTTTCACTCGTCGATCAATTATTTGAAATGAGAATTAACTCGGCCTTTTCAAATAATTCACGTATATCTCTAATTTCAAATCAATTCATTTCAACGGTTAAATTATTCGACAACACCGATTCTGTTCTTTATTGTAATTTTCACACCAAACACATTCAACCATCAAATATCAAATAAATCGAGCAAATTCAGTTTATTTCCATTGCATATCGTTTATAATATTTTATCACGATTTATCGCTATTTTTATTTATTTAAAAATAGCCATTTCATTCAAACAATGCTTCAGGCCATAACGCGGTCGTGGCGCTGTTTTTCTCCAGATTTGATTTACACATATCTGAAAATCTAACCGTTGGATCTTCACAAAATTTATATCATTAAAAAGATCCTTTCAAAACGAATCCAACGATTTCAGTTTTGGGAAAATCCGACGGTCGGATCTCCCGCACTAATCGTTTGAAGTTATGATTTTAAAATACGAACTGCAGCGTCGTTATTCGATTTAATTTAATTATATATATATATATAATCGTTTCTGGCGCTGTTTTTCTTTAGATTTGAATTAAACATTCCAAACAATCCAACCGTCGGATCGTCACAAAGTTGGTGCCGTTGGAAAGATATTTCCAAGGCGAACCCAACGGTTGCGGTTTCGGGAAAATCCAATGGTCGGATTTCCCACACTAGCCATTTGAAATCACGGTTTCTAAACACGAACTACACGGCCACGTTTCATTTTAATTTTATTTATATTTATATACTTATATAAATGTAGTTCATTCAAAAATTCCTATATCGTTTTCACTTCAATTATTTCACTAACGCCTTTAAATTTTGGAAAATTTCACCATAACCTCCTTTGTACGGGAGGGGCTGGGAAAATTCCCAAATAGCCACACGGGCGTCTCATGTCGAAAAGAAAAAGAAAAAGCCAAGCGGCTAGCCAACAGGCTCATAAAATCATCACCCAAACAAAACAGTAAATGTGTACCTATTTGTCGGGCACAAAATTTTATTCCTCTTCTCTAGCCCCTTTGCTATAACCTGTTCAATAAATATGCATGTACATATATACAATTTTTATCACTTATCATTTTCCATTCAACTTCATATTTGATTTTCTTCGATTTAGAAAAACACCATTCCTTCTAATGTTGCATGCATAGGATAAAATAATATCATTAGCTAATTAATGTACATTTCAATTCATGTATATTTATTTGAACCAGTGGCTATTTTTAACACTTCACATTTCAAAGATGATAATTTTGGCGAACTAAAATAGATTTCAACACATGACTATTTTCTTTAGTTCCTATGCATGTTAAAAATAATATTTCATTCACAAATATTTATTTCAACGTCCGCATATCTTTAGCATATCACATATATGATAAAAATGATATTTTTATCATTTAAAATATTTATTCGACAAATGGATATTTTCAACACTTCATAGTTTCAATAAAAATGTAATTTTTATTGTTTGATCTTTTTATTCAACACATGAACTTTTCCACTACATGCACTTCTCAACACATGAGCATTTCCACACATTGATATTTTATTTATGTTGTTCATATACGAAAGATGGAATTTTTATTGTTGAAACTATTTATATATAAGGCGAATATTTTACGTACTTCATATGTATTATAAAAATGTGATTTTTTTTGTGTAAACACTTCATTCATTCACAAATGAATTTAATTTTCACACATCACTTTTCAACACATGAACATTTCCCCATATGGATATAGTTTCAGCATATGGCTTTAATTTCAACGCATGAAGATAATTTCAACATATGAAAATAATTCTAACACATAAAGATTATTCAAAATTTCGACAGCATAACGGCAGGGTAGTTAAAACCGACACCGTCCCTAGTACGGCTCCTCGCTCTACCTTAAAACCTCGCTGGTTTTGACAATGGGGATTCATGCATCTAATTCGCACGCAGGCAGCATGTTTTATTTTTATTTCCACAAATATTTCCAATTCATTTCAATCACCAATGGGTATTTTTCAACCATAACCAAACAATATCAACCACAAACCATTATTCAACCATTCGTATTTTTCATCCAATATTTCACACCAATTCACAACAATAAATATCCTCCATGGTTTGTAGACGAGGGGAGTATATATATATATATATTTATATAGCAATTCACTTCTATTTCAACACATATATAATTTTTTTTACAACGCATATAAAACTTATACATCGAACGTACAACTTATACAACGCTTATACATGAGGTGTACAATGCTTATATAACTCATACATCGACTATATAATTTATACATCGTCGTTTTCCATATCGTTTATAAATTAGAAATCTCACATTGGGTTCCACTCCACCAAAAATAGCAGATGGCTCAGAAAAATATGCGGTCTCTTCTATAATGTAGAAGACGCCCACACGGGTCCACTGTCTCTTGTTTCACTGAATTTCGTCAAGAAACGAAAAAGATATGATTTTTCAAAGTTTGCAACACTTTAAAACTGTTGAAATCAGTTTAAATAATATAAACTGTATACCTCATTATTTCATTCAAAACTAGGTCGCCCGATTTCTTCCAAACCGTAGCACGTGAGGCCGATCAGGTTGCACCACGATCTCCAGCTCCGAGAGGCGCTCCTACGGGTCCCTCCTTTGATGAACTCGACGGCGACTGGGAGAAGGTGGAGGACTTCGAACGGCGGAACTTGAAGGGGGCGATTCGCACTGAATATTCAACGAGGGGAGATGTAGTTTGTATGGATTTGAAGAGGAAGAGAATCTCTTCAAAAACCCCAACTGCCACGTTTGATTTTAATGAGAGGATTCGCCAGAAATTAGGAGAGATGGGAGGAGGTCTTCATCGTCGTCGGTTTCAGATAGGGTCGGGGAGAGAGAAAGTCGTTTGGGCCAATAGGTTTTTTTGTTATATTTATAAATTTTAAAATCCGAAAATACCCCTTGCCATACACGAACACCAATCCAAACCCAACGACTGTCGTCCCTAGCATTTCACCCCCATTCCGAACACAATGGGATATGTTTCGTAGGCCCATTCAACTGTTTCAGTCAGTTTTCATTCAATTTAAAATATATAATATTCAATATTCGATTTGAACGTACATTTCAATTTGCCTAGGCCACAAACTGATTCGAAAAATTCCAGAAAAATAAATCTGGCTATGTTTTGATGATACGGTCCCAACAAAACTTGTTTCGTCGAATTCTGAGACCGTTTGCAAAAAGGCCCTTTTCTGGTCAATCCAATTTAACTATAATTGACCAAAACACGTTTTCCTTTGCCACGCTCACATACTAGCTTCAAAAATTATGAAATTTGAAACCTCTCAATAACTTCACATCCCGGATCCAACAAAAGTAGTTTCGTCGAATTCCGAGGTCGTATGCAAAATGGCCAATTTCACGGGCTATATAAATTCCATAGCGACCTTTCTGAAAATTCATTTGGCCGTAACTTTTGCTTTCCGCTATGAAAATTCGATTTTTCAGATTCATTAGAAAGGTATTCACTAACAGATTTAAATATTTTTGGTTTCACTCAAATCCGTTTTGTTTTGCACCCGGTATAGTCCAACAAAGTTTTAATTCAATTTTTGAAACTGCAGCGCCATTTCAGGCCTTGTTTATATTTAGAATTAATTATATTCGTTTTCAAACATTGATTCAAACTCAGTTTTCATTGCTATTATTTAAAATATTTATTTTAAATATTTAAAATCCATTATTTTAGCCAATTTAAAAATTTTAAATTGGTTCAGATTTTCTAGGTCGTTACATGGAGCGTTAAGGCCGGTCCACTGATGTGGATTATTATGCCTGAACACTACGTTTCCCCGCTCTTTGGGGCGTAAATGAGCCAACAAATGACTCCATCGGCTTCACATAGTCACAGATATATCTGAGGCGCCTCACAACAACAACTACCACATAAGTCAAACTCATCAGGGCGTGTAAAACCACTGACGCCACTTCTAACTAGAATGAAACGCATGCCCTCCCTGATGTCCTCCTGGTTCACAACCGGGGTGTGAGGCTCGCGAATTAACGCTACACAAAGCTGTGCCACACAGGCTGTGCTTTGATCATCAACCACAAGACTATGCTTTTCAACAGAAGCCTTGATCATTTGCATCTTAGCATGCCACACAGGCAAACCACTCCATGCAACCGATATCCATCAATCACACAGAATGATATCCAATGTCAGACACACAGTCCATTTACAAGTTTGTTCTGGGTCTGAACGAAATAGGAGGCACCTTGTACCTCACATATCCATCGATCTCCAAGTACGTCTGGACGATCACCAATTGATTCCCTCCTCTTGGGTGTACGTCCCAATCAAGATCATCAGTAATCATCCAAACGACGTGAAGACCTCCGGTCTTCGACCACCGTCTTCATCTTCGACTTATCATCGTATCAGTTATTCAAAATGGGATAAACCCGGTCTTTCCGAATAACTCGCGTATATAATAAACAAGTGTTACACAAACACAACATACGCCTCATTCCAATTCATCGGTCACTAACCATAAATTAGTAAGAGAACAATTGCCCAAATATTAACCCCGAAGGCCGAAACCAACATCAGATCAATACCCAGGAAACCATTCATCTTAGCCAACTGTAACAACCCGGAATTTTGGGGGCCAATTTAAAATTTTTAATTTAGAAATTTTAATGAATTTTAAATATTTAACATGATTTATTTTAAATAATAAACCATGCAATTTAATTTAATCTTAAACAAGGATTTTATTTGTGTAGTGACATATCATAAAAACTAATTTATCAAATTATATGCATAAATGGCGTAATAAACGTTAATTAATCTCAAATATACGTTGAAGCTTTAATGGTGGTTAATTTTTGTAGACTAATAAGTTTAATTTTGTTACCGTATTATTCATAGTATAATGAATGTAATAGGGACACTCTAACTTTATATGTAATTTAAACCTTGAATTGAAGAGAGTAATATATTAAGGAAGGAAGATTTTATCATTGGAAATTTCAAATTGAAATTTAATATATATAGCAATTTAGTTCGTTTAAAAAAAACAACGAATGTAACTTTGTAAATACAAGCTGTAAAATGTAGTCCATATTTATATAAGAAATGCGCACTATAAGAAAGAAAATAAATCGTGCAATAAATTCATTACAATTTGAACTTAATTAACGGTGCATGACGATTGAATTTATAACGTTATGAAATAACTAAATAACGCTTCCTGTTAGTTCGTGTTAAGATGAGCATTCACACACACCATTTATAAAGTACAAATCAAGTCTTTCCCCTTCTTTTTCTACTTTCCCAAATTCATTGTCTCATCTCTCTCCACCTTAATTATTTCCCTATTTTGTTCAAAATTTAACATTTAAGAATTTGTAAAAGCTTATTAATTTATTTATTTACATCATGAATAGTTACAACAGTTTTCAATGCCATTCCCTCTTCGTTGTGTTTTAATACAACATTTATTCCTTCCCTTCATTTTATCAATTTCTTTCCCCTTTCTCTCTTGTTTCTCTCCAAATACTAATGAACTCACACACACACACACACACACATATATATATATATATATATATATTTCTCTTCTTTATATTCTCGCATGCTCATTGAAAAGATTCCTTCAATTATGGAATTTTAATATTAAGTATTTTGGAATTTAAGAAGTTACACAATTCTCTATCAGGCAATCAATAATGCATTTATTCCTTTCCATTTGTTCTCTTTTCTTCTTTGTTTTACTTTTGAATTTGAAAGAGAAATTAGTGTTGACATGTCATGTCTAGTCAACAAATTTGTCTCGCTTGTAACCTATTACATATGTAGAGACACAAGTGGGGAATAAAATAATATATATATATATATATATATAAAAGGTTATTTCCTCCTACTTTATAACATCTTAAACCTTTCCAAATCCTAACCCATTTCCTCTAACACTAAATTCCTTCACCCATTTTTTTTCTACCCCAAGTTATGCGTGACTACCTTTCTTCACGTGAGAAACAGAAAGAGAAAAAAGGAAGCTTCACCCATTTCTTCGCACTATGCCAAACCGCACCTTAAAGCTTTAGCAAACCTCACCGCACCTCTACCCCCTCTTGACCGTGATTCAAGCAACACCAAACACCTTGGCCTTCTCTTGCTTTGAGGAATATTGACGTGTGTTTGAGTATAAAGTGTATATATATTTGTATATACAAACGGTTGAAGCTAGAGGGAATAACGCGTTGTTCGTGAAATTTGCATGCGATCATTCACAGACTTGCTCCGCAATAGACGCAAAGTTTTGACAGTGAAGAATTGGAAAGCATAACTGGTGAGAACTCAAATTTAATTAATTTTAAATTTAGTTAAAATGGTTAATTAAATCTAGTTGTTAAATAGGATTTATCTATAAACATACCCAATTGTTCATGTGATAGAATTGTGTGTGCGATAAAATTTGTTATGTGATGTGAGATTTCTATTTTTAATAATAAATTAAAATTTTAATTATTTTATTGTTATTAGAAATCGATGTATGTATGTATGATATTAGAGCTGTGATGTTGTGATGGAAACTTGTTGTTTGTGTTGATTTCGACATTCATTTTGTCATGTTAGATTAGGAATTACGCGCAAATAAAAATATTGCTTTTATCCGTCATGTTTAAAATTAGAAATGGTATACGAATAAAAGTATTGTTTTTTTTATTATTCGCCTTGTTGAAATTAGAATTAAATGAGAATAAAAATGTTGTTTTTATGTGTGACGTTAAATATTAAAATAATATGCGAATAAAAGTATACACTTTTATTTGTTATGTTAAAGTTAGTAATTTGTTGAAATTAAAAACGTTCTTTCTTTTTATTGTCATATACAATATAGGGATGGTCATTATTAGGAAATGTCATATGTTAGAATAAATATGTCGTTTCTGTTAGAAAACATGTTTTTTTAATAAAAACATGCCATTTAGTAAGATGTGTTTTGCCGATAAAAACATGTCACTTAGTCAAGATTTGTTTTTGTCAATAAATGAATGTCATTCATTTAGAAATGTAAATTAGTTAGAATCATGTTTATATAAACCCAAACACTTATTTGTCAAAACATGTTAACGAATTGGGAATAATCATTTTTGTCAAAACTCGTTAGTTACAATAAAAATAACCTTTTTGTCAAAACATGTAAACTGAAATAAAAGCTCTCATTTGTGTCAAAAAATGTCATTTAAAAAAAAATCATGTTATGTTAGAATATAAAATGTCATTCATTTTAAATCATGTTATATTAGAAACAAATTGTCAATTTTGCTGTATTAAAAATTGACAATATAAATTATGGCATTTATGTTGAATCAAAATTGACCAAATAAGCATATCATTCATATGAAGTAGAATTCGTAAATAAGTATATAAGCATATCATTCATATGAATCAAAATTGACAATATAAATTATGGCATTTATTTCAATGCAAAATTGTCGTTTTGTCATTAGAATTCGTAAATAAGTAAAAATACCATTTTTACTTGTTAAGATTTGATTAGAAACTTAGAGTTTGTTTTGACAAATAAAATTTACTTTTATTGTCATTGGAAACTTAAAATTTGACATACAAATAAAATTCACTTTTTATTTGTCATTAGGAAACTTGGAATTTGTATGCAAATAAGATTTGCTCTTTTTATATTATTAGAAACCATAGAAAAATGTGAATATGTCAAATACTCTTTTATGTGTCATTAAGATTCATAGGAAATTGTTTATATATAAAGGTGCATTTATGTGTCATTAAAGATTCATAGAAAGTGATTACAAATAAATGACTATTTAATTGTCATTTGAATAACATAGAAAGTGATTACAAATAAATGACTATTTAATTGTCATTTGAATAACATAAAAAGTGATTACAAATAAATGACCATTTAATTGTCATTTGAATAACATAGAAACTTGTTTACAATAACATGACATCTTTTTTTTAAATTTTGTTATTGTGAATAAAAAGGACAAATTTTTGTTAGAAAATGTAAATTAGAATAAAAAGGACATTCTTGTTAGAAAATATACATTAGGATAAAAATAACCTTTTTTGTTGAATTAGAATTTACAAATAGAAATTGTCAACAAAGACAAAGTTATTATTTTTCATTCGTTGTTGAAATAGAATTGTATGCAATATAAAGAATATTTCAATGTAAAGTTATACTTTGGGAAATATGATATTTCAGAAGTTAAATATTTTTAAAATATGAAATATTTTAAAATAACATTTTTAGAAAATAATTATAATTATAATTATAATTGTTCTTGGACACGAGGTTAGGTCACATTTATGGCGGAAGTCTGCCCGGAACCAACCGGCATATCCAGCAGCCATAAATGTTGGGCCTAATGTGAGAGGTCCAAGTACACGAATACAAATTGGGTTTTGACTCTAGGTTAAGCCCAACTGTGGAATAAGTCTGCCCGGACCCAACCGGCATATCCAGCATCCACAAGTTGTAGGCCTAATGTGAGAAGTCTGGCCCATTATAAAACATAAATGGATAATATAACGAATTGGATTATTTAATCCATTGTGAATAGAAACATCATTTTAACCTGAATAAGTTTATTAACTTATATTATCCATTTTATAATGAATATTAAAAGAGTTAATTTCAAAATTAATATTTTGAAAATAATGTTTTAATATGAGAAATGATATTTTGATCAGAATAAATGGTTTATTTATTTTAAAATAAATAAAAGGAATTAAAAATGGTTTTATTATAACTACGGATTTACAATGAAATTTGAATTTGGGTTTATCGTGAATTATGTTTTAAATAACATTTATTCTTTAACCCGGATTAATGAGGGGATTAATTTCCTAATTTTTGATTAATTATTTAATAATGACTTTGGAAGGCTAAAACGAAATAAGGTTTTAATTAAAACTTTAATTAGATTGGAGAGGAATTAAGTAAATAAATAAGAACAAGAAATTAAAAACCCTTTATTTACAAATAGTGTAAATAAGGAAGAAAAAGAAGATGAAACCATTTATTTATATTTAGGTAAATGAATAACAAAAGGATAAGAATATATTTATTTACATTTAGGTAAATAAATAGGAAAAAGAAAAGTAAAAACATTTATTTAGGTAAATAAATAAGAAAAGGAAAATGAAAACATTTATGTATATCTAGGTAAATAAATAAATGATAGGAAAGAATAATTTATTTACATTTAGGGTAAATAAAACCAGAAGATAGAGAAGTATAATTTATTTACATTTAGAGTAAATAAAGCAAATGGTAGAAAAGAATAATTTATTTACATTTAGTGTAAATAAAACAGAGATAATAAAGGTGATATTTTTATCGTCATTTTATATGCGATAAAAAGAATAAATTTTTATAATTAAAATCGCCAAATGATTTATATTTATATATATATAAATATAAATTATAAACTTAATGACACGCGCGCGACAGTTCGCGTATCGACAATCTAGTTATACCGAAAGATCCGACCATCGGATTTTCCCAAAACTGGAACCGTTAGGACCGCTTTGGGAAGATCTTTCCAACGATATAAACTTCATCAAAATCCAACGGTTAGTTTTCGAGATAAGTGTAAATCAAATTTTGTTGAAAACAGCGCCAGGGTCGCCCATTGACCCGAAGCGTCATTATATTAATTTAAGTTATTTTTATTTAAATAAAAATAGAAATAGGTCGTTATTAAATACCAATAACGATTTGAAATGATTTCAAGTTATATATATGCGAGAATCATTTGAAAAGTCCGAGTTCAATCTCATTTCAAATGATTATACGACGATCTAAGTCGAAGAGTTGAAGACGGTGATTGAAGACCGACGATCTTCACATCGAATGGATGTGTTGCTACTGAGACCCATGAGAGGAGTAGCTACCTTGAAAGGGGTTCAGTGGTGGCCGTTCGGACGTAGTGTTGATTTGTACAGATTTGACTTTCGCTCAGACCCAGAGCATAAGTTTATAAATGGAATGTATGTCTGACGTTGTAGTCCTTTATACTACATTCGTTGATCTCTGTTAATATATATCTGTTTGGTGGTTAACGCCCTTCTCTGAGACGTACGAGCTTAGAGGTTATATATTGGTAGAAATCAATGGGGTGGTATGGATTGACAATGTGGCATGCCAAGATGCATGAATTAAGGCTTTTGTTGAAAAGCAGGCCTTGTGGTCGATGATCAAAGCACGGTCTGTTTAGGCGTAGCTTTGTGTATAGCGTGACTTCGCGAGCCTCACACCCCGGTATGAGTCAAAAACGGGATACGGACTACAGGGAGTGCACACGTTTCTTTCTAGCTAGAGTGATGTCAGGGACCTACCAGCGCTGACATTTTACTTATGTGGATGATGGATTTTGAGGTACCTCGTGTTTTATAGGCCGTTGGTGGTCATACTATAGGTTCAAAGGAACCGGGAAGCGTGTGTTCAGGCATAACTAATCCACTGCCGATAGGCGGGGACCGGCCCTGAAGATCCAAGGGTTCACTGCGGGGGATCCTGAGGCATTTGCTAGAGTGTCTCGAATCGGAGAGGAGCTTGCCCCTAACCTCGACTCATGATGGAAATCCAATTTCCGATACGACCTTGCGGTTTTGATTGTAGAACTAGTATGGCGACATGATATATGGTACCCATGCCGTATATGATTTATACATTATGATTGAAATGTTTTTATTAGAACATATACACACTAGTATTAAACCTGTTTTATCGTATCAAGCATCTCTTGACCATTATAAGGTAAAACCCTATCCTCTGGTTTGCGTTGCATTGTGTGATGGGACTTGGGACTTATAATGGTTTCATTTTTCTAAAAAGCATGGCGTTGTTTTAACGTTTTACTTTATTTTATGCACTGACAATCCAATGGAGTAAACCCGTTCCGCGTTAGCGGCGTGGTCCTGTGATTAGCCTTATTAATAGATTAGTTTAGTTAAGATTTCTCATACCAGTCCCATGACTGACCTGTAGTTTGTTTCATTGGCAAACTCGGGTGCCCATATTTTTCCACACGGGCAGTCGAGTAGCTTGTTTTGCAGATATCTATTCTTTTAGCAGGACCCTGGATTGAAGCTTAAAGCTGTGTCCAGAGCATTTATAGTCTTCCGCTGTGTATTGTATTTATGTATTGTAATTTAACTTCCGCTGTATCATTCCTTTAATTGATGTACTCTGATATTCTGTACTCTGATGTAACATTATATGTAATGTAATAAAAGTCTGCTGTTATTGTTCTAATGTTTTGTATTCCCAAAGTTAAAGTATTCGAAGATTTCCAACCTTTGGGTCAGACCTGTGTGGTTTATGGTCGATTCAAAGAGCGGGAATTTCCGGGTCTTTACACCAACCTACAGTTAGTTTCCAAATTTCACATTCTAAGGGAAAGGTTCTCATTAATTTTATCAAAGATAAATTCTTTTAAATTTATTCTTTAATCTTCCTTTGAATATCAATTCAAACTAGTCGGGATTAGCGAACCACACCGAAGTAATTATTTATTTTATTTCCCAATCCCAACCTATTTATCCCATGAAGTAAAACTGGTCATACTTCATATCTAACACCACGGTGTTATCGGTAAATTCAATTACCATTTCACGTTCAAATCTAATTAAAGATTTAACTACCGCCTAGAGTAAAACTGGTGATACTCCATTCTCGATATTTTCAATCTAATTAAAGATTCATTAAAACTCCACTTAGTATTAATCTTTAACTGGGTTAAAGAATCAGTGTCATTTAAAACATGGTTCACGATAAACCCAAAATAACATTCCATTCCATCAGCTTTTAACCGTAAAATAGCAAGTGAGCAATTCCCTAAGTATTAACCCCGAAGGCCGAAACCAACATCAGATCAATACCCAAGAAACCATTCAACTTAACTAATCTCTAGTTAGTTTCTGATTTTCTTAACTCAGTTGAGTCTAAGAACAGTATTGAAGATACCATTCACGACAACCCAAAATCACATTCCATTAATTATCGGGTTAAAGAACAAGTGTTATTTAAAACACCGTTCACCATAAACCTAAAAATCAATTCAATTCAATTCCAATTAAATATTATTTAATTGGTACACATCATTAAATCTAAATAAAAAGATTTAATCTTTTTCTCAACTAGGCCTAAGAACAATGTTAATGAAGACACCATTCACGACAAACCCAAATCGTATTTGATATTAAATACAAGGCTCTAAATAGAAAACATATCGGCTTATATTCAATATCAAATTCTACGACCAACAAATTTCCTATTGGAAATAACGATATAAATATATCTTTCAAATTCCCATAACAATATCTGTATCATCACGAAATCTAGCATCGAAATATTCCAAAGACAATTTCGATTCAAATCCATTCCAATTCAATTATTGGAAATTCTGGTTATTTTCAAAACCATTTCAAATCCAATTTATTTATTTTAAAAATAAATGGATTTTAATTCTAGTTCAAAACTAGTTCATTTCGATAAAAATCTATTTTTATCTTTTCAAATATGGAGTTTTTCATCCCAATTCTTCCCAAATCATGTCTTATGATTTTACTCAAATTATTACTATTTTTAATAATTTTATCAAGGCCCGTACAGTCGATTTCAATCAACGACCATCGAACTGCACTTACATCGACCTTTTCCAAATTTGATTTGAACATAATTCCAAATCCAACCATTAGATTTATAATTTCTAATATTCGTTAGAAAACTCTTTTCGATATGAACCTAACGGTTCCGGTTTTAGGAGAATCCGACGGTCGGATCTCCCGCAATACCCATTCGAAGTCAATGGTCGAAATTCATGAACTGTCGCGGCGCGGCGCGTTCTATTCAGGCCATTATATATACATAATATATATATTATATATATTTCATCGATTTCCTTTCAAAACGTATTTTATAAATTGTTTTAAATTCATTTTCAAAACGATTTCAACTCCCTTTTCAAATTAAAATCAAGATTGAATTTTTCAACATAAATTCGTTTTAATTTCATTTCGGTTCAATTCAAATTTCAAATTCATTTCAATTCGAATTCATTTCTATTCAATTCAATTCAATTCGAATTCATTTTATATTCAGTTTCAATTCGAATTCATTTCTATTCAATTTAATTCGAATTCATTTTCTATTCAATTTCAATTCGAATTCGTTTCTATTCAATTTCATTCGAATTCATTTTATATTCAATTTCAATTCGAATTCATTTTCTATTCAATTTCAATTCAAATTCATTTTCTATTCAATTTCATTTCGAACTCATTTTATTTTCAATTCAATTTCATTTCAAAATATTCGATTTAATTCGAATTCATTTCAAAATATTCGATTTTGAAATCACTTCTCGATATTCATTGTAAAATCAACAAAATTCACGTTCGCGTTGAAATGGCGTTTAAATACTTAACATGGCTTCCCAATTCAATTTTCATTGAATATTATTTTAAATTATTCAATAATTTTGAACTGGAATCAGACACAGTCAATTACCATATAATTTCAGTTATATGGATTTCATCCAATTCATATATACAACAACGACGATAAATAATCAACCATCATCCAAAGTGCGTTCTACACTGTATAAGCATCAAATATAAATATTCAATGCTTATAACAGTCTGTCAATCAATCGATTGACATACAGATAATTATTGGGATTAGTGTATGTCATATATCATCCTAGTACCCGTGTGGGGTTTCAAACAATCAAACACAGATTTTATTTGTGCAGTTGGGTGATGTTTAAAATTTATCGTCCCAATCAATATCAGCCAAATGTGTGTATATAAAGAAATCATCTGATTTGTTTATATTTATTTATTTCCTTTTATATACACGTTAAAAATTCTATTTTTAACTATAAAATATTTTTAACTATATAAATATTTTATTCCATTCCACATCACACAATCAACTACATATCAAAATCAAACAAACAAACAAGCCGTCCAGGGTTTGTGGACGACGGGTGTCGGGTGCTACTAAACACCGTCTGCATCCTATTATATATTATAACTAGAAAATTAAATTAAAGGTGAGAAGTTCTCACCGACTAGCTAAACCAAACGCCACGACTCTTCATATGTAGGAAATCTTCGTCGTGCTCGCCTTTTGTCACTTTCGTTGTCCGTAGCCACTAATATATAAAAATCGCATTTTTATATTGTTGCTATGTATACAAAAACCATATTTTATTTTATTTTTACTCCAAATTTCTTCGTAAAAAATCGCACTTTTATATTATGAAAATCATATCTTTTCTTTATACAACAATATAATTTTTTCACATATAAAAACCACTTCTTCAATCCGCCACTTTATAATACAAAAATCACAATTTTATTTCATTTCTTATATAAAAGATCGTATTTTTATTACTCTAATTAAATAAAAATCATATTTTTGTTATTCTAAAAATATAAAAACCATATTTTTAATTCTCTACATAAGTAGAAATCATGTTTTTATCTTCTAAAAATTATATTTTTACATAGCTAAAAATCATAGCTTTTCAGTGTTAACCACCATTTCTTTCTATATTGAAAAATCATTTCTTTTTATAGTGAAGTTATACGAGTAAAATTATATATTTACCCCCTAAAAATCCCCAATTTATATAATGCTACATATAAATAAAAATACTAAAAATAGAAATTAATTTAAATTCACTTACATTGAAAATTAGGCAGAGGGGGTGGAGCTCGCACTCGCTGGAGGTGAAGGGGGGGGGGTGGCTGGGCGTCGGCTGACTGCTGGTGGAGGCACGGCCTAAGGTGGCCGGCGGTGGAGGCGGTTATGGTTTTTGGGGTCTCGAACGGGGGGAACGGGAGAGAGGAGCGGCGGAGAAGAGGAGAGGGGAAGTGGAGGCGGCCGGGCGCGGGGCTGGTGGAGGGTCCAGCGGCATCGACGTCCAAGGAGGCGCGATCTTATTTTCGGGTTTTTTTAAATCAATTTCGATCTGAACGAGAACAAGTGGGAGGGGGTTGACTTGAAAAAGGAGGAAGAAGGGGGTTTTAAATAAAATATATAATAATTTAATATTAATTTTCCAAAAAAAGTAACTTTTACATTCAAACTCGAAATCCAACCCAACGACTGTCGTCCATAGATAATTACCCCCATTCCGAACATAATGGGATATGTATCGTAAGCTGATTCGATCGTTTCGATCAATTTTCGTCAAAATCAAAATATAACTCTATATATTGACTTTGAACGCGCATTTCAATTCACTGGGGTCACATACCGACTCTAAAAATTCCTGAAAAATATTTTCTAACTTTGTATTGACGATACGGCCCTAACAAAACTAGTTTCGTCGAATTCTGAGACCGTTTGAAAAATGGGATTTTCCAGTCGATTAAAATCAACTAAAACTGGTCAAACGCGTTTTTCATTGCCACGCTCACATTATAATTCAAAAAATTACGAATTTTGAAACCTAGCAATAACTTGACATCACAGATCCAACAAAAGTGGTTTTGTTGAAAACTGAGGTCGTTTGCAAAATTTCCATTTTTAAGGGCCGAAATTCCATAGCGACTATTTTGAATTTTCAACTGCGCATAACTTTTTATCCCCACTATGAAATTTCAATTTTTTGGATTCGTTAAAAAAAATATTCTCAGTTAGATTCAAATATTTTTGGTTTCGCTAAAATCCGGTTTATTTTGAATCCTGTACATTCATTTGAACTTTAAAATCGAATTATCAAACTACCGCGCCATTTTCAATTCCTTTTATAATTATAAATAAATTATTTATATTCTAACGATGATCTATATAAATATATACATTCTAATTCTTTTCAAAATAAATTTCTCGTCGTTATTGTTTAAAATAATTCATTTTGAATATTCAAAATTCACTAAAATTGCCAAAATAAAAATTTTAAATTGGCTCCGATTTCCGGGTTATTACATCTATCGTGAAAACATAGCTAGATTTCAATTTTATAATTTTTGGAGTCAGCATGTGGCCCCAGTAAATTAAAATATACGTTCACATTCAATATTGATCGTTATATTAATTTATATTTTAATTTTGATAAAAACTGATCAAAACAGTCGATTTGGCTTACGAAACATATCCCATTATGTCCAGAATGGGGAATTTGGTAAGAAAAGACAATCGTTGGGTTTGGTTTAGAGTTCGAAGATTAAACGAGTAATAAATGAATTAATAATATAATTTGTATATAAATACACAATCAAAGGGTCAAAAACCTTAATTCTCCTGCACTTATTTCCAGCCGCCGTTCAAAGCTCTTTAGGGCCAAAATCACTCGAAAATTCAAACCCTAATCTCACTAAATCCGCGCAATAATTCGAAGAACTCCCAAAGGAAAAATTGAAGAGATTTTCATGCTCATGAATTATGTATTGGTATGATCGTAATTTGTGTTGCGTACGGGGAGAATTTAGGGCTCGAACAGCCGACTGCGATTTCTGGACATTGGGGAAGGCCGAGTCGGTCGTGGTTCATGGAGATGGAGGGGGTCACCGTGGCGGTTCAGGTTGTGGTAGGCGATCGGGGTCCGGCGGCCAGGCGTGGCGGCGATGGTTTCGACACATCAAGGAATGGGTTTGAACAATCGGCCTAGGATTTTAACGTGGAAGAAAGGTTTAGGGAAATTAACTAGTTTATTTATGTAGTGAAATGTAAAAATTATCATATCTTTTTCATATGAGATCGAAATATGACGATTTCAGTTGCGTTGCGCTCGTGTCAACGAGCACTACAACATGGAATTGACCAGAACAGAAAAGGAGCAAGTTAGATTTTTAGCTAAATTAAATGCCTGTTTAATTTAGTTTAAAAATAAAATCATCAGTTAAATAATGACGGAGTGGAAACCAAATGTGAGAACTTTCTCACTCAAAATATTTGTACAATTATTTATTTTGTAACCGAATGTAGTGATTGCCAGTATTGATTTTTATCAGTTTTAACTATTACAAATGTTGTACAGTGCCTGCTAGCTCACATTCATTGTTTTTTGAAAACCCATGGATGATTTGATTGACTGTGTTATGCTTTGTTTGTGATGTTGAAATGTGTAACATATTAAAAATTATGTTAAAATTAACGTGGTAGTTGAAATTAAATTATAAATATCCATTTATAATTTAAACAGTGAATACTGGTTAATTAGAAAAATAATTCGAATCAAATTAGAACTGGTTAAATTAATTAACCACTGATTAACTTGAATTCATTGTTTTTGGTTGGAACCCCACACGGGTCTAGGATGATAATTAATTCACGTCTCCCTTGGATTTAATCGTATGTCAACCGATTGACTGACAAACTGCAATAAGCGTTATTTATTTATTTAATGTTTATACATTGTAAATTGCACTCTGGATGTGAATTGACTGTTTAATAGTTGTTTATCACTATTTTTGAATACATGCGATGTATGGAATCCATTTAAATAAAATTATATGGTAATTGATTGAGTTTGATTCCAATTCAGAAATAACAAATATTTTAAAATAATATTCAATGAAGAATCAAAATATGATTTTGATGTCCAATTTTGGATGAACAGGAAAATATTGAAATATTCATAACTGAAATGAATATGAAGCCGAGTTAAGTAGAAGTGCTCCATTTTACTTGAACGGGATTTTCTGTCGATTTTATTCAATTTATAATGAATATCGAAAAGAATTGATTTCAAAATCTGATATTTTGAAAATATTATCATTTTAATACTATAATGATATGGAATATTCAATTTTGATTTAAAGTTGAAATGGAATTTGGAATCATTTTTAAAATGAATTTATAAACGATTTATAAATTATGTTTTAAATAGAAATCGAAGAAATATATTATATATTTTTAAATGGTTCGAATAGAACGTATCGCGCGGCGACCGTTCGCGAATTTCGACCATTAACTTCGAATTGGCATAACGGGAGATCCGACCATCGGATTCTCCTAAAATCGGAACCTTGGATTCGTATTGAAAAGAGCTTTCAACTGATAATAAGAGATGTGAAATCCAATAGTTAGATTTTAAAATATGTCCAAATCAGTTTTGGAAAAGGTCGCTATTGATGCAGTTCGGTGGCCGATATTGGAAACCAACTGTAAGGGCCTTATTAAAATTATTAAAAATATGAATAAATTATGTAAAATCGTAATAAATGACTTGAAATGAATTTGGATGAAATATTTCAAGTTTGTAAAGATAAAATATACTTTTATTTGAATAAGTTATTTACCGATTTGTATAAAGATCAGAAAGGAATTGAAATGGTTTTAAAATAACCAAAATTTTCCAACGTATGAATTGGAAAGGATTTAAATGGAAATAATCTTTGGAATATTTCAATATTAGATTCCGTGATTATACTGATATTGTTGAGGAATTCGGAAGATATAGATATCGTAATTCCAAATACGACATTCATTTGTTTCAGAATTTGATATTGAATACAAGTCGATGTAAGTTCTATTCAGAGCCTTGTAGTTAATATCAAATTGGATTTGGGTTTATCGTGAATGGTGTCTCCAATAACACCGTTCTTAAACCCGTTGAGAAAAGAATAAATCTTTTAATTAAGATTAATGAAGTTTTCCACTTAACACATATAATTGGAATGAAATGAAAGTTGATATTAGGTTTATTATGAGCAATGTTTTAAATAACATTTGTTCTTTAACCCAATTAATAGTGAAGATATGATTTGGAATTTATAAATCTTTTTATTAAGATTTAATGGAAATTTTCCAAAGTTAAGTTTTCCAATTTAATATATTAAATTAAAATTGAATGGAATTCGATTTGGTAATAATCGAGATGAGCTTCTGTAAAGGAAGACCATTACTATATATGGAATTTAAAAGGCTTTGCCATTATTCCATTTATATTATTAGCCTGATACAGAAATTTATATCAATTATATATTGATCTGTTTTCCGCGAAGATTCCATAATTAACGAAAGTTGATTTCGGTTTATTGTGAACTATGTTTTTGATAACATTGATTCTTTAACCTAGTTAAAGTCAAGATTAATTTCTTAAAGTTGACTAATCATAAAGTAATGATTTTTGTTATTAAAACCAAGTTGGAGTTTTAATGAATTTTTAATTAGATTGGAATGTGAACGAGGTAATTAAATTCACCGAATTTAAGAAATGATCGAGGATGGAGTACCACCAGTTTTACTCCAGGCGATAGTTAAATCTTTGACTAGATTTGAACGTGAAATGGTAATTAAATTTACTGATAACTCGGGGGTGTTAGATATGGAGTAGTACCTGTTTTGCTCCATGGGATGAATAAGTTGAGATTGGGATAAATTAATAAATTATTACTTGGGTAAGGATCGATAATCTCGACTAGTTTGTAAGCCTTAATTCGGTTTATGTGGTAAAAGGATATAATAAATCCTTTGAAAATGATATCCAAAGGAAGATTAAAGAATAACTTTAAATGAACTTATCTTTTATAAAATTAATAGGAACCTTTCCTCTAAGATGTGAGTATTTGAATAAAAGAATATTCTGATTGGAATGAGGTGTATGATGCATTTTTATAGCACTTGATTATTGATTATAAAATACGCGAGTTATTCGGAAAGATCGGGTTTATCCCATTCTAAATAACCGATACGGCGACTAAAAGTCGATGATTTGAAGACGGTCGTTGAAGGCCAGAGATCTTAACATCGTTTGGATGATTACTGATGTCTTGATTGGGCTGTACACCCAAGACGAGGTAGTAAGTGGTGATCGTCCAAACGTACTTGGAGATCGACCGGATATGCGAGGACCTCTATCTTGTATGGACATATGGAACGAGGAATAAGGTGCCTTCGGTTTTTCAGACCTAGAACGAACTTGTAAATGGATGTGTGTCTGACATTGGATTTCATTCGATGTTGATTGATTTCTATTAAATATACGTATGTTTGGTAGCGGAGAATTTATTCTCTTGCTTAACACCCTTCTCTGAGACGTACGAGCTTAGAGGTTATATATTGATAGACATCAGTTGTATGGTATGAATTGTCAATGTGGCATGCTAAGATGCAAATGATCAAGGCTTTTGTTGAAAAGCAGAGTCTTATGGATGTTGATCAAAGCATGACTTTTATTAGCATACCTTTGTGTATAGCGTTAATTCGCGAGCCTCACACCCCGGTATGAGTCAAAAACGGGATAGTGACCGTAAGGAGAACTTGCGTTTCTTTCTAGCTAGAAGTAGTGTCATGGTATGGAGCCCAAACATTTTTACTTATGTGGATGATGGATAGCGAGGTGCCTCAGATATGAATTGTCGACATACTGACCATTTTGGAGGTCCCATAGGACCGGGAAATATATTGTTCAGGAATAATTAATCTACTAAAGTAAGTATGGACTGGCCCTACCGCATCGAAGGGTGGCCCAGAGTGTGTAATCCTGAGGCATTTGCTAGAGTATCTCGAATCGAAAGGACCCATCCCTTTCCTTGACTCATGATGGAAATCCAATTTCCAATATGTGACTTTTCGGTTTTAGTTGTAAACCTGTATGGCGGCATAATATATGGTACCTATGCCGTCTATGATAGATACATTTATATTTGAAGTTGATTTCTTCACTTATAGTAATTACAAAAGATAAATTTCGTGTACCAAGCATGTTTGGCCATTATAAGGTAAAACTCTATCCTCTGGTTTGTGTTTGCATTGTGTGATGGGACTTAAGTCTTATAATGGCTTCATTTTTCCTTTTAGCATTGCGCTTTTGGTTTTATGGTATTCTTGGGAGAAAACCCGTTCCGTGTTATATGGCATGGTCCCTTGATTTACCCAACTTTAAAACGAATTTAATAGCCATTTTAGTTCCGACACCGGTCCTATGACTGACTCGGAGTTTATTGTTTCTACCTAAACTCTGGGTGCCCATATTTTCCACATAGGCTACTAGTTGTTTTGGATTTGCAGATATTTCTTTTCATAGGATCCTGGATTATGGCTGGAGCTATATTCGGAATGCTTTGTATCTGTGTATTTCTTTCAGTTGTGGTAGTTGATGTTTTCCACTACACATTATACTAATGTATTATATTTTCCGTTGTTTTTTAATTTAAATCTTTGATAATTGTACTTTTCCACTGTGTATTATTTATTCGTACTCTGATATTCTTGTACTCTGATGTAAATTGGTGTAATAGCAATGAATTTTTCTCATGTTTGTGTTCTGATGCGTCGTGTTCTCATTACAATCCGGGCTCCTTCGTCTCTACGGATCGGGGAAGTCTAGATCGTTAAATAGGTGATAACATATCCTAATTGGGATCCACCCACTTAACCATGTTGTGTAATAACTCGGAAATCCGAGCCAATTAAAAAATTTTATTTTGGCGATTTTAGCGAATTTTGATTATTTAAAATGAATTATTTTAAATAATAACGACGGAAAATTTATTTTCGATGAAGTTAAAATGAATAAATTAATTATAATTATAAAAGGAATCGAAAATGACGTGGTAGTTCGATAATTTGATTTCAAATTTCATTTGAACATACCGGGTGCAAAATAAATCGGATTTTGGCGAAACCAAAAATATTTGAATCTAATTGAGAATATCTTTCCAACGAATCCGAAAAATTGAAATTCATAGCGGGAATCAAAAGATATGTCCAGTTGAAAATTCTGAATAGTCGCTATGGAATTCAGGCCCTTAAAAATGGCCATTTTTCAAACGATCTCAGAATTCGGCGAAACTAGTTTTGTTAGGACCGTATCGTCAACACGAAGATAGAAAATAATTTTTGGGAATTTATCGAGTTAGTATGTGGGCCCGGTAAATTGAAATGTGCGTTCAAATTCAATGTATAGAGTTATATTTTGATTTTGACGGAAACTGATCAAAACTATCGAATCAGCTTACGATACATATCCCATTGTGTTCGGAATGGGGGCAATTGGCTATGGATGGCAGGCGGTGGGTTTCGTTTCGAGTTCGAATGAAAAAGTTACTTTTTAGAAAAAAATAAAATAAATATTTAAATCACTTCTCTTTACACTAAACCCCTTCACCTACCTTCTCCTTTCCCCGTCGGTTTCACATTCGAGGGAAAAAAAGGTAAAGAAGGGCGAACGGGGAGGAGCCGCACACCCCCACCCCCCAGCAGCGCGCTGCCGCGCCCCCTCCTTCTTCCCCTCCTCCTCCCTCTCCATTCCCCCTTTTTTTCCGTGCACTAGCCCGCCACTCTGGCCCCAAACCCGACGCCGCACCCCTAGCCGACGCCACCTCAGCCCCTCCTCACCTAAACCTCTCCCCCTCCGTCCGACTCAGCGCACCCCGACCCCCTCCGAGCAAACGCAGCCCCTTCAACCCCAATTCGACGAAAAGGTGAGTTTTTAACTGATTTTTAATTAGTGTAATAACTGATTTTTAATGAGTGTAATAACTGATTTTGATTAGAGTAAAAACTGATTTTTGTATATTATAAAAAGGAGAAAAAAATTATATTTCTATCATATAAAAAGATAAGATTTGTAAGTAGGAAAAGTTTAGATTTTACTTTATAAAAGAAGTTTTTTTTATATATTATATTAATGTTATGCATAGAAAATACGAGGTTTTTAACGATAAAAATGTTGAATTTTTATAAAAGTATAAACGTTTGAATTTTATTTTTAAAGAAGTAAAGAGATGACCTTTAAAGAAAAGATATGATTTTTCTTATGTAGAAAACCAAGCAAAATATAATTTTTATATAATGTAGAAGTTAAAAATATAATTTTCATAGGATGTAGAGGATAAAAACATGATTTTTTATATTTTAGAAAGAATAAAAATTCGATTTTTAATTTATAGAAGATATAAAAATATGATTTTTATATAATTTAGATAATAAAAATATGATTTTTATATCATAGGAAGGATAAAAATATGATTTTTATGCTATAAAAAGAATAAAAATATAATTTTTATAAAGTAGAAGTATTAAAAATATGATTTTTATTCATGTAGAGTAATAAGAATATAATTTTTATTATATTACAAGCAAGATAAAAGTAGAATTTTTATATATATAGTAGCGGTGTAAAAATAGAATTTTTATCCATATAGAGTGATTATAAAAATGTGATTTTCATATATGTAGTGAATACAGGCAACGAAATTGACGCAAGGCGAGCACGACGAAGATTTTCTACATCAGAAGAGTCGTGGCGTTTGGATTAGCTAGTCAGTGAGAACTTCTCACTTTAAATTCTATTTTCTAGTTAAAATATATATACTTGGATGCAGACGGAGCTTAGTAGCACCCGACACCCATCGTCCACAGACCATGGACGGCTTGTATGCTTGTTTGTTGTGTTGTGAAGTTTGTTTGTGATGTTGATGTGAAGTGGATAATAAAATATTCTTGTGTTGAAATAAAATAAAATATTTATATAGTTAAAAATATTTTATCATTAAAAAAATAATTTTTAACGTGAATGTGAATGAATAAATATTCATTTACAAACCGGGCGGTTTGTTTATGTACACCTATTTGAAGGACATTGATTGGGACGATAAATTTTACACATCGCCCAAATGCACAAATAATATTCAGTGTTTGTTGATTTGGAACCCCACATGGGTGTTGGGATGATATTTGGCGTAAACTAATTCCAATTATTTAGTTGTATGTTGATCGATTGGTCGATAGGCTGTGTAAGCGTTAATTATTTATATTTAATGCTTATGCAGTTGTGTGGTGCACTTTGGATGATGGTTGATTATTTATCATTGCTACTATATACATGAGTTGTATGGAATCCATATAATTAACATTATATGGTAATTGACTGGGCCTCATTTCAATTTGGAAAATAAGAAAATAATTTCATGTGTTGAATAAAAGCCGTGTTGATTAGATTGACGCCATTTCGACATGAATCGATATTTATATCGATTTTATTCATTTTATAATGAATATCGAAAGTGATTTCAAAATCTGTTAAATTGAAATGAATTGAAATTCGAATTAAATTGAAATGAATTGAAATTCGAATTAAATTGAAAAGAATTGAAATTTGAATTAGATTGAAATAGAATTGAAATTGTTTTGAATTGAATTTAAAACGTATTTAAATTGAAATTAATTTGAAATGAATTGAAATTTGACTTTAATTGAAAAGAATTGAAATTCGAATTAGATTGAAATAGAATTGAAATCATTTTGAATTGAATTTAAAACGTATTGAAATTGAACAAAAATTGATTTGAATTGAAACCAATTCGAATTAAATTGAAATTGAATTGAAATCGATTTGAAATGAAATTAAAATGAATTTATATTGAAAAATTCGATTTTGATTTGAATTTGAAAAGGAAGTTGAAATCATTTTGAAAACGAATTTAAAACGATTTATAAAATACGTTTTAAAAGGAAATCGATGAAGTATATATTATATTATATTATATATATATATATATATAATATAATGGCCTGCATAGAATGGCCGCGCTGCGGCAGTTTGTGAATTTCGACCATTGACTTCGAATTGACGTTGCGGGAGATTCGACGGTCGGATTCTCCTAAAACTGGAACCGTTGGGTTCGTATCGAAAAGAGCTTTCTAGTGAATATTGGAGATTTGAAATCTAACGGTAGGATTTGGAATTATGTCCAAATCAAATTGGGAAAAGGTCGCTGTAAGTGCAGTTTGATGGCCGTTGATGGAAATCGATTGTACGGGCCTTGATAAAATTATTAAAAATAGTAATAATTTGTGTAAAATCATAAGAAATGATTTGTGAAGTATTGGGATGAAAAACTCCATATTTGAAAAGATAAAAGTAGATTTTTATCGAAATGAACAAGTTTTGAACTAGAATTATAATTCTATTTATTTTTCAAATAAATAAATTGGATTTGAAATGGTTTTGAAAATAACCAGAATTTCCAATAAGTGAATTGGAATGGATTTGGATCGAAATTGTCTTCGGAATATTTCGATGTTGGATTTAGTGAAGATACAGATATTGTTATGGGAATTTGAAAGATATATCTATATCGTTATTTCCAATACGATATTTGTTGGTCATAGAATTTGATATTGAATATAAGCCGATATATTTTCTATTCAGAGCCTTGTATTTAATATCAAATGTGATTTGGGTTTGTCGTGAATGGTGTCTTCATTAACACTGTTCTTAAGCGAAGTTGAGAAAAAGATTAAATCTTTTTATTTAGATTTAATGAAGTTACCAATTAAATGAAATTTAATTGGAATTGAATGGGTATTGATTTTTGGGTTTATCATGAACAGTGTTTTAAATAACACTTGTTCTTTAACCTGATAATTAATGGAATGTGATTTTGGGTTTATAGTGAATCGTGTTTTAAATGACATTGATTCTTTAACCTAGTTAAAGATTAAAACTAAGTGGAGTTTTAATGAATCTTTAATTAGATTGAAATGATCGAGAGTGGAGTATCCCCAGTTTTACTCCAGGCAATAGTTAAATCTTTAATTAGATTTGAACGTGAAATGGTAATTGAATTACCAATAACACCGTGGTGTTAGATGTGAAGTATCACCAGTTTTACTTCATGGGATAAATAGGTTGGGGTTGGGAAATAAAATAAATAATTACTTCAGTATGGTTCGCTAATCCCGACTAGTTTGAAGTGATATTCAAAGGAAGATTAAAGAATAAATTTAAAGAATTTATCCTAGATAAAATTAATAGGAACCTTTCCTTAAGTATAAGAATATTTGAATAAAAGAATATTCCGAATTGGAATGAGGTGTATGTTGTGTTCGTGTAACACATGTTTATTATCTATGCGAGTTATTCAGAAAGACCGGGTTTATCCCATTCTGAATAACTAATTCGACGTGGTGTCGAAGATTAGGACTGGTGGTCTTCACGTGGTTTGGATAATTATTGATGATCTTGATTGGGTTGTACACCCAAGAGGAGAGAATCAGTTGGTCATCATCCAGACGTACTTGGAGATCGATGGATATGCGAGGTACTAGGTGCCTCCGGTTTCGTTCAGACCCGGAACGAACTTGTAAATGGACCGTGTGTCTGACATTGGATTTTATTCTGTGTGATTGATTTCTATTAAATATATATCTGTTTGGCGGCGGAGAATTTATTTTCTTGCTTAACGCCCTTCTCTGAGACGTACGAGCTCAGGGGTTATATATTGATGGATATCAAACGCATGAAGTGAATTTCCTGTGTAGCATGCCTAAGTGGCAATTGATCAAGGCTTCTGTTGAAAAGCAAAGTCTTGTGGTTGATGATCAAAGCACGACCTGTGTGGCGTAGCTTTGTGTAACGTTGATTCGCGAGCCTCACACCCCGTTGGTGAACCAAAAACGGGAGAGGACCTCAGGGAGGACATGCATTTCTTTCTAGTTAGAAGTGGCATCAGTGGTTTTACACGCCCTGACGAGTTTGACTTATGTGGTTGTTGCAGTTGTGAGGCGCCTCGGTTTGATCGGACGATCCGGGTCCGATGGAGTCATTGGACTCATTGACACCCCATAGGGTGGGAAAACGCAGTGTTCAGGCATTTTAATCCACATCGGTGGACCGGCCCTGACGATCCAAGGGCCCACCTGAGTCTGGTTCCTGAGACACGGGCTAGAGCGTCTCAAATCGGTAGAGGACGATCCCTGGCCTCGATTCATAGACGAAAATCCAATTTCCAATACATGATAATTCGGTTTTAGTTGTAATCCTATATATGACGACATAGTGGGATGGGGCGCTTATGCCGTCTATGATTGATACTTATGATTTGAAGTTGTTTTATACACTATGCCCTTATAATAGTATCAAATGATTTGTTTTAAACGTGTCAAGCATTCTTGGCTATTATAAGGTGAAAACCCTATCCTCCGGCTTGTGTAGCATTGTGTGATAAGACCTGGGTCTTACAATAGCTTCATTTTTCTTTATTTAGCATTGCGCTGTTTGTTTTATGCACTGGTATTCTTGGGAGGAAACCCGTTCCGTGTTATACGGCGTGGTCTCTTGATTTACCTAACTTTAAAATAAAGATTAATAACTATTTTAGTTCTCACACCAGTCATATGACTGATTTGGAGTTTATTGTTTTAACCTAAACTCTGGGTGCCCTTATTTTGACATGGGCAGCTAGTAGTTTTGGTTTTGCAGATTTATATTCACAGGATCCTGATTTACAGCTGGAACGATACCCGGAAAGCTCTGTATCCGTGTATTACTTCTAGTTGTGTTTTGTATTATTTTCCACTGCCATGGATTTAAATGTAATTTAAATCTCTGATATTTTCTGTATAATATTTATTCATATTCTGTATATTCCTGTATTCTGATGAAGTTGTTGTAATTAACAATGAAATGTTCTTCTGTTTGCATTCTGATTCGTCTTGTCCTCAAGGTAATTCGTTCTTTCTCTTCTCTTCGGAGACCGGGGAAGTTACGGTTCTTCACAGTTGGTATCAGAGCTTTGGTTTACAAAGCTCAGAGAACAAGACACATTAGAACCATATGAAAGAATTCATCAGATGTTGGATTAGTAATATCTAATGGGAATGACTCGTTAGAGATGGGATCAGTAGTATCCTAGAACGAGTGTGAAGAGTATATTTTTGAAAATGAAAACAAATTTTGTTTTGAAAATTTAATTCAATTATTCGTATTTGAATATTTATTTATATTGATTTGGACTATCCAGTATATAAAGATTTTGCATATAAGTCTGATCCGCGTATATTTGAAGTTTTAATATATTGGGTAGATATAGAATCATATTTTAGTCACCCGGAGATGATTCTGATGATTGATCGATCATCGTCCGAATTTATGTTCGAATGACGAAAATGAGATTTCTATATGTCTCCATTAGACTGGTGTGAGAACCGAGACTAGATAATGCTTATTGTTGTGATTTGGCATCAAAAATGTGATTTTTGACTATATAACAAAATTATGAATTTGAAATGATAATTCACTAATTGATTGCTGATTGTGTTGTTTGATTATTGGTTGATTAGCTAAAAGTTGAACCATTTAGCCAAATTGTATCAAATAGTGAATTGTATTGAAAATTAGTCGCATTTGCATGCATATACATGTATATACATTGAATAGGTCATAGCAAGGAGGCTAGAGCAGAAGAATAAAATTGTTTGCCCGACAAATAGGTACATGTTTATCATAATTTACTGTTTTGTTTAGGTGATGATGATTTTATGAGCCGAATGGCTAGCCGCTTGGCTTTTTCTTTTGGATTGAAGAAGGCCATGGAAGGCTATATGAAATATCCCTAAGTCCTCAGTGCAGGAGAAGTTATGGCGAAATTTTTCGAAAATTTTGGGTGTTAGCCAAATTTTTGAAAAATTGGAAAAGTTCTTAGAACCTGAAAAGTTGAAAAACTTAAGCCGTAATGGAAATAGTGAAAAGTTGAGTTGACTAGTTAAACAACTTTCGGCTTCGTTCCTTTTCGGGGACGAAAAGTTTTAAGTGGGGGAGATTGTAATAACCCGGAAATCCGAGCCAATTTAAAATTTTTATTTTGGCGATTTTAGCGAATTTTGATTACTTAAAATGAATTATTTTAAATAATAACGACGAAAAATTTATTTTCGACGAAGTTAAAACTAATAAATTAATTATAATTATAAAGGAATCGAAAATGGCGCAGTAGTTCGGTAATTCGATTTCAAATTTCAATTGAACAACCCGGGTGCAAAATAAATCAGATTTTAGCGAAACTAAAAATATTTGAATCTAATTGAGAACATCTTTCCAACGAATCCGAAAAATTGAAATTTCATAGCGGGAGTCAAAAGATATGTCCAGTTGAAAATTCTGAATAGTCGCTATGGAATTCAGGTCCTTAAAAATGGCCATTTTTCAAACGGTCTCAGAATTCAATGAAACTATTTTTGTTAGGACCATATAGTCAACACGAAGTTAGAAAATATTATTCGGGAATTTTTCAAGTTAGTAAGTGGGCCCGGTAAAACGAAATGTGCGTTCAAATTCAATATATAGAATTATATTTTGATTTTGACGGAAACTGATCGAAACGATCGAATCAGCTTACGAAACATATCCCATTGTGTTCGGAATGGAGGCAATTAGCTATGGACGGCAGGCGGTGGGTTTCGTTTTGAGTTCAAATGAAAAAGTTACTTTTTAGAAAAAAATAAAATAAATATTTAAATCGCTTCTCTTTACACTAAACCCCCTCCCCTACCTTCTCCTTTCCCCGTCGGTTTCACATTCGAGAAAATTAAAAAAAAAAGGGAAAGAAGGGCGAACCGGGAGGAGCCACACCCCCTCAGCAGCGCGCCGCCGCGCCTCAGGTGGTCGCGTCCCCCTCCTTCTTCCCCTTCTTCTCCCTCTCCATTCCCCTTTTTTTCCATGCCCTAGCCCGCCACTCTGGCCCCAAACCCGACGCCGCACCCCTAGTTGACGCCACCTCAGCCCCTCCTCACCTAAACCGCTCCCCTTCCGTCCGACTCAGCGCACCCCGACCCCCTCTGAGCAAACGCAGCCCCTCCAACCCCAATTCAACGAAAAAGGTGAGTTTTTAACTAATTTTTAATTAGTGTAATAACTGATTTTTAATGAGTATAATAACTGATTTTGATTAGAGTAAAAACTGATTTTTGTATAATATAAAAAGGAGAAAAAAATTATATTTCTATCATATAAAAAGATAAGATTTTTAAGTAGGAAAAGTTTAGATTTTACTTTATAAAAGAAGTTTTTTTATATATTATATTAATGTCATGCATAGAAAAGACGAGGTTTTTAACGATAAAAAGGTTGAATTTTTATAAAAGTATAAAGGTTTGAATTTTATTTTTAAAGAAGTAAAGAGATGACCTTTAAAGAAAAGATATGATTTTCTTATGTAGAAAACCAAGCAAAATATAATTTTTATATAATGTAGAAGTTAAAATTTATAATTTTCATAGGATGTAGAGGATAAAAACATGATTTTTTATATTTTAGAAAGAATAAAAATTTGATTTTTAATTTATAGAAGATATAAAAATATGATTTTTACATAACTTAGATAATAAAAATATGATTTTTATATCATAGGAAGGATAAAAATATGATTTTTATACGATAGAAAGAATAAAAATAATTTTTTATAAAGTAGAAGTATTAAAAATATGATTTTTATTCATGTAGAGTAATAAGAATATAATTTTTATTATATTACTAGCAAGATAAAATTAGAATTTTTTATCTATATAGTAGCGGTGTAAAAATAGAATTTTTATCCATATAGAGTGATTATAAAAATGTGATTTTTATATATGTAGTGAATACGGGAAACGAAATTGACGCAAAGCGAACACGACGAAGATTTTCTACATCAGAAGAGTCGTGGCGTTTGGATTAGCTAGTCGGTGAGAACTTCTCACTTTAAATTCTATTTTCTAGTTAAAATATATATACTAGGATGCAGACGGTGCTTAGTAGCACCCGACACCCGTCGTCCACAGACCATGGACGGCTTGTATGCTTGTTTGTTGTGTTGTGAAGTTTGTTTGTGATGTTGATGTGAAGTGGATAATAAAATATTCTTGTGTTGAAATAAAATAAAATATTTATATAGTTAAAAATATTTTATCGTTAAAAATATAATTTTTAACGTGAATGTGAATGAATAAATATTCATTTACAAACCGGACGGTTTTTTTATGTACACCTATTTGAAGGACATTGTTTGGGACGATAAATTTTACACATCGCCCAACTGCACAAATAATATTCAGTGTTTGTTGATTTGAAACCCCACACGGGTGTTGGGATGATATTTGGCGTACACTAATCCCAATTATTTAGTTGTATGTCGATCGATTGGTCGACAGGCTGTGTAAGCGTTAATTATTTATATTTAATGCTTATGCAGTTGTGTGGTGCACTTTGGATGATGGTTGATTATTTATCGTTGCTGTTATATACATGTGTTGTATGGAATCCATATAATTAACATTATATGGTAATTGATTGGGCCTCATTTCAATTTGGAAAATAAGAAAATAATTTCATGTGTTGAATAAAAGCCGTGTTGATTAGATTGACGCCATTTCGATGTGAATCGATATTCATATCGATTTTATTCATTTTATAATGAATATCGAAAGTGATTTCAAAATCTGTTAAATTGAAATGAATTGAAATTCGAATTAAATTGAAATGAATTGAAATTCGAATTAAATTGAAAAGAATTGAAATTCGAATAAGATTGAAATAGAATTGAAATGGTTTTGAATTGAATTTAAAACGTTTTGAAACAGAACTTAAATTGAAATGAATTGAAATTCGAATTAAATTGAAAAGAATTGAAATTCAAATTGGATTGAAATAGAATTGAAATCGTTTTGAATTGAATTTAAAACGTATTGAAATTGAACTGAAATTGATTTGAATTGAAACCAATTTGAATTAAATTGAAATTGAATTGAAATCGATTTGAAATGAAATTAAAATGAATTTATATTGAAAAATTCGATTTTGATTTGAATTTGAAAAGGAAGTTGAAATCGTTTTGAAAACGAATGTAAAACGATTTATAAAATATGTTTTAAAAGGAAATCGACGAAGTATATATTATATATATAATATAATGGCCTGAATAGAACACGCCGCGCAGCGGTAGTTCGCGAATTTCGACCATTGACTTCGAATTGACGTTGCGGGAGATCCAACCGTCGGATTCTCCTAAAACCGGAACCGTTGGGTTCGTATCGAAAGAGCTTTCTAGTGAATATTGGAGATTTGAAATCTAACTGTTGGATTTGGAATTATGTCCAAATCAAATTGGGAAAAGGTCGATGTAAGTGCAGTTTGATGGCTGTTGATGGAAATCGACTGTACGGGCCTTGATAAAATTATTAAAAATAGTAATAATTTGTGTAAAATCATAAGAAATGATTTGTGAAGTATTGGGATGAAAAACTCCATATTTGAAAAGATAAAAGTAGATTTTTATCGAAATGAACTAGTTTTGAACTAGAATTATAATTCTATTTATTTTTAAAATAAATAAATTGGATTTGAAATGGTTTTGAAAATAACTAGAATTTCCAATAAGTGAATTGGAATGGATTTGGATCGAAATTGTCTTCGGAATATTTCGATGTTGGATTTAGTGATTATACGGATATTGTTATGGGAATTTGAAAGATATATCTATATCGTTATTTCCAATACGATATTTGTTGGTCGTAGAATTTGATATTGAATATAAGCCGATATATTTTCTATTCAGAGCCATGTATTTAATATCAAATGTGATTTGGGTTTGTCGTGAATGGTGTCTTCATTAACACTGTTCTTAAGCCTAGTTGAGAAAAAGATTAAATCTTTTTATTTAGATTTAATGAAGTGTACCAATTAAATGGAATTTAATTGGAATTGAATTGGTATTGATTTTTGGGTTTATCGTAAATAGTGTTTTAAATAACACTTGTTCTTTAACCCGATAATTAATGGAATGTGATTTTGGGTTTATAGTGAATCGTGATTTAAATGACATTGATTCTTTAACCGAGTTAAAGATTAAAACTAAGTGGAGTTTTAATGAATCTTTAATTAGATTGAAATGATCGAGAGTGGAGTATCCCCAGTTTTACTCCAGGCGATAGTTAAATCTTTAATTAGATTTGAACGTGAAATGGTAATTGAATTACCGATAACACCGTAGTGTTAGATGTGAAGTATCACCAGTTTTACTTCATGGGATAAATAGGTTGGGGTTGGGAAATAAAATAAATAATTACTTCGGTATCGTTCGCTAATCCCGACTAGTTTGAAGTGATATTCAAAGGAGGATTAAAGAATAAATTTAAAGAATTTATCTTTGATAAAATTAATGGGAACCTTTCCCAATGTGTAAGAATATATGAATAAAAGAATATTCCGAATTGGAATGAGGCGTATGTTGTGTTCGTGTAACACATGTTTATTATCTACGCGAGTTATTTAGAAAGACCGGGTTTATCCCATTTTAAATAACTGATTCGACGTGGTGTCAAAGATGAAGACGGTGGTTGAAGACTGGAGGTCTTCACGTCATTTGGATAATTACTGATGATCTTGATTGGGCCATACACCCAAGAGGAGAGAATCAGTTGGTGATCGTCCAGACATACTTGGAGATCGATGGGTATGCGGGGTACTAGGTGCCTCCGGTTTCGATCAGACCCAGAACGAACTTGTAAATTGACTGTGTGTCTGACATTGGATTTTATTCTGTGTGATTGATTTCAATTAAATATATATCTGTTTAGCGGCAGAGAATTTATTTTCTTGCTTAACGCCCTTCTATGAGACGTACGAGCTCAGGGGTTATATATTGATGGATATCAAACGCATGAAGTGAATTGCCTGTGTGGCATGCCTAAGTGGCAATTGATCAAGGTTTCTGTTGAAAAGAAAGGTCTTGTGGTTGATGATCAAAGCACGTCCTGTGTGACTTAGCTTTGTGTAACGTTGATTTGCGAGCCTCACACCCCGGTGGTGAACCAAAAACAGGAGAGGACCTCAGGGAGGACATGCGTTTCTTTCTAGTTAGAAGTGGCGTCAGTGGTTTTACACGCCCTGACGAGTTTGACTTATGTAGTTATTGCAGTTGCGAGGCGCCTCGGTTTGTTCGGACGATCCGGGTCCGATGGAGTCATTGGACTCATTGACACCCCATAGGGTGGGTGTGACGACCCAAACTTCCCCGTGAAGGGAAGTCCGGATTGCTTTGAGAACAACACACATCAGGACAAAAACAGAAGAACATTTTATTGCTGTAACAACAATTACATCATAATACAAGAATATTACAGAGTATGAATAAATATACATTGGAAATACAATATCAAAGTTTAAATTTCATTTAAATAGCAGCGGAAAAATAATACAAAATACAATTGAAAGAACTACATGGATACAGAGCTTTCCGAATATCGCTTCAGCTGTAAGCCAGGATCCTATGAATAAATATCTGCAAAACCAAAACTACTAGCTGCCCGTGTGGAAAATAGGGGCACCCTAGAGTTTAGGTTAAAACAATAAACTCCAAGTCAGTCATGGGACTGGTATGAGAACTAAAAACAGCTATTAACTTTATTTTTAAAGTTGGGTAAATCAAGGGACCACGCCGCTAATGCGGAACGGGTTTCCTCCCAAGAATACCGGTGCATTAAAACAACGCAATGCTTTTAGAAAATGAAACCATTATAAGACTCAAGTCCCTTGCAATGAAAGCCGAAGGATAGAGTTACCTTATAACGGTCAAAAATGCTTAATACACGAAATTCATCTTTTACTATAAGTGCACAGTGTAGAAATCAACTTTCCAATACGAGCTTTGCGGTTTTCAGTTGTATACTTATATGGTGACATTTTAATTCATCTTTTACTATAAGGGAGGTCAAGGGTTCAAGACCCACGGTTGTCACAGTGGGGAAACGCAGTGTTCAGGCATTTTAATCCACATCGGTGGACCGGCCCTGACGATCCAAGGGCCCACCTGAGTCTGGGTCCTGAGACACGGGCTAGAGCATCTCGAATCGGTAGAGGACGATCCCTGGACTCGATTCACAGATGGAAATCCAATTTCCAATACGTGATAATTCGGTTTTAGTTGTAATCCTATATATGGCGACATAGTGGGATGGGGCGCTTATGCCGTCTATGATTGATACTTATGATTTGAAGTTGTTTTATACACTATGCACTTATAATAGTATCAAATGATTTGTTTTAAACGTATCAAGCATTCTTCGCTATTATAAGGTAAAAACCCTATCTTCTGGCTTGTGTTGCATTGTGTGATGGGACCTGGCTCTTATAATAGCTTCATTTTTCTTTATTTAGCATTGCGCTGTTTGTTTTATGCACTAGTATTCTTGGGAAGAAACCTGTTCCGTGTTATACGGCGTGGTCCCTTGATTTACCTAACTTTAAAATAAAGATTAATAACTATTTTAGTTCTCACACCTGTCACATGACTGACCTGGAGTTTATTGTTTTAACCTAAACTCTGGGTGCCCTTATTTTGACACGGGCAGCTAGTAGTTTTGGTTTTGCAGATATATATTCACAGGATCCTGATTTACACCTAGAACGATACTCGCAAAGCTCTGTATCTGTGTATTACTTCTAGTTGTGTTTTGTATTATTTTCCGCTGCCATGGATTTAAATGTAATTTAAATCTCTGATATTTTCTGTATAATATTTATTCATACTCTGTATATTCCTGTATTCTGATGAAGTTGTTGTAATTAACAATGAAATGTTCTTCTGTTTGCATTCTGATTCATCGTGTCCTCAAGGTAATTCGTTCTTTCTCTTCTCTTCGGAGACCGGGGAAGTTACGGTTCTTCACATGTTGTCTGCCCGATTTTTGTCATTTCCCAGTTGTTGCAGCCTGAAGCTACGATTACTTACCTTTTCATTGATAGCACAATCATTTTGAATGCCGCATTGTCAGATCCGTTAATCATTAATTGATTTGTACAAATATATTCTGGATATTATGCTAAGAAAATAAATTCTTTGCCACAATACGTATATTAGTACAGACCAACATATGCGATCATCGAAAATATTCTGTTAGACATTCGTACATACAAGTTCATTATGGGACTAAACAAGACTAAAGGCACAATTTCCATTAATCCATCTTAGGCAATTTCAACCTATGATTAATAGAAAAAGCCCTTGCACTTTACTCCGTGCTCGATAGTCTTCATATAATCTGATTTGCAATGCTACTATCAATACATAGTAGTTCTCGGATAATAACCTAACCGGTCTCTCCATATTGACAATGATATTGGCAAATACTTCGATAGTTGGTCATTTAACCATCGAAGAAAAACAAACATTCATCCAAAGCATCAAACAATCACTCGGCCCCTTAATTGATATTCCATTAATTAAATTTATCATTTTCCAATTTCTCTTCAATATCTTTACCTAGATATTTCTCCAAACCTGTTTAGCCTCTCACGATTCTTGGAAAAACATTTTTATCTATCATAACAATTTATTTTGTATATTCCAAGAAAAAAATCTCTTTATAACATTGGAAAACATTTCCATATATTCAAATATCACTATTCTTCCACATTCATTGGTTCCTAACTGTAAACTAGTAAGAGAACAACTCTATAAATATCAACCTCGAAGGCCGAAACCAACATCAGATCGACATTCAGGAAGTCATTTAACTCAACTAATCTTCAGTCAATTTCTAGTTTCCTTAACTCCATTTCTTAACTTCTTATCAAGAAAAATCATTTCAGTTTGCAAAATATTTGCTTTTAAACTATAATTCACTTTAAGATGTGTATACGTTCTCCTTCCAACCTCTCAAGGTTTAATTTTATAAATTCCCCTTTTTCTTATAAAATTCCATTATACGTTTATTCTCTTATTAAATTTCATACATAATTGATAAGTCGATTTCGAGTTATAAATTTTTCTATCTCCTTAAATTTTTGGAAAATTTCGCCAGTGTCTTCTTCATATAGGTCACTCAGTACAACTACAAATTGCCTTCCTGGGCCTTTCCATTCAAAAAGAAAATCAAAAAGCCAAGCGGCTTGCTAAAAAGGCTCATAAAATCTCATATTAAATTAAATATATATCTTGTTTGTCGGGCATTCAATTTATATCCCTTCATACACTTCATTCCAAATCTGCTTAACATATATCTAACCATTCCCAATTTATTCAACTCAACCAAATCATTTTTAATTCAATTTGCTAATTATCTAATTAGCTCTTTTGCCTATTTTACTTTTTATTTGAACATATCACGTTCATACATATTTTTAATTTGCTTATAAATCAATTGAATGCCATTTCCAAGTCAAGTTTCGTATTCGATTTCGAATATAAATTCAGAAATCCAATTCACTTATCCAAAGTAGAATTTCGATTCAAAACTCCATTAAATAATTATTCTTCTAATTAGTTAACTCTATTCAATAATTAAAAAACTGATTTTTGTTTGAAAAATCAATTCACTAACTCCACTTGAGTTCATATTTATTTTATAACTCAAGTCTGGGTTTTGATAATGGAAATCTAAGTTTTATTTGCTTAAAACCCTTTTATTAATTTAAATAAATCGCTATAGTTTAATAATGATTATAGCGCTATTTTTCTGGAAATTTGATTTTGATATAACTCAAAATCTATAAGACAAAATCCATAATTTTATTTTCCATTAGAAAACTATTATTCAGTCGGTCTTGGCGATTCTTGTTTCAAAGAATTCTGACTTAAATTGAATTCTATATATTCAACTGAAGTTCGAAACGTCAAATTTCAAACTACCGCATTGCGGCGAGCTCGTTTTAGTTATATTTAAATATAAATATTAAACTTCATTTATTAATAAATTTCAATCTCATTCTTACGTATTTTAATATATATTAAGTCAGTTTTATAAATGCAACTTAATATTTCCAATTACCTTACATCATCGATTATTTTGTAACTCAGTTATAAATTTATTTACAATTCAATTTTCTATTTTAAATCCCAAATCCTCTAGAAATCAATTATTTTATAAAATTCAATATAATCAAATTCCAATTTTAACTTACTTGAATTTTTCTCAATTCGGTTTATATTCTGAATTCCGAATAAAATCCGTCGTTTCCTTTTCGAAATGATTTTCAATTCCTTTTATATTCATGCTAGAATTTATATTTCCGAATTATCTCACGATAATTATCCCATTTTATTTATAAACATCGTTTATAAATTTTCTGAAACGACCCGAAATTCCCTGATCCCCGAAGAGACGGAGGAGCCAAGATTGCTTTGAGAACACGGCGCATCAGAACACAAATACGAGAATATTTCATTGCTATTATAACAATTTACATCAGAGTACGAATAAATATTACACAACGGAAAAATAATATCAGAGATTTAAATTACATAGCAGCGGGAAATATATACACAAATATAATGTGCAGCGGAAAACATCAACTACCACAACTGAAAGAAATACATGGATACATAGCTTTCTGAATATAGCTCCAACTATAATTCAGGATGCTGGGAAAAGTAAAATCTGCAAAAACACCAAAACAACTAGCTGCCCGTGTGGAAAATAGGGGCACTCAGAGTTTAGGTAGAAACGATAAACTCCGTGTCAGTCATAGGATTATTATGAGAACTAAAACAGTTGTTAAAAACTTCACTTTAAAACTTGGAAAATAATGGGACCACGTCGCATGTCACGAAACGGGTTTACCCCCACGAATACCAGTTCAAAATAAAACTGTAACGACCCGTATTTTAGCGATATAATAATTAATTAATTTAATTATATAAATAGTGATTTAGAGATTTTAATGGTCGTAGAATTAAATAATAGTGAATACTAAATTAAATAATAGAATAATATATTTAATTTCTGAAATAGTCGGAAATAGTGAATTGACAATTAAATGTGAACTGGACAATTCAAAATATATGTAATTCAGTTTGAAATTGAATTATATTAAGAATATATTATATAAACGATAGTTGAACATATAACTATATTATAATTAAAATCGAGCTCAAAATGGCGTGGTTCGTTATTTGGCGATTTGAACTTCATCTGAATGTACAGGGTCCGTTTTAAATCGGATTTATATGAAACAAGAAACATTCAGAGCTGGTGAAGTATATTTTTCAAATGGAAGAGAAAAATCAGGATTTCGTTGTGTGGATTTTGATTTTGATTTTGTTCAAAACAAATTTTAGAAAAGTCGCTATGGAATTCCTTTATAATTTATATCGATTTATTTATATTTTAAAAGGATTTAAATATAAATCGAATATCGATATAACTGGGAAATTGGAAATATCAAGTTATAAATCCAATTGGAGTTGTATGGTATTCTGTTGGAATATATACGGTAATATTTATTTTTAAATATTTAATTTAATTATTTTTAAATATATATTACTATTTAAAAGGGTTTATTTAGAGCTTTAAAAATAGCCAGTTTTGCAAACGACCTCCGTTTTCGACGAAACTAATTTTGTTGGATCCGCAATATTAAATTATTGTTAGACTTCAATTTTCGTGATTTTTGAAGTCAGTATGTAGCCGTACGGATTTTTAATGTGAAAAACAGTTAGTATTTTGATGGTTAAAAGTACACTGTTTTTGCAAACAGTGTCGGAATTTGACAAAACCAGTTTTTATTGAGCCTGAAATATTATAGTGTAGCGGGATATCAAATTTCATGGAATTCAGGGTTGATATGAAGTCGTGATAGCATATAACACGTGACATGAATATAATGGATTATAATATATTTATAAATATCTAACCAAAATATCTAGATATTTATCATCATTATAAATACACCTTCCTACACCCTTACAACCTAATCCATTCCTCTGTTTAAAGTGCCGCCACCCTCAAATTAAATCGTGAAAATAAATCTACCTTTTAAAATCCATACAAAATAGAATCAAATTCTTAAAATCACCAAATAAATATATTTGTGATCAGTGGCGACTGCTCTTCGATTCTATATATATATTAATGGGTTCGACTTCTTTTTTTCTGGCGCTGGGAAAATGACAGTGAGCTAGGGTTAACGGAATTGGTGAAAAGCGAGCTTCAACACACGAATTCGAGTTCATTTATGGATTGAGGAGATCCAAGGGAGCTTGCATGAAAATTTTGGGTGATATCGGTGGTAAAAAGGTTCGATACCCTCACTGTACCATGCGTTTGGAACTGGGAGATGCATTTCAGAATTTGTGATCAAACATGATGATATCAATGCAACTAGATAGAGAAATCGAAGACATGAATTTTGGAGAAGGTTTTGGGATGACCAATGGACAGCAAAGGGAGAACGAGATTGGTCAGAGACGTGGAAATGGATGAAGTTTGGTTTGCTGTAGGAGATCACGAGTTGTATAGATTGATGATGGAGAGATAGTATTCAGCAAGAGGATCTCAATGGTAATATAAGTATGAGAATTCGTAAATCATGAAGGGAGGAAGAGGAGTTTGAAATGTCGGTCATGGTGAACTAAAGAGGAGCAGCGGGTTCGATGGTATACAGGAGGAAGAAGAGGAGGTCTTAACGGGTCAATGGGTTGACAATGGGCCGGAAATATAATGGATAAAGCCCGTTAAAGAAACTAAATTAAGTTTATTTCAATTTATTTGTATATGAACTTGTTAACACTATATCTTGGCCATATGATATCAGAATTTCAAACCGTCGGATCCGTTGGGATCGTATGGACAGTGGCTACCCACTGGAACTGACTGCGAGTGAATCAGAGCTTGTTAAAATTTATAGCAAAACAAATTGTCCGTCTGAATCAAGCGATGGTTATCATTATTAACGATGATCGTCCAATGTGAGTAAAACTCACCAACTCTGAACAGTTATATTTTTATAACATATTTTTAGAACTGATAATTATCTGTTGATTGCTGTATGTTAACTGTTTGTTTGAATTGTTTATGTATTGGTTGAATATATAGATAACGATATATATATATATATATATAAATTGTTAATCAAATATTAATTCTGTTAATAGAATATTTCATATTTAAATGAAATCGATGTTAATTATATTGTTTAACATCTGTGATGCAGGGAAACAGGTTGGAGGGATCCAACTGGATTCCTCAATATTTATAATACTGTTCTTTTCATATATGGTGATATATGATGTGATGTAGAATCTGTTGTTGATTATGCGTGTTTGAATGACATCGATCGTTGTGTGAGGTAATTTAATTACCGTAAGGAATACTGGGATGTAGAAAAAGGGATTTTCAAAGTGTATTTTGAAAATAAATTATTTACATAAAATCAATGGATTTTATATATAAATAGAAAACGAAATATTTGTAAAACAATTATAAATAGAATTGAAAAGGGATATTTGTTGAAAAGGAAATATTTGTAGAAACATTTATAAATAGATTAAATGGAAATATTTATTTAAAAAATAAATAGAGTTATAAAAGGAAATATTTATTTATGAAATAAATAGAGTTATAAAAGGAAATTTTAAATGAGGTTTGCGTATTAGAAATAGAAAGGAGATTTCGTATGAATGATTCTATAAATATAAGTATATATAGAATTTGGAAATGGAATATTATTTTAAAATACGAAATCAGACTTAATGGATTATATATTAGAGTTAATCAATTAGAGTTAGAGTTAATTGATTCGAGTTAGGGTTAATTGAATATAGTTTATTCGAATAGAGTTAAAGGAGTTAATCAATAAGAGTTAATCGATTAGAGTTAATCGATAGAGTTAATTGAATAGAGTTAATCGAATATTAGTTATTCGAATATAGTAATCGATTAGAGTTAATTGAATTAGAGTAATTGAATTAGAGTTAGTCGAATAGAATTAATCGAATTAGAGTTAGTCAAATATTAGTTATTTGAGTAGAGTTAATTGACAGGAGTTAATCGAATATAGTTTATTCGAATAGAGTTAAAGGAGTTAATTAAATAGAGTTAATCGAATTAGAGTTAATTGAATATTAGTTATTCGAAAAGAGAAATCGAATATTGGTTATTCGACAAGAGTTATCGAATATTAGTTATTCGAAAGTAGTTATCGAATATTAATTATTCGAAAGGAGTTATCGAATATTAGTTATTCGAAAGGGATTATCAAATATTAGTTATTCGAAAGGGATTATCGAATATTAGTTATTCGAAAGGAGTTATCGAATATAGTTATTCGTATACAGAAAGGAGTTATCGAATATAGTTTATTCGAATAGAGTTAAAAGAGTTATCGAATATTAGTTATTCGAAAGGAGTTATCGAATATTAGTTATTCGAATAGAGTTAAAAACAGATAATCGAATATAGTTTATTCGAAAGAAGATTAATCGAATATAGAGTTATTCGAAGAGAGTTAATCGAATGTAAATCAGTCGAAGAGAGTTAATCGAATATAGTTATTCGAAGAGAGATTATCGAATATAGTTGTTCAAAGGAAGAGTTATCGGATATAGTTTATTCGAAAAGAAGTTATCGAATAGAGATTACTCGAAAAAGAGTCATACGTTGAAATTCAATTATATCAATTTCGGGAAAGTACTATTCACTTTTCGTTTTTAATCAAGATTTATTTATTTATAAATGAATTAGTTGTTTGTTTATTTATCCAAATTAATAAATAAAAGTTATACTTAAGTTATTATATTTCGGAAGCATGGGATTATAACACTATTGTTATAATCAAATGATTTCTGTAAAAGAAGTGGATTCGTAAATAGAATCCGAGAGTTACATAAGGAAGTTTGTTAAAGATTTAGAAGGTAAACTTTGTCTATTTTCGAAGTTAGAAATGTTGTTCAGTTAAGGTCTGAGAGGTAGTTATACCCCAACTTGATTGACTTCATTTTTATCTAAGGAATGGTTAAGGTTCGATAATAAAGGTTGGTTAAGTGAATTTAGTTGATGAATGTAATGGGTTGAGTTGGTATAGTGATGTTTTATTTAAACGTCTGTTTAAATCAAATGAATAAGTTTTGGAAACGTTATGTAATAACCCGGAAATCTGGGCCAGTTTAAAAATTTTATTTTGGCAATTTTAGCGAATTTTGATTATTTAAAATGAATTATTTTAAATAATAGCGACGAGAAATTTATTTTGAATATAATTCGAACGTATGTATTATATAGATCGTCGTTAGAATATAAATATTTATTTATATATATAAAAGGAATTGAAAATGGCGCGGTAGTTCGATAATTCAATTTCAAACTTCAAATGGATGTGCAGGATTCAAAATAAATCGGATTTTAGTGAAACCAAAAATAATAGAATCTAATTGATAATATCTTTCCAACGAATCCGAAAAATCGAAATTTCATAGTGGGAATCAAAAGATATGTCCAGTTGAAATTTCAGAATAGTCGCTATGGAATTTCGGCCCTTAAAATAGCCATTTTGCAAACGACCTCGGATTTCGACGAAACCACTTTTGTTGGATCCGTGATGTCAAGTTATTGCTGGATTCCAAATTTCATAATTTTTCGAATCAATATGTGAGCATGGCAAAGGAAAACGCGTTTGACCAGTTTCAGTTGATTTTAATCGACTGGAAAATGACCATTTTTCAAACGGTCTCAGAATTCGACGAAATTGGTTTTGTTAGGACCGTATCGTCAATACGAATCTAGAAAATATTTTTCGGGAATTTTTAGAGTCTGTATGTGGCCCCAGTAAATTGAAATGCGCGTTCAAATTCAATATATAGAGTTATATGTTGATTTTGGCGAAAACTGATTGAAATGATCGAATCAGCTTACGATACATATCCCATTGTGCTCGGAATGGGGGTAATTAGCTATGGACGACAGGCGGTGGGCCTTGTTTAGAGGTCGTATGAAAAAGTCAACTTTTAGAAATTAAATAATTAAAATAATTAAAAATAAAATCCCCTTTCCCTCTCCTATACCTTGCCCCCCATGTTCATTTCATCTCAGATAAGAAAAAAAAAACCTAATCGATCGTGACCCCCCCCCAGGCGGCCCCGCCGCGATTCCGCACCCCCTTCCTCCTGCTGAGCGACGCGACCCCCCTCCTCCTGCTGAGCGACGCGACCCCTCCTCCTGCTGAGCGACGCGACCCCCCTCCTCCTGCTGAGCGACGCGCACCCCCCCTCTTCAGCTCCAACCTCCCACTCGAGAAACCAGCGCGCCGCCCTCCTCCACAGCCCGCTACCGATCGTCAACAACTCCACCGACCCCTTCATCCGTATGTAAGTTTTATTATTTACCTAGTTATAGAATAAAAATTCAATTTTTATGTATGTACTAGTGAGATAAAGGATCGATTTTTATATATTGAATAGCAAAGCAAAAATTTGATTTTTATATATTGAATAGCGAAGTAAAAATTCGATTTTTATATATTGAATAGCGAAGTAAAAATTCGATTTTTATATATTGAATAGCAAAGTAAAAATTCGATTTTTATATATTGAATAGCGAAGTAAAAATTCGATTTTTATATATTGAATAGCGAAGTAAAAATTCGATTTTTATATATTGAATAGCGAAGTAAAAATTCGATTTTTATATATTGAATAGCAAAGTAAAAATTCGATTTTTATATATTGAATAGCGAAGTAAAAATTCGATTTTTACATATGTAGAGAATACGGGCAGAGAAAGTGACAAGAGGCAAGAACGGCGAAGATTCCTACATAAGAAGAGTCGCGGGATTGGATTAGCAATTCTGTGAGAACTTCTCACCTTTTAATTTTGTTTTCTAGTTAAAAATATATACTTGGATGCAGACGGTGTTTAGTAGCACCCGACACCCGTCGTCCACAGACCATGGACGGCTTGTATGCTTGTTTGTTTGATTTTGCTGTGTAGTTGATTGTGTGATGTGAAGTGAAATGAAATAAAATACTCATATAGTTAAAATATTTTATAGTTAAAAATAGATTTTTTAACGTGTATATGAAATGAAATAAAAATAAACAGATCGGACGATTTGTTTATATACACACATTTGACTGATATGGATTGGGACGATAAATTTTACACATCGCCCAACTACACAAATAAAATCTGTGTTTGATTGTTTGAAACCCCACACGGGTATTGGGATGATATTTGACGTACACTAATCCCGATTGTTTAGTTGTATGTCGATCGATTGATTGACAGACTGTTATAAGCGTTGAATATTTATATTTGATGCTTATACAGTGTAGAATGCACTTTGGATGATGGTTGATTATTCATCGTTGTTATTGTATACATGTGTTGTAGAAAATCCATATAATTAACATTATATGGTAATTGGTTGGGCCTCATTCCAGTTTTGAAAAAGAAATATTTGAATAGAAATATTTGAAAAGGAAATATTTGAAATAGAATATTTGAATATAGAAATACATGAAGCCGTGTTGATTAGATTTATGCCATTTTGACGTGAACGATATTTATATCGATTTTATTCATTTTATAATGAATATCGAAAGTGATTTCAAAATCTGATATTTTGAAAAGAATTGAAATTCGAATTAAATTGAATAGAAATGAATTCGAATTAGAATTGAATAGAAATGAATTCGAATAGAAATTGAATATAAATGAATTCGAATTGAATTGAAAACGAACTGAAATTGAATTAGAAATCCATTTGAATTGAAATCAATTTGAAATGAATTTAAAACGAATTTATAAGGAAAAATTCAATTTTGATTTGAATTAGAAATGAAGTTGAAATCGTTTTGAAAATGAATTTAAAACGAATTATAAAAATACGTTTTAAAAGGAAATCGACGAAGTATATATATATATAATGGCCTGAATAGAACGCGCCGCTCCGCGGCAGTTCGCGAATTTCGACCATTGACTTCGAACGGATATTACGGGAGATCCGACCGTCGGATTCTCCTGAAACCAGAACCATTGGGTTCGTATCGAAAAGAACTTTCTAACGAATATTAGAAATTAGAAATCTAATGGTTGGATTTGGAATTATGTCCAAATCAAATTTGGAAAAGGTCGCTGTAAGTGCAGTTCGATAGCCGTTGATGGAAATCGACTGTACGGGCCTTGATAAAATTATTAAAAATATCGATAATTTGTGTAAAATCATAAGAAATGATTTGTGAAGATTTGGGATGAAAAACTCCATATTTGAAAATATAAAAATAGATTTTTTATCGAAATGAACTAGTTTTGAACTAGAATTATAATTCTATTTATTTTTAAATAAATAAATTGGATTTGAAATGGTTTTGAAAATAACCAGAATTTCCAATATTTATATTGGAATGGATTTGAATCGAAATTGTCTTCGGAATATTTTGATGTTGGATTTCGTGACGATACAGATATTGTTATGGGAATTTGAAAGATATATATATCGTTATTTCAAATACAATATTTGTTGGTCGTAGAATTTGATATTGAATATAAGCCGGTATATTTTCTATTCAGAGCCTTGTATTTAACATCAAATGTGATTTGGGTTTATCGTGAACAGTGTTTTAAATAACAATGGTTCTTTAACCCAGTCACAGATTAAAACTAAGTGGAGTTTTAATGAATCTTTAATTAGATTGAAAAGATCGAGGATGGAGTATCACCAGTTTTGCTCCAGGCGATAGTAAAATCTTTAATTAGATTTGAATGTGAAATGGTAATTGAATTTACCGATAACACCATGGTGTTAGATATGAAGTATTACCAGTTTTACTTCATGGGATGAATAGGTTGGGATTGGGAAATTAAAACAAATGGTTACTTCGGTAAGGTTCGTTAATCCCGACTAGTGGAATCGAAATTCAAAGGAAGATTAAAGAATGAATTTTAAATGATTTATCTTTGATAAAATTAATGGTAACCTTTCCCTATGAATGTGAAATTTAGAAACTAACTGTCGGTTAGCTAAGAAGAATGGTTTTCTGGATATTGATCTGATGTTGGTTTCGGCCTTCGGGGTTAATATTTGGGGAATTATTCTCTTGATTAATTTACGGTTAGTGACTGATGAATTGTAATGAGGCGTATGTTGTGTTTGTGTAACACGTATTTATTATATACGCGAGTTATTCAGAAAGACCGGGTTTATCCCATTCTGAATAACTGATACGACGATAAGTCGAAGATGAAGACGATGGTTGAAGACCAGAGGTCTTCACGTCGTTTGGGTGATTACTGATGATCTTGATTGGGATGTACACCCAAGAAGATGGAAATAGTTGGTGATCGTCCAGACGTACTGTGAGATCGATGGATATGCGGGGTACTAGGTGCCTCCGGTTTCGTTCAGACCCAGAACGAACTTGTAAATGGACTGTGTGTCTGACATCGGATTTCATTCTGTGTGACTGATATCGGTTGCATAGAGTGGTTTTCCTGTGTGGCATGCTAAGATGCAAATGATCAAGGCATCTGTTGAAAAGCAGAGTCTTGTGGTTGATGATCAAAGCACGGCCTTTGTGGCGTAGCTTTGTATAACGTTTACTTCGCGAGTTTCACACCCGGTATGAACAAAAAACGGGAGACGGACCTCAGGGAGGGCATGCGTTTCCTTCTAGCTAAAAAGTGGCGTCAGTGGTTTTACACGCCCTGACGAGTTTGACTTATATGGTTGCTGCTGTTGCGAGGCGCCTCGGTTTGATCGGGCGATCCGGGTCCGATGGAGTCATTTAGTTGGCTCACTTACGCCCCAAAGGGCGGGGAAACGCAGTGTTCAGGAATTTTAATCCACATCAGTGGACTGGCCCGGACGATCTAAGGGTCACTCAAGCTCTGATCTTGAGACATGGGCTAGATTGTCTCGAATCGGTTGAGGACTATCTTTTGCCTCGGTTCATAGATGGAAATCCAATTTCCAAATACGTGATCTTGCGGTTTTATTTGTAGAGCCTAGTATGGCGGCATGATATATGGTACCCATGCCGTCTTTGATTGATACTTATGATTTGAAGTTGTTTTATGCACTATACACTTATTATAGTATCAAAAGATTTGTTTTAAACATATCAAGCATTCTTGGCTATTATAAGGTAAAAACCCTATCCCCCAGCTTGCGTTGCATTGTGTGATAGGACCTGGGTCTTATAATAGCTTCATTTTTCTTTATTTAGCATTACGTTGTTTGTTTTATGCACTGGTATTCTTGGGAGGAAACCCGTTCCGTGTTATACGGTGTGGTCCCTTGATTTACCGAACTTTAAAATAAAGATTAATAACTGTTTTAGTTCTCACACCAGTCCCATGACTGACCTGAAGTTTATTGTTTTAACCTAAACTCTGGGTGCCCTTATTTTGACACGGGCAGCTAGTAGTTTTGGTTTTGCAGATTTATATTCACAGGATCCTGGTTTACAGCTGGAACGATATCCGGAAAGATTTGTATCCGTATATCTCTTCTAGTTGTGTATTGTATTATTTTCCGCTGCTATGTATTTAAATGTAATTTAAATCTCTGATATTTCTGTGTAATATTCATTTGTACTCTGTATATTCTTGTATTCTGATGGTATTATCGAAATATACAATGAAATGTTCTTCCGTCTGCGTTCTATTTTGTCGTGTTCTCAAAACAATTCGTTCTTTCCCTTCTCTTCGGAGACCGGGGAGTTCGGGTCGTTTCACGTTTTCCAAATATAATCAGAGATATTTTCTAATCATAGAAAATGAAATGTTAGATGATAAAGAATACTGGAATGATAGTGATACGTGGAAAAAAGATGGAAATGTTTTCCAATGACTAATAACGTATGTTTTCTAAATTTAGAAAATAAGTAATGTTGAATAAATGGAAACATGAAATAAATAAATAAATGAACTAAAGAGATAAACGTTAAATGATGATTGATCGATAGAATTTCCATCTAAAAAAATTATCGTTGTTTGCCCACATGTTTTTCTTTAATAGTTAAATCACCGACTATCAAAGTTCTTGACCATTTTTCCGTTGTCAACGGAAAGATACCGGGATAAGATTCATTATCTGAAAACCACTCTGTATAGGAGTTAGTGTTCCGATCAAATATGATGTAGATAATTAAAGATGGAGTTATGCAAGGGCTGTCCTGTTTACAGAATAGTGCCTTCTGTTTGTCCAGTCCCAGGACGACCTGTATGGAAGAATGTCTGACAGAGTTTATTTAATGGATCACGTAAGTTGATCTCTTCAAACGTATATACATTTAGTGGCAGAGGAATTCATTTCTCTTAGCTGTATACCCGTTGTATTTTTGGGGAAATCAATTTGTGATTTGGCAGGTATAACGATGTGACATTCAAAGTGAATAAATGTGTGATCTGTCAGAGATAAGCGTGGCCTCTAGCCTCACAACCGGGAAATGACAAAAATCGGACAGGCAGCATGGCTAAGTGGTTGGCTGCTAATTAGGGTGTATTATCACCTATCTAGAGATATTCATTTCATTCTATAATCTATTGTCGATGCTGTCCCATTCGAGAAACGGTTGCTGATCCCAACCGTTGGTGATATACATTCGATACACTCAAGCAAAATGAGTGGTCGGTCATGTGTGGCCGGTTGCAAGATGTTCTTGTTGAACCCGATGTATTCCTCTCTAGAGGTACACTATCAAAAGGTGGTTCCACACCTTGTCATAGTTGGAAATCCATTACCTAATAAGTGATCGCGGTTTTGATTGTATACTATATATGTAGAACGTGAGATGAAAGCGTTTCTGCTAGATGATTATTTAGTTGTGGTTGATAGACATTATTATAATATCAAAAGAGTTTTGATATAAAGTTTATCGTTTCTTTCAAAATGATTTGAAAGTTAAATCAAATTGATTTGGATTCTCATAAGGGAAAAACCCGTTCCGTTATACGGCATGGTCTTATGAGATATCGTGTATCTGCTCAAACTATTTTAAAGTGTTTACTCATACTAGTCCCATGACTGACCCAGAGTTTGTTTTTGTTTTGTTTTCTCTAAACTCTTGGGTGCCCAATTTTGTACGGGCAGTCAGGTAGTCAGGGTTTTTCGGATATACTTGGAGAGTTTGGAGCAGGAGGCTTCAGGGTTATATAGCTATAGTTATTTCTGCTGTGTTGTAAGTGTTATACTCTGATAATGTTACTGTATACATATACTGGTTTTATTTCAAAGGTATGTATCTATTATATATTGTTTGTTCCGCTGTGAGATTCGTGTTTACTATGATGTTGTATGTTCTTGTTCTTCTTCTGTTCTATGTTTCTATCTTATCCATTCTCACCCTCTGTTTTCTTTCTATTAGTTTTCTGGTTTCCAGTGTAATTTGGGTTGGACGTGTTATTTGGTTAGCTCAAATTGTACCGGAATTTCGGGACACTACAGTTGGTATCGAAGCTTAAGGTTAAGCTATTACCTTGGCTTTGTGGCGTGACTCAGTAGAGATAGGGTTAGTAATACCCTAGATTGAGTTGAGTGTATATATACGAGTGAACGTATTTGTTATTTGATATAAAAAATGGTTTTATATTGTGGAGATTTATTGGTTGAGTTATTTATGTGTTCTGGTCAATCAGTTTGACCCACTGTATAGGTAGGGGTTTATAAACACTCGAATACAGTGAACCGACATGATATCTTTTGAAAAGAGGGTATATGAAAATAATTTTATCCAAAGTATATTTTGATATGGAGAAAATATATATATTGGAATTATAATATATTGGATATATTGGTTGTTATTATAATCGTGTAAGATTATAAAATGTGAATTGGTCATGTAAATAGCCAATCAGAATTTATACAAGTGAAATAGGTTAAATCAGATGAATTAAATCTGAAAATAAAAATCAGAATTGGAATTAAAATTCCTGAAAGATGGATAAGTGTTTGTAAATGGATTTAGATTAAATAAATGTGAATTTTAAATCATGGGAGATTTTAATTTTGTTACAGGCATTGAAAATGGTATTTTGAAATGAATTTCAAAATGGAAGTGTTTAGATATGGTTTTGAAAGTGATATAGTATTGAACTCACTCTGATAGCTGAAAATAGATTCCGATGATGATCATGACATCATCGGTATTCATTTTTGAGTGGTATGTGACGGATTACTACCAAAGATTTTATTTTTGATTTTTTTTAAGAAACCAAGTTGTTTTGATATTCCAAAATGAATATTTTGATTTTTGGAAAAGGCTATGTTGTTTAAAATTCCCAGGGAAAGATTGTTTGGATTAAAACCAAATTGAATTGAAATTGGTGAAACCGAGCTGGAATTGAATGAAACCAATTAAGTGGAAATTGAATTGGATTAGAATGATATCGAGAAAATTGGATTTATGAGATAGGAATCTAACATGACATTGGGTTGATGAGTTACGAATTTGGGATTAAGGATAGAACTTGATTTCCAAGTGAAATTTGGTTTGGATATAAGCGAATAGCTGTGTTGAACAGATATTTATTGGAAATTGGTCGAGATAACATTAGTATATGTTGAATTGATAACAGGTGAAAGTGATAGAGATTGTATGCCCGACAAAAACGTACCAGTTTATATTTATATAAGCATGAGATTTATAAGCCGAATTGGCAAGCCGCTTGGCTGTTTGATTTTCGTTTGGGTTGAAGAAGGCCTAGAGAGGCGAGTTGGAGTTTGAGCTATTGACCAGTACAAAGGAGGTGCTGGCGAAATTTTTCGAAAAGATAAGGTGTTAAAAGAATTTAAGTGTTTATGGAAATTTTCGTTAGTAGGAATAAACTGATATTTTAATTAAAATTAATTGGTACAGTGAAACTGTAGTAAAAGAAGTAAAAATAATTTTTAACCAGTTAATAGGGTTTGTTTTCTACCTAAGCAATTTCGAGGACGAAATTATTTTAAGTAGGGAAGAATGTAACGACCCGTATTTTAGCGATATAATAATTAATTTATTTAATTATATAAATAGTCATTTAGAGATTTTAATGGTCGTAGAATTAAATAATAGTGAATATTTAATTAAATTAAATAATAGAATAATATATTTAATTTCTGAAATAGTTGGAAATAGTGAATTGACAATATAATGTGAACTAGACAAATCAAAATAAATATAATTCAGTTTGAAATTGAATTATATTAACAAATATATTATATAAACGACAGTTGAATGTATAATTATATTATAATTAAAATCGAGCTCGAAATGTGCGACGGTTCGTTATTTGGCGATTTGAACTTCAACTGAATATACAAGGTCCGTTTTAAATTGGATATCTGTGAAACAAGAAACGTTAGGAGCTGGTGAAGTATATTTTTCTAATGGAAGAGAAAAATGGGATTTCATTGTGTAGATTTTGATTTATGTTCAAATCAGATTTTAGAAAAGTCGCTATGGAATTCCTTTATAATTTATATCGATTTATTTATATTTTAAAAGGATTTAAATATAAATCGAATATCGATATAACTGGGAAATTGGAAATATCAAGTTATAAATCCAACTGGAGTTGTATGATATTCTGTTGGGAATATATACGATAATATTTATTTTTAAATATTTAATTTAATTATTTTTAAATATATATATTAATATTTAAAAGGGTTTATTTAGAGCTTTAAAAATAGCCAGTTTTACAAACAACCTCCGTTTTCGACGAAACTAATTTTGTTGGATCTGCAATATTAAATTATTGTTAGACTTCAATTTTTGTGATTTTTGAAGTCAGTATGTAGCCGTATGGATTTTTAATGTGAAAAACAGTCAGTATTTTGATGGTTAAAAATATGCTGTTTTTGCAAACAGTGTCGGAATTTGACAAAACCGGTTTTTATTGAGCCTGAAATATTGTAGTGTAGCGGGATATCAAATTTCTTGGAATTCTGGGTTGATATGAAGTCGTGATAGCTTATAACACGTGACATGAATATAATGGATTATAATATATATAAATATCTAACCAAAATATCTAGATATTTATCACCATTATAAATACACCTTCCTACACCCTTACAACCTAATCCATTCCTCTGTTAAAAGTGCCACCACCCTCAAATGAAATCATGAAAATAAATCTACCTTTTAAAATCCATACAAAATAGAATCAAATTCTTAAAATCACCAAATAAATATATTTGTGATCAGTGGCGACTGCTCTTCGATTCTATATACATATTAAAGGGTTCGGCTTCTTTTTTTTCTGGCACTGGGAAAATGACAGTGAGCTAGGGTTAACGGAATTGGTGAAAAGCGAGCTTCAACTCACGAATTCGAGTTCATTTATGGATTGAGGAGATCCAAGGGAGCTTGCGTGAAAAATTTGTGTGATATCGGTGGTAAAAACCCTCACTGTACCGTGCGTTTGGAACTGGGAGACGCATTTTGGAATTGGTGATTGAACGTGACGATATGAATGCAGCTAGATAGAGAAATCGAAGAAGTAAAATTTGGAGAAGGTTTCGGGATGACCAGTGGAGAGTAGAGGGAGAACGGGGAGGTCAGAGACGTGGAAATGGCTAAAGTTCGGTTTGTTGTAGGAGATCACGAGTTGTATAAATTGATGATGGAGAGATACTATTCAGCAAGTGGATCTCAATGGTAATATAAGTATGAGAATTCGTAAATTATGTAGGGAGGAAGAGGAGTCTGAAATGTCGGTCATGGTGAACTAAAGAGGAGCAGCGCGTTCGATGTTATACAGGAGGAGGAAGAGGAGGTCTTAACGGGTCAATGGGTTGACAATGGGCCAGAAATATAATGGGTAAAGCCCGTTAAAGAAATTAAATTAAGTTTATTTCAATTTATTTGTGTATGAACTTGTTAACACTATATCTTGGCCATATGATGTCAGAATTTCAAACCATCGGATCCGTTGGGATCGTATGGACGGTGGCTACACAATGGAATTGAGTGGGAGTGAATCAGAGCTCGTTACAATTTATAGAAAAATAAATTGTCCGTTTGAATCAAGCGATGGTTATCGTTATTAACGATGATCGTCCAAGTTGAGTAAAACTCACCAACTCTGAACAGTTATATTTTTATAACATATTTTTAGAATTGATAATTATCTGTTGAATACTGTGTATTAACTATTTGGTTGAATTGTTTATGTATTGGTTGAAATTATAGGTAACAATATATATATATATATATAAATCGTTAATCAAATATCAATTATGTTTAGCAGAATATTTATATTGAAATGAAATCGATGCTAATTATGTTGTTTAACATCTGTGATGCAAGGAAACAGGTTGGAGGGATCCAACTGGATTCCTCAGTATTTATAATACTGTTCTTTTCATAAATGGTGATATATGATGTGATATAGAATCTGTTGTTGATTATGTGTATTTTGAATGATATCGATCGTTGTGTGAGGTATTTTAAATACCATAAGGAATACTTGGATGTTGGAAAGGGGATTTTCAAAGTGTATTTTGAAAATAAATTATTTATATAAAATCAATGGATTTTATATATAAATTGAAAAGGAAATATTTGTAAAACATTTACAAATAGAATTGAAAAGGGATATTTGTTGAAAAGGAAATATTTGTAAAAACAATTACAAATAGATTAAATGGAAATATTTATTTAGAAAATAAATAGAGTTATAAAAGGAAATATTTATTTATGAAATAAATAGAGTTATAAAAGGAAATTTTAAATGAGGTTTAAGTGTTAGAAATAGAAAGGAGATTTCGTATGAATGATTCTATAAATAGAAGTATATATAGAATTTGGAAATGAAATATTATTTTAAAATACGAAATCAAACTTAATGGATTATATAAGAGAGTTAATCAATTAGAGTTAGAGTTAATTGATTTGAGTTAGAGTTAATCGAATATAGTTTATTCGAATAGAGTTAAAGGAGTTAATCAATAAGAGTTAATCGATTAGAGTTAATCAATAGAGTTAATTGAATAGAGTTAATCGAATATTAGTTATTCGAATAGAGTAATCGACTAGAGTTAATCGAATTAGAGTAATTGAATTAGAGTTAGTCGAATAGAGTTAATCGAATTAGAGTTAGTCGAATATTAGTTATTCGAGTAGAGTTAACTGAAAGGAGTTAATCGAATATAGTTTATTCGAATAGAGTTAATTAAATAGAGTTAATCGAATTTGAGTTAATCGAATATTAGTTATTCGAAAAGCGAAATCGAATATTGGTTATTCGAAAAGAGTTATCGAATATTAGTTATTCGAAAGGAGTTAGTGAATATTAGTTATTCGAAAGGGATTATCGATTATTAGTTATTCGAAAGGAGTTATCGAATATAGTTATTCGAATAGAGAAAGGAGTTATCGAATATAGTTAATTCGAATAGAGTTAAAGGAGTTATCAAATATTAGTTATTCGAAAGGAGTTATCGAATATTAGTTATTCGAATAGAGTTAAAAGGAGTTAATCGAATATAGTTTATTCAAAAGGTGATTAATCGAATATAGAATCATTCGAAGAGAGTTAATCGAATGTAAATCATTCGAAGAGAGTTAATCAAATATAGTTATTTGAAGAGAGATTATCGAATATAGTTATTCGAAGAAAGAGTTATCGAATATAGTTTATTCGAAAAGAAGTTATCGAATAGAGATTATTCGAATGAAAGTTATACGTTGAAATTCGATTATATCAATTCCGGGAAAGTACTGTTCACTTTCCATTTTTAATCAAGATTTATTTATTTATAAATAAATTAGTTGTTTGTTTGTTTATCCAAATTAATAAATAAAAGTTATACTTAAGTTATTATATTTCGGAAGCATGGGATCATAACACTATTGTTATAATCAAATGATTTCTGTAAAAGAAGTGGATTTGTAAATAGAATCCGAGAATTACGCAAGGAAGTTTGTTAAAGATTTAGAAGGTGAACTTTGTCAATTTTTGAAGTTAGAAATGTTGTTCAGTTAAGGTCTGAGAGGTAGTTATACCCTAACTTGATTGACTATGTTTTTAACTAAGGAATGGTTAAGGTTCGATAGTAAAGATTGGTTAAGTGAATTTAGTTGATAAAGGTAATGGGTTGAGTTGGTATAGTGATGTTTTATTTAAACATCTGTTTAAATCAAATGAATAAGTTTTGGAAACGTTTTCCAAATATAATAAGAGTTATTATCTAATCATAGAAAATGAAATGATAGATGATAAAGAATACTGGTGTGACGGCCCGCCCCCACCAGCCTGCATTTCCTCCGAAAGTGCACTGTACACATGCCCGACTAGCACAAGACGGTCGTCAGAAGAAAGGAAAGAAGGGAATTAACTAACGAGGAACCTGTAGAATGTCTCACAGCGCATGGAATAAAATATAATAATAACATACTTGACATAAAATAGGTGAGACAGTGCATAAGCTGATAACAAAAACCAACATCAACATCAGAGCAGCAGAAATCCAAATACAGCTTATTACAACTTTCCAAATTTACTGTCTCTAAAACAAAAGAAAGCTTAAAGTAGAAGATGCACTACTAATGCCCAAGCAGTGATCTTCAGCAACACAGGGAGAATACTATATATATATTACGTGGAAGCCTCCTGCTCGTCTCGGGATCATCTACCCGTGCATCACCAACTAACCTGTCTCTAGTCTGCTCGTGTGAGCACCCAGAGTAATAAGAAGAGACATAAAACTCTGGGTCAGACATAAAGCCTGGTATGAGCGATAAACATCTAAATAGAACAATAACAGGTATACTAAACCATACCTGAACCTGGACCTGCAACCAAAGAGTTAGTACCACATACCGTACAATACTCTAAGGTGCCATAATAAATGGTGTAAAGAATACGGGGGTGGGGTGTGCATGTCATAATGATGGCAAACAATCAACCACAGCAACCATTCTCACATCTCTCGCTCAGTGCGTAAAGCATACGATGTCCACCACTTTCAATCACTAGACCCATCGAAGTAGTGACGGAGTTCGACTTGTACAACTACTGCTACTACCAAGCTTACCACACGGAGTCATGACCAAATCTTTACAAATGACCCCACTTCATTGGTTTATAGCCCTTTAGTCATACCTAGGCCACTGTGGCCCTGAATCCGTTCACGTACCTCCCATATATAGTGATCCAAAGTCATAGACATCGATAGCCCCTTGGCACACATCCCGCAGCAAAGCCCAATCATGAAGCTCACTCATTGGTCCCCAGCTGGATCCTGAGTCAAAGCTCCTCATTTGGACTTCCTTTGCATCTCGGGTTCTGATCGAATTGGATTTGGTCTGCAATAGAGTCGTCGCATAGAAGCGGTCCTGAATTCGATTCGGTTCGGATACATACGTATGACACGGTTCGGTTCGATGCAATGCTTCATAGTGTACTCCTGAGTGCGGTTCGGTTCGGTGATCCTCCCCCTTCAGACGTCGGTTCGGTTTGGATGTCACGCTCCATTCGGTTTGGTTCGTCCCTCCTGCTCCAGCTTGCCTTCTCCGATCCAATCCCCCTCGCTTGCCTCCTCGGATCCGACCTCGCTCCCTAGCCTACTCCGATCCGATCCTGCTCCATAGCACCGATCCGATCCTGCTCCATAGCTCCGATCCGATCCTCTGTCCAACTCCAACTCTAAGCAGTGGCCTTCCTTCTTTCCAAACTTCTTTTGTGCCAGATTCCAGTTCGTGTCGGATTCCTTGCCCAGCTCTCCTACCCGATCCGAGCCCATACCCGATCGATCCGAAATCCTGCACAACTTTCTGCAACTTTTTCCAGCAACTTGTTTACGCCATTCGACGACGTTTTCGACCAATCTAACTATTCTAATCAACCAAAAAACAGTTCATACAGTCATAGCAACAAATAGAAGTGACCATAAACACCAAAAGATCATCCATAACATGTAAAACGGATCAAATATACCCAAAACCCCGTATTTTCTCTTAAGCATGTTTAAGCAAAACTAATCATAGGGTTAACAAAACTTAACCAAATTAAACCAAATTTCTACCAGAGGCATAAAGTATTATTTTCGAATTTATAGATATTTTTCCAGAATTTATTAGTGTATAAATTCGCTAATCTTCACTAATTACCCTTAATTAACTGTAATTAGTGTCAAAACAACGCTAATCACTCACCTTGGCCGCAAATAAAATTCTCAGAACTGAAACCTCGCTGATTTGGGTGAATACTGGTGTCTAACAGCAGCTCTAACCTTGCTTTCGTGTTTCCTCTCCTTAATTTGATGTAGATTAAGCCAAAACTTGATTAGAAAGTGATTTGGGGATGTTTCTAGATGTTGGCAGCCATTGTTAGGGTTCAAGGATGAAAGTGGCGGCTGGAAAATGAGGATAAGATCGTTCTCTAACTGATTTCAGCCTCCTCATAACCCTAATCCAGAAATCCCCCATTGGGCCTAGCTGTTAATCACTCGGTTAAGCCCAATTAAGCTGTTTTTCACTATCTGAAACTTGTTTTAGCCATATCTCCCAAACCATGAGTCCGTTTGGCTAATGTGACCACTCTACGGAATTGTAAACCATCATCCGAAGCCAATGGAAGTGGTTTCAGGTCAAAATTCCTTTCCAGTCAAAAGTTATGGCCAAAACAGTACCAACTAGGGGTAAAATGGTCATTTAAAAATCGAAAAAAATCATGAACATGGGAAATGACCCCAATAGTCGTCTCCCAAAGTTACATGACCATACGACTTTGTATGTGAAAGAAATAGATATTCTACGATCCTATGATGCGTAGAATGCGGGTCGTTACACTCTCCCCCCTTAAGAAATTTCGTCCCCGAAATTCCTTAACCCAAAACATACAAAAGATCCCGCATGCCTAACAGCCACATACAACAATCAAACATGCAAAACAAGCAAACAAGCCTATCCTAGCATGCGGAAAACTAAATCGAAGTTAAAATCTTACCAGGCGAAGAGTTCTGGATATGTCTTCCTAATGTTCTCCTCTGTCTCCCAAGTGCAATCATTCTCGTCCTCGCCCCACTGAACCTTGACTAGCTTCACCGCCTTCCTTCGAAGTTGCTTCATATCGTGCTCGACAATACGGACCGGCTTGCGGTTCCCAACCGCCTCGGGTTCTACTTCGAAGTCCTCTAATTGATCAGGTGAAATAGTCATATCTGGGTCGTGAACGAACTTCCTTAGTTGGGAAACATGAAATACGTTGTGAACTCCTGCCATCTTCTCTGGTAAGCCAACTCTATATGCCAAATTCCCGACTGATTCAAGAACAGGGAATGGGCCAACAAATCTTGGTGCCAACTTGCCTCTCCTGTCAAATCGTATCACGGTCTTCAACGGAGAAATCTTGACAAACACTAAGTCACCAACGGAGAATTTTAAGTCTCTTCTCCTCTCATCAGCATAACTCTTCTGCCTATCTTGGGCAGCCTTCATTCGTTGTTGAAGGATCTTGATCTTATCTGAAGTTTCCCGCACCACATCTGGTCCAAGCATAAACTTCTCGCCAGTCTCTATCCAACATGATGGTGAGTTGCACGGTCTTCCTTACAAAGCTTCATATGGAGCCATACCGATACTGGATTGGTAGCTATTATTATATGCAAACTCTACTAGATGCAGATGGTCATCCCATGATCCACCAAAATCCAATATACATGCTCTCAAGAGATCTTCCAGAATACGATTCACCCTCTCCGTCTAACCGTCGGTCTGAGGATGATATGCGGTACTGAGATGTAACTCTGACCCTAGAGCCTCTTGTAAGCTCTTCCAAAACCCACTAGTGAACAACGGGTCTCGGTCACTCACAATTGTTTTAGTTACGCCATGAAATCTCACTACCCACTTCATATACAATTCTGCCAACTTGGCTGCCGTTCTGGTCGATTTGACCGGTATAAATCTTGCACTCTTAGTCAATCGATCCACAATTACCCAAATGCTATCATGACCCGATCTAGTCCTTGGTAACCCATCAATGAAATCCATTGACACTTGTTCCCATTTCCATTCTGGATATTCTAATGGTTGCATCAACCCACTAGGCTTCTTTTGCTCAGCTTTAATGTAACGACCCAGAAAATCTGAACCAATTTAAAATTTTTAAATTGGCTAAAATAATGGATTTTAAATATTTAAAATAAATATTTTAAATAATGGCAATGGAAAGTGAGTTTGAATCGACCATTGAAAACGAATATAATTAATTATAATTATAAACAAGGCCTGAAATGGCGCTGCAGTTTCAAAAATTGAAATCAAACTTTGTCGGACTGTACCGGGTGCAAAACAAAACGGATTTGAGTGAAACCAAAAATATTTAAATCTGTTAGTGAATATCTTTCTAACGAATCTGAAAAATCGAAGTTTCATAGTAGCAAGCAAAAGTTATGGCCATATGAATTTTCAGAAAGGTCGCTTTGGAATTTATATAGCCCGTGAAAATGACCATTTTGCATATGACCTCAGAATTCGACGAAACCACTTTTGTTGGATCCGGGATGTTAAATTATTGCTAGGTTTCAAATTTCATAATTTTTGATGCTAGTATGTGAGCGTGGCAAAGGAAAATGTGTTTGGTCAATTACAGTTAAATTGGATCGACCAGAAAATGGCCATTTTTCAAACGGTCTCATAATTCGACGAAATCAGTTTTGTTAGGACCGTATCGTCGATACGATGCTAGGAATAATTTTTCTGGAATTTTTCGAATTAGTATGTGGGGCCGGCAAATTAAAATGTACGTTCAAAATAGAAATTGAATGTTTTATATTTTAATTTGAAAAATAACTGGCTGTAACAATCGAATTGGTCTACGAAACATATCCCATTGTGTCCGGGATGGGGGTAATTAGCTAGGGGCGATAGTCGTTGGGTTTGATTTCGAGTTCGTGTGCAAAAACCCTATTTTTGAATTAAATAAATATCCCGGCCAATAGTTTTTTTCCTTCATTATTTAAAAATCCGAGAAAATTAATTTTCTCTCTCCCCGACATCCGTTAATAGGCGGAACCCCTTCGCCACCTTCTCTCCTCTTTTCTGGCCGCTCCGATCACTGAAACCCACCACCCCAGTTATATTTTTCGAAGATCCTTCTCTCCTCTTCAAATCCGTGTAGGTGGCGCCCCTCCCCGTCGAGTCTTCGTCGAGAACCGGAGCCCCAAAGTTTGCCTCTTCCCGCCGCCGCCACGCCAGCTAGGGCCCACCGAGTTCAGCGCAACCCCCAGGCGAAAGTGCGGCCTTCTCCCCCCTTCGACGCAGCGCAACCGGATCTTGTCTCCGTGCCACGGATCGAAAGTTATAGCCAACCCTAATTTTGAACAGGTTGCTGAGGTAACGGCTGTTCTCTATTTAAACTGGTTTTGACACTTTAAAGTGTCGCGAAATTTGTCCATCTTTGAAAAATCATATCTTTTTCATGTGTTGACGAAATTCGATGAAACAAGAGACACCGGGACCGTGGGGACGTCTTCTACATTTTAGAAGAGACCGCATATTTTTCTGAGCCTTCTGCTATTTTTGGTGGAGTGGAACCCAATGTGAGATTTCTAATTTATAAACAATATGGAAAACGACAATGTATAAATTATATAATCGATGTATGAGTTATATAAGCATTGTATACCTCTTGTATAAGCGTTGTATAAGTTGTACGTTCGATGTATAAGTTATGTATGCATTGTAAAAAATTATATATGTGTTGAAATAGAAGTGAATTGCTATATATAAATAAATAAATAAATATATATATATATATATATATATACGCCCCTCGTCCACAAACCATGGACGATATTTATTGGTTGTGATTGGTGTGAAAATTGATTGATAGCGAATGGTTGTTTGGGATTGTTTGTGGTTGATATTGATTGATAGTGGTTGAAAAATACCCATTTGTGGTTGAGAAATATTTGGTTGAAACCACATAGGATTAGTTTGTGGAAATGAAATAAATATATACATGCCGCCTGCGTGCGAACTGGATGCATGATTCCCATTGTCAAAAACCGCGAGGTTTTAAGGTAGAGCGAGGAGCCGTACTAGGGACGGTCCCGGTTTTAACTACCCTGCCGTTATGCTGCCGAAATTTTGAATAATATTCATGTGTTTGAATTATTTCATTTGCTGAAACTATATTTACTCGTTGAATAGAAAACCTTCATGTGTTGAATCGATATTCATTCGTTGATTAGAAATTCATGTGTTGAATGGTATTCGTGTTTTAAATATAAAAATCACATTTTTATCTATATATAGAAACTGTAGAAAACCTTCATGTGTTGAATCGATATTCATTCGTTGAATTGAAATTCATGTGTTGAATGGTATTCACATTTTGAAATAAATTGTTTTATAATAAAAATCACCTTTTTATCATCTATATGAGCTATGTAAAATGACCATGTTTTAAAATAAATTGTTTTACAATAAAAATCCTATTTTTATCACTTATATACACTATATAAAATAATAGTGTTTTGAAATGAATTGTTTTACAATAAAAATCACGTTCTAATTATATACCTGAATTGTTGAAATGTGAAGTGTTAAAAATAGCCACTCGTTCAAATAAAAATGCATGAGTTGAAATATTCATTAATTAGCTAATGATATGACTTTGCCTATGCATGCAATATTAGAATGAATGGTGCTTTTAAACCAAATGGAATCAAATATGAAGTTGAATGGAAAATGATAAGTGATAACAACTGTATATCTGTACATGCATATTTATTTGAACAGGTTATAGCAAAGGGGCTAGAGAAGAGGAATAAAAATTTTGTGGCCGACAAATAGGTACACATTTACTGTTTTGTTTGGGTGATGATTTTATGAGCCTGTTGGCTAGCCGCTTGGCTTTTTCTTTTTCTTTTTGACATGAGACACCCGTGTGGCTATTTGGGAATTTTCCCAGCCCCTCCCGTACAAAGGAGATTATGGCGAAATTTTCCAAAATTTAAAGGCGTTAGTGAAATATTAGAAGTGGAAACAATATAGGAATTTTTGAATGAACTTTATTTATATAAATATATAAATATAAATAGAATTAAACGAAACGTGGCCGTGCAGTTCGCATTTTGAAACCGTGATTTCAAACGATTATACCGGGAGATCCAACCAACGGATTTTCCTGAAATCGCAACCGTTGGGTTCGCTTTGGAAATATCTTTCCAACGGCACCAACCTTGTAAATATCCAACGGTTGGATTGTCTGGAATGTTTAATTCAAATCTGAAGAAAAATAGCGCCAGAAATGATTATATTTATATATATAAAAATATAATTATATTTAATCGAATAACGACGCTGTAGTTCGTATTTTGAAATCGAAACTTCAAACGATTGTACTGGGAGATCCGACCATCGGATTTTCCCGAAACTGGAACCGTTGGATTCGTTTTGAAAAGATCTTTCTAATGATGTAAATTCTATGAAGATCCAAAGGTTAGATTTTCAGATATGGGTAAATCAAATCCGAAGAAAAACAGCGCCACGGTCGCGTTATGGCCCGAAGCGTCGTTTTGAATAAATTGGCTATTTTAAAATAAATAAAAATAGTGATAAATCGTTATAAAATATTATAAACAATATGGATGTGATTTAGAAATTAACTGAAGGTTAGCTAAGTCGGATGGTTTCCTGAGTGTTGATCTGATGTTGGTTTTGGCCTTCGGGGTTAATATTTGGGAAATCGTTCTCTTACTGATTGACGGTTAGTGACTAATGAATTGAAATGATGCGTGTATATGTTAGTGTTGCACTTGTTTATTATATACGCGAGTTGCTCAGAAAGACCGGGTTTTTCCCATTCTGAATAACTGAATCGACGATAATAAATCGAAGATGAAGACGATGGTCGAAGACCGGAGATCTTCACCTCGTTTGGATGGTAACCGAGGTCCTGATTGGGAGGCATCCCGAAATATGGATAATGAGTGGTGATCATCCAGACGTACGTGGTGATCGATGGGTTTGTGAGGTATTTAGTGCCTCCGATTTCATTCAGACCCAGGACGGACTTGTAAATGGACTGTGTGTCTGACATTGGATTTTATTCTGTGTTGATTGATCGCTATTAAATATACATCTGTTTGGCGGTGGAGAATTTATTCTTTTGCTTAACGCCCTTCTCTGAAACGCATGAGCTCAGAGGTTGTATATCAATGGACATCAGTCGCACGGCATGAATTGCCTATGTGGCATGCTAAGATGTAGTGATCAGGGCTTCTATTGAAAAGCGAAGTCTTGTGGTGATGATCAAAGCACCGCCTGTGTGGCGTAGCTTTGTGTATAATGTGAATTCACGAGCCTCACACCCCAGTATGAACCAGAAACGGGAGCAGGACCTCAGGGGGGCGTGCGTTTTCTTTCTAGCTAGGGTGGTGTCAGTGACCTACCAACCCTGACATTTATATACTTTTCACCTGTGTGGTTGTTGCTGTTGCGAGGCGCCTCGGTTTGAGCGGACGATTCGGGTCCGATGGAGTCATTCGTTGGCTCATTTACGCCCCAAAGGGCGGAGAAACGCATTGTTCAGGCATTATAACCCACTTCGTGTGGACCGGCCCTGACGATCCAAGGTACGGTTGCGGCTGTACATGAGACTCGGGCTAGACAGTCTCGAATTCGGTAAGGACTATCTTTTGCCTTGGTTCAGGACGGAAATCCAATTCCCAAATACGTGACTGTGTGGTTTTGATTGTATACCTATATATGACGACATAGTGGTATGGGGCATTAATGTCGTCTATGATTGATAGTTATGATTTGAAATTGTTTTCAAAACATATAAACACTAGCAATAATATCAAGTGCCTTCGTTTTATTCGTATCAAGCATATTTTGGCCGTTATAAGGTAAAAACTCTATCGTCCGGTTTGCGTTGCATTGTGTGATGGGAACTGAGTCTTATAATGGCTTCTTTTTTATAAAAAGCATAGCGATGTTTAAAAGAATGATTTATTTTAAAGCACTGGCAATCCAATGGAGTAAACCCGTTCCACGAAAGTGGCGTGGTCCTGTGATTTGCCATATAATAAATGTGTGGAGTGGATTTCTCATACCAGTCCCATGACTGACTCGTAGTTTGTTTCACTTTCAAACTCGGGTGCCCCTTTTTCTACACGGGCAGCCTTGTATTCAGGTTTGGCTAGTTATTTCTGGATAGCTGGAGCTGAAGATGGATTCTATCATTTATCTCTTTTTATGCTGTTCAGCTCCTATTGTACATATTTTGTTTGTTTTCCGCTGTAGACATTTATGTATAGCTGAACTGTATTTGTACTAAGTAAGAACCTGTATACTGTGTAACTCTGATGATTACTTTTATCCAGTGTATTCTATTGTTCATTATCTGGTGTATCTGTTTAATTCTGTTCTGTTGTTATCTGTTTCTGTGTTATATTCCAAAGATAACCCTTGTCTCCGTCAGTACGGGAAATGGGGTCGTCTCAACGTGGTATTAGAGCTTTGGTTAAGCTTAGTTCTGGAATATAACATTTGAATGAACTCGTCAGAAATAGAACCAGTAGTGTTCTAGGACGGGTAACTCTATACAGATAGGATCAGCAATATCCTAGTATGAGTAAAGCAGAATGAAATTACACCTCGATAGACACATTTACATTTGAAGTATATGTTTCTATGTTTTAAAATTATATTTTCTATGACCTGACACTTGATCTTCCATTTGCAGAGGTACTAGAAAAATGAGTGTCAGAAAAAGGAGAAATGCAGAACCCGATCTAGAGGCTCTATTTAAGAGATACCGAAATCTGGGTGGAGCACAATTCTTGGGAAATGATTCTATTATTCAAACTCAAGCTTGGGTGAGCTCTGCAGAAAGAATATTTGAGCATTTCCAACTGAGAGACGACCAGAAAAGATTAGTAGCATCATGGGTGCTCAATGGAGAAGCTTTAATATGGTGGGAAACAATCATAAAAGATAATCCAGAAGGTGATATCACCTGGGATAGATTCAAAGAGATTTTCCTAGGAAGATTTACTCCTCCCGAAGCAACCGAGCGATTATGTGATGAATTTTCTTATCTGATACAAGGTGATATGACCATCCCAGAATATCATAAGAAATTCAACGAACTTGCTCACTTTGCTCCTCATTTGATTCAAGATCCAAAGAGGAAAAATCTGAGATTTATTCATGGCCTGCAAAGGAGATATCTGAATAGTGTACTGAGGAATGTGAAGCTTCCTTTTTCTGAAATGATATACATGGCTTATCAGTATGAAGATCTCCATAAGAAAGGAATGTTGTGGGACGAAGAGGAATTCTATTCTAGTAACAAAGAGGAGTCTGAAACTGATATTCCTGAAGCCAGTACGAGGACTGGGGTCGGTAAGAAGCCCAGTGCCAAGAGAAAAAGGGCTAAATCTAAAAAGGAACACGTAACAACTGCCACATGCACTAACTGCAATAAACAGGGGCATCTGACCAGGAAGTGTATATCCTCGAAGAAACGAAAGGAGGATGGGTTTAAATCCGGCAAGAAGCTCCAGGGAAGTAAAAGATGCAATCAATGCCATCGGTTTGGTCATGTAAAGCAAGATTGCCGGCTGTTAAAAACGACCAAAGGAGCTCAGGTAAATGCAGTAGCAGAAACTTCTGAGCCCTCAGCTAGTCAAGAAAGGGCCGATGTTTTAGAAGGCACGCTAATTGTCAAAGATATTCCAGTTAAAGTACTATTTGACACAGGCGCGTCACGAAGCTTCATTTCAAAGGATGCAGCTAAGAAACTGGATTTGAATTTGAAAAGGCTGAAGGAACCAATGACTGTCCAGAATCCGGTTGGGGGTTCCATTGATCTCAGTTGGGTTTGTGGAGTGTTGGTTTCTTTCTCTCGTTATCGGTTTCCTACCATCGCGGTCGTCATGAATTTTAAAGAGTTTGATCTTATCTTGGGGTTAGACTGGTTGACCAAATATGAAGCTGAAGTTAAATGCGCCGACAGAGTAGTAAAGGCGAGGATTAAATCAGGTGATTATATAACCATTCCCTGTGAAGGTCAAAAAGTTAATAGAAAAGACTTCTGGGCAGCTTTGAATGTTTCTCCAGCCCAAATAGAAAATGTCCCTGAAGTCACAGAGAATATTCCGGACCTAGTGAAAGATATTCCTGTCGTCAAGAACTATGCGGATGTGTTCGAAGAAGTTGTCCGCTTACCTCCGCATAGAGAAATAGATTTCAAGATTGCATTGATTCCCAATGCAAGGCCGGTAGTTCACGCTATTCGAAGAATGTCCTTGAAAGAAAAGGAAGAACTTGACAATCAAACACGACAGCTAGTATGGAAGGGTCTGATCAGGCCTAGTTTCTCTGATTGTGGAGCAGCAGTGGTGTTTGTCCCAAAATCTGATGGTACTCTACGTCTATGTGTGGATTATCGAGATCTGAACAAACAGAAAATAAAGAACAAATATCCATTGCCGCGGATTGATGATTTGTTGGATCGATTAAATGGCGCACAAGTATTTTCACGAATGGACCTAGCTACAGGTTTCCATCAACTTCGAATTGCCGAAGAGTGTGTTCCATTGACAGCATTCAGAGGTCCCGACCTATTCTACGAGTGGTTAGTAATGTCGTTCGACTTATGTAACGCTCCTGCTTACTTCGTCGATCTGATGAATAGGGTGTTTAGAGGGGTTTTGAATAAATTTGTTCTGGTTTTCATTGACGATATTCTAATCTTCTCTAAATCAAAGGCCGAACATGAAAAACATTTGGAACAAGTGTTGGAAATCCTCTGAAGGAATGTATTGGAAGCAAAGTTTTCCAAATGTATATTCTGGCAAGATGAAGTGAAAATTCTGGGCAACGTCGTATCGAAAGAAGGAATTGCTGTGGATCCAAGCAAAATCACAGCTGTTCAAAACTGGAAGCAGCCTAGCACCCCCACAGAAGTCCGCAGTTTTCTTGGGTTGGCTAGTTATTACCGAAAGTTCGTTAAAAACTTTTCGAAGATATCTGGTCACTTAACGAAGCTCACAAAGAAGCACGCGAAATTCAAATGGACTCCTGAAAGTGAGGAGGCTTTCGAAGAGCTAAAGTTAAGACTAACGACAGCTCCAGTGTTAACCATCATCGATGGCAATCAGGATTTGAAAGTCTGGACATATGCTTCTAGAGAAGGCCTTGGTGCAGTGTTAATGCAAACAGGCCAAGTGATCGCTTATGCTAGCCGTCAGCTGAAGCCACACGAGAAAAACTACGTCACTAATGATCTTGAGCTGTTGGCGATAGTATTTTCCTTGAAAATCTGGAGGCACTATCTTCTGGGTGAGAGATTTGAACTATTTACAGATCACCAATCGCTAAAGTATCTGTTCACTCAGAAAGACCTGAATCTGAGGCAGCAACGTTGGCTGGAGTTTCTTGCAGCATATGACTTTGAGATTATATACACTCCAGGGAAAGCCAATGTCGTGGCCGATGCGCTGAGCCGAAAGAATGTAATGATCGCCAGCTTTATTATCACGTCTTCCTTGATTGACAAAATATCTATTCTTCAGAAGGAGGATAACTTTATTAAGGATATGATCAAAAGGATTCAGAAAGGCGAACCCTCGTGTTTTCAAATAGATAACGACGAGACCTTGAGGTTGAAAGGAAGGATTTGTGTTCCTGACATCCCAGAGTTAAAAAGGGAAGTGTTAGACGAATGTCACAAGTCCAAGCTGAGTATCCATCCTGGTGTGGCCAAAATGTATAACGATCTCAAACGAACATTCTGGTGGAAGGCTATGAAAAGGGACGTTTCAATATATGTTAGCCGATGCCCTACTTGCCAGCTAGTCAAAAGCGACCAACAGAAACTTGCTGGATTGCTACAACCGCTAGAAGTTCCTGGTTGGAAGTGGGAACATATTTCCATGGATTTCATTGATGGTTTGTCCAGAACCAGGAAAGGAAATGATAGTATTTGGGTGATCGTAGATCGCTTCACGAAGACCGCCCATTTCATACCTGTCAGATCAAATAGAACTGCTCAGAGTCTGGCGCAGATTTACTTCAAGGAAATAGTTAGACTACATGAAGTGCCGCTCAGTATAGTCAGTGATAGAGATACAATATTCACTAGCAAATTCTGGGAGGCATTTCAAGTCGAACTGGGAACGAAGTTGAACTTAAGCACCGCTTATCATCCTCAGACAGACGGCCAGACTGAGAGGGTGAATCGTATTTTAGAAGATCTATTGCGGGCTTGTGTTATAGATTTCGGTGGATCATGGGAAGACCATTTGCATTTGGCTGAATTCTCATATAACAACAGCTACCAGGCGAGTCTGACAATGTCGCCATTCGAAGCGTTGTATGGTAGACCGTGCCGATCTCCTGCTTGTTGGGTCGAACCCGGAAATAGACTTGTATTGGGGCCTGATATGATCCGAGAAGCTGCCGACAAAGTAGATTTTATTAAGAAGCGATTACTCGCCGCTCAAAGCCGACAAAAGAGCTATGCCGATAGGAGAAGAAGAGATATATCCTTTGCTGTTGGCGACTATGTATATTTGAAAGTATCGCCGATGAGAGGAGTTATCCGGTTCGGTAAATCTGGAAAGTTGGCGCCCAAATTCATTGGTCCGTTTCCTATTCTAGAACGGATCGGAACTCTCGCTTATAAGGTTAAATTGCCAGATTGGTTGCCTGGAGTTCATGATGTATTTCACATATCTCAACTTCGAAAGCATGTTCATGATCCAGACTTGATCATGGAAGAAGCAGCTCAGCAGGATATTGAAATTACCCCAGAATTAGCTGTGAGAAGAGAGCCGCTAAAGATTATCGGCAAAGAAGACAAAGAGCTGAGGAACAAGAAGGTTAACTTAGTCAAAGTGCAATGGAGTGGAGATCCGCGAGATTGTACTTGGGAAACTGAGGAGAGCATTCAGAAAGCTTATCCTAGATGCCGAGTGGATATCTCTGATTGACTCCGGTGCAAGGTACATTTACCATACTTTGCATTACCATTTAATTCTCTACTCTGTTGTTATTTTCTTTCCATGGATGTACACCTTTAAATTCTGTAGTCTGAATGATTTTAAAAAGAGTATAGAAATTGATTAGTATATTTTTGAAAAGTTGAAAACAATTGGATTGGTTGTTGTGTTGTGTGATTGTAGATTTGTCAAACCACTTTCGACTTTTTTCCTTTTCGGGGACGAAAAGTTTTAAGTGGGGGAGATTGTAACGACCCAGAAAATCTGAACCAATTTAAAATTTTTAAATTGGCTAAAATAATGGATTTTAAATATTTAAAATAAATATTTTAAATAATGGCAATGGAAAGTGAGTTTGAATCGACCATTGAAAACGAATATAATTAATTATAATTATAAACAAGGCCGGAAATGGCGCTGCAATTTCAAAAATTGAATTCAAACTTTGTCGGACTGTACCGGGTTCAAAACAAAACGGATTTGAGTGAAACCAAAAATATTTAAATCTGTTAGTGAATATCTTTCTAACGAATCTGAAAAATCGAAGTTTCATAGTAGAAAGCAAAAGTTATGGCCAGATGAATTTTCAGAAAGGTCGCTATGGAATTTATATAGCCCGTGAAAATGACCATTTTGCATACGACCTCGGAATTCGACGAAACCACTTTTGTTGGATCCGGGATGTTAAATTATTGCTAGGTTTCAAATTTCATAATTTTTGAAGCTAGTATGTGAGCGTGGAAAAGGAAAACGTGTTTGGTCAATTATAGTTAAATTGGATCGACCAGAAAATGGCTATTTTTCAAACGGTCTCAGAATTCGACGAAATCAGTTTTGTTAGGATCGTATCGTCGATACGATGCTAGGAATAATTTTTCTGGAATTTTTCGAGTTAGTATGTGGGGCCGGCAAATTAAAATGTACGTTCAAAATAGAAATTGAATGTTTTATATTTTAATTTGAAAAATAACTGACTGTAACAGTCGAATTGGCCTACGAAACATATCCCATTGTGTCCAGGATGGGGTATTTAGCTAGGGGCGATAGTCGTTGGGTTTGATTTTGAGTTCGTGTGCAAAAACCCTATTTTTGAATTAAATAAATATCTCAGCCAATAGTTTTTTTCCTTCATTATTTAAAAATCCGAGAAAATTAATTTTCTCTCCCCCCGACATCCGTTAATAGGCGGAACCCCTTCGCCATCTTCTCTCCTCTTTTCTGGCCGCTCTGATCACTGAAACCCACCACCCCAGTTATGTTTTTCGAAGATCCTTCTCTCCTCTTCAAATCCCTGTAGGTGGCGCCCCTCCCCGTCGAGTCTTCGTCGAGAACCGGAGCCCCAAAGTTTGCCTCTTCCAACCGCCGCCACGCCAGCTAGGGCCCACTGAGTTCAGCGCAACCCCCATGCGAAAGTGCGGCCTTCTCCCCCCTTCGACGCAGCGCAACCGGATCTTGTCCCCGTGCCACGGATCGAAAGTTATAACTAACCCTAGTTTTGAACAGGTTGCTGAGGTAACGGCTGTTCTCTATTTAAACTGGTTTTGACACTTTAAAGTGTCGCGAAATTCGTCCATCTTTGAAAAATCATATCTTTTTCATGTGTTGGCGAAATTCGATGTAACAGGAGACACCGGGACCGTGGGGACGTCTTCTACATTTTAGAAGAGACCGCATATTTTTCTGAGCCTTCTGCTATTTTTTGTGGAGTGGAACCCAATGTGAGATTTCTAATTTATAAACAATATGGAAAACGATGATGTATAAATTATATAGTCGATGTATGAGTTATATAAGCGTTGCACACCTATTGTATAAGCGTTGTATAAGTTGTACGTTCGATGTATAAGTTATGTATGCGTTGTAAAAAATTATATATGTATTGAAATAGAAGTGAATTGCTATATATAAATATATATATATATATACGCCCCTCGTCCACAAACCATGGACGATATTTATTGGTTGTGATTGGTGTGAAAATTGATTGATAGAGAATGGTTGTTTGGGATTGTTTGTGGTTGATATTGATTGATAGTGGTTGAAAAATACCCATTTGTGGTTGAGAAATATTTGGTTGAAACCACATAGGATTAGTTTGTGGAAATGAAATAAATATATACATGCCGCCTGCGTGCGAACTAGATGCATGATTCCCATTGTCAAAAACCGCGAGGTTTTAAGGTAGAGCGAGGAGCCGTACTAGGGACGGTCCCGGTTTTAACTACCCTGCCGTTATGCTGCCGAAATTTTGAATAATATTCATGTGTTTGAATTATTTTCATTTGCTGAAACTATATTTATTCGTTGAATAGAAAACCTTCATGTGTTGAATCGATATTCATTCGTTGATTAGAAATTCATGTGTTGAATGGTATTTGTGTTTTAAATATAAAAATCACATTTTTATCTATATATAGAAACTATAGAAAACCTTCATGTGTTGAATCGATATTCATTCGTTGAATTGAAATTCATGTGTTGAATGGTATTCACATTTTGAAATAAATTGTTTTATAATAAAAATCACCTATTTATCATCTATATGAGCTATGTAAAATGACCTTGTTTTAAAATAAATTGTTTTACAATAAAAATCCTATTTTTATCACTTATATACACTATATAAAATAATAGTGTTTTGAAATGAATTGTTTTACAATAAAAATCACGTTCTAATTATATACCTAAATTGTTGAAATGTGAAGTGTTAAAAATAGCCACTCGTTCAAATAAAAATGCATGAGTTGAAATATTCATTAATTAGCTAATGATATGACTTTGCCTATGCATGCAACATTAGAATGAATGGTGCTTTTAAACCAAATGGAATCAAATATGAAGTTGAATGGAAAATGATAAGTGATAACAACTGTATATCTGTACATGCATATTTATTTGAATAGGTTATAGCAAAGGGGCTAGAGAAGAGGAATAAATTTTTTATGCCCGACAAATAGGTACACATTTACTGTTTTGTTTGGGTGATGATTTTATGAGCCCGTTGGCTAGCCGCTTGGCTTTTTCTTTTTCTTTTTGACATGAGACGCCCGTGTGGATATTTGGGAATTTACCCAGCCCCTCCCGTACAAAGGAGGTTATGGCGAAATTTTCCAAAATTTAAAGGCGTTAGTGAAATATTAGAAGTGGAAACAATATAGGAATTTTTGAATGAACTATATTTATATAAATATATAAATATAAATAGAATTAAATGAAACGTGGCCGTGCAGTTCGCATTTTGAAACCGTGATTTCAAACGATTATACCGGGAGATCCAACCATCTGATTTTCCTGAAATCACAACCGTTGGGTTCGCTTTGGAAATATCTTTCCAACGGCACCAACTTTGTAAAAATCCAACGGTTGGATTGTCTGGAATGTTTAATTCAAATCTGAAGAAAAACAGCGCCAGAAACGATTATATATATATATATAAATATAATTATATTTAAGCGAATAACGACGCTGCAGTTCGTATTTTGAAATCGAAACTTCAAACAATTGTACCGGGAGATCCGACCGTCGGATTTTCCCGAAACTGGAACCGTTGGATTCGTTTTGAAAAGATCTTTCTAATGATGTAAATTTTATGAAGATCCAACGGCTAGATTTTCAGATATGGGTAAATCAAATCTGAAGAAAAACAGCGCCACGGTCGCGATATGGCCCGAAGCGTCATTTTGAATAAATTGGCTATTTTAAAATAAATAAAAATAGCGATAAATCGTTATAAAATATTATAAACAATATGGATGTGATTTAGAAATTAACTGAAGGTTGGCTAAGTCGGATGGTTTCCTGAGTGTTGATCTGATGTTGGTTTCGGCCTTCGGGGTTAATATTTGGGAAATCGTTCTCTTACTGATTGACGGTTACTGACTAATGAATTGAAATGATGCGTGTATATGTTAGTGTTGCACTTGTTTATTATATACGCGAGTTGCTCAGAAAGACCGGGTTTTTCCCATTCTGAATAACTGAATCGACGATAATAAATCGAAGATGAAGACGATGGTCGAAGACCGGAGATCTTCACCTCGTTTGGATGGTAACCGAGGTCCTGATTGGGAGGCATCCCGAAATATGGATAATGAGTGGTGATCGTCCAGACGTACGTGGTGATCGATGGGTTTGCAAGGTATTTAGTGCCTCCGGTTTCGTTCAGACCCAGGACGGACTTGTAAATGGACTGTGTGTCTGACATTGGATTTTATTCTATGTTGATTGATCGCTATTAAATATACATCTGTTTGGCGGCGGAGAATTTATTCTTTTGCTTAACGCCCTTCTCTGAAACGCACGAGCTCAGAGGTTGTATATCGATGGACATCAGTCGCACGGCATGAATTGCCTATGTGGCATGCTAAGATGCAGTGATCAGGGCTTCTGTTGAAAAGCGAAGTCTTGTGGTGATGATCAAAGCACCGCCTATGTGGCGTAGCTTTGTGTATAATGTGAATTCACGAGCCTCACACCCCGGTATGAACCAGAAACGGGAGCAGGACCTCAGGAGGGGAATGCATTTTCTTTCTAGCTAGGGTGGTGTCAGTGACCTACCGCCCTGACATTTATATACTTTTCACCTGTGTGGTTGTTGCTGTTGCGAGGCGCCTCGGTTTGATCGGACGATCTGGGTCCGATGGAGTCATTCGTTATCTCATTTACGCCCCAAAGGGCGAAGAAACGCGTTGTTCAGGCATTATAATCCACTTTGTGTGGACCGGCCCTGACGATCCAAGGTAAGGTTGTGGCTGTACCTGAGACTCGGGCTAGACAGTCTCGAATTCGGTAAGGACTATCTTTTGCCTTGGTTCAGGACGGAAATCCAATTCCCAAATACGTGACTGTGCGGTTTTGATTGTATACCTATATATGACGACATAGTGGTATGGGGGCATTAATGTCATCTATGATTGATAGTTATGATTTGAAATTGTTTTCAAAACATATAAACACTAGCAATAATATCAAATGCCTTCGTTTTATTCGTATCAAGCATATTTTGGCCGTTATAAGGTAAAAACTCTATCCTCCGGTTTGCGTTGCATTGTGTGATGGGAACTGAGTCTTATAATGGCTTCTTTTTTATAAAAAGCATAGCGATGTTTAAAAGAATGATTTATTTTAAAGCACTGGCAATCCAATGGAGTAAACCCGTTCCACGAAAGTGGCGTGGTCCTGTGATTTGCCATATAATAAATGTGTGGAGTGGATTTCTCATACCAGTCCCATGACTGACTCGTAGTTTGTTTCACTTTCAAACTCGGGTGCCCCTTTTTCTACACGGGCAGCCTTGTATTCAGGTTTGGCTGGTTATTTCTGGATAGCTGGAGCTGAAGATGGATTCTATCATTTATCTCTTTTTATGCTGTTCAGCTCCTATTGTACATATTTTGTTTGTTTTCCGCTGTAGACATTTATGTATAACTGAACTGTATTTGTACTCAGTAAGATCCTGTATGCTGTGTAACTCTGATGAATACTTTTATCCAGTATATTCTATTGTTCATTATCTGGTTTATCTATTTAATTCTGTTCTGTTGTTATCTGTTTCTGTGTTTTATTCCAAAGATAACCCTTGTCTCCGTCAGTATGAGAAATGGGGTCGTCTCATTTAACTAGCTGGCAATTCATGCATTTGGATATAAACTTCCCAATGTCTCTTTTCATTCCTTCCCAGTAGTAGGTCTGCTTCATATCTCGATACATCTTGTTACCACCGGGGTGTATAGTCAGTGCTGAGTGATGACATTCTCTAAGCACTTCATTTCTCAATCCATTGACATTGGGTACAACTAGTCTTCTATTCTTTTTAAGCCATCCATTTCGATCAAGCCCATATTTGTTCATCTCCTCATCGATACCCATCTCTAACATGGAGATGATTTCCAATAGGTTAGGATCGTCCCTCTGACTAGAGTTGATCCGTTCAATCAAAGTGGGTCTGATCGTCAAACTTGCTAACATTCCTGGATCCAATTCGCACTTTGGTCTGAAATCAAACCCTGCGATGTACTCCAGTTGCTTCCATTCAAGAAACATAGCCCCCAAACTGGCATGTCTTCTACTCAATGCATCGGCTACCGCATTGTTATTTCCTGGTGTATATGCAATGTCAAAATCATAGGAAGCCAAGAATTCTAACCACCTTTGTTGTCGGAGATTTAGATCCTTCTGGGAGAAGAGATACTTTAACGATTTATGATTGGTAAACAACTCGAATCTTACTCCCAAGAGATAGTGTCTCCACATCTTTAATGCGAACACGATCGCTGCCAATTCCAAATCATGGGTAGGGTACTTCTTCTCATGCGGTTTCAATTGCCGACTTGCATAAGCTACAACCCTGCCACATTGCATCAATACAACACCCAGTCCTGTACCACAGGCATCTGTGTATACCGTCATCTCTTCATTCCCCTTAGGGATGACTAACACTGGTGCACATGTCAACTTTTCCTTCAGACTCTTGAATGCATTCTCGCACCTTTCATCCCAGACAAAAGCTTGATTCTTCTTAGTCAACTGGGTCAATCATGCTGCTATCTTGGAGAAACCCTGGATAAACTTACGATAATATCCAGCTAATCCCAAGAAACTTCTTACCTCTGTTGCATTCTTGGGCGTAGGCCAATCCTGTACCATAGCCACCTTCGCCGGGTCCACGGCAATACCATTCTATGATACAACATGGCCCAAGAACCTCACTTCCCTCCTCCAGAAGTGACACTTCGAAAACTTTGCTTTCAATTGGTGTTTTCTCAACACCTCCATCACTATTCTTAAATGTTCCTTGTGTTCTTCCTCTATCCTCGAATAGACCAAAATATCGTCCACGAACACAAGGACAAACTTATTCAATTGATCTCTGAACACCCTATTCATAAGATCCACAAAATATGCTGGGGCATTGGTCAGCCCCAATGGCATGACCAACCACTCATAAAATTCAGACGGCGTTCGAAATGCCGTTTTAGCTATACTCTCAGCTTCCACTCTAAGCTGATGAAAACCTGTCACGAGATCCAACTGAGAAAATAATCTCGTGCCACTCAACTGATCGAACAAATCATCTATCCGCGGTACAGGATACTTGTTCTTCCTCGTCACTTTATTCAACTCGTGGTAGTCTACACACAAACGAAGGGAACCATCCGCCTTAGTAGCAAACACAACTGGTGCTCTCAATTCAGAAACACTCCTTCTGATAAATCCCTTCTTCAAAAGATCGTTGACTTGCACCCCGAGCTCTCGCTGCTCCCTTGGTGCCATACGACGAAGTGGCATCACTATAGGTCTGGCATCTTTTACCAAATCAATACGGAACTCAATCTCTCGATGTGGTGGAAGCCCGGTCACTTCTTCGAAAACATCCGGATACTGGCCAACCACGGGCAAACCTGACAACTCACTATGAGGAATGTCGAGGGAGTTTAGAAAACTAGCCAATACCCCCTCACTGGGTAGACCACCAAACACTATCCTCTGCCCATCATCCGCTCTAGCTGTCACCAAAAAGCCCTCACAGTCTACCACCACCCCGTATCTTTGGAGCCAATCTACTCCCAAAATAATGCCAAACCCAGTAAAGCCCAAAACAAAGAAATCACAAACAAACATGCATCCATGACTCGATAAGACCACATTACGACAAATCATGCTAAGGATAGTCGAACCACCAATCGGGTTCGTCACTGCTAAAGGTCTATCGACAATCTCGGGCTCCAATCCCAACCTATCTACCAGGTCACTGGATATGAAAGAACTGGAAGCTCCGGTATCAAACAAAACTCTAACAGGAACATCATAAACAGAAAGCATACCTTGAATGATGACATTCTTTCCCTTCTCCGCCGCGGTTGGGGCATTCGACGAAGAAGGAATAGCATTAAGGGCATATGCTTTCACCATTTGCTTTTCTTTGGGGGGTTGCGGACACTTGTCCTTGTGATGTCCCATTTGGCCACAGTTGAAGCACTTCCTATCCGCTGGCTTGGCCCGACAATTGCTAGCATAATGGCCCTTCTTACCACAGCTGAAGCACTCAACATCTTGCTTATTCTTTTTCTTCTGGCCATCCTTAGTCTGATTCTGCTTCCTCTTATTCTGGGAACCACCCTTTCCTCCACCACTTACTTCTGGCTTTGGCTTCTCTGCAGATGCAACCTCAGTCTTCAGCTTAGGGTAGAGACTTTCTGATCTCAATGCTTTCCCCACAATCGATTCAAACGTCTCATCGATGTGGTTAATAAGTCTTTCCCCCAAGTACTGATCTAAACCAGTTATGAATTTCTCATTCTTCTTCTCGGCAGTATCAATAAGAGATAACCCATACTTCGACAAAGTGTCGAATTCAGCAATATACTCCGAGACAGCTCTGCCATTTTGCTTGAGCTCCAAGAATTTCTTAAACAGCACTGACTTCTGAGCAGCTGGAATGAACTTCTCGCTAAAGCAGACCTTAAACTGCTCCCAAGTAATCTGATCTTCGAGAGTAGCTGCTTTTATAGCATTCCACCAATTCATTGCCCGCCCTTGCAGCTGACGGGACGCTAGCTTTCTCTTCATCGCATCCTCGATACCCAGATCCTCGAAGATACGTTCACAACTATCCAACCAATCCTGAACATCCGTAGCCGACTCCGTTCCGTGGAACGGCTTCCCACCAAGACTAGTATAATCCTTATTCAGCTTGGCAAAGTCGACTCTCGGCGCCTGCACTATTGGACCACCACCATTTCCACCATTGGGAGATGTCCTCTGCACATCCCTAAGCATCTCTCTCATGAGGTCAGTAAACATCGTCCTCATGTCAGCAGCACTCCCATTATTGGCCCCTCTACCAGTACCTCTAACATATCGGCTCATCGTCAATCGGTAAAAGGAAACGATTAACGACCCCATAGTGGTGCTAGTGCAGTACGACTCCATTCTTATACTGCTAATAATATATATATATAGCTTTTGAAAGCCAAAATAATCACAAATACGCGCTCTCATATACGTATACTATTTCTCCCTAGTGTCTTTCCCTAGGTTAACTACGCAACCTAGAGCTCTGATACCAAGTGTGACGGCCCGCCCCGCAACAGCCTGCATTTCCTCCGAAAGTGCGCTGTACACATGCCCGACTAGCACGAGACGGTCGTCAGAAGAAAGGAAAGAAGGGAATTAACTAACGAGGAACCTGTAGAATGTCTCACAGCGCATGGAATAAAATATAATAATAACATACTTGACATAAAACAGGTGAGACAGTGCATAAGATGATAACTAAAACCAACATCAACATCAGAGCAGCGGAAATCCAAATACAGCTTATTACAACTTTCCAAATTTACTGTCTCTAAAACAAAAGAAAGCTTAAAGTAGAAGATGCACTACTAATGCCCAAGCAGTGATCTTCAGCAACACAGGGAGAATACTATATATATATTACGTGGAAGCCTCCTGCTCGTCTCGGGATCATCTACCCGTGCATCACCAACTAACCTGTCTCTAGTCTGCTCGTGTGAGCACCCAGAGTAATAAGAAGAGACATAAAACTCTGGGTCAGACATAAAGCCTGGTATGAGCGATAAGCATCTAAACAGAACAATAACAGGTATACTAAACCATATCTGAACCTGGACCTGCAACCAAAGAGTTAGTACCACATACCGTACAATACTCTAAGGTGCCATAATAAATGGTGTAAAGAATACGGGGGTGGGGTGTGCATGTCATAATGATGGCAAACAATCAACCACAACAACCATCCTCACATCTCTCGCTCAGTGCGTAAAGCATACGATGTCTACCACTGTCAATCACTAGACCCATCGAAGTAGTGACGGAGTTCGACTTGTACAACTACTACTACTACCAAGCTTACCACATGGAGTCATGACCAAATCTTTACAAATGACCCCACTTCATTGGTTTATAGCCCTTTAGTCGTACCTAGGCCACTGTGGCCCTGAATCCGTTCACGTACCTCCCATACATAGTGTTCCAAAGTCATAGACATCGATAGCTCCTTGGCACACGTCCCGCAGCAAAGCCCAATCATGAAGCTCACTTATTGGTCCCTAGCTGGATCCTGAGTCAAAGCTCCTCATTTGGACTTCCTTTGCATCTCGGGTTTTGATCGAATTGGAGTTGGTCTTCAATAGAGTCGTCGCATAGAAGCGGTCCTGAATTCGATTCGGTTCGGATACATACGTATGACATGGTTCGGTTCGGTGCAATGCTTCATAGTGTACTCCTGAGTGCGGTTCGGTTCGGTGATCCTCCCCCTTCAGACGTCGGTTCGGTTCGGATGTCACGCTCCATTCGGTTCGGTTCGTCCCTCCTGCTCCAGCTTGCCTGCTCCGACCCGATCCCCCTCGCTTGCCTCCTCCGATCCGACCTCGCTCCCTAGCCTACTCTGATCCGATCCTGCTCCATAGCTCCGATCCGATCCTCTGTCCAACTCCAACTCTAAGCAGTGGCCTTCCTTCTTGCCAAACTTCTTTTGTGCCAGATTCGAGTTCGGGTCGGATTCCTTGCCCAGCTCTCCTACCCGATCCGAGCCCATACCCGATCCGATCCGAAACCCTACACAACTTTCTGCAACTTTTTCCAGCAACTTGTTTACGCCATTCGACGATGTTTTCGACCAATCTAACTATTCTAGTCAACCACAAAACAGTTCATACAGTCATAGCAACAAATAGAAGTGACCATAAACACCAAAACATCATCCATAACATGTAAAACGGATCAAATATACCCAAAACCCCATATTTTCCCTTAAGCATGTTTAAGCAAAACTAATCACAGGGTTAACAAAACTTAACCAAATTAAACCAAATTTCTACCAGAGGCATAAAGTATTATTTTCGAATTTATAGATATTTTTCTAGAATTTATTAGTGTATAAATTCGCTAATCTTCACTAATTACCCTGAATTAACTATAATTAGTGTCAAAACAATGCTAATCACTCACCTTGGCCACAAATAAAATTCTCAGAACTGAAACCTCGCTGATTTGGGTGAATACTGGTGTCTAACAGCAGCTCTAACCTTACTTTCGTGTTTCCTCTCCTTAATTTGATGTAGATTAAGCCAAAACTTGATTGGAAAGTGATTTGGGGATGTTTCTAGATGTTGGCAGCCATTGTTAGGGTTCAAGGATGAAAGTGGCGACTGGAAAATGAGGATAAGATCGTTCTCTAACTGATTTCAGCCTCCTCATAACCCTAATCCCGAAATCCCCATTGGGCCTAGCTGTTAATCACCCGGTTAAGCCCAATTAAGCTATTTTTCACTATCTGAAACTTGTTTCAGCCATATCTCCCAAACGGTGAGTCCGTTTGGCTAGTGTGACCACTCCACGGAATTGTAAACCATCATCCGAAGCCAATGGAAGTGGTTTCAGGTCAAAATTCCTTTCCAGTCAAAAGTTATGGCCAAAACAGTACCAACTAGGGGTAAAATGGTCATTTAAAAATCGACAAAAATCATGAACATGGGAAATGACTCCAGTAGTCGTCTCCCAAAGTTACATGACCATATGACTTCGTATGTGAAAGAAATAAATATTCTACGATCCTATGATGCGTAAAATGCGGGTCGTTACAACTGGAATGATAGTGATACGTGGAAAAAAGATGGAAATGTTTTCCAATGATTAATAACGTATATTTTCTAAATTTAGAAAATAAGGAATGTTGAATATTTGGAAATAGGAAATTAATAAATAAATGAACTAAAGAGATAAACGTTAAATGATGATTGTTCGATAGAATTTCCATCTAAAAATAATATCGTTGCTTGCACACATGTTTTTCTTTGATAGTTAAATCATCAACTATCAAAGTTCATGACCATTTTTCCGTCGTCAATACAGAGAGACCGGGATCAAATTCATTATCTGAAAACCACTCTGTATGGGCGTTAGCATTGCGATCAAATATGATGAAGATAATTAAAGACCGGAATTATGCAAGGGTTGTCCTGTTTACAGAATAGTGCCTTCGATTCGTCCGGTCCCAGGACGACCTGTATGGAAGAATGTCTGACAAAGCATATTTAATGGATCACGTAAATTGATCTCTTCAAATGTATATACGTTTGGTGGTGGAGGAATTCATTTCTCTTAGCTGTATACTCGTTGTATTTTTGGGGAAATCAATTTGTGAATTGGCGGGTATGACGATGTGACATTCAAAGTGAATAAATGTGTGATATATCAGAGATAAGCGTGGCCTCTAGCCTCACAACCGGGAAATGACAAAAATCGGGCAGGCAGCATGGCTAAGCGGTTGGCTGCCAATTAGGGTGTATTATCACCTATCTAGAGATATTCATTTCATTCTATAATTTATTGTCGATGCTGTCCCATTCGGGAAACGGTTGCTGATTGCAACCGTTGGTGATATACATTCGATAAACTCAAGCGAAATGAGTGGTCGGTCATGTGTGGCCGGGTTGCAAGATGTTCTTGTTGAACCCGGTGTAATCCTCTCTAGAGGTACACTATCGGAAGGTGGTTCCTTACCTTGTCATAGTTGGAAATCCATTACCCAATAAGTGCTCGCTGCTTTGATTGTATACTATATATGCAGAACGTGAGATGAAAGTGTTTCTGCTAGATGATTATTTAGTTGTGATAGATAGACATTATTATAATATCAAAAGAGTTTTGATATAAAGTTTATCGTTTCTTTCAAAATGATTTGAAAGTTAAATCAAACTGATTTGGATTCTCATAAGGGAAAAACCCGTTCCGTTATACGGCGTGGTCTTATGAGATATCGTGTATCTGCTCAAACTATTTTAAAGTGTTTACTCATACCAGTCTCATGACTGACCCAGAGTTTGTTTTTGTTTTGTTTTCCCTAAACTCTTGGGTGCCGAATTTTGTATAGGTAGTCAAGTAGTCAGGATTTTTCATATATACTTGGAGAGCTTGGAGTAGGAGGCTTCAGGTTTATATAGCTATAGTTATTGCCGCTGTGTTGTAAGTGTTATACTCTGATAATGTTACTGAATACATATACTGGTTTTATTTCAGAGTTATGTATCTATTATATATTGTTCGTTCCGCTATGAGATTCGTTACTCTGATGTTGTATGTTCTCCTTCTTCTTCTATTCTAAGTTTCTATCTTATCTATTCTCACCCTCAGTTTTCTTTCTTTTAGTTTTCTGGTTTCCAGTGTAATTTGGGTTGGACTTGTGTTATTTGGTCAGCTCAAATTGTACCGGAATTTCCGGACACTACAAAAACAACGTAGTGCTTTTTGGAAAATGAAGCTATAATAAGATTCAGGTCCCATCACTCAATGCAATGCAAGTCGGGATAATAGCCAAACATGCTTGGTACATTTTAGAACAAATCATTTGATATTACTATAAGTGCATAGTGTCAATGTCAACTTCAAATATAAATGTATCAATCATAGACAACATAGGTGTCATATATTATGCCGCCATACATAGGTTTACAACTAAAACCAAAAAGTCGCGTATTGGAAATTGGATTCCATCTATGAGTCGAGGCAAGGGATGGCTCCTCCCGATTCGAGACACTCTAACAAATGCCTCACACTACACCATATATGCTAATTAGGCTGTGTTTTGAGCCATATCTAAAGCAGTTAGGTACAGTATGAAGTCGTATCAAAAAATGGCGCGTTAAATTATCAGATACGGCTTTGAACCTTGTCCAAATGTAATAACATACGGCTATTGGCCGTATCTAAAGTATTATTAGATAAGGTTATATACTGTATCTTATATATGTGTGTATATATATAAATATAAATAAATAAATATATATATATAAAAGCAGAAACTGCAGCACATTATTTATAACACATCATATATAACACAATTTACCCATAGGATACATAATTCACAATTATAACAGTAAATGAAACAATTGTATGAAATATTTCATTACATTACAATATCTAATGATGCATGCTATTTGATTACATTATAATAAATTAGATACATGCTGTTTCATTACATTGCAATAAAGAAGATACATAATTTTTCATTACAATAAAGAAGATACATACCGTTTCATAATTACATTACAATAAAGAAGGTAAACTTCAGCGGTTAACCACTTTCTGCTTTTCAACTTCGGCAATCGATCACTTCTATCCGCAACTAATGCATTCACCAAGCTGAAGGTGTAACTTTCTGGTTAAGAATTTACTGGGTGATTCACCAGGTGGATGCACTTTAGCTCACGCACCTGGTTAGGGTATTTATCCTAACTTATGCATTTAATTAAGCGCCAAGACTAGCAAAGGGGATAATATATCAAGTGTCATATGCTGCTTTACTAAACCTTAGGAAAAAGCATTTGACACTTGATATTATCCCCTTTGCCAGTCTTGGCTCTTAGTTAAATGAATAGGCTGGGATAAATACCCGAACTGGCGTCGTGAGCTAAAGTGCAGCCATCTGTTGAATCACCCAGTAACTCTTAACCAAAGAGTTAAAGCCTTCAGCTTGGTGAGGCTTCACTGCTGGACCACCCAGTAAATTCATAACCAGAATGCATCATCTTTGTCTATACTTGCAACCTAATTTGCATTAGAACAATAACGAGTCAGAACACGCATATTTACACATAAAAGAACATATTTCCATAAGACTAAGTACTAACTTGAATGCACAAGATAACAAAAGAATATACAATTATAACACACACACCTACTCTGCACAACAACATCATGAACATACAAGCAAGAAGAACACATTCAGGTCATGGATGAAAACAACAAATCAGTGCACAAGCATATGCACATACTTAATGCACATAATTTCATATACATGAGCACAAAGCAACCCGTTTCCAAGCAGTAAGTCATAAATGAAGAAGTAGTTCTGGTGGAGCCTGTACTCACACGTAGTGTGACACACATGACACACCAAACAAATTGACTAAATATCAACCTATAAATGCCATTCTATTTTCATTCATGCATCCATCACCGACATTTCTACTCAATCATACAAATTTCCCAATATCTATTACCAAATACAAAAAGCTCAGTTAACAAAACTAGTATGCTTTAGTTCTCAAATCATACCATATGATTTGTTTTGGCACAAGCCAGAAATGACACATGCACTTCAGATCAGTAAGGATCAGTGTACATGGTGCAATAATACACACAAATGAGCAGGGTAGCACAAGTAAAAGTATCTGAATTCAAGGTAGACAAATACAACACAAGTAAATGATAACAAATACATTGCCTCACTATAAAACTGGGGATAATACCCAATTTAAACACAACAGTAGCATGAATTCTAGGTAGACAAGCACATGTAAATACCTATCATTCATATTTTTGAACTAAGGCATGGAAATTCAAATTAGACCCAATTTAAACACAACTTAAACCCAATTCAAATTCAAATTAATCCCATTTTAAACCAATTCATATTTAAATTTAACCGTGATCTAGTACTCACCTCCAATGGCGACGAAAAGGATGGACATCAGCGGACTGAGGCTTAGCCGATCAGCTGTAGGCAGCGTGAGCTGACGATAACCTATGGACTGCGGTGGATGGCTTATTGACATCAGAAGTCGGTCGAGTACTAAAACCCTAATTTGGGTATTCGGTGGTTGCTATTGCAAAATAAAAAGAGGAATAATTCGGTAGAAAGTTTTGATGTGTCAAAACTCGATTGTGCTAGAATGGAAGTAGGAAGGAAAAATTTGATATGCATTCCATACGGTCCAAACCCGTATCAATTGTACTGATCCGGGGCTCCATCGATGGACGGTCAGATTAAGGGTGTATGGGGTGGTGCGGATCGCAAAATGTAGTTTGATACGAATTTGAGCACTATCAAATTTGATACGAATTATAGCTGTTAGACCAAAAAGTGGTTCTAACACCCAAATTGACTAAAAGCAAATGAAATGAGATAAAAATGAAAATGAACACACAGGATTTATAGTGGTTCGGCGAAGAAATGCCTACGTCCACTTATCTTTCACTATATTCAATGATTCAGTTGCAAATACAATGTAATATTCACTTGATTCCACTCACAACTCACTTATATTCACTCAATTGACTAAAACAAATAATGAAAGAAGATTTGGATTCTCCGGGAGTACTGGAGTTCGGATTATGGAGGTGGTTGAATTCTCGAAATGCCCGAAAAAGATATCCTTTTCTTTGTCTCCAGACGGTGGTATTTATAAGTGTGAATTTGCTCAAAACCCGATCCGGATCGGAGCCACGTGTCATCCATCCCATTAGCCTCGGGTTCAGATGGATTACTGTGTTGACAACGCATCAAAGTAATGGACGTTATGGGCAGGAACAGGTCATAGCCGATCCGGATATCCAGGCGCTTATGCAGGGGAATGATATGGAAAATGGGTTCGGGTCGGAGGGATATGTGTACAAGGGGTTCAGATCGGGATATCCGATCCGACCCGGATTGACTTGGTGACAATTCTCTCATCTCTTTATTCTGCTCCGCTCCGACCTATCTCTGTAGCAATTGGGTGGCTTTCCGATCCATCTTGAAGTAGACTGCCCTCTGATCCGAACATGTGCTCTCTGTTTTCAACAGCCATAGTTCACCGATCCGAACAGAAGACTTTATCCGATCCGAACCAATACGTTGTTTTGACCCGACCTGAATGATTGCAGCTGTCCGATCTAGGCTGTAGTGTCCTCCCCGATCTGAGTAGTGGTGGTCTCTCCGATCCGAACCGAAGTCTTCTAACTAGAAATGCTCTTCAATGTTTGACATCTTGACTTTGTGTTGCCTAATTCACAAAGTAGGCTAACATTTTGCCCCCTCAAAGGATGCTTCTGTTGGAAACGGAGCATGCTTTGATTGCTATTGCACAATACCTTCATCCTTCCTTTTGAATTCACATGTCAAGCTGTTGTTCATCATCCTGTTCGGTTCGGGTTCCGACCCAAATGGGTTTATAATTTGAGTTCCGACCCGAATGGATCTCCTATGCCTCGCAACAGACTAATGGGCCAGAAGGTGTGGGCTGTTGGCTCGTACTTCGAACCGAGCGGAAAGATAGGAGGGGAATACGAGTAGCCACCTCCCTCCTGTATATATCCTCTGCCCCCATCTCCTTCTTTCTTTCTCCTTCTTCTTTTATTTTCGCTGTTCTTCCAGTAATTTCTCCAAAGGAAAATACGAAAATTCTAACTTCAAAAAGAAAATCAAAACTCCTTTTCGCATCCTTAACTCAATCATATCGGTAGGTCATAACTTCATTTAAACCTCTCTTTAACTGATTTCAGTTGTTACCTGCGGTTTAATATGAATGACTTGAGCATATTTACGATTCAATCTCCATGACACGGCCATCCCCTCCTCTACCACCGTCGCTGATACTTCTGCTACCACCTCGAGGCGCTGATAGGTTGAAGAAGACGTACGCTTGCCCCTAATTGGAGCTGTTGATATGGGATTGGGTTCGGAGGTGATTGAGGAAGAAGAAGAAGATGGACGACATGAGAAATCGGTTCGGGCAAGGAAACATGGAAAATGGAGGAGGAGAACAAAGTTTTTCTTTCCGGTTCGGGTCGGAAGAGTGAAAATGAAAAACAAGGGATAGCCTATCGGGTCGGATCGGAGGGTGAAAATAGATAAATAGGGGGCGTCGGTATTCAAACTCATCCGATCCGTTCCTATTACATGTCTCCGATCCGATACGGTTGAACATAACCTTTCATCCAGTGCACAACTTTTCTTCAGCCCGATCCTATGATGCCTGCCCGAACCGAACCGAGAACCACTCAATCTAAAGCACAAAATTTTGTCCAACTATTTAAAACAATGCTGGATATTACTTCCAACTTCATGAACAGTTAGGATAGTGCCTTGCGGACATAAATGAACATTAAGAACTACTCTGACTATCACTTTCTCTTCAAAGTTTCGTCTTACATTGTTGCACCTTTACTTTGCATTTCTCACATTCGCTGCACAAATTTTAGTTCACACACATGCACAGGGGGGTACGGGCTAATTTACTCTAATTCGTGCTATTGCTTCTTCAATAGTTCTACGACCATGAGACCCAGACGCTCTTCCAGACTAGCTGAGAGGAAAGAAGCCCCGGAAACCTCTAACAAAATCACACTCGAGGATATATCTTCTCCATCGGATCCGGAATGGGACAGTGAGGGTCCAGACTACGGGGTTGGAAACCAGGAAAGCGACGAGGTGTCTTCAAAGAACGAAGTTTCTCTGGGTTTTGAGGAGGAAGGAGGGATTGGTGACGATCGAGCCCCTGATGAATTTGAATCGGCCGTTATATTGGAATCACCTCCAGATTCCGTTGAATCAACAATCGACAACGATCGACTTATCCGAATTTGCTTAAAGTACGGGATAATGAAAAGGGACACTCTAGTTCCTTCAAGCTCTGACCGTCCCCACAACCCTCCAGAAGGATATATGGCGGTCACTCGATTGATGTGCATGGTTGGCGCTATTCCTCCATTCTCTCCCTTCATTGTTGACTTCTTAAGACAAATGCGGATTGCCCTCATGCAGCTGCATCCCAATTAGTATGCCTACTTGCACACTTTGTACATAGCATATCGTGAAATCTTAGGCATAGAGCTCACGTTTGATGATGTTCACTTCTTCTATAATTTCAAGCATCGGACTCGAGAGACTCCATCTTTCTGCTACTTCGAGTCAGTTCCAAAAAGGAAGATAATCTCAGCACCATTCAGCAGTAAAGCTGGAGATTCCAGACTAGAATGGTTCTACGTGAAGCGACAGCCTGGATGCGCCAGGAGGTGGACAAAATCAAGTAAAGCACTAGTTTTCTAAATCCGGGCTCTATACACTTGAATCATCACCTTAACTTGTTTTCCTTTTTATTTGCAGTCGACAATCCCAAACAGATATCAGACCAGGTGTTCTTTGACCGGATGCACCAACTTCTTAATGGCGATCAGAAATTCTTGACTATCGACAAAGTCCTTAAAGACGAATACCTTCACTTTCATGGGGTGTTATCCGTTTTTCGTAGCATCGGTCATGGGACGGCCCCCTACGTATAAATTCCTCCAGTGGAGGTAGTCCCAGAGATAGGAGAAGGCTCGGGAATTCCTACAGTGCCTCTTCAAACTTCACCTTCTCCATCTTCTACACAAGATGACGAATTGGCTAACCTGGCCGAAAGGCATCGCGAAGGATACACTGCCCCCGAGGAGGCTACTTCTCTGGAAAAGTCAACATCCTCTCAAGAGTCGCCACTTAATGCTTCCGAAGGGGATGTCCCTAGTACTGATGAGCAAATATTTCAGGGTTTGGGGGATCTCCCCTTACCTGAAACTATATACACCTCAGAGGATTTCAGGAAGGATCCTTTAGTCTTCACCTCTTCTGAAGAGACCACTCCTGCTAAGGCCAAAGAGCCTGCCCGTACTAGTCTAGCTTCAGACTCGGGTTGGTTGGGGGGGAAACACATCACTTAGGACACACTTTATACAACAGCATTAGCATTCATTGCACCTCTTTCTTCGTGAATCCATTAATTCTAAATTTCGTTTGTCTTATTGTGCAGGCACGATGTCTCGATCCTACTATGATATCAGGAAGCTTCGCCGCAGCATGTCCAATCCTCCTCAGGATGTCGAGTATGATCGCCGTGATGATCGTGGCAGGGATGAGAGAAGGCCTTATGATTCCTATCGTTCTCGACCCTCACGCTCTCTCTCACCAGCTCGGCCGGAACAAGAGAAATACAAGGGTTATCAAAGCCGTAGGGAAGAGGACAGACCACAATCTAAAGACTCCACTTCTTCCCATGAAAAGCGCAGTAGAGAGAGAACTCCTCCAAAAGAAACCGGGTCTCGAAGTAAGCACAAGGTCCCTGCTACTAAACGACCTAGGACAGACAAAGAGACTACCGAATTCTCTTCACACAGGGACACCGAATTGACAATCCCCGCTCCTCCCCCACTAGATGCGGAAACTGCAGTAAAGCGGGCATATTTGGAGGAGCAATTTCCCGAGCACTACTTCGAGACTTTGACTTTTTTACCTGCCCTTGAACCTATTTCTTCTAAGTGGGCAGAAGAGGCCAAAGCAAAGATTGATGCGGTGGAAAAGCAGTATTCTGAGATGTTTAAATATCCACGCAACCTCTCCAGAATCATCCGCACTCTAATCACAAATACCGACTCAATGCAAAAGACCGCGGAGGAGGATGCCAAGGCTTTAAAAGCCCTAGGAAAAGATTTGGAAGACACTCAAGCTCAGCTAGCTGTCGCTCAAAGGGACGCTTCTAACTTCAAAAAACAATTTGAGGACATGCAAAAACGTTATCACGACTTGCTTGAATCTCACACTCAAGAGCGTTCTGAGTTAAAAAAGCAAGCTGATGAGGCTAAGTCAGAAGCTGCTAAGACACGCCTTGCTTATGCTGAGCTTGAACGGAAAAACGCCGAGTTAGCAAAGAAGAGTGCTGAACTAGAAAAGAAGAACGCTGACTTGGCTTCAAAGCTGTTGGAGGCAGAGAACAAAGCTGCCCTGGCCGAGGGCAATGTGGAGTGTGCTATCAAATCCGCGGAGGAAGCCCGCAAACAATTATCTGAGGCGGAGGCTGAGATTCAAGGCTTTGGCGAATTAATGATTGAATTCTTCGCACATATCATCCGTCGCCGAAACGTTTCTTGGATCGAAGATTACCCATCCACTCTAGTTCAAGTATGGAATCAGATTGTTGAGTAGGAAAAAGAGGAGCTCAAAACCGACTCAATCGATGAGGATAAGCTAATGGAAAAATACTTGAGGGATGATGAGCCAGAGCGCCTAGCTGAAGGGCGCCGTCTCATTGCTGAGGCCATGGAAGAAGAGAGACGGAAGTCTAAACAGAAGAATGTTTTCGAAGCTGGTTCCTCTTCTTCTGCCCCTGCGACTTCTGAAGTAGAGGGGTATGATCCTGAAAATCCGGGAATTCCCCGAACAACTCTGCTATCCCCTATTCCTGAAACAGCATCAGAGGTAGTAGTCACCCCTGCCGAGAAGTCTTCGGAAGGTATCCCTACCTTTTCTCCTCAATTTGTCAAGGCTATTTCTACCTTTCGCCACGTGATTGAGAAATCGATGAAAAACCCATTGTTTTCGCCTGAGTTGATAACTGTTGCTTCTCATTCTGTAGGTGTTGAGCCATCCGAAAAGACAGATGTGACTCAGGGAGCCGCCGCCGGGGCAAAGCCCGCAGAAAAGGCCAAAAGAGGGGAGGATAAGGCTACTCCTATAGACTTGGGAGAAGGAAGTGAGCCAACTAAGGTCGCCACCCCCCATGATGAAGAAATGATAGCAGCTTTAAAGGACGATAGTGGTGACGGGGGGCACGAAGAGGAACCAGAAGTTGCTATAGTCGGGGAGACAAAAAATGCTGATGATGTTACCTTGGCTGCAATGAAAGCTGATCAAGACAAACGCTTGCAATTAAAAGCCGAGGAACTAGACCCTGAAGCCCTCAAGCCCCTCGCAGTTGTGGATGCGGGATCAAGGTTAGTTGTTAAGCTCTCAACTAGATCTATTACAGAGGAACTCGCTAAAAAATCTTCTCTTGATTCCAGCGCCCCGCCCTCCGGGAAGAAGTCTACTGGCTCCAGCACCGCATCTTCAGGAAAAAAGAAGTCAAAACGAATCTTGACGGAGGCTGAGAAAGAAGCAAAGGACGCGGAGAAAGCCGCCAAGAAGTCCAAGGCTCACTCGAAATCTAAATAGTGGATTGCCTTGTATTGTTTTAGCATTTAATGAACTAACAATTGCTGCTACAAGTGCAGCTCCTGCACTTTCTCTTTTTTTATTTTTTATTCTCCTGTACAAATTCATTCATTTGTAAATAAAAAATAACTCATTTTCTGCAATGTCTGTTTGTCAGTAGTTCTGCACTTATGTAAAAATGCATGTCTTGCTATAGTTATGAAATGAAGTCATGGAGCGAGGAAACATGTGTATACATATATGCCCCCAGTTAATTCTAATAAATTATTAATGCTTAATCAAGCAATCTGAATGCTCCCGATTTTCTGACGGGATAGCATTTCCTGTGTCGTCAGTGCCTGTCGTTTTTTCTGGCATTCCTTTTATACTCTCTCTCTCTCTCTGGAGAATTAGAGTTCGAGCTCAGCAATCTATTCATTCCCCGGTCTTTCAGCAGGGAAGAATTTCTTTCTCAGCGCTCAGTCGGAGACGCTTTTATACTCTCTCTCTCTCTGGAGAGTTAGAGTTAGGGGAAGAATTTCTTTTTTAGCGCTCAGTCGGAGACGCTTTTATACTCTCTCTCTCTCTCTCTGGAGAGTTAGAGTTAAGAATGTCGTTTTCTCATTCTTTTATGTCTTGTCGCACAAGTAGTCACTGTGCTTTTTCTTATGTTTAAACTGTCTTCAACCTTTTCAGGTTTTGAATCATCCTGTATTCCATAATCACAACGGAATAATTAATGAATGTATATATGTAATGCATAAAAGTAAATAACACACAATATTTTTATAGTGGTTCGGCTAAGTCGTAGCCTACATCCACTTTATAGTCCTTTATTCATATCGTCAGATTTTCCCAAGGCAAGTCGTGCCTTATTACAGAGTTCATAAGAAAAATAACAAAAGGTACATCATTTCTAATCCAAATATCGCATTAAGTGTTGGGCATTCCATGCTCTAGGGACTTCTTCGCCATCTACGGTCGTTAACTTGAAGGTTCCTTTTTCAAGTTTCCGTTGGATGACAAAGGGTCCTTCCCATTTTGGACCAAGGTGAGGAAGGGATGGAAAGACTCTCTTTAGCACGAAATCTCCTGGCTCAAAAGTCCTGAGGCGAACTTTTTTGTCGTAATAGCGTGCCATCTGACGTCGATGTCTTGCCGCACGCAAATCTGCTTCGTCCCTTTTTTCTTCGACTTCATCAAGAGACTCAAGTAAGGGCGCCCGATTCGTCATCGGGTCATAATATGTCACCCTGTGGGAAGGAACTTCCAGTTCAACTGGAATTACTGCTTCTGATCCAAAGGAGAGAGAGAAAGGGGTGTGGCCGGTGGCCGTCTTAAATGTTGTTCGATATGCCCACAAAGCTAGGGGCAATTCGTCAACCCATTTTGCCTTTGCACGCTCTAACCGTTTCTTGAGGATGGATTTTATTACTTTGTTTATTGCCTCTACTTGCCCGTTCGACTGCGGATAGGCAACTGCAGTATATCGCTTGTCAATCTTATACTTCTGGCAGAAATTTCTGAATTCGGTGCTATCGAATTGGGTTCCGTTGTCGGTTATAATCGTCCTTGGGATCCCGAATCGGCATATGATATTTATGACCACGAAACTTATCACCTTTTTTGTCGTGATCTTGGTCAAGGGCTCAGCTTCCACCCATTTCGTAAAATAGTCTACGGCCACTATTGCATATTTCGCTCCTCCTTTAGCAATCGGTAGAACTCCAATGATATCAATTCCCCACGTGGCAAATGGCCAAGGACTCACCATTGATTTAAGTTGGGTCGACGGTGCTCTGGGGATTTTGGCGAATCTCTGGCACTTATCGCAGCGTCGTGAATAATCAGCTGCATCTTTATTAATTATAGGCCAGAAGTATCCGTATCGCAATATCTTCTTTGCGAAAGTCTGACCTCCTGTATGATCTCCACACTCACCTTCGTGTACTTCTCTTAGTACACGCTTGATGTCGTCGTGTGCTATACATCGTAACAGGGGCATAGAAAATCCTTGCCTATAAAGAGTATCATCTTGTATGACATATCTGGTAGCTTTGCGAACTACAGCCCTTTTCTCACTCTTCTTTGATGGGAGTGTCCCATTCTTAAGGAAATTCTTAATTGGAGTCATCCACGACTCCTTCTCCGGTGCCGCTTCAGAAGCGAACTCAATTTCCATTGACTCAAAGCTTGGCGATTCCAACGTTTCAATTGGAATTATTTCAGTCCCTTCTGGATTGTCGGAACTAGCCAGCTTTGCCAGCCTATCCGCTTTCTGGTTTTCAGCTCTGGGAATGTGCGTTATGTTGTACCGCTCTAAGTTATTCAATAGCTCTCTCACTTTCCTGAGGTAGGCGATAAGTCGAGGTCCTCGAGCCACAAATTCCTCTCGCACTTGGCAAACAACAATTTTAGAGTCACAGAATATGTCTAACATTTTTACTCCGAGGTCTTTAGCAAGCTTCAGCCCGACAATCAGGGCTTCATATTCAGAGTCATTGTTAGTTGCCGAAAATTCTAATCGCAGGGCGTAATATAACGACCGTCCTTCGGGAGTGACTAAGACGATTCCAGCTCCGGACCTTCGGTCGTTCTTGGCTCCATCTGTATATAGTTTCCACGGATCTATCTTTAACTCATCCTCAGACTTAACCACTCTGTCATCGATTACTTCCTCCTCTGGAATGGTGAACTCCGCAATAAAGTCTGCTAGAGCTTGCCCCCTGATCGACTTTCGTGGTTGAAAATTCAAATCAAACTGACTTAGTTCTATGTTCCATTTGATCAACCTTCCCGATGCTTCGGGTCTCTGCAACACCTGCCTCAAGGGCTGGTCGGTGTATATGGTTATTGGATGAGCTTGGAAACAGTGACGAAGTTTTCGGGATGCGATCAGGAGGCTGTAAGCGAGCTTCTCAATCTTTGGGTAGTTGCGCTCTGCCGCTGCTAATTTCTTGCTTACATAATACACTGGCCTTTGTACTTTGTCTTCTTCTCGAACCAGGGCTGTGCTGACGGCGTGAGCCGAGACTGCCAAGTAAACAAACAATTCTTCATGATCTACGGGCTTTGATAAAATCGGCGGTTTCTCTAGCAGTTCCAATAAATTTCGAAAGGCCTCAACACAGTCCGGAGTCCACTCGAAGTTCTTCTTTCCTTTTTTAATCAAATCAAAAAACGGAACGCATTTGTCTGTGGCTTTGGAGATGAATCTACTCAGCGCCGCTACTTTCCCTGCAAGACTTTGGACGTCTTTAATTCTCCTCGGCTCTTCAATATTTCTAATCGCTGCTATCTGGCTATGATTAATTTCAATTCCTCGGGAGCTCAAAATGAAACCTAGGAACTTTCCCGATGCCACTCCAAATGAGCATTTCAGAGGATTCAATTTCATCTGATACTTTCGCAGGATACCAAACATTTCCGCCAAGTCTTGCGTATGGCTGGAGGACTGTTTCGATTTGACCAGCATATCATCCACATAAACTTCCATAGTCTTTCTTATTTGATTATAAAACATTCTGTTCACCAAGCGCTGATAAGTGGCTCCAGCGTTTTTCAATCCAAATGGCATTACGACATAACAATACAATCCCAAATTTGTATTGAAGCTCGTATGTTCTTGGTCTGGCACGTGCATAGGAATTTGGTTGTACCCAGAATACGCATCCATGAAAGAGAGAAGTTCACGACCTGCTGTCGAGTCTACAAGCTGGTCAATTCTGGGAAGTGGGAAACTATCTTTAGGGCAGGCTTTGTTCAAATCTGAAAAATCAATACAAGTCCGCCACTTTCCATTCGGCTTCTTTACCAAGACGGGATTCGATATCCAGTCGGGATAGGTCGAATCTCGAATAAATCCATTCTGCTTCAACTTTTCCACTTCCTCTTTGAGAGCAGCCGACCTCTCTGGGCCCAGCACGCGTCTCTTTTGCTTCACAGGCGGATGTTTCGGGTTTACATTCAATTTGTGACTTATAATGGATGGCGATATCCCACACATGTCAGCATGGGTCTAGGCAAACACGTCTAAGTTTGCCTTCAAGAAGTCCGTTAGTTCTTTAGCTCGACGTGGATCCAATTGAGAACCAATCTTCAAAACTTTTATCGGATCAGCTTCATCAATGGGAATTTCCACTGTCGCTTCATTAGGAGTTGCATTCCTAGCCTCTGGTTCCTCGTCTTTTCTGGGATCCAGGTCTTCAGGCGTTCCTTTGGGCAACTCCTTCGGGGTCAATCTCTCTAATTGCTATGCCGAGCCCCCCTTTGAGGGAGACGAGGCATCTTTACTCTCGACGTTAAGTCCTTTCATCAACATCTTTAATTCGGCCACATAGCAGGCCCGTCCGGAAACTTGATCCCCTCTCATTACTCCAGTTCCGGCTTCGGTTGGGAACTTAAGTAACAAACACCAAGGGGCGATACAAACTCTGAATTCAGCAAGGGCAGGCCTCCCCAAAAATGCATTATAAGGCGAATCTACGTCCAATACTACGAACTGAAGCATCCGCACTCTTCTACGTTCTCCTTGCCCCAGGGTCACGGGCAACTCTATGTATCCCATGGGAGCTGTCGACGCCCCGTTGAAGCCTCTGATCCATCCTTCACATGGCTTCAAATCTTCAGATTCAAGCTTCATCTGATCGAATGACTTTTTAAATAAAATATTGACAGAACTTCCGTTGTCTAATAATACCTTATTGACCAAGGCCGGCCCAATAGTGGTAGTAATAACCAACGGATCATCAGTGGGTGATTGGATCCCAGTATTGTCTCGGCTGCGGAATACCACGTCGTCAAACATGGTCTTCTGTTGTTTTATGGGGGTGATATCTTCCAAATCATCACCTTCATTCACATCTAGGTGCTTGGCAGCATTTACATATTGATCCATTGATCTGAAACTTCGGATTGCCGGGTGAGGTCCGCCTACTATGGAGCTGATAACAATTCCTTTACCTTTCTGCTGCGCTGTAGGCTTGGGAGCAGGTAGAATCTATTTTGGAGCCTGCTCTCCTTGCCCCCTGTCCCTCGGGGCAACCTTGTATTCATCCAACTTCCCTTCATGCAGCAGCTTCTCAATCACATCCCTCAAATGCCGACATTCATTGGTTGAATGCCCATGAGTTCCATGAAACAAACAAAATTTCCCTGTTGCCATTTCTTTCTCGGTCGAATCACGAGGTGGCGGTCTTTTGTACTGCAAAACATTGTACGTATCCAGGTAAATATTCTCCAGGGTGTCGTTCAATGGTGTATAATTCTCGTAGGTCTGGAATCGGGGTCTTTTGTTAGGATCACTTCCCCTATTTCTGTTTCTTCTGTTACCGTTCGGATTACGGTTATTGTTGTTGTTACCCCCGCTTCCAGCATTGTTGTTTCCACCCTTGTTTCCCACATTTACTTCAACCTTGCCAGAACTTTCCCCACACTTCTTCACGGCGATATTACTCTGCACATTTTCTTTTGAAGCCGCCTCAGACTTTCTTTTTCGGTTTGCCCTGGCCTCCTCTCGCCTTAAATAAATATCGGCTTTTTCATAGAATATCTCTCTTGTGGAGGGCGTCTTTCCAGAAAGGTAGTCCCCGAACTCGGATTCAGGATCGACTCCTTCTTTCAATGCCATCAGAATAGTGGGCTCATGAGGATCACTAACTTCAGTCACAGCTAGGTTAAAACGGTCAAGATATGCCCTCAAAGACTCTCCTGGTGCCTGCTTGATTCTCGATAATTCAATAACACTTTTAGACTTTCGGGCATGGAGTCGGAACTGGTTCATAAAACGTTCGCTCAGTTCCCTGTAATTTGAAATCGAACGAGGAGGAAGTCGGGTAAACCAGAACAGCGCCACGTCTTCTAAGTAGATTGGGAATGCTTTACACTTCACTTCATCAGGGGCAGCAGCGGCATTCATGAGCCACGAGTATCGCATCAAATGCTGTCCCGGATCAGTCCTTCCGTTGTACTTGTCCATCTATGGCAACTTAAAGCGCCGGGGGAACTGGAAGTCGAGGATATCGTCGGTGAAAGGAGTATGGCTTCGCTCAATGCCATAATCTTCATTTGTATAGTTCCGGCTCTCGGACATGATCTGGCGAACCATTGCCTGTACATCAGCATTAGTTAGGGGCCGCTCAGGTTCCCTGGCCCTAGTATCCGAGTTCCTTCTAGGCCCTTGTTCAGGAGATGCCCTTCTGCTTCGAGCTGCTTCTGCTCTATTCCGTTCCCTACGCTCCCGGTCGATCTCGGGAGGAGGGGACTGGAGCCTTTGCCCCTGAGTGGGGTCATTGTTTCCTAGTGCTCGTGCAATATCCTCACGAGATCCCAAAGATCCAAATGTCAGCTGCTCCACATTCTGAGGTCGTTCGAGCGGCCTTCGCTCACGGGGCCGCTCTTCCTCGGAAGATGAGGACCGATCCACTGGTGTGTGACGAACCGGTGATGGAGTTCTCTGTTGACGGAGTTCGCTAATCTCCCTTCTAATGAGCCTCATATTCTCCTGCATCATGAGATTAGTGCGCTCGTGAACTTTCATAGCCTCCCTTGTACTTTCAAGCATATCAAGTAGGCGCGAGAAATCTCCTTGAGTAATGGGCGTAGATGGATTGACTTGATCATTGACCCTGGCGGCTGGAATCGGAGCATTTGCAGGGACTCGAGTAGAAGTTCCAACATCACCAAGAGTCGGATCGGATCGGATATAGGAGGTCGGGTCGGTTCGGAGCTGGGGAGCCTGGTCGGGTCGGTACGTGGCGAGCTGCTCGGGTCGGTTCAGATTGGGGGAATGCACTGCTTCAGAATCTCCTACCCGGATCGGATTGGAGCTCTCCCCATGATGGCGGTTCGGGTTTCCTGCATCGGTTCGTCCTGCCGCTGAACTCTGCCCACGAGACCTTGTCACAACCGTATTTTGCTGATCTTCGCCAGCTCCATTTCCCCGAACAGATTGAATTTCTTTGCCTTTTCCTTTGGCCATAACTCTTCGACAATCACTTCAACAAATATCCAAGGGCGTTGAGATTTGAGGATTAACTTCTTTGAACTCAATGGTCCAAAAAGTAGAATGATAATCCCGGAAAACAAAGAATTCAGATGAGTTCTCAGTGAAAGCACCAAAATGTTAGACCAAAAAGTGGTTCTAACACCCAAATTGATTAAAAGCAAATGAAATGAGATAAAAATGAAAATGAACACACAGGATTTATAGTGGTTCGGCGAAGAAATGCCTACGTCCACTTATCTTTCACTATATTCAATGATTCAGTTGCAAATACAATGTAATATTCACTTGATTCCACTCACAACTCACTTATATTCACTCAATTGACTAAAACAAATAATGAAATAAGATTTGGATTCTCCGGGAGTACTGGAGTTCGGATTATGGAGGTGGTTGAATTCTCGAAATGCCCGAAAAAGATATCCTTTTCTTTGTCTCCAGACGGGGTATTTATAAGTGTGAATTTGCTCAAAACCCGATCCGGATCGGAGCCACGTGTCATCCATCCCATTAGCCTCGGGTTCGGATGGATTACTGTGTTGACAACGCATCAAAGTAATGGACGTTATGGGCAGGAACAGGTCATAGCCGATCCGGATATCCAGGCGCTTATGCAGGGGAATGATATGGAAAATGGGTTCGGGTCGGAGGGATATGTACAAGGGGTTCGGATCGGGATATCCGATCCGACCCGGATTGACTTGGTGACAATTCTCTCTTCTCTTTATTCTTCTCCGCTCCGACCTATCTCTGTAGCAATTGGGTGGCTTTCCGATCCATCTTGAAGTAGACTGCCCTCCGATCCGAACATGTGCTCTCTGTTTTCAACAGCCATAGTTCACCGATCCGAACAGAAGACTTTATCCGATCCGAACCGATACGTTGTTTTGACCCGACCCGAATGATTGCAGCTGTCCGATCTAGGCTGTAGTGTCCTCCCCGATCTGAGTAGTGGTGGTCTCTCCGATCCGAACCGAAGTCTTCTAACTAGAAATGCTCTTCAATGTTTGACATCTTGACTTTGTGTTGCCTAATTCACAAAGTAGGCTAACAATAGCCGAATTGTATATCCGCATCCTTGAGTGCCAAATTCGCTGATATGATGAGTGTGAGGAGCACACCTACGGGTAACCTTGGATCTTCAGGGCCGGTCCATACTTTAGTGGATTAGTTATTCCTGAACACGTTTCCCAGTCCTATCGGACCTATCACTTTTCAAATTGTAATGACCCGTATTTTTAGCAATATTTCAATTCATTTATTTAATTATTTAAATAGTGAATTAGAGATTTAATACGACTCAAATTAAATAATATCGAATATACAATTAATATTTATAATATAATAATATATTATAAAAGCAAAATAGTCAAAATAGCTGAATTCACAATACAGTGTGAATTGGATTATATATAAGATATGATTCAATTTAGTATTGAATTATAAATGGACAAATACATATAACGATTGATTTAAGAGGAATGTAAAATCAAACAAAATAATATTTATTATACCTATAAGTACATCTTTTTTTTTCCTTAACCTAATTTCCTTTCTTTGGTCATTCTCCTTCCACGCTTCAAATTTCTCAGTCGCTCCTTTATCTCTTCACAGTCAAAACAAATTCGTGGCCTTCCAAATGACCTCAGAAAAATCGTTATAACCTAATCTCCATCTCATTTTCTCCGATCAAATTCATAGCCGCCACCAAAGAAAAGCGTTCCTCAAAACATTCCACCATCTTCAAGAAGGGAATAAATACATAAACCTTACTCAACAAAACCAAATCACCCCTTTGAAATTCAAAACAAAATCGTAGAAATATTGTCGAGTGCGGTGCGTTCTCACCTGAAATTCTCGAACGTATGGGTGAGCGCAGAAGCTTCCAAAAATGTGCTGGGATGGATCTGCTCGCAATGAGTTGTCAGCAGGGTGCGGTTTTAGGTGGTGAGCACCGTGGTGATCTCGGTTTTGATAAGCGGGGTGGTTAAAGGGAGTTGACGCGGAGGAAGCTGATGAAAAGGGAAAATTGCTGCGGGTTATAACTGGGAGATCATGGTGAAAGGTAACGGAAGGGTTAGCTGGAGTTGTTGGGGTTTGTATTGAGTTGTTTGTTGAGTTGAAATGGTTTTTGCATTTTCATGTATAGGAGCAGGGTGTGTGTGCACTTACTATTGTGCGGATGTTGGTGAGGATTGATCGACAAGGAGAGTTGGGGTTCAAGCTTCCGAAGTGAATTATTATACTAAGAGTGGGAGTTTGCGTGTATAAGTGGAAGTGAGGGAGTAGATGGAGTCCATTTTGGGTGAAGAGGAAAGGAATGCAAAGCAGGGCTTTATAAATCTAGAAGGAGAGGCTATTGAACGTATGCAGGCAAATTGATGCATGGCGACAGTCTAAGTCTCGTGAGTCTGAAATAATGAAATGAAGTAACATGTTTTAGGTGTTGGAGTGCATGGGGTACGACTGTATGAGCTGTGTAGATTAGTGTTGGGTTCAGCAAAACAATGAAAAGTGAATATTACTGTGGAGCAGGAGTTGTATGGGTTTCCAACGTGAGCATTGGGGTAGTAGCCAAGTTTAGAAATGGTGTAGTTTGGTTCACGGTTAAACGCAGTATACCAACGTGTTATATATTGTGAAATTTTGGTTTGATGACGGAAATGAGTGGACATGAGAAGATCGACGCTATGGCATTTCAGAAAATATTCATAGTAGTTTACGTTGGGTAAGAAAGGATGAATGGTAGATAATGGACATAATGAGTTCACGGTAGGGTTTCGTGTAGTTATTAGCAACGAATTATTGTATGAAGCATGAAAATGGCATTCAAAACATAGCTAGAATAGGAGGATGAAGTTGCGGGTTGCCTTTGATGGTGGACCGACTTGAATTAAAACGGTAAAGCCCATAGTTAATTTAGTAAGTTTCAATTAAAATAAATTTGTGTATTAACTTTATATTATCGTATCTGGCACATAATATATCAGAATTTCGAACGGTCAGATCCGTTGGGATCGTGTGGACGAGGACTACATGATGGAACTGACTGGGAGTCGATTGGAGCTTGTTCAATTTATAGTGGAATAAATTGTTCGTCTGAATCAAGCGATGGTTATCGTTATTAACGATGAACTGCCAAAGTGAGTAAAACTCACTATCTCTGATCAATTTCTATTTTTATAAACTGTAATGACCCACAAATCTGTTCTATCTGAGTTGAATAATAACACCACACGTCCAACCCAAATTGCACAGAAATATGAATCATTATTAGGAAGAAGTTAGAGGATGAGAAATAGAAAGAAAGAAAGGTTAGAATAGAAGAAAACAAAGAAGACAAATCTCGCAGCGGAACAAATAAAATATATTAAATAACATAACTTTTGAAATACAAATCAGTAACTTAATATACATACCATCATCAGAGCACAACAGTTATTCCTGGAACAGTTATAAACACCTGTTTCCAGATACAAACATGGTTTACAGGGGAATATATAATACTCTATAGCTAACTGGTGAAGCCTCCTGCTTCCAGCTCTTCCAAGTGAATTTGTCAAATCCCGACTACTTGACTGCCCGTACAAATTTTGTCACCCAGGAGTTTAGGGAAAACAAACAAAATAAACTCTGGGTCAGTCATGGGACTGGTGTGAGTAAACTCCAATCACTTATTTAACTTTAAAAATCCTTTCGAAAGAAATGATAATTGTAAGACCGATCCACACATAAACACGGATGGTTTTACCTTACGATAACCCAAATTATTTTTGATATCAAATCCAGTTATATTATAATAATTTCTAAATCAAATAAATAGAATCTAGTGGAACACTTGCATCTCACGCTCCATATATATAATATAAAATCAAAAACCGCATGGCACTTATTGGAGATTGGAATTCCAACATGACAAGGTATGGAACCACCTGCCGATAGTGTATCTCTAGAGGGGAATACACTGAGTTCAACAAGAACATCTTGCAACCCGGCCCACACATGACCGACCACTCATTTCGCTTGAGTGTATCGAATGTATATCACCAACGGTTGGGATCAGCAACCGTTTCCCGAATGGGATAGCATCGAATAGAATAAGGAATTAATTGAATCTCTAAATAGGTGATGATACATCCTAATGGGAGCTAACCACATAGCCATGCTGCTTGCCCGATTTTTGTCATTCCCCAGTTGTTGAGGCCTGAGGCTACGATTACTTTCCATTCATTGATAGAACAATCTCTTTGAATACCACATTTTCAAATCCGTTAATCACTAGTTGATTTACATAAATATATTACGGATATTATGCTAAGGGAATAAATCTGTTGCCACCATGTACATTTATACAAACCAACGTATTCGATCATTGGAAATACTTTGTCAGACATTCGTCTATATAGGTTCGTTCTGGGATTGAATGAAACCGAAGGCACAATTTCTATTAATAGAAAAAACACTTGCACTTTACTCCGTCTTTGATTATCCTCATATAATATGATTCGCAACGTTACTGCTAATACGAAGTGGTTCGCGGATAATAATCCAACCGGTCTCTCCATATTGACAACGATATTGGCAATTACTTCGATAGTTGGTTATTTAACTATCAAAGAAAACAAACAAACATTCATCCATAATATCTAACATTCACTGGGCCCCCTTAATTAATTTTTTTTTAATTTAAATCACTTCTCCGTTTCCTTATCAATATTTGTTAACACGATATTTTCTATAATCATCTTCTTTTTCGCTTATGCTATTTGGAAAAACATTTCCATATATCGTCTTCTTTTATTTTCTATATTTAAAAAATATCTTCTATTTATAATTGGAAAAACATTTCCATTTACTTATCTCTCGCTCGACTCATTCAATTCTACTCTCAGGAAATATATATTATTATATTTCCAAAATTCCACTTATTTGGGTTAAAACGAATGTTGTGTAAAACATCGTTACACTCAAAATATTTCATTCAACTATCTTTTATTCAACCATTGATCTTCGAGACTGGATCTTTGCTATTTATCGGTTAAAAGTGAAATCAATCGAGTTGGGGTAAAATTACCTCTCAGACCTTGATTGAAAACATCCTTAACTTCAAAACAGACAAGACCATTATTCCCGAATAATCAACACAATACAAACCCATTATTCATTTTTAAACGTATATATGTTTCTCTTTCTATTACCAGATTATCGATTTCCTTTTTGTTTATAATATTCTATGTAAGAACCCGTAACTTCCCCGTGAAGGAAAGCACGAATACTTTGAGAACAACACACAAATGGACGCATACGGAAGAACATTTCATTGTTATTACAACAATTCCATCAGATACAAGAATATACAGAGTATAAATGAATAAATTACATTCGACAAATATCAGAGATTACAATAAATTACATAGCAACGGAAAAATATACAAAACACAACTAGAAGTGATACACGGATACAGAGCTTTCCGAGCATCGTTCCAGCTGTAAATCAGGACCCTGTGAATGTAAATCTGCAAAACCAAAACTACTAGCTGCCCGTGCGGAAAATAGGGGCACCCAGAGTTTAGGTTAAAACAATAAACTCCAGGTCAGTCATGTGACTGGTGTGAGAACTAAAGCAGTTATTAATATTGGTTTTAAAGTTCGGTAAATCAAGGGACCACGCCGTATGACACGGAACGGGTTTCCTCCCAAGGATACCAGTGCATAAAACAAACAGCGCAATGCTAAATAAAGAAAAATGAAGCTGTTATAAGACCCAGGTCCCATCACACAATGCAACGCAAGCCGGAGGATAGGGTTTTTACCTTATAACAGCCAAAGCATGCTTGATACGTTTAAAACACATTATTTGATACTATTATAAGTGTATAGTGTCAAAACAATTTCAATCATAAGTATCAATCATAGGCGGCATAGCTACCATCTACTATGTCGCCATACTAGTTCTACAATTAAAACCGCAATATCACGTATTGGAAATTGGATTCCGTCATGAGCCGAGGCAAGGGGCAAGCTCCTCTCCGCGTTCGAGACACTCTAGCAATGCCTCAGGACCCCACTCTGATCCTTTGGAACCTCCAAGGCCGGTCCTCTCTTACTTTTGAGGATTAATTATTCCTGAACACACGTTTCCCGGTCCTTACAGACCTATATCCGAGGCGCCTCATATCCAACAACCACACAGGTGAAAAGTATATAAATGTCAGGGCTGGTAGGTCACTGACACCACCATAGCTAGAAAGAAACGTCGTGCACTCCTTGGGTCCGTATCCCGTTTTTGACTCATACCGAGGTGTGAGGCTCGCGAATTCACGTTATACACAAAGCTACGCCACACAGGCCGTGCTTTGATCATCAACCACAAGACTTTGCTTTTCAACAAAAGCCCTGATCAATTGCCACTTACGCGTGCCACACTGGCAATTCACTCCATGCGACTGATGTCCATCGATATACAACCTCTGAGCTCGTACGTCTCAGAGAAGGGCGTTAAGCAAGAGAATAAATTTTCCGCCGCCAAACAGATGTATATTTAATAGAGATCAATCAACACAGAATAAAATCCAATGTCAGACACACAATCCATTTACAAGTTCGTTCTGGGTCTGAACGAAACCGGAGGCACTTTCCTCGCATATCCATCGATCTCCAAGTACGTCTGGACGATCACCGACTGTTTCCCTCATCTTGGGTGTACAGCCCAATCAAGATCATCAGTAATCACCCAAACGATGTGAAGACTTCCGGTCTTCAACCACCGTCTTCATCTTCGACATCTCGTCGAATTGGTTATTCAGAATGGGTATAAACCCGGCCTTTCTGAATAACCCACGTATATAATAAACGAATGTTACACAAACACAACAAACGCCTCATTCCAATTCAGAATATTCTTTTATTCACAAAATCACATTCTTAGGGAAATTTTCCCATTAATTTTATCCAAGATAAATTCTTCTAAATTTATCCTATAATCTTCCTTTGGATATCATTTCAAACTAGTCGGGATTAACGAACCACACCGAAGTAATTATTTATTTTATTTCCCAATCCCAACCTATATATCCCATGGAGCAAAACTGGTGATACTCCATTCCTAACACCACGGTGTTATCGGTAAAATTAATTACCATTTCACGTTCAAATCTAATTAAAGATTTAACTTTCGCTTTGGAGCAAAACTGGTGATACTCCACTCTCGATCACTTTTCAGATTTGATAATTCAAATTATCAATTCACATTTTTAATCTAATTAAAGATTCATTAAAACTCCACTTAGTTTTAATCTTTTCAGAAATCGATAACTTGCCTTTAACTGGGTTAAAGAACCAATGTCATCAAAAACACGATTCACGACAAACCAAATCACATTTGATATTAAATACAAGGCTCTGAATAGAAAATATATCGGCTTATATTCAATATCAAATTCTGAAACCAACAAATATCGTATTGGAAATAACGATATATAATATATCTTTCAAATTCCCAAAACAATATCTGTATAGTCACGAAATCCAACATCGAAATATTCCGAAGATAATTTCGATTCAACTCCACTTCCACTTCACCTATTGGGAATATTGATTATTTTAAAAATCACTTTCAAATTCAATTTATTTATTTCAAAAATAAATTGATTTTAAATTCCAGTTCAAAACTAGTTCATTTCGATAAAAATCTATTTTTATCATTTCAAATGTGGAATTCTTCAGCCCAATTTTTCCCAAATCACATATTATGATTTTACACAAATTATCAATATTTTTAATAATTTTATCAAGGCCCGTACAGTCGATTTCCATCAATGGCTATCGAACTGCACTTACAGCGACCTTTTTCGAATTTGATTTGGACATAATTCCAAATCCAACCGTTAGATTTCAAATTTCTAATATTCATTGGAAAGCTCTTTTCGATACGAACCCAACGGTTCCGGTTTTAGGAGAATCCGACGGTCGGATCTCCCGCCATGTCCGTTTGAAATAAATGGTCGAAATTCACGAACTACCGCGGCGCGGCGCGTTCTATTCAGGCCATTATATATATATAATATATATATTATATATATTTCATCGATTTCCTTTTTAAAACGTATTTTATAAATCGTTTTGACTTCGTTTTCAAAACTATTTCAACACTACATTCAATTTCAAATCGATTTGATTTCAATTCAATTCAAATTCTAATTCGTTTCAATTCAAATTCAAATTCGTTTCAATTCAATTCCAATTCGTTTTCAATTCAACTTGAATTTGTTCTATATTCAATTCCATTCGAAGTCCTTTTATATTCAATTCAAATTCGTTTTCAATTCAACTTGAATTTGTTCTATATTCAATTCCATTCGAAGTCCTTTTATATTCAATTCAAATTCGTTTTCAATTCAACTTGAATTTGTTCTATATTCAATTCCATTCGAAGTCCTTTTATATTCAATTCAAATTCGTTTTCAATTCAACTTGAATTTGTTCTATATTCAATTCCATTCAAAGTCCTTTTATATTCAATTCAAATTCGTTTTCAATTCAACTTGAATTTGTTCTATATTCAATTCCATTCGAAGTCCTTTTATATTCAATTCAAATTCGTTTTCTTTTCAATTCGAATTCGCTTTCTTTTCAATTCGAATTCGCTATAATATTCATTTCAATTTGAATAAAATCGATATAAATGTCGTTCACGTCAAAATGGCGCAAAACTAATCAACACGGCTTTATATTCTTCACAACTTCTTTACTCTATTCGACAAATGAATATTTGTCCCATTCAACACATGAATCTATATTTCTTTCAACACACGACTAATCTCAACACATGAGTACTGTCAACACATCACTATTTTTGTTATGTAAAATATTTTATAAAACTATGGTATCTATCGTTTGATTTTTAATTAGACCTCTACTGGGAAGTAGTTCTAATTTCAAATATGATAAAGATGTAAATTTATTTTATTTAAAATATTTTACTCAACACATGAATAGTTTCAACACATGATCATCGTCAACACATGACTATTTTTATATTCAACACATGAATTTTCTTTTATAATATTCATTGTTTTCCCGATTGGAATGAGGCCCAATCAATCACCATATAATGTTAATTATATGGATTTTCATACAACACATGTATATAATAGCATTGAAAAATAATCAACCATCAACCAAAGTGCACTACACTGTATAAGCATCAAATATAGATATCTAACGCTTATAACAGCCTGTCAATCAATCGATCGACATATTTAATCAATCAGGATGAGTGATCATCAAATTTCATCCCAACACCCGTGTGGGGTTTCAAACAATCAAACACAGATTTTATTTGTGCAGTTGGGCGATGTGTAAAATTTATCGACCCAATCAATATCAGTCAAATCAGTGTATATAAACAAATCGGCCGATTTGTTTATAAATATTTATTTATTCACTTTCACTTTCACGTTAAAAATTCTATTTTTAACGATAATATATTCTATTTTAACACATGAATTTCTATTCATTTCATTTACACAATAAAAATGATATTTTTATTTTTCTAACATATTTTAGAAAATTTCGGCGGCATAACGGCACGATACTAGAAACGGGACGAGGCCTAGCCTTATCCCCGGTCTAGTGAAGGCCCACGCCATTCACACATCAATCAAACCATTCAATTTCACCAAACAATTCAATTCAATCACATAATCAAACTAATCTATGCAACCAAACAAACAAGTACATGGTTTGTGGACGATTGTGTCGGGTGCTACTAAGCACCGTCTGCATCCTAGTATATATATATATATATAACTAGAAAATGAAATTGAATAGTGAGGAATTCTCACAGATAGCTATCCTAGCTCCACGGCACTTCATTGATAGAAATCTTCATCGCTATCGCATCATCGCCATCTTCGTTGCCCGTAGTCACTATATATATAAAAATCACACATTTTTATATTTTGATGTCTTTAAAATAAAAGTCACATTTTTATTTATTCATTTTCAATTTAGAAATCATATTTTCATAATCACTTCATATATTTAGAAATCGAATTTTTACTATGCTATTCAATATATAAAAATCGAATTTTTACTTAGGTGTCATATAGATAAAAATTCCATTTCAAAAATATTGATTTCGCTTTTATAAAAATAAAGTTTTCGCCTTTATAAAAATAAAGTTTTCGCCTTTTCTATTATTAAAACATCGTCTTTTCACTTTTAAAAATATCGTCTTTTCACTTTTAAAAATATCGTCTTTTCACTTTTAAAAAATTTTACCTACGATTTCATCCCTATAGAAATCACATTTTATTTTGCTACCTATAAAAAGATGATATTTTTAATATTCCTAACATGTAAAAATTATATTTTTAATTCTTTAAAAATATAAAAATCATATTTTTACATCTTCTATATAGTAAAGATTATATTTTTAATACTTTAAAAATATAAAAATCATATTTTTAACTGAATAAAATCTTTTCTTCACCAACATCATAGGTAAAACTGATTTTAACAATTCTTTTTAAATTAAACTAAACGAATTTTATAAAATAAATTAAATTAAATAATATATATATAAAAAACTTACAGCTGGGATTATGTTGAGGGGGGGCTGCTGTTGAGGTCAGGGAAGTGGAGGGAGGAGGGAAGAAGAAGGCGGAGGATCGGAGGGGGGCTGGAGGTGCGTCGGCGTCGGGTTCAGGCACTGGGGGTTCTCGCGGTGGGAAGAGGGAGCGGGAGGAGGGAATCGAGGAGGGAAGAAGAAGAAGCGGCGGAGGGCGGCAGGCGGATGGTGGCGCGTCGGGGTGGCGATCGCCAAGGGGGCGGCGGTTGCGTCCTTTTCTCTTTTTTTTTTTTTTCTGATTTATGTTCTAACGGGGGGGGGGCAGAGTGTATAAGGAGGGAAGAGAAAGTTTTTTTTTTTATTTTTATTATTTAATTATTTTATTTTCAAAGAAGTTGACTTTTACATACGACCTCTAAACGAGGCCCACCGCCTGTCGTCCATAGCGTTTTACCCCCATTCCGAACACAATGGGATATTTATCGTAAGCTGATTTGATCGTTTGAATCAGTTTCCGTTGAATTTACATTTAAATCGCTATATTGAATTTTAAACGTACATTTCAAATTACCGGGGTCACATACTAACTCTAAAAATTCAATAAAAAATTTTTCTAGCTTCGTATTAACGATACGGTCCTAACAAAACTAATTTCGTCGAATTCTGAGACTGTTAGAAAAATGGCTATTTTCCAGTCGATTAAAATCAACTGAAACTGGTCAAACGCGTTTTCCTTTACCACGCTCACATATTGATTCGAAAAATTATGAAATTTGAAACCTAGCAATAATTTGACACTGCGGATCCAACAAAAGTGGTTTCGTCGAAATCCGAGGTCATTTGCAAAATGTCCATTTTTAAGGGCCTGAATTCCATAGCGACTATTCAGAATTTTCAACTGGACATATCTTTTGATTCCCGCTATGAAATCTTGATCTTTCGGATTCGATGGAAAGATATCATCATTTAGATCCTATCATTTTTGGTTTCACTAAAATCCGGATTGTTTTGCACTCGGTACATTCAATTGAAGTTTGAAATCGAATTATCGAACTACCGCGCCATTTTCAATTCTATTTATAATTATATATAAATATTTATATTCAAACGACGACGCGTATAATATATACGTCGAATTATATTCAAAATAAATTTCACGTCGATATTATTTAAAATAATCCATTTTAAATATTCAAAATTCGCTAAAATTGCCAAAATAAAAATTTCAAACTGGCCCAGATTTTTGGGTTATTACAATCTCTCCCACTTAAAACTTTTCGTCCCTGAAAAGGAACAAAGTCGAAAGTGGTTTGATTAATCAACTCTACGTTCGATCTGGCTTCCATTCTCCAACTTTTCAGTTTCTGAGAATTTTCAAAATTTCAAAAATTTGGCTAACACCCTAAATTTTTGAAAAATTTCGCCATAACCTCCCCTGCACCGGGAGCATCGGGGAATTTCAAATAGCTTCCCCGGTCCTTCAGATCTCAAAAAGAAAAAGAAAAAGCCAAGCGGCTAGCCAATAGGCTCATAAAATCATCATCACCCAAACAAAACAGTAAATTATGTAGTAAACATGTACCTATTTGTCGGGCAAACAAATTTTATTCTTCGCTCTAGCCTCCTTGCTATGACCTGTTCAATGCAAATATATGTATATGCAAGCAAATGCGACCAATTTTCAATACAATTCAATATTTGATTCAATTAGGCATAATGGTTCAAAATTGTCAAACAACTAAACAAACAACACAAACATCAATCAATTAGTGGATTAGAGTTTCAAATTCATAAATTTGATATATATACAAAAATCACATTTTGATGCCAATTCAAAACAATGTATTCTAGCTATATTAGTTTTGGTTCTCACACCAGCCTAATGGAAATATATAGAAAATCACACCTTCGAAACTCGAATATGAATACTGATGATGATGCACCATCATCAGAATCATCCCCGGGTGTCTAGAATGTGATTCTATATCTACCCAGTATATTAAAACTTCGAATATACGTTCATGACGCGTATATACAAAACTTTTATATACTGGATTGTCCATATTCAAAATAAATAAATAATCAAATACGTATAAAACAATTTAAATTTTCAAAACAAAATTGTTTTCATTTGAAAAATATACTCTTCACACTCGTTCTAGGATACTACTGATCCTATCTCTAACGAGTCATTCTAATTGGATATTACTAATCCAATATCTGATGAATTCTTTCGTATGGTTCTAATGTGTCTTGTTCTCGAGCTCTGTAAACCAAAGCTCTGATACCACTGTAAGAACCCGTAACTTCCCCGTGAAGGAAAGCACGAATACTTTGAGAACAACACACAAATGGACGCATATGGAAGAACATTTCATTGTTATTACAACAATTCCATCAGATACAAGAATATACAGAGTATAAATGAATAAATTACATTCGACAAATATCAGAGATTACAATAAATTACATAGCAGCGGAAAAATATACAAAACACAACTAGAAGTGATACACGGATACGGAGCTTTCCGAGCATCGTTCCAGCTGTAAATCAGGACCCTGTGAATGTAAATCTGCAAAACCAAAACTACTAGCTGCCCGTGCGGAAAATAGGGGCACCCAGAGTTTAGGTTAAAACAATAAACTCCAGGTCAGTCATGTGACTGGTGTGAGAACTAAAGCAGTTATTAATATTGGTTTTAAAGTTCGGTAAATCAAGGGACCACGCCGTATGACACGGAACGGGTTTCCTCCCAAGGATACCAGTGCATAAAACAAACAGCGCAATGCTAAATAAAGAAAAATGAAGCTGTTATAAGACCCAGGTCCCATCACACAATGCAACGCAAGCCGGAGGATAGGGTTTTTACCTTATAACAGCCAAAGCATGCTTGATACGTTTAAAACACATTATTTGATACTATTATAAGTGTATAGTGTCAAAACAATTTCAATCATAAGTATCAATCATAGGCGGCATAGCTACCATCTACTATGTCGCCATACTAGTTCTACAATTAAAACCGCAATATCACGTATTGGAAATTAGATTCCGTCATGAGCCGAGGCAAGGGGCAAGCTCCTCTCCGCGTTCGAGACACTCTAGCAATGCCTCAGGACCCCACTCTGATCCTTTGGAACCTCCAAGGCCGGTCCTCTCTTACTTTTGAGGATTAATTATTCCTGAACACACGTTTCCCGGTCCTTACAGACCTATATCCGAGGCGCCTCATATCCAACAACCACACAGGTGAAAAGTATATAAATGTCAGGGCTGGTAGGTCACTGACACCACCATAGCTAGAAAGAAACGTCGTGCACTCCTTGGGTCCGTATCCCGTTTTTGACTCATACCGAGGTGTGAGGCTCGCGAATTCACGTTATACACAAAGCTACGCCACACAGGCCGTGCTTTGATCATCAACCACAAGACTTTGCTTTTCAACAGAAGCCCTGATCAATTGCCACTTACGCGTGTCACACTGGCAATTCACTCCATGCGACTGATGTCCATCGATATACAACCTCTGAGCTCGTACGTCTCAGAGAAGGGCGTTAAGCAAGAGAATAAATTCTCCGCCGCCAAACAGATGTATATTTAATAGAGATCAATCAACACAGAATAAAATCCAATGTCAGACACACAATCCATTTACAAGTTCGTTCTGGGTCTGAATGAAACCGGAGGCACTTTCCTCGCATATCCATCGATCTCCAAGTACGTCTGGACGATCACCGACTGTTTCCCTCATCTTGGGTGTACAGCCCAATCAAGATCATCAGTAATCACCCAAACGATGTGAAGACTTCCGGTCTTCAACCACCGTCTTCATCTTCGACATCTCGTCGAATCGTTTATTCAGAATGGGTATAAACCCGGCCTTTCTGAATAACCCACGTATATAATAAACGAATGTTACACAAACACAACAAACGCCTCATTCCAATTCAGAATATTCTTTTATTCACAAAATCACATTCTTAGGGAAATGTTCCCATTAATTTTATCCAAGATAAATTCTTCTAAATTTATCCTATAATCTTCCTTTGGATATCATTTCAAACTAGTCGGGATTAACGAACCACACCGAAGTAATTATTTATTTTATTTCCCAATCCCAACCTATATATCCCATGGAGCAAAACTGGTGATACTCCATTCCTAACACCACGGTGTTATCAGTAAAATTAATTACCATTTCACGTTCAAATCTAATTAAAGATTTAACTTTCGCTTTGGAGCAAAACTGGTGATACTCCACTCTCGATCACTTTTCAGATTTGATAATTCAAATTATCAATTCACATTTTTAATCTAATTAAAGATTCATTAAAACTCCACTTAGTTTTAATCTTTTCAGAAATCGATAACTTGACTTTAACTGGGTTAAAGAACCAATGTCATCAAAAACACGATTCACGACAAACCAAATCACATTTGATATTAAATACAAGGCTCTGAATAGAAAATATATCGGCTTATATTCAATATCAAATTCTGAAACCAACAAATATCGTATTGGAAATAACGATATATAATATATCTTTCAAATTCCCAAAACAATATCTGTATAGTCACGAAATCCAACATCGAAATATTCCGAAGATAATTTCGATTCAACTCCACTTCCACTTCACCTATTGGGAATATTGATTATTTTAAAAATCACTTTCAAATTCAATTTATTTATTTCAAAAATAAATTGATTTTAAATTCCAGTTCAAAACTAGTTCATTTTGATAAAAATCTATTTTTATCATTTCAAATGTGGAATTCTTCAGCCCAATTTTTCCCAAATCACATATTATGATTTTACACAAATTATCAATATTTTTAATAATTTTATCAAGGCCCGTACAGTCGATTTCCATCAATGGCTATCGAACTGCACTTACAGCGACCTTTTTCGAATTTGATTTGGACATAATTCCAAATCCAACCGTTAGATTTCAAATTTCTAATATTCATTGGAAAGCTCTTTTCGATACGAACCCAACGGTTCCGGTTTTAGGAGAATCCGACGGTCGGATCTCCCGCCCTGTCCGTTTGAAATAAATGGTCGAAATTCACGAACTGTCGCGGTGCGTTCTATTCAGGCCATTATATATATATAATATATATATTATATATATTTCGTCGATTTCCTTTTTAAAACGTATTTTATAAATCGTTTTAACTTCGTTTTCAAAACTATTTCAACACTACATTCAATTTCAAATCGATTTGATTTCAATTCAATTCAAATTCTAATTCGTTTCAATTCAATTCAAATTCAAATTCGTTTCAATTCAATTCCAATTCGTTTTCAATTCAACTTGAATTTGTGCTATATTCAATTCCATTCGAAGTCCTTTTATATTCAATTCAAATTCGTTTTCAATTCAACTTGAATTTGTTCTATATTCAATTCCATTCGAAGTCCTTTTATATTCAATTCAAATTCGTTTTCAATTCAACTTTAATTTGTTCTATATTCAATTCCATTCGAAGTCCTTTTATATTCAATTCAAATTCGTTTTCAATTCAACTTGAATTTGTTCTATATTCAATTCCATTCGAAGTCCTTTTATATTCAATTCAAATTCGTTTTCAATTCAACTTGAATTTGTTCTATATTCAATTCCATTCGAAGTCCTTTTATATTCAATTCAAATTCGTTTTCAATTCAACTTGAATTTGTTCTATATTCAATTCCATTCGAAGTCCTTTTATATTCAATTCAAATTCGTTTTCTTTTCAATTCGAATTCGCTTTCTTTTCAATTCGAATTCGCTATAATATTCATTTCAATTTGAATAAAATCGATATAAATGTCGTTCACGTCAAAATGGCGCAAAACTAATCAACACGGCTTTATATTCTTCACAACTTCTTTACTCTATTCGACAAATGAATATTTGTCCCATTCAACACATGAATCTATATTTCTTTCAACACACGACTAATCTCAACACATGAGTACTGTCAACACATCATTATTTTTGTTATGTAAAATATTTTATAAAACTATGGTATCTATCGTTTGATTTTTAATTAGACCTCTACTGGGAAGTAGTTCTAATTTCAAATATGATAAAGATGTAAATTTATTTTATTTAAAATATTTTACTCAACACATGAATAGTTTCAACACATGATCATCGTCAACACATGACTATTTTTATATTCAACACATGAATTTTCTTTTATAATATTCATTATTTTCCCGATTGGAATGAGGCCCAATCAATCACCATATAATGTTAATTATATGGATTTTCATACAACACATGTATATAATAGCATTGAAAAATAATCAACCATCAACCAAAGTGCACTACACTGTATAAGCATCAAATATAGATATCTAACGCTTATAACAGCCTGTCAATCAATCGATCGACATATTTAATCAATCAGGATGAGTGATCATCAAATTTCATCCCAACACCCGTGTGGGGTTTCAAACAATCAAACACAGATTTTATTTGTGCAGTTGGGCGATGTGTAAAATTTATCGACCCAATCAATATCAGTCAAATCAGTGTATATAAACAAATCGGCCGATTTGTTTATAAATATTTATTTATTCACTTTCACTTTCACGTTAAAAATTCTATTTTTAACGATAATATATTCTATTTTAACACATGAATTTCTATTCATTTCATTTACACAATAAAAATGATATTTTTATTTTTCTAACATATTTTAGAAAATTTCGGCGGCATAACGGCACGATACTAGAAACGGGACGAGGCCTAGCCTTATCCCCGGTTTAGTGAAGGCCCACGCCATTCACACATCAATCAAACCATTCAATTTCACCAAACAATTCAATTCAATCACATAATCAAACTAATCTATGCAACCAAACAAACAAGTCCATGGTTTGTGGACGATTGTGTCGGGTGCTACTAAGCACCGTCTGCATCCTAGTATATATATATATATATAACTAGAAAATGAAATTGAAGAGTGAGGAATTCTCACAGATAGCTATCCTAGCTCCACGGCACTTCATTGATAGAAATCTTCATCGCTATCGCATCATCGCCATCTTCGTTGCCCGTAGTCACTATATATATAAAAATCACACATTTTTATATTTTGATGTCTTTAAAATAAAAGTCACATTTTTATTTATTCATTTTCAATTTAGAAATCATATTTTCATAATCACTTCATATATTTAGAAATCGAATTTTTAATATGCTATTCAATATATAAAAATCGAATTTTTACTTAGGTGTCATATAGATAAAAATTCCATTTCAAAATATTGATTTCGCTTTTATAAAAATAAAGTTTTCGCCTTTATAAAAATAAAGTTTTCGCCTTTTCTATTATTAAAACATCGTCTTTTCACTTTTAAAAATATCGTCTTTTCACTTTTAAAAATATCGTCTTTTCACTTTTAAAAAATTTTACCTTTACGATTTCATCCCTATAGAAATCACATTTTATTTTGCTACCTATAAAAAGATGATATTTTTAATATTCCTAACATGTAAAAATTATATTTTTAATTTTTTAAAAATATAAAAATCATATTTTTACATCTTCTATATAGTAAAGATTATATTTTTAATACTTTAAAAATATAAAAATCATATTTTTAACTGAATAAAATCTTTTCTTCACCAACATCATAGGTAAAACTGATTTTAACAATTCTTTTTAAATTAAACTAAACGAATTTTATAAAATAAATTAAATTAAATAATATATATATAAAAAACTTACAGCTGGGATTATGTTGAGGGGGGGGGGGGGGCTGCTGTTGAGGTCAGGGAAGTGGAGGGAGGAGGGAAGAAGAAGGCGGAGGATCGGAGGGGGGCTGGAGGTGCGTCGGCGTCGGGTTCAGGCACTGGGGGTTCTCGCGGTGGGAAGAGGGAGCGGGAGGAGGGAATCGAGGAGGGAAGAAGAAGAAGCGGCGGAGGGCGGCAGGCGGATGGTGGCGCGTCGGGGTGGCGATCGCCAAGGGGGCGGCGGCTGCGTCCTTTTCTCTTTTTTTTTTTTCTGATTTATGTTCTAACGGGGGGGGGGCAGAGTGTATATGGAGGGAAGAGAAAGTTTTTTTTATTTTATTTTTATTATTTAATTATTTTATTTTCAAAGAAGTTGACTTTTACATACGACCTCTAAACGAGGCCCACCGCCTGTCGTCCATAGCGTTTTACCCCCATTCCGGACACAATGGGATATGTATCGTAAGCTGATTTGATCGTTTGAATCAGTTTCCGTTGAATTTACATTTAAATCGCTATATTGAATTTTAAACGTACATTTCAAATTACCGGGGTCACATACTAACTCTAAAAATTCAATAAAAATATTTTCTAGCTTCGTATTAACGATACGGTCCTAACAAAACTAATTTCGTCGAATTCTGAGACTGTTAGAAAAATGGCTATTTTCCAGTCGATTAAAATCAACTGAAACTGGTCAAACGCGTTTTCCTTTACCACGCTCACATATTGATTCGAAAAATTATGAAATTTGAAACCTAGCAATAATTTGACACTGCGGATCCAACAAAAGTGGTTTCGTCGAAATCCGAGGTCATTTGCAAAATGTCCATTTTTAAGGGCCTGAATTCCATAGCGACTATTCAGAATTTTCAACTGGACATATCTTTTGATTCCCGCTATGAAATCTTGATCTTTCGGATTCGATGGAAAGATATCATCATTTAGATCCTATCATTTTTGGTTTCACTAAAATCCGGATTGTTTTGCACTCGGTACATTCAATTGAAGTTTGAAATCGAATTATCGAACTACCGCGCCATTTTCAATTCTATTTATAATTATATATAAATATTTATATTCAAACGACGACGCGTATAATATATACGTCGAATTATATTCAAAATAAATTTCACGTCGATATTATTTAAAATAATCCATTTTAAATATTCAAAATTCGCTAAAATTGCCAAAATAAAAATTTCAAACTGGCCCAGATTTTTGTGTTATTACATTCTATTTTTAAATTCATTTACTTATCCAATTCTATATATATTGCTATATTGATTTCTAACAATCCAATTTTCTTAAAAATATTAACTCCTTAAATTTCCGAAAAATTTCGCCATAACCTCCTCTTTACCAGGAGCATCGGGAAAATCCCCAAACCGCCACACAGGCCATCCAATCAAAAAGAAAAAGAAAAAAGCCAAGCGGCTAGCCGATACGGCGCATAAAATTTCATATGGAATTTAAACGTGTACCATTTTGTCGGGCATACGAATTAAAATCTTCATACACATCATATACTTCATTCCATACCTGTCAAACACATATTCACCTGTTTCCAATTTATCCCAACTAAATCCAGTCATTTCTAACTCGAGTCGCTAATTTATTCTTTTAATTAGCTCTTGTGCCAACTCTCTTTTGCTTGAACATATCATGTTCAAATATATTTTATTTCGCTTATAATCACGTCGAGTTTCATTTCTAACTATATTCGATTTTGAATATATATATATATATACACACACACAACTCATTTACCTTTCAAAGTTCAATTTCGATTCAAAATTTTCATTAACTAATTATTCTTCAAATTAGTTAATTTTATTCGATAGTAAAAAAAATCTGATTTTTTTTGTTTCAAAAATAAATTCATTACTCCACTTGAATTTAAATAAATTTATAACTCAAGTCTAAATAGAGATTTGGATTTTATTCGTTTAAAAACCTTTTATAAAATTAAATAAACCGTTATGGTTTTTAAATGGTTATTGCGTTGATTTTTTGAAAATTTGATTTTGACATAACTCAGATATATACAACGAAATTCAGAATTTTCTCTTCCATTAGAAAACTATTATCTAATCGGTCCTGAAGATTCTTGTTTCAAAGAATTTCGACTTCGATTGAGTTCTATATACTCAATTGAAGTTTGAATCGCAAATTTACGAACTGCAGCGCTGCGGCGAGCTCGTTTTAATTATATTAATATATATGAATGTTTTAACTTCGTTTATATATAAATTTTAATTCCATTCTGATATATTTTTTATACATATCAAATCAGTTTCCCAATTCAACACAATATTTTCAATTATCTATAATTGTCGATTTTTCCTAACTTGGAAATAAATTTATTTATAATTCGATCTTCTATATTTAAGTTCCATTTCAATTCTATTTAAATATCCTATATTCAATTTCCATTTTAACTGTATTTGAATTCTATATCGAAATTCTATTGAAATTCTATTTCAAATTCTCTATATTCAAACTCCATTTGAATTTCTATATTTAAATTCTATATTTAAAATTACTTTATTCAAATTCCATTTCACTTTCTATGTTCAAATTCTATATTTAAATTTCCTTTATATTTTCTATATTCAAATTCTATATTAAATTTCTATTTGAATTTCTATATTAAAATTCTATTTGAATTTTCTTTATTCGTTCGATTTCAATTTCTTTCGAAATCGATATTTCTACTTTTGAAAAATAGATTTCCCTTTTCAGTTTCACCCTTGTATTTTTATTTCCGAATTATCCAATGATAATTCTTTTCACTTCATTTATAAGCTTTGTTTATAAAAGAACTATTTGTTTTTATTCTTTTAAAACAAGTTAATAATTTTTTTATTCTATTCGAATTTCAAATTCTATTTTAGAAAAATAGAATTTCCCCTTTTAACTTTGGAAATTTCCTTTTTTCGATATTTTTAAAATATCAACATTTAAGCCTAGTGATATTTAATCATCACACAACCAATTATTTATTTCAGGTTTTCTAACACATCATATATGATAGTATATGTGCAAACAAATAAACAAACAGATAATATATTTTTAAGGAATCCAGTTGGATCCTTCCAACCTGTTTTTCCTGCATCCACAGACGGTAGTCAACATAAATAATAACCATCCTGCTTCGAGGCAGGATATCGCGGTATAGAAGGTCATCCACTATCATAGCGTGGGGGCGTATATGGTTATCATCCGCTAATGGTACCGCGGGCATCCGCTAATGATACTGCGGGAATCAATCCAACCATCAACCCAATATATATATATATATATATATATATATATATAATATTCAACCCTAAATATCTAATATATTTGAATCAACCAGAAAGCATTCAAACAAACAACAAAAATTATTTTTAATGAATAAAAATAATTCTAAATAAAGTGGTGAGTGAGATTTACTCACATGATTTTAATTGCAGATCCGGTACAATTTTAGTTAATTTGAATAGACCCAAAACATTCCAAATCACTTCGTAAGCATAGTCTATGTCCTTACAAATCCAACGTAGTGTGTTTCTTACTGCAATGCATATCCAGTCCCAATCATGCCCAGACAACTCTTCCATCGATTGTCTAGGCAACTACATAACAGGCCATACATTGTCACCTGCTTCACCATGCGATTTCTTCCATGAAGCCTTAAACTGAAACCATCAATTGCTTCATCCTTCCAACCAACATCAATAGAGTGAACCCGCACCCCTAATGAGTTGCGACTCCTGCAAAATCGAGCGCTGCAATAGGAGTGAGTGCGACAGTTTTGTTCACCAAAATCCCTTAAACTCCTGCTACCGATTCCTTTCACCACCACAAACGCTCGTCATTCACCTCAACCTTCCAACTAGTGAAAGCTCGACCTTTACTGTTATTCGAGACCTGAAACTCGCGATGATCCCAAATGCAATATAGCGATCTTGTTATCCCATCGTACCGCCTTCTAGTACCCACGAGATCCACCTTGAACCCCAATCAATCTTTAGAACTCCTAAACCTTGTAACCTAGCTCGCGATGATTGATTCGAGCAATTTCAGTTTGCATCGTAGAGGTTTGAAGGGAAAGAATAAGGCAACAGCCATTTTTATTTTGAGCTTTCGATTTTCTTTGTTTTGGTTTTACAAAGAAAAAGAAGGGATTTAAGAACGAGGGGTTGGCGTTGATTGTGCAGAATGAAGTGGCACTGTAAGGAGACGCGGTTTTAAAGAAGGGAGGTGCAACTTCATTTGTTTCGAATTTATGAGGGATGATATTTTCACGATGGCTTCCATTGTTTTGAGAATGAAAACCAGAAGACAAATTAGAGAGAGAGGTCGCATTTTATAGAAGAGTGAGGGAACCAGACGTACTAAAGCATTTGAGGGATGTTGGCAAAAGTACAAGCAAATCCCTTTTTATTTTATTAAAAAAAGATTTTTCCCATTAATTTATTTGATTTCGTATTTAATACGATTTGATAAAAAGGGATTTTTATTCTTTTTAAAAAGATTTCGATTTGATATCTGATTTGATTTCGATCTTATCCATTATAAATATCTCGGGGTTCATAATTAAAAATCGTGAACTGCTATTTTAGCGTACCGACCGTCGTTCCAATGTTATAGCGTTATACTGAACTCAGCAGAATATTTTTATGAAATTTATTTCGAACGTGTATTAATAAAATAACCATATTAAATCGATAAAATTATAAATTTAAACACAAAAACAAATAAATTTTCTGATAATAAATATTTTTATCATCATCTATATTCAAATACAATTAATACCGATTATCTGAATTGTTTTGATTTAGTTTCTAACTTCGAATTAAATTATTTTAGATTCTCGTATTATGATGATTATATAAAAAAATCAAAATAAATCGTATTTCGATTATTTAACCGATAACCCAATAAAATACCATTTATATCATAAATTCAATATTTAAAACCATACTAAATATTTAAAATAAATCGACCAAAAATACGGGTCGACCAAAAATACTGGTCGTTACATAAACTGTACTTTATTTTTGATAAATAATGATTGATTGCTGTGTATTGATTGTTTGGACTGTTAAATAGATTTGATTGAAAACGTAGATATAGATATATATATATAAAGCGACAATCTAATATTGATCATGTTTAAAAGTATATTTCATGATGAAATGAAATTGATGTGAATTATATTGTGTAACATCTGTGGATGCAGGGAAACAGGTCGGAGGAATTCAAATGGATTCCTCAACATTTATTATATTGTTTTTCATATATGATGATATATGATATGATAGATAATCTGTTGTTGATGATGTGTGTTAAAATGATATTGATCATTGTTATTCGGTATTTTAAATACCATAAGAAATACTGGAATGTAGAAAAGGGGATTTTCAAAGTATATTTTGAAAATGAATTATTTATATAAAATCAATGGATTTTATATAGAAAAGGAATTATTTGTAAAACATTTACAAATAGAATTGAAAAGGAAAATATTTGTGAAACCAATAGAAAAGGAAAATATTTGTGCAAAAGATATAAAAGGAAATTATTTGTGAAACCAATAGGAAAGGAATATTTATTTGTCAAATAATAAAATAGAAAAGGAAATATTTTATAAAATAAATGGTATCATCAAAAGGAATTTATTTGGTAAATAAATAGATTGTAAAAGGAAATACTTGAAAATGAATAGAATAGTATAAAAGAGAATTTTATATTTGAAAGGTTTAGACTCGTGCTTCATACACGGGTATAACATGATATGGATTTAAAGCAAAGATTTTAAATAGAATCTGTTCTAGCCGATAGATTGAGAAGACTAATTTATAAATAAGAGCCCGCGGCTTTGATTGTATATTATATATGTAGAACGTTAGATGCAAGCGTTTCTACTAGAATGATATTACTTGTGTTAGACATTATTATAATATCAAAATAATATTGTTTTACTAATGATTTGGGTTATCGTAAGGTAAAAACCATCCGTGTTTATGTGTGGATCGGTCTTATGATTATCCTTTGTTTCAAAAGGATTTTGAAAGTTAAATCAAATAATTTGAGTTTACTCACACTAGTCACATGACTGACCCGAAGTTTATTTTGTTTTGTTTTCCATAAACTCTTGGGTGCCTAATTTTGTTTGGGCAGTCAAGTAGTTGGGATTTACAGATACTTGAAGAGCTAAAGAAGGAGGCTTCAAAATTATATAGCTATGGTTTTTCCGCTATGTTGTAAATGCTGTAGTTTGGAAATGATATGTATATTCAAGTACAGATTAATATTTCAAAGTTATATTATGAAATATATTTATTCATTCCGCTGTGAGATTCGTGTTTACTCCGATGTTGTATGCTCTTCTTCTTCTTCTTTTATTCTAAGTTTCTATCTTATCTATCCTCACCCTCTAATTTCTTTCATTAACTACCAGTATTTTCGATCCTTGGATGTTCGATATGTGTTGTATATCGGATAACCAAGATTGACTTTTTCCGGGACGTTACAGTTGGTATCAGAGCTTAAGGTTAAGTAATTACCTTGGCTCTATGGCGTGACTAAGTAGAGATGGGGTTAGTAATACCCTAGATTGAGTTGAGTGTATATATACGAGTGAACGTATTTGTTATTGATATAAAAAAATTGTTTTATGTTGTGGAGATTTATTGGTTGAGTTATTTATGAGTTCTGGTCGATCAGTTTGATCCACTGTATTGGTAGGGATTTATAAACACTCGAATACAATGAACCGACACTGTATATTTTGAAAAAAGGGTAAATGAAAATAAGTTTACCCAATGTATATTTTGATATAGGGAAGACATATATATTGGAATTATAATATATTGGATATATTGGTTGTCATTATAATCGTGTAAGATTATAAATTAAATAGTTATGTAAATAACCAATCAGTATTCATGTAAGTGTAGTATATGGAATTAGATGGATTAAATCTGAATTCAAATCAGAATTGGAATTAAAACCGTGGAAGGTTATAAAATGTTATAAATGAATCTGGGTTAAATATATGTGAATTTTAAAATTCTGGGAGATTTTAATTTTTTTACAGGCATTGAAAATGGTATTTTGAAATGAATTTCAAAATGGAAGTGTTTAGATATGGTTTTGAAAGTAATATAGTATTGAACTCACTTGGGTCGCTGGAAAATAATTCCGATGGTGAAGTCGGCTATCATCGGTGTTTATTTTCGAGTTTCTAAGTGGCAGATTACTACCAAAGTTTTTGTTTTTGAATTGTTTTGAGAAAAACAAGTTGTTTAGAATTCAAATGTTTTGAATTGGTATTATGATTTCAAATTGAGTTGAAATAAACCCAGGAATTTAAACTTCGAAATTTAAATATAACTTATGAAGTTAAAGAGATTGGAATGGTAAGAATGAATATATAAATTAAAATTTAACTTGAACTAAGTTAAACAAAACCAGATTTGATTATAGGATAATCTAGAATGGAATTGAGTTGAGGAGTTAACAGTTTGAATTTGAAATTGGAGTTTGAATGGAATTCGACTTAGGTATAAACGAATGATTTGGTGTTGAGGATGAATTTATTGGAGATCGATTGGTAATGCATTTGTACAAGCTGAAGTGGTAACAAATGAAAGGTATATAATGATATGCCCGACAAAAAGGTACAAGTTTACATTTCATATGAGTTGGGTGATTTTATGAGCCGATTTGGCAAGCCGCTTGGCTGTTTGATTTTCTTTTGAGTTGGATAGCATAGAGAGGCGAGTTGTGGTTTGATGTATTGGCCGGTACAAAGGAGGTGCTAGCAAAAATTTTCGAAAATTTAGAGTGATTTTTTTTTAGAATTTTAGAAAATTTTGGTTATTCAGAAAAAATTAATAATTTAAGTGAAATTAAATGGTTCGGTTTAAATTGAAATTTAGAAGTAAAACATTAGATTTTTAAATCTAGTTAGTAGAGTTGGTAGCATTTTCCAAGCTTAGCAATTTTAAGGGGGAAGAATGTAATGACCCGTATTTTTAGCAATATTTTAATTCATTTATTTAATTATTTAAATAGTGAATTAGATATTTAATACGACTCGAATTAAATAATATCGAATATTCAATTAATATTTATAATATAATAATATATTATAATAGCGAAATAGTCAAAAATAGCTGAACTCACAATACAGTGTGAATAGGATTATATATAAGGTATGATTCAGTTAGTATTGAATTTTAAATGGAAAAATACATATAACGATTGATTTAAGAGGAATGTAAAATCAAACAAAATAATATTTGTTTTACCTATAAGTACATCTTTTTTTTCCTTAACCTAATTTCCTTTCTTTGGTCATTCTCCTTCCACGCTTCAAATTTCTCAGCCGCTCCTTTATCTCTTAACAGTCAAAACAAATTCGTGGCCTTCCAATCGACCTTAGGAAAATCGTTATAACCTAATCTCCATCTCATTTTCTCCGATCAAATTCCCAGCCGCCACCAAAGAAAAGCGTTCCTCAAAACATTCCACCATCTTCAAAAAGGGAATCAATACAAAAACCTTTCTCAGCAAAACCAAATCACCCCTTTGAAATTCAAAATAAAATCATAGAAATATTGTCGAGTGCGGTGCGTTCTTACCTGAAATTCTCAAACGTATGGTGAGCGTGGAAGCTTCCAAAAAGGTGCTGGGATGGATCTGTTTGCATCAAGTTGTCAGAAGGGTGCGGTTTTGGGTGGTGAGCACCGTGGTGATCTCGGTTTTGTTAAGCGGGGTGGTTGAAGGGAGTTGACGCGGAGGAAGCTGATGAAAAGGGTGAACTGCTGCGGGTTTTAACTGTGAAACACCCCACCTCCGTTAGGGTCACTCTCAAAGGGAATACCCTAATTTTGGTGGAGGTTTATAAGTACAAGTCACAGATATACAAGACAGATATAATAACACATATTTTTGAACAGCGGAAAACAACAACTTTTATTTCTTCAAAATACGTGTTACACAAACATTGCCATAATACTTCCCAAAATCATAACTGTCTTGATTACATTATTTAAAGAAGCATGAAGAAAACATAAATAAACTGCAAAAGTCCCCTAATTGCTGTCCAAAGCCATAGTCCAAAACGGAAAAGATCCCAGCAATACATTCTTTCTCTTCAAGCTGGATGTGAAAACTGATCAAGCTGCGGTATTCCCTCCCTGAGAACCTGGGGGGGGGGGGGAACGAAAGAAAAAGAGGCAAAAGGAAAAGGGTCAGTCATAAAGACTGAGTAAGTTCTAGTGACTTTCAGTGTAGAAACGGTTAAAACAACCTATCATGTATGAACTGGAACTAAACTTAAGAATGGTGTCAAGGTGAACAAGATAGACTAAGGTGATCAGGATGAGTCAAGACAAGTCAAGTAAAGCATCACATGTTCGAGATTCGTTGCATCGACTATACTAGTATACTAAGCCCATATCACAAGTTAATCACGAAATAAATCCTACAGCCCAATGTCATGAAATGACCCTGAAACGGGGTCTGACCCAAGTACGGGGTCCTACGGAGCGATTATCTAGTCGATCGGCTCCCTACATGTTCTAGCTCGTCAAGTGTCCGTGTCATACGGCTAATCACGAATGTAGTCACCTGTGCTGGGTCCACCTTCGGGTGTATCAGCCCTAGGGTGTCAACCCCTGACACGATTCAAGATGCACAGATAAATCTACGGATACCCAGTGTCTGCCCCGGATACGTGCACGATCGTAGTCCACCGAACCTACACTGGCATACCCCACTGCCATCGTTCACCTCTTACAATCAGCCCAGTAATCGTGCCCCCACCCGGCCTAGCCCCAGGGTACCTTGATACTTCTAGAGGGTTACTGCTGAAAGGGGTCGTGTCTAGGGTTTCGCCTAATAGATTAGGTCATGTAATTCGTGACCTAACCCGCCTAACAGATTAAGTCATGTAATTCGTGACTTAATCCTTTTCTAGTCTAGTCATGTCAAGATGGTTAAGTATGTCATTTCAGTTCACGACTTAACCCGCCTACGTGTCATGTCAAGTTGGCTAAGTGTTGTCGTTTTCAAGTTCATGACTTAGCCCTACAAATCGTGTTCAGATTGGTTAAGTTGTCTTTTCATGTTCATGACTTAACCCTAATTGGCATTAATTGATTCGTTAATGCACCGAACCACTCACATTGGATCCTATTGTTCGTAGCCACTGGATTTGCCGGGCGGTTCCGGGCAGGTTTACGCTACGAACTCAACCCAACCTCGGGTTTCAAGCGCGATGTGACCAACTACCCACATTGGATCCTATTGTTTGTAGCAACTGGATTTGCCGGGCGGTTCCGGGCAGATTTACACTACAAACTCAACCCAACCTCGAGTTGGCCACTTTATTGTTTTCTAAAGTCATGCCCATGTACTTATCAGATTTTGCTATTTCCACATCATGTTCATATGTCAACTTCATGCCCAACTAAGGCATGTTTAAAGTCAAGTTATGGCATGTTCAAGTCAAGTTTTCATGCCATATTTCATGTTCTACTTATACCAAATTTCACAGTTTATTCTTATAATTAATTCAAGTTTTGCCTATTCTACCCAATCGTATCCCCAACGTATATAAACGTACTTCGTTCACAAGCATAAATAATTCAAGAGATAAAGGGGAATAACACCAAACATGTGATAGGCATATGTGAAAATTCCAACATCACTTGCATAATAAACAGGCTATAACATATCACATGGTTGCAATACTAGTATGATGATAACTTGGCATAGTAATGATTCCAACTTAATTTAACATGATGATTTCAACTTTACATCATAGGCATAATAATCATTGCGGGCATAATAATAATTTTATTATAAACATGAAACATTAAAGGCATAGTAATCCTAATAGGCATAGTGGATTCCAATTTAGCATTTTTAACATAATAATTCTCATAGGCATAATGATTCCAATTTATCATAATGATTCTCATCTAACATTATAAACATAATGGTTCCAACTTAGCATTTTTAACATAATAATTCTCATAGGCATAATGATTCCAATTTATCATAATGATTCTCATCTAACATTATAAACATAATGGTTCCAACTTAGCATTTTTAACATAATGATTCTCAACTAACATTATAGACATAATGATTCTCAATTAACATTATAGACATAAGGATTCCAATTTAGCGTTTTTAACATAATGATTCTCAACTAATATTATAAACATAATGGTTCCAATTTAGCATTTTAACATAATGATTCTCAACTAATATTATAAACATAATGGTTCCAATTTAGCATTTTAACATAATGATTCTCAATTAACATTATAGACATAATGATTCCAATTTAACATCTTTAACATATCTACCATTATAAACATAATAATTCCAACTTTTCATCATAACCTAGCAATACCCAATTAATCATGATGGGTATATTAACATCACAGGCATAATTCCATCAATAGTCATAGCCATGGTTTTAATTAGCATCATAGGCATGGTTTAATCAACATAAAGATTTCAATAAACATAGTGATTCCATGGATATGTATTAGTCCAACTTGCCAAACAAATAAGCCCAAGTGATTCATAACAACATCAAAATCATGACAAGTTTAACTTGCAACGTTGCCATAGCAATATCCCCAAATTATAATTCAAAGATAAACAATATAAACAATGGATTAACAATAGTTCCTAAATCCGGTTTCAATTCATGGCATGTCCATATTGTTTTAGCGTTTTTGCCTAAAAAGTAACATAGAACTTACAATATTAAGCAAATAACCCAAATAAAAATCCCAAATCAAATAGTCCCAAATTCGTTGTCTAAAGCGTCGTAGTTGTTGTAGCTTCTAGTTGTAGCCTTCAAGAATCATCCTCCCTCTTCTATAATTTTATTCTTTGTATTTTTAATTTAGAGCTCTAGGTTTAATGGCGGCAGCCTGAGGCTAAAATGAAATAGTATGATTTAGGCTAGGTCTTAGGTCCTTTTTATAATGTTTGCAAGTTGTTTTAGACCGTCGATGGAGCTTGATTCAATAATAGCCGTTCGTTTGAAGGAGAGACCAACCAGGAGCTGACACCTAGCCCTAGTGACAAGGCAAGGCTCAGAAAATCGGCCAAACACAGATCAGGCCAGCCAGGGTGGGCTGGGTTCGACCTGGCTCTGGGGCCAGGTCGACAGCCCTGTCGACACCGTGTCGACTTGGCTGTCGACAGCCCTGTCGACCTGGCTAGCCCAGGTCGACTGCCAAGTCGACCTGGGTGCCTTAGGCGGGAATTTTCCCGCCCTGGCCAATTGGGCCCGATTTTGAATTTTAAACTTGTTTTTCTGAGCTGTTTTCGTCTGTTTGAATTTTAAACTGAATTCTGAATCTTCCGGAGGCCATATCTTCTTCATACGGACTCCGTTTTTCGAAAACTCGGACTCTATTTCACGTATTTTTCCAAGACGAACGCAATGGCGTATCCCGTTTCCCTTAATTCTTTGATCTGAAATTAATTATACTTTAATTTGTGAATTTCACTGTTATAGAATACACGGGGTGTTACATTCTCCCCCACTTAAAAGGATTTCGTCCCCGAAATCTTCAAGTTAGGAGGAATGTATATCCTAACATCCAATCATCCATCTACTCATCCATCAAACACGAGTATCCATTGTCCTTAAAAGACTACAAATGCTTTATGATCATATGCGAAGTGTGTGTATATGTTCCTTAGCTAATGCTAATGATCAGGCCTGATTGATCTTCTAAATGCAAAATATGTTTAGTGAAATGAATCCAATATGTATGCAAGTTTTTCCTATTATAATTCATAATTTCTACATGAGTGCTCGAACATTCAATCATATGCAACAACCAAATGATAGCACAACCAAGTTTCCAAAATAAACACTCATGCATATGCAACATGAAAATGTATCTGAGCCGATCTAGTGCCTAATGTGTATTCATGCATCCACGAGCAACCACTTGCGACCACTTGCAACCATTTCGCAATCATAACATGTTTCAATTACATGTTTACATCCAAAAAGATTCTAACTATGGTTCTCAAGATAGGATCGAGGAGAGAAATAAGATAAAACAAAGCATCTAGAATAGGTTAACAATATACCGCCAGAAGGTCCGGTCTGCTTCTCAGGGCAGTCTTTGCTGATGTGTCCAGTCTTCCCACAATGTAAACATTCACCTTGCTTTCTCTTCCTCTTTCTACAATCCTTGGCTATGTGCCCTTCCGTACCACAGTAATTGCATTTCCTTTTATCGCGTGAGTTGTTGTTCTTGCCTCCCTTCTCGGAGTCTACCTTCTTATTCTTAGAATCGTTGGGCTTGACCTCTTTCTTCCCTTGAGAGTTTTCTGCCTCTGTCTCCTTCTTGCCCTTATCTTCCTCGTTCAGCAATGCCATCTGCACCAACCTTTCGTACGTAGCTCCCATGGGTATATGGGTCATGGCCAAACTGTGTAATGGCTCATTCAACCCTTTGACAAAGCGGAGAGCCTTCTTGTGTGGGGTGTTGACTAGGTCCAGTCCAAACCTAGCTAGCTCGTCGAACTGATTAACGTACTCTTTGACTGTCATATTTCCTTGCTTAAGAAATAAAAATTTCTCCAACTGCAAACTCCTTTCGGCTTCTGAGAGAAATTTAGCCTCAAACCTTGCCCTAAAGTCCTCCCATGTTTCCACCGGTCTTTCTGCATTAGTGACTTCCCACCAGTAGGAAGCCTCGCCCTTTAGTAGCCACACTGCCAGTTGTACTTTCTGCCTATCTTCTGCCTCAAAGATGACGAATAAGTCCTCGGTTTCTTTCAGCCAATTTCTAGCTGCTACGAAGGACTCCGTTCCATGAAAGTCCTTTCCTCCCATAGCCTTAAAATCTTTACATATATTAGCAAAAGTGTTTCCCCGCGGAGGAGGTGGAGGAAGAGGTGCTGCTGCAGCTGGATGATTTCCTGCAGCTGGGGGAGGAGGAACGTTAGGACCTGGCTGGGTGGCCCTTGCTTCTAAGAATCGTCTAAACCAACCAGGTATTGGTACACCCTCTGGCAAGATAAGTTCTTCGGACATGCTGAAACAAGAGGGATAGATTCAAAACGAAGGATAAGAGATAATGCCTATGGCTTTGGGGGACTTTGCCTTTTTAAAATAAAATAATATTTTATCTTTTAAAATGCTTCATTAAATTTTCTTTTGAAAAATAAATTTTCAAAACTTTTATCTTATCTGGTAAACCTATGCTCTGATACCAAGTGAAACACCCCACCTCCGTTAGGGTCACTCTCAAAGGGAATGCCCTAATTTTGGTGGAGGTTTATAAGTACAAGTCACAGATATACAAGACAGATATAATAACACATATTTTTGAACAGCGGAAAACAACAACTTTTATTTCTTCAAAATACGTGTTACACAAACATTGCCATAATACTTCCCAAAATCATAACTGTCTTGATTACATTATTTAAAGAAGCATGAAGAAAACATAAATAAACTACAAAAGTCCCCTAATTGCTGTCCAAAGCCATAGTCCAAAACGGAAAAGATCCCAGCAATACATTCTTTCTCTTCAAGCTGGATGTGAAAACTGATCAAGCTGTGGTATTCCCTCCCTGAGAACCTGGGGGGGGGGGAACGAAAGAAAAAGAGGCGAAAGGAAAAGGGTCAGTCATAAAGACTGAGTAAGTTCTAGTGACTTTCAGTGTAGAAACGGTTAAAACAACCTTTCATGTATGAACTGGGACTAAACTTAAGAATGGTGTCAAGGTGAACAAGATAGACTAAGGTGATCAGGATGAGTCAAGACAAGTCAAGTAAAGCATCACATGTTCGAGATTCGTTGCATCGACTGTACTAGTATACTAAGCCCATATCACAAGTTAATCACGAAATAAATCCTACGGCCCAATGTCATGAAATGACCCTGAAACGGGGTCTGACCCAAGTACGGGGTCCTACGGAGCGATTATCTAGTCGATCGGCTCCCTACAAGTTCTAGCTCGTCAAGTGTCCGTGTCATACAGCTAATAACGAATGTAGTCACCTGTGCTGGGTCCACCTTCGGGTGTATCAGCCCTAGGGTGTCAACCCCTGACACGATTCAAGATGCACAAATAAATCTACGGATACCCGGTGTCTGCCCCGGATACGTGCACGATCGTAGTCCACTGAACCTACACTGGCATACCCCACTGCCGTCGTTCACCTCTTACAATCAGCCCAGTAATCGTGCCCCCACCCGGCCTAGCCCCAGGGTACCTTGATACTTCTAGAGGTTACTGCTGAAAGGGGTCGTGTCTAGGGTTTCGCCTGATAGATTAGGTCATGTAATTCGTGACCTAACCCACCTAACAGATTAAGTCATGTAATTCGTGACTTAATCCTTTTCTAGTCTAGTCATGTCAAGATGGTTAAGTATGTCATTTCAGTTCACGACTTAACCCGCCTACGTGTCATGTCAAGTTGGCTAAGTGTTGTCGTTTTCAAGTTCATGACTTAGCCCTACAAATCGTGTTCAAATTGGTTAAGTTGTCTTTTCATGTTCATGACTTAACCCTAATTGGCATTAATTGATTAGTTAATGCACCGAACCACTCACATTGGATCCTATTGTTCGTAGCCACTGGATTTGCCGGGCGGTTCCGGGCAGGTTTATGCTACGAACTCAACCCAACCTCGGGTTTCAAGCGCGATGTGACCAACTACCCACATTGGATCCTATTGTTTGTAGCAACTGGATTTGCCGGGCGGTTCCGGGCAGATTTACACTATAAACTCAACCCAACCTCGAGTTGGCCACTTTCTTTTTTTTCTAAAGTCATGCCCATGTTCTTATCAGATTTTGCTATTTCCACATCATGTTCATATGTCAACTTCGTGCCCAACTAAGGCATGTTTAAAGTCAAGTTATGGCATGTTCAAGTCAAGTTTTCGTGCCATATTTCATGTTCTACTTATACCAAATTTCACAGTTTATTCTTATAATTAATTCAAGTTTTGCCTATTCTACCCAATCGTATCCCCAACGTATATAAACGTACTTCGTTCACAAGCATAAATAATTCAAGAGATAAAGGGGAATAACACCAAACATGTGATAGGCATATGTGAAAATTCCAACATCACTTGCATGATAAACAGGCTATAACATATCACATGGTTGCAATACTAGTATGATGATAACTTGGCATAGTAATGATTCCAACTTAATTTAACATGATGATTTCAACTTTACATCATAGGCATAATAATCATTGCGGGCATAATAATAATTTTATTATAAACATGAAACATTAAAGGCATAGTAATCCTAATAGGCATAGTGGATTCCAATTTAGCATTTTTAACATAATAATTCTCATAGGCATAATGATTCCAATTTATCATAATGATTCTCATCTAACATTATAAACATAATGGTTCCAACTTAGCATTTTTAACATAATAATTCTCATAGGCATAATGATTCCAATTTATCATAATGATTCTCATCTAACATTATAAACATAATGGTTCCAACTTAGCATTTTTAACATAATGATTCTCAACTAACATTATAGACATAATGATTCTCATTTAACATTATAGACATAAGGATTCCAATTTAGCGTTTTTAACATAATGATTCTCAACTAATATTATAAACATAATGGTTCCAATTTAGCATTTTAACATAATGATTCTCAACTAATATTATAAACATAATGGTTCCAATTTAGCATTTTAACATAATGATTCTCAATTAACATTATAGACATAATGATTCCAATTTAACATCTTTAACATATCTACCATTATAAACATAATAATTCCAACTTTTCATCATAACCTAGCAATACCCAATTAATCATGATGGGTATATTAACATCACAGGCATAATTCCATCAATAGTCATAGCCATGGTTTTAATTAGCATCATAGGCATGGTTTAATCAACATAAAGATTTCAATAAACATAGTGATTCCATGGATATGTATTAGTCCAACATGCCAAACAAATAAGCCCAAGTGATTCATAACAACATCAAAATCATGACAAGTATAACTTGCAACGTTGCCATAGCAATATCCCCAAATTATAATTCAAAGATAAACAATATAAACAATGGATTAACAATAGTTCCTAAATCCGGTTTCAATTCATGGCATGTCCATATTGTTTTAGCGTTTTTGCCTAAAAAGTAACATAGAACTTACAATATGAAGCAAATAACCCAAATAAAAATCCCAAATCAAATAGTCCCAAATTCGTTGTCTAAAGCGTCGTAGTTGTTGTAGCTTCTAGTTCTAGCCTTCAAGAATCATCCTCCCTCTTCTATAATTTTATTCTTTGTATTTTTAATTCAGAGCTCTAGGTTTAATGGCGGCGGCCTGAGGCTAAAATGAAATAGTATGATTTAGGCTAGGTCTTAGGTCCTTTTTATAATGTTTGCAAGTTGTTTTAGACCGTCGATGGAGCTTGATTCAATAATAGCCGTTCGTTTGAAGGAGAGACCAACCAGGAGCTGACACCTAGCCCTATTGACAAGGCAAGGCTCAGAAAATCGGCCAAACACAGATCAGGCCAGCCAGGGTGGGCTGGGTTCGACCTGGCTCTGGGGCTAGGTCGACAGTCCTGTCGACACCGTGTCGACTTGGCTGTCGACAGCCCTGTCGACCTGGCTAGCCCAGGTCGACTGCCAAGTCGACCTGGGTGCCTTAGGCGGGAATTTTCCCGCCCTGGCCAATTGGGCCCGATTTTGAATTTTAAACTTGTTTTTCTGAGCTGTTTTCGTCTGTTTGAATTTTAAACTGAATTCTGAATCTTCCGGAGGCCATATCTTCTTCATACGGACTCCGTTTTTCGAAAACTCGGACTCTATTTCGCGTATTTTTCTGAGACGAACGCAATGGCGTATCCCGTTTCCCTTAATTCTTTGATTTGAAATTAATCATACTTTAATTTGTGAATTTCACTGTTATAGAATACACGGGGTGTTACAAACTGGGAGCTCACGGTGAAAGATAACGGAAGGGTTAGCTGTAGTTGTTGGGGTTTGTATTGAGTTGTTTGCTGAGTTGAAATGGTTTTTGCGTTTTCATGTATAGGAGCAGGGTGTATGTGTGCACTTACTACTGTGCGGACGTTAATGAGGATTGACCGACAAGGAGAGTTGGGGTTCAAGCTTCTGAAGTGAATTATTATACTAAGAGTGAGAGTTTACGTGTATAAGTGGATGTGATGGAGTTGATGAAGTCCATTTTGGGTGAAGAGGAAAGGAAGGAAAAGCAGGGCTTTATAAATCTGGAAGGAGAGGCTACTGAACGTATGCAGGCAAATTGATGCATGGCGACATTCCAAGTCTCATGAGTCTAAAATAATGAAATGAAGTAACATGTTTTAGGTGTTGGAGCGCATGGGGTACGACTGTATGAGCTGTGTAGATTATTGTTGGGTTCAGCAAAACAATGAAAAGTGAATATTACTGTGGAGCAGGAGTTGTATGGGTTACCAACATGAGCATTGGGGTAGTAGCTAAGTATAGAAATGGTGTAGTTTGGTTCACGGTTAAACGCAGTATACTGACGTATTATATATTGTGGAATTTTGGTTTGATGAGGGAAATGAGTGGACATGAGAAGATCGGCGCTATAGAATATAAAAAAATATACATTGTAGTTTCCGTTAGGTAAGAAAGGATGAATGGTAGATAACGGACATGATGAGTTCGCGGTAGGGTTTCGTGAAGTTGTTAGCAACAAATTATTGTATGAAGCATGAAAATGGCGTTCAAAACATAGATAGAGTAGGAGGATGAAGTTGCAAGTTGCCTTTGATGATGGACCGACTTGAATTAGAACGGTAAAGCTCATAGTTAATTTAATAAATTTAAATTAAAATAAATTTGTGTATTAACTTTATATTATCGTATCTGGCACATACGATATCAGAATTTCGAAAGGTCAGATCCATTGGGATTGTGTGGACAAGGACTACATGATGGAACTGACTGGTAGTTGATTGGAGCTCGTTACAATTTATAGTGGAATAAGTTGTCCGTCTAATCAAGCGATGGTTATCGTTATTAATGATGAACTGCCAAAGTGAGTAAAACTCACTATCTCTGATCAGTTTATATTTTTATAAACTGTAATTTATTTTTGATAAATAATGATTGATTGCTGTGTATTGATTGTTTGGACTGTTAAATAGATTTGATTGAAAACGTAGATATAGTTATATATATAAAAATCGACAGTCAAATATTGATCATGTTTAACAGTATATTTCATGATGAAATGAAATTGATGTGAATTATATTATGTAACATCTGTTGATGCAGGGAAACAGGTCGGAGAAATCCAACTGGATTCCTCAACATTTATTTTATTGTTTTTCATATATGATGATATATGATATACAATCTATTGTTGACGATGTGTATTAAAATGACATTGATCATTGTTATTCGGTATTTTAAATACCGTAAGAAATACTGGAATGTAGAAAAGGGGATTTTCAAAGTATATTTTGAAAATGAATTATTTATATAAAATCAATCGATTTTATATAAAAAGGGAATTATTTGTAAAACATTTACAAATAGAGTTGAAAAGGAAAATATTTGTGAAACCAATAGAAAAGGAAAATATTTGTGAAACAAATATAAAAGGAAATTTTTTGTGAAACCAATAGGAAAGGAATTTATTTGTCAAATAAATAAAATAGAAAAGGAAATATTTTATAAAATAAATGGAATTATCAAAAGGAATTTATTTGGTAAATAAATAGATTGTAAAAGGAAATACTTGAAAATGAATAGAATAGTATAAAAGAGAATTTTATATTTGAAAGGTTTAGACCCGTGCTTCGCACAAGGGTATAACATGATATGGATTTAAAGCAATGATTTTAAATAGAATCTGGTCTAGTCGATAGATTGAGAAGACTAATTTATAAATAACATTTTATAAATTAAATAAATTATTTATCATTAGATAAATAGAATATATAAGTCATGGCTTATATAGAGAAGTAAGAATCGATTTCAACATCGATAATTGAAACTGAATATGGACGTAGAGTTAATCAAGATGTATTAAATCAAAATGAGTTAGAGGAGTTAATAGAATTAGAGTTAATGGATTAGAGTTAGAGTAAATCGATTAGAGTTAGAGTAAATCGATTAGAGTTAGAATTAATCGATTAGAGTTAGAGTTAACCAGTTAGAGTTAATCATTTAGATTTAATCAGTTGGAGTTAACCATTTAGAGTTAATCAATTAGAATAAATTGATTGGAGTTAAAACGAACTCGAGTTATTCAATTAGAGTTAATCAAGTTTGTCGAATATTAGTTTATTCGAATCGGAAAAGAAATTATCGAATATAGTTTATTCGAAAGGAGTTAATCGAATGTAGTTTATTCAAAAGAAGAGTAATCGAATATAATTTATTCGAATAGAGTTAAAAGAGTTATCGAATATTAGTTATTTGAAAGGAGATATCGAATATTAGTTATTTGAAAGGAGTTAATCGAATATAGTTTATTCGAAAGAAGAGTAATCGAATATAGTTTATTCGAATAGAGTTAAAAGAGTTATCGAATATTAGTTGTTCAAAAGGAGTTATCGAATATTAGTTATTCGAAAGGAGTTATCGAATAGTAGTTATTCGAAAGGAGTTATCGAATAGTAGTTATTCAAAAGGAGTTATCAAATATTAGTTATTCGAAAGGTGTTATCGAATATTAGTTATTCGAAAGGAGTTATCCAATATTAGTTATTCGAAAGGAGTTAATTGAATATAGTTTATTCGAATAGAGTTAAAGGAGTTAATCGAATATAGTTTATTCGCAAGGAATTAAGTGATAAGAATTAATGAATTGAAGTTAATCGAGTTAAAGTTAATGGAGTTAGGGTTAATTGATTTGAGTTAGTCGAGTTATATTTTGGAGTTAGATACTTCAGAAGTAGGGATTATAACGCTATAGTTATAATCAATGTTTTAAAATAAAGAAGTGGATTCGTAAATAGAATATGAGAGTTTCGTAAGGAAGTTTGTTAAAGATTTAAAAGATAAACTTTGTCTATTCCGAAGTTAAAACGTTTCAGTTAAGGTCTGAGAGGTAATTATACCCCAACTTGATTGACTTCCTTCTTAACTAAGGAATGGCTAAGGTTTGATGGTTAAGTGAATTTAGTTAATGAGTGAAATGGTTTGAGTTGGCATGGCGATGTTAGATTTAAACATCAGTTTAAATCCAGTGAAGGAGTTTTGGAAATGTTTTCCAAAAAAAGAATCAGAAATGTTTTCTGATAATAGAAAATCAGAATTTAAGATATATGGAAACAGGAGATAAGTAAATTAATGAACTAAAGAGATAAATGTTAAATGATGATTGATTGATAAAATTTCCATCTGGAAATAATATCGTTGTTTGCACACGTGTTTTTCTTTGATAGTTAAATCACCGACTATCAAAGTTTTGACTATTTTTCTGTTCGTCAATAAGGGGAGACCGGTTGGATTCTTATCCAAAGAACCACTCCGTATTGGCATAAGCGTTGCGGAATAATATATGCCAAAGATAATTGAAGACGGAGTAAGGTGCAAGGGCTGTTGTATAAGTCCTAGGTAGAGATTGCCTAGGATGGGTGTACGGAATAGTGCTTCGGTTTGTCCAGTCCCAGTACAACTTGAATGGAGGAATGTTTGACAGAGTATATCTGGTAGATCACGTAAGTTGATCGTTTCAAAGATATTTACGTTGGTGGTGGAGGAATTCATTTCTCATAGCTTATACCCATGGTATTTTTGGGGAAATCAATTTGTGATTTGACGGGTATGACGATGTGGCATTCGAAGTAAATGGAGGAGTGATCTGTTAAAAGATACGTTTTGACCTCGAGCCTCATCAACTGGGAAATGACAGAAATCGGGCAGGCAACATGGCTAAGTGATTCACAACCAAGTAGGGTATATTGTCACCATCTAGAGAATATTCATATTTGTTACTTATTTCAATTCTGTATCTCCCGGGAATGGTTATGTTGGTTTACCAACTGTAAGGTGACAATATATTCGATACACTCAAGCGAAATAAGTGTTTGGTCATGTGTGGCCAAGTTGCAAGATGTTCTTGTTGAACTCCAGTGTATCGCTTCTACAGTACACTGAGCGGAAGGTGGATCCATACCTTGTCATAGTTGGAATCCATTCCCCAAATAAGAGCCCGCGGTTTTGATTGTATATTATATATGTAGAACGTTAAATGCAAGCGTTTCTACTAGATTGATATTACTTGTGTTAGACATTATTATAATATCAAAATAATATTGTTTTACTAATGATTTGGGTTATCATAAGGTAAAAACCATTCGTGTTTATGTGTGGATCGGTCTTATTATTATCCTTTGTTTCAAAAGGATTTTGAAAGTTAAATCAAATAATTTTAGTTTACTCACACTAGTCACATGACTGACCCGGAGTTTATTTTGTTTTGTTTTCCCTAAACTCTTGGGTGCCTAGTTTTGTATGGGCAGTCAAGTAGTCGGGATTTACAGATACTTGAAGAGCTGGAGCAGGAGGCTTCATAATTATATAGCTATGGTTTTTCCGCTGTGTTGTAGGTGCTGTAGTTTGGAAATGATATGTATATTCAAGTACAGATTTATATTTCAAAGTTATGTTATGAAATATATTTATTCGTTCCGCTGTGAGATTCGTGTTTACTCTGGTGTTGTATGTTCTTCTTCTTCTATTCTAAGTTTCTATCCTATCTATCCTCACACTCTAATTTCTTTCATTAACTACTGGTATTTTCGATCCTTGGATGTTCGTTATGTGTTGTATAGCGGATAACCAAGGTCTAATTTTTCCGGGACGTTACACCAGTAGCGACCAATATCCGAGGCATCTCATTCCATCATCCACATAAGTAAAAATGTTTGGGCCCCATACCATGACACCACTTCTAGCCAGAAAGAAATGTCGTGCACTCCCAGCAGTCACTATCCCATTTTTGACTCATACCAGGTATGAGGCTCACGAATTAATGCTATACACAAAGCTATGCTATTTAAAGTCGTGCTTTGATCATCAACCACAAGACTCTGCTTTTCAAAACAAGCCTTGATCCTTTCATCTTAGCAAGCCACACTGACAATTCACGCCATACAAATAATGTCTACCAATATATAACCTCTAAGCTCATACGTCTTAGAGAATGGTGTTAAGCAAGAGAATAAATTCTCCGCCACCAAACAAATATATATTTAATAGGAATCAATCGACACAGAATGAAATCCAATGCCAGACACACATCCATTTACAAGTCCGTTCTGGGTCTAAACGAAACCGGAGGCACCTTATTCCTCGTCCCATATGTCCAATACAGGAGAGAGGTCCTCACATATGCGGTCGATCTCCAAATACGTATGGACGACCACCACTTATGTAAGGACCCGTAACTTCCCCGTGAAGGAAAGAGCAGATACTTTGAGAACAACACACATCGGAACACAGACGGAAGAACATTTCAATGTATATTACAACAATTCCATCAGAATACAAGAATATACAGAGTATGAATAAATAAATTACATTCAACAAATATCAGAGATTTAAATTACATTTAAATACATCGCAGCGGAAAATATACAAAGCACAAATGAAAATGATACATGGATACAGAGGTTTCCGAGCATCGTTCCAGCTGTAAATCAGGACCCTGTGGATATAAATCTGCAAAACCAAAACTACTAGCTGCCCATGTGGAAAATAGGGGCACCCAGAGTTTAGGTTAAAACAATAAACTCCAGGTCAGTCATGTGAATGGTGTGAGAACTAAAACAGTTATTAATCTTTATTTTAAAGTTTGGTAAATCAAGGGACCACGCCATATAACACGGAACGAGTTTCCTCCCAAGAATACCAGTGCATAGAACAAACAACGCAATGCTAAATAAAGAAAAATGAAGCTGTTATAAGACCCAGGTCCCATCACACAATGCAACGCAAGCCGGAGGATAGGGTTTTTACCTTATAACAGCCAAAGCATGCTTGATACGTTAAAAACACATTATTTGATACTATTATAAGTGTATAGTGTCAAAACAGTTTCAATCATAAATATCAATCATAGGCGGCATGAGTGCCCCCATCCCACTATGTCGCCATACTAGGCTCTACAAATAAAACCGAAATACACGTATTGGAAATTGGATTTCCGTCATGAGTCGAGGCAAGGGGCAAGTTCCTCTCTATTCGAGACACTCTAGCAAATGTCTCAGGACCCCACTTTGATCCACGGATCTTCAGGGCCGGTCCTCTCTTACATTTGAGGATTAGTTATTCCTGAGCACACGTTTCCCGGTCCTTACAGACCTATATCCGAGGCGCCTCGTATCCAACAACCACACAGGTGAAAAGTATATAAATGTCAGGGCTGGTAGGTCACTGACACCACCCTAGCTAGAAAGAAACGTCGTGCTCTCCCTGCAGTCACTATCCGTTTTTGACTCATACCGAGGTGTGAGGCTCGCGAATTCACGTTATACACAAAGCTACGTCACACAGACCGTGCTTTGATCATCAACCACAAGACTTTGCTTTTCAACAGAAGCCTTGATCAATTGCCACTTACGCGTGCCACACTGGCAATTCACTCTATGCGACTGATGTCCATCGATATACAACCTCTGAGCTCGTACGTTTCAGAGAAGGGCGTTAAGCAAGAGAATAAATTCTCTACCGCCAAACAGATGTATATTTAATAGAGATCAATCAACATAGAATAAAATCCAATGTCAGACACACAATCCATTTACAAGTTCGTTCTGGGTCTGAACGAAACCGGAGGCACTTTCCTCGCATATCCATTCATCTCCAAGTACGTCTGGACGATCACCAACTGTTTCCCTCATCTTGGGTGTACAACCCAATCAAGATCATCAGTAATCACCCAAACGATGTGAAGACTTCCGGTCTTCAACCATCGTCTTCATCTTCGACATCTCGTCGAATCAGTTATTCAGAATGGGTATAAACCCGGCCTTTCTAAATAACCCACGTATATGATAAACAAATGTTACACAACCACAACAAACGCCTCATTCCAATTCAGAATGTTCTTTTTATTCACAAAATCACATTCTTAGGGGAAAGGTTCCCATTAATTTTATCCAAGATAAATTCTTCTAAATTTATTCTTTAATCTTCCTTTGGATATTATTTCAAACCATATCATGGTTTTCCAAACTAGTCGGGATTAGCGAACCACACCGAAGTAATTATTTATTTTATTTCCCAATCCCAACCTATATATCCCATGGAGCAAAACTGGTGGTACTCCATATCTAACATCACGGTGTTATCGGTAAAATTAATTACCATTTCACGTTCAAATCTAATTAAAGATTTAACTATCGCTTTGGAGCAAAACTGGTGGTACTCCATTCTCGATCACCTTTCAGATTTGATAATTCAAATTATCAATTCACATTTCAATCTAATTAAAGATTCATTATAACTCCACTTTAATCTTTTCAAAAATCAATATCCTGTCTTTAACTGGGTTAAAGAACCGATGTCATATAAAACACGACTCACGATAAACCCAAAACCACACTCTATTATTAATCGGGTTAAAGAACAGGTGTTGTTCAAAACACCACTCACGATAAACCCAAAAACCAATTCAAATTCAATTCCAATTAAATATTATTTAATTGATACACTTCATTAAATCTAAATAGAAAGATTTAATCTTTTTCTCTATTGGGCTTAAGAACAGTGTTACTGAAGACACCATTCACGACAAAGCCAAATCACATTTGATATTAAATACAAGGCTCTGAATAGAAAATATACCGGTTTATATTCAATATCAAATCCTGAAACCAACAAATATCGTATTGGAAATAACGATATAAAATATATCTTTCAAATTCCCATAACAATATCTGTATAGTCACGAAATCCAACATCGAAATATTCCGAAGATAATTTCGATTCAACTCCAGTCCAATTCACGTATTGGGAATATTGATTATTTTCAAAATCACTTTCAAATTCAATTTATTTATTTCAAAAATAAATTGGTTTTAGTTCTAGTTCAAAACCAGTTCATTTCGATAAAAATCTATTTCTATCCTTTCAAATGTGTAAATTTTCATCCCAGTTCTTTCCAATTCACATATTATGATTTTACACAAATTATTAATATTTTTAAGAATTTTAATAAGGCCCGTACAGTCGATTTCCATCAACGGCCATCGAACTGCACTTACAGCGACTTTTCCCAAATTTGATTTGGACATAATTCCAAATCCAACCGTTAGATTTCAAATTTTTAATATTCATTGGAAAGCTCTTTTCGATACGAACCCAACGGTTCCGGTTGTAGGAGAATCCGACGGTCGGATCTCCCGCAACGTCAATTCGAAGTCAATGGTTGAAATTCACGAACTGCCGCGGCGCGGCGCGTTCTATTCAGGCCATTATATATATAATATATATATATATATTATATATATTTCATCGATTTCCTTTTAAAACATATTTTATAAATCATTTTAATTTCATTTTCAAAACCATTTCAACTCTATATTCAATTTCTAATCTAAATTGAATATTTCATATCATTCCTATATAAATGATAATATTTTCAAAACGTTATATTTTGAAATCACTATCTTTTCTATATTCATTTTAAAAACGAATATAATCGATATAAATATCATTCACGTCAAAATAGCGCAACTCTAATCAACACGGCTTTATATATTTCAATAAATTCATTATTCTATTCAACAAAGGAATATTTATTCTATTCAACACATGAATCTATATTTCTTTCAACACACGAATATTTTTGTTACGTAAAATATTTTATAAAATTTTTGGTATCTATCGTTTGATTTTCCATCAGACACCACCGCGAAGTAGTTCTAATTTTAAATATGATAAAGATGTAAATTTTATTATTTAAAATATTTTACTCAACACATGAATAGTTTCAACACATGAACATCGTCAACACATGACTATTTTTATATTCAACACATGAATTTCCTTTTATAATATTCATTATTTTCCCAATTGGAATGAGGCCTAATCAATTACCATATAACATTAATTATATGGATTCCACCCAACACATGTATATAATAGCAACGATAAACAGTCAACCATCATCCAAAGTGCACCACACAACTGCATAAGCATCAAATATAAATAATTAACGCTTACACAGCCTGTCGACCAATCGATCGACATACAATTAAATAATTGGGAATAGTGTATGCTAAATATCATCCCAGCACCCGTGTGGGGTTTCAAATCAACAGACACAGATTTTTATTTGTGCAGTTAGGCGATGTGTAAAATTTATCAACCCAATCAATATCAGTCAAATCAGTGTATATAAACAAATCGGCCGATTTGTTTATAAATATTTATTTATTCACATTCACGTTAAAAATTATATTTTTAACGACAATTAATTCATTTCAACTGTAACAACCCGTAAAATCTGGGCCAGTTTAAAATTTTTATTTTGGCAATTTTAGCGAATTTTGATTATTTAAAATGAATTATTTTAAATAATATCGACGAGAAATTTATTCTGAATATAATTCGAACGTATATATTATATACGTCGTCGTTAGAATATAAATATTTATATATATAATTATAAAAGGAATTGAAAATGGCGCGGTAGTTCGATAATTCGATTTCAAACTTCAACTGAATGTACCGGGTGAAAAACAATCCGGATTTTAGTGAAACCAAAAACATTAGGATCTAATTGGTGATATCTTTCCAACGAATCCGAAAATTCAAGATTTCGTAGCGGGAATCAAAAGATATGTCCAGTTGAAAATTCTGAATAGTCGCTATGGAATTCAGGCCCTTAAAAATGGACATTTTGCAAATGACCTCGGATTTCGACGAAACCAGTTTCGTTGGGTCCGTGATGTCAAATTATTGTTAGGTTTCAAATTTCATAATTTTTCGAATCAATATGTGAGCGTGGCATAGGAAAACGTGTTTTGACCATTTCAGTTGATTTTAATCGACTGGAAATTAGCCATTTTTCATACGGTCTCAGAATTCGACGAAACTAGTTTTGTTAGGACCGTATCGTCAATACGAAGCTAGAAAATATTTTTCTGGAATTTTTCGAGTTAGTATGTGACCCCGATAATTTGAAATGTACGTTTAAAATTCAATAAAGTGATTTAAATGTAAATTTAACGGAAACTGATTCAAACAATCAAATCAGCTTACGATACATATCCCATTGTGTTCGGAATGGGGGTATTACGCTATGGACGACAGGCGGTGGGCCTCGTTTCGAGGTCGTATGTAAAAGTCAACTTTTTGAAAACAAATTAATTAAATAAATAAAAAAAAAAGGAAAACCCTTTTTCCCTTATATCAGGCCCCCCCCCCCCCCCCCGTTTTTAACTAAAACCCGATTCTAAATAAAAATAAAAAAAATTTAAAAGAACCCTAACTGCCGCCCAACGCCCCTCTTCTGCAACCACCACCTCGCGCCTCTGGCGATGGCGCCTCCGCCCAGACCTCCCACTCCTGCTCCTCCGTCCTTCTCCTTCCCGCTTAGAACCCCGCGCCAGAAGAACCCCCAAACCCTCGATTTCAGCCGCGCCCAGCTTCCACCGCCTCCGTCGAGCATGACTCCGTCACCTCCGACCCGCCGCGGCGCTCCGACATCCTCCCCTCTGAAGCGCTGACGATGAAGAGTCCCTGCCCCTGTTCAGTTCAAATAACAGTAAGTCTAAACCTTTTTTTTTTTAGTTGTTAGCTTTAAAAACTGATTTTTAATTTGGATTAAACCTGAATTTTGTTAGCTTTAAAAACTGATTTTTAATTTAGATTAAACCTGAATTTTGTTAGCTTTAAAAACTGATTTTTAATTTAGATTAAACCTGAATTTTGTTAGCTTTAAAAACTGGTTTTTGTAAAGTTTAGTTTTTAAATAATAAAAGTTTAGATTTTTAAATGATAGAAGTTTAGATTTTTAATAGATAAAAGATTGAATTTTTTTTTTATAATGTTAAAAGGCGAGATTTCTTTTAATTAATAGAAAGAAATAAAAATATGATTTTTATATGTTAGACTTCGAATTAAAAATATGATTTTTATATGTTAGACTTCGAATTAAAAATATGATTTTTATATGTTAGACTTCGAATTAAAAATATGATTTTTATATGTTAGACTTCGAATTAAAAATATGATTTTTATATGTTAGACTTCGAATTAAAAATATGATTTTTATATGTTAGACTTCGAATTAAAAATATGATTTTTATATGTTAGACTTCGAATTAAAAATATGATTTTTATATGTTAGACTTCGAATTAAAAATATGATTTTTATATGTTAGACTTCGAATTAAAAATGTGATTTTTATATGTTAGACTTCGAAGTAAAAATGTGATTTTATATGTTAGACTTTGAAGTAAAAATTCGATTTTTATATATTGAACTTTGAAGTAAAAATTCGATTTTTATATATTGAACTTTGAAGTAAAAATTCGATTTTTATATATTGAACTTTGAAGTAAAAATTCGATTTTTTTTTATATATTGAACTTTGAAGTCAAAATTCGATTTTTATATATTGAACTTTGAAGTCAAAATTCGATTTTTACATATGTAGAGAATACGGGCGACGAAAGCGACAAAAGGCGAGAGCGTTGAAGATTTCTATAAATGAAGAGTCAAGATGATTGGATAGCTATCGGTGAGAATTTCTCACCTTTCAATTTCTTTTTTTCTAGTTATATATATACTAGGATGCAGACGGTGCTTAGTAGCACCCGACACAATCGTCCACAGACCATGGACTTGTTTGTTTGGCTGTTTGGTGATTGATTGCGATATTGGTTTGAATGTGGTTTGTGGTGTGAAAAATCGAATCGATAAATTGGTTAGGATTAGACGTGCGTCGTTATAAGGCGAAGGAGTAAGGCTAGGTTAGACTCTTACTCCAAATTTTGTGGTTTGCAAAATGAAATTGATTTGATTGATGTGTGAATGGCGTGGGCCTTCACTAGACCGGGGATAAGGCTAGGCCTCGTCCCGTTTCTAGTATCGTGCCGTTATGCCGCCGAAATTTTCTAAAATAAGTTAGAAAATAAAAATATCATTTTATTGTGTAAATGAATAATAGAAATTCATATGTTGGAATAAAATGTTTTATCGTTAAAAATATAATTTTTAACGTGAGAATGAATATAGTGAAAGTGAATAAAATAAAATATTCATTTACAAACCAGACGGTTTGTTTATGTACACCTATTTGAAGGACATTGATTGGGTCGATAAATTTTACACATCGCCCAACAGCACAAATAAAATATGTGTTTGATTGTTTGAAACCCCACACGGGTGTTGGGATGAAATTTGAAGTTCACTCATCCTGATTGATTAAATATGTCGATCGATTGATTGACAGGCTGTTATAAGCGTTGAATATCTATATTTGATGCTTATACAGTGTAGTGCACTTTGGTTGATGGTTGATTATTTTCAATGCTATTATATACATGTGTTGTATGAAAATCCATATAATTAATTTTATATGGTAATTGATTGGGCCTCATTCCAGTTTTGAAAAAGAAATATTTGAAAAAGAAATATTTGAAATAGAATATTTGAAAATAAAGGAATATATGAAGCCGTGTTGATTAGATTGACGCCATTTTGACGTGAACGATATTTATATCGATTTTAAAAGTGATTTCGAAATGAATTGAATTGAAAGTGTTTTCGAAATAAATTGAATTGAAAGTGATTTCGAAATGAATTGAATTGAAAGTGATTTCGAAATGAATTGAATTGAAAACGAATTCAAAGTGAATTGAATTGAAAGTGATTTCGAAATGAATTGAATTGAAAGTGATTTCGAAATGAATTGAATTGAAAGTGTTTTCGAAATGAATTGAATTGAAAGTGATTTCGAAATGAATTGAATTGAAAACGAATTCAAATTGAATTGAAAGTGGATTGAAATGAATTCAAATTGAATTGAAATTTGAATTGAATAGAAATGAACTTTGAAACGAATTTATAAAGAAGAATTCAATTTTGCTTTGAATTGAAATGGAAGTGGAAATAGATTTTGAAACGAATTTTAAAACTATTTATATAATTCGTTTTGAATAGAAAATCGACGAAGTATATATTATATATATAATATAATGGCCTGAATAGAACGCGCCGCGCCGCGGCAGTTCGTGAATTTCGACCATTTATTTCAAACGGACATTGCGGGAGATCCGACCGTCGGATTCTCCTAAAACCGGAACCGTTGGGTTCGTATCGAAAAGAGCTTTCTAACGAATATTAGAAATTTGAAATCTAACGGTTGGATTTGGAGATACGTCCAAATCAAATTTGAAAAAGGTCGCTGTAAGTGCAGTTCGATGGCCGTTGTTGGAAATCGACTGTACGGGCCTTGATAAAATTATTAAAAATAGTAATAATTTGTGTAAAATCATAAGAAATGATTTGAGAAGAATTGGGATGAAAAACTCCATATTTGAAAAGATAAAAATAGATTTTTATCGAAATGAACTAGTTTTGAACTAGAATTATAATTCTATTTATTTTTAAATAAATAAATTGAATTTGAAAAGGGTTTTGAAAATAACCAAAATGTCCAATGATTGCATTGGAGTGGATTTGAATCGAAATTGTCTTCGGAATATTTCGATGTTGGAATTCGTGATTATACAGATGTTGTTATGGAAATTTGAAAGATATATATTTATATCGTTATTTCCAATACGACATTTGTTAGTCGTAGAATTTGATATTGAATATAAGCCGATATATTTTCTATTCAGAGCCTTGTATTGAATATCAAATGTGATTTGGGTTTGTCGCGAATGGTGTCTTCACTAACACTGTTCTTGAACCTAGTTGTGAAAAGATTAAATCTTTTTATTTAGATTTAATGAAGTGTACCAATTAAACGATATTTAATTGGAATTGAATTGGTATTGATTTTTGGGTTTATCGTGAACCGTGTTTTAAATGACACTGATTCTTTAACCCAGTTAAAGATTAAAACTAAGTGGAGTTTTAATGAATCTTTAATTAGATTGAAAAGATCGAGAATGGAGTATCACCAGTTTTACTCCAGGCGATAGTTAAATCTTTAATTAGATTTGAACGTGAAATGGTAATTGAATTTACCGATAACACCGTGGTGTTAGATATGAAGTATAACCAGTTTTACTTCATGGGATGAATAGGTTGGGATTGGGAAATAAAATAAATGATTACTTCGGTGTGGTTCGCTAATCCCGACTAGTTTTGAATTGATATTCAAAGGAGATTAAAGAATAAATTTAAAGAATTTATCTTGGATAAAATTAATGGGAACTTTTCCCAAAGTATAGGAAATTCTGAATAAAAGAATATTCTGAATTGGAATGAGGCGTATGTTGTGTTTGTGTAACACTTTTATAATATATACGCGAGTTATTCAGAAAGACCGGGTTTATCCCATTCTGAATAACTGATTCGACGTGGTGTCGAAGATGAAGACGGTGGTCGAAGACCAGAAGTCTTCACGTCGTTTGGGTGATAACTGATGATCTTGATTGGGCTGTACACCCAAGAAGATGGAAACAGTTGGTGATCGTCCAGACGTACTTGGAGATCGATGGATGTGCGGGGTACTAGGTGCCTCCGGTTTCGTTCAGACCCAGAACGGACTTGTAAATGGACTGTGTGTCTGACATTGGATTTTAGTCTGTGTGATTGATTTCTATTAGATATATTGATGGATATCAAACGCATGGAGTGAATTGCCTGTGTGGCATGCCTAAGTGGCAATTGATCGAGGCTTCTGTTGAAAAGCAAAGTCTTGTGGTGATGATCGAAGCACGGCCTGTGTGGCGTAGCTTTGTGTAACGTTTACTTCGCGAGTTTCGCACCCCGGTTGTGAACCAAAAATGGGAGAGGACATCAGGGAGGGCCTGCGTTTCTTCCTAGCTAGGGTGGTGTCAGTGACCTACCAGCCCTGACATTTATATATTTTTCACCTGTGTGGTTGTTGTTGTTGCGAGGCGCCTCGGTTTGATCGGACGATCCGGGTCCGATGGAGTCATTTGTTGGCTCATTTACGCCCCAAAGGGCGGGGAAACGCAGTGTTCAGGCATTTTAATCCACATCGGTGGACCGGCCCTGACGATCCAAGGGTCGATGCGCTCTGACCCTGAGGCTCGGGCTAGGCAGTCTCGAAGTCGGTGAGGACTATCTTTTGCCTCGGTTCATAGACGGAAATCCAATTTCCAAATACGTGACTTTGCGGTTTTATTTGTAAACCTATATATGGTGACATAGTGGGATGGGGCGCTCATGCCGCCTATGATTGATACTTATGATTTGAAGTTGTTTTATACACTATGCACTTATAATAGTATCAAACGATTTGTTTTAACCGTATCAAGCATTCTTTGGCTGTTATAAGGGAAAACCCTATCCTCGGCTGCGTTGCATTGTGTGATGGGACCTGGGTCTTATAACAGTTTCATTTTTCTTTATTTAGCATTGCGCTGTTTGTTTTATGCACTGGTATTCTTGGGAGGAAACCCGTTCCGTGTTATACGGCGTGGTCCCTTGATTTACCTAATGATTTAAAATAAAGATTAATAACTGTTTTAGTTCTCACACCAGTCACATGACTGACCTGGAGTTTATTGTTTTGACCTAAACTCTGGGTGCCCTTATTTTGACACGGGCAGCTAGTAGTTTTGGTTTTGCAGATTTATATTCACAGGATCCTGGTTTACAGCTGGAATGATATCCGGAAAGCTTTGTATCCGTATATCTCTTCTAGTTGTGTATTGTATTATTTTCCGCTGCTATGTATTTAAATGTAATTTAAATCTCTGATATTTCTGTGTAATATTCATTTATACTCTGTATATTCTTGTAATCTGATGCATTGTTGTAATATACAGTGAAATGTTCTTCTGTATGTGTTCTACTTTGTCCTGTTCTCAAACGATAGGGCGTTTCGAACGGTCTGAGTCGGTTTAGCGACTGGTTCGGATCGAGCGAAATTCCTTTTCGTCACATTTGGTATCAGAGCTTTGGTTTACAAAGCTAGAGAACAAGGCACATTAGAACCATACGAAAGAATTCATCAGATATTGGATTAGTAATATCCAACGAGGATGACTCGTTAGAAATGGGGTCAGTAGTATCCTAGAACGAGTGTGAAGAGTATATTTTTAAAGTGAAAACAAATTTTTGTTTTGAAAATTTAAATCAATCATTCGTATTTGATTATTTATTTATATTGATGTGGACAATCCAGTATATATAGATTTTGCGTATACGTCTGATCCGCGTGTATTCAAAGTTTTAATATATTGGATAGATATAGAATCACACTCTAGTCGCCCGGAGATGATTCAGATGATGAGGCCTCATCATCAGTGTTTATATTCGAGTGACGAAGGTGTGATATCTATATATTTCCATTTGACTGGTGTGAGAACCAAAACTAATATAGATAGATTTATTGTTGTGAATTGGCATCAAAAACCTGATTTTTGACTATGTATCAAAATTATGAATTTGAAACTCTAATTCACTAATTGATTGATGTTTGGGTTGTTTGTTTATTTGTTTGCTAATTTTTAGCCATTTAGCCTAATAACATCAAATATTGAATTGTATTGAGAAATTGGTCGCATTTGCTTGCATATACATATATATCATTGAACAGGTCATAGCAAGGAGGCTAGAGCAGAGAATAAAATTAGTTTGCCCGACAAATAGGTACATGTTTACTACATAATTTCCTGTTTTGTTTGGGTGATGATGATTTTGTGAGCCTATTGGCTAGCCGCTTGGCTTTTTCTTTTTCTTTTTGAGATCTGAAGGACCGGGGAAGCTATTTGAAATTCCCCGATGCTCCCATTGCAGGGGAGGTTATGGCGAAATTTTTCAAAAATTTAGGGTGTTAGCCAAATTTTTGAAATTTTGAAAATTCTCAGAAACTAAAGAGTTGGAGAATGGAAGCCAAATCGAGCGTAGGGTTGATTAATCAAACCACTTTCGACTTTGTTCCTTTTCGGGGACGAAAAGTTTTAAGTGGGGGAGATTGTAACAACCCGTAAAATCTGGGCCAGTTTAAAATTTTTATTTTGGCAATTTTAGCGAATTTTGATTATTTAAAATGAATTATTTTAAATAATATCGACGAGAAATTTATTCTGAATATAATTCGAACGTATATATTATATACGTCGTCGTTAGAATATAAATATTTATATATATAATTATAAAAGGAATTGAAAATGGCGCGGTAGTTCGATAATTCGATTTCAAACTTCAACTGAATGTACCGGGTGAAAAACAATCCGGATTTTAGTGAAACCAAAAACATTAGGATCTAATTGGTGATATCTTTCCAACGAATCCGAAAATTCAAGATTTCGTAGCGGGAATCAAAAGATATGTCCAGTTGAAAATTCTAAATAGTCGCTATGGAATTCAGGCCCTTAAAAATGGACATTTTGCAAATGACCTCGGATTTCGACGAAACCAGTTTCGTTGGGTCCGTGATGTCAAATTATTGTTAGGTTTCAAATTTCATAATTTTTCGAATCAATATGTGAGCGTGGCATAGGAAAACGTGTTTTGACCATTTCAGTTGATTTTAATCGACTGGAAATTAGCCATTTTTCATACGGTCTCAGAATTCGACGAAACTAGTTTTGTTAGGACCGTATCGTCAATACGAAGCTAGAAAATATTTTTCTGGAATTTTTCGAGTTAGTATGTGACCCCGATAATTTGAAATGTACGTTTAAAATTCAATAAAGTGATTTAAATGTAAATTTAACGGAAACTGATTCAAACAATCAAATCAGCTTACGATACATATCCCATTGTGTTCGGAATGGGGGTATTACGCTATGGACGACAGGCGGTGGGCCTCGTTTCGAGGTCGTATGTAAAAGTCAACTTTTTGAAAACAAATTAATTAAATAAAAAAAAAAAGGGAAAACCCTTTTTCCCTTATATCAGGCCCCCCCCCCCCCGTTTTTAACTAAAACCCGATTCTAAATAAAAATAAAAAAAATTTAAAAGAACCCTAACTGCCGCCCAACGCCCCTCTTCTGCAACCACCACCTCGCGCCTCTGGCGATGGCGCCTCCGCCCAGACCTCCTGCTCCTCCGTCCTTCTCCTTCCCGCTTAGAACCCCGCGCCAGAAGAACCCCCAAACCCTCGATTTCAGCCGCGCCCAGCTTCCACCGCCTCCGTCGAGCATGACTCCGTCACCTCCGACCCGCCGCGGCGCTCCGACATCCTCCCCTCTGAAGCGCTGACGATGAAGAGTCCCTGCCCCTGTTCAGTTCAAATAACAGTAAGTCTAAACCTGTTTTTTTTTAGTTGTTAGCTTTAAAAACTGATTTTTAATTTAGATTAAACCTGAATTTTGTTAGCTTTAAAAACTGATTTTTAATTTAGATTAAACCTGAATTTTGTTAGCTTTAAAAACTGATTTTTAATTTAGATTAAACCTGAATTTTGTTAGCTTTAAAAACTGGTTTTTGTAAAGTTTAGTTTTTAAATAATAAAAGTTTAGATTTTTAAATGATAGAAGTTTAGATTTTTAATAGATAAAAGATTGAATTTTTTTTTTATAATGTTAAAAGGCGAGATTTCTTTTAATTAATAGAAAGAAATAAAAATATGATTTTTATATGTTAGACTTCGAATTAAAAATATGATTTTTATATGTTAGACTTCGAATTAAAAATATGATTTTTATATGTTAGACTTCGAATTAAAAATATGATTTTTATATGTTAGACTTCGAATTAAAAATATGATTTTTATATGTTAGACTTCGAATTAAAAATATGATTTTTATATGTTAGACTTCGAATTAAAAATGTGATTTTTATATGTTAGACTTCGAAGTAAAAATGTGATTTTTATATGTTAGACTTTGAAGTAAAAATTCGATTTTTATATATTGAACTTTGAAGTAAAAATTCGATTTTTATATATTGAACTTTGAAGTAAAAATTCGATTTTTTTTATATATTGAACTTTGAAGTCAAAATTCGATTTTTATATATTGAACTTTGAAGTCAAAATTCGATTTTTACATATGTAGAGAATACGGGCGACGAAAGCGACAAAAGGCGAGAGCGTTGAAGATTTCTATAAATGAAGAGTCAAGATGATTGGATAGCTATCGGTGAGAATTTCTCACCTTTCAATTTCTTTTTTTCTAGTTATATATATACTAGGATGCAGACGGTGCTTAGTAGCACCCGACACAATCGTCCACAGACCATGGACTTGTTTGTTTGGCTGTTTGGTGATTGATTGCGATATTGGTTTGAATGTGGTTTGTGGTGTGAAAAATCGAATCGATAAATTGGTTAGGATTAGACGTGCGCCGTTATAAGGCGAAGGAGTAAGGCTAGGTTAGACTCTTACTCCAAATTTTGTGGTTTGCAAAATGAAATTGATTTGATTGATGTGTGAATGGCGTGGGCCTTCACTAGACCGGGGATAAGGCTAGGCCTCGTCCCGTTTCTAGTATCGTGCCGTTATGCCGCCGAAATTTTCTAAAATAAGTTAGAAAATAAAAATATCATTTTATTGTGTAAATGAATAATAGAAATTCATATGTTGGAATAAAATGTTTTATCGTTAAAAATATAATTTTTAACGTGAGAATGAATATAGTGAAAGTGAATAAAATAAAATATTCATTTACAAACCAGACGGTTTGTTTATGTACACCTATTTGAAGGACATTGATTGGGTCGATAAATTTTACACATCGCCCAACAGCACAAATAAAATATGTGTTTGATTGTTTGAAACCCCACACGGGTGTTGGGATGAAATTTGAAGTTCACTCATCCTGATTGATTAAATATGTCGATCGATTGATTGACAGGCTGTTATAAGCGTTGAATATCTATATTTGATGCTTATACAGTGTAGTGCACTTTGGTTGATGGTTGATTATTTTCAATGCTATTATATACATGTGTTGTATGAAAATCCATATAATTAATTTTATATGGTAATTGATTGGGCCTCATTCCAGTTTTGAAAAAGAAATATTTGAAAAAGAAATATTTGAAATAGAATATTTGAAAATAAAGGAATATATGAAGCCGTGTTGATTAGATTGACGCCATTTTGACGTGAACGATATTTATATCGATTTTAAAAGTGATTTCGAAATGAATTGAATTGAAAGTGTTTTCGAAATAAATTGAATTGAAAGTGATTTCGAAATGAATTGAATTGAAAGTGATTTCGAAATGAATTGAATTGAAAACGAATTCAAAGTGAATTGAATTGAAAGTGATTTCGAAATGAATTGAATTGAAAGTGATTTCGAAATGAATTGAATTGAAAGTGTTTTCGAAATGAATTGAATTGAAAGTGATTTCGAAATGAATTGAATTGAAAACGAATTCAAATTGAATTGAAAGTGGATTGAAATGAATTCAAATTGAATTGAAATTTGAATTGAATAGAAATGAACTTTGAAACGAATTTATAAAGAAGAATTCAATTTTGCTTTGAATTGAAATGGAAGTGGAAATAGATTTTGAAACGAATTTTAAAACTATTTATATAATTCGTTTTGAATAGAAAATCGACGAAGTATATATTATATATATAATATAATGGCCTGAATAGAACGCGCCGCGCCGCGGCAGTTCGTGAATTTCGACCATTTATTTCAAACGGACATTGCGGGAGATCCGACCGTCGGATTCTCCTAAAACCGGAACCGTTGGGTTCGTATCGAAAAGAGATTTCTAACGAATATTAGAAATTTGAAATCTAACGGTTGGATTTGGAGATACGTCCAAATCAAATTTGAAAAAGGTCGCTGTAAGTGCAGTTCGATGGCCGTTGTTGGAAATCGACTGTACGGGCCTTGATAAAATTATTAAAAATAGTAATAATTTGTGTAAAATCATAAGAAATGATTTGAGAAGAATTGGGATGAAAAACTCCATATTTGAAAAGATAAAAATAGATTTTTATCGAAATGAACTAGTTTTGAACTAGAATTATAATTCTATTTATTTTTAAATAAATAAATTGAATTTGAAAAGGGTTTTGAAAATAACCAAAATGTCCAATGATTGCATTGGAGTGGATTTGAATCGAAATTGTCTTCGGAATATTTCGATGTTGGAATTCGTGATTATACAGATGTTGTTATGGAAATTTGAAAGATATATATTTATATCGTTATTTCCAATACGACATTTGTTAGTCGTAGAATTTGATATTGAATATAAGCCGACATATTTTCTATTCAGAGCCTTGTATTGAATATCAAATGTGATTTGGGTTTGTCGCGAATGGTGTCTTCACTAACACTGTTCTTGAACCTAGTTGTGAAAAGATTAAATCTTTTTATTTAGATTTAATGAAGTGTACCAATTAAACGATATTTAATTGGAATTGAATTGGTATTGATTTTTGGGTTTATCGTGAACCGTGTTTTAAATGACACTGATTCTTTAACCCAGTTAAAGATTAAAACTAAGTGGAGTTTTAATGAATCTTTAATTAGATTGAAAAGATCGAGAATGGAGTATCACCAGTTTTACTCCAGGCGATAGTTAAATCTTTAATTAGATTTGAACGTGAAATGGTAATTGAATTTACCGATAACACCGTGGTGTTAGATATGAAGTATAACCAGTTTTACTTCATGGGATGAATAGGTTGGGATTGGGAAATAAAATAAATGATTACCTCGGTGTGGTTCGCTAATCCCGACTAGTTTTGAATTGATATTCAAAGGAGATTAAAGAATAAATTTAAAGAATTTATCTTGGATAAAATTAATGGGAACTTTTCCCAAAGTATAGGAAATTCTGAATAAAAGAATATTCTGAATTGGAATGAGGCGTATGTTGTGTTTGTGTAACACTTTTATAATATATACGCGAGTTATTCAGAAAGACCGGGTTTATCCCATTCTGAATAACTGATTCGACGTGGTGTCGAAGATGAAGACGGTGGTCGAAGACCAGAAGTCTTCACGTCGTTTGGGTGATAACTGATGATCTTGATTGGGCTGTACACCCAAGAAGATGGAAACAGTTGGTGATCGTCCAGACGTACTTGGAGATCGATGGATGTGCGGGGTACTAGGTGCCTCCGGTTTCGTTCAGACCCAGAACGGACTTGTAAATGGACTGTGTGTCTGACATTGGATTTTAGTCTGTGTGATTGATTTCTATTAGATATATTGATGGATATCAAACGCATGGAGTGAATTGCCTGTGTGGCATGCCTAAGTGGCAATTGATCGAGGCTTCTGTTGAAAAGCAAAGTCTTGTGGTGATGATCGAAGCACGGCCTGTGTGGCGTAGCTTTGTGTAACGTTTACTTCGCGAGTTTCGCACCCCGGTTGTGAACCAAAAACGGGAGAGGACATCAGGGAGGGCCTGCGTTTCTTCCTAGCTAGGGTGGTGTCAGTGACCTACCAGCCCTGACATTTATATATTTTTCACCTGTGTGGTTGTTGCTGTTGCGAGGCGCCTCGGTTTGATCGGACGATCCGGGTCCGATGGAGTCATTTGTTGGCTCATTTACGCCCCAAAGGGCGGGGAAACGCAGTGTTCAGACATTTTAATCCACATCGGTGGACCGGCCCTGACGATCCAAGGGTCGATGCGCTCTGACCCTGAGGCTCGGGCTAGGCAGTCTCGAAGTCGGTGAGGACTATCTTTTGCCTCGGTTCATAGACGGAAATCCAATTTCCAAATACGTGACTTTGCGGTTTTATTTGTAAACCTATATATGGTGACATAGTGGGATGGGGCGCTCATGCCGCCTATGATTGATACTTATGATTTGAAGTTGTTTTATACACTATGCACTTATAATAGTATCAAACGATTTGTTTTAACCGTATCAAGCATTCTTTGGCTGTTATAAGGGAAAACCCTATCCTCGGCTGCGTTGCATTGTGTGATGGGACCTGGGTCTTATAACAGTTTCATTTTTCTTTATTTAGCATTGCGCTGTTTGTTTTATGCACTGGTATTCTTGGGAGGAAACCCGTTCCGTGTTATACGGCGTGGTCCCTTGATTTACCTAATGATTTAAAATAAAGATTAATAACTGTTTTAGTTCTCACACCAGTCACATGACTGACCTGGAGTTTATTGTTTTGACCTAAACTCTGGGTGCCCTTATTTTGACACGGGCAGCTAGTAGTTTTGGTTTTGCAGATTTATATTCACAGGATCCTGGTTTACAGCTGGAATGATATCCGGAAAGCTTTGTATCCGTATATCTCTTCTAGTTGTGTATTGTATTATTTTCCGCTGCTATGTATTTAAATGTAATTTAAATCTCTGATATTTCTGTGTAATATTCATTTATACTCTGTATATTCTTGTAATCTGATGCATTGTTGTAATATACAGTGAAATGTTCTTCTGTATGTGTTCTACTTTGTCCTGTTCTCAAACGATAGGGCGTTTCGAACGGTCTGAGTCGGTTTAGCGACTGGTTCGGATCGAGCGAAATTCCTTTTCGTCACATCAACTATCTACATTTTATTATCGCTTTCACATCAACATCACAAACAAATTTTCACAACACATCAATTAAACAAACAAGCCATCCATGGTCTGTGGATGACGGGTGTCGGGTGCTGCTAAGCACCGTCTGCATCCTAGTATATATATATAACTAGAAAAAGAAATTTAGGGTGAGAAGTTCTCACCGAAGCTATCCCAACTTCACGACACTTCTATTATAGGAAATCATCATTGTTCTCGCCTTTTGTCACTTTCACCGCCCGTGTTCGCTACATATATAAAAATAACAATTTTATTTTCATTCCTTCATGATAAAAGTTCTATTTTTACATCGCTACTATATAGATAAAAATTCTATTTTTACATCGCTACTATATAGATAAAAATTCTATTTTTACATCGCTACTATATAGATAAAAATTCTATTTTTACATCGGCGTTCATATAATAAAGATTATATTTGTATCACGCTATTCTCTATATAAAGATTTCGCCTTTTCAAATATAAAGATTTTTATTTTCAAATATAAAGATTTCGCCTTTTCAAATATAAAGATTTCGCCTTTTCAAATATAAAGATTTCGCCTATTCAAATATAAAGATTTTGCCTTTTCAAATATAAAGATTTTTATTTCGTTACATATATAAAGATGATATTTTTACTATCTTACCTATATAAAAATTATATTTTTATACTTCTACAATATAAAAGATTATATTTTTATTATCTATATAATATGAAAATTATATTTTCAACCTTTACATACGATAAAAAATATATTTTTTACTTCCTTATCATATAAAAATCATATCTTTAACTTTCCTATCGAATAAAAATTCTATCTTTAACTTTCCTATCGAATAAAAATTCTATCTTTAACTTTCCTATCGAATAAAAATTCTGTTTTTAACTCTCCTATCGAATAAAAATTCAGTTTTTAACTCAAGGAAAATAAATAAAACTTGAAATAAAACTTACATTGTCTTTGAAGGAGAGGAGGGGTTCGGCGCGCGGATGCAGGCGCGGTGGAGGCGGAAGGCGGCGTTGACATGGGGAGGTGGTGGCATCGGGCTTTGGGAGGGCTCGAGCGTGGGTCTTTGGGGGATGGCGCGGGCTGAGCAGTCGACGGGGGGTGTGAGTTTTCTCGAGAAGAACGGGCGAAGGAAGGAGAGGTGGAGGAAGAGAAGGGGAGGGAGGCGATGGAGGTGGTGGACCCATTCAGGGCGGCGGCGGCGGATCGCGGTTTTCCGCGATGGAGTGTTTTTTTTCTTTTCTTTAATCGTTCTGAGAATGAACGATGGGGGGGCCTGGAGGGTTAAGGAGAGGGAAGGGGGATTTTATTTTTAATTATTTAATTTACAAAAAGTTGACTTTTTCATACGACCTCTAAACGAGGCCCACCGCCTGTTGTCCATAGCTAATTACCCCCATTCCGAACACAATGGGATATGTATCGTAGGCTGATTCGATCGTTACAATTAGTTTTCATCAAATCAACATATAACTCTATATATTGATTTTGAACGCGCATTTCATTTTACCGGGGTCACATACTAACTCTAAAAATTCCAGAAAAATATTTTCTAGCTTCGTATTGACGATACGGTCCTAACAAAATTAATTTCTTCGAATTCTGAGACCGTTGGAAAAATGGCCATTTTCCAGTCGATTAAAATCAACTGAAACTGGTCAAACGCGTTTTCCTTTGACACGCTCACATATTGATTCGAGAAATTATGAAAATTGGAGTCTGGCAATAACTTGACATCACGGATCCAACAAAAGTGGTTACGTCGAAATCCGAGGTCGTTTGCAAAATGGCTATTTTTAAGGGCCAGAATTCCATAGCAACTATTCAGAATTTTCAACTGGACATATCTTTTGATTCCTGCTATGAAATCTCAATTTTTCGGATTCGTTGGAAAGATATTCCCAATTAGATTCTAATATTTTTGGTTTCACTAAAATCTGGTTTATTTTGCACCCGGTACATTCAATTGAAGTTTGAAATCGAATTATCGAACTACCGCGCCATTTTCAATTCCTTTTTATAATTATATATAATTATTTATATTCTAATGACGACGTATATAATATATACATTCGAATTCTATTCAAAATAAATTTCTCGTCGATATTTTTTAAAATAATCTATTTTAAATGTTGAAAATTCACTAAAATTGCCAAAATAAAAATTTTAAACTGGCTCGCATTTCCGGGTTGTTACAACTTATTACCTTGTCTTGGGTATCAGTAATCATCCAAACGATGTCAAGACCTCTGGTCTTCAATAGCCGTCTTCATCGTCGACTTTTAGTCATCGTATCAGCTATTCAAAGTAGGATAAACCCGGTCTTTCTGAATAACTTGCTTACTTTATAATCAGTAATCAAGTGCTATAAAAACACATCATATGCCTCATTCCAATTCAGAATATTTTTTTATTCAAATATTGACATCTTTAGGGAAAGGATCCCATTAATTTTATCAAAGATAAATTCTTTTAAACTTATTCTTTAATCATCCTTTGGATATTAATTTCAAAAGATTTTATCCTATCCTTCAACAATTCTAAATCAAATTAAGGTTTACCAAACTAGTCGGGATTACCGAGCCTTACTGAAGTAATCATTTATTTTATTTTATTACTCCAATCCCAAGCTATTCATCCTATGGAGAAAAACTGGTAGTACTCCATATCTAACACCCACTGTGTTATTGGTAAATTTAGTTAACATTTCACGTTCAAATCTAATTAAAGATTCAGCTATCGCATGGAGTAAAACTGGCGGTACTCCATTCTCGATCTTTTCATGAATCCGATAAATTTAATTATCCTATTCTCATTTCAATCTTATTAAAGATTCACTAAAACTCCATCTTGGTTTTAATCTCAAAAATCATTACTTTATGATTATTCAACTTTAGGAAAATTAATCCTATCTTTAACTGGGTTAAAGAACCAATATCATTTAAAACACAGTTCACAATAAACTCAAAATCAACTACCATTTAATTATGGAATTTTCATGGAAAACAGATCAATATATAATCGATATAAATTTCCGTATCAGACTAATAATATAAATGGAATAACGGCAAAGCCTTTTAATTTCCATATATAGTAATGGTCTTCCTTTATAGAAGCTCATCTCGATTATTACCAAATTGAATTTCATTCAATTCCAATTTAATACATTAATTTGGAAAACTTTACTTTGGAAAATTTCCATTAAATCTTAATAAAAAGATTTACAAATTCCAAATAATATCTTCACTATTAATTGGGTTTTAAGAACAAATGTTATTTAAATTTCATTCACAATGAACCCAAAATCATCTTCCATTTAATTTCAATTTATGATTATAAATTGGAAAACTTCATTAATCTTGGTTAAAAGGTTTATCCTTTTCTCAACTAGGTTTAAGAACAGGGTTATTAAAGAACCATTCATGACAAACCCAAAATCCAATTTGATATTAAATACAAGGCTTTGAATAAAAATAATATCGGCTTATATTCAATATCAAATCCTGAAACCAAAGGATATCGTATTGGGAATAACGATATCTGTATCTTCCAAATTCCTCAAGAATATCCGTATAATCGCGGAATCCAATATCGAAATATTCTGAAGATTATTCTCATTTAAATCCTTTCCTATTCATATGTTGGAAAATTTTGGTTATTTTAAAACCATTTGCAAATCCAATTTATTATTTCTAAAAATCATTGGATTATTATTCTAGTTATTAACTAGTTCATTTTGATAAAAATATATTTTATCTTTTCGAAACTTGGAAATTTTCATCCAAAATCTTTGCAAATCAATTTATGATTTTACACAATTTTTCATATTTTTAATAATTTTATTAGGGCATTAACAGGTGGTTTCCAATAACGGCCACCGAGCTGCATCCATGACGACCTTTTATGAAACTGATTTGGACATAATTTGAAATCCAACCATTCAAATTTAAATCTCTTATATTCATTATAAAGATCTTTCTAATATAAACCCAACGGTTCTGGTTTTAGGGGAATCCGACGATCAGATCTCCCGTTACATCAATTGAAGTCAATGGTTGAAATTCGCGAACGGTCGCTGCGCAGGGCTTTCTATTCAAGCCATTTAAATATGTATATATAATATATATATATATATATCGTCGATTTATATTTAGAACGTATTTTATAAAATATTTATAAATTCATTTTAAAATGATTTCAACTTCCATTTCAATTTTAAATCAAAACCGAATATTCCATATCATTATAATATTAAAATGATAATATTTTCAAAATACCCGATTTTGAAATCAAATCTTTTCAATATTCATTATAAAATGAATAAGATTGATAAACAAATCTGTTCGAGTTAAAAATGGAGTATATACTTAACTCGGCTTCCATATTTCAATATTTCTGTGTCCTTCCAAAATCGGACATCAAAATCATATTTTGAATCTTCATTGAATATTATTTTAAAATATTCGTTCATATCCTGAATCTGAATCAAACTCAATCAATTACCATATAATTTTAGTTATATGGATTTCATACATCGCATGTATTCGACAATAATGATAAATATTCATTAAACATTCAAATATTATCCAGAGTGCATTCTAAAACTATATAAGCATTAAAATAAATAAATAAATAAATAACGCTCACAACAGTCTATCAATCAATCAATTGACATACAACTAAATATTGGGATTACTATATGTCAAATATCATTCTAATACCCGTGTGGGGTTTTTAAACAACAATAGTCTATTTAAATAAATCACTGGCTAATAAATTTAATCAATTCTAATTTGGTTTGAATTATTTTTCTAATTAATCAATTATACTTAGATAAGTAATGAAAATTTACTGTTCAAATAATAAATGGATATTTATATCTCATTTCAACAACCAAAATAATATTTACATTATTTTTAATATGTTAAACATCACAATCACAACACAAATCACCAAATCATCCATATAAATAAATACTCAACAACCAAATGCTATTTACGGCGCCACAAGTGTCCATCTGCAAAGTATGAGATGCAAGTGTCGCTAATATCCATACATCGCTTCTATTTCAAATGACTTGTTAAGAGTTCGTGTGTTGAACTCCAAAATAACTAACATATAAAAATCAACAATGACAATTTATATATTTTCAATTATAAAAAAAATAAATGGTACAAATATTTTAGTGAGAGAATCCACACTTTCGTTTCCACTTCGCCGTTCCTTATCTGAAGATTTTATTTTTCAACTAAATTAAATACATGTGTAATTTAGCTGAAAATCCAATTTGCTCCATTTCCGTTCTAGTCAGTTCCATTGCGTAGTGTTTGTCGTTGCGAATTCAATGTAACTGAAATCGTCGGATTCTGACCTCGTATAAGAAGGTTATGATATTATAAAGGTTAATGACATTATTAAATTAATTAATAAATTAGTTAAATAAATCAATTTCTTCCTTCTCTAATTATTCAAACTATGTTTGAACCTGTGCTCGATTGCTAGGGCCCCAATTTGCACGTAAATCAAGGCGCCAGCTGACGATCGGACTTCACCACTTCGACGGTCCACGAAATCCACACCTCCCCCCTAACGTTGACGAACTATTGTAACAACCCAGAAAATCTGAACCAATTTAAAATTTTTAAATTGGCTATTTTGGTGTATTTTAATTATTTAAAATAAATATTTTAAATAGTAACGACGAAAAGTAAGTTTGAATCGACGTTTGAAAATAAATATAATTAATTCTAATTATAAACAAGGCTTGAAATGGCGCGGTAGTTTCAAAATTTGAATTCAAACTTTGACTGACTGTACCGGGTGCAAAACAAAACGGATTTGAGTGAAACCAAAAATATTTAAATCTGTTAGTGAATATCTTTCTAACGAATCTGAAAAATCGAAGTTTCATAGCAGGAAGCAAAAGTTATGGCCAAATGAATTTTCAGAAAGGTCGCTATAGAGATTATATAGCCCGTGAAAATGGCCATTTTGCAAACGACCTCAGAATTCGACAAAACCACTTTTGTTGGATTCAGGATGTCAAATTATTGCTAGGTTTCAAATTTCATAATTTTTGAAGTTAATATGTGAGCGTGGCAAAGGAAAACGTGTTTTGGTCAATTACAGTTAAATTGGATCGACCAGAAATGGGCCATTTTTCAAACGGTCTCAGAATTTGATTTGAATGTTTTATATTTTAATTTGAAGAAAAAGTAGTCGAAAGATCAAAAATTCCCGTACATTTCAATATTCGATTTGAACGTACATTTCAATTTGCCGGGGCCACATACTGATTCTAAAAATTCCTGAAAAATAAATCTAGCTATGTTTTTACGATACGGTCCCAACAAAACTAGTTTCGTCGAATTTTGAGACCGTTTGAAAAATGGCCCATTTCTGGTCAATCCAATTTAACTGTAATTGACCAAAACACGTTTTCCTTTGCCACGCTCACATATTAAATTCAAAAATTATGAAATTTGAAACCTAGCAATAATTTGACATCCGGGATCCAACAAAAGTGGTTTCATCGAATTCTGAGGTCGCTTGCAAAATGGCCATTTTCACGGGCTATATAATCTCTATAGCGACCTTTCTGAAAATTCATTTGGCCATAACTTTTGCTTCCCGCTATGAAACTTCGATTTTTCAGATTCGTTAGAAAGATATTCACTAACAGATATAAATATTTTTGGTTTCACTCAAATTCGTTTTGTTTTGCACCCGGTACTGTCAGTCAAATTTTGAAACTACCGCGCTATTTTAGGCCTTGTTTATAATTAGAATTAATTATATTTATTTTCAAACGTCGATTCAAACTTACTTTTCGTTGTTATTATTTAAAATATTTAAAATCCACCAAAATAGCCAATTTAAAATTTTTAAATTGGTTGAGATTTTCTGGGTTGTTACATCGGTGGTGCCCTGGGGTGGCAATTCTTGATCGAACTGCAAGGGTTTGGGCGAGAAATTCAAGAAAAATACCGAACTATGAACGATTCCACCCATTGGATGTGGGGATCACACGATCCTCTTCAATCTTTGTTCAGTAAATTTCATGATTCATTGTGTGGATTTGAAGATCGGAAGGGGAATAGGTTGGAGCGATTTCCACTTTTGATCCAAAGAGAGCAGCGGCGATTTTAATTTCCATATTAAATGAATTAGGGTTTGAACGTGATTGGCCTATTTATATTTAATTTAATTTAATTTCCAAAAAATGAGATTTTACATTCGAACACCAAATGAATCCGAACAACTATTGTTCCTAGCTAAGTACCCCTATTCCGGACATAATGGAATATGTTTTGTAAGACAATTCGACTGTTTCAGTCAGTTTTTCTCAAAATTAAAATATAAATTAATATAATGGTCAATATTGAATTTGAACGTACATTTTAATTTACCGGGGCCACATACTGACTCCAAAAATTATGCAAATTGGAATCCAACTATCTTTTGATGATACGGTCCTAATGAAATTATTTTCGTCCAATTTGGAGACCCTTTGAAAAATGGCCTTTTAACTGATCGATCAATTTCAATTGAATTTAAAGAACGCGTTTAAATTTACCACGCTCACATATTAATTCCAAAAATTATGGAATTCCAAACCTAATAATATTTTGACATTCCGGATCCAACAAAAATGGTTTCATTGAAAACGGAGGTCGTTTGCAAAATGGCCAATTTTAAGGGCTATTTATTATATTAAAATATATATAAATTCCATAGCGACTATTCTGAATTTTAAACTGAACATAACTTACAATTTATAAAGTGAAATCTCAGTTTGTTACATTCGTTAGAAAATTACAGTTCAGAATATTCCAACGTTTCTTGTTTTACTGAAATCCGATTTATATTGAATTATGTATATTCATTCAAAGTTTAAAATTGAATTTTCAAACTACCGCGCCATTTCAGGCTCGTTTTATAATTAAAATAAATTTATACATTCTAAATTCGATTTAAATAAATTTTTAGTCATTATTATTTAAAATAAATTATTTTAAATAATCAAAATGCATTGAAATAGCTTAAATTAAAATTTTAAATTGGTTCTGAAATCTCGATTCGTTACATTTACAGTCTTGTTTTATACATTAAAATAAGTTCCATTTCAAAATCTATTTGAAACCAGATTCTTTCTTTGGAATATTTTATTATTGTAACTTTTATATAAATATAGAATCTGTTTTCACATCAAATTTCAGTTTCTATCTAATACAATTTAAATATCCTTTCTGGGAGTAATTCATTTTTATAAATTCGACATAATCGAATTCCAGTTATAAATTCGTATGGATTTTTTTTAATTCCATTTTTCATTCCGAACATCGGAATAGATTTCTTTGTTTCTTTTTTAAACTAATTTCAATTCCCCTTTTTAAATTCACATTTGAATTTACATTTCCCAAACTATCCAATGATAATTTATTTCACTTCATTTATAAATATCACTTATAAATGAACTGCTTTTTTTATTATACAAAACAAGTTAATATTTCTTGTCCATTAGAAATTCAAATTCTATTTTAAAAAATAGATTTCCCTTTTAAATCTCAAAATTCCTTTTCATGGTAGTTTTATATATCAATATTTAGGGCTAATGATATTCAAATATCCAAAACACCCAATTATCAATCACAGGTTTTCTAACATGTCATATATGATAATATATATGAAAACAAACAATAATAAATTTTAAGGAATCCAGTTGGATCCCTCTAACATGTTTTTCCTGCATCCACATGCATTAGCCAACATAAATAATACCAATCCTACTTCAAGGAAGGATATCGCGGTATAGAAGATCATCTACTATATATATTGTAGAGCGCATAGAGAGATCATCGGCAAATGGTTGTATGGGCATCCACTAATGGTACTAGGGGAAATATCCTATATATATATATATAGCCACAACCACCAAGCCCATATATCTATAATAGCCACAATAATATTTCAATGCATCCAAACAACCAACAAACAATATATAAAAATTATTTAAAATAAAAAGTAATTAATAATAAAATTGTAAATGAATCCAGAGAGTGAGTTTACTCACCTTGATTTTTATTGTCAAAATAGATATTTGATTTCGATTAAATTAAAAAATTGTTTAATTTAAATGAATGTCCCCATCGTCTCCAAGTTACTTCGAATCAATTCCAAAACGACGTCTACATTTATGCGAATCACACTAACTTCATTTTGTGCAATAATGTTATCATATGAATTATGTAACGACCTGTATTTTTAACGGATAATAAATAATTTATTTAATTATTTAAATGATGGTTATGTAATTTAAAATGACCAGAATTAAATAATATTGAATATTTAATTAATATAAATAATAGAATAATATATTTAATTTTCGAAATAGTCGGAAATAGTGGAATTCACAATATTGTGTGAATTGGATCATTTATAATATATAATTCAGTTTATAGTTGAATTATATTAACAAATATATTATATAAATGACGGTTGAACATAATAATTATATTATAATTATTATTGAGCTTGAAATGGCGCGACAATTCGTAATTTGGCGATTAGAACTTTAAACGAATATACAGAATCCGTTTTATGTCGGATTTCTGTGAAACAAGAAACGTTCGGAGCTGGTGAAGTATATTTTTCTAATGGAAGAGAAAAATCGAGATTTCGTCGTGTAGATTGTGAGACATGTCCAAATCAAATTTTAAAATAGTCGCTATGGAATTCCTTTATAATTTATAATGATTTATTTATATTATAAATGGATTTTTAATATAAATTGAATACTGATTTAATCTGGATTTGAAATGTCGAGTTATAAATTCAAACTGGAATATTTTGGACTTGTATGATATTATACTGTGAATATATACGATAATATTAATTTATTAATATTAAATTTAATTATTTTTAAATATAATAATATTTAAATGGGTTTATTTAGAGCTTTAAAAATGGCCACTTTTGCAAAAGAAATCTGTTTTCGACGAAACTAATTTTGTTGGATCCAGAATATTAAATTATTGCTAGATTTCAATTTTCATATTTTTGGAGTCCGTATGTGGCCACATGGGATTTTAATGCAAAAAACAGACAATGATTCGACTTTAAAAATATGCTGGTGAGCATAAGGAGTCAGAATTCGACAAAATAAATTTCGTTGGGTCTGTAATGTCAAACTGTAACTGCATGTCCATTTTCATCGGATTTGGGTATCGTATGTGATCATGTGAATTTTTTAATGGTAAACATAAAAAGCGGTTGATTATAATTGAATTAAATAAGCAATTAAAAATAAAATAAAATATTTTCATTTTCTATAAATATCCACTAACTTCTCTTAACCCTAGACTCTTTCCTTTGCTGGTCAAATACACAGTGCCGCGATTTCTCTTGGGAAAACGTGAAGACATTCATCTTTAAAAATTCATATAAATTCCTATAAAATTCTATAAATTATGAGACCCATTTATTTGGATTTCTCTACTCAAATTCTTCAATTCAATATACCTTACGTTGAGCTCGATGGAGTTTCTAGGATGTTGTATTTTTCCAGTGGACCTAGGGCTAAAGTATTTGAAGATTTTGGTGATCAGTTCGAGAAATGGTGTTCATATTTGGATATGTTAATACACTTGTGTGCCATTTCTAGGGGTAATCGATGGTACCAAGTGACGCATCAATACTGGAGTCGTCGTTAGGAGCAGGCCAACGCGATTTACTGGAAATGATCAGTAGAGGGTAGTTATTACGAGTAGATGGAGATTTGAACGAGGATGAGAATGGTGATTACGGTTTGAAGAATAATGGAGTATTGAGTGAATGGTGAAAGCAAAAAGGTTCGGTAATGGTAAGTTTAAGAGGACAGCGTGCAGAATTTGCCTGGAGTGGAAGATAGACCGTAACAACCCGCTCACTCGATGATAATAGATTTAAATATTTTATTAAAATATATTGTCGTGTCCGATGTGTCACTCAAAATGTCGTTTTTCACAAACGCTAAAATTAGGATTCGGGACCACTTCCATTGAGTCCGGATCGTCGTTTACGACCTTTTTGACTATAAGCGTCGATATATTCGGATTTAGGTTAAATTTGGTCATTTCTCATTTGAGTGTATGACCAAAATATCACTTTTCGCATACGAATGAATTTGGACTCGAAACCACTTCCATTGAGTTCAAAATGTCATTTTGGAGTTCGAAAAGTATAAACTTCGATATATTCCGAGCTTTGGAATTTTGGCACCTTGGCTAGGGCTTAGTTAGCCAACCTAGCTCATTCACTTAAGAGCTCCACCTAGCTCTCTCCTCCTTCATTCATTCTCACTTCAAAGAAAATAGAAAATGGGGAAGGGAATGGGAAATAGAAATTCCCTAGGCTAGGGCCTTCAATCTAGAACTCAATTTTTGTGCAAATCCAATTCTAAGACATGGGTAAGCACTCTACTCTCCCTCTCTACCTTGTCCTCCTCTCCATTTCGGATTTTTCTCACAACCTTAACACATATATGTTTGGACGTGAATGTATGAGGTGATTTTGGAGGTGCAATTGATGAAAGAGAGGAGCTTTGCTCGTTTGGGTTCTTGTTCTCCCTTGTTGGAGCTTGTTCTTGATATTCAAGAGGCAAAGGTGAGTTCTTTTTGAACTCACATTTATGCCACAAGCCCTTGGCTTGTACAAGTGTAATTTAGTGTTCATATGTGTTTGCATGTGCTAGTGAATTGGTTATGTTAGTGTAACTTAGCCGATTCCATATGTTTATGTTCCATTGAATTGAAATTATAAATAGGATTGCTTACACGATCTTATTCATATGTTATGAGTTGATTTGATGATATTGTGAAGCTCCGTTGTCTCCCGACAAAGTTCTAAATCTTCACAAATCGCTTGAATCGATTTGATATGCTTTTGTTTGTTCATTTGAAATAGAAATTATGGCATATGTTATTCACACGATCAATGCACATGATTTGATTCAATTAAGTGGTGTTGTGAAGTACCATTGTCGCACCTGGCAAGTTCTAAGGCTTCACAATTCGCTTATATCGCGTTTATTCGTTTTGGTTTGGAAATTTGGTTCGTTTAGAACCTATAATCGAATTCTTTGCATTCGAGCTTTGCGAGTCGATACATTGGATCAGAGAGGTCTCGTTGATGTCCCGAAGAAGTCACGAACCTCAATGATTGATGACAGACGCTCACGGGAGACGAATCCCCCTAGGTTCGGCCTGGGTAACAGCCCAGGCCAGGACCGGTCGACTGGACCAAAATGGGGCAGTCAACCGGTTTTACTTCTATGTAAAAACGGTCGACCGCCCCACTTTGGCCGGTCGACCAGTTTTGTGCTATGGACCAGAGGGACCTCGGTCTATAGTCTACCCCCATCCAGGATCTTTCCCGATCGGAGCTGGGGCCGTTCGGACTTCGTTTGTGAACTTCAGCTTTATGAATCCACAGATTCCAGCAACTCGATTCATCGACTTTGATTCTCATTTGATTCTTCCAACATTGATTCTTTTTGGTTTATTCACATTGTTTGCAATGTGAATTGAATAAGTGATAATTCTAAAGCCCATGTGCTCTATTTTGTATATCGAATTTATTCGATACTCTTGTTAATATGATTCGCGCCATTAAAATGTGAATTATTGACTCGATATCCTTCGAGTCCATTCCGTTATAGTTTAGAACCTTCAGGTGCTAGTTTGGGATTTTGATTTGTTCGTTGATCGAAAGTACAACCGTTATCCCTTTGATTTCCTGTATGTTGTTGTAATGTGAATTTCACATTATCGATCACCTTGGTGATTGTACTTAGATCCATGGCACTTAATTTTGTATCTTTGTTTCCTGTCGCTCCAGGGTGATTTCTAATCGTTTCTTAACGTTATTGGATTCACTAACGAGCTATATGTATATTCGACTTAACAAATTTACATTTGATGATTTATGATTTGAATTTATGTCATTTTGACGTAAATCCCCTTGATCGATTTGCCTCGGCAATCATACTATTGTTTATTGTCACATCAAATTATAAGAGGGTTTATATATTATTAATGGACCACGAATCCTTCTACGGATTCAATCTACTAGTGTGTACGAATCCTCTTTACTCGATCGGGCGAGAAATTTAGTTTATTTGCCTTAGTAAAACCAAGGACTATAACCCCTTATATGTTTACTTCGGCGAATAACTCTTAGACTCGTGCGTTCGAACATGTGTGGTGATTTTCTCTGTTTTGAATAGAATCCAGTTACGGGTTTGTAAATATTCGAGAATAACATGTGGTTATGGGACATGTCGCTATTTTCTTATATTAACTAGCCTGGAGTAATTTCTATTCGCCCGGATCAATGTGATCCGTTTTTGACTATTCTTGATGTTTTGAGAATGAAATAATAATGGGTTCGTAAATGTTCGAGAATAGCAAGTGGTTATGGGACATTTAGCTATTTTATTATATTAACTATCTCGGTGTAATTCATACTCACCCGGATCATTGGTATCCGCCTCCCGGCATAGTTGTTTGGTTCGCAATTGCCCTAGTGGGAATTTACGATTTGGGACCTTCATCTATGGGATTTTGGTCCAACTTTCTATGATTTTCTATGATTTATGTATTTTCATCATCCTAGGTCATGACCCGGCTCCGTGGGGCTCTTCGGCTCAAACAAATGGGTTCTGTAACAACCCGTATTCTACGTATCTGGGGATCGTAGAATATGTATTTCTTCTTTGTTTGTGGTCATAAGGTCATGTAGCCTTAAGGGATGGCTATTAAGGTCATTCCCAATGTTCATGATTTTTGTCGATTTTTAAATGACCATTTTTCCCCTAGCTAGTACTGTTTTGGCCATAACTTTTGATAGGGAAGGAATTTTGACCTGAAACCACTTCCATTAGATTCGTTTGATGGTTTCTCTTTCCGTAGAGTGGTCATAATAGCCAAACGGACTTACCGTTTGGGAGATATGGCTGAAACAAGGTTTGGAGGGTGAAAAACTGCATATTGGGCCAAACCGGGTAGTTAAGGATTTGGGCCCATGACCCGTTTCGGGATTAGGGTTAGGAGAGGGCTGAGTTGGCCTAGGATTTGATCCCATTTCAGTTTTCTAGCCTCCACTTAGTCCCCAAGAAACCTAATAATGGCCTCCACCCTCTAAAGTCTCCAAATCACCTCCAAACCACTCCAACTTGAAGAAAAAGAGATTAGCAAGACCAAATCAAAGAAGATCTTCACCTAATCAACCTTGGAGCTGCTGTTAGCATTTGGATTCGCATCAAATCAGAGAATTATTTCAGATCTTAGTTTGTTTTGTGGCTAAGGTGAGTGATTAGCTTGCTTTATGCACTAATTGGGGTTATTTGGGGTGATTAGTGCTAATTAGTGTTTTTAGACGAAAATAAATTCTGGAAAAATGTTTATAAAATCATAAATAATGTTTTAGACCTCTGATATGAGTTTGGGTTAATTTGGTTAAGTTTTGCTAATCGTACCATTAGTTATGCTCACATATGCTTAAGGGAAAACATGGGGTTTTGGGCATGTTTGATCCATTTTACCATGTCATATTGTTGTTTTGGTGTTTGAGGTCACTTGTATGTGTTGCTATGACTCTATGACATGCTTTGTGATTGATTGCAATAGTTAGAATGGTCAAAAACGTCGTCGAGTGGCGTAAACAGTCGCTGGAAAAGTCAGTGCAGGAAGTCGGATCGGATCGCCCCCACCCCGATCCGAACCGCCCATTTCTCTTCACCACGAACCGAACCGATCGTTATAGCGAAGCAAGCTGCACCACGAGCTGAAGGGTCCGAACCGATCCGAGAAGTCGCGATTCAAGACTTGGTGATTGAAGACTCCGACCCGACCCGCCTGGAATGATAACGACACGATCCGATCTGATCACCTTGAGGACAACGAATCAAAGACTTGGAGGAGGGCGAGGCGCTTGGAGCTATGACCAGGAGGCGTGACCCGAGCCGTTGCGTGGTGGAGAACCCGATCCGATCCAGGTGGGACTGGAAGCCACGAACCGATCCAGTGTACCATGAAGGAACCCGATCCGATCCAGATGGAGCTGGAAGCCACGAATCGATGGTGCACTCCGATCCGATCCGAGGTAGCAGTCACGAACCGAGACGATGAAGACCACGATCCCAATGATGATGAAAGGGATCCGAACCGATCCAATGGAGATCCATAACCCGAAATGCAAAGGTAGTTCAAGTGGAAGTTTGAGCTCAGGATCCAGACGGGAACCAATGAGTTCACTTCGTGATTGAACTTTGCTGCGGGACGTGTGCTAAGGAGTTGTCGATGTCTATGACTTTGGATCACTAGGTGTTGGAGGTAGAGAGACAAACTCGGGCTTTGGATATGGTGCGACTAGGGAGCTACCTACCAATGGAGTGGGGTCATGGAAACGTTGGGCGTGATCCCATAGGTATGGCGTTGGTGGTAGTAGGAATGTACATAGTCGTACAAAGTCGAGTTCTGTCGTTTTAGTAAAGTGCTCTAGTGATCGAAGAAGTGGATGTCGTATGCTTTACGCACTGAGTGAGAGATGGGAGGATGGTTGCTATGCTTGATTGTTTGACATACACATCCCCACCCCCGTATATTTACACACCATATGTTAGTGACATCTTAGAGTATTGTACCGTGTAGTACTAACTCTTTGATTGCAGGTCCAGGTTCAGGTATGACTTAGTATACCTGTTATTATTCTGTTTATGCTTGCTACCACTCATACCAGACTGATGTCTGACCCAGAGTTTTATGTTTCTTCTTATTACTCTGGGTGCTCACACGAGCAGACTAGAGACAGGGATAGCTGGTAGTGCGCTTGGTAGATGGACTGAAGACGAGCAGGAGGCTCCACGTATGATATATAGTTATTCTCCCTGTGTCGTGATCGGTATCTACTTTGGGCATTAGTAGCATACCTATTTTGCTTATCTTAGAGACAATATTTTGAAGTTGTAATAAGCTGTATTTGATATTTCCGCTACTCTGATGATGTTAGTTCAAGTTTTCAGCTTATGCACTGTCTCATCTGTTTTATGTCAAGTATATGTTGGCTATTATATTTTATTCCATGCGCTGTGAGACATATTACAGGTTCTTTATTTGGTTCCTCTTCTTTCTTTCTCTTCTTTGGCGACCGTCCCATGCCAATTGGACATGTGTACAGCGCACAATTGAAGTAAACGTCGGTTGGTGCGGGGCGGGCCGTCACACTTGGTATCAGAGCTCTAGGTTGCGTAATTTACCTAGGGAAAGACACTAGGGAGAGATAGTACGTATATGAGAGCGCGTATTTGTGATTATTTTGGTTTTCAAAAGCTATATCTATATATAGTATTAGTATGTTTAAGGATGAAGTCGCATTGCACTGCACTGGCACCACTATGGAGATGGTTAATCGTTTTCTCTTTAACAGATTTGACGATGAGCCGAGGAAGAGGTGCTGGTAGAGGGGCCAATAATGGGAATCCCCCTGACATGAGGGCTATGTTTACCAACCTCATGAGAGAGATGCTTGTGGATATTCAGAGGGAGGCTCCTAATGTTGCCAATGCTGGAGGTGCAGCGGTGCAAGCGCCTAGGGCCGATTTCGCCAAGCTGAGCAAGGATTATACTAATCTTGGTGGAAAGCCGTTTCACGGAACAGAGTCGGCCACGGATGTTCAGGATTGGTTGGATAGCTGTGATCGGATCTTCGATGACTTGGGTATCGAGGACGCGATGAAGAGAAGGCTAGCGTCTCGTCAGCTGCAAGGACGAGCGATGAATTGGTGGAATGCTATTAGGGCAGCCACACCAGAAGATCAAGTTACTTGGGATCAGTTTAAAGCTCGCTTTAGCGACAAGTATATCCCAGCTGCCCAGAAGTCGGAATTGTTTAGGAAGTTCTTAGAGCTTAAGCAGAATGGGAGGGCAGTATCGGATTATGTTGCTGAGTTCGACACTTTGTCGAAGTATGGGTTATCTCTAATCGATACTCCCGAAAAGAAAAATGAGAAGTTCATCACTGGTTTGGATGAATACTTAGGGGAGAGGCTGATTAATCACATCGATGAGACGTTTGAGTCGATCGTGGGAAAAGCTTTGAGGTCAGAAAGTCTTTACCCTAAGCAGAAGACTGGGGTTGTTGCTGCATCTGCTGAAGAGCCAAAGCCGCAAGCAAGCGGTGGAGGCAAGAATAACTCTCAGAATAAGAGGAAGCAGAACCAAGCTAAGGATGGCCAGAAGAAAAGCAGGAAAGAAGTCGAGTGCTTCAAATGTGGAAAGAAGGGCCATTATGCAAGGGAATGTAGGGCCAAGACAGTGGGAAAGAAGTGCTTTAACTGTGGTCAGGAGGGACATTTTAAGGATAAGTGCCCGCAACCTCTGAAGGAGAATCAGATTGTGAAAGCATATGCCATTAATGCTGTTCCTTCTTCGTCGAATGCCCCAACTGCGGCGGAGAAAGGAAAGGGAGTCGTCATTCAAGGTATGCTTTCCATTTACGATCTTCCTGTTAGAGTTTTGTTCGATACCGGGGCTTCCCATTCCTTCATATCTAGTGACCTGGTAGATAGGTTGGGATTGGAACCCGAGTTAGTCGATAGACCATTAGCTGTGACGAACCCGATTGGTGGTTCAACAAACCTCAGTATGATCTGTCGTAATGTGGTCTTATCGAGTCATGGATGTATGTTTGTTTGTGATTGCTTTGTTTTGGGCTTTACTGGGTATGGCATTATTTTGGGAGTCGATTGGCTCCAAAGATACGGGGTGGTGGTAGACTGTGAGGGCTTTTTGGTGACTGTTAGGGCGGATGATGGGCGGAGGGTAGTGTTTGGTAATCTACCCTGTGATGGGGTAATGGCTAGTTTTGTAAATTCCCTCGACATTCCGCATGATGAGTTATCTTTGCCCGTGGTTGGCCAGTACCCGGACATCTTCGAGGAAGTGACCGGACTTCCACCACACCGAGAGATTGAGTTTCGTATTGATTTAGTGAAAGATGCCAGACCTATAGTGATGCCACTTCGTCGTATGGCACCACGAGAACAGCGAGAGCTCGAGGTGCAAGTTAGCGATCTTATGAAGAAGGGATTTATTAGAAGAAGTGTTTCCGAGTGGGGAGCACCAGTTGTGTTTGCTACTAAGGCAGATGGTTCCCTTCGATTGTGTGTGGACTATCGCAAGTTAAATAAGGTGACGAGGAAGAATAAGTATCCTCTACCACGGATAGATGATTTGTTTGATCAACTGGAAGGAGCGAGAGTGTTCTCCCAGTTGGACCTCGCGACAGGATTTCATCAGCTCCGTGTAGCAGCTGATAGTATAGCTAAAACGGCATTTAGGACGCCGTCTGGGTTCTATGAGTGGTTGGTCATGCCATTCGGGTTGACCAATGCACCAGCATACTTCGTGGATCTTATGAATAGAGTATTCAGAGACCAACTGAATAAGTTTGTTCTTGTGTTCGTAGACGATATCCTTGTTTACTCGAGGACAGAAGAGGAACACAAGGAGCATTTGAGAATTGTGTTGGAGGTGTTGAGAAGACACCAATTGAAAGCGAAGTTCTCTAAGTGTCACTTCTGGAGGAGAGAAGTGAGATTCTTGGGCCATGTTGTTTCAGAGAATGGTATTGCCGTGGACCCTGCAAAGGTGGCTACGGTACAAGATTGGTCTGCGCCCAAGAATGCAAAGGATGTAAGAAGTTTCTTGGGGTTAGCTGGATATTATCGTAAGTTTATCAAAGACTTCTCCAAGACAGCGGCACCGTTGACTCAGTTGACTAAGAAGAATCAAGCCTTCGTTTGGGACGGAGGGTGTGAAAAAGCATTCAAGAGTCTAAAGGAAAAGTTGACGCGCGCGCCAGTGTTGGTCATTCCTAAGGGAAATGAAGAGATGACGGTATACACGGATGCTTGTGGTACCGGACTGGGTGCGGTATTGATGCAAGGAGGTAGGGTTGTAGCTTATGCTAGTCGACAGCTAAAGCCACATGAGAAGAAGTATCCTACCCATGATTTGGAATTAGCAGCGATTGTATTTGCGATGAAGATGTGGAGACATTACCTCTTGGGAGAAAGATTTGAGCTGTTTACCGATCATAAATCGTTAAAGTATCTCTTCTCTCAGAAAGATCTGAATCTCCGTCAGCAGAGATGGTTAGAGTTCTTGGCTTCGTATGATTTTGATATCGCGTATACACCTGGGAAGGGTAATGCGGTAGCCGATGCCTTGAGTAGGAGACATGCCAGCTTAGGGGCAATGTTTCTTGAATGGAAGCAGCTGGAGTATATCGCGGGGTTTGATTTCAGACCAAGGTGCGAATTGGATCCAGTTATGCTATCTAGCTTGACGATCAGACCCACTTTGATTGAGAGGATTGGTTCCAGTCAAAGGAACGACCCTAATTTATTGGAAGTCATCTCCAAGTTGGAAATGAATGCCGATGGGGAGATGGACAAGTATGGGCTTGATCGAGATGGATGGCTTCGGAAGAATGGAAAGCTTGTTGTACCCAATGTCAATGGATTGAGGGATGAAGTGCTTAGAGAATGTCATCACTCAAAGCTAACTATACATCCCGGTGGTAATAAGATGTATCGAGATATGAAGCAGACTTACTACTGGGAAGGGATGAAAAGAGACGTTGGGAAGTTTATATCCAAGTGCACGAATTGCCAGCTAGTTAAAGCCGAGCAAAAGAAGCCTAGTGGGTTGATGCAACCATTGGAAATTCCCGAATGGAAATGGGAACAAGTTTCGATGGATTTCATCGATGGTTTACCGAGGACTAGATCGGGACATGATAGCATTTGGGTAATTGTGGATCGACTGACCAAGAGTGCAAGATTTATACCAGTTAAGTCGAACAGAACTGCAGCTAAGTTAGCAGAACTATATATGAAGTGGGTAGTGAGATTTCATGGAGTACCCAAAGGCATTGTGAGTGACCGAGATCCGTTGTTTACTAGTGGATTTTGGAAGAGCTTACAAGAGGCTTTAGGATCAGAATTACATCTCAGTACCGCGTATCATCCTCAGACCGACGGTCAGACGGAGAGGGTGAATCGGATATTGGAAGATCTCTTGAGGGCTTGTATATTGGATTTCGGTGGAGCATGGGATGACCATTTGCACCTAGTGGAGTTTGCATATAATAATAGCTACCAATCCAGTATCGGTATGGCTCCATATGAAGCTTTGTACGGAAGACCGTGCAACTCACCATCATGTTGGATAGAGACTGGCGAGAAGTTTGTGCTTGGACCAGATGTGGTGAGAGAAACTTCCGATAAGATCAAGATCATTCAGCAACGAACGAAAGCTGCTCAGGATAGGCAGAAAAGCTATGCTGATAAGAGGAGAAGAGACTTGAAATTCTCCGTTGGTGACTTGGTGTTTGTCAAGATCTCTCCGTTGAAAAGCGTGATACGATTTGGCAAGAGAGGCAAGTTGGCACCAAGATTTGTGGGTCCTTTCCAAGTTCTCGAGGAAGTTGGGAATCTGGCATATAGAGTTGGCTTACCAGAGAAAATGGCAGGAGTTCACAATGTGTTTCATGTTTCCCAACTAAGGAAGTTCGTTCACGACTCAAATGTGACTATTTCACCTGATCAGTTAGAGGACTTCGAAGTAGAACCTGAGGCGGTTGAGAACCGCAAGCCGATTCGTATTGTAGGGCATGATACGAAACAACTTCGAAGAAAGTCGGTGAAGCTAGTCAAAGTTCAGTGGGGCGAGGACGAAAATGATTGTGCTTGGGAGACAGAGGAGAGCATCAGAAAGGCTTATCCAGAACTCTTTGCCTGGTAAGATTTACTTTGCGATTTAGTTATTCCGCATGCTAGGATAGACTTGTTTTGCTTGTTTTGCATGTTTGATGGTTGTTTTATGATTTATAGGCATGCGGGACCCTTGTGTGTGTTTTGATTAGGAAATTTCGGGGGCGAAATTTCTTAAGGGGGGGAGAGTGTAACAACCCGTATTCTACGTATCTGGGGATCGTAGAATATGTATTTCTTCTTTGTTTGTGGTCATAAGGTCATGTAGCCTTAAGGGATGGCTATTAAGGTCATTCCCAATGTTCATGATTTTTGTCGATTTTTAAATGACCAATTTTCCCCTAGCTAGTACTGTTTTGGCCATAACTTTTGATAGGGAAGGAATTTTGACCTGAAACCACTTCCATTAGATTCGTTTGATGGTTTCTCTTTCCGTAGAGTGGTCATAATAGCCAAACGGACTTACCGTTTGGGAGATATGGCTGAAACAAGGTTTGGAGGGTGAAAAACTGCATATTGGGCCAAACCGGGTAGTTAAGGATTTGGGCCCATGACCCGTTTCGGGATTAGGGTTAGGAGAGGGCTGAGTTGGCCTAGGATTTGATCCCATTTCAGTTTTCTAGCCTCCACTTAGTCCCCAAGAAACCTAATAATGGCCTCCACCCTCTAAAGTCTCCAAATCACCTCCAAACCACTCCAACTTGAAGAAAAAGAGATTAGCAAGACCAAATCAAAGAAGATCTTCACCTAATCAACCTTGGAGCTGCTGTTAGCATTTGGATTCGCATCAAATCAGAGAATTATTTCAGATCTTAGTTTGTTTTGTGGCTAAGGTGAGTGATTAGCTTGCTTTATGCACTAATTGGGGTTATTTGGGGTGATTAGTGCTAATTAGTGTTTTTAGACGAAAATAAATTCTGGAAAAATGTTTATAAAATCATAAATAATGTTTTAGACCTCTGATATGAGTTTGGGTTAATTTGGTTAAGTTTTGCTAATCGTACCATTAGTTATGCTCACATATGCTTAAGGGAAAACATGGGGTTTTGGGCATGTTTGATCCATTTTACCATGTCATATTGTTGTTTTGGTGTTTGAGGTCACTTGTATGTGTTGCTATGACTCTATGACATGCTTTGTGATTGATTGCAATAGTTAGAATGGTCAAAAACGTCGTCGAGTGGCGTAAACAGTCGCTGGAAAAGTCAGTGCAGGAAGTCGGATCGGATCGCCCCCACCCCGATCCGAACCGCCCATTTCTCTTCACCACGAACCGAACCGATCGTTATAGCGAAGCAAGCTGCACCACGAGCTGAAGGGTCCGAACCGATCCGAGAAGTCGCGATTCAAGACTTGGTGATTGAAGACTCCGACCCGACCCGCCTGGAATGATAACGACACGATCCGATCTGATCACCTTGAGGACAACGAATCAAAGACTTGGAGGAGGGCGAGGCGCTTGGAGCTATGACCAGGAGGCGTGACCCGAGCCGTTGCGTGGTGGAGAACCCGATCCGATCCAGGTGGGACTGGAAGCCACGAACCGATCCAGTGTACCATGAAGGAACCCGATCCGATCCAGATGGAGCTGGAAGCCACGAATCGATGGTGCACTCCGATCCGATCCGAGGTAGCAGTCACGAACCGAGACGATGAAGACCACGATCCCAATGATGATGAAAGGGATCCGAACCGATCCAATGGAGATCCATAACCCGAAATGCAAAGGTAGTTCAAGTGGAAGTTTGAGCTCAGGATCCAGACGGGAACCAATGAGTTCACTTCGTGATTGAACTTTGCTGCGGGACGTGTGCTAAGGAGTTGTCGATGTCTATGACTTTGGATCACTAGGTGTTGGAGGTAGAGAGACAAACTCGGGCTTTGGATATGGTGCGACTAGGGAGCTACCTACCAATGGAGTGGGGTCATGGAAACGTTGGGCGTGATCCCATAGGTATGGCGTTGGTGGTAGTAGGAATGTACATAGTCGTACAAAGTCGAGTTCTGTCGTTTTAGTAAAGTGCTCTAGTGATCGAAGAAGTGGATGTCGTATGCTTTACGCACTGAGTGAGAGATGGGAGGATGGTTGCTATGCTTGATTGTTTGACATACACATCCCCACCCCCGTATATTTACACACCATATGTTAGTGACATCTTAGAGTATTGTACCGTGTAGTACTAACTCTTTGATTGCAGGTCCAGGTTCAGGTATGACTTAGTATACCTGTTATTATTCTGTTTATGCTTGCTACCACTCATACCAGACTGATGTCTGACCCAGAGTTTTATGTTTCTTCTTATTACTCTGGGTGCTCACACGAGCAGACTAGAGACAGGGATAGCTGGTAGTGCGCTTGGTAGATGGACTGAAGACGAGCAGGAGGCTCCACGTATGATATATAGTTATTCTCCCTGTGTCGTGATCGGTATCTACTTTGGGCATTAGTAGCATACCTATTTTGCTTATCTTAGAGACAATATTTTGAAGTTGTAATAAGCTGTATTTGATATTTCCGCTACTCTGATGATGTTAGTTCAAGTTTTCAGCTTATGCACTGTCTCATCTGTTTTATGTCAAGTATATGTTGGCTATTATATTTTATTCCATGCGCTGTGAGACATATTACAGGTTCTTTATTTGGTTCCTCTTCTTTCTTTCTCTTCTTTGGCGACCGTCCCATGCCAATTGGACATGTGTACAGCGCACAATTGAAGTAAACGTCGGTTGGTGCGGGGCGGGCCGTCACACTTGGTATCAGAGCTCTAGGTTGCGTAATTTACCTAGGGAAAGACACTAGGGAGAGATAGTACGTATATGAGAGCGCGTATTTGTGATTATTTTGGTTTTCAAAAGCTATATCTATATATAGTATTAGTATGTTTAAGGATGAAGTCGCATTGCACTGCACTGGCACCACTATGGAGATGGTTAATCGTTTTCTCTTTAACAGATTTGACGATGAGCCGAGGAAGAGGTGCTGGTAGAGGGGCCAATAATGGGAATCCCCCTGACATGAGGGCTATGTTTACCAACCTCATGAGAGAGATGCTTGTGGATATTCAGAGGGAGGCTCCTAATGTTGCCAATGCTGGAGGTGCAGCGGTGCAAGCGCCTAGGGCCGATTTCGCCAAGCTGAGCAAGGATTATACTAATCTTGGTGGAAAGCCGTTTCACGGAACAGAGTCGGCCACGGATGTTCAGGATTGGTTGGATAGCTGTGATCGGATCTTCGATGACTTGGGTATCGAGGACGCGATGAAGAGAAGGCTAGCGTCTCGTCAGCTGCAAGGACGAGCGATGAATTGGTGGAATGCTATTAGGGCAGCCACACCAGAAGATCAAGTTACTTGGGATCAGTTTAAAGCTCGCTTTAGCGACAAGTATATCCCAGCTGCCCAGAAGTCGGAATTGTTTAGGAAGTTCTTAGAGCTTAAGCAGAATGGGAGGGCAGTATCGGATTATGTTGCTGAGTTCGACACTTTGTCGAAGTATGGGTTATCTCTAATCGATACTCCCGAAAAGAAAAATGAGAAGTTCATCACTGGTTTGGATGAATACTTAGGGGAGAGGCTGATTAATCACATCGATGAGACGTTTGAGTCGATCGTGGGAAAAGCTTTGAGGTCAGAAAGTCTTTACCCTAAGCAGAAGACTGGGGTTGTTGCTGCATCTGCTGAAGAGCCAAAGCCGCAAGCAAGCGGTGGAGGCAAGAATAACTCTCAGAATAAGAGGAAGCAGAACCAAGCTAAGGATGGCCAGAAGAAAAGCAGGAAAGAAGTCGAGTGCTTCAAATGTGGAAAGAAGGGCCATTATGCAAGGGAATGTAGGGCCAAGACAGTGGGAAAGAAGTGCTTTAACTGTGGTCAGGAGGGACATTTTAAGGATAAGTGCCCGCAACCTCTGAAGGAGAATCAGATTGTGAAAGCATATGCCATTAATGCTGTTCCTTCTTCGTCGAATGCCCCAACTGCGGCGGAGAAAGGAAAGGGAGTCGTCATTCAAGGTATGCTTTCCATTTACGATCTTCCTGTTAGAGTTTTGTTCGATACCGGGGCTTCCCATTCCTTCATATCTAGTGACCTGGTAGATAGGTTGGGATTGGAACCCGAGTTAGTCGATAGACCATTAGCTGTGACGAACCCGATTGGTGGTTCAACAAACCTCAGTATGATCTGTCGTAATGTGGTCTTATCGAGTCATGGATGTATGTTTGTTTGTGATTGCTTTGTTTTGGGCTTTACTGGGTATGGCATTATTTTGGGAGTCGATTGGCTCCAAAGATACGGGGTGGTGGTAGACTGTGAGGGCTTTTTGGTGACTGTTAGGGCGGATGATGGGCGGAGGGTAGTGTTTGGTAATCTACCCTGTGATGGGGTAATGGCTAGTTTTGTAAATTCCCTCGACATTCCGCATGATGAGTTATCTTTGCCCGTGGTTGGCCAGTACCCGGACATCTTCGAGGAAGTGACCGGACTTCCACCACACCGAGAGATTGAGTTTCGTATTGATTTAGTGAAAGATGCCAGACCTATAGTGATGCCACTTCGTCGTATGGCACCACGAGAACAGCGAGAGCTCGAGGTGCAAGTTAGCGATCTTATGAAGAAGGGATTTATTAGAAGAAGTGTTTCCGAGTGGGGAGCACCAGTTGTGTTTGCTACTAAGGCAGATGGTTCCCTTCGATTGTGTGTGGACTATCGCAAGTTAAATAAGGTGACGAGGAAGAATAAGTATCCTCTACCACGGATAGATGATTTGTTTGATCAACTGGAAGGAGCGAGAGTGTTCTCCCAGTTGGACCTCGCGACAGGATTTCATCAGCTCCGTGTAGCAGCTGATAGTATAGCTAAAACGGCATTTAGGACGCCGTCTGGGTTCTATGAGTGGTTGGTCATGCCATTCGGGTTGACCAATGCACCAGCATACTTCGTGGATCTTATAAATAGAGTATTCAGAGACCAACTGAATAAGTTTGTTCTTGTGTTCGTAGACGATATCCTTGTTTACTCGAGGACAGAAGAGGAACACAAGGAGCATTTGAGAATTGTGTTGGAGGTGTTGAGAAGACACCAATTGAAAGCGAAGTTCTCTAAGTGTCACTTCTGGAGGAGAGAAGTGAGATTCTTGGGCCATGTTGTTTCAGAGAATGGTATTGCCGTGGACCCTGCAAAGGTGGCTACGGTACAAGATTGGTCTGCGCCCAAGAATGCAAAGGATGTAAGAAGTTTCTTGGGGTTAGCTGGATATTATCGTAAGTTTATCAAAGACTTCTCCAAGACAGCGGCACCGTTGACTCAGTTGACTAAGAAGAATCAAGCCTTCGTTTGGGACGGAGGGTGTGAAAAAGCATTCAAGAGTCTAAAGGAAAAGTTGACGCGCGCGCCAGTGTTGGTCATTCCTAAGGGAAATGAAGAGATGACGGTATACACGGATGCTTGTGGTACCGGACTGGGTGCGGTATTGATGCAAGGAGGTAGGGTTGTAGCTTATGCTAGTCGACAGCTAAAGCCACATGAGAAGAAGTATCCTACCCATGATTTGGAATTAGCAGCGATTGTATTTGCGATGAAGATGTGGAGACATTACCTCTTGGGAGAAAGATTTGAGCTGTTTACCGATCATAAATCGTTAAAGTATCTCTTCTCTCAGAAAGATCTGAATCTCCGTCAGCAGAGATGGTTAGAGTTCTTGGCTTCGTATGATTTTGATATCGCGTATACACCTGGGAAGGGTAATGCGGTAGCCGATGCCTTGAGTAGGAGACATGCCAGCTTAGGGGCAATGTTTCTTGAATGGAAGCAGCTGGAGTATATCGCGGGGTTTGATTTCAGACCAAGGTGCGAATTGGATCCAGTTATGCTATCTAGCTTGACGATCAGACCCACTTTGATTGAGAGGATTGGTTCCAGTCAAAGGAACGACCCTAATTTATTGGAAGTCATCTCCAAGTTGGAAATGAATGCCGATGGGGAGATGGACAAGTATGGGCTTGATCGAGATGGATGGCTTCGGAAGAATGGAAAGCTTGTTGTACCCAATGTCAATGGATTGAGGGATGAAGTGCTTAGAGAATGTCATCACTCAAAGCTAACTATACATCCCGGTGGTAATAAGATGTATCGAGATATGAAGCAGACTTACTACTGGGAAGGGATGAAAAGAGACGTTGGGAAGTTTATATCCAAGTGCACGAATTGCCAGCTAGTTAAAGCCGAGCAAAAGAAGCCTAGTGGGTTGATGCAACCATTGGAAATTCCCGAATGGAAATGGGAACAAGTTTCGATGGATTTCATCGATGGTTTACCGAGGACTAGATCGGGACATGATAGCATTTGGGTAATTGTGGATCGACTGACCAAGAGTGCAAGATTTATACCAGTTAAGTCGAACAGAACTGCAGCTAAGTTAGCAGAACTATATATGAAGTGGGTAGTGAGATTTCATGGAGTACCCAAAGGCATTGTGAGTGACCGAGATCCGTTGTTTACTAGTGGATTTTGGAAGAGCTTACAAGAGGCTTTAGGATCAGAATTACATCTCAGTACCGCGTATCATCCTCAGACCGACGGTCAGACGGAGAGGGTGAATCGGATATTGGAAGATCTCTTGAGGGCTTGTATATTGGATTTCGGTGGAGCATGGGATGACCATTTGCACCTAGTGGAGTTTGCATATAATAATAGCTACCAATCCAGTATCGGTATGGCTCCATATGAAGCTTTGTACGGAAGACCGTGCAACTCACCATCATGTTGGATAGAGACTGGCGAGAAGTTTGTGCTTGGACCAGATGTGGTGAGAGAAACTTCCGATAAGATCAAGATCATTCAGCAACGAATGAAAGCTGCTCAGGATAGGCAGAAAAGCTATGCTGATAAGAGGAGAAGAGACTTGAAATTCTCCGTTGGTGACTTGGTGTTTGTCAAGATCTCTCCGTTGAAAAGCGTGATACGATTTGGCAAGAGAGGCAAGTTGGCACCAAGATTTGTGGGTCCTTTCCAAGTTCTCGAGGAAGTTGGGAATCTGGCATATAGAGTTGGCTTACCAGAGAAAATGGCAGGAGTTCACAATGTGTTTCATGTTTCCCAACTAAGGAAGTTCGTTCACGACTCAAATGTGACTATTTCACCTGATCAGTTAGAGGACTTCGAAGTAGAACCTGAGGCGGTTGAGAACCGCAAGCCGATTCGTATTGTAGGGCATGATACGAAACAACTTCGAAGAAAGTCGGTGAAGCTAGTCAAAGTTCAGTGGGGCGAGGACGAAAATGATTGTGCTTGGGAGACAGAGGAGAGCATCAGAAAGGCTTATCCAGAACTCTTTGCCTGGTAAGATTTACTTTGCGATTTAGTTATTCCGCATGCTAGGATAGACTTGTTTTGCTTGTTTTGCATGTTTGATGGTTGTTTTATGATTTATAGGCATGCGGGACCCTTGTGTGTGTTTTGATTAGGAAATTTCGGGGGCGAAATTTCTTAAGGGGGGGAGAGTGTAACAACCCGTATTCTACGTATCTGGGGATCGTAGAATATGTATTTCTTCTTTGTTTGTGGTCATAAGGTCATGTAGCCTTAAGGGATGGCTATTAAGGTCATTCCCAATGTTCATGATTTTTGTCGATTTTTAAATGACCAATTTCCCCCTAGCTAGTACTGTTTTGGCCATAACTTTTGATAGGGAAGGAATTTTGACCTGAAACCACTTCCATTAGATTCGTTTGATGGTTTCTCTTTCCGTAGAGTGGTCATAATAGCCAAACGGACTTACCGTTTGGGAGATATGGCTGAAACAAGGTTTGGAGGGTGAAAAACTGCATATTGGGCCAAACCGGGTAGTTAAGGATTTGGGCCCATGACCCGTTTCGGGATTAGGGTTAGGAGAGGGCTGAGTTGGCCTAGGATTTGATCCCATTTCAGTTTTCTAGCCTCCACTTAGTCCCCAAGAAACCTAATAATGGCCTCCACCCTCTAAAGTCTCCAAATCACCTCCAAACCACTACAACTTGAAGAAAAAGAGATTAGCAAGACCAAATCAAAGAAGATCTTCACCTAATCAACCTTGGAGCTGCTGTTAGCATTTGGATTCGCATCAAATCAGAGAATTATTTCAGATCTTAGTTTGTTTTGTGGCTAAGGTGAGTGATTAGCTTGCTTTATGCACTAATTGGGGTTATTTGGGGTGATTAGTGCTAATTAGTGTTTTTAGACGAAAATAAATTCTGGAAAAATGTTTATAAAATCATAAATAATGTTTTAGACCTCTGATATGAGTTTGGGTTAATTTGGTTAAGTTTTGCTAATCGTACCATTAGTTATGCTCACATATGCTTAAGGGAAAACATGGGGTTTTGGGCATGTTTGATCCATTTTACCATGTCATATTGTTGTTTTGGTGTTTGAGGTCACTTGTATGTGTTGCTATGACTCTATGACATGCTTTGTGATTGATTGCAATAGTTAGAATGGTCAAAAACGTCGTCGAGTGGCGTAAACAGTCGCTGGAAAAGTCAGTGCAGGAAGTCGGATCGGATCGCCCCCACCCCGATCCGAACCGCCCATTTCTCTTCACCACGAACCGAACCGATCGTTATAGCAAAGCAAGCTGCACCACGAGCTGAAGGGTCCGAACCGATCCGAGAAGTCGCGATTCAAGACTTGGTGATTGAAGACTCCGACCCGACCCGCCTGGAATGATAACGACACGATCCGATCTGATCACCTTGAGGACAACGAATCAAAGACTTGGAGGAGGGCGAGGCGCTTGGAGCTATGACCAGGAGGCGTGACCCGAGCCGTTGCGTGGTGGAGAACCCGATCCGATCCAGGTGGGACTGGAAGCCACGAACCGATCCAGTGTACCATGAAGGAACCCGATCCGATCCAGATGGAGCTGGAAGCCACGAATCGATGGTGCACTCCGATCCGATCCGAGGTAGCAGTCACGAACCGAGACGATGAAGACCACGATCCCAATGATGATGAAAGGGATCCGAACCGATCCAATGGAGATCCATAACCCGAAATGCAAAGGTAGTTCAAGTGGAAGTTTGAGCTCAGGATCCAGACGGGAACCAATGAGTTCACTTCGTGATTGAACTTTGCTGCGGGACGTGTGCTAAGGAGTTGTCGATGTCTATGACTTTGGATCACTAGGTGTTGGAGGTAGAGAGACAAACTCGAGCTTTGGATATGGTGCGACTAGGGAGCTACCTACCAATGGAGTGGGGTCATGGAAACGTTGGGCGTGATCCCATAGGTATGGCGTTGGTGGTAGTAGGAATGTACATAGTCGTACAAAGTCGAGTTCTGTCGTTTTAGTAAAGTGCTCTAGTGATCGAAGAAGTGGATGTCGTATGCTTTACGCACTGAGTGAGAGATGGGAGGATGGTTGCTATGCTTGATTGTTTGACATACACATCCCCACCCCCGTATATTTACACACCATATGTTAGTGACATCTTAGAGTATTGTACCGTGTAGTACTAACTCTTTGATTGCAGGTCCAGGTTCAGGTATGACTTAGTATACCTGTTATTATTCTGTTTATGCTTGCTACCACTCATACCAGACTGATGTCTGACCCAGAGTTTTATGTTTCTTCTTATTACTCTGGGTGCTCACACGAGCAGACTAGAGACAGGGATAGCTGGTAGTGCGCTTGGTAGATGGACTGAAGACGAGCAGGAGGCTCCACGTATGATATATAGTTATTCTCCCTATGTCGTGATCGGTATCTACTTTGGGCATTAGTAGCATACCTATTTTGCTTATCTTAGAGACAGTATTTTGAAGTTGTAATAAGCTGTATTTGATATTTCCGCTACTCTGATGATGTTAGTTCAAGTTTTCAGCTTATGCACTGTCTCATCTGTTTTATGTCAAGTATATGTTGGCTATTATATTTTATTCCATGCGCTGTGAGACATATTACAGGTTCTTTATTTGGTTCCTCTTCTTTCTTTCTCTTCTTTGGCGACCGTCCCATGCCAATTGGACATGTGTACAGCGCACAATTGAAGTAAACGTCGGTTGGTGCGGGGCGGGCCGTCACAGGTTCACTCCCTAGAGATCGTATCTCACCACTTTGATGCATTGCTCGTCAATTTGACCACTTTAACCATTGCGCATCAATTTGATAAATGATTTCTGACTCTTGATTACTTTGATGCGATGCGCATCAATTTGATAAATGATTTCTGATTCTTGATTACTTTAATGTGATGCACGTTAATTTGATTTATGTTTACTTTGATGCGATGCACGTCAATTTGATTTATGATTACTTTGACGCGATGCACATCAATTTGATAAACGATTTATGATTTATGTTTACTTTGATGCGATGCGCGTCAATTTGATTTATGTTTGGCATTCCTCTGTCATTTCCAGTTGTGTGCTATTATTTGAATGTTACATTCTACATTAGCTAGGAGATTATTTAGAGATATGTGTGTGTGGACATTCCATTGTCATTTCCTGATTGTGTTGACATGCCATGATTCATATTTGTTTATAATTAGATATTATCATAAAAATAATGTCATCCTGTGTTATATCTCTTATTATCTCAGTATTATTGATAAGTATGGCTAGACTGATCCGTTTATTGTTTATTTTCTTATAAATAATACTCGGGTCTGACCGAGTCATTTTAGGTGCTCCTTTGGGTCTCCTCGCAGGATTGATCTTCCGCCTTCAGCTTGTTACTCTGTCTCCGCGGCTTTATGTACTTTTGTATCTATGACATTATCTATAGTCGTGTACATATTCTTTTATTTAGATCATGGTATATGTATTAGTGAATCTTTTTGACCACTAGCTTGTTGTACAAATTCTTGGTTTATTCATATCTATTCCGCCTTTGTGATATGATTATTCTGTGTCTGGCTGTGAGATATACCATATTTATATTATTGCTGTTGTCTATTTTATACTGCTTTCCGGATTGCATATAGCCGCTGTGTAGTTGCCTTATGTGCCGAATGGTCATGTCGAAATTTTAAACGGTATTAGAATTCGATGTGCATTCCTCACATGGAGTAATCATACAATCGGTTGCTCTTCACAAACCTCATTCTCCGTTATGGTCTACGACATTTCTCTGAAATGAACTGGACGATAGTGGGTATAAAGGCGGGGCGTTACAAAGACTATTCACGTAGGCTAGTAGGAGTGGGCCAGAGTTTTTAAGGTGTATAGCCCAAAATGAAATTATATTTGTTGTTTTAGTTAATCTAAATAATGTATTAACTTGTATTTATAATATCTTGACCATACGATGTCAGATTAACAAATGGTCAGAACCATTGGAATTGTATGGACAGTGGCTACTCAATGGAGTTGACTGGGAGTGAATTGTAGCTCGTTATAATTTATAGCGAAATAAACTGTCTATCTGAATCAACCAACAATTATCATTATTTAACGATGATCGTCCAATGTGAGTAAAACTCACTAACTCTGCCAGTTTATATTTTTATAAATATAATCTAGTATTGATAAATGATGATTGATTGCTATGTGTTGATTGCTTGGTCGAATTGCTGATTTATTGGTTGAAATTATAGATAACTATATATATATATAAATTGTTAATCAAATATTGATTATGTTTAGCAGAATATTTCATATTGAAATGAAATCGATGTTATTTATATTGTTTAACATCCGTGGACGCAGGGAAACAGGTTGGAGGGATCCAACAGGATTCCTCAATATTTATAATACTGTTTGTTTTCATATATTGTGATATATGATGTGATATAAAACCTGTGATTGATTATGATGACACTGGTCTGTTTAATCTGTATTTTAAATACCATAAGAAATACTGGAATGTAAAAAGGGAATTTTCAAAGTGTATTTTAAAAATGAAATATTTATTTGGGAAATAAATATAATTATAAAAAGAATATTTATTTGAAAAATAAATATAAAAATAAAAGGAATATTTATTTGGAAAATAAATATAATTATAAATGGAATATTATTTGGAAAGTAAATAGAATTATAAAAGGAAATATTTGGAAAATGAATAGAATTTTATAAAACGAGAATTTTACATTAGGAAGGTTTAGACTCGTGCTTCGCACACGGATGTAACATGATATCGATTTAGAGTAAACATTTAATAGAAATATTTTTTAACAGATAAATTGAGGAGAATAATTTATAAACTATGTTTATAAATTAAGGAAATATTTATTATTTGATAAATTGAATATATAAATTTGAATTTATATAGAGAAGTAAAATCTGTTTTAACACCGATAATTGAAATGGAATATGAACATAGTAGTTATAAAGGAAATTTGCAATGAGATTATAAATGTTGGAAATGAAATTGGAAATGAAATAAGACTTGTATGAATAATTCTACAAATAAAAATATAAATAGAATTTGGGTTTGAGATATTGTTTTTAAATACGAAATCAAACTGTTTTGATTATATAAAGTAATATTATTCACATTCTATGTGAAAAATTAGATTTAAGTAAATATTTTGCAAATAAAATATTATAAAGGAATTTGGAGTTTGAATTAGGAATTCAAATGGAATTACTGAAATTAGAAACAGACTGGAAATCAGTTGAGTTGAATGGCTTTCTGGGTATCGATCCGATGTTAGTTTCGGCCTTCGGGATTTATACTTGGGAAGTTGTTCTCTTACTAGTTTACAGTTAGAGACTTATAGAGGTGGGAATATATTGATGCGTGTATCAGAAATGGAAACGTTTTCCAAAGTTAAAACGTATATTTTCTAATTTTAGAAAATAAGGAATTTATGAATATATGGAAAAACGGGAATAGGGAAATAAAATAAATTAATGATAAATTAATTTAAAGGGATAAATTTTGATTGATGATTGATCGATAAGATTTCCATTTGGAAATACGTCTATTGTTTGTACACATGTTTTCCTTTGATAGTTAAATCACTGACTATAAAAGATTTTGACCATTTCCGTTGTCAATAAGGAGAGACCGGGATCAGATATATTATTTGAAAACCACTTTGTATGGCATTGCGAATCAAATATGATGAATATAATTAAAGATGGAGTTATGCAAGGGCTGTTCAGAATCCTAGGTAGAAATTGCCGATGTTGGATTTACAGAATAATTCCTTTGGGTTGTCCAGTCCTAAACAACTTGAATGGACGAATGTCTGATAGAGTTTATCAAGTAGATCGCATAAATTGATCATTTCAAACGTATTTACGTTGGTGGCGGAGGAATTCGTTTCTCTTAGCTTATACCCGTGGTATTTTTTGGGAAATCAATTTATGATTTGATGGGTATGACGGTGTGGCATTCAAAGTAAATGAATGAGTGATATGTTAAAACATATATTATGACCTCAAGCCTCATCAACTGGGAAATGACAGAAATCGAGCAGGCAGCATGGCTAAGAAGGTCGCACCCGAGTAGGGTATATTGTCGCCATCTAGAGAATATTCATATTTGTTACTTCTTTCAATTCTGTATCTCCCGGGAACGGTTATGTTGATATACCAACTGTAATGTGACAATTTATTCAGAACATTCAAGCGAAATGAATGGCCGGTCATGTGCGTCCGATGTAACGAACTGGGATTTTCGACTCCGAAAATCAACACCAAACTACCATGTTGACTATTCAGACATCGAAAATACCTGATCGTTAATAGAAAGAAGTTAGAGGGTGGGAATAGATAAGATAGAAAATTATAATAGAAGAAGAAGAATATCACCACAGAACAAAATCAGAGTAATACGATTCTCACAGCGGAACGAATAAAATATATTATAACATAACTTTGAAATAAAACAGTATATATATATATATATTTAATAACATCATCAGAGTATAACACTTACACACAGCGGAAATAACAATAGCTATATAATCCTGAAGCCTCCTGCTTCAAGCTCCTCCAAGTATATCTGTAAAGACCTGAACTACTTGAATGTCCGTACAAATTTGGGCACCGAAGAGTTTAGGGAAAACAAAACAAAATAAACTCTAGGTCAGTCATGGGACTGGTGTGAGTAAACTCAAATCATTTGGCTTAATTTTTCAAAATCCTTTTCAAAAGAAAAGGTAATCGTAAGACCGATCCACACGTAAACACGGATGGTTTTTACCTTACGATAACCAAAACACTTTTTGAAATCAATACTTCTCCGATAGTATAATAATGTCTAATCACAAGTAATTAACAATCTAGCAGAACGCTTGCATCTCACGTTCCACATATATAGTATACAAACAAAATCGTTGGCACTTATTGGAGACTGGATTCCAACTATGACAAGGTATGGGACCACCTGTCGATAGTGTATCTCTAGAGGCGAATACACTGGGTTCAACAAGAACATCTTGCAACCCGGCCCACACATGACCGACCACTCATTTCGCTTGAGTGTATCGAATGTATATCACCAACGGTTGGAAGCTACTCACCATTCCCCGAAAAGGGACAGCATCGAACATAGATAAAAGAATGAAATGGATTGTCTCTAGATAGGTGATATACACCCTAATGGGTGCGACCCACTTAGCCATGCTGCCTGCCCGATTTCTGTCATTTCCCGGTTGATGAGGCTTGAGGTCATAACGTATCTTTTGACATATCATATATTTATTTACTTTGAATGCCACATCGTCATACCCGCCAAACCACAAATTGATTTCCTCAAAAATACCACGGGTATAAATCTAAGAGAAACGAATTCCTCCGCCACCAAACGTAAGTACGTTTGAAGAGATCAACTTACGCGATCCGTTAGATATACCCTGTCAGACATTCGTCCATTCATGTTTGTCCTGGGATTGGGAAAACCGAAGGCACTATCCCGTAAACAGGATAGTCCTTGTATAACTCCGTCTTCAATATTTGATCGTAACACTAACGTCCATACAGAGTGGTTTTCCGATAATGAATCCGATCCCGGTCTCTCCGTATTGACGACAGAAAAATGGTCAAAAACTTCGATAGTCGGTGATTTACCTATCAAAGAAAAACATGTGTGTAACCAACGATATTATTTCCAGATGGATGTTCTATCGACCAATCATCATTCAACATTTTCTGTTTTTAAATTAATTTATTATTAATTTATTCATTTCCCTTTTCTATACATTCGTAGTTTCTCATTTTCTAAATTTAGAAAACGTTTCTAGTTCTTATTTGGAAAAACACTCCAAAATTCCTTTACCGGATTTAAACTGATGTTTAAATAAAACATCGCTTTCCCCATTCATCATTTCACTCACTAACTAACACTACAACAAAAACACCATATTACAACTTTAATTTTACAACTGTGTGAAATGCACAGTTGTAATAAATGCTTTTTTACAACTGTGCAAAACGCACTGTTGTAATAAATGTTTTTTACAACTGTGAAAAAATCACTGTTGTAATAAACATATATATCACAACTTTTATTTTTTGGCTGTTGTAATAACTAATATATACTAATTAATTTCTGATAATTAATGGTTAAATTAGAAAGTTGTTTAAACTTATTTTTAGTAACTCTTTTTTCTATTTCTTGTATTAGAGACCTACTAAATATTAATAACAACTTATATTTAATAATTAGTAATATTAACATTTAAGAATAATTCATATTCAATAATAAATTTACAAATTAACACCAATAATTAATAAACAGTGGCTATTGAAAAAGTTTTTAAAATACTCAAAAATCAATATTAGATAATAATTATACTTAATTAGTTATAATAATAATAATTAATAATCAGTAAACAGAACTAATATGAAATAAACAATGCTTAATCAATAAACAAAAGCTTTTATAAATTATTTCTATTAATAATTATTAATTAAAACAATAATGAATAATAAATAAATAAATATTGCATATTTAATTAATGGTTGATGATTAATAAATAATCATCAATAGCCACTACTAAATAAAACAATTAATAGAAAGTGAATTTAGAAGCTTTCCTTAATTTGAAAATAATTTTTTTTGGTTGCCGTTCAGGTCACAACGTTATTTATTTTACCGCTTCTCCTCCCCGTAAAATTTCATTTCCCGCTAGCGTCATCTCGTTTTAATTTTCAATTCCCTCTCTTCTTATGTTCAACCCTAATTTCCAAATCCCACCTCCGTCGTAAATTCCCACCACACCACCGTAAATCCTCCGTCCTCTTTTAATCATTCTTCTGTACAACCGTAAATTTCCAACTCCCTCTAGTCCCATTTTAATCCCACCACCGTAAATTCCCATACCTCTCATCTGCACAAGCCGCCGGTGGAACCTGGAAATCGCGGTTGAACCGGGTGGAAGTAGATCGTTTTATCCGACCTCCTTCTCTAATTTCTACAATCGTGATTCTTTTTCAACACAAAAAATGGTGGAACCCAAAAATCTGTCGGAATCTGAAGCTTCTCCGCTATTGCAACCTATTGCCTCCACTTCGGTTGCTGTCTACTTCCTCCAATTCAGTAACAACCCACTACATCGGCCTCCGTCATAACCTGTTTGCGACAAGATTAGGTAATTGAGAGTGTTAAGTTTGTTTTGATTTTGTAACAGGGGCAATGATTTGAGATATTGATTTTAAATTGGATGTTGGGTGAATTATTTGTACATTATTTTAATCTGCTTTTCATTTAAACCTTGCAAATGAGCAGTGATTCTAATTTCGAGTGTTGATTCCTTGAATAGAATAATTAGGAGATGAATAAATAATCAACTGGCATCAAATCTGATTTGTGGATTGTGGATATGGAATGCTCTAGTCAAACCTGTTTTAGTTTACTGAAAAAAGAAAAAAAATGTGACTAAGCAGTGAGTATTTAAACCATTTTGCTGTAAGTTCTTTTATTTTCAAGCCATGTTTCATTTCCTGGTAATCTAGTTGTTTGGTATCCCCACTAAATGCCTGTAGCACAGTAAGTCAAATTTTGATCCATGTTACTATATGCTCACCATAAGGGGCTTGTTATCCTAGTTGCTGTATATGTGTAATAATCTTTATTCACAAATGTGTTCCATCTGCTCTAATATCTTACTAATACATAGTCTTACACATGGATAGAATCATGAGTGTTGTCCTATTTAATTTGGAAACTAAAATCACCAAAAGTTCCACTGAAATTTCAATGAATAGTTACACAGATATTTATATCTATTATATGTCAAATACCTGAGTAACCATGTAGCAAAATTTGAACTGTCTGCAAAACAGAGGCACACATTTTATTTAAATATATCGTTTCTCTGTTAACAACCTGGACATTTTTTTTACTATCGAAGTATATTGGCTTTTGTTTCTTTGGTCCTGGTTTGGGAATGCTATGAATCTCTTTGTTTTCGTTCATATATGCTCTCAGCAAGCAATATTCCTGTGCATATGTAGGAATGAGTGTCAGCACATGCATTTATATGCATCGACATCCATATACATATACATAAGGGATTATTCACTTATTTCTCATAAACATAAATAAAAATATTATAGCCTTGTTCGAAAGAGCTGGATTATACTTATGACATGTTTTGTGCCGTTAATGAAATGCTGATTTTTATTGATACACTGTACTCATATATGCGGAAATACTCACTGAAATATTGGCAACCCGTTCTACATGGTTTATGAAAAAAAAATCTGAAGCATTACCTTTTTAAATATGTATTATGTATCCTACTTATGTGTTTGCGGATGTCCCGAAACATTGCTTTGCTTGGCTGAGCGGTCTTGTGTTCACTTTGAAAATGACCTGTAATGAATGTTTCCATGTTTACCTTGTATAAATGAATGTTTATGATGATACCAGGTCAGACCCGAGCAGTACAGATTTAAAGATTACAGCCTATGATTCGAAGATTGGCAAAGCCGGGGATTCCAAAGACGACGCACTCTGGGGATTTAATACAGTAAATATCTTTCGTGTTTTCAAATTGTGTTTTCACATTCCGCTGTATCAGAAAAATCTTGTATTCAAATTTTTTGATTAATAAATAGAAGTTATATTCTGTTGTTCAAGACTGTAACGACTCGATAAATTCAACATTTAAATTTACGAAGAATAACAAAATCTAAAGCTTGAATGAATGTTTATAACTAGAGTTTAAGGTAGAGGCTTGAAATGTTTGTTAGGTTGAAGATATGAATCCAAATTCTAGACATAAATTTAAGCTATGCAATTTGGTTTGAAATTAAGAAGTCTGAAACTATAAGTAATTTAAATTTGGAAGAAAAATGAAATCGAAAGTTATAAAAATGTTGAGCCTTAAGATTTGAATATACTACTTAGAAGTAATCTAAATAGTTATATACCAAAAATGTCTAAGTCGTTTGTTTCATTTAAATTCGGCTTCTACAATCCATAGCGGCAATCGATATGCCGAAATTAACTTTAAACTTAAAAATTGGATTAAATTGTAAATTTAAATATTTGAAAATGCACAATTTTGACATTATTGGTGAATATACCTATGTTCGGGTCTTTGTTTGTGTTGTGTATGGATTTAAATACCTTTGTTTTTTGACTTTCGTTCTCATTAAGATATATACGTGGGAACGAGTTAGAAAAAAATCGACACATGTTCGTTGGTCAGAGAAAATTACACACGCTTCATTTCCCATTTCTCTCATTTCTTCCGTTCGGTCCTTTCCCTTCCTACCGCAATTTGAAGAAATAAAATCACGAAATGAAATCGGCAATGGCCACTTTATTGCCTCCTCTGGCAATGACGCTCCCACTGTCGGTGAAGGACACATCGAACTGCTTCCCCCTCGCTCCTCCGCTCTTCTCGTTCTTGACCCTTTTGCTGAATTCGAAATCAAAATCGAGTTGCCCTTGTGCAATCGAGGAATCCTAAATCGCCTCCGTCCATCGTGCTTCCTACATCACACTCACCTCCATGCCACCATCCAACTACGACCGAAGCGGTCTATGATCCATCGCAGCCTTCCCTACAACCGCCTATGTTGCTTACCTCGAGGCACGATGACCACATCAATTAGGCCGAGCTCCACCTTCTCGTTTGGTCGTGCCCCCTCTTCCAGCATGCGCAAGTCAGTTTTCACCGTGAGCTGCTCCACCTGAAGCCTATGGCCGAGCACCTCTACACTGCTACTCAAGCTCCAGCATGCACGAGCCGAGCTTCAACCATGCATGGGTCGGGAACTAAGGCCTGAACTTGTGAGCGCTGCCTTCCATCAAGTTACCTCATCAACTTTTCATTGCGCACCCCAGCTGCTCGAACAAATGCCTAAAGGGCGGTTTGGGTTAGTACAGGCTGAAACTATTGAGTTAGCAAGGTCAAGCCTTGTTTTCAAGTTCAGATAAGGTAAACAGCTGCCGATTACTTCTATTTTAAGCCTAGGTATATTTCTTAACCCCATTCTTGGATAAATATATTATAAAAGGGAGAATATAATCATAACCCGAGTGGATTCGATTTAATATTCTTTGAAATTTTGATTAGGAGCTGTCGTAATCGAGGTCGAGTTAGGGTGGTGTGAATTTCATGGTCTGGGTGGGGATTGATTTGCTGCTTATTTCTTTTGTCGTCTTCTAATTAGATCCAAGTTGTTCTGAGTTTTAGTGGCTCCGCTCATAACCACGAAAGGTGAGTTTCTACTCACTCACAGACTAATATTTTTATTAAGTGAATTAAAGATTGAAACGTTGAATAAAATGTTAGTTGCTCTAGAATTGTTTGCTTCGTGATTGTGCACATGTGACACACGCTATTATATCATATGACACGATATAGATGTATGTTTGACATGCTATGTTATTTTATCATCATGCAAGTCCCCCTTTAGATAAAAAAAACACTACGGGTTGAAATGATACATACCCGAACCCCTTGTGTATTCGAATCGATTTGGGATGCGGGTTGAAATTATACATACTTGGGATTCGAATATTTTAAAGAACGAATTGAAATGATAAATATCCATATCACTTGACGATAGAATAGAAAATTTTATACGGACACCGTGGTCAATAAAATTATTTTAACAAAATTATCGACTTTGGTAAGTTGAAATTTTAAGAAATTTTTCTATACATCATAAAGAAAAGTAAAAGAATTTTTTGTGCAAATTTTTCTTGAATTTTTTTTCAGGGATCTAATTTGTATGGAAATAAGTTTTAAAGAGGGTTTCAAGTTAACACCTAAACTTTATCTATCTAGGTGAATTTTTCATAACTTCATGTTTATAATATGATAACTTTGAATTGAATACTTTAACGTAAAAATTTGCAAAGACTTGGTAAATGTTTCAAACCTTATTTTAATATATGATTTGTCAAATGAATTTTCGCCACGTGAATGTAAGACGAATTTTGTCGGAATGAAAGTGTTTCCAAGTATGAAAGAATATGATTATCTAAATCATGGTGAATACGGGTTTAGTTAACAAGTTAGAATTTAATGGATCATATTTTGATTCACAACAAATGTTAAAGTTGTTTGGGGTTTATTATATAAAAAAAAGGATATGTAAATCCAAGGCAAACAATGATTGGAAAATCGTTAGTTGTGAAGCATTGAATTTGAACTAAACAAAAAGGGAATTTGATCTAAAGGTGAAATTTTGATGAGAAAAGAAATTGTGAAACTTGGATTTAGGTTGGATTGGATTAATATTTTTAATAGTACTATAAATTTTATAAAGGCAATTTTCCGCATTACTTGATTTTGTAAGTATTCTTTTATAAAATAAATTTGATTACTTTAACTATATACACTTTATAATAGTTTTCTACTACATATATATATATATATATGCATATGCATTATTGTCAAATTTAATATACCTATACTATTTTTCAAATCTAAATTTTTCAATTTTTTTTAATCCGAATAAAAGCTTTGTCCAATCCAGTCTAGTGATCCAAAGGGTGAAATAAAGAAATTCGAGCAATAGCGATATTTCGAGGAAGTTGAAACTTTGAAACCAATGGTTGACAAAGGAATTTTGAATAGTAGATTTGCAACCTTAATCGAACCAACTATTTTAGGAATTGATTTTGGGGCAACATTTGAAATAAATTGATTTGCGGTACTCGAAATATAATTTCAAAGCTAATGGCCTCGATGTGAAAAATGTAAACGTGTGGTTGTTAAAGAGACCGGAGTCGGTAAGTAGCATACTCTCTATTAGTGCCGATACCACTTTAACAACTGTGTACGTGATGACGTATCCAGAACGAAGCATAATGACTTAGAGGCGAGTACTGGGTTGAAGAAGGCGAATGAGAACGAAATGGCCTTGACCTACGGGTTATAATTGAAATGACTAAAATAGGAGCTATACTGTGACTAATTGAGGTAGCACCTTTGATCGGACGCACTTCTTCGATACCATTTCTATGACTATATTGATGATTTGGGTGCCCTTTTTGATTTGGGAGTGTGTTCCGAGGTGGGCGGTAGTGGCTGCTATGCGTTACCACTGGTCCGGGAGTGCAATTGGTAGAATCATACCCTGGGTATTGCCTCAAGTGCCTTGTCATATTATCCTTAGCGATCCCCCTACGATTTTGATTTGTATCGTACCTATGGAGTGCCCTCTGATGCCATCATGTTACGGTGGGTTTACGGTACTGTATAGACTACGGTATTATAAATGTGTAAGGGTAAAAATGTAATCCCGCTTACGCTATTTTCATTATTTATATTTTACTGAATAGACATTACAATAATAGCGCACTATTATATAGATATTAGTTTCGCGGATCCTTAGAGGATGGAAATCCCAAACATCCTTTAAGTTATTGTACATTCCAGTGGACACATCATTTGAGTTAATTCACTTATATGAGACTGTTAGTCCTGACTCGAGTATTTTGTTTGTTTTATTTCTTGTAAAATGCCCGGGTCAGACGGAGTATTCCAGTTTGGAGATTTATCTATTAGAGCTTGAAATTCGTTGGAGTTCCAGTCATTCACCTGTTATTTCCGTTGTAGTTAGGCCCATCTCTACTTATTACTGATGTCAGTATGATTCTACGTTTAGTCTTCCACTGGTTCTGTAATTTTATCTTATGTACTCTGATATCATGTGAATTTACTGATTTTGTATTATCATATAAATTTTGCTTCCGCGGTGATATACTCTATGCTCTGTGTCTGTGATTCTATGATGATTATATTTTAACTTCATAAGCAATAACAATCTGTCGTTTTGAACAATTCGAGTTGGTTTAATTATCGACTTGGAGCGGTCAAAATGCCAGGTCGTTACAACGTGGTATCAGAGCTAGGTTTATACAAAGCTTAGCTTATGAGGTTGAAACACTCATTAGAGATAGAGTAGAAATACTCTAGAATGAGTGAAATCATCTTCGAATCTTATCCGAGAGAGCGTATTTTGAAAATAAAAATGTTTTTAAAGGATTTTAGAAAGATTTTGAAAGGATTTTTCCATATATGAAAATGATTTGAAATTTTATCCTTGTTTTAAAATATATCCTTTTTTAAAATTTTCATTTCCTTAAACTCATCTCCTTTAGCTATATCCGTATTACGTTAGGATATCCGAATTTAAGTCTCTATCTTGTCTTGTCCCGTCCTAGAAATTTAGAATTTGCCGCTTCTTAAATCTCAAATTTCTTTGATCTAAGTTAATCTATCCTTGATGAAATCCATTTGAATTGGTTCGTTCGTTCCTTATGCTCCTAGTTTATGACCCAACATAGCTCGAATTGAATTAAATTAAGGCGTGAGATTTAAAATAAGTTTTTGAATAGCTAAGTGTTAAACGCTTCGTCATATTAAGTAAATTAAGTTGAAAATCCAATAGAAATGAGTTAAGGTGAATCGATAACCTTATATTAAGGAAAGACTTCATTGTTTAAACTATTGGTAAACTCAAAGATATATGGTATGTAAATAGAACCTGTAAAAATTGAAGTGTTGGAAACTAGTTGATTTGGAATAATAAAACTTCATGTATGAGTATGAGTTAAAAGGGTACAAACAAGAATTGAATAACTTGATACTTGAAATGTTTTCTTAAAGCTACAATTTCGTTATGAAAACAGGAATGGAGATGTTGTAATATATGGTCATATAGGATTTTGTAAGCATAAGTAATGCAAACATCAAAAATAAACGTTTTGGAAACAAAATATGTTTGAAACCTAAATGTAATGACCCGCATTTGCAGAGGTATTATAATTAATTTATTTAATTATATAAATAGTGATATAGTGAATTTAATGGTCGTGGAATTATATAATGATGAATATTTAATTAAAATAATAAATTAAATAATATATTTAATTCTGAAATAATTAGAATTGGCTGAAATGGCGATATGATGTGAACTGGATCATCAGTGATATTAAATTCAGTTTAGAATTTGATTTGAATAACGAGTATATTGTTTGAACGACAGTTTGAACGTATAATTATAATATAATTAAAATCGAGCTTGAAATAGCGCTGTAGTTCGTAAATTGGCGATTCGAATTTCAACTGAATGTACAGGATTCGTTTTAAGCCAGATTTCTGTGAAACAAGAAACGTGTGGAGCTGGTGGAGTATATCTTTCTAGTGGAAGAGAAAAATCGGGATTTCGTCGTGTAGATTTTGATTCGTGTCCAAATCAAATTTCAGAAAAGTCGCTGTGGAATTCCTTTGAAATTTATAAAGGAATTATTTATATTTTTAAAAGGGATTTCAATATAAATCGAATATCGGGTTGACCCAAATTGAAATATCTAGTTAGAAATTCATATAGGAATATTCTAGAGCTGTATGGTATTCCACTGTGAATATATACGATAATATAAATTTAATTATATTTAATTCAATTATATTTAAATATACTTATATATTTAAATGAGTCATTCAGGGCTTTAAAAATAGCCGATTTTGCAAACGAAGTCGGAATTCGACGAAACTAATTTTGTTGGATCCGCAATGTCAAATAGTTGTTAGATTTCCAGCTTCATGATTTTTGAAGTCAATATGTGGCACTACGGATTTTTAGAGTGAAAAATAGTCGATATTCTGACAGTTAACAATACGTTGTGTGAGCAAACGGAGTTGGAATTCGACGAAACCAGTTTCGTTGGGACCGTAATGTCAAATTCTAGCAGCATGTCAATTTTCGTGATTTCAGGAGATCGTATGCGGTCGCTGGGATTTTTAGAAGGCTAATATCATATAAAGTAATAATAAAAATCAATAATATATTCAAAATTTAAATATCTAGACAGATTCACTGATTAACACAAGGCCACATCCTCTTCCCTTTTCAGCCGCACGAACTTCTGGTTCCTCAAACAAAAACGTGGCTCTCAGGAAATCCAAACAAAAATCCAAACCAAGCCTATAAATTCTAAAATACACATCATAGAATCTTTTTGGAGATTTCTTCAATCCTGTGTGTTTTGTCTAGGGTTCGGAGTATTTTAAACTCACTGAAAATTTGGTACAGCGGATACAGTAGGAACTAGGGCTCGGGTTATCTTGAAATGGAAGGACTAATTCGCGAAACCGACCTTGTTTCTGAGTTTGTGTGGAAGAGTAGCACTTGCGTACAAAGTCTGGGTTGAGTCTAAGTAAAGGGGGGTCGCGCGATGTTGTACCGTGAGCTTGAGAGCCTGAAGTCACGCGAGAAAAAGAGGATCCAAGATAAATGAAACTGGCATCAGAGGATGGAGATTCGGAAGAGGAGTACAATGGTGAACTCGGTTTGGTTAATCATGGATTGAAAGGGGAGAACGAGATCAGAGAAGTGGTGGAAATGAAGAGGACACGCCTGTATTTCGTTTGAAGAAGAAGGGGGTACTATTGAGCGGGTTTGGGCTTTGAAGGGTTGATGGCCGACGAGAAATGAAGGGTGAGAACCAATGGATTTAAATCTCTATGTTTTTATTTAAATAAAGTATATTAACTTCAAAACTGAATATCTTGGTCATACATCATCGGAATTCAGCGAAACAAGATCTGACAGGATCGTATGGATGGAAGCAACACAATGAGACTGACCGGGAGTGGATCGGAGACAGTTACAATTTATGGCGAAATAAATTGTCAGACTGAATCAAATAACACAAACCGTTATTTAACGGCTAATGCGCAAATGTGAGTAAATCTCACTAACTCTGAACAGTTTATAATTTCATGTTATTTTTTTAGAACTGTTAAATATTGGCTGATTGACTGTGTGTTGACTGTTTGATTGAACTGCTAGTCAGTTAGTTGAATTTCTATATTGATTCTATTTAATAGAGTATATCATATGGAACTGAAAGTGATGTTGATTTTATATTGTATAACATCTGTGGATGCAGGGAGACAGGTTGGAGGAATCCAACTGGATTCCTCAACATTTATTTTACTGTGATTCATATATTATAATATATGATGTGATATATAATCTGTTGTCGATTATATGTGTTTGAACGATATTGGTCATCGTGATTTGATGTGTTAAATACCATAACATACTGGAATGGTGAAAAGGGAATTTTCAAAATGAATATTGAAAATATATTATTTATAAAATCAAAGGATTTTATAAAAGAGATAATATTTATAACAATCAAAGGAGATTTTATAAAAAGGAAATATTTAGAAAATAAATAGAGTTATAAAAAGGAAATTTGTTTATAACCGAATAGGATGTTATAAAAAGGAAAACGTTATAAAAAGGAAAACGTTACTAAAAAGGAAATCATTTGTAAAGTGAAGAACCGTTACTAAAAGTAAATCTTTATAAATGAATAGTTTATTCGAAAAGGAGTTAATCGAATTTAGTTATTCGAAAGGAGTTAAATCGAATATGGTATTCGAAAGGAGTTAAATCGAATATGGTATTCGAAAGTTAGTAAATCGAATTAGTTATTCGAAAGGGGTTAGTCGAGTGGAGTTAGTTGAATAGAGTTAATCGAATATTTCTTATTCGAATAAGAGTTAACCAGTTAGAGTTAATCAATTAGAGTTAAATCTGTTAGAGTAAATCGTATTAGAGTTATTCAAATGGAGTTTATCGAATATTAGTTTATTCGAATAGAGTTAAGGGAAAGGAATTATCAATTTTAGTTTAATCGACAGTGAGTTATAGAATATTAGTTAATTGAAGGAGTTATCGATTATAGTTTAATCGAAAAGAGTTATCGATTTGTTTAATTGAAGTGAGTTATAGAATATTGGTTATTCGAAGGAGTTATCGAATTTAGTTATTCGATGGAGTTAATCGATTGGAGTTAAAATAAAGGAGTTAATCGAATATAGTTTATTCAAATAGAATCGAAAGGAGTTAAATCGAATATGGTATTCGAAAGGAGTTATCGAATATTGGTTATTCGAATAGGAGTTAAATAGAGTTATCGAATATTAGTTTATTCGAATAGAGTTTAAATGGAGTTAAAGGAATAAATCGAATATAGTTTATTCGAATGGAATTAAAGGAGGTAATCGAATTTAGTTTATTCGAAAGGAGTTAAGTGAAACAAGTAAATCGATTAGAGTTAAATCGAATAGAGTCAATCTAATAGTGTTAGTTCGATAGAGTTAATCCAATAGCGTTAGTCCAATAGAGTTAATTGATAAGGGTTAATCGAATAGAGTAAATTGAATAGAATTATCGAATATACCTTATCGAAGGAAAGAATTATCGAATAGAGATGATTCGAAAGAGAGTATCGTAAGGAAGTTTGTTAAAAAAATAAAAGGTGAACTTTGTCGATTTCAAGGTTAGAAACGTTGTTCAGTTAAGATCTGAGAGGTAGTATTACCCCAACTTTATTGACTTCATTTTTAACTAAGGAACGGTCAAGGTTCGATAGTGAAGGTGGGTTAAAGGAATTTAGTTAATAAGGGGAATGGTTTGAGTTGGCATCGCGATGGTTTGTTTAAACATTTGTCTAAGTCCAATGATGGAGTTTTGGAAATGTTTTCCAACAAAGAACCAGAAATGTTTTCTGATATAGAAATCAAGAAATGGAAATGTTTTCCAATGGTAATAACATATATTTTCTAAATTTAGAAAATAAGACATCTGTGAATATAGGGAAACAGGAGATGAAAAATGAACTAAGGAGATAAATGTTAAATGATGTTTGATCGATATAAATTTCCATTTGGAAAGAATATCGTTGTTTGCACACCTATTTTTCTTTGATAGTTAAATCACAGACTATCGAAGTTTTGACCATTTTAACGTTGTTAATATGGAGAGACCAGTTGGATTATTATCCAAAGAACCACTCTGTATTGGCATAAGCATTGCGAATCATATATGCCAAAGATAATTGAAGACGGAGTAAAGTGTAAGGGCTATTGTATAAATCTTAGATAATAGTGTCTAAGATGGATGTATTGAATTTTGCCTTCGGTTCATCCTGTTCCTGGATGACTTGTATGGATGAATGTCTGACAGAGTATTTCCAGAAAGGCCACGTACATTGATTTCTTCGACCGTACCAAGAGTGGAAGCGAATAAGGAAACTTCTTTTAGCTGACACGTAATGTATGGTTGTAGACATCAATCGATGATTTGATGGATTTGACGATGTGACATTCGAATTGAATCTGATGTGATGATAAGGCGTAACCTCAAGCCTCATCAAACGGTAAATGACAGAAATCGGGCAGGCAGCATGGCTAAGTCGGTCACTCCGAAGTAGGGTGTATAATCACCTGATCTAGAGTTTCATTTATTTCTAAAATTCTATTGTTGATGCTGTCCCATTCGGGAAACGATTGCTGATCCCAACCGTTGGTGATATACATTCGATACACTCAAGTGAAATGAGTGGTCGGTCATGTGGGGCTGTGTTGCAAGATGTTCTTGTTGAACCCAGTGTATTCCCCTCTAGAGATGCACTAGTGAAAGGTGGTTCCATACCTTGTCATAGTTGGAAATCCATTACCAAATACGTGCTTGCAGATTTGATTGTATACTATATATGTAGAACGTGAGATGAAAGCGTTTCTGCTAGATGATTATTATATTGTGGTTGATAGACATTATTATAATATCAAAAGGTTTTTGATATAAAGATATTTTGGATTCTCATAAGGGAAAAATCCGTTCCGTTATACGGCGTGGTCTTATGAGATATCGATTACTTGTTCGAACTGTTTTAACTGTTTTACTCATACCATTCCCATGACTGACCCGAAGTTTATTTTGTTTTGTTTTCCATAAACTCTTGGGTGCCCAATTTTGTACGGGCAGTCAAGTAGTCAGGAATTTAAAGATACTTGAAGAGCTGGAGCAGGAGGCTTCAGGATCATATAGCTATAGTTATTTCCGCTGTGTTGTAAGTGTTATACTTTGATAATGATGTATATTCAAATACAGATATATATTTCAAAGTTATGTTACGTATATTATATGTTACATATATTATATGTTATTCGTCCCGTTGTGGGATTCATGTTACTCTGATGTTGTGTTCTTCTTCTTCTTCTATTCTAAGTTTCTATCTTATCTTTCCTCACCCTTTGTTTTCTTTCTATTAATTTCCTGATTTTCAGTTTAATTTGGGGTTGGACTTGTGTTTTTGGTCAGTTCAAATTGGACCGGAATTTTGGGTCATTACAGTTGGTATCAGAGCTTAAGTTAAGTGAATTACCTTGACTCTGTGGCGTGACTTAGTAGAGATTGGGTCAGTAATACCCTAGATTGAGTTGAGTGTATATATACGAGTGAGCGTTTTTGTTATTGATATATAAAGTGGTTTTATATTGTGGAGATTCATTGGTTGAGTTGTTTATGGGTTTTGGTCGATCAGTTTGATCCTCTGTATCGGTAGGGATTTTGTAAACACTCGAATACGATGAACCGTCATGGTATGTTTTGAAAAGAGGGTAAATGAAAATAAGTTTACCCAACGTATATTTTGATATATATTGGATATATTGGTTGTTATTATAATCGAGTAAAGATTATAAATTAAATGGTTGTGTAAATAACCAATCAGAATTCATATAAGTGAAATACGAGAAATCAAATGAGTTAAATCTGAAATTTAAACCAGAAATTGAATTAAAACTCTGGAAAATTGTATAAATGTTTGTAAATGAATTTGGATTAAAAGTAAGGAAAATTTAAGATCCTGGGAGATTTTAAATTGTTTTACAAGCAGTGTGAATTATATTTTGAAATGAATTTCAAAGTGGAAATGTTTAAAAATGGTTTTATAGTATTGAACTCACTTCGATCGCTGAAAAATAGATTCCGATGATGACAGCTTCATCATCAGTATTCATTTTTGAGTTGTAAGTGACAAATTACTACCAGAGATACTGTTTTGAATTCGTTTTGGGAAAGACAAATTGTGTTGAATTTCAAAATGGGATTTATAATAAAGAATGAATAAAGAAAGTTTGAAATAGAAATTGAATATAGAAATTCAAAGAGATTTTGAATATATGAAATTCAATGGAATTGAAATAGAAATTGAATATAGAAATTCAAAGGGAGTTTGAATATATTAAATTTAATGGAAGTGATATAGAATTTGAATATAGAAATTCAAATGGAATTTGAATATAGAAATTCAAATGGAATTCAAATATAGAATTTGAATATAGAAAACATAAAGGAATTCAAATATAGGATTTGAAGATATAGAATTTGAATATAGAATTCAAATGAAATTTAAACTATAGAATTTGAATATATAGAATTTGAATAGAATTTTAATATAATTTGATATATAGATTTGAATAATAGAAGTGATATAAAATTTGAATAGGAACTGAATAGAATTAACTAAGTCGAAGAGGAATTAGTTAATCGAGTTTTGAATTTGAAGTTGAACTTTGAAAGGTGAATTGGATTTGTAAATGGATATTCGAAATTGAATATAGAACTTAAATTTGAAATTTGGATTCAAATTAGTTAATAAGCAAGTAAAAATATATTTGAACATGTCATGTTCAAATATAAAAGTGAAATAGACTAAAGAGTTAATTAACAAATTAATTAACGAATTGAGTTAAAACGATCAGGTATAGTTAAAATAGATTGGGCAGGTATAAATATACATGAGATAGGTATGGATAAGGTATGAAGGTATATAAATAGATTGCTCGATGAAAAGGTATGTATTTACTTCATATATGAGATTTTATGCGCCGTATCGGCTAGCCGCTTGGCTTTTTCCTTTTATTTTGGATTGGTGAGGGCTATGGGAGGCTATTTGAAATATCCCGATGCTCCCGATACAAAGGAGGTTATGGCAAATTTTTCCGGGAATTTAAGGAGTTAGAATATTTTTAAGATAATTTGATAGTTAGAAATCAACGTATCGATATATATATATATATATATATATAGAAGTCGATAAGGAAACGAACTTAGAAATAGAATAGTAAAATCAAAAAGGAAGACTAAGAATAAAATCTAGTAAGAATAGAAAGGGGAAGCGTATACGTGTTTAAAAGTGAATAAATAGTTGTATGGTATTGATTATTCGAGTAAGTAGTCATATCTGTTTTGACGTTATAAATGTTATTCAGTCAAGTTCTGAGAGGTAGTTATACCCCAACTTGATTGATTTCATTATTAACAAATAAATAGTAAGATTTCAGGCTCAAAGATCAATGTTGAATAAGAGTTAGTTGAATACAGTATTTGGGTTGTCGTAACGATGTTTTACACAACATCCGTTTTAACCCAAATAAGTGTAAGCTTGGAAATATAATAAAGAATATTTCCTAAGTATAGAACTAAACGAGATCGGAAAAGAGACAAGTAATTGGAATATTTTCCAATTATAAGTAGCATATATTTTCTAAAGTTTAGAAAATAAAGGAAGGCGATATTCAGAAATGTTTTCCAAATAATATAAAAGGCCAATATGGTTATTGAAAATATTTGGTTACCAAATATTGATAAAGAAATAGAGAAGTGATTTAACTAGTGGAATATTAATTAAGGGCTCAGTGACATGTTCAAAAGGATAATTTGATTTTTGAAAAGTGTAAACTGTTTAAAAACTCCCAGGGAAAGACTGTTTGAATTAAAAACAAATTTAACAGAAATTTGTGAAAGCAAATTTGAATTAAAGTAAAGCCAGTAAAGTGGTAACCGAGATTGAATTAGAATGATATCAAGACAAATTGGATTGTGAGATTCAAATTTGAAGTGTAATGTGATAATCAAGTTAAGAGTTGGTAATCGAGAAGAAACTCGAGTTGAAATGATATTTGGCTCGGATATAAGCGAAGGTTGTGTTGTGGATAAAAGCAGATTGGAATTTGATTGGGATGACCCTTGTATCCGTTGAATTGATAACAGGTGGAAAGGATATAATGATATGCCGACAAAAGGTACAAGTTTATATTTCTATCGGATATAAGATTTATGAGCCGAATTGGCAAGCCGCTTGGCTGTTTGATTTTCTTTTGCGTTGGAGATGGCCCAGAGAGGCAAGTTGGAGTTTGTCGTATTGACCAGTACAAAGGAGGTGCTGGCGAAATTTTTCGAAAGGTTAAGGAGTTAGAAAATTTTCAGGAATTTTTTGAAAATTTTCGTTGATAAGAATTAATTAATATTTAATTGAAATTAAATTGGTTCAGTTGAAACTGGAGTAAAGAAGTGAACAAATATGTTCTAACCGGTCGATAGGGTCGTTCTCTACCTTAGCAATTTCGGTGACGAAATTATTTTAAGTGGGGAAGAATGTAATGACCCGCATTTGCAGAGGTATTATAATTAATTTATTTAATTATATAAATAGTGATATAGTGAATTTAATGGTCATGGAATTAAATAATGATGAATATTTAATTAAAATAATAAATTGAATAATATATTTAATTCTGAAATAATTAGAATTGGCTGAAATGGCAATATGATGTGAACTAGATCATCTGTGATATTAAATTCAGTTTATAATTTGATTTGAATAACGAATATTTTATTTGAACAATAGTTTGAACGTATAATTATAATATAATTAAAATCCAGCTTGAAATAGCGCTGCAATTCGTAAATTGGCGATTCGAACTTCAACTGAATGTACAGGATTCGTTTTAAGCCAGATTTCTGTGAAACAAGAAACGTGTGGAGCTGGTGGAGTATATCTTTCTAGTGGAAGAGAAAAATTGGGATTTCGTCGTGTTGATTTTGATTCACGTCCAAATCAAATTTCAGAAAAGTCGCTGTGGAATTCCTTTAAAATTTATAAAGGAATTATTTATATTTTTAAAAGGGATTTCAATATAAATCGAATATCGGGTTGACCCAGATTGAAATAACAAGTTAGAAATTCATATAGGAATATTCTAGAGCTGTATGGTATTCCACTGTGAATATATACGATAATATAAATTTATTTATATTTAATTTAATTATATTTAAATATATTAATATATTTAAATAGGTCATTCAGAGCTTTAAAAATAGCCGGTTTTGCAAACGAAGTCGGAATTCGACGAAACTAATTTTGTTGGATTCGCAATGTCAAATCGTTGTTAGATTTCCAGTTTCGTGATTTTTGAAGTCAGTATGTGGCTGTACGGATTTTTAGAGTGAAAAATAGTCGATATTCTGACAGTTAAAAATATGCTGTATGAGCAAACGGAGTCAGAATTCGACGAAACCAGTTTCGTTGGGACCGTAATGTAAAATTCTAGCAGCATGTCAATTTTTGTGATTTTAGGAGATCGTATGTGGTCGCTGGGATTTTTAGAAGGCTAATATCATATAAAGTAATAATAAAAATCAATAAAATATTCAAATTTTAAATATCTAGACTGATTCACTGATCAAAACAAGGCCACATTGTAACAACCCGTATTTTCAATAACCTGTTATAACGTAAATCGAGGCAGAATTTAATTTATAAATCTGAATCAAGGGAAACGGGCTATGCCATTGCGTTCGTCTCGGAAAAATACGCGAAATAGAGTCCGAGTTTTCGAAAATCGGAGTACGTATGACCTGATTAAGGCCCAACGAAGTTTTCAGAAAATTTCAAATTAAAAACAGATTTCAAATTCAAGTTTGAATTTGGAAATTAGGGCAGTTGGGCGCAGGCGGGAAAATTCCCGCCAGAGTACCCAAGTCGACAGCCCTGTCGACTTGGGAGTCGACTTGGTTGGACCCAAGTCGACAGCCCTGTCGACTTGGCTGTCGACTTGGTCCAGCCGGGCAGTTTTGCCTGGTGCACCATTTTGGGGTTTTGGTTTGGTTTTGGGGCCAGATTCGGTTTTAAGGGCTGAGATTGGAACTAGGGTTTAATCCTAAGGCTAAAACTAGTCCTAGTCTCTATAAATAAGCCCCTAACCTAACCCTAAATCATCATTATTCATTCAAGTAACTAAACTATGGCAAAATCATTCCTCTCATGGCCTCCACTCTCTTCATAAAATTTCTAAGTTATTTCTATGAGAGATTTTCCATGCATACAAGTGTTTTCAAGCTTGTATGAGTGTCATTAGCTTGCATTCAAGTCAAGTTTCTGTAACACCCCACCTCCACCAGGGTGGCTCTTGCAAGCACTCTGACTTTGGAGGGGCGTTTGAATCAGGTAACCATGCATAATGATATATCAAGGCAGAACAAGAACATAAGTATATATGTAAACAGAGTAAATAAGATAAGTAGAACAGCGGAAGATTTCAAAGTATTTCAAAACAAGTCTGGTACAACATAACTTTCCAAATAGACAAGTCTAGATAAAAACAACATCAACTGAAAAACTGAAATACATAAGTACTATCCCCAAAATAAGTGATAACCATAGCTAGCTTCATGCCAAGACCGTACATGAGCTAAAATCCCACAAGCAAGCGATCAGAAATCCAAGCTAAGCTCCAATATTCCTTCCCTGAGAACCTGGGGGGGGGGGGGAAACGGAAGAAAAGAGGCGAAAGAAAACAGGTCAGTCAAAAAGACTGAGTAAGCCCTACTACAATCAATGTAAACTGATAAAGTTAACTGTCATGAGCAGCAGGGATGAACATAAGGATAACAACATACTAGCATGATAATTAACTAACAAGGTAGATAAAGGTGTCATCTCATAATCGGGTTTAAGGGTTTTGCACCACAAGTGTACTAGCAAGCTAACATGACTTGAATAACAAGTATTGATCCCTTGGCCCAAGCTTTGGGCCAATAGCATGAAGTGACCCTAACACGAGGTCCAATAACATGAAGTGACCCTAACACAAGGTCCAATAACATGAAGTGACCCTAACACAAGGTCCAATAACATGAAGTGACCCTAACATGAAGTGACCCTATCACAAGGTCCAATAACATGAAGTGACCCTAACACAAGGTCCAATAACATGAAGTGACCCTAACACAAGGTCCAACCAAACGGTCTAGTCGATCGGCTCCCTATAAGCCTAACTTGTCACGTGTTGGTGTCCATACGGCCCAAACATAATTGTAGTCAAACTGTGCCGGGTCCACCCTTCGGGTGTATCAAGCCCTAGGTTGTCAACCCCTGGACACCATAAACATGAGTGCACAGTCTCGATCTACTGGTACCCGTGCATGTTTTCTCCGGCTACGGACTATGTGCACGACCAGAGTCTGCCCGGAACTACACCGGCGTACCACCCTGCCGTCGTTTTTGGTCGCTTACCTCCAGCCCAGTAATCGTGCCCCCTCCCTAGCCTAGTCCCTAGGGTCTTAATGATACAAACTTGGGATTACTGCTGGAGTGGGCCCCCATTGCTAGGATTTTTCTAGTGGGTTAAGTACGGTTTAACCCTCTTGCTAATCATGGATTAACTTGGTTAAGTGTAACTATGAGTTCACGACTTAACCCCGATTAATCTACCAAGCCCAAATTGGTTAAGTATTAAGTGGATCATGACTTAACCCTAATCATGAGGCATTAATTAATTAATGCACCTAAACCTCTCACATTAGACTTTGTTGCGGTTACTAGTTAAGCCGGTCGGTTCCGGGTAGCTTTACACCACAACTTGGTCTAACCTCGGGTTCAAGGTACCACATGACCAACTTTTCACATTGGGTCCTATTGTTTGTAGCAACTAGTTAAGCCGGTCGGTTCCGGGTAGCTTTACGCTACAAACTCAACCCAACCTCGAGTTGGTCACACTTATATTCTCTAAGTGTCATGTCCATCGTGTTTCCAAAACACATTACAAGTTTTCAAGCAATTGGGTTGACCTAACTTAATAGGTAATTTCCCAATGGGTAGACCTAACTTAATAGGTAAATTCCCAAGCTTATGTTTTTATGTCTTTTAAGTTTACCCAACCCCAAACGCAATCCCATCGCTTACATATCGCCATAGCGCATAAAGGATAGAAAGAGGGAACTTGGCCTAATCACGACATAAAGGTGTTGAAGCCACAAGTTCAACATGGTGGCATATGAAATGTACATATGTTCATATACTTGCATATTACATTTTTAGGCCTCAAAAGCATGCGTAAAACCAAACTTGGCATATTGGTGATACATGGTGCTAAATGACATGTAGAAATGGCTATAAGTTCGCATCTAGCCTCACATGCAAGTTATCATAAGAGATATGATAACTTACATGTTGCCAAAATGCAACCTTTGGCATAAAGCTTGAAGCTTTATGTTCATAAACCCAAGATAAGCTTGCATAACATGATAGCATGAACAAAATGTTCAATCCAAACTTGCATAACATAACTTGCATATCATATGGCAAACTTGCATATCAAACTTGCATAACATAACACGATAAACTTGCATATCATGACATGGCAATCTTGCATTGCATAACATGATGAACTTGCATATCATAACATGGCATACTTGCATAACATAACATGATAAACTTGCATATCATAACATGGCAAACTTGCATAACATAACATGGTATACTTGCATAACATAACATGATAAACTTGCATATCATAACATGATAAACTTGCATATCATAACATGATAAACTTGCATATCATAACATGGCAAACTTGCATAACATAACATGATAAACTTGCATATCATAACATGATAAACTTGCATATCATAACATGATGAACTTGCATATCATAACATGGTAAACTTGCATAACATAACATGATAAACTTGCATATCATAACATGATAAACTTGCATATCATAACATGATGAACTTGCATATCATAACATGGTAAACTTGCATATCATGGCAACCTTGCATATCATACATTTAACTTTAGAGTTTACGTATGAAGGTAGAATAGGGCTTACAATGCCAAAGCCCTTATGAAATCAAATAAACCCAAAATGCAAGTTCCAATAGAAAATCCCTTGAGCCAAAATGATCAAAACTCTTGCTTTATGATGCAAACATAGAAACTTGACTTGAATGCAAGCTAATGATGCTCATACAAGCTTGAAAACACTTGTATGCATGGAAAATCTCATAAAAATTTATTTAGGAATTTTATGAAGAGAGTGGAGGCCATGAGAGGATTGATTTTGCCATAGTTTAGTTACTTGAATGAATAATGATGATTTAGGGTTAGGTTAGGGCCTTATTTATAGAGATTAGGACTAGTTCTAGCCTTAGGATTAAACCCTAGTTCCAATCTCAGCCCTTAAAACCGAATCTGGCCCCCAAGCTCAACACAATCTCAAAATGGTGCACCAGGCTAAACAGCCCGGCTGGACCAAGTCGACAGCCAAGTCGACAGGGCTGTCGACTTGCGTCCAACCAAGTCGACTCCCAAGTCGACAGGGCTGTCGAATTGGGTGCTCTGGCGGGAATTTTCCCGCCTAGCCCAATCTGACCTAATTTTTCAAATTCAAACTTGAATTTGAAATCTGTTTTTACTTTGAAATTTTCTGAAAACTTCGTTGGGCCTTAATCGGGTCATACGGACTCCGATTTTCGAAAACTCGGACTCTATTTCGCGTATTTTTCCGAGACGAACGCAATGGCATAGCCCTTTTCCCTTGATTCAGATTTTAGAATTAAATTCTGCCTCGATTTACATTATTACAGGTTATTGAAAATACGGGTTGTTACATTCTCCCCTCCTTAAAGGATTTCGTCCCCGAAATCTTCAAGTTAGGAGGAACGTATCCTACCATCCAACATCCATCTACTCAAAACATCATCCACGAGCAATCATTGTCCTTACAAGATTCTAAATGTTGAATGAACATATGCAAAGGTGTGTGTATATGTACTTATCTAATGCAAATATCATCAATGCAAATTATGTTAGTGAAATGAATCCATATGTATGCAATTCCTAACATAATGTATAACATCTATATGTGTGCACATAACATACATCCATATGCAACATCCATGTGATAACACAGAAATTTTTATCCATGAATAAGCATAAACACTCATGCATATGCATTATGAGGAGTGTGTGAGCCGATCTAGTGCCTAACGTGTATAATGCATCCACGAGTAACCACTTGCAAACACTTGCAACCACTTGCAACCATCAAGCATAACATGTTTCAAACACATGTTTCATCCAAAGGGTTTCTACCTAAGGTTCTCATGGCAAGATTAACACGATAAACTAGATAATCAAGACAAACATGGATAGCAGAAGATATGCTACAAAGAGATCGGGAAGATAAGCAAGATATACTCCTTTTGGATTACAAGAAATCCCTTCCTAACCCAACCCAATCCGATAAAAGCCCAAAAGGTTTAGTCATCCTAACGGACCCCTTATGGAGTTTACAACAGAAATGGGATCGAGAACGGGACCGAGAGGATATATGTAAAAGATAACATACGAGTAAGTTCCACAGGAAAACAACGATCAAGAATATACTCTTAAAAAGAGATATGATGCGCGTATCTAGCCTTCAATCTTTTAAGTCACGTTTCCTTGAGTTTAACTCCACTGTGTTTTGGCCGTCTTTTACTTCATGATTCCTTGGCCTCTTAACTCTTATTTCCAAATATGAGTTGGAACCCATTTCATTGTCGCCTCTCGTCTTTTTTTTTTCACTTACTCTTCAATCATTCTTGGCTTAGACATAACCATGACCTCATGGTTTCATGCAAGCTCTCCAAAATCACTAGTAAATCCTGGATCTCGTTTACTTACTATAAAGTATTCCACGCAGCAGAACTTTTCTTGAAAATACCAATCCACGTTGCCAATTGCTCTTACCAACGTGATTTTCTATAACTCATGCTTGAACGAAATGAACCATCCACCTGCGAATGATAGACCGTACTTAGATTCAGTTGCTTGCCCATGACTACCCGTAGACTATCCAAAAACTGGCTAGTGAAGATTGAGTCATGGTTACTAAATATCCTTTAGGGAACCCCGTGCAACCGCTTTATTTCTTGAAAATAAACTGTCGCTAGCTATGATGCAATCCTTTCGCTCTTTACCGGAGTGAAATGAGCACTCTTCGTGAGTCTACCTACTATGACCCACATGCTCGTATTCCCTTTCCTTGATCTAGGCAGTCCATCCACGAAATCCTTCGTGACGCTTTTCTACTTCCATTGCGGGGACCTCCAATGGATGTAATAGCCCACCGGGATTTTTATGACTCGGCCTTAATCTGTTGGCACAACATGCACGTTGGGACAAACTCGGCCACCTCCTCGGGTGATGTGCATCGTCAAGAACCTTCTTTCTCTCATCGCGTCTTAGCCATCCCTTATCATCTATAGCGAGGTGACTTAACATCTCGCCTCGAATCACTTGTTCATGATCTCGACTAACTGCGGGTCTTCCTTCTGCGAAGTCCCTACTTGATCCAGAAGGGTAGGTCTAAACTCAAGGGACGCTAACTGACTAATTAAACTGAGAAAGCTTCTTGCTTCAATTGTCCTCGCCAGGGCTTTCCGGTCTTGAACCACGACCACTCTAGCGGGATCCACCGCTAAGCCTTGCTTAGAAACTATGTGCCCAAGAAATCTAACTCCTTCTTCTCCAAAATGACATTTGGAGGACTTGGCTTTCAACTGATGTAACGGCGGGGTTTTCGACCCAGAAAATTAACATAAATACACTGTCAATTTTTCGAGCATCGAAAATACCACGGCATTAATAGAAGAATTTAGAGGATGAGATAGAAAAGACAGAACTAATAGAATAGAAGAAGAATAAGATCACAACTGAACAGAATCAGAGTAAATACGAATCTCACAGCGGATCAAAATGAAATGTATTATATACATTACTTTGAAATACAAAATCTAAATTTGTACTTACATACCATATCAGAGTTCAACTCATATACATCACAGTGGAAATAATAACTAATAGTGGATTCTCCTGCTTTGAGCTCCTCCAAGTGAATCTGCAAAATCCTGAAACACTTGTCTGCCCGTACAAATTTGGGCACCCAAGAGTTTAGGGAAAACAAACAAAATAAACTCTAGGTCAGTCATGGGACTGGTGTGAGTAAATTCCAACCATACTGTTTAACTTTGAAAAACCTTACTATAACCCAAAATTTCTTTGATATCAAAACCAGTGATATTACGATAATGTCTAAACAAATAATTATACAATTAGCAGAACGCTTGCATCTCACGTTCCACATATATATAGTATAAAACCATAAATCGCAGGGCGCTTATCGGAGAATGGATTTCAACAGACAAGGTATGGGAGCACCTTCTAAATAGTGTACTCTAGAGGGGATACACTCAGGGTTCAACAAGAACGTCTTGCAACCCGGCCACACATGACCGCTCACTCATTTAGCTTGAGTGTCGCGAATATATTGCCACCACGGTTGTAGGCCATCCAACCATCATCCGAAGATACAGAATCAAAAAGAAGTATAAATATGAATTTTCTCTAGATCGGTGACAATACACCCTGCTTGGGGATGACCCAACTAGCCATGCTGCCTAGCCCAGCTTCTGTCATTCCTGGTTGTGAGGCTAGAGGCTACGTCTATCTTCAGAACATCTAATCACCATTCACTTTGAATGTCACATCGTCAAATCCGTAATCACACATTGATTACACAAATGCACACTGGGTGTAGAATAAAGAGAAGTTACATTCTCCCCACCAACTTGGTATATTCGTAAAATCAACGGCGTGACCGTTGGAGATACTCTGTCAGACACTCGTCCATACAAGTTGTCATGGTACTGGACAAATAGAAAACACCATTCTGGAACTGGACGACCCTTGCATTTAACTCCATCTTCAATTTTGTTTAGCATAGTATAAATCGCACGCTTATGCCTATATGGAGTGGTTTTCAGATAACATATCCAACCGGTCTCTCCGTATTGACAACGATGGTCAAAACACTTCGATAGTCGGTTATTTAACTATCGGAGTTAAAACAACACCCATTCTACTGTTCAACTAACACCACACAAACATGGGTACTTTTTGTTTAACATTCGTCTTTATTATTCAAATTCCCATATCTTACCAGATATTTCTCAAATCCCGTTTTATCCTTTTTACACTTCTTGGGAAAACGTTTCCAGTTATTATAAACTCTTATCCTTTCATGTTCCAGAAAACATACGTTATTAACGTTCGAAACAAATTCCATTCTTTTCACGTTCTTTAATTTCTACACTTGGATAATATATCCTATCTACATTGGAAAAATATTTCCAATTTCATTTAACCTTTTAGTCGGCCCAATGTTCGCCTTTTAAAACATTATTCACTTTAAAATGTGAATATCATTTCTATTTTAGAAATCTGAACACTTTTATCGAATACTCTTTATTAACGTGATAATATCACTTGCCTTGGTTACTGAAATCTCTTTCATACTTTATATTTCCAATCCACTTTATAAACTCTGTTTCTAAGTCAACTTCTTATCAAATCGATATCAAGTATATAACTAAATACCGATCCTTATCCGATCAACATTTATTTGTTTTAAATAAATGTTAATTATCCTGTCAGATTATACTTCCTAAAGATTATTTACTTTAATATATTCGACGTCGTCGAGTTAAAATTCCAAATCCTAGTTGTTAAATTCTAATCGCATTTCGAACATCGAAATGCTGTCATCAGTTTCTAATACGATTCCCCAATTCTTTTTCTAAACTCTTTCTTATATTTCTTTGATCAAACGTCATTACTTATTACTCTAGAATAAGTGGATTTCAAACCAAACTGTTACACTTCCTAGGAAGTGCTGCTATATATAAAAGTCATGCTTAAGTCAAATCAACAGCAGTTAATTTGTCGCTATAGTTCTAACTTGTCATACGCTGTAATATTCTCCTTATAACTAATTACAGTCACACTTACCTTATCAACAGCGTTATTTTATTGCTATAGTTCAACTTGTCATACGCTGTAATATTCTTTGTTATAACTAATCTTGACATAACAGTCACACTTATCTTATCAACAGCGTTATTTTATCGCTATAATTCTAAGACTTGCATACGCTGCCATATTCCTTTTATACAAAAATCTTGACATCTCTTTCCGTTACAAAAATCTTGACATCTCTTTCTGTTACAAAAATCTTGACATCTTTTTCTATTACAAAAATCTTGACATCTCTTTCCGTTACAAACTGATATCGTTCCTCGGTAATAGCGAAGCCGTTCAAGTTGGGGTATTTTGTTTACCTCTCAGACCTTGATCGACAACGTTCTTACCTTAGAACCGATACAAGTATGTATTCAAATTCCTTATTACTTAATATATTTATTAAACCGTATTTCCTTGTTGTATTTTGGAATAGGGTTTTACAACACCATATTCTTACTTTGGAATCTCTGTGGTTTATGAATATTTAATTTAAACATTAACTCTTTGCTTTCTCCATTCCCCAGTTCTTATCTATAACTTCTTAAATGGTAATTAACTCTCATTAATTTCGATAAACTTATTTCTAACTTGTTTTCATTAGATTAATTAAAGACCAATTAATCTAATAATCATGTTCCCAAATAACAGTTGATTAAATCAACTTATTTCCATCAGTAAATTCGTTAACTGGTTTTAATTACTTCTTAACATTAGAATAATCAAATTAATCTAATGATACCTCTAAATTATTTATCTTAAATATAATTATCCAAATATTTAATCGTCGGATAGTTTTTACTTTATAAACTTGTTTAAATATCAACAATCGCTTTTATTTGCTTTATAAAAACGAACTCTAAAATACTGGTTTATAATAGAACTTCTATTATAATTTAAAACTTCACTTTAATTATAAAAATATAATTCCTATAATTAACTTCATTGATTTGCCTGACGGTAAATCAGTTTCTTAACAAAACGATGGTTTTACGGTCGACTGTTAACATTTTCTAAATCGATATCATTTATTTATTTATTCTAAACAAATGTTGAATTTCCATTCAACATCAATATACACACCGGGTTTTAAATATAATTCGGGTTCAAACAGTGCATACAAAACAAACAGTACCTATAAATATCGAGGAATCCGGTCGGATTCCTCCAACCAGTTTCCGCATGCACAAATGTTAGACAAACAATTATCACTGATTCCATACTAGGGGATATTTAAAATCGACGGAATCAGTATTCAACTGGTGATGTGTACATATGCAACGATATATAATATTTAACCAATTTTAACTGTAATCTACCTAATCGACCATCACACAGCATTCAAACAACATTAAAATATAATTAAAATAGATCAGAGTGAGTGAATTTACTCACCTTGGCGCGTTAACCGTTAAATAACGATTTGCGTCAGTTGATTGCACCAGACGTTTTAATTTGACAGAAATTCCAACGTGCTCTCAATTTCTTTAGACCACTTCATAGCGTAGCTAACTTCCGTATGGTTCCAGCGTGACGAACGGTTCGTAGGACGCTTAATTCCCGATGTACTATCATTTTAACAACCCCCGTCCGCATCTTCACATTCCACCTTCACAACTAAGCATACACGCGAGCTCCTTTATATATATTTTCCATATGGGCCTTACTTCTCAAGATCGGCCCACTACTACTTCTCAAGATCATTTACCAGTAATTTTCCCCTTGACGTTCAACACCAGAACCGGACCATCGTTCCCCTCTTCTCAGTCTCTTCTTTCACAATACAAAGAACTGCTTCAGGTAACGGACTCCTTCAAAAATGCCGTGACCTTCTGTGAAAACACCAACGTCATTTCCTTTGTCACCATTACTGTATTTACTTCACACCTCCAGACTTCATTTCATATATATATTTTGCTGTCATATTACTAAGGACCAGAATTTTCATTGTTCTTTATCCCATCTCCACCCGCATGCATGCGTGCATCCAGTCACCACCGACGTGAATACTCCAACCCTTTCTTTGTCATCGCACAACACTCTTTTCTCATCATGCGTGTCACCTCCCTTGCTTGAAAAACGCTGCTCTCCCTCTTTGCGTCCATTTCCATATGCGTGCTGCCTTCTCCAGGTTGTAGTTGCATGGTACTCGCAACAACAAACGTTCCACCATTTTTAAACTTCACATCAAAACTCCCATCTCTCCATGCGCCTGTACACTCCCTCCTTAATCTTCACGTCCATCTCATTTGAGCTCCCTCACCACCTCCGGAACCCAAGCAAATGACCTCATCAATCGCGTCGTCAACTCCAGTATGTCTCGCGATCTCATGAAGACAGAGCTCCTGTTCTTACTGCTTATGCGAGAAACAGGGTTCCAGTATGTGTTTATACTTTCAGTGATTTTCAGTTCCTGAGAGGCGCTGCTGTATTTATAGATTTAAGGTTTCTTCATGACGAAGAAATATGGTATATGGTAGGTCATGCTTCTCTAACTATAGGCATATGGTTTGTATTTTCTAAGATCCAACTGTACACAACTTTTGATGTATTTGAGGTGTACGTTTTGATAGAGTAGGGTATGGTGCAACTTAGCTTAGGCCTTAGGTTAAGCATGGTTTGTGATTTAATTAAACAATTGAATAAGGTCTGTGTTGACATATAGTTACATCGGTTCTGAGTTTTCATATCAATGCACTGTAGATAGAGTATGGTATCTAATTCGAACCATATTTGTTGCTCAAAATATGTTGGCTTTTATTTTATTCTATTCGAATTACACTGTTTCGCTAGGTAGGTTTAAAGTTCCAAAGTGCAGCTGAGATCAGGGGTATGGTATTCCTTAGATTTGCTCATAATTTTCTTTAGGATCTGCGCTAGAGTGGAATGTGCAGAACAAACTTAACCATGAAGTAAATTAGTACACGTGTATTAAATTTGAAATGTATTCAATTCGAAAAGATGTAGGCAGATCAAAAAGATGATGTATATATATATTTGAAGATACTTTCTCTTTGCTCTTAAGTTTACAAATATAAAGTTTAGCGTACGCTGTTATGTAGAACTTCATTTGTGTACGAGCTGCTACAGACAAAAATAAACGTATAGTCGTACTCAACGAGGTGTCACGATCCCAAAAATATAATAATACCTATAGTTTAACTCATATTTTGAAATCCCGAAATACCGATACAGGGTACACAATACTCCAAATAAAAAGTTGCATATTTAATTAATTAAAAATTACAGTAAAATTCTAAAAATTAAATTATCGCTGCGCCTCAAAAGAACCTTGTCCCGATTTGCACCCGATATCAAGTTATATTCAAATAACTGTTATGGTCGATATACGATTTTACAGCGACTTTTTCGAATATTTGATTTGGACATATCTTGTAATCTATACGACGAAATCTCCATATTTCACTTCTGTTAGAAAGATACAGTTCAATAGTTTCGAACGCTTCTTGTTTCGAAGAAATCCGATTTATAACGAGTCATGTATACTCAGTTGAAGTTCAGAACGTTAAATTACGAACTACAGCGATATTACGGGCTCGATTATAATTAATATATATCTTTATATGTTCAGCTTCGTTTTAATTAAAATATAAATCCACTTATATTACAAATTCAATATTTAAACTGATTTGAATATTCAAATACAAACCGACAAAAATGCGGGACGTTACAGACCTTTCCCCTTAAAATAATTTCGTCCTCGAAATTGCTAAGATAGGGAAAATGCTACAATCTCTGTTATAACATGGTTAAAAATCTTTTTGGTTTACTTCATAATTCCAGTTTCCACTGAACTGATTATTTCCAATTAAAATATTAATTCCTTATTATTTCGAATATTTTCAAAATTTCTGAAAATTTCCTAACAGCTTAAATTTTCAGAGAATCTCGCCAGCATCTCCTCTGCATGGCTCACTCGGTACTACAACAACTTGCCACTCCGGGCCTTCTCCAATCCAAAAGAAAATCAAATAGCCAAACGGCTTGCCCAAACTGACTCATAAAAAATCTCATACTCGTATATAAACGTGTACCTTCTCTGTTGGGCATTCAACTCTATCTCTGCCATCTGCTATCAACCCAGCATATCCAAGCATCCTTGGTTGATCTCCCATCAATCCGTTCTCAAACCAGTCTTTCGCTTTTACTAAGCCAAATTTCTATTTCAACTTCGATTCCACTCTCAGTTCTTAACCTTGTTAAGTTTTATTACGACATTCCATTTACTGATTTATTTCTCAAATCAGTTATCTCCATCTCTAATTCAAAATTCGATTCTTATTCTCCAAGAATCAATTCATTTTTAATAACTTGAATCTCCAATATTTTTCTTTTATAATATTCATTCTGGATCTTTCCAAATTCAGTCCAGTTTTGTTATCTTTGTTTAAATTCCACTTTTACTATTTTAACTCCATAAGTTAAATTTTTATTTCAGAATTCAAATTCCTGGGATTTATTTCAAATCAGTTTGAAATCATATATAATTCAAAACATTTGAATTTCTGACAACTTGTTTCTCAACAATACAAAGCAAAAATTTTGGTAGTAATCCGTCACTTACCAGCTCGAAAATGAACACCGATAATGTCGCGATCATCATCGGAATTTATTTTCCAACCATCGAAGTGAGTTCAATACTATATTGCTTTAAAAACTCATTTATAATCACTCTATTTTTGAAATTACTTCAAAATATCTTTTATAGCACTTGGAAAACAAATTTTCAAATCTCGCAGGATTTTAAAATTCACTTATATTTAATTTAAATTCAATTTCAATTCTTTTCCAAGTTTCTAGAGTTTTATTTCAATTCTGGTTTTTTATTCAGATTCAGCTTATCTGATTTTGCATATCATACTTATATAATATTTCGATTGGTTATTTATATAACCAACTCAATTATAAATCTTATTTGATCATAATAACGATCAACACTATAATAATATCAAGATATAAACTTCTTTTATATCAAAATTATATTTGGGTAAAATTATTTTATTTACTCTCTTTTCAAAACATACTGTGTTGAATTACTCTATTCGAGAGTTTAGAAACACCTATCGACTCAGTTTGCATTGCTGTTTCGACCAGAATTCATAAACCACTCGACTGACCAGTCGACACAATATAAAACAGTTTTTATATCGATTACAAATACGCGCTCATATATATACACTCAACTCAATCTGGAGTATTTCTAACTCCATCTATATTGAGTTACGCCACAGAGCCAAGGTAATCACTTAACCTTATGCTCTGATACCAACTGTAATGGCGGGAAAGCAGTGGGTTATCCTCCCACCGTGGCATACAGAGGTACCCCAGCACCTTGTTTTACGGCCAGCCTCTCGACTCGACCAACCCACATTGTCGGGACATGTAGGGGTAAGAGTCTCCCGTTCGCCACCAAACCGCGAAGCGAGAACCCCCTATCATGCGTACCAAGCGCACAAGCAACAAGGACTGGTGTGAGTAAATTCCAACCATACTGTTTAACTTTGAAAAACCTTACTATAACCCAAAATTTCTTTGATATCAAAACCAGTGATATTATGATAATGTCTAAACAAATAATTATACAAGTAGCAGAACGCTTGCATCTCACGTTCCACATATATATAGTATAAAACCATAAATCGCAGGGCGCTTATCGGAGAATGGATTTCAACAGACAAGGTATGGGAGCACCTTCTAAATAGTGTACTCTAGAGGGGATACACTCAGGGTTCAACAAGAACGTCTTGCAACCCGGCCACACATGACCGCTCACTCATTTAGCTTGAGTGTCGCGAATATATTGCCACCACGGTTGTAGGCCATCCAACCATCATCCGAAGATACAGAATCGAAAAGAAGTATAAATATGAATTTTCTCTAGATCGGTGACAATACACCCTTCTTGGGGATGACCCAACTAGCCATGCTGCCTAGCCCAACTTATGTCATTCCTGGTTGTGAGGCTAGAGGCTACGTCTATCTTCAGAACATCTAATCACCATTCACTTTGAATGTCACATCGTCAAATCCGTAATCACACACTGATTACACAAATGCACACTGGGTGTAGAATAAAGAGAAGTTACATTCTCCCCATCAACTTGGTATATTCGTAAAATCAACGGCGTGACCGTTGGAGATACTCTGTCAGACACTCGTCCATACAAGTTGTCCTAGGACTGGACAAACAGAAAACACCATTCTGGAACTGGACGACCCTTTCATTTAACTCCATCTTCAATTTTCTTTAGCATAGTATAAATCGCACGCTTATGCCTATACGGAGTGGTTTTCAGATAACATATCCAACCGGTCTCTCCGTATTGACAACGATGGTCAGAACACTTCGATAGTCAGTTATTTAACTATCGGAGTTAAAACAACACCCATTCTACTGTTCAACTAACACCACACAAACATGGGTACTTTTTGTTTAACATTCGTCTTTATTATTCAAATTCCCATATCTTACCAGATATTTCTCAAATCCCGTTTTATCCTTTTTACACTTCTTGGGAAAACGTTTCCAGTTATTATAAACTCTTATCCTTTCATGTTCCAGAAAACATACGTTATTAACGTTCGAAACAAATTCCATTCTTTTCACGTTCTTTAATTTCTACACTTGGATAATATATCCTTTCTACATTGGAAAAATATTTCCAATTCCATTTAACCTTTTAGTCGGCCCAATGTTCGCCTTTTAAAACATTATTCACTTTAAAATGTGAATATCATTTCTATTTTAGAAATCTGAACACTTTTATCGAATAATCTTTATTAACGTGATAATACCCTTACCTTGGTTACTGAAATCTCTTTCATACTTTATATTTCCAATCCACTTTATAAACTCTGTTTCTAAGTCAACTTCTTATCAAATCGATATCAAGTTTATAACTAAATACCGATCCTTATCCGATCAACATGTATTTGTTTAAAATAAATGTTAATTATCCTGTCAGATTATACTTCCTAAAGATTATTTACTTTAATATATTCGACGTCGTCGAGTTAAAATTCCAAATCCTAGTTGTTAAATTCTAATCGCATTTCGAACATCGAAATGCTGTCATTAGTTTCTAATACGATTCCCCAATTCTTTTTCTAAACTCTTTCTTATATTTCTTTGATCCAACGTCATTACTTATTACTCTAGAATAAGTGGATTTCAAACCAAACTGTTACACTTCCTAGGAAGTGCTGCTATATATAAAAGTCATGCTTAAGTCAAATCAACAGCAGTTAATTTGTCGCTATAGTTCTAACTTGTCATACGCTGTAATATTCTCCTTATAACTAATTGCAGTCACACTTACCTTATCAACAGCGTTATTTTATTGCTATAGTTCAACTTGTCATACGCTGTAATATTCTTTGTTATAACTAATCTTGACATAACAGTCACACTTATCTTATCAACAGCGTTATTTTATCGCTATAATTCTAAGACTTGCATACGCTGCCATATTCCTTTTATACAAAAATCTTGACATCTCTTTCCGTTACAAAAATCTTGACATCTCTTTCTGTTACAAAAATCTTGACATCTTTTTCTGTTACAAAAATCTTGACATCTCTTTCCGTTACAAACTGATATCGTTCCTCGGTAATAGCGAAGCCGTTCAAGTTGGGGTATTTTGTTTACCTCTCAGACCTTGATCGACAACGTTCTTACCTTAGAACCGATACAAGTCTGTATTCAAATTCCTTATTACTTAATATATTTATTAAACCGTATTTCCTTGTTGTATTTTGGAATAGGGTTTTACAACACCATATTCTTACTTTGGAATCTCTGTGGTTTATGAATATTTAATTTAAACATTAACTCTTTGCTTTCTCCATTCCCCAGTTCTTATCTATAACTTCTTAAATGGTAATTAACTCTCATTAATTTCGATAAACTTATTTCTAACTTGTTTTCATTAGATTAATTAAAGACCAATTAATCTAATAATCATGTTCCCAAATAACAGTTGATTAAATCAACTTATTTCCATCAGTAAATTCGTTAACTGATTTTAATTACTTCTTAACATTAGATTAATCAAATTAATCTAATGATACCTCTAAATTATTTGTCTTAAATATAATTATCCAAATATTTAATCGTCGGATAGTTTTTACTTTATAAACTTGTTTAAATATCAACAATCGCTTTTATTTGCTTTATAAAAACGAACTCTAAAATACTGGTTTATAATAGAACTTCTATTATAATTTAAAACTTCACTTTAATTATAAAAATATAATTCCTATAATTAACTTCATTGATTTGCCTGACGGTAAATCAGTTTCTTAACAAAACGATGGTTTTACGGTCGACTGTTAACATTTTCTAAATCGATATCATTTATTTATTTAATCTAAACAAATGTTGAATTTCCATTCAACATCAATATACACACCGGGTTTTAAATATAATTCGGGTTCAAACAGTGCATACAAAACAAACAGTACCTATAAATATCGAGGAATCCGGTCGGATTCCTCCAACCGGTTTCCGCATGCACAAATGTTAGACAAACAATTATCACTGATTCCATACTAGGGGATATTTAAAATCGACGGAATCAGTATTCAACTGGTGATGTGTACATATGCAACGATATATAATATTTAACCAATTTTAACTATAATCTACCTAATCGACCATCACACAGCATTCAAACAACATTAAAATATAATTAAAATAGATCAGAGTGAGTGAATTTACTCACCTTGGCGCGTTAACCGTTAAATAACGATTTGCGTCAGTTGATTGCACCAGACGTTTTAATTTGACAGAAATTCCAACGTGCTCTCAATTTCTTTAGACCACTTCATAGCGTAGCTAACTTCCGTATGGTTCCAGCGTGACGAACGGTTCGTAGGACGCTTAATTCTCGATGTACTATCATTTTAACAACCCCCGTCCGCATCTTCACATTCCACCTTCACAACTAAGCATACACGCGAGCTCCTTTATATATATTTTCCATATGGGCCTTACTTCTCAAGATCGGCCCACTACTACTTCTCAAGATCATTTACCAGTAATTTTCCCCTTGACGTTCAACACCAGAACCGGACCATCGTTCCCCTCTTCTCAGTCTCTTCTTTCACAATACAAAGAACTACTTCAGGTAACGGACTCCTTCAAAAATGCCGTGACCTTATGTGAAAACACCAACGTCATTTCCTTTGTCACCATTACTGTATTTACTTCACACCTCCAGACTTCATTTCATACATATATTTTGCTGTCATATTACTAAGGACCAGAATTTTCATTGTTCTTTATCCCATCTCCACCCGCATGCATGCGTGCATCCAGTCACCAACGACGTGAATACTCCAACCCTTTCTTTGTCATCGCACAACACTCTTTTCTCATCATGCGTGTCACCTCCCTTGCTTGAAAAACGCTGCTCTCCCTCTTTGCGTCCATTTCCATATGCGTGCTGCCTTCTCCAGGTTGTAGATGCATGGTACTCGCAACAACAAACGTTCCACCATTTTTAAACTTCACATCAAAACTCCCATCTCTCCATGCGCCTGTACACTCCCTCCTTAATCTTCACGTCCATCTCATTTGAGCTCCCTCACCACCTCCGGAACCCAAGCAAATGACCTCATCAGTCGCGTCGTCAACTCCAGTATGTCTCGCGATCTCATGAAGACAGAGCTCCTGTTCTTACTGCTTATGCGAGAAACAGGGTTCCAGTATGTGTTTATACTTTCGGTGATTTTCGATTCCAGAGAGGCGCTGCTGTATTTATAGATTTAAGGTTTCTTCATGACGAAGAAATAGGGTATATGGTAGGTCATGCTTCTCTAACTATAGGCATATGGTTAGTATTTTCTAAGATCCAACTGTACGCTACTTTTGATGTATTTGAGGTGTACGTTTTGATAGAGTAGGGTATGGTGCAACTTAGCTTAGGCCTTAGGTTAAGCATGGTTTGTGATTTAATTAAACAATTGAATAAGGTCTGTGTTGACATATAGTTACATCGGTTCTGAGTTTTCATATCAATGCACTGTAGATAGAGTATGGTATCTAATTCGAACCATATTTGTTGCTCAAAATATGTTGGCTTTTATTTTATTCTATTCGAATTACACTGTTTCGCTAGGTAGGTTTAAAGTTCCAAAGTGCAGCTGAGATCAGGGGTATGGTATTCCTTAGATTTGCTCATAATTTTCTTTAGGATCTGCGCTAGAGTGGAATGTGCAGAACAAACTTAACCATGAAGTAAATTAGTACACGTGTATTAAATTTGAAATGTATTCAATTCGAAAAGATGTAGGCTGAGCAAAAAGATGATGTATATATATATTTGAAGATACTTTCTCTTTGCTCTTAAGTTTACAAATATAAAGTTTAGCGTACGCTGTTATGTAGAACTTCATTTGTGTACGAGCTGCTACGGACAAAAATAAACGTATAGTCGTACTCAACGAGGTGTCACGATCCCAAAAATATAATAATACCTGTAGTTTAACTCATATTTTGAAATCCCGAAATACCGATACAGGGTACACAATACTCCAAATAAAAAATTGAATATTTAATTAATTAAAAATTACAGTAAAATTCTAAAAATTAAATTATCGCTGCGCCTCAAAAGAACCTTGTCCCGATTTGCACCCGATATCAAGTTATATTCAAATAACTGTTATGGTCGATATACGATTTTACATCGACTTTTTCGAATATTTGATTTGGACATGTCTTGTAATCTATACGACGAAATCTCCATATTTCACTTCTGTTAGAAAGATACAGTTCAACAGTTTCGAACGCTTCTTGTTTCGAAGAAATCCGATTTATAACGAGTCATGTATACTCAGTTGAAGTTCAGAACGTTAAATTACGAACTGCAGCGATATTACGGGCTCGATTATAATTAATATATATCTTTATATGTTTAGCTTCGTTTTAATTAAAATATAAATCCACTTATATTACAAATTCAATATTTAAACTGATTTGAATATTCAAATACAAACCGACAAAAATGCGGGACGTTACAACTGATGTGCTCTAAGCGTATCCATCACCTCCTTGAGATGTCTTGCGTGCTCTTCCTCATCCTTTGAGAAGATCAGAATATCATCTACGAAGACTACCACAAACTCGTTCAGGAACTCCCTAGACACCCTACTTATCAAGTCCATGAAGTAGGCGGGTGCATTAGTCAAACCGAATGGCATGACCAGCCATTCTAAGAATTCATCCGGAGTTCTGAACGCAGTCTTGTCTATACTATCTTCAGCTACTCTGAGCTAATGGAATCCAGTAGCAAGATCAAGAGAGAACAGATGTTCCTACAAGCTGATCGAACAAATCATCGATCCTTGGCAATGGTTGTCTATTCTCTTTGTTTAACTCACGATAATCGACACAAAGTCGAAGAGAACCATCTGCCTTGGTAGTAAATACTACAGGCGCTCCCCATTCAGATATACTTCGTCTAATGAAGTTCTTCTCAAGCAACTACTTGACTTGCTTTCATAACTCTCATCTTGCGGGGCCACGTTCCTAACCGGCCACGAAACTATCTTGGCATTATCAACCAGATAAATGCGGAAATCTATCTCTCGTTTAGGGGTAACCCCCTTCACTTCACCCAAGATATCAGGATATTCTCGGACCACCCTCACCGATTGCAAATCATCGATAGACGAGTTGAGGGATTCAAGATAACACAACATGACGGGACTCATAGGGTTACTAGAAATTTTTAGGGTATTACCGAGGCGAGTCATGAGCCTCACAACCCTATGCTCAAAAATCAAGGATGGCTCCAAAACTGGACAACCCATCCATGCCCAAAATCAACCCATACCCCATGAAACCGAGAATACAAGCATCACACGAGAACTCTATACTAAAGATAGAGATTTTCAAATCCACGTAGATAATAGACAAATGGGCGGAACCCCCAATTGGATTTGAAACACCCACGGGATCATTAACTAGACTAGTACTTAGGTGCAAACATTCAACTAGATCAGATGAAATAAACTATGCGATGCACCAGAATCAAACAAAGTACGAACAGGAAAATCAGAAATATATACAAGGCTCTCAACAGAAATACTACCTCGATCGGGAACTGGAGCGGCATTGAGAGCATGAACTTGCCCTCCTGAGGGTCCAGCATGCTGAGTCTGACCCTGGCCTTGCCCTTGTTTCTTCGGGCAATCCCTAGTGAAGTGCCCCATTTCTCCACAGTTAAAGCAAGTGCCCTTCCTTTTCCTGCAATCCTTGTTTAGATGAGTCGAGCTTCAACAAGTAAAGCACTTCTTCTTGTTGTTATTGCCCTTGTTGTTGTTCCCCTTGTTGCCTTGACTCTTGTTCTTGTTCTTGTTCTGATTTCCTTGACTACTCTGACCACTTGGATTACCCTGATTTCCTTTCCACTGGGAATCAGTCTTCTTGGCTTGAGTATCATTCAACTTGATCTCTTTCTTGACATCTCCCTGAAGCAACGCCGTATCAACCAAGCTCTCAAACGTGGCCCCATGGGGAATATGTGACATAGCCAATCCCTGTAACGGCTCATTCAATCCTCTAGCAAAACGAAGAGCCTTCTTCTGAGGAGTATTCACCATATCCAAGCCAAAACGAGCTAACTGATTGAACTTGTTCACATATTCTTTGACAGACATATCTCCTTATTTCAAAGTTATGAACCTCTCCATTTGCAGATTCTCCTCAGCAGAAGATAGAAACATAAGCACGAACCTTGCCCTGAGATCGGCCCAAGTCTCAACAGGCCTAGTACCATTGGTGACTTCCCACCAATAAGCGGCTTCATCCTTCATAAGCCAAACCGCCAACAAGATCTTCCTCTGATCGTCTAACCCAAAGATAGCAAATAAATCCTCTGTCTCTTTCAACCAATTTCTGGCATCTACAAAAGTCTCAGTGCCTTGAAAGTTCTTGCCACCCATTGCTTTGAAATCTTTGCAAGTCTTTGCGAAGTCAGCTTGAGGATGCTGAGGGGGAGGAGGAAGAGGAACCTCAGCGACAGGAGGAGGAACATTAACTACCGGAGGAGGAGGATCATTAACTACTGGAGGAGGAGGAGGAGGGACATCTGCGGGGCCGGCTTCGGTCGCCCTAGCCTCCAAAAGTCTCCTATACCAAATAGGTACGTGTACTCCCTCCGGAATAGCGAAGTTATCGGTCATACTAAAACGAAGAAAAAGACAGATTCAGAATGGAGAAAAACGAAGGGATTTTGCTAATGGCTTTTTGGGGAATAGCCTTTAAAATAAACTAGACTTTTCTTTGGAAAATACTTTATACTTGGTTTTGAAAATAGTTTTCCAAAAGTTTTCTAAAAACCTTTTTGTTCCTTCTCGTAAACCATATGCTCTGATACCAAATGTAACACCCCACCTCCACCAGGGTGGCTCTTGCAAGCACTCTGACTTTGGAGGGGCGTTTGAATCAGGTAACCATGCATAATGATATATCAAGGCAGAACAAGAACATAAGTATATATGTAAACAGAGTAAATAAGTTAAGTAGAACAGCGGAATATTTCAAAATATTTCAAAACAAGTCTGGTACAACATAACTTTCCAAATAGACAAGTCTAGATAAAAACAACATCAACTGAAAAACTGAAATACATAAGTACTATCCCCAAAATAAGTGATAACCATAGCTAGCTTCATGCCAAGACCGTACATGAGCTAAAATCCCACAAGCAAGCGATCAGAAATCCAAGTTAAGCTCCAATATTCCCTCCCTGAGAACCTGGGGGGGGGGGAACGGAAGAAAAGAGGCAAAAGAAAACAGTTCAGTCAAAAAGACTGAGTAAGCCCTACTACAATCAATGTAAACTGATAAAGTTAACTGTCATGAGCAGCAGGGATAAACATAAGGATAACAACATACTAGCATGATGATTAACTAACAAGGTAGATAAAGGTGTCATCGCATAATCGGGTTTAAGGGTTTTGCACCACAGGTGTACTAGCAAGCTAACATGACTTGAATAACAAGTATTGATCCCTTGGCCCAAGCTTTGGCCCAATAACATGAAGTGACCCTAACACGAGGTCCAATAACATGAAGTGACCCTAACACAAGGTCCAATAACATGAAGTGACCCTAACATGAAGTGACCCTAACACAAGGTCCAATAACATGAAGTGACCCTAACACAAGGTCCAACCAAACGGTCTAGTCGATCGGCTCCCTATAAGCCTAACTCGTCACGTGTTGGTGTCCATACGGCCCAAACATAATTGTAGTCGAACTGTGCCGGGTCCACCCTTCAGGTGTATCAAGCCCTAGGGTGTCAACCCCTGGACACCATAAACATGAGTGCACAGTCTCGATCTAGTGGTACCCGTGCATGTTTTCTCCGGCTACGGACTATGTGCACGACCAGAGTCCGCCCGGAACTACACCGGCGTACCACCCTGCCGTCGTTTTTGGTCGCTTACCTCCAGCCCAGTAATCGTGCCCCCTCCCTAGCCTAGTCCCTAGGGTCTTAATGATACAAACTTGGGATTACTGCTGGAGTGGGCCCCCATTGCTAGGATTTTTCTAGTGGGTTAAGTACGGTTTAACCCTCTTGCTAATCATGGATTAACTTGGTTAAGTGTAACTATGAGTTCACGACTTAACCCTGATTAATCTACCAAGCCCAAATTGGTTAAGTATTAAGTGGATCATGACTTAACCCTAATCACGAGGCATTAATTAATTAATGCGCCTTAACCTCTCACATTAGACTTTGTTGCGGTTACTAGTTAAGCCGGTCGGTTCCGGGTAGCTTTACACCACAACTTGGTCTAACCTCGGGTTCAAGGTACCACATGACCAACTTCTCACATTGGGTCCTATTGTTTGTAGCAACTAGTTAAGCCGGTCGGTTCCGGGTAGCTTTACGCTACAAACTCAACCCAACCTGGAGTTGGTCACACTTATATTTTCTAAGTGTCATGCCCATCGTGTTTCCAAAACACATTACAAGTTTTCAAGCAATTGGGTAGACCTAACTTAATAGGTAAATTCCCAATGGGTAGACCTAACTTAATAGGTAAATTCCCAAGCTTATGGTTTTATGTCTTTTAAGTTTACCCAACCCCAAACGCAATCCTATCGCTTACATATCGCCATAGCGCATAAAGGATAGAAAGAGGGAACTTGGCCTAATCACGACATAAAGGTGTTGAAGCCACAAGTTCAACATGGTGGCATATGAAATGTACATATGTTCATATACTTGCATATTAAATTTTTAGGCCTCAAAAGCATGCATAAAACCAAAATTGGCATATTGGTGATACATGGTGCTAAATGACATGTAGAAATGGCCATAAGTTCGCATCTAGCCTCACATGCAAGTTATCATAAGAGATATGATAACTTACATGTTGCCAAAATGCAACCTTTGGCATAAAGCTTGAAGCTTTATGTTCATAAACCCAAGATAAGCTTGCATAACATGATAGCATGAACAAAATGTTCAACCCAAACTTGCATAACATAACTTGCATATCATATGGCAAACTTGCATATCAAACTTGCATAACATAACACGATAAACTTGCATATCATGACATGGCAATCTTGCATAGCATAACATGATGAACTTGCATATCATAACATGGCATACTTGCATAACATAACATGATAAACTTGCATATCATAACATGGCAAACTTGCATAACATAACATGGTATACTTGCATAACATAACATGATAAACTTGCATATCATAACATGATAAACTTGCATATCATAACATGATAAACTTGCATATCATAACATGGCAAACTTGCATAACATAACATGATAAACTTGCATATCATAACATGATAAACTTGCATATCATAACATGATGAACTTGCATATCATAACATGGTAAACTTGCATAACATAACATGATAAACTTGCATATCATAACATGATAAACTTGCATATCATAACATGGTAAACTTGCATATCATGGCAACCTTGCATATCATACATTTATCTTTAGAGTTTAAGTATGAAGGTAGAATAGGGCTTACAATGCCAAAGCCCTTATGAAATCAAATAAACCCAAAATGCAAGTTCCAATAGAAAATCCCTTGAGCCAAAATGATCAAAACTCTTGCTTTATGATGCAAACATAGAAACTTGACTTGAATGCAAGCTAATGATGCTCATACAAGCTTGAAAACACTTGTATGCATGTAAAATCTCATAAAAATTTATTTAGGAATTTTATGAAGAGAGTGGAGGCCATGAGATGATTGATTTTGCCATAGTTTAGTTACTTGAATGAATAATGATGATTTAGGGTTAGGTTAGGGCCTTATTTATAGAGATTAGGACTAGTTCTAGCCTTAGGATTAAACCCTAGTTCCAATCTCAGCCCTTAAAACCGAATCTGGCCCCCAAGCTCAACACAATCTCAAAATGGTGCACCAGGCTAAACAGCCCGGCTGGACCAAGTCGACAGCCAAGTCGACAGGGCTGTCGACTTGGGTCCAACCAAGTCGACTCCCATGTCGACAGGGCTGTCGACTTGGGTGCTCTGGCGGGAATTTTCCCGCCTAGCCCAATCTGACCTAATTTTTCAAATTCAAACTTGAATTTGAAATATGTTTTTACTTTGAAATTTTCTGAAAACTTCGTTAGGCCTTAATCGGGTCATACGGACTCCGATTTTCGAAAACTCGGACTCTATTTCGCGTATTTTTCCGAGACGAACGCAATGGCATAGCCCGTTTCCCTTGATTCAGAATTTAGAATTAAATTCTGCCTCGATTTACATTATTACAGGTTATTGAAAATACGGGTTGTTACATTCTCCCCTCCTTAAAGGATTTCGTCCCCGAAATCTTCAAGTTAGGAGGAACGTATCCTACCATCCAACATCCATCTACTAAAACATCATCCACGAGCAATCATTGTCCTTACAAGATTCTAAATGTTGAATGAACATATGCAAAGGTGTGTGTATATGTACTTATCTAATGCAAATATCATCAATGCAAATTATGTTAGTGAAATGAATCCATATGTATGCAATTCCTAACATAATGTATAACATCTATATGTGTGCACATAACATACATCCATATGCAACATCCATGTGATAACACAGAAATTTTTATCCATGAATAAGCATAAACACTCATGCATATGCATTATGAGGAGTGTGTGAGCCGATCTAGTGCCTAACGTGTATAATGCATCCACGAGTAACCACTTGCAACCACTTGCAACCATCAAGCATAACATGTTTCAAACACATGTTTCATCCAAAGGGTTTCTACCTAAGGTTCTCATGGCAAGATTAACACGATAAACTAGATAATCAAGACAAACATGGATAGCAGAAGATATGCTACAAAGAGATCGGGAAGATAAGCAAGATATACTCCTTTTGGATTACAAGAAATCCCTTCCTAACCCAACCCAATCCGATAAAAGCCCAAAAGGTTTAGTCATCCTAACGGACCCCTTATGGAGTTTACAACAGAAATGGGATCGAGAACGGGACCGAGAGGATATATGTAAAAGATAACATACGAGTAAGTTCCACAGGAAAACAACGATCAAGAATATACTCTTAAAAAGAGATATGATGCGCGTATCTAGCCTTCAATCTTTTAAGTCACGTTTCCTTGAGTTTAACTCCACTGTGTTTTGGCCGTCTTTTACTTCATGATTCCTTGGCCTCTTAACTCTTATTTCCAAATATGAGTTGGAACCCATTTCATTGTCGCCTCTCGTCTTTTTTTTTCACTTACTCTTCTATCATTCTTGGCTTAGACATAACCATGACCTCATGGGTTCATGCAAGCTCTCCAAAATTCACTAGTAAATCCTGGATCTCGTTTACTTACTATAAAGTATTCCACGCAGCAGAACTTTTCTTGAAAATACCAATCCACGTTGCCAATTGCTCTTACCAACGTGATTTTCTATAACTCATGCTTGAACGAAATGAACCATCCACCTGCGAATGATAGACCGTACTTAGATTCAGTTGCTTGCCCATGACTTCCCGTAGACTATCCAAAAACTGGCTAGTGAAGATTGAGTCATGGTTACTAACTATCCTTTAGGGAACCCCGTGCAACCGCTTTATTTCTTGAAAATAAACTGTCGCTAGCTATGATGCAATCCTTTCGCTCTTTACCGGAGTGAAATGAGCACTCTTCGTGAGTCTACCTACTATGACCCACATGCTCGTATTCCCTTTCCTTGATCTAGGCAGTCCATCCACGAAATCCTTCGTGATGCTTTACTACTTCCATTGCGGGGACCTCCAATGGATGTAATAGCCCACCGGGCTTTTTATGACTCGGCCTTAATCTGTTGGCACAACATGCACCTTGGGACAAACTCGGCCACCTCCTCGGGTGATGTGCATCGTCAAGAACCTTCTTTCTCTCATCGCGTCTTAGCCATCCCTTGTCATCTATAGCGAGGTGACTTAACATCTCGCCTCGAATCACTTGTTCATGATCTCGACTAATTGCGGGTCTTCCTTCTGCGAAGTCCCTACTTGATCCAGAAGGGTAGGTCTAAACTCAAGGGACGCTAACTGACTAATTAAACTGAGAAAGTTTCTTGCTTCAATTGTCCTCGTCAGGGCTTTCCGGTCTTGAACCACGACCACTCTAGCGGGATCCACCGCTAAGCCTTGCTTAGAAACTATGTGCCCAAGAAATCTAACTCCTTCTTCTCCAAAATGACATTTGGAGGACTTGGCTTTCAACTGATGTGCTCTAAGCGTATCCATCACCTCCTTGAGATGTCTTGCGTGCTCTTCCTCATCCTTTGAGAAGATCAGAATATCATCTACGAAGACTACCACAAACTCATTCAGGAACTCCCTAGAAACCCTACTTATCAAGTCCACGAAGTAGGCGGGTGCATTAGTCAAACCGAATGGCATGACCAGCCATTCTAAGAATCCATCCGGAGTTCTGAACGCAGTCTTGTCTATACTATCTTCAGCTACTCTGAGCTGATGGAATCCAGTAGCAAGATCAAGAGAGAACAGATGTTCCTACAAGCTGATCGAACAAATCATCGATCCTTGGCAATGGTTGTCTATTCTCTTTGTTTAACTCACGATAATCGACACAAAGTCGAAGAGAACCATCTGCCTTGGTAGTAAATACTACAGGCGCTCCCCATTCAGATATACTTCGTCTAATGAAGTTCTTCTCAAGCAACTACTTGACTTGCTTTCATAACTCTCATCTTGCGGGGCCACGTGCCTAACCGGCCACGAAACTATCTTGGCATTATCAACCAGATAAATGCAGAAATCTATCTCTCGTTTAGGGGTAACCCCCTTCACTTCACCCAAGATATCAGGATATTCTCGGACCACCCTCACCGATTGCAAACAATCGATAGACGAGTTGAGGGATTCAAGATAACACAACATGACGGGACTCATAGGGTTACTAGAAATTTTTAGGGTATTACCGAGGCGAGTCATGAGCCTCACAACCCTATGCTCAAAAATCAAGGATGGCTCCAAAACTGGACAACTCATCCGTGCCCAAAATCAACCCATACCCCATGAAACCGAGAATACAAGCATCACACAAGAACTCTATACTAAAGATAGAGATTTTCAAATCCACGTAGATAATAGACAAATGGGCGGAACCCCCAATTGGATTTGAAACACCCACGGGATCATTAACTAGACTAGTACTTAGGTGCAAACTTTCAACTAGATCAGATGAAATAAACTATGCGATGCACCAGAATCAAACAAAGTACGAACAGGAAAATCAGAAATATATACAAGGCTCTCAACAGAAATACTACCTCGATCGGGAACTGGAGCGGCATTGAGAGCATGAACTTTCCCTCCTGAGGGTCCAGCATGCTGAGTCTGACCCTGGCCTTGCCCTTGTTTCTTCGGGCAATCCCTAGTGAAGTGCCCCATTTCTCCACAGTTAAAGCAAGTGCCTTTCCTTTTCCTGCAATCCTTGTTTAGATGAGTCGAGCTTCCACAAGTAAAGCACTTCTTCTTGTCGTTATTGCCCTTGTTGTTGTTCCCCTTGTTGCCTTGACTCTTGTTCTTGTTCTTGTTCTGATTTCCTTGACTACTCTGACCACTTGGATTACCCTGATTTCCTTTCCACTGGGAATCAGTCTTCTTGGCTTGAGTATCATTCAACTTGATCTCTTTCTTGACATCTCCCTGAAGCAACGCCATATCAACCAAGCTCTCAAACGTGGCCCCATGGGGAATATGTGACATAGCCAATCCCTGTAACGGCTCATTCAATCCTCTAGCAAAACGAAGAGCCTTCTTCTGAGGAGTATTCACCATATCCAAGCCAAAACGAGCTAACTGATTGAACTTGTTCACATATTCTTTGACAGACATATCTCCTTATTTCAAAGTTATGAACCTCTCCATTTGTAGAATCTCCTCAGCAGAAGATAGAAACTTAAGCACGAACCTTGCCCTGAGATCGGCCCAAGTCTCAACAGGCCTAGTACCATTGGTGACTTCCCACCAATAAGCTGCTTCATCCTTCATAAGCCAAACCGCCAACAAGATCTTCCTCTGATCGTCTAACCCAAAGATAGCAAATAAATCCTCGGTCTCTTTCAACCAATTTCTGGCATCTACAAAAGTCTCAGTGCCTTGAAAGTTCTTGCCACCCATTGCTTTGAAATCTTTGCAAGTCTTTGCGAAGTCAGCTTGAGGATGCTGAGGGGGAGGAGGAAGAGGAACCTCAGCGACAGGAGGAGGAACATTAACTACAGGAGGAGGAGGATCATTAACTACTGGAGGAGGAGGAGGAGGGACATCTGCGGGGCCGGCTTCAGTCGCCCTAGCCTCCAAAAGACTCCTATACCAAACAGGTACGTGTACTCCCTCCGGAATAGCGAAGTTATCGGCCATACTAAAACGAAGAAAAAGACAGATTCAGAATGGAGAAAAACGAAGGGATTTTGCTAATGGCTTTTTGGGGAATAGCCTTTAAAATAAACTAGACTTTTATTTGGAAAATACTTTATACTTGGTTTTGAAAATAGTTTTCCAAAAGTTTTCTAAAAACCTTTTTGTTCCTTCTCGTAAACCATATGCTCTGATACCAAATGTAACACCCCACCTCCACCAGGGTGGCTCTTGCAAGCACTCTGACTTTGGAGGGGCGTTTGAATCAGGTAACCATGCATAATGATATATCAAGGCAGAACAAGAACATAAGTATATATGTAAACAGAGTAAATAAGACAAGTAGAACAGCGGAAGATTTCAAAGTATTTCAAAACAAGTCTGGTACAACATAACTTTCCAAATAGACAAGTCTAGATAAAAACAACATCAACTGAAAAACTGAAATACATAAGTACTATCCCCAAAATAAGTGATAACCATAGCTAGCTTCATGCCAAGACCGTACATGAGCTAAAATCCCACAAGCAAGCGATCATAAATCCAAGCTAAGCTCCAATATTCCCTCCCTGAGAACCTGGGGGGGGGGGGGACGGAAGAAAAGAGGCGAAAGAAAACAGGTCAGTCAAAAAGACTGAGTAAGCCCTACTACAATCAATGTAAACTGATAAAGTTAACTGTCATGAGCAGCAGGGATGAACATAAGGATAACAACATACTAGCATGATGATTAACTAACAAGGTAGATAAAGGTGTCATCGCATAATCGGGTTTAAGGGTTTTGCACCACAGGTGTACTAGCAAGCTAACATGACTTGAATAACAAGTATTGATCCCTTGGCCCAAGCTTTGGCCCAATAACTTGAAGTGACCCTAACACGAGGTCCAATAACATGAAGTGACCCTAACACAAGGTCCAATAACATGAAGTGACCCTAACACAAGGTCCAATAACATGAAGTGACCCTAACACAAGGTCCAATAACATGAAGTGACCCTACAAGGTCCAACCAAACGGTCTAGTCGATCGGCTCCCTATAAGCCTAACTCGTCACGTGTTGGTGTCCATACGGCCCAAACATAATTGTAGTCGAACTGTGCCGGGTCCACCCTTCGGGTGTATCAAGCCCTAGGGTGTCAACCCCTGGACACCATAAACATGAGTGCACAGTCTCGATCTACTGGTACCCGTGCATGTTTTCTCTGGCTACGGACTATGTGCACGACCAGAGTCCGCCCGGAACTACACCGGCGTACCACCCTGCCGTCGTTTTTGGTCGCTTACCTCCAGCCCAGTAATCGTGCCCCCTCCCTAGCCTAGTCCCTAGGGTCTTAATGATACAAACTTGGGATTACTACTGGAGTGGGCCCCCATTGCTAGGATTTTTCTAGTGGGTTAAGTACGGTTTAACCCTCTTGCTAATCATGGATTAACTTGGTTAAGTGTAACTATGAGTTCACGACTTAACCCTGATTAATCTACCAAGCCCAAATTGGTTAAGTATTAAGTGGATCATGACTTAACCCTAATCATGAGGCATTAATTAATGCGCCTTAACCTCTCACATTAGACTTTGTTGCGGTTACTAGTTAAGCCGGTCGGTTCCGGGTAGCTTTACACCACAACTTGGTCTAACCTCGGGTTCAAGGTACCACATGACCAACTTCTCACATTGGGTCCTATTGTTTGTAGCAACTAGTTAAGCCGGTCGGTTCCGGGTAGCTTTACGCTACAAACTCAACACAACCTGGAGTTGGTCACACTTATATTTTCTAAGTGTCATGTCCATCGTGTTTCCAAAACACATTACAAGTTTTCAAGCAATTGGGTAGACCTAACTTAATAGGTAAATTCCCAATGGGTAGACCTAACTTAATAGGTAAATTCCCAAGCTTATGTTTTTATGTCTTTTAAGTTTACCCAACCCCAAATGCAATCCCATCACTTACATATCGCCATAGCGCATAAAGGATAGAAAGAGGGAACTTGGCTTAATCACGTCATAAAGGTGTTGAAGCCACAAGTTCAACATGGTGGCATATGAAATGTACATATGTTCATATACTTGCATATTACATTTTTAGGCCTCAAAAGCATGCATAAAACCAAACTTGGCATATTGGTGATACATGGTGCTAAATGACATGTAGAAATGGCCATAAGTTCACATCTAGCCTCACGTGCAAGTTATCATAAGAGATATGATAACTTACATGTTGCCAAAATGCAACCTTTGGCATAAAGCTTGAAGCTTTATGTTCATAAACCCAAGATAAGCTTGCATAACATGATAGCATGAACAAAATGTTCAACCCAAACTTGCATAACATAACTTGCATATCATATGGCAAACTTGCATATCAAACTTGCATAACATAACACGATAAACTTGCATATCATGACATGGCAATCTTGCATAGCATAACATGATGAACTTGCATATCATAACATGGCATACTTGCATAACATAACATGGTAAACATGCATATCATAACATGGCAAACTTGCATAACATAACATGGTATACTTGCATAACATAACATGATAAACTTGCATATCATAACATGATGAACTTGCATATCATAACATGATGAACTTGCATATCATAACATGGTAAACTTGCATAACATAACATGATAAACTTGCATATCATAACATGATAAACTTGCATATCATAACATGATGAACTTGCATATCATAACATGGTAAACTTGCATATCATGGCAACCTTGCATATCATACATTTAACTTTAGAGTTTAAGTATGAAGGTAGAATAGGGCTTACAATGCCAAAGCCCTTAAGAAATCAAATAAACCCAAAATGCAAGTTCCAATAGAAAATCCCTTGAGCCAAAATGATCAAAACTCTTGCTTTATGATGCAAACATAGAAACTTGACTTGAATGCAAGCTAATGATGCTCATACAAGCTTGAAAACACTTGTATGCATGGAAAATCTCATAAAAATTTATTTAGGAATTTTATGAAGAGAGTGGAGGCCATGAGAGGATTGATTTTGCCATAGTTTAGTTACTTGAATGAATAATGATGATTTAGGGTTAGGTTAGGGCCTTATTTATAGAGATTAGGACTAGTTCTAGCCTTAGGATTAAACCCTAGTTCCAATCTCAGCCCTCAAAACCGAATCTGGCCCCCAAGCTCAACACAATCTCAAAATGGTGCACTAGGCTAAACAGCCCGGCTGGACCAAGTCCACAGCCAAGTCGATAGGGCTGTCGACTTGGGTCCAACCAAGTCGACTCCCAAGTCGACAGGGCTGTCGACTTGGGTGCTCTGGCGGGAATTTTCCCGCCTAGCCCAATCTGACCTAATTTTTCAAATTCAAACTTGAATTTGAAATCTGTTTTTACTTTGAAATTTTCTAAAAACTTCGTTGTGCCTTAATCGGGTCATACGGACTCCGATTTTCGAAAACTCAGACACTATTTCGCGTATTTTTCTGAGACGAACGCAATGGCATAGCCCGTTTCCCTTGATACAGATTTTAGAATTAAATTCTGCCTCGATTTACATTATTACAGGTTATTGAAAATACGGGTTGTTACAGTTTCCATATTTACATCATAAAGCAAGGGTTTTGATCATTTTGGCTCAAGGGTTTTTCTATTAGAGCTTGCATTTTGGGTCTATTTGATTGCATAAGGGCTTTGTCATATTTTTGTGTCTTCATAAGCATTGTAAGCCCTTTTCTACTTTCATATTTGAACTCTAAAGTTAAATGAATGATGCAAGTTTGGTTGACCATTATGATATGCAAGTTTATCATGTTATGTTATGCAAGTATGCCATGTTATGATATGCAAGTTTATCATGTTATGTTATGCAAGTATGCCATGTTATGATATGCAAGTTTACCGTGTTATGCTATGCAAGTTTGCCATGTTATGATATGCAAGTTTATCATGTTATGTTATGCAAGTTTGATATGCAAGTTCGTCACATGATATGCAAGTATGTTATGCAAGTTTGGGATGATCATTTTGTTCATGTTATCATGTTATGCAAGCTTATCTTGAGTATATGAACATAAAGCTTCAAGCTTTATACTAAAGGTTGCATTTTGGCAAAATGTAAGTTATCATATCTCTTATGATAACTTGCATGTGAGGCTAAATGCGAACTTATGGCCATTTCTACATGTCATTTATCACCATGTATCACCAATATGCTAAGTTTGGTTTTATGCATGCTTTTGAGGCCTAAAAATGTAGTATGCAAGTATATGAACATATTTACATTTCATATGCCACCATGTTAAACTTGTGGCTTCAACACCTTTATGTCATGATTATGCCAAGTTCCCTCTTTCTATCCTTTATGCGCTATTGCGATATGTAAGCGATGGGATTGCGATTGGGGTTGGGTAAAATTAAAAGACATAAAAGCATAAGATTGGAAATTTACCTATTAAGTTAGGTCTACCCATTGGGAATTTACCTATTAAGTTAGGTCTACCCAAATTCTTGAAAACATGTAATATGTTTTGGAAACATAATGGACATGACACTTAGAAAATATAAGTGTGACCAACTCGAGGTTGTGTTGAGTTTGTAGCGTAAAACTACCCGGAACCGACCGGCTTAACTAGTTGCTACAAACAATAGGACCTAATGTGAGAAGTTGGTCATGTTGTACCTTGAACCCGAGGTTAGACCAAGTTGTGGTGTAAAGCTACCCGGACCCGCCCGGCTTAACTAGTAACCGCAACAAAGTCTAATGTGAGAGGTTAAGGCACATTAATTAATTAATTCCTCATGATTAGGGTTAATTCATGGTCCACTTAATACTTAACCAATTTGGGCTTGGTAGATTAATCAGGGTTAAGTCGTGAACTCATCGTTACACTTAACCAAGTTAATCCATGATTAGCAAGAGGGTTAAACCGTACTTAACCCACTAGAAAATCCTAGCAATGGGGGTCCACTCCAGCAGTAATCCCAAGTTTGTATCATTACGACCCTAGGGACTAGGCTAGGGTGGGGGCACGATTACTGGACTTGAGGTAAGTGACCAAAAACGACGGCAGAGTGGTACGCCGGTGTAGTTCCGGACGGACTATGGTCGTGCACGTAGTCCGGAGCCGGGGAAAACATGCACGGGTACCAGTAGATCGAGACTGTGCACTTATGTTTATGGTGTCCAGGGGTTTACACCCTAGGGCTTGATACACCCGAAGGGTGGACCCGGCACAGTCTGACTACAATTATGTTTGGGCCGTATTGACACCAACACGTGACGAGTTAGGCTTATAGGGAGCCGATCGACTAGACCGTTTGGTTGGACCTCGTATTAGGGTCACTTCATATTATTGGACCTCGTATTAGGGTCACTTCATATTATTGGACCTCGTATTAGGGTCACTTCATATTATTGGACCTCGTATTAGGGTCACTTCATGTTATTGGGCCAAAGCTTGGGCCAATGGATCAATACTTGTTTATTTAAGTCATGTTAGCTTGCTAGTACACCTGTGGTGCAAAAAACCTTAAACCTGATTATGCGATGACACCTTTATCTACCTTGTTAGTTAATCATCATGCTAGTATGTTGTTATCCTTATGTTCATCCCCGCTTCTCATGCCAGTTATCTTTATCAGTTTACATTGATTGTAGTAGGGCTTACTCAGTCTTTTTGACTGACCTGTTTTTCTTTCGCCTCTTTTCTTCCGTTCCCCCCCCCCAGGTTCTCAGGGTGGGAACGTTGGAGCTTAGCTTGGATTTCTGATCGCTTGCTTGTGGGATTTTAGCTCATGTACGGTCTTGACATGAAGCTAGCTATGGTTATCACTTATTTTGGGGATAGTACTTATGTATTTCAGTTTTTCAGTGATGTTGTTTCTTTCTAGACTTGTGTATTTGGAAAGTTGACATTATGTTGTACCAGACTTGTTTTGAAATAGTTTGAAATCTTCCGCTGTTTTACTTATCTTATTTACTCTGTTTACATATATACATATGTTCTTGTTCTGTCTTGATATATCATTATGCATGTTTACCTGATTCAAACGCCCCTCAAAAGTCAGAGTGCTTGCAAGAGCCACCCTGGCGGAGGTGGGGTGGTACATTTGGTATCAGAGCATATTGTTTATGAGAAGGAACAAAAAGGTTTTTAGAAAACTTTTGGAAAACTATTTTCAAAACCAAGTATAAAGTATTTTCCGAAGAAAAGTCTAGTTTATTTTAAAGGCTATTACCCAAAAAGCCATTAGCAAAAATTTCTTCGTTTTTCTCCATTCTGAATCTATCTTTTTCTTCGTTTTCAGTATGGCCAATAACTTTGCTATTCCGGAGGGAGTACACGTACCTGTTTGGTATAGGAGACTTTTGGAGGCTAGGGCGACCGAAGCCGGCCCCGCCGATGTTCCTCCCCCTCCTCCGGTAGTTAATATTCCTCCTCCTCCTGTCGCTGAGGTTCCTCTTCCTCCTCCCCCTCGGCATCCACAAGAGGATTTCGCGGAGATTTGCAAAGACTTTAAGGCGATGGGTTGCAAGAATTTCATTGGAACCGAGACTTATGTAGAGGCAAGGAATTGGTTGAAAGAAACCGAAGATCTTTTTGCCTTCTTTGATATAGATGACCGTAGGAAGGTTTTATTGGCAGTGTGGTTGCTAAAGGAAGAAGCTGCACGTTGGTGGGTGGTCACCACCGCTACTAGGCCAATTGAGACTTGGGATGACTTTCGGGGAAAGTTTGGACTAAGGTTCCTATCACTGAAGCAAGGGGACATGACTACTAGGGAATACATAGATAAGTTTAATCAATTGGCTCGGGTCGATTTAGACTTGGTTAACACAGCTCAGAAGAAGGCCCTATACTTTGCTCTAGGATTAAACGAGCCATTACATGGTTTGGCCATATCTCATATACCCTTGGGGGCAACTTTCGAGAGTTTGGTGAATATGGCCCTACTCAATGAAGAGAATAGGAGTGACAAGAAGGAGATCAAGATGAATGATACTCAAGCCAAGAAGACTGATTCCCAGTGGAAAGGAAATCAGGGTAATCCAAGTGGTCAGAGCAGTCAAGGCAATCAGAACAAGAACAAGAACAAGAGTCAAGGCAACAAGGGGAACAACAACAAGGGCAATAACGACAAGAGGAAGTGCCATTATTGCGGTTCAGTTGGGCATCTTATTAAGGATTGTAGGAAGAGAAAAAGGAAGAGTGGTGAATGCTTTCATTGTGGTGAGTTTGGACATTTCAGCAAAGATTGCCTGAAGAAGCAAGGGCAAGGCCAGGGTCAGACTCAGCGTGCTGGGCCTTCAGGAGGGCAAGTTCATGCTCTCAATGCCGCTCCAGTTCCCGATCGAGGTAGTATTTCTGTTGAAAGCCTTGTATATATTTCTGATTTTTCAGTTCGTACCTTGTTTGATTTTGGTGCATCGCATAGTTTATTTCATCTGATCTAGTTGAAAGTTTGCACCTAAGTACTAGTCTAGTTAATGATCCCATGTGTGTTTCAAATCCAATTAGGGGTTCCGCCCATTTGTCTATGATTTGCGTGGATTTGAAAATTTCTATCTTGAGTGTAGAATTCTCGTGTGATGCTTATATTCTCGGTTTCATGGGGTATGGGTTGATTTTGGGCATGGATGGGTTGTCCAGTTTTGGAGCCATCCTTGATTTTAGAGCATAGGGTTGTGAGGCTCATGACTCGCCTCGGTAATACCCTAAAAATTTCTTATAACCCTATGGGTCCCGTCATGTTGTGTTATCTTGAATCCCTCAACTCGTCCATCGATAGTTTGCAATCGGTGAGGGTGGTCCGAGAATATCCTGATATCTTGGGTTAAGTGAAGGGGGTTACGCCTAAACGAGAGATAGATTTCCGCATTTATCTGGTTGATAATGCCAAGATAGTTTCGTGGCCGGTTAGGCACATGGCCCCGCAAGATGAGAGTTAAGAAAGCAAGTCAAGGAGTTGCTTGAGAAGAACTTCATTAGACGAAGTATATCTAAATGGGGAGCGCCTGTGGTATTTACTACCAAGGCAGATGGTTCTCTTCGACTTTGCGTTGATTATCGTGAGTTAAACAAGAAGAATAGACAACCATTGCCAAGGATCGATGATTTGTTTGATCCGCTTGTAGGAACATCTGTTTTCTCTTGATCCTGCTACTGTATTCCATCAGCTCAGAGTAGCTGAGGATAGTATAGACAAAACTGCGTTTAGAACTCCAGATGGATTCTTAGAATGGCTGGTCATGCCATTCGGTTTGACTAATGCACCCGCCTACTTCGTGGACTTGATGAGTAGGGTGTCTAGGGAGTTCCTGAACGAGTTTGTGGTAGTCTTTGTAGAAGATATCCTGACTTTCTTAAAAGAACGAGGAAGAACATGCTAGACATCTCAAGGAGGTGATGGATACGCTTAGAGCCCATCAGTTGAAAGCCAAGTCCTCCAAATGTCATTTTGGAGAAAAGAAGTTAGATTTCTTGGGCACATAGTTACTACGCAAGGCTTAGCGGTGGATCCCGCTAAAGTGGTCGCGGTTCAAGACCGGAAAGCTCCGACGAGGACAAGTGAAGTAAGAAGTTCTCTCCGTTTAATTAGTTAGTTAGCGTCCCTTGAGCTTAGACCTATCCTTCTGGATCAAGTAGGGACTTCACAGAAAGAAGACCCACAGTTAAGTCGAGATCATGGAGAAGTTGATTCGAGGCGAGATGTTAAGACACCTTGCTATAGATGGCAAGGGATGGCTAAGACGCAATGAGAGAAAGAAGGCTCTTGAAGATGCACATCACTCGAGGAGGTGGCCGAGTTTGTCCCAAGGTGCATGTTGTGCCAACAGATTAAGGCCGAGTCATAAAAAGCCCGGTGGGCTATTACATCCATTGGAGGTCCCCGCAATGGAAGTAGTAAAGCGTCACAAAGGATTTCGTGGATGGACTGCCTAGATCAAGGAAAGGGAATACGAGCATGTGGGTAGACTCACGAAGAGTGATCATTTCACTCCGGTAAAGAGCGAAAGGACTGCATCATAGCTAGCGACAGTTTACTTTCAAGAAATAAAGCGGTTGCACGAGGTTCCCTAAAGTATAGTTAGTAACCATGACTCAATCTTCACTAGCCAGTTTTGGGATAGTCTACGGGAAGTCATGGGCAAGCAACTGAATCTAAGTGCGGCCTATCATTCGCAGGCGGATGGCTCATTTAGTTCAAGCATGAGTTATAGAAAATCACGTTAGTAAGAGCAATTGGCAACGGGGATTGGTATTTTCAAGAAAAGTTCTGCTGCGTGGAATACTTTATAGTAAGTAAACCAGATCCAGGATTCACTGGTGAATTTTGGAGAGCTTGCATGAAACCATGAGGTCATAGTTATGTTTAAGCCAAGAATGATAGAAGAGTAAGTGAAAGAGGAAGACGAGAGGCGGCAATGAAATGGGTTCCAACTAATATTTGGAAATAAGAGTTAAGAAGCCAAGGAATCATGAAGTAAAAGACGGTCAAAGCACAGTGGAGTTAAACTCAAGGAAACGTGAATTAGAAGATTGAAGGCTGGATACGCGCATCATATCTTTCTTATTATGAGTATATCCTTGATCCTTGTTTTCCTGTGGAGCTCACTCGCATGTTATCTTTTACGTATATCCTCTCGGTCCCATACTCGATCCCATTTCTGTTGTAAACTCCATAATGGGGGGTATGACTCATCGGTTAGTAATGCATGTCAGGGTTTGAAGGGGTCCGTTAGGTTGACTAAACCTTTTGGGCTTTTACAGAATATGGGTTGGGTTAGGAAGGGATTTCTTGTAATCCGAAAGGAGTATATCCTGCTTATCTTCCCGATCTCTTTGTAGCATATCTTTTGCTATCCATGTTTGTCTTGATTATCTAGTTTATCATGTTAATCTTGTCATGAGAACCTTAGGTAGAAATCCTTTGGATGAAACATGTGTTTGAAACATGTTATGCTTGATGGTTGCAAGTGGCAGCAAGTGTTTGCAAGTGGTTACTCGTGGATACATTATACACATTAGGCACTAGATCGGCTCACACACTCCTCATATTGCATATGCATGAGTGGTTACGCTTATTCATGGATGAAAATTTTTGTGTTATCACATGGATGTTGCATATGGATGTATGTTATGTGCACACATATAGATGTTATACATTATGTTAGGAATTGCATACATATGGATTCATTTCACTAACATAATTTGCATTGATGATATTTGCATTAGATAGGTACATATACACACACCTTTGCATATGTTCATACAACATTTAGAATCTTGTAAGGACAATGATTGCTCGTGGATGATGTTTTGAGTAGATGGATGTTGGATGGTAGGATACGTTCTTCCTAACTTGAAGATTTCGGGGACGAAATCCTTTAAGGAGGGGAGAATGTAACAACCCGTATTTTCAATAACCTATTATAACGTAAATCGAGGTAGAATTTAATTTATAATTCTGAATCAAGGGAAACGGGCTATGCCGTTGCGTTCGTCTCGGAAAAATACGTGAAATAGAGTCCGAGTTTTCGAAAATCGGAGTCCGTATGACCTGATTAAGGTCTAACGAAGTTTTCAGAAAATTTCAAAGTAAAAACAGATTTCAAATTCAAGTTTGAATTTGGAAATTAGGGCAGTTGGGCGCAGGCGGGAAAATTCCCGCCAGAGTACCCAAGTCGACAGCCCTATCGACTTGGGAGTCGACTTGGTTGGACCCAAGTCGACAGCCCTGTCGACTTGGCTGTCGACTTGGTCCAACCGGGCAGTTTTGCCTGGTGCACCATTTTGGGGTTTTGGTTAGGTTTTGGGGCCAGATTCGGTTTTAAGGGCTGAGATTGGAACTAGGGTTTAATCCTAAGGCTAAAACTAGTCCTAATCTCTATAAATAAGCCCCTAACCTAACCCTAAATCATCATTATTCATTCAAGTAACTAAACTATGGCAAAATCATTCCTCTCATGGCCTCCACTCTCTTCATAAAATTTCTAAGTTATTTCTATGAGAGATTTTCCATGCATACAAGTGTTTTCAAGCTTGTATGAGTGTCATTAGCTTGCATTCAAGTCAAGTTTCCATATTTACATCATAAAGCAAGGGTTTTGATCATTTTGGCTCAAGGGTTTTTCTATTAGAGCTTGCATTTTGGGTCTATTTGATTGCATAAGGGCTTTGTCATATTTTTGTGTCTTCATAAGCATTGTAAGCCCTTTTCTACTTTCATATTTGAACTCTAAAGTTAAATGAATGATGCAAGTTTGGTTGACCATTATGATATGCAAGTTTATCATGTTATGTTATGCAAGTATGCCATGTTATGATATGCAAGTTTATCATGTTATGTTATGCAAGTATGCCATGTTATGATATGCAAGTTTACCATGTTATTCTATGCAAGTTTGCCATGTTATGATATGCAAGTTTATCATGTTATGTTATGCAAGTTTGATATGCAAGTTCGTCACATGATATGCAAGTATGTTATGCAAGTTTGGGATGATCATTTTGTTCATGTTATCATGTTATGCAAGCTTATCTTCAGTATATGAACATAAAGCTTCAAGCTTTATACTAAAGGTTGCATTTTGGCAACATGTAAGTTATCATATCTCTTATGATAACTTGCATGTGAGGCTAAATGCGAACTTATGGCCATTTCTACATGTCATTTATCACCATGTATCACCAATATGCTAAGTTTGGTTTTATGCATGCTTTTGAGGCCTAAAAATGTAGTATGCAAGTATATGAACATATGTACATTTCATATGCCACCATGTTAAACTTGTGGCTTCAACACCTTTATGTCATGATTATGCCAAGTTCCCTCTTTCTATCCTTTATGCGCTATTGCGATATGTAAGCGATGGGATTGCGTTTGGGGTTGGGTAAACTTAAAAGACATAAAAACATAAGATTGGGAATTTACTTATTAAGTTAGGTCTACCCATTGGGAATTTACCTATTAAGTTAGGTCTACCCAAATTCTTGAAAACTTGTAATATGTTTTGGAAACATAATGGATATGACACTTAGAAAATATAAGTGTGACCAACTCGAGGTTGGGTTGAGTTTGTAGCGTAAAACTACCCGGAACCGACCGGCTTAACTAGTTGCTACAAACAATAGGACCCAATGTGAGAAGTTGGTCATGTTGTACCTTGAACCCGAGGTTAGACCAAGTTGTGGTGTAAAGCTACACGGACCCACCCGGCTTAACTAGTAACCGCAACAAAGTCTAATGTGAGAGGTTAAGGCACATTAATTAATTAATGCCTCATGATTAGGGTTAAGTCATGGTCCACTTAATACTTAACCAATTTGGGCTTGGTAGATTAATCAGGGTTAAGTCGTGAACTCATCGTTACACTTAACCAAGTTAATCCATGATTAGCAAGAGGGTTAAACCGTACTTAACCCACTAGAAAATCCTAGCAATGGGGGTCCACTCCAGCAGTAATCCCAAGTTTGTATCATTACGGCCCTAGGGACTAGGCTAGGGTGGGGGCACGATTACTGGACTTGAGGTAAGTGACCAAAAACGACGGCAGAGTGGTACGCCGGTGTAGTTCCGGACGGACTATGGTTGTGCACGTAGTCCGGAGCCGGGGAAAACATGAACGGGTACCAGTAGATCGAGACTGTGCACTTATGTTTATGGTGTCCAGGGGTTTACACCCTAGGGCTTGATACACCCGAAGGGTGGACCCGGCACAGTCTGACTACAATTATGTTTGGGCCGTATTGACACCAACACGTGACGAGTTAGGCTTATAGGGAGCCGATCGACTAGACCGTTTGGTTGGACCTCGTATTAGGGTCACTTCATATTATTGGACCTCGTATTAGGGTCACTTCATATTATTGGACCTCGCATTAGGGTCACTTCATATTATTGGACCTCGTATTAGGGTCACTTCATGTTATTGGGCCAAAGCTTGGGCCAAGGGATCAATACTTGTTTATTTAAGTCATGTTAGCTTGCTAGTACACCTGTGGTGCAAAAACCTTAAACCTGATTATGCGATGACACCTTTATCTACCTTGTTAGTTAGTCATCATGCTAGTATGTTGTTATCCTTATGTTCATCCCCGCTTCTTATGCCAGTTAACTTTATCAGTTTACATTGATTGTAGTAGGGCTTACTCAGTCTTTTTTACTGACCTGTTTTTCTTTCGCCTCTTTTCTTCCGTTCCCCCCCAGGTTCTCAGGGTGGGAACGTTGGAGCTTAGCTTGGATTTCTGATCGCTTGCTTGTGGGATTTTAGCTCATGTACGGTCTTGACATGAAGCTAGCTATGGTTATCACTTATTTTGGGGATAGTACTTATGTATTTTAGTTTTTCAGTGATGTTGTTTCTTTCTAGACTTGTGTATTTGGAAAGTTGACATTATGTTGTACCAGACTTGTTTTGAAATAGTTTGAAATCTTCCGTTGTTTTACTTATCTTATTTACTATGTTTACATATATACATGTGTTCTTGTTCTGTCTTGACATACCATTATGCATGTTTACCTGATTCAAACGCCCCTCCAAAGTCAGAGTGCTTGCAAGAGCCACCCTGGCGGAGGTGGGGTGTTACACACATCCTCTTCCCATTTCAGCCGCACGAACTTCTGGTTCCTCAAACAAAAACGTAGCTCTCAGGAAATCCAAACAAAAATCCAAACCAAGCCTATAAATTCTAAAATACACATCATTGAATCTTTTTGGTGATTTCTTCAATCCTGTTTGTTCTGTTTAGGGTTCGGAGTATTTTAAACTCACTGAAAATTTGGTACAGCGGATACAGTAGGAACTAGGGCTCGGGTTATCTTGAAATGGAAGGACTAATTCGCGAAACCGACCTTGTTTCTGAGTTTGTATGGAAGAGTAGCACTTGCGTACAAAGTCTGGGTTGATTCGAAGTAAAGGGGGGTCGCGCGATCTTGTACCGTGAGCTTGATAGCCTAAAGTCGCGCGAGAAAAGGAGGATTCGAGATAAATGAAACTGGCATCAGAGGATGGAGATTCAGAAGAGGAGTACAATGGTGAACTCGGTTTGGTTAATCATGGATTGAAAGGGGAGAACGAGATCGAAGAAGTGGTGGAAATGAAGAGGACGCGCCTATATTTCGTTTGAAGAAGAAGGGGGTACTGTTGAGCGGGTTTGTGCTTTGAAGGGTTGATGGGCCGATAAGAAATGAAGGGTGAGGCCCAATGGATTTAAATCCCTTTGTTTTTATTTAAATAAAGTATATTAACTTCAAAACTGAATATCTTGGTCATACATCATCGGAATTCAGCGAAACAAGATCCGACAGGATCGTATGGACAGGAGCAACACAATGAGACTGACCGGGAGTGGATCGGAGACAGTTACAATTTATGGCGAAATAAATTGTCAGACTGAATCAAATAACGCAAATCGTTATTTAACGGCTAACGCGCAAATGTGAGTAAATCTCACTTACTCTGAACAGTTTATAATTTCATGTTGTAGTTTTAGAACTGTTAAATATTGGCTGATTGACCGTGTGTTGACTGTTTGATTGAATTGCTAGTCAGTTAGTTGAATTTCTATATTGATTCTGTTTAACAGAATATATCATATGGAACTGAAAGTGATGTTGATTTTATATTGTATAACATCTATGGATGCTGGGAGACAGGTTGGAGGAATCCAACTGGATTCCTCAACATTTATTTTACTGTGATTCATATATTGTAATATATGATGTGATATATAATCTGTTGTCGATTATATGTGTTTGAACGATATTGGTCATCGTGATTTGATGTGTTAAATACCATAACATACCGGAATGGTGAAAAGGGAATTTTCAAAATGAATATTGAAAATAGATTATTTATAAAATCAAAGGATTTTATAAAAGAGATAATATTTATAACAATCAAAGGAGATTTTATAAAACGGAAATATTTAGAAAATAAATAAAGTTATAAAAAGGAAATTTGTTTATAACCGAATAGGATGTTATAAAAAGGAAAACGTTATAAAAAGGAAAACGTTACTAAAAAGGAAATCTGTAACACCCCGTGAATTCTATAACTGTGAAATTCACAAATTAAAGTATAATTAATTTCAAATCAAAGAACTAAGGGAAACGGGATACGCCATTGCGTTCGTCTCGGAAAAATACGCGAAATAGAGTCCGGGTTTTCGAAAAATGGAGTCCGTATGAAGAAGATATAGCCTCCGGAAGTTTCTGAATTAAGTTTAAAATTCGAGCATAAGAAAAACAGCTCAGAAAAACAATTCAAAATTCAAAATCGGGCCCAATTGGCCAGGGCGGGAAAACTCCCGCCTAAGGCACCCAGGTCGACTGGGCAGTCGACCTGGTCTAGCCAGGTCGACAGGGCTGTCGACCTAGCACCGAACCAGGTCGAACCCAGCCCACCCTGGCTGGCCTAGTCTATGTTGGTCGATTTTCAGAAGCTTGCTTTGTCACTAGGGCTAGGTGGCAGGCTCTAATTGGTCTCTCTTTCGAATGAATGGCTACGATCAATCCAAGCAACATCGATGGTCCTAATCAGTTCATAAACTCTATAAAAATGACCCTAGACTCTACCTAATCTATTCATTCAAAAATAAGAACGAGGCCATCATGCTGCTGAGGAACGACTAGGAGTAGCCACCAATTTGAGAGAAGATTAGGAGGCAAATTCTAAAGCATAGAGCAACTTAAACAAATCAAATCAACGCCTACGTCAAGAGGAGTCGCATCTCCAAATTCCTGAATTGGAGAATTCGCCACACGATTGTAAGTAGAGTATTATTCTGGTATGAACAAATAACTGTGTTGGTTTGTACACTTGATTTGTGGTGAAAAGTAATTCATATTTGTGCGTTACTATGATTCTTATCGATTTGGAATGTTGTATAACGATTGGATATTCGCAAAGTATGTTATTCATTATAAAAACTACATGTTTGCGGTAGTTTTATGCAAGTATACGATTGGATATTCGCAAAGTATGTTATTCATTATAAAAACTACATGTTTGCGGTAGTTTTATGCAAGTATACGTTTGGATATTTGCAAAGTATGTAATTCATGTTGAAGCTACATGTATGTAGTTGTTTAATTGAAATTCATGCAAGTATGTGGTTTTGCTACTATGCCATCATAATGTGTATTTTTGTACAAAAATCATTTTGTGTGTAATTGGAACAAATTTGGGTTATTATAATTCATATGAAATTATGTTGAAATCTGGCATCATGATCTATGTATAAAACAACACTTTTGTATTAGAAACAAAAGTAAGCCTCTTTGCGAACTTACGAATATGACTAGGCTATGTTTGATATTTTGCATAATTGAAAAACATGTTAGGCCTATATTGTTAACAAGAACTATATGATAATACCATGATTTCATGTTTAGGAGTATTTAGCCATGATTACATGAATAAGTATATTTGTGCCATGGTTATGCGAATAGATTAAAAATCATGATTAAGTTGGAATAATACTTTTGTATTAGTAGCAAAAGTAGGCACCTTTGTAACATGTAGTAATTTTATAAACATGACTTGCTTATGTTTGACATTATGCCTAAGTAAAAATATAGGTTTATGTTGTAGTTAAGACTATGTGGCAATAATGATATCTAATTTAGTTAGATTCTTAACTTAACTACAAGTTTACATGGTTTAATTCATGTCACTTATGCTTTATGACTAAAGTATATGTTACCACTATGCAAGTACACCAGTTTCTATTTTGTAGTTCCAACGTTATGCTGCAAGTTCATGCGTTCACATTCCCCTTTAGTATGTAATCACGTTTTAAGCCTCCCCTTTTTCGCGTGGCTAAGTTGGGCTTAAAAGGCTAAGCCCAACATATATTATAATAAACGAGCGTATTAAACAGGGGAAAATAGCGTTGGGCCAAATTAATTAATAAATGAAAATATAAAATAGAAGGGCCCAAATTCAAGTATGGGTTGGGCCCATGATTGGTGTAAACCTTTACACCATTAACTTAAATTGATTTTGAATAATGGGCCGCAAATATTTACATATAAGAAAATAAAGAAGAAAGACAAAATATGTAAATGTAGAAAATACGATGTGTTTAACCCGAGGTTGGATTGAGTTGTGATGTAAACCTGCCCGGAACCGCCCGGCTGTCCAGTAGTCACAACAATACCTATCCAATGTGGGTGGTTAAACATGGAGCCCAATAAAGACCCGAGGTTAGACTGAGTTGTGGCGTAAGACTGCCCGGAACCAACCGGCAACAGGCAGCCACAACAATACCTGTCTAATGTGAGAGGTCAAGGCTTTAATAAGACAATTAAGGCTGAGTCAGGATTGTTAGGATTAAGTGAACTAAAGACTTAATCAAAATGGAACATGCTAAACTAAACAGATTGATTGGGAGGTTAGGTTTATAAAACACTTAACCAACTTAGCATGTTGGCTAGAAATAGAAAACCTAGTAGCGGGGGACCCTTTTCAGCAGTAACCCTATAAGGTGTATCATGATACCCTGAAACTAGGCAGGGTGGGGCACGATTACTGGGCTGACTGTAAGAGGTCAAATCGACGGCGGTGGTGCATCAGTGTAGGTTCTAACGGGGTGTGGGCGTGCACTCACTCCGGCGCAGAAACATAAGGCACTGGGCACCAGTAGCATACCTGTGCATTCTAAGATTGTGTCGGGCCGCCACCATGGGACTTGATACACCCCATGGTGGGACCAGCATAGGTAACTACAACATCGGGGGCCGTAAGACACATGTAACTATGCGAGTAGGAGTCGATCATTATCAGATGGAGCACTTCGCCCTGATTATGGGGTGCCATTTGGGAACTAGTTTATATGGGTTTAGAGATTGATATGGGGTACGATAGTATATTCGACTCTAGACAACTTAATTAAGTTTATGGTGCTTTCCCCATTTCTAGTTTATACTTATCATACCCAGTTCTTTATTCATAGACTGAATAGTCCTAGACTTACTCAGGCTTTATGTCTGACTCTACTTTTCTTTCGTCTTCTTTTCTTCCGTTTCCCCCCCAAGGTCCACAGGGAGGGAATACCGCAGCTTGACCAGCCTTCATACCAAGCTTGAGGAGAAAGAATGTATTGCTTGGATCTTTTCGTTTTGGACTATGGCTTTGGACAGCAACTTTGGGACTTTTGCAGTTTACTTATGTTTTCTTTATGCTTCTTTAAATAATGTAATCAAGACAGTTATGAACATGTTATGTTTTTTGGAAGTATTGTAAGACAATTATGGTATGTTGTTGTAACACATAATTTTATATGAAATAAAGTTTGTTGTTTTTCCGCTGTTCAAAAATATGTGTTCTTATATCTGTCTTGTATATCTGTGACTTATACTTATAAACCTCCACCAAAATTAGGGCATTCCCTTTGAGAGTGACTCTAACGGAGGTGGGGTGTTTCACTTGGTATCAGAGCATAGGTTTACCTGATAAGATAAAAAGTTTTGAAAAATTTATTTTCAAAAAGGAAATTTAAAGAAGCATTTTTAAAAGATAAAATATTATTTTGTTTTAAAAGGCAAAGTCCTTCCAAAGCCATAGGTACTATCTCATATCCTTCATTTTGAATCTATCCTTTTTGTTTCAGCATGTCCGAAGAACTTAACTTGCCAGAGGGTGTACCAATACCTGGTTGGTTTAGACGGTTCTTAGAAGCAAGGGCCACTCAGCCAGGTCCTACCGTTTCTCCTCCCCCAGCTGCAGGAAATCATCCAGCTGCAGCAGCACCTCTTCCTCCACCTCCTCCACGGGGAAACACATTTGCTAAGATATGTAAAGATTTTAAATCTATGGGAGGAAAGGATTTCCATGGAACTGAGTCCTTCGTGGCAGCTAGAAATTGGCTGAAAGAAACTGAGGACTTATTCATCATCTTTGAGGTAGAAGATAGACAGAAAGTGCAACTGGCAGTATGGCTACTAAAGGGCGAGGCTTCCTACTGGTGGGAAGTCACTAATGCAGAAAGACCAGTGGAGACATCGGAGGACTTTAGGGCAAGGTTTGAGACTAAATTTCTCTCAGATGCGGAAAGGAGTTTGCAGTTGGAAAAATTCTTATTTCTTAAGCAAGGGAACAAGACAGTCAGAGAGTATGTTAATCAGTTCGATGAGCTGGCTAGGTTCGGGCTGGACCTAGTCAACACCCCGCACAAGAAGGCTCTCCGTTTCGTCAAAGGGTTGATTGAGACATTACACAGTTTGGCCATGACTCATATACCAATGGGAGCCACGTATGAAAGACTGGTGCAAATGGCATTGCTGAACGAAGAGGATAAGGGCAAGAAGGAGACAAAGGAAGAAAGCTCTCAAGGGAAGAAGGAGGGTTTGCAGCCTAAGAAGACAGACTTTAAGAAGGGCGGGAAAGGCAACAAAGAGAAGAGGAAGTGCAATTTCTGTGGCAAAGTGGGGCACTTAGTAAAGGACTGCCGGAAAAAGAAGGCCAAGGAGAATGGTGGGTGCTTTTCTTGCGGTGAGACAGGCCACAGGGCTAAGGACTGCCCAAAGAAACGAGGACAGGGGCAGAGGGCTGGATCCACCACAGGGGCACAAGTTCATGTGCTAGAAGCGCCACCTCTGCAACAGCGAGGTATAAATACTTCTGTAGAAAGTGTAGTTTATCTCTATGATCACCCCGTTCGCACTTTATTTGATTCCGGCGCATCACACTCCTTTATCTCGTCTGCTTTAGTAGAATCTCTGCACCTAAAAACTAGTATGGTAGAGGACCCCTTAATTGTTTCAAACCCAACTGGGGGCCCAGCTCATTTGTCTATGATCTGTTTGGAATTGAAAATTTCTATTCTAAGCGTAGAATTTCAATGTAGTGCCTTTGTTTTGGGCTTTTCGGGATATGGTTTGATTTTGGGCATGGATTGGCTATCCAGTAATGGGGCCATCCTTGATTGTCAGAAAAGGGTTGTTAGGCTCCTAACCCAGCTCGGTAATACTTTGGAAATTTCTTGTAATCCCTCGTATGCGGTTATGCTTAGTTATCTTGAATCGCTAGATGCCTCTGTTGAAAATTTGCAATCAGTTAGAGTAGTCCGGGAATATCCGGATGTCTTCGAAGAAGTGAAGGGCTTGCCTCCGAAGCGGGAGATAGACTTCCGCATATATCTTGTAGATAATGCAAAGCCCGTTGCGTTGCCCGTTAGACACATGGCTCCACGGGAAAGGAAAGAGCTCAGTAAACAGATTAAAGAGCTTCTAGAAAAGGGGTTCATTAGGAGGAGCATTTCAGAATGGGGCGCTCCAGTGGTGTTCGCTACAAAGGCGGACGGTTCACTCCGTCTATGTGTTGACTATAGGGAGCTCAACGAGCTAACGAAAAAGAATAGGCACCCTCTCCCTAGAATTGACGATTTGTTTGACCAGCTTGTAGGAGCGTCTGTTTTCTCCCAGCTCGATTTAGCAACCGGTTTTCATCAGCTAAGGATGGCTGAAGATAGCATCGATAAAACGGCATTCAGAACCCCAGACGGCTTCTTTGAATGGCTTGTCATGCCTTTCGGCTTGACAAACGCACCTGCTTACTTCGTGGACCTGATGAGTAGGGTATTCAGAGATTTCCTCAACAAGTTCGTAGTGGTCTTCGTAGATGATATCCTTATCTTCTCAAAGAGTGAAGAGGAACATGCTCAACACTTAAGGGCAATCATGGAAACTTTGCGAGTCCATCAACTAAAAGCCAAATTCTCCAAATGCCACTTTTGGAGAGAAGAGGTGAGGTTCCTTGGGCACATAGTATCCAAACAAGGGTTAGCAGTGGACCCTGCTAAGGTAGTGGCGGTACAGGATTGGAAGACACCAAGGAATGCAACTGAGGTCCGAAGTTTTCTAGGACTAGCAGGTTTCTATCGAAAGTTCATAAGGGATTTTGCGAAAATCTCAGCTCCGCTCACGAAATTGACCAAGAAGAATCTAGTGTTCAATTGGGACTTGGATTGCGAGTTTGCTTTCCAGCGACTAAAAAGGGCTCTTACAACAGCCCCAGTTTTGACGTTGCCAGATGGAAGCAAGATGTTCACTGTTTATACAGATGCATGTGGGACAGGGCTAGGCGCCGTCTTAATGCAAGAAGGAAGGGTAGTAGCTTATGGCGGGAGGCAGTTGAAAGTGCACGAAAAGAACTACCCAACCCACGATCTCGAGTTAGCTGCCATCGTCTTTGCACTCAAGTCTTGGCGACACTATCTCCTAGGTGAGAAGTTTGAACTTTACACTGACCATAAATCATTGAAATATCTTTTCTCGCAGAAAGATCTTAACTTGAGGCAACAGAGATGGATGGAGTTTCTTGCCTCGTATGATTTCGAGATCTCCTACACTCCGGGCAAAGGCAACGTAGTGGCAGACGCGTTGAGCCGAAAGAAATTGAACCTAAGCCCGCTGTTTGTTGAAAGACAAAGCCTAGAGTTTATAGCCAGCTTCGACTTTAGGCCTTCCTCCGATTTTGTACCAGGCTTGCTAGCATCTCTCGAAGTGCGCCCAACCTTAGTGGACTTAGTAGGGACAACACAACGCGAAGACCCTCAGCTTGTGGAAACGATTGATAGGCTAATTAGGGGTGAGACTTCAAGTCACCTCAACAGATACTCCATCGACGATAAGGGTTGGCTAAGGCGAGACGGAAGACTATGCGTCCCACAGATAAGGGATTTAGTAAAGAGGGTTCTCGAGGAAGCACATCACTCCAAGATGACGATACACCCAGGCGGAGACAAAATGTATAAGGAAATAAAAAGAACTTTCTTCTGGAACGGCATGAAAAAGGACGTGGCAGAATTCGTTTCTAAGTGTATGGTGTGCCAACAGGTTAAGGCGGAACAGAAAAGGCCTGGCGGACTGCTACATCCTCTAGAGGTCCCACAGTGGAAGTGGGATAGCATCTCAATGGACTTCATCGATGGGCTGCCTAGGTCTAGGAGAGGCAACACTAGCATTTGGGTAATAGTGGATAGACTTACTAAAAGCGCCCACTTCTTACCTGTCAAAAGTAAAAGGACTGCCTCATCTCTAGCATCACTTTACCTCAAGGAAATCGTTCGACTCCATGGAATACCATCCAGCATTGTTAGTGACCGAGACCCTATCTTCACCAGTGAGTTTTGGCGGAGTCTGCAAGAAGCAGTAGGAACGCAGTTATGCTTGAGCACAGCCTATCATCCCCAAACCGACGGCCAAACAGAAAGAGTGAACAGAGTTTTGGAGGACCTTTTAAGACTGTGCGTCCTTGACTTCGGAGGAACATGGGAAGACCACCTTCCTTTGGTGGAATTTGCCTACAACAACAGTTATCAAGCAACCATCGGAATGGCGCCCTTCGAAGCTTTATATGGAAGACCGTGCCGATCGCCCACTTGTTTGTGGGAGTCTACTGATAAGCTCATACTTGGACCAGATATGATCCGAGAGACTTCAGAGAAAGTAGACTTAATACGAAGAAGGATGAAGACGGCCCAAGACAGACAAAAGTCCTACGCCGACAAGAGGAGAACCGACCTTGAATTTGAGGTTGGGGACAGAGTTTTTCTTAAGGTATCTCCGCTAAGGAACGTTGTTTGTTTTGGAACAACAGGAAAGCTAGCACCAAGGTTCGTAGGGCCATTCCCTATCATCGAGAAAATTGGGAAAATGGCCTATAGACTAGAGCTACCCGAAAAGCTGGCTGGAGTTCACAACGTTTTTCATGTTTCACATCTCCGAAAATGTCTACATGAGTCTGCTGAAGTGGTAGAGCCAAATATCCTAGAAGAAGCCGAAGTAGAGCGCGAAGCAACCGTGAGGAAAGTTCCAACTCGCATATTAGGAACGGAAGTGAAGAAGCTACGCAACCGCGAAGTCAAGCTCGTTAAAGTTCAGTGGAGCGACGCCGAGGGAGACGCGACTTGGGAAACTAAAGCTAGAATACGCACTGCCTACCCTTTTCTTTTCGAGGGTACATCCTTGATCTTTCTTTTTCCTTAAGTTGCGCTTTTATCTATCTTTTTAGGTATATTTCCTCGACCTTATCTTTTAGGTAGAAACCCTTTGGATGAAAACATGTAGTTGAAACATGTTATGGATGATGGTTGCAAGTGGTTGCAAGTGATTGCTAGTGGTTGCCGTGGTTGCATATACACACACAATCTAGGTTTTAGATCGACTCAGTCACTTCATATTGCATATGCATATATGTTTGCATTCGTATATGGTTGAACTTTAATGTGTTGTCATATGGATGTTGCATTTGTATTGAATGATTGTGCACTCATGTAGAATCATGAATAGGAAAATTTGCATACATGATGGATTCATGGCACTTACATAATTCGCATTAAGGAGGTCAACTGAATCAGTAGACCGCCTGATTTTGCATTAGATAAGTACATGTACACACACACACTTCGCATATGATCATGAAGCATTAGAAGTCTTTTAAGGACAATGGATGCTCGTGTTTGATGGATGAGTAGATGGATGATTGGATGTTAGGATATACATTCCTCCTAACTTGAAGATTTCGGGGACGAAATCCTTTTAAGTGGGGGAGAATGTAACACCCCGTGAATTCTATAACTGTGAAATTCACAAATTAAAGTATAATTAATTTCAAATCAAAGAACTAAGGGAAACGGGATACGCCATTGCGTTCGTCTCGGAAAAATACGCGAAATAGAGTCCGAGTTTTCGAAAAACGGAGTCTGTATGAAGAAGATATAGCCTCCGGAAGTTTCTGAATTAAGTTTAAAATTCGAGCATAAGAAAAACAGCTCAGAAAAACAATTCAAAATTCAAAATCGGGCCCAATTGGCCAGGGCGGGAAAACTCCCGCCTAAGGCACCCAGGTCGACTGGGCAGTCGACCTGGTCTAGCCAGGTCGACAGGGCTGTCGACCTGGCCCCGAACCAGGTCGAACCCAGCCCACCCTGGCTGGCCTAGTCTATGTTGGTCGATTTTCAGAAGCTTGCTTTGTCACTAGGGCTAGGTGGCAGGCTCTAATTGGTCTCTCTTTCGAATGAATGGCTACGATCAATCCAAGCAACATCGATGGTCCTAATCAGTTCGTAAACTCTATAAAAATGACCCTAGACTCTACCTAATCTATTCATTCAAAAATAAGAACGAGGCCATCATGCTGCTGAGGAACGACTAGGAGTAGCCACCAATTTGAGAGAAGATTAGGAGGCAAATTCTAAAGCATAGAGCAACTTAAACAAATCAAATCAACGCCTACGTCAAGAGGAGTCGCATCTCCAAATTCCTGAATTGGAGAATTCGCCACACGATTGTAAGTAGAGTATTATTCTGGTATGAACAAATAACTGTGTTAGTTTGTACACTTGATTTGTGGTGAAAAGTAATTCATATTTGTGTGTTACTATGATTCTTATCGATTTGGAATGTTGTATAACGATTGGATATTCGCAAAGTATGTTATTCATTATAAAAACTACATGTTTGCGGTAGTTTTATGCAAGTATACGATTGGATATTCGCAAAGTATGTTATTCATTATAAAAACTACATGTTTGCGGTAGTTTTATGCAAGTATACATTTGGATTTTCGCAAAGTATGTAATTCATGTTGAAGCTACATGTATGTAGTTGTTTAATTGAAATTCATGCAAGTATGTGGTTTTGCTACTATGCCATCATAATGTGTATTTTTGTACAAAAATCATTTTGTGTGTAATTGGAACAAATTTGGGTTATTATAATTCATATGAAATTATGTTGAAATCTGGCATCATGATCTATGTATAAAACCACACTTTTGTATTAGAAACAAAAGTAAGCCTCTTTGCGAACTTACGAATATGACTAGGCTATGTTTGATATTTTGCATAATTGAAAAACAAGTTAGGCATATATTGTTAACAAGAACTATATGATAATACCATGATTTCATGTTTAGGAGTATTTAGCCATGATTACATGAATAAGTATATTTGTGCCATGGTTATGCGAATAGATTAAAAATCATGATTAAGTTGGAATAATACTTTTGTATTAGTAGCAAAAGTAGGCACCTTTGTAACATGTAGTAATTTTATAAACATGACTTGCTTATGTTTGACATTATGCCTAAGTAAAAATATAGGTTTATGTTGTAGTTAAGACTATGTGGCAATAATGATATCTAATTTAGTTAGATTCTTAACTTAACTACAAGTTTACATGGTTTAATTCATGTCACTTATGCTTTATGACCAAAGTATATGTTACCACTATGCAAGTACACCAGTTTCTATTTTGTAGTTCCAACGTTATGCTGCAAGTTCATGCGTTCACATTCCCCTTTAGTATGTAATCACGTTTTAAGCCTCCCCTTTTTCGCGTGGCTAAGTTGGGCTTAAAAGGCTAAGCCCAACATATATTATAATAAACGAGCGTATTAAACGGGGTAAAATAGCGTTGGGCCAAATTAATTAATAAATGAAAATATAAAATAGAAGGGCCCAAATTCAAGTATGGGTTGGGCCCATGATTGGTGTAAACCTTTACACCATTAGCTTAAATTGATTTTGAATAATGGGCCGCAAATATTTACATATAAGAAAATAAAGAAGAAAGACAAAATATGTAAATGTAGAAAATACGATGTGTTTAACCCGAGGTTGGATTGAGTTGTGATGTAAACCTGCCCGGAACCGCCCGGCTGTCCAGTAGTCACAACAATACCTATCCAATGTGGGTGGTTAAACATGGAGCCCAATAAAGACCCGAGGTTAGACTGAGTTGTGGCGTAAGACTGCCCGGAACCAACCGGCAACAGGTAGCCACAACAAAACCTGTCTAATGTGAGAGGTCAAGGCTTTAATAAGACAATTAAGGCTGAGTCAGGATTGTTAGGATTAAGTGAACTAAAGACTTAATCAAAATGGAACATGCTAAACTAAACAGATTGATTGGGGGGTTAGGTTTATAAAACACTTAACCAACTTAGCATGTTGGCTAGAAATAGAAAACCTAGTAGCGGGGGACCCTTTTCAGCAGTAACCCTATAAGGTGTATCATGATACCCTGAAACTAGGCAGGGTGGGGCACGATTACTGGGCTGACTGTAAGAGGTCAAATCGACGGTGGTGGTGCAGCAGTGTAGGTTCTAACGGGGTGTGGGCGTGCACTCACTCCGGCGCAGAAAAATAAGGCACTGGGCACTAGTAGCATACCTGTGCATTCTAAGATTGTGTCGGGCCGCCACCATGGGACTTGATACACCCCATGGTGGGACTAGCATAGGTAACTACAACATCGGGGGCCGTAAGACACATGTAACTATGCGAGTAGGAGCCGATCATTATCAGATGGAGCACTTCGCCCTGATTATGGGGTGCCATTTGGGAACTAGTTTATATGGGTTCAGAGATTGATATGGGGTACGATAGTATATTCGACCCTAGACAACTTAACTAAGTTTATGGTGCTTTCCCCATTTCTAGTTTATACTTATCATACCCAGTTCTTTATTCATAGAATGAATAGTCCTAGACTTACTCAGGCTTTATGTCTGACTCTACTTTTCTTTCGTCTTCTTTTCTTCCGTTCCCCCCCCAGGTCCACAGGGAGGGAATACCGCAGCTTGACCAGCCTTCATACCCAGCTTGAGGAGAAAGAATGTATTGCTTGGATCTTTTCGTTTTGGACTATGGCTTTGGACAGCAACTTTGGGACTTTTGCAGTTTACTTATGTTTTCTTTATGCTTCTTTAAATAATGTAATCAAGACAGTTATGAACATGTTATGTTTCTTGGAAGTATTGTAAGACAATTATGGTATGTTGTTGTAACACGTACTTTTATATGAAATAAAGTTTGTTGTTTTTCCGCTGTTCAAAAATATGTGTTCTTATATCTGTCTTGTATATCTGTGACTTATACTTATAAACCTCCACCAAAATTAGGGCATTCCCTTTGAGAGTGACTCTAACGGAGGTGGGGTGTTTCAAAATCATTTGTAAAGTGAAGAACCGTTACTAAAAGTAAATCTTTATAAATGAATAGTTTATTTAAAAAGGAGTTGATCGAATTTAGTTATTCGAATAGAGTTAAATCGAATATGGTATTCGAAAGGAGTTAAATCGAATATGGTATTCGAAAGGAGTTAAATCGAATATGGTATTCGAAAGTTAGTAAATCGAATTAGTTATTCGAAAGGGTTAGTCGAGTCGAGTTAGTTGAATAGAGTTAATCGAAAATTTGTTATTCGAATAAGAGTCAACCAGTTAGAGTTAATCAATTAGAGTTAAATCAGTTAGAGTAAATTGATCTAGAGTTATTCAAATGGAGTTTATCGAATATCAGTTTATTCGAATAGAGTTAAAGGAAAGGAATTATAGATTTTAGTTTAATCGAAAGTGAGTTATAGAATATTAGTTAATCGAAGGAGTTATCGATTATAGTTTAATCGAAAAGAGTTATCGATTTGTTTAATCGAAGTGAGTTATAGAATATTGGTTATTCGATGGAGTTATCGAATTTAGTTATTCGATGGAGTTAATCGATTAGAGTTAAAATAAAGGAGTTAATCGAATATAGTTTACTCGAATAGAATCGAAAGGAGTTAAATCGAATATGGTATTCGAAAGGAGTTATCGAATATTAGTTATTCGAATAAGAGTTAAATAGAGTTATCGAATATTAGTTTATTCGAATAGAGATAAATGGAGTTAAAGGAATAAATCAAATATAGTTTATTCGAATTGAATCAAAGGAGGTAATCAAATTTGGTTTATTCGAAAGGAGTTAAGTGAAACGAGTAAATCGATTAGAGTTAAATCGAATGGAGTTAATCTAATAGCGTTTGTAATAACCCGGAAAATCTGGGCCAGTTTAAATTTTTTTATTTTGGCAATTTTAGCGAATTTTGAATATTTAGAATGAATTATTTTAAATAATATCGACGATAAATTTATTTTGAATATAATTCGAACGTATATATTATATACGCCATCGTTAGAATATAAATATTTATATATAATTATAAATAGAATTGAAAATGGTGCGGTAGTTCGATAATTCGATTTCAAACTTCAATTGAATGTACCGGGTGCAAAACAATCCGGATTTTAGTGAAACTAAAAACATTAGGATCTATTTGAGAATATCTTTCCAACGAATCCGAAAAATCAAAATTTCATAGCGGGAATCAAAAGATATGTCCAGTTGAAAATTCTGAATAGTCGCTATGGAATTCAGGCCCTTAAAAATAGACATTTTGCAAACGACCTCGGATTTCGACGAAACCACTTTTGTTGGATCCGCAGTGTCAAATTATTGTTAGATTCCAACTTTCATAATTTTCTGAATCAATATGTGAGCGTGGCAAAGGAAAACGCATTTGACCGGTTTTAGTTGATTTTAATCGGCTGGAAAATGGCCATTTTACCAACGATCTCGGAATTTGACGAAACTAGTTTTGTTAGGACCGTATCATCAATACGAAGCTAGAAATTATTTTTCTGGAATTTTTCTAATTAGTACGTGACCCCGGTAAATTGAAATGCGCGTTCAAATTCAATATATAGTGTTATATGTTGATTTTAACGGAAACTGATCGAAACGATCAAATCAGCTTACGATACATATCCCATTGTGTTCGGAATGGGGGTGAAACGCTATGGACGACAGGCGGTGGGCCTCATTTAGAGGTCGTATGTAAAAGTCAACTTTGGTGGAGAATAAAATAATAAATAAAATAATATATATAATATCCCTTTACCCCCTCCCCCCCCCCCAATTCATTTAATTCTTTCAGAAATAAAACTCGCCCCTTCTGTTCACCATCGTTCCTCAGACCTAGCCGCCGCCCAAGCCAATCGCCGCCCCTTCCGACCTCCGCACCCCCTGGCCCGCCTCCTCCTCTCTCAGTCGATCTCTCACCTCGCGCCTCTCTCCTCTACTTTGCGACGATCCCCAACCCCCCCCCCCCCCATCGAGTTGAGGACGGCAACCACCAGAAGGCGCCGCCAGATCCCGACCACCCCTGATCGCCTGCAAGCGCCCCCTCCCATCGACGCCCTCGTCTAGCCCGCGCAGGCCAGCACCAAGCCCCCCCTTTTTACTGCTCCGACCGCTTCCTCCACCATCAGTAAGTTCCATCCCCCTTCCTTTGTTCTTTCTTTGTTTATAAGGAGATTAACTCGATTTTCAAACTGAAATTAACATTGAATTCCATTTTTATTTCATTTTATTTTATTATTTATTTCAGTCTTTTTCTATTTTTGTAATAAAACAAGAGTAGGATAGTTTTTTTTATAAATATTTTAGATAGGAAAAATTCGATCTTTATATATGATGTTAGCAATATAAACATATGGTTTTTAAAGGAATAAAAATATAATTTTTATTATGCAAAAGGTATAAAAATATAATTCTTACTCGTATAACATTAGAATATAAATAAATGATTTTTCCTTACATAACCATTTGATTTTTGAACTAGACAAGACAAGATTTTTGAAAAGACGTTATAAAAATATAATCTTTCATATTGTAGATGGATTAAAAATATGATTTTTATATTTTTAAAGAATTAAAAATATGATTTTTACATTTTTAAAGTATTAAAAATATAATCTTTACTATATAGAAGAGGTAGAAATATGATTTTTGTTTATGTAAAGAATTAAAAATATCATCTTTGTATATGTGGCGAAATAAAAATCTGATTTTTATTATATATACGTTGAAATAAAGGGGTGATTTTTATAGTGATGAAATCTTTACATTTAAAAAGGCGAAATCTTTTTATATAGTAGCAAAGTAAAAATTCGATTTTTATATTTGGAATAGCGAAGTAAAAATTCGAATTTTACATGTGTAGAGAATACGGGAAACGAAGATGACAAAAATGCGAGAACGATGAAGATTTCTATAAATGAAGTGTCGTGGAGTTGGAATAGCTATCGGTGAGAATTTCTCACTCTTCAATTTCTTTTTCTAGTTATATATATATATACTAGGATGCAAACGGTGCTTAGTAGCACCCGACACAATCGTCCACAGACCATGGACTTGTTTGTTTGGTTGAGTAGTTAGTTAGAATATTTGGTTTGAATTGAATTGTTTGGTGAAATGAAATTGATTTGATTGATGTGTGAATGGTGTGGGCCTTCACTAGACCGGGGATAAGGCTAGGCCTCGTCCCGTTTCTAGTATCGTGCCGTTATGCCGCCGAAATTTTCTAAAATAAGTTAGAAAAATAAAAATATCATTTTATTGTGTAAATGAACGAAATAGAAATTAATGTGTTGAAAGGAAATAAAATATTGATATAGTTAAAAATATTTTATCGTTAAAAATATAATTTTTAACGTGAATGTGAATAAATAAATATCCATTTACAAACCGGACGGTTTGTTTATGTACACCTATTTGAAGGACATTGATTGGGACGATAAATTTTGCACATCGCCCAACTGCACGAATAAAATCTGTGTTTGATTGTTTGAAACCCCACACGGGTGTTGGGATGAAATTTGAAGTTCACTCATCCTGATTGATTAAATATGTCGATCGATTGATTGACAGGCTGTTATAAGCGTTAGATATCTATATTTGATGCTTATACAGTGTAGTGCACTTTGGTTGATGGTTGATTATTTTCAATGCTATTATATACGTGTGATGTATGAAAAGTCCATATAATTAACATTATATGGTAATTGATTGGGCCTCATTCCAATTTAGAAAATAAAGAATATAAAATAAAGGTTCATGTGTTGACTGTACTCATCCGTTGAGATTAGTCATGTGTTGAACGTAATATTTTAATAATAAAATTTGCATCTTTATCAATATAAAATAAAGGTTCATGTGTTGACCGTACTCATCCGTTGAGATTAGTCATGTGTTGAACGAAATATTTTTAAAATAAAATTTACATCTTTATCATTATAAAGTAAATGTTCATGTGTTGACCGTACTCATCCGTTGAGATTAGTCATGTGTTGAACGTAATATTTTAATAATAAAATTTGCATCTTTATCAATATAAAATAAAGGTTCATGTGTTGACTGTACTCATCCGTTGAGATTAGTCATGTGTTGAATGAATTATATTTGAAATAGAAATATTTGAAATAGAAATATTTGAAATAGAATATTTGAAATAGAATATTTGAAAATAGAAATATATGAAGCCGTGTTGATTAGATTGACGCCATTTTGACGTGAACGATATTTATATCGATTTTATTCATTTTGAAATGAATATTGAAAAGTGATTTCGAAATGAATTGAATATAAAGTGATTTCGAAATGAATTGAATATAAAGTGATTTCGAAATGAATTGAATATAAAACGATTTCGAAATGAATTGAATTGAAAATGATTTCGAAATGAATTGAATTGAAAACGATTTCGAAATGAATTGAATAGAAAACGAATTTGATTTGAGTAGAAAACGAATTTGATTTGATTTGAATATATAACGAATTTGATTTCAATGGAATATATAACGAATTTGATTCGAATAGAAAACCAATTTGAATTGAATCGAATAGAAAACGACTTTGAAATTGAATTGAAAACGAATTCAAATTGAATTGAATGCGAATTGAAATGAATTCAAATTGAATTGAAATTTGAATTGAATAGAAATGAATTTTAAAACGAATTTATAAAGAAGAATTCAATTTTGATTTGAGTTGAAATGGAAGTTGAAATTGCTTTTGAAACGAATTTAAAACTATTTATACAATTCATTTTAAATAGAAATCGACGAAATATATATTATATATATTATATATATAATATAATGGCCTGAATAGAACGCGCCGCGCCGCGGTAGTTCGTGAATTTCGACCATTTATTTCAAACGGACATTACGGGAGATCCGACCGTCGGATTCTCCTAAAACTGGAACCGTTGGGTTCGTATCGAAAAGATCTTTCTAATGAATATTAGAAATTCAAAATCTAACGGTTGGATTTGGAGATACGTCCAAATCAAAATTGGAAAAGGTCGCTGTAAGTGCAATTCGATGGCCGTTGATGGAAATCGACTGTACGGGCCTTGATAAAATTATTAAAAATAGTAATAATTTGTGTAAAATCAGAATAAATGATTTGGGAAAATTGGGGTGAAAAACTCCATATTTGAAAAAATAAAAATAAATTTCAAAATGAACTAGTTTGAACTCAATTTAAAACCCGGGTTTTTTATTTTTAAATAAATAAATTAGATTTAAAAAGGGGTTTTAAATAATCGGAATTCCTAATATACTTGATTTGAATTGAACTAGAATTGATTTGTGGGTTTATCGTGAACGGTGTTTTAAATAACACTAGTTCTTTAACCCAGTAAAAGGAGTGTTAATGAATCTGCAATTAGATTGAAATTCGAATTGATAATCTAAATTATCAAATTTAGAAAATGAGCGAGAATGGAGTATCACCAGTTTTGCTCCAAAGCGATAGTTAAATCTTTAATTAGATTTGAACGTGAAATGGTAATTAATTTTACCGATAACACCATGGTGTTAGATATGGAGTATTACCAGTTTTGCTTCATGGGATGAATAGGTTGGGATTGGGAAATAAAATAAATAATTACTTCGTTGTGGTTCGCTAATCTCGACTAGTTTAGAAAACAATAATTTGGTTTGATAGATCATCCAAAGGAAGATTACAGGATAAATTTTAATGAATTTATCTTGGATAAAATTAATGGGAACCTTTCCCTAAAAATGTGATTTTGTGAATAAAAGAATATTCTGAATTGGAATGAGGCGTATGTTGTGTTTGTCTAACATTTGTTTTTAATATACGCGGGTTGTTCGGAAAGGCCGGGTTTATACCCATTTTGAATAACCGATTCGACGATATGTCGAAGATGAAGACGGTGGTTGAAGACCGGAAGTCTTCACATCGTTTGGATAATTACTGACGATCCTGATTGGGCAGTACACCCAAGAGGATGGAAATAGTTGGTGGTCGTCCAGACGTACTTGGAGATGGATGGATATGCGAGGAAAGTGCCTCCGGTTTCGTTCAGAGCCAGAACGGACTTGTAAATGGATTGTATGTCTGACATTGGATTTTATTCTGTGTTGATTGATTTCTATTAAATATACATCTGTTTGGCGGCGGAGAATTTATTCTTTTGCTTAACGCCCTTCTCTGAGACGTACGAGCTCAGAGGTTGTATATCGATGGACATCAGTCGCATGGCATGAATTGCCTGTGTGGCACGCTAAGATGCAATGATCAAGGCTTCTGTTGAAAAGCAAAGTCTTGTGGTTGATGATCAAAGCACGGCCTACGTGGCAACTTTGTGTATAGCGTGAATTCGCGAGCCTCACACCTCGGTATGAGTTAAAAACGGGATACGGACTGCAGGGAGAGCACGACGTTTCTTTCTAGCTTTGGTGGTGTCAGTGACTTACCAGCCCTGACATATATATACTTTTCACCTTTGTGGTTGTTGGATGAGGCGCCTCGATTATAGGTCTGTAAGGACCGGGAAACGTGTGTTCAGGAATACTAATCCTCTAACGTAAGTGAGGACCGGCCCTGAAGCATCCAAGGGTTGCCCAGAGTGCGTAGCGCTAGGACATTTGCTAGAGTGTCTCGAACGCGGAGAGGAGCTTGCTCCTTGCCTCGACTCATGACGGAAATCCAATTTCCAATACGTGATATTGCGGTTTTAATTGTAGAACTAGTATGGCGACATGATATATGGTACCCATGCCGTCTATGATTTATATTTATGATTGAAATTGTTTTGACACTATACACTTATTATAGTATCAAATGATTTGTTTTAAACGTACCAAGCATGTTTGGCTATTATAAGGGAAAACCCTATCCTCCGGCTTGCGTTGCATTGTGTGATGGGACCTGGGTCTTATAATAGCTTCATTTTTCGAAAAAGCATTGCGCTGTTTATTCTATGCACTAGTATTCTTGGGAGGAAACCCGTTCCGTGTTATACGGCGTGGTCCCTTGAATTACTCTCTTTTAAAGTAATGTTTTAAATAACTGTTTTAGTTCTCACACCAGTCACATGATTGACCTAGAGTTTATTGTTTTAACCTAAACTCTGGGTGCCCCTATTTACCGCACGGGCAGCTAGTAGTTTCGGTTTTGCAGATTTATATTCACAGGATCCTGGTTTACAGCTGGAATGATATCCGGAAAGCCCTGTATCCGTATATCACCTTCAGTTGTGCTTTGTATTATTTTCCACTGCTATGTAATTTATTGTAATCTCTGATATTTATCGAATGTAATTTATTCAATTATACTCTGTATATTCTTGTATCTGATGGAATTGTTGTAATAGCAATGAAATGTTCTTCTGTTTGTGTTCTGATTTGTCCTGTTCTCAACGATCAGGGGTTTCGAACGGTCTAGATCGGTTTAACGACTGATTCAGATCGAGCGAAATTCCCGGCCGTCACAGCGTTAGTCCGATAGAGTTAATTGATAAGGATTAATCGAATAGGGTAAATTGAATAGAGTTATCGAATATACCTTATCGAAGGAAAGAATTATCGAATAGAGATGATTCGAAAGAGAGTTACGTAAGGAAGTTTGTTAAAGAAATAAAAGGTGAACTTTATCGATTTCAAGGTTAGAAACATTGTTCAGTTAAGGTCTGAGAGGTAGTATTACCCCAACTTTATTGACTTCATTTTTAACTAAGGAACGGTTAAGGTTCGATAGTGAAGGTGGGTTAAAGGAATTTAGTTTATAAGGGTAATGGTTTGAGTTGGCATCGCGATGGTTTGTTTAAACATTTGTCTAAGTCCAATGAAGGAGTTTTGGAAATGTTTTCCAACTAAGAACCAAAAATGTTTTCTGATATAGAAATCAAGAAATGGAAATGTTTTCCAATGGTAATAACATATATTTTCTAAATTTAGAAAATAAGACATCTGTGAATATAGGGAAACAGGAGATGAAAAATGAACTAAGGAGATAAATGTTAAATGATGTTTGATCGATATAAATTTCCATTTGGAAAGAATATCATTGTTTGCACACCTATTTTTCTTTGATAGTTAAATCACAGACTATCGAAGTTTTGACCATTTTAACGTTGTTAATATGGAGAGACCAGTTGGATTATTATCCAAAGAACCACTCTGTATTGGCATAAGCGTTGCAAATCATATATGCCAAAGATAATTGAAGACGGAGTAAAGTGCAAGGGCTATTGTATAAATCTTAGATAACAGTGTCTAAGATGGATGTATTGAATAGTGCCTTCGGTTCATCCTGTTCCTGGATGACTTGTATGGATGAATGTCTGACAGAGTATTTCCAGAAAGGTCATGTACATTGATTTCTTCGACCGTACCAAGAGTGGAAGCGAAGAAGGAAACTTCTTTTAACTGATACGTAAGGTATGGTTGTAGACATCAATCGATGATTTGATGGATTTGACGATGTGACATTCGAATTGAATCTGATGTGATGATAAGGCATAACCTCAAGCCTCATCAAACGGTAAATGATAGAAATCGGGCAGGCTACATGGCTAAGTCGGTCACTCCGAAGTAGGGTGTATAATCACCTGATCTAGAGTTTCATTTATTTCTAAAAATCTATTGTTGATGCTGTCCCATTCGGGAAACGGTTGCGGATCCCAACCGTTGGTGATATACATTCGATACACTCAAGCGAAATGAGTGGTCGGTCATGTGGGGCCGTGTTGCAAGATGTTCTTGTTGAACCCAGTGTATTCCTCTCTAGAGATACACTAGCGAAAGGTGGTTCCATAACTTGTCATAGTTGGAAATCCATTACCAAATGCGTGCTTGCGGATTTGATTGTATACTATATATGTAGAACGTGAGATGAAAGCGTTTCTGCTAGATGATTATTATATTGTGGTTGGTAGACATCATTATAATATCAAAAGGTTTTTGATATAAAGATATTTTGGATTCTCATAAGGTAAAAACCCGTTTCGTTATACGTCGTGGTCTTATGAGATATCGATTACTTGTTCGAACTGTTTTAACTGTTTTACTCATACCAGTCCCATGACTGACCCTGAGTTATTTTGTTTTGTTTTCCGTAAACTGTTGGGTGCCCAATTTTGTACGGGCAGTCAAGTAGTCAGGAATTTAAAGATACTTGAAAAGCTGGAGCAGGAGGCTTCAGGATCATATAGCTATAGTTATTTCCTCTGTGTTGTAAGTGTTATACTTTGATAATGATGTATATTCAATGAGACGACCCCAAACACCGTACTGACGGTGGCGAGGGTAATCCTTGGAATATAACACAGAAACAGATAACAGCAGAACAAAAATAAATAAATACACTAGAAAATGAACAATAGAATATACTGGATAAAGGTAATCATCAGAGTTACACAGTATACAGGATCATACTTAGTACAAATACAGTTCAGTTATACATATATGTCTATAGCGGAAAAACAAACATTAAGTACAATAGGAGCTGAACAACATAAAAAGAGATAAATGATAGAATCCATCTTCAGCTCCAGCTATCCAGAGAAAGCCAGCTAAAACCTGAATACAAGGATGCCCGTGTAGAAAAAGGGGCACCCGAGTTTGAAAGTGAAACAAACTACGAGTCAGTCATGGGACTGGTATGAGAAATCTACTCAACACATTTATAATATGGCTAATCACAGGACCACGCCACTTTCGTGGAGCGGGTTTACTCCATTGGATTGCCAGTCCTTTAAAACAAATCATTCTTTTAAATATCGCAATGCTTTTTTATAAAAATGAAGCCATTATAAGACTCAGTTCCCATCACACAATGCAACGCAAACCGGAGGATAGAGTTTTTACCTTATAACGACCAAAATATGCTTGATACGAATAACAAAAAAGCATTTGATATTATTACTATTGTTTATATGTTTCAAAAACAATTTCAAATCATAAGTATCAATCATAGACGGCATTAATGCCCCATACCACTTTGTCGTCATATATAGGTATACAATCAAAACCGCACAGTCACGTATTTGGAAATTGGATTTCCGTCATGAACCAAGGCAAAAGATAGTCCTTACCGACTTCGCGACTCTCTAGCCCGAGCCACAGGATCAGAGCTCGAGTGACCCTAGGAGCGACAGGGCCAATCCACCGATGTGGATTAAAAATCCTTAACACTATGTTTCCCCGCCCTTTGGGGCGTAAATGAGCCAACGAATGACTCCATCGGTCCCGGATCGACCGATATAACTGAGGCGCCTCGCAATAGAAACAACCACATAAGTCAAACTCATCAGGGCGTGCAAAACCACTGACGCCACTTCTAACTAGAAAGAAACACATGCCCTCCCTAAGTTCCTTTTCCCGTTTCTGGTTCATACCGGGGTGTGAGGTTCGCGAATTCACATTATACACAAAGCTATGCCACACATGCGGGGCTTTGATCATCACCACAATACTTTTCTTTTCAACAGAAGCCCTGATCACTGCATCTTAGCGTGCCACACAGACAATTCACGCCACGTAACTGACGGCTATCAATCACACAGAATGAATTCCAATGTCAGACACATAGTCCATTTGCAAGTCCATTCTGGGTCTGAATGAAACCGGAGGCACTATATACCTCGCAAACCCATCGATCTCCACGTACGTCTAGACGATCACCACTCATTATCCATATTTCGGGATGCCTCCCAATCAGGACATCAGTTACCATCCAAACGAGGTGAAGATTTCCGGTCTTCAACCACCGTCTTCATCTTCGATTTCTTATCGTCGATTCAGTTATTCAGAATGGGATAAACCCGGTCTTTCTGAGCAACTCGCGTATATAATAAACACGTGCTACACAAACACTACATACGCATCATTTCAATTCATTAGTCACTAACCGTCAATCAGTAAGAGAACGATTTCCCAAAAATTAACCCCGAAGGCCGAAACCAACATCAGATCAAAATCCAGGAAACCATACAACTTAGCCAACCTTCAGTTAGTTTCTAAATTTCACATCCATATCGTTTATAATATTTTATAACGATTTATCGCTATTTTTATTTATTTTAAAATAGCCAATTTATTCAAACGACGCTTCGGGCCATAACGCGGCCGTGGCGCTGTTTTTCTTCAGATTTGATTTACACATATCTGAAAATCTAACCGTTGGATCTTCACAAAATTTACATCATTAGAAAGATCTTTTCAAAACGAATCCAGCGGTTCCAGTTTCGGGAAAATCCGACGGTCGGATCTCCCGGTATAATCGTTTGAAGTTTCGATTTCAAAATACGAACTGTAGCGTCGTTATTCGATTAAATATAATTATATTTATATATATAAATATAATCGATTCTGGCACTGTTTTTCTTCAGATTTGAATTAAACATTCCAGACAATCCAACCATTGGATCTTTACAAAGTTGGTGCCGTTGGAAAGATATTTCCAAAGCGAACCCAACGGTTGCGGTTTCGGGAAAATCCGATGGTCGGATCTCCCGACTAATCATTTGAAATCACGGTTTCAAAATACGAACTGCAGCTTCGTTATTCGATATATTTCAATTCTATTTATATATATATATATATATATCGATTCTTCGATTTCAAAACTATATTTGTAATAACCCGGAAAATCTGGGCCAGTTTAAAATTTTTATTTTGGCAATTTTAGCGAATTTTGATTATTTAAAATGAATTATTTTAAATAATATCGACGAGAAATTTATTTTGAATATAATTCGAACGTATATATTTATACGCGTCGTCATTAGAATATAAATATTTATATATAATTATAAATAGAATTGAAAATGGCGCGGTAGTTCGATAATTCGATTTCAAACTTCAATTGAACATACCGAGTGCAAAACAATCCGGATTTTAGTGAAACCAAAAACATTAGGATCTAATTGATAATATCTTTCGAACGAAGTTAACAAACTGAGATTTCACTTTATAAATCAAAAGATATGTCCAGTTGAAAATTCTGAATAGTCGCTATGGAATTCAGGCCCTTAAAAATGGAAATTTTGCAAATGACTTCGGATTTCGACGAAACCAGTTTTGTTGGATCCGTGATGTCAAATTATTGCTAGGTTTTAAATTTTATAATTTTTCGAATCAGTATGTGAGTGTGGCAAAGGAAAACGTGTTTGACCGGTTTCAGTTGATTTTAATCGACTGGAAATTGACCATTTTTCCAACGGTCTCAGAATTCGACGAAACTAGTTTTGTTAGGACCGTATCGTCAATACGAAGCTAGAAAATATTTTTCGAGAATTTTTAGAGTTAGTATGTGACCCCGGTAATTTGAAATGTACGTTTAAAATTCAATATAGCGATTTAAATGTAAATTTAACGGAAACTGATTCAAACGATCAAATCAACCTACGATACATATCCCATTGTGTTCGGAATGGGGGTAAAACGCTATGGACGACAGGCGGTGGGTTCGATTTCGAGTTGAAATTAAAAGTTGCTTTTAGAATTTAAAATAAATTAAATATATATATATTATTATATAACCCACTACACCCTCTCTCTCCCCTCACTCTCCCAGGTCAAACTCGAAAAAAAAAAAAGAAAGAATCGCCGCTCAGAGAATCGCGACCCCCCCCCCAACGTAGGTCGTCGCGCCGCCCTGGCCAGGCGCCGCCGTCCCCCTCCCACTAGGCCGCGACCTTCCCTCCGCCCTTGGCCTCCTCCGCGACGTCAGCTTCCCCCCAACTCGATCCCCTCCCTCTCGACTGAAGGCCGAACCCCCCCTTTGACCAAATCCTCCCAGAACCCCAGCACCGACCTCCTCCGCCGCACTGAAGTCCGCCGTGGCCCACAGCTCTCCCCCCCCCCCCCCCCCCCCCGCGCTGATTCCGACGCAACCGACCCCCCCTTCCTTCCGATCTGAGCAGTAAGTTTATTATCCTATGTTATTTTATTTAATGTTTAATTATAATACTTGGTTTTATTTTATTTTTGCTTATAAATGACATAGTTTTTATTTTATTTTCCTTTAGAGTTTTATCTGCAAAACTGAATTTTAAAAATGTGAACTTTAGTTGTAAATCTCATATGTGAAAGTATGATTTTGAATGAAGTAAAAATAAGATTTTTATTTAGTATTAAAAATATGATTTTTATATTTTTAAAGAATTAAAAATATGATCTTTATATTTTTAAAGTATTAAAAATATAGTCTTTACTATATAGATGATGTAAAAATATGATTTTCGTTTATGTAGAGAATTCGAAATATAATTTTTACATGATAGCAATATTAAAAATAGCATCTTTATATGTGTAGAAAAGTAAAAATGTGATTTTTATAATGATGTATATGAAAAAGTTCAATCTTTATATTTGAAAAGATAAGATCTTTATATGTAAAAAGGTGAAATCTTTATATAGAGAATAGCGTTATAAAAATAAAATCTTTATCTATATAACGGAATAAAAATTCGATTTTTAAATATATGAAGTGATTATAAAAATATGATTTTTAAATTGAAAGTGAACAAATAAAAATGTGATTTTTATTTTAAAGACATCAAAATATAAAAATGTGTGATTTTTATATATGTAGTGACTACGGGCAACGAAGATGATAAAATGGCGAGAATGAAGAGGATTTCTTTAAAAGAAGAATCAAGATGATTGGATAGCTATCGGTGAGAATTTCTCACTCTTCAATTTCTTTTCTGGTCATATATATATACTAGGATGCAGACGGTGCTTAGTAGCACCCGACACAATCGTCCACAGACCATGGACTTGTTTGTTTGGTTGCATAGATTAGTTAGATGATTTGATTTGAAATTGAATTGTTTGGTGAAATTGAATTATTTGGTGAATTGAATGGATTGATTGATGTGTGAATGGCGTGGGCCTTCACTAGACCGGGGATAAGGCTAGGCCTCGTCCCGTTTCTAGTATCGTGCCGTTATGCCGCCGAAATTTTCTAAAATAAGTTAGAAAATAAAAATATCATTTTATTGTGTAAATGAATAATAGAAATTCATATGTTGGAATAAAATGTTTTATCGTTAAAAATATAATTTTTAACGTGAGAATGAATATAGTGAAAGTGAATAAAATAAAATATTCATTTACAAACCAGACGGTTTGTTTATGTACACATATTTGAAGGACATTGATTGGGTCGATAAATTTTACACGTCGCCCAACAGCACAAATAAAATATGTGTTTGATTGTTTGCAACCCCACACGGGTGTTGGGAAGAAATTTGAAGATCACTCATCCTGATTGATTGAATATGTCGATCGGTTGATTGACAGGCTGTTTTAAGCGTTGGATATCTATATTTGATGCTTATACAGTGTAGTGCACTTTGGTTGATGGTTGATTATTTTTCCATGCTATTATATACATGTGTTGTATGAAAATCCATATAATTAACTTTATATGGTAATTGATTGGGCCTCATTCCAGTTTTAAAATAGAAATATTTGAAATAGAAATATTCGAAATGGAATATTTGAAAATATCAATATATGAAGCCGTGTTGATTAGATTGACGCCATTTTGACGTGATCGATATTTATATCGATTTTATTCATTTTATAATGAATATCGAAAGTGATTTCAAAATCTGATATTTTGAAATGAAATGAATTGAAAACGATTTCGAAATGAATTGAATTGAAAACGATTTCGGAATGAATTGAATTGAAAACGAATTCAAATTGAATTGAAAGCGAATTGAAATGAATTCAAATTGAATTGAAATTTGAATTTAATAGAAATGAATTTTAAAACGAATTTATAAAGAAGAATTCAATTTTGATTTGAATTGAAAAGGAAGTTGAAATTGCTTTTGAAACGAATTTAAAACTATTTATATAATTCGTTTTAAATAGAAATCGACGAAGTATATATTATATATATTATATATATATAATATAATGGCCTGAATAGAATGCGCCGCACCGCGGCAGTACGTGAATTTCGACCATTTATTTCAAACGGACTTTACGGGAGATCCGACCGTCGGATTCTCCTAAAACCGGAACCGTTGGGTTCATATCGAAAAGAGCTTTCTAACAAATATTAGAAATTTGAAATCTAACGGTTGGATTTGGAATTATGTCCAAATCAAATTGGAAAAAGGTCGCTGTAAGTGCAGTTCGATGGCCATTGATGGAAATCGACTGTACGGGCCTTGATAAAATTATTAAAAATAGTAATAATTTGTGTAAAATCATAAGAAATGATTTGGGAAAAATTGGGATGAAAAACTCCATATTTGAAAAGATAAAAATAGATTTCTATCGAAATGAACTAGTTTTGAACTAGAATTATAATTCTATTTATTTTTAAATAAATGAATTAAATTTAAAAAGGATTTTGAAAATAACCAGAATTTCCAATGATTGCATTGGAGTGGATTTGAATCGAAATTGTCTTCGGAATATTTCGATGTTGGAATTCGTGATTATACAGATGTGTTATGGAAATTTGAAAGATATATATTTATATCGTTATTTCCAATACGACATTTGTTAGTCGTAGAATTCGATATTGAGTATAAGCTGATATATTTTCTATTCAGAGCCTTGTATTGAATATCGAATGTGATTTGGGTTTGTCGTGAATGGTGTCTTCATTAACACTGTTCTTGAACCCAGTTGAGAAAAGATTAAATCTTTTTATTTAGATTTAATGAAGTGTACTAATTAAATGATATTTAATTGGAATTGAATTGATATTGATTTTTGGGCTTATCGTGAACAGTGTTTTAAATAACACTCGTTCTTTAACCCGATAATTAATGGAAGGTGATTTTGGGTTTATCGTGAACCGTGTTTTAAATGACACTGATTCTTTAACCCAGTTAACGATTAAAACTAAGTGGAGTTTTAATGAATCTTTAATTAGATTGAAATGATCGAAAATGGAGTATCACCAGTTTTTCTCTAGGCGATAGTTAAATCTTTAATTAGATTTGAACGTGAAATGGTAATTGAATTTACCGATAACACCGTGGTGTTAGAGATGAAGTATAACCAGTTGTACTTCATGGGATGAATAGGTTGGGATTGGGAAATAAAATAAATGATTACTTCCGTGTGGTTCGCTAATCCCGACTAGTTTGAATTGATATTCAAAGGAGATTAAAGGATAAATTTAAAGAATTAATCTTGGATAAAATGAATGGGAACTTTTCCCAAAGTATAGGAATATTTGGATAAAAGAATATTCTGAATTGGAATGAGGCGTATGTTGTGTTTGTGTAACACTTTTATAATATATACGCGAGTTATTCAGAAAGACCGGGTTTATCCCATTCTGAATAACTGATTCGACGTGGTGTCGAAGATGAAGACGATGGTCGAAGACCGGAAGTCTTCACGTCGTTTGGGTGATAACTGATGATCTTGATTGGGCTGTACACCCAAGAAGATGGAAACAGTTGGTGATCGTCCAGACGTACTTGGAGATCGATGGATGTGCGGGGTACTAGGTGCCTCCGGTTTCGTTCAGACCCAGAACGGACTTGTAAATGGACTGTGTGTCTGACATTGGATTTTAGTCTGTGCGTTTGATTTCTATTAAATATATATCTGTTTGGCGGCGGAGAATTTATTCTCTTGCTTAACGCCCTTCTCTGAGACGTACGAGCTCAGGGGTTATATATTGATGGATATCAAACGCATGGAGTGAATTGCCTGTGTGGCATGCCTAAGTGGCAATTGATCAAGGCTTCTGTTGAAAAGCAAAGTCTTGTGGTGATGATCAAAGCAAGGCCTGTGTGGCGTAGCTTTGTGTAACGTTGATTCGCGAGTTTCGCACCCCGGTTGTGAACCAAAAACGGGAGAGGACGTCAGGGAGGGCATGCGTTTCTTTCTAGCTAGAAGTGGCGTCAGTGGTTTTACACGCCCTGACGAGTTTGACTTAAGTGGTTGTTGCTGTTGCGAGGCGCCTCGGTTATATCGGTTTCGGCCGATGCATTCTGGTCGGCAGACGGACCAGACTTACACCCCATAGGGTGGGGAGACGCATGTTCAGGGTTTAAGTTTAATCCACATCGGTGGACCGGCCCTGAGGATCTAAGGGTCGATGCGCTCTGACCCTGAGGCTCGGGCTAGACAGTCTCGAAGTCGGTGAGGACTATCTTTTGCCTCGGTTCATAGACGGAAATCCAATTTCCAAATACGTGACATTTGCGGTTTTATTTGTAGAACCTAGTATGGTGACATAGTGGGATGGGGCACTCATGCCGCCTATGATTGATACTTATGATTTGAAGTTGTTTTATACACTATGCACTTGTAATGGTATCAAATGATTTGTTTTCAACGTATCAAGCATTCTTGGCTATTATAAGGTAAAAACCCTATCCTCCGGCTTGCGTTGCATTGTGTGATGGGAACTGGGTCTTATAATAGCTTCATTTTTCTTTATTTAGCATTGCGCCGTTTGTTTTATGCACTGGTATTCTTGGGAGGAAACCCGTTCCGTGTTATACGGCGTGGTCCCTTGATTTACCTAATGATTTAAAATAAAGATTAACTGTTTTAGTTCTCACACTAGTCACATGACTGACCTGGAGTTTATTGTTTTAACCTAAACTCTGGGTGCCCCTATTTTGACACGGGCAGCTAGCAGTTTTGGTTTTGCAGATTTATATTCACAGGATCCTGGTTTACAGCTGGAACGATATCCGGAAAGCTTTGTATCCGTATATCTACTTCTAGTTGTGTATTGTATTATTTTCCGCTGCTATGTAATTTAAATCTCTGATATTTCTGTGTAATATTCATTTGTACTCTGTATATTCTTGTAATCTGATGCATTGTTGTAATAACAGTGAAACGTTCTTTTATATGAGTTCAGTTGTGGCTTGTTCTCGAACTATCCGACGCTTTCCTTTACGGGGAAGTTGCGGGTCTTTACAATATTCTTTTCATACATTTGATAAAAATGATATTTTTATCTAACTGTCTTCTATTTCAACACTTCACTATTTTTAACAATTCATGTATATAGTAAAAATGTGATTTTTATTATAAAACGATTTATTTCAAAACCCGACTATTTTATATAGTTCATATAGATGATAAAAATATGATTTTTATTATAAAAGAATTTATTTCAAAACACGACTATTTTATATAGTTCATGTAGATGATAAAAATATGATTTTTATTATATAACAATTTATTTCAAAACATGAATACCATTCAACACATGAATTTCAATTCAACGAATGAATTTCGATTCAACACATGAAGGTTTTCTATTGTTTATATATATATAGTTAAAAAGGTGATTTTTATATTTTAAAACACGAAGACCATTCAACACATGAATTTCAATTCAACGAATGAATTTCAATTCAACACATGAAGGTTTTCTGTAGTTTTTATATATAGTTAAAAAAAGGTGATTTTTATATTTTAAAACACGAAGACCATTCAACACATGAATTTCAATTCAACGAATGAATTTCAATTCAACACATGAAGGTTTTCTATAGTTTGTATATATAGTTAAAAAGGTGATTTCTATATTTTAAAACACGAAGACCATTCAACACATGAATTTCTATTCAACGAATGAATTTCGATTCAACACATGAAGGTTTTCTATAGTTTTTATATATAGAGTAAAAATGTGATTTTTATATTTGAAACAATTTATTTAAAACACGAATACCATTCAACACATGAATATGATTCAACGAATGAATTTCAATTCAACACATGAAGGTTTTCTATAGTTTGTATATATAGAGTAAAAATGTGATTTTTATTGTTAAAACAATTTATTTAAAACACGAATACCATTCAACACATGAATATGATTCAACGAATGAATTTCAATTCAACACATGAAGGTTTTCTATAGTTTGTATATATAGCGTAAAAATGTGATTTTTATTGTTAAAACAATTTATTTAAAACACGAATACCATTCAACACATGAATATGATTTAACGAATGAATTTCTATTCAACACATGAAGGTTTTCTATAGTTTGTATATATAGAGTAAAAATGTGATTTTTATTGTTAAAACAATTTTTTTAAAACACGAATACCATTCAACACATGAATATGATTCAACGAATGAATTTCTATTCAACACATGAAGGTTTTCTATTCAGCAGACGAATATAATTTCAACACAGGAAAATAATTCCAACACGATGAATATAATTTCAACACAGGAAAATAATTCTAACACATGAATATTATTCAAAATTTCAGCAGCATAACGACAGGGTAGTTAAAACCGGGACCGTCCCTAGTACGGCTCCTCGCTCTACCTTAAAGCCTCGCAGCTTTGGACAATGGGGAATCATGCATCTAGTTCGCACGCAGGCGACATGTATATTTTTTTCATTTCCACAAACTAATCCTATGTGGTTTCAACAAAATATTTCTCAACCACTACTACAAAACAAGTCATTTGCATCAGTTGTTAAACCCCTATTGCATCAGTTGTTGAACTGATACAAGTGAAGATGATGCAACAAACAAATTTCTGTTGCATCAGTTAAAGAACCGATGCAAATGATGATCACTTGCATCAGTTGTTTAATACAATTGATGCTATAAAGTAGATGCAAATGTCTACATTTGCTTTCAAAGCCTGGTCTATTGCATCAAAGTTTTGAAACAAATGATGCTAATGAATAGATGCAAAAATGACATTTGTTATTACCTTTAGTGTATTGCATCAATTGCCTATGCCATTACAACTGATGCAAATTAAGTGAAGTAAAAAATATCCACTATTTCAAAATATTAAACCTGAAGCAATATTATATAGAATTTAAAATTCTACAGATGCATTAATACTACCAATCTGATGAAACAAAAAATATAATTATATTATTAATCAACATAGTTCATGTGTACAAAAAAAAAATACATACTCTAATCATGAAACTAAAGTCAATGTGCATAACATAAGACTGACATAACTACATCCAATTATGCATGATATAAATTGCTAAGCAATCCCGAACATCTTCTATCTCTTGTCGGTCATAAGAACCACGTGCGAAGTCCTGCAATTTATAATAGTAGTACTATTTTAAAATGTAGTAAATAACATATAATAGCTGGGGGGATGAAATAAATTTAAAAATACCTTTTGTAAATCAATGCTTTGATTGTGGTGTTTTACTATGTAAGCATATACCTCATCACATAATATACACAATCCGTTGCTTCAGATTGCTGCAGACACTGGCAATATTACAAAATAATGTAATGGTTAGTTTAAAATGAATAGAAAAAAAAAACAACACAATTTAAACGGCACAAAAAGGGCAAAAAAAGGGCACAAAATGAATAGCAACCCAAAAATAATAAGTTGTTCTTTCAAGGTATTAGTCTGTGCAAACCTTTATATCCTTAAAAGGCAACAAAAGTTCAATATCAGTCCGAGGTACCTTGAGTTGCAATAAATCTACATATGTAATGAATACTTCCTCATTTTTCTTAATTGGCTTTATGCTGAGAACCATAATTTTTGGACGATACCGGCATAGACAACTAACAATGATGAACTATAACATAGATAAAAACAACCAAACAGGACCATAGACCAAAATGCCTCACATCAAATAGCAAGATGGTGGCTTGCTGTAAGTATAGATATGTATTTGGCTGACAGAAACTATGTTATGATTATAGGAATGATGTGATCCGATATTGTAAAGCTATGTTGACAGAAACTATGTTATTACTACCAAAATATTCAATTTCAATATGCAGCTCAAAATAGAAAGCTAGTTAATTTCAAAATTCAATATTTGCAAGTGCATACAAGCAAGAGGAAATTAGAACATATGGAGCATGCACAGAAGGTGCAAACGAAGTATGAGGTGAGACTACGATTAAAGAATATAAAGATAAATACAGTTATTCAATCTGAATTTCACAATCATTATCAACTAAATCAACAATTCAAAAAAAACTGAAAATAAAGTAAAAACTAATAAATCCACCAGTATGTTGTAATTTATGTGTTGTGTTAGATTATCAAGGAAAATGCAGCAAAAATGATACGAAGGTGTCATAAAAAAAGGTGCAGCCAGTCATCAGCTAACTTGTTTTAGAATTTATTTCATTGAAATATCTCTAATTTTACCGTTTTAATATTCAAACAAATGATCAAAATTATGGTTCAGCTGGATAATAAGTGGAATCATGCAACATTATCTAATACAAAAGATTATTTTGTTTTTATACCCACAACTAATGCGCTTTAACAATGACTATTTTATCCCGAATTATATATAATTTTTAAAGAATTTTTCCACAAAATATCATACACAATTTTTTTTTATACAATTTAATATGATAGACGAGAATGAAAGTCATGAAGGAATTTGAAGAGCTGCATTATGTCTATAAATCCTAAAGACAACATCAATATCAAGCACAAATGCAACCAAAGTTACGCCATCACAATAGGATTTAAAAAGAAAGCACTTACTTAAAACGCTAAAGGCTTAATGTAGATGGAAAAGCTTTGGTGGTGGCAACAATAGTGAATCTAGTCCATTTCTTTCCCAAGCTTTCACTTCATCTTTTCTTTGCTTCATCGGTCTTATTGCAAGAAGCTTCTAGTACTCGGCAACCTCAGAATTTTCTTATCAACCCTCCTTTCTTTTCTTTGCAGTTCTAACCATTTTCAATTGTGTGTCAGTGAAATAAGAAGCCTTTGTGTCTTTTGGACCATGCTGATTGTCTTGCATATTTGCTGATGTACATACGCACATCATCTTGATTGGAAAAGTTGAAAAGCTTGCCGAATTTGGAGGCAGTCTTGCGTACTGTCATTCTTAGCTTCTCAACCTTCTTTGTATAGTCAAACCTAGAAGGTCATTGTTACATTTTTTAACAATCACAATAGTTAGAAAAGAAAGAACATGGCCAGCAATAAGTCCTTGAACATGCTTTCTTTTGCATTCTCCATTGTACCTTTCATACCTGTAGAAACATGGTTTTCCGGTTAGTGAATGTTCCACAAGTTATTGATTTGATACTCTCGAATCACTCTATATATCTTAAAGCACATAATACTAAATGATATTCGTTTCAGTGTCCATGAATGCATGATGCACATCTCAGTAAAAAACTTGGTGAATCCATGGAAGCATGGTGAACATTTTAATAAATGGCTTATCGATTCATTATTTGACACTATAATCACTGCATTTAACTTGAATACATATTACATAGTAGTAACTAAATTTTATTCTTATCGGCATAAATGAAAGCATGATTTCCTGTCAGTAAATAGTGTTCCTTTCAACATACCCTTAAACCACTGTATATCTTTAAAATTGGTGAATCAGATCATCAGTTAGTATCAGTAGCCATTGCAGGTTTCCGATCTTTGGGTTTCTGCGGTGGTAGCTTAAATCGGAGAATGTTAATACCTAAACAATAAAAGTAACTGTGAGATGATATAATATTTGCATAAGCTTGCAAATGAGCAATAGAAAGACAAAGAAAGGAATAATACCGCAGTTAATATTGTTAGTTTCAAGCTTTCTACCAGCCTTGGAACTGTTCTCGGTGCTTTCAGAAGATTCACAAGGCTTTGTAGTAAGGGCTCGCAATGTACTTTCTTCTGTTATACCACTTCTTTCATCCATTGTTTGTAGCTTATTCTTTACCAAATCCTCTCCCTTTCTCTATCTTTCCTTTTCTCCTTTGATAAAGATTCCTGTTCTTTCTGAAGTTTTAGAGGACATGAATTCTAATCAATACCAGGACAATTAAAAACATGACACGAAAGGGAACGTAAATTATTGCGATTGTTAATGACTAATGACGTCCAATCACATAAAAAATCCACTTCATTACAGCGACATCATTGCACAATTCAGTGTCTAAAACATATGCCGATCCTTTCACCGTTATGCTTATGCTTGTAATTTGTATTAATCATTTTTCCCTGCACATATGTAACATGTGATGTGTTAAATGAACTCATTGTTTTTCTTTGCACAGACAGCATATGCCATTAGATCTGGTATGAGTACACTTGTTTAGTTTTTGCACAGAAAGCTATTCTAATTTTTGCCATCATGTAGCAGTGGCTTTCTTCCAAGTTTAGCCACTTGTACAGTTTCACTTATATGAGTAAATTTCTTGCTTCGTAGATTCTTTTCTTCGTGACTATCCTGTGGGATCACATTCATTAGTTCAACTACACAATATTTTAAAACAAAATTCAGTTGTTTTGTTTTTTCCCATTTGAGGCATTTGATCAAACAAGATGCAAGCAAAAAGAAATTCAGATAGTGACCATAAACACAAACAGCGATTCAATCAAATTCCCCAATTTAAAAAAAACACTGTTTCCTCTCACCTGAATCCTCCTTGCAAGCTGAATATTTTAGGCATATTCATAACCCTCGTAACGTGTATCGCACCCATATTAGTGTTGTTAAAGAAGCCAACAGAGTATGACTCAGCCCACCACTTGAAGAGCGTCAACAACAGAGTTTTGAAATCTCAGACCAGTTTTCAAAAGCTCAGCGCGTTTCTAATACTTACGGATCTTGCAAAAAGGATGGTTCTTGGCCTAAATCGCTGAGGTTTTCTTAACGCCGCTATGTGCCAGAGCAGATTTATGAGCGGCTTTCGTTGCGAGCTGCTTCTTAATGGCTTCAATTTTATTTTTTGTTTATGGGAGATGAAGAAAAAAAGAGGAAGCGGGTGCAAAACTAAATAAAGAATGATGCCGGTGAAAAAAGGGGGGACGAAAAGAAATAAGAAGCGGGACAAAAAAATTAGGCGGGAAGGGAACAAAAAGATGAGCGAAACGAAAATACTAGCGAGAAACTAAAATTACAAAGGAGCGAACCTGATACTTATCATCTAATTATTAATTATATTATTAGACATTAGTCATTACATATTTACAACATTAACTATAATTAACAACTAAATACATTTATTAACTATTAATTATTCGATATTAACTATAAAATATTAATTATTTAATGTAATGGATATAGTTTAACTATAATTAGATTAGTTATTAATATTAAGCTTATTAAATAAAAATAAAAATCATTGATAATTTACAATAGTTTGTAATTATATATGATTTATTAATTAGTAATTACTTGTTAAGTGTTACCTAATTACTTAGTAGTATTTATTAAAAATTAATAATGGCTTATTAATTATTAACTATTAATTATTCAATGGTGTTATTGAATATTAATTTTTAATTGTTAAATATTACTCATTCTATAATAATTATTAATATTACTTATTAATCATTAATAAACAAACTTTATTATAAATAATAATCATTAATAATCAAACTTTAAATGTTACTTCTTAAATATAAATATTTCTTATTAATTAAGAATTATTAAATATTTTTGTAATTACTGATTTTTACTCAACATTTTTTTTAATTGTCATTATTATTAAAATATAACTATTAAGTACGAAATATCACTTTATAAGCATAATTAAATACTATTTTTAATTACTATTTTGTAATTAATAATTAAGTATTATTTTTAAGTATTAAATTTTATTTCTTAATTATTAAATATTAGTCTAAATTGTGACATAATCATTAAATTTAATTATTTAAATGAAATTATTAATTAAAATTAACTATTTAATTGTTACTTCTCAATTATTAGATATGAATTATTAAATATTTCCTTAATTATTGACTATTTATATTAATTATCTAATAGTCATTATTAATTATTTAAAATTGATTAACATAATAAATATCGTTAATACTTATATTAGCCTCTTTAACTATTTTTTATTTTAAATTTGTCTAAGTATTAAATATAGTTATTAATTATAACTGTAAAACGTTAAATGCTTAATGTTAATTTTTGATCATTAATATTTCTAATTAATTATAAAATATTATTTTTTCTTAATGGTTGGTTATTTATAATTATTTGTTTAATATTCATTATTAATTATTACTATATAAATCTAATTATCTAATACTAAATATTACTTCATAACTATTAAATTATGTTAATAATTTTTAGCTACCACATGCTGGTCTTAATTGCTATATAATTATTAATAATTAAGTATTTAATAGTAGTTACTAAATATTAAATAATAATTACTAGATAATACTTCAATTTTAAAAATTAATTACCAAATATTGATTACTAACTGTTAATTGTTGATTAATAATTATTTATTATTAATTATTAATTGGCTTATTAATTATTAAATGTAATTAATAAGTATAAACTATAATTTACTAACTATTAGTAATTAAATAATAAATTATTAATATAAATAATAATTATTGATTATTTATGATAGTTGGAAATTATATATTATTTATTAATAATCATTAATCATACTTAATTACGAATATTGACATTTGTGAGCTATAGTTTATGATTAATATGTGCACTTTCTTATATAACTCATTGTTGCTTCGGTGCATTTGCTTCAGTTTTGAAAGAATTGATGCAAATAACATTATCTGCTTCGGTGTATTTGCTTCATTACCTAAGGAACTGATGCAAACACTATCATTTGCTCTAATGAAAAGACAACTGAAGCAAATAACGTTATTTACTTCAGTGCACTTGCTTCAAGCTGTTAACAAAACCGAAGCAAATGATATTACTTGCTTCAGTTGTAAATACAACTGAAGCAAATGAGACGAAGCAACCGGCATGGTATCATTTGCTTCTGCACATTTGCTTCTGTTTTTAAGACAACCAAAGCAAACAATACCATTTGCTTCGATTGTCAGCTGAACTGAAGCAAATGAGACGAAGCAACAAGCTCGTTTTGTACTAGTGAACCACAAACGGATATTTTTCAACCACAATCAATCAATCTCAACCACAAACAATTTCAATCAACCATTCACTATCAATCAATTTTCACACCAATCATAACCAATAAATATCGTCCATGGTTTGTGGACGAGGGGAGTGTGTGTATATATATATATATATATATATATATATATATTTATATATAGCATTTCACTTCTATTTCAACACATATATAATTTTTACAATGCATATATATCTTATACATCGAACGTACAACTTATACAACGCTTATACAAGAGATGTACAACGCTTATATAACTCATACATCGACTATATAATTTATACATTGTCGTTTTCCATATCGTTTATAAATTAGAAATCTCACAATGGGTTCCACTCCACCAAAAATAGCAGAAGGCTCAGAAAAATATGCGATCTCTTCTAGAATGTAGAAGACGTCCACACGAGTCCACTGTCTCTTGTTTCACTGAATTTCATCATGAAATGAAAACGGTATGATTTTTACAAGTTTGCAACGGTTTTAAAATGTTGAAATCAGTTAAATAATTAACAGTCGTATACCTTCCTTTTGATTCAAAACTAGGTTTTGAATTTTCTTCCGATCCGTTGCACTTGAAGTCGATCAGCCTATGCCACCTTGTAGTGCTTGGAGAGGCTTACAAAACAAGGGTAAGGGGGTCCCACTCGGTGCGGCGGTCAAGGCGTGGCGGGCTTCGAGGCGGCGCAACTTCAGGGCGGTGGTTCTCGGTGATGGAGCGACGATACACTAGTACAAAATATGTTTGTTGCATCACCTCATTTGCATCAGTTGTCATTACAACCGATGCAAATAATGTTATTTGCATGAGTCTTTGAGTAATCGATGCAAATAAACCGATGCAAATAACATTATTTGCATCGGTTGCCTTTACAGCCGATGCAAATAACATTGTTTGCATCAAATTCAAGGAACCGATGCAAATGAACCAATGCAAATAGTGTTATTTGCATTGGCTCTTATGAACCGATGTAAATGCACCCAAGCAAATAATACTATTTGCATCGTTGTTTAAGAATCGATGCAAATGCATCGAAGCAAACAATATTATTTAATAAATAACAAAAAGTAACGGGTAATAATCAATAACTAGAATAAACTAGTAAATTTTATTTAATAAACTAGAAATACATAATAGTTTATAAAGTAGAAGTAAACTACTAGATCATGGTTAATAAACTGGAATTAGTAAGTAATAGCTAATGAACTTGAAATATAAATAATAGTTACAGAAATATTTAATATTTAATTTTCAATATATAGTATCTACTAAGTAATGTTTAACAATTAAAAATTATTTTTCAACAACACCATTAAATATTAAATAATCGATTATTAATTTTTAATAAATATTATTTAGTAATTAGGTAGTTTTCAAACAATTAATTATTAATTAATATAACATTTAATACTTATTAAATGAATTACTAATTAATGGTAAGTAATTAATAATTAACAATCAATATGTAATCAGTGATGTTTAATATTTAATATTTAAACAAGTAATATTTAGTAGTCAAGAAGAAGCAATATTTAATAATTAATTTTTAATAATTACCGTTAAATATTAATTAATAGTGATGCAAATGCACCGAAGCAATTAATAATTGACATATATTTTATAATTTATTATAATGAATGATTATTAATAAATAACGCATAATTACTAATTATTATAAATTATCAATAATTTTTATTTTTATTTAATAAGCTTAATATTAAAAACTAATGCTATTATAATTGAACTTTTGTCAATTATGTTAAATGATTAATATTTATTTGTTAATATCAAATAATTAATAGTAAATATTAAATATTTAATATGCAATATTAATGTTTGGAAAATAATTTATATTTAATAATTAATAGGTAGTGTTTAATATTAATCAATTAGTTTTCAATAATCATTAATTAATAATTGCTACAAAGCAATTTACTTAAATAATTATCTAACAATTTAGACTAACAATTAGTAGTAAAATTTAGTTCTTATGAAATGATAACTAGTATTTAATAATTTATTTTGATTAGTTATTAGTTGATAATATTTAAAAATTAATAATTTATGATCGAATAATTAGATAGTTAATTATTTATAATTTACAAATAAGGATTAGTAATAAATAATATATCTACAGAAAAAGTACCATATTGCAATTAGTTATTTGCAACTGACGTCATATGGTAGTTGCAGTAAACAATCTTTAACAGCTGGCATTTTATAGCAGTTGAAATAAATGTAATATCGCAAGTGACACTTTCAGTCAGTTGCGAAAAACACATCTTTTGCAAAAAAGAATTCTTTAAAATAAACATAAGTATATTAACAAAATTTATTAATTTTTTAATTCAAAGAAAATAGTTTAAATTAATGTTCTTAAAAAAATGTTTGTTAATAAAGAGCGTCACGTTCAGATAAAAGGTAGAGCACTAGTCTACGTTGTATCATGAACAAACTAACCCACTTAGGACTTATTTCATTTTCACTATGCCGCCCATTTTTCACACTACCGCCCATTTTTTCCCCTTTTGCGCCAACTCAATTTCAATGTCTACATCTTTCTCACTTCACGCTATATGGTCCTTGATTCTTCCTCTCCACGCTCACTAATCTCATCTTTTTAGGAAATATTAAAATAAACTATGGCTTTACCCTATCTATTTCAACTTTGATAGCCTTGTTTTCGGGAATAGTGAATTCTGCCTAGCCGCTCTCAACCACAAATCCTTTCTGGCCCCTTCTCCCCTTTGTCCAATCGAATCTTGGTCCACACTGGCTACTCCTCCGGTGCCTCCGTCTATTGCCAGACTGGCTTCTACGTGGCTACCCCATCGCCTCAACTTCTCCGATCTATTTCAACACGTAATCCTTGCGTCTTATAACTTCTCTCTATCTTTAATTCGATTTTAGATCTGGTCTTCTTTGGGTTTTGATTTCATTCTGGTCTTAAATTTTCCTTTCCTTTGGGTTAATCGAGGATAACCGTTCGATCTTTACTTCCAGGGTTCCCATATTCTGAATTCTGATAGATCTATTTTGTAAATCGAATATAATCTCTGCTGTTGGATTCGATAATAAGAAGTAGAGCTTCTGTGATCATTTTGTAGGGAATTTGATAGCAATTTAACTGTAAATGATGCTAGGTACGTATTTCGTAGTTTTTTCTACGTATAATATTGCTTGTAAACATGATCTTAAGTTAATTCTAGGCTTATCTGAATTGGTTATAAGATGTTCACTCTATAGACTATAGATATATTGTTTTCTAGAAGAAAAGCTATTGTGATAGTAAAAATACATATGGTGATATGCATAATGATAGACATAATCATGGTTAAACTGCTCTAATTGCCACGTGAGGTCAATTGGACATTATTTTCTGGTAGGTATCGAATGATTTAATGTCTGATAGCTACTAATAAATGTAATTTTGCTTTGATGCTTGTAAATTGGTGTATTTAATCGTTATCTGATTGATGAAACATAATTGTTATAAAGTTAGTGTTGTGTCTCAAGTTGAACTTAGTTGTTTGTTATAGTACAACGAAATATCAAATATAGCAAGAGCTGATTTGGTAAATGAAAATCACCACAGAAAAATTATGTTATGTTTAAAATATCGTAAACTCCATAGGCAGGCCTCTACATTTTCATTTTCCCATTTTGTTGTGTTTGGATCATATCAAAGGCACCTATGGATCATCAACTACAAACAGATCTATCCTAGCGGAGCTGCTAATGCCCTCCTCATCAATGGGTTCCACGCTTCCGATCGTGCCAAGCTTGCAAAGTAATTTTCTGTTTTCTACTGTACATTTGTTCTCCTTTATAAATAGAATATAAGACTAACATGTGTAAATCTTTAAGGTAACAAGTGAATCCTTTCTTTGGATTTTTCTGGGGACTCTTTCATTGGTTCTACAAAAGAGGGGACGACTGTGGCTTTTTGGTACTGTCATTTTTACTGGCCCTTTTCTTTTCCTGTCTTTCTGATCTTTTCCTTAGTCTTAATTCTTCATATATACTTTCATATTACTATTGTTTATACAACAATTACTACTGTATATTCTTCATATATACTGTCATTTTACTACTGTATATTCTTTATATATACTTTCATATATACTCTTTCATATTACTATTGTATATTCTTGATATATACTTTCATATATACTATCATTTTTACTGTGACTGTGTTTTGTTCCTTCAACATCTGCGTCATTTGAATTACTATTGTTTATATAGCAATTCCATAGATGTGAAACTGCGCAAATCCCAGAAGTCATTAGTGGTTGTTAGTATCTAAATTAATATGATGTTGTTTTTATCTTATAGTGGATTTTTATGTTACAGCATATAGCTTTGTTGCTGCATATTACTGCATATATACTTTCATATTACCGCATATTATTTTTACTACATATGTTGCATATACTTTTTACTGCTAATGTACTTTTTACTTTATCCTATATATGACCTTTCGTGCATATACTTTTTACCGCATATGCAGTAATATGAAAGGTCATTTCCTAGTGGCCTTGGTTTTTTATTACTCATCTTAAAATTGATTTTTCAACAAAAACACGCACATACATTTGTGATTTGGTTGGTACAATGATTATGTGGGTTCTTAGATTCTTTGTTTGTTTCAATGAAGCATGTTCAATATAGTTTTTTTTAATGAAAATCGATTCTTTTTGTTTATGTAAAAAAGTTATCAACAATGTGGTTGACCTTCTTTGAATTTTGTCTCTCATTTGCTGCAAGTGACAGAGTAGTTATTTAAAGTTCGATGGCCAGTTCAATTTATGCCCAAGTTAAGGCACTTTTGTACCTTTTAAAAGAAATCTTTGGGCTACAACAATGAGATACATAATTGAACACAACTTTTTTTTTCATCTGATATCATTTCGTCTATATATTGAATGGTTTTACTTTTATCTTGGTAAATCTAATTTTTTTGCATGATAAATGATGTAGGATAAGCCAAAAACTGAGGTTACTACTACACTTAGAGACCTGCTGTAAAAGAGTTCCGGTAAAAGGATATTTGTTTATAAGTCAAGCTTCATTAATGGATGTACACATTCAGAGCCGAAAAAGGCAAGAAAGATCAATCCCTTTGCAGTGCATTAATGCAGTGAGTCCTTAGGCAAATTAGTGTGTGACCATCACACCTTAATTCATTTTCATAATTTTTAATGGCTAAAAATATATATTTGATATGAGTAAAATACTTATCATGGTTCATATTTAGAAGAGAGGAATGACTATGCTTATTGTTATGTATATCAATATGTTGCTTGCAATCAGTCTCAAAATATCATTGCTTATTTGATGTTGTTTCTCTATCCAGAAGGTATGTTTTATTTACTAACATTATATCTATTATCTCAAATCAGGTTCTTCTTGAGCAAAGTGAAGAATGAAGAATGATGTCAAAAGCGTTGTTGTATTAGGGTACTTCATAGTATAAGCTATATTGCTTAATGATTGTACGAATCAAATGTTTGAATTATTGTTGTAAAATGATTTATGAATTACTTTTTTGTATGGATTATGGATACTATAATTGATTTATTTTTGTTATTATCTTATTCAATTTGCACTTGGCATAAATTTAATTTAAATAATTATAATATTGTATATAATTATTGTTTGTTATAAGAAGAGTTTTTATATTGACATTTAAAGCAGTAGGGTGATATTGTGTATCGATGGTCGAAATAAGGATGGGTCAAGGGCAATGTCTCCTATATTGCATCGGTTGGTTGGCATTAATAAAGTGGTGCAAAAACGTCTTTTTTGCATCGGTTGTTACTAGTAACTGATGCAACATAGTACCTATTATTAAATCGAAAGGCTTCCTTTTGCATCGGTTATTATTAACAACCAATGCAAAATTATAGTTATTGCATCGGTTCTGAAACCGATGCAATTGTTTTTACCTCATTGCATCGGCTGCATATGCATCGGTTGCTGAACTGATGCAACAGGGGGTAAACAACCGATGCAACTGACCTATTTTGTAGTAGTGATAAGAGGAGCAGCAGGTATGGATTTGAAGAGGAGGAGGAGGGCTTCAAAAAGTTCTACTAGAGGTGGGGCTGATGGTGGCTGTGGCGATCGGAAACGGGGAGGGAAGCTTCGAAGGTCAGCCGCCGTCGAGATCGGGGAGAGATAAAAAGGGGTTTTCTGTTTTTTTTTATAAAAAATCTGATTGGCCGGTGGTTTAATAATTTTAAAAATACCCCCTTTCACACACGAACTCCAATCCAAACCCAACGACTGTCATCCCTAGCTAAATACCCCCATTCCGAACACAATGGGATATGTTTCGTAGGCCCATTCGACTGTTTCAGTCAGTTTTCCTTCAATTTAAAATATAAAACATTCAATATTTAATTTGAACATACATTTCAATTTGCCAGGGCCACAAACTGATTCGAAAAATTCCAGAAAAATAAATCTAGCTATGTTTTGACGATACGGTCCCAATAAAACTAGTTTCGTCGAATTCTGAGACAGTTTGAAAAATGGCCCATTTCTGGTCGATCCAATTTAACTGTAATTGACCAAAACACATTTTCCTTTGCCACGTTCACATACTAGCTTCAAAAATTATGAAATTTGAAACCTAGAAATAACTTCACATCCCGGATCCAACAAAAGTGGTTTCGTCGAATTCCGAGGTCGTTTGCAAAATGGCCAATTTCACGGGCTATATAAATTCCATAGCGACCTTTCTGAAAATTCATTTGGCCATTACTTTTGCTTTCTGCTATAAAACTTTGATTTTTTAGATTCGTTAGAAAGATATTCACTAACAGATTTAAATATTTTTGGTTTCACTCAAATCTGTTTTGTTTTGCACCCGGTACAGTCAGACAAAGTTTGAATTCAAATTTTGAAACTACCGCGCCATTTCAGGCCTTGTTTATAATTAATTACATTCGTTTTCAAATGTCGATTCAAACTTACTTTTCATCGTTATTATTTAAAATATTTATTTTAAATATTTAAAATCCACTATTTTAGCCAATTTAAAATTTTTAAATTGGTTCAGATTTTCCGGGTCGTTGCATTCAAGTACAGATATATATTTCAAAGTTATGTTACATATATTATATGTTACATATATTATATGTTATTCGTCCCGCTGTGAGATTCGTGTTACTCTGACGTTGTGTTCTTCTTCTTCTTCTATTCTAAGTTTCTATCTTATCTTTCCTCACCCTCTGTTTTCTTTCTATTAATTTCCTGATTTTCAGTTTAATTTGGGGTTGGACTTGTGTTTTTGGTCAGCTCAAATTGGACCGGAATTTTGGGTCGTTACACTAAATTTCTAGAGATGACATCCTATAAGATTTGCTAATGAAAATTTTGGGAATAGCAAGAAAATAAGCGATTGCAATAAATATAACAAAATAAATAAGTGGGGGAGATCTATAATTTTCCCTACTTGAAGATGTTACGATTAGAGATATTTCGCAATATAATATTTTGTCATATATTTAGAAAATTTGTGTATACTTTTATTTAAAAGAGAAGAGTTTCGAGTATTATAGTTTGACCCTGAGATTTGGACTAACGAGTATGTAAAGAGTTTGAACATACGCCTAGCTAACGTACGTACGAATTTTTTTTTACGTACTGGATAGATATAGAATCACACTGCAGTCGCTTGGAAATGAGTCTGATCATGACCGCGGCATCATCAGTATTTATTTTCAGGTTTCGTAAGTGAGCTAAAATATTCCAAATTGAGACGTTGAACTGATACTCAAAAGCAATTTAGTGTATGTTTGAAATGTTTAAGGAGAATAAATGAGGATAAAAATTTGTTTGATAAAATGCGAGCTTAAAGAATAAACGGACGTTAAATAAGGGTATATGTTGTGAACTTATAAACATTAAATTTAGAAATTTATGAATTAAATAAACTATAATATTGCTTGCTACTTTTGAAAAAAAAGGAAAAGAAAAGAAAGAAAAAGAAAGTAAACCTTTAGAAAATTTGAACTCCTGATAAATAAGCCTTCCAAATGAAATTGAAAACGGCTTGTATATTATGTACATATAAATGTTATATGAGGAAAATGTACGCAAGTAGAACTTGTATAAAAAAATGGAAATAATAATCTTATTAAATATTAAGGTTATGGAATATAATTATACTTTCAGAGTAGTATTTGTATAAATTAACAAAATAAGTTCACGCCAACTAATTCCTAGAAAATTTTAGTTTCAAAATTCGTCAATCTAAACGAAATGCATGGTCAACATAATACAATGCATGTAAAAGAAGAAGAAGAAAACAAATGGGTAATTCAGCTAACTGAAACATGCTTCTGTTATATCAAACATCCAAAGATGTAGCGACAATTCACTAATGAGCTTCACACAATATATGTCCAGATAAGGGTTGTGCATATTAAAATTCAAAAGTGCAATAGTTTGAGACTGCTGGACCTGATTCTACATCAAAAGATTACGAAATATTAGATTTAATGTTGAGTAAATATATTTAATATTAAGTTGACATTATAAAGGTAGTTGTGGAGCTATAAAAATTTGTTTTAATATGAGAAGGACAAAAGGCTGGTTGGACATATTTAGTAGTGCAACTAGTAGTAAGGTTAAGTAGTAATAGTTTTAGTGTGCAACTTCTAGCTTCTCATAAAAGTATGTTGTTTGCTGATGTGTATATAGTGGTTGAAACTTCTATATTTTTTTATAGTTTGAAAAGCAATCAGTTTAGTTATTTAGTTTTTCCAAGCAGCTTATATAATGTGTTTGACCATGATATTGTAAGTCAATTCTAGTGTTAGGATTGTAGGCACACTATCCATACAGGTACTAATTAAACATGCACGTCAGTCGTCTGTAGAAAGGGAAACCAAAATTCTGTAATTATACATGCAACAAAGAACTAGTGGTAAGACTGTATATCATTTGTAGATTCTTGTGACACCTATTTAGTAAACTAAGCCTTTCAAAACTAATATTCATTATAGAGATGTAGCTCTCTTGTAGGTAAGTGGATGAAAGTTGTAGTCCGCACTTAGTAAACTGAATAATTGCAATTAATTAAACTACTAGTTGTGTACAAGCATGCATGAAACTTCATTGATGATGTAGTATATAATATTTTACTTAATGTAAAGGATTTCTTAGTATAAAGATTTGGTTTAAAAAGTCTAATTAAATTTATTGTGATATAACAATTAAATTTATTTGCTTTGATATGTGTCCGGTTGCTGCCATCCTTAAGTTTAATGAGCATAGTAAGTATGATAACATGAATTGGATGGAAGAGAAATTGCAAGCAACTTAGAACATTCAAACTAGAGTCCACTTTTTTTAAAAAAAACACTGCACTAAAGGGGGAATCTAATAAATATCAAGCAAGCATGTTCATTAGTGTATATACACATACATTTGGTGCTAGTCATTATCGAAATAATTTGTATGTTTATAAGATGGAAACAAGTATGTCGATAATAGTATTGGATTGTATAGGTTATTTATTCATTTTGTTAGCATGCTACGCTACTTATGTTTTATATTGTTTATTGTTATGTATACGTTCTCATTATTTTGTCAAGTGATTTATAGGTGAAAGTGGCGCATGCTTCACTTTGGAGCCCGCTTTTGCGCAAATGCTATAAAAATAAGAAAAAATGCTTAAAAACGCTAAAAAAGGTATGTATCTCGGGTTACATATCGCATTTGGGTTTTTTTTCTTTTGTTTCCCCTATATTGGGATGCCTCATCTTGTAGACGAGATGTATATTGACTTTGTAAATTTTTCCGGGGGAACCATGTAGGGGAGATGCTGCCGAAATTTTCCGTAAAATCCGAGTGTTAGAAAAATATTGAGTCTTAAAAATTCCATAACTGTTTTTCTTTTTCTTTATAACAGGGTTCAAACTAAGTAAGGATATTGTGTAGTTATATATATATATATAGGTATAGTTAGATGCGACTTTTCCTTTTCGAGGACGAAAAGAGCTAGGTGGGGGAGAATGTAACGACTCGATAAATTCAACATTTAAATTTACGAAGAATAACAAAATCTAAAGCTTGAATGAATGTTTATAACTAGAGTTTAAGGTAGAGGCTTGAAATGTTTGTTAGGTTGAAGATATGAATCCAAATTCTAGACATAAATTTAAGCTATGTAATTTGGTTTGAAATTAAGAAGTCTGAAACTATAAGTAATTTAAATTTGGAAGCAAAATGAAACTGACAAGTTATAAAAATGTTGAGCCTTAAGATTTGAATATACTACTTAGAAGTAATCAAAATAGTTATATATCAAAAATGTCTAAGTCGTTTGTTTCATTTAAATTCGACTTCTACAATCGATAGCGGCAATCGATATGCCGAAATTAACGTTAAACTTAAAAGTTGGATTAAATTACAAATTTTAATATTTGAAAATGCACAATTTTGACATCATTGGTGAATATACCTATGTTCGGGTCCTTGTTTATGTTGTGTATGGATTTAAATACCTTTGTTTTTTGTCTTTCGTTTTCATTAAGATATATACGTGGGAACAAGTTAGAAAAAAATCGACACATGTTCGTTGGTCAGAGAAAATAACACACGCGTCATTTCCCTTTTCTCTCATTTCTTCTGTTCGGTCCTTTCCTTTCCTACCCCAATCTGAAGAAATAAAATCATGAAATGAAATCAGCAATGGCCACATTATTGCCTCCTCTGGCAATGACGCTCCCACTGTCGGTGAAGGACACTACCATCATACTGCTTCCCCCTTGCTCCTCCGCTCTTCTCGTTCTTTACCCTTTTACTGAATTCGAAATCGAGTTGCCCTTGTCCAATCGAGGAACCCTAAACCGCTTCCGTCCATCGTGCTTCCTACATCGCACTCACCTCCACGCCACCATCCAACTACGACCGAAGCGATCTATGGTCCATCGCAGCCTTCCCTACAACCGCCTATGTTGCTTACCTCGAGGCACGCTGACCACATCAACTAGGCCGAGCTCCACCTTCTCGTTTGGTCGCGCCCCCTCTTCCAGCATGCGCAAGTCAGTTTTCACCGTGAGCTGCTCCACCTAAAGCCTATGGCCGAGCCCTTCTACACTGCTTCTCAAGCTCCAGCATGCACGAGCCGAGCCTCAACCATGCATGGGTTGGGAACTAAGGCATGAACTTGTGAGCGCTGCCTTCCATCAAGGTACCTCATCAACTCTGCATTGCGCACCCCAGCTGCTCGAACAAATGCCTAAAGGGTTGTTTGGGTTAGTACAGGATGAAACTGTTGAGTTAGCAAGGTCAAGCCTTGTTTTCAAGTTCAGATAGGGTAAACAACTGCCGATTACTTCTATTTTAAGCCTAATTATATTTCTTAACCCCATTCTTGGATAAATATATTATAAAAGGGAGAATATAATCATAACCCGAGTGGATTCAATTTAATATTCTTTGAAATTTTGATTAGGAGCTGTCGTAGTCGAGGTCGAGTTAGGGTGGTGTGAATTTCATGGTCTCTGTAGGGATTGATTTGCTGCTTATTTCTTTTGTCGCCTTCTAGTTAGATCCATGTTGTTCTGAGTTTTAGTGGCTCCGCTCATAACCACGAAAGGTGAGTTTCTACTCACTCACAAACTAATATTTTTATTAAGTGAATTAAAGATTGAAATGTTGAATGAAATGTTAGTTGCTCTAGAATGGTTTGCTTCGTGATTGTGCACATGTGACACACACTATTATATTATATGACACGATATGGATGTATGTTTGACATGCTATGTTATTTTATCAACATGCAAGTCCCCCTTTAGATTAAAAAAACACACTACGGGTTGAAATGATACATACCCGAACCCCTTGTGTATTCGAATCGATTTGGGATGCGGGTTGGAATGATACATACCCGGGATTCGAATATTTTAAAGAACGGATTGAAACGATAAATATCCATATCACTTGACCATATAATAGAAAATTTTATACGGACACCGTGGTCAATAAAATTATTTTAACTAAATTATCGACTTTGGCAAGTTGAAATTTTAAGAAAATTTTCTATATATCATAAAGAAAAGTAAAAGAATTTTTTGTGCAAATTTTTCTTGAATTTTTTTCCAGGGATCTAGTTTGAATGGAAATAAGCTTTAAAGAGGGTTTCAAGTTAACACCTAAACTTTATCTATCTAGGTGAATTTTTCATAACTTCATGATTATAATATGATAACTTTGAATTGAATACTTTAACGTAAAAATTTGCAAAGACTTGATAAATTTAAAGCTTATTTTAATATATGATTTGTCAAATGAATTTTTGCTACGTGAATGTAAGACGAATTTTGTCGGAATGAAAGTGTTTCCAAGTATGAAAGAATATGGTTATCTAAATCATGGTGAATACGGGTTTAGCTAACAAGTTAGAATTTAATGGATTATATTTTGATTTACAACAAATGTTAAAGTTGTTTGGGGTTTATTATATATAAAAAAAAGGATATGTAAATCCAAGGCAAACAATGATTGGAAAATCGTTAATCGTGAAGCATTGAATTTGAACTAAACAAAAAGGGAATTTGATCTAAAGGTGAAATTTTGATGAGAAAAGAAATTGTGAAACTTGGATTTAGGTTGGATTGGATTAATATTTTTAATAATACTATAAATTTTATAAAGGCAATTTTCCGCATTACTTGATTTTGTAAGTATTCTTTTATAAAATAAATTTGATTACTTTAACTATATACACTTTATAATAGTTTTCTACTACATATATATATGTATATATGCATATGCGTTATTTTCAAATTTAATATACCTATACTATTTTTCAAATCTAAAATTTTCAATTTTTTTTAAATCCGAATAAAATCTTTGTCCAATCCAGTCTAGTGATCCAAATGGTGAAATAAAGAAATTCGAGCAATAGCGATATTTCGAGGAAGTTGAAACTTTGAAACCAATGGTTGACAAAGGAATTTTGAATAGTAGATTTGCAACCTTAATCGAACCAACTATTTGAGGAATTGATTTTGGGGCAATATTTGAAATAAATTGATTTGCGGTACTCGAAATATAATTTCAAAGCTAATGGCCTCGCTGTGAAAAATGTAAACATGTGGTTGTTAAAGAGACCGGAGTCGGTAAGTGGCATACTCTCTGTCAGTGCCGATACCACTTTAACAATTGTGTACGTGATGACGTATCCAGAACGAAGCATAATGACTTGGAGGCGAGTACTGGGTTAAAGAAGGCGAACGAAAACGAAATGGCCTTGACCTTCGGGTCATAATTGAAATGACTAAAACATGAGCTATACCCTGACTAATTGAGGTAGCACCTTTGATCGAACGCACTTCTTCAATACCATTTCTATGACTATATTGATGATTTGGGCGTGCTTTTTGATTTGAGAGTGTGTTCCGAGGTGGGCGGTAGTGGCTGCTATGCGTTACCACCGGTCCGGGAGTGTAATTGGTAGAATCCTACCCTGGGTTTTGCCTCGAGTGCCTTGTCATATTATCCTTAGCGAGCCCCCTACGATTTTGATTTGTATCGTACCTATGGAGTGCCCTCTGATGCCATCGTGTTACGGTGGATTTACGGTACTGTATAGACTACGGTATTATAAACGGTGTAAGGGTAAAAATGTAATACCGCTTATGCTATTTTCATTATTTATATTTTACTGAATAGACATTACAATAATAGCATACTATTATATAGATATTAGTTTTGCGGATCCTTAGAGGATGGAAATCCCAAGCATCCTTTAAGTTATTGTACATTTCAGTGGACACTTCATTTGAGTTAATTCACTTATATGAGACTGTTAGTCCTGACTCGAGTATTTTGTTTGTTTTATTTCTTGCAAAATGCCCGGGTCAGACCATGTATTCCAGTTTGGAGATTTATCTATTAGAGATTGAAATTCGTTGGAGTTCCAGTCATCCACCTGTTATTTCCACTACTGTTAGGCCCATCTCTACTTATCACTGATGTTAGTATGATTCTACGTTCAGTCTTCCACTGGTTCTGTAATTTTATCTTATGTACTCTGATATCATGTGAATTTACTGATTTTGTATTATCATATAAATTTTGCTTCCCCTGTGATATACTCTGTGCTCTGTGTTTGTGATTCTGTGATGATTATATTTTAATTTCATAAGCAATAACAATATGTCGTTTTGAACGGTTCGAGTTGGTTTAATTATCGACTTGGAGCGGTCAAAATGCCAGGTCGTTACAAAGACTGTGTCATTCATTTATTCATTTTTTTTAAATTCAAATGTCAATCACAATGGTGCATAACAGTTGTAGTAGATTTTATTACAACGGTGCATAACTGTTGTAATAAATTTATTACAACGGTGGAAAAAAGTTGTAAAATATACATATTAAAACTGTGTTGCAACAGTGCAAAAAAGTTGTAAAAGATATTAGTCTATTACAACTTCTTAATACACGACGGTTTTCCCACCATTGTAAAATGTATATTACAACGGTGTTCCACCGTTGTAATAGGGTCATTTTGTTGTAGTGTAAATTCACTTAACCAATCTTCACTATCGAACCTTAACTAGTCCTTAGTTAAAAACGAAGTCAATCAAGTTGGGGTATAATTACCTCTAAGACCTTAACTGAACAACGTCGTTAACCTCGAAATAGACAAAGTTCACCCTTTAAATCTTCAAAAAAACTTCCTTACGCAAACTCTTGGATTCTGTTTACGAATCCACTTCTTTCATCTAAATCTTTTGATTATATTAGTTGTGTTATAATCCCAGCTTTCGAAATGAAACAACTTAAGTATAACCTTTATATCTTAATTTGGGTAAATAAACAAATAACAGATTTATTAACAAATAAGTAAAACTTTATTTGAAACGGAAAGTAAATATCTCTTTCCTTAATTCGATATAATCGAATTCCAATGCATAACCCACTCTCGAATAATCACTATTCGATAACTCTCTTTCGAATAAACTATATTCGATTCCATTGTTCGAATAACTAATATTCGATAATCCTTTCTTTCGAATAATTTATATTCGATTAATTCTCTCATCGAATAACTTATATTCGATAATCTCTCACGAATAACTTATATTCAATAATCTCTCATCGAATAACTTATATTCGAAAATCTCTCTTTTTTCCAAGTTCACTATTGAATTTGAAATTTCAATTACCCACTGATAATCATATTTTAGTTTATTTATAAACATTTGTTTATAAATCTCAACGGTTGTTTTCATTCTTAACAAGTTTTTATCTCTACCCATTTGAAATCGCAATTTTGTATAACTTCTATTCCAAAAATCCACTTTCTTTTATAAAAGTGTTTATTCACAAAATATTTGTCTAAATTCGTTTTCCACACCAAATGTGGAAATATTCCTTTATATAATCTATTCAGTTTGATTCCATATTTCAAACAATATCCACATTCCAACTTCTATTTATACTTCTATTTAGAATTATACATATGAAATCTCCTTTTTACTTCCAATACTTAAATCTCCTTTATAATCCCCTTTAAAAATTGCTAGGTTCAAATTCTAGTAAACATGTCGGTGTTAATACTCATTTTCCCATAATTCCTTTATAATTGGCAATTTCCTTTTAACATTATATAATTTCCCAAATATCACCTTTATTACATATAATTATTTATTCCCTTCTTATTACTCTTATTTAAGTATCTTCCCACAAACGGCTTCTACATATTCCATATAACTATCTATAATTTTCCACAAAAATTTCCTATTAATTTCCAAATATTCCTTTCTATAACTTCTATTGATTTTTATAAAACTCTTGAATTCAATATCTACCTCACAAATTCTTTTTATTTTATAAACCCTTTTTGAATTTATAAACTTCCATAATTTAATAATCACTTCAAATTCCCTTTTTACATAAAACCCTTTGATTTTATATATATATAAATATTTTATTTCAAATTATAGTTTGAAATTTCCCTTTTCACATTCCAGTATTTCCTTTGGTATTTAACAGTACCAAATAACCATGATCAAACACACACACACACACACACTCAACAACAGATTATAAATCACATCATATATCACAATATATGAAAACAGTAAAATAAATGTTGAGGAACCCAGCTGGGTCCCTCCGACCTGTTTCCCTGCATCCACAGATGTTAATCAACATAAATAACACGAATATGAAATATTCTGATAAACAGAATCAATATTCGATTAACGATTTATATATATCGTTATTGATATTTTCAACCAATTAACTAGCAGTTCAACCAAATAGCCAATACACAGCAAACAATCATCATTTATAATTTCTAAAAATACTTTATAAAAATATAAATTGATCAGAGTTTTTGAGATTTACTCACATTGGATGATTATCATTAATTAACGATAATTGGTCATTGATTTGATTCAGGCGTTAAATTCCACCGTAATTCCAAACGAGCTCAAATCCACTCCTGGCCAGTTCAAGTGTGTAGTGCCCGTCCTTACAATCCCAACGGATCTTGTTTTTCTGAGTTTCGTTAACATATGAAATAGTTATTGAATTCACAAGTCGTACATATTTTTAATTTAAATAAACTTGAATTTAGTTTGGGCCTTACTCTCTTTGAAAGCAAATTCGGCCCATACCACTCCTTACCCACTTACTACAATAGTGTCTCCTTCAAATCCGAATACGAGCTCCAAGAATTTTGTTCTCCACCATTTTCAAATCTTAAACTCCACGTCTCCCTCTTTTACACAATGAAAATGAGAATTAAAACCATCGTTGATCTCCTCTTCGAACCCTCTATCAACCCATCCCCAATGCTTACACGCGCTCAGCTTCCCCTACGCGTCGCCAAGACCAGTCATGCCATTACAGGAAAAATCACGACATCTTTTACCATGAATCTCCCCCAAATCCTGATGCTAAATGTGGAATTCCCTCACGAGTTCGAAAATGACATCCATTCCTTCGATCGAACCCCTAAATGCTGGCCAAAACGAACCCTAGGATGCCTCTGTTGAAACCCAGTACCACAAAATGAACGTCGAACTCAACAATTTTTACACAAATGTGAAGAGAAATTACCCAGGAGTTCCAATCTACATCTATTTCGATTATTAGATTTTTCTATGAATTTTGAAAGATTTTTGACTTTGGTTTTTCACTGTGGAAATTTGTTTCGGTGGCGGCGCATGTTTTTAACCGAAGAAAGTTTAGGTTAGGGTTTTGGGATGAGTTGGGATATTTATAGGATAGTCAAAATAATTTTTTTATTCGAGTTTTATAATTATTTTTATCATATCGCTGTTTGTATACGCTATTTAAAAATTCCTGTGGTCACACACGATACCCAAAAATCACGAAAATAGTCCTGTAGCTACAGTTTGACATTGCGGACCCAACGAAACTGGTTTCATCAAATTCCGACCTCGTTTGCTCACACAGCGTATTTTTAAAGTCAGAAAATTGACTGTTTTTCATATTAAAATCCCGTACCACCACACACAGACCCCAAAAATCACGGAATTTGAAATCTAACAATAATTTGACATTACGAATCCAACAAAATTGGTTTCGTTGAATTTGAAGGTCGTTTGAAAAAGTGGCTATTTTTAAAGCTTAAAATAAATCATTTAAATATATAAATATATTTAAAAACATTTAAATTTAATATTAATAAATTAATATTGTTGTATATAATCACATATAATATCATATGGCTCTAAAATATACCTACCTGGATTTTTATCTCGATATTTCAAAATCCCAGATTATATCGACATTCCATTTATAATGAAATTCCTTATATATATTGTAATAAATTATAAAGGAATTCCATAGCGACTTTTCTAAAATTTGATTTGGACATATATCAAAATCTACACGATAAAATCCTGATTTTTCTTTTCCACTAGAAAAATATATATCACCAGTTCCTAACGTTTCTTGTTTCACAGAAATCCGATTTAAAACGTACATGTATACTCAGTTGAAGTTCAAATCGCCAAATTACGAACTGCAGCGCCATTTCGAGCTCGATTATAATTATAATATAATTATACGTTCAAACTGTCATTAAAATAATATATTCGTTATTCTAAATCAAATTCTAAACTAAATTAAACATCACCGATGATCAATTCACACCATTTTGTGAATTCCGCTATTTCTGATATTTCTGAAATTAAATATATTATTTATTTTAATTTAGTATTCAATACTATCTAATCCTGGTCATTTTAAATAATCAAAACCATAATTTAAATAATTAAATAAATTATTTATATACCGTAAAAATACGGGTCGTTACATTCTTCACCCCTTAAAATAATTTTGTCCTCGAAATTGCTAAGGTTGAGAACAAACCCTATTGACTAGTACAAATTTATTTGTTTACTTACCATCCTTATTTTCAACTGAACCAATTTAATTTCAACTAAAATATTAATTAATTCTTATCAATGAAAATTTTCTAAAATCCTGAAAATTTTCTAACACCCGAAATTTTCGAAAAATTTCGCCAGCACCTCCTTTGTATCGGTTAATAGTTCAAACCCCAACTCGCCTCCCAGGCCTTCTCCAATTCAAAAGAAAGATAAACGGCCAAGCGGCTTGCCAAATCGGCCCATAAATCACCAAATCCATAAAAATAAACATGTACCTTTTTGTCGGGCATATCATTAAATCCTTTTATTCTGCTGCCAATTCAGCATTTTATCCTAATCAATCTCCAATCATCTGTTCTCAAATCCAATCATCCTATTTTCAAACCAAATATCATTCTCAAAATCAAATTTCATTACCAATTTCAACTCTTACTTATCCGTCCAATATACTTAAACAAATTCATAACTCACATTTATTCGATATCGTTCTATTTCAATTCAATTCGTATTTGCTTTCACAAATTTCTATTTAATTTGTTTTTATTCAAACAACCTTTTTCCTGGGAGCTTAAATAATTTTGTTTTTCACAAAAATAAAATATCCCTTTTTGGATTTCAACCAACTTGTTTTCCTCAAACAATTCAACACAAAATCTTTGGTAGTAATCCGTCACTTACAACTCGAAAATGAACACTGATGATGTGGCCAGCATCGTCAGCGTTATTTCCCAGCTATCAAAGTAAGTTCAATAATATATCACTTGTCAAAACCATATTTAAACATCTTCATTTTGAAGTCTTTTTCAAAATATAATTCACGATGCTTGTAAAACAATTTAATATCTCCTAGGATCTTAAAATTCTCATATACTTAACACAATTCCACTTACAAACACTTCTCCCAGTTTTAAGAATTTTAATTCTAATTTAATTTAATTCAGATTTTATTAATCTGCTTTTAAATTATACGAACTCAAATTGGTTATTTATATAACCATTTTCATTATAATCAACCAACACATCCAACATATGATAATAATTCCAAGATATACCTTTTCTTTTATAGCAAAATATATTTTGGATAAAATTATTTCATTTACCCTCTTTCAAAACATACAGTGTCGGTTTATCGTACTTGAGTGTTTAGAAGCCCCTACCAATATAGTGGATCAAACTGATTGACCAGAACTTATAAACAACTCAACGAATAAATCTCCCAATACAAAACAATTTTTATAAAATTTACAAGTATGTTCACTCGTATATATACACTCAAACTCAATCTAGGTTATTACTAACCCCATCTCTACTGGGTCACGCCACAGAGCCAAGGTAATCACTTAAACTTCAGCTTTGAAACCACTGTAACGAACTGGGATTTTCGACAATGAAAATCAACACCAAGCTACCATGTTGGCTATTCAGACATCGAAAATACCTGATCATTAATAGAATGAAGTTAGAGGGTGAGAATAGATAAGATAGAAAATTAGAATAGAAGAAGAAGAATATCACCACAGAACATAATCAGAGTGATACGAATCTCACAGCAGAACGAATAAAATATATTATAACATAAATTTGAAATAAAATAGTACATATATATATGTTCAATAACATTATCAGAGTACAACACTTACACACAGCGGAAATAACAATAGCTATATAACCCTGAAGCCTCCTGCTTCAAGCTCCTCCAAGTATATCTGTAAAGACCTAAACTAAATGACTGCCCGTACAAATTTGGGCACCCAAGAATTTAGGGAAAACAAAACAAAATAAACTCTGGGTCAGTCATGGGACTGGTGTGAGTAAACTCAAATCATTTGGCTTAATTTTTCTAAATCTTTTTCAAAAGAAAAGGTAATCGTAAGACCGATCCACACATAAACACGGATGGTTTTTACCTTATGATAACCAAAACACATTTTTAAGTCAATACTTCTTCGATATTATAATAATGTCTAATCATAAGTAATTAACAATCTAGCAGAACGCTTACATCTCACGTTCCATATGTATAGTATACAAACAAAATCGTTGGCACTTATTGGAGATTGGATTCCAACTATGACAAGGTATGGGACCACCTGTCGATAGTGTATCTCTAGAGGCGAATACACTGGGTTCAACAAGAACATCTTGCAACACGGCCCACACATGACCGACCACTCATTTCGCTTGAATGTATCGAATGTATATCACCAACGGTTGGGAGCTACCCACCGTTCCCTGAAAAGGGACAGCATTGAACATAGATAAAAGAATGAAATGGATTGTCTCTAGATAGGTGATATACACCCTAATGGGTGTGACCCTCTTAGCCATGCTGCCTGCCCGATTTCTGTCATTTCCCGGTTGATGAGGCTTGAGGTCATAATGTATCTTTTGACAGATCATATATTCATTTACTTTGAATGCCACATCGTCATACCCGCCAAACCACAAATTGATTTCCTCAAAAATACCAAGGGTATAAAGCTAAGAGAAACAAATTCCTCCGCCACCAAACGTAAGTACGTTTGAAGAGATCAACTTACGTGATCCGTTAGATATACCCCGTCAGACATTCGTCCATTCATGTTTGTCCTGGGATTGGGCAAACCGAAGGCACTATCCCGTAAACAGGATAGTCCTTGCATAACTCCGTCTTCAATATTTGATCGCAACGCTAATGTCCATACAGAGTGGTTTTCAGATAATGAATCCGATCCCGGTCTCTCCGTATTGACGATAGAAAAATGGTCAATAACTTCGATAGTCGGTGATTTAACTATCAAAGAAAAACATGTGTGCAACCAACGATATTATTTCCAGATGGAAATTCTATCGACCAATCATCATTCAACATTTTTCCTTTTTAAATTAATTTATTATTAATTTATTCATTTACCTTTTCTATATATTCATAATTTCTCATTATCTAAATTTAGAAAACATTTCTGGTTCTTATTTGGAAAAACACTCCAAAATTCCTTTATCGGATTTAAACTGATGTTTAAATAAAACATCGCTTTTCCCATTCATCATTTCACTCACTAACTAAATTCACTTAACCAATCTTCACTATCGAACCTTAACTACTCCTTATTTAAAAACGAAGTCAATCAAGTTGGGGTATAATTACCTCTCAGACCTTAACTAAACAATGTCGTTAACCTCGAAATAGACAAAGTTCACCCTTTAAATCTTCAAAAAACTTCGTTATGCAAACTCTTGGATTCTGTTTACGTATCCACTTCATTCACCTGAAGTTTTGATTATAACAGTTGCGTTATAATCCCAGCTTTCGAAATGAAATAACTTAAGTATAACCTTTATATCTTAATTTGGGTAAATAAACAAACAACTGATTTATTAACAAATAAGTAAAACTTGATTTGAAACGGAAAGTAAATATCACTTTCCTTAATTCGATGTAATCAAATTCCAATGCATAACCCACTCTTGAATAATCACTATTCGATAAATCTCTTTCGAATAAACTATATTCGATTCCTTTGTTCGAATAATTAATATTTGATAATCCTTTCTTTCGAATAATTTATATTCGATTAATTCTCTCACGAATAACTTATATTCGATAATCTCTCACGAATAACTTATATTCGATAATCTCTCATCGAATAACTTATATTCGAAAATCTCTCATTTTTTCCAAGTTCATTATTGAATTTGAAATCTCAGTTACCCACTGATAATCATATTCTAGTTTATTTATAAACATTTGTTTAAAAATCTCAACGCTTGTTTTCATTCTTAACAAGTTATTTATCTCTACCCATTTGAAATCACAATTCTGTATAACTTCTATTCCAAAAATCCACTTTCTTTTGTAAATTGTTTATTCACAAAATATTTGTCTAAATTCATTTTCCACACCAAATGTGGAAATATTCCTTTTATATAATCTATTCAGTTTGATTTCATTTTTCAAAACAATATCCAAATTCCAACTTCTATTTATACTTCTATTTAGAATTATACATATGAAATCCCCTTTTTTACTTCCAATACTTAAATCTCCTTTATAATCCCCTTTAAAAAATGCTAGGTTCAAATTCTAGTAAACATGTCGGTGTTAAAACTTATTTTCCCATAATTCCTTTATAATTGGCAATTTCCTTTTAACATTATATAATTTCCCAAATATCACCTTTACTACATATAATTATTTATTCCCTTCTTATTACTCTTATTTAAGTATCTTCCCACAAACGGCTTCTACATCTTCCATCTAACTATCTATAATTCTCCCTAAAAATTTCCTATTAATTTCCAAATATTCCTTTCTATAACTTCTATTGATTTTTATAAAACTCTTGAATTCAATATCTACTTCACAAATTCTTTTTATTTTACAAACCCTTTTTGAATTTATAAACTTCCACAATTTAATAATCACTTCAAATTCCCTTTTTACATAAAACTCTTTGATTATATATATATATATTATATTTCAAATTATAGTTTGAAATTTCCCTTTTCACATTCCAATATTTCCTTTGGTATTGCAACACCCCACGTCCATTATTGTCACTCACAAAGGGAATGCATTAACTTCTATGGAGCGTTTTAGGTAAGTATAGAACATAAACTTAACAACAAGACAGATATAAATAGTACTCAAAGATTTAAAACTTTATGTCATTGCAGCGGAAAACACATATGTTTGCTTACATCATCAAAAACTAGAGTCAAAGTACATAATATCCATCTTGACTACCAAAAGTACATAAACTGAAAGACATAATCCCCAATACAAAATAGCCATAAATTAAAGAGAAGCTGAACTTTACTTTAGCGGTCCAAGTAATCTTCTAAAAGCAGAGACAACATTCCAAGATCAAGCTCCACTAGTGCTAGTCCCAACCTAAGACCCTGGGGGGGGGGGGGGAGGGGAGGGAGGAAGAAAAGAGGAGGAAACAAAGGGGGTCAGACATAAAGTCTGGCGAGTGCGATAATTTTAACAATATAATTAACAAAGTAACTAGGCTAAAGCAGAAGTTGGAAAATAAGGAAATGACTATGAACCATTGAATATGGCAGAGTAAATAAGGAAACAAGATGAACAACGATATCGTTAAAGCGCACCTAACCAACTGTAAGATAATTACCAAGCTACACCAACACTATAGGATAATTGCTATACTGCACCACTACTAGTCACCCTAAGGTTGATCCCGCCTACAGAACTTAATAATATTGGTAGTTTCGTGCACCCCTAGCTGCCTTCACAGGTTCCGCCTGCCCCTATCTCCACTAGGTGTACCCACTACCCCCAAGCGATCGGATCCCTAACTCGTAGATACCCGTGTTGGCCCCACAGTGGGGTGTATCACTCCCCAAAGTGGCAACCCGATACAACCAACAATGCACGACTTATACCTACATGATGCAACAACGTCTTACCTACCAGCCCGGGTCCACACACGCATATAAACCAGTTGGACTTGCGTTACCACCGCTAACCCGGTTTGGCCTCTTACAATCAAGCCCAGTATGCATGTAACACCCCGGAATTCTGTTAATATTAATATTCACAAATTAAAGAATAACTAATCTCAGACGTGAGAATTGTGGGAAACGGGTTGCGCCATTGTGTTTGTCTCGGAATTCTGGTTGAAATAGAGTCCGAGTTTGCATGATTTGGACTTCGTATGAAGGAGATATGGCCATCGGAAGTTTCAGAAAAATCAAAATTCAAAATTCGAAGTAAAACAGGCTAGGCGGGAAATTTCCCGCCCAGCACCCAGGTCGACTGGGGAGTCGACTGGGCAGTCGACACCCCCAGGACCAGGTCGACTGGGCAGTCGACCTGGGTGTCGACCTGGTCAGGTCGGCCAGGTTTTGGCTGAGCTCAATCTTGAGCTACTGATGTGTCTTTAGGGCTGAGTTGGCAAATTTGACGGTTCAGGTTAGTTCTGAGTTGATCTGACGGTCTAAATAAATCCTAAACTCTATATATACCTAGGTAGTCTCTCACTCTAAATTCACATGAAAAATAAAATAGCTGCCGTCATGCCATCGCCATGGAACTCAGTGTAGCCGCTGCCAACTAAGAAGGAAGAAAGCTAATCAAAACCCTAATTCTACTCAATTCTAAAGAAAATCAAGACTCTCTTTCTTTTCTAATTGTGAGTATGATGATTTTAATAAGATTATTAGCAAACTAATTAGATTAAGATATGATATGGATCATAAGAAAATGATGTGAATTGTCATATATGTTGTTGTAAACCTTATGCTATCATGTATGTTGTAAATCCTATGTTATGTGATGATGATATCCTATATGTTGTAGATCATGCTATGATGATATTATATATGTTTTAATTTTCTATGCTAAGTTGTGATAAATCATACATGTTATAAAGTCATGATGTTATTATCTATGTTAATTAGTTCATGTAAATCAAATCATAATGTTGATATTATTTGGGCTATGTTGATTTATATGACAAATCATGTATGCAAGTTTAGATTGATTAGTAAAGATTATGAACATATGCCATGACTTCTATTAGATCTAGAATTATGCTATGACATGGGTGAGTTCTATGGGCTAGATGCTAGTTTACACCATCATTATGTTGCATAAACCACATATGCCAGTTTATACATGAATTGGGATTATGATCATATTATGTAAGTTGTGACATTTAACCAAACAAGTTGACACCTTTAGATCCATGACATGTGTAGTTGTATGCAAGTTGTAGTTTTGCCTATGCAAGTCTAGCTGTTGGACATCTATCACACATGCAAGTTTCACCTTTTTTATGATTAGATCTATTTTAGTCATATGTATATGTTGTTGTTGTGATAATTTCTTTTTATGCTATGAGTTAGACTATTCGAGTCTAACGTATATTTTGCGTTGAATAAGCGAACGTATAACGTGGGGTAGGGGTAATGTTAAGGATTTAATATTAAGAAATTGGATGCAATTGATATGATTTTGCATGCCATAAGTGGATGGCCATAATTGAGTCAATTATGGACATCATTAAAATTGGAATTAATTAATAATTTGAATAGGGAAATTATTAAAACTGGGGTAAAAGATTACAAGTGTTAATCAATGCTTAGGACATGAGGTTGGACTCGTTTGTGACGTAAACCTTCCCGGACCCGCCCGGAAAATCCAGTAGTCACAAATGTCAGCCCAATGTGAGAGGTCCTAGGCCCAAACTAAAGCATAACAGTTGTAAAGACACGAGGTTAGACTCTTTTATGGTGTAAGACTGCCCGGACCCACCCGGCAAATCCAACTGCCATAAATGCCAGTCTAATGTGAGAGGTCTTTATAAGGTTATGGCGTTAATGAATTAAGAAATACTTAACCAGATAAACATGTGAGGTGGGACATGGGGGTTAAGTAGGTGCCTTGGGTGGCATGAGGAATCTAGTGGTTGCCTTTAGTAGCATTTGAAATACGATTAGTAAGACTTAACCAAACACACATGTAAATGAACATGACTAAGTAGAGGGTTAAGTGGGCTATAGTGGGGACAAGCTTAGATGGATAGCTTGTAGGGGCCCATTTCAACCAGTAACCCTAACGTATCTTTGTGGGCTCGACCCAAGTTGAGGACGGGACACGCATACTGGGCTTGACTATAAGAGGCCAAACGGGTTAGCGGTGGCAACGCAAGTCCAACGGGTTTCATATGCGTGTGTGGACCCGGGCTGGTAGGTAAGACGTTGTTGCATCGTGTAGGTATAAGCCGTGCATTCTTCAGCTGTATCGGGTTGCCACTTTAGGGGAGTGATACACCACACTGTGGGGCCAGCACGGGTATCTACGAGTAGGGAGCCGATCGAAAGTGGGTAGTGGGGTACACCTAGCGGAGATAGGGGCAGGCGGCACCTATGTAGTTAGCTAGGGGTACACAAAGTTATTTATAAAATTTCTAAGTGAAGCAAGTGGGATCAACCTTTAGGGTGACTGGTATGGTGCAGTGTAGTAATTATTCGTTAGTAATTAGGTGTGCCTTTAACGTTATCTTTATCTGCTCTTCCATACCCAATCGTTCATAGACATTTCCTTGTTTTCCAGCTTATGCCTTAGTCTAGTTATTTTGATAATAGTATTGTTAGAATTATCATACTCGCCAGACTTTATGTCTGACCCCCTCTATTTCTATCTTTTCCCCCTCCAGGTCCTCAGGGTGGGCCCAGCTCTAGTGGAGCTTGATTGGATTGCTTTATCTCTCTTTTGGAAAGCTTGGACCGGTGAAGTAAAGTCCAGCTTGTTATCTTTTTAATGGCTATTTATGTAATGGGATTATGTATTTTGTTTTATCAAGATGGATATTGTACTTGACTCTGATTTATGGTTTTATGATGTAACAAACATGTTTAATTTTCGCTGCAATGAAATAAAGTTTTAGATTTCCAAGTACTACTTATTATCAGTCTTGTTGTAATTTTTCTGTTCTATATTCACTTAAAACCTCCATGGAAGTTAATGCATTCCCTTTGTGAGTGACATTAATGGACGTGGGGTGTTTCACGTGGTATCAGAGCTTAAGGTTACCAGAACAGATAATTTTTTTAGAAAAACTATTTTTCTAAAGTATTTTTGGAAGAAGTATTTTCAAAAACATGTCTTAGTGAGTGATTTTAAGAGGAAAGTTTTTATGAAAAACATAATCCCCAATAGCCATATATCTTTATCTTTCGAATTCTCCATTTTGAATCTTTCCTTTTTCGTTTCAGCATGGCTGAAGATCTTAACCTTCCGGATGGTGTAACGATACCAGGATGGTATAGGAGGTTATTAGAGGCTAGGGCCGCTGCAGGTCTAGCCAATGTTCCTCCACCATCAGTTGCACCCGCTCCTCCTCCTCCTCGCGCTGATACTTTTGCAAAGACATGCAAGGAATTTAAGGCTATGGGTGGAAAACCTTTTCAAGGGTCAGAAACGTTTGTGGAAGCTAGAGATTGGCTTAAGGAGGTGGAAGAATTGCTAGAAATCTTTTAAGTAGAAGAAGGGAGGAAGGTCAAATTAGCAGCTTGGTTAATGAAGGGAGAGGCCTCGTTTTGGTGGGAGGTCACCAATGGGGAGCATCCTGTTGATTCTTGGGCGGATTTCAGACGTAGGTTTGAGGCAAAGTTTCCCTCAAGGGCAGAAGAGAATCTATACATGGAAAGGTTCTTGACATTGAACAGGGAAATCTATCAGTGAATGAATATGTTAACAAATTTAATCAGTTAGCAAGGTTTGGCTTGGACTTAGTGAACACACCGGAGAAGAAGGCTCTGAGGTTCGTTAAAGGCTTGAATGAGCCGTTGCAAGGGTTGGCTATGACCCACATCCCTATGGGGGCCACCTTTGAGAAGTTAGTAGACATGGCACTCATGCACGAGGAGAAAGGCGCTAATGCTAATAAGGCACCCGAGAAGAAAGGGGATCAGAAGAAACCTCAACAGCAAAACAAGAAGGGTGGAAAAGACAATAATGGCAAAGGAAAGAAAAGATGCTTTAACTATGGGACACCAGGCCATCTCAGCAAGGATTGCAGAAAGAAAAAGAAGACTGGTTGTTTTCACTGTGGTGAAGCGGGACATCTAGTGAAGGACTGTCCAAAGAAGGGGCAGAGGGCAGGGTCTACCTCGGGAGGACAGGTGCAGGCTCTTATGGCACCAGGGAAGGCAAGGGGACAAGTTCAGGCTCTCACGGTCCCACCACTGCAAGAACGAGGTAGAACCATTTCTGTTGAAAGCATAGTTTTTCTGTTTGATCATCATGTCCGTACCTTATTCGATTCGGGCGCATCGCATTCGTTTATCTCTACATCATTAGTTGAATCACTGCACTTAAACACCAGTTTAGTAGAGGATCCCTTAGTTGTTTCGAATCCAATTGGGGGCTCAGCTTATTTGTCCATGATGTGTTTGGATTTGAAAATTTCTATACTTAGCGTTGAGTTTAGATGTGATGCTTATGTTTTGGGCTCACGGGCTATGGGCTAATTTTAGGAAAGGATTGGTTATCCAGAAATGGGGCCGTTCTTGATTGTGAAAGGAGAGTAGTTAGGCTCATGACTCGCCTTGGTAACGCTCTCGAAATCTTTTGTAATCCCATAAATTCCGTTATGCTAAGTTATCTAGAATCGCTTGACGCGTCTGTGGAGAATCTACGTTCTGTTAGAGTGGTCCGAGAATACTCGGAAGTGTTTGAGGAGGTGAAGGGCTTGCCTCCGAAGCGGGAGATAGATTTTCGAATATATCTTGTGGATAATGCAAAACCAGTATCTTTGCCAGTACGCCACATGGCTCCTCGTGAAAGCTGGGAACTCAATAAGCAAGTGAAGGAGTTGCTTGAGAAGGGGTTCATAAGACGAAGTATATCAGAGTGGGGTGCTCCAGTAGTATTTGCCACGAAGGCGGATGGGTCCCTTAGACTTTGTGTGGACTATAGAGAACTTAATAAACTTACTAAGAAGAACAGACACCCACTGCTGAGGATTGACGATCTCTTCGATCAATTAGTTGGCGCCTCAGTGTTTTCGCAGTTGGACTTAGCCACTGGTTTCCATCAGTTGAGAGTGGCTGAGGATAGCATTGACAAGACTTCCTTTAGGACTCCGGACGATTTCTATGAATGGCTAGTGATGCCCTTCGGTTTGACAAACGCCCCCGCATACTTTGTTGATTTGATGAGTAGGGTGTTTAGGGAGTACCTTAATAAATTCATGGTGGTCTTTGTAGACGACATCTTGATCTTTTCTAAGGATGAAGAAGAGGATGCCCTACATCTTAGGGAAGTGTTTGAGACCCTACGAACGCATAACCTTAAAGCTAAATTTTCTACGTGTCACTTCTAGAGGAAGGAAGTACGATTCTTAGGGCACGTGATTTCCAAAGAAGGGATAGCTGTGGATCCCGCGAAGGTGGTGGCCATCCAAGATTGGAAGGTCCCTAAAAATGCTACCAAAGTAAGGAGTTTCTTGGGGTTGGCTGGCTACTATAGGAAGTTTATCAAAGACTTCGCAAAAATATCAGCTCCATTGACACGCCTGACGAAGAAGAACCTAGTTTTCGCATGGGACATAGATTGTGATGATGCATTCCAACGTTTAAAGAGAGCTTTGACCTCAGCTCCAGTCTTAGTGCTGCCAGACGGGAGTAAGCCATTTACTGTTTATACCGATGCTTGTGGGACAGGTCTAGGCGCAGTCTTAATGCAAGAGGGTAGGGTAATAGCCTATGGTGGAAGGCAGTTGAGAGCGCATGAGAAAAAATACCCTACACATGACCTAGAGTTGGCCACTATTGTTTTCACGCTTAAGTCTTGGCATCATTATCTTCTTGGCGAGAAATTCGAATTATTCACTGACTATAAATCGCTAAAATACTTGTTCTCTCAGAAGGACTTGAACTTAAGGCAGCAAAGGTGGATGGAGTTCTTAGCGTCCTACGATTTCAAAATAGCATATACCCCTGGCAAGGGTAACGTGGTTGTAGATGCCTTAAGTAGGAAAAGGCTGTCCTTGAGTCCGTTGTTTGTTGAACGGTGAAACTTAGAATTCATCTCTATGTTCAATTTTAGACCTTCCGTTGACTTTATACCCGACTTGCTAGCATCCTTGGAGGTCAGACCTACGCTTTTGGGATGGATTGGTGAGGCACAACGAGACGACCCACCGTTGGTTGAGTTAGTGGAGAAGCTCAAAAGAGGGGAGTCATCAAGCCATCTCCATAGGTATACCCTAGATGATAAGGGTTGGTTACGTAGGGATAGTAGACTTTGTGTACCTCGAGACGAAGATTTGAGGAAGACTATTCTTGATGATGCACATCGTTCAAAGATGACCATTCATCCTGGCGGGGATAAGATGTACAAAGACATGAAGCGAGTTTTCTTTTGGGTCGTTATGAAGAGGGATGTGGCCAAGTATGTCGCTATATGCTTGGTGTGCCAACAAGTAAAAGCAGAGCAAAAGAAACCCGGTGGGTTGCTTCACCCATTGGAGGTTCCACAATGGAAGTGGGAAAGTGTCTCGATGGACTTTGTGGATGGATTACCAAGATCAAGGAAGGGTAATACGGGGATTTGGGTTATAGCAGATAGACTTACTAAGAGCGCCCTTTTCATTCCTGTGAAGAGTAAGAGGACTGCTCCATGGTTAGCTTCTGTATACGTTCGAGAGATAGTTCGTTTGCATGGTGTTCCTTCTAACATAGTAAGCGACCGTGATCCTATCTTCACTAGCGAATTTTGAAGGAGCTTACAAGAAGCGGTAGGGACTCAGTTATGTTTGAGCACCGCATATCATCCTCAGACGGACGGCCAAACCGAGAGGGTGAATCGTATTCTAGAGGACCTTTTGAGGCTATGTATCCTAGACTTTGGGGGTACATGGGAAGAGCATCTTCCGTTGGTGGAGTTCGCATATAATAATATCTTTCAGTCCAGCATTGGCATGGCACCTTTCGAAGCTCTTTATGGACAACCTTGTCGTTCACCTACATGTTGGTGGGAATCTACGGATAAGATCTTACTTGGGCCCGATATGATTAGAGAGACTTCGGAAAAGATCGACTTGATTCGAAGGAGGATGAAGACAGTGCAAGATAGGCAGAAATCTTATGCGGATAAGAGGCGGACAGATCTTGAGTTTGATGTTGGGGACTTGGTCTTTATCAAAGTGTCTCCATTACGAAATGTTGTTCGCTTTGGGTCCGTTGGGAAATTAGCACCAAGGTTCGTAGGGCCGTTTCCTATTAAGGAGAAGATTGGACAGATGGCGTATAGAGTGTAGTTGCCTGAGAGACTTAGTGGTGTACACGATGTATTCCATGTATCACATTTGAGGAAGTGCCTACATGAGACCGCGGAGGTGGTAGAGTTGAACTTGCTTAGAGAGGTGGAGATGGAGCGTGATGCGACGATTCAACGAGCTCCTACGCGCATTCTTGGGTCAGAGATTAAGAAGCTGAGAAATCGAGAGGTCAGACTAGTCAAAGTGCAATGGGGAGATGATGAGAGCAACGCTACTTGGGAGACAGAAGCGAAGATGCGTTCATTGTACCCTTTTATTTTTGATGGTATGTCCTTTAATTTCTCCTTTATCGCTTATCTTGTACTTATCTTACCTTTAGAGTATCCTCTCGCTAGTACCTTGACCTTTAGATAGGGTAATCCTATGATTGAAACATGTGTTTGAGACATGTTATGTATGATGGATGCAAAGTGGATGCAAGTGTTTGCTAGTGGTTGCTCGTGGATGCATATACAGACACTTTAGGCACTAGATTGGCTCAGTCACTTCATATTGCATAGTGCATATAAATGTGTGTACCTAGTTAAGTTAATGGATGTATAATGGTTGTGTTATCATATGGATGCTGCATTCAGATGATGATTGTGCACGCATATAGAGATAATATGTAGCATTAAGGAACTTTTTCATATATAATGGACACATGGCACTATCATGATTTGCATTAAGGAGGTCAACTGAATCAGTGGACCGCCTGATTTTGCATTAGATATGGACATTTACACACACTGTGCATTTAAACATGAAAGCATTAGAAGTCTATAAGGACAATGGATGCCTGTGTTTGATGGTTGAGTAGATGGACGTTTGGATGTTAGGATATACATTCTTCTTGACTCGAAGATTTCGGGGTCGAAATCCTTTAAGGAGGGGAGAATGTAACACCCCGTAATTCTATTAATATTAATATTCACAAATTAAAGAATAACTATTCTCAATCGTAAGAATTGTGGGAAACGGGTTGCGCCATTATGTTCGTCTTGGAATTCTGGTTGAAATAGAGTCCGAGTTTGCGTGATTTGGACTTCGTATGAAGGAGATATGGCCATCGGAAGTTTCAGAAAATTCAAAATTCAAAATTCGAAGTCAAACAGGCTAGGCAGGAAATTTCCCGCCCAGCACCCAGGTCGACTAGGGAGCCGACACCCCCAGGACCAGGTCGACTGCGCAGTGGACCTGGGTGTCGACCTGGTCAGGTCGGCCAGGTTTTGGCTGAGCCCAATCTTGAGCTGCTGATGTGTCTTTAGGGCTGAGTTGGCAAATTTGACGGTTCAGGTTAGTTCTGAGTTGATCTGACGGTCTAAATAAATCCTAAACTCTATATATACCTAGGTAGTCTCTCACTCTAAATTCACATGAAAAATAAAATAGCCGCCGTCATGACATCGCCATGGAAATCAGTGTAGCCGCCGCCAACTAAGAAGGAAGAAAGCTAATCAAAACCCTAATTCTACGCAATTCTAAAGCAAATCAAGACTCTCTTTCTTTTCTAATTGTGAGTATGATGGTTTTAATAAGATTATTAGCAAACTAATTAGATTAAGATATGATATAGATCATAAGAAAATGATGTGAATTGTCATATATGTTGTTGTAAACCTTATGCTATCATGTATGTCGTAAATCCTATGTTATGTGATGATGATATCCTATATGTTGTAGATCATGCTATGATGATATTATATATGTTGTAATTTTCTATGCTAAGTTGTGATAAATCATACTTGTTATAAAGTCATGATGTTATTATCTATGCTAATTAGTTCATGTAAATCAAATCATAATGTTGATATTATTTGGGCTATGTTGATTTATATGACAAATCATGTATGCAAGTTTAGATTGATTAGTAAAGATTATGAACATATGCCATGACATCTATTTAGATCTAGAATTATGCTATGACATGGGTGAGTTCTATGGGCTAGATGCTAGTTTACACCATCATTATGTTGCATAAACCACATATGCCAGTTTATACATGAATTGGGATTATGATCATATTATGTAAGTTGTGACATTTAACCAAACAAGTTGACACCTTTAGATCCATGACATGTGTAGTTTTATGCAAGTTGTAGTTTTTCCTATGCAAGTCTAGGTGTTGGACATCTATCACACATGCAAGTTTCACCCTTTTTATGATTAGATCTATTTTAGTCATATGTATATGTTGTTGTTGTGATAATTTCTTTTTATGCTATGAGTTAGACTATTCGAGTCTAACGTATATTTTGCGTTGAATAAGCGAACGTATAACGTGGGGTAGGGGTAATGTTAAGGATTTAATATTAAGAAATTGGATGCAATTGATATGATTTTGCATGCCATAAGTGGATGGCCATAATTGAGTCAATTATGGACATCATTAAAATTGGAATTAATTAATAATTTGAATAGGGAAATTATTAAAACTGGGGTAAAAGATTATAAGTGTTAATCAATGCTTAGGACACGAGGTTGGACTCGTTTGTGACGTAAACCTGCCCGTACCGGCCCGGAAAATCCAGTAGTCACAAATGTCAGCCCAATGTGAGAGGTCCTAGGCCCAAACTAAAGCATAAAAGTTGTAAAGACACGAGGTTAGACTCTTTTATGGTGTAAGACTGCCCGGACCCGCCCGGCAAATCCAGCTGCCATAAATGCCAGTCTAATGTGAGTGGTCTTTATAAGGTTATGGCCTTAATGAATTAAGAAATACTTAACCAGATAAACATGTGAGGTGGGACATCGGGGTTAAGTAGGTGCCTTGGGTGGCATGAGGAATCTAGTGGTTGCCTTTAGTGGCATTTGAAATACGATTAGTAAGACTTAACCAAACACACATGTAAATAAACATGACTAAGAAGAGGGTTAAGTGGGATATACTAGTGGGGATAAGCTTAGATGGATAGCTTGTGGGGGCCCATTTCAACCAGTAACCCAAACGTATCTTTGTGGGCTCGACCCAAGTCGAGGACGGGACACGCATACTGGGATTGACTATAAGAGGCCAAACGGGTTAGCGGTGGCAACGCAAGTCCAACGGGTTTCATATGCATGTGTGGACCCGGGATGGTAGGTAAGACGTTGTTGCATCGTGTAGGTATAAGCCGTGCATTCTTTAGCTGTATCGGGTTGCCACTTTAGGGGAGTGATACACCCCACTGTGGGTCCAGCACGGGTATCTACGAGTAGGGAGCCGATCGAAAGTGGGTAGTGGGGTACACCTAGTGGAGATAGGGGCAGGCGGAACCTGTGTAGTCAGCTAGGGGTACACGAAGTTATTTATAAAATTTCTAAGTGAAGCAAGTGTGATCAACCTTTAGGGTGACTGGTGTGGTGCAGTGTAGTAATTATTCGTTAGTAATTAGGTGTGCCTTTAACGTTATCTTTATCTGCTCTTCCATACCCAATCGTTCATAGACATTTCCTTGTTTTCCAGCTTATGCCTTAGTCTAGTTATTTTGATAATAGTATTGTTAGAATTATCATACTCGCCAGACTTTATGTCTGACCCCCTCTATTTCTATCTTTTTCCCCCCTCCAGGTCCTCAGGGTGAGCCCAGCTCTAGTGGAGCTTGATTGGATTGCTTTATCTCTCTTTTGGAAAGCTTGGACCGGTGAAGTAAATTCCATCTTGTTATCTTCTTTAATGGCTATTTATGTAATGGGATTATGTATTTTTTTTTATCAAGATGGATATTGTACTTGACTCTGATTTATGGTTATATGATGTAACAAACATGTTTAATTTCCGCTGCAATGAAATAAAGTTTTAGATTTCCAAGTACTACTTATTATCTGAATTGTTGTAATTTTTCTGTTCTATATTCACTTAAAACCTCCATGGAAGTTAATGCATTCCCTTTGTGAGTGACATTAATGGACGTGGGGTGTTACAATGCATGTCCCATCCTCGACTTGGGTCGATCCCACAAAGATACGTATGGGTTACTGGTTGAAATGGGCCCCTATTACATGACACAAGCTATCCACCTAAGCTTGGTCCCCTCTAGTATATCTCACTTAACCCACTTCTTATTCATGTTTCAATTTTGGTTAAGTGCTTCTAATCGTATTTCCAAATGCCACCCAAGGCACCCACTAGATTCCACATGCCACCTAAGGCACCCACTTAACCCCCTCATGTCCACTACATGTTTATCTGGTTAAGTGTTTCTTAATTCATTAAGACCGTAACCTCATAAAGACCTCTCACATTAGACTGGCATTTGTGGCAGCTGGATTTGTCGGGCGGGTCCGGGCAGTCTTACACCACAAAAGAGCCTAACCTCGTGTCTTTACAATTGTTACGTACTTAATTTATGCCTAATACCTCTCATATTAGAATGGCTTTTGTGGCAGCTGGATTTGTCGGGCGGGTCCGGGCAGTCTTACACCACAAAAGATCCTAACCTCGTGTCTTAGACAATTAATTACTCCTAATTAATCATTCCCCAATTTGAATTACTTTCCCTATTCAAATTATCAATCAATTCCAAATTTAACGATGTCCATAATTGACTCAATTATGTCCATCCATTTATGGTATGTAAAATCATACCAATTTTCATCACAAATTTATTTTATGTCTTTTAAGGCATTTATGCCAATTAAATCTTTTAATATTATCCCTTTTACCCCACGTTATACGTTCATTCGTTTAACGTAAAATATACGTTAGACACGAATAGTCTAACTCATGGAATAAAGAGAAAACATCACAACATACATATAATTAAAACTAGATCTAAACATAAGGGGTGAACTTGCATGTGTGAATGATGTTTTACATCTAAAACTTGCATAGGCCAAAGTTACAACTTGCATAAAATTACATATGTCATAAATCCAAATCTAAAGGAGTGAACTTGCATAAATCATGTATGTCATAGATCTACATCTAAAGGTGTAAACTTGCATAGGCAATAACCCTAAACTTGCATAACATGATTCATACCCCAAACTCATAATTTATAGAAACTTGCATATATGATTTATCCATTATAACAATGGTGTAAACTTGCATTTACATGTAAAATACCATGTAGAATTTAGCATATAACTCACCCATGTCATAGCCTAACTTTAATCAAATTTTCACATAAACTAGATGTCATAACCATGTAAGGTCACCTATAATTTTACCCCACTTGTATATGATTCATGTTTAAATAAAAATCTAAACTTGCATACATATGGTTTATCATATGAATCAACATCACCAAACTTAGCATATGTACAACATAATGATTCAACTAGACATAGGCTAATCATAGAATTACAACGTGGGTGATAGCATCATAACTTTACATCGTAAATGATAGCATCATAACATAACGTCATAGAGATTTCAACACAATTCTACAACATAATTACAACATACGATCAATAATTCACATCACATCTATACAATCCGCATCATAACTTAATCCAATTAAATTACTAATTATTTTATTGAAACTATCGAACTCACAACTCAAAAGCGGTCTTGAGTTCTGAATTCTGATTTTTGAAGTTGAATTAGCTTTCCTTTGAAGAAGATTCGTTGTTAGGGTTGAGTAGATTTGATTTGTTTTGCTGTTCTTCCTCTCTAATTGGTGGCGGCTACTCTAGGGTTCAATACGACAGCATGACGACCATAATTTCAGTTTTAATTCTGATTTAGGGTTCGAGTCTATGGGTCTTTTTATAGAGTTTTGAATTTATTTACAGCCGTCAGATCACTCTAGAATCCATCTAGGCCTTAGAAACCAAGAAATAATGTCAACAGACCAACCAGAAATTGCCACCTAAGCACTAAAACATAAAATTTCGTCATAGACCATTTAGGGCCGACGGGACCAATTCCAAACCTCATGAGTCGACCCTGGTGTCGACCCAACGAGTCTCGGGTCGACCCATAAAATAGGTCGGTTTGGTGTTTTGCCTTCCCACTTCCGCTGTTTTGAATTTTTTTCTTAAATTTTAGGTTGAATTTTATTTTATTTTTATAAATATATCTATATATATTTCTATCTTCCTAATTAACCATTTTCACACTAAACTACTTTTTGAACCGCGTTCACACTAAGCCGCTTTTTAGCCATGCCCCTAAAACAAAAATATGGCATTGGCGGGGATCGAACTCTGTACCTCTTGTATGCAAGTCACAGGCATCCATTGTCCTTATAGAATTTATAATGCTGTATGAACATATGCAAAAAGTGCATGTGTATGTTCCTTATCTAATGCAAAATCAGGCGGTCTACTGATTCAGTTGACCTCCTTGATGCAAACCATGATAGTGCCATGCGTCCATTATGTATGCGAAAGAACCCTATCAATACATATTATTTCTACATGTGTGCACAACCATTCACCAAAATGCAACATCCATATGATAGCACAACCATTATACATTCATTAGCTTAAATATGCACACACATTTATATGCAATATGCAATATGAAGTGACTGAGCCGATATAGTGCCTAAAGTGTGTGTATATGCATCCACGAGCAACCACTAGCAAACACTTGCATCCACATGCATCCATCATACATAACATGTCTCAAACACATGTTTCAGTCATAGGACTACCCCATCTAAAGGTCAAAGGTACTAACAAGAGGACGTACTAAAGATAAGATAAGTATAAGGTAAGCGATAAAGGAGAAACTAAAACACATACCCTCGAAAAGAAAAGGGTATAATGAACGCATCTTCTCTTCCGTCTCCCAAGTAGCGTTGCTTTCATTATCTCCCCATTGCACTTTGACTAGCTTGACCTCTCGATTCCTCAACTTCTTAACCTCCGACCCAAGAATGCACGTAGGAGCTCGCTGAATCATCGCATCACTCTCTATCTCCACCTCTCTAAGCAAGCTCGGCTCTACCACTTCCGCGGTCTCGTGCAAGCACTTCCTCAAATGTAACACATGGAATACATCGTGTACGCCACTAAGTCTCTTGGGCAACTCCACTCTATACGCCATCTGCACTATCCTCTCCTTAATAGGAAACGACCCTATGAACCTTGGTGCTAACTTCCCAACGGATCCAAAGCGAATGACGTTCCGTAATGGAGACACCTTGACAAAGACCATGTCCCCAATATCAAACTCAAGATCTATCCTCCTCTTGTCCGCATAAGATTTCTGCCTATCTTGCGCCGTCTTCATCCTCCTTCGAATCAAATCGATCTTTTCTGCAGTCTCTCTAATCATATCGGGCCTAAGTAAGATCTTATCTGTAGACTCCCACCAACATGTAGGCGAAAGACATGGCCGTCCATAAAGATCCTCGAACGGTGCCATGCCAATGCTAGACTGAAAGCTGTTATTATATGCGAACTCCACCAACGGAAGATGTTCCTCCCATGTACCTCCGAAATCTAAGACACACAACCTCAATAGGTCCTCTAGAATACGATTCACCCTCTCGGTCTGGCCATCCGTCTGAGGATGATATGTGGTGCTCAAACATAACTGAGTCCCTACCGCCTCTTGCAAGCTCTTCCAAAATTCGCTAGTAAAGATAGGATCGCGGTCGCTCACTATGCTAGAAGGAACACCGTGCAAACGAACTATTTCTCGAATGTATACGGAGGCTAACCATGGAGCAATCCTCTTACTCTTCACGGGAATGAAATGGGAGCTCTTAGTAAGTCTGTCTACCACGACCCAAATCCCCGTATTACCCTTCCTCGATCTTGGTAACCCGTCAACAAAGTCCATCGAAACACTTTCCCACTTCCATTATAGGACCTCCAATGGGTGAACCAATCCACCGGGCTTCTTTTGCTCTGCTTTTACTTATTGGCGCACCAAGCAACTAGCAACAAACTCTGCCACGTCCTTCTTCATACCGGCCCAAAAGTAAACTCGTCTCATGTCCATATACATCTTGTCCCCCCGGGATGGATGGTCATCTTCTAACGATGTGCATCATTAAGGATGGTCTTCCTCAAGTTCTCGTCCTGTGGTACACAAAGTCTACCATCCCTACGTAACCAACCCTTATCATCTAGGGTATACCTACGGAGATGGATCGATAACTCCCCTCTTTTGAGCTTTTCTACTAACTCAACCAACTGTGGGTCATCTCGCTGTGCCTCGCCAATTCGTCCCAAAAGCGTAGGTCTGACCTCTAAGTATGCTAGCAAACCGGGTACAAAGTCAATGGATGGTTTAAAGTCAAACGTAGAGATGAACTCTAAGCTTCGCCACTCAACAAACAATGGACTCAAGGACAACCTCTTTCTACTTAAGGCGTCTGCCACCACGTTACCCTTGCTAGGGGTATATGCTATCTCGAAGTCGTAGGATGCTAAGAATTCCATCCACCTTTGCTGCCTTAAGTTCAAGTCCTTCTGAGAGAATAAGTATTTTAGCGATTTGTGGTCAGTGAATAATTCGAATTTCTCCCCAAGAAGATAATGACGCCAATACTTAAGCGCAAAGACAATAGCGGCCAACTCTAGGTCATGTGTAGGGTAATTTCTCTCATGCACTCTCAACTGCCTTCCACCATAGGCTATTACCCTTCCCTCTTGCATTAAGACTGCGCCTAGTCCTGTCCCACAAGCATCGGTATAAACGGTAAATGGCTTACTCCTATCTGGCAACACTAAGACTGGGGCTGTGGTCAAAGCTCTCTTTAGATGTTGGAACGCATCATCACAATCTACGTCCCATGTGAAAACTAAGTTCTTCTTCGTCAAGCGTGTTAATGGGGCTGATATCTTTGCGAAGTCTTTGATAAACTTCCTATAGTAACCAGCCAACCCTAAGCAACTCCTCACCTCTGTAGCATTTTTAGGAACCTTCCAATCTTGGATGGCCACAACTTTCGTGGGATCCACAGCTATCCCTTCTTTGGAAACCACGTGCCCTAAGAATCGCACTTCCTTCCTCCAAAAGTGACATTTAGACAACTTAGCTTTAAGGCTATGCGCTCGAAGGGTCTCCAATACTTCCCTAAGATGTAGGGCATGCTCTTCCTAGCTCTTAGAAAAGAACAAGATGTCAACCACAAAGACCACCACAAATCTATTAAGGTACTCCCTAAACACCCTACTCATCAAGTCAACAAAGTATGCGGGGGCGTTTGTCAAACCGAAGGGCATTACAAGCCACTCGAAGAAACCGTCTAGAGTCCTAAAGGCAGTCTTGTCTATGCTATCCTCAGCCACTCTCAACTGATGGAAACCAGTGGCTAAGTCCAACTGAGAAAACACTAAGGCGCCAATTAAATGATCAAAGAGATCGTCAATCCTCGGCAGTGGGTGTCTATTCTTCTTAGTAAGCTTATTAAGTTCTCTATAGTCCACACAAAGTCTAAGGGACCCATCCGCCTTCGTAGCAAACACTACTGGAGCACCCCACTCCGATATACTACGTCTGATGAACCACTTCTCAAGCAATTCCTTCACTTGCTTACTGAGTTCTCTTCTCTCTCTTGGAGCCATGTGGCGCACCGGTAATGCAACTGGCTTTGCATTATCTACTAGATATATCCGAAAGTCTATCTCACGTTTTGGGGGTAAACCCCTCACCTCATCGAAGACATCAGCATATTCACGGACTATGGAACAGAATGTAAATCATCATCGGATGCGTCAAGGGATTCTAGGTGGCGAAGCATTACTGGATCTCTAGGGTCACGGTCTTTCCAAAACGAGTCAACAATCTAACTACCCTTCTTTCACAATCTAGGATGGCCCCATATCTAGTTAGCCAATCCATACCTAGAATTAAACCGTAGCCCATGAAGCCAAGAACAAAAGCGTTGCACTCAAACTCAATGCCCAAGATAAACACTCTCAAATCCCGACAAATCATAGAAAGATGAGCCGAACCACCGATAGGATTTGAGACTACTAAGGGATCAGTAACCAGACTAGTATCAAGGTGCAGTATTTCAACTAATGATATAGAAATAAACAAATGTGATGCACCATAATCGAATAAAGTACGGACACGATGATCAAACAGAAAAACTAAACTTTCAACGGAAATTGCTCTACCTCGTTCTTGCAGCGGTGGGACCATGAGTGCCTGAACTTATCCCCTTGCCTGCCCTGGTGCTATAAGAGCTTGCACCTATCCTCCCGAGGTAGACCCTGCCATATGCCCTTTCTTTGGGCAGTCCTTAATAAGATGTCCCGCCTCGCTACAGTGGAAACAACCAGTCTTCTTTTTCTTCCTACAATCTTTGCTTAGATGGCCGGGTGTCCCACAGTTAAAGCATCTTTTCTTTCCCTTAGCATTGTTGCCTTTGCCACCTTTCTTGTTCTGTCGTTGCTGTTGCGGCTTCTTTTGATCCCCTTTCTTCTCGGGTGCCTTATTAGCATTGGCGACCTTCTCCTCTTCATGCATGAGCGCCATGTCAACTAGTCTCTCGAAGGTAGCCCCCATGGGAATGTGGGTCATAGCTAACCTATGAAGCGGCTCGTTTTAACCCTTAACAAATCTTAGAGCCTTCTTTTCTGGAGTATTCACCAAGTCCAAGCCAAATCTTGCCAACTGATTGAATTTGTTGGCATACTCTTTCACCGATATATTCCCTTGCTTCAATGCTAGAAAACTTTCCATGTATAGATTCTCTTCAGCTCGTGAGAGAAACTTCGCCTCAAACCTCTTCCTAAAATCTGGCCATGTATCGACTGGGCGTCCTCCATTAGTGACCTCCCACCAAAACGAGGCCTCATCCTTCATTAGCCATGCAGCTAACTAGACCTTTCGTCCATCATCCACTTCAAAGATTCCAAATAATTCTTCCACCTCCTTTAACCAGTTTTGAGCATGAACAAATGTCTCCGTTCCATGAAAAGGTTTTCCACCCATTGCCCGAAAGTCCTTACATACCTTAGCAAAAGTATCGACATGAGGAGGAGAAGGAGGAGGAGCATTTGTTGGACCTACGGTGGCGGCCCTAGCCTTGAGATATTGACGAAACCAAATGGGTACATGAACGCCTTCTGGTATCTAAGATGCTTCAGACATGCTGAAACGAAAAAGGAAAGGTTCAATACAAAAGAACCGAAGGAAAGATATATGGCCCTTGGGGTTATGCTTTCTAAAATAAGCTTTTCTCTTGAAAATACTTTCCTTAAAACTTACTTTTGAAGGTACTTCTTTATAAAATTGTTTTTGACAAACAACTTTTCAAAATTCATATCTGTTCTGGTAACCTTCAGCTCTGATAGCACGTGTAACATCCCACGTCCATTAGTGTCACTCACAAAGGGAATGCATTAACTTCTATGGAGCGTTTTAGGTAAGTATAGAACATAAACTTAACAACAAGACAGATATAAATAGTACTCAAAGATTTAAAACTTTATTTCATTGCAGCGGAAAACACATATGTTTGCTTACATCATCAAAAACCAGAGTCAAAGTACATAATATCCATCTTGACTACCAAAAGTACATAAACTGAAAGACATAATCCCCAATACAAAATAGCCATAAATAAAAGAGAATCTGAACTTTACTTCAGCGATCCAAGTAATCTTCTAAAAGCAGAGAAACAGCGGTCCAAGATGAAACTCCACTGGTGCTAGTCCCAACCTGAGCACCTGGGGGGGGGGGGGAAGGAAGAAAAGAGGAGGAAACAAATGGGGTCAGACATAAAGTCTGGCGAGTGCGATAATTTTAACAATATAATTAACAAAGTAACTAGGCTAAGACATAAGTTGGAAAATAAGGAAATGACTATAAACCATTGAATATGGAAGAGTAAATAAGGAAACAAGATGAACAACGATATTGTTAAAGCACTCCTAACCCACTGTAAGATAATTACCAAGCTACACCAACACTATAAGATAATTGCTATACTGCACCACCACTAGTATACTGCACCACCACTAGTCACCCTAAGGTTGATCCCGCCTATAGAACTTAATAATGATATTGGTAGTTTCGTGCACCCCTAGCTGCCTTCATAGGTGCCGCCTGCCTCTATTTCCACTAGGTGTACCCACTACCCCCAAGCGATCGGCTCCCTAACTCGTAGATACCCGTGTTGGCCCCATAGTGGGGTGTATCACTCCCCAAAGTGACAACCCGATATAACCAACAATGCACGGCTTATACCTACACGATGCAACAACGTCTTACCTACCAGCCCGGGTCCACACACGCATATGAACCCGTTGGACTTGCGTTACCACCGCTAACCCGGTTTGGCCTCTTACAATCAATCCCAGTATGCGTGTCTCGTCCTCGACTTGGGTCGAGCCCACAAAGATACGTATGGATTACTGGTTGAAATGGGCCACCATTACTTGACACAAGCTATCCACCTAAGCTTGGTCCCCTCTAGTACATCCCACTTAACCCACTTCTTATTTATGTTTCAATTACATGTTTCAATTTTTGTTAAGTGTTTCTAATCGTATTTCCAAATGCGACCCAAGGTACCTACTAGATTCCACATGCCACCCAAGTCACCCACTTAACTCCCTCATGTCCACTACATGTTTATCTGGTTAAGTGTTTCTTAATTCATTAAGATCGTAACCTCATAAAGTCCTCTCACATTAGACTGGCATTTGTGGCAGCTGGATTTGCCGGGCGGGTCTGGGCAGTCTTACACCACAAAAGAGCCTAACCTCGTGTCTTTACAATTGTTACATATTTAATTTATGCCTAATACCTCTCACATTAGACTGGCTTTTGTGGCAGCTGGATTTGCCGGGCGGGTCCGGGCAGTCTTACACCACAAAAGAGCCTAACCTCATGTCTTAGACGATTAACTACTCCTAATTAATCATTCCCCAATTTGAATTACTTTCCCTATTCAAATTATCAATCAATTCCAAATTTAACGATGTCCATTATTGACTCAATTATGTCCATCCATTTATGGTATGTAAAATCATACCAATTTTCATCACAAATTTATTTTATGTCTTTTAAGGCATTTATGCCAATTAAATCTTTTAATATTATCCCCTTTACCCCACGTTATACGTTCGTTCGTTTAACGTAAAATATACGTTAGACTCGAATAGTCTAATTCATGGAATAAAGAGAAAACATCACAACATACATATAATTAAAACTAGATCTAAACATAAGGGGTGAACTTGCATGTGTGAATGATGTTCTACATCTAAAACTTGCATAGGCCAAAGTTACAACTTGCATAAAATTACATATGTCATAAATCCAAATCTAAAGATGTGAACTTGCATAAATCATGTATGTCATAGATCTACATCTAAAGGTGTAAACTTGCATAGGAAATAACCCTAAACTTGCATAACATGATTCATACCCCAAACTCATATATTTATAGAAACTTGCATAGATGATTTGTGCATCATAACAATGGTGTAAACTTACATCTAGCATGTAAAATATCATGTAGAATTTAGCATATAACTCACCCATGTCATAGCCTAACTTTTAATCAAATTTTCACATAAACTAGATGTCATAACCATGTAAGGTCACATATAATTTTACCCAACTTGTATATGATTCATGTTTAAATAAAAATCTAAACTTGCATACATATGGTTTATCATATGAATCAACATTACCAAACTTAGCATATGTACAACATGATGATTCAACTAGACATAGGCTAATCATAGAATTACAACGTGGGTGATAGCATCATAACTTTACATCATAAATGAAAGCATCATAACATAACGTCATAGAGATTTCAACACAATTCTACAACATAATTACAACATACGATCAATAATTCACATCACATCCATACAATCCGCATCATAACTTAATCCAATTAAATTACCAATTATTTTATTAAAACTATCGAACTCACAACTCAAAAGCAGTCTTGAGTTCTGAATTCTGATTTCTGAAGTTGAATTAGCTTTCCTTTGAAGAAGATTCGTTGTTAGGGTTGAATAGAACTGATTTGATTTGCAGTTCTTCCTCTCTAATTGGTGGCGGCTACTCTAGGGTTCAAGACGACAGCAAGACGGCCATAATTTTAGTTTTAATTCTGATTTTGGGTTTGAGTCAATGGGTCTTTTTATAGAGTTTTGAATTTATTTACAGCCGTCAGATCACTCTAGAATCCATCTAGGCCTTAGAAACCAAGAAATGATGTCAACAGACCAACCAGAAATCGCCACCTAAGCCCTAAAACATAAAATTTCGTCATAGACCATTTAGGACCGACGGGACCAATACCAAACCTTCTGAGTCGACCCTGGGGTCGACCCAGCCCGCTAGGTCGACCCATATAATAGGTCGGTTTGGTGTTTTGCCTTCCGGCTTCCGCTATTTTGAATTTTTTTCTTAAATATTAGGTTGAATTTTATTTTAATTTTATAAATATATCTATATATATTTCTATCTTCCTAATTAACCATTTTCACACTAAACTACTTTTTGAACCGCGTTTACACTAAGCCACTTTTTAGCCATTCCCCTAAAACAAAAATATGGCGTTGGCGGGGATCGAACTCTGTACCTCTTGTATGCAAGTCACATGTTCCAACCAAATGAGCTACTAAGTCTTTTGCTTACAAACCTTAGAACAATGCTAAACATTTATTCTTTAATTTAGTTAATTCGATTATTCAAAAATCCGGGGTGTTACTGGTATTTAACAGTAACAAATAACCATGATCAAACACGCACACACAACAACAGCTTATAAATCACATCATATATCACAATATATGAAAACAGTAAAATAAATGTTGAGGAACCCAGTTGGGTCCATCCGACTTGTTTCCCTCCATCCACAGATGTTAATCAACATAAATAACAGGAATATGAAATATTCTGATAAATAGAATCAATATTCGATTAACGACTTATATATATCGTTATCGATATTTTCAACCAATTATATAGCAGTTCAACCAAACAGCTAGTACACAGCAAACAACCATCATTTATCAATTCTAAAAGTACTTTATAAAAATACAAATTGATCAGAGTTAGTGAGATTTACTCACATTGGATGGTTATCGTTAATTAACGATAATTGGTCATTAATTTGATTCAGGCATTAAATTACACCGTAAATCCAAACGAGCTCAAATCCACTCCTGGTCATTTCTAGTGTGTAGTGCCCGTCCATACGATCCCAATGGATCTTGTTTTTCTGAGTTCCGTTAACATATGAAATAGTTATTGAATTTACAAGTTGTACATATTTTTAATTTAAATAAACTTGAATTTAGTTTGGGCCTTACTCTCTTTGAAAGCAAATTCGGCCCATACCACTCCTTACCCACTTACTACAATAGCATCTCCCTCAAATCCGAGTACGAGCTCTAGGAATTTTGTGCTCCACCATTTTCAAATCTTAAACTCCACGTATCCCTCTCTTAGACAATGAAAATGAGAATTAAAACCATCGTTGATCTCCTCTTCGAACCCTCTATCAACCCATCCCTAATGCTTACAACTCGCGCTCAGCTTCCCCTACACGTCGCCAAGACCAGTCATGCCATTATAGGAAAAATCACGACATCTTTTACCTTGAATCTCCCCCAAAACCTGTCGCTAGGTGCGGAATTCCCTCACGAGTTCGAAAATGACATCCATTCCTTCGATCGAACCCCAAATTGCTGGCCAAAGCGAACCCTAGGCTGCCTCTGTTGAAACTCAATACCACAAAATGAACGTCGAACTCAGCAATTTTTACACGGATGTGAAGAGAAATTACCCAGGAGTTTCAGTCTACATATATTTCGATTATTAGATTTTTCTATGAATTTTGAAAGATTTTTTACTTTGGTTTTTCACTGTGGAAATTTGTTTCAGTGGTGGCGCATGTTTTTAACTGGAGAAAGTTTAGGTTAAGGTTTTGGGATGAGTTGGGATATTTATAGGATAGTTAAAATATTTTTTTATTCGAGTTTTATATTTACTTTTATCGTACCGCTGTTTGTATACGCTGTTTAAAAATTCCTGTGGTCACACACTATACCCAAGAATCACGAAAATAGTCCTATAGCTACAGTTTGACATTGCGGACCCAACGAAACTGGTTTCATCAAATTCCAACCTCGTTTGCTCACACAGCGTATTTTTAAAGTCAGAAAATTGACTATTTTTCATATTAAAATCCCGTACGGCCACACACTGACCCCAAAAATCACGGAAATTGAAATCTAACAATAATTTGACATTACGAATCCAGCAAACTTGGTTTCGTTGAATTTGAAGGTCGTTTGAAAAAGTGGCTATTTTTAAAGCTCAAAATAAACCATTTGAATATATAAATATATTTAAAAACATTTAAATTTAATATCAATAAATTAATATTGTCGTGTATAATCACATATAATATCATATGGCTCTAAAATATACCTACTTGGATTTTTATCTCGATATTTCAAAATCCCAGATTATATCGACATTCGATTTATAATGAAATTCCTTATATATATCGTTATAAATTATAAAGGAATTCTATAGCGACTTTTCTAAAATTTGATTTGGACATATATCAAAATCTACACGACGAAATCCTGATTTTTCTCTTCCACTAGAAAAATATACTTCACCAGTTCCTAACGTTTCTTGTTTCACAGAAATCCGATTTAAAACGAACCATTATATTCAGTTGAAGTTCAAATCTCCAAATTACGAACTGCAACGCCATTTCGAGCTCGATTATAATTATAATATAATTATACATTCAAACTGTCATTAAATTAATATATTCGTTATTCTAAATCAAATTCTAAACTAAATTAAATATCACCGATGATCCAATTCACACCATTTTGTGAATTCCACTATTTCTGATATTTCTAAAATTAAACATATTATTATATTATTTATTTTAATTAAGTATTCAATATTATATAATCCTGATCATTTTAAATAATCAAAACCATTATTTAAATAATTAAATAAATTATTTATATACCGTAAAAATACGGGTTATTACATCCGAGTTACAAGATGTTCTTGTTGAACTCCAATGTATCGCTTCTAGAGTACACTGATCAGAAGGTGGTTCCATACCTTGTCATAGTTGGAATCCATTATCTAATAAGAGCCCGTAGTTTTTGATTGTATATTATATACGTAGAGCGTGAGATGAAAGCGTTCTACTAGATTGCTATCTACTTGATTTAGACATTATTATAATATCAGAAAATATTGATCTTAAGAAATATTTTGGGTTATCATAAGGTAAAAACCATCTGTATTTATGTGTGGACCGGTCTTACGATTATCATTGCTTTTAAAAAGGATTTGGAAAAGTTAAACTAAGTGTTTGGAGTTTACTCACACCAGTCACATGACTGACCCAGAGTTTATTTTGTTTTGTTTTCCACGAACTCTTGGGTGCCCAATATTGTATGGGTAGTCAAGTAGTCTGGATTTTATAGATATACTGAGGGCTTGGAGCCAGAGGCTTCAAGATCATATATAAATTATTTATTTCTGTTGTTATGTAAGTGTTGTACTCTAATATACAAATACAGATTTGTGTTTCAAAGTTATTTTGTATACCATATTTTGTTCGTTTCGCTATGTGATTCGTGTTTACTCTGATGTTGTTGTGTTCTTCTCCTTCTTCTATTTTAATTTTTTATCTTATCTATTCTCATCCTCTAACTTCTTTCTATTAACTATCCGGTATTTTCGATGCTTGAATAATTGACATGGATTTATGTCGATTTCCAAGGTCGCAAATATCTCGGGCCATTACAGTGGATGTTGAGTAATTACCTTGGCTCTGTGGCGTAACTCCATAGAGATAGGGTTAGTAATACCCTAGATTGAGTTTGAGTGTGTGTGTATATATATATGAGTGAACGTATTTGTAGAATTTGTCAAAAAAAAAATTTATACTGTGGAGATCTATTGGTTGAGTTGTTTATGAGTTCTGGTCGATCATTTTGATCCACTGTATCGCTAGGAGTTTCTAAACACTTGAATACAATGAACCGACACAGAATGTTTTGGAAAGAGGGTAAACGAAATAATTTTACCCAAATTATATTTTGATATAAAAGAAAGCATAGATATTGGAAATATTATAGTATATTGGATGTACTGGTTGTTATATTAATCGAATAAGATTAAAATTGAAATGGTTATATATAACCAAACAAAAATCATATAAGTGTAATATATGAAATCAGGTGGATTAAATCCGAAATTGAACCAGGATTTGAATTAAGACACCGGAATTTTGAATAAGTGTTTGCAAATGGATCTAGATTAAATATATGGGAATTTCAAAATCCTGGGAGATTTTTAAATTGTTATACAAGCATTTTGAATGGTATTTTGAAATAGATTTCAAAATGAAAGTGTTGAATATGAGTTTTGAAAAGTGATATAGTATTGAACTCACTTCGATTGCTGGGAAATAACTCTGATGATGCTGGCCACATCATCAGTGCTCATTTTCAAGTTGTAAGTGATGGATTACTACCAAAGATATTGTTTTGAGAAAAAAAGTGGTTTTGATTTCCGAAAAGAAATATTGGATGTTTAAAAAGGATAAGTTGTTTAAAAATCCCAGGAAGATTGTTTTGAAATAAAAGCAAATTAAAGTAGAATTTTTGAAAACAAATTGGAATTAAATTGAAATCAATTAAGTGGAAATTGAATTGAATTAGAATATAATGATATCGAGTAAGTTGGATTGAATTTGGAATGGATAATGTACTTTGTGTCCGGAATGGAAATTGGCTTAGTTATAAGACAATGGTTGGATTTGGAGATAAATTGATTGGAGTTTGATTGAGATGACATCGGTATATGCTGAATTGGTAGCAGATGGAAATGATATAATGATATGCCCGACAAAAAGGTACAAGTTTATTTTATAAGAATTTGGTGATTTAGAGCCTGTTTGGTAAGCCGCTTAGCTATTTGATTTTCTTTTGGGTTGGAGAAGTCCTAGAGAGGCGAGTTGTAGTTGTACTGATTGAGCCATACAAAGGAGGTGTTGGTGAAATTTTTCGAAATTTCGGGTGTTAGAAAATTTTCAGAATTTTTGAAAATTTTCATTTATAAAAATGAATTAATATTTTAGTTGAAACTAAGTAGGTTTAGTTGAAACTGAAGCTAAAAGTAAACAAATAATTTTTAACCCAGTTAATGGGGTTTGTTTTCTACCTTAGCAATTTCGAGGACGAAATTATTTTAAGGGGGAAAAATGTAACGACACGTATTTTTAACCGATAAAAAATAATTTATTTAATTATTTAAATGATGGTTATATAATTTAAAATGACCAGAATTAAATAATGCTGAATATTTAATTAATATAAATAATAGAATAATATATTTAATTTCCGAAATAGTCGGAAATAGTGGAATTCACAATATTGTGTGAATTGGATCATTTATAATATATAATTCAGTTTAGAGTTGAATTATATTAACGAATATATTATATAAATGATGGTTGAACGTAATAATTATATTATAATTATAATCGAGCTCGAAATGGCGCGACAGTTCGTAATTTGGCGATTAGAACTTTAAACGAATATAAAGAATCCATTTTAAGTCGTATTTCTATGAAACAAGAAATGTTTGGAGCTGGTAAAGTATTTTTTTCTAATGGAAGAGAAAAATCGAGATTTCGTCGGGTAGATTGTGAGATATATTGTAACAACCCGGATTTTGGTAAGAGGTTGTAATAGCTCAGAAAATTCTAGTGCTTAAAAACAAATTAAATGTTTGTATTTGGGGTTTGGACATCGATCTGAACGTAGTATTTACTTATAAAAATTGAAATGCTTTTTTAACATTAGGGTAAACATTTTGCCATAGTTAACGTTTTTAACAAATACTAGTTTGAAACCCGTGCTTCGCACACGGGTCAATGTTGAAAGCAGTGTGAACGTTTGTCAAAGATTTGCTGATAAGCAATATTCATGTCATTTAGTAATTTGAAATTATTTGTAGAATTCAACTTAAAGATACGGATTTTGTAATTTACCTTGGTCTAGGGAAAAAAAATGTATTTGATCCTTGATTATGATCTTGAATTTAGTTTATTTTCAATTCTATTCTGAACCATTTTATAAGCATTTAAATTTGTTTGGGTAGATTTTTACGGTATATATATTAGTGTTAAGAGACTATAAATTTGAAATATATAAATTAATTTTGGGAGTTTCAATCTAATATACTTAATTGGGAATTTCTAGACTTCTCCTTGCCACCATATTTTTAAATTATCATGTGTTGTCTCTTCCTGAATCTGGATTCTTCTGTTCGAGTTATAAAACAACGCGTACCCCTCTCCAGATGGACACGGGGGAAAAAAATCCCTCTTCCCATTTGTTATCCCTTCAGCTGAATACGTTCTACCAAAAAAAAAAAAATCAATTCCTAATCAAAATTTCGTCCTCCCCAAACCGTTTTAATGGCAGCCACCGCTTCGTTTTCCTCCTTGTTGATTCACCACTCACTGTTCTTCGTCGACGTCCGCCTCGTCATCGTTGCTCCTTTAATGTCCACCGTCGTATCCTCAAGAGCCCATCTTCTCGTTCATCAGAGGCTTCGGGTTTGTTGAGTCTCAGATCCAAATTCCGCTAAGAAGGATTTAGATGAGCCTGTTCATAAAATTGGCAAATGCAATGTAGATGTGGAAATTGCGAGACCTAAAGGTGCAGAAAGTGAGAAGTTGGATGTTCAGCTAGAATCTTGATCGGTTAGTGATGTTAATACTTTTTATTTATTTATTTTATTATGCTTCATTTTGTTATACTTACTGTTCATGCTTAAAGATTGCATTTTGTGACATGTTTCATTAGTGAAGAAGTAATTTAACCAAACATTGGGGATTTTATGCTGAACAGTGACATGTTTAGTTTAGTTTTGCTCTGAAAAGTACCACTGCTCTTTCCTTAAAAAGGTTCTTCTAAGAAGAGCATATGGAGTCAGAAAGCAAATTTAATTTCTTTTGTTAGTACACGGAATATGTGTATTCAAGTAACCAACCGATGCATTCAAGTATCATTGCGCATACTGTGTGTTCCAGTTTTCATTCACCGGCCTATGATTAAATTCTTCTTTATGAGGCCTCACCTAAAATTTTTCCCTTTCTTCCTAATTTATTTTATTGGACTGATTACTTTGGTTGGTTGTTTCGATTATATTGTACTTTTTTTTTTTTGGGCAGAAATGTTTTCTGGTATTGTGTTCTGTCATTAATATGTCTCATTTTATACTTAAAGATTCTTTATATAATTCAAATATCTTGACTGCATTGATAATATTCCACGTAAAAATGTTATTTCGTTGGACTACTTGCTTTCATGCTGATGGGAGTGGACTTTAGAATTTATCAATTTTGTTTTTTTTATGTAGACAAGTAAGGGAAACTGAGTTGACCAAGGTAATCAATCAAGTAAAACATAGCATTCATGCATGTAGACTGACTAACTCGTATTAACTAGCTAATCATTTTTTTTACCTGATTGGTGCTAGCAAGTTGTTTTGGATAGCAAATTCTTTAATTTTTAGAGTGCCACATAAACATCATATCTTCATGCATGATGCATGCAGGGTAATGCGCAACAGGTAAAAGGAAAGACCTGCAATTTACAATATACCATAGGATATATGACAGTTAACCATTTAGTGGTTGTCAATGCTGTTAATAAAATTGTTTTTTTTTCATTTGCATTTCCCTTATATAAATAGTTCATTGCAAAATTGTTGGTTTTAAATCAGCACAAACCCTTTTTTTATTCACGGTAACCATGAAACCACCATTTGGTGTGAGCTGAGGCTTAGGGGTATATGCAAGAGAGCACTCCACGTATAAGTTGCAATTTCTTTACTAATATCTTTTTGTTGATCAACTCATGGTCCATATTTTATAAAACATTACAATCTTTGATTGTTACTTAACATGGCAAGCTTTTATTAATAAAACAGCCTTAACACAGAAAATTAAGTGTATTAACTAAGAGAGTGATTAAACGCTTTTATCATCAAAGGAGAGCTATGCAATATTTTAAAATGCAACGTTGTACTGCTATTTGTATGTACTGTCTTTATTTAATTATCTGCATTTAATGTTTTTTTATGTAGAAGTTACAAATCTTTTATTTTGAGAGGTCGCATTAATTGCAAGCTGTAAGGACAGTTCATATTATGTTAAGTTTAGAAATTTGGGATAACGAACAAATATTTTATCAGTATAAAGGTGCATCAATTGGTAATTATATTTTTCTTTTATTTGGATTGCTATGGAGGTACTGTAAATGTGTGATTTAACACGCTAGTGAATACTGTTTGATTTAGTACTGTGGTCAGATTTGGTAATTGTCTAAATATGTGAACCTGAATGATAATTTATATGGTTTACATTTATTTTGAGCATCTTTCCTATTTTTACTATGATTATAATTTTCAATATCGCTTTCCATTACTGTTACATAAGCTTTCTTAGTTTGTCCATAAAGCTGTTAATTTTCAGTGTATAATTGGTACATATCGATGTTTGATATGTAACTGCTGAACTTAATTGGATTCGAAGGAGTTAACGCAGCTTGATTGATTTGATCATGAACCAAAGTTTTCATTCACTAGAATTATTAAGTTAGCTGCTTGAACAATCCCCTTCAAAATTTCATTCAGTAGAATCAGTATAGTTTGTACAATATTCCTGTAGTGAGACTATTAATTGAAATAAAGAAACTTGTATTGAAATTGTTACAATATTACATGAAGAAGAGATTAAATTGTTTGCTGTAAAAGATATAGGGAATAAGACACAGTCCCAACTACATGACTTAACGTTTCATTATATCCAATAATTTAAATATATCAACTGTCGATTATCCTAGCATCATAGTGGTTTCAATAATGCATCCGTATTGAACTTTCATGGGTTTATATTGGTAAATATATATAAAATAATCTAATAAATCACTTGGATTTCTTGCCAAAAATGAGCGATACATAGATATTAATTAAATTTTTATCAAAATCTCCTTTTCAGGTAGCCAAAAATCAAATTCATCTTTTGTTCCTTCAATTTGATACATTTTCCTTGATGTAGTAAATATATTATCATGGTTGTAGAGAAAATTTAAATGACTTATCTGTTGTTAAAATAACAATACAAGTATATATAATATCGATAAACAAGCATATATGCTAAGCATTTATTGCTTTGACCCGCGACTTTATTTCAGTTCTGCTCCGTTAATAGTAAATATGAAAGTTATAAACATATGTTGACCTTGACCTATATTGTGAACTACATATGCTGATTGTAACCAATATTAGAGAATGGAGGTTTCAATTTATATTTTGTTTATGATACTAAATTTTGGATTAGTATTTGTATTCATATTAAGGTATTTATTGTTTGGAATTAAAACAAAACTTGACCCTCGAATGTACATTTAGTTGTGTTTTTTGGTTTCCTGGTCATAGTGAGTAGTAGTGAGCGACATTGTGTGAAGCAAAGGGCTGGTGTCCATGATTGACTAGTTGGTGAAGTATTTTGTATGTTTTATTTGCGTACTAGCTTGCGTGTGTGGCGTGTGTATGGGTTTCATGTATGATCTTTCATTCTTTGATTAGTCTCTGCTTTCCTGTGTTTATATGTGGTACTTGGCATTCAAAAAGTTGTATATGCATGTGAAAAAGTTGAGTAAAAATTAAGGCATGCAAGATAATAGTCTCATACCCAAGATTATATAAAATGTTGTATTTAGAAATTATATGATTGTTAATGTATACCGTGAAATCTTAATCTTAATAATAATAAAAATTCATGTACATATTCTTTCGCTGCATAGTAAAAAGTTGTAAAACTCTGATAGTGATATGAAATTTTATTCCCTTGCAATTATTGTCCTCTGTGATTCTGTGTTTTATCATGTTTAAACCCAGTAAGCCCATAACAATCCGTCATTTTTAGCGCTTCAAGTTGGTTTAACCACCGATTTGGGGCGGTCAAAATGGCGGGTTGTTACTGTTGGTATAAGAGCTATGGTTTTTCTAAAAGTTGGCTTATTGGGTTTAAAACTCATTAGAGATAGGGTGAAAATACCCTAGAATGAGCGAAATAGATATAGAATCACTTTTGAGAGAGTGCGATTTGGGGTTTTGAAAAATACTTCGAATTTGACAAAACAGGATTAGAGCGATGTCCAATTTAAAAATGGTTGTTAAACTAGAACTGAATTAGTTTTGAAATTGACTCGGATCGGTATTTGAAGTAAAGTAAGAATACCGGTAATAATAAACGAATATTACAAACAACTAAAAGTAAATTAGTTATTTTTCTTTGATAGATATTGTTTGAATCGAGTACAATTTCCATTGAGATATTCTGTATGATGAGGATTTTGCGTAAACGGATTAGTAATACCAAGCGGTATGGGACGTTTGGTGATACTTTTCTGGTTACTCTCTTGACTTCTCATATAGAATATTCGGTTATTTTTGTATCTTCGATTCTGAAATATACCGGTAACATAATGTGGTACAAGAGCATGTGTTATTGTTTGAAAGTATGCTTCAATTACTGAAGTGTTTTCTAAGTTGATATGCTTTCATGACGACACTATTTGTTCCCTTTCACAACTATTATGATTTGGTTCATTTTGTCATGTTGTTTTATATTGGATATTTATTATGAGTATCATATTGATTTATATATGATACTCTGACTTGACTAATTTTATCATATTGTTTTATATATGATAAAGTCGAATATCAGTTTTGTTTGTGATTACCATTTTGCCTTTATTTGTGATGATTTATTTCCTTTAGTCATAGTTGAATTTTTTAAAAGTGTTTTGACGCTATAAACACTTTGAACTTCATGACATATATATATTATAAAATAATATTTTTAAAATACTTTTAATTTTGGGATTGGGATAGATTGGACTCTGTTGTACCAATGGGCCAAAACTCCATCTTGGTCGACCTGATTCATGTTCGCTACCTGAATCACGGTGGTTTTAAATTCCGCCCATCTACCACCAAAGGTCAAACGGTCTGCTACATTGGGCAATTTTGTTGTTTTGATCGGGATTCCCGATCGGCGGGTCACGGACTACATCAGATGGAGGCGTGGGAGTGCCACGTGTAGTGCCGTGAACGGGTAGCATACGGCCTTCGCCTTAGACCGTCTTGGTTATCCTGGGTTGATCGCCAGGTGTCGTTATGGCGCTATGAGTGGATTACGGTGCAGATGTCTTGATGCGCGCTCGAGCTCTACCACTGTGATTTTACAATACTAGCGTCTGTTTATTTGGTATTTATGAGTCAAGTTACATTTATCCCATAATCCCCCATATTTTAATATTACATTATTATAATTGATTATATTATCATATTGTTTTTATATATGATAATTGTTACGAGTATCGTATTGATTTTGTATATGATACTCTGATTTGATTATATTATCATATTGTTTTTATATATGATAATTGTTATGAGTATCGTATTGATTTTATATATGATACTCTGATTTGATTATAATATCATTTTGATTTTATATGTGATAATTGTTATGAGTATCGTATTGATTTTATATATGATACTCTGATTTGATTATATTATCATATTGATTTTATGTATGATAATTGTTATGAGTATCGTATTGATTTATATACGGTGCTCTGATTTGATTTTATTTTATTATCATATTGATTTATATATGATAATTGTTGTATTGATTTATACTCTGATTTGATTTACAAACAATAAATGCCATGAAGATTTTATCGACTTGATTGATTATCCTAAGATATTTGCAAGTATCACATTGATTTATATGTGATACTTTGTTTTGATTCATTTTACCATATTGATTTACATATGATAATTGTTGTGAGTATTGTATTGATTTACATATAATATTCTGATTCGGTCACATTGCTTTTACATGTGATAAGTACAATGAAGATTTTCATTGACTCGATTAATTATCATAAGATATTTATTATAAGCATCTTATCGTTTTGTATATTTATATGTTATGAGTATCGTATTGATTTATATATGGTACTCTGTTTTGGGTTATTTTATCATATTGTCTTTATATATGATAAATGTCATATAGTGTTTAAGTATGCTAGTCTATTATAGTTTACTCTTACTACATCTGTTATGAGTATCGTTTTGATTTATAAATGATACTCTGATCTAATTCATTTTTATCATATTATTTGATAAGTGTTACGAGTATCATGTTGTTTTGTATATGGTACTCTGATTTGATTTATTTTATCATATTATTTTACATATGATAAATGCCAAGAAGATTTTATTGGTTTATGATACTCTGACTAGATTATTACGAGTATCCAATTTAAAAATGATATTTGTCATGAGTAACATGTTGGTTTATACATGATACTCTGTTTTGAATCATTTTATCATATTGATTTATGTATGATATTTGTTAAGAGCATCGCATTGATTTATATGTGATACTCTGACTTGATGGGTACCATATTGTTTAAATACGGCACTCTAAATTGATTTATTTTGGTATATTGTTTTATATATATAAGATAAATGTTATGAGTATCTTATTGATTTGAAAATGGTACTCCGACTCCATTTGTTATCATACTATTTGTTACGAGTATCGTATTGATTTATATATGATACTTTGATTTGTTTATTATTATCTTTATAAAGGAAGATTTCACCATATGATACTCTAACTTGATCGGTTATCAAATTGAATTATATATGATACCCCAACTTGATTTATAATGTAAATGCCACGAAGATTTTATTGGCCCCTCGCTAATTTATTTTATCATATTGTTCTTATATATGATGAATGTGCAGATTTTATTGGCTTCACTTAATTTATTATCATATTTTCTAAAATTATTATGAAGGGAATCGTATTGATTTAAATATGATACCTTCATATTGAAACAGAGAGTGGGCGTCCCAAAATCTGTACTATATATGGGAAAAGAATTGGAATTCTTACAATTAAGAGGAAACTTTCTGCCGGAAAGATTACAAAAGGTAAAAGCAATATGTATTGATATAAATTATAAGGACGAAGTTGAGATGCGACGTTGGAATTTCGTAGTGTTGTATTGCGGGGGCGCAATTTCTTTAAAGGGGGGAGTCTGTAACAACCCGGATTTTGGTAAGAGGTTGTAATAGCTCAGAAAATTCTAGTGCTTAAAAACAAATTAAATGTTTGTATTTGGGGTTTGGACATCGATTTGAACGTAGTATTTACTTATAAAAATTGAAATGCTTTTTTAACATTAGGGTAAACATTTTGCCATAGTTAACGTTTTTAACAAATACTAGTTTGAAACGCGTGCTTCGCACACGGGTCAATGTTGAAAGCAGTGTGAACGTTTGTCAAAGATTTGCTGATAAGCAATATTCATGTCATTTAGTAATTTGAAATTATTTGTAGAATTCAACTTAAAGATACGGATTTTGTAATTTACCTTGGTCTAGGGAAAAAAAATGTATTTGATCCTTGATTATGATCTTGAATTTAGTTTATTTTCAATTCTATTCTGAACCATTTTATAAGCATTTAAATTTGTTTGGGTAGATTTTTACGGTATATATATTAGTGTTAAGAGATTATAAATTTGAAATATATAAATTAATTTTGGGAGTTTCAATCTAATATACTTAATTGGGAATTTCTAGACTTCTCCTTGCCACCATATTTTTAAATTATCATGTGTTGTCTCTTCCTGTATCTGGATTCTTCTGTTCGAGTTATAAAACAACGCGTACCCCTCTCCAGATGGACACGGGGGAAAAAAAATCCCTCTTCCCATTTGTTATCCCTTCAGCTGAATACGTTCTACCAAAAAAAAAAAATCAATTCCTAATCAAAATTTCGTCCTCCCCAAACCGTTTTAATGGCAGCCACCGCTTCGTTTTCCTCCTTGTTGATTCACCACTCACTGTTCTTCGTCGACGTCCGCCTCGTCATCGTTGCTCCTTTAATGTCCACCGTCGTATCCTCAAGAGCCCATCTTCTCGTTCATCAGAGGCTTCGGGTTTGTTGAGTCTCAGATCCGAATTCCGCTAAGAAGGATTTAGATGAGCCTGTTCATAAAATTGGCAAATGCAATGTAGATGTGGAAATTGCGAGACCTAAAGGTGCAGAAAGTGAGAAGTTGGATGTTCAGCTAGAATCTTGATCGGTTAGTGATGTTAATACTTTTTATTTATTTATTTTATTATGCTTCATTTTGTTATACTTACTGTTCATGCTTAAAGATTGCATTTTGTGACATGTTTCATTAGTGAAGAAGTAATTTAACCAAACATTGGGGATTTTATGCTGAATAGTGACATGTTTAGTTTAGTTTTGCTCTGAAAAGTACCACTGCTCTTTCCTTAAAAAGATTCTTCTAAGAAGAGCATATGGAGTCAGAAAGCAAATTTAATTTCTTTTGTTAGTACACGGAATATGTGTATTCAAGTAACCAACCGATGCATTCAAGTATCATTGCGCATACTGTGTGTTTCAGTTTTCATTCACCGGCCTATGATTAAATTCTTCTTTATGAGGCCTCACCTAAAATTTTTCCCTTTCTTCCTAATTTATTTTATTGGACTGATTACTTTGGTTGGTTGTTTCGATTATATTGTACTCTTTTTTTTTTTTGGGCAGAAATGTTTTCTGGTATTGTGTTCTGTCATTAATATGTCTCATTTTATACTTAAAGTTTCTTTATATAATTCAAATATCTTGACTGCATTGATAATATTCCACGTAAAAATGTTATTTCGTTGGACTACTTGCTTTCATGCTGATGGGAGTGGACTTTAGAATTTATCAATTTTGTTTTTTTTATGTAGACAAGTAAGGGAAACTGAGTTGACCAAGGTAATCAATCAAGTAAAACATAGCATTCATGCATGTAGACTGACTAACTCGTATTAACTAGCTAATCATTTTTTTTACCTGATTGGTGCTAGCAAGTTGTTTTGGATAGCAAATTCTTTAATTTTTAGAGTGCCACATAAACATCATATCTTCATGCATGATGCATGCAGGGTAATGCGCAACAGGTAAAAGGAAAGACCTGCAATTTACAATATACCATAGGATATATGACAGTTAACCATTTAGTGGTTGTCAATGCTGTTAATAAAATTGTTTTTTTTTTCATTTGCATTTCCCTTATATAAATAGTTCATTGCAAAATTGTTGGTTATAAATCAGCACAAACCCTTTTTTTATTCACGGTAACCATGAAACCACCATTTGGTGTGAGCTGAGGCTTAGGGGTATATGCAAGAGAGCACTCCACGTATAAGTTGCAATTTCTTTACTAATATCTTTTTGTTGATCAACTCATGGTCCATATTTTATAAAACATTACAATCTTTGATTGTTACTTAACATGGCAAGCTTTTATTAATAAAACAGCCTTAACACAGAAAATTAAGTGTATTAACTAAGAGAGTGATTAAACGCTTTTATCATCAAAGGAGAGCTATGCAATATTTTAAAATGCAACGTTATACTGCTATTTGTATGTACTGTCTTTATTTAATTATCTGCATTTAATGTTTTTTTATGTAGAAGTTACAAATCTTTTATTTTGAGAGGTCGCATTAATTGCAAGCTGTAAGGACAGTTCATATTATGTTAAGTTTAGAAATTTGGGATAACGAACAAATATTTTATCAGTATAAAGGTGCATCAATTGGTAATTATATTTTTCTTTTATTTGGATTGCTACGGAGGTACTGTAAATGTGATTTAACACGCTAGTGAATACTGTTTGATTTAGTACTGTGGTCAGATTTGGTAATTGTCTAAATATGTGAACCTGAATGATAATTTATATGGTTTACATTTATTTTGAGCATCTTTCCTATTTTTACTATGATTATAATTTTCAATATCGCTTTCCATTACTGTTACATAAGCTTTCTTAGTTTGTCCATAAAGCTGTTAATTTTCAGTGTATAATTGGTACATATCGATGTTTGATATGTAACTGCTGAACTTAATTGGATTCGAAGGAGTTAACGCAGCTTGATTGATTTGCTCATGAACCAAAGTTTTCATTCACTAGAATTATTAAGTTAGCTGCTTGAATAATCCCCTTCAAAATTTCATTCAGTAGAATCAGTATAGTTTGTACAATATTCCTGTAGTGAGACTATTTATTGAAATAAAGAAACTTGTATTGAAATTGTTACAATATTACATGAAGAAGAGATTAAATTGTTTGCTGTAAAAGATATAGGGAATAAGACACAGTCCCAACTACATGACTTAACGTTTCATTATATCCAATAATTTAAATATATCAACTGTCGCTTATCCTAGCATCATAGTGGTTTCAATAATGCATCCGTATTGAACTTTCATGGGTTTATATTGGTAAATATATATAAAATAATCTAATAAATCACTTGGATTTCTTGCCAAAAATGAGCGATACATAGATATTAATTAAATTTTTATCAAAATCTCCTTTTCAGGTAGCCAAAAATCAAATTCATCTTTTGTTCCTTCAATTTGATACATTTTCCTTGATGTAGTAAATATATTATCATGGTTGTAGAGAAAATTTAAATGACTTATCTGTTGTTAAAATAACAATACAAGTATATATAATATCGATAAACAAGCATATATGCTAAGCATTTATTGCTTTGACCCGCGACTTTATTTCAGTTCTGCTCCGTTAATAGTAAATATGAAAGCTATAAACATATGTTGACCTTGACCTATATTGTGAACTACATATGCTGATTGTAACCAATATTAGAGAATGGAGGTTTCAATTTATATTTTGTTTATGATACTAAATTTTGGATTAGTATTTGTATTCATATTAAGGTATTTATTGTTTGGAATTAAAACAAAACTTGACCCTCGAATGTACATTTAGTTGTGTTTTTTGGTTTCCTGGTCATAGTGAGTAGTAGTGAGCGACATTGTGTGAAGCTAAGGGCTGGTGTCCATGATTGACTCATTGGTGAAGTATTTTGTATGTTTTATTTGCGTACTAGCTTGCGTGTGTGGCGTGTGTATGGGTTTCATGTATGATCTTTCATTCTTTGATTAGTCTCTGCTTTCCTGTGTTTATATGTGGTACTTGGCATTCAAAAAGTTGTATATGCATGTGAAAAAGTTGAGTAAAAATTAAGGCATGCAAGATAATAGTCTCATACCCAAGATTATATAAAATGTTGTATTTAGAAATTATATGATTGTTAATGTATACCGTGAAATCTTAATCTTAATAATAATAAAAATTCATGTACATATTCTTTCGCTGCATAGTAAAAAGTTGTAAAACTCTGATAATGATATGAAATTTTATTCCCTTGCAATTATTGTCCTCTGTGATTCTGTGTTTTATCATGTTTAAACCCAGTAAGCCCATAACAATCCGTCATTTTTAGCGCTTCAAGTTGGTTTAACCACCGATTTGGGGCGGTCAAAATGGCGGGTTGTTACTTATATCCAAATCAAATTTTAAAATAGTCATTATGAAATGCCTTTATAATTTATAACGATTTATTTATATTATAAAAGGATTTTTAATATAAACTGAATATTGATTTAATCTGGATTTGAAGTGTCGAGTTATAAATTTAGACAAGAATATTTTAGAGCTGCATGATATTATATTGTGAATACATACGATAATATTAATTTATTAATACTAAATTTAATTACTTTTAAATATATTAATATTTGAATGGGTTTATTTAGAGCTTTAAAAATGGCCACTTTTGCAAACGAAATCTGTTTTCGACGAAACTAAATTTGTTGGATTCAGAATATTAAATTATTGGTAGATTTCAATTTTCGTGATTTTTGGAGTCCGTATGTGACCATATGGGATTTTAATGTGAATTACAGACAATAATTTGACTTTAAAAATACGCTGTGTGAGCATACAGAGTCGGAATTCAACAAAAACAAGTTTTGTTTGGTCCGTAATGTCAAACTGTAACTGCATATCCATTTTCATCGGATTTTGGTATCGTATGTGATTGTATGAATTTTTAAATGGTAAATATAAGCAGCGATTGATTATAATTGAATTAAATAATCAATTAAAAATAAAATAAAATATTTACTTTTTCCTATAAATATCCATTAACTTCTCTTAACCCTAGACTCTTCCCTTTGCTGGTCAAAAACATAGCGCCGCGATTTCTCTCAGGAAAACATGAAAACATTCATCTTTAAAAATCCATATAAATTCCTATGAAATTTTATAATTACGAGACCTATTTATTTGGATTTCTCTACTTAAATTCTTCAATTCCATATACCTTGCATTGAGCTCGATGGAGTTTCTGGGGTGTTGTATTTTTCCAGTGGACCTAGGGCTAAAGTGTTTGAAGATTTTGGTGATTAGTTTGAGAAATGGTGTTCATATTTGGGTTTAAGGTGTGTTAATGCACTTGTGTGTAATTTCTAGGGCAATCGATGGTAGCAAGTGATGCATCAATACTGGAGTCGTTGTTAGGAGCAGGCCAACGCGATTTACTGGAAATGATCGAGTAGAGGGTAATAGTTCCGGGTAGATAGAGATTTGAACGAGGATGAGAATGGTGATTACGGTTTGAAGAATAGTGGAGTATTGAGTGAATGGTGAAAGCAAGAAGGTTCAGTAATGGTAAGTTTAAGAGGACAGCATGCGACATTTGCCTGGAGTGGAAGAAAGACTATTCACGTAGGCTAGTGGGGGTGGGCCAGAGTTTTTAAAAGTGTAAAGCCCAAAATGAAATTATATTTTATGTTTTAATTAATCTAAATAATGTATTAACTTGTATTTATAATATCTTGACAATACGATGTAAGAATAACGAACAGTCAGATCCGTTGGAATTGTATGGACGGTGGCTACGCAATGGAGCTGATTGGGGAGTGAATTGCAGCTCGTTACAATTTATAGTGAAATAAATTGTCTATCTGAATCAAACGACAGTTATCGTTATTTAATGGTGATTGTCCGATGTGAGTAAAAATCACTAACTCTGCTAGTTTATATTTTTATAAATATAATCTAGTATTGATAAATGATGATTGAATGTTATGTGTTGATTGTTTAGTTGAATTGCTGATTTATTGGTTGAAATTATAGATAACGATATATATATATATATATAAATCATTAATCAAATATTGATTCTGTTTATCAAAATGTTTCATTTTGAAATGAAATCAATGTTATTTATATTGTTTAACATCTATGGTTGCAGGGAAACATGTTGGAGGGATCCAACTGGATTCCTCAATATTTATAATACTGTTTGTTTTCATATATTGTGATATATGATGTGATATAAAACCTATGATTGATTACGATGACACTGGTATGTTTAATTTGTATTTTAAATACAATAAGAAATACTGGAATGTAAAAAGGGAATTTTCAGAGTGTATTTTAAAAATGAAATATTTATTTGGGAAATAAATATAATTATAAAAGGAATATTTATTTGGAAAATAAATATAATTATAAAAGTAATATTTATTTGGAAAATAAATATAATTATAAAAGGAATATTTGTTTGGAAAGTAAATCGAATTACAAAAGAAAATATTTGGAAAATAAATAGAATTTTATAAAAAGAGAATTTTACATTAGGAAGGTTTAGACCCGTACTTCGCACACGGGTGTAACATGATATTAATCTAAAGTAAATATTTAATAGAAATCTATTTTAATAGATAAATTGAGGAGAATAATTTATAAACGATGTTTATAAATTAAGGAAATATTTATCATTTGATAAATTGAATATATAAATTTGAATTTATATATAGAAGTAAAATCGGTTTTAACACCGATAATTGAAACGGAATGTGAACGTAGTAGTTATAAAGGAAATTTCCAATGAGATTATAAATGTTGGAAATGAAATAAGACTTGTATGAATAATTCTGCAAATAAAAATATAAATAGAATATGGGTTTGAAATATTGTTTTAAAATATGAAATCAAACTATTTTGATTATATAAAATAATATTATTCATATTCTATGTGAAAAATTTGATTAAAGTAAATATTTTGCAATAAAATATTATAAAGGAATTTGGGGTCTGAATTAGGAATTTAAATGGAGTTACTGAAATTAGAAACTGACCGGAAATTAGTTGAGTTGAATGGCTTTCTGGGTATCGATCTGATGTTGGTTTCGGCCTTCGGGGTTTGTACTTGGGAATTTGTTCTCTTACTAGTTTACAGTTAGAGACTTATAGAGGTAGGAAGATACTGATGCGTGTATCAGGAATGGAAACGATTTCCAAAGTTAATAACATTTATTTTCTAATTTTAGAAAATAAGGAAATTATGAATATATGGAAAAACGTGAATAGGGAAATGAAATAAATTAATGATAAATTAATTTAAAGGGATAAATGTTGGTTGATGATTTATCAATAAGATTTCCATTTGGAAATACGACCATTGTTTGTACACTTGTTTTCCTTTGATAGTAAAATCACCGATATCAAAGATTTTGACCACTTCTGTTGTCAATACGGAGAGACTCGGATCAGATATATCATCCGGAAACCACTCCGTATGGCATTAGCGTTGCGAATCAAATATGATGAAGATAATTGAAGATAGAGTTATGCAAGGGCTGTTCAGTAAATCCTAGGTAGAAATTGCCTAAGATGGATTTACAGAATAATTCCATTGGGTTGTTCAGTCCTAGGACAACTTGAATGGACGAATGTCTGACAGAGTGTATTGGGTAGATCGCGTAAGTTGATCGTTTCAAACGTATTTATGTTGATGGAGGAGGAATTTGTTTCTCTTATCTTATACCCATGGTATTTTTGGGGAAATCAATTTGTGATTTGATGGGTATGACGATGTGGCATTCAAAGTAAATGAAGGAGTGATCTGTTAAAAGATACATTATGACCTCAAGCCTCATCAACTAGGAAATGACAGAAATCGGGCAGGCAGCATGGCTAATGGGTCACACCCAAGTAGGTTATATTGTCACCATCTAGAGAATATTCATATTTGTTACTTATTTCAATTCTGTATCTCCTGGGAACAGTTATGTTGGTATACCATAAGGTGACAATATATTCGGAAAATTCAAGCGAAATGAATGGCCGGTCATGTGTGGCCGAGTTACAAGACGTTCTTGTTGAACTTCAGTGTATCGCTTCTAGAGTACACTGATCGGAAGGTGATTCCATACCTTGTCATAGTTGGAATCCATTACCCAATAAGAGCCAGTGGTTTTTGATTGTATATTATATATGTAGAGCGTGAGATGAAAGCGTTCTACTAGATTACTATCTACTTGATTTAGACATTATTATAATATCAGAAAATATTGATCTTAAGAAATATTTTGGGTTATCGTAAGGTGAAAACAATCCGTATTTATGTGTGGATCGGGCTTACGATTATCATTGCTTTTGAAAAGGATTTGGAAAAGTTAAACTATGTAATGACCCGCATTGGCAGAGGTATTATAATTAATTTATTTAATTATTTAAAAGGTGATCAAGAGAATTTAATGGTCGTGGAACTAAATAATGATGAATATTTAATTAAAATAATAAATTAAATAATATATTTAATTCTGAAATAATCAGAATTGGCTGAAATGACGATATGGTGTGAACCAGATCATCTGTGATATTTTATTCAGCTTGGAATTGAATTTGAATAATGAATATATTATATAAACGACAGTTTGAACGTAGAATTATAATATAATTAAAATCGAGCATGAAATGGAGCTTCAGTTCGTAAATTGGCGATTCGAACTTCAAACGAATATATAGAAGCCATTTTAAATCGGATTTCTGTGAAACAAGAAACGTGTGGAGCTGGTAGAGTATATCTTTCTAGTAGAAGAGAAAAATTTGGATTTTGTCGTGTAGATTTTGATTTACGTCCAAATCAAATTTTAGAAAAGTCGCTGTAAAATTCCTTTATATTTTATAAAGGAATTATTTATATTTTAAAAAGGAATTTCTATATAAATCGAATATCGGGTTGACCCAGATTTGAAATATCAAATTAGAAATTCATATAGGAATATTTTAGAACTGTATGGTATTCCACTGGGAATATATACGATAATATAAATTTATTTATATTTAATTTAATTATATTTAACTATATTTATATATTTAAATAGGCTATTTAGAGCTGTAAAAATAGCCACTTTTGCAAACGAAGTCGGAATTCAACGAAAATAATTTTGTTGGATCCACAATGTCGAATAGTTGTTAGATTCCAAGTTTCGTGATTTTTAGAGTCACTGTGTGGCCGTACGGATTTTTAGAGTGAAAAACAGTCAGTATTTTGATGGTTAAAAATACGCTGTGTGAGCATACGGGGTCGGAATTTGACGAAACTGGTTTCGTTGGCTCCGTAATGTCAAACTCTAGCAGTATGTCCAATGTGGTGATTTTTGGGTATCATGTGTGATCACACGAATTTTTAGAAGACAAATACAGATAGAAATTGGCAAAATAAAATATTAATAAAAAAAATATCCAGATATTTTGTTGTCCTATAAATAAGCCCTCCCAACTTAAACCTAATTCCTAAACACATAGAAATCTGTTGCCATGTTGTTGTTCTCAGCAAAACAAAATGATCGATCTTCAAAATCAAAAGAAATAGAAATCAAATTCCTTAAATCCTATAACATCCATTGTTGAGTTGCCATGGAGATTCTCTTCATTTCTATACCAATAACAGTGAGTTCGACGCAAGTTTCTTTCACATTGGTTTCCTACAGCGAACCTAGGGCTTTGGAATTTGGGAATTCGGATCATCGAATGAAGAAATTGTTGCTGTTTTCGGGTTTGTGGATCGTTCTGGAGTATATGTGCACCTTCTAGTGAAGTGCGGTGGATTTATGTGACGTGGTCACTGTTGAGGGTTACAGCGGGTACCTGGGAACGCAAGGAGGAAGACGAGCTCGAGTTTCCTGAAATTGGTATGGGAGGGAGCGGATTTGGGAGAGTTGAATTTCGATATCTTCCTTGTGTATTTTCGTGAAGAGGAGATGAAGTATTCGAAGAGAGAAATGTCAGAATTGAAAGTGAATGAGGAGCAGGAGTTGTCGGGGAAGAAGAAGGGTTGGTCGGGTCTGTATTTCGTTTGGGCCGAGGGTGTGTTGATGGGCCGGTGATGATTAAAAGGTTAAAACCCATAAACCGTTTTAACTAGTTTTATTTTAAATTAAATTAGTTCAAACTTCAAAAATGTATAACTCGATCATACGATATCAGATTGACAAACCGTAAGTTGCGTTGGGATCGTATGGACGGTGGGTACGCATTGGAACTGACTGGAAGTGGATTGGGGCTCGTATGGATTTACGGCGAAATAAATTATTTGATTCACATCAAACAATAGTTTATCGTTCTTTAACGATGAACTGCAAATGTGAGTAAATCTCACTAACTCTGAACAGTTTATAATTTCATGTTGTATTTTTAGAACTGTTAAATATTGACTGATTGACTATGTGTTGACTGTTTGATTGAACTGCTAGTCAGTTAGTTGAATTTCTATACTGATTATGTTTAACAAAATATATCATATGTAACTGAAAGTGATGTTATCTATACTGTATAACATCTGTGATGCAGGGAAATAGGTTGGAGGAATCCAACTGGATTCCTCAACATTTATTTTACTGTTTTTCATATATTGTGATATATGATGTGATATTAAATCTGTTGTCGATTATATGTGTTTGGACGATACTGATCATCGTGATTTGATATGATGAATACCATAACATACCGAAATGTGGATAAGAGAATATTTTCAATGTGATATTTGAAAATAAAATATTTATAAATGGAATATTTAAAAATAAGAAATATTTATAAATTGGAATATTTATAAATAGGAGATATTTAGAAAAAGGGAAAACGTTATAAAAAGGAAACTGTTATAAGAAGGAAATCATTTTAAAGTGGAGAACCGTTACTAAAAGTAAATCTTTAAAATGAATAAATGTTGTTAAAAAGGAAATCTTTATAAAGCGAATAAAGGAGTTAAATCGAATATGGTATTCGAAAGGAGTTAAATCGAATATGGTATTCGAAAGTAGTAAATCGAATTAGTTATTCGAAAGGAGTTAAATCGGTTATGTTATTCGAAAGTAGTAAATCGAATTAGTTATTCGAAAGGGGTTAGTCGAGTCGAGTCAGTTGAATAGAGTTAATCGAATATTTGTTATTCGAATAAGAGTTAACCAGATGGAGTTAATCAATTAGAGTTAACCAGTTAGAGTTAACAGTTAGAGTTAAACCAGTTGGAGTTAATCGATTAGAGTTAAAGCAAATGAGTTAATCGAATATAGTTTATTCGAACATAAAGTAAATAGAGTTAATTGAATATAGTTTATTCGAATAGAGTAAAAGGAGTTAATCGAATATAGTTTATTCGAATAGTAAAAAGGAGTTAATCGAATATAGTTTATTCGAATAGTATAAAGGAGTTAATCGAATATAGTTTATTCGAATAGTAAAAGGAGTTAATCGAATATAGTTTATTCGAATAGAAAGTAAAAGGAGTTAATTGAATATAGTTTATTCGAATACTAAAAGGAGTTAATCGAATATAGTTTATTCGAATAGTATAAAGGAGTTAATCGAATATAGTTTATTTGAATAGAGTAAAAGGAGTTAATCGAATATAGTTTATTCGAATAGAGTAAAAGGAGTTAATCGAATATATAGTTTATTCAAATAGAATTAAAAGAGTTATCGAATATAGTTTATTCGATAGGAGTTAAGTGAATAGAGTTAGAGTTAGATCAAAAGAGTTAAGTGAATAGAATAAATTGAATAGAGTTATCGAATATACCTTATCGAAGGAAAGAATTATCGAATAGAAAAGATTTGAAAGAGAGTTACGTAAGGAAGTTTGTTAAAGAATTAGAAGGGTGAACTTTGTCTATTTCAAGGTTAGAAATGTTGTTCAGTTAAGGTCTGAGAGGTAGTATTACCCCAACTTGATTGACTTCATTTTTAACTAAGGAATGGTTAAGGTTCGATAGTAAAGGATGGTTTAGTGAATTTAGTAATTAAAGGAAATTGTTTGAGTTGGCATCGTGATGGTTTGTTAAACATCTGTCTAAGCCCAATGAAGGAGTTTTGGAAATGTTTCCAAATAAGAACCAGAAATGTTTTCTGATACAGAAAACAAGAAATGGAAATGTTTTCCAATGGTAATAACATATATTTTCTAAGTTTAGAAAATAAGAAATGTTGAATATAGGGAAACAGGAGATGAAAAATGAACTATGGAGGTAAATGTTTAATGATGGTTGATTGGATAGAATTTCCACCTGGAAATAATATCGTTGTTTGCACACGTGTTTTTCTTCGATAGTTAAATCACAGACTATCAAAGTTTTGACCATTTTAACGTTGTTAATATGGAGAGACCGGTTGGATTATTATCCAAAGAACCCCTCTGTATTGGCATAAGCGCTGCGAATCATATATGCCAAAGATAATTGAAGACGGAGTAGAGTGCAAGGGCTATTGTATAAGTCTTAGATAGCGGTGTCTAAGATGGATGTATTGAATAGTGCCTTCGGTTCATCCTGTTCCTGGATGACTTGTATGGAGGGATATCTGACAGAGTATTTCCAGACGATCACGTATATTGATTTCTCCAACCGTACCAAGAGTGAAAGCGGAGAAGGAAACTTCTTTTAGCTAACACATAATGTATAGTTGAGGAGGTCAATCGGTGATTTGATGGATTTGACGATGTGGCATTCAAAGTGAATCTGGTGTGATGATAAAGCGTAGCTTCTAGCCTCACATCCGGTAAATGACAGAAATCGGGCAGGCAACATGGCTAAGTCGGTCGCACCGAAGTAGGGTGTATAATCACCTGATCTAGAGTTTCATTTATTTCTAAAAATCTATTGTTGATGTTGTCCCATTCGGGAAACGGTTGTTGATCCCAACTGTTGGTGATATACATTCGATACACTCAAGCGAAATGAGTGGTCGATCATGTGTGGCCAGGTTGCAAGATGTTCTTGTTGAACCCAGTGTATTCCTCTCTAGAGGTACACTAGCGAAAGGAGGTTCCATACCTTGTCAAAGTTGGAAATCCATTACCCAATATGTGCTTGCAGTTTTGATTGTATACTATATATGTAGAACGTGAGATGAAAGCGTTTCTGCTAGATGATTATTATATTGTGGTTGATAGACATTATTATAATATCAATGAGTTTTGATATAAAGATATTTTGGATTCTCATAAGGGAAAAACCCGTTCCGTTATACGGCGTGGTCTTATGAGATATCGTTTACTTGTTCAAACTCTTTTAAACTGTTTTACTCATACCAGTCCCATGACTGACCCGAAGTTTATTTTGTTTTGTTTTCCCTAAACTCTTGGGTGCCCAATTTTGTACGAGAAGTCAAGTAGTCAGGATTTACAGATATACCTGAAGAGCTGGAGCAGGAGGCTTCAGAATCATATAGCTATAGTTTATTTCCGCTGTGTTGTAAGTGTTGTACTTTGATAATGATGTATATTCAAGTACAGATGTATATTTCAAGTTATATTATATATATTATATGTTATTCATTCCGCTGTGAGGTTCGTGTTACTCTGATGTTGTGTTCTTCTTCTTCTATTCTAAGTTTCTATCATATCTTTCCTCACCCTCTGTTTTTCTTTCTATTAATTTCCTGATTTTCAGTTTAATTTGGGGTTGGACTTGTGTTTTTGGTCAGCTCAAATTGGACCGGATTTTCGGGTCATTACAGTTGGTATTAGAGCATAAGGTTAAGCGAATTACCTTGGCTCTGTGGAGATACTCGGTAGAGATAGGGTTAGTAATACCCTAGATTGAGTTGAGTGTATATATACGAGTGAGCGTATTTGTTATTGATAAAAATTTGTTTTATATTGTGGAGATTTATAGGTTGAGTTGTTTATGAGTTCTGGTCGATCAGTTTGAGCCACTGTATCGGTAGGAGTTACTAAACACTCGAATACGATGGGTCGACACAATATGTTTTGAAAAGAGGGTAAATTAAAATAAGTTTACCCAAGGTATATCTTGATATAGAGAAGATATATATATATCAAAATTATAATATAGTGGATATATTGGTTATTATTATAATCGAGTAAGATTATAAATTAAATGGTTATGTAAATAACCAATCAGAATTCATATAAGTGAAATACGTGAAATCAGATGAGTTAAATCTGAAATTTTAAACCAGAAATTGAATTAAAACTCTGGAAAATTGGATAAGTGTTTGTAAATGGATTTGGATTAAAAATAAGGAAAATTTAAGATCCTGGGAGATTTTAAATTGTTTTACAAGCAGTGTGAATTATATTGAAATGAATTTCATGGTGGAAATGTTTAGAAATGGTTTTATAGTATTGAACTCACTTCGATCGCTGGGAAATAGATTCTGATAATGACAGCTGCATCATCTGTATTCATTTTCGAGTTGTAAGTGACGAATTGCTACCAGAGATACTGTTTTGAATTTGTTTTGGAAAAGACAAGTTGTGTTGAATTTCAAAATGGAATTTAAACTATAGGATTTGAATATATAGAATTTGAATAATGGAATTTAAACTATAGAATTTGAATAAAGAGAATTCAAATAGAATTGAATATAGAAATTCAAAGGGAGTTTGAATATATGAAATTCAATGGAAGTGATATAGAATTTGAATATAGAAATTCAAATGGAATTTGAATTAAATTCAAATGGAATTCAAATATAGAATTTGAATATAGAAAATATAAAGGAATTCAAATATAGGATTTGAATATATAGAATTTGAATATAGAATTCAATTGGAATTTAAACTACAGAATTTGAATAGAATTTGATATATAGAATTTGAATAATAGAATTTGATATATAGATTTGAATAATAGAAGTGATATAAAATTTGAATAGAAATTGAATAGAATTAACTAAGTTGAAGAGGAATTAGTTAATTGAGTTTGATTTGAAGTTGAACTTTGAAAGGTGATTTGGATTAGTAATGGATATTCGAAATCGAATATAGAACTTAAATTTGAAATTGGGATTCAAATTAGTTAATAAGCAAGTTAAAATATATGTGAACATGTCATGTTCAAATATAAAAGTGAAATAGACTAAAGAATTAATTAACAAATTAATTAACGAATTGAGTTAAAACGATCATGTATAGTTAAAATAGATTGGGCAGGTATAAATATACATGAGATAGGTATGGATAAGGTATGAAGGTATATAAATAGAATGCTCGACGAAAAGGTACGTATTTAATTCATATATGAGATTTTATGCGCCGTATCGGCTAGCTGCTTAGCTTTTTCTTTTTCTTTTGGATTGGTGAGGGCCATGGGAGGTTATTTGAAATATCCCGATGCTCCTGGTACAAAGGAGGTTATGGCGAATTTTTCTGGTAATTTAAGGAGTTAGAATATTTTTAAGATAATTTGATAGTTAGAAATCAACATATCGATATATATATAGAAGTCCATAAGGAAACGAACTTAGAAATAGAATAGTAAAATCAAAAAGGAAGACTAAAAATAAAATCTAGTAAGAATAGAAAGAGGAATTGTATACGTGTTTAAAAGTGAATAAGTACTTGTATGGTATTGATTATTCGAGTAAGTAGTCATATCTGTTTTGACGTTATAAATGTTATTCAGTCAAGGTCTGAGAGGTAGTTATACCCCAACTTGATTAATTTCATTTTTGAGAAATAAATAGTACGATTTCAGGCTCGAAGATCAATGTTGAATAAGAGTTAGTTGAATATAGTATTTGGGTTGTCGTAACGATGTTTTACACAGCATCCGTTTTAACCCAAATAAGTGTAAGCTTGGAAATATAATAAAGAATATTTCCTAAGTATAGAAATAAACGAGATCAGAAAAGAGATAAGTAATTGGAATATTTTCCAATTATAAATAGCATATATTTTCTGTAGTTTAGAAAATAAAGGAAGGCGAATACGGAAATGTTTTCCAAATAACATAAAAGGCCAAAACGGTTATTGATAATATTTGGTTAACAAATATTGATAAAGAAATAGAGAAGTAATTTAACTAATGGAATATTAATTAAGGGCTCAGTGACATGTTCAAAAGGAAAATTTGATTTTTGAAAAGAGTAAACTGTTTGAAAAACTCCTAGGGAAAGACTGTTTGAATTAAAAACAAATTTAATAGAAATTTGTGAAAGCAAATTTGAATTAAAGTAAAGCCAGTAAAGCGGTAACTGAGATTGAGTTAGAATGATATCAAGACAAATTGGATTGTGAGATTCAAATTTGAAGTTTAATGTGATAATCAAGTTAAGAGTTGGGAATCAAGAAGAAACTCGAGTTGAAATGATATTTGGTCGGATATAAGCGAATGGTTGTGTTGTGGATAAACGCAGTTTGGAATTTGATTGGGATGACCCTTGTATCTGCTGAATTGATAACAGGTGGAAAGGATATAATGATATATTGACAAAAAAGTACAAGTTTATATTTCTATTGGATATAAGATTTATGAGCCGAATTGGCAAGCCGCTTGGCTGTTTGATTTTCTTTTGGGATAGAGATGGCCTAGAGAGGCGAGTGGTGGTTTGACCGATTGACCAGTACAAAGGAGGTGCTGGCGAAATTTTTCGAAGAGTTAAGGCGTTAGAAAATTTCCAGGATTTTTGGAAATTTTCGATGATAAGAATTAATTAATAATTTAATTGAAATTAAATTGGTTCAGTTGAAACTGAAGTTAAGAAGTGAACAAATATGTTGTAACCAGTCGATAGGGTCATCCTCTACCTTTTAGCAATTTCGAGGACGAAATTATTTTAAGTGGGAAAGATTGTAATGACCCGCATTGGCAGAGGTATTATAATTAATTAATTTAATTATTTAAAAGGTGATCAAGAGAATTTAATGGTCATGGAATTAAATAATGATGAATATTTAATTAAAATAATAAATTAAATAATATAATTAATTCTGAGATAATCAGATTTGGCTGAAATGACGATATGGTGTGAACCGGATCATCTGTGATATTTAATTCAGCTTGGAATCGAAATTGAATAACGAATATATTATATAAATGACAGTTTGAATGTAGAATTATAATATAATTAAAATTGAGCTTGAAATGGCGCTGCAGTTCGTAAATTGGCGATTCAAACTTCAAACGAATATATAGAAGCCATTTTAAATCGGATTTATGTGAAACAAGAAATGTGTGGAGCTGGTGGAGTATATCTTTCTAGTGAAAGAGAAAAATCGGGATTTCGTCGTGTAGATTTTGATTTACGTCCAAATCAAATTTTAGAAAAGTCGCTGTGAAATTCCTTTATATTTTATAAAGGAATTATTTATATTTTAAAAAGGAATTTCAATATAAATCGAATATCGGGTTGACCCAGATTTGAAATATCAAGTTAGAAATTCATATAGGAATATTCTAGAACTGTATGGTATTCCACTGTGAATATATACGATAATATAAATTTATTTATATTTAATTTAATTATATTTAAATATGTTTATATATTTAAATAGGCTATTTAGAGCTGTAAAAATAGCCACTTTTGCAAACGAAGTCGGAATTCGACGAAACTAATTTTGTTGGATCTGCAATGTCGAATAGTTGTTAGATTCCAAGTTTCGTGATTTTTAGAGTCACTGTGTGGCCGTACGGATTTTCAAAGTGAAAAACAGTCAGTATTTTAATGGTTAAAAATACGCTGTGTGAGCATACGGAGTCGGAATTTGACGAAACCAGTTTCGTTGGGACCGTAATGTCAAACTCTAGCAATATGTCCAATCTGGTGATTTTTGGGTATCGTGTGTGATCACACGAATTTTTAGAAGACAAATACAGATAGAAATTGGCAAAATAAAATATTAATAAAAAAATATCCAGATATTTTGTTGTCCTATAAATAAGCCCTCCCAACTTAAACCTAATTCCTAAACACATAGAAATCCGTCGTCATGTTGTTGTTCTCAGCAAAACAAAATGATCGATCTTCAAAATCAAAAGAAATAGAAATCAAATTCCTAAAATCCTATAACATGCATTGTTGAGTTGCCATCGAGATTCTCTTCATTTCTATACCAATAACAGTGAGTTCGACGCAAGTTTCTTTCACGCTGGTTTCCTACAGCGAACCTAGGGCTTGGGAATTCAGATCATAGAATGAAGAAATGGTTGCTGTTTTCGGGTTTGTGGATCGTTCTGGAGTAGATGCGCACCTTCTAGTGAAGTGCGGTGGATTTATGTGACGTGGTCACTGTTGAGGGTTACAGCGGGTACCTGGGAACGCAAGGAGGAAGACGAGCTCGAGTTTCCTGAAATTGGTATGGGAGGGAGCGGATTTGGGAGAGTTGAATTTCGGTATCTTCCTTGTGAATTTTCGTGAATAGGAGATGAAGTATTCGAAGGGAGAAATATCGGAATTGAAAGTGAATGAGGAGCAGGAGTTGTCGGGGAAGAAGAAGGTTGGTCGGGTCTGTATATTGTTTGGGCCGAGGGTGTGTTGATGGGCCAGTGATGATTAAAAGGTTAAAGCCCATAAACCATTTTAACTAGTTTTATTTTAAATTAAATTAGTTCAAATTTCAAAAATGTATAACTCGACAATACGATATCAGATTGACAAACCGTAAGTTGCGTTGGGATCGTATGGACGATGGCTACGCAATGGAACTGACTAGAAGTGGATTGGGGCTCGTATGGATTTAAGGAGAAATAAACTATCTGATTCAAATCAAACAACAGTTTATCGTTCTGTAACGATGAACTGCAAATGTGAGTAAATCTCACTAACTCTGAACAGTTTATAATTTCATGTTGTATTTTTAGAACTGTTAAATATTGACTGTGTGTTGACTGTTTGAATGAACTGCTAGTCAGTTAGTTGAACTTCTATATTGATTCTGTTTAACAGAATATATCATATGGAACTGAAAGTGATGTTATCTATATTGTAAAACATCTGTGATGCAGGGAAACAGGTTGGAGGAATCCAACTGGATTCCTCAACATTTATTTTACTGTTTTTCATATATTGTGATATATGATGTGATATTAAATCTGTTGTCGATTATATGTGTTTGGACATACTGATCATCGTGATTTGATATGTTGAATACCATAACATACCGAAATGTGGATAAGAGAATATTTTCAAAGTGATATTTGAAAATAAAATATTTATAAATGGAATATCTATAAATAAGAAATATTTATAAGTTGGAATATTTATAAATAGGAGATATTTAGAAAAAGGGAAAATGTTATAAAAAGGAATCTGTTATAAGAAGGAAATCATTTTAAAGTGGAGAACCGTTACTAAAAGTAAATCTTTAAAATGAATAAATGTTGTTAAAAAGGAAATCTTTATAAAGCGAATAAAGGAGTTAAATCGAATATTGTATTCGAAAGGAGTTAAATCGAATATGGTATTCGAAAGAAGTTAAATCGAATATGGTATTCGAAAGTAGTAAATCGAATTAGTTATTCGAAAGGAGTTAAATCGGATATGGTATTCGAAAGTAGTAAATCGAATTAGTTATTCGAAAGGGGTTAGTCGAGTCAGTTGAATAGAGTTAATCGAATATTTGTTATTCAAATAAGAGTTAACCAAATGGAGTTAATCAATTAGAGTTAACCAGTTAGAGTTAACCAGTTAGAATTAAACCAGTTGGAGTTAATCGATTAGAGTTAAAGCAAATGAGTTAACCGAATATAGTTTATTCGAATATAAAGTAAATAGAGTTAATTTAATATAGTTTATTCGAATAGAGTAAAAGGAGTTAACCGAATATAGTTTATTCGTATAGTAAAAAGGAGTTAATCGAATATAGTTTATTCGAATAGTATAAAGGAGTTAATCGAATATAGTTTATTCGAATAGTAAAAGGAGTTAATCGAATATAGTTTATTCGAATAGAAAGTAAAAGGAGTTAATCGAATATAGTTTATTCGAATAGTAAAAGGAGTTAATCGAATATAGTTTATTCGAATAGTATAAAGGAGTTAATCGAATATAGTTTATTCGAATAGAGTAAAAGGAGATAATCGAATATAGTTTATTCGAATAGAGTAAAAGGAGTTAATCGAATATATAGTTTATTCAAATAGAATTAAAAGAGTTATCGAATATAGTTTATTCGATAGGAGTTAAGTGAATAGAGTTAGAGTTAGATCAAAAGAGTTAAGTGAATAGAATAAATTGAATAGAGTTATAGAATATACCTTATCGAAGGAAATAATTATCGAATAGAAAAGATTTGAACGAGAGTTACATAAGGAAGTTTGTTAAAGAATTAGAAGGGGAACTTTGTCTATTTCAAAGTTAGAAACGTTGTTCAGTTAAGGTCTGAGAGGTAGTATTACCCCAACTTGATTGACTTCATTTTTAACTAAGGAATGGTTAAGGTTCGATAGTAAAGGATGGTTTAGTGAATTTAGTAATTAAAGGAAATGGTTTGAGTTGGCATCGGGTTGGTTTGTTAAACATCTGTCTAAGCCCAATGAAGGAGTTTTGGAAATGTTTTCCAAATAAGAACCAGAAATGTTTTCTGATATAGAAAACAAGAAATGGAAATGTTTTCCAATGGTAATAACATATATTTTCTAAGTTTAGAAAATAAGAAATGTTGAATATAAGGAAACAGGAGATGAAAAATGAACTAAGGAGATAAATGTTTAATGATGGTTGATTGGATAGAATTTCCACCTTGAAATAATATCGTTGTTTGCACATGTGTTTTTCTTTGATAGTTAAATCATAGACTATCGAAGTTTTGACCATTTTAACGTTGTTAATATGGAGAGACCGATTGGATTATTATCCAAAGAACCACTCTATATTGGCATAAGCGTTGCGAATCATATATGCCAAAGATAATTGAAGACGGAGTAGAGTGCAAGGGCTATTGTATAAGTCTTAGATAACAGTGTCTAAGATGGATGTATTGAATAGTGCCTTTGGTTCATCCTGTTCCTGGATGACTTGTATGGAGGGATGTCTGACAGAGTATTTCCAGACGATCACATATATTGATTTCTCCAACTGTACCAAGAGTGAAAGCGGAGAAGGAAACTTCTTTTAGCTAACACATAATGTATGGTTGTGGACGTCAATCGGTGATTTGATGGATTTGACGATGTGGCATTCAAAGTGAATCTGGTGTAATGATAAAGCATAGCTTCTAGGCTCACATCCGGTAAATGACAGAAATCGGGCAGGCAGCATGGCTAAGTCGGTCGCACCGAAGTAGGATGTATAATCACCTGATCTAGAGTTTCATTTATTTCTAAAAATCTATTGTTGATGCTGTCCCATTCGGGAAACGGTTGCTGATCCCAACTGTTGGTGATATATATTCGATACACTCAAGCGAAATGAGTGGTCGGTCATGTGAGGCCGGGTTGCAAGATGTTCTTGTTGAACCCAGTGTATTCCTCTCTAGAGGTACACTAGCGAAAGGTGGTTCCATACCTTGTCATAGTTGGAAATCCATTACCCAATACATGCTTGCGGTTTTGATAGTATACTATATATGTAGAACGTGAGATGAAAGCGTTTCTGCTAGATGATTATTATATTGTGGTTGATAGACATTATTATAATATCAATGAGTTTTGATATAAAGATATTTTGGATTCTCATAAAGGAAAAACCCGTTCCGTTATATGGCGTGGTCTTATGAGATATCGTTTACTTGTTCAAACTGTTTTACTCATACCAGTCCCATGACTGACCCGAAGTTTATTTTGTTTTGTTTTCCCTAAACTCTTGGGTGCCCAATTTTGTACGGGCAGTCAAGTAGTCAGGATATACAGATATACCTGAAGAGCTGGAGCAGGAGGCTTCAGAATCATATAGCTATAGCTTATTTCCGTTGTGTTGTAAGTGTTGTACTTTGATAATGATGTATATTTAAGTACAGATGTATATTTCAAGTTATGTTATATATATTATATGTTATTCGTTCCGCTGTGAGGTTCGTGTTACTCTGATGTTGCGTTCTTCTTCTTCTTCTATTCTAAGTTTCTATCTTATCTTTCCTCACCCTCTGTGTTTCTTTCTATTAATTTCCTGATTTTCAGTTTAATTTGGGGTTGGACTTGTGTTTTTGGTCAGCTCAAATTGGACCGGATTTTCGGGTCATTACAATCTAAGTGTTTGGAGTTTACTCACACCAGTCACATGACTGACCCAGAGTTTATTTTGTTTTGTTTTCCCTAAACTCTTGGGTGCCCAATTTTGTGCGTGCAGTCAAGTAGTCTGGATTTTGCAGATATACTGAGAGCTTGGAGCAAGAGGCTTTAGGATCGTGATGTAAGTGTTGTACTCTAATATACAAATACATATTTGTGTTTCAAACTTATTTTGTATACTATATTTTATTCGTTCCGCTGTGAGATTCATGTTTACTCTGATGTTGTTGTGTTCTTCTCCTTCTTCTATTCTAATTTTCTATCTTATATATTCTCATTCTCTAACTTCTTTCTATTAACTATTCGGTATTTTCGATGCTTGAATAATTGACATGGATTTATGTCGATTTCCAAGGTCGTAAATTCCCCAAGCCACTACAAATTATATATAATGTTTATAATTTTGGAAAGAACTAAATTATCATTCACTATTTAAACTCAATACCTTGGTTTGAGCTAATTAATCATGGCCAAAACCTTTCTTCTCCAACGCAATCCATTCACTGTCTACAGCTAATATAAGCCACTATCACGACTTCTTATGACATTATTAATCTACTTCCACTTCTTTTGTCATTGTTATATTCAATTCCAGTAACATTAATTGGTTTGATACTAAGGTCGCCAGGCCCCTTGTTGAGTTCAGCTATTTCCATTGTGTGTTAAACCACGATGAAGGTAGCAACATTTTCCACTTCGGATCTCACCAGAACCTTCCACCGTACCCAATTCATATACCACCATCTTTTTCCTATCGCGAGTGGCAACCCCCTAGCACCACCGTTTCGAACTCGATTGCTCCAAGTTGTCACAACCTGTTGCCCCTAAAAATTGAACTCCAGGCATCACCCTGTTTCTACCCATCGCAACTTAGGGAACAACATGCCTATTAAAACCGCGACCTAGCTTTAGCATAGCCCCGTAAAACAACACCCCAAACCTCCATGACTTTGATTTCCCTTTTGCTTCTCGAGATTCACATCTCTAATTTCACTTCTTGGGAGTTTTGCATTCACGATCGGGTTTTGATTGTATTTGGAATCTATGGTTTTAATTCGAAGTAGTTTCGAATTTCTGAAAAGAGGAGCGTGGATTTACTTTGGATTTTGCTAACAGGAATGGAAATGGAGAAAGATTGAGGGAAATTGCGATTTAGTTTTGATATTGGGATTGGATAAAACATGGAGGTACGACATTTCAAATAGTGAAGCTTACGAATCAATTACAGAAGAACAAAATGAAAGAAAATCAAAAAGGGTATGTGCGATTTAAATAGACGAAGAAGCTTGAGGCCCACGGTTCTTAGGTTTGCGCTCAGTACAAAATAAGTGATAGATTAAGTACATATAATTTAATTTGATTAGAAATTCAAATTAATACGATTTGATATAAAGGGATTTTTATTTTATTTAAATAAATTCCAATTTGATTTTGAGCTTATCCATTAAAAATATCCTGGGGTTCATAACTTGAAAGCACGAAAACTTATTGTAATGTAAGGACCGATGTTTCAATGTTATAACACTATTCTGAACTCAACGGAATAGATTCCGAAATTTAATTTGAACGTAAATTTAAAATAACCATATTAAATCGATATAATATAATTTAAATTAATAAACAATCAATTCCTTGATAATAAATTATTAGTATTATTGTTTATAGTCAAATACAATTTATATTAATTGTCTGAATCATTTCGATTCAATTTTATCTTCGAATTCAATTATATTTCTTTTCGAATTACGATAATTCGATGTACTCGAAATTAAATCATATTTGATCATTAAATCGATAAATTTCATATAAAAATCCATTTATATTTTCTAATTCAACATTTAAAATAATATTAAATGTTTAAAACTAATTGACCAAAAATCCGGGTCGTTACATTCTTTCCCCCTTAAAATAATTTCGTCCCCGAAATTACTAAGGTCAGAATAATGCTACAAACCCATTTACTTTTAAAAATCCACTTATTTATAACTCAACACTTCATATTTCTACAAATTTAGTTCCAACAAAACTTTTGGTTCTCATTCATATTGAGTACTATATAGGCTTACATTTATTCAATCTAAATAATTTACAACTAATATATTTATATCCTATTTATAATCCATTCAAATGCATTCAATTGCATTCAAATTTATTCAAATTGATCCTAATCAATTTATTCACCTCGATCCACTTAACTTACTTAAGTTCAATTTAAATTTTAGAAATTCAAAATCCAAGCTTCTCATCAATTCTTTTTGAAATCACTTAATTATATACATATACTTATAACCATCTCAAATTCAAAACTTTTGAAATTTTCAAATAGCTTATTTTCTTTCAAAAAAATTCCCATCATAACTTTTCTAAGGCAGAAATCCGTCACTTCGGACTAGAAAATGAACACTGATGATGCTAAAGTCATCATCAAAATTATTTTCCAGCTACTAAAGTGAGTTGAATGCTTCATTACCTTAAATAAATAAATCTAAATTGATTTTTATTTAAAATCCTTCCAAAACAAAGCTATATTATTCTAATATACTCTAGAAAATATTTTCCAACTTTCTGGGAGATTCTAGATTCTAGTTAAGAAACCAAATTTTTCTTCATCTCATTTGTATATTTAATTCACATACAATTTCTATTTGGTTATATATAACCATTCCATATTTTTATCTCACTTGATTATGATAATAAAAACGAACACATCCATTTATTACAATAAGTTTTAGAAAATTATTTCTTTTATATCAAAATATAATTTTGGGTAAAATTATCTCATTTACCCACTTTAAAACAATACTATGTCGAATTGCTTTGCTCAAGTGTTTAGAAACAACTATCGTTACAGTTGTACTTCATGTATCAATCAAAATTCATAAACCACTCGTCAAACAAATCAACACAATATAAAACAATTTTTAAATTAACTAACAAATATGCTCTCTCGTATATATACACTCAACTCATTCTGGGGGACTACCAACCCTATCTCTAATGAGTAAACCCCCACCAAAGCCTAGGTATTCGATCAACCTAAGCTCTGATACCAATTGTAGTGGCTCGGAAATCCGTACTATCCAAGTTGACTAAATACACCACACATCTAACCCAAATTGCATAGAAATATGAATCATTATGGGTTAAAGAAGAAAAATATAGAAGAAGATCAGAAATAACAACACAGAATCTCACATCGCAGTGGAATAAAATATAATATATATCACAGCTTTTGGAATACAAAATTTTAACAATAAAAAACATATCATTATCAGAGTACAACACTTACAACACATCGGAAATAAATAATACATAGTTATCTAATGCTAAAGACTCCTACTTCAAGCTCCTCCAAGGATATCTGTAAATACCTAAACTACTTGACTGCCCATACAAAATTTTGGCACCCAAGCGTTTAGGGTAAACAAAACAAAAATAAACTATAGGTCAGTCATGGGACTAAAGTGAGTAAAATCCAACCACTAGGTTTAGCTTTTATCGTTTTAAAAGAAAGGATAATCGTAAGACCGATCCACACATAAAGACGAAGGGTTTTTGCCTTACGACAACCCAAAACATTTCATTAAAATTGGTACAAATCTAATGTTATAATAGTGTCTAAATCAAATAAATATCCATCTAGTGGAACGCTTGCATCTCACGCTGCACATACATAATATATAATCAAAACCGCTGGCGTTTATTAGGTAATGGATTTCCAACTATGACAAGGTATGGAACCACCTTCCGATAGTGTATCTCTAGAGGAGAATACACTGGGTTCAACAAGAACATCGTGTAACCCGACCATAAATGACCGACCACTCATTTCGCTTGAGTATATTGAATGTATATCACCGACGGTTGGGATCATCAACCATTTCCCGAAAGTGACAACATTGATAGATTAAAGAAAAAAATGATTTTTCTCTAGATAGGTGATAATACATCCTAACTGGTAGCTACCACTTAGATATGCTGCCTGCCCAGTTTTTGTCATTTCCTGGTTGTTGAGGCCTGAGGCTACGATTACTTACCTTTCATTGATAGCACAATCACATTGAATGCCACATTGTTAGATCCATTAGTCATTAATTGAGTTGCACAAATAAATTCAGGATATTATGCTAAAAAAATAAATTCTTCGCCTCCCTATGTATATTTGTACAGACTAACATAGGCAATCATTGGAAATACTATGTCAGACTTTCATCCATACAAGTTCGTTCTGGGACTGAATGAGACCGAAGGCACAATTTCGATTAATCCATCTTAGGCAATTTCTACCTAGGATTAAGAGAAAAAGCCCCTGCACTTTACTCCGTCGTCTATTGTTTTCATCTAATCTGATTCGCTATGCTACAACCAATACAGAGTGGTTTTCAGATAATAATCCAACCAGTCTCTTCATACTGACAATGATATTGGTCAATACTTTGATAATCGGTTAATTAACTATCATAGAAAAGCAAACATTCATCCAAAGTATCAAACAATCACTGGGCCCTTTAATTAATATTCCACTAATTAAATTTATCATTTCCCAATTTGGCTTCAATATCTTTACCCGTATATTTCTCCAAACCCTTTTAGCCTCTCAGATTCTTAGAAAAATATTTATATCTGTCATTACTATTTATTTTGTATATTCCAGGTAAATATCTCCTTTTAACATCGGAAAACATTCCATAAATTCATATATCACTATACTTCCACATTCATTGGTCCCTAACTGTAAACTACTAAGAGAACAACTGCCTAAGTATCAAACCCGAAGGCCGAAACCAACATCAGATCTGTAACAACTCGGAAAATGCGAGCCAATTTAAAAAAATTTATTTTGGCAATTTTAGTGAATTTTGAACATTTGAAATGATTATTTTAAATAATATCGACAAAAAATTTATTTTGAATAGAATTAGAACGTATATATTTATATATTTCGTCGTTAGAATATAAATATATTTTTTAAATATAAAAGGAATTGAAAATGGTGCGGTAGTTCGATAATTCGATTTCAAACTTCAAATGAATGTACCGGGTGCAAAGTAAACCGTATTTTAGTGAAACCGAAAATATTTGAATCTATTGGACAATATCTTTCCAATGAATCTGAAAAATTGAAATTTCATAGCGGGAATCAAAAGATATGTCCTGTTGAAAATTCAGAATAATCGCTATGGAATTCAGGCCCTTAAAAATAGGAATTTTGCAAATGACCTCGGATTTCGAGAAACCGCTTTTGTTGGACCCGTGATGTCAAATGATTGCTTTGTTTCAAATTTCATAATTTTTCGAATTAATATGTGAGCGTGGCAAAGGAAAATGCGTTTGACCAGCTTCATTGATTTTAATCAACCAGAAAATGGCCATTTTTCAAATGGTCTCAGAATTTGACGAAATTAGTTTTGTTAGGACCGTATCGTCAATACGAAGCTAGAAATAATTTTTCAGGAATTTTTCGAGTTAGTATGTGGCCTCGGTAATTTAAAATGTGCGTTAAAATTGAATATATATTGATTTATATTGTAAATGTAATGAAAACTGATCGTAACAATCGAATTGAACTTCGTGACATATCCCATTGTGTTCGGAATGGGGGTAATTAGCTATGGATGACAGGCGGTGGGCCTCGTTTAGAGGTGAAACAAAAAGTCAACTTTTTGAAATTAAAATAATAATAAAATATATATATTCCTTCTAAACTCTCTCTCCCCTCTTCTATACCTACGATCAGGCCCCTCCCCCCGATTTCATTTCGAACCGAACAAAAAAAGAAGAAGAAGAAGTCGAAGCCGTCGCTCAGCCCTAGGAGGCGCCGCCCCCCTTCGCACGATGCCGCCCCTGCCGATTCGCCCTGCCACCCCCAACCAGCGTCGCATCCTCCCTCTCCTCCTCCTCCCTCACCCGCTTCCCACTCCCCTTCTTTGAATCGAACCCCGCGCCCCCAATACCAAAAACGCGCCGCCACCACCTCGTCCAGGTCCCGACCGCGGCTCAGCACCCCCTTCCTCCAGGCGCGTAGAAAACCCTCCATCCCCTCTGAAGAAATTAACAGTGAGCTCCCCTTTTTATTTTTAATTCATTTTTTTAGTTAAATACATTGTTTAAATTCGTTTTTTTTTCTTTATATATAAATACTTAGTAAGAAATGATTTTTAGAAATAAAAAGTTAGGAATTTTTATCGCTAGAAAGGTTGTGATTTTCTTCATGAAAAGGATTCGATTTTTCATAACGGAAAAGATTTGATTTTGAGAAGTTTAAAATATGATTTTTATACTATAGAAAGAATAAAAATGTAATTGTTATAAAGTAGAATTATAGAAATATAATTTTTATATTATATGGATAGTAAAGATTAAATCTTTATGTTTGAAAAGGCGAAATCTTTATATGAAGAATAGCGTGATAAAAATATAATCTTTATTATATGAACACCGTTATAAAAATAGAATTTTTATCTATACAGTAGCGGTGTAAAAATAGAATTTTTATCTATATAGTAGCGGTATAAAAATGTGATTTGTATATATGTAGTGGCTACGGGCAACGAAAATGACAAAAGGCGAGAACAACGATGAATTCTACATAAGAAGAGTCGTGGTATTGTATTAGCTTGGGTGAGAACTTCTCACTTTAAATTTACTTTTCTAGTTTAAATTATATACTAGGATGCAAATGGTGCCTAACAGCACCCGACACCCGTCGTCCACAGACCATGGACGGCTTGTTTGTTTAATTGATGTGTTGTGAAAATTGATTGTGTTGTGGAATGATTGAAAAAGTAAATATTCATGTGTTAAAATAAATTAATTATCGTTAAGAATATAATTTTTTATGTGAATGTGAATAAATAAATATTTATAAACAAATCGGCCGATTTGTTTGTATACACTGATTTGACTGACATTGATTGGGACGATAAATTTTACACATCGCCCCACTGCAGTTGTGTGGTGCACTTTGGATGATGGTTGATTGTTTATCGTTGCTATTATATACATGTGTTGTATGGAATCCATATAATTAACATTATATGGTGATTGATTAGGCCTCATTCCAATTGGGAAATAATGAATATTATAAAAGAAAATTCATGTGTGAATAGAATAAATAGTCATGTGTTGACGATGTTCATGTGTTGAAACTATTCATGTGTTGAGTAAAATATTTTAACAATGAAATTTACATCTTTATCATATTTAAGATTATAAACTACTTTACGGTTGGAGTCTAATTAAAAAACAAACTATAGATACCGTAATTTTATAAAATATATTATATAACAAGAATAGTCAGGTGTTGACCGTACTCATGTGTTGAGATTAGTCATGTGTTGAAAGAAATATGGATTCATGTGTTGAATAGAATAAATATTCATTTGTTTAATAGAATAACGAATTTATTGAAATATATAAAGCTGTGTTGATTAGAGTTGCGCTATTTTGACGTGAGCGATATTTATATCGATTATATTTGTTTTTAAAATAATTATAGAAAAGGTAGTGATTTCAAAATATAACGTTTGAAAATATTACCATTTATATAGTAATGATATGAAATATTCAATTTTGATTTGAAATTGAATATAGAGTTGAAATGGTTTTGAAAAACGAATTTAAAACGAATTATAAAATACGTTTTGAATTGAAATCAACGAAATATATATAATATATATATATTATATATATAATGGCCTAAATAGAATGCGCCGCGCCGCGGCTGTTCGTGAATTTCGACCATTGACTTCGAATCGACATTACGGGAGATCCGACCGTCGGATTCTCCTAAAACCGGAACCATTGGGTTCATATCGAAAAGAGCTTTCCAATGAATATTAGAAATTTGAAATCTAACGGTTGGATTTGGAATTATGTCCAAATCAAATTTGGAAAAGGTCGTTGTAAGTGTTGTTCGATGGCCGTTGATGGACATCGACTGTACGGGCCTTGATAAAATTATTAAAAATATTAATAATTAGTGTAAAATCATAAAATGTGAATTGGGAAGAACTGGGATGAAAAATTCCACATTTGAAAAGATAAAAATAGATTTTTATCAAAATGAACTAGGTTTGAACTAGAATTAAAACCAATTTATTTTTGAAATAAATAAATTGAATTTGAATTGGTTTTGAAAATAACCAGAATTTCCAATACGTGAATTGGAATGGATTTGAATCGAAATTGTCTTTGGAATATTTCGATGTTGGATTCCGTGATTATACAGATATTGTTATGGGAATTTGAAAGATATATTTATATCGTTATTTCCAATACGATATTTGTTGGTTTCAGAATTTGATATTGAATATAAGCCGGTATATTTTCTATTCAGAGCCTTGTATTTAATATCAAATGTGATTTGGGTTGTCGTGAATCGTGTTTTAGGTGACATTGGTTCTTTAACCCAGGTAAAGACAGGATATTGATTTTTGAGAAGATTAAAACTAAGTGGAGTTTTAATGAATCTTTAATTAAATTGAAAGTGAATTGATAAATTAAATTATCAAATCTGAAGGGTGATCAAGATTGGAGTACCACCACTTTTGCTCCAAAGCGATAGTTAAATCTTTAATTAGATTTGAACGTCAAATGGTAAATAATATTAGCCGATAACACCGTGGTGTTAGATATGGAGTATTACCAGTTTTCTCCATGGGATAAATAGGATGGGATTGGGAAATAAAATAAATAATTAATTCGGTGTGGTTCGCTAATCCCGACTAGTTTGAAATGATATCCAGAGGAAGATTAAAGAATAAATTTAGAAGAATTTATCTTTGATAAAATTAATGGGAACCTTTCCCTAAGAATGTGATTTTGTGAATAAAAGAATATTCTGAATTGGAATGAGGCATTTGTTGTGTTTGTGTAACATTTGTTTATCATATACGTGGGTTATTCAGAAAGGCCGGGTTTATACCCATTCTGAATAACCGATTTGACGAGATGTCGAAGATGAAGACGGTGATTGAAGACCGGAAGTCTTCACATTGTTTGGGTGATTACTGATGATCTGGATTGGGCTGTACACCTAAGAGGAGGGAATCAGTTGGTGGTTGTCCAGACGTACTTGGAGATCGATGGATATGCGAGGAAAGTGCCTCCGTTTTCGTTCAGACCCAGAACGAACTTGTAAATGGATTGTGTGTCTGACATTGGATTTTATTCTGTGTTGATTGGTCTCTATTAAATATACATCTGCTTGACGGCGGAGAATTTATTCTCTTGCTTAACGCCCTTCTCTGAGACGTACGAGCTCAGAGGTTGTATATCGATGGACATCAGTCGCATGGAGTGAATTGCCAGTGTGGCACATGTAAGTGGCAATTGATCAAGGCTTCTACTGAAAAGAAAAGTCTTATGGTTGATGATCAAAGCATGGTCTGTGTGACGTAGCTTTGTGTATAATGTGGATTCGCGAGCCTCACACCCCGGTATGAGTCAAAAACGGGAGAAGGACCCAAGGAGTGCACGACGTTTCTTTCTAGCTATGGTGGTGTCAGTGACCTACCGGCCCTGACATTTATATCTACTTTTCACCTATGTGGTTGTTGGAATGCGAGGCGCCTCAGTTATAGGTCTGTAAGGACCGGGAAACGTGTGTTCAGGAATAATTAATCCTCAAAAGAAAGAGAGGACCAGCCTTGGAGGTTCCAAAGGATCATAGTGGGGTCCTGAGACATTTGCTAGAGTGTCTCGAATCGGAGAGGAGCTTGCCCCTTGCCTCGACTCATGACCGAAATCCAATTTCCAATACGTGATATTTCAGTTTTATTTGTAGAGCCTAGTATGGCGACATGATATATGGTACCCATGCCGTCTACGATTGATATTTATGACTGAAATTATTTTGACACTATACACCTATAATAGTATCAAGTGATTTGTTTTAAATGTACCAAGCATGTTTGGCTATTATAAGGGAAAACCCTATCCTCCGGCTTGCGTTGCATTGTGTGATGGGACCTGGGTCTTATAATAGCTTCATTTTTCGAAAAAGCATTGCGTTGTTTATTCTATGCACTGGTGTTCTTGGGAGGAAATCCGTTCCGTGCTATACGGCGTGGTCCCTTGAATTACTCTCTTATATAGTAAAGTTTCAAATAACTGTTTTAGTTCTCACACCAGTCACATGACTGACCTGGAGTTTATTGTTTTAACCTAAACCCTGGGTGCCAATATTTTCCACATGGGCAGCTAGTAGTTTTGGTTTTGCAGATTTATATCCACAGGATCCTGATTTACAGCTGGAATGATACTCGGAAAGCTCTGTATCCGTGTATTACTTCTAGTTGTGTTTTGTATTGTTTTTCCGCTGCTATGTAATTTATTGTAATCTCTGATATTTTTCTCTTGTATAATATTTATTCATACTCTGTATATTCTTGTAATCTGATGGAATTGTTGTAATAAACATTGAAATGTTCTTCTGTCTGCGTTCTATATTGTCTTGTCCTCAACGCCATCCGTGCTTTCCTTTACGGGGAAGTTCGGGTCGTGTCAAGATCAACACTCAGGAAGTCATTCAACTCAACTAATCTTCAGTCGGTTTCAAATTTCCTTAACTCCATTTCTTAACTTCCTATCAACAAAAATCATTTTAGTTTGCAAAATGTTTGCTTTTAAACCATCATCCTCTTTAAGACGTGTATACGTTTCTCCTTCCAACCTCTCAAGGTTTAATTTTATATATTCCCCTTTTTCTTATAAAATTCCATTATACATTTATTCTGTTATTAAATTTCATATATAATTGATAAGTCGATTTCTAGTTATCAAACTTTTCTTAAATTTTTCTATCTCTTTAAATTTCCAGAAAATTTGTAACGTCCCGGATTTTTCGGCCATTTAAATTCGAATATTTAAATTTGTTTATATATTATATTTGGAATATAATAGATTTTTAATCGAATTTATTTATTTAAATCGAGTTCAAATATATATTTTTATATATTATTTAAAACGAGCTCGAAAATGACGCGGTAGTTCGTAATTTTCGATTTGAACTTTAACTGGATATACAGGATCCGATATAAGTCGGATTGCTGTGAAACGAGATACGTTTGGACCGATTCGATTATATTTTTCTAATCAAAGAAAAAAATCGAAATTTTAGCGTATAGATTTCAAGTTATGTCCAATTGAAATTTCCAAATAGTCGTTGTGAATTTGTTTTAATTTATAACGATTTATTTAAATATTAAACGATTTTTATGTAAATAGAATATCATCAAAAACCAGAATTTTTATGTCGAGTTCGAATACTATACTGAATAGTTTCATAGGGCCAACAGTTACAATTGACGATCGTTTGAAAGTGTGGCAACAATATACCTCAAGTAGAAAGTCATGAAACAAAGCAAAGAAAAGACTCTTTTTCTTTAGAGTGGGGCGGTTCAGTATGTATGACTAACCAAATGAAACAACACTAAACATTGCAAGTAGTAAATGAAATGCAGTATTCCAATTTAAAACAAGACAGTAATCAAAAATGGGATAGTATAAGGCTGAATATATACCAACAGAAATATAATATATTCGTTCAGGTCAATTAAATGCTCAATTTCCCCTTTAGTAGAACAAGGCAGGGTAAAACTGAATGGTATTATAATATCAAAACACTGGAAAATCTGAATGGTTCATAGTGCCAAAAATAGATGAAAACAAATATAGATGAAATCCGGTTTACGGTGCACCATATAAGTTTGAATACAAGTTTGAACACGGGCGTAGAATAAACAGTCATAAATTGAAGGGCTAAATATGTGCACGCATTGATATATATCAGACCGGTAACAAGACAAATCAAACAGCCATAAATATTTATATATACTGACTTTACAATGGACAATGCAAAGCAAAATTGGACAGAACAATACATATAAAATTTGTACAAACACAAAACTGAACATACTAAAAAAAGAATTTTTATTAGTTTCAAAGACAAGCCAGAACAATACAAATAACAAAAAGGATTTCAGTTTTGATAACAGCAGCTTTTGTTCTGTCGAGAACCAGTGATCCATCATCTCGGCCAGTTGGATCTGAAAAGAAAAAAAAGAAAGGGAAAAGAAAAAAATAGGGTTAGAGCAGTACCTATTCTCAACAAAGCAGCAAAGAATTGTGATGAATATCATAAGGACAGTGAAATAAGGATAGCTGATAAAATAAAATAAACCTATAGATGTATTGTCGAATCTACAAAGAGAAATGTAATAGCTAAGAACAGCTACCTGAACAACTAAGTCTGCTAGAGACAGGACATGGAACATGCTAGTGAGAACAGAAAAGTATATATTTTTTTCATCAACCGTACAGAAAAATCGAAACAGGAAAAAGTTATACAGGAAAAAATCTACTTTGAAATTACTGTATGCATACATTGAGAACCCAACGTGAATTGACAATACACTTTCAGGATTTGTATATTGATTTATACAACTCATAGCCACAATCGATTTCGAACAAATCAACGAGTGCTGGGGAAAATCCAATACAAAATCCTATACTAAAAATCTAAACAACAGATTTGAATTTGATCGAAATAACAATTCATAGCCACAATCCTACTTATGGTAGCTGAACTACCTCAACATTTAACGTCACCATACATACATACAAGACTTTTTAGTCCATTCGAATGACACAACAGAGAAAAAAATCCTATGCAAAACTCATTAGAAATCTTAGCTGAACCATCACTCAACCGTCACTCATCACCAGTACAACATTTGAAAAGAAGGAAACAACCCAATGGCCTATGTATAGCCGATTCTATCTAGGAAAGGGATTGAAAGACAGTGATCCTTTCTACAACTAAACCACAACTATAAATACCCATATTCACTCAACAAATTCTCAAGAACAATTCGAACCAGAAATAAATCAAATCAAAAATAATTCAGCAATTAAAAATTGAGTAATAGAAGACTTAGCTTTTGGTGCTTGAAACCTCTTTGTCAAACCCGTTCGAATTGAAGCCGTAGGGTCAGTGGGGGATGAAGGTGGCTCATAGTTGTCTACGGTGGAGGTACAGGGGTTGAGCGTGGAGCTGTAGTGGTGGATCGAAGGCCGGAAGAAGGGTTGTGATGCCTTGTTTTACGGTGGAAGATAAAGAGGGGGCTTAGGGTTTTTCTTTGTTCGGTCTAGAGTATTTTGAGGCGGCGGTTGATAATGATAAAGGTTACGGTTGATTAGGTTTTTAAAAGGGGAACGAGTTGGATTTTGGGTGGGCCGAAAGTTAAAGGTAAAAGCCCAATTCTTGATTAAAAGGAGAATCCATGTAACACCCCACGTCCGCTAAGGTCACTCATACCAGGGGAATGCCTTAGTTTCGGTGAAGTATTTTAAGTGAATATAGAACAGTAAAATTACAGCAAGACAGATATAAGTAATACTTGAAAATTAAAATCATCATTTTATTGCAACGGAAAGTAATACATGTTTGGTTACATCACAAAACCATAAACCAGGGTCAAGTACATAATATCCATCCCGATAAAATAGAAGTACATAATCCCACTACATAGACAATAGCCATAACAGAAAAGATAAACCGAGCTTTACTTCTACGATCCAAGCCCAAAAGATAGATATAGCGGTCTGATCCAAGCCCACTAGTGCTAGGCCCACTCTGATAACCTGAGGGTTGGGAAAAAGATAAAAACAACGGGGTCAGACATAAGTCTGAGTGAGTCCTATAACCCTAACAATACAACCATTAAAGTAATTAGGGTATGACAAAAATAAGGTACGGTACCTCTGGGGATAATGACTACACTAAGTAGCCAACTAAACACCGAATGTACTACGATAACCGAAAAGACGCATTTATCCACCCAAAGATAATTCTTACCCCACCCCAGACTTATTCACCCAAGGGTAATTCCTACACTGCACCACACCAGTTTCACCTACCTAAGATTAATTCCTACTTAAAGGTTGATCCTACTAAATGTACTTAGTAATTTTTACCCAGTAGTTTCTGGTACCCCTACATAGGTGCCGTCTGCCCCTATCATTACTAGGTGTACCCACTACTCCCAAGCGATCGGCTCCCTAACGTAGATACCCGTGCTGGTCCCACAATGGGATGTATCATTTCCCCAAAGTGGCAACCTGATAATATCAACGGTGCACGGCTTTATATCTACACGATGTAACAACGATTTACTAACCAGCCCGGGTCCACACACGCATATGAAACCCGTTGGTCCTACGTTGCCACCGCTAACCCGTTTTTGGCCTCTTATAGTCAAGCCCAATATGCGTGTCCCGTCACTCGACTTGGGTCGAGCCCACAAAGATACGTTTGGGATATTGGTTGAGATGGGCCCCCACAAGCTACCACTTAAGCTTGTTAATTTTATCTAGTGTATCCCACTTAACCCCTTTAACCATGTCTACTTACATGTTATAAATACTTTGGTTAAGTCATTAATCATATTTTAATTACCTTTCAAGGCACCCACTAGATTTCCACACGACACCCAAGTCCTTACTTAATTCCCACATGCCACCCGAGGCACTTACTTAACCCCTTAATCATGTTTAATTCCATGTTCCACTTTGGTTAAGTATTCCAATCGTATTTTCTATTGCTACCCAAGGCAACCCACTAGTTTCCTCATGCCACCCTAAGCAACCACACTAGTTACTACGTGCCACCCAAGGTACCCACTTAACCCTCATGTCCCACTACATGCTAATTTGGTTAAGTGTTTCTTAATTAATTAAGACCGTGATCCTCATAAAGACCTCTCACATTAGACTATCTTTTATGACCGCTGGTTAAGCCGGTTGGGTCCGGGCAGCCTTATGTCATAACCGAGTCTAACCTCGTGTCTTTACATTAATCACGTATTTAGTTTGTGCCTAAGACCTCTCACATTGGGCTAACATTTGTAGCAACTGGTTAAGCCGGTTGGGTCCGGGCAGTTTTACGCTACAACTGAGTCCAACCTCGTGTCTTAGTCGATTAATTACACCTAATTAATCATCCTCATAATTTATATTAATTATCCCTAATTAATACCAAGTTTTTCATAACATGGGTAGACCTAACTCAATAGGTAAATTCCCATGGGGTAGACCTAACTCAATAGGTAAATTCCCACTTATGTTAATTTATTTTTATGGTATGCTTAATCATACCCAACCATACTTTAATTAACATATTTATTAACCCCATCGTTCCCCACGCAAATCGTTCTCATTTCACGACATAATAAAAAGGGAAGATCCATCACAAATATCATGGGTTTTAACCACATCTTAGCATATAACTTTGTCATGGGTTAAGAGGATGTCAACTTGCATATATGAGCATATATTAACCCAACTACATTCAACCCAAACTTGCATATTATCGCACATGACTTGCATAACATATTGCATATGAACTTGTATATTATCATACACATATCTTGCATAACATGTTGAACTTGCATATAAGCATTCATAAGCACGCCTAACTTGCATGACATGTTGAACTTGCATATAAGCATTCTCACAACTTGCATAACATATCTTGCATATTAACATACATGTAACTTGCATATTCACAAACATGTAACTTGCATAGCATATCTTGCATATTAACATACATGTAACTTGCATATTCACAAACATGTAACTTGCATAGCATATCTTGCATATTAACATACATGTAACTTGCATAGCCTATATTATCATACATGTAACTTGCATATGAACTTGTTAAACATGCATAAACCCACTTGTTAAATATGCATAAAACAACTTATTAATCATGCATATTATCACATACTTAGCATGCATAGAATCACATACTAAACTTGCATAATATCATATACTTAGCATGCATAGAATCACATCCTAAACTTGCATAATATCATATACTTAGCATGCATAGAATCACATCCTAAACTTGCATAATATCATATACTTAGCATGCATAGAACCAATTTCTTATTATGCACAAACATACCACTTAACTTGCATAAACCCAAACACTTAGCATGCATAAAATCACATGCATAACTTGCATATCATGTTACATATACTTGCATATATCCTCACATATAGTTTGCATAACATGTTACATATGCATAAATGTTCAACATAATATTTTGCATCATAAAACATGGAAATAAACTTGCATATGGCATAAAACTTGCAATTCACATATCATACAACTTGCATATAACTCACTTATCCACAAACATAACCATTTCTTATCACATCCTACCATAATCAATTTAACAATTGATTATTAAAGCCATAGAAACTCACCAAAACACAATTAGCAAGCTAATGAAGAAGATTAAGATACTTAGAATGGATTAGAGATTGATTAGAGCTTGCTTTCCTCTTCATTGATTTGTGGAGGCCATGACCAAGTTTCATTTTGCCATAGTTTAGTTACTAGGTTTAATTATGAATGAATTAGGGTAGGGTTAGGGTGTTATTTATAGGATTAGGTTGCATTTTTGACCCTTAGATTAACCCTAGATTAATTTAGGACCATCAGATCCAAGAAGCTTCCAGAACCAGCCCTCCAAGCCAGCCCAAGACCCAACCTGGTGCAACCTGGTGCACCCAGGTTCACTGGACGTGCCACCCTGTCGACAGGCAAGTCGACAGGCATGTCGACACCCCTGTCGACAGGCCTGTCGACAGCCCTGTCGACATGGGTTAGGCGGGAACCTTCCCGCCTGACCCCGCCTGGCCCATCCCACATCTGAATATTTGAATTTATTAAATCTGTTTTAGTTTTGAATTTTCTGCAAACTTCATCGGGCCATAACTGGGCCATACGGACTCCGATTTTCGAAAACTCGGACTCTATTTCGCGTATTTTTCCGAGACGAACGCAACGACGTAGCCCGTTTCCCCCAATTCTAACATCTGAGATTATTTATTCTGTAATTAGTGAATTTTAGTATTAACCCAAAATACGGGGTGTTACATTCTCCCCTCCTTAAAGGATTTCGTCCCCGAAATCTCTAAGCTAAGGAGAATGCATATCCTACCATCCAAACAACCATCTACTCAAACCATCAAACACGAGCATCCATTATCCTTAAGCAATTTCTAATGATGTATGAGCATATGCGAAAAGTGTGTGTATATGTTCCCTATCTAATGTACGAACATATGCAAACCATGATAGTGCCATGCATCCAATATGTATGCGAGACAACCCTATCGACACATACAGTATCTATATGAGTGCACAATCATTCACCAAAATGCATCATCCATATGATAACACAATCATTATACATCCATAAATATAGCTAACTACACACAATTTTATGCAATATGCAATATGAAGTGATTGAGCCGATCTAGTGCCTAGAGTGTGTATATATGCATCCACGAGCAACCACTAGCAAACACTTGCATCCACTTGCATCCATCAACCATAACATGTCTCAAACACATGTTTCAACCATAGGTTTTCCCTATCTAAAGGTCAAACAGGACTAACGAGAGGACCTACTAAAGATAAGATAAGTACTAGGCAAGCGATAAAGGAGAAGTTAAAAGACATACTCTCCAAAAAGAAATGGATACAAAGAACGCATCTTCGCTTCCGTCTCCCAAGTAGCATTTCTTTCGTCATCTCCCCATTGCACTCTAGCTAGCTGAACTTCTTTGTTCCTCAACTTCCTAGTCTCTGACCCAATGATGCGAGTAGGAGCTCGTCGAATCGTCTCATCGTGCTCTAACTCTACTTCTTTAAGCAAACTCGGCTCTACCACCTCAGCGGTCTTATGTAAGCACTTCCTCAAATGGGACACATGAAATACATCCGGTGCACCACTAAGTCTGTCAGGCAACTCCACTCTATATGCCATCCGTCCAATTCTTTCCTTAATGGGAAATGGCCCTACAAACCTTGGTACTCACTTCCTAACAGATCCAAAGTGAACCACATTCCGTAACGGAGATATCTTGATAAAAAGCATGTCCTAATATCAAACTCAAGCTCTGATCTCCTCTTGTCCGCATAAGATTCTTGTTTATCTTGCGTCGCTTTCATCCTTCTTTGAATCAAATCAATATTTTCCCGAAGTCTTTCTAACCTTATCGGCCCAAGCAAGATCTTATCCGTAGATTCCTACCATCATGTAGGTGATCAACAAGGCCTTCCATAAAGAGTTTCGAAAGGAGCCATACCAATACTGGACTGAAAGCTGCTGTTATATGCGAACTCCACCAATGGAAGATGCTCTTCCCATGTACCTCCAAAATCCAAAATACATAACCTCAAAAGATATTCTAAGATACGGTTCACCCTCTCGGTCTAACCGTCCGTCTGAGGATGCTACGCGGTGCTCAAACCCAACTGAGTCCCTACCGCCTCTTGCAAACTCTTCCAAAACTCGCTAGTGAAGATAGGATCTCGATCGCTCACTATACTGGAAGGTACACCATGCAATCTGATAATCTCTCAAAGGTAAACTGAAGCTAGACATGTAATAGTCCTCCTGCTCTTCACGGGTATGAAATGGGCACACTTAGTAAGTCCATCTACCATAAGCCCAATCCCCGTATTACCCTTCCTTGATTTCGGTAATCCAATGAGACACTATCCCACTTCCTATTACGGAACTTCTAACGGATGAAGCAACCCTTCGGGTTTCTTCTGTTCCGCTTTTACTTACTGGCACACCAAGCATCTAGCGACATACTTGGCCGCATCTTTCTTCAGATTGGCCAAAAAGAAAACTTGCTTCATGCCTTGGTACATCTTGTCCCTACTGGGTTGAATGGTCATCTTCGATCGATGTGCATCATCAAGTATAGCCTTCCTCAAATCCTCGTCTTGCGGTACACAAAGTCCACCGTCTCTACGCAACCACCCCTTACCATCCAGGGTGTACCTACTCAAATGGCTGGACGACTCCCCTCCTTATGAGCTTCTCTACTAACTCAACCAATTGTGGGTCGTCCCGCTATGCTCTGCCAATATGCCCCAAAAGAGTAGGCCTAACCTCCAAGGAGGCTAGCAAACCGGATATAAAGTCAACGGAAGGTCTAAAGTCAAAATATAGAAATAAGCCCTAAGCTCCGTCGTTTAACGAATCAATGAACTCAAGGACAACCTTTTTCTTCTTAAGGTGTCTGCTACCATGTTTCCCTTGTTAGGGGTATACGCTATCTCAACTCATAAGATGCTAAGAATCCTATCCAAAATCGTCACAACTGTCCATCTCTCACGCAGACCACCCTAGTCGAATTCGACATCCCCCAAATGCATGCCCCAAAGGCCGAAACCAATATCAGACAAACACCCAAGGGACATCTCTTTCGAGTTCAGGCAACCTACGTGAGATGATACTAAAAATAATAATAATAATGGCTAAACAATTAAGCCTTTGACCAACTTTGGATGTCCTCGCCAGTCTCGCTCCAAAACCACCGTTTATCCTATAACTGGCTTTGCTCACCCTATTGAGCACATATGAAAACTTATTACGCTCCTTGAAAAGACTAAGATGTCATTTACAAAGGCCATCACAAACTTATTTAGGTACTCCCTGAACACCCTTCTCTTCCAATCAACAAAGTATGCAGGGGCGTTCGTCAAACCAAATAGCATCACCAGCCACTCATAAAACCATCCGGAGTCCTAAAGGCAATCTTCTCTATACTATCGTCAGCCACTCTCAACTGACGAAACCATGTGGCTTTGTCCAACTGCGAAAATACTGAGGCGCCAACCAACTGATCAAAGAGATCATCAATCTTTGGCAATGGGTGTCTATTCTTCTTTGTGAGTTTATTTAGTTCTCTTTAGCCTACACAAAGTCTGAGGGACCCATCCGCCTTCATAATAAAACTACTGGAGCGCCCCACTCCGATATACTTCTTCTTATGAACCCCTTCTCAAGCAATCGCCTACTTACTTATGGAATTCTCTCCTCTCACGAGGAGCCTTGTGGCACACTGGCCAAGTCACTGGTTTGGCATTGTTTACCAGATATATTCGGAAGTCAATCTCCCGCTCCGGAGGTAAGCCCTTCACCTTCTCAAACACATCTGAGTGTTCCCGGACCACTTCTAACAGATCGCAAACTCTCGACCGACGTGTCAGGCGATTCTAGATAACTTAGCATAACAGATTCTATGGGATTACAAGAGATCTCGAGAGTGTTACCCAAGCGGGTCATAAGCCTAACAACTCTCCCTTCAAAATCAAGAACGGCACCCCTACTGGATAACCAGTCCATGCCCCAAAACTAACCCAAGCATCACATCCAAACTCAATGCTAAGTATAGAAACTTTCAAACCCAAACACATCATGGAACCCAATTGGGTTTGAAACAACTAAGGGATCATTTACCAAACTGGTGTCTAAGTGCAGTGACTCAACTAACAATGATGAGATAAACGAACTCGATGCGTCAGAATCAAATAAAGTTCGAATCAGATAATAAAGAAATCTAAATTCCAACCTAGACGGTCATACCCCCATCTGGTACCCTAGTCGTGAGGGAATACAACTACCCTCCAGAAGATTTCCTACCTTGCCCTTGCTTCTTTGAACAATCCTAACAAGGTGTCCTATTCCTCTCAAAAGGATAACCACTTGCCTTCTTCTTCCCTATTCTCCACTCGTAACCTCCCACCAATGAGGTTTCGTCCTTCATTAACCAAACAACTATTAGAGCCTTCCTCCCATCGTCCATCCAATAAGTACTTACAAGTCCTCCTCCTTCTTGAACCAACTTCTAACCTGATTTACGTCTAATTCCCTTGAAGTGGTTTTCCATCCTTATCTATCTTAGAAAGATCATCAATACGTGGAGGGGAAACTCAAAACGAGAGAAAGGAAGAGATTCAAAATGGAGAATTCGAAAGATATAGATATGGCTATTGGGGATTATGCTTTTCTTTCAAAAACTTTTCTCTTAAAAAAACATGTTTTTGAAAATATTCCTTTCCAAAAATATTCTTAGAAAATAGTTTTTCTAAAAATTTTATCTGTTCCGGTAACCTTAAGCTCTGATACCACGTGTAACACCCCACGTCCGCTAAGGTCACTCATACCAGGGGAATGCCTTAGTTTCGGTGAAGTATTTTAAGTGAATATAGAACAGTAAAATTACAGCAAGACAGATATAAGTAATACTTGAAAATTAAAATCATCATTTTATTGCAACGGAAAGTAATACATGTTTGGTTACATCACAAAACCATAAACCAGGGTCAAGTACATAATATCCATCCCGATAAAATAGAAGTACATAATCCCACTACATAGACAATAGCCATAACAGAAAAGATAAACCGAGCTTTACTTCTACGATCCAAGCCCAAAAGATAGATATAGCGGTCTGATCCAAGCCCACTAGTGCTAGGCCCACTCTGATAACCTGAGGGTTGGGAAAAAGATAAAAACAACGGGGTCAGACATAAGTCTGAGTGAGTCCTATAACCCTAACAATACAACCATTAAAGTAATTAGGGTATGACAAAAATAAGGTACGGTACCTCTGGGGATAATGACTACACTAAGTAGCCAACTAAACACCGAATGTACTACGATAACCGAAAAGACGCATTTATCCACCCAAAGATAATTCTTACCCCACCCCAGACTTATTCACCCAAGGGTAATTCCTACACTGCACCACACCAGTTTCACCTACCTAAGATTAATTCCTACTTAAAGGTTGATCCTACTAAATGTACTTAGTAATTTTTACCCAGTAGTTTCTGGTACCCCTACATAGGTGCCGTCTGCCCCTATCATTACTAGGTGTACCCACTACTCCCAAGCGATCGGCTCCCTAACGTAGATACCCGTGCTGGTCCCACAATGGGATGTATCATTTCCCCAAAGTGGCAACCTGATAATATCAACGGTGCACGGCTTTATATCTACACGATGTAACAACGATTTACTAACCAGCCCGGGTCCACACACGCATATGAAACCCGTTGGTCCTACGTTGCCACCGCTAACCCGTTTTTGGCCTCTTATAGTCAAGCCCAATATGCGTGTCCCGTCACTCGACTTGGGTCGAGCCCACAAAGATACGTTTGGGATATTGGTTGAGATGGGCCCCCACAAGCTACCACTTAAGCTTGTTAATTTTATCTAGTGTATCCCACTTAACCCCTTTAACCATGTCTACTTACATGTTATAAATACTTTGGTTAAGTCATTAATCATATTTTAATTACCTTTCAAGGCACCCACTAGATTTCCACACGACACCCAAGTCCTTACTTAATTCCCACATGCCACCCGAGGCACTTACTTAACCCCTTAATCATGTTTAATTCCATGTTCCACTTTGGTTAAGTATTCCAATCGTATTTTCTATTGCTACCCAAGGCAACCCACTAGTTTCCTCATGCCACCCTAAGCAACCACACTAGTTACTACGTGCCACCCAAGGTACCCACTTAACCCTCATGTCCCACTACATGCTAATTTGGTTAAGTGTTTCTTAATTAATTAAGACCGTGATCCTCATAAAGACCTCTCACATTAGACTATCTTTTATGACCGCTGGTTAAGCCGGTTGGGTCCGGGCAGCCTTATGTCATAACCGAGTCTAACCTCGTGTCTTTACATTAATCACGTATTTAGTTTGTGCCTAAGACCTCTCACATTGGGCTAACATTTGTAGCAACTGGTTAAGCCGGTTGGGTCCGGGCAGTTTTACGCTACAACTGAGTCCAACCTCGTGTCTTAGTCGATTAATTACACCTAATTAATCATCCTCATAATTTATATTAATTATCCCTAATTAATACCAAGTTTTTCATAACATGGGTAGACCTAACTCAATAGGTAAATTCCCATGGGGTAGACCTAACTCAATAGGTAAATTCCCACTTATGTTAATTTATTTTTATGGTATGCTTAATCATACCCAACCATACTTTAATTAACATATTTATTAACCCCATCGTTCCCCACGCAAATCGTTCTCATTTCACGACATAATAAAAAGGGAAGATCCATCACAAATATCATGGGTTTTAACCACATCTTAGCATATAACTTTGTCATGGGTTAAGAGGATGTCAACTTGCATATATGAGCATATATTAACCCAACTACATTCAACCCAAACTTGCATATTATCGCACATGACTTGCATAACATATTGCATATGAACTTGTATATTATCATACACATATCTTGCATAACATGTTGAACTTGCATATAAGCATTCATAAGCACGCCTAACTTGCATGACATGTTGAACTTGCATATAAGCATTCTCACAACTTGCATAACATATCTTGCATATTAACATACATGTAACTTGCATATTCACAAACATGTAACTTGCATAGCATATCTTGCATATTAACATACATGTAACTTGCATATTCACAAACATGTAACTTGCATAACATATCTTGCATATTAACATACATGTAACTTGCATAGCCTATATTATCATACATGTAACTTGCATATGAACTTGTTAAACATGCATAAACCCACTTGTTAAATATGCATAAAACAACTTATTAATCATGCATATTATCACATACTTAGCATGCATAGAATCACATACTAAACTTGCATAATATCATATACTTAGCATGCATAGAATCACATCCTAAACTTGCATAATATCATATACTTAGCATGCATAGAATCACATCCTAAACTTGCATAATATCATATACTTAGCATGCATAGAACCAATTTCTTATTATGCACAAACATACCACTTAACTTGCATAAACCCAAACACTTAGCATGCATAAAATCACATGCATAACTTGCATATCATGTTACATATACTTGCATATATCCTCACATATAGTTTGCATAACATGTTACATATGCATAAATGTTCAACATAATATTTTGCATCATAAAACATGGAAATAAACTTGCATATGGCATAAAACTTGCAATTCACATATCATACAACTTGCATATAACTCACTTATCCACAAACATAACCATTTCTTATCACATCCTACCATAATCAATTTAACAATTGATTATTAAAGCCATAGAAACTCACCAAAACACAATTAGCAAGCTAATGAAGAAGATTAAGATACTTAGAATGGATTAGAGATTGATTAGAGCTTGCTTTCCTCTTCATTGATTTGTGGAGGCCATGACCAAGTTTCATTTTGCCATAGTTTAGTTACTAGGTTTAATTATGAATGAATTAGGGTAGGGTTAGGGTGTTATTTATAGGATTAGGTTGCATTTTTGACCCTTAGATTAACCCTAGATTAATTTAGGACCATCAGATCCAAGAAGCTTCCAGAACCAGCCCTCCAAGCCAGCCCAAGACCCAACCTGGTGCAACCTGGTGCACCCAGGTTCACTGGACGTGCCACCCTGTCGACAGGCAAGTCGACAGGCATGTCGACACCCCTGTCGACAGGCCTGTCGACAGCCCTGTCGACATGGGTTAGGCGGGAACCTTCCCGCCTGACCCCGCCTGGCCCATCCCACATCTGAATATTTGAATTTATTAAATCTGTTTTAGTTTTGAATTTTCTGCAAACTTCATCGGGCCATAACTGGGCCATACGGACTCCGATTTTCGAAAACTCGGACTCTATTTCGCGTATTTTTCCGAGACGAACGCAACGACGTAGCCCGTTTCCCCCAATTCTCACATCTGAGATTATTTATTCTGTAATTAGTGAATTTTAGTATTAACCCAAAATACGGGGTGTTACAATCCATGGTTTTAATTTAATTAATTTATAATTTGTTTAGGCGATATTTTATTCATACGTTATCAGATTCAAGCGCGGTCAGTCGCGTTGGGACCGTGGAGACGAGTACTTCGAGATGGAGCAGGTCTAGTCCAGATCTGAAGTGACTGGAATTTTTATTCAAATTAAACGTTAGTTTAATTTGATTAAAACAGACTGTTTATCGTCAGATTCAAATCAAGGTGAGTTAAACTCACTCAGCCCTTCCCATTTATATTTTATATAAATGTGGTCTTTATTTTTCATGTTCTGATTGTTAGTGATTGACTGTTTGGTGGTTATAATTACTGGAAATTAAACGGTCGTTTAATTTCAGAAGAAAAACCAATTGCTTTGATTTAACCCAAACAAGGGAATTTCCCTTGATTGATCACCTTTATAAACGTGTTGGAATTGTTTGAATTATTTGAATTGGTCGTAAATTGATTGATCATTATTGTTGATTGGTGAACCGTATTGTAAAGTTTATTCTGATATGGACCAATGGGTGGTAGGTGTTGGGTAATTAGCATCACCTGGTCAAGAAAGAAATCGATTTTTTAAATATGAATTTTATCGACCATAGGTCGACAGAGTGGAAGTTATAAATATGTTTTATAACTGGAATAAGCTTTGAAAACTGTTGCTTTAAAGCAAGTTATTAAAAAGGAAATAAATATTAATTATTTATTTAATTAGTAAAAGTTATAAGTGATTATGGAATTTGTTTCATTAAACAGTTTCTTATGTTGATAAGAATTTAAAACAAATAAAAATAACTTGATAGTTACGTATTTGAGTAATCGTGAACGATTAAATTAGGTTATTTAAATTAATTATATTTTAATTAATTTAAAGGAGGAATTAAATAGAATTGGTCAGAAGAGCAATCATGTTTGGGTTGATTGGGTCGACCATTTAAAACTAAGTTAGATTTTAAAGTAGTGAAATAACTTAGCGAATAATTGGTTAATCCTAGTAAGAATTTTAAAAGGGAATTTATTATTTCAGTAAATAAAGGAGTTAATAAATTTTCAATGGTTTATGTTGAAGTAGCTAACCTCATCTTAAATGCAATATATTAAAGTAAATGAAATATGGTCGAGTGTTGGGGAAAGACTAGGAATGAGCTTAATTGAGTTCAAGTTTTATAGTGAAGCAATTAAAAGATTTAAGCGAATGCATTGCTTAAATGAAGGGTCAGCCTGACGTTTACATTAAGTAAAGATGGAGGGAAATATAAAGGGTTTATATTAAGCCAGGGATTTATAAACAAGGTTTATAAACGGAATGTGGATTAAAACGTTGTTTTAAATTGGAAATACTTAAAAGGGGTATTAAGTTAAATTGATGGAGTTAAAAGGGAATTTTCTAAGAAAAGGAAATTGGGAAAAAGGGGTTTGTTTGAGCTTGGTAAACCAGGTTAGAAATCGGATTTGTAATCCAATTTATGAAACAAAGTCATTTGGATCAGTTGAGAGTAAACAAAGTGACGTTTGATAAGGAAATAACAATTAAGTTATATTAATTTTATTTAAAGAGAAATTTCCAAAAGATAAAGAGTACTGTAAAGCGATATTTTAACTAGTGGGATGTGTTGATTAAATATGGGTTCTTGAATTACAACTCGTATTTACCTAAGGATAAGAACGTTGTTAATCAAGGTCTGAGAGGTAATTAAAATACCCCAACTTGAACGGCTTCGGGACTATCCAAGGGTGATACTAGTTGGTAATGTCAAGTATGTGTGATAAGATTTCCAAAGTGACAGAAATGAGATGAGATGATATTTCCCTAGTAACAGAATTAAAAGGAAACTGGGCGATTGATTGTAAAAGCAACGTGATGCTGATTACTAGACCAGTAAATCTATTTTTGTGATTTCATGGATGTTTACATGATAGTTAAATAACCGACTATCAAGTCTGGCCTTTACGATTGTTGGTATGGAAAGACCGGGATCGAATATATATTCGATAACCATTCCAACCAACAAATACGATATATATGGAAGATATCGGGCGACGATCGAGATGGAGCATGTGAAGACCATAGATCTTCATAAAGCGGAAGAACCACTTACAATCTCTGATTCGACCCGGAGATATACTGGGGTTCTGTCGTGGTTGGAATCTGTAGGTTGCAAGGACTATCGCTACTAATCCATGGGGTGATTCCTATATTGGATGCAGTAGGAGAGTGCCTTTGGTTCATCCTGTTCCTGGATGACTTGTATGGACGGATGTCTGACAAAGTATTTCCAAAGGGTAACGTACGTTGATTTCTTCAAACGTGCGATAGTGGTTGGCGGGGAATGGCCGTTCTCTTAGCTTAACTGCTAGAGTATTTTTGTGGACGTCAATTAGTGATATTTGGCGGATCTGACGATGTGGCATCCAAAGTGTATGATGACCAGATGTGTGCTGACCTCAAGCCTCATCAACCGAAAGATGACAAAAATCGGGCAGGCAGCATGGCTATGTGGGTCGCTCCCATTAGGGTGTATAATCACCTATCTAGAGAAATTGTTTTTGTTTCTTATTCTATCGATTCTGCCCATTCGGGAACGGTGGTTTGAGTCCAACCGTTGGTGATATAGATTCGATACACTCAAGCGAAATGAGTGGTCGTTCATGTGGGGGCCGGGTTGCAAGACGTTCTTGTTGAACCCAGTGTATTCGCCTCTAGAGATACACGAGCGGCAGGTGGTCCCATACCTTGTCATGGTTGGAATCCAATCTCCAATAAGCACCCGTGGTTTTATTTATATATATATATTCGTGGAGCGTGAGATGCAAGTGTTCCACTAGATTGATATTTACTTGTATTTAGACACTATTATAATATCAGAAGAGATATTGATTTCAAAACTGGTTTGGGTTATCGTAAGGTAAAAACCGTCCGTGTTTATGTGTGGATCGGTCTTACGATTATCTTTTTCTTTTGAAAAGATTTTGAATTTAAAATCAAGTTGTGTGATACCTTAATGCTGTGTGAGTTTTTCTCACTCTGGTCCACCAGACTGACCCGGTGTTTTGTAAATGCTCGGGTTAGACCGAGGTGTACAGGTTCAGGTTACCAGGTACTGAGAAGTCCAGAGACGAGCTGAAGATTTTCAGACGAATGATATTCCACTATGTGATTATATATATGAGGACAGATTATCAAAACTGTCCAGATGTGTGTTGTACTCTGATATTGTAAGTATTTTCAAAAGCTCTCAATAAAGATTATTTCTGTATTATATTTTGTTCCGCTGCGATGTCAAACTATGTGTTGGTTCTTCTTCTTCTTCTATTCTAATATTTCTTTCTTTCTTATCTCACCCTCTAATTTCTTTCTAAATGTTCCGGTATTTTCGGTGCTTGGAGGATCGGCATGAGATACGATAAGGGTATTTATGTCGATTTTCGAGCCCGAAAATCCTGGGTCGTTACAGTGGTATCAGAGTTGGTTGCTTAATTGGTACGGGTGATAGGGGGTTCTCGCTTCGCGTTTGGTGGCGAACGGGAGACTCTTACCCCTACATCTCCCGACAATGTGGGTTGTTCGAGTCGAGAGGCTGGCCGTAAAAGCAGTTCTGAGGTATCTCTGTAAGCCATAGTGGGAGGTTAGCCCACTGCACCAGGTCGTTACAGTGGTATCAGAGCTATTGGCTGAGTAGTAACCTTGGCTCTGTGGCGTAACTCAATAGAGATGGGATTAGTAATACCCTAGATTGAGTTTGAGTGTATACATATACGTATATGAGAGCGTATTTGTAAGATTTTATATACAAATGTTTTGTATTGTGTTATTTGACTGGTTCAAGTGTTGAAAAGCGTTGAACTAGTAAATGGATACAATATTATTTATAAAAAGGGTAAATGAAATAATTTTACCCAAGATATATTTTTATATATAGAAAAAGGGAATTTATTTTCTATATTATAGTGATGTTGGGTGTTTGTTTGTTTTGATTAATTTGATTTGAATTTTGAAATAAAGTTGAATTGATTCGTAAATCGAATCAGGTATGAAAGTGAAACTAAACCTGATTAAGAAGAATCCATTTAAGAATGAATTCGAATAAAATGAACTTGAAAACATTGGGATTTGAAAATTTAATGGGAATCAATATTAAAGGATGTCAAACCAAAGCAGAGGCAGACCATATATTGAATATTAAGTGAATTTAACCAGTTGGGGTAAATGAGAAAAGGTATGATTGAGAAGCAGGAGATAAATTCCGGTGTAGGGAATTGGAAACAAGATTGGTTGGGAGATGGAAACAGAATTATTTAACCCAGATTTTCATTTGCATTATAAGTGGGATAAGTGCTGAAGCTTGAAGGCTGTGGAGGTGATTTGGCTATGCAGACTGCAAATGCAGACGATAAGAAGTTGCTTGATACGCTTCGAAAATTGGAATTTGAGTCGGAATGCTCGAAGGTAAACCTTAAATTATGGCTTAAGCGATTTATTTTATACCCTGAGTGGGTGGCTATGTGGTTTTTGAACTTTCTTTTCTAAGGAAATTGAGGCCCGGAGTGGCAGCGGTAGTCATACCAATCGAGCCATGCAGAAGAGATGCTGGCAAATTTTTAGTAATTTTTTTGGAATTCGAATTTATTTTGAATTTAATTCAAAGGTAATGATTTTAAAATAATTCAATTCGAACTATCCCTCTTACTTTACAATTTCGAGGACGAAATTATTCTAAGGGGGGAAGAATGTAATGTCCCGGATTTTTCGGCCATTTAAATTCGAATATTTAAATTTGTTTATATATTATATTTGGAATATAATAGATTTTTAATCGAATTTATTTATTTAAATCGAGTTCGAATATACATTTTTATATATTATTTAAAACGAGCTCGAAAACGACGCGGTAGTTCGTAATTTTCGATTTGAACTTTAACTGGATATACAGGATCCGATATAAGTCGGATTGCTGTGAAACGAGACACGTTTGGACAGGTTCGATTATATTTTTCCAATGAAAGAGAAAAATCGAAATTTCAGCGTATAGATTTCAAGTTACGTCCAATTGAAATTTCCAAATAGCCGCTGTGAATTCGTTTTTAATTTATAACGATTTATTTAAATATTAAACGATTTTTATATAAATAGAATATCATCGAAAACCAGAATTTTTATGTCGAGTTCGAATACTATACTGAATAGTTTCATAGGGCCAACCGTTACAGTTGACGATCGTTTGAAAGTGTGGCAACAATATACCTCAAGTAGAAAGTCATGAAACAAAGCAAAGAACAGACTCTTTTTCTTTAGAATGGGGCGGTTCAATATGTATGACTAACCAAATGAAACAACACTAAACATTGCAAGTAGTAAATGAAATGCAGTATTCCAATTTAAAACAAGACAGTAAGCAAAAAGGGGATAGTATAAGGCTGAATATATACCAACAGAAATATAATATATTCATTCAGGTCAATTAAATGCTCAATTTCCCCTTTAGTAGAACAAGGTAGGGTAAAACTGAATGGTATTATAATATCAAAACACTGGAAAAATCTGAATGGTTCATAGTGCCAAAAATAGATGAAAACAAATATAGATGAAATCCGGTTTATGGTGCGCCATACAAGTTTGAACACAAGTTTGAACACGGGCGCAGAATAAACAGTCATAAATTGAATGGCTAAATATGTGCACACATTGATATATATCAGACCGGTAACAAGTCAAATCAAACAGCCATAAATATTTATATATACTGACTTTACAATGGACAATGCAAAGCAAAATTGGAAAGAACAATACATATAAAATTTGTACAAACACAAAATTGAACATACAAAAAAAAAGAATTTTTATTAGTTTCAAAGACAAGCCAGAACAGTACAAATAACAAAAAGGATTTCAGTTTTGATAACAACAGCTTTTGTTCTGTCGAGAACCAGTGATCCATCATCTCGGCCAGTTGGATCTGAAAAGAAAAAAAAGAAAGGGAAAAGGAAAAAATAGGGTTAGAGAAGTACCTATTCTCAACAAAGCAGCAAAGAATTGTGATGAATATCATAAGGACAGTGAAATAAGGATAGCTGATAAAATAAAATAAACCTATAGATGTATTGTCGAATCTACAAAGAGAAATGTAATAGCTAAGAACAGCTACCTGAACAACTAAGTCTGCTAGAGACAGGACATGGAACATGCTAGTGAGAACAGAAAAGTATATTTTTTTTCATCAACCATAAAGAAAAATCGAAACAGGAAAAAGTTATACAGAAAAAATCTACTTTGAAATTACTGTATGCATACATTGAGAACCCAACGTGAATTGACAATACACTTTCAGGATTTGTATATTGATTTATACAACTCATAGCCACAATCGATTTCGAACAAATCAACGAGTGCTGGGGAAAATCCAATACAAAATCCTATACTAAAAATCTAAACAACAGATTTGAATTTGATCGAAATAACAATTCATAGCCACAGTCCTACTTATGGTAGCTGAACTACCTCAACATTTAACGTCACCATACATACATACAAGACTTTTTAGTCCATTCGAATGACACAACAGAGAAAAAAATCCTATGCAAAACTCATTAGAAATCTCAGCTGAACCGTCACTCAACCGTCACTCATCACCAGTACAACATTTGAAAAGAAGGAAACAACCCAATGGCCTAAGTATAGCTGATCCTATCTAGGAAAGCGATTGAAAGACAGTGATCCTTTCTACAACTAAACCGCAACTATAAATACCCATATTCAATCAACAAATTCTCAAGAACAATTCGAACCAGAAATAAATCAAATCAAAAATAATTCAGCAATTAAAAATTGAGTAATAGAAGACTTAGCTTTTGGTGCTTGAAACCTCTTTGTCAAAACCCGTTCGAATTGAAGCCGTAGGGTCAGTGGGGGATGAAGGTGGCTCATAGTTGTCTGCGGTGGAGGTACAGGGGTTGAGCGCGGAGCTGTAGTGGTGGATCGAAGGCCGGAAGAAGGGTTGTGATGCCTTGTTTTACGGTGGAAGATAAAGAGGGGGCTTAGGGTTTTTCTTTGTTCGGTCTAGAGTATTTTGAGGCGGCGGTTGATAATGATAAGGGTTACGGTGGATTAGGTTTTTAAAAGGGGAACGGGTTGGATTTTGGGTGGGCCGAAAGTTAAAGGTAAAAGCCCAATTCTTGATTAAAAGGAGAATCCATGGTTTCAATTTAATTAATTTATAATTTGTTTAGGCGATATTTTATTCATACTCAAGCACGGTCAGTCGCGTTGGGACCGTGGAGACGAGTACTTCGAGATGGAGCAGGCCTAGTTCAGATCTGAAGTGACTGGAATTTTTATTCAAATTAAACGTCAGTTTAATTTGATTAAAACAGACTGTTTATCGTCAGATTCAAATCAAGGTGAGTTAAACTCACTCAGCCCTTCCCATTTATATTTTATATAAATGTGGTCTTTATTTTTCATGTTTTGATTGTTAGTCATTGACTGTTTGGTGGTTATAATTACTGGAAATTAAACGGTCGTTTACTTTCAGAAGAAAAACCAATTGCTTTGATTTGACCCAAACAAGGGAATTTCCCTTGATTGATCACCTTTATAAACGTGCTGGAATTGTTTGAATTATTTGAATTGGTCGTAAATTGATTGATCATTATTGTTGATGGTTGAACAGTATTGTAAAGTTTATTCTGATATGGACCAATGGGTGGTAGGTGTTGGGTAATTAGCATTACCTGGTCAAGAAAGAAATCGATTTTTTAAATATGAATTTTATCGACCGTAGGTCGACAGAGTGGAAGTTATAAATATGTTTTATAACTGGAATAAGCTTTGAAAACTGTTGCTTTAAAGCAAGTTATTAAAAAGGAAATAAATATTAATTATTTATTTAATTAGTAAAAGTTATAAGTGATTACGGAATTTGTTTCATTAAATAGTTTCTTATGTTGATAAGAATTTAAAACAAATAAAAATAACTTGACAGTTACGTATTTGAGTAATCGTGAACGATTAAATTAAGTTATTTAAATTAATTATATTTTAATTAATTTAAAGGAGGAATTAAAAATAATTGGTCAGAAGAGCAATCATGTTTGGGTTGATTGGGTCGACCATTTAAAACTAAGTTAGATTTTAAAGTAGTGAAATAACTTAGCAAATAATTGGTTAATCCTAGTAAGAATTTTAAAAGGGAATTTATTATTTCAGTAAATAAAGGAGTTAATAAATTTTCAATGGTTTATGTTGAAGTAGATAACCTCATCTTAAATGCAATATATTTAAGTAAATGAAATATGGTCGAGTGTTGGGGAAAGACTAGGAATGAGCTTAATTGATTTCAAGTTTTATAGTGAAGCAATTAAAAGATTTAAGCGAATGCATTGCTTAAATGAAGGGTCAGCCTGACGTTTACATTAAGTAAAGATGGAGGGAAATATAAAGGGTTTATATTAAGCCAGGGATTTATAAACAAGGTTAATAAACGGAATGTGGATTAAAACGTTGTTTTAAATTGGAAATACTTAAAAGGGGTATTAAGTAAAATTGATGGAGTTAAAAGGGAATTTTCTGAGAAAAGGAAATTGGGAAAAAGGAGTTTGTTTGAGCTTGGTAAACAAGGTTAGAAATCGGATTTGTAATCCAATTTATGAAACAAAGTCATTGTAATAACCCGGAAATGTGGGCCAGTTTAAAATTTTTATTTTGGAAATTTTAGCGAATTTTGAATATTTAAAATAAATTATTTTAAATGATATCGACGAGAAATTTATTTTGAATATAATTCAAACGTATATATTTATACGCGTCGTCGTTAGAATATAAATAATTATATATAATTATAGATAGAATTGAAAATGGCGCGGTAGTTCGATAATTCGATTTTAAACTTCAATTGAACGTACCGGGTGCAAAACAATCCGGATTTTAGTGAAACAAAAAATAATAGGATCTATTTGAGAATATCTTTCCAACGAATCCGAAAAATCGAAATTTCATAGCGGGGATCAAAAGATATGTCCAGTTGAAAATTCTGAATAGTCGCTATGGAATTCAGGCCCTTAAAAATGGGAATTTTGCAAACGACCTCGGATTTCGACGAAACCACTTTTGTTGGGTCCGTGATGTCAAATTATTGCTAGATTCCAAATTTCATAATTTTTCGAATCAATATGTGAGCATGGCAAAGGAAAACGTGTTTTGACCATTTCAATTGAATTTAATCGACTGGAAAATGGCCATTTTTCCAACGGTCTCAGAATTTGACGAAATTAGTTTTGTTAGGACCGTATCGTCAATACGAAGCTATAAAATATTTTTATGGGATTTTTAGAGAGTATGTGACCCCGATAAATTGAAATGCGCATTCAAATTCAATATATAGAGTTATATATTGATTTTGACGAAAACTGAACGAAATGATCGAATCAGCCTACGAGACATATCCCATTGTGTTCGGAATGGGGGTAATTAGCTATGGATGACAGGCGGTGGGCCTCGTTTAGAGGTCGTATGTAAAAGTCAACTTTTTGAAATTAAAATAATAAAAAAAAATTAAACCCCCTTTCTTCTCCTTAAATCCTTCTGGCCCCCATATTCTTCATTTTCGTTCATTCAAAATAAAAAAACAAAACAAATCGCGCCTGCCCTAGCATCGACGGAGCCGCCCCCTTGTTCGCCGCCACCGCCTGGGGGCGCAACCACCTCTGACGCCATCCGCTACCCCCCATTCTCTCGATTCACCCTCCTCTTCCTTCTGTGGAGAAACGACGCCGCCCCCCCCCCCCCCCTTGAACCCTAAACCGCTCCGATGATCTTGGCGCCGCCTCCCCGCCAAGCCGAAGCCATCCAGTCGCCCTCCGTCCTCGTTAGCCCAGCCCACTTCGAAAACCACAAAACCCCAAACCCATTAATCTCTAGCCGCCATCGAGACCCCCCCATTCGACGCAGCTCCTCCTGAAGCCGACGCTCCACCAACCCGCCATCGCCACTTTGATGCCGAACCCCCTCTTCCTCCCTCATTGAATAGTAAGCTTTATTTATTTATGTGATTAGCTTAGAGGAAAAGAAAAAAAACCGATTTTTCATATGTTTTTAGGCTTAGAAAAATCCGATTTTTCATATATGTTTTAACATATAAAAATATGATTTTTTATAGTGATATTGAATATACGAAAAATATGATTTTTATAGCGATGTTGAATATAAAAAAATATGAAGTGGCGAAGGATAAAAATATAATTTTTATATACTAGAGAATATAAAAATGTGATTTTTATATAGGTAGTTAGGTAAAAATATGTTTTTTATATTATAGAAGGTATAAAAAGGCGAAATCTTTATATTTGAAAAGGCGAAATCTTTATATTTAAAAAGGGAGAAATCTTTATATAGAGAATAGCGTGATAAAAATATAATCTTTATTATATGAACACCGTTGAATGAAAATATAATTTTTATCTATATAGTAGCGGTGTAAAAATAGAATTTTTATCCATATAGCGTGATTATAAAAATTCGATTTTTATATATTGAATAACGAAGTAAAAATTCGATTTTTATATATTGAATAACGAAGTAAAAATTCGATTTTTATATGAACAGCATAGTAAAAATTCGATTTTTATATATTGAATAGCATAGTAAAAATTCGATTTTTATATATTGAATAGCATAGTAAAAATTCGATTTTTATATATTGAATAGCATAGTAAAAATTCGATTTTAAATATTGGATAGCATAGTAAAAATTCGATTTTTATATATTGAATAGCATAGTAAAAATTCGATTTTTATATATTGAATAACATAGTAAGAATTCGATTTTTATATATTGAATAACGAAGTAAAAATTTGATTTTTATATATTGAATAGCGTAGTAAAAATTCGATTTATATATATTGAATAGCGAAGTAAAAATTCGATTTTTATATATTGAATAGCGAAGTGAAAATTCAATTTTTATATATTGAATAGCACAGTAAAAATTCGATTTGTATATATCGAATAATGAGGTAAAAATGTGATTTTTACATATGTAGAGAATACGGGCAAAGAAAGTGACAAGAGGCAAGAACGGCGAAGATTTCTACATAGGAAGTGCCGTGGAGTTAGGATAGCTATCTGTGAGAATTTCTCACCTTTCAATTTCTTTTTCTAGTTATATATATTTATACTAGGATGTAGACGGTGCTTAGTAGCACCCGACACCCGTCATCCACAGACCAAGGATGGCTTGTTTGTTTAATTGTTGTGTTGTGAAATTTGTTTGTGTTGTTGATGTGAAATCGATAATAAATGTAGGTGGTTGAAATAAATTAATTATCGTTAAAAATATAATTTTTAACGTGAATGTGAATAAATAAATATTTATAAACAAATCGGCTGATTTGTTTATATACACTGATTTGACTGATATTGATTGGGATGATAAACTTTACACATCGCCCAACTGCACGAATAAAAATATGCGTTTGATTGTTTGGAACCCCACACAGGTATTGGGATAATATATGACATACACTAATCCCAATAATTAGTTGTATGTCGATCGATTGATTGACAGGCTGTTATAAGCGTTAGATATCTATATTTGATGCTTATACAGTGTAGTGCACTTTGGATGATGGTTGATTGTTTATCGTTGCTATTGTATACATGTGTTGTATGGAATCCATATAATTAACTTTATATGGTAATTGATTGGGCCTCATTCCAATTTAGAAGATAAAGAATATTATAAAATAAAGGTTCACGTGTTGACAGTACTCATCCGTTGAGATTAGTCATGTGTTGAACGAAATATTTTAACAATAAAAATTACTTCTTTATAAAATAAAGGTTCATGTGTTGACAGTACTCATCCATTGAGATTAGTCATGTGTTGAACGAAATATTTTAACAATCAAATTTACATCTTTATCATATATAAAATCAGAAACTAACTGAAAAATAGATAAGATGAGTGGTCTCCTGAATATTGATCTGATGTTGGTTTCGGCATTCGGGGTTAATATTCAGGGAATCGTTCTCTTACTAGTTTACGGTTGGAGTCTGATTTGAAATCAAACGATAGATACCATAATTTTTATAAAATATATTAAATAACAAAAATAGTCACACGTGGACAGTACTCATTCGTTGAGATTAGTCATGTGTTGACAAAAATATAGATTCAATTGTTGAATAGAATAATGGAATTATTGAAATATATAAAGCCAAATTGATTAGAGATGCGCTATTTTGACGTGAACGATATTTATATCGATTATATTCGTTTTTATATTTGAATTGAATCGAATAGAAAACAAATTTGAATTGAATCGAATAGAAAACGAATTTGAATTGAATCGAATAGAAAACGAATTTGAATTGAATCGAATAGAAAACGAATTTGAATTGAATCGAATAGAAAACGAATTTGAATTGAATCGAATAGAAAACCAATTTGAATTGAATCGAATGGAAAGTGAATTGAAATTAGAATTGAATAGAAATGAATTTTAAAACGAATTTATAAGGAAAAATTCAATTTTGATTTGAATTGAAATGGAAGTTGAAATTGGTTTTGAAACGAATTTAAAACGATTTATAAAATTCGTTTTAAATAGAAATCAACGAAATATATATTATATATATTATATATATAATATAATGGCCTGAATAGAACGCGCCGCGCCGCGGCAGTTCGTGAATTTCGACCATTTATTTCGAACGGACATTACGAGATATCCGACCGTCGGATTCTCCTAAAACCGAAACCGTTGGGTTCGTATCGAAAAGATCTTTTTAACAAATATTAGAAATTTGAAATCTAACGGTTGGATTTGGTGATACATCCAAATCAAATTCACAAAAGGTCGCTGTAAGTGCTGTTCGATGGCCGTTGATGGAAATCGACTGTACGGGCCTTGATAAAATTATTAAAAATATCAATAAGTTGTATAAAATCATAAGAAATGATTTAGGAAAAATTGGGATGAAAAACTCCATATTTGAAAAGATAAAAATAGATTTTTATCGAAATAAACTAGTTTTGAACTAAAATTAAAACCCATTTATTTTTAAATAAATAAATTGGATTTGAAATGGGTTGTAAATAGAATTGATTTGTGGGTTTATCGTGAAGGGTGTTTTAAATGACACTTGTTCTTTAACCCGATAAATAAATAGAATGTGATTTGGGTTTGTCGTGAACTGTGTTTTAAATGACATTAGTTCTTTAACCCAGTGAAAGGAGTTTTAATGAATATGTAATTAGATTGAAATTTGAATTGATAATCTAAATTATCAAATTTAGAAATTGAGCGAGAATGGAGTATCACCAGTTTTGCTCCAAAGCGATAGTTAAATCTTTAATTAGATTTGAACGTGAAATGGTAATTAATTTTATCGATAACACCGTAGTGTTAGATATGGAGTATTACCAGTTTTGCTTCATGGGATGAATAGGTTGGGATTGGGAAATAAAATAAATAATTACTCCGATGTGATTCGCTAATCTCGACTAGTTTGGAAAACCATAATTTGGTTTGAAACGACATCCAAAGGAAGATTAAAGGATAAATCTTAAAGAATTTATCTTGGATAAAATTAATGGGAACCTTTCCCTAAGAATGTGGAATTTAGAAACTAGTTGTAGGTTAGTTAAGAAGAATGGTTTCCTGAGTAATGATCTGATGTTGGTTTCGGCCTTCGAGGTTAATATTTGGGGAATTACTCTCTTACTGATTTACGGTTTGTGACTAATGAATTGGAATGAGGCGTATGTTGTGTTTGTGTAACATTTGTTTTTAATATACGCGGGTTGTTCGGAAAGGCCGGGTTTATACCCATTCTGAATAACCGATTCGACGATAAGTCGAAGATGAAGACGATGGTCGAAGACCGGAAGTCTTCACATCGTTTGGATAAATACTGATGATCTTGATTGGGCTGTACACCCAAGAGGATGGAAATAGTTGGTGGTCGTCCAGACGTACTTGGAGATCGATGGATATGCGTAGAAAGTGCCTCCGGTTTCGTTCAGACCCAGAATGAACTTGTAAATGGATTGTGTGTCCGACATTGGATTTTATTCTGTGTTGATTGATTTCTGTTAAATATAAATCTGTTTGGCGGCGAAGAATTTATTTTTTTGCTTAACGCCCTTCTCTGAGACGTACGAGCTTAGAGGTTATATATCGATAGATATCAATCGCATGGCATGAATTGCCTGTGTGGCACGCTGAGTTGCATGGATCAAGGCTTCTGTTGAAAAGCAAAGTCTTGTGGTTGATGATCAAAGCACGGCCTACGTGACAGCTTTGTGTATAACGTGAATTCGCGAGCCTCACACCTCGGTATGAGTTAAAAATGGGATACGGACCGTTGGGAGAACATGACGTTTCTTTCTAGCTTTGGTGGTGTCAGTGACTTACCAGCCCTGACATTTATATACTTTTCACCTTTGTGGTTGTTGGAATGAGGTGCCTCGATTTTAGGTCTGTAAGGACCGGGAAACGTGTGTTCAGGCATAATTAATCCTCAAACGTAAGAGAGGACCGGCCCAACCGATCCAGTGGTTGCCCAGAGTGTGTATTCCTGAGGCATTTGCTAGATTGTCTCGAAGCGGAGAGGATCTTGCCCCTTGCCTCGACTCATGACGGAAATCCAATTTCCAATACGTGTATTGCGGTTTTAATTGTAGAACTAGTATGGCGACATGATATATGGTACCCATGCCGTCTATGATTTATATTTTTGATGGAAACTGTTTCGACACTATACACTTATTGTAGTATCAAATGATTTGTTTTAAACGTACCAAGCATGTTTGGCTATTATAAGGGAAAACCCTATCCTCCGGCTTGCGTTGCATTGTGTGATGGGACCTGGGTCTTATAATAGCTTCATTTTTCGAAAAAGCATTGCGTTGTCTTTTCTATGCACTGGTATTCTTGGGAGGAAACCCGTGCCGTGTTATACGGCGTGGTCCCTTGAATTACTCTCTTTTAAAGTAAAGTTTTAAATAACTGTTTTAGTTCTCACACCAGTCACATGACTGACCTGGAGTTTATTGTTTTAACCTAAACTCTGGGTGCCCCTATTTTCCGCACGGACAGCTAGTAGTTTTGGTTTTGTAGATTTATATCCACAGGATCCTGGTTTACAGATGGAATGATATCCGGAAAGCTCTATATCCGTATATCACCTTCAGTTGTGCTTTGTATTATTTTCCGCTGCTATGTAATTTATTGTAATCTCTGATATTTATCGAATGTGATTTATTCATTTATACTCTGTATATTCTTGTATTCTGATGGAATTGTTGTAATAATAATGAAATGTTCTTCCGTCTGCGTTCTATTTTGTCTTGTACTCAACGCTATCCGCTCTTTCCTTCACTGGGAAGTTCGGGTCGTGTCATTTTGGTATCAGAGCTTTGGTTTACAGAGCTCGAGAACAAGACACATTAGAACCATACGAAAGAATTCATCAGATATTGGATTAGCAATATCCAATTAGAATGACTCGTTAGAGATAGGATCAGTAGTATCCTAGAACGAGTGTGAAGAGTATGTTTTTCGAATGAAAACAAATTTTGTTTTGAAATTTAAATCGTTTTACACGTATTTGAATAATTTATTTATTTTGAATTTGGACAATCCAATATATAAAGATTTTGCATATACGCGTCATGAACGTATATTCGAAGTTTTAATATACTGGATAGATATAGAATCACATTCTAGTCGCCCGGACATGATTCTGATGATGGCGCGCCATCACCAGTATTTATTTTCGTGTTTCGAAGGTGTGATTTCTATATATTTCCATTAGACTGGTGTGAGAACCAAAACTTATATAGATAGATTTATTGCTGTGATTTGGCATCAAAACATGATTTTTTAGTATATATATCAAAATTATGAATTTGAAACGTTAATTCACTAATTGATTGATGTTTGTGTTGTTTGTTTATTTGTTTGATAATTTTTGAACCATTATGCCTAATAGAATCAAATATTGAATATTATTTAAAATTAGTTGCATTTGCTTGCATATACATGTACTTACATTGAACAGGTCATAGCAAGGAGGCTAGAGCAGAGAATAAAATTTGTTTGCCCGACAAATAGGTACATGTTTACTATAATTTACTGTTTTGTTTGGGTGATGATGATTTTATGAGCCTATTGGCTAGCCGCTTGGCTTTTTCTTTTTCTTTTTGAGATCAGAAGGCCTGTATGGCAATTTCGGGATTTTCCCGTGGCTCCCGGTGCAGGGGAGGTTATGGCGAAATTTTTCGAAAATTTAGGGTGTTAGCCAAATTTTTGAAAATTTGAAAATTCTCAGAAACTGAAAAGTTGGAGAATGGAAGCCAGATCGAACGTAGAGTTGATTAATCAAACCACTTTCGGCTTTGTTCCGTTTCGGGGACGAAAAGTTTTAAGTGGGGGAGATTGTAATAACCCAGAAATGTCGGCCAGTTTAAAATTTTTATTTTGGCAATTTTAGCGAATTTTGAATATTTAAAATAAATTATTTTAAATGATATCGACGAGAAATTTATTTTGAATATAATTCGAACGTATATATTTATACGCGTCATCGTTAGAATATAAATAATTATATATAATTATAAATAGAATTGAAAATGGCGCGGTAGTTCGATAATTCGATTTTAAACTTCAATTGAACGTACCGGGTGCAAAACAATCCGGATTTTAGTAAAACCAAAAATAATAAGATCTATTTGAGAATATCTTTCCAACGAATCCGAAAAATCAAAATTTCATAGCGGGGATCAAAATATATGTCCAGTTGAAAATTCTGAATAGCCGCTATGGAATTCAGGCCCTTAAAAATGGGAATTTTGCAAACGACCTCGGATTTCAATGAAACCACTTTTGTTGGGTCCGTGATGTCAAATTATTGCTAGATTCCAAATTTCGTAATTTTTCGAATCAATATGTGAGCATGGCAAAGGAAAACGTGTTTTGACCATTTCAGTTGAATTTAATCGACTGGAAAATGGCCATTTTTCCAACGGTCTCAGAATTTGACGAAACTAGTTTTGTTAGGACCGTATCGTCAATACGAAGCTATAAAATATTTTTCTGGGATTTTTAGAGTTAGTATGTGACCCCGGTAAATTGAAATGCGCGTTCAAATTCAATATATAGAGTTATATGTTGATTTTGACGAAAACTGAACGAAATGATCGAATCAGCCTACGAGACATATCCCATTGTGTTCGGAATGGGGGTAATTAGCTATGGATGACAGGCGGTAGGCCTCGTTTAGAGGTCGTATGTAAAAGTCAACCTTTTGAAATTAAATTAATAAAAAAAATTTAAACCCCCTTTTCTTCTCCTTAAATCCTTCTGGCCCCCCCTATTCTTCATTTTCGTTCATTCAAAATAAAAATAAAAAAAACAAATCGCGCCTGCCCTAGCATCGACGGAGCCGCCCACTTGTTCGCTGCCACCGCCTGGGGGCGCAACCACCTCCGACGCCATCCGCTACCCCCTTCTCTCGATTCACCCTCCTATTCCTTCTTTGGAGAAACGACGCCGCCGCCCCCCCCCCCCCCCTTGAACCCTAAACCGCTCCGATGATCCTGGCACCGCCTCCCCGCCAAGCCGAAGCCATCCAGTCGCCCTCCGTCCTCGTTAGCCCAGCCCACTTCGAAAACCACAAGACCCCAAACCCATTAAGCTCTATCCGCCATCGAGACCCCTTCCCCTCCCAATTCGACGCAGCTCCTCCTTAAGCCCATGCTCCACCAACCCGCCATCGCCACTTCGATGCCGAACCCCCTCTTCCTCCCTCATTGAACAGTAAGCTTTATTTATTTATGTGATTAGCTTAGAGGAAAAGAAAAAAAACCGATTTTTCATATGTTTTTAGGCTTAGAAAAATCCGATTTTTCATATATGTTTTAACATATAAAAATATGATTTTTTATAGTGATATTGAATATACGAAAATATGATTTTTATAGCGATGTTGAATATAAAAAAATATGAAGTGGCGAAGGATAAAAATATAATTTTTATATACTAGAGAATATAAAAATGTGATTTTTATATAGGTAGTTAGGTAAAAATATGTTTTTTATATTATAGAAGGTATAAAAAGGCGAAATCTTTATATTTGAAAAGGCGAAATCTTTATATTTAAAAAGGGCGAAATCTTTATATAGAGAATAGCGTGATAAAAATATAATCTTTATTATATGAACACCGTTGAATGAAAATATAATTTTTATCTATATAGTAGCGGTGTAAAAATAGAATTTTTTATCCATATAGCGTGATTATAAAAATTCGATTTTTATATATTGAATAACGAAGTAAAAATTCGATTTTTATATATTGAATAACGAAGTAAAAACTCGATTTTTATATATTGAATAGCATAGTAAAAATTCGATTTTTATATATTGAATAGCATAGTAAAAATTCGATTTTTATATATTGAATAGCATAGTAAAAATTCGATTTTAAATATTGGATAGCATAGTAAAAATTCGATTTTTATATATTGAATAGCATAGTAAAAATTCGATTTTGATATATTGAATAACATAGTAAGAATTCGATTTTTATATATTGAATAACGAAGTAAAAATTTGATTTTTATATATTGAATAACGTAGTAAAAATTCGATTTATATATATTGAATAGCGAAGTAAAAATTCGATTTTTATATATTGAATAGCGAAGTGAAAATTCAATTTTTATATATTGAATAGCACAGTAAAAATTCGATTTGTATATATCGAATAGCGAGGTAAAAATGTGATTTTTACATATGTAGAGAATACGGGCAAAGAAAGTGACAAGAGGCAAGAACGGCGAAGATTTCTACATAGGAAGTGCCGTGGAGTTAGGATAGCTATTTGTGAGAATTTCTCACCTTTCAATTTCTTTGTCTAGTTATATATATTTATACTAGGATGCAGACGGTGCTTGGTAGCACCCGACACCCGTCATCCACAGACCATGGATGGCTTGTTTGTTTAATTGTTGTGTTGTGAAATTTGTTTGTGTTGTTGATGTGAAATCGATAATAAATGTAGGTGGTTGAAATAAATTAATTATCGTTAAAAATATAATTTTTAACGTGAATGTGAATAAATAAATATTTATAAACAAATCGGCCGATTTGTTTATATACACTGATTTGACTGATATTGATTGGGATGATAAACTTTACACATCGCCCAACTGCACGAATAAAAATATGCGTTTGATTGTTTGGAACCCCACACAGGTATTGGGATAATATATGACATACACTAATCCCAATAATTAGTTGTATGTCGATCGATTGATTGACAGGCTGTTATAAGCGTTAGATATCTATATTTGATGCTTATACAGTGTAGTGCACTTTGGATGATGGTTGATTGTTTATCGTTGCTATTGTATACATGTGTTGTATGGAATCCATATAATTAACTTTATATGGTAATTGATTGGGCCTCATTCCAATTTAGAAGATAAAGAATTTTATAAAATAAAGGTTCACGTGTTGACAGTACTCATCCGTTGAGATTAGTCATGTGTTGAACGAAATATTTTAACAATAAAATTTACTTCTTTATAAAATAAAGGTTCATGTGTTGACAGTACTCATCCGTTGAGATTAGTCATGTGTTGAACGAAATATTTTAACAATCAAATTTACATCTTTATCATATATAAAATCAGAAACTAACTGAAAAATAGATAAGATGAGTGGTCTCCTGAATATTGATCTGATGTTGGTTTCGGCATTCGGGGTTAATATTCAGGGAATCGTTCTCTTACTGGTTTACGGTTGGAGTCTGATTTGAAATCAAACGATAGATACCATAATTTTTATAAAATATATTAAATAACAAAAATAGTCACACGTGGACTGTACTCATTCGTTGAGATTAGTCATGTGTTGACAAAAATATAGATTCAATTGTTGAATAGAATAATGGAATTATTGAAATATATAAAGCCGTATTGATTAGAGATGCGCTATTTTGACGTGAACGATATTTATATCGATTATATTCGTTTTTATATTTGAATTTAATCGAATAGAAAACGAATTTGAATTGAATTGAATAGAAAACGAATTTGAATTGAATCGAATAGAAAACGAATTTGAATTGAATCGAATAGAAAACGAATTTGAATTGAATCGAATAGAAAACGAGTTTGAATTGAATCGAATAGAAAACCAATTTGAATTGAATCGAATAGATAACCAATTTGAATTGAATCGAATGGAAAGTGAATTGAAATTAGAATTGAATAGAAATGAATTTTAAAACGAATTTATAAGGAAAAATTCAATTTTGATTTGAATTGAAATGGAAGTTGAAATTGGTTTTGAAACGAATTTAAAACGATTTATAAAATTCGTTTTAAATAGAAATCAACGAAATATATATTATATATATTATATATATAATATAATGGCCTGAATAGAACGCGCCGCGCCGCGGCAGTTCGTGAATTTCGACCATTTATTTCAAACGGACATTACGGTAGATCCGACCGTCGGATTCTCCTAAAACCGGAACCGTTGGGTTCGTATCGAAAAGATCTTTTTAACGAATATTAGAAATTTGAAATCTAACGGTTGGATTTGGAGATACATCCAAATAAAATTCAGAAAAGGTCGATGTAAGTGCAGTTCGATGGCCGTTGATGGAAATCGACTGTACGGGCCTTGATAAAATTATTAAAAATATCAATAAGTTGTATAAAATCATAAGAAATGATTTAGGAAAAATTGGGATGAAAAACTCCATATTTGAAAAGATAAAAATAGATTTTTATCGAAATAAACTAGTTTTGAACTAAAATTAAAACCCATTTATTTTTAAATAAATAAATTGGATTTGAAATGGGTTGTAAATAGAATTGATTTGTGGGTTTATCGTGAAGGGTGTTTTAAATGACACTTGTTCTTTAACCCGATAAATAAATAGAATGTGATTTGGGTTTGTCGTGAACTGTGTTTTAAATGACATTAGTTCTTTAACCCAGTGAAAGGAGTTTTAATGAATCTGTAATTAGATTGAAATGTGAATTGATAATCTAAATTATCAAATTTAGAAATTGAGCGAGAATGGAGTATCACCAGTTTTGCTCCAAAGCGATAGTTAAATCTTTAATTAGATTTGAACGTGAAATGGTAATTAATTTTATCGATAACACTGTGGTGTTAGATATGGAGTATTACCAGTTTTCCTTCATGGGATGAATAGGTTGGGATTGGGAAATAAAATAAATAATTACTCCGATGTGATTCGCTAATCTCGACTAGTTTGGAAAACCATAATTTGGTTTGAAACGACATCCAAAGGAAGATTGAAGGATAAATCTTAAAGAATTTATCTTGGATAAAATTAATGGGAACCTTTCCCTAAGAATGTGGAATTTAGAAACTAGCTGTAGGTTAGTTAAGAAGAATGGTTTCCTGGGTATTGATCTGATGTTGGTTTCGGCCTTCGGGGTTAATATTTGGGGAATTGCTCTCTTACTGATTTACGGTTAGTGACTAATGAATTGGAATGAGGCGTATGTTGTGTTTGTGTAACATTTGTTTTTAATATACGCGGGTTGTTCGGAAAGGCCGGGTTTACCCATTCTGAATAACCGATTCGACGATAAGTCGAAGACGAAGACGGTGGTCGAAGACCGGAAGTCTTCACATAGTTTGGATAATTACTGATGATCCTGATTGGGCTGTACACCCAAGAGGATGGAAATAGTTGGTGGTCGTCCAGACGTACTTGGAGATCGATGGATATGCGAGGAAAGTGCCTCCGGTTTCATTCAGACCCAGAACGAACTTGTAAATGGATTTTGTGTCCGACATTGGATTTTATTCTGTGTTGATTGATTTCTGTTAAATATATATCTATTTGGCGGCGAAGAATTTATTCTTTTGCTTAATGCCCTTCTCTGAGACGTACGAGCTTAGAGGTTATATATCAATAGATATCAATCGCATGGCATGAATTGCCTGTGTGGCACGCTGAGTTGCATGGATCAAGGCTTCTGTTGAAAAGAAAAGTCTTGTGGTTGATGATCAAAGCACGGCCTACGTGGCAGCTTTGTGTATAATGTGAATTCGTGAGCCTCACACCTCGGTATGAGTTAAAAATGGGATACGGACCGTTGGGAGAACATGACGTTTCTTTCTTGCTTTGGTGGTGTTAGTGACTTACCAGCCCTGACATTTATATACTTTTCGCCTTTGTGGTTGTTGGAATGAGGCGCCTCGATTTTAGGTCTGTAAGGACCGGGAAACGTGTATTCAGGCATAATTAATCCTCAAACGTAAGAGAGGACCGGCCCAACCGATCCAGTGGCTGCCTAGAGTGTGTAGTCCTGAGGCATTTGCTAGAATGTCTCGAAGCGGAGAGGATCTTGCCCCTTGCCTCGACTCATGACGGAAATCCAACTTCCAATACGTGTATTGCGGTTTTAATTGTAGAACTAGTATGGCGACATGATATATGGTACCCATGCCGTCTATGATTTATATTTATGATGGAAACTGTTTTGACATTATACACTTATTGTAGTATCAAATGATTTGTTTTAAACGTACCTAGCATGTTTAGCTATTATAAGGGAAAACCCTATCCTCCGGCTTGCGTTGCATTGTGTGATGGGACCTGGGTCTTATAATAGCTTCATTTTTCGAAAAATCATTGCGTTGTCTTTTCTATGCACTGTTATTCTTGGGAGGAAACCCGTTCCGTGTTATACGGCGTTGTCCCTTGAATTACTCTCTTTTAAAGTAAAGTTTTAAATAACTGTTTTAGTTCTCACACCAATCACATGACTGACCTGGAGTTTATTGTTTTAACCTAAACTCTGGGTGCCCCTATTTTCCGCACGGCCAGCTAGTAGTTTTGGTTTTGCAGATTTATATCCATAGGATCCTGGTTTACAGCTGGAATGATATCCAGAAAGCTCTGTATCCGTATATCACCTTCAGTTGTGCTTTGTATTATTTTCCGCTGCTATGTAATTTACTGTAATCTCTGATATTTATCGAATGTGATTTATTCATTTATACTCTGTATATTCTTGTATTCTGATGGAATTGTTGTAATGACAATGAAATGTTCTTTCGTCTGCGTTCTATTTTGTCTTGTACTCAACGCTATCCGCTCTTTCCTTCACTGGGAAGTTTAGGTCGTGTCAGTCATTTGGATCAGTCGAGAGTAAATAAAGTGACGTTTAATAAGGAAATAACAATTAAGTGATATTAATTTTATTTAAAGAGAAATTTCCAAAAGATAAAGAGTACTGTAAAGCGATATTTTAACTAGTGGGATGTGTTGATTAAATATGGGTTCTTGAATTACAACTCGTATTTACCTAAGGATAAGAACGTTGTTGATCAAGGTCTGAGAGGTAATTAAAATACCCCAACTTGAACGACTTCGAGACTATCCAAGGGTGATACTAGTTGGTAATGTCAAGTATGTGTGATAAGATTTCCAAAGTGACGGAAATGAGATGAGATGATATTTCCCTAGTAACAGAATTAAAAGGAAACTGGGCGATTAATTGTAAAAGCAACGTGATGTTGATTACCAGACCAGTAAATCTATTTTTGTGATTTCATGGATGTTTACTTGATAGTTAAATAACCGACTATCAAGTCTGGCCTTTACGATTGTTGGTATGGAAAGACCGGGATCGAATATATATTCGATAACCATTCCAACCAACAAATACAATATATATGGAAGATATCGGGCGACGATCGAGATGGAGCATGTGAAGACCATAGATCTTCATAAAGCAGAAGAACCACTTACAATCTCTGATTCGACCCGGAGATATACTGGGGTTCTGTCGTGGTTGGAATCTGTGGGTTGCAAGGACTATCGCTACTGATCCATGGGGTGATTCCTATATTGGATGCAGTAAGAGAGTACCTTCGGTTCATCCTGTTCCTGTACGACTTGTATGGACGGATGTCTGACAAAGTATTTCCAAAGGGTCACGTACGTTGATTTCTTCAAACGTGCGATAGTGGTTGGCGGGGAATGGCCGTTCTCTTAGCTTAACTGCTAGAGTATTTTTGTGGACGTCAATTAGTGATATTTGGCGGATCTGACGATGTGGCATCCAAAGTGTATGATGACCAGATGTGTGCTGACCTCAAGCCTCATCAACCGGAAGATGACAAAAATCGGGCAGGCAGCATGGCTATGTGGGTCGCTCCCATTAGGGTGTATAATCACCTATCTAGAGAAATTCTTTTTGTTTCTTATTCTATCGATTCTGCCCATTCGGGAACAGTGGTTTGAGTCCAACCGTTGGTGATATACATTCGATACACTCAAGCGAAATGAGTGGTCGGTCATGTGGGGGCCGGGTTGCAAGACGTTCTTGTTGAACCCAGTGTATTCGCCTCTAGAGATACACGAGCGGCAGGTGGTCCCATACCTTGTCATGGTTGGAATCAAATCTCCAATAAGCACCCGCGGTTATATATATATATATATATATATATATACGTGGAGCGTGAGATCAAGTGTTCCACTAGATTGATATTTACTTGTATTTAGACACTATTATAATATCAGAAAAGATATTGATTTCAAAACTGGTTTGGGTTATCGTAAGGTAAAAACCGTCCGTGTTTATGTGTGGATCGGTCTTACGATTATCTTTTTCTTTTGAAAAGATTTTGAATTTAAAATCAAGTTGTGTGATACCTTAATGCTGTGTGAGTTTTTCTCACTCTGGTCCACCGGACTGACCCGATGTTTTGTAAATGCTCGGGTTAGACCGAGGTGTACAGGTTCAGGTTACCAGGTACTGAGAAGTCCAGAGACGAGCTGAAGATTTTCAGACGAATGATATTCCACTGTGTGATTATATATATAAGGACAGATTATCAAAACTGTCCAGATGTGTGTTGTACTCTGATATTGTAAGTATTTTCAAAAGCTCTCAATAAAATTATTTCTGTATTATATTTTGTTCCGCTGCGATGTGAAACTATGTGCTGGTTCTTCTTCTTCTATTCTAATATTTCTTTCTTTCTTATCTCACCCTATAATTTCTTTCTAAACATTCCGGTATTTTCGGTGCTTGGAGGATCGGCATGAGATACGATAAGGGTATTTATGTCGATTTTCAAGCTCGAAAATCCTGGGTCGTTACAAAATTTCTCCAGCGTCTCCTTTGTATGGGTTACTCAGTTAAACTACAAATTGCCTCTCTATGCCCTGTCCATTCAAAAAGAAAATCAAAAAGCCAAACAGCTTGCCAAAAAGGCTTAGAAAATCTCATATAAATTAAATACATACCTTTTTTGTGGGGCATTCAATTTACATCTCTTCATACACTTCATTCCAAACCTGCTTAGCATATATCTAACCGTTCGCAACTTATTCAACCCAACCAAATCGTTTTTAACTTAATTTGTTGATTCATTCTCTAATTAGCTCTTTTGCCTATTTTACTTTTTATTTGAACATATCACGTTCATACATATTTTTAATTTGATTTTAAATCAATTGAATGCCAATTCCAGCTCATGTTTCATATTCGATTTCAAATATAAATTCACAAATCCAGTTCACTTATACAAAGTCCAATTTCGGTTCAAAACTCCATTATATAATTATTCTTCTAATTAGTTAACTCTATTCAATAATTAAAAAACTGATTTTTGTTTGAAAAATCAATTCACTTACTCCACTTGAGTTCATATTTACTTTATAACTCAATCTGGGTTTTTCTAATGGAAATCTAAATTTTATTTGCTTAAATCCCTTTTATTAATTTAAATAAACCATTATGTTTTAACAACGTTTATAGCACTGTTTTCCTAGAAAATTTATTTTGAAATAACTCAAAATCTATAAGACATAATCCATATTTTTCTTTTCCGTTAGAAAACTATTATTCAATCGGTCCTAGCGATTCTTGCTTCAAAGAATTCCAACTTAAATGGAGTTCTATATGCTCAACTGAAGTTCGAAATATCAAATTTGAACTACTGCCTTGCGGGGAGCTCGTTTTAATCATATTCAAATATAAACATTGAAATTTCATTTATTAATAAATTTCAATCTCATTTTTATATATTTTAGTATATATATTAAGTCAATTTTACAAATGCAACTTAATATTTCCAATTACCCTACATCATCGATTATTTTGAAACTTAGTTATAAATTTATTTACAATTCAAATTTCTATTTTAAATCCCAAATCCTCTGGAAATAAATTATTTTATAAAATTCGATGTAATCGAATTACAATTTTAACTTACTTGGATTTTTCTCAGTTCAGTTTATATTCTGAATTCTGAATAAAATCGATCGTTTCCTTTTTGAAATGATTTCCAATTCCTTTTATATTCATGCTAGAATTTATATTTCCAAATTATCTCATGATAATTATCCCACTTTATTTATAAACATCGTTTATAAATTTACTGTATTGTTTTATACATTAAAACAAGTTCCATTTCAAAATCTATTTGAAACCCGATTCTTTCTTTGGAATATTTTATTATTGTAACTTATATATAAATATAGAATCTATTTTCATATCAAATTTCAGTTTCCATCTAATACAATTTAAATATCCATTCTGGGAGTAATTCGTTTTCATAAATTTGACTAATCGAATTCCAATCATAAATTTGTATGGATTTATTTTAATCCAATTTTTCATTCCGAACATCGAAATAGATTTCATCGTTTCTTTTTTAAACTAACTTCAATTCTCCTTTTTAAATTCACATTTGAATATACAATTCCCAAATTATCCAATGATAATTTATTTCACTTCATTTATAAACATCGCTTATAAATGAACTGCTTGTTTTTTTATTATTCAAAACAAATTAATATTTCTTATCCATTCGAAATTCAAATTCTGTTTTAAAAAAATAGATTTCCCTTTTAAATCTCAAAATTCCTTTTCACGGTATTTTTATATGTCAATATTTAGGGCCAATGATACTCAAACATCCAAAACACCCAATTATCAATCACAGGTTTTCTAACACATCATATATGATAATATATATGAAAACAAAAATAATAATAAATTTTAGGGAATCCAGTTGGATCCCTCTAACCTGTTTTTCCTGCATCTACAGACATTAGCCAACATAAATAATACCAATCCTGCTTCAAGGCAGGATATCGCGGTATAGCAGATCATCCACTATATATATTGTGAAGCGCATAGGGAAATCATCGGGTAATGGTAATGTGGGCATCCACTAATTGTATGTAGGAAATATCCAATATTAATATACATACATACATACATATATATAGCCACAACCACCAAGCCTATATAACTATATATATATATATATATATATATATATATATAGCCACAATAATATTTCAATGCATCTAAAAAACCAACAAACAATATATAAAAGTTATTTAAAATAAAAATTCATTTATAACAAAATTGTAAATGAATCTACAGAGTGAGTTTACTCACCTTGATTTTTATTGTTAGAATATATATTTGTTTTTGGTTAAATTAAAAAATTGTTTAATTAAACCGAATGTCCCCATCGTCTCCAATTTACTTCGAATCAATTCCAAACCGACATCTACATCTATGCGAATCACACTAAGTTCGTTTTGTGCAATTATGTTATCATATGAATTATACGAAATTTTTATAATTTTGGAAAGAACTAAATTATCATTTACTAATTTTGTTAAAAATAATTTAAACTCAGCACATTTGTTTGAGCTAATTAATCTTGACCAAAACCTTTCTTCTCCAACGCAATCCGTTCACTGTCTGTAGCTAATACAAGCCACTGTCGTGACTTCTTATGACATTTAATGATCTACTTCCATTTCTTTTCTCGCTGTGATATTCAATTCCACTTGGAGATAAAACATTAACTGGTTTGATACTAAGGTCGCCAGGCCCCTTATTGAGTTCAGCTAATTCCAATGTGTGTTAAATCACGATGAAGGCAGCAACTTTTTCACTTCGGATCTCACCAGAACCTTCCACCATACCCAATTATGATACCACCGTCTTTGTCCCATTGCGAGTGGCAACCCCCTAGTACCACCGTTTCAAACTCGATTGCTCCAAGTTATCGCAACCTGTTGCCCTTAAAAATTGAACTCCAGGCATCACCCTATTTCTCCCCATCGCGAATTAATGAACGACATGCCTAGTAAAACCGCGACCTAGCTTTAGCATAGCCCCCTAAAACAACACCCCAAACCTACGTGACTTCGATTTCCCTTTTGGTTCTTGACATTCGCATCTCCAGTTTCACTCCTTGGGAGTTTTGCATTCACGATCAGGTTTTGATTGTTTTGGGAATCTACAGTTTTGAATTTATAAAAAGAGGAGAGTGGATTTACTTTGGATTTTGCTGACAGGAACAGAAATAGGAAAAAGGATTGAGGGAAATTGTTATTTAGTTTTGATACTGGGATTGGATAAAACATAGAGGTATGACATTTTATATACTGAAGCTTGCGAATCAATTACAGAAGAACAAAATGAAAGAAAATAGAAAAGGGTATGCGTGGTTTTAATAAACGAAGGAGCTTGAGGTGCACGGTTCTTAGGTATGCGCTCAATACAAAATAGGTGATAGATTAAGTAAATATTATTTAATTTGATTAGAAATTTAAATTAATACAATTTGATATAAAGGGATTTTATTTTGTTTAAATAGATTCCGATTTGATTTTGAGCTTATCTGAGATGACCCAGACTTCCCCGATCCCCAAGGAGACGGAGGAGCCCAGATTGTTTTTAGAATACGACACATCAGAACATAAACATGAGAACATTTCATTGCTACTACAACAATTTACGTCAGAGTACAAGAATATCTCAGAGTTATATAAATAATATACAATAGAAAAATCAATATTAGAGATTTACAATTTACAAAACAACGGAAAATATATACATAAATATAATGTGCAGCGGAAAATATCAACTACCACAACTGAAAGAAATACACGGATTCAAAGCTTTCCGAATATACCTCCAGCTGTAATCCAGGATCCTAGGGAAAAAAATATCCGTGAAAAACCAAAAATAGTAGCTGCCCGTGTGGAAAATATGGGCACCCAGAGTTTAGGTAGAAACAATAAACTCCGAATTAGTTATGGGACTCATGTGATAACTTAAAACAGTTATTAAACTTCTACTTTAAAATTGGGTAAATCAAGGGACCACGCCGTATAACACGGAACAGGTTTACTCCCATGAATACATAAAATATAACAATTTATAAGCAACTCAATGCTTTTTGAAAATGAAGCTACTATAAGACTCGGGTCCCATCACACAATGCAACGCAAGCCAGAGGATAGAGTTTTCTCTTATAATAGCCAAACATGCTTGATACGTTTAAAACAAATCATTTTGAAATTACTATAAGTGCATAGTGTCAAAATAAACTTCAAATATAAATGTATCAATCATAGACGGCATAGGTACCATATATTTTGTCGCCATACATAGGTTTACAACTAAAACCGAAAAGTCACATATTGGAAATTGGATTTCCATCATGAGTCTAGGCAAGGGATGGTCTCCTTACCGATTCGAGTCACCTCTAGCAAGATGACGCAGTATTACACACTCTGGGCAACCCTAGATCCTGCAAGGTCGGTACACACTTACTTTAGTGGAATAGTTATTCTTGAACAATACGTTTCCCGTTCCTATCGGACCTCCAATATGGTCAGTATCGACCAATCATATCCGAGGCGCCATACCATGACACCACTTCTAGCTAGAAAGAAGTGTATGCACTCCCTGCATTCCCTTATCCCGTTTTTGACTGACACTGAGGTGTGAGCCTCTCGAATTAACGCTATACACAAAGCTATGCTACTTAAATCTATGCTTTGATTGTCATCCACAAGACCTTGCTTTTCAACAAAAGCCTTGTTCGTTTGCATCTTAGCATGCCACATTGACATTCCACGCCATACGACCGTTGTCTATCAATATATAACCTCTAAGCTCGTGCGTCTCAAAGAAGGGTGTTAAGCAAGAGAATAAAATCTCTACCACCAAACAGATATATATTTAATAGAATCAATCAACATAAAATGAAATCCAATGTTAGACAAACTTCCATTTACAAGACCGTTCTGGGTTTGAACGAAACCGAAGGCACCTTATTCCTCATCTCATATGTCCAATACAGGAGAGAGATCCTCGAATATCCGGTCGATCTCCAAGCATATCTGGACGATCACCACTTATTAACTTGTCTTGGGTGTACAGCCCAATCAGGACAAAAATAATCATCCAAACGATGTGAAGATCTCCGGTCTTCAACCACCGTCTTTGTTGTTGATTTTTAGTCACCGTATCAGTTATTGACAATGGGATAAACCCGGTCTTTCCGAATAACTCATGTATTTTATAATCAATAATCTAGTGCTAGAAAAACACATCATACGCCCCATTCCAATTCAAAATATTCTTTAATTAAAATATTCACATCTTAGGGTAAAGTTTCCCATTAATTTTATCAAAGATAAAATATTTTAAACTTATTCTTTAATCATCCTTTGGATATCAATCTCAAAAGATTTTCTTTTATCCTTTAACAATTTTAAATCAAATTAAGGTTTGTAAAACTAGTCGGGATTATCGAGACTTACTGAACCAATCATTATTTTAGTATTCCAGTCCCAACCTATTCGTCCCATGGAGCAAAACCGGTAGTACTCCATATCTAACACCCACTGTGTTATCGGTAAATTTAATTACCGATTCCCATTCAATTCTAATTAAAGATTTAACTATCACATGGAGTGAAACTGGTGGTACTCCATTCTCGATCAATTCATGAGTTCGGTAAATTTAGTTAACTTATTACTTAATGATTATTCAACCTTAGGAAAATTTATCCTATCTTTAACTGGGTTAAAGAACTAATGTCATTTAAAACACATTCCATGATAAACCCCAAAATCATCTTCCATCAAAATGAAATCTTCACGGAAATTGTAACAGTATATAATCAATATAAATTTTCGGATCGTACTAATACTATAAACGGAATAATGACAATGCTTCCATAAATAGTATTGGTCTTCCTTCATAGAATCTCATCTCGATTATTACCAAATTGAATTCCATTCAATTCCAATTTAATATATTAAATTGGAAAACTTGACTTTGGAAAATTTCCATTAAATCCTAATAAAAAGATTTATAAATTCCAATTCATATCTTCACCGTTAATTGGGTTAAAGAGCTAATGTTATTTAAAACATCGCTCACGATAAACCCAAAATCCCCAATTAAGTTAATTAATTGGTAAACTTCCCTAAATCTTAACTAAAGATTTATTATTTTCTCAACTAGGTTTAAGAACAGCGTTATTGAAGACACCACCCACGACAAACCCAAAATCCAATTTGATATTAAATACAAGGCTCTAAATAGAATTTATATCGGCTTATATTCAATATCAAATTTTGAAACCAATGGATATCGTATTGGGAATAATGATATCTGTATCTTCCAAATTCCTCAATAATATCTATATAATCACGGAATCCAATATCTAAATATTCCGAAGATTATTTCCATTCAGATCCATTCCAATTCATATATTGGAAAATTCTGGTTATATTAAAACCATTTTTAATCCAATTTATTTATTTAAAAACATTGGATTATTATTCTAGTTAATAAGTAGTTCATTCAGACAAAAATATCTTTTATCCTTTTAAATATGGAAGTTTTCATCCAAAATCTTTCCAAATCATTTATTATGATTTTTCCATAATTTTAACAATTTTATTAAGGTCCTTATAGTCGGTTTCCAATAACGGCCACCGAATTGCATCCATAGCGACCTTTTCTGAAATTGATAGGGACATAATTTGAAATCCAACCATTCAATTTTAAATCTCTTATATTCATTGGAAAGATCTTTTTGATACGAACACAACGGTTCCAGTTTTAGGAGAATTCGACTTTCGGATCTCCTGTTACATCAATTTGAAGTCAATGGTTGAAATTCGCGAATGGTCACTACGCGGCGCGTCCTATTCAAGCCATTAAATATATAATATATATCATCAATTTTAAATTTAAACATATTTTATAAATCATATATAAATTCATTTAAAATTATTTCAACTTCATTTTCAATTTTAAATCAAAATTGTATGTTTTATATCATTATAATTCTAAAATGATAATATTTTCAAAATGTCAGATTTTGAAATCAATTCTTTCTGATATTCATTATAAAATGAATAAAATTGACAGAAAAAATCATTCAACTAATGACGCACTTCTAACTCGGCTCTGTACATTTCCATATTTCGTGTCCATCCAAAATCGGACATCAAAATCATATTTTGATTCTTTGCTGAATATTATTTTAAAATATTCTTTATTTATGAATTGAAATTAGACTCAATCAATTACCAAGTAATTTGATTTATATGGATTCCATACATCCCATGTATTCAAAAATACTCATAAACAATTATTAAACAGTCAATTCATATCCAAAGTGCAATTTACAACTGTATAAGCATTAAATCATTAAATAACGCTTATAACAGTCTATCAATCAACCGGTTGACATACAGTCAAATCTAAGGGAGATGTGAATTAATTATCATCCCTGTGGGGTTTTCAAACAACAACAGTCTATTTAAATAAATTATTATTTAATAAATTTAATCAACTCTTATTTGGTTTGAATTATGTAAACACCCGTAACTTCCCCGTAAGGGAAAGAGCGGATAGTTCGAGAACAAGCCACAACAGAATACATACAAAAGAACATTTCATTGTATATAACAACAATGCATCAGATTACAAGAATATACAGATTATAAATGAATATTACACAGAAATATCAGAGATTTAAATTACATTTAAATACATCGCAGCGGAAAATAATACAATACACAACTAGAAGAGATATACGGATACAAAGCTTTCCGGATATCATTCCAGCTGTAAACCAGGATCCTGTGAATATAAATCTTCAAAACCAAAACTACTAGCTGCCCGTGTCGAAAATAAGGGCACCCAGAGTTTAGGTTAAAACAATAAACTCCAGGTCAGTCATGGGACTGGTGTGAGAACTAAAACAGTTATTAATCTTTATTTTAAAGTTCGGTAAATCAAGGGACCACGCCGTATAACACGGAACGGGTTTCCTCCCAAGAACACCAGTGCATAAAACAACAGCGCAATGCTAAATAAAGAAAAATGAAGCTATTATAAGACCCAGGTCCTATCACACAATGCAACGCAAGCCGGGGGATAGGGTTTTTACCTTATAATAGCCAAGAATGCTTGATACGTTTTAAAAGAAATCATTTGATACTATTATAAGTGTATAGTGTATAAAACAACTTTCAAATCATAAATATCAATCATAGACGGCATAAGTGCCCCATCCCACTATGTCGCCATACTAGGCTCTACAAATAAAACCGCAAATGTCACGTATTTGGAAATTGGATTTCCATCTATGAACCGAGGCAAAAGATAGTCCTCAACCGATTCGAGACGCTCTAGCCCGCCCCTCAGGCAAGTACTCAGTCAAGCCTTTGGATCGTCAGGGCCGGTCCACCGATGTGGATTAAAATTCCTGAACACTACGTTTCCCCACCCTATGGGGTGTAAGTCTGGTCCGTCTGCCGACCAGAATGCATCGGTCGAAACCGATATAACCGAGGCGCCTCGCAACAGCAACAACCACATAAGTCAAACTCGTCAGGGCGTGTAAAACCACTGACGCCACTTCTAGTTAGAAAGAAACGCAAGTACTCCCTGAGGTCCGTCTCCCGTTTTTGGTCCATACCGGGTGTGAAACTCGCGAAGTAAACGTTACACAAAGCTACGCCACAAAGGTCGTGCTTTGATCATCACCACAAGACTTTGCTTTTCAACAGAAGCCTCGATCATTTGCCTCTTAGGCATGCCACACTGGCAGTTCACTCTATGCGTTTGATATCCATCAGTATATAACCCCTAAGCTCGTACGTCTCAGAGAAGGGCGTTAAGCAAGAGAATAAATTCTCCGCCGCCAAACAGATATATATTTAATAGAGATCAATCACACAGACTAAAATCCAATGTCAGACACACAGTCCATTTACAAGTCCGTTCTGGGTCTGAACGAAACCGGAGGCACCTAGTACCCCGCATATCCATCGATCTCCAAGTACGTCTGGACGATCACCAACTGTTTCCATCTTCTTGGGTGTACAGCCCAATCAAGATCATCAGTAATCACCCAAACGACGTGAAGACCTCCGGTCTTCGACCATCGTCTTCATCTTCGACTTATCGTCGTATCAGTTATTCAGAATGGGATAAACCCGGTCTTCCCGAATAACTCACGTATATTTTAAATAAGTGTTACACAAACACAACATACGCCTCATTCCAATTCATCAGTCACTAACCGTAAATTAATCAAGAGAATAATTCCCCAAATATTAACCCCGAAGGCCGAAACCAACATCAGATCAATATTCAGAAAACCATTCTGCTTAGCTAACCGACAGTTAGTTTCTAATTTTCACATTCATAGGGAAAGGTTCCCATTAATTTTATCTAAGATAAATTTCCTGAATTTATTCTTTTATCATCTTTTGAATTTCGATTCAACTAGTCGGGATTAACGAAACTTACCGAAGTAATCATTAGTTTTAATTCCCCAATCCCAATCTATTCATCCCATGACGTAAAACTAGTTATACTTCATATCTAACACCACGGTGTTATCGGTAAATTCAATTACCATTTCACGTTCAAATCTAATTAAAGATTTAACTATCGCCTGGAGCAAAACTAGTGGTACTCCATTTTCGATCTTTCAATCTAATTAAAGATTCATTAAAACTCCACTTAGTTTTAATCTGTGACTGGGTTAAAGAATCAGTCTCATTTAAAGCACGGTTCACGATAAACCCAAAATCACATTCCATTAATTATCGGGTTAAAGAACAAGTGTTATTTAAAACACTGTTCACGATAAACCCAAAAATCAATATCAATTCAATTCCAATTAAATATTATTTAATTGGTACACTTCATTAAATCTAAATAAAAAGATTTAATCTTTTCTCAACGGGGTTCAAGAACAGTGTTAATGATGACACCATTCACGACAAACCCAAATCACATTTGATATTAAACACAAGGCTCTGAATAGAAAATATACCGGCTTATATTCAATATCAAATTCCACGACTAACAAATATCGTATTGGAAATAAGGATATAAACATCTATATCTTTCAAATTCCCATAACAATATCTGTATCATCACGAAATCCAACATCGAAATAATCCAAAGACAATTTCGATTCAGATCCATTCCAATATAATTATTGGAAATTCTGGTTATTTTCAAATCCATTTCAAATTCGATTTATTTATTTAAAAATAAATAGAATTATAATTCTAGTTCAAAACTAGTTCATTTCGATAAAAACTATTTTTATCGTTTCAAATATGGAGTTTTTCATCCCAATCCTTTCTAAATCATTTCTTATGATTTTACACAAATTATTATTATTTTTAATAATTTTATCAAGGCCGTACAGTCGATTTCCATCAATGGCCATCGAACTGCACTTACAGCGACCTTTTTCAAATTTGATTTGGACGTATCTCCAAATCCAACCGTTAGATTTCAAATTTCTAATATTCGTTAGAAAGCTCTTTTCGATACGAACCGAACGGTTCCGGTTTTAGGAGAATCCGACGGTCGGATCTCCCGTAATGTCCGTTTGAAATAAATGGTCGAAATTCACGAACTGCCGCGGCGCGGCGCGTTCTATTCAGGCCATTATATTATATATATTATATATATTATATATACTTCGTCGATTTCAATTTAAAACGTGCTTTATAAATCGTTTTCAATTCATTTTCAAAGCGGTTTCAACTTCATATTCAATTTCAAATCAAAATTGAATATTCCAATCTAAATTCGTTTTAAATTCATTTCAAATCGATTTTAATTATTTATTTATTTTAATTTTCTATGTAAAGTTGACTTTTTATTCGAAATCGAAACGAGACCCACCGCCTGTCGTCCATAGCTAATTACCCCCATTTCGAACACAATGCGATATGTACCATAAGCTGATTCGACTGTTTCGATCAGTTTTCGTCAAAATCAACATATAACTCTATATATTGAATTTGAACGCGTATTTCAATTTACCGGGGTCACATACTAACTCGAAAAATTCCATAAAAATATTTTCTAGCTTCGTATTGACGATACGGTCCTAACAAAACTAGTTTCGTTGAATTCTGAGACCGTTAGAAAAATGACCAATTTCCAGTCGATTAAAATCAACTGAAACTGGTCAAACGCGTTTTCCTTTGCCACGCTCACATATTGATTCGAAAAATTATGAAATTTGAAACCTAGCAATAACTTGACACTGCGGATCCAACAAAACTAGTTTTGTCGAAATCCGAGGTCGTCTGCAAAATTTCCATTTTTAAGGGCCTGAAATCTATAGCGTCTGTTCAGAATTTTCAACTGGACATATCTTTTGATTCCCGCTATGAAATTTTGATTTTTCGGATTCATTGGAAAGATATCATCAAATAGATCCTAATGTTTTTGGTTTCACTAAAATCCGGATTGTTTTGCACCCGGTATGTTCAATTGAAGTTTGAAATCGAATTATCGAACTACCGCGCCATTTTCAATTCTATTATAATTATATATAAATATTTATATTCTAACGACGACGTATATAATATATACGTTCTAATTATATTCAAATTAAATTTCTCGTCGATATTATTTAAAATAATCTATTTTAAATATTCAAAATTCGCTAAAATTGCCAAAATAAAAATTTTAAACTGGCCCAGATTTTCGGGTTGTTACAAATTACTTTTCTACTTAGCAAATTTTCACTGTTCAAATTATAAATAGATATTTATAATTAACTTTCAACACCCCATTAATGTTAACATTATTTTTAATATGTTGAACATTACTATCACAACACAATACCATCAATGAAATCATCCTTGGTTTTCAAACAATAGTGAATGTGAGCAAACAACACCATACAACATTTTTGGTGATAATTAAACAAATAAAAATCAACACTGGCAATTTATATATTTACAGTTATAAAATAAATAAATAACTGTACAAATATTTTGGTGAGAGAATTCTCCACTCTGTCAGTCTTTATTTGATGATTTTATTTTCAAACTGAATCAAACGCACGTTTAAGTTAGTTGAAAATCCAGTTTGCTCTGTTTCCATTCTGGTCAGTTCTAAAATGTAGAGTTTGTCTCCACGATCGCAACGCAACTGAAATCGTTCAGTTTCATTTCTGTTCGCAAAGGATATTGTATTGTAAACATTGATTACATTACAAAGATAATTAATTAGTAAATTGAATTAATTAACCACTCTTCTTTTTGTTAATACCTTCAGCCCAATGAAACCACGAATGCAGAAAACCTCGACCTCCTCCTTGGCTTGCGCGCGCCTCCCCAACCTGCCGGAGCACGATCGGAGTTGGCTACTCGACGCGGCTGAGCGTCGTCGCCCTACACTGGCCACCAACGCTAGTTCGACAGGCGCCATCTCCCTAAGGACCGTTTTCGATCGGTAACCCTTTGAGATGGGAATTTGAACCCATTTCAATGCTAATCATGATCATACTTACACAGATTGGAAGATCCTAAATCGTTCTTGAAATTTCGTGTGGAAACCCTAAGCTAATTCGAGTTATTTTGGACGAAATTAAGGGATTCATTTTACAGCTTTTCAGGTATTTAAATAAAAGTGACGGCGGGTCTGGTTAATGAATTAGGGTTTCTATTTGTCCTTTTATACCCCTTTATTTTTAATTTAATTCGAAAATAGCTGGTTTTATCTCCGAACTCTAAATCAAACACAACGACTGTCGCCTCTAGCTAAATACCCCCATTCCGAACACAATGGGATATTTTTCACAAGCCAGTTCGAATGTTTCAATCAGTTTTTTATCAAAATTAAAATATAAATTAATATAACGGTCAATATTGAATTCGAACGTACATTTTAATTTACCTGGGCCACATACTGTCTCCAAAAATTACAGAAAAATTATATCTAGCTATATTTTGACGATACGGTCCTAACAAAACTAATTTTGTCAAATTTGGAGACCGTTTGAAAAATGGCCTTTTCTTAAGGACTATATATTATATTAAAAATATATAAATTCCATAGAGACTATTTTAAATTTTAAAATGGACATAACTTACAATTTATATAGTGAAATCTCAATTTTTTACATTCATTAGAAAATTACAGTTCAAAATTGAAACACCCCACCTCCGTTAGGGTCACTCTCAAAGGGAATGCCCTAATTTTGGTGGAGGTTTGTAAGTATAAGTCACAGATATACAAGACAGATATGAATACACATATTTTTGAACAGCGGAAAACAACAACAATTTTTATTTCATTAAAATACGTGTTACACAAACCATGTCATAACTTGTCTTACAATACTTCCAAAAACATAACACCTTCATAACTGTCTTGAGTACATTATTTAAAGAAGCATAAAGAAAACATAAATAAACTGCATAAGTCTCATAATTGTTGTCCAAAGCCATAGTCCAAAACGAAAAAGATCCAAGCAATACATTCTTTCTCTTCAAGCTGGATAAGAAAGCTGGTCAAGCTGCGGTATTCCCTCCCTGTGGACCTGGGGGGGGGGAATGAAAGAAAAGAAGACGAAAGAAAAGCAGAGTCATACATAAAGCCTGAATAAGTCTAGGACTATTCAGTCTATGAATAAAGAACTGGGTATGATAAGTATAAACTGGAAATGGGAAAGCACCACAAACTAAGTTAAGTTGTCTGGAGTCGAATATACTGTCGTACCCCATATCAATCTCTGTACCCATATAAACTAGTTCCCAACAGGCACCCCATAATCAGGGTGAAGTGATCCATTTATGATGATCGGCTCCTACTCGCATAGTTACATGTGTCTTACGGCCCCCGTTGTTGTAGTTACCTTTGCTGGTCCCACCATGGGGTGTATCAAGTCCCAGGGTGGCGGCCCGACATAATTCTAGAATGCACAGGTATGCTACTGGTGCCCAGTGCCTTATTTTTCTGCGCCGGAGTGTGTGCACGCCCGCACCCCGTTAGAACCTACACTGCTGCACCACCGCCGTCGATTTGACCTCTTACAGTCAGCCCAGTAATCGTGCCCCACCCTGCCTAGTTCAGGGTATCCTGATACACCTTGTAGGGTTACTGCTGAAAAGGGTCCCCCGCTATTAGGTTTTCTACTTCTAGCCAACATGCTAAGTTGGTTAAGTGTTTTGTAAACCTAACCCCAAATCAGTCTGTGTAGTTTAGCATGTTCCATTTTGATTAAGTATTAATTCAATTTACTTAATCCTATCAATCCTGACTCAGCCTTAATTGTCTTATTAAAGCCTTGACCTCTCACATTAGACAGGTATTGTTGTGGCTGCCTGTTGCCGGTTGGGTCCGGGCAGTCTTACGCCACAACTCAGTCTAACCTCGGGTCCTTACTGGGCTCCGTGTTTAACCACCCACGTTGGATAGGTATTGTTGTGACTACTGGACAGCCGGGCGGTTCCGTGCAGGTTTACATTACAACTCAATCCAACCTCGGGTTAAACACATCGTATTTTCTACATTTACATATTTTGTCTCTTTCCTTTTTATATGTAAATATTTGCGGCCCATTATTCAAATCCATCTTTATTGGTTTAAAATTTATTTATGCCACTTAATTATTTTTCAAGGTTGTTGGCATGCGTCAAACATGCCACACATATGTTCTATGTTTTAACCCCGTCGTCATTACCCCCGTTTTTATATGTTCACTAAAATATAACATATGTTGGGTTTAACATTTAAACCCAACTTAGCCACATGGAAAAGGGGAGGCTTATAACATGGTGTTTATATATTCTACGTGACATAAAAAGGGGAGTGTAAACGCATGAACTTGCAACATAACGATCTAATTAACATGAATTAGGCATATGTGAACTTGCATGGTAGCAGCATATAATCATGGCATAAACATACTTAAACATGAATCATTCTATTTATATGATCATAGCATAAACATACCTAGACATGAATCATGGTTTTTAATCTATTCATGTAAACTTGCAAATGGGGATATAAATTTAACTTAATTTATGCGCTACCTATACCACCATATGATATTTATAACAACATAGGCCTAACATGGTTTCAACTAGGCATAACACCAAACATAGTTTGATATGGTTTCAACTAGGCATAACACCAAACATAGTTTGATCATGTTCATAAAAAAATGCTTACTTTTGTTTCTAATACAAAAGTATGATTTGCCAATTCCAACATAGATTCATATAAACCATAGTACTTAGTCAAGTCCAATTACATACTAAAAGTGATCATAAAGGTTTGTACTTCATATTAGCATAATGGTGATTCATATTCTTGCATGAATCCCAAATAAACTACTACAACATATGATTGTTAACATGAATCATATACTTGCATGAATCTAAATTAAACCACTACAAACATGTAGTTGTTAATTTCCAACATAAATCTCATACTTGCAAATATCCAATCGTTATACCACAACAATTCCAAATCGTTTAGAATCAATGCCACATACAAACATAGATTATTATCACCACAAATCGATTACAATTCTATTTCTCATTTTACACAAATCAAATGCAATTATTTATTCACATCGGAATAGCACTCTACTTACAACGTATGACGAATCTTCAATTCAGGAATCTGAATTCTGAATTTGGAGATGTTATCCTTTGTTGTAGGCGTTGCTTTGATTTTAATTGACGTTGCTTTAAGCTTTCGAATTATCTCCTAATTGTCTCTCAATTTCTGACGGCTATTCCTAGTCTCTCCTCAGCAGCATGACAGTCTCATCTCCATTTTTGTTTGTGTCTATTAGGGTGAGTCTTAGGTCCTTTTTATAGAGTTTGTGAGTTGATTTGGACCGTCGATGGAGCTTGGTTTAATAATAGCCGTTCGTTTGAAGGAGAGACCAACCAGGAGCTGACACCTAGCCCTAGTGACAAGGCAAGGCTCAGAAAATCGACCAAACACAGACCAGGCCAGTCAGGGGGGGTGGGTTCGACCTGGCTCAGTGGCCAGGTCGACATGCCAGTCGACACCGTGTCGACTTGGCAGTCGACACGGGTGACCCAGGTCGACTGCCCAGTCGACCTGGGTAGCTCCAGGTCGACTACCCAGTCGACCTGGGTGCCTTGGGTGGGAAAATTCCCGCCCTGGCCAATTGGGCCCGATTTTGAATTTTAAATTGGTTTTTCTGAGCTGTTTTGGTCTGTTTGAATTTTAAACTGAATTCTAAAACTTCCAGAGGCCATATCTTCTTCATACGGAGTCCGTTTTATGCAAACTCGGACTCTATCCCAAGTAGAATTCCGAGAAGAACGCAATGGCGTATCCCGTTTCCCTTAATTCTTTGTTTTGAAATTAGTTATACTTTAATTTGTGAATTTCACTATTATAGAATACACGGGGTGTTACATTCTCCCCCACTTAAAAGGATTTTGTCCCCGAAATCTTCAAGTTCAGGAAGAATGTACATCCTAACATCCAAACATCCATCTACTCATCCATCAAACACGAGCATCCATTGTCCTTAAAAGACTTCCAATGCTTCATGATCATATGCGAAGTGTGTGTGTACATGTACTTATCTAATGCAAAATCAGGTGGTCTACTGATTCAGTTGACCTCCTTAAATGCGAATTATGTAAGTGCCATGAATCCATTATGTATGCAAATCCTCCTAATCATGATTCTACATGAGTGCTCAAGCATTCATATAAATGCAACATCCATATGACAACACATTAAACTTCAACCATATACGAACATAAATACATTTATGCATATGCAATATGAAGTGACTGAGCCGATCTAAAACCTAGGTTGTGTGTGTATATGCAACCACGAGCAACCACTGGCAATCACTTGCAACCACTTGCAACCATCATCCATAACATGTTTCAATTACATATTTTCATCCAAAGGGTTTCTTCCTAAAAGATAAGGTCGAGGAGATATACCTAAAAAGATAGATAAAAGTGCAACTTAAGGAAAAAGAAAGATCAAAGATGTACCCTCGAAAAGAAAAGGGTAGGCTGCGCGTATTCTAGCTTCAGTGTCCCAAGTTGCGTCTCCCTCGGCGTCGTTCCACTGAACTTTGACGAGCTTGACTTCGCGGTTGCGTAGCTTCTTCACTTCCGTTCCTAATATGCGGGTTGAAACTTTCCTCACGGTTGCTTCGCGTTCCACTTCAGCTTCTTCTAGGATATTTGGCTCTACCACTTCAGCAGATTCATGTAGACATTTTCGGAGATGTGAAACGTGAAAGACGTTGTGAACTCCTGCCAATTTTTCGGGTAGCTCTAATCTATAGGCCATTTTCCCAATTTTCTCGATGATAGGGAATGGCCCTACGAACCTTGGTGCTAGCTTTCCTACGGTTCCAAAACGAACAATGTTCCTTATCGGAGATACCTTAAGAAGAACTCTGTCCCCAACTTCAAATTCAAGGTCGGTCCTCCTCTTGTCGGCATAGGACTTTTGTCTGTCTTGGGCTGTCTTCATTCATCTTTGCATTAAGTCTACTTTTTCTGAAGTCTCTCGGATCATATCTGGTCCAAGTATGAGCTTATCAGTAGACTCCCACCAACAAGTGGGCGATCGGCACGGTCTTCCATATAAAGCTTCGAAGGGCGCCATTCCGATGGTGGCTTGGTAGCTGTTGTTGTATGCAAATTCCACCAAAGGAAGATGGTCTTCCCATGTCCCTCCGAAGTCAAGGACGCACAGTCTTAAAAGGTCCTCTAAAACTCTGTTCACTCTTTCTGTTTGGCCGTCAGTTTGGGGATGATAGGCTGTGCTCAAGCATAACTGTGTGCCTACCGCTTCTTGCAGACTCCGCCAAAACTCACTTGTGAAGATAGGGTCTCGGTCACTAACAATGCTGGATGGTATTCCATGGAGTCGAACAATTTCCTTGAGGTAAAAAGATGCTAGGGATGAGGCAGTTCTTTTACTTTTGACAGGTAAAAAGTGGGCGCTTTTAGTAAGCCTATCCACTATTACCCAAATACTAGTGTTGCCTCTACTAGACCTAGGCAGCCCATCAATGAAGTCCGTTGAGATGCTATCCCACTTCCACTGCGGGACCTCTAGAGGATGGAGCAGACCGCCAGGCTTTTTCTGTTCCGCCTTAACCTGTTGGCACACCATACACTTAGAAACGAAATCTGCCACGTCCTTCTTCATGTCGTTCCAAAAGAAAGTTCTCTTTATTTCCTTGTACATTTTATCCCCGCCTGGGTGTATCGTCATCTTGGAGTGATGTGCTTCCTCGAGAACCTTCTTTACTAAATCCCTTGTCTGTGGGACGCATAATATTCCGTCTCGCCTTAGCCAACCCTTATCGTCGAGGGAGTATCTGTTGAGGTGACTTGAAGTCTCACCCCAAATTAGCCTATCAATCGTCTCCACAAGCTGAGGGTCTTCGCGTTGTGCTGCCCCTATTGAGTCCACTAAAGTCGGGCGTACTTCGAGAGATGCTAGCAAGCCTGGTACAAAATCGGAGAAGGGCATAAAGTCAAAACTGGCTATAAACTCTAGGTTTTGTCTTTCAACAAACAGCGGGCTTAGGGTCAGTTTCTTTCGGCTCAACGCGTCTGCCACTACGTTGCCTTTGCCCGGAGTGTAGGAGATCTCAAAATCGTACGATGCAAGAAACTCCATCCATCTCTGTTGCCTCAAGTTAAGATCTTTCTGCGAGAAAAGATATTTCAACGATTTATGGTCAGTGTAAAGTTCGAACTTCTCACCTAGGAGATAGTGTCGCCAAGACTTGAGTGCAAAGACGATGGCGGCTAACTCAAGATCGTGGGTCGGGTAGTTCTTTTCATGCACTTTCAACTGTCTTCCGCCATAAGCTACCACCCTTCCTTCTTGCATTAAGACGGCGCCTAGCCCTGTCCCACATGCATCTGTATAAACTGTGAACATCTTGCTTCCATCTGGCAACGTTAAAACTGGGGCTGTTGTAAGAGCCCTTTTTAGTCGTAGGAAAGCAAACTCGCAATCCAATTCCCAATTGAACACTAGATTCTTCTTGGTCAACTTTGTGAGTAGGGCTGATATCTTTGCAAAGTCTCTGATGAATTTCCGATAGAAGCCTGCTAGCCCGAGAAAGCTTCGGACCTTTGTTGCATTCTTTGGTGTCTTCCAATCCTGCACCGCTACTACCTTAGCCGGGTCTACTGCTAATCCTTCCTTGGATACTATGTGCCCAAGAAATCTTACTTCCTCTCTCCAAAAGTGGCATTTGGAGAATTTGGCTTTTAGCTGATGGACTCGTAGAGTTTCCATGATTGCCCTTAAGTGCTGAGCATGTTCCTCTTCACTCTTTAAGAAGATAAGGATATCGTCTACGAAGACCACTACGAACTTATTGAGGAAATCTCTGAACACCCTACTCATCAAGTCCACGAAGTAAGAAGGTGCGTTTGTCAAGCCGAAAGGCATGACAAGCCATTCAAAGAAGCCGTCTGGGGTTCTGAATGTCATTTTATCGATGCTATCCTCAGCCTCCCTTAGTTGATGAAAACCGGTCGCTAAATCGAATTGGGAGAAAACAGATGCTCCTACAAGCTGATCAAACAGATCGTCAATTCTGGGAGAGGGTTCCTATTCTTTTTCGTTAGCTTGTTGAGCTCCCTATAGTCAACACATAGACGGAGTGAACCATCCGCCTTAGTAGCGAACACCACTGGAGCGCCCCATTCAGAAATGCTCCTTCTAATGAACCCCTTCTCTAGAAGCTCTTTAATCTGTTTACTGAGCTCCTTTCTTTCCCGTGGAGCCATGTGTCTAACAGGCAACGCAACGGGCTTTGCATTATCTACAAGATATATGCGGAAATCTATCTCCCGCTTCAGAGGCAAACCCTTCACCTCTTCGAAGACATCCGGATATTCCCGGACCACTTTAACCGATTGCAAACTTTCAACAGAGGCATCTAGCGATTCAAGATAACTAAGCATAACCGCACACGAGGGATTACAAGTAATTTCCAAAGTATTACCGAGTTGGGTCAGGAGCCTAACCACCTTTCTTTCACAATCACGGATGGCCCCATTACTGGATAGCCAATCCATGCCCAAAATCAAACCATATCCCGAGAAGCCCAAAACAAAGGCACTACATCTAAATTCTACGCTTAGAATAGAAATTTTCAATCCCACACAGATCATAGACAAATGAGCTGGGCCCCCAATTGGGTTTGAAACAATTAAGGGGTCCTCTACCATACTAGTTTCTAGGTGCAGAGATTCTACTAAAGCAGACGAGATAAAGGAGTGTGATGCGCCAGAATCAAATAAAGTGCGAACGGGGTGATCATAAAGATAAACTACACTTTCTATAGAAGTATTTATACCTCGCTGTTGCAGAGGTGGTGCCTCTAGCACATGAACTTGTGCCCCTGAGGTGGATCCAGCCCTCCGCCCCTGTCCTCTTTTCTTCGGGCAATCCTTAGCCAGGTGGCCTGTCTCACCGCAAGAAAAGCACCCGCCATTCATCTTGGCCTTCTTTTTCCGGCAATCTTTCACTAAGTGCCCCACTTTGCCACAGAAATTACACTTCCTCTTCTCTTTGTTGTCTTTCCCGCCCTTCTTAAAGTCCGTCTTCTTAGGCTGCAAACCCTCTTTCTTCCCTTGAGAGTTTTCTGCCTTTGTCTCCTTCTTGCCCTTATCCTCTTCGTTCAGCAATGCCATCTGTACCAATCTTTCATACGTAGCTCCCATGGGTATATGGGTCATGGCCAAACTGTGTAATGGCTCATTCAACCCTTTGAAAAAACAGAGAGCCTTCTTGTGCGGAGTGTTGACTAGGTCCAGTCCGAACCTAGCCAGCTCATTGAACTGATTAACATACTCTTTGACTGTCATATTCCCTTGCTTAAGAAATAAGAATTTTTCCAACTGTAAACTCCTTTCAGCGTCTGAGAGAAATTTAGCCTCAAACCTTGCCCTAAAGTCCTCCCATGTTCCACTGGTCTTTCTGCATTAGTGACTTCCGACCAGTAGTAAGCCTCACCTTTTAGTAGCCACAATGCCAGTTGTACCTTCTGCCTATCTTCTACCTCAAAGATAATGTATAAGTCCTCGGTTTCCTTTAGCCAATTCCTAGCTGCCACGAAGGACTCAGTTCCATGAAAGTCCTTTCCTCCCATAGCTTTAAAATCTTTACATATCTAAGCAAAAGTATTTCCCCGCGGAGGAGGTGGAGGAAGAGGTGCTGCTGCAGCTGGATGATTTCCTGCAGCTGGGGGAGGAGGAACGGTAGGACCTGGCTGAGTAGCCCTTGCTTCTAAGAATCGTCTAAACCAGCCAGGTATTGGTACACCCTCTGGCAAGTTAAGTTCTTCGGACATGCTGAAACAAAAAGGATAGATTCAAAACGAAGGATAAAAGATAGTACCTATGGCTTTGGGGGACTTTGCCTTTTTAATATATAATATTTTATCTTTAAAAATGCTTCTTTAAATTTTCCTTTGAAAATAAATTTTCAAAACTTTTATCTTATCTGGTAAACCTATGCTCTGATACCAAGTGAAACACCCCACCTCCGTTAGGGTCACTCTCAAAGGGAATGCCTTAATTTTGGTGGAGGTTTGTAAGTATAAGTCACAGATATACAAGACAGATATGAATACACATATTTTTGAATAGCGGAAAACAATAGCAATTTTTATTTCATTAAAATACGTGTTACACAAACCATGTCATAACTTGTCTTACAATACTTCCAAAAACATAACACCTTCATAACTGTCTTGAGTACATTATTTAAAGAAGCATAAAGAAAACATAAATAAACTGCATAAGTCCCATAATTGCTGTCCAAAGCCATAGTCCAAAACGAAAAAGATCCAAGCAATACATTCTTTCTCTTCAAGCTGGATGAGAAAGCTGGTCAAGCTGCGGTAATCCCTCCCTATGGACCGGGGGGAATGAAAGAAAAGAAGACGAAAGAAAAGTAGAGTCAGACATAAAGCCTGAGTAAGTCTAGGACTATTCAGTCTATGAATAAAGAACTGGGTATGATAAGTATAAACTGGAAATGGGAAAGCACCACAAACTAAGTTAAGTTGTCTGGAGTCGAATATACTATCGTATCCCATATCAATCTCTGTACCCATATAAACTAGTTCCCAACAGGCACCCCATAATCAGGGTGAAGTGATCCATTTATGATGATCGGCTCCTACTCGCATAGTTACATGTGTCTTACGACCCCCGTTGTTGTAGTTACCTATGTTGGTCCCACCATGGGGTGTATCAAGTCCCAAGGTGGCGGCCCGACACAATTCTAGAATGCACAGGTATGCTACTGGTGCCCAGTGCCTTATTTTTCTGCGCCGGAGTGTGTGCACGCCCGCACCCCATTAGAACCTACACTGCTGCACCACCGCCGTCGATTTGATCTCTTACAGTCAGCCCAGTAATCGTGCCCCACCCTGCCTAGTTCAGGGTATCCCGATACACCTTGTAGGGTTACTGCTGAAAAGGGTCCCCCGCTACTAGGTTTTCTACTTCTAGCCAACATGCTAAGTTGGTTAAGTGTTTTGTAAACCTAACCCCAAATCAGTCTGTGTAGTTTAGCATGTTCCATTTTGATTAAGTATTAATTCAATATACTTAATCCTATCAATCCTGACTCAGCCTTAATTGTCTTATTAAAGCCTTGACCTCTCACATTAGACAGGTATTGTTGTGGCTGCCTGTTGCCGGTTGGGTCCGGGCAGTCTTACGCCACAACTCAGTCTAGTGGCCAGGTCCTTATTGGGCTCCGTGTTTAACCACCCACATTGGATAGGTATTGTTGTGACTACTGGACAGCCGGGCGGTTCCGGGCAGGTTTACATCACAACTCAATCCAACCTCGGGTTAAACACATCGTATTTCTACATTTACATATTTTGTCTCTTTCCTTTTTATATGTAAATATTTGCGGCCCATTATTCAAATCCATCTTTATTGGTTTAAAATTTATTTATGCCACTTAATTATTTTTCAAGGTTGTTGGCATGCGTCAAACATGCCACACATATGTTCTATGTTTTAACCCCGTCGTCATTACCCCCGTTTTTATACGTTCACTAAAATATAACATATGTTGGGTTTAACATTTAAACCCAACTTAGCCACATGGAAAAGGGGAGGCTTATAACATGGTGTTTATATATTCTACGTGACATAAAAAGGGGAGTGTGAACGCATGAACTTGCAACATAACGATCTAATTAACATGAATTAGGTATATGTGAACTTGCATGGTAGCAGCATATAATCATGGCATAAACATACTTAAACATGAATCATTCTATTTATATGATCATAGCATAAACATACCTAGACATGAATCATGGTTTTTAATCTATTCATGTAAACTTGCAAATGGGGATATAAATCTAACTTAATTTATGCGCTACCTATACCACCATATGATTTTTATAACAACATAGGCCTAACATGGTTTCAACTAGGCATAACACCAAACATAGTTTGATATGGTTTCAACTAGGCATAACACCTAACATAGTTTGATCATGTTCATAAAAAAATGCTTACTTTTGTTTCTAATACAAAAGTATGATTTGCCAATTCCAACATAGATTCATATAAACCATAGTACTTAGTCAAGTCCAATTACATACTAAAAGTGATCATAAAGGTTTGTACATCATATTAGCATAATCGTGATTCATATTCTTGCATGAATCCCAAATAAACTACTACAACATATGATTGTTAACATGACTCATACACTTGCATGAATCTAAATTAAACCAGTATAAACATGTAGTTGTTAATTTCCAACATAAATCTCATACTTGCAAATATCCAATCGTTATACCACAACAATTCAAAATCTTTTAGAATCAACGCAACATACAAACATAGATTATTATCACCACAAATCGATTACAATTCTATTTCTCATTTTACACAAATCAAACGCAATTATTTATTCACATCGGAATAGCACTCTACTTACAACATATGACGAATCTTCAATTCAGGAATCTGAATTCTGAATTTGGAGATGCTATCCTTTGTTGTATGCGTTGCTTTGATTTTAATTGACGTTGCTTTAAGCTTTCGAATTATCTCCTAATTGTCTCTCAATTTCTGACGGCTATTCCTAGTCTCTCCTCAGCAGCATGACAGTCTCATCTCCATTTTTGTTTGTGTCTATTAGGGTGAGTCTTAGGTCCTTTTTATAGAGTTTGTGAGTTGATTTGGACCGTCGATGGAGCTTGGTTTAATAATAGCCGTTCGTTTGAAGGAGAGACCAACCAGGAGCTGACACCTAGCCCTAGCGATAAGGCAAGGCTCAGAAAATCGACCAAACACAGGCCAGGCCAGCCAGAGGGGGCTGGGTTCGACCTGGCTCAGTGGCCAGGTCGACATGCCAGTCGACACCGTGTCGACTTGGCAGTCGACACGGGTGACCCAGGTCGACTGCCCAGTCGACCTGGGTAGCCCTAGGTCGACTCCCCAGTCGACCTGGGTAGCCCCAGGTCGACTACCCAGTCGACCTGGGTGCCTTGGGCGGGAAAATTCCCGCCCTGGCCAATTGGGCCCGATTTTGAATTTTAAATTGGTTTTTCTGAGCTGTTTTGGTCTGTTTCAATTTTAAACTGAATTCTAAAACTTCCGGAGACCATATCTTCTTCATACGGAGTCCGTTTTATGCAAACTCGGACTCTATCCCAAGCAGAATTCCGAGACGAACGCAATGGCGTATCCCGTTTCCCTTAATTCTTTGTTTTGAAATTAGTTATACTTTAATTTGTGAATTTCACTGTTATAGAATACACGAGGTGTTACAAAAATGTTCCAACATTTCTTGTTTTACCCAATTCTGATTTATATTGAATTTTGTACATTCGTTTGAAATATAAAATCGAATTTTCAAATTATCGCGCCATTTCAGGCTCGTTTTATAATTAAAATAAATTTTTACATTCTAACTTCGATTTAAATAAATTTTTAGTTGTTATTATTTAAAATAAAACATTTTAAATATTCAAAACCCATTAAAATAGCTAAAAATAAAAGTTTAAATTGGTTCAGAAATTCCATGTTGTTACAATCTCCTCCACTAAAAATATTTTCGTCCTTGAAAAGGTACGGACCTGAAAGTTGTCTAACTAACCAACTCAACTTTCATTCTGGCTTGAGCTCTTCAACTTTTCAGTTTCTAAGAATTTTCTAATTTATCAAAAATTTGGTTAACACCCTAAATTTTTGAAAAATTTCGCCATAACCTCATTTGTACAGGAGGGTTTAAAAAATTTATTGGGTCGTATTATGCACCTAAAAAATAAATAAAAAGTATACACAATTTTTGTGACCTACCTATTTCCAAGGGAGACGTGTAAAAATGTCGAAATCTCATACCGTGCCCCAGTGTTGGAAATAAAATAATCCATGTGCCATAATTAAAAACAAGAGAGACGTGATTTTTTGTCATCTCTAGACCTGTGTAGGGCTTTTATTAAATCCTGCCCCAAGCACCTTTGTATGTATTTTATCAAGTCTATAATCAGTCCTCTATTCAACCTGTAATTCAGTCATCGCCATACAAGCATCTCGCCCATATGGAAATCCAAACCTCGTCATATATGCGCCAAATGCTTATATGGAATATGATATAATATGTTGCCTTCATGTAGTATGTTATACGGTGTAGTTCTTAATTTATTTGTTGCTATCCTATGACTTACGTTGTATTTCACACAAAGCAACCATCATAGCGCATCCAAATTCATTCACAGTGGTTGATATAATAATAAAATTGCGCAACTAACTCATTAAGGTGCACCTATTTGTTGGGCATGCAATATATTTCACTACTCAACAGTAAACCCATAACCTACTCAGCATGTACATATATGTACATATCTATCTAATATATAAATCCAATTCGAACTAAATTTTCCATTCAGCTAGATATTATATTTGGTTTGGTTTTATTTATCATTCATTCTCATATGGGTTTTATTGTTCCAATATTTTTATTAATCAAAGTAATAATCACACATCACAACAACAATCAATTAGTTGATTATCTTTTCAAACATATAGCTTTTACATACTCAAAAATTATATTTTCAGTGCCAAATGTCAAACAATAAATTCTAACCTAGGTTGTGGTTCTCACACTAGTCAATTGGAAATGTATAGATATCCCACTTTCGAAACTTCAACATAAATGTTGATGTTGACGCATCAATCATCAGAATTATCCCCGGGCGACTAAAGTGTGATTCTATATCTATCCAACATATTTAAGACTTTGAATACACGTTAATTACACGTATATTCAAAATCTTCATATACCCAGTAGTCCAAATTCAATATAAAATAAAATACTCAAATACGTATGATAAGATATAAAGTTCAAAACTAAATTTATTTTTATAAATAATACTCTTCAAACTCATTCTAGGGGATTACTAACCCTATCTCTAATGAGTCATTCTTATAGGATATTACTAATCCTATCTCTGATGAATTCTTTCGTTCGGTTCTAACGTGCCTTGTTGTGACAACAAGGAATTTCGCTCGATCCGAATCAGTCGCTAAACCGACCCAGACCATTCGAAACGCCTGATTGTTTTGAGAACACGACAAAATAAAACGCAGACGGAATAACATTTCATTGTATATTACAACAATTCCATCAGAATACAAGAATATACAGAGTATGAATCAATATTACACAGAAATTATCAGAGATTTAAATTTCATTTAAATACATCGCAGTGGAAATAATACAAAACACAACTAGAAGGAGATATACGGATACAAAGCTTTCTGGATATCGTTCCAGCTGTAGGCCAGGATCCTGTGAATATAAATCTGCAAAACCAAAACTACTAGCTGCCCGTGTCAAAATAAGGGCACCCAGAGTTTAGGTTAAAACAATAAACTCCAGGTCAGTCATGTGACTGGTGTGAGAACTAAAACAGTTATTAATCTTTATTTTAAAGTTCGGTAAATCAAGGGACCACGCCGTATAACACGGAACGGGTTTCCTCCCAAGAACACCAGTGCATAAAACAATAGTGCAATGCTAAATAAAGAACAATGAAGCTATTATAAGACCCAGGTCCCATCACACAATGCAACGCAAGCCGGAGGATAGGGTTTTTACCTTATAATAGCCAAGAATGCTTGATACGTTTAAAACAAATCATTTGATACTATTATAAGTGCATAGTGTATAAAACAACTTCAAATCATAAGTATCAATCATAGGCGGCATAAGTGCCCCATCCCACTATGTCGCCATACTAGGCTCTGCAAATAAAACCGCAAAATCACGTATTGGGAAATTGGATTTCCATCTATGAACCGAGGCAAAAGATAGTCCTCAACCGATTCGAGACTCTTTAGCCCGAGCCTCAGGCAAGTACTCAGTCAAGTCTTTGGATCGTCAGGGCCGGTCCACCGATGTGGATTAAAATGCCTGAACATGCGTTTCCCCGCCCTATGGGGCGTAGGTGAGCCAACGAATGACTCCATCGGACCCGGATCGTCCGATCAAACAGAGGCGCCTCGCAACAGCAACAACCACATAAGTCAAACTTGTCAGGGCGTGTAAAACCACTGACGCCACTTCTAACTAGAAAGAAACGCATGCCCTCCCTGAGGTCCGTCTCCCGTTTTTGGTTCATACCGGGTGTGAAACTCGCGAAGTAAACGTTACACAAAGCTATGCCACAAAGGTCGTGCTTCGATCATCAACCACAAGACTTTGCTTTTCAATAGAAGCCTTGATCATTCGCCACTTAGGCATGCCAAACAGGCAATTCACTCTATGCGTTTGATATCCATCAGTATATAACCCCTGAGCTCGTACGTCTTAGAGACGGGCGTTAAGCAAGAGAATAAATTCTCCGCCGCCAAACAGATATATATTTAATAGAAATCAATCACACAGACTAAAATCCAATGTCAGACACACAGTCCATTTACAACTCCGTTCTGGGTCTGAACGAAACCGGAGGCACCTAGTACCCCGCATATCCATCGATCTCAAAGTACGTCTGGACGATCACCAACTGTTTCCATCTTCTTGGGTGTACAGCCCAATCAAGATCATCAGTAATTATCCAAACGATGTGAAGACTTCCGGTCTTCAACCACCGTCTTCATCTTCGACTTATCGTCGTACCAGTTATTCAGAATGGGATAAACCCGGTCTTTCCGAATAACTCGCGTATATTTTAAACAAATGTTACACAAACACAACATACACCTCATTCCAATTCATCAGTCACTAACCGTAAATTAACAAGAGAATAATTCCCCAAATATTAACCCCGAAGGCCGAAACCAACATCAGATCAATATCCATAAAATCATTCTACTTAGCTAACCGACAGTTAGTTTCTAAATTTCAAATTCATAGGGAAAGGTTACCATTAATTTTATCCAAGATAAATCCCTTGAATTTATTCTTTAATCTTCTTTTGAATTTCGATTCAACTAGTCGGGATTAACGAACCTTACCGAAGTAATCATTTGTTTTAATTTCCCAATCCCAACCTATTCATCCCATGAAGTAAAACTGGTTATACTTCATATCTAACACCACGGTGTTATCGGTAAATTCAATTACCATTTCACGTTCAAATTTAATTAAAGATTTAACTATCGCCTGGAGCAAAACTGATGATACTCCATTCTCGATCATTTCAATCTAATTAAATATTCATTAAAACTCCACTTAGTTTTAATCGTTAACTGGGTTAAAGAATCAGTGTCATTTAAAACACGGTTCACGATAAACCCAAAAATCAATATCAATTCAATTCCAATTAAATATTATTTAGTTGGTACACTTCATTAAATCTAAATAAAAAGATTTAATCTTTTCTCAACTGGGTTCAAGAACAGTGTTAATAAAGACACCATTCACGACAAACCCAAATCACATTTGATATTAAATACAAGGCTCTGAATAGAAAATATATCGGCTTATATTCAATATCAAATTCTACGACCAACAAATCTCGCATTGGAAATAGCGATATATAAATATCTTTCAAATTTCCATAACAACATCTGTATAATCACGAAATCCAACATCGAAATAATCCAAAGACAATTTCGATTCAAATCCATTCCAATTCAATTATTAGAAATTCTGGTTACTTTAAAACCCTTTTCAAATTCAATTTATTTACTTTAAAAATAAATAAATTATAATTCTAGTTCAACACTAGTTCATTTCGATAAAAAACTATTTTTATCTTTTCAAATATGGAGTTTTTCACCCCAATTCTTCCCAAATCATTTCTTATGATTTTACACAAATTATTACTATTTTTAATAATTTTATCAAGGCCCGTACAGTCGATTTCCATCAACGGCCATCGAACTGCACTTACAGCGACCTTTTTCAAATTTGATTTGGACATAATTCCAAATCCAACCGTTAGATTTCAAATTTCTAATATTCGTTAGAAAGCTCTTTTCGATACGAACCCAACGGTTCCGGTTTTAGGAAAATCCGACGATCGGATTTCCCGCAATATCCGTTCGAAGTCAATGGTCGAAATTCGTGAACTGCCGCGGCGCGGCGCGTTCTATTCAGGCCATTATATTATATATATAATATATATAATATATACTTCGTCAATTTCAATTTAAAACGTGCTTTATAAATCGTTTTAAATTCATTTTCAAAACGGTTTCAACTTCATATTCAATTTCAAATCAAAATTGAATATTCCAATATAAATTCGTTTTAAATTCATTTCAAATCGATTTCAATTCAATTTCAATTTAATTCGAATTTCTTTTCAATTTGAATTCAATTCCTTTCGATTTCAATTCGGATTCAATTCTATTTAATTTAATTCGAATTTCAATTCTATTCGAATTTCAAATCATTTCAGTGTATTTCGAATTTCAAATCAGTCCAGTTTAATTCGAATTTCAATTCATTTTAATATAATTCGAATTTCAATTCATTTCAATATAATTCGAATTTCAAATCTATTCGATTTCAAATCTATTTCAATATTCATTGAAAAATGAACAAAATCGATATAAATATCGTTCACGTCAAAATGGCGTCAATCTAATCAACACGGCTTCATATATTTCTATTTTCAAATATTCTATTTCAAATATTTCTCTTTCAAATATTTCTTTTTCAAATATTTCTATTTCAAATATTTCTATTTCAAATATTTCTATTTGAAATATTCTATTTCAAACGGGAATGAGGCCCAATCAATTACCATATAATGTTAATTATATGGATTTTCTACCACACGTATATAACAACAACGATAAATCATCAACCATCATCCAAAGTGTGTTCTACACTGTATAAGCATCAAATATAAATATTCAACGCTTATAACAGTCTGTCAATCAATCGATCGACATACGACTAATTATTGGGATTAGTGTATGTCATCAATCATCCCAATACCCGTGTGGGGTTTCAAACAATCAAACACAGATTTTATTTGTGCAGTTGGGCGATGTGTAAAATTTATCGTCCCAATCAATATCAGTCAAATGTGTGTATATAAACAAATTGTAACGACCTGGATTTTTGGCGACTTTGGTTATCGACATAAGCTCGATGTCGATAACCAAAACATCGAAAAATCCCGGTAATTAATGAAAGAAATTAGAGGGAGAGGATAGATAAGATAGAAACTTAGAATAGGAGAAGAAAAGAAGAACTTACATCATCAGAGTAACACAAACCTCACAGCGGAACGAATAACATATAGTAGATTACATAACTTTGAAATATAACAGTTATGTATACAATAGCACTTATCATAGTACAACACTTACAACACAGCGGAAATAACTATAGCTATATGATCTTGAAGCCTCCTGCTCCAAGCTCTCCAAGTATATCTGTAAAATCCTGACTACTTGACTGCCCGTACAAAATTGGACACCCAAGAGTTTAGGGAAAACAACAAAGTAAACTCTAGGTCAGTCAAGGGACTGGTGTGAGTAAAACAGTTTAAACAGGTATATGAACAAGTAAACGATATCTCATAAGACCACGCCGCAGAACGGAACGGGTTTTTCCCTTATGAGAATCCAAAATATCTTTATATCAAAAACCTTTTGATATTATAATAATGTCTATGTACAAATAGATATCAACTAGCAGAAACGCATTCATCTCACGTTCTACATATATAGTATACAATCAAAATCGCAAGCACGTATTGGATAATGGATTTCCAACTATGACAAGGTATGGAACCACCTTCCGATCAGTGTACTCTAGGAACGATACACTGGAGTTCAACAAGAACATCTTGTAACTCAAACACACATAACCGACCACTCATTTCGCTTGAGTGTATCGAATGTACATCACCAACGGTTGGGATCAGCAACCGTTCCCGTATATATATGGGACAACATTGATAGAATTAAGAAACAAATGAATATTCTCTAGATAGGTGATTATACACCCTACTTCGGTGCGACCGACTTAGCCATTCTGCCTGCCCGATTTCTGTCATTTACCGGTTGATGAGGCTAGAAGCTACGCTTTATCATTACATCAGATTCACTTCGAATGCCACATTGTCAGATCCATCGAAAATCACTAATTGGCGTCTACAACAGTACGTTACGTGTTAGCTAAAGAAGTTTCCTTCTCCGCTTCCACTCTTGGTAAAGTTGAAGAAATCAATGTACGTGACCTTTGAAATACTCTGTCAGACATTCATCAACACAAGTCATCCACATTCACTTAGAATGTCACATCGTCATACCCGGCAAATCACAAATTGATTTATCCAAAAGTAACACGGGTATACAGCTTAGAGAAACGAATTCCTCCGCCACCAAACGTGAATACGTTTGAACAGATCAACCTACGCGATCCATTGGATATACTCTGTCAGACCTTCGTCCATACAAGTTGTCCTGAGACTGGACAAACCGAAGGCACTATTCAGTATATCCATCTTAGTCACTGTTATCTAAGACTTATACAACAACCCTTGCATTTTACTCCGTCTTCAATTATCTTTGGCATATATGATTCGCAACGCTTATGCCAATACAGAGTGGTTCTTTGGATAATAATCCAACCGGTCTCTCCATATTAACAACGTTAAATTGGTCAAAACTTCGATAGTCTGTGAGTTAACTATCAAAGAAAAACAAGTGTGCAAACAACGATATTATTTCCAGATGGAAATTATATCAAACAAACATCATTTAAAATAAATCTCTTTAGTTCATTTATTTACTTATCTCCTGTTTCCCTATATTCTAAATTCCTATTTTCTTTTTGTCAGAAAACATTTCTGATTTTCGTTTGGAAAACATTTCCAAAACTCCTTTACGATCAAACCTTACCATTTCTTAGTCAAGAAGGAAGTCACTCAAGTTAGGGTATAATTACCTCTCAGACCTTAACTGAACACCGTTATAACTTCGAAATGGTCAAAGTTTATCTTTTAATCTTTAACAACTTCTTTACGCCTTTCTCGGATTCAATTTTACAAATCCACTTCTATATTTAAAACATTGGTTAAAACGATAACGTTATAATCCCTACTTTCGAATTATCTAACTTTAATTATAACTTCTATTCTTATTAGTGAATAATTAACCTAACACTTATTTATTTATAAATAAATAAATCTCTACTTAAACACTGGAAAATATAAATACTTTCCCGAATTCGATATAATCGAATTCGCCGATTTACTCTCTTCGAGAAGTCTCTATTTGATTAACTCTTCTTCGAATAACCTATATTCGATTAACCCCTTCCTTTCGAATATACTATATTTGATTACTCCTTCTCGAATAAACGATATTCGATAATCTCTCTTCGAATAACTCTTATTCGATAAATCTCACTTTGATCAAACTATAATCGATAACTCCCTTCGATGAAACTAACTTCGATAACTCCTTTCGATGAAACTAACATCGATTAATTTAACTCGACGAACTTAACTCGACTAACTTAACTTGACTCGACTTACTTGGTTCGACCAATTCGATTCGATTTACTAGGCTCGACTAACTTGGTTTATTTAACTCAACTTGATTTACTCCTATCGAATACTAATATTCGATTTAACTCCATTCGTTTGACTCTAGATCGCAGCGATCACAAATGGTTACACCTGATTCCCTCAGGAAAACATCCGACCACCTTAGGCTATCTGTAGCCCTGCGAATTTCGCTAGCAGTCGTACGAGATGACAACTTACCTGAATACTATGTTTGACTAACTCTGTCTCAAATAACTATATTTGATTAACTCTAGTTCATTTTAACTCTAATCGATTTACTCTAACTGATTTACCTACCTGATTAACTCTAACTGATTAACTCTAACTGGTTAACTCTTACTGATTAACTTGACTGACTTAACCCAACTGGTTAACTCGACTTACTTAACCCAAATGGTTAACTCTACTGAACTGGTTAACTCTACTGGACTGGTTAACTCTACTGGACTGGTTAACTCTACTGAACTGGTTAACTCTACTGAACTGGTTAACTCTACTGAACTGGTTAACTCTACTGAACTGGTTAACTCTATTGGACTGGTTAACTCTACTGAACTGGTTAACTCTACTGAACTAGTTAACTCTATTCAACTAACTCGACTCAACTAACCCCTTTCGAATAGAATATTCGTTTTACTAACTTTCGAATATCATATTCGATTTACTCCCTTTGAATACCATATTCGATTTAACTCCTTTCGAATACCATATTCGATTTACTTTATTCACTTTATAAAGATTTCCTTTTTAACAATGTTTTATTCATTTGAAAAGATTTACTTTTAAATAACGGTTCTACACTTTAAAAATGATTTCCTTTTTATAACGTTTCCTTTTCAATTCTATTTGTAAATGGTTAACAAATATTTCCTTTTCAAATTTATTCTTGAAATATTCTAACTCCTTAAATTCTCTGAAAAATTCGCTATAACCTCCTTTGTAACGGGTGCATCGGGAAAATCCCCAAACCCGCCACACAGGCCTTTCCATTCAAAAAGAAAATTGTTTGAAATTATTTCCTTTCTAAATATCTTCTATTTATAAATATTCCAATTTATAAATATTTCTTATTTATAAATATTCCATTTATAAATATTTTATTTCACTATCACTTTGAAAATTCCCTTATCGACATTCCGGTATGTTATGGTATCCAACATATCAGATCACGATGATCAATATCGTCCAACACATATAATCAACCACAGATTATAAACTACATCATATATTACAATATATGAAAAATAATAAAATAACTGTTGAGGAATCCAGTCGGATTCCTCAAACCTGTTTCCCTGCATCCACAGATGTTACACAACAAAATTAACATCACTTTCAGTTCCATATGATATATTCTGATAGCAGAATCATTTTCTAAATATTTAACAGTTTATATATATATATATATATATATATATATGTATATAATTTCCACTAACTGACTAGCAGTTCAATCAAACAGACAACACACAGTCAAACAGACCATTTTAACAATTCTAATAATACAACGTGAAATTATAAACTGTTCAGAGTTGGTGTGATTTACTCACATTGGACAATCATCGTTAATTTACGATAATTGTCGTTGATTCGGATCGGACAATTTATTTCGCCATAAATTGTAATGAGCTCGGATTCACTTCCAGTCAGTTCCGTGACATAGCCTCCGTCAATACGATTCCAACGCAACTTACGGTTCGTCAATCTGATCTTGTATGACCAAGATATTCGATAATCTTCCCTTTCGATTTTAAAGTTTGAACAATTTTAAATTAAAAATAAAAACTAAATTCTTTTATATTGGGCTTTAACCTTTTTTAGCCGGCCCATTACTACCCCATACCAAACCCGCTACCTTATCTTCTTCTTTCCCCTTTACACCGCAAATTCCAGATCCTTCCCGGGCCATTTTCGAATCATCTTCCATCCAACACTCCCTTGTTCTTCCATTAAAACCCCAAACTAAATACACCATTACTCTTCCCATCATTTCCTCTACAAAATCATCCCACCTTTAACAAACTCGAAACCCCCACGCAATTTCCGATCTACAGGATTGAACTGCAAATACCAAAAAGACATCGACACTTTTTTACTCACGAAATCCCTCAAAACTCCACCCTCAAGTTAGGTTTTACACTATAAATCCGAATGTAAACTCCTCTTTCCCAAAAAATCACCATACTCGCAATGCTTTGGAACCCTAGTTCGTTGTCCAGGTTCGAGCCCCCACAAATCTCGCGTCGAGTGACTGAAAAAGGGTACGAGCTTGAAGGGAACCAGCATACGAATCCAAATATGCATATAACTCGATTTATAGATTTGATTTTGAATTGTTGTGGATTTTTCTTTTGATCGAATATTTTTCCTGGAATGAAATTTGTTGCGGCCGGTTTTGTTGACTGATGAATGGAAATGAATTAGGTCTTAAGGTTTTCCAAAGGGGGTATTTATAATGGAGATAAATATCTAGATATTTGTTAGGATATTTTATTTTAGTCAAACGCTAATTTTTTCTGTCTTCTAAATATTCCTGTGACCACATACGATACCCAAAAATCACGAAAACCGGCATACAGCTACCTCTCGACCTTACGGTCCCAACGAAACTGGTTTCGTCTAATTCCGACTCCGTATGCTCACACAGCATATTTTTAACTGTCAAAATACTGACTGTTTTTCACTCTAAAAATCGGTACGGCCACACAGTGACTCTAAAAATCACGAAACTGGAAATCTAACAACTATTTGACATTGCGGATCCCACAAAACTAGTTTCATCGAATTCCGACTTCGTTTTCAAAACCGGCTATTTTTAAAGCTCTGGATGACCATTTAAATATATAAATATATTTAAATATAATTAAATTAAATTAAATATAAATAAATTTATATTATCGTATATCTTCACATATGATATCGTACAGCTCCAGAATATCATATCAGAATTTACAGCTTGATATTTTCAGATTCCAGATTATCTCGATATTCAATCTATATCGAAAACCCTTTTATAACGTAAATAAAGCGTTGCAAAATATAAAGGAATTCCACAGCGACTTTTCTGAAATTTGATTTGGACGTAAATCAATATCTACACGACGAAATCCCGGTATTTCTCTTCCACTAGAATGATATACTTCACCAGCTCCACACGTTTCTTGTTTCACAGAAATCAGGCTTAAAACGAATCCTGTACATTCTGTTGAAGTTCGAATCGCCAATTTACGAACTACACCGCCATTTCAAGCTCGATTTTAATTATATTAAAATTCTACATTCAAACTGTCGTTCGAATAATATATTCGTTATTCAAATTCAATTCTAACCTGAATTAAATCTAAGGGACGACCCCATTCACAGAATATTGTGATTTCCAATATTTTTTATTATTTCTGCATTAAATATATTATTCTATTATTTAATTTAATTAAATATTCACTATAATTTAATTAACAACAATTTAATTCCCTAAATCACTATTTATATAATTAAATTAATTAATTATAATGCCTCTGCCAATGCGGGTCATTACGATCTTCCCCACTTAAAATAATTTCGTCCTCGAAATTGCTAAGTTAGAGGACAACCCTATCTATTGGAATTCCTAAGATTTGTTTACCCCTTATTTCTGATTTTAACTGAACCAATTAATATCGACTAAAATATTTATTCATTCCGACTAACTAAAATTTTCAAAAATTCTGAAAATTTTCTAACACTTTAAACTTTCGAAAAATTTCGCCAGCACCTCCTTTGTACTGGTCAATAGCTCAAACTACAACTCGCCTCTCTGGGCCTTCTTCAACCCAAAAGAAAACCAAAACGCCAAACTGCTAGCCAATTCGGCTCATAAATTCCAAACTCATATAAAATATAAACTTGTACCTTTTTGTTGGGCATATCATTATATCCCTACCATCTGTTATCAACTCGGCATATACAAATGCCATCCCAATCAACTCCAACCAAGTTATTCTTAACACAACCATTCTCTTATTCAAGCCGAATTTAATTTCAAATTCGAGTTTCAAACTCCAAACTCTCAACTTATCATTTCAATTCCTATCCAGATTATTCTCTAATCACTTCCAGTTTTTCCTTAACCTATCATCTCAAGTTAAATTCTGGTTTATTATTTACTTTCACTATTTAAAACCATTTAACTTCTTAAGTTAAATTTAAATTCCAATTTCAAATTCCTGGGTTCATTTCAACTCAATTTGAAATCATAATACCAATTCAAAACCTTTGAATTTCTAAATAGCTTGTTTTCTTAAAACAATTCAAATCAAAATCTTTCGTAGTAATCCATCACTTAGAAACTCGAAAATCACACCGATGATGCTGCGTAGTCAACATCGGAGTTACTTTCCAGCGACCGTAGTGAGTTCAATACCGTACCACTTCAAAAGCATTTCTTAAACATTTCCACTTTGAAATATATTTCAAATACCATTTACAAGGCTTTAAACCAATTTAAAATCTCCCAGGATTTTAAAAATTCCCTTATACATAATCTAACTCTGTTGACAAACACCTTTCCAAATCTCCAAGGTTTTAATTTCAATTCTGATTTAATTCATCTGATTTCACATATTTCACTTATATGAATTCTGATTGGTTATATGTAACCATTTCACATGTTATAATCTTACTCGATTATAATCACAACCTATATAGGATAATATATCACATATCCATAATGTGTCGGTCCATCGTATTCAAGTGTTTATAATTCCCTACCGATATAGTGGATCAAACTGATCGACCAGAATTCATAAACAACTCAGCCAATGAATCTCCACAATATAAAACCATTTTACATCAAATACAAATGCGCACTCGTATATATACACTCAAACTCAATCTAGGGTATTACTAACCCTATCTCTACCGAGTCACGCCACAGAGCCAAGAAATTCATAACTTAAGCTCTGATACTAACTGTAACGACCCGGATTTTTGGCGACTTTGGTTATCGACATAATCTCGATGTCGATAGCCAAAACATCGAAAAATCCCGGTAATTAATGAAAGAAATTAGAGGATGAGGATAGATAAGATAGAAACTTAGAATAGGAGAAGAAAAGAATAACTTACATCATCAGAGTAACACGAACATCACAACGGAACGAATAACATATAATAGACAACATAACTTTGAAATATAACAGTTATGTATACAATAGCACTTATCAGAGTACATCACTTACAACACAACGGAAATAACTATAGCTATATGATCTTGAAGCCTCCTTCTTCAAGCTCTCCAAGTATATCCGTAAAATCCTGACTACTTGACTGCCCGTACAAAATTGGACGCCCAAGAGTTTAGGGAAAACAACAAAGTAAACTCCGGGTCAGTCATGGGACTGGTGTGAGTAAAACAGTTTAAACAGGTATATGAACAAGTAAACGATATCTCATAAGACCACGCCGCAGAACGGAACGGGTTTTTCCCTTATGAGAATCCAAAATATCTTTATATCAAAAACCTTTTGATATTATAATAATGTCTATGTACAAATGGATATCAACTAGCAGAGACGCTTTCATCTCACGTTCTACATATATGGTATACAATCAAAATCGCAAGCACGTATGGGATAATGGATTTCCAACTATGACAAGGTATGGAACCACCTTCCGATCAGTGTACTCTAGGAACGATACACTGGAGTTCAACAAGAACATCTTGTAACTCAGCCACACATGACCGACCACTCATTTCGCTTGAGTGTATCGAATGTACATCACCAACGGTTGGGATCAGCAACCATTCCCGTATATATATGGGACAACATTGATAGATTTAAGAAACAAATGAATATTCTCTACATAGGTGATTATACACCCTACTTCGGTGCGACCGACTTAGCCATGTTGCCTTCCCGATTTCTGTCATTTAGCGGTTGATGATGCTAGAAGCTACGCTTTATCATTACATCAGATTCACTTCGAATGCCACATTGTCAGATCCATCGAAAATCACTAATTGGCGTCTACAGCAGTACATTACGTGTTAGCTAAAGAAGTTTCCTTCTCCGCTTCCACTCTTGGTAAAGTTGAAGAAATCAATGTACGTGACCTTTCTGGAAATACTCTGTCAGACATTCATCAACACAAGTCATCCACATTCACTTAGAATGTCACATCGTCATACCCGCCAAATCACAAATTGATTTATCCAAAAGTAACACGGGTATACAGCTTAGAGAAACGAATTCCTCCACCACCAAACGTGTTTGAACAGATCAACTTACGCGATCCATTGGATATACTATGTCAGACCTTCGTCCATACAAGTTGTCCTGGGACTGGACAAATCGAAGGCACTATTCAGTATATCCATCTTAGTCACTGTTATCTAAGACTTATACAACAGCCCTTGCATTTTACTTCGTCTTCAATTATCTTTGGCATATATGATTCGCAACGCTTATGCCAATACAGAGTGGTTCTTTGGATAATAATCCAACCTGTCTCTCCATATTAACAACGTTAAATTGGTTAAAACTTCGATAGTCTGTGGGTTAACTATCAAAGAAAAACAAGTGTGCAAACAACGATATTATTTCAAGATGGAAATTATATCGAACAAACATCATTTAACATAAATCTCTTTAGTTCATTTATTTACTTATCTCCTGTTTCCCTATATTCTAAATTCCTATTTTCTTTTTATCAGAAACCATTTCTGATTTTCGTTTGGAAAACATTTCCAAAACTCCTTTATGATCAAACCTTACCATTTCTTAGTCAAGAAGGAAGTCACTCAAGTTGGGGTATAATTACCTCTCAGACCTTAACTGAACAACGTTATAACTTCGAAATGGTCAAAGTTTATCTTTTAATCTTTAACAACTTCTTTACGCCTTTCTCGGATTCAATTTTACTAATCCACTTCTATATTTAAAACATTGGTTATAACGATAACGTTATAATCCCTACTTTCGAATTATCTAACTTTAATTATAACTTCTATTCTTATTAGTGAATAATTAACCTAACACTTATTTATTTATAAATAAATAAATCTCTATTTAAACACTGGAAAGTATAAATACTTTCCCGAATTCGATATAATCGAATTCGCCGATTTACTCTCTTCGAGAAGTCTCTATTTGATTAACTCTTCTTCGAATAACCTATATTCGATTAACCCCTTCCTTTTGAATATACTATATTTGATTACTCCTTCTCGAATAAACGATATTCGATAATCTCTCTTCAAATAACTCTTATTCGATAAATCTCACTTCGATCAAACTATAATCGATAACTCCCTTCGATGAAACTAACATCGATAACTCCTTTCGATGAAACTAACATCGATTAATTCAACTCGACGAACTTAACTCGACTAACTCGACTAACTTAACTTGACTCGACTAACTCGACTTACTTGGTTCGACCAATTCGATTCGATTTACTAGGCTCGACTAACTTGGTTTATTTAACTCAACTTGATTAACTTCTATCGAATACTAATATTCGATTTAACTCCATTCGTTTGACTCTAGATCGCAGCGATCACAAATGGTTACACCTGATTCCCTCAGGAAAACATCCGACCGCCTTAGGCTATCTGTAGCCCTGCGAATTTCGCTAGCAGTCATACGAGATGACAACTTACCCTGAATACTATGTTTGACTAACTCTGTCTCAAATAACTATATTTGATTAACTCTAGTTCATTTTAACTCTAATCGGTTTACTATAACTGATTTACCTACCTGATTAACTCTAACTAATTAACTCTAACTGGTTAACTCTAACTGATTAACTCTAATTGGTTAACTCTAACTGGTTAACTCTTACTGATTAACTTGACTGACTTAACCCAACTGGTTAACTCGACTTACTTAACCCAACTGGTTAACTCTACTGAACTGGTTAACTCTACTGGACTGGTTAACTCTACTAGACTGGTTAACTCTACTGAACTGGTTAACTCTACTGAACTGGTTAACTCTACTGAACTGGTTAACACTACTGGACTGGTTAACTCTACTGAACTGGTTAACTCTACTGAACTGGTTAACTCTATTCAACTAACTCGACTCGACTAACCCCTTTCGAATAGCATATTCGTTTTACTAACTTTTGAATATCATATTCGATTTACTCCCTTTGAATACCATATTCGATTTAACTCCTTTCGAATACCATATTCGATTTACTTTATTCACTTTATAAAGATATCCTTTTTAACAATGTTTTATTCATTTGAAAAGATTTACTTTTAAATAACGGTTCTACACTTTTAAAATGATTTCCTTTTTATAACGTTTCCTTTTCAATTCTATTTGTAAATGGTTTACGAATATTTCTTTTTCAAATTTATTCTTGAAATATTCTAACTCCTTAAATTCTCTGAAAAATTCGCCATAACCTCCTTTGTAACGAGAGCATCGGGAAAATCCTCAAACCCGCCACACAGGCCTTTCCATTCAAAAAGAAAATTATTTGAAATTATTTCCTTTCTAAATATCTTCTATTTATAAATATTCCAATTTATAAATATTTCTTATTTATAAATATTCCATTTATAAATATTTTATTTCACTATCACTTTGAAAATTCCCTTATCGACATTCCGGTATGTTATGATATCCAACATATCAGATCACGATGATCAATATCATCCAACACATATAATCAACCACAGATTATAAACTACATCATATATTACAATATATGAAAAATAATAGAATAACTATTGAGGAATCCAGCCGGATTCCTCCAACCTGTTTCCCTGCATCCACAGATGTTACACAACAAAATTAACATCAATTTCAGTTACATATGATATATTCTGATAGCATAATCATTTTCTAAATATTTAACGGTTTATATATATATATATAATTTCCACTAACCGACTAGCAGTTCAATCAAACAGACAACACACAGTCAAACAGACCATTTTAACAGTTCTAATTATACAACGTGAAATTATAAACTGTTCAGAGTTGGTGAGATTTACTCACATTGGACTATCATCGTTAATTTACGATAATTGTCGTTGATTCGGATCGGACAATTTATTTCGCCATAAATTGTAACGAGCTCGGATTCACTTCCAGTCAGTTCCATGACGTAGCCTCCGTCAATACGATTCCAAAGCAACTTACTGTTCGTCAATCTGATCTTGTATGACCAAGATATTCGATAGTCTTCCCTTTCGATTTTAAAGTTTGAACAATTTTAAATTAAAAATAAAAACTAAATTCTTTTATATTGGGCTTTAACCTTTTTTTAGCCGGCCCATCACCACCCCATACCAAACCCGCTACCTTATCTTCTTCTTTCCCCTTTACACCGCAAATTCCAGAATCCTTCACGGGCCATTTTCGAATCATCTTCCATCCAACACTCCCTTGTTCTTCCATTAAAACCCCAAACTAAATACACCATTACTCTTCCCATCATCTCCTCTACAAAATCATCCTACCTTTAACAAACTCGAAACCCCCACGCAATTTCTGATCTACAGGATTGAACTGCAAATACCAAAAAGACATCGACACTTTTTTACTCACGAAATCCCTCAAAACTCCACCCTCAAGTTCGGTTTTACACTATAAATCCAAATGTAAACTCCTCTTTCCCAAAAAATCACCATACTCGCAATGCTTTGGAACCCTAGTTCGCTGTCCAGGTTCGAGCCCCCACAAATCTCGCGTCGAGTGACTGAAAAAGGGTACGAGCTTGAGGGGAACCAACATACGAATCCAAATATACATATAACTCGATTTATAGAATTGATTTTGAATTGCTGTGGATTTTTCTTTTGATCGAATATTTTTCCTGGAATGAAATTTGTTGCGGCCGGTTTTGTTGACTGATGAATGGAAATGAATTAGGTCTTAAGGTTTTCCAAAGGGGGTATTTATAATGGAGATAAATATCTAGATATTTGTTAGGATATTTTATTTTTGTTAAACGCTAATTTTTTCTGTCTTCTCAAAATTCCTATGACCACATACGATACCCAAAAATCACGAAAATCGGCATACAGCTACCTCTCGACCTTACGGTCCCAACAAAACTGGATTTGTCTAATTCCGACTCCGTATGCTCACACAGCATATTTTTAACTGTCAAAATACTGACTGTTTTTCACTCTAAACATCGGTACGGCCACACAGTGACTCTAAAAATCACGAAACTGGAAATCTAACAACTATTTGAGATTGCGGATCCCACAAAACAAGTTTCGTCGAATTCCGACTTCGTTTGCAAAACTGGCTATTTTTAAAGCTCTGGATGACCATTTAAATATATAAATATATTTAAATATAATTAAATTAAATATAAATAAATTTATATTATCGTATATCTTCACATATGATATCGTACAGCTCCAGAATGTCATATCAGAATTTACAGCTTGATATTTTCAGATTCCAGATTATCTCGATATTCAATTTATATCGAAAACCCTTTTATAACGTAAATAAAGCATTGCAAAATATAAAGGAATTCCACAGCGACTTTTCTGAAATTTGATTTGGACGTAAATCAAAATCTACACGACGAAATCCTGATATTTCTCTTCCACTAGAAAGATATACTTCACCAGCTCCACACGTTTCTTGTTTCACAGAAATCCGGCTTAAAACGAATCCTGTACATTCAGTTGAAGTTTGAATCGCCAATTTACGAACTGCAGCGCCATTTCAAGCTCGATTTTAATTATATTAAAATTCTACGTTCAAACTGTCGTTCGAATAATATATTCGTTATTCAAATTCAATTCTAACCTGAATTAAATCTAAGGGACGACCCCGTTCACAGAATATTGTGATTTCCAATATTTTTGATTATTTCTGCATTAAATATATTATTCTATTATTTAATTTAATTAAATATTCACTATAATTTAATTAACGATGATTTAATTCCCTAAATCACTATTTATATAATTAAATAAATAAATTATAATGCCTCTGCCAATGCGGGTCATTACACAAATCATCCGATTTGTTTATGTTTATTTTTATTTCATTTCCTATACACGTTAAAAATTCTATTTTCAACTATAAAATATTTTAACTATATAAATATTTCATTTCATTTCACATCACACAATCAACTACACATCAAAATCAAACAAACAAGCATACAAGCCGTCCATGGTCTGTGGACGACGGGTGTCGGGTGCTACTAAACACCGTCTGCATCCTAGTATATATATATAACTAGAAAAAGAAATTTAGAGTGAGGAGTTCTCAAAGATTAGCCATTCCAACGCCACGACTCTTCTTATGTAGAAATCTTCGCCGTTCTTGCCTCTTGTCACTTTCTTTGACTGTATCCTCTATATATGTAAAAATCAAATTTTTACTTTGCTATTCAATATAAAAAATCGAATTTTTACTTTGCTATTCAATATATAAAAATCGAATTTTTTCTTCGCTATACAATATATAAAAATCGAATTTTACTTCGCTATTCAATGTATAAAAATCGAATTTTTACTTCGCTATTCAATATATAAAAATCGAATTTTTACTTCGCTATTCAATATATAAAAATCGAATTTTTACTTTGCTATGAAAATCACTTTTCCACCTCAACGTATATATAATAAAAGTGATATTTTTAATACTTCTATTTTATAAAAATTATATTTTTAATACTCCTATCATATAAAAATCATATTTTTAATACTTTTATTTTATAAAAATTATATTTTTATTACTTCTACTTTATAAAAATTATATTTTTAATACTTCTATCATATAAAAATCATATTTTTAATACTTTATATATATATATAAACTCGCCTTTTTCTATATAATAAAACACTATTTTTATTATGCATACATATATATAAAAACGGATTTATAATTTTTAAAACTAATTAAATTAACAAAGGAATTAGTAAATTCACCTTTCAGCGAAGAGGAGGGGTTGTCATTGTTTGTCGGAGCTTGGGGGAAGCGAGGTCGAGTGGAGGAAGGGCTTCGTGCGTCGGAGGGAAGGGACTGCAGCCAGAGGTGGTGGTCGGCGCTGTCCGGGGGTGTTGGAAGGAGGCTTGAGCGCGGAAGACTGCAGAGAGGGGGGGTTTGCGTCGCGGTGGCACAGAGGGGTTTGGTGGGCGGGGCGCGTCGCTCTGGTGGAGAGAGGGGTGGGGGGCGCGCGTTAGCAGCAGGAGGGGGGGTTGCGGCGCCGCCGGCGCCTGGGGGGGGGGGGGGCGTCGCTCAGGTGCTGAGCGTTTTTTTTTCTTTCTTCTGAAAATCGATTAGAAAAGGGGAAAGAGAAGAGGGAGATAAGGGGAGGGGCTTAGGGTAATTATTTATATTATATTTTTGACCCAAAAGTTACCTTTTAAATCGAACACCAAATCAATCCCGACGACTGTCGTCCATAGCTAATTATCCCCATTCCGAACATAATGGGATATGCCACGTAAGCTGATTCGATCGTTTCGATCAGTTTTCGTCAAAATCAACATATAACTCTATATATTGAATTTGAACGCGCATTTCACTTTACTGGGGTCACATACGAACTCTAAAAATTCCCGAAAAATATTTTCTAGCTTCGTATTGACGATACGGTCTTAACCAAACTAGTTTCGTCAAATTCCGAGATCGTTTGAAAAATGGCCATTTTCCAGTCGATTAAAATCAACTGAAACTGGTCAAACGCGTTTTCCTTTGCCACGCTCACATTTTGATTTGAAAAATTACGAAATTTGAAACCTAACAATAACTTGACATCTCGGATCCAACAAAAGTGGTTTTGTCGAAATCCGAGGTCGTTTGCAAAATCCCCATTTTTAAGGGCCTGAATTCCATAGCAACTATTCAGAATTTTCAACTAGACATATCTTTTGATCCCCGCTATGAAATCTCAATTTTTTGGATTCGTGGGAATGATATTTTCAATTAGATTCCATTATTTTTGGTTTCACTAAAATCCGGTTTATTTTGCACCCGGTACATTCAATTGAAGTTTTAAATCGAATTATCGAACTACCGCGCCATTTCAATTCCTTTTATAACTATATATAATTATTTATATTCTAACGACGACGTATATAATATATACGTTCGAATTCTATTCAAAATAAATTTCTCGTCGATATTATTTAAAATAATTCATTTTAAATAATCAAAATTCGCTAAAATTGCCAAAATAAAAATTTTAAACTGGCCCAGATATCTGGGTTATTACAATCTCCCCCACTTAAAACTTTTCATCCCCGAAAAGGAACAAAGCCGAAAGTTGTTTCACAAATCAACTCAACTTCCAGTGTTTTCACTATGGCTTAAGTTCTTCAACTTTTCAGTTTCTAGGAACTTTTCAAATTTTTCAAAAATTTGGCTAACACCCTAAATTTTCGAAAAATTTCGCCATAACCTCCCCTGCACCGGGAGCACGGGAAAATCTTGAAATTGCCATACAGGCCTTCTGATCTCTAAAAGAAAAAGAAAAAGCCGAGCGGCTAGCCAATCGGCTTATAAAATCATCATCGCCCAAACAAAACAGTAAAATATGATAAACATGTACCTATTTGTCGGGCAAACAAATTTTATTCTCTGCTCTAGCCTCTTTGCTATGACCAGTTCAATGTAAGTACATGTATATGCAAGCAAATGCGACCAAATTTCAATACAATTCACTATTTGGTTCAATAGGGCTATATGGTACAAATTTTAATAAACCAACCAATAATCAACAACACAACCATCAATCTATTAGTTGATTAACTTTTGAAATTCATAACTTTGATACATAGTCAAAAATCAGATTTTTGATGCCAAATCATAACAATAGGCTCTATCTAATTTTGGTTCTCACAACAGTCAATAGGAAATATATAGAAAGCACACTTTCGTCACTCGAACATAAATTCTAATGATGGAGCTCCATCATCAAAATCATCTCCGGGCGATTAGAGTGTAATTCTATATCTATCCAGTATATTAAAACTTCAAATACACGTTTGCAAGGCGTATATGCAAAATCTTTATATACTGGACTGTCCAAATTAATACAAATAAATAATCAAATACGAATAATTGATTTAAATTTTCAAAACAAAATTTGTTTTCACTTTAAAAATATACTCTTCACACTCGTTCTAGGATACTACTGATCCTATCTCTAACGAGTCATTCCCATTGGATATTACTAATCTAATATCTGATGAATTCTTTCGTATGGTTCTAATGCGTCTTGTTCTCTGAGCTTTGTAAACCAAAGCTCTGATACAAACTGTGACAACAAGGAATTTCGCTCGATCCGAATCAGTCGCTAAACCGACCTAGACCATTCGAAACGCCTGATTGTTTTGAGAACACGACAAAATAGAACGCAGACGGAAGAACATTTCATTGTATATTACAACAATTCCATCAGAATACAAGAATATACAGAGTATGAATCAATATTACACAGAAATTATCAGAGATTTGAATTACATTTAAATACATCGCAGCGGAAATAATACAAAACACAACTAGAAGGAGACATACGGATATAAAGCTATCCGGATATCGTTCCAGCTGTAGGCCAGGATCCTGTGAATATAAATCTGCAAAACCAAAACTACTAGCTGCCCGTGTCAAAATAAGGGAACCTAGAGTTTAGGTTAAACAATAAACTCCAGGTCAGTTATGTGACTGGTGTGAGAACTAAAACAGTTATTAATCTTTATTTTAAAGTTCGGTAAATCAAGGGACCACGCCGTATAACACGGAACGGGTTTCCTCCCAAGAACACCAGTGCATAAAACAACAACGCAATGCTAAATAAAGAACAATGAAGCTATTATAAGACCCAGGTCCCATCACACAATGCAACGCAAGCCAGAGGATAGGGTTTTTACCTTATAATAGCCAAGAATGCGTGATACGTTTAAAACAAATCATTTGATACTATTATAAGTGCATAGTGTATAAAACAACTTCAAATCATAAGTATCAATCATAGGCGGCATAAGTGCCCCATCCCACTATGTCGCCATACTAGGCTCTGCAAATGAAACCGCAAAATCACGTATTTGGAAATTGGATTTCCATCTATGAACCGAGGCAAAAGATAGTCCTCAACCGATTCGAGACTCTCTAACCCGAGCCTCAGGCAAGTACTCAGTCAAGCCTTTGGGTCGTCAGGGCCGGTCCACCGATGTGGATTAAAATGCCTGAACATGCGTTTTCCCGCCCTATGGGGCGTAGGTGAGCCAACGAATGACTCCATCGGACCCGGATCGTCCGATCAAACCGAGGCGCCTCGCAACAGCAACAACCACATAAGTCAAACTCGTCAGGGCGTGTAAAACCACTGACGCCACTTCTAACTAGAAATAAATGCATGCCCTCCCTGAGGTCCTTCTCCCGTTTTTGGTTCATACCGGGTGTGAAACTCGCGAAGTAAACGTTACACAAAGCTACGCCACAAAGGCCGTGCTTCGATCATCAACCACAAGACTTTGCTTTTCAACAGAAGCCTTGATCATTCGCCACTTAGGCATGCCACACAGGCAATTCACTCTATGCGTTTGATATCCATCAGTATATAACCCCTGAGCTCGTACGTCTCAGAGACGGGCGTTAAGCAAGAGAATAAATTCTCCGCCGCCAAACAGATATATATTTAATATAAATCAATCACACAGACTAAAATCCAATGTCAGACACACAGTCCATTTACAAGTCCGTTCTGGGTTTGAACGAAACCGGAGGCACCTAGTACCCCGCATATCCATCGATCTCCAAGTACGTCTGGACGATCACCAACTGTTTCCATCTTCTTGGGTGTACAACCCAATCAAGATCATTAGTAATTATCCAAACGACGTGAAGACTTCCGGTCTTCAACCACCGTCTTCATCTTCAACTTATCGTCGTACCAGTTATTCAGAATGGGATAAACCCGGTCTTTCCGAATAACTCACGTATATTTTAAACAAATGTTACACAAACACAACATACGCCTCATTCCAATTCATCAATCACTAATCGTAAATTAACAAGAGAATAATTCCCCAAATATTAACCCCAAAGGCCGAAACCAACATCAGATCAATATCCAGAAAATCATTCTGCTTAGCTAACCGACAATTAGTTTCTAAATTTCACATTCATAGGGAAAGGTTCCCATTAATTTTATCCAAGATAAATCCCTTGAATTTATTCTTTAATCTTCTTTTGAATTTCGATTCAACTAGTCGGGATTAACGAACCTTACCGAAGTAATCATTTGTTTTAATTTCCCAATCCCAACCTATTCATCCCATGAAGTAAAACTGGTTATACTTCATATCTAACACCACGGTGTTATCGGTAAATTCAATTACCATTTCACGTTCAAATCTAATTAAAGATTTAACTATCGCCGGGAGCAAAACTGGCGATACTCCATTCTCGATCATTTCAATCTAATTAAAGATTCATTAAAACTCCACTTAGTTTTAATCGTTACCTGAGTTAAAGAATCAGTGTCATTTAAAACACGGTTCACGATAAACCCAAAAATCAATATCAATTCAATTCCAATTAAATATCATTTAATTGGTACACTTCATTAAATCTAAATAAAAAGATTTAATCTTCTCTCAACTGGGTTCAAGAACAGTGTTAATAAAGACACCATTCACGACAAACCCAAATCACATTTGATATTAAATACAAGGCTCTGAAGAGAAAATATATCGGCTTATATTCAATATCAAATTCTACGACCAACAAATCTCGTATTGGAAATAGCGATATATAAATATCTTTCAAATTTCCATAACAACATCTGTATAATCACGAAATCCAACATCAAAATAATCCAAAGACAATTTCGATTCAAATCCATTCCAATTAAATTATTAGAAATTCTGGTTACTTTTAAAACACTTTTCAAATTCAATTTATTTACTTTAAAAATAAATAAATTATAATTTTAGTTCAACACTAGTTCATTTCGATAAAAATCTATTTTTATCTTTTCAAATATGGAGTTTTTCGCCCCAATTCTTCCCAAATCATTTCTTACGATTTTACACAAATTATTACTATTTTTAATAATTTTATCAAGGCCCGTACAGTCGATTTCCATCAACGGCCATCGAACTGCACTTACAGCGACCTTTTTCACATTTGATTTGGACATAATTCCAAATCCAACCGTTAGATTTCAAATTTATAATATTCGTTCGAAAGCTCTTTTCGATATGAACCCAACGGTTTCAGTTTTAGGAAAATCAGACGGTTGGATCTCCCGCAATATCCGTTCGAAGTCAGTGGTCGAAATTCGCGAATTACCGCGGCGCGGCGCGTTCTATTCAGGCCATTATATTATATATATAATATATACTTCGTCGATTTCAATTTAAAACGTGCTTTATAAATCGTTTTAAATTCATTTTCAAAACGGTTTCAACTTCATATTCAATTTCAAATCAAAATTGAATATTCCAATATAAATTCGTTTTAAATTCATTTCAAATCGATTTCAATTCAATTTCAATTTAATTCGAATTTCTTTTCAATTTGAATTCAATTCCTTTCGATCTCAATTCAGATTCAATTCTTTTCAATTTAATTCGAATTTCAATTCTATTCGAATTTCAAATCATTTCAGTGTATTTCGAATTTCAAATCAATCTAGTTTAATTCGAATTTCAATTCATTTCAATATAATTCGAATTTCAATTCATTTCAATATAATTCGAATTTCAAATCTATTCGATTTCAAATCTATTTCAATATTCATTGAAAAATGAATAAAATCGATATAAATATCGTTCACGTCAAAATGGCGTCAATCTAATCAACACGGCTTCATATATTTCTATTTTCAAATATTCTATTTCAAATATTTCTCTTTCAAATATTTCTCTTTCAAATATTTCTTTTTCAAATATTTCTATTTTAAATATTTCTATTTCAAATATTTCTATTTGAAATATTCTATTTCAAAACTGGAATGAGGCCCAATCAATTACCATATAATGTTAATTATATGGATTTTCTACCACACGTATATAACAACAACGATAAATCATCAACCATCATCCAAAGTGCGTTCTACACTGTATAAGCATCAAATATAAATATTCAACGCTTATAACAGTCTGCCAATCAATCGATCGACATACAACTAATTATTAGGATTAGTGTATGTCATCTATCATCCCAATACCCGTGTGGGGTTTCAAACAATCAAACACAGATTTTATTTGTGCAGTTGGGCGATGTGTAAAATTTATCGTCCCAATCAATATCAGTCAAATGTGTGTATATAAACAAATCATCCGATTTGTTTATATTTATTTTTATTTCATTTCCTATACACGTTAAAAATTCTATCTTCAACTATAAAATATTTTAACTATATAAATATTTTATTTCATTTCACATCACATCACACAATCAACTACACATCAAAATCAAACAAACAAGCATACAAGTCGTCCATGGTCTGTGGACGATGGGTATCGGGTGCTACTAAACACCGTCTGCATCCTAGTATATATATAACTAGAATAAGAAATTTAGAGTGAGGAGTTCTCACAGATTAGCCATTCCAACGCCACGACTCTTCTTATGTAGAAATCTTCACCGTTCTTGCCTCTTGTCACTTTCTTTGACCGTATCCTCTACATATGTAAAAATCAAAATTTTACTTTGCTATTCAATATATAAAAATCGAATTTTTACTTCTCTATTCAATATAAAAAATCGAATTTTTACTTTGCTATTCAATATATAAAAATCGAATTTTTACTTCGCTATTCAATATATAAAAATCGAATTTTTACTTCGCTATTCAATATATAAAAATCGAATTTTTACTTCGCTATTCAATATATAAGAATCGAATTTTTACTTTGCTATAAAAATCACTTTTCCACCTCAACGTATATATAATAAAAGTCATATTTTTAATACTTCTTATTTATAAAAATTATATTTTTAATACTCCTATCATATAAAAATCATATTTTTAATACTTTTATTTTATAATAATTATATTTTTATTACTTCTACTTTATAAAAATTATATTTTTAATACTCCTATCATATAAAAATCATATTTTTAATACTTTTTATATATATATATAAAAAACTCGCCTTTTTCTATATAATAAAACACTATTTTTATTATGCATACATATATATAAAAACGGATTTATAATTTTTAAAACTAATTAAATTAACAAAGGAATTAGTAAACTCACCTTTCAGCGAAGAGGAGGGGTTGTCATTGTTCGCCGGAGCTTGGGGGAAGCGAGGTCGAGTGGAGGAAGGGCTTCGTGCGTCGGAGGGAAGGGACTGCGGCCAGAGGTGGTGGTCGGCGCTGTCAGGGGGTGCTGGAAGGAGGCTTGAGAGCGGAAGACTGCGGAGAGGAGGGGTTTGCGTCGCGGTGGCACAGGGGGGTTTGGGGGGGGGGGGCGTCGCTTTGGTAGAGAGAGGTGCGGGGGGGCCGTGCGTCACCAGCAGGAAGGGGGGATTGCGGCGCCGCCGGCGCCTGGGGGGAGGGCGCGTCGCTCAGGTGCTGAGCGTTTTTTTTTTCTTTCTTCTGAAAATCGATTAGAAAAGGGGAAAGAGAAGAGGTAGATAAGGGGAGGGGCTTAGGGTAATTATTTATATTATATTTTTATATTTATTTTTGACCCAAAAGTTACCTTTTAAATCGAACACCAAATCGATCCCGACGACTGTCGTCCATAGCTAATTACCCCCATTCCGAACATGTAACACCCCGCCTCCGCTAGGGTCACTCGCAAAGGAATGCACTAGCTTTAGAGGGGCATTATTGGTAAGCATGCACAGAAATATCACAAGACAGAACATATAAAATAGCGGAAGTAAAATCAAACTTTCATAACATGAATAAATAAGGTCTAAAGCCTTTTACATCAGAGTACATCAAAACCTGTCTTGCAATAGTAAAGAAGCATAAAGACATTTCATAAATTATTCCCCAAGTAAAAACAGTAAAGTAGCCATAGCCAAGAAAAGTCCAAGCCATCCATGATGACCTTCAAGCAGAAGAAGTCCGAACTAAACAGCAGTATTTCCTCCCTGTAACCTGGGGGGGAAACGGAAGAAAAGAGGCGAAACAAAACGGGTCAGTCAAAAAGACTGAGTAAGCCCTATCTACTATTAGTATAAAAACTAGTAAAGTTAACTGACATGAGAAACTGAGATGAACATGATAACAAGATAGATAAGCTAAATCACTATAACAGGATGAACTACTGAACTCAGATAAACTAAGATGTCATGATAAATTACGATGTCAAGACAAAACAAGGTATCACATCGTCAGGTTCCTATCAAGTATAATATCCCAAGATATCTATCACGTATAACGTCCCATGGTATCTATCCTGTATATCTGCTCTGCACCTCTCGTACTAGTATCCCAACCTGCGTCATGTGTTAACCATGAATGTCCCTTGCCCAACGTCATGTAATGGTCCATGTCAACCTAATATATAGCATATGTAGGTTTTCCCAACTCGTATGTTTCTTTCCATGTATAAGTTCAGTCCTTTGCCGTAGGCCATACGGGCTTTTCCATGTAAACGTTTTATCCTTGAAGTTGTTTTGGAATGCAACCCTTGATCTAGTTGTGTTTCCTTACCATGAACTATCGCGCGTCCACTTAGGATTTATGCCGCCTAGGACCGCTAGGGATTATGCTACCTAATGAACGTTTTCGTGTCTCGGTTTGGGTCTTGGCCACCTAGGACCACTAGGGATTACGCCACCCGTCAACCGCGCCCTTGATCCCACGTATGTATCGTGAATCGTTTTCCATGTCTAGATGCACATGTTCCCCAATGTGCCATCCGAGTTCCGTGCCAGGGCAAATCAAGAAATACGGAACTCGGTCGGGAGCTTTAAATCGTCTGCCGATGCAGATATCAAGGTCTGTTTTTGTACCCGTGGCTATGGTCCCACGTGACCCCTCCCTCAACTACTGAAAGGCAATCCAAGAAAAATCATGTATAAGAACCACTCCCCGGCCCCACTATAGCCCACTTTCCTACGGGCCAACCTCACCCATGACTCGATAGCAAGCACATGGTCTGTTGGGGGTTCCCTGCCTTTCCGCACGTACACGATTGACTAAAGATGGTAGGTAGTCGGCGATGCGCTATCCAGGGCAAAAACAAGAATCGTCGACTCCACGCTAATCCATCCCAGTCTTTAGGTCGCTCGCATAGCAACCAAGGCATACTCTTGGTCCTTCTAACGTAGACCTTAACCTCTCATGGGCCTAGTATAATTACCTGGCAGCCCACAGAGGGATCCCAAGAATATCCTCACGTCCCCCGAAGCTTCCACTTCGGCACCCAGTGCGCTGGAGCTTTTATCCAAGTCAGATAGCTTGCTCCTCCTCGTATACTAAGCGATGACCTACCGTATCAGGTTACTCATCGCTTTGAGAATTAGTCCTATGTCCTTAGCTAAGAATTATTACTTAGTTACCCTTAACTAAGGTTTACCACTTAGCTTCCTTTCCCGTTATCCTTGATTAACCACGGTTTTCTACCTAGTTCCTCTAACTAGGGTTTGTCTATTGGGTTGAGTGTTATCGTTCAAGTCCATGACTTAACCCGCCCACGAATCACGTCAAGATTGGCTAAGTATTTAAGTTCAAGACTTAGCCCTACAAGTTGGTTAAGTGTACCCAGAGGCTCATGACTTAACCCTATCGAGTCAAATTGGTCAAGTACTAGTTTACCTTAATCCTATCGGATTATCTTGCTAGATTGATTAAGCATAGATTATCTTAATCCCAACAAATTATCGAGTCGGATTGGTTAAGTATAGGTTAGCTTAACCCCATCCTCTAATCATACTACAATGGTTAAGTATATTCCAAAAAGGTCTTGTGACTTAACCTTATCAGGTCCGCGTATTAGATTGGTTAAGTGTAGGTTACTTAACCCCATCAAATCATCATGTATAATTGGTTAAGTATGAGTTGCTTAACCCCATTAAATTATCACGTTAAGTTGGTTGAGTATTGGTTACTTAACCTCATTGAATTACCAAGTTTCAATTGGTTAAGTGCTCAACTTAACCCCATCGAATTACCGTGTCTAGATTAGTTAAGTGTGGATTACTTAACCCCATCTAATTACCATGTTTAGATCAGTTAAGTCTTAATTACTTAACCCCGTTTAATTTCCGTGGTTAGATTAGTTAAGTATCAATTACTTAACCCCGTCTAATTACCGTTTTTAGATTAGTTAAGCCTTAATTACTTAACCCCACCCCCTATTCACCTTGCATGGTTAAGTGCCATTAAGAAATCAAGCCCGGTCCCACTTAACCTACCCATTCGTGTCATATCGGTTAAGTGTCATTAGTCAAATTTACTTAACCTTATCATGTGGAATTAATTTAATTAATGCACTTCAACCTCTCACATTAGACTTTATTGTGGTTACTAGTTAAGCCGGTCGGTTCCGGGTAGCTTTACACCACTACTTGGTCTAACCTCGGGTTCAAGCACAACATGACCAACTTCTCACATTGAGTCCTATTGTTTGCAACTACTAGTTAGGCCGGTCGGTTCCGGGTAGTTTTACGTTGCAAACTCAACCCAACCTCGAGTTGGCCACTTTCATGTTTAGTCTAGTGTCATGTTCATAGTCAAGTTTTCAAGCAATTGGGTAGACCTAACTTAATAGGTAAATTCCCAATGGGTAGACCTAACTTAATAGGTAAATTCCCAAGCTTATGTTTTTATGCATACTTACATGTCAACTTCCATGTTATATTTCAAGTCATGTTTTCAAGTATAAACACATGTCATATTTATCGTTACATGTCGTCATGTTTATACCCATTTACCCAAATCATATTCATGTCATTATGTTTTCCTCATAATGTTACCCCAACGCTTTTAAACTCGCATATACGTTCGCAACAACGTAATGGACTAAAAGAAGAGACTTGGCAAAGGCATGACAAAAATGGATAATAAGCCACAAGTTAATCATGGTGGCAAATGAGGCACAAATGTGTTCATTGACTTGCATGTTATATTCTTAAGCCTCAAAAACATGCATAAACCCAAACTTGGCACATAAACGAATCATGGTGACAAAAGACAAGGAATGATGACTAGTAACTCGCATATATCATCATATAAGGGTTATGACTTCATATGCAAGTTGACATAATGATTATGAAGGTTTTCATGTTGCATAATGCAACATTTCAACATAAAGGTTGTGGCTTTTAGCTCATAAGATCAAGATAATGTCTTCATAAACTTGCATAACATGATAGCATGCATCATTCTCAATGATCAAACCCAAACTTTCAACATGAACTTTTAACTTCATAGTTAATATCTAAGAGTAGGGAAGGGCTTACATTGCTATGAAGGCCTAAATCGATTAAACTAAAGCTTGTGATGAAGCCTATGCATGCCATCACCCAAAAATCCAAAGATGGATGCTCCAAACCCACCAAAACACCATCTTTATGAACAAAGATCAAAGCTTTTGCCTTGAAATCAACTTGAGAAGCTCTCATACTAACATAGGGACTCTCTAACACTCTCATGATCATGAAACCTCTCATAGAAATGAAGTGGAGGCTAGGATAGTTGAGTGGAGGCCATGAGAGTAGAAATTTGGCCATAGTTTAGTTACATGAGTGAATAATGAGGGTTTATGGGTAGGTTTAGGGTCTTTTTATAGAGATTAGGATAGTTTTAGGCCCTTAGATTAACCCTAGGACCAACCTGAACCGTCAGATTTCAAACCAGGCCCAAAAACCTAGCCAAGATAGAAACAGGTGCACCAGGCAAGACTGCTCGTCTGAGCCAAGTCGACAGCCAAGTCGACAGGGCTGTCGACTTGGTCAGACCAAGTCGACTCCCAAGTCGACAGGGCTGTCGACTTGGGTACTGTGGCGGGAATTTTTCCCGCCTGGCCCAACTGGCCCAATTTTCCAAATTCAGGTTTGAATTTGAAATCTGTTTTTACTTAGAAATTTTCTGAAAACTTCGTTGGGCCTTAATCGGGTCATACGGACTCCGATTTTCGAAAACTCGGATTCTATTTCGCGTATTTTTCCGAGACGAACGCAATGGCATAGCCCGTTTTACTTGATTCAGAATTTAAAATTAAATTCTGCCTTGATTCTCATTTTAACATGTTATCGAAATACGAGTTGTTACATTCTCCCTACCTTTTAGGATTTCGTCCTCGAAATCTCCAAGTTAGGAAGAACATATCCTACCATCCATCTACTCAAAACCTCATCCATAAGCGACTATTGTCCTTAGATGATTTCTAATGCTATATGAATATATGCAAAACGTGTGTGTACATGTTCCTTAGCTAATGCTAATGATCAGGCCTGAATAATCTTTCTAATGCAAAATATGTATAGTGCCATGAATCCAACATGTATGCAAATAGTCCTGGTCATATAGATGCTATATGCGTGCACAATCATTCATTCATATGCAACAACCGCATGATAACACATTCGATTTCATCCATAAACAAGTATAAATACTCGTGCATATGCAATATGAAATGTGACCGAGTCGAGCTAGTGTCTAATGTATATTCGCGCATCCACAAGCAACCACTTGCAACCATATCAATCATAACATGTTTCAAATACATGTTTACATCCATAGGGTTCTACCTAGGATTCCCTGAAACAGGGTCGAGAAGATAAACAAGACAAACTCCTTATGGGGTTTGTAACAGAAAATAGGACCAAGAGGATGTCCACAAAAGATAGCATACAAGTAAGCTCTACAGAAAACAGGGATCAAGGACATACTCCCAAAAAGAGATATCATGCGCGTATCTAGTCTTTGACCATCAAAGTCGTATTTCCTTGAGCTCAATTCCATTGTGCCTTGACCGCCTTTGACTTCATGATTTCGTAGCTTCTTGATTCCTGTTTCCAAGGTGTGAGTGGAACTCATTTCACTGTCGCCTCTCGTTTCACTTATCCTTTCCCTAGTATGCTTGGCTCAAACATATCTGCGTACTCATGCAAGCTCTCCCAAAATTCACTAGTGAATTCTGGATCTCGTTTTCCAATGCCAATCCATGTTGCCCAGAGTTCTTACTAGGGTGATTCCCATAACTCATGCATAATCGAAACGAGCCATCCGCCTTAGCGGCGAATTCTATTCGAACGGATCAGAGATTCCCGATAAACGCATCAAGAGATTCTAGGTAACTAACCATGACAGAACCCAAAAGGGTTACACGAGACTTTGAGGGTATCACCAAGATGAGTCGAGACTCTAACTACCCTCTTTCCAAAACCGAGAATGGCACCCCCTATTGGGTGACCACTTTATCCTCAGAATCCATCCATAATCGAGGCATGTCATTCTCAAATCCAAAACTAGTCATGAATAAGTGGACCGATTCTCCCCAGGACTTGAGACAAAAATGGGATTCTCTATTACGCTAGTACTTAAGATGCAGAGACTCAACTATCGAAGCGGACTTAAATGTTACGATGATCAAAACAAAGTCCTAACGGGATGATAGAGAAGAAAAGCTAAACCTTTAACAAGATCGTTACCCTCCTTCCGAGGTACCCTATAAATGAGAGCATACTACTGCCCTCCCGATGATCTTGTCCTTGTCCCATGATACTTAACTATCCGCCCCGTTTCACCATGCCAAAGGTACTTTCTCGTCATGGGTTTCATTGTTCATCTTTCTCTCTCATTCTGGGTTGAGCCATACCAACAAGTTGCTCATCCTTAAACTCGTATCCTTTATCCTCTTTCTCACTATCCTTTCTTATAACGCGGCCACTGGTCTCTCGAGAACAACCTCCATCGCATGGAAAGCACTTTCGTAGATAGAAAAGACTAGTCGCAGTTAAAACCACTGTGACTAAAGATGGAGGAAAGAAAGGAAAAGAGATTCAATCAAGGAAATAAGGATAATGCTAATGGCCTTTGGGGAATAGCCTTTTCTTTTTAAAAGAAAACTTTCTTGAAAAATGCTTCTTTATAAACGATTTTCAAATGGCTTTCAGAAGGTCTTTAAAAACTTTTGCCCAGTCTGGTAACCTTCTGCTCTGAGACCAAATATAACACCCAGCCTCCGCTAGGGTCACTCGCAAAGGAATGCACTAGCTTTAGAGGGGCATTATTGGTAAGCATGCACAGAAATATCACAAGACAGAACATATAAAATAGCGGAAGTAAAATCAAACTTTCATAACATGAATAAATAAGGTCTAAAGCCTTTTACATCAGAGTACATCAAAACCTGTCTTGCAATAGTAAAGAAGCATAAAGACATTTCATAAATTATTCCCCAAGTAAAAACAGTAAAGTAGCCATAGCCAAGAAAAGTCCAAGCCATCCATGATGACCTTCAAGCAGAAGAAGTCCGAACTAAACAGCAGTATTTCCTCCCTGTAACCTGGGGGGGAAACGGAAGAAAAGAGGCGAAACAAAACGGGTCAGTCAAAAAGACTGAGTAAGCCCTATCTACTATTAGTATAAAAACCAGTAAAGTTAACTGACATGAGAAACTGAGATGAACATGATAACAAGATAGATAAGCTAAATCACTATAACAGGATGAACTACTGAACTCGGATAAACTAAGATGTCATGATAAATTACGATGTCAAGACAAAACAAGGTATCACATCGTCAGGTTCCTATCAAGTATAATATCCCAAGATATCTATCACGTATAACGTCCCATGGTATCTATCCTGTATATCTGCTCTGCACCTCTCGTACTAGTATCCCAACCTGCGTCATGTGTTAACCATGAATGTCCCTTGCCCAACGTCATGTAATGGTCCATGTCAACCTAATATATAGCATATGTAGGTTTTCCCAACTCGTATGTTTCTTTCCATGTATAAGTTCAGTCCTTTGCCGTAGGCCATACGGGCTTTTCCATGTAAACGTTTTATCCTTGAAGTTGTTTTGGACTGCAACCCTTGATCTAGTTGTGTTTCCTTACCATGAACTATCGCGCGTCCACTTAGGATTTATGCCGCCTAGGACCGCTAGGGATTATGCTACCTAATGAACGTTTTCGTGTCTCGGTTTGGGTCTTGGCCACCTAGGACCACTAGGGATTACGCCACCCGTCAACCGCGCCCTTGATCCCACGTATGTATCGTGAATCGTTTTCCATGTCTAGATGCACATGTTCCCCAATGTGCCATCCGAGTTCCGTGCCAGGGCAAATCAAGAAATACGGAACTCGGTCGGGAGCTTTAAATCGTCTGCCGATGCAGATATCAAGGTCTGTTTTTGTACCCGTGGCTATGGTCCCACGTGACCCCTCCCTCAACTACTGAAAGGCAATCCAAGAAAAATCATGTATAAGAACCACTCCCCGGCCCCACTATAGCCCACTTTCCTACGGGCCAACCTCACCCATGACTCGATAGCAAGCACATGGTCTGTTGGGGGTTCCCTGCCTTTCCGCACGTACACGATTGACTAAAGATGGTAGGTAGTCGGCGATGCGCTATCCAGGGCAAAAACAAGAATCGTCGACTCCACGCTAATCCATCCCAGTCTTTAGGTCGCTCGCATAGCAACCAAGGCATACTCTTGGTCCTTCTAACGCAGACCTTAACCTCTCATGGGCCTAGTATAATTACCTGGCAGCCCACAGAGGGATCCCAAGAATATCCTCACGTCCCCCGAAGCTTCCACTTCGGCACCCAGTGCGCTGGAGCTTTTATCCAAGTCAGATAGCTTGCTCCTCCTCGTATACTAAGCGATGACCTACCGTATCAGGTTACTCATCGCTTTGAGAATTAGTCCTATGTCCTTAGCTAAGAATTATTACTTAGTTACCCTTAACTAAGGTTTACCACTTAGCTTCCTTTCCCGTTATCCTTGATTAACCACGGTTTTCTACCTAGTTCCTCTAACTAGGGTTTGTCTATTGGGTTGAGTGTTATCGTTCAAGTCCATGACTTAACCCGCCCACGAATCACGTCAAGATTGGCTAAGTATTTAAGTTCAAGACTTAGCCCTACAAGTTGGTTAAGTGTACCCAGAGGCTCATGACTTAACCCTATCGAGTCAAATTGGTCAAGTACTAGTTTACCTTAATCCTATCGGATTATCTTGCTAGATTGATTAAGCATAGATTATCTTAATCCCAACAAATTATCGAGTCGGATTGGTTAAGTATAGGTTAGCTTAACCCCATCCTCTAATCATACTACAATGGTTAAGTATATTCCAAAAAGGTCTTGTGACTTAACCTTATCAGGTCCGCGTATTAGATTGGTTAAGTGTAGGTTACTTAACCCCATCAAATCATCATGTATAATTGGTTAAGTATGAGTTGCTTAACCCCATTAAATTATCACGTTAAGTTGGTTGAGTATTGGTTACTTAACCTCATTGAATTACCAAGTTTCAATTGGTTAAGTGCTCAACTTAACCCCATCGAATTACCGTGTCTAGATTAGTTAAGTGTGGATTACTTAACCCCATCTAATTACCATGTTTAGATCAGTTAAGTCTTAATTACTTAACCCCATTTAATTTCCGTGGTTAGATTAGTTAAGTATCAATTACTTAACCCCGTCTAATTACCGTGTTTAGATTAGTTAAGCCTTAATTACTTAACCCCACCCCCTATTCACCTTGCATGGTTAAGTGCCATTAAGAAATCAAGCCCGGTCCCACTTAACCTACCCATTCGTGTCATATCGGTTAAGTGTCATTAGTCAAATTTACTTAACCTTATCATGTGGCATTAATTTAATTAATGCACTTCAACCTCTCACATTAGACTTTATTGTGGTTACTAGTTAAGCCGGTCGGTTCCGGGTAGCTTTACACCACAATTTGGTCTAACCTCGGGTTCAAGCACAACATGACCAACTTCTCACATTGAGTCCTATTGTTTGCAACTACTAGTTAGGCCGGTCGGTTCCGGGTAGTTTTACGTTGCAAACTCAACCCAACCTCGAGTTGGCCACTTTCATGTTTAGTCTAGTGTCATGTTCATAGTCAAGTTTTCAAGCAATTGGGTAGACCTAACTTAATAGGTAAATTCCCAATGGGTAGACCTAACTTAATAGGTAAATTCCCAAGCTTATGTTTTTATGCATACTTACATGTCAACTTCCATGTTATATTTCAAGTCATGTTTTCAAGTATAAACACATGTCATATTTATCGTTACATGTCGTCATGTTTATACCCATTTACCCAAATCATATTCATGTCATTATGTTTTCCTCATAATGTTACCCCAACGCTTTTAAACTCGCATATACGTTCGCAACAACGTAATGGACTAAAAGAAGAGACTTGGCAAAGGCATGACAAAAATGGATAATAAGCCACAAGTTAATCATGGTGGCAAATGAGGCACAAATGTGTTCATTGACTTGCATGTTATATTCTTAAGCCTCAAAAACATGCATAAACCCAAACTTGGCACATAAACGAATCATGGTGACAAAAGACAAGGAATGATGACTAGTAACTCGCATATATCATCATATAAGGGTTATGACTTCATATACAAGTTGACATAATGATTATGAAGGTTTTCATGTTGCATAATGCAACATTTCAACATAAAGGTTGTGGCTTTTAGCTCATAAGATCAAGATAATGACTTCATAAACTTGCATAACATGATAGCATGCATCATTCTCAATGATCAAACCCAAACTTTCAACATGAACTTTTAACTTCATAGTTAATATCTAAGAGTAGGGAAGGGCTTACATTGCTATGAAGGCCTAAATCGATTAAACTAAAGCTTGTGATGAAGCCTATGCATGCCATCACCCAAAAACCCAAAGATGGATGCTCCAAACCCACCAAAACACCATCTTTATGAACAAAGATCAAAGCTTTTGCCTTGAAATCAACTTGAGAAGCTCTCATACTAACATAGGGACTCTCTAACACTCTCATGATCATGAAACCTCTCATATAAATGAAGTGGAGGCTAGGATAGTTGAGTGGAGGCCATGAGAGTAGAAATTTGGCCATAGTTTAGTTACATGAGTGAATAATGAGGGTTTAGGGGTAGGTTTAGGGTCTTTTTATATAGATTAGGATAGTTTTAGGCCCTTAGATTAACCCTAGGACCAACCTTAACCGTCAGATTTCAAACCAGGCCCAAAAACCTAGCCAAGATAGAAACAGGTGCACCAGGCAAGACTGCTCGTCTGAGCCAAGTCGACAGCCAAGTAGACAGGGCTGTCGACTTGGTCAGACCAAGTCGACTCCCAAGTCGACAGGGCTGTCGACTTGGGTACTGTGGCGGGAATTTTTCCCGCCTGGCCCAACTGGCCCAATTTTCCAAATTCAGGTTTGAATTTGAAATCTGTTTTTACTTAGAAATTTTCTGAAAACTTCGTTGGGCCTTAATCGGGTCATACGGACTCCGATTTTCGAAAACTCGGATTCTATTTCGCGTATTTTTCCGAGTCGAACGCAATGGCATAGCCCGTTTTACTTAATTCAGAATTTAAAATTAAATTCTGCCTTGATTCTCGTTTTAACATGTTATCGAAATACGAGTTGTTACAGAACACAATGGGATATGCCACGTAAGCTGATCGATCGTTTCGATCAGTTTTCGTCAAAATCAACATATAACTCTATATATTGAATTTGAACGCGCATTTCATTTTACCGGGGTCACATACGAACTCTAAAAATTCCCGAAAAATATTTTCTAGCTTCGTATTGACGATACGGTCTTAACCAAACTAGTTTCGTCAAATTCCGAGACCGTTTGAAAAATGGCCATTTTCCAGTCGATTAAAATCAACTGAAACTGGTCAAACGCGTTTTCCTTTGCCACACTCACATTTTGATTCGAAAAATTACGAAATTTGTAACCTAACAATAACTTGACATCTCGGATCCAACAAAAGTTGTTTCGTCAAAATCCGAGGTCGTTTGCAAAATCCCCATTTTTAAGGGCCTGAATTCAATAGCGACTATTCAGAATTTTCAACTGGACATATCTTTTGATCCCCGCTATGAAATCTCAATTTTTTGGATTCGTGGGAAAGATATTTTCAATTAGATTCCATTATTTTTGGTTTCACTAAAATTCGGTTTATTTTGCACCTGGTACATTCAATTGAAGTTTGAAATCGAATTATCGAACTATCGTGCCATTTCAATTCCTTTTATAATTATATATAATTATTTATATTCTAACGACGACGTATATATTATATACGTTCGAATTCTATTCAAAATAAATTTCTCGTCGATATTATTTAAAATAATTCATTTTAAATAATCAAAATTCGCTAAAATTGCCAAAATAAAAATTTTAAACTGGCCCAGATTTCCGGGTTATTACACTTGTTCTCTAGCTTTATAAACCAAAGCTATGATATCAATTGAGATGACCCAGACTTCCCCAATCCCCGAGAAGACGGAGAAGCATGTATTGTTTTGGGAACACGATGCATCAAAACACAAATGTGAGAACATTTAATTGCTTTTACAACAATTTACATCAAAGTACAAGAATATCTCAGAGTTCAGATAAATAATATACAATGGAAAAATAAATATCAGAGATTTAAAAATTACAAAACAGCGGAAAATATATACATAAATATAATGTGCAGTGGAAAACATCAACTACTGAAAGAAATACACGGATACAAAACTTTCCGAATATAGCTCCAGTTGTAATCCAGAATCCTAAGAAAAGAAATATCTATGAAAAACCAAAACTACTAGCTGCCCGTATGGAAAATATGGGCACCCAGAGTTTAGGTAGAAACAATAAACTCCGGGTCAGTCATGAGAATGGTGTGAGAACGTAAAACAGTTATTAAACTTCTACTTTAAAATTTGGTAAATCAAGGGACCACGCAGTATAACACGGAACGAGTTTACTCCCGTGAATACATAAAATAAAACAATTTATAAACAACGCAATGCTTTTTGAAAATGAAGCTATTATAAGACTGGGTCCCATCACACAATGCAACACAAGCCATAGGATAGAGTTTTCCCTTATAATAGCCAAACATGCTTGATACATCTAAAACAAATAATTTCGATATTACTATAAGTGCAAAGTATCAAAATCAACTTCAAATATAATTGTATCAATCATAGATGACATAGGTACCTAATATTATGTCGCCATACACAGGTTTACAACTAAAACCGAAAAGTCACGTATTGGAAATTGGATTTCCATCATGAGTCAAGGCAAGGGATGGTCTCCTTACCGATTCGAGTCACCTCTAGCAAAGATGACTCAGGATTACACACTCTGGGCAACCCTGGATCCTGCGGGGCTGGTCCACACTTACTTTTGTGGATTGGTTATTCCTGAACAATACGGTTTCCAATCCTATCGAAGCTCCAAAATGGTCACTACATCGACCAATCATATCCGAGGCGCCTCGCAATCCATCATCCATATCAGTAAAAATGTCTGGGCTCCATACCATGACACCACTTCTAGCTAGAAAGAAATGTATGCACTCCATACGTTCCCGTATCCCGTTTTGACTCATACCGAGGTGTGTGGCTCGCAAATTAATGCTATACACAAAGCTATGATACTTAAAGCTGTGCTTTGATCATCATCCATAAGACTCTACTTTTCAAGAAAAGCCTTGTTCATGCCACATTGACAATCGATGCCATACGACTGATATCTATCAATATATAACCTCTAAACTCGTATGTCTCAGAGAAGGGTGTTAAGAAAGAGAATAATTTCTTCGCCACCAAACAGATATATATTTAATAGAAATCAATCAACACAAAATGAAATCCAATGTTAGACATACATCCATTTACAATTCCGTTCTGGGTCTGAATGAAATCGAAGGCACCTTATTGCTCATCCCATATGTCCAAAACATAAGAGTGGTCCTCGGATATCCGATCGATCTCTAAGTACGTCCGGATAATCACCACTTATTACCTTGTCTTGGGTGTACAGCCCAATCAAGACATCAGTAATCATCCAAATGATTTGAAGATCTCTGGTCTTCAACCACCGTCTTCATCGTCGACTTTTAGTCGCCATGTCAGTTATTTAGAATGGGATAAATCTGGTCTTTCCAAATAACTAGCATATTTTATAATCAATAATCAAGTGCTATAAAAACACATTATACACCTCATTCCAATTCATAATATTCTTTAATTCAAATATTCACATCTAAGGGGAAAGGTTCCCATTAATTTTATCAAAGATAAAATCTTTTAAACTTATTCTTTAATCTTCCTTTGGATATCAATTTCAAAAGATTTTCTTTTATCCTTTAAAACTTTGATTGGCATAGCCATCCTTTAACAATTTTAAATCAAATTAAGGTTTAAAAACTAGTCGGGATTATCGAGCCTTACCGAAGTAATCATTATTTTATGATTAAAATCCCAACCTATTCGTTCCATGGAGCAAAACTGGTAGTACTCCATATCAAACATCCACTGTGTTATCGGTAAATTTAATTACCATTTCTCATTCAATTCTAATTAAAGATTTAACTATCGCATGGAGTAAAACTAGTGGTATTCCATTCTCGATCAATTCACGAGTTCGGTAAATTTAATTACCTTATTACTTAATGATTATTCAACCTTAGGAAAATTTATCCTGTCTTTGACTGGGTTAAAGAACTAATGTCATTTAAAATACAGTCCACGATAAACCCCAAATCATCTTCCATCAAAATGGAATCTTCACGGAATCATAACAGTATATAACCGATATAAATTTCCGTATCGTACTACTACTATAAACAGAATAATGACAAGGCCTTTTAAATTCCATAAATAGTATTGGTCTTCCTTCACAGAATCTCATCTCGATTATTACTGTTGGCTAGCTATTTGACCTAGCCATCAAAGTCCAAAAGCAAAGAAAATATGAGTCCTTAAGGGTCCGACCCCTCAAGCATTCGATCGTGGTCAAATCGTCTTCCTTGGATCGTGACACTCCCCGGATCGCTGCGCCAGTATGTGACCCGATCGCCCCTTGTAGCCTCGATCCGATCCGCTACCTCTAGTTCGACCCGATCCGTCCACAGCATGACGATCCGATCCAAACCCAGAAGACGCGGCGAGGCACCTGACCAATTCATTCACGATCCGAGAATGTTGGATCACGCTACACCTGTCCACAACTGTCATATTGACCAATTCTCCATCAAGCTACGAACTAGTCCGAGATCTTCAGGATGTGGGCCACGTATGACCGCGATCTATCACCAAAAATCGGCTATAAATAGCCCAGAGCTGGGCAATTTTGCAGATCTTTTGGCAGTTTTGAGTATTGATTCCACCATTACTGTTACACCACTATTTCTTATCAGTTTTACTTCGATATTACTGAGAGAAACCATAATTGTAAGAGTGAGTTTGAGAGAAATCATTGGTTGTACTAACATTCAAAGTATAATCAATAGCATATAAAGTGGACGTAGGCTCGTTAACGCCGAACCACTATAAACCTTGTGTGTTCTCTGCTTTTTTCCTCATTTTTTAGTTATAATTCTCAACGAATCAGAACCATTTTGGTATTAGAGCCAAATTTTGATCTAACATTTTGGTGCTTTCACTGAGAATTGATTTCTTGGCGTATTGGATTGTTACTCCGTTGTTTGGATACTCAAGTCCAAAGAAAACAGTCCCAAAACTTCACTGTTCAGATTTTTGAAAATTCCAGTGGCATCTGATATCATGGCCGGAAAGAAGTCTAAGGAAGTACGAACTTCGCAGGCGATTCAAGTCGCAAATGAAGTAGTTGAAGAAAGTGTGCATGTGCAAGTTGAGGAAGGCTTCGCGGATCGCGGAGACATGGGGGAGATCTGACCCGAACGTGGCGCCACGATCCGAACTGAGGGCGACACGAACCGAGCATCTGAAGGGGTCGTCACTCGATCCCGAGACAACACCGCGAACCCTCCCCCTAATGTAACCACGATCCGACCCCAGGGGGCGCTACGAGCCACAGACACAGGTCCACTGCGATCCGAAGTGATGACCAGACTACAACTCGACCTGGAAAGGAGGTTATGACTCACTCTACCCATCCTGGTACCTCTGTTCGACCTGGCTCAAGTTCTCTGCGCATAAGAGAAAATGCTGGTGATTAATATGACCCCTCTGCTCCGGTCATTGAAGGAGATCTCTCTCGCTTCTTCGAAATGTGGGATAGGCTGTTTGATGAATTAGTTGCTCAAAGGCAGCAAAGCTCTGTGATGTAGTAGAACTTAACTGCTATGGATAAAAGGATCGATGACCTCGCAAGACAAAGAACACTCCCAGTTCGCCCACTCACCCCAGAGTACTCTTCTTCGTTAGAGGAATCGCCAAGACCTCCGCGGCGACCGTATGAGAGGGATGAAAACATAGAGCAGCTCTGATTTGGAACCTTGCCATCACGAGAGGAAGAGACACTTGGTGTAGGACCCTCAAACTGCAACTTGAATAATCATGCCGCAACTCCTAGAGCTCGAGTTGTGGATAATCCTGTTGAGAATAGATCACCTCAGCCTCTTCGTCGTACTAGTACTCATGGTAACAGGGGGCAACGAAGCCCAATCTGAGCCCCGGACTTCATGGATGTTCCTAGAAGAGGGATCGGAGAATTCCACCGAGATAGGAGCGTTGATCCCGAGCCTCCGATGACCAGTGCAAATGTTGCAGCTATGGTCCATCAAATCCTGGCGGATAGCCATGGACAAAGGAATGAAGATTGGGGAATTGACCGCAGTCACACCCCTTTTACTGACGACATTCTAGATGTAACATTCCCGAGGCGCTTCAACATGCCTCAGATGAACCGTTACGCGGGTAGATCTGATCCAATCCAACATCTAATGAGATATTCTTGGTCAATGACGGCTGCCGCAGCTTCTGATGCTGTAAAGTGCAAAGCATTCCCTATATTCCTGGAGGATGTAGCGTTATTATGGTTTACTCGCTTACCAGCAAGATCAATTTCCAGTTTCAGTGAATTGAGTGAAAGGTTCGTGGAACAGTTCCGCATTTATGCACAAAGGTCGAAAAGTGTGATTGACCTGTTCCTCGTCAAACAACAACCAGGCGAAAGCTTGAGGGTGTATCTGGATCGTTTCAACCTAGCTGCCACCGAAGTCAAGGATCCCCATGAGCCAACTGTTGTGGCAGCCCTAATTGATGGGGTAGATAAAGATACTGAATTTGGGAGATACCTGGCCGGCAAGCCACCTCATACTAGAGAATTGTTCTACGAGAAAGCAAACGTACGCTTACGTCAGGAGGAGGTATATGCTAACCGGAAGATGAAAATGGCAAATAAGGAGGAAATCCAAAGTAATGTGGCCATCAAGCAAACCGGGGACAGCTCGGGAAAGGTCGAAGTCAATGTTGGAAACCGAAACTAGGGCGGCGGCCGCCAGTCAGGAAACAATGGTAACAACAGTAATGGCAATAATCGGAAGAGAAATCGAGGGAGCGACTCCCAGAGAAGGACCCGTCCCAGGTCTTTCGAAAATTATACGCCAATAAACGATACTTTGGAGAATATATTCGTCAACTTGTACAACGTTCTCCAATATAAAAGGCCTCCTCCAAGAGATTCGACGGAGAAAGAACGTGAAACAGGGAAGTTTTGTCTCTTCCATCAGACCCACGGCCACTCTACAAATGAATGTCGTCATCTGAGAGACGTAGTTGAGAGGTTGCTCCGAGAAGGGAAGTTGGATGAGTACCGGGTGACTCCTAGAGACAGGGGGCAAGCTATTCAGACCCCGAACCAAAACCAGAATCAACCTACTGCCAGGCCAACTGTCCAGCAAAAAGGAAAGGATCTTGTTATCAATACCATAATAGGAGGGCTTCCCCTAGCCGGGCATAGTTTCAAGGCGATGGACCAATACGTAAACGCAACAAAGCATCATCTTGAGGCAGGAGAGTGTAACAACCCTGAGGACAATGTCCCGGTAAAACAACAAAAGATGATGTCAGATGACGTCATTTTCCGCAACCGAGAGAGTATTAGAGTCCACGCTCCGACCGAAGATCCATTTGTAATCACAGTTCCTATTGGCCCGGCCACTGTCCATAATGTTTTAGTGGATAACGGGAGTTCAGTCAACATTCTATTCAAAAAGACGTTCGATCTAATGAACCTTGAATTGAAAGATTTAAAGCCGTGTGAAGGATGGATCCGTGGATTTAACGGAGCTTCAACTGCTCCAATGGGATATGTAGAGCTACCGGTAACACTTGGGGAAGGAGAACTCCAGAGAGTGAGAATTCTTCCCTTTGTGGTTTTGGATATTGAATCGCCTTATAATTCCTTCTTCAGCCGACCGGCCCTAGCAAAGTTTAGAGCTTGTATAGCCCCCTGGTGCTTGTTATTGAAGTTTCCTACGGAAGCTGGTGTTGGCATAGTTAGAGGAGATCAGGTTATTGCGCGAGCGTGTTACATTGCAGAGCTAAAGCTACTCCGTAAAGGAAAAGATATTGAGACTAACGACGCTTCCTCCCCCATAAGGGAGGAGACGTCATAGAAATTAAAGAGAATGACTATAGGTGAGTCGCCCAGAGAACTGCCCGAGGATATAGATCCCAGAGAGGACGAAGAGACTGGGGGCAGAATGGCGGCTCCCAACGAAACGACTGTGGATGTACCGATCGATGATAGCGACCCAGAGAAGGTCCTGAAGATTGGATCCCAATTGGATCCAGTTCGAGCTAAAGAACTGACGGATTTCCTGAAAGATAACATGGATGTATTTGCTTGGACCCACGCGGACATGTGTGGGATATCTCCATCAATCATGAGCCATTCATTGAGCATTAACCCAAAGCATCCCCCTGTAAAACAAAAAAGGCGAATGCTGGTCCCAGAGAGGTCCGCAGCCTTGAAAGAAGAAGTTGAAAAGTTAAGAAGTAATGGATTCATCAGACACTCAACCTACCCAGATTGGATTTCAAATCCAGTTTTGGTAAAGAAGGCCAATTGGAAGTGGCGTACGTGTATTGATTTTTCAGATTTGAATAAAGCCTGCCCAAAAGATAGCTTTCCGTTACGCAGAATTGATCAGTTAGTGGATTCAACGGCAGGTCATGAGCTTCTCTCTTTCATGGATGCTTATTTAGGATATAACCAGATTCCTATGCATGTTCCAGATCAAGAACACACTAGCTTCATTACTGATCTGGGATTATACTGCTACGTGGTAATGCCTTTTGGTTTGAAGAACGCAGGCGCTACATATCAACGGTTAGTGAACAGAATGTTCTATAACCAGATTGGGAAAACGATGGAGGTGTACGTTGACGACATGTTGGTTAAGTCCAGACAATCGTCCGATCACACTACAAACTTGGCAGAGATGTTTGGTATTCTTCGAAAGTATGGGATGAAACTCAACCCAACGAAATGCTCATTTGGGGTTGCATCCGGGAAATTCTTGGGATTCATTGTCAGCTCGCGCGGGATTGAAATTAATCCAGACCAGATTGCAGCAATCAGAGACATTCAGGAGCCTAGACAAATCAAAGATGTGCAGAGCCTTGCGGGGAAAGTAGCAGCATTAAGCAGATTCATCTCTAAAGCGACAAACAAATGTATTCTGTTCTTTGAATTGATAAAGCAAGGAAAACGCAATTTTAAGTGGACTCCTGATTGCATTGAAGCATTTCAGAACCTGCTGAATCATCTGGAGAGACCCACGATACTGTCTAAGCCAGTGGATCACGAGGATTTATTCGTGTACTTAGCAGTGTCGTCCCACGCGATCAGCTCAGCGTTAGTGAGAGAAGAAGACAAGGTTCAAAGGCCAGTGTACTACGTGAGTAAAAAATTGGCGGCAGCTGAACGCAATTATCCGAGGATCGAAAAGTTGGCGTATAGTTTATTGATTGCATCTAGGAAGCTTCGACATTATTTCCAAGCTCATCCTATCACCGTGTACACAGATCATCCGCTCAAGCAAGCTCTACAGAGACCAGAAGCTTCTGGAAGGCTGCTCAAGTGGAACATTGAAATGAGTCAATTTGATTTGAATTTTCAGCCCCGACGATCGATACGGGGGCAAGTGCTGGCAGATTTCATTGCAGAATTTACTGTCTCGGAGGATGACATGGTAAACGAAGAGGCTGACCCACCAAAGTTACTTCTCGATCCTAGTGCATGGAAATTGTATATTGATGGTGCTAGGAATGATAAACGATCAGGTGACGGAGTGGTGCTTGAAACTCCTGAGAAAAGTCTGATATCCTATGCTATCCGGTTGGAATTTCACGCCACTAACAACGACTCCGAATATGAAGCCCTGATAGCCGGGCTGAGGATCACAAAGCAATTAGAGATCGCGAAGCTGGACATATTTTGTGACTCCAAGTTGGTTGTAAATCAGGTTACTAGAAAATTTCGAGCTAAGAGCCCAAGATTGATTTCATATTTGGAGAAAGTGAAGGAGTTGTTGACTGGCTTTGATCACTACAGTATATCCTATATTCTGCGGTCAGAGAACCAACAGGCGGACAAGTTAGCGAAGATGGCTAGTTCCGACGATCCTGAAGAAGCTTGGCTAGCCCCAGTTGAAGTACTTCAGTTACCTAGCATAGGTCAGATGGAAATTGATCCGATACTAGAGACTGAGCCAGAAAGGGAGTCATGGAAGACCCCTCTAAAGAATATCTTGATAAATGGAACGCTTCCGACCAAGAAGAGCGAGAGGCGTAAAATAATCCGTAAAGCTTCCCGATACGTTCTGCAAGGCGGAATCCTGTATAGACAGGGATTTTCGATGCCTCTTCTCCGGTGTATAGCCCATGACGACATCAAACGTGTACTGCAGGAAGTACATGAGGGTGAGTGTGGTGACCATACCGGAGGACAAACATTGGCAAAAAAGGTGTTGCGGTATGGTTACTTCTGGCCTACCATAAACAAAGATGCGGCAAAATACGCACGACGTTGTGATGCATGCCAAAGATTTTCAAATATTCCCAGGGCACCTCCTGGCCTGTTAAAGACAATGGCGAGTCCATGGCCTTTCGCGATGTGGGGGATTGATATCATCGGAAGCCTCCCTATAGCAAAGGGCGGAGCAAAGTTCGTTATCGTGGCTGTAGACTACTTCACCAAATGGGTCGAGGCTGAGCCGTTAACTACAATCACAACCAAGCGAGTGATTAATTTTGTTGTTAGGAACATTATTTACCGGTTTGGGATCCCGAAGATCGTGATAACTGACAATGGAACCCAGTTTGATAGCAACGAGTTCAGGGACTTCTGCCAGAAGTACCACATTGAGAAACGGTACACCTCTGTGGCACATCCACAGTCAAACGGACAGGTCGAAGCAGAAAATAAAGTGATTAAATCCATTATCAAAAGAAGATTGAAGCGGGCCAAAGCCATGTGGGTCGATGAATTACCCTTGGCATTATGGGCCTACAGGACAACGTATAAATCGGCAACAGGCCATACTCCCTTCTCCCTTGCTTTTGGAGTAGAGGCGGTCGTCCCGGTTGAGCTAAAAGTACCATCTCACCGAGTTATTTACTACGATCCGATGACTAATAGTGAGTTTCTCCTTGAATCCCTAGATACAATAGAGGAGAAGAGGGTTGAAGCAGATCTGCGTGCCTTGAGACACAAGCAACAGGTCGCTAGATACTACAACAAAAGAGTTCGAGCCCGAACCTTTGAACCCGGAGACTTGGTTCTGAAGCGTGTCTTTCCACCCCCAACTCATATGGGTGCGAAGTGGGAAGGACCATACTCCGTTCTACGAAGGCTTGATAATGGAACTTTCAAGCTAGCAACCGTAGATGGAGAAGAAATCCCCAGAGTGTGGAATGCCCAACATTTGCGGCCTTATCTGACGTAAAGTCATCAGATTTATCCTTTTGTTTCATAGGACCATGTAAAGGCATGACTTGCCTAGAATAGTCCAATGTCTTGAGCAAAGGATTATAAAGTGGACGTAGGTCACTATTTGACCGAACCACTATAAAAATATTGTGTGTCGTTTACCTTCATTTGCACTATTATTTATCTGCTCTTCTATCTTTATAAAGTTTGTTGTAAAATTCATACAGTGATTACAGAAACATGTAATTCTAAGTGCCTTCCATCAGAATGGAGAGTAATCCGCAGCCAGAACGAGGAAGGTGCAATAAAGTGAATCACACCATTGATTGCGCTCTAACTCTCCAGAGCCGAGAGAAAACATAAAGGACGCGAAAATAACGTCCACATGGCAAGGCGATGCACCACGGGAAGAACCGCCTTGACCAAACTCCAACCTTGGCGACCGCCAGGAGAGTATAAAAGCTCCTACGATTAAGCGCTGAGAAAGAGCTCTTACCCCGCTGAAGGATCGGGGGGCGACTGAACAGCCGAGTTCGAACTCTAACCTTGGCGACCGCCAGGAGAGTATAAAAGCATCTACGATTAAGCGCTGAGAAAGAGCTCTTACCCTGCTGAAGGATCGGGGGGCGACTGAACAGCCGAGTTCGAACTCTAACCTTGGCGAACGCCAGGAGAGTATAAAAGCGTCTACGATTAAGCGCTGAGAAAGAGCTCTTACCCCACTGAAGGATCGGGGGGCGACTGAACATGCGAGCTCGAACTATAACCTTGGCGACCGCCAGGAGAGTATAAAAGCGTCTGTGATTAAGCGCTGACAAGGATGCTGGAGACTTAGCATCCCCAGAATTCCTGCCCCGTTAAAGGATCAGTGAGCAGATCATGATACGAGTTCGAACTTTAACCCGCTGATGGATCGGGAAAGTATAGAGGCACAGGAGATTTGGCGCCTCAAGGACTATAATCCTACTAAAAAAAAATTCCAAGTCCCCCGTATTCAAATATAGGGGCAACATGCATAGAAATTGTTAAATTCTTTCTGTTGCTTGAATGATTTGTAATATAATTTCAGCTTGGTTATGGTCAAATGATTTGTGACTAAGTGTGAAGAGTTTATTCGTTGCAGGTACACGATGATGCAAAAGAAATAAACTTTCATTCATAAACAGCAAACCTACAAGATAAAGAGGAACCTAAACAAAAGTGAGGGCCATTCTCACAGTTACATTTCATGGCCGGTGGAAAGCCTAAAAATCCTAAGGACAAAATATGAACTGATATCTGCATCCTACTTATGCTGAGGGGGCTATGTAGGCTTCTTGCTCCTTTTCTGCTTCCCCGACTCCTCCTTATCAACATCCGAACGATCACCTTTTTTCCTCTTCCTCTTATCAACAAGGGGCTCTGGCGAAGAACTAGAGGATTGAGAGGCTAGTTGTGAAATTATTGATCGGGAGGAAAATCTTACGACCAACCCAGTTTTGGGGTCGATCTCGGAAATAGGGGGCACATATACTGGATCTTGTCCCCCTTTCATAAGAAGCAACTGCTTCCCCTCTTCGGCCTGTTGTTCAGCCAAGGTTTCCTCATCATCGCCTCTGCTTTCTTTGGTAATGGCAACTTCCTCTTCATCGCCGTCGTGGCGCCTGTCCATGTCTCTCAGAGCCTCGATGGGTTCAGCATCTGGGGGGACATCAGCACCAGAACTTGGCGGGATGTAAACCTTCTCTGCTTCTGTCCTCTTCTCAGCATCCTTATAACTGGCACGCCACCTGTATCATGAGAAACAAATGTTATTTTGGGAGAGAATGTGGTTTGCTCAGTTGATTGTCCGACAAGATGACGACAAGTGACAATGGCTTTGACAAATTGCGGAGAAAATATAGGGATACCTTCCGCCGATCCTCCATCCAAACTAGCAGCAGAACCTCCGACAGCTGGAGGAATTGGACCCAGAGGAATCAATGGATCGTCGGGATTGTATTCCTCAATTTTGGAGGCCTTAGGCTCTGCAGCTGAGCTCGAGCCTTCTTCAATTTTATCTTTGCCCTTGGCCTGAGTTTTCTCTTTATCAATCTCTTCTTGGAGTAGACGTCTTCCTTTCTCTAGATCTTCAGGTTCGTTATCCCTAAGAAAAGTCCGCATCAACTCATCATCATCAATTTCATCGACCCCTAATCGTTGTTTCTCGCTTTGGACGATTGCATCCCATATGTTGGCTAAAGTGACATGGTAGTCCGGGATCCAGGAGATGTTGCGGGTCTTGATGACCTGGGTAAGGAAGTCAAACAGCATTTCCTCAAATCCTTCAATATCTTTCTCTCTCTCAAGGAGCTTTTCATTAGAAACAGTGGCCATTTCAATGGCACTTTCTACATTATTTTCAGCCAGGATCGCGCGCTTCTCTGCACGCACGAGTTGATCATTCAGAATCGCCCTCTCTTTTTCGGCCAGAGCTAAACTATCTTTCAAGCTTGCCTTTTCCTTCTCCCAAGCCGCTTTTTCAGCCTCGAAATGATCCAGTGCTGTTTTCAGGTCGGTGTTGGCCATCCTGAGATCTTCCACCTCTTTCTTCAATGACACTCGCTCTTTGCTGTTAGAATCGAGCTCATTATGAAAACGTTGCCTGGCCTCCTCCAGCTCTGTTTTGTAATTTTTAGCATCTCGTTGAGCCAAGGCAAGCAAAGATTGTGCATCTTCTAAGTCCTTCTCCATTTTTACCCTGGCCCTTTCATTGTTATCTATCTTCACTTTGGACCTATGCGCTTCCATCTCAAGCATTCGGATGACGTCTGAAAGATTGACAGCATGTTTTTTCATCGCCTCATACTGCTTGGCTACATGGCGAACGTGTCCGATGACTTCAGTATCCCAATTCCTAGGGACTGGTTCCAAAGTTGGAACGAACATCATCCTTTCGAAGAAGATATCGGGGAATTGTTCTCGTAATTTTTCCAGCTTGGCCTGAGTCTCAGGGCCAAGATATAGTCTCATGACCCGGGGGCACTCAAACTTTGTTGGCTGGAAGGGACAATGTCAGTTTTCTCCTTCTCAGAATCCTTGTTTGGATCCTTGCTTTTATCCTTAGGCTCGTGGTGCTTTTTGGATGATCTGCTGTGAGAGGGTGCACTCTTCGGAGGGGTTAAGTCTTTGGGAAGTTGTTTTCCCCCTTTAGGTGGCACCGGATGACTGGGAGGCTTTCCAAAGGTTTGTTTTAACGGAGATCTGGACTGTGAAGAAGTAGGCTTGTGAGAATTCCGGGACCAATGGCTGTCTCCCCCTCGATTGCTGCTACGAGCACGCTCAGGATTTGGATGAAGACTAGGTGTGCCTTCACGAAGAGAGCGATAGGAATAAGATCGTTTGCGAGACATCTTTCCTGCAAAAGAAACAAGTACATATTAAAACCTTGAATACTATTGGTACAAAAGTGTGGGGTCAGACAGTGCATGTGATTTGTGCATCCCATATAATTCCCCCTAACAGACCAGGGCCCGAAGTCAGGCTCATCTGGGTTGTCTCTCGTTCTCCAACTAGAACAGTTGTTTCCTCAGAAATAGGGAAAAATGGCTCCCCTTCGAAGTCTTCCTATGTATATAGATCATCAGGTAAAGGAATCTTGATCAGTTCTTTAAATAACTGCTCCTCTGTTAAATCAACGGGAGTAGCAGGTTCAACCGGTAGAGAGGCCCTTGAGGGGAAACCCCCGGAGAGACTGGGATTTCCTTAGACTCGTCAGCACGGGCCTCATCTCCTCTATATACATTTAGGTCTTCGTCGTCCTGGATAATTATCGGCGAAGGACTCTTACGAAATTTAGTTGTTTCTGCTGCCTGTGACGTTCCTTCTCCCTCGGTCGGGGGCACGTATTTGTAAGGTTTGCCACCCGCACCAAGTCCAAACCTTATATCCTGAAGGTGGTGCTTGTGAAGATTCTCGTCAGTAATACATTTCTTGATATTTAGGAAGTTGGATTTGCTTTGCAGAAGAAGGGACAGTCGATTATTGTACACCGAGCCTTCCGTCTTTAGAAAGGCATGAACTGCAAAGAGAAAAGAAGCATGTTAGCGCTTCGATTTCTTAAACAATTTATTCATTCAAAGGTTCAAAATTTACTTGATTTAAGCCATCTTCTTGCACACCCAGCCTGTCTCTTTATGTAGAACCAATCGGCCTTGGGATCCCCTATGTTGCTGTAACCGTTAGATAAGACCTTCCTATTCACTACTGATTCGAAGAAAGAAAAATTTGGGGTTGCCGTAGAGCGATGCTTGAAAAGGTAATAGAATTTCAAATCTTTAAACGTGAGCTCAGTTTGCAGGATTTCCGCATATGCAATGTATAGAGTGTATAGAGCTGCGTAGGCGTTGGGATGTAGCTGCATCGGAGCAATACCCAATCGTTTTAAGGTTTAAATGACGATGGGAGGAAACGGAGGAATAGCGCCTACCCAGCACATAAGTCGGCTAACTGTCATATACCCCTCCGGAGCCAAATGAGGTCTATCTTCGCTACCAGGTGTCCTCACATCATCCCAGGGGATCCCGTGTCTCAAGCATTATGTCATCAAGTTTGGAAGCTAAAGAGTCAGTGAATTTCTCTATTTCTATTGCATCAGGAATCTCGTTGGGAGCTCGGTCGTCTACTTCGGACTCCTCATCAAGCGAGGTACTCTCAGACGGATCCGATTCCATTTCTTCCTCATATTCAGATCCAGAATCCTCACCCTATGGATTAATTGGAAGAACCTCGGGGTTGTGGTGCTCATACACCTCGGGATACGTCTTTGTATCAGATCTTGAAGGGGAACGGTTATCCGACATTACTGTTTAGGCGAGTAAACATGAGAAATAAGAATATAATTACCCGTCCCCCCATATGTATAAGTGCAAGTGTGTGCCTATGCATACAATAAAGAAAAGCATAAAAGTTAGCAAGTTCATCGAAGGATTAGTCGTCATATGCAGTCAAATTATGCTTTCATTCAGTTCAGAGATTCTAGAGGGCTCTAGCCTAACTGTTCATTGATATACCAGAGTCAAGTTGCATTGTCTATTAGGTAAGTTCGTTGAATCGTTCATTAACTAGATCGCTAAGTAAGGCTCGGATCGTGATGTGTCCCCGGATCGTGAAAGGGGGGTTCAGATCGTGATACATCTTCGGATCATAGAACGGGTATGGATACACGGCAGAAGTATTAACTCACGAACAAAGCATGGCATCGGATCGTGAAAACTGGAACGGATCACGATAACTCCCTGCGATCCGCAGTTCACCAGCGTGAACCGATCCGTTCACCAAATCCCACTCCTTCCATCTACCACAATCACGACCCGCTGCCTCACCATCGCCACGATCCAGCCCGACGTATTCCTTCTTATCCCTCCTCTCTACCTCCGAATTCGAATAACTAGATCCATGGCGCCTCATCAACCTCCAGAACTTCGAACGCCACACGACTCCTTCGCTCTCTCCTCTCAAACTAGCGAAAACCCAAGGAAAACGAGAGAGAAATTGTACGAAAGCACTTTTAATAAGATTACCTTTCTTAAATTGGGGGGGCAATCGGGTTTTTGGAAAGTTAAAAGCTAGGGTTTTACTCAAAAAATAGCTGGCGGCGCAACAGTAAATGAAGAAGAAAGGGGAAAATGAAGAAGGAATCGGCTTATATAGGTGGGGCGGTAACCGTTCGTGTTCTCTTTTTTGTTTTATTTGCAGTGGTTGGATCATGGATAAAAGCCCACTACGGACCGTAGAAAGTAAGCAGGCCACGAGCAGAAGCCCGTATCAGCCTGTCATGTGATCCGATCCGTGAGGGGTTCACGACTGGAACCCAGAAGCCCTTCATAAACCAAAAGAAGGCCCGCTCCCTATTACGCGTTCGTGATGGGTGCTGTGCCCACGACCCGCGGCGTATAACAACGAATTGAGCCCCAGCGAGGTTGATGAATCGGGAAGATAATGTTTTAAGTTCATAGAAATACAACAAGCTATAAAATATTATTTTCTACAGTTAGTTTTGAGACTTACTCGGCGATTTAATGGCGATATTTTCGAAAGCCTAAAAGAATGGAGGAAGATTCCTTGAGCACGAAGGTGATTGAAGATCTTACCGAATATTTATACCTGCCAAAGGGCGTGACTTCTTGAAGTAATACAACCATTCATACAGATACGATCACTGGTTCACATCACTTCACGGAAAGTTGAATCTGCAGTTTCGAAGCATGTTCCATCCTCGATAAAACATACTTCGAGGGGGCAAAATGTTGGTAAGCTTTTTGACCTAACCACCAAAGTCCAAAAGCAAAGAAAATACGAGTCCTTAAGGGTCCGACCCCTCAAGCATTCGATCGTGGTCATATCGTCTTCCTCGGATCGTGACACTCCCCGAATCGCTGCGCCAGTATGTGACCCAATCGCCCCTTGTAGCCTCGATCCGATCCGCTACCTCTAGTTCGACCCAATCCGTCCACAGCATGACGATCTGATCCAAACCCAGAAGACGCGAAGAGGCCCCTGACCAAGTCATTCACGATCCGAGAATGCAGGATCACGCTACACCTGTCCACAACTGTCATATTGACCAATTCTCCATCAAGCTACGAACCAGTCCGAGATTTTCGGGATGTGGGCCACGTATGACCGCGATCCGTCACCAAAAATCAGCTATAAATAGCCCAGAGCTGGGCAATTTTGAGGATCTTTTGGCAGTTTTGAGTATTGATTCCATCATTACTGTCACACCACTATTTCTTATCAGTTTTACTTCGAAATTGCTGAGAGAAACCATAATTGTAAGAGTGAGTTTGAGAGAAATCATTGGTTGTACTAACATTCAAAGTATAATCAATAGCATATAAAGTGGACGTAGGCTCGTTAGCGCCGAACCACTATAAACCTTGTGTGTTCTCTACTTTTTTCCTCATTTTTTAGTTATAATTCTCAACGAATCAGAACCATTTGGGTGTTAGAGCCAAATTTTGATCTAACAATTACCAAATCGAATTCCATTCAATTCCAATTTAATATATTAAATTAGAAAACTTGACTTTGGAAAATTTCCATTAAATCCTAATAAAAAGATTTATAAATTCCAATTCAAATCTGCATTGTTAATTGGGTTAAAGAACTAATGTTATTTAAAAAATCGCTCGCGATAAACCCAAATTCCCCAGTTAAATTAATTAATTGGTAAAATTCCCTAAATCTTAATTAAAGATATATTATTTTCTCAACTGGGTTTAAGAATAGTGTTATTGAAGACACCATCCATGACAAACCCATCATATTAAATACAAGGCTCTAAATAGTATTTATATCGGCTTATATTCAGTATCAAAATTTGAAACCAACAGATATCGTATTGGGAATAACAATATCTGTATCTTCCAAATTCCTCAACAATATTCATATAATCATGGAATCCAATATCGAATTATTCCGAAGTTTATTTCCACTCAAATCCATTCCACTTCGTATGTTGGAAAATTCTGGTTATATTAAAACCATTTTTAATCCAATATATTTATTTAAAAACATTGGATTATTATTCTAGTTAATAACTTGTTCTTTCAGATAATAATATCTTTTATCCTTTCAAATATGGAATTTTTCATCCAAAATCTTTCCAAATCATTTATTATGATTTTACATAATTTTCCATATTTTTATAATTTCATTAAGGTCCTTACAATCGGTTTCCAATAACGTCCACCGAACTGCATCCATATCGACCTTTCCTGAAACTGATTTGGACATAATTTAAAATCCAACCATTCAATTTTAAATCTCTTATATTCCTTGGAAAGAACTTTTCGATATGAATCCAAAGGTTCTGGTTCTAGGAGAATCTGATGGTCGGATCTCCTGTTACATCAATTTGAAGTCAATGGTTGAAATTCGCAAACGGTCGCTGCGTGGTGCATTTTATTCAAGCCATTAAATATATATAATATATATATATCATTGATTTTCATTTAAAACATATTTTATAAAAAACTATAAATTCATTTTAAAACGATTTCAACTTCATTTTCAATTTTAAATCAAAATTGAATGTTCTATACCATTATAATTCTAAAATGATAATATTTTCAAAATATCATATTTTGAAATCAATTCTTTTCAATATTCATTATAAATTGAATAAAATCGACATAAAGAATTGTTTGAGTAAAAATGGCGCACTTCTCTTAACTCGGCTCCGTATATTTCCATATTTTCGTGTCCATCCAAAATCGGACATCAAAATCATATTTTGTTTCTTTACTGAATAATATTTTAAAATATTCGTTATTTCTGAATTGGAATTAGACTCAATAATTACCATGTAATTTTATTTATATGGATTCCATACATCGCATGTATTCAGAAATAGTCATAAACAATTATTAAACAGTCAATTCACATCCAGAGTGCAATTTACAACTGTATAAGCATTAAAAAAATAATTAACGCTTATAACAGTCTGTCAACCAATCGGTTGACATACAATCAAATCCAAGGGAGATGTGAATTAAATATCATCCCTAGACCCGTGTGGGTTTTTCAAACAACAATAGTCTATTTAAATAAATCATTGGTTAGTAAATTTAAGTAATTCTAATTCGGTTTGAATTATTTGTCTACTTAACAAATTTTCACTGTTCAAATTATAAATGGATATTTATAATTAAATTTCAACTACCACATTAATGTTAACATTATTTTTGATATGTTAAACATTACTATCACAGCACAATACCGTCAATGAAATCATCCATGGTTTTCAAACAACAGTGAACGTGAGCTAACAGGCACCGTACAACATTTCTGGTGATAATTAAACAAATAAAAATCAACACCCGCAATTTATATATTTAAAGTTATAAAATAAATAAATAACTATACAAATATTTTAGTGAGAGAATTCTCCCTTTCATTTCCACTCCGTTAGTCTTTATTTGATGATTTTATTTTCAAACTGAATTAAACGTGCATTTAATTCAGCTGAAAATCCAGTATGCTCCGTTTCCATTTTGGTCAGTTCTATAATGTACAGTTCGTTGCCACGATCACAAGGCAACTAAAATCGTTCATTTTCGTTTCTATTTGCAAAAGATATTGTATTGTAAACATTGACTACATTACATAGGTAATTAATTAATAAATTAAATTAATTAATCACTCTTCTTCCTGTTAATACCTTCAGCCCAATAAAACCACAAACGCAGAAAACCTCGACCTCCTTCTTAGCTTGCGCGCGCCTCCCCAGCCTGTCGGAGCTCGATCGGAGATGGCCACTCGACGCGCTGAGCGTCGCCACCTTATATGGCTACCAACGCTAGTTCAATGGGCCCCATCGTCTTGAAAACCGTTTCAAACGATAAACCTTTGAGATGGAAATTCGAACCCATTTCAGTGCCAATCACGATCATATTTATACGGATTGTAAGATCCTTAATCGCTCTTGAAATTTCGTGTGGAAACCCTAAGCTAATTCGAGTTATTTTGGACGAAATTAAGGGATTCATTTTACAGGTTTTCAGTCGTTCAAACGGAAATGATGGCGGGCCTGGATAATGAATTAGGGTTTCTATTTTTCCTTTTATACCCTTTTATTTTTAATTTAATTTAGTTCGAAAATAGCTGGTTTTATCTCTGAACTCCAAATCAAACCCAACAACTATCGCCTCTAGCTAAATACCCCCATTCCGAACACATTAGGATATGTTTCATAAGCCAATCCGACTGTTTCAATCAGTTTTTTTACCAAAATTAAAATATTAATTAATATAACGGCCAATATAGAATTCGAACGTACATTTTAATTTACCGAAGCCACATACTAACTCCAAAAATTACAGAAAAACCAAACTTAGCTATGTTTTGATGATACGGTCCTAACAAAACTAATTTCGTCGAATTTGGAGACCGTTTGAAAAATGGCCTTTTTTAAGGGATATATATTATATTAAAAATATATAAATTCCATAGCGACTATTCTAAATTTTAAACTGGACGTAACTTAAAATTTATATAGTGAAATATCAGTTTTCTACATTCGTTAGAAAATTACAATTCAAAATATTCCAACATTTCTAGTTTTACCCATTTCTGACTTATATTGAATTTTGTGCATTCATTTGAAATTTAAAATCAAATTTTCAAACTACCCATTTCAGGCTCGTTTTATAATTAAAATAAATTTATACGTTCTAACTTCAATTTAAATATATTTTTAGTTGCTATTATTTAAAATAAAACATTTTAAATATTCAAAACCCATTAAAATAGCTAAAAATAAAATTTTAAATTGGTTCAGAAATTCTGGGTTGTTACATTATCCATTAAAAAATGTCTTGGGGTTCATAACTTGAAACCACAAACCTTTATTTTAACGTATGACCGACGTTTTAATGTTATAATGCTATTCTGAACTCAATGGAATAGATTCTGAAATTTAATTTGATTTAAAATAACCATATTGAATTGATATAATATAATTTAAATTCATAAACAATCAATTCCTCGATAATAAATTATTAACATTGTTGTTTATAGTCAAATACAATTTATATTAATCATCTGAATCGTTTCGTTTTTTATCTTCGAATCCAATTATATTTCGTTTTCGAATTACGATAATTCGATATACTCGAAATTAAATCGTATTTGGTTATTAAATCGTATTCGGTTATTAAATCGATAAATTTCATATAAAAATCCATGTATATTATCTAATTCAACATTTAAAATAGTATTAAATGTTTATAATTAATTGACCAAAAATCCGGGTCATTACATTCTTTCTCCCTTAAAAGAATTTCGTCCCCAAAATTACTAAGGTCGGAATAATGCTACAAACCCATTTACTTTTCAAAATCCACTTAATTATAACTCGACGCTTCATATTTCTCCAAATTTATTTCTAACAAAACTTTTGATTCTCATTCGTATTGCTTACATTCGTTCAATCTGAATGATTTATAACCAATATATTCATATCCTATTTATATTCCATTCAAATGCATTCAAATTCAATCAAATTGATCCTAATTAATTTATTCACCTCGATCCATTTAAATTGCATAAGTTAAATTTAAATTTTAGAAATTCAGATTCCCGACTTCTCATTTCAAATCGTTTTGAAGTCCCTAAATATATACATATATTTATAACGATCTCAAATTCAAAACATCTGAAATTTCCAAATAACTTGTTTTCTTTCAAAAAAATTCTATCAGAACTTTTCTAAGGCAACAATCCATCACTTAGGACTAGAAAATGAATACTGATGATGCTGAGGTCATCATCATAATTATATTCTAGCTACAAAAGTGAGTTGAGTGCTTCATTACTTTAAATAAATCCAGCTAAAATGATTTTTATTTAAAAATCCTTCCAAAACAAAACTATATTATTCTAATATACTCTAGAAAATATTTTCCAACTATTCGGGTATTAAATTCCGGATTCTAGTTATGAATCCAAATTTTCTTCATCTCATTTGTATATTTCATTCACATACAATTTCTATTTGGTTATATATAACTATTCCATTTTTTATTCTAACTTGATTATAATAATAAAAGCCAACACATCCATTTATTGCAACAATTTTAGAAAATTATTTCTATTATATCAAGATATAGTTTTGGGTAAAATTATTTCGTTTACCCACTTTAAAACAATACTATGTCGAATTGCTTTGCTCAAGTGTTTAGAAACACCTATCGATACAGTTGTACTTCCTGTATCGACCAGAATTCATAAACCGCTCGCCAAAAAAATCGGCACAATATAAAACAATTTTCATATTAACTAATAAACACGCGCTCTCGTAGATATACACTCAACTCATTCTAGGATACTACTAACCCTATCTCTAATGAGTAAACCCCCACCAAAGCCTAGGTATTCGATGAACCTAAGCTTTGATACCAACTGTAACAGCCCGGAAATCCGTAGTATCTGAGTTTACTAAATACCCCACATGTCTAACACAAGCACAGAAACACGAATGATTATGGGTTAAAGAAGAAAAAGATAGATGAAGAACAGAAATAACAATACAAAATCTCACATCGCAGCAGAATAAACTATAACATATATCACAGCTTTTGGAATACAAAATTTTAACTGTAAAAAACATATATCACAGCTTTTGGAATACAAAATTTTAACTGTAAAAAACATATCATTATCAGAGTAAAATACTTACAATACATCAGAAATAAATAACGCATAGTTGTCTAAGGCTGAAGACTCCTGCTTCAAGCTCCTCCAAGGGTATCTGTAAATACCTGAACTACTTGACTGCCCTTACAAAATTTGGCACCCAAGAGTTTAGGGTAAGCAAAACAAAAATAAACTCTAGGTCAGTCGTGGGACTGATGTGAGTAAACTCCAACCACTTAGTTTAACTTGTAAAAATCTTTTTAAAAGAAAGGATAATCGTAAGACTGATCCACACATAAACACGAATAGTTTTTGCCTTATGACAACCCAAAACATTTCATTAAAATCAATACAATTCTAATATTATAATAGTGTCTACATCAAATGAATATCAATCTAGCGGAACACTTGCATCTCATGCTCCACATAAGTAATATACAATCAAAATCGCATGCGCTTACTAGGTAATATATAACAAAAAGGAAATTCGCTCGATCCGAATCGATTGCTAAACTGACCAAGATCGTTCGAAACCCCTGATTGTTTTGAGAACACGATGAATCAGAACACAAATAGAAGAACATTTCATTGTATATTACAACAATTCCATCAGAATACAAGAATATACAGAGTATGAATAAATATTACACAGAAAATATCATAGATTTTAAATTACATTTAAATACATCGCAGCGGAAAATAATACTAAGCACAACTGAAAACAGATACATGGATATAGAGCTTTCCGAATACCGCTTTAGCTGTAAATCAGGATCCTTTGAATATAAATCTGCAAAACCAAAGCTACTAGCTGTCCATGTCGAAAATAAGGGCACCCAGAGTTTAGGTTAAAACAATAAACTCCAGGTCAGCCGTGTGACTGGTGTGAGAACTAAAACAATTATTTAAAACTTTACTTTAAATCAGATATATCATGGGACCACGCCATATAACACGGAACGGGTTTCCTCCCAAGAATACCAGTGCATATAACAAAACAGCACAATGTTTTTTGGAAAAATGAAGCTATTATAAGACCCAGGTCCTATCACACAATGCAACGCATGCTGGGAGATAGGGTTTTCCCTTATAATAGCCAAACATGCTTGGTACGTTTAAAACAAATCATTTGATACTATTATAAGTGCATAGTGCATAAAACAACATCAAATCATAAGTATCAATCATAGACGGCATGGGTACCATATATCATGTCGCCATAATAGGCTCTACAATCAAAACCGCAAATGTCACATATTGGAAGTTTGGTCTCCATCTGTGAACTGAGGCAAAAGATAGTCCTCACCAATTCGAGACTCTCTAGCCCGAGCCTCAGGATCAGAGCTTGAGTGACCCTTGGATCGTCAGGGCCGAAAAACCGATGTGGATTAAAATGCCTGAACACTTCGTTTCCCCACCCTTTGGGGCGTAAATGAGCCAAATGACTCCATCGGCTCCACACAGTCACTGATATATCTGAGGCGCCTCGCAACAGCAACAACCACACAGGTGAAAAATAATATAAATGTCAGGGTTGGTAGGTCACTGACACCACCCTAGCTAGAAGGAAACACATGCCCTCCCTAAGGTCCTCTCCCGTTTCTGGTTCACAACCGGGGTGTGAGGCTCGCGAATCAACGCTACACAAAGCTATGCCACACAGGCCATGCTTTGATCATCAACCACAAGACTTTGCTTTTCAACAGAAGCCTTGATCATTTGCCACTTAGGCATGCCACACAGGCAATTCACTCCATGCGATTGATATCCATCAATATATACCCCCTGAGCTTGTACGTCTTAGAGAAGGGCGTTACGTAAGAGAATAAATTCTCCGCTGCCAAACAGATATATATTTAATAGAAATCAATCACACAGAATAAAATCCAATGTCAGACACACAGTCTATTTACAAGTTCGCTCTGGGTCTGAACGAAACCGGAGGCACCTTGTACCTCGCATATCCATCGATCTCCAAGTACGTTTGGACGATCACCAACTGATTCCCTCCTCTTGGGTGTACAAACCAATCAAGATCATCAGTAATCACCCAAACGACGTGAAGACCTCCGATCTTCGACCACCGTCTTCATCCTCGACACATCGTCGAATCAGTTATTCAGAATGGGATAAACCCAGTCTTTCTGAATAACCTACGTATATAATAAACAAGTGTTACACAAGCACAACATACACCTCACTCCAATTCAGAATATTCTTTTTTTCAAATATTCTTATACTTTGGGAAAGGTTCCCATTAATTTTATCAAAGATAAATTCTTTAAATTTATTCTTTAATCTTCTTTTGAATATCAATTCAAACCAAATTATGGTTTATCCAAACTAGTCGGGATTAACGAACCTTACCGAAGTAATCATTTGTTTTAATTTCCCAATCCCAACCTATTTATCCTATGAAGTAAAACTGGTAATACTTCGTATCTAACACTACAGTGTTATCGGTAAATTCAATTACCATTTCACATTCAAATCTAATTAAAGATTTAACTATCACTTGGAGCAAAACTGGTGATACTCCATTCTCGATCATTTCAATCTAATTAAAAATTCATTAAAAGTCCACTTGGTTTTAATCTTCCCAAAAATCAATATTAATGATTATTTAACTTGGGAAATCTTATCCTGTCTTTAACTGGGTTAAAGAACCAATATCATTTAAAAAACAGCTCACAATAAACCCAAAATCACATTCCATTAATCATCGGGTTAAAGAAGAAGTGTTATTTAAGACATCATTCACGACAATCCCAAATCCCATTTGATATTAAATACAAGGCTCTGAATAGAAAAAATATCAGCTTATATTCAACATCAAATTCTATGACCAACAAATATCGTATTGGAAATAATGATATCAATATATCTTTCAAATTTCCATAATGATACCAGTAAAATCACGAAATCCAGCATCGAAATATTACAAAGACAATTTCGATTCACATCCATTCCAATTCAATTATTGGAAATTCTGTTTACTTTTAAAACCCTTTCACATCCAATTTATTCGTTTAAAAATAAATAAATTATTATTTTAGTTCAAAACTAGTTCATTTTGATAAAAATCTATTTTTATCTTCTCAAATTTGGAATTTTTCATCTCAATTCTTCACAAATCATTTCTTATGATATTACACAAATTATTACTATTTTTAATAATTTTATCAAGGCCCATACAGTCGATTTCCATCAACGGCCATCGAACTGCACTTACAGCAACCTTTTCCAAATTTGATTTGGACATAATTCCAAATCCAACCGTTAGATTTCAAATCTCTAATGTTCGTTAGAAATATCTTTTCGATACGAACCCAAGGGTTCCGGTTTTAGAAGAATCCGACGGTCGGATCACTCGTAACGTCCATTCGAAGTCAATGGTCGAAATTCGCGAACTGCCGTGGCGCGGCGCGGCGCGTTCTATTCAGGCCATTATATATATAATATATATATATATATAATATATTATATATATTTCGTCGATTTCCTTTTAAAACGTATTTTATAAATCGTTTTATATTCGTTTTCAAAACGATTTCAACTTCATATTCAATTTCTAATCAAAATTGAACATTCCATATCATTAATCTATAAATGATAATACTCTCAAAACGTTATATTTTGAAATCAAATTCCTTTTATATATTCATTATAAAAATGAATAAAACCAATACAAATATCGTTCACGTCAAAATAGTGTCAATCTAATCAGCACGGCTTTATATATTTCAATAACTTCGTTATTCTATTCTATAAATGAATATTTTCTTCAACACATGAAATTTGCTTTTATTCAACACATGAATATATATTTTATTCAACACATGAATTTTCTTCTATTCAACACATGAATATATATTTTATTCAACACATGAATTTTCTTCTATTTTCCAAATTGGAATGAGGCCCAATCAACTACTATATAGTGTTAATTATATGGATTTCATACACACACGTACACTACAACAATCAAACACAGGCAACCATCACCCAAAGTGCATTCTACACTGCATAAGCATCAAATATAAATATTTAATGCTTATAACAGTCTGTCAATCTATCGATCGACATACAGCTAATTATTGGGACTAGTGTATGGCCAATTTCATCCCAACACCCGTGTGGGGTTTCACATCAACAAGCACAGATTTTTATTTGTGCAGTTGGGTGATGTGTAAAATTTATCGTCCCAATCAATATCAGTTAAATCAGTGTATACAAACAAATCGTCCGATTTGTTTATTACTACTTATTTTATATACATGTTAAAAAATATATTTTTAACTATAAAATATTTTCCACTATAAAATATTTTATTCCATTGCACATCACACAATAAAATTTTCACAACACAACAATCAAACAAACAAGTCATCCATGGTCTGTGGACAACGGGTGTCGGGTGCTGCTAAGCACCGTCTACATCCTAGTATATATTTCAAACTAGAAATAAATTAAAGGTGAGGAGTTCTCACCGAGGGTTCCACTCCTCCATTTTATTTCTGAAATTCTAAACAGTCTGGATCTGCTTGACATTCCAACGCAGTCTTCTCTAATCACCTTTTTAGTATGATGATCATGTATTCAAAAATCTCATTTTTATATCGCTAGAACTCATTTTTATATTATGAAAATCATATCTTTTCCTTATATAAAAATATATTCTTTTCACATATAAAAACCACTTCTTTAATTCGCCACTTCATAATACAAAAACCACAATTTAACTTCACTTCTTATATGAAAGATCATATTTTTATTACTCCACTTAAATAAAAATAATATTTTTATTATTCTAAAAATATAAAAATCATATTTATACCTTGCCTTCACATATATAATAATCGGATTTTTATTTCACTACATTAATAAAAATCATATTTTTATAATCATAAAAATCGTATCTTTATCCCATGATAATTCAAACCTTTTTGTTTATAAATAAAGATCCTATTTTTACTCCTCTAAAAATCATATTTTTATAATTTCTAAAAATCAAATCTTTTTATCATTAAAAATTAAATCTTTATAATTAAAAATATAATCTTTTTGTTATTAAAAGTTAATTTTTTATTCAATTGTGTTCTATACAAGAAAATCGCATTTTTATTTAGTGATGTTCCATATAAAAGAAATCCAATTTTTCTTCAATGATACTATATTTAAAATCCCTTACTGTAATTTTACAAGATTTATAAATAAATTATACGAAGGAAAGCTCACTTTTTCCTTCAGAAGGGTGGACCGCAGTTGCTAGAGCTTCGATTTTGATCTCAACAGCGGAGGGTTGGTGGTTTGTTGTCGAACTGAGAAGGGGAAAAGAGGAGAGGGGCGTCAGGGCGAGGAGCACTGGAAGGAGCGGTGGCGCTGTAGGCTTTTGCGTCTAAGGGTGGTGGCCGAGGCTGTCTCGAATCGGTGGTGGGGCTCCATTAACTGGCGGGTTCGAGTTTATAAGGGTTTGGGGGGTTTTGAAGTAGGGAGGAAGAGGGTACGGAGGAGGGAGCATTGAAGGCGGCAGGTTCGGTCGGGGGGCGCGACGGCGGTGCTCCGCCTGAAGGTGGGGCGCGATGAGATCGACCAGCATTTTTTTTCTTTTTATCAGGTTCGAAACTGAATTGGGGTGAAGGGGGTTTGACTGATTTAGGTTTAGAGATGGGGGGGTATTATATATATATATATTTAATTATTTAATTAATTCTAAAAAGAAACTTTTAAATTCGATCTCCAATCGAGACCCAACGACTGTCGCCCCTAGCTAATTACCCCCATTTCGAACATAATGGGATATGTATCATAAGCCAGTTCAGCTGTTTCGATCAGTTCCCGTTTAAATTGAAATATAAATCTATATATATTCAATTCAAATGTGCATACTAATTTACTGGATCCACATACTGACTCTAAAAATTCCAAAAAAAATATTTCTAGCTTCGTATTGACGATACGGTCCTAACAAAACTAATTTCGTCAAATTCAGGGACCGTTCGAAAAATGGCCGTTTTCTGGTCGATCGAAATTGACTGAAATTGGTCAAACACGTTTTCTTTTGCCACGCTCACCTATTTCTTTCAAAAATTATGGAAATTTGAATCTAGTAATGATTTGACATCCCGGTTCCAACAAAAGTGGTTACGTCGAAAACGAAGGTCGTTTGCAAAATTTTCATTTTTAAGAGCGAGAATTCCATAGCGACTATTCTGAAATTTCAATTGGGAATAACTTTTTATCCCCGGTATGAAATTTCAATTTTTCGGATTCGTTGGAAAGATATTCTCAAATTGATTCAAATATTTTTTGTTTCACTAAAATCTAATTTACTTTCAATCCTGTACTTTCATTTGAAATTTGAAATCGAATTTTCATACTACCGCGCCATTTTCAATTCCTTTTATAATTTAAAATAAATATTTATATTCTAACGACGATCTGTATAAATATACACATTCTAATTCTATTCAAATAAATTTCTCGTCGTTATTATTTAAGATAATTCATTTTAAATATTCAAAATTCACTAAAATTGCCAAAATAAAAATTTTAAATTGGCTCGGATTTCCGGGTTATTACAATCTCCCCCACTTAAAACTTTACGTCCCTGAAAAGGAACGAAGCCGAAAGTTGTTTTACTAATCAACTCAACTTCTAGTATTTTCATTATGGCTTAAGTTCTTCAACTTTTCAGTTTCTAAGAACTTTTCAAATTTTTCAAAAATTTGGCTAGCACCCTAAATTTTCGAAAAATTTCGCCATAACCTCCTCTGCACCGGGAGCTTGGGGATATTTCAAATAGTTTGCCATGGCCCTCACCAATCCAAAAAGAAAAAGAAACAACCAATCGGCTCATAAAATCGTCAAAAACCCAAGAAATACAATAAACAAGTACCTATTTGTTGGGAAACAATTTTATTCCTCTTCTCTAGCCTCCTTGCTATGACCTGTTCAATGTAAGTACACGTACAAGCATGCAAATGTGATAAATTTTCAATACAATTCACAATTTTGTTCATTTTGGCTAAAGGTTCAACATTCAATTAATCAAAACAGTGATCAAACAACACAACCATCAATCAATTTGTTGAATAACATTTCAATCATAATTTTGATACATAGTCTAAAAATCAGATTTTTGTCGCCAAATCACAACAATAAGCCCTATGTAGTTTTGGTTCTCACATCAGTCTAATGGAAATATATAGATATCACACCTTCGAAACTCGAACACTAATGCTGATGATGTCTAAACTATCATCAGAATCGTCTCCGGACGACTAGAGTGCGATTCTATATCTATCCAGTATATTAAAACTTCGAATACACGTGGATCAGACGTATACACAAAATCTTTATATACTTGGTTGTCCAAATCAATACAACTAAATATGCAAATACAAATAATTGAATTTAAATTTTCAAAACAAAACTTGTTTTCAATTTTATTTTCAAAATATCACTCTTCACACTCGTTCTAGGATACTACTGATCCCATCTCTAACGAGTCATTCTTATTGGATATTACTAATCCAATCTCTGATGAATTCTTTCGTTCGGTTCTAACATCTCTTGTTTTCCGAGCTTTGTAAACCAAAGCTCTGATACCAACTCTAACGAAAAGGAATTTCGCTCGATCCGAATCAATCGCTAAACCGACCAAGATCGTTCGAAACCCATGATTGTTTTGAGAACACGACGAATCAGAACACAAACAGAAGAACATTTCATTGTGTATTACAACAATTCCATCAGAATACAAGAATATACAGAGTATGAATAAATATTACATAGAAAATATCAGAGATTTTAAATTACATTTAAATACATCGCAGCGGAAAATAATACAAAGCACAACTAAAAACAGATACACGGATACAGGGCTTTCCGAATACCGCTTCAGCTGTAAATCTGGATCCTGTGAATATAAATCTGCAAAACCAAAATGACTAGCTGCCCGTGTCGAAAATAAGGGCACCCAGAGTTTAGGTTAAAACAACAAACTCTAGGTCAGCCATGTGACTGGTGTGAGAACTAAAACAATTATTTAAAACTTTACTTTAAATCAGATATATCAAGGGACCACGCCGTATAACACGGAATGGGTTTCCTCCAAAGAATATCAATGCATATAAAAAACAGCGCAATGCTTTTTGGAAAAAAGAAGCTATTATAAGACCCAGGTCCTATAACGCAATGCAATGCAAGTCGGGGGATAGGGTTTTCCCTTATAATAGCCAAACATGCTTGGTACATTTAAAACAAATCATTTGATACTATTATAAGTGCATAGTGCATAAATCAACTTCAAATCTAAGTATCAATCATAGACGGCATGGGTACCATATATCATGTTTCCATACTAGGCTCTACAATCTAAACTTCAAATGTCACGTATTGGAAGTTGGGTTTCCGTCTGTGAACCGAGGCAAAAGATAGTCCTCACCGATTCGAGACTCTCTAGCCCGAGCCTCAGACTCAAAGCTCGAGTGACCCTTGGATCGTCAGGGCCGGAAAACCGATGTGGATTAAAATGCCTGAACATTGCGTTTCCCCACCCTTTGGGGCGTAAATGAGCCAAATGACTCCATCATCTCCACACAGTCACCGATATATCCGAGGCGCCTCGCAACAGCAACAACCACACAGGTAAAATGTAACGACCCGGAAAACCTGAACCAATTTAAAAAAATTAAATTGGATAAAATAGTGGATTTTTAATATTTAAAATTAATTTTTTCAATAATAGCAATGAAAAGTGAGTTTGAATCGACGTTTGAAAATAAATATAATTAATTCTAATTATAAACAAGGCCTGAAATGGTGCGGCAGTTTCAAATTTTCATTTCAAACTTTGACTGACCGTACCGGGTGCAAAACAAAACGGATTTGAGTGAAACCAAAAATATTTAAATCTGTTAGTGAATACCTTTCTAACAAATCAGAAAAATCGAAGTTTCATAGTAGGAAGCAAAAGTTATGGCCAAATGAATTTTCAGAAAGGTCGCTATGGAATTTATATAGCCCGTGAAAATGGCCATTTTGCAAACGACCTCGGAATTCGACGAAACCACTTTTGTTGGATCCGGGATGTGAAGTTATTGCTAGGTTTCAAATTTCATAATTTTTGAAGCTAGTATGTGAGCATGGCAAAGGAAAATGTGTTTTGGTCAAATACAGTTAAATTGGATCGACCAGAAATGGGCCATTTTGCAAACGGTCTCAGAATTTGATGAAACTAGTTTTGTTGGGACCATATCGTCAAAACATAGCCAGATTTATTTTTCTGGAATTTTTCGAATGAGTTTGTGGCCTTGGCAAATTGAAAAGTACGTTCAAATTAAATATTGAATGTTTTATATTTTAATTTGAATGAAAACTGACTGAAGCAGTCGAATGGGCCTACGAAACATATCCCATTGTGTTCGAAATGGGGGTAAAACGCTAGGGACGACAGTCGTTGGGTTTGAATTGGGGTTCGTATGTGAAAGAGGGTATTTTTGGAATTTTAAAAGTTATAAATAAAAAAATAAAATTTTTTGATAGGGCCACATCAGAAACCCCCCCCCCCCCCCCCCGATATTCTCTCTCCCCGATTAACGAACGGCGCCCCCCTTCTTTCCTTCTCTCCTCTTTTCCGGCCGCGCCACGTCGAACCACCGCCCACTACCACCAAATCTCGAAAGCCCTCTCCTTCCTCTCCACATCCATACCCGCTACCCCCTCCACCGTCCTGTGTGCCTCGATAATCGAGGCCCTGAAGTTGCGCCGCGTCGACTGCTGTAGCTCATCAGAGCCGTCACCGATCCAAGCACCACCACCGGTGCTAGGAAGCTCGCTCCGCCCTCGACAACGCTGTACCCTCCGATCGTGCCATCGCTACACGGTTTTTGCGATAATTGAAAACCTAGATTCGAACAGGTTTAGAAAGGTACAGTTTATTTTATTTAAAACAGTTTTAACACTTTAAAACCATTGCAAACTTCTAAAAATCACATCCTTTTGCTATGTGATCGAAATTCAGTGAAACAAGAGACAGTGGACTCGTGTGGACATCTTCTACATTCTAGAAGAGACCGCATATTTTTCTGAGCCTTCTGCTACTTTTGGTGGAGTGGAACCCAATGTGAGATTTCTAAATTATAAAAGATATGGAAAACGACGATGTATAAATTATATAGTCGATGTATGAGTTATATAAGCGTTGTACACCTCATGTATAAGCGTTGTATAAGTTGTACGTTCGATGTATAAGTTGTATATGCGTTGTAAAAATTATATATGTGTTGAAATAGAAGTGAAATGTTTATATATAAATATATATATATATATATATATATATATATATATATATACGCCCCTCGTCCATAAACCATGGACGATATTTATTGGTTGTGATTGGTGTGAAAATTGGTTGATTACGAATGGTTGATTAGAATTGTTTGTAAAATACCCGTTTGTGGTTGAGAAATATTTGGTTGAAACCACATAGGATTAGTTTGTGGAAATGAAAAAAAATATACATGCCGCCTGCGTGCGAACTAGATGCATGATTCCCCATTGTCAAAAGCTGCGAGGCTTTAAGGTAGAGCAAGGAGCCATACTAGGGACGGTCCCGGTTTTAACTACCCTGCCGTTATGCTGCCGAAATTTTGAATAATATTCATGTATTAGAATTATTTTCCTGTGTTGAAACTATATTCGTGTGTTGAATAGAAAACCTTCTTGTGTTGAATAGAAATTCTTTCGTTGAATCATATTCATGTGTTGAATGGTATTCGTGTTTTGAAATGAATTGTTTTATAATAAAAATCATATTTTTAACATCTATATGAACTATATAAAATAATCGTGTTTTGAAATGAATTGTTTTACGATAAAAATCACATTTATACTATATATATACAAACTATAGAAAACCTTCATGTGTTGAATCGAAATTCATTCGTTGAATAGAAATTCATGTGTTGAATGGTATTCGTGTTGTGAATAAATTGTTTTAACAATAAAAAATCACCTTTTTATCTGTATATATAAACTATAGAAAACCTTAATGTGTTGAATCCAAATTCATTCGTTGAATTGAAATTCATGTGTTGAATGGTATTCATATTTTTAAATAAATTTTTTTATAATAAAAATCATATTTTTATCATCTATATGAACTATATAAAATAGTCGTGTTCTGAAAGAAATTGTTTTACAATAAAAATCATATTTTTATCATCTATATGAACTATATAAAATAGTCGTGTTTTGAAATGAATTGTTTTACATTAAAAATCACATTTTTATTATATACATGAATTGTTAAAAGTAGTGAAGTGTTGAAATAGAAGACAGTTAGATAAAAATATCATTTTTATCAAATGTATGAAAATCATATAGTTTTGAAATCGAGGAATCGATATATATATATATAAATAGAATTGAAATATATCGAATAACGAAGCTGCAGTTCGTATTTTGAAACCGTGATTTCAAACGATTAGTGCGGGAGATCCGACCATCGGATTTTCCCGAAACCACAACCGTTGGGTTCGCTTTGGAAATATCTTTCCAATGGCACCAACTTTGTAAAAATCCAACGGTTGGATTGTCTGGAATGTTTAATTCAAATCTAAAAAAAACAGCGCCAGAATCGATTATGTTTATATAATTATATTAAATCGAATAACGACGCTGCAGTTCGTATTTTGAAATCGAAACTTCAAACGATTATACCGGGAGATCCGACCGTCGGATTTTCCCGAAACTGGAACCGTTGGATTCATTTGGAAAAGATCTTTCTAATGATGTAAATTTTGTGAAGATCCAACGGTTAGATTTTCAGATATGTGTAAATCAAATCTGAAGAAAAACAGAGCCACGGCCGCGTTATGGTCCGAAGCGTCGTTTGAATAAATTCGCTATTTTAAAATAAATAAAAATGGCGATAAATCGTTATAAAATATTATAAACTATATGGATGTAAAATTTAGAAATTAACTGAAGGTTAGCTAAGTCGAATGGTTTCCTGGATTTTAATCTGATGTTGGTTTCGGCCTTCGAGGTTAATATTTGGGAAATCGTTCTCTTACTGATTTACGGTTAGTGACTAATGAACTGGAATATGGCATATGTGTGTGTTTGTGTTGCACATGTTTATTATATACGCGGGTTGCTCAGAAAGACCGGGTTTATCACATTCTGAATAACTGAATCAACGATAAGAAATCGAAGATGAAGACGGTGGTCGAAGACCGGAGATCTTCACCTCGTTTGGATGGTAACTGATGTCCTGATTGGGAGGCATCCCGAAATATGGATAATGAGTGGTGATCGTTCAGACGTACGTGGAGGTCGATGGGTTTGCGAGGTATATAGTGCCTCCGTTTTCGTTCAGACCCAGGACGGACTTGTAAATGGACTGTGTGTCTGACATTGGAATTTATTCTGTGTGATTGATAGCCATCAGTTGCATGGTGTGAATTGCCTGTGTGGCATGCTAAGATGCAATGATCAAGGCTTCTGTTGGAAAGCAAAGTATTGTGGTGATGATCAAAGCACCGCCTGTGTGGCGTAGCTTTGTGTACAACGTGAATTTGCGAACCTCACGCCCCGTTATGAACCAGAAACGGGAGAGGACCTCAGAGGGGACGTGCGTTTTCTTTCTAGCTAGAAGTGGCGTCAGTGGTTTTACACGCCCTGACGAGTTTGACTTATGTGGTTGTTACTGTTGCGAGGCGCCTCGGTTATATCGGTCGATCCGGGACCGATGGAGTCATTCGTTGGCTCATTTACGCCCCAAAGGGCGGAGAAACGCATTGTTCAGGCATTATAATCCACTCCGTGTGGACCGACCCTGACGATCCAAGGTACGGTTGCGGCTGTGCCTGAGACATGGGCTAGATTGTCTCGAAGTCGGTAAGGACTATCTTTTTCCTTGGTTCATGACAGAAATCCAATTTCCTAATATGTGACTGTGCGGTTTTGATTGTATATATATATATATGGCGACACGATATATGGTACCCATGTCATCTATGATTGATAGTTATGATTGAAATTGTTTTCGAAACCTATAAACACTAGTAATAATATCAAATGATTTTGTTTTATTCGTATCAAGCATATTTTGGCCATTATAAGGTAAAACTCTATCCTCCGGTTTGCGTTGCATTGTGTGATGGGAACTGAGTCTTATAATGGATTCATTTTTATAAAAAGCATTGCGATGTTTAAAAGAATGATTTGTTTTAAAGCACTGGCAATCCGCTGGAGTAAACCCATTCCGCGAAAGTGGCGTGGTCCTGTGATTAGCCATATTTTAAATGTGTTGAGTAGATTTCTCATACCAGTCCCCTGACTGACTCGTAGTTTGTTTCACTTTCAAACTCGGGTGCCCCTTTTTCTACATGAGCAGCCTTGTATTCATGTTTTAGCTGGCTTTATCCGGATAGCTGGAGCTGAAGATGGATTCTATCATTTATCTCTTTTTATGTTGTTCAGCTCCTATTGTACATATTATGTTTATTTCCGTTGTAGACATTTATTTATAGTTGAACTGTATTTGTACTAAGTATGATCCTGTATACTGTGTAACTCTGATGATTATGTTTATCCAGTGTATTATTTGTTCATTATCTGGTGTATTTATTTAATTCTGTTCTGCCATTATCTATTTATGTGTTATATTCCAAAGATAACCCTTGCCACCGTCAGTACGGGGTTTGGGGTCGTCACATGAAAATAATATAAATGTCAGGGCTGGTAGGTCACTGACACTACCCTAACTAGAAGGAAACGCATGCCCTCCCTAAGGTCCTCTCCCTTTTCTGGTTCACAACCGGGGTGTGAGGCTCACGAATCAACGCTACACAAAGCTATGCCACACAAGCCGTGCTTTGATCATCAACCACAATACTTTGCTTTTCAATAGAAGCCTTGATCATTTGCCACTTAGGCATGCCACACAGGCAATTCACTCCATGCGATTGATATCCATCAATATATAACCCCTGAGCTCGTACGTCTCAGAGAAGGGCGTTAAGCAAGAGAATCAATTATCCGCCGCTAAACAGATATATATTTAATAGAAATCAATCACACAGAATAAAATCCAATGTCAGACACACAGTCCATTTAAAAGTTCGCTCTGGGTCTGAACGAAACCGGAGGCACCTTGTACCTCGCTTATCCATCGATCTCCAAGTACGTCTGGACGATCACCAACTAATTCCCTCCTCTTGGGTGTACAAACCAATCAAGATCATCAGTAATCACCCAAATGACGTGAAGACCTTCGGTCATCGACCACCGTCTTCATCCTAGACACATCGTCGAATCAGTTATTCAGAATGGGTTAAACCCGGTTTTTCTGAATAACCCGCGTATATAATAAACAAGTGTTATACAAACACAACATACGCCTCTTTCCAATTCAGAATATTCTTTTATTCAAATATTCTTATACTTTGGGAAAGGTTCCCATTAATTTTATCAAAGATAAATTCTTTAAATTTATTCTTTAATCCTCTTTTGAATATCAATTCAAACCAAATTATGGTTTATCTAAACTAGTCGGGATTAACGAACCTTACCGAAGTATTCATTTGTTTTAATTTCCCAATCCCAACCTATTTATCCCATGAAGTAAAACTGGTAATACTTCATATATAACACCACAGTGTTATTGGTAAATTCAATTACCATTTCACGTTCAAATCTAATTAAAGATTTAACTATCGCCTGGAGCAAAACTAGTGATACTCCATCCTCGATCATTTCAATCTTATTAAAGATTCATTAAAACTCCACTTGGTTTTAATCTTCCCAAAAATCAATATTAATGATTATTTAACTTGGGAAATCTTATCCTGTCTTTAACTGGGTTAAAGAACCAATATCATTTAAAGCACGGTTCATATAAACCCAAAATCACATTCCATTAATCATCGGGTTAAAGAACAAGTGTTATTTAAAACACCGTTCACGACAAACCCAAATCCCATTTGATATTAAATAAAAGGCTCAAAATAGAAAATATATCGGCTTATATTCAACATCAAATTCTACGACCAACAAATATCGTATTGGAAATAACGATATCAATATATCTTTCAAATTTCCATAACGATATCTGTATAATCACGAAATCCAACATCAAAATATTCCAAAGACAATTTCGATTCAAATCCATTCCAATTCAATTATTGGAAATTATGGTTACTTTTAAAACCCTTTCACATCCAATTTATTCATTTAAAAATAAATAAATTATTATTCTAGTTCAAAACTAGTTCATTTCGGTAAAAATCTATTTTTATCATTTCAAATTTGGAATTTTTCATCTCAATTCTTCACAAATCATTTCTTATGATTTTACACAAATTATTACTATTTTTAATCAAGGCCCATACAGTCGATTTCCATCAACGGCCATCAAATTGCACTTACAGCGACTTTTCCAAATTTGATTTGGACATAATTCCAAATCCAACCGTTAGATTTCAAATCTCTAATGTTCATTAGAAAGCCCTTATCAATACAAACCAAATGGTTCTGGTTTTAGAAGAATCCAACGGTCGGATCTCCCGTAACGTCCATTCGAAATCAATGGTCGAAATTCATGAACTGCTGTGGCGCGGCGCGTTCTATTCAAGCCATTATATATATAATATATATATAATACATATTATATATATTTCGTCGATTTCCTTTTAAAACGTATTTTATAAATCATTTTAAATTCGTTTTCAAAACGATTTCAACTTCATATTCAATTTCTAATCAAAATTGAACATTCCATATCATTAATCTATAAATGATAATTCTCTCAAAACGTTATATTTTGAAATCAATTCCTTTTCTATATTCATTATAAAAATGAATAAAACCGATACAAATATCGTTCACGTCAAAATAGCGTCAATCTAATCAGCACGGCTTTATATATTTCAATAACTTCGTTATTCTATTCAACAAATGAATATTTTCTTCAACACATGAAATTTGCTTTTATTCAACACATTTCTTCTATTCAACACATGAATATATATTTTATTCAACACATGAATTTTCTTCTATTTTCCAAATTGGAATGAGGCCCAATCAACTACCATATAGTGTTAATTATATGGATTTCATACACGCACGTACACTACAACAATCAAACACAAGCAACCATCACCCAAAGTGCATTATGCACTGCATAAGCATCAAATATAAATATTTAACGCTTATGACAGTCTGCCAATCTATCGATCGACATATAGCTAATTATTGGGACTAGTGTATGGCCAATTTCATCCCAACACCCGTGTGGGGTTTCACATCAACAAGCACAGATTTTTATCTGTGCAGTTGGGTGATGTGTAAAATTTATCGTCCCAATTAATATCAGTCAAATCAGTGTATACAAACAAATCGTCCGATTTGTTTATTACTATTTATTTTATGTACAAGTTAAAAATTATATTTTTAACTATAAAATATTTTATTCCATTGCACATCACACAATAAAATTTTCACAACACAGCAATCAAACAAATAAGTCATCCATGGTCTGTGGACGATGGGTGTCGGGTGCTGGTAAGCACCGTCTATCATCCTAGTATATATTTCAAACTAGAAATAAATTAAAGGTGAGGAGTTCTCACCGAGGGTTCCACTCCTCCATTTTATTTCTGAAATTCTGAATAGTCTGGATCTGCTTGACATTCCAACGCAGTCTTCTCTACTCTGTTCATATTAAAATCTCCTTTTTAATATGATGATCATGCATTCAAAAATCGCATTTTTTTATCGCTAGAACTCATTTTTATATTATGAAAATCATATCTTTTCCTTATATAAAAATATAATCTTTTCACATATAAAAACCACTTCTTTAATTCGCCACTTCACAATACAAAAACCACAATTTTAGTTCACTTCTTATATGAAAGATCATATTTTTATTACTCCACTTAAATAAAAATCATATTTTTATTATTCTAAAAATATAAAAATCATAGTTATACCTCGCCTTCACATATATAAAAATCGAATTTTTATTTCGCTACATTAATAAAAATCATATTTTTATAATCATAAAAATCGTATCTTTATCCCATGACAATTAAAACCTTTTTGTTTATAAATAAAGATCCTATTTTTACTCCTCTAAAAATCATATTTTTATAATTTCTAAAAATCAAATCTTTTTATCGTTAAAAATTAAATCTCTATTATTAAAAATATAATCTTTTTATTATAAAAAGTCTAATTTTTTTTATTCAATTGTGTTCTATACAAGAAAATCGCATTTTTATTCAGTGATGTTCCATATAAAAGAAATCCAATTTTTCCTCAATGATATTATATTTAAAATCACTTACTGCAATTTTACAAGATTTATAAATAAATTATACGAAGGAAAGCTCACTTTTTCCTTCAGAGGGGTGGATCGCGGTTGCTAAAGCTTCGGATTTGATCTCAGCAGCGGAGGGTTGACGGTTTTTTGTCGAACTGAGAAGGGCAAAAGAGGAGAGGGGCGTCAGGACGAGGAGCACTGGAAGGAGGGGTGGCGCTGCAGGCTTTGGCGTCGGAGGGTAGTGGCCGAGGCTGTCTCGAATCGGTGGTGGGGCTCCATTGATTGGCGGATTCGAGTTTTAAAAGGTTGGGGGGTTTGAAGGAGGGAGGAAGAGGGTACGGAGGAGGGAGCATCGGAGGCGGCAGCTTCGATAGGGGGCGCGACGACGGTGCTCCGCCTGGAGGTGGGGCGCGATGAGATCAATCAGCGTTTTTTTTATTGGGTTCAAAACTGAATTGGGATGAAGGGGTTTGACTGATTTAGGTTTAGAGATGGGGGGTTATTATATATATATATATATATTTAATTATTTAATTAATTCTAAAAAGCAACTTTTAAATTCGATCTCCAATCGAGACCCAACGACTATCACCCCTACCTAATTACCCCCATTTCGAACACAATGGGATATGTATCATAAGACAGTCGGTTGTTTCGATCAGTTTCCATTTAAATTGAATTATAAATCTATATATATTCAATTCAAACGTACATATTAATTTACTGGGGCCATATACTGACTCTAAAAATTCTAGAAAAAATATTTCTAGCTTCTTATTGACGATACGGTCCTAACAAAACTAATTTCGTCAAATTCCGAGATCGTTTGAAAAATGGCCATTTTCTGGTCGATCGAAATTGACTGAAATTGGTCAAACACGTTTTCTTTTGCCACTCTCACCTATTGCTTTCAAAAATTATGGAAATTTGAATCTAGTAATAATTTGACATCCCGGTTCCAACAAAAGTGGTTTTGTCGAAAACAAAGGTCGTTTGCAATATTTCCATTTTTAAGGGTTAGAATTCCTTAGCGCCTATTCTGAAATTTCAACTGGGCATAGCTTTTTATTCCCGCTATGAAATTTCAATTTTTCGGATTCGTTGGAAAGAAATTCTCAAATAGATTCAAATATTTTTGGTTACACTAAAATCCGGTTTATTTTGAATCCTGTACATTCATTTGAAATTTGAAATCAAATTTTCAAACTACTGCGCCATTTTCAATTCCTTTTATAATTCAAAATATTTGTATTCTAACGACGATCTATATAAATATACACATTCTAATTCTATTCAAATAAATTTCTCGTCGTTATTATTTAAAATAATTCATTGTAAATATTCAAAATTCACTAAAATTGCCAAAATAAAATTTTTAAATTGGCTCGGATTTCCAGGTTGTTACATAATAGATTTCCAACTATGACAAGGTATGGAACCACCTTCCGATAGTGTATCTCTAGAGAGGAATACAATGGTTTCAATGGGAACATCTCGTAACCCGGCCATATATGACCGACCACTCATTTCGCTTGAGTGTATCGAATGTATATCACCAACGGTTGGGATCAACCACCATTTCCCAAAAGGGACAACCTCAGTAGATTAAAGAAGGAAATGAATTTTCTCTACATTGGTGATAATACATCCTAATTGGGAGCTACCCACTTAGCCATGCTGCCTGCCCGATTTTTGTCATTTCCCGGTTGTTGAGGCCTGAAGCTACGATTACTTACCTTTCACTGATAGAACAATCACTTTGAATGCCACATTGTCAGATCCGTTAATCATTAATTGAGTTGCACAAATATATTCAATATATTATGCAAAGAAAATAAATTCTCCACTACCCTATGTTTATTTGTACATACCAACATATGCAACCGTTGGAAATACTCTGTCAGACTTTCATCCATACAAGTTCATTCTGGGACTGAACGAGACCGAAGGCACAATTTCCATTAATCCATCTTAGGAAATATCTACCTAGGATTAATAAAAAAAGCCCTTTCACTTTACTCCATCTTTGACTGTTTTCATATAATCTGATTTGCAACGCTGTTGCCAGTACGGAGTGGTTTTCGGATAATAATCCAATCAGTCTCTCCATATTGACAACGATATTGGTCAATACTTCGATAATTAGTTATTTAACTATCAAAGAAAATCAAATATTCATCTGAAGCATCAAACAATCATTGGGCCCCTTAATTGATATTCCACTAATTAAAATTATCATTTCCCAATTTCCCTTAAATATCTTTACCGAGATATTTCTGCAAACCCGTTTAGCCTCTTAGGTTCATGGAAAAAATATTTTTATCTATCATAACTATTTATTTTGCATATTCCGGGAAAATATCTCCTTTTAACGTCGGAAAATATTCCATATATTCATAGATCACTATACTTCTACATTCATCGGTCCCTGATTGTAAACTAATAAGAGAACAACTCCCGAAGTATCAAACCCGAAAGCCAAAACCAACATCAGATCGACACTCAGGAAGTCATTCAACTCAACTAATCTTAAGTTAGTTTCAAATTCCCCTAACTCCATTTCATAACTTCTTATCAAAAGAAATCATTTCGGTTGCAAAATGTTTGCTTTTAAACCACCATTCGCTTTAAGACGTGTATACATTTCTCCTTCCAACCTCCCAAGTTTTAATTTTATAAATTCCCCTTTTTTCTTGTAAAATTATATTATACATTTATTCTCTTATTAAATTTCATATATAATTGATAAGTCGATTTCTAGTTATCAAACTTTTCTTAAATTTTTCTATCTCTTTAAATTTTTGAAAAATTTCTCCAATGCCTCCTTTGTACAGGTTACTCGGTACAACTACAAATTGCCTCTCTAGGCCCTATCCATTCAAAAAGAAAATCAAAAAGCCAAGTGGCTTGCCAAAAGGCTCATAAAATCTCATATAAATTAAATACGTACCTTTTTTGTCGGGCATTCAATTTATATCTCTTTATACACTTCATTCCAAACCTACTTAACATATATCTAACCTTCCAACTTATTTAACTCAAACAAATTGTTTTTAACTTAATTTGCTAATTCATTCTCTAATTAGCTCTTTTGCCTATTTTACTTTTTATTTGAACATATCTCGTTCATACATGTTTTTAATTTTCTTTTAAATCAATCGAGTGCCATTTCCAGCTCAAGTTTCATATTCGATTTCGAATATAAATTCACAAATCCAATTCACTTATCCAATGTCCAATTTCGATCCAAAACTCCATTAAATAATTATTCTTCTAATTAGGTAACTCTATTCAATAATTAAAAAAATTGATTTTTGTTTGAAAAATCAATTCACTTGCTCCACTTGAGTTCATATTTAATTTATAACTCAAGTCTGGGTTTTTCTAATGGAAACCTAAGTTTTATTTGCTTAAAACCCTTTTATTAATTTAAATAAACCATTATGGTTTAACAACGATATAGCGCTGTTTTTTTGGAAAGTTGATTTTGAAATAACTCAAAATCTATAAGATGAAATCCATATTTTTCTTTACCATTAGAAAACTATTATGCAATCGGTCCTGGCGATTCTTGTCTCGAAGAATTCCAACTTAAATTGAGTTATATATACTCAATTGAAGTTCGAAATGTCAAATTTCGAACTACCGCACTGCGACGAGCTCTTTTTAATTATATTTAAATATAAACATTTAAACTTCGTTTATTAATAAGTTTCAATCTCATCCTGAAATATTTTAATATATATTAAGTCAATTTTTCAAGCCCAACTTAATATTTACAACTACCCTAAATCATCGATTTTTTGTAACTCAGTTATAAATTTATTTACAATTCAATTTTCTATTTTAAATCCCAAATCCTCTGGAAATAAATTATTTAATAAAATTCTATTTAATCAAATTCCAGTTTTAGATTACTTGGATTTTTCTCAATTCAGTTTATATTTCAAATTCCGGAATAAAATCCGTCATTTCCTTTTCGATACGATTTCCAATTCCTTTTAAATTATGCTTGAATTTATATTTCCAAATTATCCCATAATAATTATCTGCTTTGTTTATAAACATCGTTTATAAATTTACTGCCTTGTTTTATACATTAAAATAAGTTCCATCTCAAAATCTATTTGAAAACTGATTCTTTCTTTGGAATATTTTATTATTATATCTTATTTATAAATATAGAATCTATTTTCATATTAAATTTCAATTTCTATTTAATAAAATTTAAATATCCTTTTTAGAAGTAATTCATTTTTTTGAATTAGATATAGTCAAATTCCAATCATAAATAAGTATAGAATTGTTTTAATTCAATTTTTCATTTCGAACATCGGAATAGATTTCATTGTTTCTTTTAAACTAATTTCAATTTTCGTATTTAAATTCACATTTGAATTTACATTTCCCAAATTATCCAATGATAATTTATTTCACTTCATTTATAAACATCGTTTCTAAATGAACTGCTCGTTTTTATTATTCAAAACAAGTTAATATCTCTTGTCCATTCGAAATTTAAATTCTATTTAAAAAATAGATTTAGCTTTTAAATCTCAAAATTCCTTTTAACGATATTTTTATTTATCAATATTCAGGGCCAGTGATATTCAAACATCTAAAACACCCAATTATCAATCATAGGTTTTCTAACACATCATTTATGATAACATATACGAAAACAAACAATAATAAATTTTGAGGAATCTAGTTGGATCCCGCCAACCTGTTTTTCCTGCATCCACAAACGTTAGCCAACATAATAATACCAATCCTATTTCAAGGCAGGATATCGTGGTATAATAGGTCATCCACTATATATTTTGTGGGGCGCATAGGGAAATCATCTGCTAATGGTACTGCGTGCATCCATTAATGGTATTACGGGAAATATCCAATACATACATACATACATACATATATATATATATATGTATATATATATATGCCACAACAACCAAGCCTATATAACTAATACATAATAGCCACAATATTATTTTAGTGCATCCAAACAACCAACAAACAACATATAAAAATTATTTAAAACAAAAATTCGTTTTTAACAAAATTATAAACGAATCCAGAGAGCGAGTTTACTCACTTTGATCTTTACTCATAATAGCAGTTTGTTTTCGATTAGATTAAACAACTATTAAATTTAACCGAATATCCCCATTTGCTCCAAGTTACTTCAAATCAATTCTAAACTGACATCTACATCTATACGAATCACTACCTTCATTTCGTGCAATTCTATTATCATATGAATCATATATAATGTTTATAATTTTGAAAAGAACTAAATTATCATTCACTAATTTTATTAAAAATAATTTAAACTCAATACCTTGGTTTGAGATAATTAATCACGACGAAAACCTTTCTTCTCTAACGCAATCCGTTCACTGTCTATAGCCAATGCAAGATGCTCTCGTGACTTCTTATGACATTCAATAATCTATTTCCTCTTCTCTTGTCGCTGTTATATTCAGTTTCAATTGGAGATAAAACATTGTTTGGTCTGATACTAAGGTCGCCAGGCTCCTTATTGAGTTCAGCTATTTTCAACGCGTGTTAATTCACGATGAAGGCAACAACTTTTTCCACTTCGGATCTCACCAGAACCTTACACCGCACCCAATTCCGACACCACCATCTTTTTCCCATCGCGAGTGGCAATCCCCTAGCACTAGCGTTTCAAACTTAGCTACTCCAAGTTATCGCAACCTGATGCCCCAAAAAATCGAACTCTAGTCATCGCCCTGTTTCTCCTGATCACGACCTAGGGAACGATATGCCTAGTAAAACCGCGACCTAGCTGTAGCACAACCCCCAAAATAGCACCCCAAACCTTTGCGACTTCGATTTCCCCTTTGCTTCTCAAGATTCGCACCTCTAGTTTCCCTTTCGTGGGAGTTTTGCATTCACAATCGAGTTTTGATTGTATTGGAATCTGCGGTTTTAAATCGAAATAGTTTCGAATTTCTGAAAAGAAGAGCACGAATTGACATTGGATTTTGCCGAGAGGAACATAAATGGGAAAAATGAACGAGGGAAATTGCGATTTAGTTTTGATATTGGGATTAGATAAAATAGGAAGGAACGACATTCTTGCGATTTAATTGCAGAAGAACGATATGAAAGAAAATCAAAAAGGGTATGTGCGATCTAAATAGATGAAGATCTTGAGGTCAACTGTTCTTAGGTTTGCACTCAGACAAAATTGGTGATATATTAAGTACATATAATTTAATTTGATTAGAAATTTAAATTAATACAATTTGACATAAAGGGATTTTTATATTATTTAAATAGATTTCGATTTGATTTCGAGCTTATACATTAAACTATCCTGGGTTTCATAACTTGAAATTACGACCCCTATTTTAACGTAACGCAGACGTTTCAATGTTATAACGCTATTCTGAACTCAACGGAATAGATCCTGAAATTTAATTTGAACGTATATATAAAATAACCATATTAAATCGACATAATATATATTAAATTCAAAAACAATCAATACCTCAATAATAAATTATTATTATCGTTTATAGTCAAATACAATTTATATTGATCATCTGAATCGTTTCTATTCAGTTTTATCTTCGAGTTTAATTATATTTCATTTTTGAATTACGATAATTCGATATACTCGAAAATAAGTCGTATTTGATTATTTAATCGATGAATTTCATATAAAAATCCATTTATATTATCTAACTCAACATTTAAAATAATAATAAATATTTAAAATTAATTGTACAAAAATTTGGGTCGTTACAATTTTTTCATCCTTAAAAGAATTTCGTCCTCGAAATTACTAAGGTAGGAAAAATGCTACAAACCCATTTACTTTTCAAAATCCACTTATTTATAACTCAACAGTTCGTATTTCTACATATTTAACTCCAACAAAACTTTTGGTTCTCATCTATATTGCGTACTATATATGCTTACATTCATTCAATATGAATGATATACAACCAATATATTCATATCCTATTCATATTCCATTCAAATGCATTCAAATTCATTCAAATTGATCCTAATTAATTTATTCACTTTGGTCCATTTAACTTGCTTAAGTTAAATTTAAATTTTAGAAATTCAAATTCTCGGTTTCTTATTTTAAATCTTTTTGAAATCACTTAAATACATACATATATTTATAACTATCTCAAATTCAAAACATTTGAATTTTCCAAATAACTTGTTTTCTTTCAAACGAATATCTATCAGGACTTTTCTAAGGTAGACATCCATCACTTAATACCCGAATATGAACACAGATGATGCTGCAGTCGTCATCAGAATTATTTTTTGGCTACTAAAGTGAGTTCAACGCTTCATTACTTCAAAAAAATCCATCTAAAATAATTTTTATTTAAAAATCCTTCCAAAAAAAAACTATAAATTCTAATATACTTTAGAAAATATTTTCTAACTTTCCGGGAATTAAATTCCAGAATCTTTTTTTGAATCTAAATTTTCTTCATCTCATTTGTATATTTCATTCATATACAATTTCTATTTGGTTATATATAACCATTCCATTTTTTAATATCACTTGATTATAATAATAACAACCAACATATCAATTTATTAAAATAATTTTAGAAAATTATTTCTTTCACATCAAAATATAATTTTGGGTAAAATTATTTCATTTTGCCAACATTAAAATAATACTATGTCGAATTGCTTAGCTCAAGTGTTTAGAAACACCTATCAATACAATTGTACTTCCTATATCGACCAGAATTCGTAAACCACTCGCCAAACCAATCAACACAATATAAAACAATTTTTATATTAACTAACAAATACGCGCTCTCGTATATATACACTTAACTCATTCTAGGGTACTACTGACCCTATCCCTAATGAGTAAACCCCACCAAAGCCTAAATATTCACTCAACCTAAGCTCTGATACCAACTGTAATGGCCTGGAAATCCGTACTATCTGAGTTGGTTAAATACACCACACGCCTAACCCAAATTGCTTAGAAATATAAATCATTATGGGTTAGAGAAGAAAAAGATAGAAGAAGAAGAACAAAAATAACAACACATAATCTCACATCGTAGTGGGAAAAAATATAATATATATCACGGATTTTGGAATACAAAATTTTAACTGTAAAAAATATATCATTACTAGAGTACAACACTTACAAACAACGGAAATAAATAATACACAGTAATCTAACGCAAAAGCCTCCTGCTTCAAGCTCCTCCAAGGATATCTGTAAATACATGAACTACTTGACTGCGCATACAAAATTTGGGCACCCAAGATTTTAGGGTAAACAAAACAAATATAAACTCTGTGTCAGTCATGAGACTGGTGTGAGTAAATTCCAACCACTTGGATTGACTTTAAAAACTCTTTTAAAGGAAAGGATAATCGTAAGACTGATCCACACATATGAATGGTTTTTACCTTACAATAACCCAAAACATTTCATTAAAATTGATATTATTCTAATATTATAATAGTGTCTAAATCAAATAAATATCAATCTGGTGAAACGCTTGCATCTCATGCTCCACATACATAATATACAATAAAAAACCGCGGCCGCTTATTGGGTATTGGACTTCCAACCATGACAAGGTATGTCCAACTTTCGATAGTGTATCTCAAAAGGGGAATACATTGGATTCAACAAGAACATCTTGCAACCCAGTCACACATGACCGACCAGTCATTTTGCTCGAGTGTATCGAAAGTATATCACCAACGGTTGGATCATCAACTGTTTTCCCCAAAGGGACAACATCTATAGATTAAAGAAGTAAATGAATTTTGTAACGTCCCAGAAATTTCGATAATTGAAATAAGGAATTAATTAAAGATTTAACTATTTATAATCAATTTTTATATCGATACTTGGGTCAGAAATTAATAATCAAATATATTGTTTTGAATTGAATAGAATTGAATTCAATATTTAATTTAAAATGGTTGAATTAAAAATAATAATAAACGTTACTAACGTTAAATAAATTAGAAATTTTATTTGTCGATTATATTGGCTTAGGTATGGTATAAATTTGTATATAAAGAAAATTGAAATCTACGTTTCAAAATTTTGAATCCAATGAAGTTGTGTTGTGAATAAACAACGAACCGATAAATAATCTATAATTAAAATAATGTCATATAAAATCAGAGTTGGATTACAATCAGATTAATTTTATTGGATTCGGAATGCGAAGATGAATAGGTATGTATAATTTTTGTCATGTTTGGAAAATGGGATGGTGGTACGAATTTAGAGTGGTTCGAGGTATTTGCGGTAGAATTTATATTAATTTAAACCAAAATAAACCTACCTTCCTCAAATGCACACGTGCATACCTATATCTGATTGACGCCACCCTTCCAAAACAAATTGACATTTCCATTGTTTATCCTCTTTTTTTTACTTTATAAATCCCGCTCCTCCCTCGTTTCCTTCAGAAAGATTCATTTATCTCTTTTCAAGCCATGGCGAATGAAATCCTCAAATCGAACCAGTCTCCATCTTCAGTTTCCCTTATTCGAAAACCCCTCTTTCATTTTTATGGCAGAAGAAAATCACTCCTTCCCTAGATCGCTACCCTAACCACCAAGTTCGAAGCCCTCCTCCAGCAACTCAACACTGCAAATTAAAGGCGTCTCCCTCTTTTGAAGCCACAGTTGCCATTGCCTCTGCCTGAACTCGAAGGCGCCACCCTTGCATGAAGCTCCAACGTCGTGCTCGAAGACCACCAAAGCTTGCCCAGTAAGAATGATACCGCCTCAAGCTCGTTGTTGCCACCTTCTACACTTTGTTTTAGGGAAAAAATCGATCATAAGGTGAGTTTCTTTTGGAACTCACAATTAATTTTTGTTTAAGTATATCAACCTAGATTTAAACAAAATATGATAGTTCTGGTTGTTGATTTCTGTTCGCAGTTGGATGCTTTTATTCTGGGTTTATGCATTTATGATAAGAACAACATACAACTGGATTGTTCTCTGGTATGCTTGCTTGCATATTTATACTAGGTCACTTACCTGTATATTTTGGTTTGAAAAAGAGATTTATCAAAAGAAATTGACACGACCTAAAATCCCCGCGAGGCCTAGACTGAGCGAGAATGCAAATTGAGTGAGAACATGATGCATCAAACGCAAACTGACATAACTTTTCATTTCTATTACAACAATTTACATCAGAGTTCAAGAATATCAGAGCATGAATAAATATTACAAAGCGGAAATACAAATATCATAGAATAAAATACATAGCAGCGGAAATACAAATGTATAAATACAATGCACAGCGGAAATACATCAACTAACACGAATGAAAACAATACACAGATATAGAGCTTTCCGAATATAACTCCAACCGTAATCGAAGATCCTATGAAAAATAAAGAATCTGCAAAACCCAAATTACTAGCTTCCCATGTGGAAAATATGGGCACCCAGAGTTTAAGTGCAAATAATAAACTCTGAGTCAGTCATGGGACTAGTATGAGGAAAAAAGTTATTAAAACTTTACTTTAAAATAGGGTAAATCAACGGACCACACCGTATGTCACAGAACGGGTTTACTCCATGTGAATACCAAAACTTGAAGTAAAACAATTTACAAACATCACAATGTCTTTTTGAGAAAATGAAGCTATTATAATACTCAAGTCCCATCATACAATGCAACGCAAGCCAGAGATAAAGTATGACCTTACAATAGCCGAACATGTTTGGTACGCTTTAAAACAAATCATTTTGATATTACCATAAGTGCATAGTGTCAAAACAACTTCAAATATAAATGTATCAATCATAGACGACATAGGTACCATATATTATGTTGCCATATAGGTTTACAACTAAAACCCGAAAAAGTCGCGTATTGGAAATTGGGTTTCCATCATGAGTCAACGCAAGGGATTGTCTCCTTACTGATTCGGATCACCTCTAGCAAGATGATCCCGGATCACACCTATGGGCAACCCTTGGATACTGCAAGGTCGGTCCATGCTTACTTTTGTGGATTGGTTATTCCTGAACATACGTTTCTCGATCCTATCAGACCTCCAAAATGGTCAGTACGTCGACCATATAAGCCTTTTAGTCGGCTCTATATCTGAGGCGCCTCACAATCCATCATCCACATAAGTAAAAATGTGTGGGCTCCATACCATGACATAACTTCTAGCTAGAAAGAAACGTATGCACTCTTTGCGTCCCTTATCCCGTTTATAACTCATATCGGGGTGTGAGGCTCGCAAATTAACGCTATAAACAAAGCTATGCTACTTGAATCAGTGCTTTGATCATCATCCACAAGACTCTGTTTTTCAACAAAAGGCTTGATAATTTGCATCTTAGCATGCCACATTGTCAATCCATACCATACCATTGATTTCTGCCAATATATAACCTCTAAGTTCATACGTCTCAGAGAAGGGAGTTAAGTAGGAGAATAAATTCTCTAGCACCAAATATATATATATAGCAGAGATCAAGGAATATAGCACACAATACAATGTCAGAGACAATCCATCCACAAGTCCATTCCGGGTCTGAACGAAACCAGAGGCACCTTATTCCTCGTCCCATATATCCAATATAGGAGAGATGCCCTCGCATATCCAACCAATTTTCAAGTACGCTTTAAATTACCACCACTTATTACCTTGTCTTGGGTGTACGGACCAATCAAGACATCAATAGCAGTTCAAAACGATGTGAAGATCCCCGGTCTTCAACCGTCGTCTTCATCATTTGCTTTACTCTTCATGATAATTATTTGGAATGGGTAAAACCCGGACTTTCCAAATAACTTGCATATCTTTATAATCAAGTATTAAATACACAAAGGTAAGCCTTATCATTCCAAACCAGAATATTCTCTTAATTAAATATTTGCTCTTTTTAGAAAACGGTGCTCAATAACTTTGTTGGAAATAAATTCTTGAATCTCAAGAATTACATTTCCATGTTTATCCAAATGTTAGAAATTAATCTTATATTCCCAGGGTTAAAAACAGCAGCTATTTAAGGCCTTGTTCATTGTAAACCCCAAAATACTATTTTCCGTTCATGATGGACTCTTTTAACAATCACCTTTTAATTTAATAAATTTTGGGAAATTTTATAATTTTATTTTATTAAATTCTTCAGTTTTATAATTGGGTTTAAGAACAATATTTGTAAAGACATCATTCATGACGAACCTCAAATTAACTCATTATATTTTTGTAATATAAATTTCACCTTAATTGATAAAATGTGAATTTTAGACGAAAAAAATATTTATCTTTCAAATCATGCAATGTTTCGCCCAACCTCCTTCTGAATCACTTATTATGATTTATCATAATTTATTTATATTTTTAATGATTTTATTAAGGCCTTTACAGTCGGTTTCCAATGTCGGCCAACGAACTGCCTCCATAGCGACCTTTTCTAAAACTGATTTGGACATAATTTAAGATCTAACCGTTAAAATTTAAACTACTTGTATTCATTGGAAAGATATTTTTGATACGAACTCAACGGTTCCAGTTTAAGGAGAATCCGATAGTCGGATCTCCCACTATGTCAGTTCTAAGTTACGGGTTGACGTTCACGAACTATCGCTACGCGACGTGTCCTATTCAAGCCCGAACCGATTTTATAATTTATAAATAAATTGAAAACATTTTTAAACCTTTTTCTAATTAAAAAAAATCATTTTGGTCATTTACTTCCAAATTCAAATATTTCATCATTTGGTCCAATTTATATTATCCTAAGGAATAAAATAATGTTATTTTTTGAAAATTCTCCGTTCACTCCCAAAATTTCCTTGTAGTCATAATAAAAATAAACGAGAAACTTCTGAAAGAAAATCTCTTCTAAAACATGTACTACATATCCTAACCGAACATCACTTTAAAAAGTTACTATCCATTAAAATTCAAATACTTTGCATAGCCAACATTAAGAATACTTCAAAATCCTTCGTCATAGTTACGAATATTCATCAATATTTCGATATAAACACGTCCATCCAATATCGAACATCGAAATTATTTTCAATTTTCACCTCATATTTTTATATTATTAAAATATGCCTTTTTATCCTGGATTGAAATGAAACTCAAGCAAATCATGCAAAATTTCTCATATCAACCCAATGCATTCAACAACAGTTGCGAGCAACTATTCAACATTTAATTGACATCCAATGGGCATTTATTCTCATGTAAGATTCAATATATTTTATTGAGGCTTATCTCGCCTGTTTAACCGTAATAATTAACACACGAACTACAAACCAAGGAGATGTGTAAATCAAAGTCATCTCAGACCCGTGTGCATCAACAATTATGTAATGGCCCACAAATCTGTAACACCAGAGTTAACTACATACACCATACATCCAACCCAAATATCACGAAAATACGAATCATTTTTTTAGAAGAAAAAGGTAGAAGAAGAACAGAAACAACAACACAGAATCTCACATCGCAGCGGAACAAAATATAATATATCATATCTTTGAAATACAAAATCTCAGCTGTATAACATATACTTATCAGAGTACAACAATTACAGCACATCGGAACAAAACTCTATATAACTAACGCTGAAGCCTCCTGCTCCAAGCTCCTTTAGATAGATCTGAAAAATCCTGAACTACTTGACTGCCCGTACAAATTTAGGCACCCAAGAGTTTAGGTAGAACAAAAGAAAATAAACTCCGGGTCAGTCATGGGACTGGTATGAGTAAACAATTTAAAACAGTTTTAGAAAAACTAAATGATATCTCATATGACCACGCCGTATAACACGGAATGGGTTTTTCCCTTATGAGAATCCAAACACTTGACTTATCTTTCAAAATTCTTTTGAAAGGAATAATAATCTTTATATCAAAACTCTTTTGATATTATAATAATGTCTAAATCAAGTAAATAACAATCTAGTGGAACATTTGCATCTCACGTTCCACATATATAATATACAATCAAAACCGCAAGCACTTATTGGATATTTGATTTCCAACTATGACAAGGTATTTAACCACCTGCCGCTGGTATATCTTTAGAGGAGAATACACTGAGTTCAACAAGAACATCTTGCAACTCAGCCACACATGACCAACCACTCATTTCGCTTGAGTGTATCGAATGTATATCACCAACGGTTGGGATCAGCAACCGTTTCCCGAATGGGACATCATCAACAATAGATTTTTAGAAGTAAATGAAACTCTAGATTAGGTGATTATACACCCTAATAGGTGCGACCTACATAGCCATATTGTCTGCCCGCCCGATTTTTGTCATTTACCGGTTGATGAGGCTTGAGGTTACGTTTTATCATCACATCAGATTCACTTCGTATGCCACATTGTCAGATCTGCGACGACCCCGAACCCCGTACTGACGGTGGTAAGGGTAATCCTTTTGGAATATAACACATAAACAGATAACAGCAGAACAGAATTAAATAAATACACCAGATAATGAACAAATAATACACTGGATAAACATAAACATCAGAGTTACACAGTATACAGGATCATACTTAGTACAAATACAGTTCAGCTATACATAAATGTCTACAGCGGAAATAAACATAATATGTACAATAGGAGCTAAACAGCATAAAAAGAGATAAATGATAGAATCCATCTTCAGCTCCAGCTATCCAGAAAAAGCCTGCTAAACCTGAACACAAGGCTGCCCATGTAGAAAAAGGGCCACCCGAGTTTGAAAGTGAAACAAATTATGAGTCAGTCATGGGACTGGTATGAGAAATCTAATTAATACCTTTATAATGTGGCTAATCACAGGACCACGCCACTTTCGTGGAACGGGTTTACTCCATTGGATTGCCAGTGCTTTAAAACAAATCATTCTTTTAAACATCGCAATGCTTTTTATAAAAATGAAGCCGTTATAAGACTCAGTTCCCATCACACAATGCAACGCATTTATAATAGCCAAAATATGCTTGATACGAATAAAACAAAAGCATTTGATATTATTACTAGTGTTTATAAGTTTCAAAAACAATTTCAATCATAACTATCAATCATAGACGGCATGGGTACCATAAATCATGTCGCCATATATATACAATCGAAACCACACAGTCACATATCTGGAAATTGGATTTCCGTCATGAACCAAGGCAAAAGATAGTCCTTACCGAATTCGAGACGCTCTAGCCCGTGTCTCAGGATCAGAGCTCGAGTGACCTTAGGATCGTCAGGGCCGGTCCACCGATGTGGATTAAAATTCTTGAATACTGCGTTTCCCCACCCTATGGGGCGTCAATGAGCCAACGAATGACTCCATCGGTCCCGGATCGACCGATATAACCGAGGTGCCTCGCAATCCATCATCCAAATAAGTAAAATGTCAGGCCGTGTAAAAACACTAACACAACTCCTAGCTAGAAAGAAACGCATGCCCTTCTGAGGTCCTTCTCCCGTTTCTGGTTCATACCGGGGTGTAAGGCTCACGAATTCACGTTATACACAAATCTACGCCACACTGGCGGTGCTTTGGTCATCAACCACAAGACTTTGCTTTTCAACAGAAGCCCTGATCACTGCATCTTAGCATGCCACACTGGCAATTCACACCATGTAACTGATGGCTATCAATCACATAGACTAAATTCCAATGTCAGACACACCGTCCATTTGCAAGTCCGTTCTGGGTCTGAACGAAACCGGAGGCACTATATACCTCGCAAACCCTTCGATCTCCACGTACGCCTGGACGACCACCACTCATTATCCATACTTCGGGATGCCTCCCAATCAGGACATTAGTTACCATCCAAACGAGGTAAAGATCTCCGGTCTTCGACCACCGTCTTCATCTTCGATTTCTTATCGTCGATTCAGTTATTCAGAATGGGATAAACCTGGTCTTTCTGAGCAACTTGCGTATATAATAAACAAGTGCAACACAAACACACATACGCATCATTTCAATTCATTAGTCGCTAACCGTAAATCGATAAGAGAACGATTTCCCAAATATTAACCCCGAAGGCCGAAACCAACATCAGATCAACACCTAAGAAACCATTCGACTTAGCCAACCTTCAGTTAGTTTCTAAATTTCACATCCATATCATTTATATTATTTTATAATGATTTATCGCTATTTTTATTTATATTAAAATAGCCAATTTATTCAAAACGACGCTTCAGGCCATAACGCGGTCGTGGCGCTGTTTTTCTTCAGATTTGATTTACACATATCTGAAAATCTAACCGTTGGATCTTCACAAAATTTACAGCATTTAAAAGATCTTTTCAAAATGAATCCAACGGTTCCAGTTTTGGGAAAATCCGACGGTTGTACCTCCCAGTACAATCGTTTGAAGTTTTGATTTCAAAATATGAACTGCAGCGTCGTTATTCGATTTAATTCAATTATATATATATATATATAAAAATATAATCGATTCTGGTGCTGTTTTTCTTCAGATTTGAATTAAACATTCTAGACAATCCAACCGTTCGATCTTTGGTGTCGTTGGAAAGATATTTCCAAAGCGAACCCAACGGTTTCGGGAAAATCCGATGGTCGGATCTCCTGCACTAATCGTTTGAAATCACGATTTCAAAACATGAACTGCAGCTTCGTTATTCGATATATTTCAATTCTATATATATATATATATCGATTCTTCGATTTCAAAGCTATATTCTTTTCATACATTTGATAAAAATGATATTTTTATCCAACATACATTCACTTCGACACTTCACTATTTTTAACAATTCATGTATATAGTAAAAATGTGATTTTTATTGTAAAATGATTTATTTCAAAACCCGACTATTTTATATAGTTAATATAGGTGATAAAAATAGGATTTTTATTATAAAACAATTTATTTCAAAACAAGATTATTTTATATAGTTCATATTGATGATAAAAATAGGATTTTTATTATAAAAAAATTTATTTCAAAATATGAATACCATTCAACACATGAATTTCAATTCAACGAATGAAGTTCGATTCAACACATGAAGGTTTTCTATATTATATATATATATATAACGTGATTTTTATATTTCAAAACATGAATGTCGTTAAATAGATGAATTTCCATTCCACACACGAATATAGTTTCAACATATGAAAATAATTCTAACACATGAATATTATTCAAAATTTTGGCAGCATAACGGTAGGGTAGTTAAAACCGGGGTCGTCCCTAGTACGGCTCCTCGCTCTACCTTAAAGCCTCGCAGCTTTTGACAATGGGGAATCATGCATCTAGTTCGCACGCAGGCGGCATGTATATTTTTTTCATTTCCACAAACTAATCCTATGAGGTTTCAACCAAATATTTCTCAACAACAAATGGGTATTTTTCAACCACAATCAATCAATTTCAACCACAAACAATTCTAATCAACCATTCGTAATCAACCAATTTTCACACCAATCACAACCAACAAATATCGTCCATGGTTTGTGGACGAGGGGCATATATATATATTTATATAAGCATTTCACTACTATTTCAACACATATATAATTTTTACAACACATATATACTTATACATCGAACGTACAACTTATACAATGCTTATACAAGAGGTGTACAACTTTTATATAACTCATACATCGACTATATACATTATACATCGTCGTTATCCATATCGTTTATAATTTAGAAATCTCACATTGGGTTCCACTCCACCAAAAATAGCAGAAGACTCAGAAAAATATGCGGTCTCTTCTAGAATGTAGAAGATGTCCACACGAGTCCACTGTCTCTTGTTTCACAGAATTTCATCAACAAACGAAAAAGATATGATTTTTATAGTGAAATCAAAAACCGTAGCACTTTAAACTGCTATAATATAGTTTCAGCCGTTACCTCACTGATGTGTTAAAAACTTGGTTTTGAATTTTCTTTGAATCCACGCAACGATACGACGATCGGCCTTCGCCACGAGGAAGAGGGAGGAGAGGCGCGCCAGGGGGCACCAACCGCTGCCAACTCGCACTCAGATCGGCGGAGAAATCAGGGCGTGAACGGATGACCTTCGTGGCCGTGGATCTCTTCGAATATCGAACGATAATTAACAAACTTCACATGGATTTGAAGCTCGTCCCGAGATCTTCAAAAAGTTCCAAAGGAAGGGTGGTTTCGTTGAGTGTGGGAGGAGAAAACGAGGGAGGAAGGATTGAAGGATTGTCGCCGTCGACCTGGGGGGTTTCGGAGAGAAAACGGGGAGAGAGAAAGTGAGTTGGACCAATCACGTTTTTTCTTTAATTTATATATTTTTAAATTTCGAAAATACCCCCTTTCACACACGAACTCCAATCCAAACCCAACGACTGTCGTTCCTAGCCTTTCACCCCCATTTTGAACACAATGGGATATGTTTCGTAGGCCCATTCGACTGTTTGAGTCAGTTTTCCTTCAAATTAAAATATAAAACATTCAATATTTGATTTGAACGTACATTTTAATTTGCCAGGGCCACAAACTGATTCTAAAAATTCCTGAAAAATAAATCTAGCTATCTTTTGACGATACGGTCCCAACAAAACTAGTTTCGATGAATTCTGAGACTGTTTGAAAAATGGCCCATTTCTGGTCGATTCAATTTAACTATAACTGACCAAAACACGTTTTCCTTTTCCACGCTCACAAATTAGCTTCAAAAATTATGAAATTTGAAACCTAGCAATAGTTTAACATTCCGGATCCAATAAAAGTGGTTTCGTCGGATTCCGAGGTCGTTTGCTGTAATGGCGCATTTTGTAAGGTATAATAATTAAGTTATTTAATTATTTAAATAACGAATATATTAAATAAACGATAGTTGAACGTATAAATTATAATAATAATTATAATCGAGCCCGTAACGACGCGGCAGTTCGTTATTCGGCGAGTTGAACTTCAACTGAATATACAAGATTCGTTATAAGTCGGATTTCTGTGAAACAAGAAACGTGTGGAGCTGGTGGAGTATATCTTTCTAGTGGAAGAGAAAAATCGGGATTTCGTCGTGTAGATTTTGATTTGTGTCCAAATCAATTTTTAGAAAAGTCGCTATAGAATCGTTTATCGATCATAACGGTTATTTCAAAATAACTAGATATCGGGTGTGAATTTAAACAAGGTTCTTTTGGGAAATAGTGATAATTTAATTTTTAGAATTTTATCGTAATTTTTAATTAATTAAATAAGCAACTTTTTATTTGGAGTATTTCGCACCCTGAAATCAACATTTTGAAGTTTCAAAATATGAGTCCACCTACCGATATTATTATATTTCTGGAGTCGAGACACCTCGCTCATCACAATGATATTTTTATATCAGTCCGTAAACGAAGGAGTTTGGCATAACAGGATACTATGTAAAACTAAGTTTTCAAAACAAATGGGGAGACAAAACTGAATGGACACTACGAAACCACACATACAACAAAATAAAATGGACACGCTTATCCTTTACAGTATACCTTTCCCTGTGGAATAAAACCGAAGGCGTGGCCCTCAAAACATCCTCAAGAAATCCAACCCTAGCTTTCCTTATAAATACTCCTAATAGTCTCCTAACCTAGACCATTTTCTGGAGTGGTCATCAATACTTCTGCCGCCTCCATCACGTTAAAACGTGAAGAAAATGGTTTCAAAAAAACCCAAAATAATAACAAAAGAAAACGCATGGGGTGAGGAGCCGCAGCTTCTTGGGGATCTTGGGAAAGTTCTGGGTCCTTTTTGGTCGCACGTATACGGTGCGTGAGCAAGGCTCGGTCAAGATCCGAAGATCAACTCGAGTAGAGGCTGAGGGACACAACTGAAATGGAGATGTTGGGCGCGAGTAAAAGTAGGGCAGTGAGGAGCTGCTGTTAACACAGTGGGGGTGCGAGTAGTTGGTGTTGTAGTTGGAGAGGTAGGAGAGTTGAAAAGAGGAGCGGAGTGATGAAGTATGTACTTGGTGGCGGCGAGTTCATGAAGGTGCATGGTGTGAAGTTAACGTCAAAGTGGTGACGTGGGAGGAGGAGCGCGAGATCTGAAAGGGGGTTCATGACGTGGGTGTGAGTTTTGGAAGTGGAGAGATCTGTAAAAGGGAATGTTCTTGGATGAAGTAGGAGACGGTTTGCATGGAGAACGAGGGGTAGGAGACAGCTTCTGGAGTTCAAAATACAGTCCTAGGGTTGTGAGACCGTGCTACAGTGCGATAATGGTGAGAATAAATTATGTACAGAAGACCATGAATTGTCATTAATGTAAGGGATGGCATGTCGTTCACAGTTTTGAAGAAGTGAAGGACTGTACATATCGTTGAGGACGGTGTCAAGTATGGTGAAGGTCCCGATCGAATTAGTGGGGAGTTGTAGAAATTGGGAAAGACAGGGTTAATGGGAGTAAATATTGTAGAAGATGAGATAGACAGGCGGTAGTAGGAGTGAAGCATGCGGGTCATCTTCGAATGGGTTTTGGGCCGGTTAAGTATTTGAAGCCCAGAAGAAAATATGAAAGATAAACAAAGAAAAGGAAAGGGAAAAATACGTGAACAAAGTGTGGGCTAAAATGTTGGTTGGGCCGGGAGGTTTAAGGTAGAAGCCCAATAGTTTTAATTCAAAATTTATTTCTATTTAGAACGTCATAACTTGTAACACTTGTAACTTACCCGTACGATGTCAGAATCGAGAACCGTAAGTTGCGTTGGGACTGTATGGATGAGAGCTTCACAATGGAGCTGACTGGGAGTGAATCCGAGCTCGTTACAATTTATGGAGAGATAAATTGTCCAGCTGAATAAAGCAATGGTTATCGTCATTGACGATGATCGTCAAAATGTGAGTAAATCTCACAAACTCTAAACAGTTTTATTTTCACGTTGTATTTTTAGAACTGTTAAAATATTGTCTGTTTTACTGTGTGTTGATTGTTTGAACTGCTAGTCAGTTAGTAGAGATTTTATATATATATATATATATATATATATATATATTTACGTATATATATATACACCGTCAAATAGTTATATGTTGATTCTGTTTATCAGAATATTATACTGTTGTTGTCTAACATCTGTGGTGCAGGGAAACAGGTTGGAGGAATCCAACTGGATTCCTCAATAGTTATTTTTACTATGATTTATATATTGTGACATATAATGTGATGTATATAATCCGTTGTGATTATGCGTGTTTGGACAAATATTCACCGTTGTTAGATGATGTGTTAAAAAACATAAGTTAACCAAAGCAAAGTTAGTCGAGTTAAACAAAGTAATTGGTTAAGTAAATCAAAGCAAGTTAGTCGAGTTAAACAAAGTAATTGGTTAGGTTAACCAAAGTAAGTTAGTTAAGTTAAACTAAGTGATAAATCGATGTGAATTAGTTAAGTTAAACTAAGTGGTTAATCGAAGTAAATTAGTTAAGTTAACTAAGTGGTTAATCGAAGTGAATTAGTTGAGTTAAACTAAGTGAATCGGTTAGAGTTAATCAACGTGAATTAGCTAAGTTAAACTAAGTGGATTTGTTCAGTTAATCAAGACGAGTTAACCAGTTAGGTTAAACCAGTAGAGTTAACTAGTTGAGTTAACCAGTTAGAGTTAACCAGTTAGGTTAAACCAGTTGAGTTGACCAGTTAGAGTTAACCAGTTAGAGTTAATCTGTTAGAGTTAACCAGTTGAGTTAACCAGTTTGAGTTGACCAGTTAGAGTTGACCAGTTAGAGTTGACCAGTTAGAGTTGACCAGTTAGAGTTATCCAAGTGGAGTTAATCGAGTAGAGTTGTCGAATATCATTTATTCGAAGTAGAGTTATCGAATATAGTGTATTCGAGGGAAGAGTAATCGAATATAGTTTATTCGAGTGGAGAAATCAAATGTTATTCATTTGAGAAGAGTTACCGAACATTATTTATTCGAAGAGTAGTTATCGAATATTGGTTATTCGAAGTTAGTTAATCCAAAGGAGTTATTCGAAGTTAGTTAATCCAAAGGAGTTATTCGAAGTTAGTTAATCCAAAGGAGTTATTCGAAGTTAGTTAATCCAAAGGAGTTATTCGAAGTTAGTTAATCCAAAGGAGTTATTCGAAGTTAGTTAATCCAAAGGAGTTATTCGAAGTTAGCTAATCCAAAGGAGTTATTCGAAGTTAGTTAATCCATAGGAGTTAGTCGAAGAGTTAATCGAATATATTTATTCGAAAGAAGGTGTTAATCGAATATAGTTATTCGAGTAAAGTTAAAAGAGTTAATCGAATTTAGTTATTCGAAATGAGTTATTCGAATTAGATATTTGAATAGAGTTAAACACATTAGAGTGATTCGAATTACTTATTCAAATAGAGTTAAACACGTAAGAGTTAATTGAATATTAGTTATTCAATTAGAGTTAAATCGAATTTAGTTATTCGAAAGGAGTTAATCAATTTGAGTTAAGTTAATCGATTTGAATTAAGTTGAATCGAAATGGAGTAAATCGATTAGAATTAAGTTAATCGAGTTAGAGTAAATCGAATATTGGTTATTCGAAGGTAAGTTATTCGAATTAGTTATTCGAAGGAGTTAATCAAATGAGTTGATCCAAAGGAGTTAGTCGAATATTAGTTATTCGAATAGAGTTAAAGGAGTTATCGATTTTATTTTGATCGAAAGGAGTTATCGATTAGTAAATCGAAAGGAGATTTTCGAATATAGCATATTCGAAAGAAAGAGATCGAATACTGTTTATTTGAAAGAGAGAGATTTCGAATATGAGTTATTCGAAGAGAGATAATCGAATATAGGTTATTCGAAGAAGAGTTAATCAAATAGAGATTACTCGAAAGAGAGTTATACGTCGAATTCGATTATAGCGAATTCGGGAAAGTACTATTTACTTTCCAGGGTTTAAATCAAGATTTAATTATTGATTTAGAAATTAGGTGTCTGTTAAATTATTCGAGTTAGGAAATAAATTTATAATTTAGGTTAGATATTTTAGGGGTAGGAATTATAACGTTATTGTTATAATCAAACGTTGTCATATAAGAAGTGGATTCGTAACCTGAATCCGAGAATTTGCGTAAACAGATGATTGGAAAAAGTGAGTGACGAGCTTCATCTATTTCACAGTAAAGGACGTTGTTCAATTAAGGTCTGAGAGGTAATTATACCCCAACTTGATTGACTTCAGAATTGACAAAGGAATAGTTGTGGTTCGATCTAAAGGTTGATTAGGAATAAAGTTAAGGAATAAGCGATAAATGGATTAAGCGAAACGATGTTTTATACAACGTTCATTTGAAATCCATAAATGAGTTTTGGAAACGTTTTCCAAATATAGTCAAATATGTTTTCTAAACATAGAAAATGAAATGTTTTCATGATAAGAATTTAAGAAATAGAGTTAAGAAAATTCAGAAACTGACTGGAGAGGGTAAGTTGAACGGTTTTCTAAGTGACGATCTGATGTTGGTTTCGACCTTCCGGATTGATACTTAGAGAATTGTTCTCATACTAGTTACAGTTAGGAACTGATAGTTGCGAAATAATAGTGATGCGTAAATAAGCTATGGAAATGTTTTCCAATGATTAATAACATATATTTTCTAAATATATGAAATAAGGAAATATGAACATATATATGTATATGATGATTGATCGATCGAATTTCCATTTGGAAATAAGATCGTTGTTTGTACACCGACATGTTTTCATTTGATAGTTGAATCACAGACTATCAAAGTTTTGACCATATTTTACGTTGTTAATATGGAGAGACCGGTTGGATTATTATCCGAAGAACCACTCCGTATTAGCATAAGCGTTGCGAATCAAGTACGCTGAAGATAATTGAAGACGGAGTGAAGTACAAGGGCTATTGTGAAAAGCCTAGGTAGGATGGATTCACTGAATAGTGCCTTCGGTTTATTCAGTCCCAGAACAACGTATATGGACGAGTGTCTGACAGAGTATTCTTAACGAATCATATATGTTGATCTCTTTAAACGTATTACGTTGGTGGCGGAGAAATTCGTTTCTCTTAGCTTTTATACCCGTGATGCCTTGAGAAATCGATATTGATTTGGCGGGTATGACGATGTGGCATTCAAAGTATTTGAAGCAATAATCTGTCAAAGTGATAAACGTGACCTCAAACCTCACCACCGGGAAATAACAGAAGTTGGGCTAGGCAGCATGGCTAGTTGGGCCATACCCAAGTAGGGTGTATTATCACCATCTAGAGAATATTCAATTGTACTTCTTTATAATCTATTTCAATGCTGTCCCTTATCGGGAAGGATGGTTGCAGATCCCAACCATCGGTGATGATATATTCGTCACACTCAAGCTAAATGAGTGGACGGTCATGTGTGGCCGGGTTGCAAGACGTTCTTGTTGAACCCTAGTGTATCTCCTCTAGAGTACACTGATCGGAAGGTGCTCCCATACCTTGTCGGTTGGAATCCAATCTCCAATAAGCGCTCACGGTTTTATTTGTATACTATGTATGTGGAACGTGAGATGCAAGCGTTCTGCTAGATTGATATCTATTTGTATTTAGACATTATTATAATATCAGAAAGATATCCTTTATTTAACCAAGTGTTGGAGTTTTATTCACACCAGTCCCATGACTGACCCGGAGTTTATTTTGTTTGTTTTCCCTAAACTCTTGGGTGCCTAAATTTGTACGGGCAGTCAAGTAGTCGGGATTTTTCAGATACACTTGGAGAGCTTGGAGCAGAAGACTTCAGGATTATAGCTATTATTATTCCACTGTGTTGTACTTTGAAATGGTATGTATATACGAGTATTGATTTGTATTTCAAAGTTATGTTATATTTTATTCGTTCCGCTGTGAGATTCGTGTTTACTCTGATGATGAAAGTTCTTCTTCTTCTTCTATTCTATTAGTTCTATCTTTTCTTCCTCACCCTCTACTTTCTTTCACTAACGTCTCGGAATTTTCGACTCTCGAGGAGTCGAGAATTTCCAGCCGTTACATTTGCAAAATGGCCATTTTCACGGGCTATATAAACTCCATAGCGACCTTTCTGAAAATTCATTTGGTCATAACTTTTGCTTCCCGCTATGAAACTTTGATTTTTCAGATTTGTTAGAAAGGTATTCACTAACAGATTTAAATATTTTTGGTTTCACTCAAATCCGTTTTGTTTTGCACCCGGTACAGTCAGTCAAAGTTTGAATTCAAATTTTGAAACTACCGCGCCATTTCAGGCCTTGTTTATAATTAGAATTAATTATATTCGTTTTCAAATGTTGATTCAAACTTACTTTTCATCGTTATTATTTAAAATATTTAAAATCCACTAAAATAGCCAATTTAAAATTTTTTAATTGGTTCAGATTTTCCAGGTCGTTACAATCTCCCCCACTTAAAACTTTTCATCCCCGAAAAGGAACAAAGTAGAAAGTGGTTTGATTAATCAACTCTATGTTCAATCTGGCTTCCATTCTCCAACTTTTCAGTTTCTGAGAATTTTCAAATTCTAAAAAAAAATTGGCTAACACTCGGAATTTTCGAATTTTTTTGCCATAACCTCCTTTGAACAGGGAGAGGTTTGGAAATTTATTGGGCCGTATTAGGTGCCCAATAAATCCTATCAAGCATACACATATTTATAGTGATATAATATGGTGTTTACAGGGGAGCGTGTATAGATAATAACTCCAGAGAATAAATTCTCGTCATCCTGTCAAAGCTTGAGGGAGTGTGTATTTTAATTGCTTCAAAGAATAAATTCTCGTCACCTCGTCCCGTGTGGGAAGTAAATAATCCATGTGCCATATCTAATGACTAGAGAGACATGATTATTGTCAACTCCAGACCCATGTTGGGTTTTAATAATCTGGCAATTTATTGTTACAATTTATATGGTCATATCAGTCATCAGTTCAACCTGTAAAATAAAGTCATCGCCATACAAGCCTCTCGCTTGTATGGTAAATCTTCCACCTCGTCACACAAGCTCCAAATGCTTATGTGGTATATGATGAAGTATGCCTATCTTCCAGAAGTATGCCATGTAATGTAGTTCAAAATTAATTGTTACTATCCTATGGCGGCGTTTATGATTACACACAGAACAACCAGCACTCCGCATCCAATGGCATTCACAGGAGTTGGTATAATAATAAAATTGCGCATCCAACTCATTAAGGTTTACCTATTTGACGGGCACGCAAATAAAATCTTTACTCAACAGCTAATCCATTTACCTGTTCAAACATATGTAATGCACATGTATATTTCTCTATCTATTTTTAAATCAGTTCAATGTGTGATATAATCGAATAAATTCTACCATTCGTTCTACTATTGATTAAATTAACTATCGTTTTAATAATTTAATTAATCAAATCTACTATCACACAACATAAACAACATTCAATTTGTTTTTAACTTTTCAACCTTTCAAATATATATCTTTTATATATTAAAAAATTATATTTCTAAAACCAGACTATATATATTATCACAAATACGTTATTTATAAACATATAACCCTCAACTCGTTCTGGGCACTTCTGACCCCGTCTCTAACGAGTTATTCTGATTCTGCTGTACTCATACTAGGACCTTACTGATCCTATCTGTAATGAGTTACTCGTCCTAGAACACTACTGGTTCTATCTCTGACGAGTTCGTTAATATGTTATATTCCAGAGCTAAGCTTACCAAAGCTCTAATACCAAATTGCGACGACCCCGAACCCCGTACTGACGGTGGCAAGGGTAATCCTTTTGGAATATAACACATAAAAAGATAATAACATAACAGAATTAAATAAATACACCAGATAATGAACAAATAATACACTGGATAAACATAAACATCAGAGTTACATAGTATACAGAATCATACTTAGTACAAATAAAGTTCAGCTATACATAAATGTCTATAGCGGAAATAAACATAATATGTACAATAGGAGCTGAACAGCATAAAAAGAGATAAATGATAGAATCCATCTTCAGCTCCAGCTATCCAGATAAAGCCTGCTAAACCCGAACACAAGGCTGCCCGTGTAGAAAAAGGGGCACCCGAGTTTGAAAATGAAACAAACTACGAGTCAGTCATGGGACTGGTATGAGAAATCTACTTAACAACTTTATAATATGGATAATCACAGGACCATGCCACTTTCATGGAACGGGTTTACTCCATTGGATTTCCAGTGCTTTAAAACAAATCATTCTTTTAAACATCGCAATGCTTTTTATAAAAATGAAGACATTATAAGACTCAGTTCCCATCACACAATGCAATGCAAACCGGAGGATACAGTTTTACCTTATAATAGCCAAAATATGCTTGATACGAATAAAACAAAAGCATTTGATATTATTGCTAGTGTTTATAAGTTTCAAAAACAATTTCAATCATAACTATCAATCATTGACGGCATGGGTACCATATATCATGTCGCTATATATATATACAATCGAAACCGCACAGTCACGTATCTGGAAATTGGATTTCCGTCATGAATCAAGATAAAAGATAGTCCTTACCGAATTCGAGACGCTCTAGCCCATGTCTCAGGATCAGAGCTCGAGTGACCCTAGGATCGTCAGGGCCGGTCCACCGACGTGGATTAAAATTCTTGAACACTGCGTTTCCTGTAACGACCCAGAAAATCTGAACCAATTAAAATTTTTTAAATTGGCTAAAATAATGGATTTAAATATTTAAAATAAATATTTTAAATAATGGCAATGAAAAGTGAGTTTGAATCGACCATTGAAAACGAATATAATTAATTATAATTATAAACAAGGCCTGAAATGGCGCTGTAGTTTCAAAAATTGAATTCAAACTTTGTCGGACTGTACCGGGTGCAAAACAAAACGGATTTTAGCGAAACCAAAAATATTTAAATCTATTAGTGAATACCTTTCTAACGAATCAGAAAAATCGAATTTTCATAGCGGAAAGCAAAAGTTATGGCCGAATGAATTTTCAGAAAGGTCGCTATGGAATTTATATAGCCCGTGAAATTGGCCATTTTGCATACGACCTCGAAATTCGACGAAACCACTTTTGTTGGATCCGGGATGTGAAGTTATTGCAAGGTTTCAAATTTCATAATTTTTGAAGCTAGTATGTGAGCGTGGCAAAGGAAAACGTGTTTTGGCCAATTACAGTTAAATTGGATCGACCAGAAATGGGCCTTTTTGCAAACGGTCTCAGAATTCGACGAAACTAGATTTGTTGGGACCGTATCATCGAAACATAGCTAGATTTATTTTTCTGGAATTTTTCGAATCAACTTGTGGCCTTGGCAAATTGAAATGTACGTTCAAATTAAATATTGAATGTTTTATATTTTAATTTGAAGGAAAACTGACTGAAACATTCGAATGGGCCTTCGAAACATATCCCATTGTGTTCGAAATGGGGGTAAAACGCTAAGGACGACAGTCGTTGGGTTCAGATTGGTGGTCGCGTCAGAAAACCCCACTATAACCTCCCCGACCAATCAAAATTTTTATATATATAAAAAAAAGAATTTCCTTTTCTCTCTCTCTCCCCGAAGTCGATCAGCGGCGGAAAACCGCTCCCCCCTTCCCTCCCATTTTCTGGCAATTCTGATCATCGAAACACCCCCGCCCTTTGGAGTTTTCTGGAGCCCTCGCCACCCTCTTCCCATCCATAGCTGGTACGCCCCCTATCGTCGCTCATACGAGGAGATCCAGCCCCTCAAAGTCCAGAAGTTCACGCCGCCGCCACGACCAGGATTCACCGCCGAGCTGGGTCCCACCACTGGGCGTGGATAGCCCTTTCCACCCTCTTCGACGTTGCGCAGGACGATCGACCCCTCGATACACGGATTGCCTGAAAGATCGAAACCTAGTTTTGAAGATTTTGAAAGGTAATCGGCTGTTTAATTTAAAAATGATTTTAATAGTTTAAAACCGTTGCAAACTTTGAAAAATCATATCTTTTTGCTGTGTTAACGAAATTCGATGAAACAGGAAACATCGTGCCCGTGTGGACGTCTTCTACCTTCTAGAAGAGACCGCATATTTTTCTGAGCCTTCTGCTATTTTTGGTGGAGTGGAACCCAATGTGAGATTTCTAATTTATAAACGATATGGAAAACGACGATGTATAAATTATATAGTCGATGTATGAGTTATATAAGTGTTGTACACCTCTTGTATAAGCGTTGTATAAGTTCTACGTTCGATGTATAAGTTATATATGCGTTGTAAAAATTATATATGTGTTGAAATAGAAGTGAATTGCTATATATATATATATATATATATATATATATATATATATACACGCCCCTTGTCCACAAACCATGGACGATATTTATTGATTGTGATTGGTGTGAAAATTGATTGATAGCGAATTGTTGTTTGGGATTGTTTTTGGTTGATATTGATTGATTGTGGTTGAAAAATCCCCGTTTGTGGTTGAGAAATATTTGGTTGAAACCACATAGGATTAGTTTGTGGAAATGAAATAAATATATACATGCCGCCTGCGTGCGAACTAGATGCATGATCCCCATTGTCAAAAACCGCGAGGTTTTAAGGTAGAGCGAGGAGCCGTACTAAGGACGGTCCCGATTTTAACTACCCCGCCGTTATGCTGCCGAAATTTTGAATAATATTCATGTGTTTGAATTATTTTCATTTGCTAAAACTATATTTAGTCATTGAATAGAAAACCTTCATGTGTTGAATCGATATTCATTCGTTGATTTGAAATTCATGTGTCGAATGGTATTCGCGTTTTAAATATAAAAATTACATTTTAATCTATATATAGAAACTATAGAAAACCTTCATGTGTTGAATCGATATTCATTCGTTGATTTGAAATTCATGTGTTGAATGGTATTCGCGTTTTAAATATAAAAATTACATTTTTATCTATATATAGAAACTATAGAAAACCTTCATGTGTTGAATCGATATTCATTCGTTGAATTGAAATTCATGTGTTGAATGGTATTCATATTTTGAAATAAATTGTGTCATAATAAAAATCACCTTTTATCAACTATATGGACTATGTAAAATAATCTCGTTTTAAAAGAAATTGTTTTATAATAAAAATCCTATTTTTATCACCTATATAAACTATATAAAATAATAGTGTTTTGAAATGAATTGTTTTACAATATAAAAATCACATTTTTATTATATACATGAATTGTTTAAATGTGAAGTGTTAAAAATAGCAACTCGTTCAAATAAATATGCATGAGTTGAAATATTCATTAATTAGCTAATGATATGATTTTTACCTATGCATGCAACATTAGAATGAATGGTGTTTTTAAACCAAATGGAATCGAATATGAAGTTGAATGGAAAATGATAAGTGATAAGAACTGTATATATGTACATGCATATTTATTGAACAGGTTATAGCAAAGGGGCTAGAGAAGAGGAATAAAATTTTGTGCCCGACAAATAGGTACACATTTACTGTTTTGTTTGGGTGATGATTTTATGAGCCTGTTGGCTAGCCGCTTGGCTTTTTCTTTTTCTTTTTGACATAAGACGCCCGTGTGGCTATTTGGGAATTTTCCCAGCCCCACCCGTACAAAGGAGGTTATGGCGAAATTTTCCAAAATTTAAAGGCGTTAGTGAAATATTTGAAGTGAAAACGATATTGAAATTGTTGAATGAACTATATTTATATAAATATAAATAAAATTAAAACGAAACGTGGCCGTGCAGTTCGTGATTTGAAACCGTGATTTCAAACAACTAGTGCGGGAAATCCGACCATTGGATTTTCCCGAAACCGCAACCGTTGGGTTCGCCTTGGAAATATCTTTCCAACGGCACCAACTTTGTAAAAATCCAACGGTTGGATCGTCTGGAATGTTTAATTCAAATCTGAAGAAAAACAGCGCCAGAAACGATTATATATATATATATATATAATTATATTTAATCGAATAACGACGCTGTAGTTCGTATTTTGAAATCGAAACTTCAAACGATTGTACAGGGAGATCCGACCGTCGGATTTTCCCGAAACTGGAACCGTTGGATTCGTTTTAAAAAGATCTTTCTAATGATATAAATTTTGTAAACATCCAACGGTTAGATTTTCAGATATGTGTAAATCAAATCTGAAGAAAAACAGCGCCACGGCCGCGTTATGGCCCGAAGCGTCGTTTTGAATAAATTGGCTATTTTAAAATAAATAAAAATAGCGATAAATCGTTATAAAATATCATAAACGATATGGAATGGAAATAAACTAATTTTTCCCGATTTATGTGGTATTTGATGGTTGAATGTGTTTGGCGTGAAAATTACATTAAAGAACAATATTGGTGTTGTCGAATGATTTAACCATTGAAATAAATTGATTTGAAATTCTAAATATACGTGAATTATTTGAAAAGGCCGAGTTAATTCTCATTTCAAATAATTGACCGACGATTGAAATTCGAAGATGAAGACGGTGGTCGAAGACCGGAGATCTTCACCTCGTTTGGATGGTAATCGAGGTCCTGATTGGGAGGCATCCCGAAATATGGATAATGAGTGGTGATCGTCCAGACGTACGTGGTGATCAATGGGTTAGCGAGGTATTTAGTGCCTCCGGTTTCGTTCAGACCCAGAACGGACTTGTAAATGGACTGTATGTCTGACATTGGATTTTATTCTGTGTTGATTGATCTCTATTAAATATACATCTGTTTGGCGGCAGAGAATTTATTCTTTTGCTTAACGCCCTTCTCTGAAACGTACGAGCTCAGAGGTTGTATATCGATGGACATCAGTCGCATGGCATGAATTGCTAGTGTGGCATGCCTAAGTGGCAAATGATCAAGGCTTCTGTTGAAAAGCAAAGTCTTGTGGTGTTGATCAAAGCCCACCTGTGCGGCGTGGCTTTGTGTATAATGTAAATTCGCGAGCCTCACACCCCGGTATGAACCAGAAACGGGAGAAGGACCTCTGGGAGGGCATGCGTTTCTTTCTAGCTAGGGTGGTGTCAGTGACCTACCAGCCCTGACATTTATATACTTTTCACCTATGTGGTTGTTGCTGTTGCGAGGCGCCTCGGTTTGATCGGACGATCCGGGTCCGATGGAGTCATTCGTTGGCTCGTTTACGCCCCAAAGGGTGGGGAAACATATTTTTCAGGCATTTTAATCCACGTCGGTGGACCGGCCCTGTCGCTCCAAGGGCCCACCTGAGTCTGGGTCCTATAGCTCGGGCTAGAGAGTCACGAATTCGGTAAGGACTATCTTTTGCCTTGGTTCAAGACGGAAATCCAATTCCCAAATACGTGACTGTGCGGTTTTGATTGTACACCTATATATGGCGACATAGTGGTATGGGGCATTAATGCCATCTATGATTGATAGTTATGATTTGAAATTGTTTTCAAAACATATAAACACTAGCAATAATATCAAATGCCTTTGTTTTATTCGTATCAAGCATATTTTGGCCGTTATAAGGTAAAAACTCTATCCTCCGGTTTGCGTTGCATTGTGTGATGGGAACTGAGTCTTATAACGGCTTCATTTTTATAAAAAGCATAGCGATGTTTGAAAGAAAGATTTGTTTTAAAGCACTGGCAATCCAATGGTGTAAACCCGTTCCACGAAAGTGGCGTGGTCCTGTGATTAACCATATTATATATGTGTTGAGTAGATTTCTCATACCAGTCCCATGACTGACTCATAGTTTGTTTCACTTTCAAACTCGGGTGCCCCTTTTCTACACGGGCAGCCTTGTATTCAGGTTTAGTTGGTTCTTTCTGGATAGCTGGAGCTGAAGATGGATTCTATCATTTATCTCTTTTTATGCTGTTCAGCTCCTATTGTACATATTTTGTTTGTTTCCGCTGTAGATATTTATGTATAGCTGAACTGTATTTGTACTAAGTAAGATCCTGTATACTGTGTAACTCTGATGATTACTTTTATCCAGTATATTCTATTGTTCACTATCTGGTGTATTTAATTATTCTGTTCTGCTATTATCTGTTTCTGTGTTATATTCCACGGATTACCCTTGCCGCCGTGAGTACGGGGTTTGGGGTCGTCTCATTTGGTATCAGAGCTTTGGTTAAGCTTAGTGCTGGAATATAATATATTAACGAACTCGTCAGAAATAGAACCAGTAGTGTTCTAGGACGGGTAACTCTATACATATAGGATCAGTAATATCCTAGTATGAGTAAAGAAGAATGAAATTACACCTCGATAGACACATTTACATTTGAAGTATGTGTTTCTATATTTTAAAATACCTTTTCTGTGACCTGACACTTGATCTGCCATTTGCAGAAGTACTAGAAAATGAGTGTCAGAAACAGAAGGAATGCAGAACTGGATATTGAGGCCCTATTAATCAAATATCGAAATATGGGTGGAATACCGTTCTCTGGTGAAGAATCTATTATGAAGACACATGCTTGGATTCGTTCGGCTGAAAAGATCTTTGATGGTTTAAAGCTGAGGGATGACCAGAAAAGGTTACTGGCCTCCTGGGCACTCAAAGATGAAGCTTTGTTCTGGTGGGATTCGGTTATAGAGAATAATCCAGAAGGTGATATCACCTGGGACAGATTCAAAGTGACTTTCCTAGAAAGATTTACTCTTCCAGAAGCGACTGAGCGATTATGCGACGAATTTTCTTATCTGATACAAGGGGACATGACCATCCCAGAATATCATAAGAAATTCAACGAACTTTCTCATTTTGCTCCTCATCTGATTAAAGACCCAAAGAGGAAGAATCTTAGATTCATTCACGGGCTTCAAAAAAAATATCAGAACAGTGTAATGAGGAATGTGAAGCTCCCCTTTTCTGAAATGATATACATGGCTTATCAGTACGAAGATCAGGACAAGAAGGGTATGCTACAGTACGAAGAAGAAGTCAGCTCTAGTAATAGAAATGAGTCTGAAACTGATCGTCCTGACGCCAGTACAATGTCTGAGTTCAGTAAGAAGCCCAGTGCCAAGAGGAAAAGGGCTGGATCTGGGAAAGAACCCGTAACAACCGCCGTATGCAATAATTGCAATAGGCAAGGACATCTCTCGATAAGTTGCAGATCTCTAAAGAAACAAGAAAAGGATGGGTCTAAATCCGGTAAGAGGTTGAAAGAGAAAAGAGGATGCCATAAGTGCCATCAGGCTGGGCATATTGCGAAAAACTGCCCGCTATCTCAGAAATCTGAAGCAGTACAAGTGAATGAAGTGGCAGAAGTGCCTGCATCTTCCTCTACTCAGGAAAGGTCTGATGTTTTAGAAGGAACGCTCAATGTCAAGAACATTCCAGTTAAAGTACTGTTTGACACAGGCGCGTCACGAAGCTTTATTGCAAAGAGTGCAGTCAAGAAGTTAGATTTAAAATTGAAGAAGCTCAAGGAACCAATGACTGTCCAAAATCCAGTTGGGGGTTCCATCAATCTCAGTTGGATTTGTGCAGTACCTGTCTCTTTTTCTTGCTATAAATTCCCTATTATCTCTATCGTCATGAATTTTAATGAATTCAATCCTATTCTGGGATTGGATTGGCTAACCAAATATGAAGCAGAGGTTAGATGCGCCGAGAGAGTTGTTAAGGCAAAGGCCCAATCGGGGAATTATATAACCATACCATGTGAAGGCCCGACTTCAAATAGAAAAGATTTCTGGTCAGCTCTCGATGTTTCTCCAGCTCAAATAGAAAATATCCCTGAAGTCGCAGAGAATATTCCTGACCTCATCAAAGATATTCCTGTTGTCAAGAACTATGCGGATGTGTTCGAGGAAGTTGTTCGCTTACCCCCGCAGAGAGAAATAGATTTAAAAATTGCTTTAATTCCAAATGCAAGGCCGGTAGTTCACGCTATTCAAAGAATGTCCTTGAAAGAGAAAGAGGAATTAGACAATCAAACACGACAGCTAGTATGGAAAGGTCTGATCAGACCTAGTTTCTCTGATTGGGGAGCAGCAGTGGTTTTTGTCCCAAAATCTGACGGTACTCTACGTCTATGTATGGATTATCGTGATCTGAACAAACAAACCATAAAGAATAAATATCCATTGCCGCGAATAGATGATTTGTTGGATCGATTAAATGACGCACAAGTATTCTCAAGGATGGACCTAGCTACAGGCTTCCATCAACTTCGAATTGCCGAAGAGTGTGTTCCAATGCAGCATTTAGAGGTCCCGACTTATTCTACGAGTGGTTAGTAATGCCGTTTAGCTTATGTAACGCTCCAGCTTACTTCGTCGATCGGATGAATAGAGTGTTCAGAGGAGTTTTGAATAAATTTGTTCTGGTTTTTATTGACGACATTCTAATCTTCTCTAAATCAAAGGCCGAACATGAAAAACATCTGGGATAGGTTCTAGAAATTCTGAGATGGAATGTATTAAAAGCCAAATTTTCCAAATGTATCTTCTGGCAAGATGAAGTAAAATTTCTAGGCCACGTCGTATCGAAAAAAGGAATCGCTGTGGATCCAAGCAAAATCACAGCAATTCAGAATTGGAAACAGCCCAGCACCCCCACTGAAGTCCGCAGTTTTCTCGGATTGGCTAGCTATTAGCGGAAGTCCGTTAAAAACTTTTCGAAGATATCTGGTCATTTAACGAAGCTTACGAAGAAGCACTCTAAGTTCAAATGGACTCCAGAAAGTGAGGAGGCTTTTGAAGAGCTAAAATTAAGAGTGACGACTGCTCCAGTGTTAACCATCATCGATGGCAACCAAGATTTGAAAGTCTGGACTGATGCTTCTAGAGAAGGCCTTGGCGCAGTGTTAATGCAGAGGGGCCAAGTGATTGCTTATGCTAGCCGTCAGTTGAAGCCACACGAGAAGAACTACGTAACTCATGATCTTGAGTTATTGGCTATAGTATTCGCCTTGAAAATCTGGAGACACTATCTTCTGGGTGAGAGATTTGAACTGTTTACAGATCACCAGTCATTAAAGTATCTGTTCACCCAGAAAGACTTGAATTTGAGGCAGCAACGTTGGCTAGAGTTTCTTGCAGCATATGACTTTGAAATTATATACACTCCAGGGAAAGCCAATGTTGTGGCCGATGCGCTGAGCCGAAAGAATGTAATGATCGCCAGCTTTATTATCACGACTTCCTTGATTGACAAAATATCTATTCTTCAGAAGGAGGATAACTTTATTAAGGATATGATTAAAAGGATTCAGAAAGGCGAACCCTCGTGTTTTCAAATAGATAACGACGAGACCTTGAGGTTGAAAGGAAGGATTTGTTTTCCTGATATCCCAGAGTTAAAAAGGGAAGTGTTAGACGAGTGTCACAAGTCCAAGCTGAGTATCCATCCTTGTGTGGCCAAAATGTATAACGATCTCAAACGAACATTCTGGTGGAAGGCTATGAAAAGAGATGTTTCGATATATGTTAGTCGATGCCCTACTTGCCAACTAGTCAAAAGCGACCAACAGAAATTGGCTGGATTGTTACAACCACTAGAAGTTCCTGGTTGGAAGTGGGAACATATTTCAATGGATTTCATTGATGGTCTGCCCAGAACCAGAAAAGGAAATGACGGTATTTGGGTGATCGTAGATCGCTTCACGAAGACCGCCCATTTCATACCTGTCAGATCAAACAGAACTGCTCAGAGCCTGGCGTAGATATACTTCAAGGAAATAGTTAGACTACATGGAGTGCCACTCAGTATAGTCAGTGATAGAGATACAATATTCACTAGCAAATTCTGGGAAGCATTTCAGGCCGAGCTAGGAACGAAGTTGAATTTGAGCACCGCTTATCATCCTCAGACAGACGGTCAGACTGAGAGGGTGAATCGTATTTTAGAAGATTTATTGCGGGCTTGTGTTCTAGATTTCGGTGGATCATGGGAAGACCATCTGCATTTGGCTGAATTCTCTTATAACAACAGCTACCAAGCGAGTCTGACAATGTCGCCATTCGAAGCATTGTATGGTAGACCGTGCAGATCTCCTGCTTGTTGGGTCGAGCCCAGAAATAGACTTGTGTTGGGTCCTGATATGATCCGAGAAGCCTCCGACAAAGTCGATTTTATTAAGAAGCGATTACTCGCCGCTCAAAGCCGACAAAAGAGCTATGCCGATAGAAGAAGAAGAGATATATCATTTGCTGTTGGCGACTACGTATATTATCCGGTTCGTTAAAACTGGAAAGTTGGCACCCAAATTCATTGGTCCGTTTCCTATTCTGGAACGGATCGGGACTCTCGCTTACAGGGTCAAATTGCCTGATTGGTTGCCTGGAGTTCATGATGTATTTCACATATCTCAACTTCGAAAGCACGTTCATGATCCAGACTTGATCGTGGAAGAAGCAACTCAACAGGATATTGAAATTACTCCAGAATTAGCTATGAGAAGAGAGCCGCTAAAGATTATCGGCAAAGAAACCAAAGAGCTGAGGAACAAGAAGGTTCACTTAGTCAAAGTGCAATGGAGTGGAGATCCGCGAGATTGTACTTGGGAAACTGAGGAGAGCATTAAGAAAGCTTATCCTAGATGCCGAGTGGATATCTCTGATTGACTCTGGTGCAAGGTACATTTACCCTACTTTGCATTACCATTTAATTCTCTACTCTGTTGTTACTTCCTTTTCATGGATGTGCACTTTTAAATTCTATAGTCTGAGTGATTTAAAAAAAAAGAGTATAGAAGTTGATGAGTATATTTTTGAAAGGTTAAAACGATTTGATTGTTGGTTGTGTTGTGTGATTGTAGATTTATCAAACCACTTTCAACTTTGTTCCTTTTCAGGGATGAAAAGTATTAAGTGGGGGAGATTGTAACGACCCAGAAAATCTGAACCAATTTAAAATTTTTAAATTAGCTAAAATAATGGATTTTAAATATTTAAAATAAATATTTAAAATAATGGCAATGAAAAGTGAGTTTGAATCGACCATTGAAAACGAATATAATTAATTATAATTATAAACAAGGCCTGAAATGGCGCTGCAGTTTCAAAAATTGAATTCAAACTTTGTCGGACTGTACCGGGTGCAAAACAAAACGGATTTTAGCAAAACCAAAAATATTTAAATCTGTTAGTGAATACCTTTCTAACGAATCTGAAAAATCGAATTTTCATAGCAGAAAGCAAAAGTTATGGCCGAATGAATTTTCAGAAATGTCGCTATGGAATGTATATAGCCCGTGAAATTGGCCATTTTGCATACGACCTCGGAATTCGACGAAACCACTTTTGTTGGATCCGGGATGTGAAGTTATTGCTAGGTTTCAAATTTCAAATTTTTTGAAGCTAGTATGAGAGCGTGGCAAAGGAAAACGCGTTTTGGCCAATTATAGTTAAATTGGATCGACCAGAAATGGGCCTTTTTGCAAACGGTCTCAGAATTCGACGAAACTAGTTTTGTTGGGACCGTATCGTCAAAACATAGCTAGATTTATTTTTCTGGAATTTTTCGAATCAATTTGTGGCCCTGGAAAATTAAAATGTACGTTCAAATTAAATATTGAATGTTTTATATTTTAATTTGAAGGAAAACTGACTGAAACATTCGAATGGGCCTTCGAAACATATCCCATTGTGTTTGGAATGGGGGTAAAACGCTAGGGACGACAGTCGTTGGGTTCAGATTGGTGGTCGCGTCAGAAAACCCCTTTAAAACCTCCCCGACCAATCAAAATTTTTATAAAAAAAAAGAATTTCCTTCTCTCTTTCTCTCCCCGAAGTCAATCAGCGACGGAAAACCGCTCCCCCCTTCCCTCCCATTTTCTGGCGATTCTGATCATCGAAACACCCCCGCCCTTTGGAGTTTTCTGGAGCCCTCGCCACCCACTTCCCATCCATAGCTGGTACGCCCCCTATCGTCACTCGTACGAGGAGATCCAGCCCCTCAAAGTCCGGAAGTTCACACCGCCGCCACGACCAGGATTCGCCGCCGAGCTGGGTCCCACCACCGGGCGTGGATAGCCCTTTCCACCCTCTTCGACATTGCGCAGGCCGATCGACCCCTCGATACACGGATTGCCTGAAAGATCGAAACCTAGTTTTGAAGATTTTGAAAGGTAATCGGCTGTTTAATTTAAAACTGATTTTAACAGTTTAAAACCGTTGCAAACTTTGAAAAATCATATCTTTTTGCTGTGTTAACAAAATTCAATGAAACAGGAAACATCGTGACCGTGTGGACGTCTTCTACCTTCTAGAAGAGACCGCATATTTTTCTGAGCCTTCTACTATTTTTGGTGGAGTGGAACCCAATGTGAGATTTCTAAATTATAAACGATATGGAAAACGACGATGTATAAATTATATAGTCGATGTATGAGTTATATAAGCGTTGTACACCTCTTGTATAAGCGTTGTATAAGTTGTACGTTCGATGTATAAGTTATATATGCGTTGTAAAAATTATATATGTGTTGAAATAGAAGTGAATTGCTATATATAAATATATATATATATATATATATATATATATATATATATACGCCCCTCGTTCACAAACCATGGACGATATTTATTGATTGTGATTGGTGTGAAAATTGATTGATTGCGAATGGTTGTTTGGGATTGTTTGTGGTTGATATTGATTGATTGTGGTTGAAAAATACCTGTTTGTGGTTGAGAAATATTTGGTTGAAACCACATAGGATTAGTTTGTGGAAATGAAATAAATATATACATTCCGCCTACGTGCGAACTAGATGCATGATCCCCATTGTCAAAAACCGCGAGGTTTTAAGGTAGAGCGAGGAGCCGTACTAGGGACGGTCCCGGTTTTAACTACCCTGCCGTTATGCTGCCGAAATTTTGAATATTATTCATGTGTTTGAATTATTTTCATTTGCTGAAACTATATTTATTCATTGAATAGAAAACCTTCATGTGTTGAATCGATATTCATTCGTTGATTTGAAATTCATGTGTCGAATGGTATTCGCGTTTTAAATATAAAAATTACATTTTTATCTACATATAGAAACTATAGAAAACCTTCATGTGTTGAATCGATATTCATTCGTTGATTTGAAATTCATGTGTTGAATGGTATTTGCGTTTTAAATATAAAAAATACATTTTTATCTATATATAGAAACTATAGAAAACCTTCATGTGTTGAATCGATATTCATTCATTGAATTGAAATTCATGTGTTGAATGGTACTCGTATTTTGAAATAAATTGTTTCATAATAAAAATCACCTTTTATCAACTATATGGACTATGTAAAATAATCTCGTTTTAAAAGAAATTGTTTTATAATAAAAATCCTATTTTTATCACATATATAAACTATATAAAATAATAGTGTTTTGAAATGAATTGTTTTACAATATAAAAATCACATTTTTATTATATACATGAATTGTTGAAATGTGAAGTGTTAAAAATAGCAACTCGTTCAAATAAATATGCATGAGTTGAAATATTCATTAATTAGCTAATGATATGATTTTTACCTATGCATGCAACATTAGAATGAATGGTGTTTTTAAACCAAATGGAATCGAATATGAAGTTGAATGGAAAATGATAAGTGATAAGAACTGTATATATGTACATGCATATTTATTGAACAGGTTATAGCAAAGGGGCTAGAGAAGAGGAATAAAATTTTGTGCCCGACAAATAGGTACACATTTACTGTTTTGTTTGGGTGATGATTTTATGAGCCTGTTGGCTAGCCGCTTGGCTTTTTCTTTTTCTTTTTGACATAAGACGCCTGTGTGGCTATTTGGGAATTTTCCCAGCCCCTCCCGTACAAAGGAGGTTATGGCGAAATTTTCCAAAATTTAAAGGCGTTAGTGAAATATTTGAAGTGAAAACGATATTGAAATTGTTGAATGAACTATATTTATATAAATATATAAATATATAAATATAAATAAAATTAAAACGAAACGTGGCCGTGCAGTTCGTGATTTGAAACCGTGATTTCAAACAACTAGTGCGGGAAATCCGACCATTGGATTTTCCAGAAACCGCAACCGTTGGGTTCGCCTTGGAAATATATTTCCAACGGCACCAACTTTGTAAAAATCCAACGGTTGGATCGTCTGGAATGTTTAATTCAAATCTGAAGAAAAACAGCGCCAGAAACGATTATATTTATATACATATATATATAAATATAAATATATTTAATAGAATAACGACGCTGTAGTTTGTATTTTGAAATCGAAACTTCAAACGATTGTACCGGGAGATCCGACCGTCGGATTTTCCCGAAACTGGAACCGTTGGATTCATTTTGAAAAGATCTTTCTAATGATGTAAATTTTGTAAAGATCCAACGGTTAGATTTTCAGATATGTGTAAATCAAATCTGAAGAAAAACAGCGCCACAGCCGCGTTATGGCCCGAAGCGTCGTTTTGAATAAATTGGCTATTTAAAAATAAATAAAAATAGTGATAAATCGTTATAAAATATCATAAACGATATGGAATGGAAATAAACTGAATTTTCCCGATTTATGTGGTATTTGATGGTTGAATGTGTTTGGCGTGAAAATTACATTAAAGAACAAAATTGGTGTTGTCGAATGATTTAACCATTGAAATAAATTGATTTGAAATTCTAAATATACGTGAATTATTTGAAAAGGCCGAGTTAATTCTCATTTCAAATAATTGATCGACGATTGAAATTCGAAGATGAAGACGGTGGTCGAAGACCGGAGATCTTCACCTCGTTTGGATGGTAGCCGAGGTCCTGATTGGGAGGCAAACCGAAATATGGATAATGAGTGGTGATCGTCCAGACGTACGTGGTGATCGATGGGTTTGCGAGGTATTTAGTGCCTCCGGTTTCGTTCAGACCCAGAACGGACTTGTAAATGGACTGTATGTCTGACATTGGATTTTATTCTGTGTTGATTGATCTCTATTAAATATACATCTGTTTGGCGGCAGAGAATTTATCCTTTTGCTTAACGCCCTTCTCTGAAATGTACGAGCTCAGAGGTTGTATATCGATGGACATCAGTCGCATGGCATGAATTGCTAGTGTGGCATGCCTACGTGGCAAATGATCAAGGCTTCTATTGAAAAGCAAAGTCTTGTGGTGATGATCAAAGCCCGCCTGTGCGGCGTGGCTTTGTGTATAATGTAAATTCGCGAGCCTCACACCCCGGTATGAACCAGAAACGGGAGAAGGACCTCAGGGAGGGCATGCGTTTCTTTCTAGCTAGGGTGGTGTCAATGACCTACCAACCCTGACATTTATATACTTTTCACCTATGCGGTTGTTGCTGTTGCGAGGTGTAATGACCCGCATTGGCAGGGGTATTATGATTAGTTTATTTAATTATATCAATGGTGGGTTAGTGAATTACTTGGTCGTTGAATTAAATAATGATAGATATTTAATTAAAATAATAAATTAAATAATATATATAATTCTGAAATAATCAGAATTGGCTGAAATGGCGATATGGTGTGAACCGGATCATCTGTGATATTTAATTCAGCTTGGGATTTAATTTGAATAACGAATATATTATTTGAATGACAGTTTGAACGTATAATTATATTATAATTAAAATTGAGCTTGAAATGGCGCTGTAGTTCGTAAATTGGCGATTCGAACTTCAACCGAATGTACAGGATTCGTTTTAAACCGGATTTCTGTGAAACAAGAAACGTGTGGAGCTGGTGGAGTATATCTTTTTAGTGGAAGAGAAAAATCGGGATTCCGTAGTATAGATTTTGAGATATGTCCAAATCAAAATTTAAAATAGTCGCTATAGAATCGTTTATCGACCATAACGGTTTATTTGATATAACTAGATATCGGATTTGAATTTAGACAAGGTACTTTTGGGAAGTAGTGATAATTTAATTTTTAGAATTTTACTGTAATTTTTAATTAATTAAATAAGCAACTTTTTATTTGGAGTATTTCGCACCCTGTAATCAACATTTTGGGGTTTCACAAAATGAGTTGAACTACTGATATTTTTATATTTCTGGGATCATAGCACCTTACTGAATACCATGGTATCTTTATTTCTGTCTGTAGCATTTCGTAAGTTTATAAATTTATAATTTTGATAATGACTTAAATGATTTTACTAAAAATATTATAACAAAATATCCTAACTATTCCCTTAGTCAATAATTAAGCCACGTTCCCTTCACAAAAACCCGCAAGCTTTCCTTGGCCTCAAAAACCCACTCGTGTTTTCCTTAGACCCACAAAACCAATGTCCAGCTAAAAACTATAAATACAAGCAACGAGCAAGTAGACCCTTCCGCCTCATTTTCCCATTCTTCATCTACTTACAGACATTTATTTATTTTTTCGAGTCCTTTTACTTTTCTCTTCATGCCAAGATTTACGACCACTAAAAAAAAAGAAAATCCTCCACCGTTAAGATCTAAACTCAATATTTTTTGAATCCTTGGTAATGGAAGTAGCCTTGAGTGATGTGTGAAGGTTCGAGCATGGTTTGAGGTACTGGAAGCATTGGCAAGTACGTATGGTGTTGCGGTTGAAGTTTTAGGAGGGATTAGTGAACTCAAAATGGTGAGACGTGTGAGTTGAAAAGGGAGGGCGCTGGGCGCTGTGTGGAGCTCGTGAAGGGGCTGTTCAAACGTGAAGAAATGGGAGGTTTGGTGGGGCAAGTACTGTGCGTTAATAGGAGGATGAGGTTGTTTTTGTATGGGGGACATGAAGTATTGCGCAGGCATGAAAAATGGAAAGGGATAGAGAGTTTTAACTCACGGAAATGGTGAGATAAACAGGAGCGGCTTGGATGGTATATTGGAGGAAGATAATTAGGATGGTAATAGGGTTTTGGAGGGGTTTAATTAGTTAAACGTGGGCCTGGAAATTTAATGGACGGGCATGACTTTTCTGGTGGGCCAAGGTAATGATGTTGAGGCCCAAAGCAAATACAATTCAAGTTTTATTTATTTAAAAATAGTGCTAACTTTAAAAATGTATATCTATTTCATACCGTATCAGAACTCCGCGAAACAAGATCGGTTGGGATCGTATAGACGGACACTGCCTAATGGAACTGACTGGGAGTGGATTGGCGCTCATTACAATTTATTGCAAAATAAATTGTCCGTCTGAATCAAATCGAGCGATGGATATCGTTATTAACGATGATCGTCCAATGTGAGTAAATCTCACTAACTCTGAACAGTTTATAAATTCATGTTGTATTTTTAGAACTGTTAGATATTGGTTGATTTACTGTATGTTGACTGTTTGATTGAACTGCTAGTCAGTTAGTTAAATTTTCTATATTGATTCTGTTTAACAGAATATATCATATAGAACTGAAAGTGATGTTATCTATATTGTTAACATCTGTGATGCAGGGAGACAGGTTGGAGGAATCCAACTGGATTCCTCAACATTTATTTTACTGTTTTCATATGTTGTGATATATGATGTGTTATATAATCTGTTATGGATTATGGGTGTTGGAATGATATTGATCATTTTATTCGATATTTTAAATATCATAAAAGATCCTGGGATGAAAAAAAGGAGTATTTAAATGTATATTGAAATAAAGGAATTTTATAAAATCACAGGATTTTATAAAAGGAAATATTTATAAAACGAACACGGTTTTATAAAAGGAATATTTATTTAGAAAATAAATAGAAGTTATAAATAGGAAATATTTGTAACGATAAATAGAAGTTATAAATAGGAAATATTTGTAACGGTAAATAGAAGTTATAAATAGGAAATATTTGTAACGGTAAATAGAAGTAAAAAAATAGGAATTATTTATAACGGTAAGTAAACGTTATAAAAGGAAAATAGTTGTAACGGAAAAACGTAGTTTATCAAAAGGAGTTGATCAAACGTAGTTTGTCAAAAGGGGTTAATCGAATATAGAAATTAAGAAGTGAAGTTAAACAAAAATTAGAAACTGACCAGAGATTAGTAAGTTGAATAGTTTTCTGAGTGTTGATCTGATGTTGGTTTCGGCCTTCGGGGTTTATACTTAGAGAATTGTTCTCTTACTAGTTTACAGTTAGGGACTAATAGTTGTGGAATGATAGTGATGCGTAAATGAGGATTGGAAATGTTTTCCAATGTTGAAAATGTATATTTTCTAGTTTTAGAAAATAAGGAAATATGAATATATATATATATATATATGATTGATGATTGGATTGATAATTCCATTTGGAATTAAGATCGTTGTTTGTACACCGACATGTTTTCATTTGATAGTTAAATCACAGACTATCGAAGTTTTGACCATTTTAACGTTGTTAATATGGAGAGACCGGTTGGATTATTATCCAAAGAACCACTCCGTATTGACAATAGCGTTGTGAATCATCACGTACTGAAGATAATTGAAGACGGAGTTTATGCAAGGGCTAGTGTATAAGTCTTAGATAACAGTGCCTAAGATGGATATACTAAATAGTACCTTCGGTTCATCCTGTTCCTGGGTGACTTGTATGGACGGATGTCTGACAGAGTATGTCCAGACGATCACGTATATTGATTTCTCCAACTGTACCAAGAGTGGAAGCGAAGAAGGAAACTTCTTTTAGCTAACACATAATGTATTGTTGTAGACGTCAATCGGTGATTTGATGGATTTGACGATGTGGCATTCAAAGTGAATCTGGTGTGATGATAAAGCGTAGCTTCTAGCCTCATCATCCGGTAAATGACAGAAATCGGGCAGGCAGCATGGCTAAGTCGGTCGCACCGAAGTAGGGTTTATAATCACCTGATCTAGAGTTTCATTCATTTCTAAAAATCTATTGTTGATGCTGTCCCATTCGGGAAACGGTTGTTGATCCCAACTGTTGGTGATATACATTCGATACACTCAAGCGAAATGAGTGGTCGGTCATGTGTGGCCGGGTTGCAAGATGTTCTTGTTGAACCCAGTGTATTCCTCTCTAGAGGTACACGAGCGAAAGGTGGATCCATACCTTGTCATAGTTGGAAATCCATTACCCAATACGTGCTTGCGGTTTTGATTGTATACTATATATGTAGAACGTGAGATGAAAGCGTTTCTGCTAGATGATTATATATATACTGTGGTTGATAGACATTATTATAATATCAAAAAGGTTTTTGATATAAAGATATTTTGGATTCTCATAAGGAAAAAACCCGTTCCGTTATGCGGCGTGGTCTTATGAGATATCATTTACTTGTTCAACTGTTTTTAAACTGTTTTACTCATACCAGTCCCATGACTGACCCGGAGTTTATTTTGTTGTTTCCCCTAAACTCTTGGGTGCCTAAATTTGTACGGGCAGTCAAGTAGTCGGGATTTACAGATATACTGGAAGAGCTTGGAGCAGGAGGCTTCAGGATCATATAGCTATAGTTTATTTCCGCTGTGTTGTAAGTGCTGTACTTTGATAATGATATGTATATGCAAGTACAGATTTGTATTTCAAAGTTATGTTATGAAATATATTTATTCGTTCCGCTGTGAGATTCGTGTTACTCTGATATGGTGTTCTTCTTCTTCTTCTATTCTAAGTTTCTATCTTATCTTTTCTCACCCTCTAATTTCTTTCACTAATTACCAGGATTTTTCGACGTTTTGGTTATCGACGTCGAGCTTACGCCGATAACCAAAGTCGCTAAAAATCCGGGTCGTTACAGTTGGTATCAGAGCTTAAGTTAAGAATTACTTGGCTCTGTGGCGTGACTCGGTAGAGATAGGGTTAGTAATACCCTAGACTGAGATTGAGTGTATATATACGAGTGGACGTATTTGTTATTGATATAAAAATTGTTTTATATTTTGGTGATTCATTGGTTGAGCTGTTTATGGATTCTGGTCGATCAGTTTGATCCACTGTATCGGTAGGGATTTTTTAAACACTTGAATACGATGAACCATCATGGTATGTTTTGAAAAGAGGGGAAACGAAATAGTTTACCCAAAGTATATTTGAGATATATTGGATATATTGGTTGTTATTATAATCGAGTAAGATTATAAATTAAATGGTTATGTAAATAACCAATTAGAATTCATATAAGTGAAATACGTGAAATCAGATGAGTTAAATCTGAAATTTAAACCAAAATAGAAGTTAAGACTCTGGAGAATTGGATAAGTGTTTGTAAACGGATTTGAATTGAAAATAAGGAAAATTTAAGATCCTGGGAGATTTTAAATTGTTTTACAAGTAGTGTGAATTATAAGTGGAAATGTTTAGAAATGGTTTATAGTATTGAACTCACTTCGAACGCTGGAAAATAGATTCTGATGATGACAGCTGCATCATCAGTATTCATTTTCGAGTTGTAAGTGACGAATTACTACCAAAGATACTGTTTTGAATTTGTTTTGAGAAAGACAAGTGGTGTTGAATTTCAAAATGGAATTTGAATATATAGAATTTGAATAAAGAAGATTCAAATAGAATTGAATTTGAAATTTGAATATAGAAGATTCAAAGGGAATTAAAATGAAATAAAGAGAATTCAAATAGATTTGAATATAGGAATTCAAATGGAGTGTGATAAGAGATTTGAAATGAAATTCAAATATAGAATTTGAATAAGGAAATTGAAACGAAATTAAAATATAGAATTTGAATAAGAGAATTGAAATGGAATTTGAATATAGGAAATTCAAATAGAATTGAAATGGAATTCAATTAGTTGATAAACAAGTTAAACATATATTTGAACATGTATACTCAAATATGAAGGTGAAATGGGAAACCAGCAATTTGAAAATCACTTAACGAAATAAGTTAAACGATTGGATTAAGTTGAAATGAATTAGAAATGTATAAATATACATGAGACAGGTTTGGAATAAAGTACAGAAGGTATATAAATAGTATGCTCAACAAAAAGGTATGTATTTAATTCATATATGAGATTTTATGCGCCGTATCGGCTAGCCGCTTGGCTTTTTCTTTTTCTTTTGGATTGGTGAGGGCCATGGGAGGCTATTTGAAATATCCCGATGCTCCCAGTACAAAGGAGGTTATGGCAAATTTTTCCGGGAATTTAAGAAATTAGAATATTTTTAAGATGATTTGATAGTTAGAAATCAACGTATCGATATATATATAGAAGTCGATAAGGAAACGAACTTAGAATTAGAATAGTATAATCAAAAAGAAAGTCTAGAATAAAATCTAGTCAGGATAGAAAGAGGAAGTGTATACGTGTTGAAAAGTTAATCAGTAGTTGTATGGTATTGATTATTCGAGTAAGTAGTCTTATCTGTTTTGACGTTATAAATGTTATTCAGTCAAGGTCTGAGAGGTAGTTATACCCCATCTTGATTAATTTCATTATTAACAAATAAATAGTAAGATTTCAGGATCGAAGATCAATGTTGAATAAGAGTTAGTTGAATATAGTATTTGGATTGTCGTAACGATGTTTTACACAACATCCGTTTTAACCCAAATAAGTGTAACTTGGAAATAGAATGATGAATATTTCCTAAGTATAAAAATAAACGAGATCGAAAAAGAGATAAGTAATTGGAATATTTTCCAATTATAAATAGCATATATTTTCTATAGTTTAGAAAATAAAAGGGAGGCGATATTCGAAAATGTTTTCCAAATAACGTAAAAGGCCAATATGGTTATTGAAAATATTTGGTTAACAAATATTGATAATGAAATAGAGAAGTGATTTAACTAATGGAATATTAATTATGGGCTCAGTTGAATTTCAAAAAGGAAAAATTTGATTTTTGAAAGAGTAAACTGTTTGAAAACTCCCTGGGAAAGACTGTTTGAATTAAAAACAAATTTAACAGAAATTTGTGAAAGCAAAATTTGAATTAAATTAAGGCCAGTAAAGTGGTAACTGAGATTGAATTAGAATGATATCAAGACAAATTGGATTGTGAGATTCAAATTTGAAGTATAAATGTGATAATCAAGTTAAGAGCTGGGAATCGAGAAGAAACTCGGGTTGAAATGCTATTTGGCTTGGTAAAAAGGCGAGTGGTTGTGTTGGGGATAAAAGCAATTTGGAATTTGATTGGGATGACCCTTGTATCTGCTGAATTAATAACAGGTGGAAGGGATATAATGATATGCCGACAAAAGGTACAAGTTTATATTTCTATTGGATATAAGATTTATGAGCCGAATTGGCAAGCCGCTTGGCTGTTTGATTTTCTTTTTGGGTTGGAGATGGCCCAGAGAGGCGAGTTGGAGTTTGACCGATTGACCAGTACAAAGGAGGTGCTGGCAAAAATTTTCGAAGAGTTAAGGCGTTAGAAAATTTTCAGGATTTTTGAAAATATTCGTTGATAAGAATTAATTAATAATTTAATTGAAATTTAATTTGGTTTAGTTGAAACTGGAGTTAATAAGTGAACAAATATGTTCTAACCAGTCGATAGGGTCGTCCTATACCTTTTAGCAATTTCGAGGACGAAATTATTTTAAGTGGGGAATATTGTAATGACCCGCATTGGCAGGGGTATTATGATTAGTTTATTTAATTATATCAATGGTGGGTTAGTGAATTACTTGGTCGTTGAATTAAATAATGATAGATATTTAATTAAAATAATAAATTAAATAATATATATAATTCTGAAATAATCAGAAATGGCGATATGGTGTGAACCGGATCATCTGTGATATTTAATTCAACTTGGGATTTAATTTGAATAACGAATATATTATTTGAATGACAGTTTGAACGTATAATTATATTATAATTAAAATTGAGCTTGAAATGGCGTTGTAGTTCGTAAATTGGCGATTCGAACTTCAACCGAATGTACAGGATTCGTTTTAAACCGGATTTCTGTGAAACAAGAAACGTGTGGAGCTGGTGGAGTATATCTTTTTAGTGGAAGAGAAAAATCGGGATTCCGTAGTATAGATTTTGAGATATGTCCAAATCAAAATTTAAAATAGTCGCTATAGAATCGTTTATCGACCATAACGGTTTATTTGATATAACTAGATATCAGATTTGAATTTAGACAAGGTACTTTTGGGAAGTAGTGATAATTTAATTTTTAGAATTTTACTGTAATTTTTAATTAATTAAATAAGCAACTTTTTATTTGGAGTATTTCGCACCCTGTAATCAACATTTTGGGGTTTCACAAAATGAGTTGAACTACTGATATTTTTATATTTCTGGGATCATAGCACCTTACTGAATACCATGGTATCTTTATTTCTGTCTGTAGCATTTCGTAAGTTTATAAATTTATAATTTTGATAATGACTTAAATGATTTTACTAAAAATATTATAACAAAATATCCTAACTATTCCCTTAGTCAATAATTAAGCCACGTTCCCTTCACAAAAACCCGCAAGCTTTCCTTGGCCTCAAAAACCCACTCGTGTTTTCCTTAGACCCACAAAACCAATGTCCAGCTAAAAACTATAAATACAAGCAACGAGCAAGTAGACCCTTCTGCCTCATTTTCCCATTCTTCATCTACTTACAGACATTTATTTATTTTTTCGAGTCCTTTTACTTTTCTCTTCATGCCAAGATTTACGACCACTAAAAAAAAAGAAAATCCTCCACCGTTAAGATCTAAACTCAATATTTTTTGAATCCTTGGTAATGGAAGTAGCCTTGAGTGATGTGTGAAGGTTCAAGCATGGTTTGAGGTACTGGAAGCATTGGCAAGTACGTATGGTGTTGCGGTTGAAGTTTTAGGAGGGATTAGTGAACTCAAAATGGTGAGACGTGTGAGTTGAAAAGGGAGGGCGCTGGGCGCTGTGTGGAGCTCGTGAAGGGGCTGTTCAAACGTGAAGAAATGGGAGGTTTGGTGGGGCAAGTACTGTGCGTTAATAGGAGGATGAGGTTGTTTTTGTATGGGGGACATGAAGTATTGCGCAGGCATGAAAAATGGAAAGGGATAGAGAGTTTTAACTCACGGAAATGGTGAGATAAACAGGAGCGGCTTGGATGGTATATTGGAGGAAGATAATTATGATGGTAATAGGGTTTTGGAGGGGTTTAATTAGTTAAACGTGGGCCTGGAAATTTAATGGACGGGCATGACTTTTCTGGTGGGCCAAGGTAATGATGTTGAGGCCCAAAGCAAATACAATTCAAGTTTTATTTATTTAAAAATAGTGCTAACTTTAAAAATGTATATCTATTTCATACCGTATCAGAACTCCGCGAAACAAGATCCGTTGGGATCGTATAGACGGACACTGCCTAATGGAACTGACTGGGAGTGGATTGGCGCTCATTACAATTTATTGCAAAATAAATTGTCCGTCTGAATCAAATCGAGCGATGGATATCGTTATTAACGATGATCGTCCAATGTGAGTAAATCTCACTAACTCTGAACAGTTTATAAATTCATGTTGTATTTTTAGAACTGTTAGATATTGGTTGATTTACTGTATGTTGACTGTTTGATTGAACTGCTAGTCAGTTAGTTAAATTTTCTATATTGATTCTGTTTAACAGAATATATCATATAGAACTGAAAGTGATGTTATCTATATTGTTAACATCTGTGATGCAGGGAGACAGGTTGGAGGAATCCAACTGGATTCCTCAACATTTATTTTACTGTTTTCATATGTTGTGATATATGATGTGTTATATAATCTGTTATGGATTATGGGTGTTGGAATGATATTGATCATTTTATTCGATATTTTAAATATCATAAAAGACCCTGGGATGAAAAAAAGGAGTATTTAAATGTATATTGAAATAAAGGAATTTTATAAAATCACAGGATTTTATAAAAGGAAATATTTATAAAACGAACACGGTTTTATAAAAGGAATATTTATTTAGAAAATAAATAGAAGTTATAAATAGGAAATATTTGTAACGATAAATAGAAGTTATAAATAGGAAATATTTGTAATGGTAAATAGAAGTTATAAATAGGAAATATTTGTAACGGTAAATAGAAGTAAAAAAATAGGAATTATTTATAATGGTAAGTAAACGTTATAAAAGGAAAATAGTTGTAACGGAAAAACGTAGTTTATCAAAAGGAGTTGATCAAACGTAGTTTATCCAAAGGGGTTAATCGAATATAGAAATTAAGAAGTGAAGTTAAACAAAAATTAGAAACTGACCAGAGATTAGTAAGTTGAATAGTTTTCTGAGTGTTGATCTGATGTTGGTTTCGGCCTTCGGGGTTTATACTTAGAGAATTGTTCTCTTACTAGTTTACAGTTAGGGACTAATAGTTGTGGAATGATAGTGATGCGTAAATGAGGATTGGAAATGTTTTCCAATGTTGAAAATGTATATTTTCTAGTTTTAGAAAATAAGGAAATATGAATATATATATATATATATATGATTGATGATTGGATTGATAATTCCATTTGGAATTAAGATCGTTGTTTGTACACCGACATGTTTTCATTTGATAGTTAAATCACAGACTATCGAAGTTTTGACCATTTTAACGTTGTTAATATGGAGAGACCGGTTGGATTATTATCCAAAGAACCACTCCGTATTGACAATAGCGTTGTGAATCATCACGTACTGAAGATAATTGAAGACGGAGTTTATGCAAGGGCTAGTGTATAAGTCTTAGATAACAGTGCCTAAGATGGATATACTAAATAGTACCTTCGGTTCATCCTGTTCCTGGGTGACTTGTATGGACGGATGTCTGACAGAGTATGTCCAGACGATCACGTATATTGATTTCTCCAACTGTACCAAGAGTGGAAGCGAAGAAGGAAACTTCTTTTAGCTAACACATAATGTATTGTTGTAGACGTCAATCGGTGATTTGATGGATTTGACGATGTGGCATTCAAAGTGAATCTGGTGTGATGATAAAGCGTAGCTTCTAGCCTCATCATCCGGTAAATGACAGAAATCGGGCAGGCAGCATGGCTAAGTCGGTCGCACCGAAGTAGGGTGTATAATCACCTGATCTAGAGTTTCATTCATTTCTAAAAATCTATTGTTGATGCTGTCCCATTCGGGAAACGGTTGTTGATCCCAACTGTTGGTGATATACATTCGATACACTCAAGCGAAATGAGTGGTCGGTCATGTGTCGCCGGGTTGCAAGATGTTCTTGTTGAACCCAGTGTATTCCTCTTTAGAGGTACACGAGCGAAAGGTGGATCCATACCTTGTCATAGTTGGAAATCCATTACCCAATACGTGCTTGCGGTTTTGATTGTATACTATATATGTAGAACGTGAGATGAAAGCGTTTCTGCTAGATGATTATATATATACTGTGGTTGATAGACATTATTATAATATCAAAAAGGTTTTTGATATAAAGATATTTTGGATTCTCATAAGGAAAAAACCCGTTCCGTTATGCGGCGTGGTCTTATGAGATATCATTTACTTGTTCAACTGTTTTTAAACTGTTTTACTCATACCAGTCCCATGACTGACCCGGAGTTTATTTTGTTGTTTCCCCTAAACTCTTGGGTGCCTAAATTTGTACGGGCAGTCAAGTAGTCGGGATTTACAGATATACTGGAAGAGCTTGGAGCAGGAGGCTTCAGGATCATATAGCTATAGTTTATTTCCGCTGTGTTGTAAGTGCTGTACTTTGATAATGATATGTATATGCAAGTACAGATTTGTATTTCAAAGTTATGTTATGAAATATATTTATTCGTTCCGCTGTGAGATTCGTGTTACTCTGATATGGTGTTCTTCTTCTTCTTCTTCTATTCTAAGTTTCTATCTTATCTTTTCTCACCCTCTAATTTCTTTCACTAATTACCAGGATTTTTCGACGTTTTGGTTATCGACGTCGAGCTTACGCCGATAACCAAAGTCGCTAAAAATCCGGGTCGTTACACGAGGCGCCTTGGTTTGATCGGACGATCCGGGTCCGATGGAGTCATTCGTTGGCTCGTTTACGCCCCAAAGGGCGGGGAAACGTATTGTTCAGGCATTTTAATCCACGTCGGTGGACCGGGCCTGTCTCTCCAAGGGCCCACCTGAGTCTGGGTCCTGTGGCTCGGGCTAGAGATTCACGAATTCGGTAAGGACTATCTTTTGCCTTGGTTCAAGACGGAAATCCAATTCCCAAATACGTGACTGTGCGGTTTTGATTGTACACCTATATATGGCGACATAGTGGTATGGGGCATTAATGCCGTCTATGATTGATAGTTATGATTTGAAATTGTTTTCAAAACATATAAACACTAGCAATAATATCAAATGCCTTTGTTTTATTCGTATCAAGCATATTTTGGCCGTTATAAGGTAAAAACTCTATCCTCCGGTTTTCGTTGCATTGTGTGATGGGAACTGAGTCTTATAACGGCTTCATTTTTATAAAAAGCATAGCGATGTCTGAGAGAAAGATTTTTTTTAAAGCACTGGCAATCCAATGGAGTAAACCCGTTCCACGAAAGTGGCGTGGTCCTGTGATTAGCCATATTATATATGTGTTGAGTAGATTTCTAATACCAGTCCCATGACTGACTCGTAGTTTGTTTCACTTTCAAACTCGGGTGCCCCTTTTCTACACGGGCAGCCTTGTATTCAGGTTTAGCTGGTTCTTTCTGGATAGCTGGAGCTGAAGATGGATTCTATCATTTATCTCTTTTTATGCTGTTCAGCTCCTATTGTACATATTTTGTTTGTTTCCGCTGTAGACATTTATGTATAGCTGAACTGTATTTGTACTAAGTAAGATCCTGTATACTGTGTAACTCTGATGATTACTTTTATCCAGTATATTCTATTGTTCACTATCTGGTGTATTTAATTATTCTGTTCTGCTATTATCTGTTTCTGTGTTATATTCCACGGATTACCCTTGCCGCCGTGAGTACGGGGATTGGGGTCGTCTCATTTCCGTGCCCTATGGGGCGTCAATGAGCCAACGAATGACTCCATCGGTCCCGGATCGACCGATATAACCGAGGCGCCTCGCAATCCATCATCCACATAAGTAAAATGTCAGGCCGTGTAAAAACACTGACACAACTCCTATCTAGAAGGAAACGCATGCCCTCCCTGAGGTCCTTCTCCCGTTTCTGGTTCATATCGGGGTGTGAGGCCCGCGAATTCAAGTTATACACAAAGCTACGCCACACAGGCGGTGCTTTGGTCATCAACCACAAGACTTTTCTTTTCAACAGAAGCCCTGATCACTGCATCTTAGCATGCCACACATGCAATTCACACCATGCAACTGATGGCTATCAATAACACAGAATAAATTCCAATGTCAGACACACCGTCCATTTGCAAGTCTGTTCTGGATCTGAACGAAACCGGAGGCACTATATACCTCGCAAAACCTTCGATCTCCACGTACGCCTGGACGACCACCACTCATTATCCATATTTCGGGATGCCTCCCAATCAGGACATCAGTTACCATCCAAACAAGGTGAAGATCTCCGGTCTTCGACCACCGTCTTCATCTTCGATTTCTTATCGTCGATTCAGTTATTCAGAATGGGATAAACCCGGTCTTTCTGAGCAACTCGCGTATATAATAAACAAGTGCAAAACAAACACACATACACATCATTTCAATTCATTAGTCGCTAACCGTAAATCAGTAAGAGAACGATTTCCCAAATATTAATCCCGAAGGCCGAAACCAACATCAAATTAACACCCAAGAAACCATTCGACTTAGCCAACCTTCAGTTAGTTTCTAAATTTCACATCCATATCGTTTATAATATTTTATAACGATTTATCGTTATTTTTATTTATTTTAAAATAGCCAATTTATTCAAAACGACACTTCGGGCCATAACGCGGCCATGGCGCTGTTTTTGTTTAGATTTGATTTACACATATCTGAAAATCTAACCGTTGAATCTTCACAAAATTTACATCATTAAAAAGATCTTTTCAAAGCGAATCCAACGGTTCCAGTTTTGGCAAAATCCGACGGTCGGATCTCCCAGTACAATCGTTTGAAGTTTTGATTTCAAAATACGAACTGCAGCGTCGTTATTCGATTTAATTCAATTATATATATATATATATACATATATATAATCGATTCTGGCGCTGTTTTTCTTCAGATTTGAATTAAACGTTCCAGACAATCCAATCATTGGATCTTTACAAAGTTGGTGTCGTTGGAAAGATATTTCCAAAGCGAACCCAACGGTTTCGGTTTCGGGAAAATCCGATGGCCGGATCTCCCATACTAATCGTTTGAAATCACGGTTTCAAAACACGAACTGCAGCTTTGTTATTCGATATATTTCAATTCTATATATATATATATATCGATTCTTCGATTTCAAAGCTATATTCTTTTCATACATTTGATAAAAATGATATTATTATCCAACATACATTCACTTCGACACTTCACTATTTTTAACAATTCATGTATATAGTAAAAATGTGATTTTTATTGTAAAACAATTTATTTCAAAACCCGACTATTTTATATAGTTAATATAGGTGATAAAAATAGGATTTTTGTTATAAAACAATTTATTTCAAAACAAGATTGTTTTATATAGTTCATATTGATGATAAAAATAGGATTTTTATTATAAAACAATTTATTTCAAAATATGAATACCATTCAACACATGAATTTCAATTCAACGAATGAATTTCGATTCAACACATGAAGGTTTTCTATATTTTATATATATATATATAAAAAGGTGATTTTTATATTTCAAAACATGAATGTCGTTAAATAGATGAATTTCCATTCCACACACGAATATAGTTTCAACATATGAAAATAATTCTAGCACATGAACATTATTCAAAATTTCGGCAGCATAACGGTAGGGTAGTTAAAACCGGGGTCGTCCCTAGTACGGCTCCTCGCTCTACCTTAAAGCTTCGCAGCTTTCGACAATGGGGAATCATGCATCTAGTTCGCACGCAGGCGACATGTATATTTTTTTAATTTCCACAAACTAATCCTATGTGGTTTTAACCAAATATTTCTCAACCACAAACGGGTATTTTTCAACCACAATCAATCAATTTCAACCACAAACAATTCTAATCAACCATTTGTAATCAACCAATTTTCACACAATTCACAACCAATAAATATCGTCTATGGTTTATGGACGAGGGGCGTATATATATATAAGCATTTCACTTCTATTTCAACACATATATAATTTTTACAACGCATATATAACTTATACATCGAACGTACAACTTATACAACGCTTATACAAGAGGTGTACAACGCTTATATAACTCATACATCGACTATATAATTTATACATCATCGTTTTTCATATCGTTTATAATTTAGAAATCTCACATTGGATTCCACTCCACCAAAAATAGCAGAAGGCTCAGAAAAATATGCGGTCTCCTCTAGAATGTAGAAGACGTCCACATGAGTCCACTGTCTCTTGTTTCACTGAATTTCGTCAACAAACGAAAAAGATATGATTTTTACAGTGAAATCAAAAACCGTAGCGCTTTAAACTACTATAATATAGTTTCAGCCGTTACCTCACTGATGTGTTCAAAACTAGGTTTTGAATTTTCTTTGAATCCGTGCAACGATACGTCGATCGGCCTTCACCACGAGGAAGAGGGAGGAGAGGCGCGCCAGGGGGCACCAACCGCTGCCAACTCACACTCAGATCGGCGGAGAAATCGGGGCGTGAACGGATGACCTTTGTGGCCGTGGATCTCTTCGAATATCGAACGAAAATTAACAAACTTCACATAGATTTGAAGCTCGTCCCGAGATCTTCAAAAAGTTCCAAAGGAGGGGGTGGTTTCATTGAGTGTGGGAGGAGAAAACGAGGGAGGAAGGAAGGATTGAAGGATTGCCGCCGTCGACCTGGGGGGTTTCGGAGAGAAAACGGGGAGAGAGAAAGTGAGTTGGACCAATCACGTTTTTTTCTTTAATTTATATATTTTTAAATTTTGAAAATACCCCTTTCACACACGAACTCTAATCCAAACCCAACGACTGTCGTCCCTAGCTTTTTACCCCCATTCCGAACACAATGGGATATGTTTCGTATGCCCATTCGACTGTTTGAGTCAGTTTTCCTTCAAATTAAAATATAAAACATTCAATATTTGATTTGAACGTACATTTCAATTTGCCAAGGCCACAAATTGATTCTAAAAATTCCCGAAAAATAAATCTAGCTATGTTTTGACGATACGGTCCCAACAAAACTAGTTTCGTCGAATTCTGAGACCGTTTGAAAAAAGGCCCATTTCTGGTCGATTCAATTTAATTATAATTGACCAAAACATGTTTTCCTTTGCCACGCTCACATATTAGATTCAAATTATGAAATTTGAAATCTAGCAATAGTTTAACATTCCGGATCCAACAAAAGTGGTTTCATCGGATTCCGAGGTCATTTGCAAAATGGCCATTTTCACGGGCTATATAAACTCCATAGCGACCTTTCTGAAAATTCATTTGGCCATAACTTTTGTTTCCTGCTATGAAACTTCGATTTTTCAGATTGTTAGAAAGGTATTCACTAACAGATTTAAATATTTTTGGTTTCACTCAAATCCGTTTTGTTTTGCACCCGGTACAGTCAGTCAAAGTTTTAATTCAAATTTTGAAACTACCGCGCCATTTCAGGCCTTGTTTATAATTAGAATTAATTATATTCGTTTTCAAATGTCGATTCAAACTTACTTTTCATCGTTATTATTTAAAATATTTATTTAAAGTATTTAAAATCAACTAAAATAGCCAATTTAAAAATTTTAAATTGGTTCAGATTTTCCGGGTCGTTACATGATCCAACAAAAATCACTAATTTGTCATCTACAACCATACATTACGTGTCAGCTAAAAGAAGTTTCCTTCTCCACTTCCACTCTTGGTACGGTTGAAGAAATCAATGTACGTGACCTTTTTGGAAATACTATGTCAGACATTCATCCATACAAGTCATCCAGTAACAGGATGAACCGAAGGCACTATTCAGTACATCCATCTTATGCACTGTTATCTAAGACTTATACAATAGTCCTTGCACTTTACTACGTCTTCAATTATCTTTGGCATATATGATTCGCAACGCTTATGCCAATACAGAGTGATTCTTTGGATAATAATCCAACCGGTCTCTCCATATTGACAACGACGGTCAAAACTTCGATAGTCTGTGATTTAACTATCGAATAAAAACAAGTGTTTTGATAGTCGATGATTTAACTATCGAAGAAAACAATTGTTCATCCAATTATCAAACAATCACTGAGCCCTTAATTAATATTCCATTAATTAAATCACTTCTCTATTTCTTTATCAATATTTATTAACCAAATATTTCCAATAACCATATTGGCCTTTTACGTTATTTGGAAAACATTTCCTAATATCGCCTTCCCTTATTTTCTAAACTTTAGAAAATATATGCTATTTATAATTGGAAAATATTTCAATTACTTATCTCTTTTCCGATCTCGTTTATTTCTATACTTAGAAAATATTTATTATTCTATTTCCAAGTTTACACTTATTTGGGTTAAAACAGATGTTGTGTAAAACATCGTTACGACAACCCAAATACTATATTCAGCTAACTCTTATTCAACATTGATCTTCGAGCCTGAAAACTTACTATTTATTTGTTGATATTGAAATCAATCAAGTTGGGGTATAACTACCTCTCAGACCTTGACTGAATAACATTATAACGTCAAAATAGATAAGACTACTTACTCGAAAAATCAATACCATACAACTAATTCTTCACTTTTAAACACATATACACTTTCTCTTTCTATTCTTACTAGATTTTTTTCCTAGACTTCCTTTTTGATTATACTATTCTATTTTTTTGTTCGCTTCCTTATCGACTTCTATATATATTGATATATAGATTTCTAGTTATCAAACTTCTTAAAAATATTCCAACTCCTTAAATTTCCGGAAAAATTCGCCATAACCTCCTTTGTACTGGGAGCATCGGGATAATTCAAATAGCCTCCCATTGCCCTTACAAATCCAAAAGAAAAAGCCAAGCGGCTTGCTGATACGGCGCATAAAATCTCATATATGAATTAAAAACATACCTTTTTGTCGAGCAATCTATTTATTTCACTTCTATACTTTATTCCAAACCTGTCTCATGTATATCCATACATATCTAATTCATTTCAACTTAATCCAATCGTTTTAACTTAACACAATCGTTTTAACTTAGTTCATTAATAGATTTATAAATTAACTGGTTTGCCTATTTCACCTTCATATTTGAATATAACATGTTCAAATATATTTCAACTTAATTATAAACTAATCTAATTATATTTTCAACTCGAGTTATATATTCGATTTCAAGTATAAATTCTCAATCTCTTTCACTTATCCAAAAACCCAATTTCGATTCAAATTTCCTTTAACTAATTATTCTCCAATTTAGTTAATTCCATTTAACCATTTAAAATATGATTTTTGTCTCAAAAATCATTTTTACTTACTTCACTAGAGTTCATCTTTACTTTGTATCTCCAGTGTAGATTTTTCAAATGGAACTTCAGATTTTTATTTGCTTAAAAATCCCTATATTTATATGAATAAACCCTTATGGATTTTAAACGATTTTGGCGCTACATTTTTAGAAATTTGATTTTGACATATTCCAAAATCTATTCGACGAAATTCAGATTTTTCTCTTCTATTGGAAAACTATTATCTAACTGGTCCTGACGGTTCTTTTTCCAAAGAATTCCGCCTTCAATTGCATTATGTATACTCAATTAAAGTTCGAATCGCCAATTTACGAACTGCAGCGCTGCGGCGAGTTCGTTTTAATTATACATATACATATATAAACTTTTTAACTTCGTTAAAATGAATTCAACTCCATTTTAACTCTGTTCGAATTCTAATATTCAAACTCCATTTCATTTCTGTTTGAATTCTAATATTCAAACTCCATTTTAACTCTATTTGAATTTTCTTGATTTAAACTCCATTTTCACTTTTATTTGAATTCTATATTCAAATTCCAATTCCTTTTCTATTTGAATCCTATATTCAAATTCTATTTTAAATTCCCTTATTCAAATTCTATTTAAATCGTCTTATTTAAATTCCATTTGAATTCTATATTCAAAATTTATAGTTTAAATTCCATTTGAATTCTATATTCAAATTCTATATTTTTAAATACCATTTGAATTTTATATTCAAATTCTATATTTTTAAATCCCATTTGAATTTCTCTTTATTCATTCTTCAAACAAGTCTCGATTTCAATTCCTTTTGAAATCGATATTTCTACTTTTGGAAAATAGATTTCCCTTTTCAATTTCACACTCGTATTTTTAATTTCTGAATTATCCAATGATAATTCTTTTCACTTCATTTATAAACTTCGTTTATAAAAGAACTATTTATAAACTTCGTTTATAAAGGAACTACTTATTTTATTTCTTTTAAACAAGTTAACATTTCAAATCTATGTAAAAAATTCAAATTCTATTTTTTTTAAATAGAATTTCCCTTTTAAATCTCAAATGCCCCTTTCAGGATAATTTTATAAATTAACACTTAGGCCCAGTGATATTTAATCACCAAACAGTCAGTTATCAAATCACGGGATTTCTAACACATCATATATGACAGTATATATGCAAACGAATAAACAAACAGATAATATATTTTTGAGGAATCTAGTCGGATTCCTCCGACCTGTTTTCCTGCATCCACAGACGTTTGTCAACATAGTAATACCCATCTGCTTCGAGGCATGATATCGCGGTATGAAGGACATCCACTAATATATTTGTGGGGCGCATAGGGAAATCATCCGCTATGAAACTGCGGGCATCCGCTAATGAGACTGCGGAAACCAATCCAACTATCAACCCAATATATATATATATATATAATAGTCAAGCCTAAATAACTAATATATTTAAATCAACCAGATAACATTCAAACAAGCAACACACAATTATTTTTAATGACATAAAAATAATTCTAATTAAACAGGTGAGTGAGATTTACTCACCATAATTGCAATTGTCGAATATCCTGTTTATTTCCAAACCACTGGCTACGAATCGTCTCGAATTTATTTGTTCAGCACCTACGATAATTAAATTTTAAATTATCGATCAACTATTTTAACATTGTAAAATAACTCTTTTTAAATAAATTTCAACTAATCTAATCTATATAAAAAGGCCTTAACTAATTTAAAAGTAAGTACCTAAATTTCATTTTAAACGATTAGTTTATACATTTTATTCCCCTCCTAACCAATTTCCTTTTATACAAACTATATATAGATTAATTTCACTTTTCATATAAACTAATTTCTTATATAATTTGAATTAGAAATAACTAAAATAAAATTACTTTATTTTATTTCTCCTTTTACCCATCTGTAGTTTTCCAGCCCCTTCCCTTCCATCACAAAATTCACAGTTTCAACAAAAATACAGGTCATCAACTCCTTCTTGCATCATACGGTGCACCCCCAACCACTTCAGTTCGAACCCCAGATCATCCCTTATTTTTCCATGCACCCCCTAGACATCAATACCTCCACTTCAATTCCGCCAGCTCTATCATCATCGTGAATCGCTTCTGTTACTTTCGGTTTGAATTGACCAATCTTGTTCATTGCAGACCATCGCCACATCCATTTCCGTACCTCCAGAATACCCAACACCATCTTGAACCAAATAGCGGCAGCCACCTCCTCTTACGAACGCTACCAACATCGTTCGAGCTTCAGGGAGCTACGCTACTTCGATCAACTTTGCTCCCCCACCAATCACTGAACTCGGCCTCGCGATGAACCCTAGCCATCGAAGAGCCGCCCTAACCTATCGCGAGCTACAGGGATCCGCGGTTTCAAAAACCGAGTCACGATTTGGGTTTATAAATAGAAGTGAAGAGGTCGGCCATTTTTGTTTCTCTAAGGAATGAGAAAAATGAAAAAATGAAATTAAAGTGGAGGGGCGATATTGAATTTCTTTTTATGGGGTGAACGGATGGAAAGGAAGAAGGCCACGAGTTTGTTTGCTCTTGCGGTTTTTGAAAGGGACAGCGAGGTCTTTATTTTTAGCCTTATTGCTTTGTTTATGTCCACCAGAACAAAAAGGAATTTATGATATTAAATTTTATTTTAATTCGGTATCCTCTAATTAAAATTCCCTATGATTCCGAACTCCTTTCTGAACCCAACAACTGATATTTTTAGGGTTTAACCATTGCTCTGAACAAACTGAGATATGTTTCAAAGTCCCGTTTGATCATATGGAGAAGATATTAATTTAAATCAATATAAATTAAATTCAAAACAATATATCCTTTGATAATAAATTCATATTATCGGTTTTATATTTCGAACAGAACTGACATTGATCATCTGAACTGTTTTTAATTCAGTTTTAAACTTTAAATTGAATTATATTTCATGTTACGATTATTTAATATATTCAGTATTAAATCGAAATCGATTTTTAAATTAATAACTTATTAAAAAAATTCCATTTATATTATCCACACAATATGTAAATCCATATTAAATATTTAAAATCAACCCATAAGAATCCGGGTCATTACAATCTTCCCCACTTAAAATAATTTCGTCCTCGAAATTGCTAAGGTAGAAAAAGTGCTACAAACCCATTTATCTTTTCAAAACTTATTTATGTTGATACTCAACATTTCAAACTTCCTTACGTAACTCTCTTTCGAATAAATCCCTATTCGATAACTCCTCCCTTCGAATAACTATATTCGATAATCTCTCTTTCGAATAACTAGATTCAAAAACCTTTCTTCGAATAAACTATATTCGATTTACTTTATTCAATTTACTCTCATCAATTAACTCTATTTGATTAGCTCTTTTCACTTAACTCCTTCTGAATAAGCTATATTCGATAACTCCTTTAACTCTATTCGAATAAACTATATTCAATTAACTCCTTTAATTCTATTTGAATAACTAATATTCGATAACTCCTTTTAACTTTATTCGAATAACTAATATTTGATTTAACTCCATTCGCTTGACTCTAGATTGCAGCGATCACAATGTTTACGCTTGATTCCCTCAGGAAACATCCGACCGCCCTAGGCTATCTGCAGCCCTGCGAATTACGCTAGCAGTCGTACGAAATGACAACTTATCCTGAGTAACTATGTTTGACTAACTCTATCTCAATGACTATATTCGATCAACTTTAATTGAATAACTAACATTCAATTAAATCCTAATTCGATTAACTATGTCCAATTAACTCTATCTGGTTAACTCTTAATTCGAATAACAAATATTCGATAAATTCTAATTGAATAACTAGTATTCAATTAACTCTACGTATTAACCCTAACTGATTAACTCTAACTGGTTAATTCTTACTCTAATCGATTTATCCTAACTCTAATCGATTATTTCTAACTCTAATCGATTTCTCCTATTCGAATAACTCCTATTGGATAACATTTATTCATTTATAAAGATCTACTTTTAGTAACGGTTCTTCACATTATAAATGTTCTCTTTAATAACGTTACTTCACTTATATAAGTGTTGTGTAGCCCTTCTATTTAAAACTATCGGTGTTAAAAACCAATATCTCTTCTCTATATAAGTTCAGACTTATATATTCCATTTATTGAACGATAAATATTTAATTTAATAAACTGTTATTTATAAATTAATCTTTTCTATTTATCTGTTAAAAACAGATTTCCATTTTCTATTCATCTTCTAAATATTCCTTTAATTAAATTCTATTTATTTAACAAATAAATATCTCATTTATAACATTCTATTTATTTTCTATAAATAAATATTTCCATTTAATCTATTTGTAAATGTTTTACACATATTTCCTTTTAAATTCTATTTGTAAATGTTTTTACAAATATTTCTCCTTCTATTTGTTTGCAAATAATTTCCTTTGTATTTGTTTTACAAATATTTCCTTTATATTTGTTTTACAAATATATTTTCTTTTATATTTGTTCTACAAATATATTTTCTTTTAACTCTTTTGGTTTTTATCTTTATTCACACCCAATTCATATTTCATTCACATTGATTTTACTCAATTTATTCATTTCGATCCATTCAACTTACTTAAGTTAAATTTAATTTCAATCATTCAAATTCCCAGGGTTTTATTTCAAAACTCCTTTGAAGTAATATAAATATATACACTTATTTATCTCTATCTCAAATTCAAAACATTTGAATTTTCAAACAAATTGTTTTCTTTTCAAACAAATTTCCATCAAAAACTTTTCAAAGGCAGCAATCCCTCACTTAGAAACTCGAAAATGAACACCGATGATGGTCGACTCATCACCAGAATTATTTCCTAACTACTGAATGGGTTCAGTGCTATATTACTTAATATTCATTTAGAAAAATATTTTTTTCAAACTCCCAGGATTTTAAATTCTTAATTCTGATTCTGAATCCAATTTCAATTCATCTCATTTGTATGTATCATTCATATACAAATTTAATTTGGTTATATATAACCATTTAAATTTTATAATCTCATTCGATTATAATCCTAACTATCAATTTAACCATTTAAAACAATATCGTGTCCAATCTTCTGTTCAAGTGTTTATAAACTCCTATCGATATCGCGGCGTCCCACGATTCGATCAAAATTCGTAATTCACTCAACAGACTAGTCAACACAATATAAAACAGTTTTTATATCAAATAACAAATACGCTCTCTCGTATATATACACACTCAACTCATTCTAGGGTGCTACTGACCCTAACTCAAATGAGCACATTCCAACAAGCCTAGGTGTTCGCTCAACCTAAGCTCTGATACTAACTGTAATGGCCCGCAAATCCGTAACACCAGATTTGACTACATACACCATACATCCAACCCAAATTTCACGAAAATACGAATCATTTTTTTTAGAAGAAAAAGGTAGAAGAAGAACAGAAACAACAACACATAATTTCACATCGCAGCAGAACAAAATATAATATATCATATCTTTGAAATACAAAATCTCAACTGTATAACATATACTTATCAGAGTACAACACTTACAACACAGCGGAACAAAACTCTATATAACTAACGCTGAAGCCTCCTGCTCCAAGCTCCTTTAGATAGATCTGTATAATCCTGAACTACTTGACTGCCCGTACAAATTTAGGAACCCAAGAGTTTAGGTAGAACAAAACAAAATAAACTACGGGTCATTAATGGGACTGGTATGAGTAAACATTGTAAAACAGTTCTAGAAAAACTAAATGATATCTCATAAGACCAGGCCGTATAACGCGGAACGAGTTTTTCCCTTATGAGAATCCAAACACTTGACTTATCTTTCAAAATTCTTTTGAAAGGAATAATAATCTTTATATCAAAACTCTTTTGATATTATAATAATGTTTAATCAAGTAAATAACAAACTAGTGGAACGTTTGCATCTCACGTTCCACATATATAATATACAATCAAAACCGCAAGCACTTATTGGATATTTGATTTTCAACCATGACAAGGTATGGAACCACCTTCCGTTGGTATATCTCTAGGGGAGAATACACCGAGTTCAACAAGAACATCTTGCAACTCAGCCACACATGACCAACCACTCATTTCGCTTGAGTGTATCGAATGTATATCACCAACGGTTAGGATCAGCAACCGTTTCCCAAATGGGATAGCATAAACAATAGATTTTTAGAAGTAAATGAAACTCTAGATCAGGTGATTATACACCCTAATAGGTGCGACCTACGTAGCCATGCTGCCTGCCCGATTTTTGTCATTTACCGGTTGATGAGGCTTGAGGTTACTTTTATCATCACATCAGATTCACTTCGAATGCCACATTGTCAGATCCATCAAAAATCACTAATTTGACGTCTACAACCATACATTACGTGTCAGCTAAAAGAAGTTTGCTTCTCCGCTTCCACTCTTGGTACGGTTGAAGAAATCAATGTACGTGACCTTTCTGGAAATACTCTGTCATACATTCATCCATACAAGTCATCTAGTAACAGGATGAACCGAAGGCACTATTCAGTACATCCATCTTAGGCACTGTTATCTAAGACTTATACAATAGCCCTTGCACTTCACTCCGTCTTCAATTATCTTTGGCATATATGATTTGCAATGCTTATGCCAATACAGAGTGGTTCTTTGGATAATAATCCAACCGGTCTCTCCATATTGACAACGATGGTCAAAACTTCGATAGTCTGTGATTTAACTATCGAATAAAAACAAGTGTTTCGATAGTCGATGATTTAACTATCGAAGAAAACAAGTGTTCATCCAATTATCAAACAATCACTGAGCCCCTAATTAATATTCCATTAATTAAATCACTTCTCTATTTCTTTATCAATATTTGTTAACCAAATATTTCCAATAACCATATTGGCCTTTTACGTTATATGGAAAACATTTCCGAATATCGCCTTCCCTTATTTTCTAAACTTTAGAAAATATAAGCTATTTATAATTGGAAAATATTCCAATTACTTATCTCTTTTCCGATCTCGTTTATTTCTATACTTAGGAAATATTTATTATTCTATTTCCAAGTTTACACTTATTTGGGTTAAAACGGATGTTGTGTAAAACATCGTTACGACAACCCAAATACTATATTCAACTAACTCTTATTCAACATTGATCTTCGAGCCTGAAATTTTACTATTTATTTGTTGATATTGAAATCAATCAAGTTGGGGTATAACTACCTCTCAGACCTTGACTGAATAACATTATAACGTCAAAACAGATAAGATACTTACTTGAAAAATCAATAACATACAAATAATTCTTCACTTTTGAACACATATACACTTTCTCTTTCTATTCTTACTAGATTTTTTTTCCTAGACTTCCTTTTTGATTATACTATTCTATTTTTTTATTCGCTTCCTTATTGACTTCTATATATATATATTGATATATAGATTTGTAGTTATCAAACTCCTTAAAAATATTCTAACTCCTTAAATTTTTTGAAAAATTTGCCATAACCTCCTTTGTACCGGGAGCATCGGGATATTTCAAATAGCCTCCCATGGCCCTCACCAATCCAAAAGAAAAAGAAAAAGCCAAGCGGCTTGCCGATACGACGCATAAAATCTCATATTTTGAATTAAATACATACCTTTTTGTCGAGCAATCTATTTATTTCACTTGTATACTTTATTCCAAATCTGTCTCATGTATATCCATACATTTCTAATTCATTTCAACTTAATCCAATCGTTTTAACTTAACACAGTCTGTGACGACCCCGAACCCCGTATCCACGGTGGCTAGGGTAATCTTTGGAATATAACACATAAACAGATAATAACAGAACAGAAATAAATACACCAGATAATGAACAAATAATACACTGGATAAGCATAATCATCAGAGTTACACAGTACACAGGATCATACTTAGTGCAAATACAGTTCAGCTATACATAAATGTCTACAGCGGAAAACAAACATAATATGTACAATAGGAGCTAAACATCATAAAAAGAGATAAATGATAGAATCCATCTTCAGCTCCAGCTATCCAGAAAAAGCCTGCTAAAACCTGAACACAAGGCTGCCCGTGTAGAAAAAGGGGCACCCGAGTTTGCAAGTGAAACAAACTACAAGTTATTCATGGGACTGGTATGAGAAATCTACTTAACACATTTTATAATATGGCTAATCACAGGACCACGCCACTTTCACGGAACGGGTTTACTCCATTGGATTGCCAGTGCTTTGAAACAAATAATTCTTTTAAACAACACAATGCTTTTTATAAAAATGAAGCCATTATAAGACTCAGTTCCCATCACACAATGCAATGCAAACCGGAAGATAGAGTTTTACCTTATAATGGCCAAAATACGCTTGATACGAATAAAACACAAGAATTTGATAATATTACGAGTGTTTACATGTTTCAAAAACAATTACGAATCATAATTATCAATCATAGATGGCATGGGTACCATATATCATCTCGCCATATATATATACAATCAAAACCACACAGTCACGTATTTGGAAATTGGATTTCCATCATGAACCAAGGCAAAAGATAGTCCTTACCGACTTCGAGACAATCTAGCCCATGTCTCAGGCAAGTACTCAGTCAAGCCTTTGGATCGTCAGGGCAGGTCCACCGATGTGGATTAAAATGCCTGAACACTACGTTTCCCCGCCCTTTGGGGCGTAAATGAGCCAACGAATGACTCCGTCGGTCCCGGATCAACTGATATATCCGAGGCGCCTCGCAACAGCAACAAACACACATGTGAAAATAATATAAATGTCAGCCAGTTTAAGCACTGACACCACCTCTAACTAGAAGGAAACGCATGCCCTCCCTGATGTCCTCTCCCGTTTCTGGTTCATACCAGGGTGTGATGCTCGCGAATTCACGTTATACACAAAGCTACGCCACACAGGCGGTGCTTTGATCATCAACCACAAGACCTTGCTTTTCAGTAGAAGCCTTGATCACTACCTCTTAGCATGCAACACAGGCAATTCACACTTTGCAACTGATGGCTATCAATCACACAGACTGAATTCCAATGTCAGACACACAGTCCATTCGCAAGTCTGTTCTAGGTCTGAACGAAACCTTAGGCACTATATACCTCGAATACCCATCGATCTCCACGTACGTCTGGACGATCACCACCTTGAAGGGCTAGGAGAGGCGCCCAGATCGATGCCAGGTGGGTCCCACTCGGTGGTGAATTGCGGCGGCGACGATGCGGTGAAGTGTCGAACTGGAGTGTTTGATTTTGATGCGTGAATTGATCTAGAAAATGAACGGGAAAGGAGGAGCGGTTTTCCGCCTTCGATCGGGTTACGGGGAGAGAGAAACTTTCTTTTTTAAAAAAAAAATCTGATTGGCCGGGAGCTTTTAAAAGAGTGTTTTCTAACACGACCTCCAATCCAAACCCAACGACTGTCGTCCCTAGCTAAATACCCCCATTCCGAACATAATGGGATATGTTTCGTAGGCCTATTCGACTGTTTGATTCAGTTTCTCTTCAAATTAAAACATAAAACATCCAATATTTGATTTGAACGTGCATTTCAATTTGCCGGGGCCACATACTGATTCTAAAAATTCCCGAAAAATAAATCTAGCTATGTTTTGATGATACGGTCCCAACAGAACTAGTTTCGTCGAATTCTGAGACAGTTTGGAAAATGGCTCTTTTCTGGTCGATCCAATTTAATAGAAATCGACCAAACACATTTTCCTTTGCCACGCTCACATACTAGCTTCAAAAATTTTGAAATTTGAAACCTAGAAATAATTCGACATCCCGGATCCAACAAAAGTGGTTTCGTCGAATTCTAAGGTCGTTTGCAAAATGGCCATTTTCACGGGCTATATAAACAATATAGTGACGTTTCTGAAAATTCATTTAGCCATAACTTTTGCTTCCCGCTATGAAACTTCGATTTTTCAGATTCGTTAGAAAGGTATTCACTAATAGATTTAAATATTTTTTGTTTCACTCAAATCCGCTTTGTTTTGCACTCGGTACAGTCAGTCGAAGTTTGAATTCAAATTTTGAAACTACCGCGCCATTCCAGGACTTGTTTATAATTAGAATTAATTATATTTATTTTCAAATGTCGATTCAAACTTACTTTTCGTCATTATTATTTAAAATATTTATTTAAATATTTAAAATCCACCAAAATAGCCAATATAAAAATTTTAAATTGGTTCAGGTTTTCCGGGTCGTTGCAATCTCCCCCACTTAAAACTTGTCGTCCCCGAAAAGGAACAAAGTCGAAAGTGTTTTGATTAACCAACTCTACTTCCAATCTGGCTTCCATTCTCCAACTTTTCAGTTTCTGAGAATTTTCAAATTCTTCAAAAATTTGGCTATCACCCAGAATTTTCGAAAAATTTCGCCATAACCTCCTTTGTACGGGGAGGGGTTTGGAAACTTATTGGGCCGTATTAGGTACCCAATAAATCCTATAAAGTATACACATATTTATAGTGATATAATCTGGTGTTTATAGTGGAGCGTGTATAGATAATAACTCCAGAGAATAAATTCTCGTCACCCTGTCCAAGCCTGAGGGAGTGTGTATTTTTAATTGCTCCAGAGAATAAATTCTCGTCACCTCGTCCCGTGTGGGAAACAAATAATCCATGTGTCGTATCTAATAACTAGAGAGACATGATTATTGTCAACTCCAGACCCGTGTGGGGTTTTTATTAATCTAGCAATTTATCGTTATAATTTTACATGGTCCATATCGGTCATCTGTTCAACCTGTAATATATAGTCATCGCCATACAAGCCTCTCACTCGTAGGGTAAATCTTCAACCTCGTCACACAAGCTCCAAATGCTTATGTGGTATATGATGTTCTTCAAGAAGTATGCCATGTAGTGTAGTTCAAAATTAATTGTTACTATCCTATGGCGACATTTATTATTACATACAGAACAACCAGCACTCCGCATCCAATGGCATTCACAGGAGTCGATATAATAATAAAATTGCGCATCCAACTCATTAAGGTTTACCTATTTGTCGGGCACGCAAATAAAATCTTTACTCAACAATTAATCCATTTACCTGTCCAAACATATATATAATGCACATGTATATAGTTCTATCTATTTTTAACTCAGTTCAATGTGTGATTTAATCGAATAAATTCTACCATTTATTCTCTTATTGATTAATTTAATTACCTTCTAATAATTTAATTAATCAAATTCACTATCACACAACACGAACAACAACCAATATTATTTTTAACCTTTCAAAAATGTACTAATCAATTCCTATACTCTTTTAAAATCATTCAGACTATAGAATTAAAAGTTCTCATCCATGAAAGGAGAATAACAACAAAGTAGAGAACAACTGGAAATTTCAAAATATGGTAAATGTACCTTGCACTAGATCAATCAGAGATATCCACCCTGCACTTAGGATAGGCTTTCTTAATGCTTTCCTCTGTTTCCCAAGTACAATCTCGCGGATCTCCACTCCATTGCACTTTGACTAAGTGAACCTTCTTGTTCCTCAATTCTTTGGTTTCTTTGCCGATAATCTTTAGCGGCTCTCTTCTCACAGCCGGTTCTGGAGTAATTTCAATATCCTCTTCCACGATCAAGTCTGGATCATGAACGTGCTTTCGAAGTTGAGATATGTGAAATACATCATGTACTCCAGGCAACCAATCAGGTAATTGAATTCTATATGCGAGAGTTCCAATCCGTTCAAGTATAGGGAATGGACCAATAAATCTGGGCGACAACTTCCTAATTTTGCCAAATCGAATCACCCCTCTCATCGGAGAAACCCTTAGATACACATAATCACCAACAGAGAAAGCCAAATCCCTTCTTCTCGAATCAGCATAGCTCTTCTGTCGGCTTTGAGCGGCGAGTAATCTTTTCTTAACGAAATCGACCTTATCCGCAGCTTCGCGAATCATATCTGGTCCCAATACAAGCCTATTACCAGGTTCGACCCAACAAGTAGGGGATCGGCACGGTCTACCATACAATGCTTCCAATGGTGACATTGTCAGGCTTGCTTGGTAGATGTTGTTATATGAGAACTCAGCCAAATGCAAATGATCTTCCCATGATCCACCAAAGTCAAGAACACACGCCCGCAATAAATCTTCTAAAATACGATTCACCCTCTCAGTCTGACCATCTGTCTGAGGATGATAGGCGGTGCTTAGATTCAGCTTCGTTCCCAGTTCTACTTGAAATGCCTCCCAGAATTTGCTAGTAAATATTGGATCTCTATCACTGACTATACTGAGCAGCACTCCATGTAGCCTAACAATTTCCTTCAAATATATCTGCGCTAGACTCTGAGCAGTTCGGTTCGATCTGACAGGTATGAAATGGGCGGTCTTTGTGAAGCGATCTAAGATCACCCAAATACTATCATTTCCTTTCCTGGTTCTGGGCAAACCATCTATAAAGTCCATGGAAATATGTTCCCACTTCCAACCTGGAACGTCCAGCGGTTGCAACAATCTAGCCAGTTTCTGTTGGTCGCTTTTGACTAGTTGGCAAGTAGGGCATCAGCTAACATATAAGGAAATGTATCTCTTCATCGACCTCCACCAGAAAGTGCGTTTGATGTCATTATACATTTTGCTTACTTCCGGATGGATACTAAGTTTTGACTTGTGGCATTCATCCAGCACTTCCTTTTGGAGCTCAGAAATGTTAGGAATACAGATTCGACCTTTTAGCCTTAGAATCCCATCATTATCAACCTGAAAACTTGAGGGCTCGCCTTTCTGAATTATCTCTCTAATCTTCTGAATGAAATGATCATCCTTCTGAAGAGCAGATATTTTATCAATCAATGAAGTTGTAATGATAAAACTGGCGATCAATACATTCTTTCTACATAACGCATCGGCCACGACATAGGCTTTCCCTGGAGTGTATAGAATCTCAAAATCGTATGCTGCAAGGAACTCTAGCCAACATTGCTGCCTCAGATTCAAGTCTTTCTAGGTGAACAGATACTTTAACGACTGATGATCTGTAAACAGTTCGAATTTCTCACCTAGAAGATAGTGCCTCCAAATTTTCAAAGCAAATACGATAGCCAACAACTCAAGATCATGAGTGACGTAGTTCTTTTCATGTGGCTTCAGCTGACGGCTAGCATAAGCAAACACTTGACCTCTTTGCATTAACACTGCACCAAGGCCTTCTCTAGACGCATTTGTCCAGACTTTCAAGTCCTGATTGCCGTCGATTATCGTTAACACTGGAGCCGTTGTTAATCTTAACTTTAGCTCCTCAAAAGCCTCCTCACATTCTGGAGTCCACTTGAATTTTGCGTGCTTCTTTGTAAGATTTGTTAAGTGACTAGATATCTTCGAAAAATCATTAACGGACTTCCGTTAATAACTAGCCAATCCAGGAAAACTTCGGACTTCGGTGGGAGTACTAGGCTGTTTCCAATTTTGAATAGCGGTGATTTTACTTGGATCCACAGCAATTTCTTCTTTCGATACGACGTGGCCAAGAAACTTCACTTCATCTTGCCAGAATATACATTTGGACAGTTTGGCTATTAATACATTCCTTCTTAGAATTCCTAGAACTTGATCCAAATGTTTTTCATGTTCAGCTTTTAACTTAGAGAAGATTAGAATATCATCGATAAAAACCAGAACAAACTTATTCAGGACTCCTCTGAACACTCGATTCAGATCGACAAAATAGGCAGGAGCGTTACATAAGCCGAACGACATTACTAACCACTTATAGAATAAGTCTGGACCTCTAAATGCTGGCATAGGAGCACACTCTTCAGCAATACGAAGCTGATGGAAGCTTGTAGCTAGGTCCATCCTTGAAAATACTTGTGCTCCATTCAGACGATCCAATAAATCATCGATTCGCGGCAATGGATATTTATTCTTTATTGTCTGCTTATTCAAATCACGATAATCCACGCATAGTCACAGAGTACCGTCAGACTTTGGGACAAACACCACTGCTGCTCCCTAATCTGAGAAACTAGGCCTGATCAGACCCTTCCATATAAGCTGTCGAGTTTGATTGTCTAGTTCTTCTTTCTCCTTTAGATGGGATTAAAACAATTTTGAAATTAATTTCTTTCTACGGAGGTAAACTAACAACTTCTTCGAACACATCTGCATAATTCTTTACGACAGGAATATCTTTGATGAGGTCCGGAATATTCTCTGTGACTACAGGGATATTTTCTACTTCAGTAGGAGAAACATCCAAAGCTGACCTAAAGTATTTTCTATTTGAATTCGGGCCTTCACATGGTATGGTTATATAATTCCCTAATTTAATCTTTGCCCTAACAACTCTATCGGCGCATCTAACCTCTGCCTCATATTTGGTTAACCAATCCAATCCCAAAATAAGATCGAATTCAGTAAAATTCATGATGATAGAGATGGTAGGAAACTTATAACAGGAAAAGGGACAGGCACCGCACAAATCCAGCTAAGATTGAGAGAACCCCCAACCGGATTATGGACAGTCATTGGTTCTTTGAGCTTCTTCAAATTCAAATCTAGTTTCTTAACCGCAATCCTTGCAATAAAGCTTTGTAACGTGCCTGTATCAAACAGTACTTTAATTGGAATATTTTTGACATTCAGTGTGCCTTCCAAAACATCATCCCTTCCCTGACTAGCTGAAGGCTCAAAAGTCTCTGCTACTACATTTATATGTACTGCTTCAGATTTCTTTGAGAGTTGGCACTCCCGTGCAATATGACCTGCTTGGTGACACTTATGGCATTTCCTTTCACCATGCGAGTTCTTTTGCTTCTTAGTAGGTTTGGATCCATTCTTTATTCGTTGCTTTGAGGATTTGCAATTCCCCTGCAAATGCCCTTGCTTATGGCAGTTATTGCATATGGCAGTCGTTACTGGTTCTTTTTCAGATCTGGCCCTTTTTCTCTTGGCACTGAGCTTCTTACTGACCTCAGACACCGTGCTGGCCTCAGGACGATCAGTTTCAGACTCACCTTTATTACTAGAACTGACTTCCTCTTCGTAACACAACATAGCTTTCTTGTCGAGGTCCTCGTACTGGTAAGCCATGTATGTCATTTCAGAAAAAGGAAGCTTCACATTCCTCATTACACTACTCTGATATTTTCTTTGCAGGCCATGAATAAACCTCAAATTCTTCCTCTTTGGATCTTTAATCAGATGCGGGGCAAAATGAGAAAGTTCATTGAATCTCTTATGATATTCTGGAATGGTCATATCTCCTTGTATCAGATAAGAGAATTCATCACATAACCGCTCAGTTGCTTCAGGAGGAGTAAATCTTTCTAGGAAAATCACTTTAAATCTATCCCAGGTAAAATTACCTTCTGGATTATCCTCAATAATAGAGTCCCACCAGAACAAGGCTTCGTTTTTGAGTGCCCAAGATGCCAGTAATCTTTTCTGGTCAACTCTCAGCTTTAAACCGTCAAAGGTTTTCTCAGCAGAACGAATCCAAGCTTGCGTTTTCATAATAGATTCATCGCCCGAGAATGGTATTCCACCCATATTTCGATACTTAATTAATAAGGCTTCAATATCTAGTTCTGCATTCCTTATGTTTCTGACACTCATTTTTAGTTCTTCTGCAAATAGCAGATCAAGTGTCAGGTCAACAGAAAAGATATTTCAAAATATAGAGACAAATACCTCAAATGTAAATGTGTCTACTAGGGTGTATTTCATTCTGCTTTTACTCATACTAGGATATTACTGATCCTATCTGTAATGAGTTATTCGTCCTAGAACACTGTTGGTTCTATTTCTGACGAGTTCGTTAATATGTTATATTCCAGCACTAAGCTTAACCAAATCTCTGATACCATGTTGTGACGACCCGGAACCCCGTATCCACGGTGGCTAGGGTATTCTTTGGAATATAACACATAAACAGATAATAGCAGAACAGAAATAAATACACCATTTAATGAACAAATAATACACTGGATAAACATAATCATCAGAGTTACACAGTATACAGGATCATACTTAGTGCAAATATAGTTCAGCTATACATAAATGTCTACAGTGGAAAACAAACATAATATGTACAATAGGAGCTGAACAGCATAAAAAGAGATAAATGATAGAATCCATCTTTAGCTCCAGCTATCTAGAAAAAGCCTGCTAATACCTGAACACAAGGCTTCCTGTGTAGAAAAAAGGGCACCCGAGTTTGCAAGTGAAACAAACTACGAGTCAGTCAAGGGACTGGTATGAGAAATCTACTTAACACATTTTATAATATGGCTAATCACAGGACTACGCCACTTTCGCGGAGTGGGTTTACTCCATTGGATTGCCAGTGCTTTAAAACAAATAATTCTTTTAAACATCGCAATGCTTTTTATAAAAATGAAGCCATTATAAGACTCAGTTCCCATCACACAATGCAACGCAAACCGGAGGATAGAGTTTTACCTTATAATGGCCAAAATATGCTTGATACGAATAAAACACAAGAATTTGATTTTATTACTAGTGTTTACATGTTTCAAAAACAATTTCGAATGATAACTATCAATCATAGACGGCATGGGTACCATATATCATGTCGCCATATATATATACAATCAAAACCGCATAGTCACGTATTTGGAAATTGGATTTCCATCATGAACCAAGGCAAAAGATAGTCCTTACCGACTTCGAGACAATCTAGCCCATGTCTTAGGCCAGTACTCAGTCAAGCCTTTGGATCGTCAGGGTCGGTCCACCGATGTGGATTAAAATGCCTGAACACTACTTTTCCCCGCCCTTTGGGGCATAAATGAGCCAACGAATGACTCCATCGGTCCCGGATCGACCGATATATCCGAGGCGCCTCGCAACAGCAACAACCACACAGGTGAAAATAATATAAATGTCAGCCAGTTTAAGCACTGACACCACCTCTAACTAGAAGGAAACGTAAGCCCTCCCTGAAGTCCTCCCCCGTTTCTAGTTCATACCGGGGTGTGAGGCTCGCGAATTCATGTTATACACAAAGCTACGCCACACAGGCGGTGCTTTGATCATCAACCACAAGACCTTGCTTTTCAACAGAGCCTTGATCACTGCCTCTTAGCATGCCACACAGGCAATTCACACCATGCAACTGATGGCTATCAATCACACAGATTGAATTCCAATGTCAGACACACAGTCCATTTGCAAGTCCGTTCTGGGTCTGAACGAAACCGGAGGCACTATATACCTCGAATGCCCATCGATCTCCACGTACGTCTGGACGATCACCATTTATTTTCCATATTTCGGGATGCCTCCCAATCAGGACATCAGTTACCGTCCAACCGAGGTGAAGATCTCCGGTCTTCAACCACCGTCTTCATCTTTGACTCTTTATCGTCGATTCAGTTACTCAGAATGGGATAAACCCGGTCTTTCTGAACAACTCGCGTATATAATAAAAAGTGCTACACAAACACGACATACGCCTCGTTTCAATTCATCAGTCACTAACCGTAAATCAGTAAGAGAACGATTTCCTAAATATTAACCCCGAAGGCCGAAACCAACATCAGAACAAAACCCAGGAAACCATTTGACTTAGCTAACCTTCAGTTAGTTTCTAAATTTCACATTCCATATCGTTTATAATATTTTATAACGATTTATCGCTATTTTTATTTATTTATTTATAGCCAATTCATTCAAATGACGCTTCGGGCCATAACGCGACCGTGGCGCTGTTTTTCTTCAGAATTGATTTACACATATCTGAAAATCTAACTGTTGGATCTTCACAAATTTTATATCATTGGAAAGATCTTTTCAAAGCGAATCCAACGGTTCCAGTTTTGGGAAAATCCGATGGTCGGATCTCCCGGTACACTCGTTTGAAGTTTCGATTTCAAAATATGAACTACAGCGTCGTTATTCGATTATATTTTAATTATATTTATATATATATACATATATATGTAAATATAATCGATTCTGGCGCTGTTTTTCTTCAGATTTGAATTAAACATTCCAGACAATCCAACCGTTGGATCTTCACAAAGTTGGTGTCGTTGAAAAGATATTTCCAAAGCGAACCCGATGGTTTCGGTTTCGGGAAAATCCGATGGTCGGATCTTCCGCACTAATCGTTTGAAATCACAGTTTCAAAATACGAACTCCAGCTTCGTTATTCGATATATTTCAATTCTATTTATATATATAAATATAATCGATTCTTTGATTTCAAAACTATATTCTTTTCATACATTTGATAAAAATGATATTTTAAACCCTCCCCCCCCCCCGACATTTATTTCAACACTTCACTATTTTTAACAATTCATGTATATAATAAAATTGTGATTTTTATGGCAAAACAATTTATTTCAAAACACGACTATTTTATATAGTTCATATAGGTGATAAAAATATGATTTTTATCATAAAACAATTTATTCAAAACACGACTATTTTATATAGTTCATATATATGATAAAAATAGGATTTTTATTATAAAACAATTTATTTCAAACACAAATGCCATTCAACGCATGAATTTCTATTTAACACATGAATATAGTTTCAACACATGAAAATAATTCTAACACATGAATATCATTCAAAATTTCGGCAGCATAACGGCATGGTAGTTAAAACCGGGGTCGTCCCTAGTACGGCTCCTCGCTCTACCTTAAAGCCTCGCAGCTTCTGATAATGGGGATTTCATGCATCTAGTTCGCACGCAGGCGGCATGTATATTTTTTTCATTTCCACAAACTAATCCTATGTAGTTTCAACCAAATAATTCTCAACCACAAACGGGTATTTTTCAACCACAAACAATTAATTTCAACCATTCGCTATCAATCAATTTTCACACCAATCACAACCAATAAATATCGTCCATGGTTTGTGGACGAGGGGCATATATATATATAAGTATATTTCACTTCCATTCACACATATATAATTTTTACAATGCATATATAACTTATATATCGAACGTACAACTTATACAACGCTTATACAAGAGGTGTACAATGCTTATATAACTCATACATCGACTATATAATTTATACATCGTCATTTTCCATATCGTTTATAGTTTAGAAATCTCACCTTGGGTTCCACTCCACCAAAAATAGCAGAAGGCTCAGAAAAATATGCGGTCTCTTCTAGAATGTAGAAGACGTCCACACGAGTCCATGTCTCTTGTTTCACTGAATTTCGTCAAAAAACGAAAAAGATATGATTTTTACAGTGAAATCAAAAACCGTAGCGTTTTAAACTGCTATTAAATAGTATAAAATAGTTTTAGCCGTTACCTATCCGATTTGTTCAAAACTAGTTCTGATCTTTTCTCTCAATCCGTGCAACTATACGACGATCGGCCTGCGCCACCTTGAAGGGCTAGGAGGGGCGCCCAGATCGATGTCAGGTGGGTCCCACTCGGTGGCGAGTTGCGGCGGCAACGGCGAGGTGAAGTGTCGAACTTCCAGGGCGTGATTCTCCTCCAAATCAAAATGATAATTAGCAAACCTTATATGGATTTAAAGATCTCGAGGAGCTCTACAAATTTCCCAACTGGAGTGTTTGATTTTGATGCGTGGATTGATCAGAAAATGAATGGGAAAGGAGGAGTGGTTTTCTGCCTTCGATCGGGTTACGGGGAGAGAGAAACTTTTTTTATATAAAATTCTGATTGGCCGGGAGCTTTTAAAAGAGGGTTTTCTAACACGACCTTCAATCCAAACGCAACGACTATCATCCCTAGCTAAATACCCCCATTCCGAACACAATGGGATATGTTTCGTAGGCCCATTCGACTGTTTGAGTCAGTTTCTCTTCAAATTAAAATATAAAACATCCAATATTTGATTTGAACATACATTTCAATTTGTCGGGGCCACATACTGATTCTAAAAATTCCCGAAAAATAAATCTAGCTATGTTTTGACGATACGGCCCCAACAAAACTAGTTTTATCGAATTCTGAGACCATTTGAAAAATGGCCCTTTTCTGGTCGATCCAATTTAATAGAAATCGACCAAACTCATTTTCCTTTTCCACGCTCACATAATAGCTTCAGAAATTATGAAATTTGAAACCTAGCAATAATTCGACATCCCGGATCCAACAAAAGCAGTTTCGTCGAATTCTGAGGTCGTTTGCAAAATGGCCATTTTCACGGGCAATATAAACTCTATAGCGACCTTTCTGAAAATTCATTTAGCCATAACTTTTGCTTCCCGCTATGAAACTTCGATTTTTCAGATTCGTTAGAAAGGTATTCGCTAATAAATTTAAATATTTTTGGTTTCACTCAAATCCACTTTGTTTTGCACCCGGCACAGTCAGTCAAAGTTTGAATTCAAATTTTGAAACTACCGCGCCATTCCATGCCTTGTTTATAATTAGAATTAATTATATTTATTTTCAAACGTCGATTCAAACTTACTTTTCGTCGTTATTATTTAAAATATTTATTTTAAATATTTAAAATCCACCAAAATAGCCAATTTAAAAAAATTTAATTAGTTTAGGTTTTCCGGGTCGTTACACAATCGTTTTAACTTAGTTCGTTAATTGATTTACAAATTAACTGGTTTGCCTATTTCACCTTCATATTTGAGTATAACATGTTCAAATATATTTCAACTTAATTATAAACTAATCTAGTTATATTTTTAACTCGAGTTATATATTCGATTTCGAGTATAAATTCTTAATCTCTTTCACTTTTCCAAAAACCCAATTTCGATTCAAATTTCCTTTAACTAATTATTCTCCAATTTAGTTAATTCTATTTAACCATTTAAAATATGATTTTTGTCTAAAAAATCATTTTTACTTACTTCACTGGAGTTTATCTTTACTTTGTATCTCCAGTCTAGATTTTTCAAATGGAACTTCGGATTTTTATTTGCTTAAAAATCCCTATATTTATATGAATAAACCCTTATGGATTTTAAACGATTTTGGCACTGCATTTTTAGAAATTTGATTTTGACATATCCCAAAATCTATTCGATGAAATTCAGATTTTTCTCTTCTATTAGAAAACTATTATCTAACTGGTCCTGACGGTTCTTGTTACAAAGAATTCCGACTTCAATTGCATTATGTATACTCAATTAAAGTTCGAATCGCCAATTTACGAACTGCAGCACTGCGACGAGTTCATTTTAATTATATATATACATATATAAACTTTTTAACTTTGTTAAAATGAATTCAACTCCATTTTAACCCTATTCGAATTCTAATATTCAAACTCCATTTCATTTCTGTTTGAATTCTAATATTCAAACTCTATTTTAACTCTATTTGAATTTTCTTGATTTAAACTCCATTTTCACTTTTATTTGAATTCTATATTCAAATTCCAATTCCTTTTCTATTTGAATCCTATATTCAAATTCTATTTTAAATTCCCTTATTCAAATTCTATTTAAACCGTATAATTTAAATTCCATTTGAATTCTGTATTCAAATTTTATAGTTTAAATTCCATTTGAATTCTATATTTTTAAATCCCATTTGAATTTCTCTTTATTCATTCTTTAAACAAGTCTCGATTTCAATTCCTTTTGAAATCGATATTTCTACTTTTGGAAAATAGATTTCCCTTTTCAATTTCACACTTGTATTTTTAATTTCTGAGTTATCCAATGATAATTCTTTTCACTTCATTTATAAACTTCGTTTATAAAAGAACTATTTATAAACTTCATTTATAAAGGAACAACTTGTTTTATTTCTTTTAAACAAGTTAATATTTCGAATCTATTTAAAAGTTCAAATTCTATTTTTCTAAAATAGAATTTCCCTTTTAAATCTCAAATACCCCTTTCAGGATATTTTTATAAATTAACACTTAGGCCTAGTGATATTTAAACACCAAACAGTAAGTTATCAAATCACGGGATTTCTAACACATCATATATGACAGTATATATGCAAACGAATAAACAAACAGATAATATATTTTTGAGGAATCCAGTCGGATTCCTCTAACCTGTTTTCGTGCATCCACAGACGTTAGTCAACATAGTAATACCCATCCTGCTTCGAGGCATGATATCGCGGTATGAAGGTCATCCACTAATATATTTGTGGGGTGCATAGGGAAATCATCCGCTATGAAACTGCGGGCATCCGCTAATGAGACTGCGGGAATCAATCCAACCATCAACCCAATATATATATAATAATCAAGCCTAAATAACTAATATATTTAAATCAACCAGACAACATTCAAACAAGCAACACACAATTATTTTTAATGACATAAAAATAATTTTAATTAAACAGGTGAGTGAGATTTACTCACCGTAATTGCAGTAGTCTAATATCCTGTTTATTTCCAAACCCCTGGCTACGAATCTTCTCGAATTTATTTGTTTAGCACCTACGATAATTATATTTTAAATTATCGATCAGCTATTTTAACATTTTAAAATAACTCTTTTTAAATAAATTTCAACTAATCTAATCTATATAAAAAGGCCTTAACTAATTTAAAAGTAAGTACCTAAATTTCATTTTAAACGATTAGTTTACATTTTATTCTCCTCCTAACCAATTTCCTTTTATATAAACTATATATAGATTAATTTCAGTTTTCATATAACTAATTTCTTATATAATTTGAATTAGAAATAACTAAAATAAAATTACCTTAATTTTATTTCTCCTTTAACCCATCTGCAGTTTTCCAGCCCCTTCCATCACAAAATTCACAGTTTCAACAAAAATATAGGTCATCAACTCCTTCTTGCATCATACGGTGCACCCCCAACCACTTCAGTTCGAACCCCAGATCATCCCTTATTTTTCCATCGTAGGCAGACTCGCGCACCCCCTATACAGACATCAATACCTCCACTTCAATTCCGCCAGCTCTATCATCATCGTGAATTGCTTCTGTTACTTTCGGTTTGAATTGAACAATCTAGTTCATCGCAGACCATCGCCACATCCATTTTCGTACCTCCAGAATACCCAACACCATCTTGAACTAAATCGCGACAGCCACCTCCTCTTACGAACGCTACCAACATCGTTTGAGCTTCAGGGAGCTACGCGACTTCGATCGACTTTGCTCCCTCACCAATCACTGAACTTGGCCTCGCGATGAACCCTAGCCATCGAAGAGCCGCCCAAACCTATCGCGAGCTACAGGGATCCACGGTTTCAAAAATCGAGTCAAGATTTGGGTTTAAAAATAGAAGTGAAGAGGTCGGCAATTTTTGTGTCTCTGATGAATGAAAAAAATGAAAAAAAAAATGAAATTAAAGTGGAGGGGCGATATTGAATTTATTTTTATGGGGTGAACGGACGGAAAGGAAGAAGGCCACGAGTTTGTTTGCTTTTGCGGTTTTTGAAAGGGACAGCGAGGTCTTTATTTTTAGCCTTATTGCTTTGTTTATGTCCACCAGATCAAAAAGGAATTTATGATATTAAATTTTATCTTAATTCGGTATCCTCTAATTAAAATTCCCTTTGATTCCGAACTCCTTTCTAAACCCAACAATTGATATTTTTAGGGTTTAACCATTGCTCTGAACACACTGAGATATGTTTCAAAGTTCGGTTTGATCATATGGAGAAGATATTAATTTAAATCAATATAAATTAAATTCAAAACAATATATACTTCGATAATAAATTAATATTATCGCTTTTATATTTCAAACAGAACTGACATTGATCATCTGAACTGTTTTTAATTCAGTTTTAAACTTTAAATTGAATTATATTTCATATTATGATAATTTAATATATTCGGTATTAAATCGAAATCAATTTTTAAATTAATAACTTAATAAAAAAATCCATTTATATTATCCACCTAATATTTAAATCCGTATTAAATATTTAAAATCAACCCATAAGAATCCGGGTCATTACAAAATGTTTCATTAGACATTTATTTTATCACATTGATTTTATTTAAAATAGGTGAGCATAAACAAGTCGTTCGATTTGTAAATGTATTTTTAATTCCAATTTCATTACCACATACAACATGACATTTTTGTCAAATTAATGCATCATATTTTTCATATCTCAACACAAACAGTCATCCAATTCACACACGGTATTCATAAATAAATACTCAATATCCAGTGACACTTAATACGCCACAAGTGTCCATCCACATAGTATGAAATGCGAGTGTCACAAACTCATACTGCGCTTCTAATGCAAATGATCTATGAAGAGTTCATGTGTTGAACTCCCAAGGGATACTACATGAAATGATTAATCTAACTATATGAAAATTTTACATGCCTTTCTAGTGATAACATAATGCAATTTCTAACTTGCAACCTATCAATTTTCACCTTATTACTTAACCACTTAAAATGCTTAACTAATTAATTTTTCATAACCAATTAATCTCCTTTACTACACTAATCAAAGCAAGAGTCCCTCACCCCAGCCATCAGGAAACAATACATAGTAATTTTGGAGTTTCCAGTGCTTGTTACCGCCTAAAAATCTCACCTTTTTGGCTCCAAATGTCTTTAAACTTCGTAAAAACTTAGGTACACATTCTAGCAAGTGTATAAAGAAAGAAAGGAAGGATCTTTAGTCGACTGGAGGTTCCAGGAGTTCAAACTCCTACTGTCCAGAAGTGGAGAGAGGGTTGGAGAGGCCTACACCTTGTCCGGAGCACCTAGGGTTCAACAAGGAGGAGCTAGAGGCTAGCACAAGGGGTTAGGAACCTTAAATGGAGCACCTTTCCATGTATTGAAGAGATTAGAGGAAGAGAAGAAGGGAGGAGGGGATGCTTGCGTGCGTGTAGGAAGGGGGTGCTGCATGGGGTAGGGTAGGGGGTGTATGGTGTAGGTAAGGGCTAGGGTGTGGGGAGGGAGGCCATTAATGAGGAAATGTGAAGGAGAAAGAGAATGAGAGAAATGAAGGAGGAAAGTGGAGAGGAAGGTTTTAAGTAAGAATTATATCACTCCTTCCCTCTAATTGTCTGATTGCAAATGATCTTCATTGGCTACAAGATTAAGGCACAAGAAATGTAACAAACCGTCATTTTCCCGATCCTGATTATCGATACAAATACCATATCGACTAACCAAACACCAAAAATTACCGGATCATCAATAGAAAGAAAGAAATATTAGAATAGAAGAAGAAAAGACAAAAATAACAACATAGAATCACATATTGCAGCGGAATAAAATATAAATTATAATATATAACAACTTTTGAAATACAAAATTTTTGTTGTATATACATAACATTATCAGAGTACAACATTTTTTTCATCACATATACAACACAGCGGAATAAACTCTATACATATCTATACCGTTGAAGCCTTCTGGTCTAAGCTCCTCCAAGAATATCTGAAAATACATGAACTACTTGACTGCCCATACAAATTTGAGCATCCAAGAGTTTAGGATAAAACAAAACAAAATAAACTCTGGGTCAGTCATGGGACTGGTGTGAGTAAACTCCAACCACTTGATTTAATTTTAAAAATCATTTTCAAAAGAAAAGATAATCGTAAGACCGATCCACACATAAAAATGAACGGTTTTTACCTTACGATAACCCAAAGCAATCTTTGAAATCAATATTATTCTGATATTATAATAGTGTCTAAAACAAATAAATGTCAATCTAGCAGAACGCTTGCATCTCATGCTCTACATATATAGTATACAATCAAAATCATAGGCACTTATTGGATAATGGATTCCAACTGGCAAGGTATGGGACCACCTTCTGACAGTGTATCTCCAGAGAGGAATACACCGGGTTCAATAAGAACATCTTGCAACCCAAGCTAAACATGACCGACCCCTCACTTCGCTTGAGAGTACCGAATGTATTGTCACCAACGGTTGGGATCAGCAACCGTTTCCCGAAAGGGACAACAACGATAGAATAAAGAAGCAAAAGGAATTTCTCTAGATCAGGTGACAATACACCCTACTTGGCATCTAACCACTTAGCCATGCGATTTACCCGATTTTATACCATTTCCCGATTGTGAGGCTTGAGGTTACGATTACTTGATAGCACCATCTCTTTGAATGTCACATTGTTAGATCCGTTAATCACAAACTGATTTGCACAAAGATATTCAGGATATTATGCTAAGAGAATAAGTTCTCCGCCACCAGACGTATGTTTGTACAGCCAGCATATGCGATCGTTGGAAACACTCTATCAGACATTCATCCATACACGTTCGTTCTGGGACTAAATGAAATCGAAGGCACAATTTCCATAAATCCGTCTTAGGCAATTTCTACCTAGGATTAACAGAAAAAGCCCTTGCACTTCACTCCATCTTCGATTGTCTATATAATCTGATTTGTAACGCTACTGCCAATACGGAGTGGTTCTCAGATAAAAATTTAACCGATCTCCCTATATTGACAACGATATTGGCCAATACTTCGATAGTCGGTTATTTAACTGTCGAAGAAAAATAAACAAACATTCATCCGTAACATTAAACAATCACTGGGCCACTAACTTAATATTTCATTAATTAAATTCCTTCTCCATTCCCTTATCGATATTTGTTATCACGATATTTTCAATAATCATCCTGCCCTCTTAGGCTATTGGGAAAACATTTCTTATATATCGTCTTATTTTATTTTCTATACTTAGAAAATACCTTCTATTTATATTTGGAATTCATTTCGAATTACTCCTTCCTTTCACGACCATTCATTTCTATCCTTATGAAATATTTACTATTATATTTCCAAAATTTCACTTATTTGGGTTAAAACGAATGTTGTGTAAAACATTGTTACAACAACCAAAATCACTGCGCATAACTAAATCTTATTCAGACATTGATCTTCGAGACTGAATCTTTTTATTTATCAGTTAAAAATGAAATCAATCAAGTTGGGGGTATAATTACCTCTCAGACCTTGATTGAATAACATCTTAACTTCAAAACAGACAAGACCAACTGCCTTGAATAATCAACACCATAAAATCCAATTATTCATTTTTAAAATGCGTAAATGTTTCTCTTTTTATTTTTACCAGATTTAAATGTAGATTTCCTTTTTGTATATAATATTCTATTTTAAATTCGTTTCCTTATCGAATTCAATACATATTGATATACTGATTTCCAGTTATCAAATTTCCTTAAAAATATTCTAACTCCTTAAATTTTCAGAAAAAATCGCCATAACCTCCTTTGTATAGGTCACTTGGTACAACTACAAAACGCCTCTCTGGGCCCTTTCCATTCAAAAAGAAAATTAAAAAGCCAAGCGGCTTGCCGATTCAGCGCATAAAACCTCATATGGAATTTAAACATGTAGTGACCCGAAAATCCGGTCCAATTTGAGCTGACTAAATAACACAAGTCCAACCCCAAATTGCACTAGAAATTCAAGAAACTAATAGAAAGAAGATAGAGGGTGAGAATAGATAAGGTAGAACTAATAGAATAGAAGAAGAAGAAGAACATCATCATCAGAGTAAACACGAATCTCACAGCGGAACGAATAAAATATAACATAACTTTTGAAATACAAAGTTATAACTGTTTATACATACCATTTTCAGAGTACAACATATAATATCACAGCAGAATAAATAATAGCTATCGACTGCTGAAGCCTCCTGCTCCAAGCTCTCCAAGTGCATCTGTAAATCCCGACTACTTGACTGCCCGTACAAATTTAGGCACCCAAGAGTTTAGGGAAAACAAAACAAATAAACTCCGGGTCAGTCATGGGACTGGTATGAGTAAAACATTTTAAAACAGTTTGAACAAGTAAACGATATCTCATAAGACCACGCCGCATAACGGAACGGGTTTTTCCCTTATGAGAATCCAAAATATCTTTATATCAAAAAACCTTGTGATATTATAATAATGTCTATGTACAAATAGATATCAACTAGCAGAAACGCTTTCATCTCACGTTCTACATATATAGTATACAATCAAAACCGCAAGCACGTATTGGATAATGGATTTCCAACTATGACAAGGTATGGAACCACCTTCCGATCAGTGTACTCTAGGAACGATACACTGGAGTTCAACAAGAACATCTTGCAACTCAGCCACACATGACCGACCACTCATTTCGCTTGAGTGTATCTAATGTACATCACCAACGGTTGGGATCAGCAACCGTTTCCCGTATATATATGGGACAGCATTGATAGATTAAAGGAAGCAAATGAATATTCTCTAGATAGGTGATTATACACCCTACTTCGGTGCGACCGACTTAGCCATGCTGCCTGCCCGATTTTTGTCATTTACCGGATGTGAGGCTAGAAGCTACGCTTACTTTCCATTCATTTAATACACAATCACTTTGAATGCCACATTATCAGATCCGTAAATCATTAGTTGGTTTATACAAATACCCTGGATGTTATGCTAAGGGATAAATCCGTTGCAACCATATATATTTATACAGACTAACCCATTCGATCATTGGAAATACTTTGTCAGACATTCGTCCATTTACGTTCGTTCTGGGACTGAACGAAACCGAAGGCACTATTCTGTAAACAGGATAGCCCTTGCATAACTCCGTCTTCAATTTCCTTTGGCATATATGATTCGCAACGCTTATGCCAATACAGAGTGGTTCTTTGGATAATAATCCAACCGGTCTCTCCATATTAACAACGTTAAAATGGTCAAAACATTGATAGTCTGTGATTTAACTATCAAAGAAAAACTCATGTGCAAACAACGATATTATTTCCAAACGGAAATTATATCAACCAATCATCATTTAACATTTATCTCTTTAGTTCATTAATTTACTAATCTCCTGTTTCCCTGTATTCTAAATTTCTTATTTTCTAATTTTAGAAAATATACTTTATTAACAATGGAAAACATTTCCATTTCCTTGTTTTCTATATTAGAAAACATTTCTGATTTCTTATTTGGAAAACATTTCCAAAGTTCCTTTATTGGATTTAACCTGATGTTTTAAATAAACATCGCTATGCCAGCTCAAACCATTTACTGAATTCACTTAACCATCATTCACTATCAAACCTTACCATTCCTTGGTTAAGAAGGAAGTCAATCAAGTTGGGGTATGATTACCTCTCAGACCTTAACTGAACAACGTTATAACTTCGAAATAGTAACAGTTTATCTTTTAAACCTTTAACAACTTCTTTACGTAACTCTAGGATTCAATTTACGAATCCACTTCTTTATTGAAAACATTGGTTATAACGATAACGTTATAATCCTTACTTTCGATATATCTAACTTCAATTTTAACCTTTATTTTTTAAATCGAATAATTAAACCTAACCCTAATTTATTAGTGTATACTTTTGATTTAAAAACCAGAAAGTAAATATTACTTTCCCGAATTCGATATAATTGAATTCGACGTATAATTCTCTTTCGAGTAATCTCTATTTGATTAGCTCTTCTTCGAATATCCTATATTCGATTATCTCTCTCTTCGAATAGCTTATATTCGAAATCTCTCTTTTTCGAATAAACTATATTCGGTCTCTTTCTTTCGAATATGCTATATTCGATAATCTCCTTCGATTAACTAATCGATAACTCCTTTTGATTAAACTATAATCGATAACTCCTTTCGATTAAACTATAATCGATAACTCCTTTCGATTAAACTATAATCGATAACTCCTTTCGATTAAACTATAATCGATAACTCCTTTCGATTAAACTATAATCGATAACTCCTTTCGATTAAACTATAATCGATAACTCCTTTCGATTAAACTAAAATCGATCATTCCTTTCTTTTAGCCCTATTCGAATAAACTATATTCGACTAACTCTATTTAACTCCGTTCAACTCTATTCGAATAACTAATGTTCGACTAACTCCTTTGGAATAAATCATCTTGACTAACTTAACTTAATTAACTCAACTCGATAACTTAACTCGATTATCTTAACTCCATTATCTTAACTCGATAATTTAACTCGATTATCTTAACTCGATAATTTAACTCGATTATCTTAACTCCATTACTTAACTCGATTATCTTAACTCCTATCGAATAACTAATATTCGATTAACTCCATTCGCTTGACTCTAGATCGCAGCGATCAAAATGGTTACGCCTGATTCCCTCAGGAAACATCCGACCGCCTTAGGCTATCTGCAGCCCTGCGAATTACGCTAGCAGTCGTGCTAAATGGCATATTATTTGGATTAACTCTAACTAGTTAACTCTATTGGTTTAACTCTAACTGATTTATTCTAATTGGTTAACTCTAACTGATTAACTCTAACTAGTTAACTCAAATTGATTTACTCTATTTGACTAACCCGACTCGACTAACCCCTTTCGAATAACATATTCGATTAACTAACTTCGAATACCATATTTGATTTACTAACTTCAAATACCATATTCGATTTAATAACTTCGAATACCATATTCGATTAACTAACATCGAATACCATATTCGATTAACTAAATCTTCGACTAACTAAGAGTCGATTAACTTACTTCGACTAATTCGATTAACTTTTATTTGATTATCTTTAATCGATTAACTTTATTTGATTATCTCTAATTGAATAACTAATATTCAATTAACTCTTTTCAAATAACTAAATTCGATTAGCTCCTTCGAATACTAAATTCGATTTAACTCTATTCGATTATCTCTTTTATATCTCGTCAAATTTCCTTTTTATAACGTTTATTTTCCGTTACAACTATTCCCTTTTTTTATAACTTCTAATTACCGTTACAAATATTTCCTATTTATAACTTCTATTTACCGTTACAAATATTTCCTATTTATAACTTCTTATTTATCTTCTAAATAAATATTCCTTTATTCTATTTATTTTCTAAATAAATATCCCTTTTATAAAACTCTATTTGTTTTATAAATACTTCCTTTTATAAAACCGTGTTCGTTTTATAAATAATTTCCTTTTATAAAATCCTGTGATTTTATAAAATTCCTTTATTTCAATATACATTGAAATATTCCATTTCACAACTCAGGGTTTCTTATGATATATAAAATATCGAATAACAATGATTAATATCATTCTAACACACATAATCCAGAACAGATTATATAACACATCGTATAACACAATATATGAAAACAGTAAAATAATTGTTGAGGAATCCAGTCGGATTCCTCCAACCTGTCTCCCTGCATCCACAGATGTTACACAGTATAATATATATCATATTTCATTTTGAAATGAAATATCCTGCTGTACAGAACCATATTTGATTATCAGTACATAGATTAACTACAACTACGTTTTCAATCAAATCTATTTAACAGTCCAGTTTAACAATCAATATACAGCAGTCAATAAATAAAGTACAATTTATATTAAAATATAAATTGAGGAGAGTTAGTGAGTTTTACTCACATTGGCAGTTCATCGTTAAAGAACGATAATTGTCGCTTGATTCAGATTCAGATGGACAATTTATTTTGCTATAAATTATAACGGACTCCAATGGGCTTCCAGTCAATTCCATCGTGTAGTGCTCGTCCATACGATCCCAACATGATCAATTTCATTCGATTCTTAATCTAGGCGTTAGGTCGCTAGCTCACTGATTAACACCAATACCAAATACTCAGCTTCTACTATAAACCGCTTTGAAAACGATCGCCATCTTCCCCACTAATCTCGTGATCAACCCAAAACATATATCTTAATACTTACGTTCAACAAGCCCCTCCTTCAACTGCCCAACATGCCCAACGTTCATGGTTCCCAACTCGAGCATTCCTAAACCATCCTCATTACGCAGTTGTTCCTTCCAAAGTCCAATCGCACGCTGTAGTGTATATGTACACTCACATCCTCTCAGAGCTATGGTACTTTTGATCAATGACTCGTATTTCCGGGTTCCTGTTTCTTATGGGAACATGGACAGTGTACAAACTATAAATTGAAACATGACTATGACCACACCAGGATCCAACAAAAACTTGAGCTCGTGCTTCCCTTTTTTCATCATACAAATTCACGCCAACTCTTCTAGTATCCATCTTGGCAACCGCCTGAAAACAGACCGCCATCACATTCTTCACAGTTCGAAATGAGTACAAGCACCATCTCGTTAAAAATACAGACTGCATCACCACGTTGAAAGCTTGCTACAGTAATTCATCTCCTCTGTAAAATCTACCCACTGCCTGTCTACATACTTGAACTAAATCCAATCCCTTACTTACGTTAACCCCATGTTAACCCTCCCTATACATCATTTCTACCATCTGCTTTACCACGTGCCAGGCAAAATGCCACTTCCGCATGCTCCATACCCCACGTCCCATCTTTACCATCCCTTCTCATGCCATTAGCTGAAACTGGAGCTCACGTTATAGCCCAAAACAATCACCCTACACCGTACTTCAGTACATCACCTTCGTCCCGTCTCACCATCGCGATAGCTGCTCGCCTTCCATACCACGTTGCTGCAGCTTCAATAGTTCATCGGAGAGCCATCGGACGCCGGCGATAGAAGCGGCCCAGTCCACTCAGCAACCCCTCGAAACAGTCTGGCACTTGGTCGATCCTGTTGTCCCCAAAAGCCTTCAAAACCTGGCGCCTTCCTGACTGAATTCTGGCCGCTACCGTCACCGTAAGTTGATCACCGCCGGTCATATGCTAGCCCTCGACGAGCTCAACACATTTCAGTTGATCGTCTCTGATATTGGTGAAGGGATTTGCGTGAATTGAGGAAGGAATTTCTGAACGATTTGCATCGTTCATTTGATAGTGGTGGCGGCGGAAAAGTTTTGAGCAAATGAATGAAATGAAGTCCATTAGGTCTACACGGTTTAGGGTATTATATATAGTTTTATATACCTACGTGTTTACTCCAAGGCCAAGTAAATGTCGCACTTTGTTTAGAAGGGTACATGCTAAGGTCTTTGGCATTCATTTAAGAGGTAACGTATGATTTCTTGTACCCTTGAGATGATCGTTTTATTTTTATTTATCCAGATAGGACAATACAATGTTTGTATTTTCTCTGAGGCGTTGATGTCTGTATGGTCTGATTCTTCGATGGGTGACAATACAAGGTAGGAAAGGGACAACAACTCTTACCAAACTTAGCCGTGAAGGAATCCCATTATATTATATATATAATTGTTTATATACCCGTCACGTGATATGCTCATTTACGGATGGTTATCGACAGATATAAAATTACCGTTAAGCTGAGTATGGTTCCCCGATCCCAGAAATATAATAATATCGGTAGGTTGACTCATATTGTGAAACCCCACTTATTGATTACAGGGTGCAAAATACTCCAAATAAAAAGTTGCTTATTAAATTAATTAAAAATTACAGTAAAATTCTAAAAATTAAATTATCGCTATTTCCTAAAAGAACCTTCTCTAAATTCAAACCCGATCTCTAGTTATTTTGAAATACCCGTTATGGTCGATAAACGATTCTATAGCGACTTTTCTGAAATTTGATTTGAACATATCTCAAAATCTACCCGACGAAATCCAGATTTTTCTCTTCCACTAGAAAGATATACTCCACCAGCTCCGTACGTTTCTTGTTTCATAGAAATCCGATTTAAAACGAACTCTGTACATTCGTTTAAAGTTCGAATCGTCAAATTACGAACTGCAGCGTCATTTCAAACTCGATTTTAATTAATATATATATATTTTACGTTCAACTGTCGTTCACATAATATATTCGTTATTCAGAATTCAATTCCAAGCTGAATTAAATCTTCGGGATGACCCAGTTCACACCATATCACCATTTCAGCCAATTTTGATTATTTCAGAATTAAATATATTATTAAATTTATTTATTTAATTAAATATTCACCATTATTTAATTCCACGACCATTAAATCCTTTAATTCACCTTTTAAATAATTAAATTAATTAATTATTATACCGCTGAAAATGCGGGTCATTACATTCTTCCCCCCTTAAAATAATTTCGTCCTCGAAATTGCTAAGGTAGAGGACGACCCTATCTACTGAGTAAATATTTATCGGTTTACCCTTTACTTCAGTTTCACTGAACCACTTAAATTCTGATTAAAATATTAATTCATTCCGACTTACTAAATTTTCAAAAATTTTGAAAATTTTCTAACACCCGGAATTTCTGGAAAATTTTACCATAACCTCCTTTGTACAGCCCTATCGGTAAAACCACAATTCGCCTCTCTAGGCCTTCTCCAACCCAAAAGAAAATCAAAACGCCAAGCGGCTTGCCAAATCGGCTCATAAATTCCAACTTATATGAAATATAAACTTGTACCTTTTTGCTGACCATATCATTATACCATTCCCATTGGTAATCAACTTTGCATATACCATGTCATTCCAATCAAACTCCAATCAGTTTGATCTCATCAAAATCATTTGGTTATATCCAAGCCAAATTCTACTTCAAGTTCCATTCTTGATTCTTAATTCTTATATCGTAAATCAACTTACTCGATATCCTTCCAATATAATTCCATATTATATTTAACCTTGCCTAAGTTTGATTCATATTTATTTATTCACTTTTACTATTTTAATCCATTTAACTTCATAAGTTAAATTCAAATTCCAGAATTTAAATTCCTGGGCTCATTTCAAATCAATTTGAAATCATAATACCAATTCAAAACCTTAGAATTTCTAAACAACTTGTTTTCCTCAAACAATTCAAAAACAAAATCTTTGGTAGTAATCCATCACTTAGCAACTCGAAAATGAACACTGATGATGTGGCCACACTCATCAGGGTTATTTCCCAGTTTATCGAAGTGAGTTTAATACTATAACACTTTCAATTTGAAAACATTTTCAAAATCTCCCAGGAACTTAAAATTTCCTTATTTTAATTCCTAATCCTGATTCAATTTCAAATTTAATTCATCTTATTTCATATACTTTACTTATATGAATTCTGATTAGTTATCTATAACCATTTCGCCTTTTATAATCTCATCTGATTATAATAACAACCAACACAACCAATTATACTATGTTAATTTCAAAACATATCATGTTGGTTTGTCGTATTCGAGTGTTTAGAAACCCCTATCGATATTGTGGTGCCCCACTATCGACCAGAATTCATAAGCCACTCAACCAATAAAGCTCCACAATATAAAACAAATTTTTATATCAAATAACAAATACGTTCACTCGTATATATACACTCAACTCAATCTAGGATATCACTAATCCCATCTCTACTGAGTTACGCCACAGAGCCAAGGTAATTCACTTAACTTAAGCTCTGATACCAACTGTAGTGACCCGAAAATCCGGTCCAATTTGAGCTGACTAAATAACACAAGTCCAACCCCAAATTGCACTAGAAATTCAAGAAACTAATAGAAAGAAGATAGAGGGTGAGAATAGATAAGGTAGAACTAATAGAATAGAAGAAGAAGAAGAACATCATCATCAGAGTAAACACGAATCTCACAGCGGAACGAATAAAATATAACATAACTTTTGAAATACAAAGTTATAACTGTTTATACATACCATTTTCAGAGTACAACATATAATATCACAGCAGAATAAATAATAGCTATCGACTGCTGAAGCCTCCTGCTCCAAGCTCTCCAAGTGCATCTGTAAATCCCGACTACTTGACTGCCCGTACAAATTTAGGCACCCAAGAGTTTAGGGAAAACAAAACAAATAAACTCCGGGTCAGTCATGGGACTGGTATGAGTAAAACATTTTAAAACAGTTTGAACAAGTAAACGATATCTCATAAGACCACGCCGCATAACGGAACGGGTTTTTCCCTTATGAGAATCCAAAATATCTTTATATCAAAAAACCTTGTGATATTATAATAATGTCTATGTACAAATAGATATCAACTAGCAGAAACGCTTTCATCTCACGTTCTACATATATAGTATACAATCAAAACCGCAAGCACGTATTGGATAATGGATTTCCAACTATGACAAGGTATGGAACCACCTTCCGATCAGTGTACTCTAGGAACGATACACTGGAGTTCAACAAGAACATCTTGCAACTCAGCCACACATGACCGACCACTCATTTCGCTTGAGTGTATCTAATGTACATCACCAACGGTTGGGATCAGCAACCGTTTCCCGTATATATATGGGACAGCATTGATAGATTAAAGGAAGCAAATGAATATTCTCTAGATAGGTGATTATACACCCTACTTCGGTGCGACCGACTTAGCCATGCTGCCTGCCCGATTTTTGTCATTTACCGGATGTGAGGCTAGAAGCTACGCTTACTTTCCATTCATTTAATACACAATCACTTTGAATGCCACATTATCAGATCCGTAAATCATTAGTTGGTTTATACAAATACCCTGGATGTTATGCTAAGGGATAAATCCGTTGCAACCATATATATTTATACAGACTAACCCATTCGATCATTGGAAATACTTTGTCAGACATTCGTCCATTTACGTTCGTTCTGGGACTGAACGAAACCGAAGGCACTATTCTGTAAACAGGATAGCCCTTGCATAACTCCGTCTTCAATTTCCTTTGGCATATATGATTCGCAACGCTTATGCCAATACAGAGTGGTTCTTTGGATAATAATCCAACCGGTCTCTCCATATTAACAACGTTAAAATGGTCAAAACATTGATAGTCTGTGATTTAACTATCAAAGAAAAACTCATGTGCAAACAACGATATTATTTCCAAACGGAAATTATATCAACCAATCATCATTTAACATTTATCTCTTTAGTTCATTAATTTACTAATCTCCTGTTTCCCTGTATTCTAAATTTCTTATTTTCTAATTTTAGAAAATATACTTTATTAACAATGGAAAACATTTCCATTTCCTTGTTTTCTATATTAGAAAACATTTCTGATTTCTTATTTGGAAAACATTTCCAAAGTTCCTTTATTGGATTTAACCTGATGTTTTAAATAAACATCGCTATGCCAGCTCAAACCATTTACTGAATTCACTTAACCATCATTCACTATCAAACCTTACCATTCCTTGGTTAAGAAGGAAGTCAATCAAGTTGGGGTATGATTACCTCTCAGACCTTAACTGAACAACGTTATAACTTCGAAATAGTAACAGTTTATCTTTTAAACCTTTAACAACTTCTTTACGTAACTCTAGGATTCAATTTACGAATCCACTTCTTTATTGAAAACATTGGTTATAACGATAACGTTATAATCCTTACTTTCGATATATCTAACTTCAATTTTAACCTTTATTTTTTAAATCGAATAATTAAACCTAACCCTAATTTATTAGTGTATACTTTTGATTTAAAAACCAGAAAGTAAATATTACTTTCCCGAATTCGATATAATTGAATTCGACGTATAATTCTCTTTCGAGTAATCTCTATTTGATTAGCTCTTCTTCGAATATCCTATATTCGATTATCTCTCTCTTCGAATAGCTTATATTCGAAATCTCTCTTTTTCGAATAAACTATATTCGGTCTCTTTCTTTCGAATATGCTATATTCGATAATCTCCTTCGATTAACTAATCGATAACTCCTTTTGATTAAACTATAATCGATAACTCCTTTCGATTAAACTATAATCGATAACTCCTTTCGATTAAACTATAATCGATAACTCCTTTCGATTAAACTATAATCGATAACTCCTTTCGATTAAACTATAATCGATAACTCCTTTCGATTAAACTATAATCGATAACTCCTTTCGATTAAACTAAAATCGATCATTCCTTTCTTTTAGCCCTATTCGAATAAACTATATTCGACTAACTCTATTTAACTCCGTTCAACTCTATTCGAATAACTAATGTTCGACTAACTCCTTTGGAATAAATCATCTTGACTAACTTAATTAACTCAACTCGATAACTTAACTCGATTATCTTAACTCCATTATCTTAACTCGATAATTTAACTCGATTATCTTAACTCGATAATTTAACTCGATTATCTTAACTCCATTACTTAACTCGATTATCTTAACTCCTATCGAATAACTAATATTCGATTAACTCCATTCGCTTGACTCTAGATCGCAGCGATCAAAATGGTTACGCCTGATTCCCTCAGGAAACATCCGACCGCCTTAGGCTATCTGCAGCCCTGCGAATTACGCTAGCAGTCGTGCTAAATGGCATATTATTTGGATTAACTCTAACTAGTTAACTCTATTGGTTTAACTCTAACTGATTTATTCTAATTGGTTAACTCTAACTGATTAACTCTAACTAGTTAACTCAAATTGATTTACTCTATTTGACTAACCCGACTCGACTAACCCCTTTCGAATAACATATTCGATTAACTAACTTCGAATACCATATTTGATTTACTAACTTCAAATACCATATTCGATTTAATAACTTCGAATACCATATTCGATTAACTAACATCGAATACCATATTCGATTAACTAAATCTTCGACTAACTAAGAGTCGATTAACTTACTTCGACTAATTCGATTAACTTTTATTTGATTATCTTTAATCGATTAACTTTATTTGATTATCTCTAATTGAATAACTAATATTCAATTAACTCTTTTCAAATAACTAAATTCGATTAGCTCCTTCGAATACTAAATTCGATTTAACTCTATTCGATTATCTCTTTTATATCTCGTCAAATTTCCTTTTTATAACGTTTATTTTCCGTTACAACTATTCCCTTTTTTTATAACTTCTAATTACCGTTACAAATATTTCCTATTTATAACTTCTATTTACCGTTACAAATATTTCCTATTTATAACTTCTTATTTATCTTCTAAATAAATATTCCTTTATTCTATTTATTTTCTAAATAAATATCCCTTTTATAAAACTCTATTTGTTTTATAAATACTTCCTTTTATAAAACCGTGTTCGTTTTATAAATAATTTCCTTTTATAAAATCCTGTGATTTTATAAAATTCCTTTATTTCAATATACATTGAAATATTCCATTTCACAACTCAGGGTTTCTTATGATATATAAAATATCGAATAACAATGATTAATATCATTCTAACACACATAATCCAGAACAGATTATATAACACATCGTATAACACAATATATGAAAACAGTAAAATAATTGTTGAGGAATCCAGTCGGATTCCTCCAACCTGTCTCCCTGCATCCACAGATGTTACACAGTATAATATATATCATATTTCATTTTGAAATGAAATATCCTGCTGTACAGAACCATATTTGATTATCAGTACATAGATTAACTACAACTACGTTTTCAATCAAATCTATTTAACAGTCCAGTTTAACAATCAATATACAGCAGTCAATAAATAAAGTACAATTTATATTAAAATATAAATTGAGGAGAGTTAGTGAGTTTTACTCACATTGGCAGTTCATCGTTAAAGAACGATAATTGTCGCTTGATTCAGATTCAGATGGACAATTTATTTTGCTATAAATTATAACGGACTCCAATGGGCTTCCAGTCAATTCCATCGTGTAGTGCTCGTCCATACGATCCCAACATGATCAATTTCATTCGATTCTTAATCTAGGCGTTAGGTCGCTAGCTCACTGATTAACACCAATACCAAATACTCAGCTTCTACTATAAACCGCTTTGAAAACGATCGCCATCTTCCCCACTAATCTCGTGATCAACCCAAAACATATATCTTAATACTTACGTTCAACAAGCCCCTCCTTCAACTGCCCAACATGCCCAACGTTCATGGTTCCCAACTCGAGCATTCCTAAACCATCCTCATTACGCAGTTGTTCCTTCCAAAGTCCAATCGCACGCTGTAGTGTATATGTACACTCACATCCTCTCAGAGCTATGGTACTTTTGATCAATGACTCGTATTTCCGGGTTCCTGTTTCTTATGGGAACATGGACAGTGTACAAACTATAAATTGAAACATGACTATGACCACACCAGGATCCAACAAAAACTTGAGCTCGTGCTTCCCTTTTTTCATCATACAAATTCACGCCAACTCTTCTAGTATCCATCTTGGCAACCGCCTGAAAACAGACCGCCATCACATTCTTCACAGTTCGAAATGAGTACAAGCACCATCTCGTTAAAAATACAGACTGCATCACCACGTTGAAAGCTTGCTACAGTAATTCATCTCCTCTGTAAAATCTACCCACTGCCTGTCTACATACTTGAACTAAATCCAATCCCTTACTTACGTTAACCCCATGTTAACCCTCCCTATACATCATTTCTACCATCTGCTTTACCACGTGCCAGGCAAAATGCCACTTCCGCATGCTCCATACCCCACGTCCCATCTTTACCATCCCTTCTCATGCCATTAGCTGAAACTGGAGCTCACGTTATAGCCCAAAACAATCACCCTACACCGTACTTCAGTACATCACCTTCGTCCCGTCTCACCATCGCGATAGCTGCTCGCCTTCCATACCACGTTGCTGCAGCTTCAATAGTTCATCGGAGAGCCATCGGACGCCGGCGATAGAAGCGGCCCAGTCCACTCAGCAACCCCTCGAAACAGTCTGGCACTTGGTCGATCCTGTTGTCCCCAAAAGCCTTCAAAACCTGGCGCCTTCCTGACTGAATTCTGGCCGCTACCGTCACCGTAAGTTGATCACCGCCGGTCATATGCTAGCCCTCGACGAGCTCAACACATTTCAGTTGATCGTCTCTGATATTGGTGAAGGGATTTGCGTGAATTGAGGAAGGAATTTCTGAACGATTTGCATCGTTCATTTGATAGTGGTGGCGGCGGAAAAGTTTTGAGCAAATGAATGAAATGAAGTCCATTAGGTCTACACGGTTTAGGGTATTATATATAGTTTTATATACCTACGTGTTTACTCCAAGGCCAAGTAAATGTCGCACTTTGTTTAGAAGGGTACATGCTAAGGTCTTTGGCATTCATTTAAGAGGTAACGTATGATTTCTTGTACCCTTGAGATGATCGTTTTATTTTTATTTATCCAGATAGGACAATACAATGTTTGTATTTTCTCTGAGGCGTTGATGTCTGTATGGTCTGATTCTTCGATGGGTGACAATACAAGGTAGGAAAGGGACAACAACTCTTACCAAACTTAGCCGTGAAGGAATCCCATTATATTATATATATAATTGTTTATATACCCGTCACGTGATATGCTCATTTACGGATGGTTATCGACAGATATAAAATTACCGTTAAGCTGAGTATGGTTCCCCGATCCCAGAAATATAATAATATCGGTAGGTTGACTCATATTGTGAAACCCCACTTATTGATTACAGGGTGCAAAATACTCCAAATAAAAAGTTGCTTATTAAATTAATTAAAAATTACAGTAAAATTCTAAAAATTAAATTATCGCTATTTCCTAAAAGAACCTTCTCTAAATTCAAACCCGATCTCTAGTTATTTTGAAATACCCGTTATGGTCGATAAACGATTCTATAGCGACTTTTCTGAAATTTGATTTGAACATATCTCAAAATCTACCCGACGAAATCCAGATTTTTCTCTTCCACTAGAAAGATATACTCCACCAGCTCCGTACGTTTCTTGTTTCATAGAAATCCGATTTAAAACGAACTCTGTACATTCGTTTAAAGTTCGAATCGTCAAATTACGAACTGCAGCGTCATTTCAAACTCGATTTTAATTAATATATATATATTTTACGTTCAACTGTCGTTCACATAATATATTCGTTATTCAGAATTCAATTCCAAGCTGAATTAAATCTTCGGGATGACCCAGTTCACACCATATCACCATTTCAGCCAATTTTGATTATTTCAGAATTAAATATATTATTAAATTTATTTATTTAATTAAATATTCACCATTATTTAATTCCACGACCATTAAATCCTTTAATTCACCTTTTAAATAATTAAATTAATTAATTATTATACCGCTGAAAATGCGGGTCATTACAAAACATGTACTTTTTTGTCGGGCACTAAATTTATAAACTTCATTCTCTTCATTCCATACCTGTTTAAAACATATGCTTCCATTTCTAATTTAATCCAATTCAATCTGATCATTTTAACTCAATTTGCTAATTTATCTTTAATTAGCTCTTTTGCCCATTTCATAATTTTTTTTGAACATATCATGTTCAAATATATTTTGATTACTTATAAACCAATCGAACTCCCTTTTCAACTCATGTTATATATTTGATTTCAAATATAAATTAAAACCCCCTTTTCTTATCCAAAGTCCAATTTCAATTCAAAAATTCCGTAAACTAATTATTCTTCAAATTAGTTAATTCTATTCAACGATTAAAAATCTAATTTTTGTTTCGAAAATCAATTCATTACTCCACTTGAGTTCAGGTATATTTTATAACTTAAATCTGGATTTTTCTAATGGAAATTCGGATTTTATTTGTATAAAATCCTTTTATTAATTTAAATAACTCGTTATGGCATTATAATGGTTATAGCGCTGTTTCTTTTGAAAAATTGATTTTGACATAACACAAAATCTATACAACGAAATCCAGATTTTTCTCTTCCATTAGAAAACTATTATCAAATCGGTCCTGACGATTTTTATTTCAAAGAATTTTGACTTAAATTGAGTTCAATATACTCAATTGAAGTTCGAAATGCCAATTTATGAACTACCGCGCTGCATCGAGTTTGTTTTTAGTTATAATTGAATATAAACTTTTAAGCTTCGTTTATAAATAATTTTCAAATCCATTTTAATATATTTAAATATATTTTAAACCAATTTTCCTAATTCAACTTGATATTTCTTATTATCCCTAGTCGTCGATTATCTATTACTCGATTATGGATTAAATTCAATCCTCTATTTTAAATTCTAAATCCTATGGAAATAAATTGTTTAATAAAATTATATATAAATTGAATTTCACTAATAAATCCATTATTTTTATTTTTATTCAGTTTATATTCCGAATTCCCGAAATATAATCAATCGTTCTATTTTTCAACACATTGTACAATTCACATTTAAATTCATACTTAAATTTAAAATTCCAAATTATCCCATGATAATTATCTTGTTTAATTTATAAACCCTTTTTATAAGTTTAACTTCCTTCTTTTACAATTTAAAACAAGTTTCATTGCACAATCTATTTGAAACTCAATTCTTTTTATATTCTGGATTCCGAAATAAAAACTGCCGTTTCCATTTCGAAATGATTTCAAATAATATTTTTAAATTCATACTTGAATTTAAAATTCTAGTTTATCTCTAGATACTTAATACACTACATTTTTAAACATTTTTTATAAATTCACTTGTTTTATATATTCAAACAAGTTCCATTTCAAATCCAATTGAAATTCTACCCCTTTTTGGAATATTTTATTTTTATAACTTAAATATAAACCTAGAATCTATTTTTATATTTAAATTTAGTTCTTTCTAAACAATTCCAATATCTTATTTAAAAATCATTTAGTTTATAAAAGTCGACATCGTTGAATATATCATAAATCCATATGGATTTATTTTTGTTTAATTTATATTCCGAACATTGGACTAAATACCATTGTTTCCCTTTTTAACACGATCCCAGTTCTCATTTTAAATTCATAATTGAATTTAAAATTTAAAATTATCCAAATGATCATTTTCACCTTTATTTATAAATACCGTTTATAAACTCACTTCAATTTTCTGTATTATTAAATTTATAAACATCATTTATAAATTACATTACTTGTTTTTATTATTCAAAACAAGTAAATATTTCTTAGCCCATTCGAAATTTAAATTCTATTTTTGAAAAATAGATTTCCCATTTTAAATCATGAAATATTCTTTTCACGATATTTTTATAAATCAACATTTAGGCCCAGTGATATTCAAACAATCAAAAACACCCAATTATTAATAACAGGTTTTCAAACACATCATATATGACAATATATATGAAAACAAATAAACAATAATATTTTTAAGGAATCCAGTTGGATCCCTCTAACCTATTTTCCTGCATCCACAGATGTTAGCCAACATAAATAATACCCATCCTGCTTTGAGGCAGTATATCGTGGTATGAAGGTCTTCCAGTATATATATTGTGAGGCGCATCGGGAAATCATCCGCTAATGATACTATGGGCATCCGGTAATGGTACTGCGGGAAATTCAACCACCAATATATATATATATATATATATATATATATATATTACAGTCACAAACACCCCTAAATAACTAATATAAATATAATAACTAAAAAAATATTTCAACGCATCCAACAACCAATAAACAGCATATAAAAATTATTTAAATAAAATCCAGAGAGTGAGTTTACTCACCGTGATTTTATTGCCGAAATAAATAGAAGATGTTTGATTTATATTCCATCCGTCTCTGGAGAAATCCATTTCCCGCTAAATGTCCAACTGGACTTACGTTAGCATTATGAACCTTGTATAAATCAAATATAGTATTTAATATTTTGCAAATTATATAGGCTTATTTCATTATTATTATTTTCTCCCTTAACAAAATCAGACTTTTATCTATATAAAATCAAATCATATACCCTAATTTTGTACTCGAATGATTTGTTTACACTTTTAATTTCCTTATTAACTACTTTCCCTTATATAAACTAATTTCCACGCATTATAATTATTTCACACTAAAAAAATACCTAAGTTAATTGCCTATTTTTATTTAAATTCGTACCATAATCACTTAGTTAGAATCATTTTCCCTAAATCAGGAATCCGCCTTTTTTCCTACTATACCAGTTCACATCTCACATCTAGGCAATTTCCTTAGTTAAAAATATGACTATATATTTTCACGTTATAAAATTTAAAAAGGTTAATTAACTAAGTAATAAAATAATTAAGTATACCTTAATTGCTTTCCTAGAGCAGTGCCTTATCCTTCTTCCCTAAAACAACAAATTTAACCCCTGTAGCCTTCCTATATACAACTGATCTTCCCATTCTTAAAACAATACAGAGACCAATCCCTCTCGAAATATTCTGCCGTGAGTTCACCATTCTTGCTTCACCATCGCAATCTCAGACCACCCGAATCCTTTGTTCAATCATTCTAATACAACTCCAGTACCCTATTATCACGTTCGAACTTCACCTCAAACATCCCGTTCACCTCCTTATTCCAGAACTCGCAGCCCCCTTTCTTCTAGTTGTAAATCGCGAACAACTCCAATCTCAGTTCGAAACTCCAAAAACTCCAAGTTCATGACTCCATTTCACGGTCGAAGACATCGATCTTTAGAAGCTATCACGGCGCCCTTCATCAACAGTTGCTCGAAGTCTCCAACTCCGTACCCTAACCTTGCCATCTCACTATTGAAATGCCTCTTACTCCAGAACTCCAAGCCGATGAACCCCGTTGGTTCGATTTCGAACAAAAAAAGAACATTGCACCTCTTGATATTTATGCAGAAATGGAGTGGAGGAAGATTAGAGTGTTCCGGAATTCAATTCAAGAATTTAGAGTGTTTATCCTAAATTAATTTGATTTTTGAGGATGGAATAAGGAGTGGATTTTCTCCTTTTCCCAAACAGAAAAATGAATGGAATGAAACTGAATTAAAGAAGGAAAAAGGAAGAGGGGTATCGTGTTTTAAATAGAGGAAAACAGGGAACCAGAAGTATACGAACCATTAAATTGCGGTTGTGAAGAGAGTGGACCGGTAGTACATGATGTTGAAAGAAGAAACAGCTAGCTAAGGGTAGCCCCTCTACGTTGGAAAAATTAGAGCATACGATTAGCTTAGGATAGAAGAAATTCCCTTTTTGTTTGATTAATTATTTTAGTTTATTTTGGTTTTGAATTGAACGAATATGATTTTATTTAATTTAAAATATCACAATATTTTGAATTCCTATTTAAATGCAACGATCGACATTCCTAGGGTTATACCACTATTTTGAACACATTGGAATGGGTTCTGAAGCCTCATTTGATCGTATGGAGAAGATATTAATTTTGAACTGATATAAATTAAATTCAAACCAATTAATTCCATGATAATAAATTATTATTATTATCGTTTATAATCAAATATAATTTATATTGATCATCTAAATTATTTTATTCAGTTTCTAACTCAAAATTAAATTATACTTCGTTTTTGTATTACGATATTTCGATATATTCGAAATTAAATCGTATTTTGGTTATTAAATCGACAAACTCAATATGAAAATTCGTTTATATTATCAACTCAATATTTAAAACCATATTAAATATTTAAAATAAATCGACCAAAAATTTGGGTCATTACAAGAAAATACATGAAATTCTGAAGGAATCAAGTTTCGTCGAATTCCGAGTTTGTTTGACCTTTCGATTAAATTCTCAATTATGCTCGAATAAGTCCCAAAAATGTGATTTTAATGCACCTTTTTGTCTCTCATGATCGAACGGCATTTTCCATAAATAGTGAGACTTGGGATTCTTCTATTATTTGTTGATACGAATCTGGAAAAAAGTTAAATCGATTCCGAGATCGTCTCAACAATGTTCCTTTGTAAATTGATCATTTGTTTTAACCTAAACGGGTTTATCGAGCATAACCACATACTAACTCCGTTCGTAGTGAAATTTGAAAACCAACAATGAATTTCTATCACGAATCCAACAAACTTGGTCTCGTCGAATTCTAATCTTGCTAGCAAAATCTCAAATTTTAAGGGCTATGTGTTGATTTAAAAACTAAATTTTTAAATTTCGGATTTTTAAATCATTTTAACACTTTTACTAGGTTTATTTTAAGTCATATAAAACATAAAAAATATTTTAAATTTATTCACAAATTTTATTTACCAAAAATAGTCAATTTATCTCATTTTTTTATCAGAATAGCTTAAATAAAAAATTTAAATTGGTTCTGAAATTCCGGGTTATTACAACCTCACCCACTTAAAGTTTTTTCGTCCCGAAAAAGAAACGGAACTGAAAGTTGTTTAACTAACTAACTCAACTTTCATTTTGGCGTTCGTTCTTCAACTTTTCATTTTCTACGAATTTCTAAATTTTTCTGAAATTTGGCTAAAACCCTAAATTTCTAAAAAAAATCGCCATAACCTCATTTGTACGGGTGGGCCGTATTAGGATCCCAATAAATCAATATATCGCATACAAAAAAAATGTGCACACCCATAATAATTTATAAGCCCTACTCCCTCCATCAAACCCACGTACGATGATTAAAACGGAAGAGACAAGTGTATTTTGTTATCTCCCGACCTACGTAGGGTTTATTATTTAATCCTGTTATTTTTCCTTTATATGTTGTTAAGTCCACAATCTACCTTCGGTTCAACCTGTAAATCAGTCCTTGCCATACTAGCATCTTGCTCATATGGTAATTCAAACCACGTCATATAAGCACCAAATGCTTATATGAAATATGATATGCTATGCTGTCTTCGGTAGTATGTTATGCGATGTAAGTTCATAATTTATTTGTTGCGATCCTATGACGTACGTTGTATTTCACACAGAGAAACCATCATAGCGCATCCAAATCGTTTACAGTAGTCATAATATATAATAAAATTGCGCAACCCACTCATATAGGTGCACCGATTTGTCGGGCACACAAATTATTTCTCTACTCATCTCTAAGCCAATAACTTGCTTAATGTGTATATATATATATATGCATATACCAAAAATAAGGTGTCCATGCTTTTTTTTAATTTAGCCCATAGGGCTCTTCTGACCTTCTTCACACAAGCACCAAGTAATAATGGGCTCATATGGATAGTACATAACTCATAATATATTTCATGTAGCGTAGTAATAAATCACATATATCAGAGCATGTACAACTATGCTAATAAGTCATACTATGAGCTGAACAGCCATCATTACATCATATATATAATATTATAGTGAAACATCACCAAAATGATCAACTATATCACAAACATAGCATATACCCTAGCGTGATGTGTTGCTTAAGGTATAAAGCATGTATATGCATCTATCTGCCCATATCTAATGCTCATTCGAGTACTGCTACGTACTTGAGGTGGCTCACAAAATATCACATGTCCAAAATATACATACCCAAAATATACCTATATAAATATACATATCGTGTCTCCATCGCATCAAAAAGGGACTTGTGCACAGATATCCCCTACCTATACATATATATAAGACTACTAACTACCACCACGGCTCTGTGTTGGAGGTATGCACAGAGGGCCCTGATAAAGACAACTCCTCGGGAAAATCATTCTCAAAACCTGGGGGAAAAACAGGCTAGTCATCGTCATTATCCTCGTCATCTTCCATTTCTTCCTCCATCTCTTCCTCCATTTCAACCTGTTCCATTATTGGAATCTCCTCAATCGGCTCATCATCCTTTATAGGTAACGGAGTGACTAGCAGCTCCTGCTCTGCTAATGGTTCCTGGATAAGATCCGGAGCGGTAAAGCTATAGGTCCTAAGGGCTAAGCCAGATCAGGAACCATCACAACCATCATCTCCTCTTAGTTAGGGAGGGCATCTGGAGCTGGGAGGGGTGGGTCTAACAACATCGCATCCTCCTCAGGAAGGGGCACAGGAACGGGGTTTCCCATGACTATGTGGCCATAACCATCTAAAACAAATCCCTCATCATCCTCTAACATCCACCCGTCATAATCAGCAGAGTCTGCGGGCTCTAGAGTGTATGATGCCATGAAACATCCTCTGAGTCTGAGCTCGAATCTGAATCTGGAAGGGCCGGGGGTACAAAAACAGAAGCGACATCTGATATATATGCATTGTTCCTACCATGGTCTGAAGCTACTGGGGTACTGTGATGATAGCAAAAACCAAAAGAGCTACTGCCTGAGCTCTCGGTAGAGCTGTTAGAGCTATTGGATGAACTAGTACTATCAAGGCCATATATATTATCTCCGGTATGTAAAGAAATCGCGGGACTATCACCAACACTAAAAGATGAGCTCCCATCGGAGGACGAGGAAAAAAGAATGAACGGGAGCTCGGGGTACCCAGGGGGTGCAACCTTAACTCTCTTCAAAACAAAGAAATTTAAATTAGATAGCGGGTTCAGATCAAATCATTTAAAAATAAACAACTAATGCTTTTGTATATTCGCTGTCCAAAATCATGAATACATTTCTTTATATTTAAATCTTAAAGCATTTTAGAATTTATCAACTATCCGAAATCGCCGAAAAATCGTGGTAAACCAATCCTAATTCAAATGTTTTTAATAACAAATTAAAAATCAAAAGCCAAAGTAGTTCATGGGTTATTAAATTCCATAAATGTTTACTAAGTATATTTCTCAATACTCATAAAATAAAATAAATCTACGTGCATGTTGTGCTCATGCTTACATTTTCTCATGGACACATAACTCTTAACTCATCCTGGGACGTTTCTAATCCCATCTCTAATGAGTTTCTTCATTCTAGGATAATACTAATCCTATCTCTAATGAGTATTCTTAAATAGAGTGATACTAATTCTACATATGATGAATTCTGTCGGTCAGTTCTGATTTGTCTTGTTCCATAGTTCTGTAAACCAAAGCTCTGATACCACACCTGACATGACCCAAAATCCCCGCTAGGCCTAGACCAAGCGAGAATGCAGGTTGAGTGCGAACATGACGCATCAAAACGCAAACCGACAGACCTTTTCATTGCTATTACAACAATTTACATCAGAGCTCAAGAATATTAAAGTACGAATAAATATTACAAAGCGGAAATACAAATATCAGAGAATAAAATACACAGCAGCGGAAATACAAATGTACAAAAAGAACGCACAGCAGAAATACATCAACTAACACGGCTGAAAACAATACACAAATACAGAGCTTTCCGAATATAGGTCCAGCCATAATCTAGGATCCTTTGAGTTAGTCATTGGACTGGTATGAGGGCAAAAAAGTTACTAAAACTTTGCTTTAAAATAGGGTAAATCACCAGACCACGCCGTATGTCACAGAACGATTTTACTCCATTTGAATACCAAAACTTGAAGTAAAACAATTTATGAACATAGCAATGTCTTTTTGAGAAAATGAAGCTATTATAAGACTCAAGTCCCATCATACAATGCAACGCAAGCCGGAGGATAGAGTTTTACCTTAATAAGAAACATGCTTGGTACACTTTAAAACAAATCATTTTGATATTACTATAAGTGCACAATGTCAAAAAAACTTCAAATATAAATGTATCAATCATAGACGACATAGGAACCATATATTATGTCGCCATAGCTTTACAACTAAAATCCGAAAATGCCGCGTATTGGAAATTGGATTTCCATCACGAGTTAAGGAAAGGGATGGTCTCCTTACAGATTCGGGTCACCTCTAGCAAGATGATCCAGGATCACACCTATGGGCAACCATTGGATCTTGCAAGGCCGATCTGCAATTACTTTTGTGGATTGGTTATTCCTAAACATTCATTTCCCAGTCCTATCAGACCTCCAAAATGGTCAGTACGTCGATCATATAAGCCTTTTAGTCGGCTTTATATCCGAGGCGCCTCACAATCCATCATCCACATAAACAAAAATGTCTGGGCTCCATACCATGACACAACTTATAACTAGAAAGAAACGTATGCACTCCTTGCGTCCTTTATCCCATTTCTGACTCATACCGGGGTGTGAGGCTCGCGAATTAACGCTATACACAAAGCTATGCTACTTAAAGTTGTGCTTTGATCATCATCCACAAGGCCCTGCTTTTCAACAAAAGCCTTGATCATTTGCATCTTAGAAAGCCACATTGTCAATCCATATCATATCATTGATTTAGGCCAATATATAACCTCTAAGCTCGTACGTCTTAGAGAAGGGTGTTAAGCAAGAGAATAAATTCTCCGCCACCAAACAGATGTATATTTAGCAGAGATCAATGAATATAGCACACAATACAATGTCAAACACAATCCATCCACAAGTCCGTTCTGGGTCTGAACGAAACCGGAGACACCTTATTCCTCGTCCCACATGTCTAATATAGGTGAGAGGCCCTCGCATATCCGACCGATTTTCAAGTATGCTTTAAACTACCACCAATTATTTCCTTGTCTTCGGTGTACGGCCCAATCAAGACATCAGTAGCAGTTCAAAACGATGTGAAGATCCCCGTTCTTCAAGCATTGTCTTCATCATTTGCTTTACTCGTCATAACAATTATTTGGAATGGGTAAAACCAGGACTTTCCAAATAACTTGCATATCTTTATAATCATGTATTAAATACACAAAGGAAAACCTAATTTCATTCCAAAACAGAATATTCTCTTATTTAAATATTTGCTCTTTTTAGAAAATGGTGCTCAGCAACTTTGTTGGAAATAAATTCTTGAATCTCAAGAATTACATTTCCATGTTTATCCAAATGTCAAAAATTAATCTTATCTTCCCTGGGTTAAAGAACGGCTACTATTTAAGGCCTTGTTCACTGTAAACCCAAAATACTATTTTCCGTTCATGAAGGACACTTTTGACAATCACCTTTTAATTTAATAAATTTTGTGAAATTTTCTAGTTTTCCTTTATTAAATTCTTCCTTTTTATAATTGGGTTCAGGAACAATATTTCTAAAGATATCATTCACAACGAACCTCAAATTAACTCATTATGTTTATAATATAAATTTCATCGTAATTGCTAAAATGGGAATTTTAGACAAAACCAATATTTATCTTTCGAGTCATGTAATATTTCACCCAAACTCATTCCAAATAACTTATTATGATTTATCTTAATTTATTTATATTTTTAATAATTGTATTAAGACCCTTACAGTCAGTTTCCATTGTCGGCGAACGAACTGCCTCCATAGCGACCTTTTCCCAAACTGATTTGGACAAAATTTAAGATCTAACCAATAAAATTTAAACCACTTATATTCATTGTAAATATATTTTCAATATGAACCAAATGGTTCTGATTTAAGGAGAATCCGACGTTCGGATCTCCCGCTACGTCAGTTCTAAGTTACGGATGACATTTGCGAACTATCGCTAAATGACGTGTCCTTTTAAGCCCGAATCGATTTTATAATTTATAAATAAATCAAAAACATTCCTAAACCTTTTTTTAAATAAAACAAAATCATTTCGTCCATTTACTTCCAAATTCAAATATTTAGTCATTTGGTCCAATTTATATTATTCTAAGGAATAAAATAATGTTATTTTTCGAAAATTCTCCGTTCACTCCCAAAATTTCCTTATATTTATAATAAAAAAACGAGATACTTCCGATAGAAAATCTCTTCTAAAACATTTACTACATATCCTAACTAGACTTCACTTTAAAAAGTTACTATTCATTAACATTCAAATACTTTGCACAGCCATAAGTACATTAAGAATACTTCAAAATCCTTCATCGCAGTTACGAATATTCATCAATATTTCAATATAAACATGTTCATAAAAAGTCGAGCATCGAAATTATTTTTAGTTTTCATCTCATATTTTTATATTATTAAAATATGCCTTTTTATTCAGGATTGAAATGAATCTCAACCAAATCATGCAAAATTTCTCATATCAACCATACGCATTCAAAAATAGTTGCGAGAAACTATATAAAATTTAATTGACATCCAATGTGCATTTATTCTCATGTAAGTTTCAATATATTTTATTGAAGCTTATCTCGCCTGTTTAACCGTAATGATTAACACACGAACTACAAACCAGGGATACGTGTAAACCAAAATCATCCCAGACTCATGTGGTGTTTTCAATCATCAAATAATTATTTCATTGGCCATTTATTTTATCGCATTGATTTTATTTAAAATAGGTGAGCATAAACAACTCGTTCGACTTGTAAATGTATTTTTAATTCCAATATCATTACCACATAGAACATGACATTTTTGTCAAACAGTCCATCATATTTTTCATATCTCAACACAACCAATCATCCAATGCACACATAGTATTCATAAATAAATACTCAACATCCAATGCCATTTAATGTGCCATAAGTGTTCATCCACGTAGTATGAAATGCGAGTGTCACAAACTCATACTACGCTTCTATTGCAAATGATCTATGAAGAGTTGATATGTTGAAATCCAAAGGAATACTACATGAAATGATTAATCTAACTATATTAAAATTTTATATGTCATTCTAATGATAACACAATGCAATTTCTAAATTGCAACCTATCAATTTTCACTTACTACTAAAATGCTTAACTAACTAATTTTTCATAATCAATTAAACTCCTTTACTACACTAATTAATTCAAGAATCTCTCACCCCAGCCATCAAGAAACAATACACCGCAATTCTGGAGTTTCTGGTGCTTGCTACCGCCTAAAAATCTTGACTTGTGGGCTCCAAATGTCTTGAAACTTCGCGGCAACTTCGGTACACACTTTAGCAAGTGTATAAAGAAAGAAAGGAAGGATCTTTAGTCGATTGGATGTTCCCGGAGTTCAAACTCCCACTGTCTGGAAGTGAAGAGAGGGTTGGAGAGGCCTACAACTCGTCCGGAGCACCTAGGGTTCACTAAGCAGGGGCTAAAGGCTAGCACAAGTGGTTAGGAACCTTAAATGGAGCATCTTTCCATGTATTGAAGAGATTAGAAGAATATAAGAGGGGAGGAAGGGGATGCTTGCGTGCTTGTAGGGAGGGGGTGCCTCATGGTGTAGGGTATGGGGAGCATGGGGTAGGGGCTAGGATTTGCGGCGGGAGGCCATTAATGAGGAAAAGTGAAGGAGGAAGAGAATGAGAGAAATGAAGGAGGAAACTGGAGAGGAAGGTTTTAAGTAAGAATATCTCTTCTTCCTCCGATAGTCAGATTGCAAACGACCACCGTTGGCTAAAAGATTTCGGCACAAGAAAATACACGGAATTCCGAATCTAATGAATCAAGTTTCGTCGAATTCCGAATTTGTTTGACCTTCCGATTAAATTCTCAATTATGCTCAAATAAATCCCAAAAATGTGATTTTAACACACCTTTTTGTCTCTCACTCCCGAATGACATTTCAATAAATAGTGAGACTTAGGATTCTTTCATTATTTGTTGATACGAATCCGTAAAAAAGTGAAATCGAATTCTGGGATCGTCCCAAAAATGTTCTTCGTAAATTGATCGTCTATTTTAACCCAAATGGGTTTATCGAGCACGGCCACGTATTAACTCCATTCGCAGTGAAATTTGAAACCCAATAATGATTTGTTATCATGAATCCAACAAAATTGGTCTCGTCAAATTCTAAGCTTGCTAGCAAAATATCACTTTTTAAGGGCTATGTGTTGATTTAAAAACTAAATTTTGGATTTTTAAATTGTTTTAGCAATTTTACTAGGTTTATTTTAAGTCAAATAAAACATGAAAACTAATTTTAAAATTATTCACAAATTTTATTTAGCAAAAATAGTCAATTTATCTCAATTTTTTATCAAAATAGCTTAAATAAAAATTTAAATAGGTTCTGAAATTCGTGGTTATTACAGAAATCTTTTCTAGAAATCATGAAACTGTTTTTGAGAATAAACGTATTTGTTAATACTAATGCAAAGTATTAAACAGGTGTTTAATGTGACCATAAATTGAGATACTTATCGGTGCATGTTGCCGTGCTGCACACTTAAATTATAGATGTATACATATATACATTATGTGTGTTCATATATAATGTTGGGCCATGCAGACTTGAATTTATTTGCTTATACTTGTACTTGCTACTATTTTAGGCTATATTCATATACTGGTCAGTGAGTTTGACTTGGAATTGGACTTATACTTGAGTATGTCATGGTACGGTTTACACCTGAAAGCATATAGTTACATGAAACTGCACATATACATTCTGTCACAAACTAGGTGTAGTGAATTCTAGCTTAGGGCTATACCTATCTCGACTAAATGGGAGCAACCTATTTATATACATACATAGTTTAGTTTGGTTTGGAATCATTTCTAAAAATCGTTTGGGTGGCCTATCAGTGTTATATGTGATTGCACAGTTTAGATTGCAAGCTCCCTTACCTATATTGCTAGACATTTATTCAAAACATGTCAGAGTTCCCTTTTGATTTGGTCACCTGGTTATCTTGTGGAAACTGGAAATACATTTGCTCATGTGTAAGAGTATATGAAACTTGTTCACTACTTGAAATGTTTACTGAACATAGCTATTCATTTGTGATTACATGAGAACATTTTGTACTCACATGTTTAGCTGAACATGGCTATTAATTTTGGTTTATTTGAAAACATGATTTAATGGGACATCTATGTGCATCCAATAGTAAGCTCCCTTCAGTAAAGATTTTATTCGACCCAGAAGTTATACCGTATGTCCACATTCAATGAGAACTATATAACTTGGGGCATGTGCATTTTTACGCACATCTTCCTTAGTCATTGCATGTGTGTACTTGAAATGCATTTTAACTAAATGTTGGGTAAATCTGGAAAAAACGTACATGTACATCTTGGATAGAACCATACTGCCCTGATAAATTTGTGTTAGCTGACATAATTATGGCTGCATATGCTCTTACATTACGAATACTGAGATTGATCTTTTTGTTGGTGTGAGGAATCGTTGTTCATTTCTATCTAGTTGCTTTCCCTATATGGTAGTTGGCATTTGACCTTTATACCTGACATTCGATCTTACTGAAATGAATGCCTTGTTCATGTTCCCCTTGTAACTTCTTGTGGGTCCTAGTTTATGCCCATCAGATTTGAGATGTACAGAACTGATATATATATATATATATATATATATATATATATATATATTTCAGTGATTTTCTTTGTGTTATCACACCCAGAAATGGCCACCAGCATGAAAATTCCTACCTCGTCAGGTTGAGCCCCAAAAAAAACTTGTTATCCCTGAACCATGTGAAGGCGTTAAACTAGGATGCAGAGGCAATATGCTATGTGTGTATATATATACATACATGTAAATGCAAGCTTCTAGAATCACCTATGTTATTGTTTATATTCGATTCGAGACGTTGAGGCAGTGCACACGTGTATATTATATACACATGTACACTCGCAAATGCCCGATACTGTTCGTCCCTGGAAATAGATAGAACTGATATGAACCCATACCACAACTGTTTATTTTATATGACATCGATGATAGGATTAATTGTTATATTTCATTTTATATTGATTGTGTATTTACTTGAACTATGATTAATCTTAGCTCAAGTGTTTTATGTTTTTGCATGGAAAGCTCGGATCAGACCCGAGTAGGGGTGCCAAAAGGGTTGGGTTAGGTCTAAACGGGTAGGGTTGAGTTTTGACCCAACCCATTTATGACCCATTCTTGTTGACCCATTTATTACCCAACCTGTTTATAACCCAACCCTCTAATTAGTGGGTTACCCATTTAATTCACTAAGGTATCTAAATTTGAATTAGCTAATAAAAACAAATTTTAAAAATGCCAAAATTACGAAAATACCCTTCATTTTGAAAAAAGAAAAAAAATTACAAAAATCAATCGAGAAAATTACGAAATGAAAAGTAAAAAAAGAATTACTCGAAATTACGATTTTTAAAGTTAAAAATATAAAGATTACGAAAATACCCTTCATATTGGAAAAATTGGAAAAAAATAAAAAAAATAGAAAATTATGAAATTAATAGTTATAAAAGAATTATTCGAAAATAATCATTTTTAAAGTTTAAAAGGCTAAAATTAAGAAAATGTCCTTCATGTTGAAAAAAGTGAATTTTTTTTTTAAAAAATCCAAAAAATTACGAAATGAAAATTTAAAAAAGAATTATTCAAAAATTACGATTTTTAAAGCTAAATATGTCAAAATTATGAAAAATTCCTTCATATTGAAAAAAGTGAAAAAATAATAAATTTAAAAAAATCCAAAAAATTATTATTTTAAAATAATTTTTTTAACTTTTCATTTCGTAATTTTCTGGATTTTCTGAAATTTTATCAATTTTTTCATTTTTTCCAAAATAGAGTGTATTTTCATAATTTTAGCATTTTTAGATTTAAAAATAATTCTTTTTTCACTGTTCATTTCGTAATTTTTTTGGATTTTCTGAATATTTTTTTTTTGGCTTTTTCCAATATAAAGGGCATTTTCATAATTTCAGTCCTTTTAGCTTTAAAAATTGTTATTTAAAATAACTCTTTTTTAACTTTTCATTTCATAATTTTATGGATTTTCTGAAATTTTTTCATTTTTTTCACTTTTTCCAATATGGAGGGCATTTTAGTAATTTTTCTTCTTTTAGCTTTAAAAATCGTTTTTTTGAAATAATTCTATTTTTACTTTTCATTTCATAATTTTCTGAGTTTTATGAAATTTTTCCATTTTATTTCACTTTTTCCAAAATAAAGGGTATTTTCGTAATTTTGACATTTTTAACTTCTAGATTTTAAGTTTTTTTACAAATGTGTGTTTATAATTTATAGTTTTAAGTTTTTTTATAAATGGGTTACCCATTTATGACCCTCTTAAAAATGGGTCAACCCAACCCATTACCCATTTAATAAAATTCATAAATGGGTTAACCCAACCCATTTGTTGATAGGGTAAATGGGTTGGATCATATTTTGACACCCCTAGACCCGAGCATCATATATGTTAAAGATTTTAGCTTAGGATTCGATGACTGGCGAAGCTGGGATCCCAAAAACGGCACACTCTGAAGATTTAATACAGTAGATATTTTCTTGTTTCAAATTATATTTTTACGTTCCGCTGTATATAAAAATCTTGTATCAAAAATTCTGAATGTATATATATATAAGTTTATTTTGCTGTACGATATTGTGTTATTTATTTATTCTATGTTTTTCTGTGTTGATTTTATTTAAAACTCTGTAAGCTAAATAATGATATCTCATTTTGAATGTTTTAAGTAGGTTTAATTACCGATTTAAAGCGGTCAAAAAGGCGGGACGTTACAAGTGGTATCAGAGCCAGGTTGCTTGGTGTGTGCTTGGTACGCATGATAGGGGGTTCTCGCTTTGGGTTTGGTGGCAAACAGGAGACTCTTACCCCTACATGTCCCAAAAATGTGGGTTGGTCGAGTCGAGAGGATGGCCGTTACAGCAATTCTGAGGTATTATTGTAGTGCCATGATGGCAGTTTAGGCCATTAGTTGATGGTTGAAAAGCCTAGACCCACTACAAGTGGTATAAGAACTTTGGTTTATTCAGAGCTTAGCTTATCGGATTGGAAATGAGTAGAATCGACACTAGAAAAAGCGGATCTTGAAAATAAAAAGGGTTTGGACAATAAATTTTGAAAGGTAAAATACTTTGGAAATATTATATTAGTACATTGGAAATGATACAGCGGAAACAAAAAAAAATCTGTTTTGAGATTTAAAATTTCTCGGAGTCCCCAGTCTTTGTATCTGGATTTGCTAGAATTTTTCTTCAATAAGACCCCTTAGGTTTGAATCTCGAATCCATCATCGAATGGTATCAAAGGAAGATAAGTACAAGAGAATCGACGAATAAGTTTTTCTAATCGTGTATTCTAGAAATCAAAGACGACTGGAAGAAATTGGGAATAAGAATTCTGATGGGAATTTGAACGAAAATGAGATATTTGAAATTTGAAATCATTTAAAAATGAAACAATCAAGTTAATTTTGATGTCTGGAATATAAATTTATGACATTAAAATCAAAATGGTTATAATTGGATTTCGACCAGGTCAATTTTTATTACTAATTTATTTAGATTATTTAGAACTTGGCAAGGTAAATTATAATGGGTTTCAAACTATAATGTATGATCGGATATGTGAATTCGATAGTAGGTATAAACTTGTTAATTAATTAACAAGAAGTGACGTGTAGACGAGAGTATGAATGGAGCGAAATATGAATGAAGATTTTAAAGAGATTTGAACCTATATTTGAATGAAATCAAAACTAATTTTATGTGACGGGTCCGGATTCCTATAAAAGGAGTAATATTTATTTTTTTAGAAGTAAATAACATTTGAAAGCAAAAATGTTGCAAATGAATTTGGGATAAAGGAAATGGAGTTGACCGGTACAGTGAGATCATTCCAAAGTTCGGAATATAAATAGAATGAGAGTTTTACAAAGCTCAGAATATATTGTCGAAAAGGAGATTATCCGAAAGAAAACTATTCATGGAGTCAATTATGTCGAATTTCAGGAAAATGATATATACTTTATGTTTTAATTAGAAATTTAATATATTATTAATTAATTTTTTATGTATTCAGATTAAAGATAAAGTATATCTTAAAAGTTACATATCTTGAAGGCGTGAATTATTGTAATAAAAATAATTTTTAACTTGAAATCGAAAATTACTAGAATGAATGTTTTGTTGGTGTTCGAAGTTATGAATTTTATCTATTTCAAAGTTAAAAATGTTGTCCAGTTAAGGTCTGAGAGGTAAATATACCCCAGCTTGATTGACTTCATTGTTGACTAAAAAATGGTTAAGGTTCGATAGCTAGATTGGTTATGTGCGGTAAGTTAATGAGTGACAATAGTTAAGTGGGAATAACGATGTCTTATTTAACATTTGTTTAAATCCAAGTAACGAATTTAGAATTTTTTCCATGAGAATAACATACATTTTTTGTAGAAAATAAAGATTTGTGAATATATGAAAATATTTTCCAATGATAATAAATGATTTTCTAGAAATAGAGAAAATGAATATAATAATTGGAAATGTTTTCAAGAGATAATGAGAGTCTAACATAAATCAGAATGGCAAGAACTAATGAACAAAGAACCGCACGTCGAAACGAAGGGCGGCAGAACATAAGAGAAGTGGATTCGTAAACTGAATTCGAGAATTGCATAAGCAACGATTTGATAAGAAATTAAGAAATGTGATTAAGGAAATTAGAAATTGGCTAGAGATTAGTCAAGTTGAATGACTTTCTGAGTGTCGTTCTGATGCTGGTTTTAGCCTTCAGGATTGATACTTATGGAGTTGTTTGCTTGCTAATTTACGGTCGAAGGATGTGAATATGGAGGAGTAATAATGCATGAATGGGAAATTTGTTATAAAAATGGAAAATTCTGAAAATTTTGCAAGCATAAAGGTTTGAATTTAGTGATGAACTTGATAATTGGAAATTTGGGAGAAAAGTCAGTTTATAACCATTAGATTCATAAATTTGAGTTTGGAAAGATAGTTGAATTGGTTAAGAGATCAAAGCTGAAAATTTGAAATTGGAATGAAATTTGAGGATATTCGATTTTGGATATTGGATATAGAAGTTTCTGAAAACATATATAGAAAAACATATAAGAATATAGCAAATTCGAAAACTACTGGATTGGAAGGTAATTGATTTGTGATAAATCTTATATAACAGAATTTATATGAGAATGAGATGTTTGAAAAGATTATTTAGAAAGAAAATCTTGTGTAAGTTGACATATGTATGATTTATGAGGAGTTTGGAACAAAATACTATATGCATACAATATAGTATGTTTTCAAGTCAAGAAAAGAAAAGTATCTTTCTTCTTCTTTGAATTGCGAGCTTAGTGAGATGTGCTGGTGGTGATAGGTTGCCCAGACATAAAACTCGAGTTGTCATTATTCCTAGAAGAACATACCATGTGGCGAAATTTGCAGGTCTGTAGATAGCCGATGGCAGACGGATGGGAACAAGTGTAACCATTGTGTCTGCTGCGATCTACAGTCGTGATAATGGCGTAATCTGCAGAGTTGTGAAAGCTTAAGGGTATGGATGTTTCCTAGGGGACCCAGGCGTAACCATTGTATACATGCGGTCCACATGTCATATCTACAAGTGAACCACTAGAGTTACTAAAGGTAGAATGGAGCCATTCGATGTTGAGACGAATTAGTGATTTTGAGCTACCTGTTTAATGCAACACTATGTCTTCGTGACATGATTTTTCATTGTGACATGATTTGTCATTGTGACTTGATTTGTCTTCGTGACTTGATTGATCCTCGTGTCTTAATCTATTTTCATGATTTGTTTTCGTGACCCTGAGATAGAGCAACCAACGCTCATTGACCTCAGATTTTCTTTTGATTCTTAAATATCTTCAATTGATCTGTCCATGATGAGATTCGCAGGAAGGTGATTTCCTACGGATATGGATGTTTTCTAAGGGATCTAAATGAAACCATTGTGTATCTGCGATTCATGAACAATCAACATATCAACATCACATTGGTACTTTCTGTATCCATTTTCTTTTAAAAAAAAATTGAAATATTTTCACTGAGAGTTGAAGCAATAATATTTAGTACTTGGAGATTTTAGTCGTGCGCCTGGCCAGCATATACCTAACATCTGTGAGAACGAAAATAGACTTGTCAAACTTTGGGTTATTAAGTATTTTCAAATCAATAATTAGAAACTAAAATATACCTAACCAAATAAGTTAAGAAAGAGAATTTCAGAGTGATGATACAAATATTTTCTGCATGAATTTCATGTTATGTGTATAATGTTATAAAAGATTTTAGATTTTAAAATTTTCAAGTTGACAATTAGTAATTTGAAGAGGAGACGTTATTTACACTCTTTAATGAGTGTTTGAAAAGATTAATGGATTGAACGAGATTTGGTTGAACTTGGATTGTAAGAAGATTTGATTGGTAGATGAGGTTTATAAAGAAATCTGGAATAGTTCAAGATGCATAAATCCAACTTATGCTGAATTTGTGATTTAAGTAGAGATTGGTTTTGAAAAGAGACTTAATTTTTGGGTCAATTGAATATGTTGGATAAACATAGAGGATTGATGATTCAAAATTTTGATATTTAAGTTAATTGTGGAAAAATTTGAAATATACAGTGGTATAACTCTAACGATCTCTCCTTTTCGAGGATGAAAAGTTTTAAGGGGAGAGATTGTAACGTCCCAAAAATTTTGACAACCGAAATAAGGAATTAATTAAAGATTTAACTATTTATAGTCAATTTTTATATCGATACTTGGGTCAAAAATTAAAAATCAAATATATTGTTTTGAGTAGAGTTGAATTCAATATTTAATATAGAATGAATGAATTAAAATTAATAACAATAATAATAAACGTTATTAACGTTAAATCAAAAAAAAATTATGCGTAGATATATACGGAAAATTGGCTTGGGTATGGTATATTTTTGTATACAAAGAAAATTGAAATTTACGTTTTTAAATTTTGAATCGAACGAAGTTTTATTGTGAATAAACAACGAATCGAAAAATAATTCATGATTAAAATAACATCGTATAAAATCAGAGTCGGATTACAATCAGATTAATTTTGTTGGATTTGGAACACGAAGACGAATAGGTACGTACAATTTTTGTCGCGTTCGGAAATTGGGCCGGTGGTACGAATTTAGAGCGGTTCGGGGTATTTGCGTTAGAATTTGTATTGATTTAAACCTAAATAAACCTACCTTCCTTAGATACACACGCGTAGACCTATGTTTGATTTACGCCACCCTCTCTAAACTAATTGACATTTGCATTGTTCTTATCCTCTCTTTTTTCTTTATAAATCCCACTCCTCCCTCGTTTCCTTCAAAAAGAATCGTTTCCTCTTTTCTAAGCCATAGGGGACAAAAATCCTCAAATCGAATCTGCCTCCATCTTCAGTTTCCCTAAATCAAAAACCCCTCTTTCATTTTATCGGCATAGGAAAATCTCTTCTGCCCTACATCGCTACCCTAGCCATCAAGTTCGAAGCCCTCATCCAGCAACTCAACACCGCAAATTGAAGGTGTCTCCCTTTGGAAGACGCAGTTGCCATCGCCTCTTCCTGAACTCGAAGGCGCCACCCTACGTGAAGCTCCAACGTCGTGCTCAAAGACCACCAAAGCTCGCTCCAGCAAGAACGATGCCACATCAAGCTCGTTGTTGCCACCGTCTATGCTTTGTTTTAGGGGAAAACTCAACCGTAAGGTGAGTTTCTTTTGGAGCTCACAATTATATTTAGTTTAAGTATATCAACCTAGATTTAAACTAAATATGATAGTTCTGGTTATCACTCGCTTGGGTAATAATTTGTGATGTTTATAATACTAAATTATATGATTTCGAGATTGAGCTTGGTTGTGATATGCTTGCCTGTAAGTTATATTCACGATTAACCTTTACTTCAATTTAAACTGAGACATTTGACCCTTGTACCTGACATTCAATCTTACTGAAATGAATGCCTTGTTCGTGTTCCCCTTATAACTACTTGTTTGGTCTAGTTTATATCCATCAGATTTGAGATATGTAGAACTGATATATGTATAGTTCAATGATTTTCTTTGTGTTATCACACCTAGAAATAGCCAGCAGCATTTATAATTGTTCGGATTACTCCTACGTCTAGTCCCATGCAATGCTGGATTGCACAGAATTTTATTACTATATCAGTATCCAAGTACAACACCCTTGATTTCACGGCCACAAGGTTACCATCTTTTCCACACCACCCTTGATTTCCCCGGCAACAAGGTTACCACTGTTTCCTTCCTTGATTTCACGGCTACAAGGAACACACCGTTTCCCAAACAACTCCAAATGATTACAACAACCCTATAACTCTTAAATAGACCTTTGATTCAGAGAGTAATCAGCAGAGAGTGAGAAGAGAAGAAGTTTTATGTAATTAGAATTGAAATCGGCAAGTATAAGTGGAAAAATCATAAAAATATAAAATAATAATGGAGGAATGAAAAGGGATGAAGATGGAGAAGAATAATGTTTAAAAAATTCGAAATCAACCCCTATTTATAAGATTTAAAAGGTTGCAACGTTTCTGGAATACTACAAAAGGTGAAAAGACACTTTCTTTTAAAATTGAAAATATGACGGTTATATGTCGACATGGCCACATATGTATGTCGGCATATGCCTTTTAAAATTTGAAGTTTGAGTATTTTTTAAAATGTTTTACTATATATATATATATAATTTTGGAAATTCTTGAATTAAAACATAGTGATATAAATAAGTATTATAAAGTAGAAATCCATATGAAATCATAAATATAAATTATATAATCATATTTATAAAATTATAAAGTTTGAAATATATAAATATAAAGTATATAAAAGTATATAGCTATATAAATATATATAAACTTATAATCTTTAAGACTCAAGTTTAGAATCAAAATTAAAATAGAAAAAACTTAACTAGAATTTGAATAGAAATTGAAAATAGAATTTGAAAAACAGAACTTGAATTTGAATTTGAACCTGGAGTGCTATTCAGAATCTTACATAAACTAGAATCTATTACTATATTTATCTTGAACTCTTGATTACTCATGAGTGAATCTTCTCTGAATTCTAAATCTCTGTACAGTCTTCAGTATTAATTCCCGTATACAAATCCTGCATATATATGTGTGTATATATATATATTCTAGATAAAAATGTTAGTATATATATTTTATAATCAATTAATATTGAAATAAGGTTGTTGTCATCAAAACTCCATTCTTCAACAAACTTCCCCTTTTTGATGATGACAACCTTAGTTTATAAAATATTCATACATGTCCATACCTATTGATTCTGATCCTTCTAATACTCCTCCTGTCAATATGAATTCTATATACTCTACTTAAACTAAGTCTATATTTTACAATTTCTCCCCTTTGGCATTATCAAAAAGAAATTCTTAAAATACTCCCCTAAATCCTATATATATCTATATATAACTTATTGTTACAATATTTGATTCTATACTAAAGTATATATAGCTCCCCCTAAATTTATGCTATAAATGATCCTATAATACTTCTTTAACCTTATATTTCCCTATAAATTTATGATTCCAAACCTAAAATATTATAACTCCTCCTAAAATTATCACAATACTAGTCAAACAAAAGGATAATGAACTAAGCAAACCAATCAGTATTTATAATCAATTCAAACAAACAAATCAAACAAATAAGCAATTCAAACAAATCTAAATAAAATCATCTAAAGAAAATATATATGTCAATTCAAAAACACTTCTTGAAACTTCAACTAATCCTAGAAAGTATAAAGCTCCTCATTAATATAAGAATAAACCTAGCCTATACTCTAATTCCCTTAAAACTATAATAAGACTTTAATTTAAACTAAGAAATAATTCTGATAAGATATCTTAAAATTATGATATAAGTTAAGTAAAGTAATTTAATCCAAACAATCAACCAATTTAAGTTTTGTTGTCACAAAACATCCATTTAAATAAATTCAAACATAAACCCAACCATTTTCTTGTAACTTCTATTTATCCTAGAAACCTATAACACTCCTACCGACCACAAATGCATAAGTACATTTCTAACACACAACTAATGAGATTCAACCAGGTCAAATAAGCCGATCAAGTTATTTATGTCAAACAATTCAACCAAGTCAACCAAATAAAACAAATCAATCAAGTTAAAGTAAATATGTTATGTATTAATTAATAATCCTATATATTTCTAAGACAATAATTCCCCATACAGTATACTTGTTATGAGGAGTTAAAAGTTAATATGTAATGCAGTGTGTGCAGTATGTTGATTATAATGTAGTATGAAATGTATGTCATATGTAAAACAATATGAAATGATATATTTAAATGAGATGCAGCTTATGATGTGAATGATTTTAATTCAAGATGCATTGAAATTTATGATGATGTATGATATGAAATGAGATGTGTAATAATATTATGATAATAATGATTTGATGATGATATGTATTTCTATAAAAGATATTTAAAGTATTATTTAATTATTATGCATATTATAAATTATTTGAATCAAACAAAGATAATGTTAATTTCTTTACTTAGGTTAGTTATACAAATGAAAGTGATTGAAAGAATAATAAAGATAATAGTTTAATTAAAAAAATATTCATGATAAGTAGTAAAATATTCAGAATAATTCTATGGAGTTAGATAATATTAGTAGGGTACTTCTTATAATAAAAACTGAAGATATTTTTAAAGTGAATATAAAAAAAGGATCATATAAAGTAAACCATTTTGATATAAACATATATTCATAAGTACATATAAAAATTAATTTAAAATGGACTAAAAAATTAATTTATTATGAGATATACATCAATATAAATTTAAATCAAAACATATTAATTTACTTAAAGAACCATGTATATGTTAAAACTTTTAAAAGAAATCTATAGTTATTACAAAATAATTTTTGATGAAATCTGGTTTTATAAAGTAAACTATAATATTATAATTTTTAAACATATTTAAGACATAAAAGTCATATATATACCAAAATATTAAGTTAAATATACAAGTTTTTATAAACCTTAATAAAATGAAATAAAATCAAAATTAGTATTAAGTTACAAATTGTATTTGTGATATGATAACCCAAAATTATTATGAAATCATAATATATATATGCTAAACTATGTATGTTTAAACCTTACATAGAAGATATATATATTATAACTATTGACACACCTTTTGGTCAAAGTTGTTATCACACATGGAATCTCTAAATAGCAACGTGCTCAGGCATTGAGAACATCGTCAACAGACATATAGCGATTTGGTCAAAATCACAACATCAACATAAACTGGCCCGAAACTCCTATCAGACGACCTCTTTTGGGCCGCAAAATAGCAATTACGGAGCTTTTCTCTACAACTCTTGCAGCCCTCTGAATTAGCTTCAGGTAGAGCTTTCGTTTGGCTCAATCGGACTTACGGTTTGAAAGTTATGCTCGTTTCCGTGAACGCGTGTAGAAGTACGGATTGATGATCACTTGGATGAAGTGACAAGACATCGGAAAGTTCAGAATATGGATCGGCTCGTGAAACCTCCTCATCTCATGAAGCATCTTCCTCGGCTCGTGGACCCCCTCGGGTCGTGGGACCTACCTCCGCTCGTGGCTTAACCCCGGCTCGCTCCCTCAGGGCTCGCCCTCTTCTTTTGCTCGTGAACCAACTCCGGCTCGTGGAGCACACAGGAGTCACGAACCCGGATACCACGACTCGACCATGTACCTCAGCACCGACTTCATCGCGATCCAACTCTGCTCTCCCCCTCCGGTTCGTGGTGCACCCCTAGGTCACGAACAGCCTGGGAACAGTCACGCTACACTCTGGTTTGACTTATTCTGATGGCTATTTTCACTTCAACTTGCATGGGTCTTATTACACAGGTCATACGATGACTTGGAGAGGGTTTCAAGATGTTTTCCACCACATTTCGGGATTTTTGGGATGTGTGCCACGTGTATCACGAACCGGTATCAGGAAGCGGCTATAAATAGACCATTCGAAGGCATTTTGAAGGACTTTTGGCCATTCCTCTCCGTGGCTTTCACCAATACTGAAGTGCAAGGACTTTGCACATTTCTACATATAAATTCTCCTCTTGTAATCTTAATTAACACACGTATTGTGTGCCTGCATGTAACTGATTCTTGTATTCTGTCAGTATAGGAATAAGATTATAAAGTGGACGTAGGTTACATCTACAGCCGAACCACAATAAAAACCTCGTGTGTTCCCTCTTATTTACTACTTTCTGCATTTTTGTGATCTGTGATCTGCATTTGGGTGTTAGTGCCAATTTCTAGTCTAACATTTTGGTGCGCTAGGAAGGGGGCACACGATAGTACTTCAATTTCTAGCTCGGAGGGAATCAGATTGCTTGGCTATTGGATCAATGGCTATCAAACGGAAGAAAACTGGAACTTCCTCTCATGCTGAGGATGCTGATGCTGAAGGCACTAGAAAGGAGGCAACCAAGGGGCATCCTCTCATAGAGATCCTTACGAATACTTGACCGGAGAAGAGGTGGACAGCGTCCTAGCTGAAATGAGGACCTAGATTTCAAGGCAAGATGACCTCCTCAGGAAACAACAAGAGATGATCGACGGACTCTTCTCTCGGATGGATGAAAGGCCGAGCAACGATCAACGCATTGGAAATGAGGCCCTATAAGAGGCTCGCGCATCACATGGACTCGGGGGAAACCCCCTCACTCTTGGATATGTTCAGAATCGACCAACTTTAGCTCCTATTCAGATGAACACTGGATCGCAAGCTCCCACTCAGGAGCAGCAGGGAGCGGCTCATGATGGGGACCCACGACCGGGTCGGGTCGCCCCCTCGAACCGCAAGCCGACCTGCACGCCCCTGGTTCACGAGCCGACCTTCATGCTTCTAGCTCACGAAACGACCTCCTCGAACAGTGAGCCGCAAACCGCGACCCACTCCCAATAGCTCATCAACAGCTTCCTCACTCTCTTGCACTCAACACTGGGGGCAGCAGCTCTGATATCAGCAATTTGTAACCGCTTTTTAAAGGAAATCGACTATTAGATCATATTGAATGTATCTCGAGAGGACGCACTTATCAGAATGACATAGATGATGTCAATCACAATCCTTTCACTCAGGAAATCAGGAATTCCGGCAATCCCTCGGATTTCAAAATTCCACAGCTGGAGCCGTACAACGGCAGGACAAATCCTACCGCGCACCTGATGCGCTGCAAACGACATATGTAAGTTCAATCGGCATCAGAAAATGTCATGGCAAAATGTTTTCCCCTCTTTCTGACTGATATAGCCGATATATGGATTTGACAGCTAGAAACAGAATCGATCAGCAGTTGGAACATGTGTATCGCACACTTCGTTGAACAATTTCGGGTTCACATTGCACGACCCAAGAATGTCATGTCACTCACTACAATCAAGCAAAGGCCCAGAGAAACTCTTCGTTCATTCCAAAAAGATTCAACGTTGCAGCAGCATCAGTTGATCACCCTGAACCATCGATGGTACTGATAGCAGCAGTATCTGGTGTCTTGGATAACTCAGAATTCAAGAAATCCTTGTACCGAGACCCACCACGAAACCTCGGCGAATTCTACCTTAAAGCAGACAGATTTCTACGGGAAGAAGATGCAAATTCCAAGAAGCGCATTCTCGATGTCAACGTGCTTAAAGACGGAGAACCATCTAATTTTTGAAAAGGCAAAGGAAAAGCCGATGTCAAGAATGACCGCAACACTCCACCCCGGAGAGGGTCCAGTTACGACAAATACACTGAAGTTAATGACACTCTGAGAACCGTCTACATGGATACAGGAGGCGCCACCTCATATACTAGGCATCCCAAGAGGGAGCCAACACTTGCACAGTGCAACTCCGAAAGGCATTGCATATTTCATGACATAGACGGACACAACACTGATGACTGCAGGCATTTGCGAGATTTGATTGAGGATTGGGTCAGGCGAGGAGAGCTACGTGAGTATGTCACACACCCAACAGTGCCTGCATCTTCCCCGGCGTTGCCTACACCGATTCCCCGGAGAGGGAATGATCCTGGATCGAGCAATCGCGGGATTATCATTAACTGACTCCACTCAGTGGATCTCTTCAGTCTGCCGGACTCCGATGCGCAGTTCATGTTTTTAGGCTTTTAGGCGACTTCTTTCCCTTCTTTATCTTCTCAGCATGTAATAAAAGTTGCCATATCAGCCCATATGCACGGAACCAGCTTGCGGTCTCCAGTCGTACCCGGCTAACGGCCGCTGCATTTTCATGAATTAGTAATAATTGTTGAGCCCTGGCTCCCAACTGGATCCATCCAGTATAAACAGACATGAGCTCCAGCTCCGAACTGGATCCGTCCAGTATAAATAAACTGCATTAGCATTTCCTTGGTCGTCTTACCCCGGTAAGGCCGTCTTGGAACTTCATTAGCATTTCCTCGGTCGTCTTTCTCCAGTAAGGCCATCGTGGATCCTCACAGCATTTCCTTGGTCGTCTTACTCTGATAAGGGCGTCAAGGGATTCTCTTAGAATTTCCTCGGTCGTCTTACTCCAATAAGGCCGTCTTGGAACTATCCTGGCATCGTATGTCACGTTCTTTTGCAGGAACAGATTATGAATTATGGATTTCTCTGATTGTCCAGAACACATCTTCCTTCAAACAACAAGATATGTTCTAGGGGGAAAAACTTGTTGAGACACTTTTTGGTCAAAGCTGTTATCACACATGGAATCTCTAAATAGCAACGTGCTCCGGCATTGAGAACATCATCAACAAACATATAGCGATTTGGTTGAAATCACAATATCAACTGGCCAGTAACTCCTATCAGACGACCTCTTTTGGGCCCAAAAACAGTAACTACGGAGCTTTTCTCTGTAACTCTTGAAGCCCTCTGAATTAGCTTCTGGTATAGATTTCGTTCGGCTCAATCAGACTTACGCTTTGAAAGTTATACCCGTTTTCGTGAACGCGTGTAGAAGTACGGACTGACAATCACTTGGATCAAGTGACGAGAAATCAGAAAGTTCAGAATATGGATCGGCTCATGAAGCCTCCACATCTCGTGAAGCATCTTCCTCGGCTCGTGGACCCCCCAGGATCGTGGGACCCACCTCCGCTTGTGGCTTAACTACGGCTCGCCCCCTAAAGGTTCGCCCTCTTCTTCTGCTCGTGAACCAGCTCCGGCTCGTGGAGTACATAGGAGTCACGACCCCGGAGACCACGATTTGACCATGTACCTCAACACCGACTTCATCGCGATCCAGCTCCACTCGTCCCCTCCGGTTCGTGGTGCACCCCTAGGTCACGAAACGCCTGGGAACAGTCATGCTACACTCTAGTTTGATCTATTCTGATGGCTATTTTCGCTCCAACTTGCACGGGTCTTATTATACATGTCATATGACGACTTGGAGAGGGTTTCATGACGTTTTCCACCACATTTCGGGATTTTTGGGATGCGTGCCACATGTCTCACGAACCGGTATCAGGAAACGGCTATAACTACACCATTCGAAGGCATTTTGGCCATTCCTCTCCGCGTCTTCCACCATTACTGAAGTGCAAGGACTTTGCACCTTTCTACCTCTAAATTCTCCTCTTGTAATCTCAATTAACACACGGATTGTGTGTCTACATGTAACTGATTCTTGTAATCTGTCAGTATAACAATAAGATTATAAAGTGGACATAGGCTACATCTACAGCCGAACCACTATAAAAACCTCGTGTGTTCCCTCTTATTTACTATTCTCTGCATTTTTGTGATATGTGATCTACATTTAGGTGTTAGTGCCAATTTTTGGTCTAACATTTTGGCGTGCCAGGAAGGGGGCACACTATACTACTTCAATTTCTAGCTCGGAAGAAATCAGATTGCTTGGCTATTAGATCAATGACAATCAAACAGAAGAAAACTGAAACTTCCTCTCATGCTGAGGATGTTGTTGCTGAAGGCACTGGAAACGAGGCAAGCCAAAGGGCATCCTCTTATAGAGATCCTTCTGAATACTTGACCCAAGAAGAGATGGACAGTGTCCTCGCTGAATTAAGGACCCAGATGGCAAGGCAAGATGACCTCCTCAGGAAGCAATAAGAGATGATCGATGGATTCTTCGCTCGGATAGATGGAAGGCCGAGTAACGATCAATGCATTGGAAATGAGGCCATAGAAGGGGCTCGCGCCGGACTCGGGAGCAACCCCCTCACTCTTGGAAATGTTTAGAATCGATCGACTTCAGCTCCAGTTCAGACGAACACTGGATCGCAAGCTCCTACTCAGGAGCAGCAGGGAGCGGCTCGTGATGGGGACCCACGACCGGGTCGGGTCGCCCCCTCGTACCGCGAGCCGACCTGCACGCCCCTGGTTCACGAGCCGACCTTCATGCTCTTGGCTCACGAAACGACCTCCACGAACCACGAGCCGCGAACAGCGACCCGCTTCCAGCAGCTCACGAACAGCTTACTCACTCTCCTGCACTCAACACTAGTGGCACCAGCTCTGACATCGGCAATTTACAATAGCTTTTTGAAGGAAATCGACTAGCAGATCTGATTGAATGCCTCTCGAGAGGCCGCACTTATCAGAATGACGTGAATGATGTCAATCACAATCCTTTCACTCAGGAAATCAGGAATTCCTGCAATCCCCCGGATTTCAAACTTCTACAACTGGAGCCCTACAACGGTAGGAAAGATCCTACCACGCACCTGATGCGCTACAAACGACATATGGAAATTCAATCAACATCAGAAAACGTCATGGCAAAATGTTTTCCCCTCTTTCTGACTGATATAGTTGCTATGTGGATTCGGCAGCTAGAATCAGAATAGATCAGTGATTGGAACATGTTGATCGCACGCTTCATTGAACAATATCGGGTTCACGTTGCATGACCTAAGAATGTCATGTCACTCACTACAATCAAGCAACGGCCCAGAGAAACTCTTCGTTCATTCCTGGAAAGATTCAACGTTGTCGCAGCATCAGTTGATCGCCCTGAACCATCGATGGTACTGATGGCAGCAGTATCTGGTGTCTTGGATAACTCAGAATTCATGAAATCCTTGTACCGAGACCCACTGCGAAATCTCAGCGAATTCTACCTTGAAGCAGACAAATTTCTGCGAAAAGAAGATGCAACTTCCGAGAAGCGCATTCTCGATGTCAACATGCTTAAAGACAGAGAACTGTCTGATTCTGGAAAAGAAAAAGGAAAAGCCGATGTCAAGAATGACTGCAACAATCCACCACGGCGAGGGTCCAGATACGATAAATACACTGAACTGAACGACACTCGGAGCAACATCTACATGGATACAAGAGGCGCCACCTCATATCCAAGGCCCCCAAGAGGGAGCCAACACTAGCATAACACAACTCCGAAAGGCATTGCATATTTCATGACATAGACGGTCACAACACTGATGACTGCAGGCATTTGCGAGATTTGATTGAGGAGCAGGTTAGGCGAGGAGAGCTACCTAAGTACGTCACACACCCAGCAGTGCCTGCATCTACCCTGGCGCTGCCTCCACCGAATCCCCGGAGAGGGAATGATCTTGGATCGAGCAATCGCGGGATTATCATTAACTGATTCCACTTAGCGGATCTCTTCAGTCTGCCGGACTCTGGTCCACAGTTCATGTTTTTAGGCTTTTAGGCGACTTCTCGCCCTTCTTCATTTTCTCTGCATGTAATAAAGTGGTCATATCAGCCCACACGCACGGAACCAGCTTGCGGTCTCCAGTCATGTCCGGCTAACGACCGCTGCATTTTCATGAATTAGTAATAAGCGTTGAGCCCCGGCTTCCACACGGATCTGTCCAGTATAAACAGACATGAGCTCTGACTTCGAACTTGATCCGTCCAGTATAAACAAACTGCATTAGCATTTCCATGGTCGTCTTACCAAGGTCGTCTTGGAACTTCATTAGCATTTCCTTGGTTGTCTTACTCCAGTAAGGCCGTCTTGGATCCTCATAGTGTTTCCTCAATCGTCTTACTCCGGTAAGGCCGTCTTGGAACTATCTTGGCATCGTATGTCATGTCTCTTTTGTCGGTACAGATTATGAATTATGGATTTCTCAAATTATCTAGAACATATCTTCCTTCAACCAGCAAGATATGTTCTGGGGGACAAACTTGTCGACACTCTTTTTGGTCAAAGCTGTTACCACACATGGAATCTCTAAATAGCAACGTGCTCAAGCATTGAGAACATCGTCAACAGACATATAGCGATCTGGTCGAAATCACAACATCAACATAAACTAGCCCAAAACTCCTATCAGACGACCTCTTTTGCGCTCGAAAACTGTAATTACGGAGCTTTACCCTGTAACTCTTGCAGCCCTCTGAATTAGCTTCAGGTATAGCTTTCGTTTGGCTCAATCGGACTTACGGTTTGAAAGTTATGCCCATTTCCGTGAATGCGTGGAGAAGTACGGACTAACGATCACTTAGATGAAGTGACGAGACATTAGAAAGTTCAGAATATGGATCGGCTCGTGAAGCCTCCTCATCTCGTGAAGCATCTTCCTCGGCTCGTGGACCCCCCTCGGCTCATGGGACCTACCTACGCTCGTGGCTTAACCCCGGCTCGTCCCCTCAGGGCTTGCCATCTTCTTCTGCTCGTGAACCAGCTTCGGCTCACGGAGCACATAGGAGTCACGACCCCGGAGACCATGACTCGACCATGTATCTCAACACCGACTTCATCGCAATCCAACTTCGCTCGCCCCCTTCGGTTCGTGGTGCATCCCTAGGTCACGAACCGCTGGGGAACAATCACGTTGCACTCTAGTTTGACCATTCTAATGGCCATTTTCCCACCAACTTGCATGGGTCTTATTACACATGTCATATACGACTTGGAGAGGGTTTCTGAACGTTTTCCACCACATTTCAGGATTTTTGGGATACATGCCCAGTGTCTCACGAACTGATATCAGGAAATGGCTATAAATACACCATTCGAAGGCATTTTGAAGGACTTTTGGCCATTCTTCTCAGTGGCTTCCACCGTTACCGAAGTGTAAGGACTTTGCACCTTTATACATCTAAATGCTCCTCTTATAATCTCATTTAACACACGGATTGTGTGTCTTCATGTAATTGATTCTTGTAATCTGTCAGTATGACAATAAGATTATAAAGTGGACGTAGGCTACATCTATAGCCGAACCACTATAAAAACCTCATGTGTTCCCTCTTGTTTACTATTTTGTGCATTTTTGTGATCTGTGATCTGCATTTGGGTGTTAGTTTCAATTTTTGGTCTAACATTTTGGCGCGCTAGGAAGTCGGCACATAATACTTCTTCAATTTCTAGCTCGGAAGGAATTGGATTGCTTGGCTATTGGATCAATGGCAATCAAACGGAAGAGGAACTTCCTCTCATGCTGAGGATGCTGATGTTGAAGGCACTAGAAATGAGGCAAGCCAATAGGCATCCTCTCATGGAGATCCTTCTGAATACTTGACCAGAGAAGAGATGGACGACATCCTCGCTGAATTGAGGACCTAGATGGCAAGCCAAGATGACCTCCTCAGGAAACAATAAGAGATGATCGATGGATTCTTCACTCGGATGGATGGAAGGCCGAGCAACGATCAACGCATTGGAAATGAGGCCCTAGAACTGGCTCGCGCATCACATGGACTCGGGGGCAACCCCTCACTCTTGGAAATGATCAGAATCGACCGACTTCAGCTCTAGTTCAGACAAACACTGGATCGCAAGCTCCCACTCAGGAGCAGCTCGTGATGGGGAGCCATGACCGGGTCGGGTCGCCCCCTCGAACCGCGAGCCGACCTGCACACCCCTAGTTCACGAGCCGACCTTCATGCTCCTAGCTCACGAACCGACCTCCTCGAACCGCGAGCCGCGAACTGCGACCCGCTCCCAACAGCCCACCAACAGCCTCCTCACTCTCCTGCACTCAACACCGGGGGCATCAGCTCTGATATCGGCAATTTGCAACAGCTTTTTAATGGAAATCGACTAGCAAATCTGATTGAACACCTCTAAAGAGGCCGCACTTATCAGAATGACGTGGATGACGTCAACCACAATCCTTTAACTCTGGAAATCAAGAATTCCTGCAATCCCCCGGATTTCAAACTTCCACAACTAGAGCCCTACAACGGCAGGACAAATCCTACCGCACACCTGATGCGCTACAAACGGCATATGGAAGTTCAATCGGCGTCGGAAAATGTCATGGCGAAATGTTTTCCCCTCTTTCTGACTGATATAGCCGCTATGTGGATTCGGCAGCCAGAAACAGAATCGATCAGCAATAGGAACATTTTGATTGCACGCTTCATCGAACAATTTTTGGTTCACATTGCACGACCCAAGAATGTCATGTCACTCACTACAATCAAGCAGAGGCCCACAGAAACTCTTTGTTCATTCCTGAAAAAATTCAACGTTGTAGCAGCATCAGTTGATCACCCTGAACAATCGATGGTACTGATGGCAGTAGTATCTGATGTCTTGGATAACTCAGAATTCAAGAAATCCTTGTATCGAGACCCACCAGCGAATTCTACCTTGAAGTAGACAGATTTCTGCGAGAAGAAGATGCCACTTCCGAGAAGCGCTTTCTCGATGTCAACATGCTTAAAGACAGAGAACCGTCTGATTCTGGAAAAGGGAAAGGAAAAGCCGATGTCAAGAATGAATGCAGCACACCACCCCGGAGAGGGTCCAGATACGATAAATACACTGAACTGAACGACACTCTGAGTCTACATGGATACAATAGGCGCCATCTCATATCCAAGGCCTCCCAAGAGGGAGCCAACACTAGAATAGCGTAACTCCGGAAGGCATTGCATATTTCATGAAATAGACGATCACAACACTGATGACTATAGACATTTACTAGATTTGATTGAGGATCGGGTCAGGTGAGGAGAGCTACCTGAGTACGTTACAAACCCAGTAGTGCCTGCATCTACCCCGGTGCTGCCTCCACCGATTCCCTGGAGAAGGAACGATCCTGGATCGAGCAATCGCGGGATTATCATTAACTGATTCCACTCAGCGGATCTCTTCAGTCTGTCGGACTCCGGTCCGCAGTTCATGCTTTCAGGCTTTTAGGCGACTTCTCGCCCTTCTTTATTTTCTCTACATGTAATAAAAGTGGCCATATCAGCCCACATGCACGGAACTAGCTTGCGGTCTCCAGTCGTGTCCGGCTAACGATCGCTGCATTTTCATGAATTAGTAATAAGTGTTGAGCCTCGGCTCCCAACTGTCCAGTATAAAAAGACATGAGCTCCGGCTCCAAACTGGGTCCGTCAAGTCTAAACAAACCTCATTAGCATTCCTTGGTCGTCTTACCCAGATAAGGCCTTCTTGGAACTTCATTAGCATTTCCTCGGTCGTCTTACTCCAATAACGCTGTTATGAGATTCTCTTAGCATTTCCTCGGTCTTCTTACTCCGGTAAGGCCATCTTGGAACTATCTTGGCATCGTATGTCATGTCTCTTTTACAGGTACAGATTATGAATTATGGATTTCTCATATTATCCAGAACACATCTTCCTTCAACCAGCAAGATATGTTCTGGGGGGCAAACTTGTTGACACACTTTTTGGTCAAAGCTGTTATCACACATGGAATCTCTAAATAGCAACGTGCTCAGGCATTGAGAACATCGTCAACAGACATATAGCGATTTGGTCGAAATCACAACATCAACATAAAATGGCCCAAAACACCTATCAAGCGACCTCTTTTGGGCCCGAAAACAGCAATTACGGAGCTTTTCTCTATAACTCTTGCAGCCCTCTGAATTAGCTTCAGGTAATGCTTTCATTTGGCTCAATTGGACTTACGGATTGAAAGTTATGCCCGTTTCCGTGAACGCGTGTAGAAGTACGGACTGACGATCACTTGGATGAAGTGACGAGACATCAGAAAATTCAGAATATGGATCGGCTCGTGAAGCCCCCTCATCTCGTGAAGCATCTTCCTCGGCTTGTGGACCCCCCTCGGCTCGTGGGACCCAACTCCGCTCGTGGCTTAACCCCGGCTCGCCTCCTCAGGGCTCGCCCTCTTCTTCTGCTCGTGAACCAGCTCCGGCTCGTGAAGCACATAGGATTCATGACCCCGGATACCATGACTCGATCATGTACCTCGACACCGACTTCATCGCGATCCAACTCCAATCGCCCCCCCCCCTCCGTTTCGTGGTGCACCCCTAGGTCACGAACCGCCTGGGAATAGTCACGCTACACTCTAGTTTGACCTATTCTGATGGCTATTTTCGCTCCAACTTGCATGGGTCTTATTACACATGTCATATGACGACTTAGAGAGGTTTTCTGGACGTTTTCCACCACATTTCGAGATTTTTGGGATGGTTGCCATGTGTCTCACGAACCGATATCAGGAAACTGGTATAAATACACCATTCGAAGGCATTTTGAAGGACTTTTGGCCATTCCTCTCTGTGGCTTCCACCATTACTGAAGTGCAAGGACTTTGCACCTTTCTACATCTGAATTCTCCTCTTGTAATCTCAACTAACACACGGATTGTGTGTCTGCATGTAACTGATTCCTATAATCTGTCAGTATAATAATAAGATTATAAAGTGGATGTAGGCTACATCTACAGCCGAACCACTATAAAAACATCGTGTGTTCCATCTTATTTACTATTTTCTTTATTTTTGTGATCTGTGATCCGCATTTGGGTGTTAGTGACAATTTTTGGTCTAACATTTTGGTGTGCCCGGAAGGGGGCACACGATACTACTTCAATTCCTAGCTCGGGACACTACTACAAAACAGGTCGGTTGCATCGGTTGTTTACCCCCCTGTTGCATCAGTTCAGCAACAGATGCATTTGCAGCCGATGCAAGAAGGCAAAATAAATTGCATCGGTTTTAAAACCGATGCAAGAAATGGTTTTTTGCATCGGTTTTTAGTAATGTTCGATGAAGAATAAGGATTTTTGACCCAAAACTAATCACTCTATTGCATCGGTTACTGGTAATAACCGATGAAAAAGTATACTGGTGCATCGGTTATTATTTCTATTCTTACCAACCGATGCAATACAAGGGGATATTGCTTTTGCTCCATCCATATTTTGCATTGGCTGTTTCTTACTGTAGATGCAAATTATCACTCTGCTGCTTATAATATCGGTAACCGACACAGAAAAACAATTCTCATAACAAACAATATTATATTCATTTAAACAAATTGACATGAACTGCAAATTGAATTCATTAACTACTTTCATAAATATATATCAAATGCAATGTTCATATATAATCCATACAAAAAAGTGAATTATAAATTCACATCAGTTTTGAATTCATAATTAACTTACTTTCATACTCATAAATCTATACAAAAAAGCATTGATTCCATACAACCAGCAACACTGCAGGCAAAAGACAGATGCAGTCCTGGGAATCTCATGTTAATCGGCCAGATCCACAAAAGAAAGGAGGCAATTAGACAGGTAGGAAAGCTGCAAAGGCAGAAAACTAAACAGTCAATATAAAAGCAATATTGTATGATGCTTAATTCAGAGACTATCTCAAGTAAACAAAACAAAACTAGTCAGATCTTTTAATGATAAAAAGCTAGTAAAATGAGGAAGATTTAACACAACATAGCACTACAACAATTACTTATACAGGCAGAAAGCAGTCCTATAAACACTGACTCGGTCATAAGTCGCCTAAGCTATCACACACACTAACTAAGGAACTGAACCAAAAGAAAAAAGTCACCACCAGAAACTAATGCTACACAAGAAAATAACTTCAGCTCCAATAGTCAGTGCACCTTCTTTCCTGCTGGCAGAACAACTGACCAACGACTCTCACAAATCAAACAGCCAAACTCATGTTCCCTCCTTAACTCACTTCATGCATTCAAGAAGCAACAAAGTTCCAAGAGAACTTAACCAGCAATAAATACTAGCACTGGATAGATTGCATACATATATAAAATGGAATGAGCTGGTGCTACAACAGAGCACAAGCATATTGTTAGCATTGAACTGCCGTTGCCATTTTATTCATCATATTTATTAAAAGAACACAATATTATTATCTGCTGTATTTTAATTCGACATTGGTGGTTCCACAGTTATAAACTAATTTTGCATATTTGCATCTTAAAGGCAAATTAAACTGGATGACAATTCAACAATGCTTATAACTTCTATAACACGCTCTAATGGAATTCAGTCTAAAAAGAACTGCAAAGCAAAAGGATAGTTTTATACTATTCCTACGGAAAATTTATATCATGCGGCCAATCAAAACTCAGGTGACAAAAATATCCAAAAATATCAAGTTATGTATGCAATCTAAACATTTCATACACAAAGCATCCATAATTAGGCCTGTAACCCCTATAAAAATATAAAATTTGGAAATCTAATAGTTTCCATGTTTCATGAACTTCATCCTAAAGGCATTATTTCACATACATAAAATTTTATTTGCTGACAACATGGTAATTCAAGAGCAATATACATATTTTCTATTACATTTTATAGATCTGAATTTTTGTGTGTGGATGGAAAACACTGTAATCAGTGATTAGAAATTTTAAACAGTCTATCTCGCAACACATTGAAATCACATAAAAGCATGGAAGAGATAATATAACCGAGCACAAATTTTCTATAAATAATTTTACTGAAAGTAAATAAAGTAACTTTAAAAAAAAATCAAGTGATATTTGTGTAGTCGTCAGGCAATTGATCACCCAAGGTACATGCAGGTAGATAATGGATGTTATAAGTCGTCTATCTCGCAACATATTGAAATCACATAAAAGCATGGAAGAGATAATATACCGGAGCACAAATTTTCTATAAATAATTTTACTGAAAGTAATTCAAGTAACTTAAAAAATAAAATCAAGTGATATGTAATGAGACAATAAGTAGAAAAACAATTTTAGTGGGTCACACTTATAACATCCATTACCTACCTGCATTAGCTACCATTTAATATTTATTTTGTAGTGTAAATTATATTTTGTAAATGATTCATTACTAATTATTGGATTTATATTTATTTGAATTTTTTTGTTTTTATGTTAGTTTCTTGAACGTTCTTTTCTTGTATGTTGAATTGAATACTGTTACTATTTTACTCAATCGATGTCCAGAGACTCCCCTGACATCCCAAAACTAACTTTCCAGATAATTCATGGCTACCCCTCATGCTGATTGAAATATATCTTAATTAAAACTGTAAACAAGGATTAGATCGTTAGCATAGTGCAAAACCATGCTTTTATTTTACATTCTCATATTTGATTCTTAGCATTAGATGCGATAATGTTAATTGAATAAAATCAAATTAAAATTGGAAAAGCTACTCTTAGTGGAATGAAAAGGACATGGACACTAACCTGTAGCTTAAAATTATTTGGAAGCCAACACAGGAAGTATTTCTCTGCATAAACCGCAGACCAAAAAATAAATCAAATTTCTAAACCACCTACTCAACTCTTCTAAACCACAAACCGTAGTGACGCCAAATCCAACTAATGTTTCAGTATGTCATGCATCTTTCTTATTCGATATTTATTAAAATTAGTATTAAAGTTAGCATACAACAACAGAAAAACCTAAAAACATTAGTGAATCGGCTACATCGTAATTGTGTAAGCATACAACAACAAAAAAAACTAGTACAACTATTGTTCCTAGCATGTGTTTAGTGGAGAGACATTCATATTGCCAAAATAGTCTTGATTCTATTAGCCAAATGAGATCTGGCATATATGTTAACATGGTAAATTCAAGGTAAATGATAAATGCTCTCCATTATAATACTTCTATGGCTTTTAGTTAATTTTTATAGACAAATATTTATCGCAAATAAAAATAAAGAAAGGAAAACTATCAACCAATTTTCAGTGTATTTCAGTGATCCTTTCGCTTAAAAGTAGGCTTTTGAATATGTAAGCATATTGCAAAACACAAAGCGATGGCACTTTCTTTTACATTTTTTATGCTAGAAAATCAAAACTCACCCAACTCAACTTAAATAATTGATTCGTTGACAAACATTAGTACCACTAATATAAAAGTACAGTTAAAAGCATCGCATGCTTTTCAACATTTATTGTCCATTAATTTATATTTAAACTTAATCCAAAAGAAAAATGACAATCAGTTCAGGTCTTCTTGAATTAACAAAATCCTTCTTTTATCCCTTGCTTTCATTTCTTTTGATGTTTGTTTAGCCTCTTTTTCTCCTTTATAAAGCAAAACACTCTTTTGTTTTTGTATTAAACGTTAAATCTTTTAGTTTGCTGTCTCTTTCTTTAAATAATACTTACAATATCCAACTTCTATTTGTTATATACACATTCTAGTAAAGTAATTAACTACTTACCTATCATTTACTTATGCTTTAACTAGAAAACAAAAAAGTTAGCATTTTATATTAAAGCTATATAACGACTAAGAAGTAACTAGCTGTTAATCAGATTTGTTTCTGGGGATTGTTAAAAGAACTCCACTTTTGGTTAAGGGGAGAACAATTTTAATGGGACTCCACTTTTTAAGGGACACTACAAGAAATTTGACCTTTACCTACCAATATTTTACCTACCAATAAATATGGGTAGGTAAAGAGAACCTTTATCTACCAATATACAAAGGTAAAATTTATTAGTAGGTAAATATTGTCAATGTTATAAAATTGTTGAAGTATGATTATCTACCAATAATTATAGGTAGGTAAAATGTATTATCTACACATATATAGAAGGGAAAGTTTAATTGCGATTAGCCCCTACATTTTTTTCATATCATTTTAACATTTCGTTAAAAATAATGCTGAATTGTGTGATGATGTGTCAAAAACGTATATTCTAACAATTTTTTTGAATTGAAGATTTCATTAACATATCCTAGCATTGTTTTTTGTATAATCATTTCTTTATTAATTATTAATAATTATTTTGGAATATGAAATAATTAACAGTTAATGAAATGATAAACAATAATTAAATTGTAAATAATTAATGTTAAATAATCATTTATTAATAACTTATCATACATTATTATTTTTTCCAAACAATTAATTATAAAAGTATTAACTTTAATTATTTTTTAAATGATTCACAATTTCATACTAATATTTTATCATCTGAAATGACTAAAACGTATTTTCTCTAGTTTATTGTAGAGTCGCAATTCATACCATCTTCTCAGCTTACTTTAAATCAATTCTAACGGTACAAATCTCAATCCACATGATCACTTTTGTGATCTCAATCCACGTTATCTCTTTTGATTGGCCACAGTATAAACCACAAAAACTGCCACTACAAATAAATACCAAATATCTTTATGACAACTATTTATTATAATTTCTACATCTACATATCTTAATAGGAAAATTCTATTTGTACACCTTAAATTGCTTTAGATACACCATGCTCTTTTTAAATCATATACACCACTTTTTGCTTGGTATACACCTTGCATATTACTAAACTATCCTTAAGCATGAATAGAACAAAATAAGTTTCTCATTTAGTATCTTTCTGACGTGCATTGATCGAACTAAGGAATATTGATTTCTAAAAATAATGAATTCACTTTTGCAACTCAAATTCAAATCCATAATTGGATTTACATTTATTTAATTATTCATATATTAGAATTTAACTTTAAATTTTGAATAATAAAATATTAATCTACTTAAATTTTGGCTTTAAATTAAAAACCAATTTAAATATAATAAAAAATTGAGAACTTAGTACACAATGAACCATACTAATTTTAGTACTTCATTTGTAAATTTATTTTCGTGACTAATTTGGAATGCATAATGTTAGAACTAATTATACATGAATATAACAAGAAAGAATATGAATAAAATATAATGCTTAAATAGAAGTTAAATTAAATTCACTTGATAACACATAGAAATTTCAATTATTTTATAAAGGAATTTTAGCGCTTTTGTGTGATGTGGACATATGAATTTTTTTTATTTAATTTTATTTTGATTATTTTTTAATAAGGAAATTTTTGTCTTTAATTTAATTAAATTTTTTAATGGTGTAGGTAACGTGATTTATGGTGTATAAATTGAACTTGTCATCTTAATATTACAAAGGTTAAATATGGCAAAAATATAAACTCCATAAAATTTAAAAATATCAAAAACAAAAAAGCTTGTGTAGACATAAATTATTGCAACTTATGTATAACACAAATTGTTGTTATTGTTTATATTTAAAAATTTATTGTGTGATATTTTTCCTTAACATATGCAGGTTTCCATTCTAGCTACCATCCAAAAAATCTCTTTTGATTGGCTGTAAGTTGGGACCAAATCTTGCATCAATATCTCCACAATTCAAAATGGCTCCTATTACGCATGTTCTCCTTTTTTTCATTTATTTTATCCTAAAATCGTTCCCCCCCAAGCATGTTTCACCGTTACCTTCTCTTCTCCGTTTATTTCTTCCCCAAATATTATCCCCTACTCCTTCCCATCATTGTTCCTATTCCACTATTCCTTCTCAAATTCTTTCCTTCTCATAGAATCTGCTACAACTTCCTTTTAATTCCCCAATTTCTTCAATCCTAATATTTTTCCCCTCAAAAACTATCTATCATCCATCATTCAAGGTAGGGACATTCTTCTTTCCTCCATGACACCAGATAACCCTTCCTTACCGTTTACGATTTCCTTGTGTTGCGGGCGACAACTTTCTTCTTGCCTTCATCGTATGTTCCTCTACCTCTCAAACCTCTGCTACCACTAACTACCTTTGAGGTAATCTTCTGCTTTCGAATGTTTGTTGCTTAGTATATGATTTGTCACTTTTTTAACGATTTTATTTTCTATGTGTTTCCAAGTTTGATATTTGTTTGCTTTCATCTTTATTACTGTGTTTTTATTTTGACAAAATGTTGATTAATGAGACATAATTTCATTTTAACCATTCTTTGGTGTATATGTATCACCATGATACTTTTACCTTATTTTTTTTCTTTTTTGTTTACGTCTACCTACCATCGTCTCTTCACTTTCTGTTCCGAATAATACTGTGACGGCAAGGAATTTCGCTCGGTCCGAACCAGTCGCTAAACCGACCCAGACCGTTCGAAACGCCCTATCGTTTCGAGAACACGACAAAACAGAACGCATACAGAAGAACATTTCACTGTATATTACAACAATGCATCAGATTTCAAGAATATACAGAGTATGAATGAATATTACACAGAAATATCAGAGATTTAAATTACATTTAAATACATAGCAGCGGAAAATAATACAATACACAACTAGAAGGGATATACGGATACAAAGCTTTCCGGATATCATTCCAGCTGTAAACCAGGATCCTGTGAATATAAATCTGCAAAACCAAAACTACTAGCTGCCCGTGTCGAAAATAAGGGCACCCAGAGTTTAGGTTAAAACAATAAACTCCAGGTCAGTCATGGGACTGGTGTGAGAACTAAAACAGTTATTAATCTTTATTTGAAATCATTAGGTAAATCAAGGGACCACGCCGTATAACACGGAACGGGTTTCCTCCCAAGAATACCAGTGCATAAAACAAACAGCGCAATGCTAAATAAAGAAAAATGAAGCTGTTATAAGACCCAGGTCCCATCACACAATGCAAAGCAGTCGAGGATAGGGTTTTCCCTTATAACAGCCAAAGAATGCTTGATACGTTTTAAAACAAATCATTTGATACTATTATAAGTGTATAAAACAACTTCAAATCATAAGTATCAATCATAGGCGGCATAAGCGCCCCATCCCACTATGTCGCCATATATAGGATTACAATTAAAACCGCAAATGTCACGTATTTGGAAATTGGATTTCCGTCTATGAACCGAGGCAAAAGATAGTCCTCAACCGATTCGAGACGCTCTAGCCCGCCCCTCAGGAACAGCCGCAACTGCCCCTTGGATCGTCAGGGCCGGTCCACACGGAGTGGATTATTATGCCTGAACAATACGTCTCCCCACCCTATGGGGTGTAAGTCTGGTCCGTCAGCCGACCAGAATGCATTCGGCCGAAACCGATATAACCGAGGCGCCTCGCAACAGCAACAACCACATAAGTCAAACTCGTCAGGGCGTGTAAAACCACTGACGCCACTTCTAGCTAGAAAGAAACGCAAGTCCTCCCTGAGGTCCGTCTCCCGTTTTTGGTTCATACCTGGTGTGAAACACGCGAGGTAAACGTTACACAAAGCTACGCCACAAAGGCCGTGCTTTGATCATCACCACAAGACTTTGCTTTTCAACAGAAGCCTTGATCATTTGCATCTTAGCATGCCACACAAGCAAACCATCCTATGCAACCGATATCAGTCACACAGAATGAAATCCGATGTCAGACACACAGTCCATTTACAAGTCCGTTCTGGGTCTGAACGAAACCGGAGGCACCTAGTACCCCGCATATCCATCGATCTCCAAGTACGTCTGGACGATCACTAACTGTTTCCATCTTCTTGGGTGTACAGCCCAATCAAGATCATCAGTTATCACCCAAACGACGTGAAGACCTCCGGTCTTCGACCATCGTCTTCATCTTCGACTTATCGTCGTATCAGTTATTCAGAATGGGATAAACCCGGTCTTTCCGAATAACTCGCGTATATTTTAAATAAGTGTTACACAAACACAACATACGCCTCATTCCAATTCATTAGTCACTAACCATAAATTAATCAAGAGAATAATTCCCCAAATATTAACCCCGAAGGCCGAAACCAACATCAGATCAATATCCAGAAAACCATTCTGCTTGGCTAACCGACAGTTAGTTTCTAAATTTCACGTTCAAATCTAATTAAAGATTTAACTATCGCCTGGAGCAAAACTGGTGATACTCCATTCTCGATCTTTTCAATCTAATTAAAGATTCATTAAAACTCCACTTAGTTTTAATCATTATCTGGGTTAAAGAATCAGTGTCATTTAAAACACGGTTCACGATAAACCCAAAATCACATTCATTAATTATCGGGTTAAAGAACGAGTGTTATTTAAAACACTGTTCACGATAAACCCAAAAATCAATATCAATTCAATTCCAATTAAATATCATTTAATTGGTACACTTCATTAAATCTAAATAAAAAGATTTAATCTTTTCTCAACTGGGTCCAAGAACAGTGTTAGTGAAGACACCATTCACGACAAACCCAAATCACATTCATTAATTATCGGGTTAAAGAACAAGTGTTATTTAAAACACTGTTCACGATAAACCCAAAAATCAATATCAATTCAATTCCAATTAAATATTATTTAATTGGTACACTTCATTAAATCTAAATAAAAAGATTTAATCTTTTCTCAACTGGGTTCAAGAACGGTGTTAGTGAAGACACCATTCACGACAAACCCAAATCACATTTGATATTAAATACAAGGCTCTGAATAGAAAATATATCGGCCTATATTCAATATCAAATTCTACGATTAACAAATGTCGTATTGGAAATAACGATATAAAAAAATATATCTTTCAAATTTCCATAACAACACCTGTAATATCACGAATTCCAACATCGAAATATTCCGAAGACAATTTCGATTCAAATCCACTCCAATGCAATCATTGGAAATTTTGGTTATTTTCAAAACCATTTCAAATTCAATTTATTTATTTAAAAATAAATAGAATTATAATTCTAGTTCAAAACTAGTTCATTTCGATAAAAATCTATTTTTATCTTTTCAAATATGGAGTTTTTCATCCCAAACTTTCACAAATCATTTCTTATGATTTTACACAAATTATTACTATTTTTAATAATTTTATCAAGGCCCGTACAGTCGATTTCCATCAACGGCCATCGAACTGCACTTACAGCGACCTTTTTCGAATTTGATTTGGACATAATTCCAAATCCAACCGTTAGATTTCAAATTTCTAGCCTTCGTTAGAAAGCTCTTTTCGATACGAACCCAACGGTTCCGGTTTTAGGAGAATCCGACGGTCGGATCTCCCGTAATGTCCGTTTGAAATAAATGGTCGAAATTCACGAACTGCCGCGGCGCGGCGCGTTCTATTCAGGCCATTATATTATATATAATATATATATAATATATTTCGTCGATTTCTATTTAAAAACGAATTATATAAACAGTTTTAAATTCATTTCAAAATCTATTTCAACTTCCATTTCAATTCAAAGCAAAATTGAATTCTTCTTTATAAATTCGTTTCAAAATTCATTTCTGTTCAATTCAAATTTCAATTCAATTTGAATTCATATTCAATTCAATTCATTTCGAAATCGTTTTCAATTCAATTCATTTCGAAATCGTTTTCAATTCAATTCATTTCGAAATCGTTTTCAATTCAATTCATTTCGAATTCGTTTTCAATTCAATTCATTTCGAATTCGTTTTCAATTCAATTCATTTCGAAATCGTTTTCAATTCAATTCATTTCGAAATCGTTTTCAATTCAATTCATTTCGAAATCGTTTTCAATTCAATTCATTTCGAAATCGTTTTCAATTCAATTCATTTCGAAATCGTTTTTCAATTCAATTCATTTCGAAATCGTTTTCAATTCAATTCATTTCGAAATCGTTTTCAATTCAATTCATTTCGAAATCGTTTTCAATTCAATTCATTTCGAATTCGTTTTCAATTCAATTCATTTCGAAATCGTTTTCAATTCAATTCATTTCGAAATCGTTTTCAATTCAATTCATTTCGAAATCGTTTTCAATTCAATTCATTTCGAAATCGTTTTCAATTCAATTCATTTCGAAATCGTTTTCAATTCAATTCATTTCGAAATCGTTTTCAATTCAATTCATTTCGAAATCGTTTTCAATTCAATTCATTTCGAATTCGTTTTCAATTCAATTCATTTCGAAATCGTTTTCAATTCAATTCATTTCGAAATCGTTTTCAATTCAATTCATTTCGAAATCGTTTTCAATTCAATTCATTTCGAAATCGTTTTCAATTCAATTCATTTCGAAATCGTTTTCAATTCAATTCATTTCGAAATCGTTTTCAATTCAATTCATTTCGAAATCGTTTTCAATTCAATTCATTTCGAATTCGTTTTCAATTCAATTCATTTCGAAATCGTTTTCAATTCAATTCGAAATCGATAAAATCGATATAAATATCGTTCACGTCAAAATGGCGTCAATCTAATCAACACGGCTTCATAAAGTTCTATTTTCAAATATTCTATTTCAAATATTTCTTTTTCAAATATTTCTATTTTAAAACTGGAATGAGGCCCAATCAATTACCATATAAAGTTAATTATATGGATTTTCATACAACACATGTATAATAGCCTTGAAAAATAATCAACCATCAACCAAAGTGCACTACACTGTATAAGCATCAAATATAGACATTCAACGCTTATAACAGCCTGTCAATCAATCGATCGACATATTTACTCAATCAGGATGAGTGAACTTCAAATTTCATCCCAACACCCGTGTGGGGTTTCAAACAATCAAACACATATTTTATTTGTGCAGTTAGGCGATGTGTAAAATTTATCGACCCAATCAACGTCCTTCAAATAGGTGTACATAAACAAACCGTCTGGTTTGTAAATGACTATTCTATTTTATTCACTTTCACGTTAAAAATTATATTTTTAACGATAAAACATTTTATTCCAACTTATGAATTTCTATTCAGTTCATTCTTTAAATAAAATGATATTTTTATTTTTCTAACATATTTTAGAAAATTTCGGCGGCATAACGGCACGATACTAGAAACGGGACAAGGCCTAGCCTTATCCCCGGTCTAGTGAAGGCCCACGCCATTCACATATCAATCATATCAATTTCAATCTCACCAAACAATTCAATTCAAACAAATAACCCAACTAAACTATGCAACCAAACAAACAAGTCCATGGTCTGTGGACGATTGTGTCGGGTGCTACTAAGCACCGTCTGCATCCTAGTATATATATATAACTAGAAAATAAAATTGAGAGGTGAGAAATTCTCACATATAGCTATCCTAGCTCCACGGCTCTTCATTGATAGAAATCTTCGTTGCTACCGCATCTTCGTCATCTTCGTTGTCCGCTTTCACAATCTATGTAAAAATCGAATTTTTTTACTTCGCTATTCCATATATAAAAATCGAATTTTTATTTCAAAGTTCAATATATAAAAATCGAATTTTTATTTCAAAGTTCAATATATAAAAATCGAATTTTTATTTCAAAGTTCAATATATAAAAATCGAATTTTTATTTCAAAGTTCAATATATAAAAATCGAATTTTTAGTTCGAAGTTCAATATATAAAAATCGAATTTTTAGTTCAAAGTTCAATATATAAAAATCGAATTTTTAGTTCGAAGTTCAATATATAAAAATCGAATTTTTAGTTCGAAGTTCAATATATAAAAATCGAATTTTTAGTTCGAAGTTCAATATATAAAAATCGAATTTTTATTTCGCTATTCAATTCTTTTCACACATAAAGATCAAATCTTTTAACATAAAAACCCTCTTCTACCATATTAAAAATTCAATTTTCATTTTATGCTATTTATGCTTTTTCTTTTATTCAAAACAACATTTCAAACAGACTTATTTATTTATTTACTTTACTTTAAATCATGCTACTTATAAATAAATAAAATATACTTTTAATTTGCAAAGCTTTATATATTCAAAAAAAAAACTGTTCTTTTTAATTTTTGAAAAAAAAAATATAAACTTTCATATTAAAACAAATATACATTTAAAATCTTAGGTTTTACTCTGAAACGAAAAAATAAAGGTAAATAATTATAAAAACTTACCAGCGGTTTGGGGCTAGGGCTCAAATCCGCGCCGGAGAAGAGGGGGAGGTCTGGGGTGACTCGCGGTGGGGCTAGGCGCGGACGAGGTCGCGAACGAGGGGGCTTCGGGGGTTGCGGATCCTCGACGAGGTGGTGGTTGTCTGAGGCGATGCGGCGCGTTCTGGAGAAGAGGAGTGAGGCGTGAGAAGGGCGAGGTCGACTAAGGTGAGGGGAGGAGCAGGGGGTCCGGTCCCCTGAGTGGCGGTGGCGTCGCTTGGAGGAGGGGCGGTGGTCCAGTTCGAGGGGCGACGGGTTTTAGATTTAGGTTTAATTTAATTTTTTTTTCGATCTACAGAAATGAATCGGGGGGGGTATATGGAGGGAAGAGAAAGTGTTTTTCTCTTTTTTTTTTTTTTTTATTTTATTTTATTTTATTTTATTATTATTTAATTCAACCTTAAGTTGACTTTTTCATATGACCTCGAAACGAGGCCCACCGCCTGTCGTCCCTAGCGTTTTACCCCCATTCCGAACACAATGGGATATGTATCGCAAGCTGATTCGATTGTTACAATCAGTTTCCTTTTGAATTTTCATTTGAATCACTATATTGAATTTTAAACGCACATTTCAAATTACCGGGGTCACATACTAACCAAAAAAATTCCCGAAAAATATTTTCTAGCTTCGTATTGACGATACGGTCCTAACAAAACTCGTTTCGTCGAATTCTGAGACCGTTTGAAAAATGGCCAATTTCCAGTCGATTAAAATCAACTGAAACTGGTCAAACGCGTTTTCCTTTGCCACGCTCACATATTGATTCGAAAAATTATGAAATTTGGAATCTAGCAATAATTTGACACTGCGGATCCAACAAAACTGGTTTCGTCGAAATCCGAGGTCATTTGCAAAATGTCCATTTTTAAGGGCCTGAATTCCATAGCGACTATTCAGAATTTTCAACTGGACATATCTTATCATTTATAAAGTGAAATCCCAGTTTGTTAACTTCGTTGGAAAGATATAGTTATACAGATTCAAATATTTCTTGTTTCGTTCAATTCTGACTTATATTGAATTCTGTATATTCATTTGAAATTAGAAATCGAATTTTCGAACTACCGCGCCATTTTCAATTCCTTTTATAATTATATATAATTATTATATATTCTAACGACGACGCGTATAATATATACGTTCGATTTTCAATTCAAAATAAATTTCTCGTCGATATTATTTAAAATAATTCATTTTAAATAATCAAAATTCACTAAAATTGCCAAAATAAAAATTTTAAACTGGCCCAGATTTTCCGGGTTGTTACAATCTCCCCCACTTAAAACTTTTCGTCCCCGAAAAGGAACAAAGTCGAAAGTGGTTTGATTATTCAACACTACGCTCGATCTGGCTTCCATTCTCTAACCTTTAAGTTTCTGAGAATTTTCAAAATTTCAAAAATTTGGCTAACACCCTAAATTTTCGAAAAATTTCGCCATAACCTCCCCTGCACCGGGAGCATCGGGGAATTTCAAATAGCTTCCCCGGTCCTTCAGATCTCAAAAAGAAAAAGAAAAAGCCAAGCGGCTAGCCAATAGGCTCACAAAATCATCATCACCCAAACAAAACAGGAAATTATGTAGTAAACATGTACCTATTTGTCGGGCAAACAAATTTTATTCTCTGGCTCTAGCCTCCTTGCTATGACCTGTTCAATGTAAGTATATGCATATGCAAGCAAATGCAACCAATTTTCAATATCATTCAATATTTGGTTCAAATAGGCATAAATGGTTCAAAATTAGCAAACAAATAAACAAACAACACAAACATCAATCAATTAGTGGATTTAGAGTTTCAAATTCATAATTTTGATACATATACAAAAATCAGATTTTTGATGCCAAATCACAACAATGTGTTCTAACTATATATAAGTTTTGGTTCTCACACCAGCCTAATGGAAATATATAGAAAATCACACCTTCGAAACACGAACATAAGTTCGGATGATGATCGATCAATCATCAGAACCATCTCCGGGCGTCTAGAATGTGATTCTATATCAATCTAATATATTAAAACTTTGAATACACGCGGATCAGACGTATACGCAAAATCTACATATACTGAATTGTCCACATCAATATAAATAAATAATCAACTACGAATAATTGATTTAAATTTTCAAAACAAAATTTGTTTTCATTTGAAAAATATACTCTTCACACTCGTTCTAGGATACTACTGATCCCATCTCTAACGAGTCATTCTAATTGGATATTACTAATCCAATATCTGATGAATTCTTTCGTAGGGTTCTAATGTGTCTTGTTCTCTAGCTTTGTAAACCAAAGCTCTGATACCAACTGTGACGGCAAGGAATTTCGCTCGGTCCGAACCAGTCGCTAAACCGACCCAGACCGTTCGAAACGCCCTATCGTTTCGAGAACACGACAAAACAGAACGCATACAGAAGAACATTTCACTGTATATTACAACAATGCATCAGATTTCAAGAATATACAGAGTATGAATGAATATTACACAGAAATATCAGAGATTTAAATTACATTTAAATACATAGCAGCGGAAAATAATACAATACACAACTAGAAGGGATATACGGATACAAAGCTTTCCGGATATCATTCCAGCTGTAAACCAGGATCCTGTGAATATAAATCTGCAAAACCAAAACTACTAGCTGCCCGTGTCGAAAATAAGGGCACCCAGAGTTTAGGTTAAAACAATAAACTCCAGGTCAGTCATGGGACTGGTGTGAGAACTAAAACAGTTATTAATCTTTATTTGAAATCATTAGGTAAATCAAGGGACCACGCCGTATAACACGGAACGGGTTTCCTCCCAAGAATACCAGTGCATAAAACAAACAGCGCAATGCTAAATAAAGAAAAATGAAGCTGTTATAAGACCCAGGTCCCATCACACAATGCAACGCAGTCGAGGATAGGGTTTTCCCTTATAACAGCCAAAGAATGCTTGATACGTTTTAAAACAAATCATTTGATACTATTATAAGTGTATAAAACAACTTCAAATCATAAGTATCAATCATAGGCGGCATAAGCGCCCCATCCCACTATGTCGCCATATATAGGATTACAATTAAAACCGCAAATGTCACGTATTTGGAAATTGGATTTCCGTCTATGAACCGAGGCAAAAGATAGTCCTCAACCGATTCGAGACGCTCTAGCCCGCCCCTCAGGAACAGCCGCAACTGCCCCTTGGATCGTCAGGGCCGGTCCACACGGAGTGGATTATTATGCCTGAACAATACGTCTCCCCACCCTATGGGGTGTAAGTCTGGTCCGTCAGCCGACCAGAATGCATTCGGCCGAAACCGATATAACCGAGGCGCCTCGCAACAGCAACAACCACATAAGTCAAACTCGTCAGGGCGTGTAAAACCACTGACGCCACTTCTAGCTAGAAAGAAACGCAAGTCCTCCCTGAGGTCCGTCTCCCGTTTTTGGTTCATACCTGGTGTGAAACACGCGAGGTAAACGTTACACAAAGCTACGCCACAAAGGCCGTGCTTTGATCATCACCACAAGACTTTGCTTTTCAACAGAAGCCTTGATCATTTGCATCTTAGCATGCCACACAGGCAAACCATCCTATGCAACCGATATCAGTCACACAGAATGAAATCCGATGTCAGACACACAGTCCATTTACAAGTCCGTTCTGGGTCTGAACGAAACCGGAGGCACCTAGTACCCCGCATATCCATCGATCTCCAAGTACGTCTGGACGATCACTAACTGTTTCCATCTTCTTGGGTGTACAGCCCAATCAAGATCATCAGTTATCACCCAAACGACGTGAAGACCTCCGGTCTTCGACCATCGTCTTCATCTTCGACTTATCGTCGTATCAGTTATTCAGAATGGGATAAACCCGGTCTTTCCGAATAACTCGCGTATATTTTAAATAAGTGTTACACAAACACAACATACGCCTCATTCCAATTCATTAGTCACTAACCATAAATTAATCAAGAGAATAATTCCCCAAATATTAACCCCGAAGGCCGAAACCAACATCAGATCAATATCCAGAAAACCATTCTGCTTGGCTAACCGACAGTTAGTTTCTAAATTTCACGTTCAAATCTAATTAAAGATTTAACTATCGCCTGGAGCAAAACTGGTGATACTCCATTCTCGATCTTTTCAATCTAATTAAAGATTCATTAAAACTCCACTTAGTTTTAATCATTATCTGGGTTAAAGAATCAGTGTCATTTAAAACACGGTTCACGATAAACCCAAAATCACATTCATTAATTATCGGGTTAAAGAACGAGTGTTATTTAAAACACTGTTCACGATAAACCCAAAAATCAATATCAATTCAATTCCAATTAAATATCATTTAATTGGTACACTTCATTAAATCTAAATAAAAAGATTTAATCTTTTCTCAACTGGGTCCAAGAACAGTGTTAGTGAAGACACCATTCACGACAAACCCAAATCACATTCATTAATTATCGGGTTAAAGAACAAGTGTTATTTAAAACACTGTTCACGATAAACCCAAAAATCAATATCAATTCAATTCCAATTAAATATTATTTAATTGGTACACTTCATTAAATCTAAATAAAAAGATTTAATCTTTTCTCAACTGGGTTCAAGAACGGTGTTAGTGAAGACACCATTCACGACAAACCCAAATCACATTTGATATTAAATACAAGGCTCTGAATAGAAAATATATCGGCCTATATTCAATATCAAATTCTACGATTAACAAATGTCGTATTGGAAATAACGATATAAAAAAATATATCTTTCAAATTTCCATAACAACACCTGTAATATCACGAATTCCAACATCGAAATATTCCGAAGACAATTTCGATTCAAATCCACTCCAATGCAATCATTGGAAATTTTGGTTATTTTCAAAACCATTTCAAATTCAATTTATTTATTTAAAAATAAATAGAATTATAATTCTAGTTCAAAACTAGTTCATTTCGATAAAAATCTATTTTTATCTTTTCAAATATGGAGTTTTTCATCCCAAACTTTCACAAATCATTTCTTATGATTTTACACAAATTATTACTATTTTTAATAATTTTATCAAGGCCCGTACAGTCGATTTCCATCAACGGCCATCGAACTGCACTTACAGCGACCTTTTTCGAATTTGATTTGGACATAATTCCAAATCCAACCGTTAGATTTCAAATTTCTAGCCTTCGTTAGAAAGCTCTTTTCGATACGAACCCAACGGTTCCGGTTTTAGGAGAATCCGACGGTCGGATCTCCCGTAATGTCCGTTTGAAATAAATGGTCGAAATTCACGAACTGCCGCGGCGCGGCGCGTTCTATTCAGGCCATTATATTATATATAATATATATATAATATATTTCGTCGATTTCTATTTAAAAACGAATTATATAAACAGTTTTAAATTCATTTCAAAATCTATTTCAACTTCCATTTCAATTCAAAGCAAAATTGAATTCTTCTTTATAAATTCGTTTCAAAATTCATTTCTGTTCAATTCAAATTTCAATTCAATTTGAATTCATATTCAATTCAATTCATTTCGAAATCGTTTTCAATTCAATTCATTTCGAAATCGTTTTCAATTCAATTCATTTCGAAATCGTTTTCAATTCAATTCATTTCGAATTCGTTTTCAATTCAATTCATTTCGAATTCGTTTTCAATTCAATTCATTTCGAAATCGTTTTCAATTCAATTCATTTCGAAATCGTTTTCAATTCAATTCATTTCGAAATCGTTTTCAATTCAATTCATTTCGAAATCGTTTTCAATTCAATTCATTTCGAAATCGTTTTTCAATTCAATTCATTTCGAAATCGTTTTCAATTCAATTCATTTCGAAATCGTTTTCAATTCAATTCATTTCGAAATCGTTTTCAATTCAATTCATTTCGAATTCGTTTTCAATTCAATTCATTTCGAAATCGTTTTCAATTCAATTCATTTCGAAATCGTTTTCAATTCAATTCATTTCGAAATCGTTTTCAATTCAATTCATTTCGAAATCGTTTTCAATTCAATTCATTTCGAAATCGTTTTCAATTCAATTCATTTCGAAATCGTTTTCAATTCAATTCATTTCGAAATCGTTTTCAATTCAATTCATTTCGAATTCGTTTTCAATTCAATTCATTTCGAAATCGTTTTCAATTCAATTCATTTCGAAATCGTTTTCAATTCAATTCATTTCGAAATCGTTTTCAATTCAATTCATTTCGAAATCGTTTTCAATTCAATTCATTTCGAAATCGTTTTCAATTCAATTCATTTCGAAATCGTTTTCAATTCAATTCATTTCGAAATCGTTTTCAATTCAATTCATTTCGAATTCGTTTTCAATTCAATTCATTTCGAAATCGTTTTCAATTCAATTCGAAATCGATAAAATCGATATAAATATCGTTCACGTCAAAATGGCGTCAATCTAATCAACACGGCTTCATAAAGTTCTATTTTCAAATATTCTATTTCAAATATTTCTTTTTCAAATATTTCTATTTTAAAACTGGAATGAGGCCCAATCAATTACCATATAAAGTTAATTATATGGATTTTCATACAACACATGTATAATAGCCTTGAAAAATAATCAACCATCAACCAAAGTGCACTACACTGTATAAGCATCAAATATAGACATTCAACGCTTATAACAGCCTGTCAATCAATCGATCGACATATTTACTCAATCAGGATGAGTGAACTTCAAATTTCATCCCAACACCCGTGTGGGGTTTCAAACAATCAAACACATATTTTATTTGTGCAGTTAGGCGATGTGTAAAATTTATCGACCCAATCAACGTCCTTCAAATAGGTGTACATAAACAAACCGTCTGGTTTGTAAATGACTATTCTATTTTATTCACTTTCACGTTAAAAATTATATTTTTAACGATAAAACATTTTATTCCAACTTATGAATTTCTATTCAGTTCATTCTTTAAATAAAATGATATTTTTATTTTTCTAACATATTTTAGAAAATTTCGGCGGCATAACGGCACGATACTAGAAACGGGACAAGGCCTAGCCTTATCCCCGGTCTAGTGAAGGCCCACGCCATTCACATATCAATCATATCAATTTCAATCTCACCAAACAATTCAATTCAAACAAATAACCCAACTAAACTATGCAACCAAACAAACAAGTCCATGGTCTGTGGACGATTGTGTCGGGTGCTACTAAGCACCGTCTGCATCCTAGTATATATATATAACTAGAAAATAAAATTGAGAGGTGAGAAATTCTCACATATAGCTATCCTAGCTCCACGGCTCTTCATTGATAGAAATCTTCGTTGCTACCGCATCTTCGTCATCTTCGTTGTCCGCTTTCACAATCTATGTAAAAATCGAATTTTTTTTACTTCGCTATTCCATATATAAAAATCGAATTTTTATTTCAAAGTTCAATATATAAAAATCGAATTTTTATTTCAAAGTTCAATATATAAAAATCGAATTTTTATTTCAAAGTTCAATATATAAAAATCGAATTTTTATTTCAAAGTTCAATATATAAAAATCGAATTTTTAGTTCGAAGTTCAATATATAAAAATCGAATTTTTAGTTCAAAGTTCAATATATAAAAATCGAATTTTTAGTTCGAAGTTCAATATATAAAAATCGAATTTTTAGTTCGAAGTTCAATATATAAAAATCGAATTTTTAGTTCGAAGTTCAATATATAAAAATCGAATTTTTATTTCGCTATTCAATTCTTTTCACACATAAAGATCAAATCTTTTAACATAAAAACCCTCTTCTACCATATTAAAAATTCAATTTTCATTTTATGCTATTTATGCTTTTTCTTTTATTCAAAACAACATTTCAAACAGACTTATTTATTTATTTACTTTACTTTAAATCATGCTACTTATAAATAAATAAAATATACTTTTAATTTGCAAAGCTTTATATATTCAAAAAAAAAACTGTTCTTTTTAATTTTTGAAAAAAAAAATATAAACTTTCATATTAAAACAAATATACATTTAAAATCTTAGGTTTTACTCTGAAAAGAAAAAATAAAGGTAAATAATTATAAAAACTTACCAGCGGTTTGGGGCTAGGGCTCAAATCCGCGCCGGAGAAGAGGGGGAGGTCTGGGGTGACTCGCGGTGGGGCTAGGCGCGGACGAGGTCGCGAACGAGGGGGCTTCGGGGGTTGCGGATCCTCGACGAGGTGGTGGTTGTCTGAGGCGATGCGGCGCGTTCTGGAGAAGAGGAGTGAGGCGTGAGAAGGGCGAGGTCGACTAAGGTGAGGGGAGGAGCAGGGGGTCCGGTCCCCTGAGTGGCGGTGGCGTCGCTTGGAGGAGGGGCGGTGGTCCAGTTCGAGGGGCGACGGGTTTTAGATTTAGGTTTAATTTAATTTTTTTTTCGATCTACAGAAATGAATCGGGGGGGGGGGGTATATGGAGGGAAGAGAAAGTGTTTTTCTCTTTTTTTTTTTTTTTTATTTTATTTTATTTTATTTTATTATTATTTAATTCAACCTTAAGTTGACTTTTTCATATGACCTCGAAACGAGGCCCACCGCCTGTCGTCCCTAGCGTTTTACCCCCATTCCGAACACAATGGGATATGTATCGCAAGCTGATTCGATTGTTACAATCAGTTTCCTTTTGAATTTTCATTTGAATCACTATATTGAATTTTAAACGCACATTTCAAATTACCGGGGTCACATACTAACCAAAAAAATTCCCGAAAAATATTTTCTAGCTTCGTATTGACGATACGGTCCTAACAAAACTCGTTTCGTCGAATTCTGAGACCGTTTGAAAAATGGCCAATTTCCAGTCGATTAAAATCAACTGAAACTGGTCAAACGCGTTTTCCTTTGCCACGCTCACATATTGATTCGAAAAATTATGAAATTTGGAATCTAGCAATAATTTGACACTGCGGATCCAACAAAACTGGTTTCGTCGAAATCCGAGGTCATTTGCAAAATGTCCATTTTTAAGGGCCTGAATTCCATAGCGACTATTCAGAATTTTCAACTGGACATATCTTATCATTTATAAAGTGAAATCCCAGTTTGTTAACTTCGTTGGAAAGATATAGTTATACAGATTCAAATATTTCTTGTTTCGTTCAATTCTGACTTATATTGAATTCTGTATATTCATTTGAAATTAGAAATCGAATTTTCGAACTACCGCGCCATTTTCAATTCCTTTTATAATTATATATAATTATTATATATTCTAACGACGACGCGTATAATATATACGTTCGATTTTCAATTCAAAATAAATTTCTCGTCGATATTATTTAAAATAATTCATTTTAAATAATCAAAATTCACTAAAATTGCCAAAATAAAAATTTTAAACTGGCCCAGATTTTCCGGGTTGTTACAAATGCATACATGTTGCATTGCATATTACTGAATTTAGGCTCAAGTTGTTTTAAAAAAAATTGTCCTTCTTTCCTTTGATTTTTAGCACAAATACTTTCTTTTGTTTATTTTGAAACATACGAATCCAATGCTGATGATATGTTTACCATTTGGAAAAACATGGTTCTATTTTTAGATACAAATATATTGGACCTATATTTTTGTTTTTATACGTGTGTCAACCTATTGTTGTTGGTATAGAATTAAAATAACAAAATGAAATGAAGTGTCAACTTTGACTGAAAACTTTATTTACTTTACTTTTTGCCCTTTTATATTTTTTGATACTAATACATACTATTGTTGACTGAAAATTGTATTTACTTTACTTTTTGTCCTTTTATATTTTTTGACACTAATACATACTATTGTATTTACTTTTTGCTTATTTCTACTTATTTTGTACCATTTATGTTTGTTATTGAGGTACTAACATCCAATTTCTGTGTAGTACAAGCAAACATAGGAGTTATTTTATACCATTTATGTTTGTTATTTTATACCATTTATGTTTGTTATTTTTACTTATTTTATACCATTTATGTTTGTTATTTCTACTTATTTGGAGTTATTTTATATCATTTGTTTGTTATTAAAGTACCGACGTCCAATTTCTATGTAGTACAAGAAAACAGAGGAGTTATTTTACACCATTTGTGTTTGTTATTTTATACCATTTATGTTTGTTATTTCTACTAATTTTATAACATTTATGTTTGTTAATTCTACCTTTTTGGAGTTATTTTATACCATTTATGTTAGTTATTAAGGTACTGACATCAAATTTTCGTGTAGTACAAGCAAACACATGAGTTATTTTATACCATTTATGTTTGTTATTTTATACCATTTATGTTTGTTATTTCTACTTATTTTATACCATGTATGTTTATTATTTCTACTTATTTGGAGTTATTTTGTACCATTTGTTTGTTATTAAATTACTGACATCGAATTTCCATGTAGTACAAGAAAACAGAGGAGTTATTTAATACCACTTGTGTTTGTTATTTTGTACCATTTATGTTTGTTATTTCTAATTATTTTATATCATTTATGTTTGTTAATTCTACTTATTTGGAGTTATTTTATACCATTTATGTTTGTTATTAAGGCACTGACATCTAATTTCCATGTAGTACAAGCAAACACATGAATTATTTTATACTATTTATGTTTGTTATTTTATACCATTTATGTTTGTTATTTCTACTTATTTTATACCATTTTTGTTAATTCATAATTGATTGTCTTTAACTTATAGAACTTAAATATATCCTATTCCTTCCCTTTTCCTCCAAGTTGAGACATGACGTCTAAAGCATTATGGAACATCCTCTCATAGAATCTGGATGGGTCTCTATTTAACGTTTGTAAATGTAATCATTTGTGAAATTTCACTAGTTTTAGGAGTTTCCTTATTCTATATTTGGTTATTTTCATACTTTTGTGTATTCAATCCATTTTATTTTCAGAAACATGACCTGAAGTAGCGATGCATCAAGTACATGTACCTCTCCAGGGGAAGTTACAATTTTAAGAGAATCACATAAGAGTTTTAGATTGAATATGATGCTTGTATCATTTATAATATAAAAATGAAAAAATTGGCTACTTCCTTATTTGTTTATTGGTCTTTTGTAGACGAGTTCAAGCTGATATTATTACAAATTAGTCAATGGTAGCAAATAAAAAATTAAATTGTTTCTTTTCTAATTTACTATGCTATTTTACTATGACAGCTATGACAAACGGCTGGACAAATTCTGGAGCAAGAAGCCAATGACTAAAACTAGAGTGATAGCATGAGTGACTATGTACATGTATATGAGTGAATGAGTATCTAGTAAGGAGTCAATGTATACGAGTGAAATGTTGAGAGGAATTGTATGTATAAGTGATTGTGTAACAGTGGGGAAACAATATATGTACTACTCAAAAATGTAATAAATATTTATTTGTATAAATATTTGTTATTTGTTTAAAAATAAATTCATTGTTAAATATTAAATCCTTGTAAATATTTATTTATATTAAATAATGTCATATGGTCTAAAATATGATGTCATATGCACTAATCAAATGGTGACACATGGACAAATTATTGTTTGACACATGAACCAACCATTAAATGCCAAGTGTCAGACTTAATATATGTCATGTGTATACTACTACGATAACCATGTCAGCAGCCATGTAAGATGACACATCATCAGCCATGTTAGCAGCCATGTAGGATGACACATCAGCTGATGACTCATCATTTGAGTCATAACAAAGTAGGGTCCATTGATTCTTTTACCTACCAATAACAATAAGTGTAGGTAAAAGCTCTTTCTCTACTAAGCTTTACCTACCAAGCTCTACCAATTCAATATTGGTAGCTAAAATATATTACCCACTATTATGTTAGTTTTACCTACGCTTACAATTGGTAGGTAAAGGCCCCATTTTCTTATAGTGGGAGGGGTTGGTTTCTTTTTTATTTAAAAAAAACATAGACTAAACTGCCCCTTGTCACAACATACAATTCACTATTGTTCTTTTAATATTTCGCGCTAATTTGCATATGCACGAATACAATTTCTTATCATTTCCAAGACAGAAAAACATCTGCATCTCAATTAATGTTCCAATTATACATATTTGATCAGATTTGTTCATGAATATTTAAGTATTTTAAATTGAACCATCGAATTCCAAAATGATATTCATTAACTTACCTGATCTGATATCTTTTGATCACCCACACAACTTTCTTATATCTCCATTATGTTAACTATATCCCATTTTTTATTTCATTAAATTATGCTCATTATTTAGGGTTTAACTTTTAAAGTTTACATTAAATAAGATTATGGGGTTAATATTGGAATTTTTAATTAAATGTTTAAGGGAGGGCTAATTTTTTTGATCCTCCCCTTAACAATTGAACAGCAATTTAAATTTTGTCCTCCCCTTAACCAAAAGTGGAGTCCCTTTAACAATCCCCTTGTTTTTTTGTATGTAAAATGAAACATACATAAGAAACATATATACAGAATGATCCAAAAATGAAACATATATACAGAATGTCCAACAGTCCAAGTCTAAATTAAATAAATAGATAAAGGGAGACTTGTTCTTTTGTATGTAACGTTGCATTCCTTGTGTATATATATAATATATTCACGAATAAAAAAAGGTAAGAGACGTAAATGAACTTACCATATTGTAGCATATGAGAAGACTATATCCAGTTATGGATGATATAACTTGCTAAATGATCACGAACCTCGTCCATCTCTTGTTGGCTATATGAACCATATTGCACAAAGTATTGCAATTATGAGATTGTTTCAAAACATTCATCATATAATTACTTAACACAAAAATATGAAGGAAAAAATTAAAGTGATACCTCATGTAAATCAGTGATTGGCTGGTAGTTTTTGACAATATCATACATATACTTCATCACATAACAGACACAATCCGTCGATCAAGATAGTTGAGGACACTAGCAAAAATAATATAATAGTTAGTCTAAAATGAATTTATATCTCAAAGGACATACAAGTTTTTTTCACTTGGTGGAAAACAAATCACCTTAACATTAATCCATTTCAAGGCAGATCCTTGAGGCTTGCCACCGGTTGCTCTATAAGTTCTAAAGGCCCTACACATGCAAGAAAATGTTAAATAATAATTTATTTTTGTTAAATGCCGTACACTTGCTATCAGCGATAACCATGCATTTCTATCACTGTAATTAATGTTATTACAAATACATCAAGCAAAAAGCACATTAAAAGACAAATAAGTACAATGTACATGTTCGTTGGCGGTTTAACTTCCAATCTAATTTTTTGTTTGACTTGAGGATCCCAAACATAAACCTCATTCTTCTCTATACGAAAAGCAAGCAATAGACAATGTTTCCTACATTATAAAATTTGTAAGAAGTTAAAATCATAATAGTAAACTTGTTTATAAAAGTTTAACATTCACACCCTCCGTAGTGTGGGGCCAAGATTAATTTCTTTGTCGTTTTTGACGCATGCCATGTGTTCGACATATATTTATTTGTGGCGTCGGACATTTTCGCACTTAGGACAGCTTATAAGGACACATAAACCCAATGGTATCCACTTTGAGGTCATTGCATAAATGATTTAACCACCTACAAACAAATAAATACAATGTACATATCATTATTATCACCTAGTTAGTGTGTTTGTGTATGTGCGTAATAAGACGAGAATGACTATTGTGAATAATACTCACATGATATAAATTTGCAACCATGATACATTCAACCATGCCATATTAAGGAATCAGATAATGTCATCCATAGTGAGATGGACTTCGAAATCCTCATCGTACATAAATAAATCTTTGTCCACATGAATTGCATTGATGGCATTATTAACACCGGATGGCGCTTGACCTATCAGGTCATGAAAATATTTGTAGTCATTCGTTAAAGTTCCAAGGATCTCTTCATCCACTATCTTGTTACGGTTTGTAGACTCTTTTGTCATCATATTCATTTGATTTTGATTATTTTTCACAGCCGTATCAACACACTGTTCCACTTTGTCCACTTTCTTGTTACGGTTTGCAGACTCTTTTGTCTTCACATTCATATGATTTTGATTATTTTTCACGGCCGTATCAACACACTGTTCCACTTTGTCCACTATCTTGTTACGGTTTGTAGACTCTTTTGTCTTCATATTCGTATGATTTTGATTATTTTTCACGGCCATAGCAACACACTGTTGCACTTTGTCTTTGCTTCCAATATGCGTAGCCTACACACAAAAAAATGTAGATTACAAGCTTAAGGATTAATTAAGTACAACAATTGTTAAGTACAAAAATATATTACAAACAAGAAGCCGCAACAAAATACCCAATGCCACAACTCATACCCTAAGTCAGATCCGAAAAACAGAAAATTTATTATGGGTTTTTTCACTTGTACCGCTCATAGTAAAAAAAAATTAAGTAATGACCTAAAATATTTTGATAATCAAATGAGGGATGTCTGTATGCGCAAATTTTAATAGATATAAATAAACAAAAAGAAGGCACCTTGTGTGTTAACTAATGTTTTCCCTCAACTAATAATTTATATTAATTACTCAAAAAAAAAAGCTAATACACAATATTCCAGGTAAGATGATACAAAACAATACATTAAATAAACATGCTAAGATTCATGTAAATCATAATTTTATTTCCTCAAAAAAAAAAAAATCTTAACAAAAATTAGACAATTAAATGTGTTCCATCAATGTAAAAATCATATACTCAGTGCATGAATGAGTTTGCTTTCTAATAATTAGTTTTTTCATTAAAAATTGTATTTACTGATATATATGTAACAAATGATATAAAATTGTGCATGGTGCTAAAAGAAGTACAAATGTAAGCAGAGCATTCTAAAAAGAGGAAGACCAAAGGGATGCTCCACTGTTTGAAGTGTCATTGAATCTGCCTATATATATATATATATATATATATATATATATATTCACATTCTTTTACTGCTTATAAATTGATCATACATCTAATTTCCATATGGTGATGTTTGGTACATAGGCATTGTGTTTATAAAATGGTGATAATGTTATACTTTTGTGTTGTATACTGGTTATGTTCATTTACATTTGATATATTCTTTGTATCTTCTTCATCAGTCATCGCCAATATACATATCAGTTCATTTGACATTTGATATATTCTACTGTCCTTAATACATTTTGCGTTCCACCCCAAGCAAGCAGTTAAAATTGATTATAGGTTGAATAAACAGAGAGGTTGTGTGCTTTTACTTTGGACATAAATATCGTGGGACACGGCCATTGGAGCAGTTACATTCATGGAACAGGAAGTGAGATACTTAACCCTCACCAAAGTCTTAAATAAGATTTCATTTTGTCAACATGCTTCCATTTGTAGGGTAGAGCTTAATTTGGATAAGAATCTGACACATAAAAAGCACAAACATAGCCGCGTGAGATAAGTACGGCCTTTTGTATATGTACGCCATAATTGTGTCATGCCTTGTATGTTTGTTAGTTGGTCCACGAACATGCCTCCCCTTTTAGCATGCTTTTAAATTAATCAATCGATGTGCCCTGTAGCGTGCCCAATGTAACCGGTCTTTTCCTTTTATTTGATTGGCACCGACCGCTTCCTCCTTGAATTTAACATTATTAATTTTGGCTGTGAACCATGACTTAAATAGATCGTTTGTTGACACTGTTTTAAATAGTTTCAACAAAGCACCGGCAATCAGAAGAGCTATTAAAAACAGTGTCAACCAACTCCTACTGGTACCTTGGGGCATTCCCAATAGAAAGGTTAGTAAATTAATTTGATGTTTTCTTCCACGACCTAACAATAATAAGTTATCCAGCATTAACAAATTTCAGTGGTCAAAATAGCATTGCACGTGATATATAAAATGCACAACACATAGTTAACAATAAGATGCACATCTTTAATTGAACAATAAAGGTTTTTAAAAAAAACCTGCAATTATAAACCTAACATATTTTTAGAAAAAGATATTTATAAGTTGGTCATAAAGAAAATCTTTACCGTATCATCCCCTAAAAGCACGAGATTTTTAGGACATTGTACATAACTACCAAGGGCTTCTCCTACTGTCATGAGATATGCACTTGGAACGGGAAGTGGGGTTCCTACATGATCAGGCTCCACCATGTCAATTCCGACCTTTACATGATCAGTTAAGATTAGTTGGCCATGACATCGTTCTTCGGGCCTAGAAGCAAGATGCACCATACCATGACCCACAACAACAATTTTAGATTCGACATTAACAGCCAAACGACATTTTGTTGGACTCTATAAAGACAAGTACAACATCAACATTATTCATTTGTTCTAAATGTATAAAATCATATAAGTTTACAAAAATAAACCTTTGAAAGTTTTCACAGGGGTCTTGGTCTTGAGTTTTATCAGTAGTTAGTAAATTGCCAAGCTGTACCGATTGACAACTGCTACGACGACCACCTGATGGCATGTTATTGAGCATCATATCATTGGGCATCGGCATATTCAACCTGCTGAAAAAGTTTGCAAGCTTTTGTTCAACCATCATATCTACCATACACGCGAATGTTTTTCTCATGTTATCCTCAATTTCTTGAGTGATAAGAGGTAGATCGTCTATTGATATTATAGCAGTTGGACCTTTATTTCTCACTGTCTTTCCAATTACATCTTTGATACCGACTGTCCCGCCAACTCCACTAACTCGACCTGGATGCTCTTTTTTTTCAAGTGCACGACTCAAGACATCATCATGCCTATTTGGAACCTATTGTCCTTCGATGGCTTTTTCTCTCCATTCATTCTGATAACAAAAAAAAGAACATATTATATTATTTGAAAACCAACACTAATTAGAGAATATAAGTTCACTTATATATTATATTACAAGAAAAGGAACTTATATTCGACCTGGATGTTTTCTGAACTTCACTCATGTATTATTTGAAATATGCAGAGCAGTACAGCATGAACGTGAACATAAAAAGGAACATATTCACCTAATCAATATGGATTATATGAACCTACGACTGAATTATTAGAATAATTTATGTATCAAAGATTTATGTCCAATGACTCCTGTTCTGGGTAAACATACTGTCAGTCAACTTTCTTATCTTTCAATTAACACATGCATGTCTATACAATTTAAATGTACACGGTACAGTTATATTGCAGTATACAGTTTTCAGGAAACACGGCCAGCTTTGAATTTCTTGAAAACAATAATAATAATATTTCATAGCCTGCAAGAACTTTATTAGAAAGAAATGTATAAATGTTACCCGCATTCTCATTCTCATTGTTAATATAAAACATTGTTTAAGTTTGATCATTCTGAACATGACTGAGCCAATATTGCTAGACTTCCTTTCCTAGTAATTGGCATAAACTTAACAATGAGCACGAAATCTCCAAAAAATTATACAAGCCCCTTATTGAAACAGGCCCAAAAAATGTTAATTTTTTCGATGTGAGTACATCCCTCTTGAGAAACTTCCAGATGATTATTTTGTTGATGAAATCTTAACGCAGCTCCAAATATATACTCAAGAAAACTACTCAGAATAACTCCAAAAACTGTTGTACAAAATCATTTAAGGTTACACATGATTTCGGAAAACTGAATTAAGAGTCATGTTTACATTATTGTAACAACGCTAAAGTTTCCAGCAAACTGGTACCCCAAATAAGCAGATCTAACATCATCAAGAAAGGAGAAAACAGGTTATTTTGGCGCAGTTCTAGTGACTTGATTTCTTCCACAATTGGTGGTTGAATGAAATCGGTTATATTTATGCAATCAGCCAATCCGGATATCAAGACTTGTAAATCCACGAAAGTCCATCGAAAAAAACCAAATCTTATCATAGGAAACTAGAATTGAGTTTCTTAACCATGGTTAATCGACTAGATCCGCAACATTTTAAGATGATTCACTAACAAGAATCGGTTTAAGATGATCCGCAACATTTTAAGTTTATGCCAGTTAAGTGACAGTGTTTGATTGTGGCCCCTAGTGTTTTATAGCTAACTTAAACAGTGCACTAACTATTGTCAAATCTTAAAATGCATGGAAACTAGTCATACCGCTTTGTCTACAACCATCTTAGTTTTCTCATTAGGGATTTCACAACTTCCATCTTCTCTTTTTTTTATCTTGCTAAAATCCAATCAACACTTCGATCCGGAATGGAGCCACTTGGTAATGTGGTCAACGAACTATGGCCTTCGGTTATCCATTTGGCCTTCTTTCTGGCGTATCTGGCTTGTCCCAAGTAGTGAGGATGTTCATTGTGTGCCTGACTCTTCCTAGCCTTTTCACTTGTTTTCTGTCAAAGAACGAATATTTGTTGTCAATTATATAAAAGAAGAAGATGTATCATATATGTTAATAAAAAATTAATCTAAAGTATATCTAAACGTCGAATTTTGTATCTAACAGAAGTTTGATTTTGATATTGAAATGATACATTTGTTTAAGTTGATATACAATATTTATAAGTATATTGATTTATTCTTCTTGGTTTTGCTTGCTGAACTTCGGTTTATATTTTCTTGAACTTGGGCACGACCCACTTTATATGATATATCTTCTGATATTAAAGAGTAGAGCTGGTAGCCTTTTTATTTATTTTTACTTTTTAAGTTTTGCATCTTTTTAACAACGGACAAACTAGTCTTAAAAAACATATATTACAGCGGTTAAAAAAATTATTAATAAATATGTTACAACAACTAAAAATGGTTTCAAAGTAGTATCGCTATTGCTTGAATAGTTATAAAAAAAGCTTTTACTACAACGGGTTTTTACAATGGTTATGCAGTCATATATAATCCCTTCGATTTAAAAGAAACCACGTAACACCATTTGGTTATGGTAGCAGTGGCAATCAAAAGTAATAGTTGGTCATCATGGGAAACTTCAGTTCATCATATTCAGTGTGTGTTTTTTTGGTTCCTCAACTCTCCATTCCTAGAGATATGCATTTTACTAATTAGAATACATTCAGCCAGATAATCAAGCACTAGGAGGTTATATAACATCAAGTTGAAGGATATACATGTAGCCTTCTTCCCTATAAATAACATGGAATCTTCACTGAGCTTCTATAATTTACAAAGAGAGTGATACTGTAATGCATTTGGTCGGAGCACCCACAGCAACCAAAGCTATGGTGACTAAAAAACTATGGTGAATTTACAAAGAGAGTGATACTGTTGCATAGTATCGTATGCTGAAAAAATACGGTGGTGGACATGTCATTTTTATCTACAAGATCCATCAACAGTCAATTCAACAAGAGTATGAAACTTACAATGTTTTATCTACTTCAGAACAAGGACGGTGAGTAAAAAAACAAGGACGAGAGTTTTAAAAATACCTTAAATTCTTCAGTTTCACAATTCTTCTTAAATAATTCCCATTGTGCTTGTGTTAAACCATCATAAAACTCGTATGGATCATTATGGTCCTCCGGAAGCTTTCTTGTTTTCGTAATCCAACCACCGACCAATTTTGTTTTAAAATCCTTCCAGCGTCCACAAATATATTTTAACACAACATCTTTCATATTTTCATCAATGTGGAACTCGGCCTAAAACAATAAATTCATAGTTACAAAGAATTATTGACAAAAAGAATTCGGAAACAAATGCAAATTGAACAACAAACAGCTAATATGAACAATAAACTAATATGAACAATAAACATACTAGAATGGTGACATTTCTCAGTACTATAAGTTACATAAATGACATTGCAAAAAGGCATTGATAAAATAATTCATGATTTGAACAATATTTGTTCTTTTTTCTTTGTATGTTCATTGTTAAGTTATTCACCACTTTAGTTTACAATCAATTTTGTATTAAAAGGATTTTAATTTCTGTTTCATAAAAAATCTGAATGCACTTTACAGAAATTGAGAAATAAAAAATCTGCTTCTTAAAATAGTACACATTGGATGTAGCGAGCGTTCTTTGGAAAAAGGGGAAGAGGGCTTGAGCCCGTAGCACCGTAGTCCGTGAGCTGTCCATCCACGCATTGACAAAATAGATAAACAGAGTAAAAAGGAAGGGGACTTGGGCAAAGTTTAAAAAAAGATGCACACGGCAGCGTTTAGCAGCTTAGGCATGAAACAAAGTGATTAAAAAAATGCACAACACTGAACAAAGTTGTACACTGAACAAATTGATTAAAAAAAAAGAAACAAAGTGATTAAAAAAATGATTAAAAAAAGTTGTACACTGCATGGTAAGTTATACACATACACTGCATGGTAAGTTATGCATGAAACAAAGCGATTTTAAAAAAATTGCACAACACTGAACAAAGATTAAAAACATGAACAAATTAATTTATAATACCTTGATATCTTCCCACATAAGAACCTTAAGCCCTGTACTAACGTCAGCCCAACTCTTAATGTTGATATCAATTTGGGATCTAGCTGTATCGCCTGCATACGCCTTAAAAGACTTGGCCCACTTTCCAATGGGTTTGTCATTATCACTCCATTCAACATATTTTGGTTCTTGTGTTTTATATTTCTTCCCCATTGTTGGACCTCTTCGTCTCTTTTTAGATAAAGGCTGTGAAGTAGAAGAATCGTGCACTTTATTGTGTCCAACTAGTTCTATCTCCATTATTCCTGTATTAAAAGTTTTGCATCAAAAAATTATCATCAATTAAAATAAACAGTGCATAAAATCAACTTTTTATAAACCATAACATAATATACAAGATGCAGTTTGGGATTGCAAAGTAGATAAACAGTGCATAAAATCAACTTTTTAAAAACCATAACATAATATAAAAATGCAGTTTGGAATTGCAAAGTAGTTGATTTGAACTGGTGAATAAATATAGATTTGAACTGTTTCAGTTTATTTATATACGGCTGCATATTGAAGAAAGCACAACATATAAATAATATATATATGTACTTTCCACTCTAATTCAACAAGGATAAAGTGTGAATATATATCGATATATGAAGATGAGGAAAAATAGCAAGGCTGCTAAAATAGGTAATGGTTTTTTTTTTTTTTGATAAAAGTAGTGGTATTATAAACAATACATGTGCATTAGAAGTGTACAAATCCAAGACTTTCAAGTGAAAAGGGAATGAACAAGAATCAACTCATAGCAAGGAGCACAAGCACATAAACTCAACTTCAGGTAACATGTAAATGAAACAGTGGTGAACAAATACACTGAACTGAAGCAGATCGAGACAACAGAAACCCAAACAAGCGGTAGTTCAAGACAATCCAACTCAACAAGTAACACAGCAGTGTCAGTCACGAAGTGTAGAAGTGATAGCCAATGAAGTAAAGCATGAAAGTGGAGTAAAGGATATAGGTTCATGACACAAGCAAAGGGAAACAGGATCCACAAACATGGTCAGCAAAGAAATAATCAGCTTATGCAGCAAGTAACAAAAACAAGTGCAAAATAACAAGTTTCAAGTGAACAAGGCATCATAAAAGATGATTCAAGCATATGACAAAAGAGTGTAGCGGTGACAAAGTGAACTCAAGAAGAGTATCTATTCTTATTTTCTTAAAGCCTCAAGTGTAGTATCGTATTCTAAAATAAACCAAGGCCAAACAATTTTTTTAAAGTAAAGATACAGTTTTTGATCAAAGAAAATACAGGGGACTAGGAAATTGATATGTTTTGAAACATTAAGAACTTCAAGCCAAAGAATATTATCACAAAGCCGAAGTCCAATATATATAAGATTCGAAAACTTTTATTTTGGGCAAGAAGAATGAATCAAACTTTCCAGAAATCAGAGAATATACTCGTGTTTATTTTTAGAAAGTTAGGCAAATAAAATCAAAAAATTAAGGGAACTGTTAATTTTTAGAAAGTATTGTATTCAAAAAATCTGTATTGTCATAGGAACTGTTTTCAAATTAATAAGTACCTGGTAACTATAATAACATGTTATTAAAACTAGATAGTTTATAGAAATTAGAACAAATAAAAAAGATCAGAAGCAAGCAAAAAATAGTTACAAATCTGAAGACAATCAAAATTGTCAAAGCGCAAAGACCTCCAAGAAGAACAGGGAGACCTTAAAAGAGTTTTTCTGCATTCAGAATTAAAACATGTCACCACTTAATTTTATGCTAAAAGAGTTCAATATTCACATAATGCAATAGTTCAGATCTTGTCCTAAACAATTAATTAGTGTATTCAAGTCAAAACAAAAGTGAAAAAAACAAACCATTATGAACATGAAATAAAATCTCTACCTGAGAGCAAGCAACAATGTAGCGTCTAAAGTTTGCAATAGAAACAGCGATCAAGTGTCCTTGTAAAATGTAATATCAGTATTTATTCTCAAAATCATTATGAACATTAAAAGAAAAATCTACAAGTACCATAGAAATGTAAGATTTTCACATGTAAAAACTACAAGTATCACAGAAAATATAAGATAGTCTCATGTAAGATTTCAAACGACAACTAAACCATTATGAATACGAAAAAAACATTACCCCCCTATCCAAAACCCTTCCTCGTGGTCAGAACGTGCATAAGTTGCATTTAAATCAACTTCTTCTTCTAATAGACTTACGCCACTGGAGAAAGGTGGATTCTCATCAAATTGATTATACTCTTCTTCATCCATCACATCACCAATCCCAACAATGCGTCTTTTGCCGGGAAGAACAACAGACCACTGATTATCAGCTGGATCAGTTACGTAAAAAACTTGTTTTGCTTGAGATGCTAAGATGAATGGATCATTATCATGACTAGCTCGACTAAAGTCAACAAGTGTGAATCCATGTTCATCCACTCGTGCAGAACGACGATTATAAATCCATCTACATCGAAACAACGGGATCGTGAAGTCCATATACTCGAGCTCCCAAATATCATCGATTATCCCATAATATGACATTGTCGCATCTATTGCTCTATTATCTTTAGCACTAGCAAATTCTCTTGACGATGCCACGATGCTAACTCAGCTATTTTGCATTTTGCTCTTTTCATCCTGACGCTTTGTATAAAAGACATACCTATTTATATCATATCCTTCCCAAGATTTGACTTGAAATCGAGACCCATAAGCTAACCATCTTATTGTATCAGAAATATTATGATGTGTTTCATCCAACTGAGATAATACATTTTCTCTGAACCATGATATAAATGAGCTGTTATGTTCATTCGCCAACCACCTTTCGTTCTTTGAAGGATTTTCATATTTTTGAATTGCCATGTGCTTCTCCAAATAAGGATAAACCTCACGAAGATGTTGTAAAACAAGCAGGTGAGCTTTGCGATACATTTCATCACCAATTGAAATTAATTTTAACCCGATTATGCCTTGCCCGTTAAGTCGTTCTTCATGCCGAGATTTACGAAGTCCAATAGGCTCAACACCAGGTAAGTATGGAGTGACAAATTCAATAACCTCCTCAGCTATAGTACCTTCTACGATACTAGCTTGTGGTCTATATCTATTTTTTGTTTTTCTTTTCAAAGTTTCCATATGCATTTCGAATGGATACATATATCTCATAAATACAGGACCAAAAATTTTGATTTCTCTGACAAGGTGAACAACCAAATGCACCATAACATCAAAAAATGAAGGAGGGAAATACATTTCGAATTGCCATAAAGTAACAATAACATTGGCTTGTTGAGCATCCAACTTATGTGGATCTATCACTTTGCTACAAATTGCATTAAAAAAGACACAAAGCTTTGTAACAACATGTCTAACATGCTTAGGCAATATACCTCTAATTGCAACAGGTAATAAATGTTGCATTAGCACATGACAATCATGAGACTTCAAGTTCGTCAATTTCAAATCCTTCATTGATACACGACTGCTAATGTTTGAAGAATAACCTGTTGGAACCTTCACACCACGAAGACACTCACATAAACTAATTTTCTCTTTTCCGGACAATGTATAACATGCAGGAGGCAAATAGGTACGTTTACCTTTCAGCATCGGTGCTAACTCCTTCCGAATACCCATTTTCAACATATCTTGTTTGGCTTTCTCACTATCCTTTGTCTTACCAGGTATATTCGAGAGTGTCCCAATTATACTGTCACAAACGTTTTTCTATATATGCATTACATCCAAACAATGTCTAACTTGTAAATGTCTCCAATATGGAAGCTCCCAAAATATTGATTTCTTCTTCCAAGGACCTTCTAAAAGAGGAGAGGCTTTGCCGAACGTATTTTCAATATCTTTGACCCGTTCATAAACATCATTTCCTAATAATGGCAAACGAGCAACTCCATTCTCTACCTCTCCATTGAAAGCTTTCTTCTTTTTACGATAAGAATGATCAACAGGGAGAAATCTACGGTGATGCATATGCACATTTTTCTTGCAATAATGCAAACGCTCAACAACCATATCGTCTAGACAAATTGGGCACGCTCGAGCACCTTTTGTACTATAGCCAGACAGGTTACCATAAGCGGGAAAATCATTAATAGTACAAAAGTGCATAGCACGCAATGTAAAGTCACTTTTGCTATATGCATCAAACACATGCATGCCTTTATCCCATAAAAGTTTTAGATCATCAATCAAAGGAGCTAGGTAAACATCAATGTCGTTTCCTAGTTGTCGTGGTCCAGATATTAAAAGAGATAACATGATATATTTGCGCTCATACCCAAATGAGGTGGAAGGTTGTAAATCACCAAAAGAATGGGCCAAGTACTATGTTGGCCACTTAGGTTACCAAATGGGTTTATGCCATCTGTGCAAAGACCAAGTCTGAGATTTCTACTTTCTTTGCTAAAATCACGATACATTGCATCAATGTTTCTCCACTGCGGAGAATTTGCTGGATGCCTTAATAATCCATTAGTTTTCCTCACATCTACATGCCACCTTAATTTTTTTTCATTTTCTTCATTTTCAAATAAACGTTTAAATCTTGGTATAATAGGAAGATACCATAAGACTTTTGCCGGAGACCGTTTCTTATCTCGATCATTATGAACATCCGCTCGTGACTTATAACGAGATAATCCACACTTTGGACACTCTTGCAAGTTCTTATATTCATTTCGATATAATATGCAATCATTTGCACATGCATGTATCTTCTAATATCTGATACCAATTGGACACATAATTTTCTTTGCCTCGTAGTTAGAAGTAGGAAGCTCATTACGGTCCGGAAGCATGTCATTCAAAAGTTCCAGCAATGATGTGAAACTTGTATCACTCCACCCGTGCTTTGCTTTTAAATTGTAAAGCTTGAGAACAGCAGACAATTTTGTGAACTTGGCACAATTAGGAAACAAAGGTTTCTAGGCATCAGTTAATATTCCTTCATACAACTTTGGATCTTCCATCACACAACACCAGAAAAGGCTTATTATAACAGTTATTACTGTTACTAATGATCTTTATAACAGTTATAACCGTTACAACACCATGCGTGACAAACTGTTGTCACGAATATTGTAACGGTTAAAACCGTTATAAAGTGCTCAGATTGTAACGGTTATTACCGTTATAAGATATGGGCTTTGTAACATTTAAAACCGTTAGGACTGAAAATTTTATAACATTTATAACCGTTATAAACATTATTTTTATAACAGTAATAATTGTTACAAATGTAAATTATATAACAGTTATTACTGTTAGAATATAATATTGACTATTTCATACAATGCTTTACTAACAGTTATAACTGTTACAAACGTGAATATCATACCAAGCCTGCTATAGGCCATTTCATACAGCATACACCAATAATAATATACAACATATAATATAACAATAACTTAAAGCAAATACAGCATATCACAATTTATATCCTTAAGCAAATTCCATTTCAACCAACATCACAATCCAACATACAATCATAATACCATTCATCATCCATAACAAATACCAAAATAACATCTAAGTATCATAATTTTGCATACAACCATTACACAAAACGCAAACGATTAACGGACCAAATTACAAATCCACCATCGACAAGATCAGATAGTGTATACATACCATTTTGGGGTGCATCAAAAATTAACGCATCCGGATCCAGAACTTCCTCCACCCAAATGGCTTTCTCTCCTTCTAGCACAGTTCTATGATGACAAACTTTTTGCACTCCTACATATCCTTTCGCTACCTCCTTTAATGTTGACGACAATAACACTACCGACTGTTTATCTCTCGTGGATGATCCAATGGCATCAATAGAAGTAGTATGTAGATTATTATTACCTCCATCGGAAGTAACTTCTTCACGTGGTGTCGTATTCCCTCCTTGTTGATTGATAAGAAGCTTCATAGATTGTTGCAAGTACGCCAATGCTGAATTCATTGTTTTGATGTCTTCATGCATTTGATTTTGGTTGTTCTCCAATTTAGCTAACTGTTGCTTAGTTGCATTCTCTTTTACCGCGGTAATTGCTTTTGAAGCTTGTGTTATTTTTACTTGCTTTACATTGCATGTAGAGCTGATAGCACGACAATAACTTCTTCTTTTATCATCTCCAAAAACTTCAGCAATGGGATCTTTATCAAAATTATCTAGACTTAAAGCATCATCGCCACCTTCTAATCTTTGTCTTGCTTCCGCTGCTTCAACCAAAGCCTACGATGTTCGACAAATACAATGATATGAGTCTATGCCTGATTAAAAAACAAAGAAAGTTTAACTGAAGATGCTTGATTAAAAACAAACAAATTCGGCTTTGGTTACAATGATATGAGTCTATGCCGAGTGGCTCAAGTTTACCGAGCCACTCGGCTCAAGTTTACTGAGCCACTCGGCTCAGTAAACTGAGCCTACAAGGCTCAGTAAACCTGAGCCGAGTGGCTCAGTTTACTGAGCCTACAAGGCTCAGTAAACCTGAGCCGAGTGGCTCAAGTTTACTGAGCCACTCGGCTCAAATTTACTGAGCCACTCGGCTCAGTCGGCTCAGTAAACTGAGCCTACAAGGCTCAGTAAACTGAGCCACTCGGCTCAAGTTTACACTGATCTACACAAAACTGGAAAGGAAGAAAAAATATCATGGTCAGTTCAGTTGGTCACCAACTCAAGCTCGAAATAGCCTGCGTGTTAATCCTACATTACAACTTCTAAAGCTGTTTTAGAATGGGAAAAGTCGCGCTAGCTGCTGTAGGGCGTGTAATTGGTTTGGCAACGCCAGTGGAGGAGATGAGTTCGAGGTTAACGTCAGTTTATGGAGTTCGAGGTTAACGTCAGTTTATGAACTATTTTAAAACAGCAGCCAGTGGAGGAGATGAATTTAAAACAGTAGTCATGCCAGTGGAGGTTAACGCAAAATAGTGTAAATTTTTCCAGGCCAATGTCCTAATTGTCTAACCCCAAAAACAATGGCAGTAAAAGTTTCCATATTATCGTTGTCTTCTTCATTGGTAATATGTGCATTTAGAGAAGGAAAAGGCATAAGTAATAATTTGAAAAGCTCACCATGATTACTGCCAAGCTACCATGAGTAATTTTACTGTTCATTAGATATTAATCATGTCACTACGGTTGGTTGCCTAATTGCTAATTGACATGCTGACAGTAACATGAACTGAGCCACCTGAAGAAAAAAAAAACTAAATTTGTAAAAAAAAACAAACCAGACCAAAATAGACAATAACTAAATAAGTTTAAAAGATTCTCAGGAAAACAAATAATAAAATTAGTTGAAAGTTAATGCCATTTTGAAAAACGTTATCAAATGAAGTTACTTCAGCCACAAAGAAGACTGGCAGAGGAAAGATATCTTTTTCTAATTAGCAATCAAGAAACCAATTCATGAAGAACAAAAACAAGAAGATCACCAAGAAAATAATCAAATAAATCTATCATCTAAATGGTCTAAACGTATCAATTGGGAACGGTCGTATTCATTAATGGCAATCTAGTATGGCGATTCCTTCTACTTCTTCTTCCTTCTCGTTTGATTCATCTTCTTTTCCTCCTCTTCAAAACTCCTCCGCTCCTCCACCTCCTCCTTCTGCTTCCCCTGTCTCTTCTCAAGGTTTCGCGAAAGCTGATAAAAATCATGCAGCTGAAAAGTGCTCTTCAAACAGATTTATCTCCAAAAATAGACAAGCAAAACAAAGGGGGGGAACAAATGAATTGCAAGTCCCATGACCATCTAGTTGCCTTACCGAAGCAGTGCTACTGCAAAAGGTATTGGTATTGCAATGCAAAACCACATCAAAACAAATGTATTTCAAAAAAATCCAAATATCTAACCAGTTTTAATTTTGAAGGTAAACAGGAAAATGACTGGGTTAACAAGATAATGTTGACAATAAATGAATTGTATGTCCCCAGGCCCTTCCAAGCCAATTATTTCAGCAGTGCCAACAAAGGAGGAGATGGAATACGGGATCACTTAGAAGCAAACAATTCAAAAGAAAATTCATTCAACACTTGATAGCTTCATATATGACGAGCATTAGACTCACACTTTGTGCGTGATGAAGTCATGTTAAAGTTAATGACTGGAATTTCTATGAATAATAAAATTGCAAATTAGAGCTTGATAAAAAAAAGGTTCGGATTACTTACATATTTTTCAGCGGCACACGGAAGCACTTCCCCGGTTTTTTTGCTCGTATGTGCTATTTTCCAAACATGAGATCGCATAGGCTTACTTTCCGGATTTTCGTTTTTCTATTGAAGTATACAAATAAATAAATATAATATAATTTATCATAAAGTTTACTTAAGAAATGTGAACTACATACCAATTCATCATAGAGTGTACGGTATGATTTTCTGCCCAATGTATGATTTATAGTAACCTTTGCTTTGTTTGACGTATTCTGCTTACATTGTTTTCTCTTTCTATCACCATACTCCATGTCAACAAAACTCTCCCATTGAACTTTATCAACATCATCAGGACGATTTTCCATTGCAATACGTCTAGGTATAAGCTCATCATCCTTCTTGAGGTATTTGTTACGTAGTTTCGATTTTGCACTTCTGAATTTTTGTGAGAACTCTTTTTCTAATATAGGTCTTGCTTTATCGGGATCTATATCCATATCAAACTCTTTCTGCAGAATCAAAATAAAAAACAACCAATGCCTGATTAGAACAAACAAAACAAACCCTAACTGAATCAACCAATAGAAATTCTTCTATTATGCAAAAAAAAAAAAAAAAATGCAACACCATAACTGTTTATGATTTATTAAATTTAAATGAGAAGTAAGATACCAGTATTGCTTTCCATAAAGCATCTTTATGAAAGAGATCTACATTCCTCCAATCATCATAACTGATCGGAATGTATGCACGGATCAAAACACCACATCGGGAACTCCACTTCTTTCTATCTTTCCCTTTAGCACCATCCATTTCAACATTTATAAAGTACTTTTTATTTGGAGGAGGCGGAGGGACATCTTCTGTGTCTTCTGTTTGTCTCGATGAACTACCTGACATTCTGTTAATTTTATTGCATTAGCACGATTATAATTTTTTGACTTGCAAATAAAAGAAAGAAATGCAAAAAAACGGTGTAACTTACATTTCTGAAAGATAACAAGTAGAAATGGTGGAAGCCCCTTCAACCAAAAATAAAAATAGAAACTCATGAAAAAACTTAGCACATTCGTTTTGCAGCACAAAATAAAAATAGAAACCCATGCTCCAAAAAAACAGTTAACAAAGTAGAGGCAAAACACAAAAACACTCTAGCAAGCATAACCCGATAACATAAAAAAATTAACTGAAGATACTTACATAAGATGATACATCCACTTAATTCATAGATAACATTTACGAATGTTCAAAACAAGAAAAGGTAGCAAAATGAATAAAGCAACGTCAACAACTTCAACCAATTTGTCTATTTGGATTCAATACAATTTAACAACGTTGTTAAGTTGGGTTGCTCTTTTAAAACGGATTGAAAGTTCGTTGGCATATCATAATCATCCACGTTATCCGTCATGCGTTTAGGAGAGCGTCGCACAATGGACCAATCAGAATTCTTCTGTGTGTTCTTTATGTAAAAAACTTGGCTAGCTTCCGATGCAAGAATGACAGGCTCATCATACTCTCCATCATTGCTTTTGAGCCTTTTCAAATTCACCATCAGTAATTTGGAGTCAGGACAAACCTTATAACCATGTGTTTTATCAGCAATATTGACCCATTTGCAATAGAACACAACATGTTGAAATTCATAATAATCAACTTCAATGATCTCCTGGATAATACCATACCAAGTAGTGTCATCATCCGTAGGATTTAAATCTTTTGCACTTGCAACAAATGTTGTAATTGCATCCATACAAACGCCACTATCTTGTGTTGAAAGAGTGTCGTCGTAGTGCTGAGGAGAGAATAAATAACCATTGATTCTATATTTAAGGTGAGTTTTGGCTTCCCATGTTGGTCCACTAACATAATACCATAATAGGAAGTCTATGCGTTTTTCTTCTATTAACTGAAAAAAGTAAAATACGTTCAAAAATGTTATTTATTATCAAATTATGAGTTCATTGTAATTCAACAAACCTTTTTATGCAACCAGTCAATAAATTCAGACTGAATTACTACTTCTGCCTTTGATTGGAGCCGCTTTTTACCACGTTGAGTCTCTTCTAATGATAATCGATATTCGCTACAAACAAAAACAAAAAAATAAAGTAAATTTTGGACTTGTATTTATAAATTTTAATGTGTAAAAAAAACAAACCTATAATAATCATCTCGATCTGGAATGTCTATTCTGAAAAGTATCCATCTTCGAATTTGTACACGTTGTACGCCAGATAATTTTATTGTTTTACCCTCAATAATGGAACGCTCATAAGTATCGCCATAGTTCTCATCTAAAAACGGTGCTTGTTTAGCACTATGGTTATCATCACGCGGATTTGGCATATATTCCATTGCATATCTAACAGACTCTGAAACAAGATACGCTTCAGAAATTGATCCCTCGATAAATCTTTTATTGCTTGGTATGTTCTTACACTCCTTCATAGCTCTAAAAAACAACATTTAATGTAACTAATAAAACATAAATCAGTTAACAATCATGTAAATGAAATGTCTACCTTTCAAATGGATACATCCATGTATAATTAACCGGTCCACATAATAATGCTTGATCAGCTAAATGCACCATGAGATGTATGCTGATGTCAAAGAAATAAGGAGGGAAATAATGAGCCAGCACACATAATGCCTCGGCAATCATATCTTTGGAAGCTTGGACATGCTCTCGATTTAAAACCTTCGAACAAACAATATTGAAGTACAAGCATACTTGTAATATTGCACGTCTTAAATCACGGTTCTTTGGATATGCATACTGAACCATCATAGGTAGAAAATATTGAATTATAACATGATAGTCATATGACTTTCTAATGTTCAAACTAGGTGGCTGTGTATTTACCAAGTTGCTAAATTTAGTCCGGAAGCATGATGGAAGTTTTGCATCCTTGAGAACTTGACAACACTGCGTCTTGTGATTTTTGTCGAATGCAAATTTAGAAGATTGCTTGTACTTATCAAACAATATGTTAATAAAATGCTCTGCTACATTCTTTTCGGTGTGCATCACATCAATAGTATGTCGCACCTTATGACCACTCCAATACTCTAAGGAAAAAAGAATAGACTTCTTGTACCATGCTGGTATTTCACTGTCTTCGTTCTCATTTTCAAAATATTCATCATCACGATCGGCATCATTTATCACGCGTTTTTGGGTTTTCGTTAATTTACCTGGTACATATCTTATATGAGCAAGCTTTTGCAACAGTGTCGATCCTATCAATCGTATTGGAGGTTTCTTATCCTCCGTATCTTTATACCATCCATGTTTGAGTGCTCTATATGGATGATCACTCTTCAAAAACCTTCTATACCTCGTATAAACAATCTTATTGCCGATGTGTTCTGATTCTGTTTATGTTGCACAAACAGGACATGCTTTGTAACCATGTGTTACACAACCAGATAAATTTCCAAATGCAGGTAGATCATGAATTCCCCATAGTAGCATTGCTCTCAAAGTGAAATGTTCTCTCTTGTCCATGTCATGTGCAAGCACTCCTATCCAAAGTTGTTTTAGCTCATCCACAAGAGGTTCCAAATAGACATCGATATCTTGACTTGGCGCCCTTGGTCCAGGAATTAACAAACACAACATTTGAAATTCTGGTTTCATGCACAACGAAGGGGGTAAGTTATAAGGAACCATATACACAGGCCAACAACTATAGCTACCTGATTGGTTTGTACTAGGATTGAACCCGTCAGTAGCAATGCCAAGCCAAACATTTCGTCCATTTCTAGCAAACTCGGGCCATTTGTTTTTAAGTGATCTCCATTCAGCCGAGTCAATGGGATGACGCATCGAATTCCAACAAGGTTTTGCTTCACTATGCCACAACATTTTTCGATCTATCCATGGTACGGTGTACAGCCTTGTTAATCTCGGAATAAGTGGAAAGTGTTTCAATACTTTTCGTGGTTGTTTTGTGATTTTTTCCACTTCTCCTTGTTTTTTCGTTTTAAATCTCGAAGTATGGCATCGAGGACATTCAACAGCATCCTTATAATCCTTCCAAAATAATATGCAATCATTTTCACAAGCGTGTATGCATTCTACTTTCATTCCTAAATCTTTTAACATTTGTTTCATTGTGGAGTACTTCTCAGGTATTGTATTCTCCTTTGGAAGCCACCGTTTCAATCGCTTCAACAACTCGGTCATACTGTTTCCTGACCAATTAAAGTCTTTTTTCAAATTATGAAGCTCTACAATGACACTTAATGTTGTAATACCATCTTCGCAAGAGGGGTATAATAATTCGCTTGCTTTTCCCTTGTAATCATGATACTTTTTCCACTAACTACCATCATGCATTCCTTCTACGCTATCATATACTCCATATGCATCATCAATAAAGTTTCCAAGAGTATCTTCTATGGGGTTTTCCTCTCGAGATTGATTGGAGTTGTTAGCATCATATGTAACATTTGGTGTATTAGTGACCCTAACGTCAACGTTGCTTCTCTCCCCATGTAAAAACCACTCATCGTATGTTGGATCCATACCATGAATGATTAAGTGCTTCTCAACCATTTCAAAAGACAACTTCTTCGAATTTCTACACTTCATACAAGGGCAGCTACACATTTCAAAGTCGGGTGGTGAATGACACTTCACGAAGTCCATAAAATATCGAACTCCTTGTATATATTCATTGGTATTCCTATGTCGAATTCTAATCCACTCTCTTGAAGTAGGATTCGACATTAGCAAGAACTTTACTCGTGCCTGTTATATTTTTGTAAATGAAAAAATAATGCAATTAGATAGATAACATATTCATGTTACAAAATAATAAATAAAATGAATACGATAAATACGTTAAGGTTCGGCAGCTTCATTTTTCTAGCGCCTCTTGCATATTCAAATGCTATTAAACTTTGAATGTCTAATGCACATTATGATTGCTAGCATACAACGCACATAGATGCATCTTATATCCAAAAATATTCTTTATTTTTAAATAAAAAAAATGGATGAACGGATATATGTTATAAGTGCAAAGGTCTTGTAGTCACAACGCTTTTATTTCATATTGTTTTATTGGAAATATCGGCAGCAAATTGATAATTAATAGTAAAATTCATTTTGACGGGTAGTTGGAAATGGATAGTTGTGAAATTTGCAAATCGATGGTGAGATCCGTCGATGGATCAAAGGTATTTTTGAAATTTCGAAAAGACACTGTGGAAACCATGTTAATTGAACTCTTTTTATTAGTAATAGAGATAGAGATATCTTTATAAAAAAAAAATACTATTTCATCCTTTTAATTTGTTCAAAATTGTAAATAGCAGCCATTAGAACATTTATTTTAACCATTGATTTACAACATTAATTTTATTTTGTTGCCAAATGCTGGTAGAAATAACTTTAAATACGTTCCAAACGTCATCTTAAATATAGCATAGGGAGTACCACAAATTTAAAAACAAAAGAGTGTTATAAGGTGCTGCAAAAGAGGGACGGCACAGAACCTTAATCGCATATAAACTATGTTTATGTATAAAGAAAATAAACTAAAATGGTTAAGTTTCATTTACATTTCTTAAACCATCCATGTAATGTAACTATATTATATGTTATCAAAGATTGCGATTTAGCATAAAGTAGATTACATGTACGTGCAGCATCCTTATTAGTGCTGGTTATGAACAAAGTTGAATTCATGTGCATTGTACGGACATGTAAACCTATAAATAAAATTACAAGTAACGTTACTGTAAACTTGAAGTTGTTAGACTTAAACAAAAGTTAAGGAAAAGCTGAAAGGAATGATAGCAAGAAACAAGAAAACGGAGAGAGGACATATGCAATGCATATGACGCATGCATGAATTGAATTGAGCTGAACCAAATACCAGGCTAAGAAATGCCAATGCCAAAATAGTGGCAAAGAGATTTAGTGCATTTACTACAAAAGGAATATATTTGTGGGGGTGGTTGCATCATTCACAATTTACAGCTTTGAACCGGGGGATGCAAAAAGTATAATAGTGGAAAGTGAAAGAAAATATGGACCAAATTGATCACACATGTGCATCACCCTACTATTTTAAGAGTAATATGTAAGACAACTCCTTTATTTATTTATTTATTTTTTATTTTATTTTTTGCCCTCGGATTATCCTTTAAATTTCATTTTAGCTCTCCAAAGTGTAATCAAATATTCTTTCAGCAATATAACAGTATACCTCTTTAATTGATTCAGTGGACAATGTTATATCTTGATATTATTATTTTTCGACCGTTCATAGTACAGTAGAACAACAAATGATGCACCTATATTTTTCAGTAGTATATTGCTGATTTAATCTAGAACAATTTTTATGCAGTATCTGTGAGTGTGTTTTGTGTATATTGCTTTATTTGAGTATCCTGATACTATATGATGAGTTTTGTCTTCATAAGTGAAGTATTATATAGCTAACTCTCTAACTCGCCTAGTAGGATGAAAATAGTCAAATATGGCTCAATTGAATGGTCGCTTTTGCTTTGTTCAGTTTGTTTGAAATACAAAGAAAGAAAGCAAAGCAAAGCATTTAATTAGTTGCTGAAAAGCTGTATGTGAACTTTAAAACCTCTGTATAGGGGCAAATTATTGAATCAACGTTTGGCTCGTTTAATTCATCGACCTAGGGTTTGAATTGGAATTTGCAGCAACTTTTATGGCTACTGTTCCTTTATTTTTGTAAACGTTGGTCTGTTTTACATAGTAGAAAAATAATTTTTGGTTGCCAATACGCATATCAATGAGAAAATTAACCTGTTTTGTTTGCCTTGTGGTGCGATTTCATTGTCTACCTCAAATTGACAGAAACCCTTTGGTTCAGTTTTAAGATATTGAAGTATGAAACTTGGTACATGTAACATTTGTCTCAGATCACATAATCATCATTGAACCCAGGTGAACAAATGTTTGCACCAGTGTACATCAGAAGCACAATTTCATAACAATCCATAATATTGCTAATTATGATGCCACAGTTCAAGAATTTTCTACAAAAAATGCAAGAAGTTTTTTTGGTTAAAATGAAATTTTAGGAGGTTATTAACAATTCTGGAATCCAGTATAATATCCAGCAAATTCTTGTTTACCCTAATTTGGATCTTATTTCTTTCTTTCTTTATTTCATGTAAAGATGAAACAGTAAAATTCATTAAAATCTCAATTTTAATTTTATCAAAAACAACAATATTTTGCTGGATCTAAAGGAATTAAGTGTACACGCATAACAAGGAATTGCAGAAAAGGGCTAGAATCACTACTATCACAACGGTCAGTCAAATATGGCAAGAAAGATGAAGAAGAATCTTTAATAACATTCAAATTCAAAAGGAAATCAAAGCAGCTATCGTAATTGCAGAGATTAAGTCAGTATTACTCACTTTCGGGGTCTGGCAGAGAGCAGATCGGAACAGATCGGGTCTGGCGGAGAATAGATCAGGTCTGGCGGAGAATAGATCGGGTCTGGCGGAGAATAGATCGGAGTCTGCAGGCGGCGATGGAGATGAAACAAACCTAGGCGGCTTTGCAAAATTTGGGGATAAGTGTCATGGCAAATACGAAAAGGAACGGAAGGGTTAGAAAAAGGAAAATTACCAAACCATCCCCTACGTGCAAAAATCTGGGCTATTGTAACGGTTATTACCATTATAACTAAATATAATGGTAATAAACGTTATAAAATAGTAACAATAATAACCGTTACTAATAGGGTCCGCGAAAATGTTACAAAACAGGCTGTTTGGTGTAGTGTCAATTGTTCTTCAACATCATAAAACATCTCTTGAACACGATCAATCTCATCATTTGCCTCGTTATTCATATTATATTCTTGGTCATTCTCATCATTCTCACGATTACTGGAATTGGATCTATTAAGTACACTTTCACCATGCCATATCCATCGCGTGTAATTTTTCTTGAATCCATAGCGAATTATGTGATCTTTGATTTGATCTATGTTACGAAATCTCCTCTTATTTTTGCAGTATTTACAAGGAAAAAAAATAGTTTCTTCCCCTCTTCTTACTTGATCATTCAGTGCACGATTGATGAACTCTTCAATTTTGTCCAGGAACTCATCATCGCTGCGTTTCACATTGTACATCCACATACGATCCATGTTCAAATGACACACTACAAAATCAAAAATAATCGTTGAATACCAAATACATATTACTAAAATTAGTTTGCAACATTTATATTTTATATAATCATTTAATTCTGTCTAGTTTCAAATATGACATTTATGATTCAAACTGTACAACCAGGCTTAAGTTAGACTTCCTCAAATAAAACAAATAGTTGGACCTATTAGGTGAATCTAAAATACTCCAACCTATGGGGAATCTAAAACAGCCTGTAGGCAAGGCTGATCGATCAAAGCTTAATCCTATGAGGAATGGTTCATTGTATGGATGAAATAAAACAAATGCAATGTAACAACCCGGAATTTTGGGGCCAATTTAAAATTTTTATTATAGAAATTTTAATGGTTTTTAATATTTAAAATATTTTATTTTAAGTAATAATGACTAAAGATTTCAGAATAGGCAAACTTAATGCACATGAAAGAGTTACCAGTTATAAATCACGATTTAACCAAGTCACTAGTAATAGTCCAAGCTTATGTGTATGTACATCACTACAACAAAAATACTATTTTACAACACTAATTTCGCGACAGTTCACCGAAGTGTTATAAAAAATGTAACTCTTTCACAACATTTGTTAAGAAAAACGTTGTAATAGATTCTTCCAACAAATGTTCTATATAGAAAAGTTGTAAATCAAAGAATTCTACAATGTTTGTTTAAAATGTTATAGAAAGTAATTTTCAACAATGACTTTTATACGTTGTATTATATTTGTTTTTTCATAATATATTTGTCATGTTATCTAAATAGTAAGTGAACAATGTTTTTCAAACATTGTAAATTTATAGTCTTCAACAATATTTATCAAACGTTGCAAACCGAAAGTTAGACAACAACAAATTACTATTATAGATTTGTTTTTTTTTTACAACATCAGCTTAGTCTTAACTCGATTCGTATTTGAGACAACGTTTATTTTATATTGTTAGCAACATTATATTTAATAACTTTTGGTTGATATTGTTAGTGCTCATATTTCAACAATATATTATTAACATTGTCTTGAGTACGTTTTATAACTGTGATATTGTGTTGTTAAAGATTTTTATAAAGACAATAGACTGTAAATATTATAAAAACAATATTGTTGACAACATTATCTTGATGTTATAATTTTTGTAACACAAAAAGTTTTATTGATATTTCCAAATATTTTGTATTTAATAAAAAAATTGGTATTAGCAAATTATTTCGCTAAGGATATTTCGTCATGGCTTTATTATTCGACCTTTTGATCAGACTGCATTATGACAAGTTGGACGAGTTAAGCTCGAAGGTTATTAAGGCATACAACCTCAAGAAACAACTTTGAAGTTTAGAAACCAAATGCAAATAAGCTCACGAGACAATGGTCAAGACAACATGAGACATTGGACTGCCAAGCCCAATAAGGAGTTAGATCAGTACCAGTCCAACCCACGCTTCGATACCAATTCTCGTATTTTTATCCAAGTGTGCCACGTTTGTTTAGGTTCATTTGGTAGATATACGTAAATTAAAAGTTGATAGTATCTATAGGGAAAATTTTGATTTTTAAAGCAAGTAAGATCCTACATTTGATAATTAATTTTGAATTAGGAAAAGAAGTTAGATCCAATTAAGTGATTTTGAATTTGAAAAGGAAGTTAAATCTAATTTCAAACTGATATCTTTAATAGCAAGCGTTCCAGCACGCGCTTCGCGTGTGATTTATTTGTTTATAAATTATACATGATTAACACATTTAAGAGAAAATAATTTATACAAATATTTAATCATGTTTTTATGTTGAAAACATACGTAGTCAATGCAAATTTTTATTTCTAAGTTGCAGAATTTAATTATTTATTAGTTTTAATTTTATTTATACTTATAATAATAAATGGTGTTTATTTGTTTATGCGGCGTTGATTGGTTAGATCATAGTTTTAAGCATAATGAAAGTAGTTTGAATTTGTAAAGAAGTTTGAATATTAGATTTAGATTCTATTGTTAGAGGGGATTGAGATTTTTGTGTTCATGTAGAGGAGCATTTTCATTTCTATTATTAATCAATAAAAAATGAATTTTCAAATAAGTACATATGTTAAATCCTAATTATAAGTGATATTATGATCTACTAATATCTGATGTGGGCATTTTGGATTATAAAATGAAATTTATTCATTAAATCCTACTTTTTAGGATTACTAAGTAATACCGTCTAGGGTTATTGCTAAGTAACGATCTCATATCTAGGGTTATTGCCGGTAGTTCACGTTTAGACCAAAAAAGTGCGACACCAAAGGTATTCTAACTATTATTTTTTGGTCGGGTCTTTGGGGTCGGGTTTGATCGGGTCTTAATTGTATTTTTCATCATCTAGACCTGACTCGAGACCCATCGGGTTCGGTTCGGGTTCGGGTCTTGTTGGATGGGTTCGGGTTTTTGATTCTCGGTTTTAATTGCCATCCCTAATCCATATTGAGGTTACACAATACTCTCAAGTAGAGAAAACTGTATATCTTCATCAGACTGGGATTTCTAATTCGGTCTAATTAACTATCGGATGGGTCTTCTCATAGTTTTTCAATAACTACGAGCACGCAACTGATTGGTATCGACAAAAACAATGTATACCACCAAACATTATGAGATCGTTACGAAGTGTGGTTTTAAGGGATGTACTGATATTTTTTTCTCATAACATCTTAACTACAAATATTTAAATAAAAAATACCGACCCGTCTTTCGACAAGACCATCACGCTTTAGATTCTTTATCACTGGATTGCTCGGGATTCTAGCTCGGACTTACTCGCACTCGAGTGTTAGACTAGATTAATAAAAAATCGATCTAACAAAAATGTTATTATACTTCGTGCTTAATCGCTCACGATTGCGACCACAATCACATAACATAAGTAATTATAGTACATATGTAACAAAGTATGTATCATCTATCCCTGTGACCAGACCATGTACGAGTATAGTAGAGATATCAGAGTTGAAATATCATGTGTATTTCGCGCGCAACATCTGTTTGGTAAAACAATAAAACTTATCTGTTCTAAAACAAACTTATTTGATCAAGCGTCAGAATATTTTAAAAAAGAGTAATATCTGTCATGTTCAAAATAATTTAGAAAATAAATATTTTGAAGTATCTTTTTTGATAAATATATATTGATAAAAAAATTAGTATGGGTTTTTTTGGAAAACATAGCAGTTAAATCACAAATTTTTCCTAAACTATTTTATTTTTACTCCTGATTTCCATTGTTTTTAAACTTTGATGCCAATTTATGTAAGTCTGCAACCCACCGTGAGCCAATAAAAAAAAAGCGTAGGGTTTTCTCCCTTGAATGGCGGCCACAATGGAAAACCCTATCCCCTTCTCGTCAAGTATCCCTTCCCACTTCCCCGTTAATAGCTCACCGCGCCAAAGAATAAATCTTTCCCTCCCAAACCTTCCGCACTATCTCAAGATCCCACGCGTTAAAATCTATAAGAGTAGAGTAGAACCGTTAACGCAATACCTCCAATTTCTGAGTTCGAGAAATAGATTCAGGTAAATAGGGTAAGAATCTACTTTTTAGTGTCCTTCCTTTCTATCAATAAATTACGTGTCAGGATCAATTTTTTAACTTCCATAATTATCTAACTACTTAGCATTATGTTTGATTATTAATAACAATGGGTCCTTTTTATCTTACTGTAGAATACTTTTTCGTTATGTTTTCACTCAGGTTGAATTGGATGATATAGATGGAGCTGCTTCAAATCTGGCAAAGTGACTTCAATTTATGAGGTAAAATTTTATTTTATGGAAATTTATGTTAGCAGTCAGTGTAAAATTGATGAAATTTGTTAGCAGTCAGTGTAAAAAAATTTTTAGCACTCTGTAAGATTAATAATTGTTAGCATTCATTGTAAAAAAGTATAGCCGTTTCTTCACTTACAACCTTCAAATTTATTAATTGAATACTTAATTTTTTATTAAAATTTTGTAAATTATTTGAAATTCACGGAAAAAAAGAGAGTAATGTGAGTAATAAATGTTTATTTGAGGTTCTGGATAATTATTAGCAAAGAAATTTCTATATGAAATCTAACCAAGGTTTTGATGTTGTGATAGTAACGGCCTTATTATCTATGTCAATCATTAAGAATTTATTGTGATTTACCCAAAAACGGAAAGAATTTATCATACTATATTGGATTTTTGCATTTGGTCGTCGCCCATCTCCTACAGACTTTGTGATAGTTAACTGCATGTAATTGAGGTATGGTATCTAAATTTATTAATTGAATACTTAGTTTTTTATTAAAATTTTGTAAATTGTTTGAAATTCACGGAAAAAAAGATTAATGTGAGTAATACATGCTTATTTGACGTTCTGGATAATTGTTAGCAAAGAAATTTCTATATGAAATCTAACCAAGGTTTTGATGTTGGATAGTAACGGCCACACTGTGCACTACATACTAATTCTACTCCTTTAATACAAATCATGATCTTATCTGAGCAAGATTATTCATACAATTTCATTTGCTTTGCAGATTTCAAAATCTCGGAGAGATGAGGACTCTTGGAATAAATGATGCCTCAATCTCTTCAAGCTTACTCGGAGACAACACTAGATGGCCCTCTTGGACATACATGTATAAACTATAATTTTGTTCAACAATTTTCTCATTAATAATTAGATGCGTAAATTTATCCTTCGACTGCTATGTTACTTACCTCTCCACACACGTGAGAATGCATATTTTTTTGTATCTTCTACTCATTATTTATGTAATATTGGATAATGGCCCTAATTTTGTTTCCAAAGTTTTGCACACTAAATTGATAGTTAGTTAACCTTTCGATTAAGCCTTTGCATATTCTAAGTATGTGATTACTCTACTGCCTTGTTTCGATTAAGCCAACACGTTTTTAGGCATACAGTACTCATTAACCAGCAATTTTAATTCCTATTTTAAATTTTGTATTCAATTAACTTTTTAAATCTTAACTGATATTCAGATACGATTTGTTAAACAGGTACTGTTGAAATATACATGACTGTTTTTGCTTTTAAAATATATAATTTCTTCCCCTTTGTTTTGTCTTAGAATTTAGTAAGTTCATGGGATTTGTTATTTTAACTGCAGCTGTACCTGTTCCAACATCAACAAGGCAATGGGCAAATGATTTTTTCCATTCTGTTAACTTATTATAAATATTCTATTTTATAAATTATATGTTCGTTGCTGGATTTTTTATCGCATATTAGTTTATAATTACTGTCGTTGTACACCAATGTTAGTTTTGACGAATTTTTCTTACATGTGATTTTTTAAACTATGTTGAAAACTCACCTATTTAATTTAACCCGGTTTCTTAAATTTTCTGATTCGTGCAATTGAAATCCATATTTGCCTTTTTTTTCCAGCACGTCCACCTGCTTGGACATCTTCTGTTTTGATTCTACAGGAAAAAATAAAGCTTACACCTAAACATAGCGGTACTTGTGGGATTATACATCTTTGTGTAAAAACAATCAAATAAATTTATCCTCTCCGTAAACATTAGAAATGATATGCGTAAAACATATGTAAACTGCTACTGTTTAGTTTATGTTGATTATCCTATAACTTTCTATTTAATTTGTGCGTAATTTTTCTAATGGTTTGATTTCTAATTGTTGTATCTTTTGTCTCAGAGTAATGTAGCTTGAGTATTGCGGTGTAACTCTACATGGACTACCAACTCTTTGTTCTCGAGTTTGGAGATAGATTTGTAAAAGGTATTGGTCTTCTCATGCTTATCTATGTTTGATCATGCATCTCAGTGTGATTATATTGTTTCATACATTATCCACAGTGTTAATTTTTTCGAAGCAAAAGTTCGTTTTCCCTCTTTTTCGATGACTTCAGCTTTACACTCATACCTATTTTTAAGTTGCCGTGTTATAATTTACGCCACTCATGTTGTGTGCTCAACATGCAACATGTTGAAATAGGTTGTCTACGCTATTAGTTTCTTTTGCTCTAAATATTCCTTTGTTTACGTTTTCTTCATTAAACTATTTTTCTAGAATTTCTTCGTGAAATGATTGAATTGCTAATAATACATATGCGAACGTTTTACTTGTACAATGCTTACGGTCTCAAATCCAACACCCGACTTCATTGAAGATGAAAAAAAAAAAAAAATTTGTGAAACACTCTAGAATGATCAGAAATTCATCTATATTGCTCAATGGACGTCAGCGTGATTCATTGTTGTCGTCTAACTAATTAAAATAGAAAAAATCAAAAGGTTGGTTAAATGATTTAAATTATGACTAGGGACTATTTAAGTATTGTAACAAAAAAATATTCCATGTTAGAGTACAATCTTTTATTGTTATAACTCTACATATATAGGCATATATATAATCCGTACAACACTGGAATTTCGAACGAAAGCAAATAAATTAAGGCTGACATGATATCGAAAATATGCAGCTGTTTACTATTTTTTTAGCATATCAATCTCTTTTTTTCAGTCTATCCTCCATTTCATTTTATTTGATATAGGTGCAACAAATTCTCGTACTTCTAAATAGGTGAAAATAGTGAGAGGGAACTAAATCTGACCTTGCAGATGGTCAAAGGAAGTATGATTATGAGGGGAAAAAAAAAGTGGGAAATTCGAATTTCAGATTAATCTAAAAACCTGCTGATTTCTTTCTATGATTTTTGCATGCAAAGAATTATTTTATAGCAAAGGCGATTACAAATTGTATTCCTATCATGACTGTGTTATTCTGGTGTTGCTTAACTAAATATATGCGTTAAAAATTCTTCTACAGACATAGATACGCTTCATAAACATATTTCATTTTGTTGACGACTTTTCGTACATTTTTACATTTATGAATGTGTCAATGTCACATTTTCCATTTACAGTTTGCAACTTTTCTGTATTATGGATTTCCTTAATTCTAAATTTATCGATTTGGGTAATATAATTTGCCACAGGAAGTCTACCTTCAACTTCTGCTCTTCTGTTTGGAATAAACGATTATTTTATCTATACTATACTATAAAAACTGAGGTTGGTTTCGGAGACTCTGAAACATGCCACGTCATTTCTAGAGCTGAACCGTCTGAACTCTGGAATATGTTCTCTCGCTTCGTTCTAATGCCTCTTTCTCATCGTTTCTTCCTTGCCCTGAGTATTCACTTCTCCTTCAAAATATACATGATCTCGCATTGCTTCTCCAGTCAGATATCCCCATCCCCTCCTACCAGCTTCACAGAACCAATCCGAAACTCCAGCTTCATGTCTTAATCGTCCTCGCCCGATTTACTGGCTTATCCCTCAACGAGACACAAGCTTCTTGAGTATTCTGTTAAATTAATAGTCGAGTTTTCTATAATATCAATTATCATCTTACTTCCTCTTTAACTATTCTTCGTTTCACTTATATTTTTCGTTTTAAAATGTATGAATGGCTGTTTCTCATCGTTGCAATCCGTACCATTAATTTTCCTATAATTTTTTAGTCCTGCAATTTCCTTCTACCCAATCCTTTTTTTTCTGGTCCAGTGAATTAGGTACACTAGCTTTTTGACTAGATCCTATCGAGCGAATTGTTTATCTATTAAAGTGCTTAGAAGTTATTGAAGAATATGGAATCGAGATCAAAAAATTTAGACGGTCCATTAACCAACGATGAAGTCAATTTGGTTGCTAAAACCACAGTGAACGGAATGACAGGTAATTTTCATTCACTAATCGTATAATTTTTTGCCATATTCAGGCTTAATAGTGAGATTTCATAATTTATTTTGAAAGCTACGGTTTCAAATAAAAGTTTAGGCTATAAATTTATCCCCTTCCTTTAAATTGACTACATGGATTTAGTGCAAGTCCCATCCTTTGTGCTATCCTTCCAATGCAAGTGTTCTCAACTATGGATTCAATAGTTATTGCACTAAAATTTGATACTACTGCATGCTGTTATTTTACAGCTATTTGTTTATTTTAAGACCCTTTTTTGGTCCCAGCTATGCATTACAAACTGAACCAAATATGAATTACCAGTTGTGAACTAATATTTTTTTTGGATTACTGTCAGTGCTATTACCTCTGCTTTTTTTAAGGATTTTATGTTACAGTTGGCTACAGAGGATAGAGAGGAAAGGGTACCAATTATATAACATCGAGATATATAGTGGTATATGAAAATATGTATGTATTGTGCGGGTATTGCATGTTTTCTTCTATGTCCATCTTTCAACCACAGAATAAGGGATATTCATGTGGATAATTTAGGTTATATACTGGTGCCTTTGAGTTGATAGGCATGCTTAACGAAAACATTTAAAACCCATGGTATATTCATAGATGACATTTTGAATATGCAAATGCTTCAATGCTTCATATTCTAATTTTAGCTTTGTTCTATTTTTGGAATATAAATAGTATATTGCAGTTATTTTCCATTTATGTAAGACTAATGTTTGTAGTAATGGATCTATATATTATTCGAGGCGTATTTACAACAATCCAAATGAAAAGACTGGAGAGAGTTTACCATTTACCCAAGTTGTTTATGTATGAACGGACCCCAATAGTAACCGGTTTATGCCTGGTTCGAATCTTAGTAGTTACAGTTGATCTTGTGCCCTAATTAATAAGGTGTGTTTTAACAGGGTTAGCACCAAAGCACCTACCATTACCATATCCCTCCCTCAGTTTATGTGTCTAAATAAGTTTTGAGATCCTTTAGATACTTCAGGTTTCTTTTTTCCTCTAGGTTATTTGAAGGAATAACCTTTTCTCATTCATGATCTTTACATTTGCCACATCCCATCCTTAAGATACTTCTCATTTTTTATTTTATTTTTTATTGACACATTTTGTTAAATCTTTTTTTTGCCTACTTCCCTTATCATAATTCTTAAATCCTGGTACGTTTTCCCCCTTGGTTTTTGCATGTTTAACCGTATCACTATTTGTGTGTGTGCGCGCGTGTGTGTATATGTACATTTGTATATACACCCCCCCCCCCCCCCCCCAAAAAAACTTATGACAAGCTCGATGACATGTTGTTTAGTTACTACTAAATGACGATGGTATCTTATCTACAGGTCGTCCTTGGGTCTACGACTGTACAAATGCTATATTATATTTGTTTCAATTGAAAAGTTGGTTGGAACCTATGTCTGTTGTTCATCATTGAGGAAACTGGCACTGAAAGTCTATCCTATATTCCTATCTTTCTTGGTTGATCCAGCAATTAAAACATCAACGTAACTATCCATAAACTAATATGTAGTATATGTTTGTTTGTTGCATCTAAAAACAACAAATATATGTAGACTTGAATTTGAAATAAGTGCTTGAGCTTTTTTATTGAATGAAAAGATGAGTAATGAACAATTTTATGCTTTCATTTCATAATTAGTTGCCATTATAGGCTCTTGCTAAGACATTCATTGTACGAGAATTATTTACCTCAGAAAGCAATTTTCGGTGCTCAGCCTAAACAAAAATGGATTTATTTCCATACAAAATTTTAGGAAGGTAAGTAAACTATCATACTTCCATAGGTACCATATGGGAAAAATAATAATATTTGGTTGCAATATATGAAACAGAATGAAAACATGCACTATTGAAGTACTCTGCAAAGGCGATAGAATTATCAAGGTTCCTCAAACCAGTGGAATTGGTTAGTAACAACCTTTCTGTAATGTTTTTTGAATGTTAATATATTTCAGTTTAATGCTAAAAATTAGTCGTCAAGTATAGCATTTGCATAGACAAGGTCACTTCAGCGATTGGATTTAGAATGGTTTGTTGCTATTGAATCAAATCTGTATTAACTGAAAGGACTGGATTGGTGGGAGCAGCTACGAGCAGCGTGCTTACAATGCATATGCATGTTATGACAAGGATGGGAGCAATATGTAAGTATGCATATACATATAACCTACAAAATGCATGTTTATTTTCGATGTCATGATTTCATACAATTGTTAACATATGTTAGTTTGTATATTCGAAATTGAGCTCATTACACATGCATAAATTGATTGTTGCTGTTTGTTTTCCTAATATTCTAAATATACTTTAATAACATTAATTTTATATAATTTTTGCTCTAACTTTTAGTCTACAATTCTATTTTATTTTTCATGTTTTGAAGCTTTAAGGAGAAGTCAACAATTTTAGCGATCATGGTCAGATGAGCCGAATCTAATTATTTTTAATGATTTACATTTGTAACTTCTAATTGAGAAAAATTATTAAAATAAATTGATCAAGGAATACAAATAGAACCTGACATGCGCAAGAATAATGTATAAGAATATGAGTAGAGATTTCTCACAAGTAAAGAAAATTGATGCAAAGAAGAAACATACATTTAGAAATAATAACACCAACTGTAATTTACTTAGACTGTTATAACGAGCTCCCGTTCATACGAACATATAAATATTGGAATGTGTGTGTGCTTGTGTGTGTGCACGCGCACATATAGAATGTTCTACTTGGAGTCCAAAAAAAGTTACTGTACTGAAATAACGAGCTCCCGCCGAAAATGCATGAAGGCTCACTTCACAGTGCCATCAAATATTAGTCAAGTCCTAATGAGCTTACCGCTATCAGTTGACCGTAGCAAGTACAACGTCCATTCCATTCCAATAAGTAAGGACGATGAAGTCAGGTAGTTGGGCTAATCTTCAAAGGACGTGATAGCAAGGTGATTCAAGTTTATCAAAGCGAACGGGTGATTCATGTTGGCAGATTTATAAGGGAGAAATTTAACGGATCTACTATCAAAGTCGACATCGATCTGTTGAAGATCATGGTAACGAATTTGAAGTCGGACAAGAAGAGGAAGGCATCGCCTGAGAGGAGAGAAAGAGGTAGGACTGTTGCTGATAAAGAAGCAAAAGGTAACTTCACTGAAGAAGTTGCCGCTGCAGGTGTCTCACTTCAACAGGTAGCGGTTATTTTTTAAATTTTAGGTTTGAAAGTGTCCTTGTATCTAAAAATTTCCCCTGTTACAGTTAGCAGCGTTTTGTTTTGTTTGATACACCATTTTTTTTTAAGTGATTTCAATTTATGCAAAACTGATTTGCTATCATGGAGTAGAAGTTTTTGGAATGGTTGTTTATCACATTGCTATTAATATATGAATTAGATTTTAACAAAAGGTTCTACTTTAAACTAGTGCAGTGAGGGTTCTTTATGCCTACATCACACCCTTAAATAAAATTTTGCTGATTAAACCAATCTTTTTTGACTTGGTCTATTGCATAGCTCCTCGATAAACCCAACTGTATTCATGTAACTTTAAAATTTAAGTTTTTTTTATGTCTAAAAGCGTACACTTACTATTTTCTACTACTCCCTCTTCTGTTGTTTCAAGAGACTAGCTTTCACTGCTGTTGTTTCAATGTTATAGTCCACCGTTCTATATTACGGTTCGGGATGACTAAGAATAGAGAAATCATGTTCGGTTATTAAAAGTTTGTTCTATTTGTAAACATTGCTGATGATGGCCTAATCTTCCCAGGTTAACTTTTATTTGTTTTCAAGATGTGTAGCATTGATGTTGAATTTGAAGTTGTTCTATTACAGACCGTTAACTTTTTTAAGAATCGGCATTACGGATCGTATGTTTTTCACCATTAGGCAAATGGCTTATTTAAGCTGTTTATTTTGATGGTTAATTTTGCTTTCTGCCCATCTTTTCTATCCAATATTAAGTCAGATTTTTGTTTGGATAATGTAACAGCACTTAATCCGTGCTATTCATCTGGTACTGCCTAGGTGGCTTTGCCATAATGAATGTGATTAAGTTTGACTTTTGTAGTTTGGACGATGTTGTAATTTGAACATCATATTGTGTAGGTAAATGGATTACAAGCCGTATATCATTTTTTATTTTAACTTTTTTTAATTTGGACATAATATTTGTTTTATTTGGAAATTATAAAGTTAGTGGTTCAGACAATAGTATTACCTAAATGTGACATGACTGTAATTGAGATATGAAGGCATTTTAATTTTTATGTTGAATCAATCTGATGAACCATATGGAAATTAATGTGTATTTTATGTTAGTGCTAGGAAGTTGATGATGGATAAGGGGTACCAACATGCTTTCAAAAGTTGTAGTGCCCTGTTGACAAAATTGATTAAACATAAATGTGGGTGGGTATTTGATAATCCTTTTGTCTTGTGTAATTTTCTTGTAAGTTGAATGGGATTTTTTTTTATCCTAACGCATTGCACTAATTAGCGTTTTATGTTTTTATGTTGCAGATAATGTAGGAATAAAGAGTGTTTTTGGACGAGGACTTTTGGTGCCGCATGTTTTTGTTCTAGGCAGTCACTTGTTTGTTCTAAATTACATTGACACTTTCCTTTGTAACATGTCTTGCAAACCGTGTAATGTTTTATGATGACTCATGTAATGTTTTTTCTATTAGAAAAGAATATTTTTTCCTACAATTTGTCATGTGTCATTTAGTAGTTTCCCATTATAATTAATTTTTAAAATCGTTCGTGCATGCAAATATATGTAATCTACGATGTTTGTGTATAGTTATGGATAGACATTTAATAACATTTTTTGATTGTAATAAACTATTGTTATTATATATAACGACTAAAAATAGTTGTACAAAATTTGTTTTGCAATGTTAAATAACTGATGCAAATGAAGTTTAGTTAACACTTAAACAACGTTGTCTGGTTTGTATTTACAACGTTGATTAAATATGATAAAAACTTAAAATATTATAGTTAAAAATTGTTGTATAAAAGTAATACACAACTTTTGTTGAAAGATGTGAATGATGATTCTACCATGAACGAATAAAGTTGTTAAAATATTTGAAATATGTTGTCAATGGCTATCTCATAACATTTAAAAAACATGGTAAATAGTTTTTCATTTATTTGTTGGTGCTTCCACGATGTTTACATTTTGTTGTAATAAGCTCTTCTACAACATTTTATACAACATTTAAGTGAATGTTGTAAAAGGGACCTCATCTTTCACAACTGTGGATATAACAACATTATGAAAATTGTAAGAAATCAATTCATTCTCATGCATGTGCACTAATTTTAAATGCCCCCTTATTCTAGCCACCTTTTTCTTTTATATATATCAACACGTTCGTTCATTTCTAAACTTGCATATTTTGTGTCTATTATGAATTAAAGCAAAACATGTTGTATATATGCTTGGTGCAAATTAATGCTCACATTTAATTTGAATTAATGAATAAATTACTTGGTCACGTTTTCAAAAAAAAAAGCAAAATAATCTTTTCATTTGTTTAGTGGGAATCATACAGACATATATCATTTATGGTATCATTTATAATGCATGCATGCGGTCCATGTCCAAAACCCTTGCAAGCCACATTTCTACATAATAATAATAAAAAATGTTGCATGCACATTTATTGTCTCACTCACGTTATTTATTTTATTATTTTTGTTTTTTTATATTATTTTGTATGCATTAGCTAGAACGTTTTATACACTTTAAATGCATGGCGTTAATTTCCTTTCCCCTTTTCAATCCGACGTACCTTTTAAAAAGAAGAAATTATATACAGGAAGAATTCAAACTTTTGTAATATTGTCATGCATGATTTAATGTTTAGATCCACAATTAATGACCTTATCTTTAATCCCTTTTATTTTCATTCTTTTCTCTATTTTATTCTTATTAATCTAATTGAGTATGTTGCCTATATTATGATATTTATTATTATGAATTTTGAAATTTGAAAGGTCATCACAACTTTCTATATGTCAACATCAGACAATAAATCATGCATTAATTTCTTCTTGTTATCCCTTTTCCTATGTAATTTTCTTTTGAATTTTTAAACAATAAATATTATAAAAAGGAGAGAAAAACTGCATATTAACCATGTGCAATATATATATTTTTTGATTTTGTACTTACTTCTTTTTTAAACAAATAGATTTACATCATAAATGGCAATTTTTGGTGATAGAAATAGGGTTGATATATATATATACATATATATATATATATATATATATATATATATATATATATATATATATATATATGCTTCGTGGAATTCAATACTTATGAAAACCAGGTAATAAATTTAAGTCTAAATAAAGGTTGTCATATTCTTTAGTGCATTAGGAAACAACGAAACCTTTTTGAATTCATTTTTGCATTTATTGGCTACATAATCTATGCCAAATTTAATTCATCAATTTTAAAGACTTTCCTTTCTTTTCTAACTCATCTATATGTTTTACTCTCACTGCGCTGTATATTATATTTTCCTTCTTCCTCCACTATATAATATCCTTTCACTTTATTAACCTTAATTTCATAAATAAAGCAGCCACCGTTTCTTAAATCTATGGCTGCACTCTTCCTGTGTAACGACCCAGAAAATCTGAACCAATTTAAAATTTTTAAATTGGCTAAAATAATGGATTTTAAATATTTAAAATAAATATTTTAAATAGTGGCGATGAAAACTAAGTTTGAATCGACAATTGAAAACGAATATAATTAATTATAATTATAAACAAGGCCTGAAATGGCGTGGCAGTTTCAAAAATTGAATTCAAACTTTGTCGGACTATACCGGGTGCAAAACAATCAGGATTTTAGTGAAACCAAAAATATTTAAATCTGTTAGTGAATATCTTTCTAACGAATCCGACCAATCGAAATTTGATAGCGGGAATCAAAAGATATGTCCAGTTGAAAATTCTGAATAGTCGCTATGGAATTCAGGCCCTTAAAAATGGACATTTTGCAAATGACCTCGGATTTCGACGAAACCACTTTTGTTGGATCCGCAGGGTCAAGTTATTGTTAGGTTTCAAATTTACTAATTTTTCGAATTAATATGTGAGCGTGGCAAAAGAAAACGCGTTTGACCAGTTTCCGTTGATTTTAATCGACTGGAAATTGGCCATTTTTCAAACGGTCTCAGAATTCGACGAAACTAGTTTTGTTAGGACCGTATCGTCAATACAAAGCTAGAAAATATTTTTCGAGAACTTTTCTAGTCGGTATGTGGCCCCGGTAATTTGAAATGTACGTTTAAAATTCAATATAGTGATATAAATGTAAATTCAACGGAAACTGATTGTAACGATCAAATCAGCTTGCGATACATGTCCCATTGTGTTCGAAATGGGGGTTATACACTAGGGAAGACAGTCGTTGGGCTAGGTTTGGGGTTCGATAGAAAAAGCACTTAATGGAAATTAATTAAAAATATAATTATTTATAAAGGGGGCCCCTTTCTCTTCTTCATCAAGTCAACGACCCCCCCCCTTTTTTTTTCTTCAATTCAGATCGAGGTTTTAAAAAAAAAAAAAAAAAACAAATTAATCAGTCGCGGTTCCAGGTCGCCGCCCCGACTTGCGCTCCTCCGCCTCCCGATCCTCCTCCTTCCCACCGCCTCTCCTCCTCTCTCGCGTGGAACCCCAGACCCGCGCCACATCGAAGAACCAATCGCGACGCCCCAATTCGCGAGCCCCTCCTCGAAGCCAGCTCCGCCCTGACGACCTCCTGCCGCCGACCCATCGCCCCCCCTTCTTCGCAGAATAAAGTAAGTCTTTTTTATTTTATTTTATTTTTATTTTACTTCTGAAAAATTTCGATTTTTATGTATTTAGAAACTGATTTTTATAAGATTTAAAAACTGAAATTTAATTAGATTTAAAAACTGAAATTTAATTAGATTTAAAAACTGAAATTTAATTAGGTTTAAACTGAAATTTAATTAGGTTTAAACTGAAATTTTAACTAGGTTTAAAACTGAAATTTAATTAGGTTTAAACTGAAATTTAATTAGGTTTAAACTGAAATTTTAATTAGGTTTAAAACTGAAATTTTAATTAGGTTTAAAACTGAAATTTTAATTAGGCTTAAAACTTAAATTTTAATTAGGTTTAAAACTGATTTTTAATAAAGATTTAAAACTGTTTTTTTATAAAGGATTAAAACTGATTTTAATTTTAACTTTAAAAAGAAAAAGGTTTAAACTTTAAAAGGAAAAAGGTTTTAACTTTAAAAAGAAAAAGATTTGAACTTTGAATAGAAAAAGATTTGAACTTGGAAAAAATAAAGATCATATTTTCAAAATAGAAAAGGCGGAATATATATTTTTGAAATGCAGTTTTTATATATTGAATAACATAGTAAAAATTCGATTTTTACCTATGTAGAGAATACGGGCAACAAAGCGACAAAAAGAGAGATTGGCGAAGATTTTATGCAAAGAAGAGTCGTGGGATTGAATTAGCTATTGGTGAGATTTCTGATTTAAAAATATTATATATGTGTGAAATGAAAGTGAATTGCTATATATAAATATATATCTATATATATATATATATACGCCCCTCGTCCACAAACCATGGACGATATTTATTGGTTGAAATTGTGTGAAAATTGATTGATAGCGAATGATTGTTTGGGATTGTGTGTGATTGATATTGGTTGATTGTGGTTGAAAAATACCCGTTTGTGATTGGAAAATATTTGGTTGAAACCACATAGGATTAGTTTGTGGAAATGAAATAAATATATACATGCCGCCTGCGTGCGAACTAGATGCATGATCCCCATTGTCAAAAACCGCGAGGTTTTAAGGTAGAGCGAGGAGCCGTACTAGGGACGGTCCCGGTTTAACTACCCTGCCGTTATGCTGCCGAAATTTTGAATAATATTCGTGTGTTTGAATTATTTTCATTTGCTTAAACTATATTTATTCATTGAATAGAAAACATTCATGTGTTGAATTGATATTCATTCGTTGATTAGAAATTCATGTGTTGAATGGTATTCGCGTGTTAAATATAAAAATCACATTTTTATCTATATATACAAACTATAGAAAACCTTCATGTGTTGAATCGATATTCATTCGTTGATTAGAAATTCATGTGTTGAATGGTATTCGTTAAATATAATTGAAAACCTTTTTAATTTCATACCATTCAACACATGAATTTCTAATCAACGAATGAATATCGATTCAACACATGAAGGTTTCTATAGTTTCTATATATAGATAAAAATGTGATTTTTATATTTAAAACACGAATACCATTCAACACATGAATTTCTAATCAACGAATGAATATCGATTCAACACATGAAGGTTTTCCATAGTTCCTATATATAGATAAAAATGTGATTTTTATATTTAAAACACGAATACCATTCAACACATGAATTTCTAATCAACGAATGAATATCGATTCAACACATGAAGGTTTTCTATAGTTTGTATATATAGATAAAAATGTGATTTTTATATTTAACACGCGAATACCATTCAACACATGAATTTCTAATCAACTAATGAATATCGATTCAACACATGAAGGTTTTCTATTCAATGAATAAATATAGTTTCAGCAAATGAAAATAATTCAAACACATGAATATTATTCAAAATTTCGGCAGCATAACGGCAGGGTAGTTAAGACCGGGACCGTCCCTAGTACGGCTCCTCGCTCTACCTTAAAACCTCGCGGTTTTTGACAATGGGGATCATGCATCTAGTTCGCACGCAGGCGGCATGTATATATTTATTTCATTTCCACAAACTAATTCTATGTGGTTTCAACCAAATATTTCTCAACCACAAACGGGTATTTTTCAACCACAATCAATCAATATCAACCACAAACAATCCCAAACAACCATTCGCTATCAATCAATTTTCACACCAATCACAACCAATAAATATCGTCCATGGTTTGTGGACGAGGGGCGTGTGTGTATATATATATATATATATAGCAATTCACTTCTATTTCAACACATATATGATTTTTACAACGCATATATAACTTATACATCGAACATACAACTTATACAACGCTTATACAAGAGGTGTTCAACGCTTATATAACTCATACATCGATTATATAATTTATACATCGTCGTTTTCCATATCGTTTATAAATTAGAAATCTCACATTGGGTTCCACTCCACAAAAAAAGCAGAAGGCTCAGAAAAATATGCGGTCTCTTCTAAAATGTAGAAGGCGTCCACACGGTCACGATGTTTCCTGTTTCATCGAATTTCGTTAACGAACGAAAAGGATATGATTTTTCAAAGTTTGCAACGGTTTAAAGGTGTTAAAACTGTTGAAAATAAATTAAAGTCGTTACCTTCAATAAATGTTCAAAACTAGGTTTTGAAAATTCGTGAAATCCGTAGCACTTCGTCCCGATCAGGTTGTATGACGTCGAAGAGGGTGGAAAGGGCTTCGCGGCGCCGGGGGTTTCGTCGAACTCGATCAGGCGAGGAGGGGGTATCGGCGGCGGGAAGTTCGGATCTTCCTGGGCTCGATTCTCGAAGCACAGCGCACGGTGGAGGTCGAGGGTGGTATGGATTTGAAGGCCTCGAGGAGTACTACAAAAACCTTAACTGGAGTGGGGGCTAAAGGTGAACGGATTCGCCAGAAAATGGAAGGGAAGAATGGAATGTCGGCCGTCGTCGATCGCTGCTAATCGGGGAGAGAGAAAACGATCTTTTCCCTTTTTTTATTAAATTCTGATTGGCCGGGAGGTTTTATAAGGGGTTTTCTGACGCGACCACCAATCTAAACCCAACGACTGTCGTCCCTAGCGTTTTACCCCCATTCCGAACACAATGAAATATGTTTCGTAGGCCCATTCGACTGTTTCAGCCAGTTTTCCTTCAAATTAAAATATATAACATTCAGTATTTAATTTGAACGTACATTTCAATTTGCCAGGGCCACAAACTGATTCGAAAAAATCCAGAAAAATAAATCTAGCTATGTTTTGACGATACGGTCCCAACAAAACTAGTTTCGTCGAATTCTGAGATCGTTTGCAAAAAGGCCCATTTCTGGTCGATCCAATTTAACTATAATTGATCAAAACACGTTTTCTTTTGCCACGCTCACATACTAGCTTCAAAAATTATGAAATTTGAAACCTAGCAATAACTTCACATCTCGGATCCAACAAAAGTGGTTTCGTCGAATTCCGAGGTCGTATGCAAAATGGCCAATTTCACGGGCTATATAAATTCCATAGCGACCTTTCTGAAAATTCATTCGGCCATAACTTTTGCTTTCCGCTATGAAAATTTGATTTTTCAGATTTTTTAGAAAGGTATTCACTAACAGATTTAAATATTTTTGGTTTCACTAAAATCCGTTTTGGTTTGCACCCGGTATAGTCCGACAAAGTTTGAATTCAATTTTTGAAACTGCAGCGCCATTTCAGACCTTGTTTATAATTAGAATTAATTATATTCGTTTTCAATTGTCGATTCAAACTCGCTTTTCATTGCCATTATTTAAAATATTTATTTTAAATATTTAAAATCCATTATTTTAGCCAATTTAAAAATTTTAAATTGGTTCAGATTTTCTGGGTCGTTACAATCTCCCCCACTTAAAACTTTTCGTCCCCGAAAAGGAACAAAGTCGAAAGTGGTTTGATAAATCTATAATCACACAACACAACAACCAATCCAATTGTTTTCAACTTTTTAGAACTATACAAATTAACTCCTATTCTCCTTTAAAATCATTCAGACCATAGAATTAAAAGTGCACATCCATGGAGAGAAAATAACAACAGAATAGAGAACTAATTGGTAATGCAAAGTAGGGTAAATGTACCTTGCACCAGAGTCAATCAGAGATATCTACTCGGCATCTGGGATAGGCTTTCTGAATGCTCTCCTCAGTTTCCCAAGTACAATCTCGCGGATCTCCACTCCATTGCACTTTGACTAAGTGAACCTTCTTGTTCCTCAGCTTTTTGGTTTCTTTGCCGATAATCTTTAGCGGCTCTCTTCTCACAGCTAATTCGGGAGTAATTTCCATGTCCTGTTGAGCTGCTTCTTCCACGATCAAGTCTGGATCATGAACGTGCTTTCGAAGTTGAGATATGTGAAATACATCATGAACTCCAGGCAACCAATTAGGCAGTTTGACCCTATAAGCGAGAGTTCCGATCCGTTCCAGAATAGGAAATGGGCCAATGAATTTGGGCGCTAACTTTCCAGTTTTACCGAACCGGATTACTCCTCTCATCGGCGATACTTTCAAATATACATAGTCGCCAACAACAAAGGATATATCTCTTCTTCTTCTATCGGCATAGCTCTTTTGTCAGCTTTGAGCGGCGAGTAATCGCTTCTTAATAAAATCGACTTTGTCGGCAGCTTCTCGAATCATGTCTGGCCCTAACACAAGTCTATTCCCAGGTTCGACCCAACAAGCAGGAGATCGGCACGGTCTACCATATAATGCTTCGAATGGCGACATTGTCAGACTCGCCTGGTAGCTGTTGTTATATGAGAATTTAGCCAAATGTAGATGGTCTTCCCATGATCCACCGAAATCTATAACACAAGCCCGCAATAGATCTTCTAAAATACGATTCACCCTCTCAGTCTGACCGTCTGTCTGAGGATGATAAGCGGTGCTCAAGTTCAACTTCGATCCCAGCTCGACTTGAAATGCTTCCCAGAATTTGCTATTGAATATTGTATCTCTATCACTGACTATACTGAGCGACACTCCATGTAGTCTAACTATTTCCCTGAAGTATATCTGCACCAGACTCTGAGCGGTTCTATTTGATCTGACAGGTATGAAATGGGCGGTCTTCGTGAAGCGATCTACGATCACCCAAATACTGTCATTTCCTTTTCTGGTTCGGGGCAGACCATCAATGAAATCCATAGAAATATGTTCCCACTTCTAGCCAGGAACTTCTAGTGGTTGTAACAATCCGGCCAATTTCTGTTGGTCACTCTTGACTAGCTGGCAAGTGGGGCATCGACTAACATATATCGAGATGTCTCTTTTTAACGACTTCCACCAGAATGTGCGCTTGATATCGTTATACATTTTACTCACACCCGGATGGATACTGAGCTTAGATTTGTGTCATTCATCAAGCACATCTCTCATGAGTTCAGGAATGTCTGGAACACATATTCGTCCTTCTAACCTCAGAATCCCTTCGCTGTCTAGCTGGAAATCCGAAGCATTGCCTTCACGAATTCGCTGAATCATTCCTTTGATAAATTGGTCGTCTTCTTGGAGAGCCGATATCTTGTCAATCAACGAAGTCGCAATGATGAAACTGGCGATCATTTCATTCTTTCGGCTTAACGCATCGGCCACGACATTGGCTTTCCCTGGAGTGTATAGAATTTCAAAATCATATGCCGCAAGAAACTCCATCCAACGTTGCTGCCTCAGATTCAGGTCTTTCTGAGTGAACAGATACTTTAACGACTGGTGATCTGTAAACAGTTCAAATCTCTCACCCAGAAGATAGTGTCTCCAGATTTTCAAAGCGAACACAATAGCCAATAACTCAAGATCATGAGTTACGTAGTTCTTCTCGTGTGGCTTCAGCTAACGGCTAGCATAAGCAATCACTTGGCCCCTTTGCATTAACACTGCGCCAAGGCCTTCTCTAGAAGCATCAGTCCAGACCTTTAAATCCTGGTTGCCATCGATGATGGTTAACACTGGAGCAGTTGTTAATCTTAACTTTAGCTCCTCAAAAGCCTCCTCACTTTCTGGAGTCCACTTGAATTTAGAGTGCTTCTTTGTAAGCTTCGTTAAATGACCAGATATCTTCGAAAAGTTTTAACGAACTTCCGGTAATAGCTAGCCAATCCGAGGAAACTGCGGACTTCAATGGGGTTACTGGGCTGTTTCCAATTCTGAATAGCTGTGATTTTGCTTGGATCCACAGCGATTCCTTCTTTCGATACTACGTGGCCTAGAAATTTTACTTCATCTTGCCAGAAGATACATTTGGAAAATTTGGCTTTTAATACATTCCGTCTCAGAATTTCTAGAACCTGTTCCAGATGCTTTTCATGTTCGGCCTTTGATTTAGGGAAGATTAGAATATCGTCAATGAAAACCAGAACAAATTTATTCAAAACTCCTCTGAACACTCTATTCATCAGATCGACGAAGTAAGCAGGAGCGTTACATAAGCCGAACGGCATTACTAACCACTCGTAGAATAAGTCGGGACCCCTGAATGCTGTCATTGGAACACACTCTTCGGCAATTCGAAGTTGATGGAAACCTGTAGCTATGTCCATTCGTGAAAATACTTGTGCGCCATTTAATCGATCCAACAAATCATCAATCCGCAGCAATGGATATTTGTTCTTTATGGTCTGTTTGTTCAGATCACGATAATCCACACATAGACGTAGAGTACCGTCAGATTTTGGGATAAAAACCACTGCTGCTCCCCAATCAGAGAAACTAGGCCTGATCAGACCCTTCCATACTAGCTGTCGTGTTTGATTGTCTAATTCCTCCTTCTCTTTCAAGGACATTCTTCGAATAGCGTGAACTACCGGCCTTGCATTGGGAATCAAAGCGATCTTGAAATCTATTTCTCTCTGCGGAGGTAAGCGAACAACTTCCTCGAACACATCCGCATAGTTCTTGACGACAGGGATGTCTTTCACTAGATCGGGAATATTCTCTGTGACTTCAGGGACATTTTCTATTTGGGCTGGAGAAACATTCAAAGCTACCCAGAAGTCTTTTCTATTAGCATTCTGACCTTCACAAGGAATTATTATATAATCACCTGATTTAATCTTCGCCTTTACGACTCTGTCGGCGCATTTAACTTCAGCTTCATATTTAGTCAACCAGTCTAACCCCAAGATAAGATCAAACTCTTTAAAATTCATGACGACTGCGATGGTAGGAAACCGATAACGAGAGAAAGAAACCGGCACTCCACAAACCCAACTGAGATCAATGGAACCCCGAACCGGATTCTGGACAGTCATTGGTTCCTTCAGCTTTTTCAAATTCAAATCCAGTTTCTTAGCTGCATCCTTTGCAATGAAGCTTCGTGACGCGCCTATGTCAAACAGTACTTTAACTGGAATATTTTTGACATTAAGCGTGCCTTCTAAAACATCAGACCTTCCCTGACTATCTGAGGGTGCTGAGGTTTCTGCCACTTCATTTACCTGAGCCTCCTTGGTTGCCTTTAACAGCCGGCAATCCTGTTTTACATGACCAAACCGATGGCAAATGCTGCATCCTCTGGTCTCTTGAAACTTCTTATTAGACTTACATCCTTCCTTTCTTTGTTTCTTTAGAGATCGGCCACTTATCGAGAGATGTCCTTGCTTATTACAGTTAGAGCATACAGTTGTCGTTACTGGTTTCTTCTTAGATTTGGCCCTTTTTCTCTTGGCACTGGGCTTCTTACTAAACTCAGACATTGTACTGGCCTTAGGACGATCAGTTTCAGACTCAATTTTATTACTAGAGCTGACTTCTTCTTCGTACTGTAGCATACCTTTCTTGTCTAGATCTTCGTACTGATAAGCCATGTATATCATTTCAGAAAAGGGGAGCTTCACGTTCCTCATTACACTGTTCTGATATTTTCTTTGAAGCCCGTTGATAAATCTCATATTCTTCCTCTTCGGATTCTCAATTAGATGAGGAGCAAAGTGAGAAAGTTCGCTGAATTTCTTATGATATTCGGGAATGGTCATATCTCCTTGTATCAAATATGAAAATTCATCACATAGTCGCTCAATTGCTACTGGAGGAGTAAATCTTTCCAGGAAAATCACTTTGAATTTATCCCAGGTGATATCACCTTCTTGATTATCCTTAACAACAGAATCCCACCAGAATAAAGCTTCGTCTTTGAGTGCCCATGAGGCCAGTAATATTTTCTGGTCATCCCTCAGCTTTAAACCATCAAAGATATTTTCAGCCGAACGAATCCAAGCCTGTGTCTTCATAATAGATTCTTCACCAGAGAACGGTATTCCACCCATATTTCGATATTTGATTAATAGGGCCTCAATATCCGGTTCTGTATTCCTTCTGTTTCTGACACTCATTTTCTAGTACTTCTGCAAACAGCAGATCAAGTGTCAGGTCACAGAAAAGGTATTTTAAAATATAGAAACACATACTTCAAATGTAAATGTGTCTATCGAGGTGTAATTTCGTTCTGCTTTACTCATACTAGGATATTACTGATCCTATCTGTATAGAGTTACCCGTCCTAGAACACTACTGGTTCTATTTCTGACGAGTTCGATCAAATGTTATATTCCAGAACTAAGCTTAACCAATGCTCTAATACCAAATGAGACGACCCCAAACCCCGTACTGACGGCGGCAAGGGTAATCTGTGGAATATAACACAGAAACAGATATCAGCAGAACAAAATTAAATAAATACACCAGATAATGAACAATAGAATATACTGGATAAACGTAATCATCAGAGTTACACAGTATACAGGATCTTACTTAGTACAAATACAGTTCAGCTATACATAAATGTCTACAGCGGAAATAAACAAAATATGTACAATAGGAGCTGAACATCATAAAAAGAGATAAATAATAGAATCCATCTTCAGCTCTAGCTATCCAGAAAGAACCAGCTAAACCTGAATACAAGGTTGCCCGTGTAGAAAAAGGGGCACCCGAGTTCGAAAGTGAAACAAACTATGAGTCAGTCATGGGACTGGTATGAGAAATCTATTCAACACATATATAATATGGCCAATCACAGGACCATGCCACTTTCGTGGAACGGGTTTACTCCATTGGATTGCCAGTGCTTTAAAACAAATCTTTCTTTTAAACATCGCTATGCTTTTTGTAAAAATGAAGCCATTATAAGACTCGGTTCCCATCACACAATGCAACGCAAACCGGAGGATAGAGTTTTACCTTATAATGGCAAAAATATGCTTGATACGAATAAAACAACGGCATTTGATATTATTGCTAGTGTCTATATGTTTTGAAAACACTTTCAAATCATAACTATCAATCATAGACGACATGAGCGTCCCATGCCACTATGTCGCCGAATATATATATACAATCGAAACTGCACGATGTCGTATTTGGAAATTGGATTTCCATCATGAACCAAGGCAAAAGATAGTCCTTACCGAATTTGAGACTCTCTAGCCCGAGCCTCCGGAACAACCGCAACTGCCCCTTGGATCGTCAGGGCCGGTCCACACGGAGTGGATTATAGTGCCTGAGCAATACGTTTCCCCGCCCTTTGGGGCGTAAATGAGCCAACGAATGACTCCATCGGACCCGGATCGTCTGATCAAACCGAGGCGCCTCGCAACAGCAACAACCACATAAGTGAAAAGTATATAAATGTCAGGGTTGGTAGGTCACAAACACCACCTTAGCTAGAAAGAAACGCATGCCCTCCCTGAGGTCCTTCTCCCGTTTCTGGTTCATACCGGGGTGTGAGGCTCGCGATTTTACGTTATACACAAAGCTACGCCACACCGGCGGTGCTTTGATCATCACCACAAGACTTTGCTTTTCAACAGAAGCCCTGATCACTGCATCTTAGCATGCCACACAGGCAATTCATGCCATGCGACTGATGTCCATCGATATACAACCTTTGAGCTCGTGCGTCTCAGAGAAGGGCGTTAAGCAAAAGAATAAATTCTCCGTCGCCAAACAGATGTATATTTAATAGAGATCAATCAACACAGAATAAAATCCAATGTCAGACACACAGTCCATTTACAAGTCCGTTCTGGGTCTGAACGAAACCGGAGGCACTAAATACCTCGCAAACCCATCGATCACCACGTACGTCTAGACGATCACCACTCATTATCCATATTTCGGGATGCCTCCCAATCAGGACCTCGGTTACCATCCAAACGAGGTGAAGATCTCCGGTCTTCGACCATCGTCTTCATCTTCGATTTTCAATCGTCGGTCAATTATTTGAGATGAGAATTAACTCGGCCTTTTCAAATAATTCACTTATATTTAGAATTTCAAATCAATTTATTTCAATGGTTAAATCATTCGGCAACACCAATTTTTTTCTTTAAGGTAATTTTCACACCAAACACATTCAACCATCAAATACCACATAAATCGAGCAAATTCAGTTTATTTCCATTTCAAATCGTTTATGGTATTTTATAACGATTTATCGCTATTTTTATTTATTTTTAAAATAGCCAATTTGTTCAAAACGACGCTTCGGGCCATAACGCGGTCGGGGCGCTGTTTTTCTTCAGATTTGATTTACACATATCTGAAAATCTAACCGTTGGATCTTCACAAAATTTACATCATTAGAAAGGTCTTTTCAAAACGAATCCAACGGTTCCAGTTTCGGGAAAATCCGACGGTCGGATCTCCCGGTACAATCATTTGAAATTTCGATTTCAAAATACGAACTGCAGCGTCGTTATTCGATTATAATTATATATATATATAAATATAATCGTTTCTGGCGCTGTTTTTCTTCAGATTTGAATTAAACACTCCAGACAATCCAACCATTGGATTTTTACAAAGTTGGTGCCGTTGGAAAGATTTTTCCAAAGCGAACCCAACGGTTGCGGTTTCGGGAAAATCCAATGGTCGGATTTCCCGCACTAGTTGTTTGAAATCACGGTTTCAAAACACGAACTGCACGGCCACGTTTCGTTTTAATTTTATTTATATTTATATAAATATAGTTCATTCAAAAATTTCAATATCGTTTTCACTTCAAATATTTCACTAACGCCTTTAAATTTTGGAAAATTTCGCCATAACCTCCTTTGTACGGGAGGGGCTGGGAAAATTCCCAAATAGCCACACGGGCGTCTCATGTCGAAAAGAAAAAGAAAAAGCCAAGCAGCTAGCCAACAGGCTCATAAAATCATCACCCAAACAAAACAGTAAATGTGTACCTATTTGTCGGGCACAAAATTTTATTCCTCTTCTCTAGCCCCTTTGCTATAACTTGTTCAATAAATATGCATGTACATATATATAGTTCTTATCACTTATCATTTTCTATTCAACTTCATATTTGATTCCATTTGGTTTAAAAAAACACCATTCATTCAAATGTTGCATGCATAGGCAAAAATCCTATCATTAGCTAATTAATGAATATTTCAACTCATGCATATTTATTTGAACGAGTTGCTATTTTTAACACTTCACATTTCAACAATTCATGTATATAATAAAAATGTGATTTTTATTGTAAAACAATTCATTTCAAAACACTATTATTTTATATAGTTTATATAGGTGATAAAAATAGGATTTTTATCATAAAACAATTTATTTTAAAATATGAATACCATTCAACACATGAATTTCTAATCTACGAATGAATATCGATTCAACACATGAAGGTTTTCTATAGTTTCTATATATAGATAAAAATGTGATTTTTATATTTAAAACACGAATACCATTCAACACATGAATTTCTAATCAACGAATGAATATGGATTCAAGACATGAAGGTTTTCTATAGTTTCTATATATAGAAAAAAATGTGATTTTTATATTTAAAACACGAATACCATTCAACACATGAATTTCTAATCAACGAATGAATATCGATTCAACACATGAAGATTTTCTATAGTTTCTATATATTGATAAAAATGTGATTTTTATATTTAAAACACGAATACCATTCAACACATGAATTTCTAATCAACGAATGAATATCGATTCAACACATGAAGGTTTTCTATAGTTTCTATATATAGATAAAAATGTGATTTTTATATTTAACACGCGAATACCATTCAACACATGAATTTCTAATCAACGAATGAATATCAATTCAACACATGAAGGTTTTCTATTCAATGAATAAATATAGTTTCAGCAAATGAAAATGATTCAAACACATGAATATTATTCAAAATTTCGGCAGCATAACGGCAGGGTAGTTAAGACCGGGACCGTCCCTAGTACGGCTCCTCGCTCTACCTTAAAACCTCGCGGTTTTTGACAATGGGGATCATGCATCTAGTTCGCACGCAGGCGGCATGTATATATTTATTTCATTTCCACAAACTAATCCTATGTGGTTTCAACCAAATATTTCTCAACCACAAACGGGTATTTTTCAACCACAATCAATCAATATCAACCACAAACAATCCCAAACAACCATTCGCTATCAATCAATTTTCACACCAATCACAACCAATAAATATCGTCCATGGTTTGTGGACGAGGGGCGAATATATATATATATATATATATATATATATATATAGCAATTCACTTCTATTTCAACACATATATGATTTTTACAACGCATATATAACTTATACATCGAACATACAACTTATACAACGCTTATACAAGAGGTGTACAACGCTTATATAACTCATACATCGATTATATAATTTATACATCGTCGTTTTCCATATCGTTTATAAATTAGAAATCTCACATTGGGTTCCACTCCACCAAAAATAGCAGAAGGCTCAGAAAAATATGCGGTCTCTTCTAAAATGTAGAAGGCGTCCACACGGTCACGATGTTTCATGTTTCATGGAATTTCGTTAACGAACGAAAAGGATATGATTTTTCAAAGTTTGCAACGGTTTAAAGGTGTTAAAACTGTCGAAAATAAATTAAAGCCGTTACCTTCAATAAATGTTCAAAACTAGGTTTTGAAAATTCGTGAAATCCGTAGCACTTCGTCTCGATCAGGTTGTATGACGTCGAAGAGGGTGGAAAGGGCTTCGCGGCGCCGGGGGTTCCGTCGAACTCGATCAGGCGAGGAGGGGGTATCGGCGGCGGGAAGTTCGGATCTTCCTGGGCTCGATTCTCGAAGCACATCGCACGGTGGAGGTCGAGGGTGGTATGGATTTGAAGGCCTCGAGGAGTACTACAAAAACCTTAACTGGAGTGGGGGCTAAAGGTGAACGGATTCGCCAGAAAATGGAAGGGAAGAATGGAATGTCGGCCGTCGTCGATCGCTGCTAATCGGGGAGAGAGAAAACGATATTTTCCCTTTTTTTTTTATTAAATTCTGATTGTTCGGGAGGTTTTATAAGGGGTTTTCTGACGCGACCACCAATCTAAACCCTACGACTGTCGTCCCTAGCGTTTTACCCCCATTCCGAACACAATGGAATATGTTTCGTAGGCCCATTCGACTGTTTCAGCCAGTTTTCCTTCAAATTAAAATATATAACATTCAGTATTTAATTTGAACGTACATTTCAATTTGCCAGGGCCACAAACTGATTCGAAAAATTACAGAAAAATAAATCTAGCTATGTTTTGATGATACGGTCCCAACAAAACTAGTTTCGTCCAATTTTGAGACCGTTTGCAAAAAGGCCCATTTCTGGTCGATCCTATTTAACTGTAATTGATCAAAACACGTTTTCTTTTGCCACGCTCACATACTAGCTTCAAAAATTATGAAATTTGAAACCTAGCAATAACTTCACATCCCGGATCCAACAAAAGTGGTTTCGTCGAATTCCGATGTCGTATGCAAAATGGCCAATTTCACGGGCTATATAAATTCCATAACGACCTTTCTGAAAATTCATTCGGCCATAACTTTTGCTTTCCGCTATGAAAATTCGATTTTTCAGATTCGTTAGAAAGGTATTCACTAACAGATTTAAATATTTTGGGTTTCACTAAAATCCGTTTTGTTTTGCACCCGGTACAGTCCGACAAAGTTTGAATTCAATTTTTGAAACTGCATCGCCATTTCAGGCCTTGTTTATAATTAGAATTAATTATATTCGTTTTCAATTGTCGATTCAAACTCGCTTTTCATTGCCATTATTTAAAATATTTATTTTAAATATTTAAAATCCATTATTTTAGCCAATTTAAAAAATTTAAATTGGTTCAGATTTTCTGGGTCGTTACAAATATCATTTTGGTTAGAACATGTTACATGATAAAAACATCATTCAAGATAGAATAAAAATATTGTTTTGTATAAAATGTGAAGTTAGAATAAAATATAATAGAAATGTACATTAAAATAAAGGCATCGTTTTTGTTACAAAAATGATTATATTAGATTAAAATGTCACTCTTGCTAGAAATGTCATGTTAATTAAAACATAACTTTTGTTAGAAAGGTTTAATTATAAAAAGATACATAATTTGTTTTCATTTTCTTTTTTTTGGATAAAAAGAACACATTTTTGTCATTTTCTTTTTAGAATAAAGAGATATTCTTTTATTTGCATTCTTCGATGCAAATAATCATTGGAATAAAAAGTTATTCTTTTATTTGCTTTCTTTGATGCAAATATAAATTGAAATTAAAAGCTATACTTTAATTGGCATCCTTTGATGTAAATATACCTTGAAATAGAAACACCGTTTTGTTAGCAGATGTGTCATTAACATAAATAGAAAATGTTTTATAAATAAAATGTGCATTTATGCGTCATTAACATAAATAGAAAATGGTTTATAAATAAATTGCATTCATGTGTCATTTGAATAACATTGAAAATTGTTTACAAATAAATATTCATTTATTTGTCATTTGAATAACATTGTAATTTGTTTACAAATAAATATTCATTTATTTGTCATTAGGATAGCATAGAAAATATTTACATATAAAATATTCTGTTATATGTCATTAGAGAACATAGAAAACTGATTCCAAATAAATGACCATTTATTTGCCACTTGAATAACATAGAAGATTGGTTTCAAGTAAATACCCATTTATTTGACATTAGAATTCATAGGAAAAGATTTACATATAAAATATTATTTTATGTGACATTAGATTAGAAATGACCTTTTTATTCTAAAATGTTGCATTAGAAAAGAGATAACATTTCTATATGAATGTTGTATTAGCAAAAGAACATTTTTATTCTAAAATGTCATATTATAGGTTCAAAGGAACCGGGAAGCGTGTGTTCAGGCATAACTAATCCACTGCCGATAGGCGGGGACTGGCCCTACCGCTCCAAGGGTTCACTACGGGGGATCCTGAGGCATTTGCTAGAGTGTCTCGAATCGGAGAGGAGCTTGCCCCTAGCCTCGACTCATGATGGAAATCCAATTTCCAATACGACCTTGCGGTTTTGATTTTAGAACTAGTATGGCGACATAGTAGGATGGGGTACTATGCCGTCTATGATTAATACATTATGATTGAAATTGTTTTTGAAATATATATACCCATAGATATACACACTAATATCAAATCCGTTTTATCGTATCAAGCATCTTTTGAACATTATAAGGTAAAACTCTATCCTCCGGTTTGCGTTGCATTATGTGATGGGACTTGGGTCTTATAATGGTTTCATTTTTCGAAAAAGCATTGCGTTGTTTAACGTTTTACTTTAATTTATGCACGGGCAGTCCAATGGAGTAAACCCATTCCGGGTTAGCGGCGTGGTCCTGTGATTAGCCTTATTAGATAAGTTTAGCTAAGATTTCTCATACCAGTCCCATGACTGACCTGTAGTTTGTTTCACTGGCAAACTCGGGTGCCCATATTTTCCACACGGGCAGTCGAGTAGCTTTTTTTGCAGATATATTTACAGGATCCTGGCTTACAGCTGAAGCAGTATTCGGAAAGCTCTATATCCGTGTATTCCTTTCAGTTGTATATTTGTAATATTTTGCGCTGCTATTTAAATGTAATTTAAAACTCTGATATTATTGTATTTCTATTATGTAATAAGTATTCATACTCTGCTATATTCTTGTACTCTGATGTAATTGTTGTAATCAGCGATAAAATGTTCTTCAGTTTATGTTCTGATGTGTGTCGTTCTCAAAGCAATCCAGTCTTTCCTTTACTGGGAAGTTTGGGTCGTTTCATGCAAGGCTGATTCACAAATAATTCATTGTAGGCAAGGCTGATTCACAAAATCATAGCACAAAAAATATACTCACTATCGCAAGAATGGATTTCAAAAAGCATATAATAGAAAAAATGAAAGACATGTTCAGAAAATAACATGAAATAAAGAAAAAAGATAAAATCATATTAAGATGTTAGAGATGATGAACATGGAGCGAATACAGGAAATTACACTCATAATTTTGAACAGGATTGAAAACCTAAGACTAACATTCGATCTTGTAGGCCTGAATCACATAATGTACAAGATCATGCTACAAAGGAGTCGTTTTTTCTCCTGAATAGAAACATATGAAACACAATATAGTCTATGTTCATAACTTTTTAAAGGACTAAGAAAATATAATACCGATGACTGCCCATGTTTATACTTTGTAGTTTGTAGCAATGGATGGTAAAGACCAGATACTTGCAAAAAAAATGTAACATTAGAGAGAACATGAAATGTAAATGAAGGAAATGAAACAATTGCAACTGCAGTTTTGAAACAATTGAGCACTGAGCAGTTTTGAGAAGCACACTGAAAAAATGCATAGAACATAGAAAACTGAAAATAGATGAAAATAGTTGCAACATAATTAAATTTGAACACTTCTCATCGTCAATGTCATTGTAGCGCATGTGTTGCATTATAATAGTTCTTCTTCAAATCAAAAGCGGATATTTTATGTTTAATATTTTAATCCAAGGATTACTATTGTCATAGACAGGGACGAAGCCGGGAATTGGACAAGAGGGGGGCCAAAAAATTTTAATGATCTACTTTTAACTGAGCAGGTTTATCAAAGGGTTAAAAAAATTATCATTAAATTTACGTTTAATATTACAAATACATATGTACCGCTAGCTTTTCAGAGTTAAAAATAATAATCATTAAATTCATAATATGATGTAATGTATGGCCAAACATACAGTAACTTCTAAGATACAGATAATCAAGAGCAAGTAGAAGAAAAAAACAGTACTCGAGGTAGATGCAAACACCAAAGGTAGATGCTTTTAGCTGAGTAGATGCTGATTGTAAGATGTATGTACTTTACATGATTCAAAATGATACAATGTGTTGTTTGTCCATACTCCACTAAAGTCTCTGCTTGATGGGCCATGGATTTATCCTAAAAGATGGTGATTGCATGCACTACCATTATTTGTTTTGGTGGGGCGCGAATAGTCGATTATTGGTGCTAGAATCTGACAATATTCTCATGATTTCTCACCTCAAAAATGTTTGGAAACAACTTCTTTATTTCAACTTTTAATTATCAGATGATGTCTACAACTGAAGACTGAGAAACATTGAGATACTCAAGAGATGATCTGAAGAATACTGATGTCAAATGATTGAATGGATAAGTTGTGAACGGGTCTAAAGTTGGCTAAAGACAAAACTGAAAGAAAAAAGAAGGGAATACTGATAAGAAGGGAATACCATAGAATTATTAGATTTGGTTAAAAATGATACAAATTTTCTCTAACGTTCTAAATTTTGACTAAAATGAAGGTACACTTAGTTCGTAAAGGAGATGAAACACCAGTTTCATGGTTAGATACCAGTTTAAAAAACACCAAACAAAAAAATCAGTTTAATTTGCATACCGAACAAATTGATATCAAGCTGAGTTTGGCCAGCTAAAATTATTGATGCATAGAAAGTGCCTATTTTAAAGCAAATAACAATTAGGTTACCCAAGTATGAACAGTAATGGTATTTTCTACTGAAGAAACTATCAAACGGAAATAAGCATATAGAAATTCAAAATCAATATTTTTGGTAGGAACATGCATAATATTTTGTATTTATGAATATCTTGAACTATTGCTTTTTTACATTTTCACTTTGCAATAAATATCCTGAATTTACCCTCAACAAATTGTAGTCTTACAAGTAACTCACAATTATATAATAAATTCAATATCTATAGTTCTATATAGTTTGTAGTAGTTTTTCCCCTTTTAGACTATTATTTTTTTGTTTTCATTCAAGCTAAACACAAGAAACTATGGAGTTACCTGCAAGAATGCAAGGAACACTTTCAACTTGCCCACAACAAACCATAGGAAATTGTTAACCCCATGAAAATATGGCTCGTATATGATGCATTGGCAAAACAAATCATGTGTTGTTCATATATCAGGTCGTCGAGATCTTAGGTCGTTTGCATGTTAAAAGCATAACAAGACTCGGGTCGGCTTAACCCAGGTCGTAGCATCCATATAAGATACAAGCAAGTCAGTTCATGTGCACTTGCAAATCATCAGGTGGTCCATCGGTAGGTCGTTATGGCCTTAGGTTGCTCAAACACAAGGGGTCGGGTCGCTGGTAACATGTGTGAAGGTAGGTCCTTCACTCTGTAGGTCGTGGGTCGTCCATCGCTTCAACGCTAAATAGGAGGGTTGTCCATTTGCGTGGACAGACGGGTCGTTTGGTCCTGGATCGTCCGTATATATGGTTTGACGACCTATCAAGTCGTTTCTTACGGCCCAAGCCACAACTTAGGTTGGTTACGACCTAAGGCTTGATGTTTAATGTGCTACTTGTATGAAACAAGGATAAAACTAAAGTGGTTAACATTCACATTATTTATTTCAATAGATTTCAGAATGTGGTATTTGTAAATATATGAGAAAAAGGATAGACAATGACCAAGAAAAGGCACCTGTTAGCCAAAGCAATAAAGCAAGTGATACAAAGGATCTACTGTAGCAAAATCGATGCACTTAAAAAAGAAATTCCTAGTTTAGTTTAGTTTAGATAAAATATGAGATAGTTTATTTTGGTTCAAACAAACACTCTAACTTTATATCGTTTTATACATAAGCTGTTCGAACTCTTTTACCCCATTATCTCATGTACAAGTACAAATACACATATCCACCAAATGTAACATTATCGGTGTCAGTTTAGAAATAAAACATGTCATTCTGATAACAAGGAAACTAAACACAAAACAAATATTTGTAAACAGAATAGCATAATGGTAAAACTGTATGTAACTTCCATAAAAACAGTGCAAATGTACTCTGAAATTTAACTACAATATATCTATAGTTCAAGTATCGATTTAAAAAATATAAAAAGAATTCAACAACCACTAACCTGTATCGAAGCTTAAATAACTTCAACTAATGAGTCTCCTTTTCCTTTATACTTAGCAGCAAAAATTGCACTTCACAATCTCCTCCAAAATCAATCCAGTACGTGAAAAATATTGTCTCTGCAACATTTCACACAAAAGTAATGTTAGTTTCTAAACCTACATTCTCGTGAAACACTGGTCCATCTGAGCCATTGTGGATCTGGTAGAGAAAGATCTACCTTTGCATTACATATTACAGAAGTGAAATTGAACTTTCTGATTTTAAACTGTTATAAAATATCAAAGATTCGTTTTTTATAATTGATTGATTAATTAATTAATATAGAAAAGAAAGGCAATTACTTGAAAAACTCCAGATTTCTCAACATTTCTCAAAAATGAAAATGTTACTAAAGCCAATTACTGATTTCGTCCAGATCTCGTCACTTTCTCAAAATCAAAATTATATATAATATTTTCAATTACAGATTACACGATGATAAAAATCAAAATATAAAACATCCAAACAAGGTAAAGAATCCAATACCTGGTGTAGTCAATCCAAACGATCGACGAATTGAGAAGTGTCTTCTGGAAAATCCGATCTGCTCAATCAACTTTTGGGAAAAATCCGATTTGCTCAATCAACTTTTGTGGCAAATCCAATCTTCTCTTCTTCTGTTTTTTTTTAAATAATGATCGAAGTCTTTTTTTAGGGATAATGACGAAGTCTTTTTTTTGGAATAACGACGAGCATTTTTTTTGGGAAAGTGAAAAGGGAAGCGGGGAGAAGCAGCGGGAAGCAACGTGCAAAAGAGGGGGGAAAATTTCACGTGTCCAACGGCTGTGTATAAAGGGGGGGGGGGGGGGGAATTTGCATCCCTAGTTTAACCAATGCAAATTATTTCTATCAATTTTGGATTCTTTTGCTTGTACAATAACTATAGTTGCACCGGCTATAATAATAACCAGTGCAATTAAACTTTTTTCATCGGTTTATTTTCATCAGTTTTTACATAAAACCGATGCAAACTGCAGTTTTTTGTTATCTGCTCCTTTCCTCTTACCAATTGCATCGACTTTTCATACAGAACCAATGCAGATATTGTTATTAGCATTTGTTTTTGTTACAACCGATGCAAACGAGGTGAAGCAACGGCCCTGTTTTGTAGTAGTGGGAGGAATCGGATTGCTTGGCTATTGGATCAATGGCAATCAAACAGAAGAAAACTGGAACTTCCTCTCATGCTGAGGATGCTGATGCTGAAGGGACTAGAAATGTGGGCAAGCCAAGGGGAATCCTCTCAGGGAGATCCTTTTGAATACTTGACTAGAGAAGAGATGGACGACGTCCTCGTTGAATTGAGGACCCAGATGGCAAGGCAAGATGACCTCCTCAGGAAACAACAAGAGTTTATCGATGGATTCTTCGCTCGGATGGATGGAAGCCGAGCAACGATAAACGCATTGGAAATGAGGCCCTAGAAACGGCTCACGCATCACATGGACTCGGGGGAAACCCCCTCACTCTTGGAAATGGTCAGAATCGACCGACTTCAGCTCCAGTTTAGATGAACACTGGATCGTAGGCTCCCACTCAGGAGCAGCAGGGACCAGCTCGTGATGGGGACCCACGACTGGGTTGGGTCGCTCCCTCGAACCGTGAGCCGACCTGCACACCCCTTATTCACGAGCCGACCTTCATGCTCCTGGCTGACGAACCGACCTCCTCGAACCACGAGCCATGAAGTACGATCCTCTCACAATAGCTCACCAACAGCTTCCACACTGTCCTGCACTCAACATTGGGGGCACCAGCTCTGGATCGGCAATTTGCAACAATTTTTTGAAGGAAATCGACTAGCAGATCTGATTGAACGCCTCTCGAGAGGCCGCACTTATCAGAATGTCGTGGATGATGTCAATCACAATCCTTTCACTCAGGAAATCAGGAATTCCCGCAACTCCCCGGATTTCAAACTTCCACAGCTGGAGCCCTACAATGGCAGGACATATCCTACCGCGCACCTGACGCGCTACAAACGGCATATGGAAGTTCAGTCAGTGTCGGAAAACGTCATGGAAAAATGTTTTCCCCTCTTTCTGATTGATATAGCCGCTATGTGGATTCGGAAACTCGAAACAGAATCGATCAGCAGGTGGAACATGTTGATCGCACGCTTCATTGAACAATTTCGGGTTCACATTGCACGACCCAAGAATGTCATGTCACTCACTACAATCAAGCAAAGGCCCAGAGAAACTCTTCGTTCATTCCTGGAAAAATTCAACATTGCAGCAGCATCAGTTGATCGCCCTAAACCATCGATGGTACTGATGGCAGTAGTATCCGGTGCCTTGGATAACTCAGAATTCAAGAAATCCTTGTACCAAGACCCACCGCAAAACCTCGGCGAATTCTACCTTGAAGAAGACAGATTTCTGTGGGAAGAAGATGCAACTTCTGAAAAGTGCATTCTCAATGTCAACATGCTTAAAGACGGAGAACCGTCTGATTCTGGAAAAGGCAAAGGAAAAGCCGATGTCAAGAATGACCACAACACTCCACCGCGGAGAGGGTCCACATACGACAAATACACTGAACTGAAGGCCACTCTAAGCAACATCTACATGGATACAGGAGGCGCCACCTTATATCCAAGGCCTACTAAGAGGGAGCCAACACTAGCACAGCGCAACTCCGGAAGGCATTGCATATTTCACGACATAGACGGTTACAACACTGATGACTGCAAGCATTTGCGAGATTTGATTGAGGATCGGGTCAGGAGAGAAGAGCTACCTGAGTACGTCACACACACAACAGTGCCTGCATTTGCCCCAGCACTGCCTCCACTGATTCCCCGGAGAGGGAACGATCCTGGATCGAGCAATCGTGGGATTATCATTAACTGATTCTGTAACACCCCACTCCCGCTATGATCACTCACTAAGGGAATGCCATAGCATCGGTGGAGTATTTTAGTGAATATAGAACAGAAAAATTACAACAAGACAGATATAAATAGTACTTGAAATTTTAAAACATCATCTCATAACAGCGGAAGTAAAACATGTCTGGTTACATCATAAAACCACAATAAAGGTCAAGTACAATATCCATCAAAATAAAGAAGTACATAATCCCACTCTCATACAATAGCCAAACAAAAGAAAAGATAACTGGATAACTGGAGCTTTACATCTATCCAAGCTCCTAAAGACTGGAACAGCAATCCGATCAAGCTCCACTACTGCTAGGATCCACCGTAGGACCTGAGGGTTGGGAAAAAGATAAAAACAACAGGGTCAGACATAAGTCTGAGCGAGTCCTATAACTTTAACAATACAATCGTTAAAGTAACCAGAGAAGACATAAACTGATATACGGTAACATATAGGGATGAATGGCTACCCTAAGCAGTCAACTAAATGAAGATAAAGGATAAAGACGCATCTACCCTCCCTAAGGTAAATTACTAAACTGCACCACACCAGTCGTTCCTAACTTAAAGGTTGATCCCACCCAAGGACTTATAAAATTTACTAATTAGTACCTGCGTACCCCTAGGTGACCAAGTAGGCGCCACGGGGCCCTACAATCCACTAGGTGTACACACTACTTCCCATTCGATCGGCTCCCTAACGTAGATACCCGTGCTGGCCCCACCGTGGGATGTATCATTCCCCAATGTGGCAACCTGATGGAACTAAAGGTGCACGGCTTATATCTACTCGATGCAACAACGGCTTACCTACCAGCCCGGGCCCACTCACGCATATGAAGCCCGTTGGACTTGCGTTGCCACCGCTAACCCGTTTGCCTCTTACAGTCAAGCCCAGTATGCGTGTCCCGTCCTCGACATGGGTCGAGCCCACAAAGATACGTATGGGTTACTGGTTGAAATGGGCCTCCACAAGCTACCCACCTAAGCTTGTCCCTTTTTCTAGTATATCCCACTTAACCCTTTAATCATGTTTTAATTACATGTTCCATTTTGGTTAAGTATTCTAATCGTATTTTCTATTGCCACCCAAGGCAACCACTAGATTTTCTCATGCCACCCGAGGCACCCACTTAACCCCTCATGTCCCTCTACATGCTAATATGGTTAAGTGTTTCTTAATTAATTAATTAAGAACGTAACCTTTGTAAAGACCTCTCACATTAGACTGTCTTTTATGACCGCTGGTTAAGCCGGTTGGGTCCGGGCAGCCTTATGTCATAACAGAGTCTAACCTCGTGTCTTTACATTAATTACGTATTTAGTTTGTGCCTAAGACCTCTCACATTGGGCTAACATTTGTAGCAACTGGTTAAGCCGGTTGGGTCCGGGCAGTTTTACGCTACAACTGAGTCCAACCTCGTGTCTTAGTCAATTAATTACACCTAATTAATCACCCTCATAATTTTATATTAATTATCCCTAATTAATCAAGTTTTCTTAACATGGGTAGACCTAACTTAATAGGTAAATTCCCATGGGGTAGACCTAACTCAATAGGTAAATTCCCAACACATAGTATGGGTACACCTAACCAAATAGGCAAATTCCCATACTATGTTTATTTATTTTGTGTTATGCATAATTATATTAATTTCACACAATCTTATTAACTTATGCATTTAATTACCCCATCGTTCCCACGTAATTTCGTTCATGATATAACACATATAAAAGGTGTCAACTTGCATATGAATGAACATGTTTCAAAGGTGCCATCTTGCATATTAACAAACACATAACTTGCATATGAACTTGCATAACATGTCACATAACTTGCATATAATATGTCACATAACTTACATATTCATTTTGCATAACAAACTTGCATATTAGCTTATAGACTTGCATAATGTGTCATCATGAACTTGCATATTAATAAACATGTAACTTGCATATTTACATACATGTAACTCGCATATTAACAAACATGTAACTTGCATATAAAGAAACATGTAACTTGCATATTTACATACATGTAACTTGCATATTAACAAACATGTAACTTGCATATTAACAAACATGTAACTTGCATATTTACATACATGTAACTTGCATATTAACAAACATGTAACTTGCATATTTACATACATGTAACTTGCATAGCATATTACCATGAACTTGCATAACATGCATATGATTACATAGCCCACAACTTGCATATTTAGCATCATGCAAACATAACATACATCATATTAAACTTGCATAAGCTTACATACTCAACATGCATAAACATAAGATTAATGCTAACATCATATCATATGATTCAAAGCTCATTAACCCACATACAAAACCATAAATCTCATCACATCTCATCTAATTAGTTTACCAAAAGATCATCAAAGTGATAGAAACTCACAACTAGCAACTTTGAACACCAAATGAAGAAGATTAAGATGCTAAGAAGGGATTAGAAGTTGATTAGAGAGTGATTAGTATGCAACCCTCTTCATAAAATTAGTGGAGGCCATGAGAGCTAGCATTTTGCCATAGTTTAGTCACTAGGTTTAATTATGAATGAATTAGGGTAGGTTAGGGTCTTATTTATAGATTAGGCAAGTGTTTTAGGCCATAGGATTAACCCTAGATTCAATCCAAGCCATCAAAGCATGTCTTGGGGAAGAAGTCAAGTGTAGGAACCATCTAGGGCCTTTAGATTAAAGATGGACCATGAGAACCATTCAAATGCAAAATCTGCACTTGAGCGAATCGGCCCACGGGTTGACAGCCAAACACCCTGGATTAACCCCTAGTCGACCCAGCGGGCTCGGGTCGACTTCAAAAATCGGCCGGTTCGGTCATTCCCCTCTCCCAATTCGCTGTTTTGAGCATTTTTGCATATTTATTTATTAAATTTTCAATTATATATATATATATATATATCAATATATATATATATATATATATATCTACACAACCCATTTCACTTAATTAAGTATACTTTAATTTGGGAATTTTCGTGAAACTTCGCGAGGCCATATCTTGGTCATATGGACTCCGATTTTCGAAAACTCGGACTCTATTTCGCGTATTTTTCCGAGACGAACGCAATGGCATAGCCCGTTTCCCTTGATTCCCATTTTAGAATTAAATTCTGCCTCGATTTATGTTATTACAGGTTATTGAAAATACGGGTTGTTACATTCTCCCCTCCTTAAAGGATTTCGTCCCCGAAATCTTCAAGTTAGGAAGAACGTATCCTACCATCCAATCATCCATCTACTCAAAGCATCATCCACGAGCAATCATTGTCCTTACAAGATTCTAAATGCTGGATGGATATATGCAAAAGTGTGTGTATATGTACTTACCTAATGCGAAAATCAGGCGGTTACTGATACAGTAAACCTCCTTAATGCAAACCATGATAGTGCCATGCATCCAATATGTATGCGAAACCCTATTGACACATACAAATTTCTACATGCGTGCACAACCATACACAAAAATGCATCATCCATATGATAACACAGCCATGATACATCCATCAATCTAACTACCACATCCATTTATGCAATATGCAACATGAAGTGACTGAGCCGATCTAGTGCCTAATGTGTGTGTATATGCATCCACGAGCAACCACTAGCAAACAATTGCATCCATATGCATCCATCAACCATAACATGTTTCAAACACATGTTTCAACCATAGGTTTTACCCTATCTAAAGGTCATAGGTATTAGCGAGAGGATATACTAAAGATAAGATAAGTACTAGACAAGCAATAAAGGAGAAGTTAAAAGACATACTCTCAAAAAGAAATGGATACAAAGAACGCATCTTTGCTTCCGTCTCCCAAGTAGCATTGCTTTCGTCATCTCCCCATTGCACTTTAACTAGCTGAACTTCTCTGTTCCTCAACTTCCTAGTTTCTGACCCAAGGATGCGAGTAGGAGCTCGTCGAATCGTCGCATCACGCTCTACCTCTACATCTCTAAGCAAGCTCGGCTCTACCACCTCCGCGGTCTCATGTAAGCACTTCCTCAAATGTGATACATGGAATACATCATGAACACCACTAAGTCTGTCGGGCAACTCCACCCTATATGCCATCCGTCCAATCCTTTCCTTAATAGGAAACGGCCCAACAAATCTCGGTGCTAACTTCCCTACGGACCCAAAGCGAACAACATTTCTCAATGGAGATACTTTGACAAAAACCATGTCCCCAACCTCAAACTCAAGATCCGTCCTTCTCCGATCCGCATAAGATTTCTGTCTATCTTGCGCTGCTTTCATCCTTTTTCGAATTAAATCAATCTTCTCTGAAGTCTCTCTAACCATATCCGGCCCAAGCAAGATCTTATCCGTAGATTCCCACCAACATGTAGGAGATCGACAAGGCCTTCCATAAAGAGCTTCGAAAGGAGCCATACCAATACTGGACTGAAAGCTGTTATTATATGCGAACTCCACCAAAGGAAGATGTTCTTCCCATGTACCTCCAAAATCCAAGATACAAAGCCTCAAAAGATCTTCTAAGATACGGTTCACCCTCTCAGTCTGACCGTCCGTCTGAGGATGATATGCGGTGCTCAAACACAACTGAGTCCCTACCGCCTCTTGCAAACTTCTCCAAAACTCACTAGTGAAAATAGGATCTCGATCACTCACAATGCTGGATGGTACGCCATGCAATCTAACAATCTCTCTAACATAGACTGAAGCAAGCCATGGAGCGGTCCTCTTACTCTTTACGGGTATAAAATGGGCACTCTTGGTAAGTCTGTCTACCACAACCCAAATTCCCGTATTGCCCTTCCTCGATCTCGGTAACCCGTCGATGAAATCCATCGAGACACTATCCCACTTCCACTGTGGAACTTCCAATGGGTGTAGCAACCCACCGGGTTTCCTTTGCTCCACTTTAACTTGTTGGCACACTAAGCATCTAGCCACATACTCGGCCACATCTTTCTTCATACCGGCCCAGAAGAAAACTCTCTTCATGTCTTGGTACATTTTGTCTCCACCGGGATGAATAGTCATTCTTGAACGATGTGCATCATCCAAAATAGCCTTCTTCAAACCCTCATCTTGCGGTACACAAAGTCTACCGTCTCTATGCAACCATCCCTTATCATCTATGGTGTATCTACCCAAATGGCTGGACGACTCCCCTCTTATAAGCTTCTCTACCAACACAACCAACTGTGGGTCGTCTCGCTGAGCCTCGCCAATCCGTCTCAAAAGAGTAGGTCTAACCTCCAAGGATGCCAACAAACCAGGTACAAAATCAACAGAAGGTCTGAAGTCAAACAAAGAAAGAAACTCCAAGCTTCGTCGTTCCACGAACAATGGACTCAAAGATAGCCTTTTTCTACTTAAGGCGTCTGCCACCACGTTACCCTTACCAGGGGTATACGCTATCTCGAAATCATAGGATGCTAAGAACTCCATCCACCTTTGCTGTCTTAAGTTTAAATCCTTCTGAGAGAATAAGTACTTCAATGATTTATGGTCGGTGAACAACTCGAATCTCTCACCAAGAAGATAATGGCGCCAAGACTTAAGTGCGAAAACAATCGCGGCCAACTCTAGATCATGGGTAGGGTAATTCTTCTCATGCACTCTCAATTGTCTCCCTCCATAGGCTATTACCCTTCCCTCCTGCATCAAGACTGCGCCTAATCCTGTTCCACAAGCATCGGTATAAACAACAAACGGCTTACTCCCATCCGGGAGCACTAAAACTGGAGCGGTGGTCAAAGCTCTCTTTAACCGTCGGAAAGCATCATCACAATCTACATCCCACGAGAAAACCAGATTCTTTTTCGTCAAGCGGGTTAATGGGGCTGATATCTTCGCGAAGTCTTTGATGAACTTCCTATAATATCCTGCCAACCCCAAGAAACTTCTTACCTCGATAGCATTTCTAGGAACTTTCCAATCCTGGATAGATACTATCTTTGCGGGATCCACAGCTATCCCTTCCTTAGAGACCACATGCCCTAAGAATCGCACTTCTCTTCTCCAAAAATGGCATTTAGAGAATTTAGCTTTAAGACTATGCGCTCGAAGAGTCTCCAACACTTCCTTGAGATGTAAGGCATGCTCTTCTTCATTCTTGGAAAAGACCAAGATGTCATCCACAAAAACTACTACAAACTTATTCAGATACTCTCTGAACACTCTACTCATGAGATCAACAAAGTATGCGGGGGCGTTTGTCAACCCAAATGGCATCACTAGCCACTCATAAAAACCATCCGGAGTCCGGAAAGCAGTCTTCTCTATACTGTCCTCCGCCACTCTTAACTGATGAAACCCTGTAGCTAAGTCCATCTGCGAAAATACTGACGCGCCAACCAACTGATCAAAGAGATCATCTATCCTCGGTAATGGGTGTCTATTCTTCTTCGTGAGCTTATTAAGTTCTCTATAATCCACACAAAGTCTGAGGGACCCATCCGCCTTCGTGGCAAACACTACTGGAGCTCCCCACTCCGATATACTTCGCCTTATGAACCCCTTCTCAAGCAACTCCCCTACTTGCTTATGAAGTTCTCTTCTCTCACGAGGAGCCATGTGGCGTACTGGCAAAGACACTGGTTTGGCATTATCCACCAAATAAATTCGGAAATCTATCTCCCGCTTCGGAGGCAAACCCTTTACTTCTTCAAACACATCCGGATATTCCCGGACTACTCTGACAGAACACAAACTCTCGACCGAAGCATCGAGCGATTCAAGATAACTTAGCAAAACAGATTCCATGGGATTGCAAGAGATCTCGAGAGTGTTACCCAAGCGGGTCATGAGCCTGACAACTCTCCTTTCGCAATCAAGAACGGCACCATTACTGGATAACCAGTCCATGCCCAAGATCAACCCATAGCCCGTGAAGCCCAATACAAAAGCATCACATCTAAACTCAACGCTAAGTATAGAAATCTTCAAACCCAAACATATCATAGACAGATATATGGAGCCCCCAATTGGGTTTGAGACAACCAAGGGATCATCAACTAGACTGGTGTCTAAGTGCAGTGACTCAACTAACGATGATGAGATAAAAGAATGCGATGCGCCAGAGTCAAACAAAGTACGAACTGGATGATCAAACAGAAAAACCAGACTTTCAACGGAAATAGTTCTACCTCTCTGCTGAATCGGTGGAACTGAGAGAACCTGAACTTGCCCCCCTGACTGAGGTGGTGCTATAAGAGCTTGCACCTGGCCTCCTGAGGTAGACCCCGTCTTCTGCCCCTTCTTTGGGCAGTTTTTCACAAGATGCCCTGCTTCACCACAATGAAAGCAACCGGTCTTCTTCTTTTTGCGACAATCCTTACTAAGGTGTCCTGGTGTTCCACAATTGAAGCACTTCTTCTTCGTCTTCTTTTTGTCACCATTGCCTTTTCCGCCCTTGCCTTGTTGTTGCTGTTGCGGTTTCTTCTGATCCCCCTTTTTCTCTGGTGCCTTAGAATTCTTATCATCCTCATGCATAAGTGCCATGTAGACAAGCTTCTCAAAAGTGGCCCCCATAGGAATGTGAGTCATAGCTATTCCTTGCAATGGTTCGTTCAAGCCTCTAACGAACCTCAAAGCCTTCTTCTCCGGTGTATTCACCAACTCTATGCCAAACCTTGCTAATTGATTGAATTTGTTGACATATTCTTTCACCGTGAGATTCCATTGCTTCAAATTCAAGAACTTCTCCATAAACAGATTCTCTTCCGCCCTTGAGAGAAACTTAGCCCCAAACCTTTGCTTAAAATCTGCCCAAGAGTCAACAGGGCGTTCTCCATTAGTGACCTCCCACCAGAATGAGGCCTCTCCCTTCATTAACCAAGCCGCCAACTTGACTTTCTTTCCCTCTTCCACTTCAAAGATATCTAGCAACTCTTCCACTTCCTTAAGCCAATCTCTAGCCTCTACGAAAGTCTCTGAACCAAGAAAAGGTTTTCCTCCTATAGCCTTGAACTCCTTGCAAACCTTAGCAAAATTATCCACTCTAGGCTGAGGAGGAGGAGCGGTTGTCTCTGGTGTAGTAGCATTGGCCGGATCCGCAGCCGCGGCCCTAGCCTCTTGCAACCTCCTATACCATAGTGGTATAACTAAACCCTCCGGGATGTTAAGATCTTCAGCCATGCTGAAACGAAAGAGGAAAGATTCAAAAAGGAGATTCCGAAAGATAAAGATATGGCTATTGGGGATTATGCTTTTCTTTTTCAAAAACTTTTTCTCTTAGAAGACATGCTTTTGAAAATACTTTCTTCGAAAATACTCTTAGAAAGTAGTTTTTCTCAAAAATTTTATCTGTTCTGGTAACCTTAAGCTCTGATACCACGTGTAACACCCCACTCCCGCTATGATCACTCACTAAGGGAATGCCATAGCATCGGTGGAGTATTTTAGTGAATATAGAACAGAAAAATTACAACAAGACAGATATAAATAGTACTTGAAATTTTAAAACATCATCTCATAACAGCGGAAGTAAAACATGTCTGGTTACATCATAAAACCACAATAAAGGTCAAGTACAATATCCATCAAAATAAAGAAGTACATAATCCCACTCTCATACAATAGCCAAACAAAAGAAAAGATAACTGGATAACTGGAGCTTTACATCTATCCAAGCTCCTAAAGACTGGAACAGCAATCCGATCAAGCTCCACTACTGCTAGGATCCACCGTAGGACCTGAGGGTTGGGAAAAAGATAAAAACAACAGGGTCAGACATAAGTCTGAGCGAGTCCTATAACTTTAACAATACAATCGTTAAAGTAACCAGAGAAGACATAAACTGATATACGGTAACATATAGGGATGAATGGCTACCCTAAGCAGTCAACTAAATGAAGATAAAGGATAAAGACGCATCTACCCTCCCTAAGGTAAATTACTAAACTGCACCACACCAGTCGTTCCTAACTTAAAGGTTGATCCCACCCAAGGACTTATAAAATTTACTAATTAGTACCTGCGTACCCCTAGGTGACCAAGTAGGCGCCACGGGGCCCTACAATCCACTAGGTGTACACACTACTTCCCATTCGATCGGCTCCCTAACGTAGATACCCGTGCTGGCCCCACCGTGGGATGTATCATTCCCCAATGTGGCAACCTGATGGAACTAAAGGTGCACGGCTTATATCTACTCGATGCAACAACGGCTTACCTACCAGCCCGGGCCCACTCACGCATATGAAGCCCGTTGGACTTGCGTTGCCACCGCTAACCCGTTTGCCTCTTACAGTCAAGCCCAGTATGCGTGTCCCGTCCTCGACATGGGTCGAGCCCACAAAGATACGTATGGGTTACTGGTTGAAATGGGCCTCCACAAGCTACCCACCTAAGCTTGTCCCTTTTTCTAGTATATCCCACTTAACCCTTTAATCATGTTTTAATTACATGTTCCATTTTGGTTAAGTATTCTAATCGTATTTTCTATTGCCACCCAAGGCAACCACTAGATTTTCTCATGCCACCCGAGGCACCCACTTAACCCCTCATGTCCCTCTACATGCTAATATGGTTAAGTGTTTCTTAATTAATTAATTAAGAACGTAACCTTTGTAAAGACCTCTCACATTAGACTGTCTTTTATGACCGCTGGTTAAGCCGGTTGGGTCCGGGCAGCCTTATGTCATAACAGAGTCTAACCTCGTGTCTTTACATTAATTACGTATTTAGTTTGTGCCTAAGACCTCTCACATTGGGCTAACATTTGTAGCAACTGGTTAAGCCGGTTGGGTCCGGGCAGTTTTACGCTACAACTGAGTCCAACCTCGTGTCTTAGTCAATTAATTACACCTAATTAATCACCCTCATAATTTTATATTAATTATCCCTAATTAATCAAGTTTTCTTAACATGGGTAGACCTAACTTAATAGGTAAATTCCCATGGGGTAGACCTAACTCAATAGGTAAATTCCCAACACATAGTATGGGTACACCTAACCAAATAGGCAAATTCCCATACTATGTTTATTTATTTTGTGTTATGCATAATTATATTAATTTCACACAATCTTATTAACTTATGCATTTAATTACCCCATCGTTCCCACGTAATTTCGTTCATGATATAACACATATAAAAGGTGTCAACTTGCATATGAATGAACATGTTTCAAAGGTGCCATCTTGCATATTAACAAACACATAACTTGCATATGAACTTGCATAACATGTCACATAACTTGCATATAATATGTCACATAACTTACATATTCATTTTGCATAACAAACTTGCATATTAGCTTATAGACTTGCATAATGTGTCATCATGAACTTGCATATTAATAAACATGTAACTTGCATATTTACATACATGTAACTCGCATATTAACAAACATGTAACTTGCATATAAAGAAACATGTAACTTGCATATTTACATACATGTAACTTGCATATTAACAAACATGTAACTTGCATATTAACAAACATGTAACTTGCATATTTACATACATGTAACTTGCATATTAACAAACATGTAACTTGCATATTTACATACATGTAACTTGCATAGCATATTACCATGAACTTGCATAACATGCATATGATTACATAGCCCACAACTTGCATATTTAGCATCATGCAAACATAACATACATCATATTAAACTTGCATAAGCTTACATACTCAACATGCATAAACATAAGATTAATGCTAACATCATATCATATGATTCAAAGCTCATTAACCCACATACAAAACCATAAATCTCATCACATCTCATCTAATTAGTTTACCAAAAGATCATCAAAGTGATAGAAACTCACAACTAGCAACTTTGAACACCAAATGAAGAAGATTAAGATGCTAAGAAGGGATTAGAAGTTGATTAGAGAGTGATTAGTATGCAACCCTCTTCATAAAATTAGTGGAGGCCATGAGAGCTAGCATTTTGCCATAGTTTAGTCACTAGGTTTAATTATGAATGAATTAGGGTAGGTTAGGGTCTTATTTATAGATTAGGCAAGTGTTTTAGGCCATAGGATTAACCCTAGATTCAATCCAAGCCATCAAAGCATGTCTTGGGGAAGAAGTCAAGTGTAGGAACCATCTAGGGCCTTTAGATTAAAGATGGACCATGAGAACCATTCAAATGCAAAATCTGCACTTGAGCGAATCGGCCCACGGGTTGACAGCCAAACACCCTGGATTAACCCCTAGTCGACCCAGCGGGCTCGGGTCGACTTCAAAAATCGGCCGGTTCGGTCATTCCCCTCTCCCAATTCGCTGTTTTGAGCATTTTTGCATATTTATTTATTAAATTTTCAATTATATATATATATATATATCAATATATATATATATATATATCTACACAACCCATTTCACTTAATTAAGTATACTTTAATTTGGGAATTTTCGTGAAACTTCGCGAGGCCATATCTTGGTCATACGGACTCCGATTTTCGAAAACTCGGACTCTATTTCGCGTATTTTTCCGAGACGAACGCAATGGCATAGCCCGTTTCCCTTGATTCCCATTTTAGAATTAAATTCTGCCTCGATTTATGTTATTACAGGTTATTGAAAATACGGGTTGTTACAGATTCCACTCAGCAGATCTCTTCAGTCTGCCGGACTCCGGTCCGCAGTTCATGTTTTTAGGCTTTTAGGCGACTTCTCGCCCTTAGTTATTTTCACTGCATGTAATAAAAGTGGCCATATCTGCCCACACGCATGGAACCAGCTTGTGGTCTCCAGTCGTGTCCGTCTAACGACCGCCGTATTTTCATGAATTAGTAATAAGTGTTGAGCCCTGGCTCCCAACTGGATCCGTCCAGTATAAACAGACATGAGCTCCAGCTTCGAACTAGATCCGTCCAGTATAAACAAAGCACATTAGCATTTCCTTGGTCGTCTTATCCCGGTAAGGCCATCTTGGAACTTCATTAGCATTTCCTCAGTCGTCTTACTCCGGTAAGACCGTCGTGGATCCTTACAGCATTTCCTTGGTCGTCTTACTCAGATAAGGCCATCATGGGATACTCTTAGCATTTCCTCAGTCGTCTTATTCCAGTAAGGCCGTCTTGGATCTATCTCAGCATCGTATGTCACGTCTCTTTTGCAGGAATAGATTATGAATTATGGATTTCTCAGATTATCTAGAACACATCTTCCTTCAACCAGCAAGATATGTTCATGGGGGCAAACTTGTTGACATACTTTTTGGTCAAAGCTATTATCACACATGGAATCTCTAACTAGCAACGTGCTCAGGCATTGAGAACATCGTCAACAGGCATATAGCGATTTGGTCGAAATCACAACATCAACATAAACTAGCCCGAAACTCCTATCAGATGACCTCTTTTGGGCCCGAAAATAGAAATTACGGAGCTTTTCTCTATAACTCCTGCAGCTATCTGAATTAGCTTCAGGTAGAGCTTTCGTTTGGCTCAATCGGACTTACAGTTTGAAAGTTATGCCCATTTCCGTGAACGCGTGTAGAATTACGGACTGACGATCACTTGGATGAAGTGACGAGACATCAGAAAGTTCAGAATATGGATCGGCTCGTGAAGCCTCCTCATCTCGTGAAGCATCTTCCTTAGCTCGTGGAACCCACCTCCGCTCGTGACTTAACCCCGGCTCGCCCTCTTCTTCTTCTGGTGAACCAGCTCCAGTAGCATATAGGAGTCACGACCCCGGAGACCATGACTTGACTATGTACCTCAACACCGACTTCATCGCGATCCAACTCCGCTCGCCCCCTCCAGTTCGTGGTGCACCCCTAGGTCACGAACCGCCTGGGACCAGTCACGCTGCACTCTAGTTTGACCTATTCTGATGGTTATTTTCGCTCCAACTTGCATGGGTCTTATTACACATGTCATATGACGACTTAGAGAGGGTTTCTGGACATTTTACACCATATTTCGGGATTTTTGGGATGCGTGCCATGTGTCTCACGAACCATTATTAGCAAACGGCTATAAATACACCATTCCAAGGCATTTTGAAGGACTTTTGGCCATTCCTCTCCGCGGCTTCCACAATTACTGAAGTGCAAGGACTTTGCACCCTTCTATATCTAAATTCTCCTCTTGTAATCTCAATTAACACACGGATTGTGTGTCTGCATGTAACTGATTTTTGTAATCTGTCAGTATAACAATAAGATTATAAAGTGGACGTAGGCTACATCTACAGCCGAATCACTATAAAAACCTCATGCGTTCCTTCTTATTTACTATTTTCTGCATTTTTGTGATCTGTAATCTGCATTTGGGTGCTAGTGCCAATTTTTTGTCTAACAATAACAATATCCAGTGTTTGAAAATTAACATATCTATATAGTTTTATTTATTAATATTTATACTTTCAATATATATTTTTGGAAATAGAATATATGAAACATAAGTTGATGAACAAAATTTATAATTAAGGTTTGAATTGACATTTTCATATTAAAAAATGCCTTTTCAAATCCAAATCAAAGAGTAGTGAAATTTTAAAACAAGAAGATATTCTAATTAGATTGGTATATTAATATGTATACTATAGTGTATTGACATATGAACCTAAATACCTAAAATTATAAAAGAGATGAATTTCTATACCTAACTATGTGCATATATATATATATATATTCTTAAATATAATGATAATTTTTTTTTGAGAAGACGGTTATGCAGCACATAGTTGCACAACCGATTAGCATAATTTATATTTATATAATAGTTTGGTTGACGGGCCCAACCAGTGGCTTGGGGCTTAGGACATAGACCGTCCTATAAGCAGTTTGCAGAAGAGTCATAGTACATAATACATACATACGATAGATGCCAAAATATAATGATAATTATGAAAATATTGTAAGGTGTACCTCTTTTTGCAAAGCTCCATTTTGTTGTCCTTCCATTGTTATGAACTACTCGTTCTTTCAAAATTTGACGATGAGATCTGCTCTATTGCAACAGACTCCTTTTTTGATCAGCATAGTATATTCACTTGCCGAATTTGAAGATCAAACGGGAAAGATATTGATGATTTAGTAGTTTATCCATTTTGAAGCCAAAAATTTGAATTTTGAATTTAAATGAATGGACACTTCAACAATTATAAATAGTCCCAAAGTCATGTCTCTTTATAACCGTTTCTCTTCTTTTTCTTCCCATTTTTCTATTTTCAATCAATCTTGGGAGAGGCATAACTTCTTCGTTTCTTAACAGAATTGGATGAAACCTATGAAAAATCGAAGAGGAATTCAAGGGCTATGATCTAGTGATGGTTTGGGGATGAATTTGGATGGTATTAGGGTGTAGAAAGTCAAAACAGTAGGAGAAAGGTAAGAAATCCCGTACTCAATTTTCAGTTTTGCATAGCCAACTTCAAATAGTCTAACCTATGGATGATCTACCCATCAAAACGGCCGCGAGAACAAGAACTACAATCTGTAAGAGGATTTGTGACAAAATAGTCTAACCCGGGGATGCAATTTGAAGATAATTGTCAACAGTTTTGGTTTCCTTCTCTCTTTTATTCACCAAAACTTCATTTGATCATTACTTGGTCAAGTCTTGACGAATCCACATGAAACCAGCGAAATTACGAAGAAAAATGAAGAGAAGTACCATATGAAGTTAAGTTGTAGATGAAAATCCAAAGTTATTAACTGATCTTGTACCCATTTCTTTGTTGACTTGCATTATATATACCTATTTCTTCATGATTTCTTTTCACCAACCGTCGTTACTCTTCTCCAGCAAATCAAAACAACTTATCAAATAATCAGATAACTTTTCAAATAATCAAATGACTTTTTAGATAATCAAATGACTTTTCAAAATAACTAACTACAATTTTAAACAATAATATCACGATGGTTTTGTAACATATCCATTTATCAAAAATTTCAAAATTTTAAATTTTAAAAATCAAATTTCAAAAGTCAGATTATGAGTTTAAACTAGTGTTATAAATCATTTCAAAATTTGCCATTTAGTATTTTCAAAAATGAGATTATGAACTTTTTGAAAGACTAGGCTCTAATACTAATTGTTAGGGAATGCGAAATGGATCATTAAGGCAAAACTAACACTATAGGGGGGTGAATAGTGTTTTCAAGGAATTTAAGAAAATCCAAAACTAATATGATCTACTATATGAATAACACACCATAGAGATGATCATAGACAATAAATCAATCGAAACACAGGAATACACAGAAATAAAATGCAGAAAAGGAAAGAACACACCAGATTTATAATGGTTCGGATTACTCCTACGTCTAGTCCCACACAATGCTGGATTGCGCAGAGTTTTATTACTATATCAATATCCAAGTACAACACCCTTGGTTTCATAGCCACAAGGTTACCACCGTTTCGATACCACCCTTGATTTCCCTGGCTACAAGGTTACCACTGTTTCCTTCCTTGATTTCACAGCAACAAGGAACACACTGTTTCCCAAACAACCTTAAATGATTACAACAGCCCTATAACTCTTCAATAGCACTTTGATTCAAAGATTAATGAGTAGAGAGTGAGAAGAGAAGAAGTTTTATGTAATTAGGATTGAAATCGACAGAGTATAAGAATAGAAATCATAAAAATATGAAATAATAATGGAGGAATGAAAAGAGATGAAGATGAAGAAGAAGAATGGTTAAAAAATTCGAAATCAACCCCTATTTATAAGATTTGAAAGATTGCAACGCTTCTAAAACGTTACAAATGGTGAAAAGACACTTCCTTTCAAAATTGAAAATATGACGGTTATATGTCAACATGGCCACATATGTATGTCAAAATATGCCTTTTAAAATTCGAAATTTGCGTGTTTTTAAAGTGTTTTACTATATATATAATTCTGGAAATTCTTGAATTAAAACATAGTGATATAAATAAGTATTATAAAGTAGAAAATCATACGAAATCATAAATATAAATTATATATTCATATTTATAAAATTATAAAGTTTGAAACTATATAAATATAAAGTATATGAAAGTATATAATTATATAAATATATAAACTTATAATCTTTAGAATTCAAGTTTAAAATCAAAATTAGAATAGAAAAACTTGATTAGAATTTGAATAAAAATTGAAAATAGAAATTGAAATTTGGAATTTGGAATTTGAAAACAGAATTTGAATTTGAACATGGAGTGATATTTAGAGTCTTACATAAACTAGACTCTATTACTATATGTATCTTGAACCCTTGAAATCTTGATTACTCATGAGCCTTAAATAATCTCTGAATTCTGAATCTCTTGAGTCTCTAAAACTCTTAAACTGTACAGTCTTCAGTATTAATTCCTGTATATAAATCCTGCATATATGTGTGTGTGTGTACAAATATATTCTAGATAAAGATGTTAGTATATAATTTATAATCAATTAATATTTAAATACGGTTGTTGTCATCAAAACTCCATTCTCTATCAATTGTTTATATTAGGTTCGGGACATTGAGCCGGTGCACACATGTATACTATATACACGCTGTGATGACAGCCCATAACCCCTGCACTAAACAAGAGGAATAATGCGCTAAAGGGTGTGCTAGGCAGCTATGGACGATCATCAGAGTAGGTAAACAACATCGGAACTTGTCGTAAAGCTCACAGCGCAAGGATAAAATATAATAGAACATATACAACAGGTAATAGTAATGAAGTATCATATAGCAAACTTTTGAAATTTTCTTAACATCCTGAAAGGTTATCCAACAGATACCAAAGTTTTTACATAAGGCCTCACTACAACCCTTGCAGAGCACTCAAATAGCAGAAACGGAAAATACTATATAGTAATAAAACTGTAGGTCAGCCTCTTGCTCGCCTCCACACAGAGTGTCGTCCTACTAATCACCTGTAACCTGCTACTTAGTCTGCCCATCCACAACCGGATGAACAGTCCAAGGTAATAAGAGGAGATATAAAACCTTGATTCAAACAACAGTCTTAGTGAGTGATAAAACAGCTAACAAATTTCAATAATAAAGTATATGAGAATGGATAGATAAGCATACTAATCTACCGACAACACCAGAGAAGAACTCAACCCTATCTTCCCCACATCGGACAGCGATAACGTTTACGATAACATTTCAACCATACATCCATGAAAACCAAAACACTCATTCAATCATCGTAAAAGCACTCATAACATCCAGATTATATATATATATCATGTAAACCATCCTAATCGAATTCAGAATCCCTCAAGCACAAGCCCCAGAGGCATAAACCAATATCAGACAAGCACCCAAGGAACACCTCCTTCGACGTTGGACAATCTACATGAGACGGTACAAATAGAACAACCAATCATTCATGACTGACTCTGGCTATCACCGCCAATCCTGCTTTGAAACCATCGTTAATCGTATGATAGCCAAGCTTGCCATATGTCAAGGGCTAATGGTAACCCCAGTTCTAGCATAAACTCCATACGCCTTTCTACTATACTATGCATGTCCAACCTTGACAACTAGGCCTTTCAACGATACCTAGGGTACTCGACCTACAACTGGTCTTTAGGTGCCCCTATCGTACCCCTGCTTTAAGCCCGCTAGAACTTACGACAATGATAATCTCTCGGCCTTCTCATCTCTAGTCATCTAACTCGATGACTTTTCATAGCCCAAGCAACCTTCTCGAGCAACCATTATCTAACAATTCATGACCTATGAGTTGTCTTCTCATTCACTATTCTACATCGATCAACGAACACCTTTCAACACTTCAAACCTTCCTACTTGAATTTACATCGAAGTCACGCCATCATCGAGCCAAGTTACACCACTGCACTGCGGCTTGAGTAGGGTTCGGGGGGTTACCCCCGAAAAATATTTTTTTCAAGCCATTTTCTGCAAATCCGAGTGGTCCCCGAAAATATAAATTTTCAGAATATAACCCTGTTCGACCAATCCCTTTCCTGCTCGACTGACCCACCTTGCCTGACCCAACATCCATGTTCGACCGACCTACTCAGGTGCGACCGACCCAAAACATTGCTCGTGCCAACATCCATGTTCGACCGACCCGCTCAGGTGCGACCAACCCAAAACATTGCTCAAGCCAACATCCATGTTCGACCGACCCACTCAGGTGCGACCGACCCAAAACACTGCTTGAGCCAACATCCATGTTTGACCGACTAGGCCTGTTTCTTTTCCTCCAAGAAATCTTTCCGTGGTCCGACCGACACACCATATTCGACCCAAAACCTACATCCTCCAATGCAACTCCAATTTCGACCAAAACTTCGCCAAAACGATTCGTTCGACGAAACTAACTCAACCAGTCCATTCAACACCATTATGAACATGTTATGAAACCGCTAACATCATCAATTTGACCATTTCACCAATAATCATGTAAAATCCACCAAAAACCATAACAAACGAACATATGATCTAAATTGCGGATCTAACTTGCATAATCATATGAAATAGCATTGAAATCGTTACATTAACTTGCTAAAATAGATCATAGGGTGATTCATGTGAAAATGTTCTCACAAAGGTATAGATCTTTGATAAAACGCTTAAATATGATGAAAAACATGATCTAACATTCATATACTTCATTGCATCCATGTGAGAGATGTAAATCACTCACCGATTTGCCAAAAAAACCTAAAATTAATGAAATAAGAATCCGGACAGCAAGCACCTTGCACCAAACACCTTGATCCGATGAACTCTAACCTCAATTGATGTAGATCTTGCCTCAAATGGTGTAGATCTATGATTTTCCTCCTTGGATTTTGATTTTTAATGGTGGAAAGGTGTTAAAGGAAGGAGGAGCATAAGGCACCAAATGAGAGAATGAAAAAGTAAAACCATTTCCTATATCCTTTACCCCCTATTTATACCCTTCCATCAGACCACTAATGGGCCTCTCTAATTCAACCCGTTATGGCGTATCAAATCTGGATAGCCAACTGAAAAACCTTAAAACAGGGATTTCTCCCAAAATGCTGAGCCGGATCTTTAATGTAACCACTCTACGGAAAGGCAACCATCAATTCATTTCCAATGGCATAGGTCTCACCCTTTGATTCAACCTGAGTCAAAAGTTATGCCCTGTACAAGACTGATAAGGGGAAAATGGTCACAAACAAATTGGTAAAAATTATGGACATGTCTCACATCCCCATAAGGAACATATCAAAAGATAAGAATGTTCCAACCCTCAGGAAATAAAATAACAATATTTTACGATCCTCCGATACGTAAAATGCGGGTTGTTACATGCACGTAGACTCGCAAAAGCCCGATATCATTCGTCCCTTGAAATAGATTGAACTGATATGCAAAGATACTACAACTGTTTATTTTAAATGACATTGATGATAGGATTAACTGTTATATTTCAGTTTATACTGACCCTTGATTTACTCGAACTATGATTAATCCTAACTTGAGTGTTTTATGTTTTTGCATGGAACGCTCGGGTCAGACCCGAGCATTACAGATTTTAAAGATTTCAGCTTAGGATTCGAAGATTGGCGAAGCTGGGCATTCCAAAGACGATGCACTCTGAAGATTTAATACAGTAAGTATTTTCTTGTTTCAAATTGTATTTTTACTTTCTGTTGTATATAAAAATCTTGTATCAAAAATTCTGAATATATAAAAGTTTATTTTGTTGTTCATTATTGTTTTATTTATTTATTCTGTGCTTTTCTGTGTTGATTTTATTTAAAACTCTATAAGCTAAATAACGATATGTCATTTTGAACGTTTTAAGTTGGTTTAATCACCGATTTAAATCGGTAAAAAAAGGCGGGACATAACAAATTTTCTCTAGATAGGTGATACTACACCCAAATTAAGAGCTACCGACTTAGCCATGCTTGTAACACCCCGTAATTCTGTGACATTAAGATTCTCAAATTAAAGTATAATTAATTTTTAAAAGAAAAATTAAAAGAAAAAGATCCATGCAGTTGTTTAATTTAAGTATTGTAACTAACATGAAAAAGAGAAGTAAGGAGAGAACAATAATTATTATTGTTCTAAGACTTATTAACAAAAGCCTCTGTAGCTCAGTTGGTTAAGGCATTGGATTTGTAGCATGGAGGTCGGGGGTTCGAACCCCGGCGGCGACATAATTTTTTTATCTTTGTTTTAGAGAGGGCCAACTGAACATGCAAATATATGTACGTATGCAAATTCAAAATTTGAAAGGATAAGAACGTACATATAAGGAAATAAAGAAAAAATATATATACATATGAGAATATATATATATATATATGAAAAAATATATGTATACGAAAGATAAAATTCAAGATAAGGCTACAGTCAATGAAATATGGCAACATCATTTGAATTTTAAAATAAAATGAAAGTTGTGCGTATATATATACGCGTAAAATGGTCGTTAGAGGAATTGTATACATATAAGAATATTTCATGTGAATAAAACAGTTAAATAAATTCCAGAAATTCAAAAGTTCGAAAAATCAAACTTCTACGCCAAAACAATTCATTCGAAATTCAAATTTCTACGCCAAAATAGCTTGTGGGACCCAATGCTGACTCAGCACTGCGTGTATGATAATGTTTGGCTAGATTCATCTACGTACCTGGACTATTTTCTTAACTGGGTTCAATGCTGACTCAGCGCTGCGTGTACGATAAGGTCTTGAGCAGCTATATAAACAGCCATAGTCTTCATTCTCTTTGCACCAATTCTCTTCTATCCTTATGCTGCTAAGATTCATGGCTTCTTCCCCTCCTCTAAATTTTCTTAAATAATTAAAATAAAATATAAATTCAAGACATGGAGATGCTGCTCAAATCTGTTCAAGAGAAGATTCAAATCAAAGTGAAGAATTCAAAGGCTAAATCAACAAACCTCGAGCAACGACATACGAATCTTAGCATCGCCGTTCTTCTATTCTAGATCTAATTTCTGTAAGTTGGTTATTTCTAGACTTGAACGTTTTATTTTTATTTGTGACATGAAATTAAAAGGATATAAGAAAAATGCCTAATCTCTTCACTTGGATCTGTGTTTATTTAAGTTTTTGGATCTAATTCTTGACTATGGCCCAGAACATACTATGACTTTGATTGACGGCCTATGACTATTGAACAAAGAGGATATGCCTATGCCTATGATCATGATTATGAGAACTATGACCATGAACCTATTGCCTTTGAATTACGAACATGAACCTTGATTTGGGACATACAACATATGACTATGACATTGCCTATGACAATGACTTATGACTATGGGAATTATTTTCCCTTTTGGACTATGAACATTGCCTATAACTATGAACTTTGCCTATGATTCATAATTAGGAAAATTGTTGCTTAAGTTTTGTGGCTATGAAATTGGGTCTAAACCCGATTATCTATTTTATCTGTTCCTTGTTTTTTTTTTTTTAGACTGTGGGAATTTACCTATTCGGTTAGGTCTACCCATGTTCTTGAACCTATTCTATCTATTGGTCTTAGACCGTGGGAATTTACCTATTAAGTTAGGTCTACCCATATTCTTGAACCTACGTCGTTATCCAAACCTTTTATGCCAGTTATTATCCCTTTTCATAGCATCTTTGGTTCATTCCCTATTTTCTACGAATCTAGATTTATTTACAATCTAGGTTAAATCACGATTATACGAACGGTGGGAATGCAATTTGGGAAAAATATGAAAATGAACATAAATGTAGTTATAAGCTTGGAAATTGGCATAAATTGGGAATATGTATTATGGCATGTTCATAGGAATGCAAATTGGATAAGTTTGACATATTAAATTTAGTATTAGCAAGTAAGCTAAATTTTAGGCATGAAATGTAAACTAGAATAATAATTCTAGTCTTACCATAAACTGTGAATTAGGAATGTTAAATCAAAATTGTGTTAATTAAAGATTTGGAATAAGTATATTAGCACAATTTTGAATTTAGCCATAATTGTGAGAAATAGTCATGTTTAGAATAAATTATGGTTAGTGACACTTAATTTGGTATAATTTACATATCAAAAAGTATAAATATGATAAATAAGAGGGAACGGGCCATAATAATAAATGTGACAATGTACATTAAAAGTGTAATAATGAAATAAGTAAATTAGGAGTAAATTTACTTATAGAATTTGTCATAAATGATAAATTGTTCATTTACCACAAAATATGTAACTTGCATGTAGGTAAAGTTTTGGCCATAAATTATAAACTGGGATATTTAATCTAGTTTTGGCAATGAAATAGGAAATGGCTTGAACTGCAAGTTGGGTTAGGACTTGGGCCTAGAATATAAGTATACTAGTGGGCAGGACAAAATGAAAATGGTATAGGCCAAGTTTATTTAAAAAAGGGAAAATGGACTTTGAAGATAAATTGTTGACAATTTATATATGGACAAAAGAAAGGTTTTCTCTTTGAATAACACATACACCTGAAAGTTCTAGGGTGACAGAGAGGATAGTGTCTAGGCTTGGGTTTGGAAAATACAAGTTTCCTGCCCTCCCTGGCTATCCCTAACTGATCCGAAGGACGGGATGGTTGTTTTCAAAACCAGATTTGGAAATTAATAAAAAACCCTTTGAACTTAGAAAACATGAATATGCCTAACCCGAGGTTAGACTGAGTTGCGGTGTAAACCTGCCCGGAACCGACCGGCACATCTAGTAACCGCAGCAATATCTGTCTAATTTGAGAGGTTGCGGCTTTAATTTATTAATTAAAGCTATAGCAAGAATGGGAGAGTTAAGTCCATAGAAACACTTAACCAATTTAACACAGTTAAGCAAGAATGGGTGGGTTAAGTCCATAGAAACACTTAACCAACTTAACACAGTTAAGCTAGAATGGGAAGGTTAAGGAACACTTAACCAACTTAGCACAGTTAAAGCTAGAATGGGAGGGTTAAGTCCATGGGAATACTTAGCCAAATTAACATGTTGACTAGACTAGAAGGTGGGGTTAAGTAAAGTTAATACACTTAGCCAATTTAACATGTTAATTAGACTAGAGGTTGGGGTTAAGTAATACACTTAGCCAATTTAATATGTTAGCTGGACTAGACCATAGGGTTAAGTAAACTTGAACGCTTAACCATCAGAATATGATAAATGAATAGGGTTAAGTAAAAAGCATAAAGGGATAACACTTAACCAGTTTAACAGGATAAGGGAAGAGGGTTAAGATAGCTTGAATCGACTAAAGACACTTAACCAATCCAACCTGGCGAGAAAAAAACTAAGTAGTAAACCTCAGTTGAAAAGGGGAATAAGTAGTAAAACTTAGTTAAGAAAACAAGGAATTTGGAAACTAAGTGGTAAACCTTAGTTAGTAGAACTAAGTAGTAATTCTTAGTATAACACGAAGGAGCGGATGTCCATCTGATTTTAAAGAAGACTCCAACGAATTGGGATACGAAGCCCGAGGCTTCGAGGGGACGTGAGGGTACTCTTGGTATCCCTCTGTGAGGCTGCAGATGATCCGCCTGGGTGCACAGAGGTTAATGTCTGCGGTAGAAGAGCCAAGGGTATGCCTTGGTTGCAATATATGGCAACCAAAAGACTAGGATGGACCAGCGTGATTCGGCGAGAAGACGGAAGCCCTGTGATAGCAACTCGTCGTCTACCTACCATCTTCAGTCAAGCGAGACACGTGAAGCGGGAAGGCTGGAGGACTCATACGGACCACATACTTGCTATCTAGTTGTGGTTGCGGGGTGTTGTTGGCCATAGAATTAGTGGGGCAGATAGGGGCCTTCGTACAGTTCTCATTTTACAAGGGTGGCCTTCCATTAGTTGAGGGAGGGGTCGAGTGGGACCATAGCCACTGGAAAAACAGACCTTAGCATCTGCATCGGTAGATATTGAAAGCTCCCGACCGAGTTCCGTATTTCTAGAGTAGCCCTGACAGCGGAACTCGGACCGCACATTACTGGACATGTGCATCTAGACAAGCGATAACGATTCGCGATACATGCGTGGGAAAAGTCTAGGAACATGTACCACCCTAGGTGGTGTGTCCTAGACTAAAGGGCATCGTTTAACAGGTAGCATAATCCCTAGTTTGGAACTAGGTGGCATAAACCTTGAATCCAAGAAGCATTCAGAAAAATAGCGTAAGTTCTAGTTGAATCTAGAAGGCACTTGATAGAAAACCCTAGATTAGATCTAGGTAATTAAATAATAAATGGATGCCTGAAGGCGATGGAAACTACAGGGATTGGGATCACGTTATCGTTACTAGTGGGGACACTAGTTAGGCGGTGCAGAGATATAGAAACCAGAATAATAAGGTAATAGCGAAGCAGAGAAAGTATTAAAGTATATCTAGTTTATCTTGCCTTAGTATATCTTGTGGTAATCTTATCTTATCCTGTTGACCCTATCATCATGGTATTGTCTTGTATTCGGTTAATTCATGTCATTTCATTTTTCCCTGTTCACATGCTAGAAGTTACTGACTTACTCAGGCTTTATGTCTGACTCTGTTTTTCTTTCGCTTCTTTTCTTCCGTTTCCCCCCCCGGTAGTTGAGGAGGGAATAGTATAACTCAGGATTAGATTGGACCGTTGCTTTTTCCCCAGCTTGAAGATTTGACGAAGTCGTCCTTGGATTCTCTTTCAGATGCTATGGCTGTCTCTTGCTACATTGGGGAATATAAAATGTTGTTTTATGCTTCTTTATTTTGTAAAGACAGATGATACTCTAATATTGTAAAAGAATCTTGTACAGACTATTTTATCAATAAAGCAAAGTTCTATTTTCCGCTGTTTAATATTTGTCTGTCTTGTAATTTATCTGCATCTTTTACCCAAAATGCTCCACAGAACTTAGTGCATTCCCTTTGTGAGTGACACTAACGGACGTGGGGTGTTACAATGCTACTTTCCCAATTTTTGTCATTTCCCGGTTGTGAGGCTTGAGGTTACGATTTCTTACCTTTCATTGATAGCACAATCACTTTGAATGCCACTGTGTCAGATACGTTAATCATTAATTGATTTGCACAAATATATTATGGATATTATGCTAATTGAATAAAGTCTTCGCCTCCAGATGTATATTTGTACAGACCAACATATGCGATCACTGGAAATAATCTGTCAGACATTCGCCCATACAAGTTCATTCTAGGACTGAACGACAACGAAAGCACAATTTCTATTAATCCATCTTAGGCAATTTCTACCTCGGATTAACAGAAAAACCCCTGCACTTTACTCCGTCTTTGATTGTCTTCATGTAATCAATTGGCAACGCTACTGTCAATACGGAGTGGTTCTCGGATAATAATCCAACCAGTCTCTCCATATATCATTAATTAAATTACTTCTCCATTTCCTTATCAATATTTGATAACCCAATATTTTCAACAATCATCTTGGCCTCTTATGCTATTTGGAAAACATTTTCATATACCACCTTCTTTTATTTTCCATACTTAGAAAATATCTTCTATTTATAATTGGAAAACATTCCAATTACTTATCTCTTTTCCGAACTCATTTATTTTTACACTTAGGAAGTATTCGTTATTGTATTTCCAAACTTACACTTATTTGGGTTAAAACAGATGTTGTGTAAAACATCGTTTCGACAACCCAATCATACACAACTATCAACCCACAGTTGTTCAGAAGTGCATGACATGATCAGAGACATGAAAACCAGTCGGACGCAGACTAAATCACTACCAACCAACAAAGAAATGCACCAGCAAAAACCCAACAACACAATGAACAAATTGCCATAAACCATTGTTGTAATGACTAATCTGTCGTACCAATGCAGGAGCACAAATTCGTAGAAAGTAAACAACCACCCAAAGAAAAGCACATACGCAACAACATCAAGATGTTCCATTCCTCGATATTAACTCAGAGAGCAGACTAAGGAACCGCTTTCGGGAGGTCGTTCATCAGTGGCTGCCACCGCCTTCGAGAAATAATTAGCACTGAGCCCAAGAGCATCAACAAGTCATTGTCCAATGAGAGAGGAAAAGTTTACTGGAAGCTTAAGAACAGGGCATGGACGGTAGCGAACAAGTATGCGCTAAATCGAAACACATGATAAGGCAATCTGAAACGAAGTTCAGATCTGAAAGAGGGAAAAGACGTGATTCAATTTAGGGTTCGTGAAGCTGCATCAAGATGACGAAATCTGAGGTGGGAAAGAAAGCGAGGAGACGAAATGGAGTGTTAGAAGTGAAGATGAAAAGTTGAAGTGAGCGGAGGAGGAGATATAAGGGGAATGGAGAAAAGAGAAAGCGGCTCTAGTCGCCATTAACAGCGGAGCTTCACGAAACCGACTTTTTTATGATTATTTAATTATTTTAAGTAATCAAAATTCTAAATAAACTATTTTCCTATCTTAGAAGATTCATCAAATATGCATATTATTTGGAAAATTATAAAACTTGAAACCCACAACCAGAATAATGCTTCTCTCAACATACTAAAAATCTTTGGTCGGTTGGGTGACATATAAGGGGGTTTGTAATCAATTCCTACATACTTCATGAAAATGCATTTAAATCATTAACAAGCATATCTAAACTTGACATAAACAAACATGTAATCGTACAATAATTCTGATCTTGGTCTCAGTCAGGGGAGAATCTATGTTATAGGTACAAGAAGCAGCTGATTCCCCTCAACTTACCATGCCCTCGTATATTTTATTAATTACCCAGCATAGTACTAAGCACATTTTCATGAAAAACTATATTAAAGCTAACTCCCTCAGGTTAAGATCCCTCTCAAGTAAAGCTCTAGATTCGCCCCTAGTCTTAGTTATCGAAATTTACATTAGTTCTAAAAATATTTCAACAGAACAATTGTAAGCATAAATTTTAATCAATTAAATGATTTCATCACAAACTATAAGTCTGCACTGAAGGATATAGAGGTTGTCCCTAGATCTGATAACACAAAAACACCGTTCTAATAGAACTGAGTCAATTATATAAAATCAGATATTTGCTCAAGTATATCAGATTGGTAAGGCGGGTAATATATGTAACGAATCAATTACCTAATTTCAAATTCAAGTAAAGTTAGATATTCAAAAAAATTAACATACAAAATACTAAGGTGTGATTAACTCAATCATGTAAAGTATAATAAAATGCATCACTAGGATAAGTTCCTTCATAATATTTAAAACATGTTTTAAACCCTTATTTCAACCAATCATCGTCCAAAAAATTACATATGGTATTCAAGTTGAACAATTCTGCAAACTTTTTTAAAAGATCAATAGTAACCAATTGTAACATCACATCGCAATTTTGAAAACTCCATTTCATTCAAAACTTACTCCTATACATGATACCTTAAAAAGACAATGTTTGATAGCAAACAAAGCAGTGAAATGCAATCGAGTAGGGTTACGCATTGCCAACACATGTAATGTAACGACCCGGGATTTTACCAAATTATTTTGAACATTTAAATTCAGTTAAATTATTGTAATAGAAATATAAATGGAGATTTATAAGAAATTTATTGAATTAAACGATATTTAAATGTATAATTTATAATATATTTTAAAACGTGTTTAAAATGATGCGGTAGTTTGAATTTTGATTTCAAATATCAAATGAATGTACAGGATTCAAAATAAATCGGATTTTAGCAAAACAAGAAATATTTGAATCTGTTTGAAAATATCTTTCCAACTAATGTGAAAAATCCAGATTTCATAGCGGGAATAAAAAGTTATATCCAAACCAAATTTTTAAAAGTCGCTATGGAATCGCATATGGACCATAACGGTTTAGTTAATATAACAAGACATTGGTTACGAATTTGGACAAGGTTCTTTTGAGGCGTAGCTATAATTTAACTTTTAGAATTTTATTGTAATTTTTAATTAGCTAAACATGCAGCTTTTTATTTGGAGTATTTTGCACCCTATATCAATATTTTGTGGTTCCATAATATAAGTTAAACTACCGATATTATTATATTTTTGGAACCGTGATGTATTGCTTGTCGTAATTATATTTTTATTTCTGTCCATGGCAGTTGTAAATCAACATAGTTTTTCTGTAACCGGTACCGCATAATACCTCAAATAAAAATATACTCCCATCCTATGTTCAAATCAACGGGATCCTTAGCGGAGAAAAATAAACGAATGTATGGCCTAGGTAATATTTTCATATGCCATGTTTGAAGCCGATAATAAAATATATGTCCTACCCTGCACTTTAACCTTTTCAACAATTGTGTTTTCCACGTTTACTACGAGTACCTTCCAAGCCATTCAGAAGTGTGTTATCCAAGCATTCCCATTTCCGTGTGCCTCAAACTACTGCCAAAACCGTGCTCTCTAAGTATTTTAAAACAAAACCGTCCATGCCAATAAAATTTAAAGACCGTGCTTACCAAGCCATTACAAAACCATGTATAGCACGCTTCAACACCGTGAGTACTACGTTTCTCAAATCTATATAAATAAACCAAGCGGACATCTCTTTTCTCCCTTCCAGTAAAAACCGAAACTTTTGTCCTCAAATTTAAATCGGCCTCTTCAAAAGAAAATCCAAGAAATATAATTCCATAAAGGAAACAGTTATATATTAGAATTCTTCCTTGGCTTCTCATCAAGCTTATGTGGGTTTTATTGGTTTCAAACCAAATTTAGTTCGATGTTCTGTTAATAACGGAAGCTAGTGTTAACGTTGATGCTAGAGGGAGACCAGAAGTTGGCATTGAGGTCAGAATGATGTTCCGAGAGGGTGCGGCGGTCAGGCATGACAAATGGTGAGTGATTTTCGAGTTTTCTGGTATTCCGTTCAATGCTATTTTGGTGAGGGTTGTGTGCCTCGATCTGACATCGTATGGTGCAAAACGCTAGGGGGTTAACGTGTGAGAACTGGGAGGATGGAGCTGGAAAAAATGGTGAGGGGGTGTTCTATTTGGAGGATGCCTATAAAAGGGATGAAGGGGATTTGGAGTTGTTGTTATGTTTGGCGTCACGGTGGAAGTGGTAAGGCGATATTGTAAGGGAAGCGTGAGCTGTATGGGACAAGTGCGCTTGGTTAGAGGGTGATTAGCAGCTAATTTCAATTAGAGATAGATTAACGGCATAATGGAATGATTAAAGGTAGATTAAGGTAGTGATTTTGTGCTAGTAAAGGGGAGGTTAGAAGGAGAGTGGATGGTGCTGTGATCGGTGCTTTGGTGCAGAAAGTCGCGGCATTACAGAAGTAAAGAAGGAGGACAATGTGAGTTAATTAGCAAGTAAGGATGATCAGTAGTTGGGAGTAAGGAGTTTTGGCAGGGAGGGCACGGTTGGTTTCATGGAAACATTAGTGCATGGAAGGTTGACCGTTGATGATCTGTTGGGCTTAGGGTTGGCAATCAAAATAGTCATGGGAAAGAAAGTGAACGCAGAGGATTCAAGTGAGTGCAAAACGCAGCGTGATTCACAAATCACGAATTCACATGGATAATCATGTTATTGCCAGAGGAGTTAACGACAAGACTGGTATTCATAACTTAATCACTGAACAAGCATCGTCTTCTGGTTAAGGTAAATAAACAAAAATAAATTAACTTGTTAATATAGTTAAAATATATATAATATTTGTTCAAACTTGGAAGAAGAAGAAAAAAAATTATTATAATTTCTTCATACGATTACAGGATCGAACATAATCAGTGACATTGGAATTATATCAATGAGACCTTCATCGTAGAACTGATTTCACTGAGAACGAAGCTACTAGAATTTCGTGATAAAATCAAACGTCTGTTTGATTGTAAACAAAACCTAAAGCAGAATCGTCAACTGCTAACAAGGTGAGTAAACTCACTAACTCTGCCTCGTTTATATTTTTATATAAACGAGTTTTAATTTATTTCTAGTAATTTTATACTGTGTGATGGTTGTTGAAATGAATGGTTGATAAAATTGGTTGAAATGAATGGTTGATAAAATTGGTTGAAATGGTTGATATGGTTATATATACAGATCTTTGATTTATTATTAATTCTATTTACCATATTTATGTGAAAATAATACTATTGATGTTGATTAACATCTGCGGATGCAGGGAAACAGGTTGGAGGGATCCAACTGGATTCCTCAACATTTTATTTACTGTTTTTATTTGATTGTGATATATGTTGTGCTATATAATCCATGGTTGAACATGTGTGTTTGGTTTACCATAGCCCTAGGAACTTGGTATTTTAGATACCGTCAAATATCATCGAATGTGAAAAAGGAAATTAGAATTTAAAAATGGAGTTTATTTCCAAATTAGAAATAATTTCTTTTTAATTGAGTTGAAAATAGAAATCAGTTCAAATTGGATAAATCAAGAAAATGTTATAAATAAAAATATAAATTAAGTGGATTGTTAATCATTGGATAAATTAAAATATAAGTTCAAATATGAACGTATATTGGCAAGTGAATATCGGTTTTGAAACCAATATTTGGAAATGGATTTGAATTTAGCAAATTATAGAGGAAAGTTTAAAGAAAGGTTTTAAATGCTTATAATAAAAGAATGAGATTAATATGGAAAAATTCTAAATAGGAGTTATAAGTAGAATGGGGTTAAGATATTAATTTTAAGTAAAAATCAAACTGATTTGATTATATGTATAAAAGGAATACATTTAGGGTTAAAAAGAATAATAGTTCAAAGCTAGAAGTTTGCAAATATATATAAAAGGGATTCATAGAAATCAAATTGAGTTAATTTTAGAAGTTAAAGAACGTGTAGCTTGTAAATACATTTAAAGGAGAACTTGAATTGTTTAAAATAAACAGAGTTTATAAATGAACAACGGAGGCGTGTGCGTCGCATAGGGTACTTTATTTAAAACAACGGTTGTAGTGCTGTCGTTATGATATTTGTTTTGTAAATCTAAACAATGATGATAGCGCTGTTGTTATAACATATGTTTTAATCTAAACAGCGATTATAATGCTACTGTTATTACAAATGTTTTAACAACGATTTTAATGTTGCTATTATAACAAAAGCTAAACAGCGATGTAACGTTGTTGTTAAAAGTAATGTTTTATAAATCAAATATTGGGAAACAGCGATTATAACGCTACCGTTATAATCAGTGTTTTAAAGTAAAAGAAGTGTGTTCTTAGACTGAATCCGAGAGTCGCGTAAGCGATGGTTTGTTTGAAATGGTGAGCTTTGACTATTTCAAAGTTGAGAATGTTGTTCAATTAAGGTCTGAGAGGTAATTATACCCCAACTTGATTGACTTCATAATTGATGGAGAAATGGTTAAGGTTCGATAGTGAAGATTGGTTAACATTCGGGTTAGTTAATAATTGGTTAATGTTTTAAGTTATAATAACGATGTTTATAACATCGCGTTAATTTAAAAGAATTTGAAAAGTTTTTCCCAATAAAATGAGAGATATTTTCTACGTATAGAAAATGAAATGAATTGGTCAACGAGGAATTAAGAAAGATAATTTGGAAATATTTTCCAATATTAATGCGGTATATTTTCTGAACACAGAAAATAAGGAATCGCTAATATATATAGAAATGTTTTCTAAATGGGGAAAAGAGATATTTTCTCGAATAAATAAATTACTTATTGGAAATGTTTTTCAAAAAAAATCGAAAAGGAAATCGAGCTTCAAAAGGATACGAAAGATAGGGAAACAGGAATTTGAAATAATAATATAATCAGGAATTGATTTAAAGGGGCCCAGTGTTGTTTGATGCTTGATCGGTAGAATTTCCAATTGGAAATAGGACCGTTGGTTGTATGGATGTTTCTTTGATAGTTAAATCACCGACTATCAAAGTTTTGATTTATCATATACCTCCGTTGTCAATAATGGAGAGATCGGGATCGGATTTAATATCTGAAACCCACTCCGTATTGGCATAAGCGTTACGAATCAACTTATGTTGAAGAGATTATGAAGACGGAGAAAAATGTAAGGGATGTTCTGTTAATTCAAACCTCAAGCCTCACAACGGGGAATTGACAAAAATCGGGCAGGCAGCATGGCTATATGGGTCGCACCCATTAGGATGTATAATCACCTATCTAGAGAAATTCCGTTTACTTCTTAAATCTATCGATGATGTCCCTTTCGGGAAACGGTTGTTGATCCCAACCGTTGGTGATATACGTTCGATACACTCAAGCGAAATGAGTGGTCGGTTGTGACGATCCCAAAACCCCGTGACACGGTGTTAAGGATAATCATTGGAATATAACACATTAATCATCATTAGCAGATCACAGACAATAGCATAAACAGAAAATAGAATAATTTACGCACATATGACAGCGGAATCATATAGATATCATCACATCAGAGAAGCACAGAACAGGATACAACTTAGTGCATAATGATACATAATCAGTCACCATCGCCTGAGGCGGAATCATACATAAAGAGTACACAAAAGGAATATCAGTCTACATCGCCAATGGCGGAATCATAATATAGATACAATAATGGCGGAGAAAATCCAAGTCAGCACGGTGTAGTCAAGCCTCGCCATGAGCCAAAAGGTGCGTCAGAAACCTGTAACTAGGCTGCCCGTGTGAAAATGAGGGCACCCGAGTTTGCAAGGTGAAACAAACTACGAGTCAGTCATGGGACTGGTATGAGAAATCTACTCAACTTATTAACAACAATAATAAGGCAAATCAAAGGACCACGCCACTTTCGCGGAACGGGTTTACTCCAATGAGTGCTAGTGCATGAAATAAAGTAAACGATTAAATCATCGTAATGCTTTTTATAAAATGAAGCCATTATAAGACTCAGGTCCCATCACACAATGCAACGCAAGCCGGAGGATAGAGTTTTTACCTTATAATGGCCAAAGATGCTTCATACGAATAAAACAAAAGTGTTTGATATTATTACTAGTGCATATATGTTTCAAAAGCAACTTCAATCATAAATATCAATCCTAGACGGCATGGGTACCATATATCATGTCGCCTTACTAGTAATACAATCACATCCGCATATATCGTATTGGAAATTGGATTCCTTCATGAGTCGAGGCAAGGGGCAAGCTCCTCTCTGATTCGAGACACTCTAGCAAATGCCTCGGGACCGCACACAGCAATCCCCTGGATCCTCCAAGGCCGGTCCTCTCTTACTTTTGAGGATTAGTTATTCCTGAACACACGTTTCCCGGTCCTTACAGACCTATAATCGAGGCGCCTCGTATTCCAACAACCACACAGGTGAAAAGTAGATATAAACGTCAGGGCTGGGAGGTCACTGACACCACCATAGCTAGAAAGAAACGTCATGCACTCCTTGGGACCTTCTCCCGTTTTTGACTCATACCGGGGTGTGAGGCTCGCGAATTCATGTTATACACAAAGCTACGTCACACAGACCATGCTTTGATCATCAACCACAAGACTTTGCTTTGCAACAGAAGCCTTGATCATATGCCACTTAGGCGTGCCACACAGGCAATCCATTCCATGCGACTGATTTCTGTCAATACATAACCTCTGAGCTCGTACGTCTCAGAGAAGGGCGTTAAGCAAAAGAATAAATTCTCCGCCGCCAAACAGATATATATTTAACAGAGATGAATCAACACAGAACAAAATCCAATGTCAGACACACAGTCCATTTACAAGTCCGTTCTGGGTCTGAACGAAACCGAAGGCACCAATTCCTCGCATATCCGCACAATCAACAGTATGTTTGGACGGCTACTACTTCAATTCCTTCATGGTAGCTACTCCAATCACGAGCATCAGTAGCGCCCATCCATCCAATGTGGAGATCGTCAGTCTTCAGTCGTCTTCGACTCTTCGACTTCTCAACGTCGATTGATTATTTGAAATGAGATAAACTCGGCCTTTTCAAATAACCCATGTATATTTAGATTTTCAAATCAATTTATCACATGGTTGGACCATTTAACATTCACTTTTCACTTATTTAGGTATAATTTTTATGTCAAATACATTCAACCATCACATATCAAGCAAACACAACAAAATTGGTTTATTTCCACTCTATATCGTCAATAGTATTTTATAACGATATATCGCCATTTTTATTTAATTTAAAACGGCCATATTTAATTAAACGACGTTTCAGGTCATGTCGATGCACTGGCGCTGCTTTTCACTAATTTTGTTTTACACATATCTGAAAATCTAACCGTTGGATCTTCACAAATTTTACATCATTAGGAAGGCCATTTCAAAACGAATCCAACGGTTTCAGTTTTGGGAAAATCCGACGGTCGGATCTTCCACACTAACCATTTGAAGTTACGATTTCAATTTACGAACTACAGCGTCGTTATTCGATTTAATTTAATTATATTTATATATATATATATATATAAATATAATCGTTTCTGGCGCTGTTTTTCCCCAATTTTGAATTAAACATTCCAGACAATCCAACCGTCGGATCTTCACAAAGTTGGTGCCGTTGGAAAGATATTTCCAAGGCGAACCCAACGGTTGAGGCTTCGGGAAAATCCAATGGTCGGATCTTCCGCACTAGTCGTTTGAAATCACGGTTTCAAAATATGAACTGCACGGCCACGTTTCGTTTTAATTCTATTTATATTTATATATTTATATAAATATAGTTCATTCAAAAATTCCTATATCGTTTCCACTTCAATTATTTCACTAACGCCTTTAATTTTTGGAAAATTTCGCCATAACCTCCTTTGTACGGGAGGGTCTGGGATAATTCCCAAATAGCCACATGGGCGTCTCATATCAAAAAGAAAAAGAAAAAGCCAAGCGGCTAGCCAACAGGCTCATAAAATCATCACCCAAACAAAGCGGTAAATGTGTACCTATTTGTCGGGCACAAAATTCTATTTCTCTTCTCTAGCCCCTTTTGCTTTAACCTGTTCAATAGATATGCATGTACATATATACAATTTCTAACATTTATCATTTTCCATTCAATCTCATATTTGATTTGCTTTGGTTTAAAAACACCATTCATTCTAATGTTGCATGCATAGGCTAAAATCATATCATTAGCTAGTTAATGTATATTTCAACTCATGCACGTTTATTTGAACGAGTGGCTATTTTTAACACTTCACATTTCAAAGATGATAATTTTGGCGAATTAAAATAGATTTCAACACGTGACTATTTTATTTAGTTCCTATGCATGTTAAAAATAATATTTCTATCACAAATATTTATTTCAACGTCCGCATATCTTTAGTACATCGCAAATATGCTAAAAATGATATTTTTATCGTTCAAAATATTTATTCGACAAATGGATGGTTTCAACACTTCATAGTTTCAATAAATATGTAATTTTTATTGTTCGATCTTTTTATTCAACACATGAACTTTTCCACTACACACACTTCTCGACAAATGAGCATTTCCACACATGGACATTTTATTTATGTTGTTCATATTAGAAAGATGAAATTTTGATTGTTGAAACTATTATATAAGGCGGATATTTTTCATACTTCATATATATATAAAAATGTGATTTTTATTGTTAAAACACTTCATTCATTCACAAATGAATTTAAATTTCATACAACACTTTTCAACACATGAATATTTTCACACATGGATATAGTTTCAATATATGACTTTAATTTCTATGCATGAAAAATAATTTCAACATATGAAAATAATTCTAACACCTAAAGATTATTCAAAATTTCGGCAGCATAACGGCAGGGTAGTTAAAACCGGCACCGTCCCTAGTACGGCTCCTCGCTCTACCTTAAAACCTCGCGGTTTTTGACAATGGGGATTCATGCATCTAATTCGCACGCAGGCGGCATGTTTATTTTTATTTCCACAAATATTTCCAATTCATTTCAATCACCAATGGGTATTTTTCAACCACAACCAAACAATATCAACCACTAACAATTATTCAACCATTCGTATTTTTCATCCAATATTTCACACCAATTCACCACAATAAATATCGTCCATGGTTTGTGGACGAGGGGAGTATATATATATATAATATAATATATATTTCACTAGCATTTCAACACATATATCAATTATTCTATGCATGTAAAAATTCATACTTCGCTTATATAGCTTACACTACGCATGTACATGAGGTATACAACACATATGTAATTTATATTTCGCTTATATAAATTATACACGACATTTTCCATTCAATTTCACGTTAATTTAGATTTCTCACCTTGGTTTTCTGAGCGCTAAAAATCGATATGATGTCAGAAAAATCCGCGGCTTCTTCTATTGGGTAGAGAGCTTCCTTGCGGTCTCGATGTTTCCTGTTTCATCGAATTTCGTCAACACACCAAAAAGATATGATTTTTCAAAGTGTAAAGATCAAAGAAAAACTCACTTTCAAAAAGCTTCAAAACTAGGTTTACAGTTTTCGCGAGAACCGGGACACGAGGGGACGATCAGGAAGTTGGAGGTGGAAGAGCTTCGAGAGGGCTACAGGCGCGCGGCGGTTTGAAGGGGTTCGGTGGTGCAGATCGGCGGCGGCGGCTGTTTGAAGGTCGGAAGTTTGGAAGGGGATATCTCAACGTAGAGGCGACGATAGGGGGAGCTCCTTATATGGATTTAAAGAGGGGAGGGAGAACTACAAAAAGTTGAACGGGGGGAGGAGCTAATTCGAGCTGTGGCGATCGGAAATCGCCTGGAAAAGGGGAAAAGGGTTTCCGCCGTCGAAGTCGGGGTCGGGGGGGGGGGGGGGGTTCTGATATTTCTATTTATTTATTTATGAATGGAGAAATATGATTGGCCGAGGATTATATTTAATTTTTAAATAGTGTTTTCTCAAACGAACTCCTTTTTAAACCCAACGACTGTCGCCCCCAGCTAAATACCCCCATTCCGGACACAATGGGATATGTTTCGTAGGCCAATTCGACTGTTACAGTCAGTTATTTTTCAAATTAAAGTCTAAAACATTTAATTTTTAACTCTGAACGCACATTTCAATTTGCCAGGGCCACAAACTGATTCGAAAAATTCCAGAAAAATAAATCTAGCTATGTTTTGACGCTACGGTCCCAACAAAACTAGTTTCGTCGAATTCTGAGGTCGTTTGAAAAATGGCCATTTTCTGGTCGATCCATTTTAACAGAAATCGACCAAACACATTTTCTTTTGCCACGCTCACATACTAGCTTCAAAAATTATGAAATTTGAAACCTAGCAATAGTTTGACATCCCGGACCCAACAAAAGTGGTTTCGCCGATTTCCGAGGTCGTATGCAAAATATCAATTTTCCAGGGCTATATATTCTATATACCGACTCTTCTGAAAATTCATTCGGCCATAACTTTTGATTCCCGTTATGAAACTTCGATTTTTCAGATTCGTTAGAAAGGTATTGACTAACAGATTTAAATATTTTTGGTCTCGCTAAAATCCGTTATATTTTCCACCCTGCACAGTCAGTCAAAGTTTGAATTCAAATTTTCAAACCGACTCACTATTTCTAATTTACTATTTTATTAAAATATTCTATTTCAACTGTTCAAATTCCTTTGAAATAATCAATTTAAAAATTTTAAATTGGCTCGTATTTTCCGGGTTATTACATCGGTCATGTGTGGGCCGGGTTGCAAGACGTTCTTGTTGAACCCAGTGTATTCTCTCTAGAGATACACTATCGGAAGGTGGTCCCATACCTTGTCATGTTGGAAATCAAATCTCCAATAAGCGCCCTACAGTTTTTAATTTTATATTATATATGGAGTGTGAGATGCAAGCATTCCGCTAGATTCTATTTATTTGATTTAGACACTATTATAATATCACCTGATTTTGATATCAAAAATATTTTGGTTATCGTAAGCTAAAAACCATCCGTGTTTATGTGTGGATCGGTCTTACGATTATCATTTTTTTTAAAAGAATTTTTGAAAGTTAAACAAATGGTTGGAGTTTACTCACACCAGTCCCATGACTGACCCAGAGTTTATTTTGTTTTGTTTTCCCTAAACTCTTGGGTACCCAAATTTGTACGAGCAGTCAAGTAGTCAGGATTTGTTTTCAAATTTACTTGGAAGAGCTCGAAGCAGGAGGCTTTACCAGTTAACTATAGACTATCACATTTTCCGCTGTGTACTACGTTGTATCTGGAAACATGTGTTTATAACTGTTCCAGAGATAGATGTTGTGCTCCGATGATGGTATGTGTATACAAATACTGATTTGTATTTCAAAAGTTATGTTATGTAACATATTTTATTCGTTCCACTGTGAGTTTGTGTTCTTCATTTTTCTTCTATTCTAATACTTCTTTCTTTACATTTTTCATCCTCTAACTTCTTTCTGATAATGATTCGTATTTCTGTGCAATTTGGGTTGGACATGTGGTGTTATTAGTCGACTCAAAGAGTACGAAAATTCGGGTCGTTACATTTGGTATCAGAGCTGAAGGTTGAGTAGTAACCTTGGCTCTATGGCGTGACTCAGTAGAGATGGGGTTAGTAATACCCTACATTGAGTTGAGTATATATATATATATATATATGAGCGCGTATTTGTAGATTTGATATAAAATTGTTTTATATTGTGTTGACTGATTATGAATTCTGGTCGATACAGGATGTACAACTGTATTGATAAGTGTTTCTACACCCTCGAACAAAAAAATTCGACATAGTATTGTTTTAATGATGGGTAAATGATATAATTTTGCCCAAAGGATATTTTTGATATAAAAGCGATAATTTTCTGAAATTATTGAATGTGTTGATTGTTATTAAAATCAAATGGAATTATGAAATATTGAAATGATTATATAATATGTATGCGGATAATGTATACAAATGAGATAAATCAAGATTAAATTCAAACCAGAATTTGAGAATTTGAATCCCGGGTGTTTAGAAACTCATGATGTATTTTTATAGTAATATAACATTACTTTAAAGTATTATTGAATAAGAATGGTTTAAATGGATTTTGAAATTTTTAAAGCACTATAATCACTTCAGTCGCTAGAAAATGATTCAGATGATGATGGCGACATCATTTGTATCAATTTTCGAGTTTCTAAGTGATGAAATGCTATTATAGGAAGATTTTTAACGGAATTGGTTTGAGAAATGAATTGCTTTGAGAATTCAAAAGTTTTGAATTATTATGGTTGTATATATGTATAAATATGTATGATTTCATACTAATTTGAAATAAAACCTGGGAATTTGAGTTCTAAAAGTTAAAATTTAATTTGTATAAGTTGAATAAATTGAAATGGTGGAAGTAAATCAAATGGATTGAAATTTAACTTAAGTTAAATGGAAATTGAAACTCAAACTGAATAAGTGGATTGATTTTGAAATAAAGATTAAACGGAATCGATAAAATGGAAGTGAACTAATCAGAAGTTGATTAGAGATTTCAAAACTAGAAGTTGGATTGATTTGAAACCAACTGGAAATGGATATATGTATGCCGAGCAGATATTGAAGGGAAACAAAAGCAAAAGATAGAATTATGCCCGACAAAAAGGTACGTGTTTACAATATTACTTGGGTTTGATGACTTTATGAGCCTATGGGGCAAGCCGCTTGGCTTTTTATTTTATTTTGGATTGGAGAAGGCCTAGAAAGGCGAGTTGTGGTTGTACCGATTGAGTCGTGCAGAGGAGATGCTGCCGAAATTTTTCAGAATTTAAAGTGTTATAAAATTTTCAGAATTTTTGGAAATTTTCGTTAGTAAGAATAAATTAATATTTTAATTGAAACAAACTGGTCCGGTTAAACTGAAGTTAAGAATTAAACAAAAAGGAATTTTGGACCTAATTAATAGGGAATGTAACAACTTTTCCTACCTTAGCAATTTCGAGGACGAAATTATTTTAAGGGGGAAGGAATGTAACAACCCGGGATTTTACCGATTTATTTTGAACATTTAAATTCATTTTAAGTATTGTACTAGAAATATAAATGGAGATTTATAAGAAATTTGTTGAATTAAACGATATATAAACGTATAATTTATAATATATTTTAAAACGAGTTTAAAATGGCGCGGTAGTTTGAATATTTGATTTCAAATATCAAATGAATGTATAGGATTCAAAATAAATCGGATTTTAGCGAAACAAGAAATATTTGAATCTATTTGAAAATATCTTTCCGACAAATGTGAAAAATCCAGATTTCATAACGGGAGTAAAAAGTTAAGTCCAAATCAAATTTTCAGAAAGTCGCTATGGAATCGCATATGGACCATAACGGTTTAGTTAATATAACTAGACATTGGTTACGAATTTGGACAAGGTTCTATTGAGGCGTAGCTATAATTTAATTTTTAGAATTTTACTATAATTTTTAATTAATTAAATATGCAGCTTTTTATTTGGAGTGTTTTGCACCCTATATCAATATTTTGTGGTTCCATAATATAAGTTAAACTACCGATATTATTATATTTTTGGAACCGTGATGTATTGCTTGTCACGATTATATTTTTATTTATGTCCATGGCAGTTGTAAATAAACATAGTTTTTCTGTAACCGGTACCGCATAATACCTCAAATAAAAATATACTCCCATCCTATGTTCAAATCAACGGGATCCTTAGCAGAGAAAAATAAACGAATGTATGGCCTAGGTAATATTTTCATTTTCCATGTTTGAAGCCGATAATAAAATATATGTCCTACCCTGCACTTTAACCTTTTCAACAATTGTGTTTTCCACGTTTACTACGAGTACCTTCCAAGCCATTCAGAAGTGTGTTATCCGAGCATTCCCATTTCCGTGCGCCTCAAACTACTGCCAAAACCGTGCTCTCCAAGTATTTTAAAACAAAACCGTCTGTGCCAAGAAAATTTAAAGACCGTGCTTACCAAGCCATTACGAAACCATGTATAGCACGCTTCCAACACCGTGAGTACCACGTTTCTCAAATCTATATAAATAAACCAAGCGAACATCTCTTTTCTCCCTTCCAGTAAAAACCGAAACTTTTGTCCTCAAATTTAAATCGGCCTCTTCAAAAGAAAATCCATGAAATATAATTCTATAAAGGAAACAGTTAAATATTTGAATTCGTCCTTGGCTTCTCGTCAAGCTTATGTGGGTTTTATTGGTTTCAAACCAAATTTAGTTCGATGTTCTGTTAATAACGGATGCTAGTGTTAACGTTGATTCTAGAGGGAGACCGGAAGTTGGCATTGAGGTCAGAATGATGTTCCGAGAGGGTGCGGCGGTCAGGCATGAAAAATGGTGAGTGATTTTCGAGTTTGCTGGTGTTCCGTTCATTGCTATTTTGGTGAGGGTTGTGTGCCTCGATCTGACATCGTATGGTGCAAAACGCTAGAGGGTTAGCGTGTGAGAACTGGGAGGATGGAGCTGAAAAAATGGTGAGGGGATGTTCTATCTGGAGGATGCCTATGAAAGGGATGAAGGGGATTTGGAGGTGCTGTTATGTTTGGCGTCACGGTGGAAGTGGGGAGGCAGTATTGTAAGGGAAGCGTGAGCTGTATGGGACAAGTGCGTTTGGGTTAGAGGGTGATTAGCAGCTAATTTCAATTAGAGATGGATTAACGGCATAATGGAATGATTAAAGGTAGATTAAGGTAGTGATTTTGAGCTAGTAAATGGGAGGTTAGAAGGAGAGTGGACGATGTTGTGATGGGTGCTTTGGTGCAGAAAGTCGCGACATTGCAGAAGTAAAGAAGGAGGACAGCGTGAGTTAATTAGCAAGTAAGGATGATCAGTAGTTGGGAGTAAGGAGTTTTGGCAGGGAGGGCACGGTTGGTTTCATGGACACATTAGTGCATGGAAGGTTGATCGTTGATGATCTGTTGAGCTAAGGGTTGGCAATCAAAATAGTCATGGGAAAGAAAGTGAACACTGAGGATTCAAGTGAGTGCAAAACGCAGCATGATTCACAAATCACGGATTGTAGCACCCCACCTCCGCTAGGGTCACTCACAAAGGGAATGCACTAGGTTTGGTGAAGCATTATCGAGGTAAACATGCACAGAAATATTACAAGATAGAACATATACAAAACATCGGAAGTAAAACAGATTTCATTACCTTATAAAATAAGGTCTAAAGCCTTTTACATCAGAATACATCAAAACCTGTCTTGCAATAGTAAAGAAGCATAAAACCTTTTCACAAATTATTCCCCAAAATAAAGCGGTGAAGCAGCCATAGCCAAGAGAAGACCAAGCTATACATGATGACCTTCAAGCATAAGAGGTCCGAACTAAACAACATCATTTCCTCCCTTAAAACCTGGGGGGGGGGGGGGGGAACGGAAGACAAAGAGGTGAAAGAAAACGGGGTCAGTCATAAAGACTGGTAAGTCCTATCTACTTCCAGTATAAAAACAGGTAAAGGTAACATGACATGCATAAACTGAAAGTAAACATAAGGATGTCGACAAGATAGATAAGCTAAACCAAGATAATTGGATGAACTACTGTTGCAAGATAAACTAAGGTTTCATGATAAACTACGGTGTCAAGATAAACCAAGGTATCACATCGTCAGGTTTCTATCAAGTATACTATCCCAAGGTATCTATCATGTATAACATCCCCCGGTATTTATGTATATCTACTCTGCACCTCTCGTACTAGTATCCCAACCTTTCGTCATGTGTTAACTATGAATGTAGCTTGCCCAATGTCATGTAATGGTCCATGTCAACCTAATATATAGCATATGTAGGTCTTCCCAACTCGTATGTTTCTTTCCATGTATAAGTTCAGTCCTTTGCCGTAGGCCGTACGGGCTTTCCCATGTAAATCTATACCACCTCAACGTAGTACCATTTTATCCTTGAAGTTATTTTGGACTTCTACCCTTGATCTAGTTACGTTTTCTTACCATGAACTATCGCGTGTTCACTTGGATTTATGCCACCTAGGACCACTAGGGATTATGCTACCTAATGAACGTTTCCGTGTCTCGGTTTGGGTTTTAGCCACCTAGGACCACTAGGGATTATGCCTCCCGTCAACCACGCCCTTTGTCCCACGTATATATCGTGAATCGTTTTCCATGTCTAGACGCACATGTATCTCAATGTGCCATCCGAGTTCCGTGCCAGGGCAAATCAAGAAATACGGAACTCGGTCGGGAGCTTTAAGTCATCTGCTGATGCAGATATCAAGGTCTGTTTTTGTATCCATGGCTATGGTCCCACGCAACCCCTCCCTCAACTACTGAAAGGCAATCCAAGAAAAATCATGTATGAGAACTACATCGCGGCCCCACTATAGCCCCACTTTCCTATGGGCCAACCTCACCCATAACTCGATAGCAAGTATATGGTCTGTTGGGAGTTCTCTGCCTTTCCGTACGTACACGATTGACTAAAGATGGTAGGTAGTCGGCGACATGCTATCCAGGGCAAAAACAAGTATCGTCGACTCCACGCTAATCCATCCCAGTCTTTAGGTCGCTCGCATAGCAACCAAGGCATACTCTTGGCTCTTCTACCGCAGACCTTAACCTCTGTGAGGCTAGGTTTCATGGACCATCTGCCACCTCACAGAGGGATACCAAGAGTACCCTCACGTCCCCCGAAGCTACCGCTTCGTCACCCAGTTCATTGGAGCCTTTATCTAAGTCAGATAATTGGCTCCTCCTCGTGTGTTTAAGCGATGACCTACCGTATCGGGTTACTCATCTATCTGTGAACTGGTCCAAATCTCTTGACTAAGAATTATTACTTAGTTTCCTAAACTAAGGTTTACCACTTAGTCTCCTTTCCCGTTATCCTTGTTAATCCCGGTTTTCCACCTAGTCCCCTGAACTAGGGTTTTGTCTAATGGGTTAAGTATTGTCATTTAAGTTCATGACTTAACCTGCCTACGAATCATGTCAAGATTTGTCTAAGTATTCAAGTCCAAGACCTAGCCCTACAAGTTGGTTAAGTATACCAAGAAGCTCATGACTTAACCCTGTTCAATCATCAAGTCAAATTGGTTAAGTATTTGTTTATCTTAACCCTGTCAGATTATCGTGTTAGATTGGTTAAGCATAGATTACCTTAACCTCATCGGATTATCGAGTTGGATTGGTTAAGTATAGGTTAACTTAACCTCATCCACTAATTGTATTACAATGGTTAAGTATATTTAAAAGGTCTTGTGACTTAACCCTATCAGTTCCGCATATTAGATTGGTTAAGTATAGGTTACTTAACCTCATCAAATCATGTATAATTGGTTAAGTATAAGTTACTTAACCCCATTAAATTATCATGTTAAGTTGGTTAAGTATTGGTTACTTAACCTCATTGAGTTACCAAGTTTAGATTGGTTAAGTGTTTAACTTAACCCCACCGAATTACCGTGTTTAGATTAGTTAAGTGTAGGTTACCTAACCCCATCTAATTACCGTGTTTAGATTAGTTAAGTCTAAGTTACTTAACCCCATCTAATTACCGTTTTTAGATTAGTTAAGTCTAGGATACCTAACCCCATCTAATTACCGTGTTTAGATTAGTTAAGTCTAAGTTACTTAACCCCATCTAATTACCAAGTCGGATTAGTTAAGTGTAAATTACTTAACCCCATTCCCTAATTGTCTTGTTTGGTTAAGTGTCATTAAGAAATCAAGTCCGGTTCCACTTAACCTACCCATTCGTGTCATATCGGTTAAGTGTCATTAGTCAAAATTACTTAACCTTTTCATGTAGCATTAATTAGATTAATGCACCCCAACCTCTCACATTAGACTTTGTTGTGGTTACTAGTTAAGCCGGGCGGGTCCGGGTAGATTTACACCACAACCTAGTCTAACCTCGGGTTTTAAGTGCTATATGACCAACTACTCACATTGGGTCCTAATGTATGTAGCCACTAGTTAAGCCGGGCGGGTCCGGGTAGATTTATGCTACAAACTCAACCCAACCTCGAGTTGGCCACTTTCATGTTTGGTCTAGTGTCATATTACACTTACAACTCATACGTGTCTTGTTTCAAGTCCCATGTTTACCCCACATGTCATGTCCCCATTTAGGTGTATCATGAGTGTCATATTTTCATGAAATCCCATGTCAAATTATCATGTCATAATCCCGCTCGTCTATCCTACCCCAAATCGTGTTTCCAACCCAAGTAAAAGCGAGTCAACATAGTAAGGGTACTATGCTACATATTGGCCTCAAAACATGCACGATGCCAAAAAGGTGTTGGCCACAAATATGCATGGTATCATAAGGGGGTTTGGCCTCAAAATATGCATAGCATCATAAGGGATTTTTGGCCACAAACATGCATAGTATCATAAGGGAATTTGGCCACAAACATGCATAGTATCATAAGGGAATTTGGCCACAAACATGCATGATAACATAAGGGGTTTGGGTTCATTTACATGCATAAGCCCCAAAGTCAAATCTTTGCCAATGTTTCACAAGTCAAATGGTTCCCAAAGGTTCATGCTAGCATTCCATAGATAAAGATTCAAACTTGCAAGATAAACTAGGTTAAGCATAACATGAGTGGCATGATTAAATCGTTAAAACTTAGCCCAAGGTCATAGATCATAGAAAAGGGGCAAAGTTAGGTTCACATAGGCTAGCATACTTATGTTTCATCGCATTTTATTCCATGTCACATTAGGACCACCGTTAGAATCTACAAGTAGCTAGAACTTACCTAGCGACGCTTAGGGAAAGATCATGAATCGTCTTGACCAAGAAAGGTGGCTCCTTTGTTGAAGAATCGTCATGAAATTTGCGTAGCAACGTTGATCTACCCTCGATTTGATGTAGAAAGCTTGCACCTTTTGATTTGAACCCGGTTTGAATGCATAAGCCCTTAGAGTTGGAGATGGAGGCCATGATCAAGATTGATTTTGGCGGCACTTCGTGGCATGAGTGATTTGTGAGGGTTTAGGGTAGGCTTAGGGGTCTTTTTATAGAGATTAGGAGTAGTTTAGGCCATAGGATAAACCCTAGGATAGATTTGAGCCCTCAAAATCCGTCACAAACCTCCAAACATGTCTTGAGGAACAAGTCAGGTGCACCCAGGCCAAACTGGCCGACCACCCAAGTCGACAGGGGTGTCGACTGGGCAGTCGACACCACCTGGGGTGTGTCGACTCCCAAGTCGACTCCCCAGTCGACTTGGGGGTGGAGGGAATTTTTCCCGCCTCTTCTGCTTGGCTGAATTTGAAATCTGAATTCAAATTTGAACTGTTTTTGAACTTGAAATTTTCGGAAAACTTTGACGGGCCATAACTTGGTCATACGGACTCCGATTTTCGAAAACTCGGACTCTATTTCGCATATTTTTCCGAGACGAACGCAATGGCATAGCCCATTTCCCCTTGATTCAGATTTTATAATTAAATTCTGCCTTGATTCTCGTCTTAGCATGTTGTAAAAATCCGGGCTGTTACATCCTCCCCAACTTAAAGGATTTCGTCCCCGAAATCTCCAAGTTAGGAAGAACGTATCCTACCATCCATCATCCATCTACTCAAAACATCATCCACAGGCAACCATGGTCCTTAAAAGACTCCTAATGCTTTATGGACACATGCAGAAAGTGTGTGTATATGTTCCTTAGCTAATGCTAATGATCAGGCATGAATGATCTTTCTAATGCAAGATATGTTTTGTGCCATGAGTCCAACATGTATGCAAATAGTCCTAGTCATATAAACACTACATGTGTGCACAAACATTCATTCATATGCAACATCCGCATGACAACACAATGACTTTCAAACAAGTATAAATACTCGTGCATATGCAATGCAAAATGTGAGTGCGTCGATCTAGTATCTAACGTGTATTCGCGCATCCACGAGCAACCACTTGCAACCATTTGCAACCATATCAATCATAACATGTTTCAAATACATGTTTACATCCATAGAGTTCTACCTAAGGTTCCCAAGATAGGATCGAGAAGATAAACAAGACAAACTCCTTACGGGGTTTGCAACAGAAACATGACCGAGAGGATATCCACCAGGCGATAGCATGCAAGCAAGCTCTACAGGAGAACCAGGGATCAACGATATACTCTTAAAAGGAGACATGATGCACGCGTCTAAGCTGCATTTCCTTGAGCTTAATTCCATTGTGCCTTGGCCGTCTTTGACTTCATAATTTCGTAGCTCCTTGATTCCTATTTCCAAGGTATGAGTTGGAACTCATTTCACTGTCGCCACTCGTTTCACTTCCACTTATTCTTTCCCTAATATGCTCGGCCCAAACATATCTGCGTACTCATGCAAGCTCTCCAAAATTCACTAGTGAATTCTGGATCTCGTTTACCGATGCCAATCCATGTTACCACGTGCACTTACTAGGGTGATTCCTATAACCCATGCTTAAGCGGAATATACCATCCGCCTTGTTGGCGAACGTTACTTGATCGGATCAGAGATTTCCGATAAATACATCAAGTGATTCTAGGTAACTAACCATGACAAAACCCAAAAGGTTACACGAGACTTCGAGGGTATTACCAAAGCAAGCCAAGAGTCTGACTACCCTCTTTTCAGAACCGAGAATGGTATCCCTTACTGGATAACCACTTTACCCCTAGAATCCATCCATAGCCCAACAAGTCTTGAATAAATGGACCGATCTTCCAACAAGATTTAGGACAAAAATGGGATCCTCTACCATGCTAGTACTAAGGTGCAGAGACTTAACTATCGAGGCAGACTTAAATGATGCGATGATCAAAACAAAGTCTAGACAGGACGATAGAAGAGAAAGGCTAAGCCTTTAACAGGAACGGTACCATTCCCCTTAGGTACGCTAGAAATGAGAGCGTACAATTGCCCTCTCGCTGATCTTGTCCTTATCTTCCTTCGTGGACTAATCCATACCAACAAGTTGCTTATCCTTACGTCCGTGTCCTTTATCCTTGCTCTTATTACCCTTCCTTGTAACACGGTAACAGGTCTCTCGAGAACTTCCTCCATCGCACGGGAAAACACTTACGTAGCCAGACAAGGATTAGTCGTAGTTAAAACAACTGTGACTACAGATGGAGGAAAGAAAGGAAAAGAGGTTCAATCAAGGAAACAAAGGATAGTGCTAATGGCTTTTGGGGAATAGCCTTTTAAAAACTTTTCTTGAAAAATGCTTCTTTGTAAATGGTTTCTCAAATAGTTTTCAGAAGGTTTTAAAAACTTTTGCCCAGTCTGGTAACCTTCTGCTCTGATACTAAATGTAACACCCCACCTCCGCTAGGGTCACTCACAAAGGGAATGCACTAGGTTTGGTGAAGCATTATCGAGGTAAACATGCACAGAAATATTACAAGACAGAACATATACAAAACATCGAAAGTAAAACAGATTTCATTACCTTATAAAATAAGGTCTAAAGCCTTTTACATCAGAATACATCAAAACCTGTCTTGCAATAGTAAAGAAGCATAAAACCTTTTCACAAATTATTCCCCAAAATAAAGCGGTGAAGCAGCCACAGCCAAGAGAAGACCAAGCTATACATGATGACCTTCAAGCATAAGAGGTCTGAACTAAACAACATCATTTCCTCACTGAAAACCTGGGGAGGGAACGGAAGACAAAGAGGCGAAAGAAAACGGGGTCAGTCATAAAGACTGGTAAGTCCTATCTACTTCCAGTATAAAAACAGGTAAAGGTAACATGACATGCATAAACTGAAAGTAAACATAAGGATGTCGACAAGATAGATAAGCTAAACCAAGATAACTGGATGAACTACTGTAGCAAGATAAACTAAGGTATCATGATAAACTACAGTGTCAAGATAAACCAAGGTACCACATCATCAGGTTTCTATCAAGTATACTATCCCAAGGTATCTATCATGTATAACATCCCCCGGTATTTATGTATATCTACTCTGCACCTCTCGTACTAGTATCCCAACCTCTCGTCATGTGTTAACTATGAATGTCCCTTGCCTAATGTCATGTAATGGTCCATGTCAACCTAATATATAGCATATGTAGGTCTTCCCAACTCGTATGTTTCTTTCCATGTATAAGTTCAGTCCTTTGCCGTAGGCCGTACGGGCTTTCCCATGTAAATCTATACCACCTCAACGTAGTACCATTTTATCCTTGAAGTTATTTTGGACTGCTACCCTTGATCTAGTTACGTTTTCTTACCATGAACTATCGCGTGTTCACTTAGGATTTATGCCACCTAGGACCACTAGGGATTATGCTACCTAATGAACGTTTCCGTGTCTCGGTTTGGGTTTTAGCCACCTAGGACCACTAGGGATTATGCCACCCGTCAACCACGCCCTTTGTCCCACGTATATATCGTGAATCGTTTTCCATGTCTAGACGCACATGTATCTCAATGTGCCATCCGAGTTCCGTGCCAGGGCAAATCAAGAAATACGGAACTCGGTCGGGAGCTTTAAGTCATCAGCTGATGCAGATATCAAGGTCTGTTTTTGTATCCGTGGCTATGGTCCCATGCGACCCCTCCCTCAACTACTGAAAGGCAATCCAAGAAAAATCATGTATGAAAACTACATCCCGGCCCCACTATAGCCCCACTTTCCTATGGGCCAACCTCACCCATAACTCGATAGCAAGTATATGGTCTGTTGGGAGTTCTCTGCCTTTCCATACGTACACGATTGACTAAAGATGGTAGGTAGTCGGCGACGTGCTATCCAGGGCAAAAACAAGTATTGTCGAATCCACGCTAATCCATCCCAGTCTTTAGGTCGCTCGCAAAGCAACCAAGGCATACTCTTGGCTCTTCTACCACAGATCTTAACCTCTGTGAGGCCAGGTTTCATGGACCATCTGCCACCTCACAGAGGGATACCAAGAGTACCCTCACGTCCCTCGAAGCTACCGCTTCGTCACCCAGTTCGTTGGAGCCTTTATCTAAGTCAGATAATTGGCTCCTCCTCGTGTGTTTAAGCGATGACCTACCGTATCGGGTTACTCATCTATCTGTGAACTGGTCCAAATCTCTTGACTAAGAATTATTACTTAGTTTCCTAAACTAAGGTTTACCACTTAGTCTCCTTTCCCGTTATCCTTGTTAATCCCGGTTTTCCACCTAGTCCCCTGAACTAGGGTTTTGTCTAATGGGTTAAGTATTGTCATTTAAGTTCATGACTTAACCTGCCTACGAATCATGTCAAGATTTGGCTAAGTATTCAAGTCCAAGACCTAGCCCTACAAGTTGGTTAAGTATACCAAGAAGCTCATGACTTAACCCTATTCAATCATCAAGTCAAATTGCTTAAGTATTTGTTTATCTTAACCCTGTTAGATTATCGTGTTAGATTGGTTAAGCATAGATTACCTTAACCTCATCGGATTATCGAGTTGGATTGGTTAAGTATAGGTTAACTTAACCTCATCCACTAATCGTATTACAATGGTTAAGTATATTTAAAAGGTCTTGTGACTTAACCCTATCAGATCTGCATTTTAGATTGGTTAAGTATAGGTTACTTAACCTCATCAAATCATCATGTATAATTGGTTAAGTATAAGTTACTTAACCCCATTAAATTATCATGTTAAGTTGGTTAAGTATTGGTTACTTAACCTCATTGAGTTACCAAGTTTAGATTGGTTACCGAATTACCATGTTTAGATTAGTTAAGTGTAGGTTACCTAACCCCATCTAATTACCGTGTTTAGATTAGTTAAGTCTAAGTAACTTAACCCCATCTAATTACCGTGTTTAGATTAGTTAAGTCTAGGTTACCTAACCCCATCTAATTACCGTTTTTAGATTAGTTAAGTCTAAGTTACTTAACCCCATCTAATTACCAAGTCGGATTAGTTAAGTGTAAATTACTTAACCCCATTCCCTAATTGTCTTGTTTGGTTAAGTGTCATTAAGAAATCAAGTCCGGTTCCACTTAACCTACCCATTCGTGTCATATCGGTTAAGTGTCATTAGTCAAAATTACTTAACCTTTTCATGTAGCATTAATTAGATTAATGCACCCCAACCTCTCACATTAGACTTTGTTGTGGTTACTAGTTAAGCCGGGCGGGTCCGGGTAGATTTACACCACAACCTAGTCTAACCTCGGGTTTTAAGTGCTATATGACCAACTACTCACATTGGGTCCTATTGTTTGTAGCCACTAGTTAAGTCGGGCGGGTCCGGGTAGATTTATGATACAAACTCAACCCAACCTCGAGTTGGCCACTTTCATGTTTGGTCTAGTGTCATATTACACTTACAACCCATACGTGTCTAGTTTCAAGTCCCATGTTTACCCCCACATGTCATGTCCCCATTTAGGTGTATCATGAGTGTCATATTTTCATGAAATCCCATGTCAAATTATCATGTCATAATCCCGCTCGTCTATCCTACCCCAAATCGTGTTTCCAACCCAAGTAAAAGCGAGTCAACATAGTAAGGGTACTATGCTACATATTGGCCTCAAAACATGCACGATGCCAAAAAGGGGTTGGCCACAAATATGCATGGTATCATAAGGGGGTTTGGCCTCAAAATATGCATAGCATCATAAGGGGTTTTTGGCCACAAACATGCATAGTATCATAAGGGAATTTGGCCACAAACATGCATAGTATCATAAGGGAATTTGGCCACAAACATGCATGATAACATAAGGGGTTTGGGTTCATTTACATGCATAAGCCCCAAAGTCAAATCTTTGCCAATGTTTCACAAGTCAAATGGTTCCCAAAGGTTCATGCTAGCATTCCATAGATAAAGATTCAAACTTGCAAGATAAACTAGGTTAAGCATAACATGAGTGGCATGATTAAGTCGCTAAAACTTAGCCCAAGGTCATAGATCATAGAAAAGGGGCAAAGTTAGGTTCACATAGGCTAGCATACTTATGTTTCATCGCATTTTATTCCATGTCACATTAGGACCGCCGTTAGAATCTACAAGTAGCTAGAACTTACCTAGCGACGCTTAGGGAAAGATCATGAATCGTCTTGACCAAGAAAGGTGGCTCCTTTGTTGAAGAATCGTCATGAAATTTGCGTAGCAACGTTGATCTACCCTCGATTTGATGTAGAAAGCTTGCACCTTTTGATTTGAACCCGGTTTGAATGCATAAGCCCTTAGAGTTGGAGATGGAGGCCATGATCAAGATTGATTTTGGCGGCACTTCGTGGCATGAGTGATTTGTGAGGGTTTAGGGTAGGCTTAGGGGTCTTTTTATAGAGATTAGGAGTAGTTTAGGCCATAGGATAAACCCTAGGATAGATCTGAGCCCTCAAAATCCGTCACAAACCTCCAAACATGTCTTGAGGAACAAGTCAGGTGCACCCAGGCCAAACTGGCCGACCACCCAAGTCGACAGGGGTGTCGACTGGGCAGTCGACACCACCTGGGGTGTGTCGACTCCCAAGTCGACTCCCCAGTCGACTTGGGGGTGGCGGGAATTTTTCCCGCCTCTTCTGCTTTGCTGAATTTGAAATCTGAATTCAAATTTGAACTGTTTTTGAACTTGAAATTTTTTGAAAACTTTGACGGGCCATAACTTGGTCATACAGACTCCGATTTTCGAAAACTCGGACTCTATTTCGCGTATTTTTCCGAGACGAACGCAATGGCATAGCCCGTTTCCCCTTGATTTAGATTTTATAATTAAATTCTGCCTTGATTCTCGTCTTAGCATGTTGTAAAAATCCGGGTTGTTACACGGATTCACATGGATAATCATGTTATTGCCGGAGGAGTTAAGACAAGACTGGTATCCATAACTTAATCACTGAATAAGCATTGTCTGCTGGTTAAGGTAAATAAACAAAAATAAATTAACTAGTTAATATAGTTAAAATATATATAATATTCGTTCAAACTTGGAAGAAGAAGAAAAAAAATTATTATAATTTCTTCATACGATTACAGGATCGAACATAACCGGTGACATTGGAATTATAGCAATGAGACCTTCATCGTAGAACTGATTTCACTGAGAACGAAGCTAGTAGAATTTCGTGATAAAATCAAACGTCTATTTGATTGTAAACAAAACCAAAAGCAGAATCGTCAACTGCTAATAAGGTGAGTAAACTCACTAACTCTGCCTCGTTTATATTTTTATATAAACGAGTTTTAATTTATTTATAGTAATTTTATACTATGTGATGGTTGTTGAAATGAATGGTTGATAAAATTGGTTGAAATGGTTGATATGGTTATACATACAGATCTTTGATTTATTATTAATTCTATTTACCATATTTATGTGAAAATAATACTATTGATGTTGATTAACATCTGCGGATGCAGGGAAACAGGTTGGAGGGATCCAACTGGATTCCTCAACATTTTATTTACTGTTTTTATTTGATTGTGATATATGCTGTGCTATATAATCCATGGTTGAATATGTGTGTTTGGTTTACCCTGGCCCTAGGAACCTGGTATTTTAGATACCGTCAAATATCATCGAATGTGAAAAAGGAAATTAGAATTTAAAAACGGAGTTTATTTCCAAATTAGAAATAATTTCTTTTTAATTGAGTTGAAAATAGAAATCGGTTCAAATTGGATAAATCAAGAAAATGTTATAAATAAAAATATAAATTAAGTGGATTGTTAAGTTCAAATATGAATGTATATTGGCAAGTGAATATCGGTTTTGAAACCAATATTTAGAAATGGATTTGAATTTAGCAAATTATAGAGGAAAGTTTAAAGAAAGGTTTTAAATGCTTAGAATAAAAGAATGATATTAGTATGGAAATATTATGAATAGGAGTTATAAGTAGAATGGGGTTAAGATATTAATTTTAAGTAAAAATCAAACTGATTTGATTATATGTATAAAAGGAATACATTTAGGGTTAAAAAGAATAATAGTTTAAAGCAAGAAGTTTGCAAATATATATAAAAGGGATTTATAGAAATCAAATTAAGTTAATTTCAAAAGTTAAAGAATGTATAGCTTGTAAATACATTTAAAGGAGAACTTTAATTGTTTAAAATAAACAGAGTTTATAACTGAACAACGGAGGCGTCTGCGTCGCACACGGTACTTTATTTAAAACAGCGGTTATAGCGCTGTTTTTATGATATTTGTTTTGTAAATCTAAATAGCGATTATAGCGTTGTTGTTATAACATATGTTTTTGTAAATCTAAAAAGCGATTATAATGCTACTGTTATCACAAATGTTTTAACATCGATTTTAATGTTGCTATTATAATAAAAGCTAAACAGCGATGTAACGTTGTTGTTAAAAGTAATGTTTTATGAATCAAATATTGGGAAACAACGATTATAACGCTACCGTTATAATCAGTGTTTTAAAGTAAAAGAAGTGTGTTCTTAGACTGAATCCAAGAGTCACATAAGCGATGGTTTGTTTGAAATGATGAGCTTTGACTATTTCAAAGTTGAGAATGTTGTTCAATTAAGGCCTGAGAGGTAATTATACCCCAACTTGATTGACTTCATGATTGATGGAGAAATGGTTAAGGCTCGATAGTGAAGATTGGTTAACATTCTGGTTAGTTAATAATTGGTTAATGTTTTAAGTTATAATAACGATGTTTATAACATTGCGTTAATTTAAAAGAATTTGAAATGTTTTTCCCAATAAAATGAGAGATATTTTCTACGTATAGAAAATGAAATGAATTGGTCAATGAAGAATTAAGAAAGAGAATTTCGAAATATTTTCCAATATTAACGCGGTATATTTTCTGAATATAGAAAATAAGTATTCGCTAATATATATAAATGATTTCTAAATGGGGAAAAGAGATATTTTCTTGAATAAAGAAATTACTTATTGGAAATGTTTTTCAAAAAAAATCGAAAGGGAAATCGAGCTTCAAAAGGATACGAAAGATAGGGAAACAGGAATTTGAAATAATAATATAATCAGGAATTGATTTAAAGGGGCCCAGTGTTGTTTGATGCTTGATCGGTAGAATTTCCAATTGGAAATAGGACCGTTGGTTGTATGGATGTTTCTTTGATAGTTAAATCACCGACTATCAACGTTTTGATTTATCTTATACCTCCGCTGTCAATAATGGAGAGACCGGGATCAGATTTAATATCTGAAACCCACTCCGTGTTGGCATAAGCGTTACGAATCAACTTATGTTGAAGAGATTATGAAGACGGAGAAAAATGCAAGGGTTGTTCTGTTAATTCTAACCTCAAGCCTCACAACCGGGAATTGACAAAAATCGGGCAGGCAGCATGGCTATGTGGGTCGCACCCATTAGGATGTATAATCACCTATCTAGAGAAATTCCATTTACTTCTTAAATCTATAGATGATGTCCCTTTCGGGAAACGGTTGCTGATCCCAACCGTTGGTGATATACATTCGATACACTCAAGCGAAATGAGTGGTCGGTCATGTGTGGGCCGGGTTGCAAGACTTTCTTGTTGAACCCAGTGTATTCTCTCAAGAGATACACTATCGGAAGGTGGTCCCGTACCTTGTCATGTTGGAAATCCAATCTCCAATAAGCGCCCTGCGGTTTTTGATTTTATATTATATATGGAGCGTGAGATGCAAGCGTTCCGCTAGATTCTATTTATTTGATTTAGACACTATTATAATATCACCTGATTTTTATATCAAAAATATTTTGGTTATCATAAGCTAAAAACCATCCGTGTTTATGTGTGGATCGGTCTTACGATTTCCATTTCTTTTAAAAGAATTTTTGAAAGTTAAACAAATGGTTGGAGTTTACTCATAGCAGTCCCATGACTGACCCAGAGTTTATTTTGTTTTGTTTTTCCCTATACTCTTGGGTGCCCAAATTTGTACGGGCAGTCAAGTAGTCAGGATTTTTTTCTTGATTTACTTGGAAGAGCTCGAAGTAGGAGGCTTTACCAGTTAACTATAGACTATTACATTTTCCGCTGTGTACTAAGTTGTATCTGGAAACAGGTGTTTATAACTGTTCCAGAGATAGCTGTTGTGCTCTGATGATGGTATGTATATACAAATACTGATTTGTATTTCAAAAGTTATGTTATTTAATATATTTTATTCGTTCCGCTGTGAGTTTGTGTTCTTCGTTTTTCTTCTATTCTAATACTTCTTTCTTTCTATTTCTCATCCTCTAACTTCTTTCTGATAATGATTCGTATTTCTGTGCAATTTGGGTTGGACATGTGGTGTTATTAGTCGACTTAAAGAGTACGGAAATTCGGGCCATTACATGGAAAGAACCCGTCATCACTAAGAACCACAGTAGTGAAATGATGGAACTATTATCCGTTGTACATGCATGACTTTGAAATGCTTTGGTTTTTGCCATTATACTATATAAAATATTAAATATTGCAACTAAAATATATATCAAATTAACCTCACACTCAAAATTCACATGTACTACCACTTCACTGCAACACTTTTTTGATTTCACACAGGTAAAATAAGAACACACAACACTCAAATTAACTACATCTACACACACAAACACAGCAGGGTTCGGGTTGACAGGTGGTGTGACGGAGCTGTCAGGCCCGAGTTTTGAGTTATGTTTTTTTTAAACGGGCACGGGTCTAGGAAGATAAGATATTGCAAGGAGCTGGGTTCGGTTAGGGGTGTCAAAATATGATCCAACCCATTTACCTAACCTATTTACCCTATCAACAAATGGGTTGGGATAACCCATTTATGAATTTTATTAAATGGGTAATGGGTAATGGGTTGGGTTGACCCATTTTTAAGAGGGTCATAAATGGGTAACCCATTTATTAAAAACTTAAAATTTAAAATTATAAATTATAAACACACATTTATAAAAAAAAACTTAAAATCTAGAAGTCAAAAAGATCAAAATTACGAAAATACCCTTTGTTTTGGGAAAAAGTGAAAAAAATGGAAAAATTTCAGAAAAACCAGAAAATTACGAAATGAAAAGTAAAAAAAGAATTGTTTTAAAATAACGATTTTTAAAGCTAAAAGACCCAAAATTACAAAAATGTCCTCCATATTGGAAAAAGGGAAAAAAATGAAAAAATTTCATAAAATCCAGAAAATTACGAAATGAAAAGTTAAAAAAGAATTATTTTTAAATAACAATTCTTAAAGCTAAAAGGACTGAAATTACAAAAATGCCCTTTATATTGGAAAAAGTAAAAAAATAAAAAAAATTCAGAAAATCCAAAAAATTACGAAATGAACAGTGAAAAAAGAATTATTTTAAAATAACGATTTTTAAATCTAAAAATGCTAAAATTACGAAAATACCCTTTATTTTGGAAAAAAGTGAAAAAATGATAAAAATCCAGATAATTACGAAATGAAAAGTAAAAAAAATTATTTTTAAAATAATAATTTTCTGGATTTTTTTAAATTTATTATTTTTTTCACTTTTTTCAACATGAAGGACATTTTCGTAACTTTGACATATTTAGCTTTAAGAAACGTAATTTTTAAATAATTCTTTTTTTAATTTTCATTTCGTAATTTTCTGGATTTTTTAAAATTTATTTCACTTTTTTCAACATGAAGGACATTTTGGCCTTTTAAACTTTAAAAATCATTATTTTCGAATAATTCTTTTATAACTTTTAATTTCATAATTTTCTGATTTTTTTTTCCAATTTTTTCAATATGAAGGGTATTTTCGTAATCTTTATATTTTTAAATTTAAAAATCGTACTTTCGAATAATTCTTTTTTTTACTTTTCATTTCGTAATTTTCTCGATCGATTTTTTGAATTTTTTTCAAAATGAAGGGTATTTTCGTAATTTTGTCATTTTTAAAATTTGTTTTTATTAGCTAATTCAAATTTAGATACCTTAGTGAATTAAATGGGTAACCCGCTAATTAGAGGGTTGGGTTATAAACGGGTTGGGTAATAAATGGATCATAAATGGGTTGGGTCAAAACTCGACCCTACCCACTTAGACCCAACCCAACCCATTTGACACCCCTAGGTTCGGTGAAGGCAAGACGGCGCTGGTAGGTGGCGCGACGGACTGGATGGAGGCACGACCTGATTGGGTGGTAGCTGAGGGGACACGGTAGTTGATCGGTTTTGTATTGGATTATACATTCTTTTTTTGGATCCAGGGTTCACGCATAGGAAGGTTGAGGGCAGCGAAGTGTAGAGTCGCTGGCAGGCGGGGTCAGGTAGCTGATAATCGCTGAGTGGAGGAATGCGGTGGGGACCAGCATGGTGGCGTGGTGATGATGAACGAGGTGAATGCGTGGGTTTCTCCCTAACGCATGCGCATGAAAAATAAACGAAGATGATCTATGCAAACCCCATGCAGCACAATTTTAGTCTTATCTTTAATTCGCTACCTGCCAACCTCCTATTCTTCTAACAACTTTGGTATTCTCCTTCATTCTGGTAATGGCCATGGCAAGCGCGATACCCAAAGACATAAAGACCTCCCTTTCCAACCACCAATCAATGCTTAAACACCCTCTCTTTCTCTTCAAGTATCTAGACGCCAACTTTGGTATCCTGGCCGGCCTCATCAACCAATTAATGTGCCCTGCTCTCGGAGTATTATAGTTCATTTAAAAAAGTGCAAGAATTAGTTTCTACTTTTATACTATAAGTGCATCTCCAGTGGAGATGAATCACGCATGAATATTAAGAGGGAAGGTTCTAGTAATGAACGTTACGCGTAATGTTGATCCAATTCAGGATTCTAAACTGGATCCAGACGTTTATTTTATGGACGCCATATACTTTCGTTTACATAATTGGACCATGTATTCAACCATGAACTACTTAAACCATGCATCCAAATATAAAAGGACTGCTCATTTTAATGATCATAATTAACTAATGTGATGTTACAAAAGAGACGTAAATGCCATTAATGGCAATAATAACTATCATAAATAACCAATAAGAAAATTATTTTTAAATGACGGAGTGCAGACTACATGTTCTTTAGATATTATTTTTAAATGACGGAGTGTAGACGTAAATGTGGTTAATGTCAGGGGTCTTGCGTCTATAAAATAAACGTCAGAAATTGGATGTTCATAAAATGAGCGTCAAACCCCTGAGTTTTCTCCCCACTTAAGGGCTTAATATTCAATATCATGAATATTACGCTTTTAAGCCACTAGAGATGCCCTAATAATTGTGCTAACACATAGGATAAAAAAAATAAGTACTGAGTTTGAGTTGGGATAATAATCTATAAACATTGCAGGAAGTAGACCTTCTACACTATAAGAGGAACAGGGGTTTCCAACGGCCAGGGGCCGTTGGCGGCCGTTGGAAACCCCGTTGGAAGCCGTTGTTCAATCCGTTGGTATACGGATCAACGGCTTCCAACGCAAACGACGCGTGATTTCCAACGGCTTCCAACTGATAAATAAGGACACGTGTATGATGTTTTGAGCAAATAGGCCGTTGGCAGCCGTTTGTATGGAATGACCTGTAAGCCGTCGCTGGCCGTTGGTCGCCGTTGGAAATCTGGGTGCTTTTTTTTGGCAGATTTTAGATTTACCACTACAAACCACACAACAAATATAAAACATTTTGAACTGCTCCATTTCGAGCATATAACTCACAATCTCAACCATATATACACCCAAACACAATACGAAATAAAAAACAAACACAAAACACATAAATTAACCAATATTTACATAACATTACCACCAAATTTCGCCAAAACAACACCAAACCATCACCATGTCCAAAATAACATAACCATCTCCAAACAACATAACCAACACCATGTCCAAACCGTACCATCACCAAACCATCATAACATCATGTCCAAACCATCATAACAAAATATATACAACTACCATGCATGTAGCAAGCCTCACCAACTCTCAAAACACATCAAAACAAGCTAACCTGATCAACTCTCTCCCCCTGAAGATGAAGGTGTCGTACCGTGCTGGGCAATGTACTCCGCCAATCGCTGGTTAAGCAACTCCATCTGCTCTTCACGGCGACGATTGCGTTCATGAAGCTCTGCAATCTGTGCTTTCAACTGTGCGATTTCTTCCTTTTCCTGAGCCTTCTGATACATCTGCTGAGATGCTGTAATCTGTATATAATTTCAGATTTTCAGTATTTCATAATAGTAGTTCGAATACATTTGAGTTTTTATTATAAATTTTAGTATTACCTCTAGATTTCCATAACCATATCGTCTGTTTCGGGTAGCAGGATCCATGACAGCATCAAATATCTTGTCCTCATCTTCCTTGGTCAGCTCAGTCCTCCCTGTAGCTTCCAGTACCTGCGCCCTTTGCTCCTGAAATTTCTCCTGTTAAACAAAAATAAAATAAATTTAGATAACACTATTTTAATTAAATTATAAGTCTACTTAACTATTTTATACTTACATATCTCTCACGTGCCTTATCATCATGGTCCCAAGTGTATGAAACTGAGCATGTGTCGTCAGTCTGAGTCAATGCATGTGTATGCTCGAAAACATCCCAGTACGACACAGGAGCCATACGCGCTCTCTCCTGAAATAAGCATGCACACATGTAAATTAAAACTTAAACTTAAATCAACTATTAATTTTAACTAGTTATGAATTAAAATTTTAAACTATGCAATTACAAAATATACCAGATCCTCACGATGATGCTGAAATGACTTGGACCCACCTCGATGCGTAACCGGATTCTTGCTCCTATTAGCTGCATTTCTCTCAGACGAGGCCTATACATTAAAATAAAAAAAAATGTCTTAGCCTAAATCACGTACTAGTTGAATAGAATAATTGAAATTAAAAATATGCAGTAAAATTTACCAGAAAGTCCTCATTACTATTCCAATAAGTAAGTAGATCATTCCACACTGACTCGCTCACCCAAGACTGCCTTTTCCCACTTGACTTTAAAGTGTTCATTGTTTGTCTGTAATTTGCTGCCACTTTACTGTTCCAGTGGCGCTTAACGAGATCCAAATCCGTCTCCTGGAGATCCACCGCACCCTGCGTTTTTTTTATAAATAGCATACATATAAAGTTATCAAATAGGAGCATGTACTTAATATAAGAAATGTTATATCATACATACATACCAAAAAATCCTGCCATATGGTCTCCTTAACTAAGTCGGGTATCGAGCTCCAAGTGGGCCAACATGCAGTCATGCGGGCCTGATAAGCATGTTTTGATATCCTCAAAACGGTATTGGACGGCTCCAACTCAAACCCCCTGTGTTAAACGGGAAAAAAATACATGGTTGCTAGAACAACAATTTAAATAATTTATTGTACTTAAATTAAATTTATACTAAAAACTTAGTTTTTACCCTTTTGATGCTTTTGGCTTAAGCCAGACCACAGGACGAGATAACTCCGACGATGGACCACCCTCCTCGCCACCTGATGCCATACCTGTTACAAACAAAAACATAACAAAACATAACATAACTATATGTAAAAACATGGTATTAGATAACATGAGTACTTGATAATAGAAATGTCATAACATGAGTACAAGTTTGTTTCATAAAAGTGTTAAATATAAGTTTGATTCATAGATTTGTCTAGTTAACATATGATCGAGTTTGATTCATAGAAGTGTTAAATATAAATTTGATTCATAGATATGTCTAGTTAACATATGAGTTTGATTCATAGAAATGTCATGAAAATAAATATATGGTTACTTGATAATAGAAATGTCATGACATAAAATTACCTTTTGAAAATGAGGAGTATTAGTTAGTCGTCCTCATCACTTTCAGATTCCGACTCTATTTCCTCCTCCATATATGGTTCATCTGTAGTCTCAAATACATCAATTAATGCATTCGATTCATCGTTTAGAGGTCCAAAATCTGTTTGATCGTCGGTTATTACTATTTCTGCATTTTCCTCGACGTCTGCTTGATAAGCTTGGTCATCGGGAATATTACGTCCGTCAAATGTAAACCTTGCTTTTGTTTTGAAAACAGCCCACCAATTTATTTTGTCTCGTCTCATAGAAGGATAAGGAGCATAATATACTTGAAGAGCCTGTTTGGCAAGTACGAAAGGGTCGTACTTATAATAATGGGACGTATGTCTTACTTCTATAAGATTATATTTTGGGTGCACGTTGATTCCAGAACCCGGAACATTGCTGAACCACTTGCATTTAAACAAAAATACTTCTTCCGCGGGTCTTGTGAAATATGTCAATTGCAGAATCTGGTTTAGCACGCCATAAAAATCGTGTACATGGTCATTTGGATCATCACTACCTTTAACAAATACACCGCTATTGTCAGTTAATTTTTCAGCACCATATTCTTTAGTGTTAAATTTATATCCATTGACAAAGAATATTGGATATGTCTTCACATTTCTTTTAGGTCCCAATGCCAAATGTTTCAATCCTTCATCCACAATACAATTTGTTGGATCAAAAACATAATTAGTAAACCAACTAGCGAATTCTTTGTTGATATCGCCGTTTGGATACTGTGATTCATAAATGCTGCAATCATAGGACATACGTTACATATATGATTAAAGATACAATACATGTATACATAGATGCATAAGTAGAGTACCTAACGAATGGTGCAACTTCGGTGCAATTGAGAAGAATATATGTGTGTGCTGCATTGTAATCTTTATCGTTCAGCCATTCCTCCACACATCTACCAAAAGGCCGACCATGTTTTTAAAAATAGATAAACTCGCTTGGCAGTCATCTTGATCAATGCCTTCATCATTACGTGCAGTACTTGCAAATGAGATGTTCACATGATCACTAAAATAATGAGAGAAAAAAATGAAGCTTCTTCTTCAATGTATGACTTGCAAATAGAACCTTCAACTCTAGCTTTCTGCCTCACTTTTTTTCTTTAGATGATTTAAATACCTGTTTAGACATGTATCTATTTTTTGATACGGTAAAACAAAGGCCGACATCATTTTTTTTACTTCATAATGGTTTTCGCACATTAAATTATTGGGAGGCATATGCCGCTTCGCAGCTTGTACAACAGCTGTAAATCCAGCTTCTGTGAGGTTGTATTTAGATTTCATCGCAATGTATTCAGCAGTTACTGATAATTGAGTTCCGCTTTCACAGCCTTCCCAAAGGGGTTTTTTTGCGGCATCTAATAAGTCATATAATTTTTTGGCTTCAATATTTGGTTCTTCTTCATCATTACCATCGTCATCATTACCAACGTTTTCATTAAATTGTTGAACCGGGAACATAGAACGTGCAGCATCTTCAACCATTTGTTCTACGAGATTCGTCGTGGCAATTTCATTATTCGCTACCTCCTCAACTTGTATAGAAGTAGATGCTAACGGTTCTCCATGACGATCCCAAACTAAATAGTTCGGCACAAAACCATACTGACGCAAATGAACTCTGACCATTTGCGGTATCAAATGCTTCAATAACTTGCATCTACTACATGGACAACAGATTTCGACGTCGTTTCCATTGTTACTTAAAGCGAAATCAATAAACACGCTGACGACATTAATAAATTGTTTGCTTATCGTGCCATCATTTTCTCTTCGTTTGTACATCCAGCTTCGATCATTAAAATAATCGTCCATTTTTTCTAAGTACATATAAAATTAGAAAGAATTATATAAAATTAGATTCATAATTTTTGTGTTCGATCGCTCAAACGCTAAGATTGTATTTTAATGACAACATTTCTTTTACATATTAATTATGATGATAAAATTTGCATTAACAATGTGTTAAAACAATTTTAGTGATTGATGCATGTTATGTTAATTGATCATTTACTGGTGGGTTATCCTACCTCCCATTACAAATACAATAATATAATTAAATCGCGTAAATCTTTTCAATTTAAACGATTCAACAAAATTTCGGCAGCACTTCCCTTTAGTTCCCTGAATAGTACACAATTGCGTGTACACAGGGAACATAAAGGAAATGCTTTTGAAATTTTGAGAACCGTTTAAAATGAAATATTTTACGAGATTTAATTTCGTTATTGTATTCGTAACTTGTCCAATACAAAGGACAAATCCAATAAATATTGTATACAATGAATATAAATGTCCGTTCCGCTAATAAAACGAACATCATATAACGATTATATACAATACTTATCAGACGGGGCCAAAAAAACTCTCTAAGGCTTTATGAATAATAACATATTATGATTTGCTTTTTTTGTGATTGAAGTGTTTTTTGTACACCTTTGTGCGCCTTAGCGTCGTTGTGCGCCTTAGCCCAAAAAACAGAAACTTAAATATTTGTATTTCCACGACACGTTTTCGACAATTAAATATTGTTTTCGATGAATTGGGCCTTAACCAAATAAACAAATTAAATGCATAGAGTGTCAACTATATTACGTGTATATATATACATAACACTATATATATATGCATATATACATAGTCACCTTTAACTAATCAATTAACCCTAGATTACCAACATAATCAATGAAATCTATAAACACAATCTCAATAACAACAACTACTTGCCATGCCAAAAAAATTTTTTTGCCATGCCAAAAAAATAACAACAACTACTTCAACTAATTCAAACCCTAGATCATAATAGCAACTAAGTAATTTATTACTGAAAACCCTAAATTAGCAACTAAAATGATTAAACCCCACATTAGCAACTAATTAACAGCACTACACACACAAACATACCATAATTATGCTTCAATTACACTAAACATAGGGTATTAAACAAAAATTAGGATAAACACATACCTAAAAATCGGAGAGAAAAGGAGAATAGAGAGGATGAGAGAGTGCTTTGATAGAGTCGGAGAGATCCTAGGCGTAAGATGAAGTGGAATAGGCGATTTCAGAAATTAAAGAGGGAAAATTTAGGGATTTGGGGGAAATTTTCGTGGGATTAGAGAATGAGGAAGAAGGAGGAAGCTTCGGCTGATTTGTGCTCCAGACCGTGTAACGGAAGACAACGGCTTCCAACGGCTTAAAAACCAACGGCCGCAAACGTTTTCCAACGGCGTATATTTTATATACGGTGTACAGATGGGTATTTTGGCTTCCGTTGGAAGCCGTTGGTCAACCCCGTTGGAGGCCGTTGGAAGCATCCGTTGCAATACTGTTCAATTCTAGTAGTGCTATGATCTATGATCAAAAGTCTGATAAATTTTAAATATTATACAGTATACATAGAAGAGGCAACGAATGAGGGAAACTAAATTAGAAAAGAAAACTAACAGAAAAACACCTTTGAAACTTAGAAAATTTAAGACAAGACATTTCCTTTTGTCGGCGTTTTTCTTTTGAGGTAAATATGATTAAAATAATTGCCTTTCTTTTTCTTTTATTTCGAAATGATGCACAGCTTCTCCGTAGCAAACAGATTACGGAAAATGTAATTGGAAGTTCTGAAGTTGATTTCCTTTTGTGCCTTTTCAGAAAGGGTAAATGAATCAAGTTTGAGTTATTTAATTATCTTCTAAAATGTATATAATGGGGAATGTTTGTGATCATGGACAGCGTCGGAGGTACTGTGAAGGATTATCCTGGTCTGGGTTAATAATTATTGTCTTCATTTGTCATTGTAGAAATTTTTGAAGAATGGGAGTACTATGCTTGCTGATACAGTAAAACTTTACTACTGCGGATTGATTTGATGACAAAGAGTACTCAAAGTTTGTGGGTGTTTACTGCTGCAGAGAATAAATATTGTTTCCGTTTGTAACTGTATAAGTTTATGTGTTATTAGGTGGGTCTATGTTGAAGTGATCTCAAGTTTTAATATACCAATTATTTATTTATTCCATGACGAAATGATGAATCTGTAAGTTGCTTGTTCTATAACATTGGATATTATTTATATATTATTTAACTTTACTTGAGTGCTACATTACCCATTGTTTGAAAACTGTGAGTTGAACTGGGTTAACTGTAAGCATATGCATTGCAACATGATTTACATCATTACTATTGGATATACATATACATATGCAGAAAAGCAAAAAAATTACCATATTCAGATCGACATGAGACTGAATGCATTATTTTTTTTTTTTTTTTTTTTTTTTTTTTTTTTTTTTTTTTTTTTGTTCATTTTTAAATTTAAGACTGATTACGGACCTTATTTCGGTCTTTAAAATTCAGTCTAAAAGTTACTTAAGACCAAAATATTGGTTTTTATAATTTGAAACTGAAATGTCAGTCTTAACTTAATTTTAGGACTTGAGATTTAAAGACTGACGGTTTCAGTTTTTGATCGGTATTTAGACATTGTTTAAAAACTGAATTGCTTCAATAAAACCTGATTTTCTCAGTCTTTAAATCAATATTTTTTTGTAGTGGATGACCATTTAGCATTTGAACTTTAATTACTCGAGCTTACATTTCAACCAAAAAGATTCATTCTCCAGTAAAAAGATGGTTCATAAGGAACGCGGCGTAAGCACAATACAGTTCCAGCAACTGAAGAGATATAAGATGGTTAATACTTGAAAAGGAGGCAGTTGTTCTGAAAATTTAATGTAGGGATTGTTTGGTTCTACATCTTGGTATATTACATAGCCATTAAAAATGTGATTCAAGCCAAAGTTACTGAGGATACAAAACATAAAAATGGCAGCTTCAATTCAATGAAAATAAAGGACAATCAAATAATGAGTACATTCTCATATAGGCACAGAAACATACTACACTGCTTTCATTACAAAAATTGCAAAACTATTCGTTCACAAAACATACAATGCAGCTCTCTTAAAATGGCAAAATGCTTTAAAAAGTAACAATCAGAATTTACTAAATCTTTCTAGGGCAATAATCTTCTGCAATGAAATGAAGCTTGGTTTATAACCAGTGAACAATTTCCAACTCTTTTCATCGCTTTTATAACTAGAAATTCTTTTGTAAACGCACCTCCTTTTTTCCTTGCCTCTATAATTATAAGATATCAGTACATTGTTGATCAATACAGCTAAAGAATCATGATCCTTCTCCCAAATTTCCATAATACACGGATACTTCTTCTTGACTTTTAGACACACTCTAGGAAACTTAATCATATGTCTTCTTACCCAAAAAGAATTCTCATTAATCATCCAAATTCCTACGTAATCATCATAAAAACCTACCAAAGCTATTTCTCCTACAATTTCCATTAAGCGGATTTCTGTAAAATGGCAATTGTTCAAAGCAGTAGGAATATTCATTATCATACTTATTTTCTCCTTCTCGATATCAAACAGCATCAAATGCTTTTTCCAAGTTATTGCCTCCAAAACTATCCAATATAAATTCCCTTCAATGCAGACAGGACCTAAAAATGGTAAATAATTATGAATAACACCAACGTCTCTCCATGAGCAATCAATTCCTAATGTGTAAACCTTAATCTGTTCATCTGATATTGCAACAATTTTATGGTTTCTAGCTTTGATGCAGTAGCCTATGCCTACAGAACGAGAAAAACAACCTGATTCAGAACAAGGAGGAACAACCATGTGCTCTTGTTTAATAGGGTTACAGATAATTATAGGTTGCTTTCTTTGTTCATCAGTAGCTAGGATGCAGATTAGGCCATTGCATGAATTTCCAATGGTGTAATCATTATCGTACCACTCGTTTTTTTCCCAGTACCCATTGAAAGCTTCTTCATTGTTGACAAAAATATCATATAATCTAGGCTGAGGATGAAATTGGCCTAACAATATGGATACAATAATATGGTTGTTACTGTTGTCACGACGATCTTTGATGAAAAGAGGGATGCTTGGGCTGGAAATTGAAGAATTGTGTTTTGAATGGATGCTCTGGAAATATATATCGTTAAGCAGATCATATGATTTCCTTGAGACAATGGATGTTCGAAAAACATCTCTTGTTGATAGCTTGGAGAAGATTTCATGAAATATTTCTTCTGGAACCTCCATAGATGGTCGAAGTCTTGTTACTTTCGCCTAGTTTTATATTATGATGATTGAAAAAGAAAAACAACGGGAGGACGTTTATATAGCGAAGGAGAAGAGAGTAGCATGTATATATGAGGGAATGGCTGTGTGTATATATATTGCGTGTATGGTAAGTTATACCTTTTTACCCTTCTATGGCCCAGACTGTTTTATTATTACGGTAAGTCTAATAATTGACATGTTAATTATACCCTTTCAAAAGAAGGTAAAAAAACACCGCCATTTTCTCCCTTTTTTAATATGTATCCAAAATTAGCATTGTTGGATAAAAGTAAAAAGACAATTGTGAAATTGATCATTCATTTATGTCCATTCCATTCTCTACTTTATCACGGCCATTCATTTCCTGTACATTAATTTAATTGATTCCTAAAGTTGGATGAACTATATCAATCAGTAAAAATGGCTATTCCTTTTTTCTTCAGAACTATATAAATCAAGGGTGACAGAATTTAACTAATGTTAGAGAACCTGTTGAAAAGCTGTCAACTATTGTAATTGACCGCCTGACAGCTTCTTATTTTCTAAAAATGCATTTAATTTTAGGCAAGGATTTCATTTAAGTTTCTAATGTTCATAGATATGTGAATGCCAATTATGTGTTGATGCTTGTTTTCTCACTTAAGAATTGATAAATTTTACAATAATAATAATAATAATAGTTTTACTAATGAGAAGGTAAGTGATATTTGATTCTAAATTTCTAAATACCAATTAATGATCTGAAATACCATGATGATATAAAATAATATTTTCCACATGTGATATTGGATAGAGAATTGCTGCACGCACTATTTAAACTTCAATATAACGAAAATCTGAACCACTTAGGGTAAGCTCGTTGCAGATTAGGTAAGAGATGCTCAAGGTAGAATTTACCATATACTGTACATATGACAGTGCACACTTGTATTTATCTAATATTTTTCCTTTATAAAAAAAAAAAATCCTTTATATAACCTTGTCTTAGCAGCACTTTAATGGCAATGATGATGATGGACAGAAGTTTCTGAACAATCTTTCCAAATAATTTATTCATTTTTCTTGAAATTTTATCAAATATCATACTCATGGATCTCTTACGGTCATTTGATTCTTAACAATCTTCTTTTGGTTCAGTAGAAGATCCTTGTTTCATCCACTTCTTTTTCTCCTACTTCTTCAGTTTTCATCCGTTCACCTTCCTCCTCTTCTTTTGTTTCCCTTTCTTTCTCATGAGCAAGTCGTTATTCCTTTTCGGCAAGAGTCGAAAATCAAAGGAATTTTCATAAGAGTAATATTGGCTTGATTAATAACTTTTCTAGGAACGAATTCCTTTCCCTTGAAATCAACACCAAAATAGGTAAAAATTCGGGTAAGATAAACACCATAATGAAAGTGTTTTCATGGTTAGAAATTTTTTTACGATAAAATTCATCTATAATCTTTTTTGTTCAATTTATGTTGTAATGAACATGAAGGATGAACAAAAAGCTTTATAAACTTTTAAAGTTGGATTATTGAAATTTTCGGATCTAGGATTGCTAGTTTGTTGTAACAGAAGATTTATAATTCTCGTCTTTGGACAAAAATTGCAATTTTTAGATTCAAAGTTGTCATCCCTTCAAAAATGTGATGGAAATTCTCTTGATCTTGTTCATTAATTTGGAAAGCAGAGAGATCCATGCCAATGGATTTACATTCAAGAATATTTCCCATAAGTTAACAATCTAAAATAATTTGGTTTCTTTAACTGTGCTCCATACCTCTACTTCATTCCCTGTGAAGACAAAGAGAATTAGTGATTTAAATAATCAGTATATACCAGAATTTAAGCATAAAAACTTATAACAGGAAATTAAAAGTACAAACAAATACAGAAAAATAGTGTCAAAGACAAAATTAAAGAAAAATTTAGGCACAAAGACACTTTTTGGTGTAAAATCCCCTAAATTTTTTAATTTACACTAAAAAGTGTTCTTGTGCCTAAATTTTTGGTCTCTTGTCCTTGTACCTAAATGTTTAACCAAAAATGGTCAAACACCAAATGATGCTGAAAAAGCACGTCACCAAGTAAATGGTATGAAATTGTGAAGCCACGAACACAAAATAAAAGTAAAAGCAATAAGAAGACGGGATTTTTATAGTGGTTCGATTCAATGTGAATCTACGTCCACTTTTCAATAACTTTTCAATCACTTTTCATCATTATGGAGAGAATTACAAATTTTATCATCTCGTACGTCGCATTAATTACACCTGACCACTTTTGTGATAATTCTCCACTTATCGCTCTCTTTCCGCTTTAGATCGCACTTTGATTCGAGAAGGAACGGATTGGATTGCATAATTATATGTTTTTCCTTGGTTCCATCATGAAAATGATTTTAGATCCGTGCATTAAGGAGGAGCAATGGCAATTGGAGAACACTTAGAGTGGATCGGAGTGTGAATTAATGGTGCTTGGAGAAGATTAGATCCATTTCATGTAGGGGGGAGAAGGAGATAATGTGGGCGGCCATTAATGGAGTTTTTGGAAGCTTTAGAACGGTTGAGAATTCATTTTGGTAACCCTTCGTGGTTTTGGAATCCCTCCCTTGAATTGTGGAACAAGGGGCTATTTATAGAAGAAGTTTGTAGATAGTGGCAGTTGCGTAATTAAGGGGTGCAAAGTTTGGATTGAGTAGTAACTTGGATCGGTCGAATGTTTGGATTGGGCATGAAGTTGGATCGGGGTAGACATGGATCGGGCGTAATATTTGGATCGGGCACAAGGTTGGATCGGGTGTAAAGTATTTACAAACATGCCACCGCATTATACTTAGGACCGATCCAATTTAATGCACTATACTATTCCACTTTGAGATGTATGCACGGATTTATTCCTTCATTGTTGTGTACCGATCCAACTTTGCTTTAATGTACCGTTCCAGTTCACTTTTATACACTGATCCAGTCTTATTCAAATGGGACCGAACAATTCTCCATTTAATTCCTTATGTGCCACCGCATACTTTATATTGATGACGGATCCAGATATTATTTGGCTCAGGACCATGTGCTTTCACGTTTGCTTTAGGACCGATCCAGCTTACATTATGTACCGGTCCACGTGTATTCTCCCAGAACCGATCCAGTTTATTGACAATGCCCCCAGATAATAATTTGTACGGGACACTCACATCCATGCATCAACATAGAATTGTTCCCTACGTGTTTGAGACCTACCCAAATTTCATTTACCAATCCATGTTTCATTTTCTTTATGATCCACGTGGCGCCATTCAAGCAAACTTATATTTTTTGAGTTGAACTATGTGATTGCCTGCATGCATTCACGTTAAAAGTACACGACCGATCCAATTGTTGCTTTGAAGATGATGTGTGGTCCACGTCCTTTGCATGTTGTTTTTTATTTGTTTACATGAAGCGTTGTGGTCTGCTGTTTCATGTTCTTAACATACATTGCGTACTGTTTAAACAAATATGGCCGATCCATTCTTTTTGTAATGTGCCGACCCGAGATGGTGACTGATCTGCATTGTCGAGACCGATCCATATTTGTGACCGACCCGGTGTTTTGAACTGTGTTTTAACATGGTTAACATTTGCCCCTCGAAGCTTGTATTTTTTGTTTGCGAGAAATGCGGGCTTCGAAATAGATTTTACTGTTGATATATTCTGCATTGAGATTCCGTTGTAGCTTTTTGCCTTGCCATGATGAACCAGGCTTTGAATTCACATGCTTCGTGTTGTCTGTTTTGTAATTAAAACATCCATGCAATTTTGGACTTATACTTTACTACCGGTCGTCCATATCGATAATAGATTAGTTAATCATTAGAGAATGAAATATAACAAATTTTATTTTGAATTGAATAAAATATCTGCGAAGAATTGCTCTACTCAGTGGTTTATGACTCACTGAATATTACCTATACAAATACGATATTTGAATTCGAATTTGCACGGAATGCTTAAAATCAGCTAATCAACTAGAGTCGATTGTGGATTTCAAACTTCATCGCTTTATGACTTATATGATGGTATAAGATATTTCTTATTGGAGAAATACGTATCTGTGATTATTCTTTGTTTCTCTTCGGAGAAGTTTTTGATTATTGGTGCCCCGGCTCTGGAGGTCATCACCAGTCTTCATTATGAGAAGAATTTTTTTATATAGCTCAATTTTTGTTTGCTTTGTTGATCTGTTTTGACGTTGGAGATTCCATTGGATGCCCCGTGTTTTAGAGAAGTCATTTTAATCCAACGTTCGTCTTCTCCAGTTGATTGACTTGACATTATAGAGTTCATTGAATGTTGATCTCTACTAAGGAGAAGTTTCTTTTTCTATGGAAAAGATTTTTTGGTTGTCGCATCGTTTTGCAATGCTAACTCCAGCGAAGTTTGGGTGAGGAGTGAAGTTGCATCGATCCGCAGAGCGAACATCAGTCATCGGTCGGAGTCACTTAACTCGGTGAGTGATCGCTGCCTGATTGAGGTGCCCTGGATTCCCACAAACCTTTGATTAAGGCTATATCGATCCATGGAGCGGGTGTCAGTCATCGGTCGAAATCACTTAACTTTGGTAAGTGTTTGCTGCCCGACTGAAGCATCCTGGACCTCCATGAACCATGAGGTAAGGGTTGTTTTGATCCACAGAGCGAGCATCAGCAATCGGTCGGAGTCACTTAACTTTGGTAAGTGATCGCTGCCCGGCTGAAGCACCTAGACCTCCATGAACCATAAGGTAAGGTTGGGTTGATCCACGAAGCGGGCATTCGCCATCGGTCGGAGTCACTTAACTTTGGTAAGTGATCGCTGCCCGGCTGAAGCACCTGGACCGCCATGAACCATGAGGTAAGGTTGGGTTGATCCACGGAGCGGGCATCAGCCATCGGTCGGAGTCACTTAACTTTGGTAAGTGATCGCTGCGTGGATGAAGCACCTGGACCTCCATGAACCATGAGGTAAGGTTGGGTTGATCCACGGAGCGGGCATCAGCCTTCGTTCGAAGTCACTTAACTTTGGTAAGTGGTCGCTGCCCGGTTGAAGCACCTAGACCACCATGAACCATGAGGTAAGGGTTGTTTTGATCCACGTAGCGGGCATCAGTCATCGGTCGGAGTCACTTAACTTTGGTAAGTGATCGCTGCCCGGCTGAAGCACCTGGACCTCCATGAACCATGAGGTAAGGTTGGGTTGATCCACGGAGCGGGCATCAACCATCGGTCGGAGTCACTTAACTTTGGTAAGTGATCGTTGCCCGGCTGAAGCACCTGAACCTCCATGAACCATGAGGTAAGGTTGGGTTGATCCACAGAGCGGGCATCAGCCTTCGGTCGGAGTCACTTAACTTTGGTAAGTGATCGCTGCCCGGATGAAGCACGTGGACCTCCATGAACTATGAGGTAAGGTGAAGGTTGCATCGATCCGCAAAGCAAACATCAGTCATCGGTCGGAGTCACTTAACTTCCGACTGACGTGCCCTAGACTCCCGCGAACCTTTAGGGGATGAGGTTTTGAATCCGAGATTGCTTGATGCTTTATTGTGCGTTTGACTCGTCGGGGCTCTCTTGATCAACCATTGGGTTGGAATTATCGGAGCTGTCTCACTTAGTCGGGTTGTGAGAAAGCAAGCGCTCGTCGGATAGCCTGTAATGAGAAATCGTTTGTTAGCAAATTTTCATGTAAATTAGAAAGACATAGATTTATATAGGCAGGTAATACTTCATTCATTGTGCTATTGTTCGGTACAATGCATCTAAATCACTACATAAAATTTACTAGAAAGTAGAACATAGCAAAGAGTAAAGTAATGCAAGAAGTAAAATAAATGCGATAGTGGTCGCTTATTCTGAGCCGTAGATATTAGATCATCATCAACATTCATCAGTTGATTATCAGCCTTGGCATAGTGTGAGCAGAAGCTACGCTGCGTGGACCGGATTGGTCATTTGATGCCCCTTGACCCTAGGTAGTGGTAAAGGATTTGCGTCTTGAGAATTTTTCACATACTGTTGCAAATGGTTCTTTTTATTCAGCTCTTCGATCAATGATCTTAGTTGTCGCACTCGTTGGTGTTGTGGCCTGGCTGATTATGATACCGACAAAACTTCCCAGATTTAGTCAGATGGTCGTTTATTCTCATTGGCCGAGGCTCTGGATAATCTTCTACATCCTTTGTGGTAAGGTAAATGTTCTCAGGAGTATCATTCTGAGGTGTTAGATCAGATGAGTCAAGAGGACAAAACTTTTTATTAGCTTTGTTGTCGTTTTCGTTGTTGGCTCGCTTCTGCCCCTGCGTACTCTTCTGATTTGGTTGAATAGCTGCACTTTTAGGAGCCTCAAGGAGTTGGTTACCGCCAATGATCTGAAGAGGTATAGGATTATCGACCACTCTCATGTACTCTTCTGCTTTCTTATAGAACTTGTCAAGCGAAGTCGGTTCCTTCATCTTTATCCATCTTCCGAATTCGCTTGTTTTGTATATAGCATCGAGTAGAGCCATAAGGACTATGCATGGTTCCGGATTCCTTACTTCAGACAAGGCAACACTGAATCGACTAAGGAAGGCTTTGACAGTTTCCCCTGGCTTCTGCTTCATGGCTGAGAGCGTTATAGCGTCCTTGGACTTGGTAGCGTACAATCGGAACTGCTCCTTGAACTTTTTGGTTAGATCAGAGAATCTATCGATGGATTTGGGTGGTAGCTTTGTGAACCATAATGACGTCGCACCTTCTAGCTAAAGGGGAAAGTAGGTGCATCTCATTTCGTCAGTCGCTTTAGTTGCACTCATATGCCACTCATATTTGAATAGGAAGTAGTTGGGATAAACGAAGCCGTTGTACGGAGGCAAAGTCGGAGGATTAAATTTCTTTGGACATTCTTCTTAGAGGATCCTTTCGGTGAATGGAGTCCACTACAAAAAAAACACCATATTACAACTTTAATTTTACAACTGTGGAAAAAGCACAGTTGTAATAAATGTTTATTACAACTGTGGGAAGAGCACAGTTGTAATAAATGTTTTTTTACAACTGTCGCCTCTCTAAAGTTGTAATAAACATATTTTTAACAACTTTTCATTTTATTAGTTGTAATAGATGCTGTTACAATCTTCATGTTTATAGTATCTATTTTTAATAATAATTATATTAATATTTAGTAATAACATTTAATAATAAACTTAGAAATCAGTAATATTTATCAATTATTATAAAATAATTAATAGTTAATAAGTAATAATTTATTTTTAATAGTTAATGTATGTTAACTACTTAGTAATAATTGGTATTAGTAATTACTATATTTAATGAGAAATTGATAACTGGTAACTAATATTTAATATTTAACAAGTAATTAATATTTATTATTTAATAAGTAGTTAATATTTAATATTTGGTAATTTGTACTAGTAAATATTGTTAATTAATAATTAATAGTCAATAATTAGGTATTAAATTATTATTAATAATAAATAAACTAGTAGTAAATTAAATAATTAATAATGGATATAATAATAATAACTAATAAATAGTATTAATAATTTTAAATATGAATAACTAATAAATAGGCTAGTAACATATGCATGGTAATTAACTTTTAACAATTAATATTCAGTTATAACATATACATTACAATAACTTACATTAATAATTAATAACTAAGTAGTAATAACTAATATTAATAATTAAGAAATATTTAGTAATTAACTGTTGATAATTCATAATTTTTTTAAATAATTAATAAATAATACATAAATATCAATTAATTATTTAATGATTAGAAAATTGGTAATTAATAAGTAATAAATAAATATTAAATATTTAATTAATGATTGAAAGTTAACAAATAATCATTAGTAACTACTGTTAAATAAAATAATTAAATAGAAAGTGAATTTTGAAGCTTTCCTTAGATTTAGAACTAATTTTTCTGCTAATAATTATTGCTGCGCTCCTATTTCATCTAAATTTTCATTTCCCGCTAGTCTGAATTCTTTTTGATTTTCAAGTACCGCCTATGCGTCTCTAAATTTCCAATCCCACCCCTGTAAAATCCCTCTCGCACCGTTCTAGTCCAGATCTAATCTTTCATCGACTCGTTTCTTCCTCTCGCAATGCACTACATCTTCAGCCACCGCCATGCCCTTAACCCTAAACCTCGATTCCGCAAGCTCCTCATCTCTTTTTCTACAGAATGACCAAGAATCGAAAATCCATACCTCGATTCAGATCTTCAATTGTCACCAGACCCGATCGCCAAACATCTATTCAAAACTCTGAAGAATATTCTGACAATGACCAAACTTCGGATGGTACTGTTACTATGACTGACCTGGGTCATTCCACTGCTCCTTTGAAAAGTCTAACCTAGACGAACTCAGGTAACACTCCCTTAACTGTTAAGCTTGCTAAAGCATCCTCTGATAGGCTTGAGAATGATGCGATTGTCACTGTAAGTGTCGAGGAAATGGAGCGTCCTACTGTTGAAACCACAGAAAACTGTAATCATGTGAGTCGGTTTTTTTCTTTTGAGAATTTTATTGATGTAAGTAGATAACGAATACGAAACTGGTATAATAGAGTACTGGGAGAATGATGTTTGTGGTAGACTGTTTGCTATTGCCCTCAAAAACTCATTGACTGAACTGGATTATCAAAGCACACCAAATGTTCGATTGAATGCTCCAAACAATGGGAACTGTAAGCCTTAATTTGCAACAGTTCTTCATGCTATAGCTGTCTCAATTATAATTCCTTGTAAGCTTGCAAATTATGCACCACATGATGATTGTGATATTTCTGTAGATAACAGCTAGGAGAATGAATAGGTTACACATACGGTATTGGTGAATAATAAAAATATAGTTATCCTACGTTTTATCCTGGTGTTCTATGCCTATACGAACTGATGTTAAACTTTATTTTTTGAATAGTAAATTGATAAATGTTGCTGTTCCTGGTACAATAGACGAGAGAACGATTAACACTAAACGTGTGTTGAATCCATGGGAAAGAAATCTGCTACACCTGCTCAGATTATGTATTGCTATGCAGAGAATGGGAAATCTGCTATACCTTCTCATCTGTGTTTGACGGGCTGCCGAGGAGAAATGGAAATCCAGCTACAAAAAGTTCCTGGATTTGATAAATGGATCATTGATAAAGATAATAAACCTTTCATTGAAGCCTTGGAAAAACCTTGTCTATCTGACAGCAGATGCTGAATCTACAGTTGATGAGATTGATCCAAACAAAAACGTATATTATAGGTGGGTTGGTTGATTGGAACAGATGGTAAGGGATAACATTGAAGAAAGCTATTGAACAAGGAATTCAAAGAGCAAAGTTGACAATTGATTGTTATCTGAAGATGTCAAGCTCTCGGGTATGTTTATAATTCTTCAATTGCAAATAGTTTTCGATTTATTTTATCCCATTTTATTCTAAAACTTAATGGGATAAAACCAATTCATGCAAATATTATGTGACATTGGCTTGCATTTCAAGCGCATATTCAAGTCTCCTAGCAGACATTGGAGGATCAACCAATCAAAATAATTAAGACATGCAACGTAATGTGGATTCATCTTGTGTTTGTTGTATGAAATGCACCCATAAAATCCACGTTAGGTATTAGTTTCGGTTTTGCAAACATAATGTGGATTCATCTTGTGTTTGTTAAATTTTCTTCTTAAATCATAGATAACAATTTGTTCGATTCCTTTTATATATATATATATATATATATATATGTGTGTGTGTGTGTGTGTGTGTATTTTAGCTTGTGTATAGAATGCTAGTTATGTTTGATGCTGTTAAGATTTGGTATTGTTGCCTTAAAAACACATTTTTTGTTCATTTTTCTAACAACATACATGTTCTTATGCAATAGGTTTGATCACTGCAGTGAACTTGCACCAAGAAGATAAATGGCATAAATATTTCGTTGTTTTCGACTAGTGTACTTTCGTAGGATATGCAATTTTTTGTGGATAACTTATGTTTATACTAAGTTGCTTTGTAACGGTCAAGTATGTAATAATGTACGAAATGTTGTCTGAAACTTATTGTTTGTAATACTGAATATTTGAGTATTTTAATAAATTAGTTTGCAAGTAATTGTAATATCGGATTTGCTTATGGAGTATTGCTATATTTAGTGTATTATTCTTTTTAGTTGCAAAAAATATCTTTTTTTTTTAAAACCCAAATGTCAATCACAACGGTGCATAACAGTTGTAGTAGATTTTATTACAACGGTGCATAACTGTTGTAATAAAGTTTATTACAACGGTGGATAAAAGTTGTAAAATATACATATTACAACGGTGTTGCAACAGTGCAAAAAAGTTGTAAAAGATATCAGTCTATTACAACTTCTTTATACACGACGGTTTGCCCACTGTTGTAAAATGTATATTACAACGGTGTTCCACCGTTGTAATAGGGTTATTTTGTTGTAGTGGTCCTATCGGGGGAGAAGTCCCATTCTCTTTTGTTGTCTTTGCTAGCTTGATTCTTTTTCATGGATCGTTCTATCATGTCCGAAATGTATTCTTCAGTGTTATGGCGCTCTGTGAAGCTGAGTTCTTTACCAAATGTTCGTCTAGGCATATAATCTCGATTAGAGAGCTTAGGTGCTTTGCCTTCTCGCCGAGGGGTGCCCCCGTGATAGGGTTAGTGATCTTTCGAGCATCCACTTCGGAATGATTCTTAGCTTTTGATCTCAATTCTTCGATGTTAGCTTCGTCCCTATCACTTGCCCAATCATAATCGCCTTCCATATTGTCATTGCGGTTATGATCGAAAACAGGCGATTTGTCATTGTCTTCGAGATCAACATGGACTGTCGGAGGAGCTGGATTTGATCGAGCATTAAGGATGGCGCCTAATTTCTCCATCATCATTTTGGTAGAGGCATCCATTCGATTATTGACGTTGGCAATAGCGATTTTTAATTCATTTCTAGTCACACCGGCTCCGTTTTCTGAATTTTCTCCCCTTTCGAAGCGATTAGCATGTGGAATAGTCTCGTTGTTAGCAACATTGTCGTTTCCATCAACGACATTGCTAGTGGTCTTCTTAAACTTTGCCATGATCTCGGACAAGGCCTTGAATTTTGATGAGAATTCGTCGATTGGCCTAGATCTTAGATTTGCGGAATCTATGGTAGAGGTAGGCTTAGAACTTCAAGGTGAAGGAAGGAGATGCGAACGCGGCCCCACGGTGGGTGCCAAATGTTGTAATCAAAAATGGTCAAACACCAAATGATGCTGGAAAAGTACGTCATCAAGTAAATGGTATGAAATTGTGAAGCAACGAACACAAAATAAAAGTAAAAGCAATAAGAAGACGGGATTTTTATAGTGGTTCGATTCAACGTGAATCTACGTCCACTTTTCAATCACTTTTCATCATTATGGAGAGAATTACAAATTTTATCATCTCATACATCGCAATAATCACACTTGACCACTTTTGTGATAATTCTCCACTTATCGCTCTCTTTCCGCTTTAGATCGCACTTTGATCCGAGAAGGAACGGATTGGATTGCGTAATTATATGCTTTTCCTTGGTTCCATCATGAAAATGATTTTAGATCCGTGCATTAAGGAGGAGCAATGGCGATTGGAGAACACTTAGAGTGGATCGGAGTGTGAATTAATGGTGCTTGGAGAAGATTAGATCCATTTCATGTAGGGGGAAGAAGGAGATAATGTTGGCGACCATTAATGGAGTTTTTGGAAGCTTTAGAACGGTTGAGAATTCATTTTGGTAGCCCTTTGGGGTTGTGGAATCCCTCCCTTGAATTGTGGAACAAGGGGCTATTTATAGAAGAAGTTTGAAGGTAGTGGCAGTTTTGTAATTATGGGGTGCAAAGTTTGGATTGGGTAGTAACTTGGATCGGTCATATGTTTGGATCGGGCATGAAGTTAGATCGGGGTAGACATCGACCGGGCATAATATTTTGATCGGGCACAAGGTTGGATCGGGTGTAAAGTATTTACCAACATGCCACCGCATTATACTAAGGACCGATCCAATTTAATGCACTATACTATTCCACTTTGAGACGTATGCATGGATTCATTCCTTCATTGTTGTGTACCGATCCATCTTTGCTTTAATGTACCGTTCCATTTCACTTTTATCCACCAATCCAGTCTTATTCAAATGGGACCTAACAATTCTCCATTTAATTACTTATGTGCCACTGCATACTTTATATTGATGACCAATCCAGATATTACTTAGCTCAGGACCATGTGCTTTCATGTTTGCTTTAGGACCGATCCAGCTTACATTACGTACCGTCCACGTGTATTCTCCCAGAACCGATCCAGTTTGTTGACAATGCACCCAGACAATACTTTGTACGGGACACACTCACATCCATGCATTAACATAGAATTGTTCCCTACGTGTTTGAGACCTACCCAAATTTCATTTACCAATCCATTTTTCATTTTCTTTATGATCCACGTGGCGCCACTCAAGCAGACTTATATGTTTGAGTTGAACTATGTGATTGCCTGCATGCATTCACGTTAAAAGTACACGGCTGATCCAATTGTTGCTTTGAAGCTGATGTGTGGTCCACGTCCTTCGCATATTGTTTTTTATTTGTTTACATGAAGCGTTGTGGTTTTCCATTTCATGTTCTTAACATACAGTCCATACTGTTTAAACAAATATGGCCGATCCATTCTTTTTGCAATGTGCCGACCCGAGATGGTGACCGATCTGCATTGTCGAGGCCGATCTATATTGGCGACCGACCCGGTGTTTTGAACTTTGTTTTGATAGGGTTAACACTAAATTTTTCTCTACTTTTGTTCTTTTGCCTTAAAACCCCTAAATAGCACGTGAGAAGCAAAGTTATGCAAATAATATGGAGCATGAAAATGGTGCAAATATTACTGTTTGAAAATTAAATAAGAAAAAACAGCATTTTGAAAAGACAAAAATAATCACCCAAGACCACAACCATGCCTAAACGATTTGCTATTATGGAAAGGATAAAAATGGGTTTTCCCTAAATAGAAAACCCTAGTAACCTCTATAAATTGGTAGGTAGTAGGCTAGGGTTTACTTTCCTACTGAGTACAAAATATTCAGAAGAGGAATAGAGAAACAGTAGTCAAGATCACGTACATTCTCGGGTCAAGTGAACACTAGGAATATATATAAGGTGGACATTGTTTATATATATATATATAGAGAGAGAGAGAGAGAGGCATTAAGACCTAGTAAAGGCAGCTAGGAAGTTATATATATATAAGTTTATTTGCTTTGATATATAAATTAGTTGTCTAATGTGTGATTGTTAGATTTTTATAAATGCATTATTATTGATAAAATATATTTATGTGGTTACATCTGAAGGTGCCCACATGAACATGTCATATTAACACATTGATTAACTAAAATTAGTTGCTGTGAACTAGGTTATTGGGTTAGAGATAGGCAGCAGGAACAAGAGGGTTTATGCTCATGCCTATTTCTCTTGGTAACATTCTTTAATTAAATGGCGTGGGTGGATGAGATACCTTATATCTCTAATCATGTATTCACAGCAAACAGAATTGTTTATGACATGAGCAGTGGTGATAATATATATACATGTACCCCAATAAATAGGTTTACTGAATAATACTAGCAGAATATTGTGTATACAAATAATTGAATGTTGTATGAATGATTGTGTTTGATGGTCGTGATTATTGTTGATTGCTATGTGTAATCATTGGTGTGTATAAATTAGAAAGCTTATTGGGTGTTATATCAAGATGGTGATATGAAATACCAAGGAATAAGGGAGGAATTACACACTATATATAAAGACATTTAGAATAATTAGAATTTACACATAAGTAAAGGGTAACATTCCAGGGAGGTTATTGTTGATCTACTTAACCTCAGGGTGTAGAAGTTGGGTATATGCATGGCATATAATTCCCCGCAGGCCTTTGTGTTAGGGGTAACAAGTCGAGGGGTCCTCAAACAGTGCATACATGGTGTTCAGTGACATAGGGAATTAACCTGATTATTGAAGAAAATTTGGATTAAAGGGATGGGTGAGCAAAACATGAGGAAGTAGTAGTGTGCATGTGTTTGCTATTGATTGCGTAATATATTCTAATTAAGGATATATCTCCATTTTTCTTATAATAATTGATTGCTAGAATAATCAATGTATATACATATGCTTGTTAAATGCTTTAACACTTTTGATTAATTAATAAATGTTCATATTAGACATAGTCTGACCTAATTTGATTGCCTTTGCAATCTGTTGGGTGTCTCATTGATGATGAGGTAGCTCAAGGATTTGTTTTAGGTTAGCAAATGAAGCATTGCTGGTGTGACGGCCCGCGCCGCACCAGCCGACATTTCCAATGAAAGTGCGCTGTGCTGATGTCCAACGAGCACGGGATGGTCACCAAAGAAAGGAAAAGAAAGGAATTTGAACTAGCAAGGAACCTGTAGTATATCTCACAGCGCATGGAACAAAATATAATAATAATATAGCTTTGACATAAAACAGGTGAGACTGTGCATAAGCTGAAAACTAAACCATCATAGCAGCGGAAAATCCAAAATACAGCTTATATTCCACATCATCATTATTACAACTTTTAAAACTGTCTCTAAAGCAAAAAAAAAAGAAAGGTACACTATTAATGCCCAAAGTAGTGACCAATAGCGATACAGGGAGAATATATGTATATATCATACGTAGAAGCCTCCTGCTCGTCTCCAGTACAGCTACTCATACATAATCACCTGACCTGTCTCTAGTCTTCCCGTTTAAAAGCACCCTGAGTAATAAGAAGAGACATAAAATTCTAGGTCTGAAAAAAGTCTGGTATGAGCGATAAGCAGTAAAACAGAACAACAATAGGTATACTAAACCATACTTGAACCTGGACCTGCAACCAAAGAGTTAGCACAACAAGATGTACAATACTCTAAGGTGATACTAACATATGGTGTAAAGATACGGGGGTGGGAGTGTGCATGTCATTATGATGGAAAACAATCAAGCACAGAAACCATCCTCACATATCTCACTCAGTGCGTGTAAAGCATACGATATCCACCACTTTAATAACCCAAATCCTTGCTATGATCACTCTACCCCATGGAACCATGGCAACTCCACTGCACTGATCCATAGCCACTAGTCCTTTCTATGTCCACTCTGCCCCACGAAGTCATGACGACTCCACTGCACTGGCTCATAGCCATGCTATGATCACTTTGCCCCATGGGGTAAAAACTACCCCACTGCACTGATACGTAGTCTAACATCCGTCTTGGTGGTGAATCAAAGCTATAGACGTCGATAACCCTTTGCACACGTCCCGTAGCAAAGCCAAACTCATGAAGTTAACTTGTTGGTTCCCAACTGGATCCTGAGTTCTACTTCTCATTTGGACTACCTTTGCATCTCGGGTTTTGGTCATCATCCCCGTTCGTGACTCTTCAGTTCCTCAGCTCATAACTCATCGGTCCATAGTCCTCCATGTCGGCTCGTGACGTCCTGCTCATGAGCCATCTTCGGGTCGTGGAGACCACTCATGACCTTTGTCCTGGTCGTGATGATGCGCGGGTCGTGACCTACCTCCTGGCTCGTGGTCCTTCAGCACTGGCTCATGACTCCTGCCTAGTTCGTGGTCTGCCTCCTCCAGCTCGTGGCACTCCTACCTGGTTCGTGGTCTGCCTCCTCCAGCTCATGGCACTCCTGCCTGGTTCAGCTCGTGCAACATCTAGGTGGTTCGTGACATACAAGTGGGACTTGCTCGTGGAAAGTAGGTGCTCCACGATCGGGTCTGGGGTCGTGATGCCTGCTCACGAACGGGACTGGTCTGACCAATTTCTGCATCTTTTCCAGCAAGCAATCTACACCATACGACGGCGTTTTCGACCAATCTAACTTTTCTATGCAATCAAAAATCATTCCAAATAGTCATAGCAACATGTACAATTGACCATAAATACCAAAACAACAATTTAACATGTCAATAAGGATCAAACATACCCAAAACCCATATTTTCGCCTTAAGCATGTTTAAGAAAATATAGTGATAGGATAAGCCAAACTTAACCAAATTAGCCCAAACTTCTAACAGAGGCCTAAAACGGTGTTTAAGAATTTCTAAACATTTTTCCAGAATTTATTAATACACAAATTCGCTAATTAACACTAATTACCCCTAATTAACCATAATTAGTGTAAAAACAATGCTAATCACTCACCTTGGCCATAAATAAATTTTAGATCTGAAACTATCTCTGATTTGGGTTGAATCTCTATGCAACACAGCAGCTCTATTTCCATATGCTAATTTGCCTTGATTAGATGCAGATTAGGCTAAAACTTGATTAAATGGTGATTAGAAGATGATTTGGGTGTTGAAGGCCATTGTTAGGGTTAGGGAAATGTTTTAGGCAGCTGAGAAAATGAAAATAGATCGTTTCCTAACTGATTTCAGCCTCCCCATAACCCTAATCTCTAAATGGGTTATGGGCCTAGCTGCTAATCACCCTAATTAGGCCTGGTTAAGCTGTTTTTCACCTTGTAAACCTTGTTTCAGCCATATCTCCCAAACGATGAGCCAATTTTGCTAATGTGACCACTCTACGGAATTGCAAACCATCATTCGAATCCAATGGAAGTGGTTTCAGGTCAAAACTCCTTACCAATCAAATGTTATGGCCAAAACAAGATCAGCTTGGGGGCAAAACGGTCATTTAAAAATCGGCAAAAATCGTGAACATGGGAAGTGACCCCAATAGTTGTTCCCAAAAGTTATACGACTATTAAACCTCATACGAAAAAGAAATAAATATTCTACGATTCTCCGATGCGTAGAATGCGGGTCATTACACTCTTCCCCCCTTAAGAAATTTCGCCCTCGAAATTCCTTAACCAAAATCATACAAAGGTGTTCCGCATGCCTATCAGTCATTCACAAACAATCAAACACACAAAACAAACTTATCCTAGCATGCGGAAAGACTAAATCGAAATTTAAATTCTTACCAGGCAAAGAGTTCTGGATACGTCTTCCTAATGCTCTCCTCTGTCTCCCAAGCACAGTCATTCTCATCCCCGCCCCACTAAACCTTGACAAGGTTCACCGCTTTCCTTCGAAGTTTCTTCGTATCATGCTCGACAATACGAATCGGCTTGCGATTCCCAACTGCCTCGGGTTCTACTTCGATATCATTCAACTGATCAGGTGAAATAGCCACATCAGGGTCATGCACAAATTTCCTTAACTGGGAAACATGAAATACATTATGAACTCCCGCCATCTTGTCCGGCAACTCAACATTATATGCCAAACTCCCAACTTGTTCGAGAACTGGGAATGGACCAACAAATCTTGGTGCCAACTTGCCTCTCCTACCAAATCGAATCACGCTCTTTAACGGAGAAATCTTGACAAACACCAAGTCGCCAATGGAGAATTTTAAATCTCTTCTCCTCTTATCAGCATAACTCTTCTGCCTATCTTGGGCAGCCTTCATTCATTGTTAGATAACTTTGATCTTACCTGAGGTTTCTCTTATCACGTCTGACCCAAGCACAAATTTCTCACCGGTTTCTAACCAATATGACGGTGAGTTGCACGTCTTCCGTACAAAGCTTCAAATGGAGCCATACCAATACTGGATTGATAACTATTATTATATGCAAACTCTACCATTCTTTCTAAGCCATTCTTCTCGATCAAGCCCATACTTGTTCATCTCTTCGTCGATTCCCATCTCTAACTTGGAGATGGTTTCCAATAGGTTAGGATCGTCCCTCTGACTGGAACCAATCCGCTCAATCAAAGTGGTCTGATCGTCAAACTTGCTAACATTTCTGGATCCAATTCGCACTTTGGTCTGAAATTGTACCCTACGATATACTCCAGTTGCTTCCACTCAAGAAACATATCCCCTAATCTACCATGTCTTCTACTCAATGCACCAACTACCACATTGCCCTTTCCTGGTGTATATGCGATATCGAAATCATAGGAAGCCAAGAATTCTAACCATCTTTACTGTCGGAGATTTAGATCATTCTGAGAGAAGAGATACTTTAACGATTTATGATCAGTAAACAACTCAAATCTTTCTCCTAAGAGATAATGTCTCCACATCTTCAACGCGAACATGATCACTGCCAATTCCAAATCGTGGGTAGGGTATTTTTCTCATGTGGTTTCAGTTGCCGACTAGCATAGGCTACAACCCTACCTCCTTGCATCAATATAACACCTAGCCTGGTACCACATGCATCTGTATATACTGTCATCTCTTCATTCCCCTTAGGAATGACTAACACTGGTGCACATGTCAACTTTTCCTTTAGACTCTTGAATGCATTCTCGCACTTTTCGTCCCGGACGAAAGCTTGATTCTTCTTGGTCAGATGAGTCAACGGTGCTGCTATCTTAGAGAAGTCTTGGATAAACTTACGATAATATCCAGCTAATCCCAAGAAACTCCTTACATCTGTCGCATTCTTGGTGTAAACCAATCTTGTACCGTAGCCATCTTCACAGGATCCACGACAATACCATTCTCTGAAACAACATGGCCCAAGAACCTCACTTCCCTCCTCCAGAAGTGACACTTAGAAAACTTTGCTTTCAATTGGTGTTTTCTCAACACCTCCATCACTATCCTCAGATGTTCCTTGTGTTCTTCATCTGTCCACGAATAAACCAAGATATTATCTACGAGCACAAGAACAAACTTATTCAGTTGATCTCTGAATACCCTATTCATAAGATCCATAAAATATGCTGGTGCATTGGTCAACCCGAATGGCATGACCAACCACTCATAGAATCCAGACGACATTCAAAAGGCCGTTTTAGGAATACTCTCAGCTTCCACCCTAAGTTGATGAAAACTTGTCGTGAGATCCAACTGGGATAACACTCTCGCGCCACTCAACTGATCAAACAAATCATCTGTCCGCGGTAGAGGGTACTTATTCTTCCTCGTGACCTTATTCAACTCGCGGTAGTCCACATACAATCGAAGGGAACCATCTGCCTTACCAGCAAACACAACTGGTGCTCCCTACTCAGAGACACTTCTTCTGATAAATCCCTTCTTCAAAAGATCGCTTACTTGCACCCCGAGCTCTTGCTGCTCCCTTGGTGCCATACGACGAAGTGGCATCACTATAGGTCTGGCATCTTTCACTAAACCAATACGAAACTCAATCTCTCGGTATGGTGGAAGTCCGGTCACTTCCTCGAAGACGTCCAGATACTGGCCAACCATGGCACATCTGACAACTCATCATGCGGGATGTCGAGGGAATTTAGAAAACTAGCCATTACCCCATCACTAGGTAGACCACCAAACACTACCCTCCGCCCATCATTCGCTCTAACTATCACCAAAAAGCCCTCATAGTCTACCACCATCCCGTACCTTTGGAGCCAATCGAATCCCAAAATAATGCCAAACCCAGTAAAGCCCAATATAAGGCAATCACAAGCAAACATACATCCACGACTCGATAAGACCAAATTTCGACAAATCATACTAAGGCTTGTCGAACCACCAATCGGGTTCGTCACCGCTAAAGGTCTATCGACTATCTCGGGTTCCAATCCCAACCTATCTACCAGGTCACTAGATATGAAGGAACGGGAAGCTCCGGTATCAAATAATACCCGAACGGGAACATCATAAACAGAAAGCATACCTTGAATGACAACATTCTTTCCTTTCTCCGCCACAGTTGGGGCATTCTACGAAGAAGGAACAACATTAAAAGCATATGCTTTCACAATCTGCTTCTCTTTAGTAGGTTGCAGACATTTATCCTTGTGAAGTCCCACTTGGCCACAGTTGAAGCACTTCTTATCCGCTGGCTTTGCTCGACATTCTTTAGCATAATGGCCCTTCTTGCCACAGCTAAAGCACTCAACATCTTTCTTGCTGCTCTTCTGACCATCCTTAGTCTGATTCTGTTTCCTTATGTTCTGAGAATTATTCTTGCCTCCACCGCTTGTTTGCGGCTTTGGCCCCTCTGCAGATGCAACAGTGACTTCAGTCTTGGGCTTAGGGTAAAGGCTCTCTGATCTCAGTGCTTTCCAACAATCGATTCAAAAGTCTCATCGATATGGTTTATAAGCCTTTCCCCCAAGCTCTGATCTAAGCATGTTATGAAATTCTCATTCTTCTTCTCGGGAGTGTCAATGAGGGATAATCCATACTTCGATTAAGTATCCAACTCTGCAATATATTCCGAGACTGCCCTACCATTCTGCTTAAGCTCCAGAAATTTCCTAAACAATTCTGATTTCTGAGCAGCTGGAATAAACTTATCACTGAATCGGGCCTTAAACTGATCCCAAGTAACTTGATCCTCAGGGGTAGCTGCCTTAATAGCATTCCACCAATTCATAGCCCGTTCTTGCAGTTGACAGGATGGTAGCTTCCTCTTCATCGCATCATCAATCCCTAAGTCCTCGAAGATGCGTTCACAACTATCGAGCCAATCCTGAACCTCTGTAGCCGATTCCGTTCCGTGGAATGGCTTCCCACCAAGACTATTGTAGTCCTTACAGTGCTTGGCGAAATCGGCCCTAGGCGCCTGCACCGCTGCACCACCACCGTTTGCAGCATTAGGAGCTGCCCACTTAACATCCCTAAGCATCTCTCTCATGAAGTCAGTGAACATTGTCCTCATATTAAGGGCATTCCCATTATTAGCTCCTCAACTAGTACCCCTCATATGTTGGCTCATCGTTCAATTTGTAAGGAGAAAACGATTAACCATCTCTTAAGTGGTGCGAGTGCAGTGCGACTCCATCCTTAAATATGCTAGTAGTAGTATATATATGTATATATATATATACATATATATATATATACTGAAAACCAAAATATCACAAATATGTGCTCTCATATACGTATACTATCTCTCCCTGGTTCCTTCACTAGGTTAACTACGCAACCTAGAGCTCTGATACCAAATGTGACGGCTCGCCCTGCACTAGCCGACATTTCCAATGAAAGTGCGCTGTGCCGATGTCCAACCAGCATGGGACGGTCGCCAAAGAAAGGAAAAGAAAGGAATTTGAACTAGCAGGGAACCTATAGTATATCTCACAGCGCATGGAACAAAACATGATAATAACATAGCTTTGACATAAAACAGGTGAGACAGTGCATAAGCTGAAAACTAAACCATCATAGCAGCAGAAAATCCAAAATACAACTTAAGTTCCACATCATCATTATTACAACTTTTAAAACTATCTCTAAAGCAAAATAAGAAAGGTACACTACTAATGCCCAAAGTAGTGACCGACAACGACACATGGAGAATATATGTATATATCATACGTAGAAGCCTCCTGCTCGTCTTCGGTACAGCTACTCGTGCATAATCACCTGACCTGTGTCTAGTCTGCCCGTTTAAGAGCACCCAGAGTAATAAGAAGAGACATAAAACTCTGGGTCAGACAAAAGTCTGGTATGAGCGATAAGCTGTAAAATAGAACAATAACAGGTATATTAAACCATACCTGAACCTGGACCTGCAACCAAAGAGTTAGCACAACAAGATGTACAATACTCTAAGGTGACACTAACATATGGTGTAAAGATATAGGGTGTGCATGTCATTATGATGGCAAACAATCAAGCATAGCAAACATCCTCACATCTCTCACTCAGTGCTAAAGCATACGATATCCACCGCTTTGATCACCCAAATCCTTGTTATGGTCACTCTACCCCATGGAGCCATGGCTACTCCACTGCACTGATAAATAGCCACTAGTCCTTGCTATGTCCACTCTGCCCCATGAAGTCATGATGACTCCACTGCACTGGCTCATAGCCATGCTACGATCAGTTTGCCCCATGGGGTAACAACTACCCCACTGCACTGATACGTAGCCTAACATCCGTCTTGGTGGTGAATCAAAGCTGTAGACGTCCATAACCCCTTTTCACATGTCCCGCAGTAAAGCCCAACTCATGAAGTTAACTCGTTGGTTCCCAACTGGATCCTGAGTTCTACTTCCCATTTGGACTACCTTTGCATCTCGGGTTTTGGTCATCATCCCGATTTGTGACTCTTCAGTTCCTCATCTCATAAATCATCGGTCCATAGTCCTCTATGTCGGCTCGTGACGTCCTGCTTGTGAACCACCTTCGGGTCGTGGAGTCCACTCATTACCCTTGTCCTGGTCGTGATGATGCTCGGGTCGTGACCTACCTCCTGGCTCGTGGTCCTTCAGCACCGGCTCGTGACTCCTGCCTGGTTCGTGGTTTGCCTCCTCCAGCTCGTGGCACTCCTGCCTGGTTCGTGGTCTGCCTCCTCCAGCTCGTGGCACTCTTGCCTGGTTCGGCTCGTGCAACATCCAGGTGGGTCGTGACATACAAGTGGGACTGGCTCATGGAAAGTAGGTGCTCCACGATCGGGTCTGGGGTCGTGCACTACAACAAAATGACCCTATTACAACGGTGGAACACCATTGTAATATACATTTTACAACGGTGGGATAACTGTCGTGTATTAAGAAGTTGTAATAGACCAAAATCTTTTACAACTTTTTTGCACTGTTGCAACACCGTTGTAATATGTATATTTTACAAATTTTTTCCACCGTTGTAATAAACTTTATTACAATAGTTATGCACCGTTGCTGTTGTAATTTTTACAACTATTTATAATGGTTGTGATATATTTTATTACAACTTTTATTTTACAATTGTAATATATCCACAAATTATATTCATAAGAATCTATATATATTTTATATGTACAACAATAAATAGATAAATAACATAAGAAATAAATGTAAGTTTAAAGGCATCATGATCCATTCGTTGATAGAAATCACAACTTTATATCCATAATACAAATTATAAATCATATGCAACATAAAATTATAAAAAATAACAACTGTCCTCACCTTTAACCCAATTACAAAGCCCTATTACCACATAAAAATGGAACTCCTTCAGCGTTTACAGTCTTCGGTTCGTTATCTAGGTTATTAATTTCCATCTCGCAGCTCTTCAGTCTGGACTCGTGGTTCTGTAGTTCTCAACAAAAATGAAGATAAAACAAAACATTATCAGAAAATAAAAACCAAGGAAGCTAATCAATTTTTGAATAACGTGAAGATTACCTCCAACCTGGAAGTCAAATTACTTGCACGGTTTTCCGTATGATCAACCTTAGAAGTTAAATGCTTGATCTCCTCACCCTAACCTGATGTATTTTATAATATGACTAACATTAACATTTGACAAACTAATACAGTTGAACATGGTCGTGAAGACGTCAAGTGCAACCTAACAAAATTTCAAATAGCATGATTAAGAAAAAATAGGACCAACCAAGAATTACTATTGAACTTGGTTCGGCTTTAGAGCAAAAATTTCATTGATTCTTCACAATTTGCAAGGCAACCCATAGGTTACTACATCTTGAATTGTCCAACACTTATCCAATATAAATGTCTCCTTTCTGAATTGCCTTTGTATGATTTCTCCTAAGTTCGTCCAAGTGACCATTTCTGGAATGATTAAGCAATACTCGCACAAGTTGGTGTTTTTCCCTGAGTAAAACAACATCCTGGGATCTGAAATATAAATGTGGGGCACATAAGGGATTTGAATTGATACCCTTTTTTGAACAAGGGTTAGTCGCTATTATTAGTGCTTTAGTGTGGAATAATAGAGACTCAAAATATTGGTATAGTTCTCTTTTCTTCAACTCCTGGGTTGAGGTGAACATCAAATGTGGAAGTAACAGTATAACACTGGCTAAAGATCATATCTAATAATTCAACTATACATAAATGAGTAATGTGGAAAACCATCTTTAATAAGTTACTCTATAGAAGAAAAAAAAAACAGAGTCCAGTTTCAACCTATCTGAATCCTATCACATATGCGAATGTAAATAACTATCAAATATGCCTTACTTTTTAAAAAACATAGGAAGAACAGAATAATTTATCTCAACTCCAATCTAACCTGTAATTTAACAAAAAACAAAAGGGTACAGATATCATGTCGAAAAAAATTGATGTACCCATTCTGTCGAGCGCAACAATGCATGAAACCAGATTGAGATGCCATGCTCCAACCGACTGACCGAGCTACACTATCCTATTACTCCTATGATTAACGCCATCAATCGAGCTAGTCATGAATTCAACCAGAAAATTCATATTTAAATTCGAGTATTGAAACTTAAGTCATCCTTGAAAAGGGTAACGTAGAAACTTACCTCCAAACCAAGCTCGCAAGCCTTCTTGACAACCAAAGCTGCTCCGAGCATTACATTAGGGTTTCATGTGTTCGTGGAACTAGACCTCAAATTGTAAACAATCTAGAAATAGTGATTCATATCGGAGGCTCACCGTCGTCGGAGAAGGAGGCGGTGGTGTTAGAAGTGGAGTTGGGTCTCGTGAGTTTAATTGGGGTGGTGGTGTTGGGTATCCTGAGTCTTGAGTTTAATTGAGGCTGTGTTGTTAGAGGCTGGTGAAGACCGTAATACTTTTTTTGAGGCGGCTATTGAAGATCTGGAGAGCTAGGTTTAGGTCTCGAAATTTAATTAGGTTCATGAAAATTTAGGTTAGAAAAGAGGGCTTCTGGAGGGAAGACAAAAATTTCGGGGACATACATCCGGGCTTGTGGAGGGAAGCGAAAAAATCGGTTTACAGGATCCTAAAAGTTTTGTTTCGGAAATGTTTTGATTTTTCCTTTGGAGCTAAAATGCGTTTTTTTGAAAGCCAACAATTAGTTCAATCCCAACAGTCATCGTCAAGGCTTGATAGTCAAGATTCGACGGTTAGTCGAAGAACACCAACAACTAAATGGCGACGACTACGATTATTTCCAGAGGCATGACATATTCATAGGCTTAATTCAATGCACGAAGTCAAGCAAATTCAGCATGTTGATCACCTAATTACTCATTATTAAATACTTAACAATCATTATTAAAAAATAATGATTATTTATTAAATATTAAGGAATTATTATTTAATAGTAATTATTATTTATTTGTAAGGTTAAAATTGGTTATTAATTATTATTAAAATATTAATATTATTAATTATTAAATATTAGATAGTACTAGTATTTAATTGGCCTCTATTACAATTGGTAGAAAAAAGAAATGCTGAAAATAATTTTGTAAAATTTTCTAATAAAATCGTTTTAATTATTAATTACCAAAATTAATTACTAATATTAAATATTACTTCTTATTTATTACTTCTTAATATTAATATTAATGATTACATCTTAATTATTTATCACTAAAAATTAATTATTAACTATATAACAATTAATTATTAAATTACAATTATTGCATGTTTTCAAATTAACTATTATTTATTATTATTAAATAGTAATATTACTTCTTAATAACAATTACTTTATTACTTCCTAATTGATTATTAATAGTAATTATTAGTTATTAATTATAAATAATCAATATAAATATATTAATTATTAATTATTAGTTGTTAATTAATTATATTAAAATATAGTCATATATTACAACAGTCCAAAAATAAAAGTTGTGATAGGATTTTATTACAACTGTAAAAATAACACAGTTGTTAGAAATAAGTTTATTACAACTTTTCTGGAAAAAAGTTGTAAAAAATATTTATTACAACGGTGCTTTTACCACCGTTGTAAAATTAAAGTTGTAATATGGTGTTTTTGTTGTAGTGGTGATGCCTGCTCACGAACGGGACTGGTCTGACCAATTTCTGCAACTTTTCCGACAAGCAATTTACGCCATACGATGGAGTTTTCGACCAATCTAACTTTTCTATGCAATCACAAATCATTCCAAATAGTCATAGCAACATGTACAATCGACCATAACTACCAAAACAACAATTTAACATGTCAATAAGGATCAAACATACCCAAAACCCATATTGTCCCCTTAAGCATGTTTAAGCAAATCTAATGATAGGATTAGCAAAACTTAACTAAATTAACCCAAAACTTCTAATAGAGGTCAAAAACGGTGTTTAAGAATTTCTAAACATTTTTCGAGAATTTATTAATACATAAATTCGCTAATTAACACTAATTACCCCTAATTAACCATAATTAGTGTAAAACCAATGTTAATCACTCACCTTGGCCATAAATAAATCATAGATCTGAAACTATCTCTGATTTGAGTTGAATCTCTATGCAACCCAGCAGCTCTATTCCCAATTTGATGCTAATTTGCCTTGATTAGACGTAGATTAGGCTAAAACTTGATTAAGCAGTGATTAGAAGGTGATTTGGGTGTTGGAGGCCATTGTCAGGGTTAGGGAAATGTTTTAGGCGGATGAGTAAATGAAAATAGATCGTTTCCTAACTGATTTCAGCCTCCCCGTAACCCTAATCCCGAAATGGGTTATGGGTCTAGCTGCTAATCACCCTAATTAGGCCCGGTTAAGCTGTTTTTCGCTTCTAAACCTTGTTTCAGTCATATCCCCCAAACGGTGAGCCAGTTTGGCTAATGTGACCACTCTACAGAATTGTAAACCATCATCCGAATCCAATGGAAGTGGTTTCAGGTCAAAACTCCTTACCAATCAAAAGTTATGGTCAAAACAAGATCAGCTTGGGAAAACGGTCATTTAAAAATCAGCAAAAATCGTGAACATGGGAAATGACCCCAATAGTCGTTCCCCAAAGTTATACGACTATATGACCTCATACGAAAAAGAAATAAATATTGTACGATCCTCCGATGCGTAGAATGCGGGTCGTTACAGCCGGAGTTAATGTGTTGAAGAATTAGATGCATTTTATATCTTAAGTAGGATAAGCTAGGAAAAGTGTTTAAGTTTATGAAGTAGTATTTGCTTTTATTTTTTTCCAGTTATGTAGTTTGAGTAGAAATCAAATATGTTTTAGTCACGTAAGTAGTATAACTAATGGATTGATGACATAGTTGTCAATGTGTTTCTTTAAGTATTCGGTTTGGTAATATATGCCTGAAATGGGGACTGAATGCAAGATTAATGAGCATAAACACTTCATATAATTAAAATATGAAGGTGTAAGTGTAAAACTTTGGTCAGATTACGATATATAATACAATATTGAGTTGAATAAAATTTACCTAGTTATAGGTATAGAAAAGGATGTATAATAATACTACATGAAAGTTATGTGAGCTAGCAAGATTGACATTTATATCACAAAGATGCAATATGTGTATATTTGTGTCTTTCTGGTTTAAGAAAAGAATAGATTATGAACCATTCAGGTGGTCGCTTACCTTTTCATTTAAGTATAATTCCTGATGTTAATTCACATCTACGTGAACAAGTGTGTGATATTTACTTAAGATTCAATACTGATTTTATTGTTCATGTATGGGAAAAAGTAGGGAAATACTTTCAAATTGCCAAAGAAAATAACCCTGGTGTGCACCAGTTAGCTACACCAAAATGCATGTAAATAACTGTAATGTGGCTAGTGCAAAACTAGGTATATTTATTCAGTTTCTAACCCTCTTTTTCCCATATATGTGACACTGTATTATCTTAACTCTTTATCATATTAACACCTAGTAGTAATGAATTAATTACGCTTATTTTATGGATCATAATTCAACTTAAATATCTGATTTATTCTAGTCATGGTGAACAGATAAGAAAAGATAAAAATGGCTTATTATTTAAGCATCTCCAATGAAACCTGTTATTAGAAGTTTGTATGCATCTTCATATATGAAGATGGGGGATAAATTGCATTATACCAATATATTTATATTAGTGCATAGGATCTTGGGGTAATATTAAATGAAAATTAGTTACTGGAAGTGACGCTGCTTAAAAAAACTTAAGCAAAATGACCATAAAATACTAGTAGAAAAGTGGGTCACTTCAGATTTGGTATCAGAGCTATGTTAACAAAAACATGGCTATTTAAAATAATTTATATAATACTGGTTAGAAAGGATTATATAGATATAGATAGAATTTAAGGTGTATATATATGTATATATATATATATATTTATGTCTGAACTGGTACTAACATAGTATAAATATGTATAAGTATTGTAGGCAGAGGATCGACCAGTGCACCCCTAATGATGAACATGCAAGAATTTGTACAAGCTTTAAGGGATGGGGTTGGCCATAGACCAGAAAGTCTCCATGAAGAGTTATCAAAGTTGTTGAAAACATACTCAAACTTAGGAGGCAAAGGTTTTGAAGGCGTTGAAGGGGTGATGGGAGTTCAAACTTAGCTTAGAACTATGGAGAGGATTTTTACTGGTATGCAAGTGAATGATCAAAAAAAGAGACAGATAGCTTCTAGAGGCTAAAAGGAGTGGCATTAAAATAGTGGTAAGTTGTTGTAGCAGGAAGTCAAGAGCAAGAAATAACCTAGAATCAATTTAAAGACATGTTGGAGGCTATATATGTACCACCATCAGAAAAAGAATCACTGCTGGAGGAAATTATTAAGCTGAAACAAGGTGCCATGAGTGTAATAGTGTACACTCAAAGATTTGAAAGTATAACACCCCATAATTTTATAAAAATAAAATGAAGAACTAAGGAATACTTATGTAAATATTCGGAATTAAGTAAAATGGACTATGCCATTGCGTTCGTATTGGAATTTTGCTTAAAATAGACACCAAGTTTGTGTAAAACGAACATCGTATGAAGAAGTTATTAAGGTTAGAAGTTTGTATACGCATAGGAGAATTATATATATACAAAACCAATCAAAACATTCAAAATATTTTGAAAACTAGAGCGGGAAGGCTCGGGAACTCGGCCTGTTGGGGGTCGACCCCATGCCCTAAGGGTGTCGACCCATGGGTAGACACCACAACAGGGGTGTCGACCCCCCTGACGAATCTGGACCAGCTGTGTGTCCTGGTTCGCTAGCTGATGGCTATATAAAGGACCTTAATCCCATTGTTTTATTCATCTAAATCAATGGCGATAACGAGGTGCTGCCCCCAACTATGTTTGATCTAGCCTATTCTTCTTCAACAACAAGTTATACGTATTCAGAGATCAATGCTACAACATCTACGATCAATTCTCTGTTCTTTAGATCCAATCACAGTGAGTTTATATTGCTTTTAGATATAAACAATTAAATGTAATCTTGACATGTTTATAAGTTTGGATCTAAGCCTATGCCTGTTAGTAACCTGAATCATAGCAGATCTGCCATTACTTGTACACCTGATCTATTGATTAGTGCCTATATGGCTACTCATGATATCCATATTCTATTAGTTTGCCTAATCGTGTCACCTTATGCCCATTATGTTAGTTTGCCTAATTATATCATCATATACCAGTTTTATTTACTATGCCTATTCTTGTTGTCTCCTCTTCCTTTTTCCCTTTATGTTTTTATAGCCAGGCTACCTTCGAGCCTAGGCCTATCACTGAAATATGCGAACAAATGAATTTGGAAATGATTGGGAATGATTAATTTGGGGCATAATTCATATTGTAAACATGATTGGAAATTTTTCGGCATAATTTGCACCTTGAGCCAAAACCTGGAATTTGGCGGCATAATCTATATCTTGATCTAAACCTTAATCTGGGGCATAACTTGTATCGTAGATCGGACGGGGATTCAGGGCATAATAAACTTGAAATTTGGTTAGTAATGAAAATGCCTAGATTTACAGTAATTAGAAACTGTAACCGCTCTTAGATACGTGGTTATATTACACTTGTGGTAGAAGTCTGCCCGAACCCAACCGGCATATCCCGCACCCACAAGTGGTAAACTTGATGTGGGAGGTCTAGCGCATTATAACCATAAATGAACGAATGGTGATGAACTTGTAATACTTATCCTATTTGAATCCATAAGGATTACATGAACCTGTTAACTTGAGTAGGGATTAAGCAGACTTGCCTGAATCAGTGGGAGGGTTAAGTTAATCTTGTAAAATATCTGTGGACGGGTTATACTTATGAACCCGACAAACTTAACCTAATGGGGTTATGCAATCTTGTTAAACTGGTAGGCATAACCTATGGAAATCCTTGTAGTGGGGATGCAAGCCTAGGGGAAGCTAGTATCATCTGGCGTATGGGACCCGTTTCAGTCAGTAACCCATCTTGGTATCGAACGGGAAACCCTAAACTAGGTCGGGGTCAAGGCACGCTTACTGAGATGATTATAAGGTGTCACTTGGGAAAAGGGTTTTGACGACGCGTTCCATCGGGGTCATGTGCGTGCATGGGTCTGCTTTCTCAAGAAGATAAGATGTTGTGACATCAGTAGACATAGATGTGCATCTTGAAAATAACGGGGTTGCCACTTTAGGAAGTGATACATCCTACTGTGGGGCCAGCACAGATGTTTACGAGTTAGGGAGCCGATTAATTAGGGGTAGTTATTAGGGTACATCTAGTCTTACTTGATTAGGAGCCCGTTATTGTCGGTGGAGCTTAACACCTGTCAGTTCTATTGGGCTACCTATTATTGTATGGGGTAAAATCTCTCACTAGAAGTACACCTAAGTCAAACATATTGTACTTGTTAGGATCATCTTACACTACACCATATATGCAAATTAAGTTGTGCTTTTGGCCGTATGTACTGCAATTAAGCAGTGCTCTGGGCCATATCAAAAAATGGCGACTTTGTCACTTAGATACGGTCTTAAGCCATATCAGTTTACGAATTTGATATGCCTTAAAGCCGTATCAAAATAGCAATTTGATACGGCTTTAAGCCGTATCAAATTTGTAAATTGATACGGCTTAAGACTATCAATATAGCAAATTGATACGGCTTAAAACCGTATCAAATTCCTATATTGATACGGCTTAAAGCCATATCAAATTCCTATATTGATATTGCTAAAAATCGTCTTAAACTAATATACTGATACGGCATAAAACTGTATTAAATTAATATACTAATATGGCTTAAAATCGTGTTTAATACCTCATTCCTACAATGCTATCAAGGAATGAGATATGGCTTTTAACCGTATTAAAATCATGAAAACATATACAACATATATGCAGTATAAAGAAGCATTGCACCCAATTATATATGCACAATAAAGAAGATACACAAAGCACAATTTCAATTAATACACAAAGCATAACTTCCATTAATACGCAAAGCATAACTTCAGTTAATACACACCATATAACACAATTTATACAGAGCATAATGTTCACAGTTCTTGCTCTAAAAAAAAGTCTACTAAACTGCAGTAGTCGAGCCCATGCAACCCATGCTTGTTCCAAAGCCTGAAAAGAAATAAAAATAACAAGCATCAGTTTAGTTTCGTCTCCGTTACAGTTACTATGGCTAGAGACATAGACTGGAGAAAACAAATATGTAAAGAGCAAATGAATTTGTAAAGACCGAAGAAAATAAATATATGTAAAATGCAAATGAATTTTCACTTCATCAACTTTATGTTTATATTGACCTAATATACATTTTATCAACATCTTTTGGCAAACAAAACTATTATTTTACATCGTGGAAGCATGATCACTACCGACAATTTTACTGCACTTAAGGATCGGCTTCAGCAAAAATTGCCAACGACTGTGCAATTAGGGCAACAAGTCCTTCCAAACTATGAACAATCAATGTCAAAATAAATTGAACACTTACTTGATGCAGGCAATATAAAACTATAACACCAGCAAAACCAAAGAAAAAAAAGTTATTGGTGTAAATTGCAGAATGATGTAGCTGCAATCTATATGTAGCAGAGTTTCTTGTACTCAATGCATATTATATACAAAACAAATAATACAATAAATAAAGGTTCAAATAAATGCATACATACCAACTTCAGTACTTTAGGTAATAAATCAGTTTAGCATATCATAAACAAACAAGTTTGTCCATTTACAAACTATTAGAGATAGCGAAGATTAAAATATTCAATTCATCAAACTGAACTACATTACCAACAAAATGAAAACAATAAATAAAAAGAGACAAATCGTATAGATAATTTTATTTAATAGTATTTGAGGTAACATACAAGGAAGCATTGCAAATTTCAGTTTGCAACTGAGTTGCAAACTGAGGCTCAGTTTGCAAATAGTTGCAAATTTACAAATGAATGCTAGAAACTGCTATGTAAAAAGTAGCCAATTTTGGGAACCTCATGCTTCCAAAATTTCAAATGAAATCCTTGTGCTACATGCTATGTAACACCTTACGTTTTTGAAAGTTATAAGCTTTATCACAGTAGCAGATTTGCGTACAAAAATATTGTAAATTATGGCAATATTACAATATTTCATTAGAACTTAATGTAAATAGCAATTATCAAAAAGTTCAAAAAATTCAAAAGCATTTTGAAGTAAAATAAATAAATAAACAAAGTATGATAAAAAAAACTCAACTGATTAAAAGTTTGATTCTTCACAAAAATAGGTTCATTCCACATGTCTGCAATTGTATTCAAAATTTAATGATGACTTTTCTGTGTACATACAGATAGATCTCCCTCCCCCAAATACCACACAACACCCCAAAAAAACCATAACAAAATAGAAAAAACCACAACCACAAAAAAAGGTCTAAACACATTAACTCCTATAGCAAACCCAACATGTGAGTGGTTCATTTAAAAGTCACTTACTAAATGAACATAACACGATCAACATGTAGTTTGGTCAATTAAACAGCTAAACAAACTAGTTTTTCATTCAGTTTCAGTAACAAAGCACAAACAACTCGTACCAAGTTTTTCTTTAAAAAAAGCACAAACAACTTGGTTCTGATTCAATTGCAATGAGCAAAAGTAGACATTTTGTCGCCGATATTCACCATTCAATCTACACCGTGGTTGGAAATTAAAATTTGAATAACACTGTTCATTAATATATTTTCTTCTTTGGAAATTAAATGGGGCTAAGGCAGCATTAGCGAAGTGAAGTAACACAGATGATTATCAACATATAGCAAAACCACCAAGAGTACTACAGATGATTATCATAGCTGTAACTAATATTATATTAAACTAATATTATAATTAACTATTCAAGTTGTATTACCTGAGGCGAACTACCAAGACCTAATGTGTTGTCTATGTGATTTCCGTTTTCTGCCATCTATAAGAAGAACACATGTTAAATATGCATGTATTAGTTAGTTACCAAGATAACTAATTAATTTATAACATACTATCATGATTAAGTTTGTCAGATCTTGAACTTTATTCTGTAATCCAGTAACTTGGGTTTCAAGTGCAGATACGTTCTTTGACCAATGTACGTGCGACCTTATTTGATATTACTTCATCCGTAATAAAAACATGTTACTTAAACTGAGTTGGTTAAATAAAATCGGAGACCAGCTAAGTACCTTTTATATGTCTTCATGATGTTGCAGTTTCACCGTGACGGACAAGGGTAGGGAACATCAACTTAATTTAGCATTATTGATTATTTTCTAAACTATATTCCTTTCTTCAACATCTGCAACCAACAAGGTTAGGGAACATCAACTTAATATGGTAACAGTATTTACAAATCGATGTGAGTACGTACACATAAATATTCAATAAAAGTCATTTAGCTAATAATATATAACCTCCAGTATTGATGTATCACTTTCTACCTTTTCTTCTAATGAATCACTTAATTTTTGTGAACTCAATAATTTTCATGTACTAAATTGAATATACTTTGATGATCAAATTTCATCATTGCTACCTTGGATGCCTTGACTGAGCATAATCCGATAAGTGACGAAACATCAATGCCCTTGCTTTTCCGTCTGGCTCAAGAACCAATGTCGTGCATTTTTGTATACAACTTCTTTGCTAGCGAAATTTTGTCTTGTAAGCAAAAACCCTGGATAAGTGCATTGTACACGGAAGCATCAGGTCCAACACACTGTAATTATTCCAATGAAAACTTATATAATTATGTGAGCACATCAAAAGCAAGAAGGTTCCAGTCATATCAATTCACTAGTGCTAATGCAATTAAAATAATAATGAGGTCAAAATTGTAGTGCAAAATCAGAGATTTGGGCAGCGGAATACAAATAAACCCAATGATCTAGTCTGTCAACAATTTCAACAACGCCAAAAAAAAACAAGTGGCATGAATTATAGAGAGAACAAAAAAAATAGAAAATAGAGGAAAGAGCACACCAATTTTTAACGTGGTTCGGCTTTGCCTACGTCCACGGAGACCCAAGAACTTTTATTTCTCAATGAAGAAATGAGTACAAAAGATTACAAAAGAGAGAAGACTAATGGTGGATTTCATGCTTCATACAATAACATGACCCCTGTTTATATAGAGGGATTTCTTGGCGATAAAGAAGAGAAGTTTCTAGATTACTTGGACATGAAGGAAAGATAAATATAATATCTTCCTTGATTTGATTGGAGCATAAATGGATGGCACAATTATGGTCTCGATCTCTTTCCCTAAGTTAATTGATTCTTCATTAATTGCTTGATTGATCTTTTATTTTTCTTCCACAAACTTCCTCTTATATCTTTCCATATACAAGCCAATTAATTTATTGACAATCAATCAATTTATTTCCTTCTCCACTAATATTTGAATCATTAATTTCAACACTCCACCTTGATTCAAATATGGAAATCTTTCTTCATTATCTCATCTTCAACAATCAACATAGAAGTTGTTAGGCCCAGCGCCCCATGGTGCTCAAGTAATAGGAAGCAAATTGATCAAGTTTGAGCAATGCTCAAACTTGTCCTTTGGAAGTGACTTAGTCATCGTATCTGAAGGATTATCTGAAGTACCCACTTTCAACAATTTGATCTTGCTTCGTTCTTCCTCAAGTATAAGAAAGAAGCCTCTAACATCAATGTGCTTCGTCCGTGAACTATAAGCCTGATTCTCAACAAGATGAATCACACTCTGACTGTCTGAAAATAGCTCCACTGTCTGTTGCGCCATTGAAAGATCATCCAACGACTGAAGTAAGTACAATCCTTCCTTTGTTACTTCCACAATCGATATCAATTTTGCTTCGGTAGTCGACAAAGCTATGATAGACTGCAACTTTGATCTCCACGAAATCGGGCCTATGCCAAGTGTAAAAACATAGCCCGACACCGACTTCCGTCCATCTCTATACCCAGCGTAATCTGAATCACAGTATCCTATAAGAGAGATGTCTCCATCTACTCCACCATATAACAAGCCAACTGAAGAAGTTCCACGAAGATATCTGAGTATCCACTTCACTGCTTGCCAATTCTCTTTACCTGGGTTAGACATATATCGACTGACAACTCCAGCTGCATAAGCTAAATTAGGCCTTCTGCATACCATAGCATACATAAGGCTGCCAACCGCATAAGAATAAGGAATATTATGCATATCCCTTTTGTCTTCATCCGATGTGGGACACATATCTCTGGATAGCTTGAATTGAGAGCCTAATGGAGTAGCCACCGATTTAGCATTCTCCATACCGAATCGAGATAGGACTTTCTCGATGTATTGAGTTTGAGTGAGCCTCAAAACTCTTTGCTTTCTATCCCTCTGAATCTCCATCCCCAAAATTCTTTGTGCGTTTCTGAAATCTTTCATCTCGAATTCCTTACTGAGCTCCATCTTCAACTCCAAAATTTTAGACATGCTCTTAGAAGCTATCAACATATCATCAACATAAAGTAACAAATAGATGATGTCATCATTACATTTTTTAAAATAGACACATTGGTCCTTAAAGCTTCTAGAGTAACCATGTGAGATCATAAACTTATCAAATTTCTTATACCACTGTCTAGGATACTGTTTTAAGCCATAAAGAGATTTGTTAAGTTTACAAACATGACCTGGCCTGCTGCTATCAATGAACCCCTCTGGCTGCTGTAGGTAAATGTCCTCCTCAAGATCACCATGCAAGAATACTGTCTTGACATCTAGTTGTTCCAACTCCATGTCGAAGTGAGCAACTAATGAAAAAAGAATGCGAATGGAAGTGTGTCTAACAACTGGAGAAAAAATATCATAAAACTCTACATCTTTCTTTTGAACATAACCCTTCGCCACTAATCTTGCTTTGTACCTCAAGTCACCATTGCCGTCATCTTTCACCTTATAGATCCATTTACATCCAATTGCTTTCTTGTTGGAAGGAAGTGGCACTAAATCCCAAGTGTGATTTTTGTGCGAAGACACAATCTCCTCCTCCATTGCTACTAGCCAACTGGAGCTATTGACTGAACTAATGGCATCTTTGTAGTCTCTTGGTTCATCATGAAATATGCTTAATGCATAAGCTGCCATGTCATCAAAGTCATTATCTTCAATGCTTAATCCCACAAAATCATCGAGCCATGTAGGTCTTTTCTTCTCTCTCGTTGGTCGAGTGTGAATTTGAGCTCCACCTTGAGGTTGATCTTCTGTCTCTTCCCTATCAACCACGGTGTCATCGGAATCACCATTTTTACTCGTATGGAAGTTTGATGATCTGCCTTGTGTTTGGTATTCTGAATTTGTCCTCTCAACATCATCATTAACTGAAGAAGAAGGCTCCACCTTCAACATAGCCTTCTCATCAAATGTAACATGCCTGCTAGTAACAATCTTCTGGATAGTAGGACACCACATCCTATACCCCTTAATTCCTTTCTTATATCCAAGAAAAATACACTTACGTGATCTTGGATCCAACTTCCCTTTGCTCTCATGCACATAAGCTGGACAACCAAACACTCTGAGAAAGGAATATGATACAGGCCCTCCCTTCCACACTTCTTCAGGAATCTTCATATCTATGGCGGTAGAAGGTGTGCGGTTGATAAGGAAAACCGCTGTAGATAATGCTTCTGCCCAAAATTTCTTATTTAATCTCGCAGTCAGCCGTAAGCAACGAGTTCTTTCCAACAAAATCCGATTCATTCTCTCTGCAACCCCATTTGACTGAGGGTCTCCTGGTGTGGTGTAATGTCTTTTAATTCCCTCGGACTCACTGAATTTTTGAGAAGTGAATTCACCACCATTATCTGAACGAAGAACCTTCATTTTCTTTCCAGACTGCTTCTCAACAAGAGATTTCCAACTTTGAAACCTATCAAAAGTTTCATCTTTGGACTTCATAAAGTAAACCCATACTTTTCTAGAAAAATCATCAACAAATGAAACGAAAGACCTGGCTCCTCCATAAGATAGGCAAGGTGCGGGGCCCCAAACATCAGTATGAACATACTCTAAAACATCTTTTGACTTATGCTCTGCAATGTCAAAAGAAACCTTCATCTTCTTTCCAAGTACACATCCTTCACAAAAGTCAAGTTTTGAATGATGAACGCCGTCAATCAAGCCTCACTTTCTCAATACTTATAAACTGCGCTCTCCAATGTGGCCCATACGAAAATGCCACAATCTGGTAGAACCGGAATCAACTGAATCAATAACTGATGCAGACTCCGCAATAGCAGTTGTACCCTTCAGCAAATATAGATTTCCAGCTTTTACCCCTTTCATTACTATCAATGAGCCATTTGTAATTTTTAATGAATCTTTTTCTATTACACACTGTAAGCCAGAATTGCACAATGCTCCAACTGAGATCAAACTGCGCCTTAAATCAGGCACATGCCTGACATCACATAAAGTACGAACAACACCATCAAACATCCTGATTTTTACAATTCCAATACCAATCATGCGACAAGAAGCATTATTTCCCATGAGAACCTCTCCTCCATCAAGTTGAGGATAAGTGGAAAAAGAGTGCCTATCAGGTGTCATGTGATAGGATGCTCCCGAGTCAATAATCCACAAAGTACTCTTCATAGGAGAGGCGGAAACTGTAAAAATGCCAGGATCATTATCTGAATCTGATGTCTCCGCTGTAGATGCTGAAGCCTTCTGGGGAACATCTTTGTTTTTTTCTGCAACTTGGGGCAACTTGCAATATAATGTCCAGGTTTTCTGCAATAATGACAAACTCCCTTCCGGGCTCCTCTTAACTGAGATCTGGACTTTGCTCTATCTCCACCATGATTGGGTCTAATTTTACTTCTTCCTCTTTGTGCAACAATGCTTTCAGAATCATTCTCCGTGCTCATGCTTCAACATCTCGTTATGCAAATTTGTCTTCACATCCTCCAAGCAAATTGACGAATGTCCATAGATCATAGAGTTAACAAAAGTGTTATACTCTGCAGGTAAAGAACATAAAAGAATAACAGCTTGCGACTCATCCTCAATCTTTACATCAGCTGCTCGAAGATTCATAAAAAGTGTGTTGAGGGCATCTATATGAGCAAATACATCTGTTCCGGACCTCATTTTGAAAGAATAGAGTTGTTGCTGTAAGATGATGCGGTTGGTGAGAGACTTGTCGTAGAACTTTCTCTGAAGAGCATTCCACAATTCCTTTGCAGTTTTCACATGAGAAAACTCTCTAAGTACTTCATCAGAAAGGCTAAGCTGGATGGTAGTAAGAGCATCCTCTTCCAATTCTTTTAACTCTTCGGTTGCTAATTTCTTCAATTTCTCTGGATCTGAGACAACTTTAAATGTCCTCTCTTTCTTCAACACCGCTTCCATCTTCATCTTCCATGTGCCAAAATCCCCCTTTCCATCAAACCTAGTGACTCCATAATTTGTAGCGCTTCTACCACTGCTATTCTTTGCGGAATTTGACATGGTTGAAAAAGTCTTTGAACAGGACAACTAGCTCTGATACCAATCTGTAGTGCAAAATCAGAGATTTGGGCAGCGGAATACAAATAAACCCAACGATCTAGTCTGTCAACAATTTCAACAACGCCCAAAAAAAAAAAACAAGTGGCACGAATTATAGAGAGAACAAAAAAATAGAAAATAGAGGAAAGAGCACACCAATTTTTAATGTGGTTCGACTTTGCCTACATCCACGGAGACCCAACAACTTTTATTTCTCAATGAAGAAATGAGTACAAAAGATTACAAAAGAGAGAAGACTAATGGTGGATTTCATGCTTCATACAATAACATGACCCCTGTTTATATAGAGGGATTTCTTGAGGATAAAGAAGAGAAGTTTCTAGATTACTTGGACATGAAGGAAAGATAAATAAAATATCTTCCTTGATTTGATTGGAGCATAAATGGATGGCACAATTATGGTCTCAATCTCTTTCCCTAAGTAAATTGATTCTTCATTAATTGCTTGATTGATCTTTTATTTTTCTTCCACAAACTTCCTCTTATATCTTCTATATACAAGACAATTAATTGATTGACAATCAATCAATTTCTTTCCTTCTCCACTAATATTTGAATCATTAATTTCAACAAAAATTGCATGTATGGGAATTATTTAATTATCACTAAAACAATATGATCTCTACAAATATTCAAGGGAGGGGGTAATAGCATAAAAGGGGTTCTGCACATAACTAGGTAGTAAAAATGCAGATACTGGGAAGTAATGATGAATAACATCTATTGAAAAAAAAAGCTACGATTTTTGCCTTAAATGGTTCGTGATTCATAACTCGTAATTTTCAAAATAAAAATACCATATACAGAATATGTTGATGTATTTTTTAGAAGAAAAAAATGATGATGTGAGGCTGAAATATAAACAAAAATTATCAGTCTAGCATCAGTATGGCATCCTATGAAGCTTTATATGGCAGGCCATGCAAAGCCACCTCATGTTGGTGGGAATCAAGCGATAAACTAATATTTGTGCCGTATATGGTTAGAGAGACCTCAAAGAAGATAGAAAAGCTACACCGATAAGAGGCATAAAGATTTGGATACTCTTACATTCACTGTAAAAAAAATGTAGTTGATACTTTCATACTGCAATGTACATTATACTTGTTTGGCTTTCACTGTTATGTATTTCACTAATCATTTTAACCACCAGCATGAGGTAGCAATGTATTCTTACTTGAAAAATTCATCTTAAGGTTTGCAAAATTATACTCTACTCAGAATGGGACCCACCAATCGATGAACAATGTGATCTCATAGTGACAAGTTTTATAAAATTGTATACTCGTATTTTATCCTCAATTGTTGAAACAACTTTGAATTAGTAAACAGAATGAAAAACGAAAAAGTGTGCCTAGCTGCAAAATTTCCTATGCTTAATTCCATAAAGACCCCCAAACACAAGCTCGAATCAATGACAAATAGGTAAAAGTATCTGGGGCACACTTTTTCCGAATCATATGTTGATAAACATCCAGTGTAACTTTTGGCATCCAAGCTGCTTCACAAGTACAAATCACAAGATTATACGATATTGTAGACATTTCTATTCCACTATTTTCCATTTCCCACAAAATTTGCACTGATCTCTTCCAAAAACCATCGTATACCTTGAATGCTAATTCATCTTCTCCCAGATTTTCCAAGAGAATTGATAACTGCATTATAAGCAATGAGATTTGGTTTTATTTCCTTATCATTTCTTCAAAAACATTCAAAGCAATACGGCAGTGACCCTCTTTTGTGCAACAAGCAATGATTGCTTTCATTATATCTTCACTTGGGTCAAGTCCTTTATCAATCATTTCATAATATGATTCAAGAGCTTGCTCAATCTTTCCACATTGCACAAATATGCTAACCAATAAATCATACGTTATCGTACTTCCACTCAGTTTATTTTGTTTAATCTCTCTCCCTAATTTCTCAGCTTCAGCCCATCTCTTTGCTTTCCGACACACGACAATCATAGTAGTATAAACAATAATATCCAAGTTCTTTTTTGATGCATCTTCACACCTTAGTACATTAAACAGTTCAAATGCTGAATCATAACCTTGTACATTAGCTATAGCTTTAAGCACTAAACTATATGTATAACATGTTGTTATTCCCAGTTTTCGTACTATAAGGAAAACCTCCAAGGCACCATTTATTTAGTTGTTGCAAGTAAGACAAGCAATGAAATAGTTACAAGCATGTGAACTCGGCTTAAGGCCCAAAGCATGCACTGAAGCAAACAGTTCCATTGCACTAGAAGTTCTATTGAGCCACCTATTATTGTATAGGGTAAAACCTCTCACTAAAAGTACACTTAAGTCTACCATCTTATACTTGTTGGGATCATCTTGTTCTTCTTATACTAGTATTGGTGTAGAAAAAAGTATTAGAGAAGCATCATGCATGTTCTGTTCTGCTTATCCTGTTTACCTTGTTATACCTCCCTTATGACACCATTATCTCTCTCTCTCTCCAACTTATATGCTTGTCATGATGCTTTTACTTATTTATATGATAAAAGTAAATGGACTCCCCAGACTTTATGTCTGACCTATTTTGTTTCCTCTTCTTTCTCTTCCGTTTCCCCACCCCCAGATTCTCAGGGTTGGAATACTCAAGCTAGATCAGGATTCTTCTTTTCTGCTTGGAGCTGCTTAGATGTACTGCTTGATTTCGTATCTTCTCTTCTATGCCTATATTTTGGGTATTATGCTCTTTTTATATCATTGTACTCTGATGATGATTTTTTTCTGTACAAGGCAGAAGTTTTTTGTTTTCAGTATTCCAGACTTATTATGTAATTGGGTTTGAACCATGAAGCTATTCTATTTAATAAAATTTTAATTATGTTGTTATTTTATATCTATCCTGTAATGTTTCTGCTTCTGTTTACCTATAACGCTTTACGAAACTTAATGCATTCTGATAAAGAGTGACTTTAACGGACGTGGGGTGTCACATTTGGTATCAAAGATGAAGGTTACCAGATCAGATAAATGATTTTGGAAATTGTTTTTAAAAAGGTTTTAAAAGAAAGCATTTTAAAAAAAAAAGTCTGTTTTGAAAAAAATATTCCCCAAAGCCATTGAAATATCCTTCGATTCTCTGTTTGAATCCCTTTTCCTTTTCTTTTCAGCACATCCGAGGAACCAAATATTTCCAAGGGCGTACAGATACCAGCTTGGTTTCTAGGTATCTGGAGGCTATGGCACCTGCTGAGGGCCAAGCAGACGCCCCTCCCTTAGCTGCAGCTGCTGTTCCTCACCCTCCTCCTCCGCATACTGATAATTTCTCTAAGATATGCAAAGATTTCTATGCTATGAGAGGAAAGCCATTCCGAGGAACTGAGACTTTTGTTAAATCAAGGAATCGGCTTAGAATGGAGGATTTGTTTGGACTTTTAGAAGTTGATGACCGTTGGAAGATTCAGTTGGCCGTTTGGCAACTGAAAGATGAGGCTTTATTCTGGTGGGAAGTGATGTAAGCAGGACTTCTAATGGAGACTTGGAATGATTTCCGACAGAGATTCCAAATGAAGTTTCTTTCTCAAGCTAAGCAAAGTATGCAAATGGAAAGGTTTTTTGGCGCTTAAGCAAGGAGGCATGTCTGTTAGAGAGTATGTTAATAAGTTTAATCAATTGGCGAGGTTTGGTTTGGACCTAATAGATACCCCACACAAGAAATCTTCGAGGTTTGCTTGAGGATTGAATGAACCCCTCTATGGGGTAGCTATGTCTCATATTCCGATGGGAGCAACTTTTGAGAAACTCGTTGATATGACATTTGTGCATGCGGAAGATAAAGGTGAAAAGAAAGAGGCTTAGGTTGAGGAAACACAAAACAAGAAAGTGTGGCCCAAGAAAGAACAACAGCAACAAGAAGGGCGGTAAGAATGACAAAGCTCAAGAAAAGAGGAAATGCCATCATTGTGGATGCGAGGGTCATGTAATCAAGGATTTCAAGAAAAGAAAGAACGCTTGTTTTCATTATGGAGAAGTCGGGCATCTTGTTAAGGATTGCCCTAAGAAGCAAGGACAGGGTCAAAGGGCATGATCTTTTGGAGAGTAGGTGCATGCTGTCGTGGCCAGCGTGCCAGATAGAGACAGGAAAGTTTCCATTGAAGGTTTGATTTTTCTTTCCAATCATCCAGTTAGAAAGCTTTTTTGATTCCGGCGCTTCACAATCTTTTACATCTGATTCTGTGGTTGAGTCTCTGTACCTTAGTACTAGTTTGGTTTTTGATCCCGTTGTTGTCTCAAACACCATTGGGGGTATGACTCATTTGTTTATGATTTGTCGGGGTTTGAGAATATCTGTGTTAGGCATCGAATTTGAATGTGACATATATTTGCTTGGTTTCATGGGCTATGGTTTGATTCTAGGGATGGATTGGATAGCCATGTATGGTGCCATTCTGGATTATGAGAGGAGGGTCATTAGGCTTTTGACTTGTCATGGGAGGACCCTTGAGATTTCTTGTGACCCTAAGGGGTCTGTCATGCTTAGTTTCCTAGAGTCGCTTGATGCATTTATCGATGATTTATGATCTGTACCAGTAATCTGTGAGTATCCTAATATTTTTGAGGAGGTTCGGGGCTTACCTCCGAGGCGCGAGATTGATTTCTGTATATACTTGGTGGACAATGCGAAGCCAGTTACATTGGTTGTGCGCCACATGGCTCCAAGAGAAAGGGGGAGCTCAGCAAGAAAGTCGGGGAGCTACTTTAGAAAGGGTTTATTAGATAAAACTTATCTGAATGGGGGTGCTTCGGTGGTATTCGCCACTAAGGCAAATGGTTCGCTTCGCTTCTGTGCGGATTATAAAAGTTGAATAAACTCACTAAGAAGAATAGGCACCCACTTTCAAGGATAAATGATCTGTTTGACTAGCTTGTTGGTGCATCTGTCTTCTCTCAGTTAGACTTGGCCACGGGATTTCATCAGTTGAGGGGGCCGAGGACAGTATAGACAAGACCGCTTTTAGAACTCCAGATGGTTTCTTCAAGTGGCTCGTTATGCCTTTTGGGTTAATGAATGCACCCGCCTATTTTGTTGATCATATGAGTAGCGTATTTCAGGAGTTTCTAAATAGGTTCGTTGCGATCTTTGTTAATGACACCTTGATTTTCTCGAAGAGCGAGGAAGAGCATGCCCGACATTTAAGGGAGGTTTTGAAAACTCTTCATGCGCACCAGCTTAAGGCGAAATTCTCCAAATGTCATTTTTGGAGAAAAGAAGTGAGATTTCTAGGGCATGTAGTCTCTAAAGATGGGATAGTAGTAGATCCTGCGTAGGTAGATGCAGTCCAAGATTGGCAGATCCCAAAGAATGTAACGGAGGTAAGTAGTTTTCTTTGTTTTAGCGGGTTATTATAGGAAGTTCATTAAGGACTTTGCAAAGATATCAGCCCCACTCACCAGACTGACAAAGAAGAATCTGACATTTTCTTAGGATATAGATTATGACTATGCATTTCAACGATTAAAGAGGGTTCTGACAACAGCCCCAGTCTTGACCTTCCCCGAGGGAACAAAATGTTCACAATATACACTGATGCATGTGGTACAGGGCTTAGGTTCTGATGCAAGAAGGAAGGGTAGTATGTTATGGAGGTAGACAGCTAAGAGTTCATGAAAAGAACTACCCTACCCATGACTTAGAGTTAGCTGCCATAGTATTCGCGTTAAAGACTTGGCGCCATTATCTACTAGGAGAGAGGTTTGAGTTGTACACCGATCATAAATCTCTCAAGCACTTGTTCTCGTAGAAGGATCTTAATTTAAGACAACAAAGATGGATGGAGTTCCTAGCGTCCTATGATTTTGAGATTGCTTATATCCCTGGCAAGGGTAATGTGGTGGTAGATGCATTGAGTAGGAAAAGGATGACTTTGAGTCCTCTATTTATTGAGAGGAAAAGCTTGGAGTTTATATCGACTTTTGATTTTAGACCCTCCACCGAGTTTACACCTGGTTTATTGGCATCATTAGAGGTGTGACCTACTCTGTTGGACCAGATAGGGACTTCACAGCGAGAGGACCCACAGATAGTAGATATCCTAGATAGGCTCAGCAGAGGGGAGACTTCTAGTCACCTCAGTAGATATTCCATGGACGGTAGAGGGTGGTTGCGACGAGATGGAAAGCTTTGTGTTCCCCGAGTTGGATGTCTATTGAAGACAACCCTTGAGAAAGCCGATCATTCTAGGATGACTATTCATCCAGGCTGTGAGAAAATGTATAGAGATAAGAAGGGGGTTTTCTTTTGGACTGGGATGAAGAAAGATGTAGCAGAATTTGTTTGATTTTCCAGCAAGTCAAAGCTGAGCAAAAGAAGCCCGTTGGTTTACTTCATCCTTTGGAAGTCCCACAGTGGAAGTGGGAGAGCATCTCTATGGATTTCATCGATGGTTTTCCTAGATCAAGGAAAGGCAATACCAGTATTTGGGTTATAATTGAAAAACTTAATAAGAGCACTCATTTCATCCATGTTAAGAGTAAGAGGACAACAACATGGTTGGCAGCCGTTTATCTTCGTGAGATAGTCCGTCTGCATGGAGTACCTTCCAGTATTGTGAGTGATCGTGACCCTATATTCACCAATGATTTTTGGAGGAGTTTGCAAGAAGCGTTAGGTACACAGTTGTGTTTGAGCACCGCTTATCACCCTCAGACCGATGGACAGACGGAAAGGATGAATAGAGTCCTTTAGGATCTTTTAAGACCGTGTATCCTAGACTTCGGAGGGACTTGGGAAGAGCATCTTCCTTTATTAGAGTTCACCTACAACAACTATTACCAGACTAGTATTGGCATGGAACCCTTCAAAGTATTGTACGGACGACCCTGTAGATCACCTACTTGTTGGTGGGAATCTACATAAATGCTTCTACTTGGACTTGAGATGGTTAGAGAAACTTTAGAAAAGATTGAACTTATCCGGATGCATGAAAACAGCTCAGGACAGGCAGAAGTCCTATGCAGATAGGAGAAGGACTGACATATAGTTTGAGGTAAAAGACATGGTTTTCATCAAGGTATCGCCTTTGAGGAATGTAGTTCGTTTTGGATCTGTAGGAAAATTGGCACCAAGGTTTGTAGGGCCATTTCCCATAACAGAAAGGATTGTCCAAATGGCTTATAAAGTAAAGCTATTAGAGAGACTCTCTTGCATTCATGATGTTTCCCACGTTTCTCATTTACGGAAATGCTTGCATGATACCGCAGATGTAGTTGAGTCGAATATGATTGAGGAAGTAGAAATGGAACGGGAGGCGATAGTTAGACGAGTTCCTACCCGTATTCTTGGATCAGAAGTTAAGAAGCTATGCAACTGAGAAGTCAAGTTGATGAAAGTTCAGTGGGGAGATAACCAAGCGGATGTAACTTGGGTGACTGAAGACAAGATTCACGCTTCGTACCCTTTTCTCTTCAAGGGTATGTTCTTAACTTCTTTTTTCCAAAGCTTTTACTCGTGCTTGTTTCCATCGTTTAAGTATATCCTATCAATCGAATCTTCGACCTTTAAGTAGGAATCCCATGGATGTAAACATGTGTTTGAGATATGTTATGGTTGATGGATGCAAGTGTTTGCTAGTGGTAGCTCGTGGATGCATATACACACACATTAGGAACTAGATCGGCTTAGTCGCTCTGATATTGCTTATGGATGTGTGTGCATTTTCCTTCTTTTAATGGATGAAAGTGGGTGTATAATCATATGGATGTTGCATTTGGATGAATGATTGTGCACACTTGTAGAACTTACATGTTATAATAGGATTATTTGCATACATGTTGGATTCATGGCACTAACATACATTGCATTAAGGAGGTCAACTGAATCAGTAGACCGCCTGGTCTTTCCCATTAGTATAGGGACATATACACACACCTTTGCATACATTCATATAAGCATTAGTAATCTTTTAAGGATAATGGATGCCTGTGATTGGTGGATGATGGATGTCAGGATATACATTTTTCTTAAATTGGAGATTTCGGGGATGAAATCCTTTAAGTAGGGGAGAATGTAAAACCCTATAATTTTATAACACATTAAAATGACGAACTAAGGAATACTTAATTAAATATTCAGAATTAAGTAAAAAGGACTACGCCATTGCATTCTTCTTGGAATTCTGCTTAAGATAGACAACAAGTTTGCATAAAATGGACATCGGATGAAGAAATTATTAATGTTATAAGTTTTTATATGCACAAGAGAATTATATATATACAAAACCAATCAAAATGTTCAAAATATTTCGAAAACCGAAAGCGGGAAGGCGCAGGATCTCGGCTCGTTGGGGGTCGACCTCGTGCCCTAAGGGTGTCAACCCATGGGTCGACACCATAACAGGGGTATCGACCACCACATCGACCCCCCTGATGAATCTGGACCTGATGTACTGTGTCCTGGTTCGATGGCTGATGGCTAAATAAAGGACCTTAATCCCATTGTTTTATTTATCTAAATCAATGGCGATAAAGAGGTGCTGCCCCAACTCAGTTTAATCTAGCCTACTTTTCTTCAACAACAAGTTATACGTATTTAGAAACCTATGCTACAACATCTACGATCAATTCTCTGTTCTTTAGATCCAATCACAGTGAGTTTATGTTGCTTTTAGATATAAACACCCAAATTGTAATCTTGACATGTTTATAAGTTTGGATCTAAGCCTATGCCTGTTAGTAACCTGAATCATAACAGATCTACCATTACTTGTACACCTGATCTATTGATTCGTGCCTATATGCTTATTCATGATATCCCTATTCTATTAGTTTGCCTAATCATGTCAGCTTATGCCATTTATGTTAGTTTGCCTAATTATGTCATCATATGCTAGGTTTACTATGCCTATTTATGTTCTCTACTCTCCCTTTTTCCCTTTTGTTTTTTTATAGCCAGGCTACCTTCGAGCCTAGGCCTATAGCTGAAATATGAGAACTCACAATTTTGGAATGATTGGGAATGATTAATTTGGGGCATAATTCATATTGTAAATATGATTGGAAATTTTTTGGCATAATTTGTACCTTGAGCCAACACTTGGAATTTGGGAGCATAATTTATATTTTGATCTAAACCTTAATCTGGGGCATAACTTGTATCGTAGATCGAACAGGGATTTGGGGCATAAAAAACTTGAAAATTGGTTAGTAATGAAAATGCCTAGATTTATAGTAATTAGAAACTATAATCGTGCTTAGACACGAGGTTAGATTACATTTGTAGTAGAAGTCTGTTCGGGTCCACCGGCATATTGAGCGTCCACAAGTGGTAAATCTAGTGTGAGGGGTCTAAGTGCATAGACGTACATGTGACGGTGCTAAGACATGAGGTTAAGCCCGACTTGTGAAAGAAGTCTACCTGGACCCAACCGGCAATCCAGCATCCACGAGTGGTAGACTTGATGTGGGAGGTCTAGCGCAATATAACCATAAATGAATGAGTGGTGATGAATTTGTAATACTTAACCTTTTTGAATCCATAAGGATTACATGAACCTGTCAACTTGAGTAGGGGTTAACTAGACTTGCTTGAATCAGTGGGAGGGTTAAGTTAATCTTGTAAAATATATGGGGACGGGTTATACTTATGAACCCGACAAACTTAACATGTTGGGGTTATGCAATCTTGTTAAACTAGTAGACATTACCTGTGGAAATCCTAGTAGTGGGGATGCATGCCTAGGGGGAAGCTTGTATCATCTGGTGTATAGGACCCGTTTCAGTCAGTAACCCATCTTGATATCAAACGGGGGACCCCGAACTAGGTCGCAGTCAGGGCACGCTTACTGAGCTGATTATAAGAGGTCACTTGGGAAAAGGATGTTGACCGTGCATTCCATCGGGGTCATGTGCGTGCATGGGTTTGCTTGCTCGGGAAGATAATACGCTGTGACATCAGTAGATATAGTAGTTCATCTTGAAAATAATGGGGTTGCAACTTTAGGAAGTGATACATCCTACTATAGGGCTAGCATGAGTGTCTACGAGTTAGGGAGCCGATCGAATGGGGGTAGTAATTAGGGTACATCTAGTCTTGCTTGTTTAGGAGCCTGTTATTGTCGTTGGGGGCTAACACCTGTCAGTTCTATTTGGCCATCTGTTATTGTATGGGGTAAAACCTCTCACTAGAAGTATACCTAAGTCTACCATCTTGTACTTGTTGGGATCATCTTGTTCTTGTTATACTAATATTGGTGTAGAGAAAAGTATTAGATAAGTGCAATGCATGTACTGTTCTGCTTATCCTGTTTACCTTGTTATACCTGCCTTATGACACTGTTATCTCTCTCTCCAACTTATATGCCTGTCATGATGTTTTTACTTATTTATATGATAAAAGTAACTAGACTCGCCAGACATTATGTCTGACCTATTTTGTTTCCTCTTCTTTCTCTTCCATTTCCCCACCCCCTTAGGTTCTCAGGGTTTTCTTCTTTTCAGCTTGAAGCTACTTAGATGTATTGCACGATTTCGTATCATCTCTTCTATGTCTATGTTTGGGGATTATGCTCTTTTATATCATTGTACTCTAATATTGATTTTTTTTGTACAAGGAAGAAGTTTTATGGTTACAGTATTCCAGATTTATTATGTAATTAGGTTTGAACCACAAAGCTTTTCTATTTAATAATGTTTTAATTCCGCTGTTATTTTATATCTATCTTATAATGTTTCTGTTTCTGTTTACCTATAATGCTTCACGAAACTTAATGCATTCTAATAAAGAATGACATTAACGGACGTGGGTGTCACAAAAAGCCTCTCCAAGTATGGCACAGTATTGATAGGGGGTGAATTGGCTAAAAATAGTAGATATATAAAATGGTTAAATGCAATTCTGAAAAGAACAACGTTTCCCTATAAGGAGAAGTCTTTTGACTAAGTATAGACCTGGCCCTCACTTTGACAAAGAAAGAGAGAAATTCAGAAATTTCAAAATAATAACAACTAGAAAAGTAAGGATAGGGCTCATTCTTATGATTAGAAAAGTACTGAAAAAAGCCAAGAACAATGAAGGGGCAGCAACCATAGGTGCTAAGAAGAAAGTCACTTGTTATAAGTGTGGTAAAGAAGGGTATATAAAGAACTAGTGCCTAACTCTTACCTTACATTGTTACAACTATGGGAAAGAGGGGGCATATCCCAAAAAACTGCTCAGAGCCTAGGAAGCCAGCAAAAGTAGGAGCACTGGAAGGAAAAGAAAAAAGCAATTGTGGAAGGCGACATTGAAGGCACTGGACAATTGGAAGGTATAATTTATGTTAAAACTCAACCAATAATAGTAATAAACGATACAAGGGCCACACGCTCATTCATATCATATGATGTAGCCAAAAATTTGGGACTCACATGTGTAAGGGTTGATAGGCCTTTGTATATACAGAGTCCTATAGGGAGTTCATGCAAGTTAGGAATGAAATGTGTGTGTGTGCAAAATTAAATATAGGTGGAAAAATATTTGTATTACACCTATGTGTGTATATATATATAAGGCCATAGGTATCATACTGGGGACTGCATGGTTGAGAAAATTTAAAGCTATTTTAAACTTAGAAACTTTCACTATAACGCTGCAACTTATAGGAGGTAATAGGATACAAGTGGAGTGTGAAATGGAGAAAAATCATTGCCCAAAGGGAATTTGGAGCCTGGATGAAAAAGAAGTGGACATGGAATTAGAGAAAATTCCTACAGTCAATGAGTATATAGACGTGTTTGGAGAAGTTAGCGTTTTATCACATAGCAGACCAGTAGAATTTGAAATAAGACTGGTACCGGGTGCAACACCTATTATTAAAAAAACCTACCAGAATGGGGCCAAAAGAGTTAGTATAATTGAAAAATCAACTGGAAGAATTGGAGCAAAAGGGATTTATTACTCCCAGTAGCTCATACTGGGTAGACATGAGCATTATTCGGTTAAACAAAATAAATCAACCAAACCAATATATTTTGGTCGGTTTGGTTTTGAAATTAAATCGATTTGTAATCGGCCCAAAAAAATATTAAGCTCGGTTATCAGTTTAATCAAATTAACCGAACTTTTACTATATTTTCAAAATTATCGGTATTATAATAATATTTTAGGTTAGTTTAGTTATTTTATATATTAATCGTCACCTATGCGTTAAAATTAATATTAAAAGCATAAAAATCAAAAATAATAATACTGTAATCATATATTTATAATTTGTTCAAATTATAGTGAATATTTCAAACACAAAGTGTAAAACATTTTTAGTTTGGTTTAATCGGATAACAAACCAAATCAACCAAACTTAATTTGGTTGGTTTGGTTTGGTTTTCATTTTTATTGGTTTAGTTTGGTTTGAAAAATTTATTATCGAATAAACCAAACCAAATAAACGCTTAATGTTGGGGGATCCATTAGTATTGGTTAAGAAGCAAGATGGAACCATGAGGATGTGCATTGATTACAAGGAATTAAATAAGGTCAGAATTAAAAACAAATAACCCCTATCAAGAATAGATGATCTCTTTGATCAACTAAGTGGAGCAAAGGTATTTTCAAGGCTGGATTTGGCATATGGATTCCATCAGATGAAGGTCGAAGACGAGAGTGTTAAGTACACTGCATTCAACAAAAGGTATTAATTATATGAATTCTTGGTTATGCCATTTTTTTAACAAATTCACCATCTTACTTTGTGGATTTAATGAATAGAACATTCCGGGATTTCTTGGATAAATTTGTGTTAGTATTTATTGATGATATACTAATTTATTCTAAGACAAAAAGGGAGCATGAAAATCATTTACATCTAGTTTCGTCAAGATTAAGAGAACATTATTTAAAAGCTAAAATTTCAAAGTGCACATTTTAGAGGAATGAGGTTAAATTCTTAGGTCATATAATTTCATCAAAGGGCATAACGGTGGACCCAAGCAAAGTAATAGCTTTTCAGTTATGGAGAAGGCCAACGAATGTTACTGAGATCAGATTCTTTTTAGGAATGGCAGGCTATTATAGAAGATACATAAAAGATTTTACAAGGATAGCCACACCATTAACCAAGTTAACCGGGAAAGAGCAACCAAATATTTGGATAGAGAAATGTGAAAAAGCTTTTGAACAATTGAAGAAAGCATTAATTGAAGCACCTATTTTACAAGTTCTAGAGGGGAATGAAGCTTTAGTTGTGTACACTGATGCAAGCGAGTCTGGTTTGGGGGTTGTGCTTATGCAGCATGGTTAAAATATAGCCTATGCATCTAGACAACTAAAAGTGAATGAAACCAGATATGCTACCCATGATTTAGAATTATCTGTTGTAGTCTATGCTTTAAAACTATGGAGACATTATCAGTTAGGGGAAAAAATTTGAACTGTATACAGACCACAAGTCCCTTAAATATTATTTTTTTCAAAAATATCTTAACATGAGGCAACATAGGTGAGTAGAATTTTTAGTTGCATATGATTTGGACATTTTGTACACCCCTGGAAAGGCAAATAAAGTGGAAGATGGCTTAAGCAGACATCATGTTAAATTAGCAAGGTTGATGGTAAATGAATTTAAAGACTTGACACTACTAAGTGAAATGGAAGCAAATAAAGAAAGAGAATTCATAGAAAATCAATGTGAAACAGTTAAATATGGGAAATTGAGTTTGGTTTCTATCAAGTCAATTTTGACAAGTAAAATAGGAAAAATTGCAAGAACAAGACAAATAGTTGAAATAAAAGAAAGAACTATTGTTAACCTTGTAGCAATAGAAAATTTTGAGTTAGATGATCAAGGGTATCTCAGAAGAAATAGAAGACATTGTGTACCTGATGATGAAGAATTAAAGAAAGAAATTCTAGATGAGCTTCATAAGACAAAATACACCATACAACCAGGTTCAACCAAGATGTAGCCCGATTTAAAGAGGGTTTATTGGTGGTCAGGAATGAAGGCAACAGTGGCAAGGTTTGTATCAAAATGTATAACCTGCCAGCAAGTAAAGGCAGATTATCAAAAGCCCTCAGGGATGATCAAACCATTAGAAGTGCCAAAATGGAAATGAGAGAGTATTTTAATGGATTTTATAAATGTATTGCCAAGAACTCAGAGGGGTAATGATAGTATAAGGGTGGTTGTGGATAGATTGACCAAATCTGCACATTTTATTCCCGTAAGGTCTGATAGAAATGTAAACAAACTGGCTAAGTTATTTGTGAAAGAGTAAGTGAGGTTGCATGGAATTCCTAAAACAATCATTAGTGACAAGGATTCTCTATTCACCTCTAGGTTTTGGGGAAGCTTTCAAGAGGCTATGGTTGTGGAGTTATGCTTAAGTAAAGCATACCACCCCCAAACTGATGGCGAAATAGAGATTGTAAACAAGATTTTAGAGGATTTGCTTAGAGCATGTGTTCTTGATTTTGGAGCAGCTGGGAGGATCACCTATATCTAGCTGAATTTGCATATAACAATGGCTTTAAATCCACTATAGGATGGCTCCCTGTGAAGCTCTTTATGGAAGACCTTGTTTATCACCAGCTTGTTGGTTAGATGTGGGAGAAAAAGTACTATTTGGACCAGAGAAGGTGATGGAAACTTCAGAGAGGATTGAATTAATATGGCACATATGAAAAGTGCACAAGAAAGGAAAAAAGAACATGCATATAAGGATACAAGGACAGTGGGGTATAATGTAGTAGACTTTACTTTTCTTAAGGTTTCACCCATGAGGAAAATATTGAGGTTTGGTAAAGAGGGTAGGCTATCACCAAGGTATATAGGGCCTTATAAAAAATCCAGAGAATATGGACATTAGCCTATAAGTTGCAATTACCAGAGGAGTCGAGGAATGTACACTATGGATTTCATGTATCCCAGTTAAGAAGGTGGGCTCATAATAAAGAAACTATCATAGAATCTCCAAAACAAGTTAAAGTAAAAGAAAATATGGTATATGAAAAGAAGCCAATGGGGATAGTTGTCAGAGAGGAGAAGAAGCAAAGGAATAAACCTATAAGGTTGGTGAAGAATTAGTAAAGTTTAGATACAAATGACTGTACCTGGGAGGTTGAGGTTAAAGTAAAGGCAAAGTATCCTAACTTATTCGCTGAATTGGAAAAGCCTTGATAGTAGCTACTTATGAAAGGAAAAAGTGTGTTTTCTTTTTATGTTATGGTTAAATATATATAAACTGTATGGGGATAATAATTGTGGGACACAATTCCTTTTAGAGGGAGAGTGTGTGAAGACCCAAAGAATTAGTGATGGAAATAACCAATTTTCAGCTGAAATTAGGCATAAAAGTTTTATAACAGGGAATTTAAAATAATGGAAAAAAGGTTAACACATTTCCTTATAAATGGGAATAGAGAAATGTATGCATATATTAATTTAAAGGACTAAGGAGTGTATAATGAACATACATAATAGTAAGAAATCAACTAGATTTCTTCATATTAATAGCACGCGAGAACCAAAGTCATGCAAATAGTATGAAACATGAAAATGGTGCAAATATTACTGCTTGAAAATTAAATGAGAAAAAGCATCATTTGGAAAGACAAAAATAATCACCCAGGACCACAATCATGCCCGAATGATTTACTATTATGGGAAGGATAGAAATGGGTTTTCCCTAAATAGAAAACCCTAGTAACCTATGTAAATTGGTGGGTAGCAGGTTATGGTTAATTTGCCTACTGAGTATAAAATATTCAGATGAGGAATAGAGAAAGAGTAGTCAAGGTCAGATACATTCTCGAGGCAAGTGAATACCAGGAATATATAAGGTGAACATTTATTTATTTATATATAGAGAGGCATTAAGACCAAGTAAAGGCAACTAAAAAATTATATATATATATAGATATGTGTGTGTGTGTTTATTTGCTTTGATATATAAATTAGTTGCCTGATGTATGATTGTTAGATTTTTATAAATGTAGTATTATTGATAAAATATATATATGGGGTTACATCTAAAGGTGCCCACATGAACATGTCATATTAACACATTGATTAACTAAAATAAGTTGCTGTGAAATAGGGTTACTGGGTTAGGGATAGGCGGCAGGAACAAGAGGGTTTATGCTTATGCCTATTCTGTAAGTAAAGATAAATGGGTCAGAGACAAGAAAGGCTGATCTATTTATCTTGGTAACATTCTTTAATTAAAGGATCGGTTGATAAGATACCTTGTATCTCTCTTGTCATATATTCACAGCAAACAGAAGAGTTTATGACATGAGCAGTGGTGATCATATATATATATATATATATACACACACACATGTACCCCCAATAAATAGGTTTACTGAATAATAGTAGCAGAATATTATGTATACAAATAATTGAATGGATGTATAAATGATTGTGATGGATGGTCATGATTATTATTGATTTCTATGTGTAATCACTGGTGTGTATAAATTAGAAAGCTTATTGGGTGTTATGTCAAGATGGTGATATGAAATACCAGGGAATAAGGGAGGGATTACACACTATAAAGACATTTAGAATAACTAGAATTTACACGTAATTAAAGGGTAACATTCCAGAGAGGTTGTTGTAACACCCCACCTCCGCCAATGCCACTCTTGCAAGGACATTAGCTTTGGAGGGGCGTTAAACAAGGTAAACATGCATGCAGATATCACAAGATAGAACATATAAGTAAAACAGAGTAGTAAAGCAGCGGATAAAACTTAGCATTTCAAAACCATAGTCATGTTACAACAAAGTACTTGGTCATTATTTTCCAACAACAAAGTCTAGATAAAAGCATAAACTGAAAAACTGAAATACATAAAGTACTATCCCCAAAATGAAGTGATAAACCATAGTTAGCTCAATGTCCAAAACCGTACATGAGCAAATCCAGTAAGCAAGCTGTAAAGATCCAAGCTAAGCTCCAATGTTCCCACCCTGAGAACCTGAGGGGGGGGGAAACGGAAGAAAAGAGGCGAAAGAAAACAGGTCAGTCAAAAAGACTGGTAAGCCCTACTACTATCTGTCTATGAACTAGTAAAGTTAACTGGCATGAGAAGCTGAGATGAACATAAGGATAACAACATACTGGCATTGTAACACCCCGAATTTTCTATTAACACTAAAGTTGCTAAAATAATAATAAGTGTGTAGAAGAGGGGATGTATCTAATATGAATATAAAAATATTAATAAGTATGTAAGAGAGGGGATGTATCTAATATGAATATAAAAATATTAATAAGTGTGTAAAAGGAGGGATGTATCTAATGTGTACATTGTAGAATATATATATATATTTATGACATGAATAAAAGTTTATTAATATGCTGAGTGTTTGCTGAGTCACTTCTGACTCATTGCTGAGTCAACAAGATAAACCCCATCTTGTCTGAACGGCTGCGGTTATTTCTAGGTTAAATCTAATGGCCTAAATGAATTCTAAAATCTATAAATAAGTGGGTAGACCCTAGACCTAAATCACTTGTAAAATTAGAGAAGCTACCGTCATGCTGCTGCCATGGAGTTCAGCATAGCCGTCACAAACTAAGAAGAGGAAGCCTAATCATCTACAACTAAATCTACACAAATCAAATCAAAAGATCTCTCTTTCTCTAATTCTTTTCTTTTGTTGGTGAGTATGATGATTCTCACAAGACTATTACAAACTAATTTGACTCAGTTATGAATGGATCACAAGAAAGTGATGTGATTTGTAATTGTAAATTCTATATATTGTGGATCTCTTATTATGTTATTATGTTGTCGTATGATGTAAGTTATATATGCTATGTCATGCTATGTTGTAAATTCTCTTATGCTATGTCGTGCTATGTTGAGAATCATGTCAAGCTATGTTATACTATCATACTATGCCATGTTATAAATCATGCTATATTATGTTGAAAAATCATGATGTTGTTGGATCATGCTTAAAGTTATGTTTTTTTTTCTTAATTTAAATGGATCTTGTTTATGGGAATTTGCCTATTAGGTTAGGTGTACCCATAAACTTGAAACTATAAGTAAATAAAACTTGATTATGGGAATTTGCCTATTGAGTTAGGTGTACCCATATAAAACCATGTTGTTAAAAAATTAGATGATGTTGATTCACACATGTTCATATGTAAGTTTATGAAAATTGATTGAGATTATATTAGGTGAATTTTGAACAAGTTGACACCTTTAGGTCCATGACATGTATAATCTATGCAAGTTGGACATATGCAAGTTTCACCCCTTATTATGATTCATTTGGTCACATATACATGTTGTTATTATGATAATCTCTTTTATGCTATGAGTTAGGCTATTCGAGTCTAACATATATTTTGCGAATAAACGTTCAAACGTGGGGTAGGGGTAATATTAGGAATTAATAAATTGGGTGCAATTTTGTAAGATTTTGCATACCATGAATGGATGTCCATAATTGAGTCAATTATGGACATTGTTAAAAATTGGAAGTAATTAATAATTCAAGTAGGGAATTATTAAAATTGGGGGAAAGTGGATTATTATTAATCAATGCTTAGGACACGAGGTTGGACCCGTTTGTGATGTAAACCTGCCCGGACCCGCCCGACAAATCCAGTAGTCACAAATGTCGGCCCAATGTGAGAGGTCCTAGGCCCAAACTAAAGCATAACAGTTGTAAAGACACGAGGTTAGACTCTTTTATGGTGTAAGACTGCCCGGACCCGCCCGGCAAATCCAGCTGCCATAAATGCCAGTCTAATGTGAGAGGTCTTTATGAGGTTATGGCCTTAATGAACTAAGAAATACTTAACCAGATAATCATGTAAGGTGGGACATGGGGGTTAAGTAGGTGCCTTGGGTGGCATGAGGAATCTGGTGGTTGCCTTTAGAGGCATTTGAAATACGATTAGACTTAACCAAACACACATGTAAATGAACATGACTAAGTGGGTTAAGTGGGATGGACTAATGGGGACAAGCTTAGGTGGAATGCTTGTGGTAAATAGTGGGGGCCCATTTCAACCAGTATCCCAAAACGTATCTTTGTGGGCTCGACCCAAGTCGAGGACGGGACACGCATACTGGGTTTGACTATAAGAGGCCAAAACAGGGAGCGGTGGCAACGCAAGTCCAACGGGTTTCATATGCGTGTGTGGACCCGGGCTAGTAGGTAAGACGTTGTTGCATCGTGTAGGTATAAGCCGTGCATGTCCGTTGTATCAGGTTGCCACTTTAGGGGAGTGATACACCCCACTGTGGGGCCAGCACGGGTATCTACGAGTTAGGGAGCCAATCGAATAATGGGAAGTAGGGTACACCTAGTGGAGATAGGGGCAGGCGGCACCTATGTAGTCAGCTAGGGGTACGTAAAGCCATTGGGAAAGTTTCTAAGTGAAGCTAAGTGGGATGAATCTTTAGGGTGACTGGTGTGGTGCAGTATAGTGTTTATCCTTTAGTATTTAGGAGCGCCTATAACGTTGCCTTTAGCGATTGTCTATGTCCTTAATCTGCTCTTCATAGACATTTTCTTGTTTTCCAGCTTATGCCTTAGTCCAGTTATTTTGGTAATAGTATTGTAGAATTATCATATTCACCAGACTTTATGTCTGACCCCCTCTTTTCCATCCTTTTTCTCCCTTCAGGTCCGCAGGTTGGGCCAAGTTCTAGTGGAGTCTAGTTGGATCGCTTATCTTCTGGAAAGCTTGGACTGCTGAAGTAAAGTCCAGCTTGTTATCTTTCTTTTTAATGGCTATTCATGTAATGGGATTATGTACTTGTTTTATCAAGATAGATATTGTACTTGACATTGAATATGGTGTTATGATGTAATCAAACATGTTTTGACTTCTGCTACAATGAAATAAAGTTTTTGAATTTCCAAGTACTATTTTATATCTGTCTTGTTGTAATTTTACTGTTCTATATTCACTTAAAACCTCCATGGAAGTTAATGCATTCCCTTTGTGAGTGACATTAATGGACGTGGGGTGTTACACGTGGTATCAGAGCATAAGGTTACCAGAACAGATAAAATTTTTTTTTTTAGAAAAATATGTTTTTTCTAAAGTATTTTTGGAAGAAGCGCTTTCAAAAAAAAAACATGTTATTTAAAGAGAGTTTTTATGAAAAACATAATCCCAAATAGCCATATCCTTATCTTTATCTTTCGAATTCTCCATTTTGAATCTTTCCTTTTTCGTTTCAGCATGGCTGAAGATCTTAATCTCCCAGAAGGTGTGACGATTCCAGGGTGGTTTAGGAGATACTTGGAGGCTAGGGCCACCACTGCAGGCCCAGCGGATACTCCTCCACCCCTAGTTGCACCCATTCCTCCTCCTCCTCCTCGTGTTGACACTTTTGCAAAGACGTGCAAGGAATTCAAGGCTATGGGAGGAAAAACTTTTCAAGGGACTGAGACGTTTGTGGAGGCCAGAGATTGGCTTAAGGAGACTGAGGAATTGTTGGATATCTTTGAAGTGGAAGATGGGAGGAAAGTCCGTTTAGCTGCTTGGTTAATGAAGGGAGAGGCCTCGTTTTGGTGGGAGGTCACTAACGGGGAACGTCCAGTTGATTCATGGGCGGATTTCAGACGAAGGTTTGAGGCAAAGTTTCTTTCAAGGGCAGAGGAGAACTTAAATATGGAAAAATTCCTGGCACTAAAGCAAGGGAGCTCATCAGTAAAGGAATATGTCAATAAATTTAATCAGTTAGCAAGGTTTGGCTTGGAGTTGGTGAACACGCCAGAGAAGAAAGCTTTGAGGTTCGTTAGAGGCTTGAATGAACCGTTGCAAGGGTTGGCTATGACCCACATCCCTATGGGAGCCACCTTTGAAAAGCTAGTAGAAATGGCACTTATGCATGAGGATAAGGCAGTTGAAAAGAAAGGGGATCAGAAGAAACCCCAACAGCAAAATAAGAAGGGTGGTAAAAACAATAATGGCAAAGGGAAGAAGAAATGCTTCAATTGTGGGACGCCTGGCCATCTCAGCAAAGATTGTAGAAAGAAAAAGAAGACTGGTTGTTTTCATTGTGGAGATGCGGGACATTTAGTGAAGGACTGTCCAAAGAAGGGGCAGAGGGCAGGGTCTACCTCGGGAGGACAGGTGCAGGCTCTTATGGCACCAGGGCAGGCAAGGGGGCAAGTTCAGGCTATTGCGGCCCCACCGCTGCAAGAAAGAGGTAGAACAATTTCTGTTGAAAGCTTAGTTTTTCTGTTTGATCATCCTGTCCGTACCTTATTCGATTCTGGCGCATCTCATTCGTTTATCTCTGCATCATTAGTTGAATCACTGCACTTGAACACCAGTTTAGTAGAGGATCCCTTGGTCGTTTCAAATCCAATTGGGGGTTCGGCTCATTTGACCATGATATGTTTGGATTTGAAAATCTCTATACTTAGCGTTGAATTTAGATGTGATGCTTATGTATTGGGCTTCACGGGCTATGGGCTAATTTTAGGAATGGATTGGTTGTCTAGAAATAGGGCCATTCTTGATTGTGAAAGGAGAGTAGTTAGGCTTGTGACTCGCCTTGGTAATGCTCTCGACATCTTTTGTAATCCCATAAATTCCGTTATGCTAAGTTATCTTGAATCGCTTGACGCGTCTGTAGAGAACCTGCGATCGGTAGAAGTGGTCCGGGAATATCCGGATGTGTTTGAGGAGGTGAAGGGCTTACCTCCAAAGCGGGAGATAGACTTTCGAATTTATCTTGTGGATAATGCTAAACCCGTATCTTTGCCAGTGCGCCACATGGCTCCTCGTGAAAGGAGGGAACTCAATAAGCAAGTAAAGGAGTTGCTTGAGAAGGGGTTCATAAGATGTAGTATATCGGAGTGGGGTGCTCCAGTAGTTTTTGCCACAAAGGCGGATGGGTCTCTTAGACTTTGTATGGACTATAGAGAACTAAACAAGCTTACTAAAAAGAACCGACACCCACTGCCGAGGATTGACGATCTCTTTGATCAGTTAGTTGGCGCCTCAGTGTTTTCGCAGTTGGACTTAGCCACTGGCTTTCATCAACTGAGAGTGGCTGAGGATAGTATAGATAAGACTGCTTTTAGGACTCCTGACGGATTCTATGAATGGCTAGTGATGCCCTTTGGTTTGACAAACGCCCCTGCATATTTTGTTGATTTGATGAGTAGGGTGTTTAGGGAATACCTTAACAAATTCGTGGTAGTCTTTGTGGATGACATCTTAGTCTTTTCTAAGAATAAAGAAGAGCACTCCCTACATCTTAGGGAAGTGTTGGAAACCCTTCGAGCGCATAACCTTAAGGCAAAATTTTCTAAGTGTCACTTCTGGAGGAAGGAAGTACGGTTCTTAGGGCACGTGGTTTCCAAAGAAGGGATAGCAGTGGATCCCGCAAAGGTGGTGGCCATCCAAGATTGGAAGGTCCCTAAAAATGCAACCGAAGTAAGAAGTTTCTTGGGGTTGGCTGGCTATTATAGGAAGTTTATCAAAGACTTCGCAAAAATATCAGCTCCATTAACACGGTTAACGAAGAAGAACCTGGTTTTTACGTGGGACAAAGATTGCGATGATGCGTTCCAACGTTTAAAGAGAGCCTTAACTTCAGCCCCAGTCTTAGTGCTGCCAGACGGGAATAAACCGTTTACCATCTATACTGATGCTTGTGGGACGGGACTTGGCGCGGTCCTCATGCAAGAGGGAAGAGTAATAGCCTATGGTGGAAGGCAGTTGAGGGTTCATGAAAAGAATTACCCCACGCATGACTTAGAGCTAGCCGCAATTGTTTTCGCGCTTAAGTCTTGGCGTCACTATCTTCTTGGTGAGAAATTCGAACTGTTCACTGACCACAAATCATTAAAATACTTATTCTCTCAGAAGGATTTGAATTTAAGGCAGCAACGGTGGATGGAATTCTTAGCCTCCTACGATTTTGAAATAGCATATACCCCGGGCAAGGGTAACGTGGTGGCAGACGCCTTAAGTAGGAAAAGGTTGTCCTTGAGTCCGTTGTTTGTTGAACGACAAAGCTTAGAATTCATCTCTATGTTTGACTTTAGACCCTCCGTTGACTTAGTACCCGGTCTGTTAGCATCCTTGGAGGTTAGACCTACACTTCTAGGACGGGTTGGTGAGGCACAGCGAGACGACCCACAGTTGGTTGAGATAGTAGAAAAGCTCAAAGGGGGGGAGTCGTCAAGCCATCTTCGTAGGTATACCCTAGACGATAAGGGTTGGTTACGAAGGGATAATAGACTTTGTGTACCACAAGACGAAGACTTAAGGAAGGCCATTCTTGATGATGCTCATCGCTCAAAAATGACCATTCATCCCGGCGGGGATAAGATGTACAAAGATATGAAGCGGGTTTTCTTTTGGGCCGGTATGAAAAAGGATGTGGCCGAGTACGTCGCTAGATGCTTGGTGTGCCAACGAGTTAAAGCAGAACAAAAGAAACCCGGTGGGTTGCTTCACCCATTAGAAGTTCCACTATGGAAATGGGAAAGCATCTCAATGGATTTTGTGGATGGATTACCAAGATCAAGGAAGGGTAACACGGGGATTTGGGTTATAGTAGATAGACTTACTAAAAGCGCCCATTTTATTCCCGTGAAAAGTAAGAGGACTGCTCCGTGGTTGGCTTCTGTATACATTAAGGAGATAGTTCGTTTGCACGGTATTCCTTCTAGTATAGTAAGCGACCGTGACCCCATCTTTACTAGCGAATTTTGGAAGAGTTTACAAGAGGCGGTAGGGACTCAGCTATGTTTGAGCACCGCATATCATCCTCAGACAGACGGCCAGACCGAGAGGGTGAATCGCATTCTAGAGGATCTTTTAAGGCTTTGTATCCTAGACTTTGGGGGTACATGGGAAGAGCACCTTCCGTTAGTAGAATTCGCATATAATAATAGCTTTCAGTCTAGTATTGGCATGGCACCTTTCGAAGCTCTTTATGGAAGGCCTTGCCGTTCGCCTACATGTTGGTGGGAATCTACCGATAAAATCCTACTTGGGCCCGAAATGGTTAGGGAAACCTCGGAGAAGATTGAGTTGATTCGAAGGAGGATGAAAGCAGCACAAGATAGGCAAAAATCGTATGCTGATAAGAGGAGGACAGATCTTGAGTTTGACATTGGGGACATGGTTTTTATCAAAGTATCTCCGTTACAGAATGTTGTTCGCTTTGGGTCCGTGGGGAAATTAGCACCAAGGTTTGTAGGGCCGTTTCCTGTAAAAAAAACAGGATTGGGAAGATGGCATATAGGGTGGAGTTGCCTGAGAAACTTAGTGGAGTACACGACGTATTCCATGTATCACATTTGAGGAAGTGTTTGCACAAGACCGCGGAGGTGGTAGAGCCGAGCTTGCTTAAAGAGGTGGAAATAGAGCGTGATGCAACAATTAGACGAGCTCCTACATGCATTCTTGGGTCGGAGATCAAAAAGTTGAGGAATCGAGAGGTCAGACTGGTTAAAGTGCAATGGGGAGATGATGAGAGCAACGCAACCTGGGAGACAGAAGAGAAGATGCGTTCGTTGTACCCTTTTCTTTTTGAGGGTATGTCTTTTAATTTCTCCTTTATCGCTTATCTTATCTTATCTTATCTTTAGTATGTCCTCTCATTAGTATCTTTGACCTTTAGTTAGGATAATCCTATGGTTGAAACATGTGTTTGAGACATGTTATGTATGATGGATGCAAAATGGATGCAAGTGTTTGCTAGTGGTTGCTCGTGGATGCATATATACACACACTTTAGGCACTAGATCGGCTCAGTCACTACATATTGCATATTGCATATATATGGATGTATTTAGTATAATGGATGTATAATGGTTGTACCATCATATGGATGCTGCATTCGGTTGAATGGGTGTGCACGCATATAGAAGTAGTATGTAAGCAATTAGGATCTTTTGCATACATAATGGATTCATGACACTTACATAATTTGCATTAAGGAGGTCAACTGAATCAGTAGACCGCCTGATTTCGCATTAGGTAAGGACATGTACACACACTTGCATATGATCATAAAGCATTAGAAGTCTTTTAAGGACAATGGATGCCTGTGTATGATGGATGAGTAGATGGACGTTTGGATGGTAGGATATACATTCTTCCAGACTTGAAGATTTCGGGGACGAAATCCTAAAAGGAGGGGAGAATGTAACACCCCGAATTTTCTATTAACACTAAAGTTGCTAAAATAATAATAAGTGTGTAGAAGAGGGGATGTATCTAATATGAATATAAAAATATTAATAAGTATGTAAGAGAGGGGATGTATCTAATATGAATATAAAAATATTAATAAGTGTGTAAAAGGGGGGGATGTATCTAATGTGTACATTGTAGAATATATATATATATATTTATGACATGAATAGAAGTTTATTAATATGCTGAGTGTTTGCTGAGTCACTTCTGACTCATTGCTGAGTCAACAAGATAAACCCCATCTTGTCTGAACGGCTGCGGTTATTTCTAGGTTAAATCTAATGGCCTAAATGAATTCTAAAATCTATAAATAAGTGGGTAGACCCTAGACCTAAATCACTTGTAAAATTAGAGAAGCTACCGTCATGCTGCTGCCATGGAGTTCAGCATAGCCGTCACAAACTAAGAAGAGGAAGCCTAATCATCTACAACTAAATCTACACAAATCAAATCAAAAGATCTCTCTTTCTCTAATTCTTTTCTTTTGTTGGTGAGTATGATGATTCTCACAAGACTATTACAAACTAATTTGACTCAGTTATGAATGGATCACAAGAAAGTGATGTGATTTGTAATTGTAAATTCTATATATTGTGGATCTCTTATTATGTTATTATGTTGTCGTATGATGTAAGTTATATATGCTATGTCATGCTATGTTGTAAATTCTCTTATGCTATGTCGTGCTATGTTGAGAATCATGTCAAGCTATGTTATACTATCATACTATGCCATGTTATAAATCATGCTATATTATGTTGAAAAATCATGATGTTGTTGGATCATGCTTAAAGTTATGTTTTTTTTTCTTAATTTAAATGGATCTTGTTTATGGGAATTTGCCTATTAGGTTAGGTGTACCCATAAACTTGAAACTATAATTAAATAAAACTTGATTATGGGAATTTGCCTATTGAGTTAGGTGTACCCATATAAAACCATGTTGTTAAAAAATTAGATGATGTTGATTCACACATGTTCATATGTAAGTTTATGAAAATTGATTGAGATTATATTAGGTGAATTTTGAACAAGTTGACACCTTTAGGTCCATGACATGTATAATCTATGCAAGTTGGACATATGCAAGTTTCACCCCTTATTATGATTCATTTGGTCACATATACATGTTGTTATTATGATAATCTCTTTTATGCTATGAGTTAGGCTATTCGAGTCTAACATATATTTTGCGAATAAACGTTCAAACGTGGGGTAGGGGTAATATTAGGAATTAATAAATTGGGTGCAATTTTGTAAGATTTTGCATACCATGAATGGATGTCCATAATTGAGTCAATTATGGACATTGTTAAAAATTGGAAGTAATTAATAATTCAAGTAGGGAATTATTAAAATTGGGGGAAAGTGGATTATTATTAATCAATGCTTAGGACACGAGGTTGGACCCGTTTGTGATGTAAACCTGCCCGGACCCGCCCGGCAAATCCAATAGTCACAAATGTCGGCCCAATGTGAGAGGTCCTAGGCCCAAACTAAAGCATAACAGTTGTAAAGACACGAGGTTAGACTCTTTTATGGTGTAAGACTGCCCGGACCCGCCCGGCAAATCCAGCTGCCATAAATGCCAGTCTAATGTGAGAGGTCTTTATGAGGTTATGGCCTTAATGAACTAAGAAATACTTAACCAGATAATCATGTAAGGTGGGACATGGGGGTTAAGTAGGTGCCTTGGGTGGCATGAGGAATCTGGTGGTTGCCTTTAGAGGCATTTGAAATACGATTAGACTTAACCAAACACACATGTAAATGAACATGACTAAGTGGGTTAAGTGGGATGGACTAATGGGGACAAGCTTAGGTGGAATGCTTGTGGTAAATAGTGGGGGCCCATTTCAACCAGTATCCCAAAACGTATCTTTGTGGGCTCGACCCAAGTCGAGGACGGGACACGCATATTGGGTTTGACTATAAGAGGCCAAAACAGGGAGCGGTGGCAACGCAAGTCCAACGGGTTTCATATGCGTGTGTGGACCCGGGCTGGTAGGTAAGACGTTGTTGCATCGTGTAGGTATAAGCCGTGCATGTCCGTTGTATCAGGTTGCCACTTTAGGGGAGTGATACACCCCACTGTGGGGCCAGCACGGGTATCTACGAGTTAGGGAGCCGATCGAATAATGGGAAGTAGGGTACACCTAGTGGAGATAGGGGCAGGCGGCACCTATGTAGTCAGCTAGGGGTACGTAAAGCCATTGGGAAAGTTTCTAAGTGAAGCTAAGTGGGATGAATCTTTAGGGTGACTGGTGTGGTGCAGTATAGTGTTTATCCTTTAGTATTTAGGAGCGCCTATAACGTTGCCTTTAGCGATTGTCTATGTCCTTAATCTGCTCTTCATAGACATTTTCTTGTTTTCCAGCTTATGCCTTAGTCCAGTTATTTTGGTAATAGTATTGTAGAATTATCATATTCACCAGACTTTATGTCTGACCCCCTCTTTTCCATCCTTTTTCTCCCTTCAGGTCCGCAGGTTGGGCCAAGTTCTAGTGGAGTCTAGTTGGATCGCTTATCTTCTGGAAAGCTTGGACTGCTGAAGTAAAGTCCAGCTTGTTATCTTTCTTTTTAATGGCTATTCATGTAATGGGATTATGTACTTGTTTTATCAAGATAGATATTGTACTTGACATTGAATATGGTGTTATGATGTAATCAAACATGTTTTGACTTCTGCTACAATGAAATAAAGTTTTTGAATTTCCAAGTACTATTTTATATCTGTCTTGTTGTAATTTTACTGTTCTATATTCACTTAAAACCTCCATGGAAGTTAATGCATTCCCTTTGTGAGTGACATTAATGGACGTGGGGTGTTACACGTGGTATCAGAGCATAAGGTTACCAGAACAGATAAAAAAAAAATTTAGAAAAATATTTTTTTTCTAAAGTATTTTTGGAAGAAGTGCTTTCAAAAAAAAAAACATGTTATTTAAAGAGAGTTTTTATGAAAAACATAATCCCAAATAGCCATATCCTTATCTTTATCTTTCGAATTCTCCATTTTGAATCTTTCCTTTTTCGTTTCAGCATGGCTGAAGATCTTAATCTCCCAGAAGGTGTGACGATTCCAGGGTGGTTTAGGAGATACTTGGAGGCTAGGGCCACCACTGCAGGCCCAGCGGATACTCCTCCACCCCTAGTTGCACCCATTCCTCCTCCTCCTCCTCCTCGTGTTGACACTTTTGCAAAGACGTGCAAGGAATTCAAGGCTATGGGAGGAAAAACTTTTCAAGGGACTGAGACGTTTGTGGAGGCCAGAGATTGGCTTAAGGAGACTGAGGAATTGTTGGATATCTTTGAAGTGGAAGATGGGAGGAAAGTCCGTTTAGCTGCTTGGTTAATGAAGGGAGAGGCCTCGTTTTGGTGGGAGGTCACTATCGGGGAACGTCCAGTTGATTCATGGGCGGATTTCAGACGAAGGTTTGAGGCAAAGTTTCTTTCAAGGGCAGAGGAGAACTTAAATATGGAAAAATTCCTGGCACTAAAGCAAGGGAGCTCATCAGTAAAGGAATATGTCAATAAATTTAATCAGTTAGCAAGGTTTGGCTTGGAGTTGGTGAACACGCCAGAGAAGAAAGCTTTGAGGTTCGTTAGAGGCTTGAATGAACCGTTGCAAGGGTTGGCTATGACCCACATCCCTATGGGAGCCACCTTTGAAAAGCTAGTAGAAATGGCACTTATGCATGAGGATAAGGCAGTTGAAAAGAAAGGGGATCAGAAGAAACCCCAACAGCAAAATAAGAAGGGTGGTAAAAACAATAATGGCAAAGGGAAGAAGAAATGCTTCAATTGTGGGACGCCTGGCCATCTCAGCAAAGATTGTAGAAAGAAAAAGAAGACTGGTTGTTTTCATTGTGGAGATGCGGGACATTTAGTGAAGGACTGTCCAAAGAAGGGGCAGAGGGCAAGGTCTACCTCGGGAGGACAGGTGCAGGCTCTTATGGCACCAGGGCAGGCAAGGGGGCAAGTTCAGGCTATTGCGGCCCCACCGCTGCAAGAAAGAGGTAGAACAATTTCTGTTGAAAGCTTAGTTTTTCTGTTTGATCATCCTGTCCGTACCTTATTCGATTCTGGCGCATCTCATTCGTTTATCTCTGCATCATTAGTTGAATCACTGCACTTGAACACCAGTTTAGTAGAGGATCCCTTGGTCGTTTCAAATCCAATTGGGGGTTCGGCTCATTTGACCATGATATGTTTGGATTTGAAAATCTCTATACTTAGCGTTGAATTTAGATGTGATGCTTATGTATTGGGCTTCACGGGCTATGGGCTAATTTTAGGAATGGATTGGTTGTCTAGAAATAGGGCCATTCTTGATTGTGAAAGGAGAGTAGTTAGGCTTGTGACTCGCCTTGGTAATGCTCTCGACATCTTTTGTAATCCCATAAATTCCGTTATGCTAAGTTATCTTGAATCGCTTGACGCGTCTGTAGAGAACCTGCGATCGGTAGAAGTGGTCCGGGAATATCCGGATGTGTTTGAGGAGGTGAAGGGCTTACCTCCAAAGCGGGAGATAGACTTTCGAATTTATCTTGTGGATAATGCTAAACCCGTATCTTTGCCAGTGCGCCACATGGCTCCTCGTGAAAGGAGGGAACTCAATAAGCAAGTAAAGGAGTTGCTTGAGAAGGGGTTCATAAGACGTAGTATATCGGAGTGGGGTGCTCCAGTAGTTTTTGCCACAAAGGCGGATGGGTCTCTTAGACTTTGTATGGACTATAGAGAACTAAACAAGCTTACTAAAAAGAACCGACACCCACTGCCGAGGATTGACGATCTCTTTGATCAGTTAGTTGGCGCCTCAGTGTTTTCGCAGTTGGACTTAGCCACTGGCTTTCATCAACTGAGAGTGGCTGAGGATAGTATAGATAAGACTGCTTTTAGGACTCCTGACGGATTCTATGAATGGCTAGTGATGCCCTTTGGTTTGACAAACGCCCCTGCATATTTTGTTGATTTGATGAGTAGGGTGTTTAGGGAATACCTTAACAAATTCGTGGTAGTCTTTGTGGATGACATCTTAGTCTTTTCTAAGAATAAAGAAGAGCACTCCCTACATCTTAGGGAAGTGTTGGAAACCCTTCGAGCGCATAACCTTAAGGCAAAATTTTCTAAGTGTCACTTCTGGAGGAAGGAAGTACGGTTCTTAGGGCACGTGGTTTCCAAAGAAGGGATAGCAGTGGATCCCGCAAAGGTGGTGGCCATCCAAGATTGGAAGGTCCCTAAAAATGCAACCGAAGTAAGAACTTTCTTGGGGTTGGCTGGCTATTATAGGAAGTTTATCAAAGACGTCGCAAAAATATCAGCTCCATTAACACGGTTAACGAAGAAGAACCTGGTTTTTACGTGGGACAAAGATTGCGATGATGCGTTCCAACGTTTAAAGAGAGCCTTAACTTCAGCCCCAGTCTTAGTGCTGCCAGACGGGAATAAACCGTTTACCATCTATACTGATGCTTGTGGGACGGGACTTGGCGCGGTCCTCATGCAAGAGGGAAGAGTAATAGCCTATGGTGGAAGGCAGTTGAGGGTTCATGAAAAGAATTACCCCACGCATGACTTAGAGCTAGCCGCAATTGTTTTCGCGCTTAAGTCTTGGCGTCACTATCTTCTTGGTGAGAAATTCGAACTGTTCACTGACCACAAATCATTAAAATACTTATTCTCTCAGAAGGATTTGAATTTAAGGCAGCAACGGTGGATGGAATTCTTAGCCTCCTACGATTTTGAAATAGCATATACCCCGGGCAAGGGTAACGTGGTGGCAGACGCCTTAAGTAGGAAAAGGTTGTCCTTGAGTCCGTTGTTTGTTGAACGACAAAGCTTAGAATTCATCTCTATGTTTGACTTTAGACCCTCCGTTGACTTAGTACCCGGTCTGTTAGCATCCTTGGAGGTTAGACCTACACTTCTAGGACGGGTTGGTGAGGCACAGCGAGACGACCCACAGTTGGTTGAGATAGTAGAAAAGCTCAAAGGGGGGGAGTCGTCAAGCCATCTTCGTAGGTATACCCTAGACGATAAGGGTTGGTTACGAAGGGATAATAGACTTTGTGTACCACAAGACGAAGACTTAAGGAAGGCCATTCTTGATGATGCTCATCGCTCAAAAATGACCATTCATCCCGGCGGGGATAAGATGTACAAAGATATGAAGCGGGTTTTCTTTTGGACCGGTATGAAAAAGGATGTGGCCGAGTACGTCGCTAGATGCTTGGTGTGCCAACGAGTTAAAGCAGAACAAAAGAAACCTGGTGGGTTGCTTCACCCATTAGAAGTTCCACTATGGAAATGGGAAAGCATCTCAATGGATTTTGTGGATGGATTACCAAGATCAAGGAAGGGTAACACGGGGATTTGGGTTATAGTAGATAGAATTACTAAAAGCGCCCATTTTATTCCCGTGAAAAGTAAGAGGACTGCTCCGTGGTTGGCTTCTGTATACATTAAGGAGATATTTCGTTTGCACGGTATTCCTTCTAGTATAGTAAGCGACCGTGACCCCATCTTTACTAGCGAATTTTGGAAGAGTTTACAAGAGGCGGTAGGGACTCAGCTATGTTTGAGCACCGCATATCATCCTCAGACAGACGGCCAGACCGAGAGGGTGAATCGCATTCTAGAGGATCTTTTAAGGCTTTGTATCCTAGACTTTGGGGGTACATGGGAAGAGCACCTTCCGTTAGTAGAATTCGCATATAATAATAGCTTTCAGTCTAGTATTGGCATGGCACCTTTCGAAGCTCTTTATGGAAGGCCTTGCCGTTCGCCTACATGTTGGTGGGAATCTACCGATAAAATCCTACTTGGGCCCGATATGGTTAGGGAAACCTCGGAGAAGATTGGGTTGATTCGAAGGAGGATGAAAGCAGCACAAGATAGGCAAAAATCGTATGCTGATAAGAGGAGGACAGATCTTGAGTTTGACATTGGGGACATGGTTTTTATCAAAGTATCTCCGTTACAGAATGTTGTTCGCTTTGGGTCCGTGGGGAAATTAGCACCAAGGTTTGTAGGGCCGTTTCCTGTAAAAAAACAGGATTGGGAAGATGGCATATAGGGTGGAGTTGCCTGAGAAACTTAGTGGAGTACACGACGTATTCCATGTATCACATTTGAGGAAGTGTTTGCACAAGACCGCGGAGGTGGTAGAGCCGAGCTTGCTTAAAGAGGTGGAAATAGAGCGTGATGCAACAATTAGACGAGCTCCTACATGCATTCTTGGGTCGGAGATCAAAAAGTTGAGGAATCGAGAGGTCAGACTGGTTAAAGTGCAATGGGGAGATGATGAGAGCAACGCAACCTGGGAGACAGAAGAGAAGATGCGTTCGTTGTACCCTTTTCTTTTTGAGGGTATGTCTTTTAATTTCTCCTTTATCGCTTATCTTATCTTATCTTATCTTTAGTATGTCCTCTCATTAGTATCTTTGACCTTTAGTTAGGATAATCCTATGGTTGAAACATGTGTTTGAGACATGTTATGTATGATGGATGCAAAATGGATGCAAGTGTTTGCTAGTGGTTGCTCGTGGATGCATATATACACACACTTTAGGCACTAGATCGGCTCAGTCACTACATATTGCATATTGCATATATATGGATGTATTTAGTATAATGGATGTATAATGGTTGTACCATCATATGGATGCTGCATTCGGTTGAATGGGTGTGCACGCATATAGAAGTAGTATGTAAGCAATTAGGATCTTTTGCATACATAATGGATTCATGACACTTACATAATTTGCATTAAGGAGGTCAACTGAATCAGTAGACCGCCTGATTTCGCATTAGGTAAGGACATGTACACACACTTGCATATGATCATAAAGCATTAGAAGTCTTTTAAGGACAATGGATGCCTGTGTATGATGGATGAGTAGATGGACGTTTGGATGGTAGGATATACATTCTTCCAGACTTGAAGATTTCGGGGACGAAATCCTAAAAGGAGGGGAGAATGTAACACCCCGAATTTTCTATTAACACTAAAGTTGCTAAAATAATAATAAGTGTGTAGAAGAGGGGATGTATCTAATATGAATATAAAAATATTAATAAGTATGTAAGAGAGGGGATGTATCTAATATGAATATAAAAATATTAATAAGTGTGTAAAAGGGGGGGATGTATCTAATGTGTACATTGTAGAATATATATATATATATTTATGACATGAATAGAAGTTTATTAATATGCTGAGTGTTTGCTGAGTCACTTCTGACTCATTGCTGAGTCAACAAGATAAACCCCATCTTGTCTGAACGGCTGCGGTTATTTCTAGGTTAAATCTAATGGCCTAAATGAATTCTAAAATCTATAAATAAGTGGGTAGACCCTAGACCTAAATCACTTGTAAAATTAGAGAAGCTACCGTCATGCTGCTGCCATGGAGTTCAGCATAGCCGTCACAAACTAAGAAGAGGAAGCCTAATCATCTACAACTAAATCTACACAAATCAAATCAAAAGATCTCTCTTTCTCTAATTCTTTTCTTTTGTTGGTGAGTATGATGATTCTCACAAGACTATTACAAACTAATTTGACTCAGTTATGAATGGATCACAAGAAAGTGATGTGATTTGTAATTGTAAATTCTATATATTGTGGATCTCTTATTATGTTATTATGTTGTCGTATGATGTAAGTTATATATGCTATGTCATGCTATGTTGTAAATTCTCTTATGCTATGTCGTGCTATGTTGAGAATCATGTCAAGCTATGTTATACTATCATACTATGCCATGTTATAAATCATGCTATATTATGTTGAAAAATCATGATGTTGTTGGATCATGCTTAAAGTTATGTTTTTTTTTCTTAATTTAAATGGATCTTGTTTATGGGAATTTGCCTATTAGGTTAGGTGTACCCATAAACTTGAAACTATAATTAAATAAAACTTGATTATGGGAATTTGCCTATTGAGTTAGGTGTACCCATATAAAACCATGTTGTTAAAAAATTAGATGATGTTGATTCACACATGTTCATATGTAAGTTTATGAAAATTGATTGAGATTATATTAGGTGAATTTTGAACAAGTTGACACCTTTAGGTCCATGACATGTATAATCTATGCAAGTTGGACATATGCAAGTTTCACCCCTTATTATGATTCATTTGGTCACATATACATGTTGTTATTATGATAATCTCTTTTATGCTATGAGTTAGGCTATTCGAGTCTAACATATATTTTGCGAATAAACGTTCAAACGTGGGGTAGGGGTAATATTAGGAATTAATAAATTGGGTGCAATTTTGTAAGATTTTGCATACCATGAATGGATGTCCATAATTGAGTCAATTATGGACATTGTTAAAAATTGGAAGTAATTAATAATTCAAGTAGGGAATTATTAAAATTGGGGGAAAGTGGATTATTATTAATCAATGCTTAGGACACGAGGTTGGACCCGTTTGTGATGTAAACCTGCCCGGACCCGCCCGGCAAATCCAATAGTCACAAATGTCGGTCCAATGTGAGAGGTCCTAGGCCCAAACTAAAGCATAACAGTTGTAAAGACACGAGGTTAGACTCTTTTATGGTGTAAGACTGCCCGGACCCGCCCGGCAAATCCAGCTGCCATAAATGCCAGTCTAATGTGAGAGGTCTTTATGAGGTTATGGCCTTAATGAACTAAGAAATACTTAACCAGATAATCATGTAAGGTGGGACATGGGGGTTAAGTAGGTGCCTTGGGTGGCATGAGGAATCTGGTGGTTGCCTTTAGAGGCATTTGAAATACGATTAGACTTAACCAAACACACATGTAAATGAACATGACTAAGTGGGTTAAGTGGGATGGACTAATGGGGACAAGCTTAGGTGGAATGCTTGTGGTAAATAGTGGGGGCCCATTTCAACCAGTATCCCAAAACGTATCTTTGTGGGCTCGACCCAAGTCGAGGACGGGACACGCATACTGGGTTTGACTATAAGAGGCCAAAACAGGGAGCGGTGGCAACGCAAGTCCAACGGGTTTCATATGCGTGTGTGGACCCGGGCTGGTAGGTAAGACGTTGTTGCATCGTGTAGGTATAAGCCGTGCATGTCCGTTGTATCAGGTTGCCACTTTAGGGGAGTGATACACCCCACTGTGGGGCCAGCACGGGTATCTACGAGTTAGGGAGCCGATCGAATAATGGGAAGTAGGGTACACCTAGTGGAGATAGGGGCAGGCGGCACCTATGTAGTCAGCTAGGGGTACGTAAAGCCATTGGGAAAGTTTCTAAGTGAAGCTAAGTGGGATGAATCTTTAGGGTGACTGGTGTGGTGCAGTATAGTGTTTATCCTTTAGTATTTAGGAGCGCCTATAACGTTGCCTTTAGCGATTGTCTATGTCCTTAATCTGCTCTTCATAGACATTTTCTTGTTTTCCAGCTTATGCCTTAGTCCAGTTATTTTGGTAATAGTATTGTAGAATTATCATATTCACCAGACTTTATGTCTGACCCCCTCTTTTCCATCCTTTTTCTCCCTTCAGGTCCGCAGGTTGGGCCAAGTTCTAGTGGAGTCTAGTTGGATCGCTTATCTTCTGGAAAGCTTGGACTGCTGAAGTAAAGTCCAGCTTGTTATCTTTCTTTTTAATGGCTATTCATGTAATGGGATTATGTACTTGTTTTATCAAGATAGATATTGTACTTGACATTGAATATGGTGTTATGATGTAATCAAACATGTTTTGACTTCTGCTACAATGAAATAAAGTTTTTGAATTTCCAAGTACTATTTTATATCTGTCTTGTTGTAATTTTACTGTTCTATATTCACTTAAAACCTCCATGGAAGTTAATGCATTCCCTTTGTGAGTGACATTAATGGACGTGGGGTGTTACAGGCATGATGATTAACTAACAAGATAGATAAAGGTGTCATCGCATAATTAAGGTTAAGTTTTGCACCACGGGTGTACTAGCATTCTAACATGTCAAGTAAAAACAAGAATTGATCCCTTGGCCCAAGCTTGGCCCATCATCATGAGGTGACCTAAATTAAGGTCCAACTACACGGTCTAGTCGATCGGCTCCCTATAAGCCTAACTCGTCAAGTGTCGGTGTCATACGGCCCAAACATGCAATGTAGTTAAACTGCGCTAGGTACACCCTAGGATGTATCAAGTCCTAGGGTGTCAACCTCAGACACGAATCAAGTATGCGCAGTCTAGATCTACTGGTATCCGTGCCTGATTCTCCAACTCCGGACTATGTGCACGACCATAGTCCGCCTGGACCTACACCGGCGTACCTACTCAGCCGTCGTTTTGGTCGCTTACATGTCAGCCCAGTAATCGTGCCCCACCCTAGCCTAGTCCTAGGGTCTTATGATACTATCAAGAGGGTTACTGCTGAAAAGGACCACGCAACTAGGGTTTCCTTAACGGGTTAAATGTGGTTAACCCGATCCAAACGTGGATTAAATTGGTTAAGTATACCCAAGGTTCGTGACTTAACCCCGATTAACCCATCCAGCCCAAATTGATTAAGTATTAAGTGGACCATGGCTTAACCCTAATCAGGAGGCATTAATTAACTTAATGTGCTTTAACCTCTCACATTAGACTTTGTTGTGGTTACTAGTTAAGCCGGGCGGGTTCGGGTAGCTTTACACCACAACTTGGTCTAACCTCGGGTTCGAGCACAACATGACCAACTTCTCACATTGGGTCCTATTGTTTGTAGCCACTAGTTAAGCCGGGCGATTCCGGGTAGATTTATGCTACAAACTCAACCCAACCTCGAGTTGGCCACACTCATATTTTCTAAGTGTCATGTCCATTATGTTTCCAAAACATAATTACAAGTTAACATATCACGTTATGTTATAAAAATCATGTTCATGTCATAATTTTACCCAACCCCAACGTAATCCCATCGTTTACATAATCGCAACAACGCATAAAGGGTAAAATAGGGAACTTGGCATAATCATGACAAAAAGGTGTTGAAGCCACAAGTTTATCATGGTGGCATATGAGATGTACATATGTTCATATACTTGCATATTGCATTGTTAGGCTTCAAAAGCATGCATAAAACCAAACTTAGCATATGAGTGATACATGGTGATAAATGACATGTAGAAGTTGCTAGAAGTTCGCATTTAGCCTCACATGCAAGTTATCATAAGGGATATGATAACTTTCATGTTGCCAAAATGCAACCTTTGATATAAAGCTTGGAGCTTTATGCTCACAACATCAAGTTTAACTTGCATAACATAGCAATATGTGTCATACATAATGATTAAACCAACTTGCATAGCATAATGATTAACCAAACTTGCATATCATAATAATCAACCAAACTTGCATATCATAATGATCAACCAAACTTGCATATCATAATGATCAACCCCAAACTTGCATCATTCATTTAACTTTAGAGTTCAATAAAAAGAAAGTAGAAAAGGGATTACCACGCTATGAAGACACAAATGAATATTTATTATAAAGATTGAGACGAAGCCCTTATGCAAGCACCAAAATATGAAAGCCCCAATTGAAAAACCCTTGCGCCAAATCAATAAAAATCCTTGCTTTGAAATAGAAATGTTGCAACTTGACTTGAATGCAAACTAAGAACACTCATACAAGTTTGAAAGCACTTGTATGAACTCACAATCTCTCATAGAAATAGGCTTAGGAATTTTAGCATGAGAGTGGAGGCCATGAGAGGAACAAATTTGACATAGTTTAGTTGTAGGATTGAATAATGGTGATTTAGGCTAGGTTTAGGGGTCTTTTTATAGAGGATTAGGATAGTATTAGCCATAGGATTAACCCTAGATTCAATCCAAGCCATCAAAGCATGTCTTGGGGAAGAAGTCAAGTGTAGGAACCATCTAGGGCCTTTAGATTAAAGCTGAACCATGAGAACCATTCAAATGCAAAATCTGCATTTGAGCGAATCGGCCCACGGATTGACAGCAAAACACCCTGGATTAACCCCTAGTCGACCCAGCGGGCTTGGGTCGACCTCAAAAATCGGCCGGTTCGGTTATTCCCCTCTCCCAATTCGCTGTTTTGAACATTTTTGCATATTTATTTATTTAATTTTCAATTATATATATATATATCAATATATATATATTTCTCTGCGCAACCCATTTCACTTAATTAAGTATACTTTAATTTGTGAATTTTTATGTTCAAATTACGGGGTGTTACATTCTCCCCTCCTTAAAGGATTTCGTCCCCGAAATCTCCAAGTTAGGAAGAACGTATCCTACTATCCATCATCCATCTACTCAAAACATCATCCACGTGCAGTCATTGTCCTTAAAGGATTCTAAATGTTGTATGATCATATGCAAAGGTGTGTGTATATGTACTTATCTAATGCAAAAATCAGGCGGTTACTGATACAGTAAACCTCCTTAATGCAAAATATGTTAGTGAAATGAGTCCATATGTATGCAAATTCCTAACATAATTTATAATCTCTACATGAGTGCACATAATATTCATCCATATGCAACATCCACGTGATAGCTCAACAAGTTTCATCCATGAATAAGTATAAGCACTCATGCATATGCAACATTAAAGTGTGTGAGCCGATCTTAGTGCCTAATGTGTATCATGCATTCACGAGTATCCACGTGCAAACACTTGCAACCACTTGCAACCATCAAGCATAACATGTTTCAAACACATGTTTCAACCAAGGGTTTCTACCTAAGGTTCTCATGACAAGATCTACGAAACAAGATAAACTAGATAAACGCGGATAAAAAGAAAGATATGCTAATTAGGAAAAGAGATCGAGAATGTACCCTCAAAAAGAAATGGATAAAGCCCACGCATCTTCTCCTCGGTTTCCCAAGTTGCATCTTCGTCGGCTTCACCCCACTGAACTTTCACCAACTTGACCTCTCGATTCCTTAGCTTCTTGATCTCTGTTCCCAAGATACGAATCGGAGCTCTTCTCAAGGTTGCTTCTTTCTCTACCTCAATGTCTTCAAGAATGCTTGGTTCAACCACCTCAGCGGACTCATGTAGGCACTTTCGGAGATGCGAGACATGAAAGACATTATGCACTCCGGCTAGCTTCTCAGGCAATCCCACCTTATAGGCCATCTTTCCAATTCTCTCTATGATAGGGAAGGGTCCTACGAACCTTGGTGCCAGCTTCCCCGCTGCTCCAAAACGTACCACATTTCGCAAAGGAGAAACCTTCACGAAAACCATGTCTCCCACTTCGAATTCCAAATCTGCCCTTCGCTTGTCAGCATAGGATTTCTGTCTATCTTGGGCCGCTTTCATCCTTCTTCTTACTAATTCAACTTTCTCGGATGTGTCTCGTATCATATCGGGCCCAAGTATAAGTCTATCTGTTGTCTCCCACCAACAAGATGGTGACCTACACGGCCTCCCATATAAAGCGTCAAATGGTGCCATCCCTATGCTGGCTTGATAGCTATTATTATAAGCAAATTCTACAAGAGGAAGGTGGTCTTCCCAAGTACCACCGAAGTCGAGAACACAAAGCCTCAAGAGATCTTCTAGCACTCTATTCACCCTTTCGGTTTGGCCATCCGTCTGGGGGTGATAGGCTGTACTCAAATTCAATCGCGTACCCATCGCTTCTTGCAAACTGTTCCAGAACTGGCTAGTGAAAATCGGGTCACGATCGCTAACTATGCTAGAAGGAACTCCATGCAACCGCACTATTTCTCGGAGATAAATAGACGCCAGCCCTGATGCGGTCCTCTTGCTCTTTACTGGGATGAAGTGAGCACTCTTCGTAAGTCTGTCAACTATGACCCATATGCTTGTGTTCCCTCTCCTTGACCTAGGCAATCCATCCACAAAATCCATAGAAATACTCTCCCACTTCCATTGTGGGACCTCCAATGGATGTAATAGCCCACCTGGTTTCTTTGACTCGGCCTTCACTTGTTGGCACACCATGCACCTTGAAACATACTCTGCCACATCTTTCTTCATTCCATCCCAAAAGAAACTGCGCTTCATATCTCTATACATCTTATCTCCTCCCGGATGTATAGTCATCTTCGAGTGATGCGCTTCTTCAAGAACTCTATGGACCAAATCTCCCACCCGAGGAACACATAATCTCCCATCACGCCTTAGCCATCCTTTATCATCAATAGTATATCTGGCAAGGTGACTAGACGTCTCACCCCGAATCAACTTGTCCATAACTTCGACTATCTGTGGATATTCCCTCTGCGAAGCCCCAACTTGATCAAGAAGTGTGGGTCTAAGCTCAAGGGATGCTAATGAACCCGTCATCAACTCAACAGCCGTCGTGAAATCAAAGGTTGCCAAGAATTCCAAGTTCTTCATCTCAATGAACAAGGGGCTTAAAGTCAATCTCCTTCTGCTTAGTGCATCCGCCACTACATTACCCTTGCCAGGGGTATAAGCTATCTCGAAGTCATAAGATGCCAAAAATTCCATCCACCTTTGCTGCCTTAGATTCAGATCTTTTTGCGAGAAGAGGTATTTGAGTGACTTGTGATCAGTATACAACTCAAACCTTTCGCCTAGAAGATAGTGGCGCCAGGATTTGAGTGCAAAGACGATCGCCGCTAACTCCAAATCATGAGTGGGATAGTTCTTCTCATGAACTTTAAGTTGCCTACCCCCATAACATATCACTCTTCCCTCTTGCATCAGAACAGCTCCTAACCCCGTGCCACATGCATCTGTGTACACGGTAAATATCTTACCACTATCGGGTAATGCCAAAACTGGAGCTGAGGTAAGGGCTCTTTTGAGCTTTTGAAAAGCAAGCTCACACTCCAAGTCCCATGCAAGGACTAAGTTCTTCTTCGTCAACTTAGTGAGAGGGGCCGAAATCTTAGCGAAATCTCTGATGAACTTCCTATAGTAGCCCGCCAAACCGAGAAAGCTTCTTACTTCGGTCGCATTCCTAGGAGTCTTCCAATCTTGAACCACAACCATTTTCGCGGGATCCACCGCTATGCCTTGCTTAGAAACTATATGTCCAAGAAACCGAACTTCCCTTCTCCAGAAATGACATTTGGAGAACTTGGCTTTCAACTGATGCGCTCTAAGCGTATCCATCACTTCCTTGAGATGTCTGGCATGTTCTTCCTCGTCCTTTGAGAAGATCATAATATCATCCACGAAGACAACAACAAACTTGTTGAGGAACTCCCTGAACACCCTACTCATCAAGTCTACGAAGTAGGCGGGTGCATTAGTCAATCCGAATGGCATGACAAGCCATTCAAAGAATCCATCCGGAGTCCTAAACGCAGTTTTATCAATGCTATCCTCAGCTACTCTAAGCTAATGGAATCCGGTGGCTAGATCGAGCTGAGAGAAAACAGAAGCACCTACAAGCTGGTCAAAGAGACCATCAATCCTCGGTAACGAGTGCCTATTCTTCTTTGTCAGCTTGTTCAACTCTCGATAATCAACACATAGATGAAGCCAACCATCCGCCTTAGTAGCGAATACCACCGGAGCACCCCATTCAGAAATGCTTCGTCTAATAAAACCCTTCTCAAGCACCTCCTTGATTTGCTTACTGAGCTTCCTTCTCTCACGAGGGGCCATGTGCCTAACGGGCAATGATACTGGCTTGGCATTATCGACTAGATAAATGCGGAAATCTATCTCTCGTTTAGGGGGTAACCCCTTAACTTCTTCAAAGACATCAGGATAGTCTTGGACCACCCTTACAGATTGCAGATCATCGATGGACGAGTCGAGAGATTCAAGATAGCATAACATGACGGGACCTCTAGGGTTACAAGAAATTTCTAGGGTATTACCGAGGCGGGTCAAGAGCCTCACCACCCTATGTTCACAATCGAGAATGGCTCCATAACTGGACAACCAATCCATGCCCAAGATTAACCCATATCCCGTGAATCCGAGAACATAAGCATTACACGCGAATTCTACAGTCAAGATAGAAATCTTCAAATCCACACAAATCATATATAGATGGGCGGAACCCCCAATTGGATTTGAAACACAAACGGGATCCTCAACTAAGCTAGTACTTAGGTGCAAACTTTCAACAATGTCAGAAGAAATAAAACTATGCGATGCGCCAGAATCAAATAAGGTGCGAACAGGATAATCAGAAATATAAACAAGACTTTCTACAGAAATGCTACCTCGATCCTGAACTGGAGCGGCGTTGAGAGCATGCACTTGCCCTCCAGAAGGTCCTGCACGCTGATTCTGCCCTTGCTTCTTGGGGCAATCCTTGCTAAAATGTCCGGTCTCTCCACAATGAAAGCATTCGCTCGACTTCCTCTTCCTTTTCTTACAGTCTTTAGCTATGTGCCCTACATTCCCACAGTAGTGGCATTTTCTTGGGTCCTTTGCCTTGGCCTTGTTGCCCTTGTTGTTCTTGTTGTTTTTGTTGTTCTGATTGCTCTGATTTCCTCCCCACTTGGAGTCTGTCTTCTTGGCTTGGGTCTCATTAGCCTTCACTTCCTTCTTGCCATTCTTATCGTCTCCTTGAAGCAATGCCATGTCTACTAGACCTTCGAAAGTGGCCCCCATAGGTATATGAGATAGGGCTAAACCTTGTAGTGGCTCATTCAACCCTCGTGCAAAGCGCAAAGCCTTCTTCTGGGGAGTATTAATCATGTCCAAACCAAATCGGGCGAGCTTGTTAAACTCATTCACGTACTCCCTCACTGTCATGTCTCCTTGCTTCAAAGATATAAACGTCTCCAATTGCAAATTCGCCTCAGCTGATGATAGAAACTTAAGCCCAAATCTTGTCCTAAAGTCGGCCCAAGTCTCTATAGGCCTCGTAGCATTGGTGACCTCCCACCAATAAGCAGCTTCTTCTTTCAATAACCATGCTGCCAATAGAACCCTTCTATGATCTTGCACATCAAAGATGGCGAAGAGATCTTCAGTTTCTTTCAACCAATTTCTTGCCTCCACAAAAGTCTCCGTCCCAATAAAGTTCTTGCCACCCATCGCCTTAAAATCTTTGCAAATCTTAGCGAAATCTGCTTGCGGGTTCTGAGGAGGAGGAGGAGGAGGAACCTCAGTTATATTGGGGGTATTTGCTGGGCCCACATCGTTGGCCCTAGCTTCCAAGTATCTCCGGAACCATCCGGGAATGGTCACTCCCTCGGGAAGGTTAAGATCGGCCATACTGAAAAAGGAAAAAGATAGATTCAGAACGAAGAAACGAAGGATAGTGCTATGGCTTTTGGGGAATAGCCTTTTTAAAATAACTAGACTTTTCTTGGAAAATACTTAATTGGTTTTGAAAATAGTTTTTCAAAAGGTAAGTTTCAAAAACACTTTTGCTCAAATCTTGTAAACCTTATGTTCTGATACCAAATGTAACACCTCACCTCCGCCAATGCCACTCTTGCAAGGACATTAGCTTTGGAGGGGCGTTAAACAAGGTAAACATGCATGCAGATATCACAAGACAGAACATATAAGTAAAACAGAGTAGTAAAGCAACGAATAAAACATAGCATTTCAAAACCATAGTCATGTTACAACAAAGTACTTGGTCATTATTTTCCAACAACAAAGTCTAGATAAAAGCATAAACTGAAAAACTGAAATACATAAAGTACTATCCCCAAAATGAAGTGATAAACCATAGCTAGCTCAATGTCCAAAACCGTACATGAGCAAATCCAGTAAGCAAGCTGTAAAGATCCAAGCTAAGCTCCAATGTTCCCACCCTGAGAACCTGAGGGGGGGGGAAACGGAAGAAAAGAGGCGAAAGAAAAAGGTCAGTCAAAAAGACTGGTAAGCCCTACTACTATCTGTCTATGAACTAGTAAAGTTAACTGGCATGAGAAGCTGAGATGAACATAAGGATAACAACATACTGGCATGATGATTAACTAACAAGATAGATAAAGGTGTCATCGCATAATTAAGGTTAAGTTTTGCACCACGGGTGTACTAGCATTCTAACATGTCAAGTAAAAACAAGAATTGATCCCTTGGCCCAAGCTTGGCCCATCATCATGAGGTGACCAAAATTAAGGTCCAACTACACGGTCTAGTCGATCGGCTCCCTATAAGCCTAACTCGTCAAGTGTCGGTGTCATACGGCCCAAACATGCAATGTAGTTAAATTGCGCTAGGTACACCCTAGGGTGTATCAAGTCCTAGGGTGTCAACCTCAGACACGAATCAAGTATGCGCAGTCTAGATCTACTGGTACCCGTGCCTGATTCTCCAACTCCGGACTATGTGCATGACCATAGTCCGCCTGGACCTACACCGGCGTACCTACTCAGCCGTCGTTTTGGTCGCTTACATGTCAGCCCAGTAATCGTGCCCCACCCTAGCCTAGTCCTAGGGTCTTATGATACTATCAAGAGGGTTACTGCTGAAAAGGACCACGCAACTAGGGTTTCCTTAATGGGTTAAATGTGGTTAACCCGATCCAAACGTGGATTAAATTGGTTAAGTATACCCAAGGTTCGTGACTTAACCCCGATTAACCCATCCAGCCCAAATTGATTAAGTATTAAGTGGACCATGGCTTAACCCTAATCAGAAGGCATTAATTAACTTAATGTGCTTTAACCTCTCACATTAGACTTTGTTGTGGTTACTAGTTAAGCCGGGCGGGTCCGGGTAGCTTTACACCACAACTTGGTCTAACCTCGGGTTCGAGCACAACATGACCAACTTCTCACATTGGGTCCTATTGTTTGTAGCCACTAGTTAAGCCGGGCGGGTCCGGGTAGATTTATGCTACAAACTCAACCCAACCTCGAGTTGGCTACACTCATATTTTCTAAGTGTCATGTCCATTATGTTTCCAAAACATAATTACAAGTTAACATATCACGTTATGTTATAAAAATCATGTTCATGTCATAATTTTACCCAACCCCAACGTAATCCCATCGTTTACATAATCGCAACAACGCATAAAGGGTAAAAGAGGGAACTTGGCATAATCATGACAAAAAGGTGTTGAAGCCACAAGTTTATCATGGTGGCATATGAGATGTACATATGTTCATATACTTGCATATTGCATTGTTAGGCTTCAAAAGCATGCATAAAACCAAACTTAGCATATGAGTGATACATGGTGATAAATGACATGTAGAAGTTGCTAGAAGTTCGCATTTAGCCTCACATGCAAGTTATCATAAGGGATATGATAACTTTCATGTTGCCAAAATGCAACCTTTGATATAAAGCTTGGAGCTTTATGCTCACAACATCAAGTTTAACTTGCATAACATAGCAATATGTGTCATACATAATAATTAAACCAACTTGCATAGCATAATGATTAACCAAACTTGCATATCATAATAATCAACCAAACTTGCATATCATAATGATCAACCAAACTTGCATATCATAATGATCAACCCCAAACTTGCATCATTCATTTAACTTTAGAGTTCAATAAAAAGAAAGTAGAAAAGGGCTTACCACGCTATGAAGACACAAATGAATATTTATTATATAGATTGAGACGAAGCCCTTATGCAAGCACCAAAATATGAAAGCCCCAATTGAAAAACTCTTGCGCTAAATCAATAAAAATCCTTGCTTTGAATTGACTTGAATGCAAACTAAGAACACTCATACAAGTTTGAAAGCACTTGTATGAACTCACAATCTCTCATAGAAATAGGCTTAGGAATTTTAGCATGAGAGTGGAGGCCATGAGAGGAACAAATTTGACATAGTTTAGTTGTAGGATTGAATAATGGTGATTTAGGCTAGGTTTAGGGTCTTTTTATAGAGGATTAGGATAGTATTAGCCATAGGATTAACCCTAGATTCAATCCAAGCCATCAAAGCATGTCTTGGGGAAGAAGTCAAGTGTAGGAACCATCTAGGGCCTTTAGATTAAAGCTGAACCATGAGAACCATTCAAATGCAAAATCTGCATTTGAGCGAATCGGCCCACGGGTTGACAGCCAAACACCCTGGATTAACCCCTAGTCGACCCAGCGTGCTTGGGTCGACCTCAAAAATCGGTCGGTTCGGTTATTCCCCTCTCCCAATTCGCTGTTTTGAACATTTTTGCATATTTATTTATTTAATTTTCAATTATATATATATATATCAATATATATGTATTTCTCTGCGCAACCCATTTCACTTAATTAAGTATACTTTAATTTGTGAATTTTTATGTTCAAATTACGGGGTGTTACAGTTGTTGTTGATCTCCTTAACCTCTGGGTGTAGAGGTTGGGTATATGCATGACATATAATTCCCTATAGGCCTTTTTGTTTGGGGTAACAAGTCGAGGGGTCCTCAAACAATGCATACATGGTGTTTAATGACAAAGGGAATTCACCTGATTAGTGAAGAAAAACTGGATTAAAGGGATGGGTGGGCAAAGCATGACGAAGTAGTAGTGTGCATGTGTTTGCTGTTGATTGAGTAATATATTCTAATTAAGGATATATCTCCATTTTTCTTTACTATAGTTGATTGCTAGAATAATCAATGTATATACCTATACTTGTTAAATGCTTTAAGACTTATGATTAATTAATAAATGTTCATACCAGACATAATCTGACCTAGTTTGATTGCCTTTGTAATCTTATAGGTGTCTCATTGACAATAAGGCAGTTCAAGGATTTGTTTCAGGTTAGCAAATGAAGCATTACTGGGTTAATGTGTTGAAGAATTATAAGCATTTTATATCTTAAGTGGGACAAGCTAGGAAAAGTGTTTAAGTTTATGAAGTAGTTTTTGCTTTTACTTTATCCAGTAATGTAGTTTAAGTATAGATCAAATATATTTTAGTCATGTATGCAGTATAACTGATGTATTGACGACATATTTGTTAACGTGTTTCTTTAAATATTCAGTTTGGTAATATATGCCAAAAATGGGGACTGAATGCCAGATTAATGAGCATGAACACTTCATATAATTAATATAATAAGGTATGTGTAATAGTCTGGTCTGATTATGATATATAATACAGTATTGTGTTGAATAAAATTTACTTAGTTATATGTATAGAAAAGGATGTATAACAATACTATATGAAAGTTATGTGAATTAGTAAGATTTACATTTATATCACATAGACACAGTATGTGTATATTTGTATCTTTCTGGTTTAATAAAAGAAAGGTTCATGAACCTTTCAGGTGGTCACTTACCTATTCATTTAAGTATAATTCTTGATGTTAGCTTAAGATTCAATACTAATTTTATTGTTTATGTATGGGCAAAAGTAGGCAAATACTTTTAAATTGTCAAAGAAAATAACCATGTTGTGCACTAGTTAGTTGCACCAAAATGCACATAAATAGCTGTAATGTGGCTAGTGCAAAACTAGGTATATTTATTCAGTTTGTAACCCTATTTCTCTCATATATGTGACATTGTATTGTCTTAACCTCTTTATCATATTAACACATAGTAGTAACGGATTAATTACACTTATTTTATGGATCATAATTCAGCTTAAAACTCTGATTTATTCTAGTCATGGTGAGTAGATAGGAAAAGATAAAAATGGAGTATTATTTAAGTAATTCTCCAATGAAACTTGTTATTAGAAGTTTGTATGCATCTTCATATCTTCATATATGAAGATGGGGGACAAATTGCATTATACTGATATGTTTATATTAGTTCACAGGATCTTGGGAAAATATTAAATGAAAACTGGTTATTGGAAATGACCTTGGTAAAAGAAAAACTTAAGCAAAATGACCATAAAAATATTAGTAGAAAAGTGGGTCACTTCATTCCCTTCACAAAATTTCCAATTAAAATTTGAATAAAACGTTTTACTAAATAGGGATGACACATTATTTTACTTTGCATTAGTCAAAGAAAGAAAAAAAATTCATTACAACAAACATTAATTTCATATATGACAAAATCACTAACATATGTTTCAACAGCCTACTGATCATTAAAGAGAAAGTTTTTGATAGTTTCATAATGGAAGAAGTGCTTGATGAGGAAGCCAATGATTTTATAAATAAGAGTTTGAAATTGAAATGAAAAGTGAGAAGAATGAATAGAGAATAAATGGATAATCAATAGGCACATTCTCTAGTTAAAATAGTGCCTCTTTATAACTTTGGAGTTTGTGAAAAATAAGGAGAAAATTCAAAGTTTGAATTCGAATTTGATTTTCAAGATACCAGCACATATCTAACATGTATGTTGACATGTCTATGATTTCTATGACACTTTGTTGTTATCTTTTATTTTCTTGTTTATATGATTGCTAATTTATTATTTTTAGATTTATTAAAAAATCAAAAACTAATTTTATATTATTATTTTATGAAAAAATTTAAAAGATTAATTTTAAATTTTAAATCATTTTAAAATAAAATTAAGTCAACCAAAAATTATCAAAAAGTCAAAGTAATAAAAAACAATCAAAAATCAAAATAGTCAAAACAACCAAAACAATCAAGGTAAGTTGAAAATTAATGTAAAAAACATACCTGTATTAGATACAATTAATGTTTTTGTTTGAACTATATACTGCTGTGAAACAAAAGTTAGTCATTTTCGTGCCCAAATCATGATTGCATGAAGATGTATTTGAATTCGAATCATCTAACGTTGCAGTATATGATCTTTTTCTTTTTTTGGATGAATCAATGTTTGGTATAAATGTATTTTTATCCAGATATGGATAGAGCTAATTTATATAGTCATGGCATCTAATATTAATTTAACCAATATTTCCATATCCTTGGCTTCTACTGCCATTTCATTTAAAATTATTCCTTTTTCTGTATTTTAGAAATTTTCTAAAGTTCTAAAGATTCTTGTCACTGGTGAAATCGCTTCGTATCATTTTCATAATCAATTTGCTACTGCATTAAAGGCTATTGACTTCTTTCTTACTTCTTTTCTTTCTCTCCTGCCTTGCGTTTGCACTTCAAAAGACATTGAAATGTCAATTAATTCTAATTTGTAGATTACTAATATTAGCATTCTCTTCAATTCTTGAGTGTTTTAATCCCAATTATATATATGTGAATTTATTATTCTTCTAACTTAATTTCTTTAATTAAAGAAATTTTTACCCAATGGAGTAGGAGAATGTATCATATTTTGAAAATCTACAATACATTTCAGACACTGATCCATTTGGACTCATTTCAAATAACTGAAGCGGAATAGTTAACATTGAATCTAAGTTTGTTTAACTTTACTAGTGCCCTCATGTGTAACTTGTACAGTCGTCCAATTGTCATATGCAAACTTACAAACTGATACTCTATTAAACTAGAATAATATATTCATGATCTTAAAATTATTTTATGCAACTGCTTTTTGGTCAACAGTCCACTATGCATAACTAGTCTTTGACTCAATGTACGTAGTTTGTGAAAAATTCTAAATATCTTTTCTTATTGACTATAGATATATTTTCACCATACATGTCCAATATGTGTAATTACTACCGTTAGAAGGTGATCGCCTAGCAATAGATTGTTCTTCTATCATTTTTGACCCATATTTTTACAAGGTAGTCACATCATGAATTTCTTACCATCAGAACGCTCGAGATTCCAAGATATTCTTAGGCAAGCTCAATTATGCATGGTCAAAGCAATAAAACTCTTAAAGATGTCGGTATGTCATGCTTGGACTTCAGATTGAACACCTCAGTTTGAAAAAGTCGTGTCGCCAAATCCCGGTTCAATAAAGATGTTCAATTATTCTAGCACATTGAACAACGAATTAATGAAGAGAAGGCATGGGGAAGGAGGCACTTTGGGTCGATTATATCGGTTTGAAAATTATGGACCAGAGCCTGGAATTCCTTCGATCTTGCTATGAAGTAGTCAGTCCAGTAATCTACTAGTTCAAAAATGCTGACACCTGCCCACCTCGAGCCGGATGTGGGTATTTCCAATAACTTAAAGACACACTTCACCACTGCTACTGAACTGGATCGACCGACACATGTCAACTCACTAGAAACAAGAAAAACTCTTTTCTCTTCATATTTTCTTACATATAAACAACTGTGTCTTGTGATCTAACCGTATAAACAATAAATTATCAAAAGTGGATGTTGGCTCTTTTATGAACCACTATAAATTTGTGTGTCTCCTTTACATTTACTACATTCTGTGATTGAGTATTATTGAATGATCTATGGAATTTTCTTATTTGGGTGTTTAACATCAAAGAACCAAATTTCGAGTTAACATTTTAGGGTGTTAGGAAGGGGAGCATGCAATTTGGAATTCAGCTGAAATTGGATCTCTACTTCTATTAACTTTCTACCATGAAGAAGAGAAGGAAAGACAACACTTTTACTCGTTTTGAAGACGTTAGAAGAGAGGAAGATGGCCAGGAGCATCCCCTGCTGGAAATTCCTCCATCTAAGGGAAGAATTGGAAGTGGCCACGGGTGCACTACAAGCTCGCTTTGAACAATAGGAGGCCACCATGAAAGAGATCTTAGCACAACCACCCAAGTGTCCTCGGCTCAACCATGGTGAGCAGGAAGTTCAGTTCGACATAGTCAAACTAGAAATTTGAATTAACGATGTCGCGCTGGTTCAGGCTGGTGGCGAGCTCCCTATTGCTTCATAAATTCTTCAGCCTCCAACGATGCAAGCAGGAACGAGCCAGAATATGTGGCATTGGGAGGAAGTTCGTGGTGAGAGAAGTCGGGCTCTCGAGAGCAACATGGATGAATGAGAAGCAACGACCATCCCACAAAATTGCGCAACCTTGACCCAAGCTTAGCGACAGATGTAAGGAATACTTGTCTAGGAATTCTCAATGCCTCAGCAAGGGGATGTGCTGATTGGAGGATATTGCTCGATAGGAAAATAAGGTAGCTGAAATCATTTGGTAGGTGACTCATGGGGGTTTATCGAGTCAGGACATAGACAGTGTGCAGCGAAGTTCATTCACTTTAAGTATTAAAAACTCAAGGAATCCACAGGACTTCAAATTGCAAACGTTGAAATTTTACAACGGAAGGAGAGATCCAACCGTTCATCTCATTTGTTATATAAGACACATGGAAGTACTGGGGGCATCAGAGGAAGTGATGGAAAAATGCTTCACATTATTCCTATCAGACATAGATGCTTAATGGTTTAGGAGATTGGAAAATAATTTAGTCAGATGTTGGACGGGATTAATGAAAGGGTCATGGGGTAATTTTGTGTCCATATGGTGCGACCGAAGAATGTAGTGGATTTGGCTACGGTTAGGCAGAATAATGAAGAACCTCTACGTGCTTCTATAAAGAGGTTCTATGCTATTATAGCCGTAGTTGACCGACTGGATCCATCGATGGTGTTGGTGGCAGCGTTTCTGGAGTCTTAGTTGATACCAAGTTCAAAAGATTGTTGGAAGGAGATCCTCCTTAGAATCTTGAGGAATATTATTTCATGGCCAATGGTTTTGTAATAGAAGAGGATGTGAAAGCTGTTCGTGAAGCCCTCGAAGTCAATGCAACAAAGGATGACATACGTACCATCCAATAAGGGAAAGCGTAAAGATGAAAGTGATTACAACCGTTACAACAAGTTTAGGAGAGATCCTAAGTGAGACTCGTATACAAAGCTGAACGCGAGTTTGGAAATTTTTTATCATGAAACCAAAGGCATGCTCCCGGCGAGGAGGCAATCTAGAAGGGAGCGCGACCGAGCATCAAGGAAATTCAATTCGTTCCATGAGAGAGCTAGGCACGACATAGACGAATGCAAACACGTTCACGATGTCGTCGAAGAATTTGTAAGGAAGGGATAAGTACAACACAATGTCCTATATAGAATTCCTGCGCAGTGTCAATCGTTAGATCAACAATGCGGAAGCGGGCTTAGCTCACGGGAAGGACTCATTATTAACTAATGGGCCCAGATGGAAGTTGGAAAGTAAGCAATGGCTACGTTGGTTTACCCATGTACGAAGCCAACCTCTGTTTTCTAGGAATTCTCTATACCTAAGAACAAACCATTATTTCACTGTTGCTTTTAACAAACTAGGAATTGATGACTAAGCCTCTTACTCTTGTACAAGATCCACAAAGATTCATAGGTAAGCTCTATGGCAGCAATAAACCACTCTGTTTTTTTTCAGTTTCAATGTATTCATGTTTAGCGCTGAAATAAAAAAGTTTGGCAAGTATGGTTGATGCTTGTCAAGAAATATGTTTCCTAAACTTTAATGAAAAGTTCGGCCAGTATGGCTAGTGCTTTTCGGGACTAATGTTTCTTAAACTTTAAACCTTTGACGGTTGTGTATGGTTACTGCACAGAAAGGAGTAGGCAACTTCTTCGTAGACCTAACGGGATCCCTTACCCAGGACTATCAAGTATGGTTAATACTTGGCAAGGGTTGAGAGGCACTCGAACATAAGCCCGTTCAATTGGGAATGTCAAGTATGGTTGATGCTTAGCCTGGGTTGAGCGACACTCGAACACGAGCCTGTTCGATTAGGAATGTCAAGTATGGTTGATGCTTGGCTTGGCCAGGGTTAGACGACCTCAGACACGCGAAAGTCTAATTTGGAACGTCAAGTATGGTTGATGCTCGACCAGGGCCTGATGAGGCTAGGATCGTCAAGGAAAGTTTGATGCTTGGCAAGGAATGGATGACCCCCTGAGCATGAACGCGTAGTCGAGACCATCAACTATCGTTAATGCTTGACAAGGACTAGACAACCACCCAAAACGGGATCGCTTAGTTAGGATCATCAAGTATGGTTTATGCTTGGAAAGAACCTATCAAGGTTGTGAACCATTATATATGGCTAATATCTAGCAAGATCCCGCTGAGTCTTAGATCGTTAAGTGCGGCAAACACTTGGCGCATTGAAACTTCAATTATCAAGTATGGATAATACTTGACTTAAGCGCAACTTAATCATAGATCGTCGGGTATGAATGATACTCAGCAAGAGATCGACAAAGCTTTAGACTAGTCATCAACATGATACTGTTGTAAAAATGGATAATATTAACGATCTAGTGAGATCATTGACCTTAGGGGTTGAGTCAACAGAGATTCAAAACATGTTTTCTACAATAAAACATATTTAGAGGGGCAAGTGTTGACCCACCATTTTACAAGCTAGTTGCATCTTGAATTTTTAACTACAAGAATGCCCTAGATTCCACGATGTTCTTAGGAAAGCTCATATGCATGGTTAAAACAATAAAACATTTAAAGATTTCGGTACGTCATGCTTGGATTCCAAATCGAACACCTCAGTTCGAAAAAGTCAGATTGACAAACCCTGGATCAATAAAAGAGTTCAACTAGGCCAGCACATTAAAGAAGGAAGCAAAAGAGAGAAGGCATGGGGAAGTAGACCCTACAGGTCGATTATCTCGATTCGACATTGTTGAACCTACCGATTCAACTATGTCAAACTGAAGCCTGGAACTCCTTCGATCTTGCTATGAAGCGGTCAGTCCACTGCTCTACTACTTCGAAAATGTTGACACCGGTCCACCTCGAGCCGGATGTGGGTACTTCCAATAACATGAAGACACCCTTCACCACTCCTTCAGAACCGGATCAGTCAACACATGTTAATATCAAACCGAGATTGCTACCTTCCTATAAATAGCTGGATTTGATACATTTCAAGGGATCTTCTTCCTCCTCTGGCCATTGGAACTCACCAGAAACAAAAACAATCTTTTCTCTTCATATTTTCTTAAACATAAACAGCTGTATCTTGTAATCCAATAGTATAAACAATAAATTATCAGAAGAAGACATAGGCTCTTTGCCGAACCACTATAAATATGTGTGTCTCCTTTTCTTTTACTGCATTCTCTTATTCGATGTTAATGAATGTTCTTTGAAATTTGCTTATTTGGGTGTTTAAATTGAAAGAACCAAATTTCGAGCTAACAATAAATAAACTAGTGATAGTGTTAACACTACAAGTATTACAACAACCTAATTGATAGCATGCCCTGATCTTTCGCAAGAAGCTAAAATCCAAGACCACTAAATCTCGAGTTAGGTACCTGGTATCCTATAAATAAGCAAAGACAAATATGTCAAAGCTAAAATAAATAATTCACGGCGGAAATTATTAAAATATAATAAGTAATAAATACTTACCAAAATAATGACACTATCTAAACATGTGTCTTTAAGCTCAACAATCTCTGCATTCTACCTAACTTGCGGGTTGTTATGAGGAGATGGTCTGAAAAAAGCTCTGGTGAATGGAAAATTATATGATTTTAATCACAACATTATATACACCGCCTCATTTCCACTTTATTTATGTTAGGATCATTTAGGTTATAATACTCTTGACTGCATAAATCATACCCACTACTCCCAAGTGGACCAAACCTAATACCCAATATATATGTATCTATATACCCTTGGACCATCTCGGTCCTATGTACTACCCATAGTACCTGTATCCTCCTCGATAGGACTCCATTGCCACATTAGAAATAGTGTTGCAACTACATCTGTAAAGATTAGCTTTGTGAGGCCTACAATATAGATGGTTCATTGTCAGATAGGAAAACGTGAAATTGCATTTGCATCGGCCCACCCCAATGCTCGCACATCCATAATATACCATACGATGTATACATTGAGGACTCACATGGAATCTTACTGTCTTCATTGTGAGTTCCGCTAGCGAGGCTCACCTCGTACAGAAATCGGTCGAGGGCTTTGCTACATCTATAAAGAAAATCTTCGTTAGGGCTATTATATAGATGTTTTGTTTGGTCTATCTCTTTTACTGTGATTATGACTCCACCTTACCCTCTTAACTAGTTGAAAGGCTTCTTTAGAATTAAGTTTTCATGCCTAACGGAAAACAAACTAAACATCTAATTATCGCGTTGATCATCCATCATCTCGATAACGAAAGATCACCGACCATTTGGTTTAACTCTAGTCTTTCCTTTGCTTGCTACTAACTGATGGTGGGTAGTATTTGTTAGAGTTGTAGGTATGCCTTAGGGGGCAATTATGCAATTTGTTACATATATCTAACTCATTAACCATTCTTATTTAAAATAAAGGTGTTTTCTTTCTATTATATACTTGATATAATGTGGTTATATTAATTAATAAATTATATTAAAAGTTTATTTAATCGAAATCCATAAGTGGTATATTTTGTGGTAGTAGTTACAAAGTGCTATAACTGTGAGTAATTTATCGCAATGAAAATAAATATGCCATTTTATATTTTCCTTGTCAAGATGAACTGAGACTAGATATCGATACATCTGTTGAGACTAGAGTATGCAGCGCTCTCCAAATGTTGGATAGTGTATTAATTAAGACTGCTGGGGGCACCAAGTGGTTATATATTGGTAATTATTGGAAAACTATGGAATAAATCACTTGACAATTTTATGTTGGTTAATATAACTAATGTTAAGCAAAAAATATTGATGTGACAAATTTGTATAGTTCTCTTGACTTGAGAATACCATTGATCTTCAATGTGGAAGCTCTGCTTTGGTTATAGTTAAATCACGGCATCACGTCTATCAAACGATTATAGTTGGGTCGAATGTAAGCATTGGAAGTGAAACACTATTCAAAAGAGGATTTGTTTTCTTTGTTATATGAGTTTAGTATCACGGTCAACTGATGACAAATTAAAGTCAATGTTTTTGGCCAGAGCATTTCAGTTAATAATAATTGTTATTATTTAACCAAAGATTTTGTGTTTGGACTATAATGTTTAATTTGGATGATATTAGAGTTTTGACCATTACTAAATGTCGCAAGTCCTAATGTGATATAGTTTTGACGAAGAGAATTGGTGTAAAAAATTGTCACTTTCAGATACCGTTTATAATAAGTAAAATTAGATTTTACCAAAAAATGTGGAAGCGATGTTCAACCAAAATGTCACACCACCAGCTAAGTGAAGTAACAATAATATTCAAATAGTTCGAAATTAATCGCTGACTGAATTTACACCTTTAAGTCGCTCAACCATAATGTTGAATGCTATGAAAATCTCATGATCTAATTAATTTATAATCATTATAAATTGATTAAATTAATTAATATTTATGAAATATTAACTATTAAATTTTTTACTTGTTTATTTATTTGATGATTTTGAATGATATTAGTATTTAATAAGTACGAGCATAAAAGTTATGTATGTATACATCGATAAATGATATTGATGAAATATTCAATTTTGATTTAAATAGATTAGTTACCAAATGGGTTTTAGAATATTTTGAGGTCCATTAGACACATTCACAGAAGGCTTAGAAATCTAATGGTTGGATCTAGGAAATAACGGTAGGAGGTTAAGAAAGGCTCCCTCTATAAATACATCGTATTTCATTCATTTGCCTCTTTTAATCTTATTTTCTTCAAAAATCTAGCCTCCACCTTCATTCTTCTATAAGCATGGCCAAAATTTAATGGCCTCCTAACCTTTAAAATTACCAAAAACAAAATAAAAAAATCAAAATAATAAATAAATATAAAAGTGGTGCTTCAGATTGTTGTAATTCCAGAAGGCGATTCAACAAGATCTAAAAGCATCACCATTCAAGGTATGATTTATTGGCTGCATCAAATGACAAATTCACTGTTTAAAGTTGTATTTCAAGGTTTCAAGATCAAGGTATGGTCTTTTTATTATATTAATTTTAAAATAATGATTTAATGAGGAAAATTAAATACTACAATTTATACGCGCATGATATTGTCTCTTTGATTTGAAAATGGTTTATGTAGTTTGACTTGTTTATTATGTGAATTAATTAGAATTTTATAAAGATAAATAAAACTAATTTTGTATTCATAATTTATGTTTTGATCTTAGATCTATGCTATAAATTTTCGAATCAAAACATTTTTTTAGATTGAAAGTTTGTATGCTCATATTAATTATTTCGTTTTATTTTATTAAATCAAAACAACCATTTGTGTATAACTAGTGTAATGTTTAACTGTTATGTTTTAAGCATTTAAATCAAATTGTATATTTTAGATTTGGTTAACAGAAACTTACATTAGACTAAAGTACGTTTTGATAGAAAATTGATTGTAATCATATTTAAATTTGTTACTCTATTTGATATCTCAAATATCCTTATTTAAATATTTAAAGGTTTGTTAACATATTTCTTTGTTTATTATGTTTCACCTTTATTTTATAAAAGAAAACAAACATTTCATATAGGTTGAATATGTTGATTTAATTGTGCATGTGTACATTTTATTTATCAATCTAAGTTTACAAAAGTGAACAAATACTCTTGTAATTTTTAATATAATATACAAGTTTATTATTAAGAAATTAAGAAGTTTTCCTTTAACCTTTAAATATACATAATTACATAATTTTATGTTCATATTTGTATATATGTACATTTAATATTTAATACTCATATTTCAAATTATATTTTGATTGCTTTATTTTAACAAACAATTCAAAATTAGACAATAATATATATGTACCAATTATTATTGAATGTTCTTATTCTTATGTCATAATGATTCATCAATGTTAATTGAATGCTGCATTTGTTAAGTTTGTCAAAGAGGAAAAATGAATCAGTTGACTTTGTTATATTTTATTTCTTTCCTCATTGTCCCGTATTTTCGCCTGTGTAGTTTTCTACGCAGCCTGTCCCAAGCCAGGGTAAAGGAGGAGGGTTGTGATAGGCTTGGTGAGCCAACGTAAAAACTTAGCCTCTCTTATGGATATGGAACCTCATTGTCCCATATTTTGTTGTTTATAAATTGGTTCTGATTCATTCATATGTACAGAGTTATCAATTAACCATACTTGCATATTATTAACTATTATGTCACACAATTAAGGAATGAACATATTTGCTATATATTTAATTTTTTCATATCTCAGCACTGTTTATATATTCACACAAACGGATGTATTATATACATCCATTATAATATCAAAAATTAAGTTTCATTCAAGTTTCCAATTATATCAATCTATATGCTACCCTTCATTTTTTTTCCTTCACTTATGTGATATCCATTTTAATTACACTTACTGACATGCTAATACATTATCAATTCATGCTATGAATATTTTTTGATTAATAACATTAATGAATCAATCAATGCGAATTAAAGCGAGAAAACAAGCGGTTTCTCTCTACATTTAGTGTAATTAATGTACTCAGACACGTAAGGCTTTCTTCCCTATATATATATACACTAGTTCTTATAATTAAATATTTAGTGTATTTGATACACTATGCAATTCTTAATTTATTTTATCCAAACTGTAACGACCCGGAAATTCAGAACTAATTTAGAACTTCCAAATTTCACAGAATCAAAATAAAATTGAAAATGGATAATGATATAATTGGAATAGGGTTATAATAATGAGTTTTAATATAAAAATAACACATTTACACAGGAAGTATAAGAAATATTTATTTCCAGACCCTGAAACTGGTTCCATTGAATCCAGAATAATGAAATTAGGTAATCAGCCAAGTTTGGCCAAAAACAGAATTCGTTTAATATTGATTAAAGATTACAAGATTAAAATTTGAACTAAAAAATGAACGATTTTGAGGATATCTACAATAACCCGGAAATCTGAGCCAATTTAAAAAATTTATTTTGGCAATGTTAACGGATTTTTAATATTTAAAATGGATTATTTTAAATAATAACGACGGAAAATTTATTTTTGACAAAGTTAAAACGAATAATTTTATTTTAATTATATAACGAGCCTGAAATGGCACGACAGTTCGAAAATTCGATTTCAAATTTCAAATGAATGTACAAGATTCAAAATAAACCGGATTTTAGTGAAACCAAAAATATTAGAATCTATTTGAGAATATATTTCAAACGAATCTGAAAAATTGAAATTTCATAGCGGGGATAAAAAGTTAGGCCCAGTTGAAATTTCAGAATAGTCGCTATGGAATTTCTGACCCTTAAAATAGAAATTTTGAAAATGACCTCGGTTTTCGACGAAACCACTTTTGTTGGATCCGGGATGTCAAGTTATTGCTAGATTCCAAAATTCATAATTTTTCGAATCAAAATGTGAGCGTGGCGCAGTTAAACGTGTTTGACCAGTTTCAGTTGAATTTAATCGAATGGAAAATGGCCATTTTTCAAACGATCTCAGAATTTGATGAAATTAGTTTTGTCAGAACCGTATCGTCAATACGAAATAATTTTTCTGGAATTTTCAGAGTCCGTATATGGCTCCGGTAAATTGAAATGTGCGTTCAAATTCAATATATAAATTTATATTTTGATTTTGATGGAAACTGATCATAACAGTCGAATTGGCTTACTGGGCATATCCTATTGTGTTCGGAATGATGGTATTTAGCTGGGGATGACAGTCGTTGGGTTCGATTCGGTGATGGAAAGAGAATTCAACTTTTTGGAATGAAATTAAATAAAAATTATTTATTATTATAATTGGTCCCAAGCCCTTACCTCATCCACAGCCCCTCCCTCCCCTCTCCCGTCGTTCAAATTAAAATCAAAAGAAAAAAACGAAATCGCGTGCCCTAGCCCGTAGTCCGCCGCCACCATCGACAGTCGCGGCCTCCCCCTTTTGGCTGATGCCGCCTCCACCCAACCTACCCCCGCCTCTTCTGACCACCACCCTCCAGCGCGCGAACCCAAGAAGCCACCACCGCAAATCTCGAGCGTCGTGCCTCGCCTCCAGCAACCTGACCACCTTTGAGCCGCCGCTCTATGCCGGAGATCGCGTAGACCCCCTTCGCGCCTCTCCCCATCGCGTGCTCCTCTGAAACCCCGAAATTTCGAACGCAAACCCCAATTGAAGGCCGCTGCCCACCATCTCCAACTGTCCGACCACCTCCCCGAGCCTGCTCCACTTCGACAGCACCCCCACGCAGCACTCCGCCCCCTCCTTGCTCAGTACGAAGTATGTATTCCAATTTGAATTATATTCGCAGATGTTGAGTATTATATGATGATAAAGATCCGATTTTTATGTAGTTATTAGTGAAATAAAAATTGGATTTTTCTATATGTGTATGAAGAATAAAAATTAGATTTTCATGAATATAAAGATTAGATTTTTCTAATAGAAAAGATTATATTTTTATAAAGGAAAAAGGTTTGATTTTTTTTAAAAGTATACATCGAATTAAAAATATGGTTTTTATCCATTTAGCATTGTAATAAAAATAGGATTTTCATCTATATGGTAGCGATATAAAAATGTGATATATATATATAGTAGCGATGTTAAAAATATAATTTTTAACATATACCGCATGAAACAGATCTCGTTGGAGACACGGCGAAGATTTTCTACATACGAAGGGTCGCGGTGAATTGGTTTAGCTAGTCGATGAGAACTCCTCACTTTTATTTTTATTTCTAGTTTGAAATATATACTAGGATGCAGACGGTGCTTAGCAGCACCCGACACCCGTCGTCCACAGACCATGGATGACTTGTTTGTTTGATTGTTGTGTTGTGAAATTTGATTGTGCGATGTGGAATGAAATAAAATATTTTATCGTTATAAATATTTTATAGTTAAAAATATAATTTTTAACGTGTATATAAAATAAATATTTATAAACAAATCGAACGATTTGTTTGTGTACACCCATTTGACTGATATTGATTGGGACGATAAATTTTACACATCGCCCAATTGCACAAATAAAAATCTATGTTTGTTGATTTGAAACCCTACACGGGTATTGGGATTATATTTGACGTACGTTAATCCCGATTGTTTAGTTGAATGTCAATCGATGGGTTGACAGACTGTGTAAGCGTTAATTATTTATATTTAACACTTATACAGTTGTGTGGTGCACTTTGGATGATGGTTGATGATTTATCGTTGCTATTATATACATGTGTTGTAGGGAATCCATATAATTAACATTATATGGTAATTGATTGGGCCTCATTCCAATTTGGAAAATAAGGAATATTATAAAAGAAAATTCATGTGTTGAATAGAGAGAAAATTCATGTGTTGAATAGAATAAAAATTCATGTGTTGAATAGAATAAAAATTCATGTGTTGAATAAAAATATAGATTCATGTGAAATATATATTCATGTGTTGAATAAAAATATATATTCATGTATTGAAGAAAATATTCATTTGTTGAATTGAATAACGAAGTTATTGAAATATATAAAGCCGTGTTGGTTAGATATGCGCCATTTTGACGCGAATGATATTTATATCGATTATATTCGTTTTTATAATGATTATAGAAAAGGAAGTGATTCAAAATATAACGTTTTGAAAATATTATCATTTGTATATCGATGATGTGGAATATTCAATTTTGATTCGAAATTGAATATGAAGTTGAAATCATTTCGAAAACGAATTTAAAATGATTTATAAAATACGTTTTAAAAGGAAATCGACGAAATATATATATTATATATTACATATATTAAATGGCCTGAATAGAACCCGCCGCGCCGTGGAAGTTCGCGAATTTCGACCATTGACTTCGAATGGATATTACGAGAGATCCGACCATCAGATTCTCCTAAAACCGGAACCGTTGGGTTCATATCAAAACGAGCTTTCTAAGGAATATTAGAGATTTGAAATCTAACGGTTGGATTTGGATTATGTCCAAATCAAATTTGGAAAAGGTCGCTGTAAGTGCAGTTCGATGGCCGTTGATGGAAATCGACTGTACGGGCCTTGATAAAATTATTAAAAATAGTAATAATTTGTGTAAAATCATAAGAAATGATTTGGAAAGAATTAGGATGAAAAACTCCATATTTGAAAAGAAAAAAATTGATTTTTTATCAAAATGAACTAGTTTTGAACTAGAATTATAATCCCATTTTTTTTAAAAATAAATAAGGTGGATTTGAAATGGTTTTGAAAATAACCAGAATTTGCAATATATAAAGTGGAAATGGATTTGAATTGAAATTGTCTTTGGAATATCTCGATGTTGGATTTCGTGATTATACAGATATTGTTATGGAAATTTTAATGATATATTTATATCGTTATTTCCAATATGATATTTGTTGGTCGTAGAATTTGATATTGAATATAAGCCGATATATTTTCTATTCAGAGCCTTGTATTTAATATCAAATGGGATTTGGGTTTGTCGTGAATGGTGTCTTCATTAACACTGTTCTTAAACCCAGTTGAGAAAAAGAATAATTTTTTTTATTTAGATTTAATGAAGTATACCAATTAAATGATATTTAATTGGAATTGAATTTGAATTGATTTTTGGGTTTATCGTGAACTGTGTTTTAACGACATTCGTTCTTTAACCCGATTTACAGTGTAATGTGATTTGGAATTTATAAATCTTTTGTTAAGATTTAAAGGAGATTTTCCAAAGTAAAGTTTTCCAATTTAATAAAGTAAATTGGAATGGAATGGAATTCGATTTGGTAATAATCGAAGTGAATTTCTGTGGAGGAAGACAACTAATATATCTGGAATTTAAAAGGCCTTGCCGTTACTCCATTTACATGATTAGTCAGATATGGAAGTTTATATCGATTATATATATCGATTTGTTTTCCATGAAGATCCCTTTGCAAATGGAATGTGATTTTGGGTTTATCGTGAACCGTGCTTTAAATAACATTGGTTCTTTAACCCAGTTAAAGACAGGATATGGTTTCCCAAGTTAAACAATCATTAATATGATTTTTGGGAAGATTAAAACCAAGTGGAGTTTTAACGAATCATTAATTAGATTGAGATGATCAAGAATGGAGTATCACCAGTTTTGCTCCAGGCGATAGTTAAATCTCTAATTAGACTTGAACGTGAAATGGTAATTGAATTTACCGATAACACCTTGGTGTTAGATATGAATTATGACCAGTTTTACTTCATGGGATGAATAGGTTGGGATTGGGAAATTTATAAACAAATGATTACTTTGGTAAGGTTCGTTAATCCCAAGTAGTTTGGATAAACCATAATTTGGTTTAAATTGATATTCAAAATAAGATTAAAGAATAAATTTAAAGAATTTATCTTTGATAAAATTAATGGGAACCTTTCCCTAAGTATAAGAATATTTGAATAAAAGAATATTCTGAATTAGAATGAGGTGTATGTTGTGTTTGTGTAACACTTGTTTATTATATACGCGGGTTATTCAGAAAGACCGGGTTTATCCCATTCTGAATAACTGATTCGACGATGTGTCGAGGATGAAGACAGTGGTCGAAGACCGGAGGTCTTCACATTGTTTGGGGGATTACTGATGATCTTGATTGGGCTGTACACCCAAGAGGAGGGAATCAGTGGGTGATCGTCCAGACGTACTTGGAGATCGATGGATATGCGAGGTACAAGGTGCCTCCGGTTTCATTCAGACCCAGAACGAACTTGTAAATGGACTGTGTGTCTGACATTGGATTTTATTCTATGTGATTGATTTCTATTAAATATATATATATATCTGTTTGGCGGCGGAGAATTTATTCTCTTGCTTAACGCCCTTCTCTGAGACGTACGAGCTCAGGGGTTATATATTGATGGATATCAATCGCATGGAGTGAATTGCCTGTGTGGCATGCCTAAGTGGCAAATGATCAAAGATTTTGTTGAAAAGCAGAGTCTTGTGGTTGATGATCAAAGCACCGCCTGTGTGGCACAGCTTTGTGTTGCGTTAATTCGCGAGCCTCACACCCCGGTTGTGAACCAAAAACGGGAGAGGACCTCCGGGAGGGCATGCGTTTCCTTCTAGCTAGGGTGGTGTTAGCGACCTACCATCCCTGACATTTATATTATTTCCACCTGTGTGGTTGTTGGATTGCGAGGCTCCTCGGATATATCGGTGACGGTGTGGAGCCGATGGAGTCATTTGGCTCATTGACGCCCCAAAGGGCGGGGAAACGCAGTGTTCAGGTACTTTAATCCACATCGGTGGACCGGCCCTGACGATCCAAGGGTCACTCGAGCTCTGATCCTGAGACACGGGATAGAGGGTCTCGAATCGGTAGAGGACGATCTTTTGCCTCGGTTCACAGATGGAAACCCAACTTCCAATACGTGACATTTGCGGTTTTGATTGTAGAGCCTAGTATGGCGACATGATATATGGTACCCATGTCGTCTATGATTGATATTTATAATTGAAATTGTTTTGGCACTATACACTTATAATAGTATCAAATGATTTGTTTTTAATGTACCAAGCATGTTTGGTTATTATAAGGGAAAACCCTATCCTCCGGCTTGTGTTGCATTGTGTGATGGGACCTGGGTCTTATAATAGCTTCATTTTTCCAAAAAGCATTGCGATGTTTTGTTATATGCACCAGTATTCTTGGGAGAAAACTTGTTTCGTGTTATGCGGCATGGTCCCTTGATATATCTGATTTAAAGTAAAGCTTTAAATAACTATTTTAGTTCTCACACTAGTCACATGACCGACCTGGAATTTATTGTTTCAACCTAAACTCTGGGTGCCCTTATTGTAACACCCCATGTCCATTAATGTCACTCACAAAGGGAATGCATTAACTTCCATGGAGGTTTTAAGTGAATATAGAACCGAAAAATTACAATAAGACAGATAATAAGTAGTACTTGGAAATCTAAAACTTCATTTTATTGCAGCGGAAATTAAACATGTTTGTTACACATAAAACCATAAATCAGAGTCAAGTACAATATCCATCTTGATAAAACAAAATACATAATCCCATTACATAAATAGCCATTAAAGAAGATAACAAGCTGGACTTTACTTCAACGGTCCAAGCTTTCCAAAAGTGAGATAAAGCAATCCAATCAAACTCCACTAGAGATGGGTCCACCCTGAGGACCTGGAGGGGGAAAAAGGATAGAAATAGAGGGGGTCAGACATAAAGTCTGGCGAGAATGATAATTCTAACAATACTATTATCAAAACAACTAGACTAAGGCATAAGCTGGAAAACAAGGAAATGTCTATGAACTACTGGGTATGGAAGAGCAGATAAAGATAACGTTAAAGGCACACCTAATTCCTAACGAATAATTACTACACTGCACCACACCAGTCACCCTAAAGGTTGATCCCACTTGCTTCACTTAGAAATTATATAAATAGCCTCGTGTACCCCTAGCTGACTACATAGGTGTCGCCTGCCCCTATCTCCGCTAGGTGTACCCCACTATCCACTTTCGATCGGCTCCCTACTCGTAGATACCCGTGCTGGCCCCACAGTGGGGTGTATCACTCCCCTAAAGTGGCAACCCGATACAACTGGAGAATGCACGGCTTATGCCTACACGATGCAACAACGTGTTACCTACCAGCCCGGGTCCACACACGCATATGAAACCCGTTGGACTTGCGTTGCCACCGCTACCCCGTTTGGCCTCTTACAGTCAAACCCAGTATGCGTGTCCCGTCCTCGACTTGGGTCGAGCCCACAAAGATACGTTTGGGTTACTGGTTGAAATGGGCCCCCACAAGCTATCCACCTAAGCTTGTCCCCACTAGTATATCCCACTTAACCCTCTTAGTCATGTTCATTTACATGTGTGCTTGGTTAAGTCTTACTAATCGTATTTCAATTGCCACTAAAGGCACCCACTAGATTCCTCATGCCACCCAAGGCACCTACTTAACCCCCATGTCCCACCTTACATGTTTATCTGGTTAAGTATTTCTTAATTCATTCAGGCCATAACCTCATAAAGACCTCCCACATTAGACTGGCATTTATGGCAGCTGGATTTGTCGGGCGGGTCTGGGCAGTCTTACACCATAAAAGAGTCTAACCTCGTGTCTTTACAACTGTTATGCTTTAGTTTGGGCCTAGGACCTCTCACATTGGGCTGACATTTGTGACTACTGGATTTGCCGGGCGGGTCCGGGCAGGTTTACGTCACAAACGAGTCCAACCTCGTGTCCTAAGCATTGATTAACACATATAATCTTTCACCCCAGTTTTAAATATATCCCTATTCAATTCATTAATTACTTCCAATTTTAATGATGTCCATAATTGACTCAATTATGGCCATCCACTTATGGTATGCAAAATCATATCAATTGCACCCCAATTTCTCAATATTAAATCCTTAATATTACCCCTACCCCACGTTATACGTTCGCTTATTCAACGCAAAATATACATTAGACTCGAATAGTCTAACTCATAGCACAAAGATAAATTATCACAACATATAGACACATAAAATAGATCTAATCATAATATGGGTGAAACTTGCATAAAACTACACATGTCATGGATCTAAAGGTGTCAATTTGTTTGGTTAAAATGTCACAACTTACATAATATGATCATAACACAAATTCATGTGTAAACTTGCATATGTGGTTTATGCAACATAATGATGATGGGAACTAGCATCTAACACATAGAACTCACACATGTCATAGCACAATTCTAGACCTAAATAGATGTCATGGCATATGTTCAAAATCTTTACTAATCAATCTAAACTTGCATACATGATTTGTCATATAGATCAACATAGCCCAAACATTATGATTTGGTTAACATGAACTAATTAGCATAGATAATAACATCATGACTTTATAACATGTATAATTTATCACAACTTAGCATAGAAAATTACAACCTATACAATATCATCATAGCATGATTTACAACATAGAGGATATCATCATCACATAACATAGGATTTATAACATACATGATAGCATAAGGTTTACAACAACATATATGACAATTCACATCATTTTCTTATGATCCATATCACAACTTAATCTAATTAGTTTGCAATAATCTTGTTAAGATCATCATACTCACAATTAGAGAAGAAAGAGAGTCTTGATTTGCTTTAGAGTTGAGTAGAATTAGGGTTTTGATCAGCTTCTTCCTTCTTAGTTGGCGGCGGCTACACTGAGTTCCATGGCGATGGCATGACGACGGCTATTCTATTTTTCATGTGATTTAGAGTGAGAGACTACCTAGGTATATATAGAGTTTAGGATTTATTTAGGCCGTCAGATCAACTCAGAACTAATCTGAACTGTTTAATTTGCCAACTCAGCCCTAAAGACACATCAGCAGCTCAAGGTTGGGCTCAGTCAAACCCTAGCCGCCTGGACCAGGTTGACACCCAGGTCGACTGCGCAGTCGACCTGGTCCCTGGGGTGTCGACTGCCCAGTCGACTCCCTAGTCGACCTGGGTGCTGGGCGGGAAATTTCCCGCCTAGCCTGATTTGACTCCGAATTTGAAATTTAAATTTTCTGAAATCTGTTTTGAATTTTCTGAAACTTCCGATGGCCATATCTCCTTCATACTAAGTCCAAATCACGCAAACTCAGACTCTATTTCAACCAGAATTCCGAGACGAACACAATGGCGCAACCTGTTTCCCACAATTCTCACGTCTGAGATTAGTTATTCTTTAATTTGTGAATATTAATATTAACAGAATCACGGGGTGTTACATTCTCCCCTCCTTAAAGGATTTCGTCCCCGAAATCTTCAAGTTAAGGAGAATGTATATCCTAACATCCAAACAACCATCTACTCAACCATCAAACACAGGCATCCATTGTCCTTATAGACTTCTAATGCTTTCATATTTAAATGCACAGTGTGTGTATATGTCCATATCTAATGCAAAATCAGGCGGTCCACTGATTCAGTTGACCTCCTTAATGCAAATCATGATAGTGCCATGCGTCCATTATGTATGCAAAAGTTCCTTAATGCTACATATTATCTCTATATGCGTGCACAATCATCATCTGAATGCAGCATCCATATGATAAAAACAAATCCTCATACATCCATTTTACTAAATACATCCATATATATGCAATATGCAATATGAAGTGACTGAGTCGTTCTAGTGCCTAATAGTGTGTGTATATGCGTCCACGAGCAACCACTAGCAAACACTTGCATCCACATGCATCCATCATCCATAAAATGTCTCAAACACATGTTTCAACCATAGGATTATCCTAACTAAAGGTCAAAGATACTAGCGAGAGGACATACTAAAGATAAGATAAGTACAGGCTAAGCGATATAGGAGAAATTAAAGGACATACCCTCAAAAAGAAAAGGGTACAATGAACGCATCTTCTCTTCTGTCTCCCAAGTAGCGTTGCTCTCATCATCTCCCATTGCACTTTGACTAGTCTGACCTCTCGATTTCTCAGCTTCTTGATCTCCGACCCATGAATGCATGTAGGAGCTCGTCGAATCGTCGCATCACGCTCTATCTCCACCTCTCTAAGCAAGCTCGGCTCTACCACTTCCGCGGTCTCATGCAAGCACTTCCTCAAATGTGACACATGGAATACGTCATGTACACCACTAAGTCTCTCGGGCAACTCCACTCTATACACCATCTGCCCAATCCTTTCCTTAATAGGAAACGGCCCTACGAACCTTGGTGCTAACTTCCCAACGGACCCAAAGCGAACAACGTTCCGTAATGGAGACACTTTGATAAAGACCATGTCCCCAACATCAAACTCAAGATCTGTCCTCCTCTTATCCACATAAGATTTCTGCCTATCTTGCGCCGTCTTCATACTCCTTCGAATCAAGTCGATCTTTTCCGAAGTCTCTCTAATCATATCGGGCCCAAGCAAGATCTTATCTGTAGCTTCCCACCAACATGTAGGCGAACGACACGGCCGTCCGTAAAGAGCTTCGAATGGTGCCATGCCAATGCTAGATTGAAAGCTGTTATTATATGCAAATTCCACAAATGGAAGATGCTCTTCCCATGTACCCCCAAAGTCTAGGATACATAGCCTCAAAAGGTCCTCTAGAATACGATTCACCCTCTCGGTTTGGCCGTCCGTCTGAGGATGATATGCGGTGCTCAAACATAACTGAGTCCCTACCGCTTCTTGTAAGCTTCTCCAAAATTCGCTAGTGAAAATAGGATCGCGGTCGCTCACTATGCTAGAAGGAACGCCGTGCAAACGAACTATTTCTCGAATGTATACAGAAGCTAACCATGGAGCAGTCCTCTTACTCTTCACGGGAATGAAATGGGCGCTTTTAGTAAGTCTATCTACTATAACCCAAATCCCCGTATTACCCTTCCTTGATCTTGGTAATCCATCCACAAAGTCCATCGAGACACTTTCCCATTTCCATAGTGGAACCTCCAATGGGTGAAGCAACCCACCGGGCTTCTTTTGCTCCGCTTTTACTTGTTGGCACACCAAGCATCTAGCGACATACTCGGCCACATCCCTCTTCATACCAGCCCAAAAGAAAACTCGCTTCATGTCTTTGTACATCTTGTCCCCGCCGGGATGAATGGTCATCTTCGAACGATGTGCATCATCAAGAATGGTCTTCCTTAGGTCATCGTCTTTTGGTATACAAAGTCTACTGTCCCTACGTAACCAACCCTTATCATCTAGGGTATACCTACGGAGATGGCTTGATGACTCCCCTCTTTTGAGCTTTTCTACTAACTCAACCAACTATGGGTCGTCTCGCTGTGCCTCACCAATCCGTCCCAAAAGCGTAGGTCTGACCTCCAAGGATGCTAGCAAACCGGGTACAAAGTCAACGGAAGGTCTAAAGTCAAACATAGAAATGAATTCTAAGCTTCGCCGCTCAACAAACAACGAACTCAAGGACAACCTTTTTCTACTTAAGGCGTCTGCCACCACGTTACCCTTGCCAGGGGTATATGCTATTTCGAAATCTTAGGACGCTAAGAACTCCATCCACCTTTGCTGCCTTAAGTTCAAGTCCTTCTGAGAGAATAAGTATTTTAAAGATTTGCGGTCAGTGAACAATTCAAATTTCTCCCCAAGAAGATAATGGCGCCAAGACTTAAGCGCGAAAACAATAGCGGCCAACTCTAGGTCATGTGTAGGGTAATTTCTTTCATGCACTCTCAACTGCCTTCCACCATAGGCTATTACCCTTCCCTCTTGCATTAGGACTGCGCCTAGTCTTGTCCCACAAGCGTCAGTATAAACAGCAAATGGCTTACTCCCGTCTGGCAATACTAAGACTGAAGCTAAGGTCAAAGCTCTCTTTAAACGTTGGAACGCATCATCACAATCTACGTCCCACTCGAAGACTAGGTTCTTCTTCGTCAGGCGTGTCAATGGAGCTGATATTTTTGCGAAGTCTTTGATAAACTTCCTATAGTAGCCAGCCAACCCCAAGAAACTTCTTACTTCGGTAGCATTTTTAGGGACCTTCCAATCTTAGATGGCCACCACCTTCGCGGGATCCACAGCTATCCCTTCTTTGGAAACCACGTGCCCTAAGAATCGCACTTCTTTCCTCCAAAAGTGACATTTGGAAAATTTAGCTTTAAGGCTATGCGCTCGAAGAGTCTCCAACACTTCCCTAAGATGTAGGGCATGCTCTTCTTCATTCTTAGAAAAGATCAAGATGTCGTTTACAAAGACCACCACGAATTTATCAAGGTACTCCCTAAACACCCTACTCATCAAATCAACAAAGTATGCGGGGGCGTTTGTCAAACCGAAGGGCATCACTAGCCATTCATAGAAACCGTCCGGAGTCCTAAAGGCAGTCTTGTTAATGCTATCCTCAGCCACTCTCAACTGATGGAAACCAGTGGCTAAGTCCAACTGCGAAAACACTGAGGCGCCAACTAACTGATCGAAGAGATCGTCAATCCTCGGCAGTGGGTGTCTATTCTTCTTAGTAAGCTTATTAAGTTCTCTATAGTCCACACAAAGTCTAAGGGACCCATCCTCCTTCGTGGCAAATACTACTGGAGCACCCCACTCCGATATACTACGTCTTATGAACCCCTTCTCAAGCAACTCCTTCACTTGCTTATTGAGTTCCCTCCTTTCACGAGGAGCCATGTGGCGTACTGGCAAAGATACTGGTTTCGCATTATTCACAAGATACATTCGAAAATCTATCTCCCGCTTCGGAGGCAAGCCCTTCACCTCCTCAAACACATCCGAATATTCTCGGACCACTCTAACAGATCGTAGATTCTCCACCGACGCGTTAAGCGATTCTAGATAACTTGGCATAACGGAATTTATGGGATTACAAAAGATTTCGAGAGTGTTACCAAGGCGAGTCATGAGCCTAACTACTCTCCTTTCACAATCAAGAATGGCCCCATTTCTGGATAACCAATCCATTCCAAAAATTAGCCCATAGCCCGTGAAGCCCAAAACATAAGCATCACATCTAAACTCAACGCTAAGTATAGAAATTTTCAAATCCAAACACATCATGGACAAATAAGCTGAGCCCCCAATTGGATTCGAAACAACTAAGGGATCCTCTACTAAACTGGTGTTTAAGTGCAGTGATTCAACTAATGATGTAGAGATAAACGAATGCGATGCGTCCGAATCGAATAAGGTACGGACAGGATGATCAAGCAGAAAAACTAAGCTTTCAACAGAAATGGTTCTACCTCGTTCTTGCAGCGGTGGGACCGCGAGAGCCTGAACTTGTCCCCTTGCCTGCCCTGGTGCCACAAGAGCCTGCACCTATCCTCCCGAGGTAGACCCTGCCCTCTGCCCCTTCTTTGGGCAGTCCTTCACTAGATGTCCCGCTTCACCACAGTGAAAACAACCAGTCTTCTTTTTCTTTCTGCAATCCTTGCTGAGATGGCTGGGTGTCCCACAGTTAAAGCATCTTTTCTTTCCTTTGCCATTATTGTCTTTACCACCCTTCTTGTTTTACTGTTGAGGTTTCTTCTGATCCCCTTTCTTCTCGGGTGCCTTATTAGCGTTAGCGCCTTTCTCCTCGTGCATGAGTATCAAGCCTACTAGCTTCTCAAAGGTGGCCCCCATAGGGATGTGGGTCATAGCCAACCCCTGCAATGGCTCATTCAAACCATTAACGAACCTCAGAGCCTTCTTCTCCGGCGTTTTCACTAAGTCCAAGCCAAACCTTGCTAATTGATTAAATTTGTTGACATATTCTTTCACTGATGAGCTTCCTTGCTTCAATGTCAAGAACCTTTCCATATACAGATTTTCTTCTGCCCTTGAGAGAAACTTCGCCTCAAACCTACGTCTGAAATCCGCCCAAGAATCAACAGGACGCTCCCCATTAGTGACCTCCCACCAAAACGAGGCCTCTCCCTTCATTAACCAAGCTGCTAATTTGACTTTCCTCCCTTCTTCTACTTCAAAGATTTCTAGCAATTCTTCCACCTCCTTAAGCCAATCTCTAGCTTCCACAAACGTTTCTGACCCTTGAAAAGGTTTTCCACCCATAGCCTTAAATTCCTTGCATGTCTTTGCAAAAGTATCAGCGCGAGGAGGAGGAGGAGCGGGTGCAACTGGTGGTGGAGGAACATTGGCTGGACCTGCGGCGACCCTAGCCTCTAATAACCTCCTATACCATCCTGGTATCGTTACACCATCCGGAAGGTTAAGATCTTCAGCCATGCTGAAACGAAAAAGGAAAGATTCAAAATGGAGAATTCGAAAGATAAAGATATATGGCTATTGGGGATTATGTTTTTCATAAAAACTTTCCTCTTTAAATTACTCATCAAGACATGTTTTTGAAAACACTTCTTCCAAAAATACTTTAGAAAAATAGTTTTTCTAAAAATTTTATCTGTTCTGGTAACCTTAAGCTCTGATACCACGTGTAACACCCCATGTCCATTAATGTCACTCACAAAGGGAATGCATTAACTTCCATGGAGGTTTTAAGTGAATATAGAACAGAAAAATTACAACAAGACAGATAATAAGTAGTACTTGGAAATCTAAAACTTCATTTTATTGCAGCGGAAATTAAACATGTTTGTTACATCATAAAACCATAAATCAGAGTCAAGTACAATATCCATCTTGATAAAACAAAATACATAATCCCATTACATAAATAGCCATTAAAGAAGATAACAAGCTGGACTTTACTTCAACGGTCCAAGCTTTCCAAAAGTGAGATAAAGCAATCCAATCAAACTCCACTAGAGCTGGGTCCACCCTGAGGACCTGGAGGGGGAAAAAGGATAGAAATAGAGGGGGTCAGACATAAAGTCTGGCGAGTATGATAATTCTAACAATACTATTATCAAAATAACTAGACTAAGGCATAAGCTGGAAAACAAGGAAATGTCTATGAACTACTGGGTATGGAAGAGCAGATAAAGATAACGTTAAAGGCACACCTAATTCCTAACGAATAATTACTACACTACACCACACCAGTCACCCTAAAGGTTGATCCCACTTGCTTCACTTAGAAATTATATAAATAGCCTCATGTACCCCTAGCTGACTACATAGGTGCCGCCTGCCCCTATCTCCGCTAGGTGTACCCCACTACCCACTTTCGATCGGCTCCCTACTTGTAGATACCCGTGCTGGCCCCACAGTGGGGTGTATCACTCCCCTAAAGTGGCAACCCGATACAACTGGAGAATGCACGGCTTATACCTACACGATGCAACAACGTCTTATCTACCAGCCCGGGTCCACACACGCATATGAAACCCGTTGGACTTGCGTTGCCACCGCTACCCCGTTTGGCCTCTTACAGTCAAACCCAGTATGCGTGTCCCGTCCTCGACTTGGATCGAGCCCACAAAGATACGTTTGGGTTACTGGTTGAAATGGGCCCCCACAAGCTATCCACCTAAGCTTGTCCCCACCAGTATATCCTACTTAACCCTCTTAGTCATGTTCATTTACATGTGTGCTTGGTTAAGTCTTACTAATCGTATTTCAATTGCCACTAAAGGCACCCACTAGATTCCTCATGCCACCCAAGGCACCTACTTAACCCCCATGTCCCACCTTACATGTTTATCTGGTTAAGTATTTCTTAATTCATTCAGGCCATAACCTCATAAAGACCTCCCACATTAGACTGGCATTTATGGCAGCTGGATTTGCCGGGCGGGTCCGTGCAGTCTTACACCATAAAAGAGTCTAACCTCGTGTCTTTACAAATGTTATGCTTTAGTTTGGGCCTAGGACTTCTCACATTAGGCTGACATTTGTGACTACTGGATTTGCCGGGCGGGTCCGGGCAGGTTTACGTCACAAACGAGTCCAACCTCGTGTCCTAAGCATTGATTAACACATATAATCTTTCACCCCAGTTTTAAATATATCCCTATTCAATTCATTAATTACTTCCAATTTTAATGATGTCCATAATTGACTCAATTATGGCCATCCACTTATGGTATGCAAAATCATATCAATTGCACCCCAATTTCTCAATATTAAATCCTTAATATTACCCCTACCCCACGTTATACGTTCGCTTATTCAACGCAAAATATACATTAGACTCGAATAGTCTAACTCATAGCACAAAGATAAATTATCACAACATATAGACAAGTAAAATAGATCTAATCATAATAGGGGTGAAACTTGCATAAAACTACACATGTCATGGATCTAAAGGTGTCAATTTGTTTGGTTAAAATGTCACAACTTACATAATATGATCATAACACAAATTAATGTGTAAACTTGCATATGTGGTTTATGCAACATAATGATGATGGGAACTAGCATCTAACACATAGAACTCACACATGTCATAGCACAATTCTAGACCTAAATAGATGTCATGGCATATGTTCATAATCTTTACTAATCAATCTAAACTTGCATACATGATTTGTCATATAGATCAACATAGCCCAAACATAATGATTTGATTAACGTGAACTAATTAGCATAGATAATAACATCATGACTTTATAACATGTATAATTTATCACAACTTAGCATAGAAAATTACAACCTATACAATATCATCATAGCATGATTTACAACATATAGGATATCATCATCACATAACATAGGATTTATAACATACATGATATCATAAGGTTTACAACAACATATATGACAATTCACATCATTTTCTTATGATCCATATCACGACTTAATCTAATTAGTTTGCAATAATCTTGTTAAGATCATCATACTCAGAATTAGAGAAGAAAGAGAGTCTTGATTTGCTTTAGAGTTGAGTAGAATTAGGGTTTTGATCAGCTTCTTCCTTCTTAGTTGGCGGCTACACTGAGTTCCATGGCGATGGCATGACGGCGTCTATTCTATTTTTCATGTGATTTAGAGTGAGAGACTACCTAGGTATATATAGAGTTTAGGATTTATTTAGGCCGTTAGATCAACTCAAAACTAATCTGAACCATTTAATTTGCCAACTCAGCCCTAAAGGCACATCAGCAGCTCAAGGTTGGGCTCAGTCAAACCCTAGCCGCCTGGACCAGGTCGACACCCAGGTCGACTGCGCAGTCGACCTGGTCCCTGGGGTGTCGACTGCCCAGTCGACTCCCCAGTCGACCTGGGTGCTGGGCGGGAAATTTCCCGCCTAGCCTGATTTGACTCCGAATTTGAAATTTAAATTTTCTGAAATCTGTTTTGAATTTTCTGAAACTTCCGATGGCCATATCTCCTTCATACGAAGTCCAAATCACGCAAACTCGGACTCTATTTCAACCAGAATTCCGAGACGAACACAATGGCGCAACCCGTTAACCACAATTCTCACGTCTGAGATTATTTATTCTTTAATTTGTGAATATTAATATTAACAGAATCACGGGGTGTTACACTTATTTTCCGCACGGGCAGCTCGTAGTTTTGGTTTTGCAGATTTATATTCACAGGATCTTGGTTTACAGCTGGAACGATACTTGGAAAGCTATGTATCCATGTATTACTTTCAGTTGTGTTTTGTATTATTTTCCGCTGCTATGTAATGTAATTTAATTCTCTGATATTTTCTGATGTGTAATATTTATTCATACTCTGTATATTCTTGTATTCTAATGGAATTGTTGTAATAACAATGAAATGTTCTTCTTTTTGCGTTCCGATATGACTTGTCCTCAATTCAATTCGGGCCTTCCTTACCGGGGAAGTTCTGGTCGTTTTAGTTTGGTATCAGAGCTTTGGTTTACAGAGCTCGAGAACAAGACACATTAGAACCAAACGAAAGAATTCATTAAAGATTGGATTAGTAATGTCCGATAAGAATAACTCGTTAGAGATGGGAACAGTAGTATCCTAGAACAAGTGTGAAGAGTAGTGTTTTTAAAGATAAAAGCGAAAACAAATTTTGTTATGAAAGTTAAATTCAAGTATACGTATTTGAATATTTTATTTGTATTGAATTTGGACAATCTAGTATATGAAGATTTTGCATATACGCGTCATGAACGTATATTCGAAGTTTTAATATACTGGATAGATATATAATCACACTCTAGTCGCCCGGACATGATCCTGATGATGAAGTATACCATCACCAGTATTTATTTTCGAGTTTCGAAAGTGTGATATCTATATATTTCCAATTGACTGGTATGAGAACCAAAACTAGATAGGGCTATAGTTGTGATTTGGCATCAAAAACATGGTTTTCTGTATATATATATCAAATTATGAATTTGAAACGATAATCCACTAATTGATTGATGGTTGTGTTGTTTGATTATTGGTTTGATATTTTTAACCACTTAGGCCAAATTGAACCGAATATTGAACTGTATTGAAAATGATTACATTTGTATGCATATACATGTACTTACATTGAACAGGTCGTAGTAAGGAGGCTAGAGCAGAGGAATAAAATTGTTTGCCCGACAAATAGGTACATGTTTATTGTATTTCTTGGGTTTTTGATGATTTTATGAGCCGATTGGCTAGCCGCTTGGATGTTTCTTTTTCTTTTTGGATTGGTGAGGGTCATGGGAGGCTATTTGAAATATCCCGAAGCTCCCAGTGCAGGGGAGGTTATGGCGAACTTTTTTGAAATTCTGGGGTGTTAGCCATATTTTTGAAGAATTTGAAAAGTTTTTAGGAATTGAAAAGTTGAAGAACTTAAGCCATAATGAAAATAATGGAAGTTGAGTTGATTAGTTAAACAACTTTCAGCTTCGTTCCTTTTTGGGGACGAAAAGTTTTAAGCGGGGGAGATTGTAATAACCCGGATATCTGAGCCAATTTAAAATTTTTATTTTGGCAATTTTAACAGATTTTTAATATTTAAAATGAATTATTTTAAATAATAATGATGGAAAATTTATTTTCGACGAAGTTAAAACGAATAATTTTATTTTAATTATATAACGAGCCTGAAATGGCGCGACAGTTCGAAAATTCGATTTCAAATTTCAAATGAATGTACAGAATTCGAAATAAACCGGATTTTAGTGAAACCAAAAATATTAGAATCTATTTGAGAATATCTTTCCAACGAATCTGAAAAATTAAAATTTCATAGCGGGGATAAAAAGTTTGGCCCAGTTGAAATTTCAGAATAGTCGCTATGGAATTTCTGACCCTTAAAAATGGAAATTTTGCAAACGACCTCAGTTTTCGACGAAACCACTTTTGTTGGATCCGGGATGTCAAGTTATTGCTAGATTCCAAAATTCATAATTTTTCGAATCAATATGTGAGTGTGGCATAGTTAAACGGGTTTGACCAGTTTCAGTTGAATTTAATCGACTGGAAAATGACCATTTTTCAAACGGTCTCAGAATTTGACGAAATTAGTTTTGTTAGGACCGTATCGTCAATACGAAGCTAGAAATAATTTTTCTGGAATTTGCAGAGTCCGTATGTGGCCCCAGTAAATTGAAATGTGCGTTCAAATTCAATATATAGATTTATATTTTGATTTTGATGGAAACTGATCGTAACAGTCGAATTGGCTTACCGGGCATATCCTATTGTGTTCGGAATGGGGGTATTTAGCTAGGGACGACAGTCGTTGGGTTCGATTCGGTGATGGAAAGAGAATTCAACTTTTTGGAGTGAAATTAAATAAAAATTATATATTATTATAATTGGGCACAAGCCCTTATCTCATCCACAACCCCTCCCTCCCCCCCCCCCCGCTGTTCAAATTAAAATCAAAAGAAAAAAACGAAATCGCGTGCCCTAGCCCGTAGTCCGCCGCCACCACAGACAGTCGCGACCTCCCCCTTTTTGCCGATGCCGCCTCCACCCAACCTACCCCCGCCTCTTCTGACCACCACCCTCCAGCGCGCGAGCCCAGGAACCCACCACCACAGATCTCGAGTGTCGTGCCCCGCCTCCAGCAACCCGACCACCTCTGAGCTGCCGCTCCATGCCGGAGATTGCCCAGACTTCCTTCGTGCCTCTCCCCATCGCGTGCTTCTCTGAAACCCCCAAATTTCAAACGCAAACCCCAATTGAAGGCCGCTTCCCACCATCTCCAACTGTCCGACCACCTCCCCGAGCCTGCTCCACTTCGACAGCACCCCCACGCAGCAACTCTGCCCCCTCCTTGCTCGATACGAAGTATGTATTCCAATTTGAATTATATTCGCAGATTTTGAGTATTATATGATGATAAAGATCCGATTTTTATGTAGTTATTAGTGAAATAAAAATTGGATTTTTCTATATGTGTATGAAGAATAAAAATTAGATTTTCATGAATATAAAGATTAGAATTTTCTAATAGAAAAGATTATATTTTTATAAAGGAAAAAGGTTTGATTTTTTTTTTTAAAGTATACATCGAATTAAAAATATGGTTTTTATCCATTTAGCGTTGTAATAAAAATAGGATTTTCATCTATGTAGTAGCAATATAAAAATGTGATATATATATATAGTAGCGATATTAAAAATATAATTTTTAACATATATCGCGTGAAACAGATCTTGTTGGAGACACGGCGAAGATTTTCTACATATGAAGGGTCGCGGTGAATTGGTTTAGCTAGTCGGTGAGAACTCCTCACTTTTATTTTTATTTCTAGTTTGAAATATATGCTAGGATGCTGACGGTGCTTAGCAACACCCGACACCCGTCGTCCACAGACCATGGATTACTTGTTTGTTTGATTGATGTGTTGTGAAATTTGATTGTGTGATGTGGAATGAGATAAAATATTTTATCATTATAAATATTTTATAGTTAAAAATATAATTTTTAACGTGTATATAAAATAAATATTTATAAATAAATCGAATGATTTGTTTATATACACCCATTTGACTGATATTGATCGGGACGATAAATTTTACACATCGCCCAACTGCATAAATAAAAATTTGTGTTTGTTGATTTGAAACCCCACACGGGTATTGGGATGATATTTGACGTACACTAATCCCGATTGTTTAGTTGTATGTCAATCGATAGGTTGACAGACTGTGTAAGCATTAATTATTTATATTTAATGCTTATGAAGTTGTGTGGTGTACTTTGGATGATGGTTGATGATTTATCGTTGCTATAATATACATGTTTTGTAGGGAATCCATATAATTAACATTATATGGTAATTGATTGGGCCTCATTCCAATTTGGAAAATAAGGAATATTATAAAAGAAAATTCATGTGTTGAACAGAGAGAAAATTCATGTGTTGAATAGAATAAAAATTCATGTGTTGAATAGAATAAAAATTCATGTGTTGAATAAAAATATAGATTCATGTGTTGAATAAAATATATATTCATGTGTTGAATAAAAATATATATTCATGTATCGAAGAAAATATTCATTTGTTGAATAGAATAATGAAGTTATTGAAATATATAAAGCCGTATTGGTTAGATATGCGCCATTTTGACGCGAACGATATTTACATCGATTATATTCGTTTTTATAATGATTATTGAAAAGGAAGTGATTTCAAAATATAATGTTTTGAAAATATTATCATTTGTATATCAATGATGTGGAATATTCAATTTTGATTCGAAATTGAATATGAAGTTCAAATCATTTCGAAAACGAATTTAAAACGATTTATAAAATAATTTTTAAAAGGAAATCAACGATATATATTATACGATATATATTATATATATTAAATGGCCTGAATAGAACGCGCCGCGCTACTGTAGTTCCCGAATTTCGACCATTGACTTCGAATGGATATTACGGGAGAACTGACCGCCGGATTCTCCTAAAACCGGAACGGTTGGGTTCATATCGAAAAGAGCTTTCTAACGAATATTAGGGATTTGAAATCTAACGGTTTGATTTTGAATTATGTCCAAATCAAATTTGGAAAAGGTCGCTGTAAGTGCAGTTCGATGGCCATTGATGGAAATCGACTGTACGGGCCTTGATAAAATTAATAAAAATAGTAATAATTTGTGTAAAATCATAAGAAATGATTTGGAAAGAATTGGGATGAAAAACTCCATATTTGAAAAGATAAAAATAGATTTTTTTCGAAATGAACTAGTTTTGAACTAGAATTATAATCCCATTTATTTTTAAAATAAATAAAGTGGATTTGAAATGGTTTTGAAAATAACCAGAATTTCCAATATATAAAGTGGAAATGGATTTGAATCGAAATTGTCTTTGGAATATCTCGATGTTGGATTTCGTGATTATACAGATATTGTTATGAAATTTTAAAGATATATTTATATCGTTATTTCCAATACGATATTTGTTGGTCATAGAATTTGATATTGAATATAAGCCGATATATTTTCTATTCATAGCCTTGTATTTAATATCAAATGGGATTTGGGTTTGTCGTGAATGGTGTCTTCATTAACGCTATTTTTAAACCCAGTTGAGAAAAGATTAAATCTTTTTATTTATATTTAATGAAATATACCAATTAAATGATATTTAATTGGAATTAAATTTTAATTGATTTTTGGGTTTATCGTGAACTGTGTTTTAACGACATTCGTTCTTTAACCCGATTTACAGTGAAATGTGATTTGGAATTTATAAATCTTTTGTTAAGATTTAAAGGAGATTTTCCAAAGTAAAGTTTTCCAATTTAATAAAATAAATTGGAATGGAATTCGATTTGGTAATAATCGAAGTGAATTTCTGTGGAGGAAGACGACTAATATATCTAGAATTTAAAAGGCCTTGCCGTTATTCCATTTATATTATTAGTCGGATATGGAAGTTTATATCGATATATATCGATTTGTTTTCCATGAAGATCCCATTGTAAATGGAATGTGATTTTGGGTTTATCGTGAACCGTATTTTAAATGACATTGGTTCTTTAACCCAGTTAAAGACAGGATATGGTTTCCCAAGTTAAACAATCATTAATATGATTTTTAAGAAGAGTAAAACCAAGTGGAGTTTTAATGAATCTTTAATTAGATTGAGATGATCGAGAATGGAGTATCACCAGTTTTGCTCCAGGCGATAGTTAAATCTTTTATTAGATTAACGTGAAATGGTAATTGAATTTACCGATAACACCGTGGTGTTAGATATGAAGTATGACCAGCTTTACTTCAAGGGATGAATAGGTTGGGATTGGGAAATTTAAAACAAATGATTACTTCGGTAAGGTTCGTTAATCCCGACTAGTTTGGATAAACCATAATTTGGTTTAAATTGATATTCAAAAGAAGATTAAAGAATAAATTTAAAGAATTTATCTTTGATAAAATTAATGGGAACCTTTCCCAAAGTATAAGAATATTTGAATAAAAGAATATTCTGAATTAGAATGAGGCGTATGTTGTGTTTGTGTAACACTTGTTTATTATATACGCGGGTTATTCAGAAAGACTGGGTTTATCCCATTCTGAATAACTGATTTGACGATGTGTCGAGGATGAAGACGGTGGTTGAAGACCGGAGGTCTTCACATCGTTTGGGGGATTATTGATGATCTTGATTGGGCTGTACTCCCAAGAGGCGGGAATCTGTTGGTGATCGTTCAGATGTACTTGGAGATCGATGGATATGCGAGGTACAAGGTACCTTCGGTTTCATTCAGACCCAGAACGAACTTGTAAATGGACTGTGTGTCTGACATTGGATTTTATTCTATGTGATTGATTTTTATTAAATATATATCTGTTTGGCAGCGGAGAATTTATTCTCTTGCTTAACGCCCTTCTCTGAGACGTACGAGCTCAGGGATTATATATTGATGGATATCAATCACATGGAGTGAGTTGCCTAAGTGGCAAATGATCAAGGCTTTTGTTGAAAAGCAGAGTCTTGTGGTTGATGATCAAAGCACCGCCTGTGTGGCACAGCTTTGTGTAGCGTTAATTCGCGAGGCTCACACCTCGGTTGTGAACCAGAAACGGGAGAGTACCTCAGGGAGGGCATGCGTTTCCTTCTAGCTAGGGTGGTGTCAGAGACCTACCAACCATGACATTTATAATATTTTTACCTGTGTGGTTGTTGGATTGCGAGGCGCCTCGGATATATCAGTGACTGTGTGGAGCCGATGGAGTCATTTGGCTCATTGACGCCCCAAAGGGCGGGGAAACGCAGTGTTCAGGCATTTTAATCCACATCAGTGGACCGACCCTGACGATCCAATGGTCACTTGAGCTCTGATCCTGAGACACGGGCTAGATCGTCTTGAATCAGTAGAGGACTATCTTTTGCCTCGATTCACAGATGGAAACCCAACTTCCAATACGTGACATTTGCGGTTTTGATTGTAGAGCCTAGTATGGCGACATGATATATGGTACCCATGCCGTCTATGATTGATATTTATGATTGAAATTGTTTTGACACTATACACTTATAATAGTATCAAATGATTTGTTTTTAACATACCAAGAATGTTTGGCTATTATAAGGGAAAACCCTATCATGCGGCTTGTGTTGCATTGTGTGATGGAACCTAGTTCTTATAATAGCTTCATTTTTCCAAAAAGCATTGCGCTGTTTTGTTATATGCACCGGTATTCTTGGGAGGAAACCCGTTCCGTGTTATACGGCGTGATCCCTTGATATATCTGATTTAAAGTAAAGCTTTAAATAACTGTTTTAGTTCTCACACTAGTCACATGATTGACCTGGAGTTTGTTGTTTTAACCTAAAACCCTGGGTACCCTTATTTTCCGCACGGGCAGCTAGTAGTTTTGGTTTTGCAGATTTATATTCATAGGATCCTGGTTTACAGCTGGAACGATACTCGGAAAGCTCTGTATCCATGTATTACTTTCAGTTGTGTTTTGTATTATTTTCCGCTGGTATGTAGTGTAATTTAAATCTCTGATATTTTCTGATGTGTAATATTTATTCATACTCTGTATATTCTTGCATTCTGATGGAATTGTTGTAATAAACAATGAAATGTTCTTCTGTTTGCATTCCAATGTGGCTTGTCCTCAATTCAATTCGGGTTTTCCTTACCCGGGAAGTTCGGGTCATTTTAATATCTTGAAAACGGGATATCGCTAGATTGTGAGACCACCTCCGTTGGATCCGGAATAGTGAATTTTAGCACTTAGGGAAGTTTCGCGTAAAATGACATCCGTATGTGGAAAAGGAAAAATAAAAGGCCAAAATTTGAACTAAATTTTGACGATAATTGGAATTTGATAGTACTAACGGCAAAATTGGAACCTAAGAGCTATCCAGGAAATTTCTAAACGTAGGATATTAGATATGTATAAAATCTAAGAAAATTCCTTATCGAATATAAAAAGTTATTAACAAAACAGGAATAAAATAAATTATTCAAAAATGAAAACGAACTTAGATTTTGTATTTGAACACATAGGATTGAAGTACGTTAGAAACCGGACTTTATGGTTGATGAATTTCTGAAAAACATTATCATTTGATACTCCGACGCGAGGCCTGAAAGTGCTGGAGAAAACACAAATTACTATTCAGGGGGATAGAGATGGATAATGACCTTAGGATCTTCCATGCTTATTCATAATACAAATGTCATTAATCTCTTCATTACCCCTTTATTATATATATGCCTTATTCCTTCCTTATTGCTCCATTCTTCTTCTTGGAAAATTGCTCCTCTCCTTTCCATGAATTGCTCACATTTTTGACCCATATTAAATAAAAAGAATTTTTTTTTCAAGAAAATAAAGAAGGAAGGAAGGAGAAAAGCTAGGAGAAAAGCTAGGAGAAGGATCTATACGTCCTAAGCTAAGTTCTAGAAGCATCCGGGGTGAGAAATCATGTAGTTTAAAGGGTTTATTTCCTTAGTTTTAACATGTATACAAAGTGTTTGTAGAAATTCCTAAATGAAACCTTAAGTGATTATGTGGTGAGTATTCATGGATTAAGGTTGTAGTTAATAGCTTATCACTTCCATGAAGTTTATATGTAGATCTATTAAGATTAGTAGTTAGATCCTAAAGGTAATAAGCTAATTACCTATTTAAGTGATTAGTAAAATTAGGTGTAATATTGTGAAAGCTATAAGGACCTTTGAAAATTGTAATCATGAATTTAAGTTAGCTAAGTCTATGGAGAAGATATTCTCATGTATGAATATAGTTAGATTTGGAAACCAATATATTTAAAAGTATATTCATGTTAATTAGAAAGGTATTAATATTACAAGGGCTAATGTTAATTATAACCCTTAATGGCAAGGTTGTTAAACATTCGAGAGAGAGCGCAAAGCTATGATGGTCCTACAGTAAAGAAATTGAAGGAACCTACTGGGATGGTGAGTGTTTTATCCTCTCACATTTGCTTGTGGTATTTTTTTGTGTGAGATGATTTCATGCTTGTTGTTGTGTGGCTTGAAATGTTTGATATTGTTTGCAAAACCCTACACATGTCGTGGGATGAAATTACACTAGTCCCATGTGTTTATTACATAGATTGTTATTAATTAGTAAACCCCTACACAGGGTATTGGGATGATGACTCACACCAGTCCCAAGTGTTCACTAAATTGTGTATGTGGTTGCTTTGCGGATGTCATAGTGTTTGATATTTGGATTGGGCTGACCAATGGTTATGAACACCATTTGGTTTTATATGTGATTTGGATGGCCTTTTAAGGCAATAGTGTGGTTGTATTGATGCTCCCATAGGGGGAGGTTATGGAAAAAAATTCTGGAAATGTAGAAACCAAAATGACATTGAAAATTATGCTTATATAAATAACGAGTTTGGTTGCAAATCATTAGACACATGACATCTTGTTTATGTTTACTGGATGTTTGTATATACCCAAATTCTCGGGTAATACAAGAGTTGAAGGAGTCTCATTCAAGAAATTGGATTTTAAATGATTATTTTAATAATAAAATAATCGAGGAAAATAAAAGTTTGAATTTAAATTCTGATACTTTTCGGAAATGAATTTGAGTTCATAATAATGAACTTTCGCAAAAGAACGAACTGGTTTTGAAGAAGTTAAGAACAAGTTATGGCTTATCGAATATTGAAAATAATTATAAATCGATTATACGGTGAATAATAAATTGAAGTTGCGTTTGCCTAACAAACAAACTTGGTTTTGCGAAATTATGGTTTCAATGTTCTTTCTTATTTTTATAATGAGCGTCGGCCAACTTTGAGACTTTAATAATCATTTATGAAGAATAATATTATTTTAGTGGTTTAAATATTAATTTAAAAGTTTAAATGTGGAATAATTGATCTAAAGGACAAAAATGTGGAAATTGAATTCCAAAAGTTATTTAATATGGTTTGAACAATAATTGAACTTATTTTGAATTATTTCGACTCGGTTTTAATAATAAGTCGCTTTTGGGTTCGAATAGGACTCGTAGCGTAGTGACAGTTCGCGAATTTCGACCCGAAATTTGAAATTGAAATATCGGAAGATCTAACTGTCGTATTTTCTTGAAATGCATCACATTTTGTCTGAAATTTGAATAGCATTCCAACAAAAGAAAAAGAAACATTTTTCAACGATCGGATTTTCCTACAAGTCTAAATCAGTTTGACCAGAAAATCCAGTTTTGGCAATTCAAGTGCCAAATTCGGATTATTCTTAAAAAGGTGTTTATAAATTATAAAAAAATATGGGAAAATCATGATAAATCATATTAAATGATTTAAACTTGTTTTGGGACAAATATATTAATATTTGGTAAGATAAAAATGAATCGTGTTAAAGTGAGCTATTTAGCAACTAAAGTAAACCCCTCAAGTATTCCGTTTTTTACTTTTAATAAGACGTTTATTTAAATATATAGGTGTCTTTAGTTAATTTATCCAATTAGTAGGGAAGCCTGTCGAGCAGGGACGAAAGTCGGCCTTAGTGATCCGACGGTGCTGAGTGGAAGGGTCATCGCTCAACGAATAAAATTTACTCTAGGTGTTTTCACGGTTTAGGCGGCTCCCATTTAGCTCGCCGCTACTATGGGAATCGCTTTTGCTTTCGTTTCTTCAAAATCTTAGGGAAAGACTTGATTTGTTATCTCATGTCTGCTTTTCATGAAAAAAGACCAATTGAAGGGGAGGGTTTCTTCAAACAACAAGGAGCTGAGGAAACTATTCAATCAAATGATATCGAGCATGTTTCCCATGATCCCACAAAAAGGAACTGTAGAGTACAAAATACCATAAAAACAAAAACATTCCTATGGATGTTTTCTGGGGAACCTAGACGAAACCATTGTGTATCGCAAATTCATGAATAGTTCACCTGCCGATATCAATATAATTCGGTTTAAACATTTAATAAGATTTTCATTTAAACATAAAGGAGTTTATTTATTGATAAATGGGATTATTAATAAGGGTATATTAGAATCCAAGTTTCCAATCTATTTAATTAAATTGAAATTGAATAGATACCAGATTGGTCATTGACTGAGATAAGTCTCCATAGATGATGACTTAAACTATTCAAGGGATTTAAAAGGTTGTACTGTTATCCTGCATATAGTGTTAGTTGGATATGGAGGTTTATATCGATTATAAACCAATATGATTTCTGTAGAGATTCTAATATAAAAGGAAATATAATTTTGGGTTTGTTGTGAGTGATGTCTTCAATAACATTGTTCTTTGGCCCATGAAAAGGTAAGATAATTTTCCAAGTTAAGCAAATGAAAATTTATTTATAAAGATTTTTTGGAAAGTCATGAACATGTTTTTACATGAGCAAATGGCGAATAATCGATAAGAATTTTTGGAAAGATTTAACTTGGAATTTGAAGTTAAGTAATCAGAATATTTGATTTAAAATCTTTTAACAAGATTTGAAGGAATAGGATTTGAAAGGTAATTAAAATTACCAAATCATAAGATGATTAAAAAATAAAGTATTATTGGTTTTGATCCATGAGATAGAAATGAAGAGTTTTGACATCTTAAAACTTAATATAGTTTTAATGAATGGATTGAATAAAAGATTGGAATGAGCTTCATGAGATCCTGTAAACCGATTGGTTTTAAAAAATGTGCTAATTATTTGGAAAGGACGCGTTTTTACTCATTTTGAGTAATTATAGACGTGAAAGGATTAAGTTCTCAATTATAATGGTTGAAGACAGATATTCTTCACATCGGATGGATAGCTTGTTGATGCCTTGGGGTCGCTACTCAAGAGGTTAAAGTGACGGCATTATCTGACCGTACTTGAAGCGTAGCGGATTGCAAGGACTTGCACTCCCAGGCGGGGACGTGGAATCAAGTGCCTTCGATTTCGTTCCTATTCCTCGAACGGACTTGTGGATGGATTGCATGTCTGACATGGAATCATCGTGGGGCATGCTAAGTGTTGAGCAATGATCAGGGCTTTTCTTGAAAAGAAGGGCTCTGTGGTGATGATCAAAGCATGACTTAAATGCGTAGCTCTGTGTATGACAGGACCTCGTGATAGCCTCACACCCCGGTATGATGGTATGCTGATGGTCAGATCAGCATGACTTTATGTTTTGCACAGATTCGGTCGACCTAGTTGGTGAGGTGGCCCGCTTGTTGATAGGTTGTAGGGATTATATTCCGCCAACTTGAGAAAAATGGGTGCGGTATTGTGTACAAACATGGTATCCGTTGAATGCCCGAGAGATATTTCGAATCAGTAACCATCATGATGGAATCCAAACTCCTATATGAACCCTTTTACAATTTTCAGTTGTATACCTAAGTAGCCAACATTGTGGTATGGGACACTATGCAAGCTAAGATTTATAAGTTATTTTTCGGAAGTATTTTTCCATACCCTAGACATTATTATAATATGAAATGTTTTGTTTAAACTATATCAAGCATGTTTTGCGATTATAAGGCAAACCCCCATCCTTCGGCTTGTGCTTGCATTGTGTGATGGGACCTAGGGATTATAATCATTCAATTTTCTAAAAGTCACGTTTTCAAACTTGGTTTATGGTTGCTATGGATGGATGGTTGCTGTGTTTAGTTATGATCGCTATGGTTAGGTTTGGTTATATTATTTTATAACTGATATAACCCAAGACTGGCCCAAGTGTTTATCGCTCGGGTCAGATTCGAGCGAGTGTTTTCAAGATGAAAGCTTGAAGACTTGGAGTTCCGCAGAGAATTGAGGCTTCATATGAAATCGGACTTTTATTTTAATGTGTTTCTATAAAAAAAAATACGCTGCAATGATATTTTCATATTATATTTTATCTGTTCCGCTGTGAGTTTTGTGTTCCGCTATGTTATGCTCTGATGAATCCTAACCAAACGTATTTTTGCTTGCGTTGAATCGACGTAACTTCGGGTTTTGTCGGATTGAAGTGAGTAAAAATGCAGGTCGTTACACAAATTAAATAAAATATTGATTTTCTTTTAAAGAAAATGTTCATAGGCCCAATTAAAGATCTAAAATGGCTATTTTTTTTTTGGAATTCACCCATTTCTTCCATTGTGGTTGGCTCAGTTTTTCAATGATATCAGAGCCCAATAGCCATGTGGTCTAAATTAATCATGTTAGAGCTAACGATTAAGCTTCCTCACTAAGTACGGTGTCTAGAAAAGTCGTGTCTTGGATTAGAGTTGGGTAATCAAGTACCATGTCCTACCTGGTTAGTGGTCGGGCCTAAAAGGCGGAGTAAGCCCAAAAGTTACCTCTCGTAGAAAAGGCCCAATTTAATTGGGACTTAGGCTAATTCTAAAAATAGTTTTGAAAATTAGGAATTAAATTTAAAATAAAACCATGTTTATTATACAAGATTATAATATAACATAAATTTTCTTTTTTTTTGAAATGTAATGAAAAGTTCAAAATGTTTGAGAATATCAATTTCGAAATTTAAAATTATTAATAAGATTAATAATATAATATAATTAAATAAATTAATTGATTAATACTTATGTGCCTATATAAAGGTTAGTTAATTAACTAAAAAATGCATATGTATATAAGATATATGTGTCTTACCATTGAGATTATAATAGATATATCGAATGTAAAAATTGTAATGAAATCGTAACTTGAAATTAATTAAAGTTAATTAAATAAAATTAATTAATAAAATTTTATACATTAGATTATTGTATAAGTTAATTAAAATATTAAAGTTGTATAATAATGAAACTTATATAGTGTGAGTGTATAAATTAAAAAAGGAACACAGTATGGAAAAGATTGGAGAAATATTCGCAAGCTTTTGTTTATTTGAAAATGACATCTAAAAAGCCCCATCCACCCTATTTCTTTTACGATTCTCACATATCTCCAACTTATGTTACTCTGTCTTGCCTCCTCTCCACCTCGTCCCTCCTCTCCGGCTCTCCTTCCAGTTTACGCCGTGCCTAAGTAACGAAACCTACTCCCTGCTCAAACGACCCTTTCACTTTGGTCTGGACAACGATTTTCCCTTTGCTCTTACAAATTGTGTTGATGATCCTGTTAGGTTGTTTCCTGCGTAGTTTTAGACTCCTTGTCAGTCAAGATCTGCCTTCGATCTACCTCACATGTGACTGGTCTCCAGCTGATCGAGGATCTTCCTATCGAATCCAGATCTGTTATGCTGGTAAGGAATATGTATACTTTAAGTTCGATTTCTTTTTGAAAACATGATCCACACACCCTAAATATAACGGCAATTTCTATTTAAGTGCAATACTTTGAAAATAAAAAAAAAATTCATCCAATTTTTCCTACACTCGTACAAAGAAAGAGCGTAGTTCATCTAATTTTTCATTCAAACCCTATCAACCAACTTTATATTTGCGAACTACAGAAAAGTCTAATTTTCTGAATTTGATTTCTTATGTTAGAAAGAGGTAGAAAATGGATAATTACATATTTTGCATCCACTTTTACGTATCTTTTTTTCATACTTGGAACACTTAATTGCTAGTTTTACAAAAAATCCTATTTTTTATTCCATGCACGGTTTGTATAAGAAAAAAATTTCTTTTCAATTTTCCAAACTTACTTTGGAAGAATTCACTTTCTTTTATTGTTCTCTATTATTATTATTTTTTGCAGTTGTCATTATTGTTTGTTTTCTTTTAGTTTTTCATCTTTTACCTTCATTTTTGTTTTTTTCACAATATCATATGTTTTTATTCCTACCTTGCGATTACTACAAACACCTAGGAAAAAAATATCCAACTAAATCATTCTATTTTTCTAAAATAGAACATTGCATAGGAATGCGAGTCTATTCTAAAAAGAAACCTTCCTATTTCCTCAAAGGGTATTAAAAAGGATTTCTATTAATTACTAACCTTGTCATTAATTTACTTATAAAATAAATCTCAACTTGCTTTTTTTTCATTCTCCTCTTCTCCTAAACCACGCAAGTATTAAATTTACTTTTTACCACTTTCTCCTAAACAATAACCGCTTGAAACATCTTTTCAAAATTCCGTCAAACATTTACTAATTGTCCAAACACGCTAATTAGACCCTTTCTCACTAAACTATTTTACTCAAGGTCACCTATGCACCCCATACAGCCAGTTCTTTTACTCGCACTTTCTCTTGACCACTTTTGTCACTTAACCCTACAACTTGCTTATGCATTTAATACTTTTGAAAACAAGTTTGCACAATTACCTCAAAAATCCTTTTAATGCAACTCTTAACATTGCAAAATAGTAAACTTATAAAATTGTAAACTTTTACAATTTTGAAACTTGAAAAATTCTCTAGAAATCTTTCTCTACATTTACATTTTTTTCATGTTATTTCTAAAAGTTCAAACTGTGGTGCTAATTACAAAGTGGGTTCTAACTTTTGCATTTTCCAAACTCTTTGTGCAAAATTACATTTCTTTGTCCTAAATTTCTTCTTTACAATAATTCCTTCAAACTATGTCTAAACTGAAGAATAAGACTAGCGCCTTTTTTGCGTCAAATGTGTGTGTATATATATATATATATGTGTGTGTGTGTGTGTGTGTGTGTATGTATATATATTCCTAATTCATTTTTCTCTATCTTAATCTTTTCTTAATCTGCAAGGCCCTACAGCCCAATCCACTAATTTGAAATACCAAAATTTCAATTATTTATACATGAAAAGATTTTTTTCAAACATATTGTACACTCTCCACCTTAGCCACTCATAGGCCAATAATCCTTAAACTTCTATAACTTTTTCCTTAGTGTACAAAACCAATACCCCAACTTTCTCCATGTATTGTCCACTTAATTAGTTGGTTCCTCTATGGATATAGTTATATTTATATATAATATATTTATATTTTAGATAAAAATACAAATACAAATACATTCACTCACTACCTATATAGGAATCCTAAGCCTAAGTTCTGATACCAAATGTAATGGTCCAAATTTCGATAGACCGGTTTTTTTTTCAAAAATCCAAATCTATTGAAACCTAAGCAAGTTTATCTGGCATCTTGTAGAAAAGACAATGACGAAAAATATAGCAGATCTCAATAAAACATCTCACAACAGAATGGATAAAATATAATAATCAAATATAGCCTTACCAAAAGAATGACAATACATAATAAGTGTTCAAAGGCTATCGAGATCTCTGCCAAAAGTCTAACCTGCGAGTATGTTATAAGGAGGGGGTAAGAACACAAGTTCTGGTGAGAGGGCAAATCATACATTCAGAAATGACCCTACATATAACGTTCAGTTACAATTTCTTAATTGTTAGGTTATTCGGGTTAACAACACTCTAGGCTCTACACTCATGTTGTGCCCATCTACTCCTCAGTTGATTAAACTTAATATAATATATATGGAGTTATGCCCAACATCTCAAGGTACTCCCCGTAGTACCCTCCTCGTACAGTCTCCACCATCAGGCCGCGAAAGCATGCACATCCTTCATCCCTATGCCACGAAAGCGTACAAATTTTCGTATCTGAACTCCTCGGTCGAACCTCATCTCGACATGGAGTAATTTTTTAATGTCTACAATACACCACCTGGTGTGTGTATCTAGACCCTCATACAAACATACTACCTTATATAACATGAGTTCCATAATAGGGCTGCACCTAATGCACGGAACTTAGTCCAGACCTGTAAATGACAACTTCTTTAAGCCTACATTACAGATATCCACATATGGTCTGTATCTTTTCATGGTGGCTACGGCCCCACCATGGCCCCTCCCTCAGCTAATGAAAGACTACATCAAGAGCTAAAGATGTGTTCCTTTCAACCAATCTAACATATAATTCGATATGTCCCGCAACCAACGTCTCGATAGTGAAAGATCGTTGGTCTTGCTCTTTGTCTTTCTGCATCCCACAGACTGTCGATGATAGGTATACAACTATTACCATCCTTAGTTTGGTTCTGACCACCTCCTAGAACGAGGAAAACACCAAATCGCCCAACGCCGTCTGCCACGGCCTTTTGACTGCCACTCCTCAGTTGTAGTCAAGGTATACCCTAGATGGTGCAATAGACCTGCCTTTGAGCAAAGGCTTCATCCAGTTTTTCCTCGGAGGGCAATGTCAGAGCAACCTACGACATCCAGCAGAAGCCGCGTGCTTCCCTCCAGTCCCGTAGAATAATCAGTTGGACATGCTTCTCTCGTGTCTTCAGACACCATGATGATCTACCCCATTGGGTTCTTTATCTCCATACACACAAACTGGTCCAAGTGCATCTCGCCACTACGTTACTAGATTGTATGTATAATCTTTTAATCACACGCTTGCTGTAACTTATCACATTTCTTGCTAACCTGATTATTTAAACATTCGTTTTTCATTCAAGTTATTTATTTATTAGCTTCTATTGGGCTGCTTACTTTTCCCAATCAGCCAAACAATCTCGGAACGGACTTCCGTTTATTATTATTACCTTCATTAAACTTAATACTTATAATTATAAATCTACTAATAATAACCCTACTTTATCCTTTCTTATCTAGTTATATCTTGTAACAACCCAGAGAAGTTCGATGCCCGAATTTCGACAATAATACGTAAACCCATATTACTTGCCAAATTCCAAGTATCGGAAGCACCAGATACTTAATAGAGAGAAATTAGAGGGTGAGATAAGAAAGAAATATTAGAATAGAAGAAAAAGAAGAATAACAACACAATAACATCTGAGTCTCACATCACAGTGGAACAAAATATAATATAGAAATAAACTTTATTGAGAGCTTCGAAATGAAACTTACAATGATAAAAGTACATCAATACATCTATACAGTTATAATAATCTGTTCTCATATACAATGCAAAGCAGAATAAATACTAGATATCAAACGTCTGAACACCTTCAGCTCGTCTTTGAACTTCACAGCACCTGATATCCTGAACCTATAAAACCCGGTCTAACCCGAGCATTACAAACGTCGGATCAGTCCGGTGAACCAAAATGAGAAACTCACCAAGTTTATACAAGTTGACCTGGGACTGGACAAACCGAAGGCACCCTCCTACTGCATCCTAGGAATCACCTTATAGATCAGCTGCAAGTAGTCCTTGCAAATCTGCAGGTTTCAACCATGAGAGAATCACTATTAAATAACTCTGGTTGCAAATCAGAGAATTTGAAAAGTAATCCTTACGCTTATGAAGATCCACGTTCTTCAACTGTTGCTTCTTCAAGTTGCATCTCCGACAATTTCGTATTTGCTAGTTCGGAATGGTTTTCGAATATAATTCAATCCCGGTCATTCCGTACCAACAATCGTATAGGTCAGATTTGATAGTCGGTTATTTAACTATCAAATAAAAAATCATTCACTCATGAAAATAAAATGAGTTTACAGATTCAATACTCATCATCACTTGGCCTTTTTAATTTAAAATAATTAACGAAGGTCAATTTAAAACTCTTAAAATTTTCAATACTTTTAAACATAATTTTAAATTCTTATTTTATATCATGAGTTTTCGCAAAATTATTTTAAATAATTAGAATTAAATAAATAAATAAATATACATATATATTATCTTTCAATCAAATTTCACATGAAACATCGTTATGATATCTCTTTTGTTTCATTTCTCCAAGACAATAACTAACACTTCCCCTTTGAATAAACTTATTCAAACTCACCTTGCATATTCCTTAAATCAGGAAAATATCATTATATTTTCACAAAATTCTCTTTTTATTTTCATTACTTCAACATTTATTGGTCCCTGATCGTAAATTGGTGAGCGAATAACTCCACAAGTATCAACCCCAAAGACCGAGTTCAACATTAGATTAAAACTCAGAAAATCACTCAACTCAACCATTCTCCAATTAGGTTCCAATTCTTATTTTAACTCCTTATCAACCAATATCATTCCACTTCTAATCCATTCAACCAATTTTCTCTTTGAAAACCTCTTTCAATTTCATTCATTTCACTTAATTGCATTATTAAGTAACGCTAATTTAAAATCAACATTTTAACTCTACACTCTTCTTATAAACCCTGTTTATACAATTCGGGTTTAATACAAACCCTTTTTGTATCCATTCCTTTTTTACTTAATTCAAATGTTAAGTAAATATTTATTTAAACTATCGTATTCGCTTAAAGTCCCAAACTCGGGTTAAAATATAAAGCCGATCATAAACTCTTTTTAAAACTCAACTATATTCTATTACAAAACCGATTACTTTCTTAAATGGATTTCATTTAAGTAGTTACTTAAATTAAAATAATAAATTTACTTAAACATTAACTACTGTAAAAGTTGTTAGCTATTTTATTAACTAAATAAATAATAAATTTCTTTTTAAAAAAAACTTATTAAAATTAAAACAAATATTTGTTAAACTTCATTTGATTAATTAAAGTAAATTAATCAAATAATCAATTTCAATTTAAATAGTCAACTTAGTCAACTCAAACCATGATTATCTCATTATCAATTTCAATTAATCCTTCTTTTAAATTAATTAATTATCTAATTAATTTAAATAATCTTAATTATCTGTCTTCGGAAAACAATTAACCTAATCTCTTAACAATTAGGTTAATTTATGTTCATTTGCTTAGAAAACATAAGGATTTGTGTTATAAAACCATTTTATAATTGTTTATAAACTTAAATAATCAAAAATAAATATTAATTTCATTTTAATAAACTTCCATTCACAATAATAGATTTCAAAATCTACCTTCAGTTATAAAATAAAATTTATAACTTCATTTCTGTCAATTCACTTGATGTTAAATCAACATTTATAAAACTATTTATTTATAGGCTATATTCTTCCAATTACCCAAACAATATTACCCATTGGTTAAAACAAAACAAATGTTGAATTTCAATTCAACAGTAAATAATCAAATCAATCATCCAATTAAAAAAGTTTATATAATGATAATATGAAATTAAACAACATTCAATATATTTAAGGAAACGAGTTGGATCCCTCCAACCTGTTTTTTCCCTGCATCCAAATAGGTTACCTCAAATGATATAATTCAATTCAATATACAGATATAATTTCTAACAATCAACTAAAAACAGTAATTTAAACATCCAGTTATTAATTTTATATTTTATATGTTTATATTATCATAACCGTGACCAACAAGGTAAGTTACCTCAATCGGTTATAATCATTAAAAATAATGATTGATTTAAATTAAATTAAATGAAAATTTAATTCAATCAATTTAGTCAATATGAATAAATATACTCAATAAACATCCAACAATAAACAACCATAGCACACAAATATTAGACCCGACTTATATAAATATAAGTGGGGATAAAACTGAGTGAGTTGTACTCACCTTGATTTCATTTCGTTGTCAAAAGGTTTATTTTAATTAAATTAAACAAGAGTTTAATTTAATTAAAACTTCCAAATGCATCCATCTTTTTCCAAACCAGCTTCCTAATGTTGTTCTCTTGTTACTTTTCCAACAATCCTGGCTTTGTTCAATTCCGTTACTGTATGACCAAGATACAAACTTAATACGGTATTCACTCTATTCAAATCAATATTATTAATACTTAAATAATACTTTAAATTCCTAACTCTAATTTAGGTTATATGCATAATCCCGGTTAGGTACCCATTTCAATTTGGATTAGGCAGCCGAATACATTAAAATTTAAAAATGGTTTAGGACATGTTAAAATCACGATTGGGAAAAAGCTAACTACTTCACCTACGCACGACTTACTTAAACATGTGAAAAACATCCCCTTTCCCCAGGCACTACTAAATAACCTTATAAATAAAGAATAAATTAAACTAATATCTTTTTTTAATAGGCCTTACCAAAACCAACGAGCCCAATGCTTTTCAACCCGAACCCGCTTCGATGCTACATTGCCTGTCTTCTTCCCCAAATTAAAGTCACTCCAGTATTCAAAACTCCCCACCATTTTTGTGCATTCCTCCACCTTATGCCTCCCTTGTTTCTCCATTATATCCAATGCCGAACCCACCCTGATCATCCTCATCTCAAGCGCATCCGCCGCATACCCTACTGGAAGAACTCGAACCCTCCTTCTCTTCGCGGGTTTCAAACCCATACCCCATGCCATAGTGTAGGCATTAAAAATATTTTTCACTTATCTTCACCACATTTCCCACGAGCTTCTATTCGACTTCCTTAGTCCAAAAACAGTAACCAAAGCATGAATCTATGCTCTAAAACTCTATGAGTTCGAACCCTAGAAAACACTGACTATGTAACACCCCATAATTTTGAAGAACAATATAATGATAAACTAAATAATACTTATTGGGAATTAAGGGAAATGGACTACGCCATTGCGTTATCTCCGAATTCCGCTTAAGATAGACCCTGAGTTTGCGTAAAACGGACATCATATGAAGAATATATTAAGGTTTGAAGTTTGTATGCATATAAGCAATATATATATATATATAAACAGTCCAAAAAAAATCAAAGAGCACGAATCAGAAGGGGGGTGGGGAATCGGCCAGCTAGGGATCGAACCCATGCCCCATAGGTATCGACCCATGGGTCGACCTCTACACGGGGGTGTCGACCTCTAGGTCGACCCCTGCAAGATCTGGGGCAGATTCCTCCCCTGCACTTGGACACGTTTCTGAATGAGATTCATGACCTTAGGCTATAAATAGGACCTCATTTCCCTTGTTTTATTCACCAAAAACAATGGAGACAACGAGGTGCTGCCCCAACTCAAATTAAACTAGCCTATTCTTCTGCAATAATAAGTTATACGTATTCAAGAATCTCTGCTACGACATCGACAATAACTTCTCTGTTCTTTAGATCCAGTCCCTGTGAGTTCATGTTATTTTTAGATATAAACATTTAATAAGTAATCTTGACATGCTTATAAGTGTGGGTCTAAGCCTATGCCTGTTAATAACCTAAATCATAATTGAACAGATCTACCATTACTTGTAAACCTGGTCCTCTATTTAGTTTTTACATGCCTATCTTTATCAGGCCTAGTTTGTTAGTATGCCTAATCATGTCACCATATGCCTATCCTATTAATATGCTAATTTCTGTCATCATATGCCTGTTTTGATTTTATGCATATTTCTGTTCTCTTCTCTCCCTCCTTCTGTAATAACCCGGAAATCTGGGCCAGTTTAAATATTTTATTTTGGCAATTTTCATGAATTTTGAATATTTAAAATGATTTATTTTAAATAATAACGACGGGAAATTTATTTTCAACGATGTTAAAACGAATAAATTTATTTTAATTATATAACGAGCCTGAAATGGCCCTGCAGTTCGAAAATTCGATTTCGAAATTCAAATAAATATACAGGATTCAAAATAAATCGGATTTCAGCGAAACAAGAAATAATGGAATCTGTTTAATCATATCTTTCTAACGAAGCCAAGAAACTGAGATTTCACATTAGAAGTTGAAAGATATGTCCAGTTTAAAATTCAGAAAAGTCGCTATGGAATTTATATATATTTTAATATATATATAAAGGCCTTTGAAAATGGAATTTCTGCAAATGACCTCGGTTTTCGACGAAACCACTTTTGTTGGATCCGGGATGTCAAATTATTGCTAGGTTTCAAATTTCATAATTTTTCGAATCAATATGTGAGCGTGGCAAAGGAAAATGCGTTTGACCAGTTTCAGTTGGTTTTAATCGACTGGAAAATGGCCATTTCTCCAACGACCTCAGAAATCAATGAAATTAGTTTTGTTAGGACCGTATCGTCAATACGAAGTCATAAATAATTTTTCTGGAATTTTTCGAGTTAGTGTGTAGCCCCGGTAAATTGAAATGTGCGTTTAAATTAAATATATAAAGATTTATATTTTAAATTTAACGAAAACTAATCAAAACAGCCGAATTGGCTTGCGATACATATCCCGTTGTGTTCGGAACGGGGGTATTTAGTTAGGGGGACAGTTGTTGGATTTGAATTGGGGTTCGTAACATAAAACAAACTATTTCCGAACTAAAAGAATTTAAATATTAAAATAATATAAAATAATCAACATAAAACCCCCCCTCTCATGTTACAGAAACCCTAGCCGCCTCTCATTCAACCGACGGACCCTTTCGTTCAAAATTTCAAACCAAGAAATCACCTCATCCGATAGAAATTAATCCAAATTTCCAAGGTGAAATCAACAAGCTAGGAGAGATCTTCGATTCAATACCCCTATGATCGAGTCTCGTGTAAGAATAAGGGAGAAATCGGGCCCTAAACTCCGGCAGTTGAAGCACAAATCGAGGCTGATAGGGGGGTCGAACCACGAGCTGCTCATGGCGCTGGTAGACCCCACGGCGGCGAGCATAGTGGCGGTCCACGATCAACTTCCGGTCAACTGTGCAGGCGGTAGTGGCATTTCTAAAATCTGAGCAAATGGGTTAAAGCGTGAACGAGAAGAATGATGGCAACAGTTTCTAACGTTATTAAGGAAGAAGGTACCTTAACTTTTTACTGATTCTTTAATAGAAAATATACATTGTTTTTTTTATATAAAATTAATATAGCAGTAATGATTTTGAAATTAAACACAGCATTGTTTTATTTTTATTTTTCTGATTTTATACAAAGATTAGCATTGTCTTGTTTTTCATATTTCAAATAAAAATATAAAATAATATTGTTTTGAAATTAAATATCTTTGTTTTAAAAATATACTTTTTATATGAGATGATATGAAATTACTTACAGCGAGATAAAAATGTAAATTAACATTGTTTTAAAATCAGAAGTCTTACACGTATATATGATTATAAAAATAGTAATTTTGTCATATGAAAGCGAATATAAAAATAGTAATTTTGTCATATGAAAGCAAATATAAAAATAGTAATTTTGTCATATGAAAGCAAATATAAAAATATAATTTTTATATTGGTGGCATATTAAAAATATGATCTTTATTATCTGAAGAGCGAAGAGAAAATATGATTTTTGATTATATACTAGTGATTATAAAAATACGACCTTTATATGTGTGGTAGCGAATTAACAATATAAAGAAGTGATTTTGTTTAAAATATAAGTTGAGATTTTTATATAGATAAAAATTCGATTTTTATATATGTAGTGACTACGGGCAGTGAAATTGGCAAAAAGGCGAGCACGACGAAGATTTCTACATAAGAAGAGTCGTGGCGTTTGGTTTAGCTAGTCGGTGAGAACTTCTCACTCTAAATTTCCTTTTCTAGTTATAAATATATACTAGGATGCAGACGGTGTTTAGTAGCACCCGACACCATCGTCCACAGACCATGGACTTGTTTGTTTGGTTGTGTAGTTGGTTAGATTATTTGATTTGAATTTGATTGTTTGGTGAAATGGAATGGATTTGATTGATATGTGTATGGCGTGGGCCATTATTAGACTGGGGATAAGGCTAGGCTTTGTCCCGTTTCTAGTATCGTGCCGTTATGCCGCCGAAATTTTCTAAAATAAGTTAGAAAAATAAAGATATCATTTTATTTAATAAATGAACCGAATAGAATATTCATAGGTTGAATAAAATAATTTGGTCGTTAAAAATGTAATTTTTAACGTGAATGTGAATAAAATAAATATTCATTTACAAACCGGACGGTTTGTTTATGTACACCTATTTGAAGGATATTAATTGGGACGATAAATTTTACACATCGCCCAACTGCACAAATAAAATCTGTGTTTGATTGTTTGAAACCCTACACGGGTATTGGGATAAAATACGGCATACACTAATCCCAATAATTAGTTGTATGTCGATCGATTGATTCACAGGCTATTATGAGCGTTAGATATCTATATTTGATGCTTATACAGTGTAGTGCACTTTGGATGATGATCGATTATGTATCGTTGCTATTATATACATGTGTTGTATGGAATCCATATAATTAACTTTGTATGGTAATTGATTGGGCCTCATTCCAATTTAGAAAATAAAGAATATTATAAAATAAAGGTTCATGTGTTGACCGTACTCATCCGTTGAGATTAGTCATGTGTTGAACGAAATATTTTAATAATAAAATTTACATCTTTATCATATATAAAATTAGAAACTAATTGGAAAATAGATAAGATGAGTGGCCTCCTGGATATTGATCTGATGTTGGTTTTGGCCTTCGGGGTTAATATTCGGGGAATCGTTCTCTTACTAATTTACGGTTGGAGTCTGATTTGAAATCAAACGATAGATACCATAATTTTTATAAAATATATTAAGTAACAAAAATAGTCACACGTTGACAGTACTCATTCGTTGAGATTAGTCATGTGTTGACAAAAATATAGATTCATTTGTTGAATAGAATAACGGAATTATTGAAATATATAAAGCCGTGTTGATTAGAGATGCGCTATTTTGACGCGAATGATATTTATATCGATTATATTCATTTTTATATAATTGAATTGGATATATAACGAATTCGAATTGAATTGAATATAAAACGAATTTGAATTGAATTGAATATAAAACGAATTCGAATTGAATTGAAAAAGAATTGAAATAGAATAAAAATCAATTTGAAATGAATTCAAATTGAATTGAAATTTGAATTGAATTGAAATGAATTTAAAACGAATTTATAAGGAAAAATCCAATTTTGATTTGAATTTGAAATGGAAATTGAAATTGTTTTTGAAACGAATTTAAAACTATTTATAAAATTCGTTTTAAATAGAAATCGACGAAATATATATTATATATATAATATAATGGCCTGAATAGAACGCGCCGCGCCGCGGTAGTTCGTGAATTTCGACCATTTATTTCGAACGGACATTACGGGAGATCCGACCGTCGGATTCTCCTAAATCCGGAACCTTGGGTTCGTATCGGAAAGAGCTTTCTAACGAATATTAGAAATTTGAAATCTAACGGTTGGATTTGGAGATACGTCAAAATCAAATTTGGAAAAGGTTGCTGTAAGTGCAGTTCGATGGCCGTTAATGGAAATCGACTGTACGTGCCTTGATAAAATTATTAAAAATAGTAATATTTTGTGTAAAATCATAAGAAATGATTTGGGAAAAATTGGGATGAAAAACTCCATATTTGAAAAGATAAAAATAGATTTTTATCAAAATGAACTAGTTTCGAACTAAAATTAAAACCCATTTATTTTTAAATAAATAAATTGGATTTGAAATGGGTTGTAAATAGAATTGATTTGTGGGTTTATCGTGAAGGGTATTTTAAATAACACTTGTTCTTTAACCCGATAATAAATAGAATGTGATTTGGGTTTGTCGTGAACTGTGTTTTAAATGACATTAGTTCTTTAACCTAGTAAAAGGAGTTTTAATGAATCTGTAATTAGATTGAAATGTGAATTGATAATCTAAATTATCAAATTTAGAAAGTGAGCGAGAATGGAGTATCACCAGTTTTACTCCAAAACGATAGTCAAATCTTTAATTAGATTTGAACGTGAAATGGTAATTAATTTTACCGATAACACCGTGGCGTTAGATATGGAGTATTACCAGTTTTGCTTTATGGGATGAATAGGTTGGGATTGGGAAATAAAATAAATAATTAGTTCGGTGTGGTTCGCTAATCCCGACTAGTTTGGAAAACCATAATTTGGTTTGAAATGACATCCAAAGGAAGATTAAAGAATAAATTTAAAGAATTTATCTTTGATAAAATTAATGGGAACTTTTCCCTAAGAATATGAAATTTAGAAACTAGTTGTAGGTTAGCTAAGAAGAATGGTTTCCTGGGTATTGATCTAATGTTGGTTTCGGCCTTCGGGGTTAATATTTGGGAAATTGTTCTCTTGTTGATTTACGGTTAGTGGCTGCTGAATTGGAATGAGTCGTATGTTGTGTTTGTGTAACATTTGTTTATTATATACGCGGGTCATTCAGAAAGGTCGGGTTTAAACCCATTCTGAATAACCGATTCGACGATATGTCGAAGATGAAGACGGTGATTGAAGACCAGAAGTCTTCACATCGTTTGGGTGATTACTGATGATCTTGATTGGGTTGTACACCCAAGATGAGGGAATCAGTTGGTGGTCGTTCAGACGTACTTGGAGATCGATGGATATGCGAGGAAAGTGCCTCCTGTTTCGTTCAGACCCGGAACGAACTTGTAAATGGACTTTGTGTCTGACATTGGATTTTATTCTGTGTTGATTGATCTCTATTAAATATACATCTGTTTGGTGGCGGAGAATTTATTCTCTTGCTTAACGCCCTTCTCTGAGACGTACGAGCTCAGAGGTTGTATATCGGTGGACATCAGTCGCATGGCATGAATTGCCGGTGTGGCATGCCTAAGTGGAAATTGATCAAGGCTTCTGTTGAAAAGCAAAGTCTTGTGGTTGATAATCAAAGCACGGCCTTTGTGGCGTAGCTTTGTGTATAACGTGAATTCGCGAGCCTCACACCTCGGTATGAGTTAAAAACGGGATAAGGACTGTAGGGAGAGCACGACGTTTCTTTCTAGCTTTGGTGGTGTCAGTGACTTACCAGCCCTGACATTTATATACTTTTCACATATGTGGTTGTTGGATGAGGCGCCTCGATTTTAGGTCTGTAAGGACCGGGAAACGTGTGTTTAGGAATAATTAATCCTCAAACGTAAGAGAGGATCGGCCCTGAAGCATCCAGGGGTTACCCAGAGTGTGTAGTCCCGAGGCATTTGCTAGAGTGTCTCGAAGCGGAGAGGAGCTTGCCCCTTGCCTCGACTCATGACGGAAATCCAATTTCCAATACGAGATATTTCGGTTTTATTTGTAGAGCCTAGTATGACGACATGATAGATGGTACCCATGCCGCCTATGATTGATATTTATGATTGAAATTGTTTTGACACTATTCACTTATAATAGTATCAAATGATTTGTTTTAAACGTACCAAGCATGTTTGGCTATTATAAGGGAAAACCCTATCCTCCGGCTTGCGTTGCATTGTGTGATGGGACCTGGGTCTTATATTAGCTTCATTTTTCGAAAAAAGCATTGCGATGTCTTTTCTATGCACTGGTATTCTTGGGAGGAAACGCGTTCCGTGTTATACGGCGTGGTCCCTTGAATTACTCTCTTTTAAAGTAAAGTTTTGAATAAATGTTTTAGTTCTCACACCAGTCACATGACTAACCTGGAGTTAATTGTTTTAACCTAAACTCTGGGTGCCCCTATTTTCTACACGGGCAGCTAGTAGTTTTGGGTTTTGCAGATTTATATTCACAAGATCCTGGTTTACAGCTGGAACGATACTCGGAAAGCTTTGTATCCGTGTATTACTTCTAGTTGTGTTTTGTATTATTTTTCCGCTGCAGTACTGTATTTAAATCTCTGATATTCTTTGTTGTATAATATTTACTCATACTCTGTATATTCTTGTATTCTGATGGAATTGTTGTAATATACAATGAAATGTTCTTCCGTTTGCGTTCTATTTTGTCTTGTCCTCAAAACGATCAGGGGTTTCGAACGGTCTTTATCGGTTTAACGACCGATTCGGATCGAGCGAAATTCCTTGTCGTCACACCTTCCCTTTTTATTTTTGTATCCAGGTTACCTTTGAGCCTAGGCCTATCGCCGAAATATGCGAGCGTATGAAATTGGGAATGGTTGGGAACGATTAATTGGGGCATAATTTAGAATGTAAAACATGATTGGGATTTAGGTCATAGTTTGTACCTTGATCTAGGGGGCCTAACTTGTATCGTGAATCAAACTGGGATATGGGGGCATAACCTTGGATAAACATGAAATGTTGTTTAATAATGAATATGCCTAGATTTACAATAATTAGAAACTGTAACCGCACTTAGACACGAGGTTAGATTACACCTGTGGTAGAAGTCAGCCCAGAACTGCTCGGCAAATCTAGCGTCCACAAGTGGTTAATCGAATGTAAGGGGTTGAGTGCATAAATGTACATATAACGGTGCTGAGACACGAGGTTAAGTTCGACTTACGGTAGAAATCTACCTGGAACCGCCTGGCATATCCAGCATCCACAAGTGGTAGACTTAATGTGAGAGGTCTAGTCCATTAATAGCCATAAATGGAAATATGATAATAACTTGTTAACCTGAAATACTTAACCTGTTTAAATCTGTGGAGGTTATATGAACCTGTCGAATTGAGTAGGGGTTAAGTATACTTGCTTGAATCAGTGGGGGTTAAGTTAGTCTTGTTAAATCTATGGGGTATATAAGCCCGACAAACTTAACCTATATTACATGTTGGGGTTATGCAACCTTGTTAAACTCTTAGGCATAACATGTCAAAATCCTAGCAGTGAGGATGCAAGCCCAAGGGGTAGTTTGTATCATCCGTTGTGTGGGACTCGTATCAGTCATTAACCCATCCTAGCATCAAAAGGGGAACCCCGAACTAGGTCGGGGTCAGGGCATGCTTACTGAGATAATTGTAAGAGGTTCATTGTAACACCCCACGTCCATTAATGTCACTCACTAAGGGAATGCATTAACTTTCATGGAGTATTATAAGAGTATAGAATAGAATATCACAAGACAGGTATATAAAATGGTACTTAAGAAAAGTCAAAATTTATTTATTGCAGGGGAAAAGCAAAACATGTATGGTTACAACATCAAAATCATATACTAAAGCCAAGTACACAAATATCCATCTTGAACAAAATTATTGTTAGAGTACATAAAAGTAAAACCATAATCCCACTCCAAATATCCATAATGAAAAAGAGATAAAGTTGGGCATTACTTTCAACACTTCCAAGCACTTATAGAAGAAAGAAATCTGAGCCAAGATCGACTAATCCCACCCTAAGGACCTAGGGGGAGAAAGAAAAGAGGCGAAACAAGAAGGGTCAGACATAAGTCTAGCAAGTCTGGTGACTCTAACAATATAATCAGTAAAGTAACAGGATAAGAACATAAACTGGATATAAGAGATGACTGCAACATAAGCAGATATGACAAGGTAAACAAGTTAGGTAGGATAGAACATCGGATGTGCTCCTAATCACTATAAGATATGCTCTGCACCGTACCACATACTAGTTACATATTAAAAGATGATCCCTCTCTACTAATCATAATAATGGTAGATTTGTGTACTCTTAGCTACTCTCGTAGGTTCCTACTTGCTCCTAACACCACTAGTTGTACCCACTACCCTCCCCATTCGATCGGCTCCCTAACCTCGTAGATACCTGTGCTGGTCCCACAATAGGGTGTATCACTCCCTAAGGTGGAAACCCCGATACTACTGAAATGCACAGCTTATACCTACACGATGCAACAACGTCTTACCTGCCATCCCGGACCCACGCACGCACATAACTCCGATGGACTTGCACTGCCATCGCTAACTCTTTATTGACCTATTACAATCAACCCCAGTAAGCGTGTCCCTGTCCTCGACCTAGTTCGAGCTCGTATAGAAACTAAAATGGGCTATTGGTTGAAAAGGGTCCACCCACTTGACACAAGCTTCCCTCCTAAGCTTGGTCCCCACTAGGAATTCCCACTTAACCCCTCTTTATCCCCATGTCTAATGTAACGACCCGGGTTTTTGACGACCTTGGTTATCCGATATACAACACATATCGAACATCCAAGATCGAAAATAACCGAATAGTTAATGAAAGAAATTAGAGGGTGAGGATAGATAAGATAGAAATTTAGAATAGAAGAAGAAGAAGAAGAAAACATCAGAGTAACACGAACCTCACAGCGGAACGAATAACATATAATATATATAACATAACTTGAAATATACATCTGTACTTGAATATACATCATTCTCAAAATACAACGCTTACAACACAGCGGAAATAACTATAGCTATATAATCCTGAAGCCTCCTGCTCCAAGCTCTTCCAGTATCTGTAAATCCCGACTACTTGACTGTCCGTACAAAATTGGGCACCCAAGAGTTTAGGGAAAACAAAACAAAATAAACTCCGGGTCAGCCATGGGACTGGTATGAGTAAAACAGTTTAAAACAGTTTGAACAAGTAAATGATATCTCATAAGACCACGCCATATAACGGAACGGGTTTTTCCCTTATGAAACTCTAGATCAGGTGATTATACACCCTACTTCGGAGCGACCGACTTAGCCATGCTGCTTGCCCGATTTCTGTTATTTACCGGTTGATAAGGCTAGAAGCTACGCTTAATCATCACACCAGATTCACTTCGAATGCCACATCGTCAAATCCATCAAATCACCGATTGACGTCCTCAACAATACATTATGTGTTAGCTAAAGAAGTTTCCTTCTCCGCTTCCACTCTTGGTACGGTTGAAGAAATCAATGTACGTGACCTTTCTGGAAATACTCTGTCAGACATTCATCCATACAAGTCATCCAGGAACAGGATGAACCGAAGGCACTATTCAGTATATCCATCTTAGGCACTGTTATCTAAGATTTATACAACAGCCCTTGCACTTTACTCCGTCTTCAATTATCTTTGGCATATATGATTCGCAACGCTTATGCCAATACAGAGTGGTTCTTTGGATAATAATCCAACCGGTCTCTCCATATTAACAACGTTAAAATGGTCAAAACTTCGATAGTCTGTGATTTAACCATCAAAGAAAAACAGGTGTGCAAACAACGATATTATTTCCAAATGGAAATTTTATCAATCAATCATCAATCATCTATATATCTATATATATATATTCATATTTCCTTATTTTCTATGTTTAGAAAATATACGTTATTAACACTGGAAAACATTTCCATTGTTATTTACATATCACTATCATTTCACAACTATCAGTCCCTGACTGTAAACTAGTAGGAAAACAATTCTCTAAGTATAAACCCCGAAGGCCGAAACCAACATCAGATCGATATTCAGAAAACTATTCAACTTAACTAATCTCTAGTCAGTTTCAAATCTGGTTTCACTCTATTTTTTTTTTAACTCTATTTTGATTAAACTATATTCGAATAACTCCCCTTTAACTTTATTTATTTAACAAATAAATATCTCCTTTTAATTATACTTAATTATACAAATACATATCTTCTTTATATTCTATTCTATTTATTCTAACAAATAAATATTTCCTTTTTCTCATTCTGTTTATTTCCTAAATCAATAACATTTATAATCCTATTTATTTATTTCTAAATAAATATCTCCTTTTATAAAATCCTTCGATTATATAAATTCCTTCTTTTATGAAATCCTTTGATTTTATAAATCTATTTCCTTTATAAAACCCTTTTCCTTTTCTATATAAAATCCATTGATTTTATAAAAATAATTCATTTTTAAAATACACTTTGAAAATCCCCTTTCCCACATCCAGTATTTCTTATGGTATTTAACATACCATATAACAACGATAAATATCGTCCAAACACACACAATCAATCAACAGGTTATAATTCACATCATATATCAAAATATATGAAAAACAATAAAATAACTGTTGAGGAATCCAGTCGGATTCCTCAAATTTGTTTCCCTGCATCACAGATGTTAAACAATATAGATAACATCACTTTCAGTTCCATATGATATATTCTGTTAAACAGAATCAATATAGAAATTCAACTAACTGACTAGCCGTTCAATCAAACGGTCAACACATAGTTAATCAGCCAATATTTAACAGTTCTAAAATACAACATGAAATTATAAACTGTTCAGAATTAGTGAGATTTACTCACATTGGCAGTTCATCGTTAAAGAACGATAAACTGTTGTTTGATCTGAATCAAACAGTTTATTTCGCCATAAATTCAAACTAGCTCCAATCCACTCCCTGTCAGTTCCATTGGGTAGTGTCCGTCCATACAATCCTATCGGATCCTGGTTTGTTTGATTTTGATACCGTATGGTCAAGTTATGACTTATACAAATAAATACACTTTAATTTAAATAAAAACTTTAATCTATTTAGTATTGGGCCATACCCAATCCATCCAGGCCCAAACGAGAACCAACCCGTGACACTCCTTTCTTCCCCATTGACTTGAAACCCGTCTCTCCTCTTATTCCCATTTCCAATAAAAACCCAACTTCCTTGATTCCCAATCTCAACTTCATCTTCTCTTTAATCCACAAACAAATCTCACCAATATATTTCTCATCAAAATCTCTATCTAATCATACCAAAACACAACCCTTCGAACTCGAGCCTCTAGGTGCGACTTCATGTCTCCGAGCTGCTGCAAAATCATCGCACGACATAAACATATGTCGAACTCCCTCAAATTCCAGAACAAGGTGCCAAAACCCCTCACCAATCCAAAAGCAACATTGAAATGAATCACTTCTTCCTTATTTTGGATCAAACCCTAACCCTACCTTTGCTGGAAAACTTAGTGCGAACCAAACCCACATCGTACCCCTTGAAACTATATCAAAACGAAGAGAAACTCCACAGCAGATCGAATATACCTATAGTTGGATTTATAGGATTTGATTTGAATTCTTCTGATTTTGAGGAACTCGAGTTTTCACGTTTTCTTTGTTCTGTGTGGCGGCTTGGAGAATTCCTTTATAGGGGCGACGGGTTTATGTGTGGATGAAAATGATGTGTACGTGGCCTCTATTTTGACCTTTAATTGAGTTTAGATATTTTCTTTTATTGTTTTATATTTGTTTTAACCTTTTAAAAATCCGTATGATCACACATAATATTTAAAAATCATGAAAATTGGCATGTAGCTAGAGTTCGACATTACGGTCCCAACGAAACTGGTTTCGTCGAATTCCGACTTCGTATGCTCACACAGCGTATTTTTAACCATCGAAATACTAACTGTTTCTCACTCTAAAAATCCGTACGACCACACAGTGACTCTAAAAATCACGAAACTAGAAATCTAACAACTATTTGACATTGCGGATCCAACAAAAATTAGTTTCGTCGAATTCCGACTTCGTTTGCAAAAGTGGCTATTTTTAAAGCTCTGAATGACCCATTTAAATATATAAATATATTTAAATATAATTAAATTTAATATTTAAAAATAAATATTATCGTCTATATTCACAGTGGAATACCATACAGCTCTACTGGGACTTATAACTTGATATTTCAAATCTGGGTCAACCAGATATTCGATTTATATTGAAATTCCTTTTTAAAATATAAATAATTCATTTATAAATTATAAAGGAATTCCAAAGCGACTTTTCTAAAATTTGATTTGGACGTAAATCAAAATCTACACGACGAAATCCAGATTTTTCTCTTCCACTAGAAGGATATACTCCACCAGCTCCACACGTTTCTTGTTTCACAGAAATCCGATTTAAAACAGACTCTGTATATTCAGTTGAAGGTTAAATCGCCAATTTACAAACTGCAGCGCCATTTCGAGCTCGATTTTAATTATATTATAACTATACGTTCAAACTGTCGTTCAAATAATATATTCGTTATTCAAATTCAATTCTAAATTGAATTTAATATCACAGGTGATCTAGTTCACACCATATCGCCATTTCAGCCAAATTTTGATTATTCTAGAATTAAATATATTATTTAATTTATTATTTTAAATTAAATATTCACCATTACATTTAATTAAACCACCATTTAATTCACTATATCACTATTTATATAATTAAATAAATTAATTATAATACCTCTGCCAATGCGGGTCATTACAATCTTCCCTACTTAAAATAATTTCGTCCTCGAAATTGCTAAGCTAGAAGACGACTCTATCGACTGGTTAGAACATATTTGTTCACTTCTTAACTTCAGTTTTCAACTGAACCAATTTAATTTCAATTAAATTATTAATCAATTCTTATTATCGAAAATTTTCAAAAATCCTGAAAATTTTCTAACACCTTAATTTTTCGAAAAAATTTGCCAGCACCTCCTTTGTACTGGTCAATACGTCAAACCACTACTCGCCTCTCTGGGCCATCTCCATCCCAAAAGAAAATCAAACAGACAAGCGGCTTGCCAATTCGTCTCATAAATCTTCTATCCAATAGAAATAGAAACTTGTACCTTTTGTCGGCATATCATTTTATCCTTTCCACCTGTTATCAATTCAGCGGATACAAGGGTCATCCCAATCAAATTCCAATCTTCTTTTATCCACAACACAACCATTCGCTTATATCCTAGCCAAATATCATTTCAACTCGAGTTTCTTCTCAATTCCTAACTCTTAACTTGATTATCACATTACACTTCAAATTTGAATCTCACATCCAATTTGTCTTGATATCATTCTAATTCAATCTCAGTTACCACTTAACTGATTTTTAATTCAATTTCTATTTACTTCTACAAATTTCTATTTAATTTGTTCTTGACTCAAACAATATTCTTCCTGGGAGTTTTTAAATAGTTTACCTCTTTCAAAAATCAAATTTTCCTTTTTGAAATTCAACACAACTTGTTTTTTCCAAACCACATTCAAAACAGTATCTTTGGTAGTAATCCGTCACTTACCACTCGAAAATGAATACTGATGATGCAGCTGTCATCATCGGAATCTATTTTCCAGTGATCGAAGTGAATTCAATACTATTAAACCATTACTAAACATTTCCACTCTGAAATTCATTTCAAAATATAATTCACACTGCTTGTAAAACAATTTAAAATCTCCCAGGATCTTAAATTTTCTTTACTTTTAATCCAAATCTGTTTACAAACACTTGTCCAATTCTCCAGAGTTTTAATTCAATTTATGGTTTAAATTTTAGATTTAACTCATCTGATTTCACGTATTTCACTTATATGAATTCTGATTGGTTATTTACATAACCATTTCATTATAATCTTACTCGATTATAATAACAACCAATATATCCACTATATTATAATTATTCCAATATAAATCCTTTATATCAAAATATAATTTGGGTAAAAACAATTCATTTACCCTCTTTCAAAACATACCATGATGGTTCATCGTATTCGAGTGTTTACAAAATCCCTACCGATACAGTGGATCAAACTGATCGATCAGAACTCATAAACTACTCAACCAATAAATCTTCACAATATATAATTATTTTTATATCATCTACAAATACGTTCACTCGTATATATACGCTCAACACAATCTAGGATATGACTAACCCTATCTCTACTGAGTCACGCCACAGAGCCAAGGTAATTCTTAACTTAAGCTCTGATACCAACTGTAACGACCCGGGGTTTTTACGACCTTGGTTATCCGATATACAACACATATCGAACATCCACGATCGAAAATAACCGAATAGTTAATGAAATAAATTAGAGGGTGAGGATAGGTAAGATAGAAATTTAGTATAGAAGAAGAAGAACACAACATCAGAGTAACACGAACCTCACAGCGGAACGAATAACATATAATATATATAACATAACTTGAAATATACATATGTACTTGAATATACATCATTATCAAAGTACAACACTTACAACATAGCGGAAATAACTATAGCTATATAATCCTGAAGCCTCCAGCTCCAAGCTCTTCCAATATCTGTAAATCCCGACTACTTGACTGCCCGTACAAAATTGGGTACCCAAGAGTTTAGGGAAAACAAAACAAAATAAACTCCGGGTCAGTCATGGGACTGGGATGAGTAAAATAGTTTAAAACAGTTTGAACAAGTAAATGATATCTCATAAGACCACGCCGTATAACGGAACGGGTTTTTCCCTTATGAGAATCCAAATTATCCTTTATATCAAAAACCTTTTGATATTATAATAATGTCTATCAACCACAATATAATAACCATCTAGCACAAACGCTTTCTTCTCACGTTCTACATATATAATATACAATCAAAACCGCAAGCACGTATTGGGTAATGGATTTCCAACTATGACATGGTATGGAACCACATTTCGCTAGTGTACCTCTAGAGAGGAATACACTGGGTTCAACAAGAACATCTTGCAACCCGGCTACACATGCCCGACCACTCATTTCGCTTGAGTGTATCGAATGTATATCACCAACAGTTGGGAACAGCAACCGTCCCCCGAATGGGATAGTATCGACAATAGATTTTTAGAAATAAATGAAACTCTAGATCAGGTGATTATACACCCTACTTCGGAGCGACTGACTTAGCCATGCTGCCTGCCCGATTTCTGTCATTTACCGGTTGATGAGGCTAGAAGCTACGCTTAATAATCACACCAGATTCACTTCGAATGCCACATCGTAAATCCATCAAATCACCGATTGACGTTCTCAACAATACATTATGTGTTAGCTAAAGAAGTTTCCTTCTCCGCTTCCACTCTTGGTACGGTTGAAGAAATCAATGTACGTTACCTTTATGGAAATAATCTGTCAGACATTCATCCATACAAGTCATCCAGGAACAGGATGAACCGAAGGCACTATTCAGTATATCCATCTTAGACACTATTATCCAAGATTTATACAACATCCCTTGCACTTTACTCCGTATTCAATTATCTTTGGCATATATGATTCGTAACGCTTATGCCAATACAGAGTGGTTCTTTGGATAATAATCCAACCGGTCTCTCCATATTAACAACGTTAAAATGGTCAAAACTTCGATAGTCTGTGATTTAACCATCAAAGAAAAACAGGTGTGCAAACAACGATATTATTTCCAAATGGAAATTTTATCAATCAATCATCAATCATATATATATATATATTCATATTTCCTTATTTTCTTTGTTTAGAATATATACGTTATTAACACTGGAAAACATTTCCATTGTTATTTACATATCACTATCATTTCACAACTATCAGTCCCTGACTGTAAACTAGTAGGAGAACAATTTTCTAAGTATAAACCCCGAAGGCCGAAACCAACATTAGATCGATATTCAGAAAACTATTAAACTTTACTAATCTCTAGTTAGTTTCAAATCTTGTTTCACTCTATATTTTTTAACTCTATTTGATTAAACTATATTCGAACAACTCCCCTTTAACTCTATTTATTTAACAAATAAATATCTCCTTTTAATTCTACTTAATTATACAAATACATATCTTCTTTTTATTCTATTCTATTTATTCTAACAAATAAATATTTCCTTTTTCTCATTCTATTTATTTCCTAAATCAATAACCTTTATAATCCTATTTATTTATTTCTAAATAAATATCTCCTTTTATATAATCCTTCGATTATATAAATTCCTTCTTTTATGAAATCCTTTGATTTTATAAATCTATTTCCTTTATAAAACCCTTTTCCTTTTCTATATAAAATCCATCGATTTTATATAAATAATTCATTTTCAAAATACACTTTGAAAATCCCCTTCCCACATCCAGTATTTCTTACGGTATTTAACATACCATATAACAACGATAAATATCGTCCAAACACACACAATCAATCAACAGGTTATAATTCACATCATATATCAAAATATATGAAAAACAATAAAATAACTGTTGAGGAATCTAGTCGGACTCCTCAAATCTGTTTCCCTGCATCACAGATGTTAAACAATATAGATAACATCACTTTCAGTTCCATATGATATATTCTGTTAAACAGAATCAATATAGAAATTCAACTAACTGACTAGCAGTTCAATCGAACAGTCAACACACAGTCAATCAGCCAATATTTAACAGTTCTAAAATACAACATGAAATTATAAACTGTTCAGAGTTAGTGAGATTTACTCACATTGGCAGTTCATCGTTAAAGAACGATAAACTGTTGTTTGATCTGAATCAAACAGTTTATTTCGCCATAAATTCAAACGAGCTCCAATCCACTCCTAGTCAGTTCCATTGGGTAGTGTCCGTCCATACGATCCTATCGGATCCTGGTTTGTTTGATTTTGATACCGTATGGTCAAGTTATGACTTATACAAAAAAAATACACTTTAATTTAAATAAAAAATTTAATCTATTTAGTATTGGGCCATACCCAATCCATCCAGTCCCAAACGAGAACCAACCCGCTACACTCCTTTCTTCCCCGTTGACTTGAAACCCGTCACTCCTCTTATTCCCATTTCCAGTAAAAACCCAACCTCCTTGCTTCCCAATCTCAACTTCATCTTCTCTTTAATCCACAAACAAATCTCACCAATATATTTCTCATCAAAATCTCTATCTAATCATACCAAAACACTACCCTTCGAACTCGAGCCTCCAGGTGTGACTTAATGTCTCCGAGCTGCTGCAAAATCATCGCACGACATAAACATATGTCGAACTCCATCAAATTCTAGAACAAGGTGCCAAAACCCCTCACCAATCCAAAAGCAACAATGAAATGAATCACTTCTTCCTTGTTTTGTATCAAACCCGAACCCTACCTTTGCTGGAAAAATTAGTGCGAACCAAACCCACATCGTACCCCTTGAAACTGATATCAAAACGGAGAGAAACTCCACAGCAGATCGAATATACCTATAGTTGGATTTATAGGATTTGATTTGAATTCTTTTGATTTTGAGGAACTCGAGTTTTCACGTTTTCTTTGTTCTGTGTGGCGGCTTGGAGAATTCCTTTATAGGGGGGACGGGTTTATGTGTGGATGAAAATGATGTGTACGTGGCTTCTATTTTGACCTTTAATTGAGTTTAGATATTTTCTTTTATTGTTTTATATTTGTTTTAACCTTCTAAAAATCCGTGTGATCACACATAATATCTAAAAATCATGAAAATTGGCATGTAGCTAGAGTTCAACATTACGGTCCCAACGAAACTGGTTTCGTCGAATTCCGACTTCCTATGCTCACACAGCGTATTTTTAACTGTCGAAATACTGATTATTTCTCACGCTAAAATTCCGTACGACCACACAGTGACTCCAAAAATCACGAAACTGGAAATCTAACAACTATTTGACATTGCGGATCCAACAAAAATTAGTTTCGTCGAATTTCGACTTCGTTTGCAAAAGTGGCTATTTTTAAAGCTCTGAATGACCCATTTAAATATATAAATATATTAAAATATAATTAAATTTAATATTTAAAAATAAATATTATCGTCTCTATTCACAGTGGAATACCATACAGCTCTACTGGGACTTTTAACTTGATATTTCAAATCTGGGTCAACCCGATATTCGATTTATATTGAAATTACTTTTTAAAATATAAATAATTCTTTTACAAATTATAAAGGAATTCCACAGTGACTTTTCTAAAATTTGATTTGGACGTAAATCAAAATCTACCCGACGAAATCCAGATTTTTCTCTTCCACTAGAAAGATATACTCCACTAGCTCCACACCTTTCTTGTTTCACAGAAATCCGATTTATAACAGACCCTGTATATTCAGTTGAAGGTCGAACCGCCAATTTACGAACTACAGCGCCATTTCGAGCTCGATTTTAATTATATTATAACTATACGTTCAAGCTGTCGTTCAAATAATATATTCGTTATTCAAATTCAATTCTAAACTGAATTTAATATCACAGATGATCCAGTTCACACCATATCGCCATTTTAGCCAAATTCTGATTATTCCAGATTTAAATATATTATTTAATTTATTATTTTAAATTAAATATTCACCATTCTATTTAATTAAACCACCATTTAATTCACTATATCACTATTTATATAATTAAATAAATTAATTATAATACCTCTGCCAATGCGGGTCATTACAATCTTCCCTACTTAAAATAATTTCGTCCTCGAAATTGCTAAGTTAGAAGACGATTCTATCGACTGGTTAGAACATATTTGTTCACTTCTTAACTTCAGTTTTCAACTGAACCAATTTAATTTCAATTAAATTATTAACCAATTCTTATTATCGAAAATTTTCAAAAATCCTGAAAATTTTCTAACACCTTAATTTTTCGAAAAATTTCGCCAGCACCTCCTTTGTACTGGTCAATACGTCAAACCACTACTAGCGTATTTGTGAAAACCCGTAACATCCCTGGTAAGGAAAGCGCGGATAGTTCGAGAACAAGTCACAACAGAACGCAGACGGAAGAACATTTCTTTGTTTATTACAACAATACCATCAGAATACAAGAATATACAGAGTATAAATGAATATTACACAGAAATATCAGAGATTTAAATTACATTTAAATACATAGCAGCGGAAAATAATACAATACACAACTGAAGGAGATATACGGATACAAAGCCTTCCGGATATCATTCCAGCTGTAAACCAGGTTCCTGTGAATATAAATCTGCAAAACCAAAACTACTAGCTGCCAATGTCAAAATAGGGGCACCCAGAGTTTAGGTTAAAACAATAAACTCCAAGTCGGTCATGGGACTGGTGTGAGAACTAAAACAGTTATTAATCTTTATTTTAAAGTTAGGTAAATCAAGGGACCACGCTGTATAACACGGAACGGGTTTCCTCCCAAGAATACCAGTGCATATAACAACAGCGCAATGCTAAATAAAGAAAATGAAGCTATTATAAGACCCAGGTCCTATCACACAATGCAACGCAAGCCGGGGGATAGAGTTTTCCCTTATAATAGCCAAGCATGCTTAGTACGTTTAAAACAAATCATTTGATACTATAATAAGTGCATAGTGTATAAAACAACTTCAAATCATAAGTATCAATCATAGACGGCATGGGTACCATATATCATGTCGCCGTACTAGTTTTACAATTAAAACCGCAAAATCACGTATTTGGAAATTGGATTTCCATCTATGAACCGAGGCAAAAGTTAGTCCTCATCCGATTCGAGACTCTCTAGCCTGCCCCTCAGGAACAGAACGCATCGTCCCTTGGAGCGACAGGGCCGGTCCACCGATGTGGATTAGACGAAATCCTGAACACTGCGTTTCCCCGCCGTTTGGGGCGTAGGTGAGCCAACTAAATGACTCCATTGGTTCGATAACGACCGATATATCCGAGGTGCCTCGCAACAGCAACAACCACATAAGTCAAACTCGTCAGGGCGTGTAAAACCATTGACGCCACTTCTAGCTAGAAAGAAACGCATGTCCTCCCTGAGGTCCGTCTCCCGTTTTTGGTTCATACCGGGTGTGAAACTCGCGAAGTAAACGTTACACAAAGCTACGCCACAAAGGCCGTGCTTTGATCATCAACCACAAGACTTTGCTTTTCAACAGAAGCCTTGATCATTTGCATCTTAGCATGCCACACAGGCAAACCACTCCATGCACCCGATATCAATCACATAGAACGAAATCCAATGTCAGACACACAGTCCATTTACAAGTCCGTTCTGGGTCTGAACGAAACCGGAGGCACCTAGTACCCCGCATATCCATCGATCTCCAAGTACGTCTGGACGATCACCAACTGTTTCCATCTTCTTGGGTGTATATCCCAATCAAGATCATCAGTAATCACCCAAACGACGTGAAGACCTCCGGTCTTCGACCACCGTCTTCATCTTCGACTTATCGTCGTATCAGTTATTCAGAATGGGATAAACCCGGTCTTTCCGAATAACTCGCGTATATTATAAACAAGTGTTACACAAACACAACATACGCCTCATTCCAATTCATCAGTCACTAACCGTAAATTAACAAGAGAATAATTCCCCAAATATTAACCCCGAAGGCCGAAACCAACATCAGATCAATATCCAGAAAACCATTCTGCTTAGCTAACCGACAGTTAGTTCCTAAATTTCACATTCATAGGGAAAGGTTCCCGTTAATTTTATCAAAGATAAATCCTTTAAATTTATTCTTTAATCTACTTTTGAATATCAATTCAAACTAGTCGGGATTAACGAACCTTACCGAAGTAATCGTTCGTTTTAATTTCCCAATCCCAACCTATTCATCCCATGAAGTAAAACGGGTCTTACTTCATATCTAACACCACGGTGTTATCAGTAAATTTAATTACCATTTCACGTTTAAATCTAATTAAAGATTTAACTATCGCCTGGAGCAAAACTGATGATACTCCATTCTCGATCTTTTCAATCTAATTAAAGATTCATTAAAACTCCACTTAGTTTTAATCTTCAACTGGGTTAAAGAATCAGTGTCATTTAAAACACGGTTCACGATAAACCCAAAATCACATCACATTTCAATCAGTCCCTAACCGTAAATTAGCAAGTGAGCAATTCCCTAAAGATTAACCCCGAAGGCCGAAATCAACATGAGATCAATACCTCAGAAACCATTCAACTTAACTAATCTCCAGTTAGTTTCTGATTTTCATAACTCCTTTGGTTCTAAGAACAGTATTATTAAAGATACCGTTCACGACAACCCAAAATCACATTTCATTAATTATCGGGTTAAAGAACAAGTGTTATTTAAAACATTGTTCCCGATAAACCCAAAAATCAATATCAATTCAATTCCAATTAAATATTATTTAATTGGTACACTTCATTAAATCTAAATGAAAAGATTTAATCTTTTTCTCAACTGGATTTAAGAACAGTGTTAATAAAGACACCATTCACGACAAACCCAAATCACATTTGATATTAAATACAAGGCTCTGAATAGAAAATATACTGGCTTATATTCAATATCAAATTCTACGACCAACAAATATCGTATTAGAAATAACAATATAAATATATCTTTCAAATTTCCATAACAATAACTGTATAATCACGAAACCCAACATCGAAATATTCCGAAGACAATTTTGATTCAAATCCATTCCAATTCAATTATTGGAAATTCTGGTTACATTAAAAACCCTTTTCAAATCCAATTTATTTATTTAAAAATAAATAGAATTATAGTTCTAGTTCAAAACTAGTTCATTTCAATAAAAATATATTTTTATCTTTTCAAATATGGAGTTTTTCATCCCAATTCTTCACAAATCATTTCTTATGATTTTACATAAATTATTACTATTTTTAATAATTTTATCAAGGCCCGTACAGTCGATTTCCATCAACGACCATCGAACTGCACTTACAGCGACCTTTTCCAAATTTGATATGGACATAATTCCAAATCCAACCGTTAGATTTCAAATTTCAAATATTCGTCAGAAAGTTCTTTTCGATACGAACCCAACGGTTCTGGTTTTAGGAGAATCCGACTGTCGGATCTCCCGCAATATCCATTTGAAGTCAATGGTCGAAATTCACGAACTACCGCAGCGCGGCGCGTTTTATTCAGGCCATTTATATTATATATATATAATATATATATAATATATACTTTGTTGATTTCCTTTTAAAACGTATTTTATGAATCGTTTTAAATTCGTTTTCAAAACGATTTCAACTTCATTTCAAATTCAAATCAAAATGTAATTTTCCAATATAAATTCGTTTTAAATTCATTTCAAATTGATTTCACTTCAAATCGATTTTAATTCGATTTGAATTCATTTTCTTTTCAATTCAATTCAATTCGAATCCGTTTTATATTCAATTCAACTCGAATTCGTTTTACATTCTATTTAATTCGAATTCGTTTTATATTCAATTCAATTCGAATTCGTTTTACATTCTATTTAATTCGAATTCGTTTTATATTCAATTCAATTCGAATTCGTTTTATATTCTATTCAATTCGAATTCGTTTTATATTCAATTCAATTCGAATTCATTTTACATTCTATTCAATTCGAATTCGTTTTATATTCAATTCAATTCGAATTCGTTTTATATTCAATTCAATCTAATTCGAATTTCAATTCTTTTCAATATAATTCGAAATTCAATTCTTTTCAATATTCATTGAAAAATGAATAAAATCGATATAAATCTCGTTCGCGTCAAAATGGCATCAATCTAATCAACACGGCTTCATATATTTCTATTTTCAAATATTATATTTCAAATATTTCTATTCAAATATTTCTATTTCAAATATTCTATTTCAAATATTTCTTTTTCAAAACTGGAATGAGGCCCAATCAATTACCATATAATGTTAATTATATGGATTTTCTACAACAGATGTATACAATAACAACGATGAATAACCAACCATCATCCAAAGTGCATTCTACACTGTATAAGCATCAAATATAAATATTCAACGCTTATAATAGCCTGTTAATCAAACGATCGACATACAACTAAACAATCGGGATTAGTGTACGTCAAATATCATCCCAATACCCGTGTGGGGTTTCAAACAATCAAACACAGATTTTATTTGTGCAGTTGGGCGATGTGTAAAATTTATCATCCCAATCAATATCAGTCAAATGTGTGTATATAAATAAATCGTCTGATCTGTTTATTTTTATTTCATTTCATATACACGTTAAAATTTTATTTTTAACTATAAAATATTTTCCACTATAAAATATTTTATTTCATCTATATAAATATTTTATTTCATTTCACATCACATCACACAATTAACTACACATCAAAATCAAACAAACAAGCATACAAGCCGTCCATGGTCTGTGGACGACGGGTGTCGGGTGCTACTAAACACCGTTTGCATCCTAGTATATATTATTAACTAGAAAACAAAATTAAAAGGTGAGAAGTTCTCACCAGAGCTAATCCAATCGCCACGACTCTTCATATGTAGAAAATCTTGTCGTTCTCGCCTTTCATCACTTTCGTTGCCCGTAGCCACTACATATATAAAAATCATATTTTTATATTGTTGCTATGTATATAAAAATCATATTTTTATAATCACTCCATATGGATAAAAATTCTATTTTTACATCCCTACTATATAGATAAAAATTCTATTTTTACAACGGTGTTCATATAATAAAGATTATATTTTTATCATGCTATTCTCTATATAAATATTTCGCCTTTTTTAAATATAAAGATTTCGTTTTTTCAAATATAAAGATTTCGCCTTTTCAAATATAAAGATTTCGCCTTTTCAAATATAAAGATCAAATCTTTTCATTTCATCACTATAAAAAAAATCACATTTTTATTTCAACATATATATAATAAAAATTATATCTTTGAACGACAAAAAAACTAAACTTTATCCATTTACTATATTATAAAAATCGTATTTTTATATCACGGCTACATGTGTAAAAATCACTCCTTTACAAAGCTACTTCCTTGATAAAAATTATATTTTTATCTTGCTAGCAATATAATAAAAATTATATTTTTATTTCGCTACCTATATAAAGATAATATTTTTACTATCTACATCATATAAAAATCGTATTTTTATTCTTTCTATAATCTAAAAATTATATTTTGAACCTCTCCATAATATAAAATTTATATTTTTAATTCTCTACAAAAACCAAAGATCATATTTTTCCATCTTTTACATATTAAAGATTTCATCTTTTTATATAAATAAAACATCTTTTTCAGTTTTAAAAATCCGACCTTCCTTGTTTATAAATCCTAACCTTTAAAAATCAGTTTTATAATCAAGTAAAAAAAATCAGTTTTTATAATAAACAAAAATCAGTAAATAAAAACTTACAGTTAAAAAAGGGGGGGAGGGAGTGTTTCACATCGGTTTAGGGATGCCGGAGGAGACGCAAGTCGTCAAGAAGGTGGGTGGCGGTGTTGTTTTGGGCTAGGGCACGGCGGTCTCGGGTTTGGGGCGTGCGGCTCTCGGAGGAGGTAGGGAGGAAGAAGAAGAAGGGGACGGAGGAGGGGAAGGTAGGAGAGGAGAGGGGGGCGACGTCTTGGATCGAACTAGGGAGGGGGAGGCCTGCTGCTGCGTGGAGGAGGGAGAAGAAGAAGGGGGGAGGCAGCGCACCACCTGGGGGGGAGGGGGGTATAAAAGGGTTTTTATAAAAATAAATTATATTATTTAATTTCAAAAAGTTGACTTTTTTATACGACCTCTAAACGAGGCCCACCGCCTGTCGTCCATAGCTAATTACCCCCATTCCGAACACAATGGGATATGTATCGTAAGCTGATTCGACTGTTTCGATCAGTTTTCGTCAAAATCAACATATAACTCTATATATTGAATTTGAACGTGCATTTCAATTTACTGGGGTCACACACTAACTCTAAAAATTCCCAAAAAATATTTTCTAGCTTCGTATTCACGATACGGTCCTAACAAAACTAATTTCATTGAATTCCGAGATCGTTGGAAAAATGGCCATTTTCCAGTCGATTAAAATCAACTGAAACTGGTCAAACGCGTTTTCTTTTGCCACGCTCACATATTGATTCGAAAAATTATGAAATTTGAAACCTAGCAATAATTTGATATCACGGACCCAACAAAAGTGGTTTCGTCGAAATCCGAGGTCGTTTGCAAAATTCCCATTTTTAAGGGCCTGAATTCCATAGCGATTATTCAGAATTTTCAACTGGACATATCTTTTGACCCCAGCTATGAAATTTCGATTTTTCGGATTCGTTGGAAAGATATTCTCAAATGGATCCTATTATTTCTGGTTTCACTAAAATCCGGTTTATTTTGCACCCGGTATGTTCAATTGAACTTTGAAATCGAATTATCGAACTACCGCGCCATTTCAATTCCTATTTATAATTATATATAATTATTTATATTCTAACGACGACGCGTAAAAATATATACATTCAAATTCTATTCAAAATAAATTTCTCGTCGATATTATTTAAAATAATCCATTTTAAATGTTCAAACTTCACTAAAATTGCCAAAATAAAAATTTTAAACTGGCTCGCATTTTCAGGTTGTTACATTCTCCCCCACTTAAAACTTTTCGTCCCCGAAAAGGAACAAAGCCGAAAGTTGTTTAACAGTTCAACTCAACTTCCATTATTTTGATTACGGCTTAAATTCTTCAACTTTTCAGTTTCTAAGAACTTTTCAAATTTTTCAAAAATTTGGCTAACACCCTAAATTTTCGAAAAATTTCGCCATAACCTCCCCTGCACTGGGAGCACCGGGAAAATCCCGAAATTTCCATACAGGCCCTCTGATCTCAAAAAGAAAAAGAAAAAGCCAAGCGGCTAGCCAATCGGCTCATAAAATCATCATCACCCAAACAAAACAGTAAATTATGGTAAACATGTACCTATTTGTCGGGCAAACAATTTTATTCTTCTGCTCTAGCCTCTTCGCTATGACCTGTTCAATGTAAGTACATGCATATGCCTACAAATGCGACAAATTTTCAATATAATTCACTATTTGGTTCAAGTTGGCTATATGGTTCAAATTTAATCAATCCAACAAACAAGCAACACAACCATCAATCAATTAGTTGATTATCATTTCAAATTCATAACTTTGATATATAGTCAAAAAATCACATTTTTGATACCAATTCACAACAATAAGCCCTATCTAATTTTGATTCTCACACCGGTCAATATGAAATATATAGATACCACACGTTCGTCACTCGAATATAAATTCTGATGATGATATATCAATCATCAGAATCGCCCCTGGGCGACTAGAGTGTGATTCTATATCTATCCAATATATTAAAACTTCGAATGCACGCGGATCAAACGTATACGCAAAATCTTTATATACTGGATAGTCCAAATCAATATAAATAAATATTCAAGTACGAATGATTCGATTAAAATTGCAAAACAAAAATTGTTTTCATTTTATTTTTCAAAACAACACTCTTCACACTCGTTCTAGGATACTACTGATCCCATCTCTAACGAGTCATTCCCATTGGATATTACTAATCCAATATCGGATGAATTCTTTCGTATGGTTCTAATGTGTTTTGTTCTCTAAGCTTTGTAAACCAAAGCTCTGATACCAACTGTGAAAACCCGTAACTTCCCCGGTAAGGAAAGCGCGGATAGTTCGAGAACAAGCCACAACAGAACGCAGACAGAAGAACATTTCTTTGTTTATTACAAAAATACCATCAGAATACAAGAATATACAGAGTATAAATGAATATTACACAGAAATATCAGAGATTTAAATTACTTTTAAATACATAGCAGCGGAAAATAATACAATACACAACTGAAGGAGATATACGGATACAAAGCCTTCCGGATATCATTCCAGCTGTAAACCAGGTTCCTGTGAATATAAATCTGCAAAACCAAAACTACTAGCTGCCCGTGTCAAAATAGGGGCACCCAGAGTTTAGGTTAAAACAATAAACTCCAGGTCAGTCATGGGACTGGTGTGAGAACTAAAACAGTTATTAATCTTTATTTTAAAGTTAGGTAAATCAAGGGACCACGCCGTATAACACGGAACGGGTTTCCTCCCAAGAATACCAGTGCATATAACAACAGCGCAAGGCTAAATATAGAAAATGAAGCTATTATAAGACCCAGGTCCTATAACATAATGCAACGCAAGCCGGGGGATAGGGTTTTCCCTTATAATAGCCAAGCATGCTTAGTACGTTTAAAACAAATCGTTTGATACTATAATAAGTGCATAGTGTATAAAACAACTTCAAATCATAAGTATCAATCATAGACGGCATGGGTACCATATATCATGTCGCCATACTAGTTTTACAATTAAAACCGCAAAATCACGTATTTGGAAATTGGATTTCCATCTATGAACCGAGGCAAAAGATAGTCCTAATCCGATTCGAGACGCTCTAGCCTGCCCCTCAGGAACAGAACGCATCGTCCCTTGGAGCGACAGGGCCGGTCCACCGATGTGGATTAGACGAAATCCTGAACACTACGTTTCCCCGCCCTTTGGGACGTAAGTGAGCCAAATAAATGACTCCATCGGTTCGAGAACGACCGATATATCCGAGGCGCACAGCAACAACCACATAAGTCAAACTCGTCAGGGCGTGTAAAACCACTGACGCCACTTCTAGCTAGAAAGAAACGCATGTCCTCCCTGAGGTTCGTCTCCCGTTTTTGGTTCATACCGGGTGTGAAACTCGAGAAGTAAACGTTACACAAAGCTACGCCACAAAGGCTGTGCTTTGATCATCAACCACAAGACTTTGCTTTTCAACAGAAGCCTTGATCATTTGCATCTTAGCATGACACACAGGCAAACCACTCCATGCAACCGATATCAATCACATAGAATGAAATCCAATGTCAGACACACAGTCCATTTACAAGTCCGTTCTGGCTCTGAACGAAATTGGAGGCACCTAGTAACCCGCATATTCATCGATCTCCAAGTACGTCTGGACGATCACCAACTGTTTCCATCTTCTTGGGTGTACATCCCAATCAATATCATCAGTAATCACCCAAACGACGTGAAGACCTCCGGTCTTCGACCACCGTCTTCATCTTCGACTTATCGTCGTATCAGTTATTCAGAATGGGATAAACCCGGTCTTTCCGAATAACTCGCGTATATTATAAACAAGTGTTACACAAACACAACATACGCCTCATTCCAATTCATCAGTCACTAACCGTAAATTAACAAGAGAATAATTCCCCAAATATTAACCCCGAAGGCCGAAACCAACATCAGATCAATATCCAGAAAACCATTCTGCTTAGCTAACCGACAGTTAGTTCCTAAATTTCACATTCATAGGGAAAGGTTCCCGTTAATTTTATCAAAGATAAATCCTTTAAATTTATTCTTTAATCTACTTTTGAATATGAATTCAAACTAGTCGGGATTAACGAACCTTACCGAAGTAATCGTTTGTTTTAATTTCCCAATCCCAACCTATTCATCCCATGAAGTAAAACGTGTCTTACTTCATATCTAACACCACGGTGTTATCGGTAAATTTAATTACCATTTCACGTTTAAATCTAATTAAAGATTTAACTATCGCCTGGAGCAAAACTGGTGATACTCCATTCTCGATCTTTTCAATCTAATTAAAGATTCATTAAAACTCCACTTAGTTTTAATCTTCAACTGGGTTAAAGAATCAGTGTCATTTAAAACACGTTTCACGATAAACCCAAAATCACATCACATTTCAATCAGTCCCTAACCGTAAATTAGCAAGTGAGCAATTCCCTAAAGATTAACCCCGAAGGCCGAAACCAACATCAGATCAATACCTCAGAAACCATTCAACATAACTAATCTCCTGTTAGTTTCTGATTTTCTTAACTCCTTTGGGTCTAAGAACAGTATTATTGAAGATACCGTTCACGACAACCCAAAATCACATTTCATTAATTATCGGGTTAAAGAACAAGTGTTATTTAAAACACTGTTCACGATAAACCCAAAAATCAATATCAATTCAATTCCAATTAAATATTATTTAATTGGTGCACTTCATTAAATCTAAATAAAAAGATTTAATCTTTTTCTCAATTGGGTTTAAGAACAGTGTTAATAAAGACACCATTCACGACAAACCCAAATCACATTTGATATTAAATACAAGGCTCAGAATAGAAAATATACCGGCTTATATTCAATATCAAATTCTACGACCAACAAATATCGTATTAGAAATAACGATATAAATATATCTTTCAAATTTCCATAACAATAACTGTATAATCACGAAACCCAACATCGAAATATTCCGAAGACAATTTCGATTCAAATCCATTCCACTTCAATTATTGGAAATTCTGGTTACTTTAAAAACCCTTTTCAAATCCAATTTATTTATTTAAAAATAAATAGAATTATAGTTCTAGTTCAAAACTTGTTCATTTCGATAAAAATCTATTTTTTCTTTTCAAATATGGAGTTTTTCATCCCAATTCTTCACAAATCATTTCTTATGATTTTACACAAATTATTACTATTTTTAATAATTTTATCACGGCCCGTACAGTCGATTTACATCAATGGCCATCGAACTGCACTTACAGCGACCTTTTCCAAATTTGAATTGGACATAATTCCAAATCCAACCGTTAGATTTCAAATTTCTAATATTCGTTAGAAAGCTCTTTTCGATACGAACCCAACGGTTCCGGTTTTAGGAGAATCCGACGGTCGGATCTCCTGCAATATCCATTTGAATTCAATGGTCGAAATTCACGAACTACCGCAGCGCGGCACGTTCTGTTTAGGCCATTTATATTATATATATAATATATATAATATATACTTCGTTGATTTCCTTTTAAAACGAATTTTACGAATCGTTTTAAATTCGTTTTCAAAACGATTTCAACTTCATTTCAAATTCAAATCAAAAATGAATTTTCCAATATAAATTCGTTTTAAATTCATTTCAAATTGATTTCACTTCAAATCGATTTTAATTCGATTTGAATTCATTTTCTTTTCAATTCAATTTAATTCAAATCCATCTTATTTTCAATTCGACTCGAATTCGTTTTACATTCTATTCAATTTGAATTCGTTTTATATTCAATTCAATTCGAATTCGTTTTACATTCTATTCAATTCGAATTCGTTTTATATTCAATTCAATTTGAATTCGTTTTATATTCTATTCAATTCGAATTCGTTTTATATTCAATTCAATTCGAATTCGTTTTACATTCTATTCAATTCGAATTCGTTTTATATTCAATTCAATTCAATCTAATTCGAATTTCAATTCTTTTCAATATAATTCGAAATTCAATTCTTTTCAATATTCATTGAAAAATGAATAAAATCGATATAAATCTCGTTCGCGTCAAAATGGCATCAATCTAATCAACACGGCTTCATATATTTCTATTTTCAAATATTCTATTTCAAATATTTCTATTCAAATATTTCTATTTCAAATATTCTATTTCAAATATTTCTTTTTCAAAACTGGAATGAGGCCCAATCAATTACCATATAATGTTAATTATATGGATTTTCTACAACACATGTATACAATAACAACGATGAATAACCAACCATCATCCAAAGTGCATTCTACACTGTATAAGCATCAAATATAAATATTCAACGCTTACAACAGCCTGTCAATCAATCTATTGACATACAACTAAACAATCGGGATTAGTGTACGCCAAATATCATCCTAATACCCGTGTGGGGTTTCAAACAATCAAACACAGATTTTATTTGTGCAGTTGGGCGATGTGTAAAATTTATCATCCCAATCAATATCAGTCAAATGTGTGTATATAAACAAATATTCCGATCTGTTTATTTTTATTTCATTTCATATACACGTTAAAATTCTATTTTTAACTATAAAATATTTTCCACTATAAAATATTTTATTTCATTTCACATAACATCATACAATTAACTACACATCAAAATCAAATAAACAAGCATACAAGCCGTCCATGGTCTGTGGACGACGGGTGTCGGGTGCTACTAAACACCGTCTACATCCTAGTATATATTATTAACTAGAAAACAAAATTAAAAGGTGAGAAGTTCTCACCAGAGCTAATCCAATCGCCACGACTCTTCATATGTAGAAAATCTTGTCGTTCTCGCCTTTCATCACTTTCGTTGCCCGTAGCCACTACATATATAAAAATCATATTTTTATATTGTTGCTATGTATATAAAAATCATATTTTTATAATCACTCCATATGGATAAAAATTCTATTTTTACATCGCTACTATATAGATAAAAATTCTATTTTTACAACGGTGTTCATATAATAAAGATTATATTTTTATCATGCTATTCTCTATATAAAGATTTCGCCTTTTTTTAATATAAAGATTTCGCCTTTTCAAATATAAAGATTTCGCCTTTTCAAATATAAAGATTTCGCCTTTTCAAATATAAAGATCAAATCTTTTCATTTCATCACTATTAAAAAAATCACATTTTTATTTCAACATATATATAATAAAAATTATATCTTTGAACGATAAAAAAACTAAACTTTATCCATTTACTATATTATAAAAATCGTATTTTTATATCACGGCTACATGTGTAAAAATCACTCCTTTACAAAGCTACTTCCTTGATAAAAATTATATTTTTATCTTGCTAGCAATATAATAAAAATTATATTTTTATTTCGCTACCTATATAAAGATAATATTTTTACTATCTACATCATATAAAAATCGTATTTTTATTCTTTCTATAATCTAAAAATTATATTTTGAACCTCTCCATAATATAAAATTTATATTTTTAATTCTCTACAAAAACCAAAGATCATATTTTTTCCGTCTTCTACATATTAAAGATTTCATCTTTTTATATAAATAAAACATCTTTTTCAGTTTTAAAATCCGACCTTCCTTGTTTATAAATCCTAACCTTTAAAAATCAGTTTTATAATCAAGTAAAAAAAATCAGTTTTTATAATAAACAAAAATCAATAAATAAAATCTTACAGTTAAAAAAGGGGAGGACGGAGTGTTTCACGTCGGTTTGGGGATGCCAGAGGAGACGCAAGCCGTCGAGAAGGAGGGTGGCGGCGCTGTTTTGGGCTAGGGCATGGCGGTCTCGGGTTTGGGGCGTGCGGCTCTCGGAGGAGGTAGGGAGGAAGAAGAAGAAGGGGACGGAGGAGGGGAAGGTAGGAGAGGAGGGGGGCGACGTCTTGGATCAAACTGGGGAGGGGGAGGCCTGCTGCTGCGTGGAGGAGGGAGAAGAAGAAGGGGGGAGGCGGCGCACCACCTGGGGGGGGGGGTATAAAAGGGTTTTTATAAAAATAAATTATATTATTTAATTTCAAAAAGTTGACTTTTTTATACGACCTCTAAACGAGGCCCACCGCCTGTCGTCCATAGCTAATTACGCCCATTCCGAACACAATGGGATATGTATCGTAAGCTGATTCGACTGTTTCGATTAGTTTTCGTCAAAATCAACATATAACTCTATATATTGAATTTGAACGCGCATTTCAATTTACAGGGGTCACACACTAACTCTAAAAATTCCCGAAAATTATTTTCTAGCTTCGTATTGACGATACGGTCCTAACAAAACTAATTTCGAGACCGTTGGAAAAATGGCCATTTTCCAGTCGATTAATATCAACTAAAACTGGTCAAACGCGTTTTCTTTTTCCACGCTCACATATTGATTCGAAAAATTATGAAATTTGAAACCTAGCAATAAATTGATATCACGGACCCAACAAAAGTGGTTTCGTCGAAATCCGAGGTCGTTTGCAAAATTCCCATTTTTAAGGGCCTGAATTCCATAGCGACTATTCAGAATTTTCAACTGGACATATCTTTTGACCCCCGCTATGAAATTTCGATTTTTTGGATTCGTTGGAAAGATATTCTCAAATAGATCCTATTATTTCTAGTTTCACTAAAATCCGGTTTATTTTGCACCCGGTATGTTCAATTGAACTTTGAAATCGAATTATCGAACTACCGCGCCATTTCAATTCCTATTTATAATAATATATAATTATTTATATTCTAACGACGACGCATAAAAATATATACGTTCAAATTCTATTCAAAATAAATTTCTCGTCGATATTATTTAAAATAATCCATTTTAAATGTTCAAACTTCACTAAAATTGCCAAAATAAAAATTTTAAACTGGCTCGCATTTCCGGGTTGTTACACTCTCTGGGCCATCTCCATCCCAAAAGAAAATCAAACAGCCAAGCGCCTTGCCAATTCGGCTCATAAATCTTATATCCAATAGAAATAGAAACTTGTACCTTTTGTCGACATATCATTTTATCCTTTCCACCTGTTATCAATTCAGCGGATACAAAGGTCATCCTAATCAAATTCCAATCTGCTTTTATCCACAACACTACCATTCGCTTATATCCCAGCCAAATATCATTTCAACTCGAGTTTCTTCTCGATTCCCAACTCTTAACTTGATTATCACATTACACTTCAAATTTGTATCTCACATCCAATTTGTCTTGATATCATTCTAATTCAATCTCAGTTACCACTTAACTGATTTTTAATTCAATTTCTATTTACTTCTACAAATTTCTATTTAATTTGTTCTTGACTCAAACAATATTCTTCCTGGGAGTTTTTAAACAGTTTACCTCTTTCAAAAATCAAATTTTCCTTTTTGAAATTCAACACAACTTGTTTTTCCCAAACCACATTCAAAACAACATCTCTGGTAGTAATCCGTCACTTACCACTCGAAAATGAATACTGATGATGCAGCTGTCATCATCGGAATCTATTTTCCAGCGATCGAAGTGAGTTCAATACTATAAAACCATTTCTAAACATTTCCACTTTGAAATTCATTTCAAAATATAATTCACACTACTTGTAAAATAATTTAAAATCACCCAGGATCTTAAATTTTCCTTACTTTTAATCCAAATCTGTTTACAAACACTTGTCCAATTCTCTAGAGTTTTAATTCAATTTCTGGTTTAAATTTCAGATTTAACTCATCTGATTTCACGTATTTCACTTATATGAATTCTGATTGGTTATTTACATAATCATTTCATTATAATCTTACTCGATTATAATAACAACCAATATATCCACTATATTATAATTATTCCAATATAAATCCTTTATATCAAAATATAATTTGGGTAAAAAAATTTCATTTACCCTCTTTCAAAACATACCATGAAAGTTCATCGTATTCGAGTGTTTACAAAATCCCTATCGATACAGTGGATCAAACTGATCGACCAGAACTCATAAACTACTCAACCAATAAATCTTCACAATATAAAATTATTTTTATATCATCTACAAATACGTTCACTCGTATATATACGCTCAACTCAATCTAGGTTATTACTAACCCTATCTCTACTAAGTCACGCCATAGAGCCAAGGTAATTCTTAACTTAAGCTCTGATACCAACTGTAACGACCCGGGTTTTTGATGACCTTGGTTATCCGATATACAACACATATCGAACATCCAAGATCGATAATAACCGAATAGTTAATGAAAGAAATTAGAGGGTGAGGATAGATAAGATAGAAATTTAGAATAGAATAAGAAGAAGAACACAACATCAGAGTAACACGAACCTCACAATGGAATGAATAACATATAATATATATAACATAACTTGAAATATACATCTGTACTAGAATATACATCATTATCAAAGTGCAACACTTACAACACAGCGGAAATAACTATAGCTATATAATCCTGAAGCCTCCTGCTCCAAGCTCTTCCAGTATCTGTAAATCCCGACTACTTGACTGCCCGTACAAAATTGGGCACCCAAGAGTTTAGGGAAAACAAAACAAAATAAACTTCGGGTCAGTCATGGGACTGGTATGAGTAAAACAGTTTAAAATAGTTTGAACAAGTAAATGATATCTCATAAGACCACGCCGTATAACGGAACGGGTTTTTCCCTTATGAGAGTCCAAATTATCCTTTATATCAAAAACCTTTTGATATTATAATAATGTCTATCAACCACAATATAATAACCATCTAGCAGAAACGCTTTCATCTCACGTTCTACATATATAGTATACAATCAAAGCCGCAAGCACGTATTGGGTAATGGATTTCCAACTATGTCCAGGTATGGAACCACCTTTCTCTAGTGTACCTCTAGAGAGGAATACACTGGGTTCAACAAGAACATCTTGCAACCCGGCCACACATGACCGACCACTCATTTCGCTTGAGTGTATCGAATGTATATCACCAACGGTTGGGATCAGCAACCGTCTCCCGAATGGGACAGTATCGACAATAGATTTTTAGAAATAAATGAAACTCTAGATCAGGTGATTATACACCCTACTTCGGAGCGACCGACTTAGCCATGCTGCCTGTCCGATTTCTGTCATTTACCGGTTGATGAGGCTAGAAGCTACGCTTAATCATCACACCAGATTCACTTAGAATGCCACATCGTCAAATCCATCAAATCACCGATTGACGTCCTCAACAATACATTATGTGTTAGCTAAAGAAGTTTCCTTCTCCGCTTCCACTCTTGGTACGGTTGAAGAAATCAATGTACGTGACCTTTTTGGAAATTCTCTGTCAGACATTCATCCATACAAGTCATCCAGGAACAGGATGAACCGAAGGCACTATTCAGTATATCCATATTAGGCACTGTTATCTAAGATTTATACAACAGCCCTTGCACTTTACTCCGTCTTCAATTATCTTTGGCATATATGATTCGCAACGCTTATGCCAATACAGAGTGGTTCTTTGGATAATAATCCAACCAGTCTCTCCATATTAACAATGTTAAAATGGTCAAAACTTCGATAGTCTGTGATTTAACCATCAAAGAAAAACAGGTGTGCAAACAACGATATTATTTCCAAATGGAAATTTTATCAATCAATCATCAATCATATATATATCTATATATATATATATTCATATTTCCTTATTTTCTATGTTTAGAATATATACGTTATTAATACTGGAAAACACTTCCATTGTTATTTACATATCACTATCATTTCACAACTATCAGTCCCTGACTATAAACTAGTAGGAGAACAATTCTCTAAGTATAGGCCCCGAAGGCCGAAACCAACATCAGATCGATATTCAGAATACTATTCAACTTAACTAATCTCTAGTCAGTTTCAAATCTTATTTCACTCTATATTTTTTTTAACTCTATTTGATTAAACTATATTCGAATAACTCCCCTTTAACTCTATTTATTTAACAAATAAATATCTCCTTTTAATTCTACTTAATTATACAAATACATATCTTCTTTATATTCTATTCTATTTATTCTAACAAATAAATATTTCCTTTTTCTCATTCTATTTATTTCCTAAATCAATAACCTTTATAATCCTATTTATTTATTTCTAAATAAATATCTCCTTTTATAAAATCCTTCGATTATATAAATTCCTTCTTTTATGAAATCCTTTGATTTTATAAGTCTATTTCCTTTATAAAACCCTTTTCCTTTTCTATATAAAATCCATCGATTTTATATAAATAATTCATTTTCAAAATACACTTTGAAAATCCCCTTTCCCACATCCAGTATTTCTTATGGTATTTAACATACCATATAACAACGATAAATATCGTCCAAACACACACAATCAATCAACAGGTTATAATTCACATCATATATCAAAATATATGAAAAACAATAAAATAACTGTTGAGGAATCCAGTCGGATTCCTCAAATCTGTTTCCCTGCATCACAGATGTTAAACAATATAGATAACATCACTTTCAGTTCCATATGATATATCCTGTTAAACAGAATCAATATAGAAATTCAACTAACTGACTAGCAGTTCAATCAAACAGTCAACACATAGTCAATCAGCCAATATTTAACAGTTCTAAAATACAACATGAAATTATAAACTGTTCAGAGTTAGTGAGATTTACTCACATTTGCAGTTCATCGTTAAAGAACGATAAACTGTTGTTTGATCTGAATAAAACAGTTTATTTCGCCATAAATTCAAACGAGCTCCAATCCACTCCCAGTTAGTTCCATTGGGTAGTGTCCGTCCATACGATCCTATCGGGTCCTGGTTTGTTTGATTTTGATACCGTATGGTCAAGTTATGACTTATACAAATAAATACACTTTAATTTAAATAAAAACTTTAATCTATTTAGTATTGGGCCATACCCAATCCATCCAGGCCCAAACGAGAACCAACCCGCTACACTCCTTTCTTCCCCGTTGACTTGAAACCCGTCGCTCCTCTTATTCCCATTTCCAGTAAAAACCCAACTTCCTTGATTCCCAATCTCAACTTCATCTTCTCTTTAATCCACAAACAAATCTCACCAATATATTTCTCATCAAAATCTCTATCTAATCATACCAAAACACTACCCTTCGAACTCGAGCCTCCAGGTGCGACTTCATGTCTCCGAGCTGCTGCAAAATCATCGCACGACATAAACATATGTCGAACTCCCTCAAATTCCAGAACAAGGTGCCAAAACCCCTCACCAATCCAAAAGCAACATTGAAATGAATCACTTCTTCCTTGTTTTGGATCAAACCCGAACCCTACCTTTGCTAGAAAAATTAGTGCGAACCAAACCCACATCGTATCCCTTGAAACTGATATCAAAACGGAGAGAAACTCCACAGCAGATCGAATAAACCTATAGTTGGATTTATAGGATTTAATTTGAATTCTTTTGATTTTGAGGAACTCGAGTTTTCACATTTTCTTTGTTCTGTGTGGCGGCTTGGAGAATTCCTTTATAGGGGGGATGGTTTTATGTGTGGATGAAAATGATGTGTACGTGGCCTCTATTTTGACCTTTAATTGAGTTTAGTTATTTTTTTTATTGTTTTTTATTTGTTTTAACCTTCTAAAAATCCGTGCGATCACACATAATATCTAAAATTCATGAAAATTGGCATGTATCTAGAGTTCGACATTACGGTCCCAACGAAACTGGTTTCGTCGAATTCCGACATCGTATGCTCACACAGCGTATTTTTAACCATCGAAATACTGACTGTTTCTCACTCTAAAAATCCGTACGACCACACAGTGACTCTAAAAATCACGAAACTGGAAATCTAACAACTATTTGACATTGCGGATCCAAGAAAAATTAGTTTCGTCGAATTCCGACTTCGTTTGCAAAAGTGGCTATTTTTAAAGCTCTGAATGACCCATTTAAATATATAAATATTTTTAAATATAATTAAATTTAATATTTAAAAATAAATGTTATCGTCTATATTTACAGTGGAATACCATACAGCTCTACTGGGACTTATAACTTGATATTTCAAATCTGGGTCAACCGATATTCGATTTATATTGAAATTCCTTTTTAAAATATAAATAATTCCTTTGTAAATTATAAAGGAATTCCATAGCGACTTTTCTAAAATTTGATTTGGACGTAAATCAAAATCTACCCGACTAAATCCAAATTTTTCTCTTCCACTAGAAAGATATACTCCACCAGCTCCACACGTTTCTTGTTTCACAGAAATCCGATTTAAAACAGACCCTGTATATTCAGTTGAAGGTCGAATCGCCAATTTACGAACTACAGCGCCATTTCGAGCTCGATTTTAATTATATTATAACTATACGTTCAAACTGTCGTTCAAATAATATATTCGTTATTCAAATTCAATTCTAAACTGAATTTAATATCACAGATGATCTAGTTCACACCATATCGCCATTTCAGCCAAATTCTGATTATTCCAGAATTAAATATATTATTTAATTTATTATTTTAAATTAAATATTCACCATTATATTTAATTAAACCACCATTTAATTCACTATATCACTATTTATATAATTAAATTAATTAATTATAATACCTCTGCCAATGCGGATCATTACATCTAATCACATGTCTCATCTTGGTTAAGTGCTTTTAATATGTTTCACATGCTACCCATGTTACCCACTTAACCCTTTATTATCCCCATGTCTAATCACATGTCTTATCTTGAATAAGTGTTAATTAATTCATTATAACTGTTATCTTGCAAGACCTCTCACATTAGATTACTGTTTTGCGGTTGCTGGATTTGCCGGGCGGTTCCGGGCAGGCTTATACCGCAATCTGAATCTAACCTCGTGTCTTTGCATTAAAACGCATCTAGTTTCTGCCTTTGACCTCTCACATTAGATAACCAAATTGCGGTTGCTGGATATGTCGGGCGGTTCCGAGCAGGCTTATACCGCAATCCGAATCTAACCTCGTGTCTTAGGCATTCATTATCACTTTCTTGATTCAAGTCCTAATTTCAAATATATTCCAATTACCCATAATTTCCAATCTAAATTATGTTTATACTCTCATGTGCCAATTTATGCCCGAACCCATCTTCATAGTTATTAACAATTTATGCCAAATCTCATGTATACAAGTCATACTCAACTATACCCAAACCAATTTTCCATATTCATCAACAATTTATGCCAAATTTCATTGCATATTTCCCAAACTTTTCCCAATCATTCCAACGTTATTCGTACGTAATTCTCAATGCAATATGTTAGGCTCGAAGTTAGCCTAATCTCATAAAGAAAAAGGAAAAGAAGAAGGGAAGAGAATCGAAACATCAAAACTAGCATAAACATAAGAACATACATATGAAATATAAACAGCATATAACGATAAAATGGATCAGAAAGGCATATGACAGATTTATCGGTATGAATTTTAAAGATAACGATTTACAATCTTGATAAGATTCATTTCAGTTACAGGCATATACATTAGATCCAATTTACAATCCTATCACAATTACCTTTTTAATTTAATTATATGTGAAAGCAACATTGACTCATTGCGATAGGATTCTTAGAAGAGAATTAGGCCTTTTTATAGTAAATATGATCTTGAATAATCTCTACTTTTTTTGTTTGTAGATCTGATCTTCTAATCTGAATACTCCTATTTTGATTTGCTTTGATGGAGAAGAGAGGCTAGATTTGATTTAGATTAGAGTAGCATGGAGGCGCCATGGATGAAAACAATGAGATTGGGGTTAGGTTTAGGCATATTTTATACATGCTCTAGGTGAATTAGGACCCTTAGATTAGATTAGGATCAATCTGAACCATCTAGACTAGAAAAACACGTCATCCCTCCAATCCCAGAAGAACACATCATCAGATCCACCATAAAACATGTCAGGCTAGATCTGGGCTGATGGGGTCGACACCCCTATAGGGGGGTCAACACCCCTGTCGACACCCCATGTGGGGGGGGGGGGGGGGGTCGACACCCACGAGCGGGAAATTTCCGCTCAACCCGCTTTGTCTAAATTTTGATTTTTGAACAGTTTTTGTTATTTAATTATTATTTAAATAAATTCTGCTTTAAACTAAAATCTTCTAAGCTTCATAACTTCTTCATACGTTATTCGATTTACGCAAACTCGGACTCTATTCTGAAAGTGTAGGCGTGTACGTGATAGTATAGTACACAAGGATTGTGTAATATGGTGTATAACACTCAAGTATGAAATGATAGCTAATTACAGATATAAGATAGTAAATGCAGTAAAAATAGAAAAATCACACCAGGGATTTTTATAATGGTTCGGAGCACCTTCCTACGTCCAGTCCCGGACTTCCTTCTCGAATTTCATTAACAATCTCCTCACTTCACCCGGAGGAATAGGTATACAAGACCCGAGCAGCCGAACGGGATTTCACACTCTAACAACACGAGGAGTTCAATACTTCCCTCTTACATCACTGAGGACTTCAACACTTGCCTGATCACACACAGGACTTCAACTAATACAATGGTTTTGACTTCTTCTTTGTGTTCTTGATTCAACACGGATAGTCAATAGTTTGAGTACAATCTTCCTATAATCTGATCCTCGAGTTTATACTTTGAATGCGTAGATTTAAGGAAGTAGAATGCTTGTTGAATCAAATGATATTAAATTGATTCAAGGATTCAACAAGTATTTAAATTTGGAGAGCTTTTGTATTGCAAAGAGTATGAAAATGCAATTCAGAAATTAGAGAGAATATATAATGATTCGGTGATTGTAAAACAAGTTTGAAGTTGTTTATATAATAGTAGAAAGGTAGTAATTATTCATGAAAAATTCTATAAAAAGTTATGTCCATTTCCTTTGGTTATTGAATAGAAATCTCTTCACAAATAGAAGCAACCTTTCAGAAAAAGCTTGCTGTTTAAAAACGGTCGACTAGTTGAAAATCAACAGTCCACTAGTTTAATTTAATTGAAATTAAAATTTCCAGAAAAATAGCCGTTATGTGCAAAAACACACAGATCGGTCGACCGCCCATATTTGGACCGGTCGACCGGTTTATTGTTGTGGACCGGAGGACCTCGGTCCACAGTCTGGATCGCTCTGCGCTCTTTCCCGGTCGAAGCTTGGACCGTTTGGGCTTTTTCTGTGACTTTTCAGTTTCTCAAATATGCAGATTTCAGCAACGAAGATATGATATAACTTTTTGGGCATTCGTGTTATACTTTGAGGATAGATTTTAACATATTTCTAACACGACTCAATGTATGTATGTATGTATGTGTGTGTGTGTGTGTGTATATATATATATATAACCTTATCTCTATGAAATGATCTTCATTGCAACTTTATATGTTGGCATCGATCAAAATCTTGTTCTCAACATTCTCCCCCTTTTTGATTGATGATAACACCTTGGATTTTCTCTCTCTAAATATAAAGCTCCCCCTGAATTTCTGCAACATTTGTTAGTTCGTAATATAAATAATCTTACCTTTTGATTCCTGCATTAACAAATGTTAGCACACATATACTATTACCATGTTAAGCACATAATTTTAAATGATAGTATATGTAACATGAATTATATGTATCATCATGAGAGAAAATATTCCTCCCCTTTGTCATCGATTAAAATGAATAAATACCATAATAAGCACAGTAATCGAGAGTAGTAGAGAATACAAACAATTATAGCACCTTTAGGAGATATTGAATCATGTAATTTTTTGATAAGCTGAGCTTTTAAAGATATATAGAGGTACAGAATAACCTTCTCTTTGTTGTGGTGTACCTGCAAAAAATATGACATATAGAGTTTTGGTACCCACTTGCTTTGTTTGGGTCAATGGGTTAGATGGAAGGTAACCATACCCAAGAGGGTTTAATGGAACCTTTAAAGATAAAATTTTCATTATTATCTGCTAAATCAAAATAATCATCGATATATTTTTCTCTGTTTTTCCAACTTACAGGAACCCAACTACTTAAGTAATCTCTAATGATATTCCTTTTCATACTTCTATTTATTATAAATATCGCTAGTCATATAATTATTCGAATTTCTATAATAAATGGGTCTTGGATGTGCATTAGTACTAAAAGTGATATTCTTATTGTACATAAAAGCATATCTACTACTATTTCTATGATTGGTTTCTTTTTTCTTATATCCCAAACCTTGTTTATTTGAAGCAGGTTGTGAACTTTCAATGATTTTTGTCAAATTTTCTCAACCTTTGTTGAAGTTAGAAATATTTTGAGTAATATCATCGAACTTAGTTTGTAAACTAGCTTTTTCTAGGTCTAGAATTTTGACTTTTGCCTTAAGCTCATAATTTTCAGTAGTAAGAGCATCATTTTTCTCTTTTTGAGTTTCAATTTCTTGACTCAAAAGAGATAATTGAGAATTAATATTAGATGATGGTTCTTGAAGTTTTCAAGTTCTTCCTCAAATATTTTCTTCTCGTCTTTTAACATATCTTGTTCAAACTCTGCTCTACTCAAATCAGCTTTGGCTTCTTTGCATTGTTGTTTCATGTCTTTAAATTTAACTATCAATTCAGCATTAATATCAAGTACTTCATCAAATGTAGGAATTTGTACCTTTTTTCTACTGTCATGAAACAAACATTTGCTTGTTCATTTTCAGTATCACTTCCACTTTCCGATGAAGATGAGTTTGAATCATCTCATGTTACTGAGAATGCTCGTTTCTTTGATTTGTCCTTCTTGTATTTGAATTTGTCATTTTCTGGTTTTTTTTCTTTTGCTCTGGACAATCTTTGTGCATATGCCCCTTTTTGTGGTTGTTGAAATATTCTACAGTGGATGATGATGGTCTATTTGATCCAGATTTCTTTTTGCTATATCGACTGGCTTTTCGTTGTTTCAGGAACTTTTTGAAACCTTTTGCCATAAAAGCTAATTCTTCATCTTTAGATTCTGATTCATCTTTTCCGACATGAAATGATACATTTTTCTTTTATTCTTTCTGTTCTTTTCTAGCCTGCAAATTTGCTTCATAGGACATTAGATTTCCTATCAATTCATCTGGCTTAATGATAGAAAGGTCATTAGCTTCTTCAATCGCTAATACTTTTCCTTCCCATTCACTAGTCAGAGAATGTAGGACTGTCCAGACTACATCGAAATCTAAATATTTTTGTCCTAAACCAATAAGTGCATGATGAATAGTTTGAAACCGTGAATACATATAATTGATTGTTTCATTCGGCTTCATTTTGAAATTTTGGAACTGACTTTTCAACAGGGCTATTTTGTCTTGTTTAACCTTGTTAGTACCTTCATGAGTGGTTTTCAGCGTTTGCAAAATTTGATATGTGGTGGTACAGATACTAACACGGTTATGTTCATTTTTATCTAATGCACAAAACAACATATTTATTGCTTTTGCATTTACAGCTGCTGCTGTTTTCTCAGCCGGTGTCCATTCTGAATAATCAGTTGTTGGAATCACTATTTCTTTTTGTGTAGCATTCCAGGCATCATAGCTATTTGACTACATGTAAAATGACATACGTGTTGCCCAATAGCTATAATTAAGGCCACCGAAGAATGGAGGTCTTTGTGTTGATTGACCTTCCGTGTAAGTGGTGTTTTGAATGCTTGAACTTGGTTTATTTTCCGTATTACAAGAATATATCAAATAACTGTGTTACGGTTATAAGATGACCGAGCTCTGATACCAATTGAAAGTGTAGGCGTGTATGTGATAGTATAGTACACAAGGATCATGTAATATGGTGTATAACACTCAAGTATGAAACGATAGCTAATCACAGATATAAGATAGTAAATGCAGTAAAAATAGAAAAATCACACCAGGGATTTTTATACTGGTGCGGAGCACTGTCCTATGTCCAGTGCCAGACTTCCTTCTGGAATTTCACTAATAATCTCCTCACTTCACCCGGAGGAACAGGTATACAACACCCGAGCAGCCGAACGGGATTTCACGCCTCTAAAAACATGAAGACTTCAATACTTGCCTCTTACAACACTGAGGACTTCAGCACTTGCCTGATCACACGCAAGACTTCAACTAATACAATGGTTTTGACTTCTGCTTTGTGTTCTTGATTCAACACGGATAGTCAACAGTTTGAGTACAATCTTCCTATAATCTGATCCTCGAGTATATACTTTGAATGCGTAAATTTAAGGAAGTAGAATGCTTGCTGAATCAAATGATATTAAATTGATTCAAGGATTCAACATGTATTTAAACTTGGAGAGCTTTTGTTTTGCAAAGAGTATGAAAATGCAATTCAGAAATTAGAGAGAATATAGAATGATTCAGTGATTGTAAAACAAGTTTGAAGTTGATTATATAATAGTAGAAAGGTAGTAATTCTTCATGAAGAGTTTCTATAAAAAGTTATGTCCATTTCCTTTGGTTATTGAATAGAAATCTCTTCACAAATAGAAGCAACCTTTCAGGAAAAGCTTGTTGTTCAAAAACGGTTGACTGGTTGAAAATCACCGGTCGACTGGTTTAATTTAATTAAAATTAAAATTTCTAGAAAAATAGTCGTTATGTGCAAAAACACACAGATCAGTCGACCGCCCATATATGGACCGGTCGACCAGTTTATGGCTGTGGACCAGAGGACCTCGGTCCACAGTCTAGATCGCTCTGCGCTCTTTCCCGATAGAAGTCTGGACCGTTTGGGCTTTTTCTCAAATATGAAAATTTCAGCAACGAAGATATGATATAACTTTTTGTGCATTCGTGTTATACTTTGAGGATAGATTTTAACATATTTCTAACACGACTCAATGTATATATATATATATAACCTTATCTCTGTGAAATGATCTTCATTGCAACTTTATATGTTGGCATTGATCAAAATTTTGTTCTCAACATATTCCAAGCAGATTTCCGAGAGAACGAAATGGCGCAGCCCGCTTCCCTTATTCTTCTTATAAAAATAAAGTATTCTTTAATTATCTCTTATGTCATGTTTTAAAATTATGGGGTGTTACATTCTCCCCTCCTTAAAGGATTTCGTCCCCGAAATCTTCAATTTAAGAAGAATGTATCCTCGAGCAACCACGCGCAAAGACTTACATCCTTGCATCCACCAAACATAGCATGCCTCAAATTCATGTTTACAACCATAGGATTTTCTACCTAAAGGTCGAAGATAAAATCGAGAGGATACACTAAACGATAGAACAAGTACAAACGAAGTGGTAGAAAATGGAGAAGTTAAGAACATACCCTCAAAAAGGAAAGGGTACGACGCGCGTATCTTGTCTTCAGTCTCCCAAGTCGCGTCTCCTTGATCATCTCCCCACTGGATTTTAACCAACTTGATCTATCGGTTGCATAATTTCTTGACCTCCGATCCAAGGATGCATGTAGGAACTCGTCTAACCGTGGCATCTCGCTCCACTTATGCTTCTCTAAGCATGCTCGGCTCTACCACTTCCGCAGTATCCTGTAAACACTTCCTCAAATGCGACACATGAAATACGTCATGAACATCACTAAGCTTCTCAGGCAACTTCACTCTGTAGGCCATCTATCCAATTCTTTCTGTAATGGGGAATGGCCCTACGAACCTTGGTGCCAATTACCCTACAGATCCAAAACGAACTACATTCCTTAACGGTGACACTTTAATAAAAACCATGTCTCCAACATCGAACTCAAGATGGGTTCGTCTCTTATCAGCGTATGAATTTTGCAGGTCTTGTGCCATCTTCATACGTCTTCGAATCAAGCCTATCTTCTCTGAAGTTTACCTAACCATTTTAGGTTCAAGCAAAATCTTATCTGTTGACTTCCACCAACAAGTCGGTGATCGGCAAGGTCGTCCATATAGAGCTTCAGAAGGTGCCATGCCAATACTAGTTTGATAGTTGTTGTAGGCGAACTCTACTAATGGAAGATGTTCCTCCCATGTCCCTCCAAAGTCCAAGATGCATAATCTCAAAAGATCTTCTAGAATCTGATTCACTCTTTCTGTTTGGACGTCCGTCTGAGGGTGATAAGCGATGCTCACTACACCAAAAATGCCAATTTGGCAGTGTTAATGGCCGTATCAAAATCGATTTGATACGGTTTTAAGCCGTATCAAAAAATGGCGTCTAATGTTTATTTGATATGGCTTAAAACCGTATCAAATTTCTCAATTGACACGGCTTAAAACCGTATTAAAATAGCAATTCAATACGGGTTAAAACCTTATCATTTGAGAAATTTGATACGGCTTGAAACCGTATCAAATTAGCAATTTAATACGGTTCAGAACCATATCCAATTGATCAATTGCTACGGCTTAAAAGCCGTCTCAAATTGGTATGCTGGCACTGTCAATTCATAGATCGATACGATTTTAAGCCGTGATCAATTTAATACGGCTTAAAACCGTATTAAACTGGTATACTGATACGGCTCAAAACCATGCTTAATGCCTCACTCCTACAATGATAACAATGAATTAGATACGGCTTTTAACCGTATTAAAATTGGTATATCATATATGCAATATACAAAATCACTGCACCCATTGATATATATATATATATATATATGCACAATAAAGAAGATATGCTACACTCATATAACAGTATATAAAGAAGATACGCTAAGTTCGATTAATACATAAATCATAACTTCAATTAATACATAACACAATATATACAAAGCCTAATGTTCACATTTCATCCTCTAAAAAAAAGACAACAAAACTGCAGTTGTCGAGCCCATACAACTCATACTTGTTCCAAAGCCTGAAAAGAAATTAAAATAACAAACATTAGTTTAGTTTCGCCTTAACAAGTCCTGACGGCTTTTAAAATTTTGTACATGCAACAATAAATTTACATTTCCTATCCTTTTGTCTTCAGGTGTTAGGTAGAATGGATAAAAGTAGAGTGCCTAACAGCTAACAGTATCTTCATTCTGCTTCATTTACAGAATGCTAATTTTACAAAATGATTAAAGAATGTCATGCATAGCAACAATGCCTACTGAGAAATTTACTCAAAAGTCTATTCCACAATGACAATCAGTAGATGCAGTAAACAAAAAAAAATGGCAGCAGATCTCTTGATCAACATATAATTAAAGGACCTGATTCTCTTAATCAATATATATATATATATATATATATATATTCCTTATTCATGTCAACATACAATTAAAGGACCTGATTCCTTATTCATGCCTAGCTTTTGAGTCGAGCCTGCACACATGCGTATGTGTATGGATTTATATTATTTCTATGTGATTACTACTTGGCATTTGTGTGTTGCGTTATATTGACAAAATCAAAAGTCAACAGTATGTATCTACCACCAAACATGCACTTAGGTTATTTGTTGCTATGTCTGTTAATGGGTTTGGCTTAGTCCGAGTGTTTCTAAAATTCAATCATGTGTGTTTACTAAAATCAAAATGCAAGTGTAGTCTAAGCATGTTGTGTATTTGTACTTATTACCCAAACAATCAACGAGCATTTTGAGCCTGTTAAGTAGAAATTGTATACTCCAAATATCAAAACCACAAGCATCATCCTAGCTTTTAAAACTTTCAGACTACTACATGAATATAGGTTACAAACAAATTAGGTAGTGTTCAAATCAAGTTTCTAAACAGAAATATGAGAAAGTTCTACATTTAGATACATTATATATCTAACTGTGCGCAAATAATACATACATCTATATTTTTGTCCAACCAAAAAATATTAATCAGGCTTGTTCTAAGTGGATGGGTGGTGATACAAGCATACCTACCATAATAATAATTTGGTTGGTCCCGTGATTGAGCTTGGGTGGTTACAACTGAACATATATAGGCATTAATACGGTTGGTTCAGGTGAGAATGATGTCATAACTTGTATCTATGACATGTATATTTATCATAAAGTTGTCAGTTTTGGGTTCGAACCTATGACCTGTGGTCTCATGGTTCCAACCATTGACTGACCACCCAAAACTTGTTTATGACAGTAAAATTTTGAAGGAAAAGAAAAATTACTAAAGTATGATAAATAAGAAATAAATTAATAATATGTTTAACTAAAGTAAATTGATGATGTAACTTATCAATACCTAATCGCTATTCATTTCTATTTATCCATTCTCCAATCCATAAAATAAGTATATCATTTAACTTATTACATAGCTATGGTTAAATAATCCAAATTTAAGATTGGACAAGTTCGAGTAATCTGGAATGATCCTTAGAGAAAACTAGATCTAAGAATTTCAACCTGCAGTATAAATCGTTCAGCGGCACTACGAAATTGACGATTTAGAGGAATAAATCCGTTGTTCACCCACTTTAAGCGGTTCCGCTATTTCTAACCTCTTTTTTGAAAAACCATAGAGTCGAAAATCCGCTATACGCTATAGCAGTGCTATAACAGCGCTATAGCGGCGCTTTAACTGCCCAGTGTTTGCACCATAAAAGACTAAACCATTTACAATTTGAAATTTAATCATGCCCAGTGAGGAAAGTGTAAATAGCTCGAATAGAGGGAGCACTGCCTTTCGATAGAACTTGACACAAATAAGAATTAATCTCCATTGGCAAAATCTAAGCATAAATAAATCATTGTTTCTGATAGGATAAAAAGGTAAAATTAGTCGATCTTAAGGACCCTATTTCATCATATTCAATTTCTGATGGACTATTGCCCATCATTTTGTCGTTCGTATTCATGGCAAACATTGGTCGAAGTTATCATCTTCAACATAATCTTCAATTTCACAAACCAAGAAAAACACTCATTTGTCTAACCTGTCCAAAATCTTAGCTGCATTATAATGGATATAGGCGAGTATAATAGTTTCACTGAGCCTTTTCGCATTTGAGATTGTATTCGTAAAGTTAAAATCATTTTTCCTCGCCATTCAAGCACAGTCTGTCAGAAAATAGCTGACTGCCCAATTGTTGATTGTTACATATATTTATAATTGTGTATTTCTTGACTTAATTGGGATACCAGGTTGAATTCCTACTATTAGATACTTCCTTAAAATGCATATATTGTCATTTAACCAAAAAAAAAATCAAATCTCTGTTATGACGATAAAAATGTCCTTTGTAAGAATCAGTTATTCACATTCCACTTCTTACATATATAACTAAAATCTAGTTTTTACATTAGTAAATTTAAAACAACCATATCAAAAATATCAAAAACTTTCTTTCTATAATTGAAACACAGCATACTCACTGTAATTTATGCAAATATTATAATGTTTCTTTTAGAGCGTTAATTAGATTCTAAGATCAGGAAAAAACCAAAACTGAGCGTAAGGCTCAGTTGAAACTGAGTCGTAAAGCTCAGTTTCAACTGAGCCTTACGGCTCAGTTTCGCTGAGACAAAAGGCTCAGTTTCAACTGAGCATTACGGCTCAGTGAAACCATTAAACTCAACAACAACATCCAAGGAACATTAACAGTTTTCAACCATTAAACTCAACAATATCCATGTTATTGCTAATATAATTCATATGTATGTAGGTATATACGCAGTCATAGATTAACATAAACAAGTTTCATGAAAAACAAGGGTAGAAAGGTACCTGAAACCGAATAGATTGAATATCCAAATCCTGAAGCTAATCAGGACGGCCAAGTGACACGAATGCAAATTTTCACTGCACCAAAAGTATACAAGACAAACTATCTGTTAGCCCATTGGTTTAATTGCAACTACCTCTAATATAACTAACTTGAGTGATCAAGTTTAATTGCAACTACCTCTCATATAACTAACAAAAAATACCTCAAGGCCAAAAAAGGATGAAGAAAAATGTCGAGAAAACAAATTTAAACAACTTAATTTTATAAGAGCGAAACCATACCTGAAATAGCTCTGAAAGAAGAATTGATTCGGTAACGCCACTGGAATAAGACAGGCAATACCTGAAATAAGCAATGCAAGCAATGTAAAAGTGAATCAAGATAAACCGAAAGAAGGCTATGTTGGACGATTCTTGAATTATTGTTGCTCCAATGTCTAAAGATATCGAAGTAGGTTCTTCGGATGACATACAAACCCACATATTCCGACTTCATCAAAGGTCTCTGCAAATTGATGATTTATTTTGGTGGTTTTCTCATACGACAGCAGTATATCGTCCAAAACCAATTTTTCATGTGTAGATGGTACATATTTCCCATGAATTCTGGACGATGTAGAATCTCGACATACAATACCTGTTGCAATAAAGTTGTCTACATCTATCCAACAAAATAATTGCATCGAAATCAACTAATAATAGAAAAGTTGATAATAAATACCTATTGCTACTATGTCTAGATCAGAGTTGAGAATTTCACATTTTTGATTGTTCAAAACATTGGTTGTTTCTTGAGAAGCAACGACTTTAGAAGAACCTAGTTGTATGTTGTGTGCTCCATCAGGGGGATCTAACGGTGTGGGGGTCCCTTTAGAAACAACGATGTCTCTCACCATTTGAATCAAAAGCTCCATTCGCCCTGCCATATTTCCCACTGTACCCTCCAAACATCCCACCCTCATTTTCAAGTCATCGTTGTCTTGACTAACACATTTGAATCGTTTATGTGCAATAGCACAAGCCTTAACATTAGTCATTGGTATGACAGTCCCAACACCGCGGCTCCTACCCTTCATATCCTTACCAAACACTTGTGATAAAATATCATTATCCACTGTCAATTTTTCTTCATTACTATTAGTGATCTTTTCCTTCATTTTCGCAATTTTATCCTAAGACATGATAATTCTTAAATGAATAGTGAAATTTCAAATAATATGCAAGTTAATATTTGTTTAACTTACGAAGTACACAGAAGTGGCATCTGGTATGCTACCATCTTTTTTCGTGTGTGTCTTCTCCCATACTTGACGACGGTTGATATTTGCAGATGGATCTGCAAACGGTCTGCAATATATTCCAGTTTATGTATATTTTCTATCATAATTGGGGGGTATTACTATTTTCAAAATAAAATGAATATAAATTACCAATTCGTATTCTATTCTAGCATGACTTTTACGTCCTGCATGGTGACCATAATAAGCAATAATCTATTTCTTTTGCCTGACTTCCTTCTTCCGCTCGCTTCAAGCGTTGCTTCATTTTTTATGAACTCATTCCAATCTTCTTGAGCAACTGTAGTGGGCAATTTTTCAACCGTTCTTCGTCATTGTCGAAAATATCATTAAAACTTGCTCTCAAATTTTTCTTGTGTCTTCTAAAAGCCTCGGCCATTCTTTTTATAAATATTTCCTTTGAAAGCGGCTCAAGCGCATACATTTTTTGCAAAAATTAAGAGTCAGATTGTAAACATTTAAGTGCTATATTACCAAATTGCTCAAGTAAAAAATTACCACCAACTTGTTTCAAACGTCGTCCTTATATGTTTTGGGTATTTTATTCCAACTTACATATGATATCGGCGCATGAGCTCTTACTAGTTTACCAAGCATTGTAGCGACTTTTGAAGCATTTTCTGAGATTGGGATACCAAGTAGGTTTTGATCAACTTTCTGCTCTTTTGAACATGATGGATGTGATGATATTGGATTTTGTGACATAATTTCCTGCAAAATATAATATAACTAATACATGTGATCATCACCACCATGCTCAATAGGTTATCCACAATTCACAATTTAACATATGGTTTTGGTAAAAAAAAGCATTCAACAATTCATGACATTCCAAATACATGTGATTCCCTTGAGGAAAAAAAAGCATTCAACAATTCATTACATTCCAAATACATGTGATAAAAAAAGCAGTCAACAATTCATGACTTTCCAAATACATTTTCTAATTTTTCATTGTCTTCAAAAGCTGACTGGTAGATGGTAGGAAACTCAATGTCATTCACATTTGTAGTCAACCGTTTTGGTGTACGCAAAACCACAGACCATCCGTTATTTTTTAAATCTTTTGAGTAGAACACTTGACTCGCTTCTAATGCAAGAATAAATGGTTCATCATTCATGTTGTCTTTGTTCTTTATTTTTCCTAAATTGACCATGATTAAGTTTTAAACGGGATCTATTTTGCAACCATTGATCTTATCCTCGACTTTTACCCAATCCCAATAAAAAACCGTTTGTTTGAAGTCAGTGTAATCCAACTCAAGTATCTGCTGAATGATTCCGTAATACGTTGTTTCAGCTTCCTTATAATTTTTATCTTTACCACTCGCTCTAAATTTTGTAATTGCTTTCATGTATACATCGCTATCCTGTGTGACCATACGGTCTTCGTACATTTTTGTGGAAAATAAAAATCCATTCACTTGGTACTTCGTATAACTAACTGCCATGAACCTCAGCCCCTGTGCTAGCCGCCAAAGAGTTGGATCAACATCGCTGCAATTCACCAACTACATAAAACAAAATAAATAAATAAAAGCATGGTTTGTATTGTCAACTTATAAACACATGAAATACTTATGATGATGTAATACCTCATTACGTAACCATAGGGTAAAAATTTTAATGACTTCGACTGTTGTACCTTTTCGTCGTGGTTGAAGTCTAGTGCTTTTCGCATAGGAGTTATACCTTCTACGGAAAACACATCGAAATTAGCATATAAATTGGATTAAAAAAATGAAAATTTGAAACAAATTCATGAACTTACTTCTTCCATTCATCCAATCCATCATACTTATTAAGAACCCATCTACGCACTTGTTCAAACTGCACTTGGGTTAATGTTATATTTTTACCATTATCTAAAGGTATCTCACCAGCAAACTCATCATCCTCATCTAAAAATGCTTCGTGGGTATGTTTATGATTGCCATAACCTCCATTTGGCATATATTCCATGTAGTAAAGGCTAGCTTCTTGTGCGATATATCCTTCTGCAATACACCCTTCAATGTATCTTTTGTTGCGTACATATCCTTTATATGTTTTCATTAATCTGTGAATCTGATCAATTATATATTATACATGATAGTTATTTACACCGAATAATAATGTACATAACTGAAATTAGTTATATACCGTTCAAAAGGATACATCCATCTATATCTGACAGGGCCATTGATCAATGTCTGATCGGCTAAATGAACCATAAGATGGATACTAATGTCAAAAAATGCAGGTGGAAAATGTTTTTCAAAAACACGTATTGCTTCCATCAAACCAGCCTTTGCTTTTATAAGGTGTTCCCTATTGATCACCTTTGAGCATAAAATGTTAAAGAATAAACTAATAAGATGAACAACATTTTGCAGATCCTTGTGTTGTGCATAAGAATATTGAAGCAACACCGGAAGCAAATGCTGCATTATGATGTGATAATCATGTGACTTCATATTTCTTAGTTCGGGAGGATCAATGGTCACATTACTGCAGAAGTTAGAAGAGAATTTGTTAGGTACTTTTAGATTTTTCAATACAGTGAAAAACTGTATCTTTTCTTCTCTGCTCAAAGTAAAAGTTTCCTTCGGTATGATTGTTTTATTTGTTTTAGGATCTTCCATCACCCATAACTTTTGTTTTATAGCCATGATTTTCAAATCCTTTCATGCATTGATGCCATCTTTTGACTTATCTTTATGGTCTGTAATGGTGCTTATGAGATGTTCTGTTACATTCTTCTCCGTATGCATAACATCAATATTATGTCGAATCATATTTGCTTTCCAATATGGTAAATCAAAAAAGATAGACTCCTATACCATCCAGAAACATCGTCAACTTCTTTAATGGCTGGCTTTTTTTGTTTTTGACCAATTTCTTCTTTCTGTTTACCGACTTTCATTTTAATATTCGCTACTTTCTTCTCAACTTCAAAACCGATCAATGGTCGTTTAGGATGACGAAGTTCTTGTTCGTTATTGAAATTTGTATTGTCGTATCGAAACTTGTGTCCGTTAGGAAGAAACATTCGATGTCCCATAAAACACATCTTTTTACTTTCAGGGAGATGATAAGAACAAGTGTTTTCCCCACAAATGGGACATGCAAAGTAACCGTGAGTTATACATCCCGATAAAGTACCAAGAGCAGGGTGATCATGGTTTGCCCACAACACTCTAGCTCTCATTGTAAACTCGGATTTATTTAATGAATCATATGTAATGACTCCTTCCCATAACTGTTTTTTACTCATCTATCAACGGCTGTAAATAAATATCAATATCCTTTCCCGGTTGTTTTGGCCTAGAAATCAACAGTGTTAACATTGAAAACTCCCGTTTTATGCACATAGACGGAGGAAGATTATATTGTACTACAATTACTGTCCAACAGCTGTAAGGGTTAGATAGAGAAAATGTGGACAAAAACCGTCTGTTGCTATTCCAAGTGTGACATTTCGTGACTCGACGGGAAACGTTTTATCAAAAGAATCCACAGATTTCCATTGAGAAGTGTCACATGGATGACGCATTACTTGTGGATTAGACTTGGCACGACCATGCCAGGTCATTACATCTGCTATCCACGATATAGTATATAATCTCTTCAGTCTATAGATTAAAGGAAAATGTCTTAATGTCTTTCGAGCTACTTTGGTGCCTTTTCTCTCTTCATCAAATGATGTTTTATATCTTGGTTCACTGCAGTTTCTACAAGAAACTCTTTTCGCATCATCTTTCCAGTACAATATGCAATCATTGTTGCATGCATCATAAGTTTTGTAATCCATTCCAACTTGCTTAATTAACTTCTTCACGTCGGAGTATTTTGTCGGCAATGTGTTACCTTCGGGGAGTAACTTCTTTATTAGTTCGAGAAGTGCAGTCACCCCATTATCTGAAAAGCCGTATTGGGTCTTCAAGCTATTCAGTTTCACAATGGCAGACAGCTTCGTTAACCCTTTTGAACATGAAGGATACAATGGCTCTTTTGCGCGCTCAAAAAGTGGTTTATACTTCTTACTTTCATTGGCCTGCCAATTGCCATCATCTGTAGACTGCTGTCCAACATTAGCATGATCATACAATGGATTTTCAGGTTGAAAATCATGAAATCTATCTGCGTCGTTGACTAGATCTTCCATCCTAATATGTTCAACCTCATCGGTATTTGTGGCATAACTAACTGGTTGTTTTTCCCCATGTAAATACCATATGCTATATGATTGGATAAAACCCCATCTAAGCAAATGAAAATGAATGACATCTAATCTTATCGTCTTCAAATTTTGGCACTTAATGCAAGGGCATAAATACACTCCTTTCTTACCACCGTTTGCTTCAACAAAACTAATAAACTTCTCCACCCCCTCTATATAGTATGTAGTTCTTTGATCAAATTCATATATCCACTTTTTGTCTATACTGTGGGACATGTTGCCCTCCTATATCATATATTATATAACATAAGACGTAAATATAATATATTTGCTATGTAATCAACTTAAAGAAGTTTATTGTAAAATAACATTTATGAGCTAAAGTTGTACATACTTCTAAAATTATTTCTATATAATCTCATCAAACAAATGGGCCCACCCCCCCCCCAGACAATATGCTTTTTTCAGTTATCCTTTGATCGCTCCTTTGATTGCTCCTTTTCAATTATCAAACAAATTGCATGCATTTAGTTCCTAAATAATAAACTAAAACCCTACATTTTAGCTCCAGATTACCAGCCGGGTAACCTTACCGTTACGCTAGACACCACCTATCAAACTATCTAAAAAGATGTATAATAAAAAAAGTCCAATCTTTAAATCATGCGCTATCAAATCATTAAGCTACGTACTTTTAGGAGGTCTTCAGAATATTTCTTTTTTCATAAAAACTACAACGTTGAAAGCAATTGGAAGGATTACTTCAATTATTGCTAGATATTAATAAAGAAAAAACGGAAGATACATGCGTATTTAAACATGTTACACGATATTAATAAAAAGAAAGAACGGAAAATAATCATAAATTTCTCGAATTTATTCTAGTGCATGCCATAAAGCACACCCATCGCATACATAATAGCAATATAAAGATACAGAAACCAGTGAGTTCCCCAATTCAGATCACCTAAGTGGCCAAACTGACCTTATGATTTTCAGTTTGAATAAAAATGTTACACGATTTTTAAGAGTTTTAAATGGGTGAGGAGAAAAGTTGTAGTTGAATCAGTCTCGTTCTCATATGTTAAGGTCTTGTCGGTAAGTGCTATAACTACCAAACAATGACTCGTTTAACAAATGATTTAGTATTCCCAAACACGGCTAGCAGTAAACGAAACCAAATCTATTCTAGCTATGTGACATATACTTAAGAAACTTAACACAAAAACCTTTTAGCATAGCGGTTCAGCGAAACTAAGCCTTTCGGCTCAGTTTCAACTGAGCCGTAAGGCTCAGTTTCAACTATGGTTGCACTGTGATTATATTAGTTGATCTCAAAAATGATATCCTATAACCTTACCTAGTGATATTTATACTACTCCAGTGATACATGGTTTCCAATATGGTTGCACTGTGATTAATGTACATCTTTAAGGTTGCATTATACTTGTTGCATCCAAAAAGCCCCATTAGTTCACACTTTCAGTGAGATGAATTTTAGCATACAGTTTTTTGCCTTAGATTTTGACTATGTTACTATCTACACAAAACATATATACACAAAACATATATACATATGTTCAACAAACACTGTCATAATTAATGTTTAGATAAGCTAAATGAATATGAGATACTAACAAACTAAATTGCTTTCACTACTCATAGTGTTGAGTTGAAGTAAAAAAAACAGTTTTGATTTTACCTAATTTATTTCTCATAACAGGTAGGCATCGTCTACAGCTTTTTATTCAAATATATGGATGTGGGAAAACCTGTTGGAATTATCCGCAGATTATTAAACCAGAATTCAGTCGTGTTAACCAAATTGTATGTGGTACTAAAATATCGTCATAATTCCAATTTTTTAACTCACACTACTTATGTTTCGTGACAGCCTAGCTGTATATAACCGGTATAAAAATGTGGTTAAAATACAATATACAATATGGTAAATAATGTTATTGGGAGCAGTAGATACCTGTCAGGCAGAGTCTGGTAATTGAGTTGGGTCTGGAACAGGGCAAATCTTAATACAATTGCAATGGTGAACCTGTGATCAACAAATAAAACACGTATTACTACAAAATGCTGGCGCGTGGATGCATAAGTTAAACCTTTTCAACCGATCTTCAAGTACAAAAATGTAAGCGGTTACTGGTTAGTCAAGCAAGTTGTAGGCCACAAACTTGTGTGCATCAAACAGGAAATTTAAAGCTTCGAGTATGTTAGAACAAATGCGTGTAGTGAATTAAAGCTAATTATGCAGCCGGAAACAGCAGTGATGGTGTGAGTAAAAAAGTTAAAAAATAATAAGCAGAAAGCAAACCATGAAAGCACATGTTTTGTATTGACAGCCATTCGAACGTGGAAATGGCTAAAGCTGTGAAACAGGAAAATGTTTTCTGATATGTACAGCGTAAAAACCTGTGTATTACTAATGTAACCACAAGTTATATCCTTTAGCGCTTAGTTACACTGTCACAGTACACAAATGATCACAGGTAATGCATGAATCTTTATACTGTTTACAAATCAAAATATTGAATGTCTCGAAGCAGAACAGCAGCTACTGCATTAATAATCAGTAAATGGGAAACAGGGAAGACAAAATTATTATGTACAGAGCATTCGGAAAGCACATTTTATAGCTAAAGCCTCATCAAACATGGTCATGGGTAAAAATGTGCATTGGTAAAAGGTAAAAGATATGTGAAGCTGGCAAGTGCTTTACGTCAAATCATTGGTGCAAATATTTCCATAAATAGTTAAATAATGCATTAATATATCGGTAAGTTATATTGTGGAGTAAATAATATATTCATAATAAGAATTAAAACAAACACGTAATGATTAACTAATCATTAATTAGAAATAACTGAGCCTTACAGCTCAGTTTCAACTGAGCATTATGGCTCAGCGAAATTGAGCCTTACGCTCAGTTTCAACTGAGCCTAAAGCTCGGTTTCAACTGAGCCTTACGGCTCAGTTTCGCTGAGCAAAAAAGGCTTAGTTTCAACTGAGCATTGCGGCTCAGCAAAACTGAGCCTTACGCTCAGTTTAAACTGAGCCGTAAAGCACAGTTTCAACTGAGCCGTAAAGCTCAGTTTCAACTGAACCTTACGGCTCAGTTTCACTGAGCCGAAAGGCTCAATTTCAGCTGATCCTTACGCTCAGTTTCAACTGAGCGGTGAAGCTCAGTTTCGCATGATCCAAGATTGAATAAAGCGTTTCTCGTATAAATGGGTTTCTCGTCCATCTGTAAGTGCCATGTTTATAGAATAAAACATTATCATTTAATTTGTGTATGCTTAAACATATCGTAAATGTCAGTTGAAAACATGCAATCTTACATGCAAGGCAAGATCGTATTAAAAAAACAACTGAAAAACAAGATGGATCTGTAAACAAAAACACGAATACAACAATTTTTATTTATTTATTATTCAGCTGAACTCAAAACGATACAAACTGTAGAAGTATATATAAAAACAAAACAAGACGTGGTGCACCAAATTATAGCATCATGCTTGTGTACATGCTCACAAGCACATTAGTAACATGCGTATATACTCAACCCTATGTTTCTAAACACACCCATGAACCCCTTTAACTAACTGAAATGAACTTTAAGTCCCAAAAGCAAGATATCAAGCCAACTAATGAACGCTCATCTGGACTGCATCCTCCATTCCTCATTTTATGAAATAATTCAAGCCAACTTATTCATAACAATTTTAACAACATATGAATTGAAATCATTTGAAGCTCGGGTTGCATAAACTAAAGGATCACAGGTAATGCATGAATTTTTATACTGTTAACATTTGTTAGGTCAGTTTTGATTTTAGAAACACAATAGCTACAACATGGTGCAAATTTTTATTAATTGCTGTCTTTTGAATTCTCTTATTTAATTGCTTTAAAGGCCAAACCTATAACTATAAAAGGTATTGAGCAATTACTCTTTATAAAAACAGAGAGAAAAAGAATATTAAGCAGAGTATAATATACTAGCTTAATGCAAACAAACCAAAACTATTTGGAAGTTACCACCATATCAAAACCTAGAAGATTATACTAGCTTAAAGCACCAATGATAAAAATGCACATAAAATGGTTGAATTCACACATCTAGCAGCAAATATATATTGACATGATAATGGAAGAAGGAAAAAAACCATCCAGTATAAATTTGAGTGTAAAAACGGGCCAATTCAACAAGGCATAAAAGAAGTAAATCACAACCAATAATAATGACACATAACTGTTTATGTAATTTTTGCTATCATTTTCTTAAAAAAATCATAAAAAAGACACATAAATGTTCATGAAATTTTTGCTATCATTTTCTCAAAAAAATCATAATAAAGACACATAAAGGTTGATGTAAATCTACTTTTGGTTCATTAAAAGTTTAAATATTACATAGGGTCACATGAAACATACCTCACTTAAAAAAGAAAAAAGAAATATGTGTGAAAGAGTGTTAACATTTTTATCACTGTCAATGAATGGTGCAAAGTTGTGAATAATAAATATCTTTATCCGTTATGACATATGCAAGCATTAAACCAATGCAAGTGGAAATTTCACCTTAAATCCTTTTATAACTAAGTCTGCCAGTAATGCATGACCTGTTACAAGTAAAGAAAACTAGGTTAGGATTGAAGCAAGTTTCTGCTTTTCTACAAACTAACATTTTACTTGGCATAGAGAATACTCATATTGCATCATGCTTTATTTCATTTAAAACTAAGCACGCATGATTTAACCATCTGCTTCTAGAACCCCCGTCAAACCATTTAAGATTGGCTGAATGTTCAGCTGAAATCCTTTACTGTTGGATATGACCTTAAAATTACCGAATTTAATGTGCATGTTTTGTTTTGTTTTATTTAAACTAGATACTTAAGTGATATACATGGTCATACAAATCCCAAGTAATATATAACGTATAATATAAGTCCAATGATTGAAAAGTTGCTTCATTTCTGAAACATCTCTGAACTTTTAAACATTTCACAGATGCAACACTCATTAAGAAATAAGTTCCCATCGTTGTACAATATTTTAGTACTTTCAGTTGCCAAAAGCCTAAAAATAACAAAGAGAATATAAGAAGTAATACGATGAGAATGTAGGGAACATAATTCAATCATCCTTCAACAATTCCTAGATTTCGAATGATAGCAGCCCATTCAATTTTGGTTGACGGATAAATAAAATGTCCCAGATCCCCTTCTTGTTCAACAAAATCTATATTCTTATTGCACAAAGTTATCATCAATTCCCTTTCGGAATCTAATACTCCGAACATATCTTTGAATTCAACGTAAAAGGAACCCACAATAAAAATCAAATAAAGAAAACCTTAACTTTACCGCTAAATTGAGAAGCTGTATTTCAACCAAAGTTTTTGCTTCTGTAGCCATCAGTTTGACGTCAAATTGAGAAAACTTTAACCCTGAAATCATCGAATCAAAAATCAGGATATTTAGCTTCGAGACGTAAAGAAATAATCATTGAATCAAATAAAAATTTACCAGATTTGAGCGTTCGAATTTGATTAGAGCAGATTTTTTTTGATTTCCAAAGTTTTTCGATCGCATGAGGGCACGGGTAAGGGAAATTAGAAAAAAAAAGGGGAAATAGATCGCGTGGAGGGAAATGAAAAAAAGGAGGGAGCACGTCTGAGTGGGAAATTTTTACACCGACAATTGAAGGAAATTGATACGGTCAAATATCGAGCCAAGTTTTAATTATGCCACAAGCCTTTTCTAAATAAGTAGGTACGGCTCAGAGCCCTCTCTAATTTAATACGGCTATAGACCGTATCAAATTTAGAGGAGAGGGGAGTGACATAATAAGCTTTGTGGTGTAGTGGCTCAAACACAATTGCGTTCCTACCGCCTCTTGCAAGCTCTTCCAAAACTCACTAGTGAAAATGGGATCTCGATCGCTTACGATACTAGAAGGTATGCCGTGTAGACGAACTATCTCTCGGAGATAAACAAATGCTAACCATGCCCCTATTCTTTTACTCTTAACGGGAATGAAATGGGCGCTCTTGGTAAGACTATCTACTACTACCCAAATCCCCGTATTACCCTTCCTTGACCTCGACAACCCATCGACGAAATCCATGGAAACACTTTCCCATTTCCACTGTGGAACCTCTAAAGGGTGAAGCAAACCACCAGGCTTCTTTTGCTCAGTCTTAACTTGCTGGAACAATAAGCATTTAGAAACGAACTCAGTCACATCCTTCTTCATTCCGGCCCAAAAGAAAACTCGCTTCATGTCCCTATACATCTTGTCGCTACCTGGATGTATGGTCATCTTAGAATGATGTGCTTCTTCAAGGATTGTCCTCCTCAAATCCTCGTCTTGTGATACGCAAAGTATCCCATCTCTACGCAACCAACCTTTGTCATCTATAGTATGCCTACTAAGATGGCTCGAAGACTCCCTTCTTATGAGCTTGTCTACTATCTCTATCAACTGTGGGTCATCTCGCTGTGCCACACCTATCTGGCCCAAAAGCGTAGGTCGTACCTCTAAAGATGCCAACAAACCGGGTACTTAATCGATAGAGGGTCTAAAGTCAAAGGTAGAGATATACTCTAACTCTGCCGCTCGACAAACAAAGGACTCAAAGTCAACCTCTTTCTACTCAAGGCATCAGCTACAACGTTACCCTTGCCAGGGGTATATGCAATCTCAAAATCGTAGAATGCTAAGAACTCCATCCACCTCAGTTGCCTTAAGTTTAGATCTTTTTGAAAGAACAAGTATTTTAGTGACTTATGGTCTGTATACAACTCAAAACTCTCTCTAAGCAAATAGTGATGGCAAGACTTAAGCGCAAAAACTATGACAGCTAACTCTAAGTTGTGGGTAGGGTATTTATTCTCATGGACCTTTAACTGCCTTCCACCATAGCATATCACCCTTCCCTCTTGCATCAAAACTACGCCAAGCCCTGTCCCGTAAGCATCGGTATACACTGTGAACGGTTTACTCCCATTCGACAAAACTAAAACTGAAGCTGTCTTCAATGCCCTCTTTAAATGTTGGAAAGCATCGTCAAAGTCAACATCCCAAGAAAAGGTCAAATTCTTTTTCGTCAACCATGTAACTGGGGCTGATATCTTTGAAAATTCCTTGATGAACTTTCTGTAATAGCCCGCCAAACCAAGAAATATTCTTACTTCTGTTGCATTCCTAAGAATCTTCCAATCTTGGATTGCTACCACCTTCGCGGGATCCACTGCTATCCCTTCCTTGGAGTCCACGTGCTCTAAGAACCTCACTTCCTTTCTCCAAAAATGACGTTTGGAGAACTTAGCTTTGCGTTGATGTGCTCGAAGGATCTCTAAGACTTCCCTAAGATGTAGGGCATGTTCTTTCTTGCTTCTAGAGATTATCAAGATATCATCGACAAAGACCACCATGAACTTGTTTAGAAACTCCCTAAACACCCTACTCATCAAGTCTACGAAATAGGCGGGTGCATTCGTCAAACCAAAAGGCATGACGATCCATTCGAGGAAACCATCGGGAATCTTAAAAGCAGTATTATCTATACTATCCTAAGCTACCCTCAACTGATGAAATCCTGTAGGTAAGTCCAACTGCGAGAAAACCAAAGCACCTACCAACTAATCGAACAAATCATCTATCCTCGGCAATGGGTGTCTATTCTTCTTCGTGAGCTTATTCAGCTCCCTATAGTCCACGCACAGTCTAAGCGAACCATCATCCTTTGTAGCAAAAACAACAGGAGCACCCCACTCCGAGATACTTCTTCTTATGAACCCTTTCTCAAGCAACTCTTTCAGTTGTTTACTAAGATCCCTCCTTTCTCTTGGAGCCATATGGCGCATAGGCAATGCAATTGGCTTTGCATTGTCCAAATATATACAGAAATCTATCTCGCGTTTTTAAGGTAAGCCCCTAACCTCCTCAAAGACATCTACATACTCACGGACTACTCGAACAAATTGCAAATAATCAATAGATGTGTCAAGAGATTCTAGGTAGCTAAGCATAACAGAACCCTTAGGATCGCATGAGATATCGAGAGTATTAACCAAACCAGTCAACAGTATAACTACCTTCTTTTCACAGTCGAGAATGGCACCATACCTGGCTAGCCAATGCATTCCTAGAATCAACCCGTAGCCCGTGAAGCGAAGCACATAAGCTTTGCATTCGAACTCAATGCCACGCACATATATTATCAAATCCCGACATAACATAGAAATATGAGCCATACCCCCAATAGGATTTGAGACAACAACGGGATCCACTACTATACTAGTATCTAGTTGCAGGGACTCAACAACAGAAGCAGATATAGATGAATGTGAAGCGCCAGAATCAAACAAAGTACGTACATGATGATCGAAAAGGAAAATCAAACTTTCAACAGAAATGTTTCTACCTCTCTCTTGTCTAGGTGTCATGAGAGCATGAACATACCCTCCAAAAGTAGTTCCTGTCCTCTTTCCTTGCCTTCCTTGCCTCCTTGGGCAATCTTTAATCATATGTCTTGCCTTACCACATTGGAAGCAACCCGTTTTCTTCTTCTTCCTACAGTCCTTCAAACGGACAGTTATTCCACAATTGTGACACTTCCTTTCTCTAAACCCTTGTTATCTTTGCCGCCCTTCTTTTGTTGTTATTGGCCCTTCTTTGGATCCCCTTTTTATCTTGTGCCTTGTCTACATTAGCACCTTTCTCCTCTTCATGTATCAACGCCATATCAACAAGATTCTCGAAAGTAGCCCCCATAGGAATGTGGGACATAGCTAACCCGTGTAAAGGTTCATTCAGACCCTTGGCAAATCTCAAGGCCTTCTTGTGCGGTGTATTAACTAATTCCATACCAAATCTTGCTAACTGGTTAAACTTGTTAATGTACTCTTTCATAGACAAACTCCCTTGTTTCAAAGCCAAGAACCTCTCTATGTATAAACTCTCCTCCGCTTGTGAAAGAAATTTCAAATCGAACATTTGCCTAAAATCCATCCACGTCTCCACTACACGTCCTCCATTAGTTACTTCCCACCAAAAGGAAGCTTCATCCTTCATTAACCAAGCAGCTAGCTGAACCTTCTTTCCCTTGTTTATCTCAAAGATACCAAACAAATCCTCCACTTCCTTGAGCCAATTCCGAGACTCAACAAACGTCTCAATTCCATAAAACGGTTTTCCGCCCATCGCAAGGAAGTCTTTGCATATCTTAGAAAAAGCGTCTACATGGGGAGGAGGAGGAGGAGGAGTGGCTGCAGCTGGGGAAGGAGGAACGTCTACTAGGCCTGCGGCAGTAGTCCTAGCCTTTAGAAACCTTCTAAACCAGCCTGGTATCTATACGTCCTCGGGTATAACATGCTGAAAGGAAAAAGGAAGAGATTCAAAACAGAGAATCAAAAGATAGATATAGATTTTTGGGGATTATGTTTTTCATAATAAACTTTTCTCTTGAAAATACCCTCTTTAATACATGTTTTTGAAAATTTCTTTCTAAAAATGCTTTTGAAAATGGTTTTCAAAATCTTTTATCTGTTCTGGTAACCTTCAGCTCTGATACCACGTGTAGCACCCCACGTCCATTAATGTCACTCACGAAGGGAATGCATTAACTTTCATGGAGTATTATAAGAGTATAGAACAGAATATCACAAGACAGATATATAAAATGGTACTTAAGAAAATTCAAAATTTATTCATTGCAGCGGAAAAGCAAAACATGTCTGGTTACAACATCAAAATCATATACTAAAGCCAAGTACACAAATATCCATCTTGAACAAAATTATTATCAGAGTACATAAAAGTAAAACCATAATCCCACTCCAAATAGCCATAATAGAAAAGAGATAAAGCTAAGCATTACTTTCAACACTTCCAAGCACTTTAAGAAGAAAGAAATCCAAGCCAAGCTCCATTAATCCCACCCTGAGAACCTGGGAGGAAGAAAGAAAAGAGGCGAAACAAGAAGGGTCAGACATAAGTCTGGCAAGCCTGGTGAATTTAACAATATAATCAGTAAAGTAACAGGATAAGAACATAAAATGGATATAAGAGATTACTGCAACATAAGCAGATATGACAAGGTAAACAAGGTAAGTAAGATAGAACATCGGATGTGCTCCTAACCACTATAAGATATGCTCTGCACCGTACCACATACTAGTTACATACTAAATGATGATCCCTCTCTACTAATCATAATAATGGTAGCTTCGTGTACTCCTAGCTACTCTCATAGGTACCCACTTGCTCCTACCACCACTAGTTGTACCCACTTCCCTCCCCATTCGATTGGCTCCCTAACCTTGTAGATACCTGTGTTGGTCCCACAATAGGGTGTATCACTCCCTAAGGTGGCAACTCCGATACTACAGAAATGCACAGCTTATACCTACACGATGCAACAGCGTCTTACCTACTAGCCCGTACCCACACACGCACATGACTCCGTTGGACTTGCACCGCCATCGCTAACTCTTTGTTGACCTCTTACAATCAACCCCAGTAAGCGTGTCCCTATCCTCGACCTAGTTCGAGCTCATATAGATACTAAAATGGGTTACTGGTTGAAAAGGGTCCACCCACTTAACACAAGCTTCCCTCCTAAGCTTGGTCCCCACTAGGAATTCCCTCTTAACCCCTCTTTATTCCCATATCTAATTACATGCCTCATCTTGGTTAAGTGCTTTTTTTATGTTTCACATGCTACCCATGTTACCCACTTAACCCTTTATTAACCCCATGTCTAATCACATGTCTTATCATGGTTAAGTGTCCAGTAATTCATTATAATCGTAATCTTGCAAGACCTCCCACATTAGATTACTGTTTTTGCGGTTGCTGGATTTGCCAGGTGGTTCCGGGCAGGCTTATACCGCAATCTGAATCTAACCTCGTGTCTTTGCATTATTACGTGTCTAATTTCTTCCTTTGACCTCTCATATTAGATTGCCAAATTACGGTTGCTGGATATGTTGGGCGGTTCCAGGTAGGCTTATACCGCAATCTGAATCCAACCTCGTATCTTAGGCGTTCATTATCACTTTCTTGATTTAAGTCCTAATTTCAAATATATTCCAATTACCCATAATTTCCAATCTAAATTACGTTTTTACTCTCATGTGCCAAATTATGCCCAAACCCATCTTCATAGTTATTAACAATTTATGCCAAATCTCATGTATACAAGTCATACTCAATTATGCCCAAACCAATTTTCCATATTCATTAACAATTTATGCCAAATTTCATTTTATTGCATATTTCCCAAACTTTTGCCCAATCATTCCAACGTTATTCGTACATAAATCTCAACGCAATATGTCAGACTCGAAGTTAGCATAATCTCATATAGAAAAAGAAAAAGAAGAAGGGAAGAGAATCAAAACTGGCATAAACATAAGAACAGGCATATGAAATATAAACAGGCATATAACGATAAAATGGATCATAAAGGCATATGACAGATTTATAGGCATGAATCTGAAAGATAATGATTTACAAGCTTGATAAGATTCATTTCAGTCACAGGTATATACATTAGATCCAATTTACAATCCTATCACAATTAATTTTTTAATTTAATTATATTTGAAAGCAACATAGACTCACAGCGATAGTATTCTTAGAAGAGAATTAGGCGTTGTTGTAGTAAATCTGATCTTGAATAATCTCTACTTTTTTTTGATTGTAGATCTAATCTTCTAATTTGAATACTCCTATTCTGATTTGCTTTGGTGGAGAAGAGAGGCTAGATTTGATTTAGATTAGAGTAGCATGGAGGCGCCATGGATGAAAACAATGAGATTAGGTTAGGTTTAGGGGTATTTTATAGATGCTCTCGGTGAATTAGGACCCTTAGATTAGATTAGGATCCATATGAACCATCCAGACCAGAAAAACACGTCATCCCGCCAATCCGAGAAGAACACGTCATCAGATCCACCACAATATACGTCAGGCCAGATCTGGGCCGATGGGGTCGACACCCCTGTCGACACCCCATGTAGGGGATCGGCACCCATGTCAACAAACCCTTGGGGGTTTGATACCCACGAGCGGGAAATTTCCCACTCAGCACGCTTTGTCTAAATTTTGATTTTTGAACAGTTTTTGTTATTAAATTATTATTTAAATAAATTCTGCTTTAAACTGAAATTTTCTAAGCTTCATAACTTCTTCATACGATATCCGTTTTACGCAAACTCGGACTCTATTCTAAGCAAAATTCCGAGATGAACGAAATGGCGCAGCCCGCTTCCCTTAATCATTCCTATAAGAATTAAGTATTCTTTAATTATCTATTATGTCATGTTTTAAAATTACGGTGTGTTACATTCATATAGGTGGAGGTGTTGACAACGTGGGATCTAACAGAGTCATGTGCCTGCATGGGTCCGGCTTGCTCGGGAAAATTAAGACGTTGTGACATCAGTAGATGGCTGTGCCACACGAAAATAAGTGGGTTTCCACTTTAGGTTGTGATAAATCCTACTATGGAGCCAGCACATGATATCTACAGGGTAGGGAGTCGATCGGTTGGGGTAGTAATTAGGGTATGTCTAGTCTTGCTTGTTTAGAAGCCCATTATTATCGTTGGGTGTAACACCTGTCATTTCTGTTGGGCTATCTGTTATTATTGTTCGGGGTAAAACCCATCACTAGAAGTACACCTAAGTATACCATCTGTTTCTATAGGGATCATATTGTTTCTGTTATACTAGTATTGGTGTAGAGAAAAGTGTTAGAAAAACGCAATATATCCTGTTCTGTTTATTCTACTCCTCCTGCTCATTCTGTTATACATGTCTTATGATATTATTATCTCTCTTATCCAGTTTATATGCCTGTCATGATGTTTTTACTTATTTATATGCTAAAAGTAACTGTACTCGCCAGACTTTATGTCTGACCCATTTTGTTTCCTCTTCTCTCTCTTCCGTTTCCCCCAGGTTCTCAGGGTGGGAATACTCAGGCTTGATTTGAGTTCTCTCTTTCATTCTGCTTGGAGCTGCTTAGACGTACCATTTTGATTTCCTATCTTCTTTGATATGGCTATATTTAGGGACTATGCTTTTTATATATTATTGTACTCTGATGATTTTAGTACAAGACAGAAGTTTTAAATTGATGTAATGGGTTTTCTATATTTCAAACTTATGATGTAACTGGGTTTTGGACCACGATGATTTCTGTTTAATAAAGTTATAAATTCCGCTGTTATTTTATATCTGTCTTGTGATGTTTCTATTTATGTTTACCTATAATGCTTCACGAAACTTAATGCGTTCTAATAAAGAGTGACATTAATGGACGTGCGGTGTCACATTTGGTATCAGAGCTGAAGGTAGCTAGATCGGATAAAAGATTTTGAAAATTGTTTTCAAAAAGGTTTTAAAAGAAAGCATTTTTCAAAAGAAAAGTCTATTTTGAAAAACATACTCCCTAATGTCATATGAAATATCTATCGATTCTCTATTTGAATCCCTTTTCCTTTTCTTTTCAGCTTGTCTCGGGAACCTAATATTCCCTAGGGTGTTTAGATACCGGCTTGGTTCTGTAGGTTTCTTGAGGCTACGACGCTTGCCGAAGGCCAAGCAGACGCCCCTCCCCCACTTGCAGTCGTTGTTCCTCCTTCTTCGTGAGTTGATAATTTCTCCAAAGTATGCAAGTATTTCTATGCTATGGTAGGAAAGCCATTCCGTGGAACTGAGACTTTTATAGAAGCAAGGAATTGCTAAAAGAGACAGAGGATTTGTTTGGAATTTTTGAGGTTGACGATCGTAGGAAGATTCAGTTGGTTGTTTGGCAGCTGAAAGATGAGGCTTCATTCTGGTGGGAAGTGACGCATGCGAGAAGTCTAGTTGAGACTTGGGATGATTTCCGATAGAGATTCGAGATGAAGTTTCTCTCTTAAGCCGAGCAAAGTATGCAAATGGAAAGGTTTTTGGCACTTAAGCAAGGAGGCATGCCTGTCAAAGAGTATGTTAATAAGTTCAATCAATTGGCGAGGTTTTTTTAGAGCTAGTGAATACCCCACATAATAAAGCTTTGAGGTTTGCTAAAGGATTGAGTGAATCCCTCCATAGATTGGCTATGTCTCATATTCTGATGGGAGCAACTTTTAAGAAGCTTGTTGATATGGCATTGATGCACGAAGAAGATAAAGTTGAAAAGAAAGAGGCTAAGGTTGATGAATCCCAAAATAAGAAAGTGTGTCCTAAGAAAGTACTACATAACAGCAGAAGAAGGGTGGAAAGAACGACAAGGCCCTAGAAAAAAGGAAATGTTATAATTGTGGATGCGTGGGTCATTTGACCAAAGATTGCAGAAAAAGGAATAATGCTTGCTTCCATTGTGGGGAGGTCGGACATCTTATTAAGGGTTGCCCGAAGAAGCAAGAACAAGGTCAAAGGGAAGGACCTTCTAGAGGGCAGGTGCATGCTCTCGTGGCTGGTGTACTGGATAACGGTAGGAAAGTTTTTGTTGAAGGTTTGATTTCTCTTTCCAATCATCCTGTTAGAACTCTTTTTGATTATGGCGCTTCGCATTCTTTTATATATGATTCTGTTGTTGAGTTTCTTCACCTTAGTACTAGTATGGTTTTGGATCCCGTTGTTGTCTCAAACCCCATTGGAGGTGCGGCTCATTTGTGTATGATTTGTCGGGGTTTGGGAATATCTGTGTTTGGCGTCGAGTTTGAGTGTGACACATACGTGCTTGGTTTCATGGGCTATGATTTGATTCTAGGGATGGATTGGCTAGCCATGTATCGTGCCATTCTAGACTGTGATAAGAGGGTCGTTAGACTTTTGACTTTCCATGGGAGGATCCCCGAGATTTCTTGTGACCCTAAGGGGTCTGTCATGCTTAGTTTCCTAGAATCACTTGATGTATCTATCGATGATCTACGATCTGTACCAGTAGTCTGTGTGTATCCTGATGTTTTTGAGGAGGTTCGGGGCCTACCTCCGAGGCAGATTGATTTCCGTATATATTTAGTGGACAATGCAAAGCTAGTTGCATTGCCTGTGCGCTATATTGCTCCAAAAGAAGGGAGGGAGCTCAGCAATCAAGTAGGGGAGCTACTTGAAAAGAGTTTATTAGGGGAAATGTATCTGAATGGGGCACTCCGGAAGTATTCGCAACTAAGGCGGATAGTTCGCTTCGCTTATGTGTGGGTTACAAGGAATTGAATAAACTCACTAAGAAAAATAGGTACCCACTTCTGAGGATAGTTGATCTATTTGACCAGCTTGTTGGTGCATCTGTTTTCCCCCAGTTAGACTTGGCCACGGGGTTTCATCAGTTGAGGGTGGTCGAGGACAATAGACAAGACTGCCTTTAGAACTCCAGATAGTTTCTTTGAGTGGCTCGTCATGCCTTTTCGGTTAATGAATGCACCTGCCTATTTTGTGGATCTGATGAGTAGGGTGTTTCGAGAGTTTATAAATTAGTTCGTTGAGGTCTTTGTCGATGACATCTTGATTTTCTCGAAGTGCAAGGAAGAGCATGCCCTGCATTTAAGGGAGGTTTGTCCGAGCATATTAGCTAAAGGGAAAATTCTCTAAATGTCATTTTTGGAGAAAGAAAGTGAGATTTCTAGGGCATGTGGCCTCTAAGGATGGGATAGCAGTAGATTTTGAGAAAGTAGTTGCAGTTCAAGATCGGCAGATTCTAAATAATGCAATGGAGGTGAGGAGTTTTTCAATGGAGGTGAGGAGTTTTCTTGGTTTAATAGGCTATTATAGGAAGTTCATTAAGGACTTTGCAAAAGATATCAGCCCCACTCACAAGACCAATGAAGAAGAATATGACATTTTATTATGGTATAGAATGCGTGGATGCTTAGCGATTGAAGAGGGCTCTGACAACAGCCCCAGTCTTGACTTTGCCTGATGGGAAAAAAATGTTCACAATGTACACTGATGCATGTGGTACATGGTTTGGTGCGGTTCTGATGCAAGAGGGAAGGGTAATATGTTATGGAGGTAGGCAGTTAGGAGTATATGAGAAGAACTACCCTACCCATGACTTACAGTTATCTGCCATTGTATTCTCTCTTAAGGCTTGGCCATTATCTACTTGGAGAGAAGTTCGAGTTGTACACCAATCATAAATCTCTCAAGTACTTATTCTCGCAGAAGGATCTCAATTTAAGGCAACAGAGATGGATGGAGTTCCTAGTGTCCTATGACTTTGAGATTGCTTATACCCTTAATAAGGGTAATGTGGTGGCGGATGCACTAAGTAGACAGAGGATGACTTTGATTCCTCTATTTGTAGAGAGGCAGAGCTTGGAGTATATATCGACTTTTGATTTTAGACCCTCTACCAAATTCACGCCTGGTTTATTGGCATCGTTAGAGGTGCGACCTACTATTTTGGACCAGACAGGAACTTCGCAGCGTGAGGACCTACAGATGGCAGACATCTTGGATAGGCTTAGTAGAGGGGAGACTTCCAGTCACCTCAGCATATATTCCACGGAAGACAAGGGGGTGGTTGCGATGAGATGGAAGGTTTTGTATTCCCCGAGTTGGGAGTTTGTTGAAGGCAGTCCTTGAGGAAGCCCATCATTTTAGGATGACTATTCATCCCAGCGGTGATAAGATGTATAGAGATATGAAGAGGGTTTTATTTTGGTCTGGGATGAAGAAAGATGTAGCGGAGTTTGTTTCTCGATGTTTGATTTGTCAGCAAGTCAAAGCTGAGCAAAGGAAGCCCGATGGTTTACTTCATCTTTTGGAGGTCCCACAGTGGAAGTGGGAGAGCATCCCTATGGATTTCATTGACGGTTTGCCTAGATCGAGGAAAGGAAACACTAGTATTTGGGTTATAGTTGACAGGCTTACTAAGAGCGCTCATTTAATTCCTATTAAGAGAAAGAAGACGACAGCATTGTTGGCAGCAGTTTATCTTTGTGAGATAGTCCATCTATATGGAGTACCTTCCGGTATTATGAGTGATCATGACCCCATATTCACAAGTGAATTTTGGTGGAGCTTGCAAGAGACAGTAGGTACACAGTTATGTTTGAGCACCGCCTATCATCCTCAGACCAATGGACAGACGGAAAGGGTGAATAGGGTCCTTGAGGATCTGTTAATACTATGTATCCTAGATTTTGGAGGGACATGGAAAGAGCATCTTCCTTTGGTAGAGTTCGCCTATAACAACAGTTATCAGGCTAGTATTGGCATGGCACCCTTCGAGGCATTGTACGGACGACCCTGTAGATCACCGACTTGTTGGTTGGAGTTTACAGAAAGGCTTCTACTTGGACCAGAGATGATTAGGGAAACTTCAGAAAATATTGATCTTATTTACAGACGCATAAAGACAGCTCAGGACAGGCAGAAGTACTACGCAGATAAGAGAAGAACCGATATTTAATTTGAGGTAGGGGACATGGTTTTCATCAAGGTATCACCTTTAAGAAATGTGGTTCGTTTTGGATCTGTAGGGAAATTGGCGCCAGGATTTGTATGGCCATTTCCCATAACAGAAAGGATTAGTCAAATGGATTATAGAGTGAAGTTACCAGAGAGACTGGCCGATGTTCATGATTTTTTCCATGTTTCTCATTTACAAAAGTTCTTGCATGATATCGCAGAAGTAGTGGAGCCGAGCATGCTTAAGGAAGTAGAGGTGGAACGGGAAGCGACAGTTAGACGAGTTCCTGCCCGTATTCTTGGATCAGAGGTCAAGAAGCTACGCAACTGAGAAGTCAAGTTGATGAAAGTTCAATGGGGAGAAGACCCCGAGAATGCAACTTGGGAGACTCACGCTTCGTACCCTTTTCTTTTCAAGGGTATGTTCTTAACTTCTTTTCCAAAGCTTTTTATTCGTACTTGCTTCTGTCATTTAAGTATATCATATCGATCAAATCTTCAACCTTTAGGTAGGAAACCCATGGTGTAAACATGTGTTTGAGACATGTTATGTTTGATGGATGCAGGTGGATGCAAGTGGATGCAAGTGTTTGCTAGTGGTTGCTTGTGGATGCATAAACACACACATTAGGCACTAGATCGGCTTAATCACTGTCATACTGCATATGGACGTCTGTGCATTTTTCTCCTTCTTTGGATGGAAATGGGTGTATCATCATATGAATGATTGCTTTTGGATGGATGATATTGCATACATATAGAGTTCACATGACATACTGGGATTGTTTGCATAAATGTTGGATGCATGGCACTAACATACAATGCATTAAGGATGTCAACTAAATCAGTGGACCACCTGATTTTTCGCATTAGTATAGGGACATATACACACACCTTTGCATATGTTCATATAAGCATTAGAAATGTTTTAAGGACAATGGATGACTGCGATTGGTGGATGAGTAGATGGATGATGGATGTTTGGATGTACATTCTTCTTAACATGGAGATTTTGGGGACGAAATCCTTTAAGTAGGGGAGAATGTAACACCCTGTAATTTAAAAAACACTATAATGACAAACTAAAGAATACTTAATTAAATATTGGGAATTAAGGGAAATAGACTGCGCCATTACATTCATCTCGGAGTTCTGGTTAAAATAGACCCTAAATTTGCATAAAACGGATATCGTATGAAGAAAATATTAAGGTTTGAAGTTTGTCTACATATAAGCAATATATATATATATAATAAACAGTCTAGAAATAAAAATCAAAGAGCGGGAACATGGGGAAGGAGGGGGGAATCGGCCCGTTAGGAGTCGACCCCATGCCCCATGGGTGTTGACCCATGGGTTGACCCCTACACGGGGGTGTAGACCCCCGGGGTGACCCCAGCCAGATCTGGGGCAGATTCCTCCCCTGCACTTGGACGTGTTTCTGAACGAGATTTGTTGACCTTACGATATAAATAAGACCTCATTTCCATTGTTTTATTCACCAAAAACAATGGAGACAACGAGGTGCTACCCCAACTCAAATTGAACTAGCCTATTCTTCTACAACAACAAGTTATATGTATTCAAGAATCTCTGTTATGACATCAACCATCACTCCTCTGTTCTTTAGATCCAGTCCATGTGAGTTCATGTTATTTTTAGATATTAACATTTAATAAGTAATCTTGACATGATTATAAGTTTGGATCTAAGCCAATGTCTGTCAATAACCTGTGTAACAACCCGAAAATCCGAGCCAGTTTAAAAATTTTATTTTGGCAATTTTAGCGAATTTTGAATATTTAAAATAGATTATTTTAAATAATATCGACGAGAAATTTATTTTGAATATAATTACAACGTATATATTTATACGCGTCGTCGTTAGAATATAAATAATTATATATAATTATAAATAGAATTGAAAATGGCGCGGTAGTTCGATAATTCGATTTCAAACTTCAATTGAATGTACCGGGTGCAAAACAATCCGGATTTTAGTGAAACCAAAAACATTAGGATCTAATTGAGAATATCTTTCCAACGAATTCGACAAATCGAAATTTCATAGCGGGAATCAAAAGATATGTCCAGTTGAAAATTCTGAATAGTCGCTATGGAATTCAGGCCCTTAAAAATAGACATTTTGCAAACGACCTCGGATTTCGACGAAACCGCTTCTGTTGGATCCGTGATGTCAAATTATTGCTACGTTTCAAATTTCATAATTTTTCGAATCAATATGTGAGCGTGGCAAAGGAAAACGTGTTTGACCAGTTTCAGTTGATTTTAATCGACTGGAAAATGACCATTTTTCCAACGGTCTCAGAATTCGACGAAACTAGTTTTGTTAGGACCGTATCGTCAATACGAAGCTAGAAAATATTTTTCTGGAATTTTTCTAGTTAGTATGTGACCCCGGTAAATTGAAATGCGCGTTTAAAATCAATATATAGAGTTATATGTTGATTTTAACGGAAACTGATCGAAACAGCCGAATCAGCCTGCGATACATATCCCACTGTGTTCGGAATGGGGGTAAAACGCTATGGACGACAGGCGGTGGGCCTCGTTTAGAGGTCGAAAATAAAAGTTGCTTTTTAGTGATAAATAAAATAATAATAAAAAAAACCCTCTCCTCCCTTATACTCTGCCCCCCCCCCCCCCCCCGTATTATTTCAAGATTGAAATCAAAAGAAAAAAAAACTTTCGATCTCGTTCCTCAGTCCCGAAGTCGATCGTCGCCGCCGCCTGGCTCAGGCCATCGCCACCCACCGCCGGTCTTCTAGCGCCGCCCCCCTCCTTCCGATCCCCTCTTACCTCTCCCATCCTCCAGCAGACCGAACGCCCTAACCTTAAAACCCTGGATCTCGTCGCCTGCCAGCCCCGCAACTCCCTAGTGCCTCCGCCTCATCCAGTTCCCTCCGACGCCCCCACACTCCCTTTTTCTCTTATGCAAATCGAGACCCCCCATCCCCAATCGCCTGAACGCGCCACGCCCTAGGGCCCACTGCCCGACCACCGACACTGTGAGGTGCCGCCTTACCCCTCTGGAACCACCAGTAGCGAACAACTCCACTCTCCCCCTCTCGAAAATTAACAGTGAGTTTTTGCTTTGTTTTTATTTTTAAAAACCGATTATTATTTTTTATGTTAAAGTGTATTTATAAAATCAGCTTTTTATATTCATATTTAGCAGTGTTCAAAATATGATTTTTATATTTTTAGAGTATTAAAAATATGATTTTTATATTTTAAAGTATTAAAAATATAGTCTTTACTATATAAATGATGTAAAAATATGATTTTTGTTTAGGTAGAGAATTAAAAATATAATTTTTACATGATAGGAATATTTAAAAATAGCATCTTTATATGTGTAGAAAAATAAAGATTAAATATGAAAAGTCGATATTTTTAAATATGAAAAGACGATATTTTTAAAATATGAAAAGACGATATTTTTAGATATGAAAAGAAGATATTTTGAGAGGAGTAGTGAAGTAAAAATATGATTTTTACTTCGAGTAAAATATAATTTTTATATTTTTGAAAAGGCGAAATCTATATTTTTGAAAAGGCGAAATCTATATTTTTGAAAAGAGGAAATCTATATTTTTGAAAAGATGAAATCTATATTTTTGAAAAGGCGAAATCTATATTATTGAAAAGGCGAAATCTATATTTTTGAAAAGATGAAATCTATATTTTTGAAAAGATGAAATCTATATATTTGAAAAGGCGAAATCTATATTTTTGAAAAGATGAAACCTATATTTTTGAAAAGGCGAAATCCATATATATGAAAAGAGCCATATTTTTGAAAATCGATATTTTTATAAGTGAAAGGAATTATAAAAATATAATCTTTATCGATACGAACACTGTAATAAAAATTTGATTTTTATATATTGAATAGTATAATAAAATTTGATTTTTATATATTGAATAGTATAATAAAAATTTGATTTTTATATATTGAATAGTATAATAAAAATTTGATTTTTATATATTGAATAGTATAATAAAAATTTGATTTTTATATATTGAATAGTATAATAAAAATTGGGTTTTTATATATTGAATGGTATAATAAAATTTTGATTTTTTGAATAGTTTAATAAAAATTCGATTTTTATATATTGAATAACAAGGTAAAAATTCGATTTTTATATATTGAATAGCGAAGTAAAAATTCGATTTTTACATATGTAGTGGCTACAGCAGCGAAGATGATAAAAATGCGATAACGATGAAGATTTCTATCAAAGAAGGGTCAAGATGATTGGATAGCTATCGGTGAGAACTTCTCACTCAAAATTTCTTTTTCTAGTTATATATATATATATATATATACTAGGATGCAGACGGTGTTTAGTAGCACCCGACACAATCGTCCACAGACCATGGACTTGTTTGTTTGATTGCAAAAATTAGTTAGATTATTTGATTGAAATTGAGTTGTTTGGTGAAATGAATGGATTTGATTGATGTGTGAATGGCGTGGGCCTTCACTAGACCGGGGATAAGGCTAGGCCTTGTCCCGTTTCTAGTATCGTGCCGTTATGCCGCCGAAATTTTCTAAAATAAGTTAAAAAAATAAAAATATCATTGTATTTAAAGAATGAACTGAATAGAAATTCATGTGTTGAACGAAATATTTTAATAATAAAATTTGCATCTCTATCAATATAAAATAAAGGTTCATGTGTTGACAGTACTCATCCATTGAGATTAGTCATGTGTTGAACGAAATATTTTAATAATAAAATTTGCATCTCTATCAATATAAAATAAAGGTTCATGTGTTGACAGTACTCATCCATTGAGATTAGTCATGTGTTGAACGAAATATTTTAATAATAAAATTTGCATCTCTATCCATATAAAATAAAGGTTCATGTGTTGACAGTACTCATCCGTTGAGATTAGTCATGTGTTGAACGAATAATATTTGAAATAGAATATTTGAAAAAGAATATTTGAAATAGAATATTTGAAATAGAATATTTGAAATAGAATATTTGAAAATAGAAATATATGAAGCCGTGTTGATTAGATTGACGCCATTTTGACGTGAACGATATTTATATCGATCTTATTCATTTTAAAATGAATATTGAAAAGTGATTTCGAAATGAATATTGAAAAGTGATTTCGAAATGAATATTGAAAAGTGATTTCGAAATGAATGAAATATAAAGTGATTTCGAAATGAATGAAATATAAAGTGATTTCGAAATGAATGAAATATAAAGTGATTTCGAAATGAATGAAATATAAAACGATTTCGATTGAATATATAACGAATTTGATTTCGATTGAATATATAAAGAATTTGATTTCGATTGAATATATAATGAATTTGATTTGAATAGAAAACGAATTTGATTTCTATTGAATATATAACGAATTTGATTTCGATTGAATATATAACGAATTTGATTTCGATTGAATATATAACGAATTTGATTTGAATATATAACGAATTTGATTTCGATTGGATATATAACGAATTTGATTTGAATATATAACGAATTTGATTTTGATTGAATATATAACGAATTTGATTTGAATATATAACGAATTTGATTTCGATTGAATATATAACGAATTTGATTTCGATTGAATATATAACGAATTTGATTTCGATTGAATATAAAACGAATTTGATTTCGATTGAATATATAACGAATTTGATTTCGATTGAATATAAAACGAATTTGATTTCAATTGAATATATAACGAATTTGATTTGAATAGAAAACGAATTTGATTTCGATTGGATATATAACGAATTTGATTTGAATAGAAAACGAATTTGATTTCGATAAAATATATAACGAATTTGATTTGATTAGAAAACGAATTTGGTTTAAGTCGAATAGAAAACCAATTTGAATTGAATCGAATAGAAAACCAATTTGAATTGAATCGAATAGAAAACCAATTTGAATTGAATCGAATAGAAAACCAATTTGAATTGAATCGAATAGAAAACGACTTTGAAATTGAATAGAATAGAAAACGAATTCAAATTGAATAGAAAGCGAATTGAAATGAATTGAATAGAAATGAATTTTAAAATGAGTTTATAAGGAAGAATTCAATTTTGATTTGAATTGAAATGGAAGTTGAAATTGTTTTTGAAACGAATTCAAAACGATTTATAAAATTCGTTTTAAATAGTAATCGACGAAATATATATTATATATATTATATATATAATATAATGGCCTGAATAGAACGCGCCGCGCCGCGGTAGTTCGTGAATTTCAACCATTTATTTCAAACGGACATTACGGGAGATCCGACCGTCGGATTCTCCTAAAACCGGAACCGTTGGGTTCGTATCGAAAAGAGCTTTCTAATGAATATTAGAAATTCAAAATCTAACGGTTGGATTTGGAGATACGTCCAAATCAAATTTGGAAAAGGTCGCTGTAAGTGCAGTTCGATGGCCGTTGTTGGAAATCGACTGTACGGGCCTTGATAAAATTATTAAAAATATCAATAATTTGTGTAAAATCATAAGAAATGATTTGAGAAAAATTGGGATGAAAAACTCCATATTTGAAAAGATAAAAAAATGGATTTTTATCGAAATGAACTAGTTTGAACTCAATTTAAAACCCGGGTTTTTAATTTTAAATAAATAAATTAGATTTAAAAAGGGGTTTTAAATAATCGGAATTCCTAATATATTTGATTGAACTAGAATTGATTTGTGGGTTTATCGTGAACTGTGTTTTAAACAACACTAGTTCTTTAACCCGACGATAAATAGAATGTGATTTGGGTTTGTTGTGAACTGTGTTTTAAATGGCATTAGTTCTTTAACCCAATAAAAGGAGTTTTAACGAATCTGCAATTAGATTGAAATGTGAATTTACAATCTAAATTATCAAATTTAGAAAACGAGCGAGAATGGAGTATCACCAGTTTTTGCTCCAAAGCGATAGTTAAATCTTTAATTAGATTTGAACGTGAAATGGTAATTAATTTTACCTACAACACTGTGGTGTTAGATATGGAGTATTACCAGTTTTGCTTCATGGGATGAATAGGTTGGGATTGGGAAATAAAATAAATAATTACTTCGTTACGGTTCGCTAATCTCGACTAGTTTAGAAAACCATAATTTGGTTTGAAACGACATCCAAAGGAAGATTAAAGGATAAATTTTAAAGAATTTATCTTGGATAAAATTAATGGGAACCTTTCCCTAAAAATGTGATTTTGTGAATAAAAGAATATTCAGAATTGGAAATGAGGCGTATGTTGAATTTGTGTAACATTTGTTTTTAATATACGCGGGTTGTTCGGAAAGGCCGGGTTTATACCCATTCTGAATAACCGATTCGACGATATGTCGAAGATGAAGACGGTGGTCGAAGACCGGAAGTCTTCACATCGTTTGGATAATTACTGACGATCTTGATTGGGCTGTACACCCAAGATGAGGGAATCAGTTGGTGGTCGTCCAGACGTACTTGGAGATGGATGGATATGCGAGGAAAGTGCCTCCGGTTTCGTTCAGACCCAGAACGGACTTGTAAATGGATTGTGTGTCTGACATTGGATTTTATTCTGTGTTGATTGATTTCTATTAAATATAAATCTGTTTGGCGGCGGAGAATTTATTCTCTTGCTTAACGCCCTTCTCTGAGACGTACGAGCTTAGAGGTTATATATCGATAGATATCAATCGCATGGCATGAATTGCCTGTGTGGCACGCTAAGATGCAATGATCAAGGCTTCTGTTGAAAAGCAAAGTCTTGTGGTTGATGATCAAAGCACGGCCTTTGTTGCGTAGCTTTGTGTATAGCGTGAATTCGCGAGCCTCACACCTCGGTATGAGTCAAAAACGGGATACGGACCGCTGGGAGAGCACGACGTTTCTTTCTAGCTTTGGTGGTGTCAGTGACTTACCAGCCCTGACATTTATATACTTTTCACCTTTGTGGTTGTTGGAATGAGGCGCCTCGATTATAGGTCTGTAAGGACCGGGAAACGTGTGTTCAGGAATTGCCAATCCTCTAACGTAAGTGAGGACCGGCCCAGCCGCATCCGGGGTTGCCCAGAGTGTGTAGTCCCGAGGCATTTGCTAGTGTGTCTCGAAGCGGAGAGGAGCTTGCCCCTTGCCTCGACTCATGACGGAAATCCAATTTCCAATACGTGTATTTCGGCTTTATTTGTAGAGCCTAGTATGGCGACATAGTAGCATGGGATGCTATGCCGTCTATGATTTATATTTATGATTGAAATTGTTTTGACACTATGCACTTATTATAGTATCAAATGATTTGTTTTAAATGTACCTATCATGTTTGGCTATTATAAGGGAAAACCCTATCCTCCGGCTTGCGTTGCATTGTGTGATGGGACCTGGGTCTTATAATAGCTTCATTTTTCGAAAAAGCATTGCGTTGTTTATTCTATGCACTGGTATTCTTGGGAGGAAACCCGTTCCGTGTTATACGGCGTGGTCCCTTGAATTACTCTCTTTTAAAATAAAGTTTTAATAACTATTTTAGTTCTCACACCAGTCACATGACTGACCTGGAGTTTATTGTTTTAACCTAAACTCTGGGTGCCCCTCCGCACGGGCAGCTAGTAGTTTTGGTTTTGCAGATTTATATTCACAGGATCCTGATTTACAGCTGGAACGATGCTCGGAAAGCTTTGTATCCGTGCATTACTTTCAGTTGTGTTTTATATTGTTTTTCCGCTGCTATGTAATTTATTGTAATCTCTGATATTTATCGAATGTAATTTATTCAATTATACTCTGTATATTCTTGTATCTGATGGAATTGTTGTAATAGCAATGAAATGTTCTTCTGTTTGTGTTCTGATTTGTCTTGTTCTCACAGTAATTCGTTCTTTCTCATCTCTTCGGAGACCGGGGAAGTTCGGGTCGCTTCATTTGGTATCAGAGCTTTGGTTTACAGAGCTCGAGAACAAGACACATTAGAACCATACGAAAGAATTCATTAGATATTGGATTAGTAATATCCAATTAGAATGACTCGTTAGAGATAGGATCAGTAGTATCCTAGAACGGGTGTGAAGAGTATATTTTCCAAATGAAAACAATTTTTGTTTTGAAAATTTAAATCAATCCTACGTATTTGATTATTTATTTATTTTGAATATGGACAATCGAGTATATAAAGATTTTGCATATACACGTCATGAACGTATATTCGAAGTTTTAATATACTGGATAGGTATAGAATCATACCCTAGTGGCCCGAAGATGATTCTGATGGTTGAGTACTCGTCGTCAGAATTTATATTCGAGTGACGAAGGTGTGATTTTCTATATATTTCCATTAGACTGGTGTGAGAACCAAAACTTATAAAGCTAGAACACATTGTTGTGAATTGGCATCAAAAACATGATTTTCTTTATATGTATCAAAGTTATGAATTTGAAACTCTAATTCACTAATTGATTGATGTTTGTGTTGTTTGTTTGTTTATTTGATAATTTTTGAACCATTTAGCCTAATTATATCAAATATTGAACTATATTGAAAATTGGTCGCATTTGCTTGCATATACATATACTTACATTGAACAGGTCATAGCAAGGAGGCTAGAGCCGAAGAATAAAATTTGTTTGCCCGACAAATAGGTACATGTTTACTACATAATCTACTGTTTTGTTTGGGTGATGATGATTTTATGAGCCTATTGGCTAGCCGCTTGGCTTTTTCTTTTTCTTTTTGAGATCAGAAGGCCTGTATGGCAATTTCGGGATTTTCCCGTGGCTCCCGGTGCAGGGGAGGTTATGGCGAAATTTTTCGAAAATTTAGGGTGTTAGCCAAATTTTTGAAAATTTGAAAATTCTCAGAAACTGAAAAGTTGGAGAATGGAAGCCAGATCGAACGTAGAGCTGATTAATCAAACCACTTTCGACTTTGTTCCTTTTCGGGGATGAAAAGTTTTAAGTGGGGGAGATTGTAACACCCCGAAAATCCGAGCCAGTTTAAAAATTTTATTTTGGTAATTTTAGCGAATTTTGAATATTTAAAATAGATTATTTTAAATAATATCGACGAGAAATTTATTTTGAATATAACTACAACGTATATATTTATACGCGTCGTCGTTAGAATATAAATAATTATATATAATTATAAATAGAATTGAAAATGGCGCGGTAGTTCGATAATTCGATTTCAAACTTCAATTGAATGTACCGGGTGCAAAACAATCCGGATTTTAGTGAAACCAAAAACATTAGGATCTAATTGAGAATATCTTTCCAACGAATTCGACAAATCGAAATTTCATAGTGGGAACCAAAGATATGTCCAGTTGAAAATTCTGAATAGTCGCTATGGAATTCAGGCCCTTAAAAATAGACATTTTGCACACGACCTCGGATTTCGACGAAACCGCTTCTGTTGGATCCGTGATGTCAAATTATTGCTACGTTTCAAATTTTATAATTTTTCGAATCAATATGTGAGCGTGGCAGAGAAAAACGTGTTTGACCAGTTTCAGTTGATTTTAATCAACTGGAAAATGGCCATTTTTCCAACGGTCTCAGAATTCGACGAAACTAGTTTTGTTAGGACCGTATCGTCAATACGAAGCTAGAAAATATTTTTCTGGAATTTTTCTAGTTAGTATGTGACCCCGGTAAATTGAAATGCGCGTTTAAAATCAATATATAGAGTTATATGTTGATTTTAACGGAAACCGATCGAAACAGCCGAATCAGCCTGCGATACATATCCCATTGTGTTCGGAATGGGGGTAAAACGCTATGGACGACAGGCGGTGGGCCTCGTTTAGAGGTCAAAAATAAAAGTTGCTTTTTAGTGATAAATAAAATAATAAAATAATAAATAAATAAAAACCTCTCCTCCCTTATACTCTGCCCCCACCCCCCCCCCCCCCCCCCCCGTATTATTTCAAAATTGAAATCAAAAGAAAAAAAAACTTTCGATCTCGTTCCTCAGTCCCGAAGTCGATCGTCGTCGCCGCCTGGCTCAGGCCATCGCCACCCACCGCCGGTCTTCTAGCATCGCCCCCCTCCATCCGATCCCCTCTTACCTCTCCCCTCCTCCAGCAGACCGAACGCCCTAACCTTAAAACCCTGGATCCCGTCGCCTGCCAGCCCCGCAACTCCCTAGTGCCTCCGCCTCCTCCAGTTCCCTCCGACGCCCCCACACTCCCTTTTTCTCTTATGCAAATCGAGACCCCACATCCCCAATCGCCTGAACACGCCGCGCCCTAGGGCCCACTGCCCGACCACCGACACTGTGAGGTGCCGCCTTACCCCTCTGGAACCACCAGTAGTGAACAACTCCACTCTCCCCCTCTCGAAAATTAATAGTGAGTTTTTGCTTTGTTTTTATTTTTAAAAACCGATTATTATTTTTTATGTTTAAGTGTATTTATAAAATCAGCTTTTTATATTTAGCAGTGTTCAAAATATGATTTTTATATTTTTAAAGTATTAAAAATATGATTTTTATATTTTAAAGTATTAAAAATATAGTCTTTACTATATAAATGATGTAAAAATATGATTTTTGTTTAGGTAGAGAATTAAAATATAATTTTTACATGATAGGAATATTTAAAAATAGCATCTTTATATGTGTAGCAAAATAAAGATTAAATATGAAAAGACGATATTTTTAAATATGAAAAGGCGATATTTTTAAAATATGAAAAGACGATATTTTTAGATATGAAAAGAAGATATTTTGAGAGGAGTAGTGAAGTAAAAATATGATTTTTACTTCGAGTAAAATATAATTTTTATATTTTTGAAAAGGCGAAATCTATATTTTTGAAAAGGCGAAATCTATATTTTTGAAAAGATGAAATCTATATTTTTGAAAAGATGAAATCTATATTTTTGAAAAGGCGAAATCTATATTTTTGAAAAGATGAAATCTATATTTTTGAAAAGATGAAATCTATATTTTTGAAAAGATGAAATCTTTATTTTTGAAAAGGCGAAATCTATATTTTTGAAAAGATGAAACCTATATTTTTGAAAAGGCGAAATCCATATATATGAAAAGAGCCATATTTTTGAAAATCGATATTTTTATAAGTGAAAGGAATTATAAAAATATAATCTTTATCGATACGAACACTGTAATAAAAATTTGATTTTTATATATTGAATAGTATAATAAAATTTGATTTTTATATATTGAATAGTATAATAAAAATTTGATTTTTATATATTGAATAGTATAATAAAAATTTGATTTTTATATATTGAATAGTATAATAAAAATTTGATTTTTATATATTGAATAGTATAATAAAAATTTGATTTTTATATATTGAATAGTATAATAAAATTTTGATTTTTTGAATAGTATAATAAAAAATCGATTTTTATATATTGAATAACAAGGTAAAATTCGATTTTTATATATTGAATAGCGAAGTAAAAATTCGATTTTTACATATGTAGTGGCTACAGCAGCGAAGATGATAAAAATGCGATAACGATGAAGATTTCTATCAAAGAAGGGTCAAGATGATTGGATAGCTATCGGTGAGAACTTCTCACTCAAAATTTCTTTTTCTAGTTATATATATATACTAGGATGCAGACGGTGTTTAGTAGCACCTGACACAATCGTCTACAGACCATGGACTTGTTTGTTTGATTGCAAAAATTAGTTAGATTATTTGATTGAAATTGAGTTGTTTGGTGAAATGAATGGATTTGATTGATGTGTGAATGGCGTGGGCCTTCACTAGACCGGGGATAAGGCTAGGCCTTGTCCTGTTTCTAGTATCGTGCCGTTATGCCGCCGAAATTTTCTAAAATAAGTTAGAAAAATAAAAATATCATTTTATTTAAAGAATGAACTGAATAGAAATTCATGTGTTGAACGAAATATTTTAATAATAAAATTTGCATCTCTATCAATATAAAATAAAGGTTCATGTGTTGACAGTACTCATCCATTGAGATTAGTCATGTGTTGAACGAAATATTTTAATAATAAAATTTGCATCTCTATCAATATAAAATAATGGTTCATGTGTTGACAGTACTCATCCATTGAGATTAGTCATGTGTTGAACGAAATATTTTAATAATAAAATTTGCATCTCTATCCATATAAAATAAAGGTTCATGTGTTGACAGTACTCATCCGTTGAGATTAGTCATGTGTTGAACGAATAATATTTGAAATAGAATATTTGAAATAGAATATTTGAAAAAGAATATTTGAAATAGAATATTTGAAAATAGAAATATATGAAGCCGTGTTGATTAGATTGACGCCATTTTGACGTGAACGATATTTATATCGATCTTATTCATTTTAAAATGAATATTGAAAAGTGATTTCGAAATGAATATTGAAAAGTGATTTCGAAATGAATATTGAAAAGTGATTTCGAAATGAATGAAATATAAAGTGATTTCGAAATGAATGAAATATAAAGTGATTTCGAAATGAATGAAATATAAAGTGATTTCGAAATGAATGAAATATAAAGTGATTTCGAAATGAATGAAATATAAAACAATTTCGATTGAATATATAACGAATTTGATTTCGATTGAATATATAACGAATTTGATTTTGATTGAATATATAACGAATTTGATTTGAATAGAAAACGAATTTGATTTCGATTGAATATATAACGAATTTGATTTCGATTGAATATATAACGAATTTGATTTCGATTGAATATATAACGAATTTGATTTGAATATATAACGAATTTGATTTCGATTGGATATATAACGAATTTGATTTGAATATATAACGAATTTGATTTCGATTGAAAATATAACGAATTTGATTTGAATATATAACGAATTTGATTTCGATTGAATATATAACGAATTTGATTTCAATTGAATATATAACAAATTTGATTTCGATTGAACACAAAACGAATTTGATTTCGATTGAATATATAACGAATTTGATTTCAATTGAATATATAACGAATTTGATTTCGATTGAATATAAAACGAATTTGATTTCAATTGAATATATAACGAATTTGATTTGAATAGAAAACGAATTTGATTTCGATTGGATATATAACGAATTTGATTTGAATAGAAAACGAATTTGATTTCGATTGAATATATAACGAATTTGATTTGATTAGAAAACGAATTTGGTTTAAGTCGAATAGAAAACCAATTTGAATTGAATCGAATAGAAAACCAATTTGAATTGAATCGAATAGAAAACCAATTTGAATTGAATCGAATAGAAAACCAATTTGAATTGAATCGAATAGAAAACGACTTTGAAATTGAATAGAATAGAAAACGAATTCAAATTGAATAGAAAGCGAATTGAAATGAATTCAAATTGAATTGAATAGAAATGAATTTTAAAACGAGTTTATAAGGAAGAATTCAATTTTGATTTGAATTGAAATGGAAGTTGAAATTGTTTTTGAAATGAATTCAAAACGATTTATAAAATTCGTTTTAAATAGTAATCGATGAAATATATATTATATATATTATATATATAATATAATGGCCTGAATAGAACGCGCCGCGCCGCGGCAGTTCGTGAATTTCGACCATTTATTTCAAACGGACATTACGGGAGATCCGACCGTCGGATTCTCCTAAAACCGGAACCGTTGGGTTCGTATCGAAAAGAGCTTTCTAATGAATATTAGAAATTCAAAATCTAACGGTTGGATTTGGAGATACGTCCAAATCAAATTTGGAAAAGGTCGCTGTAAGTGCAGTTCGATGGCCGTTGTTGGAAATCGACTGTACGGGCCTTGATAAAATTATTAAAAATATCAATAATTTGTGTAAAATCATAAGAAATGATTTGAGAAAAATTGGGATGAAAAACTCCATATTTGAAAAGATAAAAAAAATGGATTTTTATCGAAATGAACTAGTTTGAACTCAATTTAAAACCCGGGTTTTTATTTTTAAATAAATAAATTAGATTTAAAAAGGGGTTTTAAATAATCGGAATTCCTAATATATTTGATTGAACTAGAATTGATTTGTGGGTTTACCGTGAACTGTGTTTTAAACAACACTAGTTCTTTAACCCGACGATAAATAGAATGTGATTTGGGTTTGTTGTGAACTGTGTTTTAAATGGCATTAGTTCTTTAACCCAATAAAAGGAGTTTTAACGAATCTGCAATTAGATTGAAATGTGAATTTACAATCTAAATTATCAAATTTAGAAAACGAGCGAGAATGGAGTATCACCAGTTTTTGCTCCAAAGCGATAGTTAAATCTTTAATTAGATTTGAACGTGAAATGGTAATTAATTTTACCTACAACACTGTGGTGTTAGATATGGAGTATTACCAGTTTTGCTTCATGGGATGAATAGGTTGGGATTGAGAAATAAAATAAATAATTACTTCGTTACGGTTCGCTAATCTCGACTAGTTTAGAAAACCATAATTTGGTTTGAAACGACATCCAAAGGAAGATTAAAGGATAAATTTTAAAGAATTTATCTTGGATAAAATTAATGGGAACCTTTCCCTAAAAATGTGATTTTGTGAATAAAAGAATATTCAGAATTGGAAATGAGGCGTATGTTGAATTTGTGTAACATTTGTTTTTAATATACGCGGGTTGTTCGGAAAGGCCGGGTTTATACCCATTCTGAATAACCGATTCGACGATATGTCGAAGATGAAGACGGTGGTCGAAGACCGGAAGTCTTCACATCGTTTGGATAATTACTGACGATCTTGATTGGGCTGTACACCCAAGATGAGGGAATCAGTTGGTGGTCGTCCAGACGTACTTGGAGATGGATGGATATGCGAGGAAAGTGCCTCCGGTTTCGTTCAGACCCAGAACGGACTTGTAAATGGATTGTGTGTCTGACATTGGATTTTATTCTGTGTTGATTGATTTCTATTAAATATATATCTGTTTGGCGGCGGAGAATTTATTCTCTTGCTTAACGCCCTTCTCTGAGACATACGAGCTTAGAGGTTATATATCGATAGATATCAATCGCATGGCATGAATTGCCTGTGTGGCACGCTAAGATGCAATGATCAAGGCTTCTGTTGAAAAGCAAAGTCTTGTGGTTGATGATCAAAGCACTGCCTTTGTGGCGTAGCTTTGTGTATAGCGTGAATTCGCGAGCCTCACACCTCGGTATGAGTCAAAAACGGGATACGGACCGCTGGGAGAGCACGACGTTTCTTTCTAGCTTTGGTGGTGTCAGTGACTTACCAGCCCTGACATTTATATACTTTTCACCTTTGTGGTTGTTGGAATGAGGCGCCTCGATTATAGGTCTGTAAGGACCGGGAAACGTGTGTTCAGGAATTGCTAATCCTCTAACGTAAGTGAGGACCGGCCCAGCCGCATCCGGGGTTGCCCAGAGTGTGTAGTCCCGAGGCATTTGCTAGTGTGTCTCGAAGCGGAGAGGAGCTTGCCCCTTGCCTCGACTCATGACGGAAATCCAATTTCCAATACGTGTATTTCGGCTTTATTTGTAGAGCCTAGTATGGCGACATAGTAGCATGGGATGCTATGCCGTCTATGATTTATATTTATGATTGAAATTGTTTTGACACTATGCACTTATTATAGTATCAAATGATTTGTTTTAAACGTACCTATCATGTTTGACTATTATAAGGGAAAACCCTATCCTCCGGCTTGCGTTGCATTGTGTGATGGGACCTGGGTCTTATAATAGCTTCATTTTTCGAAAAAGCATTGCGTTGTTTATTCTATGCACTGGTATTCTTGGGAGGAAACCCGTTCCGTGTTATACGGCGTGGTCCCTTGAATTACTCTCTTTTAAAATAAAGTTTTAATAACTGTTTTAGTTCTCACACCAGTCACATGACTGACCTGGAGTTTATTGTTTTAACCTAAACTCTGGGTGCCCCTCCGCACGGGCAGCTAGTAGTTTTGGTTTTGCAGATTTATATTCACAGGATCCTGATTTACAGCTGGAACGATGCTCGGAAAGCTCTGTATCCGTGCATTACTTTCAGTTGTGTTTTATATTGTTTTTCCGCTGCTATGTAATTTATTGTAATCTCTGATATTTATCGAATGTAATTTATTCAATTATACTCTGTATATTCTTGTATCTGATGGAATTGTTGTAAGAACAATGAAATGTTCTTCTGTTTGTGTTCTGATTTGTCTTGTCCTCACAGTAATTCGTTCTTTCTCATCTCTTCGGAGACCGGGGAAGTTCGGGTCGCTTCAACCTAAATCATAATTGAACAAATCTACCATTACTTGTAAACGTGATCCTCTGTTTAGTCCTTACATGCCTATCTTTATCATGCCTATTCTGTTAGTATGCCTAATCATGTCACCATATGCATATCCTGTTAATATGCTTATTTCTGTCATCATATGCCTGTTTTGATTTTATGCCTATTTCTGTTCTCTTCTCTCCCTCCTTTCCTTTTTATTTTTATAGCCAGGCTACCTTCGAGCCTAGGCCTATCGCTGAAATATGCAGGTGCACGAAATTGGGAACGAGTGAGAATGATAAATTGGGGGATAACTTATATTGTAAAACATGATTGGGATTTGGGGCATAATTTATATCTTGATCTAAAACTTTAATTTGGCGCCTAACTGTATCATCAATCAGACTGGGATTTGGGGCATAATCTTGGATAAACATGAAATGTTTTTTAATAATGAACATGCCTAGATTTACAGTAATTAAAAACTGTAATCGCACTTATACACAAGGTTATATTACACATATGGTAGAAGTCTACCGGGGACCGCCCGACAAATCCAGCGTCCACAAGTTGTTAATCTAATGTTAGGGGTCGAGTGCATAAATGCACATGTAATGGTGCTGAGACCAATGTTAAGTCCGACTTATGGTAGAAATCACCTCGGAACCGCCCAGTATATCCAGCATCCACAAGTGGTAGACTTAATGTGAGATGTCTAGTCCATTAAAAGCCATAAATGGAAATATGATAATAACTTGTTAACCTGAAATATTTAACCTATTTAAATCTGTGGGGGTTACATGAACCTGTTGAATTGAGTAGGGATTAAGTAAATTCTCTTGAGTCAGTGGGGGTTAAGTTAATCCTGTTAAATCTACGGGGGGTTACATAACCCCGACAAACTTAACATGTATTACTTGTTGGGGTTACGCAACCTTGTTAAACTGTTAGGCATAACCTGTAGAAATCCTAATAGTGGGGATGCAAGCCCAAGGGGTAGCATGTATCATCTGTTGTGTGGGACAAGTATCAATCAGTAACCCATCTTGGTATCAAACGGGGAACCCCGACCGGGGTCAGGGCACGCTTATTGAGTTGATTGTAAGAGGTTCATATAGGTGGAGGTATTGACAGCGTGGGATCCAACAGAGTCATGTGCATGCATGGGTCTGGTTTGCTCGGGGAAATTAAGACGCTGTGACATCAGTAGATAATTATGCCTCTCGAAAATAAGTGGGTTGCCACTTTAGGAAGTGATACATCCTACTATAGGGCCAGCATGGGATATCAACAGGGTAGGGAGCCGATTGATTGGTGTAGTAATTAGGGTACATCTAGTCTTGCTTGTTTAGAAGCCCATTAACATTGTTGGGGATAACACCTGTCATTTCTGTTGGGTTGTCTGTTATTATTGTTGGGGGTAAAACCCATCACTAGAAGTACACCTAAGTTTATCGTCTGTTTCTGTAGGGATCATCTTGTTTCTTTTATACTAGTATTGGTATAGAGAAAAGTATTAAAGAAGCGCAATATATACTATTCTGTTTATTCTGCTCATCCTGCTCATTATGTTATACCTATCTTATGATATTATTATTTCTCTCATCCAGTTTATATGCCTGTCATGATGCTTTTACTTATTTATATGCTAAAAGTAACTGGACTCGCTAGACTTTATGTCTGACCCATTTTGTTTCCACTTCTATCTCTTTCATTCCCCCCCAATGCTCTGAGGGTGGAAATACTTAGGCTTGATTTGGATTCTTTCTTTCGGTTGGAGCCGCTTAGATGTACCGTTTTGACTTCCTGTCTTCTCTGATATGGCTTTATTTTGGGGACTATGATTTTTATATATTATTGTACTCTGATGATTTTAGTACAAGATAGAAGTTTTAAATTGACATAACGGGTTTTCTGTATTTCAGATTTATGATGTAACTGGGTTTTGGACCACGATGATTTTTGTTTAATAAAGTTATAAATTCCGCTATTAATTTATATCTGTCTTGTGATGTTTCTGTTTCTGTTTACGTATAACGCTTCACGAAACTTAATGCATTCTGATAAAGAGTGACATTAATGGACGTGGGGTGTCACTGTCTATTTCTTCGCGACGGAGAAAAACGTCAAATCCATTGAAGAATGTATAGGAATGTAGAGAAACCCCTTAGGAGTTTAAAAATACATGTTTTGGATTTTTTTCCATGAAGTGTTGGATTAGTCTGAAATTTTCGAAGCCTTGAAGAAGCTTCAGCTACCATGTTTTATTCGCTATATGGTGGAAGATAAAGACTGACGAGGTTTTGGCATGTATTTTTATAGGGAGGAGCCTTGGTAGCCAAGTCTTAGAGTTGGTAGGTTTTCAGCGTGTAAGTGTTAGATCTACAGAATCTACACGATGGATAAAAACTATGGTGAAATTACAACGTGGGTAAATTTCAAAATGTAGGAGAAGATTGAGTAGAGTAGTTTTGCCCAGTATTTTATTGCTTAAACATGAAGTAGAAGGGTTTTACGTCCCCATGTAGTCTGTTGGCTTAAGGTAGCATGTGGAATTAAATTCCTAGGTTCATGATCTGCATATTAGTACAACATGCTTATAGGATGGGATAAGCTAGCCTTTCATTTCACGCGTTTAGGCCAGCATGAAAATATGACATGAAATATAGGCTAGTTGCACCTAGTTTTGTACCCTATTTAGTTACTTAGGTAGGAAGTTATTATTATTTAATATGGTCATAAAATTCTACCGCTATTTAACGCTGACGTTAATTGTACGCACTACTACATCTGAATTCCAAACACAACGAAATGGACGCACTGCTATGTCTTGATGTTAAGAAATCAAAGAAATTAATTTCATTGAAAAGCGACTCCATTTGCAAAGATGACATTATTTTAATTTCAATTTATTTGTTGGTTCACCGTTAAATTACACATAAAAATAAAACAACTTCAATTGGCTCCAAACTGGAAATCTAGCAATAATCAGTTATACGTATTATAATAAAATTCGTTTCTTCGGGAACGGAGGTGTAAAAACCCGTAACTTCCCCGTAGAGGAAAGCGTCGGATAGTTCGAGAACAAGCCACAACAGAACGCATATAAAAGAACGTTTCAATGTATATTACAACAATGCATCAGATTACAAGAATATACAGAGTATAAATGAATAAATATAACACAGAAATATCAGAGATTTAAATTACATTTAAATACATAGCAGCGGAAAATAATACAATACACAACTAGAGGAGATATACGGATACAAAGCTTTCCGGATATCGTTCCAGTTGTAAACCAGGATCCTGTGAATATAAATCTGCAAAACCAAAACTACTAGCTGCCCGTGTCAAAATAAGGGCACCCAGAGTTTAGGTTAAAACAATAAACTCCAGGTCAGTCATGGGACTGGTGTGAGAACTAAAACAGTTATTATTCTTTATTTTAAAAGTTAGGTAAATCAAGGGACCACGCCGTATAACACGGAACGGGCTACCTCCCAAGAATACCAGTGCATAAAACAAACAGCGCAATGCTAAATAAAGAAAAATGAAGCTATTATAAGACCCAGTTCCCATCACACAATGCAATCGCAAGCCGGAGGATAGGGTTTTTACCTTATAATAGCCAAGAATGCTTGATACGTTTAAAACAAATCATTTGATACTATAATAAGTGCATAGTGTATAAAACAACTTCAAATCATAAGTATCAATCATAGGCGGCATAAGTGCCCCATCCCACTATGTCGCCATACTAGACTCTACAAATAAAACCGCAAATGTCACGTATTTGGAAATTGGATTTCCATATATGAACCGAGGCAAAAGATAGTCCTCAACCGATTCGAGACAATCTAGCCCATGTCTCAGGTCCCAGACTCAGGTGGGCCTTGGATCGTCAGGGCCGGTCCACCGATGTGGATTATTATGCCTGAACACTACGTCTCTCCGCCCTATGGGGCGTAAATGAGCCAACAAATGACTCCATCGGACCCGGATCGTCCGATCAAACCGAGGCGCCTCGCAACAGCAACAACCACATAAGTCAAACTCGTCAGGGCGTGTAAAACGCCACTTCTAGCTAGAAAGAAACGCAAGTCCTCCCTGATGTCCTCTCCCGTTTTTGGTTCATACCGGGTGTGAAGCTCGCGAATCAACGTTACACAAAGCTATGCCACAAAGGCCGTGCTTTGATCATCAACCACAAGACTTTGCTTTTCAACAGAAGCCTCGATCAATTGCCACTTAGGCATGCCACACAGGCAATTCACTCCATGTGTTTGATATCCATCAATATATAACCCCTGAGCTCGTACGTCTCAGAGAAGGGCGTTAAGCAAGAGAATAAATTCTCCGCCGCCAAACAGATATATATTTAATAGAGATCAATCGCACGGACTAAAATCCAATGTCAGACACACAGTCCATTTACAAGTCCGTTCTGGGTCTGAACGAAACCGGAGGCACCTAGTACCCCGCATATCCATCGATCTCCAAGTACGTCTGGATGATCACCAACTGTTTCCATCTTCTTGGGTGTACAGCCCAATCAAGATCATCAGTTATCACCCAAACGACGTGAAGACTTCCGGTCTTCGACCACCGTCTTCATCTTCGACACCACGTCGAAACAGTTATTCAGAATGGGATAAACCCGGTCTTTCTGAATAACTCGCGTATATATTATAAAAGTGTTACACAAACACAACATACGCCTCATTCCAATTCAGAATATTCTTTTATCCAAATATTCCCATACTTTGGGAAAAGTTCCCATTAATTTTATCCAAGATAAATTCGTTAAATTTATTCTTTAATCTCCTTTGAATATCAATTCAAACTAGTCGGGATTAGCGAACCACACCGAAGTAATCATTTATTTTCCCAATCCCAACCTATTCATCCCATGAAGTAAAACTGGTAGTACTTCATATCTAACACCACAGTGTTATCGGTAATTCAATTACCATTTCACGTTCAAATCTAATTAAAGATTTAACTATCGCCTGGAGTAAAACTGGTGATACTCCATTCTCGATCCTTTCAATCTATTTAAAGATTCATTAAAACTCCACTTAGTTTTAATCTTTAACTGGGTTAAAGAATCAGTGTCATTTAAAAACACAGTTCACGATAAACCCAAAACCACATTCATTAATTATCGGGTTAAAGAACGAGTGTTGTTTAAAACACTGTTCACGATAAACCCAAAAATCAATATCAATTCAATTCCAATTAAATATTATTTAATTGGCACACTTCATTAAATCTAAATAAAAAGATTTAATCTTTTCTCAACTGGGTTCAAGAACAGTGTTAGTGAAGACACCACTCACGACAAACCCAAATCACATTCGATATTCAATACAAGGCTCTGAATAGAAAATATATCGGCTTATATTCAATATCGAATTCTACGACTAACAAATGTCGTATTGGAAATAACGATATAAATATATATCTTTCAAATTTCCATAACAACATCCGTATAATCACGAATTCCAACATCGAAATATTCCGAAGACAATTTCGATTCAATTCCACTCCAATGCAATCATTGGAAATTCTGGTTATTTTTAAAACCCTTTTCAAATTCAATTTATTTAAAAATAAATAGAATTATAATTCTAGTTCAAAACTAGTTCATTTCGATAAAAATCTATCTTTATCCTTTCAAACATGAAGTTTTTCATCCCAAATCTTCACAAATCATTTCTTATGATTTTACACAAATTATTACTATTTTTAATAATTTTATCAAGGCCCGTACAGTCGATTTCCATCAATGGCCATCGAACTGCACTTACAGCGACCTTTTTCAAATTTGATTTGGACATAATTCCAAATACAACCGTTAGATTTCAAATTTCTAATATTCATTAGAAAGCTCTTTTCGATACGAACCCAACGGTTCTGGTTTTAGGAGAATCCGACGGTCGGATCTCCCGCAATGTCCGTTTGAAATAAATGGTCGAAATTCACGAACTGCCGCGGCGCGGCGCGTTCTATTCAGGCCATTATATTATATATATAATATATACTTCGTCGATTTCTATTTAAAACGAATTATTTAAATAGTTTTAAAATTCGTTTCAAAAGCAATTTCAATTTCCATTTCAATTCAAATCAAAATTGAATTCTTTTTTATAAATTCGTTTTAAAATTCATTTCTATTCATTTCTATTCAATTCAAATTTCAATTCAATTTGAATTCATTTCAATTCACTTTCAATTCAATTTGAATTCGTTTTCAATTCAATTCATTTCGAAATCGTTTTCAATTCAATTCATTTCGAAATCGTTTTATATTCAATTCATTTCGAAATCGTTTTCAATTCAATTCATTTCGAAATCGTTTTCAATTCAATTCATTTCGAAATCGTTTTCAATTCAATTCATTTCGAAATCGTTTTCAATTCAATTCATTTCGAAATCGTTTTCAATTCAATTCATTTCGAAATCGTTTTCAATTCAATTCATTTCGAAATCGTTTTCAATTCAATTCATTTCGAAATCGTTTTCAATTCAATTCATTTCGAAATCGTTTTATATTCAATTCATTTCGAAATCGTTTTCAATTCAATTCATTTCGAAATCGTTTTCAATTCAATTCATTTCGAAATCGTTTTCAATTCAATTCATTTCGAAATCGTTTTAAATATCGTTCACGTCAAAATGGCGTCAAACTAATCAACACGGCTTCATGAATTTCCATTTTCAAATATTCCATTTCGAATATTTCTATTTCAAATATTTCTATTTTAAAACTGGAATGAGGCCCAATCAATTACCATATAAAGTTAATTATATGGATTTTCATACAACACATGTATATAATAGCATGGAAAAATAATCAACCATCAACCAAAGTGCACTACACTGTATAAGCATCAAATATAGATATCCAACGCTTAAAACAGCCTGTCAATCAACCGATCGACATATTCAATCAATCGGGATGAGTGAACTTCAAATTTCATCCCAACACCCGTGTGGGGTTTCAAACAATCAAACACAGATTTTTTATTCGTGCAGTTGGGTGATGTGTAAAATTTATCGACCCAATCAATGTCCTTCAAATAGGTGTACATAAACAAACCGTCTGGTTTGTAAATGAATATTTATTTTATTCACTTCACGTTAAAAATCATATTTTTAACGATAAAATATTTTATCTCAACATATGAATTCCTATTCAATTCATTTATTCAATAAAAATGATATTTTTATTTTTCTAACATATTTTAGAAAATTTCGGCAGCATAACGGCACGATACTAGAAACGGGACGAGGCCTAGCCTTATCCCCGGTCTAGTGAAGGCCCACGCCATTCACACATCAATCAAAATCACCAAACAACCAATTCAAATCACATCATATAACTAATCTATGCAACCAAACAAACAAGTCCATGGTCTGTGGACGATTGTGTCGGGTGCTACTAAGCACCGTCTGCATCCTAGTATATATATATAATTAGAAAAGGAAATTGAAAGGTGAGAAATTCTCACCGATAGCTATCCAATCATCTTGACTCTTCTTTGATATAAAGCTTCTTCGTTCTCGCCTTTTTGTCACCTTCGTTATCCGCTTTCACTACATATGTAAAAATCGAATTTTTACTTCGCTTTCCAATATATAAAAATCACATTTTTATTTCGCTACTATATAAAAAGATTTCGCCTTTTCAAAAATATAGATTTCATCATTATAAAAATCATCACTTTATTTCAACGTATATAAAATAAAAATCAGATTTTTATTTTGCTACATATACAAAGATGATATTTTTATATTCTCTATCCCATAAAGATTATATTTTTAATACTTTAAAAATATAAAAATCATATTTTGATTATCTTCCTTATATGAAAATTATATTTTTACTTCACTACCCATATAAAAAATATCGTCTTTCCATTTTTAAAAATATCGTCTTACTATTTTTAAAAATATCGTCTTTCTATTTTTAAAAATATCGTCTTATTTCAGTTTCAAAATAATGCTAAAAATCAAATCTTTCTACGTTATGAAAATTATATTTTCATTCACTAATTTATAAAATTTAAAACCTGATTTTTAAAACCATGTATTAAATTAAATAAAAAAAAACAGTAAAATAAACTTACTGGTTCGACTGAGGGAGGGGTTTCACTGCGGGGAGGACTGTTGGGGGAGGGGCTCTTTGGCCTGAGGTGGCGCCGCCTTGGTCGGAGCAACACTTGGGTGGTCGGAGGACGAGCAGGAGGCGGCGACAGGGCTTCAGGTGGCGGCGGCTACTCGCGTTCGCGAGGCAGGGGGGGTGGACGGAGACGATGAAGGAGGAAGGAGAAGAGGCGGAGGGCGCGACGGTGGCTCCGTCGATCGATTTAGGGCTCCGCCCTCTTTTTTTTTTATTTTATTTCGTTTTTTTTCTTTTCTGAGAAGATATCGGGGGGGGGGGGCTGGTTAAGGGAGGAAGGGGGGTTTTCTTTTTTTATTTATTATTTTATTATTTTTAAAAGTTGACTTTTACATACGTCATCAAAACGAGGCCCACCACCTGTCGTCCATAGCGTTTAACCCCCATTCCGAACACAATGGGATATGTATCGTCAGCTGATTCGGCTGTTACAATCAGTTTCCGTTAAATTTACATTTAAATCACTATATTGAATTTTAAACGTACATTTCAAATTACCGGGGTCACATACTAACTCTATAAATTGCAGAAAAATATTTTCTAGCTTCGTATTGACGATACGGTCCTAACAAAACTAGTTTCGTCGAATTCTGAGACCGTTAGAAAAATGGCCATTTTCCAGTCGATTAAAATCAACTGAAACTGGTCAAACACGTTTTCCTTTGCCACGCTCACATATTGATTCGAAAAATTATGAAATTTGGAATCTAGCAATAATTCGACATCACGGACCCAACAAAACTGGTTTCGTCGAAATCCGAGGTCGTTTGCAAAATGTCCATTTTTAAGGGCCTGAATTCCATAGCGACTATTCAGAATTTTCAACAGGACATATCTTTTGGTTCCCGTTAAGAAATCTTGATTTTTTGGATTCGTTGGAAATATATTATCAATTAGATCCTAATGTTTTTGGTTTCACTAAAATCCGGATTGTTTTGCACCCGGTACATTCAATTGAAGTTTGAAATCGAATTATCGAACTACCGCGCCATTTTCAATTCTATTTATAATTATATATAAATATTTATATTCTAACGACGACGTATATAATATATACGTTCGAATTATATTAAAAATAAATTTCACGTCGATTTTATTTAAAATAATCTATTTTAAATATTCAAAATTCGCTAAAATTGCCAAAATAAAAATTTTAAACTGGCCCAGATTTTCGGGTTGTTACAATCTCCCCCACTTAAAACTTTTCGTCCCCGAAAAGGAACAAAGTCGAAAGTGGTTTGATTAATCAACTCCACGCTCGATCTGGCTTTTATTCTCCAACTTTTCAGTTTATGAGAATTTTCAAAAATTCAAAAATTTGGCTAACACCCTAAATTTTCGAAAAATTTCGCCATAACCTCCCCTGCACCGGGAGCATCGGGGAATTTCAAATAGCTTCCCCGGTCCTTCAGATCTCAAAAAGAAAAAGAAAAAGCCAAGCGGCTAGCCAATAGGCTCATAAAATCATCATCACCCAAACAAAACAGTAAATTACGTATTAAACATGTACCTATTTGTCGGGCAAACAAATTTTATTCTTCGGCTCTAGCCTCCTTGCTATGACCTGTTCAATGATATACATGTATATGCAAGCAGATGCGACCAATTTTCAATACAATTCAATATTTGATTCAATTAGGCTAAATGGTTTAAAATTATCAACCAATAAACAAACAACCCGAACATCAATCAATTGGTGGATTAGAGTTTCAAATTCATAATTTTGATACATATACAAAAATCATGTTTTTGATGCCAAATCACAACAATAGGCCCTATCTAATTTTGGTTCTCACACCAGTCAATAGGAAATATATAGAAATCTCACTTTCGTCGCTCGAATATAAACACTGATGATGAGGCCTCATCATCAGAATCATCTCCGGGCGACTAGAGTGTGATTCTATATCTATCCAATATATTAAAATTTCGAACACACGTTTGCAAGACGCATATGCAAAATCTTTATATATCGGATTGTCCACATCAATATAGAATAAATAATCAAATACGAATAGTTGATTTAAATTTTCAAAACAAAAATTGTTTCATCTTTATTTTAAAAATTTACTCTTCACACTCGTTCTAGGATACTACTGATCCTATCTCTAACGAGTCATTCTAATTGGATATTACTAATCCAATATCTGATGAATTCTTTCGTAGAGTTCTAATGTGCCTTGTTCTCTGCTTTGTAAACCTGGCTCTGATACCACGTGTAAAAACCCGTAACTTCCCCGTAGAGGAAAGCGTCGGATAGTTCGAGAACAAGCCACAACAGAACGCATATAAAAGAACGTTTCAATGTATATTACAACAATGCATCAGATTACAAGAATATACAGAGTATAAATGAATAAATATAACACAGAAATATCAGAGATTTAAATTACATTTAAATACATAGCAGCGGAAAATAATACAATACACAACTAGAGGAGATATACGGATACAAAGCTTTCCGGATATCGTTCCAGTTGTAAACCAGGATCCTGTGAATATAAATCTGCAAAACCAAAACTACTAGCTGCCCGTGTCAAAATAAGGGCACCCAGAGTTTAGGTTAAAACAATAAACTCCAGGTCAGTCATGGGACTGGTGTGAGAACTAAAACAGTTATTATTCTTTATTTTAAAAGTTAGGTAAATCAAGGGACCACGCCGTATAACACGGAACGGGCTACCTCCCAAGAATACCAGTGCATAAAACAAACAGCGCAATGCTAAATAAAGAAAAATGAAGCTATCATAAGACCCAGTTCCCATCACACAATGCAATCGCAAGCCGGAGGATAGGGTTTTTACCTTATAATAGCCAAGAATGCTTGATACGTTTAAAACAAATCATTTGATACTATAATAAGTGCATAGTGTATAAAACAACTTCAAATCATAAGTATCAATCATAGGCGGCATAAGTGCCCCATCCCACTATGTCGCCATACTAGGCTCTACAAATAAAACCGCAAATGTCACGTATTTGGAAATTGGATTTCCATCTATGAACCGAGGCAAAAGATAGTCCTCAACCGATTCGAGACAATCTAGCCCATGTCTCAGGTCCCAGACTCAGGTGGGCCTTGGATCGTCAGGGCCGGTCCACCGATGTGGATTATTATGCCTGAACACTACGTCTCTCCGCCCTATGGGGCGTAAATGAGCCAACAAATGACTCCATCGGACCCGGATCGTCCGATCAAACCGAGGCGCCTCGCAACAGCAACAACCACATAAGTCAAACTCGTCAGGGCGTGTAAAACGCCACTTCTAGCTAGAAAGAAACGCAAGTCCTCCCTGATGTCCTCTCCCGTTTTTGGTTCATACCGGGTGTGAAGCTCGCGAATCAACGTTACACAAAGCTATGCCACAAAGGCCGTGCTTTGATCATCAACCACAAGACTTTGCTTTTCAACAGAAGCCTCGATCAATTGCCACTTAGGCATGCCACACAGGAAATTCACTCCATGCGTTTGATATCCATCAATATATAACCCCTGAGCTCGTACGTCTCAGAGAAGGGCGTTAAGCAAGAGAATAAATTCTCCGCCGCCAAACAGATATATATTTAATAGAGATCAATCGCACGGACTAAAATCCAATGTCAGACACACAGTCCATTTACAAGTCCGTTCTGGGTCTGAACGAAACTGGAGGCACCTAGTACCCCGCATATCCATCGATCTCCAAGTACGTCTGGATGATCACCAACTGTTTCCATCTTCTTGGGTGTACAGCCCAATCAAGATCATCAGTTATCACCCAAACGACGTGAAGACTTCCGGTCTTCGACCACCGTCTTCATCTTCGACACCACGTCGAATTAGTTATTCAGAATGGGATAAACCCGGTCTTTCTGAATAACTCGCGTATATATTATAAAAGTGTTACACAAACACAACATACGCCTCATTCCAATTCAGAATATTCTTTTATCCAAATATTCCCATACTTTGGGAAAAGTTCCCTATTAATTTTATCCAAGATAAATTCTTTAAATTTATTCTTTAATCTCCTTTGAATATCAATTCAAACTAGTCGGGATTAGCGAACCACACCGAAGTAATCATTTATTTTCCCAATCCCAACCTATTCATCCCATGAAGTAAAACTGGTAGTACTTCATATCTAACACCACAGTGTTATCGGTAATTCAATTACCATTTCACGTTCAAATCTAATTAAAGATTTAACTATCGCCTGGAGTAAAACTGGTGATACTCCATTCTCGATCCTTTCAATCTATTTAAAGATTCATTAAAACTCCACTTAGTTTTAATCTTTAACTGGGTTAAAGAATCAGTGTCATTTAAAAACACAGTTCACGATAAACCCAAAACCACATTCATTAATTATCGGGTTAAAGAACGAGTGTTGTTTAAAACACTGTTCACGATAAACCCAAAAATCAATATCAATTCAATTCCAATTAAATATTATTTAATTGGCACACTTCATTAAATCTAAATAAAAAGATTTAATCTTTTCTCAACTGGGTTCAAGAACAGTGTTAGTGAAGACACCACTCACGACAAACCCAAATCACATTCGATATTCAATACAAGGCTCTGAATAGAAAATATATCGGCTTATATTCAATATCGAATTCTACGACTAACAAATGTCGTATTGGAAATAACGATATAAATATATATCTTTCAAATTTCCATAACAACATCCGTATAATCACGAATTCCAACATCGAAATATTCCGAAGACAATTTCGATTCAATTCCACTCCAATGCAATCATTGGAAATTCTGGTTATTTTTAAAACCCTTTTCAAATTCAATTTATTTAAAAATAAATAGAATTATAATTCTAGTTCAAAACTAGTTCATTTCGATAAAAATCTATCTTTATCCTTTCAAACATGAAGTTTTTCATCCCAAATCTTCACAAATCATTTCTTATGATTTTACACAAATTATTACTATTTTTAATAATTTTATCAAGGCCCGTACAGTCGATTTCCATTAATGGCCATCGAACTGCACTTACAGCGACCTTTTTCAAATTTGATTTGGACATAATTCCAAATCCAACCGTTAGATTTCAAATTTCTAATATTCATTAGAAAGCTCTTTTCGATACGAACCCAACGGTTCCGGTTTTAGGAGAATCCGACGGTCGGATCTCCCGCAATGTCCGTTTGAAATAAATGGTCGAAATTCACGAACTGCCGCGGCACGGCGCGTTCTATTCAGGCCATTATATTATATATATAATATATATAATATATACTTCGTTGATTTCTATTTAAAACGAATTATATAAATAGTTTTAAAATTCGTTTCAAAAGCAATTTCAACTTCCATTTCAATTCAAATCAAAATTGAATTCTTTTTTATAAATTCGTTTTAAAATTCATTTCTATTCATTTCTATTCAATTCAAATTTCAATTCAATTTGAATTCATTTCAATTCACTTTCAATTCAATTTGAATTCGTTTTCAATTCAATTCATTTCGAAATCGTTTTCAATTCAATTCATTTCGAAATCGTTTTATATTCAATTCATTTCGAAATCGTTTTCAATTCAATTCATTTCGAAATCGTTTTCAATTCAATTCATTTCGAAATCGTTTTCAATTCAATTCATTTCGAAATCGTTTTCAATTCAATTCATTTCGAAATCGTTTTCAATTCAATTCATTTCGAAATCGTTTTCAATTCAATTCATTTTGAAATCGTTTTCAATTCAATTCATTTCGAAATCGTTTTCAATTCAATTCATTTCGAAATCGTTTTCAATTCAATTCATTTCGAAATCGTTTTATATTCAATTCATTTCGAAATCGTTTTCAATTCAATTCATTTCGAAATCGTTTTCAATTCAATTCATTTCGAAATCGTTTTCAATTCAATTCATTTCGAAATCGTTTTAAATATCGTTCACGTCAAAATGGCGTCAAACTAATCAACACGACTTCATGAATTTCCATTTTCAAATATTCCATTTCGAATATTTCTATTTCAAATATTTCTATTTTAAAACTGGAATGAGGCCCAATCAATTACCATATAAAGTTAATTATATGGATTTTCATACAACACATGTATATAATAGCATGGAAAAATAATCAACCATCAACCAAAGTGCACTACACTGTATAAGCATCAAATATAGATATCCAACGCTTAAAACAGCCTGTCAATCAACCGATCGACATATTCAATCAATCGGGATGAGTGAACTTCAAATTTCATCCCAACACCCGTGTGGGGTTTCAAACAATCAAACACAGATTTTTTATTCGTGCAGTTGGGTGATGTGTAAAATTTATCGACCCAATCAATGTCCTTCAAATAGGTGTACATAAACAAACCGTCTGGTTTGTAAATGAATATTTATTTTATTCACTTCACGTTAAAAATCATATTTTTAACGATAAAATATTTTATCTCAACATATGAATTCCTATTCAATTCATTTATTCAATAAAAATGATATTTTTATTTTTCTAACATATTTTAGAAAATTTCGGCAGCATAACGGCACGATACTAGAAACGGGACGAGGCCTAGCCTTATCCCCGGTCTAGTGAAGGCCCACGCCATTCACACATCAATCAAAATCACCAAACAACCAATTCAAATCACATCATATAACTAATCTATGCAACCAAACAAACAAGTCCATGGTCTGTGGACGATTGTGTCGGGTGCTACTAAGCACCGTCTGCATCCTAGTATATATATATAATTAGAAAAAGAAATTGAAAGGTGAGAAATTCTCACCGATAGCTATCCAATCATCTTGACTCTTCTTTGATATAAAGCTTCTTCGTTCTCGCCTTTTTGTCACCTTCGTTATCCGCTTTCACTACATATGTAAAAATCGAATTTTTACTTCGCTTTCCAATATATAAAAATCACATTTTTATTTCGCTACTATATAAAAAGATTTCGCCTTTTCAAAAATATAGATTTCATCATTATAAAAATCATCACTTTATTTCAACGTATATAAAATAAAAATCAGATTTTTATTTCGCTACATATACAAAGATGATATTTTTATATTCTCTATCCCATAAAGATTATATTTTTAATACTTTAAAAATATAAAAATCATATTTTGATTATCTTCCTTATATGAAAATTATATTTTTACTTCACTACCCATATAAAAAATATCGTCTTTCCATTTTTAAAATATCGTCTTACTATTTTTAAAAATATCGTCTTTCTATTTTTAAAAATATCGTCTTATTTCAGTTTCAAAATAATGCTAAAAATCAAATCTTTCTACGTTATGAAAATTATATTTTCATTCACTAATTTATAAAATTTAAAACCTGATTTTTAAAACCATGTATTAAATTAAATAAAAAAAACAGTAAAATAAACTTACTGGTTCGACTGAGGGAGGGGTTTCACTGCGGGGAGGACTGTCGGGGGAGGGGCTCTTTGGCCTGAGGTGGCGCCGCCTTGGTCGGAGCAGCACTTGGGTGGTCGGAGGACGAGCAGGAGGCGGCGACAGGGCTTCAGGTGGCGGCGGCTACTCGCGTTCGCGAGGCGGGGGGTGGACGGAGACGATGAAGGAGGAAAGAGAAGAGGCGGAGGGCACGACGGTGGCTCCGTCGATCGATTTAGGGCTCCGCCCTCTTTTTTTTTTATTTTATTTCGTTTTTTTTTTCTTTTCTGAGAAGATATCGGGGGGGCCTGGTTAAGGGAGGAAGGGGGGTTTTCTTTTTTTATTTATTTTTATTTATTATTTTATTATTTTTAAAAGTTGACTTTTACATACGTCATCAAAACGAGGCCCACCACCTGTCGTCCATAGCGTTTAACCCCCATTCCGAACACAATGGGATATGTATCGTCAGCTGATTCGGCTGTTATAATCAGTTTCCGTTAAATTTACATTTAAATCACTATATTGAATTTTAAACGTACATTTCAAATTACCGGGGTCACATACTAACTCTATAAATTGCAGAAAAATATTTTCTAGCTTCGTATTGACGATACGGTCCTAACAAAACTAGTTTCGTCGAATTCTGAGACCGTTAGAAAAATGGCCATTTTCCAGTCGATTAAAATCAACTGAAACTGGTCAAACACGTTTTCCTTTGCCACGCTCACATATTGATTCGAAAAATTATGAAATTTGGAATCTAGCAATAATTCGACATCACGGACCCAACAAAACTGGTTTCGTCGAAATCCGAGGTCGTTTGCAAAATGTCCATTTTTAAGGGCCTGAATTCCATAGCGACTATTCCGAATTTTCAACTGGACATATCTTTTGGTTCCCGTTAAGAAATCTTGATTTTTCGGATTCGTTGGAAAGATATTATCAATTAGATCCTAATGTTTTTGGTTTCACTAAAATCCGGATTGTTTTGCACCCGGTACATTCAATTGAAGTTTGAAATCGAATTATCGAACTACCGCGCCATTTTCAATTCTATTTATAATTATATATAAATATTTATATTCTAACGACGACATATATAATATATACGTTCGAATTATATTAAAAATAAATTTCACGTCGATTTTATTTAAAATAATCTATTTTAAATATTCAAAATTCGCTAAAATTGCCAAAATAAAAATTTTAAACTGGCCCAGATTTTCGGGTTGTTACAGGAGGTTGTCTGAAAAATGACTATTTTTTTAAGGCCTATATAATATTGATAAAATATAAATTAATCCAAAACAATTCAATTTATATAATAATAAATTATTATAATTGTACATTTCCAAATGAAATCTTATACAACTCCAAAATAAATCAACATATATTTTAATCTCAATATTTAAAATTTTGAGTTAAACGATATTTAAATTATATTTAAAAACATTATAATTCATTAAATAAACGTTATAGTTTATAAACGATTACCATAGCGACTATTTGAAAATTTGGATTGGACATAACTTACATTCTATAATACGAAATCTCTATTTTTCTCTTAGAAAAATATATTCAAATGTTTCTTGTTTCATAGAATTCCAGTGTATATCGGACCATATATATTTAATTGAAGTTCAAATCGTAAATTATGAATTACCGCGATGTTATGAGCTCGTTTATAATAAAATATAAATTTAACGTTCAACCTTCGTTTTTTTAAACGAATTCAATATTAAGATCCATTAATATTCCAAATATAATATTTAAAATAATAAAATAAATATCTGACTACCAAAAATAAGGGACGTTTCATTCCTTTCCCCTTAAAAGAATTTCGTCCCCGAAATCACTAAGGTGGGAAACATGTTACAAACCCATTATTTTCAAAAATCCAATTTTATTTTAAATCGGAAACCAATTCCTTCCACTTTTTTATTAAACCGTTTATGAATTATATTCAACAAATCTAACAAACAATCAATCAACCATGCACAACCAGCTTAACCAAACCAATTAATTTATACTCAACATCAACAATTACTTTGGTTTAACAAATTTGAACATCGACCAATTAATATCCGATTGATTTCTGTTTAATTATTATTCATTTAATTTCAAAATCCTAAATTTATCTTACTTAATTCCAATATCCATTCTTAACTCCACTTAACCAAGTTAAGTTCCATTTCCATATTCAATTAAGTAATTGATTTTCAAAGTAGTTCACTTCCATTTCAAAATCCAAATTCTTATTCATTTTAATTTAAAATTAAAATTCTCATTTGCTAATTTCACCTACGAAATCATCTTTTGCTATATTAAACCATTTCAAAAAAATCCAATTTTAATCCCACTTAGTTGATCAAACAAATCAATATCTCAATAATTCAATAAAATTATTTCTTTTCTATACAAAATATAATAATTTAGGCAAAATTATTTCATTTACCCTTTTTACAAAACAATATCGTGTTAGTTTCCAGTTCAATTAAACCAATCAAATAACACAATATAAAATATTTCTATAAAATCTACAAATATGCTCTCTCAAATATATACACTCAAACTCAATATAGGGTATTACTAACCCCATCTCTATCGAGTTACACCACAGAGCCAAGGATACTAATAAAATTCATGCTCTGATACCACTGTAACAACGCGATAGAAATTTGATGTCTAAATTTCGACAATAATACATAAACCTGTATTACTTGCCAAATTCCAAGTATCAAAAACATCATATAGTTAATAGAAAGAAATTAGAAGGTGAGATAAGAAAGAAATATTAGAATAGAAGAAAAAGAAGAAGAAGACGAACAACACAATTACAACATCAGAGGCCTCACATCGCAGCGGAACAAAATAGAAATAGAAATAAACTTTATTTAGATCTTTGAAATGAAACTTACAACCATCACAGTACATTAATACATCTGGACAGTTATAATAATATTCCTTATATACAATGCACATTGGAATAAATACTAGATATCAAACGTTTGAACACCTTAAGATCGCCTCTGGACTTCACAGCATTTGATAACCTGAACCTGTAGAACCCGATTTAACCGAGCATTACAAACGCCAGATCAGTCCGGTGAACCAGAATAAGAAACTCACTAAGTATATAAGTAACATCCAACTTGATTATAAAGTTAAAAAATCTATACTGAAAGAAAAGGATAATCAAAAGACCGATCCACACATAAACACGGATGGTTTTTACCTTACGATAATCCAAAATATTTTGAAATCATATCTTATTCTGATATTATAATAGTGTCTAAATCATGTAAATAGCAATATAGCAGAACGCTTGCATCTCACGCTCTACATATATTGGTTTCCGACTATGACAAGGTATGTAAAGAGCTTCCGATACTCTATCTCTAGGGGAATACACAGGGTTCAACAAGAACATCTTGCAACCCAGCCACACATGACCAACCACTCATTTCGCTTGAGTGTATCGAATGTATATCGCCAACGGTTGGGAGCCACCCACCGTTTCCCGAAAGAGACAATATCGATAAAATAAAGAAGGAAATGGATTTTCTCTAGATAGGTGATAATACATCGTAATTGGGAGCGACCCACTTAGCCATGTTGTCTGCCCGAGTTCTATCATTTCCCGGTTGTGAGGCTTGAGGTTATAATTATCTTTTTAAGATAGCACACCACCATGCACTTTGAATGTCACATCGTCAGATCCACCAAAAAATCACTAATTGATTCCCACAAAAATACTCTGGGTGTTAAGCTAAAGAAGTTTCATTCTTTGCCACTAACTCGGTACGTTTGAAGAGATCAACGTACGTGTCCCTTTGGAAATACTTTGTTAGACATCCGTCCATACAAGTTATCCTGGGAATGGAATAACCGATGGCACCCTTCTACTACATCCTAGGAATCACCTTATAGATCAGTAGCGAGTAGTCCTTGAAAATCCATAGGTTTCAACCACGACATAATCAATATTAAATAACTTTGGTTGCAAGTCAGAGAATTTGACAAGTAATCCTTAAGCCGATGAAGATCTACAGTCTTCAACTGTTCAATCTGCATCATCAATGATTTTGTATTTGCTAGTTCGGAATGGTTTTCGAATATAAATTTGATCTCGGTCTTTCCGTACCAACAATCGTATAGGTCAGATTTGATAGTCGGTTATATAACTATCAAATAAACAATCATTCAATCATGAAATTAAAATGAGTTTACTAATTCAGTACTCAGCATCACTTGGCCTTTATAATTTAAAATAATTAATGAAGGTCAATTTAAAACTGTTAAATCTTTCAACACTTTTAAACATAATTTTAACTTCCTTTTTTATTTCACGAGTATTCGCAAAACTATTTTAAATACTTAGAATTAAATCAAATATATATATATATTCTCACTTTGTATTTTAATCCTTGATATTATTTTATTTCCGTTGTGTAATATTATTCATTTGTACTCTGGTTCTTGTACTCTGGTGTAATTGTTGTAATGACAATGAAATGTTCTACTGTTTGTGTTCTGATGCATCGTGTTCTCAAAGCAATTTGGGTTTTCCCATAAGGGGAAGTCTGGGTCGTCTCATCAATATACAGATATAACTTCTAACAATCAACCAATAACAGTAATTTAACATCTAGTTATTAATTTTATACGTTTATATTATTATAAGTAAGTTGCCTTAATTGGTTATAATTTTCAAAAATAACAATTTATTTAAATTAAATTAAACAAACATCTAATTTAATCAATTCAGTCAATATAAATAAATATATTCAATAAACATCCAACAATAAAAAACCATAGCACACAAATATTAAACCCAACTTATATAAGTTGGATAAAACTAAGTGAGTTGTTTACCTTTATTTTCATTCTTTATCAAAATGATTTATTTTAATTAAATTAAACAAGCGTTTAATTTAACTAAAACTTCCAGTTGCGTCCACTCTTTCCAAACAGCTTCCTAATGTTGTGCTCTCTGTTACTATTCCAAAACTCTCAGTTTTGTTCAATTCCGTTACTGTATGACCAAGCTACAGATTTAATATGGTATTCACTCTATTCAAATCGATATTTTTAATACTTAAATAATAATTTAAATCCTAATTCTAATTTATATTATAAGCATAATCTTGGTGAGGCACCCATTTCATTTGGATTAGACGTCCGAACAAATTAACATTTAAATATGGTTCAGGACATGTTAAAATCACGATTAAGCAACAACTAACTACTTCAGCCACACACGCACTTACTTAAGCATGTGAAAAACAACCTCATTCGCCAGGCACTGCTAAATAACCTTTTATATATAAAGAATAAATTAAACTAATATCTTTTTTTAATAGGCCTTATCAAAAACGACGAGCCCAACGCTTTTCAACTCGAACCCGCTTCACTACTACAGTGCCCATCCTCTTCCCCGAATTACAGCCAATCCAGTATTCAAAACTTCCCACCATTTTCGTGTGTTCCTCCACCTTATGCCTCCATTGTTTCTCCATTATATCCAAAACTGAACCCGCCCCGATTATCCTCATCTCAAGCGCGTCCTCCCCATACCCTATTAGAAGAACTCGAACCATCCTTCTCTTCGCGGGTTTTAAACCCGTACCCTATGCCATAGTGAAGGCACCGAACATCTTTTTAACTAATCTTCACCACATTTTCTCACAAGCTTCCATTCGACTTCCTCAGTCCAAAAACAGTAACCAAAACATGAATCCATGCTTTAAAACTCTATGACTTCGAACCCTAGAACACATTGTCTATTTCCATGCGATAGAGAAAAGACGTCGAATCCATTGAAGACTATACAGGAATATAGAGAAACTCCTCGGGAGTTTAAATATACATGTTTTGGATTAAGTTAATAAAGTGTTGGATTAGTTTAAAATTTTCGAAGCCATGAAGAAGCTTTGGCTACCATGTTTTATTCGTTGTGTGGTGGAAGATGAAGACTGACGAGGTTTTGGTACGTATTTATATAGGGAAGAGTCTTGGCAGCCAAGTCTTGGAGTTGGTAGGTTTTCAGCATGTAGGTGTTAGGCTTGCAGAATATGCACGATGGATAAAACCTGGTGATGGTGAAGTTACAGTGTAGGTAAATTTCATAATGTAGGAGAAGATAGAGTGGAGTAGTTGTGTATAGTATTTTATTGCTTAAACATTAAGTAGTAGGGTTGTACGTCCCCATGTAGTTTGTTAGCTTAAGGTAGACATGTGGAATTAAATTCCTAGGTTCACGCTCTACATATTAGTACAACATGTTTATAGGATGGGATAAGCTAGCATTTCATTTCACTTGTTTAGGCCAACGCGAAGATATGATGTGAAATATAGGGTAGTTGCACCTAGTTTTGTACCCTATTAGGTACATAGGTAGGAAGTTATTATTATTTAATATTGTTATAAAATTCTACCCCTATTTAAAGCTGACGTTAAATATACGCACTGCTACATCCGAACTCCAAACACAACAAAAATGGACGCACTGCTATGTCTTGACGTTACAAAATCAAAGAAATTAATTTCATTGAAAAGCGAATTCATTTGCAAAGACACCGTTATTTTAATTTCAATTTATTCGTCGGTTCACCTTTAAATTGCACGCACAATTAAAACAACTCCAATTGGCTCCAAACCGGAATTCTAGCAATAATTAGTTATACGTGTTCCAATAAAGTTCGTTTCATCGAAAATGGAGTTTGTTTGAAAAAGGCTATTTTCAAGGCCTATATAATATTGATAAAATATAAATTAATCCAAAACAATTCTATTTAAATAATAATAAATTCATAATTGTATATTTCCAAATGAAATCTTATATAGCTTCAGAATAAATCAATATATATTTTAAGCTCAATATTTAAATTTTGGGTTAAACGATATTCAAATTGTATATAAATCATTTATAATTTATTAAATAAATGTTATAGTTTATAAAAGATCACCATAACAACTATTCGAAAATTTGAATTGGACATAACTTGCATTCTGTAATATGAAATCTCTAATTTTCTCTTTCATTAGAAAAATATTATCAAATAGATTCAAATGTTTCATGTTTCACAGAATTCCGACCTATATCGGATCTTGTGTATTAAACTGAAGTTCAAATCGTAAAATACTAATTACCGCGACATTTCGAGCTCGTTTATAGTTAAATATAAATTTAACATTCAACCTTTGTTTTATTAAACGAATTATATTAATATCCATTAATATTCCAAATATAATATTTAAAACAATAAAATAAAATAAATATTTGATAACAAAAAATACAGGACGTTACAAATCTTATATTACACCGTCACCAGCCACCGTTGCTATGGATTTTCCTATTAACTTAGTTACCTTAACTAAGGTTTATTAATAAGTTCTTCGTTCACCATTAATTATAACCTATGTTATAATTCCACTTGTACCTAGGACAAGCCTACCTATTATATTTCATTCTCACTCATGTAATTAATTATAATAGGTTATATTCCCCGTTCATCACATTTTCCCTAAGTTCCTTATTATTTGACTGAACTTTTATTGTTGTAACCTTTCTTTATTCATCTCATGTACATTTTTTATTACAGGAAATTATTTCACACACTTCATCAAATTGGTTGGTTGTTAACGTGTAATAATCTATTTCCATACTATACATCAATTAAGATATGTAGTTGCAAGCTATTTCTTTTATTTACATCATATGCATATATAGATATATATGGTTTGTGTGTAATACGGCAAAAGAACACATATTTCACACTAACCTTACTTTTCTTGCAACTACGTTCTCTATAATTTACCATAATGGTAATTATGGAAATGTATCCCTTTTCCACCTCTAACTAAGTCAGTCCACTACTAATTCCCTTTTTCTAGGTTATATCATTTCCTATTTTTCATAACTAATTTGCTATTACAGTAAATTTCCGGCAAAATTAGTCATACAAACTCTTTTTCAATTATTTCCACCATTTAGTGTAATCTTTTAATACCATGAATTGAAGTCCTAAGAATGTACATAGAATCACTGTCAAATTCACAATTTTAAAATTAGAATAATTCTCAAACCTAAATAGAAAGATATGGGGATAGATTTATACAACATTAACACTCTTGACATGCTTAGGAAATGAATTATATTCCAATTACCACAATCTCAATCATTCATTACATTGAGAATTACAGGGAATATAAACGATAAATATATTGCTACCAAAAGGCATACTCTAAATCCACTCACCTGACAGCTTTCCAATTCTTTAATGTGGTTCAGATCTATTACCCCACGTCTTCCTAATTGAATCTAATATTGAAATAATCACGGATTTACAAATATGATGCTAAAAGAATGAAAGAAATCTTAATAATTTAGATTCACAAAATTTACTTCACGCAGACGAGAAACTTGAGCACCTATCTCGTATATCTATATTCTTGTCTTCAAATGTTGAATCAGAATTCCTAAAACTAATATATTCCTATTATAAAAGATTTTTAACAACCTGAATTTTAAGTGTATTTTATTTTAATTATTTAATTTAAATTTAAATTTCTATTTTATTTTGCTTATTTAAAACTCAATATGTTTGGATTTTTATAGAGTAACTATTTTGATTTTGAATTAAATTCGCTACAACAAAAACACCATATTACAACTTTTAAAGACATAGTTGTAATAAATGTTTTTTACAACAGTCAATTCCCTGAAGTTGTAATAAACATATTTTTACAACTTTTTCATTTTATTAGTTGTAATAGATGCCTATTACAAACTTCATGTTTATAATATCTATATGTAATAACTAATTATATTAATATTTAATAATAATTAATAATTAATAATAATTAATAGTTAATAATAAACTTAAGAATCAATAATATTTATTAATTATTATTAAATAATTAATATGTAATAAGTAGTAATTTATTTTTAATAAGTAATATCTAATAATTTTTATAATAAATAATTATTAAAAGTTAAAAATCAATATTAAATAATAATGATAAATAATTGAAATAATAACGACTTGTAACTAAAAAAATAATTAATATTAGATGATAAATAATTAAATATTTAACAAAAATATTATTTATATAAATCCGTAATATAATCAAAATTTTAATTTCTTGACTATTTGTACGCAGTACAGAAATGATTTTATATCAATTCTAGGCTTCTCTACGTACATAAATTTTCGTTTCCTCCCCAGTAAATTTACCAACCTATTTTTTCTGATACGTTGGATTCTGATCTACGGATCTGCTAATAGGTTTCCTAGGGTTTTGAACTTTGAAGCATAGTGCAGCCGCATCATCCACTCCACTCTATTCATTTTATTTTTGGTTTTTTTCTTCCTTTTCCTTCTTCGTTTACCATGGTATTCATTCTTTCGATTTTTCCTCCCTCTTCACAGCATAATTCTGTTCAAATAAAGAAAAAACAAAGGAAGCATCTAATCAAAGCATGCATCGAGCCAACTCTCTACCGAAGTTCAAACTTCAGGTGATCTAATTCAAGCCCAGCCCTTTCACGAAACGGATGAAGCCACCGCTTAGGGTCTCAAATAATCTAGGGCAACAGTTAGTTCAACAACGAGATACTGAGGAATCCCAAAAAAAAATAAACTAAATTGTGTATCGCGATTTGTGATAGATTCATGAATCATGAATCACAAATCATTGGTGGCGAATGCGGCTCTTCAGTTGCGCAAAAAGCGGTGACTCAATCTCCTGGCAATTGGCTCTAGGTCTTGGGTCTCGCAGCAATAAGAGAGCAACAAAAGACCAAACGATTGACGCATGAATTCAATTTCAACTGCTGGTATTTTTGTATTTTTTATATTTTAAACATCTAATTTTAGAGTTTGTTTAGCTATTGTATTGAATCTTCTTGTTCAGCTGGCAGTAATTTGTAAAATGACCATGGGATAGTTTTGTGCAGATCCAGTTACAAATTCAGTTTTATCTTTCTTATATTTTAATTTTAGTTAGTAGTTTATATTAATTTAAGGATTGATTTGGAGTTTTTTTTTACATTTTTATAATAATTTAATAAAGATTAAATCAAAATTGATGTATTCAAATTGATACTTGATATAGTTGATAATTGTATAACAGCATAACAGTTAACGAATATTTTAATGGTGAATTAAAGTAGAAAGTTGGATTTCTTAAACAAACTTTTCTTTTAAACAAATATTTCAAATAGAAGTGCCAGATTTTAGTTATAAAGTGATTGGTATACTTACAGAAAGTTACATATAGAATTTTCATATATATACACATAGTTTTAATCATGTGTTAATTTTGAACAATCTGGTTTCAAGCTCAAATTAATTTATGAGAATATATGTTTAGGTTATTCATTTAATTTACTTCATGTTTCTTTAAACTGAATTAGTATGGATTGGTAAATGCTCTTTGAAAATGTTGCTAAATCTTTTGCTAGCCACCAAATATCATATTCAGACCAAAGGCGAAGCAGCAGAATGGAATATGTAATTACAAGAATAAGAACAGAGTTGAATGACAAAGCTCATCCATCTTCTGACCTACCATCTTCCTCAAGCTCATTTTATTGGCTACACATTTTGCTAGTTAGGGGACATAGCTTACTGGTATGAAACCTGAAACATCAACATTGGTCTTGTTAACTATGTTAAAAGTTATAATTGACTATCTATGTTTTTTTTTTGCTAATGAAATGATGTCTAAGCTTGATATTTGTCTAACATGTATTTGTTGGTTTCACTTGAATTATAAAATGTTTAATCAACCTTCAAGTTACGTTACATGATTTTCTTGACTATTTGCCAGATTTACAAGGATTGGTTGATGACTCGGGTTTGCAGATTTGAAAGGATTGGTTGATGAGGATATTTGCACAAGCTTTTGGGGACATGAAAGGATTGATTGAAGGACATAGAAGAAATGGAAAAGTCGAGGAGGTGAAAAGTGTGTGGTTGTGAAGATGGACTACATGGCTTGAAGCAAAGAGGTATAATCAGAAAATTAAGTTATGTTCATTTTTCAATTAGATTTATTTGTACAGATTTTGTTTTTTTGCACTAGTATTTGTATAAATTTCTGTACATACTATTTAATTCAAAAGTGTGTAGAAGCATAAAGCTAACTTATGTTTAATTTTATAGTTAACGGAAAAAGGATAGAGGAATCAGAGGCTGTTCTGATGATTTTTGGAATCATTCAGAGTAGTGTCATCTAGAAAAGAAGACAGGAAGGTAACTAAAGAAAAAGCTTGAAAGAGAAGTAGTATCTTTTGCATTAACATGTAAAATCATAGATGATGTGTAATTTGGACTTGAGATAGGTTCTAACTAGTGGAAAAAAATCATGTCTGCGCTTTGTTGGAGTACACTTTTAATTAAGGTTGTTATGGTAACAGTTGTAATTTTATACATTTTCATGTGGTTTATGATTTATAATTTGTATTCTAGATATAAAGTTGTGACTTTTATTAATGAATGGATCATGATGCCTTTAAGCTTACATCTATTTCTTATGTTATTTATCAATTTATTGTTGCACATATAAAATATATATAGATTCTCATATAATTTGTGGATATATTACAAATGTAAAATAAAAGTTGTAATAAAATATATCACAATGGTTATAAATAGTTGTAAAAATTACAACAACAATAGTGCATAACTGTTGCAATAAAGTTTATTATAACAGTGGAAAAAAGTTGTAAAATATACATATTACAACAATGTTGCAATGGTGCAAAAAAGTTGTAAAAGATTTTAGTCTATTACAACTTCTTAATACACGACGGTTAACCCACCATTGTAAAATGCATATTACAATGGTTTTCCACCATTGTAATATGGTCATTTTGTTGTAGTGATTAGTTTTTGTTTTTATATAACAAATGAATTTTATTTTGAATTAAATATAATTTAATAATACAAATCAATATTTTCAATTTCAATCTTATTTAGTGAATAAATTTAATGGAGTTTATTTATTTGAATTTGAATCTATTCTTATATTTTAATTTAAATAGTAAACTCGTATTATATAATTTGTTTTCAATATTAATAAAAATTATATCCTTGATTTATTTTCATAATATATAATTTCTCGTAGCGAGGATTTAGAACTTTAAAAACATACAGTGAACGTAGCAGCTGTGAAAATTTCTTCAGAAAATTTGAATGTTTGTCGATCGCGTAATTTTCAGTGCAAAGATGTGCATAACAATTCAAATTTTAGCGATTTTTAAAATCTCTCCAAAACCGGTTTGGACAAACACGGAAAATATTCTATTCATTGTCACGAATCCAATGACGAAATAAGTTTCGCGAAAATCGGACGTTTTGACCACCGTTTAATTGTTTTCCTATTTAAATTTTAAGTTCAAAGGGGTCCGTAACACGATTTTGAACGGAGCATCATGACACTGCAAACTTTATACCATTGTGTCCGTCTCATCGTGCTGATTATCCCAATACATTCATTTGTCAGTTTCAGTGCTCAGTTCGTGACAAAATTGTGAAAATGTTTGCATAGCTCATTTTTGAAACAGAGCCATTTGAGTTCGATGTGTCCTTATTCGGCTCCTGCATATTTTTCTAGTTATTTTGGGTCTGCAAACCCAGCTCAAAAGGATGCTAATTCCAATAGGCAAATTTTTGTTTCCAAAACCATGCATGCACGTCCCCTTTCTTTCCCTACATTAGCATCTGACGTTCCACTTTCATTCTAAAACCTTTCTTTGTTTTTAACTCTTTATTTTCTTGTGTTCCATTTCCAGTATGTACTCCTTTCTATTCCAAAACTGATGAAAGGACGTGCATCTCTTCATTTCTCTCAACCTGTAGCATATATCATTGTATCTTTTCTTTTTCTCTCCTGCATTTCAACTTCACCTGCCCTTTTCCTCTTCAAATAGTGTCACCTCTTTCTCATGTAAAAAAACGAAAATAAAGAAGCAAAGAGAGAGATAGAGAAATAACAAAAGGAAAGAAAGACTTCCCCGTAGCAAACATTTTGCATCCAATTCCATTTTCCTTCCAGGCGTGAGTCCTCTCCCCTCTATCCCATTCTTTTCTTTTTCTTTTCTTGCCTGAAATGCGTGGACATGTTTATATATATATAATTGCTAAATTTTTGTATACAAGATTCTTGCATTATGTATTAGTCTCTAAAACTTATATGTTTGTGTTATATATATATGGGAGCGGCTATTGGAACACAAAATTAAACACAAAATAAGACACACAAATCGTAAACTGTTGGATTTATTTGTCTTTATGTGGAGAGTGGAATTCATGGGAGGATCCAGTGGTTGAGATTTATTGGGTGCAATTTTGTGTCCAAATATATATATATATATATATATATATATATATATATATATATAGGCGAGCATTCAATGACACCCCAAAAATGGAGAATGTGACGACCCGAACTTCACCGGTCTCCGAAGAAAAGAGAAAGAACAGATTGTTTGAGAACACGACAAATCAAAACACAAATAGAAGAACATTTCATTGCTTATTACAACAATTTACATCAGAGTACAAGAATATACAGAGTATGAATAAATATTATACATTCGATAAATATCAGAGATTTACAAATTACAATGCAGCGGAAAATAATATAAAAAAACAACTGAAAGAGATAAACGGATACAGAGCTTTCCGAATATCGTTCCAGCTGTAAACCAAGATCTTGTGAATATAAATCTGCAAAACCAAAACTACTAACTACTCGTGTGGAAAATAGGGGCACCCAGAGTTTAGGTTAAAGTAATAAACTCCTGGTCAGTCATGTGACTGATGTGAGAACTAAAATAGTTATTTAAAATTTTACTTTAAAATTTGGTAAATCAAGGGACCACACCGTATAACACGGAACGGGTTTCCTCCCAGGAATACCAGTGCATAGAATAAACAGCGCAATGCTTTTTGGAGAAATGAAGCTATTATAAGACCCAGGTCGAATCACACAATGCAACACAAGCCGGAGGATAGGGTTTTCCCTTATAATAGCCAAACATGCTTGGTACGTTTAAAACAAATCATTTGATACTATTATAAGTGCGTAGTGTATAAAATAGCTTCAAATATAAATGTATCAATCATAGGCGGCATGGGTACCATCTATCATGTCGCCAATACTAGGCTTACAATCAAAACCAAAATGTCATGTACTGGAAATTGGATTTCCATCATGAGTCTAGGCAAGGGATGTACTCCTTTTCTCTTCAAGACACTCTAGCAAATGTCTCAGGACTGCACACTCTAGGCAACCCCTGGATCTTGCAGTGTCGGTCCTCCCTTACGTTTGAGGATTAATTATTCCTGAACACACGTTACTCAGTCCTATCGAACCTATCCATCGGCTCCGTAGTCACATTCCAACAACCACATAGGTAAAAATATAAAAATGTCTGGGATTGCAAAACCCTGACACCACCCATAGCTAGAAAGAAACGTCATGCTCTCACTGCATCCCTTATCCCGTTTTTAACTCATATCGAGGTGTGAGGCTCGCGAATTAACGCTATACACAAAGCTATGATATATTAAAGTTGTGCCTTGATCATCAACCACAAGACTCTGCTTTTCAACAGAAGCCTTGATCATTTGCATCTCAGCATGCCATACAGGCAATTCACGCCATACAACTGATGTCTATCGAGATATAACCTCTGAGTTCGTACATCTCAGAGAAGGGCGTTAAGCAAGAGAATAAATTATCCACCGCCAAACAGATATATATTAATAGAGATCAATCAACATGGAATATAATCCAATGTCAGACACACATCCATTTACAAGTTCGTTCTGGGTCTGAACGAAACTGGAGGCACCTTATTCCTTGTCCCATATGTCCAATACAGGAGAGAGGCCCTCGCATATCTGGTCGATCACCAAGTATGTCTGGACGATCACCACTTATTACCTCGTCTTGAGTGTCCCGCCCAATCAAGACATTAATAATCATCCAAATGATGTGAATACCTCTGGTCTTCAACCGCCATTTTCATCGTCGAATTATCGTCGAATCAGTTATTCAGAATGGGTATAACCCCGGCCTTTCCGAATGACTCGCCTATATAATAAACAAGTGCTATAAAAACACAACATACGCCTCATTCCAATTCAGAGTATTCTTTTATTCAAATATTCACATCTTTAGGGATATGTTCCCATTAATTTTATCAAAGATAAATTCTTTAAAATTTATTCTTTAATCTTCCTTTGGATATCATTCAAACCATATTAAGGTTTTCCAAACTAGTTAGGATTAACGCACCTTACCGAAGTAACCATTTATTTAATTTCCCAATCCCAACCTATTATCCCATGGAGAAAAATGGTATTACCCTAACACCACGGTGTTATCGGTAAAATTAGTTACCATTTCCCATTCAAATCTAATTAAAGATTTAACTATCGCTTGGAGCAAAACTGGTGCTACTCCATTCTTGATCATTTCCCCAATTCGATAATTTAAATTATCACATTCTCTTTTCAATCTAATTAAAGATTCATTAAAACTCCACTTAGTTTTAATCTTCCCAAAAATCAATATTAATGATTATTGAACTTTGGAAACACCAAAATGCCGCATTACAATCTACACCGTACTATTGATTTCTGCCGATATATAACCTCTAAGCTCGTATGTCTTAAAGAAGGGTGTTAAGCAAGAGAATAAATTCTCCGCCACCAAACAGATATATATTTAACAGAGATCAACCATACAGATTGAAATCCAATGTTATACATGTAATCATGTCTTTAACTAGGTTAAAGAACTAATGTCATTTAAAACACGGTTCACAATAAACCCAAATCCACTTCCATAAAAATGGAATCTTCACGGAAAACAGATCAATATATAATCGATATCAATTTCCGTATCCAACTAATAATATAAATGGAATAGCGCCAAAGCCTTTTAAATTCCATATATGTTAACAGTCTTCCTCCACAGAAGCTCATTTCGATTATTATCAAATCGAATTCCATTCAATTCCAATTTAATATATTAAAATGGAAAACTTTACTTTGGAAAATTCCCGTTAAATCTTAATAAAAAGATTTATAAATTCCAAATCACATTTCACTGTAAATTGGGTTAAAGAATGAATGTCGTTAAAAACACAGTTCACAATAAAACCAATTCACATTCCATTTTCAATTCCAATTAAATGTTAATTAATTGGTAATTCTTCTTTAAATCTTAATTAAAAGATTTATTCTTTTCAAACTGAGTTTAAGAACAGTGTTAAAAAAACACCATTCATGACAAACCCAAAATCCAATTCTATTCCATTTCAATTAAATATTAATTAATTGGTAAACTCTTCTAGATCTTATTTAAAAGATTTAATCTTTTCTCAACTAGGTTTAAGAACAGTGTCATTTAAAACATAGACAAACCCAAAATCCAATTCAATATTAAATACAAGGCTCTGGATAGAAATTATATTGGCTTATATTCAATATCAAATTTTGAAATCAACAAATATCGTATTGGGAATAACGATATATATATAGATATATCTTCCAAATTCCTCCACAATATCCGTCTAATCACGGAATCCAATATCGAAATATCGCGAAGATAATTTCGATTCAAATCCATTTCAATTCATATATTGGAAATTCTGGTTAGTTTAAAACCATTTGAAATCCAATTTATTTATTTAAAAATATTGGATCATAATTCTATTCATAACTAGTTAATTTTGATAAAAATATGTTTTTATCTTTTCAAATATGGAATTTTTCATTCCAATACTTTCCAAATCATTTATTATGATTATACACAAATTATTGATATTTTTAGTAATTTTATCAAGGCCCGTATAGTCAATTTCCATAAACGGTCATCGAACTGCACTAACAGCGACCTTTTCCAAATTTGATTTGGACATAATTCTGAATCCAACCGTTAGATTTCAAATACCTTATATTCTTGGAAAGCTCTTTTTGATACGAACCCAATGGTATTAGTTTTAGGAGAATCCGACAGTCGGATCTCCTATAATGTCCATTCGAAGTCAATGGCCGAAATTCGCGAACTACCGCGGCACGGTGCATGCTATTCATGCCATTAAATATATAATATATATATTATATATTTCATTGATTTCCATTTAAAATGTATTTTATAAATCATTTCAAATTCATTTTCAAAACGATTTCAACTTCATATTCAATTTTAAATCAAAACTGAATATTCTATATCATTTATATATAAATGATAATATTTTCAAAACATTAGATTTTGAAATCATTTCCTTTTCGATATTTATTATAAAAATGAATAAAATCGATATAAATATCGTTCACGTCAAAATGGCGTTAATCTAATCAACACGGCTTTATATATTTCAATATTTTTGTGTCCATCCCAAATCGGACATCAAAATCATATTTTAATCCTTTACTGAATATCATAATAAAATATTTATTATTTTAAAAAATTCATTATTTCTGAATTGGAATCAAACACAGTCAACTACCATATAATTTTACTTATATGGATTTCATACACACATGTACACAACAATCATCAAACACAGTCAACCATCGTCCAAAGTGCATTACACAACTGCATAAGCGTTAAATATAAATAATTAACGCTTACAACAGTCTTTCAATCCATCGATTGACATATAACTTAAATATTGGGATTAGTGTATGTCCAATATCATCCCAATACCCATGTGGGGTTTTTAAACAACAAACAATGTGTAACGGCCTGCAAATCCATACTATTTGAGCTGACTAATATAACACACGTCCAACTCAAGTAATACAAAAATACGAGTCATTAGGGTTAAAGAAAATAGAGAAGATAGAAGAAGAACAGAAATAACAATACAGAATCTCACAGCGGAACGAATAAAATATATTATATAACATAATCTTTGAAATACAAAATTTTATATCATATATACATACCATCATCAGAGTACAATATAGCATTTGGTACAGCGGAAATAACTCTAAATAACTAACGGTGAAGCCTCCTGCTTCAAGCTCCTCCAAGTATATCTGTAAAGCCTGAAACACTTGACTGCCCATACAAATTTGGGTACCCAAGAGTTTAGGAAAAACAAACAAAATAAACTTTGGGTCAGTCATGGGACGGGTGTGAGTAAACTCCAACCATATGGTTTAACTTCAAAAAAATATTTTGAAAGAAAAGAATAATAGTAAGACCAGTCCACACATAAACACGGACGGTTTTTACCTTACTATAACCCAACACATTTTTTATATTAAAATCCAGTGATATTATAATAATGTCTAATCAACTAAATAACCAAATAGTAGAATGCTTACATCTCACGCTCTACATATATAGTAAAAAATCAAAACCCGCAGGGCGCTTATTGGAGATTGGATTCCAACTATGATAGGGTATGGGACCACCTTCCGATAGTGTATCTCTAGAGGGGGTTCAACAAGAACGTCTTGCAACCCGACCCACACATGAATGACCACTCATTTCGCTTGAGTGTATCGAATGTATATCATCAACGGTTGGGCTCAAACCACCGTTTCCCGAAAAGGGACAGCATTGAAATAAATCAAAGAAGTAAAAGGAATTTCTCTAGATAGGTGATTATACACCTTAATGGGAGCGACCCACATAGCCATGTTGCCTGCTCGATTTTTTTCATTCCCCGGTTGTGAAGCTTGAGGCTACGTCTATCTTTTAGAACATCTGGCCACCATACACTTTGAATGCCGCATCGTCAAACCTGTCAAATCACTAGTTGAACTTCCCAAAAATATTACGGGTATAAAAGCTAAGAGAAACAAATTTCTCCGCCACCAGACGTAATACCTTGGAAAGATCGTCTTATGTGACCATTAGGAATACTCTGTTGGACATTCGTCCATACACATTGTCCTGGGACTGGACAAACATAACAGCACTTGAATTTCACTACCTCTTCGATTATCTTCAGCATAATCTAATTCGCAAAGCGTATGTCTATATGGAGTGGTTTTCGGATATTAAATCCAATCGGTCTCTCTGTATTGACAACGATGGTGAAAATCTTTGATAGTTGGTGATTTAACTATCAAAGGAAAAATAAACATCCATCAAAACAATTTCACAATCACTTGCCTTTTATAATATTTTATATTAAATGCATTTTCGTAGCGAATTCTATATATATCGTTATATCGATTTTCTATTATCAAAATTTCTTAAAAATATTCTTACTCCTTAAATTTTCAGAAAAATTCGCCATAACCTCCTTTGTACCGGCAAATAGTTCAAACCTCAACTCGCCTCTCTAGGCCCTTTCCATTCAAAAAGAAAATCAAAAAGCCAAGTGGCTTGCCGATTCGGCGCATAAAACCTCATACGAAATTGAAACATGTACCTTTTTATCGAGCACTTAAATTATAAATCTTCATACACTCTTTGTACTATTAGCTTCACCCAATACCTGCCTATCATGTACTTATCCAATTTCAAATTCAATTCAACTTTAAGAATTCAATCACATTCACTTTCTATTTTATTACTAGTTAGCCCCTTTTACTTAATCCACTTTCAGTTTGAACTTCTCACGTTCAAATATTCTTTTATTTGCTCATATATAGTTATATAAGTTGAATTCAATCTCCATGTCAAATTCCGAAGTTTAATTCAAGTTCCAACTAGGCTTCCCAAAATTCCATTAACAAATTTCAAATTTACTTAGCAAAGTTAAATTCAGCCAAAACTCTGTCAGCTAATTTCAAAGAAATCAGTTAACTTCATTCGATAATTAAAAATCCGGTTTTTGATCTAAAAATCATCTCATCTACCCCATCAGAGTTCATATTTAATTCTAAATTCAAATCTGGATTTGTGCTATTTGAAACACGGATTTTTAATCACTAAAATTCTTTTATTCAGTTTAATAGACCGTTATGGTTTTAAATGATTTTGGCGCTGTTTTTCTAGAAAATTGATTTTGACATAACTCAAAATCTATAAGACAAAATCAAAAAATTTCTCTTCTATTAGAAAACTATCATTTAATTGGTCCGGCCGTTTCTTGTTTCATTGAATTTCAACTTATATTAAGCTCTGTATACTCAATTGAAGTTCGAATCGTCAAATTACGAACTACTGCGCTGCGGCGAGTTCGTTTTAATTAAATTAAATATAACGTTTAAAAACATCGTTTAGTAAATAAATCTCAATTCCACTTCCAATATTTTTGGAATAAACCAGTTATTCGAATCTAAAGTTAAAAATCCTGATTTCCCAAACTCGTCGATTATTTTATTCCATATCCATTACTCGGTTTAAACTATAATTCTATATTCAAGTCCAATTTCCATAAATGATTTTATTTAAGTTCGATATAATCAAATTCAAATATCAAATCTCCTTTTATGGAAATAATCCATAAATTCAGCATCCTTCACCATTACAAACTAATATCATCTCTTGATAAGAGTGAAGTCGTACAAGTTGGGGTATTTTAATTACCTCTCAGACCTTGATCGACGACGTTCTTATCTTGAGATGGATAAAAGCTTGTAATATCAAAACTTGATTTAAATCTCACCTTTGATTCCATTTCTTTCATTCGGAAATTTATTTCCAAATTGCTCGATGAAAATTACTTCATCACAAATATAAACCTTGTTTATAAATTCACTTCTTGATTAGATTCAACTTCCATTTAAGTAATCCATTGAAACTCGATTTCTATTTTGGAATATTTGATTTCCCTTTGAATCTCAAGTAAATTTGAAAATATTTAATTATCATAACTTATATCTATGTAATCTATTTTCATATTAAAACATAAATTTACATTTATTCCAATGTCTTTTGAAATATAATTTTATTTATGTATTCGACAATAGTCGAGTTAAAATCATAAATCCGTGTGGATTTATTTAAATTCAGTTTACAACCCGAATATCGGAATAAACTTTATCGTTTCCTTTTAAAACGCTTTCAAGTTATAAATCTCTTTTTAAATTCAAATTTGAATTTAAATACCCAAATCATCTCATGATAACTACCCTCTTCTATTTATAAACATAGTTTATAAATTTTACTTCTTGTTTTAAATATTTAAAACAAGCATATATTTCATATTCCATTTGAAATCAAATCTCCACTTCGAAAGATAAATTCCTTCTTTAAATCCCTTACTTGAAATTAAATTTTAATATTATCAAATGATAATATTTCTTTCCATTTGTAAACAGCATTTATAATTTCAGCTACAAGTTTTTTTTCTATTAAAACCAAGTTGATATTTCTAAATCCATTTGACATTCCATTTTTATTTCGAAAAGTAAACTTTCCTTTTTAAATTCAAATATCCCTTTTTCATATTTTTAAATATAAATACTTTGGCCAATGATATTTAAATATCCAAATAACCAAATCATCAGTCCAATTCAACACATCACGCGCATGTAAGTATGTAAACAATAATAAATAAATTTGAGGAATCCAGTTGGATTCCTCCAACCTGTTTTCCCTGCATCCACAGATGTTAGTCACATAAATAATACCAAACCTGCTTCAAGGTAGGATATCGTGGTAAAAAGGGGATCCACTTATATATCGTGGGCGTAGGGTCATCCTCTAATGATACTGCGGGCATCCGCTAATAATACTGCGGGAAAATCCAATATATATATATATAATAGCGACAACCACCAAGCCTAAATAACTAATATATATGACCACAGTAATTCAATAATTCATGCAAGCATCCAAACAACCAAGAATTTATTTTTAGCGATAAAAATAAAACTTTTAGTGAGATTTACTCAATTTGATTTTCTGTTTGTCGAATACCCAATTAAATTCCAAATTGTCCTGGCGACGCATCTACCCAGGTCAATCTATCGAACACCTACGATCATCTATTTTTATTTTATCGATTAACTATTTATTTAATTAACTAAATGAATAAGTAGATCGTTTTATGTAATTTAAATTAAAACATATACCTTTCTTCCTTGAAATCTACTCGACCAATCCACCAAGCAACTTCAAAAATCGTCGATCCATTTCTACTGAAAGCAGTCCTAATACCGCAATCATCCCACTTCGGCAATTCATCGAATAACTTACCAATAATCCACTATCTTCTTCCTATCAAACTCACCATTCACTTAGCAGACAATCCCTTCCATTTACAGTCCCCAATTCCCATGCCTGCTCTCACATCTCCAACCATTACAACCAGTCAGTACAAGCTCCACTACGCCTCCCGAACATGCTGTACAAACAGCACCAACCCTACTACTTCATGACTATCTTCTGCTTACCTTCAGACCATGATTCCTAAGCCAAAACTGCACCTTTCTTCCACCACTAAAACAGAATTCGAGACCCACGTTCACCTCCTATACGTCTCCTCCCTAACATAGCACCCCCAAATCACACCGCAACTCCTTACGTTTCCACTTTCGCACTCCAGTTTATCAGTATATTTTAAGTCCCTGTCGCCACTGTCGATCACCACCTCACCAGAAAAATTGAACTCCCAAAAATTACCTAACACGCTTCTCTCTTCCAAAATCTGAACTCATCGGCAGCACCCCTGTCCCACTAAAAACTAACGTCGACTTCAGATTGAACCAGAACCCTCGATCGACACTACTTCGAACTTCGAACCCATCACAGTCGCATCGCCTCCCTTCCTCCTTGGCGAGCGCTCCAGCGAGCTTCAGAGAACTCATGGTCTCCAATTTCGATTGTGAATGAAAACGCGATTTTGATTTTCCCCTTTTTTTATTTATGAAATGGTGGGTCGAATTCTATTTTTGACTGAGGGAAGAAAAAGAAATTAAAGAGGGCTCGGCTTGAATCATTTCTGATCTGAGGATGGGAAAATAAGGAAGTCGATGGGTTTATATAAGTGTGAGAGGGGAAAAGGAGTACACGGGCCACTAATTTCTTCTTTGAAGTGTTCGGATCTTCTAATGAGAATAGGAGGAAAGAGTGCGAATTTATACACAAACAATACTTGGTCATTCAGGAATTAGGTTAGCTCAGGTACAATGAAATACAAACGAATTAAATTCGATTTGATTTCGAGAGATTTTATTTCTTTTTAAATAGATATCGATTTGATTAAAGAGATCTTTATTTTTTTAAAACAGATTCTGATTTGATTTCGAACCTATCCACAATCAAATATCTCGGGGTCCATTAATTTAAATCACGAACTGCTATTCTAGCGTACCGACCGACATTTCAATATAATAACCTTATTCTGAACTCAACAGTAAATATTCTGAAATTTAATTTCAACATATATACCATATTAAATTAATATAATATAATTTAAATTCGAAAACCACAAATTCTTTAATAATAAATTATTATTTATTATCGTATATATCAAATAAAATTCCTGCTTATCATCTGAATCATTTTGATTTGGTTTTTAACTTCGATTTCAATTATATTTCGAATTACAATAATTTGATATATTCCAAATTAAATTATATTCGATTATTAAATCGATAACTCAGTATAAAAAATAATTTATATTATCAACTAAATATTTAAAACAAATATTAAATATTTAAAATTAACAAACCAAAAATCTGGGTCGTTACACACAAATTATTATTTGTGTTGTTGGGCGATGTGTAAAATATATCGTCCCAATCAATATCAGTCAAACGTGTGTACATAAACAAATCGTCCGATTTGTAAATGAATATTTATTTTATTCATATACACGTTAAAAATTATATTTTTAGCTATAAAATATTTATTTCATCTCATTATATTTTATACAGTTCATTTATACAATAAAAATGATATTTTATTATTCTAATATTTTTAGAAAATTTTGGCAGCGTAACGGCGCGATACTAGAATTGGAATAAGGTCTAGTCTTATCCCTCGCCTACTAATGGCTCGCGCCATGTACATAACAATTCTAATCAATTCATTTCATTTCCCAAACCAAATTCAACCAAATAATCTAATCAACCAAACAAACATGGTTTCAAACAAATGTGTCGGCTGCTTCTAAGCACCGTATGCATCCTAGTATATATTTTTAACTAGAAAATAAATTAGAGTGAGAAGTTCTCACATTTGGGATCCACTCCTCTATTCTGTATTTCTGAACGGTTTGGATTTGGATTTGATTCCCATCGATTCCATCGCAATCTGTTTCACACGATTTTTACATTAAAAATCACATTTTTATTTCAACGCTACATATATAAAAATCATATTTTTATATTGTTAGAAACCAAATTTTTTATGTCATTATTATATAAATAAAAATCGAATTTTTATATTGCTAATATATATAAAAATCATATTTTTATTACGCTATATATATAAAAATCATATTTTTATATCGCTATTGAATATATAAAAATCATATTTTTAAATTGCTACTCCATATATAAAAAGTATATTTTTATATCGCTATTCAAATTATAAAAATCTAATCTTTTCTATTTTTAAAATCAAATCTTTTCATATATAAAACTAAAATCTTCTCATATATAAAACAAAACATTTCAAACTAAAAATCACTTCTTTCTATTTTTTAAAATCTCTTCTTTCTATTTTCAAAAATCACTTCTTTCTATTTTTAAAAATCGCTTCTAAAGAATCAATTCTTTCTATATTTTGAAAATCTAACTTTTTATTATAAAAATATAAACTTTCAACATATAAAAATTCAATCTTTTTATTTATAAAAGCTCAATCCTTTTATATATAAAAATTCAATCTTTTTATATATGAAAATTCAATCTTTTTATTCACAAAACTGATTTTTGAATTTATAAAAATCATTACAAACAAGATAAATAAAAATAAAAATAAAAACTTACTTCGGGTTTGGGGGTGGTGATAGGCGTCGGGGTGTTGCAAGGTCAGGAAGGTGCTTGCGGGAAGGTGCTTGCGAGAAGAAGATCGTTTCTATATTTTTTTAACTATTAGTTCTTAGTTTTCGAAAATGAAAAGATGAAAGTGCTTTGTTTTTGGTATGGAAATAAATGAGGAGATGGTTTTTTTGGTTTGAATAAGAAAAGGGACAGAAGTGAAATTTTTGGGTTGAGGGCGAAGAAAGCTTTGCATTTATACAGGGAAACAGAAGAATACGGTACGAAGATTTCACATGCCAGTTTTCGGATTGATATGAAGAAAGGGAGGCAGGAGGGCATGTGACGCAGTAATTTTTTTATTTTTATAATTTTTTTATTTGATTTAACTAAAGATATTTTTTTGAAGTGACAAATGATATTTTAGCGAAATGACCAATGATATTTTCCGTGCCTATCGTCAGTTGTGAACGGCGTTTATTCGCTCCTATTACCACAAGCAAACTCCATTCGCGACGAAAATGGGCATCATGGTATAATTGGACGTTACAATCCTAATGAAACTTGTTTGTTGAATTCCGAGTCCGTTAATCAAACAGCGCTGGTTTGAGTCCAAATGCTCGATTTATTTACATTTAATCTTGTTGTGCTCACAAAATAACTCCAATCAACCAGAAACTTGAAACCTAGCAATAATAAGCCATTACGCTCTTAATAAAATTAGTTTCATTGAAAATAGTGGTCCTTTGAATAAAGTCCCATTTGAGGGTCCAATTTAAATTAAAATAAATCAATTTTAAAATACCTTAATATAAAAGTATTAAAATATCGTAATCGGTCATATTTGAGCAGAATTTCTTGTAGTCTCAAAATAAAATACTCCGTGCAGAATTCCAGGCAAATCAACATACAATATATTAAAAACCCTTTTATTTAATATAATAAATCATTATAATTTACTAACGAATTTCAGAGAGACTATTTGAAATTTTTATTTGGACATAAAACAAAATCTACAACATGAAAACATGAATTGTTTCTTCCATTAGAAAATTATTATCCAATAGATTAGGATGTTTCTTGTTTCAAGAGATTCTGAATTATATTGGATCCTATACATCCAATTGAAGTTCGAAACGTAATATTACAAACTATCGCACCACTGCAGTTCGTTTTATAATTAAATTGTAAATTAAATGTTAAACATCGTTTAATAAATGATTACGTTAATATAATTCAAAACAAACTAAAATAAATATATCTATATTGTCCTATTTACATTATAACTAATCCCGACTATTTCAGCATTAAATTATTATCATGTTATTAATAATAAAATATTCAAAATTATTAAATTCAAGCTATTTAAATTTCAAACAAATATTTAAAAACATTTTTAAATATTAAATAAGACGGTTAAAATCTGGGATGTTACATAAATCTCCACTTCTGTATCCATACTTAGATTTTTCTTAAAAATCCATTTTCGGCCGATGGCTTTTATTCCTTCGAGTACTTCAGACAAAGTCCAAATTTTGTTTTCGTTCATGGGAGTCCATCTCGGAGTTCACAGCTCCGAGCCAGAGTGCAGAGTCTTTACACTCCAATTCTTGTTGAAAAGTTGAAGGAGAGTCGTCGTCTAAAACACAGTCCTCCTTCTCGCCATCCATAGGAAAACCATAGTATCTCTCTAGCATGCGAGATTCTCAATTAGACCTTCTAATAGGTTATGTGTTTTCATATATGGGTGAACTTGTTTCTTCTGCTGCTTCAGCCCTAGTGTTAGTTTTTTGGATCTCATTTAACTCTACAACTTCGCTGCTAATTTCTTTTAACAGAAAATCTCTTTCCAAAAAGACAGTGTGTGGAAATAATCACTTTTGTTCGTCGGTGTTGTGGCAAATATATCCCGTAGAATTCTTAGGATGTCATATAAACTTACATAAGGATGATCTTGCCTCAAGCTTATTAGGTTCAATGCTCTTAACATGGGCCGGGAAACCCTATACTTCCAAATAATTGAAGTGGGGCTTTTTCCTATGCCAGATCTCATAAGGCATCTTAGGCACGGATTTAGTGGGTAATAGGTTCAACATATGTGCCATGGTTTCTAGTGCATATCACCAATGCGAAAGAGGTAACTCGGCCTCATCATTGAATGAACCATATCTAATAGGGGTTGGTTCCTTTGCTCCAACACATCATTGTGTTATGGAGTATGAAGCGGAGTAATATGAGAGATAATCCTACTGTCTTTTAAGTATTATTGGAATTCTTATCCAACATATCTGCCTCCTTGATCGGATTGAAGAATCCTTATTGTAACACCCCATATTTTCTGTAAACATAAAAGTAACAAAACAAAGTATATTTAATTTTTAAAAGAAGAATTAAGGGAAACGGGTTACGCCATTGCGTTCGTCTCGGAATTCTGATTGGGATAGAGTCCAAGTTTTTGTAAAGCGGACTCGTATAAAGAAGTTATAGCCTTCAGAAGTTTCAGAAAATATAAATTAATTAAAAAACTCAGTTCAAAATTCAAATCACACACCCGGGCTGGGAGGGAAATTTCCCGCCCAGGACCCAGGTCGACCAGGGGGTCGACCTGGGTCACATAGGTCGAACAGGAGGTCGGCCTGGGGGTCGACCTCCCCCCTATTTCCAGATCCGAGGACTGGTTCGTTTTTCTGCATTTGGACGCCTGTTCTGACCAGATTCGTTGATCCCTATGCTATTTAAACACCCCTCCATACCAAACGATTGTAACGCTATGCTGCCTCAATTCTAATTAAAATAAATTAATGGCATCTCTACTCTGTTGAAACCTAAGCTAGAACTAGTGCTTCTTCTTCTTCCAATCTGAATAGGATTAAAAGAGAACAACTACAACCCTTTTTCCTTTAGAATCCAACCAACGTGAGTACAGTTATTTTCAGATATGAAATTTAATTATGATCTTGACATGGTTATAAATCTGAATTTGAGATTATGTGTATTCTTGTTTATCAGATCTACTTTTATTTGTAGATATATCTTATTAATATTATAGTAACTATTCCGTATATCTTCCTTCCTTCTATTCATAGCCAGGCTACCACGAGCCTGAGCCAAATCTCATAAGAGATTAACACACGAACGCTAAATTTGGGGAAAATAGTGAATGATGCATAATTAGACATGACTAATTTGTGACTAATTTGAGAAAAGAACATATGTTGTAATTTAAGATCTGGATCTAGGCATACTACATATGATAGTCTGTGATTTGGAAGAAGGAGAATTATTGTGCATATAACTTAGGCGCAAAGATCTATATTATAATAGGATAACTATTAAATGTGAATACGCCTAAATGGGGATTTTGGATATTAGGCACACGCTGAAATCAAAGGCTATAATTTGGCATAATTCATATTGTATAGCATGACTTGGGGTTTTTGGAGAATATTCTGTACTATGTAAATTTAACTAAAATTTGGGGCATATGTTATATTGTGAATTATGACCATAATTTGGGCATGTAAAATTAGGCTTAATTTTATGATTAAATCTGTTAAATTGCCTAATCTGCTAAATCTGTTGAAACTGAATACCGTAAAATTTGGGGTGTGAAAATCTGTAGGCTCGATCTAAAATTGAGCATAACAAGTTGATAGAACTTCGAATAATCTGTTGTAACCTGTCAAGAAGTTTAATTTATTGAATTGGCATAATTAGTCTGATGGTGGCATAAACTGTGAATGAATACTTTAGCTAAAAATAAGAATGCTGAGACACGAGGTTAGACTTTGTTTGTGGTAGAAGCCTGTCCGGATCCAACCGGCTTAACCAGCAACTGCAAACTGTCAGTCTAATGTGAGAGGTCGTAGGCATAACTAAAAGATGCTTAGACATGAGGTTAGGTCTGGCTTGAGGCAGAAGTCTACCCGGAACCGCCCGACACATCCAACGGCCACAAGCTACCGACCTAATGTGAGAGCTCTGTGCATTAGTAATTAATTAATGCTAATCTAGGATAAATATGATGCCTAAAACGTATTGGGTGGATAAGGTTTAATCAACTGGGCAGATGAATCTAATAAACCCGTTTCATAAATCTGTAGGCCCAATACAAGGTTAGGTAAAACAATCTGTAAGTCTGTTAATTTGTAAGTCTGTTAATCTGTATATCTGATCCGTTAGTCTGAAAACTTGTTAACTTGTGTGTCTGATCTGAGAACTAGTTATTCTGAACTTTGTACATCTGAAATCTGTAAGCAAGTTAATCTGAAATCTGTTAGTCTGGGGACACAAGGTTGGGAGGGGTAATTACTTGTGTCATCTGTTGTGTGGGACCCATATTAGTCAGTAACCCTTTTCTGGTATCAAAACTATGACCCAACACTAGGAGGGGTCCGGGGCACGCTTACTGAACTAATTGTAAGTGGTTCACTCTGATAATGGCGAGGGGTGTCGATGGCGCATTCCAATCGGGTCATGTGCGTGCATGGATCCGGTATGCTCTGAAGATGTAAGACACCGGGACATCTGTAAATAGGTCTGTGTCTATAGGTTGCCACTTTAGGGAATGATACTCCCTTTTATGGGGCTGGCACAGGGTATTTATGTATTAGGGAGCCGATCGCTTGGGGTAGAATTTAGGGTACACCTAGTTTTGTTTGTTTCTGTTGGCGTACCGTCTGTTTCTGTTGGGGTGGCAAAGGCCCATTAGTTGGGTGGTAATGGTCCATTATTAGCATTCTGTTTTCTATACTGTCTGTTTCTGTTGGGGTGGTAAAGGCCCATTATTAGCATTCTGTTTCTGTACCTTCTGTCTTTGTTGGGGTGGTAAAGGTCCATTACTAGCATTCTGTTTCTGTAGAGATTATTCTGTTTCCATTTCTGTTTCAGTCTAGACATTAGAGTAACACTTAATCCTCACTTAATCCTGTTATACTAAGTATTAGTGCAAAGAAGTAAGATATAGGTAAGAAGCATATCTTGGTCTATATCATTCTGTTTCTTCTGTTTAACTTAAACATACCTACTACTCCTGTTGCTGTAATCTCTCATCCAGATTTATTTACATGTCATGATACTACTATCTGTTTATATGTTGAAAGTTACTAGACTAGCCAGACTTTATGTCTGACCTCGTTTGTTTTCGCCTCTTATTCTTTCCGTTCCCTCCAGGTGCTCAGGGTGGAAACATAGGAGCTTGATTCATAGTGCTTGAAGTATTGCTTGGCTTTGACTCTGCCTTCTTATGGTAGTTTATGTTGGCGATTATGGTTTTAAAATTATGCATTCTGAAGGATTTTGGTATAAGACTGATACTTGTATACTTGGGTTTTGGTATTGTGATTTTGAAGGATGTAACCAAACTTATTTCTGTTTCTGCTGTAATAAAGATATAAATTTTTCAAGTACTACTTTTTGTATCTGTCTTGTAATATTCTGTTCTGTTTACTTATAATGCTTCATGGAAGTTAATTCATTCCCTTTGTGAATGACATTAATGGACATGGGGTGTTACACTTGGTATCAGAGCTGAAGGTTACTAGATTTGATAAAAAAAATTGAAAACTATTTTCAGAAAGATTTTAAAAAGGAAGTATTTTCAAAAGTAAAATTTATTTTGAAAAACATAATCCCCAAAAGCCATATATCTGTCTTTCGATTCTCCGTTTTGAATCTCTTCCTTTTTCTTTTTAGCATGTCTGGGGTACCCGAGATACCCGAGGGCATACCGATACCAACCTGGTTCAGAAGGTATCTGGAGGCTAGGACCACCGCTGCAGGCCCAGCAGACGTTCCTCCTCCCCCAACTGCAGCCGCTCCTCCTCCTCCCTCTCCCCGCGTTGATACTTTTTCGAAGATATGCAAAGACTTTCGGGCAATGGGCAGGAAACCTTTTCACGGGTCAGAGACATTTGTTGAAGCTCGAAATTGGCTTAAGGAGGTGGAAGATTTGTTTGGTATCTTTGAGATAGAAGATGGAAGGAAGGTCCAATTAGCTGCTTGGTTAATGAAGGACGAAGCCTCGTTTTGGTGGGAGGTCAAAAATGGAGAACGAGCAGTGGAGACTTGGATGGATTTCAGGCATAGGTTCAAGATTAAATTTCTCTCACGAGCAGAAGAGAATTAATACATGGAGAGGTTCTTAGCGTTGAAGCAGGGGAATTTATCTGTGAAAGAGTACGTCAACAAGTTCAATCAGTTGGCGAGATTCGGCTTAGACTTGGTGAACACACCTGATAAGAAGGCCCTGAGATTCGTTAAAGGTTTGAATGAGCCGCTACACGGTTTGGCTATGATCCACATTCCTATGGGGGCTACCTTCGAGAAATTGGTTGACATGGCATTGATGCATGAAGAGGAAGCCAAAAGTGAGAAAAAAAGAGGAAAATCTCGAAGGACCACAGAACAAGAAAGCGTGGCCCAAAAAGGAGACACAAAAGAAGGACGAAAAGTTTGAAGATAAGAAGGAGAAAAAGTGCTTTACTTGTGGAAGCTTGACTCATCTGAACAAGGATTGTAGAAAAAGGAAGGGCACTTGCTTCAACAGTGGTGAGATGGGACACTTCACTAGGGACTGCCCGAAGAAACGAGGGCAAGGGCAGAGGATAAGATCTACTTCTGAAGGAAGGTGAATGCTCACGTGGCTGGTGGATAGGATAGAGATAGGAAAATTTTTGTAGAAGGTTTAATTTCCTTATCTGATTATTGAGTTAAAACTCTTTTTGATTCTGGCATTTTGATTCTGTAATGGAGATTCTGCATTTTAATACTAGTCTTGTTTCTGACCCCGCTATAGTCTCAAACCCCATAAGAGTTACGACTTACCTTTTTGTGATAGGTTGGGGTTTGAGGGTATCTGTGTTAGGCGTTAAGTTGACTATGATGCATATATTCTGGGCTTTGTGGAATATGGTGGGGTTTCATCATGCTTAGTATCCTAAGAATCATCTGATCTGTACCAGTAGTCTGTAAGTATCTGAATATTTCTGAAAAGGATAGGGGTTTTTACTCGAGGCATGAAGTAGATTTCCAATTTTGACATTGTTTAATGGGAGTAATTCTCTGAGTGTCAATCTAATGTTGATTTCGGACTTCGGGGTTGATACTTAGAGATTTATTCTCTTAACCGATGTCTAATGGGAACAGAACATTTGTTTTAATGGTACTTGCTTCTATCACTCGGCTGTATCCTATCGATCGAGTCTTCGACCTTTAGGTAGAAACTAATGGGTGTAAACATGTGTTTCAGACATGTTATGTTTGATGGTTGCAAGTGGATGCAAGTGGTTGCTAGTGGTTGCTCGTGGATGCATATGCACACACTAGGCACTAGATCGGCTCAAAAGCACTCTCATATTGCATATGGATGTATGTGCATTTTTCAATTCTTGTGGATGCAAAATGATTGACTCATCACATTGATGTTGCATTTCGATGAATGGTTATGCACTCATATAGAAATGATGTGTATCAAATAGGATTTCTTGCATACATAATTGGACTCATGGCACTAACATAAATTTGCATTGAGGAGGTCAACTGAATCAGTAGACCGCCTGATCTTTGCATTAGATAAGAGACATATACGCACACTTTTGCACATGTTCATACAACATTAGAAGTTTTCTAAGAACAACGGATGCTTGTGGATGATGGTTGAGTAGATGGGTGATTGGATGGTAGGACACATTCTTCTTAACTTGAAGATTTCGGGGACGAAATCCTTTAAGGAAGGGAGAATGTAACACCCCGTATTTTCTATGAACATAAAAGTAACAAAACAAAGTATACTTAATTTTTAAAAGAAGAATTAAAGGAAACGGGTTAAGCCATTGCATTTTTCTCGGAATTCTGCTTGGAATAGAGTCCAAGTTTTCATAAATCGGACTCCGTATAAAGAAGTTATGGCCTTTAGAAGTTTCAGAAAAATTTAAATTAATTAAAACAGCTCAGTTCAAAATTCAAATCACACACCCAAGTTGGGGCGGGAAATTTCCCGCCCAGGACCCAGGTCGACCTAGGGGTCGACCTGGGTCACATAGGTCGATCAGGGGGTCGACCTCCCCCTATTTCTAGATCCGAGGACTGGTTCATTTTTCTGCATTTGGACGCCCGTTCTGACCAGATTCGTTGATCCCTATGCTATTTAAACACCCCCAAACCCCACTTTCTCTCCGTACCAAACCATTGTAACGTTATGCTGCCTCAATTCTAATTAAAATAAATCAATGGCGTCTCTACTCTGCTGAAACCTAAGCTATAACTAGTGCTTCTTCTTCTTCCAATCTGAATAGGATTAAAAGAGAACAACTACAACCCTTTTTCTTTTGGAATCCAACCAACGTGAGTACAGTTATTTTCAGATATGAAATTTAATTATGATCTTGACATGGTTATAAATCTGAATTTGAGATTATGCATGTTCTTGTTTATCAGATCTACTTTTATGTGTAGATCTATCTTATTAATATTATAGTAACTATTCTATATCTTTTCCTTCCTTCTGTTCTATAGTCAGGCTACCACGAGCCTGACCCAAATCTCATAAGAGATGAACGCACGAACGCTAAATTTGGGGAAAATAGTGAATGATGCATAATTAGACATGATTGATTTGTGACTAATTTGAGAAAAGAACATATGTTGTAATTTAAGATCTGCATCTGGGCATACTATATATGATAGTCTGTGATTTGGAAGAAGAAGAATTATTGTGCATATAACTTAGGTGCACAGTTTTATATTATAATAGGATAACTATTAAATGTGAATACGCCTAAATGGGGATTTTGGATATTAGGCATACGCTGAAATAAAAGGCTATAATTTGGCATAATTCGTATTGTATAGCATGGTTTGGGGGTTTTGGAGAATATTCTGTACTGTGTAAATTTAACTAAAATTTGGGGCATATGTTATATTGTGAATTATGACCATAATTTGGGCATGTAAAATTAGGCTTAATTTTATGATTAAATCTGTTAAATTGCCTAATCTGCTAAATCTGTTGAAACTGAATACGGTAAAATTTGGAGTATGAAAATCTGTAGGCTTGATCCAAAATTGAGCAAAACAAGTTAATAGAACTTCGAATAATCTACTGTAACCTGTAAGAAGTTTAATCTATTGAATCAGCATAATTAGTCTGATGGTGGCATAATCTGTGAATGAATACTTTAGCTAAAAATAAGAATGCCGAGACACGAGGTTAGACTCTATTTGCGGTAGAAGCCTGCCCAGACCCAACTGGCTTAACTAGCAACCACAAACTGTCAGTCTAATGTGAGAGGTCGTAGGCATAACTAAAAGATGCTTAGACATGAGGTTAGGTCTGGCTTGCGGCAGAAGTCTACCCGGAACCGCCCGACACATCCAGCGGCCACAAGCTACCGACCTAATGCGAGAGGTCTATGCATTAGTAATTAATTAATGCAAATCTAGGATAAATATGATGCCTAAAACGTGTTGGGTGGATAAGGTTTAATCAACTGGGCGGATGATTCTAATAAACCCGTTTCGTAAATCTGTAGGCCCAATACAAGGTTAGGTAAAACAATCTGTAAGTCTGTTAATCTGTATATCAGATCCGTTAATCTGAAAACTTGTTAACCTGTGTGTCTGATCTGAGAACTAGTTAATCTGAACTTTGTACACCTGAAATCTGTAAGCAAGTTAATCTGAAATCTATTAGTCTGGGGACACAAGGTTAGGAGGGGCAATTACTTGCGTCATCTGTTGTGTTGGACCTATATTAGTCAGTAACCCTTTTCTGGTATCAAAACTATGACCTAACACTAGGAGGGGTCTGGGGCATGCTTACTGAACTAATTGTAAGAGGTTCACTCTGATAATGGCGAGGGGTGTCGATGGCGCATTCCAATCGGGTCATATGCGTGCATGGATCCGGTCTACTCTGAGGATGTAAGACACCGTGACATCTGTAAATAGGTCTGTGTCTATAGGTTGCCACTTTATGGAATGATACACCCTTCTGTGGGGCCAGCACAGGGTATTTATGTATTAGGAAGCCGATCGCTTGGGGTAGAATTTAGAGTACACCTAGTTCTGTTTGTTTCTGTTGGTGTACCGTCTGTTTCTGTTGGGGTGGTAAAGGCCCATTAGTTGGGTGGTAAAGGCCCATTATTAGCATTCTGTTTTCTGTACTGTCTGTTTCTGTTAGGGTGGTAAAGTCCCATTATTAGCATTATGTTTCTGTACCTTCTGTCTCTGTTGTGGTGGTAAAGGCCCATTACTAGCATTCTGTTTCTGTAGAGATTATTCTGTTTATGTTTCAGTCTAGACATTAGGGTAAAACCTAATCCAATTATACTAAGTATTAATGCAGAGAAGTAGGATATAGGTAAGAAGCAAATCTTGGTCTATATCATTCTGTTTCTTCTGTTTAACTTAAGCATACCTACTACTCCTGTTGCTGTAATCTCTCATCCAGTTTTATTTACATGTCATGATACTACTATCTGTTTATATGTTGAAAGTTACTGGACTCGCCAGACATTATATCTGACCTCGTTTGTTTTCGCCTCTTTTTCTTTCCGTCCCCCCCCCCCCCCCCATGTGCTTAGGGTGGAAACATAGGAGCTTGATTTATATTCTCTCTGCTTGAAGTGCTTGAAGTATTGCTTGGCTTTGACTCTACCTTCTTATGGCAGTTTATGTTGGGGATTATGGTTTTAAAATTATGAATTCTGAAGGATTTTGGTATAAGACTGATACTTGTGTACTTGGGTTTTGGTATTGTGATTTTGAAGGATGTAACCAAACTTATTTCTATTTTTGCTGTAATAAAGATATAAAATTTTCAAGTACTACTTTTCGTATCTGTCTTGTAGTATTCAGTTCTGTTTACTTATAATGCTTCATGGAAGTTAATGCATTCCCTTTATGAATGACATTAATGGACATGGGGTGTTACATTTATCTTATAGCCTGTTTGGTTTTCCACTACATTTTTGTATTCCACAATTTTTTCATTGATATCAAATTTGTTTTTCATAACACATATCCTAGTCTAGAGAAATCATCATTAAAGGTAACAAAGTAAAAAACTATTACCTTTAGTAACTTCAGGGATTGGGCCACATACATCAACATGTATTAACCCTTAGAGTTCATCAACTCTTTAATTACTCTCACTGAAGGGATGCTTGGTCATATTACCTTTGAGACATGACTCGCATGTGTCAAATGATTCAGAATTAAATGACAGGAGAAAACCTTCAGTTTTCAATTTGTTAAGTCGTTTCTCACTAATATGACCTAGCCTGCAGTGCCAATGATAATTTTCATTTATATTGTTAGAAGATTTCTTCACATAACACAGATAATTAGTATTGTTCACATAAAGTCCAGTCTCAAGAACACCAACACGGACCTTGTTTCCATTCGAACTAACATTGTTCACACAATGAAAATCATATCTAGTCTCAGAAAATCTTGAAACTAATTCCATAATTATAGTCATTTACTAAATAGAAATTAATTTGATATCAGTACTACACCATTAGGAAAAACTAAATGATAATCTCCAACTGTCATTGCATATACAATATGTTCATCGGAAATTTGGCGGCTCGTTGCTCCTTTTGCTATGTGGTGCCAGTTCTTAAGCTCTTATAATGAATTACATATATGAGTTCCAGATCCAGTAACTAAAACCCAAAAAATTTTATTGATTGCAAAACTATTTTGAATCATAAATATACCTGATGGAGTGAAAGAACTGTTCTACTTCCTTTCCCTAACAATCTTCAAGTACTCAGGATAGTTCCTTTTTCATTGACGTTTCTTGTGGCAGTGGTGACATTTACCCTTGTCATCGGTCTACTTACTTTTATTTTTCTTACCATCTCTTTTCCGCTTCTTCGAACCTTATGAAGATGATGCATTACCCTTCATAGCAAGTACGGAACTTTGATCCTTGATTTAGACTCTACTGACCTCAACTTATTATCGAGCTCCATGAGATTCACATTTAAATTGGTTTATATTGTAATTAAATATGAATGGTTCATATTGAGGAGTGAGAGAACCAAGGATCAAGTCTACTTGCATTTCATTGCTTATCTCTACGTCTAATTGTGAAATTCTATCAGTATACCCTTTCATCATTAGAACATAATCATCCAATTTTTATTCCTTGGTCATTTTGGTGTTAAACAGTTTCTCTGAAAGTTCATACCCCACAGAACGAGAATTTTCACCAAATAGAGCTTTGAGACTATTGAAAATCTCATGGACAGTCATGTTCTCGTGTTACCTTTCCAATGGTTTGTTAAAGGTAGACAACACAAAAGCTTAGGCGATTTCAAGATCTGATTCCCATTTTAGATAAGCAAGTCGTTCGTTAGGGTCTGCATAATTAGTAGGTTCAATTTTGTACTCATATGTAATAGAAGTACAAAGACGCTTGTAAGTTTCCTTCTCTAACTTCCTTCATTAATTGAATATATTAAGGGAAGGAAATGAAAAGTTTCCTTCTCTAACCTGTCTCATTAATTAAATAAATTAAATAAAGGAAATGAAAAGTTTTCCTCTCCATATCATTAACTAATTATGTTAAATGAAAGGAAATAGAAAGTTTTATATCTAAATAAATTCAATAGTTATTAGCATATATAAATATGTACACAAGAGTATATTTGATATACTCTAATTTACAAACACATTAAATTAAGTAAAACATATTCATGAAATAAAATTAAATAATGATTTTATTTTAAAAGAAACTTAGAAAATTTGGTAAATGAATTTATACTTCATAGGCCCATTAAAAATCCAAAATGAATTATTTTTTTAAATTCATATGTTTCTTCAGTTGTGGACTTAACCAGATCCAACATCGAAGTGGCAGCCTAGTTTCCCGGTGCTTACGCTAGCTGCTCATGGTTGCTTTTGGCCTGGGTGTGTTATCTGGTCATGTTGTTTGCCTAGTGTTGAAGCGGTATTTTCCTATCAATCCTGTATTGTTCATGTTTGCTTCAAACTTCTCTTCCGTCGTGATTGTCTTCCAGCTGGTGTGAGCTATTTATTGCATTGTTCTAATTAGTTTTCTTGTAAAGCTTTATGTTAGGTGAATCTTTAGCTTGAAATTGCAATTCTTCCTTTTGCTCAAATCATATGATTGTTGTAGTCCTTGTTTCCTTAAGGTTGTACTTGCTGATATGCATGTATTGTAAGGTAAAGTATGCAACGACGTCTATGCATGTGAGTATGAGTAAGGATGCTTAATTTTAAGTGTCCATGGGATATAGGCTATTAGGAAAACTTGTATGTGTGCATGGGATGTAAGATGTTAGGCAAATCCACTTAACACCTGTGTTTGTTGAGACTGTCCATTATATATAAAAATAGTAATTTCACTGAAAATTGAACTTATTTAGAAGGGTTGCCATCTTAAAAAAGGTTTCATGTCTTAGCTTTAGTATTAAGGTTTATATACTAGATTTGACTTGTCTATTTTCATTTGTTTAGCATTTATTTTTCTTTATAGTTCATAAATAAAAGGATCACTAACATCATGGGTTAGCAAGGACATTGAGTTATCAATATTTATCCTTGGCTTGTTTTTATGTGTTCCTGTCTTCTTGTATGGAAGTTTATGCATTAGTTTTTTTTCCTACTATTCTGTCAAATATGTTGTTTTGCTGTAATTCATTAATGTCTCGTTGTGGTTCAGACTTTTGTACATATGTTTAGTGAATACAATAAGCATAAATTGATATATTTTTTAAATGGTATTGAAAATATCTTTCATTAATGGTCATTGATCATATGTTAATTATGTATTGTCAACTTTAATCTTTTTTGTAGGTCGTACCAAAACCAGAAAAAAATATTTTACAAACGACGGTTTGGAAGGCTGGACTTAAAAGAAAATTTGGAGAAGTGCTACCATATGTCGTGGAAACATATATAAGTGAAACTTGCCTGGACCACTTTAAAAAAAGGGAAACGTATGTAAGTGGTTTTGGGAAATATTAGAAATACAAACCTCAAATTAACATAACATAAATTAAAACTCAAAGTATGGTAATATTTGAAAAACAAAACTCAAAATATAACATGAAATCAAACATGCTTTAATTATTTTAGATTAAATTTGTGTTTTAACATTATTATAATAGTTTAGAATGTGAAACGACCTGAAATCCCCCTTACGGGAAATCCCGGATTGAGTCGAGGACAAGCCACATCAGAACGCAGACGGAAGAACATTTCATTGTTTATTACAACAATTCCATCAGAATACAAGAATATACAGAGTATAAAAAAATATTACACAACAGAAAGTATCAGAGATTTAAATTACATTTAAATACATAGCAGCGGAAAATAATACAATACACAACTGAAGGAGATATACGGATACAAAGCTTTCCGGATATCATTCCAGCTGTAAACCAGGATCCTGTGAATATAAATCTGCAAAACCAAAACTACTAGCTGCCCGTGTCAAAATAAGGGCACCCAGAGTTTAGGTTAAAACAATAAACTCCAGGTCAGTCATGGGACTGGTGTGAGAACTAAAACAATTATTAATCTTTATTTTTAAAGTTAGGTAAATCAAGGGACGACGCCGTATAACACGGAACGGGTTTCCTCCCAAGAATACCAGTGCATAAAACAAACAGCGCAATGCTAAATAAAGAAAAATGAAGCTATTATAAGACCCAGTTACCATCACACAATGCAACGCAAGCCGGAGGATAGGGTTTTACCTTATAACAGCCAAAGCATGCTTGGTACGTTAAAAACAAATCATTTGATACTATTATAAGTGTATAGTGTCAAAACAATTTCAAATCATAAGTATCAATCATAGACGGCATGGGTACCATATATCATGTCGCCATACTAGGCCCTACAATCAAAACCGCAAATGTCACATATTTGGAAGTTGGATTTCCATCTGTGAACCGAGGCAAAAGATAGTCCTCTACCGATTCGAGACGCTCTAGTCTGTATCTCAGGTCAGAGCTCGAGTGACCTTTGGATCGTCAGGGCTGGTCCACCGATGTGGATTAAAATGCCTGAACACTGCGTTTCCCCGCCCTTTGGGGCGTAGGTGAGCCAACTAAATGACTCCATCGGTTCGAGAACGACCGATATATCCGAGGCGCCTCGCAACAGCAACAACCACATAAGTCAAACTCGTCAGGGCGTGTAAAACCACTGACGCCACTTCTAACTAGAAGGAAACGCATGCCCTCCCTGAGGTCCTTCTCCCGTTTTTGGTTCACACTGGGGTGTGAGGCTCGCGAATATATGCTACACTAAGCTACGCCACAAAGGTCGTGCTTTGATCATCAATCACAAGGCTTTGTTTTTCAACAGAAGCCTTGATCCATTGCCACTTAGGCATGCCACACAGGCAATTCATTCCATGCGATGGATATCCATCAATATATAACCCCTGAGCTCGTACGTCTCAGAGAAGGGCGTTAAGCAAGAGAATAAATTCTCCGCCGCCAAACAGATATATATTTAATAGAAATCAATCACACAGACTGAAATCCAATGTCAGACACACAGTCCATTTACAAGTTCGTTCTGGGTCTGAACGAAACCGGAGGCACCTAGTACCCCGCAAATCCATCGATCTCCAAGTACGTCTGGACGATCACCAACTGTTTCCATCTTCTTGGGTGTACAGCCCAATCAAGATCATCAGTAATCACCCAAACGACGTGAAGACCTCCGGTCTTCAACCATCGTCTTCATCTTCGACTAATCGTCGAATCAGTTATTCAGATGGGATAAACCCGGTCTTACCGAATAACTCACGTATATTTTAAATAAGTGTTACACAAACACAACATACGCCTCATTCCAATTCATTAGTCACTAACCGTAAATTATTCAAGAGAATAATTCCCCAAATATTAACCCCGAAGGCCGAAACCAACATCAGATCAATATCCAGAAAACCATTCTGCTTAGCTAACCGACAGTTAGTTTCTAAATTTCACATTCTTAGGGAAAGATTCCCATTAATTTTATCAAAGATAAATCCTTTAAATTTATTCTTTAATCTACTTTTGAATATCAATTCAAACTAGTCGGGATTAACGAACCTTACCGAAGTAATCATTTGTTTTAATTTCCCAATCCCAACCTATTCATCCCATGAAGTAAAACTGGTCATACTTCATATCTAACACCACGGTGTTATCGGTAAATTCAATTACCATTTCACGTTCAAATCTAATTAAAGATTTAACTATCGCCTGGAGCAAAACTGGTGATACTCCACTCTCGATCTTTTCAATCTAATTAAAGATTTATTAAAACTCCACTTAGTTTTAATCTGTGACTAGGTTAAAGAATCAGTGTCATTTAAAACACGGTTCACGATAAACCCCAAAATCACATCACATTTCAATCAGTCCCTAACCGTAAATTAGCAAGTGAGCAATTCCATAAGCATTAACCCCGAAGGCCGAAACCAACATCAGATCAATACCCCAGAAACCATTCAACTTAACTAATCTCCAGTTAGTTTCTGATTTTCTTAACTCCTTTGGGTCTAAAGAACAGTATTATTTAAGATACCGTCCACGACGACTCAAAATCACATTCTATTAATTATCCGGTTAAAGAACGAGTGTTATTTAAAACACCGTTCACGATAAACCCAAGAATCAATTCAAATTCAAATCCAATTAAATATTATTTAATTGGTACACTTCATTAAATCTAACTAAAAAGATTTAATCATTTTCTCAACTGGGCTTAAGAACAGTATTAATGAAGACACCATTCACGACAAACCCAAATCACATTTGATATTAAATACAAGGCTCGGAATAGAAAATATATCGGCTTATATTCAATATCAAATTCTACGACCAACAAATATCGTATTGGAAATAACGATATAAATATATCTTTCAAATTTCCATAACAATATCTGTGTAATCACGAAATCCAACATCGAAATAATCCAAAGACAATTTTGATTCAAATCCATTCCAATTCAATTATTGGAAATTCTAATTACCTTCAAAACCATTTTCAAATTCAATTTATTTATTTTAAAAAAATAAATAGAATTATAATTCTAGTTCAAAACTAGTTCATTTCGATAAAAATCTATTTTTATCTTTTCAAATATGGAGTTTTTCATCCCAATTCTTCACAAATCATTTCTTACGATTTTACACAAATTATTGATATTTTTAATAATTTTATCAAGGCCCGTACAGTCGATTTCCATCAACGGCCATCGAACTGCACTTACAGCGACCTTTTCCAAATTTGATTTGGACATAATTCCAAATCCAACCGTTAGATTTCCAATTCCTAATATTCATTAGAAAGCTCTTTTCGATACGAACCCAATGGTTCCGATTTTAGGAGAATCCGACGGTCGGATCTCCCGCAATATTCATTTGAAGTCAATGGTCGAAATTCATGAACTACCGCAGCGCGGCGCGTTCTATTCAGGCCATTATATTATATATATAATATATATAATATATACTTCGTCGATCCCCTTTGAAAACGTATTTTTATAATTGGTTTTAAATTCGTTTTTTCAACGATTTCAACTTCATTTCTAATTCAAATCAAAATTGAATTTTTCCTTATAAATTCGTTTTAAATTCATTTCAAATTGATTTCAATTCAAATTGATTTCTAATTCAATTTTAGATCGTTTTCAATTCAATTTCAATACGAATTCATTTCTATTCAATTTCAATTCGAATTCAATTCTTTTCAAAATATCAGATTTGGAAATCACTTTCGATATTCATTATAAAATAAATAAAATCGATATAAATATCGTTCACGTCAAAATGGCGTCAATCTAATCAACACGGCTTCATATATTTCTATTTTCAAATATTCTATTTCAAATATTACTTTTTCGAATATTTTTATTCAAGTATTTTATTCAAATAGTTCTCTTCAAATATTCTATTTCAAAACTGGAATGAGGCCCAGTCAATTACCATAGATTTTATTTCTATGGATTCCCATACAGCGCATGTATATATCAACAATGACAAATAATCAACCATCATCCAAAGTGCATTCTACACTATATAAGCATCAAATATAAATATTCAACGCTTATAATAGTCTATCAATCAATCGATCGACATACAACTAACTATTGGGATTAGTGTATGCCATATATCATCCCAATACCCGTGTGGGGTTTCAAACAATCAAATAGAGATTTTATTTGTGCAGTTGGGCGATGTGTAAAATTTATCGTCTCAATCAATATCAGTCAAATGTGTGTATATAAACAAATCGTCCGACTTGTTTATATTAATTTATTTGATTTCATATATACGTTAAAAATTCTATTTTTAACTATAAAATATTTTTAACTATATAAATATTTTATTTCATTTCACATCACATTACATAATCAACTACACATCAAAATCAAACAAACAAGCATACAAGCCGTCCATAGTCTGTGGACGACGGGTGTCGGGTGCTGCTAAACATCGTCTGCATCCTAGTATATATTATTAACTAGAAAAAGAAAATTAAAGGTGAGAAGTTCTCACAGAGGGTTCCACTCCGTCGTGCTTTGCTTTTTGAACTGCTGAACCGTCTGGATCTGCTTGAAATTCCAATGTAGTTCTTTTCACGCTATTCAAATAAAAATTATATTTTTTATCACTTCATTTCAATAAATAAAAATCATATTTTTATTTCTACTTCATATATTTTTACAACGCTTTATTCTATATAAAAATTGTATTTTTATATTCTCTATCTTATAAAAATTATATTTTTATAATTTCTACTATATAAAAATCATATTTTTATTATTTATACTATATAAAAACTTAGATTTTAAATCTCTATATAAATAAAAATCTTATTTTTATTATTCTAAAAATATAAAAATCATATTTTTATATTGCTAAAAATCTCATCTTTATATTAATAAAATCTAACCTTTTCATCTCGCTTTACATATATTAAAAATCGATTTTTTTCCTCTATATCACTTCATATGATAACAATTATATTTTTATCCTTGTTCATAAAAAAAAGATCAAATCTTTATAGGTTAGAAACATAAATAAAAAATCATATTTTTATATGAAAAACTCTCGTTAATGTATACATAATTAAATAAAACGAATCAGTTTTTATAACCCAAAAAAAATCAGTTTTTATCACTCATAAAAATCAGTTTTTATGACCTAAAAATTATAAAACTCACTGTGAATCGAAGTGGGAGGAGAGAGGCCGTGCTCGCTGCGTCGGAGGTGGAGCGTCGGGCTTTAGGCGGTCGGATCTTGGCTGTGGCGACGGAGCAAGGGGCTCGAGGTGGGTTTCTGGTCTAGGGCGTGGGCTTTGGGGGTATCGGGTTCGATTGGAAGAGAGGGGGGCGGAGCTCCACCACGAAGAGGAGAGGAGGGGCGGATGGCTCTGACCGGCGATGCGACATCGAGGAGGAGGCGCAATGGCCTCGAAGGAAAAGGGTGCGACGAGTTATCGACAAGGTAGTGGGATCGAGGGTTTTAATTTTCCCTTTCTTATTTTAACTCTGACCGTTGACTAAAGGGAGAGAATGAGGGTAAGGGCGTTTTTATAAATTTATATTATATTTAATTTGCACCAAAAAGTAACTTTTTATTTCGACCTCGAAACGGGACCCACCGCCTGTCGTCCATAGCTAATTACCCTCATTCCGAACACAATGGGATATGTACCGTAGACTGATTCGATCGTTTCAGTCAGTTTTCGTCAAAATCCAAATATAACTCTATATATTGAATTTGAACGCACATTTCAATTTACCGGGGCCACATACTAACTAGAAAAATTCCCGAAAAATATTTTCTAGCTTCGTATTGACGATATGGTCCTAATAAAACTAGTTTCATCAAATTCTGAGACCGTTCGAAAAATGGCCATTTTCCAGTCGATTAAAATCAACTAAAACTGGTCAAACGCGTTTTCCTTTGCCACGCTCACATATTGATTCGAAAAATTATGAAATTTGAAACCTAGCAATAATTTGACATCCCGGATCCAACAAAAGTGGTTTCGTGGAAATCCGAGATCGTTTGCAAAATGGCTATTTTTAAGGGCCTGAATTTCATAGCGACTACTCAGAATTTTCAACTGGACGTATCTTTTGATTCCCGCTATGAAATTTCGATTTCTCGGATTCGTTGGAAAGATATTCTCCATTAGATTCAAATATTTTTGGTTTCACTAAAATCCGGTTTATTTTGCACCCGGTACATTCATTTGAAGTTTGAAATCGAATTATCGAACTACCGCGCCATTTTCATTTCCTTTTATAGTTTAAAATAAATATTTATATTCTAACGACGATCTATATAATATATACGTTTGAATTCTATTCAAAATAAATTTCTCTTCGTTATTATTTAAAATAATTCATTTTAAATATTCAAAATTCACTAAAATTGCCAAAATAAAAATTTTAAATTGGCCCAGATTTCCGGGTTATTACAATCTCCCCCACTAAAAACTTTTCGTCCCCGAAAAGGAACGAAGCCGAAAGTTGTTTAATTAATCAACTCAACTTTCATTATTTTCATTACGGCTTAAGTTCTTCAACTTTTCAGTTTCTAAGAACTTTTCAAATTTTTCAAAAATTTGGCTAACACCCTAAATTTTCAAAAAATTTCGCCATAACCTCCCCTGCACCGGGAGCACCGGGAAAATCCCGAAATTGCCATACAGGCCCTCTGATCTCAAAAAGAAAAAGAAAAAGCCAAGCGGCTAGCCAATCGGCTCATAAAATCATCATCACCCAAACAAAACAGTAAATTATGGTAAACATGTACCTATTTGTCGGGCAAACAATTTTATTCTTCTGCTCTAGCCTCTTTGCTATGACCTGTTCAATGTAAGTACATGTATATGCAAGCAAATGCGATAAATTTACAATACAATTCACTATTTGATTCAATTTGGCTATATGGTACAAATTTTAATTAATCAACGAATAATCAACAACACAACCATCAATCAATTAGCTGATTAGCTTTTCAAATTCATAACTTTGATATATAGTCAAAAAATCATATTTTTGATGCCAAATCACAACAATAAGCCCTATCTAGTTTCGGTTCTCACACCAGTCAATTGGAAATATATAGAAACCTCACTTTCGTCGCTCGAAAATAAATACTGGCGATGGTGCCCCGTCACTAGAATTATCCCCGAGCAACTAGAGTGTGATTCTATATCTATCCATTATATTAAAATTTCGAATACACGTTTGCAAGACATATATGCAAAATCTTTATATATTGGATTGTCCAAATCAATTTAAAATAAATAATTAAATACGAATAATTGATTTAAATTTTCAAAACAAAACTTGTTTTCAATTTTAAAAATATACTCTTCACACTCATCCTAGGATACTACTGATCCCATCTCTAACGAGTCATTCCCGTTGGATATTACTAATCCAATATCTGATGAATTCTTTCGGATGGTTCTAATGTGTCTTGTTCTCTGAGCATTGTAAACCAAAGCTCTGATACCACGATGAAACGACCCGAAATCCCCCTTACGGGAAATCCCAGATTGAGTCGAGGATAAGCCACATCAGAACGCAGACGGAAGAACATTTCATTGTTTATTACAACAATTCCATCAGAATACAAGAATATACAGAGTATAAAAAAATATTACACAACAGAAAGTATCAGAGATTTAAATTACATTTAAATACATAGCAGCAGAAAATAATACAATACACAGCTGAAGGAGAAATACGGATACAAAGCTTTCCGGATATCATTCCAGCTGTAAACCAGGATCCTGTGAATATAAATCTGCAAAACCAAAACTACTAGGTGCCCGTGTCAAAATAAGGGCACCCAGAGTTTAGGTTAAAACAATAAACTCCAGGTCAGCCATGGGACTGGTGTGAGAACTAAAACAGTTATTAATCTTTATTTTTAAAGTTAGGTAAATCAAGGGACCACGCCGTATAACACGGAACGGGTTTCCTCCCAAGAATACCAGTGCATAAAACAAACAGAGCAATGCTAAATAAAGAAAAATGAAGCTATTATAAGACCCAGTTCCCATCACTCAATGCAACGCAAGCCGGAGGATAGGGTTTTACCTTATAATAGCCAAAGCATGCTTGGTACGTTAAAAACAAATCATTTGATACTAGTATAAGTGTATAGTGTCAAAACAATTTCAAATCATAAGTATCAATCATAGACGGCATGGTACCATATATCATGTCGCCATACTAGGCTCTACAATCAAAACCGCAAATGTCACGTATTTGGAAGTTGGATTTCCATATGTGAACCGAGGCAAAAGATAGTCCTCTACCGATTCGAGACGCTCTAGTCCGTGTCTCAGGTCAGAGCTCGAGTGACCTTTGGATCGTCAGGGTCGGTCCACCGATGTGGATTAAAATGCCTGAACACTGCGTTTCCCCGCCCTTTAGGGCGTAGGTGAGCCAACTAAATGACTCCATTGGTTCGAGAACGACCGATATATCCGAGTTACCTCGCAACAGCAACAACCACATAAGTCAAACTCGTCAGGGCGTGTAAAACCACTGACGCCACTTCTAACTAGAAGGAAACACATGCCCTCCCTGAGGTCCTTTTTGGTTCACACCGAGGTGTGAGGCTCGCGAATCTACGCTACACAAAGCTACGCCACAAAGGCCGTGCTTTGATCATCAATCACAAGGCTTTGCTTTTCAACAGAAGCCTTGATCCATTGCCACTTAGGCATGCCACACAGGCAATTCATTCCATGCGATGGATATCCATCAATATATAACCCCTGAGCTCGTACGTCTCAGAGAAGGGCGTTAAGCAAGAGAATAAATTCTCCGCCGCCAAACAGATATATATTTAATAGAAATCAATCACACGGACTGAAATCCAATGTCAAACACACAGTCCATTTACAAGTTCGTTCTGGGTCTGAACGAAACCGGAGGCACCTAGTACCCCGCAAATCCATCGATCTCCAAGTATGTCTGGACGATCACCAACTGTTTCCATCTTCTTGGGTGTACAGCCCAATCAAGATCATCAGTAATCACCCAAACAACGTGAAGACCTCCGGTCTTCAACCATCGTCTTCATCTTCGACTAATTGTCGAATCAGTTATTCAGATGGAATAAACCCGGTCTTTCCGAATAACTCGCATATATTTTAAATAAGTGTTACACAAACACAACATACGCCTCATTCCAATTCATTAGTCACTAACCGTAAATTATTCAAGAGAATAATTCCCCAAATATTAACCCCGAAGGCCGAAACCAACATCAGATCAATATCCAGAAAACCATTCTGCTTAGCTAACTGACAGTTAGTTTCTAAATTTCACATTCTTAGGGAAAGATTCCCATTAATTTTATCAAAGATAAATCCTTTAAATTTATTCTTTAATCTACTTTTGAATATCAATTCAAACTAGTCGGGATTAACGAACCTTACCGAAGTAATCATTTGTTTTAATTTCCCAATCCCAACCTATTTATCCCATGAAGTAAAACTGGTCATACTTCATATCTAACACCACGGTGTTATCGGTAAATTCAATTACCATTTCACGTTCAAATCTAATTAAAGATTTAACTATCGCCTGGAGCAAAACTGGTGATACTCCACTCTCGATCTTTTCAATCTAATTAAAGATTCATTAAAACTCCACTTAGTTTTAATCTGTGACTGGGTTAAAGATTCAGTGTCATTTAAAACACGGTTCACGATAAACCCCAAAATCACATTTCAATCAGTCCCTAACCGTAAATTAGCAAGTGAGCAATTCCCTAAGCATTAACCCCGAAGGCCGAAACCAACATCAGATCAATACCCCAGAAACCATTCAACTTAACTAATCTCCAGATAGTTTCTGATTTTCTTAACTCCTTTGGGTCTAAGAACAGTATTATTGAAGATACCGTCCACGACGACTCAAAATCACATTCTATTAATTATCGGGTTAAAGAACGAGTGTTATTGAAAACACCGTTCACGATAAACCCAAGAATCAATTCGAATTCAATTCCAATTAAATATTATTTAATTGGTACACTTCATTAAATCTAACTAAAAAGATTTAATTTTTTTCTCAACTGGGCTTAAGAACAGTGTTAATGAAGACACCATTCACGACAAACCCAAATCACATTTGATATTAAATACAAGGCTCTGAATAGAAAATATATCAGCTTATATTCAATATCAAATTCTACGACCAACAAATATCGTATTGGAAATAACGATATAAATATATCTTTCAAATTTCCATAACAATATCCGTGTAATCACGAAATCCAACATCGAAATAATCCAAAGACAATTTCGATTCAAATCCATTCCAATTCAATTATTGGAAATTCTAATTACCTTCAAAACCATTTTCAAATTCAATTTATTTATTTTAAAAAAATAAATAGGATTATAATTCTAGTTCAAAACTAGTTCATTTCGATAAAAAATTAATTTTATCTTTTCAAATATGGAGTTTTTCATCCCAATTCTTCACAAATCATTTCTTACGATTTTACACAAATTATTGATATTTTTAATAATTTTATCAAGGCCCGTACAGTCGATTTCCATCAACGGCCATCGAACTGCACTTACAGCGACCTTTTCCAAATTTGATTTGGACATAATTCCAAATCCAACCGTTAGATTTCTAATTTCTAATACTCGTTAGAAAGCTCTTTTCGATACGAACCCAACGGTTCCGGTTTTAGGAGAATCCGACGGTCGGATCTCCCACAATATTCATTTGAAGTCAATGGTCGAAATTCACGAACTACCGCAGTGCGGCGCGTTCTATTCAAGCCATTATATTATATATATAATATATACTTCGTCGATCCCCTTTGAAAACGTATTTTTATAATTCGTTTTAAATTTGTTTTCAAAACGATTTCAACTTCATTTCTAATTCAAATCAAAATTGAATTTTTCCTTATAAATTCGTTTTAAATTCATTTCAAATTGATTTCAATTCAAATTGATTTCTAATTCAATTTCAGTTCGTTTTCAATTCAATTCAATTTCAATACGAATTCATTTCTATTCAATTTCAATTCGAATTCAATTCTTTTCAAAATATCAGATTTGGAAATCACTTTCGACATTCATTATAAAATGAATAAAATCGATATAAATATCGTTCACGTCAAAATGGCGTCAATCTAATCAACATGGCTTCATATATTTCTATTTTCAAATATTTCTTTTTCAAATATTTCTATTCCAAGTATTTTATTCAAATAGTTCTCTTCAAATATTCTATTTCAAAACTGGAATGAGGCCCAGTCAATTACCATAGATTTTATTTCTATGGATTCCCATACAGCGCATGTATATATCAACAATGACAAATAATCAACCATCATCCAAAGTGCATTCTACACTGTATAAGCATCAAATATAAATATTCAACGCTTATAACAGTCTGTCAATCAATCGATCGACATACAACTAACTATTGGGATTAGTGTATGCCATATATCATCCCAATACCCGTGTGGGGTTTCTAACAATCAAACAGAGATTTTATTTGTGCAGTTGGGCGATGTGTAAAATTTATCATCCCAATCAATATCTGTCAAATGTGTGTATATAAACAAATCGTCCGACTTGTTTATATTAATTTATTTGATTTCATATATACGTTAAAAATTCTATTTTTAACTATAAAATATTTTTAACTATATAAATATTTTATTTCATTTCACATCACATTACACAATCAACTACACATCAAAATCAAACAAACAAGCATACAAGCCGTCCATGGTCTGTGGACGATGGGTGTCGGGTGCTGCTAAACACCGTCTGCATCCTAGTATATATTATTAACTAGAAAAGGAAAATTAAAGGTGAGAAGTTCTCACAGAGGATTCCACTCCGTCGTGCTTTGCTTTTTGAACTGCTGAACCGTCTGGATCTACTTGAAATTCCAATGTAGTTCTTTTCACGCTGTTCAAAGAAAAATTATATTTTTTATCACTTCATTTCAATAAATAAAAATCATATTTTTATTTCTACTTCATATATTTTTACAACGCTTTATTCTATATAAAAATTGTATTTTTATATTCTCTATCTTATAAAAATTATATTTTTATAATTTCTACTATATAAAAATCATATTTTTATTATTTATACTATATAAAAACTTAGTTTTTAAATCTCTATATAAATAAAAATCTTATTTTTATTATTCTAAAAATATAAAAATCATATTTATATATTGCTAAAAATCTCATCTTTATATTAATAAAATCTAACCTTTTCATCTCGCTTTACATATATTAAAAATCGATTTTTTTCTCTATATCACTTCTTATGATAACAATTATATTTTTATCCTTGTTCATAAAAAAAGATCAAATCTTTATAGGTTAGAAACATAAATAAAAAATCATATTTTTATATGAAAAACTCTCGTTAATGTATACATAATTAAATAAAACGAATTAGTTTTTATAACCCAAAAAAATCAGTTTTTATCACTCATAAAAATCAGTTTTTATGACCTAAAAATTATAAAACTCACTGTGAATCGAATTGGGAGGAGAGAGGCCGTGGTCGCTGCGTCGGAGGTGGAGCGTCGGGCTTTAGGCGGTCGGATCTTGGCTGTGGCGGCGGAGCAAGGGGCTCGAGGTGGGTTTCTGGTATAGGGCGTGGGCTTTGGGGGTATCGGGTTCGATTGGAAGAGAGGAGGGGCGGAGCTCCACCACGAGGAGGAGAGGAGGGGCGGATGGCTCTGACCGGCGACGCGACATCAAGGAGGAGGAACGATGGGCCCAGGGGAAAAGGGTGCGACGGGGTACCGACAGGGTAGTGGGATCGAGGGTTTTAATTTTCTTTTTCTTATTTTAACTCTGACCGTTGACTAAAGGGAGAGAATGAGGGTAAGGGCGTTTTTATAAATTTATATTATATTTAATTGAGAACGTTAGGCTAACATCCCTATTAACTTTCAAAATTAAAAAAAAGTCCAGTCGCTGTAACATTAAAAATTAGGTCCCTATTTTTGAATGTGGGTCTATTATTTCCAGTTTTACCCTTACGACGCCTCGTAAACCTAACCGCGACTACATACAACAAATCATTGTTCTAAATCAGTTGATCAACAAAATAAATCAAACCCTAATCGCGATCTTCACTAAATCTCGATCTTCTGAAAACTGGAAAATCATTGTCGTTTTATCAACAATGGTGCGAGGGAAGGTATATTTTCGTATTCTTTATTTCATATTTCACCGTTTATGAAAAATGTATATTATAGATTGTAAACAACAGTAATCGAAAGTGATTGTGGCAAATATTGTACTTAGTTACTAAAAAACTTCAGTATTTACTGATTTTTCGAATTATTATCAAAATTTGCTGTTACTTAAAATTGTTGCATCCTTGAATGCTGTTATTGTAAATTCTTGCACGTTTGTGCGGTTTTATTAATGATAGTCGCATGCGTAAATGTTGTTATTCATAATTTTATTCCAAGTAAAATTATTAATATGGTTTTATTAATGTTTGTTGCTTGATTACATAATTTTATTCCGGATAGTTGCACACTTTTGTGCTATTATTCATGATAGTTGCACACATGTGTGATTTTATTCACGATAGTTGCATTCTTGGATGATTTTATTATGGATAGTTGCATACTTGTATGCTTTTATTCAGCATAGTCGCACGCTTGTGTGCTTTTATTCAGGATAGTCGCACACTTGTGTGCTTTTATTCAGGATAGTCGCACGCTTGTGTGCTTTTATTCAGCATAGCTGCACACTTGTGTGCTTTTATTCAGGATAGTCGCACGCTTATGTGCTTTTATTCTAGATAGTCGCACGCATGTGTGCTTTTATTCAGGATAGTTGCACGCTTGTGTGCTATTATTCAGGATAGTTGCACACTTGAGTGCTTTTATTCAGGATAGTTGCACGCTTGTGTGCTTTTATTCAGGATAGCTGCACACATGTGTGATTTTATTCACGATAGTTGCATTCTTGGATGATTTTATTACGGACAGTTGCATACTTGTATGCTTTTATTCAGCATAGTCGCACACTTGTGTGCTTTTATTCAGCGTAGTTGCACGCTTGTGTGCTTTTATTCAGGATAGTCGCACACTTGTGTGCTTTTATTCTGGATAGTCGCACGCATGCGTGCTTTTATTCTGGATAGTTGCACGCTTGTGTGCTTTTATTCAGGATAGTTGCACGCTTGTGTGCTTTTATTCAGGATAGTTGCACGCTTGTGTGCTTTTATTCAGGATAGTCGCACGCTTGTGTGCTTTTATTCAGGATAGTCGCACGCTTGTGTGCTTTTATTCAGCATAGTCGCACGCTTGTGTGCTTTTATTTAGGATAGTTGCACGCTTGTGTGCTTTTATTTAGGATAGTTGCACGCTTCTGTGCTTTTATTCAGGATAGTCGCACGCTTGTGTGCTTTTATTCAGGATAGTCGCACGCTTGTGTGCTTTTATTCAGGATAGTTGCACGCTTGTGTGCTTTTATTCAGGATAGTCGCACCCTTGTGTGCTTTTATTCAGGATAGTTGCACGCTTGTGTGCTTTTATTCAGGATAGTCGCACGCTTGTGTGCTTATATTCAGGATAGTCGCACCCTTGTGTGCTTTAATTTAGGATAGTCGCGTGCTTGTGTGCATTTATTCAGGATAGTCGCACGCATGCGTGCTTTTATTAAGGATAGTCGCACGCATGCGTGCTTTTATTCAGGATAGTCGCACGCCTGCGTGCTTTTATTCAGGATAGTCGCATGCTTGTGTGCTTTTATTCAGGATAGTCGCACACTTGTGTGCTTATATTCAGGATAGTCGCGCCCTTGTGTGCTTTAATTTAGGATAGTCGCATGCTTGTGTGCATTTATTCAGGATAGTCGCACGCATGCGTGCTTTTATTCAGGATAGTCGCACGCATGCGTGCTTTTATTCAAGATAGTGGCACGCATTCGTTCTTTTATTCAGGATAGTCACACGCTTGTGTGCTTTTATTCAGGATAGTTGCACACTTGTGTGCTTTTATTCAATATAGTCGCACGGTTGTGTGCTTTTATTCAGGATAGTCGCATGCTTGTGTGCTTTTATTCAGGATAGTCGCACGCATGCGTGCTTTTATTCAGGATAGTCGCACGCATGCGTGCTTTTATTCTGCATAGTCGCACGCATGCGTGCTTTTATTCAGGATAGTGGCACGCATGCGTGCTTTTATTCAGGATAGTCGCACGCTTGTGTGCTTTTATTCAGGATAGTCGCACCCTTGTGTGCTTTTATTCAGGATAGTTGCACGCTTGTGTGCTTTTATTCAGTATAGTCGCACGATTGTGTGCTTTTATTTAGGATAGTCGCATGCTTGTGTGCTTTTATTCAGGATAGTCGCATGCTTGTGTGCTTTTATTCCGGATAGTCGCATGCATGCGTGCTTTTATTCCGGATAGTCGCACGCATGCATGCTTTTATTCAGGATAGTGTCATGCATGCATGCTTTTATTCAGGATAGTGGCACGCATGCGTGCTTTTATTCAGGATAGTCGCACGCATACGTGCTTTTATTCAGGATAGTCGCACGCATACGTTCTTTTATTCAGAATAGTCGCACCCTTGTGTGCTTTTATTCAGGATAGTCGCACCCTTGTGTGCTCTTATTCAGGATAGTCGCACGATTGTGTGCTTTTATTCAGGATAGTCGCACGCTTGCGTGCTTTTATTCAGGATATTCCCATGCTTGCATGCTTTTATTCAGGATATTCCAACGCTTGTGTGCTTTTATTCAGGATAGTTCCACGCCTGCGTGCTTTTATTCAGAATAGTCGCACGCTTGCGTGCTTTTATTCAGGATAGTCGCACGCTTGTGTGCTTTTATTCAGAATAGTTGCACGCTTGCGTGCTTTTATTCAGGATAGTGGCACGCATGCGTGCTTCTATTCAGGATAGTCGCACGCTTGTGTGCTTTTATTCAAGATAGTCGCACGCTTGTGTGCTTTTATTCAGGATAGTTGTAAGCTTGTGTGCTTTTATTCAGGATAGTTGCATGCTTGTGTGCTTTTATTAAGGATAATTGCGTTATTGTGTTCTTTTATTCAGGATAGTTGCATGCTTCTATGATTTTACTCACGATGGTTGCATTCCTATATTCTATTGTTCAGGATATTTTCTTTCCTATATGCTTTTATTAAGGATAGTTGCACACTTCTGTGCTATTATTCAGGATAGTTGCACACTTGTGTGTTATTATTTATGATAGTTGCACGATTGTGTAATTTTATTAAGAATAGTCGCAAAAAAGTGCTCAAATATCTGCATATATTCAAAACTTATTTAAATAATTTTTTAACCCTTATTACAGAGAGCAAATGTTGAACAAGGAGATAATGAAGAGATTCAAAAAGAAACAGCAATAATTCTCACAGAAAACCTTTCAGAACATGCACCAATAATCAAACGAAGGAAAATTGAAGATGAAAAAATGCTTCCCAGGAAGGACAATGTTTATAGAAATAATATTAAGGCGTTCATTGAGTTGGTGGAAAACATAAACAAAGATCAACTATTTACAGCACAACATTCAAAATATTTGAAAAAACTGCCGCTCTACAAGTTTATTAACATGATTTGTGATGGGCTCATTTCACCTGCAGAAACCATTAAAAATTCTACAACTTTAGATCTCATCATCAAGAACTACAAGAAGAACTTAAAATATTTTCAGTTTGGTGATATCATGCTAACTTTTACACAAGAAGATGTTGCAGATTTACTAGGTGCTCCAATACAAGGATAGATAATAAAAACAACAGGGTACTTGAAAAAGAACGAGAAGGAAGATGAAGAATATAAATCGTTCATGGAAAGAAATTTTAAAGGAGAAGCCTCAGTCAACAAGAAAAATATAAAGAGACAGATTTTTTTGACATAAAAACAAGACACAGCCGTAGCAAAATTTGATGCAGTGAAGCTTATTCTTCTTTATTTGGCCGCAACATTTCTTCTAACAAACACAAAATACAGCTTACCATGGACCTTGATTCCATATTGTGTATGCAGCCAAAAATTAATGAAAATATCTTGGCCAAAAACCATACACAACCATCTCATAACCCAGGTGGAAAAATACTGTGATACACCACGCAAGATTAATGCTTGTGTGACACTATTGCTGGTACTATTTTGAACTTTTTTGTATGTTTCTTATTTAATTATTATTCATTCTAATAATAAAAATAAAAAATTCCATTGGTGGGTTTGCGAAAAAACCTATGTTCTAAAAAATACAAAGAAAGAATACAGTGATGTATATCCCCTGGCTGCAAAATGGGATATAAAATTGTTGAAGCCAAACATGTTAATAAACATCAAATACACAACTGTAAGTGATATTTAATTTTGAATAATTTTTTAGTGTCATATTAAAAATGTTGCATACAACTATGCAGATATATAGGAATAGTTACATACTTATATGCATCTATTATAAAGAGGTGCATCCATGTATGATTATAATCATAACAATTGCACGCATCTATGTGTCTATTCACAACAGTCAAATTCAGTTTCATATATTTGTGCATATATTTTGAACAGATGCATCTATGTATTCATCTGTATAAAAAAATGCATGGATGTATGCACTTATTTTCTACAGATGCATACATTACTGCATTTATTTTCAGTATTAGTTGAACATTTGCTCCCTTTGTTTTCAGGAGTCCCAAGGAAAGGATTTAGAACTGTTAGAACAAGCTATTTACAAAGACAAAGAGTACGAAGCGGTTTACCAAAAACGGGTGGAAAATTACACGAGCTTGATAGTAAAGCTACAACAAGAAAATAAACAACTTAAACAGGAAAATTTAAGGTTAAAAAAAAGACTACAAGGACTTGCTGACAGTGATGAATCTAAAGAAGATGAAAGTAAGGAAAATAAGGAGAGTGACGAAAACGCTGATAGTGAGAAAATTAATGAGAGTGACGAAAGCACTGAGAGTGACGAAAGCACTGGGAGTGAAGAAAAGGGAAGAAAAGTACAACTTCGAATAAAAGATGCAAATGCAATTGAAAATGAGGATAATGATTAAAGTGAGGATAATGACAATGAAAATGAGGATAATGAAGAGGAAAAGGATAATGAGGATAAGATTGAGAATGAAAGTGACAATGAAAGTGAGGCTGAGTATGACGATGAGAGTGAGAATGAAAAGCAGAAAAATGATAATATGAACGATGACAATGAAAGTGAAAATAATGATGAGAGTGAGGATGAAAAGCAGGAAAAGCTTAATATGAACGATGAAAATGAAGATGAGAATAATAATGCCGATGATGATGAGAATAAAAGTGCCGAAGGTGACAAGAATGAAAATGTTGACAGAGATAATGTGGAAAAAGAAAACACTGCAGAAGATGAAGGAAATGAAGAACCGCAAAAAAATTTAGATGTTGGCATGCAGGATAAAGATAAAAAAGCTGATACAAGAAATATTGATCAGATTGATAACATGGAAGTAGATACAGAGAAGAACAATGATGAGGTTGGACAGAAGGAAGAGGAGCCAGAGAAGGAGGCGGAGAAAAAACAGAAAGATGTGGAGAAGAAACAGGAGCCAAAGAAGCCAGAGAAGGAGATGGAGAAAGAAAAGAACGTGGTGGACAAAGGACAGAAGGAGGTGGAGAAAGAACAGAAGGAGGTGGAAAAGGAAAAAGGTAAAAAAATAATTATAGTATTCTGATGGTAATAAATAATGAACACATTATTTAGTTTCAAGCAATACAGTATAACAAAATTATTGCATTCTTATGTGCATCTATTACTAATTGTTGCATGCTTGGGTGCATTTGTTCAGAATAGTTCTATGCTTGTTTGCAACTATTCAAAAATAGTTGCATGTTTGTGTGCAGCTATTTCTGAATAGTTGCTTGCTTGTGTGCATCTATTCAATTATTGATGAGATTAATAATATGTAAATAGATAACATGGAGAAGAATAATGATCATAAAATTGATGATGAAAAATCAAAAGACATAAAGGAGCTGGAGAAGAATAATGACAACGGGAAGCAAAAGAAGCTGAAGCTTCAAAATGTTAGAAAGCAAAAAGGTAAAAAAAAATAAAAAAAAATTCTAATGGTAATAATGTTCCAAATAGAAAGTTTCCATCAATACATTGCTGATATCTTATATTATTCTCAGCTACAGCCCAAAAAGACAGGAACAAACAGAAACCATGATTGTTGAGGATTATGAGATGAGAACAACATCAGAAGAAACGAATGTACGAACAAAAATGGACGTCAGGAAATTTAACAATGTTAAGCAACTACCAGAGGATCAAATCCAGAAACTACAAGCATATTTTTCAAATTCAGACCTGGGGTAAAATTACTTAAAAACTTAATTAATTTTTCTAAATGTTTTAATTAAAAATAAAAGTTGCATATATATATATATATATATATATATTTATGCAATTATTAAGATTAGATGCATAGATCAGTGCTAATATATTTCTAGAAATTCTCTAAATATATTACATAAATTAGCAGTAGAAGCGCATACCTTAATGGCGACGCAGACATATACATTTTTGGAGTTTCATTGGCTGATTTAATAGCTGGAGGATTCCTTGACTCATAGGTATAGCCGCATTCAAATTCAAATATAGTTTCATATGATGATTATTAGCTGGAAGTTTTCCTTAACATTTACAATCTACTAATTTAAACAGATAATTGACTGATGTGCACATGAGCTCAACAACGACCATCCAGAAATCATGTACATCAGAACTATTGCTTCTGTAAGTTTTTATTAATTTTCTAGCAAAATTTTCTTGTAACATCAAAAATTTTGGTCACTAAAATGATTGCAATTACAGGCATTAATTAAGAATGGATCATCAGAAAACAGAGAGTATTTGATAGATAAAAAAGTGCAAACATTCTACAACACAAGCACAAAAATATTGATTCCTATCCACGAGGGAAACCATTTTTCATTGTTAGAATTTATAAAAGACAGTAGAAGATGGATACATTACGATTCCAACAAAAATCGTCGTGAAGGAGGAAATCACCGAAGACTTGCAAGAGATTTTGTATGTAAATTGAAGATAATTGACATTCAAACTAGTATATAAACTGTTATAAATAGTCATATGTATGTATTTTTTTTATACATATACAGAGAATTTACATCAGTGGATTGCTGAAAAAGCTAGAGAACAAGAATTTTCAGAAACATGGACAATTTGAAATTGCTAATTGCCCACAACAAGGCGCCACGTAAGTAAATAAAAATAATTGCATACTTGTATTTACAATTATTTTTACACTTGTATGCATACTTGTATTTACATACTTGTATTTACAATTATTTACTGATATAGTATGAATATGTGCATACTTGTATGCAGCTTTCTTAAATACTAGCATAATATTAATCATGTTTTACAAATTCTGCAGGGTCGATTGTGGAATGTTCGTTATTAACATGATGAAACAGAGAAGCGAGTACAAAGAAATTGATAAACAGGATGAAATGTACAAGCCTGCAACTATTTATCTACAACGGGCCAAGCTTGCTTACGAACTTCTCAATCGCAAACCTCATAGTTGGACTCCAGAAGAAGACCTGACACAGAACTTTATATTTTCAGATGCAAACAAACCTTCTGCTGAAATTTGTGGAAAATGGTCTTTTCACTTCTTGTAAATATTTTGGCTAAAATACACTGATCAAAGTATTGTAAATATTCTGACTAAAGTACAATGTATGAACTACTGGCAAGTGATTATCTAGTTTTCAAGCTGAATCAATGTGTAATTTTTTGTACTGAGTTAAGTTCGTTCGATTTTACTTATATTTCTTACATTACTGTTGCTGATTCAATTAATTGTTAAAAAACCGCATACTATTATATACATATCCAAAATAGTTGCATACTTATATGCGTATATTTAGAAAACGTGAATTTATGTTCTTTATACCAATTTATTACTCGAATGTATGCATCTAATCATTGTAAATGCATAATCATATGCTCATATTAAGAAAATCTGAATATATATGTACTGTATACAAATTTGTAGCCGGAATGTATGCATCTATATAGCAAAGTTACATACTAAAATGCTAATATTCGAAATAGCAGCATACATGTATGCATATATAGGGCCAGTGTAATTTATCACAACAAAATCCATCATAGTATATGTGTATCACAACATATATCATGATAAAGAATAAACAATAATATAAATGTTGAGGAATCCAGTTGGATTCCTCCAACATGTTTCCCTGCATCCACAGATGTTAATAACATCAATAATATTATTTCACATCAATAGATCAACGATGTAACCATATCAACCAATTTTATCACTATTCAACCAAGCAACCATCACACAGTATAAAATAAATTTAAAAACTCGTTTATATAAAAATATAAACGAGTAAGAGTTAGTGAGTTTACTCACCTTGTTTTGTCGTTGATGCTTCTGCCCTTATTTCGTTTTAGAATCAAACAGGGTTTGATTTATCTCGAAATACCAACGGCTCTATTCTCAGCTGTGTTGGTTCCATATCATCGATCTCGCTGCGACGATATCAACGTGACTGGTTTCGTCCGTTTCCGACCTTGAAATTAAAAGTTATTAGCGCCGTGGTATACATGATTTTAAATAAATAATTTGTTCCTTAATTATTTAATTTAATTATTAATTATATTAATAACCTTAAACCACACGTTTAAGTAATTTTCCATCCTCGTTTTACTGTTACAGGCTAAGGCCTTCCAAAACAAATGTCAACCAAGGCCAAATCTTTATTTAGTTCATTCCTTCCATGTATATGTATTATATAATCAAATTGTTCACTAATATAAATTCCTTTAATTACCTCATTAAACCTCATTTTGTGGAAATGACCTTTCCTCCCAACAATGTCTCCTGCTACATGCTACAGCTGTAGACTGCCGTGAATTTTTCCACCGAAAACAATACCAGACACCCTCAAGCATCCTTATCTTTGAACCCGCTCTCCTTCTACTTTGTCAAAACGAATCCGCTCCTGCCCTCTTCTTCTCTTTTCTTTGTCTTTACCCAGTATCTCCATCCATTTTGGTTGCCAACAGTTTAACGTCTCCAATTTTTTGCTTCACTGATCAACCCAGCATTCAACTACCGAACCAAATATCCAGATCCCTTTACTCCACTGTCTTAAAAAAAACTCCAATGACCACCCCTTCGCGGCCTTGTCTATACCCAAAACAGTAACTGAACTCTCCTAAAATAGATATGCACTCTTCACTTTCCTACAGTGTCCAACATCTGTGTTTCACGTTATCAACAAACTCCACTACCAATCAAGCCAGCAACTACCGTCCAAAACTATGAGCTTCTTTGCTCTTTACTCCAAAAATGAACAATACAATAAACTAAAATCAACATCTACGGTTAATGAAGATTCAGAGAAAGTTTCACTAACGAACTCCTAACCTTCACCAACGTCGGCCTCTCCACCCGGCCCCTCAACATCTCGAGTTCACACAAAGCCCACAACCTGCCTTCGATATCATTGATTCGTCGTAACCCTCTTTTACAAACCTCCCTAAACTTAACCACACTCAACAAAAATACCAGGGGAAGGAAGCCCACGAGACAAGAAGACTAACAAATCCAAAGTCGTTGGACTTGGTCGAGATTTCAATTTGTTTATGAATCTAGAAGTGGCGAATTTCCTTTGGTGGTTCACTGGAAAAATTTAGAGAGCGGAAATGTAGAATAGGATTTGGGGAAATTAGGCAATTTATTTTGTTTCTGAAGAGTTGTTTTTCTCGTGTTCATTTCTGAAAGAAGAATGGTTTGTTGTAGAAAAGAGACGGAATAAAATTTTGGGCGTTTAGGGATTTCAGAAGACTTGCTTATATAGGTGAAAATAATTATTATTTTATTATATTACTTTATATTAACGAAACTTAGCGGTGAAGTATCAAGTAAAACTAACCACGGTCGGCTCCTGTCTACTGATAAAAAAACTAATCTTAGTGTAAAAAGGTATTCCGGACCCAATGGGACAAGTTTCGTCGAATTCCGATATCGTTTGAAAAAAATTCTTTATAAAACCAGAAATAAATATGCGTTTAAATTTTTCACGATCACCAGATAAATCAAATCAACTTAAAAATTTAATATCCTATAATAATTCTTCAATACGAACCCAACGGCACCAGTTTCGTCGCATTCTGAGACTGTTCTCCCGGTAGGCTATTTTTACATGTACCGCAATGCCATTTTAGACACCAAATTTGCCGGTCTCTAAAAATAACAAACTATATACCTATCCTGACTCTAATCGACGATACGAACTCAACGGGACTGGTTTCGTGGCCTAATTCGATCGTCTGTTCAAGTTATACTCAAATAACCCTTTATTAAATTAATTACGCGTTATAGAAAATGAAAGGACATTTATGGCTACCGTGGTCACATACGACATCGGTTTGCCACGCAATTCAACACCGTACAATAGCTTAACGCTGCGGTCCCAATGAAACTGATTTCGCCGAAATTTGAGTTCGTTTGCAAAACGGCTATTTTAAAGGCCTATATTTTAATAATGATTTCCACAGCGATTATTTCAAATTTTGTTTTGGCCATAACTTACTATTTATAATACGAAATCTGAATTTTTCTCTTTCATATGAAAATTATCGTCAATACGGTTCTAACGTTTCTTGTTTCATAGGAATCCGACTTATAATGGATTCTGTATATTCATTTAAAGTTCGAAACGCCAAATTACGAACTACCACGCCGTTACGATCTCGTTTTAAATATAATTATAAATTATACGTTTAAATATCGTTTTATTAAATAAATTCCTTATAAATTCCTATATATAATTCAAATAAAATATTTAAACCAATTTAAATATTTAGAATTCAACGGCTGAAAATCCGGGTCGTTACATTCCTTCCCCCTTAAAATAATTTCGTCCTCGAAATTGCTAAGGTAGGAAAAGATGCCACATACCCTATTAACTAGGTCCAAAATTCCTTTTTGTTCACTTCTTAATATCAGTTTAACTGGAACAATTTATTTCAATTAAAATATTAATTTATTCTCACTAACGAAAATTTTCAAAAATTCTGAAAATTTTCTAACACTTTAAATTCTGAAAAATTTCGGCAGCATCTCCTCTGCACGGCTCAATCGGTACAACCACAACTCGCCTATCTAGGCGTCTCTAATCCAAAAGAAAATCAAAAAGCCAAGCGGCTAGCCCCATAGGCTCATAAAACCATCAAACCCAAGTAATATTGTAAACATGTACCTTTTTGTCGAGCATAATTCTATCCTTTGCATTTGCTTTCATTCAATATCTGCTCGGCATACATATATCCATTTCCAGCTGGTTTCAAATCAATCCAACCTTTGGTCATTACTTTCTAATCAACTTTCTGCTTAGTTCACTTCCATTCCCTAATCCAAACTGAGTTCTGTTTCCAAAAATAAACCCTCTTATTCTGCTTGAGTTCAATACCATTCTATCGATTCCCTTTAATTTTTATTTCAGAATCAATCCACTTATTTAGTTTGAGTTTCAATTTCCATTTAACTTAAGTTAAATTTCAATTCATTTGATTTACTTCCACCATTTCAATTTATTCAACTTATACAAGTTAAATTTTAATTTTAGAATTCAAATTCCCAGGTTTTATTTCAAATTAGTTTGAAATCATATATATTTATATACATATATTTATAATCAACCCAATTCAAAACTTTTGAATTTCTAAAACAACTTTGCCTTACTCTCACAAATTTCCATTTACTATGGTAGCAATCCATCACTTAGAAACTCGAAAATGAATACCGATAATGTCGCGACCCATTATCAGAATTATTCTCTCGCCCCTGAAGTGATTTCAGTGCTTATTCCCTTTCAAAATTCACATAAAAAGTATTCTTTTTTTTTTCAAAAATCCTTCAAAGTAATGTAGTATTACTTTAAAATTTTAGAAAATATTTTCTAAACGCCTGGAATTTAAATTCCAATTCTGATTTAAACTTAATCTTGATTTACCTCATTTGTATACATTATCCGTATACAAATTATATGACCATTTCAATATTTCATAATTCCATTTGATTGTAATAACAATCAACACATTCAAATATAATAATTCAAAAATTATTCCTTTTATATCAAAATAATTTTGGACAAAATTACTTCATTTACCCACTTTAAAACAATACTGCGTCGAATTGTTCTGTTCGAGAGTTTAGAAACACCTATCGATACAGTTGTACATCCTGTATCGACCAGAATTCATAAACCACTCAACAAACCAGCCAACACAATATAAAACCTTTTTTATATCAAATCTACAACTACGCGCTCATATATATATTCAAACTCAACCTAGGGTATTTCTAACCCCATCTCTATTGAGTCACGCCACAGAGCCAAGGTTATCACTCAACCTTCAGCTCTGATACCAAATGTAATGACCCGAATTTCCGTACACTTTGAGCCGACTAATAACACCACACGTCCAACCCAAATTGCACAGAAACACGAATCATTATTAGAAAGAAGTTAGAGGATGAGAAATAGAAAGAAAGAAATATTAGAATAGAAGAAAACGAAGATCATAAACTCACAGCGGAACGAATAAAATATATTAAATAACATAACTTTTGAAATACAAATCGGTAACTGTATATACATACCATCATCAGAGCACAACAGCTATTCCTGGAACAATTATAAACACCTGTTTCCAGATACAACATAGTATACAGCGGAAAGATATGATAGTCTATGGCTAACTGATGAAGCCTCCTGCTTCGAGATCCTCCAAGTGAATCTGAAAAATCCCGACTACTTAACTGCCCGTACAAATTTGGGCACCCAAGAGTTTAGGGAAAACAAACAAAATAAACTCTGGGTCAGTCATGGGACTGGTGTGAGTAAACTCCAATCATTGGTTTAACTTTCAAAAATACTTTCGAAAAGAAAAGATAATCGTAAGACCGATCCATACATAAACACGGATGGTTTTTACCTTACGATGACCAAAAATATTTTTGATATCAAATCCAGTTATATTATAATAATGTCTACATCAAATAAATAGAATCTAGTGGAACGCTTGCATCTCACGCTCCATATATAATATAAAATCAAAAACCGCAGGGCGCTTATTGGAGATTTGATTTCCAACATGACAGGGTATGGGACCACCCGCCGATAGTGTATTTCTAGAGACGAATACACTGGGTTCAACAAGAACGTCTTGCAACCCGGCACACACATGACCGACCACTCATTTCGCTTGAGTGTATCAAATGTATATCACCAACGGTTAGGATCAGCAACCGTTTCCCGAAAGGGACATCATCGATAGATTAAGAACAAGTGGAATTTCTCTAGATAGGTGATTATACATCCTAATGGGTGCGACCCACATAGCCATGCTGCCTGCCCGATTTTTGTCAATTCCCGGTTGTGAGGCTTGAGGTTTGAATTATCTTCCAGAACATCTGCCCACCATTCACTTTGAATGCCACATCGTCAGATCCATCGGAAATCACTAATTGATTCCCACAAAAATACTCAGATTGTTAGGCTAAAGAAGTTTCCCTTCTATGCCACCAACTTCGTACGTTTGAAGGAATCAACGTACGTAACTCCTTTGAAAATACTCTGTCAGACACTCGTCCTTACAAGTTGTCCTGGGTCTGGACAAACCGAAGGCACTGTTCTATAAATCCATCTTGGGCAATTTCTACCTAGGATTAACAGAACAGCCCTTGCACTTTACTCCGTCTTCAACTTTGTTCATAAGTTGATTCATAACGCTTATACCAGGTTTCCAGATATTAAATCTGATCCCGGTCTCTCTATACTGATAACGGAGGTAAAAATAAAATAAAACTTTGATAGTCGTTGATTTAACTACCAAAGAAACACCCATACAATCAACGGTCCTATTTCCAATTGGAAATTCTACCGATCAAGCATCAAACAACACTGGGCCCCCTTATTATTAATTTCTCATTAAATTATTATTCCCAATTCCTGTTTCTTAATTCCTCGTTGACAATTCATTTCATTTTCTATGTGTAGAAAATATCTCTCATTTTATTTGGGAAAAACATTTCAAATTAACGCGATGTTATAAACATCGTTATTATAACTCAACCCACTAATCATTATTAGCTAACCATCTTGCTTTCCCAAGTTTCACCATCGAACCTTAACCATTTCTCCATCGATCATGAAGTCAATCAAGTTAGGGTATATTTACCTCTCAGACCTTAATTGAACCACATTCTCAACTTTGAAATAGTCAAAGTTCACAATTTTAAACAACCCATCGCTTACGCGACTCTCGGATTCGATCTAAGAACACACCTCCTTTACATAAAAATATTGATTATAACGGTAGCGTTATAATCGCTGTCTCCAAATATTTGATTTATAAAACATTGCTTTTAACAGCAGCGTTACAACCTTTGTCTAGAATTATAGAACATTTATTATTGCAATAGCGTTAAGATCGCTGTTAAGTTTTACAAAAACATCTTTTATAACAGCAGCGTTAAAATCGCTGTCTAGAATTTACCAACACTTATTATAACGGTAGCGTTAAAATCGCTATCTAGAATTTACAAAACATTTATTACAATTTATATTCCAAATGTTGGAATAAAACTCATCGTTTTCATTTAAACGACTATCCATTTCCCTTATTCAAATTCCAATTCGATTTCATATTTCAAATCTAAATTTCTTTTAGATATCTCGTTTGCAACATATTTGCTTTAACCATTATTCACTTTAACCGGTAATACATCAAATCCATTTGATTTTATCATTTCAAGTCCAATTTCATCTATAACTTCTATTAAAATTTGTCCATAGAAAATCTCATTTCTAGGACCTAAATATTTATAATATCGTTAACAATTTCTTTTATAACTACAAAGATTAAAACAAATTTACAAATAACGGTTTCAAAACCTTTACCACTTTTCAATTTATCCCAGTATAAATACTTCATTAAATTTTAAAACGTTGAATCATAATTTGATCCTCTCAGTTAATTGGTAAAAACAAATTTCTATTTAAAATCTCTTCTTAAAACCTTATAGCGATTTACATTCAATAAATAAATACCGATTCCATGTCAAATACTAGTTTCCAATAATAAACTTTTCCCTTCTTACATAATTATCATTCATAACTTTAACAAGTTTTCTACCTTCAAATCTATTTGAAATTATAATTCTAATTTCGAAAATAAATTTTCTTTTTAAATTTCTTTCCTATATTTGAAAATACTTCATGGTAGTAAACACCAAAATTATAGGGCCAGTGTAATTTATCACAACAAAATCCATCATAGTATACGTGTATCACAACATATATCATGATAAAGAATAAACAATAATATAAATGTTGAGGAATCCAGTTGGATTCCTCCAACCTGTTTCCCTGCATCCACAGATGTTAATAACATCAATAATATTATTTCACATCAATAGATCAACGATGTAACCATATCAACCAATTTTATCACTATTCAACCAAGAAACCATCACACAGTTTAAAATAAATTTAAAAACTCGTTTATATAAAAATATAAACGAGTCAGAGTTAGTGAGTTTACTCACCTTGTTTTGTCGTTGATGCTTCTGCCCTTATTTCGTTTTAGAATCAAATAGGGTTTGATTTATCTCGAAATACCAATGGCTCTATTCTCAGCTGTGTTGGTTCCATATCATCGATCTCGCTGCGACGATATCAACGTGACTGGTTTCGTCCGTTTCCGACCTTGAAATTAAAAGTATTAGCGCCGTGGTATACATGATTTTAAATAAATAATTTGTTCCTTAATTATTTAATTTAATCATTAATTATATTAATAACCTTAAACCACACGTTTAAGTAATTTTCCATCCTCGTTTTACTGTTACAGGCTAAGGCCTTCCAAAACAAATGTCAACCAAGGCCAAATCTTTATTTAGTTCATTCCTTCCGTGTATATGTATTATATAATCAAATTTTTCACTAATATAAATTCCTTTAATTACCTCATTAAACCTCATTTTGTGGAAATGACCTTTCCTCCCAACAATGTCTCCTGCTACATGCTACAGCTGTAGACTGCCGTGAATTCTTCCACCGAAAACAATACCAGACACCCTCCAGCATCCTTATCTTTGAACCCGCTCTCCATCTACTTTGTCAAAACGAATCTGCTCCTGCCCTCTTCTTCTCTTTTCTTTGTCTTTACCCAGTATCTCCATCCATTTTGGTTGCCAACAGTTTAACATCTCCAAATTTTTGCTTCACTGATCAACCCAGCATTCAACTACCGAACCAAATATCCAGATCCCTTTACTCCACTGTCTTAAAAAAAAACTCCAATGACCACCCCTTCGCGGCCTTGTCTATCCCCAAAACAGTAACCGAACTCTCCTAAAACAGATATGCACTCTTCACTTTCCTACACTGTCCAACATCTGTGTTTCACGTTATCAACAAACTCCACTACCAATCAAGCCAGCAACTACCGTCCAAAACTATGAGTTTCTTTGCTCTTTACTCCAAAAATGAACAATACAATAAACTAAAATCAACATCTACGGTTAATGAAGATTCAGAGAAAGTTTCACTCACGAACTCCTAACCTTCACCAACGTCGGCCTCTCCACCCGGCCCCTCAACATCTCGAGTTCACACAAAGCCCACAACCTGCCTTCGATATCATTGATTCGTCGTAACCCTCTTTTACAAACCTCCCTAAACTTAACCGCACTCAACAAAAATACCAGGGGAAGGAAGCCCACGAGACAAGAAGACTAACGAATCCAAAGTCATTGGACTTGGTCGAGATTTCAATTTGTTTATGAATTTAGAAGTGGCGAATTTCCTTTGGTGGTTCACTGGAAAAATTTAGAGAGCGGAAATGTAGAATAGGATTTGGGGAAATTAGGCAATTTATTTGGTTTCTGAAGAGTTGTTTTTCTCGTGTTCATTTCTGAAAGAAGAATGGTTTGTTGTAGAAAAGAGACGGAATAAAATTTTGGGCGTTTAGGGATTTCAGAAGACTTGCTTATATAGGTGAAAATAATTGTTATTTTATTATATTACTTTATATTAACGAAACTTAGCGGTGAAGTATCAAGTAAAACTAACCACAGTCGACTCCTGTCTACTGATAAAAAAACTAATCTTAGTGTAAAAAGGTATTCCGGACCCAATGGGACAAGTTTCGTCGAATTCCGATATCGTTTGAAAAAAAATCTTTATAAAACCAGAAATAAATACGCGTTTAAATTTTTCACGATCACCAGATAAATCAAATCAACTTAAAACTTTAATACACTATAATAATTTTTCAATACGAACCCAACGGCACCAGTTTCGTCGCATTCTGAGACTGTTCTCTCGGTAGGCTATTTTTACACGTACCGCAATGCCATTTTAGACACCAAATTTGCCGGTCTCTAAAAATAACAAACATATACCTATCCTGACTCAAATCGACGATACGAACTCAACGGGACTGGTTTCGTGGCCTAATTCGATCGTCTGTTCAAGTTATACTCAAATAACCCTTTATTAAATTAATTACGCGTTATAGAAAATGAAAGGACATTTATGGCTACCGTGGTCACATACGACATCGGTTTGCCACGCAATTCAACACCGTACAATAACTTAACGCTGCGGTCCCAATGAAACTGATTTCGCCGAAATCTGAGTTCGTTTGCAAAACGGCTATTTTAAAGGCCTATATTTTAATAATGATTTCCACAGCGATTATTTCAAATTTTGTTTTGTCCATAACTTACTATTTATAATACGAAATCTGAATTTTTCTCTTTTATATGAAAATTATCGTCAATACGGTTCTAACGTTTCTTGTTTCATAGGAATCCGACTTATAACGGATTCTGTATATTCATTTAAAGTTCGAAACGCCAAATTACGAACTACCGCGCCGTTACGATCTCGTTTTAAATATAATTATAAATTATACGTTTAAATATCGTTTTATTAAATAAATTCCTTATAAATTCCTATATATAATTCAAATAAAATATTTAAACCAATTTAAATATTTAGAATTCAACGGCTGAAAATCCGGGTCGTTACACAGGGAAAAAAAACTGGCTACTTACATTCATACACAGTATTCACATAAACAATAAATCAAACTTCATCACAGAAACACTAAACACAAATTCACAGTATGTATGTGTACTGTATACAAATTTATAGCCGGAATGTATGCATCTATACAGAAAAGTTGCATACTAGAATGCTAAACATTCTAAATAGCAGCATACATGTATGCATATATACAGGAAAACAACAGGCTACTTACATTCATTCACAGTATTCACAGTATGCATATATACATGTATGCAAAACAGAACACATATATTGACAATAATATTCAAAATACAAAACCAAACTTCAGCACAGAAACATTAAAATAATAAACCAAAGTTACAAATATAACAGAAATATTCAACTTGGTTACAAACAATAAACAACAAAACAGAAAAATTCAAACTAGTTACAAACATATCAAAATACTAAACCAAATTGCAACTAGTTTCCTTGTGAAGAACAAGTCCTTTTGTTATGCCCCAACTTTTTGCATAACCCACATCTAATAGTCTTTGTAAATTCACCAGCAGATTTTAACCTTTTAGAAGACGATGGACGACCGGGCATTCTTCTACCTTTTGGAGGAGCTATAATTGCATCTTCAATTGCAACATCTTCACCCATAAAGTCTATGATAGGATTGATTGCATGAGAATAAGCTAATCGAAAATAGGAAACTTTGAAGTAATCTTCGATGTAGTCATACACATCCAACTTCTCACAACTTAAAATACATCGTATAGCATGAGAGCAAGGAAAACCATTAATTTGCCACATGTTACAAGAACACACTCGACTATGTAAATCAACGGATTGATGGACCGGAGAATGAACTTCAAACACATATTCACTTGATTTGATAACAAACCACGAAGCTCCTTCCAAATAAAGGTTTCTTAATCGAGTTTCAATCACAGGACATAAAACACTATTCCAAGTAGAAGCAACTTCACGACGGTCAGACATAAGTTTCATTAACTTCATTCTAATTTTATCCAAACAAGCAGTAATTGGTAAATGTCTTTCCTCCAAAATCCATTTGTTAAGACTCTCCGAACAATTAGAAGACATCTCACCATAACGACAACCAAGAAAGAAAACATTTGCAAACTTCTCAAAAGGAATTCCGCTAAAAAAATTTACCACTTTGGATCCTCCAACATCTCTAAAATTCTTCAATGCAGCATTAAAATCAATCAATTTAGAAGCATAAGCAACTCGTGCAAACAAATCTAACAACAACTTCTTGTTTGATTTGGAAAATTCAGATTTTAGAGCAACCTTTAAATTGTTGTTCAAATGATAAAAACAAGAACCATGAACTGAATTTGGAAACACTTTTGGAATAGCAACAAGAATACCAGGATGACGATCAGAAATGAAAACAAAGCTTCTACTATCATCCTTAAGAAACTCTTTCAGTTTTTCACAATACCAAATCCAATTGTCTTCATCTTCCCCGGACACAATAGCAATTGCTAAAGGAAAAAACCTATTAACAGAAACAAACATATTATCAAACAAAAAATAAAATCAGCAACAATTATAAATAATTTTTGCAAATTTTTAGATCAGTTGCATTATTGTGTATTCCAAATAATAGCATACTTGAATGCAAATTTACAAAACAGATGCATACAAGTATGCACTTATTCAGAACAGATGCATGCAAATGAATGCATGTATATATGCACTTATTCAGAACAGATGCATGCAAGTATGCACTTATTCAGAATATATGCATGCAAATGAATGCATGTATTCATAATATTTACACTTATTCACAATAGATGCATGCATATATGCACTTATTCAAAAAAGATGCATGCAAGTATGCACTTATTCAGAATAGATGCATGCAAATGAATGCATGTATTCATAATATTTACATACTTCTATGAATGTATTAAGAATAGCTGCATAATTGTATGCATACATATAGAAGATTATTATATCCCTTATGCATTCATCCAGAATAGTTGCATACATGAATGCATATAATAAATATAACTGCATACTTTTATGCATACACATACAGTTAAAAACTAACAAAACACCATACCTTCATTTCCATTTTTACCAGTAGCAGCCATCAAACAACCTTGAGCTCTTCCTTTCATAAAAGTAGCATCAACAAAAATTAAAGGACGACAATATTGAAATCCATGTGCACAAGCTTCGAAACCAATAAAAACCCTTTCAAATTGACGTGTATCATCATTACACTCCCACACAACTTTACTCCCAGGATTAGTAGTAACAACAGCATCACAAAATGACTGCAAATGATGATAAGACATTATATCGCTTCCATGTAACTCTTCTAATGCCAACTTCTTCCCACTATAAGCATAGTAATACTTCAAAATAACATTATACTCGGTTTGAAACAAATTAATAATATCCTTGGTCTTCATTAATGGATTAGAATGAATATGGTCATAAACTAACAACTTAATGAATTTGCTGGATACAACAGGATTGTTTATATAATGAATTCCAGCACCACAAGTATGATCAGGTTGAAATCTCTTTAAAACAAAATAGCCAGGAAGATTGAACTTAACAGAAGCATGAATCCTAAAAGTACAATTTTGCTTAGAACAAACGGCTGTAACTCTTTCCTTGTCATTCTTAACCAAATTAAGCTTGTATCCAGTCTTCATACTATACATCATCACATACAACCTAAATTCAGTAACACCTCCTGGAAATTGCTGACCAACACCAGAAAAAACAGGTTGATTCAAATCACTTCTCAACAATTGTTTCAATTGATTGTTTGAATCACATGTACTAGAAAAAGAAGAATCACTACCACAAGAAACATCATCTGACCTAGCATTGTTAACTGACGAACTACTACGATTGACCTTAACAAAAAAAACCAAATAATCCTCATGATTATGTGCAGCCAACAATAGAATAGATCGAAGATCAGAATTACTTTGAATATTCCTTCTCAAGCCATCTCTAATGTGATACAATTCAAATGACAATGGACTTAAATCAATCCATTTACCACAAGCAGCATCTCTCACAATATCAACAATACTATCAAAATAAAGACGTATAGAAAAGCTATCATTCCCAAACTTCAACAAGACCAATACACCAACATTAGCAGGAACACTGTTATACAAAGAATAGAATTATTAATAAACCTTATCAGCATTAATCAAATAAAACTACACACACGTTTGCAGCATATTATAATTATATGCATACATGTACACATATATCCAGAATATCAGCATACATTTATGCAACTGTTAATAATAGTTGTATTACATATATTCAAAATAGTTGCATATCTGTATGAACATATAGGGAACAGTTGCATATCTGTATGCGCATATTCAAATTAGAAGCGTACAATTTTATCCACTATTTAAGAAAAGTTGCATATTTATATGCACATATACAAAATAGTTGCATACTTGTATGCACATATTCAGGACAATTGCATACATTTGTTATCCAAAATACAAAATAGTTTCATACTTGTAAGCACATAATAAAAATGTTAGCATACTTGTATGGACAGTTGCACAAATGTATTGAAATTTAATCTCACAAAAGAATCCTTACAAATAATAATAAATACATCAAAACAAATCGAAAATAATAATAACACACGTATGGAAAAAAAAGTGCAAATTACCTTGAAGATGAAACATTCATTATATCTCTCAATCGCTGAAGAAATCGAATATTAGATTCTTCAACAAATCGCAATTAGATCGAATATTGAATCTCAGGAAAAAAACACTGACGACAGCAACATTAAATCGACGAAAATATTCTCTCCAAATAATAGCCGTATGAATCAAATCCATGAAGCCGCCATGAAAAGAAAAATGCGTTAATTTGAACAAGGGTATTTGTGGAAAAAGAATACGAGAAAAAAATAGGGATGCGAAAAGTATAATTTAAAGCGGGAGGATTACATGTTAATTAACTTTAATTTTAGGGAAGTGTGCCTAATTTTCACTATTTAATTTGCACCAAAAAGTAACTTTTGATTTCGACCTCGAAACGGGACCCACCGCCAGTCGTCTATAGCTAATTACCCCCATTCCGAACACAATGGGATATGTACCGTAGGCTGATTCGATCGTTTCGGTCAGTTTTTGTCAAAATCCAAATATAACTCTATATATTGAATTTGAACGCACATTTCAATTTACCGGGGCCACATACTAACTAGAAAAATTCCCAAAAAATATTTTTTAGCTTCGTATTGACGATACGGTTCTAACAAAACTAGTTTCATCAAATTCTGAGACCGTTCGAAAAATGGCCATTTTCCAGTTGATTAAAATCAACTAAAACTGGTCAAACGCGTTTTCCTTTGCCACGCTCACATATTGATTCGAAAAATTATGAAATTTGAAACCTAGCAATAATTTGACATTGCGGATCCAACAAAAGTGGTTTCGTCGAAATCCGAGGTCGTTTGCAAAATGGCTATTTTTAAGGGCCTGAATTTCATAGCGACTATTCAGAATTTTCAAATGGACGTATCTTTTGATTCACGCTATGAAATTTCGATTTCTCAGATTCATTGGAAATATATTCTCCATTAGATTCAAATATTTTTGGTTTCACTAAAATCCGGTTTATTTTGCACCCAGTACATTCATTTGAAGTTTGAAATCGAATTATCGAACTACCGCGCCATTTTCAATTCCTTTTATAATTTAAAATAAATATTTATATTCTAACGACGATCTATATAATATATACGTTTGAATTCTATTCAAAATAAATTTCTCGTCGTTATTATTTAAAATAATTCATTTTAAATATTCAAAATTCACTAAAATTGCCAAAATAAAAAATTTAAATTGGCCCAGATTTCCGGGTTATTACAGAATGAATCATGAGTAGTGATGTATTTTTTATTTTGAATGTTGAAATTTTTTCAAGAAAATGTAGGCATTATGTGCATTATCGTACAATGCAAGTTTAGCTGCTTATTGGGCTCATTTTTGATGACTATTGATTTATTTTAGTATAATTTCAGTTCTTTGTGATATTGAACGCATGTAGGCGTATAATGATATTCATTCATCTACAAAGGTTATGTTGGAACACATATTACTTGTTCTTTTAGGAAGGTGAAGAAAGGTTCTTTGAGTGGTAAACGTTCTTGAATCGGATGCATCAGTCTACAATGGTCCTCAAAATAGAATGTACAAGTTATGTAAATTTTTAGATAGAGGTTTCGTTATATGACCTGAGTTTCGTATTCGTTGTTCGTAATATTTAGCTATAAATAGTATATAGTCTTTTAGTATTTTAGTCTGATAAGATTATGAGATTGGTTAGTTATGTACTGAATTTAGTAACATAATTATATATGTTACTCTTCTTTTGTTAATTGATGGTCTATGTTGTTACCATGATTATGGATGTTGTTTGTTGATATTTACTAAGTTATACTTTTCCAAATTGATATGTTTTGAGTTCATATTAAATATAGTTTATATTATAATCATGCATACCTTGTTAGTTGTAACAGTTATTAATGTAAGAATATGGAACGTACCAGTGTTACTACTTTATTTTCGCTGGCACTTATATCCGTTGGTATAATGAAATTGGCAACACTTGTAACCGTTGGCAAAGAAATTCTACCAATACTTATAACCATTGACAAAGAAATTCTGCCAACTCTTATAATCGTTGCCAATAATTGCCGACGGCCCTACAGCAACACTTATAAGCAATAATAAAGTTGTTTGTACCACATACCCATTGGGAATCACTTGTTTTGATGTAGTGATTTAAACCAGAGCTGAATTTGAGGTTAGATTTATATCTAAATGTTAATTTAATGAATAGGATTAAATGTATGACATGGTTGCTATAGATTAAACCAGGCCAAATCCAATGGCTCTAGATTCTACACTAACATATAAGTAGAAAGCTAGGCCTAACTCTCATTTCATTTTGGATATCTTCTTTTTCTACTTCTTCCTCCATAACTAATCTTCCTCCTTTTCCTATGAATGTTAGAGTTAGAGACTAAAATAAATTATTGTTACCGGGAAAATAAATAAACTTTTTATTGAAGAAAGCTACGACAAGGAGAATCTTCAAGGGTCTTAAAATTATCTCTAGTTTATATCTGAATTATGTGTATAAAAAAATAGACTCACTTGTAAAAATTATGCTTAAGTGTAATCTTTGGGTTTATATGTACTTTTGTATAAGAGAAGAAATAATGATAGAAAAGATTTACATGTAAATCTAGATTTGCATAAACGAATGAGCAGACTTAATTATAAGACGTTTGTAACGATCTGGAAATTTAGACCGGTTAAATAATTAATTTTTTTGAATTTATAATTTAACTAGGTTGAATTTGGATTTGTTTTGAATAATAAAATAATTGTTTAGAATTATAAAATATAACTGTAAATATATTGGAAAAATATACCCGCTTTTGTTAAGATCAACAATCTATGTATTGATATTAAGCCATGTTAATAAGCGTTACAAATTTGTAACAACCATAAGTGTTACAAATGTGTTGAACGAAAACCATGTTCCATTCATCCATGGTTTGGGTTTTGAGCCCATGGTTTCATAAGAGTGTTTTAATCGTTATGCCCTCACTTTTCTTCTATAAAACGCACCCTTCCCTTCTTACTTTTCTGCATTCCAAATTTCTTCTTCTCTACCTCCTTCCTTCACTTGGCCATGGCTAAGACCTTCACTTGGCCATGGCTTCTTAGCCATCTTCTTCCCCTTTCTTCCTTCCTCCTCCTAATTGCAGCTTAGGTACTTCCCTCTTCCTCCTTTGGGCGGGACCATCCCTTCTTCACCCCCCACCCCCCCACCCCCCACAAAAAAAACTTCCCCTTCCTCCCTCCTCCACCTCCTTTGGCCGTGACCATCCCTTCTTCACCCCCTCAAAAACTTCCCCTTCCTCCCTCCTCCACCTCCCCCAAATTCCGCCCACACCTCTTCCCTCTAGGCACACTAAGAACCCCCTCCTCCTCCCTCCTTGCGCCACATATTCCCACACTCACATCCCTCCACTTTGGCCCCACCCAGTGTCCCTTCTCCACCACCTAGCTCGACCTCTATCACCCTCTTGCGCTAGCATCCAAGCACCATCCCCGCGCCATCTCATTACCCCTAGTCATCCTCCTATATTACCTATATTATGAAAAATATAATTAATAATATTATTGTCAATATTATTGTTAAAGAAGTCGGTGAAGGTCAAAAGTCGATTCGTAGTAATTTGGGTTAGCTAGGAAGTCCTACAATAAAGTTAGGCGGAATGGAACCCGAAGGTGAGAAACTCTTCACCTATAATTTTTTTTACTATGGATGTCATGCGGATGGATGTGAATTGTAGTTAATTAGCTGTTAAACGAAGTGTAAGCATTAATTACCAAACGCTTATACATATATACTATGATATACAAATGTTATGTGATGGTTGAATGAATGTTATGAATGTTGCAATGGTTGTTAGTAGTGATAATAATTCAACAGTACATGTTACACCCACCAGTGTGGAGTTATATGGGTGTTGGTTAAGTCTCATGCTTATTAGGTGATATAGATGAATATTTTATTCACTTATCTTTTGATTATTTTTTGAATTTGTGCAGGAAGAAAACCGACTGAAGTCGTAAAACCCACCCTAATGCACCTAGCATGGTCCACGAGCACTAAATAAGTGACCAATCTTAGTATACACACATGGTAAGCACGCCATTCAGGGTTTCGAACTCACGCCACTGTTACCGTGGCGCAAAGTCCTTAAACATTGGACTACTATTGCGGACAATTTAAATGTAATGGAAAAAGATATTTGGATTTTTCTATTCGAAAATGGATAGAAATGGAATTGAAGTGATTAAGAAAAACTTTTGTAAAATTTGGAATTTTATTAAACAAGGTTTTGGTATTAAACGTGTGTTCAAATTTAAATCAGTTAAGTTGATTTTATTTACAAAATTGAAGTTTTTTTAGCCATATAAAGGACGTTTTAACTCAAACCGGTTGTTCCATATTTGTATAATATTTAATTTGAGTTTTGGAAAGTTCGGATCTCAAGAGATTAATTTCTGAAAAATAATAATATTTTAATAATCAAATAAAGTTACAATATTAATTAAAAATTAGTATTTGAATTTTAAGCTGAAATTATGACACATTGTTTTGAAACAGTCTTATATATGCTTTAAATGGTTTTCTAAATTTTTTTGAAGTAAAACGGATTATTTCTAGTATAAAAATAAACTACGGTTAGAATAGAGCATGCACACTGCGGCAGTTTGCGAATTTCGACCGTAGACTTTAAACTGTTATAACAGGTTCATTTTAAATCAGATTTTTCTAAAGCAAAAAACATTTGCTTTCTAATAATAATAGTTTTCAAATGAAAAAGGAATTTACCAATTTCAATGTATAGTTTTCAAGTTATGTTCAAAACAATTTTGAATGAAAATAACGGTAATACGGTTTAATGACCGAATTTGGAAATCAAATGAAATGGATATTTAAAAATTAATAAAAATATGGATTTTTTTTGATAAATCATATTAAATATTTTCAAAGTGATTTGGATTGGAAATATATAGTTTTAAAGGTATTTTCATCAAACTAGTTAAATAAGCCTATTTGTAACACTTTCACCAATGCTTTTGAAACACTTTTCGCTGAATAATTGATTTTGAAAGGTTTTAATTTAGTAATTTTCATCCAAACTTTGTTAAACCGTTTCAAATGTATAATTAAGTGTTTCAATGATAAATGGAAGTTTCAAAAGTTAAGATGGGTTGAGACTTAACTAGAATCCTATATATTCATATCGTTTTAAAGCAACGCTTATTATTCGAGAAGTCCACGATCGAAACTTAATTCCGAAAACCATTCTGAATAATAATACGATGTAATGGAGCAAATAAGGATATATAAAGATGGTGTTCAAGATCGGAAACCTTCACATCGGGAGGATTGTTCACTGATGGTCTCAAGTGGTTAGCTCCCACCTTGAGATTTATTACCTATATTATAGTAGTGATCCGAACATACTTAAAGAATTTCCGGATTTTGTAAGGGCTTATCTCCTTTATTGGACGAGGAATAAAGTGCCCTCGGTTTCGTTCAGAGCCAGAACGAACTTGTATGACTTGTATGGTTGTATGTCTGACATTGCATTTTGTAATATATTGGTTAATCTTTACTAAACATATTTCTAATTGGTGGCGGAGAATATATTCTCTTAGCTTAACACCCTATTTTGAGACGTACGAGCTCAAAGGTGATATGGTTAGTGATTATCAATTATATGTTATGAAGTGATAATGTGGCATACCAAGTGATTGAGCTATTGATGATCAAAGCATGCCTTGAGGATAAGCGTAGCCTTGTGTTGCGAGACTTCGGCAAGCTCAACACATCGGAAATGACTAAAACAAGGAAAATTCTGCAAGGATATGGGTGTGTCATTTCCTTCTAGATAAAAAGTGTAACATAATATGGATCCCATGTATTATTTATGTGGCAACTTCTACTTTTGTGGATGTTGCTGTTGCAGGGGGTTGGTAACGACCGGAAGATGGTACATTTGGGAATGATCTAAGTTATCAAGTTAAGGGATAACCCGGCCTTGTGTTGGCAGAGAGCCCGTTTAGTTATTGGGACATCCCTCTTGAGAGTACCCATCGGATTAGGAAGTTCCTTAGCTTGGTCATTTGTTGGAAATTCGTTCTCCACTACGAACCCATACGGTTTTAGCTATATACCTATGTTAGTATAGTGTATGGTACCTATGTTGGCTAAGATTGATACATTTACTTGCGAAGTGATTTTTAAAACTAATAATAGTATCCAATGGTTTATGCTTATCAAACATTTTTTTTACCATAAGGAGAAACCTTGCCCATGTCTACGTTTGCATTGTGTGCGTCGTGAGACCCTATAGTTGCTTCATTTTAAAAAAAATCATATATGACTTTTCTGCACATAAAAAATATATTGAATTTCTTACACTAGTCCCATGACTAACCTGGAGTTTATTTGTTTTTCCCTAAACACTGGTGCCCCTAATTTTTACACTGGCAGCCTAGTGGTTAGGTCTTAGTAGGAGCATCTTGGAGCTTTTTGTGGAAGTCTTAGTAGGAGTATCTTGGAGATTTTTGTGGAGCGTCTTTGGATTTGGAGCTTTTGTGGTCTGGAGCTTTCTGAGGTGAAGATGGATCTTTTTGGATTCAACCAGTATCACTTAGTTGTTTTTTCGCTGCTTCATTTTGTATCCAGTAGTTGGGATGTCTGGATATGTAAAATACTCTGATGTTGTTGTGATGTAACCTTTGTAACCCTGTTGTTGTAGTAATGAAGTAGTTGTTTTGTTTCATTATGTTGTTTCTAATATGTTATAATCCCAAGCAATGCGGATTCCGACATTTGAAATTCAGGCATTTGAATACTTGGATGTATTAAGTGTCGATTTTCAAAGGTCGAAAATCCAGTTTGTTACAATGTTAGTTAGCCTTCTAATATGAATCAAAACTGCATACAACGTATTTTGCAAAAAGAACGAAGAAGACCTAATTATAATACATTAGTTAGCCTTCTAATGAATTAAATCTACATGTAACATACATTTGCATAAAGAAAGGAGAAGATTTAATTATAAGACATTAGTTAGACTTATAATGTGAATTAAAGTCTCAAATTATAAAAACATAAATCGACACATTTACAACTAAAAATGGCGGAACACTTCTTCCCGAAAGAGGCGACTTAGGTCTGTTGTTCTTTTTTGTGCCTCCATTTCTCCTTCACCCCCTCCGTTTCCTTTTCTTATCATCCTTCTTTTTTCTTCAATCTTTCCACATGGACAAAAATAAGAAAACCAAACCTAGATTCCAGTCTTCCATAACAAACAGATCTGCGAGTCACTCTACCTCTCTACAGTCGCTTTCAGATTCTGAGCAAGAACTAGAAATTAACGCTGCTAGTCCTCCACCTAGGCCTATCTACTCACAGCCGGATTCACATCCACTTAATGTTTAACGATCTGAAATGTCTCCGAGGAGACGGGAAACATTGGATTGCTTTGAGAGCAACACTCTTCAGAACACAAATAGTAGAACATTTCATTGCTATTACAACAAATTTTCCTTAGAGTACAAGAATATATCGAAGTACAAATAAATATTACACAGCGAAAAAATATTATCAGAGATCAAACTACATAACAGCGGAAATTTAAAATATATAAATACATTGTGTAGCAGAAAATACATCAACTAGCACAATTGAAAGAAATACACGGATACAAAGCTTTCCAAATATACCTCCAGCTATAAACCCAAGATCCAGTTAAATAAAGATCTGCAACACCAAAACTACTAGCTGCCGTGTGGAAAATATGGGCATCCAGAATTTAGGTTAAAATAATAAACTCCCATTCCGAACACAATGGAACATGTTTCGTAAGCCAACTCGGCGATTTCGATCAATTTTTCTTTAAAATTAAAATATAAATTAATATATTGAATTTTAAACGTACATTCTAATTTACCGGGGCCACATACTGACTCCAAAAATTACAGAAAAATAATTCTAGCTACGTTTTGACGATACGGTCCTAAAAAAACTAATTTTGTCGAATTTGGAGGTTGTTTGAAAAATGGCCTTTTCCCGGTCAATTAAACTTACAATTAAAATTCAAAACGCGTTTAAATTCACCACGCTCATGTATTAATTCCAAAAATTATGAAAATTTAAACCTAGCAATAATTTGACATTCCGGATCCAACAAAAGTGGTTTCGTCGAAAAAAGGAGATCGATTGCAAAATGGTTATTTTTAAGGGCTATAATATATTAAAAAATATATAAATTCCATAGCGACTATTTCAAATTTTAAACTGGACATAACTTACAATTTATATTATAAAATCTCAGTTTCTTACATACATTTAAAAATATTCCAATGTTTCTTGTTTTACTGATATTCGATTTATTTTGAATTTTGTACATTCATTTGAAATTAGAAATCGAATTTTCAAACTACCACGCCATTTCAAGTTCGTTTTATAATTAAAATAAATTCAAACGTTCTAATTTCGATTTAAGTGAATTTTTAGTTGTTATTATTTAAAATAAATCATTTTAAATAATCAAAACCCATTAAAATGACTAAAATAGAAAATTTAAATAGGTTCAGAAATTCCGGGTTGTTGCATAATGCCTTGATTGAAGAGCTAAGCAATGTCCATCTTTCAACTCTCTTACCAATCGGCGGACAAAATCATGTTTTTGCAATGCTTGCGCAGGCCTCTTCTGTTTTGGCCTTTGCCAAGTGAGAAAATTCCTAATAGTGTAATATCCACTATTGCATCCCCTAAGCTTGGGGCTTCGAGTTCTGGAAATATGTATTTGCGTGCAAAATCGTTTACTGAAACTAGCAATTTGGTGGCTGGTAGTTTAGGGTATGGGTATATGTTACTTGCAAATGTTGGTTTATTTGGCCCAACATCCTCAGACACTGACTCTCATGTGAACTTGCAACGCACATCACCTATTCAGCAAAATATTTCCCCCACCTGATCCTCCATATGCTTGGACCTTGTCTACCGAATCATTGTGCAACAACTGACTTTAATGCGGCGCCGACTACTCCACCTGTAGCCTCTACGAATTGGACGTCCTTATTTGATTCCCTTCCTCGTGCGGCGGGGGATTATGTACCAGTGATTATTTTTTTTGGATTATGAGCTTGGCTCCCTCCCTTAATAATTCATGATGAAGCAGCTAAATTCTGGAGCGATCAACTTGTTGGCTTTTTCCTGGATTTAAAACCACCCGACGTAAACATGCACACTATGTGTCGTAACACTTGGCAAATCTGAGCTCCCCTCAGGTTAACCATTGTTGATGGTCTATATTACTTTAAGTTCTCTTCAGTCAAAGAAAGGTCACATGTTCTGGAAGCTCCTCCATCCATTATTGATGGTAGACCCTTTATTGTGACAACATGGAGTGCTTCGATTGACAGGGTTAGAGAACAAGTTCATTCGATTCCTGTTCGGACGTAGTTCACCCAAATTCCCTCTCTACTTCAACCTCTTCTTGGCCTTAATTCGCTAGCATGTCATATAGGTAAGCTCAAGTGTTTTGATGCTAATACAGTTGCAAGGAGAAACTTGATTTATGCTAGGGCACTGATTGAGATTACTCCTGATAAGCCATTGCCTACTCAAATTAAGGTTTGCATTGATAATCGTGAACACTTTGTGGATGTGAAGTACAAATGGAAACCTGATATATGCACGACATGAAAATCTTTTGGACATTGCTCTGGTGAATGCAAGCTTGAAGCTAATATGCCTCCCCTAGTTAAAACTCCTCTCCCTATGCTTCCTATTCGTGTTTGGGTCCCTACTGGTAGGAAGGAAGTCCATGTTGAGGAGGATCCCCCTGTTACTATTCTTCCTGAGTTTCCTACTGATCCAGATATCTCTTGGGTTAAGGGGGAAAGATCTTGGTTGCATGCTCCCTTTGGCATGCATTTTGACACTCAACATTATTTTATTAAATATATTGAATAAGCGGGTGATCGTCAATGTCTTTTCTATAAACATGTGGATAATGACTTGAAACTATGGGATGATGGTCAAATTGGTGATGATAACTTGAGGCTCATGCAAGACTCTTCCTGGGATAGGAATCTTATTTATTGCCCGACAGCTTCTTACTACGTGGAAGGTTTGGCTTTTCGTCTTTGGGTTGTTGACCGAACTATGACACATTTCACGGGTTCTTTCTTTGTGAACGACTCTGTGTCTGATGTCATCTAGTTGTTACTTCTGTTATCCTTATGCTTTCAGTGATTTTTGTGTTTTTTTAATTTTGTTGTATCGATAGTGACTGGACACTTCAAACCGGATTAGCTACTCTGTGCATGTGCAGAATACCTATTTCCATTCTTTCTATAATAAAGTGGTACGTCCACTATAAAAACGACTTGCCTTGCAAAAAAAAACGTCTCAAATTATAATGAAAAAGAAATAAGAAGGAAAAAAACCCAAATTTGATATTTGGGGTTTGCATTATAAATCAAGTTATAATATGACTTAAAAGAGCAATGACAATGTTTATCATAACTATTATTATGATAGTTAGAGCACAATGACAACGACAATCATAACCATCATTATGATAGGTAGATGATTAATAAAATGATAATGACAATGATTATTATGATAGGTAGAGATAATGATAATGGGAATGACTATCATAACTATTATTATGATAGGTAGAGACAATGACAATGACTATAATGATAGGCAGTGATGATAATAATGACAACTATCGTAACTATGATAGCTAGAGACAATGACAATCATAACCATTGTTACGACTGCTAGAGACTTGAATAAAAGAAAATGAACAATGACAATTAAAATAACTTTCATCATGATAGTTAGAAATTTAGAAAGGAAAATTTTAGGCTTTCCTTATAAAATACAAAAAAAAAATGTAAAAACTCGGTAAGAATTAAGGTGAGGGCGCAATAGGATCATTTTGATCACATTCATTAAGCCACTTAAAATATCATTTGATACAAAAATCATTTAAGTTTCGTTTCATAAATGATGACTCCAAGTATACAAACATTCCATCACATAAGTTCGTACTCAAACTATATTCATTGCACTTTAAGAGTATAGAGGTGAGCAGTATTCGGTTCAAGCCGAATTAACCGACCAAACTGGTTCATTTCGACCGGCTTGGTTCGATTTTAAAACTAAATCGGTTTGAATTCGATTTGTAAAATAATTATTGTTTGGTTATCAGTTTAACTGAATTAACAGAATTTTTAATTTATTATCTAATTTTATGGCATTGTAAAACTTTAAATAATTAGTCTAGTTATATAATGCAAAGACATTTTGTTGAAAATACATCAAATTTTATCATAAACGTAAAATTTCTCCAAATATAAATTTATGTTTTACATTGAGTGAATTCATCATTTGAATAATAATACATTCTTCAAGTTTGATTAAATCGGTTACTGACCAAATTAACCGAAATTAATTTGGTTCGATTTGGAAATTTTTCGGTTCCAATTCGGTTTGAGTTTTTTTACCTCCAAACCAACCGAATTAATTGAGCGCTCACCCCTATAAGAGTACATGCAAAACATAAGATTCGCGCTAATTAATAAGGATGTTCAACGAAAAAATTTCCAGCTTATTATCTTGTTAATTCAGGGATTACAAAAACTGGCCCTTTATAATTTCACAAAACAGTTAATTTTAACTTCTTTAGCACTTAGGAAGTTTCCGACTGTCCAAAATCGTTGGAAAACCCATTTTCATTTTAACATATAAAAAACTACCAACCAATACATAAAACTTGATTAAAATAGTATATTGCCCGTGCCCATAAAACAACGAAACAATTTTTTTTTACCAACCACACTTTACCAAAAAGGTAAAACATGAAAATTTTAATCATTTATTCTTGGCTATGCCACTACGACTTAGCCCTCCCACATAGCATACACACAAATTTTTCTACAGAAAATGTTCATACAATATTTCTTGTCAACAAAAACTCAAGAACTAACACCCAAGTTTTATTCCATATCCATTTGAAATACTAGTACATATGCATATACTTTTTGCAGATTAGATCATACATTCGGGATTTAAATCAAATTCTGTTTTACTCAAAACAACCCTGCAACAAACTACTATAGTAACATCCACCACTTAGAAATTGAAATAAATGATAATAACGCTGAAGTCATTACCAGAATTATTTTCAAGGGATAGAAATGAGTTCAGTTCATCCAAACCATATACTTCGAAGTTAACCAGACCCATTTTAAAAGCATTATCAAATAATTCATATGATATCACTAAGTATCATGATCCCAATTTCGTAAACCAATTTCTCAAATATTTGTTTTCAAAGAATTCAACCATTATTTTCTTTAAAATTTTCAGAAATTAAATTTCAAAGGCAGTAGGATTTATGCTTATAAAACATCTATTTAAATCCTCTTCATTTATAAACCATACATTTATAAAATCTCTTTCTTATATATAATCAATTCATTAGTATTTAGTCCCAAAATTACTTACCTTTCATTTGGATTATAATAAATAACTTTTATTAAACTTAACTCCAAACCCAACATTTTCACCAAATGCCATGTAGTCAATATGTGAAACTCAATTCTCAAGGGTTTCATTTGAATGCACCCACAAATACTATCTACCCGACCCATGCAGTAAAAAGTAAAATTGCTCACAAATTGAACAAGCACAAATCAACAAACAGCAAACAAGGGTTATTGCTTATAAACTCATAAATTGAGCGAGCACAAATCAATAAGCAACAAACAACAATTATTGCTCATAAACTAGCCAACCATGA